>JAVMKO010000011.1:22100102-27100102 GCA_032164245.1 Sternotherus odoratus
ATTGAGGTTAGTTAGGGCATGTAGATGATGTGTTTGAGTTAAATTTTGGAACCTACATGGCTGTCTAATTAAGTAAGGATATGTTTGCAGAAAAAAGCACAGAGCCCCCATTAATGTATGCATAAATAGTGTGCACTGCTCACATACACAAAGCTGAACATTTTAACCCATGTATCATGTTACAGAAAAAGCAAAGAACAATAAAACCAGGCACCAAGAATTGTAGTTAGTGAATGACCAATCACTGGTCATCCTTTTTATGGTTTCATTAGAGAATATCTGCTGTATACTACTATGATATGTGTATTATGTCTTGAGATAATACTTTCAAAAATAGAAACAAATTCCTGGAAATATTTTTGCTTTGTTCATCAAAATTTCATAAGATTCAGGGTTTTCCAACTAGCTGTATTAATCAGATAAAGGAAGGAAATTGCACAACCAGTCTTAAAACAAAATCTCATAATGGTAAGTAAAGGGTGACTCGTTAATTCAGAACTACTTTATTAATACCATGATTATCTATCACTCGCCAACCACCTCTGTCAGAGGTGGAAAGTAGTTCTAGAGCACAAAGAAAGAATTCTGAACTAGATGTTTTGGTAAGGTACTAAGTTTGAATTAGACTATATCTGTAAATTCCTATGCTCTACATAATATCAAGAACATTCTGAGCCCTGAAGCTATCAGGTTCCTTATTTGTTGCAGGTGTTGACATTCAAGAAATGCCTTGAAATAGGCGGGGGAAGGGAGACTTCTGGACACCAGCTACAATTATTTGTGACTGAGTTCCATTTACCATGAAGTTTCCAAGATAGTGCAACCTAATTAAATGGGGCAGAACGAGTGTGCATTCTGGGCCAATGGATGTCCTGCAGTTACGTAGTGTTAATGATTTAAATACATTATTTAAAATAAATAAATTAGTATGTTGAAAGAAACAGTTTAAACTGAAGCACACCTTTTTGATACAAGGGGGAATAGGCTCCCGAATTAGTGTGTGCTCATGTAAATAATGAATCAGTATATTGTGCATAGTGAGGGGCAGACTCTCAGCTGGCGTAAATGTTCCTAGCTCCATTTACTTCAGTAGATTATATTCATATATTTTGATTTCTCTATATGTTGTCCACAGACATAGAAGAGGTAACCCTGGCATTGGAGGCCTTGATTTGGCAAAGCACTTCAGCACATGCGAATGATTCGTTCCATTGAAGTCAGGCTGATGTGTGAATGGGACCACTACCATATTCACACTCCCATATTTAGAGTGAAAGCATGCTCTAAAGTACTTTGCAGGACTGGGGAGTGAGTGAAAAGTGGCTGAAAATATCTTTGATAGTGGCTGACAAATCCAAAGAAGTTCTGGTTCATGTTCCAGCCACAAAGTTCAGTGGAGTTGGGATTACACTTTCCTGAGTCATTTTCCCACCCCAAGTATTCAATTCCACATGCCCAGTTTTGGCCTATGGATTCTTCTTTTACTAATCATATGAGAGAAGGATATAAAACCTAATATCAACTATGTACTTCATATCTTATTCCATGTACTGATACAGGCTGTGTCTTCATTGCAAAACATGTGGTCCTTTTAACTGCAGAATAACTAACACACATTAGCAATCCCGTTGTAAAGTCCTAGCAGAGACAAATCTGTAGTTTTTATTGTCAGGTAGTTTGGCAAGCTCAACACTACACCTCCACCTGTGGTTGACTTGCCTAAGTTACCTTGCACTAAAACTACAGTGCCTTGTCTCCATCATGATTTTACAGTGGCATAGCTAATATGCATTGGTTATCCCATGATGAAAAAAGCCTTTTTATTGGTTTTGAGGAGAAATCCACAGTCTTAGGACATAGTACAAAAAGAAGTGGATGATGGCAGAGGGAAATTTAGGATTGTCATACTATAGTATACTCCTTTCTATAATCCTGATCCTCTTGTGAAGGCTTTAAATAATCTCTGTATACTGTATTGCTGGCTCCTCGCCACGCATCCTGATGAAGTGGCAAAATGTTTCCAGTAGGTAAGATTAAGAAGAATCAATTGGCATTACAGTTAAAAGGGCAATTAAACTATGTCAGTGTCTCAGTGGCACCAGAAGTTTGGAAGTTGATCCAAAACACTTGATCCAGAGTATCCCTAGACTTCTGTATTGCATCATTATGATGTAATATTACAAAAATGATGCATAGAAATGATCAAAATAAATATAGTTAATGGTTCTATTGATGTTAGTGGAAATCTTGCCATTTCCATAAGGCCAATGAATGGCAAATTCTACAGATTATGATTCATTTTTTTCAAGGAAACAGGTGGAATAAGGTAGGACCAGGGTTACACCCCACTGTGGAATGTATAACTGCACATAATATATTTGAAAATTGTTCATAATAATTAATCCTTAGAGGAGTATTACACAGTGATATTTTCCACAATATCACTAAATTCATGGATTGTTAAGTATTTTATGAAAACCAAACCCACTCATGGCAAATGCTCAATAAACACACAATATATTACTTCTCTGGTTTAAACTTGTTCCAGTGAATCTGTTGCAATTAGGAACATGAATTGGCAGGGACAATGTAGTGGTTTTTTTTTTCATATGAATTGTGAAATTTGTTCCAGTCTCAAAAGTCCCCTGAACAAAATATTATGTCAGTGGGATATAAAAGCTGTCTCGAAAACAAACCAAACAAGCCAAGTCACACAATGGAGAGAAATGTATATTGCAGTCTCCCAGCAGTTATGCACAATGGGGTGCAGCTCAGCAAGGAATTAGGGCTGTTCCAGTTCCTCCTAGTGTATAAATGGGAAAAACTAAACTCAACAACCAAAAATAGACACCATTTGAATCAAAACACAGAAATCGTATTTACATCTTGATTCCACAATTTCTCATACTGAATTTTGGAGGAAGCCTCATCCATGTTTATAAGCCACCATATCTTGTTGCTTAGTTTAGTTCAGTTATTATACATATACACTTCCTATCCTGCCAACTTCCAGTGGGAGGTGTGGGCCCAGCCCATCTGAGCTCAGATAGTGGTACGTCCCCCACTGGCTCAGTGAGAGGCCACTCCATCTCATTACAAGATCAAGCACACAATGTTCTAAAACTGAGCATATGAGTCTAAGTTTCAGTTGACACACTCTTGTTGGTTTTTGTCTTATTTATTTTCAGCTGGGTGTATGCACAGAACTCCATAATAGGCATAATATGCCCATCAAAGAGCAGAATCCCTGTCCCAAAGTGTTGACAGGAGCAGATTCCGATCTTCCATAAGTGTAAACCAGGAACAAATCGAACTGAATGAGTGAAATTGTAAACTAGTGTACAACTAAGGGCCCAGCTGAGATCTAGATTGGGACTTAAGTGAGATCAGAAACAGGCCTATTGTATCCAAATATTCTGTCCTCATTAATTTTTACAATCACATTGAAGTTCCACATACTGCGTCTTTCACAGCACCTCTTTCCACTAACATTTAGTTTTTTTAGGAGTCGCTTGTACTTATTTTGACCTCATTCCCTGAATTCTGTAAGTCTCATCCTCACCTCCAGGACTCCAAGAGATCTTCAGCAACAATTAAACATTCCACTGTCTGTGTAATCTCACCTGGTCTGCTGTACATTCCTCTGACCCTGGCCTCAGATTTTAAAACACCATCCAATCCCTGCCCACAGCCAACTCTGTCTCACCTCCCACCTGAATCCCAGTCTTCTGACGCACCTTGGCTAGGCCCTGGGAACTGGGGAGATAGTGATGGCAGACTATTGCTTTCCACACTGGATGGATGAGATTTGCATGTGGTCAGTATAAGGCTCAGTCTGTCCCAGTGTTAGGCAAAGATGCAATATGAGTGCTCTCTCTTTTTTTCTCTCCTCTCTCAAATAAAATGCCATGGTTATAGAACCACCCAAGTCCCATAAGCCTGATATTAATAGTATAACTGACAGAAATCACAGCAGCTGCAGCTAAATACAAGGTTTAGTAACAAAATGGGATATCTGCCTGGGTCTCATATCTCTCTCTCTGCCCGTCACCCCCCAGTCGGGGTATGGGCCACCAACCACAGAGCACTCCAACAGAGCACTCCATCTCTGTTGTTGGCGTTTCAGTAGCAATTTGGTTCCCTACGGGGTGGAGTCTCATATAGTATGATTTAAACAATGACACCAACATGATGTGAACCAATCATTAGCCTGGCCACTCTGCCTGTATGTTCTCTTTCCCCATTATCCATCTAACTCAGGGGTCTCAAACTCAAATGACCATGAGGGCCGCATGAGGACTAGTGCACTGGCCCGAGGGCCGCACCACTGACACACACACATACCCTCGCTGCCCCGGCTCTGCCCCCACTCCACCCCTTCCAAGAGGACTAGTGCACTGGCCCGAGGGCCGCACCACTGACACACACCCTGCCCTCGCTGCCCCGGCTCCGCCCCCACTCCACCCCTTCCAAGAGGTCCCACCCCTGCCCCACCTCCTCCTCTGAGCACCTCCTCCTGGAAAGCGCTAGGCACCACCAACAGCTGTTTGGCAAACAAAGCAAGAGCAATATAGGAAGTCCAGAGCTAGAAACACGCGCGGCCCAGCCAGGCAGCAGAGAAGCCTCCACTTCTGGCCCCTCCGTCCTGCAAACTGCTATGGGGGGGACTGGGGGGGGGGGGGCGCCAGGAAGCTTGGCGGGCCGCAGGGAAGGGCTTTGCGGGCCGCATGTTTGAGACCCCTGATCTAACTGTTTAGGTATATCCTGTCTCTTCCTATGTGTATACAATGCCTTAGACATTTGGAACACTACCGCAGTCTCAATGATTAATAATATGAACTTTGCCACTAACTTAATTAGGAGCTGTATTAGGCCTCGAAGGGCATAGAATCATAGAATATCAGCATTGTAAGGGACCTCAGTTGGTCATCTAGTCCAACCCCCTGCCCAAAGCAGGATGAACCCTATAATCTGCCATTGATCAAAGTATGGAATTACCCATTGAAATTGATGCAGCCTATAGTCCTTAGAATATATAGACATTTAGAGGCCAACTTTCAACATTGTGCGTCTAACTTGGGCCACTCTCTCTGGTTGGCTGAAAGGTGCTCAGATACCAGTTTTAGATACCCGTGTTCTAATTTGATGCCTAAGACTTCAACTCTCATAGATATATGCATGTGCTTTAAGATAAGTATGGACTTAAGTATCTTGCTGAATTGGAGCTCAAATGTGGAGCGAGGCCTCGTAACCAAAATGCCCACATTTGAAAAGGAGGCCCAAAATGAGTAAGGATGAAACAGCATTTGGTTGTATCCAAAGAAAACTCTCTCAACCAGTCAATGTAGAGAAGGGTGGGATCCATTTCCTTCCCCATAAAGAAATAACTCATTAGGATTAGTTTACTCTTCTCCCCAACAATTGGGTGTGCCAGAGTTCAGTAGTGCTGGATCTTACTACGACAATAGAAAATGCTTGACTTCCAAGTAATTCTTACAGATGTTTTGGCTTCTGGACATCTGTTGTGGGTGAGCTTGGCTCTCCATCACTCCTCACATGTGGGGTCTCCTTGACAACTCTCTAAGATGGAAGCTGTCTTTGCATCTCAGTAGTGGCAGATGACAGAACAAGGAACAAAGGTATCAAGTTGTAGTAGGTAAGGTCTAGGTTGAAAAGCACTGAAAACTGGGAGGTTTATAGCAGAAAAGCTGACACAGCTTTATTAACAGCACAGCAGCACAGAGCATCTGTTTTCTATAAGATGGTGGCTATCTTTTCTTGTCTACTTATCTCTTTGAAAGTATTATGCTCCATCTTTCTGTGTCTGTAACATACAGAGGTATGGTCACTGGAGTGGTAAGAATGGCTGTTATGAAAGATAGCTGCTCTTGATGTCATATAGATCAGGTATCAATTTAATGTTGCATGTTCTCCAGGGGCAGAAAGCTTCCTTTCCTTATTCTTCTGCCCCAAGTAATCACTTCAGTCTTTGTAGTTCTTCAGGAGTAGCATACAGCAATAGTAAGCAGGGTTCTATATATTTTGCAGGTATAGCATTTCCCATATAATACACATTTTGTTGCAGGGTAATGTACCAGATGTCTTTGGTTAAGAGTTCAACATACTGTAAATGGTGGGCCAGATCCTCAATTGGTGTCGCACAATTAACTTTAGTGTAGGTATGCTGAGTTACACTAGCTGATGATCTGGTCATGACTGTTTAGTCAGTTTACACTAGTTTTGTCCGGGGAATCAGATTCTATCAATTGTTCATTGTTTGGCACAAGCCTAAATGTCACATATTTGACAATCACTCGTGGGTAACAGACTGTAGGCTATGAAGAATTCCCCTTGCAAATGTAAATGCCTTTAAAAAGGCAGTTATATAGAAGCTAGAGGGAGTTAATTCACAAAGTGCTTGCATTCAGTTCTAGAGACCTGAAAGATACAGGGAAAATATATCTATTGTGGTGTTCTAAAAGCATGAAATAAAAGTGGCTTATTATGCCTGGCCAGTATATAACATTTCTGAAAGTTCTAAATCTTTCATTTCTTTGTAAAATTGGTATGGTATGTCAGTAATTTACTTTTGTCTCTTGTTGTCTTAAAGGCAGAAATTAGTTATGCTTGAGGTAAGATAAAGAACTGGCCTCAAATAGCCTTAATTTCGAAAGTAATAAAATCATTTATGTCCTGTAGGGCATTTTATTTGTCAAATGGAATATTTCATTATAGAAAAATGCATTCATCCTAACAAAATATTACAGCTTTATTCTAGATAGGACTCAATTACCTGGAGTAGAGTAATAATATTATTCAAACAATAGATGGTTGATTCTATTGGATCTTGTTTGCATAAAATATTACTGTGAGTGTAGCTGCATGGTTGTTGGATTTATACATGGTGCATTGGTAGAACAGAAAGAAGAAGTGCTCTGGGAATGGGAAAGTAGAATTATATCAACTTCTATGACTAAATTAAGCATTAGGACACCGCATTTGTGAAGATTATTGTATGCCTTAAGTGAGTTTTATGGATGGCTAACATCTATCTCTAATTCTCTGAAAAGTACTTATTGCCTCATAAATACATTGCTTGAAGTGAATTGAGACATATAAAATAGTAAGCTTAGCAGAAGTCATTGGCTTCACTGGTGCTATGCCTGTTTATACCGGCTGAGGATTTGGCCTGTAAAGGTTTAGCCTTTTTCTGTTAATGCATCTTCTGGGGAATACAGTATACATATAATCATGGGTGTTACCGATACAAGTACTACCGTGACAGGGCCAAAGTACTATTTTTGTTTTAAAGCTATTCTTTGTTTGAATTCTCAGTTGTATAACTGCTAATTGGATTTTGGTATAATCTCACATTAGACCTTGATTTTTGGAAAGAAAATTTGCATGTTGAAATCACGACCATATTTCAAATGGAACGGAGAGACTAGTTCATGAGATAAAAGATTTGAAGGTTTCATATACATCTTGAGGTAAATGGAACCTAAAATGTATTTAGGTTTTAAAGAGCCCTAGTAACAATATCCTCTCCCCTCTCTTGACCCTAATACATCTCCTGACTTTGTCAATGTCGTGGTGGTGTTTCCTCAGATTTAGAAGTCTCTGGTGATTTTAGCAGTGTGTTTCTAAACTTATAATATCAATGCTACATGGCGGCATGTTTATAAGTTCCCGAGTTCTAAAGCTTTCACGGGACCTGGGGTAGATGGCAATGGATTCTGGAACACTTCTGACCTAGGGAAGAACTGAAGGTCACAAAATTCTGATAAAACAGTTGGCCAGTACTCAAAACATTCTCTTGTTGTGATATTACCAGAGGAAGAGAGAGGATTGGAGTTAGGAAGAGGGATCACTGTTGGTAGGGGGGGGAGTTGAGAACTGGAAAGAAGGAATTTAGGACTTGTAGGCCTGTTGGAAATTAGGAATATGAAACAAATGGTTGTGTGGAGATAACAGGAAAGGTTGGGTTCTGGAGCAGATGAGGAGGCATTTGGGAAAAATGAGATCTCAGAAGACTCATTTCAGCTTGAGATGAGCATCAGAATTTTGGTAGGCTTATCTAAACCAACCAAACCAAACACCTTTGAAATGCTGCCTGGTGTCATTTTAAAAAATTGGAGAGGGTCAGCAAGCCACTTTTTATTGTGCTTGTGTTCTGTTTTTTGTTTTTTTGTTCACCTGGCATTATTTATGGTATTATTTATGGTTGGTCATATTGTCTTTCATTTTCTTACAAAAATGGTACTGTATAGTCTTTGTTTTGCCTATGGATGCCTAGCTGCTGTTCATAATTCCACTCTGGATGAATTGTGAGAGTTATCTTTTGGAAAATTGTGTTTACAATGTTGTTATAGCCATGTGGGTCCCAGGATATTAGAGAAACAAGGAGTGGACGAGGGAATGTCTTTTATTGGACCAACTTCTGTTGGTGAAAGACACGCTTCTGAGTTTACACAGAGAGCATTTATACGGCTTGGCAGTGAAGAAACAACGTCCTTGCAATTTTAGCTGCATGATTCTTGTGGTTTTTAAAGGCTTTAGGCAAAGAAACAGTGCAAGGAGAAAATTAAAGCTACTAAAAGAGATCATGTAGTCTTTAGAGGAAAAACTCAGGAAAACAGAGAATAAATGAGGTTCAAAGTAGACAGTAGCTGGAAATGATAACTGCTGGTTTGTTTTAAATGGCATGCCTTTCCTTGAATTTTAATTCATACAAAGCCCTTTTTAATGTGGACTATATGCTTTAAATAGTGTATAAAATCATAATGTCCCATCCCCAAAGTACATAGTCACATCCAAGACCCAGAGCTGGGTAGTCTGCAGAAAAGCCTTTAATTTCCTGTTGTCCCAGAAACTATAATCCTGAAGGAGAGCAAAATAATGATTGGTATGTGTTTGTTTAGGAACATTTGTCAACCTCATGCATCTAAATAACTTGAGGGGATCAGATTCCTTTCTTGCTGTCTGTTCTTATTCACTGTCCTGCTTTATGCTCATCACTAATCCTTATATTGGATTGACTAGGCTTCTCCTTTTTACTCCTTAGGAAATATTTTCCTGTTAGTATTCAGTTGAACTCTAGGGCTCGGATCTTTAAAGGAGCCTAAGAGACAAAGGTGCCTTTTCTAATAGGAATTAAGTGTTCATTTCAATAGGAGCTGGGCATAATGAGAGAGTACTGGGGAGCAAATTAAAATGATGATGACTTTACTCAAATGCAGGACAGGATAACAGTATATATCTGGAGATTCTCTAAGTCTCCTAGAGCTCCTGTGTTCCCAGTCTATTTCTTACAGTGCCTAACCTTGGTTTCAAAAAGAATCAACGGTACAATAATAAGGATATTTTGTCCAGGAGAGTAGATACAAGTGAAATAAAAATCTAGTACCCCTAAGCTTAGTGGGAAAGTATGTAAATGTGCTTGAGTGCATTTGGTGTCATGCACCACTCGGGGGAGGGAGGAAAAGAGGGGAGGGGAAAAAGAATATTCGTCCTGAGAGATGGCTTTATTCCTGCTGTTTTAGGATGAAATTGCATTGGTTTGCTCAATGGAAGACCCCAATTTAAGACAGACTAAGGATTCCAGGAGGCACATTTTTTAGACTGGGCTACTTTCACCTTCAGTCACCTATCACCATGGAGGGAAGAGATTCTTTCCCCACATACTCATCCCTTCACTGGGGGAAAATTGGTTGAGACACATAGGAGGCACATGGGTCTTTCCATCAACAAGTAATAATAATTTATTAATACTCAACATTTACCGAGGTCTCTAAGCTCCTTACAGAGGTAAAAAATTATCATCTCCCCCTGCCTTGCCCCAGTTTACAGGATAGAAAGTAGCTTGCCCAAGGTAATAAATTATGCTAAAGAGGTATTCCTGAGGCCTATTAGAATCATAGAATATTAGGATTGGAAGAGACCTCAGGAGGTCATCTAGTCCAACCTCTTGCTCAAAGCAGGACCAACACCAACTAAATCATCCCAGCCAGGGCTTTGTCAAACTGGGCCTTAAACACCTCTAAGGATTCTGAGAAGTTCTGAGTGCCCTCGGCTCCCTTTACATTTAATAGGAGTTGAGGGTTCCCAGCACTTCCCACTTAAAGATTCTTAGGCTCTACTCCTGCTTAATAGCAGATGTGTTCTCAGTAATGCAATATTGGAGAGGATTGGGGCCTGTTCCCCACTTTTACCTTGCTCTCCTACAGGCAACATTCCATAGCTACTCAATGCAAGATTGAGGCCTTAGTGCATTTTTACATTGTATTTTGAGTTTTTAATTGTAGTGTACAAATATTTTCAAATTCCTCCTCCCATGCATTTTGCAATAACTGAAAAAGCCCTTGTTCATGAGTCCCACCCAAATCTCTCTCTCTCTCTCTCTCTCTCTCTCTCTCTCTCACACACACACACACACACACACACACACACTCACTCACTCACTCACTCACACTCTCTCTCTCTCTCTCACACACACACACACACACACACACACACACACACACACACACACACTCTGGATTTATTTTACATTAAATTAAAAAACCAAGCTGCTCCTTTAGAACTTTCATTACTGCAGCCAGGAGTTTCCCATGGGTTGCCAAAATCCTTCTTCATGACATCTTGACACCAATATTTGCCGATTGACTTACCTAAGTATGGTAAAGGCAGATGGGAGTAGTCTTTATTTCTGGCATTGTTACAGAGTTTCTTGTTTGTCGTTCTTTTTTTTTCCCTCATTACCCAGGGGCACAGAATTTCACCAAATGAGTAGTTTTGCTCGACAGTAAGCACATTATGTGTTCAACTTTCCCTTTCTAAAGCCAAACCAATACCTTCCTACTCCTTCCAAACATCTGAGTGGTTTTCTCTTCAGCCTGAAATGCTGACAATGTTGGACTCAAAGCCTTTCTAATGATGGAATTGAAGTTTCTTTCTGATTATGAGTCCTTATTTTTAGGGGGGAAGGAATATCTTGTTCAAAGGAGGCTGCATTATGTGGAAATGCTTTCTGGAAAAGGCTGAGTGTCATGGTAGATTTCTGTTGTACTTTGATAGATGAAGATACCAGAGCAGGCAACAAACAGGTTTTCTCTATCAGTTCCTCTGGGAATTCCTGAGAAATCATGTTCCTGCCTTCAAAGCAGAGGGAGGAAGGAAAATTCTGTTCTTTTATAGTGCAAAGTAGTTATTTTTGTTAAACAGTTTCCTAGGAATATCATAAAACATGTGAGAACAGGAGGGCAGATCCTCAGATGCTGTCAACTGGTGTAGCTCCTTTGAAATCAAGGCAGCAACACTGATTTACACAGGTTGAGGATCTGGCAAATAAAAATATGTTTAATGTTGCTTAGGAATTTAAACTCAGCTGAAACATTTTGCATTTAAGCAGGGTATTTTGGTGAGCTTTATGGTTCCTTGTCATGTATATCATCACCATTTAATGTAAACTAATAGCTCTGTTTATACAGATTCACCATCAGACACTTGCAAAATCTAAAAAAATACCCCTTATTCCCTCAGATATTTATTTTGAGTAAATTAGGATCTTGGAATGAATGAGCTAATAGACAGTAGCAGGTCTAGCTTCTTTAATCTGAAATATTTTCAATCATGTGTACCTGAAATGCTTTGTTCAAAGCACCAAGAGGATGTTGAGCCCAGTTGGTGTCATTCTGCCTTTGTGCTCTGACTAAACCAATCTGCTGGTAATTCTTTTTAAAAAATTGTGCTATCTACTGAAACACATGCTTCGAGTGTTTCCTAAGAGAAAGCGAATGGTTATTTGGGGTTAGACAAAATGTAAATTACTTCCTTACAAATATATGTAATGCCTATTGGAAAATATGTATAGAGCAGTGTTTTATTAACATGGGTGCTCAACAGTCAGCCGTACAAAAGCCATGTGCTACTGCAGATACAAAGCAGCAAATCACACAAGAGGTCTATAAACGAACCTTTTATATCCTCCCTATTCTTCCTCATTTTAATAAGCTCTGTTGTTCAGTTGTGACTCCCTAGTTAATGTTTCCCCCTTTATGAATATTTACTGATTAACTGATGATGAACCTAAAGCAAGAATTGTGTTCACATGCAACTGGTTAGGTAATTGGTTCAAAGGTGATGACTCTGGTTACTTTAAAATATTGGGGTGGCCAGGTCCTGACCTATGGCTGAGAAGCATCTTCTCCGTCTCAGGAGGTAGAATACGGGGGAGCACTCCCCTGATCCTGGGCTGTCCTGCGTTGGGCATGACAACTACTCTGAGCTGCACTAGCTGTCGATGGCCCATGGGGTAGAGAGGGATCACTGGGGCACAGGGATGCTCTATATCAGCTCCAGGGAGTGTGGTGAAGCAAGGAGCACAATGCTAGGTAGTGGGCAGTTAAAGGAAAAGGAGTGGGCAGTTAAAGCAGCTTTAGAACAGATTTGTACCTGTGGTGTGGTGTAAACCTTCCCCAGCATAGCTGGAAATGTGTCCCTGTAGCTTCTGCTTGATTTATTATTCATCAGCTGCTTTATAGCAATTACTTGCATGACATAAATGTTTGACACTTATTGGTGTTAGTGATTGTGTGGTGGTTTATTTCCTATGCATGAAACAAAAGTTAATGGATATCTTTGGCTCTGAAGATGAGACTCGTGTGCTGAAACCTTAGTCTTTCTCCGGAACTGTTCTCTGTTCAGTATCAGCTGTAGTTCTCTGTTTATTGGATAAAATAGGATTTTCTGGGATTGTGCTATTGTGAAGTTCTCCTCTTTTGTACGAGAATGCCACAGGCCTTTGTAGTCAGCTCCGTTACACTTGGAGACAGTGAGTGTCTTTGGTTCCTGCAGTGGAACTCTGGAACTTCTCTAAACCATGAGCTGAGCATGGCAGGGGGGCAGATGTGTCATCCAGGGAACCCAGAGGCATGTGTGCAAAAGACCCAAAGGGAAGTATATAGATTCAAACAGTATGTTGTTGTATTATAAAGGAAGGAATCAGCACTGGTTCTTCTGGACCAGTGTTAGAAGCAGTGATGGGATCCCAGCCAATGAAGATAAAATGGTGCCGTTCATTGCTGCTGTCACTATAAAGTGCTAAAATGAGAAAGAAGAGGCAGGGAGCAAGCAAGATCTAAATCACTCCAACGGATAGATGAAAACTAGGGCATTAAAGACCCTGTAGAGATTCCTTGACCTTTGGAAAATGAGAGTGAATAGGGATGACTATAACTAGTGGACTGTGACACACTCAGATTTATTGGAGATGTAAAGTACAAGAAACCAAGAAAAATAGTGGGCTAGTTTCCCAGTGGGGGCAAATTGACATAATTCCACTGACTTCAGCTGAGGAGCTGCTGCGGTGACTTCATACAAAGACATTTTACAAAACAATAAGGCACAAAATCATCAGCAACGTCAAACAATCCCTCTTACTCACATGCAGCTACCAAAACCGGGGTATAAAACGTTACTGTTCTTTTGCACCTACTGATTTAAACAAGATCTATTCATGGGTTTTCAGGGACCAGCCTTCCTCCTTAGGTTTTATCCTGCCCCTACAGCCGCGAGGTTCCACTTCATAAGTGCAGGGAGGATTGGTGGGAGGGAGGGGAGGCTGTACATTCCCTGAATGGTGCAGAGCTCAACCCCATAGGGTGCCCAATATGATGGCAGTGCACATGGGATGGGTGGGGACATATAGGAGACAGGATCACAGTGGAGCTGCTGCATGAATCTTCCTACTCCTGCACCTTGGGTTGAAAGAGCCCATAATGGGCTTTGGAGCCTTCTTCAACTAGCATGTTGCTCTGTGACTCTGGGGCAGAGGAGGATTTCTTACCTCACTCTCTCCCTAGCTTCTGCCCAATACACTGTTTGGCTACTCAGGCTGAGCATTGGGTACAGGATTTACCCCACTGAAAGAGAAGTCATGTTTTTCACAGAACTGCTTCAATGTTAGCAGAGAATCACTACAGATGGAGTTTCAGTTCGATAGGGAAGGTAAGCACAGTGGACCACATGTAATATTCTATTCCTTGAAACACATTCCAGGCCTGGCACAATTTTTGCTTTAGATATTCAGGAAAATGTCCATTTTTATTAAGCACACACCTTTTTGGTCTTTTTGTAAGGTAACACTGTTTCCTTCTGCTTAAGAAAGCCATGGGACCATATATAAAATGTGAAATTAGGAGTCTTATCAGTTGAGTCTGATAGTATCCGACATGCCATTCTTCTTTTTATTGTCCCCTGTGCAGCTAAATCTGGAATCATTTATGATGCTAAAGGGGTCTTTGTTCATGACTAGGAGTCCTAGATGCTACAGTAATACAAATACTACCGTTAACAGAGATTTTGGCACAATAGTCTTAAAGGGACAATGCCACAGCTGGCAAATCTGATCCTAGGAGATTTCACTTTTCCTCTGCATCCTCTTGTGGAGTACACAGTCTGCTTGGTTGCTCTTGCTTTCTGTTCCTGGAGTGTCTGTCTAGGGCTGGAGGTTCTCAGTTGATGAACTTCATACCTGGAGCTCCCTCCCTCTAATGCCTACTAGAACCTGAGGTTGGTAAACTTCCAGACAGAATGCAAGGCCTTTAGTTAACTCTTAAGGTAGCTCCTCAGCCTATTAATTCAGTGTCTTATTGAGAAACTATTTTTATCCTGCCTATTTTATTATTATTATCATGGTCAGTGCTATGGCAATGGGAAGTGCATGAAAATACATAAATTCCATATTTGCCCCAGCCCTAAAATTACATTTATTTTTAAAATACCTGCCTGATTTGGAAAAGCTCTTATCCCACTAAAACAAGGGCACCAGTATATTGACATCCCATCTCTGCATCTGATTGATCCACCAAAAATCTCATATGGAAAACTCCTGTGGAATTGAACAGGGTTAAGAGTTATAGGGTTGTATAGAAATTACACTACCACCCTATGACGTTTTATAAAGAACATTATATCCTTACCGTTGGTTTTTTTAACTATCCTGTAGAATTCTATAGCAAGGATATAATTCCTTATTAAATTCTACAAGACTTTTTTTAAAAAGTGCATAGATAAATGTTTGGCCAGACCCTTTGCTGGTGTAAATTAGCATAGATCCATTGACATCAGTGGAGGTATCCTAATTTATGCCAGCCAGGGATCTTGCTAATTATAATTGTCTATTAAATTCTGTAGGACTTTTCCATAGAGAACTAACCTTCTGGATTCTGGTCTTCAGCAGTGGTTGGATTCTGGTCTTCAGCGATGTTTGTGTGTCACTCATTCTTCCACACTCCCTGCCTACTTTTGTTTTTGAATAGGCATAGGGATTTCAAGCCTTTCAGAGAGCTCAGATCTTCTAGGCTTGATGATAGTGCCTAATGTGTAACAAAATGACAAAGTGCAATGACTGTAGTTATAATGAAATTGTAGCCAGGAATTTGGATTTCAGCTGCATCCTTGCACTGTAAATGTCTAGTCGCTCTATCTGAGGCCAACTGGGACATGAACTAAACCCTGAACTGAAATGTCTGAAAGCTAAAAAGTAAGGTGACAGTCAGAGATCCTGTGTAAAATGAATTCAGAATACAGCTCAACCATCTGCTTATTGATAACTACATAGCTATGATTCAATCTAACTCCTATTGAAGTGAATGAGGTTCTTTCCATTGATTTCAGTGAGAGCTGGAGCAGGCCTAATGCAGTAGAGTGGCAACAGTATTATCAAGTGTCCATTATGCTCCTGATGATCTGTGTATTTATTGAGATTTTGTATATAGGCATATACAGCACATCTGCAAGATGACACGTATCATTTTTATGTCTTTTTATATAGTTTTTATGTCTGCATCTCTGCTTTGTGAGTCACAAGGATTAATTCCCTGCAGTTCACAACATCAAATTTAGGAAAACTTCAGATTTTTTTAAGGGCAAGACAGTAAGTAGAGATGGAATGCATTAATGCACTTGAAAAACACATTCTCTTCCCACCAGTGAATGTGAATTAGATTGGATCAGTGTACATGGTACTTAGTGATGTGCTGGGCATTCACCAGTTTGAGAAAATTCCTGTTAAACTGGAATATTTTGCAAGTCCATAACCTCTTTAGCACTATTACAGTCCACTATCACAACAGCACATTCATTTATTGTAATTTTAAGGCATATGCAGTTTCTATATTTGTATTTTTAATAGATTTTGTGCTAGTGTGATTATAGATGGCCATTCCATTTTCACCCTGGAAGCTTTTGTTGTTGTTGTTGTAACCACAATAAAGCAAATACAACATAGTATTAAACAAACCAAACCAACCGCATATATATTGGTATCCTTTACTAATGTACTGGGACTACGGTATATCTATTTTATCTGATAGGAATGCTAAGATTGCTTCAGCCCTTTCATAAACTAGCCACAGGACAAAAACATAGGAGGAGGAGCAGCCTGCAGGGGCTGTAACTTCTAATCCCTGTGAATCAAAGTACAAGTACATCACTTATGAACTATTCTGCTATTTTGGCCCCTTTGTGCTACTCAGTCAGTGCAAAGGGGTTGGATTCTGGCCACAGTCTGGCAATAGTATTTCCTTGGGACAAGAGAACTCCCTGCTGATGTATAACTGGCAGACGCATTCCCTTTCCTGGCTCTGCTGTGCTACACCTCTTCTCCATTACAATAGGATCCTTTGGAAAGAGGAGCAGAGCAATTGCCAAATATAGGCGAAGAGAGGAAATGGGTGACTGAATTTTCAGGTGTTGCCTTCCAAAATGCAGGTAATTGGGTAGCTCTAGTGTGAAGTGTTGTCACATTTTCTCTCTTTTAAAATATTTCCCCTGTTGCTGAGATGTGGAGGAGAAGTGTGATAGTAAAAAGCTTGAGAGAAATCCATTTGAAGGAAAATCAAAACCCAGTTATAAAATGACTGAGACTGGGAGTGGCCTGTGCTTATTTGCTGCTCATAGATCTTTATTATGACAATTGCTGCTAGTGAGTGATGGGTTTTGGTTGCCTCCTAGTGGCTGAAGAATTATTTTTTATCATCAGCATTAATCCTGAGGTTTCATAATACAGGGCTCAACTCTGATTCCACAGCAAAAGCATAGGTGCCGACTCTTGGGTGCTCCGGGGCTGGCGCACCCACAGGGAAAAATTGGTGGGCATTCTGTACCCACCGGCAGCTCCCTGCTCTCCTCCTCCGCACCCCAGCTCACCTCCGCCTCTGCTCTGCCTCCTCCCCTGAGTGCGCCGCATCGCTTCTCCCCCTACCTCCCAGCGCTTTGTGGTGGCAAGAGAAGGAGGAATGCAGTGAGCTCGGGGAACAGGTGTGGCCAGAGTGAGGATTTGGGGAAGTAGTCCAGTAGGGGCAGGGAGGGGGGTGGAGTTGGGGCTTGGACTTTGGGGAAGAGTTTGGAATGGGGGCGGAGCAGGGGTGGAGTCAGAGCAGAGCCGGGAGGCGTCGAGCACCCACCGGTGCTGGGAAAAGTTAGCGCCTATGAGCAAAAGTCTCATTGACTTCAATGGAAAGGGAATCTAGCTCACAAAGTGTTCAGGGCAGACATCTGACAGAGTCATTTAGAAATCTACTAAGTACTATCTCACTACATTTAGTTAATGACTTCAGATATTGATTCGAAACAGCATGCAGTCTCTGAATATGATATTTTAATATATAAACCATAGCTAGTTGTTTGGCTTTGGCTTTGATAATGTTTTAATACAAAAGTGGGACTCCTCTAGGATAAATGATTACCTAAAATACAACACATTGAGTCTGTTGTACATTTATCTATTATATCTACATAATGCTTTGGGCTCATCCCCAGCTGGTTTAAATGGTGTTACTTTTGATTTACTCAGTGTATGTGAGAAGAGAACCAGGGCCAGTATCTGTTTTGGGCTGTGAAGAGAGAATGCAGTTAATCTGTTATTTCATCACTTGGTCATTTCTAGACATTCCAAAGATGCCTTTCAAGCCTCAGCACCCACTCTTAGTGTTATAGTCACTAAGGTAAAAAGGCCAAGTGGCCCTAAGAATGCATGACTTGTACTGTATAAACAAACTGTATGTGTTAATTTCCAAACTAGGGAACAGACAGACTGAACCAAAATTCAATTTGGGTATGACTGGATAGAGTGACCATAATTTAGGCCTGATAGTACAATACAGTATAATGATGAACTGATGAACTATGGGAAAATGTGTACGTGATGTTTAGAACCAGGGATGAGTCAGAGTTGGAATGTCTGCTTCTTTCAGGTTTCTCCCTCTGCCATCTGTCAGACACTAAGGTGATAACAAATCTTTTCTGCTAGCTTGGTGGTATTTGGAGCAGATTAACAATTTTTCTCTTAGGCTGTATATTACATGGTCCATTATCTTCACATATAGATATGAGCAAAAGTCTCATTGACTTCAGTGGAAATGGCTATCATATGCAAAGAGAAGAGGGCGAACAGAGAATATGATTAAATGGTGCTAAATGGTGCCATAGACTTTTTCTTTTTAGCAAACCTGCAGAAGTACAGAGTAACAGGCAAGGTGTTTCATCTTATATTTTCCAGAAAGTTAGCTCTGTATGTGTGTATATGAGAGAGAGAGAGAGAGCGAGAGAGAGAAAGAAAGAAAGAAACTCCTGCATGTACCAGTCACACTTTGGCCCTACTCTGGTATGTCATTGTAATTGCTATGTGGTTTATTTGAAGTTATGACAGTACGTTGATTTCAGGTTCAGTGACATAGAAATTTCATTTGTCCTAACTGCTTCTCATCTGAACAAAGCCACCACTTCTAATGGGGACCCATTAAGGAAGACATGGTCCATATGCCAGACATCTGGGGAAAAAGGCTCAATATGTCAGTGCATTATGTCATACACACAGGGAAAAAGTGAAAAGAATGCGATCCAGAGTACACGCTACAGCTCAGAAAATTGTTTACACTGTGTCATAAATGGACTGTACAGGGTACATCAGCAATGTGTTTACTTCACAGTGACAACATTTCCTCCTGAGCATTAGTATCAACAGTTGCAGTCATTTTGTCAGCCTATGTGATAAACCAATTAAAAACACTGGTTGAGCTGTGCATAAATCAAGATTTCAGTTTTTGCTCATAAGATGCAAAAGTCAGTGCTGGTGGGTAGTAGTTGATGACACTTCTGTTCCATTTCTTCTGGTTTTGACAATGATAAAATGACTTGAGTAAGGACACAAACTTTTAAATCTCCAAGTCTCTCACATGTATTGCTTAGTGTTTCTCTCTTTACATATGGCTTTAATTTTAATAGAAATGCAGAGAACAGTTTGACTGAAATTGCACCATGATTTGTGCTTCTAATTTTTGCTTTCATGCAGTAATAATCATTAATAATTAATTATTAAGATCTCTGCGTAAACGTCTGTGCGCTAGTGCCTGAATTCAGTTTTACTTTTATATATTTCCTTCTCTCTTAGTTCAGTCCCTTTGTCTCCTTTCTTTCCCATATAAAACTGGAGAAAGAAAAAGTTTTGAACGTCAAACATGTATATTTGTTCTTATATAGATAGGTACTGCATGTATAATACTGAGGTCATGTTATAAAGTAGGAATCAGTGTTTTTCATTGTTATATCTTTTTGCTTACTGTTAAATTGGAGTGGTGGATCAGGTTAAAAGGTAGATGTGTGTAACATGAAGGAAATATATTTACATGTCATAGTGACAAGGTGGGTGAAGTAATATCTTTTGAAGTTGGCCCAGTAAAAAGTATTGCCTCACCCACCTTGTCTCTCTAATATCCTAGGACCAACATGGCTACAACTACACTGCATGTACCTGTTATGACATCTCTCTCTCTCTCTCTCTCTCTCTCTCTCTCTCTCCCACATAACTGGTATATGCATTTCCCTCAATACATGTCATAGCATGTATATATATACTGTGCATGGGTAATATCATTTTTTCTTTATGCTTAATTTCTAGTTATACTTATAAATACTTATTATCTGTTATTTTTATCTACTATGAAAGTCTTAGATTTTCCTATGTACTTGTTTTCCTTTAACATTTTTCTACATATTTTGCCCCCATTCATTTCTTGTGTTTTAAAGGCCTGATTCATCCTGGCACCCAAGCTGAACTTGGCACTAAATCTGATTGGAGAAAGGCAAACATGGATTTATACCACTTTCATAGCTCCCCATTCTGAGGTTTCGACCCCTCAGTGAAGTTACAGCTGTCTCAGTGGCAACCCTAACTTGAATCTGGTTGCCTGTGGCCTCAGCAGCAGGGAATAGCTGCAGCATATTACACTGGCTCCTCTGCCTAGTAATCCTTCCAGTAACTCTCCCTATGCTATTAAGTGCAATTCCTTAGTGATGGTTACAGCAGTTTTACAGCCCCTTTATGCCAACAGACGTTGAAAGGTTAAAGCAGCTGTGAGTTGAGCCCATAAACTATAGTCGATTTGTGCAGTCCTTGATGACTGTTGCTTCCCTTTTCCGTACCAAGACATAAAGTGGTAAAATAACCAAATGTTACCAATACAGACTCAATAAAGAATTAAAGGAAGGTAATCTAAGTAAATGCCAATCAACACAGATGTGTGGAAAATAGATCCTGTCAAACTAACTTGGTATTTTTTCTGATGATGTTACAACAGAGGTGGGCAAACTTTTTGGCCCAAGGGCCACACCTGGGTAGGGAAATTGCATGCAGGGCCATGAATGTAGGGCTGTGGCAAGGTGTTGAGGTGTGGGAGGGAGTGCGGTGTGCCGGAGGGGGTGAGGTGTGCAGGAAGGGGCTCAAGGCAGGGGGTTAGGTTGCAGGAGGATGCGGCGTATGGGAGGGGGCTCAGGGCAGGGAGTTGTGGTGCAGAGTGTGGGAGGGGGCTCAAGGCAGGGGGTTGAGGTGTGCAATGAGTTGGGGTGCAGGAGGGATGCGGCAGGGAGTTGGGGTGTGGGATGCAGGAGGCGTTCGGGGTGCAGGCTCCAGCCCGGCTCCACTTACCTGGATTGAGTGGGATTAAGTAAACTCCTGGCCTGCCCTGGCCCCACGCCACTCTGCTTCTTGAAGCGGCCGCCACCATATCCCTGCGGCCCCCGGTGGGAGGGGGAACTCAGGGCTTCACAAAAGCTGTTTGCAGCTGACACAAAAATTGGGGGTTAATGGTAAATAATGAAGAAGACAAGTTCGTACTATACAGGGTGGTCTGGATCGCTTAGTAAACTGAGTGCAAACAAACAATATGCACTTTAATATGGCTAAATTAAATGAATAGATCTAGGAACAAAGAATATAGGCCACATTTACAGAATGGGAGACTCCATCCTGGAAAACAGTGACTGAAAAAGATTAGGGATCATGGTGGATAATCAGCTGAACATGAACTCCTAGTTTGACACTGTGGCCAAAAGGACTACTGCAGTCCTTGAATGCATAGACAGGAATTTTAAGTAGGAGTATTACCCCTGTATTTGGTACTGGTGTGACTGCTGCTGGAGTACTGTGTCCAGTTTCACAATTCCAGAAGGATGTTGATAAATTGGAGAGGGTTCAGAGAAGAGCCACAAGAATATTAAAGGATTAGAAAACAAGCCTTATTGTGATAGACTCAAGGATCTTAACCTATTTATCGTAACAAAGATAATATTAAGGGAGTAATTACAATCTGTAAGTACCAACATGGGGAACGAATATTTAACAATTGTCTCTTTAGAGTCAAGGTATGACATGATCCAATGGCTTGTAGTTGAAACTAAACAAATTCAGACCAGAAATAAGGTGTAATTTTTTAACAGTGAGAGTAATTAATCATTGAAACAATTTACCTAGAGTCATGGTGGCATCTCTATCACTGATAATTTTTAAATCAAGATTTTCTAAAAGATATACTCTAGCAATTATATGGGGGAAGTTCTATGTCCTCTCTTATACAGGAGGTCAGAGTAGATGATCACCATGGTTTCATCGGGCCTTGAAATTTTTGAATCAAGGAGGTTAAAGAGTTAACATTTTAAAGTCTAAAGGATTGGTTTCTATTCTGTTGTTGAACTTTGTCCTGTGGTTTGACAGTTTTCAAGTGCCTAAAAAGTGTGTTCTGTTTTTTCCTAGAAGAGGATGCTGAAGAAATAGCCTGCACTCAGAATGAGCAGATGTACCTGAACAGGGATATCTGGAAGCCCTCACCATGCCAGATTTGTGTCTGTGACAATGGAGCCATTCTCTGTGACGAGATTCAGTGTCAGGATGTGTTAGAATGTGAGAGCCCTCAGATTCCCCCAGGAGAATGCTGTCCGGTGTGTCCCAACACGCCACGTGATGGTTTTGAAGGCAGTATTGGTAAGGCTCCTTTAGATTCCTTATTTTATGTGAAGCCCACTAAGCTGATATTTTGAATGATGTCATCTCTGAGATGGTAATTTGAGATGAGCAAATAGGGTGACCAGATGACAACGGCTAAATATCGGGACACATGAGGGGGAGGGGCAACCACAGGCTCCCCACCCCATTGGACACCTGGCTCCACTTGAATATTCTCCCCCTCCTCCTGCCTCCAGGTGCAGCTCCCCCCCTGCTGTGGGTCAGCAGCACAGGGCTCCCACGTGGCTCTGGTTCTGGGCAACACCCCCTCTCCTGCCACAGATCGGCGGCGCAGGGCCCTCCAGGGCCGGGCACAGCCTCTCCCTCCCCCCCCGTCCCCGGTTGCGGGTCGGCGCTTGGCACAGCCCCCGCCCCCCTGTTCCGCGCGAACTCCCCCAACCCACTCCCAGCTCCAGGTGCAGCCTCCCGCTGCGAGCCAGGCACAGGTGAAGGCGGTGCTTACCTTGTGGGCGGGGGGCCGCAACGCCGGGGACTCTGCAAGCGGCGCCCCTGCAGCATGTGCCTGGCTCTGTGGCCGCCTGGGGCCTATTTGCAAGCTCCTGCCGGAGCTGCCTCGGCAGGCAGAGAGCATCCCGCCAGTGCCTGCCTGCTGGTGCCTGCGTCCTGGAACTTACCTTGGTCCCGAATATCGGGACAAAGGGTGTCCCGACCAATGCAAAGTCGGGACGCGGGACAAGTCCCTTAAAATCGGGACTGACCCGATAAAATCGGGACATCTGGTCACCCTATGAGCAAAGGAGATGGTCTTCAGATCCAGATCTGCCCAGAGTTGGGTGTTTGGATGTGATGCAGAAGTAGGGCTAAAGCTCAGGTTCAGCAAAGGCTCACAAGCAAACTTGTGAGATCAGCTATTCACACGAGATTTCCACAGTCTTAGACTCAAATCTCAATAGAATGGTTATTTTTGGCCTCTTGAGTGTATCTGAGCTGGATCTGAAAGACTTACTTTCTGGCTGCAGTTCTTACACTCGCCCAGTACTGTTGAGGTGACTTCATAGCCAGAGGTTTGATCTTAATCCGCCTCTTGGACTCTTGATGAGGTTTGGATTTCAGATTCTTATTTGGATTCAGCTTTATAAAAAAACATATCAATTTTATTGTTACATGCCATATCCACCTCCTGTTTTCCCTACTAAGGCTGTATATTTATAAATATAAAAATAGTTTAATACAATCTAAAGAAATTGCTGAGTGTGAAAGCACATGATGGATGAGTAAATCCAGATGAATCAACCTGAATCTTCAGTCAAAACCAAACTAAACCTCTTATGAGATATAAAAAAGGTTTACTTAAATTTTAATTTTTAATATTTTTTATTTAATTTTCTTTTTATTTTATTTTTTTGCTTCTCTGCATTTTCTCATTGTATCTGGGCCCAGAAACAGGATATCTGAGTAATTTTACTAAAGACTGTTTTTGTCACAGTTCTAGTTCAGTTTTTCAGATCCATGAGATTAGGATAAAATGTAGATAATTAATTCAAAAAATGATTGGGTAACATTCTTAACAAAAATCTCTAAACTTTTCATTCTACACCCCGTAAAACTGTGTATTATGTTATTTGAGCCATATAATCACTAAAGGCATTTTAAAAAGGGAAATAGTTATTGCTGATTATATTCATGAAAATAATGTGGATTAATGATAAAGGGAACGTAGTAGGGAGCTGTATAATTAAGCAATAAGACAGGACATGGCATGCAATAAGCAGATGGTGCATACTTGCTGTGCATTAGGAGGCATTAGGCCATGGATGAGTGTCTTAAAGGAAGAAGAGCATTATAGATACATTCTGAAATGGTTGATGCTATTAAAGATATTAATAAATATCCCTCCCAAAGATTTTTGTTATGAGCTTAACCTCGGAGCTGTGAATTCACTGCCAGTGGGGACTGTACATAAATATTGCAAATACTTGACAAAATATCTCAAAGATCATTCAATCGTCTGTAGCTTTTGAAAAAAATCAGTGTCAGATATTCTGATATCAAGTGGGATTTTTAAAAGTGCTGGTCTGTCTGTTCCCAGTGAAGTTGATGGGAATATCACCATTGACTTGAATCGGAGCAGAGTTAACCCCTTGATTAATGCTGTTGAAAGTCCCATACAACATTCATCTGATGAAGTGGGTCTTAGCCCATGAAAGCTTAAGATCCCTAAGATCTGTTAGTCTATAAGGTGCTATAAGCAACTCTTTGTTGCTTTTGCAGATCCAGACTAACACGGCTACCCAACTGATACTAGACACCATAGTGTTAGGTATTCTTAAAGAGTCTTGGAGCCAGATGTATTCACTTCTGGAAAAAAAAACCCAGAGGGGGAAATTAGTGTGGATATACAGTGGGACACCATTCGAATGTTATTTGCTATTCTGGGGTAATTGTATTAAACATGCTATTTCCTATTCTATTATCCTATCCTACTCTATTTCCAAGACTCAGAGAAGCTGGGCGTCTAGGGAATTCTTCCAAAGCTTACTGGTCCCCATTCAAGAAGTGGGGGCATGTGTACCTCTGGGTACTTCTCGTGTTCCCCATTAGTAATCTGACCATTTCCTATGCCTCCATGTTGCACCATTCTGGCTGTACAGACACCCATTCACTCTTTAGAATGTTGTACCTTTTTCCAGTCAACTAACGTGTTTCCTTTTTTGCTCCTCTTATAGGTAGAGGAAGGAAGGTAAGTTTGCTTTTTATTCTTTTAAGTGTATTAAAACCCTAAAAAAGGCTCCAGTCCTTTTCTTGCGGCACTTAGAAAATTTAAATTATACAGTAAAATATCACAAACACTGCTCTTCTCACTCTGGCTAGTGGATAGATCAACATGTCCCAGCAGACATAATAAAATAATTAACCTCCCACAGCTGGCAATTTAATAACGAAACCTCTTTGTTCTCACTGAACCTTCTTCCTAATGCCTGGGGAGATTGCAGTCTATCTGGAAGGTTACCAAATCCTGGGGTGGGAAGGCCCACAATGTAGGTTCCCTTAAGGAGAGCACCCTCCCTGAAGCCTCCTTCCTTTTATCAAGGAAGTTCCAGCTGTAGTACCTCAGCTGGCTTCATCTCTAGCAGCATCACACAGTGATAAAAGGGGTCCAGACCATTTAAGACTTTATGCTGGGATTTTGTAAGAGAGTTAGGTGCTTAGGTCCCTGAAAATCCCAGCTTCAGCACCTTGTATTCCACACATACACTAATTCGTAGTTAGTTCATATCCTGGAGTGCTGGTGTAATGAGTCCCAACATGGAGACCTATTTAATAAGCAGGGTTATTATAACAGCTTCATACTACCTAAATAATACTGTACTGTTAAGAATTCTGTGTGTTTTACATTTGCTGTTATATTTAACTAATTCTCTTAGGAAAAAATGCAAATTTAAATACTCACTGCCAATAAATAACCTATTAAGAGGGGAACTAGCTGCAAATAAGTATTTAACATTCATTTATATTTTTAAAGTGATAGGTTGTAGATATTCAGTAACTATAAACAGTCACTTCTAAGTACATGCAGTAGCAGTATTAGAGGATAATATCTTTACAGCTTCCTCTGTGGAAGTAAATTGAATGTATGTAGGTTGTTACTTAGTAAACCATGCAAGGAAGTTTAATGTCACAGTGTGCATCATGTGTCAGTAATAATGTTGGAGAAGACAGGTAAAGTTAATAAATACTGTTATTCATTAATAGTCTGCTATCTGAGCTATTTTTGTTACTGTGCCCTGCAGGGACAAAAAGGAGAGCCTGGAGAGGTGCCAATTGTAAGTTAATTTCTTCTTTGTTAATGAGTGCTTTTTGGACGTATACGTGTCTCATGCTGCAATTTAGGAGATTTAAGAAAATTAATTTCCAATATAGCAGAACTGTAGCATTTATCCAATGAAAATATGTAAATTATTTAACACCAGCAACTGCTCCAACAAGATTTTTAATAGCTGCATTTATTTCGGAGGAATAAAATTAAGTCTAAGGAGAATTTCTTCCTATAATATAACCGACAGTAGTTTTTGATGGCTAATATTTAATAAGTGCCATTGAAAATTGTCAATTGTATTTTTGAAAAAAAATCTGCAGTATTAAATCTGTACATAGTGACTTTTTCTTTGTAGTTAGAATCTTTGTATAGTGTAGTGGGCAATAGATTAATATTAAAAGGGTCTAGAACTCATAAGTAGAGCTGTTAAAAAAATCAACAATTTTTTAATTGAAAACCATTACTTTCTGACAGGTTTTTATTTTTCAAAAATGCTCAAAATTAAGAATTCAAAATATCTTTTAAATAATTGTGTAACTGTTGCAGCTATCTGTCGGTTATTTATTTTTCTCCTCCCCCCATAGACAAAAATAGGGGAAAGGTAAAAATATTAGAGAAAGTGAGAATAATTCAGTTTGTCTCACATTTACTTTTTCCTCCTGGAAAATATTGACAGTATGATTTTTTGTAAAAAGAGAAAAAGGTGGAAAAATACTTTTTTACACTTTTAAAAACTTTTTCAGTGAAAAAGTGGAAAAAAAAGTTTAAAAGAGAAAAAAGTAACACCATCGACTTTTTAAAATCTTTATTTCTAGTAGATAAAAGTCAGCATAAAATTATCATCATACTTCCAAAGTTCTTGTTATGTTATTCTGAAAAAGTACTGAAATTTAAAAGGGGTTACAAAATCCTAAAATTTGTCAGGTAGCTTAATTTACTGTACAAATCTTAATTGTTCAGTGAGAAGTTTTCCTTAGGGTGGCTGTGCCAAATATATTCCTAGTGTTTTGTGAAAGCTTTAGCTCATGTCTTCTCTTTGTTTAGGTTACAGGAATACGAGGCCGCCAAGGACCATCAGTAAGTAGCGTCTGATCTTCTGTTCTTCTGATTATATTATCTCCAGTCTCTCCAATTTCCATTTTTTTTTACTGTGGAAATGACTGTAATGCCCGGTGGGTGAGGCAGGCTAGGGGGAAGTCCAGAGCAGTAGTCAAGTGTGTGCAGGTGGTTGGGCAGCCAGGAGGTTCACTGGTATAGGGGCCGACCAGGAATGGTCTGAGTTCTCAGGGGGTCAGTGGGCTGGGGAGGCAAGGTCAGGTGAGGTGACAAGGCAACAAAGTAATGTCATTACTCCTGGGGGAATTTTGCACCACTGCATGTGCACATATTTAATGAGCCCTGCAGATTTCTATTTTTTTTGCGCAGTGGTACAAGAACAGCAAGTGTCTCCCAGCAGAAAATAACTTCTGCAGTTCTGCCTTTTGCCCACAAGAGGAAGTGATAGTGATAGTTCATAGTGATAGAATCAGGGAGGTAGCCGTGTTAGTCTGGAATAGCAGAGGTAACAAAGTCCTGTGGCACCTTAAAGACTAACTATAAAGTTTTGAAGCATGAGCTTTCGTGGGCTAATACCCACTTCGTCGGATGCAGGCAGTGGAAGTGTTCAGAGGCAGGTATAGAAAAGTAGGCAAGAACCAGTTGGGAGGTGAAAAGGTTAGTCCAATTAAGCTGAACCAGCTTGTTATCTCCGATCAGGGAGTGTGGATTATTCTTCTAGCATTTGAATGGGGTGTGTGAACATGGAGAGAGGAGAAACAAGGTCTGTAATGAGCCAGCCATTGTAGATCTTTGTTCAATCCGAGATTGTGTGTGTTGAATTTGCAAATGAATTGAAGTTCTGCAGTTTCCCTTTGCAGTCTGGACTTGAAGTTTTTTTGCTGCAGTATGGTGACTTTTAAATCTGCAATTGTGTGTCCAGGCAGGTTGAAGTGTTCTCCTACAGGTTTTTGTATATTGCCATTCCTAATATCTGATTTGTGTGCATTTATCCTTTTTCGTAGGGACTGTCCAGTTTGGCCGATGTACATAGCAGAGGGACACTGGTGGCATATAATGGCATATATGACATTGGTTGATGTGCAGGTGAATGAACCAGTGATGGTATGGTTGATCTGGTTAGGTCCTGTGATGGTGTTGCTGGTGTAGATATGTGGGCAGAGTTGGCATCGAGGTTTGTTGCATGGATTGGTTCCTGAGTTGGAGTTATTGTAGTGCAGTGTGCTGTTGCTGGTGAGAATTTGTTTAAGGTTGGCAGGTTGTCTGTGTGCCAGGACTGGCCTTCCTCCCAAGGCCTGTGAAAGTGAGGGATTATTGTCCAGGATGGGTTGTAGGTCACTGATGATGCGTTGCAGAGGTTTTAACTGAGGACTGTAGGTGATGGCCAGTGGTGTTCTGTTGTTTTCTTTCTTGGGCTTGTCTTACAGCAGCAGGCCCCTGGGTACACGTCTGGCTCTGTTGATCTGTGTCCTTATTTCCTTGTGTGGGTATTGTAGTTTTGAGAAAGCTTGGTGAAGATCTCGTAGGTGTTGGTCTCTGTCTGAGGGGTTGGAGCAAATCCGATTGTACCTCAGTGCTTGGCTGTAGACAATGGATCGTGTGGTATGTCCGGGATGGAAGCTGGTGGCATGAAGGTAGGCATAGCTGTCGGTAGGTTTTCGGTATAGGGTGGTGTCGATGTGGCCGTCATTAATTTGCACTGTGGTGTCTAGGAAGTGGATTTCCTGTGTGGACTGGTCCAGACTGAGGTGGATGGTGGGGTGGAAGCTGTTGAAGTCATGGTGGAATTCTTCCAGAGTTTCTTTCCCATGGGTCCAGATGATGAAGATGTCATCAATGTAGCGTAGATAGAGAAGGGGCGTGAGTGGATGAGAGTTGAGGAAGCGTTGTTCCAGGTCTGCCATAAAGATGTTGGCATACTGTGGGGCCATGCGGGTGCCCATAGCAGTCCCGCTGGTCTGGAGGTATATATTGTCACCAAATTTGAAATAGTTGTGTGTGAGGATAAAGTCACAGAGCTCAGCAACCACCTGTGCTGTGGCATCATCAGGGATACTATGATAGTTCAAACTTTAAACTTTAGAGTTAGGGTTAGGGCAGAGAGAGAGATCCGCCTTAGCAGCACTTGTCAGGCCAGGTCAGGAGACAGGGTCTGTGGGTGCTGGGTGTGTGTGTCAGACAGGGGCTTGTAAGGTCTAGTGTGGGAGGACAGACTGGGGCAGGTGCTGAATGGGAGTGAAGGTGCATAGATACGGGGGGGGGGGGGGGAGAGGGCACAGAGACACAAAGGGATGGGAGAGGGGCTCAGAGCTACATAGGGACAGGGGAGTGCCTGGGTGAGGGCACAGAGACACGTGGGTGCAGGGAGAGGGGTGCAGAGGTGCCTGATGAATACTGAATCTATTGACCTATTTGAAGGGTTTAATGCCCAGTTCCAACCTTGTATATGTGTATGTGTCTGCTGAGATCCAGGGCATCAGGGTCTGTCCTAGTATCCTTTCGAGAATCCTTTGTTGTTCAGTGTGAACCATGTCCTTCAGTATTCATGTCTTCCTTATTTTCCAGTTCTGCATCTAGCACCTCTCTGTAATGCTCCTTGCACCATTAAAGTTGCTGTCACCTCATCTGGCCCAGGGTAGCTGTTCTGATATCTTTTTTCTGTCCATCCTTTTTGAGTACTGCCTTCTGCTGCTACTTCATGATTATGTTTTTATTTTTTCCCTATTTGGTTACTACTTTGGTTGCTGTGTGTGGTGCCTATCCTATCATTTCCCTTGTTGTGTCCACCCTCTCTCTGGTTCTTGTTCATTCAGATGGGTATCCATTCCCAGAGAGAGGATTGCTTGTATGCTGAACTCTTCTTTCTCTGCACCTTCTTAAGCTGAAATTTTCTTGCATACACTCTTTCCTGCACCCCTTGGATGACAGGCCTCTCAATCAAAATGTTCTTCAAGAATAACACATTCACAACTAAAATTAATTTCTCTCTTCTTTTCCCCACCTCAGAAATAAATGACAGATGTTGGGTGGAATTCCGCCCCCATTCAATGGTAGTTTTGGTATAGACTTTAATAGGGCCAGGATTTTATCCCTTGGGTGTGATTTTCCATTGCCTTCCACCTGCACAAAGCGAGAGCAAAGTGGTTATAAAATGCTACCACCAATATGACAGAGTGGAGAATTCTTTTTTGATAGAGGAGCCACTCTGGGGTCACTGCTTCCCACTCCGTGGCCAAAGTGGCCTCTAGTGTCCCTACAACCATATCTTCAGAGAGTGGAAGCATTGGAGGCAACACATAGTGGTGGATCCTCCATTCTCATCAGTGGTGTAGATCTTCTGTGTTCTGGCACAGGGAGTCTCTGCTGAATTGCGCAGGGGACAAGCACCTCTTTTGTTGAGCGCCTAAAGCCTGTAACCTGACTGAAGGGGACTAGCACTGGTACTACTACCACTGGGGACCTATATGTTTGAGAAAAAATGGGGAGTATTTGATATTTATGATATTGCTAACATTGCTCTCCTGAATCTGTAAGAAGTGATTTGAAGTGAACCCACCTTTTTAAACGGCAAACAAACCAAAGTACTGACCTCACATTGAGTGTGTGCTTTCCTGAGAAGGGCTGTTTTTATAAAAATTACTTCTTTCATAATTATTTCCTTTTACATCTTCAAAACTCTGCAAATCATTAGCTCAATTTATTTATGTTTTTATTTATTCCTTTAGGGACCTCCAGGCTCACAAGGACCAAGAGGAGAACGAGGACCTAAGGGGAGACCTGTAAGTTGCTAAACGCTGTTCCTAGAAGCTCACTTAATCAGTATTCACAAGCAGGGCTGACCTCCAAGTGCTAAATTGCTTTACATCTGCTCTAAGATCCAATACCTTATAAACATTCCTGTTCCTTTCCACCCACCTCCCAAAATACAGATCAGAAGGTCAGAGGATTTTATATCCACCGGTTCTCTGAATAGTCTGAAACATTAATTTTAACGTTGAAACAATTGACCAATGTCTAGACTCTAGAGGCATTGCCACTGACAAGTTATCATTTGCCAACACTTACTTTGTCTTATTTTGGGTATCTCATACATTTGTATGGCAATTAAAGGTAAATGTTGATTTTTTTAATGGTGACAACTTTGTATCAGAGGTGATGTTAGCTGCTTAGAGTATTTCAAAATGGAAGGGAGGGCTCAAGAAATGAACAAGAGTCAATGTGTGGACAGAACATGGAAGTATACTAGTGAATAATATTATTAAATCTGTACTGCAGAAATAAATGCTTAATAAAGGAATTTCAGCATCTGCATGATTGGTGGTAGTATGAGCCACTGAAAGGAAATGGTGAAGCTATCAAAGGAGTTGAGGTTCTTTCAAGTGGATATAAAAAGGATCCTTTCAATCTCAGAATTGTCTTCTCTGCTCCATAATGTTCTAGCATGGAGCCTTTGAAATAGGATTATGTTTTATAATGGTAGATGCTTCTCCAACACAACCACAGCAAAAATACAGAAGCTGTTTTAAGCAGGTTTTTAGATTTTAAACAGCAACATTATTTCAGTTTATCTTGAATATGCTCTCTCATCCCTTAATACAGAGGAAGTTCTCATTGACTGACTCTGGTCCTGACTAATGGCCTGACCTCTTAGACCAAGAGTGGGCAAACTACAGCCGGGCCCATCCTGCCCGGCCACCTGAGCTCCCGGCAGGGGGGGCTGCTGCTGGCCCCTTCCCCTCCCCTGGAGCCTCAGCGTGCTGCACAGGCAGCACTCTGGGAGGCAGGGCAGTGTGTCTAGCTCCACATGGCTGCCGGACACGCTGCTGAGCAGTGTGGTAAGGGGGTCAAAGATGGGGGTGGTGGTGTTGCATAATAGGCGGGGAGTCTTGGAGGGAAGTCTGGGAGCAGGTGGGGTGGGATGGGGCATGGGAGTCCTGGGGGGTCCGTCGAGGGGTTGGATAGGGGTCAGGTTGTGTAGGAGGGTCTCAGGAGGGGATGGTCAGGGGACAAGGAGCAGGGGGATTGGATGGGGGGTGGGGTCCGGGGGGGTGGTTAGGGGTGAGGGGGTCTGTGGAGAGGGTGGTCAGGGGACAAAGAGCGAATGGTGGGGTTGGATGGGTTGGGGATTCTGAGGGGGGCAGGAAGTGGGAGGGGGTCAGGTAGGGGGTGGGGCCAGGCTGTTTGGGGAGGCACAGCCTTCCCTACCTGGTCCTCCATGCAATTTTGTAATCCTGATGTGGCCCTTGGGCCAAAAAGTTTGCCCACCCCTGTCTTAGACCCATAAGAAAACTTTACTCCTTTCCACCCCCACTCCTCCCACCCAAGATTTTGATGCTGCTTTTGGAAAGGGGGTCCTCCATGCTAATGGTGACTTTCTGTTTCTTTGTGGATCTGCATTTAAGGAAAACAAAAACCATTTAGATGTAAAGGAAGTAGTGTCATGGTTTTCTACTTTTATTTTAGGCATCAGATTATTTGTTAATCATGTAATTGATGAAATGCCACGTGGTGGTTGAGTGTAGCAGCTGTAGGTTTATAAAATACATTGCTTGTGGGAGGAGGAGTTTTGAACTAAGAAGCAGTGTAGCTGTCTGTTTAGCAACAGTAACCTTGGTTTTTGCAATCTGCCTCCTGGGATTGAACCAGTTACTTCTTTGAATTCAAACATTATTATTCTTAGTTTTTACAAGTAATGTTTTTACATGATTGAAAATAAAATCAGTCTTGTTCAAGGGGCTCTAATTTCACTTAGTATACTGGTAGAATAGGTATTCATTATATTAGTGTCTTAATAGTAGGATAAACTGTGATTTGAAACTGTTTTACCATGGACTTTTTTCTTTCATTATAATATCAAAAACTTTAATCTTTTGTTTTCTGAATACCAGTGACAAATGACTACAGTACAGTATTATTGTATTTGCAGTAAACTGTGTTCATGTTCAAAGGATGCCACCTTGTGGCCTAGCTGGAATATCTCTTACTTAAAATCTCCCCGTGTTTGCTGAGTTGCTAAAAGATAAACAGGGATGAACAAAATGGTTTTACAAAGCTGAAGCATTCAATATGAGCTAACTCCAGCTAGTTAGTTGTCCTCTCCAAATAAATATAAACACACAATTTGCTAGTTTTCATTCCACAGTGTTAATGTTGCACCGTTTTTTTTTTTTGGAGGTTAAAAAAATGCTTTACATTGTATGTTTTCCTACCACAAAGCACGTGTTTAAAGGAATGTTTTGATGTAAGGCTAGTGCATTGTTGCCCTCAAACTCTATTTAGCATGGAGGGGGTTCAGTGCTGGTGGGCCAGTCAGAGCATCTGGGCAAGGGCGTAGCCAGGTTTCACCAGCAGGGGGAATGACCACGGAAAAAAAAAGGTGCCACGAAAAAAAAGACACCACCTTCAAAAAAGAAGGCACCACCAAAAACAAAAGGCGTGACTTCCAGCTGGTGGAGCTGCCACTGAAATGTCGCCGCTGGAGAAAGCAGTGAAGTGGGCACGGCCGCCGAAATGCCATCGAGAGAAGTGGAGTCCTTTCGGCGGTATTTCGGCGGACAGACACACTTTGCTCCCCCAGATCCCTCCCTAGCTACGCTACTGATCTGGAGTCAACAAATAAATACTATTGGTCATGATTTTCAAACGTGACTAGTAATTTTGGGTGCCTCAAATTTTTGATGCTCTACCTGAGACATTTTAAAGAGGCTTGATTCTCAGGTGACAGGTGCTCCTCACCTTCTCTTTAATCAGACTGCTTTAAGGTATGTCAAGTTGGACATCCAAAATCAATTGTCATTTTAAAAAACTTGTTCCATTTGTTCGTTGACATATATATTTTCCTTCCAATGAGTGGATTCTGTCTGTTTCATTCCAGAACAAAGAAAAGAAACTAGAATAACACACTGCTCCTATTTTTATATTGTAAGATTTTTGAGGCTGGCATTATGTCTACCTCTGTTTGTATAAGACTTACTATAATGGGGCCCAACCTGGTCTGGGGCCTGTGGGTGCTACTGTATTTTATATATTAAATAATAATGCAAGATTTCTTGTAAGCTTTGGGTGCCTGAGGAGACTCTAGTAGACTTGCCCTCTGTGTGCATCCATCCTACAGGGATGAGCTCACTCTAGTCCATAGCTCCGGTCTAGTTAAAACTAGAACTGAGGTTCAAACAGTGTGTATGTTAAGGGAAAAGGCTTTTTTTCTCCCATGTTGCCAGAATCACATGACTTCTGACCCTAAAAACTATATAGCTAGAATGATGAAAGAGAACATTAACTTGTCCCCTGGGAGTTTTCAGGGGTTCTTTAGTAGCTGATATGGTCATATGGTCACTAGTAGACATGGGCTATCCTAATGTAGACCCCAAACTCCTGGAGGACTCATTCCAATGCACAACAAACCCTCAGATGATTAGAGTCCTTATCAAATAAAAATAAAAGCAAGCCAGATGGTTATAGTAGCACAGCATGTGTTTGTAATGATGGCTCATTAAGGAAGACTTCTTAAGTTTTATGTTTGCAGTCTCTTTATAGAGATTTAGCAAGGTTCAAAGGCTCATAAAATGTTTCCTTCACTATAATCAAACATTTCTCTCCTCGTGTAGGTAGAAGTGAAATTGGTGGTTAGAGCAAACACTTCAAAGTGTTTATTCCTTTAAAAATGGATTGTTATGTGTCCACGAAATATTTCTATTGATTTTTGGCTGTCTAACTCCATTGATGTCTTGCCAGCTGCTTCTTTATTTAGTTCTTCTTTTCATACACGCTGGATGCAGGAGAAAGGGGATAGTATAAGAACATAAGAAAGGCTGTACTGGGTCAGACCAAAGGTTCATCTAGCCCAGTGTTCTGTCTACCGACAGTGGCCAGTGCTAGGTGCCCCGGAGTGAGTGAACCTAAGAGGTAATGATCAAGTGATCTCTCTCGTGCCATCCATCACTCTCCTCTGACAAACAGAGGCTAGAGACACTATTCCTTACCCATCCTGGCTACTAGCCATTTATGGACTTAACCTCCAGGAATTTATCCAGTTCTCTTTTAAACCCTGTTATAGTCCTAGCCTTCACAGCCTCCTCAGGCAAGGAATTCCACAGGTTGACTGTAGAATATGGAATTCATTAGAATTACTATGTAACTGTAAAGAAAGCGAGGATACAGACTAACACGGCTGCTATTCTTGAATATGTGACTGTAGTCACTCAAGAAAGCTATGGGATAGATTCTGGTCTAATTTATGCCACTGCTAATCTGAGGTAACACCTTGGCATCAGTTACCTAGTATTTGCACTGCTATAGATCACATTCTGAGGCCTGGTGTACACTAGAAAATTGTCAGCTTAACTACATTGCTCAGGGGTATGAAAAAGTGGTGTAGGTGAAACAACTTAGCCAGTGCTAGGCTAGGATGACTACATGTCCCAGTTTTATAGGGACAGTCCTGATATTTGGGGCTATGTCTTATACAAGTGCCTATTATCCCCATACTCTCTACTAATTTTTCACACTTGCAATCTTGTAACCCTATGCTAGGCTGACAGAAGAATTCTTCTCTTTTGACCTAGCTACTACATCTCAGGGAGGTGGATTACCTGTGCTGACAGGGGAAACCCGCCCATCAGTGTAGGTAGCGTCTACACGGAAGCATTGCAGTGGCACAGTTGCTCTGCTCTAACATTTCAAGTTTAGACAAGCCCTGTTCTCAGGTATCATTTGTTCAGCAAATTCTTGATAGTTGGTGGTTTGTCTCTGATAGGAGGCTGTAAATATTCAGCTTAATTGAAATCTACTCTGTATATCTTCTAATCAAACATATATATTTTTAGAAAAATAATTCTTGCTACAAGCACACTGTGTGCAAGGCTAAGCATTTCAATAGCCAGAATAAACACCTTTTGGGAATGATACGAACTGTTCCTGGGCCTCTCAAAGAATATTTTTAAAGAAGACAGTCTTAACAGCAGCAATCAAGTATAGAGATAAATTACTTCCAGCCAGTGCTTCTTGACTGAGGACCAGGAATGATCATAAGAATGGTCATGTTGGGTCAGACTAATGGTCATCTAGCTCAGTATCCTGTCTTCCAATAATGGCCAGTGTCAGATGCTTCGGAGGGAATAAACAGAACAGGGCAATCATTGAGTGATCCATCCCCTGTTGTCCAGTCCCAGATTCCTGCAGCAGGAGGTTTAGGAATACCCAGGACATGGGGTTGCATCCCTGACAATCTTGGCTAATAGCCATTGATGGACTTATCTTCCAGAAACTTATCTCATTCTTTTTTTAACCTGATTATACTTTTCGCCTTCACACCATTCCATGGCAATGAGTTCCACAGGTTGACTGTGCGTTGTGTGAAGAAATGTTTTGGTGTTTTAAATCTGCTGCCTATTAATTTCACTGTGTGTCCCTTGTTTCTTATGTTATTTGAGGGGTAATTCTTCCCTGTTCACTTTCTCCACACCATTCATGATTTTATAGACCTTTATCATATCCCTCCTTAGTCGCCACTTTTCCAAATTGAATGGTCCCAGTCTTATTAATTTCCCCTCATATGGAAGCTGGTTCATACTTGTAATCATTTTTGTGCCCTTCTTTGTATATTTTTCAATTCTAATACATCTTTTTTGAGATGGAGCAACCAGAACTGCTGTCAGTATTCAAAGTGTTAACATACCACAAATTAACATGACATTATATTTTCTGACCTATTATCTGTCCCTTTCCAAATAGTTCCCCCCATTCTGTTAACTTTTTTGATTGCTACTGCACACTGAGCAATGTTTTCAGGGAACTATACATGATGACTCCAAGATCTCTTTCTTGAGTGGCAACAGCTAAATTAGACCCCATTATTTTGTATGTATCGTTGGGATTATGTTTCCCAAGATGCATTATCTTGCACTTGTCAACACTGATTTTCATCTGTGATTTTATTTAGTTCTGTGAAATCCCTTTGTAACTACTTGTAGTCAGCTTTGGACTTAACTAGCTTGAGTAGTTATGGGGGATGTTGTCTGCTTGAGGACCTTTTCAGCAGAAATGTTACCATTTCCCTTTGGTTTAATTAAAGCTACTCAAGCATTTGTAAATTCTAATGAAAGCTCACTAATATATTTGGTATGTAGCTGGACTAATTTCTGCTGATTTTCTTTCTAGGGTCTTCGTGGTCCACAAGGGGTTGATGGGGAACCTGGTATCCCTGGACAGCCTGGTGATCCTGGGCCCCCAGGACATCCAACTCACTCAGGACCAGATGGGAGGAATGCGGTAAGTTTTATAGATGCATAAGTATGGGACCCAGATGGATCTAGCAATGTGCCAAATGCTCCCAATTCCCATTCATCACTGGATCTGCCTTTCAGAGACACAAAACCGGCAATAAAAAGATGGGGTGTTGTGGATACAATTCCTATCCGGTCTTTAATCTCTGCCACCCATTCTAATTAAAATGAATGATTTGCTCTTTGATACCTGGGGCCATGGGTGAAGAAGCATATTGACTGTGGTGCCAGCCAGTGGTAAGTGATCAAGTTTGCAGGGTGTCAATGTAGCTGTGTTTTGTACATGCAGTAAATCAGGATTTAAGTATTTACATATGTTGGCATTTATTTCAGCCTCTTCTAATTTAAGTTTTCTAACCAACACAGGTTTAATTAGTGACTAGAAACTTTTTATGAATAGTTAAGATGATTCTTACTCTCAATTTTTGTTGCATCTCTGAGAGGATGGGAATGTTAACCCACTACTTTTGTGTGCTTATAGATAGTAGGCTTGGAAAAGGCCATCCAGGTAATTTAATCCACCTCTGAATCACTTCTCCTCTATACTAAATGGCTGGAGAAAGGATGAGAGAAAGAAATCCTGTTCTTTTAATTAAACTGAACAAACCTTTGGAAACAAACTGATCAAATAAGACGCTAATGGGAAGGGTAGAAAGTACCTGTCGAAGATGCAAATGGTGGCAGAAGAGGATTAATTATTTGAAAGGGCTGACTTTTGAGGAAGGTTTAAAAGAATTTAGTATGTATATTTTAGAAGTTAAAAAAATCCCAATACAAAGTGCATTGGAGTCAATAGGAGTCCTTCCATTCCAGGGGACTTTGTATCAGGCCCCAAAGGACTGAAGAGAAATAGTGTGATGGTTCATGGAGGAATGAAGAGAAATGATGGGATGGAATGTAGTAAAGGGAAATTTAGGCTGGACAATGAGTCAATTTGTTACTAAGTTATTTAAAATATGATGGAGCCCACTTCTTGGTGAAGCAGTGGATTCCCCTTCGCTGGAACTATTCAGACCTAAAGCTGGATGAAGCAGTCAGGAATGTTCTGTAGGGAGCAATCCTTCACAACATGGATGTGGATTAAGTGATCTGCAAGACATTTCTTTACCAAGATTCTATGAAGTGTAGGATTGATTTTGGGTTAATTTGTTCCTTTTCTTGTTTTGTAAATTACATCATTTGTTGCTGTTCTAAAGATATATATCTTGTTTCTGCACTGCATTACTGGCTTCCTAGCACTGTAACTCTATTGAAATCAAGGGAGTTATGCTGATGACGGATGTAAAATTGGAGTAATGTAGTGGTGAATTAAGCCCCGATAATGCTGGCCAGCACGTTGGCTCTTTATGTTACTCTGAGTGATCCTAAATCCAGCTTATCCAGTCTTCGGATGGTATCCCCAGCATTGTGATACAGAACTGCTGTAGTGGTTGCTACACCACCCATCTTTTGTGGCAGCTGGCCTAGAAAATGTGGTGGGAAGAAGTATGGTCAGAGCTCCCCTACTTCCAAGAGAATCCTGGATTGTGTAATGGCCGAACGGTAGGAACAGGGCAGGGCAGCCTTCAGGCACCTGGGCTCTGTGGTAGAGGACCAGTCTGATGTGTGCACCTACAGGGTCAGAGGAGTGCGAAGGGCAATGAGTGCTCCTCAGTCACAACTGACCTTAAATAAACAAAATAAAAAGACGTGGGGTTTTCAACCACCTGAACAAGCAAGTAGGCAAGAGAGGGGTGTGTGTTTGCTGAAAACCCTCCCTGCTTTAATTAATTTGTTTTGTGGGCTGGCAGAGAATCACAAGAAAAGCAGTTGCTCTTCAGCTTTGCTGACTAAGGGAAATGTGGTCAAAGCTAGATTTAAGATGAAAGAAAAATCAGCTAGTTTTTGACTTAGCTTCTGATATAACTGAGTGTAAGGGAGATTTATGTGAAAACAAAATAAAAAAATGTGAGGCTCAGAATATGCTGAAAAATGTCTGCAGACAAGATTAAGATGGGTATAACTTAAAAGTCAGTGAAAGAGAAATGTATCTAATTTCAAGGAATATATTTCCTTTAATAATAATAAAAAGTCTTTTGGGGATTAAAGTGCAGTATGGTTTGAAAAGCAAGCATGCAAATTGTGAATTACCTAACTCAGCTGCTCTTTGAGGTCCTGATCCAACTTCTGTTTATATGAATGAAGGTTTTTCTTTTAATGACAAAAATAAGATTTTACTCTTTAGCACTGCAGAGCCAATATAAATAATGAAAAGTGAGTTGTGTAGTTTTCTGACTTTTGCATCATGAATACAATTGCCAGCTAAACTTGGACTTTTCATTTTTACAGCCATTTGCAGCTCAGATGGCAGGATTGGATGAGAAATCCGGACTCAGTAGTCAAATGGGATTCATGCCCGGTGCAGTGGTGAGAACACATTAAGTACCTCTGTATGGTAGAACAGATCTGAAGTAGGATATGCATGCAGGAAATGAATGAATAGCAAAGACATTCACCCAAATGCCATATGCTCCCTTTATCTAAATGTGCTTAACACAAAATGCTTTAGCGTCATTTTAAATGTTTATGTAAAAGAGATGCAAGAAGTATTATTTTTGCTGAAGGGATCATGTAAGTGCTCTTGTTTCTCTTGCTCTCTTACTCTCAATATATTAGCTGTTACCATGCGATATGGTATAAAACAGACCTCCGCTTTTCTCACTGCTTGTGTTTTTGCAGTCTTTGAAATGTAGTAAAAATAAATGAATTCCCAATTTTAAGGCTGTGCTGTTGCTTTGAAATGGTCACTCTTACATTTAATAATTCTGTTGCCCAAACCTGTCCTGCTTAGTTTATTGCTCTCAGTATTCTCTTTATTCCCTTTACTCACTTTGTCACAGGATTCTCCCCATGGATCTTGCCTTTTCTCCCATTCCCATTTCTAAATATGATGCTTTTTTCCTTTAAGCCCAAGCTCTCTACAACTCCTCTTTCTTTATTTTTCTGGCCCTTTTCAAAAATTTAAATCCCATTTCAAAACCTCTCTTTTTTTCCTTTTTAAAATGCTGCTTCATCTAGGGCCTGATTTAAAGTCAACGGAAGTCAATTGGAGCCTTTACATTGACTTCATTGGGCGATTTTGTATCTTCCCTTTTCTTTTCTTTTCAACTCAACATTTGATTCTCATCTGGGACCACAAGTAGTTTACTTGTTTGTTCCTATTGTTATTTTCATATTTTTTTATTGGTCTGTTGATGTTTTCTTCTCTTACCCGCTCCTTGTACTGGAAATGTAATATGGAACCCACTTGAAAACCATGAAACTTGTATGATACCAGTTCTGTGTGATTCTGTCAAAATGCAAATTTTGCTCTCCTGTAGCATTCTCTCTTATTTCCCTTGTATTGCTAGAAGCTGGGTAAGAATTGCTTTCAAACAAAATTGTTATTCTCTCAGAGTTGAGGTTTCAATTCAATACGTTATTTTTCTTAAATTTCCCTGCTTTTTTAGGGAGGAAAATTTCATGAAATTCTGAAAAAATGTATTGTGAAACTTGACCCTTTAAAAACAAGTGTTGAGGTTTCACAGACTCAAAATACTAATGAGGCTCTTCCCCATAACTTTACGGTATCAGGATAAGCACAGTACAGCACCGGTTCCACAGTTCTACTCATTTGAATAATGAGGCAGAGATTTGAGTTTGGGCTTGGAATTAATTAAACATGACGTTTGGCTACATTAAACTTGACAAGTTTATTTTTGATTGTTACATTTTTGTTGTAGAGTGATGTAGGCCTCACAGGACATAAGGTCTCATATTTCAAGCTTGTGGCATAACTGGGAGGAGAGTGTCTCTCCTCTCACATTTAGTGACTCTACAGAGAGAAAGGAATCCAAGGTTTTCAACCCTTTCTGAATTATATGCCTCCCAATATTCTAATTCTTCTTCGACTCCCTTCCTCTTCTTCTCTTCCCCTTTGACTCCCTTCTGCACCGAACAGCCCAGTGTTTACTGAGTATCAGCTCATTATGCTTCCAGAGGCTTTGAACATAGAGTATTAGCTTGAAGGTCAACATTAGAGATGCCCTTTTGCTTGGTTTATGTAGTGAGATGATTTGATTTCATTTATTTTAAGACTGTTTAAAAAGCTCTTGTCCTTTTAATAGGGTCCAGTGGGTCCAAGAGGTCCTCCGGGTCTACAAGGAAAACAAGTAAGTGATTTGTTCTGTGGTATTTACACAGATGTACAGAAAAGGAATAAGAGTGCATGGTACCTGAAGTGTTCATGTAGGCCCTGTTTCTGGAAGGTATCCCTCATCAAAGGTGTAAGTGTTTTGCTAGTTAGGATGTACGTAAGCATGTGGTTAAGTGCTTTCCTGATTAAAGCCATAAAGATGTAGTGCACCCACAGAAATTTCATCCTAAAAAAGAATTAACTGATCTTGTATTTAGAGAGTAACAACGTAACCTCTTTTATTTCATTGTCATTTTCCAGTTTTACAAACCACAGATATCTTGATACTCATTATCTTAGATGCATGTGCAGTTTCTGCTCAAGTCAGAATTTACATTGATTCCCATTATCAATGAAATAGCTTAGTTTCAAATTTACTGGCCAAATTCTGCCACCCTGTGAATTTTGAATAGTCCCTTACTCCTCTAGTACTCTCACTGGTTTGTGGCTCTCTGTTATTGTTCTACTGTGGTGAAGTGTTGATCCTGATATTTGACACACCAAAGAGAAATCTGTTTAAAGTTTAAAATACTGCATTCTTCAGAGTCACCCTCTGCACTGAAAGTCAGGAATCTTGATGCCCATGTAAGTCCACTGATGGTTTATCAGGTTTCAGGATACAGTTATGTTAATCCAAAGAGACGGATTTGCTATCAGGTCCATAAGAGGTCTTTTTATTCAACACATGTTTTAATGATGGCACCTTGAAATAATAGAAAATGTTGACTATTAACTTTCTCTGTGTTAGCTGGCTTCAGATGGGGTGAAGTTGTGCTGAGCTGCAAAATGTGCATGTGGCTCAGGACCTTTCTGAAGTTTGAGGGGTATTAGGTTCCAGTGTATTCATTTGTTCCATCGTCATGCCATGAGTTCAGATCTGGATCCGAACTGTCTCAAGAACAGTCATTATTCTGGTCTGGGTTGCTAATTTGTGCTTGTAGAGTTTTTACTATTTGTAACAGTTTTTATGATCGCAACTTTTGGTTCTAATCTTCTCTGTATTTATCCTTTTTTGGGTCAATTTTAGGGTGGTGATGGGCCCACAGGCCCGCCAGGTGAACCTGGGGAACCAGGATCAATGGTAAGGTCAAATATATGTGTATCCTCCCACTGTAAAATTGCAGTCTGTAACAGTAGATTCTATTCTAAATTCTCACCATATCATATGCTCCTCTCCTGCTGCATGCACCAAAGTGACCATGTGACAAGGGCTGCAGTCAGGTCTGGTTGTGATATTTTTCTGCTGGTTCACTGAGTTTTAATTGCTTGGAATGGCAGTGATGGTCCACACCTGAACTTGAAAGGGTGTCAAATTTTAATAATAAATAACAGTTCAATGTCAGATTGTAGGGAGGTCTCAAGCTCAAGTGGGGTATACTTTTGCTCTCATAGAATTCATCCCACATTTTATTCAAAGCCCACTGTCCCTTTCCTAGGGCATTATGGAATAGAAAGGTTGAGAAGGGATAAGAACTATGATGGTGCTGAAAATTAAAATCCTCTTCACTACTGTATATTGTCTTTACAAAGTGACCTTTCAGAATGAAATATATTTATTTTCTGGGGGACTGTTGATTAATTAATGTATGATGTATTTAATTACTAGGGTCCAGCTGGTGCTCGGGGCCCCGAAGGACCTCCAGGCAAACCTGGTGAAGATGTATGACTTTTTTTTTCTACCTTGTTTTACTTTTAATAAAACTTATGAGTAAAATTCTCATGTACAGTTGCTGGCCAGTGCAAGTGTGTGCTCTGATGATTTCTATCTATTTCCATTTCACTGTAACCTCACTACTCACCTCCAGTGTCATAGCTACTAACTTCCTGCCAAAGACGACAAGACTACTGTCTTGTCAACAGTATCCCTTTTATACTTTGTGGGGCCAGTGGTGAGCTCTGCAAGGCACTTACTCCCCCACAGGGCTAAATGGAGCATCTTCCTAGTGCTCCTTGACCCGCTAGCCATCAGCTGGAGATGACTTGTTTGGAGCACTATGGTCAGTTAGGGAGGAAAAAGAACCACAATAATATTGATCTGGATCTATAACGTGTTGTTATTTTTAAACCATTTGATTTGTTCCTCAAAATGTAACCATATCCATAAATGAAGGAATGAGATAACCATTAGTTATAACTGTGATGTGTTACACTTACAGTAACATATCCCTGCTTTGAGCATGGGGATTGGACTAGATGACCTCCTGAGGTCTCATCTAATCCTAATCTATGATTCTGTCATCTCTGTGCCACCAATTTGTAACCTCATACTCCAAGGTGAAGGATTTTCTGGTAGTGCACATGTATCCTGTCTTTGTAAAAGCAGGACTGTTGCACCTTAAATTGAATTTTAACAAGTGGTAAAGAGTTAAAAGTAAAAGTCAGTTAAAGTTATGAAAATACATCATATTTTGTGAAGACATAATGAACTCCCTTAGTGGCAATTATACAGTACAAATAATACAAGCAATAGGAATCATAGGAAAGGATCAGCTCTTAATCCACTGAAGCCAATAGAGCCCATGTTGCTCCAATTTCCAGACTCCTAAGAGGTCCGTTTCCTTTATAATGTGGAATGACTGTCATACCACCTGTATCTAGAATTTTTCTTGTCCTGAATCCTTTTTGCTTTTTTAACTCTAGAGCCCTGGATGCTTTATAACTAATTCATGCAAATAAAGAGTTGGTTGGTTGGTGGCTATGGATAACTGTAACCAATCCTCTTTAAAGTTCACTTACTCAATTCGAGTCAGATTTCTTTCACCTTCTAATTGCACAGAAAATGCTTTCATTGAACTATGCTTAATTATTCAGACTTCTGCACAGAGACTAGGAAAGATACCAAGCTAAAGCCCAAACCACTGGAGGTTAATATTATCACAGAACATTTTTAGATCACAAAGTTAAATTATCATTACAAAAGGGTACATTTTTACTAATCCAGAGCAAAACTATTCTGCAGCGCCATCTAGCGACACTGAAGAACACTTGAGACCAACTTTAAACCCAATCCTCCAGAGTTTTCATAAGAATTTTGTTACATTAATAAATATAGCAATCAAGTTTATTACTGTAGTCTGTACAACTAAATACATATTATAGGACATGAGTGTAGTTAGTTTATGTTACTGGAGAGAAAACTGATGAAAGTGATTTGTTGAATGAGGACATGAAGTTTGGACAGAGAAATAATAAGGTCACTTATTTTTGACTTTCTTATATCTTCACTATTTTTGTTTTTTAGGGTGAAGGTGGAAGATCAGGACAACCAGGCGAAATTGGATTCCCAGGATCTCCAGTAAGACCGTGATAACGTATAGTTTAGCAGACTTACTGTTTGTGGTTTTAATAAATATATTTTTCATTTTTAGTAAAGTGGTGCAAAGTAGTGACAGTTACTATTTCAATACACTTGTAGTCAGTTTCCTTTAATGAATTCATATAATGCTATATTTTAGCAGTGATTGTCTTGGGTTATTCCTGAGAGTTCTTTTACAGGCCTACAATGCCTCTAAAAGACTTCAAAGGAGACCAGATCTAAGATTGGGATCATTATATCTTATTGCCATATGTTCTTATACATGGTCATCATTTTAGAGAACGCTAAAATTAAATGTAAAAACTATAAATGTATAACAGCTGTGCCAGGATGCTTGTGCTAGAATGATGTCATGGATAGCCTATGAAAGCTTATGCTTAAATAAATTTGTTAGTCTCTAAGGTGCCACAAGTACTCCCGTTCTTTTTGCGGACACAGACTAACACGGCTGCTACTCTGAAACCTGTTATGGATACAGAATGTCATCCCATGCAGCCAATAACATTTTCATCTGCTGCTCTATGATGAAATTCATCTTTGACAGCAATGAATTTACACCATTGATGAATACAATTCATTGAGCATGATTCACCATTTCCCAGCATCTTGTGTTGTCATTTACACCAATGTGGGGTAAAATGGTACCAGATCACCTCGTAGGTGAGTTTCTCTCTAATTAGCTGCCTCGATCCTAAAGTTGCCCTAGATTCGCAGCCTCATTAGCTGATTGGGCCCACCATGCCTAATTTGGATCATCTTTATTTTTTCATATAATTTTAGAGTGATTTATTTAAATGGTTGAAAATGATTTCTCAGAGCCTCTAATGAAACGGTCAGTTAAGGGCATTGAGAGGGATCTAGATGTGCCCTTAGACTGAGAAAATGTGGTGAGCTGTTGTACAGTAGGAAGTTTGGAGGGGTGTGAATTGAGAGCAGTGATCTGCTGCCAATATTTTAGCCAGGAGCTTAGAACCTCTCTGATAGCATGTGATAAATCCAGTGTAGCAGGTGTGTGTGAGCTTGCAGAGAGGAGGGAGGGGAATACTGTATATGAATTTGTTTTCCTATTTGCACACAAATGCCTTCTCATGACTATAATCATAGAAAGAAGCCTCACTGCTGGACATCTTTTGTTGTGTAAAAAGAGGACTCATCCTGCCCAGTATGTACCTGTATCAGTCATATATTTGACTATGATCACTCAAATCCTTTTTACCGACTCCTCTTAATACTAATAGCCAGAACTCACTTGATGAGGGTAAAGGACAATATTCTAATGTTCACATCTGAAATACATTCATGATGTTTACAATCTTTTTTATAGTTTTTATTTTTAATATGTCTAATTTATACCCTTTTTGAGAAATTCTAGTTAAAAGGTTTTTTTCTTCACACTAGGCTAGATGTTGGTATGGGTAATACTTTATATCTTGCGTAGTGCCATTGACTTCAATGCTACTACAATAGTAAGATACGCTCAGTGCAAGTAAGGGTACCAGAATTTGGTCCTTAATTATCACTGCTGCTCATTTTTACAGATTTCTCTAACCAGATTTGATATACTTTAAAACTTTTCTCCTTTTCTATGTTATTTACTGTTCATGTATTTTGTCTTTTCAAAAAAAATAGCTACTAGTAATTAAATCAGATACTTAATAAAATAAATGATGGGGAAAAATATTTTAAGATGATGAGTTTGCGGTATGCTGCATGTCTGACATATGGCATTCATTGGGTTGGTTTCTCTGGTTCCCTGAGCTCACAAAGGGACCTTAAACCTGCCAGAGATTCCCCCTGGAGAATTCCACTGTTTAGGAGGGATCTTTGGCTGAAGTAAAGTTGGTGAGATGCCCTGATCTCCAGCTTAAGTGTGCATGGTGTGCCTGCTGGTGGACTGTTGAGACTGGGGCGAGGGGCGGGTGTTGTGTAGCAGGGGATCAATGAGCTTGATCCCCGTCTAGTGAAAGGTCTGCTATAGCGCTTATATCAACAGCAAAAGTTAGAATAGCTCTCCTGCTGCTCTAACTTCCACTGGGAAAGCGTAGCTGGGAATCAGAGACCTCCAGTCGACTCTTTGCTGCCAGTGCTGTCTGCTGTATTGAAGTGCAACTCAGACATGAGAGAAACTGGGGTTATTGGTTTTTTAGATTGGATGTGGTATATGTCGTTAGCTGACATTTCAAACTCTATGATATGATACGACAACATTAAAGAAAATGATGTTCTTTGTATTAAATAGTTCATTTTAGCAGTTTGTCATCTACAGTGTAGTTAGCAGTTCAACAGCGATTCCAGTCAATGAAGAGGAAATAAAAGTGTAATTTTATTTATGATAGGCTTCCCTTCCCCATCTGATCCCAACTGCTTTGTGTTGATGGAGATCCCATTTTTCTAATGTTGACTATTTAATTTTACACTCAATCTGAGTAAGGAGTATAGGGATTTCACACCTTCATTTCTTCTGCACCTCAGTTTCCCTTGTTAAATATTCTTTCTCCATATGCATTCTGAGGCTTCATTGCAGCACACGTATCTATGGGTGAGAGGCCTGCTGTCCTGTCTCAAAAACTGCAATGACATCATTTGCTATTTGCCTTTTGGGGGAAATGGAGCCATTTTGTTCTGTAGTAGTAGAAAATGTTATCTTGGGAATGATAACACCCCTGGCATAATGTTCAAGGCCTGATTTAGCAAGGTACTAAAAAGCATCTGCCTAACTTTCAGCCAGTGCATAGTGTGATTGAATAATTAGTTGGGCACATGCACAAGTAATTTGCTCAAACGAGGCCCAAGAGAAGAAGATACTACTCCAAGTTTCAAACATATGTGAACAATATGGCAACATAGTGACACAATATACTGTCACAGGCCTAGCTCCCTGTCTTACTAGGAATTATTTAGGCTTTTTCTGAAAAAATAAATAAATCTGTTTTTGCCTCATTTTACCTATGGGGCAAAAAAAATGTAGGTTTTGCCTCATTTTCTTGTACAGGTAAAAGTACCTCAGGTTGCTTTCGAATAGTTGCTAAGATAGTTTCAGAAACAGTTTGCTTATTAGGCTCCTTCAGTTGTGTTTTGTGATCCCACATATCACAGTGTGAGAAAGACCAATTAAAATTTGGCAAATGATTTTATTTTAATTTAAATTAGAGCTGTCTTCTGATCCCACTTAACGTGTTAGGTTCCCTTCTCCTTATGTTAAAAATCTAGCTCTGATGTTGATTTTTACTGTATTACTTCTCTTATGGATTTAGGGCTTGATCCAAAGCCCAGTAAAGTCAATGGGAAACCCTTGAGCTATTTACTAGGAGACCTCTAAACTTCAGTAGGACATTATGGTGACCATAAAAGGGACATTCATCTCACATGGCCTCATTGTTACATGCTGTGTGCAATGCTGTATGCCCAAGGTGAAGGTGTATTAGATATGGATCAATGAAGTGGATATACCTACTAATTTTTTCCTAGTTCTCTTACCTGTCTTAGCTGCACTAACAGTAAGTGTATCTACTCAGACGTGTAAGGAGAGCATTGAGCTGTACAGATCTAGGTCACTTTATCTGTGTTTGTGTTTTTCTATTTTAGGGATCTCGAGGCTTTCCTGGTGCTCCAGGTCTTCCTGGTCTAAAGGGCCACAGGGTAAGCATTAATCTATCTGTCTGACACATAATCTTTCACAACATTTGTAGTTTTTGCAATGAGCCTATTGGATGCGAATAGACTAGTTGACCTGTTTAGTAATGGCAAAATCATGAGATCTAGAGATGGAAAAGTCCTACCAGAAAACCTAGTCCATCTTCCTTTCAGTGCAGGTTGATCTCTAGTGTTTTGTCCATTCTAGTTTCAAATGTCTCAGGAAACTGGGAAGAAATAAAATAAGCAAACACTATATTAAACTCAAGTGGGGACAAAACTGACCTTTGGCTAACTTTTTTCCCATCATGTTGGCAGATCTGGCACTAGGAAGGGAAACTAGGGTTGGACATGTTTATAAAACAGAACAGTTATAAATTACCAAGGTTTGTGGCCAGGTTTCCACTTCAGGGAGCAATAAATAGGGTTACAGGGAAAAATAAATAGGGTTACTGTGGCTTGGAGCTTTCTCCTAGTTGTTTTTAGGTTCTTTATATATATTTTCAAGATTCTTGTTCTTAGAGGGAACAAACCCAAGGAAATGAATCTCACACAAACAGCTGTTTCATTGGAAAAGTATTTTAAAACTCTTTTCCCATCTGTTTTCTTGTGCATATTGTTTCTTTTTCTCCCCATCTCAGATCCACCCTGATGATAATATTTTAATAAAAGATTATTTCAATGATAAAGGTTATCAGTGATTGTTTGTGTGTATCTCTTTATACTTACATAGTTCTCTTCACAGGGACACAAAGGACTTGACGGTCCTAAAGGTGAGGTTGGAGCAACTGGATCCAAGGTAATATCTTCATATTAAATTTGGTTTTGGGTTTCAAAGAAGTTGTAGTGTTTAGCTCTTGGAGTTTCCTAATGATTCATGTTTATATATTTTAGTGTCTTTCATCCAAAAGGATCCTAAAGCTCAAAGAATAAAACCTGTGGAAGAACATTGATTAATCATACTTCCTATAGTGCTAAAAACAGCTGAAGATAATAGATCTTTCAAATGAAAAAAACTTTGCTTCCTCTGCCAGTCACCAACTTCTCTGATTATTTATTTACTTATTAAATAGCTCCATAGATGTGATTGGTCTGTTTTTGGGGATGCTCCTTGCATCAGAATTTCATTGTTCCTGAGCAGAACTGAATGGAATCTCCCTATGTGTACAATCCACTTTACTTGCCCAAAGCTGAAGAATTTGGACTTTATGCAGGAGTGTCAGTAGATTAGGGAGATGAAATCCTCACCCCCGGCTTGGGTCTGCAGCCTTTGCATTAGCATAATGATCATAGATTATTTGTATCATTTGCAAGTGTTGGGTCAATGGATCCATGTTAAACTAGATCCCATTAATCCTCTTCTAGCTAGATCCCAGGCCACTTTTGCACTGTTCAATGGCTCATGTGGAACTGGCACGGAGTCACTTCCTGTGGTGCACAGATGCCTTACACTATTTTGGGAATTTGGACAGTCCCTGCATTTATAATTAGGCATGACAGAATTTGATTTTTTTAATAATTTCAACAGAAAATATCAATCTTTATTATAAGCATTTTCTTCAATTTGTAGCAATTTAAATTTTCACGGTTGTACAAAATTCTGGGCTTTATTTTTAAATTCTCATAGTTGAGGGAAGTTATTTAATTAATAATTATTTAATGACAATAGACATTGAGATTCAAAAGGCTGATGCTTTAGAACCATTACAGCACAAATTGTCAACATCCCATGTCAAAATTTACAAAGAATATATCCTTAAATCAAACTCTAATAAGTTCTCAAGCAACATTTTCTTACTTTGCCTATTTGAAGATGTCGATTACAGTTGATAAAAATATTTTTTCTTCAATTTCAGTGTCAATCAACATTTACTGACATTATTGTATGTGGCAGGGGAGGCCAGACTGTGGCTCTGGAGCCATATGCAGCTCCTCAGAAATTAATATGCGGTTCCTTTTATAGGCACCAACTCCGGGGCTGGAGCTATAGGCACCAATTTTCCAGTGTGCCAGGGGATGCTCACTGCTCAACCCCTGGCTCTGCCACAGGGCCCACTCCTACTCCACTCCTTCCCACATCCTCCTCTGAGCCTGCTGTGCCCTCGCTCCTCCCTCCCAGAGCCTCCTGCATGCCACAAAACAGCTGATTGGGAGGTGCAGGGAGGGAGGAGGAGGCACTGATTGGCAGGACTGCGGGTGGGTGGGAGTTGCTGGGAGGAGAACTGATAGGAGGGCTGCTGTATTATTGAATACAGACATGTCACATTTTACGCGCATTTAACTTGCGCGATTTCCGCTGTACACGGTCATCCGAAAAAATATATATGGGAAAACTAAAAATATAAAAACTTTCTTTAGGGCAGACAATTTTGCCCACCATTGAAGTCAATGGGCTTTTGGCTATATGCGGTTTCCGTTTTATGCAGAAACTGCGGAACCGAACCCTCGCGTAAGACGCGACATGCCTGTGTAGGGCACAAGTGTTGGTTGGCATTTTAGCCATGTATCCTCTAGATTACATTGCTGTCCCTGCCTTAGGGAGTAGAATGTGAACAGTTCTTGCTCATCCACACTGTTGTTGTGGTCATTTCCTCACCCACCCCATTCTTGAGCTGACCGCAGTCTGGTTCTCTGGCAGTCAAGCACACTGACAGTGCTCAGTAATAAATCATCATAATTGTAGCAGATTGGTGGGTCAGGCATGAAAATATCTGGGGGAGGAGAGGAAGGTACTATTCTCTAGCTGCATTTGGAAACTTTTGCATTGTTCAGCATATCTCCTAGGGATGAGCTTATTCTGCTTCAGTGAGAACTCAGAAACATGGCTCTTTCCATAAGCAATGGGACTGATTTCTGCAACTTCCCACACATTGCTTTGCAACTCATCCCTAATATAGCTATATTAAAATTAAGTGGTGGTGATAAGAGGTGATGTTTCATTTTCCTCTAACATGTTTTTCGTGCTTTCATTTGCATTTCTAGGGTGAAGCCGGACCAACTGGCCCAATGGGTGCAACAGGCCCTCTAGTGAGTGTTATTTGCAATGTTTGCAGTTGGATTTTAAGTTCTGCTCAACGTGTAGTTGTAAGACTGCAAACACTGAACCTTTATTTCTTGTCATAAGGAGCCTGTAATGCATTTCGGAGTTAAGTTTTGTTGAAAACCATGTCTTCAGAGCTAAAGTCTGTGCTGGTGCCAATGGGTGAAACTCCATTGTAGTCAGTGGAGCTATGCTAGTTTTACACCAACAGATAACCTGGCCCATTGTGTTCCATTGTTCCCCAGAATTGAGGTCATATAAGTACTTTGTCAGTAACTGCAATAAATCAGGAAATTAAGACAAATCAGAATTTGATTTTGGTATGATCTTTTCCCCATTGTGGTTCAGGATGATTAACCCCTCTATACTTTTTAGGCCCATCATGATTCTTTATATGAAAAGATTTTAATATAATAAAAATCTCAAAGTAGGTCACTCTGAGTCAATAATTGAAATTATTTCAGTTAGAAAAATATTCGCTAAGAAAACTACATGCTGAGGATTTTTGAGTTTGTGTCTAGAATAAACGTGGGCTGAGGAGTTTTTTCTCTCCGGCAATCTCAGAATGCTTTTACTTAGCTGGTATTTAGGGCATCTGCAAAACTATAAGTATTAGTGGAGATAAAGCCACCTGGTTTTTGTGTGTTATCCTGTGTCATGCAGAATGTAATATCTCTGAAATGGATCTCATTAGTGAATCAGCCATAGTGAATGGGATTGAGTTATTGACCCTTAGTGAGTATGTAGGGAATTTAGTCTTTGTGTGGCTGAATTTTGGAAAAGAGAAATTACAGTGCAGTTCAGTTCCCTATGGCAAAACTTGTACGGCTGACCGAGGAGTTGCTTCAACTTTATGGACACCTTAGACCAGGGTAATCACAAGCAGAAAAAACAGTGGTCTGATCCTGTTACATTTAGTCACATGAGAAGTTCTTAGTCATTCTTGTATTCTTATCAGAAACAGTGAGCCTAATCATGCTGTCTTTGAAATGTTTGGCACCAAATTTTGTCAGTTGGAGCAGACTGAACCCAGTGGGATTCCTCTTGTGAGTAAGGCTTGTCAGATCAGACTTCATTACTCTATAAATTCTGAAGTAGGAGTACAATGACAGTTTTTATTAAAAGAAAAAAGAAAAAGCAGAGATGTTTAAAAGAAAACGGAAAAAATGTCTATGCTATTGCTATCTCAAAAAACAACAACAGTGAACTCCTGTTATCCTCACACAATAAGTTTTCAATTAAAGCATTTTTCTGTTTTCTTTCCATAGGGTCCTAGAGGAATGTCAGGAGAAAGAGGGCGAATTGGACCACAAGGTGCTCCTGTAAGTGGATTTGGGGTTTTGTTGCTGTCTATTAGCCCTACGGCTGTGCTTTACTTATTTTATCTAAATTACAGTCGCATTTCTTCTTTCAAGTTTTGAGCTAGCAAAAAATTACTAATCGGTGAATAATTTACTCACTTTCATGTTCACATTTACTCCCACACCCACAAGTAGTCTCTTTATAGTCCAAGGCTACTGCAAGAACTGAGTAGAGATTTGCAGGATTAATTTAAATTTTAAAAGAAATGCAAACTTTTCATTTCTGTAGTTTTGCATTTTGTTACAATTTTTTTTTCACATCTCTACTCCTGGCATTTATGAGTCTAGTGCAGTGGTTCTCGATCTGATATAATTTTGGACCACATATACAGCTCTCAATGTGTTATGTGGGCCGCATTCATACACACTATATACTATCTGTATGGCCCTGAGGATGTCACATGGGCCACAACTATGTGCTCATTCGGCTGCAAGCATCCCGTGACTTGAGAATCACTGCTCTAGTGTGTACTACTCTTTACAGTAACAAACATGAACTCCTGGCCCCATTGAAATCACTAGCAAAAGTTCCATTGATTTCAACAGGCTGAGATTTCACTCTAAAAATCTTCCATGATGGATTTATGAACTGGTATAATTTAAAGATAGTTGTAAATTGGCTCCTTTTACAATCACTAATATTCAAGGGCAGAGTTTATTAAGAATTCCTATAAATGTACTGTGTCTTTATGTCTAGGGTGGACGAGGGTCGCATGGTATGCCTGGGAAGCCTGGGCCAGTGGTAAGTTCCTTTCCTTGTTCCCAGTGTTGTGATCTTCCTTTGCCTCCAGACATTCTTTAGCCAGAAGGATGAGTAACTGTTGCCATTTTTTAGTCTGGTGACTGAAGGCAAATCCTGAATATCTGTGCCTGATTCCTGATACTGCCACAAAATTAGTAATCACAACTGTGGAGATGTGTGCGCTGAGAAATAAACCTCTAAGATTTTGCTTCCTCTCAAGTAAATGATGTTAAGTAGGGAGTAGGCTGGTGCTTTGTTCATCTTCCCTCAGGGAACTGATGTACTGCTACATTAATTCAATGGAACCTAGATGCAAAAAGGTTGAGCATTTTAGAAATACATATTATAATAAAGAATCATTAATAAAAAGTTGTCTGTCTTCGGAAATAAAGATGTCAAAGGAAGCTATATCAGTTCTCAGTAAGAAGTAATTAATTTCACTAGTAACAGAAAGATGTGAATTTGCTGTCTCGAATCCATAAGGACTATATATTTCCAAAACTTATAATGATACATAGCCCTTTTTTTAGAAGTCATACACTGAGCTGATGAATCAGAAACATATACACAAATGCATTACAAGCTGATAAATTGATCTATCAAGGAGGCAGTTTATTACAGAATACTCACATGGTTTATATAGAAATTTATCAAAAATTAAAATAATGCTTTTCAATACATGATTTACAAGTAGTTTTGTTATAGAGAACAGCTATTGTAAAAAAGTTTCCAGACAGAAAAAATACAGTTTAAATATATTAAAAGGTTAGTGTGGCAGCTAAAACTAAGGATTTTCATATAACAAGTGACTCTGGGCCCAGTCCTACAAACTCTTATGCACAAATGTTTAACTTAATGCATCTGAGTGGCCCCTGAATAATATCAAGAAGTCAGTGTGATTATTCGTATCTGTAAAGTTAACCCCATGCATAAGTGTTTGCAGATTTAGGGCCTATAGTACTGTTTACTCATTGATACTTCATCACTATTAATGTTTGACAGATTTCCACTAGAAATATACTTTATTCTTTTTTTTTTGCGCATGTTACTTGACAAAAACATCTGCCAAAGTAATTGCCTACTGATACAAAATGTGATCTGCCTATGTGCTGAATCTTTTTTCAGTCATAAAGTATGTGATACAACCTATAGTATTAAGTTTGAGTGTGTATGTAAGATGATTCATGATTATGAATGTTGGAGATGTGGTGCACCCTAACCCCCTACACCTCAGCCTGATTACCTCAGGAGTAGCTTTATGACATCATATAAAGAAATCTTTGTGACCAGTGCAGGTTTGAACAAAGTTTTTGGATTCGTGAGAACTGGATAAGATGTTCTCCCAGAACTGGATGAGGTGTTCTGGATATGCCAAATGCAAAAGGTCTCAGAGGGAATCCTAACATGCTTGCAGTGAGGAAGCAGTATTTGTCCACATGTTACACAATAGACTGTACTGTTGTAAACTCCATTAACCAATAATTGACTATCATAGAAGTTCAAGCTGAGAGTGAGGATAGCTGCCAAATTCAGTTATCTGGCACATCCTACAGAGAAGGGTGATCACAACTATTACAGTACTTTAAAAATAAAACATTTAAAAGATTTTTCATTATTTAAAAATAATTCACTAACAGAAAAAATTTAATCTCAAAGCAGTTCTGAAATTCTAGATGAAATATAAATATTTCAGTGGAATTTTCCAACATGAGGTCAAACCCACTGGGCATGACATCTGGTTGGCTAGCATATCTGGTACATTCCCTAGCAATCTCATAGGGAGATGCAGAATGGTTAAACCTGATCTCTCAGGAGAACGTTCTATACAAATGATGAATTGAGTAAGTACAAAGAAATATGTTGTAATGCTAAAATGATCATTGAAGCGAGAGAGATTTGGCAGATAGGTGTTCGTGACCCAATAAATTGGGATGTAGCTTTTCCATAAATACATTAAATGAGCTGTTACAGCAGTGCTTTAGCAATTCACTACAAGGTCGCTGGCAGAGAAATGTTCCCCATAATTAATAGTCTTTGGAACAGATTGTTCTTACTGAGTTTGTCTGTAGAAGCTGTGTTACATAAAACATTCTTTCTCAGTTTACATCATGTTCCCCAAAGAGGGTGAAAATCCAGCCAAAGGCAAAGAAAAGGAAATCATTTGGGAATCCACAGCTGTACCCAATGTTTATGACCACTGTATACTACTATCCAAACACTTTATAAGCCCACCCAGCACCATAGCAACAAAAAAGCAGTATTAGTCTACCATTGGTTGACTCTACATTACACTTGACATCCATGGAACTTGTATGTCCCCAGTGGATTTACATGTTATTTTTGGATACAACTGTCAACTATCCTACTCATTTTGGACCATATACCTCTGTTGATCTTCACTCAAAACACTCATAGGCAAGAGTGGGATTTCTTCAGTGTTTTGATGCCTATTAATATAATTAGGATATTTTTGGAAACATTTGGTTTTGCATGAACCAAGAGCTGTTCATGCTGTTACAAGAGCTGTTACAAGAGCTGTTACACAATAGATTTAATCTTTGATTAGTATATATATCTAAGTTTTGTTTAGCTATTTGTAATACATCATCATCTGTTTGCACAATATGCAGAAATTTTACAAATAGAAAGTTTGAGTGGTAAATTAATGATTTTTTGATTATCTTATCTTTTTTAGTACCCTTTAACAGTAGCATGAGCATAATGAAGAGGAAATAGTACATTCATAATGAAAATTGAAACTCAGAAGTATTATAATTAAAATCTATCTTGATTATTGTTTGGAAGTTGGCAGATGAACCAAGAACTGTAACATTGATAACGTCCGTAAAAGAGTACTTAATTCAGTGGTACTCAGACCTCAGTCGTTTGGGAGGCAAATAAGCGATCAACATTACCCAAAAGAGCCAGAGTAGTGTGAATTCATAGATATCAATCTCATAGCAAAATGACTGACCAAATATTATTCTATCAATTGCAATTAGTTAATAACATAATAAAGGCATCCTGGTTGGTTAAAAACTTAGATTGGTTAATAATTAAATCACACAGTGTTCTAATATCATGTGCTGCAAAGAGACCCATTAAAGAGTCTGTCTGAGTATCATTAACTTAATGAAAACCTTACATTTACAAGTGGTATTGAATTCATAACACCTATGTCATCTACAATATTTATAGAATTGGTTTCTTCTTTTTTACGAGGCAATATGTTTTGTTACTGGCATTGCATTTAAACCCAGGAACTCCGTTTGCATAGGCCTTCATCCGTGTTTAGGCTACTAGTTTTGAAAATATCAAATCATGTACTGTGTTTGTTTTTTTGTAGGGCCCACTTGGTATAACCGGTTCTCCTGGTTTTCCGGGTCCTCCTGGTTTAAAGGTAGGAAAAGCTGATTTTTTTTTAGCCTGTTTGATTAACTAGATCATCATATGCCCACATTTAAAGAGGCCACCTTGAACGCTTGGAATTCAACTTCACAAAGGAGAAGGTCCTAAGAGGTGACTGTGCATTTCACTTTTAATTAACGCCTGGAGATAGAAGCTAGAAACAACAGCTGTGATGAAGCAGTAGGCTTTGACAGAATATGGCTATGGTCATAGGTGAGGAAATCAAAGACAAGTGTGAAAAATGGGTTTAACCGCTGAAGCAACCCTTAGAGAGACCAAGTGGGTGAGGCAACATCTTTTATTTGATCAACTTCTGTTGGTGAAAGGAACAAGCTTTATAGTTACACAGAGCTCTTCTTAATTAGAATATTATGTTAAACCATAAGGTTGTGAAATCAACTAGCTTGATAAAGTTGGATCTGTAGATCCATCCCCCAGGAAACTTAGACAGCTGCAGGAAATAGCAGTTTTAATGTGAATTGGCAGTGGACCTAGGTTACTGTGCCATAGAATAATGAACGAATGATCTAAACAAAAGAGGTCATAAAGCAGTTATGAAAGATTGGCCTAATCTCTTCTTCCCACACACCACCCCAAACATCCTTTAAACCTCTATAAAAGAGGTGTTTTCACTCAAAGAATGGGAACCGATTAAAACTTTTCTTATCTTCCATTTGTTAAGAGTGTCGATTTTCTGGTAATCCTTATATTTTGGAGGACAAACGATATTTAGATTATCATCCAAGCATTAACGTAACAATGAAATCAGCATTTACTTTAGATTGTTTAGGGAGTTTTTTAAACCTAATTTTTGCTTGTTCTCTTCTTATCCTAATGTTGCTTGTTATGTTTTCCATATTTATAATCTGCTGGTGGCATGACATTTAGATACAGTAGAAATTTTAGTATGCTGGTCATGATTCAGCTGTGACTAGTGACTTGAGGTTTCAAGGAATTTCTATATGTTTTTCATATGAACTTTGTAAAAGGAATATGTAGAAGATAAATTAATAATCTAGGACTAACTCATGGTTTGCCATGAGCCTGGTTGAGGAGTACAATCTTGTGTTGCCACAGAAGCAGATTGGAAGGTAGATAGTGACTCCGGCAGATTGAAGGCAAATTGTGATTCCTACAATCAGCAACTGCTGAATGCCACTACAGCATCCTAAAGGAAAGGATGAATGACTTCCCGAAGCTCCATCATTGGCAGGCTGGGTGGAAGGGAAAATCTTGCTGCAGTAGGGAAGAGATGGAATGGCCCTGTACTTCTCCTCCAGCTCAACCTAAATGGAACTGGGAGACTCAGTTTCCTTATTCAGAGAGCTCTTTAGAGCCAGAGTAATGACTAATTGCATGGCCCAAAACTAAGCTGGATCATGTTTGTTTAGGAGGGGCTATAAGCAGTGTCTTCTCTAATTTTTCCCATCCATGTGCCGAATGAATTTTGTTATGAGCACCATTTTGGAGGTGATGTGTGACATATCACCTCCATATTGGTGCATAGAACAGAATTCATGTGGTGGGGGTGGGGCTGAGGAGTTCGGAGTGTGGGAGTGGGTTCAGGGCTGGGACAGAGAATTGGAGTACAGAGGTGTGAGGGCTCCATCTGGGGGTGTGGACTCTGGTGTGGGGCCGGGAGTGAGGGGCTCAGGGCTGGGACAGAGACTTGGGGTAGGACGGTGTGAGAGCTCCAGGTGGGGGTGCGGCTGTGGGGTGGGACTGAGGAGAAGGGGTTTGGGGTTCAGTAGGGTTTTCCAGGGCTACAGCGGGGAGATAGAACTCCCCCCAACTCTCTTTCTCCGCAGCAGCTCCTGAGCTGTCGGGGATAGGTGCCTCTGCCTGCTGCAGCAGCTCCAGCGCTGGGGTTGCAGCATAGGCACCCCTCCCCCAGCAGGTCTGGGATGGGGCAGGGTTTGGGCCATGCTGCCCTGGCTGTGGTTGGATTCAGGCCACGGCAAGTTGGGGGGGCCGGGTTAGGTTGGGACCTGGGGAAAGGCAGCTTACAGGGAATTTAGGCTATGAGATCCTGCATTTATCTGAGAACCTACCCTCAGCAAATATAATCCATCTGTTTTGTGATTTTTTGTGGAAGGAAGGGTATAGAGAAGGGAATACCTGAGATGTTTTCTTACAATGGAGTTCTGCAGCTATAACTGAGAGAAGAATATAGCCTACAGATAACTGCTGATGATGATGCATAAGCCAGAAATAATATAGCTTGACTCTCAGATCCCAGACTGAGTTTGAGGCACTGTCAGGAAAAAAACACATTTTTGACATGTAAAGTGAGTACATTTGCTATGAAAATCATTGAGAGACATGGGACCTCACAATGGCAAATTCACTTTAAGGCCTGATGTCTCATTATCTGTCACCACTAGAAATTAATCCTGTATATGAACAGAAAATCTATCCCTTCATAAAATACTTTGAGAGCAGGAACCCTCCATATTTTATGAACCTACTCAATTTATAGTCTCAAAGAATGGCAAGGTATTTGATTCCTTATGTACACTGACCAAATGACATTTAAACCCTCCTGTATGAAGTGCTTAAACATTGTCTAACTAACAGACTATGTAAAACTTCATACTTGACATCTAAAAATTTTAGCAGAAATGTAGTAAAACTAAAATTGTAATAAATATTTTGGTGGGCCATGAAGCACCGGCGTTCTGTATTGAAGTCATCCTCACAACCTTTGCATAGCATCGATGGATGGTCATCTCCTGCTCCAATGGAAATTCACACCATGTTCTGACACAATTGTTACCATCTCACTTCTTGGGTTTTTTCTGTTCAATTTCTGACCCTCTTTATTTCTTTTTCTCTTCCCCCCTCTTCTATGCTTGTTTCTTCTTTTCTAATAAGGGTATGTCTTCACTACAGCAGTAGTTTGATTTCCTTTATGTCGATGTTGTGAACGCGACGGTATACAGTCGATGTTGTGTGTCTTCACTAGGCACAGCTACGCACAGTACGTCGACAGTGTCTGTCCGCAAAACTTTTGCAAGCGTCGACATGACGAGCGTTGCACTGTGGGTACCTATCCCACAGTTCCCTGATCCCCCAGCAGGCACCATTTCGAGTGCTGCACTATGGGTAGGCATTTCCAAATTTTGCGCCCTTTTTCCGTGCCGCCCACCCCCATTCCGAGCGGTGCACTGTAGGTAGGCATCCCATAATTCGCGCCCTTTCTCCGTCGTGCTAACGCCATAGCATTGCAAGCATGGAGCCCGCTGACACCACGGCTGCAGTAATGGCTGTTGTGAGGACCTCGATCACGGTTGCAGAGTTCCTGCTGCACCGTCTGCAGAGGAGGAATGCGATCCGGGGAGAACTGCGCTTTCCGGAACCCGACGACAGTGAGGAGGAGATGGACAAGCACAGCGGGGACGACAGGGACACTGCCGTGCACAGCGGGGACGACAGGGACACTGACGTGCACAGCGGGGACGACATGGACACTGACGTTTTTGCAAGTAGGGCGACTGACAATCTGTCAAGAATGGTGGCAATGGGGCAGGCTCATGCCATCGAACGCCGATTCTGGGCCAGGGAAACAAGCACGGACTGGTGGGACCGCATAGTGCTGCGGGTCTGGGATGACTCCCAGTGGCTCAGAAACTTCCGCATGCGAAAGGGCACCTTCATGGAACTTTGTGACTTGCTGTCCCCGGCCCTCCAGCGCAGGAATACCAAAATGAGAGCGGCCCTTACAGTGGAGAAGCGAGTGGCGATAGCCCTCTGGAAGCTTGCAACGCCAGACAGCTACCGGTCAGTGGCGAATCAGTTTGGGGTGGGTAGGTCTACAGTGGGCTTTGCTGTGATGCAAGTAAGCAGGGCAATCGTCGAGCGGCTGCTACACCGGGTTATAAACCTCGGAAACCTGCAAACCACAATAGATGGCTTTGCCGCCATGGGATTCCCTAACTGTGGTGGGGCTATAGATGGGACTCATATCCCTATCCTGGCACCGGACCACGAGGCCGCCGAGTACAGAAACCGGAAGGGATATTACTCAATGGTCATGCAAGCAGTGGTTGACCACAAGGGACGTTTCACCGACCTGTACGTGGGGTGGCCGGGAAAGCTTCATGACGCTCGAGTGTTCAGGAACTCTAGGGTTTTTAGACAGCTGCAGCAAGGCACTTTCTTCCCCGACCAGAAAATTTCTGTGGGGGGGGGTCGAAATGCCGATCGTGATCATTGGGGACCCAGCCTACCCCCTAATGCCCTGGCTTATGAAGCCCTACACAGGAGCCCTGGACAGGGGTCAGGAGCTGTTCAACTACAGGCTGAGCAAGTGCAGAATGGCCGTGGAGTGTGCATTTGGCCGCTTGAAGGGGAGATGGCGTTCCTTACTCATTCGCTCAGACATCCGCGAGAGAAATATCCCCATTGTTATAGCTGCTTGCTCTGTGCTCCACAATATCTGTGAGAGCAAGGGGGAAATGTTTATGGCGGGCTGGGAGGCAGAGGCAAATTTACTTTCTGCTACTTATGAGCAGCCACACAGCAGGGAAAGTAAAAGAGCCCACCGTGAGGCCCTGCGCCTCAGGGACGCCTTGAAAGACAGTTTTATGAGTGGTCGAGATGGCGTTTGAGAATCTGCTCCCTTGCTGTGCTCTAAGCCTGCTGCCCTTGTACCCTCTTTCCCTCCCCCCTCCCCATGCTTTCCCTCCCCCATCCCCATGCTTGCAAAGGAAATAAAATCACTTTTGGAAAAATCATGGTTCCTTTATTGGTTCATCGGAAATACAAATACAGGGGGTCACTGTCCTGGTATCCTGGAGGGAAACCGGCAGTCGCAGTGTGGGAGGAGCGGGCAAAGGGGGGGGGGGGGAAGGGGGGAGAGGAGGGGTGGGCAAGACACAGCAGCTTTTAAAAGTTTTCTGAGAAAGTCAGCCTGCTGCTGCTGCTGCTTCTGCTGGCTTGTGGGGTGGAGTGGAGCGGCCCACGGGCCTTGCCCCCCCGTGTTCTCATCCCGCGTCTGGGTGGGGAATCTATGGGAGTTGGGGAGGGGGGGAGGTGGTTACACAGGGGCTGCAGAGGTGGTCTTTGGGCATGCTGCAGCTCCACCAGAGATCGCAGCATGTCGCTCTGGTCCTCCATTATGCGGAGGAAAGCATCCATGCGTCTTTCCTCACGTTCTACCCTCTTTTCTGCAGCGGCTTCCCTCTTTTCTGCAGCGGCTTCCCTCTTTTCTGCAGCGGCTCTCCTTTCCTCTCTCTCTCGATTCCTTTCCTCTCTGTCTCGTTCCCTTGCCTGTATCATTCTTTCCCTCCAGTCCGTCTGGCGGGCTGCCTCAGCGCGCGAGTTCTCCAGGAGTTCAGTGAACATCTCATCGCGCGTTCGCGTTTTCTTTTTACGCTTTCTTTTCTGCGGTGCAGGGCGGGAGTTCATCTGTTGTTGTTCATCTGTGGGCAAGTGTGTGGGAAAAGAAACTTTGAAAGTTATGAGACAGATACATTCAAGGTTAGGAGGCAGATGCAGTCTCGGACGGTACACAATGGGAGTACTATGCCATTTGCAAACTCAGTATTCAGAGGCCTGATATGATTTCTGTACAAGGTCATGTTCTACACCTAAAAGGAGAGGAGAGCTCACAGAAAAGTCAGAGCATCTCAGACACATATGCGTGCCTCAGCCCAAGACGGCTTCTGAAATCACCGTGCAGCCGGCCATGGTAAGTTAAAAGTGGCGCCTGCATACTGTAGAGCAACCCCGCCCCCTTCCCCCCACCGCGTGGCTGGCTCCCACTGAAACCGCAAACTGCAAAGCAAATGCCAAAAAATCTCTCGCTAAGGGCTAAGGTCTTTTTGGGGCTCTTCAGACCGCGTGCAGACGGCTCGGATTCCCTGCCAGCTAACGCTACGGGCTGGGGGGGGGGGGGGGGGGCGGCGGTCAGCGTTCGTGGGGGGGGGGGGGGGGTTCGGTTCGTCGGTCCTCAGCAGAAAAGAGTACTTTGCAGCTGGGACTCTTTATCTCCCGACTAATTGCAGTCCATATCTCAAACAGGCAACCCTGAATGACATCACTTTGCTGAGAATTTCTCGGAGAGATAGGGAGCGCATGCTCCTTGAGTCCATGCAAAGTCCTGGTCCATACGCCGCAATGCTAGCCTGCTCAATGATACCAGACAACCTGCTACTTTCGTGGCGTGGGTTGGTGTCCTATCACGGGGGACCAGATAAGGCAGCTCTCCCCAGAAATCTGCTGCGCTGGATTCATCGCTACCTCCTGGATAGCTTCCTTGAAATGTCCGCGGAGGACTTATGGTCAATCCCGGAGTATATTGACAAACTCTTTGAGTAGAAATTGACCAGCAATGAAAGCACGCTAAGTCCTTAGGGCAAGTTACTCATTAATAAATACAAAATCACGCGTCATGTAATCACTTAAAAAAGAAACACTTACCCCCCTGGGAGGCTTGGGAGGGTACTGGCTCCAGGGTGACAAACAGCTCCTGGCTCTCTGGGTACAAGGGTTCTCCGCTGGGCTCCTGCTGCTCCGTGAGATTTTCTTCATGCTCGTCCTCCTCGGAATCAGTCTCCTCCCTGACGATGATCCCATCGGTGGAGTCCACGCACACCGGCGCGATGGTGGTGGGGGCGCCCCCCATTATGGCATTTAGTTCATTGTAGAACCTGCATGTCCGTGGCGCGCCCCCTGATCGCCCGTTTGCCTCCTTGGCTTTCTGGAAAGATTGCCGCAGCTCCTTAATTTTCACGCGGCACTGTGTGGTGTCCCTGTTGTGGCCCCTTTCCAGCATGGCCTTGGAGACTCTTCCGTAGGTGTTGGCATTCCGTTTGTTGTTTCGTAGTTCCAACATCACGGATTCCTCTCCCCAGATAGCGATGAGATCCAGCACCTCACGAGTGGACCATGCTGGAGCTCTTCTCCTCTGGCTGGTCTCCAGGGTAGATGAGCTCATCATGGATTCCTGTGATGCTGAGCTCTGCATGGCGGCTAGTGCTGATTGCTCTGAATGGCGACTGATCAGTTCAGGTGAGCTGGCCACGCTGACCAAACAGGAAATGGCATTCAAATGTTCCCGGGTCTTATCTACCTGGCCAGAGCAGCGAGTTCAGAGTGCAGTGCAGAGCGGTCACAGTGGAGCAGTAGTGAGGCAGTCCAGAGCGGTCAGAATGGAGCATTGTGGGACAGCCTCTGGAGGCTATTAATGTCGGGTTCCGTCTTCACTAGCCCACGGTCGAGCTTGGAACGTCGAGATTAGCCTTATGCCACTGGTTAGGCTGGAGTGCCAAGATCGATCTTTAAGGCCCTTTACATTGACGTTAAGGGCATGTATGTGAAGACAGGTACACGTTTACTTCGACCTAACGTCGTTAACATCGATTTAAAGTGGTAGTGAAGACATGCCCTAAGTTTTTCTTAATTGTCTTAAGGTTTTTTCAGCTCTTTTTCTGGATTTGTTTTCTTCCCATATTAGTTATTGTCATGCTTCTCAAGATGACCGTTGTAGTCTTTGTGGGGCTGGGCTGTATTTGCTCTGATGGCTGAGCTGAAAAGGGAGACTTGGGTCAGTGGATAACTATCTGAGCCTCCAGCCCTGTATGTGAGCTTGCTTTGGCAGCATTCAAGAAACTGCTCAATGTTTTGTCCCTAGCCATGGGTTTGAAGAAGACCCAGACTCATGCATCCCCATCCTCCTTTGCCCCAGAGCTGCTTCTCTCCTATATCCTGAATCCCCACAAGTGGTAGGAAAATTATTATACAGTAAAAACATCTCTCTATTAGCTAGGTAGCCAAGCTCTGCAGATGTTATATGTTGTTTATACAGTTGGCAACATTCACAAAACAATTCTCTGGAAACAAGGCTAATACAGCCATCTGTATAATGTACTAGACTAAATTATAATCCTTTTAATGCATGGCAGAAAAAAATACAGCAATGGCTAAACAAAACAAAGCATCTAAATAAATGTTTGAAAGAGCTGACAAGGGAAGAAGCAATGGGATTTATTTATTTTTATGGCAGAACTACTTTCAGGATTGGACCTTCAGGTTGTGTAAATTGGTAAAGCTGAATTGAGCTCAATGAAGCTGTGCAGATTTACACATGCTGAGGATCTAACCTTCAGTCCTGAAGATACAATTTTAGTGTAGCGTCAGTTCAAAAAGGCAACTGGCCCACATAAGGATAAAATTGAGGACATTCCAGAGTGATTTGCCATCCTATTTAATAATCGGCTAGAGAAGTTTGTGTGAAGCCGTCATGTGCAGTAGAGACAGCTCGGACGAATGGCATGCTGGTGGGTATTAGCCCACGAAAACTTATGCTTCAAAACTTTATAGTTAGTCTTTAAGGTGCCACAGGACTTTGTTACCTCTGCTATTCCAGACTAACACGGCTACCTCTCTGATGCTGGGGGTTGTATTTCGGAGGCACAAAAAGGCCGCCACGCGTGCCCGCCTGAGGGATCCTCACTCACACGGAGCTAGAGCACCAAGCAACAGTTATACATATAAACTTAGACATAGTTAGAGGGAGCTGAGCGGGGGGGTGGGGGGGTGTTGGAGGGGGGAGGGAGCTTAGCGAGGGGGGGGGTTGTTGGAGGGGGGAGGGAGCTTAGCGAGGGGGGGTTGTTGGAGGGGGAGGGAGCTGAGCGAGGGGGGGTCATTGGGGGGGAGGTGAGCGGGGAGGATATTGGGGGGGAGGGAGCTGAGCGAGGGGGGGTCATTGGGGGGGAGGTGAGCGGGGAGGATATTGGGGGGGAAGGAGCTGAGCGAGGGGGGCCGTTGGGAGGGGAGGGAGGGAGCTGAGCAAGGGGGGGCATTGGGGGGGAGGGAGCTGAGCGAGGGGGGGTCGTGGGGGGGAGGTAGGGAGCTGAGTGGGGGGGCTGTGGGGGGAGGGATGGAGCTGGGTGTGGGTTGGGGAGGGAGGGAGCTGGACGAGGGGGGGCATGCGTTGGGGAGGGGGGAGCTGAGCGAGGGGGAGGCGTTGGGGGGGAGCTGGGCGAGCGGGGGGGCGTTGGAGGGGGAGAGGGGGGGAGAGAGCTTAGCGAGTGGGGGGGCCGCGAGCCGTTTCCATTGGCCCGTGTCCACGGGCTTTTACACTAGTACCAGAATAAATCAGTGTTCCATCTAGTCTCACAGCTTATTTGTTTTTGGTCATTGCTGCATAATACATCTGACCACTTTTGACTATAGCAAGCATAACCAGCACCTACCGTATTCCTGTGTTTAATTTTTTTTTAATATTAAGTGTTTGTATCAATACAGTCCTGTAGTAGTGAGTTCCATGGGTTAATTTGTACCGTGAGAAGAAGCATTTCTTCTATCAATTCTAATTTACATAAAGTTTCAAGTCTCAGCTGCAAACAGTGCAAACACAAACTATAAAATCAACCGATATTAACATGTTGATGGGGTATTTTTTGTTTGGGTTTCTTTCTGTTATATTTCCCCCCCCATAGTATATTGGTGGTGAGTTTTGGATAAATTATACTGGCTACTATTCTAAAATAAAGGTGCTTTGTATATGTATAGACTAGTGGGCAAATTGTGGTTTCATTTTCAACGCTATCAATCCAGGCAGAATTAGGTTCTTATATGTGCAATACCTTTTTCTACTACTGAAGTATGTGGGAGCTTGGGTTCCATTGCTATCTATTCCATGCACCATTCCTTGTTAATTATTATGTGCTGCTTTTTCTTAAAAAAAATCAGTAACTGATTGTTTTCTCTTGTGAAACATTAGGGTGAAGCAGGTCCAACGGGTGCACGTGGCCCAGAAGGTCCTCAGGGACAAAGGGGTGAAACAGGTCCAGCAGGTCCAGCAGGGGCACAAGGGCTTCCTGTAAGTTCATCAGACTTTGCATGCTTGTTCCACTAACTGCCTGCACACTGTCTACCAGAAGCCTATTGTGAGAGTCCAAAAAGTATTTTTAGAAAGGAAATTCTTGTCTTCTGGTTATTTTAAAAATATCTTTTAGATAGATGACTAAAAACACTTGCAAATTAAATGTTACACATGCTGATGGAAACTGTGATCCTTCAAGCACTGATGCTCCAGCTTAACTTTAAGCAAGTGAATAGTTCCATGGACTTTCATACTTAAAGTTAAGCACACATGTTTGCAAAATCAGGGTCAAATAGTGAACTTTTGCAGTTCTAAATACTAGCCTTTATTATCTGCTCTTGAGGGGAGATATAAATATATGTCTGACCATATATTTTCATTCCTCTATTGATATGCTCATAGAATTTGTTATAATGATTTGTATGCTGTTTTTAGGGGACTGTAGGGACAGATGGTTCTCCTGGTGCTAAAGGCCCAACAGTAAGTAATCAAATCAACTGTATAAGGAATTTTGGTGCTAGATTCCTTTTTTAATTTGAGTGTTTCATGCTACATCCCTGATCACACTGATGTCTCTTTCGTAGGGATCGCCAGGTACTTCTGGCCCACCTGGTTTAGCAGGTCCACATGGTTCTCCAGGACCACAAGGAAGTACTGGTCCTCCTGGCATCCGAGGCCAAGCGGTAATAATTTCTTTGTCGCCATGGAAATGACAGTATTTAACAATGATGTAGTAAAGGAAAGCTAATGTAGTGATTAGCAATAAGACTTCATTGCTGAGCAATACGTTGAATCAGTAGGCTAGTGAATATACCAAGACCTGGTTCTCATTAATTCCTTATGTGTAGTCTGAAATACAGAATTTTCTTTCTTAGAGCCCAGTTTTGAAATTTGACTGCAGAGAGGCAGAGACCTGTGTACAAAGCCTCACTGTCTTCAGTGGTCACAGGCTTACCTGCTTGGAGTCACCTGTAGAATCAGAGCCTTAATTAGTATTTTGAATATGTAATCACAGAGAGACATATTTACAGAAAGCATAAACTATCATAAATGTATTAAAATGTTACTGTAGTTAGTCTCATAGAAGGGAGTAGTTTTCTGATGCCAAACATAGTCCAAAATTATTCAAGAAGTAATTGTGCTTAAATGCTTAATGCTTTTATAAAAATCCTTTATCTCTGAAGTCTTCTGCAAATTAACCATTAGCAATCTGGTTTGTTTAATCTTCAGCATATACTCTTTCACAGAATTATCAGCTGAGCCATTTTGGAATAAACAGTTTTAACACCACTGAATATAATTACACAGTGAAACAGTCATTTACAAAATGTCAGAAATCTGCAGTATATGGAACAGGCTCTTTGGGCTTCTGAATGTCAGCTGTTGGCCATAAACATTCCCAAGATGGTTAATAAAATGGACAGGAAAATAAGTTACAGTACTTGGATCAAGTTCTAAGGTTTTTATTCAGGCAAAAATTCTTACTGAAGTCAATCGACTTTGTATTTGAGTGACGACTGATTAAGGACATCAGGAGCTATTTGGAGTTACCATTTGTGAATAACCTATTTATAGACTAGATTAGCAGAAGCACTGTCTCATTTTCCATTTGAAACCACTGTACATAGGTAACTCAGGTATGGCTGGTTGAGTGGTTTGTGCAGATTAATGGTATTCATATGTTTGTTTTCAGGGAGACCCTGGTGTGCCAGGCTTCAAAGGAGAAGCGGGTCCCAAAGGGGAACCAGTAAGTCTTTACATTTTTTGTAACCAAATCAAAATTAAAACAAAGAACAATACATGCATTGTTGTGTAGAGCACAATACTATATCAGTTGAGACATATCTAGTATTATCTGTCGTTATTGGTTTTGACCTGCAAGTAATAGTCATGGAACATCCTGGTCAGGTTTGCTGTGAAGAAGGGGCGGGATAGGTCCTTTGAATCCATGATAAGGTAAATCCTTCAGACAGTTATCTCCTGGACTCAAGTTTGAAGAGGCCATAGCACAACAGGGAAATACAGCATCCCTGATGCTTTATTAGCAGCCCTGGAATGGATCTGCTCCAACTTCTTGGTCTTGTAAGGAAATGACTGTTCACAGGTGCTCATGGACACAGGGTTGTGTTCTAACAACATGCTTTGGTCCCATATAAGAAATAAACTTTTTAAGGAAAAATATTAAAAATATGTTGAACAGAACTGAATGTAGCATAGGTTGGTAGCAATGCAGGCCACAGCATCTCACAATCTTCTCCAAAGTTGTAATACAAATACTGCATTTGACAAGTCCCTAAGGGAGTCCACATATGAAAACTCTGGGAGACAATTGCCACTGTCCATTGTAAAACTCTGGCCCATATCCAAAAGGAATTAGAAAAATTAGCTTAATTCAGCTCTGTCCACCCATTTGGGTCCCATTGTGGAGTCAGCAGCACTTTTGATCAGCAATATCAAATGAGGCTGATAGACCTCATAGTGTTAGCATGGATGTTTGGCCTCTATTCATAGCTATGAGAAGACAATCCTCAACATGGCCAGCACCATCTGGAGCCATATGAAGTCTGAATTAAATGATTATTATCTTTAGCAGAGCCAGGATCAGTTGTGGCTGATTTGGCAATACATTCTTAATATTCTTGCTCAAGTAAATTATTAGAGAGAGGATAGTAGTGTGCAAATTTGTCAGTGTTGACAAATAATTTCTTGAACACTGGCTGCACTTTTTTTGCCGGTGTCTGGAAGAATGTCCTTCTAGAGAGAAGCATTGACGATTTCTGTCAGCAGTGGGGCTGATAAATCTCAATTCCATCTGTCAAGAATGAAAATTGTGTCAGTATCAGAACCTCTGTCACTAAGGCAAACTCCATCAGGGAAGATGGCAGGAGGATCCCATGTGCAGAAGCAGTGAAGGATTTACACCAAAAAGGTGGATTGCAGAGAAGAGATCTGCAGTGTGAATCAGACAGAAAAATGTTGCCTTTAGTTTACTATTGTGTAGTATGGATTCTATAACCATACAGGTTCTTTAAATAATTAAATACTGATTTCCTTAATGCCATTTGCCTAACGATTAATAAATACCACAGTTACAAATAAAGCAGTCAAATGATTGTGAGGCACAATGTAGAGCCAAATTTCAGAATTACTGTCCATTTGTGGATCACTTCATGTTGAAATACTAGTTGATAAACATAGAAAAGGAAAATCTGAATGGGGATAATTGCATTTTATAAGTGATTCAAAAATAAATTTTAAAAAGATCTAACTACCCAATTTTGTTCTTTATTGTTTAAGAAAATGTTTATGGTTAACGTTGGAAGAAAGAGTGATTGGTTGAGCCTTAAAAATGGTTAATTTGCTTTATTCTAAACAAGGAAATATTTTCAATAGGGTCCACATGGTTCTCAGGGTCCCATTGGCTCTGTGGGTGAAGAAGGGAAGAGAGGCCCTCGTGGTGATCCAGGGTCAGTAGGTCCGCCAGGCCCTGTTGGAGAAAGGGTAAGGAAGCCAGAAAAAATAATTATTTTAATTACAGGTGAGCCTCGCTTGTGAAAATCATATCTAACCTGGGCCTGAATGTGAGCTGCCTTATAGTGGGGCAGGCAGAGACAAACTCGTCTTTAATGATAGCATATTGACAGCTGTGATTTAGCATTGTTTCTTACACTGGTGATTTTATGACCTGATTTCTCTGAAGTGATAGGATGCTCTCTTTTGTAATACACAGTAGGTTCTTTTCAGAAGTGGCCATGCAAGGGTGAGAATATTAAAATGTAGCATTATGCCTTCTTGATGTTGAGTGTCATTTGCTCCACTATTGTCTTGGGTTTTTAAATTTGGGGAAGGAGAATGAAGTCTGGCATGTTGCATCTTACTTTGGAGCTCAGCACATCATTTGTGCACTTGGTGTTTAGATATTTCAGTGATAGGCACTTCAGAAATATGACAGATTGACAGCTTTTCTATTGAGTAGAACCCTTTTACAAAAATAATATCGTTGATTTCAGTGGGGCTACTCACCAAGCTAAGGTGTAACACTCAGCGTGAGTGATGGGATTGGAAAGAGGCCCTTAAATATTTGTCACTAAAAAGTGCATTTTGAAGGTGCTGTAGCCAGTTGGAGGATAAGGATTTTGTAAGAAAATAAACGGAACTCCAAAACCCTCTTGAACTTCAGATTATTCATAATGATTTATGATATTTTTGCATAGGGTGCTCCTGGTAATCGTGGCTTTCCAGGTTCTGATGGCTTGCCTGGACCAAAGGTAAGCTGATTTGGGCCCTTTTCCTCCTTTTCATGTATAAAAATTATATGCAAAAGAAGAATGTAACTGAAAAGAGAGGCTGCTGTGGGAAGTGAGTAGATCGGATGAATGCTTAGAGGCAGGCAAAGGAAATGCCAAATGACAGTAGGTCAAGTCTTCCAAACATGCAGAGACCAGGATTCTAAGCAAAAAACATTGCTCTTCCTCTAGGCCTCAGGCCTTCCACTCTCCTTTTATGTCTCCATCTTGATGCTCTCATGTCTGCATCATAATGTATAAAAAGCCACTGAGTACTAACCACTTACAGTGCACTTTACAGTGTCTGTTAAGTTAGTATTTGGAGAGGAAAGCATCCCTTGTAAAATAGCTCTTTCTTGACATCTCCACTGAGAAGCCAGGCTGATCCCCCCGTGTATTGCTTACTGACAAGTGATGCAAAGATGTTTTTGTTTATTAGGTCCATTGGTTATTACCTTCTAGATAGAAGTGCAAGAATTCTAAATACCTTATGTTAATTAATTCTATACAAGAGACCATCTCTAAATAATGTTAAGGATTTGGTTCAGAATACTTCGGAACTCCAGTTTTCAAAAATATTGATGCTCTTGATAGAAGATGTATATTTTGCATTTACTTCCCTTTACTATGGTTGTTCCACCTAATGTCTGACTAATGGTGCTTCGATATCTTTTCTAGGGATCTCAAGGGGAGCGTGGTCCAGCAGGTTCTTCAGGCCCTAAAGGAAGTCAGGGAGATCCTGGGCGCACTGGTGAACCTGGCCTCCCAGGTGCCAGGGTAAGGAAATTATTATAAAAACATCATGTCATGAATTTGTATAGCACCTTCCATTCTCGGGGATGGCAATGTACTTTATAGTCAAACTGTTATACAAGCTCTGTTTATAGAAGCCAAATGCAGGGATCACTTCTTGCACCACTCTGATGCTTTCACCTTTGGAAGGGAAATATGGAACCTGACCTTGAGGTCAATGGTTCTGCTCATGTGCAAAGTGAATCACATGGGTATTTGCAGGCTCAGAGCCCAAGGACCTGGTTCTGTTCCCCTTGAAGTCAAAGGCAAGACTCCCATTAACTTCTAAGGAAGCAAGGTTTAGCACTAAATTAGAGATAGATGACTGTAGATATGTAAAATATGAGGTGTGCAGAAAACATAGGTTGCAAGTCAAATCTTTGTTAAATTGGTTAATTGTTTTTAATGTATTTGTGTAATGTATCGTGAGCTGTATTGAAAGATCCTGCAGAAGAAATGTTCAGGAGGGTTTGGAATGTCCCATACAAGGAAAGAAAGGAAATTCCAAGCATAAGGAGTGGCCTGGAAGAATGGTTGAGATTGGGAGAAATAAAGGGGAAGAACTGGTGGGAGGCTTGAGAGGAGTGTAGACAACAAATGGGAGAGTAAATAGGAAGAAACAAGAGCAGAGATGCAATTACAAATGAAATTGTTCAGAATTTTAAAGGTGAGGGTGAGGAGCTTGACTTTGATGCAGTAGGGTGAGGGGAAGCCCCTGGAAGGACTCAGAGAGGGGAATAACATGTTCGAGTGAAATGACTTTTCATTGGTCATGCCACCTGACAGAAAAATATTCCACTGTGATGTTTTGTTACTGAGCACCCTTTCTGACTCATTTACAATCTTGCCATATTTTAGGATCATATATACAGGTTATATCAATTGTTATGTTATCCTGTTTTTAGGGTCTCACAGGAAATCCAGGTGTTCAGGGTCCTGAAGGAAAACTTGGTCCTTTGGTAAGTAGTTTGTGACTGGGAGTGAAGAAGATATACATAATTACTGGTCCCTTCAGTTGCACTACACTCATTTGAAATTCTGCTCTCCCTGAAATTAGCCTTTTACTAATCCATGGTTTCATAGTCTCTCAAGGTGCGTAGGTCCTTCTAAATGCCATCAATCAGAAGACATTTAACATCTAAATGAGTCAGTGCAAATCACTTTCATTGAGCTTTATGTATGTTTCAGTATATGCTGAATGTTGGCTATCCCAAAGAATTTAAATACTTGTGAGCTCAGGTTTGTTGTAAAGAAATATTTTTTACATAATTCCAATAATTACTAGCTTCTTCCAGTGACTTTGTCTATAATTGCATTGTTGACATACACTTTAAAGACATTTTTAATGAAACACCCACAATGGGAAAAATAAAAGAAAGAAGAAATAAAGTAGAATATATAAATATTGGTCAAGTACTATTATGACTGTAATGCTGAAGGTTAGAACGTTTTAATATTTGAAAGGGTAGGTTAACATTGGATTAGCCTACATGAAAATGAATGATTCTATCACTAACTTTCATTGTTGGATACACTAGAGTTCAAGTAATTCATTTTTTGATACTCTTGTACAAGTCCTCTTTCCTATCTGTTCTTTCCTTTTCATAGATAATATCAGGCAAACAGCACGGAGCCAATTGTTGAGCTCTAACAGAACAAACTTATTCAGTATTTTGATACCATTTTAAGGCAATCATTCCCTTAATATAGCCTAAGGGTCCAATCCAGCATCTATTAAAATAAATTTAAAGACTTCTGTTGCCTTCATTAGGTTTTGGATCAAGCCCTGATAGAAGTAGGAATTAGCTGTTGTTGGTGAACAAAAGTTTATGGGAATACAGTGAAGAATATTCGTAATGTGATGTGAAAATGGTTTATATTTCTAGGGTGCACCAGGAGAAGATGGACGTCCAGGCCCAGCAGGTTCAATAGGAATTAGAGGTCAACCAGGCAGCATGGGCCTTCCTGGGCCAAAAGGCAGCAGTGTGAGTACAATGTCTGCTAATCGGTCTTTAATTATCTAGCTTGCCTTAGTTTCAGAGCTCAATATGTTTTTAAATAGATGGAAATATTGGGTAATGATAGCAATTTCCCCCACAAATTAGGGTGATCCTGGAAAACCTGGAGAAGCGGGTAATGCTGGTGTCCCAGGGCAGAGAGTGAGTATATTGTTATTCTTTATATTAACTACACAATTATTTATCGTGTGTATGCACTATGCAATTCCATTTTATTTGTTGTTTCACCATAGGGTGCTCCTGGCAAAGATGGTGAAGTTGGTCCTTCTGGTCCCGTTGGTCCACCTGTAAGTCGGTTTTGCAATATACAGGATTATCTGTCTGTCTTATATTGTACCCATTATTGTACATTCTGAGCAGTCCCCAAGAGTAAGAGTGACAGTAAACATGTTTTTCTTTATTGAGTTAGAGACCATTGGCATTCCGCACTCATTTTTGCCAAATAAAGTCAAATATCATTCTGGTATCCTTTAAAGCTATATGTAAATTGCTGACTTGTTTTTAATTTCACCTTCATTAAGGTCAATCAGTTTAACATTATTCCTAGAAAAAATACAAGGCTTTTGCAAAGTCTACATTTTCTCACCCTTTTTCCTTTCGTCCCTGGAGGGGTGTATATATTTCTTAAATGTTTACCTTGAAAAGAGAGAACATTTGAACTCATGTTGTGCCTCTCCCACCTTTTCCCCCTCGCCTGATGCTCTGTCTTGGATAATTGATTCTGCAGCCAATACTCATCTTACTTAGCTAGTCACATTGGTTTTAATGGGACTACCTGTTCAGTAAGGTACTGTTCGTTGTGAGAAAGAGTGGCAGAATCTGGCCCTGGATTAATTTAGTGTTGAATATTTAATTCAATTTTTTTTATTTAAAACATTTTATTAAAAATAATAATAATGGTTTGAATAACACACCATTAGAGTTCAAATTCCAGATGAAACATTACTCGAATAATCTATCCAGCTGTTTAGTTGCGTGCGTCAAAGAGAGTTAAGAGTTTTTGAATTTTTTTTTCAAATATGTAAACACCTTCAGATTTTTGTTAACCTTCTAAGGAAGGAAAGAAATGTTAACATTTTCTGCTGTTTACTTTAGTGCTATCAAGAAATGTGGAATGGTAAGGGGCAAAATTTTCAGCTAATGTAAATAGATATAGCTGTCTTGAATCCAATGGAACTGAGTTCATTTATAGCAGCAGTTAATTGAGCTCTGGATCTTAAAAAGGTACTATATGGTCTTGATTAAATTTCATTTTTCAACTGAAATGGTATAAGTAGTAAGAAGAAAAAGAAGAAAGTAGGAAACAATCTTTTTGCATGAGTACCACCAGGCAGAGAACATGTAGGTGGAATCTGGCCATGTCCATACATTGTACAGTTTTTTTCTTTTGTCTAGGGTCTAGCAGGAGAAAGAGGAGAACAAGGCCCTCCAGGTCCTACAGGTTTTCAGGTATGTGTAACATGAGTTCTTTTACATAAATAAATCACACACCCTTTTTTTCTTTGTAGTCTACAGACATTTGATAAAGTAATGTTAAACAAAGGTCTCTAGAATTGCTCAGACTAATTATCACATCTCACACACTTTCAGCAGCTACATTATTGGCTATATTAGTTTTTGTTAAAAAGGTTTAAATACTATTTCTGTATGTCATGGATCATCTGTGCCCAAGGAGGCTGCCTTGGTTTGTCAGAATTGAAGATTTTCAAAGCCAACAGATATCTACGAGTTGAACAAATCAGCGGTTTTGATAGTGATGTTGACCACTACCTCTTTATATAGAAAGGTCTTATACATCTCCACTGTACACTCCTATTACTTGCATTAATAAAGAGATGAGGCCATCTTCTTTTATTATGGAGGGAAACAGTTCGATACTTGTGTATCAGTATTTATCTACCTACGTCTGTTGGGATCTTTGAAGACATGATCCAGTGTATATATGAAGGCACAGGTCTTATTCTTGGTGTCCTGTTTAAATTCTTCTACATACGCAATGACCTTTCCATTTATTTTCTTTCAGGGTTTGCCCGGGCCACCAGGTCCTCCAGGGGAGGGAGGAAAACCTGGAGATCAGGTAACTTCTTTCGCAACTTAGTGAGTGTTTGTCAAATTTTTCTTGCTTAATAAAGTGATTTTACCTTCTTCTCCTATTTGATGTATTCATTTTCCAACCCTCCAGGAGCTAGGTTCTCCCACTGTGACACATAATGAGTAATATCCGCAAAACATCTATGATGACTGCTCATTGAGTAAGATACTACTCATCATGAGTAACGGTAACAGAATTTGATCCTCTGACTGGATTAGGTTATCTCTGTTCAACATGCAAAATCTGCATTCAGAACCAGCCATTGACATTCAGACTACTTAGTACTACTGAAATGAAAATGTTATGCTCTGTTTACTATACCTATCAGCATATATAGTATATCACATTTTCCTTCCAGCTTGTATTTCTTTTCTCATCAGGGTGTTCCTGGAGATCCTGGAGCTGGAGGTCCATTAGGTCCAAGAGTAAGTGTTTTCCCCTAGTACTCGCCATTTCTAGCAATCCTCCTGGGTTCCATTATGACACTGATATACCGGGCATTCTTGAAATATATAATTTAGCACATTTGTTTCTCAGTTTGCCTGTTAGTAAAATGATTATAAAAATATATCCATTTTTACCCACAGTTGGTGTTATGCAGCTAATCAATAACAATATGCTCATAGTCCTCATGTTAAATAATGTTTATAATGTGGGAATAATCTTATTATAGTACTGTATCATTTTATACACCCCAAAAGGGTCTTTTATTATGGCTAAAAGATATACTTGGGTTTGTTGTTTGTTCAGTTCAGCACAAGCCATTCCTGAATAGAAGCTCTCTAGTGCAGAAGTAGCCCATGTTCAATGTGTAATTGATGTGTTCTGCCAAATGGATCTGCATGCGACCAGATATTTCACATATTGCTGTTTTATAGGGAGAACGTGGCAATCCAGGGGAGAGAGGAGAGCCAGGGGCAGCGGGACTTCAGGGTGAAAAGGGTATGGCTGGAGGTCATGGTCCTGATGGTCCAAAGGTAAATTACACAGGAAATGTGTATTGATTTAGTGATTTTATTTAAGATTCTGTTCAGCTGCAATGTTCTCAAGAGAGAGGCATCTTGTTTTCCTGAAGACTTCAGGCAGACAACATTCTTGCAATGTTAGTCAAAGATATTCCAGTAGAATAGCACCAATATAATGAAGGACACTAAAATATTGTTGAGAAATCAGAATTTTCATTCAGTGTATACAGACAAAGCTCCTTAAAATACAGGACTAAACATTTCTTTAAATTACCAGTGTGGTTTGCCTGATTCAGTAGAACAGCTGAAACCATTTATATAATATAGCACACTCTGCGGTGGTGCCTTTGTTTGGAGAATCTTGCCTATTTACAATAAGTAACTGGGCAGCCCATCTCTGTTATTATTGTGCTGCTCCACCAGCACAGTGTAGCCTTAAGCCTGGTGTAGTTGTCCGGGAGAGAATACTCCCATATGAAGTGGGATCCCTTGGTAGTATAATGCTGCCATAGCAGATCCTCTACCACCATGTTCTTTACAGAGGACATAAGTGGCATAGCGTGGAGGAAAGAGAGTACAGCCAGGACATCCCTGCCCTGGACAATCCCCAAGTCCAATAATTGGCCATTGGCAACTAGTGTAATGAAGACTGATCTTATTTATTCCATGGAATCTGTCCACCATCCAAGGATTCAGTTTGAGGTTTCCTAGAGCCACTTTAGCATCCTTCCTCCATCCCACACTCCCACAGCCCCATCCATTCATGCACCCAAGATTCATGATCAGTTTTTTCAAAACACTGGTGATAAATTCTAAAATTACCTAAAAAAATGTTTGGATATGAACAAAAAAGATATTTAAGAGAAAATTATTACTTGCAAGTGTCCTCCAGAGGCATATTCAATCTAAATTGAGTAGATTTAGAGGGTTCTTCAATCTAAAGACAAAGAGACCTTAATTTTGGCAGTAATTTGTTTTTTATTCATTTCAGGGTAATCCAGGCCCTACTGGGACTCCTGGTGATCCAGGTCCCCCAGGTCTTCAGGGTATGCCTGGAGAAAGAGGTATTGCTGGAACTCCTGGTCCCAAGGGTGACAGGGTAAGTCTGTTTGTCCTTTCTCCTTTATATACTAAACAGAAGTATGTCTCTCTTGATAATTCTGTAGTTGCTCTGATATATAAATGACTTGGACTTTCTGGATACTCTCCACAGGGTGGCATAGGGGAGAAAGGCTCTGAAGGTACAGCTGGCAACGATGGTGCCAGAGTAAGTAAACCCATTGCTCCTCTTAGAAATAACTCCAAGTAATGGAGCTCCTATGCAAGGTAGTGTTTCTCAACTCCAAAAACAAAGTATATTCAGCATCTAGATAATATGGGTTATCATATGGGTTATCCAGGAATTTAGAATTGATATTTGGAATGGGGAGGTGAGAACAAGTCTTCTCTCATCTTATCAGAGTGTCTTCCCCACTGAAAGATACTGCAGAAAGGCAAGAAACAGTTTGGAAAGATTATGGATCCACTTCTAACCTTCCCAATACCTATGCAACAACTTTTGAAGTCAGTGAGACTTGTTCATGCTGGTCTTTTTTTTAACTACTTTTGTTCATTAATATATTTACACATACAAATAGAACTATCATTCACAGAGTGCAAAAACGCATGATATTTAAGCATGAGTATGTTTCAAAATTGGGATGCAGTAGCAAATAGGGAGTTAATGCTAATTCCATCATGCAGTCTGAAAGGTGTAGACCTTAGAAAATGAAAACATAGTTAAGGTCCTTAGGTATATAATACTACATAATTGTTAAAAAGGCATTCATATAGTTTTAAGCAAGCTGCAGACACCACTGATTTAATGTAGTGGACACACACACACACACACACACACACACACACACACACACACACACACACACACACACTACATTGGAAAGCCTATTATATCTACTTTAAGATGCAGCATGATGTGGAGCTCTCAAGTGGTGCTGTTACCATAGAAATGGGGATAAACAACATTCTGTGCAAATGAGACAACAGTTCTTTTTTCATATCCTCCTGAAAAGAGAAAATAAAGAAAGGATTTTTTGATCATTCGGCCTTCTTCATAAAGATTATGTAAAGGAAAATATAAAGTCAGTCCAGAGAGAGCAGGGTTTTTAAGTGTGTAAGGTATGGCTGTGAAAGGGAAGATAGTAGCCTTGTCTCAAAGAACAGGGTTACTTAGGCTGCAAGTACTAAATTAAAGCAAAGACCAAAGAGAATGTCAAGGGTAAAGGAGAGGAATTTCAAGAATGCAAAAATGCAGAAGGAAATATTAAAATAAAATAAGTCTTGACCCAGGAATTCTGAATCTTTACTCTTCTCACTGAAACATCTCCTATTGTTTTATTCAACAGGGTCTTCCAGGTCCTATAGGTCCAATAGGTCCAGCAGGTCCCACTGGTGAAAAGGTAATCAGATTTTTTTACAGAGCAGGTTGACATATGAATTCTCCTAATAAAACCATAAGTTATTTTCGTGTTTGCTGCTATTCTGATAAGTTCTTTTGGAAATAACCTGTTAACTTTATTTAAAGGGTGAACCTGGTCCTCGAGGCTTAGTTGGCCCCCCAGGCTCCCGTGGAAATCCTGTGAGTAAACATTTTTGGTTTTTTTATACCCAGTGTTAACCAAATCTCATTGTGGGGCTGGTATTTAACAGCATTTGTCATTGTTCATTGTATGCGGTCTCTAGTTATTTCTCTTTCCTGCTTTTATTCTTTCATCTTCTCCACCTCCCCTTTTTCTTGCTTTCTCCAAAATACCATGTGGCTCTTCAGACATAACCTGTGGTTCTTGCCTTGCTAACATGGACCCATAAAACTAGCTGCAGCTGCAGACATTCAGATCTCATTCATCCGGTCACAGATGTCAGAGTAACCTAACAGAACTACTATAGCTTTCCTTACATCTGAAAAGCTTGTGCCATATGCTCATTATTTTGATTACATGAGCCCTTTTTTAAAACATACCCCTAATCTTTTACTATATTTATGCATGTTAAGAAGGAGGAGAGGTGAAAAGTACAATAATTCCAATTACGTTATATTGTCCATTTCAGCATATTTCAGAGCGGGGGCTATTTTTGATGATTTGGGCATTATGGTCCCACTCCCAGGGTCCGGCCATGGAAGTGTCATGGCAAAAGGGGAACCTTTAGAGGGTAAGGGCAAAGGGGGTACCTAGTCCTTGATCCTGCTGGGGATTGATTCAGCTTCCATCATAAATTAGAGCACATTTTTACAAGTGTATTTAGAGCAATCATTACACCGGCTGGGGAGTGCTGCCGCTCAGCAACATTCAGGCACTCCCCTTCACCCTTAGTCATAATAAGGAATCCTTAGCTGTGTGCTTATGGTAGCTTTACAGCTCCTTTCGTCCCATAATTTTGGAATCACATGGTTAACGAAACCAACATCTATTTTTATTCCAATCTAACCAAATGGAATAATAGATCACATAAAATGCATACATTAGGCCAAATTCTGCTATCAATTGCAGCTGAATTTGGCCTACTGAGTTATTTAGTTACATGTGTCCCTCAACTGGCTATTTTGTTAGTTTTAGAAGGATGTATTTCCAAAGGTATTTTACTTAGCCTTCTTAGTTACGCCACATGACTCTTCTTAAAAACCCAGTAAAAATTACAGTAGACTCTTGATTATCCAGGATTGGATTAACCAGAATGTGGATTAACCAGGATGTAAAAAAAAAAAAAATACACGCAACTTATAGGGCTGGCTCTGGCTTTGCTGCCGCCCCAAGCACACACACACAAAACACCACCAGGGCACAGGGCAGCCAGTGAACCAACACCCCTCCCCCCCGGCGCAGGGTGGCTGGTGAACCAACCCCCTCTCCCTGTATTTCCTATTGATGGTGATTATCTGGGATTTTATTAACCAGAATTAATTTTTTCCCTATCATCCTGGATAATAGAGAGTCTACTGTATAGTAATATAGCATGTATGAATTATAACAGGAAATTATTTACCTTCTTTATTCTACACTTCTGTATAGATTGTACTCCTTACATCAAGCCTTTTATACCACCTGAAACATAACAATTCTTAATTTTTTCACCAGGGTTCCCGTGGTGAAAATGGCCCAACTGGTGCTGTTGGTTTTGCTGGTCCTCCGGTATGTGTCGTATGACTCTAATCCATTTTCTTTCATCTTAAACTAAGTTTAAATGCTGTTTAATCACTCTTGTTTAATGGATTCTAAACTATATGGAAGTATTTCTGGAACAAAGTCAGATTTCTGTTTCAAAAAGAACTCCTCCTCCTTCCCCCAATTATTTAATGTAAAATAGTGAGCCAGTAAATGCCCCAGATAGTTGAAAATTATTTTGCTGCAAGATTATATATTTGTTAACAAGATTATATATATATTTAATGTATGAAAATGTTTCAAAGTGTCATCCACTGAAAGGTAGCAGAGATGTGCAGTAGAGTTTGTGATACAATAGGAAACTGGCAAAGGTCTTCATGAAAATAACTGGGGGAATCTGTGAGTTCAACAACCTTTCCCACAAGTCTGACACTGGTTTCTAGTGAGTTTCAGGTCACCTGGGAAATGATCCCTTTCCTCCAAACAATGTATTGAACTTCCAGGATAGAGAGTTAGGCATCTAGTACTTCCTTTGGAAAAGAGGCAATAAAACAGGTAGTGCAAGTTTAATCCCTCAAGCCTTTAGACACGTGCGGCATGGAGATGAAGATTGAAGAGAAATCCTAAGGTTTTAAGAAAAGAGAGAAATATAAACTAGATTAGAAAACTTTTTTATGGAATATGGTTAACTGACTCCACAGAATTTCATATAAACACTTCTGACCCAGTAAAGTCAGTGGCAAGCTATTGCAATTTTCTTTTGCTGTCCCATTGAGCTAAGGTACTAGTCTATGTGCTGGACTGATTTGTTTGTCTCTCTTTTAATGTGGCAAAGGTTCCCATAGTGTATATTGACTATCAAATGGGAAAGGGTTGGTGTTGTCTAACCTGATCTGACTTTTTTATATTATTTTTCATAGGGCCCTGATGGTCAACCAGGTGTGAAAGGTGAACCTGGGGAACCTGGACAGAAAGGGGATGCTGGATCCCCAGGACCACAGGGTCTTTCTGGGTCTCCTGGCCCACCAGTAAGTAAAAAAGCAAACTGAAGTTAAACAATGACCCATGTCAATTTTTCTCATTTTAAATGTTCTTTGCTGTTCATTATGGCCCATCTGTTTTTCATTTTAGGGTCCTCATGGTGTTCCTGGTCTAAAAGGTGGTCGAGGTACTCAGGGTCCACCTGTAAGTACTTTTTTTTTTCTAAATTGGTTGGATTAATGCAATAGCACCATTTTACTTTAGAGACATGGGTTTAATTTTGGTGGAAATATTTAAATCTTTCTTAATCTGAGTTGTATTGCATATTCAGCAATTAGATCAGTTGTTGTTGATTGGTCAGTGAGCTGAGAACATTTCATGTAACCAGTGCCAGATTTCTTTCTAGTGCTTATATCAAAATATATTTTTAGGGTGCGACAGGATTCCCCGGCTCTGCTGGAAGAGTTGGACCTCCTGGACCTACTGTAAGTCAATTTGAGACTTATTCTTATAGGTACATTTTATAAAATGGAAGTTAGAAACCTGAGCAAATCAGAGACTCATAGACGTTGGAATTTGTAAAGACCTACAGTATTCATGGCTTGATCTTGTGCCCATTGAAAGTAATAGAGTGCTTCCCTTGACTTCAGTGTATGCAGGATTAGGTGGTAAATGAAACAAAGCCTTTTAATTGTGGGCCTGATCCAATGCTTGCTGAAGTCAATGGAAGTCTTTTAGTTTATTTCAGTGCACTTTGGGTCAGGCCCTGAGATAGTAAAGCTATTCTTGGTTGAACTCTATGCAAAAGAATAAATGGATATAAATCTGACATCAGGAATCATAACAGTCAAAAACCAGGAGGAGAACACTTCAACCTTCCTGGCCATTCCATGAAAGATTTGAAGGTGTCAGTTTTAAAACAGAAAAACTTCCAAAACAGACTCCAATGAGAAACTGAGGAACTGGAATTAATTTTCAAATTGGACACTATAAACCAAGGGCTAAACAGGACTTGTGAATGGTGTTCTCATTACACTAATTGATTTCATTTCCCTAGTTAATTTACCTTTAATAGTTGTGATCTCCTGTCAGACACAGAGATCCATTCCAAAAGGTTTTTTTTTCTCCTGCTGATAATGGCCCATCCAAATTAAACAGCCTCTTAGAATTGGTATGCTAATGTACAACTTTTTTTTTTTATTTCTGTGTATATAAATACATGTTACTTCTGTTCCATTTTATGAATCCGATGAAGTGGGCTATAGCCCATGAGCTTACGCTGAAATAAATTGGTTAGTCTCTAAGGTGCTACAAGTCTTCCTCGTCTTATCTTGGTTGAACTGTTCACTTTCAGTTAAATTAAAAAAAGAAATAAATCCCAGGGCATGCACTGCTTCCTTCCTTGTAATTCTGTATTGAGGAAATTTTCTGTACAAGTAACAGGGCCCTTCTTGTGCCAGCTCATCAGTGAAATGGCTCGCCCAGTACATTTAAAAAAAATCACAGAGAAGGCAAAAAGTGCATCTTATTTGTTTAAACTTTTCTCAGTGACACTGTGGTTAAAGAATTACATGTAATTTCTCCCTTGGGGGCTTGACAAATTAGGATCTGGCTTTGTATGTGTGTATTAATGACAAATAACAAATTTGCTCAAGTTCATTTTGTGGTTGTCACATGCAGTGGAACAAGTGAAATGATGTCAAAGCACATTTGTTAATATAACATATGCTCTGTATAAACAAGAATGTACTTTGCCATCCTTTGAAGAAATGTGCGGAACCCATGCACACACACAGTATTTGATCTTATCCTTGAAGCGTCCCATTTGGGATTTTCTTCTTTTGGGATTTTGACTGCCATTTGGGATTTTCTTCTTAAAGAGGGAAATTCCCAGGATTGATCTGATTCCTGTTGTGTATAAGTCACTTTGGGCTGTTTTGGGATGAAAGACATAACATAAATGTGAGAAATTAATTTAAAAAAAAAGAGAACTGGACATGTTCAATGGCATCAAAATAATTTCTGTCTATGGAAAGTGAGTGAAAATGGATACAAAATGCTATCACTTGTGTGACTAGAGAAATCTTGAATGAATATTTGTGGAATTTTATGGCACTAATTGTCAAGCTCTAGCTAGAATAATTCCTTCTTTAGATGAGGGAATCCAAAATAGCATGTAAGGCATGAAACTTGGAGATCATCACACTTTATTAAAGAGAAAGCACTGTGTTAGCTGTTATACGATACCATTATGTTCACATGCTAGTCCTGCCTTTGTACTTATTTATTTTTAGTTAATCATAACCCAGTCCTGATCTGATCAGAAATCTATTGTAATTGGGGTCTTTGAATGTTGATAGGGAGCTCCGGGGCCTGCTGGGCCTATCGGTGACCCAGGAAAAGAAGGCCCTCCAGGTCTTCGTGGCGACCCAGGTGCTCATGGTCGAGTGGGAGATCGAGGACCAGCTGGGCCACCTGGTGGCCCTGGAGACAAAGGAGACTCAGGAGAAGATGGGCAATCTGTAAGTGCTTTTGTCTTTATATTTTCATTTTAGCCACACAGCTTTTTAATGACATTTATTGAAATGCCCAACCTTTGTACCTTCTTGAAACAAGAATAGAATCCACAAGTACACAGCATATGTTCCATGCAGAATGTAGCTTTAAACTCACTTTAACTTTCTATAGCATCATCTGAGTTTCCACACTCTGCTTGGTGTCACTTTTTGCACCTTGCATGCTCACCACGTGCATATTTCAGATGTAAAAGTAACAACTCTTAGTGAGTCCCAGACATTCATTTTTATTGTCTTTGAACTGGATTTCCCAATTGCATTTTAATTCCTTTGACCTTTGGAGTTAATTTTACACACGGTCTAGTCTGGACACTTTAGGCCTGGTGGTAAAAATAACACATAACCAACCAGTTGTGCACAGTAATAATACTGTTTCATGTAAAAAAGAGATTTCTATGGTGGTAACTCCTTCTAGATTAAGTTAAATTCTAGAGATTCTGCCTTATTATTGTTGTCATTGATTCTGAAAATGAGGATAACCCTGTTGTATCCTTTGTCAATTTCAGGGCCCGGATGGCCCCCCAGGTCCAGCTGGAACTACTGGTCAGAGGGGTATTGTTGGTATGCCAGGTCAGCGAGGTGAGAGAGGCATGCCTGGCCTGCCTGGCCCCGGTGTGAGTAGCAATGAAATCAATTTTTCACCTAGCAACACTGTCTGAAGTATTATGCTAACCTTTGTGATACCATGTGTCTTCTTCCTAACTCCTGCACACAAACAGGACAATATTAGAGAGTTTTAGCTGTGTAAAGAACCAGTGGCATTGTGCCTACAGGTATGGTTAATATCTAAACGATGCCTATATGGCATGGAGAATGGAACCCACCAGACAAACACCTTGTCCATCTGAGATAAAGGAAACTCTTTAGTTGTAGTGCGGCTTCTGGCCAAAATGTTCCAAATTAGGCAGTCTTATTAGGCATCAGCACCTAAATCAGACCATTCACTTAGTAGGTGCTCAAATAAGAACTCAAGTCTGAACATTTTGACTTTTGTCTTTTAGCCCAGATAATACAGGCTAACAAGGACACTTGTGCAGGCTGAAATTCTGCTAAGCAGTGAGCAATGGACCCATACCTCGTAATTAGTAGTTACAATTGTCAGTGAACTCTACAACTTCCAAAAATTCTTTTTTTTTCCTTGTAGGATTCATCCATTTTGAAATCTTGGTGAGGGGGAAAAAATCAACTGCTTTATTGTAGTGATTATCAAAGAGGCTGGCATTCAAGAGTAACTTGCTTATGCAGTTATACAAGCAGTTTACAACCCTAACTGGAACTTGTCCCAAGATTCCTAATAAGAAATTATGTTGGTCTGGATATGGATTGTCTGGCTCAATAAAGGTTCAAGCCAACAGTTGTGTTTAAGTTGCTTTAGGTTATGCTGGAGGGTGGTTAGGCTCCCAGTTGGTCCAACAATCCAGGGAGCGTTAGTCCACCGTGGAACTTGCATGACATAACAAAGGATCTGGTCCTTTTAAAGCTCCAATCAGAAATGTTGACCTCAAAGCACAGTTCCTAGTCAATAAAAGACTAATCCACTAGGTTGGTTGGTTAATTTTAAAAGCACAATTAAAATGCTTAGTACTAAACAACAAATCAAAAGGATATTCAAAATCTGTTAGAACACAGTCTTCCATCCTGAAGCTTTGAAAGCTACAAATGTTGGTGGTGCTTAAGACTGGATCGATAACCATAAGGTGTAACACCTGGTGATCTTTTTTACTGAGTTCTCTTTATTTCATTTAATATAATGGTTGATAAGGTATTTCTTATCTTTTTAGGGTACACCAGGAAAACAGGGTTCAACAGGGCCACCAGGAGATAAAGGTCCCTCAGGGCCTCTTGGCCAAGCAGGTGCCAGTGGTCCAGTAGGTGAACCTGGTCCAATAGTAAGTATTGTGGCGTAGTAACAGGCAAAAGTAACAGACTTGCTGTAATTATGGCCTAGAGTCATAGAACTTAGAGCTGCTAGTTTCTAATCCATCTTTGGGCAAAGGTAGCATTGTTCCCTGCAGCTCACACAGTTATCTAAGCATAATCCTATTTTTACCTTTCACACTTCTAGGGCCCTGCTGGTAATGATGGTACGCCTGGACGAGATGGAGCTGTTGGAGAACGTGTAAGAATGCATTATTAGTGTTAAGCCATTGCTGTAAATCTCCATTCTTTTCTGGGTCTGTATCAGATTCTTTCCCTTGCATGGCTCCTAGGGTTCCCCATATAGAGAACTTGTGGTAAATCCACATTCCAGTCCCAAACTGGGACTCCGATTGGCTGTAAGAGGATTTCAAAGCTGGGGAACCCTAGCTAAAATCGTCCTTACCATGAGAGCTCCCTCTTGAGAGCTGACAGCAAGAATATCCCAACTAATCATAATCGTTGTACTAAACCATAGAGATAGAAAAGTCTATTGACGTAGTCTGGTCCCATTTTTTAAATACACAGTAAGTAAATCGTGATGATTTGCAGGGTGATCGTGGTGAGCCTGGACCTGCAGGTTTACCAGGTGTGCAGGGTGGCCCAGGAACTCCAGGACCAGTTGGCCCTACAGGAGAAGCAGGGCAAAGAGGTGAACCAGTAAGTAGGGACTTTATTTCAGATTTGTGTACTAGTTTTATGTATGGCTGTATTATGATTTTGAACATATTCCATGAAAACATGTGCTATAAAGGTTTGCTGCATTGCTTCCCGTAACTTGTCCATGCATTTCCATGCAGGGCTCTCGGGGTCCAGTGGGTCCAACTGGTCGTGCTGGAAAACGAGGCTTGCCTGTAAGTTCTGTGTTGTTGCTTTACTATTGCCCGGACAAAATTAAATGTTACCAAAAGGGCAAGAAAAGCTAGACTTAGAAGCCTGAATAATGACTTGAGCTTTAGAGGGCTGACTCCTAATGAATAGCAAACATTTTCTGAGTTATATAATCCTTTTAGATTCCCCAACTGGTTGACTATGACAAAGCATTGTGTATAAAACGGGACTGAACAGAGGTAACAAGAAGCCTCAAATTTTCTTTACTTGCACGATGTCACAGAGAGTGGCCAAGCAGGTGGTATTTGGACCTGAATTAGCTTAGATCTAGGGTTTGTGTGAGACCAAATCAGGATTTGGATTCAGGTTAGAGTTTTATGATGCTGAAATATCATGTGTTGCTCTCATGAGATGTCAGACTAAAATGGCAGAAATATTACAAAAATGGCTGTTCTCCTGAAACAAACTTAATATAATGAAATTTTGCTGCAGCTGAACTGGAGCTGAAAATACATCTTCCAGTTTTTGATTATAGGCAAAGATGTTACAGGAGTTCAGGCTTGGAACCAAGATTCAAGCTCTCATCCCAAAATTCAAAGGTGGTTCAAAAACGAGAATCAATTTTGACATTTTTAATGAGAAAACATAGGTGAAGAAGGAAAAACAGAGAATGCGTCACTTTTTCTAAAAGGTGTTTTCAAGATGTAGATTGTTCAGTATCTAAAATTTACTGAAAATTATTATAAATTTCAAATGCTGTTCTTAGGCTAGCATGAGATTTAAACTGGAAAATGTAATATTAAAAGTGTCAGCCAAAGAAATATTTTGAGTGACTATAAAACCCATTTTAAAAGTTCAAAAATTTCAAGATCTTGCAGTTAAATAATTATGGAACAAATTCATATGAGCATCTTGAGTCCAAATACTGTAGTCCCTACTCAGGCAAAAATCGTATTGACGTTTCAAATGCAAGTTTACCTTAAAGACAGCAGGAGCCTTTGGGTATGTAGCTAGTTGTGAGAAGTGAAAACACTTTCCTTCCTGATACTGAAAAAACAGGCTTGTAGATACAAACATATGGAGGTCACCTTTACTGATAACATTTCAGTCCTCTCCATAACAATGCTTCCCACTATCAAGCATGGAATAAATATTTATATAAATATATAATATTATATAATATCTTCACTATTCTTAGTAGCAGTATTTTTGAATGTATGAAATAGATAGGTAAACAGCAAGGACTAATTTTACTGTAACCAGCTCTATTTTATTTAGATATGTGGCATTTTCCAATATATAAACATGGCCTGCTGCTTTCTGCCTTTAGAAGTGAACAGTGTCAGACATTAGTGTCCAGAGCAATGTAAGGTTTGTTCTTAGTTTAGAATCCTCTATTTGACTGGTTTTGTACCTATAGGGTCCTCAAGGTCCTCGTGGTGACAAAGGTGACAATGGAGACCGAGGTGACAGGGGCCAGAAGGGCCATAGAGGTTTCACTGGTCTTCAAGGTCTTCCTGGTCCTCCTGTAAGTTGTTTTCATTAATTAGCAAGAATAGAAAAAATAATAACACGTCTGTTAAGACTTTGATATTAAAAATTAACCAAAGGGAAAATCTGCACAGCGTATTACAATAAAAATGCTTTCTAGACATCTGCTCTCTGGTGCCCTGGCTGTCTGTAGTTTCCAACTTATATTTTATACGTTGTTAATATCAATCCACATTATAACTTTGTTAGTCAACTTGATCAGTCTGTAAGCATTGGTATTAATATTAATACTAGGGAGTGTACCAACATATAGAAAAACATGGTTCTCTTTCCCCAAAGAACTTACCATTAAAGACACAGTAGCTTTTGTACACAACATAGAAATCTGTGTGGTCTCTGCTGATATTGGTAATTATAAATAATTTATGATATTTGTTCCATGCACAGCGGATGCCACAGTATTTTTACTGAATTGTTAGCAGTTCTGCTTTATCAAAGTTCTATAGCATGAACCAGTGTGCACCTGGCCCTGCATATGTCAGAGGCTAAACTCTTAGCATCCTTGTGCAGAGGCTGAGTGCAAACATCGTTCTTGTGATCAGTGAAGCAAACCGAGCAAAGTGCTCAGCATCTCATAGTTTGATCTTGCACACCCTCACTCCCCAAAATATTCCAATCCTCTGTCTCCTCAACAAACTTCCTTTGTCGTCTTTGTTGATCAATTAACTGGAGGTCAATTTAGTGGGTCTAGTGAATGACCACCGATTGCTATCTTGTTGACTCCGGTTCTTCACCGGAACATGAAGCATAAGATGTCAACAAGAGAGTTTCTCCCGTTGACCCAGCACGGTGTGGAGACGACAATAAGTTGACCTCAGGTTTGTCAATTCCAGCTACATTATTCATGAATCAGGAGTTGCGTAACTTAGGTCGACTTAGCCCTGTAGTGTAGACCTGCCTTAGATCTTGTACTCTCTGGCCAACATATCCCAGGTCTCATCATCTTTGGACCTGAATTAGCTTAGGTCCTATGGAGCAGAGAGCCCATACTACCCTGAAACTTAAAACTCTTCTAAAAGACACTTCTGATGAAGTGGGTTCTAGATCATGAACGCTTATGCCCAAATAAATTGGTTTGTCTCTAAGGTGCCACAAGCACTCCATGTTCTTTTTTAATATTAGTAAAATATAGAACAGATTAGTTATTTCAGGTAAAATAGATTTAAGTGGACATTGAGAGTGCTCAGCGTCTCATTGGCTCAGGCATAGGGAATGCATATCAGATTCTTGGATTGCTAATGACACTGGATACCAAAGAAAGGACTGATCCATGGATACCCCCACACACCCACCCAGGAATGCACTGGCCCAGCGCCTTGGGGAGCACAGGAGCATATGCTGTGCTCTTTCAAATGGTGTAGCAGCTGTGTTCCTGCAGAAATTGTGCCTGTCTCATTTTCATCATCCATATTGTAGCCAGTGACTGAAGAGCCACTGTCCAGAAGTATGGGATGCTTGGTGACCCTTAAAAAATGTTTAGATATTCTTCTTGGCTGTTTTTAAACAAGCCCACAGAAGTGCAGATGCTTCTCAAACAGCCTATTTGAACTCTTTAAGGCCCAGGCATCATAATAGGACCCTGATAAGAATGGTCTTTCTCATTAAACTTTGTTCATTCAGGACTTGCAGTACTTTTTTATTTCAGCTGCAGCATGGTATTTATGCCCTGGTCCTGGCCAAAGGCAAAAGTAAAACAAACAGGGAAAACAACCAAACAAAACTTCCCAATTCAGAATCACATCAGTTGGTTTTAGCTTTGGAGAAAGATTTTGACTGGTGCCTCTTTTCCTTTTATTGTTTTGCCATCCCTATTAATATTTGACAATACCAAACTAAGGACGTTCTGGGCATGTAACCTCAAACATAATTTTGTGTATAGATTAGTACTAGTGTTAAAAACTTTACTTAACTTACTGATGACCATTGTTTTTATGTCACTGTAGCAAAAGAGATTACTGCATTGAGACTTAAAAGTGCACAATGACTGAGAACTCAGAGGGAAATTGCTACATATGTTTCCTGGGCAAATCCTGGCTCACTTTGGCAATCAGAGCTTTATAGGTTTACACAACATTTCTTTAAAGATAATGTGATGTTCAATTTAAAATATAATAAAAATACCATTTTTTTTGCTTAGGGTTCCATTGGTGAACAAGGCAGCTCTGGGATTCCAGGTCCTTTTGGCCCTAGAGTGAGTACATGTGTTATATATAAGAATATGAAAACAAACACATGTCTGTTTACAGTTCACTGTTAGGCAGATGTCATTTGTTGATCTTAGCCTAAAATAACTTCATGTAATGGTTATCTTATTCTCTTTTTCTGAGGTAAATTCTGTTGTTTAATAATTGATATAGCAAAAGCTTTTACAGAAGTATACTGTGATATGGTGGCCTCTTTCCTTCTGTATCAGGCTATGATATGACTGGTGTGCCTGCCTCGGTTTCCCCTTCAGAAACCCCAGTAATACCATTTCAGGGTCTTTTGTGTCACCTTACCAACACAGTCCACATAAGCCACAACAAAAGGCCCAAACCACATTCCACCTCTCAACCCCAGTGCAGGTAGTCCCATATCCATATTCCATAGTCCCATATCCATATTCAAATCCCATATCCTGTTGCTATAGCATATTAACATAGCAAATATCATGCTCCGGTGCCTTCTGCCACTCCAAGGCTCCTTGTTAGTCAGCTTCTGTCTGGACAGCCACTGCACACCTCACAGTTGGAGCACAACTCCAGTCTTCCTAGTAAGAATCCCCACACCCTCCCTGCTTGGTGATCATCCTCACCAGGGGAGCATCCCTCACTCCCACTGGCTCTCACACTCTTCCCCGGTGTCCAACCCTCCAACATGAAGCCATCAGCAGGCAACTCCCTCTGCTGTTCTCTGGCCTTCCGCCCTCCTACCTGGCTCTATGGCATAAGGCTGGGGAAATTCAGAAGTACCAATATATGGTAAAATTCAGCTACCTTCTAAACTCCAGACAGAAACCAAGTTACTACTTTTAAGTTCATTACTTTTCAAAAATCACGGGATTGCTTCAGGAGGAGATATTATTTACATTTACTATAAAAGGCATTTTAGTAAATTGGCTGTTGTGATTGTTAATAAAACCCACCTTTAATTCTCTAATTTTTTTTCAGGGCCCTCCAGGTCCAGTTGGTCCTTCAGGCAAAGATGGAAATCCTGGACCACATGGACCACTGGGGCCTCCAGGTGTAAGAGGAAGTCTAGGAGAAGCAGGCCCTGAAGTAAGTTCATGGAAATTTGGGGGAATAAGCTGCCTTCTGGTATTCTTATGTTAAAATTCAGAGCAGCACTCTGTAAAATTGATCTTATATTTATGAGTAATGCCTAATGACAGATTGCTTCTTAACCGCTTATAACTCCTCCAATAATCTATATGATAGGGTTTTAGCCATGACATTTGTGAACTGAAATATAATAGGTCAGATGTTTCCATCAAAAACTACTCTGGAGTTTAGAGAAATTGCGCTTGGGAGCCCCAGTCAATTCTGCGGATCCACCTTGTTCTTTCCCTGACTGTCTTCATCCCTACCTTTCGGCCTGGTTGCGGGTAACCTTGGATCACTGGGTGTTGGACATAATATCTCGGGGCTACACCCTGAAATTTTCAGCCACCTCCCCTCACACCCACCCTCTTCCCCGTCCCTCTTCAGGGATCCTTCTCATGAGCAACTCCTACTCCAAGAGGTTGAGAGCTTCCTGCACGTGGGGCCCTCGGGAGTTGAAGGGGTAAAGGGTTCTATTCCCACTACTTGTACAGTACATGCTAAAAAGCTTTCATGAATTTCAGGCCAAAAGGCTCAAAGGTGTACAAGACAAAGTTAGAGACAGTCTAGGCCCTGAAATGTGTGGACCTATCCTCTAATCTCTATCTTTAGAGGGGGGAATCAACTGGGAAGTGTTGCTCTGGAACTTTCCCTAAGTTTGAGGGTGACTGGAGGTGAGATTTTGGCTAGGCTTGTCTTTTTAGTAACTATACTGTCCCATACCCCACTCTGTCTAATGAAAGGATCTTGTGTATCTCTATTACTATTTTTACTTTTAGGGTCCTCCAGGTGATCCTGGTCCCCCAGGTCCCCCAGGCCCTCCAGGTCACCTCACAGCTGCCATCGGTGACATTATGGGCCACTTTGATGACAGCATGGCAGATCCACTGCCAGAATTCACTGAGGATGAAGCAGCCCCCGATGACAATAATAAAACTGATCCAGGAGTCCATGCCACGCTGAAGTCACTGAGTAGCCAGATTGAAACCATGCGCAGCCCTGAAGGCTCCAAGAAACACCCAGCACGCACTTGTGATGATCTAAAGCTCTGTCATCCATCCAAGAAAAGTGGTGTGTATAAAATGCAACATACATTATAATGTAGTATCTGAATAGGCTGCATTTTCCTGGTGTATTGCCATTCTGTTCTTAGGATCTCTGGGAAAACATGCATGATCTAGCTTGTTGTGGTAACAGATGTAGTTCATACCAGGTCTTTTGAATTAAGGAGCTCAAAAACCTCTTGCAAAAATGTTGTTTATTCTTCAGTGTTTTATTGCAAAAGGCACTTGGATATTTCACTGGAGTGCCACCCCTGTAAGTGTGATCTCACTGGAGCGCCACTCCTGTATGTATGGTCACAGTGATAAGCTGGTAAATTGCATGTCTGAGGCAATAATAATTAAGAATTTAAGACTAAATGCTGCCCTTGCATGCATAATACATCCAGTTGCTAAAATAACATAGGCGTGGTTTACTCCACATGATTTTGTATACCTCGTGATCTTTGAATAGTGTGTTGGAATTACTCTAAGTTACACTGGCTCCCAGCACTCCATAAGAATTGTCTGGCAGCTAAGGATCAGCTAGGGAGAAGGCAACCCCAGCCTTTCCCCTTTTCCTGCAGCTGTGCCCCTTGTGCCAGGCTGTCTGCTTTGTTCCATCAGAGTAGTGCCAAGGGGCTTCATAATGGGCTCAAGCAGCGCTTCATTTGTGCCAGGGCTTGCCAGGATTCAGCCCCAGCACCTGTAGGCTTGGCATTTTATAGCCCCGGCACCTCTGGGCTTGCCACATCAGTTATTAAAGTACAATATTGCTTGAATCCTGGCACCTCTTTCATTACAAATTAAGAACCAGGCTTAAGCAAAATTCAGGATCCAACTACCCCCAGTTTTACAGTGCTTAAAATACAGAATCAACTATTGTGCTTGAATGTATCTCTGGAGTGTACATTAAAACAAGTAGAGGGTTGTTACATCATACCCAATATAGTTACACAAGTTGTTTATTAATAAGCTAAACTCATTAGCCATTGAGGCATCAAAATAAAAGACAGGTAAATGTTGAGCTTGTGTTTTGTAATATCTAGAGAGATTCCTAATTATAGCTCCCTAATTAAATCAGGAATTTTACTAATATAGCAAAGATTAAATGTTTTGTGTTTTGCAGGAGAATATTGGATTGACCCTAACCAAGGTTGTGTTGAAGATGCTGTAAAAGTCTACTGCAATATGGAAACTGGAGAGACTTGTATTTCTGCAAACCCGTCTAGCATACCGCGCAAAACATGGTGGACTAGTAGATCACCGGACCTCAAGCCTGTATGGTATGGCCTTGATATGAATAGGGGATCACAGGTAACTAAATATATTTAAATGGCATAAAAAAGGGGTGATACAATTTTTTAAACATTGATTTTTTAAAAATTTAAGTAAGATATTTTTTGTTAAATTAAATACAGATTTGTTTTTAAAAGTAAAGTCATTTAAAATTAAATTTGAAATGACAGCCTGCGTTAAAACCCAAACTTATTATAATCTATTAAAATAATAGTAAGTAGTATATATTTGCTATCAAGTTTAAAAGGAAATCAAACCAATGAACTGTGGAAGTCGCTGACTAAGCACCTGGAACCAAAGTTTGTTGAAGTACTAAACCAGCTTTTGCAGCAGAAGCATCTCTGTAGACACAGAGAGAATATTTTCTTTCTTTAAGTGTATTCAACTATATCAGTTCAATGACCAATTCATTCAAAGTTAAGAAAATGATTGGGAGTGGAAAAAACAGGAAAACTTGTTTTTCTCTTTCAATATATGAATTAAAAACTAGCTGTGAAAAGATGAGATCTACTAGTTTAAAATCTTGTTACGACATAGTGATCAGAAGCAATCAGTTTAATTCACTAACTATAGATGCTTCCTTTGGTTAATAAATCAGTTAGTTTTAAATACAAAGAATGTTTTGATTAACTTTTTGATTTAAGTTTTTGCTTATATACACAGTACATTTAAGACCGTTCCATTTCATAAAATGAAATAAAATTATATTTTTGTACATTTTAATTGAATTTGAATTTCCATTCAAATTGAACTTGATACAAATCACAAGTAAAAAACAATCAAGTAGTGAATAAATGCATCATTCACCATTTTCTAATGTAATAAAAATGTAAACATTAAGAATATGAATAAATATAAGGTAATCTACATACTTGCTTAAATAAATGTGTACAGATATAGTGTATTCTCCTGGTCAGCAAAAAACAGCACTAAATCCAGTGTCAAGGCTATATTTAGTTGCAAATCAGCATATTTTAATGATTACCGGCCAATGAAAATGAACTTGTCCTTAGGAAAATAACTAAAAAATATAAATGGAAAACATGAAAAAAATCAATTATTTAAATCAGAGTTTCCCATTTGCTGATTTACATTGCTTTGATTTAATTAAATCTGCCCTGTGAGAAGGCTTTTATCCACATTCTTTCTTTTTCTTTTTGGATATTGCCTATTATTTTGAACAGATCATGCCATGATAAGAACTTTATAAATACTAGTAGACAGATTGTCTGACATTCAAGTTGTTACATACTTGATTCAAATGTTGGAATCAAAATGCCTAATCATGCAGTCCCTATGCAAACATAACTCCTGTTGATCATGTTTAAGGATGTGATTTAGTCATGGAAGTCATGGAATTTGTGACTTCCAAAGCTTGGAAGCTGCAGGGTCCCTTGCCACCTGTAGAGGCAGGGAGCTGTGGGGAGTACCCCTGCATCTCCCGACCAGCATGGATGGCAGGGGGGAGCCCCGCAGCTCCCTGCACCACAGGCGGCAGAGGGATCTGCAGCTCCTGGCTGCCATAGGTGGCAAAGGGGACCCCCCGCTGCTGCCCGCCCCCACGTGTGGCAGCGGGGATCCAGTGGCAGGGGAGACCCCAGCAGCTCCCAGGCACAGCGGGCAGCAGGGAGGATCCACAGAGCTCCGGGCTGCCATGGAAGGCGGCGGGGAGGGGGGGGGGGACCCCTGCAGCTTGCAGGTGTCAGCGGAGAGGGACCATGTAGCTCCCAGCTTCTTCCCCTCTCCTCAGCTGCCCAGGCTAGCCATTCTGTCATGGGTATTTTTAGTAAAAGTCATGGACAGGTCACGGGCTTCCATGAATTTTTCATTATTTCCTATGACCTGTTGGTGACTTTTCCTAAAAATATCCTTGACAGAAACGTAGCCTTAATAATGTTCACATAACATCACCATGCATAGTACTAGACTTCCAGAATGAGCTTCTGAACTCTCACCCCCTGGGCTACTGAAGATTATGTTGAATGATTCCTATGAAGAGCATTAAAGGCAGTAGTTGCGGTGGGTGCTAGCATCTCACAGTAGGTGTTTAGCATTTTACAGATTTGAGAATATTTAATCCATGATCTGGTGCTGGAGGGGAGGTGGAGTTCATCATCAAGAAAAATTGTAAAAGAATATTTAATATTTTGACAACACAGTCAGGTCTGATAGGTACCCAATATAACCTTCATAATATTCATTTGCAAACTCTAGAGACTGATAGTTGAAAAGAAATTCTCAGACTTGACTGATTTTAACTAGCATAAGACATTTCAGATAGAGAAGATTTTCCTCATTCTCTGTATACTGTCTGGTTTGTGGGAAGTAAATTACATTTTCTACATTGCAGTCACTCAAACTATATGAATAAACTGAAAAATATATAGGAAGGGAAAAATGCAGAATATTAGCAAAATGTCTGATTTCTGGTTATGCACAGAGAAGAGTGCAAATAGCTAACAATGTTCTATAAAGGTCACAAGATATAAGCACTCTTTCTAGCTCCAGTCTAAGTTTAATATTTTCAAACTTCATTGGTTACTATTGATACTACTGAATAAGACTTATGTAAAATAAGATCCTAAAAGTACAATAAAATAGTTACATTTTTAAAATGTTTTCTGTGGGTGACATTTATTATATATTTGGCTGCTCTAGTGAGCTATTACATTTAATGTTAGAGGCTTTGACCCTGCTTTGAGTTTCTTCAGGTTGGACTTTTGTGCCAGTTCGGAATCCTGTTAACTTTGGTAGGGATTTATTGGGATGTGCGTGTGGTTCTCAGGGCAGGATCAGGGCCTTAGCTAAAAAAGTATTATGTATTGTATCCAAAAGTTTCCAAAGTGGCCTCAGTTTCTGAGTGCCTAGCTTGTAGCAAATTACTAACGAATTCTAATGATTCTTGGACTTGCTGTGTCTAGAAACCATTAATATTACTGACATCCACAAAATTTATATGAATTCATGTAACCTAAAATAATCTATCTTGTATCGTTGCAGTTTGTCTATGGAGACAGTGAGTCACCAAATACAGCTGTCACCCAAATGACTTTCCTTCGCCTTCTGTCAAAGGAAGCCTCCCAGAATATCACATACCATTGTAAGAACAGTATAGGGTACATGGATGACCAGTCAAAGAACCTGAAGAAAGCTGTAATTCTTAAGGGGGCTAATGACCTTGAAATCAAAGCAGAAGGAAACAATCGATTTAGATATACTGTCCTTCAGGACAGCTGCTCTGTAAGTTTTAACTTTTCAAAACTGATTTCATCATGTGTTCTAGAGAAAAATGATTTTTGTGGGCCTTTAATACTTTCAGATCTTTCTTAAATTGGGAAAAATCCACAGAATTGAATATTGCTAATGTAATAATACTACAGAAATTCTTCCTGGGTGTCAGGATTTACAGGTGGAAAGGACTGACAGAAGTGGAGCGGGGGGTGGGGAGGGGAGAGAGAAATGTGTCTTTTAAATGACTATTACACTCCTGCAATTCTGGAGCCTTATTACTGTCCCAGTTTTCCTGGCCCGTATTATTCTTTAACTTCAAAAATTAGATTGCCTTCCTTTCAGAGCTGGATACACACAATTGAACAATTTAGGGGAGTTATTAATTACTAGTTACTATTATTATTATACAAGGTCTCTGTCTCTCCTTCCTTCCTTTCACCTTCCATGCCCATTTGCTATTGTATGTGATCAGCCAAAGAATTTAGATAAATTCAAAATCAAATGTTTCTGTGCCAAGTAAGACAGACCATAGATACTGTAAACAATTGCTAATCCTTTGGTACCTCTACTTAGGGTATGTCTTCACTACAGCAGTAGGTCGATTTCCCTTAAGTCGATTTTTTAAAGCAGACTGTATAGAGTCGATTTTGTGCGTCCCCACTAAGCACAGCAAGTCGGCAGTGTCTGTCCCCACAACTGTGGCAAGCATCGACATAGGGAGTGTTGCACTGTGGGTAGATATCCCACCGGGCAGGCACAGGGGGTCCGTGGAGCTACTCGGGCAGGTGTGTGTGGGGGGTCCGTGGAGCTGCTCGGGCGGGGGTCCGTGGAGCTGCTCGGGCAGGGGCAGGGGTCCACGGAGCTGCTCGGGCGGGCACGGGGGTCCACAGAGCTGCTCGGGCGGGCGGGGGGAAGCTGGCATGGAGCTGCTCGGGCGGGCAGGGGGGGTCCGCGGAGCTGCTCGGGTGGGCACGGGGGTCCGCGGAGCTGCTCGGGCAGGCGGGGGGCAGGGGTCTGGTGTGGAGCTAGCTGCTCGGGCGGGCGGGGGAGAGCCGGCGCAGAGCTAGCTGCTCGGGCGGGCGGGGGGGAGCCGGCGCGGGGCTGCTTGGGCGGGCACGGGGGGCCGCGGAGCTGCTCCGAGTGGTGGCTGGTCCCCTGGGGAGCAAACGGGCATTGTGGAAGGTCGGAGGCTAGCTGTCACATGCATCCTCACTAGTTCACAATCGACCCAGAGAGGTCGATTTCAGCGCTACTCCTCTTGTTAGGGAGGAGTACAGAAGTCGACTTCTGAGGTCCCTTTAAATCGACTTAACGTCGCTAAAGTCGACGTTAAGCCGTAGTGGGGACCAGCCCTTAGATTGAATTGGAAAGGAGGGATCTTCTAGAGAGAAACTCCACAGTATAAATAAGAAACAGCTTAGACCATAGAATGTAGGGATGGAGGGTTCTGAGATTGCTTCATCTAGTAGTTCCTTAATACCCTAAGAGGAATTTAATCAGGCCCTGCCAATTTATCTGAATATTCTTTAACCTGTTCTTTCCCTATTTTGGTATGCATTCATTTAGGGTGACCAGATCGGAAGAGTGAAATATCAGGACACATTGGGCGACGGGGGTGGGGGGTGGGGGAGGGGGAGAGCATGAGCGAGGGGCGGGGCACGAGCAGGGGAGGGCCTATGGGGGGGCATGACAGGCATAGGTGCACAGCCCTGACTGGAGCCATGAGAGGGGGCACACAGCCCTAGGAAGCTGAAAGGAGTTGTAGAAACCACTGGGCCAGGGGCAGAGGGTTCCGGCTCTAGCCCCCGGCCGAAGCCACAGGACAGGGGTGCAGGATCCTGGTTGCAGTCAGACCCAGTTGCAGAGCAATAATATGTTAAAAGGTTTTTAAAAATTGCTTGTTGGTGTTTTTAAAAGAGACTGAGAATTAGGATGCTGGGCTAAAGAGAAACATATGGTCCAGTCTTCATTTGTGCCTTTGATTCAAAGCTTTGGCAGGTACCTGAGTTTGGAATTCAGGTGGATCCCATATCATGTCCTCTCTCTCTCCTCCCCCCACCCCACAAATCTAGCTCGACCTCCTGTTTGGACTGGGCCATCTAGTTCTGAGGCTGTCCCTTCCTGGCCGGGAGTGATGCGCTGCTTTCCCCATCCCCTACCCACTGAAGGGGTCTGAGGAATAGAAAAGCCCCTAGTTTGGAGAAAGCGAAGATGAGTCTCATGCTTTTGCATGTTAGGTACCAAGGCAGAGGCATTTTGTGGACTCCAGTTAAGAATAGCACTCACCTCCTTGGGAATATTCAAAACCCTGCTCCTCCTAAGTGATCACTGCCTAGGCATTGGAGTTGTCCCTGATCCCCTAAGGGGAGGCACAGACAGATCGGACTCTCTTTGAAGAGAGGAGCGAGGTGTAAATAGCTGGGGGATTGACTGCACAGAAAGCACTATTTGAATTCAAGTGGTCATTTATATTTATATCAAATGTAAATAGTGGGGGTGTGAGGCCAATGTGGACGGGGAAAGGGGAGGGAGCTCTCTGCCCCTGCCCCCTTCTGCTGGCCATCACCTGCATGCAAGCAGCGCTCCCCCCCTCCCCCCCATGCCTGCAGCATTCCCCGCGGGCGGCAGAGAGCTGTCCTGCAGCTGCCTGCCCCTGATTCTCTAAGCCCGGGGGCGGGGTCAGTGGGCATGGGGCTGATGAGGGGCCGGACAAGGAGCTGGGTTGGGTGGTGGGGGGGAGCTCTCTGCCCCGCCCCCCTCTGCCGCTCCAGCAGCATGTGCGACAGCAGAGAGCTGGCTGCCTAGTCTCTGCCTGGGGCAGTGGGGCGTGCCGCGTGCTCCTGCCAGCAGGAGGGTGCTGCGACTGCCCGGAAAGGAGCAGTAAGTGAGGCGCGAGTCTGGCACCGTCCTTGAAAGTCCCAATATCAGGACAAATTGAGCGTCCCAACCGAAGTATGGTCGGGATGCAGGACAAATCCTCAAAAATTGGGACTGTCCAGATAAAATTGGGATGTCTGGTCACCCTACATTCATATGTCCTTGTTGTTAATAGAAATTGTGTTGAGTATCTGGTCTTTTTAATGAAGACTGAAGCAAACTAGGCATTAAACACCTCAGCCTTTATATGTCATTAATTATTAGCTCTCCTTTTCCACTAAATAGCAGGCCCATACTTTCCTTCATCTTTCTCTTGCTCCTAATGTATTTTAAAGAACCTCATCTTATGACCTTTCATGCCTTTGATAAGTGTAACTCATTATGTGCCTCAGCCTTTTGGATTTTGTCCTTAGGTACGTGTGCTTGTTTTTTTGTTTTTTTGTTTTTGGTACACCTTAGCCATTAGACCATGTTTCCATTTTTCGTAGGATTTCTTTTTGATTTTCAGATGGAGCTGTATTGGCCTCCTATTACTCTTTCCATGTTTCCTTCTCATTAGGTTAATTTACAGTTGTGCTTTTAATATTGTCTCCTTCAGAAGCTATCATCTCTCCTGAATGCCTTTTTTCCCTTAGATTTCCTTCCTATGGTCCATTACCTACCAGTGTCCTGTGTTTGTTAAAGTTTGCATTTTTGAACTCCATTGTCCTTATTCTGCTCCTCTCATTCTGTTGTTTCCTTAGAATCATATTTGTGCTGCTCTAAATTTTCCCCTGCACCATACCATTTTCAGCCTACATGCCCAAATCCTGGAATTCTGTATAATGTTTTGTAATGTAAAATGAGTTTTTGTTTTGGAGTGAATGAGAATATGCTCCCTCCCCCCCCCCCACGCCATCTCCAACTTCACTTTCTGCACAGAAGTTTACTCCAGTGTTTATTATATGTCGCAGTACATTATTAATACATCAAAAATAAATCTGTTTTACTTTCAGAATTAACGTAATTTTATGGCAGCTATTAAATATTGCTGTTTAAGATTTGAGTCTGAAGCTGGTGACTCAAATGGGCAAGCAGTTTTTTTCATGCAAAAGCTTCACTAAGCAATTGCAGTACAAGAGGCCATGCGTTGTGCAGTAGAGGTACAGTAAGGTCCATCTGGACTGTTTCTAATAGTGTTGGCTTCTGCTGGCACTCAAGATGCTTTTCAAATGAGCTTGAGCCATGGTATAACATTTCCCTCACTTGTTTTTCAGAAACGTAATGGGAACGTTGGCAAGACTGTCTTTGAATACAGAACACAGAATGTGGCGCGCTTACCTATCATAGATATCGCCCCAGTGGACATTGGTAATACAGACCAGGAATTTGGCATTGAGATTGGGCCGGTTTGTTTTGTGTAAAAGAATGAGGAAAATATTAACACACCACCACCACCACCACCAACTAAACATAAGAACTTAGACTGATGGAAATTAATCCTGAGACTCTTGAAGTAATGGCTGATATTGCATCAGCATTGTACATACAGTTCTTTTTAAATGCCTGGCCTCCTTCAGAATATTTATTTTACTTACAAACCTTCAGTTTTAAATGATCTAAACCAACTTTTCAGTGCAGCAGTACAATTTTTAAAAAGGACCAATGATTAACCGCTTAAAAATCTGAATGATAACTGTAGGGCTTTTTTGCTCACTTTCTTTGAGTGTAATTCAAAATTTATAGGAATTCTATACAGATAGTTTAAAAGTGGAGCTTTGTGGAACTCAAAGGAATACTTCTTTTGCTTGGAAGCAGATTGAATAGCAGAAAAGTAGAGCACTTTTGTGAACTCTGGTTTATAATATTTGCAAACAAATATGCTTTCCCCCCAACATATTTAAATGAAACCAATGTTTTTCTTTCCCTGGCCAGTCACAAAACTCCCAATTTCATTAACTGAATAACGCTTTTTAAGTGAGGTCATCTTACTTAGAATGGTCCTTATTGAAATGCTATACTATTCCATGTAAATTGATAGTCTACACAGAAGTGGATGGCCTTATATTTTATGAGGTCTAGAAGAAATCCCTTCAGCATCATAAACTTTTATGAAATAAGAAAATTCAGGGGTAAATCTTTGAGTAGGTCTACATTTGAATTTTAAGGGTCTGTCCTTCTCCCTCCTGACAATGTACGTACATAACTCAAGGTTATTAATGAGGCTTTCACTTGGAGGAGTATGTACCCTTAAATATGTCTGAAACCCGATACCCAATTGATTTTGTTTTAGTACTTGCGTAATCTAATAAGCCATTACATATACAATTTTTTAGACAGCGTCATAAGTTTGTTGTCAGCGTATGTGTGTCATCAGTCATTCACACGTGTACTAGACCAAGGGTTCAGAGACTCACTGTTGAAGAAATGACTTTTTAGTCGACAACCAGTCATGCATCACCAGTAATTTTGACCTATCGGCCCTGAATTGGCAGGGCAAAAAATGATCAAGCATTTCTTAGCATGAGCTACCTCATCTCTAAAAGCTGGGATGCATTGAACATTCTGTTTTTATTTTAGATACTAAAAGGTGCTATATGCTTCTGTTATTATTCCAAGTATGGAGATAGGCAGGGCAATAATAATTTTTTTAAGTAATGGTGCTAAAATAACTTCTGTAAAAGTCTGACAAAATAAAGATACTTACCACCAACATAGTTTTGAAGAGTAAAGCTGTTAGATTTCCAGTGTTTGAAAGAACAGTGTTACAGTGCATTTTATCTGTTGGTCATACACTATATAGAATGTTTTGTAATACCAGCGTGTTTTATTACCTAAAGCCTGTGGGTACAAACATAATTTGAGGGTTTTTTTCTGTTTCTTTATTGCATTTGTGCTCTCCAATGTTTTGTTTGTCTCTTTAAATAAAAAAATAAACAGCTGAGGCTATCCCAAAAGAAAAGCCATGCAATTAGCTTTATTCATGTATCTTTGCAAAGCATTTAATTAAATACATGCTTCTTGCTATGTCAGTGGTTTCCTTTTTGTAGAATTCCTTCCAACATATCCCATATCATTTCATTGCTGGGGGAAAACAGAAATTTATAATTTTTGTTGCTGTTTTAAATGATTTATATGTTTGTAAAATGTGCACCTAAAATATTTTATATATTGGATTGTAGTGGAAATTTTGAGTGATATCCTTTTTTGTTGCAAATCTCACAAGGTGGAAGTTAAATTGCATCAAATTATCATCAGCTATCCTACTAAAGCTGTCCAGCTTTGGAACTCCAGGATATCGGAATTTTTATTCATGATTGAATAAAATATGATGATCAAATCAGTATGTCAGTTTAAATAATGTCTGATGTTATAAAATGTAATTATAGACCATTTCCAAAGTTATATTTGCAGTGATCAAGATAATCAAAATTAATGTTAAAATAATCAGTCATTCCTAGACTGTAATAGTTCTAGCACTGTAAATTTTAAATTTGTATGGGCGCACCTGTATACAATAGATATAACACAGGAAACTTCAAGAGTGTTCAGTGGTTCATGTGAGCATAGGTTTTGCCTACATGCCAAAGACTTAGTTCTGCAATTTTCACTAGGGCAAAACTCCTATTAAAATCTGGTTAAAGTCTACAGGATAGGCTCCTTCAGAGCTGATGGGCAAGCTAATCATGGCTGAATGACTGTGGTGAATAGTGGTTAGTACATAATACTTTTGCACAAATTTAGATATTGCTAACTGGTAGTAGTTTGTCATATAGTATTGTCCTGAGGTTTATTCAGAGGCGTAAAATAAGGAGAAAATAAAACTAAGGATGAATTTTTTACTCTGTTTCAAGATTTAAGATTCTTTTAGTCTCTGACCTTCTTCCACTGGGATAACATAATCCAGAAATAGTATACTTGTGCTTTAGATTAGATGGATTTTAGGCACAAAGGATGCATTATGACTCCCAGCGTCATAGCAAAAAGGAGTTAGCCATTCAACCTTGAATGGTTCCTTACAATATGTGCTAACTACTAATGCTAGGCAAGCTGTTTCACCTTGCATTTTCTTGTGACGCTGGCAGTATCTTTCCCAGACCTGAAGAGCTCTGTGTGGCTCACAAATTTGTCCAAATTTTATTAGAAATTAGTCCAATAAACGATATTACCTCACCCACCTTGTCTCTGTTTTCTAAATGCCCACCTACTACCAACTATTGATCCCAATGGGAATGGAGCCAGGTTTCCCTTAGTAAGAGCTAATGGTAAAATGTTATATGGGACTGCATACCTTAGATATCTCCATCCCAAGTAATGTTGTGAGGAACAGAAACATGAAAAACTTGAATCTGTCTTCAGAAATCAGTTTAATCTAATCTGAAACTTCAAATACTATTATGCACTGATCATAAGTGTATGCCTATTGCGTGGTATCACTACGGGGGGTGGTGGTGGGGGGGTAATGGTCAGTTGGGTGCCTTAACTTGTAGTTCCATATATTCACATTTGGATTCTTTTTAAATTTAAGATAACTTGAATTTCTAATGCTTGCTCTTGGGTTAATTACAACATTCCTGTAATGATTTTACCTTTATGTTACTGTCATGCACTCTCAACATTAACATCAGTTCAATGTAATTTTAGATCTGGGAAGTTATATACACAAGTAAACATATATAAATATAAGGCTGATAATATGAATAAGTCCGGCCTGTGCCTCCCTCCTCCCCCAGGCATGGGGCTCTGCACAAGTGCAATGGTCTGGATCCAACCGCACAATCAGAGTCCATCCAACCCTTGCACTCTGCCAGGACATGGAGCTTGAGAGGACAAGCTGTGCCATGTGACCACAAACTACTGACCTCACTCTCTGCCAGGAGATGGGGCTCTGAGAGGGTCAGCTGTGCTTTGTAGCCAGTAGTTCCAAGCCTTGCAGTCTGCCCAGGCATGCAGGGCCTCACACCCTGCCTGAGGCCATGACTCTGCTGTGAGATGCTCAGCCAAGAGCACAGTCATTCCCACAGCCCTTCTATAGGGTAAATCTTGCCGAGATACCAACTCCCTCAAAAAGATAAAAGCAAAGTGTCCCGTGTAAGCAATTTGGGCTCAGTGGCCCTCCTGCACCCTGCAGTGAAGCTTATTAAATGGTGATTGCAGCCTGGCCTCCAAGGGCCACCTGTGGGGAGCAGTGCCTGGCGGGCTCTGCTGGGGAAAGGGCGCAGGGGTCTAGAAGCAGCGGAGTAGGAAGGGTGGAGGTTGGGGGCAGAGGCTGTGTTTGGTTCTCAACTAGGGTTGCCAGATGATAATTTGATAAAGGAGGGCAGATGGGTCTAAAAAGGAGGATTTTCTGTAAAAAAGGAGGACATTCAGAAATTAAACGATTTTTTTATATTATTTTACTTTATTTTAATCATATTTAGCTGAGCTGCCAATTTTGGAAAGAAGTTCTTGGTTTTTTAACAAATAATTATAAAAATCTTCACATGTCATGTTTTTGAAGTTGTATTGAGTAAGAATTAAAGATTTAACTGACTGCACACTTAGTCTATTCCTCTCTTTGCTCCACTGAATATTAATCAGTGAAAAAACTCTTTCCACATTTGCGTTATGTGCGCTTATACAAAAATAAAACTCGCAGATCTTGAGCAGTTCTGAGAAACATTCAATGTTTTTAACACTTTTGAAGTAGATTGTCCACTGCTCGTGCAACTTCAAATCATAATATGCTTCATCTTCATCTGATTTTGATTTAAGAAATGAAATCAAGTTACAAAATTGATCGTGTAGCTTAACATCGTCAATCTCTACACCTCTGATGCTCAAGAACTCAATGCATGAAACTAAATCATCATATTTTAGGTTTTCGTTCTCTTTCAGCAATGTCATCCACTCAAAACATTTGAAATCTTCCAAGGGTATCATCCATTCCATCAAGTAATCTTCACAAGCCTTGTAAACACTGAAAAATTAGTTGGAAATGGAGTCGGCTTCGTCATTATCACGAAGCTGTTCTCTTACGCTTAGTGGCAAAAAATTGTTGTTTCTTCGATTACGAAGCATATGAAGTACGGATTGAAGTATCTTTGAAATTTCCAGAACGGAATTATGTTCCTCTTCGACTTTTGCCAGATTTGCTTGGTAAATAGACATAAGAGAATGCGTGAACCATAAATATGCTTCTGAAGTTGTGTTTTCGAAAAATGTTTTTATTAGGTATGGGGTTGTTCTTTGGCTTAAGAAATATTCTTTTAATGCTGGATAGAGCTTCAAAATTCTTTCTACGCATGGAAACAGGCTAAGCCACCTTGTTTTACTGTGCCTTAGCAAAGGCTGATAATTGATTTCGACGTAATTGCAAAACTCTTTTAGTGCCTCTGTTCTCACTGTGTACACAGAAAAATAATTAAATATTTTCAATATTATTGACTCAATATCCAGTTTCATGAAATCGACACCATTGCGAAGGCTGTTATGCATAATATGTGCAGGGCAGCCGACTCCTATAAGGTTTTCTTTCTCTAAACTTTCTTTTAGGCGCGTAAATACGTTTTCACCTGGGTTTCGGTTCACACCCCCAAAATTTACATTCGTGTTATCTCCAATAAATGCAACACACTTAGGGGTTAATTGGTTTGTATTGAGTGTTTCGTATATAAGATTCGCAATCGAAAGAGAAGTTTTGTTGGGTAAAGTTTGTAAATCAAGAATTTTCGTTTCGATTCCATTTCCAGTCCAGTTAAAATATTGAATCAATATAGGAAACAGTTTATCTGCACCATGGTTGCTGGCGTCTGTGGCAATAGAAAGACAAGAGATGTTCCTCAAAGTTTCGATGATTGTCGTAATCGTATGTGGAGCAACAACTTGATTTACTATAGCTTCCGTCTTAGTTTTTCCGCATTTAAGATTTTTTGCCGTTTCGGAATCAGCAAACATTTTTCTTGTTAAGCTCGCCGTACATTCCATAGAATTGTATGACTGATGATGCTTTACCGTATGGAAGGCTAGTGTTCCTTCTGCAGCTTGGGCATTTTTGAGAGTCAATGAAGTAGAAGGTTGAAAAAAGTTGGTTACCTTAGAAGAAGAACCTGCTGCTCGTATCATCTTCTTATGCTTTTCCGTAGCTACGTGTCTTTCTAAAGCAATAGTACCCTTGTTGCCCACATCCACATGGCAGTCGCAAATAGAACATTTGGCGTCAAAGTCGTCTCGCCCGCTAGTAAAACACGGGTATTTGGCTCTTAATACTTCCGTAAATTTACACTTCCGCTTACTCATAATGACTACGTTAAATATACTCAAATATTTAGTAATTAATCACTAAGATTCTCGTCACGCGAGCGCAATATCTAATATAATAATAACCAATTGTTTCAAACAAATATCTAATTGCAATAACAAACACCGCGCTGCACAGGCTGCGTGACCACGCACCGACGCACCGCACCGGACTGGTGCGTGGTCTGCGTCTCTGCGTGGAGGCGTGAGCGGTGACTCACCGCTCAGCCGCCCTGCCCCCTTTTTCGCCTCCCGCCAGTCCTGCCCGATGTTTAGCAAAAAGGAGGACTTACAGTAGGTAAGGGAGGACGGGAGGACAAAACATGGAAAAGGAGGACATGTCCTCCTTTTGGATACCATCTGGCAACCCTACCCGCCCAACCCCTGCCATGAAAAGGGGTGTGGTGACTGAAAGGCAGAAGTGTGTGTGGGGGAGGGGTGTACATTAAAGTAAAGGGCGTTCAGGACAGTTTGTGCCCAGAACACAGGCCCAAGAAGACACCGCACCCCGCAAGCAGCACCGCCTTGGATTGCCAGGAGGTGAGTGAGGCCTGATGCATGGAGTAAAGCCCTGCGTGATCCTGACTCAGTCTGAAGTACTGACAATGGGACCAGCCGGCTGGCCAGGGGGAGGAGGCAGATGCGCTTTCAGACTCTTAGGGAACTGGCTACTCCCCTCCGCCTCCCGCCAAGTCTGATGGGGGGGGGGGAGAGGGACTCCATTTCAAAGACTCTTCGGAGCTGTCTCTTTTGTTATGCAGAGGATCCTGTTACACAATATAGCTGGGTTAGCATTCTGACTCTGGATACATCAGAGCCCTTGCAAATTAAGTGCTGCGCAATCTCTGAGTCCCCCCATCTCCATGATACCAGGAGTAAAAGAAGTAAGAAAGTAACCTGAATGGAATAAGTAAATGCCCCACCAGAGCTGAAATGCTCTGGAAATGTGGAAGACAATGGGCAAAGGTTGAAATAGCGCTTCACTCTATCTGCAAGGAATGCAACCAACATAAAGGAAGAAGGTCCTGAGGTAGCCTTATTTCTGGCAACAGCTGGTTGTGAAGCATTTGGTGTGTTAGTTTTTAGTTAAGACAGGCAGAAGAGGCTAACTATGAAACTGGGGGTCAGAAATAGGAGGTGTTCTGCACTCCACTGAACCAAAAGGGAGAGATGCTTTAAGACAGAGTACGAAAAGAAAGGGAAGCCAGAGCATCTAAGATTGAGGAGCCAATCTTGCTTTTGCAGAGGTAACTCAGTTCTTAATAGGAGACCAGATCCAGACTTGGATCTGGGATAAAAAAAACCCGAGACACTACGGAGACACCCAGACGTAACCCTTGACAAGAATTTGCCAAGCAAAGGGAGCCAAACTCTGAGCTGAATTTAGCACTGTTAAACTGCAGAATCACACCAGTGGGGTTGTCACTTGCTGACACTTTGCTCAAGTGTCATTGAGAGTGCCTGTGTTAAATACTGATGGCAAAGACGCCGAGGACATGCAGAGACACAGCTAAGGCAAAACGAACAAAAATCTGTCTGTGGGTTTCTGGGAGCCGCATGATAGTAGTGCTGCGTGTGTGTGCAGGTTTGCTTAGTCCTGAGTCAGCATGGCTGGAACACCTCTCTCATGGACTCTTCCAGTCTTTCATTTTTATGAGCCAATATACCCCCCTCTGAGTCAGCTGTGAGGTACAAACTTGGACGGGTATTAGATGTAGGAGTGGATGGAGAAGTAGCATCCAGAAAGCTATGGATTGGTGTTACTGCAAAAGCAAAAGGAGCCTGGTATGCAGTGCTTTGTATCGTACAGGACTGAGCCCTAATGGAGCTGAACTTAGCTAGTGCCTGGTAGTTGAACTGTTTAATGTGATGTTTAATACGCAGTGATGGATTAAGAAACATGATGCCAAAATTGAGTAACACTTGCTGCTCAGATTGGTGGCAACAACCATTTCCATGTTTTTTGTTCAGCTGCTATTCCTGAGGGAATTCTGTGCCAACAAAATTAAAACGTCTGAGCACAATACTCCCTTTGTTTGTTTTGAACTTGCTGGCCAATTAATTTCATTTGGTGACCCCCTAACTCTCATGTTATGAGGAGTAAATAACATTTCCTTATTTACCTTCTGCACACCAGTGATGATTTTAGAGCCCTCTATCCTATCCTTGTAGTCATCTCTTTTTTCAAGATGGAAAGTCCCAGTCTTATTAATCTCGCCTCATATGGAAGCTAATCCATACCCCTATTCATTTTTGTTGCCCTTGTCTGATCCATTTCCAAATCCAATATATATTTTTTGAAATTGGGCAGCCAGACCAAGATATGGGCCTATCGTGGATTTATATAGCGACAATATGATATTTTCTGGCTTATTAGCTATTCATTTCATAATGATGCTCAACATCCTGTTAGCTTTTTTTGGCTGCCGCTGCACATTGTGTGGCTGTTTCAGAGAACTATCCACAAGATCGCTTTCTTGAGTGGCAGCAGCTAATTTAGACCCCCCCCCATCATTTTATATATATATATATATATAGGTGGAGGGCTATGATTTCCAATGTGCATTACTTTGCATTTTTCAACATTACATTTCATTGGTCATTTTTGTTGCTCATTCTCCCAGTTTTATGAGTTTCCCTTCTTTGTATTCTTTGCAGTGTTCTTTGGATTTAACTGATTTGAATATTTTGTATCATCTTCAGATTTTGCCACCTCAACGTTTACCTCTTTTTCCAGATCATTTACGACTATGTTGAACAGTACTGCTTCCAGTACAAATGACTGGGGGAACACTGCTTTTTTACTTCCATTCTGAAAACTGACCATTTATTCCTCCCCTTTGTTTCCTATCTTTTAACCAGTTACTGACCCATGAGATGGACCTGCCCTCTTATCCCATGACAGCTTACTTTAAAAGCCTTTGGTGAGGATACATTATCAAAGGCATTCTTAAAATCTAAGTACACTATATCCATAGGATTCCCCCTTGTCCACATGCTTGTTGATTGCCTCAAAGAATTCTAGTAGGTTGGTGAGGCATGATTTCCCTTTACAAAAACCATGTAGACTGGTCCCCAACAGATCGTGTTCATCCATGTGTCTGATAATTCTGTTCTTTACTATAGTTTCAACCAATTTGCCTGGTACTGAAATTAGCTTTACTGGCCTGTAATTACTGGGATTGCCTCTGGAGCCTTTTAACAAAAATTTAGCTTCACATTAGCTATGCTCCAGTCATCTGGTATAGAAACTGATTTAAATGATAGGTTACAGCCCACAGTTAGTAGTTCTGCAAGTTCACATTTAAGTGGGTTAATACCATCTGCTCCTGGTGACTTATTACTGTTAAATTAATCAATTTGTTCCTCAGATTTGTCACCTAAAAAAGAATGGCTCAGGTTTAGGAATCTCCCTCACATCCTCAGCCATGAAGAAAGATGCAAAGAATTCATTTAGTTTCTCCACAATGGCCTTATGGTCCTTGAGTGCTCCTTTAACATCTCGCTTATCCAGTGGCCCTCCTGTTTCTTTAGGAGGTTTCCTGCTTCTGATATACTTAACATGATTTTTTTTTTGCTGTTACTTTTTGAGTTTTTGGCTAACTGTTCTTCAAAATCTTTTTTTGGTTTTCCTAACTATATTTTTACACTTCACTTGCCAGAGTTTCTGCACCTTTCTATTTTCCTCAATAGGCTTTGACTTCCACTTTTAAAGGATGTCTTCTTGCCTCTCACTGTGTCGTTTACTTTGTTGGTTTTATCTCTGGTGGCATTTTTTTGGTCCTCTTGCTATGTTTTTTAATTTGGGGTATATATTTAAATTTGCCTCTATTATGGTGACTAAAGAATTTTAAGCTCTATCTTTTGATTACATCTTCCCTTTTCAAGGTCAAAGGGCTTGAGCATTTAGTCTTTCCTTACTCAGGCAAAACATTGATTCAAAGGGCTGCAGATTTGGTCCCCATGTCTGAAAAGTTGTTGATACACAGTAGAATACATAAAGATAGGCTGACCATATTTCCTTGAGACAAAAACGGGACATTGGGATGGCAAAAACGGGACGGGGTTGGGGGGGTCTCACCAGATGAAATCGGTGCAGTGGCTGCAGAACCTGGGCTGAGGGGCGCTGGGGGGTGGTTGGAGGCTCTAGGGGGGCTCTAGGGGGGCTCTGGGCAGTCTGGGGGGGCTCTAGGTCCCAGGGGGGTCTCACCAGATGAAGTCAGTGCAGTGGCTGCAGAACGTGGGCTGAGGGGCGCTGGGGGGGGTGGAGGCAGAGGGGGGTTGGGGGGGATGGATGGAGGAATAAGCAGAACAGGGATGGGGGATGAAGAGGATGGAGGGAGAGAGAAGCGGGGATGAGGGATGAAGAGGATGGAGGGGACGGAGGGAGAGAAGGCACGAAGGTGAGAAGGGAGAGGATGGATGGATGAGAGAAGAGATGGGGGTAGGGAGCAGGGGGATGGAGGAGGCAAGGGACAGCGAGAAGGAGGGATGGAGAGAAGGGAGATGGAAGAGGAGGCAGTGGACGGAGGGAGAGAGAAGGGAGGGATGGAGAAGGGAGATAGAGAGAAGGAAGAGAGGGATGGAGGGATAGAGAGAAGGGAGGAAGGAAGAGATGGAAGGATGGAGAAGGGGATAGAGAGAAGGGATGGAGGGAGCGAGAGGAGGCAGCGGACAGAGTGAGAGAGCAGGGAGGAAGGGAGGGATGAAGGGGGATGGAGAGAAGGGAGGGATGGAGGGAAGAAGGAGGAATAGTGAGAAGAAGAGGCAGCGGGCGGCGGGCTGAAGCCGACGGCGGAGCGGAGCTGTCCGGAGCCGCAGCTGGGGGCCGAGAGTGCCGGCGCGGGGGCTGCCGGCCGGGTTTTAGAGACATAATCACATAATCCTTCTCTCCATCCCTCCCTTCTCTCCATCCCCCTTCTCCATCCCTCCCTTCCTCCCTCCTCTCTCCCTCCGTCCGCTGTCTCCTCTCCCTACCTAAGGACTAGTATCAGATGTCAAAATCTCCGATGAGCGCAGTTTGCTCATCGGAGATTTTGACATCTGATACTTGTCCTTAGGTAGCAAGATTCTTCACCTGAGCTCTTGTGAGTCCTGCAAAGAAAGAACCTCCCCCTAGAAAGCAGCTTGGGACCTGCCCCAAAAACGGGACAAAATTGATATTTTTGTCAAAAAGACGGGACAGTCCAAAAATATGTAAAAAACGGGACTGTCCCGTTCAAAACGGGACGTATGGTCACCCTACATAAAGAGGATGTCTTTGGCTTTGAAATTTTAACCCGGCATACAGTTGCTATAACATTCTCAGGAAGCAGTATTATTTTTATGCTGTAAATTGTACCTACAGCGAAAGAAAACAAACACAATCCCACCAAGCAATGACAAATGGTAAAAGAAGGGTACTGGCTCTATGATTATGCTTTGACCCTTTGCATCAATCCACTAATTAGACTCAGAGCTGAGAATTAAGTCACCAGAAACTACCATGATCAGAGTTGAATCTAGCTCAGGATTATTCTGCATAATTCTACTGTTATTTCCAGTTTTGAAGGCCTTTTCGTAAACCACCCACCCACAGAAAGGAATGACTGCTTCCACTACGGATAGGCAGACATTTGCCAGCAATCTTTTTTTTTAAATCAAGTACCTTCCAACAAGCGTCTCCCGCTTTTGGGGCAGGAATGTTAGTGATCCAGGAACATTAGTGATCGAGTTTCACTGGCACAAGTGTTGATGGACATTAATTTTTAAAAATCACATGCAGAACTATTCCCCCCAAAAACCCCCATTTTTCAGTTCCCATGAATGTATTTGTTGACAATTATTCACTCAACCTCAGTGTTGCCTGAAATTTAGTGGTGCTGTAAGTCTTTTGGTGGGGTGGGGGGGCACGTATCCTTCTAATGGGCTGGTCCTAGCAGCCGGTGATTATCAAGGGTAATAGGTGGAGCCTTTCCCCTACAGGCTCACATGCCCCCACCCAACCTTCTCACCCCATGTTAAGGGCCGTGATGTGGATTGCATAAGCAGGAGGTCTTGCACCAAATGTTTTGGTGGCCTCAATGTCTGGCTGACAACTTTTCCTAAACTACTTAATTAACTTTCGGACAAACAAATAAATATGCACATATACATGTCCAAATCATTGTAATTTATTTATTTAGAGGTTTTTTTTTTCAGATTCAATAAAAATAATGTATAGTTGTTTCTAATTTTTACTGGAGCTAAACAGAAAAGAAATACAAATAATGTGCTTTGTGTGTTTGGCTTTATTTTGGTTGATTTGGTTGATTTGGTTGCGCTAGTGAAAAGTGATATTTATGCATTTGTTAATATCATGTCTCACAACTCATTCCCCAGCAAGCTGGGGGACAAATGAAACCCTAGATGGGGACGTCTACAAGCCGGGCCAGAGGTGATGGGGTGGGAGCTGGAAGAGATAGCGTGACTCAGGGCAATCTTGAGAAGAGGCCAGGGCTGCATTCTGAGGTCCTGCTGCTGGGGTGGGCAGGGGGGGGGGGCTGAAACCCGCTACGGCATGGGTAGAATCTGCCACCCGCCACTCCAGGGTTCAAGCCTAAGCCCCACCGCTTCTGTGAAGGTGGAGAACTCACGCTGATTGCCTGCTCTTAGAAAGGGGCAGGGACCACCCTGCTGCTGGCAGACGCAGGGGAGGCGCTGCTGCCCTGCTCCCCGCTCATCACCACCAAGGCGGTTGTGGCTGTAAGAAAAGCCCCTGGCAGCCTGCTACTATGAGGCTTCCCCCCATGCACACAGTCCATACATCTTCAGTTCCAAAAAGAGAGGTTCTGCCCAGGAAAGGAGCCAGTCCCCTAGTTTATATTTTGCTTCACAGTGACTGTCTATTTAATTCATGCACCTGGCCAGACCTAGTTCTGTCTTCTTAGAGCCATCCTAGCAGTGAATATAGGAACAGCAGGCAGACTGTAGTGATGACAAAGGCCAAGGGCATACTGACATTCTTGCCAGCCAGCTTCACAAGATTGTAGCCTTGGTGATTAAAACTCCAAAATCATGTTCCTTTCCAATAGGCTAAGGCTACTAGGTTTAGCACCCAAATATTTTTATGCTACTCCAATAGTATAATAAATGTAACAAAATGGTTCACAAATTACAAAACTCAGTACAGCTTTTCTACAAAGACCTATAGTTGATAGTAATCACAGATAATGTTATTTTTGTTTTTAGTATTTGCCTTCTGATGTGCCAATTATTGCTTCTAATATAGGATGACTGGTAGTGCTAGAAATCTAAATGACTTTAGTAGAGAACACTGTATACATTGGCTACTCACTCCAAAAAAGGTTTTTTTTTTTTTTTTTTTTTTTTAAACCCATGAATTACACGCCTTCAAAGCTAGCCTATTTGGTTGTCGAAGTGTTTTAATTCAAAAGCTTATTCCGTTTTAAATTGACTTGGTCATTTGTAGTTTCATAGTGACAAATGAATATGCCAAATACATTTCTTATGTTAACCAAACATTTTAACAGTAATAGTCCAAGTGCTGCCATCAGTTACAACCCACTGAAGTAATTTCAGAGAGCAGAAGTTGGTTCCCTTATAAGTGGTTTAATAGTTGCACATAATGTTTACAGTCGTACCCTGTAATGCGGGATTTTCAAAAGCACCCAGCATTGCCTCAATTCTGTGCCCATTGAAATGAAGGGAGTTATGTTAGGCTAATACTCAGCACTTTAGAAAATCCCACTCGACACTGATTTGTGCCTTTAGGCACAGCCCTGAGCAAAGGGTAAATCACCAGGCACTACTGTGATGCAGAGACCTACTTGTATGTCTCATTTCCTCTTTTACTAGTCACGGCTAGTAACTTACTGCTGACCTATACCAGAAGCCATATTACTATCTATCCTGTTTGGCTTCAGTTGTTCTGCCTTGGGGAAGGTGGATCCACCCCATCACCTCCTTTAGGGAAGCAATAAACTGGCGAGTAGCCCCACTTATTCCTACTCGCACATGTAGCGGTTTGGCAGGTGTTCGTATTCCCTTGCACAGGCACCTAATCTAAGTCACTGTCTATCAGATCATTTATTTTTAATGTTGAACGTAATGGTAACTATCATAGTAATATGAATAGATAAGAGTAGACAAAAGGAATATAATGTGCTATATCAATCTTGTTTCATCCAGATTTCTAGACAGAAGATCTCTTCAATAGCACAAATATATATATATATATATATATAGATGTCTCAGATTATGACAGTCATTTTGCAGGTTTGTGCTCTATTCAAATGAGCATCATTGTTGCCTGTACTATGCTGTGTGATAGTCAAAATTTTACTCTCAGTCATGTACAATATCACCTCTACAGTTGCCTTCTGCACTCATTTCTTAACCCCTTCACTTCTACCTGGATAAAAGACTGCTCTAAAGCCTATCCCCTGCTTATAGTCCATGTATTTGAAGGGCCCTCAGCATGGGGTTGCATTTCAACTGCACAGAATATACCTGGTTCAGTGCCGGTTCCACAGGGTTTCTGACATGAACAAACCATTTTCCAATGTACCAGACGTTCCTGTCTGTCATGTGTAGCAGGTTTTCAGTACTGACCTCATGGAACGATAAAAACTTAAAGTTTAAATTATCTGTGATCAGCTTTTTGGACTAAATGAAAAACTACTTTAGTGCAGCAGGTAATCCTGCAATTTTGCTTGAGGAAAGATTACTCAGTCCCCTTTCTGGCAAAACTCTGTTATGACTTTGCTTCCCTGTTAGTAAAGGTGGGAGGGAAGGATACGAATAGTGAAGTGGAAAAATGAGGAGTTTTATTAAGGTATTTATTATGTGTCTCTGTAAGAAAAAGACCAACAACAATATAAAAGCTTACAAAGCTGGTTAACCTTCAACACTACAAATGTGTTAATGTGATGAAAGAAGCTCACAATTCTGCATCTTTGACTTTTACAGAGTGAAGGGAGAATGACCTCAAAAATAGTATGCCAATCCTAATCTCTGACAGGAGACATTTACAATTGTTTTTAATCTTTTAATGCAAGTCAGTAAACCTGTATTGCAGATTTAGAAGTGAAAATATATTAGCACCATCACATTAGTCTTTTACACTTCCCTAAGTTTAGTGGTCTTGACGAGCAATGACAGAAAAGTATAGAAGCACCCTTGAAAACAGAATACCATAATTTTATTGTTGGATTGTAACATTAGAGAGTTCAAACTAATCAGTAAAGAAAAAATACAATTGTATACCTAATAATTCCCTTGAATTAACCAATGCTTCCAATGTATTTTGATTTGGCTGTTTGTTTTTTGTTTGTTTTTTACTGTAACTCATCAAACTCATCCCAGTTTCTGTCCATGTTGAGGTAGTTGAAACGGGGAAATCTTTCTAGCTTTATGGATTGCGTCTCAGGATAAACTTTGATGTGGGGAGCAATCAGTGCTGTGTAAAGTGGCATTCATTTGACTAATAGAAGACAGTATTGTTTTGTTGAGTGTTGAAGTTTTATTATAGCACCATGGAGACATGTTTTGAAGATGGAATTTGGTTAAAAAAAAGCAAAAAGCATTTTTATTGTACTTTTGTGTAATTAAAAACAATTAACCCTTTGTCAAATTACCTTTTTTCCCTCCAGAAAATTTGTAAATAAATAACTGGGATACAGTTTTGCACCTGTACCAGTTGACAAGGTTAAAACAAAAGGAGTGTGTGGATTTGCTTGCTGGGGTTTTAGAAAAAGCAGTATCCTTGATTTTATAAGAAACAGACTGGGCCAATGTCCACACCAAATTCCTGATCAGGACCACCAATATCCATGGGCGCAATATCCACCACAGGCAACCTCATTGTCTTGCGTGTTCTGTATTCAAAGACTGTTTTACCCCATTCTCCAGTGTGCTTCTGCAAAAATTGAAGAGAAAATGAGTTAAGAGAAATCCAGTATAGCTTTACAGGGAGGTTATTTTACTTAATTTCACACCTATTGTTCCTCACACAGATGTTCCATCCTCTGGGCATTCAAAGTACTGCATTTCCCTAATCATTATTTTCTTGGAAAGGCATACATTTATAATAGCTCTTAATAAGTGGGCCCCAGGTAGGGGGCAATCAGCAGATGGTTACAGCTCCCTGAATAGATCTCTGGACCACGTGGTGTCTGTGTACCTTAGTGCGGGTAGGGGGCACTGAGAAATGCTTCCCCATCCTGTGTACTTTAGTGCGGGTAGCCTAGCACTGAGAAATGCTTCCCTGTCCTTGTGCAATAAGCACAAATGTGCCAATAAGCACAGAAAAGGGAACCAGGAAATTTTTGAATTTATAAATTTGTCTCATGCATGTGGAAAAACAACAGCAAGAAGGTGCAGTGTAAACCAGGCTCATACTACTTTAAATTGCACTTTCTGGGATGTGCCTGGGTATCTTTTGTGCCATTGAAACCAGCAATTATGTAAGCTATTGTGCATTATTTTCTGCTGTCATAGACTGCTGTTATTCACATCAACTGGCATGCTTGATCATAACTGCCATTCATCACCTGCTGTTGCAACAGGCTTAGACTAGCTGCCTGCACGTTGCTATCAGATGGTTCCCTGTCTATTCCTGGTACCTGCCAGCACTGAGCATACTGCCAAAGAGTAGTGGGAGTTCCCTCAGTTGTGGCTTTATTCTGGATGACGTCAGTGCTGCCTCAAGTGAACTTGCCAGCTATATATGGTAATGAAACAGTGCTACCTGGAACCAGGCCAAAGCCCTTACCTCAAAGGGAGATGAAAGTGTCTATAGGCCACCTCTGTCTTAGTGTGTACCGTATTTTTCGCCCTGTAGGACGCTCCGGCGTATAAGACGCCCCCGAGTTTTTAAATAAAAAAGCCGGACAAAAAAAAAAAAAAAAAAAAAAAAGCGCCTCGCTCTCCCGTCCCCGCCGCGCGGGCGGGCTGCTGGGAGCGCGCCGCTCTTCCGTCCCCGCCGCGCGGGTGGGCGCTCCCAGGGGCCCCGGGGCCCGAGCTGCTCTCGTTCCCCGCCGGCCCCGAACACATGCGGGTGGGCTCGGGGGGGAAGCGCCGCCCCGCCCCGCCCGCCGGGCCACCTGCAGCCGCCCCAGCTCCAGCTGCCCGGTGAGTGTTTCATATATTCGGCATATAAGACGCCCCCCCCTAATTTTGAGATTATTTTGGGGGGTTAAAAAGGCGTCTTATATGCCGAAAAATACGGTATCTTTTTCTCCCATGTGAATTTTTGCATGGTTGGGACAATCTAGCCCTTAATATTCAATTCTCAGTTCAACAAACAGCTGCACTTTGGATTGACTAGAATTAGGTTTCGGGTGGGGTCAGAATTTCAGCACCATGACTTGGATGAAAGGAGAAATAAAGGGGAGCCTCTAAAAGAAGACCTTTGTAAAGCATGGTTTTGAATAGCATCTTACTCCATGAATAGAGCTCTTGATTTCAAAGCTGTTTTAGCACGTAGCCTGTAGCAAGGGCCAGTGCAGAGGAAACGGTCCTGGGAGGTGGCATAATGCCTGCCAGTGCCTACTCCTTGGTTGTCCTGGCAAAGGGTGTGCTATATCTTCAAGTGGCCAACCATGTGAACTAGCTCAGCTGGCTCCATCTAAACCTGTGCACCAGCACTGATTCCACCTATTCCCTGTCCGGCCTCACTCAAGCTTCTGGAATGCATCGTCTGAGATATCTGAGCATCATGTCTGCAACTGTGTCCAGCCCTTGCACTGGGTGAGGGAGTCTTTGCTCTTTCCTGTGCCCCTGCATGGCTACGATCCCATCTAGCCCTATATGAGTTGCTATCTTACAACAAGTCTGTGTACTTACAGTACAGCCATCTTCCAGAACGGCATATGTGAATTTGCTGTTTCCTTCAGCCTTGAACTCGCTCTCAGTGGAACTCATCAGTTTCAGAGCGTTCTTAACATTTCCACTGGCCTGATCCATGTAAGCAATGCTGTTCTTGCAGTGATAAGTGATATTCTGAGAAGCACGGCTAGAGAGCAATCTAAGGAATGCCATCTGCACATCTGAAACATCTTCTGGAAGCTCTGGATCTCCATAGCTGAACTGTGGTACAACACACAAAACAATATTTTTTTTAACTGATGATAGATTAATTCCATGGTATTACTTATCTGTGATGTGAATGAAATACAAGAATTGCTGTCTAGGCTATTAATTGAGAAGATCTAATATGTCTTACCTGGAAGCCACCATTCATAGACTCTCCAAACCAGATGTGTTTCTTTTCAGCTCCTGAACTGGTCCACCAGTTTTTACGTGGCACGCTGCTGGGATTAGCACTGATGCATGTCTCACCAGTTTCCATATTACAGTATGCTTTTATAGCATCCATCTTGCAACCTTGGTTAGGATCAATCCAGTACTCTCCTAAAGGGACATAAAATAGCAGAAAATATGGAGAGAAATTTGATTATTTTACCCATATGTTCTAAAGCTTAAGCAAGAGGTATGGAAGTTTTGACTGATGACAAGCCAGGAGAAGAATTAAGATGGCACAAAGAGACCATGTATGATCTCATTCAAATGCTCTAAGATGACTTGTCAGAGAAATTCTAGCTTTCTTTATATTGTGTTATTTATGGCCCCCAGCCAGCAAAGGACTTAAGCAGCTATTTAACATTAAACATCTGAGAAGTCTTATTAAAGCCAATGGATCTACTTAAAAATCACACTTATATACTAAGTACTTTGTTCCATAGGGCCCAAATCATTTGGGGGGCAAACTTAAGAACATAAGAATGACCATACTGGGTTAGACCAAAGGTCCAGCCAGCCCAGTATCCTGTCTACTGACAGTGGCCAATGTCAGGTGCCCCCTGAGTGAGTGACAGATAATGATTAACCTAACAGATAACGATGAAGTGATCTCTCTCCTGCCATCCAACTTTATATTGGCATAACACTCCACCGACCACAGTGGGGTTGCATCCTTCATATGCTGATGGCGAATTTGATTTTAAAGTCATCATTCAAATGTCAGTAGTTTCATTTCTCCATGAGTTTCTATTTAAAGTATTTTAATGGAAGATGTATTTTGCACACTTTATACTCTTGGAATGGCATGCTATAAAAGGATAATGACAATTATTTTTCAGCAGATTTCTGCATTTTGAAGAATGTTTATTTTTGTATGTTTGGATTTAATGGAAAACAGATCATGATAAAGATTACAGTATCTCTAAAACTTTTGATTAACTGTAATCTTTTTGTAATTAGATTTTATGTTACTGTTTTACCCCATTTGTTACTTATTTGGTTCTCTGATGGACAATAAATTAGAAAATAAAATTTTGATTCAATGTAATAAATCTATTACAAAAACAACTTTTCAGATATAAAGGTAAGCACTAAATTCAGGTTTCATGTTTTGGTGTAAAACACCATGTTATATTGTCAGGAGAGTATTAATAATAAATCTATTTCAGTGAGGCTTTCCCACTTCCCTCCGCCTACCCCCAAAATTCAATTAAAGTGTAGTTCTACTCAAAAAAAGGAAAATTCTGACACCTGTAGAAGAGCAACACAGTTTTATGGGTGAAACCCAGGGTATAATCTGAAGAAAATATGGTTGCATAGTTCTCACTCGGGGCCTGATTTGCCCTGCTGTGACTTTGGGCTTGAGCAAATTCCATTGAAACCAGTAGGAATCGTTCCAGTGATATCACTGGGCTTTGGATCAGGCTCTCGATTACTAATAATGATGTACAAGAAAGAGAACCAAAATGGACTTTCAGATTTCAGTTTTACTTTGTGGCGCTGGCAGTTAGAAAACAGTCTTTTATTGACATATGAGAAGCCCAGTCATGACAATGGAATTGGTCCATATTCGTTTTTCGGAGTACAGTCACACTGCAAACAGAACAATTCAAGATCCAGGCAGCAGTGAAAAACAAAGAACCATCATCTAACATACCGCTTTTGAGTTCGGGATGGCAGAATTTCAGGTCTCTGCAGTTACGAGCTGGGTTCTTCCGGGAGCCATCAGGGCTAATGATGTTTTCAATTTGGTAGTTAATTGATTTCATTGAAGATAAGATGTCATTCATATTGACCTTGTTTTCAGATGGCTGGTCTCCGTAGTAGTATGATGATGGTCCTTTTTCACCAGTTAGAGCACCAACAGCATCACCTCCCCCACAGCATGGCCCAGGAGCACCAGGAGGTCCAGGGGGACCTGCGGGACCTGGGTGGCCAGGTGAACCCTAGGAAATAAAGAACATAATGCTGAGTAAGGATTGCAGGCTCAGACCCAAGTCCATACAAGTACTGTATGGACCATAAATAGAAAACTAAGGACAATGCTAGTTACAGAAAAACCTTTATTGCTTTTTTTCCACTCAGCTCTACTGTTAGCCACTCTGGGACCAGTTTAGCCCATTCTCTTCCTAATTCAGTGTCAAATTGTGGGCAACTTTGTTCAAGTTGAGTTGTAGAGATGAAGATGATGCTAGGAGCCCTTGTACTCATGTATGCAGAGCAGACACAATATGACCAAGGAACATAGGCAATGAACTAAACTAAGAATGCTAACCTCCCCAAATGGGGAAAGTAGGCTGTAATCCTGCCTCTATTCCACACTAGCCTACAGAGTTGTCAAGGCTCTAAAGAGAAGAGGAGATTTTGCTCTCCCATATTAAGTGGAAAATGTTGGTGCTTATCTGGGGCCTGAGCCAAAGCCTAGTAAATGAAATGTCTCCATTGAGTTCAGTGGACTTGGATCAAGCCCCTGGTGCTCAGTACCAACCCCTAAGTGGGTAGATACAGTCTACGTTAGCTTTAGTTCCAGCATACACAGTGTTAGAAAGATTCCTCTTTTTCATGATAGCTGTATCAATAAAAAGGAGTTGTTCATTTAATGAAAGTTGTGCTTGCTGTCCACTTACCTCAGAACCAGTTTCACCTCGATTACCACGAGGGCCTGGAGGACCTATGGGACCTGGGTAACCACTAGTACCATCCTTTCCAGGAGGACCAGCTGGGCCAGGGGGACCCTGGAACAATGACAAACACAATTAAATGTAAAAGATCACGAATGTTATTTATGAATTATTTCAAATGCTAGAAAGTATCTTTAAGCATTTCATTCTTATGAATTATCATGTGCTTCCTGGTACTTTAGCTCTTGCCATTTGACAGGTGCCATATTTTTAGTTCAAAACATTCGTCCTAACACAGTTGGATTTCCTTAATCAGGAAATGTTACTTACTCTCGCTCCATTTGCTCCTGGACTTCCATTTGCACCTTGTGGACCCAGAGGACCCTGTTAAAAGAAGATGAGTCATGAATATTCGCTAACCTACTGGATGCACCAATAACCTGTGTGGTGCTCCTTGTGTAATCATTTTAATCGAGAACTTTAAAGATTTTTTTAATGTAAAGCAAATACTTGAAAAAAGATTTTTCAAGTTCAGATCTGACAAATAAAACCCTGTCCTTCTCTAAACAGAAAAGTATAAGGCCTCATCCAGTGCCCAATGGGAGTCTTCCTATTGACTTCGGTGGGCTTTTGAAAAAGCCTTATTTCTATTAGAATACACGACTATCACTGCAGTGCTGACTGTGATATTTGCAGGATTTCTCTTAAGGATTCTGCAAACATCAATTATTTTAAATAAATTAAGAGTAAATGAGCATTTACTTATTGATGAATTGTCAAGGAATAAATAGGGCTAATAGCTTCCTATTGAAAAATGAAAGTTAATGGAACTCTGTCAAGATTTCACTCTGTCCATGAGAGTAGAGAGCCACAGATCAGATGCCAAAGTATGGTAAATTTTGGTTAATGGCTTTTTAATCATGGCCTCTACTCATTTAGATTTTATATGCAATGGCATTACAGTTGTGGAATGGTTATGACACTACACAACCCATAAGTTTTTAGAGCATTGCATAGGATTTGGTCTCAAGATTCTCATTAGAGTCAGTGGAAGATGTACAGTTAAAATTCCTTTAAATACAAATCTTTTTCATGACGTGAAGACAATTATATAGACTTAGGGTTGGATTATTTGTTGCCCTGTGCCTTGTGTAGTCATTACTATCTATACAAAATGAGTGTACAGTGCATGTAAAATACTAGAGTTCTGATCTAAAAGCATTTCACACTCACTTTGCCTGGTGTAAATGACTACACGAGTTGAAGAGCAACAAAAAAATCCAGTCTTCAGACTCTATGGGTGGTATATTTCAAAGCCAAATTAAGGGTTTAGATATCCAGTTGCCATTAATTTCTAGCCAAAATTGGGCAGCGAAATCCCACAGGTATCTTTGCAACTCTCAAGACAAGCAGTTGCATTTTGAAAAAGTCACAGACCATAAATGTGAAAATTATTTACCCTAAACAAAGCGAGAATCCTTGTTCAAAGAGGTTTTGTGAACTGTAGTTTTGTGTTTTAGGAACCTAACAAATCCATTGAGATCTTTATTCATTCTTGTCCCCTGTTGGTGTAACATGGGGATCAAGACTACTGCTTGTCTTTAACATTTAAAACACACAGATAACGCTGAATTATTTTGCTCTGTTACCTGGCACTGAATCACTGTAATTGAAAGAAGCATTAGCAACAGAATACTTACAGGGGGACCAGGAGAACCTGGGTTACCAGGAAATCCTCTATGACCCTTAATGCCATTGCTGCCACGCTCTCCAGTTTCACCTTTGTCACCACGAGTACCTTGGGCACCCTATAAAAATAGATTAGTGATAAAAATGGATATAAAAGTAGGTAGGAGAAATTGGCAAAACCAGAAGATGGCAGAGCTGATATCCCAAGTGCTTTAAGAGGGGACTTACTGGAGCACCACGAGCACCAGCAGGACCAGCAGGGCCAACAGGACCAGCAGGACCCTGGGGACAAGAGGGAATGAGAGTCATGATCAAACACAATTGCCACAATCTTTTCTCTAGAGAGACAGGATGTGCAAATACGAGAGCTGGTCAGAAACTAGGGAGAAAGTCCACACCCTTAGTCATTGAGCTTAGCTTTTTGTTGATAAGTTTCTTATATTATTTGGTAACAAAGACTCCAAAATCTACTTGATAGCCGGCTCCACTTAAACAATCCCTTTGATATATTAGACCAGGCCTCATGTGCAAGGAGTTGAGCCCAAGTGAATTTGGCTCCTCTCGGGAGGCACTTGGTGTCCTACAGGATTAGACCCAAGATTTGGTGAGAGGTTGGGCTTTTCCAAAGTGCACAACTCCCTCAGCTATTAATATAGTAGTGCTATATAGGCATAGCATAGTTTGTAAAGAGAGACAGTCTGGTTGGCTTATTGACGACATGGCATCAAAAAGTACTATATGGGTTTGAGCTTAAACTGTACATAGTTATTCATGATTTAGGTAGGTCTTCACTTACGGCAGCATGTAGACTACACTGCACGCCCAGGTATAAACAGAAGTGTAGACAGTGCTGCACTGCTTAAGTGACTAGAGTGCCCTAGACCCCTGATGCCTGAGATATATTCCCTATATGGTTCTCTGTCCAAACAGTGCCTCCCTGTGTCTACACTGATATTTTTAGCAGTGTAGTCTCTGCTGCTGGAACCTTTCCCCGCCACACTGAAAGACTTTCCCTGCTGCCTCTCCTAAGCCAAAGTCTTTCACTGCCGCAGACAGACAGTTTGACTCTTCCATACTCCTGTGCTCTCTGTTAGTGTATAAAACAGATTGCACCTGGTAAAGCAATACAAAATGGACAGGAGGTGATTTCTATGATATTTGCACTTACCGGATGTCCTCTTTCACCTGCTTTTCCAGCTGGACCAACGTTCCCTGCAGGTCCAGGATGACCAGGGGCACCAGGTACACCCGGACCACCATTTTCACCACGATCACCCTGAAGAGACATTTACAATAGCCAGCATCATAAACACATCTATTTATTACAACATAGTGCATATGTAACCAACACCTCACGGATGCTGCAGAGATAGCAGGTGCAGTACAGATCAGCACCTAGATACCCCAGGGATTGTCAATCTATATATGCCATAGATGCTTAATGCCGCCTACCTTGGGTCCTGGGGATCCATCACGACCTGGCAAGCCATCTGATCCAGGGTTACCCTGAAAAACACGGAGAGGTAAAAGTTTCAATATTTGCAGCATTATGGCATACTCAACATGTTTTAGACTTAATCTGGCTATGTTCCTCAAAAGAAGAAGAGACACAGATATTATTTAAATGCAGCCCTCACAGAGAGGACCAGGTTCTAGGCAGCCCTTCTGCAGGTTTTCAGGAAGACAGTATACCAGGAGACTGAAATTGCCCCCTTGTGTAGCCCTTATAAGGACCTGTCAGAGCTGCAGTCCCTGCGCTTGTAACAGTGAAGGGAATGTTACATTGGTTGACACCAACTAGGATAGGACCATGGCCTACAGAGAGGGTAGGCTAGACTAGGGTAACTGGCTGTATCCTTTTAAATGAGAATGGTGTTGGCCCAGTTCCCCTTTGCACCAGGCTGTTCATGGAGGGATTCTAAATCCACTGAAGTTCCCCCTTACATAGGCCTGTGTATAATTCACAGTCTATCATGAAAATCTGAAATATCTGCATACATCTCTGCCAGATTCTCCATGTGGGCCACTCAGACCAGGAGGACCTTGTAGACCTGGAGCACCACGTTCTCCTGGGTTACCATTGCTGCCTGGTTTACCATCTTCACCCTGCATAGAAAAATTAAATGGGTTCATTACATATTGATTTTCTGTGATGTCATGAAATTATGCAGTTCTTGTTCTCTCTCTTCCCCTCCCCTCCCCAATCAAGTGCAGCATCCTGTGCAAAAACACTGACTAGGAAGGAGTGGGTTAACTTCAGTAGAGCTACAATGGTGAAAATCCAGTGCTACTCCACTAATTACAATGGAATAAAGAAGAACAGAATTTGGCCAGACAGATGTGGGATGAACAGCTTCTGTGAGGGTTTGAAAGTGATGTTCTATTTGTCTTATATTTTTTGAGCAACGTATGTAATGAAAATTAAGCAAACGAACAGCTGATAATGAGTGATATTAACACTGAAGAACTACTCATGAATTGCATGGGCCTTTTAATTGAATAATGGGTTAAAGACACATGATGTCTGGAGACATGATGTGTCAGTTTTTATGCATTTTATGAAGATTTACTAGTGAATTATTCTTTTTATTCAGTTGTGTGAGGATGTTCATGTACTTTTAGATAATCCTCAGAACAATCCAAAACATTAGTAGTAGAGGTCAAAGACAACCGCAGATTCAAGTACAGGGAAAGTTTAGTCTAGATAGTAATTTTATAGTTTGTGCCATTCTCTAATTATTGGAGCAAATCTAGAAGTCCTTACTCAATTTTTACTTAGCTTTGACATCAGTTGGAATTTGCCTAAATACAAACCATGTAAGGACTTCATGATTTGGCCTGTTATCAAGAAAGTTTGTCACATTCATGACATGTAGAATTCAGTGTCGTCATTAAACTGTGTCTAATTCTGGAGAATTAGGAGAGATGTGGACAAATTGGTGAGAGTCCAGAAAAGAGCCATAAAAATAATAACACGTTTAAAAAACTTGACCTATGAAGAAAGGTTAAAAAAAACTGGCATATTTAGTCTTGAGAAAAGAAGACTGAAGGGGGACCTCAAAGAAGTCTTAAGAAGATTGTGATCAGTGTTCTCTATGTCCAGTGGAGGTAGGACAAAAAGTAATGGCCCTAATCTGTAGCAATGGAGATGTAGGTTAGATATTAGGAAAAACTTTCTAACTATAAAGTTTATCTAGTTTATAAAGTTCATACAACTATAAACTGTAGTTTAGATCTGAAATAGGCTTCCAAGGATTATTGTGGAATTCCCATCACCGGAGGTTTTTAAAGAACAAATTAGATAAAAACTTGTCAGGGATGGTCTAGGTTTATTTGGTCCTGCCTCAGAACAGGGGATTGGAGTTGAAAACATCTCAAGGTCCCTTCCAGCTCTACATTTCTGTGATTTTTTGAAAGCCCGAAACTCTATTACATATCTACTGCATGATGTCAGCTGCATTATCTTTGAGGGTAAATTATGCCAATAAACCTCCATTTACCTTTGGGCCAGATAGGCCAGGAGCACCTGGTCTGCCAGAAAGTCCTGGAGGTCCCACAATACCACGTTGACCAACTATACCTGAGGGGCCGGGACTACCTGGTGCACCCTGTCAACAATATTTCAAATAAATAATTGTTAGGTACACAGTTAAAACGTGGCTTTGAAGCATTATCTTCTTTTGATGACATATTTACTAAATTTCTAGTCACAGGTTTAATGAACACTGCTAAATAATTTACTTACATTTTCTCCTCTTGTACCTGGTGAACCTTTTTCACCTGGTGCGCCCGGCTCACCTTTAGGACCAACACCTCCAGAGGGTCCAGGTGGACCAGTGTTACCTGCTGGACCAGGACCACCATCCTTTCCAGGAGCTCCAACATTACCAGGTGACCCTGGATTGCCCTATACATGAATTTTAAAGAGAGAAGACTCAGATACAACACTGGATATACTAGACAAATCCACAATATGTACTACTTCATCATGATCAATATAACAAAGACCACTTTCCATTAAAGTAAGTGGGAGCTGTGAGAGCTCAGCACCTATGCAAAATACATTTTTGGTGTCTAAATGTGGACTTAGGTGCCTAACTTTAGGCACCTGCATTTGGAAAGGCTGACGTGCTTTTATATAAAACCCTCACCTGAATCTAGATTTTTTCCCCCTCTCAATATTTTAAGTCTTGGGTGGAAATGGAACTGTATTTTTTTTAATATCAGGGCTCTGACAGAGGGATTCCTACATATTGATGGTACTGGTTGATTTCTAGAATCACCCACCCAGAACAGATTCTACTACTCTCGCTGTCACTGTATCATAGTCCTGGAATCATTGTCCTGGTATCAAAGAGATGGCACATGCATGCAATGAAATATTTTCAATAAAAGGTCAGCTCCCAAACCCACTATTCTGTGGACTTCACAGGGCTTTAGATAAAGCCAAACAATATGAACTTTATTATCCAGTATTTATGGGGGTGGATTATATATAAATAACTCATAGTCATGATTTTCTAACTGTAAAGCAGAACTTTGATTTGGGTCTGTCTGTGACTATGGAATGTTGAAGACATAAAAATCTCATGATATGACAGGAAGCAGGAATTTTTCTTATGTCATTTCTCACTTAAGACTGTATGGTAACTGTGGGTAAATGCTAATTTTTTTAATGGAATTTAGTTGATTTATCCAACTTTTACAATGTCCATTTTTCTGTTTGCTTTAAAAAAAGAATCTAAAGTCATAGTCTAGTATGTATGGTAGAAGAAGGTGCATATGGCATTAAAAAGTGTAATATAGAATAGCTTTTCTTGGGACTGATATGGTCTACAAAATTTGGGAAAGTGTAATATGCAGGAAATAGTGGTTATAATGGGATAGTGTAGATTTGCAGTTATCTGATCTGCATATTGTGGCCCACCTCCATAAGGGAATGATGCTCCTATGGGCCATCTTCCTTCTAAATACCCCTACCTCTAATTCCTTGGTTCTAAAATTGTTTCATTCTGTGTAGGCAACCAAAAATGGCCCAAAGAATCAACTGTGATCTGTGGAACACAATTTAAAATCACTGATAGAAAGAGAGGAGGCTTTGGGTGAAAAGAAAACACTACAAGTCAGGATCCTAAACCGTACATTTCTTGTGTCATAAAGATCAAGAGAGAGAATAGACATTTATGATCACCATACACAGATAAATAATCCAAATCCTACTGGAGTTAATGGAGAGACCTCTCTGAGTTCAATAGGTTTGGAGGAGCATGGGGCAATAAATAAAAGTAACGGGACAATAAATGAAAGAATTGCCATCCAAAGCAAAGTGAGATGGGGATAGGTCCATTTTTGTGAAGTTAAGACAAAGAAGAAACTTTACTCTCAGTATACTTCTTGTGTATTATTTATGCCAACGTACTGTAATAGTGATATGAGTTAGATATAACAGCAAGGTAAGTATGCACTTACATTATTACCAGGGGGACCAGGCAGACCTCTAGCACCTGGGAAACCAGATGAACCCTGAAATGCATAAGTAAGCGTAGTGGTCAATTTTAAAACATTGGTAAGAAAACATGAAAGAAAAAGGATAAGGGAGTATCAGAGGTTTGATTGGTACCTAAGTTTCCTAACTCAATACATCTCCATTGAGGTTTCAAAATCATGGCAAAAGCATTAGGGAAAGAACAGAGCAATGCTCGGTGATATTTAGCCATTTTGTAAAAGGGCTGAATACATTTCCATGATAACTAAACATACAGTCCCAATGTTAACTTTTGGCATGCGAAGATCTCAGCTATATAAGTGTCTAAGGGAAATTGCCAAGGAGGTCTTTTAGATCAAAATAGCAGGTGACCTGGAATAGGCCATAGATGGTTTGGCTTAGTTACTCCAGCCTACTCCTATACAGGAGAAGTTTGTTATGCCAAAGCCAGTCCAAGACCACCAATGTTCTGTGAGTGCTGCAGGTCATGCTGGAGTTGTTGCCCCAGTAATAATCAGAGACCAGGGATAGACTGATAGAAAAGGATACTACTCACAGGGCCGCCTGGAGCACCACGCTCTCCTTTTGGTCCTTGGGAACCAGCTGGACCCTACAGGGAATGAAAAGAACATTGTAACCTGATATGAAAAACAGCCAAAACCAGATACGATTCTAAGATGTGTCAATGCATTATGTGTTTCAAACAGCTCAACTGAATTGACAATAGAAAGAAATTTGAAGTTGAATTTGGGTAACAATGAAGACTTACTGGTGCACCAGGGCCTCCTTGAGGACCTGCAGCTCCTGCGGGACCAGGCTCACCTCTTTCACCACCGGGGCCTCTCTCTCCTTTTCCACCAGGTTCCCCATTTTGTCCCTGTATTCAAATAAATTCTTATAAATTCTGTTTTGTTGAAAGGGCTATGAGACAGAAGGTAGTTGAGTTTCCTTGGAGGTATCCACTTGTTAAGTATGAATACATGGCTATAAGTTAAATCAATTGAAGGCAATGGATAATATAAATCCAATGTGATATCAGAACCAAGATCCGGATACTCTTGTCTAAGGAGCTGACACACAATTTAGAAACTCAGCTCTAGTTGCAGTTTGTATTGATAGGTGTCTCTTGCTCTAAATCTTATGAAAGAGAATTTGATAGGGAAGAGGGATGGGAATCTTGAATCTATGGCTGAGTAAATAAGCAAAGGGAAATAATTAAAAATACATATTAAATGTAGAAATGGAATATAGAGTTATAGTTTGTCGTGCCGTGCTTGTTAAGTCATTCAAAGATGGACACGAATATGGTCAGTTATTACTAACATGAATTAAAAATGAAAATTGAGTATCAAGTTTGTTGTGTATTTATACTTACCGGGGCTCCAGGGAAGCCAGCAGGCCCAGGGGGCCCCTGTTCACCTCGTTCACCCTGCAGAAAAGAAACAGATGCTAGATATAAGAATGATAAAAATATTCTTTACACCTCATGTGTAAGTATTCCTGTTACTCTATCATGCCTTTACTTGAAATTAAATTTAAATGTGGTTACTGAACTTTATACTTTCAAACTGTTTAATTATGTCACTCTTAATAATTATCAGCATTGTGCCAAATCCTGTTCTCAGTTACATCTGCATAAGTCCTCAGTGGAGTTATTCCAGTTTCACTTTGGTGTAACTGAGATCAAAATCTAGTCTATTTTATCAAAATGAAAAGAAACATCAAGGAAAAGGAAAATAAGTGAATTTTGAAAAGTTGGCATAATTATTAAAATAGAAAACATTCAAAATTAGACCAGTAAACAAACTAATAATTCAAAATGTTCAGGATTTAATTCAATTTATCTAGTAATATTTTCAATGAGAGATGAAAATACCAAGAAACTGCATCCCAGACTTTCTCCCACTTCTCTGGTGTCTTTCATAACTTTAAAAATAAGTGGCCTAATTTTCAGAAGTTCTGAGCTTGAACAAATCTCGCTGAAGTCACAGAGATGTAGATGCTCAGCCCCTTTTGAAATCAGGCTCCATCTGTTCTTGAAGACATCAGCTAACTGACTCTGTCCCAGGTAATAGAATCCACAGTAGAGTTATGACTGAACAAAAGGGATGATCACTTACTGGACCTCCACGGGCACCTAGAGGTCCAGGGGGTCCGGCTGAACCAGGTTCTCCCTGAAAGAATGGAAAGATGTTTGTTTAAGAATCATTCCTCCATCTAAGAAGGAAATCTCAGACATGCACAAGTGCTCATTTCAACACAAGATTATAAAGTACCTTATCTCCATGTGGGCCAGCTGGACCTGGGGGCCCAATGGGACCTGCAGAACCCTACACAATTAGAACATAATGTATTTAGTATAGAAGTACAACGGGTATTATTTTCATGTATTGTGATCAATAAAACTTGCATCTCACCCTCAGTATATATATAGCCTTTTAGTTATTTTAATAGCAGATAATCAACTTCTCTGTTACTTTGATAGATTGTGTACACATCTTGACTTTATTTTCCCAGTTTGTTTTCCCAAAGTCCATTGAAGTCAATGGGAGTCTTTCCGTTAGTACTCACTGGAAGTTGCCATTCACCTAGCTTTACCTCCAGACAATTTACCAAATTTCTCAAGATTCCATAGTACCTGATGCATTTTTACACTGTATTATTGGTAGAGGGCTAGTTCCCACACCACTGAAGTCAGTGGGAGGTTAGAAACTGAGTTCAGTGGGCATATGATGAGGCACAGAGTAAGGAAGAAACAATCAAATGACTACATCATTAACACTGAAAATCTAACATACCTTTGCAACCCTAACTTTCCCATAAAACTAGTTTTTTGTATTTATTGTGACTCATCATGTTGCTGCACCATGCCTGGTTTATTTCATGTGTTGGCTGAAGCTGCATATTTCATCTAGTTACTATATATAACATGCTGTAGAAGTATTCTTCATGGAAGTCTTTATATACTCCTCTCCCCCCACACCTCAGTCTTGTCCCCTTCAGCCAGCTAACTTTGGAGAAGCCAGCAGCTATTTTCATCTAGATGTTTTCCCCAAGTAACTGAACCTTATTTATCTGTAAGCTTCAAGTCATCAAGATTCTATTTTATGCTATATCATCTTCCTGCATGATCAAAAATGTAAGTTATGAGAACAAGGATTAAATCTAATTTTTTATACAAATATAAACTTACATTAACAAAATCATTTCCCCTAGACATTATGAAGTTTGCTGTTCATGTTACAATGGTGGTTGTTCATTAGACCTTTACTTACATTGTAAATGACTCTTCAACAGCTGTTGAAGCTGAGTCATGTGTAATAAGAATGTTCATACAGTATGAGAGTGTAGCAGGCAGCTGACTCAGCACCTGCTGAGTCGGCCCCTGCTCCCTCCAAGCCCAGCAACAGGCAGAAGTCTCTGCAAGCCCTCCCTGCTAGGGAAGGCTAATCAGCCACCTGGGGGTAACCCTGGGCTGCAGAGGGCTTAATGTGCTCCACCTGGCAGCCTCCAGAGGATATAAAGCCTGCCAGGGAGGAAGCCAGATGGAAGAGGTAGGAAGGAGATAGAGAAAGAGAAAGAGAAAGAGAAAGAGAAAGAGAAGGAGAAGGAGAAGGAGAAGGAGAAGGAGAAGGTGCAGGGAAGTAAGCTGAAGGGGAGGAAGCTAGCTGAGGCTGAAAGCCTGCAGGAGCTAGCTAGTCCGGAGGCCAGCCAGACTGAGGGCTGAGCCTAAGCTGTACTTGTATAGAAAGCTGTACATAAGTGGTGGGGGTTTTGCATTGTGTGTGAGCAAAATAAAGACACTGGTGAAGCCAAAAGCAGTCTCCTGCCTCTATTTTGAAGAGGGCGGTCAGAGGCCCGCTTACAGAGAGGTTATACTCACCCTTGGTCCATCTTTACCAGGGAAGCCATCACCACCTCTGCTACCGGCCTCTCCCTGTCAAACATAAATCAAAAGGGACTTAGAAAATTACTGAGGAAAGTGTCACAAGGGTATCATAATGATTGGATTTTCTAACTGTGGCAATGCAAATCTGGCATTCAGTATAACATTCAGTATAACATTCAGTATAACTTCCATTGCCTCCTCTCTCTCCTGGCATTCCTTGCAGACCAGGTGGCCCTACACCACTAGAGGGGCCAGGAGGACCAGCAGGACCCTACAAGCATATTGGGGAAATGATTACATTTGAAGGTGCACCTGAATACACAGTCAGACATGGAAATCAGTTGTAACACTCAAAATCTATTTAACCAGACAGGAGTAGAAAAAATGGGCCAGATCCTATTTTGGTGCAAACTGGCATCACTTAATTGGCTTTAGTGGAACTATGCCAATTTACACCAGCCGAGAATCTCCCAGCATTTTCACATATTGTAGTCTTTTTTAAATATATCTCCTGATTTGCACAGAAGCTGTGTACCTTTAGCTCTCAGTGAAGTCAGTGGGAACTGCAGATACTCAGCACCGTTGAAATCAGGCCAAAAGTGAGCACATGACAAATCCACTGCTTTGTCTGAAGCTAAAATGGTATTTTCACAAAATTAGTAGGAGAAAAGAAGTTGTTACCTTCTCTCCTTTGGGTCCAGGACTTCCATTGCCTCCTCTCTCTCCTGGCATTCCTTGCAGACCAGGTGGCCCTATACCACCAGAGGGGCCAGGAGGACCAGCAGGACCCTACAAGCATATTGGGGAAATGATTCCATTTGAAGGTGCACCTGAATGATTCATGTAACACAGTGAAGGGTTTGAGCATAAAGTAGGTACCTTGCCACCTTCTAGGCCAGGAGGACCTGTTCCACCTCTTGCTCCAGGGGGACCTGTAGCACCTTGTGGACCCCGCTCACCTGGGAGACCATTTTCACCCTGCCATAAAGAAACATGCATTAGTTCTTTGTTCCCAAGGCCCGTTCGAGGATTCTGCATTTATCTACCACTCTCCATCACATATTTAATCATAGAAATGTTGTTGCAATGCTTACCTTACCACCCGGGAGTCCAGGGGCTCCACTTTCACCTCTTTGACCCTGTTTACAATGTAAGAAATATTATTAACCAATACACTTTACATTTTACACAGTAAACCTATCTCAAAAAATGGTGTTTGGCATCCTTCACATTTTACCCCTGATAGTGATCATACAAACTACACCTGGCTCCTGTTATGATCTAATTCTGTTAAATATAATTTTCAAGAGGATGGTACTTCCAGAGATGGATGTCAAAGTATAGTGGCCTTCTCATGTTTAAGAGTGCTGTCATAGGTCATGTTTTCAGGTGACATCTACGGGGTAGAAAAGGGAGCTGAGGCAATTGGATCAGCACTGTAAGCTCACACATGCCCATAGTATGACAGATTTAAAATATCTTATCACTTATTGGGACTTGGAAATAAAAAGCCTTCAGAACAAAATGATTGTCAAGTAGATCATCATGACTTCAGTAGCCACAATATCTGCTCCACCTTCTTCGTACTCTGATAAGGGGTTGGCAAATAGATCCGCTATTGTGGATACAGTGACCAAATCCTATCCTTATGGCTGCACCCGTCCAACCCATCCACCCTCGATAATACCTTGAGTGCTGAGGCACAAAGACTCCCGAGATACAAAAATACAGATTCCTGTATGTGTAGGGTGTTTTGCATCTGAAAAGGGGGCCTGAAAGGAATTGCTGTTCTTATGTTTGTGTTTTGATTTCTTGATTTCCAAAAAGAGAAAGGACAACTTACTGGTTCGCCAGGCTTTCCACTCTCTCCAGGTGGGCCTGAACTACCGGGTATTCCCTGTTTAAATTAAAGACACCACTTCAGAAATAAATATTTTATACACACCTAGCTAGAAATATCTATATATGATTGATATTTAATGGTGATTTAGAGACAAGCAGAATCCAAATAACTGTCCTGAGAGCTATCTCTTTTAATAGAAGTTTTCCAACCTAACTTGTGGATTTGCCAAAGTCACAGAAAATGTTGACAGAAATAATTCAGTGAAAATAATTTTGTCATGGTATTTAATATTTTGCAAATGAGGAAACTGTGTAACTGGAAAGCCAGAGATTCAGATATAGATAACCCACTGATCCATCACCATTCTTCATGGTGTCAGTTAGGCTTGCAGATATTGATCAGCTAACCTCCATAAAACATGAGAAAACAAGCCCTAATTGAAATATTTAAGTTCTACCTCTTTGTTAGCTTGTTTTAAAAAATTGCATTGAAAGCAATACAAGAAATTAACAGTACCTGGAAGCCAGATGGACCTGGAGATCCCGCCTCTCCTTTTTCACCAGGAGGACCCTGGAAGGAAACAAAAAAGCAACACAAAATTCATCAACATCATTCTAGCACATAAAAGAATTCTTAACATATGCATATTAAAATGCCACATATATTCTAAACTACAAAGTAAGACAAAAATGAAAACATAAAAGTGAACCATTAGCACCACTGAGCTTTTGTCATGAAACTATCCGACTCTTCTGATCTTGTTTACTGTACTCACATACAACTACTAAAGGTAACGTGATTTTTTAAACAATGAATAAGGTCTGCAACATTAAGCCTACTGTTTTATAAAAAAAAGTTTTATCAAAAATATGAATATATTAAAATATTAAAACTTCCCAAGACTTTCACAAGTTGCTTTATGGATGTCTTTCCAGTACACAAGGCTCTCAACTGTGTGAGTAAGTCATTGGGGGATGGAGGAAGAAATCACATAATGTCACTCCTTGTGCTCTCTTAAAATGAAATTTCTGCTCTAGGCAAGCTCTGCTAGGTTCCACAGAAGGAGTGGGTAGACAGGGAAGCACGGTTGTGTCCCACTTCTAAAGGGGGAAGTCATCTTGTCAAACACATCCATGCTCATCCTGCTGTATTCAAAGAGGCATTGTAAATTCTTGAGACCAATATCTCTGGGAGCTCATGCTCCATCTTTCCTTTCTTATCATCAGCTAAAATTCCAGCAGAAAGACTACCTTCATAGACATGCCTAATACAGCACCCATGTTATCCAACTTTAGCACTGGTAAACTGCCAAAGGAAAGTGTAAATTTCTCCAGTAATCCTTATTTGGTGTAAATTGGTACACCTGCATTCACTTCAGTTTATATCAATAGAACTTCTGTCTTAGTTATCTTTAACAAACTATTGAGTACTTATTAACAAACAAACAAAGACAAGTGAGTCCAGCAGGTGTTTCCGTCTTCATAACTAATGGCAAATTTCTCTCCGTCAGATAAGAAACTGTTCTCTCTCTCACACTCCCTTTGCAGAAGCAGTTGAAGAGTGTTTGGGAAATATTAACATGTGTTTTTGACAGAAAATATATCAGCTGATCCAAATTGTTTTTTGAGATGCTGGAAATTGCACTTACAGCGACTCCTGGAGGACCTTGGATGCCGACATCACCACTCTTTCCAGGAAGACCCTATCAAATCACAAAATTAGACTGTGATTATGGATCAGTGTGATTTTTAAAAGGATTAAAATCACAGAGGACATTGTGAATTATTACTAAAGAGAAGCTGATAAATGAAACTGACCTGTGGGCCAGCGGGTCCCGGGGCACCTCTTTCTCCATTCTTACCTGGCACACCCTTTAAAAATGGAAAGACCAGACATATTTAAAATACATATTTCTATTTCAACCTCTAGCTAAAATGAGAGTTTCATAGGCATGGGGCCAGACCATCTGCAGTATTAGATCAATGTAGCACCATCAAAGTCAATGGAACTAAACTGATCTACAACTGCAGAGGGCCTGCCCCATTAAATATATGTGTTGTAAATCAAGGAATTACACTAACCTCATTACCCTTAGGACCTGGGAAACCCATCACACCTGGCTGACCTCGTGGACCTGACTGGCCTGGAGGACCAGGTCGGCCAGATTCTCCCTGATTACCCTGATGTAGGAGAGAGATAGCGACCATTAGAAGAAACAAATAAACAATAGAGAAATGTTTTTTTTAAAAATCAAATGGAAGAGTTAAAAGATGAGCAAAGACTATGTAATTTTTGTCTAACTTTTCATTTGAAATATACTTCTATGATTTTTTAAAATTGCACTTTAACTCCTGTGAAAGAGTAATGTTAAATAACGAGGTTTGGAGAGTGCTGTTATAATGAAAAACATATGGAATAGTCAGTCACTATAAAATTAACACAGAATACAACTAAAGAACTTGTTTCTGATTTCGCCTACATTTCACACCAGGACTCCAATGGAGTGATAATGGGGTTAAGTGAGATCAAAGGCAAGCCCAGTGAGAGTACTATCTATATATATAAAAGTCAAGTGGTGTATGTATGTATGTATGACCCGAACTCCTCCCGCACCGTTTGAGCCAGAGACTTGAAATTTGGTGCAGTTAGGGGTCTTGGGGTCTAGATGGTCGTAAGGGTCGAAAATTTTCCGAATCTCACCTCTGATGCCCCCCAGGGGTGAAAGTCTTTAAGGGCCAATCACATCGGCTGGGCAGCTAGGTGGTTATGACGTCATAATACCCCCTCCAACAGACACCGCACTCCTCCAACAGAACCCCGGAGATCCCTCAGTTCTCTACCCCTCCCCCCTCCCAACGGAACCCCGGAATCCATCAGCCCTGTACCCCCCCTCCCCCACCACCTGCGAAGGTCCCCGGAATCCCTCGTCTCTGGGCCCCCTCCCCGCCTGCGACGGATCCGAGTTGGGTTTGGTGGGACGGTAAGTGAGGTGGGGGTGTTGGGTTCGGTCGGGGGGTGAGGTGGGGGTGTTGGGTTCGCTTGGGGGTGTCAGGTGGGGGTGTCGGGTTTGGTCGGGGGGTAAGTGAGCCGGGGGGTGTTGGGGTTGGTCAGGGGGTGTCAGCTGTCTGCCCCCTCCCCACCTCCGACTGACCCGAGCAGCGCCGGGCACTTATGCTAGTCATATAATATTTGTTCAATATACATACTGAAGGGCCGGGTTTGCCATCATGTCCTGGACTTCCTGGACTTCCTGTCAAACCCTTCATTTGAAGAAAAAAAATGTTAATTTTTAGTTAAAAAGCTAATGTTGTTACATTACATTCTGCAGAGACACCATTATTTACAGTTAGCTGTACAAACCCATTTCAAACTCACTAAAGAAATCCATTGGATTTACGAGGGACTAGCTGATCAATAATTAATTTAATAGGGATTCAGCTCATTCTGTGATATTCGATAGAGGGAATGAAGTTGTCTTAGGCAGCAAAAAGCAATCATTATACTCTAAAATTAAAGTAGGCAATGAAAGCATTTTCATTAAGTTCCTATTGTTTACAAACAACTACATTTAATAGCACATTCTTAGTAACTTTGGCTTTGCTCTTCAATGTATCAAATATATGATGTAGGTCACATTGTATGACTGAAAGTTGCATTGATTTCCAATAAAAACTATTTTACTCTTTGTAAAATGTAATGACTCATAAATCTGTATGGAAAATCAGTGGTTGCTAACTTTCGAACGTACAAATATTGGTCACTAGTACCCATTAATTCTCAGTGTAGCATTGTACTTTTCTGCTTTTTATGCCTAATGCCTTATCACTTCTCTCTGATTGAGTCTAAGGGCATCAAATATTATATGCCAAAGACCAAACAGCACATTTACTAAAGGCTTCATAACAGAAAAAAAATAATGTTCAATTTTTATATTTGATATAAAGTTAGATTAAATATAAAATAATCCAATGGAAGTTTATATTGAGTCAAATCCTATAAGAGCCATGCTGTGACCTGATCACTTTGGTACCTCCTGCACCTACAGAGTGCAGCTTCATATAGTTTTCCTGCTCCCAACTGTGGAGATATGGTGTGGGAGTGGGACAGGTCAGTGCTGGTTGATTTGGTATTATACGGTCCACTGACCAAATACACTTCTGAGGAAGGGCACGAAGGCAGCTTTGGAGGCTACCCTAAGTATGCAGTACTCAACTTCAGACACTCCCTAATGCATTGAGGAAATGATTTAACTCATTGCTTTGAAAATCACCAAAATGTACTGAAAGGATTTTGAGCTAACTGAAATTCAGATATGGGGGCAAACAATCAAAGGTTCAGGGGTCTAGCTAGGCACCAGAAGTCGGAATACTTATCCAAAATGTATTCAGATTGTTTAATTCTCTTGGTCTTGAACACTTGGATTGGAAATCCCATAAGAAGGAACATCCTTAAAGTATTTTTTGCACTTCTGGGTCCATTTTTAAACACAATGACAAAGTGCACAGGATGTACAATTGAATGTAATTAATTAAATACATAAAATAGACACAGATTGAAAATATCAAAAAAGGTTTGATATCCCATTGGAGCTCTGGCCCTGGTTGTTGTATCAAACCAACTTAGCCATCTGTACTGAAGATCATCATCAAACTATCTTAATAGCAAGTTAAAAGAACATCCTCTCTTACTCTCACTCCTGGAAGACCGGAGGCACCATCACGTCCAGGTTCTCCTGGAGCTCCTTTTGGACCTGCAAGGCCTGGACCACCACGTTCGCCAGCAGGACCCTTAATTTTTTAAAAAAAGAACATTGGACATTCACAATAAGTAAATAAAGCTATTTAAATGATCATTATTTTAATGGATTTTATGAAATTAGGAAAGTGCATACCTTTTCTCCTGGAAGTCCATTACTACCAGGTATGCCACGGGAACCTGGGGTACCCTGCCAAACAAGAGAGCAGACATTTTAGTCCTGTGGATCAAATAACAGGCAAGGTCTACCTATGTAACAGAGACAATCAGAAACATCTACTGGTTTTTTGAAAGATTGTGTGCAACGTTCTGTTCATACACATAGATGCAAATATTTTTAAATGTTATAATAATAAACTTTGATACTTCTCAACCAACCACATTTACTCATATTTTGGTGATATTCAGTGGAGGAGATACATGGAGATGACATTCCATCCTGGCTGTACAAACTCCTTTTTCTGTATGCACAGTGTACTTTGGGTCTAATCCAACTTCCACTGAGGTCAAAGGGAGTCCTCTAAGTGACTTCAGTAGGCATTGGTATAGGCCCTATTCTTTAGGATTTCCTTAAATTCGTGTTAAAAATTAACGTATTTCAGCCTTGAAAGATGATTTTCCTTCTTTATCATTTTTTAAGAAGGCCTCGTGGTTGCAATGTTTTGATGACATTAGTTACTACTGTCTGCATTGTTTTAAGACAACCTTCCATTTGCAGTTCACTCATGCATTCAACTTCCTCCTATTTGTTCACTGTGCATCTCCAATTTCCCCACAAGTTTCTAAAATACTTTCCAAAGTTAGTGAATATATAATTGAATCAATCTCAATTCTAATTTGTTTTAGGTGGGAACAGGAAATTAAAATAGCAGGGTGTCGTCGATGATGCTGGAACACTTTATTTCAATAATTAATCCATGATAAAACTCTATACAAACCAGTAGCATCTAATTGTTAAAAGACTGTTGGCAGAAGAATCAGCTAATTATCCTGAATATGGATGAATCAGCCTTAATTTCAGTCACAAGAGCTGAAATTTTGTCATGTTCATTTGATCTGTTGGAATTCAATTTAATTGATGGCTTATCATTCTACAAATTGTAGATGGATTGTATTTGAAGTCTTTAATACATGTTATACTATACTTTTCTGTTCTCTTGTGTTCTCATTCAGTTCTTAATCTCAGGTAGAAACACCAGTTTTTCAAGATTAATAACCCTCTAGCTTTCAAAAGAAGAATAACTTTAATGTATTTTAAAGTAAAGAAAGACCCATGCCATGCATAGCAGATCTAGATTAGGATTTGGATCTGAATTCTTCCAATATGTGGTACGTTCACATCTGGAAGTTTGAGTCAATATCTATTTGGTTTCAGACTTTCCTCGAAGTTTGAATCCCAGGTTTTGGTACATGGTATGTGTCACATGGTTTAACTACCCTGTATGGTAAGTTGCAGTGGCTTACCCTTTCTCCTGGTGTTCCAGGTACACCATTTGTGCCTGGCTCACCATTAGAACCCTTTTTGCCTTCTTCTCCAGGAGGACCAGGAGCACCTGGAGTTCCATTTTCACCCTAGTGACAAAGCAGAAACAAGTGAAAACATATTGTACAGACGCAAAGCTATCACTGAGTTCAATGGAAGTTTTGCCTGGGGTAAGGGCTGTATCTGGCCTGTTATTAATGAACTTGTAAAACATGATGATGCATTAAAGAAATCAGAATATTTAGAAAATCACTTACACGCTCTCCTCGTACGCCTGGCTCTCCTTTTCCACCAGTCTTACCAGGTTCGCCCTAAACAGAACATACTTCCATTACCACTTCTACATAACAGAATATTTCAGGAGGTTTGTTAGATAACAATAATAATAAGAAATATATCTCTTAGGATTTAAATTGTCAGCTCATTTTTATGGTTTATCTGTTTACAGGAGTCAAACAGAAGTGGAAGACTCCTACTGGAGCTGGTTATACATCCTCTCTATAAAAGCGAGGATCCTGTACACCCTTACACAGGTGAGTTTTTCCATTGGGTCAAACCCTAGGTTTCATTCTGTTTTTGAATCACTGGAAGTTTTATGTTAGTTTTGCTTGATGTCAATGGGAATTTGCATTAATAAGGCTTGAGGAATTATTGATCACATTCATTTCAAAGTTAATACAAGAGTAAGTATTTTACACACTATGTACATACATAGGGATAGGCCCAAGGAACTTTAGAAATAAAAAAGATGACATTTTTTATATGTAACAATTAGAAATGGTATGAGTCTAAATCTGACTGGCCATCCATAAGGTTCAATACTTGGAATATTTATGATGGACAAAACTGACATTTTACTAAGGCTTTGCAATATTATACTATTACCAAAGTTTTTGCTTTGCTTTTCTGTTCTTTTCTGTTTTCTTGATTGGATAATTATAATAGACAATAGCAACGGGATGGCAGAATTGACTAGGCAAGTTCAAATATATGGGAAATGTCTGAAGGCTTCTAGTAGAACTCCCTAAGCCATATTCTTCTGTCATGTACAGGGTGTCCTTGGACTTATGACGCCTGAGTTACATCGGGCGCCACTTATAATGCTTTTCTATTGACTGTCCGTTTTGCTCCTACAATGCTTGTTTCGCCCTTAACATGCTTGATTTGCATAAAGTTTGCTTGAAATCACTTCCGGGTTGCATTATACTGGCAGGGAGCTGGAAGGGGTTGCTTCTGATTGGTTTTGAGGCAGCAGGGTACGTTGTTATGGGGTAGGGTTGCCGGGGATTTTTTGATTGCCTCCCGGCCCCAGGCTCAGCCAATCAGAAAGCCTGAACGGTGATTGGCTGAGGCTCAGCATGTGTGCTCTTCTCCCTGGCTTTCTGAGCCTGTGTTGCTGGCATGCTGAGAGTATCTGTTTATCTGAATGCTGTTTACAAAATACAGGGTGCAGCAAAAACATTGATGTTGCAACATTAGTCATCTATAATTCATTTAGTACAAAAAACTGGGTTATTGTGGTGAAAATTGTGTATCAAGTCTTGGATCAGGAACCAGTCTCCCCTTCCTATCATCGATTCCTATGGGAAACGCATTTTTGACAAAATTTTTTTTGACTTACAACACAATTCTGAGGAACGATTTGAGTCACAAGTCTGAGGACTCTCTGTACACTTGTGCAACCCTACTGGTGTTAATGGGTTTGCTGTTAATAACGAAAAGAATGTTGGTGACTCACTGGTCCGCCTCTTTGTCCGGGAATTCCATTAATACCTGCGGGACCGGGAGGGCCACGGGCTCCACTCAACCCGGGAGCACCAGGAATCCCAGAAGGGCCCTGTGTAAGATTGAAGGACATTAATATGAATAAAGCATGGCATTACTGAATGCTGCATAATCAAAACTGTAACCCCAACCAATAACAGCAAAACATGACAATTTGGTGGACTACTTACCGTTTCACCTTTACCACCCGGGTTTCCATCTCTTCCAGGATTGCCCTGGAAAGAAGAAATAGTTAATCAATGCTAACACAGTGTCCTTAAATCCAAAAATGCCATCGCACTTTGCAAACATCAATGTGTATGGCAATAATCATAACAATATGTTTGTATAACCTGCACAATATTTCCAAGGACTTAGTGATGTTTGTTACTTACAGGAGTACCAGCTGTGCCAGCATGACCTTGTGGACCAGGTTCTCCTCTTTGTCCAGGGGTGCCATCAGAGCCTGGGGAACCAGCAGCACCAGCTTCACCCTATGAAGAAGACGGTATGAGAGCAAACTGGACTCACTCTAGTATTGCTCCCAATGGATAATATTAACATTTTAGCCTCATTACCTCTTCCTCAGTCAGTGCACTTTTGCTGGACTCAGGCAGAATGCTGACACCAGCATATTCTCAGCAAAGGGGGCAGGCAACTGATCCAAGAGAACACAGCCAGCTAGAACTTGGCAATACGTGTGGGGCAGCACTTGCTAACATACTGCCTATTGTATCTGCAGTTCCAAAGAGTGGTAGAAAGCACATTCCCCCTCATACACTATAAGGCATTGTGTCTGCCTCCTTCCTGTGCAGGTAGAATGCATCAGAGCATCTTTACTTAGTTGCCAAAGCCACATTCTGCACCTTACAGTATTCCTTAGAGGAACAAGACCGCAATTTAGTCCTTTTAACATAAGAAAAGAAATAAAAAAGAGCACATAATTTGTATATTGAACATGGAGGAGCAGAGAAGAAGGGTTAAAAAGGAGAAGGGTAAACAAATCAGCAGTTACAAGGACAGCGATGTGCACAGGTGTGGGCTTCACAGTAGAGTGGGTGACATACAAAATAAGTAGTACTACTGGACGATTTTTATTGCTTGTATTAGAAATGTGCCTAGAGGTCAGCATGGAAATATCCTGGAGAAACATCCAAAACATATGCAGCAGTGAGAGATGTTACAGGCCTTGGGCCAAATCCTCACTGCATTCATGTGCATTGGTTGCAATGGGAGTGCTTGTGAGAGTGAAGTGAGCATGATTAGCCTAATTCTGTGTATGAAAATACATCAGCTATAGACCTCCAAGAAATGGGATAGCAGCCAGACAGTGAGGAACCATCTAGCGAAAAACACACCCCAGTATAATCTTAGGTATTTATGTAGGCATATGTCATATGGTAAAATAGATCTTCAAATTGATACCTTAGCTCCCGGAGAGCCTGGAAATCCTGCAGTTCCGGGAGGGCCAGGGGGACCCTTAAATAAAGAAGGCAAAGTTATTTCAATAGGTGAAGGTCATATGGAATAAATCTTAATTTGAAAAGAAACCTGACGGTGGGAGGTTTTTTTCTGTCGTGAAGAAAAGAAACCTCTGGCAAAATATCAAGAAATAAGAGTCATACTCTAGAAGATGAAATTTGGCTGGTTTTAAAATATCTTACCTAGACTTTAGTTACCCTTATTCAGTGTACATTTTCAATCAGGTGTGGCTGTTTTTGTAACTGGATAATTTCAATTTTAAAAGTATGACTACCGAGATGATATTGCAGATATTTTATGATATGATATATTTTAACAGATCACTTGAATGAAAGCATGTGAGAGGGAAAAGAGAATATGGTTGCTACTATTACAATTTCTAAGTAGTTGGAAAAATAAAAATGTTGGGCTACCTTATGGTTTATATGAGTTGGGCTACCTCATGGTTTATATTGCCCATTGAAACCAAATGAGCCATTGTGAAGCATCAAAGGACAAAGATTTTGTTGATTGCTCTCCCCCACATTCATGAAGAGAGGGCTTTCGTGTGAATTCATCCCATCATCTTGAACTCTGGGGGAACGGAATAAAAATGCCTGACGAGAGGGAACTAAATCATGATGCTGTCTGGAATTTGGAGACAGCAATATTTCTAAGCATAAGCAAGGGGTCACCAACTGCTTGGCTTGGGCTAGCCCTGAAGGACATATGGAGCTTGCATATTATAGCACCTATTATTATCTTTTAGAATCTAAGACTGTATCTCATTTGTGTGTGTCTGTTTACCTGCTTTAACCTTGTAAATAACCATCTTATTTATTTTTCTTCATTAATAACTCTTTAGTTAGTATTATAGGACTGGCTACAAACATTGTCTTTGGTTTGAGATCTGAAGTACAATTGACCTGTAAATGACTGGACCTTTCAGACTGGAAGTAACCTGAATATTGTTGTGATTTTTGGTATAAGAGTCAGTCTATCACAAAGGCAAGATAGACGGAGTTCACACTTATTCTTTAGTTGATGAAATCTAATGATAGAATATACAACCAGTTAGGGGTTTGTGCCCTGTTCCTTGACTATCTGCCCAGAGGTTGCACTCTTACTCGTGAGCTACTCTACACAGTTTGACATCATGGTCTAGTGCTAGGGGCGAGTGACTTATATGATGCAATCATTCAAAATCTGGCCCATATAAAGAGTTTCCATTATCTTTGTCAGTAAATAATTAGAGAAAAGCTTACATACACTTCCTTTTGATTTACAGGATCATGATTTCTCTTATTTACTTTTTTCTTCATCAAAAATAAAGCTTTTTGTTTCAATCATAACAACAAGCATAAAGTTATTGAAAATTATAATTGCATAAGACACCAATTCATAAGGCAAACCATGTCCAATTAATGGGTGGCATTGTAGCACCTTAAGCACGGGGTCAAGAGAAAAATAGTTGACTATACAATAGTTAAGGGAAAACAATAATTAAGTTTCTTACAGGTTGTCCAGATGCTCCTGGAGTACCATCATTACCACGGGCACCCTACCAAAAGAATACAACATAATCACATATCAAACATTCTCTTCGGGGCCGGAAAGCCAAAGACTTTGATAGTGAACGATGATATTGACTTTCAACCATGTTTCTGTGTGTCCATACATTCCTATATATTTTATTAAGGTACACACAGTTCCTCAGGTATGGGTGCCAGCTATTTTAAATAATAGCAGTAGTACTACTAGTAGTAATAATAGTAATAAATATCAAAAAGGTGCCTATCAGTTGTACATGCACTTTTCTGTAATGATAAAATAGTAGTATGCAAGGAAATATGTTATTAGACATCAGAAATTCTTTAATGTATAGCAATCATGCTTAATAGAGCAAAACATAATGTGTGTGACCTGTACTTTAGATTAAATAAATAAGACAGCAATAGATGTCATGCTTTCTGGAATGACTATAGCTTATAACCACAGAGAAAGGATAAAGTGTGGCACAAGAGAATTAACAATGATTTTAAGGCCTGTTACATTTGCTGCAGATGTATCAGACATCTTAATTGCTCAGAACATTGAGTACTAGCATAAACAGTCCCAGTTCTGTTATATTTTAGGTTGTGACTTGTTTGGATTAGCTGCTGTTAATTATGACCTCCCTTTGTAGGCCAAGCTGGGACACTGCAGTCTCACTCTTCTCCTCCATAGCAGTCACTTCGTTTAGTTAGTCTTCCAATGCTGACCCTCTACTCCATCCTGCCCATCCTGTTGGCTGAACTTATACCCTCAAAGTATAATATATTAGCATACAATATAAAGGAGGACTCATTAAAGACACAGTATGTATGTAACAAATCTTCCCTTTACTATAATCTTTGATCTTTGGCTGGTAAATTTCCATGATGATTTTGCAGAAACTATATTCTGCCATATCCTCCTATACACTATTTGCTGTATTATACCTAACCTAGACTAAGCTCTGTGAGTCAGGGAGCTTTTATTTTGTGGGTCTACTAAGCATGATGTACACCTGTTGGATCATGCAACAGAAATAATAGCAATCCTGTAGTTTTATTCCAATTACTTACAGCAGAACCAGGAGCTCCTGGTCTTCCTCTTTCACCAGATGGACCTCTTGGACCCTAAAGAATATACGGTTATTAATTTGGGAGCTGGATTTCCAAAGACACCATGTAACAAACAACAAAAATAAAACTATTTTGCTTAGAAATGTTTCAGTGGGGCTGTCTGCATTGGTAAGTAATAATGGTAAGTAATGTGTGTGAAGGGTGGCAGAATTAAGCTAGTAAGGAATAAAATCAGAAGAGAGTGGGAGATACTAAGAAATACTATAGCAGAAAAAGTATCAGTTACTGTAACGTCCAATTAAATGATAGTGAAAAAAATTACCATTGGCCCAGGTGATCCATTTTCTCCAGGGAGGCCATTTTCACCCTGTTATACAAAGAGAATATCAGGTTATGCCAGAATTAACCATTATTACCATATTTCATTAGTGATCTCTTATGGGGATGACACATAGTAACAAGCAAGTTCCCAATCCTTTGAGAAGCTAAACCATTCAGTTTCTTCAACTTCTACTGTAGTCAATGGGCATTGAGAAGTCTCAACACCCTGAGGCACAAAATATTAAAACAGAAAGAATTGGGGCCCGATCCATCATTAAGTTACTTCAGTTCTACAGGGCTGTAATTCCATTAAAATCAATTGGCATTAAGCTGCAGTAACACAGAGGTGAACTGGGCCTGAAGTGTATCAGTAAAGCATCTTTTTAAAGTTGAACATACTTTTCAGTCATGAGAATCTCCATCTTTTTCTATCTGTTACTGCTATAAAATCAGATGAGATATGCTGCAATTGCAGACAACAAACTCCCTTAAAGTAATTGATTATTTAGATGGACATGATCAGCCAGGATTTAAAAAGCGTAAGTGATTTTACATAAGCAAATATGCAAAATACAGTTATGTTATTGATTCAGAGTAAAAGGACATACTTTCTAGAGGCTGCAACAAAATCACTTTACCTTCAGACCAGGAGCACCACTATCGCCTTTGGCACCATCTCTTCCATCAAAGCCCTAAGGGAACCAAAAATAACATACATTTCATTTGTACTCTTGAAACTCCGATAATTCTTGATTAGTATTGAACTTCAAGTGCATCCTTTTTTTTAACCTGAAAAGCTAACAACAAATTTTACATTGTAGAAAGATAGCTTATATTTAATTCAAATAGTAATACAACAGAAAATCAAAATAGCCTTAATGAACCCTTAATACAGGAGCATAAAAATGCAAAAGATCATCAGTGCATGCTTAGAAATAGACTGGGAACTCCTTACCACATAGATGAGAATTTAGTGCCACAGGTAGTCCCATTGATTTCAGTAGGACTGCTCATGTGGGTTACGACTCAACAATGTGAATATGTGGATTGAAATTTGGCTCGTAGTTAATATATCCAGGTAATTTATTTTTGGCAGTATTAATGGTAAATCAATGGTAAATCAAAATAAGCAGAGAAAAGCAGAGATGGGGCACAGGGACACATTTTGAATCCAGATCAGAACTTTCCCAAATCCTAGGGTGGCCAGGGTTTTAGATTTTCAAAAGGCCCATTACTGACAGAAGAGCCAATTGTGAAGTTCAGATCTGAACTTTCCAAAAGTTCTACAAAGGGGAGAGCTTGTGCCTCTTGCATAATGATTCAATTAGAGTAATTCACTCAAAAATACTCTTACAATAATACTTACTCTGTGACCTTTCATTCCATTGAATCCAGGCATGCCAGCGGGTCCTTTGTGGCCCTAAACATATAAGCATAAAAGAATATGTAAATTACAAATACAATGGAGTAATGACGCACACAAACTAATATATATTAAGTAGCATAATCAGTCTGGTGGTATAGTTAACAAAATGCAAAATCAATAACAAGTTGGTTTTTCATTCAGAAGAGCTCTCCTGGGGGCTCTTACCGGTGCTCCAGGTAATCCACGCTCACCGGGTCTGCCTGGTCTTCCAGATTCTCCCTATGGACAGAATAAATGGTTTAAATGGTTTTGTGCTGTTTTTATTTCAGTTTCTGGTAAAGAACTAGTAATACAGAACTAAACAGACCTTGGAATAAGCTGGTGCAACTTTCATTTACATCAATAGGTGGAGTGGGTCACACCAGTTTTTGCTAGGGTGAAATCTGTCTCATAGCACAATTTTGTCTTTGCATTAGAAGCCCATCACAGCTCATGATCTGTTCTTATCAAAGACTGTGATGAACATGGAATAAGTTCCAGAATTAGTCACACTATTCTTGGTAGAAATGGTGGCATCACAGAAGCCCCATGATGCCTCTGATATTTATCACACATGGAGAAACAGTTAAAAGGGACAAAGACTTTTACTGATTTATTGTGTCTCTCTGTATGATAGCTATGCAAAATAGTCTATCTGATTTTGTGAGCCAACACTTAGTCTTTCATGACCATAGAACCCTTTTTCCAAAGATTCAAAGTTAATGTGACTCAGAACAAGATTGCAGGAACATATCAAAAGTAGGCTCGATCCTGTCTTTATCACTGCCTGATTTATAGTCATCCATTGACTGCACTGGGCTTTAGATCAGGCCCTTAATGAGTTCAGTGCCAGGTGTCAAGTTTGTAAGATCTTTGCATAAAATAGAGGTGACAAATATGAAGGACTGTATATTGGGATATAGGAAAAAATAATAATTAATCTCCTTAGCACACTTGGTAAATGATCAACTCCCACCCCCAGCCAAACATAAAAGCTTGGAACTATAATAGAAGCACAGACACTCTAAGCTGTTAACACACCAATGGTGAACTAAAGTATGGTTTACAACTAAAACTGGCCAATACAAAGAAATTCAGAGCAACTGTCAAGTCAGCCACTCAGTCCTGACCTCACTTGCTGTGCCTACGTATTATTTGTGATATGCTTAATAAGGGGACAGAAAGTGTCAGCTCCTCTGGAATGGAGAAATTTCATACCTAGTTTTAACCAAGAGCAAATTTTTACAGACATATTATGAAATCCACAAATCACAGGATTACATTTGATAGCCTGAAAGATACTTAAACAGAGTGGTACCAATGGACACTGCTTTAATAACACTACACAATAATTTTGATCCTCCTCCATTACATACTGTAATATTGAACTTACATCTTTTCCTGGGAGACCAGCTGGGCCTAGTAATCCTGGGGGTCCCGGAGGTCCCTGAAAACAAAATAAAATTGAATTTTCTTCCATCGTGTACAAATAAAAATTGTATTAAAAAGTCATAAAATATTCACACAGCTGCAATACACAGGTTTGGTCAATTCGGTGCGTAGTCATTCCAGGTTAAATTCACCCAGTAGGGAGGTCTGGCCCAAGGTGTGCAGCCTCTCATGACAGTGGTAGGCAAAGGGGGATTTGACTAACTGCACTCCACAGAGTGGGCCTCTTCTTGGCTCCAAATCAGTCAGTGCAGAAGGATTTGAAAGCAGGGCAGAATTGGACTAAAGGGCCATAATTTGTGATTATGTAGATCCAGGAATCAGAAACCTGCTGCCCATGAGTTGAAACAGTGGCCAAGGAGGGAATGCATTGCAGTTACACAGGCAACCTATAGACAGCAGGGTTAATTCCATCCCTAAACCCACTCTCAGTGGAACAGGGAGACTTCCACTTTTGGGGACTAAAAGTATTATTGGGTCAGATACTTAGGTGTAAATTGGCATAGTTCCATTGAAACTAAGCTAAGTGGATTTGCCAGCATCACCATGTATGCAATCACTATTTTTATACCTCTGTTCAATCCTGCCTAGGTTTTTGTCCTATCTAGTATTCAGCTGACATGGGTTTAAATATTTCCATAAATGATAAATGCCTCACAGATACTTTCTTCCTGTGACTATTTGTGGTAGGCTTATGAAAAACAGTAACCAGCTAAAAGTCGTAGATTGTTTAATCAAGTTCCAGTCACTTTGGTGAGCCCACAGGATTGAAATGAGAGATTTGTATCTCAACGTGTGAACTAGTGGATAAACCTGAGCCAAATAGGAGAGGAATTTCATCAGCTAAGAAAAGGAGAATTGCAATGGGTTTAATTGTTATAAGGATTTCCAAAATTGCCTCGATTTTGGACAAGCAAAAATGGTTTGCAACAAATACTGCTCATCCTTAATGGTTAGTGCACCATATAACTGAATTTGGTGCATAGCGAATACTTATAGAAAAATTTGCTTCTCTGTGAGTCTTCTTTCATAAGGCCTGATCCAAAGCCCACTGAAGTCAATGGAAGGGTTGCCATAGACTAAAATGGGCTTTGGATCATACCCAAAATGAAGTAATTTTTTTCTACATGTATTCATATGGATTATCACCATTACTGAAAAGCCTGGTGTGATTTCTTTATTTTTTTAAAAGGCTGAATAAATAAAGTTGTATAGACTATATTCCTTCTACCAATTCATTTCTTATGGGATCAATCCTAGTATCCTTACTCAGGCAAGGCAGGTGTATGCCTATGGAAAGCATGCAAGAACATGACTTTTAAGTGCATAGTAATGAAAAATGATACTTACAGCAGGGCCAGCTTGTCCAGGCTCACCAGGGGAACCTTGGTATCCATGAGGACCCTGATATGTAGAAGAACACAGCTGAGAAATCACTGTTTTTTCCCCAGGAGGCTGCTACATATTGCAATACTCTCATGATCATCATAAATAATTCACCCAGAACAATTACTGAATAATCAGAGGGAAGCAAACTAATAGGATCAAATAATCAATGGAAATAAGCCCTGTGCAATATGGATTGGAACTAAATGCAGATTCACATTAAAAAATGCAAAGCCCATAGCATACTGCTGTACATACACTGGAATTTCCAGATTCACTTTAGATGACTAGGGCTGTTAAATTTATGTGTGAATTACGATGCTGGAGCATTATCAGTGGATCATAAGTAAAATCAGAATTTAAGCATCTTTAAGGGTCATAGTCTATGTCAACTTACAAGCCATATACAATAATTCCACTGATTTCAGTGGGAATGCATGGGGGCCTAAGTAAGGGCAGAATCTGGGTTTGAGTCATTTGCGCCTGAGGTTATATTACAGACCAATAAGGAACACAACATATTCATAACATTCTCAACGTCTAGATTTGTTGGTTGAAAACATGCCCAAATTCAAGGTGAGAGCACAGGGGCTGTATATTTCAGGGGATAAGATGTACACAGAAAGGCTGAATTTTACTTACGGGTGGGCCTGGTTGACCAACAGGGCCAGGCAGGCCAGGTGCGCCAGGGGCTCCACTCTAAAATATATATATATAAAAATAGTCATTACATCATAACCACAAAGAGGAATGACAATAAAATACAGTTCAGTATGGATGCCTATTACTGTGGAGCAGAAGTCTGCAATGAAATAGCGGCGAGATGGTGGAAAATTTCCTATCAGTAATGAGAGAACTGTAACAAATTTTAACCTTAGTATCTTAGAGAAACCCAGCAGAAAGAGAACGTACTTTCACTGTATGACTGTGCAGTGTATTTTGATTGTGTCTCATAATCTCCAGCATTTACAATCTCTCCAGGAAAGACTTAAATCAAATTTGTTTGGTGTTTTGCAGTGGCATACTGCAGTGGTACAATACAGGCCCTGATTAAACTGACCCAGAAGGGGGTCCTTTTGATTCCACCTCTTTACTCCAAGGGAATATTTCTTTCCTCTAAACATTTAAACCCCCAAAGGATGTTATATTGCCTTTTGTCCAGCTAAAATAAAGGATAAATTACTTGCTCTAAGGCAAATACCAAGGACATTTCATAAATCTGCTACAAGGAATATTCCTAAGATAAAAGAACTTCCCTAATGGACCCAAGCACCTCAGCTCCTCAATGCAGATGAATCATATTTGTCTGGACACAGTTATGTTCAAAATGGCTCCTTAACCCAGGACCCAGTCTGGTGGAGCCAAATGGTGCCAGTAAATCCGCCAGTTATTCTACCTGTGCCATTTTTGGATTTCTATAACTTATTTGAGAGTAAAATCAGTATTTGTTAGACGCTATTTTTTTCTCTCTGTATGCTTAGTATTACACGCACATGTGCAATCCATTGGGACAGGATGTGCTTTGGCAACATAACCTTCATGTTGTGAAAAGGTTTATGTCCTGTACTCCTATTTGGACTTCTAACTGTTTAATTTTATATTTCTGATACTTGCCAGGGATTCATGAACGTTAGCCAATGCACTGATTTTCTTAAGTGGTACACTATATAAATTAAATCATATCTGGGGTAGTCAAAGGACATATTGGACTACATTTTGCTCTTTGTATGGAATAACTTTTGTGAACTCAGTGGAGTTATTTCAGATTTAAAGTGGTGCAATTGACAGCAAAATTTATCCCAGAAAAATTTTAAGATTTACAAGTATGTTAATATTTCATGTTAAATACCTACAAGTTAAGTAGCAACAAAAAAAGGAAGTATGTAGCAATAGAACAACATGAGGAAAAAACTGCAAGTTTTGTTTGTTTTGCTAGACCTGCATTCAGTTGTTCAAATACATTTTTTTTCTTCAGTTAAGCTTTAGATGATGTGGTAGAGTCAATACAGGGGTGTATCTGAGTTACAGCAGAAGTAATATATTCCACAGCATAGGAAATATATTCCATGCTGTAAAGCATGGATTCTATATTATATAGCAGAGGAAAAATATTCCATGGTGTACAGAATAGACGTTATATTCCACAGCAGAGGAAATATGTTCCATGACTTACAGCATAGATAGATAATATATTTCACAGAACAGCTAATATTCCATGGTTTACAACTCAGGAAATATATTTCACATCAATTTCATTTTCACTATAGTAGATTAATCCAAACAGTATAAATACTATTTCACACATTTGTCCAGATTTGATAAAGAAAATCACAGTAGTAGTTGTGTCTCAATCAGAAAGTATACCTAGTGGCTTAGAACTATGTCAGTCTACTTGCTTCTATCATCACATGTATGATTATTAGAACTAATTTAACTTGAAAGGAAATTGGACTGGTGCTGCATCCATGTGTGGCTACAAACTGAACAAAACATGTTATTTTTCAAAGTACACACTGAGGAAATAAATCCATAGTTAAGAATGGCATTTGCTTGTTAGCATTGTTTCCAAACTGTGAATAAATAGGAATTGTTTACCTGTAAAATATGGTTTGTTGGGAGAAACAGTAAGAGAATAGTTATTATGTAAGGGAAATGAAAGCCAATAAGGAGAAATTGACATGTAAAGTTAAAAGACCAACAAACATGCAGTGAAAGGACATAGTAATAACAATGGTGGAGAGATGTGTGGATAATGAAATACCAGTCATGGTTAACCACCTATAAGGAAAATATATTTGAGACAAAGATAAGTCCATTACCCTTTCCAACTATTTGGATTAGGTATTTACCTGAATTAACAGCAAGAATTTAGTAAAACAAAAATCAAATACTATTGAGATTTATAATGCATCACCGAATAGAGTATTTAGCTGTGTCTATTAGTCACATCACATCAGTTTATTCTTTGATGCAGTGTAAAACAATTTCACAGAACACAGTATGGCAAAAACAGACAGCAAAAATGTAGTCTATTCAATCAGGTTAAAAACATGCCCCGTGTCCAGTGAACCATATATGAGAAATCTAAGTATCTTTAATATAAATGCCAAAATATAGTGGTGCAACCATGGTGTTGAATTACAGTGTATCTCTGTTATCTGGGTAGTCAGGCACATCTCATGTTAGGAAGCCAAGTAACAAAACATAGATAATATGACAAGCTGTGAGTAAAAACTGAAAATGAATGAATGAGGTAGAAACAAATGAGAGAAACCAAAACTGAGAAGATAAAGAACTGCAGTTCAGTAAAAAGAAATCTACCATTCATTCAGTATGATGATATGATGGAACACAGAGAAATAACATATTTATTTGGTGTTGCTTTCGTATGGATTCCCTCAGAAGGCCATTAACATCTTTAAAGATCGGTATGTCGAGAACCAGTGTTGTGTACGCCATGAAGGACAGGAGAGTGAATGGTTTCAGGTCAGGACAGGAGTCAGGCAAGGATGTGTCATTTTGCCTGTAATCTTTCTTGTGGTCATCGACTGGGTGATGAGAAAAACCACAGAGGATAGGCCAAGAGGATTGGTGTGGGGATTAACCAACCGTTTGGAGGATTGTGATTTCGCAGATGATTTGGCATTGCTATCACATTCACAGAAGGATATTCAGGAGAAAACTGACAGAGTAAACCAAGCTGCCAGAAGCATCGGGCTGGTGATTAACTCTGGGAAGTTCAAAATGATGAAAGTGAGAACCAAGAGTAGCCAGAAGATTACAGCTAATGGAGTGGAGCTGGAGGAAGTAAAGGATTTTAAATATCTGGGTAGTTATATCTCTGCTGATAGTAACATCGAGAAAGAGGTCTCCACTAGAATTGCTTTGGCAGCGCAAGCCTTCAACAGACTTAACAATATCTGGAAGTCATCTTTGCTTCAGATCAAGACCAAGCTGAAGGTTTACAAATCAAACGTGCGTTCTGTCCTGTTGTATGCTGCAGAGACATGGAGAACCAACAAGAAAGTGGAGAGCAGAGTGAGAGGATTTGAAGGTAGATGCCTCTGACGCATCCTTAGAGTGCGCTGGGAAGAACACATCAGCAACAGGGAAATTAGCAGATGCACAGGTATCATCAACATTGTGGATGAGTTAAAAAGGCGACGATGGGGGTGGCTGGGTCACGTTCTTCGAATGAAAAACACCAGACACCCTAAGATAGCCCTAAGATGGACTCCACCTGGAAAGCGTAAGCGAGGCAGACCAATGGGTACCTGGAGAAGAACTGTGGAAGAGGAACTGAAGATGATGAACAAAACGTGGAATGAAATCAGCTGGCTTGCCCAAGATCGAGAGGCATGGAGGAGATTTGTTGGTGCCTTATACTCCAGCGGGAGTGAAGAGGATTGATGATGATGATGATGATGCTTTCGTATGGTACAGCATGTGACATAGAATCCTTATTATGTAGACTAGGAAATAATGATTTTAGCCAATGAAGCAGCAACCGATTTAAGATAACAGTTCATAATGTCCATTAGAGATTGCACAGTATTCTATGATTCTGTCAGAAGGCACTTGTATCCATCAACAGAATATCACTGTTGTGAGGACACTCCATGTTAGCTGTGATGAATGACCTTACAAACCTAGTACATAAAGAAAAAATTAAGCAGATATGTTTTTTAGATGAAATCTATGGAGGAAGTAACTCATGCATGTGATTGTTTTATTCAACATGTGTTTGATCGAATTAAAAAAAATGGAAAAGTTTGTGCGAGGCCTAATGGGCAGATTCAGCATCCTTAGTACATAGTGTGAAGTGCTGTGGGTAACAAAGAACATAGTCTGGCTGCATCTGGGATGAAAGGAAGACAATGAAAGGAATACATTGGTTTGCCATAGACTAGAGCAATATTTGAACTGTGGAAATACAAACTGGGATAGAAGATTATATTGAGCATGAATGGTGTTGAATGCCGTCAGAAAGAAAAAGGGGAAAGAGAGATAAAATCATTCAGGGTGGAGGAGAGAAAAGCAGTTCGTGGAAGAATAATGAGAAGTAGAAAATGGAAGAGGCAGGGAACAAAGGTGAGGAGAATATAAGAAGGAGAAGAGATGAAAATGAGGGAAGAGGTATTGTTAGAGAGAGAATCAGTTGGGTGGAGGATCAGAGAGTGAAGACGCAGAAATGGGATGGAGAGATGAAGAGAAAAATTGGTAAAGGATGAAGCGACCACACAGTTTCAAATAATCTATACATTTGGAGACACCCTAGATTGATACATCCAGGAGAAATTTTGCCTTAAACTTTATTCCATTTGCAGTCAGCGATTCAATAAATAACCTTATTTGTTCAATAAGAAAGGCATAAATAAAAAGGAAAAAGTGCTCTTAAAAAGGGAAAGAGAAAAGGTTACTATCTTACAATAGGTTGTGGATACACTGCTCCACCACCACCACCAGCCTTAGTATCATAGGAGTCGTACTGAGGAGAAAAATTCTGAAACAGAGAGATCAACACAAGAGAGTCCATTATAAATCAAATCAGGCAACATACACACTTCATTTGGCACACTTTCTGGGAAATAACTCATTTATATAAGCTGTTTAGCAATGCTCTAACACTTACAATTCAGCACATGTTCCAAAAGTCATCCCAAATGGAAGACCATATACCATATTTCTTTGTGCCCAGCTTGGTGGCCAGAATTACTTTAGATGCCTATACTGTTGACCCTGAACTGCACTATAGATCTGCCTGATGTGAGGAAACCAACTGCCTTTCTCCATCCTCTCTTCTCTTATCTCAAGACAAGTTATCAGGTAACATCTTACCTGATCATGGGTCACTCCTTCTGAGCTTGTTCCCAAGTTTCCTCTTGAAATCTCTATTGGCCTAGTCCAGCCCACACTGAAGTCAATAGGAGACTTCTCCACAGAGGTCAAAGGAAGCTAGATTTTGTTTATAATCCAGACTCAAGAAAAATCATGGCTCATGTCTTAACTATTGCTAATGCCAGCACTGATTGGGTATATCCCCTGATCCCCATGGGAATAATAGTAAGTAATACCATAAAGAAACCCTTAGATATCTCTAAGTGGGCACTCAGAGAGCAAGAGGAATGTGACTGTCAATATAGAGGCATATGTCTGGGAGGAGGCACATGAATACATTTGTTCTACAAAGGTCTATAAAAGACCCCATATCTGCCTTAATAGCCATCAGGGCAAGTGTCATTATAATCTGGCACCCCATTGAGGCAACCAGTCTCAGGTCATTGTGATCAACAGTAATTGTTTGTGTATAAGAAGTTTTTGTAGAAAGTTCCTTGTGAACTTCTTTTACCCTATTGAAAATTATCCAAATGTGAATCTCTATGTTTTGCACTTGTTGTACAAGAATGTGATGTTATGTTTACATCTGAGAAATTAAATGTGCAAACCATCACTAACACCTATCAGCTGTATAGACATGTTGATTCTAAGGACATAGGGGTCAACATTGATACACTATAGCAATTAATACAGCATCCAGAATTAGAAGCCTTAGCAAAAGACCTGGAAAAAGAGGGCAAGAGTTTATTGATACCAGTGCATCACTCCATGGCACAGATAGAGCAAGTATTAAAGAAAGCGGTAAAAAGTTCAAATTTTGCCCATTCGTGGGAAACTCTGCTTACCACTTCCACAGAGTTATCCCAGGCATGATACATTTTGCTGCATCCTTTTGTGGTTATTTTGATTATTCAAGGTTTTACCCTTATCCTTGTTTTCATGGTGATAGGATGGGTCAAGTTAAAGCTTAGAAATGTGGCTAACAAGTCTAGATTCTCCAGAGTACTTGTCACTTGAATGATACAGGTGTGAAGACAGTTATTTGTAAATCAATAACATCTTCAAGGAGGGGAAATGTTATGTAAAATCTCTTTCTGATTTGTTTTATGTAATGTCCATCTTGTATTTGTAAAAGGACAGCTAAGTCTCCATCTTGAATACTCTTTTCCTGTGTTTTCTTTTAGTGCCTGTAGCGGGGTGATACCCACTCCCTGCCGGCCAGGGCTGGAATAGCCCTGGAAAGAGGGTTTGCAGCTGGCTGAGCCGGCCGGCAGAGGGCGCTCCTGGGTCAAAAAGAGCTAATTCCCTGACGACCAGACTGGGGCGCCGCCGGGTGAGTGACCGACCCGTTACAGTGCCCTTTTAGCCTTTTTCAAATTAATGTGGGAAAAGGTCAGGGCAGTTAGAGTCATGTGACGGCCATAATCTGCCTAGCAACCATAGGTTATTTAGTGAGTGGCACACCTGTTACTCAGGGCTGTCCATCTGAGTGGCATCCAGTTTCCTACACATTTCAGCTAGCTGCAAGGAGCCCCAGAGGGACCAGGACTCATAGGACTTTGGATTCTTGGTGTTTATCGACATACTTGCACTCAACTGCTATGCACCATTAGAGAGTGCATACTTGCACTGGACTATGAGGTCAAGCAGAGACTGTGTGGGCAAGCACTGAAGACCTACCTGAGGGAGAATGTCTGACCAAGATGGAGAAGACCTGCCCAGAGGGAAAAGAATACCCAGTTCCTGAGTTCCTGTTTGGTGTCCAGTGACTGTGATTTTCACCACCGTCCCGGTCAGTATCCTGAATTTTTGTCATTGTGTTCCTGTCTTCAGGATATGGTATTGTAATACCCATTGTGGTTTTCCTCTCTTCTACAACCATAGATTAAGGCGGTTGAAGGGCTCTGAGCTTCACGCTCTGGTAACTGTTAACAACTGAGTGTGTCTTGCTCATTGTCTGAAGGGGGTCCTTGTCTAGTTTACTGATTAGTGGCATAATAAATATGTGAGTGTTACACTTTATTCTGCCTCCATCTTAATAAATCACCCAATGATAGATGCAGGAGGAGGTGGGATCTATAGACAGCCCATTTTCTGATCTGAGACCATAGTTAATCTGTTTTGGACTAACAGCGCCAGCTCATCTATGCTAGCTGGTGTTTTGAGGGTAGGAGGAAGAATCAAAATGTTTTCATTCCCTACCCATGTTTAGATCCCATCCATGTCAGAACAGAAGTATCAGCCCCACTCAGGCCAGCCGTCCTGCTGCAAGGAGACCCATGACACAGGTAGGATGCACAGTGGAATACATATATTCTACCCTACATTTAGGGTGGGTGACAGTTTCACTCTTAAATCTTATAAGCAACACCTTCAGGGATAAATATAATAATTATGACTTACTACTCCATCTATAGAGGGACATGACCGACAGACTCCAGGCTGGCCAGGATCGCCTGGATTGCCGGGTTGTCCAGGGGCACCAGGTGTTCCAGGTCTTCCAGGAGTTCCAGGAGGACCCTAGAAAGTTCAAAATAGACAAGAGTTAATATTTGTGTGTGTCTTTCAATATGCTGCTATCTGGCGCGCCACGGACCAAATCCTGCCCATAAAGAAGTTAACAGATGTAAGATCTGGCCTGATATGGATTGATACATGAATAGATGATAATGTATATTGTAAAACATTTTTTTCTATTAACTATGAATAAAGTTTACAGTTCAAATAAGTAGAAAAAGAAAAGGAAGTACAAAAATATATACAAGGAAAAACATCTTTGCCTGTTGAGCCTGATTGTAAGTGACTGGCTTGTACATGCTACAAATATTAAAAAATAGATTGACAGCTCAGTATAAAAAGGAACACTTTCTACTGTGCAAAAAATTTCTTAAAAAGATTACAAATTTATATACACATTGGGCCAAATTTTCCTTTCTCCTCTCTGTTTGACTGGTACAAATCTGGAGTAACTCTACTGAAGCTAATGAGATTATCCTGAATTTACATTATGAGCAGATTTTGGCCAACAGAGTCCAATGATCTTAGGCCCCAGTCCTCCATGACGAAGACATCAATGTGAGTTGAGGTTTCTTACCAGCTTACATGAGACACGCAGCACTATGCAGGATTTGGCCCTTTCTGATTTTAAATTTATTTAAAGAATCTGATATCACTTACCGGGTCTCCCTTTTGGCCCTTACCACCACCACCACCATTGGGAGGACCATTGGGAGGCTAGATAAACAAAACAATAAAACATACAATGGAATCAAACCAAGAAGTATTGATATTTAACATATTTAACAGGTAGGGAAAACTGTTCAAACAACAATGGAAATATAACTGTACTAAACTAAATTGGTCATTTCCACATCAACATTTAAAACTATGTTTTTACTGCCAAATTATGTTGCATCACCACGGAGCATCAAAGTGTGACATACAGTGGCCATTCTTGACACAGGTGGTGTGGGTGAAATCATGACCTATTGAAGTCAATGGGAGCTTTGCCACTGACTGTAGGGGGGTCAGGATTTCACCTTGTGTGCTTTTGCTATGTAGATGCATTGGGAATATATTTCCTGTTTCCTTTCCAATCCAATACGTTCACATGTCAATAACTGAGACAAATCTTTTCAGCCTCATTTCCCAGAAAAAAAGTATTTATTTGATTTCAACACATAATTATCAGTGACCCTCAACACCTTCAGATGCTGATTATAGGCCTCTTTGTTAGCTCTCTTTCTAACTGTAGCAGTGGATGTGGATCAGAATCTTCGACTTTACAAAGTGAAGTTTCATTATGCCCAATCTTGAGCCACAGTAGCTTTATGACTCATGTATAGCACAGAAGGGGGATTGATGGGAGCCTCCTATATCTCCCTTATGGTCTGAAGCCACCAAGCTAATCAAGTAGGGCTCAAACCTAGAAGCTTCAGCACAAAAACCACAACCTTCATCCACTGGAACCAAAGACGAACACACAGTGAGAAAGTAGAAGGCTGTGTAATTGCTGGGGCCAGCCATTCCTTAGACATTTTAAGAAAGCCCAAACTTGGAATCAGCAGAAATCTCATGATGAAGTCCAGTGAAATGTCTGCATAAGACACTTTCTGCCCTCATTCACACCCTTGTGCCAACCCACTTGCTTTCATGGAGTTATTCAGGTTGTAAGTCAGGGCATAGTATGTCTCTATATATTAAAGTGATCTTTGTCTTCTTTCTTTCTCCCCTTTCCTTGGGACACTAATCTAAAATGAACATCCAAATGTTATTATGCGCAATAATTAATTTTACTGATTTAAAGGTCCATTCCTTTAATTTCTATCCAGAAAATACTTGATTGCATTCAGCAGATTTTTTTGAGCCAGACATTTAGGATGAGACCCTATACAATTATTACTGATTGTAATACAAATCTGCAAAATTATTAAATTTTTCAACCCAAGCGAATTAAACTGTTGTTGTACCTGCTTTTAAATAACATTGTCTTCTAAGTATGGGTTAATGATAAGTTAAATAGGTAGGGCCTGATTGACCTCTCATTTGCACTAGTAAATCAGTAACAGCGGTACTAAAGAAAATGGAGTTACCGTACAATGATGTAAAATTGGTGTGAAAAGCAAATTAGGGCTACAGTATTTACATAGTGCTATAAACAGTGCTTAGTTTAGTTAGTTTGAACACTTAGGCTGTGTTTGATTTCATGCATGCAAACTGAGCATTATGTCAGAAATAGTTTGTTTGCAGAACTTCTGTGAATCACATTATTGGTGGTTGACTTTAAAAAGATTCGGAAGTTTTGTTTGACATGAGTGACCGAGAAATGGGCCTGAATCAAAGCCCTGCATCTGATCACCACCACGCGCTTTGAAGATTTTAGTCTGAATCTAGATTTGGATCTGATCTTTGAAACTGGCAAGTGTTACTAAAATGTGTGGAACCTGAACTCTGGATCCTAACAACACTGAACTTTGGGAGTTACAGCCCAAATTTTGTGGCTCTGATTTATTACTAATAAACACCTACCATTTCATTCCTTCTCTGAAGCTGATCAGAACTAGAGGGGACTTGTAAGAGTGGGGGTGGGCAGGGTCGGCCTCTCCTACCCAGATTTTCTGCTTAGTTTGTACTGAGCATGCTCACATGGACTGCTTGCATCCGACGAAGTGGGTATTAGCCCACGAAAGCTTATGCTTCAATACTTTAGTTAGTCTTTAAGGTGCCACAGGACTCTTTGTTACCTCACATGGACTGAGCATAATCCCAACACTGCTGAAACCGGCTGCCCTCACTCCACCCCTATTGGTAGGCCTGGGTCACCTCTGATCAGAACCTTCTGCATTTGTAAAATTAAGCAAGAATTTTTGTGGAAAAAAACTCTTATGCGGTTATTGGGACTTGTTGATTTCAGTGGATGGAATACATGGCAAGAACAAAAGTTCCAGTGTATTTTATCATCATTTCTGGTTCCAGTCCTCTGCTAGGATCAGGAATTCAGAGATGCAATAAAATGAAAAGTAATTGGGGGAAAGGATTTTTGAACTTTATTTAAGGGTTGGCTAAGTTTTAGTGAAGGTTTAGGTTAGTTCTGATTTCATCCAAAGTGGTTTGCACATCCTTAACAGCTATCAGATATTAAAGGCCTTAGGTTGAATAAAGAGTACTTAAAGTGCATAATTGTATGGATGGACAAATGATTTTGGTAAATGTGGATCAAGGACAATTCATATCTCAACTAATCAGAGAACACTTACTTTTTGTGTTCCTTGTGGACAAACAGGGCAACACTCTCCAAATGGAATCTCTGGGCTGGGACAGTCTAATTCCTGATCATCACAGAGGATGTCATCACAGAGAACAGCTCCTGAGTCGCACACACAGATTTGGCATGGTTCTGGTTTCCAAACATCCCTGTCAGCATACACTTGCCCAAGATGTGTACATGCCCCTGTAACTGGAAAAGGAATGAAAGAAAATGTGAGATGTGTAGCAACCACCAATGCTCACTAACACATCAAATGGGATTTTGAAAATGAAACTGAAAACTGGAGGTTTTACTTTAAACAGGTCTCATTAATAACAAGAGGCCAAATTCGCCTCTCCTTCAACCACCCTAAAGATCTGTTTTGGGAAATGGGATCTGCACTGGATCTTCCACTGACATCAATGGAAGTTCTTTGGGCGATTCAGTCTATTGACTTCAGTAGCCTTTGCATTAGGTCTAGTGATCATTCAGTCTACTGACTTCAGCAGTAGCCTTTGGATCAGGTCCCCTGGGCAGAAGGATCATATAATCTGCAATAGAATGCCACAACACCAGTAAATAGGAGAATGTGTCCAAAGTGTTAAACTATTCACATTAGTGCACATGCACACACGTGTACACACAAAGATCTGCAGTAAAAAGAAAAAAATCTCTAGTCTCCACACATACTGAAAATGACATACAGTCCACAGCCTAGTTTAACGCACTTGGCAGGTTGGGTTCAGGAGAGTTTTTAAAATGAATATCTATGTACACTGTAGCAAATAAGTGAAAATTTATTTAGTTCCAGGAAAGTTTGTGTATGGCAAAAGCAAGGAACTTTTTTGCTTTAAAAACTGTTCATTTCATTCACGGTCTTTCCAAGACTAAGCCATTTCACAAATGCAAAAATAAGTTAATTATCTGTCTGCACTCATACATTCCCTGTAATTGTAGTATCCAAAGAGATTATTGGTTACAAAATATGCACATAGCTCTAGTCATAATTTTCTGTCAAAAACATAGAAAAACCCAGCTGGCCATCCCTGTCAGTGACCTACGGTATTTCATTTGATCTATTTCCTGTAATGGTTGCCCTCAAGTATTGTTACAGCAAATGCCTGTCTGATTTTGCCTTAGAAACCCTATTTTCAATAACAATTTTCCGTACTTAGTGCTACATTTTTTATAAATCTAAACTAACCCCACACGACCATTTTAAATTTTCATCAATACAGAAAGTGTGTCTGTACACATATCTTTACCAGTATTCATCACCCTCTTATGCTACTGTCTCAATAGATTTGATAAGGACCCCAGATATATTTAAAAACATATATTTCATAGGTGTGCCCTTGAAGTACCACTGATGTCACATGGACAACTTAGAATAGCATCAAATGTTGCAGTGGTCCTACTCATAGAGTGCAAAACTGAGCCAGAGTTTATGTCACCTTCTATTTCTACCCCATCTGCCCTCTCTCCTTCCCTCATATCTCTACATCCTGGCTTGTAGTCCAGTGAACTCTCTGTTTTCCATTACTGCCCACTCACTTTGATCTGTCTCTCCTCCCTCCAGTTCCCGTCTGAAGTTCCTCTTTCCCACATGTGCATTTTTGCCATTCCCATAACTCCCTCCATCTTCCTTGATGTCTGCCTTTCTCCCTCTTATTCTTGTCTCCATAGTTTCTTTCTACCCTACATTCCTTTTGCTTTCTCACTCCCCTCCATTCCTATGGCCTCTCCTCTCAGTCTCCCTGTCTTCTATTGACTGACACTCCTGGTCTCTTTCTTATGTGCATTCCTCCTATGATTGTTCCTCCCCATTTCATTCCCTCTTACCCATCTAGTCTTCCTGTCTCCACCTGTCCACTTTCCTTTCCCCCCAATCTCCTCCACCAACTCTTCTTTGTTTCCCTATCCCCTCCAGATGTCATACAGCCTTCCCTTCCCTTACTGCCATCCCAATCTCTCTTATTTGTTAGCCATGACATTCCTCTCCTCTTGCTTCCTTCTTGTCTGCTCTAATACACAAAGCAGTGCACTGTTTTTAAGGTATACAGTGTCACTTGCAGGCTGTGCTGATAACTTCAGAGTATTGGGCTTATAGGAAGGAACCAAAATCTTCTGGGCTGGTTGAATGAGGCGCTACCACCTGAACCTTGCCTTTGCTGCTGTTTTTCATAGGACCCTAAATTTCACTGAAAGTCAGTAGGCCTTAATCTCCTAGTGGTGAAGTCACTTACAAAAATTTGAAAAATTCATCCTTTAGCTCAAGTGGTGCAGAAACTTATGCTCTTAGTGTTGAGGAACTTGGTCTCAAATCCCATTGTTGGAAGCAAATAGCATCAAACAGAATTGCCTCTAAATAGAATATATTTCAGAACTGTCCACAAGTCATCATATGTTGCGGGAAGCTACAAATGCTGGAGCAGATGATTTTGATTCAACAGTAATGTTACAGATTTACATCTGAATCCTCTTGATAAGCCCTAGTTGGAAGGATGTTGATGTGGGATGCTTTTCTGATTAGGAAAGAGTGAGAATTTTCAGATTATTTGGGCTACCATGAATATGGTACTGGGGCCATTATCTTGACAGGAGCATACTTGATGTGTTATTTCAGGGTGGAAGTTAAATTATACTGAGTCTTAAATTGTTATTTACAGATAGCTACATCATTTCATAAGCTGGTTATTACCTCCTCCTCTCCCAGCTAGGTAGCTCATTTTCTCCCCAGTTTTACTTACAGGACGAGCAGAGTGAGGAGCAGATCTTGCTATACTCTATAAAAGGGATAGGCCAGATCTGCCCCTCAGCATAGCCTGGTGGGCATAGAGAACAAGGACATACTCTCGTCCACAGTACTCATCCCATCTTTGTACCTCCTGTCTCTGTAGCTAAAGTATCTGCTTCTTATGCCACTTTGCTGTGGGAAGGGAATGGGACCTTTCTCTTACTCTAATTCACTGCACAGAGAAAACCATAATTTAGCCAGGACTGTTTAATAAAACTATCATTATCCACAGCTAAAGAACATCATGCTGGTGAGTGCATGTGTGCCATTGTGAGTGTATAAAAGTATATAAAGTCTTTGTTGACTTCACCTTTTTTAAGGTCGAGATTTTCAGCTCCAAATATCCCCATTTGTCTGCTTTTTGCAAACTGCAGCTTGTCTTTAACTATGATTGCTCAAGAATATCACTTTCATATTCTCCAGGAAGTTAGGTGCAAGGATTCACATTTTCACAGTTCCAGGTTTTCTCACATCCTATTATATCAACATTGTTTTGTTACTTTCTTCTCAGAAATGTATAAGGCCTGATCCTGTTCCCATTGAACTTAAAGGCACAGCTCCAGTGGGGAGCAGGATAGGGCCCATAATTCGCATAGTCTACCACTGTTGGTGGAAAAATCTCTGTTTTCAAGTCTGCTATTCTTAACAGCTATCACAAAATAGGGCCATGTTTCAAAACACAATTTTTCATAATTAGCAAAACATGGTTTTCATTTTTTCCTCTATGAAATTAAATTGTATCAATGAAAATCAAAGGAATTTAAATTGTCTTATAAAATGATTGAGATAATTTAATGGTAATAAATAAACCTGATTTCACTAAACAGTCTTGTAACATTGTCATTCTTTTATTTTACAGTAGATGGCATGATTTAATAGAAAGAAGAACAGAGTACACAGACATCTGGCTATAATGACTTTCATACTTGCTTCTAACTTTCTGGATTTCATTAAATCAGTAAAGAAATAAGCTGAAAGAACTGCAGAACAAATCTTTGAGGCTTTTGGCAGAATGAAAGTATTAAATAGGTTTTCCAGAGGAAAATTACATCTGGGTTGATTTAGCCTGTTCAAGACACCCCCTGGTGTCAGCATGCTATGACATAATGCATCATCCATTACACATACAGACTATAAGACAGCTCCAGAATAGTCTGGAAAGCTGTTCTGTGTTAAAACATTCACAAGTGATACATAAAAATAATAGGGATATGAAAAAGGCTGACTCATCTAGTTTTAAACTTGTGGCTGAAATAGTCAAATATTTGCCTTAAGCAGATATTCTTGCTGGTTCCTACTTGTATATATAAATACTAAGATTTCATAAAGTATCAAGAACATATAGCCAATATCAAACCTGACCCCAGTTCTCAAAGCACTAGTTGTAATAGCTTTAAACAACTTCAGTTCTTTGAGAATGACTGTGATGGCTTTCCAGCAATTGTGTAAATAAATAATATATCTTCTACATCTGCAAGACAGGTTAGAAAACATATATAGTTTTCTGTTGTAAAATGTATGTGCCTTCAAAGTGTTTGGGTCTTAAAGATTTCTATGATTTGCAGTAGGTGGGCTTTCCCCCAGCACTGAAATCACAACATGTTATCCTGTCTCATACAAAATTCCTATTTGCTAACCAGGCTAGCAGCAGGGTGGGGGCAGAACAGGAAGTGTCGACAGGAAATACTTTATGTTTTTCTGAAAGGACCCAATCTGGCTGATATATGGATGAGTTCTGATAACTGCAGTAGAAAAGCATATCTGGACATCCTCTTGTGGAGGGAGGACAGCTATGACATGGGATGTAATCCTGATTCCTCTGAGGTAAATGGGAATTTTGCTATTGAATTCAACGGCCTCAGGAACTGGCCTGTCATGTTGTCATTTTTTGCTTTATGTTTGTCCAGACACCATGATCCTCAGCTAACCACATATATATGAAAGGGGGAAAGATCTACATTTATTCTCCAAAACCACAGACTTCCTCCTCTTTGGATGAAGTGAAATCTCCAGGAGTTGTATTAGTAGCAGGATTTGTAACTTGTTTCCAGACTAGCTACTAGAGGGTGAAAAAAACCAAGACCACCTGAGCAGGTGTGATTCCATTCATCAAGTTCAACCTCAGGTTCCCCTATAAGCTTTAGCACAAGCTGCTGATCAGAGTGAAAAGCTGAGTTGCTCTGTAATCACAGCTGTTTTAACTGGAGTTTGCTAAGGTGGGTAAACCCAAGCTAGGAGCACACAAATTGTTTTCCCCAGTGAAGATAGTCAATAGGAACCTTTCCTACTATTTTAAGGGGCTTTCGACTGAGGCCATAAAGTGGGTCAATGAAGATTTTCATAGCACCTATGGGATTTAGGAGCACAAGACCCTTTGACTTTCAATGGGACATTTGCTCCTAAATTCCTTGGGCCTGATTCAAAATCCCCTTGAAGTCAAAGAAAGTCTTCCCAATGACTTCAATGGGCTTTGAGTCAGGGCCCTCAGATGCTTTTGAAATTTCCCTTAAGTGTTTGTAATCTAGGTTTTCTTATTTTTCACCTATTTTGGGACACTAAACCTAAATCTAATCTACAACCTACTTAAAGTAGCTAATTCTAACAGTGCTTTTATAATTCTTTTTAAATGCTCTATTTATTAGGTATTTCCACAATGTAAAGCAACCTTGACTGAAAATGTGGCTGAAGTAGAAAGGAAAGAAGTTGTTTAATATAGAGGGAAGATTTTGTAGTTCCTCTCTGTTCTGGACTAGATTTATGGGAACATTAACAAGTTTTACCATCCCAGCTTTTGAAACAGCATTCCTTTCCACTGACTGAACAAAAAGCAGAATGCCAAAATGCCTACCTTGTAGCAAATGGTATGGGCTCTCTGACTGTTATGAAGATGATGTTTATAAGAAAAGCAAACATGCTCATTCCATACTAAGATCAGTAATGGAAATAAATGGGCTCTCATAATGAACTCACTGGCTTGCTGGGCCAAAAATTTTGAGCTGTTTTGAACTTTGTGCAATTACATAAGTGCTAAGTACAGGAGAAGTTTGAAACATTTTTTGCTTCATATGACTTATAGAGATAGAGAAATAAAGGAGAGAACTATTTTAACTAGATGGTTTTCTTTTTCTTAAAAAAAAAAGACCTACAGACATTGTCCTGACTTTAATTGCCCTCAAATGGTGATCTTCTAGAACTAATTTAATACATGTTGATAAACCATATTTCTCCCAAGTATACAAACTGACATGCTATAAACAGTTGCAGTGGGGATGTACTTCATAAAAGAGAATTGTTTAAAGCACAGTATTGGAAGTTAAGAGTTGTAGATTTTACCTAGGGTGATCAGATGATCCGATTTTATAGGAACAGTCTCGATTATTGTCTTTTTCCCCTTACATAGGCTCCTATTACCCTCCACCCTCTGTCCTGATTTTTCACACTTGCTGTCTTGTCACCCTAATTCTACCACAAGCTGTCTGTGTAACCTTGGGCAATTCACTTAGGTTGGTATTTTTGAAGGGGCTAAGAGATTAGCATGTCTTTGAATTCTGTAGCACGTAGATACACATTAACATTTGCAATAGTAAAGATAAGCCTTCTGACTGTTCAAATACAGGAGTCCACTGAAATAATTTTTTGTTGTGATAAGAATAATGAATTGAGGGCCTAATCCTATGCAAGTAAGTCTAAACACACTGCATAAATTGGCTATGCACCCTGTTAAGCAGTCCTAAGGGGAGTCATCCCATGGGGAAGAGTAAGAAAGAGATCTGCAAACCATCTGTAGACAGGAGACAGCACATACCCCTGACCATGTTACTGTGAGTAGAAGTTCTGTGGGAGTTACCCTGAAATACACTGTTCCAGTACAGAGAAATAGATGAGACAGAGGGTTGGGATTGGAAAAGAGGGGAAATATGGATGGTCACTTGCCAGCGCCTCCCCCCAACCCGCCAGCCAAGGAAGATTCTTCCTTCCAGTGAGGTCCAGGATTAGGCCGTTTTCAAGCATTTAGATGGTGAAGAAGTAGGAATTGCACAGTTAATTAGAGAGCAATTTCTGAGAGTGCAAAAAAAATGCTGTTTTCAGAAAATTGATCTAAAGTTGATGATATAAATAGTAATTTTTCCATTGATTTTATATTGTACCAGTTACTCATTAATTTAAGGTCAGACTTTTCATCCTCACACACACTGAGCAGTACCTCAATTCTGTAAGTAGTCCCATCAGCTTCAATTGGAGTTTTCACAGAGTAAAGTACAACTTAATATTAGTAAGTGTGACAGGAGCTGGTCCTAAATTAATGATTAGCTGGTATAATAAATGGGGGAAAAACTCAACTCTCCAATGAATAAAGTTGCTATTTATAAGCGATTCTATCATCTATTAATTGTGATCATACAAGCAGTTAGCCTGAAGGAGGACTGCAGGACTGGGCCTACAACTGGTATTTCTCTTCCCTTTCTCTCCGTTAGTAAGGATAATTGCACCAAGACGACATCTGCTTGACAGCTAAAGAGTCCATCTGTGCTTGCCCACTATTCCACATCTAAAGGAAGAATATTCTTTTTACAACACAGTCATGATATCCGGAGCAATACATTTTGTTGTCATCTTTAGTTCAGCTTACTAGTGCACATTATTAATTGATTTAGGTCCAGGTCATCCTCATGCGAAAAAATCCCACACACAGACTAGGAAAATCAATGAGGTTCATCTTGTGGTCTTTCCTTAGAGAATCCCATTGGAACAGGGTGTTTGCTGCTACATAGAGTTGGAAAGGAGCTAATTTATCTAAGCACACAGTTGTCTTGAGATCCACGGGGATGGGAGGAGGGAGAGAGTATCTTAGGACACCTACACAAAGCCTGGACATTTGGATGGAGGGCCAGTGTCTTCCCATTCCTCTCTGGACTCTTCCAAATGGTTCTATTTAGATCTATGTTGATGGATCCCCTGCCAGCTGCTGTCTTGCCTCCTTACCCCACAGAGGTGCACAGTGAAGAGGTAGAGTAGTACAAAACAATGCTAATAATTCTGCTATACCCTCATGAATTTGAGATAGGACCTTACCCCAGTAAGAAGATGCACACAACATCCCACTTCCATGACAATACACAATGGAGACCAAAGGACATCCATTTGCTTAGTGGAAAGAATTGCATAGGATGGGGCTAACATTCTCCCTTTTGAGATCCACACCATCTGTCTCTCCTCCATTTCACATGACTTGATGGAGAAGCAGGCCCTCAGTCAGTGCAAATGATTGCAGTGTAAACTATCATTTAAGCTTTTCGTCTCTCTCTCCTATGAGTCTTCAAGTTCTGTGATAGTCCTTTTGTTTACTAGAAACTCAAGATGTGTGTTATAATCACCAGATGGCAATTTGTTGCTCAGTAAAATTTAGAATGCCTTCAACTTAATTTTTACACTCAGGCCTTGTCTACTCTAGGGGAGATTGATCTAAGTTACACAACTTCAGCTATGTGAATAACATAGCTGAAGTTGACATACTTAGATCTACTTGCAGCAGAGTCCACACAATGCTATGTTGAGTGGAGATGCTCTCCTGTTGACTCTCCTTGTGCTTCTCGTTCAGGTGGAGTACAGGAGTCGAGTGATCTGAGGTTGATTTAGCAGGTCTTCACTAGACCCACTAAATCGACTGCCAATGCATCAATCACTATGTGGCGATCCCCCAGTAAATGTAGATAAATCCTCAGACTATTGGCACTTTCATTACCTTTTTCAGTTGTATTTGGATTAAAAATAGTAAATCTTGTTCTTTGTATTAAGTACACTAATGACATTGTTTGTCTCAGTGGTAATGTGATTTAAAACAATTGCATCTACGTCACTGTATTTAATCTAGCCTTTTTATGTCATCCAGTCATTCTTACATTTTTACATTCATAGGTGATTTTCTTAATAAACGTCTGATTCTCACTCAGCTATGCATGCAAGATAAGGCATCATTCTGAAATAAGGACTATATTCCACTCATTTCTGAACTGTTAATGGGGTGAGCACAAAGAAATGATCACACTGTACCTTCATTCATAAAGTGAGCATTTCAAACAATAAAATTTATTTAATAAAAAGCTACTGATTTTGATATAGACTAAATACAGCAAACCATTTTTTTTACAAGGTTGCTCACAGAATTATGTTATCCATTCTTCTGAATTCCCTATGCCATTCTGATTAAATGAATTAATGAATACAAGTATTGGTCAGGTTTTATGCTAAGCTATGCTAATGACTATCCCTGGACATCATTAAGAGTTAAATAGTGACTCCACTGAGGCAGAGTTGTAACGGGGAAAAGGTGTGGAATGTGTGCTGAAGGAGCTGAGTGAGAAGGATCTTGCAGAGTTTTCTTCTTTAAGGCCCTGTGTGAATGGATTTAAGATAGAGGATAATATTAATATTCTGGTCTTTATAGCAGAAATGGGCCAGATTACAGACAGGGACTACAAATATCCCCTCATTTATTATGCTTTGATATAATCCCTAAACTGATCATCATTTATCCATGGATAGCTGTGAATATAGGGCCTGATGCAAAGCTCATGGTAGTTAAGATAAGTCTTTGAAGATCCCAAGGGACTGATCCTGGACAGTCCTGAGTGCCCCGAACTCCTTTTTACTTCACTGGAATGGAAGGCCCTCAGAACCATGGAGATTAAGTCCTTAAATAAGAGCTATTGATTACATCAGAACAAGAAGCACAGTGGATAAGAGTGATGTTCTACTTCCATATGATGAATTTCTTATGTGGAGACAATAGCATAATATTTCAGTTTCTCTTCCAATCTCTATGTTCCCCCATTACTGTGATTTTGTCACTTGACCTTGTGTGACCTTTGGTGTCAGTGACTACAGATGAACAATAGGCAGGTGCACATAATTACTAAGAATAATAAACTTGATCGGATTATTTCAGAAGCTTCCTCTGCCAAAAAATCAAAATAAAAATATTAACCTTAGATTCAATACCATTCTTGGGCACTTCAAAAAGCTCTGGTAACTTTAAAAATGTACTTCATTACTATTTACCTCTGTACATAAGGACCACAAATGGATCGGCCATAATACTGCAAGGAAGTCTGTTCTTGTGATATTTCTTACGTGTCTACAAGCAAGAAGCACTGGAAAGATTTTAAAACAGGCCTTTTTTCTTGGGGGTTGGGGTGAGAGGCCTCAGCTCCCACTGAGCTCAAGGCCAACTAAGAGGCTTAAAGGACACTTTAAAAACTTAAACCTTAACTTGTGAAACAGAACAAATATTTCCCATTTTTTTGTTGATTAGCTTTGCTGGTCACAATTAAGCAATTTCTGTCAAGTAATTAAAATCCAAAATGAGGCATGGAAAATTATATTTTCCAACCAAATGAGAGGGCTAAATATTTTATTTAGTGGCTGGTTTTAAGATCTGCCTGGAAGAACCTAACTTGGTTTAATGCTTTTCTCAAGAGATGTCAGCAGATGGGAAATGTTCCAGTGCTGTACAGTACATATGGTAACACAATTTACATTTTCAGATACAATGGGCAAATTCAGTCCTTGTGTAACTCCGCTGACTTCGGTGAAGTACATCAGAGATGAATAAAGCAACAGGGGTCTGCACTAATATAACTCCCTGTGCAATTTCATTGGATTCAATGAATTGGCATGGGTCATAAATCAGTGGAGAATTTGGCCCCTGTACTTTATATTCAAATAATTTATTAAAAAGAGATCCAGCATACTATCCCCAGAAAGGAATCATATCCGTGACTGCAAATAAATTACAAGTACCTGTAAGGCTTTGGAAATGGAACAGATCAGTCAACGATGTGATTCTGTACAAACAGGACAGTGTCATTCTGTCCTCATTTGTAAACCAATGTGTGTTCATTCACCTGCCTCCATACATATTTTAGACTCTTAGCTGATAGGTATGGCAGTGTTTAGAGATTTTCCTTGAATCTCTTCTAGTCAAGATTAAATAGCTAGCTGTAAAACTCTGTTTTGGTTACAACACTATTAAGTCAAAATTATAAAGTTAACAAAGCAAACCATTGTAGCTGTTTTATTACAGTTGGCAAAGGCATTTCCAATTTTTGGACCATCTGTTAACTATAAATTTGCTAAATTGTTTTTCAGCCGCTGGCTTCTAAGTATTTCAGATCCTTTTTTCTTAACTAATACCCGTCCTAATGCTAGTAAGAGTACAATGCAGAAAGCCAGGTATTGCTAGTGAGTTCTAGTGCCTAAAGTGGGCACAAGCATTGTTGCTGACCTCAATCCCCCTATAGTTAAGCATGTTAGAAAAATGAGAATTTATGGGCTGGGTCTGTGAAAACTGGAAAAGTGAAGATTTTGCATAGAAACCTATAGCAACTTTGTTTTCTTCAGCCAACCTAACCTGAAAAGATGCAGCTGGATTTAAATTTCTGTTTAGATTATTTGATTCTTACTAAAGAGAGCGCTATTATACAGAGGACCACCCTGGCAACATCTAAAAGGACAGTAAGTTGAGGGTACTGTGTACCGATTTTACAAACATCTGAGCTGATTTTAAAATTATCGTGCTCAAAGATCTGTAATTCCCGCTACAATAGCCTTCAGGTGACCATCCTTCCATGAAACAACTGGCATGCAATCATGGTGAGTCTGTACAGAACCAAGCAGGATATCCTAACATATATTGACAGACAAATAGTCAAAAAGAACCTCTCACTAACATCAGAGTGATTTCCAAAGAGCAAAATTGTTGTGTTCACATGTACATAGTTCAAGGAAAACATGGGCAGTGTAGTTCATTGTTTATTTGGTGTTCAGTGTAATAGCTACACTGAACTGCAAAGTAACAATGAAGCATCCCTCCTATATTTTTCATTAACTGTGTGCGAGTGAACAATTGTTTGTTTTGTTTTTGAAAAAGAAGAGCTGCAATTTTGTTCACATATCTCTACCAAAGAGAAAACATCAGGAAGAAAAAAAATACATGATGAAAACCAAGAGATATTCACAAGTGAGGGCCTGATAATGCAACCCACTGGTCAATAAGAGTTTGACTTCAGCTGGGAGCAAGTTATGGCTCAGAGTGGAAGATAGAACCAGTTGTTGCTAGGAGCTTCAATAGTGCATTACCATGGAATGTGGTTTCCAGCCACAACTCAGTCCCTAATATCTACTACTGAAAATAGTTGTCCGTTCTCCCCTGTGATACCACGTTGCACTGGACTGCTGGAAGATACTGGACCTAAAGCTGGCATAGGTAGTCATGAAACTATCACTCCAAGGAAGAGGGAATCCTCTGATAACACAGAATCAGAGCAGTAGCAACTACAACATCCTCCAACTGCTGATGTTGGGGACACTGACAGGAAAAGGCCTCCTGGTAGGGGCTGCCTCCAGACTGGTGATCTCCAGCTGCAAAATTGGTCTTTTGGGGTTGTTGGCAGTTTGATGCACACAGCCAGCTCAGCCTTAAAGCTACATTTGCATCCCACTTTTTGGGTTGTGCTGTGTGCCCGTTTGGCCATAACTAAGAATCTCTGCCACAGCCTACACTTGCCTTCACAGTAGGAGGCTTCATTCTACCTTAAAATGAACATCATTACTTTAAAGTAACATTCTTAGGTTGTTTATTGCCTTGTGTGTGATTCAGTCCCCTGTCAAACATCTTTCCACAGAGCACTTTTGTGAAACAAAGTTAGTAAAAAGTGCAGCTATTATTACAGTGCAAGTCATTTTTAGTCTCATTCTTATATTTCATTTATAAAACTACAGCACTTGAGAAAAATCATGGAAAATGGAAGTGGTTTCTTAACTAATCTGAAAAGAATCTCCTCTGATGCATTTTCAGTAAACACAGCCAGATCCCAGTGTCTGAAGTTTACCCTGACTAAACTTAACAAACGATTGTTGTTTGACTGGTTATATCATGTTTTCCATTGTCATTTTGACATGAAACAGGCAAAGTTTCCAGCTCTGGAAACAGAGCCAGGAGGATTAGTACTGAAATAAAAAAAGGAGTGGAAGGGGAGGTTGGATTTTGTTTTAAGTGAGAAGAGTTATGAAGTGAAGATAGCTGTTCTTATGAAACACTGTTTGTTCTAAAAGATAAATGAATATTTGGTCTCATGTACTGTAGCCTAAGGACTGCTCTTACTTATGTTCTTGCTGCAGTCTCGTTCTATGCACCATCCTGCAGACAAGAAAGATGGACCAAAGGGTCAGCTCTGGGAACTATTTCCATTCCTTTTACCATGTCAATGACACAAAGGAGACACACACAAAGGAAAATTAACTCCTAAACATGTCTAAAAACTGGAGTGTACTTCTACCAAACCAGGCAGCTTCTGATTCTGGACCATATTAAGGGACATCCAGAAAACTCTGAGGATCCTCCCATAGTGTTTCCAGGGAAACAGAGCCTCATGTGCCTTGTTCCCATCCCTCTAATAGCATGGTCCCTGAAGGAGACGTGTGGTCTGTCACATTGGGGTTGCTCTGTAGCAGAATACAGAGAGATACCATGGGCATAGGTGCTGCCTTAAGTAACATTAATTCCAGTGAGAATTATGGATGGAAATCCTGGGTTAAGCATGGAATGGAGTTGTGAAGAATGCCTGTGGTTCCCTGTTCAACATCCTCTAACAGTAACCTTGCCCACAAAACCCTTCAGAACTCTTGCATAAAGAGCTAAGCTAAGTATTTCTGGGCACAGTATCAGAGAAATAGCATCTCACCCCACTCCTTAAGAAGGATTTCACATATGTTAAGTCCCTTTCATATGTGTCAATGAAAGGGAGTATGCGGACTACTATATACAAACAAACAATAATTGCCCTTAAACTTAGCGGCTGGGGGAATGGGGCAAATTCTGACGTCTTTAGAGAATGTTTCATTATTTATTCCGGCAAAAGACCCACTCGACAATGAGAGCTTTGCTTGACTAAAATTTGAATGCCTATTTCAGTAGGACTTCAAGATTTACTCCATGCACTATATAATTTAACTCCATATTTGATCATCAGGAATGTTTTGTATAGGATATATTATTATTATGACAAATGCCAGGAACAAGGGATAAACCGATGTAGTATTCTTGCAATTATTTTAAGGTTAAAATATTGTCAATAAAAATCTTGCATTTTTTTTTAAACTAAGCTAGGTTAACTTACTTATGGCAGCTGCCAAAGGTCAAAACTAGAAACTCCAGAAAGTAGTCTTTAACTGCACTTTTAATGTACTATATAAGAAATAGTAGCTTTCAAAGAGAACATTTTGCCACCTAGTATGAAAGCGCTTTTGAATATTACAGAACTAAATATAGTTTTCATTTAAAGGTTGTAACCATTTAGATGCTTGTCAGATTACAGGTTTATAAACTTTCATAGAGGCTTTGGATAGGCAGGTAATGGATGATGTTTAGTAATCTTTTCAGCTGGAACCAGGTTCTTGGTTGAAGCCTCAGCCACCCAAAGTATTATAATGTATAATTGACTAAGCCCCCACTAGAAGGATAATGCATGGAAATGAGGCTAGGGCCATGGAGAAACCATGGGGCAAGTTTCAGGCTGATCAACACTGACATTATTCCAGCTTCTTTAAGGTCCATCTGCAGTTTCTAGGTATCACTGATGACAAATTTTATGTTGCTATGTCACATTGCATTTCTACAACGACCTCAGAATCTAGTTACCTCATGTCCCTCAACAGCCATTAGCCACTGAACTTCTTGTTACCCATTTTCTTCTTCCCCTTTGTTTAGAGTCTGAAGCTAACCCTTTCTTTCATGATCAAATACAACTAAAAGATAACAGTGGAAATGTGATGATTAATGAACACAGCTATTAATCTAGTACCATAGGTTTTGAAGAGTCATTATCTAGGAGGTGCATGCAGTCATTTCACTGGCTGCTGCACTTGGTGCTCTTCTCAGGGTCACTGAGTTACTGCTCAGTCATAAGATGACATCCAAGAACAACAGTGTTCACCCTGCCTGCCAGCCTGAGAAAACACACCACACTATCAAATACCACTAGTGGAAGCCTGAGCCTCTGCCTTCTGTCAGTAGACAGCTGTCAAACCAAAATGCAGAGTTACAGATAGAAAGAACTAAATATCCACAAGCACATGTTAGTAGGTGAAACAGCAATGTTGGTAACAAAACCATGATGCATAGCATCTTCTCCAGATTATCAAAACAGATGTGTCCCAAGTTATTATATTTGTGATTAAATAGTGAGCCATAACAAGCTCTGAACCCATGTTAGCATGCTTGGCACCAGACTGAATAAGATATCCATGTCAGTATGGCACCAAAAAAAAGTTAATTCTTGCTCTTTTTTTCTCCTCCATCAAGTGAGCTGTTTAAAGCCAACTGCCAAGAACTGTGTAAGTCTGGCAACAACTAACATTTGGCAAGAGATGGTAACATTTGTCTAATTCAAGACCCAAAACTTCACAACAACTGGAAAATGAGAGGATCTGCTTGTGATTTGTAACTCTGTGAGGAGGGTGGCTATTATAGCTCTGACTCAAGTATTGAGTCTGTTAACAATAATATTACTGCTGGTGGACAACACCCTGAACCTCTGCTTCCTCCCTTTGTAATAAAGCAGTGAATGTTTCTAACTCCACTGCCCTTTCAAAAAATCAGTCTGCTTAGCGTTGGTCTCAAATCAAAACAAAATATGGAAAATTATGAAAGAAACCAAATGGTTTCACTCCCATGAGGCGGTCTGTGTGATCTAAATGGTGTTTATGAAATCTGTCACCTTTCTAAAAACATTTTTTTATTATTTTTATTTTTTATTTTTATGCACACTTGGTTGAAGGGCTGGACTCCCCCGACTTTAATTTAGGCACAGATTTTTCCAAATCAAAGTCACACATCACTCCTCCAAAACACAGTCTTGCCTGAGAGGCACACATTGCTGAACTTTAATCTCAAGGCCTAAGTTTCAACAATTCATTAGTTTAAAATTTGGTAGCCAGCAAGCACAGGCTAAAACATCCAGGTGCCAGATGTGCACTGCCGCATGTTCTACTTGGCACACTCTGCAGTACATCAAGGTGCCAGTTTCTTTATCCACAATGTTTTGGGAGCTGGATCAATTTGAGAAAAATGCTCAGTAAAGTTATGAGACATTTTATTAGACAAGGGATCCAAAAATAGCATGTAGAGTAGGTAACGGATGAAGAGTGGCCTTTGCAGTATGCTCAGATTGATTGTTTCCCACATGGCAGCATGTTATTGCTGCCAAATAAAATCACTGGAATATATATATATATATATATATATATATATATTTGCAACCATAGCATTGGCCTTCCCTTTCACTTGTTCAGCTAAAGAAACCTGCTTCTCACCGCCCTTCTGATCTTCCCTTCATGTTATGTTTTGGTGTTCATCTTCTTCATGTTCACTGAGTGATAGAGAAGATATACTTGGTACAAATCCAAGTATATTTTCTTTGGATACAAGACACCTGATCAGTTGTATTTGAACACCAAATAGCTCATCTTATCTATTATAATATAGTTATCCATGGCCATGCACTGATGGTACCAGGCATGTCTCAGTATAACCCTGGTTTTATCTTCACTTTGGCAAGCTTGAGGAGATGTCTGAGTTGGCAAAAGGTGTGATAGAAAGACATTGCTGACTGTCTTGAGTGTTTCTGTTCCACCAGCTAATTCAATGGATTAACATACAATGAATGAATATGTAGCATGCTGGGAAACACTAAAATTGTTGCTATTCTTCTAGAAACCACACACATATATTGCTGAACTCATGCCATTTCTTCATTGACGCGCTAACACTTTCCAGTTAATAAAAAAGCATAATCTTAAACTTGAGCTACTTTTAAAGAAATAATTACAAACTATTTTTTGCAGCTATTTAATCAAACGTAGATGTTCAGAATGAAGAGTTAGTGCAGAAGTAACAACATACTGATTCCTGCAACCTACTTATGATGGCTACAATCCACTTTTTAAAAACTGCCAATTAGAATAATTTTTGATCTTTCATATTAATACAGGATTCCCAAAGCATTTTTAAGAGATGTCCACTTGCTCAAGAAAGAGGTGTGCTGCTTTAGCAAATAGTCGAGGCAGCATTTATACTATAACTAGCAAAAATACCCGGCGTTGCTCGGGTCAGTCGGAGGTGGGGAGGGGGCAGAGAGCTGAGCGAGTGCGGGGTCCGTTGGATGGGGGCAGAGAGCAAACCTGACACCCCCACCTCACCCCCCCGACCAAACCCGACACCCCCACCTCACTTACCCCTCGACCAACCCGACTCACATTTTCACCCCCCCACCCAAACCCAACACCCCCACGTCTCCCCCTACCAACCCCAACACCCCCTGATCAACACCCACACCTCACCCCCCATAGACCAAACCTGACACACCCACCTCACTTCCCCCCCCAACCAAACCCGACACCCCTACCTACCACCACAAAGAAACCCGATACCCACACCTCACTTACCCCTCGACCAACCCGACCCCCCTCCTCACCCCCCCAAACAAACCCAACACCCCCTGACCAACCCCAACCCCCACACCTCACCCCTCACCCACCCAGACACCTTCCCACCCCCCCAGACCAAACCCAACACCCCCGGCTCACTTGCCCCCCGACCAAACCCGACACCCCCACCTCACCCCTCGACCAAACCCAACACCCCTACCTCACTTACCCTCCGACCAAACCCAACTCGGGTCCATGAGAGGTGGGGAGGGGGCAGAGAGCTGAGGGATTCCGCGGTCCTTTGGAGGTGGGGGGGGGGGCAGAGAGCTGAGCGAGTGCGGTGTCTGTTGGAGGGGGTATTATGACATCAGAACTATGTCACAGAGAACAGCAGCTGCCCAGCTGATGTGATTGGCCTTTAAATAATTTCACCCCGGGGGGCGTCAGAGGTGAGATTTGAAAAATTTTCAACCCTTACTGTCATTAGGACCCCAAGACCTCTAACTGTACCAAATTTCAAGTCTCTAGCTCAAACGGTGTGGAAGGAGTAAGCTTGCATACATACATACATACATACATACAAACATACATACATACATACATACACCATTTGACTTTTATATATATATATATATATAGATAGATATAAGCGTGTGTAAGCACAGAATTAGCTGCCAAATATGCAGAGGGTCTGATTCTGCTGACATGCTCCTTTTTCAGCAGTGGAGTTCTGATAATTCCAGTGGAGTTACTCACAATTTACAGGGTGGAAATAAGAGAACAATCTGGCCCTAGATCTCTAACATCTCCTTATTGTCATTGTGGATATGGGTGATATATTGCTAGCAAAGTCCGGTGGGAAATAGTGCTGGCTGGGTAACAGTTTGAAAGCCATCTTAAGGAACTACTCAAGGGGATGATAGCAATCTGTAGTAGTTTACTGTGCAGCGTCTAATAACAGTGAAGCCGAATCGTACTCAGTTCTTGGCCCTAATTCTTATAGACACAGACGCCCCTTTACACCACTCCGGCAGTGTAAAGGAGCCTTCAGTGAGGTGTAACCCAATATGTTTGCTGCCATAGTAGTGTAAAGGGACTTCTGTTACAGGTTTCACCATAGGAACACAGAGAAAAACGTTCTCACTCCCTGCTACACCATGTGTCTTACTCCTGTACCAGTAAAAGTCTATGTGTTACAGTGAACTTCAGTCACCAATGAGAGTGGTGAATATTTGTGGCTTGAGGCAGGGCTTTTAGGCTAGAATAGCTCCTATTATGTACCATATATTTTAAAATACCTTTAAATGGGTGTATATAAATTAGTTCAGAGATGTGTACTTTAAAGATTATTTCTATAATTTGAAACTTTTCCAGGAACACAAGTAAATACCTGACCACAAGAATTGTATTCACAGGAATAAGGTTTTAGTATCAGATTTTTCAACACCAAGAATTTGCTGCAGAAGTTATTTTTAAAGTTACAGTAACTCTGGGACAGAGTTGGCCTGAATGCAACACTTTTGTTTCATAATAAAATAAATAATAACAATAACATATTATTAATTATTATTATTATTATTATTTAAAAGCCAGTAAATGTTATCTGATGTAAGGGTGACAGAATTGGGCCTTGAATAATTAAATAGCTCCCAAACACTGATTCAATAATGTAACACGAGTATTAAGTATTCATTTCTTGACTCTGAATCTTCATTTGTTGCACGTGAAGCAGAACTACCAGCCACCAGATGGCACTTCATTATGAAAGAGGTTTTCCAAGATAGCTTAAACTGATGAAACTTTTAACACAGATCAGAAAATCTAGAGATTAGCCCATTTTAAGATAATTTTTTTTCTACAAGATGAAGAACTCTAGTTAGATTACCAAGACATTTTATAGCCTGTATTTGTGTTAGTAAGTGAACATTTCATATTCCATAATATCCATAACTTGAGTTAAGCAGAGGTTCAATCTTAGACTGTGTTTAAACTTCCCTTTCCGGTTATTACAGAAAAACTAAGAAACTCATAGCCGAAAGCTACATCTGACTATTATGAACACACTGTATACTCAGCACCTTCCTTAATATCTTTGCCAAGGCTTGTCTACTGACAAGATTTTCCAAGGAAAATTTTATACTGACTTACTTTTGATACAAACTATATAAACATTTTTCTTGAGAGAGCAATTCAGCATGTCTGGAAAGTCTCTTATTAATAGTAAACTCTGAATTATGTTGTAGTATTCATTTTTTGAATATGTCTATTGGGATGCAGGGTGGGAGAAGAAATAGGAGCAATTTCTAAAGAGGGGAAAGATTTTTGAACCTTGTGGAAAAGTACTTTCCAGGGTAAGGACAGTACTCTATGTTCTGAGCAAACCAAAAAGAGAGATTCAATTTCAGTTGCATTTACAAATTGACTGACTGATGTTTTACCAATTTCATTAAGCTAACCATCTCTCTCACCCATATGGAAACTAGCCCAATAGGGAAATGTTGCCATACCATGCACTTTGAACATAGGCGTGCACACCACATTTCATTAGGGTGTGCACTCAGGGAATTTTATTTATTTATTTTAAAGGTGCCGCACTCTGCATTGAAAGCCACTTTTTTTGAGAAATTAGGGTGTGCCTGGGCACACCCTGGGCACACGCCTATGACTTTGAACGTGCCAAACAAATGAGCCCTTAAGGATATTCCCTCATACGTTTTAGGCATAACCTTTTTTTCTAGGTCCAAAATTGACCATTACTAGAACAAATGTGCTTTGTAACACAGCAAAGTTGGGGAAAACCAAATTGAGGGGAAAGGTCTTGTCAGAGGAGGACATGCAGGAGGGTTTTGTTGAGATAGGAGATGAAACTGAGGGTGATTTTCACTGTGGGTGGCTGGTGGCTAACGATCCCATTATCTACAGTGAAAAAACATGTTAATTTATTTTGTTGTTGTAAGCAGAGAAGAGTCCCCACTGCATATATTTCCTCTGGTTTTGCAATATTCTTTTTATTGACATTTGGATCTCATTTGGGCACTTCTTTGTTACAGACTATAAGACCTGATTTTCTCATGAAAGAAACATTCATCCTAGGTTCCAATTGTTCCATTGCTCAAACATCCTGTTAGAAATATACTAAACCCTGATGCACAGGTTGCTTTCTACCTATGCTTTCACAGACAAGTTGGCCATCAATTTGGCAAAGTAATAATTTCTAATAGTTTCCTTTTTTTGACCAGGGCTGGGTGTGGGTATAAAAAGTTTGGCTGCATTTGACTGCTCAGCATTTTATATTAATTTGCTGCCTTTTATCAATTTATTTATTTTATTAGCCTTTCATGCATGAACATCTCTTTCACATTTAGAAGACAAAAGTATTATTTCACACCTTAAGAGTAAAAAGATATGAAACATAATGATGAAAATGTTTAGGGAATAGTACAAATCTCCAAAGCATCAAATGTTCTTATGGAAACTCATCTGTTAACTATCATAGTTATCATCACTCTAAGTTGAATTTGAGTGTAGAGTAATTTTCACTATATTCCAGGTTCATTTTGTGTCAGTGATCTGTTGCATAGCATACCCCCCTTAGAAGATCAGTTAGCTGTTAACTGATCTTCTAAGAGATTGAAATAGCTTGCAGATGAGTGATATAAAAGCTTTTTAGCAGAGTGAATGCATTTGCTGTGTGTGAAAAATAAAAACTCAACAAGCTGACAGATATTTCCTTGTACAGTGTTACAGAAATGGTTTCAGCAACCTTGGATACAATTTCTAAGGTTTTTTTTTTCCCTATAGGCTAAAATCTTTAAATCATATTCCTACACTGCCAAAGGAGCACTTATACTGTATGGTATAGAACAGCAATCTAGCAAACAGCTGGAAACACAGGCTTATTACATGAAACAAATAACTTCCAGACTACACATTTAAAAAAAAAAAAAAAAAACCCCAAACTTTCCAGAGCCTATAATATGAACAGCAGAAAGAACAAGAGAAACTGCAGCTTAAATAGAGAAAAATGTGCACAGGAAAAGCAAAACATTTCTTACATTTAGGAATCTCCTGGCTAGTAATCAACATATTCTAATATTCAGCTAAAAACCATTATCTATCTATCTCATAATGTTGAATGGGTGAAGGAAAAGTATCCTGGGGAGATTTGGGAATACTGTTTTATTATGTGCTATTAAGATAATTGATGAAAATAAAAAATAAACTTGTACAAAGTTTGAATTACTCACCGTCTTGTTGTGCCAAAGTAATTGAAGGTTGAAAAACGGCAAGAATGAGCCAAGTTACTTTTTGCACAAAGCTCATCATGTCTAAATATTAGACATGAGACTCTATGTGCAAAAATAAAAATGGGGGGAAAGAAAAATCAATTCAAAATAGCACCATCAATTGTTCCCTGCCCCTTCAGCACCGGGCCCTGCACAGAACTGAGCCACAGACATTCCTTTGCTTTGGCCTTAAATAGGAAAAAGTTTGGCTTTCTTTACTTTCCAGCCCCTTTCTGAAATATGAGAGGAGGACCAGTCCCCTTAAGTAAAAGGGATGATTAATTTTTTTTCTTGGCCTTATAGAAGTAACAGCCAACTAAACTAGAAAAATAGCACATCTGGAACTTTTGTATATGTATGCTGCATCCACCCGCAGAAATGTGTACTAGACTATATGATGTATGCATAAGGAGTGTGTATGTGTTTGCATGTATGTGATGTGGGAAAGAAGTTATAGTGACTTTCTATGTGGTAATGCATTTTTCCCCTAACAATTAGGACTCAGCCAAGATGTACAATACTTGATGCTTCAGTAAAGTTCAACCCTGCAACTTCATAATGAAAATAAATAGTAGCTATATTTCATGATGGGAGACCACAGAAAATGAAGGAGTTAAAGAAAGTGCACTTTTCACCCTCAGGAGTACAAGTCATACTAAATGAAAGCGGGGCCCTGAATGCTGGCTGCTGAATTTCTGTGCTGTTATAGTGCCCTCCTGCCATCTTCTCATCATGGTTGTAGTTTTGTACTGATCTAGGGAGTAACAAAACATGGAACATTTTGTGACCTAAGACTAAAATCTTTCAATGAATTCACTCTAATTTCAGAAAACAAAAGGAATGCAGAACAGTCATCTTTTCCTCAGTACGCCTGCCCCTCAATGATGTAGCTTCATCTCAGAAAAAATCCTGTGTCTGTTGCATTTGTTTCCTTTTAACTCAAATTCCTTCTTATTCCACATAACACAGGGCTTTATTGAGAATCTAAGGTTCAAACATGTATATTCCATTCAAAATCAGATATCCAGGGAGACATTTGCTTCACAAAGGAAATTTACTATACAAGTGACCTTCATTTTAGGATTTGGGAGACTCCAAAATTCATGCACATATTAGTGTGGAAAGCTGGTAAGGCTTGAGGAAATCCCTCTATCATTGTTTAATTCGGTTCTGACCATGTTTTATTTCCTACTTTGACAGAGTTAGTGGCCTGGTGGATAGGGGAGAACGAGTAGGCGTAATAGATCTTGATTTTAGTAAGGCTTTTGACACAGTCTCACATGACATTCTCATAAACAAACTATAGAAATATGGTCTAGATAAAGTAACAAAGAGTCCTGTGGCACCTTAAAGACTAACACGGCTACCTCTCTGGGTCTAGATGAAATTACTATACAGTGGGTGAACAGCTATACTGTGGTCAAAGTCTATACTCAAAGAGTAGCTACCAATGATTTGCTTGTCAAAAGGGGAGAGGGTGCATCAAGTGGGGTTCCTCGGGGGTCAGTCCTGAGTCTGGTACTATTCAATATTTTCATTAATGACTTGGATCATGGAGAAGAAAAATCAAATGCACAACTAAAACATGGGGAATAACTGGCTAAGCAGTAGTACTGTTGAAAAGGACCTGGGGGTTATATTCTGTGACAAATTGAAGATGAGTCAACGTGATGTAGTTGTGCAAAAGGCTAAAATCATTGTGGGGTGTAAGACATGAGAGGTAACTGGTATGCTGTATACTGGTGGGGCCTCACTTGAAGTACTGTGTCTCATTCTCGGTGCTGCACTTTAGGAAAGATATGAACAAGTTAGAAAGAGTACAGAAGAAAGCAACAAAAATCATCAAAGGTTTAGAAAACCAGACCTATGAAGAAAGGTAAAAAAAAAAAAACTGTTTAGGTTTGACCTGGGGGACCTGATAACAGCCTTCAAATATAAGAGCTATTATAAAGAAGATGGTGATCAATTGCTCTCCAGGTCCATGAAGGAAGGACAAGAAATAATGGGCTTAATCTGCAGCAATGGAGATTTAGGTTAGATATCATGAAAATCTTTCTAACTATAATGGTAGTTAAGCTCTGGAATAGGCTTCAAAGGGAGGTTGTGCAATCTCTATCAGTGAAGGTTTTGAAGACCAGTTTAAACCGGAGTGGTCAGGAATGGTCTAGGTTTATTTGGTTCTGCCACAGCAGAGGGCTGGTCCCTTCTACCCCCACATTTCTATGGTTCTTTGATTTTATGACATCCATTTCTGCTGGAACTCAATTAATTTAAACAGATATGAAGCCCCATTTTGTGTATATGGACAGTATAGAATGTCTCATGACTCGTGCACAAACACCATTTGTTCTTAAGTACGGTTGACATTGCAACAACACAGCAGAATCATCACTCATATCACTATGGTATTCGTGTCAGGGTACGGACAGTTAACCTGGGAAAAGGACAAAAAGCTCCTCTGTGTGTATAAAAACACAATCAAATGGGCCTGCTGTTATCTCTTAAGCCCATGAACAGTGCTGGGTCCTGATTTCCTGAGCAAGCTCATTGTGAATTGCATTTTCACTTAAAACAGAAGCTCCTCATATGACAACGACAAATAGGTGAAAGCAGGCAATGAAAGTACCTGGAATGACTTCAACATATTCTGAGGGGCAATATGTGATGTTGCACTGAGGAAACTTGTACATTAAATGCTTATGTAATTGAGGTAGGTAGATACATTTTGAAGGAATAGCTGCTATTTTGCATGAATCATGTACTCCTAATTTTTCCTAGATGACCACCGTGAATTGTCTCTAAGATGCCAAAGTACTCCTTGTTCTTTTTGCTGATATAGAAATATACTATAGTCTCTTGACAAGAGTCTTGTCTGGGATAGCTTTGCGGAAGGTGCAGAGAAAGAATTTATAATAAGTGATCTGAGAAGAAGATTATAGCTTAAATATATCAGAAGTAGAGAGCAGTGTTGCTCCAGGCTGTGCTTTGTGACAGTTTCAATCAAAACTGAAATATTTAGTCGGAAATAGTTTTAGGACATACGTTCACACAATGTAACTGAATTTCTAAAATTCAATATTCTTCACTTAAATGTTGTTGTTTTGAACATTTTTGATGAAACTGAATTATCATTCACTCATATGAAAGTCATGCATTTGGGGTGTTCTTGTAATAGGTGTTTGATTCTGAAAGGAGTAGCGTGCCTTCCCAATAGAGGAGTGCCCTCTATTCCCATGAGAGGAGTAGAACAAGAAGACGACAGAATCGAGACCTTTCAAAGCTTTGGCCCAAGCGAGGGACCATGGGGGCATCATTTGAGCTCCCTGTCTCAAATGCCAAAATATTGTGGGCCGGCCCTGCAGTTTGGAATCTGGAAATTGTATGGTATTAGTTGGCAAATGCACCCTTCCTGCATGGAATTCCTGTGGATTCCTGTGAAATTGAGGCCAGTGCAGAACCAATCAGGAAGAGGTGTACCACTTCATTCTTTCCCTGGATTGTGTGACCTATGGACACATGTTTAGGTGAGGAGTAAGGACAGTGTAGAGTGAAGAGGTTGTGCATCAGCAGAAATGCCCCAGTCAGATGATACCCAGAGGATGTCTTTACTCAGTCTTTCAACCGTAATGACGGCGGCAAGGTTTGCTGGGTTGATGCTGCTATTTGTTCTGGGACAACGACTGTGCCCTGTATCCCCTCTGTGATTACAAATGCAATGTGTAAATCTGACACCAAGAAAGAAACATTGCTGAAGAAAATAACATACCTTTCAAGTACTGGTGGCCAGTAAGAGTTAGTTCTGATGATACAATGGCCTGGTCTACACTAGGAAGTTACCTTGATATAATTACCTTGCTCAGGGGTGAAGGTGATGCAGTTAAACCAACCTAATGCCCTGTGTAGACAGTGCTAGGACAGTGGAAGAATTTTCTTGTCTACCTCAATATTGCTTCTTGACAAGGTGGATTATCTATGCCAACAGGAGAACCCCTCCTGTCAGCGTAGGTAGTGTCTTCACTGAAGTGCTACAGCTGTCAGTTTCTCCACTGCAGCATTTTAAGTGCAGACCAGCTCAAAGTCAGCAGCTTGATAGCCTGTTGGAGAGTTTGGATGGAGCTAGTTTTTCTGTAGAGGAGGACAGAGCTAGAATGGTCTTTCACCTTGTAGCAGGGTGGTCACCTGCTCCTGCCCTGAAGAGCTTGAAATCAGCCCTGGGAGAGGGCTGAGACTGTGAGAGGGCTGCTAGGAAAGCAGCAAGCCTCGGCCAATTGGGGAAACAGCCACAGCTGCAGCCACGCCCCTGTCAGGCCACACCTGGCCTGTATAAAAAGGCTTGGAGCCAGGAACTCAGAAAGTCTCTCTCCAGCCTGGGAGAGAGCCGGGTCTGGCTGCCTGTGCAACAGGGTACTGAGAGTGGAGCAGTGCTGGGGAAGGGGGCAGGCTGAGCAGGACTGATAACAAGGCCGAAAACAGTACTGGGGGTTAGGCAAAGGCAGCTGGGCCCCAAAACCTGTTGCCTGAGATGACTGGCTCTTACACTGCAGTCTGCAGCTTAATGACGACTGGCAGTAGCTCCGACTGGGCAAGGTGGGGATTAGGGGGTTGGGGATTCCCCAGGGATGGGAGACCCACAGACACAGTATGGGGTTATTGCCAGAGGGCAGCACCTGAGGTAAGAGGGCACCAGGGTCCGGGAGGGACATGGGGCCAGCGGACAGTGAGACACTGGCCTGCAGAGGGCGCTCCGGAGGCTGGAAGAGCTAATTCCTGGACGACCAGCAGCAGGCGCCGCAGGCAATTTCAGTTGAACTCATTTTAATTAATTTCTTATTTCAATAAATTCAGTCATTTTCTCATATTTACTTTTATCCTTTGAATTAACTTTACTCTGAACAGAACACAGAATAACAATTGTATATTCTTTCTTCTCTCTTTCAACTATGAGTCATATCACAATTGGTTCAATTTGTAGTATTTTGGTGAAATCAAACAGGAGTACTTAGTATTACTTCTACTAATAAGGCACTAAGTTCCTTTAAGCATTCTTGTGGAGTCTCCAGAAAACCACTTTAAAAGATTTTAAATTCTCAGAGAACAGAAAAACATTAAACAATACTCTCTTAAAAGCCTGCTTTTAGCCATGACTTTAGTTATACAACAATATTAAGTAAATTTAGTGATCATGAAAGGTGTTGGCTTGGTAGCGCTGAAGGCTAAAGTCTCCTATTTACACCTCTTAGGATCAGGTCTGATATCCTTAGATGAGTTACAGCACTGGTAGCAAGTATACAACTCAACAGATAGAAGAATCCTTTAGTCCCTGTGCCCATTTAATTTCTGGCTGCTCTGCTGAGGCAGCCCAAGAAAGCCAATCCTAATGATGTTTGGGGAGGTTCTCTTTTGTTTGCTTTCGCAGGATTATTTTACTGTCATGTGGCCATTACTAATTGGGCTGAGGCAACCAATTAATTACTGAACCTTCTTTTTTAGGAATGGTATATTCCCCCCCCCGTCTCCTTTTACCCTCTATCAAATAACAGCCACATAGCCATCCCAAGATTGAGAGAGCTTAAGCTTTTACAAGAAGCAGCCATTCCACAAACGTTCCCATATCCTTTTAATGAGCTTTTTTTTTTTAATATTGGGGAAAGTATATTACACATTATACAGATTTGTGAGATCTTTTTATAGTGTAAAAGTTTGATTTTTGGGGAGGGAAGCTTTCTTCTTTATGCATGGAATGAAAATCATAACAGATCCATGGAAATATATGCAAACACATCTGGTTTGTAAGAAAGAGATCAAATAATAGAAAGCATATCTTGTAAAGCAAAGCCAACTCCTCAATTAAAGAGAAAATCATTCCCTTGTAAATATCTTCAGAAACCGTTTGGACTGGTGTTCCAAATTCCCCAACTCATCATTGGCTAGCGCTGTCAGTGCATGTATGTTCCAAAAAAACCCCACCCAACCTATAGCTCTCCAATTCCCCAGCCTCAGGTACACCCAAAGTTCACTGAAGTTGTTTGGTATGTGTCTGAAACGTTATCCAGAGAATATTCTGTGGGTGCTCTTTGCTTCACCCATGTACAGGCATTCTGTTGGCTCTGTTTTAAGAGCTGTTGCAGCTGTGTTGGACACCACAGCAAGTTCCCAACATGATTCTCATGAAACATTGCATTTAATCTTATCTACACTAGATTTTATGCAGAAGATGAAGTTTAAGTTATGGGAACCACTGCGGTTATTTGGACCTTAACACAGAGTTCTTATGAGCAAGACGACACGTATCAAAAATAAATTTCCCCAATGAATAAGCTATAAGTTGAATGGAAAATTGAGAGATAAGATGAAAAATTTGATTAACTTTGGTCAGCATGTTAGTTCTCTAAAACTGTTCTTTAAGTACATCACTACTGCTTGCATAGTAACAATCTGGTAATATGCCATGTGCATAAATCATAATTGCTAAAATTGTAATACATGCACCAAAATAATACTTAGTGTTTTCCATTTTAAGCAGTTTAGAAACATTAGGTAATTATTCAAATTGATTAAAATAAATTCAAGAAATAATTGCATGTAGACAAAATGTGGGTTTTTTTTCATAGAAGCAATCATTGCTCTGGTGTTTCCTCAATGTGTTGAAGAAATTTGCAACTATTGGCCTAATCCTGTGACCTTTATTTACAACACACAGTCCTTATTAATCAATCAGACTGTTTTCATAAATGTTGGTGTGTTACTGAGCTCTATATTGTAATATATTGTATAATAATATTTTGAACATCAGGGAAACTGAAGAAGATTAATATTGGGGTATATGATGGAATGTTAAATAAACATTGGAATAATTCTTTTTATTTTTGGTGACTACAGAGCTTTGATCTGATGGGTTTAAATAGAGAATCTCCATTCTTGAAGCACAGGTCAAAAAGAGACCAGATTTTTTCCCTATCATCCTCAAAACCATTTTGACTGCATGACTAGAATTTATCTGTTTATCCTAGATGATGGCAATATATTGGAAATAAGGTTTTTGTAGGGCCTTATCCAACTGCCACTGAAGACAAAAAAAAAAAAGGGCCCCTATTCCCTTTCTTGGTCATTTGATCAGGCTCATGGCACATAGAGATGACATGTATACAACCTAATATGAGTGAGGGGTTTCTCAAAGACAAGATGAGGAGAGGGAGGAATATTTTATCTGATATATGTCTTATTTGCAGAAATGACTCTCAAAATGCTTTAAGGTGCTACGGTCTCAAGAAGACAAATGTAAAATCAAATGCCTTTGCTTTGCTGGTCTCCCACTGGAATTATGAAAATGTTCTTGGAACCACCATTATTTGGAGACTTCCGAGACATTACAGCACAGCTGACTATTATTATTTGAGTGTCAACACTCTCAGTACTCTGCAGAATTTAGTGTTAGCCAGAAATTGTGTCTTATTTTAGTAAATGGGGAAGATCCATATCTGCTGACCAATGTGTGTGTGGGCAGGGGGGTCATACTTTGGGCCTTGATTAGTATTGTTTCATACGGTTTGACTTGTACTCAATTTGCCCAAACCCCTTTTTGGTCAATATGAAATTTACCCCAGTGCAGAGTGCTTGAACACTCCATGCCTTATTTAAGATGCACTGAAACCTTCAACACAGGTCTTTAATATGGCATGAGCTGTGCATAGATCCATGTGTACCCTTCTGTACCAGGGTGAATTTCACACACAAGCCCTGTTCTTTCAGGAGGACTATGCCATTTTGATCTATCAGTGGTGACAGGATGTAAAGTATTGTAAATTGTATTTTACAGCTAGCCAAAAAAATGTGAATTTTTTTAAGCTGTAAAAGAACCATAAAACTTTGAAAAATCTTCACTGTTAAAAAATTGGTGCTTTATTCTAGTTTTTTTCTAGCTTCAGCTTCTTGCCATTGGATTTGTAAACCTTTATATGAAGAAAATCTCTCCAATATTAGATACTAGCGAAAATACCTGGCGTTGCTTGGGTCTGTTGGAGGTGGGGAGGGGGCAGAGAGCTGAGCGAGTGCGGGGTCCGTTGGAGGGGGGAGGGGGCAGAGAGCAAACCTGACACCCCCACCTCACCCCCCCGACCAAACCCAACACCCCCACCTCACTTACCCCTCGACCAACCCCGACACCCCCACCTCACTTACCCCTTGACCAACCCCGACTCACATTTTCACCCCCCCCACCCAAACCCAACACCCCCACGTCGCCCCCCTACCAACCCCAACACCCCCTGACCAACACCCACACCTCACCCCCCGTACACCAAACCTGACACACCCACCTCACTTTCCCCCCCAACCAAACCCGACCCCCCTACCTACCACCACAAACAAACCCGACACCCACACCTCACTTACCCCTCGACCAACCCCGACCCCCCTCCTCGCCCCCCAACCAAACCCAACACCCCCACCTTACCCCCCCACCAAACCCAACACCCCCTGACCAACCCCAACACCCACACCTCACCCCTCACCCACCCTGACACCTTCCCACCCCCCCCAGACCAAACCCAACACCCCCGGCTCACCCCCCGACCAAACCCGACACCCCTACCTCACTTACCCTTTCACCAAACCCAACTCGGGTCCGTCGGAGGTGGGGAGGGGCAGAGAGCTGAGCGAGTGCGGGGTCCGTCGGAGGGGGGAGGGGGCAGAGAGCTGAGGGATTCCGGGGTTCCGTTGGAGGGGGGAGGGGGCAGAGAGCTGAGCGAGTGTGGTGTCTGTTGGAGGGGGTATTATGACATCATAACTATGTCACAGAGAACAGCAGCTGCCCAGCTGATGTGATTGGCCTTTAAAGAATTTCACCCCTGGGGGGGCGTCAGAGGTGAGATTTGAATTTTTTTTGACTCTTACGGTCATTAGGACCCTAAGACCTCTAACCGTACCAAATTTCAAGTCTCTAGCTCAAACGGTGTGGAAGGAGTAAGTGCACGTACATACACGCATACATACACGCACGCATACACCATTTGACTTTTATATATATAGATCTTCTATGTAGGTCCTTATAGACCATGATCAAGTTGCCTCTTGTATTTCTCTTTGTACAGCCAAATAGAATGAGCTTCTTAAATCTCAATCTTAATGCATATTTACCAGATCTGTAAGCATTCTTGTAGCTCTTTTTGAACCCTTTTATGCATATTTTTCTATGACTTAGTTGTTAAATTACTACTATGATGTGTGGGTATTAAATTGACATAAAAATTAAGTCCCTAGTGACTAAAAGGATTTATAACGTTAGACATAGATCTGAGTCGTCAGTTCAGATGTAGAACTGAACCACCCAAAACAAAGGATGGTGTGGATCCAATATTCTGGTTCACGTCAGTCTTACAGAACCAAGAATTTTGAATTTGGATCCAAGCTTACCCAGAGTTCAGTCTAGTAGACTGATCTAGAGACATATCTAAAAAGGATAAAAAATATACAGAACTATAGTAAGTAGTTTATATTTGTTCTGTTACACCATGTTCCCCAACAGACAAAAATAGCTGACTATTTGCAGAGGGCTGACATTCACTCACCTAAGTTAATCACAGCTGTGTTCTTATAGCTATACAAAATCTTGTTTCCAACTCATTGAAGGGATCCCATTGAAGGTATACACACACACACACACACAACATGAAAAGATGGGAGTTGCCATTCCAACTCTAACAATACAAATCAATTAAGATGGGCTATTATCAGCAGGAGGAAAAAAACCCCACGTTTGTAGTGATAATCAGGATGGCCCATTTCAAACAGTTGACAAGAAGGTGTGAGTAACAGTAGGGGAAAATTAGCATGGGGAAATAGTTTTAGTTTTAATTTGTGTAATGACCCATCCACTCCCAGTCTTTATTCAAGCCTGATTTAATGGTGTCCAGTTCGAAATTTAATTCCAGTCCTGCAGTGTCTCATTTGAGTCTGTTTTTGAAGGTTTTTTGGTTGAAGAATTGTGACTTTTAGGTCTGTAATAGAGTGCCCAGGGAGGCTGAAGTGTTCTCCAACTGTTTTTTGAATATTATAATTCTTGATGTCTGATTTGTGTCCATTTACTCTTTTGCCTAGAGACTGTCTGGTTTGGCCAATGTACATGGCAGAGGGGCATTGCTGGCACATGATGGCATATATCACATTGGTAGATGTGCAGGTTAACGAGCCCCTGATAGCGTGGCTGATGTTGCAAGGATAGGTTCCTGGGTTAGTGTGTGGTTGCTGGTGAGTATTTGCTTCAGGTTGGGGGGCTGTCTATGAGGACTGGCCTGTCTCCCAAAGTTTGTGAGAGTGAGGGATCATCCTTCAGGATAGGTTGTAGGTCCTTGATAATCTGCTGGAGAGGTTTTAGTTGGGGGCTGAAGGTGACTGCTCCTGGCTTTCGTTGCTGGGCCTGTCCTGTAGCAGGTGACTTCTGGGCACTCTTCTGGCTCCGTCAATCTGTTCCTTCACTTCAGCAGGTGGGTACTGTAGTTTAATAGATTTACAACATGTAAATTTCCAGTCTGTCACACTGTTTTATTTTCCAGCAACAGCAACATAGACTGATTTCTATTGCCCTGAGAAAGCCTCGGGGTACTGCCATGCATTCTGGTGGCATTGGCTGCACAAACACATTTTGTTCCAGCAAAAACAACTACACAAAATGTAAACATCACCCACCTTATAACCAATGCACAGTGAAGGCACAGGAAATAGGATAGAAATTCTCATAGAATGTCCTAGTATTGTACTGTATTTCAAGGCTAACGGTTTCTTTTCATTTGAGTGTGCATCCTCAGAGCAAAACAAGAAGCAGGGCATGTGTTTATTGTGTGAGTCTCCATGTACCACTCCTGCAGTGGACCTGATTCTTAATCTGCAGTGCTGATACTCAAACCCACAAAACTCAATTCAACCACATGAGGACGGATTTGATTCCAAATGGCGTAGTATCTTGCATTTGGTAGTAGCTCTGCACCACTGAGCTAGCTCATATTTCTTCCCTTACAGTTTTACTTTTGTTAGTGGCTTTAATCTACACTCTCTTGTGAGCAAGATAGTCCTTTGTTAGAACAAGAACTTTTTCTACCTAATTTGAGATCCATTTATCCTCACAGTTGCATTCTGAAGATACAAGTTAACTTATAGCTGTATGCCTAACAATTATAACTGGCATGAAAATCAAGCATTATTTAATGAAAAATGTTCCCTGGCTTTTTATGGAAAAATGTCTTGATGAGGTTTTCTTAACAGTTGATATCTCATGTTGTAATAGTTCATATCTCTACTATTCTTCACAATACAGAATTACCAATACACACACAACAGTCAGAAAAATATCTACTTTAATTACTAGATATCCATATTTGAAAATAAGGTTCCTTACAAAATGGTACCACAGTGAATATGTGGCTATGTGTACAATACCAAAGAATATTGACTAAATGGCTAAATGCTGTTCTTGGGTGTGCCTGGGTAACTTCTGGTGTAGTCACTAAGCAGCATGGTAGCCATGTGCTTTGATACAAAGAGAATTTAGCATATTTTGGGCTTGGAAACCAGGCAGAATCCCAGCTTCCCAGCTAGGGAGACAAATTGACCCTCCGTAGGGTTATTCCACAAGACAACTCCACAATGTTGAGATCAGTCATACTCCAGTGCCCGTCAGGAGGAGGACATGCCATCCTCACCAATATATGGTAATGAGCAAAGGATGGAGTCTCTCAGTGCTCTCACCCCTAACAATATTTATATTTAAGACTAGAGACCTGATCGTGGTCTCTTTCTTCCCCTGGTGGAGAAATTATGTCATTTACTGCAGCCTTAGTTCTAAAGTTACCTCTGTGGTCCTAATGAGAAAGACAAAAGTACCTGGATTGCAATGGGATTTCAAGAGGATGGGGAGTTCTCTGATTTGCAGAACCTCATTCCTCCGCAGTCTGAGCAGCTCCACACGTTGCCATGGAATAGGTGCAGATCCGCATCCACTTCCTATTGCATCCTCCACTTGCTCTGGCTCATCCTTTCCCCCAAGATCTATCAGGGCAGTGTGCAGCTGTCTGGAATTTATGCAACTCACAGGAACACACACAGACAGGGCTGAAAATTTGACCACTGTTATGAAACATCTTGGGCTTCCTTGCACAACAAATAATTCAGTTTGTTCCCATTCCCAGAGCTTTCAGTGCTGTTTTAGATTTAGAAATTGCACTTCTTAATTATGAAAGTCAGAAGGACAGTATTGTTATTGCAGTGGACTGTATTTTCCCCGCAAGCTGATCAGATTTTATGGCGGGTTTTTTTTTGTCATAGTGAATAAACCTACTTTGTGGTGTTATTTTTCCAGCCCTCTCCACTTCATCCCTCACTGTGAGAATTCAAAGACACAGAGTATTACACATCATCCCTAGATCGCAAAATGCTTTACAAAGGGGGCAAGAATCATTTACATTTTATAGACAGGGAAGCTGAAACAGAGAAGTGAAGATATTTGCCAAGAACACAGCAAAACTGAAAATAGAATCCAGTCCTTCTGATTACTAGTCCAGTGCCATAGCCATGGGATCACACTGCCTACTGATAAATAACTGGTGAAGGCACTGGTGCAGCCAGGCTGGTCTTCACCACTCAACTGACTGTGTGATAATGCTTAATCAGCTAGATTTATGTTTAGGGTCATAAAATTAACTAACCCTAACATAATCCTATTTCACTTCAAATATCTTTGGAACTGCACATTCATGTCTACAAGATGCTAAACTGCTGATTCATTGGTATTCTGCTATCCTCCAAACCATGCAAGTCATTTGTGACTGAACATCCAAAAACGAGAGTAGAATTTATCTGGAAATCTAGGGATTTGTCAGAAATTATTTGTATTCTATCATCAAAAACAGGATAACCCAGAGCAAAGTTTTTGCGCATACGTTTATTCTACACTCTTGTGGGAATAGCTAACACTCCTGAGTTTTTGCAAATGCATAGTCCATAAAGAGTTGTCTGGGTCAGCTTTTGTTAGCAGTTATTCAACTAAATCAGATACTGAAATGCAAAATCTAGCCGATATTAGTGAATGGATTTCACTGGATTGATAGAAAGTTTTCATACATGCCAGATATAATCTCTTCCTAAACTTCTGCATATTATTTAATGAAAACATTCTTCTCCTAAATATTTGTCTTTTGTGTTTTCAGATTGCTGGGCAGAGCCAAATAGATGCAGTTTTCATTGACCTGATTTAGACAATGTGTGTCAAAGAGCACAAGTGAATGAGAGAATAGTTTATAACAGAGTGGTATTTATATGTAGATGACATTCAACAGTAACTTATTTAGGAAATATTTAGTTTTTAGAAGGAGAGGTTCCTTACATTACAGTAATTTGAGTTCTTTGAGATAAGAACATATGAATGGCTGTACTGGGTCAGACCAAAGGTCCATCCAGTCTAGTATCCTATCTATCGACAGTGGCCAATGCCAGGTGCCCTGGAGTAAGTGAACCTAACAGGTAATGATCAAGTGATGATGATCAAGATATTTTGTCCCTCTAGGTGCTCCACTATAGAATGCATGCATGCCCAATTGCTCCCAACTGGGGAATTCAAAGCAGTGTCTGTGGGGCCATTCCCATTGCAGAACAGCCCCTCATATCTCCAAACAAAGGCATATAAGGAGTCACAGATCCATCACCACCAAAGCTCCATCTCAGCCGTAAAGCAGAGCCCATACAATCCAGGGGAAGAAGGCAGGAAGTGGAACATCCATAAGGACAAAATATCTCAAAGAACTCAAATTGCTGTAAGGTAAGTAACTGCTATTTCTTTCTTGAGTATATATCCCTTGGGATGCTCCACTGTAGGAAACTCACAAGTAGTAACGCAACAAGAAGGTGGATGCTGGGGAGGCAAGTTAAGAGGACTACATCACCCAAGGTAGTATCATGCCCGGAAGCAGTTAAGATGGTGCAATGCTTGGCAAAGGTATGAATTGAAGATTAAGTTGTAACCCTACAAATTTCGGTCATAGTAATGTCCTTCAGTAGAGCTATGGATGTGGACTGAACTCTAGTGGAATGTGCTGTGACTCTGTGAGGGGAGCTATATCCCAGAAGATTCATAGCAGGTTAAGATGCAACTCAAAGATCGCTTTGACAGTCTTTGTGTGGAAACGGGTTGACCCTTCATCTTCCCAGCAAATACAAATAACCTAGGAGGGTCCCGGAAGGTGCTTGTCCTGTTGAGGTGGAATGTGAGGGCTCTTCCTATACCTAGTGTATGTAGGCCTCCTTTTTAGAGGCATGAGGTTTTTGGTAGAATACTGGCAGGCAAATCTCTTGATTATTGTGATTTTCCCAGGAGAACTTTCGGAGGAAGAAAGGATGTTTTTATAAAAGGTGGTATGTGGCAAGTCAGCCATGAGAGTACTGAGCTCTTCCATTTGTCTACCTGCAGTAACAGTCTTGAGGAGCAAAATCTTAAGGGAGGGTGGAGAAGAGAACAGGTAGCCATTGGTTCAAATGGAAGTATCCTCGGGGCATTAGGAATCAAACTGTGGTACCTCTGGATTTATGATGTTTATGATGTTTTTCCTTTGTATTTAATTTAACCATAAGCTTATCAGCTTTTAAAGTTTGGGCTTTAAAAATAATAATGAAAAGATTGCAAATCAAGATACATGTTTTGGTTTTCATGAGTTTGGTTTTGATAATATGTTGGACGGATCATTTTTCTTTGTTAATTAATAGCACATTTGCTATCTCTGTGTTTCTTTTTGACCTAATTATGTCATTTTCCCTCCACAGTGCCATTTTTTGCCAACTTCTTTTTTTTTTTACTGAAATATCTTTGCCTCGTATGTCTGAACCTTGAATCTCCTCATCTCAAAAAATCTGTCCGTGGTTCCAAACATATTTTTGCATTTTCTTTAAACACATAGCGCCACAGTGTGAGCCTGGTTTTATATTTTGATCCAAATTTCCTTTTATCTACGGTCTTGGAAGTATTTTCAAGAGCTTGGCCTATGCATGCTCCATTGGCTTTCAGTGTGCAAAGTTGGGTGTCCAAGGTATTTCCACACCAATTTGTTATCCAAGATAAGTCCTCTGTGAACTCTGGGAGCAGGATTTGGGAAAGTGGCTAACCACTCCAGTGGGATTTTGAAAAAAAGTAAGAGACAACTCCAATCAGCAGCCAGGTACTTCCGATTTAGTTGTGTCAGGAGCATAAAATTGTTTATTTTCCTTCTAATATTTTAGCCAATCCTCAGTACAGATGTAAGCAGATTTTTGGTATATCCACGGAATCATAAGAATTTTGAATGTATTGGGTAGAGCTTTCATACCCCAAACTTTGCTGAAGGTCACACTTTGTTTAAAAATCTACCATGATGTTGCTTAGAATATTCCTTTTAAACAACTTGAATGCAAATCTGTTTAATGACTCATTGGTCATGTTGTAGAATGGATTTCTCAGGGGAAAGGGAACGTAGAACAGAGTGATATCAGGGGTTTCTTCTACTTATCTGGCTGTATTGGGACTTCCAATGTCTACAACATGTTCTGGATTTGTGTGGATTCTTTCTGTTACCCAATTGCCATCACATGGACCCTGCCTGGCTTGCTGTCTAGTGCATGGTGCCAACGATAGGCAAGGGAGATTTGGTGTTCACCAGAGGTATACACAGCAGTGCCTGTGCACCGTTAACTAATGGAATAGCGACTATAGACAATCCTGCTAGCTGGAGTTAGGGTGCATAGGCAGGTTCGGTACAACTACAAAGGATGGACAATTTTCAGAACTCCTGCACAATCAGCTTTGAAAATTCCCATGAATTCGAGAGCATCCAAAACTGAAAGTGGACATTCCCTGGTGTACATCCAAAGGGCCCCCTTTGAAAAATCTTCAGTTTATTTCTTTGCCACTTCAGCACTCCTTGGCCATTCCATTCCCACATTTGTCCTTCCAGCCTGTGAAAATCCAGGCAGCACTCCTATTTTATGTTTCCTATTTAAATGCCACAAGCACAGGGCTTCCCCTGATTACTTATATGAAAATACTCATAAAACACCATTTCCTGTCATCTTGTAAAATGAAAATATCCCATGCCAGTTTTTAATTCAAAAACTGTCAGACTATGAGCTGCTGAGATTTCTGGACCAATTTTTAAACTGGCTGCCTATACCTGCAAACTTACCCACTGAATATGCAAAATCTGTATTGGTATATGCAAATAGGCCCTTACATGAACAATTACTTACTTTCAAACATACTTTCTAATATTTATTAGAGCCCTACCACCACTAAGATGTCCATTCCTTTGTCTGTAAGGATACAACTAATTCATACACCATGAGCATTGTTCCTTTCTATAATGCATCATTTTGGTATTCTCAACACTGATCATCAATTGTTTTGCCAAATTATCTAGACAGCTGCTCCTCACAGTCTTGACTAAACTGAATAAACTTGACAACAGCAAATGTTTGCTACCAATCTATTAACCTCCTTCCTCCAAGCTGTTAAATACCACAAGTCCTAATAATAAGTGCTGGGCAGTCCATTAAAAAGCTCTTTTCATGCTTGTTTTTCTTATGTTCTACCAAATGAAATGAAAGGCCATGTTTAGAAAATCTTATAGAATCTTTACAAATGTGTTCTCCAGTATTCACACCAAATTAAAGTCCTATCAGAGTAACACAAAAATTCTACAAAAATATTGTGGGGACACAACTGATCAAAGAGTTTGTATTCCCACGTCCCTGCAAAGTGGGGATATTCTTCAAAAGTTCCATTTCACCCAGCAAAATTTCAAACTTAACTGAATCAAACTATGTAAAAGGTATAAAGTCCAAAGGAAATTGATATGAGTGGATGCATTTCTGTGAATTAGGTCCAGAAGATTTGTGTATAAAGAAACTTGAATCTTTAGAGTTCTGGTTAGCTGACATTAGGGTTTGGATGTTTGGTTTGTATCAGTATGTGTTCATAATAGGGTTGTGGACATTTGATTAGAAAGCAGAATGATTTGTAAAAGCCTGGGAACAAATGAGAAACTGACTGCTTACTATTGCAAACCTCTTAAATTTGTAATTATGTTCTATAATTAAATGACCAATAACTATATATTACAAATGCATGCAGGAGATAAGATTTCCCAATTTATATTCTAAAGCTTGTTCTTTCATAAATCATATATTGATGGGACAGCTTATTTGTGGGGGAGACAGACAGACAGGGAAGTCTAGTGGCAGTTGAAGCCATCGGTAAGAAGAGAAGAAAACAGAAATTCTGTTTTGCAAACTATGTTGAGGTTATGGCATTGTTTTCATTTGGCATTGGGCATGAACCAAGAGCTTTAGAAAATTTTCATAGAAAAAGAGAGGGAAAGAAATTCATCCCAGAACACCTCATATAGCCGGTTGGTCAGGGCTCTCATCTGGGTGGTGGAAGATTCAGTTTCAAATGCCTGATCCAAAACACACATAGCAGGGACTTGAACCTGCGTCTCTTACCTCTATGGTGAGTGCTCTGAGCTATTTGCGATTCTGGCACGCAGGTCTCTCTCTCCTTCAGACCAGCAATTCCATCCTGGACCACAGTTTCATCAAAATGGAAAAGTTTCTGCAAAAAGGTTTCCTTTGCTGAATCAGCATTTTCTGACAAAAAATGTTCTGTCCAAAAATTCCTGACCAGCTCCTCCATTCACCAGGATCAAGCCCAAAGAGAGTTAAATAAGCTATATTAAAACAAAAATATTTTAAAACATGATCTTATATGTTATCAGCTATAATATAAATGAAGAACGTCATCTCATTACCGTTCTGAAAACCTGAGATGGAACCCTTTATTGACAATGCTTTTTATACATTGTGGAAATAATGTCATACTATTCTTCTACAATTAGTTGTGTTTATCTTTTCCTTACATAAAGTAACACTGAGTCAGGGCCATAGAACTCCTCATACCTCTTACTCACCCTGCTACCTCCCTATATATGGGTCTGTCTTCAAGAAAGGGTTGATTCTTCATGACACTGAATGATGTACATCCACATGGGGAAGTTCCTCTTTCCTTCAAAAGTAGTTTCTCTGTCAGTATCCCACTCCGATTGTGCACGCTGCATTCAGACTTCCTGAAAAAGTAAACAGAACACCTGGATTTTAATATTCAATCCTGACACTGTGTCCATTTGATCAAGCACACAAACGTTGGACACAGCTCAATGCGAGGGCCTTCTCCCTCTACAACCTCCATGGAACAGTCAGTGATAACCACCTATATTTGCTCTTCTGGGTCACTGACCAGCAATCCATACGGCAACAGGCCAAATAAGGGATATCCTCCGATATCCCCAAGGTCTCAAATAGGAAGCATATTGTCAGAACAATGCACTCACTAGATGGAGGAGGCATCCTCTCCATTTTCGGGGAAACCAATGAACAAGGTCTTTAGCTTTCTATCAACTATCTTCTGTAACATAGTGGTGTAACACCTTGAATAAAAACTGCAGGGGATAGCAATTTGGACTGACTGTGTTCATCCAACCTGGAAAGGGCAGCCATGTCCTACTGTTCAGGAAATTTTTTCCTCAGAGAAAGGAGAATAGGAAACAGCAAAATCTTGGTTACATACATTCAGGCCCCTTCTGAGGATGCTTAATTGCATAGAATTAGACTGGTAATGGGCATACTCTAAATCTAGTCCAATTCAGGAGTAGAATTTCATTAATTCTGGGATCTTTTGTAAGTGATAAACATCAACCTTGGTGTAACAATTTCTGAATCAGGGCAAAGGTTATTCACTCAGTGTTACCCTCATTGCCTAACCTCTATCACCCCCTGAAGACACTAACAGTTATGTTAAGAGGAGCAGTGATTTCTGGGTTGGAAAAGAGAGGGGTCTATACATTGCGTAGATCCAATAAGTTTGTCTGAAAGGGTTATTCTAATACCAGCTCTAAGACCAAGCCACGCAAGGCCCAGTTCAGGGGGCCACATGAATCAGATCTTGCAGGGTTGAAATAGTCTGAGTGGCAGCCTTTTTGAGTCATGATTTATCCCAAAGATATTGGATGTGTTTTGAATTTCAAAAAAATTCTTCCAAATCCTTTCCCCTTTCCACAAACCAGCCAGAATCAAAAGAAGGCACATGTGAAATGGACTGGTTCACAGGAATTGCTAAAATGATCCAAGTAGCATCTCTTGGGATATTGAAAGCTAGATTGGCCATAGTACTAAAAAACACACTGTAGAGAACAATCACACACTGGCAGAGAGTGAACTGGATGACATAACAGATCCTTTCCAACTGAAATTTCCATGACTATGTGATTATACTCCAGAGAGCACCAATTTCAACTGAAAGCCATGTGAAGAGTTTGTTTGGAAAATTACACATTTTCTTCAGTCCAACTTATAAATTGTTGATTTAGGAGATATTGGAGCCATGAGAAGTAGGTATTTTCTAAGAGCAGGGTGACCCAAAGACATTTGTGGACCATAACATTTGGCAAACTCGATAGAGAATCCCTCCCTATTTGCAGAGATAAGAAAATGCGGTCTCGAAGAAAAGACTCTTTTGCGTCAGTGGCATACAATATTTTTTCATCTTTTTAGTGAAGGGTCCATTCTTATTTGACCTAAAATGGTTCCACCCAATTTACATGGTTCCTTTAGGGATAATTAGCACTGGAGTACACTATAATTGCTACAGGTGAAGAACAATTGGTATAGGACTGGGGTTCAGACTATTAGAGTGTCTATTTTTATTTTCTTTCTATGTAGCAAAGTGACAAGCTTTTAAAAAACACAGTCTTAAGTAAATGCGGAAGATTCATGCTACAAAAACACTCCCTTAAGATGATTTATTGAGTGACTTTCAAAATTGTGTTTAAATGGTCTAAAGTTAGATTAAATTCATTTTATGTTTCATTGAACAAAGATCTTGAATGGCTTGCTAATTACAAAAACAGCTTCTCCTCTCTCCGAGTTTACACCTCCAATTCAGCTGCTAGAGGAATACCTCACCCTCCCTGATTTGAGATGATAAGCTGGTGCAGGCTGATTGGACTAATCTTGTTACCTCCTACCTGGTTCTTGCCTACTTATCTATACCTGCCCCTGGACACTTCCACTGCTTGCATCCAACGAAGTAGGTATTAGCCCACAGAAGCTTACACTTCAATACTTTAGTTAGTCTTTAATGTGCCACAGGACTCTTTGTTACCTATACAATTCTAAGTCGATGCTTGGTTCATAATAGCCAGTGTTATGCTAATTGACTGGTTTACAATGCATCAGTATAAATTTAAATTAATGAAGTGAAATCTTAAATTAACTACTTCTCTTGCCAGTTGTAACATACTGCAGCTATTTCAGAAAACAGTTACTATGAACCTGTGAGTCTTGATTTCCATAGCAAAATCTTTTAAAGACACAGATCATCCACAACTTGTGGCAAACAGAATTATGGCATGTTTAATTACAGACTGTTAATGACTTAGTAACCCTTCTCTTAGTATTATAAAACTTGCCACTTAGCTTGTTCGACTCCTTGCGACCTGCAAACCTTAGACTTCTAGCTTATGTGTAATTCACATAGAGATAGGTGCCAGACAGAGGACATCTGTAGGTTTGGCCAGGTCATATCTTCAACTGTAGTGGTAGACTTTGTGAATCAGAAGACCAGCAAAGGTTGAAGATATTTCTCCCTGAGAACAACTTCAAAATCCCATTTTTTTAAATAAAAAGTTTTCCATGGCACTTACTCACAATATGTTTCCAGGAAAATTATCCAAAATAAATATAATCCAAGATTCCAGTTCTCAGAAAACCATTAAAAAAAAATCCTTAGACATTTCCTTTTTGAGGCAGAACCTACATGCTAAGCAAGAAACAGTAACTTTACTTCCATATTATACTGATTTATATGTTATATTGATGCATTGTAAACCAGGCTATTAGCATAACACTGGCTATTATGAACCAAGCATTGACTTAGAATTGTATGTAAGATTATCAATGAAACAAACTGAATTTCATCTAACTTTAGACCATTTAAACACAATCTTGAAAGTCACTCAATAAATCATCGTAAGGGAGTGTTTTTGCAGCATGAATCTTCCGCATTTTCTTAAGACTGTATTTTTTAAAAGCTTGTCAGCAGTTTGCTACATAGAAAGTAAAAATAGACACTCTAATAGACTGAACCCCAGTCTCATACTAATTGTTCTTCACCTGTGGCAATTACAGTGTACTCCAGAGCTAATTATTCCTAAAGGAACCATGTAAATTAATCTAAAGGATTGTGGCCCCTAGCCCACATTCACTCTTAGTACATCTGAGATGCTGCCTGAGGGAAAATATATTTCCTGATAGTGTGGGTAGCAGTAGAGTTGAAGTTTTCATACAGTTTTATTTTGGAGAAGCTAATTACATACACATTTTGTACAACTCTTAGTGAACTTCACTGGATAGTATTGGACCTACCCTGGCTGATGTTTTTTGTTTATAAAGAAATACTAACTAAGTTTGTAAAATGTTTAAGCACCAAGGTTTTGGTAAATGCATCTTTTATGGCAGATCCCATCTCAATATTTATTATTAATGTAGGGGTTAAAACTGCTAGTTACATACCATCAAGGTCCAGTGTGTTACATTAAGATCCAGCAGTTAGTAATTAAATGAGCAAACAGCATTATAGGTATTCAAAGGAGAACTACTTCATCTTGTAGTCTAAAGTGCATTACTTAGTTGATACACAGTATTGCAAAAGCTGCACACCATGAATCAGGGCACAGGGTGTGGAAGGTGATGGTGGGAGAATCTTCCATCCTTGCTGAATCCTGGCCCCAGACACATCTCTGGTAAATGCTGATTGTCTCTGAGGGGAGGTACAGTCAATCCTCAGAGTGAGGGTTGCAGTGACAAAAGAGCTTGAGGATGGGAGAAGGGAAACTATAGTGGAAAGCAGCTGATTACACAAGAGCCTGTCCCCCTAAAACAGTAGCTATTATTTCAATCCAGGAATCACAGTCTCAGTTATTTAAGATGCTTGTTTTATTCATGAATGATTAATACAATTTTAACCACACACCCAGATAGAGAGAACCAAAGCAGAAGGAGCTAGTGTCTCCTGTGCACTGCTTGTCAGACACTGAAAGGAAGAATGACTCTTGTTCACCGTTTAAAGGGAAAATATACAGCTCAACTGGCAGCTGCCCACAGGAAAAGTGTGTTCATGAATTAACTACATTAGGGCATTTTTAAGGACACAGAAGCTGTGGGTGGAACCTCACTGCTCCATTAGTTCAAGTGCATCTTGGCATTGCAATGTACTACTGTAGAAAAGGGAAGCTGTTGAATTCTAACTCTGAATACTCCTGCATTCTCAGATGCAGACCATTTCACCAGGACATTGGAAGGCAGAGAAAATGCAACAAACTCTCACTAGCTCTTTCCATTTAGACAGAATGAAGATGATTATGAATTATCCTTCTGGGCCCAATCAGACTTCAGACCCAGCTGAAACAACAAACTAATCTTTTTCCATTCACATCCTCTTGGATAAATCAGAATCTATTGAACATATTTGCCTGGGCTGCTTTCAGTGCTGCTAGTTTCACTGGCATTCACTGTGTTGCTAGATGATGTTGTTTAGCTCACTTTACAACCATTGTAAAACTCATTTATTATCAGTTTCTGTGCAGACAAATTGCTTATTTGCTTCTATGCTTATGACGCAAAGATTATGAAACAGCATTTACCTGTTGGCATTGCTCCAGTCTTTTCCCCACTAGGTTCATGAATCTTCCACTTATATTCTAATCTCTCATAAACATTTAGATGTGGAAAACATTAGTGACATACCATGTTATTTCACACCTTAGCAACAAAGCACAGCATTAACAATCTTCAGGCAACTAGGACTATATTTTTGTCATTATGCTGTACACTGTAGCCACTCAGCAGTCTAAGAAGGGCTATGCCAGAGATCCTCCCCAAAACACACACTACTATGCCATTTGAACTAAAGAATAATGGGAGAAATTCTGACCTTTTTGGAGTAAATGGCAAAACTCACAGACTTATATGGGACTCAGATTTCTCTCCATTTTTATTAGAGGATAGCAATACGGGGGTAGGGCCTATGATGTAGAGATGGATAGGTCTGATTTCATCCAGTACACGAGTGGTATAACTGAAAAGTAATCATTTAATTACAAAAGGATTATTTACCATAATAAGTAAATTTATGCTTTCAGATGATTAAGGGCTACACAGAAACGCTCAGAAGTACTGTAGAGGTTTTCAACAGGGCTCCACTTCAGATAAAATAATGACACCATTTGTATGATCAATCCTGTGCCACACTTTTCTGAGATTCTTAAATATTTGAATATTCAGAGTCATTTTGCCTTCCAGTTTCCAGCTAACAGAAATGAAAGGACTCCTGAATCTTCTGAAAGAGCCTGTTCTCATGAGAGTTCAATCCCAATTTTGAGAACTCAAGAGATAGTGACAGTTTCACTAAGCTTCCAATATACATGGAAACCTTTGAATGCTCTTGCAAACTCTAGGTTTTCTCAGGGTAAACCCAGGGCTGGCGACAGGGGGGTACAACGGGTACAGCTGTACCGGGCCCCGGACTTAAGGGGGGCCCCTTAAATCCGGGGCGGGCCTGGTACGCAGATGTACCTCCTTGTCGCCGGGGCTGTGAGCAAGGCGCGGCTCCGGGGAGCCGCTGCAGCGCTCATCAGCCCCCTCTCCCGGCACCCAGCAGCCTCCCCCCGCCCCCCTTTGGTTCTCCTGGCCGGGCCACGCGGCCAGAGCGCATGCGGGGGTTGGGCCCCACGGGCGGCGGGAGACCGGCTGGAGGGAGGCCCGCGGGGGGTGGGAGACTGGCCGGGGGGGGGGCCCCGCGGGCGGTGGGAGATCGGCCGGAGGGGGGGAGACTGGCCGGGGGGGGAAGGAAGGGGGGCTGCGGGCGGCGGAAGACCGGCCGGTGGGGGGGCCCCGTGGGCAGCGGGAGATGGGGGGGGGCCCGCACGATCTACATACGGGGCCCCAAAATTCCTGTCGCCGGCCCTGGGTAAACCTTCCCCAATTTTAATTTCCGGGGATGGGGGGGTAGGGGGAGGGATCTATATTCTCAAATGTTTTGCCAAACTCATTCCAAGTGTAAAATTTTGCCATTATATGACTGTTCAATGGCTTTTTACAGTGAAATAGTATGATTTAATCCCTAAAGGGGATTAATCCCTTAAAGTCAGCAGAACCCCCTTTGAATTTCAGGGTGAGAGCTTGAATCTTCTTAAAAGGGAAGAATTATGGTGTTGTGAAAGAAATGGTGACATTTTATCTATGCACTTACTAGTGTGTGTGTGTCTGTGTGTATCTGTCTGTCACACACACTTTGCTTTTTATTTAAAAGTTTTATTTATTTAAATTTAATTAAATGTAAACTTTATTTAAAAGTTTATATTAAAAGCTATGCTTTATTTAACAAAAGTGAGGAATACTTGTAGCACCTTAGACACTAACCAGTTTATTTCAGCATAAGCTTTTGTGGGCTATAGCCCACTTCATAGGATGCATAGAATGGAACAGAAGTAAGATGCATTTATACACACATAAAAAAAAGTTGTACATTAGCATATCAATTCTAAGAGGCTGTTAAATCTGGCCATTATCAGCAGGAGAAAAAAATACCTTTTGAAATGGATTTCTGTGTCTCTGCACGAGATAGCAAGTGTTAAAGGTAAATTAACTAGGGAAATGCAATCAATTAGTGTAATGAGAGAACCATTCACAAGTCCTATTTAGCCCCTGGTTAATTGTATCCAATTTTAAAATTAATTCCAGTTCCTCAGTTTCTCATTGCAGTCTGATTTGGAAGTTTTTCTGTTTCAAACTCGACACCATCAGATCTTTAATGGAATGGCCAGGAAGATCGAAGTGTTCCTGATGTCAGATTTGTGTCCATTTATTCTTTTGCGTAGAGACTGGCCGGTTTGGCCAATGTACGTAGCAGAGGGGCATTGCTGGCACATGATGGCATATATCACATTGGTCGATGTTCAGGTGAATGAGCCTCTGATGGTGTGGCTGATGTGATTAGGTCCTATGATGGTGTCAGTTGAATGGATATGAGGACAGAGTTGGCATCGGGCTTTGGTACAAGGATAGGTATCTGGGATAGTGTTTTTGTTGTGTGGTGTGCGGTTGCTGGTGAGTATTTGTTTCAGGTTGGGGGGCTGTCTGTAAGCGAGGACTGGTCTGTCTCCCAAGATCTGTGAGAGTGAGGGATCATCTTACAGGATGGGTTGTAGGTCTTTGATGATGCGTTGGAGAGGCTTAAGTTGGGGGCTGAAGGTGATGGCTAATGGTGTTCTGTTTTTGTCTTTGTTGGGCCTGTCCTGTAGTAGGTGGCTTCTGGGTACTCTTCTTGCTCTGTCAATCTGTTTTTTCACTTTCCCAGTTGGGTGTTGTAGTTTTAAAAATGCTTGGTAGAGATCTTGAAGGTGTTTGTCTCTGTCTGAGGGATTGGAGCAAATAGAGTTGTATCTTAGAGGTTGGCTGTAGACAATGGATCGAGTGGTGTGTTCTGGATGGAAGCTGGAGGCATGTAGTTAAGTGTAGCGGTCAGTAGGTTTCTGTTATAGGGTGGTGTATATGTGCCCATTATTTATTAGCACAGTTGTGTCTAGGAAATGGACTGCTTGTGTGGACTGGTCCATGCTGAGGGTGATGGGGGGATGGAAATTGTTGAAATCATGGTAGAATTCCTCAAGGGCTTTTTTTCCATGGGTCCAGATGATGAAGTAGAGTAGGGGCATTAGCGGACGAGAGTTAAGGAAGCATTGTTCTAAGTCTGCCATAAAAATGTTGGCATACTGTGGGACCATGCGGGTACCCATAGCAGTTCCGCTGACTTGAAAGTATATATTGTCTCCAAACTGGAAATAGTTGTGGGTGAGGACAAAGTCACAAAGTTCAGCCACCAGGTTTGCTGTGACAGTGTCGTGGATACTGTTCTTGATAGTTTGTAGTTCATCTTTGTGTGGAATGTTTGTGTAGAGGGCTTCTACATCCATAGTGGCCAGGATGGTGTTTTCTGGAAGATCACCGATGGATTGTAGTTTCCTCAGGAAATCAGTGGTGTCTTGAAGATAGCTGAGAGTGCTGGTAGCGTAGGGCCTGAGAAAAGAGTCCACACAGCCAGACAATCCTGCTGGTAGGGTGTCAATGCATGAAATGAAGGGGTGTCCAGGATTTCCAGGTTTGTGGATCTTGGGTAGTAAATAGAATGTCTAGGCATGTGTCTGTATAGATTTATTTAACAAGACTGGCTCGTGTGTAATATTGTGACAAGTCTCTATAGATTGTGTGGGATACATGTACTTTTAAGTTTGTTGATTGCATTAAAACTGTACTTTGTTGGTGGCTCTCCCAAGTTTATTTCTATCATTTAGTGATTTGTGATCCATGGTCAGGAAAGTTGCTACATTTTAATAGTGGACCTTTCACAATGGAATGCTATTTCTCCCATCATATGGCATAGGTCACCCTTACCTGAGACGTCACACCACTGGCACTTCTGGGCAGTATGTCATGTAGCAGTATTATCCCAGTGGAACAGAGAGGAGTGTAACCTTACTGCTGTGATGTGGCAGCAGAGACTCCGCTCCTCTTTCTCTCCTCCCAACACAACTGAGACTCATTCTTTATGGTCTCTATTCCGAAGACAGAGACTGTGTATAGGGCTAAAATCAATTCTGTCATATCATGTCTGGAATGAAAATCACTCTATGACTTTCATAAAAAGACCTTCTAACTCATTTGAACGAACAAGAAGATCAACTCAAAACAAGTTGAGACAAAAATTAGCCTTGCAAGAGGAAGGACAAGCCTGTATTTTTCACCTCTAGATTAACTGCACAAAAGTTTAAGAACTTTAATAAAGAGGGTGAACGTGTACTGCAATTATAGACAATTACCACTGGAAAACTGGTAACAGACAAATATTTTTTCATGCAAGAGTCAGCTCTTTTGGTTACAGAGGTCAAACATAATTGGTTTGAAAAGGGATCACCTGACAGAGTCAGAAAACAGAAAGACATCAAACAATAATTCTAGAAAACAAAATACAGTATCATCCCACAACTTGTGGTTTGTTCTTGCTGACAAAAGTATGAGGACAACTGACAGTTATAAGATACATTCTTTCAAAAGAAAAAACACAAGAGGAAGATAAAAATATATTGTAATGCTCCAAACTTTCAGGATTTTAAATTACAACATGTGGAAAGCAATTGAATGACAGTTAAACTGGATATTCTTTAAATGCTAAGACAGATATGGCTACTTTACTTATGGCTTGACCAAAAGCTTTAATAGGTATTAGTTCAAGTCCTATCTGTAAAATTTCTTTTTTACTACTTCTATACTTACTAGGATCCTTATTGGAAATATCTTGGATACTACAGATATGGAAGTTGTATTATTGCAAATACTGAAATTAGTTACTTAGTGTACTTGGAATAAATTTAAGGGCAACCACTCTTCTAATTTGTTTTTCTTCTCTTGTTAATTTTTTAGAGAAAGGAGGGGCAGAACAGGTCAGACAGCTCCAGAGTTGCATGACTGAGCGTTAATATACTTACCACCCTTTCATGTTTTTTAAATGTTTTTTTCCCCAGAGGATCTAACATGAGTGCCCAATGATCAAAGATAAGCATGTTAGCACCCTTTCCTTTTCTATTATTTGCATCAATGGATTAAAACTGCCCTTTCCTTATCTTTGTTCATGGGTGATTTCAGTAAGGCGAGTGGTTGAAGAGAGTTGGGGGCTAAAAAGGCCAGTTTTAGAAGCTAATAGAGGCTCAGGGCACTTGTAGCTGGAGTTGCCTGCTACATATTCCAGTTTCCTGACTTCTTTTCTTTGCATTGCTTCCTGTCATTCCCTCCGTACCTCAGAATTTATACTTGGGACCTAAGTCTGGGCCAGCTCCTCAGCTAATGTAAATGAGTGTAGCTCAGCTGACATCAGCCCACTGAAAAGTGGAAAGACCCCCATGACTTAATGGGCTTTGGATTAAGTCCTGTGTCTATGTTCTAATAGTCACGTCAAATAGATATGCACCTCAGCTTTGAAGTACTGAGTTCACAATCAGATGAAGGCATTTCAGATCCCAATCCCATGTATTTCATCCTACTTCTGCATTCCAGACTCCACTGTATGGCAAAGTCCTCTACTTGCAGAGGAGTGTTATACCAATGCATGGCACCAATACAACAGAGTCTAAAGTGCAGGTTTTACAGAAGAGTGGGCGTCATCACAGGCTGCAAAAACATGCCCAAAAGTCATTAGGCAGTCATCTTTGCTATAGATAACATCATCATTCTACATCTCACAGATGAAAATGGAAAACAAGTTCAGTAAGTGTAAGTGCTTCCAAATATGTAAGTGGATAGCAGGTTCAGGTGCCCGCTTATCCATAGGATTTTAAACCAACATGATCGGTTGTTCTCCCAAGACTGATAAAGGTATGATTGTTTGCATGGGCCAGTGCGCTAGCCTCTGAAACAGAGATTACTCATGATAAATTAAGAAAACTATCCTTGTTATAGAAACTGAAGAATAAGGTAGATAGTTATATATGTCTTAGATAAAAAGATGATGCTGTGCGAGTCTGATGCATTGCAGAACTCTGAACCTTGCCATCTGAGATTGTAAATAAAAGATCTATAGGTCCCGGAAAAGTAATTTAGGGGAGGAAACATACTAGCTGTACTGGAGAGAGAAGGACAGCATATTGCCAGACTTCCACTTTTAAGTCTTCAATGGAACTAACTCATAGGACTGAAAGTTGTTCAGACTTACTATCCAATACAGAAAGAGAAAGGGCCTGGTGCTGTAAGGTGCATGAGTGTCCTCAGTTCCCATTTGTTTTAGAGTTGCCAGCTCCATGAGTGTGATGGTGTTTAGCACTTTACAGTCTTGGACCCTAATTGTGATGCAGAGTCAAAAGCATGCTTCAGCATAGAAGAAATTACACTGTTAATGTTTAATCAATCAAGACATTTAAAGTATAATAAATATTCAGGAGCCCAGAATACCAAAAATCCTCAAATGAATTTAAACCTGCCCTTTATTTTTAAATGGGAGATCATAATGTTATGTTAATATATGAGTGATTGGGAAAATTCTGCTGATCTAAATGAAACTCTAAAATTCTCTTTATTCCTTCCACATTTACCTACACTTCTCATGCTCCACCACCTCTTTTCTGTTTTTGTTATTTTTATCCTTTTACAAACATTTACATATAGTTGAGTAGATTTTGTTTGAGGTTATTTTCTGAAAGAATATTATTTCCATATCTAGTTTCAAAGTTCATGCACATTTATTTAAAATACAATTAATTGCATTTATTTAAAATACAATTAATTGCTTAGTTTAGTTTTGTTACAGTGTATTTAATTCTATAAAAGCAAGAAGGTATTTTTTCCTATTAAAGCCAAAAAAGCATTAAGGACATGCTTAACATTAAACATGAGTTATCCCATTGGAGTTGATGGGACATCTCACATGCTTAAATGCTTTTTTACATCATTGTCTAGATAGCCTACTTTTTGAATTTACACCTGGCCTGTTCATGACATTATACTGTTGAATCCTTGTTTGTTGATATTGGTGTCAGACTCCACCATCATTGTACCACTCTAGCTAGATTTTCTTGAGTGTAGTTAGCTACTTTTCATTAAAATATGTACAGTTTGTGTAAGAAACCAAACTGTATTTGTAACAATGAATCAAACCATTGGATGATGAAATGTCTGTGATTAAACATTTTGAGAAAAAAAATGACCTTGACATAATGCATCTGATGAAAATACCTTAGCCCACGGGAACGGATTGTTTGCTTGTGCATGCAATTCCTTGACAGGCAATATGGTTTAAACAATGGCTTATCAAGAAAGAAATCTAGCTGAGCCCTTGCAACAGTTGTTCCTATGGACAATAAGCAATAAGATGTAAGGACATAATTTAAACAGTAAAAAGTATCCTTTGACATTACCATTATTTATTTTCTATAATGGGACTTAAAATGTTTGCTAAATACCATCTAAAGCAGATGAAAGACCATGACCCTGGCCTCAAAAAACATACAAGGCTGTATTAGACAAACTATATTGAGAGGCTAATAATAGAGTAAGGAGACCATTGTGGGAAGAAGTAAAGGGACAAACTACCAATACAATAATATGGTAATACAGTGAAAGAGACAAGTGGTGTATGGTTTTTGAAGGGTTTTTTTAATTAATAGAATAAAATGTGTCTCAGTTGGCTAAGTACTTGTAAGCTTTGCAAAAACGTTGCGGCAAAGGATAAACATGAAGATTAATTTATGTCTGATTTGCTCTGACCAAGGATTAATGATGAGTGTGTACAAGTAAAAAATTAGAATGCAGTAGTAGGCAAGTCATCTTTCCTGTGCTCCTAGTCCAAGGTTTATTGGAAATGTGTTTTGTAAACATCAGGATTGCTGTTAGCAGAGACCAGCAAGGAGTCAACTTAAAGGTCAGTCATCTAGAAGAGTGATGTTCTCTTCTGAGAGCTGTCCCCTCTCTGTACATATTACTGCTCTGTTTCCTGTGACCACACTCTATTAAATCAACTCAGTTTAATTTGTATGGCTACTTTCCATACATTCTGGCTCTGCAGTGGTTGTGATAGGGTTGTCAAAATTGTGAGCTGCAGTTCTGTGGGAGCTGTATCCAGAAACTTGTGTCTCCTATATTAGCATTCAGCTTTGCAGTAGCTGAGCCAAGGAAAAAGCTGTGGCCAAAACCAAAGAAGTCTGTATTTTTTCACTGAATAAAACCAAGGGGTGTATGATGGAAAAGCTAGGAGTCCATTATGGGCTCGTTCAAACAGAACTGTAAGGCTTTTTATTAGAGATGGAATCTTCTATCTCATCAAGATGGTAGTGCTCCAACAAGCCTGTATACTCTCTCCCCTCCCCCCCCGGGGGTTGTAATTCCCTTCATATGACTTCTATCCATTGAAAAGCCAGGAAACAAAAGAAAACAAACACAAAAACCCCACAACACATCAACAGCAAACCATTTTATTCAATAAAGCAAAATAAAATAAAATCCATGTAATATCAGTCCTTTATGCGTAAAAACCAGACAATTTAATTTTGAGAGCTCAGACCTCTCATAATGATCATACTTTGCCTTTCTATGGGGTCTTCTACTTTAGGATCTCAACGTGCTTTACAAATGCCAATGAGCAAAATCTCAACAGCTCTGCTGGGTAGAGATGGTACTACTATACCATTTTACAGATGAGAAAACAGGCTCAGAGAAATTTAACTGACTGGCCTAATGCAACACAGCCAATCAGTGGCAGAACCCAGAATAGATCCTATATTTCCTTTCTCCCAGTCTTCTGCTTACTAGGAACATTTTGAAAAGGTAAAGAGTTAGAGGTGCTTAAAAGCATGCTGTAGGGACTGGCATGTCCCAAATAAAAGCAGGTGCAAGATTAATTTGGAGTCTTTTGGCTTTTGGGGGAGCTTTGCAGTTATACAGCAGCTCCAAGTTATTTCTTAAAGACTTTAAGAAAAAAATTAGAGCAGGCATTCCTGAAGCTCCCCTTAAGAGTTTGTTCCATCTACCAATACAAGGCCAAATTGTGCCCATTCAGATTGTGCTCTCATTGGTTCCATTGTTCTTACAAAGATTCCACTGGCTTAAGTGAATACTGTAAAAGGAAATCGCACCTTCACCATGTACAGGGCACATAAGAGTAAATCACCCCCATCATAATTAAACTACATTGCAATGGGAAGGAAGTGCAACAGGTTAAGACCTGAGCTTAGATAAACATTCTAAGGTGTGGGTGAAATATTCAAACCTGTCAATCTTCTTGAGCTTCCTCAACATTTTTTCCCCTTTATAAATCACTGTTCCTTCACAGACACTGTAAGGGTCCCTCTCCCTTACTCTGACCTGGTTTTGGTATCTTGCTGGGTAGGGCAGGAAGACCAATGAATGATGCAAATAGCGATAGAGGAAAATGACTAATCTTGGAGGATGTTAGGGTTGCTTCACCAGTGAAGTGCCTAGTGAGCGCTAGTGTCTTTGAGCAATATGGAGAGACCCCATTCCAGAATGGCCTTTAAGGGGAAGCAGATCTTTTAACTGCACTGCAGTAGTGAGAAATGCTGGTGCAGCATAAATCAGCTGCCAGGGATGTGAGATGGAGACATTCAGAAGAAATTCATGATAGGGAAACACCAAGGCTCAAATCCCTGGATCTTTTATTTATTTACTTTTCCAGACCAGTTCAAAAACATCACACAGAGAACAGAGATACTCTCTGAGGAAATGAGTAAAAAAGGCTTGTGTTGACTCTCTAGCACATTAGATTAACCAGTTAGGGGACCAGCATAAATATCTTGTGGCTTCCAAGACCTCAAAGATCCCAGCTCAAAACTAAAAATTGGAAATATACGTGAAAGGCTACATTGCAATTTTTTGCTGAAATCCAGATTGGGCAATCATATCAGCCCAACACTGATGACAATTTTCACTGTTAAAAAATCCTCCACACAAGACACTACATGTTTGCAAGAATTCTGTGAACTCAAGTATAGGCATATTTACTATCATCGACCAACCAGAGCACATGATAATTCTTAGGAAACTATGCAGGTCAAAAAACAGTGCCCCACATTTTTGGAACAAACTCCAAAGGATGATTTTAGTTAAGAGAGTCTGAAACTAAAAGGATGATGAGTGGAAAATCCATATAATTCAAGGAGGAAGTTATAGAAAAGACAATAAAAAAGAAAAACAGACAAAAATATGCAGGGTAATTACTATAAGGCAGCCACCATACATTTCTGGAAAAAATACTAAAAATTCCCAGCCCCTCATCTTAAATGCACATCTTGCAGATTTTCACTTCTACCCACTTATAATCAATCCAGAGGCGTATTCCTTAAAGGAGCCTTACATTTCCACCCTATAAAACCTTTGTCCGCACTTACTTTACAGACATAAGATACTAGCAAAAATACCCGGCGTTGCTCGGGGTATTTGTAATTGGAAACTGGGATGTAAAAAGACTACAATGTTTTTTATTAATACAAATTTTGTTCAGAAGTCTCATTTTGTCTAATTAATTTCATTCTCTTGCATTTAGGTGTGGTTTCTCTGATACAGTTTCGCTTTTTAAGTGACATAACGAATAGGGTCCTTTTAAAGAAAAAAACAGTGTATTTAATTATGTTTGCACTACACAACACTAAGATCTCTGGTTATCTGTATTATTGCATCATAAGTATGTCACAGACAACAGCATGTGTTCACCTGCTGCCCAGATGATGTTATGTGAGCTGTGTAGTTGATGTTAATGAGCTTTAAAGAATTTCACCCCTAGGTGGTGTAAGAGGTTAGATTTTAAAAATTTTCGATTCTTACCCTGATTAGGACCCTAAAGCCTATAACTGTAACAAATTTCAAGTATCTAGCTGAAACGTTGTGGAAGTAGTAAGGGAACATACATACATACACACATACATACACACATCCACCATTTGACTTTTATATAGTGTGGTAAACCCAGGGCAGGCTACTGCCAGAGGGGGTTGTGGTGAGAGAAGTAACTGCAGGTTAATTGGGTTCAGCTGAGTAAGGCTGCCACTGGCCAAAGCAGGATCAGCTGAACCCAATTAAAAAGCTGTCAGAGACCTTTTTAAACCCTCCTCCCCAGCTAGGAAGGAGGAGAGAGATAGAGGGAGTGAGGCTGCCTGCAGGCTAGGGGCAGCAGGACAGGGAGTCTCTCCCAGAAGGGAGATAGTTTTTCTAGCCAGAGAGAAGCAAAACCCTACCAGAAGGAAGAGCTTAGAGGAAGAGAAAGCCTGCCTTTGGGGCTTTCTAGGCGGGTTGCTGGCACGGCTCTTGCCTCACCAGAGCCCAAAGGACCTGAGTCAGGGGGGTCCGAGAGGCCACTCTGCCACAATATATAGACTAGCAAAAATACCCGGCATTGCTCAGGGTATTTGTAATTGGAAACTAGGATGTAAAAAGACTACAATGTTTTTTATTAATACAAATTTTGTTCAGAAGTCTCATTTTGTCTAATTTCATTCTCTTGCATTTAGATGTGGGGGTGAGGGGGGAGAGAGCTGAGCGAGTGTGGGGGCCGTTGGAGGGGGCAAGGGGGGAGAGAGCTAAGTGAGTGCGGGGGCCGTTGGAGGGGGGAGATTTTTTTAAATTTCGATTCTTACCTTAGGGGGGAGAGAGCTGAGTGGGGGGGCATTGGAGTGGGGGGGAGGGGGGAGAGAGCAGAGCGAGTGGGGGGGCCATCGGAGGGGGAGAGAGCTGAGCGAGTGGGGGGGCCATTGGAGGGGGAGAGAGCTGAGCGAGTGGGGGGGCCGTTGGAGGGGGGAGGGGAGAGAGAGCTGAGCGAGTGCAGGGGCCGTTGGATGGGGGTATTATTACATCATAACTATGTCACAGAGAACAGCAGGTGTTAACCTGCTGCCCAGCTGATGTTAATGGGCTTTAAAGAATTTCACGCCTAGGGGGTGTAAGAGGTGAGATTTGAAAAAAATTCCATTCTTACCCTGATTAGAACCCTAAAGCCTATAACTGTACACAATTTCAAGTCTCTAGCTCAAACGGTGTGGAAGGACTAAAGGAACATACATACGCATACACACACGCATACACCATTTGACTTTTATATATATACTGGCAAAAATACCCGGCATTGCTCAGGTCCGTCGGAGGTGGGGAGGGGGCAGAGAGCAAACCTGACACCCCCACCTCACCCCCCCGACCAAACCCGACACCCCTACCTCACTTACCCTCTGACCAAACCCAACTCGGGTCCATCAGAGGTGGGGAGGGGGCAGAGAACTGAGCGAGTACGGGGTCCATTGGAGGGGGGGAGGGGGCAGAGAGCTGAGCAAGTGTGGGGTCCGTTGGAGGGGGGAGGGGGCAGAGAGCTGAGCGAGTGCAGGGTCCGTTGGAGGGGGTATTATGACATCATAACTATGTCACAGAGAACAGCAGCTGCCCAGCTGATGTGATTGCCTTTAAATAATTTCACCACTGGGGGGCGTCAGAGGTGAGATTTGAAAATTTTTCAACTCTTACCCTGATTAGGACCCTAAGACCTCTAACTGTACCAAATTTCAAGTCTCTAGCTCAAACGGTGTGGAAGGAGTAAGTGCACATACATACACGCATACATACACGCATACACCATTTGACTTTTATATACAGTGAAACCTCGATATAATGGACTAATTCGGGCGAGGGGGTGTCCGTTAAAGCCGAAAGTCCGTTATTTAATAATTTTTTAAAATTATTAAATAATGGACTTTCAGCTGACAATGGACACCCCCCTCGCCCGAATTAGTCCGTTATGTCCAGGTTTTACTTTTATCACGGCCGGGAGCCCGGCTGCTGGGACCCTGGCGGGAGCCGTCAACCTGCCCGCCCGGATCTCGGCTGCGGGGGGAGCCGGGTGTGGGGGGGAGTTGACAGCTCCCACCGGGCTCCCCACTGTGGGGAGCCCGGCGGGAGCTGTCAACTCGCCCGCCCGGCTCCCCGCAGCAGAGAGCCGGGCGGGAACTGTCAACCCCCCCCCCACACCCGGCTCCCCCTGCAGGGAGCCGGGTGGGGGGGGAGTTGACAGCTCCCCGCAGCAGAGAGCCGGGCGGGAACTGTCAACCCCCCCGCCCGGCTCCCCCTGCAGGGAGCCAGGTGTGGGGGGGAGTTGACAGCTCCCGCCGGGCTCCCCGCTGTGGGGAGCCTGGCGGGAACTGTCAACCCCCCCCCGCCCAGCTCCCCCTGCGGGGAGCCGGGGGGGGGGGGTTTGACAGCTCCCGCCAGGCTCCCCGCTGCGGGCAGCCGGGCGGGAGCTGTCAACCTCTGCGGGGAGTGACAGCTCCTGCCCGGCTCCCCAGGGCGGGAGCCGGCAGCCCCCGAATAACGGATTTCGGATGCATCGGAAATTTTGTCCGTTGCATCCAAAGTCCGTTAAATCGGGGTCCGTTAAATCGAGGGTTTACTGTATATAGATAGATAGCTATAGATTTGGTAGCACCTATAAAATGATGTAAAGATATTTACAAAGAATCTGTATGACGGTTTCACAGTATTGAAGATGTTTTGAGAATGCCAACATGAATAAAAAAAATGCAATTCAGAAAATTAATCACCTCTTTCTTTTGAGCATTCAGTGCTAAAAACTGACCAGTTCTCTCAGTTAGTGCTGTAAAAAACCCTGTTCCCAGGCTCAGTTTAACCAGCTGAACTATTTGTACTTACAGAAAGAATATTTGGTCTGATTTCAAGAGATATTTTGTATTTATTAAAATGATGGTGCTTAGCTTCTCAGGGTCAGGCCCACTAGCAGTAAAATGAAAGGGAAAAGTCTTCCATTTTGAAAGGATGCAGTGTTGTTGTAGTCATGTCAGTCTCAGAATATTAGAGACACAAGGGGGTGAGGTAATATTGTTTATTGGACCATCTCTTGGTGAGAGAGACAAGCTTTTGCGCTTCACAGCACTTTCAAAAGATGAGCCTGGGAGCTTAAATTAATAACTCCGATAGACACTAAAAATCATAGACTGAATTGAGACACTGACTTATTACAACCATCTACTATATAACCCACTAACAACCACCCCCAATGTGGCCTTTCTCCTTGCTTTCATTTTCCCCCATTACTGGAGGGTGTTAATGGGTCACTTCACCTTGAATGGTAGCTTGAAATATTCATTAACTGCTTTCGCTAAAGAATCTGTTTCATTTTGTATTAGGCAGTGATACTCTCAATATGTTTCCCAGATCTGAAGAAGAGCTCTGTGTAAGCTTGAAAGTTTGTCTCTCTCACTGACAGGAGTTGGTTCACTAAAAGAGGATATCTCATCCTCCTTGTTTCTCTCATTTTAGAAAGATGACTGTCTGAAGTCTGCCCTCCCCTGCTGACTCTTTTATCCAGCAGAAAGAATCCAGGCTATAATTTAGTGCAGGTAAAATCTGATATTTGTTTTATTTTGGAAGTATTAGCTTCAGAACAGATCTTCTACATATTTAGAGAAAAAGAGAGACATTAAAGGTGGGGAAAACCTGAAGAAAAACAGTAATGATGAGAGAGCCAAAGAAGAAGGGGTAAGGGAAATGTGAACTCTTCATGGACTCCTCTCCCCTTCAAATATTTATGTACATAAAAGTATTCAAGGGGTATACTCATGTGTGTAAGTGTACAATCAGGCATGAAGAGAGTAAAAAAAAACAGGAGGAAAAATATTTTCAAAGCTATAGTTTTCTACTTTTGGAATAATAACACTGTGGAATAATAGCACATTTTAGGACTCATATAGTGAATACTGGACTATATAAAGATCCAGTCTGGGTAGGAAGCACCTTTTTTCATAAACTGTACAATGTATGAGTGAATGGAGTGCTCATGAAAATGAGAATCAAATCGGATTGGTTCATGCCAGCTACACTATAGAAAGGTTAAGTGATATGCAACTTTGCCCATGTACCTCTGCCAATGCAGCTCAGTCTCAACCTGGCTAAGCCACACTGTCATTGGAGTGCTAGACCTCTCGTAAGAGGAAACTAGGAATCCTGCTGAGCTGCACTAAATTGTGTGGTGGTGTGAGGACTACAAACAGATGGAAACCAATAAACTCATTTTCACCCATGACCTGATCTCTGATTTGAGGCCAGGTCTCTAGCACTGATAAATGAGTGAACTAACAAGTCCACTGCCATGTGTTGGGATTGGGAGCTGTCTGCAGCCGAATGATTAAACAGTCTAATGTAAAGTTACAGGATGCCAATGGCCATCTTAAATCTGTCTCTCTAGAAAAATGATGGAATCTGTAATCCTGCATCGCTCCCTTCTATGGAGCCTTATTTTCACCCTTAGATCCTTGCTTGTGCATGGGAGTCCCTTTGATACCAGTAGAAGTATATCTGAGTATATAAGAGTCCATGCAACTAGATCCCTCTTCAGGTTCTGTGATGAATAAAAAGTGTTTGCGTCTAACCAACATCTGGTTTCACTTACTCATCTGAGAGTCTATTAAAGTTTGGAACATAAAACTCTGACACTCAGCCCTCAGAATTTTTTTTTCCAGTGACTCATACATTTCCCTTGATATATTATGATATGAGACTGATGGTGCTGCCCTATGCTTGTACATTCTACAAAAAATATTAAAATCACTGCACACACACACTGAAAAAAGTTCAGATTCAGAATCAAAAGATTTTGGAAGGAGAAAATGAACTTCTACTAATTAAGGATATTTCTGTGCCTAATCTTCATCTCCATGTAATCTGAATTCAGGAACAAATGCTAGTCTTAGTGCTCCTTCCCGTGTTATCAACAAAGCAGTAAATCAAATGTGCTACTTGGAAAGTTTACTTACAAGTCTACAATATGTTATGATATTAGCAGAGATCTGGGTCATATGTAAATCTAGGGTTTGTCTACATTTAGTTCACGGCATGCTGAGGGGTGAATCTACCCCTTCAGGCACTAACTGTCCGCATAGACCCTGCTGACAATGTGAAACAGGAGTAAGTTAAAGCACACTAATGAACTGTTAAATGTGCATCAGCAGGGTCCACATGGACTATTAGGGCTGGTCTACACTAGGGAAAGGGGTCGACTGAAGGTATGAAACTTCAGCTATGTGAATAACATAATTGAAGTTGGTGCATCTTCAGCCAACTTACCTGCCGTCCTCACGGCAGCAGTGGTCGGTGCGCGCTCCCCCATCAACTCCAGCTTGCGCCTTTCGGCGAGCTGGAGTTCCGGAGTCGACAGGAGCGCTGTTGGTGATCGATTTATCATGTCTTGATGAGATGCGATAAATTGATCGCCAAAAGATTGATAGCTACCTGCCGATCCGGCGGGTAGTGAAAACCTACCCTTTAGTGTGTGGCAGGTTAGTATGGGTAGATTCACACCCTAGCTTGCCATGAACTAAATGTTCATGCAGGCATTTCTTTGTGCTGTATTTAAGTAAATGCTCAGCTATGAGAAGACGAGCATACAAGACTGCAGAATGATTAACGGAACAATAAAGATCTTTATTGAAATGTTTAAAATCAATCAATTTTTCTTCTGCAATGTTCATACAAACCACTAAGCTCACTGTCCCTTGTTATAAAACAACACATCATAATGTAGAGTTGTGAGAATAATTTAGTGCTCACTATAATGAAACCCAGTTCATTTTTTAAAAAATGTATAATAAAACTTCTAAAGCCTCTAAAAAAATATTTTAAGGTCAGATCCTCAGCTATGCTCACTTATACCAAGTGAGGATTAGGGCCAAAGTTATACTTTCTCTAATAAGAAAAAGAAGCCTAGGTAATTTGTAAACTTGCCTTGCTTTATACACACACTAGCAAAAATACCCGGTGTTGCTCAGGGTATTTGTAATTGGAAACTGGGATGTAAAAAGACTACAATGTTTTTTATTAATACAAATTTTGTTTTTATTGTATACTATGGAACCGTTGGAGGTGGGGAGGGGGGAGAGAGCTGAGCGAGTGGGGGGGTATTGGAGGCGGGAGGGGGAGAGAGCTGAGCGATTGCGGGGTCCATTGGAGCGGGGAGAGGGGAGGGGGCAGAGAACTGAGTGAGTGCGGTGTCCGTTGGAGGGGGGTATTATTACATCATAACTATGTCACAGAGAGCTGAGCGAGTGGGGGGGCATTGGAGGGGTGGAGGGGGGAGAGAGCTGAGCGAGTGCAGGGGCTGTTGGAGGGGGGAGGGGGCAGAGAACTGAAGAGTGCAGGGTTAGTTGGAGGGGGGTATTATTACATCATAACTATGTCACAGAGAGCTGAGCGAGTGGGGGGGGCGTTGGAGGGGTGGAGGGGGAAGAGAGCTGAGCGAGTGCAGGGGCCATTGGAGGGGGAGGGGGCAGAGAGCTGAGCAAGTGCGGGGTCCGTTGGAGGGCGGTATTATTACATCATAACTATGTCACAGAGAACAGCAAGTGTTAACCTGCTGCCCAGCTGACGTTAATGGGCTTTAAAGAATTTCACCCCTGGGGGTGTAAGAGGTAGGATTTGAAAACGTTTTGATTCTTACCCTGATTAGGATCCTAAAGCCTACAACTGTACCAAATTTCAAGTCTCTAGCTCAAACGGTGTGGAAGGAGAAAGGGAACATACATACACGCACGTACGCATACACACACACACACACACGCATACACCATTTGACTTTTATATATATAGATTTCAGAGGATGAATTGTTTGCAAACTCTTCACTATCAGTGTTTATTTGCTATTAGTTGTGTGTCACCTAGGTGACACTATTGTTTCTGCTTCCTCATTAAATGACTTATTTTCATGTTGAAAATTTTTTAAGTGACAGAGGCATAACAGATTTCTGGCATGCCTATTTGAATGAATAATTTATTCACAGATTTTAAGGCCAGAAGGGACCATTGTGATCATCTAGTCTGACCTGGTGCATAGCATGGGACTTCCTTGAATTAATTCCTGGTTCAAGCTCCATATTTGCCAGAGCTCATGAAGCTTTTGGGATTCAGAAATTTTCACAGATTCTTGGTAGTCTTCCATATAATAAGATGCAGTATGTTCTCACAAAGAGCAAAGGTGTATATTGCATTCACTTTCAACCAGCAAAAGCTACTGTGTCTGAGTTTCAGAGTGGTAGCTGTGTTTGTCTGTATCCACAAAAAGAATGAGGAGTACTTGTATGCCCAAATAAATTTGTTAGTCTCTAAGGTGCCACAAGTACTCCTCATTCTTTGTGTGTCTGAGCTGAGATTCACCTCTTGAGTAGAGTATTCAGAGTTTACTTGCCCTCCTTGCTTATGAATATTTCCATGGGATGTTGGCTTTAAATCACAAATCAGGCTCCCAAGGAATGTGCACCACCATAGCAATGATCCCTCCCTGGAGCATTACAGGTTGTCTGCTAACCACCTTGAGTGTTTATGCTACTGTCTCACTCTCCTTTGTCTTACTGGTTAGAGAGACTCAGGCTGCGAAAGCACACCTCCCCATTTTATAAAAATGTGTTTTTTACATTAGGCTCCTGGGCCAAGGAGGTCTGTCTTTCTCCAGCCACGATATCCATTAAGGGTTGAAGAAAACAGAGCACAGTTTTGATGGTTATGTTTGGCTGCTCCAACCACTTCCCTAGACTGCCTCAACATTTACTTTGTTGCTAAAAAGCAATAAAAGAAAATAAGTCGTCAAAAGTAGCGATGGTCCTGAGGCACAAAATTCAGGTCTGGATCTGAATGTTAGACTCTCCCTCTGCAAAACTCAGGAATGTTTGGTTCTTAGAATGTATTGGGGACAACTGTCTGTTTCAGAAGGTGAAGGAAGTAATTGGGGGAAGGGGAGCAGCCATTTTAGACTTGACTCTGGCTAACGGAGGAATTGGTTGTCAATCTGAAGGCAATTTGGGTGAAAGTGATGAAATGATAGATTTCATGATTCAAAGAAGGATTGAGAGAGCAAAATAAAGACAATGGACTTAAAAAAACCAGACAGACTCAGAGTTCTGGCAGTTTCTCAAGAGATAATATTAAAAAGCAGAACAGCAACTATCTTGATGCAAAGGTAATATTGGAAGAATAGTAAGAAGCTGATATGGCTCCATCTGGAGCTCTGTAATGACCAGAAAATCCAAAAGGAATGCCACAAAAAATGGAAATATGGACAAATTGCTACGGAGAAGTACAAACAAAAATAGCACAAGCATTTGGGGACAAAAATCAGAAAGGCCTAATAAGAGATATAAAAGGCAATAAGAAGAGGTTCTTTAAATACACTATGAGCAAGGGAAAGGTGAAGGAAAGGATAGGTCCTCTACTTTGCAGGGAAGGAGAACCAGTAACAGACATCATCAAGAGGGCTAAGATGTTTAATGCCTAGTTTGCTTTAGTCTTCATAAAAAGGTAAATTGTGATCAGATACTCAACAATTAATATTAACAACAAGCTGGAAGGAACACAGGCAAAATAAAGAAGATGTTAAAAATATTTAGATAAGTCAGAAGTCAGCAGAGCCTGATAAATTTTTCCTTGGGTACTTAAGGAAGTAGAGGAAGCAGTCGCAGAATTGTTAGCAATTATATTTGAGAATTTATGGAGGACAGGTTTATGACTCAGAGGACTGGAGAAGGATGAACAGTACCTATCTTTAAAAAAGAGAATGAAGAGATCCTAGGGAATTATAGACCAGTCAGCCTAATGTTAATACAAGGAAAGATTCTGGAACAAATTATTAAAAATCAATTTATAATCTTTTAGATGTTAAGTGACGTTAATTACTCAAAGACCTGCTCCTGCTTCCAGTGATGTCAAATTTCAGGTGACTTCAATGGGATCAAGCTTGCAGACAGACTAAATGGTTTATGAAGAAGGTCATTTTCCAGAATACTCATGGAACAATTATACCTGAATGCTGTAAAAGAGTGAACCAGTCTTAAGTTAGGTTACATTGTTAAAGTTCAGTGACTTGAATGGGATCTCCAGTAAGTGGGAGCTGCAGCAGCATAGCATCTTTGAAAATCAGGACATTTTAATTTTAGCGTCCCTTCTAAGTATGGATTTTAGATGTTCAATTTTGGGATATATGGGCCAGATGCTTTGCTTGACAAGAGGCTGGTGGGTTGAAGGGTAGTCCAGAAATGACATCATGTCCCCCTGATCTGGTGATTGTTGGGCCCACACTTGGTCACTGGCATGAAATATAGAGATGCTGGGGATTGGGCCTCTTAACCATGCCCTGTTTTCCCATACCTCTGTGCGAGGCGGGAGGTGGATACCAGGAGAGTAGCAGCATAGATACCTCCATGATAGACTCATGGTTCCGGTGGGTTCCCCAGGGCACCTGCAGTGGAAGCCTTCCACTTGGACAGTTAAGCCTGGCTTATAGCAGTTCTATATCATCACAGCTGCACAAAGCAGCCTTGCAGATCAGAGAATTTATTCCATGGTCTTTAAGTACTACCAACTGTCCATGATTAATCAGCAGATGTGTTTCACATAAAATGTTTTAATTCGGGCACTGGAAAATTAATTGCATCATCCTCTGACATGTCTGAGCATGATCTTCAAACATTTCTGCATTTCCATATACCACTCCATCACTTTCTATTTCAACTGTGGTTCTGTGCAGTGGAAGAAAGTGGTACTTATAGTAATGATAATGTGCACTGCAGAAGCTTGGACTACCGTGTTTCCCCGAAAATAAGACAGTGTCTTATATTAATTTTTGCTACCAAAATTACATTACATTATATTACAGCGAGAGGCAAAACTGGAAGTACGTCTTATTTTCGGGGGATGTCTTACTTTCGGGGAAACAGGGTAGTTATACACATTGCAGAAAGTGAAGCAGGCTGAGTTAATTAGCTGATTACAAAGAAATATGCTATAATCCTAGGATACTTAAGAATCACTTTAACATATCTCCAAATTACCTATGAAACGGGAACTTGTAAACTAAGGACATTCCAGTGTCACACTTTTAGACTAAGATTTGTTCACATTCTGTGTTTAATTTTCACTGAAATTTAACAGAATATTTTCTCCTGGAGCAGACTTCATATAGAAAAGCACAAATCTCTCAAACCTTTTATATAAACCTTAATTTATTTCATTTCCTGGACTGGCCCAGACTGGTAGAGTTCAGGATGCTTCAGGGGGTTTAACGCCACATGTATATAAATAAAAATTTAGATCATACTAGGATAATCTGTTTTACATCCTACTCTGCTGATCAGTTATCTATCTCAGATGGATATGAGAGTTGAGCAATGGAAATAATTTGTTGAGCTAGCAATTCTTTGCTTATGAGATCCTGGATTATGAGTTAAATGCCACAGTTGATACAGAATACAAAATACAAGAAAACAAAACAGATCCTAAACATTAAAAAGTCCTCAAATGTTTAGCATTTGCTTCCAAAAACATGCCACACAGAAAATGGTCTGATCCTCAGATTGCTGAGCCGTGTCCTTAGTGTTCTGTACCAAATCAACAATTTGCACCATTTCTAGCATGCAGCGTATGAAACAGAGGGATGCAGATGTAAGACTTGTCAGCTTTTCCAGCAACACTCACAAATATTTTCCTTCTGCAGCAAGCTAAGCTCTTGACTCAGTGTCTCACCCAGCAGACGTTATTCATTAAGACACAACACAGCTGTATTTCAGATTTCATGTACATTACCTTCTCCCAGCTAGTCAAATTGCACATTTAAGCAAAGAGAACACCACGTCTATTATAAGTTTTTGGAAAAGACTGGAAAAACACTCCTGGTTTTTAAGAGGTTCAAAAGATTACACAGATTGTTTTCCCCACCTACCCAAGCATGGCTACACTTCATTTCAGATATATTAATAATGCTGTTAAATTAAACAATTTACACTGTTTAGGCTTAGTGTTACCAGTGATGGTGTACGGAAGTAGAGTTAAACGCATTACATTGCATAGCAAAGCATTCATAATCATTATGAAAACAGAAATGTTCTTTCCCTTTATTGCCTCAAGAACATGGACTAGATTGGATGGAGAATTGTTTTGATTGTGTTGCTCTTGCCAAAAGCTTATAATAATATGTGGGAAGATGAAAACAACAGCAAAACCAGGGGGGAACAAGCCAAGAAGAATTTAGTGTGCATTTTACAGCATGATTTTTGCAAAGCGAATACTTGACATCTACCAGGTACACTATAGACAACTTCACAAGAGTTAATATGATCCCATTAGAGTTATGTTATAAGGTGCTGTTATGTAGGACAGCAGATTTGTCTTTCGCTTTTCAGCTGTTGTAGCTGCACTTATCAAATTATGGCACAGAGCTTTATTTAACTTTAGCCCTGTAGAAGACAAAGGGCCCTTATCCCAAGGTCCTTTTTAGTTTTTATTCAAACTTTATTCAAGTAAAACTCTCCTTGAAGCCAATTGTTTTTTTTTTTTCCTAAGTAAAGTCTGAGTACAAACTGAATAAAGACTAAAGGATTTGACCTCTGTCTTCAACTGGTAACTTGCTCAATGCAACTATTACAGCTGAAAAATGATTTTAGGACAGATTCTGGTGCCCATTTTGACATCAGCATGTATTATAAGACCATATGAACAGTCCTCAACATTTTAATGTTTGCTGATTTTATTTAAAAGGTTTTTCTGTACCTCTATCCACAAAAGTCATATGTCCAAACAACAAACACATTGAGAGGGCATATGGCTATGTCGCTTTCATTCCTTTATGCCAACATGGGCAGCTGTAGCTCAGTAAAGGAAGATGGTCCAAAAAACATTTCTGAAACAGTAAAGTATATACCACTCCCTATCATCCCATCAAATCAGCACAAATGTGCAACGTGTGCAGCAGATGTTACAGAGGAGGAAGAGGCAGTGTTTACTCAAATGTTGTTTACACCCCTCTGGAGACCCAAGACACTGCAGATTGCCTATACCCCAGCAATCATCTCAGATGTGAAAGATTGCTATTATTCATCGTGCCGTTAGTGGCAGATGATCTTGCCAGTGGAAGATGTTATGAGCATATTAGACCGAGAAATGGGGACACAGTTCAGACTCTAGGACAGAGAATTTACAGCAAGTGAAGTTAATTACTTGCAAATGTGCACGGACATCACGGTTATGAATCATCTCTCAAGTATTGATGAAAAAAGAGCCAACAGTCAAATAAATTAATCCCTTAAAAAAAAAAAAGGGTTTAGGGTCAGGGTTTTTTGTTTTTTTTGGCGCAATTTTGGAAAACATTCTGATACATTTTTATTTTAGCTGAACTCACTCACCCAGTGCTACTTCTGTGAATATTATAAGTGGTGGGCACTGGAACAGATATAACAACAAAATGTCTTCGATACTAAATTTTAGTGAGTTATGGAATTTCCTGCCTGTTAGTGCTGCACACAACACCAAAATAGTTAAACACACAAAGGGTGATGGTGAGCATTACTCATGTAAGTAATTCCATTGGTGAGTGCTCAACATTGTGAAAAAGGGTTGCACAATCAGTCTGAGGGTGTATTCTGTAGCGTAAACCACGTTTTGTTAAAACCTATGAAGTCTTTCATGAGGCAAACATTTTAGACTAGACTAGCTGAATCATTGCCACAGCATAAAAAAGCTGAATTGTGTGCATTTATTTTCAAAGACAGAGAGAGTGATGTTTTTTCTGATATTGATGCTAGCTTAGATAACTAAGGATCTGAATGAAAAGGCCACTCTGTTTCCACAATGGGAAAACCAATGCAAGCAAAATAAAGTGAATAAACAATTTTTATGTACAACAGCTTCTGGACAATAACAAAAAAAAGAGGAATTTCTGAAAGAGCAGATTGTTCAACATAAAACACGGGGCAAAAACAAAGACAACCAACCATATCAGTGTCACATACACTTAACCATATACACTAAACCCTGATCACATCAGCACTGAGAGGAACACAAAATTAAAAAATCCCAAACCTCACTCTGAACGAGATCAAAAATTGGGTTAGTTGAAAGGGGAAGAGAACATTTTGAAGGCTCACATTGGCCTGACCTATATTACTGGAGATGTCTAGAAAGTGGAAAAATCTGAGCTTGACTCTTAGAACCTAAGTTCAGGTTTTTGGTCTGACAGTCAAAAAATAATCTTTTTACTAGTGAACTGAACACGTTTGACTTGCAAATCATCACTGGATGGCAAACGCAGAATCTTATGATGATATTTTACCCACTTATTTATCAGAACAGGACCACAGATGAAGCTTGGAAAGGAGTTTTTTTACCCTTACCTTTACCCTTATTTTGTCCTGGATCAAGCATGTAAATGACTGGGCGCTAAGTGAAGGACTGATAGCACAAGCTAGGGTCAAATAAAGAGAGAAATCCTAGTCCCAGTTTATTCAAACATTGACAGTAGTTTTAAAAAGACCAGAATTGGGGCCTGAAGTGCAGAGACATATTGTGCAAATTTCCCCATGCTCTGACAATTTACTATATTTGGACTGAAAATGAAATTTCAATGAAAAGCTTAAAAAGTGAAAAAATATCTTTTGTTCATTTCATGGCCAGCCATACAGTTTACTTTAGCTTTATGGTACTGTATTGCTGCTGTCCAAACCCTGGGCTTTTCCTGAGCACAGACCGTCAGCTGTGCTACATTTTGTGTTGATGACTTCCGCTGCATACTAATGCCCATCAGGAGCTAGAATGAAACACCAACTCATTTTCACTTGAACTCTAATTTGAACCTAAGCCTTAATAAAGTGAAAGGCTAGGATAGCAGTGCCCATAGTGCAGTCTTAAGCTAAAGGCAGCATATGGAGTCCTAAATAAATTCTCAGCCACTCTCATAACTTTTGTGGTCCCTTATCCTATTAGGCAACAATTATACCATTTACTTTTATAACAGTTTAAGAAAGAGCCTTTGCCAATTGAACCATGTTCTTCATTCCTGAAGAGCAAAATAGAGGAAATATAGAAATTGTTAAGAATTCACTAGTCTCCATCATGGCATGATGTTGCTCTGCAGCATTTCCTTTTAAACTAAGAGCACTTTTAAAAATGGAATGCTGGTCTATAGCTTTATAAAGTGCTAAGTAAATATTATGAACAAAAGTACCTGCTAGGACTTGGTTTAGCCTTATGTGGCCTAACAGAAGGGATTTTTTCCCCTCTGTATCTCTGGATTGTTTATCTTTTCTCAGGCTGCTTCTACAAACACAACATTGCAATGGCATAACAAGTTCCAAAACTGGACAGTGTTTACTTACATTGCGTGACCACCCACAATGTCAATCCATGGATTTGCCATAAATTGCAGGATACCTTGTGTCCCTAGGAGCCATGAGGGCAGTTCTCATGGACTTGTTTTAAATGACAAAAATTAAGCAAACCTGTAAGAATCTGTAATACTCCATCAGTGCATAAGAAACCTCTCCTGCAAACAGGGATGTGGTATGGGAAAGAAACCCTGATGGTAACAAAATGTCCAGATATTAATCAAAGGGGAGATTAAGCAGATTTTTATTTTGGAAACTACCTTAAGAATCCAAAATCAACCATAGTGAGTTATTCTTTTCCTTAATCTCCTTTCCACAGAAGAAACCTCTCTCTTTTTCTTTATTTGCTGCCAGTGCTCAGCAAGAAAGTTAAACTGTATTGCTCCCTCTCTCTCTGTCCTGTGCTAATCTAGGTTAAATGTTAATCATCCATAGTTTTAGATGACAGTGTTGGCTCATGCCCTGAAATATAAATGTTTATATCCCTTCCACACCTTTTTTTTTTCTTATTTACTATGATCATCTACATAGTTGTTTCTTACCCAGACTGAACAGGGCAGACGGGATTAAAGGGTTTTTAAAAGGGTGATTGAAATTGACATTAAAACTTTTTTAATGTAAAAAAACCTTCGTGGGGAATTTGATAAAAAGTTTAAAGAAAAAAATATTTTTTTAAAAATGCAAAATTGCAGGGGAAAATCACTTCCTTTTCTTAGCCCCCACCCTTCACAGTTTTCACTTTTGTTTCCAAATGACCAGAAAAAGGGGGGGAACCCAGAAAATTCAAAACACTTTTGTTTCCTTTTTGAAAAATAAAAATTCCTAAAAAAATCATTAAATTTTTGACCAAAAACTGTTAATTGGTTTCTGAAACAAAAACAAGATACCATAGAATATATATATTAATATATTCTATACAACTGTTCATTCATTAAAGAGAAGGGATTATCCCTTATATATTACTGTTTCCCCACATTCCCTGGAATGTGCAGGATCTATTCTGGGTCTAAACAAACAAACAAAACCAGACAAAATAATTAACTGCTGCACTGATATGCAGTATAATGTGTAAAATATGCATCAGCTCTTAATATATGCATATCTTCATTTAAAAAAATGCATATAACAATAATAAAAAAACACAAATTGTTAAACCAGCTGCTAAATTTCCTAGGTTGACTACCCTTAATCAGCACTTTCTTTTCTGCTGCAGAAAATGGGCAAATCCATAGTGTGTGTCACCCCACTGGCTTCAATGGGTGTATTCCAGCAATAAATTTGGCCCTATTACTTTTAAGCAAACCTTGGGCCTAACTCCAAAGCACATAATGTGCTGGGAAGGGCTCTAATTCCCCAATGCCATCCAATCTGGTTACAGAGAAAGATGCTGTTGAACTACTGCTTTTCCCAGACTTGGTTGATTATGAAAAGGTAGAGAAGAGGAATGATGGGCTGAATTTAGCTGTGACATAAAAAATGTAGTTTACATGTCAGGGGTAAATTGGATTTGCTCTTATAACTTCATGTAGTTTTAAGTCAGTATAATTTACATGCCAAAGGAGAGGAAAGAGGATGGTATAGAAAGAAAACTAACTAACAACAGGGTACAACCTATAGCAGTCTACATTCACCTCAGTATGTAAATTACCCAAGTTCACAATCATTTTCTAATCCATTAACACCACTCACACTAACTAAAGGTTCAGACGGAGTTAGAACAGTGGAGTTAAAAATGAAAATAAACATACAGATGCGACGTTGGGCAGCTCCTGTTCCAAGTGCCTTTCTTTGTGCAATTCTCTTGGCTTTTCATTGGGTACTGTTTCCATTCCAAAGCATAAGGAAATGCCAGACATTTGCTGAAAAGTTTTGCAATGGAAAAGAATAAAAATGAGTAATGAGTCTATTTTAAATGTGCTTTGACTGACCTCATCAATGTTAGTACAGTGTAGATGAGTTGCCATCTTGTCAGGAGTCCATTTGCCGTTAAATTCACTAAAGCATGACAATTCAGACTCTTGGAGGCTCTGTGTATTAAATGGACAAACCACAGATGATTTGAATCAAGTGTACGAACATGTTTGAGAATCTGACTGGAAAGAAAAGAGGGAATGTTTGATGGAGGGAATGTTTGATTGAGGTGGCGGCAGTGGAGAAAGAGTGAAAATTTTGTTGCAATGTTTACTGCAGAGTACATTCTCATATAACTGCAGAACTCTCCATACTCTATGGACTGCTTTAAAAATCTCAGCAGAAGTTACACTTTCTACCATATGCCCAGATTTTTATCTCAGTTGCACTGATAAAAATCAAATTCTCAAATCTAAATATTCAGCACACAGACAGACACACAAGTCCCTTAGTTTTGGAAAGCTTGTATTTTGCACATCATAATTTTAATTTCTCTGATTCTAAAGCAGAAACAATGGTTTCAGTATAATGCCTGATGCAATTTTAGTCCATTTCAACAAAAAACAAAACCATCCAATTAATTTAGGCCAATTAGAATTTCCTGCTCAAAGAACAAAGAGGCTGATTGTACTGCAGAAGAGCTGGTGCAATCAATATTGACAATCTGTATATATAGGAAGTTCCAGCCCTTATCTATAAAACTGATGGCTAGTCAGTTTTCATTCCCACATACTGTGTGCACACTGAATTGGAACAAATGAAAAAAGATTAGTTTTACCTTTCCAAGAACCACTTTCTCTTTAAAGGACGATCCTCCCCTACAGACTATCCAAAACTTTGCCACTAATGTCATCTTCCTCTCACTCTGCTCACACCACATTCCTTTCTCCTCACTCTTTGAGGCTCTTCACTGGGTTTTCGCCTTTTACCGCATCAAATTAAGTTTCTTCATCCCCATCCTCAATATCCTACATGATCTTGCCTATACTTAAAGTTCTTATCTTGGCTTTACCTTCTCCACCCCTCTGTCCCCGCAACTGCACCTCTTTTGGACTTCATCCTGAGAGACGTTGAAATCAATTGGATTTGAGGGTTCTCAATACTTCTCAGAGTCAGGCCTTCTAATTTCAGCATCATGTTTCTATCATGGTGTCACCAATGCCTGGAACTTTAACTCCTAGTTTCTTGTTAGCTAACCATTCGGTCACCTCCTTAGAGCTCATTTCTTCTAGAAATCCTTCCCACCTTGCTCCCTTCACCTATAATCTCTTCAGAACCTCCCATAACTGAACACTTGTTCCTATGTTTTGACTTCGGTTTGATCTAATTTGTCTGAGAGGATAAACTCTTCATGGCCACTACTGCATATATGTAAAGACCAATAGAAGGGGGTGATGGAAAGAGTCTAATTGACTTTAGTAGTTGTTGGATCAGGTCCCAAATGAAGGAAAAAAGAAAAAATGAAGCATGTTGCCCATTACTAGTTTCTTTTAGTTTCTATTTAGACGATTATTTTTCTGAGTACTGTGCAGAACCAATAAGTTCAGAAACACCCATCTATTCACATATTTTGCTGCAAACTGTAATTGCAGAGAATATTTTGTCACATGGCAGATGCTCTGAGATGGTCTAGAAGAGGATTATACTAAATATGCATTAGAAGGAAGGAAGACTGTTACAGCATGCATGCTCATCTCTAGAGTGCCCCCTTGTTTCAGCACTGGCATTGCCATGCGCGCCCCTTGGTGGAACAGTGTGGAGTGGCTGATGTGTCCTTGCCTCAGTTTCCCCTTTTGGGCTATCAGTAAGTTCAATGAGTCTTGTATATTGTAAATGGTATCCCTTCAGAGATTAGTTTATTTAAGCAAAGGCCAAACAGACATGCAAGAAAGTCTTCATCTCCAGTGTCCTAGCTCTAGCTCATTTCCCGTTGTTGCAATATATTAAAATACAGGAACCAGACACATTAACAGAGCCTTTCGTACATAGGCTGGGTGCCTGACCCCTCAAGGGGCCAGCTAACGAAATGTTCTTCATTGCCCTGCAAAGAAAGAACTGACTTTTTCAGAGAATATGCATAATTACTTTTATGAAAATTCCATTTCCCTCCCACCTCCAAGATTTTGGGATGTCCTGGCTTTCATTTTAAACGTTTACTGGCCTTGTTTTACATGAGTTGGAGAGACTCTGGTAAAGATTTTTCCCCAGGTTAATTTTCCGCAGTAACTATGGCAAACATCATAAAACTGAATAAGTTGGGTCCGATACACAGTTCAGTGTAGCCAATAAGTCAATTTCAATGAATACAATGGACTTTGGATGTTACCCTATATAAGAAATATGTCCTCTAGAAAAAAAGGAATGTAATCAACTTTCCCAATTTAAGTTTCCTGATCTCATCAATTTTCATAATAATAAACAACAATAAATCCTCCTCCAAAAATGTAGAAATCTCCACTCCACAAATGTTCATTCTTTAGAGCAGCGGTTCTCAACCTTCACTGCATTTTGACTCCCTTCAGACATCAATAATTACTACGTGACCCCGAGACGGGGGACCGACGCCTGAGCCTGGCTGAGCCCTGCTGCCCTTGTGATAGAAGGGGTCAAAGCCAAAGTCTAAGCCCCATCCCTTGTGTGTGTGCGCATGGGTTGGGGGTGGAAGCCCAAGGGCTTCAGACCCAGGCAGGGGGCCAGTAACCTGAGCCCCGGGACGAAGCTGAAGCTTGTGCTGTCCAAGGCTGAAGTCCTCGGGCTTCAGCTTCGGCCCTGGGTGGGTGTGGGCTCAGGATTTGGCTTCAGCCCCAGGCACTAGCAAGTATAATGCCAACCCTGGTGACCCCATTAAAATGGAGTTGTGACACTCCATTGATGTCCCTACTTTGATGTCCCAACCCACAATTGGAGAATCTCTGCCTTAAAGTGATGGCATTTATCCCCATTAAAATGTTTCAGTAATAAATAAAGTTCCACAGTAACAGTAAGCTTTATGAACAAGAAAACTAAATTCAGTCCCCTGGGAAAGGGAACTGTTTATATTGCAAAAGAGTTACGTGTCTATTACAGTAGCTTTAGCTATTCTTATCAGGACAAGACATCGCTTTCTTAATGGATCCTTCACTCCTGTGCTTTTTTTCTTCTTTCTGAAATTGAAGTTTCAGATCCTACAGCATATTAAGACTTCCAATGCAGGTGGTGTTTTAAGAAATATAATTGTAGCGGGGTGCTCCCCGCTCCCTGCCGGCCAGGGCTGGAATAGCCCTGGAAAGAGGGTTTGTAGCTGGCTGAGCCTGCTAGCAGGCTTAAGTGGAAAGCAGGCTCAGCTGTGTGGCCACACCCCAAACATTCCAGGCTGTATAAAAGCCTGGGAGGCAGGAGTTAGTGAGGTCAGGCTACTCTGTAGGCAGCAGGAGCAGGGCCTGGCTGCAAAGTACCCGGGCTGGGACAGGGTGTGGGTGAGGCAGCTGGGAGCCAGGGAGCCTGAGCTCTAGGGAGAGGGCCCCAGCTTGCTGAGCCTAGGGAAGGCCCGACCCACGGGGTACTGGGGATTGCAAGGGGGCAGTCTCCTCTGCAAGCAGAGGGAGACAAGGCCTGGCTGCAGGGAGCCTTTATCAAAGTACCTGGACTGGGACAGGGCAAGGGCAAGGCAGCTGGGAGCCAGGGAGCGACTAGCTCTAGTGAGAGGGCCCCAGCTTGCTGAGCCTAGGGAAGGCCCGACCCACGGGGTACTGGGGTTTGCAAGGGGGCAGCCCTGGGCTGATAAGAGCAGCAGACCAACCCCTTCTTGCTGGTGATGAGTAGCCATGAGACTGCAGTCAGCCTCAGAGAGACTGAGGCAGTGGTGACTGGCAGTGGCTGTATCTGAGGCAAGTTGGGGATAGTGGGTGTTGGGTTCCCCAGGGAGGGGAGACCCTAAGACCAGGGGGTACTGCAGGGGTGCAGCACCCTCAGCAAGGGGTTCCGGGGTCCAGGAGGGACACGGGGCCAGCGTGGAGAAGCGGACGTCGGCCGGCAGAGGGTGCTCCAGGGTCAAAAAGAGCTAATTCCCTGACGACCAGATGGGGGCGCCGCCGGGTGAGTGACCGACGCCCTTACAATAATCTATTACTATATTCTTAAAACAGCCATACAGATTATTTTTTATTAATTTGTAAAATAAAACCATTGCTCCTGGGATAAGACTTTGTATTCTAAACTTTAGGGGTAGAGTTGATTTTTTTAATGATTGTTATTAATCAGTTTATAATGAAAATACTAGTAGACCCTTAAAAATGGTTGTACTAGCATCACTAGTGTTAGCATGAGATATCCCCAAACACTCAGTCTGGTTTGGGGTCTAAAAAGTTAGGATATTCTAGAATATTTTTACAACAGTTTATAAAGAAGGATCGTTTTGTTCCTATGTAGAGAGATGGACAGGAATCAAGCTCCCTGCTCCAAAAAGTCTGGGGGAGTTTGGATGTGATAAAATAGGCACATCAAAGCATATGCTGTTGGTTTTCCATTTCCAAACTTCTACCCCTCAGAATATATGCTAGAGGAGGGCAAAATGCTTTCCTCCGCCATAGCTTCAGGTGGCACACAGAAGACAATAAAGACTATGGAATATAAGATGACAACAGAAGATGCCGCGAAGACTGCCATCTTGGCTGATGTCAGGGATCAGTGATTCAGAAGTCATGTCGTCCCCTCACACAAATACTTTTATCAATTGTGACAGATCGCCTTCTCGCCCCACTCCAAACACAAGCAGGAGACTTTTCTTTGGCTCCAAACAGTGCTCTTTATTTACAGTGCAGCTTGTGCAGACCCCACCACCTACTATACACAGCTCTACAGCTTAGCTCTTTACACAGCTCTATAGCTTAGCTCCTTCTCTCTATCTCACTCCACACCACCACACTAACACCACCCTGGGCTTCCTGCCTGGCAGGCTTTTATCCCCCTGAGGAGGCTGCCAGGTGCAACCCATCCAGGCTGATTGCTCTGCAGCCCAGGTGGTTAATTAGGCTTCTCTGCAGGGAGGTTTGCAGAGGGTTTTTCTCCCTCTTAAAGGGGCGGCAGGCTGGGTCAGGCCCACCCTGCCACACAATCATCCCTTCACATTAATATTATGAATGTATAAAATAAACAGTAGCTATGTAGTTTATGTACATTTCTACTTTGTGCTTATTTCTGATATTTTGCCCCAAATTTTTGCTAAAGCAAACAGTTTTTGCAAAGTGTTTCCCTCTCTATCAGTGAAACCACTCCTATATCTCAAAAAAAACCCAAAACACAAACAAACAAAAAAAACACCAATAGCCCATATTTGAATGAAGCACAAAGAACATTCCACAAATTGAATTTTAAAATGTTTCTCACTCTGTGAGCTGAGTGAATCTCAGTGAAGAAGTGGCTGGGTAGGGTTATTATGGACTGTTTTTTTCTTTTTCAGTTTATGTAGGAGTTGCATTGAGTTTTGAGTAAATAAACCTGAATAATTCTAAGCAAAAAGGTCAGTTAGAAATAATTGTTTCACCTGGTTCCATAAAAAATAATCATAATCCAAGAATCTGTTCCTGCCTCCTCAAATGCATAACATTTTGAGGAGAGGAGTTACACCAAGGCATGAAACACATACACACACACCCACACACCAGTGTACTTCGAGACTGCCACCCAGAGCCTGTTGGAAATTTTCAGACAAAGCTGTTTTTCATCTAAACATTTCATGGGACTGTACCAATTTCAATGAAATGTTAATTGGAAAAGATTTCTGAAATGCAGGATGGAAATACTGGTCAAAATCAGATAGTAACAGATACTCTCACCCCAAAATAGCACAGTGGCTAGGGCATTCACCTAGGAAATGGGAAAGCCAGATTCACCCGTCTGCCCTGCCTGATTCAGACCACAGCCGTGGACCTGGTTTCCTATATTCCAGGTGAGAGCCCCAAACACTTGGCTGTTCTGGGTGGAGCTCTCTCTTTCTTTCTTATTGAAGCTGTTCCAGTTTCTATAAATAATTAAATATTACTGGGCAAGGAAGAGAGAGAGCGCGAGCTACATAATATCCTAATGCTTAGAGCAGCCACCTGGCATGTGGGAGACGCATGGGCTCTCTGTAAAAAATCATTTGAAAGGTTTCCGTTTCATCCCAAGCAAACTGGGACAATTTTTTTAAACCAAAACGTCCATAAGACTGGAAAACGTTTCCTGTCCAGCTCTACTGCCACTGTTCAAAGAAAGTTCTCCAGACTTCATTTTTTATAGGATCCAAAACTATGCAGCAGTTAAGGTTCTTTGCCTTGCTCACCATACCAGCCATTCTTCTCATGAGTGACTTGTTATCCCTGATCAGCTGCCTGATGATTCTGTCAGAGTCGCTGTGCATGTTATTCAGTCGAAAGACTCTGACCTAGAATTTTTGCAGTAGTCTGGAAAGTGTTTCATCTTTCTTATTACTATTATGGAAGAGAGAAATATTCCTCTGGCTTGCTTGGGCTTCAGATAGTGTCTCCTACTCGGGTAGGAGTTTACAGGAACAATATTTTGCAAGATTTGCTTTTACAAAATGTGTTTGCTCAATCAAAATTACATCATGTCTTGCAGCTCTCTCTGCAAATAATGAAGGAGTCAGACTTCCCTGTCTGGTGCACAGATTCTACATAGACATTGCTGTGCTTTCCGACATTGTGTGTGTGTTTACACACACCCCTCATGGCCAGAAAGTGAGAACTAAATATTTTTAAAAATTGATATTGATAGAGTAATTTAAGACAGTAAATATTCTTTTAAAAGGTTTCAGTAGCCTAACATTTACCTTCACACAACATTGCTGCTCATCATAGTAGCGACACTGAACATCGAGGAGACAGATCACGCCTTGTTTTATCATGGCTTCACAGCTACCTTTCCCTGCCAAGCTCTGTGTTCAGTCTCCTGAGGAAAATTTTATATTTTGGGGGACTCTCTTTGAGGGACTAGGTAGCAGGCTAATTACTCCTCTCCTATACAGAAGTGACTATTAGGATTTTCACAATCCAGATTTTTCAAACTGATCCATGTTATATGAATCTTAAATCACTTGTGTATAAATATTTTCTATGCTGCACAAAATATACATATACTAGATTTTAAATTCATTTTCTGAGTTTGGCTGCTTCATAGCTCGATTTGATGGATGGGATCCCTATTATTTCTTAACATTGGGAGCTAGAAGGAGGTAGTTTTATTCTTTAGAAAAAGTTATTTTGAGATGGCTATTGAAAGGAATCTGTAGATGGGATTTACATCATTACTTGACTTTATTAATGTAAAAGGTAAGTAAACAAGAAGCTGGAAGCCTATTTTGTCTGCTAACGCCAGACATAGTACAAATACATTTTTAAGTTATAAATACAGCGGATATATGATTGAGTAGTTCCCAAAAGAAAGGAAAATTTACTTTGGCTTTAAAGTAAACCCTACAGTAAATGGCTTCAGTCATTCCCTGTTCACTTATTGGCTCTTGCAGAAGCTAAGCATCACATCTGACTCAGCAGCAGAAGACAAAGCCATATTATCTATCTGTAGATACAGAAATGATCTTTGTCCATAAAACTGTACTAAAGGATCCAAATCACAATAATCATTTAGTTGCCCTTCCCTGTCCATCTCATAGTCTGAGACACTACAAAACTTTTTCTTGCAGCTGACATGCAGAATACAGTTGCTTTCATTCCTGGTAATAATTCTTCTGCTACAAAATTCCCAAGAGGAAGAAATATACTGCAGTGGAATCAAAGGTTACCAGCACAAGTGAAAAGCTTATCTTCAGAGTAGAAATACTGCACTCCATGACTTTCTGAGGTTGGACCAGAGACATTGTGTGTTTTGGAGGTTGGGCCCATCTTCCTCAACAAATTCTTTGCAGCTTTTTGAAGCACTATGGTAAGAATTGGTGATCTGCTTGTAACCTGTATGTTCTTAATCTCGCAGTTAGTATTTCAAGTCCTTAGGCAAGTACACTGTAAAGGAAACTGAATTATGGAGAAATAACATTGACAGAGTAGTGCTTGTCCGAAATGACATGTACACAAAAGAGAGTTAAGAATCCAATTACTGTCTCATAATGGAGAAGTTAATTCACTGGCAAATCTCTCATCTCAGCACAAAAATGGCCTTGCTCCAGACAGGCATACAGCATGTGTCAGCCTGTATACCTAATGCCACTTCTACATCTACAGCCGCCTAATCTTCTCTCAGAGAATATGTCTAACTCCCATTGACAGTTATGGGAGTTTGTGTGCCTACATCATAAAGGAAAAAAGTACAGACTGTTTAGTGGGTGTTTACAGTTAAGAGAGTCACAAATTCCCAGTTGTGAGTTTGCATCGTGCTACAAATAATGACTTCTTTTCATTATGGCGATGGGGAAAGAATCCAAATTCTCATGCAACAATAGCACTGGCTAGTAGTACTGGGCCTATCCAAAATGAATAGTTCTGAGCCTGTCCATTGTAGCTGAGGGATATGATTTACATTAAAGTATTATTTGTGCTCATGAGTGAAATGTTGCAATTGTTGCTTTGCTGCTATCACTACCACAATAATATCTTACACACAGAATTACCTGTTCTGAACGTTACCATATATATATTCACAGGAAACAGCAGCAGAGCAAGATTAAGTAACTTGCCCATGCTTACACAGGAAGTGTGTTGCAGAGCCTGGAATTTAACAAAGATCTTCCGAGTCTCACATTAGTGCCTTAACCACAGCATCATCATTCTATATAGCACAAACGCTAAATGAAGCAAACGTGTTGTATAAACCAAATACACGAGAGAGGAATGTGTCTCTCTTCTGCCCATCACCCCCCAACCAGGGTATGGGCCACCAACTGGTGTTGGTGTTTCAGTAGCAATTGGTTCCCTTACGGGGTGGAGTTGCTAGCCCCATGCCCATGTTAAGCCTACAGCACCTGGCATTCCCAGGAGGTCTCCCATCCAAGTACTAGCCAGGCCTGACCCTGCTTAGCTTCCGAGATCAGATGGGATCGGGTGTGTTCAGGGTGGTTTAGCCGTATAAAGGAATGTGTGGTAGGAGATATTTTCACACATTGAGAATCTGTCATAGTCCATGTGTAAATCTAATTTGTTCTACAATTTGCTTTCTCTAAAGTACAGAATGATCTCTCAACATTTATTACATTTCCCACTACCATATATTTCAAGTATGTAAACTCAGTAATACCCAGTACTCTCAAATGAATCCCATTATAATCTCATCTCATTTTAAGATCATTGAGTGATAGTTACATGCCAAGGTGAGTCATTTTTGCATTATGTATTTGATAAACCATCACAATACATTTTCACCCATAAAGAACTCAGAAATGACTGAAGAGATGTCACTTAAACCTTTCAAAAGCATTGAGCTGCAGTGACAGTTGCTCCATTGTTACAAATACTTTTCTACTATGAACCTGATTTTGGCTTTACCTTTGGACAGAGACTAAGCATGAAAAATTAGCGCCCCAAAGTTACATTTTGTGGAAGATTTCACTTATATGCCACTGTTTCATTACAGATTGATAATCATGGCTCTGTTAAGGATATCATATTAAATTATGCAATGAAGCATAGGGAAAGTGATAGCCAAGGGATCACTGAAACTCACTAAGCGCCTATTCTGAACACAACTTCAACAGAGCAAATTCTGTGAACAGTTTCTCCTTGAGCCAATATATCTGTTTTACTTCAAAATCCATAAATTAGTTAATTGAATCAAATCAATAAGTGCTTTATACTTCTATAGCAACTTCTATTCAAGGACCTCAAAACCCCCACCATGCTTTTGCTGGGCAAGTAAGTACATGAATTTACAAATATTCATAGATACTCAAATATGCTTTTATTCCTCCTCTTTGGCAACAGAGTTTTCTAAACATCTAAGTAAGTTTTCATATGGAAATACAGTATTTATTACTAATGCTGTTTTGTGTGGGGGTGGGCGGGGAGGGTCAGGAATCCAATTAATTTGCCATATACTAAAGACGACATAACAGCTTCATACTGAGTGTGTGCAAAAAATAAGTTTAAAGCCAAAAATGGTCCAAATTTTCTATCCAGGCTAAATCAGTATTTCCAGAATCAAACCTGACCTAAACTTATACAACAAAACTTTAGGTGTGCTAATCACCCCTGGTTTTGGAAGGGAATATAACTACCCTGTAACAGTTACAAATTTGGGGCCTTAATTATTGACTTAATGAAAATAATCCAGACATAACTGACAGTGGATTTAAAACTGTGGAGGCTATTAAACTTCACAGCCCCTTCACAGATTTATTATTCACAAATATATGTGCAGCCTGTGTTTATCAGGCAACATATGTGAAACCAAAGGTCCATTAAGGGTTTATAAGTCTTACTAATATCCTGGGAATGAGATTCAGAAGCTGCTAGAAACAGTATCCACCTGCCTTCAAGACAGGGTCAGAGAGTCTGTTTTCATGATGTAATGCTCACAACCTGGCTGGCCTTCTGGAATGTTTGGTGGGTGAAATTCCTGGTCTCAGGCAGATGAAGAAAAAGAATGTCTTGTCTGCTCATGCACTTCTATTTAAAATAAAATATTTCTCTAATTTTCATTTGGAATTTTAAATATGATTGGCTACATAATCTGGTCCATACAGATTAACGTGGAAGGAGCCTGCATCCACTAAAAATCCAATCTAAGTGTCTGGTTGTAAACTGCAAACTGTAATACCCTGAAATGTATAGACAATGTACATTGTTAAAGGATATGCAGAGACCCCCCCCAAATCTGTTTATTAAAAATTGAATACATGATATCACAAACATGAATCTATGTTAGCACTATTCTATGCATTTAGGGAGGCAGTGTTGTCTAGTCCTTAGAGCTAATATCCAAGTCAGGAGACCTGATTTCTATTCCTGATTCTGTCACTGTAACCTTGGGGAAAAAAATTCAACTCTCTGTGCTTCAGTTTTCCCATCTTCATAATGGGGATAATAATAATTACTCACCTTTGGAAAGAGTTCTGAGATCCTCAGTTTATTGCTGTCATTATTATTGTTTTGTTCATTAATCACATAACACTCTCAGTGTGCTTGGCAGATAGGTAACAGGGTCCCAGTTAAATAAAGCTTGCAGTCTAAGGTCCCAGTTGTGCAATGGGATTCACTAGCACTTACCCTTGCATCTGGCTGAAATGAATGAAAATCAAAATGATGGGTTCACGCTAGCAGATCCTTTCCTTCTGTAGCATCAGAACCCAAATGGACAATGGTTTAAATGAAGGATGTGAGCTAGCGGAAAGCAGGGAAGCTGAGTGTGTATATTCCTAAAAATCCATCCAAAAATTGTGGACCAAATTCTACCCCTATTGGCAGCCTCATACAAATCCACTGACTTCTCACATGGGAGCATTTATTAATAATGCTGTTTTATAGAATCATAGAGTTTGAAGGGACCACATGGGTCATCTAGTCTACCCCTCTGCCAAGATGGAGAATTTATTGTACCTAAACCATCCAAGACAGATGGCAATCCAGCCTCTTTTTGATGAGGTTTGACCTTTATTTCCTTGCCTTATACCATCCTGGAAGAGATTCTATGCTTGAGTTATGCCATAATGATCCCTTCTTATCTTAAAATATATGAATATTTATTATTTGTAAATATAAATCAAAACAAATTAAGAATTTAGGTCACCTGATGAGTTAACACTTTTACTGCTGGGGCTAAGGTGGGGTTTATAGTCTGTTGAAGAAGAAAGGGCAGAGCACATGGCAGACTGGATCAGAGATGACATTCTAAGCATGTGGTAGAGAATTCAAATGTAACAGTAAAATGCAAGACAAAACAACTCAAACCATCCCAAATATCATTAATTTACCATTCCTTTTTCTACCACTCCTATTGTAAATTATCTCTAGGTTACCAAACAAATTCACAGCATATAACATAATATCTCTATGCTTGGAAACAACTGATATATACTGGTCTGGGATAATTACACTAGGTTTGTTATTTTTTTAATTCCACAATGGAGTTACCATTTTGTAGACAACCCATTATATCAAAGGGGAAAGTCTGAGCCAAGAAACTGAATTCCCTGCAGAGTTAGTGGAAAACACAACTACTAGTCACCCTCCTCACTTGGGTTGAGAAGCAGCTCGCAGCAATTTTCATTACCATCAAGAGACTAGCTCACAAGATAAATGAGGTGATCCAGAGGGAAGACAACCACAGTTAGTCACTGAAATATTTTCCGGACTATGAAGGAACAATGTGGTTTTACAATGTTTACTGATAATAGTAATAACAATTTGCTGTTTAGACTTTGTATATTTCATGGGAACAAATATAATTATACAGTACAGATTAATTTTTTAAAAATACATTTTATACCACATGGTAACTATGCAGCTGTGCAAACGAGCATTAAGGATATTAGAAATAATATTTTGCAAGTCCACCTATAAATGCTAAGCTTCACTTCTAATTATTATATGCATTCTTCTTGTTTTCTACCTATTGATGCTCCTCACAGTCTCATTCTGTTTTCTCTCTAAGTTTGATCTGACACCACTGGAATCAATTGGGGCTTTCCCATTGAGTTTCAGGGACACAGGTCTCTCTTTCTCTCATCCTATTTCCTATAGTGACACACTTACCACTGCTCCAACAATACTTCCAAAATCCCATCTGTCTAGCCATTAATTTCTAGTTATCTCTCTGACATCTCCATCTCCCAAATGATTCCCTCTAATGTTGAACTTATATCTTATTCTATGTCCAGCTCCATCTTTCCCCATCTTTTTCTATCTCCATTGATACTCCACTATTCGTCCTAATCACGAGGACCATAATCATGATGCAGTCCTCAACTGTTCTCTTTTCTTACGCCATATCTAGTAGCATCTTCTTTAATATCTCCAAAATCTACCCTTTTCCGACATTGCCTACTTTTAAAGACTTGACTGCAAGGTGGCCAAAATTCATTCTGATTTCTGTGAGCTTCTCCTGGGTGGATGTACTGCATCTCACCTCTACCACCTGTAGTCTGTCCAAAATATAGTTGCCAAAGTCACCTTCCTCTCTTACCACTGCTACCACTTTGACTTCCCCTCTTCCTTGAATCCCTCCACTGGCTTACTGTGTCTTCTACATCAGATTCAAGCTCCTTGTCCTCAAAAATAAGGTACTACTTCATCTACTTTAACCACACCCTTCCCCCTACTCCTTCTCTGCACTCTTCTCAATATTTTAGCTTGTATCCTCCCTTAGTCATCTTCCTTAGCACAGCTTGGTTTCTTCGCTCATGTTTTTCAGCATGCATCTGGGAACACCTGAAATGTGCCTCATTTTGAGGGACATCATTCCTTTCAGTCCCATCGTCTAATCCTAATTATGGTTGACTATAATTTGGTCTTCCAATGTTATTTTCATTTTTAAAAAATCACAAAAAATATTACAAAAAGTTATTTACACTAAAGGAAGGGATCCCACAAAAGTTAAAGTTTCTTGCATGATTTATTCTCTCTCAATTAGGGTTTTCATTCCATATGTGGACCATGGCAGGTTGAGAAGTATTCCTAGAATAGACTTACTGTATTGGTCAATAAACCATTTTTCATTCCTTTCTTTCAAATCTCTCTTTGAAACCCAAGTGTCAAAGTAATCCTTCCTCTTTGTTTTTCCATCATTAAGAATCCTTCTATTTTCCCTTTTCTGAAGTGTGCGTATGTGTGTGAGAGGTAGTCGTTTTGGTTTGTTTTCTCTATAATCTCTTTTTGGGCAGGGAACATACTTGCTGTTTGGAAAATGCTATATAATATTTTAGCCCTGAATAGATAATGCAACATTTAGCTATATACAAGTATATCTGTGGGTCTACAAGGAAGCCTCTAGGAACTGTAGGAGTCCTTTCTACCATGTCTACAAGTGAAATCCTGGCCCCTTTGACGATAATAAGAGTTTTGTCATTGACTTTCATGCAGTCAGGATTTTACCCCAGGAGTCTCTGCAAGGTTTACAAGCTATGCAACAGTCCACACGGAGCTTTTATGTTCTAATCTATAGGCTCCCAAGCGATATTACGTGGCTGGGTATTTTAGCAAATAAAAAATATTCTTACAGTATAATTCTAATCCGAAAAATGGTTTGCACATTACACAATATAGCTGATCACTTTTGTGAGTTATATCTGATTTATCTTTCTTAACAAAGAGACAGTGTACATGATATCAGAGCTAATACATCAAAAGAGTAACAAACCCAATTCTATTCTGCCTTGTGTGTCATCAACCACATTGTAAGCTAACCAGCGGACCCTGTATTTTTCTAGTGATAATGTAAGCAGCAGAAAGGACGTACTCGATTTTCAGATCCAAGCTTGAGTTGCAGAGCTGACACTAAAAACTAAATTACCTAACATGATTTGACTTCTACATTTAGAAACTGATCTGGAAGCCAACTGAGGTGCAAAAATTAGGGAACCACACAAAGCCATGTTCCTGAGTCAGTTTTCTGTTATGCTTTACAAAGCACAATGCACCAGTTGTCTTGAGATATATTTGGCCTCCAAAATTTATCTGTACCCATGACAATCATGTAATGTGTACATTTAATATAACAAAATATTTTGTTACTTTCCCCTTAGATTATGTCTGCTTTCACCCGGGAAGTGTCACAATGTAAATCTGACAGAACAAGTGTTTTGATCAGCAAGGATTTCCCCTTAACACAGCTTTTAAGTGAACATTAAATACAAATACATTTTTAGGGGCTTTTCACATTTGTGTACATGCTGTTTATTTAACCTCTTTGAAATAATTTTCATGGCAGTTTTGCCTGTTTTGTTCAGAACTGGAAGCAGATCCAGGGATTCCAGGTTTCCATTAATGCACACACAGCACTGACTATCGAAAGACCACTCTCCCCTGATTAATTATGACTCTGGAATGCAAGATATTATTATACAACATTTTGATTGATCCATTCCTAAATATTTCAGGGGCTATTTGAAATATCTAGAAACAGGACTTCAAAGAGCCAGTTGGCTCAATTAATGTGTTCCTGCTTTAAAGTACTAATGAATTACCTCCTCTTGTGGATTTATAAATCATAATGCATAGCAGAGTTTTTAATCCTTAGCGGGTGTTTATAGCTTGCCTACTCCCCACACCTCGCTATATAAAAGTGATCTGCAAAGAAATTTTTGTACATGAATTAAAGAGAAAACAGTCAAAGATAGAAAATTAGAAATATGTATATGCTTACGAATTCCACAAATGTATCCTGCCAAATTCTGAGTTCAAGTTCCTGTGTGTCCCCTCTTAACAGCTGATAGCATCTCAAGCACATCAATGTCTGTAATGCCAATAAGCTATACAAGAGAAATGCAGAATCTTGAACTGCGAACTTGGTAACTCAGATTCAGCTAGGGATGAAAACAAAATGTTGAAATGCTGCAATTTCCTGTGACAAAGAAATTCTGATTTTTTGTTGTTTGTTTTTTAAATCAGCTCTAATTTTCATGCATGACCTTGTAAAAATTAGCCCAAGGACATCATACAGAGAGGAGATAAGAGAGGGGTTTGCAAACAGTTACCCTGTAGATATCCAAACAGGTAACTGCTGATTCAGCTTCAGTAGAGCCTTGTATACAGACACAACAGAATTCTGAAGGGCTCTAGGATAAACCCATGGGAATCTATGTCAGAGCTATGGAATTTTTACAGAGGGTTTATTTTTATAAGCTATGTTACTTGGCCCTGCTCTTTACATTTATTTTAACTACATATAAAAATGTAACAACTTTTCTTAATTCAAAATACACACAAATCAGGAAACAACCCACAGATGATACCCATAAATGCTGACATCACCACCACCATCACTCAGCCAAAACAAGCAGCTAGAGAACTCCAACTACAAATAAGATGGAGGTGACAGCGGTGAGAAGAAGAAAATAATTTTAAGAAATGGCTCTAAGCACATCATTCTTCAATAAAAAGCAGAACCATTCACAATGCCACGCACAGGATTGGGGTCCTTCTGGAACCTTCACTGCTCCCAGACATCAAAACTATATCCGTAGACAGAATGCCTTTCATATCTTTGGCTAGCGAGCTGGCTGCATCCTTTAATGTCAGCTTCCCGCCCTTCAAAAGGCAGACTTGGCCTCAAATGACCTATGTGCTTGGCACCTCTAGGCTCAACTTTGCAACCATATACTGTAGCTACAGGGTGAACAAAAATGTCATGAAGAAACTCCTGATTTAAGACGATAATGCAGCAAGTCATCTTAAGACTATCACAAGAGTTACATCACTAACACATCAGCCCAGTGCTCCACACACTGCTCTGACTCTCTGACCAATACCAGGCCCTGAACCAGTGCCAGCGATCTCAGAGTTTGCCAAGACCAAAATCTTTCACAACACTTTTGTTTGTCAGAGACTCTGGAGATAACTGCACCACAGAGTCAGGGAAATAGATCTGCCCATAGGTACTGAACTCCCTTAAACCAGATATCAGAATGATCACAGCTCACATCCTCTCAGAAAGATCCATGTCTTTACATTTGTTTTCTTCACATGGTTTGCCTATAGGCAACTAACAATACAAATAAATCAGACTCTATCAAGCACACACTCATGCCATTACATGGAGAAAGGACAGATTTTCACCATTAATAAAAAAGGGGATGGTTACAGAGTCCCGATTTCCCACCAGTTTACACCAGTGCTATGCCGAGGTAAGTGTTACAACAACCTGCCCCCGATTACCTTCTTTATAGAAGATGGATTATGCTCAAATACGAGAGTGTAGGGCATGTTTAACTGCCTCAGTTGGCACACAGCCATGAGAAAGTTAAGGTTTTTATGTATGGTATGTAAGCAGTACAGGGCAGGACTTTATGTGCTATGGTTGTATAAAATCTAACACAATGGAAACCCTAGGGTGGGACCTTTAGGCACTACTGGGAAACAAACACAAATAAATGTAGCCATATTATGAATATATTTTTAATTGCAAGCTAATTCTTAACTAATGTAAAGATGTACAGGTGGTGTAATCCTGCTCCCATCTAAGTCAGTGGTAACAAATCTGTAGAATTAAGTGAGAGCAGAATCTAGTATAGTATGCACAAAGGAGGCAAGTCAATGTTAATACTCTACAAGAACGTTAATTTTTCATTGCCTGGCTTGTTTATTGAAATATAAAATCTTACTTTGCACTAATGTAGGGTTTTTTGTATATGAGAAGGGCCTGATTTTCAGATGTAATGAACATCCTCAACTCCAGATGAAATCAATGGGAAATGTGGAATCTGAGGCCTTAAAAAAATCAGGATTGGGTTTTTTGTTTTTTAAAGGAAAAAAGGAAATTAAAGAGAAGGGAAAAAAAGTTGCCATATTTGGGTCTGATTCTTTTCCGTCTTTTAGAAGTTTTATAGTAGCCTTACTCCACTGACTTAAATGGACTCACTCCTGATTCATGCCAGAGTAGTTAAAAGGAGAAGTAGATGTTTTAGGTCAAATAGCTTCCTCAGTTCCATGAAGTTATTGGGTTTGCTTGCAGCCAAAGTCAGAATTGAGCCCTAAGTTTAGCAAAACACCTCTCCTTCTTGGAAGACCAGCACTGGCCACATTCTTTTCTCCTTTCCCATTATTTTTTAAAGCTGTTAGAATGTATTGTTTAATTTTCCATATCTCAACAGAGCCTTAGATGACTTTTCTTTTTAAAAAAAGACACCTAGAGGCTGATGTCAAATATGGACAGTTTCATTACAAAAGGATTTTGAGAAGTTATCACAAGGTGAAAACAAGAGGCTCTCATATTCTTCTTCTTCTTATCCTCCTTGCTCCTGGTGGAGCATAAGGCGCCAACCATTCTTCTCCATTCACTGAAGTTTTGGTTGACGTTTCTGTAGCATTCATTTTTTACTTGGTGGGTTGCTAGCCCAACGCCCCTCCCTCCTCTCATATAACCAGATATATTGTTTAAATGAATCCCATATATCATAAGAAGCCACAAAGATGGAAAATAAAATATTTATCATCTGCCAGATGCTGTTCTTCATTATGCCGATGGTAATCCAGAGTATCTCCATTGACTCTACCCAAGCCCATCTTATTAAAGTTAGTACGGATTCACAGTTAGATTTATCCTCACAACCAGAAGGGCTATCCATCTATATACATTTTAAGCTTAGACTTTTAAGAATATTGTAAGCACATCTGAAGAAAAAGTGAAATGAGAAGACACACGCAGCCTTTGTCTAAGTCAGGGACAAAACTCCAATTGACTTTAATGGTCCTATATTCCTGATGTTCAAAGTTTGGACCTGATAGTGATTTATTTAGTACATGTGAAAAAGTCATCCTGGTAATGCTGCCAAAGAATGGATAGATAGAAATTCACACAGCCATTCAATGACTAGCAGCCATAACCACTTTACATGCAGAAGTTCATAAGCAGCCTTAAACATTAAAGCCTGCTTTTGCGAGATGGGGCGTTATTAAATTAGTCCTATTCATTTTTGCAAAGACCCATGTACGCTCAACTGTCCACACTGATGGTCATCTAAACCAAGTAGATGGAACTTCAGTTTTAATGTTTCCTCTCAACCAAAAGATGGTATAACTGGAAATACAGCATCCACCTCGTACTGTACTGCAGTGCATCATCATTTATGACATTCTGGCTGACAGATATTTACTGATCACTGAGCCATACAGCCACCTGATAAAAAATGCTATATGGGTTCTCATCACAGAACCATTTTAAATGTATACTCAAGGCAAGATATTAGCGTGACGGAGCCTGTATCATAAGTTCATAGGAAATTCCTATTCCTAACAGTTCCTGTTCTCTAGGTGGGCCATATTCTCTCAGTTCACCAGGAAGGCAAATTACCAACATAACACATCCAACTCCTGTGCCAAGTGGCACAACACAAGTATTGTGCCCCAGCTTCAGTTAGTTAGTGCTTGTTATTCTATCTATAGCATGTGCTTTCCTGTACTGGATATGCACACAGGAACTGCAATACAAATTCTGAGGTAGAATCTACATCCTTCAAAAAACACGGATGGTGTCTTAAAAAATAAATCTGCCTTATGCAAACAGGAATTATGTAAACAAATTATTTTCTGATTATACTGCCTTGCTCACTGTCTATCGGGGCAGGAGGTGGCGAGGGGAAGCTATAAATTCACTTCATGTAGGAAGATAATCATGGCCCAATCACTTTTGTTTTCTATATTCATTGCCAGAAAATGTATGGTCTCACAGTGAAACCCCTTCAGGCCCCTACATTTGGGATAACAGTGGTTATATTTTTTATCTGTGTAATTGTTTTCTCATCCTTCGGTGGAGCAAGCAGTAAGAACCCTCAGGACATGGGAACCATTTTTTGAACTGATGCCTAAAACAACGTTGGTCAGATGAAGATATGCAAACATTGTGTCTTTTTTCTTGTATTTTCTTCCATTTCTCATTTTGTTTTGTTTATGCCTAAAAGGAGGTTGAAGATTACACAATACATATATTACCACTGTTCTGTTTGACCTAAACATTTGTGTTTTTCCCCCTTGCAAATATTTTATTATTTTCCCTAGTCTTTTTGCTATTTAAACCCTAATGGAAAAAATGTTAAAAGCTATGGATGTTAGAAACATGTATAAACTCACACACGAGCTCTTGGACTTTCACTGGTTTTTGACAAAATTGCACATTTTGATGAAATTTCATTTTTAAAAAAGTGTTCTGAGCAGTTCTCGTAATTGGACACCTAAATAAAAAAAGAGGCTTCATTTTCACAGGTTTGAAACAAGACTTCCAATGAAGTTAAATTTTCCTTTTTGATCAAATTACTTTAATTTGATAATCTGCCACATTCTGGGCCTGATCCAGATCCTATGAAAGTTAATGGCAGCCTTTCCATTGACTTTGGGACAGGCTCAGAGTAGTATTCAATTTATCTAAAGCAAACCCTTTTTTAATATAAGTTGTGGCTTGCTCTATCCAAAAACATTGTATAATAAACCTATATTTAAACGACTGTCAGCAATCAAGCTCTTCAGCTTTCTTACCCATTCAATACATTCAACTCATTTCAAATCCAGTATGGCAGGAATTCAAAACACTTTATTAAGCAATGTAGAAATCCACTGTAGGAACTGTTTTCCTTTTTAAAAAACATTTTTTAAGTCTTTCATTCACATTCAATACTCTCTAAGCTGCAGATGTTGCATACCTCAGCTAGATTAAAAACCTCTCAGAGCATTCTATTTGTTGCATATTCCCATGGAACGATTATATATATTTTTCTTCTTCTTGCTTTTTGCTGTGAGTGTTAGATTGCTGAACAAACGCTTATACTGTGCATCTCACAAAATTTCTTCATCCCTCAAGACTCTAGAGTTGGCCTAGTTAGCCTTGTTAGTGTTTCTTTTACTCCTTAAATGTTTCAGAGTTGAAACTCAGTTGTTCTCGTAGCTCAGAAAATGCAGCTGTTGTTCTTGTTCCACATTTATTTGCATGGCTTTTTCCACACAGACTGGCACTGACAACATAGTTTGTATGCCAGAACTTCAAGTCTTATTTCATTCCATGTTCTTGGCAACACTTTTTAAATTTTTGGTTACAGACAGGATTTCAACCAAGGATGTCTCCATTTTCTACATTCATCTCAACATAAACAGCGTAAACCAGCATAATTGTTTACATTTTTCTTGCTAGACTTCTTTAGATCACTCAACTTAATTTTTGCAGTCACATTAACGTGGAGAAACTTGCATCATAGTGCACTATTCCAACTGAACATGTTCCCTTTTGGATGTACACCAGTATTTTCAGTCATCTTGATAACAATGACTTTGAACTGAAGGGGCAAAACTAGAGAACTGTAGAGTTAACAAAGTCCTGTGGCACCTTAAAGACTAACTATAAAGTTTTGAAGCATGAGCTTTCGTGGGCTAATACCCACTTCGTCGGATGCAGGCAGTAGAAGTGTTCACAAACAGGCAGTTATAGAAAAGTAGGTAAGAGCCAGGGGGGAGGTGAAAAGGTTAGTCCAATTAAGCTGAGCCAGCTTGTTATCTCCGATCAGGGAGTGTGGGGATCACTCCCTGATCGGAGATAACAAGCTGGCTCAGCTTAATTGGACTAACCTTTTCACCTCCCCCCTGGCTCTTACCTACTTTTCTATAACTGCCTGTTTGTGAACACTTCTACTGCCTGCATCCGACGAAGTGGGTATTAGCCCACGAAAGCTCATGCTTCAAAACTTTATAGTTAGTCTTTAAGGTGCCACAGGACTTTGTTAACTCTGCTATTCCAGACTAACACGGCTACCACCCTGATAGAGAACTGTAGTTTATTTTTGAAAATAAACTGAACTCATCCAGGACTTGGGTATGTTCTATACCAACCTAACAGGTTAGGGATAGTAATATGTTACCGAGGTTTCATAGCTTTATGAAATCATAAGCTACATGAACACAGGGACCAATTGCTTAGACCGTGCAATCAACTGTAGATGGTTTTATTTTAAAAAACAAATCCTTAGGCAGTTCTCTCACTGGGTCAATGTGGTGTTTCTACTGATAGTGACAAAACAGGCTCTTACTGGAAACTAACAGAACTGTGTTCAGGCTTTAAATAATATTAACTACACTGAGAACATGAAAATTAATACAAATCAATGAAATCAGTGCCAGCTGTGATGGATAGCTGCTGAAATCCATACAGCCATTTTAAAAAGGTAATCAACACTGATTTGCTGAGAAAGTGACATCGTTTCCACTGTGAATGAGATAAAAACCGCTCTTCTTTAATATTGTAACTGAAAGTCAGTGTGCCCTTGCATAGATTTGTACACATCAAAGAGGTTGCATCAACCAAAGTGCTTTCTCAGCATTCTCTGAATTATTTCTTTATTCATTCATTCAGCTCTGGCACAGATACTGTAGAAAAGTCAGAGGTGTGTAATGTTCCTAATGTCACCTACTCCGGGTTCCTCATTTCATACACTTGAGTTGTCTAAACAGCTCCTCCCTCTCCCTTTTCAAAGCATTCCAATATCATGAGTTTTCGTAAAATGTTTAACAGATCTGCATTATTTTCCCACAGAATAGCAAACGAAAAAAACCCAAAGGCCCACCAGACTAAGAATTTTTCATTTCTTCAATACCAAGGTCCTAATCATGCAAAGTGATTTGTGTAGGTATAAGGGTGCATCCCCATTAAATCACTATGCAGGATTAGGGCCCAAATTAAACACTAACAAATTGATCATTTCAAACTGCTCTCTCAGATCAAGGGATCCATGAGTACAGGCATGTCGCGTCATACGTGAGGGTTCAGTTCCGCGATTACCACGTGAAATCACATATAGCCAAAACCCATTGAACTTAATGGCGGGTTTTTTTTGTTATTTTTTTGTTTTTTTTCTTCCCCTATTCTTTTTTTTTTGTTGCCGATCACGTTTATTTATTATTATTATAAAGCTAAAATTGCGCATGTTAAATGCGCGTAAGATGCGACTTGCCTGTATTTGTGTAGTGAGGCATTTCCATTGTAGGAGGTTGCATTCTATAACTCAAGAATAGCAGAATTTGAGTAGCACACATTTTCATTTTTCTCTCTTTCAAGCCATTTCCCCCTTTGTTTTCACATTGTAACAGGGTATATCTTGTTCTCAGAGAACATTTCTAAAGGAAAGGCAATTAAAAAAAAATCCCACTCCACTGTCTTTTAGACACCACTTTTGTACATGCAATTTGTGCTCATCCAGCTGTGCTGGCAGTCTTTTTGCTAACATGAGTCATTGCCTGATGTTCTCAGAGTTGAGACTAACAGAATGTCTTTTCTATTCCTTTGTTTTCATGTTATAAGCTGGAACATAAGGCTGATTTTTTTGTGTGTGGAGGATTGTCACGAATATCAGCCACGTAAATATAAAGATGAATGGATATGTTTCTGATGCTTATGTAATCATAGAACTGGAAGGGACCTTGAGAGGTCATCTAGTCCAGTACCCTGCACTCAGTGCAGGACTAACTATTATATAGACCATCCCTGACTGGTGTTTGTCTTACCTGCTCTTAAAAATCTCCAATGATGGAGATTCTACACCCTCCCTAGGTAATTTATTCTAGCACTAAAGCACCCTGCCAGAAAGTTTTTTCTAATGTCCAACCTAAACCTCCCTTGCTGCAATTTAAGCCCATTGCTTTTTGGCTTGTCCACAGAGGTTGAGAACAATTTTTCTCCCTCCTCCTTGTAACAACCTTTTACGTATTTGAAAACTTACGTGTCTCTTCTCCAGACTAAACAAACAGAGTTTCTTCAGTCTTCCCTCATAGGTCATGTTTCTTGATCTTTAACAATTTTTGTTGCTATTTTTTGGACTCTCTCCAATTTGTCCACATCTTTCCTGAAACACGACATCCAGAACTAGACATAATATTCCACAATCGAGGCCTAATCGGCATGGAGTAGAGCAGAAGAATTACTTCTTGTGTCTTGCTTACAACACTCCTGCTAATACATCCCAGAATTATGTTTGCTTTTTTTTGCATCAGTGTTACACTGACTCATATTTAGCTTGGGGTCCACTATGACCCACAGATCTATTTTGCAATACTCCTTCCTAAGCAGCCATTTCACTTTTTACCATTTTATGAGTCCCAGTTTAAGTAGCCTGGGAATGGAAACATCTATGAAACCTAAGCCATAGGCATATTAATATCCTAAATCAGACCCCTGCTCCTAAGAGCAGGAACACTATCCGCACTGGGAGAAATAAGGTGTAACGAGGAGACTAAACCCAGGGAAGACTATTACCACTTGCTAAAAAGTGTGCTCCTGAACAAAACAAGGCTGAAATAGCTAATGCATGTACACAAATCTATATATATAAAAGTCAAGTGGTGTATGTATGTATGACCGCGAACTCCTCCCGCACCGTTTGAGCCAGAGACTTGAAATTTGGTACAGTTAGGGGTCTTGGGGTCTAGATGGTCGTAAGGGTCGAAAAATTTTCGGATCTCATCTCTGACGCCCCCCAGGGGTGAAAGTCTTTCAGGGACAATCACATCGGCTGGGCAGCTAGGTGGTGATGATGTCATAATACCCCCTCCAACAGACACCGCACTCGCTCAGCTCACTACCCCTCCCTCCTCCAATGGAACCCCGGAAATCCCTCAGTTCTCTGCCCCTACCCCCTCCCAACGGAACCCCAGAATCCATCAGCTCTGTGCCCCCTCCCCCCACCTGCGAAGGTCCCCGGAATCCCTCGGCTCTGGGCCCCCTCCTCGCCTGCGACGGATCCGAGTTGGGTTTGGTGGGATGGTAAGTGAGGTGGGGGTGTCGGGTTCGGTCGGGGGGTGAGGTGGGGGTGTTGGGTTTGCTTGGGGGGGTCAGGTGGGGGTGTCGGGTTTGGTCGGGGGGTAAGTGAGCCGGGGGGTGTTGGGGTTGGTCAGGGGGTGTCAGCTGTCTGCCCCCTACCCACCTCCGACTGACCCGAGCAGCGCCGGGCACTTATGCTAGTCTATTATATACGTGTTCTATCATGGTAATATGTGTTGTTTTGGGGGTCACTTACTGTGTCTTCATGAGTTTGGACATGATTAGAACCTGATCCTAATTAAAGATTCTGGGTATTAGCACAATCTTGAATGCTAATATTATTATAATCTTTGATCAGATGCTCTTTGAAGCAAAGACAGTACACTATGCTCTGTTTGTATAATTACTAGAACAATGGGGAGGTTTTGGCCTGAGGCACTTGTTTTGGCCTGAGGCACTACTGTGATAATATTTATTATTAATCAAGTTTAATACCTACAGAGCCATAACATCTGTGTTAGAATGTTTGGATAAGATTTTCAGACGTGCTCCTCGCTGGCCTAACTCTGCTCCCATTGAATTACCCAATTGACTTCACTGAGAAGAGAAGTAGGCCAATACAGAGGACTTTTGAAAACTGCATTCTCCACATGCAAGGGAGGGATGAAAATGTTATGATTTCATTATGTTTTTATACGAAACCTAATTTAGATTATGCTTAATGAAATCGTGCCTGATTCTGATTTCACTTGCACTTGTTTTAAACCACTGCACTATAATTCCATCAACATTAGTGTAGTGAATGATAATTTACACTTGGCAAGTGAAATTAGAACTGGGTTTAGAGGGAAAATTGTCCTAATGTAGCACCTTTTCAGGGTGTGGGAAATTTAAGGATTTATTCTGTTTATTTGAAAAGCATGGGTTGTTGGGTTTTTTGCCACAAAAGATAGATTTTGACCTGTGATAAGAAAGGAAATAATGCACAGCATTAATAAATCATTTATTAACCCTCTAACTTGCTGCTGTTTTCCCAGAAAATGAGGAAATCAAAAACTATTTGTGGCAGCTAGAAATTGAGTTTGCAATGTAGGAGACCAGAACATGTGGGGTCTACTTCTTCATGTTTGGTTGTTTAATCCAGAGTTTACATAGTTACAATATCAACAGATACTAAAAAACATGGAGAAGGGCCAATTTTATCCCCAGGCAGCCTTGCAACTCCCTTAACTTCAACATATTTCACTAGAACAACATTTGGCCCACAATGCCAGTATGTATTTCTGTAGGAGAGGAGATTCTTTATGGTAGTTCTGGCAATTATATCACAGCATCTGATGGTTCTCCAATGGTGCAGCATCAATGCAGAAAGTATCACCTATCCTCTGGAACCAAGAGGAATGCAATACTAAAAACAAATCTCCACCCAGGATTGTGTGTTTGGAGAACAGAAAATAGCTGCCTTAGAATGAGGCTCTGAAAACTCCGGTATTTGGACATACACCAATTTTCCTTATCTGTATAGTACCCTGTCTACAAATTACTTTCTAATTTAATCCTGAGTTGTGTTTGACTCATTTCAGCCATGGAAACAATTCCCTTTGGTCAGCTGCAATCCTGGTTTGATAGATGTAAAGCTGAAAGTGAGGTTTTGAAAAGCTCAACAACTCTCAATTCAGTGTGTTCATTGACACTAGAATTCACACTCTTCATACATATTAAATAGAGAATATACACTGTTGCTGTCAACGTAGATTACATTCCCCATCAACAACTCACTTCCAACACTTCCTGTTCCCTCCCCGCCCCAAGCTCTACATAGCAAAATGTACTTGTATTCTAAAAAATATAAAAGACATTGATCCCAGTTTTCAAAGATGGGTTCCTAAACATGGGCCAGTTTTTCCAGTCTGGTACCCTAAAATTAGATTCCTAAATCCATATTTCAGCCTCTATAGAGAAGGAGCCTGAAAACAAGCCATACACAGCCTGTTACATGAGTTACATTGACTGAATCTCACAAAGGAACCAATCCCTTTTGACTTTCTTCAAGATTTATTATTTTTATAAACCACACATCAAATGTTCACAAAACAACTCCACTGAAGTTCGTGGAGAACTGTGCTAAGCTAAGACTATTTTAAAAGCACTGGCCTTCCCCTCATGTGCCACCTTTAGTTACCATGTTTCTTTTCTACAAACCTCATGATCTTCCAAAACACTGCATTTGCTGTCTTTTAGTGCTGGTGTCTTGACTTCCTTAACGCCCCACACTACGTTCCAGTTTAGGGAGGGTGGAAAGAGCTATCAGAAAGGACCCCTGTCCATATGGTCTTCATAGAAGTCAGGAAGCAGGCTGAAGAGCAGAAAATGAGTGACTGGAATGGTTACTCGTGCTACTTAGAATTCCATGAGAGGACTAAACTTTTTTTAGACCCAACTTAGATTTACAAGATGTTGGAAATCCTCAAACCACCACTGCCGTCAGACTGAATTACCAGTGTTTCACATTTAACACAAAATGAAATATTGGTCCATCTAGCCCACTATCCTGTCTACTGACAGTGGCCAATGCCAGGTGCCCCAGAGTGAGTGAACAAAACAGGTAATGATCCAGTGATCTCTCTCCTGCCATTCATCACCACCCTCTGACAAACAGAGGCCAGGGACACCATTCCTTACCTATCCTGGCTAATGGCCATTAATTAACTTAACCTCCATGGATTTATCCAATACTCTTTTAAACCCTGTTATAGTCCTAGCCTTCACAACCTCCTCAGGCAAGGAGTTCCACAGGTTGACTGTGCGCTGTGTGAAGAACTTCCTTTTATTTGTTTTAAACATGCTGCCTATTAATAATTAATAACAACAGAAAAAGCATTACAAATTATGGGAAAATAAGTATCCCTGAACAAAATGGTCTTACAGATTTCTTACCTTTCTCAACTTTTCTGGAAACAGAATAGAAATGTCTCTCTTTACATGGTGTTATAACACAGTAAAACTACTGGCAGACAATAGCAAAAAGGAGTGAATGCATACATTCACAATAGTTTCAGGGGACTCAGAGCTACAGGGGAACACTTTGCCCTAGTCCAAATTAGGATTTGCCCATATTATTTAGCTGATCACATCTGGAAAGTGGACCAGTATTGCTCAAAATACATTAGAACAATTAATTAAAGTTCTCCTTATTGTAACTCTATTGACCTTAATGGAATCACAGTGGGGTTGAATTTGACCTAAGATTACATTTTTCTGGAACTCATTTCTGTAATTCAGTACAGCCTAGAAAAATAAACTCCTTCTTGCACGATAGAGGAAGATACAGTAACTCCCTCTGATTGTGGTTCTTAATTTGGCTTTGCTGGAAGGAAAATGACTCCTACGGACTATAGCAAATCAAATCAAATTACATTTTAATAAATCATAGCAGAGAGGAGTAACATTTTTCATTTAGAATACAAGAAGTTACTGTTCAATATTTGTGTGTTCTAGTGTACAATAAGGTCTGAGAGTATTAAAGAGTATTACCTTGTTACAAAACATCACCAATTCTATTTTGGACAGGATATTATATGTGCTGATTCACTGGCTATGAATAATTCTCCTGGTAGGATTACATAGGATGTGTCAAACCATGTTAGGCTAGTGATCCAAATCCAGTTAACAGGGCCAATACCAGATGTTTCAGAGAAAACCCTTAGTGGACAATTATGGAAAAACCTACTCCAAGGGCCGTTTCTTCCTCACTCAGTCGGTTAATAATTAGAGTATCCTCCTCAACATGCCACACTTTCAGTTCAGTTGTAATTGGTCATATTATCTACTGACAAAAGCAATACCTCTCTATTACAGACACCGTAGCAGCCATCTTCCTGAGTAGAGTCATTTCCAGTGCTAATTGGCTTTTGCCCCAGTTTAAATAATCTCTCTATCTCCTTAAATTTCTGTGCCAGCCATCTGATTCTACTTTGGCTAAGATAGAGTCCTACCCTTTTGTAGACTGTGCATTTTCCCCAGTTCTCTGATGCCTAAAAGTCCAGCCTCTTCATACCACCCTTTCCCCCTCAATTCTCTGAGAGTCTCAGGTGTCTCCAATAGCCTGCCCTGAGAGCAGAATATGAGAAAAAGCTACCACAAAGGCTTTGTGACAAATTTCAGCTGAATGTTATGTATGGTTCAGTATCAACATTTGGGTTATGTGAGATGAAAAAGGCCAAAAGTTTTACTGTGGTGGAATGTGGCAGATTAGGAAAGGTTGAATCACATCTCATTTGTTATCTCTATATGAATGAATATGTAGCCAGTGAATCGGATTCTATAACATTTTTTTAAATGTATATTCTTTACATTAGTATTCATGTTTTATTTCTGTGACATTACAAGTGTGCTAATGTTAATAGTGTCTTACAATTGTTTTGTGCATGTGCAGGAAAATGCCACATTCCCAGGTGTTTCACTGAAGTTTCACATAACTCTATGTCACATCACGCTTCACTCAGAATAGTGTCTAGAAAGATGCTTAATCATGCCATACCATCACTGGTGTAATGCCTCAAAAATTGTCCTGCTTTAAAGTTAGTTAAGAGAGACTGATCCTTCTTCTACAATCCCCTTCCACACCCAGAAGGTTTTTCATTAGTATTCCATAAACCACAGCTTGCTTTCTGGATAGGGATTACTGAAGGCACTCAGGAGACAATGCTGCAAGAGTGGACTAGAGTGTTAGTCTGATTAAACTGAACCCAGACAGGATGTGTAGTGTGGACATGTATTATTGGTACTAACACCAGTGTAATCCTGGGGTCAGATTATCTAACATGCTGAGCAACCACAGCTTCAAGTAGAATTAGGAGTGAGCCATACTTCTGAAAATCAGTTACCACAAGGTCAATCCTGTTATGCAGATACAGCCATGTAATATTAATGCACTTCTCTACAGTGCTATCAGGGTCTGTCTGTCTTAAAGACAGTAAAAACTATTGCCTCTGTAGTCAGAGAATGACAAACAGCTTTGTAGAGGATTTTGTCAGTCACTGCAAAAAGGAAGAAAAATATTCCTTTCCATATAAAAGAGTAAGGTCCTAGATATGCCATTGTACTCCCTGCACATCACAAGGTGACCCTACATGGAATTGCAAAGATTTTTTTTTTATTGACCCATGTTTGCCATATTAGTTCATTGAGCATAAGACAAATACAATATCTAAGGAAATAAGGAAATCTCTACAGAGCTCTACCAGGTGGGTTTTAAATGGTAAACTGATGTGGCAACAGCTGTGGAGGAACAAATAACTTAAGTCTGCTGGGATCATGATATGGTTTTAATTTCCAAACTTTTTCTCCTATTATTTGTGTTACTAAGTCTCAAAATCCTCTATTTGATTTAAAACAGCAACATAGGTTCAGAAACATTGTATCCATATATTTTCTTTTTCTTTAGTTTTTTTAATATGCTCTATGAAAGCAATTTTTTAAAAGTTTAAGCTGATTGTTTTAGTGTATTGATTACTACTTGTTTTCTGTATTTATCTGTATTGATATCTTATATACACATGGTTCTTGCTATTTAGATTTGAATATATTTTATAGAATAGAATGGACTATTTTGCTTCTTATATTGGCCATACATTTTATTGCTGTTCCGAGCCTGTCTTGGGGCAAGGATAGCAATTCATTTCTTATGCATTTGTTTCTTTTAAAAAAGTTTATTGCTGTTTCCTTGTTAATTTGCAAACAAACTAATATGTGAATACAACCAGCTTATTCCCCTCCTACTTAGAGGAAATCAGGAGGCTCTCCTCAGAGAGACATAATCCTGTTTGAGAGCAGTGTTTGCAGCTAAGCAAAAAAAGGTGCGAGCCCACCATGACACTTGACAAATTCTAGGAGAAGCCAAGGATACCCCCTTAGTCCTATACCAGCTCTGACCCCGGATGTGCAACTCAAGTGGATCCATTGCAACAGGAACTTCCTCTAGTTACAGCAGCCCCTATCCCCTCAGAAGATGACTCTTCTGTGGAGTTAATGCAGTTTAGGGCACTACAACTTTTTCTGCATGGTAATTTACAAAGTGACTCTTCAGGAGTCCATGTTTTCTTTCAGATCAGTCAGTTTATCATCAGCTTTGCAAGCTAGAAGAGAAATAATTCGGAGAAGACGCTGGTTCTTCCCCAGCACATCTCATTTGCCAAAGACCCATTAAGCATACACAATGGCTGTTGGGTCCATGAAGTGGGAGCATGAAGAGGTTCACCGGGGTTAGGGCATTAGGATACATACTTAATTCCCCTCCTACCTGTAGTGACCGGAAGATTATTATGACTGCAACCAGCAGGGGGTGTAGTTACGCTTCTGAGTCAACTCCAGGAGAGGGCGTAATGGTGTTATCAGTTTGAGAATGGCCTTGCATTCTTGTTATCTGTGTGTGTATGAGAACTGTTTGTCAGCTGTGTGAGTGTTTACCCAGTCTGTGTGAGAATGAATGTGTGGGAAACTAGATGGGGAAACTGAGTCAGGACGGCGTAATCAACAAGTGCTAAACAGCGTGTAATCAACCAATTTGCTAGCTGCTTGCTATTCATGAGATATGAGTATGTATGAGATACAAATGAGTATGGGTATATCTGTGCTGGCACACCCTCATTTGTTGGGCTTCTTCTCTGGACATCGCTTGGGAGTGTCAGATCTCCTGTATCGCGGCAGTGCTGACCGTGGCCCCCAGCACGGTAATGCCGCTCCCTTCAATAAACTCACTATCCATCTAGCCATCTGTGTGTGAGCTTCGTTTTTACTGACTACAAGATAAGCACCCTGCAACACTACCCATGTGGAGATTTCCTCAAATGATGATACAATCACAAACTATAATGTTTTCTGGGAGCCCCTTTCTTGGGAGCACTAAGGACAGAAAGGCAGACTGCTCCACACCAGGCACAGGGCTTCTCTGTAGAAGGCCCTGGTCTCTTACTACACTCTTTGGTATCTGCCAAGTTAGAAACCTGATACCATGGCCATTCCTATTACTGATAGCTCCTGCATGCTGCGTCCCAGTCCTCCAGTGTAATGATTGTGTGGAACTTCACAAAGAGATCCTTTGAGGGATTATTTCTCCTGCAGTACACCCTATGAAAGGCATGACTGTAGGAGGTAATCATCTGGGCTAGAACAATATAGAAATAGATAGCATGCAGAAGTTAAGTTTGCCTGTAGCTTCTCGATCTTCAGATGGGGGGGGGGGGGGAGGGAGGCGGTGATATTTTGATTGATTTTACAGTCCAAGTAGAGTCTGAGAACACTATAAATTGATGGCTATATCACTGGCAATTTACTATTAAAAAAGTATTGAGACAAGGATGACCCTTTCCTCCTTTGTTATTTTTATTAACGCTGTAGAAAAATGAAATGAAATCCCTGTAGTTTAAGGAATGATGGCAAATCAATCAATACTAAAACATCTCACTATGTACTGATGATTCATAATAAATCTGATAATCCACATCAAATTTCATTTTAAAAAGCCACAGTAGATTGGGTCCCCAGTTATACACTCCTGGTGACTAAAGTTGTAATGTTTGGTCAAAGCCTAAGTATATTGCCATCTCAAGTGCATCCCAAAAGATAAACAAACAGGATTAAATTGCATAAATATAGGATGAGTCAACATTCTATCAGGCAAATATTAGGGCTAAATTTTCTTGTAAATTATTCCCTACTTTGTTCCCCAAAGTATTATCATGTTGGAGCTACTTGATGGGGAATATAACAATTTTAAAAACCCTCAAAGCTAGCACCTGGGTTGGTCAAATTCTAGGCCGAAAAAAGAATTCCCTTTCACTGGAGGAATCTCTAGGGAGCATCACAGAGGGAGAACATACGGTTATTTTTGTAGCTAATGAAAACAGATATACCCTACCTGCTAATTCTTATTTCATCTGCGGCAGACACATGGATGTTCAACATAATCAATCAGTTAAGAACACAAGAACAAGCTGTACTAGGTCAAACAAAAGGTCCATCCAGCCCACTAGCCTGTCTACTGACAGTGGCCAATGCCAGGTGCCCCAGAGTGAGTGAACCAAACAGGTAATGATCCAGTGATCTCTCTCCTGCCATCCATCATCCCCCCCCCCCCCCCCGACAAACAGAGGCTAGGGACACCATTCCTTACCCATCCTGGCTAATGGCCATTAATGAACTTAACCTCCATGAATTTATCCAGTACTCTTTTAAACCCTGTTATAGTCCTAGCTTTCACAACCTCCTCAGGCAAGGAGTTCCACAGGCTGACTGTGTGAAGAACTTCCTTTTATTTGTTTTAAACCTGCTGCCTATTAATTTCATTTGGTGGCCCCTAGTTCTTAGATTGTGGGAACAAGTAAATAACTTTTCCTTATTCACTTTCTCCACACAACTCAATTTTATATACCTCTATCATATTCCCCCTTATTCTCCTCTTTTCCAAGCTGAAAAGTCCTAGCCTCTAATATCTACTCAACCCCTAATCATTTTAGTTGTCCTTCTATGAAGCTTTTCTAATGCCCATATATCTTTTTTGAGATGAAGAGACCACATCTGTACACAGTATTCAAGGTGTGAGTCAATTTGTATAAGGGCAATAAGATCTTCTCAGTCCCTTTTAAAATGATTCCTAACATCCTGTTTGCTTTTTTGACTGCTGCTGCACACTGCATATATGTCTTTGGAGAACATGATGACTCCAAGATCTTTTTCCTGATTAGTTGTAGCTAAATTAGCCTCCATTCCATTGTATGTATAGTTGGTTGGTTATTTTTTCCAATGTGCATTACTTTACATTTATGCACTTTAAATTTCATTTGCCATTTTGTTGCCCAATCACTTCGTTTTTTGAGGTCTTTTTGAAGTTCTTCACAGTCTGCTTTGGTCTTAACTATCTTGAGCAGTTTAATATCATATGCAAATTTTGCAATCTCACTGTTTACCCCTTTCTCCAGATCATTTATGAATAAATTGAATAGGATTGGGCCTAGGACTCACCCTTGGGGAACACAATTAGTTACCCCTCTCCATTCTGAAAATGTACCATTGACTCCTACCCTTCATTCCCTGTCTTTTAACCAGTTCTCAGTCCATGAAAGGATCTTCCCTCTTATCCCATGACAGCTTAATTTACATAATGGCCTTTAGTGAGGGATCTTGTCAAAGGCTTTCTGGAAATCTAAGTACACTATGTCCGCTGGATCCCCCTTGTCCACAAATTTCTTGACCCCTTCAAAGAACTCTAGTAGATTAGTAAGACATCATTTCCTTTTACAGAAACCATGTTGACTTTTGCTCAACAATTTATGTTCTTCTACATGTCTGAAAATTTTATTCTTTACTATTGTTTCAACTAATTTTCCTGGTACTGACATTAGACTTACCACTCTGTAATTGCTGGGATCACCTCTAGAGCCCCTTTTAAAATATTGGTGTTACATTAGCTATTATCCAGTCTTTGGTTACAGAAGCTGATATAAAGGACAGGTTACAACCCATAGTTAATAGTTCTGCAATTTCACATTTGAGTTCTTTCAGAACTCTTGGGTGAATGCTATCTGGTCCCGGTGACTTGTTACTGTTAAATTTATCAATTAATTCCAAATCTTCCTTTAGTGACACTTCAATCTGTGACAATTCCTCAGATTTGTCACCTACAAAAGATGGATCAGTGTCTTTTGATCTCATTGTGGGATCAGCCTTAGACTTATTTGTTAAACACTGAAAATTTTACATCTGGAACAACTCTCTGAAGTAATCCAGAAGGTCACTACCTTCCTTCAAATCCCACCTCCAGACCCACTTCTGACATGACTCCTATGAGAAATCAGCACCCATCACCATAGTATCTCAATCTCCGATACACTGAAGTATTTAGTCCTCACAACCTCCTCATGAGGTGGGAAAGCAAGACATTTGAGGCTTCTCTGAGACATCTCTAAGATATGTCGCATATCTGAGGAGAATGAACATATGGCATCTGGTTAGGATAGGTCATATTGGGGCACTTATTAGAGATTGTAGGAGATTTTTGGCTACTGTGGGAGGTAATAGTCAGAGAGCGTGATATATTAAAATGTTAAGGAGGCTTTCAGAACTTGAAAAATTCAAAGGGCAAGTGCCCTACCAGGAAACAATACAAAGGGAGCAAGTGCCACATTAATTTTTCAATGAGGATCAGGCAAGGTTATGGCAGACACTCTGCTGGAAAATCATGGGTAGAGTACATATTGGAAATGTGACAAAGATAGTATCGAGAAGCACAACCTGTGTACGTGAACACTTGGTGTATCCCTAGGGTCAGCACCACATAAAGCATCACCTATTTATCTTCTGAATGCTAGTCCATGTGGTTTCTGAACTAGTGGGAAAATTTCAGTCTAATAAGATAAAACTATGCATATATAGTGGAATTGGATTTCACTTATCAATATTCATAGTGTAGCAATATGGCTATACTGGGGGGGAGGGGGAATATTTTTCCAGATTCATAATGTCGGTGATGTCTTTGCCACCACTTGTTCTGATAAGTGAAGCATTTAGTTGTAAAGATCAGAATGGAATTAATTTATCTGAAGGTTTCAAGATTTAGAAATAAATTCACTTAAATAATGAATGTTGCAACTAATGGGAGTGTCAGTCACAGCCAGTTATTCTTGACTAATCTACCTTGCCATTCAAAATGCAGAACTTATTAGCAGAACTTATTCTGACCTTTTTGTCACATAGACATTGAGATGTTGTTAGCATGCATGTCTTATTTTGGAGAATGGGTACTGTTTTAGTGGTCTGAATGGGGTGACCAGTGAGATATATTACAGATCAGATGGAAAAATGGATTAATAACTCTCTTGGCAGGAATCTTGTAAGGATATTTGACTATGCTCCACTTTTAGAAAGATCACTGAACAATGTTCAAAAAATTGACTGAACCACTTTTCTGGGCTCTGTCTCTGAATGATTTTTTTTTTGCCTTTAAATTACACTGAGAGTCAAAGACAACTGGTCAACAATGAACTGATCTCTTAAGTTTCATTTTCAAAGAGAAAACATTCTTAAGATATCTAATACAGTTTCCAGTAAGTAGACCAGAATTTATCCATACCATGTGTGATTTATTAATTTTTTTGTTGGGAAAAACATTTTTAAGCTTCACTCAATTACGGGGAAAAAATTCATTAAAAATGCATACTAACACACTGTGTGAAATAAAATGGCCAAATGATTCAAAGTCATCACGTCATTGTACAGCTAATGGACTGATAACTTTAATAGACAAATTAATGAAACATCCTATAGCAACTATTATCAAGGGCCTGTACTAGGAAGGAATGAAGAGGATGCAACACCATAACAATGAACATCTTATCATCTGGTTCAGCTTTTCCAGTGTCACAAGATTGATTCCACTTAAACATATCCCTCAAATGCTCCTTCCTCATGGAAATGTTCCTGTCATATAAAATCCTATGAATAGCATGTCAGCATTTTAAGAATATCTATACATCCTCAAACACCAATAATCCACTATGTACTAACTACTTGATACATTTGCTACGAAGTGGAGCAAAGATCTTTAACAAATACATTCATCATGATCAATCCCACCTTTGCAGACTCTGTAACAGCAATGTCCCAGTTGATTGTATCAAAAGGTTGTCAAGGACAATGTAAATAAAAAGGGAACACGCCTTACCACCTAGGGAATTGGAATATATGTCATTTTAAGCAAGACACATTCCTTCTGGCTTCATTGACCTGGTCTCATTCCAAAGCCAAGTTATACATTATAGCAAGAAAATGACACTTCTATAGGGCAACTTGTAAGAAGGTTACCTATAAGAAAGAAATGTTTTGATACAACCACATTCTATGAAAAAGTGTCCTATTATACAGCATCCTGATGTGCAGTTACTGCATTCTGGCTCTCGTTTTCACTGAAGCCCAATTATAAAAATCTTATATGCCTTATACATTTCCAACAGCAACATTTTGGCTGTGATCATTGGCTTTTTTGGATAGAATTTTGTTCTAGCAGTTGCACGGAGTACTCTCACAGACGTGTGGAATGGGCCTTCTTTGTATAGCATGCACTCCAGATTAATATGAACATGTGGCTGCAGTTAATTTATAAAAGGATCATCATCTGGGTGACCGTAGAGTCTTCTTAAAAAGAGCCAAACTTTGGATCACAGATCCATGGCCCAAATTTTTATGATCTGCCAAAAACTCATTAGGGCTTTTTGGCCTTTCATTTTGGAAAATATGAAACAAAATTGGTAACTTGAAAGCACAATAAAACCTAAAAACTATAGTCATATGGTGTTTCATTCTGGAACGAGCTGTGGATGATTGCAACCCTTTTCTTTTGAAGATCTACCTGTGTACTGTTAAGGGGGAAAAGGTGAAAACTTACCATAACAAAACACCCAGTCCTTTAATTCTGTATATATGAGAACTACACAATATCGATAAACTACAGCAACAGGAAAATTCATATTACATGGAAAAATGAAGACCATGTGTCTAACTGAGAAATCACAATTTTGTGAAATTTCCACACCATATGCTTGTGATAACATGAATCCATATTAGGTATTAAAAATATCTTTATTCTTGTTAGAATCAGAGAGGTAGCCGTGCTAGTCTGGAATTGCAGAAGTGACAAAGAGTCCCGTGGCACCTTAAGATTAACTAAAGTATTGAAGCATAAGCTTTCATGGGCTAATACCCACTTCGTTGGATGCATGCAGTGTAAGTAAAATGCTTATTCTTGTTTGTGTCACATACTTTTATTCTGTGTATTGAACATATATTCTATGTTTATTCTGAGATCTTTCTAAAGTCAGTGTGGTACTATATTACCTTGACCTTCACAATATTCTTTAATTTTTAACTGGATGTCTCTTTCAAATACTTTTCCAGTTCCAAAAAAATTATATAAAGCATCCCACAAGGACACATTTCAACAGTATGTGTCTGCCAGGAAATCTTAAAAATGTGGCCTTTTTCACAACTTTGGATGGAGCAGCATCCAGAGGTAAGGAAGAAAAGTTGACATTTTTAACCATAAATTACAAAAAAAAAAAGCCCAAAAGGTATTCTGGTGTTATAGTTGATATTCATGGTTTGAAAGCTTGCACTTCTTTAGCTACTAATTCTCTGCACTCATGCTAGATATAGAAGTATCAGATATTTCCAGTCTGCAATGACATCTCATTCTAATGTGAATGAACTATGAAACTACATAAGGTAAAATGAATAACTTCCCTGCTGCCCTTTTCATTTTCAACACCAGTGATGAAATCTAGAACGTTTTCTCAGTCTATAAAACCAAACTGGTTTGGGGGTCTCATCCATCCAAAGCCCTTTGAAGTCAAAGGAAAAATACTCCCTTTGACTTCAATGGTCTGAGAGTCAGGATCTTAACAGGTTCTTCCCCTCTTATTTCTGTGTCCCAGGTCTGATACCCTCCTTACTCAGACTGAATACCACTTTACTCTTCAACCATTCTGCTGAAATAGAGGTATTCCAGGAGTAAGGTACTACTAAGCAGCCAGGCAGGAAGGGAATCCAGTCATATGTGAAAGGAGGAAAAAAGTGATGAGGAACTTGCTCTTTAGCTAAGTCACTGGATTTCTGGAGGGCTAGTGGGGTAATCACTATAGCATTTTACTACTACACAAACATTTATAATGGACAACCTCATAAGCCTATGCATTTTCCAACAGCAACATTTGTCTGTGATTATTGGCTTTTTGAGCAGAATGCTTTCCTGGCAGTTGTGCATGGCCATCCTACAGTCAGAGGTCTGCTTGGAATTTAATTGATTTAACTGAAGACTGGGTCAGTATAACTGCTATAATGAGAAGAATCAGGCCACTGTAAACAAGAAACCCAGTCAGGATGTGATGCGTGAGTAAATCTGTTTGTACAATTTATAAATTGTTTGAAATATGAATTCTGTATGTATCTTTACTAAGTTGCAAACTCCATTTTGACATTGTAACAGTTTTGTCTCCTCCACTGTCTTTTCATTTCCATGTTGGACAAAAATTCCAACAGCAGTAAAGGCAAAAGCCTAGCGATAGAGGTTTGCTTAAATCTTGATGATCTCTAATGAAAGGGGAATCACTACTAGATAGAAAGATGGACTCCAATCCCTTCCTTACGGTTCTGGGAAAAGTTACGTCGGAAGACTGAGGAGTCAGCACTGGTTCCAGGAGGCCAACTCCTCTGTCAGGAAGGTTTGCTAGTCAGAGGATCTGCACTCAGTGTCCTAGGGATTCCATGATCAGAACAGTGACTGGGCTTTATTCAAACTGAAGAAGCTTAAAACACCTGAGCATAACCCAACATTTCAAGTGGCAAAAGCAGGATGCAGTGCCATCTGCGCCCCACAAATGGAGACAAAGGATGGATGGGTCAGATTTGATTGACATTGCAACAGCAGTCACATTTGGCCTAGCTGCCTCTCTGTAGATGGAAGACCTTCACAATGAGGGGCTGAGGCAAACTGATCATTTTTCTCACACTCTTCCCATCCTCTGCAGTTAGGAGATTCAGAGGCTGGATTCCCCAGCACAGCAATCTGGCAGGCCAATAGTGGGGGGGGGGGGGGGGGGGGGGGGGGGAGAGGGAGGGTTGCCAACCTGATCTGTGACTAGCTATGCAGTCATTTTTAGGCTATCAAAATTATGAGCCAAGCCAACACCATTCAATCATGGATTTCACCATATAATAGAATGGTTGCTTACCTAAAACTACCCCACAAAGTATTCCACTATGGACCAAACACGAGTCTCTTTGCCTGGCTGGCTCTCTGGTATGAGTCATAAGGATTTGACACATGCTGGAGTATTTAATGAAGCAGTTTTAGGATAGTATTGTCAAATCTCTGATGAAACATTTTAATTTTGTAATAATTTTATTTGTGGCAGGGTGGGCCTGACCCAGCCTGCCGCCCCTTTAAGAGGGAGAAAAGCAAACCCCCGGTGCAGAAAGCCTAATCAGCCACCTGGCTTGCAGGGCAATCAATTGGATGGGTTGCACCTGGCAATCTCCTCTGGGGGATAAAAGGTTCCCAGGAAACAAGCCCAGTGTGGTGGGGATGGTATAGAGTGAGGTGGTGGTTTGAGCTATTCAGAGCTGTGTGGTTGGAACTGTAGAGTTGTATGCAGAGCTGAACTATATAGAGTTGAAGACTGTATTGTATAAAGCTGTATATATTGGTGGTGGGGTCCTGCACTGTGAATAAAGAGCACTGTTTGAAGCAAAGAAGGGTTTTCCTGCCTGTTCCTGAGAGGGGTGAGAAGGCGTTCTGTCACAAGTGGTGTCAGAGGTGGGATCGCTACACCAGCAACCCAACTGGTGGCCCAGAGATGGAGGGAACCCTGCAGTGGCTCGTGGAGAAACAGAAGCAGACCCAACAGGCCATGCACGCCTTGCAGCAAATCCACCAGGAGATGCAGCTGGCTCAGGCAGAGCAGCAGAAGACGCTGCAGGACTTTATCCAGGAGCAAGCAAAGACCCAGGCAACTCTCCTGCAGCACCTGGTGAGTCAAGGGGCAGGAGAGGGCATGCGGCCGCCGGGCTGGGGACTCTGTAAGATGAGCCCGGTGGATGACCCCGATGCCTACCTGGGGACTTTTAAGAGGGTGGCCACCACAGCCGGGTGGGAGCGGACCACCTGGGCCCTCCGGCTTGCTCCATACCTTGCGGGTGAAGCCCAGGCGGCCTATATGGCCCTGGGGAATGCAGAGGCCCAGGACTTTGAGATTGTAAGAGCGGCCATTTTGGACCGGGTCGGCTTATCTCCGGAAAATTACCGGCAGAAGTTGCGGGCGGCCCGCTGGACGCAGGCGGTGCGGCCCCGGGCGTTTGCCCAGAGGCTAAGAGACTGGGCAACGCGTTGGCTGAGGCCGGAGGCCCGGTCTGGGGAGGAAATTATGGACTCCCTGATCATGGAGCAGTTTTTGCTCAGCCTCCCCGAGACTGTTCGTACCTGGGTCAGGAGGCACCAGCCGGAGATGGTGGAGTCTGCGGTGCGCCTGACCGAGGAGTACGTGGAGGCAGAGGGACCTCGGGGAGAAGAACGACCACGACGGGTCCGGGATTTGGGGCGTCGGCCAATGGACTCCCCCCCCCAGCTAAGGGAAAAGGGACTGATGGGGAGCCCAGGGGGGCACCAGGAAGAGTGGCCCGGCTTACCTGCTGGCAGTGTGGGAAGCCAGGGCACATTGAAAGGGACTGCCCAGCCATGGGGTGTGGCTACACCGACTGGTGTGGGTGGACCAAGGTTTGGGGGCGGAAACCGCATAAGGGGATACCCACTCTGCGGGTACAAGTTGGGAGGAAGTCCCAACCGGGGGTAGTGGATTCAGCCTCCCCCTGTACGCTCGTCCGCAGGGCGTTGCTATGCTCCGAGTGCCTAATTCCGGGGGCTACCATGGACCTACAGTGTGTCCATGGGGACAGGAAGACCTGTCGGGTGGCCCAGGTTCCCCTAGAAATCAGCGGACGATTCCGCTGGAAGCGGGTCGGGGTGCCGGAGGGGTTGCCGTGCCCCGTAATCATTGGGCGGGACTGGGGCCCGGTGGGAGATACGAGACCCCGGGCTGCCCCAAGGCCGGGCGTGAGAACCCATACGGGGGGGCTCGGTCAAGCGAAGGGGCGGGTCCCAGCCCACTAACCCAGCGAAGGACCTAGACAGCCAGGAAGGGCTGAGGCCAGAGCAGGAGGTAAGCTCCACAGAGGAGGCCCTGAGCCCCTGTGAGAGCTTGGGGGAAATTGAGGCTGGGGAAGTTGCCCTGTGTGATGAAGCACCATGCGAGTGGTGTGAGCGTCGGAGGGCACAGGGGCGGCCGATACCCTGCCTCTATTGCGCAAGGCTAGAAGTAGGGCTCTCTGCCGCAGCCGCAAGGGAAGCTGAGGCAGAGGAAGCTGGCCCTAGCCCTAAGAAGGCAGCAGGGTTCTCCACCACAGACGGGCAGGACACCCCGAAGCCTAGGGGAATATTGAAGGGTCCGAGCCAGCCCGATGGGGCTAGGCTAAGGGGGGAGGTGTGTGGCAGGGTGGGCCTGACCCAGCCTGCCGCCCCTTTAAGAGGGAGAAAAGTCCTCTGCAAACCCCCGGTGCAGAAAGCCTAATCAGCCACCTGGCTTGCAGGGCAATCAATTGGATGGGTTGCACCTGGCAATCTCCTCTGGGGGATAAAAGGTTCCCAGGAAACAAGCCCAGTGTGGTGGGGATGGTATAGAGTGAGGTGGTGGTTTGAGCTATTCAGAGCTGTGTGGTTGGAACTGTAGAGTTGTATGCAGAGCTGAACTATATAGAGTTGAAGACTGTATTGTATATATTGGTGGTGGGGTCCTGCACTGTGAATAAAGAGCACTGTTTGAAGCAAAGAAGGGTTTTCCTGCCTGTTCCTGAGAGGGGTGAGAAGGCGGTCTGTCACATATTGTAATCAGTTAAATGTAAAAGTGACAGGGACAGATCTTCAGGGATGTAAAGTCAATGGATCTATTCTGATTTATATCATCTGCAGATCTAGCCCATGCAGTGCCACTGAAGTCAATGGGAGTTTTGGGAGGGGACGACGGGCAGGATTTGACCTTACTCCTTTTATATTTAATGCAACCCAATTTTCAAAAGGAACCCCCCCACACCTTTTTTAATCAAAAAATTTCAAGCAGCTGTATTTAAAAAACATCTAACTGACCCAGTTGTTAGCTCCCCGTGAAATAGGAAGAGACATGTGCAGCTCCAGGTGAATGGATCTACATCATGGCCTTCTCTTACTAAAAAAGGGTTGATAAAATCTGAAGTTCACATTAAAAGATTTCTAAAGCAGCTAAATGGGTGTAATTCTCCTTCTATTATTTTATTTAGATTTGCACAAACTTTGTCTTGAAATTATTTGGTCATGGGATATTTACATTATTCTTTCTCCAGAGGTTTTTAATTAAAACCGACATTAATTAGTGTTAAAATAGGTTTAATTTAATTTCTCTAGTCATGTTTCATCAAGATAGTTTGCTTTTTTGAAAGTTATGTTAAGCCAACTCCCTTCCAAGTCTAATCATACTTTATACAACTAGTCTTGGCAAGAGAGAGAGAGAGAGAGAGTTTGGCTAATTCATTATAGTTTACATTGATTTTGAGAAAATACAGATGTGCTAAATAAACTTCTTATGAAAGGAATAACTCCTGGGACTAAATCCTCTCAACCACCAATTCATCTTTCCATTTACTAAACAAATTATACTACAAATGTAAATATAATAAACTGCAAAAAGAATACTGAAATATTAGAGACCCAGGGCTCAGATCCTCAGCTCTGACTATGGAGTGCTTAGTTTAGGTGAGGAACAGGGGGTGCAAAGCTTTTACAATTTGGGACTTCCTCAATCTTGGGGACACTTTCCCCAGACAAGTTAGATTGTCTATTACCGCTGCATTATGGTGAGAATTTTTACTTGATCGCACATATAGGTCTTTGAATTTTCTCCCATCTGCCCTTTACAATTGAGAATATTCTTGCCCCATTTCAAAATTTCCCAGCTCATCACTTTATCCTCTTAAATCCCTCCTTAAAACCTACTTTTGCTGTGAAACCAACAAATCACTGATTGGCTGTCAATGGTTAGAGTGGTGACCACTTGCCACTACAGAGACTAGGGTTATGATTACTTCATGCATCCACATCTGTTTCTACTATACCCCTCGTCCTCTCCACCTCATCCTTTTCTGCTTTCTGTTTATTCACTTGTCTAAATCTTAGATTGTCAGATCTCTGGAACAGGGGCTGTCTTTGTGTACCTTGTTTGTATAATGCCTAGTACAGTGGGGCCATGATCATGGATTAGTGTCCTTAGATGCCATTGCAATAGATATTCTAAGTAATAGCATATGGACAATTTAATTGTCCACAGTTTTTTTTAAAAGTAAATCTAAAAAAAGCAATGAAGTGTGATATTCTTATCCTTAGGTATTTCTCTGTCTTTCTGGAATGTTGAAAAAAATAAAGGTTTGGTTGATATTATGGGCCATCTAATCAGACTTCTGTAAATGAGAATCACTAACAAGCATCTAGTGATGGCTTTTCTTAGTAATAATGATGTTGTTGGCACAGGCAAAAATTATCTGCTATAAGCCTGAATGGTACATGCTAGACACTGTCATTTCCTCTAAAGTAGCTGTGTCTTGCAGACAATTGACAATTCTGAAATGTCTATATCCATAAGCAACTTGCTCCTACTGCCAAGAAACTTTATATATATTCATTCAATAGTCAGGCCCCAGCTCAGCTGCTAACAGAATGACAGGAACGGAAGAAGGATGCTATTTGGGTCAATGAAAATGGACCACAAATGACACAACATGTGAACAATGAGTCCTAAGTGGAACATTTGACAGATGCCTGTGACAGTCACACCACAAATTTGTTTATACAGTCATCAAGACTGATTAAAAATGCATGTTGAGTTGAGGGAACCAGAAAAAAAATATCCATGTCTATTATCATCTGGAAGTGATTTGCAACAAGTTTCTGTGCTCACTAACAAACTAAGTTCTCCCAAATGTGTAAATCCATCTCTCCATATTCTTCTATATTGAAGTAATTGGCATTGGCTTTCCATTTTCTTTTGGACAGTTAAAAATACTTGTGTCATTAAGTAGCTTCAGAATGGGAGAATTATTACACATCTTGGATATCGATTTATTCATAGTGATTATTTGTTCTATGTGGCATGAGTGAAGTTGCGTGTAGAACACATTGACCAGACACTCCAAGCTACACAATATGTACACACTGTTAATTGTAGAAATCTTCTTTCCCTTGCCTTGTGACCATTGGAAACAAAGGTTTCATCTAATTAGAAGCAGCTTTTGGCATCTAAAGACACTATGACTATATGAGGCATCTATACAAGAAGGTGGATAGAGACCAAAGGAAGCAATTTGCTTGTTTAAAACATAAGGAACAATATGTTCTAGCTTTAGATATATAGGGCCAAACTTCACCATTATAAAATTCCGCTGATTTCTGTGGATTGGCATCAGGGATTAACTTGGCCCATATACAGTACTAAGACAATCTTGACAAAACTGCACTACAAAAATTACTGTAACAGATGTTCACCTGTTGTAATGTTGGAACATTTCAACAGTTGCCCCCTAGGAGTTTAGATAACAGTGATGAATGGAAGGGGACTATGCTACTTCCTAAGAGATAAAGAGCCCATGGCATTCTTCAAAAAAAATCATTGAACGTCCTGGCCAAACTCCAATGTGAGAAATTACATCTTGTTTCCTCAAATTTTCACTGCAGGTTCAATAGGATGTGGCGTTTTTCTTCACACCCATGTCACTAATGTTTGGGCATTGTTGCCATTTACTTTTAAAATAAATATATTTGCAGTTGCAATATTCTATCAAATAAATATTGTATTTTATGTAATACAATTTTCCAAATAGCATATAAGAATATATCAATCCTGATAGAATAGCTTTTTGCAAACACTTTTGGGATAGGTTCTTTTGGGGTTCATGAACTGAATTTAGCAGGGTTTGGGTCACAAATGCACTGGTTATTGTGGAAGTCTGAGTACACTCCCCCCACTAGTCATGATAATTGGACAGTGTATAAAAGGTTGCATGCTCCATAGTTATATGCACAGTTACACATTGTGATATATACAACACAATCCTACATTTACATCAGGGTGAAATGCAAATTGTGACGGATTAGAGGAAAAGATTTCTTCCCATTCACTTTTTCTACAAATTGTGCAATTTTTAAACACAATATATAAAAAAATCATCCTTCTTCCATTGAAAAGATTTCAACTGTAAGCAAATGTGCTGCTTTCCTGTTTGCCCAGTCCTCCAGAAAAGGTTAACATAGCAGCAAACGTGGGAAGCAGTACGGGCTGAGCGATGTGCTGGCCGCTGCTTCCCACAGCCCCCATTGGCCTGGAATGGCGAACCAGGGCCAGTGGGAGCTGTGATCGGCCGAACCTGCAGATGTGGCAGGTAAACAAACTGGCCTGGTCTGCCAGGGTGGGCTGTGTGCCAAAGATTGCTGATCCCTGGTTTACAGTGACAAATTTTGCTGGCATAGCTATTTTGGTGAGGAGATCATGTGCGCACGTGCAGAATCTTCCCTACCCAACTGAAATAGCTATGCTGGCAAAAGCCTCAGTGTAGGCAGGTATACTGATAAAACAAGTCTATTGCCAGGAAGGCTTATTTCATTTGGGAATTGGTAAAAGCCATATCAGCAAAATAACACTTTTTTTTTTTTGCCAGTATACACTGTCTACACTAGGAGGGTTTGCAGGTCTAGCTCTTCTGGTAAACACCTTAATGCAGGAAAGGCCTTTGTTCCCTACCTGTAAAATTGGGATACTAGTACTTCCCTACTGCACAAGGATGTTATCCAGATAATACATCAAAGATACTATGGAAATGGGGGCCATAAAAGTACACAAGAGAGATATGGTTATGAAAATTTTTCGGTTTTCATTTCCTGACTTCTGAATATGAGTTCATAGATTTACCAGTGAATTAAAGGTGACTAGGGCAAGGAAGTTGTGTAAATCAACTTCACTGGAGTTGAGAGCCAACATTCAGTAAAATCAGATCAACGGACACTCTATAAAAAGGGGCTTTAAATGCGAATGTACATTAAAAAAAAAGTTAAAGTAATATTTGCAAAGATTGAAGGTACAAGTGGTCTTTCTTCTAATAATAATCATGCTAAGGATCGCCCTACTTGGCAAGCTGTCTCAAAATGTTTCACTCAAGTAATGGCTGTATAGCAAGAATGGGTGCGGGAGGGCGGGGGGTCACAATCCTGGCCCCAAAGTTCAGCCTATATAGTAAAAAGGAGAACGGGGGAGGAGGGATAACAGTGGTTTGAGCATTGGCCTGCTAAATCCAGGTTTGTGAGTTCAATCCTTGAGGGGGCCATTTATGGATCAGGGCAGAAATCTGTCAGGGGGTTGGACTAGATGATCTCCTGAGGTCCCTTCCAACTCTGATATTCTATGATTCTAACTGGCAGCAAATCCCTTAGCACTTTTTCAACTTTAAACAAGTTGGTAATTTCATTGATGTCAATGGGACTAACGTTGCTTGAAGTTGAGCACATATGTAGCAGTGCTTTGCTGGATCAAGACCAGCTATAATAAATTTCTTTCAGGCTCTTGAAGGACAGGAGGAGTTGTGTCTTTTAGGTCAAGATTTTTTTATATTTTTTATTTATACTGCATATGTATACACAGAAAATCAGGAGAGTGCTAAAGCTGATTTTTTAACATTGTGGCAGAAGGAACACCGCATGTTTGATTTTCATTTCTCCCCAGAAAACTAGGAAGTCTTATACAAGACAGGATGAAGCATTCCTCTTTAGATAGGATTTTTTGGTTGGGAGAGGTAAATTCTGTCCCAAAATAATGGAAAGGTTTTGGAGTGAGTGGTAGTAGGGTGTGGTTCTTATGGAAGCAGACCTTTGTCCTCCCTGCTGTTTCTCAGGGCCAACTATTGACTGACATTTTTGCTGTGGGGCACAAACCATTTAAATTCAAAGGTTGTTTAACGTTGATAGATCTCAAGTGGGGCATGCCGAGTGCAGTGTGTAATTCTTCAGATAATTTTGGCATTTCAAGTTAGTCTTGTAAATCTGAAAGGAAGACAAGCTGCATGATTATCATGAACAAAGCCTTTAAAAATAGCTGCAAAAATTTACTAAGGAGGGCAAAACGTGCATTGCTTTATTTCACTTTCCTTTTCTCATTTCATTTACAAAAAGTGTGTGTGTGTGTGTATGTGTGAGTGTGTGATACACATGCACATCAGAAGTGGTAGTGTATTTTTAAATGCAACCTTTTTCCAATCAGAAAAAAACCTATTTGTGAAAGCATTTCATGGAAACATATCCACTTTGACAAAACTTTTATGGGGAAGGTTCCTCAGCTCCAGAATGGAATTTCTGATCAAAATCTCTGTAAAATATATATAAATATTCATTAAGCCAAAAAGTGGAACAGATCCAACAGGAGAGAATGAGGGGGAAGAGAGAGAGTAAGAGAGAGACAGAGACAGACAGACAGACATTCCTGCATAGCAATGTCCTAGTGGTTAGGGCACTTCCCCGGGATGTAGGAGACCAAGACTGAAGTCTGCCTGATCTGGACTTTGTTCTCCCTCATCCCAGTGACACGCTCTAACTACGTGGCTACAGAGGCACTCTATCTCCTCAAAAGGAACATTCTTGTTTTCTGGCCAGCCCAAAGACACACATACTCACACACACAGAGGAAAAATAGGCAGAAGGGATACATGGAGAGTTTCGATAGAGAAAGAATTCTTTTTTTGCTTGAAAGAGACGCACCTACAAAACTAAATGCTAGATAATACTATTGAGCTTACATTTATGTAGCATCCTAAATGGTGTAACAAACCAATATGTAAGCTGTACAGAGGGATCACTTCAGTTAGCACTGAGATCCAGTTACCTCCACAGTAAAGATCAGCAATACAAAGCGTGGACTTCTCCTTATTCCAGAAACATGTTTCATAGGTCCTTTATCTACCTAGCACTAATACCCACAGTATTACAGAATAGCATGCTAGTAGAAAGTTATCTTTAGAGTGCAGGGGAGTGAAGACAATTAATATACTTTGTTTTGTAAGCAACATTCCACATAAAGCATATGCTGAAAGCCAACACAAAGCTGAAGCATAAACTGATTTTCCTTTCCTTAGGCTAAATTGCAATGCTTCATTAAAAATAAGTAGTGCAGATGATGACAAATAAGGGCTCAATTCTGAACTTTTACTCAGCTCAAATTCCTACCCCACCATTAGCTTGACCATTACAGAACAGCTGTAATGGGCTAGTCAGGCTAGTGGCTGGGCAGGAATTTGATCTGAGTAAAAGTTCAAAATTGAGCTGCTCTTTGTTAAAATAAAAAAAATGTTTTTGGCTTTAAAATGGTGTTTTAGGACTAAATTTCCCGAGTGGCTGATTCATCTTGGTAGAGCTCCATACAAGTGTTGAGAAGAGTTCCAAAAACATCTTCCCTGTATATACAAGTGTTGGCCAAAAGTGTTACAGAATCCAAACTTATCCAAGCCATAGTCAGGAAATGTTTTGCAAGTCTGTAACTTCATCATGTAAAAATGAACATAAACACAGATTGAATTGGGCTTTGTACTGTACATATAAAAGTGACACGTTTTAAGAATATGGGGAACACTTGCCCTGCTCTATTCACTTTATACCACTTAGGTGAAACAAAAGGAATAGAAACTGCATGCATGTCCTCTATTGAAGATTCTGCACCATGGAAGAGTTCTCAGGAGATGCTAGGACCTAGCCCTACACCAACCCTTACTTAGGGGACAGAGAACAGCAGTGCACTTGGAACGTGCTGCATACAAGCTGCCCCGAATTGGCAAATGCTTCCTTGTGGACTGTTGCCCACTGAAGCATATTAGAGAACACCGTAGGTTGTTTTAGCCTACACTGAGGTAAAAGTTGGGGTTCCTCTAGGCAGAGAATCATGGAGTCAGAACTGGCTTCATGACAACTTCTCTGTCATCTGTGAGACACTGAGCAGATTTTGCTGCACCTGAGAATCTAGCCCAGAAGGGGGAAAAAAAGAAGAGAAAAAGAAAAAGAGTTCTTAACTGTGATGGGCAACGTCAATAAAACACTGATAAATTCAATGAGCATTGCAAACCTTAAAAATCCCAAAGTATGGCAATAGAGAGAGTCTGAAAGCAATGAAATGCCCCCAAAAGTTGTACCACTGAGCAGCCTGGAAATTTGAACCATTTCAAGTATATCTTTCAACAGATCCGCTTAAAGCTACAGTAAGGTAATATTTAGATTTGACCGAGATACCATGCAAGGTGAGAAGGTATATAATATGGTAATCATAATCTTGATAATCTACACGTATGTGTGAAAGAATCATGTATCAACCACAATAGTTAACCATTTTTAAAGATTACTATGTTTCTATGTAATAGTGATGTGCTTTGAGAACATGTTTGCAGTAAGCCTGTTAATGTTATCAAAATTATAAAACTGGAAACTCTTTGCAAAGTTTGCAGTAATTTCAAATGTTGTCTAAAGCCATTTTGCAAAATGTTGTGAAGTTTTCAGAGATGTTTTTCTTGCAAAATATACTTTTTGAATATGAAAATACTTGAAAAATGGCATGGCTGGAAAATAGATTTTTTTTCATTTACAGAAAAGTAAAATTCATTAGCTTCATTATTTGTGTTATACCTCCTGCCTAGACATAAACATATCTAGGGCGCATGTTATTTGAACCACTGCATATATGGAAGAGTTCCTACAGGTTCCACACACTGCTGTATCTCCAATTCCCTCTGTTACCTGATTCATTAACTAAGAAAATAGTTTTACAAAAAGAAAGCCACATAGCAATGCTAAGACAAAGAGGCACAATGAAATAATTTCCAAATAGTTTTTGTTAGTTAAATACCAAGACATTTTATTCTTCACATTATCAGATACCAGGTTAGGAAATGGATAATGGTGGATTAAAGAGGGACAGAATGGCAGCATTCTTGAGTGAAAAGAGGCAAAGTCAGAAATGTTCTTAATTTGAGACAATAACTCAAAAGATTATGTTCCTATCTATGATTCACCTTTGATTTCCCTGGTCCTTATTTCATTGAATTTTTTAAATGGTCAATCGCTAATCAAGAGAGGGCCCACTTTCTTCCAACCTGCATTCAAGATGTAACTTCATTGAAGGATTCTTTATAAATCAAAACCTTCCAGATCTCCAAAACTCTTTAAATGTTTGTCCTCTCCAGTGAAATATTATCAAAGTAAATTTTTCTATGGTGCAAGTCTATCAGTCAAACAGAGGACTATCTTGTATACTGGGAATCATTTTATTTAACTTATAGAGAGACTTGGGTTTTACTTTCCAAAGCCCTAAAACAAAACAAAAAATCATGTTATCATATTAATAGCTCTGCTCAGAAATGGGGGGAGGAAAGAGAAGACAGGAAGAAATTGTGCAAGTTTAAAGAAAATGATGTTATTTTTAATCAAAAATATATTTATAGAAAATTCTGATCAATTCTTATTTAACAACACCATTTAGCATGTTACCGATGCTGCTTCTCTCTCATTTTTCCTGTCACATTCTTTGTGTCATCTTTCAATCTTCCATCCTTGCATGTTAATTCAGATTAGGAACCTGTGAGAATCTTAGATCCACACAGATGAAATTGATTTATTCAATAAATGTCAACACCACATCATTATATCCTACACATGGCATTGGCCCTGAAAGATGAGCGCACTATTCTTGCAAAGAATAAATATTCAATCTTCCAGCCTATTCTTCTCTACACTATTCACATGCTTTACTTCAAGCATGTGAAAAGTTCCACTGACTTGAGCAGGAAAACTAACAAGTTTGAAGTTAAAGACAAGTGTAAGTGTTTGCACGATCATGTCCAAAACATCTTTTGAAACTATCAGAAACCTAAAGACGCATGTATATAGTAAAAACGAAGGCACTTCATTACTGATCAAACACACCAATGGGCATGAACAATAGAACTCAGAACTTTCTCCTAAAATAATGTGACCCTCAACCATTTGAGCTACTGGATGATTACCATAATCTGCGGGTAACTGTAGGATGCTGATAGATGACATCATGATTGTTAGAAAATTGCAGACCAAACATTCACCATAGAAAATCTTCTTAAATCTACAGCAATGCTAAAATCACAGATGTATTTTTTTACTTTTGTTCTTCAGGCTAAATATATACCATGATATAGGCCCTATGGAGAAAAACATGTATTACAAAAGAGAAGAGTTATCATGAGACCTTGATTTCTATATTTCCTTGCTTTTTATTATATTTTATCTGTGCTATATTAACATTGTTTTCATGCAATGTTTTAAGTTAGATGTCCTTTTAAAAAAATGCACACTTTTGGGAAGGGAAACCACATTTTGGCTGTATTGTCAACACTGTAAAAGTATTCTTATGTATGACTTGGATTCTCTGCATTTAACCTTCTGTCCCTTGGCTTTCCCCCCACACTTGGAAGCACCTTGCTAAGACATCTGTAGTCATGGCAGTTGCTTTTACCATTGGATAAATTCAGCTTCTTTAACATTTTAATAGCTGATCATTAACAGCCCTATTTTTAGTTACTTTGTGAGTGCTGCACTCAGGGACTGAGGAAATGGGACTAAAAATGAGACTGTAGGGCCTAAATGGAAAGTAAGTCTCTTTTCCACTAGTGGAAATTGGTATTTTCTATTATTGTACTTCCCACCGTGGAAGATGATGGTAATATTTTTAAGAAAGCAGAATAGGGCCCATAAAGTTTACTGCCCCAACAAGACATATAGATCTCACTGTGATATTTAAAACACAACTAAATACTAAAACCACAAATATGGTATTTCCATAGTGTTTGCCTTGAAGACATAATTGTATCCAGAGGAAGCAGCCCCACTCTGGGAGAGTACATACAGAAGGGCACGGCTATAGCCTTTCTACCTCAGAGATGTCTAGCACCTCTACTGGGGTGTCTGGAGCTTGCATAGCAAGACTGTGGTTGGCCCCCAAATTATTTTAAAATCATGATTTTTTTTAAAAAGTCACATGGAATATATAAGCAAAAGGGGACTATATTTATTTATGAATGTAACAGAACACAGCACTTGAGTTCTGTATGGAATAGGGCATATATCCCCATTATAGTTTGGGGTGTTTAAAACAAATTGACATGAATTATATAAAAATCCTGAAAGGCCCTGAATGGTACAGGCAGCAGGAAGATCAGCGGTGAGCGAAAGTTACATCTGTACACAAGTAAAATCAAGGACTCAGTATAGAAGCCTGAAGCCTGTTGTGTGTCTGCTCTCTTACTTTCACGTGCTTAAGATATATGAGAGCAGGCTGTAGGTGTGACTAAAGAAACATAGTTCCAATGTGATCCTCAACATGCCAATGAAGCACTTAGCTACATGCAAATGTAATTTGGCAGTTGTAGAGTACCACTCAAGGCGGAGCCAGGTTCCCTTGTATTCCATGTCCTTCCCAGCTAACTTTTAACCTGACACTTTTGGCCTGCCCCAAATCTCTTGTTTATTTACAATTAAAAAAACCCTTGAAAAATATTAACAATCACTACTTATTACTGAGGAATCAGAGAGGTAGCCGTGTTAGTCTGGAATAGCAGAGGTAACAAAGAGTCCTGTGGCACCTTAAACACTAACTATAAAGTTTTGAAGCATAAGCTTTCGTGGGCTAATACCCACTTCGTCGGATGCAAGCAGACATTACTTAGTGGCAACCCTTTCTAGTTAATCAATATTTCACTGGAAGAGAATTTCATTTCTGACTGGAGATGCACTACTGAATATTTATACAGTATAACCAACCTACACTGCATTTCTGAAGAACAGAAGGATACATGAAAAATGGAATCTAGTATGTGTGAATATGTATAAATAGAATATAGGGTAAGCAAGAAAAACATTCTATTTAAAAACAGATCATAGGATACTTCCATCATCCTGCTGTACAATGGGTAACAATCATTCAAGTCTAGCATAAGTGAAGTTAGCTTGGTGCTTTGAACTTACTCTCCAGTAACATTCATTTCCCTACATAGTACGATCATCAAATGATTATACTGTCAAATTACCCAAATTCCTGACATATTTCAGGCAGGAGGAAAGAATGTATCCTCTGGAGCCACTCATAATAATTTGCTCTCTACTGGCCTAGAAATTGAATTATTTCACATCTCAAAAATCCATATCAGGGTTGAGATAATGGGCACACGGGCTATGAAGATTACATGATGCACGGTTATGCGAAAGTGTGATGTTCTGGTGAAAGCCTAGAAAGAAAGGATATGTCTTCACTACCCGCCGAATCGGCGGGTAGCCATCAATCTTCTGGTGATCGATTTCTCACGTCTTATGAAGACACGAGAAATTGATCGCTCTCGCGGCGCCCCCGTCGACTCCGGAACTCCAGCTTGCCAGGAGGCGCAAGCTGGAGTCAACGGGGGAGCGCGCCGCCGACCGCTGCCGCCACGAGGACGAGCGGTAAGTCGGCTGCTGATACGCAAACTTCAGCTACGTGATTCACATAGCTGAAGATGCGTATCTGCAGTCTATCCCACCCCGTAGTGAAGACCAGCCCAAAGAAGCTTCTTTTGAATGTATAAATCTAAATACAAAACCTGAAAGTTGTTGAAGTGCTTATTAAAGGATCAAACTACAGGTTTTAAAATGTTATTGGGAAGAACTACTACTGAAACTTTGTCATTTACAGAAATTCCCATAGAAAACTAAGATTTCAGTTTTATTTCTAAAAGATTCTGACTTAATGAATTATTTAAATTCTATTTACTGTAGGCAGCATAAGGGACAAGGGATTATTGTGGAAACCTCCTTGAAAGTTTTAGACAAAAAGGGGTGTTACTCAAAAAACCTTTGTGAAATTCGAGATTTGAGTTGGAAACATTCAGTTTTATATGCTGTACTAGGCACCACAACATCAGATGTTTTATTGATTAGAGAAGGAGCCATTAAGTAAAATGGGATTCTCCTTGGAGCAGATGACCTGATAAAGCTCTACCAAATTATGATGGTGATTGATAAAGCTGATTAGGCCAATTTGCTGACACTACTGAAAGATTAAAAATAGGAGAATAATCTCAGCCAAGATATTCATTGTAAAGCTTTAAAGAATACATTCTCTAGAAACTCCATAGATAATTCTGTAGAAACAAATTTGAAAAAAAAATATATCCCAATGGAATCCCTGTAAGATCTTGGTAGAAATTTCTGTCTGACATATTGACATGTGTGTACTTTTTTTTTTTTTTTTTTTTTAAGATTTACAATCTGTTTTGGATGGAGTTGCCAACAGCATACTTGGCTTGGAGATAAGAGAGTCAGGAACATACCTATGTAGTGAAACATTGCTGTAACAAGATAAGGACACAAACAAAACCGCAGGATCAAAACGCCCCCATTACTGGCTACCGCTGGCAGACTCCAGAATGTTAACCAGGCCACAATGGGAAGCAGATTCCCAAGTGAAGGAATCTTGATGGAGAAATGCCCTGTTGACAGCGTCCTCGCTTATTTATCAAAACAGTTTCACCGTGAACAGCTCCAATGACCGTAAACAGCATAGTATGCAACAAAGAAAGAAGTGGTCTCTCAGGTAACCCAGACCCTAATTACTTAGGACTTGTGAAACAAATAAGAAATCACAACCAGTACAGATCAGACCTGGGGTGCTGTGCCCTTCCAATGAAAGTGACACTTAACACACAGACTGCCACATTGTGCACTAACTTTTGCTTCCAAATGTCTCAAAGTGTTGCCCCCAAATAGATGTTTTGTCACTTTGATATTAGATCACTGTAAAAGGCATGGATAAGGTACATTCTTAAAATTTCTATGGATCTTTTATAAAATCAGAACTCTGGACAAATTAAAAAAAAAAACATGTCTCTTACCCCTCAAGTTCAGGCTTCCACACCTACTGGCTAGTTCCCCTGATTTACAGGATATCAGCCAACATGCCAAAGGCAGGTGAGTTCTGGAGAGACAGTGTTTGAGACCCCTACAAATCTTTACTAACAGTCCTACTGAGTGTAAGAACATGCCACTCAGGTGAAGTTTTGTCAGATCAGGCCCACAGCAATGAGAAAAAGGATGGAAATTTGGTTTTGTTGTCTGGACTTAATATTTGAAAACTCAAAAGGAAAATTAGCTGGAAGATGAATGATTTCATCACTTTGTGTCCTGTAGATATAAGGATCTTGCATCTTGAGTAAAGACATACTATTAAAAGGAATTTGGCAAACTCTTTATGGTCTGTGTCTTGTTAAAGTCTGTTGACACTTATACTTTAATTGCACATATGAACAGAAAAGGTCAGGTGAATCCTTATGCAAAAGCTATGCCAAAATTTCTTTTAGATAAATCTGTGAACAGCCAGTATGCATAAAATTTATTTTGTAGTATGTTCTCGGAATTGTTGGAGTAAAATTCCCATTACATAAACTATGCACCCTTTATTTTTAATCTGTTTATTGCAGAGCATATGATAGATTTACACCTTAACGAAATGCGAGCTGGTTTTCGGATAGAAGAAATAATATGTTTAGGATTTTCTTAAGTTCTGTTCATTTTTACCTATTCTAAGACCAAGTTTATGCAAGCTGTAGGATATTTCTTTTGTTAGAACATTAATGGGATTGTGATTATCATGAACATTTATAGTGAATAGTTTCTTCTTCCCTCTCCTTGAAGTTACCATAAGGAATTACATTGTACTATGAAAAAGTGTTAGTGAGAAAACAAGGTTTTGTTTTGTTGTGTTTACTAGATTTTTATTTATTTTAATGCTTGAAATACTAGGTTTTCATTTCTCTAGGCTTGTTACTTGACTTTGACTATATGTTTGGACCTAAATAACAATGTCACATGAGCACAGCTCTTCCTACCTTCCAACTGGTGAAATAGTCCAAACAGTTTTTCAGAATACAAAAAGCCCTTTGTCAGGGGAAGAGGGTTAATTTATTACAAAAGAAAGCCCCATACACATAAGCCATAACCCAAGTCCCATAACCATAGAACAGACAGTACGTTAAGTAGAACCCCCGTGTCTCTTCTTCTGTCTCAGCTCTTCCATATGGCTCCAGCATCCCTCACTACACTTCATTCCCAACCTGCTCTGGCCCTCTGGCTTTAGCTCTCCAGCTATGAAGAGCCAGCTGGTATCTCATTCAGCCTCCTCCAGGCATGGCTTGAAGGCTCAGGAAGGTCAGCAAGCCAACGCCTCCCTTGGCTCCTAGCTGTCAGCCCCTTTCAGCTTCCCAGTGCTGGCTTTGGCTCTTGAAAGTCAGCCCCACTGCTGGCTTATTGATAAATACTCCCTCTTTTCAAGGAGGAACTGCAGAGATCAACAAGTTTTCCTCTCAGAGACTTCCTCTAATCTCCTTACTCCCAGGTAACTCTCACACAGGGCCCCTCCCCGTTAACCTCTCCCTGATCATTTATAGCCCCAAGTGCTGCCCTGCCCTCTTGATTGGGCAAGTGGAAGCACTTGTTCTGCACAGTGGAGATGGACCTACTTAATTTAGACATTCACTTTTCTTGGTCTTGAAATATTTACTCTACCTGTTACCCTATTACAGGCAAAGGTTCACACAGATAGAATAGGTTAGAAATAGAGATTGAGCGTAGCTGCACTTTAACATAACTTACTGAGTGTGGAAATACTTTGCTTTGCACTTTGACATAGAGTTGCTGTAAACATCCTTGCAGCATTCAGTGCTCTTCGTATGATGATTTAGGCCTGGAATAAGTAAAGATTTAAATCCTATTGAAGCCAATGAATGAAAACCTAGCCCCCCTGAAGTCAATGGAAGTTTTGCCATTGACTTTAAAAAGTTACAGATTTCATTCAATAGGTTTTTAATCATGTGTTTAAATGTGTTGTTGAATCAGGATCTTAGTCTCATATCAACACACTAGCGTAGAGTATAAACAATATTTGGAATGAAGAGATGCATTCCCCAATACTGATATAGTCCATTCCCCTCAGTGGATACTGCTAAACAGTCATTACCAGTGCTTTGTCTCTTACATTTAGTGTCCTTCTAACACAAAGACTATCCCAAATCCTTCAGTCAAAGCATCCTTTCCATTAAAGAAGATTATGCTTGTTCTGTTAGGTTAAAGAGCATTCCCCACAAGATCCAGTATGAGCTGAGTCAGTTGAGGTATGCTATAGACATGCCTGGAGATAGTATAGTTTGTTCTTGTTTTCCACAGAATCCACTTCTCTTTCTTTGCTACTAAATCAATGGACTGCGATCAAAGTTAAATGCTGACTTTAAAGGACATTGCAACTTCAAAATCCCAGCCCTGGCTGAGATTTTCTTTTTAAAGTAGCATTGTTACAGATTATGCCAAACATGGTTATAGATTAAAGGATTAATGCAAAAATATTTATCTTCAGTTTATTTATGGAATTTGGCAACGCCTTAGTCACACTGTTTTGTTGATCAGTTGTACTTCTAGCCTCATGCATTGGTATGAAGATGCTACTCTGACACACAGATATGTGAGGGGAAATTCAGTGGATGTTCATTCCTGGGATCAGTAAGAGTGCTTGTAGTGGGGTGCCTGCCCCACTCCTGAAGAACAGGGGGTGAAAAGCAGCCCTGGAGAGGGATGCAGCGGTGAAAGGCTGATTGGGGAAGCAGCCACAGCTGTGGCCAGCTCAATCAGGGCCCAGCTGGCCATTATAAGAGGGCTGTGGGCCAGGAACTGGAGGAGTTTTGAGAAAGAGAGAATGAGAGACAGAGACAGAGACAGAGACACGGACCTGGCTGCCTGGGAGAAGGTATCTGAATCAGAGCAGTTCTGGGGAAAAGGCCATGGGAGCTGGGGAGCTCCAGCCTGGAAAAGCACCAATCTGCAGGCCTTGATGAAGCGCTACAGAGGTACTGGGGCTGCAGAGAGCATCCTGAGGATAGGCAAAGGCAGCAGGTCCTAGCCCCTTGCCAATGATGAGTGGCCATTATAGACTGCAGTCTGCCCCAGTGAGTGGGGGCTAGATGATGACTGGCAATAGCCACTGAGGCAAGGTGGGTGTAGAGGGTTGGGGTTCCCCTGGGAGGGTTGGGGTTCCCCAGAGGGTGGGGGTTCTACAGTGGGCAGAACCCCAGGGCAAAGGGCACAAATATCTGGGAGGGACATAGGGCCTGAGGCAGGTGGGACACCAGTCAGAAAGAGATGCTCTGGAGTGGGAAAAAGAGCTAATTCCTGGACCGCCAGCAGGAGGTGCCATGCCGGTGAGTCTTCGCCTTGCTACAGTGCTGCCCTTTCTGAGCCAGAGACCAAGAATAGAGCCGGGCAGGAAAAAAAACAAAATCAAGAAATTTTTCCATTTAGATTTGGGGCACAAAGTTGAAACCTCAAAAACAACCCTCCCCATAATTCCCCAAAAATGTTAGTTCAGCTGAGGGAACACACTCTTCTATCATTTGAATGTTTACTTTTAGTGTTTTTTCACAAAAAGTAATTAGTTTAATTTTCAAACAAAAAGTAATTTCAATCAAATAATGAATTTTTCACCTAGAAAATGTAGAAGTGGAATGTTTAGACAATTTCAAACTTTTTCCAAAATATATTCAAAGCAAGAAATTCACTGAAATGGGCACATTCCTGTGAACAGTTTGGGTTTCAATAAATTGGCATTGTCCAGAAAAAAAATATCATGTAGTTAAGTTTCCTAACTAGCTGTAGCCATGAGGGTGTCTTTCTTTCTCACAGAATTAGTAGAAGCCCCTGTTCTGTGTTTGGGATGCCATAATTCCCGGTGGAAAATAGCAGGGGAAAGCCATGGGGTACCGGAATACGATAACACGAACCATCTTTAAATCTAAGGGGATTTTCCAGCATTGGGTTTAACAGTAGCATCTACTTGTTCTCTCTCTGTGTGTACTAAATGGCAACTGCCTACCCAGGGAGTGGAGGGCACTAACTAGCAAGCAGCACACATGGAAGTATAGTTTCTAAAATAGATGGATTTCCATAGAGGATAGGGCCGCTCCATGACAAGGATGTCTTGAGATCAGAAGATTTTTGAGGTCTTGAAAACAGATCTTTGAAGTTAAGAGCATTGTGCCCGTTGCCTCTTCTGCAAGGGAGGCAAACCCAAGCTTCATTGATGATACACTGCTGATTATTGTAATTCATAATTCTCAAAGTTTCGTACCCTTTCATGGATGCCTCTATGAAAAAAGGGCTCATTTGGCTATGAGTATACAGTATGAAGAGACTCCTGCTAAGGTGCTTTATATCTATAATTATTTAGTCAGTCAGGTAATCAGTTTAACCCAAACACCCATAAAAGGTCTAGATCGGAGAGAGAGACAGATCTGCTCTCCCTCCCAGCAAGCTCCCAGCTGTCATGGCTCTTCCCTGTTAGTCTCACCTTCAAACCTTGTATCAATTGCAGGTCTAGTGGGGTGGGATTGAGTGAACCCCCAGCAGCTCATCATTTTTTTTTGTCCACTGTGGGGTTTGTATATCCCATCACAGACTCGTATGTCAAAAATGGTAAAAGCAATTCCATTTTGTCTAATTCTTTAAAGCAAGGCTATTTTACAGCCAATGACATTTAATATTTTCTGCGCAATGGTCTTATCCATTTTTTTGGTTACATAAAGGGTTGAACACTGCTAACTATAATAGCATCTTATTCTGGCTTTCTGGCTCAAAGCCTGATCCATCTTCATACCACACAAAAGAAGACAAAGCCTCTTTTATTTACTTAACAGTAAGAATTTAGAAAAATATTTAAAAAAATTATAGTTATAAAGAAAAAAGTCACCCATGACTGCTCCCAGTGTATTCTTATAAACAAAAGGAGGGCTTGTTAATTAGTAGTGCTCAGAATTTAAATGCAAAGTTCACCATTTTGTGCTGGGCTTCATGCTGTAGCCTCAGACACTCTCTCACTATTGATTATCATGGTTTTATGTTCAGCAGTAGGAGGCAGCTACAAAAATTCCACTACTCTGAAGTACACATTCCCTTGTCATTACAAAAACTGCAATAGCTTCCCACAGTACTGTAACTTCTCCACTAACACAGGGTTCAACTTTCAACTTTTACACTCATGCATGCATGTTCCCACTATTCCTTTGGATCTTGTAGACAGTTTCATGGTGCAATAGTGTAAAATATGTTTTTCCTCGAATATCATTCGGTACCACTGAAGATTAGAATTGCAATATGTCACCTAATCCTGGCTACAGTTGGTGCAACAGGATTGTGTTGATAGGAGTTACAAGTGTGATTGTGACAGTTACACTTTTCTGCAAAGGCAGGCCAAGGGAAAAAACATACTTGCAATATATGTGAAGGTTTTTTTAAGATAAGTATATCTTAATTTACCATGCAGCCCTCCCTCTTTTTGTAATTCCAGAGAAGGGAGAATTTGTGATCAGAGGCCCTCAAGGGAGTTGGAGGCCCTTTCAGTCTGCAATTGAGCTGGAAATGCCACAAAGACAGATTTCTAGCACTTAGTGATTCTAGTTTTGATTTTAAAAGTGCTGTGAAAAGCCTGGCATTTTAGAAAATTTAGGCATTTTTGCTTCCACGTAGAATCAGAAAATGCGTAGGGACTCTAGAGTGAAATGTACTACGAGGAGAAATAATCCACAATTTTTAATCTTAGTGAAAGCTTTGATTCAGATTAGATTTTAATGCAAGGCAAAGAAATCAATGTCATTTCTTATTTCATTTGAACTAGATCACCCACTACTACAACGAGAACTTCTTGAAAAGTCTAATTCCTGCAAACAGCAGCAGCAATAGCTTTCGTTGAGTGACTGATAATAAATTAATTTGATCATCTCCACTTCATATGGAGAAACTAAAGAAGAGGGAACCCTTGGTTGCCAAGGGATTAGTTTTTCCAGACATCTGACTCTCATACTTTCTGGTCCCACCCACAGGGTCATATTTCTTCACCTTTCGTAAGTACAGCCTGCAGCAGGCAAAACTGACGTTTACAGTCTCCTTGATAGGAGTCCAAGCACCAATGTTGGGTCATTTCAGGACAATTAAAAATGTATTCCATCCATCATCATTTTGATTTTTTTGTAATTTTCTCTATTATAAATTTATTTCCCCATGAACAACAAGGAGAGAGAAAAAAAGATAAATACATGTTAAGGAGTGAAGCTTTGGACTAGGTCCTCAAGGGAATAAAGACTCCAGAGAGAGAGGAGAACAAGGAAAATGCTATTTCTTTCTATTTTTTAATCTATGATTTTTCCTCTTGCAGGGGAAATTTGTTTCATTGTGATCAACTTTGATCACATGCATTGAAGTGATTACCTGAGAAATTGCATTAGTGACTACTGTAATAGGTGTTTGAAGGCTGATTTCACTGAGAGAACTGGAGAAAAATCTGGACTATGCGAGATCATTGTTACAATAATTAACCCCCCCAAAACTATTGAGGATGAGCTGTACCACGTGTTGGAGCTAACTGCCTAATCTTGTCTTCTCAAGCAGAAGTTACCTGCAAAATGGTGACATAGCACTTGTATAGACACGAGGGGTTTCCCTCTTGATTGTATTTACCATGCAGAGAAGACAGAACCTTCACGAAAAGCAAAATATGGTATTGCAGGACCTTGTCGCATCGCTAGAAGACAACAGCTTTCAAAACTTTTCAGAACACAAAGGCAGAGACTGATTAAGTTGTTTACTCACAAAATCTACCCACAGTGTTGACTTTGCAACATTGAAAATGCAGCTATGACAATTTAAACCAGCTGAGAATCTGGCCCAATAAGCAAAAGATCAACAGCGAGTAAATTGCTTCCACAGTTTGAATAAATATTCTATTTTCCCAAAGCATTTGAGGCCATGATTCTAATTCCCCGAAGCATATGAGCAGATTGAGGCCAAATGCATATAGAATTTATTTATGTTGCTACTTTTATGGTTAATACTAGCACTGTTTGAAAACAAGATTGAAACATAGGTTGTTTGGACACTGTCCCAGAATGCCTCATGTCAGCCCTTCTCCAGGTGCAAACTCAGTCCAAATTAAAGGACTTCCCGTCAAGCTACCTGTGCCTTCACTGCACAGGTAGCTTGAGTTCCAATGTGACTGTTGCCCCTAACGTGTGGTCCATCTCCACACTAAAAATATTTAACTCCACTGTGGTGATGCTTTTAATTCTAGCTAGCTGGCCAGCCACGGGCTATAGCTTCAGCCTGTGTTGGCACAATCTGACAGTTGCTAATCCCATCACTTCCAGCTGCTAAATCTAACACTTGAGCTACACAGCAACACTTGTTTGCAGTATAACCACTCTTGCTTAAGAACTAGGCTAACTCCAGGGTAGATAATTTGAGTTAACTCTGCAATGAGAGCATAGCCTACAGTTAAAAAGAAAGCACTCCCTTTGGAAGGTGAAAAACTCATTCAAAATATAGTCCCAATGTAAACAGAAATAGTCTTATTTCATGTTTCCTGACCCACAGCCCTCTCTTCCTGGGATCAAGGCCATAATCAGCATCTTCTCCTCCAGCCCCAACCCCACTTCCTCTTCCTCTCTCTAGCAGCTGGCTCTGATTGCCTAACTGTTTCCAGCTGCCTTGACCTCCCACCTTTTTTACTCGTTCCTCCCTGATGCCCCCACAATCCAGCACAAAAAGGAAGGTGTTTTCTCATCTATACTTACTGAGTGACCCCAAAACCTAGCCCCAGCATCCTTCCAATATCTAAATGGCTACTATATCACAAAAAGAAAATGCAGGAAAAAAATTAAAGAGCACTCTAACTGGACATTGTGGCATGGTTATACTATTCCATCTCTTCCACAGTTACTAGAGACTGCTAGGATGTATTACAGCAGATGGTTTAAAAAACAAAACAAAACATAGGAAGGAACTTCTGGAACAGGGAGTTGTCTAGTTGCTGCTAGAGGCACCACTCATTGCATTTGTCTTCACACCAGAGGTGCCGAAGCTGGGGAGCCAGAGGGCAAGGGCCCAGTTTTAAAAGTGGGAGCAGCTATGCTCTCCCACTTCTTACCTGCTGTAAGGAGAAGAGATGGGGGTGAGGCCTCAGGGAAATGGGCCACATGAGAGCAGGAGATCAGGGAAATGGGAAGCAGGGCCACAGTTCAGGTGCTGGTGGCCCCCCGCTTTTAGGGAGCTTCTGTCACTCCTTCACACTATATGAGGTCAGAAATGAAAGGAAGAAATGAGAGAAAGAAAAAGAGATATCCCTCCCCCCGCAGCATTGTGAGTGAACCAGGAAAATGGAATATCAGGGAGGAGACCTGTGAAAGCTGCAGCTGGAAGGAGGCAGAGTCTGGAAGGCGACCATAGTGTGAATGGCTCTGCTAGAGAAGTCTGATTTTTGCATCTCAGGCAGCTAGCCTTGCTGAATCTATAGATTAGTGAGATCTCAAATGGTTTCTTGTTTAGCAGGGACAAGCACAAGACTACCAGGTAAATGCCCTGATATTTGCTACTGCTGCGATCCTGTGTGCACATGCCCTGACTGCAGAGAAAAAGACTACACCAGAGTGAAAGAGGGTTTTGAGGCCCATTTCATAGGCAGACAATTATATACAGACTGGCTAAATTTAATAAGAGGCACCAGGAACACAGGGAAACAGAGATTTGTTACTGAAGTTCAGGGTCTTGGTGAACTTTGCCAATACAAAGCATTAAAAGGAGAACTATTAAGAGACAGGAGAGCTGTTGGCATAAGACACTAATTTTTCAGCACAGCTTCAGTTAAAACTCTATTCTCACACTAGCAAAAGTGAGAGTGCAAGAAACACAAGGAAACTGCAATGTGACTAACATGCTAGCAGCATGGAGCAGACTGCATCGAACAACACAGTAAAAGAAAAAAAAACATGAAAGGAGCAGTCAGGCAAATTTATAACCAAACAACCTTAACAGGAGGTGTGAGACAGAGGTTCCTTGGCGAATGATCCCCTGGTTTTTGCGAACTTACCTCAGACCTGACAAATTCACTACATGAAACATTTACAGGATATTTATCCATAAAGAGCAGCTTGTAAGATATCTACAGAAATTTTGTAACTCATCAAGATTCACCATCCTTGTGAGATATATGAATGGATAATGATGAAGGAATAGGTATGCTTTATGGACTTGAAGTAAAAATTAGTTACCAGAGGATAGATAGTATGTCTCAGTGATGGCCAATTCAGGCAGGGTAGAGTTGTCACCCCTTGCTGCTTAGCCAGTGATTTAATGCGATGCTCAATATCAAGACTTTTGGAGGGGCAACGAAAAACAGTCAAAAATATTCAAAGATTTAAGAAGTGACCATTATGACTAGACAGGGATTCACCCTGTCTCTGAACAGAAACTAAAGATTGTTTCAGTATAACACAGAAGGGAAAGAGGTTCTCTTAATCCTTTCACTGAGGAGACATCTTGTGGAGTGGGAATGTTCTCATTAAAAATTGGATCCTGGTTCCTCTGAAGTCAGCCAGCACTGCAGCAGACTGAAATTTAGGGGAAAGCCTACTACATTAAGATAGTTACCCAGATTCAAGTTTTAGGACTTTTGTATTGCATTGTAACCGTTTCCATCATTCTTCTCTTGTTTCTAGTTAATTCTGCATTCTTTCTTAAATAAACCTTTCTTTTTTTAGTATAAGTGCTCAGAAGTGCTGTGTATTTTATAGGAACCGTGATTTAAGGTAAAACCAGTAAAGTGGGGGTACATTGCATCTTTAGGACAGAAGATCTGTCCTATCTGTGAGTAGCCAGTGTTAGAGTTAGGAATGTCTTGCTGTTTAAAGTGTCTCACAAATGTGAATGCCTTCCTCAGGACAGACATCCCAACTGGTGGTGTATTCTATAATTAGATTTCACTAAACTAGTAACAAATGTGAATTCCTGGACCATTATAACAATCTTACCATGGAGTCGTGGACAGTCCGCTTAGATTCTGCAGTCTATCTTGCCACCCAGACAAATTGGACCACATTTAGGTTGCTTCCAGTCCCCAGAAACCAGTCACTTACCCCAAATCAATTGGTATTCTAGATTCTACAACAAAGACAGACAATACCTGTAGCCAATCCTGTAATAAACTGTCTATAGGTTTATTAATTAGGATAAAAGAACAAGAGAGTTATTTACAGGTTAAAGCAAGCAAACATATACACAAATAAGTTACTAGCTAAATCCTAAGAGTGACAGAGTTGTAGAGATCTGTCAGCTCAAAGGGTCTTTCAGGGCAGACATAGGAGCCAGCATATGGTGATCCCAGGCTTCAGTTTAGAGTCTTTATCCATTCAGAGTTCAAACAGCCAAACAGGGTGATTTTACAGCCCAGTATACTAGAACTGTCAGAGACAAATTTGGAAAACCTATGGAAGATGTGGCAAGACACACTACTGGTAAGAATGTCCAGCAAGAGGCAGAATGTAGAAGATATCACAAAAATGGGACATTTTGCCATAGCATTAAGGTTCGCCAAGAGGAGTGGAAACAATCCAAGAGGGAGTGTTATCGGATAAAAATGCATCCATACTTCTAGGGACTATATCCTTAATAGAACAGACAACACACTGGTACAGAAGCATGAGTCTAAATGTTTGAAAACTTAAATACAAAATTGATACTGGGGCAGAAGTCACTACAATTCCAAAAAGAGATTGTAATCGATGCCGGGATAGAAATATGAAAAGATCAGATAAGATTCTACGTGGGGATAAGTAACAATATGTTTGTGGCCAGTTCCTTGGGAAAGTGGAGAAAAGACAAAGTTCTTCATCAAATAATAATATGTAATACAAGGACTGACAAATCCCCTCCAGTGTTGCCAGCGATGCAAGGACTACACCTAGTGGAGAAATTGGAATACATTAATAGCAAAAAGCAAACTAACAAGATGTATCTATGCAACTTCACAGGGTCCAGGAAAAGCTACGGGGGAATACAAAATAAAACAGGTGCCATCAGTGACCGTCAGCCCTATGCCATATCCCCATATCCTTACTAGGCAAAGACAAAAGAGGAATTAAATAGAACACACACTCATTTCCCACAGTTGACAAGACATTAGCTCACTTATCAGAGGCCAAGGTTTTCTCAAAGTTAGATACACACTAAAGCAGGCTTCTGGCAAATTTCATGTTAAAGAATCAATATCATTAACTACCATCCCACTTGGAAGATTGAAACAATATCTTTCATTGGCATATGTTCAGCATCAGAACATTTTCAAAGAGAATCTCTCAGATTGTGTTAAATTTGCCTGGCATCTTTTTCTATGCAGATTTTATGTTGCTATACAGCAGAGACAAAAATGAACATAATGCACGTTCTTCCAGCAAGACAGCCTCACTGAATAAGAATAAGAAATGTGAATTTGGAATGGAGCAGATAACACTTATAAAACACAATTAGCAAACAGGGAATTCAGTCAGATTCAGACAAACTGAAGACATTACTTGCTTTATCCAAACTCCAAGATGTTTCTGCTGGAAAAAGATTCTTGGGCATAATAAATCATTTTGGGAAACTCTTAACACATTTATAGCTCATCTAACAAAACCCTTCATGGATACAATTTCTGTCCTGTGACATGCACGGGGTTGTTGGAGAGGATCCCGGGCCCACCCATTTCACCAGGCTCCAACCCAGGGGTCCTTTGAGGGCTATCAATGATCTGACAGCTGGGGATGCTTAAGGCTGCCCTTCCTGGACCACTTGCTATTTCCCTCCCGGAATGGTTGTCCTAAGGTGGTTATCTGGGCTAAGACAGCATGAGGGTTGTCTGCTCACTACAAGGCACCTTCTGGTGACTGCATGTAGCGAGGTTGCTCTCTTTCTCTGGTGGCAACTGCCTTCTCCTGCGGTATGGCCCTCCCCCCTGGACCACCTCAGCATGCAGGGCCGGCGACAGGGGGGTACTATGGGTACAGCTGTACCGGGCCCCCCGACTTTAGGGGGGCCCTGGTACACCGCTGTACCCTGTGTCCCCCCTTTTCGCCGGACCTGGAGAGCGGGGAAGAGGCGGCGCGGCTCTCCCCCGACAAGCGAGCCTGGCTTTAGCAGCAGCTGTGAGCCCGGCCGGCAGCAGCAGCAGCGCTGGGGGGGGGGCTGCTCACACAACTCTCGCTGCCCGGGGAGCGCCGGCTGGGCTGGGGGGGGGGGGCCCAGCCGCTGTCGGCTGGGCTGGGGGGAGGGGAGCGCCGGATGGGCTGGGCTGGGCTGGGCTGGGGGGGGGGCAGCCGCTGTCGGCTGGGCTGGGCTGGGGGGGGGGCCCGGCTGGGCTGGGGGGGGGGGGCGGCTGGGCTGGGGGCCCCCCAAACTATCAAAGTAGGGGGGCCCCAAATTTCTGTCGCCAGCCCTGTCAGCATGAGGGCTGTATCCTGCTTTGGAAGTCCAAATGCAATAAACTCTACCAAGTCTAGAGTTCATATGAGAGGGAAAGGGGAATGTTTCCCTCTCAGGCTGTCTGCAGCAGGTCTTCTCTTCCCTCAAGGAAAGACATTTGAGCAATTGTTTAGGGACAGATTCTGCCTTCCCTCAGCTCTTCTCTCCTGGAGTTGAGGATCTGCTTTCTTCTCTGGTCTGCTGCAAAATGAGCTGCTCCCCTGCCTTTTAATTCAGTTGATGCATTTGCTTCAGGTGTAGCAAGGCACGACTGGCTGGGCTCGGAGTATTTCCCTCACCCAATGTGGGGTTTCTACACCCCATCACAAGCACACAATAAAACACACTTAATAAAAGAACTATTGACATCTCCACTTTTTTTGGAAACTAGCCAACAGCAGTAGTAGACGGTGCTCATGCAAAAGCAGCCAGAAGGAGATCAGAAAACCATGGCAGTGGCATGCTCAAGTGAAAAAGGAAGCTTTAATAGTCACTTGAATTTTAACACAGAACAGACACAAGCCCTTCGGAGCATTATTGGATTCAAAATAACTGGATGACGTTCTATGTAGGATTCAAAGATTTCAAATATGGTTGATGAAATTTTCTTTCAATGTTGAATGCATGCCAGGGAAAGCACTCACAGCAGAAAATACTCTGTGTAGGCCCCCTCCTAAACATTCACCGGTGGAAGAAGAAAAGATTTTAGAAAAAGATGTCAGTCTACGTTGACCTTGTTCTGGCAGTAATTCCCACATCTGCCAGCTGAATTCAGCAAATTAGACATGAACAACTAAAGAATGAGACTCAGCTCTGCCAAAGAGGGTGGAATCGAAGGAGTCAGCTTAATACCATATTGTTTGCTGTACACTTGTAGCCATATTGGTCCCAGCATATTAGAAAGACAAGATGGGTGAGGCAATCTCTCTTATTGGACCAAGCTTATCTCCCTCACCGACAGAAACTGGACCAATAAAGGACCTCTGGTCTCTCTAATGCTATTTGGCAAGCCCAAAATGATCTTTACATGGCTGATGTCCTGGTTCTGGGAGAACAGCGAGTTCTCATCCCTATAGTAGTGCAGAAACAAATGATCTCTAGAGTCTATAAGGGACACCAATCTATACACAAGTGCAGGGCATGAGCACAAGAATCTGTATGGTGGCCAGGTCTGAGTAAGCAAATTAAGACTTCAGGAGAAAGTTGCAAGATATGTAACAAGGAAAAAAAAAATCAAATCAGAACAATTACTCTCTGCGAAGCTACCTAAGAGATCTGAGCAGAAGGTGGTAGTGTTTTTTTCTGGAAAGGACACCCGTGCATTACTGTAGTTGATTACTTCTCCAGATGTAGTGACTCGGCTATGCTTACACAGACCTCATCAACACAGGCCGTCCAGAAAATAAAATCAATATTTACAAGATATGGAGTTCCTGAAGTTCTCATATCTAATAATTCGCTTCACTTTACCTCTGACACATTCCTAACATTTGCACAGGACTTTGTGAATATTGTACTAGTTGTCCCCTTTTCCCTCAGAGCAACAGGGAACGGTGAGCACAATGAAGATTCTGAAAAGACTTCTGCAAAAATCAGTGGACTTATAAAAAACACTTCTGGCATATTAATCAACACCATTTGCATCTGAACTATCTCCAGCAGAACTTCTGATGAGAAGATGATTATGAGCACCCATACCCATGCATTGATAGTCCTTAGATCTGGTTAGGATGAGGTTTATGAAAACAATCTAAACTCACCCTGCTTTTAGATACTTTCTGCATGCATGTTTCTGTTAACCCTTAAATAAACAAAGGCATGATAATTAAGAGTTGAGATGATTAGTAATGTCAACACAGCTCTCAAAAGAGAACAAAAATCAGCAAATGAGCACAAAATATTATCTTAAAGTAATTCCTATATAGACTGTGTGAATAGAGCTACAGAGTGTTGAACATTCTAATGCCTAGAGTTCATTCTCCAGCAAATTCGTTTTTTTAAAGGAGGTCACATTTTTATTTAAAGCTCTTTGACTATACCTTTTAAGTACTTGCCTTTTGAGCAATTATGATTTTCCCCATTGTGTGTGCCTGCTTAGTGAGCCTTTAGATGTCATCAATAGTTGGCCAACTTGGTAAAACAAAGATTAGTTTTACATACTATGTAATAACACACACTTAAATACTTTAATATCTCTCTCTCTTTAATATCAGGCAACTAAAAACTCATCTTCAGATTCTACCAGTTTTCATTTATGGTTTCTTTGCTAGAAAGCACATTGTTCTCATTACATATTTATGACACCTCATATTAATTATAGAACATGGATAAAATTAAATATCTTATTTATTTATTTGTGGAAGGTTAAGATATCCCCCGGGTTGAAAACTTATCCAATTACCCATGTGTTAATAGATATATTATTCAATAGTGATTACAGATTTATTATCTGATATTCTTAGCCTACAAATTGTTACCAAGTTCTCAGCTGATTAAACTTTCACTGGGTCAGGTCTGATAGTTCTGCGGTATTTAATCTTACAGCTGCACTACTTGCTACAGTTGTAATTGTAGTGTCTGCTGAAAAGTGGTGTCCAGTATTGTAGGATTTTCCTTGAAACTGAGGAAATCTGTATTACATAAATTATTCTTTGTAATAGAAATTCTCAGCAAACACATTTTTCAGCTGTCACCACAAAATATAAACAAGACAGATGGGGAAAAAAGAAGAGAGCCAACTGTTTATTGAGTAAATATGCTTGAAATTTATTCCACACATGGCTAATGTTCAGCTCTATTGTTTTAATATTTAGGTAACGCCTTTATAGCTAAACTTGAGTAAAAAGGTTATTTCAAGAGCCTGAAATTTATCAAGCTGAGGGACCTGAATTCTTTTTTCTTTTCCCTGAACCATACAGGATCAATCCAGAATTCAGCTCTAGATTATGATTTGAAGGTAAAATTTAGGGTATAAATCCCAGATCCTCAAATCTATTTAGGCTCCTAACTTACATTGATTTCATGATCTGGGCCTTAACAGACAGAGGGAAGTCTGACTGTCAGTACTGCTAAAAACGGGTTACTTTTATGTTCAAAGCTGAGGAAGATACAAGGAGGTTCATAATAACCTGTCTTTCATAAGTGAAAGCCAATGCAAGGTTTTGGTAGAACTTTATACCTGGACCTGAAGAAGCGGTTGAGGTTACAATCTGCTCATAAAGGTCTCGCAGCATACAAAAACTCAGACCAGACCCAAGTTTTTTCATGATTCACCTCATACTCAATTTTAGCTAAAATATTAAATTGGTAAGATGTCTTTGTGACTATTTAAAGTTAGCCATGACAGGAAATCCAGGGCGCATGGGCATTGATGAATCTTAGATCTGGTCCATTCACTGGCTGTGGATGCTGGCTCCCCTGAAAACAAGACGTTAGCAACTGTCCAGCTGCAGGGGAAGGATGTTTTCCTTCTCTGTCAGCTCTCTTTATTGCTGAGTGTGAAGGGAAGCTCTTTTTAAATGCAGGGTGCTGTCTTGGCTAAACTAAATCTAGGTTCACCATGACTGCTCTTGCACCGTGCCCACCCTAAGATAGCTCCAACAATCTTCTCACAAATTGCCTCCTGACTTGAGGAAGCTATTGCTTCAACACTTTTTGTCCTGCATTTGAAGCCCAGTGTGGTCAAAAAGCATGGCAACGAATTTAGGATTTAGTGTGACTGTTTGAAAGCTGAAGTTCTCCTGAAAATAAAATGCCTGTCATTATTTGAAGAATTTTCTTCAAGCACCTGCTGCTTCCTGACATCCTGAGTAAAGTTTCAAACAGTAACAGGAGTATCTGCAGATGGGAACAACATAAGGAGTTCTCGTCTTACCATATGGTATGTGTTATATGATTGTGTTCGCACCACTTTTGAACAATTGGTCAGTTGTTTAGCTTCTACCACAAGCCCCATACTCTACATTGGTTCCAAACCATTGAAAATTGTGGCATACTATCTAGCTAATTGAATTAAAGAGACCGGCTGCTGCTGACTCTATATTTTTTGACTAGTACACATGAAAGGACAGGGTTTTTTTTTATGAAAAATCAGTCCTGAGTATTCTAAATGAAATAGGCAAGTTTGAAATATGGTTTTAAACCCTCAACTGGAATTTCACAATGTAAAATAACATTAATGATTAAGACATTTATATATAGATACCTTCACAATCATTACACTTGGGGAGTTCATAAACATGAAAAGTGAAATTGCATAGCCATGCTGGGAATTCGTATATAATCTATCACAAAACCACAGTGACAACTACTATGCAGAAGCAGTCCTCAAGTAGGGATTAAGAGATCTGTTAACAGGCTAGATTGCAAGGAAACAAGGAAAGCCAATGGTTAACCTGGTATACTTAAGTATGTTTGACCTATATAATGTGGAAACCAGCTACTGAAAAAAAGTGGATGGTTATTTACATTCCCACCCACATTAACTGGTATACAGTCTGTGCACTCCTACAGAGCTCTCATCTCAGAGGAGCCTCCCCTCGACAACTGGGGGGAGGGGAAAACAAAAACCAAAAACTCCAGAGTGGCACTGGAGAGAGAAAGAGTTGTCAGGGTATATGTGTGGGGTGTATTTGTTGGGGGAGAGAGCAACAGTCTAGGGTGTACGAGGGTGGCAGAGGTATGGGGTGAGGACCCTATGCTGTTTAGTTTATGAAAGGCAGGACCCCCCACAATTTCCGTAGTGCAGAGGGGCCCCAATATTCTTTGACTCATGCTTGACCAGATTTTAAACAAAATGAGAACAATGGAGGGTGCTCTGTTAACTAAACAGGGATGGATATGATAGCAACTTTCTTTCCTATCCAGACCTAGTATCACTGGAAATCTGCACCGGGGAAAATCCTGGAGATGAACTAATAGTATACATTGGCCACACTTCCTCTTTCCTGGCTTGTTTTAAATCATGCTTTTGTCACAGATGTTACTAATGATACTTGAATTATTGGCTTGAATGTGGAAAAAACTTCAGACAAGAAATCTTATACTCTTATTTTCCTTGCCAGGCATGAACTGATACCATATTGTCTTGCCATCTCTCTTGTGATGTCTACTCCTTCCTGTGTGAAACTGTAGCTTGATGGTATTGACATTCTATGTTCCAGTTTGATGTCACAATTACTCTTCATTGCTAGTACTTTTCAGAGGCACAGAGTTCCTATGATTAACATGAAGACTTAGACTATGTCATTGTAGAAGCTTAGACAAATCACCAGTTTACTTTTTTTTTGGTGAGCCTTTATTTCAATTGAAAGGGTAATCAGAATTCTACTTTATAGATATAGGGCCAGTTTGACAAAAGGTATTTAGGCCCTTATTTCTACCTCTTGGGAAAAATCCATAGTTTGAGTGCAAATCCAGCCATTGCTAAGATACTTCAGTTATAATGCACACAAAGTGGGAAATGCCATAACTGCTTGAAACATCTTCTTCTCTATGGTTATTATTGCATCTCCAAGGCCTCAGTTCAGTAGAGCACTTAAACACATGCCTAAATTTGTTTAAGTATTATGCTGAATAGGGATAGGCATTCAATCAGGGCCCAAAATCCTTAATGCTCAAGGCTTGACCTCAGTACTTCAACTGGGGGGCTGAACTGACCCCTGGCCTCTGCAGAATTAAGCCATAAAAATAGTGTAAAGCCACCTTTGCCCTCCCCCCTCCTTTGCCTTCAGGACCTGCTTAGATTCCACAACTGACCAGATATTCCTATGACCAAGTCTCAGCAATTGTATCTAATTCCCAGAAAAGAAATTCTTCCTGAACTAGGTTCACTTCTGATGAATCATATGTCTGAGAATCTTTCCAAAAAATAAACGATGGGAGCTTTTTTTAATGGCTAACTTGGCGGCTTTATAGCACAACATCTTTTGAAGAGGTTACAGCAAAGGGAGAAATGTAAGAGGAGTGGTAGGATTGTGTGCTTATGGATTCCAGAAGGCATTTCTCTATCAATTACATTGAAGCTGGAGTATAAAGCTAAGGCAATTTCCCTTCAAGAAGTAATGGTTAATGACATTAAGAATACCAATCTTCTCTCTCACACTTATTCTTTTTAATATATTTTTTTACTTTAAATCAGTAATGGACAGACATCAATAGGCTTGATCTGAAATGATCATACTTTTCCAAGCTATCACTTTCATCACAAATACTTTCTTTAACTCCTTTGTCAGGCTCTCAGTCTTGTTCTAGGAAGATTTGGTTTAATGAATAGAGGGTGGATGTAACAGACAAAGACAGAGGACCCCTTGGTTCAACTGGTAGCTCTGCCATTAACCCACTCTGATGTTAAAAAGTCACTTAATTTTGCTAGCGAGACTGAGTGGGTGAGGTATCATTTATTGGACCAGTTTCTGTTGGTGAATGAAACAAACTTTCGAGTTTCACAGAGATCTTCTTCAGGTCTGGAAAATGTTCTCAGTGTCATAGCTAAATACAAGATGGACCAGATTGTTTAGCTTAAGTAATTAAAACATATTCTAGGGAACCATTCAAGGTGAAGTGGCCCATTAACAGTCATTTCTCTGTTGTTCAGTTTATCCACCTTTGAAATTAAGGAACAAATTATTCTGAGATATCCAGGTCAAAAGCTGCTGTTCATATAAACACAAAATATTACTCCCAATAAAAACCCACCTGGCTCATTGGAACCTACTTAACTACAAACCTCTGCTTCTAACCACACAAGACTCTGACTGCCTGTGAATTGAATGCTAGCAGTCCCCTGCTTTCTCTGGAGCATGATATGTCCTTTGCTTTACTGGGTATCATCCTGTGCAAGAATGGAAAAATGAAGACTTGAAGGCCAGTCAGAGCAACAGATGGAACCCAGCATTTTTAAGTGTAAGGGGATTCAGAGGCCTGAGGATGGGGTTTACACAGGGATAGAAGGCATCACCTGAGTGACATGTGAAAAATAATATTGGTGGCTGGTCATGAGAAGAATAGAGCCTTTTGGTCTGAGTGATATGGGATGAGAATGCCATTGAGGAGTGGCTCCATTTTTCAGGGAAGGAGCTGAGGGCTTGGTAAAATTTAGAGATGGGTCTTTCTATTGAACTAATCCCAATTATCAGACCAATCTCAGGTTTGGTTCAGTCACAAAAAGCCACAAGTTTAAGTGAGTTCTTGTTTAAAATTAATATATATATATATATATATATATATATATATATATATATATATATATATATATATATATATATATATATATATATATATATATATATATCAAAAAGCTGTTTCACTTCTCTATTTCTACAATAAACATCAGCATCTCCCTCATCTCTCAAAGCATAAAAACGGACTTCAAAACAGTAATGTCAAGACTATCAATTTTTTCTAACTATCTAGCTGACGCAGTGAGTCATCAGGAGTTCCCATAGTAATGGGATGAATAAGCATATTGGGTAAGGGTTATTAGTTCACTGTGTCTGCTTCCTAGAGAATAAGTCTTATTTCAGAAACCATAGTCTCCCACAAACCATAGTCTCCCACATTTAGTAAAATACAGTCCTCTGCTTTGAGGAATCTATTCTGCTGATGATAAAGTAATAAGATTTGGGCAATTTAGGGAATTTGTCTTAAGAACTCTGTGTCAGACTGTAACTCCATTTTGAATGTGGAGCTGGTTGTTTTTTCACATCCAGGTTGGACTAAAATTCCAAGGGGTGATGACACAGGGCTAACAACGGACAGTTGTTAACTTGAATAGTTCCCATTCAGAAAGAGGGCTGCCACAAAGAGCAAACCAGTGCTGCAGCCTATTCCACACATAGGAAGTTTAAAGACACACGGGTCTAGCATATCGGGACCCAAACATAGCCTGGCAAGTGTCCATCAGAGACCACTTTATCATGACTGTGTGTGACAAGCACAGTTTTTAATCACAACTGAGAATTCTACATTCTAAGCCTATGAGTTAACACAGCTTTTTAACCAAGCTGTCTTGTAAGCACGATAGCATCTGTAGGATGAAAATGAAAAACAGCTGCACCACAGAGCTTTGCAAAATAAAAGCTTGTTTATACATTTTAAAAATCTGCACAGGATGGTCCAGACATATTTCACAAATTACCCCAAACTCCTGAAAAAGTCAAATGCACTCAGTGCCTTCCTTTTTCCCCCACAGTATTTTAAAACTAAAATATGGAGTATGGTACATAGTTTTTAATAGAGGCATAGATGCAGCATGTGATGAAAGTCCTCAGAGCTATTGAAGTAGTCACAGGAGTTCCCTGGCTGGCAAGATGTTCTGTGCATCAGTTTGTGTCAGTTTCCAATAGAAACACAGACAGACAAGCTGAGGTGCTAACTCCTATTACAAGTGATCTCAGCATGATAAGGAAGTTAGCATGGTTCTGCTCTTCATAGCATGGCTGTTTTCCACTGAAAATTACCTCCCACCAGCTCTCAGATTATTACATCTAGAAACTCTTAACTCAAGCTTCTCAGCAGATTGCAACTGGCATGGCAATGCATAAGGAGGGAGGTGATCTCAGGAACCTAAATCTTATACAGAAAGTTTCTAAAGATCCAAATCAAACACTCTGAACTGCACCTGGAAATGAACCAGAAGCCAATGAAATGTATGAAGCACTGGTGTAATATGCTCTCTAAACCAACCCTGATAAGAAAATAGCTCTTAATGTGTAGTCTCATTAACACCACTTATCTGGAGGTAACTGGAATATAGAAAATTAAATGTCAGGTTTTTCAAACGAACTAGTTTTGCTAACTTTTTCAAGCCCCCTTTCCCCCCCCCCACTTTAGAGGCTCACAAAACCCAAAAATCCATGGGATTCACATTCTCCTAGAAGGCTGATAAAATAATCCAATACCACTGATTGATTTCTAAGACTGGGGGAGGAGGAGAGATAACCCTAGACACCCTAGTGACATCCTATATTCACCTAAGCAACATCCTATGATCGGTCACTGCAGAGTGGAACCTACCCTAGCCTACCCAGGTCCAAGGTTCCAAGTTTCATCTCATTTAATTGTTTTCTGCTGATACACCTATCCTTTCAAACCCCTTTGTATTATTGTTCACAATACTTTCCAAATCAGTATTATCCCTGCATTTCATTATCAACATGCTGTTTATTCCTAGTTCAAGAAAATGTATCAAGTTGTTCAAGAAGACCTAACACTAACCTCTAGTCACTTTCTTCTAGTCTGATTCAGTACTATTTATTATTACACTTTGTGATCCTTCAGTTAATTTTCTGACCTCATGACTTTCCATAGCCAAACAATTTCAATTACTATTGGGTGTAAGATCTTACAAGGCATCATATGTAGTGGTTTGCTAGAATCTAAATATATTAAACCCATAATGGAATACATTAAATTTATATATACAAAATTTCATGTTAATGTACTATATCCAGTATAGATGTAGCAAGCACTTAATTATCTCACTTACAAAATTCCCTTCATCCATTAATACTGAAATTTTGTAAAAAAAGCAATCATGCTTGTCTGGTATAAATTTGTTTAAACCCAGGCTATGATTTATTACTCAACATCCTACTATTTTCTAGAGGTTTAGAGATTTCTGCCCCACTCCTCCATCCCTCCCCCTACATACACACTTAATATATCCTTCATATCACTAGGGAGTGAAGAAAATGGTAGAAACCAGATTGAGCCTCATTTTGAAAGTTGAAACCAAAATGCTGTTGAGAGGCTGAATTAGTTGATTAAAGATAAAGCTCATAGAAGTAGAGATGAAAGTTATCAAGAGCCCTTGATATAGCTAGAAACAATGCATAAACTATGTTTGTGTTTTCCCCTTATGGTTTAGGTGAGAGCCAATGGAGGGAAATGTCTCTTTTCTCTGTGCATTTTAATCTGCTCATGAGAATTCATAGGAAAAGCAAATATTTTGGACAAAAATGTCCAGTATGTGTTGGGAAATGAAACAAGCAAAGCTATATATATATAGGCCAATTCTGCACCCCCGGTGTCTGAATCTCCTGGATGAGGCATATGCATCTGCACCTGGTTGAACTGGCTGGATAATAGTGTATGTTCCATGAAATGTGGAATGGTTTCCTGCCTCTGCTAGCCAGCCTCACATTCCAGGGACCCTTCATGATGATCTTGGGTAGATGCTTTTCTGTGCAGCATCTGCTGCATAAAATCTTGTAAAACATGATCCCCAATACAGACATTTTATATTTGCATTATGGAAATGGTCAGTGTGTCAGTTCAGAAGATAAGAAATGTATGTATGACTTTATACATTTGAAGACGTATTATGGCAGGATTCTGCCAGCCTTACTTATGTGGAATAGTCCTTACTCTCGTAAATAACTCCTCTTCATCTTCACAGGGAATCTTTTTGAGTAAAGACTACTCAACTTGAGTCAAGTTTGCAGAATTGGGCCCCTAAAGTTTTTATGCCCCATAAGAATACAAATAGTAAACATAACCCTGTTTATTAGAGTAAGCTTTAGTATTTCAAAAAAATATTAGCTCTTAAAGTATACATATGTGCTGTCAGATAATTACACCATGTAGCTTGTGTAGTGCACTTTATCCTCTCTAGGCAAAACATGTCAAGTATAGTTACAATCTTAGTGGGACACAGCATATTTCCAAACAGTGAATAAAGTAAGATCCGGGCATTTTTGTTCCTCTAGATCAGGGGAATGCAGCATGACAACCTCAAATACTTCCCTGGCTTTCCCCTGACCTGTGCCCAAACCTACTCATCAATAGACAATAAAAACTTCTGGGAAAGGAGTTCATTGTAAACTACATATTAAAACACACAAAACCTACAGTAAAAGAACATTACAGTTGTAAAGTCAAGCAATCACATTAGGAAATGCTAGAATTAAGGATGCTTTAAATTCACAGTGGACCATTGGGCCATGGAAAGAGTGATAATCACTCTGTAGCTTGGTAGTTAGGCCAGTCATTGAGGATGTGAGAGACTCAAGTTGAAGTCCCTGCCAACTAGTTATGACAAGTGGACCAATTTCAATAAGAAAATCTATGGAAGCCCCACATCAGCATAGACCATAGCCCAGTGGTTAGGGCATTCTCCTGCAATGAATAAGAGCTAAGTTCAAATCTCTTCTCTACATCAGGCAGAGGTGAGCACTGAATCCAGGGCAGTACCCTAACCATTGGCCTAAAGTTTATAAGGGAGGTGGCAGCATCAGCAGCACCACTACCTCCTTCTGCTGTTGCCATTTTGTGAATCCTGGGCTTGCTTTTGTGAACATGCCTCAATGGGCTGTTTGGTTGGAACAAGGCATTTCATTTCAAACATTACCAAAACCCTGACTTGTTTGGTTTGGCCAGAACTATTTGGCAAACTAAACCATAAGTTTTGGTCAATCCAAAACTTCATTTTTCAACAAAAAGCTATTCATCTGAAAAATTTTGCCCTGCTCTAATCATAATGCATATGCACATGGAGGGGGGAATTAAGATTGGACAGGCATCCTCAATACCAGCATTCGAGTACTTGACTTAGCAACCTTAAAAAGAGGAAGAGGAGGTACATGCCCAATATATTCTCCCCAGAAGGGTCTGAGGAGCGATAGAACCTTGGCCCCAATCTCCGTATGCACCATAGCGGGCTGGGCACATGCTACAACTGAAAAGAATACATTGCTCCCTCCATGTGGCAAATGGGGAGTAGGGGAGGAGTGAGTCACAGCTACTTCTTGCTCAGTCTCCAGAGGTGGCACAGTTATAAACCATCCCTTACAAATGGGATGAGCCTCTAATTATTAACTGTATTGATGTTCAAATACATTAACTGAGTCCCATGAATTTTAGACCATACTCCCTGGGATTTGTGTTCCTAAATTTGTGTTGCCTTTCCCTTCCACAAGACAGAAGGTCCTATTATCTCAGATCACCTCACCCCTACATCAAGAGAACCCAAATTTTCTCCCTTGGTTAAATTTCTGGAGAAGCCTGTAAGGACAAGATTTAAACAGTAAAGTTTAGCCCCACACTAAGAAAGATACTGATTTCTGAGGGAGGAGGGGAAGGTAATCATCAATTTAACATTTTACAACCTTATTGAATTTGTAGTCAATTGAGTTACTCCAGACTTGCACCAGAGTTCATGAGTTCAGAACAGTTTATAGCTTTTAAAATTATAGGCAATAATATTATTCAGGGGTTGCTTATGACAGACGCTATAATGACTTTTAGAAAGGATCACAGTATAAGTTCCCTTGTGATATGGAGGGAAGTCCATCATTTTGGAAGGTCATTGTAGCAGTTATTGACTGACTGAGTTTCCCCAACAGCACAATATTTCTTCTGCATCAGTAATAGAAAAAGATATTTTCCTAAAACAGTTATTCATTGTTCAATTGGTAAAACTACAGGACATTCTAGATTTGCTTCCTTGTAGTTTGAATCTTTTGTAAGCGTCTTGCATCTGTTTCCAGCTCTACATATACTGAAGTTAGGGTAACTTGAAGCCCAAATATAAGGATTGTTGAGCAACTTAGTTGTACTAAGAATTATATCCTTTATCATTTAGATTTTACTTCCTATGCTGGTTGGTCTGGCACGGGTTTTTGAATAAGTGCTCTGTGCATCTCATTAAGTGGAGAAAGAACCATCTCATGTCCAAGACCTTTAGTGTGGGAACCCTGAAGGAAATGTTCATACCGTGAGCCCTCAAGGCAGCCTAGGGAGTCTAATAATATTTCTGAATGAGCTGTTCCTCAGGTCATGAAGCTTTTCTAGTAGATTATCTAGATTTATTAAAATCAGGGCTTTCTTTCCTACTTTGAATATGAAAGTCTGGCCTTTGTTTCTGTCAGTCACCTACTTTCCTAGCTGATTTGGCTGTCCTTAAAGAGACTGCACCTCTTTAATGGGAGATTGTGTACCCCCCCTGTATGGCTCAGAGCACAAACTTTAAACAATCTGAAGTTTACTTTCTCTACTTTTTAGAGAGAAGAGCCATGCTTATCCTAGGAAGACACAGTGAATCTCAAAAATGGTTTATTTAATCTGTCTCCTTAAAAATCTCCAACTCCAACCATCACTCCAGGATGACAAGACTCCAGGGGCCTATCCTTGTTTATTGTCAAGAGTTAATAGCTGCGGGAAGTCAGACAATTTTTACCAGAGCTGGGAGGAGAGCAAAACTGCATATCCATTTGCAGGCACTGAACCCTGCCCCTTTCAATTAACTTTGTTCATGTGTCATGATCAGGAAGTCCCTTCATTCCAGCCAGATGGCTCCAAAATAACAAGGCCTTTAGAGCAATTCATTTGAGACATATTCCTCCAATGTTTCTAGTGATTTTTCTGCATTCTTGAGTCAAAAATATATGGGTTTTCCTACTGTTCATTTTTAGCTCAATTGGATACCGGGCTGCTTCTACTTTTTCCTTTGGCATTTGTGAAGACTAGGTAATAGTTTTTCTAGATGTAAACTATAATCTTTAGATTTATACATACTCTGCTCTTCATTTGTTTGGTTACAAAAATTGTTTATTGTATGGAGAGTCCACAAGGGTGCTGGCAGTTCTATACCATAGGAACACATGAATGTTTTTCTCATAGTAATGTAGTATGCACTCTTTGAATAATTTTGTATTAGCAAGGTATTTTCGAGCTCTGATTTCTCTGAATTTATGTACTGAGCTTCAGAACCCATTATGGTTTCCATTCTAATAAGAAAATTGTGTTGATACCTCCTAATCTGCCAAGGCTCAAATGTATTATGCACTGCATTACAAAGATCCAAAATGAGAAGGGTTGCAGGTGCCTCGTTTTTTACCAGAAAGTCCAGTCGAAAAGGGGACCTGACAGTGTCCAGTTATATCTATTAACTTGACACCCAAAGTCTGGTTACTGCAGGTAGGGGAGGCACCAGGTCATCAACCACCCCAGCCCTTAGCTCCCAGCCCTGCAGGGGAGTTCCTCCTAACTTCAGAAGAAGGGGGGAGAAGGGAAATGCAGCAAGTGACTGAAGGAGGTAGAAAGAGGAGTGAATGGGGTGGGCAGGTCTTGGGGGGGGTGGGTAGGAGAAAGAGGTAGGGAGGGAGGTTCTGGTACTCCTGCTGGAATGTCTGGTTTTTAAATATGATGACAATGTTGGCAATCCTAGGGAGAACTCATAAAATAAAGCTACTCATGCAGCCTCTCCTATAGCCATGTAAATACATTCCTATAGCCTCTTCCCTGAATTTCAACACTAAACAAGGGAATGACCATATTTATGAGGCACATTCACAAAACTGCCTGAGCGATGAACCTCAAAACAAGGTAAAGTTCATAGATACGCTCACCTTCCCATCCCCTCAAACACTCCCACCTTTCTCTTACTGTGCCTTCCGCCTTTCTTTGCCAATGCTTCTACCTGATCATTAAGTCACGAAGAGTCTGATATCAAGAGCTGTTCAGCAGCTGCAGCTCCCATTTGACCAATCATTAGGTGAATGAGCTCAAACTCTTAAATCAGGCCAGGGATCTTTAACGATTTCAGGCCCACCAACAGCAATTCCAGGCTCCAGGGCTATCCAGTTGGGGGAGGGGAGTGTCTGGGCAGAAATGACGACTGTCACTTCTGGGACTGACCACGCTGGCCAATCATACCAGTCCATGGGGCGCCCCAAAGCAGGCAGCCTGGAGTGGTCACGCACACCTAGGAGCCCTGCGGCCTACCAGGTTGAATTTAAAAGGGCCCAGGGCTCCCAGTTGCCACTACCACTACTGCAGCCATGGCCCCCTGGACCCTTTTAAATCACCCGGACCCCTGGGCAACTGCCCCTTTTGGATGGCCCAGTGGCGGGCCTGAACAAACTCCATAATTAACATTAGTGATGCTGTCATTTTCAATCTGGTCAGATTTCTGAAGGTGTGGATTTCATAATATGTCCTGCCCCAGTGGTTTTCCACGCAATTAAATTTGGTCATTCAATTTCACCATTTTAGTAATTCAAGTACAATTTCATAGTTGGCCCAAAGAGTGTACCACTAGCAGACAAAGATGACGGCATGCTGAATGCAGTTAGAGTTCAGAAGAAGAATATGTTCCTTGTGGCTTTGGTTTAAAGGTCTTGAGAATTCTCCCTCCCCCCCCCCCCAATTTTATGCCCAGAATTTTGGCATGTTAAGTGGAGACAAAAAGCTTCCAAAAATCAGTGTATGGACAGACGGGGAGGAAAATAAAATGGAAAAACCCATCAGAGCTCTGGATGTGCATGTCCATTTCCAGCACAGCTTACTCCCTCCTTATTAGTCACACAGTGGAGTTCTTATTTTAACACAAGTTCTTCATGCAAAGGTTTTTTAATGCATTCCCAGATGTTACTCAAGCAGTAATGGATCTACAACAACATTTGTGAGCATTAAATTGGGAGTGATTCTAGAAACTGTAATGCATCATAATGAATATTGGCTAAAATAGTATTGTGTTGTGCTCTCTGAAAATAAAAGCTTGAGGGCTTTAAAAAAATTCATCATGTTTGTGTTAAGAATACTTCCGGGAAGTAGTGTCAAGTCCCCTCCCATTATTTGCAGTAAATCACTTAATTTTGAGAATCAGCGCTCTCTCTCTTTTCATAGTTGTTGTCTGCCAAGAAAGAGCCTTGAAGTGCAATGGCTCAAATCAAGGCTTTAAAAGGGCATTCCTTGCAGCTTTACAAAGATCTGATTGAAAATTAATGCCAGCTACATCACTCCACATTTGAATTATATTTCAAAGCAAAACCACCAGATATTGCACTAAATGTGGCTACACAGATATGCCAGACTGGTTATTGGCCTTCTGGTTGATTAATGACCTTTTTGACAGATTATCCACGAATTTAACAGAGTTTGATTATTTTTGACATAAGTATGATCTCAGTTGACTTTATTAAAATGTCTGGGATGGGGTAAATAGATTACAGGAAAAAAGTTAATATTTGGCATTTATTTTCTGTCAGATGAAAAAATGCCATACAATTTAATACTATTAAATGTTTTAACAAATTTATACATTTAATACAAAACACCAATCTGTTTGAGAACTTGCTAGTGTTATTTAAAAAAATAGACAGTCTCATACATAAGTATTTGAATACATTTATATTAGGGACCAAAAACTCCAAAGAAAGAATCTCATTCTTTTACTGAATATATAACGGTCATATGGAAGCTCTCGAAGGAAAACATGAATAGCAAGATAGTGAACAGGGACAGTGTAGATAAAAGGAAATGGAGATAACTGGAATCTCTAGAATTTCATTTCTCCAATCCCTTTCTCTGACACATCAAGAGAGAAGTTGCCTTGAAGTATCAGAGACCAATTAACTTAATTCAATACCTGGAAAGATTCTGAAACAAATTATTAAACAAACAATTTGTAATCACCTAGAGGATAATAGGGTTCTAAGCAACAACCAATTTGTCAAGAAAAAAAATCATGCCAAACCAACTTAAATTTCCTTCTTTGACAAGGTTACTGGCCTGGAGACTAGAGGGGAAGCTGTAGATGTGATGCGCCTTGATTTTAGTAAGGCTTTTGACAGTACTAGGTGACATTCTCATAAGCAAACTAGGGAGACATTGTTCAGATTAACTTACTATAAAGACAGGTGCCAAACCGGTTGAAAGAAAGACTACCGTGTTTCCCCGAAAATAAGACGTACCCCAAAAATAAGACATACCTCCAGTTTTGCCTCCCGCATTAATATAAGGCATCCCCCCGAAAATAAGGCATCCCCCCCCCCCAAGCTACCGGTGCCGTAAGGAGTCACCGTAGAGGCGGGCGCAGCTGCGCAGCTCACTGATTGGCCGCAGCGCAGCCGGAGCTGTTCTTTAAATCAGAGAGCCCGCGCCGTCGCCAGGACAAGCTGCCGCCTGCTGCTCGCTTTGCCCTGACGGAGTCTGGCTGACTCACAGACTCACGCAGGGCCGGCGACAGGAATTTTGGGGCCCCGTACGGCAGATCGTATGGGGCCCCCTCCCCCAGTCTCCTGCCGCCCGCGCCCCCCCTCCCCCCCCCCCCGTCTTGGAGCACTAACCTCACTAACCGCTCCTTCCGGGGGGCCGCAGCACCCTCCTGCCTGCAGGAGCAGGCAGCAAGTCTCACTGCCCCAGGCAGAGGCTCTCTGCTGCTGCACGTGGTGCAAGGAGGGGGAAGGAGGCTGCTTGCAGCCTGCACCGGCAGAGGGGGAGGGGCAGAGAGCCCCTGGCCACTGCCTCCCCCAACCCGGCTCCGAGTCGGACCCTCATCAGCCCCCTCCCCCCTCATCAAGAGTCAGGGGCAGCGGCAGGAAAGCTCTCTGCTGCTGCCTCACATGCTGCAGGGGCGGGGGAAGGGGGCTGCTTGCCTAGGAGCAGTGAGGAGGGTGGCTACAGACAGCGCCCAGCCGCCCCCCCCCCCCACAACCAGCCCCTGACCCACCTGCTGGCTGCCCCCCGGCCCAGCTCAGAACAGTTCCCGGGGGTAAGCAGCTGGGGCCCTGGATCCCCAATCCACGGTGGGGCTGCACCCCTGCACCTGGAGCCGGGCCCCTGCACCCCTGACCCATTGCTTCCTCAGACCCTGCCCCCATGGGTCCAGTGGGGGGGGGGAAGCCTCTACTTCCCCTCCCCATCCCCTCTACTTCCCCCCCCTCCAGCCCCCCCTCCCCCACTCCCCCTCCCCCCCATGTGTCCCAATATTTTTTTGTTGTCATCTGGTCACCCTAGTTTGTCTGGTTATGCTGGTTTATCTGATTATGCTGGTTATGTTTGTCTGGTTATGCTGGTTTGTGATGACAACTACTACCGTACCGTATACAGGTAGTAAACTTCCTTTTTTTTTGTTCAACAATAAATGTGTACTGTATTCTTCTTCATGGAAAAATAAGACATCCCCTGAAAATAAGACATAGCGCATCTTTGGGAGCAAAAATTAATATAAGACACTGTCTTATTTTCGGGGAAACAGGGTATATTCAGAGTAATCAATCATTCACTTTCAAAATGGGTGGGCAGGATGTATCTCGTGAGTTTCCACCATGGTCTGTCCTAGGTGTGGTACTATTCAGTACTTTCATTAATGGACTTGGACAACTGAGTATACTTTCAAAATCTGTGGAGAACATCATGAAAGCACTTTGGAGTACAGGCTTACAATTCAAAATAACCCTGTCAAAATTGGAGATTTGGTCTGAAATCAACAAGATGAAATTCAGCAAAGAGACGTGCAAAGCATGACACTTAGGATGGAAAAAAATCCAATGCACAATTATAAAATGGGGAATATAATTGACTAGGTGGTAGTACTGCTGAGAAGAATCTGGGAGCTATAGTAGATCACAAATTGAATATGAGTCAACAATATAATGAAGGTGTGAAAAAGGCTAATAGTCTGGGGCGTACTAGCAGGAGTGTTGCATGCAAGACATTAAAGTGGGACAATTGACTCCACTCTGCAATGGTGGGTCCCCAGCTGGAGTATTGCATCCAGTTGTGGGTGCCATATTTTCTCCAATTTCTTCACATCTGTCAGAGTCCAGAGGAGAGCAACACAAATGGTAGACTTAGAAATTCTGATCTATGAGAAAAGGTTAGAGTGACAAGGCATGTTTAGTCTTGAGAAAAGATGACAAAGGGTGGACCTGATAACAATCTTCAACTACATTAAGGGCTGTTAAAGAGGATGGTTATCAATTGTTCCCTATGTCCACTGAAGGTAGGACAAGTAGTAATGGGTTTTATCTTCAGCAAGAGAGATTTAGATGTTAACTACTCTTCTAGTTAGGAAAAAGCTAAGCACTGGAAGAGGCTTCCAAGGAAGGTAATCTTCCTATTTTATATCCACCACTTCAAAACGATCCACCTCAATGAACCATTATTCTGAGGTTGGAGGCAATAGGAGGCAGCTGGTTTGAATGTGTAGCCATTCATATGGAACCCTTTCCATGATGGGATCTTAGTGATTCTCTGACAGTCTAGTTGTGAAAGATTTCAACGCTTCGGCTGTACGTCATTCAGCAAAATTTAAACTCTGAGTATAAACATTCCACTGCAAGTGCCAATATAGAGATTCTAACAAAACATCTTTTAAAAATCATGCTTTTACAAGTTTTATTTCCACTCATTGATTTCACTCAAAAATGGTTCTAAATTTTAAACGCTTTTCTGGATCAAGATCTGTTTTCTGACAGCAAAATCTGGAAATTTAAAATTTCCTATGTTTTGATGCAAAATGATCCATTGTGTGCATGTTTTGCAAAGAGACTTCCAGGATGCAAAGTGGCCTCCTTCTGTATCACTTCACTAGATTGTGAGCTCAAAAAGTTTGCATTTCTACATCATATAAAAATCCTGATATTTTTTCCTGACCCTTTTTATGGTTAGCCTATTGAGCACATTTGTACTTGCCACGAACAACAAGACCTACCATAGTAACTAACAGCTTCCCAGCAGAAGCATAAGGACTCTTTGGGGCTTGTTTCCCTGAGCATCTCGTCTGTGTTAGGTTAATTGGTATGCGTGTGTATGTAGGTAATTGCTGGACTCATATTTACATAACAGATTGGGATGGGGAATTGGCAAGTACACCTTGAAAATGTGTTATGGTACATTTATCAAAAAATGAAAAAAACTCTATGAAGGTCTATGTAGTATTTTCATCATGAAAATCCTGTTTTCTAATGAGAAAACAAGGTAGATGAAAAGTAAAATAACTGCAGGGGTTGCGTCTGCCGAAAATAGTGGTCTATTAATATTCTGAGACCATTTCCTCTGGCAAATATTGGTTTGACCCTAATGCTACAGTATATAATGCTGATCTGGGAACACATCACATTTATATTTAGTGTATGGTAATCCAAATAGGAGACTTGAATGGAATCCTAGCTGTGCATAACAACTAGCATAGGAGTAAGAACTACAAAAGGACTTATTTCAACCCACAGATACATACTGAAGCCCAGAGGAAGCCAAATGTACCTTCATGGAAGCATAGTTTGACCCAAAGAATTTTAGGTCACATTTAATTTGAGTAATTTTTTTTTGTTGAGGTTTTGGGGGGCAGGGAAGCAGAAGGACAGGGGAATTATTATTATTACACACATGCTTTGCAGGATAGTCACTGCTATTAAACATCTTTCTTTAATAAGAGACCTAGCATCGTATGTTTAACAGCTGAGGCATGAACTTTGGCTGCTGCAGGCATATTGCTTAATGGATACTTCCAATGTGGGTTTAGTCCGTTTCTCCATGCTGACTCAACAAACCCATCCAATGAAACATTTCATTATGTAGGCTCGGTAGGAAATGTGGAGACAGCAAAGAAAGAATGAAAGGGGTAAGGAGACTTCACTATTATTTTCTTGTTATTTTGTGATTATGGAAACTTTGGCAAACAATGGCTCATTCACTTTCACAAGGCAAGTGATGTAAACTGGGTCAATATGACTTACATGTCTGCCAAAGAGTTATTTAAATATAGTTTCATTGTTTCCAGTTATCGGTTCAACAAAACAACAAAATGGAAGTTAAAGAATCCTGAAGTAATCATATCACTTGGAAGGAAGACATTCATCCCCTCCTCACAAAAAAGGCTGCATCACATATGTGCTTTAACAGAATGCTAAATGAAGTCAGATTAACTGATACAAGTGAAACAAAACTAGAGTCCTGTGCACTGTGTTGTCCCATATATGAGGCTAATTTCACGCATATATTCTGATCATAGCCTTCTACAGTGATTAGGAGTCTGGCAATTGCCAATTTCATGAGTATGTCAAAATCACCACCGTTTAGTTTCTTCTCAAGAGATGAGGTTTGGAATGGCAACTGTGTTGTGTGTCAGGAATGAGTCGCATTGGCAGAGCTGTGGGGAGAAACTTACAAAACATCTGCACGTACTAGGTTTGACTGGCCCGAGTGCTGTACTTTTAGTGTCATTGTGAGAATTGTCCATTAGTTTCTTACTAAGGTGCATGGGACTTTCAAGTGACCTGAAGAACAGCTCTGTGTAAGCTCCATAAGCTGGTCTCTGACCCGAACAGAAGTTGCTCCAATAAAAGATATTAATGCCTCACTTTGTTGGGCAATATCTTGGGACCAACATGGCTACAACACCAAACTTTCAGGCCCCAGGGTCATTAAATCTTCAAGTATGGTGCTGTGAATTCCAGGGTTTGACTAGAAATAAGAAGTCCGAGTACAGTGACCAGAACAGCAGTAGGGTCCCTCAGAGACTACTCTGTCGTTTGGTCCCCATGAACAGAGCAGCATCTTATTTTGTCAATGGGAACGATGAAGTGCTTCCCACAAACTTGAGCGGTCTCGAGTCATGTGATCTCCCATGAAAAGTTGCTGCTAATTTGGGGCGGGGAGAAAGGAGAAGAGAGCTGTGTTGCTTTCCCCAATATTCTCCTGCTCCAGGGGGGAAAGAGATCAGTTGATAGTAAGGGGGATTCAGGGACTATTGCATGGTATCAAGGAAAGAGCTAGGAATGTCAGAAAGTTCACAGATTGGCATCCAAACATTGATTGCTTCTGAAGAGTTCAGCAAACCCACAGATGTGCCCTATCATTACTCAGGAGATGAAAGAGGATTAACAAATGGAATCAGGGAGCAATGATGCACTGAGAAACAGGGAATACTTTCAACTACTTTGAGACACTGGAGTGTCTGGAGGAGTTCTGTCATCTGACCCATCTATGAACTAGCATTTCCAGACATCACAAAACTGGCCAACAATGTGGTGTCACTCCCAACAGTGTTGCTATTTATGGGTAGCATGCCTAAGTCTGATGTGACAATCAGACCAGTGGAAAAGCAAAGTACTGGAAAGTACCACTCAGCCATCCAGTGAGACAGTTTCAGAAGCTCATCCCATGGCTAGCACAGTACGTTTTCCAAAAATTGACCGAAGGCCTGAATATTGTTGCCCCCCAAACACCTCTTTCAACACTATTTCCAGGTCCAGTATTGGCTCATTTTTCTCAAGCCAATAAAAATTGCTTTAAAAAAACAAAAAAACAAACAAATGTACTTAGCCCAGCTTGTTCATATTAAAGCTTTATGGGAAACAAACCCAGAGGCAGAACAAAATTTCCTCCCTAATTCAAAAACTCCAAATCCATGCACATATGGTAGACTTCCCTGCTTTTTTTTTTTATTGAGATTGTATAAGAAAGGAACAGATGCAAGCTGATTTGTACAAAAGTGTCTGCTTTTGCCTTCACAAATAATACATATTTAACACAACGATAGCAGGGAGGGGAAAAAATAATTTGTCCTAACACACTATTGATATTTCAGTTGTATTATCATCAGGAAAAGCTACGTTGAAAAGCTGTGCAGAGAAGCAATTCAGTTGCTGGTAAGACAGCTTTTCTCTATTCGTACCATAGCAGTATTGGAAATCTGGAAAGGAACCACAAGGAAACCCACTTCCTAGGTGGTTTATTATTTAAGATAAGGATGGGGTAGTTATTTGAACAGGTTGGGAAATAGGTTTCCTCCACTTAAAAAAATTGAGTTCATTGGGATACTTTTTTTTAAGTAGACAGACATTTTTCAAGTTTTAGATGTTAGGTGAAGTAAATCTTATCTGGGCCAGGAAGTCCATAATCTAAAGAATATTAGCCGTTTCTAGATATCAATGGCCAGCACTTTAAAAAATTAAGCACCTGACTGGGCCAGGTTCCCTGGGATAGGACAAGAACCAGCTTCCTCCCCACTTTTGGCTGCAGCCCAAACTAGCCATTCTAGGAGAAGCAGCCATCCCATTTTATCTGGCCTGGTGGTTCCTGATTGGCCTTTGCCTGCTTCCAGCCTTTATAGCTGCTGGAGAATCAAGTTTGTCTGGTTTCACAAGCAGTTGATCCTGGGAGGTCTTTCTAGGCAAAGCCTGGAGACACAAACGTGCTGCCCTTCTTTTCTTAAAGGGCTGCTTCCCAGGGCAGGAGGAAGTGGGGTCTGCAGCAGGGGACAGCAAATACTTGGTCCACTCAATCATAATCAATTTTACCCATTTGCTTTAAAATTTACTCCAAATAAATATATGTTTGAAATCGCTTCAGAAGACATTCACAATTTATGAAATAGTAAAAGACACAGAAGTACTAAAACCGAAATGGATAGACAGTATTGTATGCTCAAACTTTCTATTTTATTTGTTTAAAGCTCTCCAAGCAGTTGAACTGCAACAGCTATTTATTTAAATGAATTGCTACTTCAATAAAATATGCATGTTCCTTCTCTCGTCCCAAATCCAGCTATTACTTGATATTACCTTCAGGGGCTCCTGATTTTCTAAAGAATGTTTTGGGTACCAGAGACATTTATTTAGAAAGACTGGAGTCTACAAAATTTCTGTAATAGTCTCTTGGAAAAGTATCAGAATATAAGCCTAGTATATGCTGGATATGATATTAATAGGGGAAGTAGAATATTATAGAGAAACAACTGACTAACCTAATTGCCTTCTATGATGAGATAATCGGCTCTATGGATGAGGGGGAAGCAGTGGACATGTTATTCCTGGACTTTAGCAACGCTTTTGATACAGTCTCCCACAGTATTCTTGACAGCAAGTTAAAGAAGTATGGGCTGGATGAATGGACTAGAAGGTGGATAGAAAGCTGGCTAGATCATCAGGCTCAGCGAATAGTGATCAATGACTTCATGTCTAGTCGGCAGCCGATATCAAGCAGAACCCAAGGGCCAGTTTTGTTCAATATCTTCATTAATGATCTGGAGAATGGTGTGGACTGCACCTTCAGCAAATTTGCAGATGACACTAAACTGGGAGAAGTGGTAGGATACAGAGGGACCTAGACAAATTAGAAGATTGAGCCAAAAGAAATCTGATAAGGTTCAACAAGGACAAGTACAGAGTCCTGCACTTAGAATGGAAGAGTCCCATGCACTGCTACAGACTAGAGACCAAGTGGCTAGGCAGCAGTTCTGCAGAAAAAGACCTAGTGGTTACAGTGGAGGAGAAGCTGGGTATGAGTCAACAGTGTACGCTTTTTGCCAAGAAGGGTAACAGCATTTTGGACTGTATCAGTAGGAGCATTGCCAGCAGATTGAGGGATGTGATCATTTCCCTCTATTTGACATTGGTGAGGCCTCATCTGGAGTAGTGTGTCTAGTTTTGGGCCCCACACTACAAGAAGGAAAAATTGGAAAGAGTCTAGTGGAGGGCAACAAAAATGATTAGGTGGCTGGGGAAGGAAACTAGTGTGTCCAAGCTAAATACAAGGTGGGAACACCTTGTTAAGCACACAGAATTCACGTATATCATAGGACACCACTTAAAATGAAATTGACAATCTGAAGAAAGCTCGCATCGGATTTTTACATCATTTAGATTAATTCCCAGTAGGTGTACCAATACATTTCTAAGGTAATTAACTTACCATTTTATGAAAGCCCCCCCTAAATCCTCCATAAAACATCCATAAAGTCCTTAGGCTGAAATTTTCAAAGTAGACCAAGGGTGTTAGGTGCCCAATCAGTGAAAATGCAGGGGTAATTCCTATTGACTTCAATGGGAACAATGGCCATTGCATGCAACTCTTTATTCTACCTCTACAACTTGTTTTATAGTTTAATATTTAATATAAATACATTTGTAATTTCATTCTCAAGGTACTGAGTTTGTTTTTAAAAGCAAAAAGATTCTTAAAGTGAAGTGTGTTTTCATCCTGAATAAGAGAGCACTTGTGATAACACTGAATGGTATTACAGTTTTGTCTCTTCCTTTAGCGGCTTCTAAATGCTGAGGCTAGCTATCCTGAAGAACATTGTGGGTATCTTTGGCATTGGTGAGGTTTAAGCCCTTAGACAGTAGATGTATTGAATGTTTTTGCAAAGTCTTCATGCAAGCAAAAGTTAGTAATAGTATTTACTGTAAATTTTGAGAACTGATGAGGATTAAACGTGCAGAAAGACTGCCACATTATTCTGATTGAAAGCAATTGTAAAACTCAGTGTAATTAAATTACATGTTTTGCAGCAGATGGACTTTGCTGCCTTGCTGATAAACTGAGCCAAACTGGAGAGTTGGAGTGCATGCCATAGACTATTTCACGGCTTAACATTGCAAAATGTTGGCTTTTGGGTTATTAGTAAAATATACTTACAATTGGCCACATCATTTGGAGCTCCTTTTTCTAGTTATGGAACTATTAATGATTTAAGGAGATTTTTTTTTTAAGTTGAGTCTAATCAAATAAAAACATCTGCAAGCTAGCTGCAGTGAGGCTCTAAACTATGCTTTATTGATCCAGGCAAGTTTTTAAAGTGGATTTTAAAAATAATGAAATGGTGCATCATGAGTATCTCATGCTATTGGAAGGTAATGGCACAATAAACAATGGCACACATTTTGCAAATGTGTGAATGAAATGTAAAAATTATATTAAGAGTACATTGAGATGCTCCAACTGAAATTGCACAACGTAAGGGCTTCAATTCTATAAAGTGATGTAGGCCAGAGTGCTCAACAAGATAGTGTGGGATTTGGGCTTGCAACTTTGTACTTAACCATAAAAATTCTGGGGACTTACATATGCAGTTACTTGCAGACACAGTATACAAGTACAATTTCACACCTGCCAGAATGCCTCCTGATTCCCAGACCTATGCTCACTTAGGACACAGTAGATCTCCAAAGTTGTTCCCTATGGAGTATTTAAACCCAAAAGTTTAATGCTATGCATATCACATTTCCAGTGCTCTAATATGGAGTATCAAAAGGACTATTATGTTTGAGTGTTCTAACTCCCTGCCCCTTCCTATTTCCTCCACTTGGCAATGATACTGCTTAATATAGCACAAAATCAGATTTTTCCCTAGCATTACTCCACTGAATCTCAGCTATTATGAAAATTTAAATGTTTGCTTGCATCACAAAGCACCATTTACTGTAGCAAAGTCTACTTCTTGGTTAAGGGCGCTTTCCTGTTATAAAGGTACACACACACAGTCGCTTCAATGTATTTGAATATGCACACAGAAGTACATATACTCTTCATTTTAAAAAGAATTGTGAATAGTACCCAGTCAGATCTTTCAGTACATTCATAAATTCCCCCTCCCCCCCCCCCCAACTGCACCCCCACAATTATTAGTCTGGAAGATTTCAGTTTTATAAGTGTAAAACCATAACAGTTTAATGAGGATAGCTCTAGCTTGAAAGTAATCATGGTATTCTTCAGAGTAATTTGCATGCTATAGAATTACGTAAAAACCTCATCCGAACTAAGATTATTAGTAGTCTCACGTTGCTTTTCCGGGGAGGAGGAGGGAGGGCTAACTGAATGCCAAATGGAAGTGTGAGAAAAGTAACACATTTTTGATGGCTGAAACTCTCTGTAGGGATGGAACACTGATGAATTTCTTGAACGTTCAAGTCTCATGGTTGTGTTTTCACGCCAGGCATTATACTGTTAAGAGTTTAGCCAGGTCTCACAAGTTAACATCAGGCAGACTTTTATTAAGTATCAGAACTAAAGTGCTTGTATGAATGCCTGAATCATTAGCTTAAGTTGGATACATATGGTGGTGTTTGTAGCAACTAGAAAAGCAGACCTTTTACTAAATCCCATCCAATCAGTTTTAGACAAGTTGAAGGGAGAAATTATTCTGAAACATTTTAAATGCCAAAGCAGACGTTGATATATCATGAACTTGCACTTATATTAAATAGTGGGATTAAAAACCTTGAACTCCACCCAAATTAATAAGTGCGGTCCAGATACTGGGTTGTGTCCAAGCTTAACTTGGCACAGTTCAGAAAGTGGCTTGTATCAAAGAAGCCATTTTTATGCCCCTCACCCCGCCCCCAATCCTGGAGCTTCCAATTCAGTTCCAAGTTTAAAGTAACCTCAGTATTGCTCTGCTTTATTCCTGACTGCTTATAGTACTGAGGGACCATTCTGGTAACTAATACCACCAGGACATATACACATCCTGGCTATGGCATGTTTGTTCCAGGGATACAACCCTATGAGTGGCGCTAGGACAGAGCTGGATATAGGCGTAGCTACTGCAATCCTATACTACAAGAGAATTTCCTTCCTCATGGGGTAGGCACCGTTTGATAATCAAGCTGACTTTAAGGTACTTTGCTTTACAAGGGCTTGGCCCTGTGTGATCTTGTGGAACCTCTTGGTCTGTTTATTGGTGCAAACACAAGTTCATTAAGCCAGAGAAGTACATCTGTCTCTTGCTGAGGAAGGCTACCAAGTCTCATCCTGTTACTGTTTTTGTTACGTGCATTCTCTCTTCCAGGAACAGGAAGGAACACTATTCAGAACTACTTCCTGAGCCAGGGATCTTTTCCACAGGGAAGTAGTCCCACTTATGGGGGCAAATGAACACTCCTTCAACTACCTATACAGCAACTGTTACTGTATTTTAATAGATGGTGCCTGCTATCAAGATGCTTCATTTAACTTTGTAAGTATTAATCAGAAAGGGGCTAATGCCTTCCATTGGCCAGGTCTTGGATCCAAAAGTACTATACACCTAATTAAAACCAATAGATATGACAAGCACTCTCTTTTAGACTCAATAGAAGTAACTGAGCCCCTAATTATATAATAAAGACAGCTTCAGGCATTGGGGGCTACAACCGAAGGCATCAGACTGCATGGACAGCCTTACTGAACACCAGGTGGATTAATAGGCATTTGCCTGCTTACAAACACCGGGTCTAGGACATTGTCTGTCTTGCCCCTCCACACAGAACCTGTAACAAAAACAAAAACAAAAAAAAGTCAAGTGACACTTGAAGGGAAGGAGAGGGAAAGAGCTGGTTAGGGACAGAGCTCTCTGGAGTGGTAAGCTTGAGGATTTTTGACTAGTCTGTCAATCCACCACATTCACCACTGTTGGAATCTCTTCATTCCAACCAGAGCAAGTTGCCATGGGAAGCTTACATTCCACTCACCCTACTACTCAGGGCTTACCAAAGCTTGACTCGTCAGGGAGACATATCAACCATGTATGAAAACATTTGAATAATATTTCCATACAATTCATTACAAATGGTCTCTCCCGCATAAACATGTCCTGAATCATAATTCATCTTTTTAACTAGTCCTTTTCTTTCTACGTCTTTAATCCTTGGTCTTATTTATTGCAATAGATCCTGGTTAAGTTTAACTTAACATACTCCATTTTCCCCAGTTACTTTCTTGTCCTCCAATTTTTTTTTTAATCACACTGAAAGAATGTCAGAGTCAAATGAATCATTAGGAAGGCTCAGCACCAGTGTAATTATTATTGTTAGGCATGGAATCCAGCCACTTAGGATATATTTTAGTGGCATTTTGTATGTTTAAACAGGAAACTTTTAGGAATACTGAATTGTGAAAAGCTGTATTCTTTGGCTTTTTAGAGTAAAAAAGTGTTAGGGCAGCTATTATCCACTTACGACTCTGCTAATACTGAATGTAAGAAAAGAACGATTCATAGGAGTGCTGGTGAGAGACAACTGCACTTTACTTACTGGCCTCAGTACCCCAATCGGAGTCAGGATTACAGCAACCAAATTTAGTGGGTAAGAGGAGACAGTCTGATGATCACAATAAAGACCATGAGGTACTCTGTGATATTCTAACAAGCACTATATAGTTTTCCCTAACATAAACTTTAGTGAAAAAAAAATCGGGACAAATTCTGCTCTTAGGACTCCCCAACCCCAGGAGTGTCACTGAACTGCATGGCAAAAACAGAGCAAGATTTAGCCCTGTAGAAATTTAGACCAGACCACTAGTCAGTTTAGCCAGCATATACACAAAACTTTAAGGAGCAAGCTACTGGCATGCACTACACATAGCTGACATCAGCAGGATTGTGTGGTTTAATTGGAAACAGAATTTTGTTCACCTACAAATCCAGTGGTCATCCAAAACTATTGGATGTGTCACAACTGTTTGGAATGTCTCGGTTTTGCAAACTTTCATCAAGTTCAGGATCCAAGGCCAAAACTTTCAAATAAACAGCACATGTCAGTTTCTAGAGGTCTACAGAATGTAGCATGTTTTAACAATATTGTTCTGATTTAATGTACAGGGCCTTGATCTTAGCTTGTGGTTTTTAACCCCAGCAGGTCAGATAACATTCTACAGAAATACAGCCACCAGGCATTTGCTTAGCTCTTGATACCCATTGTAACACCTAATGGAATATATGAAGGGTGTGTCCTGTGGTCACTAAGTGCTGCCTCATTTTCTACTTTTTGGCTCCCCGATGAATGTATCCTCCTCTAACATATAGGTCAGGTAATATTACTCAGCATCTGGTTTCTCTTTCAGACACACAGAGTTGCTTCCCTTGTGCAGCAGGATATTCACAGTCCATTCCCCTTCCCACTGGAGCACAGTCCCTCCCAGGGTCTGTAATCCATCAGCCCTCCGTTGGCTTAAGTAGCATATCATCCCTTGGTACAGGGTGTCCTCTGCTGCCATCCGCAGTCTGCAGTCTACCCCTTCAGCTTCTACTTGCTCACCCTTTGCCTAGCTGTTATGGGGAGACCTGCACAAGGATTCCCCTAGTTCTCTCTCCCACGTGAGCTGCGGCAGAGCTACGGTACCATAGCTATGGTAGCATAACTCCATACACTCAGCCTACAGGGAGAGACTTTTTTTTCTTTTCTAGTCACTGTAGGAACTCCATCTCTCCAAGCGATGGAAACTTCTGCTAGTAACTGAGCTGCATCTGCCCCGGCGTTTAGAGCAGCATAGCTGGATTTTTCGATAACTACATTGAAGTATATTTTAAGTGTAGACCAGGCCAAAGGCCTGATATATGGTCAGTCAGGATTGGTTCCTGCCATTACTGATTTTAGTAGCCAGTGAAGGCCCCAACTCAGCACAATGGGGTTTCAATCCTATCTGCTGCACAAACATGTCTACCCCAAAGATTTTGCAATCTAATTAGGCCACACAGATGAAAGGTGGGGTGGGATGGTGGGAAGGATGCAACGTATAAGCCATGAAAATCAGGATGATGGGAGACAAGTAGCATGTTGGATGAGTTTTTAAAGTTTGTTTTTTCTTTAAAAAAATGCTAAATTGTGGGAGCTGGTGGGGGCTAGGGAGGAAGAAGTGAAACACTAGGGGTAGGATGTGAGGGGACTGCAGAAAATAAGACAACAATCAGTAAGAAGGGGGGGAAAAAGATCCAGAATCAAGACCCACATTAAAAATGAGTCTATCGAAACTTTAGAGGAGCCATTTTTGCTGTTGCTTCCACCTGAGCTCCTAGCTCTTGCTGCAGGAAGGGAGTCCCTGAAGTTTGTCTCCCTACAGTCCAAGGGGCTAGAGGCGACAGGTAGGCATGAGACCTGCTGCCATTAATTCTATGCCTGCCTCAGTTCCCATCAGGGATGGAGAGTCTCTTGGTTCACAGAAGTTGATTTTACTGGCCTTTTGACATTCCCACATGATATTTGCATAAGCAAGCTAGGGAAATATGGTCTAGATGAAAGTATGAAAAGGTAGGTGTTTTGTTATTTGAAAGACTGTACTCAAAGAGTAGTTATTAATAGTTTGATGTTAAACTGGGAGGCCATATCTAATAAGGTTCTGAAGGAGTCAGTCCTGGGTGTGGTACTATTCATTTTTTTCATTGACTTGGATAATGGAATGGAGAGTATGCTTATAAAATTTGTAGGTGACACAACAGAAGGTGTTGCAAGCACTTTAAGACAGTATTGGAATTACAGACAACCTTGACATATTGGAAAATTGGTCTAAATGCAAGATGAAATTCAACACATACAAATAGGAAGCGCTACATTATAAAAAAAATCAAGAGCACAACTACAGATTTGTGAATAGCTGTCTGGATGGTAGCATTGCTATAGAGGAGCTGAGTGGTATAGGGATCACAAATGGAATATGAGTCAATATGATCACTTGCAAAAAAATAAAATAAAAGGGTATTATCTAGGGAGTATTAACAGAAGTATCATGAGAGATATGGGAAGTAATGGTCCCAGTGTACTTAACGCTGGTGATAAGTCTTCAAATACATTATAGGCTGTTACAAGGAGAATTATGGGCAATTGCCCACTGAAGATAGGACAAGAAGCAATGGGCTTAATCATCAAGGGATATTTAGGTGAGATATTTGGAAAAGCTTTCTAATTAAAGGCAGTTAGTGTGAAATAGCATCCAAGGGAGATTGTGGATTCTATCATTGGAGGTTTTTAAGAACAGGTTAAACACTTGTGAGGGATGGTCTAGGATTATTTGGTCCTGCCTCAGCACAGGAGGTTAGATTAGATGACATTGAGGTTCCTTCCACCCCTACATTTCTTTGACTATGGGTTTCACTCCTGTGTGTTTCATGACCCCTTGGTGCAGGCTTTCCTTTACTGGAGTTTTGGGATCTCCCCGACAGTATCTACCTGAATAGTCCAGTGTTACTCAAATAAGGGATAGAGCCAATGTGGTTCAGACTATGGAAAGAGGCGAGAACATTCTCTTCTGGGAGGCATTATGAAGTCCAATTAGTATAATGCATGCATGCTAGCTCGGGTGATAGGCATACTAGAAGTGTGTGTGTTGTGGGGAATGCACACCCCCATCCCCTTTCAGGGTGGGGTCATGATACCACCACTGTTACAGTCTCCCCTGCCATCTTTAGGCCAAAAGCTGCCAGAGTCAGCACCAGCGGCACGGGCATACAGGGCAGCACGCTGTAGATGCTAGTCAATATAACTCCCCTCAGGTGCAAGGCAGTGTGTCCCAATGACCAGAGTCAATATTTCAGCCCCGAGGCACAGGGCAGTGAGGCCTAATAGCCAGTGTCCAGGGTGGAGGAAGGGGCTACCACTGGGGAGGGGTGTGTGTGTGTGTGTGTGTGTGTGTAGATAGATAGCTAGAAGCCTGAGTAGGAAGGCTCAGGCCCCCCAGGACTTGACCCAGGACCCTGACAGTGGAGAAGTGGTCTGTCGCTAGGTCAGTGGGGATTCCCACTGAAACATGCTGACCTCACTCAGGTGGGAGGTACCATACACGCACCTTCCCAGGGTCACTTCCTATCACATTTCCAGGCAGGGTAGTTCATTGAGCTTTGGGGTTCCTGGGCTGCTCAGCATGAGTGATTCCCTGAGGCTCCATTAGTTCCCTGAGGCTCCATTAGTTGCAGCCCTTCAGTCTGGCTCTCAGGGTCTCCAGTTCATGCAGGCAAAGGCTATGATAGCTTTTTGGCTGGAGCTTCCATCCAAGGTCCTTCCCCTCTGGCAGTCAGCCTAGAATGACCTGGGCTGCTCCCCTTTTATTCTGAGGCAGTAGTTGGAGTATGTTCAGCACAATCTGAGGGGTGGGACTTCTGCCACCTCTAGGGTGGGGTTAACCCCCTCTTGTCCATTGTGAGGTATGCACACCCTGTCACAGTGTGCAATAGTAATACATTGTTTGGGTCTCAAACACATTTTTGTATTTATTCGTATTATAAACGTTTCCCCTCTTCACCTTCAAAGACATTCTGAAAACAGTTACCTTGTTTATACAAAGGCCTCTTTAAAGCTAGCATATATTGTTTTTATGAACAAGGCCATTCTAATAGAGAGCCTAATTGTGGGAAAGTATATGGTAGACAGAGAACATTTACCAAAACTAGATCAGCAAATATAAAAAACAGAACAAAATCCAAATGCAATATTTGATGTCAAATGGTTTCCCTCCATCTCCTTGCCTTTCCACTAAGATGTTTTTGGCACCAGAAAATCCCTTTTAATCTTACACACACCAGGAATGCATCTATTGACATCTTCCCAACTGATCTGGAAGAAAACAATCAGAGTTTGCAGAAGTCAGATCGGAAAGTGGCAAATAATGGAGAACAGGTCACTGATCGCATAGTAAATCAGATACAAGCAAAAATGTATTTTCATACACACTGCTGTAAATTTATATTTGTTTTTAATGTAATGCAGGGCCTGCTTGCAGAATGGGGGACTATCCTGGGAAGCAAGGATTCTGAAAGAGAGCTGGCAGTCACAGTGGCTAATCAGCCTTGCATGAGTCCCCAGTGCAGTGCTGTGGCCAAAAAAAGCTAATGCAATCCTTGGAAGTATAAATGGGAAATCACTAGTAGGAGCAGAGAGATCAGCTCAGTATTTAGCACTGGTGTAACTGGTGGTGGAATACAGTGTCTAGTTCTGGTGTCCACAGTTTCAAAAGGATATTGATAAAGTGGAGGGGGATCAGAGAAGAGTAACAAGACTGATTAAAGATTGCAAAACATGCAAGTGATGAGCTTATTGAGTCTATTTAACTTGGAGAAGGTTATGGGATGACATGATCAGTCTCTCACAACCTACACGGGGAACAAATATCTGATAATCTCTTTAATCTACCAGGTTGAGTACCATGATCCAATGGTTAGAAGTTGAGCTTTATTTCTAGTCTGAATTCATCCAGCTTCATTTTCAACAGAGGCTAAGAAGTCATTGGAACAATTTACCACAGGCTGTGGTGGATTCTCCATTTACCAGGAGTTTGGAAATGACTGGATGCTTTTACAAAGATAAGATCTAGTTTGAACTAGAATTTTGGAGAAATTCTATGGCCTGTGTTATAGATGAAGTCAGACTAGGTGACATACTGTCTCCTTCTGGCCTAAATCAACAAATCACAGTGTAAATCAGTATAAAAATAAGTGACACCATTGGACTTGTGTCATTCACTTTTATTCTGTATCCAGCCATCACTCCTTCTCATGGGAACATTATGACTTAAGCTTCCCTGTGGTAAAACGTTCTAATTTTTACAATATGGTGCTTATGCTGTATGTAAGTGAGATTACATCTGTCATCTGATTACCTTTCCCATCCCATCTAATAGTGAAAGTACTTCCATCATAATCATGTTGGTGGAAATTCATATCTTGTGCAACCTGTTGAAACTCCCATTGATTCAAAAAAAGTTATTAAATATAACTTCTGCAAACAATATGAGTGCATCCTAAAAACTTGAACAGAGCTCTGTTATTCCCCAACTGTGGAACTAGTCAGGAAAAAACATGAGCACAATGTGTTAGTTTGATACTAATTAAACCACACAAAAAAATCATATCTGAAGCATGTCTACTTTTATTTTCTGCCAAAGATGATCAGAAGAGAAGATTGGAACAATTGTTCCACTCTATGAAAAACACAGGCTGTAAGCTGTCTGGCCATGATTCAAATTGTTCTGGAATGAGTAAAGAGCAGTATGAAGCCACATGAGGCCAGCAAATGGAAAGGGGAGAAAGTTTGAATTGGAGGCTTCCTGTATGAAACATCTGCACTGTAACAGGAGATTTTGCACTTTGGCTCTAGATGTTCGTGAAAAACTGCACATCCTGGGCGTTCTGCATTCTTTGCTAGCCTAAATTTCCCGACATAGGTTTGGGTTATCCTGTAATGCAAGAGTGGCCTCTTTCAAATGCAGTTGGCCCAATTCAGTTCAGGTACTCAGACAAACAAGCAAGCAGAATTGTTAGACAGACTTAGTTCTTACTGTATTTCACTTTTGTCAGATCATTTAGTTTTACAATACAGTACTTGCTTCCAGAAGATTTAGTGTAATCGTCACAATGGTCTCAAGTTTCTGCAAAACATGGCCTGGAATTAAATAGCCAACATTTTGGCCACAATGTATGTTCATTCTGGTAACATGCCGGTTAGAGATTCAGTTATAAACATCTCATGTCCAACAACTGAATTAAACTCCTCATTAAAACACACACACACACAGCCCACCAACAAGAAAATGTTTCTTCACAAATTTTAAAGTATTAAAAAAAAGAAGATGATGGCCCTTTTTGCTATTCCATAAGTGGTAGAAAAGGGATCAAACAGCACAAATGTCAGTTTGTGAGTAAGAGGTGGGAACATAGGGTCCTCAGGAGGATCACCTACTCTAAATGAATAAATGGTGCCCCCTTGATGTCAAACGTGAGGGAGACCTAGGATCTCTGCCAAAATGAGCAGCATTGAAAGATCAGCCTGCAGGCATAAAAAGGCAGGACCATGCAGTCTCACACCCTAAAGACCAGCAGTAATGGATAGACAGCAGGGTAGGTACTCAAAACGGTGACCCCCTAAGATACTAACAGACCACCTCTAGGGATCCTGATGGGAGGGATAGCTCAGTGGTTTGAACATTACCCTAGTAAACCGAAGGTTGGGAGCTCAATCCTTAAGGGGGCCATTTATGGATAGGGGGCAAAAATCTGTTGGATGATTTAATTAGGGATTGGTCCTGCTTTGAGCAGGGGGTTGGACTAGATAATCTCCTGAGGTCTCTTCCAACCCTAATATTCTATGAAGCAGTACCCATTCAGAGGGAGGAAGTTAGACAAGTACCCCTCCTCAAAGAATCACTGTCAATGAGAGGGAGAGCTGACATTTTCATTGATCCTATCTCCCTGGAAGAAGGGTTGCCATAAGCCTCTGATCATCTCCCATTATACTGAAGGAAGATTTAACATGGACCTATATCTGGCCAGCTCTCTCCCCTCCCTACAAGGAGTACGGGGGGAGGAGACAGAGAGACTCTCTCTTACCGTCCAAACATGACTTGGCAAGAAATGCCGCTTATTATCAAGGCCTTCCTTTTTCATAGGTAACAAAGGCCTGTGGCACCTTAAAGACTAACTATAAAAAGTTTTGAAGCATAAGCTTTCATGGGCTAATACCCACTTCGTCGGATGCAAGCAGTGGAAGTGTCCAGAGGCAGGTATAGAAAAGTAGGCAAGAACCAGGTGGGAGGTAACAAGGCTAGTCCAATTAGGCTGAACCAGCTTATCATCTCCAATCAGGGAGGGTGGGTTATCCTTCTAGCAGTTGAATGGGGTGTGTGAACATGGAGAGAGGAGAAGCTATTTTTGTAATTAGCAAGCCATTGAAGGTCTTTGTTCAGTCCTAGATTGTTTGTGTTAAATTTGCTAATGAATTGTAGCTTTTAAAAGTCACCGTACTGCAGCAAAAAAACTTCAAGTCCAGAATGCAAAGGGAAACTGCAGAGCTACAATTCATTTGACTAAACTTGTTACCTCCCACCTGGTCCTTGCCTTCTTTTCTATACCTGCCTCTGGACACTTCCACTGTTTGCATCCGACGAAGTGGGTATTAGCCCATGAAAGCTTATGCTTCAAAACTTTATAGTTAGTCTTTAAGGTGCCACAGGACTTTATTACCTCTGCTATTCCAGACTAACACGGCTACCTTTCGGATTCCTTTTTCATAGTTATTGCCAATTGGGGTACAACCATAATTTTGCTTGGGAACCTCTGCTAATATTTCCTCATTAATAGGATACCTCTTTATACAGGTGTGGTGTTGCGAGACAGACAGTCATGTGGGTATGGAGTTTCCCTCATACATCCCTATGGAGCTACCATTCTTTCTTCTAGAGCAATCTGGAAGTGGAAGAGGTTGAGGAAGCAGCACAAGGAGATAGCAGCCTGGGGTTCTGGGAATCAGAGAGACAGGTATGGTCTAGGACCAAGATGAGAACCAAGGTCCCATCTCCATTCCTTCCCTTTTTGCATCCATTGCCAATGATTAGTTGACTAGCTGCTTCTGTAGCTCAGATAATACTATACATGTATGGTTCTAAATGACTCAGTTGTGCTGGCAAGATTTCTACAAGGAGTGGCTTCAAACTATTTAATCTGAGTAGCACAAATACTAGTTTAAGAGCCCACTTAAATTCCTTTCAACTGAGCTAAAACATTTCTATTTCCATTTTATTGTTACAGGATAATGCAGTCATTAAAACTCAGTTTATTGTTGATTTCATTTTATTTTATTACATCAAGGCTTGTTGGCAACTCTTTCACTTATACCATAAGTCCTTATTTTCAATTGCCTATCATTTTGCATTTGCTTTGTAACGAATACACATGGTCTCAGCCTGGGAGCAGTTGCTAGTCAAACTTCAGACAAATTATAAAAACAGAAGTCATTTTTGGCTTCATCCTCTCCCCCTGCCCCTCAGTATTTCATAAGCAACCTTGTTTTTAGAGCAGTTTTTGGCAATGGATTAATTCTGATGAGGACACTTCATCTTGCCTGTTTGGGATGGTAATATATACATTACCCCAGGGTCAGAGGATGCAGAGCATAACATTTCATGTATGTTTTTGGTATTAGGGACTGGATATGAAATGTCAAAAGGGAGCAATTTTGAATTTGATATTGTCCTTTCTAGGTCAAAGGCACAGAACATGGAAAGGAATGGTCACATCTGACATTTTACTGATCAAAGTGAATATACGTTGCACTAGAGCTGGAGAAAGAGAAAAGACCTTGAAACCTTTCTACAGGAATCACAGCACATACTTTTACACATCTATGTATGGTAATTCTGTCCAGTCTCCTGTCTTACCACAGCCTGGACACGTCAGAGTAGACAAAGCAGGGTGCATGTGTAGATAGCTGTATGTTCTTTCTACAGTTAACCCCCGAGCCTCACGCATCTCCTCTGGACCTCCTCAGTCATACTGCAGGCAGTGCAGTTGGGTCAATTGCAGCCTACAGGGGTTTGAGCAGCACCAAACTCACCAGAAGTCCCTCACTTGTGGCAGGACAAACTGCATCCTGCAACACAACCACAGTACACACTTGACACATTATTGGTTGGTCTTATTCATTAGCTGCAGCGATTAGCTGCCCCTAAGATCAGGGGAATGTGTGGGGTTACACCAAATCAGCCATGATTTAAACGGATACAATTTATAGTCATGCCTGAATCTGACCGGGACTTCTTGCTGGTGAGAACAAAGAGACCATAACCACTCATAACCATTCCCTCATTTTGTGGGAATGAGGGGTGGGACTTCTGAAGATGAAGGGAGGAAATTTCCTTAATAAGGAACAGATAGTGAGAAATAACCTGTAATATGCCTTTAAGAACCCTAATTTGTTTTTAGTCATGAAATACCATGTTTGATAGGAAGAAGAATAGATGGACAAGATATTTTTCCTGTTTCTCTAATACATGGGAACATTCAAAGAAAAAAAATATCTTCCAAACTGTTTTATGCCCCTATGTCTATTGAAAAATCCATTGATTGCTAATTGATCTGCTTTGTCTGCAACTCTCAGAAGAAACTTAAGGGAGACTACAGTTGAATTACAAGTTACCAGTAGACATTATAGGAGTGATTACTCATGATCTCGGCACATAACTGGCCAATTCAGCATGGTCATGGACTACAACATATTGGGGAAAAAACTGGACTCATGTCTTAAAGAAACTAAACTGTTTAAGTTCAGAATGGTTGTGATGAACAGGATGTCAATTATTCCTTTGGATTTATTCTCTCAAAGCAATCATTAAATGGTTATCCTCTTGCGGAACCTGTTTCCTTTTTGAGTGATTCTATTAAAACATTCGCCAACTGAGGCATGGAAAATTATATGATTAACTGCTAGATTAGCTGAAATGTAAGACGACGTATGTATATTTTCCACACATTTAAATGTGCACTTTTACCAGTGTTGTGGGATGAGCGAAAGAAGTGGAGAGGACTCTAGCAGAAAGAGCTAACTATGAAAAAATGCTGTGAGGCTAGTCATCAGCCTATACTTGAACAGATCACTTATGGCAGTCTCCAAATGAAAGTAGGGGTCAACACTAGAATGCACAAGACACACGGAGGATGCTTGCCATATGACAGGAGTTAGGAAAGTAGCAAGAAGGAATGACTGATTTTCCTGTGGTGATACAATATATTTTCATAAGAAAACATTTGGTCTCTGCACTGTTCCTTCAGCAAGCGAAGACAGACAGCAAATTCAGCAACTCAGCAAGATGTTGAAGATAACAATTCAGATGACTGAAGGAATGGGAAGTTTGCTAAGAACAGGATAATCGCAAAATGAAGATCTTTGTTGGACTCCCTTTGCCAAGCAGGGGACAATTAAAGTAGAGAAAAGCATTTTCCCCTCTGTAACATTATGGTTAGGTTAGGAAGGATAGCTTTAAGGTGGAAAAGGTCAATTTCACAGTACACACATGCAAATCAAATGAAATATTTCCATCAATTGAGATTTATAGTTAGACAGAAAAATGCTAATGTGGGAACTTAGAGATTCATTTAAGGATATTTTGTTATGTGAGGTTGACAATTTTCAGCTTTAATGGTTATAAAGCTTTAACTTTTTGAATGTCAATTAAACTCTGACTCCCCCATAACTTCCTACAACTGAAAATTTTAAATGGATCAAATTATAAAAAAAACCTCATCATGCCAAGCCTCATCATGCCTCTGATCCTGCAAGTTTGTGTGCCACACAAGGCTGTTTCATCCCAACACAAGGGAATACTAGGCCATGGTACTGTCCCATCTGCACCTACCATGTTGATTCAGCAGCACTAAAGGTACATCTGCATGTGAAATGGCAGGTGTGATTCCCAGTTTGCACAGGAGTACCTGCACTAGCTCTGCTTGAGCACCTAAAGACAGCAGTGTGTCCACAGCAGCACAGGTAGCTGCTGGGGCTAGTCAGGCCTACTGCAATTCCACCTGATCCCTTACTCAGATGGCTAGCCCAAGCTGTTGCCATCTAGAGACTGCTATTTAGTCACTTGCATTTTGCTCAATTTTCCATAAGGTGGTTAAATCTTTACAAGAGGAAATATGACTTATAATCACAATGTAGCATGTACAATACAGAGTAAGTGGTGCTTCATGAGCAATGCAATGTTATAATGCATACATACATGTGGGAGTCAGTTATGGTTCTAACAGTGGGAGGGGGAGCTGCATTGCCTGAGTGGTGGAGGCTAAAGGCATTCCTAGTCTTGGAAGCATATGCTCAGAGTGCCCCTCAAGGGGCAATTGCTGTATCTAAAGACCAACAATAACACATGCTCTTTGGTGCAGGCCTACATATACTTGCCTGGAGGGTTACAACCACCCCACCACCACCACATGTACATATAAGGGGTGTATCTATGGTCATGCTCTTCACTCACTGGCCACACATGACCCTTTCGTGGGGCTGATGGATACCAACAGTACCTTTTTTGCACTCAGGCAATGGCTTCACCATGGGCACTACAGCAGCAGTTATAATATTGTAGCTATGCTGTTGTAAGTGTGTAGTGTAGACAGACTACAGGAACAGAAGGGGTTTTTGTTTCCATTGATGTAGGAACTCCATCTGTAGGTGGACAGAAGCATTCTTCTATTGACCTAGCTGCAGCTACACTGAGAGTTAAGTTGGCATGGCTACAGTACTCAGGGATATAGCTCTTTCACATTTCAGTGCCATAGCTATGTTGACCTATATTTTTCTGTAGACCAAGCCTCAGTTAGTGTATGCAGACATATTATGGCTGCTCTCTCTACAGAAACTATGGAGAAGAGGTGATTTCACCCCATTCACTACTAGAAATACCCATGCTGTGTGGAGCTGCTATTGTGATGTAAGAATTAGTGTGTAACTGCAGAGGGGTCATCCTGAGAGTCAGAACAGCAAACCATAACTGCAAGCCCCGGTGACTGTTCCACTATGTCTAAATACAAGTAGTTTGTTAAATACAAGCTCTCCCCACCTTGCTGTAAAGCATCCCATAAGCAAAGATTACCATAATTTGGCCCTTATTATTTGGACAAATTGTACTTTCATATTAAACAGCATTTCACCAATGGAGTTGTGTAAACTATTGGGTAAAAATTACAATCACAATGAGAGTCCATCTGCCATTTCTTCAGGGAGGATTAGATCCTCAATAGCTGAACACATCTTTATGAAACTGCAATATTAGAATATTTCTCTATTCTCCTTTAAAAATTCTGCTGTGGAGTATAACATGTTTGTTTCTTACTGCAAGGCTATATTTAATGTTCCCCAAGATAAATGTGCTGGCTGAACTAGCACATCAAGTAACCATTTCCCCCCCAGAATTTAAAAATTAAGCTCAGATGTGTTGGTTTGCCAACTGTCCACAAATTATATTAATCAAAATGGATGAGAGAACAGGGTTAGGATGCAGCTGTTCGTGTGATTCAATGGCTAGTGTTCAAAGCAAACAATTATACCAAATGTCTGAGTTTAGTATTTCAGTCTGCTACTGAAGCCATGCTAAGTGTTTGAGCAGAATAGTTTCTTGTAAAATACAGTGAGAGCCATATCCTGGCCTGCCTTCCATGTTTGCACCAAATGAAAGCAATAGGAATTGTGTCTGAATATCAACAATGGGGTAAAACCTAAATTTTTAATACTTACCCCATAAAAGCAGTTTTTAGAGTTCCACATTCTCCAGCCCTGACAAAATGCTGAGTTTAAAAATACAACCTGGAATAAAAACATTGCCAAAATATGACAGGTAAATAAATACTATCAAAAGAGGAGGAACGCAAAGCATAACAAGATCCAGTGACTGTAAATTGAAATCAAAGTTCACATTGGAAATAGAGCATTAGTAGTTGGAATAGAAATTAATGGATCTGGTAACTTATCTATCCCTTGGAGTCCTTAAATCAAGATTGGATGTCTTTCTAGACTACATGGTGTAATTCAACCACAAATTGTGACAGGTACAGCAATCACAAGATGAAGTTTTGTAGCCTGTGCTTTGCAGCTCAGATTAGATGGCCATTGTGGTACCTTACATGTTTTTTAAATGACATTTATACCAAGATCTTTGGGGCAAATGACCAGTAGCAGCATTTTTTAAACAATTCACATGGGATGCCATTACACTGTCACAGTAGAATCCTCTTATTCACCCCACACCTTTCACTTACCCTTAAAAAGAGTGCATTGCAAGAACTAGAAACAAACCAAGATTATGATATATCTTTGTAGCATGTATTGTGTATTTCAATCATATGCCACCTCAATGAGTTCTGGAGAAATGACGACTCAGGAGACTGGAATAGTATCCTTGAGAGCCGCATCATTTCCACTATCTCAACTGTACTGGCTGGTGAAGGAGATAAAATACCATGTCCACACCCTCAAATCCACAGCTTGAAAAACACTTCTATCATAGCTTCATAGAATATTAGAGTTAGAAGAGACCTCAGGAAGTCATCTAGTCCAATCCCCTGCTCAAAACACAACCAACTAAATCATTCAGGTAGGTTGTCAAATACCACAGATGGATGATTGAGCAGTGTGGGGTATCTTATTGCTGAGAAAACTGATTTAAAGATAAACCCTTTATTAAGAACAAAACTATGTGCAGAAGTCAGATACCATATTCCCTAGCTGGAACCCATGACTACCCTATTTCTTACTCACCATGCAACGTATCATAGGAAAACCGACTACACAGAGAGTAGTATGGAAGTATGGCATCTCTACACTTCATGGGGAAATTACTCAAAAAAGCGCAATCTTTACTCAGTCTATCCTCTTCATAAAAAGAGCTTGGGAAGATGGCCTCAGGCCTTGCAGTGAAATGATCCCTGAAGGCCAAGAGGCTGAATCAGACCAGCTAGAGAGTAAGTTTTAGGGTCAGTAGACTCCAAAGAGAACTCTCTGCCCTGTTCCTTGACAATTTCACCCAGGAACCATAAGTTCCAGTGTCAAAGATGATCATAAATGCTGGGATTAAAACAATAGAAAATGTTTTAGGTACAGGGGATCCATGTGAGTTTATGGAGTTGTCCTATTTTCTCTGCATTGTTTTGTATCAATTACAGTACTAGCTTTGCTGTGATTAACTGCTTTGTTCCTTCCTATCTGTCAGAAAATGAGACCCAAAATTTGTGTAGCTTCAGGGCGACCTGCCCTTAACAGCTGGGAGTCTGCCAAAGGTAAACTTCAGTGAGCAGATTGGCTGTAACCTCCACGCCTGCTGGGTGGGGAGCATGCAGCCAGCCAATGCTTGCCAAAAAGTGAGTAGTTCTGTCTGGGGAAGGGGTGTGTGTAAATTGGCCATTGAATGATATGATTCAGTGACTGGTAGAGCGCCTATGAAGTACTCTGACAAACTGCCCCTGGAAAAATGCTCAAAGAAAGGGTGTAGTAGAAATACGTTCTGCCCTACCCCTATGGCAAAGTAGATTGTGCTGTTAAGGGGAAGATGCTAATACTACTTCCACATTTCAACAGGCATGAATATGATCCAGGTTTTTCTTCTGGATACACCCCTTTCCTAGTTTCTTCCCCCCTCACTCCTCTCTAAACAGAATAACATGGCAAGAAAATTGAGGGAAAGACACACTGGACCAGCTCTACAAAAATCAAAAGGAGCTCAGTGACACCTTAAAGACTAACAGGTTTATTTGGGCATAAGCTTTTGTGGGTAAAACACCCATTTCTTCAGATTAGGCTGACCATATTTCCTTGTGACAAAAACGGGACAGTGGGATGGCAAAAACGGGACAGGGTTATAACTCCCTTCAGACCCCAAATATAACCCTAAAATGCCCCCCCCCCCATATCCATAAAGTCACCAATACCCAACCCTCACATAACCACCTCCAGGCCCCCCAACACCATCCCACTACCAACCCCCCAGCCCCTTACACCCCTGCAGCCTTCTCTACACAACCTCTCCCCATAGCCCCCCACTAGCAACCAATACACCCCCCAGACCCTACCAATGGCCTCAAAACACAGCCCCACCTCCCCACAGCCTCCCACCTCCCCCATGACCCCCCAGCTCATCCCACCCCTGCAGGCTCCGCCGCTGCGCCCCCCTCCCCAGCCCCTACCTGCGCTGGGCTCCGCGTTTCCTCCATGTGGGTGGGGGGGAGCGAAGCACCAGGCAGCCCCTGCCCAGCCAGCAGCCCCCCTCCCCCAGCCCCTACCTACACTGGGCTCAGCGTTTCCTCCACGTGGGGGTGGGGGGGGAGCGAGGCATCAGGCAGCCCCTGCCCGGCCAGGAGCTCCACTCTGCCGTTGCGCCGGGCTCTGCCTGTAACCGGCTCACGTGACACATGGGGGCAGCCCAGCCAATCGCGCCACTGCTCAGCTGCGGGCACGCGACACGTGGGGGCGGTCCAGCCAATCGTTCTGCGTGGGCTCTGCAGCGGCTGCGGCGGAAGGGAGAGGAGAGCAGGCCGGGGAGGGGAAGGGACTGAAGGGCTGCGGGAGGAGGCAGGACCCGGCCGTGGGTGTCTGAAATAAGCCACATCCCGTTTTTTTTTTGTTTTTTTTTTAAACGAAAAACGGGACAAATTTGATATTTTTATTAAAAAGACGGGACGGTCAGAAAATATGTAAAAAATGGGACTGTCCCATTCAAAACGGGACGTATGGTCAGCGTACCTCAGATGCATTTGAAGACGTGGGTTTGTTACCCACAAAAGCTTATACACCCCTCCCCCAATCTGTCTTTAAGGTGCCACCAGACTCCTCGTTGTTTTTGTGGATACAACTGACACGGCTACCCCTCTGATACTTGGACCATCTCTGCTGCTTTACTGAAATTCTATGCATTGTGCCACACAGATATATTTTACAGGCTACAGATATCCTTCCACCATATTTCATGGCCTGACAATCATTATAAAGACTTTGTATTCCAAGTAGCCATCATCCAACATGAAAGAACATGCACTTTCCCATCACTTAATTCATTTTAATGTTTAACATATGTTCTGCACTGAGCTCCTATTATATCAAGACATAAGACTAATGGAATCACTTTGCATTATCTAATTTCAGTATTTTCCCCCTATCAAAATAGTTTTTAGTAACAGAGTGACATATTACATACAAGTAACACGGACTGTAATATTTATGTTTGATACCAAACAAACCTGTGGAAGGACAGCATGCCTCACCAGTCTACTAGAGTTCTTTTAGAGAGTCAACAAGCACATGGAAAATGGTAATCCAGTGGCTATAGTGTACTTGGACTTTCAGCAAACATCTAAAAGGTCCCTTACCAAAGGCTCTTATGTAAAAAGAGTCATGGGATGAGAGGGAAAGTCCCATCATGGATCAGTAACTGGTTAAAAGGTTGGAAACAAATGATAGAAAGAAATGATCCGTTTTCAAGGTGGAGAGGTAAATAGCAGGGTCCCCCAAGTATCTGTACTGGGACCAGCATTGTTCAACCTATTCATATATCATCTGGAGAAGGTGAACAGTGATGTGTCAAAATTTACAAATGATACAAAACTACTCAAGAGTTAAGTCCAAATCAGACTATGAAGGATTACAAAGTAATCTCATAAAACTACATGATAGAATGACCAATTGGCAGATGAAATTCATGTGATACGTGCAAAGTAATGCACATTAGAAAATATAATCCCAGCTATACATACAAAATATATATGTATATTTTGTACATTTATACAAACTATGTATATGAATAATATGATTCAGTGTATCCTGACTGCAGCATCTACTGGTAGAGCTCCTAATCTTAAATCTAATATCCAGAGTTCAGAAGGCAGCAAAAGGTGACAAAGAAATACTCAATAATCAAAGCAAAATGCAGCCTGAACTGCAATGTCGGATCACCTGCAGATCCTTCAGGGAACAAGCTGTTCCCTCTAAATATCAGCAAATTCTACTGTCTGATTTGTGGGGCAGATGGGACCATGATCTCTCCCCACCATTTGCTCATGGTGTGTAAGGAGGGAGATACTTCTTCGCTTATCAGAACTAGAGGAATTGACTTTGTGCCTGTCTGCTGAGAAGGGGCACATGAAATAAGACATCTTGCACCATCCCACTAGTACTCTTGTGCATAAGTGAGGCAATAGCAGGTCTTCACACTTTAATATAAACCAAACCCAAGATATAGCTACCTTCAACTGGCAAAATCAAACTCACAACGTTTTCTTTATCTGCAATAGAATCATAGAATCTCAGGGTTGGAAGGGACCTAAGGAGGTCATTTAATCCAACCCCCTGCTCAAAGCAGGACCAAACCCCAACTAAATCATCCCAGCCAGGGCTTTGTGAAGCCTGACCTTAAAAACCTCTAAGGAAGGAGATTCCACCTCCTCCCTAAGTAACCCATTCCAGTGCTTCACCACCCTCCTAGTGAAATAGTGTTTCCCGATATCCATCCTAAACCTCCCCCATTGCAACTTGAGACCGTTATTCCTTGTTCCATCACCTGGTATCACTGAAAACAGTCTAGATCCACCCTCTTTGGAACCCCCTTTTAGGTAGTTGAAAGCAGCTATCAAATACCCCCTCATTCTTCTCTTCTGTAGACTAAACAATCCCAGTTCCCTCAGCCTCTCCTCGTAAGTCATTGCTCCAGCTCCCTAATCACTGTTGTTGCCCTCCACCCCAACTGAGTTCAGCTCAGCAGTCTTCAGCCCCAGTTGTGACCACTTAGCCCAGTCTGCTGCAATGAGCCAGCATTCCTTAGGGCCCACAGCTGGGCTCCCTGCTAGCTGCTTCAAGCCTCTGCCCCTGGCCCTCCTGCCAGAGAGCAGGGTTTAGCCAGCAGGGGCAGGGCATTCAAAGGGTTTTACCCCTGCCCTGCCACACCATCCCTTAATGCATGGAATGTGCCTTTTCTAGTTTGGAGTTTATTTATTGTTCCAAGGCAACAATCTATGCAGAATTAAAAAACAGCAATTTGGGCTAGGATTGGAGCTAAGTAAATTCAAATCTTAGCAGCACATTTATATGACTTACCAGCAATGATTATCCCAACCCAAAGGAGAAGTTTCAAGTAGGCAAACTTTGATTTCATTTTGGATGAAATGTCTTCCAAAGGACTTATGGAATATGGAAGTAAAGATTTGAAAAGCAAATGCAACCTGGAGTGATTCCTCCACACCCATTACTTTGCCCATATTGGGTAAAAAGTTAATCACTTTATGTTAAGTTGCTACTGAAGGAATCCTTTCTGCAAATGGGGTCTAGCAGCACATGTATTCACACAGTATAAAAGTGGTCAAGGACAGTCATTTACGGTTTGCCAAAGGTGCTATCATCTGGGAGACTGTCTTTGGAGGAAGTAGGTGCTGGATATAGACTAAGGCTGAGATATAGTGCTTGCCATGAAGTGTCGGAAAAGAAACAAGGAAAACTACAAAAATGTAGTTGTTTCAGACATGCTGCAGTTAAAGCAATATAAGAAAAGCATTGTAATAGGATTTACTCACCACTATGCACTTCCTCATGGCCAGGCATGGCATCACAGTGTCTTTATGGTGCTTGCATCCGATGAAGTGGGTATTAGCCCACTAAAGCTTATGCATCCGACAAAGCTTGCATCCGACAAAAGTGGGTATTAGCCCACAAAAGCTTATGCTTCAATACTTTAGTTAGTCTTTAAGGTGCCACAGGACTCTTTGTTACCTCTGCTATTCCAGACTAACATGGCTACCTCTCTGATTCTTTGTGGGGTAGCAGCCCTTGTCAACAGTCACTCTAGAGCTGTGGTGGTTTCTTTCAGATAACTCATCCCTCCAGCCAGGGCACAAACTTTAGCCCATTCCTTCCAGGGTCAGCTATACAAACTAAAGTTCAAAACTATCTTAATAGAAATAAAAAGCTTCCACCCTCTCCACAGCTCTTCTTCAGCAAGGTTCTATTCAGACTGAGCTCAGCATCCTTGGGGCTGGTAGTGCCAACTTCAATTCTGCATTACAGCCCAGGGCCCTGTATTGCACAGCTAAAATCCTCTACCCATATTTCAGTTTTCCCTGTGCTGTTTCTTTCCTCAGCTCTTTACTGCCCTTCTAGTCTCCTAATCTGTTCCCTGGTTATTCAGGGTACCTCCCTGCACACCGAAGACCCTGCAGGAACCTTCTTTCTCCCTGCATTCTCTTTTTACAGCTGGGCCCACTCAGTAGTTAACCCTGGAATCACCTAACTTCTCTCAGGTGAGGCCCATTCTGTAATCAGGGCTGGTTTAGTCAGGGGCTCTCTATTATTATCTCAGAGCTCTGGATGATCTCTCTCTCCCTCTCAAATTTATTGTCAGGCTCTGGCTCTGACCCTCTTATACCAATCACTGTAACTGATTTCTATTCTGGGTTATTTGTTTCTTCTAATGATCTTGGGCCAGCCCATTGTTCTCATGTTGGGCCAGATTCTGCCACTCTTATGTAGACTGGTACAATACCCCACAAGCCAGCCCCATTGAAATCAGTATTAGTAGTGTGAGGTATTACTCAGTGTGAGTATGGGTGGCAGAATCTTGCCTATTATGTTTAACTATTTTTCTACACGTAACAATGTAAATTAAGGGCTGTTTTCTAAATACTACAGTTTTAAAAGTAGATTTTCCCCTTACCTAATGCAGCTGCCATATTGTCCTGAAGATTCAGCATGTAACAGTCACTGTTTTCTCTGTCATATAAAATTTCTATTTGTTCAGTCTTTGGGCTCAATTCTGAGAAGTGCTGAGCACCCACTACTTCAGTGGGAGTTCAGGGTGCTCAGTACCTTGCAGGAAGCAGTTAGTTTCTCTTAGGATTAAGCCCTTTCTTTGCTGGTTTTCCTTGACCTGAAATGAAAACAAATCTAGAATGAAGAGTATGTTTTACTCTGTATGAGCATGAAAAACATTCTTCCTGTGACTTAGAATCACCTTTGCCATAGCCTTTGGAGGTTCTTCACCTTGTGTTTAGGTAACAACTGTAGCACCTCTGTCTTGTCTTTTTATGTCCTCCTGCTTGTATGTCAGTCTGTGTTGTGATCCTGTGTGTCATATCAGTGCAGTTACATTTTCTTATACATTATACAAAGAAGTATCTGGCAGATGTTCAAGGAGCAGATTTATACCACAAAGATTTATTTATACATGGGAAGAATTGATGCATTCTGACTTGCATATTTAGTATATGTTTTTGAAATTCATAAAAGTTCAGTATAGAAGATAGTTTAACATTTTATTTTGCAAATGTCCGTTGTATACATGTTGCAATTATCTGTGCATACACAGTCAAGTAATTGAAAACAATCACCCCACTAGACAAGAAATTATTTTTTTGTGAAAGGAGTTATGCTGAAGGGTTGCCACATTGTCAGACGTTCAGACAAATATAGGCCAAGATGAGCTTGTCTTTTACCCAAAAAGCTCCACAAGGTTGGAAAGTCCCTCAAGGGAAAGTAGGATTAAAGTGGGTTATTTGACGGCCCTTACTGATTATCTAACAGGGAGATGAAGCTGTCCATAAAAGGATAAGTACAGGCAAGCTTGACATAGACCAAGAGAGAGGAAAAGGAGGAGAAATGATGTGGGAAATATGCCATGAATTTTGTTGTGGTGCCATAATTGTTAGACGAACAATAGGAGTAAGGGAAATATAGAAGATAATTATTTAGAGCTAGTTGGAAGATCTGTTATTTTCTAGAAGTTATTTATGTACTGGACAGTCATACGGCATGTGGCATTTTATAAAACATCTAGCTTTGTGAAACAGTTTTTATGATGGTGGCAGGAAAATAAGCATAATGGTGTCTAGTATAGGGATCAGTAACTTTTGGCACACAGCCTGCCAGGGTAAGCTCCCTGGTGGGCCAAGCTGGTTTGTTTACCTGCCGCATCCATAGGTTTGGCCTGTCGCAGCTCCCACTGGCCGCAATTCACCATTCCAGGCCAATGGGGACTGCGGGAAGCAGCAGCCAGCACATCCCTCGGCGGTTAACAATGGGATGGTAATGCTTGTAGCTGAAATAGACTGCTTTGTGGCATATCCCCTAGCATCTCCATCAGTGGAAACCACTAAGGGAAGTTTTACCTATCTCAGCAGCAACATCTCTCATGATGGATCTCTTGACAAAGAGATCATGAACAGGATACAGAAAACTTCTCAGTCCTTAGGAAAGTTATGTAAGAAAGTCCTGAAATCCCACAACATAACCCTTTACTTCCTATTGATTTTTTATTAACATTCCTTTTCTTTCACTCTTTAAATTATTTTTTAAAAGCCAGATTCATTACTGGTGCAACCCCATTTACATCAGGGCAGTTAATGAAAAGGAGAATTTGATCCATAGACTTTAATATGCACCCAAGAGATTTTCTCATTTCTATGACAGAAGATCGAACAGAGAAGTGCCTAATTAAGCACTATTGTATTGAACCTTTGGGATTTTAGTAATAATAATTATGGCACAGATGACAATGCCTTTTTCTGAATGAATTGAAAACCAATGCTGAACTATCCGAGTTATTAGCAACATGTATAAAATTATGTTCTTATAACATATATCAGTTTGAACCACATGTACTTCGAGACACATTAATAGTAAATCACAAAGTAGAGCAGTATAAAATTAATAACTGTGTAAAAAGGCTGAAAAAGAGGGCAAGGAAACAATGGGGCCAGGTTGTGCTCCGCAATCGATCCATAGAGGCCTTCCCCTCCATACCCAGCTGTCCCTTGCTCTATTGTGACCCCTCCAGGAGTCACAAGGTTATTACATGGGTGGGGGGAGGGGTCACAAGCTGTCAGTTTCCACCCTCAAATCCCATTTCTCCTGGATTTATAATAATGTTAAATATACTAAGGGGATTTTAAGGTATGGGGGAGAAGGGGTAACACTAAGAGGCTTGCTGTGTGAAAGGGATTACCAGTATGAAATTTTGAGAGCCACTGCTTTATCTGAAAACACCAGGCTACATTTTTTCCCATGTGGTTTCTCTGTGTTGTGGGACACCTTTAAGGGTCAGGAGTAGCCGTGGCAGCCTGGGTATGGTCCTGGCTGTGTGGCAAGAAGCAGTCTGTAGTGGCACTGAAAGGGTACTGTGGCCTCAGAGCTGGTGCAGAGCAACTGGACTTTCATGTGGACATGCCTGGCCTCCTGTGACTCCTGGAGAAAATATGGGGTTACTCAGTGGAATTCTTGTGCATTTTAAATTGGAACCAAACATCTTCCACCAATGGAATGATTCAGGTGGCGCTTTGTCTAGGGGAATTTCATGCAGGTTTCTTCCCCATTAGTCCTTCCTGTGGATTACATAGTTGAAGAAGGACATCTGGCTCAATGGAATTAATTTTATTTGTATAGGCTAGAGGGACAATTGCAAAAGGAAAAAACAAAGTTAGATGAATAAAGCTATATTTTTAGGTTTCTACACACAACAACCTTTGCCCATTTTCTCTAAAGCCAGAGGGGTAGGCCACTTGCTATTTAATCTACATCCAGGATGGAACATTAGTTTATTAAAGCATTATTGGATGCTGGGTTGGAGAATAATAGTTTAGTCTGATAATGTCTCATACTGAATAAGCACTGTATTTTACTGAGTTGTGGTTTGGTGGTTATAGCATTGTTGCAAATATACAGCATTTCATGTAAACACATTTCCATTTATTTGCCTCAGCCTTTGAACAAATGCTCTCTCTCTCTCTGCTTGTTCTGATGCCTGATGCATTTTACTCTTGGGAATTCATTATACAGTTTTGTTAGATTTAATTAAAGCTGTAGAATTAAGTCTGTGGGCTTGTCAGGGTCAGCCTAAGAAGAATGAACTCCATAATTTCCTTCCTTAACTCTGAATTTCAAAAGAGATAGAGTTAGCGAGCTTAAAATTTAATTCATGCGAGTAGTACTCACTCCTATGAACAGTCCCCTAACTATTCTACAAATAAGGTTTTATAGGAGCAGGCCAAGACTGAACAGAGAGTTCAAACTGATCCATATGCCCAAGATGTGAGCCTCAATAGGCCAGATGACATCAACAAGTGTTGTGCCAGTGACTTCAGTGGGAGGAAGTTTTGGACCATGGACTAAAGAGAAAACAAATCTGTAATACCAAATAATTCAAGACAATAAACATTAAACATATACAAAAAATTAGAAGCCTTTATGTTTTCAAAATATTGCTCTCCACTAATGAGAAATCTGGAAGCCAGCTGAACTCAAGATGGGGTATGTCTTCTGCGATGGGATAAGAAACTCATGGGAAAGGAAATAAAAGTCTGCAAACAAACCAATCAAAAATAAAGAGATATTAAGTGAGTGTCTTTGCCACAGACTATGAGGCCACAGGGCATGTGAAATTAGGGACTGAAAATTATGTTGTAACAGGGGCTTGGGCAGCCTAGTGGGTAGAGCACATGGCTCTCAGACCTCTACAGGTCTGAGTAACCTCAGTCTTTAAGGCCAGGAGGTGGGGGGCATAGGAGGACATGGGTACTTCCTCTCCCTCAGGTCCCAGCCCAGGGTTCTGTGAATGTCAACCCCTGAATTGGGCGGGGGGGGGGGGGGGAGGGGAAGACGGAGTAGGCGTTTGGGTCCCTCTCAGCAGGGAGTCAGAATCCACTTCCCTTGGCTACTTCCTACCAGTCTGTTCAGTTTGGGGCACAGCCCCACTAATCCAATCTACTGGGCTTCCTGTAGGGTTCAATCCTGGGTCCAGTGAAGGCTGGTGTCCCGCTGTCCGCTGGCCCCGTGTCCCTCCCTGGACCCTGGTGCCCTGTACCCCCTGGTAATACACTCACACTCTGCCTCTGGGTCTCCTAACTTTGGAAAACCCCAACCCTCTGAGCCCCACCTTGCCTCAGTCTAGGCTACTGACAGTCATCATTGAGACCCCACTCCCTGGGGCAGACTGTAGTGTATCAGCCAGTCATCATATGCAAGGGGGTTTTGGAATCTGCTGCCTGACTCTACCACCCTGTACCTTTGTGGGCCTGGACCAGGACCTGCAACCTTGGGACCTTGCCAGCCTGGAGCTCCCCAGCCCAGCTGCCTTCAAGGCTGAAGAGAGACTCCCAAGGACCTGGCTCACAGCCTTTTTATACAGGCCAGCTGGGCCCTAATTGCCCCAGCCACAGCTGTGGCTGCTATGCCCTCAGCTGCTTTCCCTCTGCTGGGCTGCTTTTAACCTCCTCAGGGCAGGAGCAGGGTGGTCACCCCACTACAGTGTCCCTTTAGCATATTGAAAATCAGTATATATCTTTGGACAGGTTGCAACTGTGTCCAAAATCATGCTGAAATCTTCAAATGAGAATATTTGTTATTCAGACTCCCCATGTGCAGATTATGAGATATTGCAATGAGTGATCAATACACATTATAAGTATTTGGATTATTTGAACATTTTGATTTTTAAATGTATGTTTTTATCATTCTGGTTTTTGCAAAACTAGAGTGTAGTGCAGTAGTGGCACTCCTGTAAGATCCTATATAATATCCATTCAACTAATCTTTAAGTATGAAACTGCAGAAAAACCCGAGAGTCTCTGGATTAAGTTTAGAAGTGTGAGCAACAAGGGTGATGTTGTGATGTCGTGGTTGGAGTCTGCTACAGACCAGGGGGATGAGGTGGACAAGGCTTTCTTCCGGCAACTATCAGAAGTTACTAGATCACAAGCCCTGGTTCTCATGGGGGACTTCACTCACCCCGATATCTGCTGGGAGAGAAATACAGCAGTGCACAGACAATCCAGGAAGTTTTTGGAAATTGTAGGAGACAATTTCCTGGTGCAAGTGCTCGAGGAACCAACTAGGGGAAGAGCTTTTCTTGACCTGCTGCTCACAAACAGTGAAGAAATACCAGGGGAAGCAAAAGTGGATGGGAACCTGGGAGTCAGTGACCATGAGATGGTCAAGTTCCGGATCCTGACACAAAGAAGAAAGGAGAGCAGCAGAATACAGTCCCTGGACTTCAGAAAAGCAGACTTTGACTCCCTCCGGGAACTGATGGGCAAGGTCCCCTGGGAGGATAACATGAGGTGGAAAGGAGTCTAGGAGAGCTGGCTATATTTTAAAGAAACCTTATTGAGGTTGTAGGAACAAACCATCCTGCTGTGTAGAAATAATAGTAAATATGGCAGATAACCAGCTTGGCTTAACAGTGAAATCCTTACTGACCTAAACACAAAAAAGCTTACAAGAAATGGAAGAATGACGAGGGAGGAGAATAAAAATATTGCTCAGGCAAGAGTGAAATTAGGAAGGCCAAATCACACTTGGAGTTGCAGCTAGCAGGAGATGTTAGGAGTAACAAGAAGCATTTCTTCAGGTATGTTAGCAACAAGAAGAAAGTCAAGGAAAGTGTGGGCCTCTTGCTGAATGAGAGAGGCAACCTAGTGACAGAGGATGTGGAGAAAGTTAATGTACTCAGTGCTTTTTTTGACTCTGTCTTCACAGACAAGGTCAGCTCCCAGGCTACTGCACTGCACAGCACGATATGAGGAGGAGGTGACCTGCCCTCTATGGAGAAAGAGGTATCAGGACTATTTAGAAAAGCTGGATGAGCACAAGTTCCTTGGGCAGATGCACTGTCTCTGAAGGTGCTAAAGGAGTTGGCGAATGTGATTGAAGAGCCATTGGTCATTATCTTTGAAAACTCATGGTGAATGGGGAACGTTCCAGATGACTGGAAAAAGGTAATATAAAGCCCATCTTTTAAAAAGGGAAGAAGGAAGATCTGGGAAACTACAGGACAGTCAGCCTCACCTCAGTCACTGGAAAAATCATGGAGCAGGTCCTCAAGGAATCAATTCTGAAGCACTTAAAGGAGAGTAAAGTAATCAGGAACAGTCAGAATGGATTCACCAAGGGCAAGTCATGCCTGACTAACTTAATTGCCTTCAATGGTGAGATAATTGGCTCTGTGGATGAGGGTAAAGCAGTAGATGTGTTATTCCTTGACTTTAGCAAAGCTTTTGATATGGTCTCCCACAGTATTCTTGACAGCAAGTTAAAGAAATATAGGCTGGATGAATGGACTAGAAGGTGGATAGAAAGCTGGCTAGATTGTTGGGCTCAATGGGTAATAATCAATGGCTCTGTGTCTAGTTGGCAGCCGGTATCAAGTGGAGTGCCCCAAGGTTGGTCCTGGGGCTAGTTTTGTTCAATATCTTCATTACTGATGTGGAGGATGGTGTGGACTTCACCTTCAGCGAGTTTGCAGATGACACTAAACTAGGAGGAGTGGTAGATACGCTGGAGGGTAGGGATAGGATACAGAGGGACCTAGACAAATTAGAGAATTGGGCCAAAAGAAATCTGATGAGGGCAACAAGGACAAGTACAGAGTCCTGCACTTAGGATGGAATAATCCCATGTACTGCTACAGACTAGGGAACGAATGGCTAGGCAGCAGTTCTGCAGAAAAGGACCTAGGGGTTACAGTGGATGAAAATCTGAATATGAGTCAACAGTATGCCCTTGTTGCCAAGAAGGCTAACAGCATTTTGGGTTGTATAAGTAGGGGCACTTCCAGCAGCTCAAGGGATGTGATCATTCCCCTCTATTTGACATTGGTGAGGCCTCATCTGGAGTACTGTGTCCAGTTTTGGGCCCCATACTACAAGAAGGATGTGGATAAATTGGAGGGAGTCCAGTGGAGGGCAACAAAAGTGATTAGGGAGCTGGAGCAATGACTTACGAGGAGAGGCTGAGGGAACTGGGATTGTTTAGTCTACAGAAGAGAAGAATGAGGGGGTATTTGATAGCTGCTTTCAACTACCTTAAAGGGGGTTCCAAAGAGGGTGGATCTAGACTGTTTTCAGTGGTACCAGGTGACGGAACAAGGAATAACGGTCTCAAGTTGCAATGGGGGAGGTTTAGGTTGGATATCGGGAAACACTATTTCACTAGGAGTGTGGTGAAGCGCTGGAATGGGTTACCTAGGGAGGTGGTGGAATCTCCTTCCTTAGAGGTTTTTAAGGTCAGGCTTGACAAAACCCTGGCTGGGATGATTTAGTTGGGGTTTGGTCCTGCTTTGAGCAGGGGGTTGGATTAGATGACCTCCTTAGGTCTCTTCCAACCCTGAGATTCTATGATTCTATTGCAGATAAAGAAAACGTTGTGAGTTTGATTTTGCCAGTTGAAGGTAGCTATATCTTGGGTTTGGTTTATATTAAAGTGTGAAGACCTGCTATTGCCTCACTTATGCACAAGAGTACTAGTGGGATGGTGCAAGATGTCTTATTTCATGTGCCCCTTCTCAGCAGACAGGCACAAAGTCAATTCCTCTAGTTCTGATAAGTGAAGAAGTATCTCCCTCCTTACACACCATGAGCAAATGGTGGGGAGAGATCATGGTCCCATCTGCCCCATAAATCAGACAGTAGAGTTTGCTGATATTTAGAGGGAACAGCCTGTTCCCTGAAGGATCTGCAGGTGACCCGACATTGCAGTTCAGGCTGCATTTTGCTTTGATTATTGAGTATTTCTTAGTTGTCACCTTTTGCTGCCTTCTGAACTCTGGATATTAGATTTAAGATTAGCAGCCGTGTTTCTAGACTCCAAATACTGTCCTTTTATTTTAGGCCTCTTTGAACATCTGGGACCCTTCCTTGGGCTATAGTCCAGCTTCTACATGGTCAGCCTTGCTCCCTATTGTTTTATGCAGCATCTTGGAAAAAGAAACTTCCTTCTATCAGCATCATGCCTTGGGATTCTTCCAGTTTTCTCTTTTCCTCTAGCATCTTGACCTTGAAACTATTCTCACTCGCTTCCCATTTCCAAACATGGAGCCTCTCCAGTTTCAGCTTTCATCTAACTGATGGGGGGGGAGGGGATATCTCTCCCCAAATTCCATAGCTCATAGTTGTGGTATAGAACAGAGAAAATGTTAATTTAAAAAATTCTTGCTTGATAGCCATAGGGTACATCTTTGTCCTGAAGCATGGAAGACTTTAGTTCAAATGCCAGACACAATATAGAGATGATCATTACAGAAAGATGCATCTGCCAACTATTACCACACCATGAAATCTGAGGTACTACAATTCCCCCTCCACTGGGAACAGGAAATGATTGTGGTATCTCAGATGTCGTGGTGTGTAAAGGATTGTTAATGCTAACTTTTTAACACACTGTTGGAGCATTATCAAATTGATACATCCGTCCTTGGGGCAAACCACAAACTGTTCCTTCACACTGTTAGATTCATCGTCTTGCTAGAATGGAGAAGTTCAGAAAAACTTGACGAGTACCATGTCCTGTGCATCCAAGTGCATGATGTTACTTCAGTATGGACTTGAAAGAAATAGAGTCTGGGGATAATAATAGGTGAACCATACCACCTAGTATGTTTATGTGTGTCTTTCATGTATTGCTGTCTATGTTAAAGGAACACAAATAACATGTGCGCAGAGTATTGCATTGTAGAGATGAGGTCTAGCCTTGTATTTGGTGAATTTTAAACTTGTGTTACAAAACAGTATGCCTAAATGGAGGACTTCTTTTTAAAGGTTTCTTTTGTCCTTATATTTATAATATTGAATAAGTATAGCAGTTAGTATTTTAAATCACCTGGTTCATTTATAATGTAGGCAGTTTATAACTTTGATGCTGACCCTGCAATTAACTCTGTGTGGGTAGAAACCAGTGGGAAACCTTATTAGTCAACACGGTTCTGTCCATATGGCTCTTCCTGCAGTTGTTTAGGGCTTTATTCCTCTTCAGGTTTTCTTATCCATGAAAAAAAGTATGAATGATAGGGGTGGATGGGACTGAAAAAATGGTGGCACCGATGTATGTGTGTGTGTGTATCAATTTCTCTCTATCCATCTATGTTACGTTTCTAAGGCATCTCTGGCCTCAGTTTCTACAAAGTGAACAAAACTTTGTCACAGTTTATACTATTCTTTCCCACTCTCCATGCTTTCAGAGTGTGTAAAAGTATGTATGTTAACATGTTTTTTTGTTATGGGCATCGTCCATGCACGGAGACACATTTCTTGTTATAAAACTTGGGCATGTCCATGGATGGAATACTATTTGCAATATATGTGTTGAATTTTCAGAAATTGTTTGAATTTCTATACTTCCCCATTTTGTTCACTTTTAATCTCCTAAGAAGACATGATAGCACAATAACCCTAGCCCCAGTTTGCTTCTTGCTATCTAACCCCAGTGAAGTGCAATGACTCACAGACTCAAATCTCCACCAGATGATTTCAATCAACGACCATCAGGAATGAACACACAATTTTTGTTTAGGAAGGTTCCCAGACAGATGTTCAGGACAGAGAGTTTCTGTTTTTCAGCCACTTCCTCAGTCTTTGCTTAGAAGGCTGCTTTGAAGCTCACTAGTGGCCAACAGAACGTTGGAAGGAGGAGAGGGGGAAATGCCTTAAAAGAAGTAGTGCAAGCGAAGTAAACTGTTTCTCCAAGATGATGGTTTGCAAAACTTTGTATGTAAAAGAGAGGAGATGACAGATTGGCTGGGAAAGGGAGAGCATGGGTGCTAGGGTGGGATTAAAGCCTCAATGACAAGAGATACAAAGATTGCCATGAGCAAACTGGAGGGAAAAATGATGTATTGGTTGGAGTAAAATGTACAGAATATCCCAGAGAGTTTTACCACTGTCTTCCAAAATTTGGAGTCTTTTGTACCATGTTCAGTTCCTGCAAAGTGAAAAGCAGTTTCCACTGGTGAAATTGTCTTTTATTAAATGTGGAAATGTATTTGGGAGCTGAACATATGTGATTTTATTTTTACCTTGTACCTCAACTGAAAAATGAGCCAAAGTTAGTTTTGCTTTACATATAAAACTTTGTGTAGTTTTTCAAATTAATCTGAACAGAATTAAAACACGTTAGTATGAAATTATATTGTTTTTGATAAATTAACTTTCTCTTTTGAAAAATTAAATCTTTGTATGTAGGACTATAAATTGTAAATGAAGCATTGTGTAGTAGCATTTTATATGAGACAAGAATGCCTCACTAATTGCATGAAGTATAATGTTGAAAAATATATACTGCGAATTGGACTGCAATGATCATATGTTCAGCATTTCTCTTTTCTAAGTTTGCTAATGTAGTTTCAGTTTGTAAGCACTTTCTCTATGACATGAAACATAGTGCAAGATCTATTCTGAAAAATCAATAACTGCCTTTAAAAAATACAGCTGTATAACAGCTTTTAAAATAGTTGTTTTTATTATTCCAATTACTAATATTAACTTGTCTCCTTTATGGGACTGTCTTGCTAATTGCAGAAACTAAAAGGTGCCTAAAATATTATACTCCATGGGTTTTTTTAAACTTAAAACAAAAAAGTAGATCTCATCTCATCTCCATATCTCAAATAGTGGAAGATAAAATTTAAGACTGGAGAGGTCAAAGGAAAGACCTCCATTGACTTTAAAGGATTTAGGATTAGCTCCTTTGCCCCTAAATCTGTAAACATTTAAGAATTTAACACTCATTGTGTTCAATGGGACTGCTTTTAGGGTTAAAATTATGTTTAAGAGTTTGGAGAGTCAGGACCTGATTTAAGTCTGAATGTCAGAGATTATTATGTGCTCCATCTGTTTTTTGACGACAGTTTATGAAATCAGTCTTGCAAAAGGAGGTGGAAATTTTCTCATGCCTATTGAACTTAGTAAAGGTCACTGTACAATGGGTTTGCTACTACATGATACTGCTTTTTCTAATCCAGCTCATTTGGCAAAGTTACTTTGGACAAGCCCCAGATGAACTGGCCCTAACAATTTACAGCAACATCTTTTGTGTAAGGGTTAAGGTTAGGAAATACGCCAATGTCATACAGGCTGTATTTGAGCTCTCTTCAGGGTATCAAGTGTATAATTAATTATGCATGACTCTTTATCTTGCATGTGATATGTTCATTAAGATGAAACATGTATTGCATAATGAGGCATTTGGCTTTATTATTTTTTCCCAACTGTTCAGGGAATTTTATATTTGCAAGTTTAGCACATAGCCAAATACATGGTAATAGACTTCTTGGCATGAGTCATTTTTTCCAAGATTTAATCCAAAACTATCTTATTGAAAACAGCTGCAAAATTCATATCTTACAGATGGTAACCACAATTCCCTCAGCCTGAAGAGCCAAGATACTTCAGCCAGTTTATATACTGAGCCTCAAACAAGGTACTAAGATACAAAGAAAGGTACAAAGAAAAGCCATATGGCTTCTTTATTGGGCTTTAGTCATAAATGATTTACTAAAATTTTAAAAGGGATCCAAATAGTATAATACTGATTTAATGGTCAATATTTCTAGACAAGAAAGGAAGAATGTGTTGTTTGAATTCATATATAGAAAGGAACAAAAAGAGCTTGTTAATGCTGACTACATTATTGTGCGGAAGAGGGAAGGAAGACAATTTCTGCTGGTGAAGTTTAGGGCCCTATTGTGTTTCTTGTGGTATATAATAAGCACTAAGATCCTTTTATTCAAATGAAAAGATAAATATTAGTCTGATTTTGTGTGTGTATATTTTGTGGAAAGAGAAAATCAAGCTGCAAACCACAAGAACAATGGCACCTTTTCTCCTCTCTGGTGCATCCTTAACTTCCGTTGCTATGAAACATGCTCACATTTCACGGAAGAAATATATATTATCATCATGTGGAGCAGTGCCACAACAATTAATTAAATAATAGTGGAGATTATGTAAGATTTCTGATAGAAACAGATATTAATTCATCTTAAATCTATCTAATTAACTAGAGTGTTTCAGAGTTCCTTTGATCCATATATTAAAGAAAGATCAGTACATTTCAGTCCTGTTTCATAGAATGCATTTTCTCTGCTTAAAGAGCCATTCACATTAAGAGGAATTTTGAAAACATATTTAGAGAGTGCTCCGCCTTTATCATTTAAAAATGGATGTTATTTCTACCATTCATTTGCAGGTAAACAGGATGTAGAGTCTGATTCAAGGTCTATTTAAATCAGTGGGAGTCTTTCCACTGACTTCAATGGGCTTTGGCTCAGACCCTTAATTTTATACTTCACCTGCTCCCACTTCTTACTTACCAGCTAATATCATGATAATTGGTTTGTGATGTCACAGCTGGTTGCAACATGGAGATGATTGTGACCTTTCACAGATAGGGTTAAATGGTAGATAAGAAATGGAAGCTTCCACACAAAGAAGATCCTATTTTCATGAAAATGTCCTTAGTACTAGGCAGTAAAGAAGGATGAGAGATAATGCAAAAATTATAGGCTCCAGGGAAAAATTGTCTCTCAACAGAAGTCAGAGTGGTAGCCGTGTTAGTCTGTATCAACAAAAAGAACTTGTGCAACCTTAGAGAATAAATTTGTTAGTCTCAAAAGTGCCACGAGTACTCCTTGTTCTTTTTTCTCAATAGGATGGTTTTTTAACTTTATCCTGAGGCATCAGCGCCTCTGCGAGGAGGAGAATAAGAAACTTGCATGATGTTTTGGACATTTGTATTGTCTGAACTGGGACTGGGACTATCAGAGTTCTAGATGATTCAGCTGACAAATATGTTAAGGACACTCCCCTCTTCTACATCTCTGTGTAACAAAGCAGAATTGGATTTTGGCACAACCCGTCGTTTAGTTCGCTTTATTTCAATGTGATAAAGTTAAAATGTTGGTTTTTTTCTGAGAGGTAAAACTTTTTGCAAAATAAAATACTGAAAACTGGAATAATATATGAAACGTTTTGCTCAAACAAAACAAAATTTGAACACTGTGGGTACAAATGTTGTTTCTTATATAAAATGATGCCAATTTACATCAGCAAAGAATATAACCAATGGTTGCATTATTTTTTCACTTGGGACAGATAGGTGTATTCAATATATCAACTTAATGACCCAGTATGTTTGTCTGGCCAGTGAATTCTTTAAGCTGTTGTGGAATTTTTCACACTCGGCCATCAAGTTTATTCACCACTGTGAAAAAGTGTCCTACTTTTCTCATACCTACCAGGGACTGTATTTCCCTGAAGGTCACCTTATACTCCTCGGCATCAGAAGAAAGTACAGGACTGTTGCTTACATTTGGACTGGACTTGCTATACCTCTGCCATAATATTTCAGTAGGCTATAGATTTTGAGGAAAAGAGGATGGCCTGGTGAAGTGAAGGGATGTGGAGACCTGAAGGGAAGCATAAAAGGGCCTTAAGGAGTAACAGAAATGAATCCTGCAGGGAGGAGAAAGCAAGGTAGGACATTTTATTCTTATGAAGAAGGTAGGTCTAAAAAGAGGGAAACATGTCTGGCATATAAGAAAGAAAGAGAGAAGCCTGGAAGTAGAGACATCCAGAAGTACCATGCACATACATATTCTGTAATACATTTTTTTTCTTAAGGCAGTTCCCCAAGGTCATGTCAGAACCCCAAAAGCCTTTTTTTCTGCTACACTCTCTCCTTCTCTCCCCATGTCCCTGTTGAGGCCTGTTGTTGCAAACAGCATCCACCTGCCAGAGGAAGATTTTTTGGGGGGATACAGGTCTCTGTTCTTTAACTCATTCAGCAGAGTCCACCACAATGGAAAAGTCCATAGGCTTTAACAGAAAATATCTTTCCTGTAGCTATCTTGAAGTATTTTATGGAGTTTAATTGATAAATATCCCTCCAATACAATTCTAGATGATGGTTGATAGGTTATATACTATAGAAAGGTTTCTGTATTCTATGTAAAATATGCTAAGCTTGGAAAGTAAATTATATAAAATGCCATACAACTTCTGTAGAAGCTCATTACCATTATGGAAAAATCCTATAGGATTTATGAGGAAACCTATAGAATTGTTATAGAATGCTACAAAATTTACTTTGAAAACCCATAGCATTTTGCCAGGTGCATTTTATCTATAGATATTCATTATGTCTCACCAAATTATGGCTCAAGTTCAAACTTCCTATTCAGTAATAGAATTCAAGCCTTTAGCTTGACCTAGCCATGGTTACAAACTTTATGTAGAAACAACTAGTTTACTCTTACGAGTTAAACATTGACTAGGAACATGAGGTTTGTATTCTCATGCTCTGGCCACTTTGTGCTGTGTAAAAGATCAGGAGTCACATAAAGAGGCCATCAAACCCTGTTTCAAACTGGGACAGTGTATTGGTGTTAGGTCCACACAAAATACAGTCTTATGGAGATTCTCGGCTCCCACAGTGCCGAGAAGGCATCCTAGAGTAGCTGCGTAACTTAGACAGGCCATCAGGGCTGTTTAAATTATACCAGTCTAGGAACAGAAATCCATAACAGTGGCTTAAAACCACCATCTGCCCCCTCCCTCTGGACTGGGAATCCTGTATCATGTGTCTAGAGTCTCCCTTATGATGTTTTCTTCTGCATAGAGAGAGGTGCCATCTAAGCAATACTGTAAGCCAGGAGCTCCTAAATTCTAATTCTGGGTTTGACAGTGGTTGCCCTGTGGCCTTAGGCAAGTCACCTAATTTTTCTGCTTCAGTTTCTCTAGCTGTAAAATGGTCACACTTATACCTGCATACCTCCTTGGGCAGCAATTAACTACCCTCAGATTTTCAAAGGGTGTTAGGTGCCTAATTTACATTGAAAGTAAATGGGATTTGGGCATCTAACTCCCTAAAATGGCTCTGCAAATCCCAGACTTAAGGTTTGCAAAGTATTTTGAAGATATACCAGGGTAAATGATAAGCAGGCTTGGAGTTATGTTTTTATTACAGTTTTTAAATTTCAAATGACTCAGACTGGTAAATATGAAATCTAATAAAGAGAGAACATTCAATGTTTATATGTTAGAGTAATTAACAAGAAAAGGATATGGCTTTTACATGCGAATGTTTGTTGTTTTTATTAATATAGGCAAACAGATGAAAATTCCCATGTTGAGTATAAATTTAAGTTGTAGATTTTTCTTCAAGAGCTACAATACTAATCTGATTTCACTAATATGGGGAAAGGAGATGATTTTGTATCAAAAAGTGATGTTTGTAAAACAAACAAAAATACAATAAAACAAATACATAAAACATCATATTAGCAAATTGTTTAAGCTTTTTCCTTTTGTGATGTAGGTCCACTTTCACCTTTGAGATGGGGTGATGTTATGGCAAGAGTTCACAGATACATACAAATAAATTCACCCTAAGCTATATGTTCTAGCAATTTGCCTGGCTTACACTGTAGTCAGCATTTCACTATGCAGAGTCATTTTGAAAGGATCTTTTGAAACAACATTTGGGGCTTCTGCTGTGTTTGTATAAGCATGTGGCCTGCAATAATTCTTTAAATATACAGATTAAAGAAAAATGCATCAATAGGATTAGATGAAATATACAGTCAATCAAAAATATAGTAAATATATAATGAGTCAAAATAGCAAATCAAGCAAAAATTGATCTGAAGATGAATAAAATGGATATTTTGCTCAAGGAATATAAGAACAGGAATTGCAAAATTGGATCAGACTAGTGGGCTTATCTATTCCAACATCTTGCCTGTGACAGTAGCCAGAAGGTGTTAGATAATTATGGAATAATTTTTTCATAGCAATTTTTTTTTTTTACTCCTTGGCAGTTGGCTGGTGTCAAGAAGCATAAGAGCTCATAACCCTTTTTGAAAGCTGTGTGTCATAAAATTGAGAGCATCATTATTCATATCTAGACACGATAAATCGATCCCCAAACGCGCTCTCCATTGACTCTGGAACTCCATCTCTGCAAGAGAAGGAAACGGCGTTGACAGGGGAGAGGCAGCATTCGACTCGCCACCACTAGGATGGCTAGGTAAGTCGACCTAAGATACTTTGACTTCAGCTACGCTATTCGTATAGCTAAGTTGCATATCTTAGGTTGATACTCCCCCCACCCCACCTCCAGTGTAGACAGGCCTAAGTTGACTTTAGGTTGCATCTCTGTAGGGCAGAGGTCTTGTGCCTAATTCTGATTTGTGACAATGAAGTCAATGAAATTACATTGGTATAAAACTGATTTAACTTGAGACCTTTGTGTATTTATAGTTTCCTAAAAAGCACTATGCCCATAGTAGTATAGAAGTAGAATAGGTGGCATAGAAATAACAAACAAGAGAACAATTCTAATAGGTAATAGTGACAGAGTACCTGTCCAGACCAATGATTTGACTTTAAATTAAATGGATGAAAGATGGTCTCTCTGCCAAGCAGCTGAAAGAGCAAAAGTTGACAATGACATGTCAGAGAAATTCATTCCTGATTCCATTTAAGTCAGTGGAGTTGCAATAGAGATGAATTTGTCCCAGTGACTCCAAAATTCATTGTGGTAAAATCTAGTATTTTGCTAACTACTATGAAACAAACAGCTGATTTTACAGTGAGGCAGTTTGAGACTTGAAAACCCATCTTTGGGACTTAGATCAAAGACACAGGACATGTTGAAATTTAGCTTGGACTTGAGCTTTTCCAGAAACAACGGAAATATGATATCACTTCACATCAGGGAACAAATAAAAGGGGAAATAGCACTTTGCACTGGAGAGTTCAGACTGTGGTCAGATCATGCAAAATAAAATAAAAGAAAAGAAAAAGAAAAAGAAAATAAATTAAAAAATCAGGTTACCAGTGACACTAAGCTTTTTCTCCTTATACATAAATAAATAGTTACCGAACTAAGCAGAATTATTTCATTTTTTCCAATGTTCATTAATATCTGAAAAGTTTATGGCATGAGGGTATTAATAACATGAACTGTATGTAAGGTCTGTTTTGTTGGGGAATGTGTCATTACTGAGAGATAAATAATCAATCTAGTCAAAGAAACAATAAAACAAAACAAATGATTCAAATCAAAGTAAATATCCTCGGGTGTATCATGACATCCATTTTAAAGCAAAATTCTCCACTGTTTTAATTAGGGTTTATGTTTGAGAACAGTTGGCAGCATGTAGGCTAGGCTATCTGATGTCTTTAAATAGAAAACATCTTAATGTCATTCCCCAAAGCAAAGTTCAGAAAGAACACCTTTTAATTATAGTATTTTACTGGTCCTTCATATAGCCGATGCAAGAACAACTAACACATGCATGCACCAAAGAAAACACACACACACACACACTTTCATGAGACAGAAAATAAGCTATTAAGAGAAAGGGAGGTTGTATTTTACAAACATAACAATATTGAAGGAACGATTGCTAAAGGGATTGTATTCTTTGGATATTTCTATTAAGTTTGATAGGGGTTTTCCAAGAAGAAAAGAAAATATTAAAATATTACATGTAGCCCTCATGATTCAGTTGCTGGTTTTTAATAGTTATATATTAAACTGGTTTTCCATCCCCCTACTGTAAACTAGAAGAAAGCTTCCAAATTGTGATCACATTTCTTTGGGCCACTAATACGAAAATGTTTGCTATTAATTTTTAACATCTGTGGCAGCACCCAATGCACAAGTTCATTTTAATAGGAGATGTGCCTGTGTATCGAAAGGCAGAACTTGCCCTTGGTTTTAGAATTACTGCTATAGATAAAGATAATGATGGGCTGTCAAGGTCTAGGAAGTTGATGATAAAATCACAGTGAACTTGTATAGGGTTCTCTATCCAAGTGGCCCAGCTGGTTGTTCAAGCCATTTTCCCAGTCACAGTACCAGTACAAATATGATCCCAGGTTAAGTTTTCCCATGTTAAGCTATTAATACATAACACCATTTTCCTAGTTCTGGTTAGGTGCTGGGCTAGCCACTAACTGGAGCAATTGAATTTGAAGTGTTTACATCTTGTGTAATTTTTAACTGGCATTTGAAAAATGGTGACATTTCTAGGTGAAATCATGGTACTGCATCACGTTGGGAAAGACTGTCCTTTCCTCTGATGTCCCTCTACATGCCATAACCTTCACTATGCCATTTCAACCATGAATTGTATAAATTGTATAATCACTGTTAAAGAAAGGATTGCAAGATATAAGAAAGCAGATTTAGTGATATATCATGGTTGCTTCTGGGTGAGTGCTCAGGATAGTAGAGAACCTAGGAGAGACCTTTTCACTTCTGCTTCCCAGGGGAAGAAATAACATAGCTTCAGATGCTGAGGAGACCAGTCAGGGCTCTTGAGTGCTACTGGCAGGGCAAAGGCTGCATGGTAGCATTTATGTGCCAGCACAGTGGCTCTATCGCTCCTGCTCCTGCCCCCTCCCTTCCACCAGCTGGTTGTGCTGGGGTGTGCTAGGAAAAAGAGAGGAGTAGTCCAGCTGGTGTACTTCTGGTGTGTGTGTGTGTGTGTGTGTGTGTGTGTGTGTGTATAAAAGCTACCTAGATCTCTTCCCTCCTCAGGTGCACTGCATGGAGCTCAGGCACATTTAAGTATTTAGCCATCATGTCACCCAGTGCCATAATGCATCCAGGTACTAGTGATAGCTGTTAAGTGCACAGCCTCCCTTCATTAAAAAACAAAAAACCAGAGTGACTCTGAGTCGCACAACAAAACTCCCAAAGACACTCTTCAGTCAACAAATAAAGAACCATTTAAAACATATCATGAGGAAAAATGGAATGTAAAAGTTGGGCCATGAAGAAGCTACTTTTAGAACGTATCTTAAGTGAATATTCATTAATAAGACTAATGGTATTTTGAAACATCTGAGGTCCTGACACGCCATACATAGAAATGAAATGAAATATGACTTCCTTTAAATGCTTTGGTGAGTTTCCCCAATGTTAGGGCATGCTGCAGCTATTTTTAGAGTTATGCCAATAACGAATTGGCACTGATCTGTAAGATGTGATTAAAAGTACTTCCAGACAGGCCCACCATCTGCTCTAAACATTCCAAGAGGTTGCTGGTCAATGGTGTCTAAGGCAGCAGAGCAGTAAAGTAGTACAGATATGGAATGTGACCCCGAATCAGCCTGCAGCAAGAGATTAGTCATGGCCAGGGTCTTCCCTCTCATGAGAGTAAGGAATAAAAGACTGTCCAAAACAGGAAAGTAGTAACTGTACCCTAACCGCCTATAACAGCCACACATGCGGCAGTGGCTTTAAGGGGTAAAGGATCCTCCCTCCAACCTATACTGGAGCAAAGGAGCCAGACAAACTCCCCCCACCCAGTTATAATTTTTTCAAATGCAATATTGAAGTCTCTATGTATTTGCATAGACCTGCATACAAATAACTTTAGTGGTTAAATATTTACCAAACTTGTATATTAACTGGTTCACCATGTACTTCCTAATCAGTATATTTTAGGGTCTGAAAACAAGCTTGGTTAAAGGTATCTAAAAATAGGACACTTTCTTAAAAGTGCAAGGAGACCAAGGGAAGGGGAATGATTTATAAAGAGGGGGAAGCAGTGAGGGAATGCATAAGTGGATAATTTAAGCATGCAGGAATGAAGGGTGCTGGAACAGCCAAATATATCTTCTGTCTCCATGATTTTGTATTGCCTGACGACATTTGTTTAAGGCTATAATTATAACGATCCACACTTCAAGTGTATGAAACATTAAGTGTATATTTTGGCTTATTTCTCTTGCATATGAAATAAACAGATTTTCCCCGTTTTTATTTAAATATAGGCTGCCACAGCAGTAGTTAAACACACAATTATTCTTATCTTTTCATTTGGATAGTAAACTGAAGGGAGAGAAGTTGGCTGGAGGCTTATGTGAGGATTATACCATATCTATCCTCAGAAGCCCAAGATACACAGCATTAGTTCAAAATCCTCTAGTCAGAGCCTTGAATAATTGAATAAAGGTTTTGTGAGGAAATTTTAACCACACTGTCATTTTAGGACCATAGTTTATTAACTAGTGACAGGTTTATCTAGTACACATGGGACAACCCTAGCCTTGTGCAAACCTTCCCTATAAACATTGAGCACTTTGTACCATCAAGGTACTTTTTATTCTGTGCTTTGGGAGAAAAACTAGGTTGGAGTTTTTGAAGGTATGTTGGACATATTGTTACATACTGGGCCGGCCCTAGACCAAATGGCCCCCCAGGCAAGGAGCATCTTTGGTGATCCTCCCCTCCCCCCTATTTGTTAAACTTATTTTTTCTACAGCACCTTGATCCCAGTGCCCGCCCCACAAGCCTGGCACCCGAGATGGTCGACTGGGTCGCCTGCCCCTAAATTCGGCCCTGGCTACACACAAAAACAATGAAATCAACATGATGCTAATGGCCTCCTGTGAAGTAAATCCACCGGCCAAGAAAAATTAATAGTTAAGGTTTCCTGAGCCATCAATAATTCTAAATGTATAGCATCACAATGCAGACAATCAAAGAAGATTTAAAACCATTTGAAGTGGAAAGACCCCACCTCCATCCCCAAACAAGTTTGCTTTTTAACCCAGCCATTTCATATCTTTGAGAATGTGCCATCCCATTAGGAATAAGAAAGGGAAAACACAGCAGGAGTTAAGAACAACTCACCAACTGGAAGAGAGGGAGATGATGACAAATGGCTTCACTTTAGAAGTAAAGCTGATTGGGTCTACCCAATTTAAAGGCCAGCCACTGAAAGATGTGCTGGGGAAAAAAAGGTCTCTCCAAGAGGGCAACCTTGTATCAGGGAGAGAGGCCAGGAATCAGAGTCCCAAAGGAATGGGCTTCTTGGGTAAGGGGTTCCTTCTTTATGTTGCATCCCATCCCTGTGTCACAATGTGGTATAATCAGACCATCCAATCTAAAGGGCTTGGTCACAGAACTATTACAGGAGAGGACTTCATTAAATAACTTTCCTCACAGTGTAATACATTTGTTTAATGACAACCCGCTACTGGGATTAATATATTTTGCAAACATACACCAACAGGAGGGATCAAGAGCAAGAAAGCAATCTGTATGCATCTATAATCATTTCCATCCCATGTAAATGTGTTGGTTATTTCCCATAACAACACTCTTCAGGACATGGTTCTTATTTTGCCATATTGACTATGTCACATGGATGACTATTGTGTCATGTTAGGTCTTTCGTCTTTCTTTTCTCCTTGTGAATGTAAAACAATAGACTGCATCTTTCTTTCTTTTTTAATGTACCATTTTAGACACCACTTTCTGTTCATGGTAAAGTAATTGCACTGATACAATATACGGAAAAAACTGGAAACTGCACCAAAAGTGACGTTTAATTTATGGAGAATCTCAAATTGTAATAATTTCCTTAAATTTATCCTCTGAATTATACAGTAAGTCATTTTAATGAGAGTTCATATATATATAATACAAGTGTTATGAGACATTGTTACTGTCTTCTTAATATCCCCAAAGCAAAGTTTATAGTCTGGGCTGTTCTATAATCTAAGAAAGAAATTGCCATGGTAAATGTATAGATTTCAGTCAAACTATGGATGAACTGTAGCATTTCAAGCCATAGGAGTCATAGGGATGCTAACCTCTGAGCCTGAAAACATTTATGTTCCTGATTAGATTTACATCTATGGGACTACTCATGCTTAAAGTATATAAGTGTTTCCAGGATCAGGACCAAGAGGGTGGAATTTAATAAGAAGTTGTAATGATTATTTACTGACATAATGACCTATCATATGTGGTCAAGTTGTTTTGCAAACTGACTGCATTGATTGAAAGATGCCTCTTCCGTTTTGAAAGTTTGGGCTTAGTTTTGATAGCCAAGCATTGTGTTGCTCTCTCTGTGTCTATTGTTAAGATCAAGGGCTAGTGTCACATAATCGTTCTTGATATTTGGTAATTAGTGATGAATGCACATATGAAAACCAGCCATCTCCCTGCCAGTGTTTATCCATAAGAAATGGCATCAGATGCTTGACATCTGAAGTCATGGACTGAAAATCTCTTATACAATAGGAAAGTGAGAAATAGGTTTTGTTTTTTTATTACCCAAAATTCCTTTGCTATAAATCAGGCTCAAACTCCTTTTTAGTGAGCTTGATCTTGATGTAAATTGAGGAATGACGACGTAACACGTGTAATAACTTGCAGCTGGGGGGGGGGGGGGGGAAGAGTCATTTTCTACATGGATCATGCATGGTTTGAAGTTGTTTGCCAAGTCCTCCATGATGAGATCTTGTAGGCTGATGCATTCTGACAAGTTTACTGGGAGGTTATTTGTTTCTTTTTGGAGCAATTTTGTGAAGCTTCTCCCATTCTGAACACCCTCAATTCCCCCTGATTATGCAGGAGGTTCTTGGCATCTTAGGAGAGCTGAATCTTTATGTTGTAGCAGTTCCGTGGATTAGCCTGGCTACTGCAATATGGATAGCTACAAAACATGGCCTTCCTCTTCAAGATTCTAGTCTTAACAGATTGGTTGTTGGGTGAATATCATCTTGGATGTATACATATATTCACTTTGCCCTGTGAAGACTTTCTGAAATAGGAGCCTATCAGCAGCTCTGTGATACGTTGTTTGGTATTTTCCCTAAAGATTCATAGAAGCTCACAGGCTCAGCTTCCCTCATTAGCTGTGCTGTCTTGTTTTCTGTCTCCCTCATTTGATTTCTTTGGATATCCTGCTGTCATCCGGATCTATCACAAAATAAAAAATATACTGTATAGCTCCTTGTTCTAGGAGCTGGACAAGAGCCCAAACCGCTGCCCTGAGAGTATATATAAAATGATCTTACTATTTCTATTTCAGAATAGGATTGCTAGAGTTGTAATGCAGTTAATATTCTTTGCTACTTATTCATGGGAGAGCTCCTCCTAAAAAAGCTGTGCTTATTATACCACCAATGTTGAACTATGGAATTTGTCTTCTCTTAAACATTTTGCAATGCACCGTGGTTCCAACTTATCCCTGATATCAACACATTCTCATCAACTAAATTTCACTAGGTCTGAGATTTGTCCAGTGTGTCTAATGGGATTTTTCATTTTTTTGGCATTCTACATCGCAGAGGTCTGGGGAAGATCTGTGGTTCTGGTGAAATTATTTTTGTTTTCTTAAGTTTAAGCACATTCATATTTTAGATGTCTCATGTGGTCCTGTTCACTTGTTTTTTGTACTGCCCAGGAGCAATTTATTCAGGTTCCTGCCCACATTTTCCTGACTTTTCAATAATAATATTTTAGCAGTTAAATGAACTTTACGTGTTCAAAGGGCTTATAAATCATTGAACCTGATTCACCACTACATTAATCTAGTTTTACATTGGTACAGTCCATCAAAGTGTTACATCAGTGTCAATGTAGGATAACACAACAATGAATCAGATTGCAAGCCCCAAGGGGGAAGGATCATATTTTCTCTCTGTGCGTGTTCAGTGTCTAGCTTCATAAAGACTGACTTGGGCCTGTAAATCCTACAATATAAATAATATTAAATTAAGCCTCATAAAACCCCATCAGGTAGACACCCAAGTATTATCCCCATTTTAGAGCTGAGAAAACTGAAGTTGAGAGACAAAGCGATTTGTTTCAAGCCACAATTTTTGTAAGTGGGAAAATCTTCAGGTTCCCAGTCCATGATCATCTTTTTGGTGGTGGTAGTAGGGAAACAGTGTAAGGCTGCTCTGACTATATTCAGTATTCCCAATTGGTCTTCTAAGAAGTAATGTATTGGATCAACAATTGATGTTTACCGAGTACTGTGTTCTGCTTCTACAACATAGGAGTTGCCACAGCAGATCAGACCATCAAGTCCACTACTCTGTTCCAGACAGCAACCAGTAGAAGATAACTATGAGAAACCCTGCAGCAAGCATTTTACAGCACAACCCATCCTAATGGAAAGTTTCATCCTAACTGTGATGGACTGTGACTCACCATTGCAGCGCCTCCTGCTGGTTCTCCTGGGAATTAGCGCTCCACCCTCTTCTGGTGGTGCCTCACTGGTATGACTTCTGCTCTGATATTCACATCACTCCCAGGACCACGGTGTCCACTTCAGTGGGCTGTGAGGGCTGCATCACACCTGGTTCTCCCCCATTCTGGGGGAACTGCAGTCAACTGTCCAGCTACTTCCTTCAGTGGCAGCCACAGCCAATTGTCTGGCTACTTCCTCAGTGGTCAGGAAAGAGGGAGGGGGACCTGAGCCCGCCCACTATTCTGGTCTCTGCCCAGGGACACTGTAGATGAAAGACATGGGTATTGTCCCCTCCAACCTCTCCATACTTTTCCCTGGGCCACTTCCCTGCACCCCTTACTCTCTGTGTCCTTACCTCAGGTCTTCAGCCTGCCTGTCTTAGCAGCTAGCCAGGAGCTCTCTCTAGCTTTCCTGGTCCCTGCTGGAAGCACTGCTCTGTCCAGGATGATGATACTCCTTCCTCCTGCTAGGAGCCTGATCTTCCCTCCTCTAGCTCCAGGTAGCTACTGAACTGTGCTCTGCCCCGCAGCCCTTCGTAGATGAGCCTGCCAAGGCCATGATTGTCAACTCCTCTGAATCACTTTCTAATTGGCTGCCTCCAGCATAGACTTCCTAGGGCTGCATTTAACTCTGTTTAGTCCAGTGAGGGGCAGCTGCCCCATCACCCTAACCAGTTAGATATTGGCTTATGCCCTGCAGCATAAAGATTGACATCTCTTATAAACTTCTGAAAGTGGAAAAAAAACCCTTTCTTTCAGCCCCCAAATGCACAAAGCAGGCACACAAACATATGGAGGCTCAGATCCTGGGCTTACTTCAGGTTCTTTGTGCTCCTTTGGTTGAATAAGGTTATCATAATCCTGATGACCTGATCCCTGGAAGAGGTGACTCCATAGTTGTTGTAGAGCTGCCATAGCAGCTTGTACAGCTGCCATTCACTCTTGTTAATCCTGTAGAGAGCATGGCTCAAAAAAGGTGTGTGTGTGTGTGATTTCTGTTACTGGAACTACAGTGCTGAAAGGGTTAACAGTGGGTATGAAATGCAACTTTTTATAGTCCCACTTAGGGCTGATTAGACAGCTTTTTATTAAAAAAAAAAGAGAGAGAATTATATCTTCATTTCAACCTGGACTTAGTGTACAGGAAATACATATTTTCTCAGAATAATAAAAATCACATGTCAAAGACAAATTTCATTTGAAAGCATGTAAATGCAGTTCTTTTAAGAAACAACAGCATCAACAGATTTAACACTTGCTATCAAGTACTCAAAACTGAGTAAGTGCAGATTCCCTGGGAACTCATTAAATTCTGTTCAAGGAGACATGTTCCAGCTCAGAAGTGCTACCTTTGTGCATTCTTACACTGAAGTGATATTGCCAGTGGCATTCTTGCCTTGACGCTTACAACTACTAGAGGAGGTTCTAAAAACAAAGTTTTCATTAAAGGGAGTTCTTTGATTTACTAATTTGGATCCAAGCAAAATGCTGTTAGTGAAAAATTACAAGTGCAATTTATTCATTTATTGCAGCTCTTTTCATGCAGATATCACACTTGAAAGAACAAAATATTTACAAAAATGTGATCATGTATATAATATGAATCTTTAGAAAATACCCAAGTGGCCTTTACAAACACACGGACTTTTTCAGACAGTGTGTTTTGGTTGAGAGTGTCTGGCTATTGAAATAGGTTATAGATGTAACTGGATTAATTCAGTGTCTGAAAGCTGGTAGGCCATGTTGTAAGACCCTCCTTGTTGGGAAAGATTTGACTGACTGATAATATACAAATGGATTTTCTTTACATGTTTATATCCGTGTATTCAACTGCAGCAGAACTGCCTACAACCAAGAAAGGGAAATGTGTGGAAACCCCCCTGAAATATTTTGAACTTCTTTATGGGAACCAGGGCAGTTAGCTTCAGCAGCTTGATAACATTTTGGCATAAATTGGTAAGTCTCTGAGGGCAAAATGGCTAGATTGCCCTGGAACTGCTCCTTGAAAACTGTCACCAGTCAAGCCAATCAGTTTAGTCAATGTTATGTTGGGAGTTGGGGACAGAGGCTGAATACAAAAGAGGTCCAGAATAGTGGCAGGCAGACCTCTTGGAACAGGCTCATTTGAAGGGTGGCCTATTATATGTGAGGATACAGGCAAAGGTAGCAGAAACAATATTAGTCATGCATGGAAAGGCCAAAGTGGATCTAAAATGGATCTTGTTAATTAAAGGGAAAGTGAACTCCTGTGCTTGGCAAGAGTGCAAACATCCTTCAGCTGTATTCTGTATACAGACTTTGGCCATCAGTGAAAATAAATGTGGTAGGAAGAAGGAAGAGTCCTATCCCCAACAGTAAGTCCCTTTGGGAGTTCTTGGGTGGTGTTTCATCTCTTCAAGGTGTTTAGATACATCAGTGATAAACAGATAGAGTCTCTCCATCTCGCTGGATAATCCTGGGCTAAAAGATAGACATCGAAGAGATCATCTGAGAAGAATGAGGGAGACAGAGATCTAATCAGACTGAGTTGCATGATCTTGCCAGTAGATGACCACTTAATCATTTTGCTCTTAACTTCCTTCTATTTTTGAGCTACTTTCTCCACATGCAGAGGCAGACTTTACTAAATTAAGGGGAGAAACCCAGACTAACAAAAATTTGCATGAGAGCCAAACAGTCATTCTGACTATTGTGTGAGGCAGAAAATGATTGAGAAAACTGACAAAATCCTCAAAAATACTTGCTGGACTTAAGACTGTGAGGGGAAAGGACACTTCCCAACTTACTTGGGGGTGGGTCTTTTTCTCATGCTTTGTTTATGAGCCCATGTTGCAGTGTTTTCCCAAATCAGTGGTTTTATAAAAAGTTTTTGCTACTCTTCGCCTCTGTGCTTGCAAAAGGGAAAGTATTGCCTCTTAGAGATGCCCAGAGGGTGGTGTGTGATTGTCCCAGGTCACTGGGTGGGGGCTCGAGCCGGTTTTGTGTTGTATTGTTGAAAAGGAATCCCTAGATACTGAACCCGGCTCTTGTTGCTGCTGGATTCACCTGGTAGAAGGATTACATTTATAGGACATAACCTATTGGAAACAGACATCCTTGGTTAAATTTTAAAATGCCTGGACAGCTATTTAGATGGATTTTCAAAGTGTATGTCCTCTGAAACATCCTTCCTGGGTTTTGGTTTTTTTTGTTTTTGTTTTTAAGAAAAACTTTCACTGTCTTACTGGCTACAATGAGCATGAAATATCAAAGAAATGAAGTTGATCGATTGACTGGTGCCAATTCTGGCTAATATAAAGGCCAGACTACTAAAATGTCTTTCCATGCTTTAAAAATAGCATTGTACCCGGGTAAAGTTTTTTTAATGGTTGATAGGCTATAATGAAGATGGGACCTTTTCTTTTTTGATTACAGATGTCTTAGGCAGAGTACTCTTTTCATGTGCAGCAGAGACTTCTTTTGTGAAATAGAATTCATTCTCTGGGAACTAGACTCTACAGAGTCAAGACAATAAAGTGAAAAATAATTATAATAAACTTTTGATAGCAAACTCCATTTCTTGGCAATTACAATCACCATGGGGATTACAGAATCACGCTTACTTCTGCAAGTGTGAGAAGACTCCAGGCACTTCTCCCCCCAGAAATGAAGCCAAAAAGGCTTCGCTGCAGGAAAGAACCAGTCTTTGGAAGTAGTTCAGGTGATTGAGACAGCTATTTTGGCTCTGGCAAATTTCCTCTGGGCCATGGAAGGACAAAACAAGACAACTTGCAGACCAAACAGACTAGCAAGAACTGCAGCAGAGGAGTGGATTACAATTGAGAATAGCCTATAACATCACTTTGATAATCCATCAAAAAATAGAAAGATCCTGAACAAGAGAAAGAGGAAACGGGAAGATCAGTTAGCTAGTAAAGTTTACCTCTGCTAAGACATATGGAAGCCTGAGAACATGGGTTAGGCAAGTTCAGTGAGATCAACCTGGTCATGAGAGAGAACATTTCCATGCTGCAGAAATACAAATTCAGAATCTTATTTCCAGGTGTTGTCATAACTCAGGAAGGTGCATTAGCCTGGCATTCAATCAGCTGGCAGATGGAATTAGAATATAATAGTGCACGTGGAGGAAAAGGGTTAGTCACAGCTGGGTAGTATTATCAGTCAATAACAGCACTCCAGAGATCCAGCAGGAAAAAAAAGACCTTCAAGGAAAAGAGTAGACAAATCTGGCAGCTCCCAGCTATTACAGTATGTTCTTTTATGCTTGATATAGCACAGAGTTCTGGATCCAAAACACAAACTATTAAGCGAGCTTCACTATCCAAGTATGAGGTGGGTAAATGTTAATCCCATTTTATAGCTCAGCGGGCTGAGGCCAGGTGAATTCCCCAAGCTCATTCAGCGAGATAGTAGCCTGAAATTAGGACACAAAACTCCAATTCTCACAGTCACCTGCTCTGAGTCCTAGACAACATGCCATGTCTTCTAAAAAGACCAGCAGAGATCCCAAAGCTTTGGGAAATGGAACATGCTTTTAAAAGGAAAAACTGACACCTGGAAGTACTTTTGGCAGCTGATAAACAAGAAGTTCCAAAGGCATGATCCTGCTGCCATTGAAGTCAGTGGTAAATTTGCCAGTGACTTCAAGAGGACAGGATCAACCACTGAGTGATCCTGCTGCACAATGTGAAGCTACAATATCTGAAATGTGCACTTACATGTTGTTTTAACAGACTGAAATGAAGAATAAGCACTTGTAGAATATTGATAGAAAGGAGTAAATGCACCTGGCTTGTGGGAAAGAACAACAGGTGTGTTCACATTTAAAGTTATGTTCACCAAGGCCTGCAGCCTGGGGGTTTACCAGTTTACCAGGCTGGAGCTCCCCAGCTCCCTTTGCCCTTCCCCAGCTCTGCTCCACTTCAGGTGTCTTGCTCCCTGGTAGATAGCCCTTCCCACTCCAGAGCTAGAGTGAGACTCCTTTCCTAGTTCCTCCCTCACAGCCCTCTTATCAGCTGGGCCCGATTAGGCTGGCCATACCTGTGGTCAGTTACTCAGTCAGCTTCCCCCAGCTGTTCTCACTCCTTTTATTTCAGGAGTGGGATAACCACCCCACTACAGGTACTATGCCAATTTAAACAAGACAATGTTCAGTCCCCCTAGGTTATTAGACGACAGGCAAAGACTGAAAACAAGACTTGTGATTTGGGGGAGCCGAGCGTATTTCTATGAAATATCAGGATGTAAGGGACATGAGACATCTCTTAGTATTGGAAACTTTCTCTAACCCATGAAGAGGAGGTCAAATTCCAATAAGTGAGAGTGACTTTACAACAATTGATACCTGCAGGAGATCTGCCACAATGTGTAAAGCTAAGCACGTGTAAGACTCTTGAAGCACTGAGTCCCTTGCCACACAATTCTTGGCTTATGGAGATGGTGTTTATGTGACTTTCCACCATTGAGTTCTGCGTAATTTACTCAATGAATAGCATGGTCTACAATGCAGTTTATTTAAAAACATTTATTTTAGGCAAAATTAAACAGACAATTGAGATTACATAGAACTACAATTTTGAACCAGATCACTAAACATTTTCATTAAAAATGCACTGTTGCATTGATTTAAGTATTTTTGGACTGATCAATCAGTTCGTATAATATTTAATCATGCCATCTGCAGAGCCAATTGCCATAAAAATCAGTAAAGAAAAAGGTTTCTTAAAATGTGCAAATATCTTAGTATTGTGTTACCATTGATAGTAAATGGCCACTAAATATATGCTTATTACGTAAAGCTTTTTAAAGTACAATAAAAATACAAATTCTATTTGTTAAAAAAAGCCATTTATATGGCTACTAAACATCCTCATTATACAAATTCCAAAATACTATAAGACAAACAAAATTATAAAGACTTTTGCTTATGAAACATATACTACTCTATGTTAGCGATTATATGTGTGTGTGTGTGTGTGTTTATGTGTGTGCATGTGTGTGTATATGTATATGAATGTTGAGCAAAGAATAAGAGAGGAAGACTTACATAAAGTAGAACATTAAGATCCCAGTTCAGCAAATTACTTAAGTGCATCCCTAACTTCAAGCAAATGAGTAACCTCCATTGATGCTAAGGGACTACACTTATACTTAACATTACATATTCGCTTAAGTTCTTTGCTGAATCGGGGCCTAAGCATATATGCTTAAATGTAATATTGCATAAATGCATTTTTTTCTGTGTAAACCTTAAGACGATAAGCTCAAAAGCAACACTGCATGAACCATGTACCAAAAAAAGTCAGTCTTTTTTGGGGGAAAAAAGACCCCAACCAACCCTACTAAAAATCCCCTGAAAGTCCTTTTTTTATTTATGCTTGTTGTTAAAAGGTGTGGGGGAGGGTTAATGAGGGTTTTATGGATGGAAGGGAATTTCCTTAGCATAACATTTGGTACACATTGAACAAAATCATGGCAAAGTATAAACATTCACAAATCAAATGTTCACTTATTGTTTATGTTAAAGGTTAGTGAAAAGTATGCATAGACAAGTCAACAATATATGAACAACCAGCAGCAATATTTCGTGTGTGTGATTATTCATCACAATGCAAGAATCTTACTTTCTTTAAGTATATTTAATATCTAGCTCTGTTGTGTGACCTATTTATGGGTATTTAAGGTTTCATTATGAGCTTTCACTGAGTTGTTGCTGTAAGTTGTAGAGCTGCAGCGTGACATTTAACAGTAACACTACAATGTTTCGCAACATTTGAAGGCCCCACCCCTGCAAACACATTAGCATGCGAGTACTTTTACACACGAGTACTCCCAGTGAATACAGTGGGGTTACTACATGTTTCTTAGGATTAGGGTGACCAGATGTCCCGATTTTATAGGGACAATCCCGATATTTGGGGCTTTTTAAAAATATGGGCTCCTATTATCCCCCACCCCCATCCTGATTTTTCACACTTGCTATCTGGTCACCCTATTAGGATGAAGTTTTTAGTTTTCAGAACATTAAATATAGCTGTCATGTAATGAATTCCAAATTACAAACATCATACAAAATGTGCAACTAGCTTAGCTGTAAAACATCAAACCAGAAATGCATAGCATTAAGTTTGTCCATTTTACAAAATAACTGAAACATGTATACTTGACCTCCCTAATTCACTTATCAAACATTAGCTAGCACATTGACAATTAATCTATTATATTTACTTTTTAAAATGTGAATTAAAGGCCTAAAATATTGTGTACAGTGAACTGGAATTAATTACATGGCATCCACATTTATCTGTAATGTACATACTAATTTTTAGTATGTTTTATTTTCTTAATTGGTATTTAAAATTTTTACTTTACAATAATCATCCTATTGATCTGAAATTAAATAGTGGCTTGAAGCAATTAATTTTAAAATGTCACCACTCAAATATTATGCAAAAAATATATTGTCTTCGTCTTCTAACAGAAAGAGGTATCTATGAGTTCATTAAAGAACTTTCCCAGCTTAAAGTGAATACTCATTAGGTATTGCAAATGTCTGTCCAAGTATGAGTGTGAGAAATACAACAGTGTAATTTAATTCATATTTCATATACAAGTGTGACTTTTTACATTTTTACAGGGAAATATTGAACCTAAGTTGGAGTTTTACAGAAGCAAACTTCACAAGAGTTAACATGTTTAAAAATATAATTTTTGGCACATGAATAACATCTATAATACTTGTTCTGAATTAAAAATAAAGGATCATATAAGAATTTTAAACGTCTGGTCTCAGCATCAGCACCTGCTGTCTAGCGGGTCCAGACAAAATACTGTGCCTTCAAGAGTTAGTCCCATTTTGAACCCCTCCTGTTAAAAAAAGAAAAAGAAAAAGAAAAAAAAATCAGACGTACAGTAGTTAATAAAAAAGTTGCTGTCTTCCACAGATATAAACCCCAATCCTGCAAACTCCTGAATGCACGCTTAACTTTAGGCATATAAGTAGTCTTCGGAGGCTCCAGTGGCACCATTCATGTGAGTCAAGTTAAGCAATTTTGCGGGGACAGGTCCTAAGGATGCAAGATTTCCGGGCCTGAAAGTCAGAATCTTTTGGTTTTGTGCAAAAATGCAAACTGAATTTAAAATGAATATCACATAGTGAATCATGCATAGGGCCATGACAGAAATGGTACCTGAGGAGATACACTGAAACCTGTGTATTTGTAGGATGTCCTGTCACTGCACAAAGGGAGCAATGGAGCACAGCACAGGGAAGTAGTGCTTGCAGGTACCTCATGCCAGTGTGATCCCTGCTCTAGGTGTCAATCCATCATTGGTGGCTGCAGTGGGTAAAGAATGAGCCAGGCCCTCCATTTTTGAAAAGCACTTTGGGGAGATTTTGGAGAATTTGCTGACAGTGCAGGACCTTCTTCCTTTCAAGCTTTGTTTTTGGGCTCCAATCTCCCAACTCTTATTGGTATTCAGAAACAGAGGAGCTGTTTTCACTTATTCCTGTCTTTTTAGTCCAAACAAACTGCTGTTTTGTTACTTATCACCTGTTATATGCAGTCTGCTTTTCCTTTTACATATTTCTAGCCTATTTCTTGTCTTACATATTTATTTTGTTTTGACTGTCTCCTTTGTCTGTCCTTCTCTGACCTGGCTCTACCCTTTCCATCACGAAGTTTAGGCCTCTAGTCCTTTCTAAACATTCTCCAATATTCTAAATTTACAAAGCAAACAAAAAGAACTCAATGTTCATGTGTCTCTTATATGAATGGCAAAGAGAACAGAATAAGTTACACAAAGTTTGATCAATTCAAAGAATTCATGTGCCATAATGTATCAGAGTTTTATTAATACGCCTTTTGTCCTTTATGATTGTAATTAGCAAACTTCAGAACGAAAAGAAAGTGGTTTAGCTGCCAGATACTTAACTAATATCATACATTAAAAACCAGCTTTCTTGAATAAGAATAAGAAGGATTTCCAAAAAAGGCAAGATAAAATATTATCATAATGCCAGGAACTACAGCATTATCATGAGTAGACTTAAAAATCATCAGACTCAGTAGATTATTTCTGGCTTTGGAATCTATGAAAGACACGGGAAGTAACTCTCCTGCTCCATTCAGCACTGGAGAGACCTCAGAGTACCGTGTCCAATTCTGGGAACCACACTTTAGGAAAGAGGTGGACAAACTGGAAAGAGTCCAGAGGAGAGAAGCAAAAAATGTAATAGGGTTAGAAAACCTGACCTATAAGCAAAGGTTAAAAAGACTGCGCATGTTTAGTCTTGAAAAAAGAAAGCTGAGGGGGCATCTGATAACAGTCTTCCAGTGTGTTAAGGGCTGTTATAAAGAAGCTGGTGATCAATTGCTCTCCATGTCCACTGACTGCACCCTCTGGGCTTAAAGCAGCGCAGACCCAATGGTAAATTTACATGTATTTGAGCAGATAATGATCTCTATCGAAATGTGATTGATTTCAGGGAAAATAAAGGCAAGCCTCTTGTTGCATTAGGAAGAAAAATAAAAATGGCCACAGTTTCCGCAAGCTGTACAAGATTAACTAAAGTGAGACTTTAGAACATATAACAGCTGCTGCTGCTATAATTTGTGAAATGGGAAAGTTTCCATACATGTAACAGCCTCTAAGAAACTTCAAATTCCAGAGATTAGAAAATATGGAAAGACTAATTTCATTCATGTGTGAAGTATGGTAAACACAGAGGGATGAAAATGTTTTGGCAATACAGAGGAGATGCGTGATATTCTATAGCTTGCGAGAGTGTCCTGGAACCCCCATATCCCTTATTTTCAGATAATCGTGATCTTGCATATAAAGCATGCCTTGTAAGGTATCAGGGAAAGCTTATGGTCTGCTGCAAGTCATTTCTCTATCCATATATTTGTATCATTAAAGCATATGAAGTTATGAGAATTGTGTTGTATGGTGGTCACTATAACATACTGTAAATTGGGGAATCAACCAAATATTGGCTTCCCAGAGGAAACAGAAAGGAAAGTAACTAACACCCAGTTGGGGTATCAATCAATCCATCAACAACCATTGTCCAACAGGGAGCTACAATGCACTGCCTCACCTGCATAAGGCCACACCATGGGAATTTCTCAACTTTGCCTGGAGACTCAGCAATGCACCCACATATTCCTGAACTTGTGTTTTCCAAGCACATGGACTGAGGGTATAAAACACAGAGAATGGCCATGTTCTGGGCCGTTCTTCTGCCCTCACCTATGCTGGAAGTATAAGACACTGAGAAGAAAACAAGACTCCAATAGAGGAGATTGGCTCAGGTTTAAGGAACAAACCTGTATATTAAGGACTACAATATTCAACGGGGTGAGAAAAACAGCTTAATCTAGTTGCTGCCCAGTCTAATAGGGCTGAGAGTTTAGACTGCGTGCTTATATCTGACTTTTTGCCTATCACTTATATATAAGTGATACATGTGATTAACCATTTATCATTACCAGTGAGTTTGTATGAAATGTGTGGTAAATCTGCTTAGGTTTGACAAAGGCAGGTATATAAACACTTTCTATTGTTGAAGTAGTGAACCAATTAATAAATCTTCACTGCCCATCCTGAGCAGTGCAAGATAGCACTCCTCAGGCACAGTGCTGGGGGGATTTGGCTCTGGTGCCTTTCTCTGGGTAATTCATGCTTGGCTCTAGGAGCATTCATGAAATATAGCTGGGTGTGGGGCTCCACCTGCTACTGTGCTGAGTGATCACAGTGCTTGGAGGGGTTTGCTGTTGGTCACTAGCAAGGCATTGTGGGAGGCAACCCAGGCTGGAGAGAGTTCAGGGGGCACAGTCACTGGCTGCACCCTGGAAGGATTCTGTCACAAAATGTTTACCAGAGATCTGTCTGAGCTGCAAACTTCAGATCTGGGCACATGTGTGGTTTTGACCATTCCTAAAGGGTCAGGTTCATGGTGACAGTAGAAAGATCATCACTGTGAAATATGGGCCAAAATTACTAACTCTGTATACTGGAAATTACATAGAAATTCCCCACTTATATCAGTAGGTTTATGTTCTCTTGAATGATCAGCTGTTCTAAGTTGTCATCTTGCCATCACTGCTGAACTCTATGTGAATTGTCTCCCTGGACAGACAACCAATAAATAACAGCATTATATATTATTTGATCAAATACACACTTATTGAAATTCAGAAAATCTGTATTTTTAGATAGTGAATGAGTACAAACATGCTGGCTCTACATACATATCTACTATAGAAAATAAATGAGGCCTTCAGTTTTATCTCATATTCTCCATTACTGTCATACTCCTCAGCACATATGGTATTTGGCCTCACTAGGCTTCTTGGAACTGCTTATGTTTTTCTTCTTCCTAATTCTTTTCACATCTTCACTGACTCCTTAGATAGTCTTGTGGACCCAAGAAACCACTCATGACTTTTCTAAGATGCCAAACTTGCCTATCATGCACTGTTTCATATTTCTTTCCATATAAAAATAGGCAAGCAACCGACTGATTTTAATCAAGAACTAATTTATTATATAGATCTTATAATATGAAAGCAGCCTAATGTCAACAATTTTGCCTCTGAAGTTCGAGTGTGAAATGGAAGCAAAAAAATGCCCCCGGTTTTTCAACACCCCTATATTTTCATATGGCAGCATGGAAGATGCCTCATATTATGTCAAAAGATCATGCAAGAGAAATTAACAACAACAGCAAAGACAAACCAGGTTCCAGATACACATGAGTAGAGTAGATTGATAAATAATATTTTCCTGAAGAGACACTTTCACTAGCAATAGTCCGATGATGAAAATGTCGAAGTTAAGTTATATGATACCCGGGTAAGTGGTAAGGAAAAAGCAACCATATTTAAATAAAGAAATGAAATTGGGAAACAAGTCTATAAATTATGACTTGAAAGACATCTTCCCTGCCCCAAACCAACCAATCAACCCCCTCCTAAAAATAACAAAGCTCCCCAGAAACATTTGCATAAAAATGGTCCTGAATTACAGATATAAAATATAAGCCTCACAAAAGATATCAATTATACATCATGCCCATTTTTTAGGATTTTAATGATAAGTTGATTTAATATTGATATTAAAATATGATATACCAACCATCGCTGACGCTAAACGCCCAGGAAAGCACAAGAAGATAAGAGAGATATTAGAAATAGTACAAAGAAATAAAAGCATATTTAGGGTTTTATTTTTCACCCAAACCATTGATTTATACTAACATTCTTTATAGGATGATATCATATGCATTATGCAATCAAATTTGAACCCCTTTGTTGAAGAAATTAAATGTTAACCAATGCTGTGGAAATTTCACTGTAGAACTGTTGTAGCTAGATTTTCCTGATGCCAAACCTCTAAGTGATATTTCTCACATCCTATTAACTCTAGCGTTGACTTTATCCTATGCAAATATTAGTACTAGTGCTGGTCAGAAACTTGAATTCCCGAACCACAATAAATTTCAAAATGAAAAAGTTGTTCCAAAATGCAATGATAAATGAAATTTCAACATTTCTCATGAATGGGAATTCCAAAGTTTCATTGTGACCTTTTCTAAACATTTCCAAGTCTCCCCAAGTTGCCCATTCCTTGGGAGACCCCAGCTGCTGAAGAGCCTGGGCTGCCAAGGAGCCAGGCAGGTGAGCTGGAAGAAAACTAGGCAGGCTTCTATTGCAAACTAGCCTAGTTTCACTTGCAAATTTGTCAAAATCAGGATGGTTCTGCGGAGCAGTTTTATTTCAACTAAACATCATTTTCTGATGAAGAAAATGTTAAATGATGCCAGAAAATTTCCAACCAGCTCTAATCAGTACACTTAAGTGCCAAATGCATTCTTTCTAAAGACAGTGAGAATATTCAACATTGCCTCAGGAATTCAAATGTTCAACTCTGGTTGAAGGTCAGTGGAATCCATCCACAAAGATCCAAGTTCATTGTTCTTTGTATAGTAAAAACAAATTTTTAACATGGTGTAACACACAGATAGCTATATGACACATACTTTACCCTTATTAGGTAAGTGTTCATGTACTAATGGAAAGCATTTGTTGAAATGATAAATATGTAATTACCTGCATCTCATCTAGTTTGGACTGAATGTCTGGAGGGAAATCTCCTGCTCCACAGCTAAAAGGGTCAAATGGTTCTGCTCCGAAAAGGTCTCTCTCTAGAATGAAAATAAACATTAAGTCAAGAGTCAGTGATATATGGAAGGAGTAGCATTGTGCGTGGTAAGCATGTCTCCCTACAATATACCCTGAACAATACTTCCAGTCATCCATTTTATGAACAGCAATGTTTAAATATAAACTTGGAAGCGAGTCCGGTTTAGCTTATTTTCCTCCCTTTCTAAGTATCCTACCAAGCTGATGTTTTCACTTCTCTCTCTTGCACTTTTAGGAATGTTCAGTAATTATCATATCACTCCTTCCTGATTAAGGAAGTTCAGGCTTTACCTCTTGTCTCTGAAAGATAAATCCTAATGGCATAGTCCTGCAATTATCGTGTGTAGGAATTTCACAAATGAAAAAGGTGCAGAAGTGGGCACGAAGCATTCATCTTTTTTTAATTTATTTAATCTATGGCAGAAATAGACTCTTGAAAAACTATCCAGTGTTCGTGTCACCTGTTTCTTGCTTCTTGCAATCAGGTCTGAGTGTTTGCATAAAGACAAAAGGCCCTCTCTGTACACACCAGGTAAAGCCTAGACTTGTGACACAGTTCTTTTGGACACAGCTGGTATTATCGGAAACAACTATTATCCCAAAGGCATTTTAGTTTACTCTTAGATAAGATTAACAATCAAAAAACAAAAAGCAGTGGATCATGAAAGATCAGGTTTCAGAGTGGTACCGTGTTAGTCTGTATCACTCCAAGGTGCCACAAGTACTCTACGTTCTTTTTGTATGAAAGATCAGTTATCATATATGTCCAAAGAAACCCAGATCTGAAATGGAGCAATACATCTCTTTCTGAGTGCCTTACAGCAACTTCTCACTATTCATTTTTTCTTCCTAACTAGTCTTTATTGTTCTTAATTGTGTCACTGCCTATTTTTAAGGTCCAGTCAAGATCCAATATTTTGAACATCACTCTACTATATTAGCTCAGTATTATACTAATCTTATTTCATCCGATTTGTAGTCCAGTTCATTCATTTTTTTCTCTCCCATCAGGTACAGATGTTTTTTTTTCTCCATAAAATGAGTGCCATGTACATATGGTGTTCCTATAAAGACTGGAAGCCAGCTAAACTGGTTTTGATAATCATTTTGCTAACAGTCTAAACATATTGGTTGCATCACTTGAAAAACTAGGTAACCATATCTGCATGGTTTCCAGAAGGAAAGTTTAAACTATATCCTATCTTTTATCCACCAAATCTGTTAACCATGTGTAGGGCGCGAGAAGATTTTGTGACGGTATGCATATAGAGAACGCTCTCATGCTAGACACCGGGGAAAGGGTACTCTCGGTCAAGGCAACATTCCTGCATACCAGTGTTATCTATTGTATACCAAAGCTCTCCAGCTTCTAACTGCTTGCAAGGATTGTGTGATACTAATGAGGCAAAACAAGTTACATGAGATGTAAATGTATATATAAGTAAGTGAGATATATATAAGTTACATGAGATGTAAATGTGCATAGGTATTTCTGTGTCTGCGTGCCCCCACATAATGGGCTTCACCCTGAGCATTGCTCCGATGCGTCAGGCTTTCCCGTCCCAGTGGTAGCAACGAAGGGAGCCCCCGTTGTGGGTGTGTCACTGTCTGCCTTCAATAAACTCACCACTTTTATTCAGCAGCTATGTGTGTGTCTCGTTTCTATGGGACTCTGAGTACCCTGCAACACCATGCTATCCAATTATAAAGTGTATTAATTTAAAAGTAAAGCGGGCTATTGTTACCTGTGATATTACTAGCTTTATGTTCTAGGCCAAAACAAGACCTGCAACATTAGTGTCAAAGAGGGGGGGAGGGAGTCAGCAGTGAATTAGGTTAACCTAAACAATAAACTACAAAATATTTTCTAAATCAAGAGACTGCATGTTACAGTATTACTGTTCATGCAATCAATGTTGAAACAAATTGCACAGGATAGATACAGAATATAGAATATTAATATATTAATTTTGAAATATGTATATAGAGCAGTATGTCTAGAGAGCCATGACTTTCATGGCAACTCTGTGCATGTGTGTATGATTTATAGAAAATCACAGGTTGAAGTCTTGGCCCCACTTAAGTCAATGGCAAAACTCTCATGACTTCAACAGGGCCAGGATTTCACCCATAGCCTTTCAACCCATTACTGAATAAGACTGTTCCTTGAAGTTATATCATATATGTCCATTGCAATGGAACTCGGGTTTGAAACTTAGTATTATTACGTGGCTTTAAGATATTCTGATTTTAAACTAAAGGATATTAGCAGTCTCATAATGTCTCATTACAAACTTAAATAATCATGTGACACAACATATTTAACCAAAATGACTACACTTGCATTTTTCCATGACAGGGCCATGACTTTTCCCTTTTTTTCACCATGATTAACAACTTACATTAAATATGTCAACATCCATTTGAAACAACAAATAGTAAGAGGCTTTTTTAATGTTTCTGTCATACTTAACATTAAAGTACTGAAACAAACTTGAATTTGATTGGTTAACCAGAACCTCGCAAACTGTGGTTACATTACAGTCCATGAGGTTATATGATGTGGCCTTGAATCTTAGAACTATATCCTGGCTCATGGTGATACCAGAAGGCTGTCCATTAGAGCAGATTCAGACCACCATGTTATACCGGTAGGTGCATCCTTGGCTAGCACAGAGCTGATGTAACTTGGCCTCTGCACCTATGGCTTTCTGAGCAACAAAGAGGATTTATCTGGGGTACACTGAAGAAATATGGCTTGAGTACTCTTCAGTTCTGGCGATCCTCAGCTGTTAGCCAGCATATGTTGAGCGGCTGAGGGAGGCTTTAAATGACAATAAGTGCAGAACCATCATTCCTCTGTAATGTTCAGGAGATATAGGAATATTTATTACTATAGATACGAGTTATTCTCATTTTTATTTATTACTTCCATTTCATAATACCAAGAAGATGATACTTTTCACTGTGACTATTACCCTTGGCAGATAGGTGAAGGCAGTCAGTTTTTCATATAATGCCTTACCAAACACCTAAGGCATAAATAAGTGAAATAAACCACCCAGGGCTTTTGCATTTCTTAAGGCTGAAATATAACTTCAATTATTATTAAAAGGAAGTTTCTGAATATTCAACTGCTATGGAATATTTTCAGTTATTCTGGAATATTTGTCATTTAGGCCCAAACCTGCAAGAAGCAGTTCTGCTCAAGTCAATGGAACTACTCACCTGCGTAAGGAAAGCAGGTTACAGGGTGTGATCGGTAATTTCTCCCTTCAGGAGAGGGAATGATTTGTTTCAACTGTTATTTATTTTATGTAACATTATCCTTCAAAACTAAACATAGAAAGACTTATTCTAGTTGAGATAAACATGCCATACATCAGTTATTCTTCAAAATTTATTTTATAGATACATATCCAGTGCCATATCAAGTAAACTTTCCAATGCAAATTATGTCTGAACACATTCAGCTTCTAAATACCTGTTTTAGGGTGGGTTTGAGCTGAAAATTGTCCTTATACTTTCACAGTCTCTTTGCTTTACTTAAAAAATAACATTTATTTTTCATGACATGTTTGTGAGTGGATGTAATACTTTGAGTTATGAGAGAAACAGACAACACTGCCTAGAGCTAGACACAATGCCAGGCAGGTGTTGTGCAAGATTCCCCACACATTTTTCTTCATACACCCTGGTCCTGAGCAGCCAAATTATTGTCGCTGTTCTCCTGAACAGCGGCTGCCAGCTTTGTGGTAACTGTGGGCTAGATAACAACATAGCTGCACCATCACCAGGGGATCACCGCAGGCTTGTCTCTCAGAGCTTAGGAGTGAAACACTATACCCCTTTAAGGGATGCAGCCTCCCTGTGTGGCCATGCTACTCTGAGAGAAGCCTCTCTTGTCTATAGAAGTGGAAGACAACATTTCAATATGAATGTGTGGCACATCCCCTGTATGAACTGTAGCCTAACAGCAGGTTAAAAATCAGCAGATAATTAACTAGTTTTTTGTTACAAAAATGACTATATTACACATATACATTACACTTAGAGAAAGGTATAAAAGCAATTTTCAAAACAGGATTAGAAATATTGGACCTGTCAATTTTGTTATCTCCATGACTGAACAGTCCCTCAATGAGAGTTACCATTATAATAATATAGTATTTCCCATCCTGATTATGCAGATTAGGATAGCGGTAACACAGATTATTTTTGACTATGACATAACAAAGCAGGTGATATTCAAATTTGTTGTAAGATAACTTAAAACATGAGAATTTCTCACCTGGCAATTCTTTTTTGCCACTACATGCTTACACCTTGAATACTGTGTGCAATTCTGGTCACCCTATCTCAAAATAGACGGTAGTGGGGTGGTTGCCCCATTTGTGGGGAAACAGAATGAAAACAGCCCAGGAAGGGTTGTGGCTGGGAGCAAGCAAGCTCCAGCCTGATTGGACAGAGCAGCCACAGCTGTGGCTGGGTCAATTAGGGCTCAGCTGGTCCTGATAAAAGGACTCAGTTTGGAGCACAGGACAGTCTCCTCTGTCTGTAGAGGAAGACTGGCCTGGCTGCTGGGAGCTTGACAGGGTACCTAGAAGGGGAGCAGGGCTGGGGCAAAGCAAGAGGAGCTGGGGAGCTCCGGCCTGCAAATCATTGGCTGGTGGAAGCACTCAGTAAACAATCTGGGTTTAACTAGCTTTGACATTCACCTTGGAGAACCCCATGTTGAATTCTGAGCATTCCCTGTCATAGAAAAATTCAATTTTTTTTGTTTTCCTGATTGAAACAAAAATAAATTTAAAAGCATTGAAATCCTCTGTGAAACAGAATTGTCATTCTCCACATAGCTCCATCCCATATATAATGGGGACGGATTGAGCCAGGCACCATGAGCCTGGAAGCCAGGGATGTCGAGGAGCTCAGCTGGCCTGGTGGCAGAAAGGAATCAGGTTTTGAAGGCTGTTAGGCAGGGTTCTGCAGAAATCCTGCCTAATTTCCGGGAGAGTATCATCAAAACCAAACTGTCTCTACAAAACATTACATTTAAACAAATCAGTAAGTAAATTCTGAGAAGAAAATGCCTTCTTGGGATTTTCCTGACCAGTCCTAAAGGGAGCCATTCTTGGGTGCAATGGGGGTGTGGATGCGACACGCTACAACTGTCACCAGGAGCCAGCCCCACGAGCAGAGGAGGCAGAAAGATGACTTACAGCCTCCTTTGTATCCTTTCTTGAGCTATAAAATCCCAACTTGAATATAGATTAATCTATTACACAAGTTTATACAGATAAAAGACCCAAACTTGTCCTTTCTGTGCATCCCAAACTGCACTGAGATCAATGAGATTTTGAGAACATAAAGAATATTGCAAGAATATCCCCTATAACTGAAGCATACCAGGCAGCAGAAAGAGTTCTAGCCTACATTTGAAAAGATTTCTACTGCCAGATGCTTAGGATCTGATTCTGCCAGCCTTTGGTGCTATTCAACTGCACCAGAGTACTATTCAGTGTGAATAGGGGCAATATTAGGGCTATTAGCAATTGTAAAGACATTCAGGAATATCTCAATCATTCAGTGCCTCTTGACATTTCTGATATATGCATGCTTCTTACTCACTTTTTAGAACATTTCTCACCCTCTGGATTTAAACTGGGTATCCAGGTTATCAGTTCAATTTATAATTCCTTTCTTTTTTAAAATTATTTCAAAATGGTTGGTCAATAGTCAGATCAAGACAAATATATTTTCTCTATATTCTAGCAGAAAAACAGCTTATTCATTAGAGTAATGGAATTTGCAGGCATGACTGGTGCTACTCATTGAGCAGATGTTTTCAGAGAACTATTCACAATCACTCCAAGATCTCTTTCATGAATGATAAAGCTAATTTCAACCCCATCAGTTTGTTTGTACTGTTGGGATAATGTTTTCCAATGTGCATGGCTTTCCATTTATCAACATTGGATTTCATCTGCAATTTTGTTGCCCAGTCACCCAGTTTTGTGAGATCCCTTTGTAACTCTTTGCAGTCTGCTTTGGACTTAACTATCTTGAGCATATAGTATCATCTGCAAACTTCGCCACCTTACTGGTTAGCTCTTTAGCCAGGTCATTTATAAATATGTTGAAAAGCACTGGTCCCAGTTCATTTATTCCTACCCTTTGTTTCCTATCGTCTAACCAGTTACTAATCCACGAGAAGAGCTTCCCTCTTATCCCATAACCCCTTACTTTGCATAAGAGCCTTTGTTGAGGGACCTTGTCAAAATATGGATTTAGTATTTTCTTTATGGACATATATTCCTTAAGTAGTTAATGAAATCATTAACACATGCAACACCTGACCTCCATGTTAGATGTTAATGACATCAACTATTGCAGTAGTGTCATCTCATGTTCAAAACTCATGTCAGTCCCCAAAAATTATGAGATTTAAATTTTTTAAATGAATGTTTGTTCTCATTATCTACTTTCTGTTGTTGGTTTTTTTGAGCCTTTCAGGTTTATGTTTCCAAGGTTTTCTCTGTAGCCATGAGAGCTAGAAATATACTTAAAAAATGAAAAATGAGATTATGTTGTAACCAGAGGACTCAAAAGATAAAAAAAACACCAAACGTTATAAAGCTCTGTATACAATTGCACCACTGCTGTTCAAAAGAAATGCAAATACTTTCATCAACTATAAACAGCCTTTCAGTTCATATTATATGGCAAATTCTCTTGCAATATTTTTCTGTTAGGTTAAAGTAATTAAAAGCAGGACTAATGTTAGTTCCATTTACACCTCTTTTCTACACTGAGTTAACACTTAACTTAATTGGAGTCACTCCTAATTTAAACCAGTGTAACTGTGATAAGAATTAGATACCATTTCCGGTACCTGATACCTTTGGGCCTGATTCTACTTCCACTGCAAAATGGGCTTTTGTCACTGACATAGATGAGACCAAGAAATGGGTCTTCATGTGTACACTAGGTGGGAGATGTGCAGTGAAAGATTCTGTAAAGTCTGGAGATCAAATTGAACCTTGATGTGAGCAGGCAAAACATCAGTGACTTCAATGGGCTGAATTGGGTACTCTACTTTATCTAGAACATTCTGGGGTTAAATTCTGAGAGCTCAGCAACTCTCAGGATAGGATTTCTAGAGAGTGCCAGGCAATAAAATGTAATATTCCTCCATCACGGTGAAATGCTGGAAACAGAATACAGTACTTTCATACTGAGCTTCTGAGCTTTTATCCTTGTTTCTCATGGATGACATGAAAAGTTACATGAACGCTATTGCCTCAATAAACTCTGAATATTCAATTGTGAATCCAACTCTCCCATTCTATACCATTATCACTCTTCCCCTCAGCCCCCTCCCCACCAAATGGAGGTGTTCAAAAATATTAATCCTGCAAGCAGCAATAAACAAAAATGTAACTGGATGTCAAAATACTTCCTCTCCCATTCTATACCATTATCACTCTCCCATTCTATACCATTATCACTCTTCCCCTCAGTCCCCTCCCCACCAAATGGCGGTGTTCAAAAATATTAATCCTGCAAGCAGCAATAAACAAAAATGTAACTGGATGTCAAAATACTTCCTGGGTTAACTTTAAAAAAAATACTATAAAAAGTAAGGAAGTTTTAATTCCCAACCATCAAATTGTCAATATGATAGTTTAATCAACTACATGAATTTATTCATTACTTAACTTGGCAGGAACTGCAAAGAATTTGGGACAGATGGTATAAAAATGAAATGGCATTATCAGACATGTGACTACAAAAGCAGTAAATGGCTTGTCATGAAAATGTCAGTAAACCATTTTAGATGCTTTATTAAAAACAATATAAGAAAAAATTAGGTCAATCATTACAAAACTTACTGATCTCTGCAGATCTACTGGGTACTGGAGGAGGCTGTGTGCCATTGCGAGTAGGTGTTGATGACTGAGGGGATATGGGAGAAAAGGGAACCATATCAAAGATGTCAGTGGAGGGTGATTTAGGTGTCACACTGCCTGCCTACAATAAGGACAATAAATATTAGGGTAATATTTCACATGAAAAATCACAATACTGAACTTTTCAGCATGCAGATAAGAGCTACAGTATCAAAAATAACAGCATGCAAAAACCAGCTTCTGACACCAAGCAAATGGCATTCACAACCAAGAGTTTATGGGACATGCTAAAACCCGAATAGCATTGTAAATTTCACACTTTCAGTAAATCTGAGATAGCCAGAAATAAATGACATTTAGACCTGAAAGAGCTGGAAAAAAACTGACTCTAAATTAATAAGAATTTGAATAGAGGTATTATTCCCAAGACCCATTTAAGATAACAGGGCAACGGCAATAGGCTATACGTTTGAATGTACAAAAATAGTGCCTGAAATTCAAAAGATATAATTCCAATATTTTTTCCTTTACTAATTTCTCCTTATAGAACATGAGTATTTATTGGACAACCCATGAGAGCTGCTGTTCTGATTGCGTGGAATGTATTTTGTGATAAGCAATAACCTGGACATCTAACACACTGACAAAATGTAATAATAAAATCCAAAATATTTTTTTTTTATCCTTGAATAGGGAGCAGAAAATATTTCATTATGAAAGCCCAGGATTTTTTTAGCAGACAATACTGGATAAGCAAATAAGTTACTGCCGTTCCAAAGTCATGTTAAAATAAAAAAAAAATTAATCACAGCTCATACAGCAGTTCTACTATCACTCCCAGGACATAGAACACCGCTCAACCAATTCAATACTGAACAGACACTAAAAACAGCTTAAAAATTCTGAATGACAAACCAAACTGAGATGGGACAGAAGTATGCAAGTTCAGTTTTACTCACTTTATAGAAAATAAGCTTCTGGAAACTAGAAATACCGTAATGCCAGATGAAAAATGTACTATTTTCTAATTACTTGGCAAAATAAATCCCAATTTAGTCAAAATGCTGACATGAAAGAGTTTGTAACCACATGATTAAGACAGACTGATGTAGGCAGATTAGCTTAATGCTACAACCTGTGTGATAAGCAGCCTTTACAGATGCTGGCTCATGGGAGTTCCATGGCCCTCTTGGGCCATGCTGCTGTCATAGGAATGTTGGCAAGGTCCTTTCTTTTCTTTAGTAGTTTCTATGTAGCTCAAACTGTTCCATCACAGAGATGCAGTCACAGAAAGTTCCATTCCAGAAAAGAAGGGCAGAACTGGAGATCTGAATGTGATCCCTTAGCATAGGCCTGCACAACATGTGGCCCGGGGGCCACATGCGGCCCGCATGGGCTCACTCTGCGGCCCACAGGGGGTGAGTTGGGGTGGGGCAAGCCAAATAGGGTGTTGGGGGAAGCGGCTGGGGTGGGGCGAGGGCGCGGATTTTCGGCCCACAGCTGAGTTTTTTGCAGTAATGTGGCCCTTGCTGCTTTCAGAGTTGTGCAGGCCCTAAGGCTTAGCAGCACATTCACTCCGTGTGGAATCAAATAGAAACCATATAACTAGGTTATTATTATGATTTTTAACATAAAAGTCCATATACCGGCCAGAACCAGCCTTCTCTGCTTCTCGAGGCTACACAAATATTTCCCTCATCCATAGCGTTCTCTCATTCACCAGGAGGTGGTGGGAAAGAAGGGGAGATAGAGCAGAGACAGGCTCTGAATAAGAAATCATTTGAGGCAGAAATCTCATTTTCAGTACTTCTTCCTCTCTCACTGTGATGTTCCTATACTCCCGAGTGTGTAGGTTTTTTTTTTGAAGTGTTGTTTTCTGCAAAATGCTAACATGTTCCTTGAATATGTTGACTCTCTGACTTCTACAGACTGTAATGCTTGGAGAGATTTTACATATATATAATCTGCATAATATATAAAACATGGGCAGGAGAGAGTCCTAAAGTATTTATCCTGTATATTCATCTATATAGTGTTTATTCAATAGCCTTTTGTGGTATTGTTTTCTCAAAACCACATAATTTCCAGCTCATGAATTTGGAATTCCTATTTTATACACATATTGTGGGATCTGGACATACTCAGCCCCTCTGAGAATTGGGCCATTTTTATTGATATGTATTGACATGCCTAATTTAAAGGCTCCACATATAAAAAAATTGGCTTATCTTTGTACTTTATTCTATTTAAAACAAAATTCTCTGGAGTGTTTGTGAAAGATTAGAGTTCAACTTTTTTTTAAAAAATGATTACTTTATATGGGACTTTTCTTAATCTTTACATAGAACTCCCATTAATATCATGGGAGTTCTGTTTGTAATTTGCAGTCTGTGCAACACAAACAACAGTAATCAAAAAGTGGGCAAATTTCACACTCCTCATGCAAACAGAACTCCCACTGACGTGAGATGGGGTTTGTCTGCACCAGGAATATGATATCAGGCCCTGCATATATTTATGAGTCATAAATTACCCTATATTCACATGCAGATTTCCCATGGATGTTCATGGAAGATCTTTGTGTGAATTGTGGCTAGTAGATTATAACTGAGAACATAAGGTTATAAATAGCTCTGCAGAAGCTAGATAGATACATAAACAATACTTAAGGTCAGTCTTAAATGAGTCTTTTTGGTAAAAGTTTTTCATTCATTTTTGCTGTTAATTATTCCAATTTCTTTTCATATTCGTTGGGTATTTTGATACCATTAACACAACTAATTTTATTAAATTTGATAATTAGTGGTAAATTCAAAAAATAAATGTGTACTATTAAAATCTGAATGAACATGAGAAGCATTTTTATTCAGTAAACACATGCAGAAAGCCATGATAATGTTTGCTAAATACAGCCAAATGTAATTTGCAAATGGAAAAAAAGGTTGTGAGTATTAACAAATTGTTATGAGAAGGCAGTCACTAGGCATGTTACAGATCATTTTAGAATAAAATAATTTGCAGCATTCATTTTGCACAGAGTTCATATAAACTATAGTAAAACAAATATAATGGCTGATTGCTCTTCTGGCTAATCAATACTTTCTCACTTACCCAAGTTCTCTTTCTACTGAAAAAATTAAAGCCCTCCAAATCAGACTTTTGGGACACTGTCTTGAATAATGTAAATACCTATTATTAGTATAATTACTCTACCAAAATAGCAAACTAGTCCAATAAATATAGCACATACACGTAAACCATTAGAACGTAAAGAAGAAGAAATGTTAAGAAGTTGGGAAAATAAGGTATTATCTTAAGGATATGATGCAGGCACTATAGAACATCTCAAAAGTCTCCATATTTTAACAGTACCCAGAAAAAACCTACAATACATCTGATCTGTCCTTTAACCACTGTACAAAATGTATATTTTAATACAATCAACACACAATGGAGAACATAGGAAAATAGAGAAAAAAAAGTTTTTGCACAGCAGGATTACACGAGGTCTTGGAATGCTGTATTCATTGACTGGCTTTGGAAGACCACTTTTTGAGGGTGGTGGTGTTAATAGTCCAGATGATAGTCTGGAGTCAGGAGAGCTCATAGGAGTAAGTGTAATGGAAGAGATATCTAAACAAGGAGTTGAATCCTCATTATTACACCAGAAAAAGGTGGAGGGTCTTTGAAACATATGTTGATCATTATCAGACTTTATGTGCAGCAGCTGTAAAGGAATCACAGAAAGAGAAAATATTCTAAGGAATAAAAAGTAGTAATGTAAGGGAAAGAAAAAATGCACATTTTATATTTTAAAAAGTTGTTTGCAATTTGCTGTTCAACGGAACATTAAAGATTTTTTGCATAAATGAGAAGAGAAGCTTAAAAACCTGTAGTCATAAAAAGTATTCCAGTATTGGTGGGAAAAAATAAGATTCAAATATTAAAAATGTAATAAAAATACAATGCATACATTTTCAAATGTGGGCACAATGGGCTGCACCCACAAAAATCTGCATGCAACAACATATCTACAAAACCCCATATTTGCACATGCAAACCAGTAGTTAGGCACATAATTAGGGAGAAAAGTTGTTGTGGCTAAAGTACAGGCCAGAATCTGGTTCTCTGTTATGTTAATACACAGTTCCATTGACCATTTCTTTTTACCCTCAACATAAAAAAAATCATTTAATAAAATACTCATACAATAAAAGCTTGCTATATTGTCAGGTTATAGGATTTGTTTTATTTTGAACAGGAAGATTGTATTGGCTTTGGTTACTCAGCTATAGAATAAGAAAACTATACGGTTCCTGCACAGAAATATATATCCTTATGACATTTTTTGTACAACAACTAATGCACTTTTCAGTTGAAGTGAGATGTTTTTTTACTAGATAATTCAAACAGTGTCTAAGATCTTCTATCACAAAGGCTCAAACTCTTTTCCCCTAGCACAGGTAAACAGGGTTCATGACACAGTGGAACTGCTCTGGCTGTGCTGAGTGGGAGCCTTTTGCACGTGAACAATTCAGCATTCTTTAAGGTGCCACAGGACTTTGTTACCTCTGCTATTCCAGACTAACACAGCTACCTCTCTGATTCTCAGCATTCTGATGACTTCTGGCACAGCAATTCTTTCCAGTTGAAAGAGGGGTGAAGCATTAAGGTGCTACCAATCCTCAAGTCCTTCCCACACAATGGGATGAGGGGCACAATGGCCAGAATAGCTACTGCAGTCTTCGAGTAGCATTTTTGAGCAGCATCACTGGGACTGGTCCGCTTCTGCTCTGTGGCCTGGAGAGAGGATTCCTTCTCTCCCCACCCGCAAACACAGTCAGCAGGGAATCATGTCTTAGATGTGGTGGACGCAAAGATGTGTACTTAGCCCCCAAAAGTCTGACAGTAAAACCTTACTTCCCCAATTTTATTTCCTTTCATTTTTAACTTACTTCCTTTTGTTTCCTTTATCTATTTGAATTTTAAGATTTAAAAGAAGTTGTTTTAAAATTATCCTAATAATGTGTTTTATTTATAATTCTATAGGCTTCTCATTTCAAAACCAAAACCCACAAGCATTATTTGAAAAGTAAGTGGAAAGGTTTTGTTTAATTTTCCCTGCCACATCCTGAGTTGAGGTCAAGGTTCTATTTCTCTCATGAAAGAAATGATGGCATTACAAACAACTAACTCAGGCCGAGAGTTGCACTCTATCCCTTTATCTAGGCTTTAAGTGTTTGTGATGTCATCATTCCCCCCTCCCCAATGCCATTATAGACATTGAGCCTTGAACACATGTCGTGGAAAATGAGGGCAAGGTTCACAAATATTTGGTTTGGAAATGTATCTAACCTTGCACTCTTTGGGGCCACATTTTGATTCCCTCCCTAAAGCATGAGAAAAAACCATCTTTGCACAAGTGAAATATAAAGCTGCATACAAAAACAGAATCCTCCTTCAATCCTGAAAAAAGAGACTTACTTCATGAACAGCCAGTACTCCTTGGCAAGGCCAAGAGGAGTGGGTACTGGAGATGGTGGATCTATACTGTGAATACTTTGTCCATGTCACTCTCTAGTTTACCCACAATGACTCCAACTCTGTAGGCCAACTAGAGAAGGTTGCAAAGTTCACTTTGCATGGTTTCTTCATACACTGACCCTGCTGTCCAACTGAAATTTGGCATTATCATTGCTTTTTGAGTCTTGCATACCCAAAGGTGGATCAAGATTTGGCCTGAAATAATAAAGACCTTAAAATGGTCTTTCATGATTATTTAGGAAACATTTCACTTTCGTTTAAAGTGCCTCAATTTTTCTTGTTTTCATTATGGTCAAAGTCCTGTTAAGGACACAACTTGGCAACTTAATCAGCAAAGCAGTTTTTAAATTACAAGATCACAAAATATAAAATCTATACTGCAAATGTATCCACTCAATGTTTGTAACTGAAAACAGCAAAAACTTGTTTTCTTATATTACAGTGTGCACAAACTTATTTGCTGACAGGCTGAAACGGTGTTCCAAGCCACACAAAACCTAAATATTCAAAATAAAATAAATAAATAAATATAGTCAGGAAAACAAGTTTTACATCATTTTGGTAGACTTTTGAAGAAGAACATCACTAGGCTATGTCTACAGGAAAGGTACTGGTGCATAGTTTTCCCACTATTCAAAGATCGTAGTTTGTTAACGTTACATATTACCAGTTACTACATTTATATATTATGTTTTTATATATATAATAGTATATATTATCATAGATTTGAATAGACTTAAGCAAGCAAACTACTGTCTAAAATACAAAACAACCGAGAAGGATTATTCAGTTATCAGAGTTACCATAAAAAAACAAGTATATCCCTTATGTGAAAAATGCAGGGAATCAGCAAGATGAACATATACAGCAAAGCAGAGAAAAGAAAATGATAAACAGACATTAAATCCAGACAAGGTAAAATTAGAATACAAGAAACAGTAAAGATAATATTTACCTAACACCAAGGACACTTTTATATCATTCGACTCCTTGTATTTATTTAATAAAATTACTAATTTTGGTCAAGGCTTCAGTTTGGGAACAGATGTAAAAGAGATAAAATATGACAGACTCAATATGTCAGTTTTGGGAATATGTTTTGTTGCCCTAGCTTGTCGTGAGTAATTAGACATGTGTCAGGCCTCACTTTTTGGAAAACAGGATTAGGGACATCAAGGACCAGGAGGCTGGAAATAGAATGTCTATGCTAAAAGAGGTAAACTGGTCAGTAAGCGGAGAGACAGGTTATCTATACTAAGAAAAATGAGAACACCTAAGGAACCAATGGACAAGATAACAATGGAAAAGATAAGCGTGGAATGTAAAATAAAATAAAGAGTAAGTTGTGCCTGGAGAGTATGTGGACAAAGCATGCTATACAGGGATTGGTTTCTACAAAGTAACCAAGCTAATCCCTCAAAGTGTGATCACATGTAAATACAATGTAATACAGAAATTGATGTAAAGAAAGAGATTTTCTGTGTAACTTTGGATGTGTAGTACACCTTATACCCACCCATTCCGTTTGAGTCTGGTCAACTCACTTTAGCTGTGCTCTATGCCAAATAAAAATCCTGAGTAATGAGACTGGAATCAAAGCTCCTGGGAAGCCAAGTATAAAATGGTCACAGAGGGAATCCCAACATGTCTGCATCAATTTATTAATTTCATTTTGTTTTTTGAGTAATCTGTAGTTGTACACCTGCACTGCGATTAGAACCTCCATTTTGTGTGTTACCCTGCATTGTGTTCAGTGTTGAGCGTATAAACTGATGTGCTGTACAACAAGGCTATATTTCTTCTTATGGAGACCTAACACAAGAAGAGTCACCCATAGGCTTCCAAGGATTACTGACTTGCTCATGACTAAGGTTGTGAGTCTGTCACGGAGGTCACAGACTCCGTGACTTTCCATTACCTCTGTAACTTCTGCAGCTGCTGGTGCTGGCTCAGGGGATGCATGAGCTGAGCAGCCTCTGGGCCAGAAGCAGCAGTTTGAGTGTGAAGGAGAGGGTTCAGTGTAGGGGCAGAGGGTTGGGGGCATAATTACCTCAGGGTGAGGGGGCTTCACAGCTCCCATGGCCTTCCAGCTCCTAGGCAGTTCAGGCGTCAGGCGGGGGGCCTCCACGCCACCCACTGCCAGTGTCCACAGGCCCTCCCCACCCCAAAGCCTCCATGGGCTGTGGTTCCTGGTGCGCTGAACCAACTGACTCCCTCCACTGTCTAGGAACTGCAGGGATGCAGAGCCAGACAGGGAGCCCCTCCCAGCTCCACTAACCCCCCCCCCCAACTCAAGAACAGCAGGGGTCCCAGCCACTTGCCATGTCCCGGCCTGCCCCCCCCAAACCCCAGCTGCCCATCCCATCCCACCAGTGAGGTCCCCAGGGCAACCTCCTGCAGCACTCGTGGTTCCCCCAGACTGCCCTCCCAAGGACCCACAGCCCCCTGCCCAAGTTTTAAATACAGCAGGTATTTTTAGTAACAGTCAGGCAGGTTACAAGCTGTGAATTTTTGTTTACTGTACTTGACCTGTCCATGACTTTTACTAAAAATACTAGTGACTAAAACGTAGCCTTACTTATGACTCTTGTCTGCTTTACCACCATCTATGAGGAGAATGGAAAATCCTCACCAGGAGTACAGAAAAAGAAAAGGTGTATGACAGTCCTCACTTGGGGTCTGGATGGGGAGCATGGGCTAGTAGTCTCATTGGGCTAGTAGTCTCATTGGGCTAGTAGTGTGGGCTAGTAGTCACATTGAGATTTTAGTTTCTTGTTTCTTCTAAAACCTCAAATTATTTCCTTCAATGGCTATCCTTGCTTCAAATACAGAATTGTGTGCAAATTCTCATGTCACTTCCTGTGGCTTGATTCCCACCCGTTCAGAGATTCTTTTACAATTTCCTTGTACTTTTCTTCAGATCAGTTTGCTAACCTCATTTCACTGTGCTCTCAAATGTCCTGGCACAGATCAATTTTCTTTGACTGAAGAATTCCAGAGGCTGCAGCCATGATAAACAAGATCCTATGCCACCATAACAGATTGAGGTAGAACATCCAGGCTGTCAAAGTCACGTTTGTTTGTTTTTTGCTCTCAATGTGTGTCCTCACTGCTCCTGCATTCAGCAGCAGTTTCAGCTTACAGGCATGTGGGGGCCCACAATAAAAACTTATGCTGGGGTCCATCTCTTTGTTCCTCTGCTATGACACATAGGAGAAGGAAAGGGGGAGGGGCAAGTGGCGCCCAGTCAGCACTTGCTGACTTTGCGGACTGTTACATCTGCTACTGTACATGGCCTTGTATTGTATGGTCCTATTTGAGTGGCAAACAGCTGAAAGAAACCTTACCAGCTAAGATCCCAGAGAGACACGGTTTATCCTGAGTGGTTTCAACCCCCGCCCAGCACTCAGTGGGAGGCATACAATTCGAGGGCTCTGCCCCTGGCAAAGAGGAAGGAGTTATGCAGGCACATAAGTGCTACATGATTGATCCCGGAGAGAGGAGTTGCTCCCTCAGGATCTGAGTAGGATACTGGAAATTGCCATGCCAAGCATGATGAACACATCAACGAGGCTCTAGGCTGCACATGTGCCAGGACCCTGACTCTTAGATAAGAAATTAGTCAAGGAAGAAACAAAGACATGTTTTATACTAAACAAAGGTAAGGTCAGGCCAGGAATCAGAAGACACCTGTGATGCAGTGAGATCCAAAGGGGAACACATCTTTTCAGTTTGTTTTTCTCTCTCTGACACGGTTTTACACTTTGGTTGGTTTATTCCTCTACTATTCTGTTGGTTTGTCTTTTACTGCTTCCTTTGCATTTCTCTTCTCTCACACACTGCCCTCCTTCCTGACTGTTCCCTGTGATTTATTCTCATCAAGGGGGTTCTGTGGCTATCACGGTATTTCCTTCAGTTTTCTTTTTTCTGATTCTGGAATTCTGGTTAGTCAGATCCTGTAATGCTTGCAGATGCTCCAGGAATGTCTTGAAAAAATATTGAACATTAGAAAAAAAATCCTTCTTGTCTCTAGATCGATGCCTGTTTGACTGGCCTAGTGAGATGTTCCTTAGCAATCAGCCAGGGCTTGGTATACAACTCCCTATGGAAACAGATAGATTCAACATGGTTGTGAATGATTACCCTTTCAATCAGTTGTATTTCTCTTTGAAGGTTGGTGGGTAGAGCTGATCTCCTTCTAGATCAGGGGTCTCAAACTCAAATGACCACGAGGGCCGCATGAGGACTAGTGCACTGGCCCGAGGGCCGCACCACTGACACACACCCCGCCCTTGCTGCCACGGCTCCGCCCCCACTCCACCCCTTCCAAGAGGTCCCACCCCTGCCCCACCTCCTCCTCTGAGCACGCAGCTCCCCATTCCCTCCTGGAAAGCACTAGGCACCACCAACAGCTGTTTGGCAAACAAAGCAAGAGCAATATAGGAAGTCCAGAGCTAGAAACACACACGGCCCAGCCAGGCAGCAGAGAAGCCTCCACTTCTGGCCCCTCCGTCCTGCAAACTGCTATGGGGGGACCGGGGGGGGGGGGGGGGCACCAGGAAGCTTGGCGGGCCGCAGGGAAGGGCTTTGCGGGCCGCATGTGGCCCCCGGGCCGCATGTTTGAGACCCCTGTTCTAGATTGTTTCAGGCACCAACAGTGCAAAAAGGCACATCCAGATATTCTATATACTGAAAATAGACTTAAAATAAATAGATGCACTCAGGGATCCATTGAGGTTGTGTGGGCAAGTTCTCTCAAGAGCAGTATCTAAACTCTTATTGTGATACAAATGTAAGCAGCACCACCATATGAAACCAATAAAGGGAAAATCAGATTGCCCCCACATAATCAAGACCAAATGGAAGAATGACTAGTGATTAATGCACTGCCAAACCACTAAAACACAGAGGAAAAGTAAATAGCACACACACAAGAGTAATGGAAACTTTAGCTGTATATCCAAGCGACTGATTGCATGAAACAGAGAACAAAACACCAAAAGCCAGCAGCAATACCCCATGCCAACAGTTCAAATGCCACACACGAGTATAGCTATACAGAAACTCCAAGGGTCTATTCCTAACTTAGGAAACCACATCTTTCTAACCATGTTATAGTATTACTGATACTTCTCACAGACTTATTCAGGAAGCGGTAACACATGTGTTAATCTATTTTGCAGAAGACTTCTGGACTGACAGTTATATATATCATACTGAGCAACTATTTAAGCTTTTAACATCACTACCAGGTTTGATAGAGATCATTCTAAAATAAAATTTAAAATAATATTATGCAGAAACTGATTTAATTTTTCAGAAATGTACTGAATGAATATAAATTCAAATAGTAAAAATAATAAAGTTACAGGATCCATAATGGATGAAACATGCATGCAAAAGACTTGCTACTTGATGGTTAACTTTCTCTTTTGTTCTTTTGCTTAACAATTTGACTGCATAATCAAAATTCCTTTTGGCTTCCTGCCTTGGTTCTCATTACTTTTAATGCCTTGGTGTATGAATACAACTAGAGATATTTTATTTTGAAAGTTGCTTTCCCCTTTCCAATTCAAATTAACTTCAGGACATCATAGCTTTATTAGGGTGTTAACTTGGATGGAATTGCAATCATCATAACTATGTATTGGTATAGATGTTGATTAAATAAGTGACAGCAGAATTTTAGACAAGGAAATAAGAGGTCATATATTCACTGCTAAAAGATTACGGCCAAATTCATGCCAGGTGTAAACAGGGGAAATTCTATTACTGTCAGTGTTTTCCATCCATTTACACTCAGGATGAAATTGGCCTACATATAAATTTGAAAAATTAAAATACTTAGAATTTACAGCTCCTTAAAATCCTAGGCCAAAAGAAGTAGCTTTCAAAAATATAATTTGGAAAAAATCTTTGTCATGCAACACAAGACTATATTCAGTTTTTTTAAAACACAGTTCTCTCTCAGTCATACTCCACTGGCCTATAGTTTATTCTCATGCAAAGCAGTATCCTAGCTCTATAACTTCAAAGCGCTCTATTGAAGTCCCTCAGACAAGCCTCTTTAAAGCTTCAAGGAAGCTTCATGTTGAAATAATGCTCCAAATATGATAATGAATCTGCAACATAATGTTTTAAGAATTCCTGTGAAAAGCTTACATAGTGATTTAGAATCTGTAAATATGAGGTTCTCCCATTCCTAGTTACATGTTTATTTATATATTTATAATTTTTTTTTTACAAATTGGAGCTCCATCTCAGAATAAATAACATATGATCTCAGATTTCTTAATAATCTGCATTATCAAAAGAATACAATGTCTTGTGTGCCAGGACCTTCCAGTGAAATGCAATAAATGCATGACATTATTACAAGATATGCATTCTATTAGCATTTGCCATTATTGCAAGTTACGTGGCTGTCAGGTTCCATGTCATTTCATTGGGTTACTACTATATCATCAAAACATATGCTGTATAATTACTATACCTTGTTGTTATATAACACTTTCCATCAGTAGATATCAAAGCGCTTTATAAAGGAAGTCAGTAGCATTAGAAATCCACCCAATCACTTACTGAAACTCACTAGATCAGTGGTTCTCAACCTATTGACCATTCTGGGCCACATATGTGGCTCATAATGTGTTAAACCGGATGCAGCCAATACTACCTGTATGGCCTTAAGGATTTACATGGCCCGCTGCACTGTGGTGATTGTGTCACAAGTGGCACAGGTCAAGAACCACTCCACTAGATCATAGTTTGAGTTGACTAGATTGTTTAAGAAATAATGTGCCCATATCAAACCCATTTTCCACTGTTTTTCTACATCTCCACTCTTTTAAATAAGTCAATTTAAAATGTGTATTTTAGTTTCCAGTTGTCTCCACTTGACGTGTCTCTATCCTTACTTAAAATATTTAGGGAAGTCTTGTTTCTATTCTGTTTTTATCATCAAATATGTTAAAACAGGACTTCATTACAATAGACAATTAACCTACCATTCCCACTTTTTTCAGGGACTCTAGATAAGAGAAGGTGGCACTAGTAAGATTTTGCACTGTGATACCATGTGATCTTTTCCTGGGTCCTCAATAGCAATATTTTTTTTTGTTTGTAAATTTGAACTGCCAGTCAGCTAACAAAGAACAAATTTTAGCTTTTAAAAGTTTACACGCAGAATGCCACACATCACCACCCATGCACAGACATACATCTGTCTTCCCTCATAGAGTAGAACTCTCACAATAAATTCAAGCATACATAGTAGGATCCTTTAGAAAGAGAAAAAGTAATATATGTGAAGTTTAGTAGAGTACAGTCTTTTCTCACTTTATGCCTAAATGTACTGTATCCCTCTGTTGTACATAAGGACCATAACTTGCCATCCCTCTGCGCATGGGAATTCTGCAAGATTTTTACATAAATATCTATGTCAAGACTTAGTTCTTATAATTTAAAATGCCTTTTAATGACATTAAATCAATAATAATCATGGTTTTAGAATATGAATATCAGTAACTGTCTTCTGTTTGAATAGGAACCTTTGCTCCTGTAAAAAAACTGCAGCTTTACATTATATGGTCATCCAAAAGGAAAACCTTTTATTTTTATTACAACAATGTAAGACGATCAGTTTTTTAAAATCTAGAAAACCTTTATCACAGTCAGCACCTCATTCTCACAAGTATTCTTCACATCTCTGAATATCACAAGCATTAATTAGAAAAATAAATTATACACAATCATAATTGTACAGATTTAAGATTAAATGTTTCCCTCAGATCTATACATCTTAGCACGAGGATTCAGTTCTCCCTACATGCATAGACATCCACTGAAATTAATGTGATCTCTCCACCTGAAAGAAAAGCAGATTATTGGAGTCACAATCTACCCTGAGAATCAGAGTGAAATAATCTCAGTATCATCCCAATATCACAATCTACAAAGAAAGAAAAGAGACTGAAGGAATTAAATTTGAACGGCTGAAAAGAACCTTTTAATATTCAATTTCTGACTACTGAAATTTACCATGAAGGCCAGAATTTGCTATTTTTACTCCTGCTGAGTAGCACCTCAATCTGCAAATACTGTAGAGCCAATGAAATTAAAAGGATTATTTAATAGGACTTCATATAAGAAAGTACATCAGTATCTAACCCAGTATCTCAGGGTATTCTTGAGAGCTACATATAAATATACTTCCAACCTTTTACATCCCTCAGATATACTATAGGCAAAAAGCAAATATTTTAAAACGTGGAAGAGGCTTAGTACTTTAAATCATGATAATAAAAATTAACACACATCCTTAATATTAAGTAAAACAAATGGTTTTAAGGAACATAGACCTATTTTTATTTAACAATCATAGTGATTTAAGATGATGAAGATAAATAAGAAAGAAAACAAACCAAAAACAAAGTAAATGTGACATGGATGACAGAAGAAATTATACATTTGTATCCTTAAAGTGCACTTCACATATTGAGTTGATCTAAGACAAATAGAACATATCTGTTTATAATTTTAGTGCCTTGTGACTAGACGTCTGATGCAACTTGATGGAAATTTAATCCTACATATTCCATACTGCTTAGAGTATCCAATCACTTTTGAAGCTAACACAGCTGTGTTAAATTCTGATTGTTTTATTTTTGAGAGGGGTGCTGACAATGTAATAATGTTTTATCTACTCTTTTACATTGTATCTTGTACATCTATTGGAATGAACCCTCCCCCCCCCATTTTACTTGATATGTGGCCCTCCAGTCCATCCATCGGTAGGACTTGCTGGGATTGGCAGGCGGAAGACCTGGCCTCATGCTACCTTGACTACCTGCTCTTACTTGACTGGAATGGTGATCATACTCCGGGCAATTATTTATACCCTATATGGAAAGTTGTCCCCTAACAACTCAAGTTCATGTGCTGGGCCTTCAACAAAGAGGACTGGTTTTGGTTTATTCTTTTCATGCTGAAGAAATCCTTAAACAAAGATAAAAAAAATGTTCCTGGGAGAATTTTCTAAGAGAATTCATTATTCCTTATTGAGGACATAGGAAACTGGGGAGAAGGGGAAGGCATCTGAAATCCTCATAGCCTATATACCTCATAGTTGCCGAAAAAATTCCTCAAGAGGGTAGAACTGAGTCAGATCACCAGTTCAATCAATACTTTGCCAAACCTATATCCATATCTCTCCCTGGGAGAGGTCAACAAGATAGAATAAGGTTAATATTTAGTAATTAAAGAGGCAGTCTGGTCCAGTGGATTGAGCACTGGCCTGTGAGTCTATGAATGCTCTTGCTCAAAAGGATATTCACATAGAGCTCAATTGTAGCTTTGCCAGAAGCCCTGAACAAGAAACCGTGCATGATTGCACTGTCCCAGTAGCAGATGTGGAACTAGAACAACTAGGAACCACTTCTCATTTTTCCTGATTTACCTGTGTGTGAGAGAACTGTTGGGGAATGATGATTATTAAGGCCCCAAAATTGAGATACCCTGCAAAATGCAACACAGGGGAAATTACTAAAAAGTTGGGGAAGGGGTTGGTAATGATTCACAAACATAATGTTGGATTTCGAGTAAAAGATCTCTGAAAACCCATTTAAAGAAGATAAGAAACGTTGACATAAAGGGTCATCAGCATCTCCATAATTCCCCATTCAAATAAAAATTAGTTATGAGGATACATACTGATATGAGGATACATAATGATAATGATATTGAAATATAAAGATGACATATTGTTAAATTATTAAATGGTTACATTATAATTTGTTAGAGTTTTGTTAATAGTTATTACCCATAATTATAATGTCTGGATGGGATAATACCAGTGCCAAGTCAACAAGAGGGTAAAGGACAGCCAATGGACCCTCCCCTGCTAAACCTCCAGCACTGTCAGGTGTGGAGATGGGTGACCCACCCAGTTGGGGGCTGCCCAGGAAAGACAGCAGAGCTCTGCTACTGCCTCACTGAAGGTAGCCTGGTTCCAATAGTAGCACATATGGTTTGGTGACCCCTTTTTGCCATGCTGCGTTCTCTCATGCCCCAGGGGTATGTCTGTCGAAATGCCACTGAATTGAACTCTTCCACTTTTGGCGGCATTTTGGCGGACACGCAGCGCTGGTCTCTGTGTCCGCTGAAATGCCGCAGACAGCGGAAGGCTGCACTTCGGCGGTTTTTCGGCAGACTCACTCGTGTGTTTGGAGCTTCTGCTAAAATGCCGCTGAAGGTGTCGGCATCTCGTGACCTCCTCTGGAATCAGCCCGCGAACCACCCCGCCCCCCCCCCCCCAGTGTTTGAGAACCACTGTATTATAGCATTGCACAGCAACAGATCAATTATTAGGTCTCGGTCCTGCAGTCATAAGAACATAAGAACATAAGAACGGCCATACTGGGTCAGACCAAAGGTCCATCTAGCCCAGCATCCTGTCTACCGACAGTGGCCAGTGCCAGGTGCCCCGGAGTGAGTGAACCTAACAGGTATGATCGAGCGATCTCTCTCCTGCCATCCATCACCCCCCTCTGACAGACAGAGGCTAGGGACACCATTTATTACCCATCCCGGCTAATAGCCATTTATGGACTTAGCCTCCATGAATTTATCCAGCTCTCTTTTAAACCCTGTTATAGTCCTAGCCTTCACAGCCTCCTCAGGTAAGGAGTTCCACAGGTTGACTGTGCGCTGTGTGAAGAAGAACTTCCTTTTATTTGTTTTAAACCTGCTGCACGCCAATTTCATTGAATGGCCCCTAGTTCTTCTATTTTGGGAACAAGTAAATAACTTTTCCTTATTCACTTCCTCCACTCCACTCATAATTTTATATACCTCTATCATATCCCCCCTTAGTCTCCTCTTTTCCAAGCTAAAAAGTCCTAGCCTCCTTAATCTCTCTTCATATGGGACCCGTTCCAAACCCCTAATCATTTTAGTTGCCCTTCTCTGAACCTTTTCTAGTGCCAGTATATCCTTTTTGAGATGAGACCACATTTGTACGCAGTATTCAAGATGTGGGCGCACCATGGATTTGTATAAGGGCAATAAGATATTCTCCGACTTATTCTCTATCCCTTTTTTAATGATTCCTAACATCATGTTTGCTTTTTTGACTGCCGCTGCACACTGCGTGGATGCCTTCAGAGAACTATCCACAATGACTCCCAGGTCTTTTTCCTGATTGGTTGTAGCTAAATTATCCCCCATCATATTGTATGTATAGTTGGGGTTATAGTCCCTTAATATGTAAACACTAATTAACTTAAATGGGACCTCCATGTACAAAAAGATTGTAGGATAAAACTGACATATACCATATTATGAACGTATATAAATAGCTATATCAAAATGATGGAAAATATGAATAGATCTAATTATTTGATATTATGTCCAAAAGAGGGTCAGAAACACAGCATGACACTGGCACCTTTTAAAAAGAATTGGTTTTTTAAAATTATTACTTCAAAAAACAGAAAGGAAAACAAACCATAAATATGTATATTTATACAGGCTCAAGTCCTGACCACTTAAAATTTGACTTAGAAGAATGTTTAAATTTATTGGATTCAGATGTTTTAATTTCCTCTAAAAACGGGCATATGTATTAAAAATATTAGTAGATCATTAATACACCATGACAGCTGTTTTTTCCTGATTTTTTTTAATGAAACAATTGACAGCCTGATGTTTGAAGTATTGCTAATTAAGACAGAAGTCTTTTCATAAGGATATTTCCTACGCATTTCTTAGTGTGGATTCACATTATTTTATACTTAAAAATTTAAATATAATTTCACATTGTGACACAAGAGGAAATAATGATGATACATGCTGTGAGTTTGTATAAAGATTAGTACCTGCGAACAACTACAAACTCTTTGTGTTATTGAGTCATACTAGAAAATGCCTAATAATGTGTATTCAGAGCATATCATCTACCATACTTCACTTATAGTATAGAAAACACTGTAATCTATCTGCTATTTTAAACGTGAATGAACAAAACTAGATTTACATTATAGTAATTCTTCTGTGTTACATCATCATAAGACTATAACCTTATGAAGTTCACTGCACAGATCTCAACTGGGAATGAGCAGAAGTAACAAAAAGAAGCTGCATTTTTCACACTGATTATTAGAAATGGTTAGCTGGCTATTGAGATGTGCTAGTTTTCTGAGAAAGGACCAGGCTTTGAAATATATTTTGCCCAGAAAGTAAAATTTGAATCAAATTGGAAAAATGTCTCTGCTCATTAACAAGTAACACAAGAAAGGTCATACATATAAAAAATAAAAACACCAAAAGAAAAAGAGGAAGCAGATTTCCCAGTGGTTAGATCTGGAAATTTAAAAATTCTCCCATTTAAAAAGTGCACTAAAGCAATTTTAGCAAAATCCTATAATTACTTATTACTAGTTTTTGAAACTTCACAAATTTTCTTCCCAGAAATGTATAGAGAATATAAGAAAAGGTAAATTATTCTACTTTTACTTTTGTAAAACATAGTAATTTAGATAGCCTTGTTTGATTAAGCATAATTTAGCCTAACACACATACCAGACCATATCCCACAAAGTTTTTAGTGCTTCTTCTAACTATAATATGCTCATCACAACTGAATTCTGTGGGACTTTGTCTGGCAAGGAGGAAGAAAAGGTAATGTAGCTCATTGAGCCATGGGGGAACCAGAAGTGACTAGTTAAGATGGGGACACTGAACCACCGGGCACACCAGCTGGGGAAAAAGGGTATTTACATCTGATGCCATCCAAATTGTATCCTCTCTCTTCATGAACCAGCAACACCCTCTCTCCCACCCATGGGATCAGAGTAGGACCAAGTATTTTATGATCTACTGTGGACACCGTACTAGTGGGAAGGAATTTTCCCCTCACTGCCATACTGGCCCAGATGCTGAGGATTGTTTTGCCTTCCCCACAGTAGTTCATGGGCTTATTGAGTTAGGTAAGGAATTTAGGTCAAGATGTCACAAATTAGGCAGGTGTTCAGTGCAGGTACTCATTGCATGGGGTGGCAGTGGGGGCCGAGGAAGCTAGAAAAGGGAGTTGAGACTCTTAATGTCTAGTACAGTGGGGAGACAACCCCCTTTCACAGAATCATAGAATAGGAGAGTTGGAAGGGATCTCAGGAGCTCATATAGTCCAACCCCCTGTGCTCAAAGCAGGACCAATCCCCAACTAAACTAATCCCCAACTTTTTCCAAACCCTCTAAGCCCTGATGATGGGAGAAAGAAGACGACCCAGCAATGGGATGGGATTAGATTGGGAAGGGAAAGGGCTGACGGCAGCCCTCCAAAATAGATAGAAATGATTAAGAAAAGAATGGTGACCAGCATTGTACAATCTATTGCTGGGTGATCCCAGATAAATTAATAAAGATGCAGCCTTATTGAAACATATCCATTGAATCTTGTCTTTCTTCCTGTGTGTGGCTGGGACAATGGGAATTGAGGTTTTGCTGGCTCCAGGATCACACTGTCTTTGCAGATATTTTGCAGTACTGAAACTTATTTAATTAACAGTTTATGTAAAACACTGATTGTCTATTATATTTAACTTTTTTTTTCTCGTTCCATATCTCTCTCTTACGTACCTGCTCATTTTATCATAGAGGTAATACAAACAACTTTGGCCTATTCAAACGACCTTCTGGGTATGCTGCAAAAGCTATTTATTGATGGGTTTCGTGGGAAGGATAAAGTTATGTTATGAGGTAAGATATGAGAATGAGAAGTATTTTCTTTTTATTGCTGATTAGCTAAAATACACTGTTATCTCTATTTGATTATTTAAGGTTACTGGCTGGCAAAATTAATTTACATATTAATATTTATGCTGTTGGGTAGTTCTTACTGTGATTGTAATTTATTAGAATGCACAGAACTTCTGTATGGTAATCTTTTTTTAAAAAAATGTTCAATCTATAGTAACAACAAATAAATTAGAATATGCTTATATTTGAAACAACATTTTGGAAATGATTTTTTGAAAATACAAGACATATGTTAGATTGTAATTAATAGTTCTGAAATGTAAAAGTGATATTAACATCTGTGTGTCTTATATTCACTTTATTCACTAAATAAAATAATGAAAATAATGTTCAAAATGATTTAAATCATACTTTTAAGACTGTATTGCAGATTTCCTCCCAGGCATTCACCACACAAAATAACAGCTATCCTAAGGGTCAAATTCTGTTCTCAGAACCATGTGCCAGAAGTCACATTGAAATAATACACAGAAAGCATGGACACATTGCTACCACAATGCCAATAATAATAATACCCAAGCAGTGAAGCACATAATTTGGCCATTATACAATCGCAATTTACAATCTTATATGTTATTTGTACTGTTTAAGTGTCAAGAGGCCCCATCAGGTACCTGGATCCCACTGTGATAAACACTGGACGCACACATAATGAACACTGCTTGCATCCGACGAAGTGGGTATTGCCCACGAAAGCTTATGCTTCAAAACTTTATAGTTAGTCTTTAAGGTGCCACAGGACTCTGTTACCTCTGCTACCTCTCTGATAATGAACACATGGTTCCTGGACCAAAGAGCTAAACAGGACAATTTTTGTTCCTAGGAAGAGTGCATCTATCACAGGGTTACTGTAAAAGCTGGTTTTGCTATTAGATGAATTAAGTGATTAGGTTTACCAATAAAGGATCAAGTCTTACAGTTTTTATTAAGGAAGATATTCTGAATAAAAGCTAAGGATTTGGCCTGAGGGATTAATACTTTTGATTTAATACATAGTAAGTCAGAAATCATATACAATTTACAGTTTTCACTGAGGAATTCATATAAGTCACTATGAAAGAAAGACCTTCCTATATTCAATCACATTCATTCTAGTCACAGGTTACTATTACACTTAATGACATTATGGAGACAGACCTCCACAGAACGTCATTTTAGTATAGTGATAATACTGATAAATTATCATTGCTATAATAAACAGACTCCGGGAAGCTTCGTCGATCAAAATGTAAATATCCACTTAAGGTTGATGCCAGGCATAATGAAGTTTCATATCAGGAACAAGATGAAAAAGAATACATTTTCAAAATATGTGGTAGGTAAATGTTAATTTACACAACTTTAAAAATTAAAGAAAATGAACTGTCAAATGTTTGGATACTTCTGTAATTCAAGAAAATACTCTAAATTAAGAAAATTAAAGAAAAAGACAAATGATATTAAATTAAAAACTAGATACCTTTCATAAGGACTTGTATATGCATATCAACTATTTTTTTTCCAGTTATGTAAATATATTTGGATACAACAAACTATAACTGCTTTAGAGCCATTAGGGTCAGTCTGCTTAACAACTTATACTTTTAATAGCTCACTAATTATATATCTAACTCTGCCATTTAAAAATTCCATAAAAATTGATATCCACTGATTCTGAAGAAGGCAAAATGTGTCCATGGTTAAAGGATCTTCATTCGCTTACAGTCATAACTAGTAAGCCAATCCTTTAAGTACTTATTTGCAGGAAAGATCATAATGGCTCTTGGGCTACGTGATTCTATTAGGAAGTTTCAGAAGAACATAAAACTTGTTAAAAGAAGTAGTAAGTTATAGACAAAACAATAGGCGTAAGTAACGATATGTTTGTGACAGAAAGTTATTAAGAAATCCTGAGTTACAAAGCACAGACTTGACACGCTGAACCAGATCCTTTAGACACAGGTCTTTGCTCTTCATCTTTATGTAGTATGCTTGCGTGTCTGAGAAAAAATAGTTTGCATATATACAGCAATATCTGGGCACAAAAGGCTGAGTTAAGGAAGCATCATTTACTGAATATAACTTTTTAATTTTCCTACAATTGTTGGTTTGTCACAATCTTACTGTTACTTAATATAGGAATATAGTATGTTAATTATAATAATCAGAAATAGTGTGAATATTGTATTTGTTATCAGAGCACAAAGATGGTGTTAAGTAATTTTAAGTTATACCAATCTTGGCTGGAAAACAGTTGTTTCCATGTACTTACTGGAGGTGTATGTATTTGATTTATTCTTAACTGGTTCTCCAAATCTTGCACCTTATTTTTCAGTTCTATATTTTCAGTTTCTAGTTCTTGAATCTACAAAACAAACAGTCATTGTAACAGCTACCTGGGAGACTCATCCTCTGATGTATCTATTTTTAGCCTTAAATCACGAATACAATTTTTATTTCTTTCTTTATCTGAGATTTGCTCTTCTTAACAGAATACTACAAACTAATTACCAAAAAGCTAGTAACTGGGTTTAATAATTGACCCAAATGCCTCATTTTAATTGAGAATGTAATACATTTTTAGCACTGTGAATTTTCAGGATGATGGAAAGATGCACACTGTTTTTTTTCATAGACGCACTATTATTTCACAGATTATTGCCCTCTTTTTAAGTGATTCTGGAGTCTCTTAATAGTCTTCTGTCCTTAATATAGTATATAGTATTGCAACCTATGGTCTTGTATACTTCACAGAAATTTGAAAAAAATTACAGTAGTATATAATTTTCATCAAGAGAAGCAACAAATATGTATGACTTACTCTTTTCTGTAACCCTGCAATCTGTTTTCTTGTTTCAACATCTTTTCCTCCAGATTCCAGAAATTTCCTGTAAGCTAGGTCAAATGCTTGACCAATTGTTAAAGTTATCTCTTCAGCCTTTATACAAGTAAAATATTGGAATTAGCACATTAAGAGTTAGCAGTGTTTTTCATTTCACAGGAGCCCAAAACATATTACATAATTAGGGCCCTACCACTTACACGGCCGTGAAAAATTTGTCATAGACTGTGAAATAAGCCCTTCCCTGTGAAATCTCATCTCCCCCTTGCTGCTGGGAGCATCCCAGTCAGGGGGCTCCTAGCTGTAAGGCTTGGGACTGGGAGAAGACTTATCCTTCCCCTTCAGGGCTGTTCTGGCTTTCAGGGGGAGATCAGAGCCAGCTTGGAGTGCCTCCACCTGCTACAGGAAGCTCCAGACCACAGGTTACTGCAGCAGAAGGAGACTTGTGATAGTGAATCTGATATCCCCCTGCTCCAGGGAGCACCCCACTTGGGGGACTCCTAGTTGCAAGCTCCTGCTGAGCTGGGAAGGGACAGGACTTGTCCTTCCCTTGCATGGCAGTTGGGGGGCGGGGGGGGGGGGGGGGGAAGGAGATGAGACCCACCACCAAGTGCCTCCCCTTGCTGTAGGAAGCTCCCTGCCCAGCACCAGGGATTCCTGCAGCTGGAGAGGACTTGTGGAGGTGGGCCTGATATTCCCCTTCTCCTGGAAGTGCCCTAGGGAGCTCTTAGCTATGAGTTTCAGCTGGGCTGGGGAGAGACAGGACTTGTTCTTTCCCTGCATGGCAGCTCTGAGGAGAGAGTGAGGAGGGGAGGTTACACTGACTTCGTGTGTTGAGACCCCTCTAGGTACAACACTGTGAAATTTCAGATGTAAAGAGCTGAAAACATGAAATTCACCAATTTTAAATCTCTCTGTCCACTAAATTAATCAAAATGGATTCTGAATTTGGTAAGGCCTATACATAATGTACAGTATACCTAGGTATTGCTTCACCCATCACTGAAATGAAGTCAGCTTTAAAAAGAAACATGGCAGCCAGGAGGAGAACTAAAGAATAATTGATATAAATAAACTACAGGGGAAATCTCCATAGGCAGAATGCAATTATTCACATTGTAGTGTATATTATGCTACTTTAATAACTATAAACAATGTGCTTAGGTCTGTTTTTGTTGCATTTTCATCTCTTGAAAGTGGCTGATGTTTGTTTTGTTAAATACATATTTTTATTGAAGTCAAATTTTACTTTCATTGTTTTTCATTAGGTTTCAAGGGTCTTTATTATAAAAATAGGGTATCAATTTCTATCTATATCTATATATATAGATATAAAAATGTATTGTACGTCTGTGCTTAAGTATTGAAGACTACACGGGCCAAACCAAACCAAATCTGTTGATGTCCATGCAAATAAAATTGTTTCTCTCTTCATATTTGAGAATTCCATATATAATGTTTGAATTTCTTTTACATAGGAAATATTTTACTTTGGATAACTTTTGTGGGGGCAAAAACCCAACAATACAATGCATTCATTAACTGTTAATGTTTTTGGAAATTCGGTTAATCCCAGTAATTACCATTACATTCTCACCATTTGTTCAGTTTTTTCCTTGGACTTAGAACAGGAAAAACTGGGGCATATATGTTGTGTTTTTGTTGGAAAACAGATATTTTTTTTTGACAACCACTATAAGAACTGGATTTAGGTCAACTGGATTAGACTAGTGGTTTTCTTTGTCATTGAAAAGCAAAGAAATACATAGGAAAATATCAAGGCAAAACAGATCTTAATTTTCAAAGCAAGTAGAGATTTACCTTTTGATAACTTTCTGTAATACCAAATGTCTGATACAGGTTTAATTATTTTATCTGCTGCAAATTAACACAACAAAGTGACAGTTGCTCAGAATTACCATTACCAATCAGCTGCATTTTGACTATGTTAGAGAACAGGCCTATATTTACCGCTAATTAAAATAATGGTAAATTGGGATTTGGGAATATACAATGCTGGCACTATGGGTACTTTTCCAGAAATGTGTGTAGATTGGAAGGGAAAGCACCAACATGAATGAGCTTCTTTGGAAGCTGAAGGAACTAATGGACTGGAAAGAGGGAGGGGGCAAAACTCACTTAGGGGACCATAAGGGTAGACAGAAGTGTCAGAGAAAGAACAATCACTGGGCATAACTGCTCATATCTCATCTCTGAAAGATACCATCATAAAGAGATTATTGGAAGGGAAGAAGAAATGCACCTGAGATTGAGACGCGATCGGTGTTTATTGCTGCCCTCCCTAAAAGAATAGAGAAAGGAAGACAGACAAGAAGATAGAAGCAAACAGAAATGTCCAGTGAGTATACACATTGTTACTGTATTGACACTAAACTATTGCAGATAAATGACAAGATCACCAAACACACTTTATAAGCAGTATGGCAAAAGATTATATAACCTAACCGTATCTAATGCTACAAAGGAAAAAAAGCTGTATTTTTTGCCAAAAAGTCAAGAGTTTTTTTTATAATCTTCTAAATGAGGCAGGATGAAACAGAGGTCCTGAGCAATTGTGCATATTAAACATACCTGGTCATTTTTACATGAATACATGCATTAGCACCAATATCCTAGTTAAATTCCACTAGGCAATTATTTTCTGCCTATTTAAACTCCTACTGTTTCAGCTGGACACAGTATTTTTCACTTCCTGTCCTAAATTATTCTTGAATGTAACTGTACATTGTTGAACAGTTGCCATGTTGCATCCCAGAAGTGACTACATTTCAGTGGTGGGTGAAGTGATTCTTCTAGTGGTGTATTAGCACGTGGGTGACCCAGCAGAGTGGAGGACGCCTACTGTGCAAATCCGTTAAGGTATTGCACAACAGTCCATGTGGCTACTTCACATAGTGTGCTGCAGTAACGTTCACATGTCAGCTTTGCAAAAATTCCAGAGTCTGGAGGTAAAGGGATCCTCTCCCCATCTTGTGAATAAACCTGGTATTGGCCCAGGTAGTGAGGTTGGGTACTGGGAAGAAGATTTGCCTCAAGAAAGAACATTGTGACCTTAGGTGTAAAAAAGATTAAGAAAATATTTAATGTAAATCTGTAATAAACATAAGAACAATTTTAAAGGTATCATCTTGACATGAAACAATACATCAAGCTGGCCCTAGGTAAGGGGCTGCCCAGTGCTAGTTTTATTCTCTTCCTAGTACTAATTTCAAAACAGGTTATTTGAGACCCCCAAATCATTGTAAAACATTGGACATACTTACACACTTTTCACTGTCAAATACATAGCACAAGTGTTTATTTGACTCAGAATCTTTGCATATGAAGGTAAATATCCTCTTGTCAGTTTTATCATCAGCACAAAATGATATCCTATGAAGCTGGCAATTGTGCTGGACTTCCTGCAAATGACAATAGAATGATCACATCTGGTGAGTTAATTTTTTAGTATTTTATTCAGAAAATTAATACTCTACACACCTAGATGTTATAAAGGAACAAGTTATAGTAACATGATGTTTAATTTCTTGTGACAATTTTCTGGTGACCTTTCCCTCTTTTTAGGAAATGATATTGCATCATTAAATGTGCACATAGTTACAAGGGAAAGCCCCCGCCCTGCAATGAACTTTGTTCAGATGGACCTGTGCATCTGTGTGGAACTCATTGCAGGACAGCTATCTAATTTTATCAGTTAAACCTTTATTGTAGTTTGAAGAATTGAAAATTTGTTTAAACTGTTAGTGAACATTCTACCTAATATTGACTGCATCTGAGGGCTGTCTTCACTACTGCAGCAGGGATTGAATTAGAGGGTCTAGTGAATCCTGCTAAATCTATGGCAGAGTGCTCTCTGGTTGACCTCAGTACTCCAGCTCTCCTGGAAGAGTAAGCGAAGTCGACCAGAGAACATCTGTAAATGCAGTGCAGTGAAGACACCGGCATAAATCAACATAAGATACGGTGATTCCAGCTACGTTATTCATGCAGCTGGAGTGGTGTAACTTAGGTCGACTTACCCCCTAGTGAAGACAAGCCCTCAATCTGTTAAGAAGCAAACCTTAAAAAGCAGAATCTGCAAGACAAAAAAGGCTTACAAATGAGAATGGATAAAAACAGCTGGAATTATTTAGCCCTGAGAGAAGTAACTAAGCATTTAGATTAGGTGAAGGTTGTTGTAAAAATGGGTATTGGGAAACAGCAATAAAATTTGTTAATGGTCTAGATGGTTATACATTTTTATTTCTAGAGTAAATGTGGTGAATCAAAACCAGCATCTTAAACTTATAACTGAAGAGGGGAATATAAAGCATACTAGTAACAATCAGAAGAGACAAGACAAAAAAACAAGAGTGTACACATGTGCCTAGAAACATCAGTGTAGAACTTTTAGTTTTGTAGCAAACATGATAAATCATGTGCCTAGGAGAGTTGTGATTTTGAATGTCAGACCAGAACATAATAACCCAAGGATTTAATGTGTTTGGGAGAAGAGTTAACACACACAAAACACAGGGCATTTGTGACACGTTTTGTGACAACTAGTTAGTTTAGAACTTGGACACAGAGCTTTTTGTTGGAGTTCTGATGTGCTATGCCTGAGCATTATCAGTTGTGTTTTGCTTTTTCTGTTTAATATTTCTGCTCAGGAGTTTGTCTACTGTAATTATACTTTGATATAACATCCTGTACCCACCAATTAATATCTCACCCAGCAAAGAAGTAACCCAATTATGGAGTCCAGATCTTTTTGACACCTAAAAGCCAGGAGAGAGTTAAGTTTGAACAGAAACTCCCTACATGTTGTGTGTGTGTGTGTGTGTGTGTGTGTGTGTGTGTGTGTGTGTGTGTGTGTGTGTGTGTGTGTGTGTGTGTGTGTGTGTGTCTGTGTGTGTGTGTGAGATGGCAGAACCATTCCAACTCACAATTTTATTGCTAATATCAAAGAAAATAATTTCTACAGAAACTATGGCTTTTCTTATAGAATGTCTTTTGTAATTCTAAATGTTTCTGTTGGCAACAAATGGGGTGTTTTGCAAATTCTTTCATGTGGTTTCTATGAAAAAAGGCACAAATCCAAATTCTTCCTCTACACACAAGTACACTCACATTCTGTCAACTCAAGACATATATTTTAAAGCACACACAAGTAATATTGTGACAAGGGCATGGCTTCAGTTCTGTCTTCTTGCCTGCAGGAACTGTGCAGACTCCACCAGGTGTACACTCCGTGGCCTTTCATCTTAAGTTCCCTCCCCAAAAATTATAACCATCCGCATGGAACAGTGGATTTACAATATCCACAGTGTCTCCTCAGGACCTGAGGGAAACAGAGGTCTCCCATCTCTAAGAGCTCTGTGTTACTGAGTTCAGCTAGCCCTGTCCCGCTCTCTCACCCTCTCTTGGCAGGTCCTTTCTGTGCCTCTTTATCAGACTGGGCTGATGGGCTAATTGAATATTTATCCCACCCAGTCCACCACCCTGATTAGATAATTACCCGAATCAGCTTCCCCTGGGGAACTAATTAGCATCTAAGTGAGCAGAGTACATGCTCTCCCACACTCTCCTCGCCTTCCCTCCCTGTACTCTGTCACACACACACAAAATACAATCTTGGAATGAGAAGTGTGACCATGTGAACCTTTTTTTTTTTTTTGATGAATGGAACTGAAAAAAACCAAGCCTAATATTTTCTTATGGCCTAACTACTTAAAAGGTGGCAATGAGAGTGTTTTTAATTTATAAGCCTGGCAAAATTACAGAAATAGAAAGAATATTTGAGATTCTAGTATTTTATTCTTCTCAATAACCCTCTTGGTGTTTTATTGCATTTAGCCAGTACCGGTAGCATGGGAAAATAGTACCAGCTATGAAGGAAAATATTGCAGTTGATATGTGAGCTATTATCTACTTTTAAAAATGTGGATTCCTGTGCAGGGATCACAGATTGCTGTAATCTCAGCAGGGGGGCACTCAGCATCTCCAAGAATCAAGCCTCAAATACGACAAAGGGTCTTGTAGCACCTTATAGACTAACAAATTTTAGGGATCATGAGCTTTCGTGGGCTCAAATAATTCTCCCTCTCTCTCTCTCCCCCCCTCTCCCTATTCCCAGTCTCTTCTACACTCTCTCCACTTCCATCCTCCTGCACACCTTGTCCCCCAATAAAATGTCTCACACATTCCGAATCTCTCTTTCTCCTGCAGCTTGCCAAAAAATCACACATGTTAAAACTATTTTTCTCATTTACCTCCTGGCCAAAAAATCTTAGTCACATTCTTTTCCATCCATGCTGCTTGTGCTCTCTTCACCATATGTTCTAGGTTCTCCCTCTCCTTTCAAAATGGTCTCATTCCCATCTATTTTCTCTCCCCCATCAAAAAGGCTCTCTCCCCTTCCTATCTCCCATATCTTCCCTTTTTCCCATGCCTTTTTCCTCTTCCTTATATCCCAAGACATTCTCCCCACCCCTTCCCTCTTGTCTCTCTCTCATTCTTCACCCTCTCTACAAAGCTTGTCCAGCTCTCCAAACTTTACCTTATACTCTCTCTCTCTATCCACCCCTTTAGCAACAGATTGTGTTTTCTCGTGTTCCCAGTGCTGCCTCAGTGTGGCGCACAGGAGCCTTCCAGGGGAAGAGGCAACTCTGTGCAGCCACTCCCAGCTGCTCTCAGCACCCCATTTAGGAAAGGAGGAAGCAATTCTTCCTTGTGTTTAGGGTTAGTAAATTAGAGGGGGACAGCACCAGGGAAAAAAATGTTGAGGGGACTGAGCCAGGCACTACTGTGTTCTAAACATGGTTCTGTCACTGATTTCCCTGGGCAAGTTATTCTCAGCCTGACAGCAACTGGGAGCCAGGAAGTCCTGTGTTATAATCTTGGTACTGTTGTTGCTGTGTGGTCTGAACAAGTGATTTGGGACTTGATTCTGTTAGATGCTGTGTGCCTCCCTCCACATGGGCTTGGCATTTTCACCTTTCATTGAGTTTAGTGGGAGTTAAATCATCTCACTGAACTGGGTCCCAACCTCTCTGTTTCTCAACTTTTAAAGTCAAGTTTTGTTGAATGCTGTATAACTCCTTTATTATTTGGGCCAGGGGACATCCTTGTGTTTGCACAGAACCTCCCAAAATGGAGATCTGATCTATGACTGCGGCGCATAGGTGGTACCACAATTAAAAGTAATAATAATGTTAACATGCAAACCAGCTCAGGGGGGAAAAAAAAGATTCCTTCAGCTACCATGACTCATTGTGGTCAGTAAGCTAATTAAAATGAATTATTCCCAACAAAAACAAAAAGAGAAAAAGTGATTGTTATAACATCTGAAAAAGATATCCATAAACATCTATAAAAAAAATCCCTCCACACTGAGGGAGTGAGTTAAACTATTTGTACATGTAGTACAAAGGGATAATGTGTTTTTGTTGGAATAAGCTATTTATCCTCTATTTACAGAAAACACAATAAATCTATTCCTTTTGATATTGTCATAACACTGCATGTATTTTAAACCTGCTTTTGCTGAATTGCAAAGGAGAGCTTTATTCAAAAACTGCTCCTAGTTGATATCTACTGAAGTTTGATATAACAACATTTTCAGGAGTTTAAAATGTCTTATTCCTTTAGTAACTTGTGTCCCACAATTTTTGTGAAGCGCCTTATAATTCTTCCTGCAAGAGATTAACATTTTTTTGGCATTTGTTATTTTTTAAAATGGCTGTATCTAGGACAGAGATTTGAACCCACTTGTCATCCCACAATGCCACAAGGAGGACACAGAACTACAATGAAGTAACTTAGTATTGCTGGGGTTTTTCTGCCTACCAACTTTGCACCCATTATCACTTAAGGGGTCTCAAGCAAAAAGGTTTGCAAATAGAAATGTCCTTGAATTAAAATTGGCTTACCTCCAACTATAGTATTATTGCAATATTCATCTTAAAAATAATAATACAAAACACAGCAATGTATAGCTGTTATAATACATGTATAAGAGTTTAGTAACTGTAGAATGTTGAAAATTGTTGAATAACTAGGCCTACAATACTTTTAAGATCGGTTTATGGGCAATGAGGTCATTATTCCTCTTTGAATTCAAGGGGAGATTTTTTTTTTTGTTTAGTTTAGTTTCTGTAAATCAAATTACATTTTCAACCAGCACAGGGAGACAATTAACCACAATACTGTAGAAATGACCACAGTTGAGACCATATTTCACCAGATCAGTTGCTGCCATTGTTACAAAGCCATACACATATCACAAATGGAATTTCAAAGCCTTCTGAGGGGGGGAAACCCCAGAAAAACAAATAGCCCTTTCAAAATAGTGGAAGAGAAGTCTCACAGCAAATATAAATGGCTTATAAAGTCAGCAACAAGAGTTGATATGTAGCATTTGTACATGTATATTTATTTCCCTTAAAGAGTCAACATCTGCCAGCACATAACTCATAGTTGCCACAGCTATTTCTTATTTCACATGCTCTCAAACTGGAGGACACAGGATGGTTGGAAAAGATTTCAGAGGGTCTTGGCCACTCTGCCCTTCTTGTATGGCTAGGTAGAAAGTCAGTCCCAGTTCAGTTCTGTTACAGAAATGTGAGCATCACTACGTGTTCTATATTTAAAAAATTGTGTTATCTCACATACTTCTGTGCCGTAAATGTTGACAAAAATGATTATTTATAGTAACTAGCATAGATATCTTTACAATTGTTCCATAAGTAGGGAGTTTTTCACTACAAGAAATTATTAGAAGAGTGGTTTATAAAATATAATTTCTGAACAATGTTGAATTAACAACTGGTGTAACAAACAATTATGAAGTTAAATTTCTAAGTTTCTTACCTTTGTTTTTGGATCTAGAATTTTTACACCATAAATTGAGATTTGTAATTCCACCTTTGGGGTTTTCTGGCCTTCAGATTTCTTGATATGTCTTGCAAACTGTAAGAAGGGGAGCAGAGGTGTAATCACTATACCATGTTACCAGTTGTCCAGTTTAAAATGACACTATTCATTAATTACTAATCATCTATCATATAACTTGGTAAATGCCATGCTAATAACATTTTAGTTTAAAAAATACTCATGGTCATAGATCTTCTCTTTGAATTGCAGAAGCTAGGACTGTGATAAATTTGGCAAGACCATTTTTAATGTGGCTTGTAACAGGATGGCCAAAGCAAATCCACTGAAAAAAAGCCTATCAACTTAGCTTCCTGACAATTGTCTAAAAAACCCCGCAACAGATAGCTTAAATAACTTCCTTTTGCCTGCTAACTGTGTCTTGCACACAGTTCTTGAAGTATAGGCATGCTTATTGCTATTCTCCGAGTCACCACTGCTATATTTATACATCGAGCATGTAACTCTCCAAGGCCTTTCACCTTGTGCTGTCTCCACCTGAACAAAATGGGTGTAAAATGCTGTCATTGCAATGTGGTAGCAACTTACACTCACACTGCAGGTTTAAGGCAATGCAGAACCAGGCTATTAAACTTCCTAAGTCCTGATTCATTGCCCAGGTAACATATTTCACATATGTCTTGTTGAGTACTGAGTAATGAAGATTGCTGTCATTCCCTCTCAACTAGAGCTGCTCAGAAAATGTCCCTCTCCCCCGTCCCAGGAAATTAAAAAAATTTTTTTTTGTTTTCATTGAAAATTAAAAACCTGAAAACCAAAAGACTTTCATGTTCTGGCCCAAAAGTTTTTGGATTTTCAAGGAAAACTGAAAAATATCCACAGAAAATGGTTTCTTCCAAGAACTGTGTCAGTTTCCCATTTAAAAAAATTGTCATTACATTTTTCATGCAGCCATACTCCCAGTTCTTTACAGAGCCTGCAGGCCTATCACTGTCCTTGTTAAAACAGGCATTTAATTAATCTAGATTTTTTTCTAGGCCTTTATTAAAGCTTATGATATTTTCTATTTCATTCTCATATTTAATTACTTCTCCTCTTTTCTCCCTTTCACTGCTTTTTTCTTATATTAAGTTTAACGTATTTTTATATTGTAAACCTTCAGGTGCAGGAGTTGTCTCTTATTATATATTTGTACAACACCTAGCACAATGGGTCCTGGTCCCAACTGGCTCATCCGATGGAAATACAAATAAAACTAATTATAATATAATAAATTATAATAAACTAGTGCTCACATAGCTGCATCGGTCCACCACCCATTTCAGCCTCTCAGAACTGGGGTTGTGGATTGAGGATATTTGCACTTCAGTCATTCCTGGCTCCTGGAATGGCACTTTGCGGGCCATTGCAAGTGGTGCAACTTAGAGCACTTCTCCCATTTTTGTGCCTCACCCTTACCCATCCTGAAAGCATCACAGGGATTCAAACAATTGATCCTAGTACAAATATTCTTTTCCAAATATCTACCCCTTTATTTTTCTCTCCATTAGTTCCACTGTTTCCTTCAACAGACTATGCCTGGAAAAGACTCTGTAGCTCACATGTCCTTACAAACTCTATTTTTCTATGTTCAGCATGTATTTAAGACAACGCTCCTCCACCCCCGTTTGCAGCCTACACATTAATAAAAAATCTTTAAGAGGGTAAACATGTGCAGCCTCATATTAACATCAAAACGGAAAGTGGGAGAAATACTGGGAACTTGGAGAAGAACATGTCGACAGATTGATCCTTGGAGCTTAGCTTGGCAAGAATCATAGGTTTAGAACATAAAGTTAAATTGAATCACAACATAGCTTGGGAATGAACACAGTGGGACAACTTCACAGGCTCTTGTTTAATTTCCACCTAATCCTCACTTGAGCAAAATAACAAATTTTATCTCAGTATCATGAACAGAAGCCTACTGGGTAGAATCAGCTCTTAACTAACTAATCACTGTAAAGGGCTGAATGAAATTTGAAAGTGAAAAATGTTAACTTCCCTTTTTACATAGTTTTTGGAATGGACATTTACAACGTCCTCAGCTGTATGCAATTTTTTAAGGGGTAACCACAACACATATTTAAATGTTTTTTCTCTGGTGTCATTTAACTCAAAGCCTCCCCCCCACACACACACTGTATATATGCAGGTATTTCATTCATCTCACAACAGTATTTGGGAAAACTGCCTTCTTGTTTGGGATTATTAAATTACATTTGAAATGCTTATGCATTAAGTGTTAGGAAACTGCAATTGGAGGATTAATTAGGAACAGAACTGTATGAGAACAAAAACAGACATCCTCAATGTGCATGGATGATCCACTAAGAGAAATAAAAGAAAATCAAATGCCAAATCAAAGTGATATAATTGTACTTAATATTTATATTTCATTTTATGGATTTAATTGTATTCCCCGTAGCCTCATTTTTTAAAAGGAAGATCGTTCAGTTGTTAGCTTGGGACTGAGGAGACCAGAGTTCAATTCTCTGCTATCACAGCAACTTCCTGTGTAAACTTGGGCAAGTATCTTAGACTCTTTCATTGATGGCCATGAATTAAAACACTTTAATTTTAGCTCATCTGGGGACCGCCATCCAAATCCCATCTTTTTTATCTAAATGTGGGAAGATGCTTCTCCCAATCCTGCCATGACAACAACAGCAGGAGGAAGAAAAAGAGTTTAGCCAGACGTCAGTTGCTGCTTCATTATACAGTCAGCTGCTGCTTCATTATACATATCATCCCCAGTCAGGGCTCCACTGTGCTATGTGCAATAAATGCATACAAGGAAAGAGGGTCCTTGGAATTTAGTCTTCAAACAGCAAGAACAAAGAAGAGCACTCAAAGAGAAGAAAATTTGAATCCCTTAAGATACAGCTGGAAGGGGGTAAGTTTCCCAAAAATGTACCAGCTAGGGTGGATAGAAAAGCGAGTTACACTAGGCCTACCAAATATATACACCAGTCTGGGAGGAAGCCTAAAATATCTGCCAGCTTTTGTCTGCATGCAAAAGTGCTGCAGGGGACTCAGACCCATTTCCTCTCCTTTCCCCTCCAAGTGTACAAGACCCACGGAATGACAATCCAGCAGGCATGAGCTAAGGGGCAGGATGGTAATGGAAGGCAAGGAAACAGATTAGACAAGTTTTCTATATTGCTGCTCCTTTCACCTTCCCATTTGAGGGTCTCTTAAGGGCTGCCAGGTATACGTGCACACGTAGTCTCCTCAGACTCCAGCAGACGAATCTCTTCCAGGTCGGTGGGAGGGTTCTTTTTCCATGCCCAGAGCCTGGCAGACACTGTAGTGGGCTATATGTCTGTGTTCCTAGCCATGTAGAGTTGTTGGATGGGTCAAAGATGCATCTTTTAGGATGACTTTTGGGGGTGCACTGAGGGGATTTTTTGCACTGAACATAGTCTTTTCACTACCCCCCACTTCCACCAGAAATGTTAGAGGCAAGTGTTCCCATTATCCATCTTAGAAGTATTTATAAACACATGCTGTAAAAAACTAGTGTCAAATTTTCTCTATTCCCTGCATAATTATGATTTTCATCATTCACTTGTGCCCTAAAATAATCTGAAAACAAGGCAAAGTTTAGTAACTTTCTAGATAAAGAAAATTTAGTAGATCTGCTCAATAAATGAGACAAAGTGAAAAAGTGGTTTGCTGTCTTCTAACAAGCATGTCATGGTTAAAACTGCAAATGACCCAATAAAATAACTGGGCATTTCAAAACCATGAAAGCAGTATATGAAATAAAACTGTGTGAGGAAGTATTAAGAAAAAAATACATCTATTATTCTTTTGCTGTAGAACTTCAGCTCCACCTGCTGGTAAAAATTAAATTCTAAATAGCTGTATACTATGATTTTGTATACCATGTTGGGGTTTTTTGGCAGGAAAGTATTAAGCTCTTCAAGCTATGTGAGTTTGGAACTCCTAATTCCCAGAATCAAGGAAGTAAGAACTCATAAATTATCATTAAACACTTCATTCTGACACAGACTGCTGTGATGATGGCTCAGTAATGAAAACATGACACATCAACATGGTTTATACCAGTCTAAATACACTAATGTTTCAAAATGAACTGATGTGGCCTGTCATGGGAAGTCCTCAACATGTCTCAGGAGGAGCTTAGTATCTTGCTGGATCCAATCTTTTGTGCAATACATTAATTTCATTTAGATTAAAACAAGAACCACATGACCAAAAATACACTACCACAAGCTAATCGTAAATCATTTCATTACTAACAACTCTTCCATATGGGTCTAAAAATTCTTTAAGCATATTTTTGACTTCTCTATATAATGGAATCCTTTTTGAAGCTATGATTTTACTGTAGTTTTATTAAATTTTAATGCACATTCCTATTTTTTTAAAAAGCAAAATAAGGCTATTTTTCTGAATAAGAATAAATTCAGTATCTCTGTACTTTTTGTCTTCATGGATTCAGATTCGGAACACAGTCAATGTTCTGTATTAGAAATGATGTTGAAAGGGAAGTTTTTAATCTACTAAGGATTGTTTCTACATAGAGCCTTTTCATTAATCTATGGTTTGCTTTCTTTTTTTTTTTGTGGGGGAGGGTTCTAAAATTTTTCAATTGTATCCATAAATTTTCTCATCTGGATTATATGTCCTCAAACAAATTTAGATGGAGGTAGTTCATGTAGAACAACAACAGGATTGGGCCATTGAAAACTATATAAAATCATATATACTAGATAGCCTCCAAAACAGTTTGAAGATCTTTGTGTAACTCTGACAATGGCTGTGATTCAGAAGTTTATGTACATGGAAGAATTGGCTGTGATTTTGAAAGTGGAAGGCAGGTCAGGTGAAAGTGATCATTAAATGGTAGAGATGGTAGGAGGGAGAACAGGGAAAAAAGTCAATGGATTCCAGAAGGCAGATTTTAGCAAACTCAGGGATTTGGCAGGTAAGATCCCATGGGAAGCAAGTCTAAGGGGAAAAACAATAGAAGACACTTGGCAGTTTTTCACAGAGACATTATTAAGGGCACAAGAGGAAACTATCCCTCTGTATAGGAAAGATACAAAGTATGGCAAGAGACCACCCTGGCTTAACGAGATCTTCAATAATCTGAAATTCAAAAAGAGTCTTAGAAAAAGTGAAAACTAGGTCAAATGATAAAGGATGAATATAAACACAACACAAGTATGTAGGGACAAAATTAGAAAGGCCAAGGCACAAAACAAGATCAAACTAGCTAGAAAGGAGGAGACTAACAGGGAGTATGACAGAGGTATATAAAATCATGAATGGTGGGGTGAAAGTGAATAAGGACAAGTTATTTACTTGTTCCCATAATATAAGAATTAGGGGCCACCAAATGAAATTAATGGGCAGCAGGTTTAAAACAAATAAAAGGAAGTTATTCTTCACACAGCGCACAGTCAACCTGTGAAAGTCCTTGCCTGAGCAGGTTGTGAAGACTAGAACTATAACAGAGAAGAAGCAATGGGCTTAAATTACCCCAAAGGAGGTTTAGGTTGAATGTTAGGAAAAACTTCCTGTCAGAGTGGATAGAAACTGAAATAAATTGTCTAGGGAGGCTGTGGAATCTCCATCATTGGAAGTTTCTAGGAGTAGGTTAGACAAAAACCTGTTAGGGATGGTGTAGATAATACTTAGTCCTGTAATGACTGCAGGGGACTGGACTAGATGACCTTTTGAGGTCCCTTCTAGTCAAAGGATTCTATGATATCATGTAGTTGCTTACCAATCATGCACAGAAATCTTACTATAAATATACATTTTTAATCTTTAGTGTTTGATCTTGCACAAGTATTTGCCTAGGACAGGGATGTATGCAGGCAGATCCATTTGGAGATTTTGGCCCTCTGCTAGTACATTCCCCTAGACTAAGAAACATCCTTTTTTCCATCTGATTTCTCCCTGGAACCAACAGAAAGGGCCTGATCTTGCAGTTTAATATACAAAATTCCCCTTGAATGCAGTGAGGGTTACATGATAATATAGCTGAGTCCTAACAGTGAGCCAGCTTGATTATGGAGGGGATCACTTGATAGTGTTTTAAGGGAGAATTAAAAGAGAGAATTAAAAACTCTAAAATGTCTTTTTTTTTTTAAATCAACTTTTTTGTGCCTGGGCATTGTCTCAAGAGACTTCTGCACTACGGCCTAGTCTGCACTAGACAGGGGAGGGGAGGTCGATTTAAATTACGCAGCTTCAGCTACGTGAATAATGTAGTTGAAGTCGACGTACTTACACCTATTCACCACGGCGTCTTCACTGCAGTGAGTCGACTGCTGGTGCTCCCCCGTTGACGCTGTCTGCGCCTCTCATGGTGGTGGAGTACAGGAGTCGAAAGGAGAGCGCTTGGGAGTCGATTTATCGTGTCTAGAGTAGACACGGTAAATTGACCCCTGTTGGATTGATTGCAGCCTGGCTGCATCTTTGTGCATTTAAATAGTATGTCTAATAACACACAGTTTACCACAGTATTATCTGAAAATTGTGTGAATTGTGTACAATTATTTCTGATTTAAAAAGAGTCACACCTGTGTTAATATAATAAATTCAAAAGCAGCCATGCTGTAATGTTTCTGTTTGGGAACATGAATTGATACAATAACACTGGAGGTCATCTTTTTAGAGTGAATCTCCCTATGAGTTGATTGCCTAAGTCAAAACCTAGTAGTACTTGCATTATTTGGACAGAGTGAAAACAATCGTTAAGAATTTCATTTGAATACATCTCAGTGAGGCTACTAATTGCTCTTAGAAATGCTTTCCCAAGGAAAACCTAGATATCAAATGTTGATTTATTCTTGCTCTTTCTCTCCCTCTCTCTCTTTCTCTCTTTTGAAGGCCACCACCTCTTTAGTCTTTACTCTGGAATATTCCCATTGATTTCAATGTGTATTTTGCCTTAAGGCAAGGGTAGTCAATAATATTTTATCAAGATCCACATTTCTTGGTTAAGGTATAGTAAAGACCCAGACTCCAAAGAAAATATTAAATAATAACAATGACAATAATAAGTAAATAAAAAGATTTCAGGGTCCATTCAAAAGTGGCCTGTGGTCTGCCCATTGGCTACCCCCTGCTTAGGGCTTCTCTTCACATACAGCAGAGCAGCTGTGCTGCTATAGCACGTTAGGTCAGGTCTATGCTATAAACTTATATCAGTATAATTACATCGCTCAAGAGGTATGAAAAATCCACCTCTTCCATTGGCATAGGAGTGTCTTCATTTAAGCACTGCAGCTGGGCTGATGCAACATTTCAAGTGTGCCTGCCCTTAGAAAAGATGCCACTATGCCGATGGGGAGTTTCTCCCATTGGTGTAGTTAATTCCCCTGTCCTGATGCCATAGCACTGTCTACACCAGGGGTTAGGGCAGTATAACTACATCACTCTGGGCATGGATTTTTCACACCTGAGTGACATAGTTATACCAATATAAGTCTGTAGTGTAGACGGGGTCTTAGTAAGGATTGTAGGATTTGCTAGTTCCATTTATTCCTTCTGAAGTGTTGCAAAGGATGAAAATGACTGGAATTCAGCCTAGTGCTAAGCTGAGAGCAACAGTCACACGTTTCTTTGATTGTTCAGTGGCACTTCTAGGACAACTGATACAGCAGGACATTTTCACTTTCCACCTCAGATTAGATGTGATTCTCAGTAATGAGCCATAAAAGTCTAAACAAGTCTTTGGTTGTCTTACACTGACAGGCAACAGGATTTTTTATAGCCCAATTAGAGGTTATCAATCACCAGATATGGGTAGCTGAAATTAAATAAAATTGTTGATAAAGAATTTAGATTGAATAAGGTCGAAACAATTTGCTGAATGCAGGTATTATACATGAAGGCACTGAACTTTATGCTACTATTGGTAGTTACCTTCGTATCTAGACAGTCTCTGAAACATTTGGGCAGAAGAAGAGAAGATCTGGTGGTACATACACAATACAGAAGTATTTACATAGTAGTGAGGTTAGTAAAAGTCACAGCTTTTGGCATGCTGTAAATGTCCACAGTCATTTATTTAGCTATATATAAGATAAGATATTACACACTGGTTTTATCTATATTTATAAAAATGCTTCCCTACCTTTAGTTTTCTAACAGCATCTCTCACAACTTCTGTACCTTTGGGCTGCTCCACTTCTGTACTGCCAAGAAACTGAAAATATTTTGTGTTTGAGTAATTTGTGAGAAAAATGTGATATGCTGAAAGGCACAATTTACTGATTAACCCTGTAAATAATATTATTTTGGAAATACAGGACTTGATTTTGTCGTCTAATGGTGGATCTTAATATAGTTATTTTTAATCAAAGGAAATGAAGACAATAGAAATTAAACTCCTAATTAGAGTGAAAACATCAAAGTTTTTTGAAGCAGTCTTTGAAACCCATTTTACTTAGTTTGATCTCACAGAAGTCCTTGGATTTCTGGTCAAGTTATTTTTCCTCTGTAGAATATAATTTTACTGTTTTCGTCCTGGCATAATAGAAATGTAAGGACTTTTGGGAAAGAATAGAATACTGCACATATTTAGAAGCACCAGTGAAATAAGATGTTTCCAATATGTAAATTCAGCTACCAGTTTGAACTAGGTTGATTCACAAGCATGGTGAAGGATAATTAGAGGACTGATTTCACTTTCATTGTGGAATACATTGACTTCAGTGGATTAGCTTCTGACTTACATTGTCAAAATAACGCTCAAACAATTTACACAGTAATCGTGTATCAGTAATTTAGCTCTATATTTTGACACGATCCTGTTTTAACAAAAACAAGTATGCACATAAAAATGTGCAATGAGGGCAAATTATTTAAAGACATCTCTGTTAGCTTGGAGATTTGAAGGCCAAAAGCACCTTCTTAAAATATTTGCATGCTTATTGCTTGGTTTCCAAAACTTTGCATGTGCAAGATGCACTGGAAGTATTCAGATTGGCTTTGTGGTCTTAAATTAAGTAATTATCTACCTGATTTCTACATAAAATTACATGTTTTTTTCACCCATATCTGAGGGGTTGCACATGCACAATTCTGTTAGAGAAGAACAAACTTAAAATGATGATTTAGGCATGTAAGTTTTGGGGACTCTGTAAAATTTAAGAATAATAATCAGAGAAATACATATACACACATAAAAAGCAGGTTACTTTGTGCAATATTTGATTTTCACTCAGCTGCACCAACATACATAATGCACAGAGGTGCATGAATTGTAAATTTAAAGTGACTTCAAAGCAATTCACAAGCTGCTCATGTTATAGCAGTTTTCCAATATTCTTCCAATTCCCTAAGTGCTTGATAAGAGTTTCATTAAATGTCTTACTATAGTACAGCTACTGTACTCAGAGCAATGAACTTTATCTGTGATCATTTTGAAGAAACTACGTTGCACCTATATAAAATTTTACCTACTCCATCGATAGATTTTATAATAAACAACACAGTCTCACTAATAATCTGTTCCTGTTACTTGAGTAGAATGTGCCATCTTGAATACAAAAGTGTGTACATAAAAACACCATGCATGTTGGTCATCAACACTCAACATTACTATAATACCCAACTTGCGCGAGAGAGGTTTTGCCACAGAAAAGGCTTAGAGTGTTTTTTTTTTTATTGTGAATTGTTGACATACTCAGTGCATCTCCCGAGGTCTTAAAATAGAGGGCAGGATCTTCACTGGATAAATGACACTCGGGATAATTTTAAATAATTAACATGAAGGAGAAGTTTATGTCTTTTATCCCCTCTCTCTATTGATATCCCTGCATCCTATGAGTGGACAAGAACAATTCTCTGATGCTGAGTGTGTATAAGATGAGAAAGAAGGGGACAGGGTGGATTGGTATGTGTGAGGAGGTGGGAGCTAGAGCAAAGGAATATGCACAAACATGAAGCTAGGAGTGAGGAGTGGATGGGTAAAAGAGCAGAAGCGTGAGTGAGGATAGGCAAGAATGAAAGGGGAATATGGATATGGATATACAAGAGACTAGATTGCAAGGAGTGATTTGGGTGGGGTGTGTACGTGTGGGTATTTGAACATGTGTGTGGTACTGAGTATTGTGTGTGTGGAGGTGGTATGAATAAATGGATGTGCAGGCATGGGGGCACAAGAGACTTCTCCCATAGATACCTCTTAATACTTTTATACGGTTGCACCAAACAGGTCCAAAAGAGTTATCAGGGTAAGGAGCACACCACCTCTCAGTACAAGTTTAAAGTCAAACAAAATTACTATCAACTTTGTTTCTTATTGTGTATCCACATGTACACACATACACTTGAGCAGTACGGATCTGGAAATCCTTGCTACAGCAGTAAAAATCCATGCTATGGGTACTGTTGATTTACATCGATTTCAAATGACAGCTCAAACATGGAGACCTACAATGAATATTCCCCAAAGTAGAAATAAACTTTTTAATTTTAATACTTCTCAGGTATATTCCTTTGAGCACTTGGGGATGGGGATCAAAAGGAGGGGGCCAGACATCTAAAATAGAAAGATAAAATATTGCAAGCATATGATTATGTGACAAACCCATTCAAAATGTATGTAAATGTAGATTATGCAAAAACAAATCTTCCAAAAACAAATCAACAATGAAGTCCATGCATTTCCCAAAAATGATATGGAAATATTTTGTCAGTTACATCAACATTTATGGAAGATAAATTAACTAATCAGAATTCTTCCAATCATTTGCAATGCAGTGCCTCATGAATTAATATTAGTTTTGACATCTAGCATTACTACAACAGGTTTTATTGAACTCAACAATTTAATACTGCATGTGGAATCAAAGATTATACATAATAAAGTATGCAGCATAGGAAAAGATAATAGGAAACATTTCATTCTAAAAACGTAATGGAGGTTTGTAGCATAAATGTCAATATTATTCATACAATATCTGAGTCCAGGGGCTAATGTAATTATTTAAGTTGTCTGCATCTGAAATTTGTTTATGGCATCCACTGACTGCAGCTGTTTCATTCAGATACGTTCTTATTTTTGTAATAATGTTGGAATATTTATATTATAATTAGAGCTGGTCAACCTGCAAAAAGTGATTTTTTTTCCCCTCATTGAAATTGAATTTTCAACTGAAAACTATGTCAAAAACTCAAAATTCAGAAAAATGTGATCAGTTCTAATCCTAATTTAAAAATCACCTGACTCTATAACCATTTAGATGTGCATATAGCTAGCCTACATAACTACATATTTCCTATCGCTGTTGCCCTCATCCTCTCTTTTCAATTGCTTCCTTCTGTTTATTTGCCCAGTTGTTGAATCTTGTCAAATATTACGTCCCACTCCTCCAAACATATACATGCATGTTTAATTTCAAGACCATCAGGAGTCCTATCGGTTTCAGTGGGACTACTTGTGATAGTAAAGTATATGCAAGTGTTTGCATGTTCAGGACTCTCGATCATAACCCCTTCAGGAGACAGATTAGTGTTTGTGGAAGCCTTAGAACAATGGGTCCCCAGTCATGGATTAGTATCTGAAATAAACAAATGAAATCAAATAAAAAATATAATAAAATTAATAATTAATAATATGAAATATTTTAGTCATTGAGTTAATACTTCTACAATAGTATAATGACTTCCATGGAGAAATTTTAAAAAATCAACATTTCTCTTAAGAGTTTATACTTTATGCAGTGTACACGAGTATGACACTGAGTATGAGTATGTACTGCAGCATACTTTATGCAGTGTACACCAGTATAACAGTTATGTGACTATATTTATCTTTGTCAAATATTTCAAGTGCAAGTCTAGAGTTAGAGTGAACATTTAGTAATGCTGTGTAAAGTTTTCATTTTAAGAAGCTGAACTTTCAAAACTGATGAATTTTAACACTTTGTACAAACATATAGTCAACTGTTGTAAAGTTGATTTTTATACAAAATATTATATATTTCAATTGTTTGCATTTCTTCCAACCATGTATTTTCTCCACCGATGAATCAAAAGCTATGCCTTTAACCATGGGACTCATTCTGATCTCAATTGCACCTATGCCTATCAGGAATCCTGTCAATTAATCCTATGAGTAAAACAGGTCAAGTCAGACTCCACAATAAAGACTTTTATATTTAAAACATATTGGACATGGTCTTACTCTCTATGAAATTTTATTATTATTATTATTTTGTTATTGTTAGTTACTAATCTATTTTATAGGCACTATTGACCCATTATTATATCACAGATACTGCATTTTATTGATTTACAACTACAGTAAACACTCGATTTAACGGACCTCGATTTAACGGACTTCGGATGCAACGGACAAAATTTCTGAGCAAGCCTGATGCATCCCAAATCCATTTCTCATGGGCTGGCTGGCAGCTCCCGGCTGCCGCCCGGGTCCAGGCAGCGGGCGGGCTGGCTGCCGGCTCCCGGGTCCTGCCTGAGTCCCGCCAGTGGGCGGGCTGGCTGCCGGTTCCCGCCCGGCTCCCACCTGCGGGCGGGCTGCCGGCTCCCGCCCGGGGTCCCACCTGCGGGCGGGCGGGCTGGCTGCCGGGTCCCGCCCGGGGTCCCGCCAGCGGGCGGGCTGCCGGCTCCCGCCCGCAGGCAGGCGGGCTGCCGGCTCCCGCCCGCAGGCAGGCGGGCTGCCGGCTCCCGCCCGAGTCCTGCAAGCGGGTCCCTCCTGTGGTGGGCAGGCTGCTGCTCCGACAGCTCGTTTTTTTTAATTATTATTAAATAACGGACTTTTTGATTTAACGGACACCCCCTCGCCCGAATTAGTCCATTAAATGGAGGTTTTACTGTATGTATTGAACTCACCAGAGATTACCTTTCTGGATATTATTTTTATTGTGGTAGCACCTAACTGCCTCAGTTAGGGACCAGGGCCCCTTTTGTGCCAGACATTGTATAAACACACAGCAGAAAGACAGTCTCAGCTCCAACGAGTTTACAATCAAAGGTTAGAAGGAGGAGGAAATTTACCTGCCTTGCCCTCAGCAAGATAACAAACCTGGCTCCGCTGGAAAGAATTAATGCACGCCCAGTTAGTACACTGTAGGTCTGATCCCATACCACTGAAGTCAATGGAAGTTTTATCACTTGGAGGAGGATCAAGCCCAACAAGAGAAACATGGCCCAGAGGGCCCTGTTAGGCAAGGAGCTAGAAAATAGCTCCCTCCCCTGAGGGTGGGAATCATTTGTCCTCCAGAACTTGGTGGAAGACAGTTACATTTGAGACTTTTGTTTTCAATTCAGCTGAAGCAAGGTGCATTTAGGGCCAACCCAAGTTCCATTGAAGCTAATGGGAGTCTTTGCAATTGCACTTTGGCTGAAGCTCAGTTGCATTTTTATTTGTTTCCATAAAAACATTGCTTTGTTGTTTAAATGAAACACAACCAAGTATGTTTAAACTCTTTCTAAACTCGGAATCCTTTTTTCCTGACCAGCTTATCACATGTTAGCATGTTAAGTAGTTATGTATTAATAAAGAAATAAGAATGTCTAGAGCTCCTACAATATTTTGTCCATTTCCATAACACCGAAGTTCACTAATCTCCTCTTTTACTGAGATAATACTTCCCCTTCCCGGCACTATATTTTAGATGTAATTATATACTCCACTCTTTAAAACATTTTTACACTAAAAAACTAACTTTCAGAAGAAAAAGAAAGATTTCAAAACACAAGATCCTGAAAAACAATTTTCATTAATTAACTACTGATTACTTTAAAAAGATGATGGTACATTAAGGATAAATCTGACTGGTAGACTAGTTTTAGATGTATTTTAGAAATTAAAACTTTAAATTTCACTCTCCCAGTAGAGAGCAGTGCAGGATATTTTACAGATGTAATAATAAGATCTGTTTTCTTTTGTTACCACATTCCTCGTTTTAAAAAAAACAACCCACAAGCTTTTAATCTCTCTCAATGAGAATTTCCTTGTGGCTTTGAAATCAGTGAAGTTCTCATTTATCTGAATTTAAAGATAGCAATAGAAAAAATAAAGTACCCACCAAAATCATACCATTAACAAAGAGAGGAAGAAAGCAATGTAAATTTCAATAGAAACCTGTTGCCAAAATCTCATAAATTAGCTTTTTAAAATAGCTGAAGTTGTAAAAATGTTGATTTACTGCTGAAAGTACAACTAAATATACCCAAATCTCACAACACTACAATAATGAAGGTATGCAATGAAACAAAACAATAACGGGGGGACAAAAATTATGTGCTTCATAAAGGTAAGAGTTGCAAATGTAACCAAACAGTTGTTCTGAATTCATGCTGAAAATAGGTGAATCTATTTCTAACTCATTACTCGAGGTGTTGCAACATTAGTTTAGACTTGTCTCCCGGCCTGAAATATGGATGCATTTCTAAAAAATACTTTTGGCACTTGTGCCATTCCCCCTTATGATTCTCCTACAATCAGTTGCATAGCTGAGATAGCCTGCCTGATTTCCCTCTTAGCTAAAACCTTTGTCAGAGTGTGCCTGTGCATAGGGAAGTCCTAGGAGGGCCACACCTTTGGAAATAATTAACGGGCAAGACTTTTCTCTAAGTGCAGCTGCCGTTAGTACGGGGGCTGTTAATGTGGACACAGGGCTTGTATAGCAGTGTCTGTCCCAGGATGTGAATAAATATTGGAAAAAAATCGTCTGAATAAATATTAATTCCCCAGAAAGGAACCTAGTTGGGGCCAGGAGGCTCTGATCGGAAGCATATTTAAGAAAGTGCTCAATACTGCATAGAATCAGAGAGGTAGCCGTGTTAGTCTGGAATAGCAGAAGTAACAAAGTCCTGTGGCACCTTAAAGACGAACTATAAAGTTTTGAAGCATAAGCTTGCGTGGGCTAATACATCCAACGAAGTGGGTATTAGCCCACGAAAGCTTATGCTTCAAAACTTTATAGTTAGTCTTTAAGGTGCCACAGGACTTTGTTACCAATACTGCATAGGCACTCAATTCCCTAAAAGGCACTGAGAACAGCGGCTTGCAGTCTCTGGAAATGGACTAAAAACCATCTGAGGCCATCTTCTAAGGCTGTGGGAATAAGGACCTTCTCTGCTGTTCTAGGAGATTTGCATCATAAATCAGAAACAGTCCAGACTCAGTAATAGTAAATGGAAAGGATGGTAAACATCTTATTCTGGTCAGGAGAACCCAGACTGCAGAATGATTCTGAGATGATGAAACCACGAATCTTTGCATGCAGACTGGATGCCTCCTGCCTGATTGACAGGTGAGGAAGAATATTAGAGGAGGTGCTCATGCCTTCGGAAAGAGCATTTTGGACATGAGGGATTTTTCAGGAACTATTTGTAAAGAAGAAAGATAAATGGAAATGAAAAACAGCTGGGTGATAAATCAGTAATATGAAGGCAGAGCTGATGGCATTTAAGAGAAAATATTTAGGAGAAGTGAAAAACAGGGAAAATAAACTGTATTTGGGGAACTACTAAAATGGTGAAAAAAGTCATAAGAATTACAGCTATAAATTAGATTTTTAGTTACTTAACAAGAAAAGGAATTGTCTTGTTCACGGAGAATGCTGAAGATATGGCAATTGTTGCAAATGCTAAATTTATCAAAGGGAATATAAACCGGTTTAATATGAACTTTTTTTTAGGGGTCTAATGGTGTTGTAATGATTTAGGTATATCTATACAAGGAAAAATCGCTCTTCCAATTGCAGTACAGAGATTCCCTGAGCCAGCTTGCTTGTGTATTGGTAGCAGCAAAACTGTAACAGCATGGACTTCAGTGTGGACTAGCCGAGGAAGTACCCATGTTGTACAGCCTGTGCTGAAGCTCATGGAGCTATTTATACTCTAGCTAGCTCTCACTGAACTACCGTGACTATGTGTACATAAGCTGGGAATCACACCCCAGCTTGTACTGTAGACATAGCCTGCCCTAAGGGAGTCTAAATTGGTGTAACTTGCATGTCAATAGGCCAGACGATATAGCAAGGAAACGAACCAAAGAGAAGGCATAGGTTAAAATAGGCCACCTCAGCACAATAGAATAGGAATGTGGGAAATAGACCAGTTTCTGCTTTAATTTATGTCTTCTTACATCCTTCAGTTCATAGCGTCTCTTGCTACACCTCTTGCTGACCTCTCCCGCCTGGCAAAATTCAGAGGTTATGGGAAAAGAAGTGTAGGTTATAAATGTGCATGTTGCTTAGTGGATATGAGGGTAAGGGGGGCTGAGTGTAACTGAATCTAATTTGGTGTAGTTTAAAAGCCAAGGAGACCAGAGGAATGTGTGAATTATACATCTTAGATTCTCTTTGATTTACCACCGAATTTGACCCACTGTTGCTGGGCACACCTCCAGGCTTGAAAGAGAGAAAAAGGGCAAGAATCTAGAATATATATTTGTATTAGCTGACCCAGCTCATTTGTAAACAGAATTTGTCTCCAAAATTGCCCTAGACTTTGTAAGTAATCAAAACTCACGTTCTCAGGTTTATCAGAGAATGAACACTGTGGGGATCTGTAAGAAAAGCAATTAATGTGATGTATTTTTTTTTTAAAAAAAATATCAGATAATGGTGTAATTATCGGACTGTAAATAGGAGTAAGAATAACAAATCCCAAAGAAATTATAACATTAAAAGATACTGCCCACAGCTCTACAAGGAAGATAAGAGCAGATTAGACCAAAGAAAGGGAAGAATTACTTCCTGCAAAGGACAAAGCTTATCTTGACAGAACTCTCACTACAAAAGATATTGGTAATTAAAAGCAAAACAAAACATACACGACAGTGCTGTAGATTTGAACAGCATTTTACAGACACTTTTTTAAAAAAAGAGTTGGCATTTAAGGTCGAAGGGACCATGAGATCACGTAGCTGACCTTCTATATATCACAAGCCAAAGAACACCACCACCCCCAGCTACCCCCACACCAAACCAACCATCAGAATTAGATCAAAGTATTACAGCTCTTAGGAGAATAAACAATCATGTACCTTAGGCAGAAAATAAGAGGGACGGAGCTACACCAATATACAAGACCCCTCCAATGGTAGGGGCATGGAATTAATTTAGTAAGATGTAACCAGATGATCATGCCCTGACGATCTTACACTCCAAACCTGAGTTATAATTTCATTATTTTAAGCCAATCTTGTAATATTTTGAACCTTGACATATGTCTTTTGAACACCCTGGGTTTGACAATACTGTTTGTGGCAACTTTACATGTACTGCTGAAACGTAAATCTACCTAGCACATCCCTACCTATATATTCTGGTGAGCAGATCCACAAACTCAAAGCATCCATTGACATTTCTCATGCAAATAGCTCTATATTCATGATACATGCTGTGTACAGTAGAACCTCAGAGTTATGAACACCAGAGTTACGAACTAACCAGTCAAGCACACATCTCATTTGGAACCAGAGGTATTCAATCAAGCAGCAGCAGAAATCCTCCCCTCAAAGACAAATACAGTACATACTGCATTAAATATTACTAAACAGAATAAATGGGAAGTTAAAAAAGATTCAACAAGCTAAGGAAATTGTTTCTGTGCTAGTTTAATTTAAATTAAGATGGTTAAAAGCAATTTTTTTTCTTCTGCACAGTAAAGTTTCAAAGCTATATTTAGTCAATGTTCAGTTAAACTTTTGAAAGAACAACCATTACATTTTGTTCTGAGTTACAAACATTTCAGAGTTATGAACAACCTCCATTCCGGAGTTATTTATAACTCTAAGGTTCTACTGTAGTACGTATGTATGTATGTATGCATAGGTACTGTGGGTTTAAATTATTCTAATCTTTTGGCTCAAAGAATTTGTGTTCACTTAAAAAAATAGAAGAGTACTTAAACTTCACTAAATATAGCTATTTTTAGAGTATCATGATTCAGGAATCTCTTGTCCATATATATCTTTTGGCCATATATACAGACTTCATATATCAATTTTGAATATAGTCCTTTGTCTATTGATCTGAGAAGTAATTTCACGTATAATGGAAACTCAGCAACAGCTTTAATCACGGACAAGCAAGCACAACACATAATTAGACAATAGACAAAGTAGTCCATTATGCTTAATGTCTTACAGCGGGAATTAGATTCTTCTCAGGCAATACCAATTGCTAGGTATAATTGAGATCACCAGAGCCATGTAATCACTACTCACCAAACCACTATTTTCTACCAGGATGCTTTTTTATATTAAAATATTTCAAATAAGAGTAAGTTGTCATGTTGTCTGACATTCCATTTTGAAAAGTAAATGCTAATAAATTCTGTGCTCTAGTAAGTTAATCATATGACATAATTTCAATAATTATAACACTCAGAATTCTTATATGCCACCCAAATGACCTGAACAAGGTAGTTTAAAGGCAAAGAGACACAGCAGCTAGAGAGATTTTTTTTGCATCTGACATACCTACAAACCTGTGAAATTCAGAACAATTGCAGAAATTGAACAAATAGATAGATTAGCTTTTCCTCTACCTCCATCTCTTCAGATTCTTTTTGGATACATTTATAAATCCATTGGGAATACAGTATCAGTACTGTTTCCACTTAACCACTGAAGTGTGAAAAAATGTTTTCGTTGTTACTTACTACATGAGGTCACTACTAGACTACACAAGTTTAGGTCTACACAAGGTGTCCAGAACTGGGAGATTAGACTGATCAAATCCTGAAACCAAGACCACTCATAGAATCATAGAAACATAGTGCTGAAAGAGATCTTGCGATGTCATCTAGTCCATCTTACTGCTCTGAGACGGAATTAATACATAATGATCTAAGCAATCTGCTAGTAAGTTTGACCATCGAAGCTAAATAAAGAGCAGATGGGTAAACATGGTAGCACAGAGCTTGTTCACAGATGTGGACAGTTTAGTGGCAGAAAAGGTTGGACCGCACAACTCCTGGAGTGGAGATAATTGCATGAAGTAGAAAAGAACGCTATTTAATAAGCTTCATCAAGTGATGGGATAGTGCATGGAAATGTTGTGATCCAAAATGAACCATAAGTGTTTTGACGATGAAATGTAAATCAGATATCCAGATTATTTGCTTTTAAAAGAGAGATTATGTCTCATGTTTAAAATTTGATTCACCTTTTTAATTCTTAATTGTGAGCTGAGAGTACATCTACATTGCAAAATTAAAACAAAAATAAAACAAAAAAACCCTCATAGCAGCAAGTATCAAAGCCCAGGTCAATTGACTTGGGCTCTTGCTATGGGGCTAAACATAGCAGGATAGACATCCGGGCTTTGGCTAGAGCCCAGGTTCTGAAACTCATTGAGGAGGGAGGGTCTCAGTGCCTGGGCTCTCACCCTCAGCCCAAACTTCTACCCTGTTATTTTTAGCCCTGTAGTGTGAGCCTCTTCAGACTGAGTAGGGTGAACCACTTTTTCAAAAGGCAAAAGTGGGGCACTTGCAGGAACCTCGACCTCTATGTGGCCCCGCCCCTGCTCCTCCAGCCTTGGACTGGAAGTTGAAATCTGCATTTCCAGACTGTTCTGCCCAATTTGGGACAGGTGGTCATCCGAAGCACAAATCAGCTGACCCAGGCTCTGAGACTCGCTACTGCGGGGCTGTCTTTGCAGTGTAGACATATTGGGAGGGAAGAACTCAAATGTCGACAGCACATAGTGGAAATCATCATTATAAAAATAAATAATAATAATTGCAATCTCCGACCACCCTTTTCAGAATGATTATCATTCTGCTGTCTTAATCAGCCTTAATTTTATTTGCTCTTACTGTGGCCAACTAGTGACAGCAGAGTCATGGAGATGCTTTTGTGTTTGCCCTTTGAAAGTTGAAATTCTGTCATTAAGATGTGCTTACATTTTTTGCAGAGATTCAACTGTGATATACCAAATACTTGCAGTAATTCCTCAAGACCCTATCCTAGTGCATGTTGGATATGCAGTCCTGTCTGAAGGAAAGCTATCCGTTCTATAGTATTGGTGAGATTCGAGCTATAATACTGTAATTGATTGTTGACAAGATTTGCATTCTCTCCTACAGTGTCTTAACTGAAACTGTAATTAGCTTATCTACTTATCTCTTTTCTATCTCAGATTTCAGATACTCTGAATGTGCATATATGCTTAATAACAGAGTTGCAATCAGATCTATGCTACTGGGACGTTTCTAAGCAGTGCCTCAAATTGTCTGTCTATAACAGTGAAACATTCATTCACACATTTATCATCTGACTAAATAATCCTATTCTACTACTAGTGATCTTATCTTTAGTGATATTAAAGCAACATTAACAAACTGAAAAGTAATCCTGTTAGCATGCAGGCAATGAATTCAACTTGGTTTCCTTCAAGATGTTGTGTGGCACATATATTAGATATTTCAGATGAAGGTATAAAAGTGCTGTAATAGACATTTATACAATACTATGACTATGGGAATAGTCTTTGTGGCCTGCTTATGTTTTGAAACACAAATAGTGAGACCCCTTTTAAATCCTAACCCCAGTTCCCTAATACAAAGTGAAGAATGCAGTGTGGAATATGGGGCAAGGGCTGTAAGCCTCCTTTGTGCTTTCCAACCTTGAGTTACTCAAGAAGAGGCTCCTGACAGCAGCAGCAAAATGGGGGATTCAGCATCTGACACTGGCTAGTTTAGTGGACGTAACTCTAATGGCAAAGATGGTTTTCACTAGTCAGTGAGAGGAGATAGTGATCTAGCCAACAGTTTCCTTCTGAAGATGATATTCTACATAGACAGTTCAGTAAGTGAAATGGATTTTTCCAAAATGGCTGACTATATTTTTCATGTTGTTTTGACTGGTGGCTAGTAGGATTCCTGTAGTTTTGTTTTTGTTGGTAAACAGATTAGGGTTTTTTTGGTTGTTTCTCAGCAGTTGCTGCTGGTCCTGTTCAAGAAACGGTTTTATTTTATTTTTATGTAGAAACATATTTATTTTTTTCTAACTTTTCATAGGAGAGAAAGGGAGGATAGTTTGCTAATTTTACAGAGTGAAGAAAAATAGTAAATGAGAAAATGGGTGTGGTAATTCCTGTTGCCTAACAGATTTTGGAAAGGTTCTGACACGTTGGAAATACTGTATCCATAACATCAGTGGGCCCAATTCTCATTTAAACAAAGGCCACTTGAGTTGAAATGAGAATCGGGCCATGTATGTTTATACAACACTGAGATAATCAGAAAACACTCACTGGATTGTGCAGCATGTTAGTGGAAATAGCTGCCATACAACTATCTGAGGTCTGGTAGCCAGGAGGTTAAAGCCTTGTTTAAAGCAGCCTCACATTGCTGCAGCTGCTGCTTGTGATTTCAGAACAGCAACCTGAGGTTTGAGTGGCCTACAGTTCAGCAGACAATCTAATTGTGCAGCAAGAATTCCTGGAGGGGAATGTCAATGAGCCTAATTGGTTGCTTAGAGCTGGTTCAAGAGCGATGGGAGGAATATATACCAGCAAGGGGGGAGAAACAGAAAGGGACACTAAGAGAACTATAGAAACCTCTATTCAATGGGCTTCAGGGTACAACCTCCTTTTCACGTAGACTTCTCTTTATGTTATTTGTCTCTATCTGCAACAGGCCTTATTATTCTGTGTGGCAAAATCCCTGTGGTTTCATTTTCTTTGATCTGGAACAAACAGCCACATCTCTGAGTAGCCATCAAACATCTTGTTCCAAATAAGTAATTTGAGATCCAGTCCTCAAGTGCTGAGGAATTCCTAGGGGAACCTCCACTGAAATCAATGGAGGCTGAGGACACTCACCACCTGAGAAGATTGCTCTACTGCATATATCAGATGTGGTGTACAAATTTAAATGACTTCCAATGAGAAATAAAACATGATCTTTAAAAGCTTTAACAAAGCTGCTCCTGATTTTCCTTTTGAATATGAGTTTTCTCAATTAGATTAGTTTTCTCATACATAAGGACTACACTTAGTACTCACATCTGTTTAATGTAATAAACTCTGGAGCCACCAAATTGAATAGTATCATACATAAGTCCCTGTTGGAGTGCTACAGACAACCACAATACAGATCAGGAGGAGCACAGCAAGCAACCCTACTTTATCGGTTTGAAAATTCCCTTTTAATTTTTTAAAAACTTGTGTGCTTCAGTAAAAAGTCATTTTTCTGACAATATTATTTCCCACTACAAGCAATGTACATTTGGAATATAGAAATTAAATAAAAATCATTGTGGCTAGCAACATTGTGACCTCATGTACGTGGCATATCCAATAATGATATGATAAAATGCAAGGACATGCGATTGCAGGATCACATAACAAACAGAATGCAAAACATGGCAGTGCAATTTATTTAGCAACTTTGTAATTTCTTATTCTGTCCACCCAAAAACCAAGGCTCCACTCCCCAAAGGACTACTTCCAAGTGTAGGAACCTCTGAGGAGCTTCAAACACAGCATGTCTCCCTGTTTGCTTCAGAAAAGTGAAAAAGTTTTCTTAAGCAGTATTATATTCTGATATGTTTTTCTGTAGCTTGAAGACTAAAGGCCTGATTCTCTAACTGCCTTGCACTCAGTGTAGTCCTTTGCATCTCTGTAGAAAGAATATAAAATTCTTGAAGACACCTTCTCTTCATTCACTTTTATGCAGTTAGTAACAACTACACAAGGTGCAAGGCACTTGGAGAATCAGACCCAAAGTGTTCATATGCCGTGTCTTCTCTCATATGTGTATCAATCCTTTGCTTTATGTACTTGTCGTGATATAGAATAGGCATTTGCATTGCATCAGTTATTCAACCTGGGCCATTTCCTAACTCCCTTCACACAGCCATACTGAACTGAGCTTTGCACAAGGATTCTATGTGGTGGAAGGGCTGGTTGTGGAGCACCAGATCTCCACATAAGAAGTTTCACTGGTGGAGTCACATCTTTGTTAATCTATCAGCCCCTCCTCCAACTCTATAGCACTCAGTGGATATATTAACTCCCCTTGAAAAAATTCTGGCTTGCCCTACTTGTGTGGAAGAACTATCCTGTTCTGCTGTCTTTTGGGCCTTACACATTTATCCAATGATTGGACAGGGTCTGGTACATTGTGTAGAATAGAATGTTACTATACTGGAGTATCCGATTATTGGTATTTGCATTTTCCCAAAAACTTATTGGCCTCAACAAGTCATTTATAGAGCTGAAATAAGGCAAAATGAGGTATTCTCATAGTATTTCCACCATTCATGAACTGAATGCCAATGAAAAGAACAGAGGTCTCATTATTTTGGGTCATAAATAGCGTCCTGCATGAAAAACAAACAAAAAGAAAAGAAATGCAACATTAGAACCTGCACATGCCCCTAGAGTAAATCTGAATTTTGGGGTAAAAGCAGGTAAACAGGTCAGACAGTTTATGAAGAATTTGGCATCTATAAATATAATAAGCGGAATGAAAAGAAAAGCAGATTAGAGCCTACCCAGCACTCACTGTGAATCTAAATAATAAAAGAAACACCAGTAAAATATTTTTCAATTGACAAATATGGTGTCATTACAACTAATTAAACACAGCTGATTCCTATAAGATTTCACTAAAAGGAGAGAAATGTAAAGAGAATGCAAGTTATATACAAAAAATATTTAATATATCTTGTTGTGTTCTGGGGAAAGAACATTGTTTTCAATAGGAGATTTGCTAACAATTCCAATACTGATATGCAGCATAGCTATTTTATTCTTTATAAAGTTGTTTAAAGTGCTGGAAAATGACTTTCAGGTGAATGGAAATTGTATAGGGTATTTATTTACCAATGGTTTTAAATTACAGCTTTGACAGCTGGATTCATTCCCCCCCCCCCTTATAAACACTGTTCTAAATAATTAGTTTGGTAAACTGCAGTCAGTTTTACATATAACAGTATTACTGTAGTACTATATTTAAGTATTACATGAATGGTCAATTGACTTGGGTTTGCACAAATAACCACAGCAATGTTCAAATAGCACTACAACTATATAATAGTGTCAAAATACATATTTACATAATGAATATAAATTTGGGTCCTGCTCCGACAAGCTGCCCAACACAGGTGGACGTCTGAGCTTGCAAAGATCCCTTCTGATTTCAGTTAGGCTCTGCCTGGGTGCAGAACATGGCTTATGTAGCAGTCCTTGCAGGTTTTTTGCTGGGTAAGATTATAAAAAGATTGCAAGGAGCTATGGTACCTGTGTGGTCCCAAAGTCCTTTCAGCTCCAAGGATCCTCTATAGGAGCAGCTCAGAAAGTCTATAGGATCAATCCTTAAATTTGTTTCTTTCCTGCCCCTCCAGGCTTTCAGCAACATTCCTTCATCTTTTACCATCTTTCATTTCTATTCTATCACTCCCATCTAAAGGTGTTTTCCCATCTTTCAACTCTTTCCCTGTTTATGCCAGTCAAAAGTGTATTGGGATATAAAAATAAATAATATGTGTGATGTTATGGTATACATTGCCATAATATGCATGAAGTCCCATTCTGTGCCGGAAGCTGTGTGTGTGTGTATATATCTATCTATATATCTATATATATGTGTGTGTGTGTATATATTATATATATTCAGCTGCTAAAGACCCAGTCATGAATGATATTTAAAATGAACCAGTTTCGTGGAGCTTCAGAAAAAATACTTCCTGCTTAATGGAAGGAAAGACATTTTCAGCAATCTGTTTGTTTGTTCATCTTGTAATATGAAGTACAAACAGGGCCGGCAACAGAAATTTGGGGGCCCCCTACTCTGATAGTTTGGGGGCCCCCCCCAGCCCAGCCGGGCCCCCTCTAGCCCAGCCGACAGCGGCTGCCCCCCCCCCCCAGCCCAGCCGGCGCTCCCCCCCCAGCTGACAGCTGGCCGCAGCGGGAGCAAGAGCCCGGGAGCTGCGTGAGCCGCCCTTGCTGCTCCCCCCTCCTCCCCGCCCTTTCTACCCCCGGACTGTGCCGCTGCCGCCGGCCGGGCTCACTGCTCCTGCTGGGGACACGCGCGCTCGTCCGGAGGAGAGCCGCGCCAGATGACTACGGGTAGAGCTGTACCAGGGCCCCCCTAAAGTGCGGGGCCCGGTACAGCTCTACTCGTAGTACCCCCCTGTCGCCGGCCCTGAGTACAAACATAAGATTCAATTTCTTATTAAGCCACCACTTATTTCTGCTTCCCAAACTTTTAGTTGTTCAAAGCTTCTTGCTGAGGCCTGTAACTCTAAGCTGATCATCCCCAACCTTTGAGGACTCTGCTGACTCAGATAAATCATTTTCAATTTAAGCTTTAAAAATCCCTTACCTAAAATTATTTGTGGACCTTACTTTTTTGTGTCATCGTATGCCTCCAGCTCACTTGTACCTTTTTAAATTCTTCATTCTTCAGCCAAAGGTCATCGTATTAATCCTACTTCCAACTCAATTACTATGAGTGGCAAATCTTTTAGTTATCTAACTACTGTACTCTAATATGGAACAACATTAAGACTTTAGCTTATTGATTTTTCCTATAAACCCAAGTGATGAAAGTCATTTATTTTACATTAGCTTAAAATATTAAGTACTATTTTCTTTCCTCCCTCAAATTTACTTACACTATAGTCAATTTTTCTCATGAAGTGTTTTCAGATAATCCTGTGGAGAAGATTAAACAATTGTGTTTCACTAGTTGAATGCAACAGAGAAATAAGGGCAGTATATACAGTGCACAGACTCACAGGGAAGAGAAGTGCCACAGGTTGAAAAAATCCGATAGAAGCACAGTCCAGCTCCCAGAGAAGTCAGTGGGAGTTTATGTCAGATCCTGTCCCATAGAAGTTACTGACAAAAGGCCCTTCAAAATACCCATATAACGATTCAACAAATGCCTATTTTAAAACTTCAAGTCATATCTCTGGAAATATCTCATTGATGTATGTACAATACTAAATGTCAAAGTATGGTAATGTAAACTTGCTGCAGGAAGAGGGATATTGCCACAATGGGAAAATTTCCACTTGTCTTCTCTGTAAATAATTTTTATTACACTGACTTTGTTATTGCACAAAACATCAGAGCATATTGGATTATCATCGCAATGTATGGTTGTCCTATATAATCATTTTCTGAAAACAAATGGAGCTAACCATTTCAGTCAAAGAAAATGAGATACACAAACATGGACAATCTAGCTACATATATACAGTTGCTCTCACTGGTTTCTGGCAGCATGTATATACCATGGTATATTCTGTTTGCTCTCTCTCTCTCTCAATATCTATATATATTTATGCATACACACTATATAGTAATATACTATAAATATTATACATTATATTATGTTTCTATCTATGCATCTATAGAGAAAGAAAGAAAAAGAGAAATTGGTAAAGTCAAGTCCTCCTCTGGAATATATAGCTTATACCTTTTATTTGCATTTCAGATCTCTGTTTTATATTTGGGTTTCAGAAATAAAAAGTAGCTAAGTGTTTTCTCTTTGTTTCAATTATTTATTATACATTAATTCTCTTATGAAAGTATCTCTTTGTCAAATCTTTTGCACATATTTCCCTGGATGCCTGTAACTAGTACAACAGTAGCACTCTGATGTGGGCATTGATATTATAAACTTAGCCCACAGATATCTTAAAAAGGAAGGAGGAATACAAAATCTTGGACGTTTAATCTCCATAGCTGCATATATAAAATATGGTCCAAATTATCCAAATATTGTGGGTGATCTGAAACTAATGCAAGTATAAGGCAAACATTTGCACACATACACTAGCCAGTAGCCACATACCTATTAAGGTATGTAAGCGATCCTAACTTGTGCACATGCATTGAATATTTCTGTTTATGCTTGACTGCCACACACAACGTGCATGTGTTTTTGAATTTGGGAGCCTCCATTGCATAGGTGCTATATTCTGTAGTCCAAAAACCATCTTCATGCCATGATGCCAGCCAACAGCAATATTGAACCCATGTGGCAGATCCAATAAAAAGCACAAATGTGTGTGTGCCCCCCCTATGGAAATATGAAAGAAGTTAGGGAATAGCCAAATGACTAGATATGAAACGTGGAAAACCAATATAGTGTACTACAGAAGTGACATTGTAGAGTTATTACTGCTTTGGGAAGAAATAACTTGCTATTGGCAGAACACATATCTTACTTCAGTAGGGGAAGATTATGGAGAGAGACCAATCTTTTCATAACTAAAGGTGCAACCGGAATTTGGTATAAAATAACACCCTAATAATGTTGTGTTAGAAAATGTGTTGAACCTGAAAACTTCCAGAATTACCTTTAAGGCAAAGGAGATTTTTTCCCATAACAGTTTGGAGACAATTCATCAATCTGTTTTTTAATTACAAGGCACTATAAGAACTGCATCAATAAAAATATTAATTTTTTAATAAAGCTTAGAATCATAGAATGTTAGGGTTGGAAAGAACCTCTGGAAGTCATCTAGTCCAACCCCCTGCTTAAAGCAGGACCAATCCCCAACTAAATCATCCCAGCCAGGGCTTTGTCAAGCCTGAACTTAAAAACCTCTAAGGAAGGTGATTCTACCACCTCCCTAAGTAATCCATTCCAATGCTTCACCACCCTCCTAGTGAAAAAGTTTTTCCTAATATCCAATCTAAACCTTCCCAACTGCAACTTGAGACCATTACTCCTTGTTCTGTCATCTGGTACCACTGAGAACAGTCTAGATCCATCATCCCTAGAACCCCCTTTCAGGTAGTTGAAAGCAGCTATCAAATCTCCCCTCAGTCTTCTCTTCTGTAGACTAAACAATACCAGTTCTCTCAGCCTCTTCTCATATGTCATGCGCTCCAGGCCTCTAATCGTTTTTGTTGCCCTTCTCTAGACTCTTTCCAATTTTTCCAAATCCTTCTTGTAGTGTGGGCCCCAAAACTGGACAATACTCCAGATGAGGCCTCATCAATGTCGAATAGAGGGGAACAATCACGTCCCTCGATCTGCTGGCAATGCCCCTACTTATACAGCCCAAAATGCCATTAGCCTTCTTGGCAACAAGGGCACACTGTTGAGTCATATCCAGCTTCTCATCCACTGTAACCCCTAGGTCCTTTTCTACAGAACTGCTGCCTAGCCATTCGGTCCCTAGCCCGTAGCAGACTAAGTGCAGGACTCTGCACTTCTCCTTGTTGAACCATCCTAAGGACTCTGCACTTCTTCTTGTTGAACCTCATCAAATTTCTTTTGGCCCAGTCCTCTAATTCTTCTAGGTCCCTCTGTATCCTATCCCTATCCTCCGGCGTATCTACCACTCCTCCTAGTTTAGTGTCATCTGCAAACTTGCTGAGGGTGCAGTCCACACCATCCTCCAGATCATTGCTTGCCTCCCTTTAGGTCAAAAATGCTTGTCATCACCCATTTAAGCTTCCAACACAGTTACATCTTGAAAACACCCTCAGTCCTTATTCCACTGAAGTCACTGTAAGGTTTCTGTCATTGACTTCAGTGGGAATAGGATAGGACAGTGGTGGAAACTACACAAAGCCCTTCTTTTGAAATAGCATCTGGAGTCATTCTTATCTTTCCTGGTTGGAATCTCAAATGTTTAGGTTTATAAAAACCAAAACAAAAAGCACTTCTCTGAATTTTAAATTGAGAACAATGCAAAACTATAGTGCCAGAATTTCATCTCTAGTGGGAACAAATGAAATCATAGAATGCTGCCTTTGAAAGTAGTTTCTTAACTAAATAACAAGTCAGCAGTGTGTATGTGTATGTGTGTGTGATGGGGGTGTCTAGGACTTGATGTGCTGCAGGGATGGATCTAGCCTCTCAACTCTATAGATGTGAGGATGAAGAACCAGGGAGGGTCAGTGAGTGCCCAGGCTTGTAGTGTTACTCCCATCCCTCTGGGGATGGAGAAGGGATGGGGGAAGAGGATCAGAGAGGACCCAGCCCTGTGAGGTTGCTACCCAATTGGCAGGGAATAAAGGTAGGGCAGTGCTATTGGGGGGGCTGCTCCCAGTCCCACATTTTGCTGAACTTCGGCCCGGAAGGTTATGTTGGGCCGATGCAATGATGCTAGTGGCAGCAACCACTGGATTTGGTCATGGCTGGAGCAGGATAGTCACATCCCAAACCATTAATAGCAGACACAAAACCTGAGTATCACTGCGACCTCGTGTATCAGATCATACCACCCTTAGGGTTTGTTCTGACCTGGCCTGATTTCTGTGGATGCAATTGCAGCCACGGACCCCAACTAAAGGTGCCTGCAAAGTACAATACACTGCCAGTTTTTTATTAAAATACATGAAAAGGCCTTTCCAAAGAAACAAAAAATAAATGAAAAAGAAACTATCAATGCATCTTCTACAATCATACATAAAAGCTCCATTCTGCAAGGTGCTAGGCCATTCAGTGTGCACTGAATTTGCTTTTGCTTGGATTTTTTATACAAAAAGATCTAGAATAAAGTATTGCACATACACTGCCTTTTTTAAAACAAAAAACCCCCCACTACTATTTCCAGTTATGTATTACCAATTTATTTTCTTCTCCGCCATCTCAGAAATAAACATTAACTTAAAAAAAAAAAACAGGAAAAATTCCTTAGTATACTCCTTTTTTATTCTGGAGAATTTATTTTAGTTTAGCTGATTTAAACTGAGTTATGCACTTGGATGTGATTTTATGGTATTATTTTCCATCATAAAGTTTTATTCTATTTGACATTCTAAGCAGTTCATCTCTATTTCTTTTCACAAAACTTATCAAATCATTCCCATGAGAAATAGTGTCATGGTAGTTTTCTTTGTCAATGTTCAAATGCAGGTGGAGATAGGATATGCAATACTGTAGAATTCTCAATGGGGTATTATTTATGTGGCCAGTAAGCACTTTCTAAAAAACTAATGAACCCAGTCTCAGGAACTTCATAAATGCTTTCTAAGCTCGTACCATTAGTTCACACAATATAGTCAATTAGTTGGATATACTTTTTAGTGTTCTAGAGTTACAAAATTGAAGTGCTACAAAAAGTAATGCTGGACTTATGTATGTATGTTCTTAATCTTAAAAGCCAAGAAAAATATTGGAAGCCAAGAAAATGCAACAAAAATGACATTTTAAAGTTGGAATTGAAAAGGCAGATCCTTAACGGGTGTAAATTGGCACTGCTCATTGGCCTCAGTGGATCTGTGCCAATTTACAGCAGCTGAGGATCAGGATTTCGGCCTCTGTTATAGAAAGCCAGGAAAATTATTGCCATTGGTGGGGAGCCGGGTGTTTCAAATATTAGAGCTGTCTATTTGGTTTTATATTTATATTGTAAATGAATAACAGCTTGTTTTTGTAATCCATATAAAAAGCCCATACTGAGTAAAATAATTTTTCTTTACCATATAGAAATCATACTACTCCTATACTATAGTATTATACATTTATACTTAATGTAGTTAATTTAATTCTGGGGCTGTTATTTCAAAATATAGGCTTATAAATAGAGGAATCAATATAGTAGTTTCAAACTCAGGCATGCTCACAGACTGATCTATTACAAGTGGTTTCCATTTTTATATACATTTTGGTCCCTAAATCTTACAATATTGTTTTCAAAATGCAAGATAATAGCATGACTGGCACCTGAATCGATAGCAATGAATTTATGTCACAGTTGGTCACACCAGAATGTGAAAGCCCTTTAAGAGTTTCACTTGTGATTCACCAACTTATGGTTACAATGCTGACTGCTGAGAAACAACTGGTCTTTGCAGGACTAAAATGAAATTGTGCAAGATTCTATTTAATGAGCTTGTGATTATTGCTGTGGTGTTTCTAACAAAGCATGTGCAGTGCCTTGTTTATGCTTAAGACTACGTTTTAGTCACAGGTATTTTTAGCAAAAGTCATGGACAAGTGACGGGCCATAAACAAAAATTCACAGGCTAGTGACCTGTCCATGACTTACTAAAAATATCCACTGTGACTAAAACTTGGGTGGGGGGCCATGAGTGCTCGGGGTATGGGGGAAGTCCAGGGTTATCACTGGTGCTGAGGGAGGTGGATCAGGACCCCACTGCTGCTGGGGGGGTGGTGGTCAATGGCGCAGTGTGTGGCCCGGGACCAACATTGGTGTGGGGAGGGCGGGGGGGCATGGCATGGCACACAGCCAGGGACCCCTGCTGGTGTTGGCAGCGGGGGCGGAGGGGGACTGGACAACGACATATCACATGGCCTGAGATCCCTGCTGGAGGGGCAGGTGGTGGGGCTGGCAGGGGCTTCTGACCCAGCTCCGTGTCCCTGCTGCTTCTAGGTAGCAGGGGCACTGCAGCTCCCACCACAAACACCTGCTGCCACAGCTCCTGCTGGCTGAGAGCTGCAGCCAATGGGAGCTGCGGGGGCATGGCCTGTGTGTGCAGAGACTCCTCTTGGCCCCTCCACCACCTAGAAGCTGCGGGGGGCGGGGGGCATGCCAGTTGGAGCCTTGGAACCCTTCACCCTGGGTAAGTACCCCCCACACACACACTTACAGTTTTACCTGGCTCTACAGGACAAATCAGAGGCCCAGCACACAATCGGAACAGGTGCTGGTCAGATGTCTTGGGCATGAGGAAGGAATCCTCACCGCTAAGACCATGAGCTGGCTGAGGAACCTCTCTGATGAGCTGAAGTAGCTTGATACATTGGCAGCCCTCCATGTGGGGAGAGGAAGAGAATCCACCAAACAGAACAGAACTGGGTGAAATTTTTCCCCAGAAAGTTTTTCCAGCAAGCAAACAAAACAAAAAAGCAGATTTGAGAACACAAACATTTCACAAATTCAGGTTGATTTTGCTGAATTGTTTCAGTAAAAAAATCCAAAAAATTAAAGCATTTTGACATTTTCAAAATTAAATGTTTCAATTTTTCTATTCAAAATGATTTTTATTTCAAAATTTCCTTTAATTTTATTTTTAAAAATTTAAACAAATTGGAAATTAATTGACATTTCTGACCTTTGCATTGTAGGGAATATAATGCTTGGATAAAGCCTCAGGGGTGTGCATCCAGGTTTTGTCTGCAAAAAAGCAAAACAAAATATCATTAGATTAAATGCCTTATTGATTCATATTGTAATTTTAAATGCATCAATCATCCAACTTTTACTCCGATAAGCATATTTCTATTGTAGGTAATAATGAAGGGCCCCATTACCACAGTTTCTCAGCACCTCACAGTCTTTAGTGAATTTATCCCTGTGAGGTAAAGCAGTACTATTATCCCAATTTTACAGACAGAGAAATGAGGCACAAAGAGGCTAATGGCCAGATTTGTAAAGATACTTAGTGTCTAAAGATGCAGATAGGCACCTACTGGGATTTCCAAAAGTGCCAAGGTGCCTGACTCTCTGGTTCCAAAAGATACCTATTTACATCATTAGGCACCTAAATATATTTAAATCTGGCCCTAACAAACTTGTCCATAATCATACAGAAAGTCTGTGGCAGATCTGGCATTTGAATCCAGATTTCCCCAGTCCCAGGCTAATACTGCACACTGGCACACCAGAGTATCCCTCCTCTTCTAAGTACTACCACTTAGTAGAGTTGTTATACATTATCTCTAACCAAACCGAACATAATCAGCAGAGGTGTTTGGTATTAGAGGTACAGCAGATACGAGTCATGTGAAAGAGTGTCCTTTTATAAGCATGAATGCAAATCCCTGAATGTCATTTTAAAATCGCATACCTTGGCTGTAACAAGGCTTCAGTTGCTTCTAACAAAGTTATAATATGTCAAAATATTATGGAAATAATATTAGAATAGGGATGATAAACTATGCTTAACGGTGACCGCTAGGTAAAATTCTTCCTGGAAAATGAATGCCAAATTTGTCCAGTGGCTCCATTATTTCAGGAGACAAGATAAAACAAGATAAGCAATGTCAATCTAGATAAGAAACAAATTTGACTATCCAGAAAGGCTTTTGTGACTTTTTAATGGTATATAATAACTTAACTTTGCATCCTGGGCATTTATGAGATTTTCCATTTTAATTACCTTTCACTGAACTTAAAATCAGATCTGGAGCCCTGATCTATGGATTTCCTCCTCCCTATAAAAGTTTTATTTCAATCCACCGTGGTTTTTCCCTGTCTTTCTTATATTTTCTTCATCATACAGATGTTCCAAATATTGATTGCATATTACCCTTAGTCTGATGTATTATGTTGTGTATCTAGAAGATTGTTTTTCTTCTATTTCTCTATTATATTCATTTATTCAAAAATCAATACAAAAATAGATCAAAAGCAAAACTGTTATCTCCAATATTTCTACAGGAAAGGTTCCTGTAAAAAAAAGAAGAAAAATAAAAAAAGTCGTCTTAAACCATGTTAACAATTAGGGACAGAGTTTTAAAACTTTAATCTTTCACTGGATGGAAATAAAATTGCATATCTCCCTTTAATGATCCATATAAGAAATGTACACTATTATCTTACTTTTCCTGCTGTGAATTTTATTATGCTTTGACATCATGTGTTAACTGCTCAGTGAAACACATTTGCCTTTCCTTTGCTTTGTAATGACTATTTTAAAATGCCTATTTTATGAAAAACTAATCTGCTAAAGTTTCAGAAGAATAATTCTGAACACTGGAATTTTAGAAATCTACATAAAACATGATGTAGCGGATAAATTAAATATTTGGCTTGGGGACATTTTTTCTCAAATGACGATGACATTCCTGATTTATTAAAAACGTGTGCTAAATTACTTTACTCATGGTGAGTAGCACTTATACATATGCCTAGTCCTATTTCAGTTTGTATGAGTGACAGCTGTAGAATCTGGAATGTCATTGAATGAACCACAAGAGTGGTGTAAGGCAAAAGTCTGCCCATGGATAAGCACATGCAATTCCCTTTGCCTTCAGTGAGTTTTCACAGATATAACTAAATCATTAATTTTTTTCTGTTGATAACACACAAGGATGAATAAAATCCAGCTCATACTCTCTGAGTTGTGCTCGCTCTTGCAGTCTTAACAGGAGTAAAAGCAGTAAAACTTATTTTTTTAACTAAACAAAGACCTATGCCTCTGAATGTGCATAAGGAGCAGATCTGATCTATAAGATATATCTTCACACCGTCGCTTTCATAACAAAATCACAACATAATGGAAGGTATGTATAAAAAAACCTAAAGCTGTCCTGTAGCATACAAAGTAGTTCTCTTTGAAAGTGAAGATCTTGCACAAAAGAACAAGATTTAGCTACTTGTTCCTTAAAGTGATATCATTTAATATTATACAATAGCTATAAATGTGCTTTTGGCTATTGTTGAGGAGCACACGGCATATTGTGGGGGGTAAGGTGGGGAGAGAGGAATTGTACATGCAATGGTGACCTTTCTGCTCCTCTGATCCTGGGTTTGCTGTGTGTTGGGCTAATCTCTCATCATAGCTTCTGAGCTAAAGACTGCTCTACATTAAATCAGCTGTCATTGGCCCTGATACCATGTGTTATTCTGGAATCACCAGGATGTAATGACAATTTTTTAAATTAATAATCAATACCGTCGGAAGACAAAAAAATAAAGGAGATTGCATCACAACCAAGATTAATTTGGTTTTATATATTATATTGATTTTTTTTTATAAAAAAGAATCATACCTTTAAAAATCAGTACACTGCTTAGAGGGAGATGAGGGAAAACTGGGATTGCCAGCTAGCAGGAGGGTCCAGATTAAGAGAGAGAGGTCAGATGAGTGTGTCTATATTGTAATCACTGGGTGTAATTACAGCTCACAGTCTTTCATAGCTTTAATCTAGCTAGTTCAGGTACCAGAGCAGTGAATCTCTGGCAGCTCATGCTCCAGTGTAGGCTATACACACTCATCAGGAACCCTGAGTAATTACTAATAGAGCTAGCAAGCAACAAAGCCCACAATGCCATAGCGTCACTGCTCTGGGGCTGGATCTAAATAGATTAAAACTAGCTCGGGTATCTCATAATGAGCTGTAATCACAGCCAATGATTACAGTACAGACAAGACATACCCAAAATCGGATGTCTCTCTGTTCTTTAAATGAAGCAGTGCACAATTACACAGGACAACCTATCTTGAAATGTGAATTTAAAATATTAATGAAAATGTTTTAATGGCTCTGCATTTCCGCTGACTGTAAAATTCCCACTCACTTGAGCAGGGTTCCATCAGAGGTCTACGTGTGTAAGGTAAATCTTTGGTAAATATACCCCACATGAAATGTGAGTAAGCCACCTGCAGACCCCCACAAATTTGTTTGGCAATGCCAGAAGAAATAATAATTGTAGCTTAACTTTATGTCCAAATAACTTCATTGTGCTTGGGTTATTCATTTAGCTTCACTTTGAAAAAATCAACTTTTTCCCCCCAACAGGACCAGTTCAATTCTTGTCCCCATAAAATCAATGTCAAACTCCCATTGACTTCAGTATAAAGTCAGTATAAAGACCCCACCAGCTCCAGAATGTGATGCCGAGAGACTTACAGGGGTTGTGGTAAGGAAGGAATATTATGGGGAATGTGTTCATCATGACCTGTGTGTTTGTGCAGTGAAGATAAGGGGATGGAGCTTTGCTTTTAAAAAGAAGGAAGGGGGAACACTGATGTACCTGGTCAGGGTCTTGTTAAAGTGGAAGATATCTTGATACTTTAAAGGAATCATACTATTCTCCGTAGAACCCTAAGGGCATGTCTACATTACTGCTCAGTTCGAACTATCACTATGTCATAGTAGTGAGCACCAAAGAGCTGGGCTTTAACTCACCCATGTGGACACTGCAGGCGGAAACTAAAAGGTTCCTAGTTCTCATTACCATAGTTCTCTTCCAATAGGACTATATTTATGTGAGGTAGGAACCTTTTAGATTGTGCCCAGAGTGACAGCGCAGGACTTTGGTGAAATACTGCTATTTATACCCCCATAATCGAAACTGTGGGGCAGTGTAGACAGGCCCTTAGTTAGCAAGTAGCAGCTTGTGAACACATCATAGGGACACTGGAGCACTATCTGTGAAGTTCACACTAGTATTGGAATCCCAACAGCATGGGGCTGCTTGTGGCTGCTGGTTGGCAGCACTGTTTGCATCATAAAGCAAGACCAAGCTCAGGCAAAATTTGCATAAATGGCAAAGATGTACTGAAAAGTCACAAGAAATATCTCCTAATCCTTGCATGCCAAGTTCTGATTTGCCTTCTGGCACTGTCTTGCAGCATCTTTTTTAACATTTTGCTGTGATTTCATCTCATTTCCAGGCAACAGGGAAACAAGACCATTTTAAACAAATAAAATCCAGGAAATGGCAGAGACCTTGCATCGAAAAGCCATACTGAACATTATGAGAAAACAAAAAGGGGGTACTTAATTTAATATATGAATTCTTTCAAGAGTACAATGCAGTTTGTGCTACTCCCGCATCCCTTCCTTTTAAAATTAATTTTAACAGGGCTTCTTAGTTTAGTACTTAATTATTCATTTTCAAAAAAAAAAAACCCAAAACCCCCAGAACTTTATAATGAAACCAACAAAACAAATAGCTGATATTATTATTATCACATCACGCATATAGCACCAGTTATGTGATAATATTTTATAGACATAAAAAAGCAAGGTCCCAGCACAGAAGAACTTGACGTCTAAATAAAGCCAGCAAACATACTCATATAACAATTTTTAAAAAAAATGCTGTAGTTTTCTAGGGTTGAGTTTACTGAGTGGCTAAAGGCAATTTGAACTAATAAATTCACAGCTTTCAGTACCACAGTAGTATACAACACTTAAGAGCAACATGCGGTCACAACACTGCATGGAATAACAGCTTTCTGTTTAAATGAAAAAGGAATTTGGTTACACACATTAGAGAGGAACTTGCATAATGGGGTAAGATACGAGCCCCTATATTTCTGAGCATTATGAACTTTAGCCAAAACCTATTAAACCGTGAAAATAAAATTCTACACTGAATATTCTGGAAGTGTGCAAAGACTGGGAAGATGGAAATACTGGCTGTGCAGTGGATCCCACAGATATTCTTCTGCTATAGGGCAGCAAAGAGGAAAGGGACAACTGAGTGGTATATACTTTGGATTGGCGATACCCCTAGTCAACAGATTAAGCCTCCTTGAGGATGCTACATAAACACTTGCTATAGCAAGGCCCTTCTCATAGAGCTTTATTGACTGCTAGACTGAATTAATTTCCTGACATTGCACAAATGTTCTATGGCTGGGCAGGATTGGCTTCTTATGCCCCCTTCTCCTATACTTCACCAGTGCTATAAGGAAAGGACTGCTCCAATGAGAGTTGCATGGGTAACATTCTGAAAATGTAAGGGACAATAGGAATGTTCAAGTGTGTTTTAGCTCAGTTTAATTTTTCCACTTCAGAATTAACAAAGATTCTTTCATGGCCTGCATTGCCTAATGCATGGTCAAAGTATCATGGTATATGGGAACAGGAAGAACCAATTAGAGGTGTTTCAGGGGCATACTGTCTGTAGGCAGCTTTTCTTCTGTACAAATTTTCTTCTGTGCAAATTTTTGTGTGCGCGGTGTTTTGTCGGTTTAGGATCTGTGTGTATGCACACATGTGCACAGTTTAGAGGGAACCGTGCCTGACAACCTTTCATGTGAAATCTGTGCGAGGGGGCACTGTTAAAGGTGTCGGTGGTAACTACTTCCAGTGCAGTGAAGAACCTCTGTCCAAACTGCATGACACTACCATCTGTACCAGATTCGCTGATGGAAAAGACAGATAGTTAGCCTGTTTTTTTCAATTAATGACCAAATCACTAATATTTGCAATTAATGACCAACAATATTTGCACTATTACTTCAGTTGGAGATCAACACTTCTCTAGCACTATTGCCAATATCTTAGTGTCCTTGCTGTTTATGCCACAGTTCACTCTACTTAACTCTGCCCTCCCAGCACATCTCATAATGTTAGTCTTCTGAACAAAAGCAATCTCCGTAGGGTTAACACCTCTGTATGAATGACAAGGAGCAGGTAGCAGGGTAGTCACTTCAACACTGTATCCATTCTGTTTTGAATTTGGTTATCTATCTTCATATCAGTAAAGAAAAACTTCACAATAGGACACACAAAAATGAACACCCTATTGGTTCTAGTGATGTATCTTGCCTCCATTAGTAACTTATTGCAGAGAAAGGTGAGCACCTGCAAATTGCACGTCAGTTAATTACTCCATGCTGTACATTACGTGCATTTTTCTTCACCCCTACAGGCCAGGAGTTTATATCCTGGAGCATGAGATTACCATTGTCATAGCTTTCACTTGTATACAGTATTTACAATGTTATTAGTGGTCATACATTTATCCATTTTCCTATAACCCAACCACAGTGTGTGTCTCAATGACAGTAGGAGCAGAGAATTACAGATGCTGACTACAGTCTAAGTATTTAATAAAAGCCATTTTTCAAAGTTACTAGGTTACTATGATTAAGCACACAATCAAAATTATGAGCCAAATTCTGCCCTTAAGCATGAAAAGCCAAATCCCAGTGAAATATATGCAATACAAAAATTAAATTGTGTTGTTCATGTTTTTTTTTCTCCACCCCCGTATGTCTCCTCCTCCAGTGATTCTTGGAGATAAGCATTCATTCTTGGTCAAGACACTAAAGTCTTATCTTCCTAGAACAGAATGAAGTTTGCAGAATGTACAGCCTTTCCATGTCCTTCCATCGGGAGATTCAGTGCCTTCTGAATGGATTTCAATGGCTGCTTATTAAAATAACAAAATGTTATTAAGGCAATGTTGAGTTTGCATAGTTACAAAATTACAAAGTCAGGAAATGCAAATGCTAGATTTGAACAGTGACATTATCTCAACCTTATCTCATGTACTGTGTGTTTATGCCAGACATTTTAGGGCACAGACAATAAAGGGATCTGCATATTTAAGCAGAAAATAAAGAACAGAAATAATACATATGTAACACTGATCATGAATCCTAAGCTTTTGTATTTTTTCACTTTTTGTGAACTATGCAGGTTTAATGATGTATTAACTTTTTTTTAAAACAAAAGAATTAGAATTGTTCAGCTAGTCAGTTTGTGCATCTTACAAGTTCTGCTGCTTCCTAATGACTATGTTGTGGCTTAGCCAGAAGCCCTGAAAGGTGCAGTGTGCGGCTGTATTGCTCTAGGCGCAAGCCAGAGATGGTAGTGTGACTCAGAGAGTGGTCATGGGTTCCTTCCAGGCTCAAGCGGGGGAGGTAATTTTTGCCAGCCCAATGCATGTTTCCATTACAATTTAACTGCATTGGTTGGCACATTAGGTGAACAGGGTCAGAGAGGAAGCAGATGGAATCCAGGCGGTCTCCATTCTTCACCCATGACTACCCACTCCCCACCCACCTTTGCAAGAGGAGGAGTCAGAGGTCCTGTAATGGCTGCTTTCACCACAAGACTGCAACTTGTGGTATAGTCACACCCCCTTGCTCTCCTGCATAGGTGTGGAATGCAGACCAACAATTCATTTTGTGGAAAATTTTGAAATTCAAAGTTTAATTCTGATTTGCGATGCACCCTCCCACCTCCAAATCAAAAGTTTTGACCAGATCTAGGTACATTTTACCACCTTTTCCTAAATCACAGATTATTAGAGGAACTTTTTGTGAGTGGAAAAAGGGGAAAAATCACTTCTGGATAGAGAACAAACATAGAACATGTCAGCCTGCTATAGGGTTACTGGTCCCTTTGAAGAGGAGAGGGGGCCAGCCTGAGATATCCCATAATTAATTAGACTGAGGCATAGGACCAAGGGCAGGCTGCAGACATGCTCGGGAAGAGTGGAAGAAGCTTTTTCTTTTTTGGGACTTTTAGTTGGACTCTTGTCATATCTTCAGGATTCTCCCATTACGGAGCCCCGAAGAAGAGGGAAACTGAGGCAAGGGGCTCCAAAGCCAGCCAGGCCACAATGGAGCCCTTGGGATGCTGCCGCTCTGTTACAAAGCTAAAAGTTCACATATGACAGAAAGGAGTAACAGTATTAGAACATTTGTAATCTTAACTAAAGTGGTGGCTCCATTCAGTTGACTGTTGTGACCTCTACAATGGGTGACAGGAGTCTCGCTGACAGCATTATGTACAGGGTATTCAGGCGGGGAAAGGTATAGACTTTTGTCAGTGTAAAAATTGCAAATCACAACTGTATACCTACATTCTTATGCTCAAACTGACCCTGAAGTTTCAAAAGAGAAATCTTTAGGTAAAAAGTTGATCTCAGTTACTTTTCTCCCTTTTGGTACTCTAGCATGTTGCTATATTTTTCTAAATTGCTGGTGTGACAAAGCTCCAAGTCTGTACTTGTGGGTCCTGCATTTCTCGGCGGATTTCACTAGCCTCAGAGGCTCACTGTGACCATCCATGTAGCCCTTCTCTCTTTAGAGACGAGGTCACAGTCTATTGAGCCATTTTCATCATAAGCCAGTGAGGAGAAATTATCCTTCCGGGCACAGTCTCTGTTGCTTCCCTAGTCTCGGTGATTAATTGGGGAAGGTAGGAAGGGGGTAGCCTGGACCCGCCCTCTACTCCAGGCTCCAACCCAGGGACCCTAATAGTATCAGCTAAGATGGCTGACCTTTTAACCACCAAGCATAATACAATTCCCTGGGCTACTTCCCCACAGCAGTCCCTGCTTCTTTACTCTCCACTTCACCCTTACCTCAGGGCCTCCTTCCAAACTGCTCTTTGTTCCAACGCCTCCAAACTGCTCTCTGCTCCAACGCCTCTCAAACTCCTGACACCCACACCCACCTGACCAAATGGGAGGGTTTTTTAAATGGTTTCAGCCAGCCCCTGATTGGCTTCAGGTGTCCCAATCAGGCTAGTTGTTTCTGCTGCCTTCTAGAACCTTCTTAATTGGCTCCAGGTGTCTTGATTGTCCTGGAGTAGCCTTTGTTTGGCTATCCAGGGAACAGAGACCTGCACATCCTGAGGCTGATATACCTGCCTTCCAGCACCCTCCATACCCTTCTGGCCTGACTCTGTCACACTGGATATTACTACAATGAAGTGTCATTTTTTCACTAGTGAAATTTGAAGGGAAAAGTATCCACCAAACTTTATTCTTGTATAAAGAATAACATTTATTTGATGTTATTAAATCACCTCTACTCTTATAGAAATATTCCAAAGTAAATTAACTCAAAGTCATCCAATGACCACCACAATGGTGCAAATTTTGAGAATGGAGGATTCAAAAGTGGGAAAAATGGTAGAGATCACTATATAAAAAAGTCCAAATAAAAAACAAGTCTATATGTGTGTGTGAGAGTGTACGTATTTATATATAGACATACAACATTTTTTACTCTTAGCACAGCATTTTTGTTTAACAGATATATGGTGGAAGTTTAATTATAGTCTGAATATTCTTGCTAATTTTCCAGAAGTTTAAGATTAAGAGAGTGAGAAAAATATGAAGTAACCCTTATCAATCTTATCAGTGTATGGCATTGTGAGTACATCTCCAAAATTTAATTTAACAGACAAGAAATGATTTTTCAAATAGCCAGCAATTCAGAAGATTAAGAAATATTCTTTAGTATGAAGCAAGAGAAAGTTAACCAACAATAGTCAAAACAAGTCATTCCACCAAAAAGTCAATGGAGACCTTTAACTGCCTGATATTCAAATACATACCTGCCTATATGAAAGTTTTACACACATACAAAACCTCTATGTGCTAACACAAATGTTTAAGTGCCTACATGAGGCACATTTTGTCCACATAACTGCAGGATTCGGGCACATGTGCAACTGTTGAAGCCACATTTCCATGGCCAGTTTTTAAAATTTGTCCCACAAAGTCCAACTTACTATGCAAATAGGCAGTAATGAACACCAATTCTAAATTGATAATTTATTGGTTATAGAGCTCAAATTTTTTGGCTTGAAAGCCTCTATAAAATATCTGACCCTACGTACATTAAGCTGTTTAAATTGTCCTAAGGCCCTGAATCTCACAATGGAAAGAGACAAAGAGGCTCAACATTCTTCAAAAAATCTATTATATTATAGAAAGCTACAGCTTCAGTGCACAGAAAGCAAATAATGTCCCTATGTCTCTAATGAGCTTCCTAAGCTTAGAAGAGAGGAAAAATGGTTATTTTCTTCAAGTGAAAATCAAAGCGCTCTCTTTTGAGCTGCCTAAAATACTTTGATAAGTAGGAATCTATAATATGATTATTATAAGAATTCTCTAAGGATATTTTGGACAAATTAGCAAACAAAAAAATACCAAATTCTAAATACTAAAGGGCCACACTACTCTCTCACTAACAGAAGCCTGAAGGAAAGGAGAATATATTGCAAAACACTGTACGAGTTAGAACTTTCCCAGCTGCTGCCTAATGCTTCTCACATGGTGAAAAATATGTGACCAAAAGAGAAGTGGTACAATGGCAGGAACTTCCAAAATGAAACCGACCAGAACCCTACAAACCCAAGAACATCCCTAAAGAGAAACTTTCCCTTTGCATTTCTTGTTCATGGTTACACTCAGAAACCATGTTGATATTGGCTCTCTCCCCTATACACCTGTATACTGCCCAGTTCTGCTTCCCTTTCCCAAAATCCATGGATGCCTTCTGCTTGGTATTCATTCCCAGGGACTTGCTTAGATCCTGGGGCAGTATGAGAGCATATTGCAGAGATTTCACTTCTTTGCTTCCCCCCCCCCCCCACTTTTTTAAGATCTTCTACTTATTTTCACTGCTGTACAAATGACAATGGAGAAGAGAATTTGGTCTACACATTAAAGACTCTTGAATTCTCTCTCATATTTTACATATTGTAAAGGAAACCTACAAACCTAATGAGAACAATATAATAGTCACAAAAGGTCCTTAGAAAATAAAATGTGTTAGGTTACTGATCTAAAAGGGCCTCTGCCATCAAAAGTCTGGTTTCACCTGTCACTACATTTTAAACAGTAGAGGGATAGGACCATCTGAAACTCTTTTGTGTAAACATTCTAATATTTGAAGCAATTTAAAGTTTAGGAGGAGGAGGAAGAAGACGATGATGACGAAGAAGATGAAGATGATGACGAAGAAAAAGAAAATGACCAGTTTCTATATCAAAAGGCCAACAAAATTGGAGTAGCAAAGGGCTATTTGGCATACAATTCCGTACCTTTCACATGCTCCAAGTTTCGCTCTTGTAAGTATGGTTGTCTAGTGAAAAAAAACCAGGCATTCACATTATGTGTTAGCTTTTTACTTTATTTTTGTTTAGGCTTGGTTTTCTAATGAAATAAAACTTTTAGGCAGTGTTGTGAGGTACTTTGGAGATTGCGAGACAGGGCACACACACGTGGTTAAGTAAATAAAGTAGGTGAGTTTATTGGAAGGTCCCGGTCCTGGCGCTGAGGGGGCTCATCAGATCAGCACGACCGCAGAAGGAGTACCCGACCTCTTCGGAGCCGTAGGCCGGGGAAAAGAGTAAGGAAAGCCCCAAAGATGGCCCACAGGAGTGGGCTTAAGTACATTCACACATTTACATCTCATACATATTCATATCTTATTTGCAAGCAACAATTGATTGGTTACACTCAATGACTACGTACTTCTACCTTAGTTTCCCCAATTAGTTTCCCACGCGTTTGCTCTCACACAGACGGGGTAAACATTCACACAGCTGGGAACAGTCTGAGAACTGTTCCCAAACACACAGATAACAGCAAGGTCAGTCTCATAGCATCACTATGCACTCTCCTGGAGTTGACTCAGAAGCGTAACTACACTTCCTAGTGATTGCCCGTCACAATGTCTTCCGGTCCTAACAGGCAGGTTAAACCCACAAATCTTATTGAGTGACTGTCTAAGGAAAAAATACCACAGCAACAAGAACACAATAAGAACAAAGACAACAACTTTTAAAATTTTGGAAAATCTTTAATGCAATAGAACAATACCCTTCTTTCTTTTGTATTGTTTATTTAAAATTTGTGATAACTTAATTACAAACATCTAATAAGAAATATGAAACCAAAGGAAACTAGCAGTAGAAGAAATTGATTTTTATATGTGACTAGCAAAAATACCTGGTGTTGCTCGGGTCCATCAGAGGTGGGGAGGGGGCAGAGAGCTGAGCGAGTGCGGGGTCCGTTGGAGGGGGGAGGGGGCAGAGAGCAAACCTGACACCCCCACCTCATCTCCCCGACCAAACCCGGCACCCCCACCTCACTTACCCCTCGACCAACCCCGACTCACATTTTCACCCCCCCACCCAAACCCAACATCCCCACGTCACCCCCTACCAACCCCAACACCCCCGACCAACACCCACACCTCACCCCCCTTAGACCAAACCTGACACACCTGAAAAAGTGAGGTAGGGGTGTCGGGTTTCGTCGGGGGGGTGAGGTGGGGGTGTCGGGTTTGGTCGGGGGGTAAGTGAGCCGGGAGTGTTGGGTTTGGTCTGGGGGGGGGGGGTGGGAAGGTGTCGGGGTGGGTGAGGGGTGAGGTGTGGGTGTTGGGGTTGGTCAGGGGGTGTTGGGTTTGGTGGAGGTGAGGAGGGGGGTCGGGGTTGGTCGAGGGGTAAGTGAGGTGTGGGTGTTGGGTTTGTTTGTGGTGGTAGGTAGGGGTGTCGGGTTTGGTTGGGGGGAAAGTGAGGTGGGTGTGTCAGGTTTGGTCTAAGGGGGGTGAGGTGTGGGTGTTGGTCAGGGGGTGTTGGGGCTGGTAGGGGGGTGACATGGGGGTGTTGGGTTTGGATGAGGGGGTGAAAATGTGAGTCGGGTTTGGTCGGGGGGGTGAGGTGGGGGTGTCAGGTTTGCTCTCTGCCCCCTCCCCCCTCCAACGGACCCCGCACTCGCTCAGCTCTCTGCCCCCTCCCCACCTCCAATGGGCCCGAGCAACGCCGGGTATTTTTGCTAGTTAATAATAAAGGAGAGTGTGATCTCTGCCCATCTCTACTAATATAGCTATCTACTGCTGCACCTGAAGAGATGAAAATTTTCAAAATAGCCATGCCTTGCTTGGTTTGGTATCACTATACAAACCTAAATTAAAGGTGGTACATAATAAGGATAGGACCAGGTGCAGAAAAATGGGCCAGTGGAATACACAGAGAAACATATTTGTGTTACGTGTTTGACCTAAAGAAAAGTTTCACACCTTTTGACAATGAAGTAATACGAATTTCCACAGTGCTGTTTTTGAAAACATGTTATAGAAAAAACAACAACCTTTCCAACATCATTAACAATGACATCTCAATTTTCCCCTTTAGTTGTCTTACTTAGTTTTGAATAAGATCCATGAAAACTCTATTAATACACATTGGTATATAATTTGCATCTTTTGATTTTAAAAGTAGGTTGTTTTCATTCTGTTATTCATTTCTTTTTAATTGTTCTTAAATTATTTAATGTTTCTGCAACTCAAACAGAAAGTACATGGTCTCTGTGAAATATAAAAACGGACAGTCAATCCAACTCTTAAAGTCATTGGAAAAGTTTCCACTGAGCTCTATGCTACTTTGATCAGAAGTATCAAAAGCATAAGTATCAAAATTTAATAATCATGATACTTGGTGATCTTACATTTAACTTGCACTTTAACATAACAAATCAGGAAAAATATTGTTCCATAAAGCTTGTGTTCCAATAATCCGTTCTGACCAGACACCCATATTATTTTCAATTACAACTTTTGTCCGCAGAGATTCTATTTCTTTATGATCGTCCTGTGTGAATAAGTGCTTCCTGACTCAATCTGTTTTTTTGAATATTCACTTATGAACGCTTTCAGTTGTCCTTGTTAGGCTGAATGATGGGTGGGCTGATATTACCTATTCAATTAATCAAGTAAACCCTCACCTAATTTGATTACTGTTACAGGTAGTCCTTGGACTTTCAATACAATTGGATCCTGAAAATTGCATCATAAGTCGAAACATTGTAACTTGGAACTGCAGTCCACTCTGTTGTGGCACTGAGCATCAGAAAGTCTAAATCAATGGTCGTATGTCAAATCAGGGTGTCAAATCAGAAGCCTCATCAGTACCCTTTGTCTTAAATTGAACGCTGTAAAATCGTGGACTGTCCGTATTTAACTAAACATATAAGGACCACATAAGACATAAAATATGTTGGGGATGGGGGCAACGCAGAAGGGATGGGGACTATGTTCTGTGCTGTATCCCTGAGCTTCAGTGGATTGGGAGCCACAATGATTAAGTAAGGAACTATCTGACCATAGGATAACCCAATAGCCAGGTAAACTACCAAGAAAACCACCACAAAATATAAGAAGTCTGGAAGAACAGGCTACTTCTCATGGAGGGAGGGAGCAAGTTGAAAATACAATTAGCAGCCAACACAGTAGAATAGGGGGAAAAGTTATCTACAGGAAAAAACCCATCCCATGGCCGTGGGAAAAAATGTGGAAACTAATATAAAATGGGTGAAAATTGTTTATAAAAACAAATACACTAATGAAAATTAAGCAACACGGATAAACACAATGCATCTCCAGGAAAACACTGGATTATTTTCTGAATAAGAGAATAAATCTATGACTGCATATAGATGGGTCTGTGGCCTTAGCATCAATAAACTAAGTAGATGTATGCTCCACAAGGGTCACAGAGATAATGTTACTGCATTGTGTTAGATTAGGTTAGATTATGTTAGGTTGTGTTCTAAAATACCTTAAGCGTCTAACTTTAATATAGATAGATATGGCAAATATGAGGCCAAATTTTGTGGTGTAAATGGATGCATTCACATTGACTTCAATGGAGTTTCACTCATTTACACCAGCAGAGACTTTGGTCGACAGTCTTTGTCACTTAAGGGTCTTTAGAAAATAGATCTATTTGAATTAAGTAAACATAAGACCAGAAAATGCAGCTCTTATTGTTAATGTTTTCCTCATTATTAATACACAAATATTATTTTCTGTTAAATGGTTTCAGTCACATCAGACAAATCTGTTTATATTTGCTTCAAAGAAAATCTCTGTAAAACTCTGTCTCAAAATTAAATATACTAAAACAACTGAATGAAAAAAACAAATGAATGAACTGAAAGATGTATAGCTGGGAATTTAGCTGTTAGAGACTATTTTAGAAAGTATCTTTTTCAACATAAACACAAGATTAATTTTAGCCTTCAAAGCCCAGGCATTTATAATGAACAAAGAGTTTCTGTAACACAGGGTGGTTTAATTCTATTAAAATGTGATTTTCCAAAACAGCTTCACCAGGAATAAAAGCCCAATCACTAGAAACAATAAGCAGCAGCACAGAGACCTCCAGCCCTCCCTTTAGCTGTTCTAACACCCTCTTGCATTCCCTCTGATCAGATATCAATAAAGGAAATAGCATGAGATTCAGTACAGGCTCTCAGAGCCTTTCACTACAGACAGAAAACTCCTTGCAGGTACACATCTGGAGTGACTTGCTCCATACAATTTCCAGATACTCATTCCTTTCTAAACTAATTGGTCTAATACAACTACTCAGAAAGGCTTTATTCTGTAATACTAATATTTTTTAACCTTTACAAGTATTTATGCAGAATTGCATTGGAATCCCATATAATGAAAGTGAAACTATTTACCTTTCTTTCTGCTGAAAGCACGGTTCATGTTGAGAATCAGCCAGTCAAATATGTTTTCTGTTTTGTGGCACTTCAACCTGAGAAGTAATGCACAAAAGGAAAGAATAAGGAGGCAAGTCTATAATAAAATGTCAAGTTAACAGATTATTCAAATATTATGTGACATTCAAAATGTTTTTAAACTGAATTGGCCAATTTACATGTACATATATCTACACGCATATGCCTGCCTTTATTATATATGAACATTGTTGTTTGTACACATTGATGGCTCTTTGTAAATCTCAATACCTATGATTGCACAGGTTGAAATTGCACAGGTTGCACGCACAGGTATAAGAAAGAATATAAGAAAAAGTTATTTATCATAACCAAAACGAACTCCTAGTTAAAACTACATCTGGTACCTTATGGTATGTCTTCACTACACATTTAAACTTGAGTGTTTGGCTTTTGGGTCTGAGCACCTGGATTTGCCTAGCCCTGGTGTGGTCACCCTCACTACAAAGCCATACCCGCGCTACGGTGGACTCTGTTTCTGTACTCACCCATGTGTGTCTGAGGGCCTTTCCCAAGGTTCTTTCTGCTGAGCTGCTCCTGGATTCTTTCTCAGGCAATTGTGTCAGTTGTGGGAGAACTTGCCCTTGCATGGGAATTGTGGGAAGGACATTGGCGGACTGTCTGCACTTGAGTGATTTTGCCTGGATCCTCACTGCAAAAAGGTAGCTGCCACCCTGAATTAAACTGAAGCCTGGGCTTTACCCTCACCAGCACCCATGTAAACTAGCTCAGGCTTAACGTACCTCCAAACTCAGGTCAGAGATTCTTCTGCGTGGATGGCAGGAGATTTGACTAAAACTTGGGTAGAAGCCCAGTTTAACTGTGCAGTGGATTTAGTGAGTGGCATCATAAGCTGGGTTTTGGGTATTCTGTATATTTGTGATTCCCTCACTCCTTGCCCCTCCAAAATACAAAAGGTTCTTTTAAGCATGGTCAACAAAACCAGACCAAGGTGGTGTATACAGGCCAAGATATTTTGGAGCTTTGAATGAACTAAAATAGTTTCAAAAATAAAGAAAAAGAAAAATGTTAACAGTGAACTCAAACCTTCAGACACAATAGGTACAATTTTAAAAAGCATCCAAGTGACCCAAGACCCTAACTTCTTTTCAAAAAGTGACCTAGGTACTTAAAAGCATAAGTCCAATTGATTAAGTCACTTTTGAAAATGAGATTTAGAGTCTTGTTTCACTTTGGAGCTTTTGAAAATTGTATCCAATAGTTTTAAAATTCCATTTCTGATTTTTATCAAACTGTACTTTTGGCAAACTATCCTGGGATTATACGTGACATTAGGGAATTTCAGGAAGAGCAGGGTTTTTATTTTTCATAAAAGTTACTGGGGAGAACAGGTTTTGAAATTTGAGCTTAAAATTATGTGAAGGTGGCTTCAACTTTAACTACAGAGCGGCTGCTTCTGCTTCATAAAATTTATGAATGTACATGATTGAATTAAATTACACTGACTATGACAATTAGATGTGGTGTGATGATTTTTAAAAACTGTGAAATTAAGCGTCTCATTCTGATTTTCTCTCCAGTATTATGTAAAGGTGTACGGCTAATCCACCCCGAACACGCCCGGTCCCATCTGATCTTGGAAGCTAAGCAGGGTCGGGCCTGGCTAGTACTTGGATGGGAGACCTCCTGGGAATACCAGGTGCTGTAGGCTTAACATGGGCGTGGGGCTAGCAACTTCACCCCATAGGGAACCAACTTGCTACTGAAACACCAACAACAGAGATGGAGTGCTCTGTGGTTGGTGGCCCATACCCCACCTGGGAGATGACAGGGGGAGAGAGAGAGAGATTATGTAAAGGTACTAGAAACTACTCAGTTGGTGGCAATCCTACAAGTTCCAGCTAAAACCGCAATAAACAAATTAAAATATAGTTCTTGCAAACAGAAACAGTAATCATGCTGCTGCCACTAATAATTTGAATGTGGAAACTGATTACAAACTGCAGCCCTTAAGCCAGTGGTCTGGGAAGGGAATGAAAGTAGATGCAGAAAAGGTAGAAGCATTGAAAAATTACACTAGATATGTATTGTCTAGACAATCTGGACATAATGGCATGTTTCGTGCTCCCTCTGCAGCCTTCCATCTCTGACTGAGACTTTGCAAAAACAAGTATCAGTATAGCTTATGCCATTGCTTTAGCCATATAGAAATTGTTTACCTGAACATTCTCTGTATCACTCCTCCTCTGCTAGTTATCTGCTGGCACTTTCCCAGCTCTTCTCCTCCTTCCCACTCCCAAACATTCCCTCTCTGCACTGTTGCTTTACTTCCCTGCTAGACAATTATTCACAGCTTTTCCAAAATATTCTCCAAAATAGTTTTGCTCCTTTTGAAGACCCTGATCCCTATCCAGCAGCTCACTGCTCTAATATTGACCGCTCTGTAACCTCCCTCTCCAACTTAAAACCTCCAAGATATCTGTCTTAACAGAAAAAAAAAATACTCCACCAACTAAAAGGTTCACAACAACGAGAGTCAATCTGGAAAGTATGTGATAGTTACAAATCAGACTAAATTAATAAATGAATGACACTGTCCAGATATAAATCCAGGAGTAACAGTGAAAGGCTATACAGAAGCACTAAATAAAAGCAAGAGAAAATCACAGAATAATCACAACATGTTCTCCTTTTCGTATCTGTTGTTGGGTTTTGTGTGTAAGTACTGGGTGGTGGTGGTGGTCTGTGATACACAAGAGGTAAGACTAGATGATCTAGACCCTTCTGACCTTAAACTGTATGGGCTTGTCTTCACTACTAGGGTAAGTTGACCTAAATTACGCTACTCCAGCTATGGGAATAATGTAGCTGGAGTTGATGGAGCTTAGGTTGATTTACCGCAGTGTTTTCACTGCCCTGTGTTAACAGGAAAGACTTTTCTGTTGACTTCCCTTATACTTCTCAGGGAGCTGGAGTACCGGAGTCAACTGGAGAGTGCTCTGACATCGATTTAGCAGGTCTACACTAGATCCACTAAACTGACAACCACTGCATCAACTGCAGCAGTGATCTCCCTGGTAGTGAAGAAAAGCCCTACCAATCTATTCAAACAATACCTGAAACAATGCCTATTCACAACCCTCTTTTATCTGAAACTGAAGAGTCATGTACGGCTGGTGCAGGGAAGCAGACCTCACATGGGAGGCCCTTGAAACCAGTCAGCTTGTGCAAAACCCAGGACAAAACACTGGGTGTTTTCTTCCATAAAACTAAACAAGGACATCAGGACAGACAGGCTCTGAAAAACAGAGACATTCCTACTTTACACGCAAACATGGCCACCTGAGTGATTAAAGCTAATTGGAACATTTAGAAATGACATCAACAAATTAAAGAGGGAAAGCCTCTTGAGAATTTTCCAGAAATGTGTCCATTTTTCAACTAGCTCTATTAATTGCTCCCAAAAATTTACTTATATCAATATATAGAGCCCATGCTACGGCTAGACATTCACAGAGAAAGAAAGCATCCCCCCCAATTTTCCTAATATCTCAGAGGATTGTGTAGCAAAATTATCCTAATGTCATCAATGGTTGCATAACACTTTGGGGACACACTTTTTATTAAAGATACATTTATAAATAGTTTATTAAACTATTTGACTAATACTTATCTTAGATCATTATAAGCATATTAGTAGAAATCATCAAAGATAGTATTGAGCAACATTGATCTGTTGGACTCTATAATTTTCTAACCAACTATCAGCCACTTATTGAAACATCTATTAATCAATTATTAACGTACTCAATATATGTACATTATCTAGCCTCTTAAAATATAAGTGTATCTCTCTAGTTTTTATGACTTAGACAATGATCTTGCATCACTAAAGCCAATGGTTTCCCATTCACTTCTGTGCACACAGAATCAGTCCATGCATTGGTTAGTATGAGACAACCAATCACATAGAGATAAACCAAAATATTTTTTCTGCTAATCTATGAACAATCATGATTGTTTTCAATATCCAGACAAAGGTCACCATACTGGAAAGAACATACTATGACCCATTCTGAGTCCAACCCAAGGTGACAAGCTCAAAAATTTACTTTTAAAATTTGGCAGAGTAAAGCCCTGCCTTTCATACATAGTTCTTATTTACCTTTTATTCCAACTGAAAGCTGAAAATCCTTTACACAACATTTTGAAACAATATGGTTTTAGGTTATAGAAACACAGAAGAGATTGGCATAAAAACCAAGGAAGCAAAATCATTTTTATTGTAGCTAGTTCACCAAATACTGAGATGAAGCAATTAATCTCCTTACTTTTATTATAATAATTTATGTTAAAGGAGTGATGTTAAACTTATGCATTCTGTTGAGGTTATTAGGGATTTTATTTGCAGAGACTAGTATGTGTTCCATTCTGGAACAAATTACTAATTGAAATCATGAGAGCAACTGACACACCCACATAACAGAAATTTCAAAGTTAGTCTGGTTTAACATACAGGCAGGAAAAATTGAAGGAGTCCTCTATAGTTTTTCAGAGAGGGGATCAAAGCATGCAGGTTTTTAAAATAAAATGATAGATTAACCTCTTTATCTTCAAAATCTGCTACCCGTTGGTTCAGTTCATCACTGTCCATGGAAAGAGGAAAGATTTTTTCTTTCAAGTGTCTTCCCTTTCAAATCCGACAGTACTATGAGATTACTGTAATTTTGGATACAATTTCTTAGCTGCAGGGTTTTATGACAATTCATCTTCTGGTGTGTCATTTCAAAATGGCACCATCTGGCATTTCCATTTTTTGTTTTCAATTTTGCCCATTACTAGGATGGAATTTGTCACGTCCAAGATTTTGGAAAGACATTGCTGGGGAGAGTTTTCTGTTTAAATGTAACGGCCTGATATAACACACACAAGTCAATGGGTGGACTCCTATTAACTTCAGCAGGGTCTAGATCAGATGCTTGATGCTGATGATTTTGTGCCAGTTTTCAAGAGTTCAGCGTGTTGGGTCATAATATGTAAAATGAGGCCATAGGTGGATTTTCAAAAGCACCTAAGCATTCAAAGTGGGACCTGTGCTTCTAACTCACATCGGTCCTTTGGAAAATCTGGCCTCAGCAGTGGGTTCTGAGCATTCTGAAAATCTCATTTGGAACTCTTTTGAAAATCTCACCCTTGCTTGTGTGAGGAGCAAAGCTCCAGCAGTGTACATCCTACCCCCTCATGCAGCCAGTGACACACAACCATAGAAAATTCTTTTCATATAACAAACCAGCTGTTCTGTATTTAAAAATAGATAACATAATAAAACTCAGAATAGAAAACATGTGTGCGTGTGTGTTGTAGACTTCAGCAAAATGTCATTATGAAGAAACCAAGCTCAAAAATCAGCTTGTGAAATCATCTGGGACTCTTCAGGAGCAAACAGCAACCAAAAACTCACATTAAGAGATAGCTACTTTGAGAATTAAAATTAAATTTAATCTTCACTGTCTTCTCTTTACGCCTGCTACCAGAGGATGATACTTCCTTATGCTCCCCATCTCCAAGAATGAATGTAAAAAGTTATTAGTGTGTATTTGTGTGTATTTTTTTCTTCAAGTGCCAGCTCACAATATTTGAAAATTTAAGATCCAATTTATCTAGGTCTATAGTCTTTTGGATTCACCTGGAGCTGAAATTTCACTTTCAAGATCCGAGACTAGGAGAAAATTTAAAAAATAATAATGTTTAGAATAAATTCACGTGCCAGTTTGTGTGTACACATACACACACAAGACCTCTAAATACAACAGAATTAGAATTTTAAGATACATAGTACTCCTTGAGTTTTAGTTGCTAAAATGAAACGTTCCAGTCTATGAGTCCTAGAATAACTTTTTTTGACTTCCAAAAGAAGTATAAATAAAATAAAAATGTATGAGCTGAGAATATTTGTCCACTAAAACAGTACATTTCCAAACATAGTTTCATTCTGCGTCTGTTTTGTTGCCTAAAATGTTCACAGAAGTGCTAGTATGTGGACTGATTGCATTTTAATCTAGGAACCAAATTGAAAATAACTCATTTCTTTTCTAGAAAACCCAAAAGTGCAGAATTGAAAAATACAACACACTTCCATCCAGTGAGGTGTTTTCATGTAATTATTCCAACAGACATGCTATTTCCAGGACAACTACAAAGTAGCAGGATAAACTGATTTTTGAAGATTGACATAATGGTGTGAATTATATATATCCAGAAATACAAAGTCTATAACATTTCCTGAATACTCAGGTACGTAATTTTAAAAAATAAAATAAACAAAAGCATGGGAAATGTATGTAGTCTGCATTCTTGAAAACTAGCAGTTGGTTCCAGCTCTCATTTATACCACCAATAGTAGAGAGATAATGGGTGGGATTTTCAAAAGTGTCCAGGGCTAGTTCCCATTAACTTGTATTAGAGTAGTTTTAACTCTCGAAAATCTCACCTAATATATTTATAAATATGAACTTGAATACACATAGGGTTGCCAACTTTCTGATCACACAAAAGCAAACACCCATGCTCCATCCCCGAGGCCCACCCTACTTTCTCCCAACCCTCTGTTGCTTCCTCCACCTCACCTTCACTCACTCGCTCACCGTCTAATGCATGACTACAAGAACCCAGAAGCTTGTAGTAACAGTTATTCTGTAACCTTTTTTAATTTGGGAGCTTTGTTTATTCTTTTTGATTATTTATATTACAACAATAAGGAAATTACTTTTTACATAACACAATTTACTGGCAGTACTTACTGCCAGAAGATGTTGAGGCAATGAGAATTCATAAGATGATCAGACATTTATATTAATATCACCATAGTAAAACTAGATAGGATAAAAATGTATAAGGATTATCAAACTTCATGCTTCAGGTCATAAAGAGCCACTGACTGATGGCAGTTAAGATGAAACTTCTCCCATGGGCACGGTATTGCAGAATTATCCATTATGTGGTCTTTTACAGTCTCCTCTAAATCACACGTCCACTGTTGGAGCCATCACATTAGATTAAATGAACCATGGGTCAGAACCACTATTTTGATTTGCCTTCAATTAAAATGTTTTCAGTTCAGCACAGAAATGTTAGAAACCCTCTTTTCTTTACCCTTTTCAGACTCTTGGCATCCCTTGCATAGATATGCACATCCCTATGCAGTAGAATCTGACAGAATTTAGTATTAGGATGAAATACTAAATTGGCAAGTATTTGGCAAGATGTGGGTAAAGTCACTCCGCAATAAGATTTCTGCAGTCCTGTATGCAGGACAGGAGCATTCAGTGCTGAATCCAACTAGTCCAATGCAGAGAGGAATGTTATATTAAGTCCTGGACTAATGGGATTATATTTACACAGTTCCAACAGATGGACACATTCACATGGTTGGGAAATGGGGGGAGAGCAGACACTGTACTCCAATTTATTAGCTAGCTAGAGATATAATGGCAGATTGCAATGAAGAGGCTGAGCTATAATCTGCCCAAAAATTGGGGGCTGCATTTCATACTCCTCTTACTTTGTTGGACATCCACTTAAAATATAATTACTTCGGCTTTTACAGATCACTGATAAAGATGTTGGACAAAACCGGCGCATGACCGACCCCTGGGGCACTCCGCTTAATAAAGCCAACTAGACATTAAGCCATTGATCACTACCTAGTGAGCCCGACAAGCTAGCCAGCTTTCTATCCACCTTATAGTTCATTCATCCAAGCCATGCTTTTTAAAATTGCTGGCAAGAATACTGTGGGATACCACATCCACCGCTTTCCCGATACCCACAAAGCCAGTTATCTCATCATAAAAGGTAATCCGATTGCTCAGGCATGACATGCTCTTGGTGAATCCATATTGACTATTCCTGGGATCCCCTGGGAAACTAATATGAGGGGGCAGGGACTCCAGGAGAGCTGGCTTTATTTTAAAGAAGCCTTATTGATGGTGCAAGAAGTGCAGAAATAGCAAATATGGCAGGCGACCAGCTTGGCTTAACAGTGAAATCTTCAGTGAGCTTAAATTCAAAAAGGAAGCTTACAAGAAGTGGAAACTTGGACAGATGACTAGAGAGGAGTATAAAAAATATTGCTTGAGCATGCAGGGGGTTAATCAGGAAGGCCAAGGCACAACTGGAGTTTCTGCTACCAAGGGCTGTGAAGGGTAACAAGAGTTTCTACAGATATGTTAACTAGAAGAAGAAGAAGGTCAGGGAAAGCATGGGACCCTTACTGAATGGGGGAGGCAACATAGTGACAGATAATGTGGAAAAAGCTGAAGTAATTAATGTTGTTGTTTTTTTGCTTCGGTCTTCACAGACAGGGTCAGCTCCCAGACTGCTGCACTGGGCAATGCAATATGGGGAAAAGGTGAGCCGCCCTCAGTAGTGAAAGAACAAGTTAAGGACTATTTAAAAAAGCTAGTCCGTGGGTCCAGATCTAAAGCATCCAAGAGTGGTGAGGGATTTGGCTGTGTGATTGCAGAGCCATTGGCCATTATCTTTGAAAATTTGTGGTGATCGAGGGAGGTCCCAGAGGACTGGAAAAAAACAATTATAGTGATCGTATTTTTAGAAAGGAAAGAAAGAGAACCAGGGGAACTACAGACTGGTCAGCCTCATTTCAGTCCCCAGCAAAATCATGGAGCAGGTCCTCAAGGAATCAATTTTGGAGCACTTGGAGGAGAAGAAGGTGATCAGACACGCACAAAACAGCACATGAACTTGTTTCAACCTGCATCTTTAGCTTCTAGAAGGAGAAGAACGCAACATGTACTCTTAGGGCTAACCTGTGAACTCCTTTCTCTCATTCTTACTCCCCATGAGTGGTTATATAAACAAGCCAATTGATTTGAATGGGACTATTGCTATGAGTAACTGTTCACTGCTGTAATGGGTTCCCAGACTGATCCATCATATATGGGGGGAGAAAAACATTTATACTAACAGGGGACAAAAATAATAATTATGTTTGGACGGATCTTTTTAAGTACAATTTTTATAAAGCAGAATAAAGTCTATCAAAACTAAGTTAAATGATCTACAAAACACTCTATATTTTAAATACTATTTTCCTGAGTCATTTTAAATTCACTAAGCAGTCAAAGAATCCACGCGCTGACCCATTATCACTAGAGATATCCAATTACATATGTATATTTCATGTAGTTCATTTTTATAATGAGGAACTAGGGATACTAAGCAAAGACCAAAATAAACTTCTATTCTGTTAAAGTCTAATGCAATAGACTTTTCCCAGAGAAAAGCAACAGCATTGAAAAAAAAAAATGAACTGAACATAAAATGGGGAATATATGAGAACAGGATGATCAAGAATTGCAGAAGTAGTTGAGCTAAAAATATTACATGATCATAAATAATTTCAAAATGTCTTAATATGATGCATGAAACAGTTTGAAGTTAATATTCAGCATGCTAATTTAAGAACATTAATGTACTAATTAGCTATTTAGAAAAAAAATATTTTTAACAGTGAATAGTTATGATATATACTAAAAAGGTACTGTACTAAAAGAAATTAAATACAAACCTTGGTTAGCCAAGCAACACATATGGAGACATGTTTCCCTCTGTTTTAACAGTAACCATATGTGACAAGACTCAGCGAAAGCTCATGCTTTGGAGATTATATAAATATGCACACTACACCAGATAGTTGACAGTATGCAGACAAAAGAGGATTGTTACTGAACTCTTTGGAAGATTAAACCTTTTGAGAGGTATTGTGGGAACAACAATAGAAATAAGAAATAAGAAATAAATGGAGATATACCAATCTCCTAGAACTGGAAAGACCTTGAAGGTCATCGAGTCCAGTCCCCTGCCTACACTAGCAGGATCCGCCTGCCTACACTAGCAGGATTGCCCTAAATGGCCCCCTCAAGGATTGAACTCACAACCCTGGGTTTAGCAGGCCAATGCTCAAACCACTGAGCTATCCCCCCACCCCCTTTTGTTCCCACCCAGGATGCTGTATTTCTTACGTAAAGTGTTTGGTATGAGATGTTCAGTCAAACACTATTTTTGTAAATCACAGAAGTGGATAAAACATAGATCTAAACAATATGTAAAGAAAGCAGATCAGTGCCACTAAGCATTATTTACAAAAAAAAAAAAAAAAAAATTCCAACAGATTAATGATTAGCATTTACCTTGAAAGCCACAAGTGTATCAAATTATTGATCCCTAAATAATTAAGAAAGGGTAAATGTGAAACTACTGACTTGCCCTGATAAATCACGCAGGAACTGAGGGAGGAAGCATTCTTGCCCAGTTTAATGGCTCTCAGCTGGGTGATGTGTGGTACTGCAAACTGGATTGTAAAACATAAAGGTATTATAAATAGAAGCCCTGAATACCATATTACTCCCCACTAGCTTGTTGGGAACTATGAACATGCAGCATATTCAAGTTTTTTTTAAAGTACCTCAATTCAAATCCTGTTGAATTTGCAGATTACCCACCAAAATTCACAATTACCTCTTATATTTCTATTTTACTCAGGAAGTGGATACTTTATATATTAGTGGATCTTCAAAAATAAGCCTCACTGCCTGCCACTCAGAGACATAAATACTGTGAGGGCAGGTGTCCTCAGGGAACTGAAGAAAGCAAGGAGGAGAAGGAGAAATGTAAGATCTGTTTTTCCTAAGAAAGTCATGCTGTTATTTAGCTTAATTCTTCATATAGATTAGTTAGACCATAACAAAAGTCTGGTCAATGTGAGACCAAGATATCCAGTTTATAGGATTGTCCCAGTTTGGATGTCCTTCTGGTTTTACTGAAACAAGGGGTTGGTACCGATTTCTGTAAAACTTGAGAATGTTTGCTTGGCTGATTGGTAGAGTTACTTGTACAGTACTTATAGTAGCATTACCAGCAGTCATTTCCCTGCTTCCCACGAATGCCTGCTGTCTCCTTGTGGATAAAAGATAGGGAACAGCAGCCATACAGACTCTGATTTCAGTTCTGCCACAAACCTCAATTGGCAAGTCACTTAAACTCTCTGGACTTGATTCCCCATTGCCTTGTGTGGTCATTTACAGAGGTGCAAAGCGTGTGTAAAATGCAACCAAAGCAGAATGACAATCGTTTGCACACGTTTAAATGACCATATAAAAGGCAAGGCAGTGGAAAAGTTTTCTCTTTTGAAAAGTAGTTCTGGCTAAGTAAATGATCAACAATGAAAATGTTCTCCGTTGCCATGCTTGTTTTTATTTTCCAGACTCGCTGTCAGAGAATCATCCCTAGTTTTCAAATAAATGGAAATTTCTTAACATTTTAATATTTCCTGTCCTTGAAAACTGCCTATTGCCCCGAGTCAATGTAAAAATCTATGTTTCAGATGATGTGGCATAACATGATATTTCTGGGCAAAAATAAAGACAGAATTTATAAAAATGTTTAAAAGAAGCTATTTTTAAAGCTTTTCTCCATAAAAAGCATGTTTTAAAAAAAATCAGATTTAACCTTAAGAGTTTGAAAGTATGAGGAATGTTAAATGGAGGGATTAAAATCAGCCTCATAATGGGATTATGCCACTGCTTCTCTGCAATGAAAGACAAGTGAAGACTTGAAACTAGAAACCTGATCCTACAAATTCAAAATCATAGACCTCTGCCACTTGAACTAAAGGAAGCTGTAAAAAATATCCTTATGTTCTTTCTAGGCTGCAGCTGGCCAATTATTCTCACATAGCAACAGACTCAAACAGCTGTATGGTGAAAGATTCTCAGCTACTGTAAATCTGCGTAAATCCACTGACTTCCAACTCATAGTGCCTACTTCCACCGAAGTTAAAAATATCTATCTATCTATCTATCTATATCTCACTGAGATCAGAGAGAGCAGGGTTGGTTCCAACTATTTAGAAACAAAAACTAGTCCATTAATACAGTGGTTGACCATAAAAAGGATCTTCCATTTAGGGTTTCTCTAATGGAAGATACTCTGCATGAACTGCTGTACTGGGGTGTGATTTCTAAAGTGCACTAGTGTATGCACATTAATTTATCCAGGTACATGTTATAGACCACACTGGTGCATCTTAATATAGCTCAATTTAAAACAATACTACATTAAAGCACGCCAGCAGGGTCTACATGGACAAATTAATGCTGATCTTTGAGTACAGTTTTAGAAATCACACCCCAGAAAATGCATTACCTGACTGTGCAGACAAGCTCTAAGTGAAATCTTCTGAGTGGGAAGTAAATTAAGTTTTCCCACTATAACCAGTAGTTCATTCAAATATAGCAAAATTGTAGCTATATGTAAAAGTTTGAAATTATAACAATATGTTGATTATAAGCATGTAGGAGACAAAAACTGTCTGGGGCAGGGACTATATTTTTGTTATGTGTTTTTACAGCACCTAGCACAATGGACTCCTGGTCCATGGCTGCTGATTCTAGGCGCTATTACAATACTAACAATAAAAAAATGTATTAATGATCGCCAAAAAAAAATCAGGTTAATATTAAAGTGACTTCAGTCAAAGACCACTATCTAAATTTACTTGACACTGCAGAGACACACTCATTTGTCTGCACAGTGACTACCACAAACTTCAGATAAACCAGTTTTCCAAGCCAAAGTGATGGTGACAGGGAGCTAACACAAGCCTTTATAAAAGAAAATAAAAGAAACTAGTGGCAATGTTACTATAATGGGGATTTGCTGCTCTTCCATGACACTAAACATCTATTGCTTCTTTCACCAGAGGACATGCGAGTACTTGCAGTGTGTCTATAAGCCTTCCCTAGAAAAATAACATGGCTCTTATGTTTTGCCTATGGATAAATTAAGGCACAGAGAAAATAACTGACTTGCCCAAGGTCACAGAGGGAATCAGTCAACAGCTGTGGAATACAAACCAGGCATTCTGATTGCCAGGTTCTGGATTAACGGCTCAAATATGCTTCTGAGGTGTAAGAAACCTTTCTTGATGTACTGCATGTAAACTGGAACATTTTCTTGCAAACTTTGTGACAAAGCAGTATTGTAAGGCTCACTGCAGGTTTGAAAGGATTCTACCACGGACATGGAAATTTTAAAATGAGTTTATTTTATATGATTATGCTACCTTATATAAGTTAGCAGCATAAAAGTTTCTTCCAATCACTTACTTAATAATATTGTAATTCAAGTAAAAAGAAAAAAGAATCTGAAATTCTCATTGAAAACTATGAAACAGACTTCATAAAGTACAAGTTGTGACTGTAATTATACCTTAATTATGCCTTTATATAAGTGCTACATTGTTTTAGGCAGGACGAACAAAAGGAGATCAAACTGCCTTGGATAGGAAGAAAATGATCAAGCCAATTCTTTTTGAGTTTGGAGTATCCTTCTCCCCCATTGGTTTTGAATGTTTCTTTTCCATGTTCCTTCTTTTCTTACTGGGATATGATGCATGAGCACATCACATCTGACACCAACCATGGACCCTGCCTGTCACTAAATCTTTCATAGTTTGCAAAATTATTTTTGATTGAAAAACTAGTTATTCAAAATCTCTTCCATTTCACACACATTTTTATAGATAGTTTACGCAGCCCTTAAATTACTGATGTCAAGATAGTATTGCAAAGCAAGAAATGCCGCCAACATGATTCACATGAAGGATCTCACAACCATCTGTTGTTGACTTTTATATTAGACGGGTGAACCAAAGTGGGAGGTATATTTAACTCATTGTATAAACAAGTAGCAGCTGCACTCGGAGGCAGTGGAATACAGCCTGTGGCAGTGCTGATGGCAAGTCTTCTGTTGTGGGGATGTAGCAATGCAGGCTGCCAATAACCTCCACTAATTGAGTGGCCTTATTCCATTCAAATGCTAGACGAATAATCCACACTCCCTGATCGGAGATAACAAGCTGGCTCAGCTTAATTGGACTAACCTTTTCACCTCCCACCTGGCTCTTACCTACTTTTCTATAACTGCCTGTTTGTGAACACTTCCACTGCCCTCTGTCCTTATTTGTGCCACTCTTTCTATTCAAAACATAGTTACACTGTAACATCTTCTGTCTTGCTGCACAATGGAAAAGCATACTGCTACTGATAGTCTGGTTCCCACTCCCCACTTTCCTTCTCTCAGCTGGAGATGGTTTCAACCTTAAGCTCTAATTTATTTGCAGCTTTATTTGTACTTGCTTCTGGGTCACAGTACCCCTTTTTCAGACTGACTTTACTAGTTTATTATTCCTGAAAGTACATTTGAATGCAGAAAGTTCCTCACAAGCCAGAGCAGTACTGGGATTCAGCTAGACATTAGCTGCTGTCCAAGTTTGCTATTTGTGTTTTTTGCTAGTGTATTCTACCAGACTTACATTGCTTTGCAAAAATGGCCTTAGCTTTCTTTTTTGACTGGTGACTCACCTTTCCCTATTTGATTGTATGTAATTTGTACATTAGATTATAGGTCTGGTTCCTTACCAAACCCAGTAAGATCGTTAGTTGTGAATTGTAAACCATTATTCACCACTGTATGGGAGAATTATAGCGAACATTTATTTTTTCAATATTCCACAAGCTGTTATATATCTAGGAAGAGAGACCTCTTGGAAGGCAGAATATTAAAAAAGTGTATTAAATAAATTTGATATTCCACAAACAGATCCATACTCACTTTGCAACAAGGTCAGTTGACCTGTTCATGCATTCTACACAGGTTCTTCTGCTTTTAGGGTGGCTAGGATAAATTCTTGCAAACTTTTCTTAACTTTGTATAAAGTTTCAGTAATTTGCAAGGACTCCACGTTGCACACCAATTAGCTCACAGTATGTCCACTGCTCTCTAATGTTGGAAGGAACCTTGTCCTTCACATCTAGCTGTCCAACTAAAATAATTGTTTTTGCTACTTGAAGTATTTCATCTTATTTCTTTTGGGCCAAGTTGAAGCTCTGAGGAATTCAGCATAGTTGATTGGTTCTAGTTTTGTTGTTGAAGAAGGTCTCTTTTCTGATTCAAAACCAGGTGTTTCTGTCCTGATCTTCTTTTAACACCAATCTACTTGGAACAGAAAAGACGCCATTCATCACTCCATGTGAACTCAGCTCAAGTTGTCTGTTCAGGCTCAGTGGAGAAGAGAGACTGTCAAGGAGGTAGTCATGGCTCCCTAATTTTTAGATGATTGACTCTGGCATATGTTAATGATGCAGTGGGCGGTTTTAATGTAAGCCTCTGATAGAAGGTCCCGAGAGAACATACATCAGTGGATAATGGAGCTTCATTCCTCCTCCCGCCAACTCCTCTCCCATTTCCTCCCCCAACATTTCCTTTATGATGGATGGTGGATTTTGCCACTAGAAGCTGTAGCACCACCTCCACCAGTTTTACATCAGTCGAGATTTCTCTTGCATACTGGGAATTTCCAGCAGATATCTCTGATTGCTTTAAGTTTCTTTGCATGTTTGTACTGAGAAGAGATTTCTTGGATTTTTTCCCCCACCATCAGAAAGAGTACCCCGAGATCCTTATACTTGTTTGTGCAATTCAATGTGTATTGGCCTACAGGCAGCATCTGAATGATTATAAATTTTGCTTAGCTCAACTGTGCTCTAAAGTCACCTTCCTATCTTGCCTTATTTTTCAGTAATCTTTGTTACTGATGAAGTTTCTTTCACTATGGATCAAGAGTCCATTTGTCATAGGATTTCTTTATCCGAGTGCTTGTCAGTGTTCATATTAGTCATTATGAACCACCATGTTAATTGTGTTTTCATTGCCCTTACATGGCAAACAATACTGAAGACAGTTTTCCTGTATTCTATCCTTTGTCTTTGAATTACTTTACTATCCTGCTAGTTAACTACTTTTGCTTCCTTCAGACTTCCATAAACTGATTTTCTTGTAATTCTTCTGTAATCTGGACATGTCTCTCTGATCCTAAAATACTTCCTATGCTATTATTATTATTATTTTCAAAACTCCATCTGTTTTCAGTAGAAGTGCATGATGGTTCACAGTGTAGCAAGCAGCCAGCAGATCAACAAACACAGCCCTGCGATTTTGCAGGTTTCAAAGCCATCTTCAATATCTTGAGTTAGGGTTTGCAACTTGGACACAGCATGGACATTATAGGTAGAAACTGGCTTGGTCATCAGTTGCCCTTCCGCTATTGGTGCTATTCTACCCATTATCATCTGCTCATATAGCTTGTAAATTAAGCAGAGTAAGGATGCTGGATGGTAGTCTTTACACATAGTATTAGTGGGGAAACCACTTTGGCCTGTCTGTCTGCACTGTCTCCTATGTAAGAGCTGAAGAAGACAAGAAGCCACTTCTGTGTTATTGTGCTGACGTGGGTATCAATAGCTCATGAGGTAAATAACTGAGTCCAGCTGACTTTCCACATTTCCAGCTATTTGTAGCTATTGTTAGCTCCTTAATATTTAGTTGCTCATTGTGAACTTTGTATCTCTAAGGAGTAAGCAAAAGGGATTTCACTTCCTGAATTACCTGCCCTCTCAGTCTCAAGGAAGGTCTTTTTAACAAGACAAAGATGCTATCTTTGGTGAGAAATATATAAACAAACAGACAGACAATATTAAAATAAAAACCAATGGAAGTGACAATGATGAACAAGGATGCATTCTTATGTGAAATTCTAATATTTCATCACTTTTGATCCTAACTGGGAATGTTACAAGCGGACAGTGCTAAATCTGTAAATGTAATCAGAGATCCAAAATGTAACAATTTATCTATCACAACAGCATAAATAATAATTCAATTAAATTTAGTTTCAAGAGAGTAAAAACCTTCAAGCTCATTTGATTAAAGATTTTTATGAAGGAAATTTCCATTTTAATATGATTTATAAATGAAAAGACAAAGTGGAAATGGAAAGTGCTGTGTCAAATTTTAAGAAGTTTTTATTTTCAATTTGGGATATCATGTAACATTTTCCAGATGAAAGTGAATTAACCTAATAAATAAGCATCTGTTGTGCATAGCTTACAGGACTATAAGACTTTCCCTGAATCAAAGTATGAAATTCAGAGCTGACTTGATTTAAAATAGAAGGTTGGATTGTGCAATTAGCCCCAAGTCCACAATAAGATATGGTGTGGAGATGTTCCAACGCAAAAACATTTTTCCTTCACAGGATATGCTTCCCTCTACCTGGATCATCCCAGCTGTCTTTGAGATGATTTTACCTCTAGCACTACAGGAAGGTGACAATCCCTGAACTCCTTAAGAGTCAGGGACTGCAATTATGGATGAACTGTATGTGGGCTGGGTAGGAAGGATCACTCTGTCCCAATTAGACCCAAAGTGAGCAGCTATTTCTCTTCCTTTAGAGAAGCTATTGTATTTATGCAGAACTAAAGGCATACACTGTCTCTTCTCATTGTCTCTTACTTTCTCCCCTTTCTTGAATATTCCCAAGACAATTAAGTTTTTGCCTGAGAAAGGGCCTCAGAATTTGCCCCCAAAATGACAAATTACAACAAAAGCAAGTTGCATAACTAATGATTTATGGAGCTACTGCCTCTCACCTCATTGTTAAGGCAGCATAAGGGTTTCTATTTAAGGAAGAATCTTGCATTCTCCCTAAAATCCATATACATAGTTAAAACATAGATGATACACAAGGCAAGGCATACTAAAACACATCTGTTTACATTACAAAATGGATGAAAAGGAAATTCTGGTGGAAATAAGGGCAAATATAACAACACCTTGCTATATGTCTCCTTTAACCTAAAAGACAATATTCATTGGGATCGTTTTATCTTCCCCTGAAACAAATTCATTTCCAGGGTGCAATGTATCAGACATTTTGCACTAACAACAAGAAGGGATTTCCAGTGTCCCTCCTGCAAGTCTGGGGGAGGGGCTTTAGTAGCGGGCGGGCTTAGGCCCACCCACCTGGGAAGCCAAATAGGAGCAACAAGAAGGGAATAGTGTTTTTCTGCAGGGGCAGAGTAGGGGAGATTTTTTTTTTTTAATTTGCTTGTTTTTTCAAGGAAAGTGAGTGAGTGTGTAATTCCTAAGGAGAATTTTGTTAGGCAGAATGTAATTACTTAAGCTGGCATTTAGCCAGACAAAGGACACATATTGAGTACAAACACAGGTTGATTTCACACAAGCTTAGCGCAAAAGAAGGGGAAAACAAAATCACAGTGCTGGAAGAGCACGCATTACAAATGGTCTTACACTGATTTCTTCCATAGACAAATATCAAAACACATTACATTCACTGTAATAAATCAACAGTCTTTTTTGGAAGTTACTTCAAATGTAGACTCCATTGTTTAATCTAGTGTTCTTCTTTTCCACAAAAACAATGCATGGTAACTTGTTTAAAAAAAATAAGGGTTTTTTTTCCATCTGTTTTTCATTCTATTTAAATAAAATGCATGTCCTGGCAATTTTGCTATAATGCCAGTGCTTAAACTGCCATGCCTGTGGCAGACGACACAAAGCCACTTCTAAATGCATTTCATAGTAGAGTTTCCACTTGGCTATTATAGTACTACTGACTTACTGACAATCTTGTACTTTTATGTTGTTTAAAGTCAGTATTTGTTCACTGGTGATTTATCCTCTTCCAGTTTATTGTTCTGTAGTGCTATTCATTTCCAAAGCCAGGAGTGAAGTATATTCTATAAAAATTCCTTTATTAAGTCACTTTATCCTACTACAACCTTGCCTAATTTGTTCTGTGAAACAGCTTGGATATGTCACTCGCATTTGAGACCTGACTGAGTCTGGCTGCTCTGCAAGCACAAAAGGGACTGAGGTGGAAAGGAGCCTGCCCCAATATCCCTTTACTGCTTGACTCCTAAATTCTGAGAATGCACCCTCCTAACTCTGGGGAAAAGGAAACTCTAAAGGAGGTGGCTCTGAATCCTTCTTGGCACCAGCCAGCTCTACTGGCACGATGCTGGGAAGGGAGTTCACAGTATAATAATGGCAAGTGTAGCATGCACACTTCACTCTGAACAGCAGGGAGTTCCAGGAGGGAATATGCTTTCTTGAGGTACAATCCTTAGTAGGGGCTAACCTAGGGCAATTCCACCAGCAGCTCCCCCAGCCAAAACTGTCTCCAATGCACATCTCTGTGTCTACTCCACAATATGGAAACTCAACTATCTAGGGTGAACTCAACTCCCTAGAAGTGACTGGATTTAGAAAACTAACTTCCAACCTGCTAAACTAGATTGTGGGGTTAGCTTTACTAAGTCTTAACTTGAGTTTAGTTAGATTAAAGGTGTTTAAGAAATGCAGCAGCAGTATATGGCACCACTTCTAAGCATATGTATAATGAAGTCAAATGCTTTTACAGTATTAATAAACAGTCAATGTTTTCTGCTTAAAATGTTTTGGATTAAATTAGACAGAATGCTCTTTGTCAGACCTTTCCTAATCCTAAAGATTTAGCATTCATTGGTTCAGTAAACCAACTTTAGAACAGTGGTATACAATGGTCTCGTCAACACACCATGACCTTGGACCAAGGAAAAAAAGTCTGATTTTACTAGAGAAAAAGGTATGTTGTTAACTCAAGTTAACCAACATCCTAGTGAAGAAAAGGCTGTTTGTATATTTCAAAAAAGTTAGAGATTGAGTTAAAGACTATGGAGGTGTCTATGACTTTCCTGGACCTGCTAACCCATGTGGAAAGTGGTCTTCATTAGGCTTTTACCTCATGTTAGTTAACTTCAGTGAGCTAACGAGTTAAGAACACGCCTTTTTTTCTAATGAAGACAAAGACAAGGCAGGCCCTAGACCAGAAGTTGGGAGACCTAGGTCCCACTGCCAATTCTAGTCTTTAATGCTGACAGTCACAACCATCATTGTTACAGCATCCATATATTCTGCCTTCAAACAGGGAAAAAGTGAAGACAAAAGCTGCAAAATTCCAAATTTGAATCACAAATGAAATGTATTTAATTAAAAGCAAATTCATAAAAATTCACAACTGCAAGTTAATAAATTTGGGTAAGCAAAAGCAAACCAAACCAGGATACCAACACTTTAAATTCAGGAGGGTAAGCACTGTTCAGATATTGAATGACTAGATCCATTTGTTAATTGAGATATGGGGCATGTGTCCTTAATTTGGCTTCCTCTAATACTTCAAAACCTCCTGATCCCCTGAACTCATATAGATAATGCTTAATAACTTTTAATAAACTTCCTAATGTTGTTGCACATTTTGCTAACAGAGAGCTGAATATCTAACTGGTTGCCATAGAACAGAGATCTTGATTTACCATTATCTATAAACAGTCCTGATAAGATCTTATTGTTTTATTAATATGTGTCTTTGTCCATTAAAAAGGCAGCACTGTGTTAACTAACTGGGAGAAAATATAAAACAATATAAGCATTGACAGCCTGCACCTGTAAAATGCTTTAAATGATTTTTAATTATACAGTAAACCCTCGATTTAACGGACCTCGATTTAACGGACTTCGGATGCAACGGACAAATTTTCTGAGCAAGTCTGATGCATCCAAAATCCATTTCTCGCGGGCTGACTGCTGGCTCCCGGCTGCCGCCCGGGTCCAGGCAGCAGGCGGGCTGGCTGCCGGCTCCCGCCCGGGTCCCACCTGCAGGCGGGCTGCCGGCTCCCAGCAGCCGGGACCCGGGCAGGCTGGCTGACAGCTCCCGGCTGCCGCCCGGGTCCCAGCAGCGGGCAGGCTGCAGAGCTGCTGTCCTGACCCTGTGGCTGGCGGGCTGCTGCTCCGACAGCTCGGTTTTTTTTTTATTATTAAATAACGGACTTTTTGATTTAACGGACACCCCCTCGCCCGAATTAGTCCGTTAAATGGAGGTTTGACTGTATTGTAATAAGTATGAAGTGCCTTAGAATTACTGTTTTACCTGTGAAGGGTTAAACCTGAAACAGGAGAAGGGATGACGTATTGGAGCTGCTAATACCTAGCAGACAAAGGAGTTACTTTCACTTTTTGTTCCCGGGTTTTTCTGTCTGTCTTTCTCTCGGCTGCTCGGAGTCTATCTGCATTCCCTGGCTATGGGGAGGAATCATATCCATGTTTCTATTCATCATTTCAATAACCTTCTAAGAAAAACAAAAGTCTGGCAGTAAGTGTATTCTTGAATTGTATCGCTTGTAATCGATCCACGGTGTCCTTAGACTGTTAAGTTAGCAGGGAGAGAAATTCTAAGGGAGTGGCTCCATGAGGGCTGGGTAATGCTGGGAAGTTTAGTATCTATGTATCCCTGTAAAGTAGTTTATGCTTTTCTCTTTTTCTTTTATTAAAATCTTTTGGTAAGAACTGTCTGGTTATTTCCATTGGAGTGATCTTAGTTTGGATCAGGCTCGTCTCACAGCTAGTGAGGGTTTGTGCTCTCGAATCCCTCCCAGGTAAAAAGGGGTGGTGGTGTGTTATTATCGGGGTCCCAATGTGCCCCACCCCATAATTTTGGGGACTCATATTGGTGGTGGTAGCAATTTCCAAGTCCAACTGGAGAAGTTTGGGTTTGGGGGGAAAAAGATTTAATTTAAGCTGGTAAAATAAGCTTGGGGGGTGATTTGTCTTTCATGCGGGGTCCCCACATCTTTACCCTAGAGTTCAGAGTGGGGAAATAGAATCCCTGACACATATAATTTGAATTCTTCCTCCATTTTGGATTACTTTATTTAGTCTTCCTAGGCACTACAGTAATACAAACAACAAATAAGAAACAGTAGCACCTTAAAGAATTAGGAAATGAAACAAGGAAATTTTATCAGTCAAATATGGCTCTTCTCAAATTTCATAGATCAGCCAGCCTCATCCCTTTCATGAACGCCTCTTATGCATCTAAGCAAAAGAGACAAGAGTCAGGAGATGTGGATTCCATGCACAGGATCATCAAATCCTCCTTCCATTTTCACTCTGGTTCTACCAAGCTCTGAGTCATGGGAGAATAGGCATCATTTGGATTCATTAGGCAAATCTCTAATGTACATATAAAAACTAAACCTGAATAATTAAAGTAACAGAAATGTTAAGGTCACAAGCTTCTTTCTCCAATTCCACATCTCTACCATGCCTGCCCAATTAATGTAGCCAGAAACCTTTGAGAATATTTTAAAATCATACCACAGTAAGCTCTATGAGTTATGATTATCTATGTTGAACAAGGGGACCTTAGGCTCAGGTATGTGTTTTTCCTTGCTAGAGATGGACGCCATTAGGTAAAATGCCATTAAAAGGCCCATTGATGGAATTCAACAACATTTTCAGTCACACATGCAGTAAATAATATAAAAAATAAAAAAAAAATTCAGTTTAGAAATAATCTTCCACCATTCTGTCCATCCATATTTGGCATATGTTCATCCTGCCATCTTAATTATTGACTCAATTTACTGACCCATTCCTGATCTGTCATGATTAAGTATATCCTAATTAAATATCTCATTGGCTGTATGCACAGATATGTATATTGTATGTAGTTTTCCCACACATGGGTGACAGATGCAACATGAATAACACTTCATTTAGCCACTCAAAGTATAATTCAGTGTAAATTAGAAATATCCTTCACTTTATTTAGCAGCTTCTGGTATGAGGACACACAACATATTGTAATGAAAATGATCTAAAAAATGAGAGCGAGGGACTGCAGCATAAGTTCCCCATGTAGCATGTCTCTCAGTGATGTGAAAGTTAAGGCTTTTGTGGTGTGGTGTGGTGTGATGTGGTTGTGTGATGTGATGTGAAAGTCATGGTTTTTGTGATGTGAAAGTCATGGTTATTGTGACAGTTGTAGACTGCTCTTCATTTGGGAAAGTGATGTTTGGCTATGCACTATCCAAGTGGGAGCAACAGGAGGCATCTTAGCAGAACTTAATCCTTTTTTGGAATACGCTCACCAGCCATTTAGGGACTTCAATCCCACCTCCTCCTGGCCACACTCTGAGAGGTGCTAGCACACTGTCTGGATCCAAGTAACTTAGAGAACAGTAGGGACGATAATTTTATATGTATAGTTGGGATTACGTTTTCAAATGTCCATTACTTTGCATTTACCAACATTGAATTTCATCTGCCATCTTGCTGCCCAATCACCCAGTTTTGTGAGATCCCTTTGTAGCTCTTCACAGCCTGCTTTGGACTTAACTATCTTGAATAGTTTGTATCATCTGAAAATTTTGCCACATCACTGTTTACCTCTTTTCCCAGATCATTTATGAATATGTTGCATAGGACTGGTCCGAGCACAGACCCCTGGGGGGCACCACTACTTTCCTCTTGCCATTCTGAAAATAGACTATTTATCTCTACCCTTTGTTTCCTAGCTTTAAACCAGTTACTGATCCAGGAGAGGACCTTACCTCTTACACCATGACAGCTTATTTTGCTTAAGAGACTTGGTGAGGCTTGTCAAAGGCTTTCTGAAAATCTAAGTACACTATATCCACTGGAACCCCCTTGTCTTTGAGTCCCTCAAAGAATTCTAGCAGATTACTTATTGAGCTAAAATCATTTTGGGAGGTTGCAAAGGCAGTTAGAAAGACTCCCCGATAAAAATCCTGAGTAGGAACAATCTATACCAATTCCTAATCCTCCTAATAAAGGAACCTGATCTCAATTTTTATTTTGGCATTCCAGATTTGAGTGATGGACTAATTCTGGGAAAGCATTGATCAATTTATGACCCAAATATAATTACTCCTGCGCGATACTGGGTTAGTAATTGTTCTCAGTTATCCAACTACAATGGTCATTCCTCAAGTTTCTTCCATTTTAAAACATTAGAATGAGGAATACAGCTGGGTCTGAATCTTTTTTCACAACCCAAACAGACTTTAAATCTGACTGCAGAGCTGGATTGGAAAAGGGGATATTTCTAGGGGCTTCTAAAAGTATGACAGTAAGTAGACTTTCTTAAGTAAATCCAAGAAATGGAGCCAATTGTGGAAGTCAGTTTTCAGTGCATCAGTTCTAGTTTAGGAAGACCTTTTGTTTCATGAACATATAATAGTCATAATTTAAATCTCAGTCTGTTCCTTTTCCATAGTAAGACTATGGTCACATGCTCATTATTATTATTTTAATAACAACTGTGTGTTATTGTAAATGGCAGGATAGCGGCCCGATCCTAAATACACTGAAGCCAACGGGGGTCTTTCCATGGATTTAAATGAGCTTTGGATCAGCCCTACATAGGCTGTTTTTTTTCCTCAGCGCTATTAGCATTTTGATGTGAGAGTTTGACCTCTAGAATGAGAGCATTCATTTGTTCCAGTCCAAATTGTATACACAATGACTGGATTACAAAATGAATAGTATTTTCTTGTCCCTTTAATAAAATGCCCTAGTATATGGAGCCAAGTATATACAGAAGATTATTTAGTCAGAAACGAGATATTATTTTAAGTGGGAGTACAGTGGGGAAGTTCAAGGGACTCAAATTCCTGACTTGGTTAGGTTTTCCTGTTGCATTACTCCATTAAATGCTTAAAGCGGCAAAAAAAGTTTCTTATCTGTAAATCGCCCACCACCTTCTTGCCAAATTAAGCACACACACAATTTTTTTCCCCTCCAGTGTAGGTTAGTGTGCTTTTATGCTTCAGAATAAGTTCCTGCTGGCTAGCATTATACTAATCAATCAACATGGTGAATTCAGAGATGGTTGCATAGATGTAGTCAATATGGTAATTAAGATCTATATTAATTCATGCTAGTTTTTCTGTAGATTAGTTTGCTCTGCTTTTTACTAAGTCTGGAAGCCAATTAACACAAAGCTTATTTAGAGGTTTTTAAAGCAGATTACATATTTTCAGATGCTGAAAATATTCTTTTTTAAAAAAAATAATCATAAAAATAAGTGTGCAGAACCATCTTATATAAACGAAAGTCAGGGAATTCTCAAAGTAAATGTTGAAAATCCATCCTTATGAGCAGTGTGATACCAAGATACTGAAATATCTATAGATTAAAGTTAGTAAAGGGCAGATTTTCATTTTCCCCTGGATTTTCTGTTTCTCACTAGTTCAAAACAACTCTACATTAACATTTCCATTATCTGTGAATTTCGATTTTACAGTTATTTAAGGCAGTATTGTTTATCATAACTGGCATGCAAATACGGTAGAAAAGATTTTCAAGTTTTATCAGCTGCTTCCCACCAGAGATTCTGGACCATATGTCTCTAAGAGTATGTTTTTAATACTCTGTGCATTCCTTTTGTGCAAAAAAGGAATATTAAGTTTTAAATAAAGGAAAAGGCAATTTTAATAAATAGAGATGTTTGTACAGCATAAAGCAAGGATATCAAATAACTTATTTTTCCACCATAACTAAAGCACAATATTCTACTAAATAGATGATCTCTTCGATATGTGAACTTTCAGGTTGACTAATCCTCCCTCCGCTTTTACCCAAAAATAACCAGTTCTATTACTAATTCATCTGATGAAGAAGTATACAATCTTATTGGGTCCTTTGTGAGAGGAGCAGCAGCTACGGTGATGGCCGCCACAAATGTGCCAGTTTAAATGTAGCAAAATAGATAGTTACCTCTGTACTTGCAGTGTACTTCCTTATACTTCCTATAGGAAAGACTCTTACCTGGGATAGTTAAGTTGCAAATAATGACATTAACTAGCTGCAAATGCAGTACTGTTATCTAAAGCAACTGCAATTTTTAAGGGTGAGCATACATATAATCACACCATAGGGGATCATTGTGTTTCTGCTGAAAGCTTCTGAAACAGAGCTTGAACCAAAATCCAGACCCTATACTACAGAAAATTTTGAATCAGAGACTCTACCCAAAGTTCTAACTCAAACCAATCTCCACTGGGATGCAACTAGATTTGAGTGCAAGAGACTGGAGCTAGTTCATGGTATGAAGCATGAGCTCAGAAGGAAAATTAGAGAGGAATAGAAAGCTGGAGCAAAAGACTGCATGAAACCAGTCAAATCTCAACCAGATCAATGGTTTTAAGTCATATTGTAACACAGAGGAACAGATAGAGGATCACCCCTGGAGGAACCCAAACAATGCAGAGAGCCGCATCTGTGTGACTTGTGACTGTTCCTGTACACAAGTCACACAGAACATCAAAGACAAAAGCAAAAATCACAGCTGGCTCACAGTTGGAGATGCTTCCCTAGCCTACGCAGCACCATTACTTCCCTCAAATGCATGGCATTGCCAGCTGCTCTACAGGTTCTCCAGGCCCATGTGATTCCCCCTTGCTGCTTTTCTCCCTGAGTTCCCTTCCAGTATAGTAACCCAAAAAATGCTGAGCCCTAGCCATAGGTTTTATAGACCTATTGGTTAATGTTGATGCAAATTGGTAAACTCAGCAATTCAGGGAAGCTGGGGTTACAGAAAATTGCTTAATGAACAGAGAATTTTAAAAGATTCCCAAACCAGCATTACACCAGTATCCTTTTCTTTTATTTTTGTGTGGCCAGACCGAATGGAGGCATGGCATCCGATGGACTGGTAAGCCTGAGATAGCATGACAGAAGCCTAAAGGATAGAATCTCAAAATACTTTATGGGCTATAAGGTAATTGATACTGAACTTTCCAGATTTGAATAAGTATCCTCTACCCAAGAGAAACATGTTTTTGCATAAAATACCAAAGCATCATAAAATGCTGCACAGACAAATGACACTAAAAGAAAATTCTGAAATACAAGTTAATAGTCACTACATAGGCCCCACCACTATTTAAGATCTCCCTTCAACCTACTTCATCCCCCAGAAGATGTTACATTGTGGTACAGAGTTTGCATGAGCACTGGTCAGTGTGTATTACATGCTCCTGCTGTGCCAGATCGACATGTTGAGATGCTGTGCTCAGAACACCAAGAACAGGGAGCCGCTGTGTTACCACTCTGCCTTAGCAAGAGGGAGTGCTTTGCTTTCACTAAACTGTTTGTCAGTTCGCTGACACCAGCCTGTGTGCCTTGCCAGCAAACACTTCAAGACTCTGCCAGTCTTCACCTTGCCCAGCAGGTAGCAATCTGTGAATATCAATTTCCGAGTTTCTCAGTCATCTCCCTGCAGTGTCCAGGCCCTCTCACTGGACACACTCAGAAATTATGTTTGCTGTCTCCAAAGCAGCAGCACATACACCAGCCCATAAGCTTAGATGAAGACTCACACTACAGTACTTAGATGGTTTTCTAACTAAGATAAAAGTTTTATTAGAAAACAGAACAGAGATTTAAGTGGTACTAAGTGAGATAAAAGACACAGGCGTGATTACAAATTAAAAAAAAAACTTACTTTCTAGTGACTAAAACAAAAAACTTAGCAAGTTACAAAGTCTGCCTAAGCAGTTTTCTTATTTATATCAAGTTACCAACATTACTAGCCTTCCACTCTAGGGGATCCAACTTTCACAGTTCGAAGGACGTTGTACCCTATTTCCCATCAGTGATGGATAATTTAAAAGGTCTTTTTGCTCCTGTTATGTTACCCTATGTTTCTGGCTCAAGAATCAGGAAGGCTTCCTGAGGTACAAATTCAGTCCCCTGGTGTGACTGTTAAATAGTCTTCTCCCCTACTTCTTTAGCTTGATAGCTTTGTTTACCTTCTATGTAAATGTACTTTTATTGTCCTCTGCCAGTAACCTAACTGGTCAAATAGGTAAATACCATTGTCTAGAGCATTCAGGGCTTATGCAGTGCCACCTAAACACATTTTAAGAATGGATTTCCAGCACACATTTAAAGAAATTAAACCACTTAGTAAGTTAAATAACAAATATAACAACAATCTTTATTATCATCAATAACATTTTGATGAAAACCATTTTATAGCAGTGCATGTCAATTTTCCAATTGCTCCTCATTACATAAAAATGAAGGAAACTTACAGTGGAATTTATTAGGCTACTATACAGTCCTATGAATGAAATAAAAGTAAATGACACTTAATTGTTTACATTAAAATTATACATTCCAATATTAAATGCACAGTCTAGGTTATTAACGGGATGTGATTCAAAGAGTAGTTTCAGGAGGAATATACTTTTCCTTGTTCACATTCCATTTATTTTATTTGGTCATGTTTATTATACTTTAATCAAACAAAAATGTTCTTTTACCACTGCCTTATGTGTAAAGCAGAAGAAATTACAGCTACTGATTATCTGTAGGGTATTTGGTTTCTTTTAAAAATAAAAATTACTTATGGGTAGCATTTGTTATAAAAGCCTGGAGGACAGAAATTAAGAATTAAGATGAGCTTGATGCTCAAGCAGAAAACAATTCAGAGTTGTAATGCAGTTAACAATATGCTTTATTTCCCCTTAAACAATCATGTGCATTCACATCAAGGGCTAATCCTCCCAGCTAATCTCAGATAAGCAGCTCAAATAAACTATTATCTTGAGGGCAACACAGATATGTTGATCAGCTAGATGCTTTCATTGTGCAAATAAGGATTTATGTTTCCTGAACACCCCTTATTCCCACAATAAGGCAAATGAATTTCCAAAATGAAGCAAAAGAGTGTGTTATTTTGCACATAGCAAATACCTTTTAGCCCTTTGTTTCACTTTCTAGATTCAGGTTTCGAAACCTGGTTGAAATGAAGTCCACTTTAGGTAAAATGTTTTTACACCTGTTAAATGTATTAAACCACTCCATTTTGGGTAGACAGTCAGCTTGCTCGTCTCATTGCTTTCAGCTCATTTTCTCTCTGGATTATCAAGAGCACCAGCATTGAATTACATGGAAAACAAGCAGGATAATTAACATTTTCTCCACTGTGAGTGACAGAGGCTTTTCTCCACACAGTAATGGTGCATTGCCTGTGAACTGGCGACAGCGTTTTCTTCGACAAGTTGTATAGAAAAATACTATCTTTGGGAGCTTTTGAAAGCACTCTGCTATAGCCTTCTGTCCCCAACAACTTGACAGCCCTCATTGCTTGAGGAAAGACTTCCACCTGTGGCCTTCTCTCCTTAGATCTCGGGGGGGGGGGGGGGGGGAATTGCCTCCTCCCTCCAGACATCCTTATTTGATGGTCCCAGCTTTTCCCCATACCACTTGTCTCTTCCTCTGCTACCAATTATATACTCCTCTTGCCCATTTTCTGCTGGCCCCAAAGCCCCGTCACAAGATAATGAAAGCAAGTACAGGATGCCAATTCAGTCCCATGGTACAGGAATCAAAAAAGGGTATGTTATGTTCCTAGCATGCTACCTACAATGTACTATAGATAGATGACTAGCTGTATGCTGGTTATTTGTAGGGAAGGGTAGTGAGAGAGCACTTTGGCACTGTGATAGCCAGGTAAGATCTTTGTGTAGTCCAACTCCCTCTCCTGTGGGTGTCCAGGGCACAGGAAGGGTGCCCCAGTCCTTACGATTATTTAGGATATCAGTGATAACAACTCTTATGAATTTATAAGAACTGCAACTTCGGCCTTCCCCCACCCGCAAAAAAATTACTAGAATGCAGTCTTATTTCTGCATCATCCCAAAAGACATCAGCACTGCAACCTACTTGTTTTGCAAAGAACATCCCCGAAAGGTTAAAGGACAATATTTTAAGAAGCACTAAGTGACTTAGCTAAATCTCACTGAAAGTCAAACTCAGCTAGAAATAAAGTGCACATTTTAAACAGTGAGGGTATAATTAACTATTGGCAATATTTACCTAGGAATATAGTGGATTCTCTGTCACTTGCAGTCATTAAATAGATTGGATGTCTTTCAAATGCATATGCTCTAGCTCAAATCAGATGTTATGGGCTTGATGCAGGAATCACTTGATGAAATTCTATGGACTGTGTTATGCAGGAGGTCAGATTAAGCAATCATAATGGTCACTTTTGGCCTTAAACATCTATGAATTTTGGATTTTTTACCCAAAAAGTCTGTAAGAGGTACATTTGCCATTTCTACTTACCAATTAGAGTTTGGATATTTTATTGACATTAGGTTATTATTAATCTGCATGGGCAATTTTATACTCTTGTAAAGAAAGATGTTTCTCTCATAAATAGTTAATAATTACAATTAAAAATGACTAATTATAATACACTGCAAGCATAATAACCCAACAATTAATTTATTAATCAATGCATTAATTATCCATCACAACATTATTATTTTGGCCTAATCATACTAAAATGCAGCTATATTTTTTTAAAAATTGTGAATTTGGACTGTATTTCCCAGACTGATTCATTCTTTATCAAATTATTTTAGCCATGAAGTTTAACCCAGTTACTAAATAAATGACTGCCAATTACTCAGTTTAATTTCAATTTTAATTTTGAACAGCTAAACAAATCTATTGAACCAAATTTATACTTTTAAAAAGTTGAATGAGTGATATAAAAAGTTGCATTACGAAACTATATGGTTCATTTTTTTTTACAGCATGTTCACAGGATGAATTTCACTTCACCTGTATAAAAGATCTTTTAAGGGTTTTATTTAGGTGAAGTGCTGGGGTTCAGTGATGGTTGAGTCAAGGAGCAGCAGCACAGGTGTTGATTCACCCTTCCAGTCCATTGCGGAGCATGGAGAACTGTGTCAAAAGCCTGGTGGGGCTATTTAAATGCCATCATCTACAGGAAATTTTATTATGATTTTTAATCCTGGTTTCTTTAAATGACTAAAGTTAATGCAACATGAAAGTTACATTAAATGCAAAATTAGTAAATTCAAAAGCTGAGGTTCGTTAACACACACTCATGGCACATATGTAATATTTGTGTTTTAATTTGAATAGGTCATTAAACACCTACATCACTTGCAATGTGAGCAAATAAATATTATGGCAACAACTTTCGCATTTAACAACTTTGTTTTATATATATTTAAATCAAACATGATCTGTAAGTGCTTTATTTATTTGTGTGATTTTTCATTTAATTGAAACGCTTTTGTATGTTTCTTTAGATATTCGGAGCCTGATCATGAATACCCAAGCTCACAAGTAATCCCAGTGACTCCTTACTGGAATGTAAAAATGACCATTTATTTGGAGTAAGTAATAAATTACAGTATCACAACCTCAGGCTTGGTCTTCTACATTACCAACTTATGTCAGCAGAACTATATCAATCAGGATGTGGAAAATGTGACAGTTATACTGGCCTAGCTTCTGGTGTAAACAGTGCTATGTCAATAGGAAGGCATCTCTCACTGACATAGCTACTTCCTCTCAGGGAGGTTGTAAGAGAATCTTCCTTTCCCCCACTCTAAACTCTAGGGTAAAGGGGGGGGGGGTCTCTTATGCAGACCACTAACTTTAAGCTACTTTTCCTGCCTAAGTTAAATCTTTTCCCCCCAAAACACGAACTCTTCCAGTTGGGGATTGGATCCAGCTGCCACCATCAAAGTGATGTATCCCAAGACTATGGGGTGGGGCACCTTGACACCCCCCCGAGAGTAACCCTCTCGACCCCTCCCTTTCTATCTAGGAGATGGAAAACACCAAGACTTCGCTCTACCCTCCCCCTCTGGCTACCGAGGAGAGAGTTTAAACACACAGACCCTGCTAGTTCTAAGCTGTGCCAGATCCAAAGCCAGGACCACTCCAAGGGAAATAATCAGACCCTTTGTATAACCAAGAAAGATTTAATAAAGAAAGAAACAAAGCATACAACTAATACAACTTCACAGATATAAAGCTTTCTAACCTGGGTCTCCTTGCATAAATTAGCCCCCTCCCCAGGGATTTCTCTCTCTCTCTCTGATAACTCTACAGTTTAAGGATACCAGAGATCAAATACAAAGCTTATGCAATCAATAGTTCTACTTACTGTTTATCTAACTTATGAATATATGAAGGAAAAGGAGGAGATGGGTCTCCATAGCTGGAGAAAGGTGCAGTCAGCCCAAAAGCCTTACACGAACTGAAACTAACTTCCTGGTTTGTCTCTGGATCTGCTACTCTGACGTCACCCCACTCTCCTGTTCAGTTAACCCCTAACAGGTAAAACAGCAACTCCAAGGCACTTTACACTCATGACAGAGGTGGAGTACATACACTAATGGGAGAAGCTCTTCTATCGGAATAGGTGACGTTTATACTAAATGGCACAGCTGTACTGGTGCAGCTACGCCAATGCAGTACTGTAAATGTAGACAAGCCCTCAGTTTTCCAACATCTCAGGCTCCAGTACAGTAGATTTTGGTACATGCCAATCATTGTTTAAGTGATGTGTGCATTAGCTGAAGCATGCCCCTTCATTAGGAATCCTTCCCCTTTAGATCATGTCCTCAGGGGTCCACTGCTAGAATAATGACCTGTCAGTGAGCACATCAAATGCTAGAAAGGCAAGAGTTGTGTAGCTAAAATTAACGAAACCAGAGGCACTGAAAAGTCAATAGTGTTCTCCAGCTGAAACCAATCAGGCGTACTAAAGCCCCACAGTGTTAACTACAGTATACCATTACAGCAGTAAAAATAAATTTTACATCTCTCCAGCAGAAAACAGGAAAGTTGTGACCTTCCACTGAACTATTACAACTCCCCATAGCCAATGTGAAATTACAACACTTTAAGCATTTCAGACTTACTATAGACCCTTATAGCAATTATCATCAGTTTCTGAATGTCAGGATAATTACAAATACAGTCATAAAGCACTGCACTAGTTACCTCTAGTTTAAACATGTGTTTCATTATAAAGAGCCAGACTGTAAGCTCTTTACTTATGTTAAATAACAAGGATTTCAATGGGAAAACAACACGTGGAATAAGGTGCTATTCAGTGTAAAGAAAGAAGAATCCCCCTCCCCCCCACACACAGTTAAACTTCTCTCTCCAAGAAGTACAATAATAAAATAAAAAAAATAAAAATAATAATAATAATAATAATAATAATAATAAACATCGATTCAATGTGCCTTTCTATAAACTCTATAAACACCACTACAGATGAGATTTTTCTTGTATATTTTGCTTCCTATGATATTAAAGTCATCTAGTCACCCAAAAACTAACCTACCTTGGTGACGCAGAAGTTGATGGGATTTCAAAAACAGACTTTTAAAAAATGAGACGATAGCTCTGGCTTGAAATTCCCCAAAAGTCTAAGTACTACATAAGCCTATAACGAATCAGTAAAATCTACATTGGAATTTGTGCCTAATCATCTTAAGTAAAGCGGCTTCTCAGCATTAAATGAATCAACTTGGAAAAAAAGTTCTAGCTATCACACATTCTCATTAATTACATTTTTCTCTAATGTTGTGTCTACCTGCCTCATCTCCCAGCCCTTGTAGGAAGGGGCTGTGTGAAGCCTTGTAACCCCTTCCTCTAAAGCAGCGGTGGGCAAACTATGGCCTGGGGGCTGCATCTGACCTGTCAGACATTTTAATTTAGCCATTGAGCTCCCACCAGGGAGCAGGGTCGGGGGCTTGCCCCGTTCTGTGTGTGCTGTGGATCTGCGCAACTCCCGGAAGCAGCAGCAGTATGTCCCCTTTCTAGCTCCTATGCATGCTGCCCCTGCCCCAAATGCCACTTCCACAGCTCCCATTAGCCAGTAATCATGGAAAATGGGAGCTGCAGGGACATCGTACAGAGTCGCCTGGCTGCACCTCCACATAGGAGCCAGAGGAAGGAAGCTGCTTCCAGGAGCTGCTTGAGGTAAACACTGCCCAGAACCTGCACCCCTGACCCCCTTCCATGCCCCAACCTCCTGCCCGAGCCCTGATCCCACTCCCACCCTCCAAACCCCTCGGTCCCAGCCTGGAGCACCCTAGCCCCTAGCCCCACCCCAGTGCAACATATTAATTCATACTTTCACACTGTGCAGGCCTGCAGCTGTTTTGAACGTAGATATTTATTTTCCTTTTCTTATAAAATGTCTAAAAAGTTGTTTCCAGCTAAACGCTATCCTTTATTTATTCACCGATGGACTGATTTTTAAAGGTGCTGATAACCTGGCTCAGTCCCTGTCTCTGGAAGGAAACCAATCTGTTATGAATTGACCCAACTGGTGAATCCCATGTGCTCCTAAGCAAATCAGGTCTAAGCAGAGTGGGGTCGTTGTCCCTAGCTCTGGGTCTCTAAGGTATACTCCCTGGGTTAGATCTTGTGTTTGCCACCCCTTCCGTGGGCTGTGGTAGTCCTCAGACCAGCTACCTTATACACCAAAACAAATGCCTCATCCCTCTCAAGTCTCCAGTTCCTTATACTTGTGATGGTCCTTTGATAGCTCTCACATTGATAGTCCTCTCTGAGGTGTCCCACATCCCTCCCTGGGAGGGCAGTGTCTGAAATGGACTGACCTTGTCAACACAGAACACAAAATGGCAGTTTGCACACATAATAGGAGGCACAAAAAGAAAGACAATAGAAAATGGAGTTCATAATCTGCTAGAGACATATCCCACTCTATCAGACTAAGCCCATGTGCTGACTTCAGTGGGATGTGAGAGAGCTCTCCATTTCTGAAAAGCAGGCCACTACTGTCAGTAATCCATAAATTTTCATGGCTGGGTTATAGGTAAACAGCATTTCCTAACGCGATACAAAGTTGGTTCCATAAATTCACACTAAAATCAAAACACAAAATATGCAAATAATTTTGACAAGTTTTCTGGGTGAAATGCAAGGTTGGTGTAAGTGGAGGCAGTGATTTCTAGCCCCATCTCTTCAATAAAACAACAAACCAACAACCGCTAAAGAGCAATGGCAAATAGAAACTGGATCATTTGATGATACAAGGTCTATTTGAAAACCTATTAGAATGGACATTTGATGCCTTAATCCAGGTTTTTTTCTTTTAAAATTGTAAAATATCCAATTTACTATCCACTATGGGTGGGTGCGGCTGATGAGTGAGCCTGTCAAAGTCAGTTCTCTCTCATATTCCTCACCACTGATGCTGACAGACTGTGTCTGCAGGTGCATCTTAAACAGAAGCCCCTCCCCCCTCAAAGATTATGATTCTCCCCTGCCACACCTTCCAACTGATTGAAAATCAAGCAAGGACAAGCTGGCTACCCCAGAAGATGGTGACTGAAAATGTAAGTAGTAGGGTTGGAAAGGAGGTTGCACCTATAGGGTTTGCTTTTGAACGGGAAGTTGAGGTCTATGGGAAGGGGTTATGTTACAAGGGAAACTTTCAAATGTGGTTTGTCAGAGAGATCAACTGGTGAACCATCAGTGATTTCCTATGTGAAGAATGACACAGTGAGATTCAGGGCCTTACTGGAGAAATAAGGGGAGCATGGCAAAGGAGGCATAGGGGAGAAGAAGAGGATAGAGATTGCTGTCTCCACCAGTAATCCACAGAAAGTCTGCAGGCTGAAAACACAGAGGGCAGGGACTGGGTTGGGGAGGTTTAACGTGGGAGGAATATGGCTGGGAAGGCATTTCTGGGTCTAAGGATACTGTGGGGAGGAATAACTGAAGTGGTATGATGAAAAGTGACAGTAAGGGGAAATCTCAGCCAAAGGATTAAGGTGGTCTACCAGCTGATCAAAGACAGCTTTGACAAATATTAACAGCAGCCAGGATGTACCTACAGATTATTTTTCAGACAATTTAAACACCATAATTTTGAAAATCAGAGGGACACATACCACAATAGTCTCTGTAGGAATTTGTAGCACCTCTAAAATAATTTGTCATCAAGTTTTGCCAATGTTTTATATATGCATAATATTACTATAGCAATGTGCATGACAATATCTTACAATATAAGCACATCTTAATCATTCTTTTAAACTCTATCACAGATAATGGAAAGTACCAATCTGCATTATCCTTCTAGATTGTCATAGCCGGAGAAAGAGTTGAGATGAGTTTATAACCTTTAGATATTCTACTGTTTCACTCAATGATCAGAGATTATTGCAAAGAAATTATGATGCATCAAATCTGAATATGTGTTGTGACAAGGTTCCTCTTCTGCCTTGGTGGGTCCTGAGTATACTGGTGGATTTTGCTTGTCTCAGAGATTCATGGCAGCCCTCAGTTTAGCCACTTTCGTGGCTCAAATCTGCCATTCACTCAGCTAACCTCATCACTGGCCAAAAGAACAATTCCCACAGTCTCTGCTGATCCACCTAGTAGGTCAGGGAACAAGCCAGAGACCTTCCCTTCTAGTGGAGCCCACAGTCCAGGCCAACTCCTCTGGCATCAAGTAGGGAGTTTGGGGGAAGGAGAGATGAGGAGAACCCAGGCTTGCCCTCTACTCCGGGTTCTAGTCCAGGGCCCTGTGGATTGCAGCTGTCTAGAGTGTCTCCTGTAACAGTGCGTGACAGCTCAACTCCCTGAGCTACTTCCCCCTGGCCTCCTCCCAATACTCTGTGATAGGATCAATAACATCTTTCTAGGTAAGGCAACTGTCTAGAACGTATTACAATAAGCAATCCTCAGGAAATTTAGAGGTTTGCTCAATACATAGTGCAAAATGGAAATCATCATTTGATATATGAATAGGGTCAACACAATTTAGTCCTCATCCGTCTACTAAGTTCATATTTTCAAGAGCTATTTTCATTAATTTGATGGTTCTTTCCTTGATCCTGAAGCAACAGACTAATAGGTATACAACTTTTATCACTGCTGCTTATACAATGTTTGATCATGGAAAATGTCAGCTTGTACAATCTAAGAGATTAGATACATTAGCATTTATTGTTTCTTTCCAACTAACGGATGTTTTTTCAACAACTCCCTATATCCAAATTTGAAAGTTTACCCACTGAAATGTAAAGTTATAAAAACAACAGTGTTTCATTGCAGAATGTAATTTCTAGGTTATCTTTCAGGGACTGTGATATGCAATGTTCTCTCTTGAAACTTCTAAACAAATATTCAAAGCCAAATGCATTAAGGAAGCTTAAACATTTTATCTCCAGTAGGGCAAGGGGCATTGAGGAAGCTTTCTACTCTTTTTTGGTCATGCCTCTACCTTCTCCCCAGCATAATTGTTATGGTGGAAGACAGGCTTAATGCCGCCTTTGCCTCCCTCCTGAGCTGATGTAGCCCAGAATCAGATTCAGCAGGTTCATATGCAAGTACAGTAAACCCTCGATTTAACGGACCTCGATTTAATGGACTTCGGATGCAACGGACAAAATTTCTGAGCAAGTCTAATGCATCCGAAATCCATTTCTCGCGGGCTGGCTGCCGGCTCCCGGCTGCCGCCCGGGTCACAGCAGAGGGTGGGCTGGCTGCCGGCTCCCGGCTGCCGCCCGGGTCACAGCAGAAAGCGGGCTGGCTGGCTGCCGGCTCCCGGCTGCCGCCCGGGTCACAGCAGAAGGCGGGCTGGCTGGCTGCCGGCTCCCGGCTGCCGCCCGGGTCACAGCAGAAGGCGGGCTGGCTGCCAGCTCCCGGCTGCCGCCCGGGTCACAGCAGAGGGCGGGCTGGTTGACGGCTCCCGCCCGGGTCCCGGCAGCGGGCGGGCTGGCTGACGGCTCCTGGCTGCCGCCCGGGTCCCGGCAGCGGGCAGGCTGAGGAGCTGCCGCCCCGACCCTGTGGCGGGCGGGCTGCTGCTCCGACAGCTCTTTTTATTATTATTATTATTAAATAACGGACTTTTTGATTTAACGGACACCCCCTCGCCCGAATTAGTCCGATAAATGGAGGTATTACTGTATTTATTAAAACGTAAGTTCTGTATTTTCAGTGCTATTGTGCATGATTCTCCTGCCACTGAAATCAAGGGGAGTTTTGCTACTGACTTCAGCTAAAGTAGAATTGGACCAGTGGAACAAAGACAGCCCTCATCTACTCATGCACAACTCTGTCTTAAATGGGACTTGTGCAGTTGCATCCGAACGAAGGATTTGGCCCAGTGATTTTCCTATTGATCTTGTCACACACAATAGCACTGAAAATTCAAAAATAAAATTTTAATAAATACCTATATATGCACATGCTGGATCTAATTCTGGGCTACACCAGATCAGGGGGAGACTAACATGGCATTAAGGCAACTAGCAACATCAAGCTTAGAATTTGGCTCACTGGGTGAAATTCTGGCCCCAGTCAAGTCCATGGAGAAGGAGGGTTTCCAGTGACTTCGGTGAAGTTAGGATTTCACACATTATTTCAATGCCTTCTTACTATACTTTATGAAGTTTTGAATTATTTTCTATTATACTTTGTGGCAAAGCTTTGGCCTTCTCCCTGTGGGTACCGCACTTCCAGGTGGTCTGTGCTAGCCTCAGGGACTCACTGTGATTAGTTAGGGGAGGTAGAAAAGGGTGGGAGCCCAGGCCCATCCTCTACTCCGGGCTCCAGCCCAAGGACCCTAATAGTATCAGATAAGATGGCTGACCTTTTAGGCACCAAACACCATACAATTCCCTGGGCTACTTCCCCACAGCAGTCCCCCGCTTCTTCCAACTTCTCTTCACCCTTACCTCAGGGCCTCCTTCCAAACTCCCTCCACTCCAACGCCTCCAAACTGCTCTCTGCTCCAACGCCTCCAAACTCCTGCCACCCACACCCACCTGACTAAATGGGAGGGTTTTAAAGTGGTTTCAGCCAGCCCCTGATTGGCTTCAGGTGTCCCAATCAGGCTAGCTGTTTTTGCTGCTTTTTAGAACCTTCTTAATTGGCCCCAGGTGTCTTGATTGGTCTGGAGTAGCCTTTGTTTGGCTATCCATGGAACAGAGACCTGCACATCCTGAGACTGATATACCTGCCTTCCAGCACTCTCCTATACGCTTCAGGCCTGACTCCGTCACAACTTGTTATGTTGAGACCAAAATTTAACAAACGTGATCACCATTGCTTGCTTTCAAAGTCACCAATCAACTCAGAAACGAATCAGTAGATATTAGAGAATTTATATTTGAATGGAATAAGTTAAGCATTATCTGTTTTACTCCTCAACTGTTGACTGATAAAGTCACTTCATCTAATGTGAGGCAACAGACTTACACACTTACTACATAAATCAGTTGACTTACAAGGGAAATGAAGTTAATTACAAGGCTTACCCTAGTATTTTCAAATTTCTGGGCCAGGGGCACAACGGATACTTGCCTGCATATCACGCACTTGTCAACACCTTTCAACTTGTATCATTTCTGCTTTGTAGCTTTCAATGCACTGTGAAGGGAGAAGGAAATAATGACAAATGTCACATAAGAGCTAATGTTATAACAAAGCACAGAAATTATTTGTGTTATGCTGGTTATTTTCTCATTTTTAAAAGACGGATATAAATACCTTAAGGCATCAAATGTATTTCATACTAGACGTTTTTAATAGACCTTTGTAGCATCAGAATTCTCAGTCATCAAACAAAAATGCTAGAAGCTACAGACTTCCAGCATTTAAAAGAAAGTTTGAATCCATTTTCTTTTTCCTGTAGCTTCCTTGTTCACAAATCCCTCAGAAAAACAAAAGGACTGTCCATTATAGAAAACAAGGGTCTGATCATGCATTACTTGCACACCCAACATTCACATTAGGAGTTAGATGCACAGCATATTCAGAATTGGGTCCTAAATCCTTCTGCCTTTAAAAGTTGATTAGAAGTCCAGACTGGTGGAAGTACAGGCAGCAAATCAGTCATTTCTAGCTACAATATATTCTGGCCTTAGTTCCATACAGAATCTGTTTAAGCCTTCATGACTGAAGGATATAGTATTTCCAAAAGATTCAACAAAAAAGATTTTGTAGATTTACATTGGAAATAGAAAATAAAGATAGTCAAGACATTTTGAGTAAACAACTTGCACTTGAGGAGAATCAGTTTTTACCAGAAGATAATGGGCAAGAGAAAATAGAATGGCACTGCATCTGCAACTTGTGAACCTATGTAAACTTCTGTGACCTAATATATGACACCATCTAATACTACCCTAATCTAATACTCGACTAAGTTGGCTTAATTTTGTTACACCAATGCTCCGTTACACGAAAGTATAAAGGGGCTTTAAGATGAGAGAAAAAAAAGTCAGCGAAGTTTAAAGGGGATTTAACATAACAGAATAAGTGCCTATACCTGTAAAGAGGATTGATAATAGAATGTGTGTGAGAATCAATGTAATTTCAATTTTTAAAGTGTTTAAGTCATATACATTTATTGTCTATGTATTACTAGGTAATACATTATAGATTGCAGTTTTACATCTGTCCCTATTTTTCATGTAATTAAGCAAGTTGGTAAAAACGAGTTAGATTACTGAGTCTTCTCTCCACCAATGCAGGTTTCCAACAAGCGCCTTCCCTAATGTACCTGTGTCCAGAATATTTTCAAATATCCTAAGCAACGGGGGTCTCACATTTTCCCTTGGGAGACTACTCCTAACAAATCTCACTGTCATTACTTTTTTACCTATCATATTCAGCTTAAATGTTTCCATTAGACATTTTTTCACTAGACTCCATGTCCCCTTATGCTTAGTAGGATAGCACATTAGGAGGGGGGGCTGAACTATAAAAGGGGGAAGCAAAAACCCCAAGATCTCTCTCTCCTTGTCCATCTCCCTCTTTTCACCTAAGAAAACAAAAAGAAACAGCCGTTGGACTTTAGGGTCAGTGTCCTAACCTGAAGATTAGGTCAGTAATGCTGTTGGAAGGGTGTGGCAAGGACTTTACCTTGAATCAAATATAGTTTGGTAAGTTAGGCAATAGAAAGTCTAAACAGAGTTCCTAAAAATCAATTCCCTCCCACGGGGGAGGCAAAAGGGCCACAGCAGCACTTTAATGTGGGCTGCACACGGGCCGGCATGGGTTCTTACCGGTACGCCGTACTGGCCCATACTGGCTCACTTTCACCCTTGATTGACTTTAAGCATATGAGCATTTTCACTGAAGACTACGCACATGACTTTTTCCTGTCTAAGAAGTCACAAGGTGTTTTCCTGAGTAAAGATAAAGGAAAAACTGCAGGTTTAGCCCAAGGTGTTCACACATTCTCATAATATTTATTTTACTAGAGCTTGAAGTTATATGCACTAAACAAAAAGATGTCTCTTTCCCACACTGATACCACATTTACTTCCATTGTGCAGGCTTCTGCAGTTATCCACAACATTTCAGAATAATTGCTAGTGGTTCAGTAAGCTCATTAACTAATTAATTCCTTTAATAACCTTCAATCATATCATTCAGACCTGCTGATTTGTACAGTCTGAGCATTCCAAGCTTTCCCTTGCCTGCTTTTTAGCAACAGAATAAGAAGGGCACTAATACTTTCTCCCTTTTCTTTACCTAATCTTGTTAAAAAAGAAAAGAAAAAAAAAGCCAAGTAGATCACTTGAAAATCATTGTCAACTTTATTCTCTCTCAGTTACTAGTTGACTTCCTTTCTTTCTAGTATTACAGACAGTCCTACTACATTCTGCTTTTTTCTCTCCATTGCCCTTATATTGTAAGCCTTCATAATTTCCACAAAACAATAATTATGGTACCAGTGAGTAGCAGCTTCTATTTTCTAGTACAAGTAAAAGAATAACTGCACACACAATGCTATAGTAGATCAGAAACACATTTTATATTAGAATTTTCTAAAGGGTACATAATCCACTATAGTGTTGCGTTGGGGAACTGAAGTATTTTAATAATTTGAATGTCTTGTTGTACAGCCAAGCTGCATATGTGCCAATTTTATTAAGTATGTGGTATATCATGTTCATCCATCTTACTTGTTTTCATCAAGCTTTCACAGAAATACTGAGATACATAAATGACCTTCAGCATTTACTAAAATAATGTGTTCTGCTGCTACAAAACATAAAGAGTTGTTTTAATTCAACATTTAATCATGACAGCCTTGAACCTAATAAGTAAATGCTTTGTTCTTCCACCGATTGTTCAGTATCCTATGTCCAATTTTAGCAATTTTCAACCATAGACATTATTTACAGCAGTATACTTATTGTGTTTTTATTCCAAAATTTGTTCCATTTAGGACCAAATAGTTGTAGATTCCCAAGGCTAAAATGATCGAAAATGGCCACTGATCTGGAGTGCTGCAGTTTCAGGATGCCTAACTTAGCTCTGCAGAGTGGAGTCCCTCCCTACAACTCTAGCTGAAGGCAGTAGCAGCTGCCGATACTCAGCACCTCGAAATACCAGAACTTAAAACACACTCAGGCTAATCTTTTCTTTTGCATAAGAACAGGAGCTGGGATTGGAATCCATTGCTAGAATATGTTTTTAAAACATAGTTCAAACATAGCTTACCAGTGAGTGAATGCACCCCTTCAGTCACAGCTTACCTGGTATTGTAATCATCTTTGTACAAAATATGCCTTGTGAGATACCATTTGAAAACTAATAACTCACTGGTCAACAACATTCTGGGGAATTGTATGCAACAATGTTGCATGTAAAGTTATGAAATCCACCCTGTATAATGTTAAAGGCACATGTCCAAACTCATGTAGCACCAATTAAGGCAAAACCAGTCAAAGAGGTCTTATACAAAGGGTTACCTCAATTTGTATATTAGTGGTAAACAGAGTCCTCAGACAATGAGAAAAGAAAAGAGACAAAGAAAATCTGCATCTCAGCACAAACAGGTGAAAGAAAAGAATGGGACTGAACTGTAAAAGGGAGAGGCAAACACTCCAATATCTCTCTCACCTTGTCCATCTCTCTCTGTTCACCTAAGACTACAAAAAGAAACAGCTGTTGGACTTTGGGGTCAGGGTCCTAACCTGAAGATTAAGTCACTAATGCTGTTAGAAGGGTATGGTAAGGACTTTACCTTGAATCAACTATAGTTTGGTAAATCAGGCAATAGAAAGGGACTAAACCACAGAGCTAAGACTCCTATCCCTCTCCTGTAGGCAGAGGGGTGCAATAAAGGATGAAAAGGAGGCTCCGGTATAGATAAAGGTAAGACAGCAACTACTCATGTCCATCTACTAAATCACATTCAGAAACTAGGGAATGGTAGCTGGCCATATCATCAGACTGCTCCAGTGATCACTAGTGGTTTGTTGAGTAGCCATATGGGACTGTTTCTCCTCATGTCCATCTACTAAATCACATTAAGAAACTGCTAAAATACATTAAATATCTCCCTATTACTTATTTGAATAAGGGTATTTGTTGATTGTGAATAAAGGCAAGGCAGTGTGTACAATCACAATCACAGACAGGAAGGGAGATGACCACAAGACAAATCTGCTTATTAACATGTGCCTACACTATGAAAATGTCTAAGAAACCCTGGAGGATAGTAAAAATCCTTCCCAAGCGTTCTACTCCCAGACTAGCTCCAATATAACTAAAACATGTTATTGTAATTTTAGTTTTCCATCCGCTGAGCCAGTTTTAGAAGGAAACATAACATTTCAGCCAAAACTGTAAAATCTGCCCTAGCTACAGAGCAAAGGTTCCAATTCATTTGAACTCTGCTTCTCAATAACTCTTGGATAAACGCCCACTCTTGATCTGGTAGACACATACAACACACCCAACCCAAATGTTGTTCTAACCTCAATTACTTCACCAGAGCAGACTAAACATTGTCTTTGAATGTTTGAAAATTGGAGGGAGGCAACAGTCTCTCCGCCATGAGTGCAGTAATGTAATTACTGGCTTCAAACATCCCTCCCCGAAACTCCCACTGATCAATTACTTCTGCTCACTCCATAAGTTTCCTTATTTCTGCCCCACTCCATGCCCGCAAACGTATGTCACTCCCTACTCTTGCAACTCCTTTGCAACTCAACACCTCTCTTTCTGCTACCCTACCACCACTTCTGTTTATGTCCCCAAAAAGTAACATTCCCCACTAGCCCTCAAAATTTCATTCTTCTTACTTTTAACACCTGTCTCCTTTTCTGGTTTGCTAGAAATAATTTAAATGCTGCAACTCAACAGATACAACAGAATTACTATTCTGTTTAGAGTCTATCATTCTCATATCTAACTATGCAGCATTATTATCTTTATTTACATATGCATAAACTAAGGCACAAAAAAGGTTAAGTCAAGTCAGTCAGTGAGCAGTAACAAAGCTGGGAAGAAAACAGAGATCTTCTGACTCCTAGCACACCTGAAAATCAATATGTACAGGTAGGTCCAAATTCTATCCTCGGTTACCTTTGTTCGTCCCCATTGAAGTCATTGGTATTGCACAAAATTCTATCCTTGGTTTCCCAACATTGTGTATCTATGAATTCAAAGAAATTTTTTTATGTTGAAAAACAAGTAGGCAATATTGATTTGTACTGTATGGACAAAACTTGAAAAAGGGATGCCTCTTTAAGGTGCTCTCACTGAACAGCGACAGAATGAGCTTTTTATCAAAATACATCAAACCAGGTCAGTGTCTTTTCCCCAGTACAGTTCAATGAGCAGAACATGAATTAAGACACCAAGACACCTCTCAGAAGACTAGTCTGATTCTGGACAGTTTTCAGAAATAAAAGCACAATACTTCCTATACCAGGAGAGAGCTGAAAATATCACTAACACCACAAGTGGCAGAAGAAGCCAGCTATTCAGCATCCAGCTTTGATAAAATTGCTGTTCTACACTGAATTGTTACCATTTAGCCTGGCAGCATCTTTAGTGCTGTAGGTAGTAAGTGGAATATATGTAAAAACTCATTTTCTTTAAAATGAATCTAGGTATCCAAGTTGGTTACAAATTTCTCCCTTTGACTTGTTGGTCACATAAGAGAGGAAAATGGTTATTATCCAAAATAAAAACTGAGACTAACAACTACAGGATATCTAAAAAAAAAAAATGCCGATAACATATGACATAAATCAAAGTAACAACTACACCACAGAGCACTCTATGCAGTGAGCTGACACTTGCTTCTGACTTCACTTAGTGAATTTGGATTTCCTTTTCAGTGAGACATTTATAACAATTCTGTTTTTATTAATTACAGTAGACTCTCGATTATCCAGGATGATAGGGAAAAAATTAATCCTGGTTAATAAAATCCTGGATAATCATCATCCATAGGAAATATGGGGCAGGGGGGTTGGTTCACCAGCCACCCTGTGCCAGGGGAAGGGGGTGCTGGTTCACTGGCTGCCCTATGCCCTGGTGAGGGTTTTTTGTGTGTGTGCTTGGGGCGGCAACAAAGCCAGAGCCAGCCCTGCATTTTTTTGACACCCTGGTTAATCCACTTTCTGGTTAACCCAATCCTGGATAATCGAGAGTCTACTGTAGTCCTCTTCTCTTCCTTGCATGTCTATTTTCACTTAAATCAGATGCATAAGTATTCTAGAGTTTTGGAATAAAGAGATTTACAAGCACAGTCTCCTGTAACTTATTTTTCATAATCCACAGATCTGGGTAGGATATAGCTGGCAGAGTAGACCTGCTCATTTCACAGCTTGTATTTTCATTGTCCAATGGATTTCATTCCCCCCCCCCCCCCGGTCGACAACTGTAGCACACACCGTAAGCGCAAGAGAATACTTGGAAAGTTGAAATGAGGTGGAGTACAGAGACATTGCTAATAGCATTGTAGATTATGTATAATTACAACCATGATAACTGTTAAAATTACAAAGAATATTATGACATAGAGGAAGGGTACGATCAGAGCAGTGGATGTCTTCTTTAAGAGAAGCAAACATTATGCGAAAGAATAATGTTTCTTCCACTTTCTTCCACAGCTGTGTCCTTTATCTGTCAATCAGTGTTGGGAAATACCAAGCAATAAAAATTAATTCTTAAGAAGGGAAAAAACTTGAAATACAGGGTTATTTTAATCCCTCTTGGCAACAGGAAATTTTGGAGGCCTTTGATACCCACAAAACAGGAAGAATAGGTAGATGACTTTCCCCACATAGAAAGATACCAGACCAAAAGTCTAACCGATGTTTGAATTTGGGCCGGAGAATAAAAGTGGTGTCACGAGGGGGGAGAAATAGACTGGTTGGAGTGAAATCTGCTCTTTTTTGGCTGTGTGCAAGATCTTACTTCCTCCCCTGATGAATTTATTCCTATCAGACACATGAAGTGGGGACATTCAAAAGCTCTTTTTGTAATATTTTCCTTCTGGATTCTACAGTGACTTCTCAGCCTAGATTTCCCCTTTAAGAGAAGATTACTGACTCTTCTTTGGGAAGCCACCAAACACTGGACAGAAATTCCTAGTGGCCAGATTTAGTGATCCTTGCTGTTGCAATTTAATTGGGAATTACATAATTTTTCGTGTTTTCTAAACATCACAGCTTGCAGTCATTGATTATGTGAGAATCTCAACTTTCATTTAAAGAAAAAAAAATGTGACTTCCTTCTCATGACTGGGGAGAAAAGTCTGAAAACATGACTTGAATGCACCTGAAGACCCAGAAACAAATAACTCAAAATATATGATTTTTTAAAATCTCAGAATTTTTAAGTCAATCTCAGTTTTGGGGGTCCTACCGTGTCACTTTGGAATGCTTGGAGTTGACAGCAGCATTGCCCTTCCCTAAGGAGTTAAAATATTTTTCTCTTCCCACAGGCCTTTTTAGTAAAACTACTTGGATTCTCTTCTGTCTAGACCACTCCCTGTGAGATTATTCTGTTGTACTGGGGTGTGTGAGAACGATCAACTGGCACAGTAATGTGTATGCAAGAATAAGCCATAGTGGCACATGAAGACCAACCGACACCCCTGAACAAAACTGTTTTCAGAGCATACATTTTATTCACTTGTTTGCCTGTTGATGCTACCGTAGTTTCTGGAGTTTTCTTGTCTACTTGTTTCATTAAAAAATTCCCACTTGAAACAACAAAACATCCTAGAGATGGTCCTAGAGATGGGAGGCAGTGACCATGGTCACTGGGAACCTGGGTGGCAGTGACCATGAGATGGTTGAGTTCAGGATCCCGACACAGGGAAAAAAGGAGAGCAGCAGAATATGGACACTGAACTTCAGAAAAGCAGACTTTGACTCCCTCAGGGAACTGATGGGCAGGATCACCTGGGAGATGAACATGAAGGGGAAAGGACTCCAGGAGAGCTGGCTGTATTTTAAAGAATCCTTATTGAGGTTGCAGGAACAAACCATCCTGATGTGTAGGAAGAATAGTAAATATGACAGGTGATCAGCTTGGTTGAACAGTGAAATCCTTGCTGATCTTAAATGCAAAAAAGAAACTTACAAGAAGTGGAAGATAGGGCAAATGACCAGGGAGGAATATAAAAATATTGCTTGGGCATGCAGGAGTGAAATCAGGAAGGCTAAATCACACTTGGAGTTGCAGTTAGCAAGGGATGTTAAGGGTAACAAGAAGGGTTTCTTTAGGTATGTTAGCAACAAGAAAAAAGTCAAGGAAAGTGTGGACCCCTTAATGAATGAGGGAGGCAATCTAGTGATGGAGGATGTGGAAAAAGCAAATGTACTCAGTGCTTTTTTTGCCTCTGTCTTCACGAACAAGGTCAGCTCCCAGACTACCGCACTGGGCAGCACAGTATGGGGAAGAGGTGACCAGCCCCCTGTGGAAAAAGAAGTGGTTCAGAACTATTTAGAAAAGCTGGACGAGCACAAGTCCATGGGGCTGGATGCGCTGCACCCGAGGATGCTAAAGGAGTTGACTGATGTGATTGCAGAGCCATTGGCCATTATCTTTGAAAACTCATGGCATTCAGGGGAGGTCGCAGATGACTGGAAAAAGGCTAATGTAGTGCCCATCTTTAAAAAAGGGAAGGAGGAGGATCCAGGGAACTACAGGACAGTCAGCCTCACCTCAGTGCCTGGAAAAATCATGGAGCAGGTCCTCAAGGAATCAGTCCTGAAGCACTTAGAGGAGAGGAAAGTGATCAGGAACAGTCAGTATGGATTCACCAAGGGCAAATCATGCCTGACTAACCTAAGTGCTTTCTACGATGAGATAACTGGCTCTGTGGATGAGGGGAAAGCAGTGGATGTGTTGTTCCTTGACTTTAGCAAAGCTTTTGATATGGTCTCCCACAATATTCTTGCCAGCAAGTTAAAGAAGTATGGGCTGGATGAATGGACCATAAGATGGATAGAAAGCTGGCTGGATTGTCAGGCTCAACGGGTAGTGATCAATGGCTCCATGTTTAGTTGGAAGCCGGTATCAAGCGGAGTGCCCCAAAGGGTCGGGGTCGGTCCAGGGGCCGGTTTTATTCAATATCTTTATCAATGATCTGGAGGATGGTGTGGACTTCACCCTCAGCAAGTTTGCAGATGACACTAAACTAGGAGGAGTGGTAGATACACCAGAGGGTAGGGATAGGATACAGAGGGACCTAGACAAATTAGAGGACTGGGCCAAAAGAAATTTGATGAGGTTCAACAAGGAGGAGAAGTGCAGAGTCCTGCACTTAGGATGGAAGAATCCCATGAACTGCTACAGACTAGGGACCGAATGGCTAGGCAGCAGTTCTGCAGAAAAGGACCTAGGGGTTACAGTGGATGAGAAGCTGGATATGACTCAACAGTGTGTCCTTGTTGCCAAGAAAGCTAATGGCATTTTAGGCTGTATAAGTAGGGGCATTGCCAGCAGATCGAGGGATGTGATTGTTCCCCTCTATTCGACATTGGCCTCATCTGGAGTACTGTGTCCAGTTTTGGGGCCCACACTATAAGAAAGATGTGGAAAAATTGGAAAGAGTCCAGAGAAGGGCAACAAAAATTATTAGGGGCCTTTGGACGCATGACTTATGAGGAGAGCCTGAGAGAACTGGGATTGTTTAGTCTACAGAAGAGAAGACTGAGGGGAGATTTGATAGCTGCTTTCACCTACCTGAAATGGGGTTCTAAAGAGGATGGATCTAGACTGTTCTCAGTGGTACCAGATGACAGAACAAGGAGTAATGGCCTCAAGTTGCAGTTGGGAAGGTTTAGATTGGATATTAGGAAAAACTTTTTCACTAGGAGGGTGGTGAAACATTGGAATGGGTTACCTAGGGAGGTGGTGTAGAATCACCTTCCTTAGAAGTTTTTAAGGTCAGGCTTGACAAAACCCTGGCTGGGATGATTTAATTGGGGATTGGTCCTGCTTTAAACAGGGAGTTGGACTAGATGTCCTCCAGAGGTCCCTTCCAACCCTAATATTCTATGATTCTATGGTCCGACAAGCATTATTTACAAACTGTAGGAATGTAGACCAACAAAGTATATATACACATAGGAAAGAATCAGGCCTATATATTAATAGTTTGGCTTGGTTTAGCAGGTAGGACACTGAATGGCGGTCAGAACACCTGGGTTCTGTTCCTTGCTCTACAACCATGGGCAGCTCATTTCACCTCTCTACACTTCTTTTCTCATCTGTATAAAGGGGATAATGACTCTTACCTTCCTTTGTAAAATGCTTTAAGATCTCTAGATGAAAATTATATACGAGCCAAGGTTAACACCGACTAAAACCAAAGAAAGAACAAAGCAGTAGCTTTTTGTATCACACAACTGACAGCTATTTTGAAAGGTAACTTCTGAGGAAGGTAAAATGACAGAAATAAACAGAATTCCACCACCCAGGAATAAATGCCAATGCCATGGCAGAGTAGAGCACTTCCATTCCAATATGTCACTAGCCAAACTTTTTTCAAGATGTTGACTAAGAGAAGGAATTGTATTGTGGTAGTATCTCAGCCCGAGCTCCATTCTATGAGACAGTGGATACACAATGAAAAGACAGTCCCCAGCTCAAGGAGTACATAATTCAAGTAGTGATTGCATACAGATTGTACCCAAATATCCAGCTAACCCTATTTGAATGTGCACAGCCTGATTTACACATCCCAAATCTACCTTTTGATTCATAAATTGGCTTTGTCTAAGAAAAATGAGGTGGAGAGGCAAGCAATTCTTTGTCAATATAAATGTTGATTTATACAAATGAATGGTTACACATATAGAAATTGTGGTCAGAAAACAGCTAAAAAATTACCTCCAGAGTATTTTTCTAGCAGGCACTACAGAAACAAGGTAAAGAGACGTTCAAGTAGTTATCTGTGATGGCTAATGCTTAGTGCTGCACTGAGAATGAGAAATCCTTTGGCATCTGGAGGTATGAAGAAACAAAAAACAGAAACAGTATTTGACTGCCAGAACCTTTTTAATCAATGTGCAGACTTAAAAAGGACTCAGCAATATATATAATTCTATACAGCTACCAGCCCCAAAACACTTTAACAAATTAAGTTGATTTAAACAGATCATAGCAGCCTCACCAAGGTCACAGGCACAAGGTAAAACTGATCATTAAAGCAACAAAAAAGAAAGGCACTGAAATATATTACTGTCAGTATGAAAGAAAATGTATATATTATGCAGTATCTGTATATGTTAGTATCACACAAGATAACAGTATCCTGCGGGAAATTGCTAAACAATGTGATAAACTGCATTTATCGGTTTGTTTTAATAACCTCTCCTGCAATTTTATTCTTGTGAGACTATTTCTATTGAGTCATACCTGTGGGATTGTTTCAAATGTTCTCCAACAACAAGCAACCTGCCTCCCAAACATTTTCATCTTTCTCTCCTGAATTATATTGTATTGCCTGGGCCAAAGGACAGGTTTAAATTCCAATATCCTGTGAACCATCAGACTAGAAATTGGTGCTTTTGATAGATGAGTGCATTAGAAAGCGAGCAGGAAAATCCTTTGGGATAATGCTTTTGATTCTAATTTAGCAGAAATTTGTATCTGTCTCTGATCCGCAAACATGGTCCGTGGGTATCCACAGATTTGCAGGGCTCTACTTGTGAGTACAGAGATGTCACCAGTCTGAATTCATCACCACACAGGAATATGCATCTCCCAGTTCAACCCCTTTTAATCCTGTCCTACCCTTCCACAGCTGAGCTACACAGGATCCCATCCAATGGAGCCATCTGCACTGTACAGGGAGTGAGGCTTGACTGTAGGAAAGGGAAGATAAATTTTGCTTCTGTGTAGAGTGGCCTTCCAAATTTAACAGTATTTTTATTGTAGATTATATTTACAACATCATAGAATCATAAGTGAAACATTCCACAGAACATTACACTTTTATTTGAAGCACAATCCTATATGAAGTACCATTATCAAAAGGCAGAAATAAATACAAAGTGAACAACCTTAAGTATGCTGAGACCAATTCATCCAACCAGCTGCTGTGGCAACACAGCCAGAGCAGAGTGGTAAAATCTTGCCCAAAGAGAAGAACACAAGGCTAGAAATGGAGCTGAAGAAGGCGGAGAGAAGGCAGGGGCATGGACAGGCACATTTTACTTGCTAAAGAAGAGAAATCATTTATTTTTGAGTAGGCACATCTGTCAATTCAGTATTTCCCAAAAATCAGAGAAACATCATAATGGATTATCCCCTTCAGAAATTACAGTTTCATTATTGCACACCCTGCAGGCATGGTTGAGTATTTAATAAGACACACCAGACAGGGTTTTTTTCAAATAGCTAAACTGACTAACCTCTATGGTGCTAAAAACTCTGGCATTTAACCAGAGCCACATATTGGGGCAGTGCAACAACGCACCCATTCAATCTAACGAATTCTGTACTTAACCTGACTGGTGTCCAAATTGCTTTGTGCATAATAAAGAATATTTGGGACATAACAGGTGAATTAATGCCAGAATTTTGTGTTCAAATATCCTTCTATTTTTATTCACAGGCCTTTTATTCACAGGCCTATTGTCTCAGACAATAATGGATTTATCCTCACAACTTTCCCATGAGAGAGGAAAATATCCCCATTTTCAGATGCAGAAATGAGAGACAGAGAGTGGGTGGGTGAATCTCTTTTCAAAACCAGCCACTGACCTTGGGTGCCCAATTTCAGACACCTTTGGCCTCATATTTAAAAGCACAGGACACCCAGAAATATGTTTGAAGTCAATATTTTGGAAATCAATCCTGAGGTCTGGGCAACAAAAATATCAACACTTTAAAAAAAAAAAAAACAAACCTCCCAAAACATTATCTCTGGTCACTCTTTAAAAATTGGCTAAGTGACTTGCCCAGGGTCAGACAGCTTTCCACAGGGTGTTGATGGTAACTTTACCTTCATTTGAATAGAAGATTTGTTTCAAACTCAAACATTTTGGGACAAATCACTTATTCAGTTTGGGTCATGGTATTAATGCCAGTATTACTTTCTTCTCAGTTAGCGGATACGGATAAAACTAATAAAATATTATAGGCTAATTTTGTATAAAGCAGGCTTACGTCTGATAATGTGTGTGACTGTACTGATCCTAATTACATGAATAAATGAGGAGTTTGAGGAGCAGAATTACTTATAATTTGTGATGGGCTCATGTTTGCACTAATAGGAATAAAACAACAAAAGTAGAATTTTTATCCCAGAAAATATAAACTATAGGCACTGTGTTGTCATCTGAATAAATAATGCCTAAAATTTCTAAATGATCTTTAAATTACTAGAAATAGCCCTTTTCCTCTAGGCAGACACAGGTATGGGGAAAGTGTACTGAATGTTAAATCACTTTTAGTGCCCTAATACTGTGTTTATTGCTGTTTTGCCACTAGGCATTTAACAATTGAAGAATTTATCTCATCAGATTATGACAGCCTCAAAATAACTAAAGTATTGGTTCTAAAATAACCTTTAAGGCAATAAAGATAAAGGGAACAGATTCTGATATCCAGCTGCACATACATTTGGAGTAACTGATGTCAGTGTAATTTCCTCCATCTTTGTTGCATTGGTGTACTGGATTAGAATCTGGTCCCAAAGAAGCAAAGAAATCTCAAAAAGCTCTCAAAATGTATGTTATTTAAAATCTTAATTACACATTAGGTTATTTAACGACCTTTAAAATGATAATTACTACTGTTATATAAACGGGAGATGCATAAATGTCATGTCAAAATGTATTGATTCAGCAACTTACACAACTGTTTATGAAAAATGGCTTCATTATTACAGCTGGACAATTATCTTCATTGACACTTTTTCAACTGCAAAGCATTGGCAAGGTCTAGAGATCAGCCCCTGCCATCTGCACATGAATATGTATTGAGTATTCATTTGCTCAGTAAAAAGAGTAAATAGTGACAACAGAAACATATAGAACATAACAGAAAAATAAGTCATAGCTATCTAAGGATTTTCATCCTACGGGATTTTGAAGCTGTCCAAGGGAAAAAGCATGGTGGTCTACTTTTTAGAAGACCGGTTCTGACACTGATTTGCTTCATAACACTGGAAAAGTCATCCGAACCCAAGTTTTAACCCATTAAATCTGGGTGCCCTATTTAAGACTCCTATGGCTTGATTTTGCCTTCATTAGGAGCTGTGGGCATGTAATTGAGGGCACAACAGACTCTTAAATTTCAGTCAGTATTGCTAAAGATAAAAACATCAGCATCTGCCCTCCCATAGTCTTCTGCTAAAATCAGGCCTTAGATGTGTCTAGCTGGATGCCTAATAATTGAGACATTCATATTCTGTGGCTACTTAAGAATTTCGGGTTTAACCTCCTTATGCCTCAGTTTCACCAGCAGGTAAAATGGAAAGATACTGACACACAAAGGGGTTCAGTGTTTCTTAGGATTTCAAGATCCTTTGATGAAAGCTTGTTTATGGAAGTGTAAAGTAACATTATGTTGTTTTCATATGATTGCCTCACAAAAGCAATCATTGTCGAGGTCAGAACCTCCTAAGAGAACTACTTTAAGAGTCTGGACATTGATGGGTAAACTGAACATTGTGGAATTGGATACAGAATAAATGAAACAGTGAGCCCAGAGAAGTCAGTCTATGTCCAAGAAGAAAGCATAAGAACCCACAAAAGAGACTTGGTCTGTCTTCCTGGACCTGTTGCATTAACATGTCACTTGACACAAAATAATGGTACAAGAGAGACTAGGCGGATGAGGTCAGATCTTTTATTGTACCAACTTTTTTTGGTAGCAGGTACAAGCCTTAGGCTTGGTCTACACTATAAGATAAACTGCCTTACATTGGCCTATGTTGACCTAACTAAGACAGTGTCTACTCTACAGCCTTGCTCCTGCACGGTATAAGTGCCCTACTACACAGACATAACAACTCCACCCCCATGAGAGGTGTAAGGCTTATGTCCTTGTAGTTAGGGTGACACAATGTCCCTGTAGACACCATATTACTTACATCAGCTGTTGGCTAAAATTCTTGTCAATTTCAGAGGTCCCTGTGGGAACCCTGAAAGTGACAAGAAAAGCTGTAGGTTCCCTGATATGAACCCTGAACCTGGCTCACAACTCAGGCTGTGGCCCTGGGGCAGATGAGGAAGTGGGGCTCCAGCTAAAGCGTGGCTGCCTCTGGGGTCCCAGCTACTCTCTCCCAGTGGGCTGCTGTCTGGGCTCTCCTCTCCCCAATTGGGAACACTGATTTCCCCCTCCCCCCCGGTTTCCTGCTCCCAGCTAGGCTGCTTCCCGGGATTCACGCTGAGAGCTTAGGCTCCCAGCTCCCAGGAATATAATTGCTGGTTGGCTCTGTGCTGTGAAATTGTGTCCATGTGGGGCTCACATCTGGGGCTATCACCCCTGGGCAGAAAGGGAGCTCCTGCTGTGAGCCCTGTGTCTCTCTCTGTCCCCGTCCCCCCACTCAGATGTCAATGCTCCACAGTGCCCCACTTCAGTTGGTGGAAGCGCTCCTGGTGAGGATGCATTCCACCAGCAGAAGGAGGGCAGCATGGACACCGATAGCTGATTGAATTACTGTAGATTGATCTAAATTTAGTTGACCTAATTTTGTGATGTAGACCAGCCCTTTGAGCTTCACCGGGCTCTTCTTCTGTATGGGGGAAGAAGCAGAGAATCTGAGCTAAATACAAGTTGGGACAGATTGTTAAACAGAAGGGGTAATGCATGTAGGAGGCAGCCACTTGGAATGAAGTGGGCAACTGGGGTTTAAGCTGTTCCAAATAAAAGGTTTAGATCAGGCAATTAAGGATAGCAGGAAGTGTGGTGAGTCACAAATTGTTGTAAGAATCCAGAGAGCCAGTGTCCCTGGTAAGTTCATGGCTTTTTGTGTTTAGCAGACATAGGTATACAAGTCCATGGGTTTGCCTTTTGATGGCATTGTGCAGATTTCCCTCATGGGCAAGCACTGAAAGATCACATATGGGATGATCGTCTTGTGAAAAGTGTTTGCCCGTGGGTGATACGGTGTTTTTGTCTTTTATCATTTGCCTTCAGATGATAAATCTTTAATCAGTGTTGTTAATGTTAAACTCTATAAAACACATTGGCTTTAGGGGCAGAACTACAAGTGAAGAAACAACAGGTAAAGCATACAGCTTCTATGGAAGTCAATAAATATTAATACAAGTAACTGAAAGCAGCTTTGAACCCTTTAGAACAGGGGTGGGCAAACTATGGCCCGTGGCCGGATCTAACCCACCAGCAGTTTTAAGCTGGCCCTCAAGCTCCAGCCGGGGAGCGGGTCTGAGGCTTGCCCCACTCCTAAGCTCTAGCTGGGGCGCAGGTTTTGGGGCAGCTCCACATGGCTCCCAGAAGTTGAGGCATGGTCCCGCTCCGGCTCCTCAGCCAGGGAGCAGGGTCACAGCTCCCGGAAACAGCAGGCATAGCCCTTCTCTGGTTCCTACACTCTCCAATGGCCCTGCTCCAATGGCCCTCTGAGGGTAGTGCCCATGGACAGGGCAGCGTGCAGAACTGCCTGGCTGTGCCTCCGCATAGGAGCCGGAGAAGGGACTTGCCACTGCTTCCAGGAGCTACTTGAGGTAAACGCCACCCAGAATCTGAATCCAAAGCCTTTCCCGCTGCCCAAGTCCTGATCCCAGCCTAGAGCATCCTCCTACACCTCAAACTCTTCATCCCCAGCTCCACCCCAGAGTCAACAACCCCAGCCGGAGCCTGCACCCCTTACCGCACTGCAATCCCAACTCTGATGTCAATGCTCCACAGTGCCCCACTTCAGTTGGTGGAAGTCCCTTGGTCCCTGCCCAGAGCACCCTTCTACACCCTAAACTCCTCATCCCCAGCCCTACCCCAGAGCCTGCACCCCTAGCCGGAGCCCTCACTTCCCCCCAACACATCCCACTCCCCTGCCCCGGCCCGGAGGCCTCTCCTGCATCGTGAATTCCTCATTTCTGGCCCCACACTGGAGCCATCACCCCTCCCACACCCCAATCCCAATTTTTTGAGCATTCATGGCCCATCATACAATTTCTGTTCCCAGACATGGCCTTTGTGCCAAAAAATTCATCCACGCTTGCTTTAGAAGTAAGCAGGTAAGGCACTAACTATGAGCATGCTTGTGGGTGAAAATGATACAAGTGGTGAGTATGCATTATATTTGCTATTGGATTCATATGGTGAATTATCTAGGGAAGCCAATGTATAGCTAGATTACAGTATAAAAATAAGATGGTATACATTTTGAAAAGACCGGTGAAGGTCATGCCGCAGACCAAGTGAAATGCAAGAAATCTCCTGGCGTGTTTCAGACAGAAGAAGAAGACAGGTAGCAATGGATGGACAGGTTTCAAGAGAAAAGGAGAGAGAAGCAGAGAGGGATCACAAGATATGGATGGCAGAACTTCTGACCTAGAGAAACATTCTTTTTAATATTTGTTTAACTAGACTAGACTACATACAATGACTTCACTAGCCATTTAGTTCTAAACTGAGACACAATAGAGATACCTAAAGTAAAAAAACAAAATTATGCAAGCAGAGGAAGCATTGTTTCTCTTTTCTTGTGTCAAATATAAGTTTTGTTTTCAGTGCTATAGGCATACCTTTGTGCATCGCCATCAATTAAAAAAGCTTAAATTCTTCTGTTAGATATTTAAGTAGTTTGTCAGATTCAGAGAGGTTTACTAAAATGTTAATACAAGTCATTTTGCTGAGCACTTTGCACTGTATATTCAGCCCATTAGAATCTTGTACCACAACCAAATATATCAAACTAAACATTCACTAGAAGAGATCTTCTATGAATTAGCATATGTATGTTACTAGATTTCACAGAAATAAAGTACATGACATATGTGCCCACATGGCACGTTTTCATGGTTTCAGGAGGTACTGGTGTGATAAAGTACATTTTCATAAGGCTTAACATATTGCTGGGAACTAAGATACACTGGCCTCATAATGAGAAGGATGCAATGAAATCCTAATAGTGAGTGAGAAATGTGTTTATTCCAGGACTGAGATGTCTATGCCCCAAAATTTCATGTTGCAAGCAATATTGGGATAAAGCAAAGGTGGTCTATATCATTATCAAAACAATATATTTTAAAAACTTTGTTAAGATCAATTTCTCAACCAGTAGTGAGAAGTTTATTCACGGCCTTAAAACCTGCAGAAAATGATGAACTCAAACCTTTCTGCCTATCCTCCTTGTATAAAAAATATTACTACTTTCTGCATGCCCTTCATCACAACCAACATCAGTAGATAATACCAAGGCCAAAAGATGTGAATGTATTTCCAACTGAGGATTGCAATTTAGTTAATTATCACAAGTACAGTACGTCCTTTGTCACTGAACATGCAAAAAACGTTACAGAATGGCACAGTAGCAAAGATGAAAAGACAGTTTTACTAGATGTCTTCCCCAGAGACACACATCACTAAAATAAAGCTGCTACAAAAATCTTTGGAATGCATTAATGCCCTAATCCTTAATATATTGCCTTCTGAAACTTCCGTCTTTAGCTCCCACTAGAAACTTCCATCACAAGATTAAATCCTTCAGCACCAGTACAAGGGCAGAGCAGGCTGCATCAATCCATATGCACCCACTTTCCAGTTTACATTGAAGTGATTCAAATCTCCCTTCCCTTCTCCTTCCACACCAGATACAAGTCCATACTGGCAATTCTTTTTTCCGCGCTCCCCACGCAATCACTATACACATCAATAAATCTTAAGTGATAAAAATATAAAATTGAGGTAAGGTTGGCAATTTTTCATTTAAATTCAGATACATACTTATTTCACATTTTCCTCTTTCATAAACACTTAGATGCCAACTCTATAAGCTGCTTCACCTGCTAGTACTATACTGGCTTAGATCAAAAACTAATTTGCTAATATTTGTCTAATATTTGCTACTTCCTTTCCTTCTGACCTCTGCTATATTTTCAGTTGTATTTCCTAAAGACATGCATTGTTTTTTGATGACTGAGGACAATACTTTAGCACTGCAAAATAAAATCAATATGGTTGAAATTCAAATTCATACCAGATGGCTTTAGTAAGCCCAGCTACTGCTTTCCACCTTTGTATAAACCAATACAGCAAATGATATTACATTTAGTGTTTCATAAGAAGAGAGATCAATATTTAATTGTCATTAGCTCAGACTGTAAGAACCACTGTATGGGTGACAAAAGCAAGAGAGAGACCCTGCACCGAATGACTGCATGTGCCCAAGTGCCCTGGAGAAGGCCACTACTGTAGATCTCTACAAAGCATTTCACTGGGAAATAACAACATGCCAGTGACATAGGCTGTAGACACTGTAGATCCATGTAACCCAAAATGGGGATTAAGGAAGGGGTCACATTACCACTCCCTCCTCCCCCACTACCTTAGAGCAGTCACACAGGGCTTTTAGTTTGGAAGGTATGATTCCACTCCCAATGCTGCAGGAATTTTATTTGAGCACTGTCCTTTTGGTTATACTGGCTTCTTTAGAAAATAACAAGGTAAACAAAATAATTAGGAGCTCGTTAACTATTTTAAGATTTCTACTTAGGACCTCTAAGTCAAAGGCACAACTTCTATTCCCCTAAATGCAAGCAGGACCTGGCCCTTACTGTATAGACAAACCAAATTTAAAATGCAGTCTAAAGACTAAGGCATGAAATCATCCAAGATGTTCTTGCCATGGCTTAGCTCTAATTAGTAAAGATTAGTTGTTATTATGTTTGAACTAAATGCATAATCAATGCAATAAACAAATGAACATATTTTTTCATGAACGCTTGTACTTCCTCCACTGCTAGTAGACTCAAAACAGTATTTATCAGTGCAGCACAAATTCTGGCACTGCAGACTCTCTTTATTGCACTACATCTACACTACTGTAGGATAGGCAGTTGAGCAACTACTATCTTCAGTTTGCTGCTCCCATTGATATAGATTAATAGGGTCAGAGACAGGAGAGGGATGCACAGAAACTGGGAAAAAGCAGCACATTTATTTCAATTTTTACTATCATTTAATAAAAGAGCTTTCTCATCCATAGCTCTAGGAGCCCTTGACTATCTTTTTAAAATACACTAACAGAAAAACCCAAGAGCAAATACCCTGGAAACAATATCATCTAATTTCATCCCTCCACAGATTCCCATACTGCTACCTGTCACTCAACTCCAGATAATCAAGGGAGAAAAGATGGTCCTTGCATCTTGCCCTAATGGATATAGACAGTAACCACCAATGGGCGAGGGGGGAAAAGTCTGAAAGGGGCCCTGCCAGGGGCACCCTCTGTTTTATTATAAAAGGGCTCCAGCGTAGGCACCTTCTTTGTATGTTTTTCCCAAGGATAAATGGGAGATGCTTAGTGTTTGGAAGCTTTAAGTACAGGGCTTCTATTGATGTATTAAAATGTTATATTTAGTGCTTCGGCAAACATGTCATTTTTCACTTAGTTCTAAAACCCACTGAAGTCAATAGAACCTTCTCCTGAGTTCAGTGAGTATGGGATCAGACCATTAAAGCATTTAAGCCTGTGTATTTTACTGTGAATTCATTGCTCATCTTTTTATACAATGAAAACATTAATGTTAAACACAAAAGGTAACCGGTTTCCATTGCACCTGTGTTGTTGTGTTTAGTCAGATCATGTTAATACTCATTATAGAAATATCTGATACATTTCAAAACCATTTTTCATTTGCCACACTTACGCTGGAAGAAAGAGATAGCATCACTTCATTAATTATGACCCACTCTTCTGAGCATTTCTGAAACCAACCTAAGAAATAGTTTGTTTCCCTTTTGCTATTTTAGTGACTCTGGTGTACCACATTTACAACACAACCCTTAAATACAGCTTCATCACAGTTTAATGGGATATTTCTCTATGCATTGGATGGAGAGACAAGGCAAATGGAGGTAAAGAATTAGGCAGTGGTGCAGATTTATCACAGAGAACACTGATTTTGTGACTATATAAAGACAGATGTTAGAACTGCCACCAAGAGGATTCAACTCACACAATATTGTGATCTCAGACAGTCTTTGGGTACAGTGACTCAGTTCAGCTCAGTTTACAGTATTGCACTCCGCCTTATTTCAGGAGTCAATTCAAAAAGCCTTTCTTGAGCATCCTGGCCTTTTACTCAGATTTTCTTAGAATTAATCTAAAGTTTTTGAAAGCACACACTGTGATACCTTCAAACAGCACAACCTTGCTTTGTACAGATTGATAATGCTGCATGGCTCTCCGATGACAAACTGTCTTAGTGACTTTTTTCTGTCTTTTTAAAACACCTGAGCTACAGCTTAATGGAAATGAAAAGCATTTTCAAAGTAAACCCCAACTTCCATATATACATCAAATGTATTACATATTTCAACTATTGTGTTACAATACATTAATTAATCAGGAAATTCACCATTAAAAATGTTAAATACCATTGAGTCAAGAACAGATCCCTGTGTGGGCCCACTAGAAGCATACCTACACAAAGCACTAATGTTATATTAACAAATTATAAAGTGGGAAAATAAATACAACACTAACTAGCATGAATGTGTTTGAATTCATGCCTTTATCCCCACCTATCTGAATCAATTTAACTCTCTTTTCTCTGGTCTCCCATGTCTCTGGAGTAAATTCCTGGTCCCATTAAAGTCAATGTCAAAATTATGTTGACTTCAAAGCAGCACAGGATTTCATGCCAATCTCTGGACAACTCTGCTAGTTCCCCAGCCATTTTGGAATTCACTTAAAAACTGACTTTCTTGACCAAAGTTCTTTCTGGGTTTGCTCTGAGTTGGCTCCTAAGGCAGGTCCTGGAGCATGTTGACTCTCAGGTGAGTGGCCAGCGGAGCTGGAACATGTAGGGAACAAAAAGGCCCCTGCAGAAGATCCCTGGTTATAGGGGAACAGATGATTGCTGTGCTGAATGTGTATTATTTGCAGGAAGTAAAGCTGAAGCCCCGAGAAAAGGGCCTGGCCCAGGCTCTGAGCAAAGTGTCAGTCCTTTGTCAGACTGGGGAGATAGTCCAGCAGCCTATACTGCTTAAAAGCATAAGTGACAACGGTGTTAAATGGTTTGTGTATTTTTCTCAGTAGTATAATGAACATATACTACTGCCATCTGCCTTTTTTTTTCTTCACATTTCCTATATTTGATATCACTGATCCTGCTTATTTGTCACATGACACTCTGATACCATTAGTATGGTAACTCTTCTTCAAGGCAACCTGACAACTAAAGAGTTATGGAATCATTTCTCAGATGCAAAATGTTAGTTAAAAAAACCCCTAATAAGCCATTTACAGTGTAGAGATGACATTTGGAGAGTTAGAGCTAATATTTCACTGCAACAAAAATAAAACAGTATGCAGAATACAGTGTGGACCTAGAATACGACAATGTAAAAATAAAATACAGCATGTGTCAGTCTTCTTTTTTGCAACTGTCAGAAGCTGATTCATGCGTCCTCCCTCAAGAATGAGATGTGAAAATTGCAATGTATTTGAGAAACAATACTGCAGTATGTTATATAGCTTTGCACTTATACAAGTTACATCTTTTTATAAATTCACCATACTAAATTGCCATGTGAGTTGGAGCTTTAATAATAAAGAGGCAGGACTGCCCGCTAACTAAAGGCCAATCTAGTCTCAAAATATAGATTAGGCAAATGGGAAATGAAACAATATAAACCTCTTCCTATCAGGTTCTTAAGACTACCGCAGGGGTGGGCAAACGTTTTGGCCCGAGGGCCACACTGGGGTTCAAAATTGTGCGGAGGGCCGGGTAGGGAAGGCTGTGCCTCCCCAAACAGCCTGGCCCCACCCCCATCCGACCCCCACCCACTTCCCGCCCCCTGACTGCCACCCTCAGAGTCCCCAACCCATACACCCCCCCTACCCGTTCCTTGTCCCTTGATCACAGGCCAGTTAAAAATGGCTGGCGGGCTGCATATGGCCCACGGGCCATAGTTTGCCCACCCCTGGACTAGAGTCACATGGCTTTTTTTCAAATGCTTATAAAAGAAACAATTCAAAGTCTTTCAACCAATCCACTAAAAACAGGTAGCACAGCAGTTCAAGTGAAGAACATTCACTGAGTTGGCAAGTAATTAAATGATCAAATATTTCAAGAAGCACTTAGTATTAGTTAGAAGAAGGAGACTATGTAGAATCAATTAATAAGAGTATTCTAACTTCTCACACTAAGAATATTACTATCAGTGTCTTAGTCTTATTAATTAAGTTAATTACTACCATTGTCTCAAATTGACTTATCTTTCTCACACACTGTGCTTCACAGCTAGACAGCAATATATCATGAACTGAAAACCGCACAAACAGCTGAATTTAATTTAATGATTTTTTTTAAAAAAAGTTGCATTCAAGATACATTTTTCACTCTCCAAGTATGTGTATGCAAAATTTCGTACTTAGACTTCAGGGTGTGTGAAACAGAAGATGAAAATTCAGGAGTCATTTCTGCGCTTTTGACAGAAAAGATCAACCAAAGGAACAAGATAAATGAGAGAGAGGATGATAAAATGCCTTACAACAATACCACAATTATCCAATCAGTCACTTATAAAGAAAATACGCAGTCATGGTGAATAACCATTCAAAAGCACTTTATACATTGCATCTCTTCAAATAAACCGGAGGCATGCAGGTAGTGCTGCACAATTTGCTATGTGGTACTAATTTACTTGAAATTTCTTGCAGACCTTTTAATAACTAATTACTTAATGTTTGATCTATGTTGGGAAATTTCCAAGCTCAGTTAAGCTTTTTTTAACCTCAACTTTCAAATATTCGCAGGACTTTAATCTTAAAATTCTCAGTTGCAGATAATTTAGGCAAACATTCCCACTACAGTCAATACACTCTGGGGTTATGATGCGCTATTACATGCTATTCTTTCTAAGAGCCAAATCCTAACCTCTTCCATGAAATTGTAAGGTCTGATATGTGATACAACTATATTTTCCATTACACCTGATAAGCCAAGCAACAAAGAATCCACATAGAGATACCCTACATGCCCAGAATTTCACAGAAAAATGCTCTGAAAAGGTACCCCAAGCAAAGGGACACAGTCAATAGGATAAGTGAATCATGCGATGTGGGCAGTACATGTGGTTAGGACTCACTAGCCAAAAAGCCCACGTGTATGTGTGAGTGTGAGAGAGAAGAGGATTGTGCCTCTGCCTTCTTCCCAAAGGCTGGAGTTGCAGCAGTGACCTGGCTTTGCCAAAGCACCAGGCCTTCCATCCAGGTTAGACGGAAGTACTTTGTCCATGTAGTGCTGTCACACAGGGCTTAGTGGGAACAGGATTTGGGTACTGATTTTTCTACTCTAAACATTACTGCATTTAAAAGAGCACTTAGGTGAAGAAAATGATAAAAGTGAGTTATGTGAGCAGCATATTTCAGACCTTGCGTGTATACACTAGAACCAGTCCACAACAGCTGGCCCAGGATGAACTGATAAAACATTTGAACGGTGAAAGCACCACAGTAAATCAGAAAAGCTAATACAAGTATTTCATACATCATACAAAAATTTTCATGACAGTTCTAAAAAATCTGCTGATAGAGTAACACCAGGGATGAACTTGGTCCAATGTGATTACAATAAATATTGAAAGCCAAATAATATAAAAATGGCATATAAGTCACTGTCTTCGCACAGCAATGAAAACCATGCTGGTGAGGGATTCCTCATACACAGGGCAAGCAAAAGGTTTGTTCATTCTTTTTATGCACCTGTTTATTCAATTTACTTGTGGTTAGAAAAAAGTTTTTAGAAAATTCCAAAATGCCAGCTATGATGAATGGTAATGAGAACAGAGACAGGAAAGGGGGGGGGGGGGAGAGATAAGAAAAACTGGCATAAGCTGATGTAAGATCATGCAAGTTGTAACTGCTAATGCCAGATGTAGATTTTGCCCAATGTACTTAATAATGGCCAGATTCATTGGAATACTGGAGTTAAATCAATGATGGTGATACATCAAGGATTATGTTGGCCCAGTATCAACAGATCTCATGAAGAATTAGCAGGAAACAGCTTAAAAAATAATTAAAAAATTATGAAATTGCTTGGGCCGAAATAGAACTGTCTTTTTGGAAGAATCTGATTCCTACTGACACCATGCCGTGCAAAATGAGGATTCTACTGCTACACTAAAAGCTTCTAAAGCTCATTTAGACTGTAAGCAGAAGGAAATAACATCTGACAAGTGAGGCACCTGTGCTATTGAAACGGAATATTGAATTGGGAAACTTTTTGAAATAAGATTTTTTTTTTTTTTAACTAATGAAAAAAAGGCAGGGGTGTGCGTGAAGGTCATAGGTTGGGGACACCGAGCAGAGAACCCTGCACAGTGCCCACTGCTCCACGAAGCTGTCGAGGGAGCCAGTGGATGCTGCCCAGTGGAACTCTGCCGGGATGCGTGACTGGATAAGTGACCTGAGGTAGGCCCCACAGTCGCAGCGTACCCCCTCGTCTAGCATCCTCCTCCTGGTCTTGTAGATGGCGACTTTAGCAAGCGCCAGGAGGAGGATGACGAGGAGGTCTCGCGACTTTGTGGGGCCACCGATGGGGTGCCCAAAAAGAAGTAGGTGAGGGGAAAAGTGCAGCCAGAACCTCAAGAGGTTCTGGAGGAGCCGGAATAGGGGCTGCAGCCTGGCGCACTCGAGGTGGGCATGCGCCATGTCCTCCCTCACGCCGCAGAAGGGACAGGTGCCGGGCATGGGGAGGAACCGCACCAAGTACACGCCCGTGCTCACGGCTCCATGAAGGAGCCACCAACTAATAAGATGAATGAAATAAGATTTATGCTGCATAATTTTAAATTAATATATGATAGATCTATAGGTAGTTTTTCTGCTGCAAGACCCTTTTGGAGAAGTAAAATACTCCGTGATGTGAGAACATGAAGAAATTGAGGTTTTACAAAGACTCTTAAATTTTCAGAATATTTCTGAAGATGACATTAAACATGACAACTTTGGGGTTTGGGCCCCCCACTGCCCTCCTCCCCCCAAATGTTTCTAGTAAATTAAATAAAAAATATTGTCTTTGTGTTTCGCTATGGGTAGAAGTCCAAATGGAAGGGGGTTAGCACAGATATATGGCTTACACCCAAACGGCCATCTTGTCCTCTAGAAGAACAGAACTTTCAATATTTAGTCAGGATATAACTGATGTAGTGATGTCTGCCCGAGTTTGTATGCAGCCTGTAAATAATAGCTGGGGTGCTCCTGTCATCTTAATATGTTGGTAGTGAAGGTACCACTGATCACAACTATTTAACCATGTTAACATATTTAAATTAGATGTTAACTATTTCATGGCTGATTGAAGCATGTAAAAGTAGAGGGGCAATCACAGTATAAAGAGCTGCACAAACTACTGGGAGGGCATAATCTAGTAGGCTGATCTGCCAGGTAGGGAAGGTGAAGTCCAAATAGCATACCCCCAAATAGCACACCCTCAGTTCTCTTCTCATAGCTAACTGTATTAACAAAGGTGTAAAACCAAACACAACCCCCCTGCGATTCTGTAGGATTGAAATATGACCATGTATATCATTGATATTGCCAGTTAGACAATTACAATAAATCTTGTAAAAATATATCATATAAGGTGTCAAGAGAAAGAAGTTATGATTTGCTAAATAAGAGTATCCTGTTTAAATCCATGTATCATCACTGTATCTGAAGTTATAAATACTGCCTATATAGCTGTAGGTTTAAGATTAGCAGCTATGTTAGTCTGTATCTGTAGTTTAAATGTGTTTGTTAATGGAGTAACAGCCACAATGTAGTTTAAATCCAGTCTAGCCAGCACATTGGAAATGGACTATTTAAGCTTCATGGCCCATTAAAGACACTTAGGCCTGGTCTACCCTACAGAGTTAGGTCACTGAGTGTAAGGCATCTTGGATTGACCTCATTATGTCAATGTACACATTACAGCCTTGCTCCCCTCAGTGTAACCTGTCCTGCTACACCAACATAAATGCTTCATCTCCATGGGTATGTCTTCACTACAGCAGTAGTTCGATTTCCTTTATGTCGATGTTGTGAACGCGACGGTATAAAGTCGATTTTGTGTGTCTTCACTAGGCACAGCTACGCACAGTACGTCGACAGTGTCTGTCCGCAAAACTTTTGCAAGCGTCGACATGACGAGCGTTGCACTGTGGGTACCTATCCCACAGTTCCCTGATCCCCCAGCAGGCACCATTTCGAGTGCTGCACTATGGGTAGGCATTTCCAAATTTCGCGCCCTTTTTCCGCGCCGCCCACCCCCATTCCGAGCGGTGCACTGTAGGTAGGCATCCCATAATTCGCGCCCTTTCTCCGCCGTGCTAACGCCATAGCATTGCAAGCATGGAGCCCGCTGACACCACGGCTGCAGTAATGGCTGTTGTGAGGACCTCGATCACGGTTGCTGAGTTCCTGCTGCACCGTCTGCAGAGGAGGAATGCGATCCGGGGAGAACTGCGCTTTCCGGAACCCGACGACAGTGAGGAGGAGATGGACAAGGACAGCGGGTACGACAGGGACACTGCCGTGCACAGCGGGGACGACAGGGACACTGACGTGCACAGCGGGGACGACAGGGACACTGCCGTTTTTGCAAGTAGGGCGACTGACAATCTGTCAAGAATGGTGGCAATGGGGCAGGCTCATGCCATCGAACGCCGATTCTGGGCCAGGGAAACAAGCACGGACTGGTGGGACCGCATAGTGCTGCGGGTCTGGGATGACTCCCAGTGGCTCAGAAACTTCCGCATGCGAAAGGGCACCTTCATGGAACTTTGTGACTTGCTGTCCCCGGCCCTCCAGTGCAGGAATACCAAAATGAGAGCGGCCCTTACAGTGGAGAAGCGAGTGGCGATAGCCCTCTGGAAGCTTGCAACGCCAGACAGCTACCGGTCAGTGGCGAATCAGTTTGGGGTGGGTAGGTCTACAGTGGGCTTTGCTGTGATGCAAGTAAGCAGGGCAATCGTCGAGCAGCTGCTACACCGGGTTATAAACCTCGGAAACCTGCAAACCACAATAGATGGCTTTGCCGCCATGGGATTCCCTAACTGTGGTGGGGCTATAGATGGGACTCATATCCCTATCCTGGCACCGGACCACGAGGCCGCCGAGTACAGAAACCGGAAGGGATATTACTCAATGGTCATGCAAGCAGTGGTTGACCACAAGGGACGTTTCACCGACCTGTACGTGGGGTGGCCGGGAAAGCTTCATGACGCTCGAGTGTTCAGGAACTCTAGGGTTTTTAGGCAGCTGCAGCAAGGCACTTTCTTCCCCGACCAGAAAATTTCTGTGGGGGGGGTCGAAATGCCGATCGTGATCATTGGGGACCCAGCCTACCCCCTAATGCCCTGGCTTATGAAGCCCTACACAGGAGCCCTGGACAGGGGTCAGGAGCTGTTCAACTACAGGCTGAGCAAGTGCAGAATGGCCGTGGAGTGTGCATTTGGCCGCTTGAAGGGGAGATGGCGTTCCTTACTGATTCGCTCAGACATCCGCGAGAGAAATATCCCCATTGTTATAGCTGCTTGCTCTGTGCTCCACAATATCTGTGAGAGCAAGGGGGAAACGTTTATGGCGGGCTGGGAGGCAGAGGCAAATTTACTTTCTGCTACTTATGAGCAGCCACACAGCAGGGAAAGTAAAAGAGCCCACCGTGAGGCCCTGCGCCTCAGGGACGCCTTGAAAGACAGTTTTATGAGTGGTCGAGATGGCGTTTGAGAATCTGCTCCCTTGCTGTGCTCTAAGCCTGCTGCCCTTGTACCCTCTTTCCCTCCCCCCTCCCCATGCTTTCCCTCCTCCCTCCCCATGCTTGCAGAGGAAATAAAATCACTGTTGGAAAAATCATGGTTCCTTTATTGGTTCATCGGAAATACAAATACAGGGGGTCACTGTCCTGGTATCCTGGAGGGAAACCGGCAGTCGCAGTGGGGGAGGAGCGGGCAAAGGAGGGGGGGGAAGGGGGGAGAGGAGGGGTGGGCAAGACACAGCAGCTTTTAAAAGTTTTCTGAGAAAGTCAGCCTGCTGCTGCTGCTGCTTCTGCTGGCTTGTGGGGTGGAGTGGAGCGGCCCACGGGCCTTGCCCCCCCGTGTTCTCACCCCGCGTCTGGGTGGGGAATCTATGGGAGTTGGGGAGGGGGGGAGGTGGTTACACAGGGGCTGCAGAGGTGGTCTTTGGGCATGCTGCAGCTCCACCAGAGATCGCAGCATGTCGCTCTGGTCCTCCATTATGCGGAGGAAAGCATCCATGCGTCTTTCCTCACGTTCTACTCTCTTTTCTGCAGCGGCTTCCCTCTTTTCTGCAGCGGCTTCCCTCTTTTCTGCAGCGGCTTCCCTCTTTTCTGCAGCGGCTTCCCTCTTTTCTGCAGCGGCTTCCCTCTTTTCTGCAGCGGCTTCCCTCTTTTCTGCAGCGGCTCTCCTTTCCTCTCTCTCTCGATTCCTTTCCTCTCTGTCTCGTTCCCTTGCCTGTATCATTTTTTCCCTCCAGTCCGTCTGGCGGGCTGCCTCAGCGCGCGAGTTCTCCAGGAGTTCAGTGAACATCTCATCGCGCGTTCGCGTTTTCTTTTTACGCTTTCTTTTCTGCGGTGCAGGGCGGGAGTTCAACTGTTGTTGTTCATCTGTGGGCAAGTGTGTGGGAAAAGAAAGGTTGAAAGTTATGAGACAGATACATTCAAGGTTAGGAGGCAGATGCAGTTTCGGACGGTACACAATGGGAGTAGTATGCTGTTTGCAACCTCAGTATTCAGAGGCCTGATATGATTTCTGTACAAGGTCATGTTCTACACCTAAAAGGAGAGGAGAGCTCACAGAAAAGTCAGAGCATCTCAGACACATATGCGTGCCTCAGCCCAAGACGGCTTCTGAAATCACCGTGCAGCCGGCCATGGTAAGTTAAAAGTGGCGCCTGCATACTGTAGAGCAACCCCGCCCCCTTCCCCCCACCGCGTGGCTGGCTCCCACTGAAACCGCAAAGCAAATGCCTAAGGGCTAAGGTCTTTTTGGGGCTCTTCAGACCGCGTGCAGACGGCTCAGATTCCCTGCCAGCTAACGCTACGGGCTGGGGGGGGGGGGCGGCGGTCAGCGTTCGTGGGGGGGGGGCGGGTTCGGTTCGTCGGTCCTCAGCAGAAAAGAGTACTTTGCAGCTGGGACTCTTTATCTCCCGACTAATTGCAGTCCGTATCTCAAACAGGCAACCCTGAATGACATCACTTTGCTGAGAATTTCTCGGAGAGATAGGGAGCGCATGCTCCTTGAGTCCATGCAAAGTCCTGGTCCATACGCCGCAATGCTAGCCTGCTCAATGATACCAGACAACCTACTACTTTCGTGGCGTGGGTTGGTGTCCTATCACGGGGGACCAGATAAGGCAGCTCTCCCCAGAAATCTGCTGCGCTGGATTCATCGCTACCTCCTGGATAGCTTCCTTGAAATGTCCGTGGAGGACTTATGGTCAATCCCGGAGTATATTGACAAACTCTTTGAGTAGAAATTGACCAGCAATGAAAGCACGCTAAGTCCTTAGGGCAAGTTACTTAGGGCAAGCATTAATGCCTTAGGGCAAGCATTAATAAATGCTTCCTTTACAAAATCACGCGTCATGTAATCACTTAAAAAAGAAACACTTACCCCCCTGGGAGGCTTGGGAGGGTACTGGCTCCAGGGTGACAAACAGCTCCTGGCTCTCTGGGTACAAGGGTTCTCCGCTGGGCTCCTGCTGCTCCGTGAGATTTTCTTCTTCATGCTCGTCCTCCTCGGAATCAGTCTCCTCCCTGACGATGATCCCATCGGTGGAGTCCACGCACACCGGCGCGATGGTGGTGGGGGCGCCCCCCATTATGGCATTTAGTTCATTGTAGAACCTGCATGTCCGTGGCGCGCCCCCTGATCGTCCGTTTGCCTCCTTGGCTTTCTGGAAAGATTGCCGCAGCTCCTTAATTTTCACGCGGCACTGTGTGGTGTCCCTGTTGTGGCCCCTTTCCAGCATGGCCTTGGAGACTCTTCCGTAGGTGTTGGCATTCCGTTTGTTGTTTCGTAGTTCCAACATCACGGATTCCTCTCCCCAGATAGCGATGAGATCCAGCACCTCACGAGTGGACCATGCTGGAGCTCTTCTCCTCTGGCTGGTCTCCAGGGTAGATGAGCTCATCATGGATTCCTGTGATGCTGAGCTCTGCATGGCGGCTAGTGCTGATTGCTCTGAATGGCGACTGATCAGTTCAGGTGAGCTGGCCACGCTGACCAAACAGGAAATGGCATTCAAATGTTCCCGGGTCTTATCTACCTGGCCAGAGCAGCGAGTTCAGAGTGCAGTGCAGAGCGGTCACAGTGGAGCAGTAGTGAGGCAGTCCAGAGCGGTCAGAATGGAGCATTGTGGGACAGCCTCTGGAGGCTATTAATGTCGGGTTCCGTCTTCACTAGCCCACGGTCGAGCTTGGAACGTCGAGATTAGCCTTATGCCACTGGTTAGGCTGGAGTGCCAAGATCGATCTTTAAGGCCCTTTACATCGACGTTAAGGGCATGTATGTGAAGACAGGTACACGTTTACTTCGACCTAACGTCGTTAACATCGATTTAAAGTGGTAGTGAAGACATGCCCCATGAGAGGTAAAGGGCTTATGTCAGTGTAGTTAGAGCAGTGTTGTGTCTTTTGCAGACACTGCAGGTTACTTACATCAGTGGTTAACTGTCATTCTTGTCAATTTCATGACTCCAGTGCAAAGAAAGCCACTCACAGCTGCGGCTGTTACTCCAGGACAGGTGGGGGCCCCACTTGTCCCCCAGGCTCCTTGCTCTCACTCTGGCTGTCCCAAGGTCTTAGCTCCCCACTCCCAGGTGAGCTGTTGCCCGGGCTCCCCGCTCCCAAGCGGGCTGCTCCAAGGATCCCTGCTGGGAGCCCGGCAGACACCCATCCCTCATCTGAGGCTTCCACACAGTTGGCTCTTGCCTCCTGCTCCCAGGAAGTGTCTCCATCTCAGGCCTTTTGCATTACCGGTACAGAGAGCCCCTGACCCTTCTCTGGATCTCCCTGTCTGCTTCTCTGACTAAGCGTCAGGAAGTATTACACGCAAGTTCCTGTAGGGTACAAGACTAGAAGCAAGAGTGGGACCTGCTAGAGTTCCCAGTCTTAAAAGGGTGCAAGGCCAGTAACAAGTGCACTGGAAGTGAATGCACCTCCAAAACCCAGTGCCCGGTTACAGATCTTTGGCCAGGTGGAGGTGCAGGACTATAGAGCTGGTGGCTGCACCTCACCAGTTTGCCCAAGCCAAACTCTATGATGGTGGCTTATACAGAACCTGCATGCATAGGAGCATACAGTCCCCCGGCATATCTTTTTTATGGTTTCTCAAGGTCTGAGCAGCAAGACTACTACAATTTGACTGTAACCAAGATCAGTTCTGCAGCCCTGCTATAGGATTATAGGCATATTTGTACCAGTATCAGTCTGCTGGAGTCAAAGAAGGCTTCAATGCTCTTCAGAGATGTTGAGAGGAAAAAAAATATACTAGAAACGACATTCTTTTTTTAAAAAAAGCATACAAAAGCAAAAAAGAAGGGCAGTTTGTAAAAATGTAACTTGAGCAAATATAATTGTAAACACAAAAAGGTCAGTTTGTACTTAGTTTACTCTTTATCATGTTTAATTCAATGAAGACTAATTTTAAAATTCTGCCTGAAAGCACTCAGAATACTAAATATTTTATTCCTGAAACCCTTGTTTTACTTCGTTAGTTGTAGGCACCTGTGAGTCCACTAAAAATGTAAACATCAGAAATTCACTGATTGTTATGAATATTTATTGATTACCACATTCCGAAAAATCAAAGCTGTGTTAATTTACTGCAGCAGATAATGAGTTTGTATACTTTATACAAAAATAACTCTCTACCCAGTAACATGGTTTCACAGAAGATTAAAACCACATAATTCAATGCTATGCTATTCTAATTAGGACCTCAGTGGGTTTGTTTCTTTTATTTTTCTTACTGCACTTCACACATGAAAGTTAATTCAACACACATTTAGAACCTGGTCCTGCATTTCTTATACAATCAATTGAAGTTCTAGATCTGGGGTGGGCAAATGTTTTGGCCTGAGGGCCACATTGGGGTTGCAAAATTATATGGAGGGCTGGGTAGGGTAGGCTGTGCCTCCCCAAACAGCCTGCCTCACCCCCTATCTGACCCCCACCCACTTCCTGCCCCCTCACAACCTCCAACCCATTCAATCCTCCCTGCTCCTTGTCCCCTGACTGCCCCATCCAGAGACTCCTTCACCCCTAACCATCCCCTGAAATTCCCCCCATCTAAGTCCCCCTGCCCCTTGTCCCTTGATAGCCCCCTCCTGAGACCCACCACCCTAACTGCCCCCCCAGGACTCCCCCTACTCAACATACCCCCCGCTCTCTGTCCCCTATCCACACCCCTGACAGATCCCTGGGACTCCCATGCTCTATCCAACACCCCGGCCCTGGCCCCCGACTGCGCCCCCAGAATCTCCATCCCATCCAACTGCCCCCTGCTCCCTGGCCCCTGACTGCCCCTGGGACTCCTCTGCCCCTTATCCAGTCCCCTAGCCCTCCTACCATGCTGCTCGAATGGCGTGTCTGGCAGCGCGCATCCCGCAGAAGCTAAACACACTACCCTGCAGGAGCTCGCAGCCCCGTTGGAACCAGCCACGCTGCTGCAGCACTGCCCAGGAGCAGTGGGCCAGAGCGCTGGCTGCGCAGTGAACTGAGGCTGCGGGGGGAGGAGGGACAGCGGGAGAGGGGCCAGGGTAGCCTCCAAGCCAGGAGCTCAGGGGACAGGTAGGATGGTCCTGTGGGCTGAATGTGGCCCATGGGCCACAGTTTGCCCACCCCTGTTCTAGATATATAGTGAATGTAAACGTATGTCCTTTATTTCTCAGACCCAATCCTTCGCCTACTGATGTCAACTGGCCCCTTAGAGCCCACCTGGAAGGTGCGGAGTGTCAACTCCCTTGGCATTCAGTATGAGTTGAGAAGAGTGCTCGGCACTGAATACAATCCAGTCATAATACAGACAGAAATCCATTCATATCTATTTAAGGTTCTTATACAGTCCTCATTAAATATGTTGGGTGCTCAGAAACTATGATAATCTTCACGGCACCACCACTGTGAGGTAGGAAAGTGGGGATTCATTTTACACATGGACAACAAAGGTACACAGATAGATTAAGGACTTTGCTACACACCAAGATACCGCATGGCAAGCCAAAATGTGACTTTACAGCATGCCAGTAACATCCCATGTCGTCACTGCCACAGCACAGAGATACAGAGCACAAAGTTCCAGAGTGAGGCTTCACATACTCCATGCAGAATATTACCAAGCAGCAAGCTGTAGATTCATACCCTGGCTTGCTCTGCCGTAACATGCCATGTAGACAGATCACATGGGAGGCTTGTCAGCAGGGCCGGCGGCAGAGGGGTACTACGGGTAGAGCTGTATCGGGCCCCGGACTTTAGGGGGGCCCCGGTACACAGCAGTACCCGTAGTCATCCTCCCTTGTCGCCGGGCCTGGAGAGTGGGGAAGGGGCGGGGAGGCGGCACGTCTCTCCTCCGGAGCAGACGAGTGCGCGTGTCCCCGGCTGGAGCAGTGAGCCCGGCCAGCAGCAGCGGCGCAGTCCGGGGGAGAAAGTGCGCACGGGGGGGGGGGGGAGCAGCAAGGGCGGCTCGCGCCGCAGGACCCCGCGCTGCCGCCAGCCGCTGTCAACTGGGGGGAAGGGGCCCAGTTGGGCTGGGGGGCTCCCCGGCCGCTGTCAGCTGGGGGGGGGGCAGCTGGGCAGGGGGGGCCCCCAAACGATCAGAGTAGGGGGCCCCCAAATTTCTGTCGCCGGCCCTGCTGGTCAGTGCTCATATAGGAAGTTTGTGATGGAATGGGGAACTGAACCTAGGTCTCCTGTGTGCCAGGCTAGTGCCCTACCCACTAGTAACCCATTATAATCTTTTTGAATTAAAGTTTCCATTTAAGATATCATGTATTTATTACGAAATCTATAGGATTTGTGGTCCTCAGTCACTTAAGTGCTTTTGTAAAATAATAATCTCATCTTAAGTATTTAGGGTTCTGAAATGTAAAACTGTTTTTCACACACAAAAAATGTATATTTCAGTATTTTAAATTCTCAAACAATATCTTTACTAGCACTTTGTAAATTAGTGTTATAATCATGATTACTATGCCAATAATTTTCTATTAGATTACTCAATGTATTGTATTCTGCTGAACAGCAAAGACAAATATTTTGTGTCTGAAAGCTATCATATTATTCAGCTAATCAAGCAACACTTTAATTATTGGAAGGAAAGTGCCAATTAAAGCAGATGACCTGATAAAGTCGGGCAATGAAGTATGTGTTCTGTAACCAAAAAATATCAATTTAGATACTGTACTGTCAGAGGGAACTATAGTGTATGTTGGGGTGTTGTTTGTTTGTTTTTTAAGTGGGGTCTGATCACTTCCTACCAAGTGTAGGGATTGATATCATGAGTATTCCAATTCAAGCTAAGAGTCCCCATATCATGAAAGAAGTGAAGGACCATTGGATACAACTTTTAAAAGCATCTAAGTCCCATAGACTTTCAGTGAGACTTATTCCTCCAAGTGCCAAAGTCAACTTTTAAAAATGGAACTTGGTTGCTTTGAAAAACTGTACCTGTGGTCCTAATATTGGTGAGATAACGTACATCATAAAGCTCTTCAGAAGAGGTAAGAAAGAGTCCTGTGGCACCTTAAAGACTAACTAAAGTATTGAAGCATAAGCTTTCGTGGGCTAATACCCACTTCGTCGGATGCAAGCCGCATCCGACGAAGTGGGTATTAGCCCACGAAAGCTTATGCTTCAATACTTTAGTTAGTCTTTAAGGTGCCACAGGACTCTTTCTTACCTCTGCTATTCCAGACTAACACGGCTACCTCTCTGATTCTTTTCAGAAGAAAATCCATGTCTACCTCCTAGAACCCTGGTCCTTCAGAGACCTGTAAATAGAACTACTCAGGGTGTGTAAAGGTACACATACTTCAAGGAGACTACTCACAGTATTAAGCACTTGTTTATATCCTGGTAGTATCAGGGCTTATGTTTTTACATCATCTACCATAGTGGAGCCCACTCCTGAGAGGGTCTCTGGACACCATCATCATGAAAATATTCCATAACAATAATGATATGCGGATTTGGTATTTTCCAAATATTATGTAAGACACCAACATTTAGTGCTGAGCAACCAATAAAGTATCTTATCCTATTTTACCTTAGTAGTTGTTGCAGGGGGCTTATCTCGTTGCCGGGAGAAACAAGGCTTCTCACAGGTGGCTAGTTGGGAAGTGGTGAGTTTATTGAGGGGAGCGGCATTCCATGCTGGGGGCTTCTAGTCAGCACTGCCGTGATACAAGATGTCTGACACACCCAGGCGAAGCCCAAAGGTGAAGCCCAAAGAGGAAGCCCAACAAACAGGGGCGTGTCAGCGCACAGATATACCCATACTCATTTGCATCTCATACATACTCATATCTCATTTGCAAGCTGCAAGCTAATTGATTACACGCTGTTCAGCACTTGTTGATTACGCAGTCCTGCCTCAGTTTCCCCATTTAGTTTCCCAATCATTCATTCTCACACAGACGGGGTAAACACTCATACAGCTGGGAACATGTTCCCAAACACATACAGATAGCAGAAGCTCAAGGCTATTCTCACAGATAACACCATTACGCACTCTCCTGGAGTTGACTCAGAAGCGTAACTACGCCCCCTAGTGGTTGCTCAGCACAATTTCTTCCGGTCATGTAAGCGTGGGGTACCCGGGGCTCCGCCCCCTTCCGCCGGGCGGGCAGGAAATCCTACCCCTCCCTTCGCTCTTGTGCAGCCCCTAAGGGGAATTAGCGGGGCCACAGGGTCCTAGCTCCCGCCCTCACGCCGGGCAGGAGCCGCAGTGGGTCACAATCTGGAGCCAGCCCCTCCAGCAGGGGCTGGGCCGTAGTTCAGTGGCTCAGGCCCTGAGGCAGGGTGGGCGACAACCAATACTCCAAGTCTGGGGCGCAGACCCTCAGGCAGGGCTGAGCAATAGTTCAGGAGCCTATAGTCCAGGTGTCTGTGTGAGGGGGAGACTGCCACCCACCGGGGGGGGGGAGGGGAGTAGCAGGGGGGAGGGCACAGGCCCACCCACTTCCACTGCGCCCCAGCCCGGGGCCCTCGCAGCGGAAGGCTCGCTGCAGGTCAGTGGGGATCCGGACTGCAACACACTGTCATTGGCTCGGGGCCTTCCCCCGGGCTACTTCCGGACTCCCCCTCCCCTGGTACCTGGGCTGTCTCAGGGTCCTCACTGGTTCCAGGGTCATAGGTTCCTCGGGGTCACTGTCAGGTGGCAGGTCTGGCAAGTCCTCTGGGCAGTAGGCAGGCTCTGTCGGCGGCTCCTCCGGATAGTAGGTGGCCGGCTGGGTCGGCGGCTCCTCCGGGTAGCTGGCAAGCGGCAGCGTCGGCGGCTTCTCCCAATAGCGGGAAGCGGCTGCCCCAGAGGCTCCTCCGGGTAGCGGCCAGGCGGCAGGTCCAGGGGCTCCTCCGGGTACCTGGCAAGCGGCAGCGTCGGCGGCTTCTCCCAATAGCGGGGAAGCGGCTGGCTCGACGGCTCTTTGGCCAGAGCCAGCCCCGGAGCGTCTGATCTCTCCGGTGTCTGCCGCTTGAGTGAGCTCGGCGGCAGGGCTTTTGAACTTCTGGGTCGGGGCCCAACCTTCCAGGGGCGGGGCTTGACCGGCCCTGGCTCTGCCTCCTCTGGCCTCAGCCAGGGGTTGTTTCCCTCCCGGCCAGCAGGGGGCCCTACCACCCCCCTACAGGTCACTACAATAGTTATTTTAATACACGTTAAGCACCATGTTGTGCTCCACACTCTAAAAAATAATAAAGCCAAAATTCTCCCTGAGGAACTTATGATCTAACTTTCACCAAAAAAAGATGAGAATTCACTAGAAGTCCCATAAGATGGTAAATTAAAAGTTTTTTTAAAAAATAAATCAGAAAAGGAAAGGTTTATGTCAGTATACTTATGAGGATTAGGTCTCAAACTCTCATACAAGAATCTGGTCTTTTAAAAAAAGAAGATAGGATAGGGAAGTTGTTTCAGGCATAGGATTTCCATAGGGGAATACATGAATATGAGAATGGAAAATAAAACCAAGGGGGCCTTCAGGCTGGCATCAATGGCAAAGAAAAAATGTTGAGTTGGGAGACAACATTAGTAGTACTGCCATATAACAGAACACACACACATAGAGAACAAATAATCTTGAACTTTTCTTTTCACTCTTAATGCTCAAAAGGCCTATACACTGATTCTTAAAAAAATAAATCCTAGTGTTGCTGGCTGCAGAGGAAACTTCAGCACTTCTGCTCTGGATGCTTCCCTGGTATAGCTGAGCAGAGGGTGAACAGCTCAACTTGGAAGAGTAGTGGGAACATTTCATGTGGCAGACGAACACTACCTTTTGCTATTGTTTATTAGCATTGATGATGCATTGAATCAATGAAAAAGTCAGTCAATGTGGACCCAGGTAACGGCACTAATTGAGATAACTTGAAACTTACACTGACAGTTATATCTCAATTGTGCTTACTGGCCCCAATCAAATTAGTCTTACTGAGAACTGGTTTCTAACCCAGATGTCTCACATTTGTCACAGATTATTTAATTTAATATTTTCACACACAGTTGTAATTATTTTTCTTTTTTTTTCCAATCTGTCTTTGTAATTGTTACTCACTGTACCAACCAACAACTAGCATGGAGATATTAAGCGAGCAAAACAGAATAAAAAATAGGAATAATAGTAATAATAAATACTCAGTGCATCATTTTCCCTTTAAAAATCTACCACCCATTATTAAAATGCAACTAGAAGCTTGATAAACTCTTCCTTGATATAAACTATAGAATGCTTCCTACTGAAAATCTATTTTTGTTAGAGAGGTCTCACTATCATGATGTAACCAAAAAAGAATCCGCATGGTGGAAGGAAACATTAAACTAAGAGCATGTCTACATCAACAACTTTTGATCCCCCCATCAGAGAAAAATATCCCTAATATAAATGAACACTAAAATTAGCCTGGAGAATAGTCACTGGAACCAACATATTCATCTTATTATGTACAGAATATCTATGTGAGAGGACTGGCAACATATACTATAGTACACAAAGGATTAATTCTAGCATGCCTCTTGCTATGTTTCTAAAATCTTTGATTTCTGCTTATAGAACTTCATTACATAATCTTCAAAGCACCAGTCTCACACCTTAGGTCAAGAGGATCGGTGTATGACTTTTGTATAATTTAGTAGTAATTAGATATAGAAACTAGGCCTAATTCTATCATCAGATACATGTGCATAATTCAAATTGAATTTGTCTCAGGATCTGAGTCTCCACCCACCTATGCTGGTTTTACACTGGTTTGACAGCAGTGACTTCAGTGAAGTTATTCATCATGCACACTGAGGGGCTTAAGGCATGTGGGTGAATATTTTTATATTTCTCCTATGCTAGGGAAAGTGCAATGGAAGTTAACCTGCTAGGGGCTTACTATCCACTGCATTGCTACTGGTATAGTCATTCACACGAAATGAAAAGTGTGTATAAAGTGCTAACCTTTGATTTAGTAACATTTTACACCTTGTAAGGATTTGTACATTTTGCACTGAAATATAGGACTACACAAGTTGCAAGATAATTAGACTTCTACATGCCTATTAATAATGTACTATATAGGGATGGAGGGTTGGGAGGGGGGTGAACTAACATCATGTGATTGTAATACAGAAAAAGTTCCAGTTCTGCAAAGGTCAAATAAGTGGAAGATGTGATAACTTTATTTTTACTTTTAGGCAGTACAAACAAAAAAGAGACAGAACTCTGCCTGACACATACAGAGATAAAGAAAGAAAAAATCAGCACGATAAGCACCTTCTACCTTCACAAGCAATAAATAAAAAACAACAATGTTGAATAAACCTACTGTGCCTTTCATTCAGCAAAGGATGTAGTGTCCAAATTATTTTCAAAGCCACTCTTACCTGAAACACCACGTTTCTGAAGTCTGAGTTCTGAACAGATACCTCTGGATGAGTATTTTAAAGAATATTTTAAAGAAAAAACAATGGGACACAGCTCCCCAGCAGTGTAAGCTGGATCTTTTATGAGGATACTATGAAATAAATCAAAGAAGCAGCTGTCTGAACTTTAAGACTCATTGAGAAACTACTCTAAAAATAAGGAGATAAATTTAGAATCTTGTCATTTACCATATCTTAGACCACAGGAAGGCATACTCAAGGTTTAACAAGGATCCATTAGAATGATGCTTGCTTAATCTGTTTTTATTTTATTAATGTTTATAAGAAGGAATACATATAAATTGAACAGCATATAGATTATATCATTCTGCCATTATTTTTGTTCCAATTTCTATAGCAATAGTTAATTCTTTTTGTGGTAGATAAAATTAAGCACATAGCTCACGACTTGCCACCTACATCTATGGAAGAGTCTTACTGAACTATATATCATCCTGGTAAATTATTTTGGTGCTGGCTTTCCAGATCTTAGTGGGTTTCTTTAAAGAGAAGAAAGTAGGTTCTTCTTGTCCATTTTAATGAAGTGTCAACGCTTGTCACAGAAAAGTTACTGGACTTCTATATTGTAATATTTTATTACAGTTGAATAAGCTAACTAAACTGCCGTGTGGACACAATACAAAAATACAGTAAAAATAAATGTTTTTACCCAATATAGTCTAGTTCCAGTTGATTGTGTTTGGGAATCACAATGTATTTCTAAATTAGTAAAATTACTGGCTGAGCTATGTCCGGGTTAAGAAAAAAATAACCTATTGTATTACAGTCCAGGACAAACAAAACACCAGTCCGGACAAGTGAAATTTAATCACTTGCTGCCTATCAGATGCCAAGCTTAAAAACCTGCATTTGTTCATTAGTTGACCAACACATCCCATTGCGTCTTACCATGTAAAATGGCCTTTCAGCTCAGTTTCATTTAAGCACCACCAACTGCAGAAGAAAGAAATGATTCATCTGACCAGTCTGCTAAGTTCCTCCAGCACAGTTTAGCCAGTTACACTCTACACTGCACTCCAGGAAAAATGAATGTGGTTAATTATGTATCTTGCTCTTTCTGAAGAGCAGAATGAAAGGCAATTGTCATCTGATGTTGTTCACAAGGAAACTGAGACGGGAAGACAGCTTTCATTTGTCAGCCTCCATCAGTCAATGCACTCGAGATCTTTAAGTGCAGGTTATATCAGAGCAGCAGCTTGTACAATGGGCAGGAGAGCTCAAACATGCTAGCATAGAAGAGAACAATTAAAAACTTAAAGATCTAGGCTGTCCTTTGAGAACTTACCCTAAAAATCACCCAGTTGGTCATTATGTCAAATATTGTAGAGAGTTTGCAAGGGCTAGTACAAGCTGCTGATGTCTTGATAGAGTGCACAAAATCTAATAGAGGTGCCTTGCATTTCCTTTAAGAACTTTCCCATACCAGTGTGTTTATATTCATGAATTCTGAGTAAAGGTTTCCTTTTCAAACTGCTAAATCAGATTTTTTCACTTACAGCACATTAACTGAATCTCAGAGAAAATGTATTTGCAGCCAAGAAAACACACAAATATCCAATAGGAAGCACAAGCAAACATGTTTGCTTCGATCCTGACCAAGATCTTTTGCCACACAATACACCATGTAAATCTCCAGCTAGTATCAAATCACTGTAATTAGACAATAAACTTCACTATTCTGTCGACACTCATCCCATTTCTTCTTTTCAATTAAGGCCTAAAACAAGCAAGCCTCCGGAACACCAGTTCAATCAATCAATCTTGGTCCAGCAAGTGCAAGAGCATACACAAGCATTTCTGTAACCGAGCAGCCAATTCCCCCTTTACCCTCCTGACACTGCTTTCACATACATACTCTATGTTCTGGAACTGAAACGAGTGCAATAGGTTTCTATTGGGAAACATACACAGCTGGCCTTAGTTCTGTTCACTCTGAACTAAACCTTCCAATTTCTTACAGTTCGTTCTATATATTCTGCTATTTCAATATCTATTCTCTAATGATTTCAACATATTGGTATGTATGTAAAATTATCTAGTATTTTACTTTGGAAACACCATCCTAAAACAACTTCTGATCATGTCTGAGAAGTAGAATGCCATTGATATGGTTCAAAATGTTCAAGGGACTTTTATGACCCAAACATTGGTGTATTAAAATGTGTATGTTGGCTGTAGAACATTACATTTCCTATGCCATATTGATATATGTTCAAGTTGGAAGAGTTCATTAGCTGGCCTGTATGAAAACATTTGGTTATTGTATGTGGGGTTGATCCAATTAACCCATGAAAGTAAATAACACAAGATTCTTAAAGTAATTCCAATAAATGTAATTAGGACTAACTCTGACTGATCCAATGAAGGCTTTTCCTGTGATATGTGCACCAGTGAGTGAGATTTATTTATTTCTGGAGCAGTGAGTGAGATTTTATTTCCTTTTTCATTCCAAACATAGCCCCATCTTTTTTCTCTCCTTACTGGAATGCACCCCCTCCATCCTTAGGATAAAAAGTGAAGGCATCACTCTCTAACAACATTTTAGGAAAGGGAAACTGGTGCTTGAATTTATGAAATATTTAAGACTAGTTGTCTGTCTCTTCCAGTCAGCTGTGACTAGGCTGAACAGTGATTGAGGATTGTGTGCAGTCTCTTACAGAAAATAAGCAACTGGATTGTTTCATTATCCCCACAGGGAGAGTCAGGGTGCTGGGAAAGAAAACTAAGTGAGTGCCACTTACTGTGTTTTAGCTCACATCACACTGTAGACAATCACTTTCTACTTGCTTGCCCATATTCTTAGGAAATGTGGTACACTAATGGCAGGAACCCACACAGAACGTAAAGACGGGAGTTAAACTGGTTTCAAGTATAGTAGACTAAAACAAAGTCATTGGAAGAGTGGTCTCTATAATTAAATGACCTAACATGAATTCTCAAATTAACTGAGGGGAAAAAACCCTTTATTTTAGTAAGTAGGCAGAAGGTCACAGTTTCTTATATATGAGGAAGACTGACTGAGTGATTCTCTTTCCCTGTAACAAGTGAAAGATTCCAATTATATTTGATTCTCTGTCACTGACAAGCAGTGAGGCTGAAATCTCCCATTAGGGGTCTGATCCAAAGCCCCTTGAAGTCAATAGAAAGAATCATTGATCTTGATGGTCATTATCTTAAGCCTCAAGAAATAAGTGAAATATTTATTGGCACTTTTCTATGGTGTGTCATTTACAAACATACCAAAGTTAGTGGCAAGTCCTCTGAGGTAATTGCCAGAATGGGAGTACTCCTCAGAGGACCAGGCCCTAAAAATGGCAACAAACCAGCATATCAGAATGACCTTCCACAATAACCTTGGAAGCAACCATATCAACTCAACTGTACAGCTTACATAAAACTTCCATTAAGCTAAGACAAATCTAACATTTAATGGTATGTTCTCAGAAAATCTGGCTGCTCTTCATTTCTCCTCTCCCAAACACTTAAATATTATCTTTGAAACTATTCACATGCCAAGCAGCAGTGGTTATATAACCTGATGCTCCTCTCTATTTCATATTCCTTGACAGTGTGGAGAGGTCACAGCTATTCAGAACTAGTATTCTGCTAACTATTTCATAAATCAGGAGGCTCAATTCAAAAAAGATAATCAAGTTCTCAGGACACTGATCATATGTGTCAGGACTGAAGACACTGACTATTGTGCTACCTTCATAAGAAGAGAGACAAAGCTATATAGAAGCAAGACAACTAATGGCACAAGAGAAGTGCATCTTAGCATTTTATTTATTCAGGGCTTTTGGTACAGACACAAAGAAGGTGCAGTATGTAAACTAAAATGGCCTCAGGACCAAATTTCAATTCCTCCCCCCTTTCTTTATCGCTCCTGGAGATGGGATTGAAGGGACTGCAATTTACTGCTGTCCATGTCCATTAATGCCCATCTCAATTCAGCTATTTTGTTCAGGGACTGGGCCAAGATCCAGCCCCCATTGCCCACCTGCTCCAGGGAAGGGTTAGGACAATAAATGTTCCTGCTTTCTACTACAAGGTTACAAGTCTTATAGGTTTTCTCTAGGACAGGTTTTCCCCGAAGGTTCTCTGACCTGCCTATGGGTGTACATGGAACACCTGTTAGTCTACATGGAAAATGCCTCTAAACTGGCCATCTCCTCCACTCTTTTGCCACCTGAGAAAACACAGCAAAGCTGCACTGGCTCAACCTTTAGTGTAGACAGAAAAGGCTGTTATTTGCACCAGTGCACTCTACCCCAACTGAGATTGCCTGGTGCAGCCACACCAATGGCTACAATTGGGGAAATTCTGAGGCTAGACAAGATCTATTTCAATTTATGCAAATCAATGCAAATTTATAATTACTTGGATTTTTACCCACAGTAATATATTTGCCAACAGCTATCGGCCTGGATATAAGGGTTGGTTACAAGGATGTGATTGTGCTGAGATTATTACTAACCAGATCTCGGTTATAGAGGGTTGTTACCCTTTGTAACCTTGTAATCCATTTGGATACTCCATTTGCTTACAAGGGTAACAACCCTCTATTACTCCCCTGCAGTAGTAAAAATCTACTCCATTGTTTGTTTATTTCTATGTCTGTCTTCAACATCCCAAAGGCTTCTGGAGCTCTTGATAGAGGTTCCATATTTTTAAATAAATGATCTAAGGTCTAATCAGCAATCATCTCAGCACAGTCACATCCTCCTAACCAAATGAAGAGCCATTTTGACTTCCAACTCCACTAGACTGCCCCTTCTGTCATAAGCTTCCAACACCACGGTTGCTTATGAGTTACTCATATTACAAAGTTATGGGTGGGGGAGAGAACAAACATTTACACACTGTTCCATTAGAAGAAAGTTACTCCACAGCACAGCAGTATTCAGAAGCACAACTATCAATCTTTTTTTCCACTAAAGCACTTTTTCAGAAGCAACAAAAATACTGAAGTATCTGGTCCTTTGTTAATCTCTTAAAGCAGTAGTGACAATGTCACTTTGAATGAACAGTCATATTGCTTTATCTGTCTTAAGTACGGACAGCCACATCTGCACATTCCATAATCTAACCTGACAAGGAGGAGCAAAGAAACCAAAGTAAAGCAACAAATAAAATAAGCAGCATGTGAAAGTGAGATAAAAAAATAACCAAGAAGGAATGTGACATGGAAGTTTTATGAATAACAAACAAAGTTGACATGAGTCAAGAGATCTTTATTTAATACAATGATTTTGGATACAGATTAACTGCCTTTGGTCTATAGTTATTAAGGTTTCATCTGCCTTGAAATGGCAGTTTAAAGTGGTGTGATGGTAGAATGAGAAATATAATATAAACTAGGGCTATCTATTAATAGCAGTTAATGATAGAATACCAATTGAAATTTATTAAATATTTTGGATCTTTTTCTATATTTTATAGACGACTCATAGTCTTTAAGGTCAGAAGGGACCATTATGATCATCTAGTCTGACCTCCTGCAACGCAGGCCACAGAATTTTACCCACCCATTCCTACAATATACCTCACCTATATCTGAACTATTGAAGTCCTCAAATCTTGGTTTAAGGACTTCAAAGTACAGAGAATCCTCCAGCAAGTAACCCATGCCCCTTGCTGCAGAGGAAGGCAAAAAACCTCCAGGGCCTCTGCCAATTTGCCCTGGAGGAAAATTCTCAATCCATGAAAGGATTTTCCCTCTTATCCCATAACAACTTAATTTATATGAGAGCCTTTGGTGAGGGACCTTGTCAAAGGCTTTCTGGAAATCTAAGTACACTATGTCCACTGGATCCCCCTTGTCCACATGTTTCTTGACCCCTTGAAAGAACTCTAATAGATTAGTAAGACATGATTTCCCTTTACAGAAACCATGTTGACTTTTGCCCAACAATTTATGTTCTTCTATGTGTCTGACAATTCTGTTTTTCTGTGTCTGATTATTCTTTACTATTGTTTCAACTAATTTGCTGGGTACTGATGTTAAACTTACTGGTCTGTAATTGTCAGAATCACCTCTACAGCCCCTTTTAAATATGGCATTACATTAGCTATCTTCCAGTCACTAGATATAGAAGCTGATTTAAAGGACAGGTTACAAACCATAGTTAATAGTTCTGCAATTTCACATTTGAGTTCTTTCAGAACTCTTGAGTGAATGCCATCTGGTCTCGGTGACTTGTTACTGTTAAGTTTATCAATAGTTCCAAAACCTCCTGTGAATCTGTGACAATTCCTCAGATTTGTCACCTAAAAAGGATGGCTCAAGTTTGGGAATCTCCCTAATAACCTCAGCTGAAAAAAAGCACCGAATAAAAGTGAATATTAATAGTTATATAGCTTACTGCAGCCATTCATTTGGTGCATCAGAAAAGAAGCCTTTACTATACATGGCAGATGTGCAGTATTGATCCAGAATAAAGCAAAGTCCCACAAATGGCTTAGTGTGTAATATGAAAATAAATTTGCACACACAGACACAAAAAATCTAAGCATAGCTCTATTCCTTGTTGGACACAACAATTAGCACTGTGCAGGGCAATTTCCCGATTAAAAATCATGCAGTTATTTTATAGGCAAAATCTTCCATACTGAGTTTCTTGTACGTGGGTATCTACTGGTTAGTAAATAACTGCTGGCATTAGTGAAACAATTGCAGGATCGAACACTAGTACGGTACTTTAAACAGCTGATAGTCTTACTTCAAAATGTGTCAAGTACTGCCAAACATATCACAGCACTCAGCTAAATGTCAGCCATTGACAGTGATAATGCAACATGCAATCTGAATCAGACTGAGAAACTGGAAGGAAAAAAAAATAATTTGGTGAGGTATCCAGGACATAAAATAAAAAAGAGCTTGCATAGAGAAGAGGTGGTAAACTACAGAATAAATTCAATCCTGGGGGAGTGGGTGGGGGTAAATGGATCAGCATTCATACGGTACTCCCCATCATTAGCTGGCCCAAGCTGGGGAAGCTAATGATCCAATCAGCGGACCAAATTTGATGATGAATCCTGGTTATGTGCCACCTGCGACACGTTGCACACACACCAAGAACAACTCAATCCTGCAAGGCATTAAGCACTAACGCCGATGCAGCAAATTACCTTAAGCACGTGCTCAATTTTCAGCATCCAAACAGTCTCCATTGACTGTAATATTTACTACAAAATTACTTAACATTACAAACACTTGCTTAAGTGGATCAGGGCCAAAGCACTCTACATTTTTAGAACTGAACTCAGTAAAATAGGAAGCTTTGGAGTATGGAGATTATCATTTGCCATCTCTCACATTTGTCATCTGTCTCACTGGTTTGACATATCTTCCTTCAGGATGCATGTGGCAATAATAAGCAGAAACCATAAACTCATATGTAGCTTTTTATTATTAGTCACTAATAAAACCCCATTATCAATGATTCAGTCATGGTCTAGGCATTCAGCCTTGCACGAATTACTGAGACATGGCTGGATGACAGTTTTACCTAGCCAAATATCTCAGCCAATGACATATGGATGAGCTTTTGTATTTCATTTCCAGAGCAGAATGTATCTAGTGCCAAGATAGACGAATCCATCTTATGTGTGTGGACCCTAGAATAGAATACATGGGCAATTTTAGTGAGTTACCTATTCTCCTTGTCAGGAATTTGCTGGAATTCCTGCCAGACCCTAATGGGATTTTGCCTGGTCTCCAACTGGAATTTTGGAGCCTTCTTGTTTGGGAAATTTTAGCCTATTTATGTCTAGGCATTTCTAACACACACACACTAGAAACTGTGCAATGTATAAATGCATGAATAAGTCATTTATCTCTTCCTTCTCCTCCTTTTAAGGTGGTTTCTTACCATTACTGAGTGCTAATGTTTGGGTCTTTCTACATCTAGTTTTTGACAAAGCTGTATGGGGAAGTTCTAAGGTGCTCTGCTGGACACATCTAAGTGTGGTGAGACTAGGTTTTATCTAATCTCCTGTAGAATTTTATAAATCATAGGATACACTGATTCCAAATATTATGAGTTGAACTCTGATCTTCATCAGCAAAAGCATCTCCATTGAGCATGGGGCTAAGTGGAATGGATAAGATCTCTTCAAAACCCTGACTGGGTTAGGGCTAAACTGGGGACTTTGAAATCAATCCAAAATTCAATTGGGATCTAATATGAAAGTGCAGAGTGGGTTGTGTTCACAGTGCTGCTAACGAGGCATGTGTACCATTCAGAGAGCAATGCCTTCCACCCCAAAGATGGCTCAATTTCAGTGGTGAATGTATGATCCCTGTATCAGAAAGTTCATTTAGCACTTTAGGATGTTTACTAGTACGATCAGTTGAGACACCTGCCCCTCACCCTTTTATCTCCCCAGTGGCTGTTGCAAACAAGACATACATATCCCCTGTGCATATTTTACTTTTCATCATCCATAGACATCCTTATTATTATTATTTGTATTGTGGTAAGTACCTACGAGTCCCAGGAACAGACCCCCGGACACCATCATGCTAGGTGCTGTACACAGAACAAAAGGATTTTCCATGAGGACTGAGAGCTTATAAACCTGTGAAAATACCCCCCAACCCAATGAGAAAGACATCTTTGTTCTGGCCTCCTTACTCCCAACATACATTCCCCTGAATCTGCAAAAGAGGGACTTTCATCTCATCCTTCCTGAACACTATCATCTGGGACCCAACAACTGCAAGTTGTGTGTGGTGTGTAGATGCAAATTTAACAGCATATTTGTAAGTCACATTTGGCTTCCAGGATGAAGAGCACTGTAAGCATCATAGTTTGGGTTTTTTTCATTATAATTAATATATAGGCAGACAATTACTGTTACAAGTGCCAAAGCTCAGCAGGGATCATTCCAAGAAGCATCAGTCTCATCTACTGGCACTGACTTTGAGACAAGTTGCACTCTGCATCTGTGACTGGAACAATGATCACACAGTAGCCACTGAGCTAGCAGAATTAACTATAAAGGGAATGTATGGCTCACCTCCCAAGTTATTATCCCTCATTTTCTTACTACTAACAATGGAACCAATGTTCTAAGAGAAATATGATGCATCAAGTCCATGTGCGTGCCATATTTTGAACATTATGTCATCCTGCTGGTGCATAGTTTTCACAGGAATGTCTGAATATTTGGGCTGACCTTGTGGCCAACAGTTGCACTTTGCTCTGATCCAGGAAAGAGCCAGCACTGGGGGAAGGGAGCCACAGGAATCTATTTAGAGATGAGAAAATAAGAACATTATTTAAAAAGTCATTGCAGGTGGCAAAATTATAGCTATAACTCTTAAGCATGTGGTGAAAATAGACAATTCATACAGAACTGGAGTATTCTAACTGAAAATGTCCTCTCTTCAGCATCAACTCAGAAAGCATTTTCAGGACAGCAAGGGAGATTGCTCTTCAGTTAGCATGGCTCTGACTATTGAGAATGATTGACATTCTTAATGGTTAACATGGAGACATCTCATCCAGAAAATGCGACTGTGAGTATAGCTTGTGACAGACACCAATAAGGATGAGTGGTGTGCAAAGAAACCCCATGAGCACGACTATCTGAACGGACACGATAGCACCACTTAAAAGACGAGACCTTTGCTGGCTTGAAGATGACGGTCTTAAAAAGTAGGCAAGACATCAGCTTTATTGGGGAGGTCAAACTACAACCCTGAGCTCCCGGCTGGGGAAGCTCCCCGCAGCCCCTTCCCCGCTGTTCCCTGTCCCCTGCAGCTTCAGCGTGCCGCATGGGCAGTGCTCTGGCCCGTAGCCCCTGTCAGCGGCTTCGGCGGCCCTGCATGCTCCTGTGGGGTAGCTTGTGTAGCTCCCACACGCTGTGCGGAGCCAGACGCGCTGCACGGTGTTGTAATGGGGTTGAGGCCAGGGGGTTGAATAAGAGGCAGGGGGCCTAAGGGGGGGCGGTCAGCAGGGACAGGGAGAAGGGGGCTGTTGGATGGGGCAGAGGTTCTAGGAGGGTGGTCAAGGGATGGGGACCGGGGGGTTTGCATAGGGCATGGGAGTCCAGGGGGTCTGTCAGGGGGTGGGGGGTGGAGAGGAGTCATGGCAGTCAGGGGGCAGGAAGTGGGTGTGGGTCAGATGGGGGAGGGGCCAGGCTGTTTGGGGAGGCATAGACTTCCTTACCCAGCCTTGTACAATTTTGGAACCCCAATGTGGCTCTTGGGCCAAAAGGTTTGCCCACCCCTGAGCCATATTAATGGCAAATTACTAACATTTCTATGATGCAACAAACCACTATTTTAACAAACTGACTCTCTGTTTGATTGCATTATTTATACAAGCCCGCCCCCAGTTATTAAAAGCCCATTTCTGCCACACTTCCTCATACTGATTGCAACAGAAATCCTGACGAAGTTCATTACTAATTAAGAAGAGTCAGACTGAAGAATGGGTCCCTACAGTCCTGACCCAACACCCTCTAAAGTTCATGGAGAGACTCCCAATGACTTCAATGGGCCTTGGCCAAGGCCGTTGCCATGTAAATAAATCACACAATATGCAATGTACCATATCTCTGACATTTCTTCTTTCAGAATAGAAATCCCATTTGCATCTTTTGCAAGAATAAACAGTGGTATTAGCTACTGAATTTTTGGCTAAATTCAGAATGGGTAGATCCATTCTCTCCACCCACATGGGCTTGATCCAAAGCCCATTCATGTAAATGGGAGCTTCCCAGTTACTTCAACAGACTTTGGATCAGGCCCGAACCATTCTTCATACCCTCAGTTTGAGAACTTAAAGGCTGCATCCACCCCAGAAGTATCTGTACGTTGGGAATGGGTGGAATGAATGCACTCTCTAACAGGTGTCAGCACACTTGTTGAGCACTTTAGGATCTTGGCAAGACAATATATCAGAGTCATTATGACTTATTGCTAACCTTGCTTGAATTTAAAGAATTATAAGCTTGACTTTGTTTAATGTAGAGAATAAAAAAATTATATCACAGCTGGAAATGATTTTTGTGTGTTAAATTATCAGAATAATAAAAGCATAGCTAATGTAGTGCTATCAGCTAAATTTACATTGAACATCACTGGACAGGCGCAGCTGAGGAGGTGTGCAGCTGAGGTACTGGGGGAGCCTGAGAGGAGAAGTCTGGAAAGGGAGACTAAGAAAGGGAGTCAGCGAGCAGGAGGGAGAGACACATCAGATGAAGGAGCTAGGAGAAAGGAACTTGCAGTGGCTGAGCAAAGTGACTGGGGTTGGGTATGTGTAGTAGACTGGGACTCTGAAAGCAAGCCCTAAAGTGAAGACTATGGATAGCATGGAATTGGACTGTGATTAGAAGGCTGAAGAGCCACCACTAGGGCAAGGAGCCAGAAGTAGTGAAGAGATAGGACTGGGACAGGGACAAGTTGGCAGGAACAGGGCAGCAGAGTCTGTGCCAACTAGAGCACATTTCCCTCCAGAGACTGGAATGGGACGCAAGATTCCAGAGTCACATCATTCCTCTACTGAAAGCAAATACCTGTGAAATCCACTGCCAAACTATTTCTCTCATCCCCGTCTAATTCTGATCCACTTAGCAGTAGTAGCATGGTCACTTGAGCTAACAGCAAAAGTAACAGAGGTCATTGCTAAACGTTCTAACCATGCTGATGAATCATGGGAGTGTCAGAGATGCGGCATGATGTAATTTTGGGAGGGGGATGTCACTTTGCTTTTTGAAAACTTAGGCAATTGCATGCAAAAAAATTATAGTGAATCAACATTATTAGGACAGCAAAGTCACACACTCAAAAGTTAGGAATTGCCAGAATTAAGACTGGCCATCCAACTTTAATCAGCTTTGCAAATACACATTATGATACATTCTTTAATAACATGATCACAAACCATTATTTCCACATGTCCTGTGTGCTGAGGATGGATGGTGCTCGATCTCTTAATCGGGAGCTATTCGAATATTTTGTTTTTGTAACTTGTGTGTGCTTGATTTTGGAATCTTAATAATAGTTTAGTGCAGCTTGCGTGTAGAGAATACTAGGAATATCTCATTATGATAAAATGCTATAATTAGAGAGTCTGGACAATTCAGAAGTACACCTGCTTCTGGAGAAATCACAGAGGGACATGGATTCAAGGCCAAAATCAGCTCATGACCATTTCTGATATCATTCCTTTAACATTTCTCTCCGGACTGCATTTCAGCTAAGAACAACGGCCTCCTCTCACCCCTCACATGTGCATACTCTTCTCTTGTTAGAACATGAATGCATACTTAGCTGGGAAGAGTCCATGACTATGTCCATAGGAAAAAAGCAGGGTATGGCTGGGCAGCCAGCTATTACTGAAAACAATAGTGGGCAGGATGCCATTCTAACTGACATCATCAGCAAAACTCCCATTGACTTCAGTGGAAAAGCGGTTGACCTTCACATGGACACCTCAAAGTGGGAAATACTGTGTGAACAGGGCTGGCCCTAGCAATGGGGGTGAGGTGCACTTTCAGAGCAGGGAAAATGGGAGCCATTCCCCATTTTCATTATGTCCATCTCTCTCCATTCCCCTTTATATACACTTCAGTTTAGTTATTAGAAGACCTGGGCTGGATTCTATGGTGCACCTCCTGAGAGACAGCACAGGACACAAAGACCAGGTCCCAGAAGAGGGAAAAGGTGTGGTTTACACTATCCATGTACTCTCTGGATTCTTAGTTGCTAATAGTGGATGAAACAGCCCTCAACATAAACTAGAGCAGCTTCTGAGGACTGCTGCTGAGAATCCCTCGTAGCACTAAGCACTATGAGCATGTCCTCACCTACCACCAATGTACCCCTTACACTGTGATTTCCAAGATCTTTACGTCAAAGAATTCTCCTCCAAGAGCCTCATGGCTCCTGAGAGACTTATATCACCACCACAGTGATGAATGTCCAGGATCAACCCCACGCCTCCACCCAACGTATCTAATTTTGCTTTATTGACAGGAAAACTGCATTACCCATAGAACATATTTCAAAATACATTTAAGTACAATGCAGAGTCTGAGCCTGTTATTACTCACAGGAACAGCCCCTCTGAAATAAATAGAACTACTGGGATGAGTATGGGCTGCAGGATCAAGCTCCGAGTTTTCCTATGGAGCCAATGGGTTGTTTAACTCATGCCTAAGCATTGTGTAAATAAAAATGTGAGAGATGCCACAAACGGGTCTTCCACTAAACATATGTCCTCTGTCAAATATAACAACAAAGCCATTAATCACAATTTAATCCCCATAATCTCTTTTAGAGGTAAGGCACTTACTCTGATTTTTAAAAGGGAATGATGCTGCAATAGTTTTCCTTCACCTAGCTCCAGTACTCAGTGGAATAGTTTAGTCCCGCTTGCATTTATAGAATACTAGGAATATCTCATTATGATATGCACATATCTTCTCATAGGTACAATATGGGAGATTTAAATATCCCCAAACCACATAAAAGACGGAGCTGGCTTCATGGAGAAGCAGGACACTGAACTGTCAGTTGAGACATCTATACAGTAGACTCTCGATTATCCAGGATCGGATTAACCATGATGTGGATTAACCAGGATGTCAAAAAAAATATGTGCAACTCGCAGGGCTGGCTCTGGCTTTGCTGCCGCACCAAGCACACACACAAAAAACCCCTACCAGGGCACAGGGCAGCCAGTGACCCAACACCCCCTCCCCCCGGTGCAGGATTGCTGGTTAATCAACCCCCACTCCCCATATTTCCTATGGATGGTGCTTATCCAGGATTTTATTAACCAGAATTATTTTTCCCCTATCATCCTGGATAATCGAGAGTCTACTGTATTATGATGTTCCTGTTATTCCTAGCCCCTGACTAGTTAAGGATTCATGTGCTGTGTTCATTCTACATATACAGCACCGCCCTCATTACTCTGACATAACTGAGTTAGATATTTACCGTGTTTCCCCGAAAATAAGACAGTGTCTTATATTAATTTTTGCTCCCAAAATTACATTACATTATATTACAGCGAGAGGCAAAACTGGAAGTACGTCTTATTTTCGGGGGATGTCTTACTTTCGGGGAAACAGGGTATGTCTATTTTAATGGCTGTTTTTCCATTTAAGTTTGAAAAATGGATAAAAACCTATTTTAAGCACATTTGGCTTAAAATAAATCTTTATAGAAGACCTATTGAAATTTGAGAAATTAGAACTATAGGATCCCCCAAGTGCAATGCTTATTGCTAAACCAGTTGTAAAATTATAAACAGCGGGACTGTTTTCTCTGGGATGCTAGCCTCTCTTATCATGGAGGAAAAGACTGCCATAAATTCAAAATGCTTCATCATAAAACAAGCTAAGTATTCAAACCCTCTAGGATTCATAAATGTGTTACATTATTTCTGTAAAGGATCATTAAAAAAATCACATTCTCAGTATAATTCACTTTTTCTCCAATCCAATGGATAGTAAATTATAGTAATCTTTCCCAAGAGTTTCCACTAATAGATTTAATATAATCATTCACAGTCTCAAACAAGTTCCTTAAGAGTTTTGTAGTAAAGATTGGGGGGGGAGGGGATCACAGCACAATTGTTGTCATGGGAAAAAAGCATGTGTTTAGCAAATAATGCCAAGTGAAACCCAGGATAAAAATGTAAATCAGATCAGCTCTTTGGTGACTTTGCTTTAATTAATGGAATGGCAGATGCCTTTCCCTAGTTAAGCGTACAATTGAGTTTCCATTATATGTGCAGTTTTGGCCCTGCTGCAATATCTCCAGGGCATGGAATATCAATTCCAAAATGAGGTGAGGTTAGCTCTGGGGTGAAAGCAGAATTTTTCTAACAATATTTTGTTCGCTTTTTGTAACAAAGAGGAAAGAAAGAGAAAACTTGAATAGGTCAATCCTGACCCCAGTGAAATCAAAAGGCAAAACTCCCACTGACTTCAACTGGGGCAGGATTTCACCCCTAGTGCACAGGTCTAGGTATTAATATTTTTAAAAATCTGTTAAACAGTAAAATGAATGGTTCATTGGATCCAACAGACTTGAAATAGAGAACCTTAAGAGTCCATTTTGGAAAAGATAGGACTCTAGTCCTTTACTTTGCCATGTATTCGCTGCTATTTTAACCACATTTAAGAATACAGTTGTTGGTTTTTTTGGCAGTGTAAACATACCCAGTGTATCCCGTTATCTTCACATTGAGGAAGAATAGGTCTGATTTGATGGTGAGTTCTGCTTTATTTTCAAATAGCGCTTCAGATTTCACAGTAGAGAATTAATATTTGTCAAGCCTTAGAAATTTATGGATGAAATTAAAGCAGCCATATCCCAAAAAGTTAAGTCAGATAATTTCACCAGATATGTTCAGTGAAAAATGGGTGGAGGGGAGGTTTTGGAATTCTTTTGTAAAAATCACATACTTGTAAACTTTATATGTGATTTCCCAGGGCCTGATTCCGTACTAACTCACCCTTTTGTGCCAGAATGCACGAGAACAGACTGGAAGTGATTCACACCCATCTTTCACAAGTGTAAATGACTACACTAAGTACAAGGCAGTGGAGAAGCAGGCCCTCTTTGACTTTATATACACAGCATTGCTAATACCTCAATTACCGGTAATTTCTTACCACTGTATACTGTTAATTTCAAATGATATTTGTGTCTCCTCTCAGATGTATTCAAAATTTTGTGGTGTACCGACTGTGTCAGTAAATTGGTGTGATTCCTATGAATTAAAACGTAATTGTTGTACACAGTGTAGTTTAGCTGCGTCATTCCCAAGATATTAGAGAGACAAGGTGGATGAGGGAATACTCAAGGTACTCCATTTGGTATTCAGCTGTGATGCTTGAAGCACCTTTCCTAAACCTTCAGAAGTCTCTGTGGCTCAAAAGCTTGTCTCTCTCACCAACAGAAGTTGGTCCAAAAGAAGATATTATCTCACTCACCTTGTCTGTATGCTTAATTGTGACAGTCTCCACTGAATTTCATAATTGCTTTCCAGGCTTTATTTTCCTCAGTCTCAATGCAGGTCATTCTTCTAATAGACAACACACCCTACTGCACTTCTTTCATCCGTTTTCATAACTGCATGCACTTTAATTGCTTTGCAGATTTATCAAAAATAGACCTGTTACAATAGCTGAAGTATTCCCTAAAGGTCGGACAGCCATTTTGGGGTTGCTGTCAGACACCAGTTATGGCCTTGGACCTTCAAATGCTTAAGCATCCCATGGAGCTCAATACAACTACTCACGTGAGTAAAGTTACTCATATGCTGTAGAGTTGAAAGGACTGAGACTTTGATCTCTGGATCTTCTACATTTTTAAATAAATATTTTCTTTCTGAAAACTGTTCTATGAATGTTTGGTTCAATGTTTTAATATTCATGTGGTCTCTAAAGCTTCCTTATTTCTACTACAAGGCGTTTAATCACCTGTCACAAATTCCTGCTTAAAGGCAACATGCAAAGGATTTTTAAATTGGACTTGTGACTTCAGCTTAAAAGAAACCAAAAAACCTTGTTATAACAAAGTATTTTTTTAAAAAAACAAAAAACAAAACAAAAAAACCCCAAAACACCTCTTCCCAAAGGGTTTTTTGTTGGTGGTGCTGGGAAAGGAGTATTCTCAGCTCTAGTATTTCCTAATATTGCTGGAAGACTGAGGATGTATATTGTTAGCTCTCACATCTTATTTGAAGGGGCAGGAGATCTGTGCTAAATCTTTAACAAAGGTCCTCCTTTCTTCAAACTGTTAATTTATCAGTATTGAACAGTTGGATGACATTTTAAATAGTCACAATACAAATCCCTTCTCTCGGTTGCTCAGCTTTCACTCTCTTGGCTTTGAGAGGTAGTCACTTTTTCTAGTTTTTCACACAACCAATAGTCTTCTAGGCTAGACCAGAGTTGACTCTAAGACATAAAAAAAAAAACCCAAAGGAAAAGTTTTTTGGGAGGATGAAGAAAAGAAAAAAAAACACTTTTCTGGCCTGTCTTTATATACACCCTCACTACAGAGTTATGAACACCAGAATTATGAACTGACTGGTCAACCATACACCTCATTTGGAACTGAAAGTAAACAATCAGGCATCAGCAGAGACCCCCATCCTCCCAAAAAAGCAAAAACAGTACAGTTCTGTGTTAAATATAAACTACTGAAAAAATAAAGGAGAAGTTTTTTTAAAAAAAGATTTGACTAGGATTCAACCTACCCCAGGTGGATGGTCTAGCATCCCAAAGGAGCAAAGTTCTTAGCCTTGGGCCTGATTGTCTTCTGTGAAGGAATAAATACTCCCTTAACCCACACATTGTTCAGGATCATCCAGATGCCCCTTGGTTCCTCTGCTGCCTGGCTCCCACTGGCCCTGGAGAGCACCTCTTTTGCAAGATCTGTACTTCCTGTGAGCTCCTCTGCCCCCTTCCTCCCTTCATGGTTGCAGTCTCCCCTCAATATGGATGCTGAGAGGATCATGGGCTTTAAGAGAAGTCAAGTCATTTGGTATCTGAGAGGTTCTCAATATTTTTTACTTCACTAAAATGAATCCTGCTGGCTCATTAAAGTAACACATGTACACCTGATAACCCCCCTACCCCCAAATACAGCTCAGTGCACTGCAACCCAATGGAACTAGAGAAATACCATCATTAAGTTTCTGACAAATAGTCAATACTGTGAGCCTGATGGGAGTGAATTTAGAAAGCAGTGGTAAAGATCGTTTAAAGGAAGACAATGCAATGTTACCCTGAGCATCACAAACACTATTTATCCCTATTTAAGTATCACTTAATCAACTGCAGGTATCTTAATTAAACAGAATTATCATTCTTGCTAAGCAGCAGTCCTTGCTGTTGTCATTGGTTTTAATTCAGTTCACAAAGATATCCCATTTAAGTGGAAGGCGATGTATAGGAATGGATTGGATTATGAACAGTACAACCATTGTACAGAAGATTAAGAGTATGGTAATAAGAGGAAAGTTTAAATGAGGTTAATCTTGAATCAGATTAGACCCTGTTAAGCATGTGCTGCAATGCCGCATGATGTGGGGCAGCAGAAAAAAGTAGTGGGACAATTCATGGGGGGCTGAAAGTAGAACAAAGAAAAACGTAAATCAGCATGTCTAAGTGTAAGGTGGAACAAACTGTTCCACCCCGCCAGAAAAAGCAGGAGGAGTGTCATTAACATACCACTAAGGTTTACCCCAGCATCATGTTTGCAGGTATATATCCTTGATCAGAGAAGAGTCGGCATTGATGATTAACTGGATATAAGAAAAAGGTTAAAGTTCTGGCATTATCCACAATGATACATAAAATACCCAGGGCTTTTGATAAACTACAATTGTTTGGATGGGCATAGATGATGAAGGTGGACTGTTGTGATGAGAAACAACATCACACCATATTAGGACTCTTCAGACTGCAAGTTAAACTCTGGCCTATATATTGTAACCGTCTTGGGGTACATCTATGCTAGGAGATTTTGCATCCATTTCCAGGAAATGTTGCTGTTTCCCAGTAACAATACAGCTGTCCCATTGCTGGGAAAAAAACAAGTACCAGTTTTTCCTAGAGTAAGCAAGACCTATGATAACAGAAGCTCATGAAAGTGGTTCTGAAGTGACACTACTTCACCTACAAGAGGAAAAACCAACCAATTGTTTAAAATAGACAGGACTGGTCTAGTTTACCAAGAAAGGATCTTATTAGACAACTTTCACGATCAAAATATAACAGCTCATAAGTGGGGAGTCACTGACTTACAAAATCTTGTTGAGTGGGTCTGGGTATCAGGGAAGGACCTGTTTATTTTAATGCCTTCATGTTTTTATTTGTAGTTTCTAAATATACTTTAAACACTCTCAGGAAAAAAATGTTTTCACAAATTAGCACAATACCACTACGGATGCTGCCATGCATCGACACTAAAACTTCATTCAACATCTAACTCTTTCCCTCAAAAGAATATGGAAAAAGTTAGGCCTTGGAATGTTCCCCAACATTCATCAAACCTGAGCTCTGGCACAGGAGGGCACATTAACAAACTAAATAGCTGCCATTTGCCCATCCCCAAGAACACCCTATTTCTATTCTCATTTAAACCAGTTCTCATTTAAACCTATTACTATTCAGTGCCCCAGCTGCCTGATGCTGCCACAGAGCCACACCAGGGGAAAGGGATCTCTAAGATAATCAATTCCCTAAATATTTAGGGCTTTAGAAGTTAACATTTGAAATTTTGCTCAGTATAAACTGGTAGCCAGGGCAGATAATGGAGTACAGCAGGGGTGACCAACCTGAACCTGAGAAGGAGCCAGAATTTATCAATGTATATTGCCAAAGAGCCACAGTAATATGTCAGCAGCTCCCCTCCCCCACACTCCCAGCACCTCCCACCCACCAGCAGCCTTGCCAATCAGCACTTCCCCTCCCTCCGAGCATCTCCCGATTGGCTGTTTCGTGGCATGCAAGAGGCTCTAGGTGGAAGGAGTGAGGTCGTGGCAGGCTCAGAGGAGGGAGTGGGGGCAGGGCCTGTGGCAGAGTCAGTGGTTGAGCAGTGAGCCCCCTGGCACATTGGAAAGTTGGCACCTGTAGCTCCAGCCCCAGAGTCGGTGCCTATACAAGGAACCACATATTAATTTCTGAGGAGCTGCATGTAGCTCCAGAGCCACAGGTTGACCACCCCGGAGTACATGGATAGAGTACTCCTACGGAAAATCCTGTTTCATGAACCAGCAGCTACACTCTCCACTGTATATATTTTTTCAGGTGATCGTAAGGTGTAGGCCCTCTCTAGAACAAAATAGAAGTCAGTCTGGCTGTGGAAAAGGCACTAGTAAACACAGCAATGTTCACATCTTTAACAAAAAAAGCAACAAGTCTTTTCCACTCTTAAATAGCAGCAACCTTAGAATCCATCACATTCTGGTAATGCTTAAATGAAAGTGATAACAGATCCCAATCAGAAGCACTGTACACACACAATAGCAGAGAGTCCCTAACCCAAAGATCTTACAACTGAAGCAGATAAAACAATAGAATTTATAAACAAAATTTATATTCTGTACTACTGACAAAATGTTTAGGTTACTACTACTCCCCATTTTCCACATCCTCTCTGAATACCGCTTTTCACAACCTTCCCTCTAGCAAGGTCCTCTAGCCAACCTGCTGCAGCATCCTTACTTCTCCATTTAGCAAGTGGCAGGTACCTTCTCAGTAAGGGTGAGAGACAAGCCTCATTTTCCCTGGTTGCTTTCCCTTTACCTCTGTCTTTTCTAGATGAAATCTCAACCAGCTAGCCAATGTCCAATCCCCAGACAATCCTAGAGACTTGGAAAGTTGCTTTACAATCCAGGATGAGTCACAAAGGAAGAAAACAGAGAGGTCTCTTTTTTCTGCACAGCAACATGAAAGGGGCTAACTATTCTCCTCCCACCATTCTAGACAGTAAACACTAGCAGAACTTTAGTTTGACTAATATAGCATATTGACTATAAATAAAAATTAATGTTTTATACATGTTTCATTGGGTATTTTTTTAAACAGAAGGTTACTAATTATGGAATTGTTACCTCCAATAACATCAGCTTCTTTCATTCTGTCTCTTGCGGATCTGCATGCACTTATCTGGCAGTTAGAGGGACATATCCTCACTCTGTGAAGCATGGCTAGTGTTTAACCCATATGTGGTCTACAACTGAATGTGTGTCCCCTGCAGCGTGCCAAATTTTAGCTTCCAGGTATAGAACAAAGAGTCCCACTAGAAAATATTTAATCAATCATAACCACAAAGCCACAGTAGAAGTTCATCCATGTTTGTTAAAATAATTCTTTAAAGCTAGCTAGCTATACAGTGCTTTGGTTAGCAAGTGATACATGTTCTCTTGTTCAGTACACCTAACTATCTTAAAGCTCACAAAATGTGACAGCATTTGAGATTTTATTGGCCAAAGGAAAGTTCTGAATAATGAAGGGATGGGAATACAATGACCCCATGATCCAATATGTTTTCCACAGGTGCCACGCACATGTGCACACACTCACACACAAAACTGCTTCTAAGTTCAAGTCTCTTTACCTGCATAAACTAGTCATCCAATAACATCAGGTTTTCTCCCTATGACTTTTCTGCATCTCACTGTGCACTTTCAACAAGCCAAAAATACACCAAAAAAATTACATGTCAATTTCTGCACACACACCAGTACATATCCTTTAATAGCTAGGTGCAACTGAGTAAGTCATGAATACAACTTCAACTGGAGTTCAAATCTCCCTCGGGAGAAATGTCTCTTTTCACTTGGTTTCTAATTTCTGCACAGATATTTTCTACACAGTCCTTGGTCAGAATGTACAGTTTTATATCCCCTGTATCATCAGCAAGGCCTGAAACTTGCAGAAGATAAAGACTCCAGTTTAGCACACTGTTCCTCGTGCAACTTCCCAGTTGCCTCTCTCAAACTTCTGTGCTGCTTCTGTTCAACCTTATTCAAACAATATCTGTTTCTGATGCACTGGAAAGCTCCCGACTGTCCTTTCTACACCAGGTTAATGTCTGAAAGATGCGATTTTGTGACCATTGTAATTGGAGCCAAATGTTGAGCTCCAATCTCCAAATTTTAGGAGCAGTTTTTGTCCTGCAGTCACAGTTACGAATAGGACTGTGTTTACATGAGACCCCCATAGCTGAGCAAGAAAAGCCTGGCAGGATTCAGACAACTGGGAAATTATAGAGGAGTTATATTCGAATGCAGGCAGGCTGTGATTTAATGGGGGCTCCAACATTTCTAAATGACTGTGTGAAAAAACTGTATGAATATTCTGGTCACTTCCTAATTATGGCCTTTGGTGCCACATCCCCACCCAATCTTGATTTTCATGTTACCAGCAGCAAATACTACTGGCTTAATGCATACATTATAAATTTATTAGATATTATTTATTTTGGTACTTAACTAATAGTAGAAACAAGCACGTTAGCTCCAGAAGTGTGGGGAATGCACTGGTACTAGAATTTCACACAAAATGTTTTACCCATTTAGATGATTGATCTGGAAATTCTCTCAAAGTATCAAAGTTACACAAGCTATTGTTGTGATTCAGTACTGTTGATATATTGCATTTTAACACCACAACATATGGAAGAAGCAGTTATCCAGCAGCCAATTAACTGCAATTACTGTATGGTACTGAGAGATAAGAGTATTAGTATCAGTTCCAGCTACAAAATTTTTGAAAAAAAGTCTTTCCGCCACCCTAAATTTATTTGCTCAACATGATAAATTGGATATTAATGCTGCAATAAAGCATACAAAATTGGTATTGCAATTTGTATCCTCCTACCTTCAAGACAGAGATCATGACTAAACTCAGATGCTAAAGATCTTTTTGTTTACAAAGCCACAGCACACTCACCTCTAAAACTTGCACATATGAAACAGATTAAGGGGCACAACTGTGGGGTTTTGGTCTCAAACTACCTCTAATGTTAGCTGTATATCCCAATTCTCCCATATGCTGACTTGGTTAGGCATTCAGTATTACAGAAAAACATATTTACTTTACCTCCTGCTACATTTATTGCTTAATTGTAATGACCCATTTTGATATTATTTTAGAATCTTTGCTTATTTAAAATGGGTATGATTTCCAACACAAAGAGACCTTACATTACTGGTAAATTACCAGTGAATTTGACACTTACCTGCTGCTTAGACTGTCCACTAGAATGTACACTGCAGCTAAAGATCTAAGGTTCTATCCCTATTTCACCTCACATGGTGGGAGGAAGAAAAGGGAGGTAGCTACACTATTTCTGAAAACCATTATATCTAGCATTGAATCTGAAGAGATTTCAGTGCTACATTCAACAGGTATACTGCCATTCAGTGAGAGCTATCCTGCAAACAACATCTACCTCAAATCAGAATTTAAATATATATGAAAGTGAAAATCTTTGCCAATGTCTTCTCATTCAATAATAAGTCTTATTTTAGCAAAAGCTCACCCACAGTGATACAACCCCTTGTAATTTTATTGCTAATCTCACAATATTTATTTTTCTTAGAGCCCCAGGGCCTGGAATCTTGTGCTTATGTGAGAATCTCAGTCCTTATATTAAAAAATGGGACTTGAAGCACCCAAAAGACTCAAAGGCCAAAAGCCAACTTAAAAAATCCAAGATTTATCATTTAACTTTAATCACAAAATTTAAACCATTCCTGGTGTTTGGGACTAGACTCATGATTTCAAAAACTTGTGGCTAGAAATTCTACACACAAGAAGTTTAGGAGACATAATGTAGCAATATAGTATGGTATATGGAGGGCTAGTCTTAAACATTAAAAAGATGGCATTGAGGACATATAAACTCTTTGTTTATGAATCCTAACATGTTTGGCATGCACATGCCTCAGTGCACAAAGGACTGCTATAGCATTTCAGAAAGAACGTCTTTAAAAAAAACAACAGAAGCCATGTCTAAGGTACACTATAGCAAGAGCCATTTTGCATCAGATTTTTTTCCTATTTTTTAAAAAAGCTTCCCATTTATTTCAGAGAAGATTTCTACTAACAAGTCAGTGACACAAGGAGGTGTTTAGCTTGGAAACTGATTTAAAATAATGAAAATCAAGAAGTACTCATTAGTAATGTAGTATTTACTGTAACTTTCAAAGCAATAAGATGATTATTTGTGTTAAGTAAGCACAAAAGTCCAATGGGTATGCTGGCCAAATGCGCAACTTCTTTGGAAAAGAAATCGTGACTAGTTAAAGTCATGCTGAGTTCTTCATTAAAAAGAAAAGGAACAGGCAATCTCAGTTTTTCATAGGTGATATTCAAGAACATGCTCATAATGCTACCCATCTTTACTGATTGTCCAAAGACTGGTATTAATCTTTTGCTCTTCTAAGCCTGCTCTAATTCAAACCGAAAATGTTAATCTGAGACCTTGAAGAAAGTTATTAAGAATCTCCAATCCACTCTGCGTTATTTCACCTTATCTAAAAATAATGCACTGCATAGGAATTTAAGTGCATTTTTTAAATTTTCATGTGATTTTATTGCTCATGAAAAGTGCTGAACTGACAGCCCTAGGGACTAAATTCATGCATCTAGGCATGGTATGGGAAAAGTTCAAGTTACTCCCATTACCTAGAAACAATGATAACACATAAATCAATAATAGTATGCTGGAAATATCACTCTATTTGGAATATTAAGAACTTACATTAAGTCAAGTGTGTGTGAAAAGCTGGAAGAGGAAATAATATTGAAAATAAAAATACTAGCCCTTTGAACTACTAAAAAGTATTCTTGAAGTTTGTGACTCAATTTTTATGCCTAAAAAATTCCTAAAGACTATAATGCTATTCTGAAAAATGACTGTCGAAAAACCCCACCTTCTTACTCAACACATATTCTCCTTGAGTGTATTTAGGGTCATATCTACAGACTTCAGTGACTAAAATAAATTGTTATTGTTTGCTACTCCTGTTAGCCCTGCAAAGAGAACAGGACTAAGACTGAATGACATGTAGAGTCTCTCCCAACTTGCACATCATTAACAGAATTGTTTACTAAGTTCCAATTAGTTCCACCTGTGCAAACTCATTGACGGCAACTGGGTTGCACAGGTGTTACTGTGATAATAATTTGAATACAGTGGGGCTGCTCAGATGCAACTGAATCTTCATGATGTATGAGATGAAAAGAGCCCAGTTTGATTCTCAGACCCCAGGCTGAGAGTACAAAGCTGGCTGTTAGAAAAACATCTTTTCTACTTATGAAAACTGAGAAGATCTGATGCAGAAACAAACAAACATGGAACCCAAGTGTCTGTTTTCATAGTAGAACTTCACTTTACAGAACTTCAGGAAATGCAAAACTTTCCTCTGCTTTTTTTTTTTTAATTAAAGTCATCTGCATGCGACATCTTTCCTCTACAGAAATGGATTTGTTGTAGTGTTCTACTCTTGTCAATAGAAGATAAGTATATGAATGGAAGACAGTTCATAAAAATCAAAAGTTTAAATTTAAGCAAAATACATATTTTCTCCAAGATAAGTAGTCAAAAGTTGTGTTTATCATACAAGCACAGCTCAACTGCTCTGAAACTATGGCCTAGTTTGGACCAGGGCAGATGGGATTGCAATTGTCAGGCAAGAACTTCAGTGATATACACATGAGTAAAATGAGCAGGTTTGGACCCCAAGGGTTCAAGCCACTTAAGGTGAAAGATATGTGGAAAATGTTGTTAAGCAGTTTGCATGGGGGCACTGCTTGTGTTACAATAGCAATAATATAGTCTCTGTTCTTTCCTGGGAAATAATCTGATTACCTCATTGTAATTATCCACTCAAAAATCAGATTACTATTGAGAAAATGGAGGGCAAGATTTATTGTTGCATAATTTATTCATGGTTATATAATTTCTGTTCTAAAAGATCAATTCAGAACTTTTTTGGCTCAGGGGATTAGTCGTTACAAACAGAGCCTCTGACCTCTGTCATTCATATAATTTAAATTCATTTCTGTAGTGACTGGAAATTATTTCCATCTGAGCATTTACTAGCATTTGTTAAATGAATTAGGTGATATCATTTTAGTTCTCAGTGGACTGGTATCCATCAGAAAAATCACCAAAATGAGCACTAACTGGCAACCTGGTTGGAAGTCCAGAGCAGAGAAACCAACAACTGAAAGATTACAGAGGATGAGCTATCCTCTCTCTCTCTCTCTCTCCTTAAATGATCCATCCAGAGCAGGGTAGAGGCACTTAATATACTCCTAGTTTCAAGTTTTCTTTAAGTAGTGTATCTGGTAGTTGTGATTGTTTCCTTACAGCATGCTCATGCAACAGATGCTATTCATGGATCATCTCTTGGGAGAAAAACTAGTTCTGTAATCAAAGTACACTAGTACTATTAATATTATGACCTCAAGTATTTTCACATGATTCTTTTGATATTCTGCATTTAGAACTGTAGGCTTCAAAATACCTTTATCTTCAATACACGTTATACAGCCCTATCCTATACTGCAATGCATACACCACTCAATTTACCATTCATATTTCATTATATTTTTCATGTAAGAAGTTTGAAGAAAAAATTCAAAAAATTAAAGAAATTCTAAGGATTTATACCACAGATGACTGGATTTTGTAGACCTATGTTGAATAGACCTGTAGGATTTTGTAGACCTATGTTGACTTTGAACTGTACTCTACACAAAGAAACTTGAAAGAGTACAGTATTAATGCCATAGATTGAGGGGAACATACATGCTTTTAACTGTATAGTATTCAGTATCATCCTGTGTATTTAGTTAATCTAACATAAAAACATCAAAACTGGCAAACAACCTATCAACAGTACCCTTGTCTGAAGTGCATCAGCTTCCTTCTCTTTGATCTCCCAGTCTTGGCCTTACCCTTATTAATACTATCTGAAATGCTTCAGTTAAAGCAATCTACCTTGTCAAATCCCTTTACAGGCTTCCAATTGTCCAAAGCAAGATTAAGCTCCTCGCCTTTACTTCCAAAGTGCTGCACAACCTGACTTTAGCTATCTTTTTCCACTGTCCTCCTTTCCCACCTTACTCTGTCCAATGCACAAAATTAACTGCCCTCTTGAGTTCTTCCATCCTGTAACATATTCTTAAAACCCTAATCCATGGCTCACATATAATGCAGCTCCACCGTTTGATCCTCCAACTCCCTTCTGAAAACACAATTCTTCAGGGAGGCCTATAGACACATGCAGCTCATTAACTAATGAACATATGACCACAAAAAGAAAAGAGATATGGAAAAGCACAAACAAATTGTGTACTTAACATCTCCACTCACATTGCTTTTCATTGTTCCTATGTTTAGATTGTAAACTCTTAATAGTAGTGAAGCATCATTTTATCAGTATCCTGTTTGACAGGTGTTACTATGAAATCACAACGTAGTTTAGCTTAACCTAGAGATGAGAAACAATAGGAGAAATGACACACAGCATCATATGATAACCATTGTTGTCAAAGTTATTCCTCAAGAGAGTTGACAGCTGATAGTCATTTACATTTATACCATCCTGAGAGTAGAGCATATGTATTTTTATATACATTTATGTACATTCAAAGTATATTTCAGGTCAATTTCATGCATACCATCACATCTGCCCACTACTGCCTTCCTTGCAGAATTAGTTAGGCTTCTGAACATGTTCTCAGTAACTTCAATATAGAGAAGACATTTTTTTAGAGCTTACTTACTGGAATCCAACCAGAAGTACTATTTTCCATTTCAATTAAAAATGTAATGATAGTTTAAGACAATTGAGCGATTTAAAATAAAGCAGCAATGAGTTTCAGTATCAGCATTGTGGGGTTATTTTTTAAAATATTAAAGAACAGTCAAAGTAACCAAATTCCTTTTATGACAAATATTCAAGGCTATAATTAACCTTTATTGGCCTTTGACTGACTGACATTATCCTTGGATAAGAATAAGAAAAATGTCTCCTTGGTATTCTCATTTATTAGTAAATCTGCATTGATGTCCCAAAACTTATGCTATTGTTCTTTAGTTGATTAAATCCAATCATGGTAATGAGATTAAAAAAACAACACAGCAATTATATTACATTTTACCATATTCTTTTAGAAGCGTGTCATTAAAGGTCACTGTCATCTTTAAGTTTCAAATCCTCTTAGAAATTTAATTTTCTCTCCTTTTCCTTCCCCTGATTCTGAGCTTGAAGTTTATGCTCTAATATTAGTATAGTCTTCACATTCCTTTCCAATTGACTAGCCCTATTTTATGGGGTTTAAATTAACTTTTTTGTTTTTGTTTGGCTATGTATAGAAAAATCCTCCTGTTCAAAATAATAATGTGTTCATTAGTATCAGCAGTGATGTCAACTCATCTCCAAAACATAATTGCTATGGCTACACCAGGAGAAGCAAAACAAAACTTTACAGGACCAACAAAAAACAGAGATACTGGCTTTACTATAATTTTTATATTTCTCACTAGAATATAGGGTGTTTGCTTCAGAAACAGTTATTTAGAATTGAGAGGAAGTTTCCCTATCATATCCCAAGTCAAATTTGGAGTCTGAAATTCTTAACCAAGTCCCTATAATCTCAAAGTTGGGGAAGAAAAACAAGCTGTGTTTACTTTAAGTTTTAAAGCAAATATATTCTAATAAATATTAGGAAAACAACTAACAGATTCTCTTTGGGTGTATTCACTGATATATAAAATTAAAAATCCATAATCATTACTGAATTTTAAAGGTGATCTATGTTTCGGAAGTATTTGCAAACTGACAATGACTGAGGAGTGAGGACTTTTCAGTATCTCCTGAAGGCCCTATTGAGAGAAAATTAATTCTAGCAGCAGTTTATTTTCTATACAATCATCACACTGGGAAATATTGCATGATTCATTCTAATGATACAATTCAATATTGACCCAAGTGAGTATGTAGCAAAGGGTTATTTCCTCTATATTCTTAGAAAAGTCTTCCACACAAAGTATTGTACTCACTACTCTAAGAATCAAACATTCATGCCAAGCTCCATCAATCCTTTTTCTGTTTCCTAAATCTGGTGCAACAAATGTTAATGTCCCCTTCCCCAATCCCCACCTCCCTCTCGCTCGCTCTCTTGGAGGAGAGAAAGGCCACATCCTAACATGATAAGATTTTCAATCATTGCTAACACTAGCAAACCCTCAAAACCAAGGCGCTTAAGAGTGGAAAGGTGCTTGGGTCGCTACAGCTGTTTTACGTTTGGGAGGGAGGGAGGAAGGAAGAGGGGGATAATTGGCTGCCACTCGTTTCAGATCTTGGACATAACGCAGCGGCGGCTGCAGCGCAAAGCAAACAAGGGCGCTGGAAGTTGGAGACTGCAGGGCTCATGGCTAGGTGCCCCAGGCGGAGGAGGGCCGGGTCGGGCCCCGGTCCGCCCACCAGCCCTGCGCTCGCTCGACCTAAAAAAGTTTCCCCGGGACGCCGCGGCTGCCTCGCGCGCGCTGGCCCCGCGTCCCAGCATCACTCCAGCCGCCGCGCTCCACAGGCTGCCCCATCCCTCGCCAAACCGCACTCGGACGCCGCAGTCCCGGGAGCAGCCCAACGCGCCCCCCTGCCCGGCCTGCGAGCGCCCCGGGGCGCCTGCCTGTGCAGAAGCGCCCGCCGCGGGGTGCCTCCCCCTGGCTGCCGCGCCCGGCCCTGGGAAGGGATGAAAGAGCCGCCGCCAACGCCGAAAGTCCTCGCTGGGCGTCAAACTCCTGCCGACTTGCTGGGGAGTTCGGCTGGAGGAAGCGGGCAGCGCGGGGCTGGGTCCCAGCCACGCCGCAGGGCAGGCAGCCGCTGCCCGCCGCCCCCGAAGGAAGGAAGCGCGGGTACCTTGCGAGGTGATGGGTGGCGGCAGCCGGGACCGGCCCCCGTCAGACACCCAGAGGAAGAAGCGGCTCCGCCAGCGCCCGACTCAGCCTCGGCTCCCGGCTCCGCCACCGAGAAAGTTTCCTGACGTCAGGCTGGGCGTCCTCCCGCCTCCCCTCCCACCATTGATCTGCTGGCGCTTCGCTGCTCCCGGGCTCCCTCTGGCTCGCTACAGCGGGAGGCGGCCTGGCTCATTGGCAGTCCGAGCGCGTTGGCGCGCCCCCTCCTCGCTCAGCGCCCAGCCAGGCGACGGGGGCTTTGCGCCCGCGGTCGTTTAGATGGGGAATGATCCCGCCCCCCGCGTCCCACAGCAGCGTCGCTCCTCCGGAGCCCCCGCTCTGGAGATAGCGCGCACCCCAGGGCTCGACGTTGCCTACAGCGCGCGTTACACCAGAGAGCACGGGCCAGAGGTAATAGACGCTGGCAGCGAAACGGTCTTCAACCACCATAGCGAGTCTGGCGGGGGGGGGGGCTGCATTCTTGGAGAAATCTGCTGTGGGGGGATGCAGATGCTGAGGGATGTATTGGCAGGCTAAGAGTAACTAGACACAATCCCCCCACCCACACCTGATTGGGGTCCCCAGCTGTGAAGTCCTGTGGTGGCATAAGTGATGTGAGCAGGGGCCATCAAAGAGCACCTGTACAAATACATCTGGAGAGAAGAGACCCTGGCTCAGCAGGCTTCCACCTTGGGTAGTTTATGAAATGCCTTCCCCCTCCAGTGACCTATTGCCATGGCCACTCATGTGGGTCTTGGAGCCCAAGGCTGGTCCTGCTGGCCTCCAACAAGCAGAGCCCTGACAGAGGACATTGCCACAAGGCTGCTTATAAATGGGATGGCAGCTACCCTCATAACCCTACCTGGAATGGTGCAGCTACTACCCCGAAGGTAAAGGTGCTGTGTGCATGTGGTGGAGAATCCTATGAGAAGCAACCACCCAGGTGTAGAGCCCTATGCTAGGGTGGCAGGAAGCCTTCTCCCATAGGAATCTCCCTGGACTGGCTGGAGGAGAATTGCTCACAGAGGACATGCTGTTCATGTTACGGGGGGAGACTCCTCCCAGATGGAACCCAGCCTGCCCACAGATGGGAAACAGCAGACTAGTTGCACACCAGGGAAGAGAGAGAATCACCGACTCATGGAAGGGATGTTAGCCGAGCCCTTGTCATCCCAGAATAGGGCTTGTGTGTAGGTAGTACCACCATACCAAGCAAGGTCAAGGCCATATTGAGATCAGGTCTATAGGAGCCCCTGATTGGATAGATGGAGGGTCTCACATTGCCTTAATCCAGCCCTGTCTTGGGGAAAATCTGGGGGCAGAGGGAGGTGAGAAAAGGGAAGAGGAAACAGTTGAGGATGTCTAGTCTGGTAAAGCTGTCATTTAGATAGTGTATATATAGTGGAAAGTACAATCCACAATTGGTCGATTTGATTCCTTGCTCTCTCTGAGCTCTTACAGAGAAACATTACTTATGGATAATGCTGTCCTATCCAGTTGGCTATTCTAGCAGATAATGATCTGGTTTCAGTTATTCACACCTTTGTCACTTGTTTGCTGGACTACTGCAATGCAATACACCTGGGCATGATGTCTTTAGCACTTAGGAAACTCCAGCTAGTACAGAACACTAGATCATATCTTCTCAGCACCAAGGCTACCACAAGCACATCAGTCTTGGCCTCCTCTCTTTATGATGGATTCCCATAGAATTTCTAAGCAAAATCAAGATCTGAGATCTTGCAAGATCTTATCTTAAAGATGATCCATAGGTTGGCTCCAGAGTATCTAAAAAACTACCTAAAGCTCTGGGATGAAGTCTATGGCCAACAGCTCTGCTCCTCAGGCACAATTAAACTCTCTACAATAAGGGTAAAGAACATCCCTGTAAGAGCCAGGACTTTCTCAGGGCCAATCTGAGACCACGGAATGAACTCCCCTGGGAATTCAGGACCTTCAAAAATCTCACCACCTTCTGCTCTGGTTGTAGGGCATATTTATTTCACCTTGCCTTCTCAAATAGTGTGTGTGTATATGTATACACACACTCTCTCTCAAACCCTACCAAGACAAGACACTGCAGATGCTTTTTGGCCTGGAAAGAGGATGAGAGAGCAAACACCACATGATAAATGTGTAGCTGTATTTAATGCCCTGCTGGAAAGTGTTCAGGAACTACAGTAATGAGCACAGTATGAAAACCCCTATAGAATACGTTTTGTGACGAAGTCTGTGATGGGAGATGGAAGTCTTCTGGTTACGGGACATGCAGTCCCTCTTATTTTGGCACTGGGAGATGCAAGTTAGGGGGATATATATTTTTTGTTAAAGTGTGCTGTTGGGGCACAGAAATTAAGTTCAAGTATTTTCAATGAAAGTCATGGGGACTGCAGGTTAGGGACCATGTATTCCCTGGGGAAAGACAAAATCATCTCTCTCATGTTCCATTTATTCCCTGTGTCATTCTGCCATGGTGATTCCAGTAAAGGGACATGCACTCTCTTTGAAAACACAAGGAACTCATCTGTCATTCCTACTCCTCATTTTCCATAGCAGATCACCAGAGTAATAGCAGCATCTCATTTTTCATTATTCAAAAGACAAACCGTGAGAGTGGCCACTTAGCAGAGCAAGACATGTCACCGAAAGCAGAGCAAAGTTTGTCTTAAGCAAGGTTAAGAGATATTGTAGTAGGCGCTGCCTCACACATGGGCTTGCTAGATGATCTCTCTCAAGGTCACTTTCAGCCCCCAATTCTATGATTATTCTGAAAAATTGAGGTTGTCATGATGGAGTGATCATGACCAAAAAAAAGGATACAATGGTTTTTAACAGTAAACCACACAAAAATATGTATTCATATAAAGTGTATTATATGAAAAACAGTTATAAATTTGATGTCATTCAGTGGGAACATCCACAGATTCAGACTAACCTGTTAGCTTTAATCTCTGATTATAGGTAGATAAATGTTGACCACTAATATCTTCAGTAGTAACATCAGACAAATATGATCACTGATATGCACTAATGCCTTGAAATAGGGCTGATTAATTAGAGTGATTAATTTTTCCATTGATTTGCAACCACAAAATATTGCCTCAAAAATTTGAATGCTGAAGTGAAGCAAATTCTCACAATGTTCTCTACTGCAGAGTACAAATATCAAATTCCTAAAGAAGAAAAACAAACAAGCATCAGCATAACTTTACATTTTTAAAACATCTAAATTTTGAATGTGGGCAGTTTGTATGTAAATCATGAGACTGTTACACAGAATAATTTTGTACAAAGTTCCTAACAATGGCAACAATCAGTCTGCTTAAATCCCAGCCCAGAGAGGAAACATACCAAACTGAATATACAAAGAAGGAAGAAAAATGGGGGGAGAATGGAATATCTATTTGGACTCCCAATGTGCATCACTTTCACTGCTGTTTTTTGGGCATGATGACTTTTTAGCATCTGGAAGTTGCACCCATCTTAAGAATTTATATGAAAACTACAGAAAGAAAAACAGCCCTGTTTGAATAATAGAATGGTGGAAGGGTGCATAATGAATGACTGCAATTTCTCATTTCATCCACAGCTGATTTTTCCTTTTGAGAGGCAAAAATGCTGATAAGCTCTAATGCTCCTGCTGGATCACACAGGTGGTGGTGTCACTGTTGCTGACAGTCCCTCACCTGCATGTGCATGAAACAGTACTGGCACAGGCTGCACCAGCATCTCGTTAACAGTCTAAGTTGACAGCCCATTGTATATATCTCCTATTCTGCTTATGTCTGTCCAACTGTGGCCAGCTGGGGGGAAATTATGAAGTCCATATAGGATTTTTTTTTGGGGGGGGGGGAGCATTTCATCATAAATGTTACAGAAGTATTTTAATACAAAGATATTTTGAAGGGGGTTTTAAATTGCTTTAAATATTTAGGGTTTGTTTTGTTTTTTTCATTAGTGTGATTGTTTCCTGAGATAAAGAGCCAACTCCTGCACTCCATACTCAAACAAAACTACCATCAGTTTCAACAAAAGGGTATGGTTTTATATTTAGCTTTTGAAAGTGAACAGTACAAGCTAACTTGTGACAGGTGCTGCCTAGGACAAACAATCTTAAATTGGTTCAATAAGTATACTACGTGTATATATATATATATTTGATAATCCTAGCTCAACTACTCTCAAGGTAAGAAATGTAAGTTCAAAGTTTTGATTCTACCTTATTTCGCAAAGTCATGTGCATCTTTTCCTGTTCATGTTTTATAAAATAAAACTTCAATAGGTGTATTTTTAAGCTAAGAGAAATAAAGGTCAGCAGGTCATCAATGTCAATAGCAAAGCAAAAGTGCATGCAGAATAAATGGAAGACATTTCTAGCAAAGAAATATGTTTTAGTTTTAAATTTCTAAGGCTACTTCCAAAAGAAGTGAAAATTTGATTAAGGGTATTCAAAAATACTGTTACTGTGCCAATATATGCAAATACCATTCAGCATCAGGGATGGTTTCAAGTAAAATGAGATACAGATTTAATGAGTGACAAGATTTTGTCCCAACTTCACTCAGTGATATTTAATGGGGTCAGGGTATAATTTGTCCTAAAATTGTTAGTAATAACCCAGTACCATTTTGAGTACAATACAATAGTTTCATAAACATTGCTATAAGTCAAAACATTTTCAGTGCTCATTACATAGGCAACTGAGTTTCCCATTAAAATATAGATGTTTTATATTAAAATCTGGGGGGGAGGGGTGGCAGAAGAAGGAATCTGTGTTTCTCTCTGAGAATCTCTATTTTAGTATATAATTAAGAGGAATGTAATAGGAATCTATTTTGAACTACATCTTATGCATATTCCTTGGAGGGAAAAAGAGAGAAGTATCATAATACATGGCTTCTTTTCATTTGTTTCTTCCTTGAGAGAGTTTTTTCCCCATCATCGAGACTACCAGTAGGGGAAAAGGTCAGGTTTAAGAGATTGAAAGTAGAGCAGAAGTACAAGAAGTCCAGAAATAGTCCCTCTTTTTCGTAATTGTTTGCATATATGATTCAGCAAAACACTGAACATGTTTAAAAGGAAGAAAATCCTGAGTCAAGGTAATAACTGTTTCACAGGTCCATTGATGCCTTAATCCAGCCTGCACTGGGCAAAACTGGACGAGGTTTATTGGAGCTCTGGGTCTTGAATGTAGCAGGGAGGATGAATGAAAAATCAACCAAACAAAATAAATTGGGAGAAATCTATAGAAATAGAGGGTTACATTAATACAAGGGATGAGATTAAGGAGGTAAGTGAATGAGGCTTGTACCAATGATGAGGTCCAAGAGATGCCACCCTTTTGTTGAGTAGTAGCTCCCCCCTCAAGTGATCTAAGGAGAATTGCCCAACATCACTCTCTGAAATGCTCAACAAGGAAGGACCAGAAATCCAAGAGAAGCCCTTTCATTCCTACCACAGTCTGCAAATGATTCAACACCATGCTGTGATCAATGGTGACAAATGCAAGTGATAGATCTAAGAATATCAGCGTAAATATGCTGGGGCTGAGGATTCTCATTTATGCTTAGGCAATGTCATAGGGTCACTGCCCAATCAAGGTATAATCCAGGCCTGACTCCTTCGGACTTTGACTTTTTAAATTTTCCCCATCAGAGTTATTAGATACAGAATGTTCTCTACTGCACCTAGACTTCTTACAGCTTCATACCATGTTTTCACAATAAACAGTCTTTACATTACTCTGGTATTGTAATAGGGGCTTTTAAGGCCCTCTTACACTGCCACAGAGGTGTAAAGGTACCTAAGTGTAACTGAGAATCAGATCCCGAGGCTGATTTAGTATGACTCAAGCCTTATAAATTAATAATTAGATCATTTATCAATGCCATCAGTGCGGTTTCTGTTCTGTACCCAGACTGACAAAGGTGAAGCAAATCTGAGGCATCTAGACACTAATTATTTTACTAAAACCTCAAGAATAGAATATTGGATGATTGTTAACCAGATTATTAGGACAAGTGTTGAACAAAGCGGCATTCACTTAATGTTACAACATCTGAATTTCTGCTATTTCTTTAGAATTGACCAAACACTCCTCTACATCAGGCTTACTGAGGACAATTGACAGAAGTTGACATATTTATGATTTTTCTTAGAGGGGAAGAACAGTTGGGTAAAGAGCCATGATCTAACTTGATTCAGGGGGAAATGTAGTCAGGCTTCAAAGTGTGAAGGGTTATTGACATAGAAGTCACAAATGATTTTCTCTCATTGTGCCTTCTCTTTTGTATTCCATTGGATAAATGATTCTTGCTGACAGTAGCATGTTGTAATCTCATGTCAAAAGTCTGTAACATCAGAGTTGCTAACAGAGGTGTCTCCATTGTTCAGTCTAACTAGATTAACTGGGGAATAAGACCCTGGGGGAGATTTCCTGGCTTATAACAGATGGCGAGTAGGCAAAACAAATTTTCAGCAAAACATATTTTTGTTTTTGTCAACTTTTCAGGAGAGCTTTTCCCCAAAACCAGCACTAGTGGAAAGTAATTAAGATCATTAAAGGAAAAAGCAAAGAACTATTTCTGTATATGTGTACAAAGATTTGATGAGTAGTCTTGCATGCAGTTCGTGGACAATTAGAAATATATCGTTTTAAAATTTTTAGTTAGGGACTTATTTTCATTAATAGGGCATGCATTAATGTATTATATGTAAATATAAAATTAGATGAGTTTTGTAGTAGGTATACAAGGTATCCAAAGTTACTACAAAGCGTATTCAAAATAGACATGAGGTTTCACATGCACAGCTGTACTGTTGCTAACTTGTCTTGATCCTGCTCCTATCAAAGTCAATGGACTTTCAGTAAGAGAAGACTCAGACTTTTGGCTGTTACTCTGGTTAATTTATTGCTAGAAGTAAAAAAAGTGAAAAATATATTGAAAACAAAATGTTTGACACTTTTTAGAGAATAAAAGCATATAGTATTAAATATCAATTTTTGTAATATGAATTGTTTTCTTTCCAGTGATCTAGTTGAGTGAAAGTATGCAGTAGAGAAAGCCTCCCCTCCCTCCAGAATGCTAAAAATGACTGTTGTATATTATGACTAAAAAATTAAGTGTTATGGCCCAAGCAACTCGTGTCAAAAAATTTCAAAGAATGGTCACTTAAATTCTTTAGGTGCCTAATTTGAGATTAAGGAGGTCTGGTTATGAGAGGTGCAGAGTATTCACAGTTTCCATTAATGTTAGTTGGAGCTGTGGATTTTTAGCTCTTGAAATGAGGCCACAGATGTCTCAAGCTGGGCATCCACCTTTGAACATTTGTCTCCCTGTAATCCCCAATTTGCTTTCCACATGTTTCAGAGCAATGTTTAGTGGAAATACCCAGACACTAACCCTGGAGTTAGTTCCTTTACGACATAGAGATTGGCAGAGAAACATTAGAAATTGTTGTGCCAGCTTGACCATACCTACTGTACATATGGACACCATCAGTTTTCAAAGCCAAGTCTTTGCTAGTGATACAATCACAAATATTTATCCAAAATGTCTAAACCAAAAAACAGTTGTTATTCTTAGCACAAACTGAAAATGTATATAAAAGTATATTTTTAAATACACACTCAATACACCACTTATATTCAACAAAAACATGAAAACTTTATAGTTCCAATTCAGCCCCCTTAGAATTCAAAGGGTGGTGGATGAGGCCCTATTATTTACATATTCCTTATACACATACAGAAATCAGATATTTAGATATAAAAGTATTGTTGTATCTTAAGTTTTTGATGGGCTTCTGAGATAATGTGTTAGAAAGAAAAGAGTTTGAGCTTTGAGAAAACTAGCCCCCTGCCATAATCAATACCAATATCATCAACAGTTAAATCAGTAACTAATATCTTCAAAAGGTATTTAATAAAATAATTCAGGGAAGGCCCAGCCAAAGCCAAAAATCTCTTAGAGACCTTTACTCAAGGCCAAATGAATATTTTGAGACCCCCCCGACATTTATTTATTTTCCATTGTTTTCCTCCTTATGGAATACATTGTAACATTTTATGCAAGATGCACTGGACTAAATGTACATTTATCTGTATTTTAGAATGTTTTAATGTTTTACATTATATGCAGTAAATCTAGAGACATATAAATCATGCCCTTGGTGGTACACAAGTGATACATTTAATATATTAGTATCAGTTAATGTATTTTCTTCATGTAATGTAAAGCTGAAAAATAAACAAGAGAAAAAGGGAATTTGCCAGGGCAGGGAAAGCTACAACATGAATATGAATGCACAATATAGCAATTAATATTGAAACAGAAAGAACTGAATATTAGAAAAGAAATAAAGTAAAACTATAAAACATAATTAAGATCTGTATGGCAAAAAAAACCCATACATGTTTTACAGCTTCCCTGTATTTTTGAACACTAAGTTTTGTAGAGTAATTATCTAGGTGAGTTGTTCTGAAGAAATGAACACTCTGCTGTTGTAGTTGTATATGAAGTCATTGGTTAGAACATTCATCTGTTTAAAGCAATTAAATAAAACAAGAAGTCATGAGAAGTTTGTTTTTGATGTTCAACTTCCATAGAAGAACTTTTTGCTTAGGTGTTCAACCAAATGCAAAATAATAACACGAGAACATGCACCCTGTGGTATTGATTTAGAATCAAAGGGCACAAAGAGTCAAAGGAGTTAAGTGACCCTGTGTGGTGAATGGGAACCCCTTGAGTTCCTACTTCTCTGTGGTTTAGGTTACTTCCCTTCTCTCACACTCATAGCATCATTCCCCTGCTCGGGGTATAGAAGAGTGTCTCCAACCATGTTGAACCAACCAACCAACAAAAACAAGGGGAGGACAGGATCAAAGTAAAGAGAAGGGGGGGAAAGGAGAAGAGTGCTCAAGCTTTTCTTTAGTCACTTGGTCACCTCTTAAAAAAGCATATAGACGAAGATGGGCCTTAGAGTTCTGATTGGGGCTAGCACCCATCCTTAGACTCCCACTCTCCCTTTTTGTGCTTAGTCCAGGCTGTTTCAGGCGCAGCAGGGTCCATGGCTCTCTCCCTCTTCACTGATCTAATTACTATAACCAGCTGTTCCTGTAGCACAGTACCCTTAGTGATCTCCTCTTCCTTTTTTAATTTCTTCCCCCCTGGCAGAGCAAGCCCTGCAGGTGTGTCTGGATAGCCCTGGCTGAAGAGCTCATTAGCTTCCTCCTTAACAGGATAAGGACATGCCTCATCACACCCTGTCACTGTCCAACTTTAAACTGCTGGAAACAAGATTTGAGATTTGTATAAAGAGCTCAGTGTACTTAGTACTGTAGCAAACACAATTAAACATCTTTTTAACCTTTTAATAAAGAACCAGAAAAAAAGTAGACAGTTAAGGCATCTAAGATATAAAGTACTAGCAAAAGTGCCCGGCGTTGCTCGGGTCAGTCGGAGCTGGGGAGGGGGCAGACGGCTGACACCCCCTGACCAACCCCAACACCCACACCTCACCCCTCACCCACCCCAACACCTTCCCACCCCCCCCCCCCAGACCAAACCCGACACCCCCCGGCTCACTTACCCGCCAACCAAACCCGACACTCCCACCTGACCCTCCCCCGACCAAACCCGACACCCCCACCTGACCCCCCCGACCAAACCAGACACCCCCACCTGACCCCCCCGACCAAACCCGACACCCCCACCTCACCCGCCGACCGAACAGTGTATTTAATAATCTGTGTGCTACACAGTGCACCGTGAGCCGGGGGGGTGTCGGGTTTGGTCTGGGGTGGTGGGAAGTTGTCGGGGTGGGTGAGGGGTGAGGTTTGGGTGTTGGGGTTGGTCAGGGGGTTTTGCAGTTGGTGGTGGGGTGAGGTGGGGGTGTCGGGTTCGGTCCGGGGGTAAGTGAGCCAGGGGGTGTCTGGTTTGGTCTGGGGGGGTGGGAAGGTGTCTGGGTGGGTGAGGGGTGAGGTGTGGGTGTTGCGGTTGGTCAGGGGGTGTTGCGGTTGGTGGGAAGGTGTCGGGGTGGGTGAGGGGTAAGGTGGGGGTGTCGGGTTTGCTTGGGGGGGTAAGGTGGGGGTGTCGGGTTTGGTCGGGGGGTAAGTGAGCCGGGGGGTGTCGGGTTCGGTCTGGGGGTGTCGGGTTTGCTTGGGGGGGGGGGTGAGATGGGGGTGTCGGGTTCGGTCGGGGGGTAAGTGAGCCAGGGGGTGTCGGGTTTGGTCTGGGGGGGGTGGGAAGGTGTCGGGGTGGGTGAGGGGTGAGGGGTGGGTGTTGGGGTTGGTCAGGGGGTGTTGCGGTTGGTGGGGGTGTTGGGTTTTCTTGGGGGGGTGAGGTGGGGGTGTCGGGTTCGGTCGGGGGGTAAGTGAGCCGGGGGTGTCGGGTTTGGTCTGGGGGTGTTGCGATTGGTGGGGGGGGTGAGGTGGGGGTGTCGGGTTCGGTCGGGGGGTAAGTGAGCCGGGGGTGTCGGGTTTGGTCTGGGGGTGTTGCGATTGGTGGGGGGGGTGAGGTGGGGGTGTTGGGTTCGGTCGGGGGGTAAGTGAGCCAGGGGGTGTCGGGTTTGGTCTGGGGGCGTGGGAAGGTGTCGGGGTGGGTGAGGGGTGAGGGGTGGGTGTTGGGGTTGGTCAGGGGGTGTTGCGGTTGGTGGGGGGGTGAGGTGGCGGTGTCGGGTTTGGTCGGGGGGTAAGTGAGCCGGGGTGTGTGTGTCGGGTTTGGTCTGGGCACCCACCCCGACACCTTCCCCCCCCCCCGACCAAACCCAACACCCACCCCTCACCACTCACCCACCCCGACACCTTCCCCCCCCCCCCCCCCGACCAACCCCGACATCCCCCGGCTCACTTACCCCCCGACCAAACCCGACACCCCCACCTGACCCCCCCCAAGCAAACCCGACACCCCCACCTGACCCCCCCCAAGCAAACCCGACACCCCCATCTCACCCCCCGACCGAACCCGACACCCCCATCTCTTACCGTCCCACCAAACCCAACTCGGATCCATCGCAGGCGGGGAGGGGGCCCAGAGCCGAGGGATTCCGGGGACCTTCGCAGGTGGGGGGGGCACAGAGCTGATGGATTCCGGGGTTCCGTTGGGGAGGGGCAGAGAACTGAGGGATCTCCGGGGTTCTGTTGGAGGAGGGAGGGGCAGTGAGCTGAGCGAGTGCGGTGTCTGTTGGAGGGGGTTTTATGACATCATCACCACCTAACCGCCCAGCTGATGTGATTGGCCCTGAAAGACTTTCACCCCTGGGGGGCGTCAGAGGTGAGATCCAAAAAAATTTCGACCCTTACCAGCATCTAGACCCCAAGACCCCTAACTGTACCAAATTTCAAGTCTCTGGCTCAAACGGTGCGGGAGGAGTTCGCTGTCATACATACATACACCACTTGACTTTTATATATATAGATAGATTAAGTAAGGCTTTCATTTAAACAGCATTCCTTGCTCTATAGAGAGTCTTTAAAAGGAAAAAAAACCCACAACCTTGTCCGATGCTTTCTTGGTAGTGAAGATGGTAAGAACTGTCCTCTGGGGACAAGAGAAGAAGTTAGTTGAGATAGGCTGGAGCTATTGTTGTTGCTTTTATTTTTCTAGAAAACAAACAAACACAAAAGGGGAGAAGAGAGAATAGCAAAGACAGAAAATGCAGCCTCCATCTCTGGTATTAACTCTCATTTGCAACCTTGCTGCTGGAAAAAGACAGGCAACCACATAGTCTTCTCAGACACTTCAAGTCCTGGCAAACTCATACCAGCAGCAGGCTGTTAACAGATTTACTGTTACATACAGCACAATTTCCCACTGAAAGTTCAAGATGTGTTTTAACATTAAAAGAAGTAAAAATGAACCTTAATTCTGTTTAGAACAAAATGACTTCATACCCATTAAAGAACATTTAACATTCAGAACATTAAAAAAATGGCGCCTAAGTATCCCTTAGGAAGTAATAAGAGCTCTAACTTGTTCTGGTTGCTGTTCTTTCCACATTATATTAGTCTCATAAAAAATCTTAGGTGGAGAGCAATACTATACCCAACATTCAGGATGGAAAGGGATAACTTATGCACCAAAATACTTAACATAGGAGCTTGTAGTTCATTGAATTGGCTAGACTGGCACAGTATATCGCTGATTAAGATGTAGTGATGCAATATTGTTGTACCAAATGCCTGGAACTACGTCAGGATAACCACTGGACAAAGACGTCTTTTTGTATGTGAAGCGTTTTTTGTGGTTGTCCACACAGAATGGTAAGAAACCTTGGCTTTGATAAATCTTTAAATGGAGACCCTATGGTATTTTGTGTTGAATAGCACCATTTTACTCAGCAATTGTTTGGAACGGAGAAGTTTGTAGTTAGATATTTGATCCAATTCTTTTAAAATTCAGTGAAGGAGGAGTAGATCTGATCCTGGCCACCACTTGATTTATCATATCACAAAATATTCATTCACTGTGCATGAGTATTTTGCAGGGAAATAACCATCTTGTTCTGGGAAAGGTAAACTAAGGACAATAGTTGTAGCCTCCCCCATATAAATCTTCATGCTGCCCATTTCCTTGTTTTCCATTAGATTTTGTTCTCTTGTCACATGTCTCAACCTTGTCCCTGGATGGATTTCTCACTAGCCTCCTCTCTCTTTAGGCTGATCACTGACTCTTTTCTTGTTTTTTCTGTATACCCTTCATTTTTTTAAAGTTACTGTGAAACAAGGCTTACCACACTCTTAGAAAGTGGCTACCACATGCATTCATTTTCTGTCCTTATATATTCCCTTTCCCTGAAACCTTTTATAATTCCTATCCTAATCTTTTGGTTTGGGATTAATACAAACAAAAGAAACACAGCTATCTTTGCTAAAGATACTAATTTCTTATGGTCTTGGGATGTCAATTTCTTGACTCCATTTTTTTGGGGCCACACTAGAGAAAATCCTGTTTGAAAAATTGTTTTTGTCACAGTTCAGCCCTTGACATCCAGGGAAAAAACATTATCTGTCAATGCAGCCGGTAATTTATAGATGACAGCATACTACAAAGCAATAAGACTCAAAACCACAAATGAACCACATTCTACCATCATTCTGTAATACGCCTTTCCCCAACATGAGGGTGCTATGAGACATCTTCCTGGGAAATGCTATAAAATCTAGAAAGAAAAATAAATAAAATAAATTACACATCCCTAAAAATTGTGATTACCATTTCTTGATGTTCTTTTTCTTGTTTACTTTTTTCCTTCTCTGTTTCTATTTTCATCTTTAATTATCTTTATCTCTTTTCTCTTCCCCCCCCCTCTCTCTCCTTCCCATGTCATCTATTTCCCTTATGTAACAGGGTGTGCTCAATCAAGAACTCAAATCCCTACCAGGGAACATTAATTGGGACCTGATCGAAAGACAGGCTGTCAGTACAAGGTGCCAATTAACTCAATGAAAGTCTAGCTGAAGGGCTAATTGGGTGGAAGTAACCCAGTAACTGGGACTATATAAGCTGACAGGAAGGCAGTCCTAGTGATGAGAGTAGGGAGCCTGAATGAAGGCTGGTGTGGTGGCTAATACTGTACCCTTTCCCAGAAGCAAATGGGGGAAGCTGCCAACTGACAATAAATAGCATTCCAGGCTGTGGCCTGCTGAAGGGATATAATAAAGCATGATGATGGTGGTGAGGAATACCTGGAGTTATGAGGGTCAGTTGTGAGGCTGGAAAAGACTCTGAGGGGATCATCCTCTGACATCTTCTGCTTCATCTTTTTACTCTTTTGTTTCTTCATTAAACATAAATCAAACACTATCTTTTTTTCTCCCGAAATAAATCTCTTATGCTTCTCATCCTTTATTCCATTCCTTTATAGTTCTTCTGCATCTCCCCATTTTGTTTCAATGTCTTTATTATTTCTTCCTCCTTTGCTCTCTTGTTCCTTACTGCACCCAGTTCTGCTCATTTCCCCTTTCCTTTTGGGCCCCAAGCTTGGCCCTGTGATCCTGACCTTCTTCCCTAACACATACATTTCTAGCTATATTCTGCATTTCTATAATCAGTCCATCTCCCATCATCAGTGCTTCCAAGTAGGAGTTCTACCTAAAACAAATGGTCTGAGGAAGGAGCCAACGTCCAAACAAAGGAATGCTCCTACTCTGCTCTGACTACAGGTTTCATACAGAGTGAAGGTCATTGATAATCAGAAAGGACACAGAGAAAACCATTCTTGAAACGTGTAACACTAACAGCTGAATGGAGGAGGAGGCTGTATCAAGCCATCTCACACACTGCCAGCTGTAGAGGAAAGGTAGTTGACTGCCAGTCTGCATTCTGTAGCCACATACTCCTTAGATGAAGCACAGGCCAATCCATCCACTTCTCAGTTTTCAATCTCTAATCCTACCCACAAGAGATTCTGGTACATGCTCTATGTAATGAAATCAGAGCAACAACACACAGATGGCTCAGAATCTTCTGCAGAGTTTAGAGTTGGAAGAACTGGAAGGGTGAGAGTATTAATCTCAGTAACTCTCTTTCAAACTTCCCTTGATTATACCTGGGACCATTAAGCCATCTTGTACCATCAGTTTATATGTGAAAAAATACCCATTAAAATAGACATAAATATCTAATACAGTTATGTCAGAGTAATAAGGGTGGTGCTGTATATGTAGAATGAACACAGCGCATGAATCCTTAACTAGTCAGGGGCTAGGAATAACAAGAACATCATAATATAGATGTCTCAACTGGCAGTTCAGTGTCCTGCTTCTCTATGAAGCCAGCTCAGTCTTTTATGTGGTTTGGGATTTACATCCATGGGGAATACACGTGCACATCAAGGACAAAATGTAGAGCCTTTTTCATATTTAATCTACAATACATAAATATTACAAATAGTGAACATACTAAGAAGTAAAAATACAGTACAGATTAAACATCAAAAATCCTTGCTATGAAATGATCTCCAAATTTATGATTGCAACAAACAGACATATACTTACTCTGTATAGCTCATTAACTAGGTCTATTGTATGCTTGAGATTTTTTATAGTAAATAACACAGATAGACTTACCTATTAACTGTAGTACATTAATAATTTTCTGACATATTGTCATTACAACTGAAAGGAAATATGGAAAATAATTCCCCAAATAAAAGCTTTCACACAATTTAAAAAACAAGTGAACAAGCAAAATAATTAAGAGGTTTTCCTCTTTTTCATAGGACAGAACAACCTCTCTTTGGATGTTATTCTCTATTCAGTGGATACATAAGGAACACAGGATTGGGTTTTGTACTTGAAAAGAAAATAAAACTTTTTTCTTAATATTTGCTTTGGCCTAAGTTTTTTGTGGTACAATTATTTTTGCAAGCACTGATGCCAAGGAGTAGTTCCATTCAACACAATAGGATGGAACTATTCACATGTGTAATCATAGATGTGTAAGACTGGAAGGGACCTCAAGAGTTCACCTAGTCCAGTCCCCTAGACCAGTCATGACAGGTGCTTAACTAACCTGTTCTTAAAAATCTCCACTGATGGAGATTCCACAACCTCCCTCGGCAATTTGTTCCACTGCTTAATGACCCTGACAGGAAGTTTATCCTAATATCCAACCTAAACCTCCATTGCTGAGATTTAAACCAGTTGCTTGTCATATCCTCAAAGTTTAATGAGAACATTCTTTCTCCCTACTCCTTGTAACAACTTGAAAACTGCTATCATGTGCCCCTCCCCCCCCCTTCTCTTCTCCAGACTAAACAAACCCAGTTTTTTCAATCTTTCCTCATAGGTCATGTTTTCTAGACCTTTAATCATTCGTGTTGTTCTTCTCTGGACTTTCTCCAATTTGTCCACATCTTTCCTGAAATGTGTACCCAGAACCTGACACAATACTCCAGTTGAGGCCTAATTAGTGTAGGGTAGAGCAGAAGAATTACTTCTCATGTCTAGCTTACCTCACTCCTGCTAATGCATCCGAGAATGATGTTTGCTTTTTTCCAACAGTGTGTACTGTTCACTCATATTTAGCTTGCAATCCACTATAATTAAGGCTACAATTTAGTTACAGAGGTCATAACAGTCATGGATTCATGACTTTACCGGACCTCCGTGACGACCATGGCAGGGGACCGTCTGGAACCATGCGCACCACATAGTCCCGCAGTGGCAGCCTTGCACCCCACATAGCCCCACGGTGAGAGTTGCTTCCACTGGGGGCTACATGCCCTTGCCCCACGATGGGCCTGCACCTGGGGCTGTGCACCTCTTCCCCAGCTTGTATGGTTATTTTCAGTAATTTTTGTTTGTTTGTGACCTGTCCATGACTTTTACTAAAAATAATAGTGACAAAATCTTAGCCTTAACTATAACCCGCAGATCCCTTTCTGCAGTATTCCTTCTTAGGCAGTCATTTCCCTTTGTATGTGTGCAATTGATTGTTCAGTAATGTGTAAACACTTGTAGGCTCAGAATCTTAAATACTTCAGATTTTTATATTGCTTGTCCGATATCAGAATCTGCTTTGCCCTTTCCAAGCACACAAACTCTTTAATCTTTAGCATGAATTACTGAAGAATTCTAATCCCCCGCCCCGAATTATTGTTTTTCCATTTGTCCCCAAAATAATTACCTTCATGAACAAGATTAAACCGTTTAAAATAAGAATGGCTTCCACAAATTTTATTTTTTTAAAAAAATTGAATTTTCTCATCTCTTAAGCAAAAAGTTCCAGCAAACATTTACATTGACTTCAAAGGGGCTATTCACCTGGGTAAAGATAAACATACAAGTAAGCGTTTGAAGGTTTAGGCCTGAACTCCTTCACTGCATAAAACTCACAGTGACATCAGTGGAAGTGTTGCTTACTTAACTAAGGAGAAATGGACTGGGGTCATAATCATGAAATCAAAGGAAGTGACTTGAAATAATGTAAGACCTGTAAGTAACACACGTGAAGTTGACTGATTTCATGCATTTAAAATAAAATAAAATAGAAGCTTTGAATTCAGATACATCATGTTATGGATCTACAGAACCACAAAGAGTGATTTACTAGAAAGTCATCCAGGCCTCTGAAAATCAGTTATTTGAGTTTCAAAGGAAGGAGTTTGAGGAGGAAAACTTTGAAATAATATGCATAGATCAAAGAGTGGATTAACTCTCACGGATCACCCGTCAAGAAAGTAGGCCCAAGTGGCTAAAAAATTAGGCAAGTTTTTAATTACATTAAGTTTTTTTGTGGTACTATCATCCCCAATTTGTACTGGTTGCCTGTGTTTCATGAAGTCTCTCAAAAAATAGGATTTATTGTTCTGGTCATTCTCTATCTGGCAATCAGGATTCAGTACATTTAAAATCCTATTTGACATAAGAACACTAGCTGCATTTACGTGGCATAAGTTGTTAATGATTTTCTATATACTAACCTTGCTCCCTATGAATAAAACTGGCACAGTCTTAATAAAGTGACTGTTTTAAAATCGATATCCTGGTGCCCTCCCTCTCCCACTGCAGGACTCCTGAAATGGTCCAATATTTAATCAAAATGTTTTTGATACTGTATAATATATGTCTGTACAGGAGAAGCAAGTAGTGATTTGCTGAAATCAAAGACAAAAATAAGATACATGGTACAGAAATTAAAAATAGAATGAAAAGGGACAAGGAAAGAAAAAACTCCAGGGAGGCTCAGTAGATTTTTTTAACGTTTTCACTTCATAGAAAAGGTAGAAGGGGGGGGGGGATAGCTCAGTGGTTTGAGCGTTGGCCTGCTAAACCCAGGGTTGTGAGTTCAATCCTTGAGGGGGCCATTTAGGGATCTGGGGCAAAAAAAAATCTGTCAGGGGACAGTACTCGATCCTGCTAGTGTAGGCAGGGGGATCCTGCTAGTGTAGGCAGGGGACTGGACTCGATGACCTTCAAGGTCTTTCCAGTTCTAGGAGATTGGTATATCTCCATTTATATTATATATTATATAGATGCAAAATTGTGCAATAAATAATTTTAAAGGGTTGTTTCTTCTTCTTATTTTTTACAATAAAGGAATGAGATAAAATGTGCTTATGGGACAGAAATTTGCTTAGGGTAAGCTGGCTATTCTGCTTGATTCTTTGTTTTGTCTTTTTTTATGTTAAAATTCTCCCTACTGGTCTCCCTGTAAACTACTCCTTCCCACTCCCGCAAGTATGTAGCTATATAAATACTCTGGTTTTTGATGATGAAATAATGTTTGCCTTTCCTATGCATATTTGGTGCCCCATTTGGCTCCTTTAAAAGTTCATGGTAAAACTACCATTGACTTCAGTGAGCAGCTCTTTGCTAAGTTAAAACTGAACAACTAAAGATTAAATATATAATTGGGCTTATTATAATTAAGTAAAATTAGTTAGTGACTGAAAAGACCTACAAGATTATTTACCCATCCACTACCAGTGCAGGGTTGTTTCCTAAAGTTTGGTTCCTTGCACTTTATGTAATGTGGTTTTAAATGTTGAAACTACCTTAGTAAAGAAACATTTTTAATTTAACATGGTATCTACAAGAAAAATGATACTATATATTCAATACATCTGAAGCTAAATCTTATTTTGAGCACTATTGCAGTTTTATCTGTGAGCAAAATTTATCACCTTGCAGAACATAACACTATACCTGGCTCTGCACACTGAATCTAAATAAACTGCAATACCAAGTAGTATTCAATTGTTAAAAGTCTGTATGCATTTTAATAAATATTCATAAAGGCACAGCTATTTTTATGGTGTTATTACAGTACCATTGTTTTGGAGATGTCTTCAGTGTTGGTACATTTGGAAGTCTTCTCAGGAAATACGATTTAAAATAAGAATTCTTGAATAATATCCTCTTGCTAAAATTTAAATTCCAGCTGGAATTTATGATCCAGTCATAATGTATAAAAACTGTATGTGTTTGTCTTTTGAGTAGCAAAACAGAGACCATGCTGTAGGAAGTATATTTTTCTTATGGCAAAGGAGAAAAAAAGCATTGTTGAAAATAACAGGGCAACAGGGAATAAAAAAAAACTTCTAAAAGTTACGTCAAATTTCCAAGCCAGGGGATAGTTAACATCAATAACATTAGTAAAAAATACTGCTTAGGTCTGTATATTTGTTTCCAAGAGAAACTGTAACATCTAAATATAACACAGCAAAGTAAACCTATAGCTCTGCATGAAAACAGCTGTTTCTAGAAAGAGTACATTTGCTTTGCTGCAAAACTATTTTTTTAAGATCAAGTAAAAAATCAAGAGTAAATTTACAAACACTTTTACAATAATTTTCAACCATAGCTTCAAGTCAGGAGTTTGGATTGAAGCTACCCTATGTCCTTGGTTTGGAAACTTTAAATGAAACAGAAAACCACTAGGAGTAAGTAAATAGCCGTTATTGTTGTCCATGTACAATAATTCTTCCAGAATGGCCCATATCACAACTAGTACAAACCAAATACAATAGTCAAGTCAGAAGCATTGAATGGGACTGGGGTGCAGGAGTGAGAGGAGGCTTTCTGCTAATGAAGGTAGGCCCACTGACAGGAACATGATTTTGAAAATGAAACTCCCCCATTGTACTGGTTTGTTTTCTTTTGCTAAGATTCTTTCCAAATTATTTCTCCTCAATACACATAGTGTTGTTTCTTTGAAGGATGACTTTATTTCATTGTTTCTTATTTAATACTGTTGGCAGCATTTTTGCATTAGGTATCATAAAAAAAATGCCAAAATATGTGGCTTTTTTTTTTCTTTGAACATGAATATGCCCACCTGAAAGATAAGAAGAAAATTATGCTGCTCATCTGACTTTGGAGCACTAACAGGAAAAAGTAGTAAAACTATCCATTTTACCTACTATTACAGAATATCCAACTTTCTAGTATAGAACCTGATCCAAAATCCATTGTAGTCAATGGGAAAACTCCCACTGATTTCATTGTAACAGTAATTATCTATGAAAAATTGAGAAGTTAGATGTTGATTCAACTCTTTACATAGGAAGCTGATCATTAAAAGCTCAAATCTGTTTTTAAAATCACCACTAAAATAAAAAAAAATAGTAAATGGACTATGTTAGAGTATCATATTTGCTCCCATAATCCTAGCATCTGATAGTGATCAGGAAAATGAGACTAAAATACTCTGGCTAGACATGTGTTCCTAACATAGCACTGCCTGCTGCTTATTTTGAAGCATGATCGGTGACTGCCAATCATACACAGCTGTGCCAAATTATGTGGCCATTTAATGATGTGGACAAATGTCCACAGGATACTAAAATGAGAACACAAGCAAAATTAGAAGTCTGCATACACTGTACTTTAAGTATTGTACTTTAATTAATGCTTAATAGCCACAGATATGCCAAAAATGTCTGGCAATTTTTCTGCTCTGAACAAGAGTGTGGCTGCCCAAATTCACATAGCTCAGCATCCTTTTTTATTTGACTTATGAGTACTACTAAGAGGGAAAAGAATACAACAAAAATCCTAATTATTTCAGTGGAAACTATGTTATTTGTGGAATAAAATTTGTATTTTTACAAAACCAGAGATTAATGGAAATTGTTTCTACAATTTTTAAAATTCCATCAGAAATATTTTTTATTGCAAGTAGATACTCACATATGGCACTTGCAATCCAAAAGTTGCAGCACTGATAAATAAAAAAAATAGAGAACTTTGGGCTATTGATTTCATTGGCAGCAAGACTGAACCCTTGAAAGTGAAGTTGCCTGGAAACAAAAGTGAAACCGATGAAGCTATAGTCAAACTCTTAATGTGATTAGGAGAAACACAGAGGAAATAAAGAATGAGAGGTATGTGGGAAATTTGTTTCCCTAATTTTAATAGCTAACCAAATATAAACTAGAAAAACACAGGTCTGTCTGAAAGCTCTGTTGTTCTATGGAACAAGGAGAGCCTGCAAAAGCATTTCTTCTCTGTCTCCAGAAATACGAAAATACAGAAAAAAATTCTTTGTATTAAAAATAAATATTACTACAGTGTTCTTTTGACTAAGTTAGTCATAAGAGTATTTCATAATTAGCTAAAGATTACTGAAAAATACTGTGCTCTCTCTCTTTATGTAATTATACTGGAGTTTCCTAGCTGTCCAAAGGAATGTAATAAGTGGATTTAAAAAAAAGCAAAAAAACCCCACACCCTTTTTATTTGAGTAAAATTCAGTTAGGAACTCGCTTTAAGGAGATATTCTCAGGTTTAGATTATCCTGGACCTTTCATCAAAGGTGGGCAAAAAAGGCTTCCCACCCATGCAGGGCAGCACATGGATTAGGGACAATCAGTATTAATGTTTTTAATAGATGATAGGCTATGCTTCCTCCTAACCCCATCAGGAGTGCCTCCAAGTGCAGAGAGCAAGAGTGAGGTCATGACTCTGCCCTCCTCCCCTGCTGTCCTTTGGAGCAAGCCAAAAGGCACAATCTTCCCATGGCTCCCATAGCTCATTCTAGGGTGGTATGTCTTCACACTGTGCTGGATGCAGGCAAGCGATTAAATGACACCATCTGGCCCTAAGTTTCACTTTTAGAATTCTCAGTGTGTTTACCTCCTGTCTCCTTCCAAGAACCAGAACAAAACTATGCATAGGAAGTTCACTTACACAAACACATTCACTTGCCATCAAGTACAAGTTCACTTGTTCACATCAAGTTCACTTGCCATCAAGTAAGTTTACAATCTGTCTCCATTTTGTCAACATATTAAATGTCACACAACTAAGTGCACTGGTACTGTGATAAGCATTAACTTTATATCACTGCTCACGTTGTTCAAATAAATCTTTGCTAAGATGAAAAAAGAAGGGAATAGCAAACTAGGATAGAGCATTCAAATGATAAAGCATCTATTCTAAACTCCTAAAATAGAATTAAATCCTTCTGCTGCCAAAATTTGCAAGCTAGGATCTGTACAATGCTGGGAGTCGGCAGGGCAGAGAGAGGCGAGCTGGGGCCAGGTTGCTCGCTGCTGCTGGGGCCAGGCTCCTCACTAACTTCCCAGACTGCCCTGGACCCCACGTCCCCCTGAAGCGTGGGTCCCCACGAAGTGTGGTGAGTCCAAACGTTGGTGGAACACAGGCACCCTGGGCCCATATAACTCGCCGCCTATGCCCTCAAAAGTAACGTTTGTTAAAGCTGTGAGGAAAGTGATGGAGTCTGGTATTGAAGAAAGTGCCATGCTTTTTCTTTCTTCCTTTTTTGCTGAAATGCAAATTGTTCTGTTTCCTGTTATCTCCTCTCCCTGCTGTCTTGGTGGTCTTGTTTACAGCCTGTATGTAAATATGGACCTTCATTGTCTTTGTCTGAGAATCAGGCTGGTCAGAGAATCAAGAGAATTGATTGATCAGAGAATCTTTTGTCTAACTCAGACCTGTTTACCAACTCCCCCGCCCCCCTCCAACACACTTTAGTCAAAACCCCAGCATATATTTATAATGTTCTACACCTTCTGGCATACATCATACAAGAAGATAAATGATCAGAGAGTTGCTAGTTTTCATGTGCTACTTTACAAAGCATAACTTGTACAAAGATTGTTACAGTAGCATGTGATAGGGGAGAGAAATACAGGGTGCTTAGTGTCATAGCCTGGTTCTCTGTTACCTTGACCCAAAGATGATCATTTACATCTGTGCAAAGTGCAGGCAAAATGATTCCATTCTGATTTCCACCTGCTCTGTACTGAGGGGGAGGGAAATGGAGAATCACACTCGTTATTTTTTTAAAAGCTTCCAGTCAATGTTTGAAGTGAGTTTACATGTGTAAAGCAGAATTAAAGTATTAACAGAGGATCTGAAAACTTTGACAACAACATCATAGACCTGACAGTTGGGGATCAACAGACAAAGATAACCCCAAGCAAAACACAATAAGATCATAAACATCACTCTTTCTCAAAGGAAGAAAGAATAACTTGCAGCTAGCGACTCTTTTAGTGAGGCTGTTGCTGGCTAGCTGTAAAAGTAAGTTAACCAGGCGAACAAGATTTCTCATCCAATATGATTGTATTCTATGCATTAGGGAAATAAATTCTGCCCCCCAACAGACACAAGGAGCCCCAAATGCAAGGAGATTTGGGGAGCACATATGGCATTTATGTGCCCTGGAACTGTGCTCTGTTGTGGCTTCCTGCTTCTCAGTGGGCTGGATAGGTTTAAAAACACAGGGGAAGAGCTAGTGCCAGTGGATCTATGACTATGAGCTACATTCTGCTTTTGGTTACACCAATGCAAATCCAGACCAACTCCACTGAGGTCAGTGGAGGTACTCCAGATTTTCAGTGATGCAACTAAGATGAAATTCTGGCCTTACAGGACTTCATTGGCTATTGCTCTCCATGTAAACTTCCTAGCTATCAGGGTAGTTAAGCACTGGAATAAATTGTCTAGGGAGGTTGTGGAATCTCCATCACTGGAAATTTTTAAGAGCAGGTTAGATAAACCCCTGGCAGGGATGGTCTAAATAATACTTAGTCCTGCCATGAGTGCAGGTAACTGGACTAGATGACCTCTGGAGGTCCCTTCCAGTCTTGTGATTCTATGTATACATGAGCATGTTGAATGATTGCAAGGTTTGCTGCAGCCATGGAGCATCTGGCACAGAGGATTCCTTCTTTCCTTCCCATTCCCTGACTAACTCCTCAGTGCACAGCCCAGTTACTCATGCTGGGATCAGGATTTGTCCCAAAGTGAGAGTTTTAATGGAAAACATTTATGAAAATATTAACTTTTTTTTATCCTGGTTAGAAAAGGAGTCAGACAAACTTCTCACAAACAATTGAATGCCTCTAAAACCTATCCAAAAACTATTTTGAAATTTCAATCAGATGAAAATGTCATCCATGCATTCTAAAAAATTGTCTATAACCTAAATCTAAGCAGAAAAGTGATGTGTGTGTATGTGTGTGTGAGGGGGTTGGAGCAACTGCAAAAGCCTCACCATGCAGAAACCAAGTATTTCATACATTGCCAAGGAAAAGATGGTTTTGTTCCTCCAAAATAAATATATATGTAATTGAGGGGGAGTTGCCGTGCTCAGGAGACATTAACTTTTCAATAACTGCCCTCCCCATGATGATGCTAAATCATATTCCTATAAATATTGTTGTAAAGTGTTCTTGCTTTTTCAGTGTGTGTTTTCCTTCAGCTCCTTTTCAAACAGTTGGCTATATTTAGTGTACAAAGTATGTAACTAATTCCTTGGCTCCCTCTTCACCATATCACCTTTTAAAAGTTCATCAAGGGGACTTCTGCTTCAGGAATGAATCCATATCTACTCTTCCTTGTCCCCTTACAAATAAATCCAACTAATGAGTCAAAAAAAACCAACCACCCCTCCCCACACACACCTGTAAGGAACACCCTGTATGGACAGGTAATGCGATTGCCATAATCTTGCTGGATTAACTCGAATGCCCTTATTTTCTGAGTGCTTAGCTGAAGTGGCTTTAGCCATTTCAACATTGTTTTATGATGCAGCTGCCATTATAAAATATAATTCAATAATTTCCTTCTGCAGAGTAATGATAAACGAGTTTTTCATTTATTTATTTCTAATTTATTTATTACCTCTCATAAAAGAGACAAACACAAATTCAATAATTCCTATAAAGGACAACTCTACCAGGAAATATAGACTCCTTTCTCTCCCTTTGGTTAGTTTTACTCTTCCTTACACTTAGGTAGCCATGATCTGGATCTAGATTTAAATTTTCCCTGTTTTACACAGTTAAATCCAGTCCACTTTGATGCTCTATAAAAACACTGATTCCCTTTTACTGCCATCACACAATGACAGAGTGATCAATCTTCTAAATTTCCTTCAGCTATTTCCTCAAGGCTGCTGACCTGTTTTACAGATGTTAAGCCACTAACCTGGGTGGGCAGAAGAGCAGAGGAGGAGGAAGGATATAAATTATTTTGACTTTTTTCCCAGTGAGTTCTAGGGACAAACAGCACCAGTACGTGAGGTCTAAGTGTCTCCCTACTTACACAGGGCCAATGTCGGAAATCTAAACAGGGATCAAGCCTGTGCACAAAAGGGGACTCGAATGCAGATCTTTCTCTTACCCCTAGGTGGGGCTCATCTGTCTCCCTAACACTGCCACCTCCTTTTCCCTATATCCCACAGAGTCCCCCGTGATGGCCTGATAACCCCTGCTGTGGAATGGGTGGAGATAGGCGTTTGGTATATCAGGGAGGAATGGATGGGTGTGAGCGGCATCCCTTTACTCCTTGGATTGTATTTAAAAAAAATATATAGCCTGGCCCTGTGCAATCTCTTCCATTGAGCCCTTTTTTTAGTACAATCTCCTTCTAGGGGCACAGAGCTCCCGCCTCCAGCAATAGTATGGGGCTTCCGTTTCCATTGTGGATGTTCTCTATATGCCCCAGGACACATGGGTTTGAAGGCAAATCCCACAGTCTAACATAGGAGGAAAACCCCATCCCCAACAGTGGAATAATGTAGAGAAATTGCTGAGAGAGTCTTCTCATGAAGAATCCATTTCCTCTACCTTGCTGCAGTGATCCATCCTTTAGTCCCTCTGATTAGAATCATTAACTCTTTGATCAAAAGAAATAGGTCTGTCATGTCAGGTCAAGGCCTAGGTGGATTCTATTTAATGATAAAGAGGGAGAAATTGAGTGGAGTATGTAACATCATCTTTATTAGCATGGTAAGTCTAAGTCTTGTAGTTTTTACAACACCTCCTTGCTTTGACATACAATTGTAAAAATAATTCCTAAATAAAACCTCTTTGATGTCATGGGGGCTAACTGCAGGGTGAAGCATTGCTTAATGAGAATAGTGAGATCAGTTGGCCCATCGTTTATTTGCAGAGATTTTATTAAAACTTCAGAGTATTTAAAGGGAAAACATGAGTTATTCTTTATCTCCCAGTTGTGGAAGCTTTGGCTTTTAGAGTACCAGATTTATACAGGGAAGACTTCTTCCCACTGTGCAGTAGGCTCTCATCTTTAACTGAGATTATGCACCACTCATGATTTCTCATGTCAGAAACTCCATCAACATCTAATTCTGTAGCAACAGCTTGTGAGAAGGAGATATTAAAAAAAAATAAGAGCACAGAAAAGAAAACAGTGTGTCTTAATTATGCCACAGAGTTTTCTTTAATGATCCTTGACATTAGCCCATTTCAAAAGTAGATTAGTACAATATTAGTGCACATTAAGTAATATTGACCTACAAAAATGCAGAGGGGTGCACTGAATAACATGGGTAGCTTATGCTGTCTCTTCTGTCTCTCAACATAGATACACACAGCAGCAGCACTTATACATCTTATATCACGAACATGTGGGTTTATATTCCTTACATTTAATATTCCATCTAATATATACCTTTGGATATTCTCATTATCCATATAAATGTCTACTTTTTTGACTCCTACAAAACTGGGTTTTATCACTGCTATTTTCTTGCTTGGCCAGAGGATAAATTTGAGGATAGGGGGGAATTTGCCATACTTTCCCATTTGTCCACATCTTTCCTGAAGTGTGGTGCCCAGAACTGGACAAAATATTCCAGCTGAGGCATCACTAGTGCCACGTACAGCAGGACAATTACCTGTTGTGTCTTACATATGACACTCCTGCTTATACATTCCAGAATGATATTAGCCTTTTTTGAAACTGCAGCACATTGATGACTCCTATTCTATTTGTGATCCACTATAATCCCCAGACCTCTTTCAGCAGTCCTACCACTTAACCAGTTATTGTCCATCGTGTAGTTAAATATTTGATTTTTTTTTTACTTTCCTAAGTCATGTCCTTTGTATTTATCTGTAATGAATTTCATCTTGTTGATTTCAGACCAATTCTCCAATTTGTCAAGGTTGTTTAGAATTCTAGTCCTGTCCTCCAAAGATCCTTTACCCCCTCCCATTTTAAGGTCATCTGCAAGTTTTATAAGAATCCTCTCTACTCCAGTTCCAAGCCAGTAATGAAAACATCGACTAGTATCAACCAAGGACAAACCCCTGCAGGGCCACACTTAATTTGCCCTCCCTGTTTGACAGCAAACTATTGATAACTATTCTTTGAGAAGCAAGGGCGGCTCTACGTTTTTTGCCACCCTAAGCGTGGCAGTCAGACGGCCTTTGGCAGCATGTCTACGGTAGGTCTGCTGGTCCCGCAGATTCAGCAGTATTTCTGTGGGAGGTCGGCCAGTCCCACGGCTCCAGCATTCCCACTGTGGAAATGCCATGGTATATGCGGGACTGTGGGACCACCTGCAGGTATGCCGCGGAAGGCTGCCTGAATGCCGCCCTGAAAGAGGCTGCCAAGCCTCCCCCTGCAGCTTGCTACCCCAGGCACGCGCTTGCTGCACTGGTGCCCGGAGCTTCCCCTGTTGAATAGGGTCCCACAACAGTTGTGCAGGTGTTATACTAATTTCACCTAGACCACATTTCCCTAGTTTGCTTATGAGACTGTCATGTAGAACTCTCAAAAACCTTATTGAAATCAAGATATATTATGTCTACAGCTTTCCCTCCCACCCCCAGGCCACTACCCTATCAAAGGAGGAAATGAAATTGAGTTGGCACGATTTGTTCTTGACAAACTCCTTATACACTGTTATCCTGTAGGTGCTTACAAATTGATTGTTTTATAATTTGTTAGATAAACACTAACAGGATGTACATGTCTCCGAGGGGAAGGTATGAAGCGCCCTACCTTAGGAGCATCCACCAAGCCGTAAATAGCTTGAGTTTTCCAGGATTAATTCCTAGCAAGTTTCAGAAATAGCTTTGAGACACTCCTGGATAGTGAGCTAATTAGGTGAAGCTGAGACTATTTAAACTCAACACTTTAGAAATGGAGTGTTACACTCAGAGGAAATAAATGGGGGAGTTATGCTGGTCAGGAACCCTAGGGAAACATACGAGCTACCCTGTATGCTTTATTATTTACCGCTTTTAAAGCCATACGTGAAAGGTATACAGCTACAGATATTTCCCAAACTGGTGTTAGGGTCAAACCAGAATCCCCAAAATAAAACCTTATATGCATACTGTGACATGTGTAAACATGAACCTCTCATCTTCCTGACCCTAGCCTTTGTACTGGCACTCTGCAAGCTTGGATCTAAAGTACGTTACAGACAGTGAGGCCCAAATATAGTCCCATCCTCCACATATATAAAGGCAGGCCTGCTTCCCCTCAACCAACCACAGAGCCAAGTACCACCTGCTTTCAGAATCTCTTCCCTTCTTTCGCAAAGAAACATTAATCAAATGTGTGACAGCCTCTCAAATCAAGAGGGAAACATATCAGTGCAGCAGGCAACAATTATCCCATCATTTTTGACAAATTTCATCCAATTCACCCAGAGAGAGTTGCTGAAAGCCCATGGAAAAATCTTGGTAAAATGGACCCGTGCTCCTGCTAGCTAGCAAAAGCCAGTAATACACACCTTAGCCCACTGCTGATGGAGACAATCAATACCTTCCTTAGAGAAGACATTATTACCACTACTTTGAAATGTGAAATAGTCTGGCCGTCTATTAAAAAAAAAAAAAAAAATCACTCACAGGAATTAACTCCTTAACACCTGGTTTCTACTTTCCCATTCCTCAGTAAGACCTGAGTGGTTAACAAGCAAGCCCCAGGAACATCTGCTCACCACTAATATTTTAAATCCTCCCCAATATGACTACAGCCTGAGTTATGGCACAGAAACAGCTGTAGCTACCCTGATAGAGAACATCCTTATCACCGTGAATGTGTTTGCTGACACTACTCACTCTCAAACTGCCGTCCACCATAAGGTATTGCTGACCCATTTGTAAAACCCAGCAGTGGTAGACAGGGTTACTTCAGCCTGGTTATGCTTCTCACTCCCTGGCAGATCCTAAAATGTTTTGATGGATAGCTAATCCTCCATGCAGGCCCTAATTTGTGTAGTCCCACCAGGCCATATGTTCTCACCTCTCCTATTCAACACTGATTTGAAGCTGCTAGTGGAGACTGAGATGCCATGACCTACACTGTCAGGAATACACTGACAAAGAGTTCTGTGTATCATTAGTAATATCTGCATGAAGTATCTCACAGCTATCTCAGTATACCGAGGAAACTGGAAGCTGAATAGAGACAGAGACAGCTGGGCCACAACTGATCCTGGGAAGACTGATGTGGTGGCAGTTAGAAGGGAGGGGGGGGGAGGAGCATTTTAAAAAGCTGTATTTAAAAACAGTATGCTGTCATTCACAGTTGGAGACATATATCCACAAGTGATCAAGTGTTCTTCTGTTCTACAAGGAACATCGATGCTGGATACCAGAATAACAAAACTTTCTAAAAACCCCGTATCCATACCTGATCACAAAGGAAGCTTCATGCTTTTCCCTCAGACTAATCACAGAAACCCATGTATGTCCCACCTCAGTGCTGGTGGTCTATTGTAACTCACTCTACCTGAGGATGAAGGTGCAGGCTAGGTAGAAGCTATAATTAGTCCATTACTTAGTACCTCCCTCCAAAGCAGAACATGTCTAACAGAGCTTATAGAACAGGTTCTTCACCACATCCACTGACTTCCTCTTCATTACTGGATTCATTTTCAAGGTACTGCCCCTGATGTTTAAGGTTTAGTGGACTGCACTTGTGCGATCTGAACATCTCTCCACTCTCCTCTTTTGCAGTGGCTATGATTGTACATATCGGAGTTACCTATTTTGACTCCATAGTTAGGCTGCATATTGAAGTGGTCTTAAAAAATAAGCTTAAATTCCTGTTTCCTCATGAACTGGACACCTCCTTCTAGTGAAAATTCACAATATTTTAGAAACTATAAATGTAGCTTTTATTTAGCTTCTCTAATAGGAAGTTTTTGAGTTTGGACTCTGATTACTTTTTCCCTGGGCAATTCTGCTTTTCATTGTTGATTGATATTTCTTTACAACGTTGTCTCTGTACAAAATAGAGCAGAGAGCAGGATCCCGAGGAGATCAGGAGCAGTGGGTACTTTGTTTTGTTTTCAAAGTTGTATTTATGTTCATTTTAAGCTACTGGTCACTTTATAACAGACTGCATACACTGAGCACACAAACCTGATTGGCTAATGAGTGTACATAAAAACTTTTCTGGCAGAAGCTACACTGCTCTGTTCTTAAATCTGCCACATGAGGGATGCCAGCCTTCCATTAACCCCTCTAAATACCCTTTTGAACAGAGCACTTTATATTCCCTCCCACCACAACCAAATACTGCATAAAACATCCACAACTACTAGGGCTGGGTTGAGTATATGGAAGGCTGTGTTAGAACTACAAGCTATGATTTTTCCAGGGATTTACTAGTTGTGCTTGCAGGCCTCTGGGCTCTCTAGAGAAATATGCAATCCGAGTCAAAGTTTTGCTTCAGGAAGCAGCCTGCTTTCTTTCTCCCCATTTTGGGGTTCTAAATTCTAAGAATCAGACTAGTAGTATGTTGCAACTTTCCAGAAAGAAACAAACATAAAATACTACAACTCTTGGGTGTGTGTACCCTGAAAGATAATATTGCGGGGCGAGGGAACTAATTTGGTTTAGAGGTCTTCACAGAAGCATGAAAGGGAGGTAGGCTTACAGCCATAGTGCATAATGGTATGTGGTAGTTGTGATAATGGTAAGATTGTGTTTGTGGGTGGAGAAGTAGAGGTAAGTACTGTTAAGCAGCTTACCTTTTCATTTCCTCACTTTTGGGTTTGCGAAAAGCATGCGGTGTGTGTAGCAGCCCTATCTGCTTCACGTGAAAGATGTGTATTCATGTTAATGAAACTATGAATCCTACAGCGTGCCAGGTTGGGAGAGGAAGTTGCTGAGGAACGGGCACAGGATTACCTCATTAACAGCATTAAAGTTCACAATGGCTATTACTATCTAGGATTAAACAATGAAGATATATTGGCCTTCATAGCTAAGGGCCCCTTCTAATAGGGAGCTCCATGCCACTAGAGACCAGAAGGAATCCAGGCAGCCCAAGTTAATTTTAGCTAACGGTCAAAGATCTAGTCAAGCTCTCTATGCTGTACACTCACCAGATTTCTGTGGGGGGATCCAACTGCTGAATCCTGCATGCTCTTAGCTTTCTGGGGCCAGGCAAAGTTTACGTATTGTCCCTGGCTTTGGGCAAGAACTCCATGTGCAGCCCGTGTCCAACACCACCCTGGGCACTAGGAACCCTCAGCCCGAGACTATAGTTCTGCTTCATAAGCTCTCCTCTCCCTCCACAAAGGTGTGAGCCTTCTGGTTCATAGTTCACCGCTTCAGAGGCATGTGACAGTGAAAGCAAACAGATTTGTGGACTTTGTACAGGATTCAAAACACCATTTACTTTTGCAAAATAAAGCAGAAGAAAGTACGCATCATTTAGAAAACAAACACCCTGAATCTAATGCTCCCCATTCCCCTCATCCTTCTATTTGGGAGTCCTTGGTGCGTGGCAGGGTGGGGGGGTATTCATCTGTGTTCTAGTAGGAAGAGGTCACTTCTTCTTTATCAGGCTCTCACAACAGCTCCTCTCAGCTTGAACTGATGAAAATGGCCAAACAACTAGAGTAAAACAATTACTTTCCAACCTCCTCAGTCAACCCTGTTCTGCTCTACCTTGGAATTCCAGTCCAACAGGGAAGTAAAAGGACAAATGAGAACCACATCAATAATGGAGTCAGCTGTCTGACACAAATACAAATAAGGAGCCCCCATCCCCGAATATCAAACACATCATAAGTTCTATATAGACAGATTTCCCAAACCAACACAGTAAGAATTCTGTGTGTCATTGGGAGCAAGAGACACATACAACTATACATTACATGTGTGTGTTTATATATAATAAAAGAGAATAATACTTCCTCTTTGATAGATTGCTGGAACACTTAATTAGCTACGTGAATCACAAAAATCTGTTGCAGTCCTAACATCCTATAATGAGAAGGTACAGACACCTTAAAACTAATTACAAAGAAGTAATTTAGACTAAATACAAAATTAGACAAATTATGAGTATACAAAAATGATTATATCTTTTTCTGCCAAGACTGACTGAGTTGCCATCTTCTTCCCAGAAGCCTAATTCATTCAAAGATAATTTAGAGTAGTTAAGAAAAAATAAAAATAAATCCAACTCATTTATTTCCATTGACTTGTGGTTAAAGGGACTCACAGACTTTTCAAGCCTTCAAAGGTAGATACCTAGAAAACGGACCGCCATTTTTCAGGAAACAAGACTTGATTTCTTACACAGACATTCAAAAAAATATTCAAGTAGTGTGCACTTGTTTTCTGTTTTCACTAAAAATTCTTCTCAATTCTCAGTTTTCACTCAGATATATTAGAGCAGCATGGCTTCGTATATGTGATGGTCTAACTCTATACTATTATGGTCACCACTTTTACAAGACTATGATAAATTTGTACAAAGTATGCCATGTGAGGTATCATTAGAAATGTCATAATCTGCTGAACATTATTGTCCTGGTAAAGTATGTATATCAACACTGTATATTAAGTTATACATTTCTGCTATGTATCATTGATGTAACATGCTCCAAGTTTAAGAAAAGCAGGCCCAAATCAGTTTCTCAGGAGTTAAAGGGCTATCACCTGTTTAAGCAGTCATTCTAGCAGGGGGAAATGTGTACACAAGAAATTTACATTCTATCACAGGCACAGTTCAAACTTCATATCCACAACAGACTACATGTCACCATGACTCAGCAAGGATGCTTCTAGGCCAAGAAATTGAATTATAAAGAGAAGAGGAAAACACGACTGTACTTCTCCTCCCATCTCTCTGCTCATGACCAATGAATACCTGAAGGACACTAAACTAAAGGGGAAGGGAGGGGTCCCAGGCTGAAAGGAGCGCCTGTGAAATTTACACCATATGGTGAAAAAAACCTCTGCTTTGAATTCTGTTAATTTGTTAAATTAGCCATTGGCGTGCAGTTTATTTCTTATCATACTGACTTTTATTCATCATTACTTGTAATCACTTACAATCTATCTTTCTGTAGTTAATACATTTATCTTATTGTTTTATCTTAACCAATGTGTTTGGATCATCCCCATTTGGGATAACAAGGTATTACCATTTTCCTCTGATGAACTTATGGACTCTCTATGAGCTTGTATTGTTCAGAAGGGTACTGAGCAGTACAAGACATACATTTTGTGGGGAAAGTCCGGGACTAGAGAGCATGCTGGTGTTGCTCTGCAGTTTAATGCATGAGTGCTGAGTTAGTGGCCCTCAATATTGTGCAGCTAGGAGTGGTTTTACATGTTAGAGGCTGTGTCTGAACTGGTCAGGAGTAGATGTTCTTACAGTAAATTAGTGTAAAAGGAACCCCAGATTGGAGAACTGAGGGGACACTGGTGTTCAACAGTCCAGACTGTATATTAGGTAATGTCACAGTGTATTACCATTCATTATTATTACAATATTGACTTGGGACCTCAGCTGAGATTGAGGACCATTGTAATAGGTGCTATACGTACACATGGAAAAAGTCAGCTCCTGTACCAAGAAACTAACCACTGATCAAGGCCCGATCCTGAAATAAGATGAGTGCAGGTAGACCTCTGTACCTGTGCAGAGACCTACTGAAGTCAGGCTTCACATGAGTGCAGGGGGATGCCTCCATGAATTTCATGGAAGGCTGAATAGGTAAGACAGACAAAAAGGTGGGAGAAAGGAAATCTCATTTTACAGGGCAACTGAGACACTGAGAGATTCAGGACCTGGTCCAAAACTGAAGTTATTAGGAGTCTCTCCATTTGATTTCAAATGCCTTTGGATCACACTGTTGGGCCAAATTCGAAAGATCTCTTTTGAAATCCAGTCCAAATTGTGGACGTGGAACCATTTTGAAAATTCTAGCTTAAATGAATTGTTCAAGATCAAACAAGAGGTAATGGCAAAACAAGGAATTGAATTGACCCCCAGGCAAAGGCAGGAATATCCTGACTCCCCCCCCCCAGGCTAGTGCCTTAACCACAAGACCAGCATTCCTCCAACCATGGCAGATGTGAATGATCAAAACACTCTTCAGATGGCACTGAAGTGCATGTACCCAGTGCCAATGTACCCCACTAGGAAAACAATAAACATTTCTTTTGGAGTTCAGGGACAGGATTGGGTTAAGGAATCTCCAGCCATGCAGAAAGACCTTCTGTAAGGGTGGAGTATTCCAACTACGATCTCTTGACAAAGATAGCTGCTGCAATTGGAAACTTTCATTGTCTGGACCTTCATTTCCCTCCCTACAGTGTACTCCAGGTATTTCCTGCTTTGTTGAAGATGTCTCAGAATATATCATGGATTGCAAGTCCACTCAGATTCCTCTCTTTGTAATTTACACAGTCACCATCCCTTTCCCTACTAATTGTATAAACTTGTAGTAAACATTGTTAGTTTTACTGTTTCCCATTATAGAGCAAAGAGAAGTGTGCACTCATGCTTCCAAAGTAGTATGTGCCCATATTGTACGCAGAGTACCAGGATGTTAGCAATTTTGCCTCAGTTTTTAAGAAAAAGTTGCCAACTCTCCCTCTCCCCAAACATAATGAAACAAAAGAAAAGCTGTTTAGATGGAGCAAGACTAATTCACTTGAAAAGGTGTCCGTTTTAACTTTCTACCTCATTATTAATATTCAAATGACCATATTTAAAGAGGAAAATAAGACTGTGATACCATACATGTCTCTTAAATCTCAGATATGACAAAAAACACATTTCCCATCCACCCCAAACTTGCTTATGATTTGTAAAGTGTGGCTGTTGTAATATATTTATCTAGTATTCAAGAAACTGCATGTACAACTGTTGAAGTTTCTCTCCCTCTTCTCCCTTCAAAATATGCTGTGGAGAGGAGCGAAGAAGAGACCACTTAGAAAAGAAAATTGGTTTGTTGACTTTCCTAGCTAACTCAACTTGAACATAATTAAGGGTTTCCTGATCCTAGCACATCTAAAGTGGTTGGCATGTCTTGGAGATCAGTCAGCCCAGAGAGAAGCAACTTTAATTTTCTGTGTCAGCAAGTCACAAGATTTAGAACACCAGAAGCTCATGCAGAGTTGAAATCACTTTGATTAGTCCTCCTCTTCATTGTCATAAGTGAAAAGTAAAGATTTGTTAATAAATACTAAAATTCACTTACTAATAATTAACTTTGCAGACATTCAGAGAATTCAACTTAACTGCAGCAAACAGTGAACACCTACGCCATTTAAATATACTTTCAGAGTAAGTGATCGATAGTGGGCCTACTGTGGTATAGAACGGCAAGTTTTGCCTGTCTTAGCTCTCGCCACTCTAAATGAAAGGTCTTCCCTTGCATTATGGATTTATCATCAGGTAGTTGGTCTTTTCTTATTACTAAAATGGATTGATTTGCTGTTAATAGTGCTGTCCCTGCACGTTTTAATAGCTCTCACATCATCCATACATTTTATTTTTCCCCCATAAATTAGAAAAACAATTGTAACAGCAGAAGCAAAATGTACCTGTTTCCAGCTATGAGCCTTTAACTGCCTGAGCCATGTAAACTCTGCTTATTCAAGATTTATCAATGTCTACAATTAAAAAACATCTGTGGCACATTGAATTATTAGCCTTGGTTGGATTATAGCAGGTGCTGTTTCTGTGCATGCAGAAAGGGGATTTATAGATGACATGAGAATACACACAGAACAGCCAATCAAACAACTGTGAACTGTTGAATTCAGGTAGGCCGTGCTACAGTGGATACTGATTTGTATATTTGGAGACCAACTGGTTGGTAACATTTGAATTGCCTTGGTGAAGACCGACAATGACACAATCTTTCTTTTGCCCATTGTGTAAGGTAGGGTGGCTGCTCCATGAAGTAATTAAAGTAAGCATACGTATGGGTATATGTCCACACATTTCTGTATAATTAAAATCACTTAAATAATTTATACAGGGAGTGCTTTACAGAATCAGGTATATTCCAAGCCCCTGAACAATTAAATTTAAGGCCCCCAGTCTGGCAAATGCATATATGGTCTCATTCATTTCCATGGGACTACTCCATTGAATAGTTATGAAGATCTGCAACTGCTAGTAGCCAATACCTCCAATGGGACACTAGATGGAGACAGCTTGGCGTTATTACAGAGAATTTTTTCCCAAGTGTCTGGCTGTTGAGTCTTGCCAAAATGTTTGGGGTCCCCAACCGGTCACCATATTTGGGGTTAGGAAGGAATTTTACACCGGTTCAGATTGACAGAGACCCTAATTTTTGGTTTTGATTATTTTCGTTTTTGTTTGTTTGCTTTTTGCCTTCCTCCGCAGCATGGAGTTTGGGTCCCTTCTAGGTTTAAACTAGTGTAAATGGTGGATTCACTGTAACTTGAAGTCTTTAAATCACTAAATGAGCAGATCAGACTATGATCATGATGGTCCCTTCTGGCCTTAAAGTATATGAGTCTACATATAAAGTGTTTTCAAATTGGGCGATAAATGCCTAATCCTATTCCCATTAAAGTTAATGGAAGGATATCAAGCTCATAGATATATTTGACTTGGGTGAAACACAGGACTATATTTCACATAACTAACAAAGAATGAGATCAGTTTATTGAACAATTAGAAACAGAAATCTTGATCAACTCCTTCATACTGAACAGTTTAGAAAAATCAAAAGCCTACAGATGAGCTATTTTGACAAGTAATCACCTTCGTTGAAAGAAGCAGTGAGAGAACAGAGTATATTTCTTAAAGGGATATTGGCATGTAAAACCTAACCCACATTTAGATTCTGATGATCTTGTCTTTACCAAACTTACACCCAGTAGAAAAGATTACAGGACTGATGTCAATGGAAACAATGTTAAAAAATAAATATTGTGTTGCAGTACTTAAATATCCAAGGTTAAATATCTACCCATCCAATAGTGTTTTTTTGTTTTTTGTTTTATTTATTACTGTGCTAGTTTGAGAACCAAAAATTAGAAACATCTGCATTAAAAAGCTGAAATGATATCATCTGATCTCATTGTCTAAGCTGAGAAACATGAAACAATGGGAAAAAACTATATAAGGGAAGGAATTTTGAAATATGGAGCTGTAATTAAACATTCCTAGATTGAGAAAGTATTTAGATTTGTCACCCTTTAGCTAGGGACTAGTCATGAAGTGTGGATTGTGCTCCGGATCAAAATTTCTCAAGAATCTGGAGATGTTTAGATATGAGATTTTAGTGAAAAATAAGGTTTTGAAATTCCTTCATTTTCTCATCTTGAAAATCTAAAATTTTAATTTTAAGGTGTTCTTGGTAACAAAAGTAAGGAAATCATTGACAATTTAGGCACTATACAAAATGTATTTTATTTATCCTTTTAAAGTATATTTTATGGCCCACACATAAACCTATACACACCTGACAACTCACTAAGATGTAAGACTTTATGGATTAAAACCAAGCCAAAACAGGAAGAAAGTAGTCAAAAAGAGTCTAATTAGGACCAATCATTATTGTTTGTTCTGACATTGGTAATTCTGGGTATGCAAAGAATGTAGGAATGGACTGTGACAAATTCTCACCAACATTGTTTTATGAGTATTTGTTTTATAATTTATCATTTCTGAAAAGAATTAGTGTTTGTTTGTTTTTAAAACATTTGGTACCAGTAATGGGGCTAGCCTGATCAGGGCTTAATTAGCAGGACTTCAGTGTGCATAAAGCTAAATGCATATTTCAGTCAATAGGACTGTTCAGAAGGCATAAAGTTAAGCATGTGCATAAATAAATCTCTTCAGGATCAAGACCTCTGTCCAGAAGAGCACATTAAAATCAATGAGCAAAAAAGTCAGAAATTGAAAGACAAAGAATAAAAAGATTGCACAAGTGTTAAAATAGTAAATGTATCTTGAAGAAATAACAGGAACAAGGTGTCCAAGAAGGGGACTGGTGGATCTTTTATCATACATGGCAAGTGTACACTATTTTGTCAGAGATTATATGAAATGAAATTTTTGCTTCAGTGCTCACAAATGAAGACTTTCTAAAGCAGGTCTGTCTAGTGTTTCATTTAGGAAAGGGTCAGTTCAATTATTATTTTATCTGAACTAGTTCATTCATCTCTGCTGAACATTAATTAGGAACAGAATTGGAGAGCTCTTGAAAAATTATTATTTAGGATAGTCAACAAGGGCTCACAAAAAGGAATATTATACCTCACAAATTAGAAACAAAGGGAACTAATAGAGAATCTAGGAACATAATTCAGCTTAACTACAGCAAAGTGTTCATGCAGCACCCCACAGAAAGACTAATCTAAAAGGTCAATAAGTACTGCATGGAGTGCAGGGAATAAAGAATTAACCTGAACATCAAGGGTAAATGATACTTATGTGAAATAGGAGCAGTTTAAGATAGGTTTAAAGCTCCCACTCTCTTTATTAATACTTAAATCACTAGTATTGCAGACACAGTATATTATATTAACAGATTGATTAGTCCTCACTATGTATGGTAGGGCAGACTCCTACTTACTTTCCAGCCCACAAACACCTTCAAGTAAAATACCTCAGACAGTTTATGTACGGTGTTCTTTTCCACCACATGGCTTGAATGAGGCTATGTAGTCTTATGCCGTCAGCTCCTGAGGCAAAGAGGGACTCACACTCTCCTCCTCATGAACACTCGAGCGTCATGAAGCTTTCCCGGCCACCCCACGTACAGGTCGGTGAAACGTCCCTTGTGGTCAACCACTGCTTGCATGACCATTGAGTAATATCCCTTCCGGTTTCTGTACTCGGCGGCCTCATGGTCCGGTGCCAGGATAGGGATATGAGTCCCATCTATAGACCCACCACAGTTAGGGAATCCCATGGCGGCAAAGCCATCTATTGTGGCTTGCAGGTTTCCGAGGTTTATAACCTGGTGTAGCAGCCGCTCGACGATTGCCCTGCTTACTTGCATCACAGCAAAGCCCACTGTAGACCTACCCACCCCAAACTGATTCGCCACTGACCGGTAGCTGTCTGGCGTTGCAAGCTTCCAGAGGGCTATCGCCACTCGCTTCTCCACTGTAAGGGCTGCTCTCATTTTGGTATTCCTGCGGCGGAGGGCCGGGGACAGCAAGTCACAAAGTTCCAGGAACATGCCCTTTCGCATGCGGAAGTTTCTGAGCCACTGGGAGTCATCCCAGACCCGCAGCACTATGCGGTCCCACCAGTCCGTGCTTGTTTCCCTGGCCCAGAATCGGCGTTCGATGGCATGAGCCTGCCCCATTGCCACCAAATTTGACAGATTGTCAGTCGCCCTACTTCCAAAACCGTCAGTGTCCCTGTCGTCCCCGCTGTGCACGTCAGTGTCCCTGTCGTCCCTGCTGTCCTCGTCCATCTCCTCCTCACTGTCGTCGGGTTCCAGAAAGCGCAGTTCTCCCCGGATCGCATTCCTCCTCTGCAGACGGTGCAGCAGGAACTCAGCAACCGTGATCGAGGTCCTCACAACGGCCATTACTGTTTCCGTGGTGTCAGCGGGCTCCATGCTTCCAGTGCTATGGCGTTAGCACGGCGCGGAGAAAGGGCGCAAATTATGGGATGCCTACCCACAGTGCACCGCTCATAATGGGGGTCGGCGGCGCGGAAAAAGGGCGCGAAATTTGGAAATGCCTACCCATAGTGCAGCACTCAAAATGGTGCCTGCTGGGGGATCAGGGAACTGTGGGATAGGTACCCACAGTGCAACGCTCGCTATGTCGACGCTTGCAAAAGTTGTGCGGACAGACACTGTCGACTTGCTGTGCTTTGCTGTGCCTAGTGAAGACACACAATATTGACTGCATACAGTCGCGTTCACAACATCGAAATAAAGGAAATCGAACTACTGCTGTAGTGAAGACATACCCTTAGTTACTGAATTTTGTATTTTTAAGGGTTGAAAAAGTTTCATTAACAACCTCTTTATTCCTCATTTCACTGAGACTGGATGTGTCCATGTAATGCCCCTAGGAACACTACTCTGCTATCCATCTGATTAGACAGTAGGCCAAGCTATCCTTTGCTCACTGAAAGCATATTATGGACATGCATCCTTCTCATTCTGTCTCCTATTGTCAAAACAGACAATGAACAGGTAAATAACTCACCAACACAGGATATTGCCCAGCACAGAGAGATGGTTATAAGTAGAGCTAGAGAACTATAGCAAAATTCATTACTCATAAACATTTTGTCTGCATTTTTAAAGTCATGTTGCTTGTGTTCATGATTAGATCTGAGTGCTGTTTTTTTTTTAAAGTGAATAGGTTATTAGTTGAAAAATGCAGTTTGGAGCAGATCAAAGCTGTTTGGATATTCTGATCAAACTGGTAATGATTTTGGCTGGGAAAATATTGCAGTATTTTGGAGAAGGAAGTATTTCCAAATATTTCAAAATGGAGCATTTTGTCATTTTTGAAACAAAATGGTTTACTTTTGATTTTGAAGCAGTTTCATTTAGAAATTAGCTAAATTTAACTAACACCACCAAAAGGGTGTTTAAAAAATAAAAAAATTAAAAAAACCTAAATAAAAGGTTTTGATCAGTGTTTCATTTCAAACAGTATTTGAAGTCTGTATAAAAAGATCCTCCTTATGAGTGTTCATTGTTTGCACAAAAGCAATGAATGACACTTTTTACCCAAAACAGAAGAACTGTGGCTATGAAATATGTCAAAGAGATTTGTGGTCTCTATTCATGAACAGCTGACAAACTGAAGAGAATACTAAATTTGATCAATAAATTGTTTTGCTGTGAATAGTCGGTCTAGATCTACCCATAAATCAATCTCTTTGTCCATTTTGGATCTTGTTATCTGACTGCTCTTTCCAGCCTGGTTTGGCACACAAAATGCCAGAGAATTCAGTTTCTAATCTTTCTCCTAGCTATTTGGGCCAGATCCATAGCTCAGTGAAGTCAATGGGAGTCTTTTCATGGTCTTAAATGATCTAATTGGATCAATCTCTATATCAGAGGTACCCAAACTGTGGGGCACACCCCCTTGCCATGTGTGGAGGAACATTTGGGGAAGGGGGTGCAATGGGACCAAGGCCACACAGTCCTGTTCTGCCCTCAGCTTTGCTCTGGGCCGGCCCTGGCTGTGGCTCTGGTCCTGTCCCCAGGCTCATCCTCACCCCCCAACTGCAGCCCAGCCTCAACTTCTGCTCCTAGCTTTGGACCCCAGCTGCGGCCACAGCCTCATTCCCCTTCCCTCTAACCATACATCCCCCTGCCCCAGAGCCATGATCCTGGCTCCCGGGGGGCATGGACAGGGGTAAAAAGGGTAGGACCGTGAAAAGTTTGGGGAGCTCTGCTCTCTCTATATTTCATTCTTTCTCCTCTAAACTACAGGCTGTTGTACAAGTCTTCTTTGATGTTTGATATTGATTAAGTGAAATGATCAGTCCTAATCCATATCCTAAAAGTCGTGGCTTGTTGAGCTTCTCAAAGAAACTCCTTTCAAGAAGACTAATAATTCAATTTCCTTTGCTATAATAAAAAGAAATCCTGCTCTCCATTTTTTATATAAAATTTGGCTGTATGAAGCCCTCAGGCTATTGTCTTTTAATCTAACTTGCCCATCAGTATGTGTAAAGAATTCTCATTGTCAAATGATTTCCTGACCATGTTATCTTGGCTTTGAATTCAGAATGGATTTATTAAATTATTTATGGACCGAATAAAGCTTTGTTACAAAAATTTAGATCCACCTAAAAGAAAGCTTTTATTCTGGTTCCAAAATTAGTGCTAACTATTCACTACTAAACAATTTCAACTGGCAAAATCCTTGACTCCAAGGAATTGTAACTTCTTGTTTTCAGCCTCGATCATCTGACCAGTTTAAAGTAGATGACCCTGAAATGGCTGAAATAGGGGAATCAAATTATGAAAGAACAATGAGAAAAGCTATATGAATCCTTGAGTTCTGTATCAATCCTAACTGTCAAGCTGTCCAGTATGTTGTGTGACAGATCGCCTTCTCACCCCTTGTCAGGAACAGGCAGGGAACCCTTCTTTGCTCCAACAGTGCTCTTTATTCACAGTGCAGGACCCCACCACCAATATATACAGCTTTGTACAGTTCAGTCCTTCAGCTTGCAGCTCTATCAACTCTATATAGTTCAGCTACAGCTTACAACTCCAAACACAGCTCTGACTCACTCTTCACACTCCACACTCTATACCATCCCCACCACACTGGGCTTGCCTTCTGGCAGGCCTTTTATCCCCCTGAGGAGGCTGCCACCAGGTGCAACCCCTCAAGGCTAATTGCCCTGCAGCCCAGGTGGCTGATTAGCCTTTCTGCAAGGGAGGTCTGCAGAGGTTCTGCTCCCTCTTAAAGGGCCAGCAGGGCTGGCTCAGGTACTCCTGGCCAGCGCCCTGCCACAGATGGCACAATGCAACTTATTAATTACTTACAAAAGTGAACCACAAAGATGAAAGTGGCTAGAAATTAAATGAAGAAAATACCTATATTTACCATTATCAGTTACACAAAGGGAACAATCTGGACTCTTGGAAGCAAAAAGGGTATGCTCATGTTTTTGATTAATGATAAAACTGCAGCAATAGCTATATTATCAATGCATGTGAAAACACAAATTGAACTAGATAACTGAGCTTGCAAAGTAACAGCTGGGAACTGCATGTGTCCTATATGAAACATACATAATGCAGTGCTTCCTTGTCAGAAAGCTATTCTGAGCGCTACAACAGCAATGCTCCACTGGTATAGCATATCATAATAGCATATGCCTTTCATATGCTATTATTGATGTCAATTTTGCTTCTTAGCCCATATGTATAAAAGCCATGACACACTTCAAAGGCTTGCAGCCTGTATTATTATCAGGTATTCCTGGTGTATCCAAAACCCTTACGCTTAACCACAAAATCATCCTTCTTTTCAGCATATGGTGAAAAGACATGGTTTCAGTCCTCTGTGTGGGGTTGGGCAAATAACTTTCCCTAAACCTCTGTTTCCCATCTGAACAATGCAGATAGTAATACTTCCTTTCTCTCACTTTCTCCAGTTTATTTAGATTGTAAGCTTTTCAGGGCAGAACCGTCTCTCACTTTGTGTCTGTATAGTGCCTAGCATGGCGGAGTCTCTAAGATCTACTGTAATACAAATATAATGTAATGTGTGCAGATGTCATACAGAAGTAGGCCCTTAACATGGTATTTGTGTAGTAAAGACAGAAGTTTTTTCTACTTATGGGATGTAGAACAGTCCTTTTCCTTTTCCTTACCTTCAGCCTTTTTAATTTCTACAGACATTTCTCCAAGTCCAGAAAATCTGGAACCAGGTTCTCTGGGAACAGGTATATTAGGACTTCAAAACATAAGGTTTTTTTCCTTAAAAGTTAAAAATAGCATTTAAATTACTAGCAAGACTGGGGCAATTTATCCTGTGGAAAGGGCTTCTCAGGATATGCTGAAGTTTTGCAATAAAAAGAACTAGTTGTGCTCACCTAACCTTTAAAACTTCAGGAGTGGATTACAGCTGCTTAAATAATCTGTTCTTTTTTCATTAAAATGTACATGAAATTACAAAAGAAAACAAAGACTTAAAGAAAGAGTCAAACTTTTAAAATGAATATATTGAACAAAAACTGTTTGGGTGCAAGACCAGAAGCCAAAGAGTCTGGAACTAGTTTTCCAGCACACATGAACCTCTTGCAAAAGTCTGACATCAGATAAACTTGAAATATATAGAGCATAGACATATTTTTTTAACATTTCATCAAAAGTAAATGTAATGCTTCTGAGTAGTAAGAGTGGCTCACAGAACCTGAAAGACAGTATTCTGTTAGCTTAGCAATGCAACTCCATCCTGAGAGAGAGAAGGGGGATGAACTTCTAGAATGATCCTTGCTTTCACTCTGCCATAGAGTGTAACCTTGATCATCCACTTTTTTCACAAGTAGGTTTACTTCCACCCAGCCCCTGACCTTCCTGTCAGAATTAATAAAGCCACCACCTTCTTTTAAACCCATCTTTAAAACATACCTTTGCTGTGAATTTGTTCTAAATTCCAGCCATCTGGCATTAGCTAGGCATATTTCTTGACTAGTTTAACACTGGGAATACTTCTGGAAATATATCAGTACTTGCTGCTGTTTTGTGCCATACCCAGCTCCTGCTTCTCTGTTTATTCCCTTGTTGAATCTTGTCCTAATCCTAGATGGCGAGGTCCCTGTGTCAGGCTCTTCTTGGTGCCAGGCACCGTGCACATGACTAGAACAGAGTTTCCTGATCCATAATTGAGGCCTTCATACTCTGTTGCAAGAATGTCATACTAGCATATTAAGTATTGAGTCTTCTAGCCTTTTCATTTTAACTGCAAACTAGTAATTTTGATGACAGTTCTTTTGATGTTGGCCACTGTTTATTAGGAACAGTAATGAGACTGCCAACCTGATCATTATCATGAGTATGAACAGTTGAAAACTTACCAAATAAAATTGGCTACAATTATATGTCCTACCAATTAGCCTTTAAGAAAATATACAGACCTATTGTTCTCCCTTGTGGCCTATCTAATTTTCTTCCTTAAGTAAAGTAACTATAGGTAACTTGATATAGTTCCTAGCATGGCTTAGACTATGGCTTATTGAGTATTGTATATCTAGTTTATTTCTTTCTAAATTATCAGAACATGCTGATTAAAAAAAAAACTTTGTTTAGATCAGTCTTTGCAGAGTAACTTCCTTTTAACTGAAGATTTTTTCCATTAGGATTGTTTAAATTTTCCTTCTGAATGGTGAGAGCAAACAAGTTGATTTCTCTGCTTCCTGTTTTGGTCAGCATAAGACCAACATAAGCCTGTCATTGTCAATCATCTTGTTAGCCTTCACTTTCTCAGGAATATGTTTGTTTCCAAAGCTTGTCTGTTTAAATATTCTGTGGCTGTATTGTTTGGATAGTTAACATTAAGTACATGTATCCCTGAGGAAATGTACACTTTACATGTAAAGGCTTATAATGTCGTTCATATATTTATTTTCTGCATAACATTGTTTACTTTACTTGGAAACAATTTGGGGCATTTATCACTGAATCACACTTTAAACATAACACTTTGTCTCATCCCCAAGCTGGATCCAGATCAAAAGCAACTCCTCGATCAAAAATTCTCGGAAGAAGAAATCCAAACAACTATTAAATTCATGCTCTCTGGCAGATTTCCAGGCCTGAATGGGAGTTCCACAAAATGTTAAGTCACTGGCTCATCCTTATATCCCAGCTAGCAATTCAGGAGATTTTAAAAACTTGTATCCTCCAAAGGTATTCAAAAATTTCCTTAATTTACAGCCGTCTCCAAGAATGCTGGAGATGGTCTATCCTGTTCAGACTAGTGGTCCATATCCCTCCTCAACATGGAGCTTAAATTGAATGGAGGCCAGATTTTCAAAAGCACTCTGTTGTCAATAGTTTCCACTGAGAACTATGGGAACAGCTGGGTGATGAGACATTTTGGAAACCTGCTCCTAAAGTTTTATCCAAGACTTTATCTATAATATTAAAATAAAATCTGACCTATCTTGAGCAATATCCCACTCTGGAGCAATATGGTCCTCTATACTGGTAGAGTCTGAGGAAACTCATATTATGAATTGTGTAGAAAAGGTGTTTCAAGGGATTCTGAGCCCCCCTTCCCCAACCCAAGATCAGGGAAATGTCAGCTCCTATACACTCTCACCTCTCCTTTTAGCAAATATTACAACCTATCTCAAAACACAGAAGACAGCTTGTAACCTTCAGTCATGATTACAAACTTCAGAAGCAAACCTCATTTTGCTAAAAATGCTACCACTGACTCAATACATATCTTTATACTTAATCCACTCCTATTCAGAGAAAAAGGTAATATAAAGTTTTCTGTTTCATTTAAGTTAAAGTGTTATTTTGATATATTGTCATATTCCTGAAATTTTCATCAAACCACACACTTACAGAAGAACAAACAATTTTGAATGAGTACTTTTGAGCATCAGAAAGACTCAATCAAATGGTCTGCAAAATGTTGGCGATGTCGATACACCAAATCTTCTCTGTCAAACATTCTCAAAGCTGGGAACAAAATTACCTTATTTTTGTATGAAGTGCACATCCTTCCTTTTCAAGTTCCCCATCAGCCAAATGGAAAATACTGCAGTACTGCTATATAAATTAATAGTATGTCCTCACCTGTAATGCTATGTTAAGTTCTGATCACCCTTTCTAAAAAAAACTGAACTATTTTGTTTGTTACATTTCTTTCCCCCTCCATTAGAAGAACAGAGGGTGTAGACTTGAAATGTCAGTTTTTGTTTTTTTCCAGCGTTTAAATTAAAAAAATAACCAGTCAGTTCCAATTGTTACAACACCTGTATTCATTAATTTCTTAAAGATTTTTTTTAAAGGGGAAGAATAGTGCCTTTGGGATTTGTTCTGGTGCTCCTGTCCATGGATAGTCAATAATCTTTATAAAGTTCCTTTAGCTGTTTATTATTAACAAATTGGACTCCCATTATGCTTGGTGCTCTTCAGTTCTATCACATATAACAAAATACAGTCCATGCTCCAAAGAAACAAAACTGAGATTGTGGAGAAAAGGGTTACAACATCCAAGCAAGCAATTATGGTGAAGGTTGGCAAATGTCTTGTGTATTCTAACAGAGAAGGTCAAGAGGGGTTGAGTTGGATGGAGTGAAAGAGGACGAAATAGTGGACGAGGAAGAAGTTGAGTGGGAGGGCAGCAAGAGGGTCATCCCTACAATTGGAGTGGCCATTCCTACTGAAAAAAAGAATATAGATGTAACCCTCTATTTTGACTCAGAATTGTGACTCCTGGAGCTGCCACAGAGGTCTTGCTGAAATAAACTGGTTAATCTCTAACTGGTTAATCTCTAAGGTGCCACAAAGTCTTCCTCGTCTTATTTGCTTCTACTTCAATATTTCTCTTTGGACATTGTTTCCCCAGGAACTAAAAACAGTCGTACCTGTTCTGTCCCCTTCTCTTTTTCTCTAGCAATTTGGGTGCAAGTTTAATGGCCCCCATGCATTACATATTTTTTATCTTCTCCTTGCTTAACAATTGTATCTTAGGAAACTGTGGTGTAAGAGATAACAATATAACAAACTCATTGTGCTGAACATTTTGCCCCCTCCACCCAAAAACCTCCACATAAACAGCAATATTCATTTTTTCTCTCTGCTTCAATTGCTTTGCCCCCCAGGAAATGTACAAACTGCTCTTTCTACACATGTGCACAGATAATAATACAAATGCTAGAAATATACTTGCAAGGTGATGAACACAGAGTAACTAGTTTTGAAAATCAGGCTGTGTCCTAAAGGGCCTAAACATCCATCTGAAAATGTTGGTTGTAATCCTCCTGTTCAATGCTGAGGTTAAGATCACTGCAAAATACAGTGAAACCTCGATATAACGGACTAATTCGGGCGAGGGGGTGTCCGTTAAAACCGAAAGTCCGTTATTTAATAATTTTTTAAAATTATTAAATAACGGACTTTCGGGTGACAACGGACACCCCCTCGCCCGAATTACTCCGTTATATAGAGCCATGAGACAGCCCGCCCACCCCCCGCCCGGCTCCCCGGGGAGCCGGGCGGGGGGGTTGACAGCTCCCGCTCGGCTCCCCCCAGCGGGAAGCCCGGCGGGAGCTGTCAACCCCCCCGCCCGGCTTCCCGCTGCGGGGAGCCGAGCGGGGGCTCTCAAACGCCCCCCCCGCCCAGCTCCCCGTTGCGGGGAGCCGGGCGGGGGGGTTGACAGCTCCCGCTGGGCTTCCCGCTGGGGGGAGCCGAGCGGGAGCTCTCAACCCCCCCGCTCGGCTTCCCGCTGCGGGGAGCCGAGCGGGGGCTCTCAAACGCCCCCCCCCCGGCTCCCCGTTGCGGGGAGCCGGGTGGGAGGGGGCGTTTGAGAGCCCTCGCTCGGCTCCCCGCAGCGGGAAGCCGGGTGGGGGGGGGGGTTTGACCTCGGGCGGGGGGGGGATCTGGCGGGGGGGGCTGTTCGGGCGGGCGGGGGGGGTTGGCGGGGGGGGGCTGTTCGGGCGGGCGGGAGTAGGTCCGTGGGGCTGCTGGGGGGGGGGGGGGGAGCCGGCGCCGGGCTGCTTGGGCCATGGGCTCAGCTGCCTGGTCAATTTCAGGTGAAATTGACCAGGCAGCTGAGCCCATCGCGAAGCAGCCCGCGCCGGCTCCCCCCCTCGGGTGGGCGGGGGGGGGCTGTTCAGGCGGGGGGGGGGGTCCGCGGGGCTGCTGGGGGGGGGGGAGCCCGCGCCGGGCTGCTTGGGCGATCCGGTCATCTGCCTGGTCAATTTCACCTGAAATTGACCAGGCAGCTGAGTCGCCCAAACAGTCCGGCGCGGGCTCCCCCCCCCCCACCTGTCAGCCCGCCCGCCCGCCCGGCTCCCCGCTGCGGGGAGCCGGGCGGGGGTGGGGGGTTTGACAGCTCCCGCCTGGCTCCCCGCTGTGGGGAGCCGGGCGGGAGCTGTCAACTCGGCCGCCCGGCTCCCCTCTGCAGGGAGCCGGGTGGGAGCTGTCAGCCCGCCCCCCCGGCTCCCCTCTGCGGGGAGCCGGGCAGCCGGGTTGACAGCTCCTGCCCGGCTCCCCGGGGCGGGAGCCGGGCCCCCGAATAACGGATTTCGGATGCATCGGAAATTTTGTCCGTTGCATCCGAAGTCCGTTAAATCGGGGTCCGTTAAATCGAGGGTTTACTGTACTTGGTTTAGCACTTTGTTTCTCCTGCTCTGTCAGACTTCGTTTGTATGATTTTTTTTTGTAAGGCAGCTAGCTGAGTGTTTACAATTCTATGTCCTATAACTGAAGAAAAGAAAAGCTATAAGTCTTACAACAAAGACAGTGAAGAAGCTAATTATTGCTGATTCTTTGTTCATTGATGTTAAGAGTGGTCAGGGCAAAATAAATAGTCTGTGTTTTGCTGGAGGCTGTGTACATGGTCAGAATACAGGAATGCACAGCTGGATCCCTTGTGCACTCTGGTATGTGTCGTGTATTGTGCCATTTCTTGAATAATCAACTATCCACAGTATATGCATATATTTAAAGGCCCATACTATTTCTTTAGCATAGCTCTTAAAGTCAATGATCACTGCATCCTAAAAATCAATAGTGCAATCTCTCCTAAAGACTACAAGGTTGACCTCTCTCTGGAATAAATGTAGAAAGTGCCATATAGGTCTCCAGTGAAGGTTGGCAATGAGAATTTTGCCATTAGTCTTTCTCCCCAGGATATGTAAATAGACATTTACATGCAATTTGTGTAGTCAGCTAATACAAGGAAGAAACACTGGGAAAACAGTCAGAATTCTTTGTCTTCTCTTGCTCAAATTTGAACATTTGTCAACTTCAATCACGTGGAGAGCTTAGACCATACACTACATTTATACTTTGTGCCTTGTACTGCTTCTTTTACCTGAAGTTGTGGTGTAGTGTTTTTTACTGTGAGAAGGTCCACTCCTCTCTATATGCCACTGAGGAGATCATGAAAAATCTCTAATGAAGAATGCACAGGCATATGCACATCCTTACATGGGGCAGCTGTTTGTACAAAACACCTCTAAGAACCCCACTTGCTGTACAGGCAAGTAACCTCTCCTCATTTAATAACAGAAACTGAAACCAAGTCCTCATAGGAGAAGTGTAATATGGTGGTATATCTTTAGGATTCTGAAAATTCATAGCTATGGATCTATTTAATTTAGAACTCAAAACAGGGACGCTTTCTGATGAGGCTTTGAAATCATTATGCCTGAAGATGAAAATCCAGCTAGGAATTGTGATATTGTAATTGATCTTCACAGAAATATAAAAGTTAGAGATGGGGGCGTAGTGCTAGCCGCCGCTTCCAGCAGCCCCCATTGGACCGGAACGGTGAACCACGGCCATTGGGAGCCGCGATCGGTGAACTGCCAGGTAAACAAACTAGCGGGGCCCGCTAAAAGTGCTTACCCTGCGGTCCCGCATGCCAAGGTTGCCGATCCCTGTGCTATTGTATGTCCAGGGAGGTTGAAGTGTTCTCCTACAGGCTTTTGCATATTGCAATTCCTAAGATCTGATTTGTGTCCATTTAAAATTTAATTGTTTTAAAAAAATATTTATCTTTCTACCCCAGCTTACATTGATTAATTTGTTTTGCTTTAATGGAAGATTCACATGCACACCTGCTATTTTCCTTGTTCTCAAAACAAGGAGCTTAAAGGAGCCGAGTTAAAAAAACAAAGTTCACCGCTGGGCAAAGATCAATCTTGTGGAAATTTCGGAGTGAAAGTTGAACGATTCAGAAACTTATGAAGGAAACACTTGAGCAACAATAGCTGTTATTGGTGCTGCAATTATGATAACCTATCAGTATTTTATGAGTTCTTTGATAAATAAAATTATACTATAATAAGAATGTTAACATTTTTCTCAGCTATCTCTTCCCATTCTGTCTTTTCATCATCACTATATTTTAAATAACTTTTCATTAACACTATCTTAGAGATTTCTCTACTGATTTATTAATCATCTTATTACTATGAAATTTGAAAAGAAATAGGTTAAATAATTTAGATGATATTTTACCATGACAATTAAACCTCTTTTAAACCTAAATCAACATAAAAATCAGATTGACCTTTTGCCCTGTGCATTTTTCACCTTTAACAACTTCTGTCTTGCTCTAAGCATTTGAGGATTGATCTATTTGTCAGAAGTTGACAATGTGTTCAGGCAATCCTTTGTGTAAAGTATTCCATTAATTACTAGCATTACATTAATTAAAGTAAATGTGAGAGTGAGAACATGTTGAAGGTGCTTAAGTTAATGACCCAAGACATTATTAAATAATGCACCTTTGAAGTTAATTCAAAAGAAGGATTTTAAGTTCAAGGAGCTAGATTGTGAGGCGCATTAGTTATAAAATTCCAGAAGCAGAATTTTTGATTATTTTATGCAATGATTGGATCATCCTGTTAGTTAATACTGTCGATCTGAAAACTATTTTGGTTTTGAGTCATATGTTAACTGATACCTAACACATTGGAGGACAGTCCCAGGCTCAGAGAGATCACCTTCTAATTTAAGTCATGATGCAATGAATGAGTCTAATCAACAACAGGAGAGAAAGAGAGAACAATAATAAAATAACATAATTAAATAAAATAATGATGAGCTTGACCCAATACCTGTTACTTCAGTTGGGCTTTGAAACCAAACTCAATGTGCCTAATCTCATGGTTCCAAATCTAATTTACATTGTGTTTTATATATTAGACAATTATAACTCTCTCTATTTTCTATATAACATCTTCCAAATTGGCTGATTTATTGGTAGACATTATGGCAGTACTGAGTCTGGAGGATTGATATGAAGGCGAAGAAGGTAAAAATTGCGAGTACTTCAATTTCACTGGTAGTAAGAATACATGACCCATGTTCACTGCTATTCAAGGATGTTCTCCCAAATTCTTATTTTATTAGCTAGAATGGAGGGACAAGTATCAGAGGTGTGACCAACTGTCACATTAAAATGATAAAGCTATAGCTGCCCAAGGAGTTGACTAATATAAACAAAGACAATAGACTTCTTTTACATACAATGCATTTTTGTACAATGATAATCACTTCCCTCAGACTTACTGAAACCTAAGTTGCTGTGTAATTTTTGTACTTTTGTGCAACAAACTTTTGATTCATTTTCCATTAATATTGGCACACAAAACATAGCAGGAATGAGGAACTGATGATACTCCTCTCTTTTTAAAATACATTCTTTTACATATTTCTATACCTTTGAGATCTCTTTTCATGAAGTCTATTTATTTTTTCCCTTTAACTCACTGATGCCTTCTAAAAACCTTTATTATGCCTTACATTAAGGCACATTGAGGCACACGTGGTACCTTTTTGATGTGTATTTGAACTTCATATTAAAAAAAAACAAACATCAGCATGTGTGAGCCCTGGAAAACTGATTTGCCACAGCCTGGACAGAAAGCAAACAGAGTTTTGGTTGTGTTTCGTTTTTTAATTTGACTAGGACTGCTGATAACAAGGATTTGGTAGAGGGCATTTTTATCTCATGCTAATTTGTTTACTTAGTAAATCCATCTTGGCCCACAAATTTCCAAGATCCATCTGCTCTTAATACGCGGGGCTAGATTGCAATGTTACTTTTATTCAGTGTGACCCTTTGTGTCTTAAAAAGATGGATTTTTTTTTCTAATAATACTTTACTCGAGAATATGTATAATGGATTATTTTTTAGTATGGGAATAGTATCTGAGGTACTTGTTTATGCTTTGGGATCCTGATCCATGACTATGATTCCTAGGTGCTACAGGGATACTAATAAAAAACAACAAGATGCTTAGACCATGTTCTCCATATATAGTCCCAAACATTAAACTACAATGGATTGTCCGATATCGTATTTGCCTAAACATTCCTCATTACAAGTATAGACCAAAAATAGATCTACCCATGGCAACATAACTTTACAAGTATCACAGTGTTAAGACTAGTGGAGAAACATTATCTACCCATCCCTGCCTGGCCCACCCCGCTGTAGTGGGTGATCTTCCTTTACCCCCGCCCAGCCTTCCCCCATCTAACTGCCTTTCCTCCCCCCACCCCTGCCTGGCCCGGCCCATCTCACCAAACCTAACATCCTCCCTCCTCCCACTCCCAACCCAGCCTCCTGCCCCCCATGCCTGACCCGCCCAGCCCAGCCTCCCCCCCACCAAACCTCCTTCCCTCCTGCACCCACGCCTCGCCCACCCCATCCAGCCTAGTCTCCTGCCCCCCTCCCCAACCGCCCAGCCTGGCCTCCCCCCCACACTGCCCCCTTGCCTGCCCCCCAGCCCAGCCTCCCCCCCACGCCCACTTGCACACCGCCTCCCCCCCCGGCCGGTCTCCCACCGCCCGCGCCCTGCCCTGCCCAGGCCTATGTGTCCACTTGGTCCCGCTGCTCGGACGCAACTCCTGCGAGGGCAAGGTGGAGCAACGCGCCCCCAGCCCTCGGAGACGCTCTGGGGCAGTGCCGCACCGCACCCGCGCACTTGCACACCGCCTTCCCCCCCCCCCCCCCCGCCCGGTCTCCCGATGCCCACGCCCTGGCCTACGTGTCCGCTGGGTCCCGCTGCTCCGGACGCGACTCCTGGGAGGGCAAGGTGGAGCTATGCGCCCCCAGCCCTCAGGGAGATGCTCTGGGGAAGCACCCTGCCTGCGCACTCCCACTGCCATGTTGGTCCGGCCCTCTCTATGGCGCAGGTTTTCAAGACCCGCCTGCGGGCCTACCGAATGATTTGGCGGGCCGTATACAGCCCGGGGGCTGGAGGTTCCCCACCCCTGCTGTAAATGGTAGATTGACAGCTGCCCTCTACTGGGGTATGTACACTATCCTTTTTTTCTAAAATTTACAACCATTGTTGTAGCTGGGGCAGCTGCATTGGTAGACATGTTGTCTGACTTTGCTCAGAGCATATCTAGTCGACATAACTGTACAAATGCCAGCAGCAGCAACAGCTGTTGTTTTGTCTTTGCTAGTCTGTTTTCCTCCATTGCTACCACCTGCAGAACTGCATTGGTGTAGTAATGAACAATTTTAGAAAAAATAAAGTAATAGTGTTGACAAGATCTGTGGTCTTTTTGTCACTCCCCTGAAAATCCTGGCATAAATTAAAGTTGACTGTTAGCATTAACTTGTGCTTGTTCTACCACTGGTTCAGCAATATATTCCCCTGTGAAGGAGCATTCAGGCTGGCAAAGTAGTGGCCAGTGGAAGGCATTGACTTTATGCTCCCATGCATGGTCCTGGTCTCTGGTAGATACCCATTTTGAGATCAGTGGGTTTCAAGGACTGATCCCTGGCCAGTTCCTGGGGAAAGGGAACTTTTTTTTTTACTTTTTGAAAATCCTTTTTGAAATTGTCTGCCTGCATGATAAAAAATAAAATAAAGAAACGAGATCTTATTTTCCATAAGATCCTGTTAGAGGGATAAGAGAACTTGTAATTGCACAGATATGCCCACTCTATTTATTGTGCCTAATACATATAAATAGCATACAACTATTTGTTCTAGAAAACACATTGGTGGTACAAGAGGAAGAATAAGTATGTCTGATTTTGAATACATTGGTGCTCTGGGTACATATAGGAGCTATATATTATATGCATAAGTCATTGTGTGCATGTCATGAAAAGAACATATATTTTCCACTACAAGTAGATGTGATTTGAAAATCTATACTCCACCAAGTCATATAAAAATTTATCACAGAATTCACTAGACTCACACTGTCATAAGCCCCTTCAGTATCTTTCCTTTGTTTACATAGCTAAATTCAGGCACACAAAGACATGTTAGACATAACTCCATGGGATTCGATGACAGAAAATTATTTATTTATTCCACTTTAGTTCACATTCCCATTTAAACTGAATTTCATTAATTTGTATTGTCATAAGTATAAAGTAGCTTAGAATTACTGTTTTACCTGTAAAGGGTTAACCTGAAGTAACCTGAGAGAGGGGATGACGAAACGGAGATGCTAATCAACCTCAGGAACAAAGAGAGTTTTTTAGTTTTGTTTTTAGCTCTCTCGCTGGCTGTTGTGCTGTTCGCCCGGCTATGGGACGAACCACCCTTCTGTCTTTATTCTACATTTCTATAATCTTCTAAGAAGTCAAGCCCAGTAGTAAGTGAATTGTATGCTTGAACTGTATCACTTGATAATTGATCCAGGGTGTTCTTTTACTGTTAAGCTTTGGCAGAGGGAGACATTCCTAGGGAGGGGGCCAGGAGACTGGGTGATGTTAAGGGTTTTTTTCTATTGATTTCTGTACAAGGGGTTTATGCGTTTCTCTTTTTCTTTAATTAAAATCTTCCTTTTAAGACTCTGTCTGCTTGTTCCATGGGATAGATCCTGGTTTGGATCGGGCACGTCTCACAGAAAGTGAGGGATTTCTTGTTTCTCAAACCTCTCCCAGGTGAAGGGAGGAGATTTGGGGGTGATTAAAGTAGGGATTCCAATTTACCCTAATCCATGGTTTTGGGGGCTTAAATTGGTGGTGGAAGCATTATTCCAAGCCCAGACATAGGAGAAGATTGTGTTCTGGGGAAAAGTTTTAACCTAAGCTGGTAAAATAAGCTTGGGGGGGGGTTATTTCTTTTTTTCATGCGGGTCCCCACATCTTTACCCTAGAGTTCAGAGTGGGGAGGCAGACCTTGACATGTATACAGTATACATGCTGGGTTCGGTCAGTAAGAATCTGAATGGATTTTAAAAAAATCTGATTTCTAATCTCTAAAATATTCTTGCGTGAATATTCTTGTTTAGCACTAACTGGATGTATTACTCTCTGCTGTAGCATTCAGTGTTAACATTACATTTAATGCCTTACTCTTTATTGGGTCTGTAAGAGGGGTTACCTGTTCCCTGTGCTCTTGAGCACCGAGAAAAGGACTCTTAACTAGCCAAAACCCACTTAACTTAGCTGCTCCCCAGCCCAAATTAAGCCCTACACCCCGAGATACCCCCCTTTTTACCAGTGGGGTTCTTAGGGTTACCAATCGCTGCCATCATTCGGGTGTACTTCAAAAATCTTGGTGGGGCCCCCGAACTTCCCCAAGACCCTAACTTTGTCCGCCTCCCTGGGAGCCAGAATCAGGCACCTGGAGGCTGCTTTCCCCCTCCCCCGTCTAACCTGACGGTAACGAAAGACAGTCTCCACACTCCAGCTATGCACTTAGCTGCCCTGGTCCCTATTTCCCTTCCCTTCTCCCTTCCCAGACTGGAAGCAGAGAAAACCCTAAGGGAAATAAACCAGACGGTTTTATAACTAGAAGATTTAATAAAGAAAAGGGAATGAAACAAAGATACAATACACTTTATAATTTGGGGTTCTCTAGCTCCCTTCTGAAACGGAAAGAAACACCCCAAAAGGCACAGGCTTAATAGAAGAATCAAAATCACTTACATCAGCTAAGTAAAAGTATAAGAGAAGAAAAGTTGAGATATCTATATAGCCAGAGATGCCTTTAGACTCTGGTCCCTGCCTCCGGCCTCATGGCCAGCCAAGATGGAACTGAACTGAAAACTCCTCCCTCCCTCATGGTCTGGAGGCTCTGACGACACTGCTGTCTCAGATGACATTAACCCTCTCTAGCCCTCCACACCCATGACAGGGTCTAAATTATTTTGTTTTGCTACTATTTCCCTAGTCACCCATTAAAATAAATTCACGTATTCATTTCATGGTACTTGAATTTACTTGAAAATGGTCAGGATAACTTTTTCAGCTTCTTTTCAGCATAGTAGCCCCTGATTCTACAATGTTTTGTGCATAGACAGACCCCAAGACACCACACAGTGTCCCATTGTATAGGGATATGGGGTGCACCTGCACTGAGACAGTTGCAGGATACAGACTTCAATGCTCATTTATGAATGATGAATATTTTATTAACAAACATTAGTAAACAGTCATATACATTTTTCCAAATAAAAGTAACTTCACATGTATTGGCTACAGTAACAGTACTTATACAGTACCGTGCATATGATAACTGTTTACGTAAGGGCAATTTTGTGGTGCAGATGAAAAGATTCAAACAGCAGATACATGTTTAGTAAGTCTTACTTTTTTATGTACATTAGAAATAAATAGCACATATATGGTCAAAGGCACACATATGTATAATATATAGACTTTTTGTTTCTGATTTATGTGTCTTTTTGCATATTTTAATTTGCATATACTTTTAAAAATATCCTTGGTTGAAAGTAAGGGACATGTACAGGTTGTTTGCCCATGAATTAAGTGCAAAAAATGACCGCTTTTGAAAGGATCCATGGCACTATTTGTGCACAAGAGTTGTGCAGGGCCAGGGCCATAACTTACAATATCTAATAAAACGTAGATGATGTGCTCAGCTGTTGTAAAGTGGAGTATTTCCATTGAAATCAATAGAGCTATGCCCATTTCCAGCAGCTGAAGATCTTGCTCCAAATGGATGGTAAGATATACTCCCTGGCTATAATGCACAAGTTGAACACTTTGTCATCTGAGAAGTCCAATTAACTTCAAGAAGGTCTCTGCTGTTAGTGAGACAACTCGTATACGTGTTTACCAGTATGATAATGTTTTATAGTCTAGGCTCCTTGTTAGGTAAGAATTTTAGCTTTTGGAGTAAGAGATTTTTTTCTGCCTTCAAGTAATGGGTGGGAGAAATGATATAAACTACTACTGGCATAGTTATTTCAGTAGCTTTTTCATTGCCTTACTGGACAGAATATTTTTTCCAATGGATAATATGATTTGCGTGGCTCCCTCCCTTTCCTCCTCTTTCTTCTTGCACATACAGCTGGGCTGTACTGTTTTCCACGAGTGCAGTGCTGTTGTCTCTTGTGTCATTATCTCAAGTGTGGTGATAAATTTCAAAATGTCCTAATTCCCAATATCTCTGTGGATCACTGTGGTTCTGTTATGAATAGAATAATTAACCATTATAATATGCTTTCACATTCAGTTTTAATTAATAAATTGCATGAGTAATACAGAAGTGATGAATCACATGCAATAAAGCTAAGCATAAGCAGAGATTTACAGACAAGACACTACATGTTAATGATAGAAGGGAAGGAAAATAGAGACTTTACAGAGACAGCCATTGGGAAAATGGAAGGTGCAGAAAAAGAAACTGTAAATTGTCCGATGCAGTCCTCTTTGCTCCTTTCTTATGCTATATGCATTGGGGGCCAAAAAGGAGGGATTGTTAAATGGCATGGATGTGACTGATGAGGTAAGAAATGCTGATAAAAGCTGTTTGAGCAATGATTGAAAAAGCAAGAGGAAATATGTTCCTCTCATTCTTACATTTGCATAATGCTTCATCATTTCTTAACTACACTTTTTTCTAAAAGGGATAGAGCAGGGGTCGGCAAACTTTTTGGCCAGGGAGCCACATCTGGGTATGGAAATTGTATGGCGGTCCACGGATGCTCATAAAATTGGGGGTTGGAGTGTGGGAGGGAGCAGGCTCTGGCTGGGGGTGCAGGTTTTGGAATGGAGTGCAGAGCAGGGCAAAACCAGACACTTCTTCCTGGTGGGAGCTCGAGGGCTGGATTAAAATATCGGGGAGTGGCAGGGGGATGGGGGGGGCGGATGCAGCCCCGGGCTGTAGTTTGCCCACCTGTGGCATAGAAACTGGGGTGTTTTATTTTTGCTCTCCTGGATGCTCATTTTAGCTTCTGTCCGCTGTAATTATGAGATCTGAGGAACCCTTCTACTTTGTTACTTGCATGCTTATTCAATGGCTGTATCCTTGGGGCCCACATTTCAATTAATGTTTGTGCCATCATAATTTCAAAAATTCACCGGTGTTCAATAAATGAAACATAAATTCTTCAGTTTTGACCTGTTCATAGTATTCAAAATGCTATAAAATAATAAATGTAAAAATGATAGCGATTCTTTAGTTTTTCTTGTAATCTTTTTTTGAACAACATAGATGGTTCTTCAAGTAAGGGATTTGGCCTGGTGTAGACTCGGAACCAAATGATTTAGAGCCATGTTGTACTTGGCTGCTTTGTGTAAACACAGGGGTGGAATATTGAGGCTCCAGTGGGTAAAATGTCGAAGGAAGGGTTGGCACCACTCATAGGGAAAGATAATTGTGTGTACCTGGAAGGGGTCTGTGTACATGTGCTTTAGTTTTACTGTAGAAGTTCCTTAGTTAATAGCTTGTACTAGAGTAACTACTACCTACTCCTGAAGCTGCATTCCTGTTCACCCAGAACAAGATATCTAAAATAGGGTTGCCAGAATGCCTGGTTGAAAAGGGACCCTGGTGGCTCTGGTCAGCACCACCGACCAGGCTGTTAAAAGTGTGGTTGGCGGTGCTTCAGGGCTAAGGCAGGCTAGTCCCTACCTGTCCTGGCTCCGCACCAGCACGTCCGACTCCTTGGTGGTGAGGGGTAGAAGGGGTTTAGAGAGCTTATTCCTTCACCCTCCCACTTCTCTGGTTCTTCTTGCATGAACAGAGAGCAACAATACCCAAGGTCCAAAGATGCAAACAATTCAATGAACTTCCAGCAAGCTTAAATCCAAGTTCCTTTTTCCCTATTTTCTAATCCAATTTACTTTCTGTTTGCCCCTAATTTATATAATAATATTCCCGGCTATACGTTAACCAATCCTTTTGCTGAAATATACCTAACCAATCCTAACATACTTTAACATGATTAGCTAGCCAATTGTATCACACCACCTTAATTAGTTTACACTCAGGCAAATTAATGTACAGCAGACAGAAAATATCACAGAACCAGACAGAGACCATGCAAATAAACAATTGCAAAGTGGGAACTATAATGACAAAACAATACAGAAGTGAGGAATTCACAACTACATGTATAAGGGTTTCCCAACTATATCTTCACTGGGGGGGAGATCGGCTGTAGATACGCAAATTCAGCTATGTTAAAAACATAGCTGAAGTTGGCGTATCTACAGCCGACTTACCTGCCGTCCTCACGGCGTCGGCAGTTGGCAGCGTGCTCCCCCGTCAACTCCAGCTTGCGCCTTTTGGCGAGCTGGAGTTCCAGAGTCAACAGGGGCGCTGCTGGCGATTGATTTATCACGTCTTGACGAGACACGATAAATCGATCACCAAAAGATCGATCCCTCCCCGCTGTAGTGAAGACAAGCCCTATGTATATTGAGAAGTGAATTCTTACCAAACAGAAAACTATCAAACTTTCTTTTCATCTTCTAGGCTCTTCCCTTTATCTGAAAGTGATACACTGGATCGCCTTTCTAACAGCCCCAGATTGCCTTATTTCAATATGATTGGTTTGGAAGTTTATGGCTGTTCCCACTGCTTAGCCAAAGGCCTTAGCTTAAGAACAGGGCCTCAGACTGTCACAGTGAGAGAAGGCCCTTACACAGGCAGACCATGATTTTGATTCTTTCTTTTATACCTATAACTAGCTAAATGATACGTATACCTAAAATCTCAAAGTATAGGCCTTTACAGACAGGCCTGAATACCTATATCCTAATACTCTACCCTCTTTTTTTTCTTTTGGGATCTTCCTGCCCAGGTATCCCTGGAAAAAAACATAGGGGCAGGGGGCTCCATGCGCTACCACCGTCCCAAATGCTGGGGGTAAGATAACTAACCAAGTAATAACTCAGTCATGTTATTCAATAGTACCGCATCAGGATCATGGAATTAATATTAATTTTCATTGTTTGGAATAAGGAATTATGGGCTTCATTCTGAAAATCAAGGGTGTGCTGCAGAGCGCTCCCTGCCTTATAAGATCCAACCCTATATCTGATACTGTAATATTCTGCCACAATGTAAAAGACAAATGGGGGAAAGTCAGTGAATTGAAAAATGTTGAGATTTCTGTATGGACATGCTGTACTAATGTAAAACAGACCCTGTAATTCTGCCAAGGTCATTCTTTGGATAAGATACCATCCCTGGAAGCCCCAACTGTGGAGATTAGAAGATTTAAGTCAGCTCTGAATAGCACAACAGTCTCTTCAATTAAAATTTTTGTATTTCATCAGTAGCTATTTTCCTACATTTTCCACTGCCTTCTAGAATCATACAATCATAGAAGATTAGGATTGGAAAAAACCTCAGGAATCATCAGTCCAACTCTATCTTGCCACACAAGATTGCTGCAGATCTTCCCTTAGACCACACAAGAAGGGTCCTCTCTATGCATGGATGACTCCTGTGTGACAGCCATTCTTCCCTCCTGCTGCCCCCAATAATGCACATTATAGTTCCAGGGTCTGTGCAGGGAGTGGGAATGACGACTGGGTGAACAGAGGTGGAAGGAATAGGCCAACGTGGGTGGGGGACACACACAATCCTAACTGCAGCCTTTTCACTGTTCTTTGGGAAAGATAATTCAGCACTGGACTGTATATTTTCCAGAGCCCAGACTCAGAAGTCTCAGGTGCAGCAACAGTTAGTGTAGACTTGGTGTGCAACTCCTTTATAAATACATTGTCAAGAAGCTGGGATTTCCCATTTGCAGAAGCCTCTGAGTACCTACATAGCGTCTTGTGATGAACAGATGGTAAGTCCTATATATACAACTGTAAGAGTAAGGGAACCAATTTCCACTGTTATCTGCTGACACAGTTGCATCACAGTTAAAAGTAACAGAGTCTTGTGGCACCTTAAAGACTAACTAAAGTATTGAAGCATAAGCTTTCGTGGGCTAATACCCACTTCGTCGGATGCAAGCAGTGCTCGCATCCAACGAAGTGGGTATTAGCCCACGAAAGCTTATGCTTCAATCCTTTAGTTGGTCTTTAAGGTGCCACAGGACTTTGTTACCTCTGCTATTCCAGACTAACACGGCTACCTCTCTTATTCTTGACAGTTAAAAGTGTGTAGTATATTTTCTCTCAGTTACTGGCTTAAAACTCAAGGCCTTAGCTGAGATAAAGGAACTCAGTTAAGTCTTGTTTACATGTTATAATCATGTCAAGGATGATAGAATTTAAATTAGTAGTAGGACCTTTCATAAGGGTGACCTAATTCTAGTGAATTTCCTTTTTATGTGCATGCTATGACATTAAATAGCATAGTGCACATTTCAATGCATAAAGTCTTCTGTGTCCATGAGACATTTTTTGTGTTTAAATCCTTGTCTTGCTTTCAGTGCCTCACCACCTGATTGATGAGCAGATCAAAATGGGAGTAGTAGCTTTATGTACTTTGGATACCAATTTAATTGCCAGTTTCTAATGTGCCATCTGCTACTTTTTATTGGCTTGCCATAGTACAAACTGTAATAAGCCCCATCTTGCACCCGGTCACTTCTGAAAACAAGGGAGGGGGGGGGGAAATGTGTTAAGCAGAGTAGGTACAATGAGACTTAATTTGTTCAGGGTAATATAATTCTTTAAAATGTGAGCAGTGCTTCAAAGTGCATAGTATTTATACTGGGAGGTGAGAAAGAGATGAATATATCTTATGGAAATACACTATATATATCCTCAATCCATTCCTGCATTACTATTTTACTATGATCAGAGAGCCAACTCATCCTGGTGTTAGCCTGTTGAGTGGAATTGTTCCCTTTGTAACTCCATTGATTATCCTTTACAACCTTACTGGTCTCTCCAGGAACTTCACTATTTATAAGAGCCTCCATTATTCTTAGGCTGTTTTTTTTTAAGTTGCCTAAAAGGTCTGAATGCCCAATTCCCATTAACTGTAATGCCCATCTACTGACTCTGAAAATCTCTCAACCTTGAACTAAATCTTGAAACCACCCTTTTCTTTCCTGCAATTGTATAATTACTTTTAAAATCCAAGTGTTTGATCTTAATATTGTTGAAGGAGGAAATAATTGCAAAATCAATGCTCATGCAATTACTTTAAGCCAATTTTAAGTTCCAGGTTCATCTTCCTTTTGGGAAAATTATATGACATGATTAGTTGCTATCCCCTTAGTCCTGATTTCCAAAAGTCTCACGCTTCAAACAATCAAATGATTGCATTTCATTTTGGGCCCCATCACGGCAGCAGCGTTCCTGATATTTTCTTATGGATCACAGTTGATGTCCGCACAATGACAGAAATTCATCTCTGGTGCAAGCCTACTGAAGTTGTGCCTGGGATGAATATGATCCAATATGTCTTGCCCTACCTTTTTGAACGATTGCTGATGCTTATTGTGAAAAAAATGGATTGTAAATATGCATCATGCATGTGTAGCTTGAGGTCGAGGTTGTTCTCCTAATGTTTCTGTTCACTTGGTAAAATATATTTAAGCACCTAAATAAACTTGTTGGGGATCCCCAAAAAATCAATTAAGCAGCAGGCTGGAGTACAAGACATTGTTGTTGAAAGCAGACTCAGTATAATGTGGTGGGTGGGACATGTGGCCCAACTCAGCGACAACAGATGGACCGCAGCTGTGTCCAAGTTGTATCCATGAGAACTGAAACAACCAATCGCTCAGCCTCCAAAGTGGTGGGACAATTTCCTAACGAGATATGGACAAGCATGGCAAAGGATGGCCAGAGTGAGAGAAGATTGGAAGACATGTTGTGATTGGCTCAGTCTCAACTGATGAAGGACTGACAGTTCAGAGAGTGATTAAGAGCAATAAACTTGCTGTTTGAAATTAAAACATAGACATGCATTTAAATGATGCTGCATCAGGTACTTAAACAGAAAATTCCAAGGGAACTAGAGATAACAATTTCCAGTTTCACTAACTTCTAAAATGCTTCCTTCTTCCCATCTTCACAGCTCTGTCACCAGACTAATTAATTTGAGGACAAAGGCAAGTTAGAACTTTAGTTGCTCAAGTGTGTATTGTTTTCTGTTTTCCTAGACACATCTATTTAGGAGGAATACAATCAGCTGCTGGCTTCTTAATTAACCATGCAAAACAGGGGAGGGGGAAATCACAAAATACTGTGAAAAGCTTTTAAGTACATAATTAGATCATGTTAAATATATAGCTCCCATCCTTGTAGTATCTGAGGGTAGATTTTTTAAAAAGAACTTAAGCAACTACAGTTGCATATAGTTACCTAATAGGATTTTTAGTAGTGTTCAGGCACCTAGCCATTTTGATTTCATGCTTAATGACTTTTCAACCCAGGCAAGGATTGCTTTGCCATGTATGAAACTCTGCTTATTTTTTGCTCCTAGCTATCACCCCTTAGAGACAACCCCATAAAAAGAAGGTTGGGAGAATTTCTTCCATACATCCTTTAGGTCTGGGGTGGGCAAACGTTTTAGCCTGAGGGCCACATCTGTGTATGGAAATTGTATGAATGTTCACAAAACTGGGGGCTGAGGTGCGGGCTCCGGCTAGCATGTGGGATCTGGGGTGTGTCCAGAAATGAGAGGTTCAGGGTGCAGGAGAGGGCTCTGGGCTGGGGCAGGTGGTTGGGATGTGGGGGCACTGAGGGCTCTAACTGGAGGTGCTTGCTCTGAGGTGCAGCTGGAGATGAGGGGTTGGGAATGCAGGAAGGTGCTCCGGGCTGGAACGGAGGGGTTTGGAGGAGGATCAGGGCTAGGGAGGAGGTTGGGGCATGGGAGGGGGTTAGGGGTGCAGGCTCTGGGTGGTGCTTACTTCAAGCAGCTCCCAGAAGCAGTGGAATGTCCCCACTCCAACGCCTATGCCGTGTGCCGTGGTTCCTGGCAAATGGAAGCTGCGGGGGCAGCTCTTGCGGTGGGGGCAGCATGCAGAGCCCTGACTGCCCCTATGTGTAGGAGACAGAGTGGGGACATGCTGTTGCTTCTGGGAGCCATGTGGAGTGGGACAAGCCCCAACCCCAGTCCCTAGCTGGAGCAGGGCAAGTCCTGATCCTACTCCCTGGCGGAAGGCCAGATTAAAACATCTGGAGGGCCGGAATAGGCCCCCAGGCCATAGTTTGCCCACTCCTTTAGGCAGAGCCATGCACCAAACCCCTTCTGATGCAGAAAGTTCAACTTTGAAGCACATGCCAAGCATTGGGCTTGGATTTCAGTGTACAGGGATCTGTTTTAAATTCATCACTGCCCATAACAATAAGAAATTTTTGCTTCCCACTCTCAAAGGGCCAGAATGAAAGTGAGTTTACAATAGGCAGATAAATATCTAAAAAAAGAGAAAAAGGTTTAGAAATACAGAAAAGTGGATGAGATGCTCCTACTGACAAGGAAACTCCTCATAGTGTACAGAATAGCTTAAATACACATTAAATAATTTACCCTATTCTAAAACTTGGATCTTCTCCTTTTGTTGTTCCTATTGTCACCTTTGTAATGCACTGCTTGATTTTGGCTCAGAATTGGCAGTCCTCAAGAAATTCCTTGCTGCTGCACATTTGAAGACTTGCTCCACAGGGCTGCTACTTTCCGTGGCAGACTTGAAATTGTTACCTTGGGCTGATCTTCACTAGGGGAGGAGATCGGATGTAGATACACAATTTCAGCCACATTAATAACGTAGCTGAAATCGGCGTCTCTACAGCCGACTTACCTGCCATCTTCATGGCGGTGGCGGCGTGGTCCCCCGTCTACTTCAGCTTGTGCCTTTTGGTGAGCTGGACTTCCGGAGTCGACGGGGGAGCCGCTGGTGATCGATTTATTGCATCTTGATGAGACGCGATAAATCGATCACCAAAAGATCGATCCTTCCCTGCTGTAGTGAAGACAGTATGCAGTGATGGACAGAGTAGCAGACAGCTTACTCCCTAAATATTTGATATTTATATCTATGTGGGTGTTTATTTTCCCACAGCAATGAAAACAAAGTAATGAAGATTGAAAAATACCTTAAAAGAGATCCTTTTACATACATTCTGCTTAAGTATTTTTGGGTAGCAAGTTAGAAAATGTTTGTAGCTTAAGGGTTAACACACAAACTATATTAAACCAAAAACTGAAATGTGTTCTAAGCACACTATTTCAGTTTAGAGTTTCATATCATCTTTAGGGAATTACTAATCACTAATTTCCATTGAAGAAGTTGAGGGTTTTACAATAATCTTTCTGCTCCCTTTCCCCAAATGCTCAATGAATTCTTCAAACCCCTTCTTCCTTCTGCCCTAACTTATTTTATGCTGACAACCCCTATGGGTATGACAAATGGACCTTTGTTCAGGTTCAGTCAAGGTAATTGGCTAATACATTTATATTTTCATATCTGGGTTCAAATATGATAGAGGTCCCAAATAAAAATGAAAGTGGTTTCAAGATAGGATCATGTTTTCAGTTAACCTTAGTTGAGTCCCTAAATGTTGTATGCAGAATATCCACATTTACACCCCACAATTGGATATATGGCATCTAACTTGCACCCACAAAAGTATATATGCATAAATTGTACATCCAAGTTGAGAGGTTATTGATGAAAATATGTTCCCTAGTTGGTCTCATAATGAGTATTTTTCCATATTGTAATTCAATTATCAGTCATCTTAGGAGCAGTTCAGAACTTGAACAATGAGGGGCTGAAAGTACCTGGATTGAAAAGCATTAGAAAAGTTGAGAGTGTCTGACTTGCATAGAAATAATTCACCACACTTACTCTTAAAGTAACCATGAAAGTGGAAAGCAATAGTCTAACAGTTAGCATGGCATCAGTTCAGCCTTGCTCAGAACTACAGTAATACTGTTGTACCAGAACATAAAAAGCTTGTACCTTTTGATTACCACTTTGGTGCATGGAAACATTATGTTTAGAAGCAATTCCAGGTGCCTGAACTGGTGCTATAATCCCCACAAGTACCCAGTAGGGATGAGGCTTTTGACAATTGTTACCACATTTACATCTGAGGTGAGAGCATGTGGTAAAACACTTTTTGCAATTTTGAAATTTGTTTTAGTTCTAAGCTGTAATGAAAACAATTTAAAATTTCCAGAGAAATGCAATTTTTTGGGGAAAAAAAAGTTTTGGGTCAAACATTCCAGTTGGATAAAATCAAATGTTTCATTCAGATTTTAACTTTTTATTTTACTTTGTGTTATAACATATTATTCTAAAGCAAAGTTATTACATAACAAAAGGTTGAAATTCTATGTTATGTTTCAGCCTTACCAAAATGCCTTGTTTGGATTTCTTTTAAATGAAATTTTATCAGAATCAACACATTCCATTAGAAAGTTTTAATTTAGAAAAAAATGTTATTTTCTGACAGCAAAAAATAAAATGCCTGAAATTTTTAGACCATTTCTAAATGTAAGTCTATCTAAATCCACCTATAAGGAAATAACCCTTCCCTAGAGACTACTTGAAAATAGGAATCATGCCCCTGAAATAGAGAGTACTTTTTTTTAACAATCGCTAGAATTATTTTAACTATGTCAATCATCCTTTACTTGCACCAGTTGCTGCATTAATTTAGCCTTGAAACTGGAACTAACAGGGAGAACTGACTGCTTATTTAGTTTTTTCCTGATGCTTCACATTTTGAGTTATAGTGTGCAGCATCATATTGTTACATCATCCTAGATATACACAATAGAAGAAAAGACTATCAAAATGATCTATGCTCCAATGGCATGTAGAAAGCAGAGATGTGTGGCATTATAACATTCCACATACTCTGGCCAGGTATACAATGGGGGGGGGGGGAGGGCAACCTAAAATACGCAACTTCACATAGCTAAAGTCAACGTATATTAGGTCGACTTAACTCTGCGTCCTCAGAGTGATGAGTCGACCACTGCCTCTTCCCCATTGACTCCACTTTTGCCTCTCGCAGTGGTGGAGTTTCAGAGTCGACGGGGAGAGCACTCAGGGATTTATTTATCGCGTCTAGACTAGACCCGATAAATTGATCCCTGATAGATCGATCACTACTGACTGATCCGGCAGGTAGTGTAAACCTGGCCTCTGAAACTGAACATGGCAAGTGTTAGAAGAAAAAAACCTTTTGGATTAAATACCCAGTTTGTAATTTATAACATTGCTAGGCTTTAAGTGGCTATGGAATCAAAAAATGGTAGAGTCTAAATTTGTGGGCTAATATGTTTATATGAAAAAAAAAATCAAGAAGCCTGTATTTTTTTAGCAAAGTTAGAATAAAAGCACTAAAACTACATTTCTGAGCTGAACAACTCGTTTTCAAACAAGCATTTTTCCACTGATTCTTTAAATTTTTTCATACTATTTAGAATGTTCGGAATGTGAATCTAATCTGAAGAAACGAATCCATGTGAAGTTTTCTGGCTTGAGACTTTATTTTTACCCTCTCTGTATGACATTTAGCACAATAGGGTTCTCCACCCTGCTTGGGGAGCACTAACAGGAATTAAATAAGAATAGTATTGCTATCTAAGCAAATTTGTATCCAGTTGCAGAGGAAAAAATAGAAATCCGGCACAAAAATAATGTTTCCAGACAGGTGAAATATATATAAACTCCCTTTATTAACTATAAGCCTGATCCCACAGTTGTTATATGCATGCAACACTCATTGGTTTCATTTTATATATATCTATATCTATCTAGATATAGATAGATATAGATAGATCAATAGATAGATATAGAAAGATTAGATATATAATAGAGAGATAGATATATAGATATATACCGTATTTTTCGCCATATAGGACGCTCCGGCGTATTAGACGCCCCCGAGTTTTTAAGTAAAAAAGCCGGACCAAAAAAAACCAAAAAACACCACCACACACAAAAAGCGCGCCGCTCTCCCGTCCCCGCCGCGCGGGCGGGCTGCTGGGGGAGCGCCGCTCTCCCGTCCCCGCCGCGCGGGCGGGCTGCTGGGGGAGCGCCGTCCCCGCCGCGCGGGTGGGCTGCTGGGGGAGCACCGCTCTCCCGTCCCCGCCGTGCGGGCGGGCGCTCCCAGGGGCCCCGGGGCCCAAGCTGCTCCCGTTCCCCGCCGGCCCCGAACACATGCGGGTGGGCTCGGGGGGGAAGCGCCGCCCTGCCCCGCCCCGCCCGCCGGGCCACCTGCAGCCGCCCCAGCTCCAGCTGCCCGGTGAGTAATATATTCAGCGTATAAGACGTCCCCCCTAATTTTGAGGATATTTTTGGGGGTTAAAAAGGCGTCTTATACGCCGAAAAATACGGTATATAAACAGAAGGAAGCAACTGTGTGGCTTCATAAACCTCTGTCTACTGCATTTTGCTCTCAGTTACCCTGATGTAAATTCAGAGTAATTTTTCTGAAGTTATGTGCTAAAGATATAGTGGTGTAACTTTACATTCAAGATTAGAAGCTTAAGCCTCAAACATTTATAAAAGCTGTACAGAAAAGAATAGTCTTTTAGTGGGAGTTAAAGTGATCTGAGTGTACACATCAGTATTAGATGTTAAGTATAGGTTAACGTAATGAAAAATCACAGTATTATTTCTGAATCCCTGAATGAAGTTTAACAGGATTTATAACCTGAGATGGTATATTGCCTTTGTTTAAAAGGACTGTATCCTGACGAAGAAGTAAGTACATACCGTATTTTTCGCCCTATAAGACGCACTTTTTCTTCCCCAAAACGGGGGGGGGAAAAGTTGGTGCGTCTTATAGGGCGAATGCAAAAAAAAAAAAAAAAAAAAGCGCCTCACTCTCCCGTCCCCCCCTCCCCGCCGCGGGCGGGCTGGGCTGCCGGGAGCGTCCCGGTTCCCCCCTCCCCGCCGCGGGCGGGCTGCCGAGGTTCCCCCTCCCCGCCGCGGGCGGGCTGCCGGGGTTCCCCCCTCCCCGCCGGACCCAAAAAAAAAAAAAAAAAAGCGCCTCGCTCTCCCGTCCCCGCCGCGCGGGCGGGCTGCCGGGAGCGTCCTGGTTCCCCCTCCCCACCGCGGGCGCGCTCCCAGCAGCCCGCCCGCGGCGGGGAGGGGGGAACCGGGACGCTCCCGGCAGCCCGCCCGCGCGGCGGGGACGGGAGAGCGAGGCGCTTTTTTTTTTTTTTTTTTTTTCCCTCCGGATTTTTTGTTAAAAAACGAGGGGGCGTCTTATAGGCCGGAGCGTCCTATAAGACGAAAAATACGGTAAATCAATACGAGAGACTGAGAAGCTTCTGATGACCATAAAAATTGCTTGAAAATATTGACTGTTCATGAAGACAATATAGAATATGGCTTGCTAAGTAGTAACTGGGGGCTGAATCTTCCCTTTGTTCTGTAGAGGTAACAAAGAGTCCTGTGGCACCTTAAACACTAACTATAAAGTATAGAAGCATAAGCTTTCGTGGGCTAATACCCACTTCATCGGATGCAAGCAGTGGAAGTGTCCAGGGGCAGGTATAGGTATAGGGCTTGCAGTAAAGAGAGCCCTGTTTAGGAGCTGGAGCGGGGAAATGCCACTGCTTCTGGGAGTCATGCGGAGCCACAGCAGGCAGGGGGCCTGCCTGCATTAGCCTGCTACACTGCCGACTGGACTTTTAACAGCCGACCAGAGCCGCCAGGGTCCCTTTTCAACCAGGCATACCAGTCAAAAACCAGATGCCTGGCAACCCTACCCTAATGAGGACTATGTTTATGCCCAAATATATGCCCAAATAAATTTGTTAGTCTCTAAGGTGCCACAAGGATTCCTCATTCTTTTTGCGGATACAGACTAACACGGCTACAACTCTGAAACCTGTCACAATCTACCCCATAGACAGACCCATTAAAGAGTCCAGAATAGAAAGAGCATCAATAACTTTAAGAATTCTTATGCATTAGCAGGAAAGTAGTATTAAAAATGTAAGATTAAACACACTGATAAGAAAATATCCTGAAAAAAATGTCTAACTATTTTGTCTGTTCTTACCGAGGACCAAATATGGCAGACCCTTCTACTCTGGTAAAACCCCATTGACTTCAAGACTTATTTTACATTCATAGAGATAACCAAGATATGAGGACAGATTGTGCCTCATTATTATTTCACTCTGTTATTTTCACATCAACCTTGCTCTTTGCCAAAGAACAGGGCCAAGTTTTATCTTTTCTGGACTTAACAGAAATCATTGTACATTGTACAAATGAAATGTAGAACTGTTGTATTTAAATCCTCAACTTTAAGTTTAATTAGTAGCTCTCTGGGTTGCATTCAAAGAGAGAAAACCACCCAATTGCTCAGTATGTGCAAAGACTATTAACAGTCAAAAACAAACATATTTTAAATATACAGAATAATCTTTAACTCTTAAAAGTTGTTGCAGCATCAGCTCCAAGTATCTTGTCACCTAAGACAGTGGATCTCAACCTTTTCCGACTAGTATACCCATTTCAGGAGTCTGATTTTTGTCTTGCATACCCCCATCTTTCACCTCTCTTAAAAACTACTTGCTTACAAAATCAGACATAAAAATACACAAGTGTCACAGCACACGATTACTGAAAAATTGCTAATGTTCTCATTTTACCATATCATTATACAATACATTGATTGGAATATAAATATTTTACTTACATTTCAGTGTATAATATATAGAGCAGTATAAACAAGTCATTGTCTGTATGAAAGTTTACTCTGTACTGACTTTGCTAGTGCTTTTTATGTAGCCTGTTGTAAAACTAGGCAATATATCTAGACGAGTTGAAGTATCCCCTGGAACACCTCGCCCTACTCCCAGGGGGCGACGTACCCCAGTTCAGAACCACTGACCCGGGATATCTTGTCAATCAACATGTTAGAGGTATGCAACATCAGAATATAAAACATTCCCCTGCTTTACCATGGGACTCTTACTCATCCAGGTTAATTTTCTTCCCCATAGGCACAATTGAGGCAGAGAAGGGATATGTAGATCATCTCATTGACCTCCACCTTCATGCTTTTCTTCACTAGCTAACATCAAAGCCCAATATAAAGCAACAAACTAGCTAGGACCCCTTAGTTTGAAATAGCTGAAATGTGCTGCCTTTTCAGGCATGCTGCAAAAGCCATTATTTCACATGGTTTTTGGTGAAGATTGGAGGCAACAGCTGGCACAAACATGGCAAAATGTGGTTCTGATCCTACTGTGGGCTCCTGGTGCATGGACCTAGTGAACTTATTGCTGGAGTTTTACAGTGATTTTGCAATGGCTTCACTTGGTTCCCATTGCCAGCTGAGTGCAATTTGAAACTCACAATGTGAATATTGATCTCTATAGCCCTGTGTATCTGAGGTTGCTTCAGTGATCTGTCATGGGAACTGAGGTGAGAAGAAAAATGTAATTTAATTTTCTGGAGTATATTATTCTGTGAGCTCCAATATGACAAATGTAGTCTTGCTCATGCAAATTATCCCAACTGCAGCCCCTGCTCCACTCAGGCTGGCTAGGGAAAATATTCAATGATGTCTCAAAGAGACCAGGCTTCATTAAACTCTCCTAAAATCTTTGTAGTGATAATGAGCATGCTTAGAAGTGATTCATTATTTGTTTTCAGCTTTAGTTTAGTTTACAAGCAAACCAAAGAGTCACAGTTCCTCCCCTTGTCTGGAAAAGGAGTAGGTTACTTCACCATTGTACAGCCAGCCAGCTACTCTGACTAGCAAATGATAGGGTAAAAGGGTGGATCCAGGGTTTCTCCTGCTCCTCTGACCTCTCCCCACCCACTTATTCTCAGGGTGAATGTCGGTCAAACAGCCCTTACTCTTCCCACAACTGGTGTCACATTTTGAGCAGGGGCTGAGCAGAAAAGTAAAGGTGTGGAAAGTTTATTCCCCCTTGCTTGGCTGCATGACTGAACAAGAGCTGTATCAGGCTAACCTTTGGACAGTGAGGACCCTATCCTGCAAACCTATATGCCCTTGACTTCAAGACGGGCTTCTACACATGAGTAGGGATTTGAAGGATCAGGTCCTCAGTCTGAAAATTGTGTAGAAGAAGATTCCATCCCAGAAGTATAAATACCAAACATTATATCATTCAAAGTGAAACATGGCATGGATTTACTGTGCACAAAATCCAGTATAGTGTATCATCATAATTAAACATCAAAGGGAAAAGGTTGCCTAGACTGCAGTTCATGTTCATAGTATTTCACTGCGGAAGCGGTTCTTTCTGAACAAGGACTGTTGGAGTACACTTCATCTGAGGGAAGAAAACATTCAGGCTTTCAGAAAAAAACATATTGACATGGAAATACAAGCTAGTCAGTGGGCCTAAAAATGTAGAGTTGCTGGCTATTAGCCAGATGGACTGAGTTCAGCTCCCAGTTACATCATTTGCTTCTTCTGCAGCCTAATTATGGGAGTTGAACCGCATGATAATATTACAATTGAGTTGTTCACTTATCCTAACCACAATGATTCAGTTAAAATCCATAATGTTGTAAATGGCAGCAGAGAACAGGCTTTATAGATAGTAAAATACTTAAACTAAAAGGTAAACTTTTCATATTTGAGGGGAAAAATATTTAGGTGGTGAATTACAAATAAATTACAATTTCATCTATAAATTCAATCCTTCATGTCCAGCTCTCCAGGAAGTAATGACACAATACATTATTCATTATGGGAATGATAGTTTTAGTTAGAACAAATAAATACATTCATTACTTTCAGTTGCTGTGTTTGGTGTGTGGGTATGGAGTGGTCTTGGCGGCCTATGATATACCTGAGGTAAGACCAAATGGCTCCTGCTAAGATTTTTAGAGCTTGCAAAAATACTATATTGCAATACTATACAATACATGTTGTAATGAAAACTGTTATTACTGGTCTGTAAATTAGTCTGTTTTGTTTCAAGGCAGTGATGTGCTACATAAAACTGCCTAATAGCACCATATCAATATTCCTCGGGTTTTTCTATTCTACAGTTCTTCCCATTTTCTGGGGTAGAGTTGGTGTGAAGTACTTTCTACTCTTCAGAGTCTGACGATAACAAAATATAGTTTGAAATAAATAGTTTCCCTCTAGGTAGCTATATCTTCCTTTAGGCTAAGGGTCACACAGCCAGTAAAATACCCGAGTGATGTAAGTTACTATCATCAAAAACCACTATTTTGTATCCTTCAAATATATTTTACAAATGGCTGCAAGATTTTTGGTGTTGCATTGTAGACCTGAATTTACAACCAGCCTGGACACTTGCATTTGTAGCAATATTTCAGATGGCCTTCCAACATCCTCTTCATGCATTTTTACAAGCAAAATCATTCTGAGTGAACTAATGGTCAATTAAAGCAAGGGTCCCATGAAATCATCTTCAATGTGAATGGACTTTTTAAAATATATTCCTTTGAAAGTATTAGGTTACAACTTAGTATTTCATGAGTTTTCTAACAACACCCTTTTATTTAATTTCAAGAAACACTTTCAAGAAAATTCTATTTTCTGAATTCTAACAATTCATAAACTACATTGATAGCTTTTATTTACACCTGAATTCAATTGTAAGACAAAAAAAGAGATAATATTAAACTTCCCATAAAAATTCAACCTATTAAGCTTTTCACATTGATTTTAAATTTCATTAAAAAATTATTAAACAAAATTCTGTTCAGTTAGCAATAGAGAAAGCTCAATCCATGTTTTAAAATCTTATGGCAGGCAGGAAATAAATAACCAATGAGAGGTTTATGACATTCATAAACATCTGCTCCCTAATTTAGTTGATAAATTAGTCAAAATGAGAAAATAAATTACAAATGCATGTTTTTATAAGTAATCAGTTTTGTGCAGGAAAATGCACCAAAAAGATTTTCTTTAAGAGGGCTAGAAATGTAAAGGATTCTCAGATCAAATTGAATGTGATTATAGGTCCACTATATATCTACCACCTTAACTGAAATGAATAAGAAGTGTGACTGTTTTACAATCAATAGTTTTAAAAGCTATCTACTCCCAGAAAGGCATGCTGAGAATAAAAGAAATTAAATATTTTACAGGCCAGGGAAAATCCGATTCAGTAGTAGTGAAACAGAATTTCAGAAATTACGATTGCAGCCTTCTATTTGTCTGAGCAGAAATTTTGAGCTCTGATTAGTGCTGGTCCTGCATGAGCAGAAAGCTGAATTCCTTTTTGAGTTTGTTTCTGCATAATCAAATTAAATGGGAGCTTTGTCACCCACTTGCATAGGAACAGCATCGATCCCGTTATTCACTCAAGAGACAGTCCAAAGAATATTAATTTTATGACTTTTTAAATAATAATGTAAGACATTTAGGAAGCCCTGTTTGCTCTCCTTGTTCTCAATCCCCAAAATAGTATGACGGTGTGTCAATGAGCCTTGAACCATTTTTACTGGACTTCTTTAATCATAAAATAAAACAAAGTATAGATTTTTTTTAGTCCAATGGTAACCTCTCTATCATGTGTTCACTCATCAGATACTTTTGCTTTTCCTGAACAACATAGAAATCTTTGTCTGAAACTCACAAGTAGGAATCAAACTAACTGGTTAGTTGCTAAAAATACAAGCTAAGTGATAAAGACCAAAGTATGTGTTTTAATGTATCATAGTGATGTCACAAAACAACCAAACCATCCTAGTAGGAAATTTCTGGGACTCCAAACAAGAACCACAAATTTCTAATTCCCAGGCAATGTTTCATTGTCCTCAAAAGTATTAGGCCAGATACCAGCATGGATTCAATCTGCGACACAGTGTCTGTCAATTAAAAAGTCTATTTTTTAATGTTATGCCCAATTTAAAATTGCTCCAAAAACACAGCAGCTGTATACTGTATACAGATGCTATATGCACTGTATATACTGTAATGTCCAGAATGAAATCCTACTCACCAATTAAAAGAAACAGAACAGTAACCATTAACTATTTTCCCCCTTTGTAACCAGAGAATATACTGATAATTATTCTGTATCTTCCCCGGCTGAACAGCATTGCTAACCTGAATAAAAAGAGTGAGGATAAAATCACTTTCCTGCTGCATATGTACTCCGCTGATATATCAGGCTTGTAACAGGCTTTGAGAGAGAGAGAGGCTGTAGGAGACCCTGCATTAAAATCCCTTTTGACAGCATGTAATTTGCTTGAATAATCCTGATTCCATACACACTAGCTCGGTCATTAAAGCAGAGACAGAGAGTGTTACAGGGACCCTTGGTGGCTCACCTCGGTCTTTTCACCAATCTTTTTTGGATTTTTACCTTCTAATGTTTCTATTCTAGAACTGCATTTATAACTTCTCTTTAAACATATGTTCTTGAATAGAAAACTAGGCCTGCATTAATTCCATGCATTAATTACCCACATTCTGTTTTTTCCTAAAGTCTTGCAATTCCTGGTTTCATTTTTTTAAAGCATTAGCTTATATCATTTTGTTTCTGAGCCTCTTGTTACCCTCATGTTTTGTATCAGTCACACAGCAACTGAATCAGTATTACCTCTGCATGGTAAAGCAACTGTATCCATTCTAGACTCCTGGCTCCTCAGCCATCACCGTACTTGGGTGGAGACCCACATCCCTCTCTCTCTCTCTCTCTCTTCTCCCGAACACCCACCAGGGTTTTTCCAGGTTGCACAATTCCCTCCCTGCATTGTCAAAGACCAGCATTTGAGTGATGATAAAGTCTGAAATGCCAGCCCATTGCTAAAGCTTGTCCCTCCCAGTCATGGATGAAGCACATGAAAACCTTTAAAAAAGCAAATATTTTTTAATGGCAGCACAAATGGCTAAAGAAAATAAAGGCTAATTGAAATGGTTCTACTTAAATCAAAGTTTTACATTTATGAATATATGTTTACACCTTGAAACAAATTAGAGATGATTCAATCAAGCAATGATTATGATTAGCCAGAGAGTGATGCTATATGTCAGTTTCAATAGTCTATTTCCCAGGCTGGAAAATGATACCTCCTCCAAGACAGTAAAGTAAGTCTAGAACTTGAGGAAAGTAAAGCCAAAAAAAAGCTGATGATAGTAATATTTTATTATCTAAACAGAATTAGAATCAGTAGTAGAAGTGGGAAAATACTTTTTCACACATATGGAAATTTAAAATTCATTGGTTCAAGCAGGGATTCTAATTATTGTGATACTAATTACCAGCTGTATGTTTCCAACACTTAACATAAACCTAACTTTTTCATCAGTGATGGCATTTTAATAAACAAATATAGGCTTGTTTATGATGGAGAAAGCATTTTTAACTTTTTACTGGCCATATCTTATTGTAAGATGCCAGTGACCAAGAATCTTTTGAAAACTTAGCAAATATTGCCATGGCCTAAATCCTGCTTGCCTTACTTGGAGCTACTTGTGTGAATAAGACAAACAGAATTTGGTCTTATGAGAGAATCCTTGCTCCTACCTATATCAACAGAATGCTCAGGGTAAGAATGGTCATCCATTTTAATTAACAGAAAGCACTCATTTCTTTAGATGAACAGAGATCATTGCATACAGATTCAGATTGATACTGATGCTAACACTATATCATATTAACAACTTCAGATTGGCTGCTGACTTTGCTTAGAAAAAATGGGCAAATCTTCTCAAATCAATGATGATGTACATTTTATTGATGAAAACAAAATTAAAACTTTTCTGTCCCTTTAGTTACTACTTACTTACTTTTAAATCTTCTCTGGCTCTTTAATTTATTTTTTCAAGACAACTACAACAAATCTTTTTATCTCAGTTGCTGCATATTTCAGCTTCTTGGAGAAAAGTCACAAACTCTGTGCAGTCGTTCACCACAGCTAGATACAAATAATCAAAGGTAGACACTCTGTTTGAACACTCTGCCAAGCTTAATGGTAAAGCTCATAAAGATTAAGGGGAAAAAAGGACCCAGATTCATAGCTCAATTCCTTCTGTTCACATTATTAACACACTTTATTCATATGGTGGACTCTTGTCTGAATTTGACCATAGTATTAAGTTCTTAAATATTAGAGACAGAACGACATGCACTAAGATGTATTCTTTCTGAGGGAGACATATCGTCCCCAGTTCGTTCCTAAAACTATGCCAAATTTACCCAGTGCAGACTCAGAGACAGAGCTGTTATTGTAGAAAGTGTTCTGGGAGGAGTAGTAGCAGCATCAAAAAGCAACCTTCTGCTTCTGTCCACAAGTGGGCACAGCCCAAAAATTGGGGGTTACTGCCCAGGAAGAGGAGGTATGAACAGGAAATGTATTTCTTCAGCATATCGCATGAGTAGCCTCTGCTCGTGGAGCATTTATGGAGCCACAACTATACCTTACCCTTGGTCCACCTATTGAAAACTGTTTGAGAGAACTGTGATCCACAACAACTGCCTGCCTTTGGGATTTATTGCCACTGGATGTGACAGCCCACAACATGGGAAGTGTTTAATTCACCTCCTTGCACCATCTCTGGTGAAGTTGACCGGTTATATGTTGACCATTATTTTGAGAAAATTATGCAACTGAAAACCAAAAAGTAGTTTCAAATCGTACATTAAGAAATAAGACTATAACTTCAAATTAGGGAAAACACACAGATGAATAAAACACCATCTAAGTAATGTCCACAGTCCAGAAAAGCACTTACTCATGTGCTTAATTACCACTTGAGTAGTCTCATTGACTTCATAATAGCTACCAAGTGCTTCGCTTAGTGTCACAATATGTCCTAACTTTATTGGTTCCGTTCCAATTCCTAACATAACTTCCCAGGAACTTCCTTCGGTATACCTGGATTTATAACTACAAATTGTCTGTTCAAGCTATATTACTGCACCAAGAGAAATGTGCTCCATTTACTAAGAAAATATAAACAGTTAAAATGAATGAATATTCAGTAGTATGTACAAGTCTGGCGTAAATAGAAAAATTGAATGACTATGAACACTCAAAATTGTTCTTTTACCCAAAGTGAACGTTAAGGACATATGTTTAGTGCATCAGAATAAACTAATCTGGAACACTGTTTCTGCGGGGAAAATCCTCCACCCTGAGAAATATGCATATGTTTTTATTGAGTCAGAAACTGGTGGCAATCGCATTGTGCTGGTGGCACAGCAGCTGCCATCTTGGCCTGACACACTTGGGATGGAAATAGAAGCTGAAAGCATGAGCTGCTATAGCCTAGCTAGTGCTGTAATAGACTTATATCCTCTGTAGATTGAACACAGAGGGAGATCTGTAACACTGACCAGTGATATTAGCACACTTTAATGAGAAAAATGTACTTTTGACCCTAAAAATCTCATCCCAAAATGTCTGGTTATTGATTTTGAAAACATGGTCTTAGCTTTGCTGGATCAGTTCCTTTTATGAGTGCTGTGATGATAGCCTTTTTTTTTTTAATGTACTGGAAAGCAACTTTCAAATCTGAACTTCCATTCTTGTAACTTTGCATCCCTTGCATGAAACATCAGGAGAAAAAGAGAAGTTCCATAATATTGTACATAGACATTATTTTTAAAAGTCTCACCAGTCTTCTAGCTCTTAAGAAATCAGCAGGTGCTTAGCTATTCAGTCTATGTTGCATTTCACTTTGAAAACAATATAGAGGGAGAAAAAAAATCAATTACATCCATTTCACAAATGCTCAAAGCCAAGAATACTGATTGTCATAGCCAGCATTAAACTCAACCAGGCCAGGTTTCAATGTGTAATTTAAAAGGGAGGTAAAGAGGAGATTAATTGTTTAAAAGGCAAAGGTTAAATTGTATCAGGAAAAAAGTACCTCTCAATATGTTTATAAGATTCCACAAGTATTGGTCTTTATGCAAAAATCTCTTGTGGGGTTCTTATTTAAACTGTAGTAATGAGGCAAAATGAAAATTTTTAGCATTTACTAAGCACACACATTTAATTAAAAATATACTTTTCAGTTTTCTGCTTCCCATTATATAAAAATACTTCCTGATTTATAAAAAAAAATCTTTTATCCTTACATCCAAACTAATTTTTTTCATTTTCTTCTTCTTTAGCATGGCATGAGAATGTTTTTAACTGGAAGTACTTTTCTTACAGAAGGAAATGGGAATGGAGAGCTAAAGTCTGATTTGTTACAACTCCCATAAATTATATTTTTCTCTTACTACTGTGCAGTGCTCGCATCCGACGAAGTGGGTATTAGCCCACGAAAGCTTATGCTTCAATACTTTAGTTAGTCTTTAAGGTGCCACAAGACTCTTTGATACTTGTGCTATTCCAGACTAACACGGCTACCTCTCTGATTCTTGACACTTTACAATTAAAACCCCACTAAATACATTAAACCTACCATTCTGTAACTAAACAGGCTGCTACTGTTTTTATTTTCTGATTATAAATTCTTATCTGTCTGCTGCTTATTTGGATGAATGTTTGATCTTTAACCTTGCTCGCAGCTCAGCCCTATTAATATGAAGAGAGTCAAGATACCCTTTTTATTATTTATGAATCATTTAACTAAAATAATGTCCGCCTATTTAACAATATTTCTGAGAAAAGGCACTTTTGAAGGAGTCATTCATTTTAGAAAATTTCTTAACACCCACGCTTATCAACAGAATTTTTTTCCAAGCCATGTCAGATGCATAATAGAGTACAATAAATATTGCTTTTAATTTCTGAACATGGAGGAAAATATGTTTTAAACTTAAGGAATTTAAATCTGACCATTTATTAAAAAATTACAAGTAACAGATGACTTTAATCAGACCTACCAGCTGTTAAAAGAAGAAACAAAAATGTATGAAATTATTTAAGTCATGATGATTTTGCTGCCCCATTGTATTTTTTGTCTGTTTCACTACAGCTCTGTAGTTGAAACTAACAGATTTTACTCCAACCTCACATGTGTCTTTCTACTGTAAGGCCATTGTGATTATGAATGTGCAGTTTAGTAGGGCAAATCAGGAAACAAGAATACTTAGTGTGAAGGTGTCGTGTTAATCTTTTTCTTTTTTCTTTTTGTAATAGCAGCCATTGCTTTCCTCCAGAAAGCCCAAGATAGACAAGAGATTTGTAGTATGGCCAGCTCGGGAGAGTGCTATAGAAATCTAGCTAGAGTACTTTAGTAAAACCCAGGAAACCTCTTTACAGGAAAAATCAGTACACGTTGAGCCACTGTGCTAGAGGACCCTGAATTGGGAAGCATGGGACAGAGGTGCACTTGAAAAGATTCATAATTTGCTCAAAATAATATTTTCACTGCTTCTGGTTTCATAGTTTTAGTAAAAGATGAAAATTGCCATGTTTTGCATCAGAAAGTGGCTTTACTGATAAAGTGCCCTATTTTGCCTCTGATCAGATTCAGGAATTTCTAGGAAATGCATCCAAAAATTCACAAAGAAAACCGCTCTGGTCTCCCAGGTATTCCACAAGAGCATCAGGCATGGCCTTGGAATCAGGTAAATAAATATATATATAAGCATAAGGTTTTTATTTTATACTTATTTATAAATATTTAGAATGTTTTGAAACTACTGAAAATGGGAATGGGAGATAGATTTCTATGTAGCCCCTTACTGTCAATTTTGATATCTTCCTAAAAAGAAAAAAAAATAGGCTACATTTCCTGTTTATCACATACCTAGAGAAAACCCAAACGATAACAGTCTTAGTGCTTATGTAAGGAGGCTGTTGGCCCCTTAGAAACTTGGTGGATTTTTTGGTTGGCCCTCTCCCAACACCAGGAGGAAGGGAAAGAGCTGAAGCGGAGTCAGAACCAACAGTAAGTTGGTAAAATTGTTCCAGTGGATATGCACCTTTGAATTTGTATAATTTCCAGCTAATGGTTCATGTTATTCCTTTCCTTGCAAGGTTAAAGAGCCCTATTGTATTGGACACATTCTCCCCATATAGGCACATGTAGACTTTCATCAAATCAGCCCTTAGCTATCTCTTTGATAAACTAAGTAGACTGAACTTTTAAGTGTCTCAGCATAAGGCAGGTATTCCAGATGTGATTCTTTTCTAAACCCTCTTCAATATTTCAACATCCTTTTCAAACTCTGGATGCAATATGCAATTATGCTGAAAATAAAGAGTTAAGACCATGTCCCTATTTCTTTATATTTGCTGGTTCATATATACAAAGATTGTATTAGACCGCTTAGCCACAGAATCACAATGGGAGCTGGGGCTTAATAGTCCGGGTAACTCTGTATGAATGACTATCCTTATTGTTTACTACTCCACCGATCTTTGTGCCATCTTCATTCAGACTTTATCCGCTATGATTATTTATTTATTTTTGTATCATTGATTGTGGCAGGGTGGGCCTAACCCAGCCTGCCGCCCCTTTAAGAGGGAGAAAAGCCCTCTCCAAACCTCCCTTGCAGAAAGCCTAATCGGCCACCTGGGCTGCAGAGTAATCAGGCTTGATGAGCTGCACCTGGCAGCCTCCTCAGAGGGTATAAAAGCCTGCCAGGAAGGAAGCCCAGGGTGGTGGTGGTGGTATGGTAGTGTGGAGTGAGAGAAAGAGCTGTGTAGAGCTGTAGCTGTAGAGCTGTGTGTAGAGCTGAGCTATATAGAGCTGTGAGCTATAGAGCTGTGAATAGAGCTGTAAGCTGAAGAGCTGAACCGTATAAAGCTGTGTATATTGGTGGTGGGGCCTTGCACTGTGAAATAAAGAGCACTGTTTGGAGCAAAAGAAGGGTTTCCTGCCTGTTCCTGAAGAGGGGTGAGAAGGCGATCTGTCACATGTGGTGTCAGGGGTGGGATCACTACACCAGCAACCCAACTGGTGGCCTAGAGATGGAGGAGACCCTACAGTGGCTCGTGAAGCAGGTGCTGGCCATGCAGCAGGCCCAGGCTGAGCAGCAGAGGACGCTGCAAGACTTTGTCAAGGAGCAGGCAAATACCCAGGCGAAACTCCTGCAACAGTTGGTGAGTCCAGGGGCAGGAGAGGGCATCCGGCTGCCGGGCTGGGGACTTTGTAAAATGAGCCTGGCGGATGACCCCGATGCTTCCTGGGGACTTTTGAGAGGGTAGCCACTGCAGCTGGGTGGGAGCGGACCACCTGGGCCCTCCGGCTTGCTCCCTACCTCGTGGGCGAAGCCCAGGCGGCCTATATGGCCCTGGGCACTGTAGAGGCCCAGGACTTTGACATTGTGAGAGCGGCCATTTTGGACCGGGTCGGCTTATCACCGGAGAAATACCGGCAGAAGTTCCGGGCGGCCCGCTGGACGCAGGCGGTGCAGCCCCGGGTCTTTGCCCAAAGGCTGCGAGACTGGGCCACGCGTTGGCTGAGGCCGGAGGCCCGGTCAGGGGAGGAAATCATGGACTCCCTGATCTTGGAGCAGTTTCTGCTCAGCCTCCCCGAGACCGTGCGCTCCTGGGTCAGAAGGCACCAGCCGGAGACGGTGGAGTCTGCGGTGCGCCTGACCGAGGAGTACGTGGAGGCAGAGGGACCTCGGGGAGAAGACCGGCCGCGACGGGTCCGGGACGTGGGGCGTCAGCCCATGGATTCCCCCCCCAGCTAGAGGGGAAAGGACTGATGGGGAGCCCAGAGGGGCGCCAGAGAGAACTGCCCGGCTTACCTGCTGGCAGTGCGGGAAGCCAGGACACATTAAGCGGGACTGCCCAGCCATGGAGTGTGGCTACACTGACTGGTGTGGGTGGACTGAGGTTTGGGGGCGGAAGCCGCGGAAGGGAATACCCACTCTGCGCGTGCAGGTGGGGAGGAAGTCCCACCAGGGGGTGGTGGATTCTGCCTCCCCCTACACGCTCGTCCGCAGAGCGTTGATCTACCCCGAGTGGCTGATCCCGGGGGCTACTATGGACCTGCAGTGTGTCCATGGGGACAGGAAGACCTGTCGGGTGGCCCAGGTCCCATTAGAGATCAGCGGTCGTTTCCGCTGGAAGCGGGTCGGGGTGCCAGAGGAGTTGCCATGCCCCGTGATCATTGGGCGGGACTGGGGCCCAGTGGGAGGTACGAGGCCCCGGGCTGCCCCGAGGCTAAGCGTGAGAACCCGTAAGGGGGGCTCGGCCGAGCGAAGGGGCGGGCCTCAACCCAATGACCAAGGGGAGGGCCTAGACAGCCAGGAACGGCTGAAGCCAGAACAGGAGGTGAGCTCCACAGATGAAGCCCCGAGCTCCTGTGAGAGCCAGGGGGAAGTTGAGGCCGGGGAAGTTGCCCTTATTTGCGAGCCACAATATGGGCAGGGGTGGAAGCTGCTGCCACCGTGCGAGTGGTGTGAGCGCCGAAGGGCACAGGGGCGGCCGATACCCTGCCTTTCATGTGCGGGACTGTTAACAGGGCTCTCTCCCGCAGCCAGGTTGGAAACCGAGGCAGGGAAAACTGAGGCAGGGGGACGGTCACTTCCACCCTACTGCCTGCAGTGCGAGGAGTGCACAAGCCCCCCCCCCCGAAAAGCAGGGGGGCAAAGAACCACAACACCCTGCCCGGGCGGTGCCTGTGAAAGAGGCTCAGGCGGAGAATAAGAAGGCAGTAGGGCTCTCCGCCGCGGCTGGGCGTGACACCCAGAAGCCTCATGACCATGCTGCTATGGTGAAAGAAATGAGGAATAAGGGTTCAAGGGCCCTATTAAATTTAATTGGGAAGTATTGAGGGGTCCGAGCCAGCCCGATGGGGCTAGGCTAAGGGGGGAGGTGTGTGGCAGGGTGGGCCTGACCCAGCCTGCTGCCCCTTTAAGAGGGAGAAAAGCCCTCTGCAAACCTCCCTTGCAGAAAGCCTAATCGGCCACCTGGGCTGCAGGGCAATCAGGCTTGATGAGCTGCACCTGGCAGCCTCCTCAGGGGGTATAAAAGCCTGCCAGGAAGGAAGCCCAGGGTGGTATGGTAGTGTGGAGTGAGAGAAAGAGCTGTGTAGAGCTGTAGCTGTAGAGCTGTGTGTAGAGCTGAGCTATATAGAGCTGTGTAGAGCTGTGAGCTATAGAGCTGTGAATAGAGCTGTAAGCTGAAGAGCTGAACCGTATAAAGCTGTGTATATTGGTGGTGGGGCCTTGCACTGTGAAATAAAGAGCACTGTTTGGAGCAAGAGAAGGGTTTCCTGCCTGTTCCTGAAGAGGGGTGAGAAGGCGATCTGTCACATGATACAGAATAGCACCGGTCCAAGTACAGACCCTGAAGGCACCCTACTGGACATCACTGCTATGCAGTGATGATTGTCTATTAACAACTACATTTTGAAATCTATTTTTTAGTTAATCTCACAAGATTTATTTTCAAGGTCAAGATCTGAGGGGGTTACAAGTGCATGGAATTTCAGAGAGTTTTGATGTGGGGTTGAGCATCTTGTTTCATTTTAGTTGTGGAGTTGATTAGTCAGAGAACCAAGTCTGTGGCAAGACAGTGAAAATTAATGTATGCTGATGAGTTGGCCCTTTTGTCTGACAGCAAAGAGGAATTGGTAAATATGATATCAGAGTTGGCATCTGTGCTTGAAGACCATGGTTTGAAGGTAAACATGAAGAAAACTAAGTTATACAAATAAGGAACGTGGAAGAAGAGCTTTTGTTTGAAATTTCAGGAAAGGAGATGAATCAGAAGCTAGAATGTGTATACAGTGAAACCTCGATTTAACGGACTAATTGGGGCGAGGGGTGTCCGTTAAATCAGAAAGTCCGTTATTTAAGAAAGTAGGTTTTCCAAATGCATATGTTAAAAAATTGACTTTTGTGTAATTAAAATTAAGTACTGTATGTATGAAAAGTTTAATTTCACAGAAAAGTGTTCTGTATGTATTATTGCTTATGTACTCAGCGTAGTTTTGAGACTGTAATAAACAAGTATGCGATCTAAATCGAAATAAATAAACATTTTTCTGAAAACACACTTTACTGTACTTATATTTAACTAAACAAATAAACAATGTTCTTAAAAACGAAGCAAAATTTAAATTTTATAAAAAGAAAGGGAAAAAACCCCAAACCGAGCTGTGGGAGCAGCAGCCCCACCGCCACCACAGAGAGGGGGCCGCAACCCGCAGCCGGCAACCAGCCCGCCCGCGGCTGCAACCCCGGCGGCCACAGAGAGCGGACAGTCAGTCCGCACGGGTCCCGGCTTCCGGGACCCGCCAGCAAGTCCAGCTGCTGCGGGGAGCCGGGCGGCAGCCCCCCACCCCGCAGCTTCAGCCTCGGGCGGAAGGAGAGCGGACACAGGTCCTGGCTCCCAGCTGCTGCGGAGAGCCACAGCCCCCCCCTCCCCCCCCCCCCCCCCCCCCCGCAGCTTCAGCCTCGGACGGCAGCAAACACAGCTGCTGCGGAGAGGCGGGCAGCGCGCACACACACACACACACACACACACACACACACACACACACACACACACACACACACACACACACACACACACTCTCTCTCTCTCTCTCTCTCTCTCTCTCTCTCACTCTCTCTCACTCTCCCCCGCAGCTTCAGCCTCGGACGGCAGCAAGCCTAGCTGCTATGGAGAGCCAGGCGGCAGTACGCAGCTTCAGCCTCAGGGTGGCAGCAGGGAGCCCACAGCCAGCCCTCCACAAACGGATTTCGGATGCATCAGACTCTGAAAAATTTTGTCCGTTGCATCCGAAGTCCGTTAAATGGAGGTCCGTTAAATCGAGGGTTTACTGTACATGAAAAGTCACATAGTGCCATCAGAGAGAGATCTGGAAACTTAAAAGAAGAACCCAATGTGCATGGGTAGCAATGTGCATGGGCGGCAGGAATACTGAACAACCAATAATTAAGTAACGGACTGAAAAGAAAAGCATAGGTTGCATGTGTTTGTCTCTGCCTGCTCTATGATGAGTCTTATGGAGATAGAAGAAAACAAGATAGAGGTAGTAGAATATAATGTACCGAGGAGCATGGCAGGCAAGCAGATGGTAGACAGTGTTCATAGAAAAAATTAAGGGGAAGATAAAGTTGGTATTCTCAGGTTGGAGAGCACGTGTTTGAGGTGGACATGTGATAATTATTAATTATTTTTTGACTTAGTCTAGTATCAGCCACTACATTATTTTCCCCATGGTCAAAGTCACAAAGTTGGGCTAACTGGCCTATAGTTATGTGGATTGTCTTATTTATCCTTTTAAAATATTTGCATAATTTTAGCTTTTTTTCCAGTTCTCTGGGTAAGGTCCAGAATGCAGAGATTTATTAAAAATCATCATCAACTGAGTTCAGAGAGTGGAGATGGATGATGTGAGTGTAAAAAATCAGATTGACAAATCAGGTAATCAGATTTGGCCACACAAAGATCCGAGTGCATATGAAATGATGCATGAATTATACTATTATAACTGGGGCTTTCTGAAGACTTTATAAATGTCAGAAGGCCCCAGTGATCTTGCCATACTTTAATTATGACTATGTAGGATGGCTTGGTTCCAGTTAGAACATTTAGTACCATCTGAAATACTTCATTCATACCACAGAAGTATACAACAAAAATGGCCTTGGTTTGAGTTTGTACTGCATTCACGATCCATCTAGTTTATTTGAAAATTTTGTCCTAATTATCTCTTGAAAAGTTCTGTAGATCTTTTAAACACTTTTAAAATCTTTTTTATCTGGCAACCCTCCCGCTTTTTGAGACTGCTGCTCGTAACAAACTTAGAGTGTGAGCTGGGCTTGTACGGGACAGCTCATATGAGGCAAGTCAGGCCAACTTTCTCTTCTGTCTGACTCCATCTATGTGATTCTGAGGATCATTCTAGCCCTGCAGATGTTATTTGCACTAGTATGATCTATGGATCCAATCCTCAAATCTTACCAAGTGACAATTCCTCCTGATCCAGGGGCCAGCCATGCCCCTGGCATAACTCCACTATGCTTAATACTAAAATTTAAACTTAAGTGGGAGTTGAGAGAATGGGAGAGTAAAGTGGTTTCTTAACTCTAAAACAATGAAGGGACAATTTAAAAATACAGAATATTTTTGACAGAAATATTCACCTAAAAATAGATGCACAGAATGTAGGAGACTGAATCCCCTGATTTGCACACAAATCAGGACTGCTTATGCACATAGGTATAAGGTACATGAAGAACCCCAGAGGGGTCATGCCTGAGATTTAACATGACATGAAGAACCCTACAGGGGTCATGCCGGGGATTTAGCATGACTAATATGAGGTTATCAAAAGTGCATGCACCCTCAGGCATGTACCTCTCCTTGAAAATGTGAGCTGGAGGGTTTTTATGAACTCTGTCTCAGTTGCTGGAGAAAATGGAGGTTCCACAAAGTTGCACCTTATCTGCCTCTTCTGCTCAATGTGCACATGGTGCATTTGGGAAGGTGAGTGGGGAGGCACAGACTGCAGTGTTTTCAGTGTGCTGTTTTTCAGTTCTCTTTCTAGTTCCTTTGTTAGTGTCCTGGCAGAGTGCGGATAGAAGACTGGGACGAACTGGAAAAGGGGAATGTCAAACAGCAATTGTAGGCAATGTACTCAATGAATTTAGAGATAACAGGGAAATAAGGCAGTAGTTGGAGCGGCAAGCAGGGATCAAGGGTGATGAGATTTTTTTAAGATGGGAGAGACTAAACTATGCTCCTATTCCAAGGAGAAAATCCACAGGAGAGTGTGAGGTTATGATTACTATCAGCTACACCTTTGTTGCCTCAGGATTAGATTTCTGCTGCTGTTTTGTTTTTACTAAGTATCTATCAAGGGCACCTAAAGCCTGGGATAGTCCTCCTATGTTGAAACTGAAATAATTAAACAAACAATACTCATTTGAAGAACATTTCATCAAAGAAGGCAGCCTGGCTGCAGACTGGATTAATGACAAAGTGAATGAGTTTAAATCTTTGGGAAGACAGTGCTTCCCACACTGAAGCAGAATGAATGACTAACCTTACTTGGATTGCATCTCTTGAGAGAGCTATGCATAAAATATCCAAAAACAGAGACTTATTTGAAAACAAATGAATTGTTTGTTCTAAAGTATATTAAATATGAAATAATCTGACCACTGAGTTAATGGAGTGTAATTTATGAGTGTACTAATATGATGCTTTGCAGATATACCTAGTCTAAAGGTGCTCACCTCCGGGGATTTTCCTTGTTGGTTTAGGGGTAATGAAATACTCCTAAACAGACTGCAACTAACTGAGTCTTACCCAAACTGGCATTGAACCTTGCCACTGCCTTTTCCACCTTCTTGGGGTTCCCACTCTTATGTAAATCAAATGACAGCCCCTTATAAGGTAATTTATTGAGAAAAACAAACACATAGGACCATCCTTAAGATTTACGGGGCCCTGAGTGGTATTATTAAACTGGTGCCCCTATGCCCGACAGCAGCCCGGGCTTGTAGCTCAGGATGGTGGGAGGGGAAGAGGAACGAGGCAGCAAAGGATACCAAGATGCCCTGCCTGCCTCACAGAGTCCTGCAGAGTCACAGTTCCCTGACCCCCGCCCGTCCTCCCTAACGCAGAGTGTGTGGTGCTGGTGCATTTGGTTTTGTGAATACAGTCCCTGTCTAAGGACACTGCAGCGCACACTGAGTGTGTGGGAGCTGACCCGCTCTTACCTGCTGTCATGGGCAGTGGGTGAAGTTGACACTTAGGAAGTCTAGCTCCCCAGTCCACTTCTTCTGCCTGTGACCCCAGCCATACTCCACCATTGCTCTGGCCCAGGACCCATCCCACTCCACGCAGGCCTTACCCTCTCCCCACTGTCTCCCTCCTCTCTTCCCTCCTCAACCCTACTCACCCCCTTCCAACCAAATCCCTGAACCTAAATGAAGCAAATGACATTTGAAAAAAATATTCTTCTGCAATTTCTTTCTAAAGAAAATGGGGCATGTTTTGCACGCATACCAGATGGTCAAGATTGGACATGCAGAAGGTACCTAATTAAAAGCACTAAACTTTGGAATAAAAAATGTCAGTCACAGTTTTTTTGATATGCTGTGAAGTTTGTCAGAGTTGTATTTGCAAAACCTTTGTAGTAAGGGCAAGCCAGCCATCTTGCTGAATACAACATTAAATATTATGGAATACATGATGCAGCTCTTCTGTTTTACATTTTCTTAATCAGTATTTCTAAACTGATTTTATATTTTAAATGTACCGGTACTTTTAAGCCTTCATAAAGAAATTTAAAATAATGTCTTTTATTTCAGTGCGTTAAATATGTAGTAATCTGGAATGATAAATCATTCACAGAGGTTTGGTGTGTTCATAACAATGTTCAATGTCCTTTAGAAAAAGGAACACTAATTTACTTTGTGTGATCTCCGTAACAATTGACATGTTTATGAAATTTCACCAACTTTAAAAAAATATGTTTCCAAAGATTTTAGGCATAATAACGAAGGTTGAGCCTAGAAGAAGACCACTGAGTGGGTAAGGCTGCCAGGCAGTGTGTGTGTGAGAGAGAGAGAGAGAGAGAGAGAGAGAAAGATTTCACTACAAGGATGATGCCCCAAACTGCAGGGATCTATCTATTAGTAGGAAGTATCCCAGGGAAGTGAACTTGTATCAGCAGGCAGGCATTCCACAGCCTCCCATGGAAGCATGTTGTGATGCTTAACTACCTGTACAGTTAGAAAAAAATTCCTAATATCTGTCCTAAATCTCCCTGCCCGTTCTGATCCATCCCCTTTTGTCCAGTCCAGGCATCAGGCAGTCAGAGATTTAGGGACATGCAGAGCATGGGGTTGTGGCACTGGCCATCTTGACTAATACTCATCGATAAACCAAAGCTTAATGCTATCCTGAGTAATCCATCTGCAATTTATTTTCAGATAACCTATGAATAAGTTGAACAGCACATGTTACAGTACCTCTCTCCATTGTGAGGATGGATGGTCACCTCCGGGCTTTTTTAATAAATCAATGCCCTCTGGTCATCTGATATAAAGACTTATACGTGCCATATTTAGTAGTTCTGCAAATTCATATCTGAATTAATTCAGAGCACAGAGCTCCTATTACTCTAACAAAATGGGATGTGTATTTGGCCCTTGGAAATAGAGACCCCCTGGAGAACCACTCACATCCATCTATCTTTGGTGCTAAACACTGAGATGGGAATCAGTAAAACCCTCACTAACTCTTGGAGAATGGTTTAACTGAAGAGTAGGTAATTATTGTGCTTTAGGCAACCCTCCCGGCTCTCCTTTGACCTGTTACAGTCAAGATTTTTCTCACTTTCATAAGTCTGACTTTTTTCCTTTGCTTTTCTCACAAGCAAAACTTAGACCAGCCCCATTCATTTCACTGAGTATTTTATTATTTCAAGGATTTTTCCTTAAGGCTTGGAAGATTTTTTTTTAATTGTTTGAAGCTGAGAAGTACTTCAAGGGGAAATATTACATTCCATATAGACTTCAGTACTAAATGAAAGATGCCATTAATACAAAAGTAGCACTGTATTTTCATTGCAGTCTCTCTCTGATCAAAGACATGTCTAATATTCCCATCAAACTGCTTCAATTATTTATGCTATTTCACAGAAGAATATACAACTCACTTTAGAACTTTGCATTCATTCTACTGAGCAGAAAGCAGCATATGGATTTATTCACCTCAATGGATTTCAATAAATTTGGTACTGAGCTCCTGTACAATTACCATATGTTAATGAGCAGCCTACATAAGTAAAGCTAGTGATGGAAGCAGTAGAAGAAATTGCAGGTGTTACATGTAAAATATTTGGATAAATCACAGGTATAGATTCATAGCTTCCCTCCTAAGAGCATGCCTTAGATTGTAATGGTTTTTATCTATGATCATCAGTAAATAACATAGCTGTTTCATTTGGTTCAGAACAGAATTAGGCTCACCAATGGGAGTGAAGGTATAGGTAAAATGAGAGTAGAAAAGGCACAGAAAAGTGTGTGACTCATCTGTACTTGTAAGTGACAAGATAAATCAGGGGTCTCCAAACTACGGCCTGCGGGCCGGATGCGGCCCGCGAGGCCCTCTCATCCGGCCCGTGGAGATCTTTTGGGCTCTTTAGAGAATGTTTGGCTCTTTTGAGCTTTCCGCAGGGACGGCTCTGCGCTGGGGCCTGGAAGCCCGCGCGGGCCGCCAGCCGCGGGGCCGGGACGCGCCGCGTGCTCGGCTGCCGCCGCGGGGCCGGGACCCGCCGCGTGCTCGGCTGCCGCCGCGGGGCCGGGACCCGCCGCGTGCTCGGCTGCCGCCGCGGGGCCGGGACCCCCTGCGTGCTCGGCTGCCGCCGCGGGGCCGGGACGGCTCAGCTGGGGCCGGGACGCGCCGCACCGCCACGCAGTTGCAGGGGGCGAAACAAGGCGGCGAACCGGTCTGTGGGGAGAGACCGAGTTGAGCGGGTCAGTTGGGGGGGGGGAGAGACCGGGCTGGGTGGGTCATTTGGGGGGTGGGTGGGAGGGAAGGAGGTTTTGGGGTGAGAGACCTGGCTGGGTGGGTCATTTGGGGGGGGGGTTGGAGGAAAGGAGGTTTTGGGGTGAGAGACTGGGCTGGGTGGGTCATTTGGGGGGGGGGTTGGAGGAAAGGAGGTTTTGGGGTGAGAGACCGGGCTGGGTGGGTCATTTGGGGGGGGGGTTGGAGGAAAGGAGGTTTTGGGGTGAGAGACCGGGCTGGGTGGGTCATTTGGGGGGGGGGGGTTTGGAGGAAAGGAGGTTTTGGGGGGAGAGACCTGGCTGGGTGGGTCAGTTGGGGGTTGGAGGAAAGGAGGTTTGGGGGGGAGAGACCTGGCTGGGTGGGTCAGTTGGGGGTTGGAGGAAAGGAGGTTTTGGGGGGAGAGACCTGGCTGGGTGGGTCAGTTGGGGGGTTGATGTGTAGTGTTCATGTGTAGTGTTCATGTGTAGTGAACAGGTGTTCATGTGTAGTGAACAGGTGTAGTGAACAGGTGTTCATGTGTAGTGCTCATGTGTAGTGTATCAATCAAAGGGGGGAGGGATAGCTCAGTGGTTTGAGCATTGGCCTGCTAAACCCAGGGTTGTGAGTTCAATCCTTGAGGGGGCCATTTAGGGATCTGGGGCAAAAAATCTGTCAGGGGACAGTACTCAATCCTGCTAGTGTAGGCAGGGGACTGGACTCGATGACCTTCAAGGTCTAGGAGATTGGTATATCTCCATTTATTATTATTATTATTATAATGTGTTATTAAATAATAACTGAATAAAATAATATTAAATAAATAATTAAAAACAACATCCATGTTTTGATTCTTTTTTATTTGGACCTTGAGTGTGTTGTCGGCCCCCGAACTGCTATTTGATAGCTAATGCGGCCCTCGGGCTGAAAAGTTTGGAGACCCCTGAGATAAATGCATGCACCACCAATGGCCTTGAGTAATCAGACTAGTTGGATAATATACTATCTGTTATAATGGCTGAAAGGCAAGGGTTTTTTTTTGAGATGAGTCTTCAGCAAAACAAAGAAAATGTTCTATAGTCCAAGGTCTTTTAGGCTGGATATTTGCTACTTAAATACATCTAAAGCTAACATTATGGAAAAAAACCCTAACCTTGAATACGAAGAATCTGCAATAATTTAAGAATTGTTATTGCATACCTAATATTTTCCACCCATTCATGATATTATACACCTGGAGCCTGTAGTTAGGACATGTAACTGCAGTCTGGGGAACTCCTGAATTCTATACCAAAGTTATATGTTTGTTGTCCTGTCATGATTTCTTTTTTCTATTCACCCTCTCTGTCAGGCACTCTCATTCAGGAAATTCAGTTGTTTCTGAGGTGGGAGCAAGCAGAGAGTTTGACAAATTTACAGACAGTTAAATTTTTGGGTGAACTTGGTCTGATTTTTGTTTTACCTCAAAACTTGTATAGATTTCCTGATTTATGCATAAAACCAGGGGAAAATTGACAGACTTACTAGGAAACTCATGAAACCATGAAAGTGATGAGACTTGGCTTTTGTGTAGTTTTGAGATAGAGTTAGGATCAGAATGACCAACCAGAGAGAGGATTACAAATGTTCTTAGAGTACAGAAATGCTCCACTTGACTCTGGCTGCAACATCATTTCTTATGTGGTATGAACCCAATATAGGCAGTTAAAAGACGGGGATGATGAGATAAAAGGAAGATATAGATGATTTATTTAACTCCAATTTTCTAAGTAATTTCTAAAATTAAGAGTATTTTGTTGCTGCTTTTGCTTTAGCCCATATCCCTTCAGGGAGACATGCAAGATAAAATAGCAATAATAGGAGAGTTCTTTTGCATGTTTGATGTTAATTTCCATTTTATGGAGACAGTGATCAGCAAATCAAACTGAATTTCCCCACATTCCATAAGCCTTCCCTTCTTTTCCTTAGAACAACATAAGGCATTACATTTGTGATGATAGAAATGCATTGGTTTTGATATGTTTCATCTCTGTCAACAAGGAATTAAGATTGGTCTGGTGAGGAAGATTTTTACTGCAGTCAGTCAAACTGATTTATATCAATCAGAACACTTACTAAATAAAAATACTTGCTAGTAGCATAGGAACTGTAAAAAGAACAACTGAGTATCCCAAGCTGCTACACTTTGTGTTTAGTACATTGAAACAGGTTAAAGTCTTGATGCTCTTGGAAGGATAGCTAATAACTGACCGGGGACACTTTAAATGTTGATATTCAAAGCCAAGAGGGCTCAGAAATAAAGTTTGAAACAAGGAAGTTATTAAGTACATCTTGTTGGAAATTTTCTTTCAGAGTGACTTTTATTAATGGAAAATGCAGTCTCAACAGCATGGATTTTTCTTGTTGTTGCATTTTGGTGAAACTTCATTTTTTTTCCCCATTAGAAATCATAACATTTAAAAATCAGTAGAAGAACACTTCAGTCTACCTGGTCACTCAATAACAGACCTGAAAGTGACAATTTTAAAACAGAAAAACTTCAGAAACAGACTCTAATGAGAAGCTGCTGAACTGGAATTTGCAAATTGAACACTATCAAATTAGGGTTAAACAGAGACTGGGAATGGCTGGCTCATTACACTAATTGAATCTATTTCTCCATGTTAGGTATCCTCACACCTTCTTGTCAACTATCTGTTATGGACCATCTTGATTATCACTACAAAAGGTTGTTTTTTTTCCTCCTGCTTATAATAGCCCATTTAAATTAAATAGCCTCTTAGAATTGGTATGGCAACTTCCACCTTTACATATTTTCTGTGTATACATATCATACCTACTGTGTGTTCCATTCTATGCATATGATGAAGTGGGCTATGGCCTATGAAAGCTTATGTTGAAATAAATTTGTTAGTCTCTAAGGTGCCACAAGTACTCCTGTTCTTTTTAAAGAAAGAGATGGTTCCTTAGTTAGCCAGGTACCAAAACCATATTTGGAAGTCCTGAAACTCCCTTAATTTTACTGAAGTATACCATACTAGTGTAAAAGCCCGTGTACACGGGCCAGGCCACCCCATCCAGTCCCTTCTCCCTCACCCCCCTCCCTGCTCGCCCTCCCATCATCACCCTCCCCCAGGATCCTTCCCCCGGGGGGGCGAGGCCTGCAGTGCCCCTCGCGGCGGGGGGGGGGATCGGGGCTCCCTGGCCTGGAGGGACAGTCGGGGGCTGGCGGCGCCCAAACTGCCTCCCGCTCCGGGGGAGAGGAGCTGAGTCCTTTGGCTCCCTGTGCCGGTAACTCCCATCCCTCCGCGCCCCCCGCTAAACCTGGCGCCCACCCCTCCCAGTAACCCCAGTCCTACTGCGCCCCCCGGTAATGCCCGTGCCCAGTAACCCCCGCCTCACAGTGCCTTCCGGTAACCCCTGTCCCACCACGTTCTCCATAACCCCTGTGCCCATCCGCCCGGTAATCCCTGGTAACTCTTGCGCCCATCCCTCCCGGCAAACCCGGTCCCTCTGCGCCCTCTGGTAACCCCTGTCCCACTGCGCCTCCCGGTAATCCCCAGTAACTCCTGCGCCCGCCCCTCACAGCAACCCCAGTCCCACTGCCCCCGCCCTTTCCGGGAACCCTTAGTAACCCGCGTCCTCTGGTAACCCCTGCCCCCCTGCCCTGCTCCCTGCTCACCCCACTGATATCTCCTATCGTGCCGTACCCCCTCCACCATAACCTGAGGTAACCAAAGTCTTCTTTCTCCTGTAAACCCTGCACCATGTGCCGCCGAACTACAACTCCCAGCATGCCCTTCGTCTGGCCGTCTCTACTGCGCATGACGGCTTCACACACACTTCCCTAGCCGATTATTATATAGGATTATTGGCTACAGTACTATTGTACTGTCCTTCATCAACAATATGGAGAGTTGGGGAATAAGGACTGCCTTGTTATTCTGTCTGGCTCTTTTCAAGTTGTTACTCCAGCAATGGTAACGAAAGAATGAGAAGTAAGGTAAACCTACCCAGTACTTCACATTACTAGCAAATGGGCAGGGAGGGGACACAACTGGTTGGAGAGTGGAAGGAGCCCTGGATCCATCTCTTTCTTCTGTAGTCAGAGTAGCTGGCTAAGAGTAGACTGGAGAATAAGCTGGTTCATAAGAAGGGTAAAGTGACTTTCTTCTCCCATTTGGGCTTTACTTAGGGGAGATTGTAAATATTGCCATCTAATATTTGTGAATAGTCTCATTATAACCAAGTCAATGATAGTAAAGACTAGACAAGAATGAGTGAACTTCCACAGGAAATTTAAAAAGATAGGCAATGAGTAACACATTAGCAAATTAAATTTATGGTTGAAAAATGCAAGATAAAAGGAGAAAAATGAATTTACAGTAGACTCCTGATTATCCGGGCTCGGGTTAACCGGGCTGCAGATTAACCGGGACATCTAACAGGGTTAGGCAGGGGGAGCCCTAAAATGGCGGTGGGTTGAGCACTTAGCCTGCGGCCGTTTTGGGGTTTCCCCCGCTGGCCCCTTGCCAGCTGGGGTCTCAGCTCCTGCTGCTTGCCTGGGTGTAGGAAGCCCAGGCTGGCAGTGGGAGCTGAGACCCCGGCTGTCAGGAGCCTGGGGGGAATGCCCAAAGCGGCAGCGGGCTGAGCGCTCAGCTTGCAGCAGCTTTGGGGTTTCCCCCCAGGCTCCTGCCAGCTGGGGTCTCAGCCCGCTGCCAGCCTGGGCTTCCTACACCCAGGCTGACTGTGGGCTGAGACCCCAGCTGGCAAGAATCCAGCGGGGGAAACCCCAAAGCGGCTGGCAGCAGGAGCTGAGTGGGGCAGGCGGCAGGACCCCGGGTGGCAAGGGGCCAGCGGGGGAAACCCCAAAGCAGCACAGGGCTAAGCACTCCGCCTGCCACTGCTTTGGGGTTTCCCCTGCTGGCCCATTGCCAGCTGGGGTCTCAGCTCCCGTTGCTAGCCTGGGTGTAGGAAGCCCAGGCTGGCAGCAGGAGCTGAGACCCCCCGCTGGCAGGAGCCTGAGGGGAAACTCTAAAGCCGCAGCAGGTTGAGCACTCAACCCGCTGACGCTTCTTTGCCCTCTACGGCTTTAGAGTTTCCCCGAGGCTCCTGCCAGCGGGGGGTCTCAGTTCCCACTGCCAGCCAGGGCTTCCTATACCCAGGTTAGCAGGGGGAGGTGATTGGGGCAGGTGTTGGGACCTCCTCCTCCCCCACCGCAGGGCCAGTGACGCACCCCCCCCCCTCCCGCCCTTCCCCGAGGTCCCCCACAGTAGACTCTTCATTATCCAGGATTTTATTAAGCAGGATTAAGTTTTTCCTGATCATCCCGGATAATCGAGAGTCTACTGTATTATATTTGTTGCTGGATTGTAAATGAACTCTAGCCACTTAGGGAAAAGACCAAGTCACTATGGACAGCTCAATAAAACATTAGCTCATTGGTGAAAAAACAAACAGAATGTTAGTGTAACCGGGCCTCTTCAAAAACCACCACTGGAGACCACCATCAGTGCAGCACCCGTGTATTTTATTGGCTGTGCCTTTTCCCACCATCTAGTATTTACAGCATATACAGATCATAGTCAACTGCTCAGGAAGATAAGCCCCCTTCCTGGCTCACAGGGCTCCAGAGCCTCACACTCCTCCCTATCCTGTCTCCCTAGTCTCCTCCTCTGACTTCCTTCCTGCCAGCTTTTATAGCTGGCTCCTCAGGCCTGCAGGTGGCTCCCCTCAGGTGATTAGGGCGTGGCCTCTTAGCCAGCTCCAGGGCTGGCGACAGGAATTTTGGGGCCCCGTACGGCAGATCATACGTCCCCCTCCCCTGTCTCCCACCGCCCGCGGGGCCCCCCCCCGGTCTCCCGCCGCCCGCAGGGTTCCCCCCCCCGGCCGGTCTCCCGCTGCCCGTGCCCCCCCCCCCCCCGCCGGTCTCCGCGGGCCCCAACCCCTGCATGCGCTGCAGCTGCGTGGCCCGGCCGCGAGAAGCAAAGGGGGGCGGAGGGAGGCTGCTGGGTGCCAGGGGAGGGGGCTGGTGAGCGCTGCAGTGGCTGTCACAGCCCCGGCGACATGGGGGGTACAGCTGCGTACCCGCCCCGGACTTCAGGGGGACCCCCTGAAGTCCGGGGCCCGGTACAGCTGTACCCGTTGTATCCCCCTGTCGCCGGCCCTGGCCAACTCCAGCTAGCAGCTTCTTTTTCCCTGAGTCAGGGCTAGCAGGGGACTGCTTGCTTTTCTAAGCCAGCACCCTGTTACAGTTAGGATATATAAAGAACCATCCTGGTAATATTATGATGATACTATATAAATCAATGATAAAATTCTCACTTGCAATATTATGTTCAGTTATAATCATTCCACCTTAAAAATATGTATGCAGAAGTTGAGGGGGTTCAGAGGTGGACTTTAAAAATAATTAGAGGCATTGAAGTACTTCCATATGCAAAGCAACTGAATGGATTGTCATTGCTTAGAGAGGAAACAAATAAGAAGGGATATGATTGAAGTTTATAAAGTAAGACATAATATGGAGAAGTCATATCTATTTTTAATGGTACAAGAAAAAAGGTAAAATCAGTGAAATTGAAAGGAAATAAACTTAGAATTGATTAAAGGAAATGCTTTTTAACACAGTGCATTATCTACTAACCCACAGAATGCATTGAGACAAGATAGAATTGAGGGGAAATCAGAAATACAGACATTTCATACATGAAAATCTTCTGTTTCATTATTTTAAAATAAAAATGTATAAAAGATATAATCCCTCATGCTTCACAGCATAAACTAACCACTAATGGATAGGAGTTTAGAAATAACTTTCCCTATGCACAGATTTGTTCCACTATTTTTCATTTTGGAGTTTCTGGCACCTTTCTTTGGATCAGCTGGTAATGGTGACTGTTGGAGACAAGATACCGGACTAGAAAGAGCACTAGCCTGATCCAATGTGGGCAGTCCTATATTCTTAAAAGTGTCACAGGAGCTAAATTTTACTAGGGTGTTAATAAATGCTCTCCATAAGAAGAAGGCGTATATTAGATTTATATGTTCATCTCCATTTCTGAGTCTCTGTCTTGTGAAAGGTCTATTCCTAAATTAGAAACACTGGAATATGTTGTAAGAACCTCCAATGTTGTTCTGTGCTTCTTATTTATCAGTAACTAAAATTAGATTTCACATTTCTAGCATATACTTGTGTGGCAGAGAAGTACTCTAAAATCTATGCAAGTGCTATTATTTGTTGCTATCATTCCCAGACAATGGAAATAAAACTGTTGGCAGAATAAACCAAAGAGAGAAGCTGAAGATGCAAGATACACTGGCTCTAGTCTTGTTTAAATATGACACTAACACTTTTTCTAACATGGCCCACAATACTATTTAATTCTAATGTTTGGAAGATGGATGTTAGGAATGTGGTTTCAGGTTGTAAAACTGTAAGCATGTATATGTTGTCACTTGCACTGAAGACCAGTCTCTGTTTGGCAATCCACTATCTTTTGTGATTCCTCAGGTGCGAATTACTGTGACCAGGTATTAAGTAAGCACTTTTGCTGAATCAGGGTCTTTGGCATTACCCACCCATTCTGGAGTTAGACACAACTTTTTTTTATTGTTTTTCACAGATACACAGAAAGTATAATTCAGGTTTACTTATACCTACCACAAGCCTTCATATTTTAAGCATCCACAAGATTTTCAGTGCAATTTTGTTTATTCTTCAAAGACTGCCTTTCCCTAGCAACTTATTTTACTGGTTGATGCAGCTAGCTTTCATCATAATAAGATGATGCTGATAATAATAAATTAATAAAATTATATTTAACTGACATGCTAATATTGGCTTCCCAAGGGTTTGCATAGAAATGTCAAAACTCAACACTGTCAATTTTTCTATCTATACACAGTAAAAATCAGAGAGGGAAGCACACTAAACATAATTAATGAGTACACCAAAATAATGAATTGTTTGCTGGTAGAACATCACTAACTCCTATGGGAAGGGAACTATAGTTCAGCATTTGTTTCTTGGCTAATGTAATAATGAATATAGAAATTGGGGGAAAGGGAGAAAGAATATTGGCATTTCTCTTCCATTTGCATAAGTGATGTTATGGTAATAATACTTGTTAATATGGTAATAAAAATATTTTTATTTCAACACCATTCTTCTCTTACCCGTAAGATGTTTTGTGGATCTAAAGCTTAGAAAGATATTTTTGCTCTTATTACATTGCAGCATCCACAACTGTATCTGACTATGACAGCAAAAGATACAGAAGACAGATTTCTGCCCCCGAATCTTGCATTCTCAATATAACATGGAATATAATCTATTTAGTGTGGAATTGGATATTATCAGTAAAAGATAAGTACTCTTGTTGCCATACCTCTAAGCACACTTGATTTTTGTCTTGCCCCCATGCTCTTACTTCCTCCCCAGACTCTCTTGCACAATTGATTCTGACTCCACACAGATCTCCCTACATACCATTACAGTTTATCATGCTCTCTAATCCCACCCAATTGATTCTATGTTCCTCCTATGTTTTAGATACTTTGCCTGGCTACCCACCTTCCCTTTCTCCAGGGCCTTATTCCTTGCTTTTCCTTCCCAGGGAGCATGATTGGGCTATGTAGGGGAGATCTGAAATGTCTCCCAGTCCAGTGGGGGAGGGAGCAGTACCAGAGGATCTTCACTCCTCAGATCTAGAGAAACCAGAGAATAGTTGGGAAATGCTTCAGAGCTAGCAGTGAGCAGCTTGCTGCTGAGTTTGCTTTCAGCGTACACAGCATGAGCACTCCAGCCATCTATTATCGGGGTAGAGGGGAAGAAGTCTTCTCCCTGCATATGTCAGAAGACCAGACTGCCACACATCATTTGCAGTAGCGCTGGCTGTCCCCCAGATTTTCAGGAGGGTCTGAAAATCAATAGAGTTGAGAAACCTGCACAGTATCCTAGGCTGAGTTGGAAGCTACCAGTTAGAAAACTCCATCTTTACTCGTACTGAGCATATGTGATGTGGATATCATGGAGTTCCAGAAAACATGGAAATTCATGCTACCCTAATTATAGTCCTTTTTTAGAGTAGAACAGCACATTAGACAATGGCAGATATGCATTTGTGGAATCTTTGCTTCCCCTCTCCCTCCCCACAACCCTCCTCTGCTTCCCCACCCCAAATTACTACCGTTTGGCAGTTTCGTGTATCTTGAAGAGCTTGTAAGGACAACATATTTCCCTACATCTAAACACTTATTGCATATCTAATTGTTTTGGTTTGATTTTTAGGGTTCGGTGAAAATTAGGGGAGGGTGTCATTTTAGGCAAATTGTTTCATCCATCCCTAGTATGTGCCTTTAATTTAGTAACTTGATAGTATATTCATGTTCATGTTCCTCATTCTTTACTTCAAATGATAACCAGGAAAGGAAAGAGAATTGTGAAATGATCTTTAGTTTAGTCTCTGTAGTGGCTTCAGCATTTTCTCATTACGTAGCTTTGTTGCTGTTATTCATTTCAATTAAATAACGTTCTTGTTTTATTGATCCATGCCTGCATAATTAGTTCACAAGTGAGATGTTTTGCAGTTTGCCTGCTTTCATACTACTAGTTCTCACTACTAGTGAGACTGTGTTTTACAGTGGAAAAGGAGAAAGAACACCAGAGTAAAAGTTAATTGAAAAACCAAATGCTATCATGTTTTTAGGGAGAATTGTACTTGATAGACAAAGAGCTAATGCTTGATGACTTCTCCAACTGAATGTGTAAGTAAGGGGATATAAGCCCACAGTTTCTGTGCCATATAAAGTCTTGGCAGGTGCCTTCATGAAAATTGGCCACAATCCTTTAATACAAAATAGTGTCTAATAAATCCCTCTGAGCTGACTCATACACTGATTCAAAACACCCCTGCTGCTTATCAGTTACTTGGATCTGACTTTACAATGAATTAGATATGTGGGAATCTAAGCTCAGAAAGTTCTTTTCTGAAGAGAAACTTCAAATGGCTTGGGTTTAGAGCAAGAGTGCACAGTCCAGCTGAAAATAGCCTATGGGACATAGGGTCCATGGAAGCTCTCCCCTGTGCCAGGAGCAAAAGCTTTTTGCATTTTGAGGAAGAAAATCCCGTCTCTTTAATGCCCATGTAAATCCTCAGCAGGTCTCATTCTTCTACAGAGCTGAATTCTTGGTCCACTTGCTGGATCTGATGAACACAGAGACTGTTGCTGATTACCTCAGGAGACACCAATGAATATGCTCAGTGTCTGCTCAGAGTTTGAAGACCAGAAAGGTTGCTCTAACTGGTTGTCATGGCCCTAAGTTCACTGCACAGTTCTTCCCTGACTGATGGACTTGTTCCTGAGGCACCTGAAATGCCATTTAATGTCAGTCATCAGCCTCTTTCTCCTCTATAACCAGAAAAGTAGGAAGTAGAGATTTGGGGGCTTTAATCAATGTCATCTCACTTGGTTTTATTTTTGTTTTGATTGATTGATTACGTATATTTTAAAAATCCCATTTGAAGGGTAAGATGCTGCTGTCCTCAGTTCCTCTCTCCTGCTCAGTTTTGATGAAAAAATAAAATAGTTGAGGGGGAAGTGAGACAAAAATGGCAAAATATTTGTGTAAAATTTTATTGGTGAAAAAAGTTTGACCAGCTCTACTTCAGACATCAAGCCAAGATATGAATGGTGAAAAATTGACACACATCTTCTTGTCCTTTTCCTTTCTCTCTTCTGTTTCCCGTTACTTTTCTTTCCAACTTCCTTCACACATCTAGTCCTTCTTTTTCTGTATTCTTGTATCCTTTCCTTTTCTTCACTTGGCTTCTCTCTCCTGTGTTCCCCTCTCCTTTCTCACAACTAATAATAAAATAATATGTTAAGAGGTGCCCTGCTCTCTCTGGATTCTGCAAGTGGCATTGAGAATACTGTTAATGCTGTTTAATCCCTTTGGGATACTACCCCTATTTTGCCTAAAGAAAATATGGAGGAAGAAGGCTCAAGGAATAGTGGCTCAAATCTGTTGGATAGAAGTGCCTCTGAAACAGCAATGCAGTCCTAATGACTCAAGAATAGTGGCTCGAATCTGTTGGATAGAGGTACCTCTGAAACAACAAGGCAGTCCTAATGATCATGCAAAAGGCTCAAGAGTGGATTCTCCACTTGCAAAGCGAACTTGCACTGAGATTTCCCCTGGAGAATTCTCCCCCAGTTTAAGGTTGGTGGAGGCATCTCCACCACTTCTCACCCAATTTCTGTCACCCACTTTCTATGCTATGCCTGTATCATAAGAGGGGAGCTGGTAGTGAGGAGGGAAGGCTGGGGATGAGCATAGTGAGGGGAGGTGTGTCGGCAAGGAGAGGTGGAGGGTGGAGCCTGGTTCATTTCCCCATTGTGCCTGAACTCTGCTGGATTGCAGTGGAGTACTGAATCCTCGATCATTCTTGAGTTCTCAAGCCAGCTGTGCCACTGACTTGCTATGTGGTTTTGGGCAAGTACATTCTTCTTTGCCTCTATTTCTCAAACTGTAAAGTGAGGATTCATTTGTTAGTACTTGTACAGTTCTTTGAAGTTGTGTATTGCTTGGTGTTGATAAAAGGTTACTTTAAAAATAGAGGTATTCACTGTATATTGGCAGGATTTTCAGATTATGGCTGTGAAGCAGGGGATAGTTTGGCTAAAAACTGTGGCTTAACTCATACTTTTGCTAGAGCAGGTGCAGTTCATAATCCTTCTAGCATTAAGATGTTGAGTCATGGGAGGCAGGGAGCTCCTTTACACTAACTCTCCATCTCCTTGTTGATTCTGAAACTTGCAACCTCCATTTTTGCTTTTGTTTTTTAAATAGTTCAATATTTGCTGGTGTGTAGTACCCTCCTAAGGGTATTTACATGCTAAGGGGTTTTGACTAGCTTCAATGACCAACAGTTATTGCTGACCAATAACTAATGCAGAGGACATACTTGGAGATATATTCAGCTGCAATTTCACTTTGGAACTGAAAGTCCTATCTGGGTTCTTATATTCCAAGGCCAGAGGGACCATTGTCATCTTCTAGTCTATCTCCTATATATACAGGCCGCACAACTTCCCCAAAATAATTCCTAGAGCACATCTTTTAGAAAAACATCCGATCTTGATTTTAAAAATCATCAATGATGGATTAACCCCCACAACCGCTAGTACATTATTCCAGTGGTTAATTATCCTCATGAGAAAAAAATGTATGCATTGTAAATATGCTCATTAGATAATTGCTTAGGTCTTGTCTTCCCATGACATGTCAAAACCTGGTCGTCTTGGTTTTGAGCACACTGAAATCGCCATGAATTAGTTTACAACTGTGAGTGTTCATTAATTCTTACATATGTATCTGTGTTTCTCAACCAGGTGTATGTGTACCCCGGGAGGTATGCAAAGGTCTTTCAGGGGATACATCAACTCATCAAGCTATTTGCCTAATTTTATAACAGACTACATAAAAAGCACCAGCAAAGACAATACAAATGATTGGTTCAGTTGTACTGCTCTGAATACTATATTCTGAAATGTAAATCCAATATTTATATTCCAATTGAATTATTTTATAATGATACAGTAAAAATGAGAAAGTAAGCAGTTTTTCAGTACTAATGTACTGTGACATTTTTGTATTTTTATGTCTGATTTTGTAAACGAGTAGTTTTTATGTGAGCTGAAACCGGGGTTAAGCAAGACAAATCAAACTCCTGAAATGGGGTATAGTAGTCTGGAAAGGTTGAGAGCCACTGGTCTAATGTAACATCGCTATACTGGTGGCCACCACCACCTAAAATGATATCCTGACATTTCATTTTCTTTAAAGTATTTCTTTGCTTTAAATACTTTATTTATTTATGTTGTTGTGTATGAAGACACTGCCTGTTTTTGTGTGTCTATCTTTTTCAATGTCGAGGTTATATTTTTTCCTCCAAGAATTCTTCTTCAGTCATTTTAATCCATTCAAGCCATTTCTTCTTTTTCTATCTGAAGCATAATTTAGTGTAGCATGAGCATAAGAATAAGATCCAGAAGCTCTAATTCTAATCCAGTTCTGACAATGGTAATATTAAGCAAGTCACTTAAGCTCTCTGTCTCAGTTTCACCATAAAATGGGATAACACATACCTAAGTCACAGGGGTGTTGTGAGGACTGGTTCATATTGGTAAGATGCTTTGAAGTGCTTAGTGATTTCCCTTTACACTTTTAAAATGGAGAAGATATACTGAAATATTAGTTTCCCACAGAACCAACAATGATGTGTTAAGACAAACATGCACGATCGTTCAATAACCACAGAGACTCCGTGACTCCTGAAAATGCAACACAATGTCACTAAGATGTGCCCCAACAAAAGTTCTATAACACTCATATCTGTGATAGAAAAGCTGTTATGCAGGCTATTGCCAATTCAAAAAATATGCGTGCAATATGTTGCACCTATGATGGAGTTTATATTGTGTGCCTGTTGATGAGCTCAAATGAGGTGATTCAAATTGATACCATGGGGTTGGATTTTTATTGCATGTTTCATAAACTGTGACATCTGGCCCACTTCATGACCATGGAAATCAGGAGCTGGCCAGAATTCTTGGGGGGAGGGGGCATCTGCTGCATGATCTCCCAGCTGCCCCAACATGGTCATTGGTTTAAAAGCAGCCCTTGACTTTCAATGGATGCTCTCCATATGCTCCATATACAGACTTTAAATGTTGATTTTAAAATTTCCAGAGATTCTAAACTAGATCTGAGAACTAGAGGACTAACAATTTCTCTCTCGGTTATGCTCTGTTTGAGTCCCTCTGTCAAATGATTTTTAATTGGAAAAGCATGTATTGTAGCACCCTATTACTCTGAAAGGGTTTTCATCTGCTCACTTGTGTTTAGAATGCCGGCAGAAGGCTGAAAATTGCTAGCTCTGTGGGTGTTTGTTGCTACATTCCTTACAAAAATCTTTTGCTTGCTTGTTATGGCTGCAGTTATCAGTGCTTTGTACAGACACTAGTAAGATTGCAATACACTAACATATTAAGCAAAAGTTAAAAAGAAATGATCAGAGCTTTCTTCTGTAGTAATTTCTGTCCTATGTAAGGGTAAAAAAAGTTTGCTTAGCTCAACCTGAATTCAAAGCATTTGCTCTGCATAGTTAAAGCTGTTCCTCTGCCTGAAATATGAATGCTGCTGTCTGCTGAGGGAGCTGTAATGTAATTTACTGACAATTTTGAAATAAAATAAATCCTGAAAGGTTCAAAGGTAAACAGCAAAAAAACAAACAAACAAACAAAAAGACCACAATGATTCAAGTGTGGAGAAAATGTACTAGTCACTTCTGGGACTTATTTATGTAAAGTGGCTTTATGATGTGGATTAATAGTTTTCACAGAGAGGTGTGAATCTCCTTTCCAGATGGTCACTGAGGGGTGTGCTGTTTGCTTGCAATATACTGTTTCTGCATAGAACATTTTTGTTGTGTACACCCATTTTTAACCTTTTCTAAATGGCTTTACTGATCTACATGAATGTGAAGGGTTATTGTCAGTTATTGTCAAAGAACCCCAAATAATTTAATATATCAGTTGTTTAATGAACACACTGTTTCTCCCTATTCAAAAAGCTCTCTACAAATTATAGCAATAAAACAAAACAATCAAACAAAATGGGAGTATAAGGGATGTAATATAAACAACTGATACTTGTAGTTATGCTCCAAAATATCTTTTCCAGCCAGATTAATATGCTAGCAGCTGTGTTTCTATGGTGCAAGATCTCCAGTGACATCCAGTGGCCAGTTTGATTGGTCCCAGGAATGTATTTCCAACAGCTGTCCTGAAGTTAATGTTTCTGGTGTATTTTTCTTTACTTTAATATCATTCTGTTAAATGAGTGGAAAGCTGATTGCTTTTTATTCATTGGGACTGACTGCTAAGAATTTTAAGGCTCTTACACTAAAACCCTTTTGTGGGGGGGAGGGGAAGGAGGGAGATAGGATTTTGCAATATGTTGGTTTAATTCAAAATGATTTACATTATTTTGTTGGTTTTGTTTCTCGTTTCTTCTCTTCCTGGGAAGCCAGAGCATAACATTGCTAATCTGTAGGGTGGAAAGTAGGGGGACTAAATGGTATTGCTGATATTCCTGTCTCCAGCTCATGCCAAAGAGGAATATTCATTGAATGCTAACAGTGTGCTCAATTGTGTAAATAATATGGCCCCAGTTCCAGTGTAAATAAACAAACCATGCAGGACAGATGCAATCAGCAACAGATGACCTGAAAACATGTCCATCACGAAGTGGTGCAGTTTCATAAACAAAGAAATATGGGGGAGTGTGGGAGTGGGGGTGAAAGGAGGTCCTGGAGTAAAAGGCAGCATAGAAAAAACCAAGAAGTTTGGAATGGGAAGGTACAAAACAGAAGGGTGGGTATAGAACCAATCAGAGAACTATAGATAGAACCATATTCCGTCTCAGAATATGCAGTTCCATTGGAATGTTTCATGATATCAAGTTGGCATCACTGTAATTTCATTTCAGAAGAAATTGGAGAAAAAAGTTCTGACCATGTTGAAATGCCCCATTTTGAATGCTTTTGGAATTAAACATTTTATTTTTCGTTTTGAAATAACTTTTCATGTAAAAATTTATTTTGTACTGTGGTAAGAACATTGCTACCTCCTGTCACGGTAAGAAATCTATAAGTTGAGCTGAAGGATGTTAGCCAAGTAGCTGCAATTTACATTAATGGAATCTGAATGGTTAAAACTCATTCTGCTTGAAAGTATCCCTTTGCAGCTTATAATATTTCTCTCTCAAGTCAGATAGAGAATGCCCAATCTAAACATGGGAAATTATGCAGAAGTAGAGAGCACAACTGTAGAAGCCAAAAATGATGTAGAGTTAACTTTTACATAAATTACACACTCTAATTTAATTTTCCTGAATCAACTATTTTGCTATAAATTATTTACAATAATAACTGAGCGAGTGACAGGTTTGTGTGTTGGTTTTGCATGAGTCACATTTGGAAGTACAGTAATATTCCAAGAAAGTTCTCTACATACACAGGTTGCCCCAATTTAACTAAAAATGTGATGTTTATTTGACTTAGTTAAACATGAGCAATAGTGTGTGTGAACTCCTGACATAGGTTTAAATCTTAGGTTTATGTTGTGTGACAGACCGCTCTCTCACCCCTCTCAGGAACACAGGCAGGAAACCCTTCTCTGCTCCAAACAGTGCTCTTTAATTAACAGTGCAGGACCCCACCACCAATATATACAGCTTTGTACAGTTCCCAGCTCTACAGACTCTATATAGTCCAGCTTACAACTCCAAACACTCAGCTCTGAATCGCTCAAACCACCACCACTCTATACCATCCCCACCACACTGGGCTTGCTTCCTGGCAGGCCTTTTATCCCCCTGAGGAGGCTGCCACCAGGTGCAACCCCTCAAGGCTAATTGCCCTGCAGCCCAGGTGGCTGATTAGCCTTTCTGCAAGGGAGGTTTGCAGGCTTCTGCTCCCTCTTAAAGGGCCGGCAGGGCTGGCTCAGGCACTCCTGGCCAGCGCCCTGCCACAGTTGTTTTAGTTTTTCCTCCTTCAATAGCAAGGGGCACACTTACGACCACAACTGGTCAGGAATTTCCTGTGAAAATGTAATTTCTGCAAAATAAAATTTTCTAAGGAAAAATTTGATTAGCTAAACTTTCTTTATTTTTTTTCCTCTGAGAAATTAAAACAAAGTAATTTGTGATGGGTCAGGCTGACCTGACTCGAAATATTTCAGTTTGTCAAACTAAATCAAAAGGTTTTTGTTTCAGCTCAGTTTGACTTTAACTATGGCCAGGTGAACTGCCACAGTACGTCCTGGGAGCTGTACTTAGGTTTCCCCGTCCCTATACTATTCGTGGATTGGACTTCTTGTCCCGAATACATCTCTCAAGAGGCACCAAGCTCTCCCTTCTGGTTGAGCTTCCCTGGTGCATTATGGGAAGTCCATGACGGTGGTGCATCAAGAGAAATAGTCCAGCCACTGAACCCAGTCAATAAAGGAGAACGATAGCATGAGGTACCCTAACTATAAGTTTCAGGAGGTGCTGTGGTAGTTTAGGTGAACACAGTTCAATGTGAAACCAAGCCAAAATTAAACATTTCATCTTGGAAATGTTGAAACATTTTGTGGTGTTTAAAATCCTCAGCACGTTACCGGGCACCATTGTGTCCCTATTAAAGACCAATTTTAATTCTGAATCTTCTGCACAATCTCTAGTAGTTACATTTCAGCATCACACTTTGTGATCAGGCCTGCCAGCTGTACTAATTATCACAAAAGAACTGCATGACTTCTGCCCAAAATGCTTCAGGGAGAAGTTTTTGGGGGAATGACGACAATTTCGAGCACTAATTGTGATTACAGTACACAGATAGGTTCTTTCCCTTCATGCTGCCTAATAGAGAAGTGCTAAAGTAATGCTATTCTAGTATTCAGTCTTGCCTGATTTAAGATTGTCATGCATAAGACTACGGGGAGGTCCTGGATTTGTGATTTTAGGGGATCTCCACAACTTCAGTAACAGGTGGTGGGGTTCGGATTTCCATGCTTTATTGTTTATTCCTGCGACCTACCTGTGACTTTTACTAAAAGTCCAATAATAAAATCTTAAGCTTTAGTCATGCATAAGCAATTGAAGGCTACTTAAAATCAAATACACAGCCCATATTCATAACTTTGAATACAAAAATGATGCATGCATACAAATAGGATGAATATATTCAGTAGATCATAACCTTTGTAGAGATATGTTACATGGCATATGTAGCATAAAACATAATACAGTTATGTTTACATACTGACATTCATAAGCATATTTCCGTAAAGCATTATGGGGTGCAATGTCACAATATTTATGCACACCCCCAACAAACTAGCAGCGGTCAGTAACCTGTAATGTCATAAAAACTTTCAAAGAAACTTTTAGCCAGTGTTTTTCAAACTTTCATTATACAAATGGATGAATTCCATGTATGCTACATGAATTCTCATGTATGATAGCGTTATATACTTGGCTGAATAGCTGACTATGTGATCAGCCAATATTACATTTAATTTTAATATTTTGAAAATGACATAAATTAACTGAGACTAGATCCTAATATATATTGGGATGGTGAAAAATCTAGCTTTAGTTAACTTTTTTTTTGTAGATCTGAATTTATATTTTGTAAGTACACTACCACATGGCTAATTCTGAATAGTAAATATCTGTGTCTGGTTGCAATGATAGCAAGTATATATTTACCAAACATAAAAAACTTCCTTAACTTCATACTAAGGATGGGTTTTACTAAATGGAAATCTTGTTTTCCCTACTGAATCTCTATAAACCCAGCAGAGGTTAATTAGGATCCCCTGGTTAACAAATATGCCTTTTCTCCTCAGGTAGGCCAATTATGATAGCTCACTGGATAGTTTTGATGAATGTGGAAGAAATGTCATACTCCTTTTAAGGTGAAATACTGACAGATATTTTTAATTTTAAATGGAGGAATTAACTGACCCTTGGAGCATTTAGCCCTAACTAGAATGATTGCAAATATGGTTCGTTAAATATTCAATTTCATTTACGGGAATACTTAAATTCAGGACTCTTTCTATCATGGATCTTAAGCTCATTATTGTAGGCACCTGGAAGACAGTAAGCTAATATATGATTTACATTTTCAATGAGATAACTGCATGAGTATTTGAGGAGACAGCTTTAGGGTATGGTTGAATTTTTTGTGAAGAAAAAAGATATTCATAGACGAGGAAACAACCCTGCTACTATCAAACCAAACATCACAAAAGCTGATATCTGAGCATAACCAACAGGGTCCCAATCCTCAGCTGGTGTAAATCAGAGTAGCCCCACTGACTTAAAGGAGATTATTTTATCTACACACACCAGGCTCTCTAACCAAATAATATCTTTTTTACTTTCCTGGGGATTCCTGGAGTCATCTGGGGGAAAAGCAAGGAGTCGGAAGATTCCTTAAAAGGAATCATAAATATTTAAATAAAAAATGCCTTAGAGGTTCAGAAATCCACTTAATTCTTTAGAATTCTTTAAAAGTGTCTTTGGATATTGTATTAGCTCAATCCTTTGAGCCTTGTGCTGCATTTTAACTCCAAAAGTGTAATAAGTTCAAAGAATAAGTCAAAATTTGAAAAAGGTTTCAGCATCTAACTGCTCTTTATATACACTCCAAATATGCAAAAACTAAATGGCAAAGACATAGTCAAGTTAAAGTATGTCCTGACTTCTGATAATGACTTGACCTCACCTTGTGCTTTATAGACTGGGTAAGCAAGCTGTGATTCCTGTGCTTCATTGAAGGAGAATGTCTCTTGGCATATATCATCTCAGTACAGTCAACCTGCTTTACATAATCCTAAAATTTGACTTGAACTAAAACTGCCAAAGGAATCAACCCTACATCGCTTAATCTCCCGAACCAACACTCTCACAAAAAAATGTCTGACAGTGATGTGCACAGAGAGACACACTTTCTTTTATCATCAAGAATTGATAAACCATGTCATGAAGAGACATTTTTTGTTAAAGGTCTGTGCAAGTGAACTCAACATTCAGGTTGATATGTAAACTTAGCTAGGAATTCAGTTGACATTTGGGTTTCATAAAGATGTGTTTAATGATCTGTCTGCTGTTGAATTGCATTTAGCAATCTTAACTATAACTTAAGTTATTTTTATTAGAATTGTTTTTGTTCTTTCGTAAATCTGAGATTTGACAATCACATTAGGCTTCTGCTGCTTCTCATGGGAAAACCCTGCATACTGTCCAGAGAAAGTTTGAACATTGAGATTTTATGCCAGGAGAGCAGGGTTTTTTTTCAGATTGTTGTACCATCATCCCACCTGAGATTTCCAGCCACACAAGCGGTCTCCACCTGCTTCTTTTCTCCCAGTCCAGCTGCAATCCTTTCAGAGCCCTGCTCCATGGCACAATATCAGCACTGAATCCCCAACCAGGTCTACTATATAATTTCAAAAGATTATCCCTCACTCTCACAGATCTTGGGAGACAGACCAGTTCTTGCTTACAGACAGCCCCCCAACTGAAACAAATACCATCAACTGCACACCACACAACAAAAACAATAACCCAGGTACCTATCCTTGTGGGCTGGTCTTCACTGGGGGTGGGGTGGGGGGGAGTGGAATCATGTGGCTGAAGTTGGCGTATCTTCAGCCGACTTACCTTCTGTCCTCACGGTGGTGGCAGTTGGCAGCGTGCTCCCCCGTTGACTCCAGCTTGCGCCTCTCAGCGAGCTGGAGTTCCAGAGTTGATGGGGGTGCCGCGAGCGATCGATTTCTTGCGTCTTCACGAGATGCGAGAAATTGATTGCTAACAGATCAATCACTACCCGCCGATCCGGTGGGTAATGAAGACAAGTCCTGTAACAAAGCCCAATGTCAACTCTGTCCTCATGTCCATTCAACTGACACCATCATAGGACCTAATCACATCAGTCACACCATCAGAGGCTCACTTACCTGCATCTTGACCAATGTGATATATGCCATCATGTGCTAGCAATGCCCCTCTGCTATGTACATTGGCCAAACCGGCCAGTCTCTACGCAAAAGAATAAATGGATACAAATCTGACATCAGGAATCATAAAATTCAAAAACCAGTGGGAGAACACTTCAATCTTCCTGGCCATTCCATTAAAGACTTGATGGTGTCGATTTTGAAACAGAAAAACTTCCAAAACAGACTCCAACGAGAAACTGATGAACTGGAATTAATTTTCAAATTGGACACAATAAACCCAGGGCTAAATAGGACTTGCGAATGGTTCTCTCATTACACTAATTGATTGCATTTCCCTAGCTAATTTACCTTCAATACTTGTTATCTTCTGCAGACACAGAGATCCATTTTAAAAGGGTTTTTTTTTCTCCTGCTGATAATGGCCCATCCAAATTTAACAGCCTCTTAGAATTGGTATGGTAATGTACAACTTTTTTTTTCCTTTCTGTGTGAATAAATGCATCTTACTTCTGTTCCATTCTATGCATCTGATGAAGTGGGCTATAGCCCACGAAAGCTTACGCTGAAATAAACTGGTTAGTCTCTAAGGTGCTACAAAGTCTTCCTCGTCTTATTTATATAATTTCAGACCTCAGGCAATTCTGGCTCTCCAGCTGCAGCTCAGATCTCACTCACTCATTCTGGCTCCTTTGTTATTCCCCAGTCTGGTGCTTTCCCTTCTGCTTAAGTCACAGGCATCAATAGGGTCCAACAGAGCAGGACTGTCTTCTATCAAACCCTCAGATGGCCTGTTAGCTGTTAAACACGACCATCACCTCACCCACCTAGCTCCACTTCCTGCAGCTCCTGGTGCTTTTGAAATGCAGTAATGTGCTTAGCACTGAAAAAGTTTGTGCTAATTGCTTAAAAATGGCAACTTTAAATCAAGAGGTAATTAAACTTTAATTGATAAGCAGATGGTAAAAAATAAGCAAAAAGCCCAGGATAATTGATATATTTCCTTTTAAAAAATTAAGTAAATGTCTTAAAGTGCCATATCTAGCTCATTGGCATTTCTCAAATCTGATACGGCCTCTGGGAGGGTGAGAATATGTTTCAGTCTCTATTAAGCCTCAATGTGGAGACTGCAGAAGTGTTCCAGTTAGTGCCAATGCTGATGTATTTTTTTATAAGACCGGTGTCAGCCAGCATAGCCTGCCAGCCACAGTACTCAGAAGACATACTGTAGTTCCCATTAGAAATAATTCATCTTGAAGAGAGTGATTCACTGAGCTTGGAGAATATGGTTCGGTTAAGCAATATACTTAAGGTAGTGTGAGCCACCACTGTGTGTGCAATGTTTAATAACCTGCTATGTACTGCGTTACTATCATGCCACTTTCTGATTATTTAGCTTGTGTTCAGTTTTATACATTAAGTGCACAGAGCTCAGTAACTGGTACCTACATTCTGTATTGCAGCACTCTTAAAATGCATTTCATTTTTAGCGACAAAATTATATTAAAGTATTTCCAGTCTTTACACTTTAGCTCTTCCGCAGTTAATTCTAAACTTTGCTGTGAATTTGGGACACACTTCAACTCCAACAATTAAAATGTATTTTCCACTTGCTGGTTCTATTAACTAGTTCTTTCCTACCAAGCCCCCAGTGAGCTGGAAGCCAAACAAAAATTCAATCAAGTGCTATTAAAGTCAAAATTGAAAATCTTTTCCCATATAATATTTAACTGTTTTTCCAACTTAATAGACTTGAGCTCAGCCATGAAGATGAAAAAATACCAGCTCAATAAGTTTCATACATCTTTTATGCAACTCACTTTACAGTAATAAAGCAATTACATTACTAAATAAATGGAAAATGCTGTAGTATTTGTACCTTGATACAATCCATTTTAAGAAAATCATTCCTAAATGAAAGGCAATCGATCGTTTAGATCATCAGAGGTAACTAAGTCTATTGTATCATTTAACTTTTGGACAGGCCTTTCCACAGAGAAAGAATACCAGACACTTGCTAATATTGTCAGATTAAAATGACACTACTGTACTTAGAAACCACAATATCAAATGCAGGCTTTAAAACTTGTTAAACATCTTCATAATTGTATTTATTACTATGTAGTCCTTTCTCATTCTCCCTCTTTTTCAGGAGGGGTTGAGTGGAAAAGAAGATGAAAATGAATATAATATTACATACTATGCAGGAAAAATGCAGATAAAGGACAAGAAATTCCAATTTTGGCCCCTGGAGTAATATATATATAGAGAGAGAGATCTCTCTCTCATAGAGCTGGAAGGTCATCACATACAGCCCCCTACCCAACAGATTTTTTTGTTTGTTTTTGCCCCCATCCCTAAATGGTCCCCTCAAGGATTGAGCTCACAACCCTGGGTGTAGTAGGCCAATGTGCAAACCACTGAGCTATCCCTTCCCCCAGGGTTTCCTCTGCAGCATTCTTTCCTCCCCCTACCTGCTAAGGAAAGAGGAACAGGCCAGCATCCTGAATGTATGGATGTTCCAAAGATCATCTCACATGTTTAGCAGCAGCAGCAGCCTTATTCACATGCAGGCCCAGTCCCCCCTCCACACAGCCTCTTTACCATGCAGTTTTGAGTTTATTAAAACGAATAGAAAAGCTGACACACTTTTAAAGCAGTTGCTGAATTGTATTCTGTCTTTCCCCCATTGCCTTTCATTAGTAAACATCAATTTTTGGCTAATACTTATTGGTGTATAATTGTCAGACTTAATATATAACCACCAATTTAGTCTTACATAGCTTTAATGTGTCTGAACCGTAAAGATAAATCTAACATTGAGGATATTAATATATATTTGCTTAGGTTAGTTTGTTTTTCTTTATAATTTTTAAAAACTTGTTGGGACCACCTTTTCTGCTTAACTAAATTCTTTTTGGAAAGGAAACCAGATGTGTCTTTTGGATTTTGACAGTACCTAGTCCTTAGCCCAATTGTTATTTCTAAGACTGATAAAAGAAAAGATATCAATCAGCTGGTTACATTTTTTCTTCTTCCTCAAAAAGCACAGTGACAAGCTGATATAGAGATCTATTATTCTGCACTAATTCTCTGATTTACATTAGGAACCATTTATCTTCCTCAGTACTCTGCCCTCTCTCAGATATTTTAAGACTAACTAGGATATTTTCTAAAGCAGTTGCTACACTATCAGTTTTCACAAGACATACTAAACCATGAACTACTGCATGTTAAGCAGAATGAAGATCAAGATAAAAACAAAACACAACCAAAAAACCTAATAATTTAGAAGTTTAATTACATCCTTAAATGGTGAAATTTAATTAGTAGTGCCGAAGTGAGTGCTGTTGTGGCAGACCTGAGAGAGATGCTGAAATGGTAATACAAAGCCGCTTCAGTGATGAACAGAGTGAGAGCTCAGTGGTTGTGGCCATGGGTGAAGAACAGTGAAGGGTTGAGAAAAGGCAGCAGGAGTAAAGAGCAGTAGCCTGTGCAGGGAATGATTCTCAGGCTTGAATTCATGTTTTATCACAAGGTTATATTGAAGCTTGACCTTGCACTTCCATTAGAAACCGTCTTAAATCGTCTTTATGCAAAGTTTGAGATATTGTCGGAATGCCAAAGTGAAATTGTAACCTCACAGATGCTGCTACCTGTTGGCAGCCTAGTGAGAGGCTCCTGTTACCACAGGTGATTCTGGTAAAAGAAATAAATTGTAACAGTTTTCTGTAGGCTTCCCCTATTGCTCTGTTCTTGGCACTACAGCAACACAACCCATTTACTTCGCCCCCTATGCCATCTATAAAGAAAGCTGCAGATCACTGGATTACTGCTGTGTATATTGTCAAGGTGAATTTGTTATTTATGTAATGCTGGGGACAGCTTGCCATGCTCTGTAGTGAGTGAATGATTCCAAAATGTAAAGGCTAACCTTTATTTTTTATCATCTGCAATTTCCACTTCCACACATTCTAAAATGCCTTTCACCTTGTAGCCAGTAATGGAAACACTTTTCATAGTGACACACTGACAAAATTGCCCTTTGCCGACAATGGGTGGAGCCGACATAGGGTCAAATACAATTTAGCTGGATTCACAAACAGGCAAATCTTGCTCAGCAGTAATGATGGTTAAACCCTTACCAGGTTCTGTCACCAATGGATATTTTTCATAGTACAGTAGACTCTCGATTATCCAGGATTGGATTAACCAGGATGTGGATTAACCAGGATGTCAAAAAAAATACGCGCAACTCACAGGGCTGGCTCTGGCTTTGCTGCCGCCCCAAGCACACACAGGGCGCAGGGCAGCCAGTGAACCAACACCTCCTCCCCCTGGTGCAGGATGGCTGGTGAATCAACCCCCACTCCTCATATTTCCTATGGATGGTGATTATCCAGGATTTTATTAACCAGAATTATTTTTTCCCTGTCATCCTGGATAATCGAGAGTCTACTGTATAGTGAAGACTTATATGGACTTCTTTAAAGATAGTCATCTATCTAACCTATCTACTTAAATGGCTCCCATCATCAAAGTTTCCTTTGTGCTTTCCAATTATTTAAAAATAGGAATAACAATTTATTTCTTCCTTCTCAGCCTGTAGAAGCAGTTTGAATTGGAAACAGATTTATCTTTGCTTTGTGTGAGCGTGGGTGTGCTGTTTGAGAACATTTCGTCATTGTTTATTGCTCATCAGTTGCTCTTCCTACAGACCCTATGCATTACTCTTTGATCAGCCAAAACTGCAATTGAAGCTAATGGGAGGGTCGTGTGGGTGAGAAATGAATGTTCAGTAAGGCTCTGAATGAGTAAAACTTTACTTAGTCCCATTTCCAAACTTTTTTGTTTGAATTACATATATCTTCTAAATAACCTTGTCGTTTACTTGTTTAATTTACATAAGTAATAGAAAAGGGAGCTGAAAAATTATGCAGCCAGGATTGCCCAGGATCAGATATGATTAAAATATTAATCAGTTCAATTGCCTGCAGTTTTCCTTTACCTATTTTATTGGAACTAATTGAAGAATAGTGACACTCAGTTGCAATTATACGTATCAGTTAATCAACACAAGTGCCCTAAGACCAGGCCTTCTGTCTAGACATGGAATATATTATTACCCACTTTATAATGACATTAACCTTCTACTAGTCTTTTTGTCATGAAAATGACATAAGGTAAGAAGGTATTTAAAAGCTAGTGATGTCTACTTAGGCCATGGTTACACTTACAGCTTTATAGCAATTTTGGTTATACCTGCCTTCAGATACAGCTCCATGGATAGCGCTCCAGCGTGTCCACACTGACAGCCGCAACCACACTGGTGTGGTCACATTTGTGGCACTTGCAGCATCACGGGAGTGGTGCATTATGGGAAGCTATCCCAACATTCAGCTGGCTGCAACGTGCTTTTCAAACGAGGGGAGTGAGGGGGAGCGTGTTGTGTGTATGCGGAGGGAGAGAGCGAGTGGATTTTTGGAGTGCTGAGAGTGTGTCAGCAAATTGTCTTTAAAATGCAAAGCCTACTAATTATCTGCTTCTCACTCGCATTGTTGATTTTCCGAGTTACAGATAAGCTCTGAACACCTACTTCCCCATTCCTCCAGCTGAGGTCAAAACAAAGGGAAGAGTGGTCAATTGCCTTAAATAGCTTAGGGGGTGTTTCCAGAGATCACTCAAAGCACTGAGTATTGTTACTACCCATTTGCACTGGAGCTAAAGCATATCACCCAATACGCCGCAGCTGTTAATTCTCTGGAAAGGGAGGATTACCAGGATGGGTATAACTGTGGACTTATAGCGCTCTATGTGCCTCACCAGTCTGGAAGGATAGTGAGTTATAGTGCTCCTGGCGGCTTTATAGCGCTATAAAGTGCCAAAGCCTTAGGTCCTTACATGAAGGGTATCTGAATCTTTTGCAGCTTCATCCATTTCCCTCTCCTTTCTTTACTTTTCTGACCCCATCCTTCTTTCTCATTTTTCAAGCATGTTTTCCTATTTCACCCATTTCTTCTATCTTTACAAAACCCAACATGTTTTCTCAGACTCCTTCCATTCTAGACACCCTAACCCAGCATGCAGGTTTGTTTGTTCCTAATGCCTAAATATTCTTCAGTTTCTCCCCTCTCTTCCACATCCCTCATCACATCATATTCTCTCTTTCCTCTCTTTCTCTGTAACACCAACTCAAACCTTTGAATGTTTGTTGGTAGCTGATTAGCAGTTCATGGAAATATGTTCCCCTATAACTTCCTCTATAACTTCAGATGTCAATAATGCATAGTATACTGAAGAACATGTCAGGAAAGTCTCTGAGCTCATCAAATTTGAATGCAGCAAAATTCAAGCAGACAAGGGATACTTTGTAGCAGTGAGATATTCAATGATGGGAGGGATTGAAGGAGGAAAGGGGGTTCTGGGAAGTCCATGAGGAAACAACACAAACTATATATTAGCTAAGTTTTAGAGAACCCTTTTTAATGTTAAATTAGTAAGATAAGACAAGGGAAGACTATTTGTGGATGGAAGGTCCAGGTTCAGCTGAAATAAAATCAGTGCAGTAATTTCTCATTCTGCCCCTACTGGGACTGCATGTGAGATAAATGAGATCTTACAGCTTGGAACTTTCACATGCACATCGTTCTCTAGGACAAGCAGAGGGGCAGTGTAAATAAGCTTTCCAAGCTTTTTCTCTTCACTTTATCCTTGATTCATCCAGAAACCCTCTAAGCAGTAAGCAGAGAGAGGGGCAAGGCTGTTGATTGTTAAATTAGAAGGCTGGAGAGTGAAGAATTAAGGGGTAATGGGTGTGATGAGTAAAGTATCTGAACTTCCCTCCCACATCCTACTTCACTTCAATGCCGGACACCAAAGCAAAGACCTGATGCAGGCAGGTGCAATCTGCCTCTCAGTCGCTTGAAGGTGAGATGGGCAGCTACATCTTTGAGATGTTGGCTGGGCACAAGTAGGGAAAGCGGGGGTGGGAAGAGGACAGCTTAACAAAACCTTTTTAAGTGTTGAAAGTGGTTTGGTTTGACTTCAATTTGAATAAGATGTGATTATGCACTATTAAGTATGAACAGTGTGCTCAGCTATTTTTAAGACCCAATGAAAGAAACAGTCCCTGCCTAGTGAGTTTACAATCCAGTTCAGATTTAGATCCAAGATATCCATCCGGCTGAATGCATTTGACAATGTTGGGATCATTTAAATGTCATCTGTTAGGACATGAAATAATGTCTAACACATTTGCCTACTTGTGATCCATAGCAATTTCCCTATAGACACTTAATGTGTATTTGCAATTTGAGTACAATAATTATCTTATATAGGAAAATATGTTTAGATTTGGCCAGAAATATGGAAATATCTATAATTAAGGGAAAACTGGTACCAATGCTTCCAAATGACTGTAACAGAGATTCAGGCACTAGTAGCACAAAGCTATGGCTGGAGAGCAAGGCTTCTCATTTAAAACTCTGGAATCTATACTTCGAAGCTTAAAATGCAATTTGAGAGAAAAGTTTCTTTTATGAGTTCACTACTTACATCTTATATATACCAAGCTATATCTCAGACTACAAGATTTTTATGTCCTCTGCTGGGTCTCATTACATGTATTATTGATCATGCACGAGATGAAGCACCTTCAGCTCCCATTGGAGTTCTTTGGAGTTGTGCGCCTTGCCTGGAGTGGCCTCACACCTTGTAGGAGTGGGTTCAAAGTCCACATAATGGTATGGGTGAACTTCCATCCTTGAATAGGCTGGTTTTGCCTGTTAGAGAAAACTAGACAAAAGCAAAAGCAAACCAAGAAAATATTGTTTCAATAGGACATTGTGCTAGTTCTATAAACTGACCAGATGTTCATCTGCAATCACTATGAATGAACATCAGATAATGGGAATTTTGTTGGACAAAACAAATCTATTAGATTTTTACAAGGGAAAAATCATGCCAAACACCTCTTACATATTTTTAAACTTACTCACTGTGGGGAGAACACTGCACACAATTTTCCCATTCCAATATATGATTTAAACTTGTAATAGAATCAGTTGCAGTTGAACTAAATTGTATGAGGGCACAGGCATGCCACTAGCTCCTTAATGAAGTGTTCTATAAAGTATATGTTAGACATATCCCATGACCATTCTACTAAAACCAGACTGACTGGTTTGCAACATAATTTGGAAGCAAAATATGATTCTGTTTAAGTTGTTTTTACAATGACTACAATGAAGTTACACCCATCTAATGCAGATGAGTTTATCCTGCAACTCATTCTAAATCTGTGAAAGCACATAAACTCCAAAGGATGAATGTGTTTAATTGACAATGGAAGGCAAATGTACTTTAAAAAGTGGTTTTCCTGTGTCAGCTGAAGCAGTCTGTTTACACTATATTCTAATGCTATTTCAGTGGGAAAATGCAAGACTGCTCAAAGTTCAGTTTTCAGAACTTCAAAATCTTCATATTGGCCTTTTTGCACAGAAATAGCTGCTAAAGTCTGTTAATTGTTTCCAAGTAGAGGTGGCTTTTGCCAGATCAGTTCTGTTTTTATACACTTTGAATGCAAAAAATATTCGATTTATAGAAGCTGTGATGAGGCAGAATTGGGGGATGGTAAATCATGAAATATGATATGCCTTAAATCTTTGCAAAATGTAATAAAAAATTATGGATTTTGCACAGGACTAAACCTAGTTGTTTAACTTTCTGGGTTCAGTAGTTAGATTTCCACAACTGTACTCTAACTAAGGTTTTAATAATACATATTATTATGTGTTTGTTTCTCAGAAAAGGCTGATCTCTAATGTTTTTATATTACCATTGACGGTCCTGATCCTGCAAACAACTTAAGAACATCCATACCTTTTCATATGATTGAGTAGTCTCTTTCAGATCCATGGGGCTACTCACATGTATCATGTTACTATATTATATTACACATATGCCTAAGTGTTTGTAGGATCTGGGCCAAAATATATTTAGGCAATGTTCTCTTAAATGCAAGTGTGAGCATGCAACATCTTTTTGATCCTTTTGGATGCGGTCAAGGAAGGACCGAGGAAAAAAGGAAACCTTTGGTCCTTGACTGAATTTATGTTGTGCCATTGATATTAGGAGAACAGATTCAAATAGTATTGGTCCCTGGAGGGATAAAATACTAAACAGAAATTATCATAAATATCTTACCAGAAAAGTTGCACTACACATACTGAAGATTAATAAGTCCCAAAAGGTACAGTATTATGAAGATATTTAAAGGGTTCTATCATGGATCTACTAAACTAGCAGATTTTTTGTAGTTTCAGTTTTATTTTAATTTGGTTTATACCAGCTCAGATAGTCTAAGGACTCCCATGAGAATAATAAAAATGATGTATTATACTGTCTTATATGTGTGAAGCAGAATTTTAAAAGAAATTCTGTACAACTCAATATTGCCTGCAGGACACTTTGGACAAAAGCCACTAAATGCTTCATTACAGTAAAATCTCCTGGAGTTGAGCAGTTGAATATGTTTTAAAAACAAAAAAGGAAACATTAGCAAAAATTATGTTTAAAGAACTTCTAAATGTTTTGCTTCCCTGAATGTTATGTTTCTTGATAATGTAAATATATTCAGCATTTGTCTAGCTCCTTTATGCTCTTTTAAACTCTTGGTTCTTTAAAACAGCATTGCACTTAATAACAGAACAGAATTTCATCAGCCAAAAAGAGGGAAAGATTTACAGCCAAGGAAAAAATTAATTATAGACTTTATTACTTTCCTGCATCAGTATCAATGGAGCTGGTCTTCCTATAAGCTATTAGGACATGGTGACTCACTAGAAGGTTTGTATTCAGTGCTGGAATTTGTCTCCAGGTAACTGATCTAGTTAACCAATAAATGTTCTTCTGTTCCCAGACCTCTTAACCATAGAGTATTTAATAAATCCCTGTGCTGTTGACTTCAATGGCAGAATCAGGCTATGTGATGGCAGAGCTGATTCATAGCAGTATGTTGACTTTGCCCCTTATTTGCACTGCCAAGCATGCCCAGGGCTATTCCTTTTGAGGCAGACATATCAAAGTAAGTTGAGCAGCAGAGAAGCAGTGTTTAAAAGTCTTTTCATAGGATTGTCCTATATTATCCTAGGTGTCTGATCCAAAAGAGATTGCATGTTAAAACAAGCTAAGTAACAAAGAAAAAAAGGTCCAGTCATACACAGATACATTTTTCTAGCAATCACAATATAATCAGGCCAGTTATGTTCTTTCACTCAATTATGTGTTTCACTGTATTCATGTTCACATATGACCCTAACTCTTGCATGAAAATTGGATATTAAGCTTACTAACACTGCTTTTAATTTAAATGAATATGATAGTAGTAGCAGCCACACTTTCCGCTACCTCCTTTTTTTGCATGACCGACATGCAACCGTTTCTAAAGGTATTAGCATAGACAATATAAGTCCAGAGTTGTCAAGTGAGAAGTTGGGCTAGTTTAGTGGCAGGGTCCAATAGTTAAGATTAAACAATGAACTTCTCTTCTAAAAGATCAAAACACCCCAGCATGGGGGGGACAAGGTTTTCTAGGCATAGATCAAAGGTTTTCTAGGCAAAGATCAAAACACCCCTGAATGGGGGGGACAAGGTTTTCTAGGCATAAGTAAGCAATCCCCAGCTGCTTAGCCAAGGTTAGCCCTAGAGTTCAAACAGAGCTTGTTTATTGTAGAAGTTTCTATTATCTTTTGAAGTTAAGATTGTAACTAATTTGTGCATGTATTATCTGTTTTAACCTTGTAAATAACTTTCTTGTTTTCTTTTCCTTCCTTATCCTTATATTGTTTATTATAGGATTGCCTACAAACCTTATCTTTTGTGTGAGATCAAAGGTGCAATTGTCCTGGGGAAAGTGGCTGGTCCTTAGGGACTGATAATAACCTGATAGATTCTTGGTGTGAGGGATCATCTCTCACAAAGGTATGCTCACCTATGTGGGTAAATAGATTGGAGTACCCAAGGAGACTGTCTGTGACTCCATGTTTAGGCTGTTACAGTGCCTGAGAATGTTACACTTGGTTGGCGAAATCTAAGTATAGAGTTCACAACCAATTTTGGGTTTGTGCCATGGGTCCCAACAGTCTGCCTCGAGTTTGGTATTCATGATCAAATTACTGCAGGCGACATTATCATATAAACCTACACAACAAGCATCTGAAACTAAACTAAATTTAGAATTAAACAGAGTAATTAAACCACATTCACTATGCTTCTGTGCAAAACAGTGCTGGTAAACTAGGTTTGTGAACATTCACTTATAGTCCATAGGTTATTCTTTTCTTTAAAAAAAAATCATTCTAATTTTTTCTGTTAGTGAGATCCAACTGCTCAGAATGTGTGAAACAGTGGAAGAAGTAAGATCATAATCTGGAAGAAGTTTTAACAAGCAAATGGAAGGGCAAATGGGATTAACAGCTGGCCTTTTGTTACCTGTTCCATAAATTCCTGTGTGTAGGAGTTGTCATGTGTTATAGAACTTGATTGTGGAAGATCACAGAGTATTCTGTAGTAACTGTAACGGTGGATTAAAAAACCCCTCCGGCTCCATTATTCTTTGGCAGATCTAATTATTCTATAAACTTTTGTCTGGTCATGACTAGAACTGGGACAGCCCATGAACTATATTTCAGAAATGTTATCGTTACTTCCAGTTTCATAGAAATCAAAAAGAGGCTTTAGCAGAAAAGAAATGGTGCCCTTTAAAGTATATTGTGAGTACTATGTAAACTAAGTATTTGATAGATACATAAATTTAAAGCTTTTCAGATCAAAAAGACATTTTTGTGGATTTCAGTAAAAATTACTAATGTTCAACTCGAGTTTTGATGATCCAAAATCCAACAAATTATATATCACAATTTTTCTGACTCTTTCTCTGGTACTTTCTAACCTGACTCTATAGTATTATTATTACTCTTTAATTTTTCATTTTTATTTATCACACATATATTAACTCTATACAGAAGGAGGTATGGTGTAATAGTTAGCATTATTCCAAAATCCTTACATAATCATAGAGCTGGTATGTTATTCTCAAGGATAGGAGAGAAATATGTTTATATAGCCTCTCATGTAATGAATGTATTGTGTCTTTAGGTATAGCACAGAGCAAGAGAAGATATGCAATCTTCACCACCCTAGAGGTACTACGTATCAGAGGGATAGCCATGTTAGTCTGTATCCACAAAAACTACCAAGAGTCTGGTGGCACTTTAAAGACGAACAGATTTCTTCGGGCATAAGCTTTCGTGGGTAAAAACCCCACTTCTTCAGTGGGGTATATACTGTAATTTCCACTACATGCCACTGAAGAAGTGGGGTTTTTACCCATGAAAGCTTACACCCTAGGGGTAGCTGAGGAAACCATGTGCCCCAGAGCCATAGGTTTGAGGCCCAGTTCTTACTTTCCTTCCTCCTTATTTTATGAAGAGAGGGAGTGCCCTAGAGCAGCAGATTGCAATCCTTTGCTCCAGTTCAGCTGCAGTGGCCAGGAGAGCTGGGCAGAGTTCTTCAGATGAATAGTTTATATGACAAAATATGCAGTTTGAGTCAACCTCAAAGTAGTTGCAAAATTGATAGTAATAATTTTGGCCACTCACAAAAAGAGCAAGTGGTAAGGCTGATTTCTCTTTCCCCCCCATTTGTGACCAACAACCCAGCAGCAGTCCCCTGAAATGTGGGAGATGCTGGTTCAAATCCCTGCTCTGGAACATGAATCAACCTCCCTTAAATAAAATACCTGCTCAGCTTCTAGTCATGTTCAATGGTCGGACACAATTAGTGTGGCTGTACATTTCAAGCTCTGCTGGCACAGGGACAGGAGGTAATTTAGTTGCCCTTTCAATGATTACCATGGAGTCTGAAGTCACTCCAGCTGATCCCCTCAAGGGATATTATCATAATCACTGCATGTCTGAGATAATTACAAGTGTATCTGCTCCTTAAATTCATAATTTATTATTTTTAATTTTGTCAGTCTCTCCTTTAAGGGAGTGAAGGAGGAACAAGGAGTAAGGTACATTGTTGTTAGCGTGACTCAATCACAACTGACAGACATCATGGGAAGTTTGGAGGAATGAGTTGCCTATATCACAAAAAGAACCAATTTTCATTTACTAATATGTTGTCAAAAAGCTGCTCCACCTCCTTGGCCTGCTGTCATACTAAAAATTACTATGTATCATACTGAATTAATAGAACTATTTTTCTTTTTATTCTGGCCACTTCATAAGGATTAGCTGTCATATAAATTAAAGGGAGAATTAATGTAATAAAGAGATAATTATACAGGAATTTACAAATGAAAATCACTGTAAGCTTGCATGATACATTACAAGTACTTTTCATAGTGGTGTTGGGACTGAAAGGAAGAGAAGTCCCAGATCCCTACACCTCCATTCTCCCTACTACCATTTTAATCAGTGAAAGCTGGTTATCTATTCAACTGAATCAGCAGAAAGAAGCAACTGGATTGGTCAGAAAGTTGAAAATGCTTATTCTTTCAAATATCTTGGCTACTACCACTTTTTTTTCCGTAATAATCTTCCAATGACAATGTGTTCAATACCCTGCAGCTCTTAGTATCATTTCAAGTTGTTACCAGTTAGAATGGATTCATTAAAATTACAGGCGTTCTGTATCAGTTTATACCAGTGGGGGGAATTTTATTGTTATACAAATCATTTTTACTGCCATGACACAGAACTTTTATTTAAATGCATCCTCTGCTGTGATGCTGTCACTGTGGTATTTAACAGTCTGTATAACAAAAATGAATCTGTTTTCACAATACCTCGAGACGTAAGGAAGGATTATTATTCCTTCTATTTTAGAGGTGTGAAACTGAGGTGCAGAGGGTGAAATCCTCACCCCAGTGAAATAAATGGCAGAAATCTCAATGAGTTCCATAGGACCAGGATTTTACCTGCACAGATTAACACCAACATTTTCAAAAGCCTGCACATAGATAACCTATTGTATGCTCTGTTGGGGCTCCATTTGTGATTGAGCATTTTCAGAACTTCAACACTGATTCCCTTAAGCTTTGAAAATGCTTACTATTTCTAGAGCACCTTGTAACTTTAGTTACCGATCAATCTGCTGTAATAAAAGTATATGTTATGCCTCTATTATTTATATGTATTACATACTTTACAGGCTCAGATTCTCCAACCCCCTGTCATTTGCTCAAACTAACCCCTTTGAAGATTCCCCTGCATGTAATTTTCTCAGTGTCATGCAGTACATCTGTGACACAGCTGAAATTAGAACCCCAAAGTTTTGAGCCCTAAGACCATCCTTATCTTCTCCAGCAGCCAGGAAAACTGATTGTAAATTGATTTTTCAAAATCATCCTTCCTCCCTCACTAAAATGTGATATCTGGATCCCTATCATATATGCGGCAGCAAAGTAGAACCCCAAATACAGTGAAACCTCGATATAACGGACTAATTCGGGCGAGGGGGTGTCCGTTAAAACCGAAAGTCCGTTATTTAATAATTTTTTTAAATAATTTTTTTAAATTATTAAATAACGGACTTTCGGGTGACAACGGACACCCCCCTCGCCCGAATTAGTCCGTTATATGGAGCCAGCCCACCCCACCCCCTCCCCCCAGCGGGGAGCCGGGCGGGGGGGTTGACAGCTCCCGCCTGGCTTCCCGCTGCGGGGAGCCGAGCGGGGGCTCTCAAACGCCCCCCCGCCCGGCTCCCCATTGCGGGGAGCCGGGCGGGGGGGTTGACAGCTCCCGCCCGGCTCCCCCCAGCGGGAAGCCCGGCGGGAGCTGTCAAACCCCCCGCCCGGCTTCCCGCTGCGGGGAGCTGAGCGGAGGCTCTCAAACGGCCCCCCGCCCGGCTCCCCGCTGCGGGGAGCCGGGCAGGGGGGCGGGGGGTTTGACAGCTCCCGCAGGGGTCCCCGCTGCGGGGAGCCGGGCGGGAGCTGTCAACCCAGCCGGCTCCCTGCGGCGGGAGCCGGCAGCCCCCAATAACGGATTTCGGATGCATCAGAAATTTTGTCCGTTGCATCCGAAGTCCGTTAAATCGGGGTCCGTTAAATCGAGGGTTTACTGCACAAGTAAAAACAGTTCCAAAGGAAACAGGTAATCCATTGTATGTTCTTCTCATTCCCGCCCTCTCAAACGACATGCATGCAGGTTTTCTGTGGTGTTTTCAACAGTGACTTTGTGAGGAATAGCAATTTTATGATTTTTCAGATTGAAATACTAGGAGGAAGCATGACTTCCTTGTTTTAAACAAAATTGATCATTAAGCCAAATCCTGCTTGCCTTATGCATACTAACAGTTCCATTAACTTACATACTGCTAGCCATGTAAGTTAGGGGAGCAGCATTTGGCCTTCTAGCTGTCCAGAATTAATTTCTCTGAAAATTCAGAGTGGATTACACCATCCTGCAGTCCTTATTCAGGCATAACACTCAGTGATGTTGACTGTAAGCTATCATTTGGGTTTATTTGCCTAGTATTTTAAGATTAAATACAATGCTTTGGTAGGAAAAAACAATTGTAAATTACTCAAAGGATTAGCTTCTGCCTCTGTGAGCTAAGTTCTTCCCTTTACAAAGCAATGATGAAAACTGGTAGAAAAGTGAAAAACTCCAAAGAAGTAATCTTCTCAGTAACCTAATCAGTCATCTAAATTAACATGAAGAGGTTGCTGTAAAGGATATTGCTAGATATTGCAGGCCTCTTAGTTGCTCCCTCACCAGCTGTTGCTGAAGAGAATCAGTAAATTACAGCACATAAAAGTGCAGCCTTAGAATTCAAAGAAAATATTTGATTAAATTCAGAAATAACTCTAGAGTAGCAGCAAAATTCCTGCTACATTTCCCACAACATATCATTTGTTATATTCCTTCACAGGGAAGCCACAAAATCACAGTATCAACACAAGAAATGTGAAGACATTCTAATCAACTGGGTTTCAGATCAACTCCCCTTGGGTAATCAATGTTATGGAACACAATACATTCAAAGAAAGAGCATTTGGTGCACAGTATTAAGATTTTATCACATGACAACACATAATACATTATAGAATTGATAGGCCAAATTCATCCCTCAACAAAGGTTAAATTTGGCTCTTAAAATTAGAATAATTCTTAATTTTATATCTTTTTCTGAAGATCAATCTTCTGTAATGTACAAGTATATGTAGCATCTCTATTATTGATGATTTATTTTAATGCATACTTTACAGTATCAAGCAATTTTATATTACACTTCAAGAGCTAGAGCCTTAGCTAGTGTAAATCAATTGAGGTCAATGAACTTATGCTAATTTCCAAAGCTATGGGTCTAGTATTCTGAGAATTTTTTAAAAACATTTCTTTCAGCCAAGCTTAAAACCACAAAATCAGGCATGTCCTGAGCCAAAATTTGAATGAAATGATACATGACCAAATGCCTTACATTGAACATACTGTTGTTGAGGAAATGGTTCAGCAAAATTATGCTAGCCCTGATCCCTAGAGGCACAGTATCTTTATATGAATCGCATTCATTTTTGGGGTCACTAACCTCTTTGCTAGAACTAATGGAGTATGACTGTCCTTTCATTAATTAAGGGATGGGCTACGGCCTGCGGGCCACATCCGTCCTGCCTGAGCTCCCAGCTGGGGAGGCTCCCCCGCCATCTCCCGGAGCCCCAGCGCCCCGCGCTGCTAGCACTCTGGCCCACTGCTCCTGGGCTGTGGTGTGACTGGCCCCTGTGGGGCCTAAGCTCCTGCTGCTTTGAGCAGCATGGTAAGAGGATGGGGCTGCAAGTTCCAGCAGGCCACGCAACCTCCAGACTCACTGCTCTGAGCAACATGGTAAAGGGATCAGGCCGGTGGCCGGGCGGGGTTGGATAAGCAGCAGGGAGTCCTGGGGGCAGTCAGGGGAAAGGGAGCAGTTGGATGGAGGGGAAGTTCGGGGGGTGGGGGGCAGTCAGGAGATGGGAAATGGGGGGTTGGGTAGCTGTGGGAGTTCTGGGGGTCTTTCAGGAGGCAGGGTGGGGGTGGGGTGGATAGGGGTCGGGGCAGTCTGGGAATAGGAAGCGGGGGGGGGTTGGGTTGGGTCTGGGGGGCCAGTTAGGGTGGGGGGGTGTCTCGGGAGGGAGTGGTCAGGGGAAGAGGGGCAGGGAGGGCTTAGATAGGGGATGGGGTCCCAGAGGGTGGTTAGCAGAGGGGAAATTGGGGAGGGGGTAGTCAGGGGACAAGGAGTGGGTTTTTTTGATAGATTGGGAATTCTGAGGGGGGCAGTCGGGGTCAGGAAGTGGGTGGGGATTGGATAGGGGGCAGGGACAGGCTGTTCATTTCATACAATTTTGAAACCCCGATAGCACCCTCGGGCCAAAAGGTTTGCCCACCCCTGCATTAATTCAACTGTTTTGGTGCAGGTCATCCAAATTCCTACCCCTAATGTTAATGACAAAGATTTTTTTTAAATCCTTTATACTGATCTTTCACAGTTCTTACCAGCTCTTGTCATACATCCAGTATTTTAGAACTCTACCTCCTTGTCTTACAATATCACAGATTTAAGTCATATGAATACAGAAATCTAATATTAATTGTTAAATAGCACAAAGTTCCGATGTCAAGAGAGCATGACTTTCTTCCACAACTTCTCACGGGGAACGTCAGTGAAACTTAACTCCATTAGAGCCTAATTTTAATCTACAATAAATATCTGGGGTGAAATTCTGGGAAAGTTCATTATCTCTAATCAAAATTCTGTGTCCAAACAAACACAACATCTTAATGGGGTAGAAGAGTAGGAACTTGAACTCTGAGTTTAGGTGCGAGGCAGCACAATCAAGTATCTCTGTAAACTTTGTCATTTTTAATTCTTCATTTTATCGCAATGAAATGGAGACAAGCCTTAGAATGTATGACTGGGTTTAGGTTTGGACCTGCAGTGCCAGTGGAGCTTGTGACTTCTTAAGTGGTATGTGATTGTATTGACTTTATATCAGTCTCAAAACAATAGGTCTATCAGGCTACAATCAGGGAACAGACAATTGTGCATTTGTAATATGGGTGCATTTTCATCAATCAAAGTCAGCAGGCTGACTACCATTTCACCTTGGGCATACTGATATGCACATGAGGATGAAATCTGGAACAAAGAGCAATGGAAGGTGTCTGAGTTTGGGAAAACAGACCTGGCAGTACAACTCACCCATCTTTACTTTTTTTAAATATAAGAATTCCTACAAGTCTGACAATCTGAAGACTAGTTTACTTAAAACCAGAGGAAAATTTAAAACTAGAACTGTAAGAAGTTAGAGCCATGGGGACTTAATGGACTATATCTCACACTGTGGCATGATGTGAGAATTATAGTGAGAAATAGAGCAAGGGAATTTGCTTGGGAGTGTTTGGAAGCCTAAAGATCTTCTCATAGAAATAGAAATCTTGCAATCTACTTTGAGCTGTATCAATCACTGTGGGCTGGCTTGTGGCTTAGATATAATGCTGGCACATAGAAGAGAAAGGACTCCATCTCCCACAGAACTGCACTAGATCTCCCAGAATTAGTAGCTTCAGATGCTGAGAGAACAAGAACTGCACACCTCACACGACCCTCTTGAGGAGAGTGGAGATGGGGAGGGAGGGTTGAGAGGGGTGGAACATGGAGGATTCAAAGGGGGACTTCAGTGATATTTTTGTTTACTAAAAACAAGGGCAACCGTTGGTTGGGAGGAGGAGGGGGTTGAGCAATGCCAATTTTCCAGAGTCTGGCTCACATTGCACAATTCCCATTGATTTATACTCATTTTATAAAGAGATAAACTACTGCACAAAGAGCATAAGGCCATATTTTTCAAACTTGGATGCCTAATATCAGGATTTTAGCTTTACATTTAGACATCTAAATGAAAATGTCCTGATTTTTCTGAAGAGCTGAGCACCTTTAATTAACCATGGTTGGAACTGTACACTGCACCCTTGCAAAAGGTGACACACACCAGGTCTATACTACAGATCTATATTAGTATAACTACATTGCTCAGGGGTGTGAAAAACCCACACCCCTGAGCGACACAGTTATACTGACATAGTGCTATGTCAACGTGAGAGCTTCTCCCATCAACACAGCTACCCCTCTCGGGGAGGTGAATTAACTATGCTGATGGGAGAAGTTTTCCCATTGGCATAGTAGTGTCTTCACTAAAACACTACAGTAGTGCAGCTGCATTGGTGCAGCAGTGTAGTGAAGATAAATAAACTCACTGAGGCCACTCTTTCCCTTTGTTACTTGCAGCTCAGGGAGGCGCCTCCCATTTGCAATACAGTAGTTTGAGATTTTACCATAAGTCTTGAGATAGTTGGTGTGTTTTCTTAAAGCTCCACCTTATGGCGTTATGTAATTAAATGAGAATCTCAGTTTTCATTTACAGGAAGAAAGTTTTGAAGAGAAAAGGTTGAAAATATCAACCCTAAAGGCTTAGAAAATAGAAGTGAAAGTAGAGAACCTAACATTTGGGGTTTTTTTTCATGAGTTTTCAGCCAATCTCATGGGATTTTTTTTTGTTTGAGGCCTAGCTCCTGATTTTTTAACTCCTAGAAATAGCAATACTCTGAATGTGGAGTTCTAGTTGCTAAGGGTGTGGTACAATTTATATCTTTCTTATTTAATTGTTTCTGTCTGAAAAGCCTTGTAAGGAAGTTTGGGACATCTGTCCCCCGATTGTGCCATATAGTGTACTGTACCATATAAAACATTCAGTTTCTGGTGTGAATTCTTTTATATGTGAGTTTAAAATTCACTATCTATATACATTCATGATAACTTGATCACTTATGTTCATGAAAAATAGACGCTATAGATATGTAATTGTTGCTGGAGCAAATCATTTTTAAAATAGAGTGAATGCTCACAAATTTCTTCTTCAGTTTATATGCATCTCTAATAGAAAGCATTATTCAGCTTTGCTGTCGAAAGAGCTTTCTTTCCAGTAGGGCACCACTATGATAATGCATGTAAGAAAATGAAACATGTTACCTACAGCATGGCCATGCTACCTTCTAACATTGATTTAAAAAGCCCCAAGAGTTTACATAAAATTAGATCAATATCCATGTCAGGACTCTCTCTCTCTCAGGACTACTTTTTAAAATACAGTATACGTAGCAATACATATATTGATTTTAATTTTCTTCAACCAGAAGATTTATTGTTCCTCACATTAAATACTGACGTTGGTGAAGCTCTGCTCAATATGTACTTCTTTGGTCAATAAATGATTATAATAAATTCAACTGCAGCCAATATCTACTGCATATTTGCTAGCTGAGGTATCAGGAAAGAGAACCAAAAGTTACTGTGGAAAGGCCAGTATTGGGTGTTTTACGGGCAATGTTTCTACCACTAACATTAATGCCTTTACTGTAAAAGTAATTACTTTTTTAACACTCTGGTCTTCTAAATTATTGATGGTGATTTTAGTTGCAAGCATAACACATTGCGTCAAATTCTCTGCTGGTGTATCTCCACTGAAGCTAAAGGAACTGAGCCAGTAGAAAACTTGGCCCAATGTCTGCTTTCCCCCTCTGACTAATGCTACTATTCTTCTGTTCCTATGCATACTCTTTCTGGATTCACCAGGTACTTTTCTGTACATGTGACCTGCAGTGCATCTATCCCCACTTGTCTAATATATAAATTTTAATCTGTGTATAGAGTCCTTCTGTGCCAATTTTCTTTTACAGAATTTCTCCCATGAATCTCCTCAGCCTTTTGTATCAATTTCTTCTATGTTCTTTATGATATTTTCACTGTTTCAGGGCTTACTCCATCCTTAGCTCATCCGGCAGTGACTATATTATTTTATATTGCAAGCTTGTGTAATCAGAGTGTCCAACAGGCAGTTTGAATAGCAAGAATATTGCAAAAATAAAATAAATCTATTAGAAAAAGAATAGAATGAGATCAATCAAAAGGAGTGGAAAATAGGTTCATAACCATACGTGGTCAGTTTTGAAACAACTAGAAGGATATAATTTGACATCCATTCTTGTATAAACTCCATCAATATATATAGAGTCACCAAGGGAAAGAGATTGCTTAATCAAACCTTTCATTATCTATTGTCATAGAAATTCATTTGAAATTATTTCATTTTCATAATAATGGTATTTTTAGGAATATATGTACAAAGATAATTAGAAAATGATGTTAGTTTGAAAACAGATGGTAGTCATAGTAGTACTTCAATTATTTGTTACAAGAACTTCCAGGAATGACAATGAAGATTTTAGAATTACTCCTATGACCATTATACTCTATAATAATTAATCACCTGTTTTTAAGTGCTGGAACTTACAAGAGCTGGAAATGCATTGATAAGTGCATTGGTTAAGATGAAAAAGAACTGATGTTAAGTTTTTGAGAAAGTTTAGATCAAACCTATTTTTTTTTTTGAGGTTCAGAATAGTTTAGGTACATTTTTGTCTCTTCCTCTATTTTTACATTTCTCTTCACTTTCTGGTTTCAGCAGAATGTTAGCAGCAATTCCAGCACTGCTTGTAATGGCATGACACAGTGTGAGTAGCTAAAGGCTAACTCACCACTCTTTGTATTTGGTAAGCATCCCCCACCTGAGCCAAAGGGATGAGATAATTGGTTAAGTAACAGGTGATTAAACAAGCCAAAGAGGATTCAACTCCTCAGCTGAGGATGAGTGAAAGAAAAGTGGAGGAGGGAAGGCTGGAAGTAAGAGCAAAGGAGCCCCAAATCTAATCCATCTTCCCTCCAGTGCCTTGGTAGTAAGTAAAAGCTTGTAGAACTGCTAGATGCTTTGTGGAACAAACACTTGTAAAGCATGTTATAAATGAAGCTCCTGGTGTTGAACTTGCCAGTGGTATGTGTGAGGACTGTTTGCAGGAAGGAATCCAGGCTGAGGGAATGAAAAGATAGAACACAAAGAGAGAGAGAACTTATTCTGGCAATATGCAGAATCCTGCCTGAATTTACAATATAGTAAATACAGTAAATCCTGACTACTCCCCTGGTAGTAGTCTCATTCCCAGCAAATATGTATGGTTCATGTACCACAGAGATATCACCAAAAAGAAGCAGACAAACTCCCAGTTGCTTTATTAAATCAACTTGGGAAGTATCAATGGCCATGAATAACAAAGAAACAAATATCAAAGTACACTGTGGTAAATTTTTAACATAGATGTATTGGAACAGGTCACACAGCCTATTGCAGCTCTGTAGGTAGGACACATTAAAAGTAAAACAAAGGTGGAATGATCATATTAGTCTGACCACATTACCACATGGTAATGCACTGAAGGCTGTATTTACAGCTTACAGAAAAAGTGCCGTGCTAGACCTGCAAATACTGGTTCTTTCACACCTCTCTCCAGCTTTAGGGCTTTATCCTTCTTTCACTCAATTAGCAGCAAAACCCCCATTGACTCCAATAGGAAGAGGAAGTGGCTCCCAGATAGGACTGTGTGGTCCAGATCCTCAGCATGTGTAGAGTAGTGTGGCTCCATTAACTTCAGAGGAACTAGGCAGTTACACCAGCCAATGATTTGGTGGAGTTTATTTAATTTAGGAAAACACCAATGGTCACTTACCAAAGAAAAATGGCAAACTAAAGCCCTAGTCTCACAAAGGCTATGAAGATGCCTACCTTTATGCATTAACTTCAGATTCTATCAAGCACAGTCAGTAAAAAATGCAAGTTATAGACAATATACAAAGGCTGAATAATATGCACACGCTGGTTGTCCTATAATAAGTCAACATATACTACATTTAACATAGTGGCATCAGCGATAGTATAGTTATTTGGTATTTTAAGTCTAGGAAAATATTGTGGTTTCTCAGATGCCACTGGGTGGTAAACATTGACATCTCCTGATAGCTTGATAATGGCAATCTGTGCATATGCATTAAGTAGTATGCACTCTGAAGATTATGTAAGGATTGTATGTTTTAGAACTGAGCATTATTTGGAATAACCTTGTTTCTTTGGGTTACATTTCATTCATCAGGAGACAATGTTAGGTCCCAGTTCTTCAAAGACTTACACCCAGACCTGCATACCTTTTGTGCTTTGTGAGTATCATAGTCTCAAATATGCAAGTGCTTTGCTGGAACTGAAAACTCTCCTCAGCAACAGGTCATATCAAAAGCAACCACACAACCAATACCAAAAGAAGCACTTTTCCTTGGAAGCTTTTTAACACTCCATGTTTCTTACATACAGTAAAACCTCCATTTAACGGACTAATTCGGGCGAGGGGGTGTCCGTTAAATCAAAAAGTCCGTTATTTAATAATAATAATAAAAAAGAGCTGTCGGAGCAGCAGCCCGCCCGCCACAGGGTCGGGGCGGCAGCTCCTCAGCCTGCCCGCTGCTGGGACCCGGGCGGCAGCCAGGAGCCGTCAGTCAGCCCGCCCTCTGCTGTGACCCGGGCGGCAGCCGGGAGCCGGCAGCCAGCCCGCCCTCTGCTGTGACCCGGGCGGCAGCCGGGAGCCGGCAGCCAGCCCGCCCTCTGCTGTGACCCGGGCGGCAGCCGGGATCCGGCAGCCAGCCCGCGAGAAATGGATTTCGGATGCGTCAGACTTGCTCAGAAATTTTGTCCGTTGCATCCGAAGTCCGTTAAATCGAGGTCCGTTAAATCGAGGGTTTACTGTATATATATATATACACACACACATAACATAACTTTTGTATCCAATTTCTCCAAAAGCTTTAGCATTTGTTTTCAGCTTGCACTGGATTCCCCTTTCATTCTGGTAAGGAGTTTTCTCTCCCTCTTTGGACATTTTTACAACTGTGAAAGATTTACATTCTTTTTTTTTTTAAAGGATTCAGCTGCCACATTCTTCCAGGCGACATATGTTCACTCTGGCTTCCAATAGGCTTAATCAATATGCACCTTAGTATCATGGTCCCATAATGGAACTGAGGTTTCTGAAATTGTATTGGCTACGGAGATAACTTGAACCAGTTTAGAAACCTCTAAGCATGAGGTCCACGGGCCAGTTTAAAGCCTGATATTCAGATTATGTTAAACTTATGAAACACGAAGCTTTTACTGAAATGAATTAGTGTGAGGGATAAAGGAGGGCAAAGAGACTTCACAAAGCCACCAATATTCCCTGTACAGTCTCCTTAGCTAAAACTGTTGGATCTCTGCCACTGAGTGTGTGCAGGGTGGAGGGGGTTGGATCTCTGCCATTGAGTGTGATTTGGAAGAGTGCAGTGGTACTTTGAAAATACATAGCTTGTGCTCAAGTTTCACAGAAGGAATGGGGCTCATACATAGAGTAGGCATGTCAAATATTAAATTTATTAGCTAATGCAAATATGGGTGCTCGTTTTCAGCAGAGTATAGCTCCAATCTATTTTCTGAGAATGTATATAGCCATCCCTGCACCCAATCTCTTACCTACAGAACCTTCATTCCTCTCCAGTTCCCTAACTGACGTCAATAAGCCCCTGTCTCTCCACTTCATACTTTGTCTTCCACAGAGCTTTTATCCTCTCATCTCAGAATCTTGGGAGGGTAGAGAACTGTCAACCCTCAAAGACACAGTGAGCTGGAATTCCCCTATCTTCAGTCTTTGGGTGGAAGAGTTGGCAAATCCACACACTGTGCAGTGGAGCATGCTCTTGCCTGCCCTCCAGTTTGTCAGCAGCAGGGTTGGGGACAGTTATGCTCCCATTGCTGGCTGGCCAGCTGATTGGTTGTTTAGTCATTCTGAGTGAAGTCTGAGATGCTCCAGAAAACACTGGGGTAAGGGTGCAATTTTATTCCTATTAACAGAATAATGCCTATGTCATTGATAGTATAATAATCACAAAAAACGCACCCATCACCACAATGGGCACTGCCCAGGAATTAAACTGATAGCTGTTGGAATAAAATAACTGTGTATTTATTTTTCATTGAAGTTCTGTGTAAATGTGTAAATATAGATGCAGATTAGGTGCAGCCTTTGGGCTTCTGCTATGTTGTCAATGCAATCCCCAGTACAGCAAAAGTCGTGGTCTAAAGTAGAGGGGAAAAAATCATGCACATCTATAAAATAGAGGGGCACCTCAATGTAAATATATTATTACCCTAAGCTTCCAAATTGCATTACATTTAGAACTTCCAAATCTGTGGATCCATCTAACCCTTACTTTATTTATAAAGCATACAGAACAACTAATACATAAAGTTAATTTCAAAGTGATTTTTGGGTGAGTACCAGAAAATATTCCAATTAATATCAAGCGTTACTGATGTGTCTTGGGATCCGATGGCCCTTAGCTGTCTATGAACAGGAATTGCTGCTAGGGAGGGGTGAGGAAGGAAAGAAGCACAATTTGAGCTTTTTAAGGTAAATATAATAAATCAGATCAATATATCTGGAATCTTCCTATCCAGTTTCAGCATTGCAGTATTGATTGTAGATTCAGAGCACTCAAGTAACTCTAGAAACCTATACTATAATGTTTACTTGCCTAAATATGGATTTGGGAGCCTAACTTTAAGCATCTAGATTTAAAATGTTGGCCTTAATATTTAAGTTTTGGAATGAGTGATTGTAGCCAACAGGGAAAAGTAGTGGTTTGCACAAAGAACTGGTCCAAACTGACCTTTGGCTTTCAAAGCCCCTCTTAGCCAGTGCAATACCATTGGGGTTATAAGGCCAGAGACACTCCATTTGGGCTTTGTCTCAAAATCCCCTTGTACCACAAGACATCCCAGAAGTCTGGAAGAATTCCCTTTGTGGCTTCGTAATCCCACAGCTCACAAACTTGATTCACGTATCCTGCATTTTAGCATCTGCTGATTGCTCCTCTAATGTTGTTTGCTAAAGCTACCAATTGAGTTTACTGCCATTCATCATTTTGTACACCTCTATCATGTCCTGTCTTATTTGTCTTCTCTCTAAACAGTCTGTCTTTTCAATTCCTCCTCGTGTGAAGTCTTTCCAGGACTCTCCTGATTTTTGTTACCCATTTCTGAATTCTTCTATTACTTGTTTTAAGATGAGGTGGCCAGATTTGAAAACAGCATGGCAGGCTAGTGTGAACAAATGACTTATATAATGGAAAATACTTTTAAAGTTGGTAACAACAAAAATGGATTAGCAGGAAAAGCAGCATCAAAGCATACACGGAGAGAGTGCCTGGTTTTCAGATCTTCTTTCCTACTTCTCTCGGGCACTGCTTTCGGCCAATGTGTTGGTGTCTTATCTCCAGCCCAAACACATTAATGTCCTTTTTGTAGGAACATGTGATTTTCCCATCTTTCAAAACTCATATTGCCTTGGTTATGTGGTCTTGGGAGATATGCAAATAAGTCCATCCTCCCATCCCCATCCTTTTCAGGTCTTGTCTGCACAGGAAAATTGACTGACATTGCTACAGTAGAATAATTATTCTGGAATAAAGTCACAAGGGAGTTATGACAGGATAGCTGTAGCAGAATAATGGTCAGTTTCACTATGTAGACAACCCATTAGTCAGACTCAATCTATTTGGGGTTGTTTTGCTAACAAAAAGGAACCTTGTTAATCTATTACAAAGACCTTCAGTCTTTGAGACAATAGGTTAAAAGGGTTGTTAAGTGAACTTTTAAGCTGAAACATAGAAAGATGTGAGTACTGCATATGAGAGTTATTTAAATAGTTTCTTAAGCTTTTTTTTTTTTTTTTTTACCATTTTGAGAATCCCCTATTTTTAGGTGGCTTTCTTTGTTTGTAACTTGAAGCACATTGTGATTTTTAATGATACCTAGTTGTAAAGTCCAAAAGGTAGAGATATAGGATAAACTCAGAATATTTGCTAAATTCTTCTCTTGTTGTGACCAACTGAAAAGTTATCCATGAATAATCATAAGAAATATAATTGCATTCCAAACCCATTTAAAATTTGACAGAGATGAATTTAAGTTGCCAGTAGGGTATCATGATGATAACAAAAATAGATACATGCTTAATACTCAAGGCCAAAAGAAGGAAAGGTTCTGCAACTGGATTTTGAATGGCATGAACTACTTGTGCAGTATCTGCAGTTTTCTTTAATCTAGCACTTACTGTGAAGTCTTTCAACTACTCAGGAGTTTTTCTTTAAGGATTTTAAAGGAAATATGTAGAATATAGCTTAAAAGAGCCTTAATTTTAGGGAACATGCAACAACCAGTGAGGGCTGACTGGGGCACAGAGTCTAAATATTGAACATAATGTACCATATATATATATGCTTTTTAAGATATCAACCTTATTTAATGAAAATTTACAAGCTTTGTAATGACTATACAAAGAAATACAGAGTGTATTGCTGTGATTGTAACATTGCTGAGAATGTAACATCTGTGCTTTTTTATTTTATGTTGACAGCATCTTGAGTGAAACGTAAGATCTGCCAACCACAGTGCTGACATAGATAGTCTGCATCCATCTTCCATGCTTTAATAAATCAACAGTGTCAGAGGAATTTCAAGCAGGATCATTAATATGATTCACTTGTATAGATAGGTAATGAGGATGAAAAGTGGAGAGAATACAGTACCTAATTAATTTACTACCCAAAATTAATTATCATTCTTGATCATGTTTTCCCCCCCAGACAAAAACTTCTTTATTAAACTCTGTTGTGCTCAGATTATACTTATTTTTGCATTTACTATGAGGAGGTTATGATTTTCTGGTTATGATTAGCTAACCAATGCTATCTGTATGCATGTATCATTTTTGTATTTACAATTTTAAGTATTGGCTCTATAATGTCTCGAGTTCAAACTCGTGATATGCTTGTGGGTGACACCCCAGACAATTAGGCATCAGCACTGCCTAGCCTGCTTGATGGCCCATAAAGGACCATCAGCTATACAACTGTCCCATTGAGAGAAGGCAGATACACCTTATGACTCAGCAAGGCATGAAGGGACATGCCTATGGACAGAATGCTAAGATTTTTTCTCATGCCATCTGTTGGGTTGTTGGAACAAAGAAAGCAAAAGCCACATGGCAAAAAGGCAGCAGCATCTCCATTTCGTCTTCAGTCCTGCTTCTTGCCTCTGGAGGAACCTTGCTACAAGCTGAAGCTCTGAACAAAGGACTAAATGATCCATCCCAGCTGCGGATGTACTTCAGAAACTTGATTTGAACCTGCAGTTTATTCCATTATTGTTCCAAGCTTGAACCAAAAACTTTGCCATTATGGTATGCAATTGATTCCATTTACCATTTTTAACTCTCATCTCTATTTCTTTCTTTTTATGACTAAACCCTTAGGATTTAGATTCTAAAGGATCGGCAACAGTGTGATTTGTGGATAAGATCTGACTTGTATATTGACATGGGTCTGAGGCTTGGTCCTTTGGGATCGAGAGAACCTTTTTTCTTTTACTGAGGTATTGGTTTTCATTGGTTTCCACTGGTGGTAGAAACTGGAGTGTTTCAGGGAATTGCTTGTATGACTTATGGTTAGCTAATGAGGTGAGACTGAGTCCTCTCTGTTTGGCTGCTTTGGTTTGCCTTAATAGTAAAGGAACTCCAGCTTTGGGCTGTAATTGCCCTGTTCTGAGCAATTTGTCCTGAACTGATACAATTGTTAGGTAAAAGGCAAGTCCCTACTCACCTCTCCAGCACCCGAGATTCGTGCGGAGTTGGTTTGGGCCCACAAACTGTCAGAGACCACTTACACAGACTTCAATTCATTGATCAATGGGCTCACACTATCCTTAGCTCCAAGCTTCAGAGTAGTGTGGCAAATTTACTAGGGGTGAGCATCAATATTTATACACAGAAGTAAACAAAGTGATTTACAGATCATAATGGTCATGCATAATCAATCAAGATTCTACAGGATAAAACAGAAAATGTAAATTCCAAAAGATAAGGGGAGATGGCTACTTAAGGGGGGGGGGGTGTCATGAGTAGTTTGCAGGTCAGAGCTTTGATTAAAAGTTCAGACAGACATCAAGTCTGGGATAAGATTAAGCTTAATCAATAGTTCAGACTCAACATTCCCCCATTTGTAGCTTTGATATAATTTATTTATCAAAAAGCTACATCTTAGTTTAAGGAGCTAAGGGCAGCTTGGCAACTTCAGCTTGTGCCAATTCGAAAAGAGTAGGGCCTAAAAGAACAAGCTGACTTACATGAGTCTGAGGGAGGGGACACACTGAATACAACAACACAGTATTATAAGGATTACTATGGCCCCAACAATACTCACTAAGAGTTTTACTAAAGGTGCCATTAAAACACATGTTGTATTTAAAATCATACTACACAACATTCATAATACAGTTGCTTTTAAGTTAGAAAAACATTCTTAACAATTCCCTCCTCTTTAAAGATAATTTCTTTTATATTTTAAAAGCAAATTACTTTCAGCTTTTAAATTATGCACTAATTTAGAGGTACTATTCAGTTTAGGCACACCCAGTATTGGGGTGTTGAGGTAGATATTATTTTCAAAGACATAGCATTTCTCATTCATGAGAGCATATATTTTTCTTTGGGCAGCTAACATTATGTTTCAGGCCATTTTGACTTGCCCACTTGTTTCAGGATAGACTCTCACTGAGATTCATTGCTTGGTTTGTCTTTTAAACAAACATTCTGAACATGAACCCTTTTAGTTTTAGGGCAATTCATGATAGACTGTAGCTTTACATACTTAATATGTTCTAAAAAGTGCTAATTTACTGGTGGAAGCTCTATTTTTATCCAACCAGGAGTTACTTGTCACAAAAAATGCTAAGTGACTTCTATTAAAAAGACTCAACACGAGTCAGTGGTATGCAGAGGCACTGATATTTGAAGTAGATTTTGCATCTACTCTTTGTTAGCTACTATGAAATACTTGTTTGTTTTCTTATTCTTGTTTGGTCCTATGTTAGATTATGCTGGACCAGATCTCTATTTTGGTAGCATTCAAGTCATGTTAACAGTAATCAGAGGGATAGGTACACAGAGGAGTTTCTATCTTGCGTCTACTAAGAACTGAGTACACATTTATCACTTCTATTTTTCAAAATACAGGTTTTGACTTTCTGGGAATATCTAATAAAAAAACACATTATACTGATGAAATAAATCTTGCTTAATATTAAGATTAATAACTTAAAATTGATTAATACTTTAATTTGATAAACATTATTAAGTCCTTTTGAATTTTATCTTCAGGCTGAGACCCGGCACGGCCTTCGCTAGCCACTTTTCTTCAGGGTTCTTCTTCGTCCCCTCTCCAGTTGCTAGGGCTTGGGTTTGCCCCGCTGTCGTCTAATTCTCATCCTGGTCCGTCGAGGGTGGAGGCCTCAGCTGCCTCGTTGTCATCTGGGAAAAGGGCATGCTTACATCAGGCGTGGTGAATTCAGGCTTCCTTTTCTGCCACCTTGATGATGGTTGGGGTGGCCAAGGCACTCGGTATGGTCCTTTTCACAGGGGCTAGAGCAGAACTTCTTTGTAGGCTTTAACAAAGACTTAAGAACGAGGTTCTATCGGGTGTGCTTTTACATTTAAAAGCAGTCTCATATCTGCGGAGAGAGTTAGTCTGTCTCTGGAGCTGTAAAACAAAAGAAGTTAGTTCTGCTTTTTCAAGCACCAAATCAGCAGTCATGGAATATTTGACTAGGTAAACTGAGGAAGGCCTGCCAAAAAGTAGTTCAAAAGGTGATAACTTGACTTTTAGGAGTGTCATGGAGATTGTGCAGCACAAGGAGTAATGCATTTATCCAGTTAAGACCAGTGTCTTTGCATATTTGTCCTTTTAACCAGGCCATTAGATTGCAGGTGCCAAGGTGTGTGGCACTTCTACTGAACTCTCAAGGCACTCATAACTTGCTGAAAAGCTGTTTCTGTAAAATGAGACCCACGGTTTAAGTCTGTCATCTTGGGTACCTATACTTAGGGATAAAATTATTTAAGAGATATTTGTCCACAGTCTAAGCATTTGCTCTTTTGGTATGAAATGCTATACACAGGATGGCAGTTCAGAAAAGTTAATTTGAGGCTTTTTAAAAAGAAAGACAGCTCAGGGCCAGGTTCTGGATGGACTTTGTGACTCCTTTTGTTTGAATTGCTGATATGACAGGCAAATCCTTTTACAATGTAAAACATGGGTCCAGACAGTTAATCAGTCTTTAGTATTTCACAAAAACTATGGTAATGGACAGTCCCAAGGTGTTGCTGTTCAGGATCTTTAGGTAATGTATTCTTTACCTGTGAGTAACAACAAAAAAACTAACACATTTCATTAATACTTGGCAGTGTTACAAACTTTACAACTGAGTGGGCATTTTAGCCCTTTTTTCTCTCTCTTTCTCTCTTTTTCTCTCTCTCTCTCTGACACACACACACACACACACACACACACACACTTTTCTTTATCTTACATTGTTTTTATACAGTACTTTAGTTTTACATACACTTTTATAATAAAAATAACTGAATTACAGAGCTTTGGAGTAACAGAACAGGACAAGCATACTAACTGTTGAGGCCACTTGGTACCTCTGGTGTCTAATAGCTTTCTTCCCTCCCTCGCCCTCTGGCTAGAAATCTGGGGGTAGCCAGAAGAATTCCATGTGCAATTTGAGGAGTGAGTTAACTTGTCATGTTAATGCTTCCAAAGTCTATTGGTATTTAATTTCAATTGAAAATTATTGTTCACATTGTTCTTAGCTAGTGAAATTATAACAAGTATATTTAAACCTTAACATTGTAAAAACAATTTTATATTACAAATTGAATAAACACATATCTATATTTCAATTCTGCAGTATATTGCCTTATGTACAATTTATCACAAACACAGTTTTGGCCACATTGACAAAACATTTTAAGACAAACATAGAACATAAAATACAATTCTTATTGTGCCAGTAAGTGCATAGTTTGTCAGCTGGCATCAGCTTTCTTTGAACCTTTTATATCTCTACTTTAAGGGAATCAGTTATTATTTTCTTTTGGTTTTTTTAGGCAAACCAGGTTTCAGTTACTTTTTATCAATTAGGTAATTTGCATGAACACAGATGTTTTTTTTGGCTTGCTTTTTTGGATTTAAAGCTAGTTACAACTTAAAAGGATACAATTATCTTTATCAGAATCTTTTACTGTTAACTTTTTTTTTTTTGGTAACACACACTGATCTGAAACACCATTAGCATTACAAACAAATATAGCTAAACCATGCATAGCTGCATACTTGCAAACTAATCTCTGTGCTTGGATTACTTATTATAAGGATTTAGTTACAGACATTTTAAAGACATTAAAACATTTTTTATTTTCACTAAAATTATTTTTCTTTACTATTTTTATGCTTTTGGGTCAACACTATTAGAATTTCGGTTTATTAGGGTTACTTTGAGGTTTTATTTTACAAAATTAAATTTGCTTGCCCTGAAGGTTCAAATCTTACTCTGTCTTGTTTAACAGATAAGTAATTTGCATTTTCACAGACAGAGAAGTAAGTCCAGGGGCTAGTTTTAAAAGGGATACCATTTATTTTTACTAACAAGCTAGTTTTAAAGTTCCATTGTTCTTTCTTTACTTACTTTTGCTTTCACAGGGGATCAGATGTTAGGTTCTGTAAGAGACTACAAATCACATTCAAAGTGTCTAGACTCTAGAGGTGAGATTTGTACTATTTTTTTAACCTGGGACACAGACCTTGTTTACTTGCAGAATTAGCATGGACATTTCTCTTTGAACAATCTTGTTTCTCTATCACTGGTGAAACACAGCCACTTGGATATAGGGCTGTCTCAATTCCTTCTCAAAGCTATCCCCACTCAAATCACTTTTACACTTTAACTGCATCAAACTGTTTACCTGTTTTCCTTTAGGAACTTTCCTAGGCAACACTTCACTACTCACAGAAATTCTGTCTTTGTTCTCTTCACTCTAGGGCTTCTAAGGAACAGCTTCTTGAGCAACAACAAATTCTCACTAGGATTTATTCACATTCATGATTATCTTTGGCCCATCAGACAGATCTCTACAAAATCTCCTCTTAGGCAATCTTACAAACTCACTGGACAAAGGGTTAAAGTTATTCTTTTTCCTCTGCAGTTACAAACTTAGAACTATCTAAATCTATAACTAACTCTGACACTACTGCATTTAACTATTACAAGCCGAAAAACAGACAAAAAAAAGACAGACAAGGAGGATACAGACACACTTTCCTACCCTAGACACACAGCTTGGGATTTTCTTTTTGGCCTATTGCCAAGTGGTTATTCCTTCCGAGGTTTTTCCCCGTACCATTTTCCTCCTTACCCTCTGCATAGATTCAGATCCTGAGTCCTGCAGATTCCCCTCTGCTCCCTGGAGAGTCCCCCTGCGGAGGAGTAGGGGCAGGTGCAGTGGGGACCAACTGGCGGGTCAAAACACGCCATGGTTTACACCCTTTATCGAAATAACATGGAGGGGGTTCACTCTCGGGAGAATACCTGACTGTCATAATCTTTAAAGATTTCCACAGCTCTGCTGCAGAGTTCAAACAAAATCAGTAACTTAACTGTCCCGGATGGTTTTTTTGATCTGGCTCTCCACTTCTCTTTAAAGCAGCCTGCTCGAAAGAACCATACAAAGGCAACCTTTTCTCCAGGTTGGCCCATACCGCGGTATTCCCAGTCTAATTCCCTACACACAGCGTGTACAACTTCTTAGACATTCCTGTCTGTACTGGGAGTCTTTCTTCATAACACAACTTATTCCTAATGCTCAAAAAAGTTCTGAAAAGGGACACTAGTCCCTTGACCCATGGTGTCTGACAGGAGCCCTCCAACTGGCGTTTAACCTGCTGTCCAGTACACGACTCCTCAATATTGAATTGGCTGGGAGAAATCTCCCGTGGCGCCTGCCAATTCGTATATGAGTGATCTGACCACTGGACAGAGGCACCGCACCAGAAGGAATCCCGAGACAAGCCCCCAAATTGTTAGGTAAAAGGCAAGTCCCTACTCACCTCTCCAGCACCCGAGATTCGTGCGGAGTTGGTTTGGGCCCACAAACTGTCAGAGACCACTTACACAGACTTCAATTCATTGATCAATGGGCTCACACTATCCTTAGCTCCAAGCTTCAGAGTAGTGTGGCAAATTTACTAGGGGTGAGCATCAATATTTATACACAGAAGTAAACAAAGTGATTTACAGATCATAATGGTCATGCATAATCAATCAAGATTCTACAGGATAAAACAGAAAATGTAAATTCCAAAAGATAAGGGGAGATGGCTACTTAAGGGGGGGGGGTGTCATGAGTAGTTTGCAGGTCAGAGCTTTGATTAAAAGTTCAGACAGACATCAAGTCTGGGATAAGATTAAGCTTAATCAATAGTTCAGACTCAACACTCTCAGTTGTGTCTCACCAAAGGCGGCATCATTACAGTGGCATAGTCATGCTAGGATCCACAGAACCAGGTCAATTAAGCTTTGGGTCAGAACCCCATGCGATCCAAATTCGAATTTTGGTATTGAGAGTTTTGTTGGTTAAAGATCAGTGACCATGAGCCAGAAACCATCAGCAGAAGCAGTGAAACTACAAGCCCTGAAAGACAGCCTACAATTTGAACGTAATCAAAAATTGGCAGAAATTCGAATGAGAGAGAAACAAGCCTTGACCTAGCTGGAAAGAGAAGCTGCTGAAAGACTGAAGGAGGCTGATATGCAAGAGAGAGAGAAAGAGAAAAGTTCGTAAAAGGCAAATGGAACAAACGCTGCTGAGGAGAGGGCAGACTTTGGGTACATCTATAGTATGAAATGATATCAAATTTATAAGTCGATTTTTCTGAACAGATTGTATACACAGTCAATTGTGTGTGCCCCACTAAACGCGGTAAGTCGGCAGAGTGTGTTCACAGTACTGAGGCTAGCATCGACTCTCGGAGAGGTGCACTGTGGGTAGCTATCCCATAGTTCCCGCAGTCTCCGCCACCCATTGGAATTCTGGGTTTAGCTCCCAGTGCATGATGGGGCGCATCTCGTCAGTTGGGGCACATCTCGTCAGTTGGGGCGCATCTCGTCAGTTGCCCCTCCCTCCCTGCAAGGTATAGCAGACAATCGTTTTGAGTCATTTCACGGTAAGCATGAAGCCCACTCAGCTCACCACTGCAATTGCAACCATTGTAAATAACTCTCGCATTATTCAGCAGTATTTGCAGAACCTGTCACAGTGGCTGAGGAAGCGACAACAGTGCGAGCACGATAGTGATGAGGACATGGACACAGACATAGACATTCTTAGAAGAAAGCCATGTGGTGATTGGGACATCATGGTGATGTTGGGCCAGATTCGTGCTGGGGAACACCGATTCTGGGCCCGGGAAACAAGCACAGACTAGTGGGATTGCAAAGTGTTGTAGGTATGGGATGATTCCTAGTGGCTGTGAAACTTTCGCATGTGTAGGGCCACTTTCATGGAACTTTGTGACTTGTTGTCCTCTGCCCTGAAGCACAAAGACACCAAAATGAGAGCCGCCCTCACAGTTCAGAAGTGAGTGGCCATAGCCCTGTGGAAGTTTTCAGAACCTGACAGCTACCGGTCAGTCAGGAATCAGTTTAGAGTGGGCAAATCTACTGTGATCCAAGTAGCCAATGCAATCATTGACCAGCTGCTATCAAGGGTAGTGACTTTGGGAAATGTGCAGACCATTGTGGATGGCTTTAATGTCCCGGCGTTCCCTAACTGTGGTGGGGCAATAGACGGAACGCATATCCCTATCTTGGCATGGTATATGCTAACCAGTTATTTGCTGGTACTGGTAGTTATTTAGCCACTTGCCTGTTTTAATGCAGACTAATATGCAGCTGAAATTAAAATTCTCTGCTAGTCAGCTGTAGTTCAGGGCAGTCTGTAGTTTGAGCCTCCATCTCACATGAATGAATGTACACAAATGGGTTCTTCTGATTGATTTGCAATTAAAATATGTATTTTCCCCCCAAGAATTTGCAGAATGGATGCAAGTTCTTTGGAGGATAGCCATTTAAATTCAGATAAGTTTATTCATGTCAGTGTTTTCATTTCCTATTGAACAGGGAAATATGTAACTTCTCAGACACTTAATATTTCCAAAGGAACCACACATCCGACAAAGTGAGTACTAGCCCACGAAAGCTTATGCTTCAATACTTTTGTTAGTGTTTAAGGTGCCACAGGACTCTGTGACTCTTGTCACTTCTGCAAATCCAGACTAACACGGCAACCTCTCTGATTCTTGACACACAGTGAGAAACATTAATAAACACTGCACCTGATTTAATGGATTCCTTTCCTTCTCCCACCTGCTCTAGCCCTGGCATCCTTCCCCTCTGCTTTGCATTCTCTCTCTCACTTCTCCTCCTGTCCCCACTCTCTTCTCTGACATGCTCCTGAATCCTTCAGAGCTAGCTTCAACATCTTTCACTTGATGGATGGGGGGTTTCCAACGTTGCCAGTTCAGCAGTCCAGTGAGGGGTGTGAGATGAGCTGTCTTTAATTGTCCATTAAAGATGAGTTTACAGGACTTGGTCAAATCATACAGACGGATAGAGACTGCAAAGTACTTTCACAAGTCCAGGTAAAAGCCAGAGCTCTCAACATAAGTGCAGCACAATTACACAGGAAAAATCTGCAAGAGAATACCAAACCAAAGGAGGTATATAAATGTATATCTTTGTGTATGGCCTCCTCCCTCAGTGCCCTTAGGGTAAAATCCTGGCCCCACTTAAGTCAATGGAAGTCTTGCCACTGATATGAGTGGGACCAGGATTTCAGCCTGGTATTATCATCTATATATATAAAAGTCAAATGGTGTATGCGTGTATGTATGTATGTGCGGATGTATGCTTACTCCTTCCACACCGTTTGAGCTAGAGACTTGAAATTTGGTACAGTTAGAGGTCTTGGGGTCCTAACGATCGTAAGAGTCGAAAATTTTTCAAATCTCACCTCTGACGCCCCCCAGGGGTGAAATTCTTTAAAGGCCAATCACATCAGCTGGGCAGCTGCTGTTCTCTGTGACATAGTTATGATGTCATAATACCCCCTCCAACAGACACCGCACTCGCTCAGCTCTCTGCCCCTCCCCCCTCCATCGGACCCCGGAATCCCTCAGCTCTCTGCCCCCTCCCCCCTCTGACGGACCCCGGAATCCCTCAGCTCTCTGCCCCCTCCCCCTTCTGACGGACCCCGGAATCCCTCAGCTGTCTGCCCCCTCCCCACCTCCGACGGACCCCGGAATCTCTCAGCTCTCTGCCCCCTACCCACCTCCGACGGACCCCGGAATCCCTCAGCTCTCTGCCCCCTCCCCACCTCCAACGGACCCCGGAATCCCTCAACTCTCTGCCCCTCCCCACCTCCGACGGACCCGAGTTGGGTTTGGTTGGAGGGTAAGTGAGGTAGGGGTGTCAGATTTGGTCGGAGGGTGAGGTGTGGGTGTCGGGTTTGGTCGGGGGGGTGAGGTGGGGGTGTCAGGTTTGGTTGGGGGGTAAGTGAGCTGGGGATGTTGGGTTTGGTCTGGGGGGGTGGGAAGGTGTCGGGGTGGGTGAGGGGTGAGGTGTGGGTGTTGGGGTTGGTCAGGGGGTGTTGGGTTTGGTGGGGGGGGTGACGTGGGGGTGTTGGGTTTGGGTGGGGGGGTGAAAATGTGAGTCGGGGTTGGTCGAGGGGTAAGTGAGGTGGGGGTGTCGGGTTTGGTCAGGGGGGTGAGGTGAGGGTGTCAGGTTTGCTCTCTGCCCCCTCCAACGGACCCCATACTCACTCAGCTCTCTGCCCCCTCCCCACCTCCGACTGACCCGAGCAACGCCAGGTACTTTAGCTAGTTATAGAATAAATATTAGAAATGAAGAATCCTACAACTGAGGCTTTTAGGAATTTTGGAACATGTTAATGACTCCCAGATCATTGTAATCTCCTGTCTTTCATTCTGAGTAATAACAGAAATCAAGTCAGTGTGAGGTTGAAAGCTAGTTTTTCACTTTACCACCAGTATCTCCAATCCAACATTTATTGGATTGGAGGATAGGTCCATCAATTGCTATTCACCAGACTGGTGTCCCTAGTCTCTGTTTGCCAGGAGCTGGGAATGGGCAATAAGGGATGGATCACTTGATGATTATCTGTCCTGTTCATTCCCTCTGGGGCATCTGGCATTGGTCACTGTTGGAGGACAGGATACTAGGTTAGATGGATCATTGGTCTCACCAAATATGGCTGTTCTTAATGTGTTGCATACCTAATGTATGCTAGTTAGTGACATTTAATGACCAGTTTGAAGAAGGTATATTCTGTTAGGCTAAACTATTAGCTAAGAAAGACCTCATGTGACTTGGCTGAAGGCTGTGTTTTGAAATGAGTTGGGAAATTTTAGTATTGAAAAGGGTTGCTTTTTTATCTTTTGTCTGATCTAATGGGTGGACAAATTAAAAGATTACATTAGCTCAACAAATGTTTACTGTTTCACAGTAGGTAGCAGAGAATTGCAATATGTCTTGCCCAATGCTTGCTGTTAAATCACTATTATTTAACTCTTTGTGTTTTTATTTGGATTAAAAATCTGCTTTCTTATTTGGAGCCATATTTTGATAGCCTTACTCTTACTAGATAGTATATTACTTCTCAAATAATCTCACTGAAGCATATGAAACTATCTGTGAAGTAAATACTACTCTCTGTGAGTAAGGGTATCAGAATCTAGCTGTTAAATGATTCTTCTATCTATTCTATTATGCTCTTTGTCTACACTAGCTTCTCTCCCTATACACACACACCCAAAAAATCCCACCATCACTATCCTTGTTGCAGCCCCTCTGGTGGTAGTAACAGCAGGAGCACTGAAATAGACAAGATACCAGTTGCATGCCAGAGTTTAATCAACCAATTGAGGAAAAGTATAGGGACATCCCATTATCAGTCTCTCTTGTGCAGTGTTGATCTTGGCTAACATGTTGGTATGGTTTTTGTAATGTTAAAATAAATATATTTTACTGGTATTTTAGGTTTATTGTACTTCTGTTTAAAGTATGTCAATAAATCAGATAACATTTGAAAAGATATTTACCACAGGTTGGAAAAAGAATACATATACAATAGTTCTAGATCACATGGCACTCTTAAGTACATTAGGTAATTCTCTCCTGAGATGTTTGTTCTATAGAAGATAACTGAGATAAAACTGAGTAGTTCATTATTGCTTATTTACCACCTTTTGTTCCATTAGCATGACACTTTAATGCAAATTGATATCTCTTATGTGATATTGATGTCTGAAGAGAGAAAACACGACCGGGATGGGGAGGAAAGGCGTGGGGTGGAAAGGAGATCAATGACAGTAAATAATAGGAAGTAGAAGGTAGATCATAAGAAAGCATTGTCTTTTTCCTAGGATAGCAGATCAGGATCTGTTCTGACACTTTTTATAGTATGAATGAGCAAATACACTTCCTGAAACGATCCCCACAGTACAATCATTTCTATTAATTCATGTGCTTTTATTTTATTGTCTTTTAAATGCTATGGGTTAAATCCTGAAGTCCTTACTCAAGCTAAGCTACCAATGAAAATCAGAATTAAAATGTGTCTTGACAAAATAGGCTGATCTCTAATGGGAATAATCTGAGTAATAAGGCCAGGTTTCGGCACAATATGAAAAGAACCAACGAACATATTTCAGATGACAGAATCAGGAATCATTGGGGAGGACAGGAGGAAGATAAAATGCTTCCCAAAAATATTCATGAAAAAAATTGACCCCTTTTAAATGGGAAAATGCAGAATGTTAAAATTTTCTGGGAAGCTCCAGTCATTTTGCAGGCTGCATTAAAAAAAAAAATTCTTAACTTTGTAGGATCACAGGCCAGAATGTGATAATACTTTGCAAGACAAAAGTGCTTTGGAATGTTGGAGAATTAGGAACAATTATTTGGTTTGTAACAGGGGCAAAGTTCCTAATAAAAAGTGTAAGGGCTTGTGTACACACTACAGCAATGTGCATTGGGGGGTGAGGGCGTGATTTCTAAATCGTACTGATGTGTTGCGCAATAATTGGCCCACGAAGACCCTGCTGATGCAAACTAAAAGTTCCCTAGCGCACATTAACACAGTGTTACTGTTCAGTTTGCATCAGCAAGGTCTATATGGGCCAGTTACTGCACAACACATTGCTACGCTTTAGAAATCCCCCCACCCTTCCCAGTGCACATTACAGCAGTATGTTAAGGGCAGAATTAAGATCTATTCCAGGATATTTTTCTTAACAAGTACTTTCACCAATTAATTCAAGACATCACACGACTGGTATTTACTATAGCATTGGGGCTAGTAACATTTAAAGATGCTCTTATTCAGCATACTTTGTCAAGGCACATGTGTGAATATGTTTGGGACAAAAAAGTGCAAATATAAGATTGCTTTTCTAGGCAATATATAAGATTGCCTGCAGTCTGATGCTCTGTTTCTTGGAATCCAGCCCCCGCAAACCAAACTTTTCCATGTTGCACATAAGAGATACGAAATGAGCATTTCTTTCAGAAAGAAGAAACATTCAGCAACTGACCTTCTTCATCGTGACTCATCCATATTTGTCTAGTACTTTCAATTGCCCAAGGAGAGAGAATTTCCTGAGTGAAACACTACGTAAAATGAGATTAACATTTTCTATTTCACATTTCATTATATGCCCGTGACCTCTTCTACAGATGTGAAATATCCACAAGACCCTGTGAATCATTTTCCAGCTGTCAAATAAGCCAAGATTCCCAAAAGCCTTTAGTTATGCACTATAGTGGAGTTTCTCACTGGGATTCACCTACTGTCTCCCAAATGATCATAATGATTAAAAAACAGATACCACCTCATTCAGAGAACTTTCCATAACATAATACTGAGCAGTGGTGTAGCAGCCACTAAAAATGCATGCAGCGAACAGTTACCATTTACTTAATGCAAGCTTCCACTTTCGTACGTTCTTTCCCTCAAGTTGATATATCCTAGCAGATATAAAGTCAAGGCAGTTTTCTCTCATAATCAGTCTGATCATGGAAAAATCTTCCAAATTCAGGATGAATCAATGTCAGCTTTTCATTCTTAGATATTATATTTAATACTATTCTGTGTGGCAATGTTTTGAAGAGGCTGGATGAGACTTTCATAGTCAGATATGAATAAGAATTAAAAATACTAACATGGGCTATTTAATATTTAATGGCATGTGAATAAGCACATTTACCACCCATTTGTTTGTTTCCTTGGTGCTACTCTGTAAAAATATATGAAAGCATAGCCTAAAGTCAGGCTAATGTTATGTTATATTGTCACTGCTCACATGTACAGGGTCCAATCCTGCGAGGTGCTGAGCATCTCCTATATGTAAATATACTTTTAGCATTTGAAAATCACGAATGCCATGAAAAATCCACAGCTAGCAGGAATCTCAGGAACTACAACCAGTGTTTCCCCTCGCCTCTAGAATGCACAATAACATTTATACAATAAGACCCTGAATTTAGGTAGCTACTAAATTTTTATCCAAGAAAGAAAATACTTCCAGCATTCCTGAGTTTAGTCTATGTAGCCTAAGCCATATCCCCAGGCAAGTGGATGTTCAAATGTTATAATTTCCCATCTTGTTATCAAATTAACCAGATGAAACTCACTAGCTAACAGGGATGCTCAATTGAATGTTCTAATGTATCTACAGAATGTTCCTGACAAACTGTGGCCTCAAATTACCCTTTTATTTTGATAGCTGTTCATTTGAAAGATTTTAAAATTAGACAGGAATTTCAAGGTTTAAAGTTTTAGTGCCACAAACCAATTCAATCAGCCTGTGGCATGTTTTCAAAATTCTACCATCTGGAGCATAAAATATGACAGTGCTCCCTTCATTCCTATGTGTCTAGAGACAGGAGGAGGAAAGAGACAAAGATGCAGTATTAATTAATTTTTAGGAAGATACCTCATTCCTTTTGTTCCCTTTTAATATTTTTGACAAGAGGTGTGAATGAATGTGTTCCTAAAAATGAGGGACTGACTGTAACAATGGCCAGCGTGACTAAATAAAGGCCCAATTCACCACGGTACTACTCCAGTTTTATATCCCTTTCTCCGTTGATTTCAAAGCAGAAATACCAAGGAGTGAGTGACTTCAGTAAAGTTACACAGGCATGAAACAGGAGCTGTCGAATGTAAGCTGGCCCTTTAGGAGGAAGGCTCAGTCTCACCTGTGCCAGATGTAGTCCACTTCCCCACAGAATGGAAATGAGTTTGGTCACATGATGGGAGCATGTGGCTTGGAGCCTGGCCCCCTGAAATTATGAAGGACAGCCTGAACTCAGAGAGAGACTCCTTAGCTGGCAGAGAGCTTAGGAAGGTCAAGCCTTCAGGAAACTGGCTTTGGCTAGGAAGTTTGCAGTATGGGTAGCAAGTTGGCTGGAGGAAAGCCTCAGCAGGGACATGATTAAAAGCCTTGTACCAAAGGTTTTTAGCCAGCTAGAAAGGTTAAATGGAAGGTTTTGTCTGATATATAAGTTCTTACATTCATTAAAAAGACAGAACAGAAATTCTCCTGAAAGCTCTCTTTAGCGTTCTCTTTCTCTCTCTGGAATAGTGCACACTCAGTAAGATTTCCTGTCTGTTGGTGCTTGTGGTATGTGGTTTGGGAAATGAGGTAAGAGGATGAAGATAGACTTCCAGCACTGCTGCTTTATGAAAGAATCCCTTCAGCTGTCTGTCTGTCAGGGAGTAATAACCAGTGCTGCATTTGCCCTGGAGAAATGTAGCAAACATTGTTGCCAATGCCCTTAGCTAAACTGCCTATTTGGTGGGAATGAGGATAGACTCTGGGTTTCTGATACAGTGCTTTACAATGCGCTGCCATTTAGCCCTGGCTTCACCCTAATTTATTCAAACTCTTCAAAATGACTTGTCCCTCCTTTATTCCAGACTCTCAAAGAAGAGGGGAGCTTGAGACATTATTTGCCATTATGCAAATGGATATTATTGTAGAAGAAGGCATTCTAGCTAACACCCACAAGCTCCTTCTGTTAGGTACTTAATATTTGTTTTCAGAGACATACCGTTTGCATTTGGAAAAGTATGTCTAAACTCACTGTTGCTGAGTCTCTTGGATTAAATTCTCCAAAGTGATCTCAGCCGAGATTCTGACACTGGTGTCCTCAGTTCTGCCTGTGCAATGGATTGTGGCTGAGATTTTTGAAAGGAGCCAAGGGGAGTAAGATGCCCAACTCCAACAGAATTTCACTGGGAGTTGGGTGCTTGATTCCTTTAGGGTCCTTTGAAAAATCTATCTGCAGGTGAAAACTGTGTAGACAGAGTGGCCACCCAGCTAGCTGATCAGCACACAAAAGTTTACATAGGTGTAGTTTTTAAAGGCCATATTTGAAAGTGTGATAAAAGTGTCACTTTTATTCCCCTTATTTCTTGTCCCCCTCCACACATCCATTAGCTGTCATTTCTATCTTTTGTTCATAGTGGGTCTGATCCATAGCCCTTTAGAATCAATGGGGTTCTTTCACTGTTTCCAGTGGTCCTTGTAGCAGGTCAATGAGATTTTATATTAAAGATATAGATTTACTGACGTTTTACTAACTTTTAAAACTGTAACCTTCCTGAATTTTATCAGGTTGGATAGCCTTGCATAGAAATAATACATTTATTATTACCCTTGTTTTAAAATGCCGCCATTTTATGCCTCCAGGCAGTATTTACTTTTTTCTATTCCTGTGCAGCATTCAAAGATCAAATTCTTTGATTCTTAAAAGTGATTTGTGGATTTAAGTTTGACTCTAAGGGTTTTTTTGGTTGAACTAATTTTAATATGTATATTTCAACATAAACAAATTCATGTATGTAGATATATAAATAGAAAAACATCAGGCACCTTTGTTTAGCGACATAACCCCAAATTGTCTGAGTATGACTTGTCTAAGTCAATGAACCACTGATGTGGTTTGATGTGGACATCAAAACAATGAGACAGACATGATGATATAGAAGACTTTGTAGCACCTTAGAGACTAACCAGTTTATTTCAGCATAAGCTTTCATGGGCTATACATGGTATATCTGATTAAGTGGGCTATAGCCCATGAAAGCTTATGCTGAAATAAACTGGTTAGTCTCTAAGGTGCTACAAAGTCTTCCTCGTCTTATTTACTGATACAGACTAACATGGCTGCTAATCTTAAACCTATGATGATATAGTTAAATTCAGAGGCTTCATTTAGATTATTACCAACCTTGGATAACCAACTCAGATTTGCCTGCTATTGTTTTCCAGAACAGTTCTGAATGGTCCCAGTGGATTATAAACCTGAGGTTGTGCATGAAGGTCATGCTCCTTATATGTCCCCAATTCTGCCAAAGGATCTGGGCTAGAAGCTAGAGTCCCAACCACCTTCTCTCGTTCGAGGTCAGAGAGAGAAGATGAGGTGAGCTTCAAGCTGTGCGAGACACAAAGGCATTCCCGTGTCTGTGACCAATGCTGAGTTACAGGGACCTCAGCTGGACACTTTCCAACTGCACCGGAACAAGCCTATTTTCCTCTCACCCTCCAAACCAGAACTCCTGGATGGAAGGTGAAAAAATCACCACCATCCTGGCATCATCCAAGATCCAGCAACTAGATAAAGCAAGGAGCTGACACAGGAAGCCTGAATGGATCCCCTGTCTAGTCATCAAATGGTATCAACCCCTGCACACCCACTCCACCACTAAATGGGAGTTGATCACCTGAACGCAGCAACATACCCACCACCCCATGGCAGCAACACTGGGTAGGACAGGCTCAGGAGCCCTAGTCCCACAGATCAGCATGTGACCCCTCCCCATATATTGAGCAGAAGGAAGAAAGCTAGGAAGAGTAAAGAATCTGTCTCCCCTCTAACCCCCACGCCATGCACACACTGAGATCAAAGGAGAGGACGGGGCATGTGAAACATTGCCTTAGCTGCTCCCAGTTGCAATTTCTCCTCCCTGGTCCCAGATGGTGTCTCTACTGCTCCTGACCCCATCAAAACTGACAATGAGTATTCATTGGTGTACCCATTTGCCAGACTAAGAATCATTGACACAAAACACAGAAATTCTGTTTAGAAATTCCAGTATCTCTTAAGATTTGCTGATTTCTACACTGATGCTGCTTGGCAAAGTTTTCTTCTCTATCTCCAATGTTGCACCAAATCCGTGTCAAAATGGAATGGGGATGTTTTTAAGTGACAGGCTTGTAAAGCCTCAGTGTTCTTTTCAGGACAATCACTGTTCTGAAGACAGAGTCTCATATTGACATGGTTTACTTGATAACATAATCAGCATCGAGAAACACATTGTCTTCTTTCCAAGACAGAAACTGTACTCTTTAGAAGAATTAGTTTCTCAGGGCCCCAGTGACAGTGGCAGGAGGCATATTTTAAAATAAATGTAAAGTAAGCCAGATGCTAACCTAACTGATGGATCATCATCGATTGTTATGCCATAGAGCAGGGCCACATCGGGGTTGCAAAATTGTATGGAGGGCCAGGTAGGGGACTGTACCTTCCCAAACAGCCTGGCCCCGCCCCCTATCCAGCCCCCTCCCACTTCCCGCCCCCTGTCTGGCCCCCTCAGAACCTTCAACCCATACAGCCCTCCCTGCTCTTTGTCCCCTGACAGCCCCCTCCAAAGACCTCCCACCCTAACTGCCCCCCAGAACTCCCCCGCCCTCCCCCTTGCTCCCTGTCCCCTGACTGCCCTATGGAAGTGCACAGCCCCACCCCCCGAGAGTGCTGCCCTCACGGTGGCGTGGCTCCGGGGGAAGGTGGGAAGGCAGGAGGGGGGGTCCAGGAGCAGCCTCCCCGGCTGGATGTGGCCCGTGGGCCATAGTTTGCCCACCCATGCCATAGCGTAATAAACTAGAAATAAAGAAGAACAAATAAGTCAATTAATCTTCCCAGTGCAAGTGTAGAATTCTTCCTCAATTTTTCAAGTGTGCTGTCAATTGTAGGACTGGAGAGTGAACCAGTTTCCTTAAACACTATATAGCACTATGAGGAAATTGGTTTTCTGATTCCCATTTCTCATTTCCTAACTTCATTCCATTACTTCTAATTATTCCTTTCTGAAACCATGCTTAACTGTTCTTCTCCCTCCTTCATTCTCCACACATTTGTAGATATCTATGTCACCCTGTAGTTATCACCTCACCAATCAATGCTTTTAATTACCCCAATTAATTAGCTTCCCAATAATTTTCTCTGACCTCACTCCAGTTTGTCCATATCTTTCTGGTAATGAGATAGTCAGGACTGAAAGCAGCATACTAGGTGCAGTCTTGCTGCCAGACACATAAGGACAAAGGCCAATTATCCCAAAACACAGTGCCCAAAACACACTGCTTAGTCAGTTCTCATATCACATTGCAAGCTCCTCTGATTTGCCTGATAAGGAGCAAACATATGGAAAGTCTGACCCTAAAGCTGTCTGTGTAATATCTGGCTTGGTAAGATATCACTGAGACTGATCCAAAGCCCATTGATGTGAGTAGAAATATTCCAACTGACTTCAGTGGGCATTTAATGATATACATTGAGGAGGATATTTAAAATAGTATTAATCTCCAGAAACTGGCCAACTGCTGCTCCAGACAATACTTTAGAAGAGATCTTTGTTATCAGGCTAGCTATCAGTTCAGTCTCTCTAATTGTTGACTCTGATTTCTTCTAAATGGAACTTAATGCTTGTAAATGTTCTCAATAAATGGCAACGTGATTCTAAAATACAGACAAAACTGTGGCTGTGTGGGGATGGGGACAGCTCCAACTGAGTCATGGGAAATGTCTGACTATCTCTGAGTTGGGGATTATGTCAAACAGGACTCTAAATTCATCTACACTAAATCGTCAATGGAGAGGATTTTGCAGCTTTCCTTTGACCTTCCCAAACTTTTGATAGTATATCTAATATCATTATCCCATCACATGGGCCAAATAACCATTTGTGAACAAAAACAGGGATTCATGACAGTGAGTGCAGAAGAATGACTTGTCAGTTTTGCTTGACATCTATTTAATGCATTGCTTTATGAGGCATTTAATTAGATTTAATATTGCTGTAAAATGTTAGTGTAAAATATACATACTCTATGAAAGACATTCACAAATAATGTAATGGTTTTTTTTTACTTTATTGGTTTTTCTGACAAATCATAATGGAGAAATTGTGTTGTCTAAGCAATTTATTATTTCAAAATCCCACTAGCCATTGATGGACCTATCCTCCATGAACTTATCTAGTTGGTTTTTTTTTGTTTTGTTTTGTTTTTTGAATCCTGTTCTAATCTTGGCCTTAACAATATCCTCTAGCAAGAAGTTCCATAGGTTGACTGTGCACTGTGTGAAAAAATTCTTCCTTTTGTTGTTTTAAACCTCATGCCTATTTATTTAAAATGGTGATCCCTAGTTCATAAATCTAGACACTGGATTTTGGCTTACGATAACAATATAGTATATAACAATATATTACACACTAACAATACCCCATCCTTTCACCTTTCTTAGTGGAGGGGTGTTAATGGACCACTTCACCTTGAATGGTCCGTTGAGATATGTGTTAACTACTTATGCTAAACAATCTGTTCCACCTTGTATATGGCCATGACACTCTGAGTGCCTTTCTCAGCCCAGATGAAGAGCTCTGTGTGAGCTGGAAAGCTCGTTTCTCTCTCCAACAGAATTTGGTCCAATAAAAGCTGTTACCTCACTCACCTTGTGTCATTCCATCCAATGAAGGTCAGCATCTAAGATACATTCTCTCACTTATTATTTAGATGCTGACTGCCTGCCAGTCCATTCAGGTCATTTACAGACATGAGTAGTGTCACTTTAAAATTGTGCCTGTTCAGAGGTGATGCTTATGTTACCTAGGTGAGCCTGTACTGTACTCCCTCAAAATAATGACTGTTTTAATCATTAATACCTTTTATTACTGAAAAAATAGGTTAATATATAAATCACCTTAATGAAAATACAATGGAGATATAAACAGGTATTCAAATGCATTGAATTATTAGCTGCATTGAAGTCTTCTGTATTTAAGCACATCATGCAACTGAAACTTTAAAATAATCATTTGTCTCTTGAGAATTAGCATCTTGTCTTTTAAAGACAAGAATAATCTGTTTAAAAAGCCTGACTAATGCCCTCTAGTTCATTTCCTTGCCCATTTTTTTAAAAAGGCATCTTTTTGCAGAAAGTTCTTAACAACTTTGACACGCTAATATGTTTCCAAAAAACCTAAAATAATTTGAAGGGAAAAGAATGTCTCATTACAATTTTGCTGCAGCAGAAACTCAATAGTGGTGACATTTTCTGAAACAAAACATATGTTCAAAGAACCTGTCAGAGAGTTAGAGTTGAAAAGCTGTTTACAAAAAGGTACTTCTGGTTTGCTCAGGAGCTGTGTATTTATAAAGCTGCAGCTGCTTATTACAAACTTCAAATCTCCAGCTATGCATGTGTCATGATCTGTCACTGTTGGGTAAAGAAATGCGTAAGTTCATGTCAAAATGTTGTAGATTTACAAGTATTGTAATATCATTTTTCTACTGTTCTGTTTTCATACAATGGACTAGAAAATTTTAGTTTATTGACTCTAGCCAGAGCACTACACATTTTTATGAAAACGTATACAGAATTTCTAATGGATTCTAGGTTTCCTTCCATGGCCCCTCATTAACTGTCTAACACTATGTTTTATGAATATCTATTTTGTTCCCTATAGTGACTTTCCATAGGCTACACTGTTGTAATGGTGCCATGAGGCTGAACAGCCATTTACTCATTGAGATGCCTAATGTGTATGGAATATAAAGTATGTCTGTATTGTTTTGAGATGCACTCAAACTGAATATTCACTGAGTTTATAAACTGAAAAAAATGATAAATTGTATAACAAACCAAGTTAAATGTTCACACTCCTTGTTTGCTACAGTGCTCACATGAGATGACACTTAAACATTAGGATTTCAGACAGCATAATTTCTATACCCTTTGAACACACTTTCCCTTGGAAAAATAAATTAAGGGGACATTGTTACATAAAATTAAAAATAAGCTATGGCTACATGCAGAGACAATTACTCTAACGAGTAAGATATGTAGCTTGTAGCAGACAGAGCTTTTTCCCATCCCGTGGTGTAGGATCACTTTCTCAAGAGGTGTTGATGGCAACAGATCATATGTAACGGGGTTCAGAAAAGAACTAGATAAATTCATGGAGGATAGGTCCATCAATGGCTATTAGTTAGGCTGGGTAGGGATGGTGTCCCTAGCCTTTGTTTGCCAAGCTGGGAATGGTGACGGGATGGATCACTTGATGACTACCTGTTCTGTTCATTTCCTCCAGGGCACCTGGCACTGGCCACTGTCAGAAGACAGGACACTGGGCTATATGGACCTTTGGTCTGACCTGTAGGACCATTCTTATATGTATATTGCAGCTGACGAAGTGGGTATTAGCCCACGAAAGCTTATGCTTCAATACTTTAGTTAGTCTTTAAGGTCCCACAGGACTCTTTGTTACCTCTGCTATTCCAGACTAACACAGCTACCTCTCTGATTCTTATATGTAGCCACCTTATTAACCTAGCTGTGCTCAAAAATATTTGTAATAGCAATTCACCCACCCTATTCCCAATAAATGAAATGAAAGAAAACAAAACCTCATAAGACATACTAGTGAAAGGAAAAGAAGCAATTGCTTGTAACAAAAGTTTTTTTTCCCCAATAATGAGCAGTGATTTTTTTATTTTTTTTAAAAAAAAATTGGTGCTCCTGTTTTTGGGTGCTCAGTGTGAGATGGCTCAAAAGGACTTGATTTTCAGGAAATGCTGAACACCCATGTTCTGAAAAATCAGTTCCTTTTCAAATGCCTCAAGGTAGACATTCAAAAACTCAGGCACCCATCACCACTCATTATTGAAAATCTTGGCCTGCTTATCTATTTTACATTTCTTTCTTTGTAATGTATGCAAATACTGCTGAGTGCAGTAGAGAAAGGGGTCTATTATATTTTTTTGTGGTTCTGTATGAATCCTCTTAACCACATTTCACATTCCAGGTCTTCTATGCATTTATACAAATCTGCTCCCTGAAGCAATATGCACCTACATTTTTGGTGGCTGACTAACGGAATGCTCTGTGCAGTGAAGCTAGGATATAGATGTAACAAGCCAGCCACTTTCTCACCTGTAGGGATTTAAAGCATCCTGCTCCCAGAAAGCATGTTAACTGAAGCCATTCACATTTGTTCTAAGTCATCTTAGGCCCTTCCTTATTGCTACTAGCACTATAAATGAGACAACTGAAATCACCATTGGAGAGGTTTTCAAAAGCACAAATGTCAATTCAGCACTGAACCATCATTGAAAGGCCATGGGACTTAGGCACATAACAGCTAGTTGTGCCTTTTAAAAACCTTCCCTCATGACAGTAAATGCACTTCTGCAGTAGAAAATAGGATTAAGGGCTAGACTGATTTAGGTGGCTAAACATGCAGAGAGGTGCCAAGTGGCATTTTCAAAAGCACCGAGGAGCTATCATTGAAATCAATGCATCTTTAGATGTATAAATCACTTAAAAAATCTGGCTGTGGGTTCTATACTCAGGGCACATCTACACTTTTCTAAGCTGCTATGAGAGTTCTCCTGTCGGCTCAGTTAATCCACCTTCTCTAGAGGTGCTAGATATGTTGATGAGAGAAGCTCTCCTGCCAACATAGCACTGTCTACAGAGGAGGGATAGGTTGGTATAGCTATGTCACTCGGGTGTGGATTTTTCACATCCGTGAGTGACAGTTCTACTGATAGAGATCTGTAATGTAGACTAGACCTCAATTTAAACTCCCATTAACTCCCAGATTCAATTGATTAAGGAAAGCAGGATGTGACCTCTTTATATTGATTTTCCTCAAAATCACCCTTACCACAATAAATGCATGCATTTTGTGGTAAAGTAGGATTTCCATCAATTTTAGGGAGCAATACATTGAATATGAACATGTCATAATTAGAGCAGCATCAGGAACTTGCATTATTTATAGGCACAGAAATATTTCTAGTAATTTAACATCCAGGTGGTGTGTGTAATGCCAAATATAAACTAATTTATGTAATTGCTAAATTCCCCAAAGAAGTTCATGACTCATAGCAACTGAGAGAATCTGGAAGAACTAATAGCTTCAGATATTTGCTAATTAAAGGAAAATGGCCAAGCAACAAATAATAAATTCATAATTAAAGTTACATTTCCATTTCATTGATAAAGTAAAACTCATTAGCAGGTGATAATGCAGATCACCTAATGGATATGACATAACTGCTTACTCTCAAAATTAGTCATGGGCTGAAGAGAGGCAGTGTTTGGATCTGGGTCTGGGGGAAGTTTAGGCAGTGGTTTGAAGACTGAATCAGAGTTAGGGTGGGACCAATGGGATCAACATCTTGTAGAATAAGACACCTCTCTCTCTCTCTCTCTCTCTCTCTCTCTCTCTCTCACACACACACACACACACACACACACACACTTCTAAAAATCTTTTCAGATGTGTGGTTCAATTTTTTTTTACTAATTTTGGATTGAGTCTCATGAGAATGTCCATTCGCATGAGGTTTTGGCCATGTCCAAAGTGTGTGTGAGGAAGATACAACTTTTGGTTTTGGATTCAGCTTGGAACTGAAACTGTAGAAGCAGATTCAGAAGCAACAGTTCAGATCAGAACCACCACCTCGGAAGTTTAAAGGGACTCAGACTAGAGGTTCCAGTTTTGGCCACCCCTATTCAAATTAAGCATAGTAAGTTACTGTGAAGTGCATAACATCAGGCATTTGGGTGGGCAGAAAATTATTTTTCCTGGCATATTTTAATGCCACCCTTCAAGAGCTCTAAGGCTTTCTTGCATATTATGTTCTACACAATCACTGCAATTAATCATGGATTACCTGTGCAAGAGAAGGAGGTAAAGATTAATTTATCAAGCAAAATTAACTTCATGGGGGATTTATAGTAAATGAAATGCACTTGAGTCCCGATGTTTCATTAAGTTCAGCAGCTGCTAGAAATATTTTTAAAAATTAAATATGCAAAATAGATGGAAGTAAAGACTAATGCCTCATATTAAAGTTTATTGATTTGATTCAAAAATAGTTTTATTGATTTTTTTTGAGAATCCATAACTACTGTTTAATTTTAAAATATATATATTCTCAAAGGGATGGTACTTCCTCTAATACATAAACTCTCTCTAATACATAAATCTTTACTAGACTACATAGGAGAACAAAGCCTCCCCTCCCAAATGATGCGTGCTCACCTGAAGTTTCCCAATCTCAGTAGCCAATGAAACAACTATCTCTCTGTGTAGACACAACATACACTTTTCTCCTAAAGCCTTGTCCTGAGGGCTGTGTTCAGACTTGACCTACTATATAGATGTCTTGTCATCTTGTCATGGGACAGCAAGCAGTCATCAGAAGAGCTAGACAGGAAACTCCTTTCCCATCCTATTAAAATCTTTGAGATTTGAGACATTTTCCCATTATATATAGGCTGACCATACGTCCCGTTTTGAACGGGACAGTCCCGTTTTTTTAATGTTTTTGAACCGTCCCGTCTTTTTGTCAAAAATATCAATTTTGTCCCGTTTTTGGGGCAGGTGCAGGACTCCCAAGATCTTAGGTGAAGAATCTTGCTACCTAAGGACAAGTATCAGATGTCAAAATCTCCGATGAGCAAACTGCGCTCATCGGAGACTTTGACATCTGATACTAGTCCTTAGGTAGGGAGAGGAGGCAGTGGACGGAGGGAGAGAGCAGGGAGGAAGGGAGGGATGGAGAAGGGGGATGGAGAGAAGGGAGGGATGGAGAGAAGGAGGGAAGAAGGAGGAATAGAGAGGAGGAGGCGGCAGCGGGCGGCGGGCTGAAGCCGATGGCGGAGCGGAGCTGTCCGGAGCCACAGCCGGGGGCCGAGCGCGCCAGTGGTGGCGGGGGCCGGCGGACGTTTTATGACTCAATCACATAAATTCAGTTATGTGATTATGAGTCATAAAACCCAGCCGGCAGCCCCCAGCTGCGGCTCCGGACAGCTCCGATCCGCCGTCGGCTTCAGCCCGCCGCCCGCTGCCGCCTCCTCCTCTCTATTCCTCCTTTCCTCCATCCCCCTTCTCCATCCCTCCCTTCCTCCATGCTCTCTCCCTCCGTCCGCTGCCTCCTCTCGCTCCCTCCATCCCTTCTCTCTATCCCCTTCTCCATCCCTACCTTCCTCCCTTCTCTCTATCCCTCCATCCCTCTCTTCCTTCTCTCTATCCCCCTTCTCCATCCCTCCCTCCCTCCCTCCGTCCACTGCCTCCTCTTCCATCTCCCTTCTCTCCATCCCTCCTTCTCGCTGTCCCTTGCCTCCTCCATCCCCCCTGCTCCCTACCCCCATCTCTTCTCTCATCCATCCATCCTCTCCCTTCTCACCTTCTCTCCCTCTGTCCCCTCCATCATCTTCATCCCTCATCCCCCCTCTCTCTCTCCCTCCATCCTCTTCACCCCCCATCCCTGTTCTGCTTATTCCTCCATCCATCCCCCCCGACCCCCCTCTAGCTCCCCTCCGCCCAGCGCTGGGGGGCCCAGGTGGGGCCATGCCCCCCCACACACACACCCTGTCCCGTTTTTGCCAGCCCAATGTCCCGTTTTTGTCTAAAGGAAATATGGTCAGCCTAATTATATATCAGGACAAAACTGAGACCCTAGTTCAAATTCCTGCTCTACTTGATTTGAGGAACTTTAACCTGGGTCTCCCACATCTCAGGTGACTGCCCTAACCACTGAGCTATTGACTATTCTGGCATGTCCATTTCCCAATTCAAATGCCGTCCTGGACCTGACAAAGCTTCCGGACAAATATGTAATAAAAACAAATACATTCCTGGAGAAAAAAAAGAAAAAGAAAGACAGATAGACAGCAGTCCACTAATTCAAATACAAGTTTTGAAACTATAAAATAGGAATCATGTCAACAAATAACTTCCTCCTCAACTCCATTATCTCCATTTACTTTAGGAGGGCTGAACATGTGTCCCAAAACTTAGAATTCAAGAGAATTTGTATCAGAAGTGATTAGTGCTGGAAGAGTTAGGGAAGAGCTAAGACTATGAAGAGCTAATAGTGTGCCAATCAGTGATCTTAGCTGCAGTTCCTTGGCCACCCACTGGCATGCTCACTTGGAATGACCAAACAGACTTTTGAAGATCTTGCCTGAACCTCTGAGTAGTTTTATCTAGGGGTTCAGTTTTGTTTGCAGATCTCCCAATATTTGAGACATTTTGAGAATCAAAGTCCTTTTCCTTTCCCTATGCCCAATAGAAGATATGACTCTTTATTGTGCCTTTAGCAGTAGGCTTAGCATTGAGCATGGATAGTTGATGTTATTTCTGCAGCTGAACAATCTGTCAATAGAGTCTGTCAATTAAAACTGGATGTTGACTATTCTTTTCCTCACATAAACTTGTCTTGAGCTGAAGCGTCTCATCAGGCTGAAGTTGTCCCATCATAACAGAGCAATAAATCAGCATAAGCCCCTGTTAACCTAGAAGATCAGTCTGATTCATTGTTTATAGAAACATGTAAAAATTGCAGTGTAGCAACAGAAACAAATAGAGTTAAGCACATATCTGTAGTTAATTCCCAAAGAGGAGAAATCCACTTATCTATAGTCAGCTGAAAAAAAAGTAATCACTTCAAAGTGCTAATTAGCAAGGATGGGAGGCATCAAATAATAAGTTTGCCAGACAGCATGAATATTAACTCCATTGAGCAAGCCAAACACTCCTGGAAAACATACAATCCCAAGAATCTGGAATTTGTATGTTCCCCAAATGGGCAAGGGAGGTAGAGAGAAAATTCAAAAAGTCTCGTGAAGTCATTGTAACATGAATCGCTGGAATCAGTAGAGGTAACAAAGAGTCCTGTGGCACCTAAAAGACTAACTAAAGTTAGTCTTTAGTTTAGTCTTTAAGGTGCCACAGGACTCTTTGTTACCTCTGCTATTCCAGACTAACACAGCTACCTCTCTGATGCTGGAATCAGTGAAGACAGGTGCCTATCCTGTGATAATGCTATTTCAGAGATGCTAACTCTCTGGATTTTATCATGAGACTCACAGTAGTTGCTGGATTTTTTAAAAAACAAAACCCCAGCTCCCGAAGGCAAGTGATTATGGGAGAAATCTCAGCTTTTTTTGTTTGTTTGTTTTGTGTTTTTAAAGGCTGGTTTCTAGCCCTTGTGATTTTGGAGACAGGCCTGAAGACATGTAACCTAAGTGTATTCTGAAGTTTCAGAAACCAGAAGGCAACTGAAAAGAACCTAAGGTGGATTAGTTATTTAAATCTCATGATTTGAAAGCAAAGTGTCTGAGTTTTGAATACTTGAGGATGGGAATGCTGCTGTCAGGCTTTAGAACTCACATGGCTCAACTCAGGAAAAGGAGGGTTTTTTTTTGCCACTCAGCACTCCTCTGTCTCAAAGCCTTATTATCTGATTACTAAAAAGAAGAGAGACCACTCAAGAGGGGAAATAAAAGGCAATTAGCTCAAAGTGCTAATTAGCAGGAATGGGAAAACCAAAAAATAAATAACCCTATCTGACAAGACAAAACAAACCACTTCTGCAAAAAGTCAGATGTCAAGTACTGAAGTGGATGAGAAATGAACTCCCATTTGGCTAAATGCAGAGACTAAAACTTTAAGACTATGACTTACGTGGGTAGCCATCAGGTTCCAGTGCCACACTCAGGGAGAACCAGTGGTCTTGGGGGATGACAAGTTTAAAAGGGTGTATGCAGGCCATGCCTCCTCTACACCCTCAGTCCTGTGAGGGAACCTTGATTGGAATCCAGAATCCTAGCCTGCTCCCCTCCTCCACAGTGGACATAAAAGAGCTAAGATGAGGAAAACGCCAAGCTGAACAAGTCAGACTATGTCTGCACTATGGACAAGAGGCAATGGGTTCAAACTACAGCACAGCAGATTTAGATTAAATCTCAGGGAAAACTTCCTAACTAAGGACAGTAGGACATTGGACCAGATGGTTGTGGAAGCTTTTTCATGGAGGTTTTTAAAAAGGACAATAGCTGTCTTGGATGCTTTAGTCACAATAAATCCTACATCTTGGCAAGAGGTTAGACTAGACGACCCTGTAGGTCCCCTCAAACCCTATGATTCTATGAACTGGGGGTGAGATTCAAGCTAGTGTGAGTATAAATAGCAATGTTGCCATGATAGCATCGGCAGTACAGCTTACTTATTCTGAAGATGCACCCATGGCATTCAGGTGGGCTTATAAACTGTTCTACTGCCTGTGCTACTCCAACTATGGCCTCTCCCCACACCCAACCTTTCTACCACAAGAGTGAGGCCCTGGTGCACATTATGTAGGGTGTGCCAGATGGCAGCCTCTTTTCTGGCTCCTCCAGATCCTCCTTTTAAAGCTCTGGCTGCATTCCCCCCCCCCCCCATCCTGATCCATGCACACCATGTCTGTGGCCCCATAAAGTCAGGAGACCTCCTCGTTAGCCTCCCCCAGGCACTGGCCAAGGTGGCCACCTACCCTACCACGAAGAGAAATCTGGACAGGAAAAAGATCCCTTTTAAACCCCTAAACCAACAATGCCCCAGAGACCCAGCTCTTAGAAAACGAGTGAGAAGGGTGGGGCTGAAACAGGGAATGAATTGGAGTTATCCCCAGGCAACAAACTGTATCAGCCCTTCCTCTACCACCACCAAAATGGAGCCAATCACCTGGCCCCAGAACCATCTCACCACCCAATGGCAGAATCAGTGGGTGGGATAGGTCTCAGAAGTCAGTTTCCCAATATAGCATGTGACATCCTCCCCTTCCCCTCCTCTTGAGCACAGGAGAAAAAAGGGAAGAAGCAGCTTCCACCTGCTGAAAGCAAAGTGGGGAGGAGAGAAAGGAAAGAGAACAAAATAAATATTGTTTCAGCTGCTGCTACTGTTAAGATCTTTCCCTGCTGGATCTAGGAGGTGTCTCTCCTGCTCCCAGCCCTATCAAAACTATATCCCAGCTAGCAAGGTGAACATTAGAAAGTAAATTATATTATATTAATAAGTAAATTAATTATATTATTAAGTAATTAAGTAATTATATTAATAAGTAAATTATATTATATTAATTCCCTCCTGAGTCAGAGTATTTCATACTAATAGGACACTATACTGAAGCTTGTGTTGCAGCTGCTTGTACTCTCCATTTTCTGAGAATAAAAACACTTTCAATCTCAAGGACTCTTGATCTGGCACCAAACTGGGTCTGGTATTGATCTCACATGGTGTAAATCAAAGGTAACTCTATTACTGTAATTCATTTTAAAACTAATGTGATTTGGAGTTATGGATAGATTACATATCAATAAATTAAGGATAAAAAACATTAAAAAGTTGTTATTAATAAGAACAAAAGAATGGCCATAGTGGTCAGATCAATGCTACATCTAGCACAATATCCTATCTTCCAACAGCAACCAGTACCAGAGGCTTTAGAAGGAGCAAATAGAAGAGAAAAATGTATTGTCATCCAGTCCCAGCTTCTAAAAGTCAGAGGTTTAAGTCCCTGACCATCTTGACAGAAGAGCCATTGGTGGAGCTAATCTCCTTGAACTTGTTTAACTGTGTTTAAAAAAAGAATTAAACTTTTGGTATTCCCAATACCCTGACAATAAGTGCCACAGGTGGACTGTGTGAATAACTGCTTCCTTTTGTTTGATTTAGACTTTCTGTCAATTAATTTCATTGGGTGACCCACAATTTGTGTTGTGTGAAAGGGTAAATAACACTTCCCTATTCACTCCACACCATTGGCGATTTTATAGAGCTCTACCATATCCTCCACCAGTCATCTCTTTTTCAGTCTTTTTAATCTCTCCTCATATGGAAACTGTTCCATACCCTTAAACATTTTTCCCTTCTCTGTACTTTTTCCAGTTCTAATATATCTTTTTTTTAATCACAACTGCACACAGTATTCAAGGTGTGGGTGTATCATGGATTTATATACTGTCATCATGATATTTTCTGTTTCATTCTCTCTCCCTTTCCTCATGGTTCCTAGCATTCTGTTAGCTTTTTTGACAGCTGCTGCACATTGAGATGTTTTCAGGTATTGAAACCCTGTGTGAACAGAAGTGACTTAAGCTAAACTGAATTAAGGCCACTTTAATGAGGGTGTTTGACACAGGGGTTTAATATCTTAACTAATCTATTTCCAATTTTTAGGTTTAGTTAATTTGGATTACTTTTTTTACATGTCCCCCTATAGAGAAGCCCTGAGTCAGACCTCCTGAATAATCCTGAAAACCTGACCTAAAAATCTCCACTTATAGCCTATGATTTCTCTTTGAGCTATAGAATATCTTATAGAAAGACATCCAATCTGGATTTGGGAGAATCTACCACGTCTCTAAATAAAGCATTCTGGTGGTTAATTACCTTCACTACACTGAATGTCTTAGAATTTGGGTTTATAATACTTGTTTTTGGAATAAGTAAAATTTTGTATAATTTTGTGTTTGTGTAAGTTTTTAATTATAAGTTTGTGTTCCCTTTGATTTGTATTATATGCTCTCAATATTAACTTCTGCTTGATGTAGTTTTGTCTGTGTGTGTATGTATATGTGAACATAAGGGAGCATTAATATTGCAAAGTCAAGCAGTCCTATGTTAGAAAATGCCAGAAATAAGGTAACAAAGGCAACCTTGGTTATAATTCTTCAGAAGTTCTTTGTTGCTCTGTGGAACTGGTGTTTCTCAGGCAGTGGTTAGCTGCAATTTTCCTTTGTCTTCCCTGTCAGCATGTCTATCCAAAAAGTACTTCTATTTCCCTGCATGTTGTTTATCTCGCACATACACAGATTACTTTGCAAACTAATAAACTGATAAGAGAAGAAACTTTGCAATTATTCATGTGGTAAAATCATACTCTCTTAAGTGTAACAAATAAATATAGGCCAATTCTCCCTTCTTTTTGTCCTCTATGGGAAAGCAGTATACAGTTTGTAATTCTGTTTTATATGTAAAGACTGTATCCATGATTAAATGGATAATATATGCAACTAATTCCAAAGTGCCTGAATGCACTTCATTAATATATTATTTTTATTAGTCACTGAATGAATAGAATAGCTTTTTTCAATCTAACTTTGTTTTTTTTATGGTTATTAATATTATTGTACCAGTACTCAAATTATAGTTTCCTCTCAACTGTGGTAATCATATCATCAAAGATTTCATAAGGAGAATTAAAAGGTAAGCCCATTACTCATCTTGACTCAGTACTAAGCCCAGCATGCCGCTGGCACTTGACATAATCATAATGCAAAATATATTGCCACAGAGAGGAATTTTCAGGTATGTAACCAATTACAAATGTTGTTCTGATAGGGTTGATGTGCTGAAAGGATGAATTCTCTCTCTCTCTCTCTCTCTCTCTCTCTCTCTCTCTCTCTCTCTTACCTTCACCAGCATCAAGCCCCAGTGGTCACCTGAGGTACACACTTGAGATTGTAGAAAGGTCTCTGCTTGTTATTGGAGAGAACAGAGAGGAATATTATTGTAGTTTTCTCATTTATTTGTTCCCACGATGAGCTTCACAATGGAATGTTCATTAAGATGTTCTTGTTCTGCAGGTTTTCTTTAACCATATTAGTTCACTACAGCTTTTGCTCTGATTGAATCCAATGGGCCCGATTCTGCTGCCAGTTACACTGATACAAATAAAAAGTAATTCCAAGGAAGTCAATAGAACTAAATTGGTATAAATAAAATCCAAATCAGGCCTAATATTTCTTTCTCTGATCATTTTCATGCTATCGAAGCACTTAATTGTGATGAAAATAAATTTGTTTTTATATTCATATGAGAAGACTAAGGCTCCTTCATCTTGGATCGCCGTAGGAGAGTTCATTTGACCTCTGTAATTTCTTGTGCTATAAATTCTAGAGTAAATGGCTACATCTCTGGCCAAGTTAAATCCTCTACTTCTGTTGACAACTTCTGAAATAAACATCCAGTTCCTGGAAGCAAGTTTTTTTTGTGTTTTTTTTTTAAGTGAAGACCTGAGCCGAATCCTGCTCAATTCAGTGAGTCTTAACCTCAGTGGGACTACTTGGAAGTGTTTGGCCCATTTTCCCTATCCAGGAGATTGACATAATTTTCTATTGGTGTAACATCAGATGCAAGCTGTGTGAGCACTGGTCTATAGCAGGTACAACATAAAGCCCTTAGGGCTGGTCTAATTCCATCATAAATCATCTTGTGTATTTGATTTTTTTTCCCCATACAGTCAAAATAATTGTATTTGGATACAGAGGAGAAATAATTGAATTAAAAACAAACTTTGGGTTCTTGTTACAAATTAAAGTTTTCTTTATATCCTGCCTGTACAAGGTGTTAGTACATCATTCAGTTTGTTGTAGCCAATTAGATTTGAAATACCATCATGTCCATGGATTCACATGTACTGTGCATTAAATGGATAGTTTGGTTACATTAATTCCTGAGACCCTATTCAGTTTATAATTCTAATCAATGAACTTCCACAGCTATTTTTTTATCCTTTCTTTTTGACATTCTTGATGCAAATCATTAATTCTAAACTAAGTTAAATCCTTCAAGTGCAAGAAATAAACAGATAACCCCTTTTAAATTTGTACTTCATATGCTACACTATATTCCTATGATATTGATCCCTGAGGTTAAATACCTTAGCATATGAATCATTTGATTTTTAGTAATGATAGAATAAATCTACTCTAGCAATCAGCTAGTAATTAAGTAAACATTTTCATGTTCTTTCATATTTGTTCCGTTGAAGTGGATATTTCATACTTGAAGTATCCAGTAGTCAGGAGCACTTGAGCATGCTGCAGAATTTACTGGGCAATAGTTTTCTTTTAAAAGGATTGAATTTTTATTTTATATGAGTCAGACTAGATTTGTACATTCTTCAGAAAATACAAAAGTGGATTGTTCGGGTAAACAGAAGGGGTGGTAATAGAATGCTGTTGGAAGGTTAAAATGGTATTAGAATGCTATACTCGGATGCTTAGTATTTTACTGTCCCTTGGTACTGGCTAATATAGGTGTGTTACAGCTTCAGAAAAGAAAGAAATATAGTGTGCTGGAACAAAACTGGGAATCCCATCCTTTGGTCCGATGCAGACTTGACAGATCACTGAAAGAACAGACTAGTGCCCTGGTTCACTTCTATGTGATTTCCCACTAGTCAGGTATCAATAGGTCACATTCACTTTAGCATTATGAAGTGTGGACTATTGGTTAGAGTGCAGGATTGGGGGCTACAACTTCTGAGTTCCATTTCTCATTCAGCCACTAACCTTGTACAGCCCTGAATAATCTCTTATCCTCTCAGTGCAGTAGACCATGAATTCACTACAGCTTACGTTGGCATAACGTATGTCACTCAGGGGTGTGAATAAGCCACCCTCTGAGTGATGTAAGTTACACTGACCTAACCCACAGTGTAGACAGCACTATGTTGCAGGAGAGTTTCTCCCACTGATATCGCTACCATTATATGCAGGGGTTGGAGTAATTAAATTGACGAACAAGGTTCTGGGGCTATGAACTGCCAAGCCTAAAGGTGCTGGGACTTAGTCTTGGCAAGCCCTGCCACAAGATTTGAAGCCCCCTACAATGCTTTATATTTATTGTCAGTAATACCGTCTAAAGCTCTTTCAGACATTCCTGGCACAGCCTGCTGCTTGTGCAGACATAAAACTTCTTCTCAACTCACTTCAGCCATTGCCAGCTCTCCCTGATGCTCGGTGGATCTTTGTGGCCATCTGTTTTTCTTACTGTTTCCACTTCAGTTTTTGCCTGAAGTTTTTCCCTGGCACTTTCAATGATCCCTCTGAGGCTACTAGTAACCTAACTTGTTCCCCTTGCTACTGTAATTGGCTAATACACCTACAATTAACATTTAATTGCATCTTCTGTTTAACGCCATTTAATATAACGATGAATAAATATAACAAGGGAAGGAATATCAACGGTTGTGCACCATGTTTCCCTGAGAAATAGGGTTTGGTGTGCCTCTAGAATAGCCCATCTGTTGACCCATTAATCTGTCTTTCCTTGGCTATGCTCTCAAGGGTAGCTAAGGAAATACTTGGAGGACATGGATAAAGCCTCCCAGTAAATGAGTGACACAGGCAGCATTTTTTCCAAAACAAGGCATCTTTTTATTGTTGAAAACAATAATCCCACATACAGTATTAATTTAAAAACATAAATCCTATAAATCCCTTATTGACATAATACTATAATTATAACTCTATTTGCTGACTTTGTTGCCTGCATACTCTCTGTCTCCCTCTGCTGCTGTGTTCCAGGAGGAACTCAATTGTTGCTGCTGCTGCCTGCTGCTTCTTTTCATCCACTATCAGCTCTCCAACCTGATACGATCAGCTCTGCTTCTCTTCCAATCTTCTCTGCAGCAGCAGCTCCTAACCTCCCCCCTTCTCCAGAAGCTTCTAACTCCCTCTGTTGCCCGCTGACACAGTGCCTTTTATACTGTCCTGTCAGAACTCTCTGGATGCTTATCCTTACTGCACATGTTCAGTGCCAACATTCCCAGCATTCCATTGGCCAACATCAGCTGTACTTTAGCCTATCATTGTTATTTACCTCAGTGTTCTGATCTGTCAGTTGTTGTTTACCACTTTCTATCTCCTGGCTATTTTGTGTGACCTTTAACCTACATTTATAATGAAGTGACCTTTTCCCTACTTTTGACCATATTACTTGAAGCTTCTGGTGATATAGTGTCTCTTGTTTGTTCAATATGGAGGTCAGGAATGCAAAATGGGGTCTGGGGAATTTTCCTTGTATCACACTACACCTATTTCCTTATTGGTTTGTAGACTCCCTGGTTATTTTTGAACTCTGAAACATGATGACCTTATCATTCCCCATATGAGGTGTTGACTAATTTTATTCTTAAGGAATCATCAGGGTTGTGGGCAGGAGACAGATCTACCTGGAAGGCTTCTTTCCTGAGACATAATTGGAGACAACTCCATCTAGTTTAATGAGATGTAGTCGGTGTCTTCAGGTTCAGACAAATAGGGGAGGTTAACATAAGAATGGCTCCTTTATGTATTTAGTATGCACACTATATGTTCCTTGTTAAGACAATTTCAAAATACAGGCTGTTTTGAAAGACTAATAAATGTTGGAAATAGAGAGGTGCTGTGGCCTGATAAGTTACAGAAATCTTATGAATAGCCAGCTGTGCCATATAAAGCATTCAGGCTTTTTATATAACTATGTTATGATTTTCTATATGATGTATTTATGAGTCAAACATCTGCTCAGTTCTGCACAACCCTTTCATATATTTGTTACAGTTAAACATGTTTTGGGGCTTCTTAATGTGCATGCCTCCAACTTCAGAATTGATACCATTCCTTATTGTGTATTGTTCTGCAATTGATCTAACATACCATTGCAAAAAAGAGTCACACAAAGCAAAACTAGTGAATTTTGTTTATTTGCACCAATATCGTTGCATTGTTTTCCTGATGAGAAAGGGAAATGAAGTACCCGTTTCTAAATGGAATTTTGTTTATACAGTCTCATAGACTGTATGTTAAATAATCTCTTTGCAGAGAGGATGAAGACTGATGCAATGTCCATTTTCTCCTTAATTGCTCCTTTTTATGTCCTGGGAATCAATCAGACTCACTAATTTTGTCACTGGCTTCCTGCTTCTGATGCACAGAGAATCTTTGGTTTTTATGTCCTTAGTTTAGTGGTCTTTAAAATCCTGCTTAACTTTCCTAATTTCTACCTTAAATTTTACCTGAAATCTTTCTAATTGTTTCAGTTACTCTGGATTTCCATTTTTATGAAGGGTTTGTAAACATGTCAGCTGTAGATAATAGTAGATTCATCTTATCTCTTGTCAGTACCTGTCAAATCTTTGTTTAATTCTTCCCTGTCCTATTCAAATATCTTCTATACAATGCACAAAGGTGAACAGAGCTTTTTATGACTTTTTTCTAAACTTTCAAAATAGAATGCTTTTGGACAAAAATTTATGGTCAGGAAGGGTGAAATTCATTATATCGTATATCAACTAGTCAGCCTAAGTGGCTAAGTTCTGTAAATTCAGCATATCTAGTTTTAGCATGAGTTTTCACATATTGGTAATTCTTTTCCCTTTAATGCCAAAGAAGATCTAAGTGACTGTAAAGTAACGGAAAACCAAAAGTTTTGGTTAAACTTTTTCTAAAATATCACACTCTTCAGTTACTATCCAAGTTTCTAACCCAGTGTGTATCAACTCATTCACCATCCAGAAACTGAAGCGCCCAACTATCGAAGATTCCATCCTATCAACTCTAGACACAGATTTAAGGATAAAGCCTCAGGTGGCAAATCGTAGGGACAAATGTGGGGCTTGTGAGATTTTGGAGGATGGCTCTGAGTCTCTGAAAGCACTCACCAGGAGAAGGATCCAAGAAAACACTTTGTCCAAGAAAACACTTGATCCTGGACCAAGTGGATCTCAAAATACTGGACAGGAATTAAACTGAGGACACTTCTTTTAAGCAGGGTTCTGTTTACCATCTAGACAAAGTGTTTTCTTGGACAAAGTGTTTTCTTGGACAAAGTGTTTTCTTGGATCCTGGACTTGATCCTGGACTTCAGAAAGGATCCAAGAAAACACTTTGTCCAAGAAAACACTTTGTCCAAGAAAACACTTTGTCTAGATGGTAAACAGAACCCTGCTTAAAAGAAGTGTCCTCAGTTTAATTCCTGTCCAGTATTTTGAGATCACCTGCTGCTGCAGCTCCTACCTAACCTGAGCCCTGGTGGCTGAGGACTCCTTGAGATGTCTAGGCCCAGATGCAGACTGATTTGGGGAAATACTAGAAGTCCTTCAAATCAATCTAAAACCTTGAGCTGAAGTCAGAAACAGTAATGAACCATGGCTAGGTGAATTAACTGTAAGTTAGTTCAGAAGAAAGCAAAATAAAGCATTACATATTGAATGGACTTATAACAACTTTGCATTGAATTAAGATGTTAATTATTGCAGAAATTCAAAGGTCTGCTTTTACTCTGATTTCATTGTCTCTAATTGTATATTCAGCAAAGGAGCATTTATGGACTCGCTGATATACAGTACATTAAACAATCTGCAAACCTGTTAAAATAATGGGATGCATTGAAAGCATGGCTTTGTGTACAGAGGTTAATTTACTTCTGCTGCTGCTTTGCAATTAAAAAATACTAATTCTTGTGCCTTCAAAGAGACCCATTTTATTGGCATCCCATAAATTGCTGAGAGAATTAATTTCTGAAAATTAAATTGTGCATCTGGATCAAAGTGCCCCCTTTCCTTTTATTTAAAAAAATGTAGAGCTGAGTTATTTGTTCTTGTTACCCCTAGCAACATACAACTTCATCCATGGCTAGACAGGAAGTGAATAGATGAGTGTTAGTGACTAATTATAGGGTTTTTTTAAACTCTTACGCTTTTAGTTCTGTGGGACTACATAACATCCTGTGATTTTGAGTCCAGTAAATCAAAGGAGTAGACACATACTTTCCCAACCTCCTGTTGCCCAGTCATAGAATTTTATTACCTCTGATCAGTATTTCAGGGCTCAGACACAAATATTTTAAGTGTTTCTTTACTGGGCAACTTCTGTCACTGATCTGTAACCCAGACCAATCTAATCTTTGGTCAGTGGTAAATAAAGCCCACTGCTTTTGCCACGTTTGTCCTTTAGCATGATAGTTCTCATTATCTAATACTGAATGTGTGCAGTTAGTGCTTCATTGAAGAAATGTTCTATATCTAAAGTAGCATTTGTTCTGCTTTTAAAGTGACTTTTTTTTGTTAATTTTGATATACAGTAGACTCCCAATTATCCGGGCTCAGGTTAACCGGGCTGCGGATTAACCGGGATGTCTAACAGTGTTAGGCAGGGAAAGCCCTAAAACAGCGGCAGGCTAACCACTTAGCCTGCAGCCGTTTTGGGGTTTCCCCCGCTGGCCCCTTGCCAGCTGGGGTATCAGCTCCTGCTGCTAGCCTGGGTGTAGGAAGCCCAGGCTGGCAGGGGGAGCTGAGACCCCTGCTGGCAGGAGCCTCGGGAAAACTAAAGTGGCAGCAGGCGGAGAAGAGGCAGCGGGCTGAGCACTCAACCTGCTGCAGCTTTAGAGTTTCCCCGCAGGCTCCTGCCAGCAGGGGTCTCAGCTCCCCCTGCCAGCCTGGGCTTCCTACACCCAGGCTAGCAGCGGAAGCTGACTGGGGCAGGCGGCGGGACCCCGGCTGGCAGGAGCCTGCAGGGGAAGCCTCAAAGCAGCGGCAGTCTGAGAGCTCAATCTGCCGCCGCTTTGGGGTTTCCCTCGCTGGATTCTTGCCAGCCGGGGTCTCAGCCCGCAGCCAGCATGAGTGTAGGAAGCCCAGGCTGGCAGTGGGCTGAGACCCCAGCTGGCAAGAATCCAGCGGGGGAAACCCCAAAGTTGCTGCAGGTTGAGCTCTCAGGACCCCGGTTGGCAAGGGGCTAGTGGGGGAAACCCCAATCAGCGCAGGGCTAAGCACTCCACCTGCCACTACTTTGGGGTTTCCCCTGCTGGCCCCTTGCCAGCTGGGGTCTCAGCTCCCGTTGCTAGCCTGGGTGTAGGAAGCCCAGGCTGGCAATGGGAGCTGAGACCCCCCGCTGGCAGGAGCCTGCAGGGGAAACTCTAAAGCCGCAGCCGGTTGAGCACTCAACCCGCTGACGCTTCTCCGCCCGCTGCAGCTTTAGAGTTTCCCCGAGGTGCCTGCCAGCGGGGGGGTCTCAGCTCCCACCGCCAGCCTGGGCTTCCTATACCCAGGTTAGCAGGGGGAGCTGACTGGGGCAGGTGTTGGGACCTCCCCTTCCCCCGCCGCAGGGCCAGCGAGGCACCCCCCCCCCCTTCCCCAAGGTCTCCACAGTAGACTCTTGATTATCCGGGATTTTATTAACCAGGATTAAGTTTTTCCCGATCATCCCGGATAATCGAGAGTCTACTGTACAAACCTCTAAATGTCCTCACCACGCTGTCATCACAACTGATATAAAGATCAGAGCTGGGCAAATAACTGACTTTTCAGTGTGACATCTAACCAATCTCCCTCCCCTCCTCCCCCCCCAAAAATACACAATCATTTTTAGTTGACCCAAGATTACTTTTTTTTCTTTGCCAGAAATTCAGTCAACCTGAATCTGCATTAATCGGTGAGGTTTGGAAACCTGTTTTTGTTCCAAATTGGAACAAAACCAAGACTCTGAAATCTCTCAGTAAAAACAGGGGAGGGGAAGGGACAAATGAACAGTAAGTCTCATTGTTAGGACACTTAACTGAGTTGTAGAAGACCCATGTTCAAGTCCTAGTTCAGTCTGAGGTGAAGTAGTTACTTGAACCTGGATCTGCTGCATCTAAGACAAGTGCCCTAACCACAGGGCCGGCGACAGGAATTTTGGGGCCCCGTATGGCAGACCGTACGGGGCCCCCCCTGGTCTCCCGCCACCCACGCCCCCCCCCCGCCAGTCTCCCGCCGCCCGCGCCCCCCCCCGGCCGATCTTCCACCGCCCACGGCCCCCCAGCCCCCGGCCAGTCTCCCGCCGCCTGCGTTCCCCCCCCCATCCTGCCTCCCGCGCCCCCCCCGGCCGACCTCCCGCCGCCCGAGGGCCCCCCCTCCGCCGGTCTCCTGCCTCCCGCGGCCCCCCCGGCCGATCTCCCGCCACCCGAGGGCCCCCCCCTGAATCTTGGACTCAAGTCCTACCACCCGAGGGATCCCCCCTGAAGTCCAGGGCCCGGTACAGCTGTAACCGTTGTACCACCTTGTCGCCGGCCCTGCCTAACCATCAGACTGTCGTCTATGGTAGGATGTGTTTCTTTCTCTCTCTCTCTCTGGTCTTGATTAGATATTTTATCATGGACCTGAGAAACCCGCTCAATTAAAATTTAGTCAAAACCTATATATTAATCTGAAAAGTTTGTTTAAATGAATCAGCATTTTCTGACCTGTGCCGCCTCCTCTTCCCCCCAAAACTCTCTCATTGAAGCTGTTCAATTATTACAGTACAACCTTGGAGTTACAAACATCAGTGTTACAAACAGACCAGTCAACCACACAACTCATTTGGAACTGGAACTATACAATCAGGCAACAGCAGAGACAAAAATAAATAGAAAAGCAATATAGTACAGTTCTGGGTTAAACATAAACTACTGAAAAAATAAAGGTAAAGCAGCATTTTTTTCTTCTGCATGGTAAATTCTCAAAGATGTATCAGGTCAATGTTCAGTTGTAAAATTTTGAAGGAACAACCATAATGTTTTGTTCAGAGTTACAAACATTTCAGAGCTATCAACAATCTCCATTCCCAAGGTGTTCGTAACTCTGACATTCTACTGTCCCATAGTTCCAATATCTATTGTTATTAAAAGTCAGTTACATTCATACTGATTAAAGGAAAAGAGCTACTAAAATTACTGATTTTGTGTGATGTTCACCCTTTGGCATAGGCCCCACCCAAGGCCTTTGTATCTCTTAATCAAATTGTGATCATATTAGCCATTTCTGTACGTTTGAATTAGTATTTGGGCAAAAAATCATATCTTGTTTCCAAGTGGTCATCTTGCAATGGCTAAGATTCCCTAACTGACTTATTCTTTTAATGATATGTTTATTGTTAACCATAAACCTTTTGCTTCTACAAGGAGCAAATTGCAAATAAGGTAAAAGACTATTTATTTTCTGGCAGCCTACAACTCCCTGTTCAACACAATTATGAAATTGCATCTAACTCATAAATCTGCATCTAATGCAATATTTACAACATAGAAGTTAGTTATTACCAGTGTGCCTTCCTCAAGACACATTCAGTGGAAGCTCAGTAGTTTTTTCCGTCTCTTATTCTCTTAATATAATTTTGGATTTGGCTTACAAATCCTAATTAGGATTCTTTAATGTGCACATTTTCATTTATGCTCTATGAAATATTTATATGAAAATGAAATTTCAACAAAATAGAAAACTCCTCTGACATGATTACAGTTTTAATTACTATGAGCTACCTTTTCATTTCATAAAAGCCCCCAAAGCCTTATTTAGCTTATAGTCTCTCATAAGTCACTAGCAATATCTGCCTGGATTTTATCTTATTTTGCACAATATATTCAATTCTTAATATAAATCCTGCGGGAATATTCTATTATATGGGTGGTTTGCGTTTGACTGAATAGTATTTAATAGTACTCTGGAGAATGAATAAATGTTTAGAGGCTATATTTTCTTACAATAGATCTGAAGTAGTATTGGTGCATCTAACAGAATATTGCTGAATCAGGATGCTGTTTGAGGAAGTGGAATATTTTGTGCTACCTCCTCAATGCCATTGGACAGATTTGATGTAGATAACTTCTTTATTTTGTTGGCTGGTGTAAGCATCTCCAGTCTGAAATGCAGAGTGACAGAGTCCTTCAGGCACTAACAGGTGCCTGTTAAAATCAAATTTACATTGATTTGCTTGATAAATAATTTTATATTGCAAAAGCCTCAAGCAATATTAAATACATATTACATATTTCTGCTGTACCATGATGCTTGTGGAGCAGTAAGAAATAAAACCAACTGTGTGTGGAAATGTGTGGATCATATTGCATGCTTACAGAGAATGCCCCCAAAACATTGAGCCTTTTCCTGTATTAATCATATACTTGAATTCCCTTTTTTAACCGGAGCCTTTTTGTATTAATAACCTGTTGCTTCCTCCATTCTGTTTGCCAAAAGCTGGGAATGAGTGACAGTGGATGGATCACTTGATGATTACCTGTTCTGTTCAACCTGGCACTGGCCACTGTCAGAAGACAGGATACTGGACCTTTGGTCTGACCTAGTAGGGCCAGTCTTATGTTCTTATGTTCCTGAAATCAGTGTACTGTAAATATGTTTCTGAAACTCAAAAATAGCGTAACCATTGTTTTTGTACTTGTTTTGTGTAAAAATGAGGAAACTGATCAAGGTTATACTCTCTATGTCAAATTTCACCCTAGATAGTCCCCCTCCCTCCCAAAAGACAGTGTAGGGAGAATACTGAAGATTTAGGGAATTTCTTGAAAAACTTTGACTACATTCATTGTGTGAACAATGAAGCTTTAATGATGGTTTTAAAATGTCTGAAGAAATACAGGAATCTCCACTAAGGATGCACTACCTACCTCTTCGTTAAGTTCCAGGTGTTCCTTACCTCTGGTTGTACCTGTCTCCTAGCAAGTTACAAGGCTATGGTGCTCTCTTGCTACTACATCTGCTGCTGTCGGTTGATACACTGTTGTGCTGACTTGCCACACCTTTCCTCTATGCTGTTTTGTCATATGATTTCAAAGAATAATGTGGTGTTATCAATGGCATTGATAGGCATTGACAATACCAGAAAATCAGTTAATCAGTCAATGAAAGTAAAAGGTCTTCTTAACCTTTTCTTTTTCCTCTTAAAACTAATTTCTGGTTCGGTTTTCATATTCTTCTACTGAGTATAGTCATTAACCAATAGTGTCAGCCTCTTACTCAGATAGTTTTAATCGAGACCTCTACTGCTAATTTATGATTTGATGGAGTACTTCATAACCTACCACTTCTGTCATTACAGAACCATATCACTCTTTGCAAGAATAGAGTTGAAACTCTCTGCTGTGTCCTACTCATATTGCAGGATGAGTAATTATGTTCTTCAGCCTATCCAATATTTTCCTTGTAGTTTAAACTGGTTAAAGTATTTTCTGTTTCCTATCTTGAATTGTTGTGTAGTGCCGCTGCATGATATTAACCGGGGGCTAAATAAACCCCAGAGGTGTCTATATTAGTGTTAGCATGTTACAGCTAGAACCTTAGGCATGAATTCGCCTCAGGGTTATTATACAATTTTGATTTTTATCACCTGTTAGCTTCCCCACTCTAACCCTGCCCATACCTCCTCATCATCACTGTCTGGCTCCACTGGTGGTGTAGAACAGTTACTACAGCAGGTCTTGTTTTCTTTGCTTTGCCTGTCACAGGGGAATTGACCAGATGGGCATTTGTATGGTGCCAAAAGGGGAAGCTACAAGAAGAGCATTTGTTCAGTGGTCACCATTAAAAAATCAGTATTTGCCAATGGTACATAGTGTTATCCCAGAGAAGGACAGTTTCCCTACACTTGGAATAGGACTGATCCATGGTAATAACTGGGAAACATTTACTTTTAATTAGCAGTACTGTATGTGTTAAACAGACTTCTTTCCTAATTTATGCTTAGCTTTCTATCGCTAGCACAACAGGAAATACTGATGGCTGAAGGGAGTGAAATTAAAAACAGATTGGTAGAGTGCGTTTCCCAAGTCACTTCATAGTTCATTTGCATAGATAAAATGTGAGCTTTTCACAGAAGGGAACGTTTACAGATGTCAAGTTTACAGAAGTCAAGGCTGTTTTTCTGTTCTCACTGATTTATATGAGAGTGGAATCAGAGCCTTGTTTTCTTACTGCATGTAAAATTCCATCAATGCTACACAAATAAAGGGTCAGATTCTCATCTGCTATAATCCACTGGCTGTGCTGACTTCAGTGAAGTTGAGTGCCTGGCCCATATGTGTAATTTGAAAATCAGCTTGAACATTTTGCAAAGTTTATAAAATCTTAGCAGTCCTTCCATATGAAAAGAGAAATGTGCATGTAAGTCATTATCATAGAAATTGTCTCTTAACAGACAGTTGTGTGTCACAGAAAACAAATACCTTGTTAGGTCAGTGCAATGTATGCAATGAATTAGAGATGATGAAATTCTTGTTTGGTTGAGAATTATGTTTCTCGTGAAAGAAAATAACTTTTTTTTTTAATCTGAGAGCAATTTTGATATCTATTTGGTTTTTTATTACTTCTTGTCTCATAATACTGATATCGAACACTCAGAAAATGCCCATTAACTGTGATTCATGCTACAGTCTCTCTCTCTCTCTCTCTCTACAGTAACTGAAGTTAAATCATGTCTGTCTTCCGAATTTTACCTTCAGTCTGCCTCCAACAGCTTATTCTTGTTTGCACTGTGATCTAAGAACAAGGAACAGATAAACTCACACTTAAATTGCCTTGTTTTCATATCATTAGTGACTGGTGACTGAATCTCAATGGACTATAAATTCTGACAATTGTCTTATATATCAAGAAAAATAACTCAAAGACTATAGTGTTCTAATATGATCAATAAATGATTTTCAGTTTATAATTTTTGGAATGGAATTGTAAATGTACTTGACAAGTGTCAAGACTGGCAAGTCCCACTACCCGAAATTGAGCTTCTGGGAACGTGTAGCCATTAATCACTGCTCCTTTCAGCTTCACAATCTGGCAATACTTGAATATCTTAGGATGCAAAGCCAAACAAAATCTTGAAAACTTTTCAAAGTTTAATATGCAAGCAAGTCAGCGGTTTAAAAATGTTTGCCCGGTTTTTGGGGGGTTTGAAGGACTGAGATAAAGGAAATCCTCAGAAGCCATTCTGCATTGTCGATCACTGCATAATGCAGAAGCTCAGAATTAACAAAGCAGCAGAAGAGAGACTCCTGGACTAGCACATAGAGCAACTTCCTTTTTCTAAAGAACCACTGAGGGCCTTGGTGGTATTCCTCCTTCACCCTCCTCATTCATTCTTTATTTTTTCTGCATTGCTGAATTTATTCATTTTTTACTATTGATGTAGGGTCATGAAATATGGATTGCATGAATACATCGCATGAATAATAATCATATTACCATTGCACAAACAAATATTAAACTTTGACCTTCAGCTTTACTGAATTCAGTACACAACTTGTGAATCTTTTCCAGTGATATTAGCTTTTCAAAATTATACAGACTTACACTCCATTTCAGATGATAGGCATGGTGCACTTTGAAACATTTTTGTGGTCTGTGGACTTTGATACACTGGAAAAACTATACAACTGCAGAGACTTTAAGCCTAAATCATGCAAAGTAATCCTTATGTCCATGTGAAGTTTCACTGAAGTTACTGGGAATCCACACAGGCATGAGGGGTGAAATTCTGGTCTCATTGAATTCAATGGGAATTTTACGAAGTAGGGCTAGGATTTCATTCACGTTCTGCCTGTCCATTGTAGTATCACAGCGTTTAGATGGATCAACAGCATGATGAAAAGATGGGGTGTTTTTTTGGTAAGCTATATACAATGAAATATGAGGTATAAGTCATCAAAATAACTAATCTACAGTATTCACAACATTTCCAATCAGTTTTGTTTGACTTTGACTTAAAAGTCTGAGAGTCAACTGGTATTTATTAAACCCTTGAATGGTTTATCAAGGCAAGTTTCGCTGTATGCAATATGCTGTTTAACAGGAATGTACATCAATAATAGTATCCCTCCAGCCCTTAACTAACAGGCATTTTGTAATTAGGAGTGGGATATAGCTGACGTGTAGTAAAATAATTCAACTGTAGGTCTCAAAGCCCTTTACTACGGACAGTAAGCATAATTCCCTCCAGGTACAGATGGAGAATATAAGACACAGAGAAGTGAGTTGCCTTTTAAAGCTGGAAATAGAACCCAACTCTCTAGACTCCAAGCCTTATAGCCTGGACCATGCTGCCTAATTTAGATCTAAAAATGATTCTGAATCACACCTTATTTATGTAGTGGTTGCAGCCATGAAAGTGCTACAGTACATGGAAATACGTTAATGAAATATTTACTGACCATGAAACTTAGGCGAGAAGGTTTTGGTATGCTGGTTTTTATTGACTTTGCTTCCGTAAGCATTATTTAGGGAAGGGGTAAAATGCACTGACTCTGAATCTTATTAGCAAAGTGAATTAACAGTATGGATGTAATGAGGTAAAATAACTCTAACATTAATTAGCATTGAAAAGTTGATGTGCCATTGAGTTATCTGGCTATAATGAAGCTGTCAGTGAAAAGCTAAATGCTAAATATATAGTTCCCACGATAATTTGGTTGGTTTGCAATTCAGGTTGAATGAGAAAACACAAGTTTGTAACAAAATAACCAGTTGACAAGCTTTTTCCTAAAGCTTTTTTTTCTTTTCTTTCCGGACTGCCTTCTTCAAACATACCTTTCAGAAAAGAATAATTGTGGTGGATAGAAGAAAGGAATGGCATGCTAAATGTTTCACCGCTGCATCACAGATTCAAATATACTCCTTCTTAGTGATAGCTCAATGTGACATAATATTGGACTGGTGGCCTATGTGACATGTCTTGCTTACAGATGTGAAGTTCACATAAATCACCATCACAGCTTGGCACTAGCTGACACTCATATTGTCAGTATTAGTGAGGTGTCCAGGGTTTAAATGGAAATAGGCGCTCTCATCCCTAGTGGAGGAACCATCAGATCAGCACTGAGGCACATTAGCAGGATGAGGTAACAAAGTCCTGTGGCACCTTAAAGACTAACTATAAAGTTTTGAAGCATGAGCTTTCGTGGGCTAATACCCACTTTGTCGGATGCAAGCAGTGGAAGTGTCCAGAGGCAGGTATAGAAAAGTAGGCAAGAACCAGGTGGGAGGTGAAAAGGTTAGTCCAATTAGGCTGAACCAGCTTGTTATCTCCGATCAGGGAGGGTGGGTTATTCTTCTAGCATTTGAATGGGGGGTGTGTGGACATGGAGAGAGGAGAAACTATTTCTGTAATGAGCCAGCCATTGTAGATCTTTGTTCAATCCGAGATTGTGTGTGTTGAATTTGCAAATGAATTGAAGTTCTGCAGTTTCCCTTTGCAGTCTGGACTTGAAGTTTTTTTGCTGCAGTATGGTGACTTTTAAATCTGCAATAGTGTGTCCAGGCAGGTTGAAGTGTTCTCCTACAGGTTTTTGTATATTGCCATTCCTAATATCTGATTTGTGTGCATTTATCCTTTTTCGTAGGGACTGTCCAGTTTGGCCGATGTACATAGCAGAGGGACACTGGTGGCATATAATGGCATATATAACATTGGTTGATGTGCAGGTGAATGAACCAGTGATGGTATGGTTGATCTGGTTAGGTCCTGTGATGGTGTTGCTGGTGTAGATATGTGGGCAGAGTTGGCATCGAGGTTTGTTGCATGGATTGGTTCCTGAGTTGGAGTTATTGTGGTGCAGTGTGCTGTTGCTGGTGAGAATTTGTTTAAGGTTGGCAGGTTGTCTGTGTGCCAGGACTGGCCTTCCTCCCAAGGCCTGTGAAAGTGAGGGATTGTTGTCCAGGATTCACTGATGATGCGTTGCAGAGGTTTTAACTGAGGACTGTAGGTGATGGCCAGTGGTGTTCTGTTGTTTTCTTTCTTGGGCTTGTCTTGCAGCAGCAGGCTTCTGGGTACACGTCTGGCTCTGTTGATCTGTGTCCTTATTTCCTTGTGCGGGTATTGTAGTTTTGAGAAAGCTTGGTGAAGATCTCGTAGGTGTTGATCTCTGTCTGAGGGGTTGGAGCAGTCCTCAGTTAAAACCTCTGCAATGCATCATCAGTGACCTACAACCCATCCTGGACAATAATCCCTCACTTTCACAGGCCTTGGGAGGAAGGCCAGTCCTGGCACACAGACAACCTGCCAACCTTAAACAAATTCTCACCAGCAACAGCACACTGCACCACAATAACTCCAACTCAGGAACCAATCCATGCAACAAACCTCGATGCCAACTCTGCCCACATATCTACACCAGCAACACCATCACAGGACCTAACCAGATCAACCATACCATCACTGGTTCATTCACCTGCACATCAACCAATGTCATATATGCCATTATATGCCACCAGTGTCCCTCTGCTATGTACATCGGCCAAACTGGACAGTCCCTACGAAAAAGGATAAATGCACACAAATCAGATATTAGGAATGGCAATATACAAAAACCTGTAGGGGAACACTTCAACCTGCCTGGACACACAATTACAGATTTAAAAGTCACCATACTGCAGCAAAAAAACTTCAAGTCCAGACTGCAAAGGGAAACTGCAGAGCTACAATTCATTTGCAAATTCAACACAAACAATCTCGGATTGAACAAAGACCTACAATGGCTCGCTCATTACAGAAATAGTTTCTCCTCTCTCCATGTCCACACCCCCCATTCAAATGCTAGAAGAATAACCCACCCTCCCTGATCGGAGATAACAAGTTGGTTCAGCCTAATTGGACTAACCTTTTTACCTCCCACCTGGTTCTTGCCTACTTTTCTATACCTGCCTCTGGACACTTCCACTGCTTGCATCCGACGAAGTGGGTATTAGCCCACGAAAGCTCATGCTTCAAAACTTTATAGTTAGTCTTTAAGGTGCCACAGGACTTTGTTACCTCTGCTATTCCAGACTAACACGGCTACCTCTCTGATTCTTGACATTAGCAGGATGGTGTCAGGCAGAGAAACTTGCTCTACTACTTTTTGCTGCACAGGCCGTGTGACTAAACAGAAGACCTGAGTTTCCAGGGCTGTCAGTCTGATACCACCCATGAACACCACGTGTATCTGGGACTCTAAGGGAAAATGATGTAATAAATTCCCATAGATAGCATTTAAATATAGTATAATATCCTTACAATTGGAGCAGCTTCTTTATCAGCATGTAAGCAAGAGAATGGTTCCTTGTCAATATATTAATCTGCAAAGGATAATTACCAGATTTAGTTTATTTGAGAAAGAATCTTTTGTTTTTAAATCTTGGGCATTAGTTTGCTGCTGTCAGTGATCCTTAGTCATCTTGTAATCTTTTGGTAGCACCAGGTTAGAGTCTCCTACACTTACTCATTCTGGATAGTAAATACCTTATGTAACAGGTATGACAGCATCCTAGCAAACCTTACTGAATTAAGTTAAATATTATTGAATTAAGTTTTACATTTTTGAAGTTCAGAATATTGAAAATGCAAATGTTTAAGTACTATTGTGGGATTTTATGGAGTTTCTTTAGCAGGAAGACAGGATTAATGCAATTTTGGGGCGATATTAAGAACATTTTGGAAAGATATGTGTGAAGTGACTTTCATAAGAAATGCTTGGGGATGCGAGGAATACAAATAATGCACTTGTTATCCATCATTTTGAAGATACACCCAGGGAAGAGAAACCTATTGTGTACTGACTACATGCTCCTGAAGACTTCCATTCAAAGACCTCCAAATTGTATAAAGAAGGGACTAAATTTTTGTGTGTGTGCTAGTTCTCTGCTAAGGCTGCTATGAACTTGTGACCACAAGAGAGACCCTTTTAGGGATTTGAAGGAGACTGCTGGGTAAACTTGTTAGCATGTTTGCAGGTTCTTTTATTTTTAATATTTTTCTGCAACACTTTTATCTTAAGAATAAAATAGGCTTCCTTAAAGAGTATTGTGTAGTAACTTATAACTGGTGGCAATTACACTAGAGGGAGGAGCAAGGCAGGCTTGCTTAGGCAGACTGCACACAGGGAAGGCTGAAATCTGTTCAACTTGGAAGTACAGTAGTCATAGGGAGAGAGGATGTGAGTCTCCACTCAGGAAAAGGAGCCAGAAGCCAGTGGGTGCCTTTGTTGAACCACTTAAGGGAAATACAGATGCAATTGCCCTGAGCTGTGACACTTTTTTACTCCTTCTGTATTCCCACTGGAAGGAACAGAACTACAAGTGGAATAAGGGACTATTCAGTATGAGTGAAGGTGGCAAAATCTGAACTATTGTCACTCTTTGGCTGTACAGGCTCTGAGCCTGCATAACAGTTTTCATCACTGCCATTTGGGTGCATCATGTACTTGGCATTTTTCATTGTAAAAGCTATTTTCCCACTGGCATTTGCTAGCTCTCCTAATCACCACATTCTACTTGGCAGCCACCATTTATTTGTGTGGGGTAGGATCTGCTAGCTTTAACACTAATTTTTAAGCCCTTATAAGGTGTGTCAAGTTGGGCACCCAACATTTGAGACACCTCATACCACTAGTTACCTGTGAAACTCATGACTTCATTTCTTTCATTTTACCATTTCTTTGGGGGAGGCAAAATATCCAGTCTAGCAACTTTATACTAACAATTAAGTTTTGTGTTGCAATATCTATTTATAATTTTGTAAATATCATGTTAGAAAATATGGTCTGTTGGCAATTCCATCCATTATCAAGTCATTTTAGGACATAAAACAATTCAAACACTGAGTCACTAACATATTTTCTGGCAATAAATGAGCTAAGTGGACACTTGGCACTTTCAGTAATCTCTTTAGTCACTTTGCAAAGCACTATCAATTTTTTCAATAGCAATTCAGTATTGAACTGCTGCCATTTTGCATATATTATAACATTTACTAAACAAATAAATAAAGTCCACTGTTATTACAGTAGACTTCTGATTATCCAGGATTGGGTTAACCGGGTTGTGGATTAACCAGGATGTCCAAAAAAAAATAATAAAGCGTAACTCGCAGGGCCAGCTCTGGCTTTGTTGCCGCCCCAAGCACAAAAAAAAAAAAAAAAAAAAAAAACCACCAGAGCGCAGGGCAGCCAGTGAACCAACATCCCCTCCCCCCGGTGCAGGGTGGCTGGTGAACCAAACCCCCCACCCCCATATTTCCTATGGATGGTGATTATCTGGGATTTTATTAACCAGGATGAATTTTTTCCCTATCATCCTGGATAATCGAGAGTCTACTGTATATTCCTTAGCTGAGATCCAAAATTAAGGCCAACAATTAATTGGACTTTATTGATAGAGAAACTTGTTTAATTTCTTTTGCTTCTGATGTGGCATTAGTATCATGGCCATAAATGACAAATACTGGGTAATGAAATGTCCTGTTAGTAGTCTTCCTGAAATTCTCTGCATAGAGAATTATCCACATAAGTAAGGGCAGTAGCTTGGGGACCTTAGCAGGAAGATACCCAAATGGTAGAGCTGAATTTGCTGCATTGCATAATTAATATGTCTTCAGAACTATTATACAGGATGCACAAACTTACTCTTAGCTATGTTTTTGTCTTTCTAGCTAATTCTTTGTTTATCACGTATATTCAAGCATCTTTGGGTTTTGCCTGAGCCAAAAGTATAAAAAGATCTAGTGTTGACTACTGGTAGAAATTGAGTGATCTTTCCCTTTCAGAACTGACAAAAAAAATTCTATTTTATCATTGGGAACACATTGATCTCCATCCGTGTGCAAAAGTTTCACAGAGGTCACAAGCTAATTGAGTGAGTCCATGCAAATACTGTGACATCATATGTACCTTGAATTGCAGTGATTGTAATGAGATTTCTGGCACTTGTGATATCCCATTCTGGGATATCTTCTGTACACCAGGAATTTCTAGTAGGATGTTTCATGGTCGGGGGGGAGAGAAATGGCTTCTAGTGAGGCTAGCGAGAACTTATTTCTTTATTACGGGAATAAATATAGGTCAATTTTTAATCCATCTGGATCAGGCTTTAAAGTCCTGAGTGCAATGTATCTAGTGGGGATATTCATCACATAAATCTCTGCTTAATTTACTTTTCTTTCTTGCTGTGTGATTAAGCTATTGTATAAACCTAAAAATGAGCCAGTCCCTAGAATACATCCACATAGCTGGTATCCAGCCGGTTAAACATAACTCCAACCAGAATTCTGAGCTTTCCGAGAGTTCTGACATTTCCACCTACCTACCTTTACCAAATATCATGCTCAGATGTACTGCATCTTAAAGGCTATTAGATTTGTGATTGTTTGTTCCATTTGTATGACTTAATTTCAGCTGTACAAGACACGTACACGCTTACCTTCCACACACCCAAAAATGACTCTGTTAGAGGAATGTAGAGGACATGACAGTTAATGTATGTGGACTTATATATTGAGTTTGGGACATGTGGATACAGAGACCAGAATTAGCCATTAATTAGCAAAGAATTAAATGTAGGAAATATCTTGATTTGGATTTGCAGTCATCGGTATAACCAGACACTTCAATCGTGAGGTCTCGATAGTTTAGCACATTTAAATCATCGAGTAACACGTATCAGTTTTTGTTTAAACCGTGTAGTGAATCCACATTCACGTGGATTTGATGAATGTGGAGACTTGTAAGTATGATGCTTGGTTATTACTGAGATGTCAGAATCATTTTGACTATGATGAATGGCTTTCAAGGCAATTGTCACTTTAAGCAATAGAACAATATTGTAAGCCAGATGTATGCAGCTGATTATTATACTTCAATTGTTAGTTAATTTTATATGGTTGACTATTTTGATAATTAAAATTAAATTAGCTCTGGGGAATTAATTCTGATGGGACTCACTACAAGGCAATTATCAATTAATAAAATGAATCATGACCTTTTTTGTTTGAAAGTAGTGTGCTTTGCCTTTTTCTCTTTGCAAAATAGACTACTCCATTGTTCACAAGTTATGTATTGCATTCCATTGTGTCTATTTTAGATACAAGCCAACCTCAGGAGCACTGCAATTTGGATTTAGTTTGAGTGAACCTCCTCTATTTTGGAAGCTCATATGGTTATTAAAAGTATCTGAACCTGAGTCTATAAAATCAGGTCCCAGGCCTTCAAGGTGCTGATCACCTGGAGAGTAATGAATGCCACCAGCTCTCTTGAAGTCCCATGTAGTTAAGCTACCTCAGATCTGTCCAAGAGGCAATAACCACCCTATGAGATTGAGCTCTCAGGCTGGACATCTAACAAGAGGATGGTATTTCCAGCTTTTCTATTTCAGATTTGCATCTCTTACATTATTGTGAAAGAAAAGCTAATCCCCAGAACTTCACTGTATTTTAAAATGTGCTGCCAGAACTTGTACTCAGTTCAAATATAGCTGTGAAAATAGAAATACCAGCTTAGAAGAACATTCCCCAGTGACCTTGCTTTCTGATTACATAAGGTATATGTGAAAAGTTGTGCAATTGACAAAATAAGCTTCTATTTTCACCCAGAAATGTTTTAAAAGTTAACTGAACCACTCAAAAAAGATGGCTGAGCCATGAATAATAGCAGTAATTCTAACCACCAAATGGGATAGTAAGTTCTAACATAAAACTCAACTGAGCCTTGTGACTCACTATAGACTTTGTTTAATTTTAATACGAGAAACACAACTAGCTCTAAATAAAACGAGGAAGACTTTGTAGCACCTTAGAGACTAACCAGTTTATTTCAGCATAAGCTTTTGTGGGCTATATCTCACTTCATCGAAAGCCCACAAAAGCTTGTGCTGAAATAAACTGGTTAGTCTCTAAGGTGCTACAAAATCTTCCTCATTTTATTTACGGATACAGACTAACACGGCTGCTAATCTTAAACCTGTCACAACTAGCTCTGTATACTACTGAATGAATCTATGGAATGAGCTTCACTATGGGAGGGAGAGAATGGTTAAAACAGTGCCTCAACATAAATGTAGTGGGGTGAGTCAAACTATAGGAAGGAGACTTTTTTTCATGTAGGCTCAGGTACGACAGGGTTCTAGTTGACTTGCCTAATGCAATAAATGTAATTAAACAGACTCTGGACTTCATATTTATCAGCTGAATCTATCCTGCCTACAAGCAATATATCAAGAATTGTTTCTTGTTATTTGCATTATTAGAATTGCCTCTTTAGTCTTTTTGTTTTTAAGCAAACTTGATACCGAAGGTCAACTCTTAAGGGTTTCTTTATTAGCATAGTTTTCTTCTTGGACTGCTGCTCACTAGAGCTATAAACTCAGATTTATGATAAAGGTCTCATGCTTACCCTAGGCAAGGTAATTGTAATTGTTACTTCTGAGTCGTGGTCTGATCACCATCTTGTATAATTTAGGACATTCATCCATTTAATGTGTCCAATACATTTCAGTTAACGTATCCCTTTGAGCTGTGTTTTAGAGGTGATGAAGCAACACTGGCTGTGATGCAGCGTGTATTGGCTGTTCTTCCAGAGGATATACAGGGCAGGGCAGTCGAGTGCCTTTTAACACAATAAGAATGCCTCCAAAGGAAAGTGAATATCTAAGCAGAAGCTATACTACTCTATAAAAGGAAGTGGTCTGCACTCCCCTGTGCTAGCCCTGCTCCCCTGCTCTGGTCTGGGAGAGAAATAAAGACATGGCTGCACCATCATGTCCTCCACTTCACTGTGGTGTACACACTGTACTCCTCCACACCTCTGCAGCTGGCTTTAGAGGTACAGGGAGGCAAGGGCAGAGGTGGGGTGGGGAAGAAAAGTAAGACTCCTTGTGCTTACCTCCCTTTCAGGGTTGGCCCCACAGTGGTCTAGGTATTGTAACAGTGTTGCAATTATGCAGTGAGTTAGGCATACCACTCAAGGAAGCAGATCCTCATGCTTTATTAACATATTGGAAATTTGTCACAATAGCGGTGGTGCCCAGATTGTCAAATTCCCTACCCTACATTTTACAGTGAATAGAAGTTTGTTTGTGCAAACACAATTAGGATGTGCACTCTCACTTCTGCACGGAGACATGCACATTTGTTTTCTAATGTTGTTGTGGCTGGCTGTCATCTTTTTCAGATCACTTAAGTGGCTCTTATGTTCACTAGTGTGACACATTGAGCAACCTTTCGCTCTCTCTCCTCTTTTAGTTACTTGAAATGATAGGTTATTGCCAGGCACTGCACAGGGCCAGAATGGAGATCACAAGACTGCCCCCAATTCTTGGATTCTTCCAATTCTTCCAGGAAATCAAGCACTAGAAAACCTTTTATCATCAGGTGAAGTCCATGCCTGTACAGAAACCTAGCTGCAGACTCTATGAACTATTTATATCCTATTTAAGTCCTCAAAATAGGCCTTGTGCTGGGCTTCTGAACATAGGTGAATTCCACTCAGTTGGGTGAGCAATGCAGAGCTGAACTTTTAGTTGCTCTGCAGTCTACTGGAATTCACTACCCCACATTAGTTATTCATGCTCCTTTGTACGATGCCTGGAGAGAGTTGGGTGTCTAAGTATGGGATTAATGAAACCAACCTTAGTTTCCTTAGACAGTTGGTTAAAGCATCCAACCAGGATGGGAAGACCTGGGTTCAATTGCCACCTCTCTGTGGTGAACAGCTGTCAGAGTAGAACTTGGGTGTCTGAATGCTCAGGGGGGTATGTTCACCACTGGGTTATAGAGTCATATTTGTGATCTCTTATGCTCAGTGTAGGTGCTTTGGGGATTTTAGTGGCAGAAACTTAAGTGTATGTTGATTGTGGATGCCTGCAGAGTTGGGCAGCAACCGAGCAGGGGATTGAGAATGCCAGCAGCACCTTCATGTTGGACTTAGCCCCCTGAAGTGGCACTTAGATTCTCAAGTCCCCCTTTTTAATCCAACCTACGGTGTTGTACTGACCCTAGTAAGTGGAGAAGTATCCACCATCTCTTAAAAATTTACCAGTTGTTTTTCCAAATTAGGGTTCTCCTCACTCCAAAGGATGAGCAAAGGTTTGGGTCAGAGTCCTTTTTTATTAAGATCTGCATCCCCAAGTTTGGTGTCTGCAAGAGTCCTTTTTAGTCTGCTATAATTCCATCTCCTTTCCTTATCACATTTGAGGGCCTCTGTACTTCCTCTCCCTAGGCACAGAACAGTTTGACTGCAGCCTGAGCAAAGGGCATAGTTACTACACAGAAGGGACTCTTTTCAAAATGAATGTTGAGTGTTTTGAACACAATCTAGTTGAATCTTTGTTTTCTTGGTAACTATGGCCTAGCAAACCTGGCATATAGCCTTAAGAGTTGGCACAATGTCATCCTAACAGATGCATGTAAATACAAAGCCAAAAGAGAGTGCACAAGATTGTGAAGGGCAAGATGCACAGCCAGAAAAATCAAAACAGCCCATCCAGAACATATTAGCTTGTGGTCAACATAGGTATGTAATAACAACTCTTGTTTGCAGCCGAACAGACTTTTTATACCCTGGGCAAGATCCTTAGATGGTATAAATCAGGTTAATTCTGTCTTCAGTGGTTTATATCCACCGTGGTTTATATCCACTGGCCCAATGTGTTTATATATTGTAACACTGTGTGTATAGTGTTTTGCAGAGATGAAGAAAAGTTATAATAGGTTTCCACACCTTCTCTGATTCTGAACCCTTGAAAACTGAATCAAAATATGTTTCCAGATGGTGGCCAGCTTTCTGCGGAATAAGCCAAAATAATGTAAGAAACCTTTGCTGAAATAAAGCTACTATTGAATTTAGTGCGGACAGGATTTCATTCCTTGTTTTACAGCTTTCTGCAGCCGGAATTAGAACACAGTGGCAGTGGAAATATTTGTCCTATAAATTAAAAGGAAAATAAATCCCATAAAGGAAAATATAAACTACATGGAGAAGTGTAGAGGATGTTGTCAAAAATATATATGCTAATCAGGTTGTTTCTGAAAGCCACAGACAACAACGGCTGGCCTCCTGTGTCAGTTTGTTCAATACTTAATGGATTCCTAGCTCGTAGGTGGTCATAAGTTCTCTTCTCAGTTCAAATGTCTATGACTCATCAGCAGTATAAGACTTAATCTGTTTCCAAATACAACTTTCCACTTGCATGATGTTGCACTTCAAGGCACCCATAATTAGTGTGGAAGAGGTTTATTAAAAGGATAAAAACCATTATTCCATTATAAAAAGTCAGAGAATCTGTAGCTGCTTCTGTCTGTGCAAGACAGTTGCAAGAACTGGAATTTGAAAATCCCAGGTCCAGTTCTCACTGAGGTCATTCTTTTGTGCCCCTTTTTTCTGGGTGAGTTGAATGTGTAACATGGAGTTTAAATAATTTACCTAAGATCATAGAACGAGTCACATTGGCTTACTTGGGGTTAAAACCTACCTTTCTCCAGGAGCCTGTGTTTTTGTTTGTTTTCCCAGCGAGACAACACTGCACAAATACAGAATCCTTGGTTGTATATCAAAGGGCTAACTACACAGTGATTGAACTTTTTTGTATTTATGCAAAATGTGTTTGCATGAATATTCAGGACAGTTTATGTAAAACGACTGTATATATGTACCTGGACCATAGGACAGAAAATCCTGTGTGATATTTTAAACACAGCCTTTATAGTATAAGGCAGACAAATGTTTTATAGTGACTTGTTAAAATTCTATATATGTAATCATAATTACGACATGATATGTTGGAACTCTGCTATCACATCTGCAAGAGAGCTATGGTGGATGAAGTAATATCTTTTATTGGACCAACTTCTGCTGGTGATAGAGACCAGCTTTCAAGACACACTGATCTCTCCTTGACATCTGGGAAAGGTACTCCCAGCTCACAGCAAAATGGAGAGTGGAAAAGATTGCTTAGAATAAATAGTTAACACATATTGTATGGGACCATTCAAGATCGCACAGCCTGTTAACACCTCTGCAGTCAGAGGACAAAAAAGAGGAGGGTTAGTGGGTTACAGATTGTTGTAATATACCATAAATCCAGTGTCTCTGTTTAGTCCATGATTTTTAGTGTCTAGCAGAGTACTGAATTTAAGCTCCCAGACTCATCTTTTGGAAGCCTGCAGGTTTCCTTTGAATATGAGGACTGATAGTCAGATATAGAGTGATCACTTTGTGAAGTGTTCACCCACTGGTGATAGGATGGGGTGTGGCTTTTTTTGTTTATTTGTTTTTGGTCTTTTATAACTTTCTCAGACCTGAAGAAGAGGTCTGTGTGATTTGAAAGCTTGTCTCTCACCCACAGAAGTTGGTCCAATAAAAGATACTACCTCATCCACCTTGTGTCTCTAATATCCTGCGACTGACACAGCTGCAACTACACTGCATATAACCTCTGCAAGAAATTTAAGGTTTGTTTGCTTGTCTTTTTTTTACTCAAACATTTATTTTACAAGTAAATAATATCCAAAGATGCAGTGGTCTTCTATATCAGTTTCTTCAGGGTTTTGGTTTTGGTTGAACTCATGATAAAGGGACAGCCACAAAATGTATGTGTAGATCCAGGTTCAATTTTTTATGGAGCTCTTCAGGAATAATTGGAACTGGGTTTGTGGACTGGGTCCCTTTCCAGTGTTAACTGTCTAGAAACTGTGTATGTCGGAGCAACACTGTAAGTGCCATTGTAGGTAAAGGTTTTAAGAACTGTGTTAAGAGAAACCCCTATCTCATGGGTTTATAAGCTGTGTAAAAATTGATCATTGGCATCAGTTTAGCATCTTGTCCAAAATGCGTGTGTGTGTTTCCCCCCTTTAACAAGCTTTGGTTAGCTTATTTTTATTTACAGAGTAATTAATAACAGTTTTAAAGATTGCATGCGATTTTGATGCATTGTGTTATAGCAAGTAAAATCAAGCTTTACTATTTGTTGTTGTGACATATTTGGCTTGTCTTCTCTTAAGGCTGTAATAGATCATGGTTTTGATTTTTAAGGGTTTTTTTTAATGATTTCTGTCTCAAGGAACTAGCCTTGTTAGAGGTTGCTTTCCCTGGTTGTTTTAATAGCAGAAATCCAGTGGCTGAGAGACAAAGTTAGTATGAGCAGTGTTTTGGCTTCGTTAGCTAAACTAATATTCTAAAGGTAAAATTTCCTTTGTTCCTAAAGTCGCACATCAGGGAATCCGCTAATTAGATTTAATTAGGTCAGTTTGGAGAGGTTGATGAGCATAAATGATTTAGTCTTCGTACTGGTCCAGAGGGAGGATGATCCTGCAAACAGTAGTTGAAATTTGGTGAAGAAGGAAACGTGTTGGGGGAAGAGGAGAAGTGAGTGCTTTAAGAACAATAGGCCTGGTACTGTAATAGGAGGGGAGCATATTCCCAAGCAGTCCTCCATATGTCTTTGAAAGTGAGGTGGGTTTCAAAGCCTTTCTTGGGAGAGAGGGCCTGGCCAAATCCAAAAAAATAATTTATAAAGAGAGTAAATTATCTCCCTGACCCAAACACTAAGAAGTATTCTCTTGGTGCAAGAGAGAGAGAGTTTTTTCAAGCCACACGGTACTGAAGAAGAGCTGTGTGTGGCTCAAAAACTTCTCTCTCTCTTACCCACCAACACAAGTTGGCCCAGTAAAAGACATTACCTCACGCACCTTGTCTCTCTAATATCCTGAGACTGATATACCTACAACTACACTCGACACAGGTATTTCCCATGTCAGCTAGCATGTATCTCAATGTCACAAGAAACCTTTTTTTGGCAGGGGGTGGGGAGGTTGAGAATAGAGAGACTAGAGTGTGTGGTTTTTGGTAAGTCACTTAATATCTCTGTGCCTCCATCCCTAAATTGGGGCGGGTACTACTTCTTCTTTCACACCTTGAATAGTTAGACTGGAAGGGTTTGGGGGATGCAACTGCCTCTTACTATCTGTTTGGTATATAGTAACTGGTACTCTGATTTCAGCTGGGATCTCTGTCATATAAATCATGACGATGGATTAAAATTTAAATCAAGAGTCTGATCAAAAGCCCACTCAAATCAGAAGACTCTCATTGACTCCAAGTGGCTTTGGATCAGGTCCCAACTGGGGAACCTAAAATCTGCAATTCTCTTGCATCTGCCCAGTTATTAGGTACATTTTCTTACTCTTTTTAAAACTGGCTGTTTAAAGACTGCATGGAGCAGTAAATATTTATCTTGGAATAGAGGTCTTAATCCAAATGATGCTTGTTTTATTTGAAAAATTGCCTTGTTTCTTTCAGCCCAAAGGCTATGGTAAATTTCTGATAAGCACAGGAAGAAATGGTCAGTTCTAAATGTTTATCAGTCCCCTTGACCATTATGACCCCTTTGTTGCTTATACTTTATTTGAGTTTTGAAGTGAATATAAATGGTTCTCCTGGTTCTCCTTGGAGCTGTGTAATGCAACTTTGGTAGCCTGCAGCAGGTGCTGATTATTACTGGACCCTAAGTTTATCATCTCTGCTTTGGATTTGTCTTCCTCTGGCTATTAAACCTAGGCAGTTTGAGTGCTAACAATGTTTTTGGAAAAAGTGAATTGGTTTGGTCTGCTAATGCTCTTGTATTATCCCAATTTAAAGTACTGTATAAAGTAGCAGAATGGACAGCACTTCAAAGCATCCTTGGCTATAAAGGCAAGTCTGCTTCTTTTAGGCAAAACAGCAATGTTTGTATATTTTCAAACATGGGAATTTAGGAGGAGAGATTTTTTTTTTGTCCCCAGTAACAACCTGGAGTAATTGCTCTTCAAAATCAATTTATAGAAGGATCTTATCTTTTCTGTACTTCAAATCATGGAAGAAACATTGAGCTTCACATAACTAATCTTGGCTTAGGTATCACAGGATCCCTTTTGTACATTCAAATCCTGAATATTTTGTTCAGCATATTAATATTAGTTTCAATCCAGGCTGTTTTTTGAGAAGACACAACCAATGTATTTTATTCATCACTTTAAAAATATTTGTAACCCTTTCTTTAATATCCCTATGAAAGTGAAATCTGTGTTTTGTCTTAATTTTTGTCCACTACATTGTGCTTCCACATAAACTGATTTATTGTAGATGGGAGTTCATGACTTTAAAAAATAAAGCCCTCCCCCTAAAAAGACAAAACACTAAGTCTCTAATCCTGCAAATACTTAGCCCTGGTCTGCACTAGGAGGGGCAATCGACCTAAGATACGCAACTTCAGCTTCTTATCTATACCTGCCCCTGGACACTTCCACTGCTTGCATCCGACGAAGTGGGTATTAGCCCACGAAAGCTTATGCTTCTAAACTTTATAGTTAGTCTTTAAGGTGCCACAGGACTCTTTGTAACTTCAGCTTCGTGAATAGTGTAGCTGAAGTTGATGTATTTAGGTCAACTTACCGCGGCATCTTCATGGTGCTGAGCTGACTGCTGCTGCTTCTCCATCGACTACTGGCATTGATGGGAGAGCACTCGGGGATGGATTTATCGCATCTACACTAGACACGATAAATCAATCCTTGACAGATCGAGTACTACCTACTGATCCGGTGGGTAGAGTAGACCTGACCTTAGTTACCTGGGTAACTTTACTCATTTGAATAGCCCTATGGATTATAAGAGCTAATTTTCAGAAAAGCTGAGAATCCAGAGTTCCTATTGACTTCAATTGGAGTAATGTGTAGAGCTGATTTGGAAATTAGTGTCTTATTTTCTGCCATGAATCATTTCACAAAAAAATTAAAATGTAGATTTTTTTAAAAAATATTTCTTCTACTAAATGTTTTTAAAAACTGAAAATATTTTGGCGGTTGAAAAATTTACAAAATGCCTCGGCAATCAAATTATTTTAGTGGGTTGGGCAAACACTTTTTGATTTTACTGAATGTTTTCAACCAGTTGGTGAAACTTTTGGGGGGGGGGGTTGTTTGTTTCGGTGGGGGGGGGAGGGATTGGTATCTTTTAAAATCAGGTTTAGGGCTTTCTGGGGCTTTTATTTTATCAAAAACAAAAAAATAATTGAAAATGAACATTTGCTGTGGGAATTTCAGTTTTGACCAAAAAACCTGTCAAATACCATCTTGAATGGAAAACATATGTGATCAGCTCTAGTCATGTGTGCTTGGTACTTCTTAAAATCATTTTCCAAGAGTTTATTGGACTGGAGCCATTATCTGATCCAAAACCCATTGAGACCAATGAAAATATTCCTTTGTGCTTCAAGAGCTAATGGTGAAATGGTATATCAGATATAGTTTTAGGTATTCTCAACCTCAAGTGTGCCTTTAAACAAAACTACTATATTTCCATGCCTTATAAAATAAACTATTATTATTTGTTAGTACTTTGTCTAATTTACGTTACATATTGTGGCCGGGTGGGCTTAACCCAGCCTGCCGCCCCTTTAAGAGGGAGAAAAGCCCTCTGCAAATCTCCCTTGCAGGAAGGATAATTAGCCACCTGGCTTGCAGGGCAATCAGCCTGCATGAGTTGCACCTGGCAGCCTCCTTTGGGGGATATAAGGCGGCCAGGAAGAAAGCCCAGCGTGGTGGTGGTGGCATGAGCTATTCAGAGCTGAATGTGTGTTTGAGCTATCAAGAGCTGAGTGTTTGAGCTATCAAGAGCTGAGTGTTTGAGCTATCAAGAGCTGAGTGTTTGAGTTATCAAGAGCTGAGTGTTTGAGCTATCAAGAGCTGAGTGTTTGTAGCTGGACTACATAGAGTCCATAGAGCTGTATAACTGTTAGCTGGACTACATAGAGTCCATAGAGCTGTATAACTGTTAGCTGGACTACATAGAGTCCGTAGAGCTGTATAACTGTTAGCTGGACTACATAGAGTCCGTAGAGCTGGGTGTGTTTGAGCTATCAAGAGCTGTGTGTGTATTAATAAGCTAACCAGAGCTGTGTATTAATGAGCTAACCAGAGCTGTGTATTAATGAGCTGTTTTAAGCTGTATATATTGGTGGTGGGGTCCTGCACTGTAAATTAAAGAGCACTGTTTGGAGCAAAAAAAGGGTTTCCTGCCTGTTCCTGACAAGGGGTGAGAGAGCGGTCTGTTACACTTGGTGTCAGAGGTGGGATCGCTACACCAGCAACACAACTGGTGGCCCCGAGAAGGAGGGAACCCAGCAGTGTCTTGAGGAACCACAGGAGCGGACCCAGCAGGCCATACACGCCTTGCAGCGAAACCACCCGATGCAGCAGGCTCAGTTAGAGCTGTAAAGGTACTGCGGGACTTTTGAGAGGGCAGCCACCACAGCCGGGTGGGAGCGGACCACCCGGGCCCTCCGTCTTGCTCCGTACCTTGTGGGCAGAGGCCCAGGACTTGGGGACATTATGGACTCCCTGATATTGGAGCAGTTTTGCTCAGCCTCCCCGAGACTGTCCGTACCCGGGACAGGGAGCACCAGCCAGAGACAGTGGAGTCTGCGGTGCAATCGACCGAGACGTACGTGGAGACAGAGGGACCTCGGGGAGAAGACGGACCACGACGGGTCCGGGATTTGGGGCGATGGCCCATGGACTGGGGTTTGGGGGCGGAAACCGTGTGGGGTGATACCCACTCTGCGGATGCAGGTGGGGAGGAAGTCCCAACCGGGGGTAGTGGACTCAGCCTCCACCTGTACACTCGACCGCAGAGCGTTGATCCGCCTGAGTGGTTAACTCCAGGGGCGGGCCTTTCTAGACCTAAGCGGAGGCTTGAAGGGTCTGAGCCAGCCCTATGGGGCTAGGCTAAGGGGGGAGGTGTGTGGCAGGGTGGGCTTAACCCAGCCTGCCGCCCCTTTAAGAGGGAGAAAAGCCCTCTGCAAACCTCCCTTGCAGGAAGGCTAATTGGCCACCTGGCTTGCAGGGCAATCAGCCTGCATGAGTTGCACCTGGCAGCCTCCTTTGGGGGATATAAGGCGGCCAGGAAGGAAGCCCAGGGGTGGTGGCATGAGCTATCAAGAGCTGAGTGTGTGTTTGAGCTATCAAGAGCTGAGTGTGTGTTTGAGCTATCAAGAGCTGAGTGTTTGTAGCTGGACTACATAGAGTCCGTAGAGCTGTATAACTGTTAGCTGGACTACATAGAGTCCGTAGAGCTGAGTGTGTTTGAGCTATCAAGAGCTGAGTGTGTATTAATGAGCTAACCAGAGCTGTGTATTAATGAGCTGTTTTAAGCTGTATATATTGGTGGTGGGATCCTGCACTGTAAATTAAAGAGCACTGTTTGGAGCAAAAAAAGGGTTTCCTGCCTGTTCCTGATAAGGGGTGAGAGAGCGATCTGTCACAATATTGATTGATCCTACTCATCTATCACTAATGAAGCTTTAACTATAAATGAAGCTAATTCACATGCTGACTATAGCCTTATTAAGATCGTGACTAGGGGAGTTGGAACCCTCAGTAATTTGAACCCCTGCCCCACACCAGCTGTATAAAATACTTGACCAAATATTTTAGTATCCGCAGAGTAAAGAGATGGCATGGGTCATTGACAATGCCTTCCATGAGGAGAGTAGTTTTATAACATTTTATCTGAAGCAGCTGGTACCATCTCACTTTTATCATGTCACTTCATCAATGTCAGTCATATGTCACTCTTATAATAGCACCATAGCGGCAAGATGGCATAAATTTGGCAGCAACTCTGTCATAATTTTTAAAGCTTATTACATGTCAATAGATGCATGCCTATCTTTCTAAACATAGGCAACACAGAAAATGAGATCCAAAAAATTGTATTGGACCATAAAAATGCATATTTTAAATGTAAAGAACATGAGATTATTTTCCTACATAACTACCTTTTCACCTTTGTCATGTTACTCTTATTTTTCAATTCAATATACTCAAAATCTTCCTCCATTTTCTACTGAAGAGAGACACATTTAAATGAAGTAATGAGCCTGGTTTCAAACTCTCTCTTCAGTTGTAATTATTGAATTCATTATATATCATTCAGGTTGGACATTTAAATGTTCATTCCTTGTAGTTTCTTATAGTGAAGCTTGTCATTTTACCTAATTCTGACTCCAAATGCTACACTTTTCATATGCATGCAGCATTGATTTCTTACCTCATTTCATAGCAAAAAAGACCATAAGTGTCAGAAGGAACCAATCGTAACTTCCAAATTTTCACCACTTCAAACTACAGCTCTGTGAATCAGACTGTGTACAAACCTTGTCTTGTCGGCCAAGAACTGCCTTTGCAGGTGCTTATTTTTGGGAGCACATACTGTGCTGCCATGAGTCCTAGAGCCATCTAGAAAGTTGTGTCCGCTCCCCATTATTGATCCAAATGTGCACAGATTCTGACCACCTCCATTCTTTCCAGTGAATCTCAGAATCTTCTCCTCCATAGCCAGCGTAAGAATTGAAATTTTGTTAGCAAATAGTTATTTTTAGCAGAAGCATAATGTGTAGGCAGGATTTTAAAGTATTGGTACTGCTCTGTTAGAGTTATAGCCTGATTAGTTAGTTGAGAACAAGATCTGCACCATCTCACACTTCTCACTGCAGTGATGATGATGTGAAGTCTGGTTTCCCAACAGTGTATGTCAGGATAGAATAAGAGTGAAATCCTTGTTCCATTGAAGTCAGTGGCATAACTCCCTTTGATTTCATTGGGGCCAAGATTTCACTCATCAAAGTATCTGGCAGACCAACTCACCTAATGCTTAAAGTGCCCAAGAACTGGGGCTGCTTAGTGTTCAGTGGGGTTATGTGACTGGCCCTTCTTGGGGTGGGAGCATCTTCTTGAGGGCCCAACCAAATATGACCATTTTAAGATTTTGGTTTATGCTTTTCCCTTGTACTAAAACACTATGAATCCCTGAAGATGTTGTGTTCCCCTGGATCACAGCCAGAATTCCTCAGAAAATCTAAAGAGCCAATCCCAATGTGCTTCAGGTATTTGCATATCAGTGAAAATAAACAAATTCCTCATTTTAAAAAAAATGTACAGCTGTAAGACTGAGGCAAAGTCAGCACTTCTCTGGGTTAAAAACAAGGAGCAGAGTGACTGACCTCAACTGGGCCATTTTAAACTTGAAAGTAAAATGCATAATTGCACAGAGAGAGCTTTATTTGTATAGTCATCATAACTGACAGAGGTGTCTGACTTGCAGGCAGAGTTTCTCTGTTCAGTTCTGTGATATAACAGTGTGAGTCAGGATTCACTGTTAATCAGTCTTCCCTCTTTCAGGTCAGTGAAATCATTACATTTATCCAAGGGCTAAAATGGGACAAAATTTGAAATGGGTTATTGTAAAGTATTGAATATTTTTTGCTCATCAATGGTGGAGAACCAGGAGATTTTGAAGCAGGGAGGCCAACCTGATATGTCCCTTCTGCAGGAGCTTCCCCAGAAAATGTTTGTAACTTTTCATAATCGCTGTTGCCATGTAAATCATTTAAACCATGTACGTTTTGATCTGACACACATAACAGGAAGGCCTAACTTAATGATCAGAAAAATCTGACAGGGAGACACTAAAAAGCCACTTCTTATTATCTTCATAGAAATAACACGAGATTATTTAGAAAGAGAAAACAAAGAAACATGAGTTGGGAGAGAAAGCAATGCAAGAAAAGAAAAGGAGGATCTGGAGATAGAAAGATGAAGGTAGGTTCACCTGTAATTGTCAGTGAAAAGCATTGCAGCGTAGGAAGTGAGTTTTAAATATTTACTAATGTATATTAGAGCTTGTTAGAAAATGGATTTTTTCCTTGTGGTAAATGTTGACAAAACAAAAAAGTTAGTTTTTATGAATTTCCTCTGGGGAAAAATTGATCCTTTTTTTAAATTGAAAAACTGAAAAACAAAAACATGTAAAGATTCTTTTTTTAGTTGAAAAGGTAATATTTTCCACAACAACGTCTTTCTATGTGAAAACACAGTTTTTCCTCTGAATATTTCTACAGAATATTTTTTAGCCAGCCATATATTGTGGTAATTTTACTGTGCTAAACTTTAAATCAAGGCAACTTCATTCTTAAGGGGAAAAAAAAGCATGCTTTTATAAAGAAGGCAATAGCTCTTTCCAGAAAACAACTCTGGATTATCTGCTTTCAACCATAGTACAATGAATTGAAATTCAATAATGAATGAAGTACAAAATAATCGTGTTCTCTATTTTAATTTGTCAGGCTAACCTTAAAGTTCCATGAAGGATATCAATAATGAAATTTATTTTCAAGTAAAAAAACAATTGCTTCAATCCACAAACCTCTTTTCACTTGAGAAATATAGTATTGATCAGTCACCTCTGTGGAATTAGCTATCTAAAATGATTATATCCTTTTAAATCTACAAAACAAATGTAAAGTTTAGCTGGATATCATCTGAATTTTGGATGATTGGTAGATTATTCATTACTCCTACTACTCCCTATCTGGTTTGCATTTTTCTTTTATTTTTGTTGGCAGAACAAATATCTACTCTTTCTTAAATGATAGATTGAGGAAAAAGACAAAAGTCAAAACAGAAAAAACAAGCAATTCTAAATATATCATGCTGTTGAACATAATCCATATATTTCTTTCACTCAAGTTAAGTTAACTTCAGAATTTTTTTTTAAACTGCCATTATGTCTACTACACAGAGGTAAATCTCTTAAATGGTTTCAATGATTTCTTATCAGCACCATTTCTGCTCTTCATCTGACTGTTTTTCAGACAATCTAAGAGCAGCCAGTAAAGTAATTCAGGATCCTAAGTGATCCTGCATACTTCTAACTCCATTATTATTAATGGGCATTATTCATATAAGTCCCCCATGTACAGGATATATAATTTGATTAAGCCTTGAACTTGTCTTAAGTATTACATATAAATCATCACTCAGTTTCACTCCAAGTGCAATTTAAGAGAGCTTACATCATATGTTTATATACAGTATATATCTTCTGAAAAACATTGTTTTAAATAGCATTTGAAAACTGCATAACATTCTTTAATACAGTCAAGTGATATAACATTTGGCTTCTAAATTTTCCGCATCCGCCCTCCTCCCCCCCACACTTTTAAATCAGTTTTTAGTATACAGGACATTCTGTTTTTGTTTGTCACGTGAAGCCATAGTTCTCTGTTCCTAACTGTGCAGTTGGTTGCTGTGGAAATGGCTATCAAGCTGGATGACTCCGTGCAGAAGTAAGGTCAATGATATCTTTCCTCTGTAGGTCATTGTTTGAAACCTAGACAAGTCTGGTAACAACTGAAAATTCTTACCATCTAAAGTTTTTTGTTTCCTTTTTCCTAAAAAGCATTATATCTGTAGGTTTCAGAGTAGTGGCTGTGTTAGTCTGTATCCACAAAAAGAATGAGTTCTTGTGGCACCTTAGAGACTAAATTCAATTTATTTGGGCATAAACTTTCATGGGCCAGAACCCAATTGTACTCCTCATTCTTTCTGAGTATATCTGTAGTCTGTTGGCAGAAGCCTTGCTTCAACTCCTGGTGGACATCACACAGCCTGCAAAACTATCCCACATGGTGTCCTTATTGGTAATTTGGGCAAATAGGCGAGGACTTACTGGGCATGGAGACTGAACTTCAATGAAAAATAGATAGTCCTGCGTTCATTCAAACCATGGCTGAGACTCCCAGTGAAGGTCTACAACATGTATTCTTCCCCACTCTATTCTGTGGAGATCTGTGAGAATCTGGGGACTCTCATGTTGTCACTTAATATATATATACCTATTGTGTGTATAAGGGGCCTGAGTCTGACCTCACACTGAACTAACTGCTTAAGAGTGCAGTTACGCGTCATGTGCCCTTGTTTAAGGGGATGAGAATCATCCCTAAAGGACTTCCACTGAGACAAGATCAATCGTAATGCTGTCTCAGAAAAGGGGAAGCCCTCTCTTGTCTGATCTTACAAAGGATCCCAGTTTGAGTCTTGGCTGCAACGAACATGCTGCAGTGGCTTCAATGAACATGCATACGCACAAGCATGCAGAGGGGTAACTGCTTAAATGGGGCATTTGACTGGCCTCTGTTTGGAAGTTGTAAGATTGTCAATCTTGTATGTTATCCCAGCACAAAATTCATTCGCTTCCAGTATTTTTTGAAGATGGCTAGGATGCCACAGCAGCTGATAAACTAGAAAAGAATAAAGATTTGGTTTTGGTGTAACATCTTTACTACCAGGCAAAGAACAGACAAAAACATGACCTACTGCAGAAGCAGATTTATTTCCTAACACACTCTTAATTTCAAAGATTTCCTTAAGACAGAAAGAAATCTTTAAAAATTGGGTCACAGGCCATGGGAACATATTGTTTGCTGCTGCAATTAAAAAAAAAGGCTCCTACTGCATTATAGAGTGCATAATTAACACATGATCTTTGGGCTTGAGTCTCCTCTCACATGAGTGCAAATGTGGAGACACTGAAGTCAGTGGAGTAAGCAATGCGAACAACTGGAGTAAGCGAGAGGAGAATACGACCCTTTCTGTCTAAAACAGTTGTAAGGTGTTAGACTCTTATTGAAAATACCTCGGTACATGTTGGTGTTTGTTTCAATATAAGCCCTTACCGCCAAACTGCTCCTAAAGTCTCTTTATTCACAAAAAAAATTCTCTGACAGAGAATTTTTACAGGTTTATTTAGCTGTCTTGTGAATTCTTTCTTTGGGTCTCTTTCTCATTTCTGAAAATCTTAGTTGAGCAGCCGAAGTTGTTTGAATTGATGTAATAAAAACGCTTGATTTCCAGCTTGGATTGCTTGCCTTAATACATAGTGAATCAGCTGGAATATCTCAAAACAAGGCTGTGAAGCTGAGTAATGTTTAGTAATGTTTTTACAAAATTCTCAGACTTTGGTTTCCTTAAACTTAGAAAAAGTGCCAAAAACCAGCTTACGCATTTGCAGAATTCATAACTTTGGCTTAGAAAGAATCCCTTTCTAACAGAACAAGTACATTTGGGGATTATTTAGACATTTGTAGATTGAATTATATTTTCTTTGCTTAAATTGAAAGTTTTAGAAGAATTCCTGGATAAATTCATTTTGTGATTCTTTTGCTTTGCATTTAGTTTCTTATATAATATGCCGTATCTAATTATCTGTTTATTCATATTGTATCAGCTTTGTATTCCTGCAAGACAATTCCATAGGACCTTAATTTTTAAGCTTTTTATGTTATCATTATATTGAAACAGGCATGTGGCAGGGTATTCAGCAGGGAGCCCAGCTGGAAGTCCTAACGCGAGCTGGCTTAGAGGAACATGGACTGAGGCCTGAGAGGGCTATAAAAGCCCTTGGCAAACCCCAGTGAGGAGGCTAGCCTGAGAGGAGACAGGAGGGCAGTATTGCTGTCTCCTTACCAAGCAAGGAAGCCTCAAAGGCCAGGAGACCCTGGGGAGGGTCTGTGGGGCACTAACTATTGAGGAATCTGGGAACTGCATGAACACTATAAATAAAGATAGTTGGGTGAACCAGCAAAAGAAGGTGTGGAGGATTCTTTATTATACCAGCCTAAGTACAGGGTGCAGGCTCAAGAGGGAGAAAACCTGCATGGACCTGTGACAGGGCACCAGAACAATTATAAAATGACATATTTTGTGTTAAAGGCTGAATTATCTGTAGGCACAGTTGTGACCCCTGTTTCATACCAAAGCAGGGCAATAAGAAATCAAAGACCATTTGCTTGCTTGCCTGTATGAGCTACCTATATTACTGGTCACAGTCCAATGGGGAGGAAAACAGCTGTTGTGGGGCCAGTTCTTCAAGAATGGCAGGGCTAGGGGTAGATAGATCCTTCTCTCTGTTCTTCCCCAAAAGTCCAGGCCTGGGCATCTGAGCCTTCAGGAGTTGAGGGGAGTAGTGTGCACCAGATATAGAGGAGACACAGGATATTTCTCATTTTGAGCAAGGGGGAGCTAGGAACTTGTGCTACCCCAGAAAGTCACTATTGTGCTGTCTCTTACTTCTGGCTTGTGGCCATCAATAATAACACTGAATGTTACAAGTCGTACTTATTTTCAGTGGGACTACTTGTATAATAAGGTACTACTTAATATAACAAAAAGCAATAGAATCAGGCCTATATATTCCTTGATTGTGGCTGGAGGGTATATCCTTCTGGTAATTCAAAGGAAGGGGTTCTTCCATTTTAAATGGTTTTGACAGAATAGTGTGAAACAGTACAGACACAGTTGACTTATTTAGCACGTAGGACTCAAGATGTGATCTGAGAAATCTGGCCATAGCTTTATCTGCAACTGGTATTGTCACACACACCATATTCATTACATAAAATTGCTTTCCATTTCTATAGGCAACATTGCCTACACCGGGATCCCTTTGAGGTTTGTGAGTACAATCCACTGACTATACCTACCTAGCTAAAGCAGACAGCTATTTTTCAGTCTTCTGGCATGATTTGAAGCTCTCCATTTCACTGTGAGCAAGGATGGCAGATTCTGGCATTAAGCCTGACAGGACCTATATTATTCCACCTCCCTGGAGAAGCAGGTCCTATAATCCTGTACAGAGCTGCCCTTGGGCTCTGCCGCTTTTTTTACCCCAGTTCTCTGCTGTTACCTGCATGAAAGAACAAATCCAGGAGCCTTGGAATTGTTGAAAGAAATGGCTTTGTGCAGTGGTTCTTAGAAGAGGCATTGCAAAAAGTATTCCAGTGAGGCTAGCTGGAGGGGCCTGGCTCAGAAACTGAGAACTTTCCACTGATTCATTATTTAGGGTGGCATAGACTGACTTTAGCAAAGGCTTGCAGATGATATAGAGAATGCTGCTTCTGTTCCTTAACTCTCTTCAATATTGTTCTGTTTTTCTGCCCTCTTACCTCTTGTCCTTTCCTCATCTTATATCTTCTCCCTTCCATCTTTCCTAACTCTAACCTGTGTTTAACCTTTCCCTACCGTGGCGTCTAGAACGCTGGTTCTCACTGAGATAAATTAGCTCTCCTGATGCCAGCAATTTCTTGCAAAAGGTAAAATTCTCCCTCTTACACCTTTTGTGAAGTGAGTGAGGTTGTACAAGGGATCACTGAGGGCAGAATTTAGCTGAAAGATTTAAAGGCGATGTTATCTAGATGCAGTTTAGAACCATTTAAAATTAGGAGTGGAAGATGTTTCACTCATAGCTAGAGACAAGACCAGGAAACCATCTTAAAAGCAAAAAAAAAAATCACATAAATATTAATATATACAATTGGGCAATTTCCAGTAATCATTGGAAACCAAGCAGATTTGTCTAACGTACAACAATATGGTCTAGCGGATAAGGCACTGTACTGGGAGGTTCCACTCCTGGCTTTCCCTCTGACATGGTGTGTGACCCTGGGCAAGTCACGTCACCTCTCTGTACCTTTGTTTCCCCTTCTACCTTCTTTCAATCTTGTTTATTGAGGGTGCAAACTCTTTGGGCAGGGACTGTCTCTTACTATATTTGTGCAGTGCTTAACACAGTGGGGTCCTGATCTCAGATGGAGACTCTGTGCATAAAATAGTTGCATATTTTATGTTTTTATTTCTGCTTGTAAAATAGTTCTTATTCATGTTTCCTTGTAATTGAGTTAAGTTTCTTTTTCAAAGCATCCCAACATAAGAAAAAGCCATGACATTCTTGATTGCATTGACCTTTTCTAGGTTTTCTTCTATTTGAAGTGGCATATTTGTGGACTAAGGCAGAGTTTGCTTTTGGGAAAGAGACAAAGAAGTAACTTTTTCTATAAAGTTTCATTGATTTGAAAGATACATCTGCTACACTCAGAACCTGCTTCAGTACTAATGTAACTGTAGGGAGATCTCTTCTTCCAAATCAGTGCTGCTCTTATCAGTACGTGTCAGAAAGATTTGTAGCATTTGGTAAGCAAAGGAAAATTGAGCAACTAAAAGCACAGAGGAAAAAGTCTGAGAAACCAAGAACTTGTTGATCTTAAAAATCTAATACTTTGGACCTCAGGAAAAGAGTAATTAGGGAATCAAAACAGATGTTCATTTTCTTTCAAGATATGTTTGGTAGCCATAAGTTCTTCAGTCCTACAAGATGCTCCCTATAGACTCTGTAGGGACTCACCCACATGGAGCAGCTTGTAGGACCTGGGGCTAGGTTTGCATGCAAGGGCAATTCCATTCTATAAAGGGAAGATTTAGGGCCTGATCCTGCCAAATTTTTGACATGTCCCCTATTCTACTCTCAGGAGAAGTCTCATTAACTTAAATAAGAATGCTTTAGTTCTGGTGAAATTATAGTCAAATTTGAGCTTCTAACAGGACTCTAGTTAGTACTGTAGCTCTGGAGACACTATAGTTCCTCTGTAACAGGGGTGGCCAAACTTTCTGAGCCACAGACGATAATGTTCAGAAGATTTAGAGCTGGGCACACCTGCAGGGATTTGGGGCTTCAGCCCTGCAGAGAGGTGGTGTAGCTAGGGTCTTTTGCCCTTTGGGAGGGGGGTCTTGGGGCTTCAGCCCCACAGGAAGCACCTCCCGGGGCTTGGGGCTTCAGTCCCGCTCCTGCTGAAGCACCCAGCCCCAGCAAGTGTGCCCCACAGGGCTGAAGGCCTGAGCCCTAGCAAACACCTCCTGCAGAGATGAAGTCCCTAGACCACCCTCTCGACTGGGCAGAAGCCCCTAGCCCCAACATCATTCCGCAGGGCAGAAGCCACGAACTCCTCTACCACTTATCTGGAAGGTAGAGAATAGGGGGAGGGGCATCATGGTCTCCACAAGCCACACCTTAAGTGTAAAAGAGCCCCAGTTTGGCCACCTTATACTTATGCCCTCTAATTATGGCTGTCTTTCCTCTTCAGAAAACTTCATTTTTTAAAAAAAGTTTCAGATATAGATATTTATAAATATTATTTATGAATTCCTATATACTTACTATGGTTCCTTTGTGTTACATGTCCCCTAAGCACACATTAGGCCACCTGATTATAGATCTGAGCTTTTCCATAAGCACTACAACGGTGGCACTTATTTAGTCTAGAGGAACCCAAGGGTACTGTATATAAGTTGTAGTCTGATGTAGGACATGTATTTTTTTTTTTTAAGTATTGAGCTATGCTAAATAACTACTACATTACAAACATTTAATCTTGTACTGATTATACTGTATGTCTTTTTATATGACCAGAGAATAGGTAGTAGCAAATGAATGTATGCTTTAGTTATCCAAAAATGATTTCATTAGCACACTTCATGTTTTAGTTTCCAGGATACATATGATACGAGTTTGCAATGGAGCAGACATAAAGACATTAATTACATTAATGTAAACCATTTCTAATGCTCAATGTAAACCATTTCGAACGCTCAATTTGTTCACATGATCATTGCTTTCCTACAATGGAAAAATCCAACTAAGAGGCTCATCCACAGTCTAATCTTTGATCTCAATTTTCCCCCCAAGATCTAACATTCTTGAAAAATACTTCATTCACTGAACCTCACATTTAAAGTTTATTCATGTGATGGCACCACCAAGATGCCAGTTACAGTAAATTTGAAATATGAACATTTATAGCTCCAGAAAAGATTCTGACATATAGCAAAAGTGCTTGGCGAGGAAAAGAATCTCAGCAACCTGTCTCCACTGACCCTACTTTATAAGACTCTCTCCTAGAGCCAATTCCTGTCAGAGAGGAGATCGCTACTTAAGTCAGTGTCAACTGCACCACCTCAAACCCTGAAACATGTCTATTTCAAACTGAAGCTACAGAATCTCCTTATTATTGACTGATCCCCTCTCATCAATATAGTTTCTCATTATCTTTTACCTAAAAGAAGCACTTCAGTAGAGCAGTAGTAAAAGCCACCACCATCACCTCATAGAGCACTGAGTTCCAGGCTCAAATAGTGCTGTAGGCAAAACTAAGCCTAATCAGTTCATAGTAAAACAATATGATTAGCAAAGAATAAATCCTGGTTATAATAACCTTCAAAACAGACTTTGCCTTCTGGGATTCTCCTTCCAATGTTGTAGTTTTCCATGCAACTATATGAAATCCATCCCTTTATTCAAAGTACCTGTATATTGTTGTCTTCCCCCTTCTTTGGTATGAAGTGTGATCTCCTAAAATAGTTGCCCCAATAATTCTCTCCTAAAAAGCCCCTTCTTTTGACACTCTCTGTCTCAGGCAATTTTTCTCTTCTCTTTTGTCTCTAAACCTTTTCAGTATGTGATCTATCTTCATGACCTTAAAATCCTCCTTCCTCCTTAGATCCCCTTCAGTCTGGCATTGATCTTTCTTGTTCCTCTGAAACCAAAGATGCTAATGGCATTTTACCAGACAAATCTAAAGGTCTCTCTTGTTTCTTTGTTCACTTAGAAATTTATGCTGCCTTGTTTTTGCAGTTATGGTTACATCCTCCCCATGTGCTTACCAAACATCTGTCTTGACTACTACAACCTCTGGTTAATGGACATCATCTACTCTTTGCCTTACAGTTCATTGAAAATGTCACTACCAAGATAACTTCCCTCCTCCCCAGCTTGGATAATAGCTGTGCTCTTCAATTTCTGTATTGGCATCCTCTCTTTTTCTGGACCTATTAACCTAGCTGACATATTCATAGTATACCATACTAGTCTGAGGGCTGTTTCTCCAGCAGCTGTGAAGTGAAAACAAGGTTCAGTTGCAAAGCAGTTTTGATTTTTTTTTCTTTTTGGTACTGGCTATCCATATAAAATATGGACCTTAACTCCAATAAATAATATTTTTATTAAGGATAATTATTCTGAAAATTGGAGTCAAGCAATTTCCAACACTATTTGCATAGACAGTTTTTTCTCAGTATTTCAGAAAAGTTACCCCAACCACTGTCCAGATGATAACCTGCTCTTACTTAGATTTGCCACAAATTTGAAATGTTTTCTGTCATGAAAGTTGACACATTTGAATGATGAACTTGCTACATCTACTAGCATCCCTAAGTAAAGTTGGAGCATTTAAAAATTCTCTAGCGTTCTGGAGCATTTAATTCTCTAGCATTCTGGAGCATTTAAAAATTCCCCTTATGTAATGGTAGCAAAGATTATAGCTTTTTATAAAACAGATAAAAACATCTTATAAACTATTTTTAATTCTGTCACTCATTTAGGACTAGGAATTAATATATCTCTTGGCATGTATACCACCACAATGAAGTAAATTTGAACTTAAGTGGTGAAACATAACCTGTGAGTCCAGGGTTATGCAACCACAATGAAGTTTCTTATTAACACTTAAATATGTGAACACTGGAAACATTGCCCTGGTAGGTACATAGTCAGTCATATCTGAAGGTAGCCAGCAGCTTACTGTCTTTGAAAAACCCTTTTTACAATCCATCATGCCTATGCTGTGGTTGCTGGAAAACTTTACAAATATCTTTCCCAATAATTAATATGACTAAGCAAGTGCACTTAAAAAGTTTCTACCGGTTATTTATTATCACAGATTAATACACAAGACTCAATACTGTACCTACTCAGATCCCTTTGTGAACTCCTGTGGCTTAAAAAGAAGCCAAAAGCAGATAGATCTCAATCCCGCAACATGCAGGAGTTCCTAGCTGGCATAAAGACAGAAGCAAAAATTCCTGTACCACTAACTTGTAGGCCCCTGGCATAGGGGTCATGGTAGGAATAGGATGCATGACCAAAACTCTGCTGAGTTCTTGCATTTCCTGAATTGCACTGTAGGTCGGTAATTTAAACCACGGCACTTGCAATTCCTATTTACATTGCACTGCGTCTGGGAAGGACCACAATGTGCCTGAGACAGAGAGACTATCAAAATAATAACAGTTCTGTGATCACCTGTGTACTGCTGAAAGCATTTTTGAACATGGGTGCCTGGGCTATTTTAATGGTATGTAAAGGGACTGTGACGGGGCGGACCGGCCCCGCACGGGCCAGGGCTGCCCCTGGCCGGAAGTTCTGGCAGCGGAAGTCCCGCCCCCGCTGCACTGGGCATGCTCCAAATGCTCAGGCAGTATAAAGGAAGGGAGTACAGCTCAGTCTGGGCTGACTGCCGGAGGAGCAGGACGTGCCGGGAGAACTCCCACGGAGGACCAGCCCCAGCCACACCAGGAGCCGGAACGGGAGCCGGGGCAGGACCCTGCCGCAGAGTCTGAAGCCGACCACAGCCCGCCAGGAGCCAAAGGCCACTATCTGACTGAGGGGGCGACGGACCCAGCCACATACGGGGGATCAGCAACCAGCCAGGGGACCCCATCGCTGGATCAGGTAGGAACTGACCCCAGGGTAGTGAGGGAGTGGTATTGCCCACCCGAGGACACTCAGCGTGTTGCGGTAGGATCTCCCCGCTGAGTGGGGGTCAGGCACAGGACCGCTAGGCCACACTGCCCCAGTGAAGGGGGATTGCTATAGACTCTGGCCGCTAGGCCACACTACCCCAATAAAGGGGAGTTGTTATAGACTCTGGCCATTGGGCCACACTGCCCCAGCCGAGGGGGCTGGTATTGACTCTGGCCATTGGGCCACACTGCCCCAGCCGAGGGGGCTGGTATTGACTCTGGCCATTGGGCCACACTGCCCCAGCCGAGGGGGCTGGTATTGACTCTGGCCATTGGGCCACACTGCCCCAGCCGAGGGGGCTGGTCAGGGATTCCGGCCACTAGGCCTCACTGCCCCGCCTGGGGGCACGGACCCTGACAGGGACCATACTGATTAATATGCTAGATGTATCAAGTGTAGGCTGTGCCTAAGCTATGATTTATAGACCTTTTAGGGGGAGTGTATTTGAAGGGAATGGAAAGCAAGAAAGGGTCATTGCAGGGTTGCAGAGTGAGGGGTTTTGACATCAGGACTGAATGTAAAGAGGCATTGATATGAGTATGGAGAAGAACATGAAGGGGCAATTAGTTGTGGGGTTTGGGCAGAGCAAAGGGAAAAACAGAGGACCTAGAAGTAGCTAGAATAGAGAGGGAGGCAGGAACCAGATCTTGCAGAGGCCTTGAAGAACTAACTATTAGCGATGTTTTTTGCATAGCACTTTAAAGATGTAAAGCATTATGTAATTGCCATGATTTATCAATGAATATAGCTCCCTTTAGTAATTGCTAACAAGAATTCCTTTTCTAAATGCAGAATGCTGGCAAAATTAGCTGAGTCAACCAAATCACCTCTAAATTTATATAACTTTTGACACATGATTTTCAGCATGCATTTAACAGTTTACTGCATATAAAAGACTTGTAATTTCTTTGTAAATGGGACTCTGAGGAACATAAGTCAAGGAACACGATTCTTTAGTGGTTTACTGAGTTGTTATGGGACTTTACTTTATCTTCTTCAACACCTAGCCAGACAGTTAGCCCTAACAATCATTTGCCATTTGGTCCATTCCTGAGCAATTGCAAAGGCTTGATGACTTGAGAGCCCAACATCGGAACAGACTTGATGAACCCCTGTATTAGGGGGGTCTGCCTTTGGGCTACCTTCACCCTTCAGTTGGTGGAGTTTTATCCCGGATGTTACACACCACCCAGAGAATGGCGTTTGCTGGAACATCTTGTGGAATCCTTGCGACATGCCCAAGAAGCATAAAGCAATGCCTGCGGACAAGGGTCTACAGACCACTGGTGCCAGAGTGACCTGTGGCAGGGTGGGCTTGAGCCAGCCCTGCCGCCCCTTTAAGAGGGAGAGAAGCCCTCTGCAAACCCCTGGTGCAGGAAGGCTAATTAGCCACCTTAGGTGCAGGCCAATCAGCCTGCATGAGTTGCACCTAGCAGCCTCCTCTGGGGGATATAAGGCTGCCAGGAACGAAGCCCAGTGTGGTGGTGGTGGTGGTGTCTGAGCTATCAAGAGCTGTGTGAGTTTGTGTGAGCTATCAAGAGCTGTGTTTGTATTATTGTATTAGGGGCTGAACTATCTAGAGTTTGTAGAGCCAGAACCTGTGGAACTATTGAGAGCTGTAAACTGTAGATGTTGATAGAGTTGTAAACTGTAAGTTGAAGAACTGTTTTAAGCTGTATATATTGGTGGTGGGGTCCTGCACTGTAAATTAAAGAGCACTGTTTGGAGCAAAAAAGGGTTTCCTGTGTGTTCCTGAGAGGGGGGAGACGGCGATCTGTCACAGACCATAAACATCTGCATTACTGATGAAGTCATTCCACATTATGCCCAATATATGACATTGACTTTTGTGTGGAAAGCGTCCAGATTTGTCCAGTCTGAGCTGCGTAGTGTCCATATTTTGCAGCCATATGGGAAGGATATAGTTTCAGTAAATCTTGAACTTGGTTGTCATACTAAGATGATGATTCCATATCTGTTGTAAACAGTCCATGGCAGATGATGTGATGCCAATCCAATGGAGACCCTCTCTGTGAGAAGTGGAGAAGCTGGTAAGTCTAGAAACCAAGATAGTGAAAGTTAGAAACTGATTCAATCGGTTCTGTGTGAGTCAGGACCATCTGCTCGGACACAGTTACATTCTGTACTTCTGCAAAAAAGTACGGGAAGCGGCCTGACTTTCGCCGTCAGGGCGGCAGTCAGGCTGTGTTTGGTGGCATTTCAGCGGTGGGAATGATGAGGCTGCGCAACCTATGGCCCTCCCTCAGAAACGCCACCGATTCCACGGCAGCCACGGACCTCCCCCAGGCATGCCGTGGAAGTTCCGCGCTTGGGGCGGCAAAAACCCTAGAGCTGCCCCTGCAATTAACAGGATCTTTTAGAATCAGACTGTAATATTCAAGATAAATGAAGTTTAACCAAATAATGGACAGTGCATGGTTTAGATCAGAAGGTATATAAAGACTCTGAGTGAAATCCTGACCCAACTCCTGTCAAAAGCAAAACTCTTATTGACTACAATGGGATCAGGATTTCACCGTATGTGATATTGTATAAAGCTTGTATCATCAGGATGATGGGGTGACTGCATTATTCACTGTTATTATTTTGAGTCATTGGTAACCCAAATTTCTGAGCCATCCTTTTTAATGGACAAGGTAATTTCCCCCTCCCCCTTCACTAATGACACAAATGCCTAGAGACAAGTTAGGTAAGGTAATATTGTTTATTGGGCCAACTTCTGTTGGTGAAACAGACAGGCTTTTGACCTACGCAGAGCTTAAGGGATTTGGCTTAAACTTCAAAACAGACCAAGCATGGAAACCTTTGCCCCAAAGGACAATTTCTAAGAAAGCTGTGAAAGATTCAAAAGAGGGTCTTAGAATGGAAGTCGGAATGTAACCTGAATTACAGCTTTCACTCCAATAATACCTATAACAAATGACCTGGAAGGACATGGATGGTCCCTCTTGCCTATTGAAATTATTGAGTCTCTGTAGGTGCCCATCTATTCATATTCAATTGCAGGATTGGAAATTGTATTGAGATACAACAACAATTTTTTAAAAAAGTGGCTACTTTCAAAGCTCACAAAAAAGATGTGAAAAGTAAGCAATTTAAACCAGCCTTTTGTCCTAACTGTAATATGTTTGTCTTGTGCTGATGCCACATAAAAGATCAGTAAATATTATTTCTCAAATTTTGCTACAAATACCCCATTGTACTAACAAAAAGTGTATGAATAAACTTGCTTTATACACACATTTCCCCCATCACTCAGAAGAAAAATAGCTTGCTTCTACAACTAGCAAGCCTTTATTTTCAGCTGCAGCAAATTAAAATATATTCTGTGCTGCTGATCTGCTTGAGTTCTCTTGGTGGTTTTTGTAAAATGAATCTCTGCCATTTGAAAAAAGTACAGTCTGCTTAATGCATGTGGAAACAATTATGAAGTGAAACTTGTTTCCTATATGAAATAATGAGAATCCTCCTTAGGTGGATTCAGATTGGAGCTGCGTTAACACTGTCAATTAAAGATTTGTATGGATCTTTTTTCCATTTTGGATCTAAAACGCTCTCACCCCACTGAGATTCAGTGAGAGTTGTGAAATCTGGAAAACTCATCTGAAACACCTAAATTATGCATGGTTTCCACCAAATCTATGAAACTGGGAGCCTCTTCCACTTCCATCAGGATCATTTCTCCCACAAGTCTAAGTTTCTGGTTTCTTTTTGATTCTCCACCCTCTGTATCCTAGACAGTGATTGGCTAACCAAATTGAGCCCTGTGATTCCATGTCCAATCAACAATCTCAGCCTTATTAAGCATAGAGAAAACGTATCCACATCTCAGTTACAGTAAATGGGGTAGAAATGTCTCCCCATTTGGTATAGAAGTAATGTAAGGAATGTGCACAAACTCTGCTCCCAGCCCCAGCATAAAGGATCTGTCTGACATAAATACTAGGTATAAAGAGAAGACAGGGCTATTTTCTACTTACCAGGCCCCATAGGGAATCATGGGAAGCAGAGCATATATTAGGGTAGCCTTGAGATTGCTTTGAATTACAGCTGGGCTTGGCCTTTTGTTTCCTATGTTGTACTGAAAACTGTAAAAGTCATCATTTTAAAACCTAAGGAGTTTCCTGTCCTGCTTGCATGGCAAGGGGTCTGTAAGGAAGCACACAATCCAGACTCAGTCTGCAGAAAGCCAGCATAGAGTAAAGTGAGTGGGGAGGAGGAGAGGGGGGTGAGTTGTGACTCTCTGTTTTAGGGAGCAGCCTGCTTTGTCTTTCTCTCTATATTTCGGGGTTCATGTGTGGTTCTGAATACTAAGAAATAAAGTAATATTAAGGTGCAATCTCCAGTGGGAGTCTTTTATGTTTCCATCAATATTCTCTGTGTGTAGGCTGTGAACAGAGCCCTTCCCTCATGCCATTCCTGCCCCAAGTGCAGGAATATGATATGCAACAATGTGACCAATCACAGTGTTCGCATATCATTATGATTGGTTCAGCCTATGTGCAAAGTGAGATCAGAGAATTTACTGAACAGAGTCAGAATGGTGATGGCAAACCATCACACCAAGAATTAGAGACAGATTTTTTAAAAAATCAAATATAAATTAAATGATCAATGGTATACATTTCCAAAGAAAGAACAACATTAGACTTCCATCTTCCTAAGCATGGGGAGGAGAGATAAGGTAGTTTTGACTCTTTGAACTGTGAATTTCTATGCTTTTAAATATATTGGGTACCAGTTTCTTTATCCCCACTTCTTTTCCACCTACAACAAGGCACTCACTTCTCATCCCCCTCCTGCTGCTTTCACTTCTTCCATCTTATCCCGGTATTGTTGTTTTCATTTTTTTTAGAGAAAGAGAAAAACTAATTTGATTCCCAGCATTTCCATGTTTGGTGTTTCAACTGCTGTATCACAAAGTCTGATATATTAAGAGGTTTTATAGGAAAAACATTAAAATAAACATGGATATATAAAACATTTCATTTAAAATAGGACCCCATTTGTAAAACCAAACTCAACTTCTTTCTGAGGTTTTGAAATAATCAGTTAAATGTTTTAACCTCCTTTACTTCCCCCTCTTCTGCTCCATTGCATGTCCTCCACAATTCCAGCTGGGCCTGGAAATGCACCAAAAATGTCACTAGATTGGGTTTTTCTTGGGAGATTTCTAGCCCAGTTTGGCAGACTCAAGAAGTTTGAATAAGCATCTGTTCTTCCGAATGTTTATCTGAACCAAACCCTAATTCTGAGTCTTTTAAGTATTGCCATTGCTAGGGAAAAAGCCCCTAAAACAGAACCTTATAAGTGTCTGAAATGAGATCAGGGTTAATGAAGCCATAACATAAGTTGGCTCCATTTCATATGATTTTAACAAAACTCATCTGACTGAGTTTGGTGAACAACTATTCAGATTGTTTTGTTTGTAAATAACAAGCCTGTTTTCCCTGTTTCAATTAAGTACCTAATCCCTCTGGTCATGGATGGAAACATATTTATGAATGTTGGATGTAGATTTCTGTGCAACATTGTTTTGGCAAGTATTGTATGAATCTGTAAGCTATCATCATCGGTTATAAGGGTTGTTCATTCTTAGAATCCCTTTTTTTGGTTGTCTTTTCCTATGGAGCAGATAACACCTCATTTATATTCTCAATAAACTCACTGAGAGTTTATTGATTATATATGTACAAAATCTTACAGGAAGATTAACACACATCCTGCATATGAGGTGTTATCTATACATCTCTGTGTGTGTGTATATATATATATATATACACAATAAATAAACTATGGAGATTAATAAAATAAAACACAGGTGAGCCCTCAGTATTTTACATTTATTTTAGTCACAGAAATCTGTGTGTTTTATAGTTCTTTGCGTGTGGAGAAAGTTACAAATCCTAAATGATATATGCTATACCACACCATTGAATTTTAAGCAGAACTCCCCACTGATTTCAAGAAGGAGTTGTGCTTTAAAACTTATAGCACACTATGGCCCCTTGTTTTGAAAATTCTGGAGGTGAATCTGAACCTTGCACATAGAGAAAATTAAATGTAGTGTCATGCAGCATGACAACACTTAGAACAGACATACTTTGCTGAAAAATATCCCATGAAATGTCTAGAATCAGATGAAACAGGGTTATTTACAATCAAACTCGAGCCCTGCTATACTCCCAGTAAAGTCAAAAGTAGTTCTGTCATAGAATTTATTGAGAGAGTGGGGTCAGGCTCTCCCGGAAGTGATCCAATTTTCCATATGCAGTCAGAAGCTACGAGGTTACTTTTCATCTATTACATGTAACGGGAGGTTGAGCAACTTCCTCAGTTTTAGCAAAATGTTCTCAGAGGACACAAAACCACAGAAATCTACTGCAACAAGGGGAGAAGCAAGTTACAATATACAGTGCATCCATTTCAAGAGGAAGAGGGGTTTTAATAATGTGCATGGATATAATGGGTGCTTGTCCGTGTCTAACACCCTTGCTGTGCTAGTGAGCAGAGATACACATTGTACCTGCTCCTTGTCTCAGAAAAAAAACTTCAGAGAGAGCATCCATGCAGGGCCCACTGCTGCTGTGGGGGAGTCTTGTAGTAGGGTTTCAATGAAATCACATTGCCAGGGAGATGAGGGTGGTAGTGGGTGTCAGAGCCCTTGTGAGTCACTGGCCTCCCATGGAAGTCCACCGGGGTTGGGAGTATACCCTGCAGCCTTTTCCACGGGGAGGGGGGGGGGGGGGATCGGGGGGGGGGGGAACATAGTACTTTTGAATGATGGAAAAAGGATTTAGCATGGGTGGGATTAATTTGGCCTGATAATCCTAGGAAAAGCCATAAACCAATGGTAATGTTCCCCACCTCCCAGTCACTCTCTTTAAACAGGATTTAAAAATGGAAATGACAATCTTCATCATTCAGCTAATGTTTGGTGGCAAAAACTTCTCACTATATGTCAAAACTCTTAGCTGGACAATAATTTAACCTCACCATTTACACTCACACACACACACAACAGGCCAATATCTTAGAAATGAATTCGCTACCACATTTTTCAAAATGGCATGAAGCAATGTTTAAAACAAGAGCCTTGCAATTAAAAATGCCTTTATACTTAATGAAAAGTGAAGTGTTACTTATATTTTAAAAACAAAAACAAAAGTCACATTCCTGGGAGGTGCTGGATATGATAAACTGAGGGGTTAAGTGCTCTCAACTTCCACAGATTTTTGGTGGGTGTTGAGGGTACTCATTAGCTTGAAGGACTGAGCCTAATGTAGGTATTGAATGGCATGGTATTGGTACACTTTTTCATAAATGGGTAAACAAACCATCTGGCACCACGGCTAAGAAGAAAAGGAGTCTATGAAACCCCTTACAGCTACTTACTTCAAGGATTTTAATTGACAGAGGCTGTCATGTTTTGAATGTGGCCTAAAATTCTAATGAATCTGAGTGGTTTTGAACCATCTTCCATAGTTCTTTAGAAAGGTGTCACAGGGTCCCCTCTGGATGCCCTGGGTTCCCCTGTGTCCTATGGTCTGGTGCCTTCAATAAAGCTGTTTTCCACACCCTTGTTGGTGATTTCCAAGTCTCCTTTATTTACAGTGCAGTTCAATTGTATCAGCAAAGTGCTTCCTAAAACCCCCACAAAAGTCACCTTCCCTTAACTGCCCTTTAAGCCCCTAGCCCTTAAGGCCTTTTAGCCCTCCACTCAGAGACAGAGCACCTCCCTGCCTCCTTCCTGGCCTGCCTCCTTCTGTCTGGGGCTTGGAGCTTTTCAAGCCCTCACAGCTCCCAGCCCCAGCTGTTTCCATTTTCTCCAGCATAGTTCTGCTGGCTAGCCCTCATTAGGGCTCTCAGCTGGGCTGCTCTTGCCTCCGCCCCTAGCCCTGCTACCAGCGAGTAGGGTTTTAACCTGCAGTGGCAGGGCAGCCATGGGGTTTTTACCCCAGCCCTGCCACATAGGACAACATTACACTAAAATAAATGGGAGTTTTCCTGCTTTAGGATCATGCCACAGAGGGTATTCCTTTAGTTATACCAGCCCTTTAAGGTCCACCCATTGTTAATTATGAACAATGTCACAATTAGCAATCTCCAACATCTCCTGATTTTACAGTACAATGCTATTCAAATCTTAATGTTAGGGAACCTACCTGCATCATTTGAAAAGCTTTACAACAAAAAACAAATCTCTTCATATCTTCTTGAACCATATGGACAAACATCTCATCAGTGAGCTTTGAAAACTAGCTACTTCCCTCCTCTTTCACTTTACCTTATAACTATGTTAATCTGATCAGCTAGATGCTGTTCACAGAAGATGTGAGCACTAGTTACTTAAGAAGCCATTTGAGATCTAAAAAAAGAACCATTAACAAGGAAATGATGTCTGTTCTCACACTAGCTTTGGTAAAAATGTCTTGAGACAGATGTCAAGTTTCAGTTTTCCTGTCCTTTTTAAATTCATCTTCCTCACAGATACAATATTAACTCCACCAGCTTTTGGAGCAGACAGATCCTGTTGTTGAGGAAAGGTCTCAGCACAATGAAATTGATTCCTAGTCTGCTTGAAGGGTTTATGTCACTGAAGTGAGAGCAATGTGACAACAGCCTTTTCAGCAGGACATGTCTAGTTTAGGCTTTTGAGATCTGGGTTGCAATAGTGCAGCCCTGATCCAAAGCTTCCTGAAATCAATAGGAGTCTTTACCTTGACTTCTGTAGGCGTTGGATCAGACCTTTCCATCGTGGATTCTCAGTGTGGGAGTTGTGAACGGTTTTTTTTTGTTTGTTTCTTTTGTTTTTTTTTGTGGATTGCAACAACCCTCCCTTGCTTTGTGGCTGAGATGGGTCCTGCAGCTTTTTTTCCTCTTGCAAAAGTGACAGTACAGAAAAGGACTACATCACTGTATCTGAAGTTATGAATATTGTCTATGTAATCTATGTCTTAAATGTATTGTTCCTGGGTTAACACCCACAAGATAATTTAAATCTGCTCTGACCACACATTGTGAATGACTATTCAAGTTTGATGGCCCATTAAAGGACAGTTCACACTAACCATGGGCCAAAGAACAAGCGTGCCCCGCCTGATGAGTCTTCCTGTGGATGCCGCAGCCAAAATATAGGTAATGGCTGCCCTTGAGTGTCAGCAAGCCGTGTAAGGGCAAGTGACTTGCTAATGTGCCTGGCTATATCTTGTTTTCCACAAACTGTGCTGTGAGCTCTGTTTTGGAAGAGTAAAATTCCAAACACACGGTAGAGGGTATAAAAGACCCTTGAAACATTTCCAAGTTGCTTCTTCCCTGCTCTGAATCTCTGGACTGTGGATTAACAACAAAAGGAGCATATTTGAATTATGGACTGAGGACCAATAGAGTCCATTTCAATCTTTTGGAAATTACCAGAGACTTTACAAGCCAGCAGTCTATAACATCACTGATAATATCCTGGTATAAAAATATTGCCACTATTGTATGTACATGATCTATTAACCATGTTAACTCTTTTCTTCTTTTCTCTTTTAAATAAACCTTTAGATTTTTTTTTAGTAAAGTAGCCTGACTATTGGGTACGATCAGTAGCGTAGCCAGGGCGGGATCCAGTGGGGCGGATGCTCCTCCTGAGGTCAGATTCAGAAAACTGGTGCCTTTTCCAATCACTGGGTGGCTGGAGCAGGGGGAATTCTTGGAGCTGCCGAATTAAGCAGCGAACTGGGTTTCATCCGCTGAAATGCCGCCAAAAGGGTCCACTTCTTTCGGCAGCATTTTGGCGGCCATACCCGCTTCAGCGCTTTGTCCAGCAGCGGCATTCCAGCAGCAGCTCTAGCAGGCACATTTTTTTGTTTTCCGCACTTGAAAAGTTAGTGGCACCTTTTTTAAGAATATATTTTTATTTCTGGTGGCACCTTTTTTTTTTTTCATGGCGCTTTTTTTTTTCTTCTTTTTTTTTTTTGGTTGCTCCCCCCTGCTGCTGAAACCTGGCTACGCCCCTGGGTAAGATGTGAGTTTTATATAATGACCTGTCTATGTGGCTATTCTCCTGAGATCAGAAGACCCCCTTTATTTGATTAAATTGGTTTTCTGTAACCACTCACCATAAAGTCTAGTGTCTGAGTGGTGAAATAAGTGCTGGAATAACTAAGGAGACTGCATTTTTAACTTCTTGTTAACCAGTGTGGTGACACAGCAGTTTAGTTTTGTCACTGGTTTGGTATATCTAATGATCGAATAACTACCAGTGTGGGGTGAGTCGGCCATATTTCTTAGCAGTTTGTCCTGAATCTGGCATCTTCAGCTGTGACACCCTAAGGCACAGTAATACAAGGTAACAACCCTGGTTTTGTTGGCTATGTACCAATTATTGGCAGGAAAGGCTCTCTGAGAATGTAAAATCTGGAATATGGTTAGATGATTTTCTGAGTGTTTTAGGCTCTTGAGATGATTTGTTACTGTCTTTTGTTAACAATGTAAGACTACATCTTAGCTTCTTAGCATACCGAAGTGGAAATTGCCATTGATATATGGTATCAGACATTAAAATGGATAGTAGTTTGTAAAATGTAGTAACATGCAGAGAATATTCTTGCTAACACTGAAACTCATTTTTGAACTTCTAATGTGTTTAACTTATAAAAGAAGGAGCTAAGAGATAATTCAGCAATAATAAGTATTTCAAAACCCAAACTCCTGCCATTCTTGTGCTGAAAAGTAACTATCAGTTCCTTGCAGGAGTGAAATCTAATATTGACCTAGAGATGAAACATTCTTTTTGGTTTAAAAAATGTGCAATTAACACAGACTGCAAAAGTCAGAGCCACTGCACAGCATAACAAGTATCTCTTCTGTAGGGATCCACAGAGAAATATTCTGTAGAGTACTTTTCCTTGATTGCCTGAGAGATTCTTCAGGGTGTTTAATAAATTAAAGAAGAGAGCTTTATTGACTCTGGTGCTCAAGAACAGCATCTTAAAAGGGCAAATCTATAAAACATAACTTTGTTTGAAAATAGCATTGGTTTCCTACTGACTTAAGTATATTGTACCTTTACAGTAACATTTTTTCATACTGTCCTATTGGTTATAATTCTTTGGAAATAAATCTAAACAAGATTTCAAGACCGGCTTTCTTGCTTAGTGGCTTTATACATTCCACTGTGTTTTTCTGATTATCAGGACTGTATACCCTGGAGTTGAATTAGATCAAGGGTCTCAAACATGCGGCCGGGGGCCACATGTGGCCCGCGAAGCCCTTCCCTGCGGCCCGCCAGGCTTCCTGTTCCCCCCCCCATAGCAGTTTGCGGGAGGGAGGGGCCAGAAGCAGAGGCTTCTCTGCTGCCTGGCTGGGCCACGCGTGTTTCTTGCTCTGGACTTCCTATATTGCTCTTGCTTTGTTTGCCAAACAGCTGTTGGTGGTGTCTAGCGCTTTCCAGGAGGGAATGGGGAGCTGCGTGCTCAGAGGAGGAGGTGGGGCAGGGGTGGGAACTCTTGGAAGGGGTGGAGTGGGGGCGGAGCTGGGGCAGCGAGGGTGTGTGCGTGTGTCAGTGGTGCGGCCCTCGGGCCAGTACACTAGTCCTCATGCGGCCCTCGTGGTCATTTGAGTTTGAGACCCCTGAATTAGATAAATGTTCTGCCCTTAATTTAATCCTGAACACTGTGTGAAAACAAATATTAGTTACTATGCGTATAGGCATTGGGCCTTACAGATAAAACCTTAAATATTTGAGGCTAAAATCTGGCATAGACAATTGCAAGGGTGAAGTCAAATAAACCAGTTAATCCAAAATCTGTTTTATTCTTCAAGGACCCAGTCCAGTAAAGCATTTAAGCATGAGGACAGTCCCATTGATTTTTTTCAGTTTGCTACACCCAAGTCTAATTTATCCCTTTAAATCCTTCTACTACTCTCATCTTCATGCCTTCTCCCATTCTGTCCATTATGCTCATCTTGTTTGTAATATAATCACTCCCTCTTCATTCAGATCCCTTTCTCAAAACACAATCCTTCCATTAAGCTTTCAGCGAGAAGGATATTTTATTTTTTAAAAGGAAAACTGCCTCATTTTGAGTTTGGAGTTTATCAGGGTCTATGTGTTTGAATTTAAGCTCTGTGTGGCTAAGATGGTGCATCCTCTCTACGCTGCATGTCACTGAGGCTATTAGTACAATTAATCAGTAATTATAAAGCTGTAGCCCATACCTTAATGTTACATGAGCGTAGGTTTCATAAGCTGACTTTAGAATAAGTTAAGTTTTACAAGTCAACTTTCGTCAATATGTTTTGTAGGCAGAAAAACGACCGATATTATGTTGTAATATTGTAGTAATATACACATCTATTCAATATGTTCCAGTTAAAGTGCCCCAAGTGCACAGATCTGATCCATATCTATCTTTTTAAACAAAGTACATCTTCTGAGTGTTGCAAACACCGGAAAAGAGGATCTTCCACAGGACCAGTGCTACAGAGGCAAAGACAAAGGAAATCCCCTGGGTTCCATTCTCCTATTATCTTCCATTTTAGAGGATATATTTAGCTAAGCAAGATATTTGTATTGTAATAACTATAATACATCAGGCAGAGCTAGACACAGTTCCTGCAAAGGGAATAAAATAGAAGTGTCACTACAGCATATAAGATGAAGGAAGTTGGAAAAGGACAGGAAAATGTTTAAATAAAAGTGAAGTAATAAATATGTTTAAAATGTAGTTATTAGTTTAAAAGGAAGAACACAAAGACAGGAGCACAATACTAGCCAGACATACACTGATTCGTGTTATGCTTGTCAGAACTAATCAGATTAGTATGAACAGCCTGCTCAGATATGATTATGGTCTGAATAATCATGAATTTGCCCTGTTCAAATAATGTGACATATTCTAGGCCCAACAGAAGCTAAATTACGGACTTTGTTTGAGAGGAATAAGACCCACAAGAGAACTGTGAACCAAGCCACTATTTTTAATTGGATGTGTCTGAAACAGAAAAATGGTGACAGACTATCACTGAATAATTACAGCTTAGGATACAGGAGTGTAAGAATAGAGTTCATGAAAACAAATCATGCTTGTTTGCCTTAAAGGTGACTTGTCAAAATGTATTGTAGCACCAGAGGTCTCTAAGGGAATCAGGTAAGACCACATTGTCTAAACTAACTTTAATGTATCCAGAGTCCACACAACATAGCCTGCCTCCCCTAGAACTATTAACAGGCTACTCTATCCCTGCAAAATATACTTCTGTTTCAATTTTTCCATTCCTCCAGCATCTCTTCCAAACCCAGCTCAACTAATGAGGGACAAAATACCTGTTCCTTTTTTTAAAAAAAAATCCCTCCTCCCTCCCCGACTAAGTATGATGTATTAAAAGGTCGGTGTGTGTGTGTCTTGGTTTATTTTTTTATTTTCTTGGTTTGCTATTTTTGTTTCATTTTTTCTATTTGCTTTTCTTTTAGAAACCCCATATTTTGTTTTCTGTAATTTTGCTGAGGTGGTCCTTGGAAGACTGAAGAACCAGCGGATTTATTTCACCACAAGAGACTTGAAACACCTGAGCAAGTAAGAAGGAAAATATTTTTGTTCAGATCTTTAGAACTGTGTGGGTCTGTGTCCCTGTTCTGGCTGATAGGCCGCTCAGACTGCAAAAGAATGTTCACTCCTGGAATTCTGACCACCAGAAAAAATAGTGGATGTGTGGCTGTAACTTCTGCGGCTGTGATTGTCAGTGGCGAAAAAAAGTATGAGTCATGTCTTGCTGACCTCCCTCTTCAGCCCTTGTATGAGAAGAATCTACACAGTGATGCCCAGTGATGCCTTTCCATATGTACTATAGCATAAGCATTTCTCTTCTCTGTAAAGCAGTATGTATAGCAAATACATGGAAGTGTGGCTCTACTTTCTGAGTGCCCAATCCTGAAAACACGAAAGGACATGAGTAGCTTTGAATAGTTAATTGGAATCACATGAGTAGGTGTTTGCCAAACTGCCCCAAAGCCTTAATATACCCTTTGACTCCAATGCTCATTTGTGGCCTTTAATAATTAAGTAAACTTCACTTTCATTGTAGGATATTGTAATAGGATGGTAGGATTCATGTTAGCAGACTGGCTAACCTAGTGAGGAAGGCTTTAAATTGGATTTAAAGGGGGCAGGTGATCAGAGCACACAGGCAAGTCAAAAACATGGAGACCAGGGAGAAGGATGGAAATGTTATGGGGAGTATGGGCTGTTATAGCAGGAATAAAAAAGAGACAAGATAGAACTGGGGGTGGGGAATCAAATCCACATCTTAGATATCTGTATACTAATGCAAGAAGTGTGGGGAATAAGCAGGAAGAACTCAAAATGCTAATAAATAAACATAACTATGACATAGTTTATATCATAGACTCTTGGTGGGATAATATCCATGACTGGAATATTGGTATAGAAAGTAGAGCTTGCTCAGGAAGGTCAGGCAGGGAAAAAATGGAGGAGGTGATGCCTTGTATATTAAAAATGTATACACTTGGACTGAGGTTGAAATGGAAATAAGGGACATATTTGTTGAAAGTCTCTGGGTAAGGATAAAAGGGGTAATAAACAAGGGTGATCTCATGGTAGGGAGACTTTTTTTCAGAAAGCTACTAGGGAAGAGGCTATTCTAGAGTCTATTTTGACAGACAGGGAGGAACTGATCGTGATGTGGTAGAGTTCATGATTCTGAAGAATGGTAGGAGGGAGAATATCAAAATAAAGACAATGGATTTCAAGGAGGCAGACTTTAGTAAACTCTGGGTGTTGGTACGTAAGACCTCATGGGAAACAAGTCTAAGGGGAGAAAAATTGAAGACAGTTGGCAGTTTTTCAAATCACCTACTCCTGTGATGGTCATGCCCTTAATGTTGTTTTAAGTAATCTTTTTTTTTAGTTGTACCATGTGGGTCTTGTGAAGATGGGGAGAGTGCAAGTTGTAGAACACCACCTTTTAGCCCATTGGAGAGGAAAAATTGATTGATTATAAATAAGAGTGCAATAGTGAAAACTCTTACCCATGAAGGTAATGCAGACTTACACCATTATACTAAAGGGGCTTGTTAGTTTCAGATCCTACTGATCTCTGGGTGTAGGCTCTGTTTGGACAGGCAAAAAAAAATGTATTGTAAATCATGTTAGCCTGTGCTAGTGGTAACTCAGCTGACAGGTCTGAAGGTATTTGCTATCTATGTTTTAGCCTAGGAGGGAGCAGTTCAAGAGTGCTAGGCTTATATTTTAACAGGACTTTTCAGTCATGCTACCAGTAGCTCAGACTGAAATACACACCTTTTGTGCTGGTCAAGACAGGGCCTCACTAGTTTTTGAGGTATAGGAGATTAGTGAAAACTCAAGTTTTTGTTCTTTGTATTTAGAACATGATACAGCAAATTCCAGTTCTGTAGAGCCAAAAGTTTATGCAGATATCATATTTTTTTATTGCAACCTTTCATGCTTACCTAAATCTGAGCCCCCCTTGAGATTTATAGCATTGAGCCCTCTTTTAAGATACAGTATATTTTGATGTTTAAATTCCTTTCTGCTTGTAAGGTTAGACAGCATTGCATTATTTTTTATGAATAAACATGGGGAGGTGGGTGCGCTGCAAGTTGCTTGCTAAAGTACCTTCCAAATGTCTTCTGGCTCATAATAGCAAGTCAACTGTATAATTGGGCTGAACAGGTGCAGAAAACTGCAGGGACATGAGAAAACAGGTTGAAGGCCCACAAATATTTTAGGCATTTTGCCTAAAGGACACAAACCTGAACTGATAAACAATTTTAGAGAGACTCTGACAAGTTAAAATTTGTAGTGCTTTTTTAAAGAAACAATTAAGCCTAGTTTACCTTTCACTGCTTATGCTGTTTCTTTAATATTGCATTTTTCTCCTTGGCATGATAATAGGGTAGCAAGTTTCACTTCTGTTTCTTATTCAATTTCTAGTTAATTTCAGTTTCTTTCACCTTTTTTTCCTTTGTATTTAACAAATTGACGGAAACCTTTTTCATTAGGTCTCTCTCTCTCTTTGCCCGTCACCCCCCCCCAGCCGGGGTATGGGCTACCAACTGGTGTTGGTGTTCCAGTAGCAATTGGTTCCCTTACGGGGTGGAGTTGCTAGCCCCACACCCATGTTAAGCCTACAGCACCTGGTATTCCCAGGAGGTCTCCCATCCAAGTACTAGCCAGGCCTGACCCTGCTTAGCTTCTGAGATCAGACGGGATCGGGCGTGTTCAGAGTGGTTTAGCCATATCATTAGGTCTTTAGTTTTTGTAAAATTTCATTTTTTTACAATATCTATATTTGAGACAAAATGTTACCTTAATGATGTCCCTTTAGTTACAGTCATTTCTGAAAGAAATATTCACAATGATATTTCTATAAAAGAACTGGAACTTGGGAAAAGGCAGGCTGAAACTTAGATTTCTGGAACTGTTATAAAAATGTGACATTTCATCATCGTTCTTTGTATGGGGTTTATGACTATTAAAGAAATTAGGAACCTCCTGAAGGCATTCATATACATATTTTATTACTCTATTACAGCCTCATTAAGCACACCAACAGTAACATTTAAAAATACATTAGTTCAATGGTCAAAAATGACATTTAAGTACTGAGAAACAAAAGTGAAAAAAATCAATTTAACCAATCTTCTCAACAAACGCCTGAATAATTACTGTAGAGAGAAAAAACGAGGCGTCCTTGTGGCACCTTAGTCCTGGTCTACAGTTGGGGGAGGGGATCGACCTAAAATACACAACTTCAGATATGAGAATATGTAAATTAACTTACAGTGGTGAGTCGACTGTTGCCACTCCCCCATCGATTTCGCCTGCACTTCTCATGACGGTGTAACACCAAAGTTGACAGGAGAGTGCTTGGAGATAGATTTATCATCTCTAGACTAGACGTGATAAATCAGCCCCCAATAGATTGATCACTACCCGCTAACATGGGTGAGAGACTAACAAATTTATTTGGGCATAAGCTTTCATGGGCTCGAACCCATTTCATCAGATGCATGGAGTGGAAAATACAGTAGCAGGTATAAATACACAGCACATGAAAGGATGGGAGTTGCCTTACCAAGTGGGAAGTCAGTCTAACAAGACAATTCAATTAACAGTAGGATACAAAGGGAGGAAAAAACACTTTGTAATGGTAATGAGAGTGGCCTATTTCAAACAATTGAGAGGAAGGTGTGAGTAAAAGTAGGAGGAAATTAGTATGGGGAAAATTAGGTTTAGGTTTTGTAATGACCCTACCACTTCCAGTCTTTATTCAGGTCTAATTTAATGGTGCCAGTTTGCAAATTAATTCCAGTTCTGCAGTTTTTCCTTGGAGTCTGTTTTTGAAAAAAAAATTGTTGAAGAATTGCCACTATTAGGTCTGTTATTGAGTGACTAGGGAGACTGAAGTGTACTTCTACTGGTTTTTTAATGTTATAATTCCTGATGTCAGTTTTGTGTTCATTTATTATTTTGCATAGAGACTTTCCAGTTTGGTCAATGTACGTGGCAGAGGTGCATTGCTGACACATATCCCTATTTAATCATCTCTTTTCCAAGCTGAACAGTTTTAGTCTTCTTAATATCTCCTCATATGGAAGCATTTCCATGCCCTTAATCATTTTTGTTGCCCTTTTCTGTACCTTTTCCATTTCTAATATATCTTTTATAACTTTGACAGAGAAGAGATACACAAGGTGGCTAAACGACATTTTTGAAGGCAATTATTGGTCAAAAGAAATTCTCATTTTAATAGGCATTTCATAAATTGTATGGGGTGCTTATAAGAAAATACCTGATGTATTAGTGTTCATTTAATAAAAACTATTATTGCAAACATATTTAAAAATTCATTAGGTGGTGCTCAGGGTACTGGCTGAGTTACACAGAGATTTTGCTTGGCCACCACAGATAAAGTGATACATTAGATTTAAAATGAAACACACATCAGCTGTTTTATAATTGATTAAACAAAGTGATGATGTAACAATTTATGCCAGGTGGTCATAGCCCAAAGTCATCAAGCAGTATTCCACTCAACGAAGTGCTCAGTTCAGTACTTTGTCATACTGCTGAGTCAAAACTGTGATTAAAAGGCACAGAAGTGCTCTAATTTGTATGTGTGTGGAATTGATCATTCTTCCATTGCTATTATCTACAGAGAAATAACAAACATATACACTTTGGGTCTCTGATTTTATTTTTGTTGTTGTTGTTGCAAATAGGCTTATTTTTCATAACCCTGTTTTGCAGGTGTGTCTAATGAATGCAATGCTGTGTGCGCGCACAATTTTAACTACATGATCCAGTATTGCTTTTACTTAAAGCTGTGTTGGAATTTCCATTTGAATAAACTATTTTTGAGTTTCATCAGGAAAAAAATTTACCCTGGACTTGACTATAACAGATTTTTGATGCTCTGAAAAAATACTAAATAAGGTTCATTGTTAGTGAGTGGAGGAGAAGGATGTCTTTATGGAAACTACAGGACTGAGGGTCAGGAGATCTAGTTCTTCTCTAAACTCTCTCATAAACGACTTGTGTGGGCTTGGATTTTTCTGGTCCCAATTCAGCAAAAGACTAAAGCTCATGCTTAAAATTAGACATGCTCTTAAATCCCACTAAATCAATGTGATTTATGCACATGGTTACGTTTAACACATGCTGGAGTGATTTGTAGAATCAGGATTGTTTACTCACTTGGGGCCTTAGTTGATAAAATCATCAGTGAAAAATTGTCATTGGGAAAAATACACAGGACCAGATCCTAAGTGGTGCCTAACTCTGCTTAAACTGGTGAAACTTTCACAGTTAACACTAGCTGAGGATCTGGCTCATCTTCTGAGTTCTGTGCAGTTTATAAAAGTACGACAAAATAGTAACATTTTGAATCCAGCAGCCTTGAAATTTTCCCTTTAAATTTTCTCTCTACAAAATTGTGACCAATCACTGGAAAGAGGGACTAAGGTGATTTATGCTTCAGTTTTCTGGGATTGTTTTTATTTTCCTTCTCAGCTTTAGCTGTAGCAAGTGCCATAACACAATCAAAACACGAACTCTTACTAAACATTTTTGGCTTGTGACACCTATAACTCAAGGAATGTTTTAAGTAACTTAACAATCAAGCTTTAAAAGGGCCATTTCTGATAATCGATTAAATATACACAATTGAGTGGACTCTCTGAAAACACTTACATAGATACTTTATAGAAATAACCCCTTCAGTTTCTTCAGAAATAAGAAATAAGTTTCTTCCTGAATGTGTTCCTTTTTCCTTTTGCAATTTTGAAAGCCAGTTTTAAAACTCTTATTACTTCTATACAATGTTTTATAATAAAGAACAATTTTATAGCTGTCTTGTGAGTTTATTTGCATATATAATAGATAAATATAAAAATTGCTAGTTTTTATGGGCCTATGCTCATCATTTTAAAACCAACAACAAAACCTGCTCGCTTCACTGTTGCAGAATCAGCATATAGATGCAAAGGGATAAAAAGAAAAAATATTAATATTCATTATACTTTCGTAGAATCATAGAATATTAGGGTTGAAAGGGACCTCTGGAGGTCATCTAGTCCAACCCCCTGCTTAAAGCAGGACCAATCCCCAACTAAATCATCCCAGCCAGGGCTTTGTCAAGCCCGACCTTAAAAATCTCTAAGGAAGGTGATTCTACCACCTCCCTGGGTAACCCATTCCAATGCTTCACCACCCTCCTAGTGAAAAAGTTTTTCCTAATATCCAGTCTAAACCGTCCCAACCTTTCTTCATATTTTCCCCTTTCTTAATATGTTTTTGAACATTTTTGGTAGGTAGAACTCCTCTACTTTTGACTTGGCATGCAGTGACAGAAAATGAGCATATAAAATTACTGCAACATGTGCTGTGCCATATCTAGACACAAATGACTGAAATAAATTAAGACACCAGGCCAGATCCCCAGCAAGGGTAAATTGGCATATCTCCGGTGAAGTCAATGAAGCTACAACAATATACAGAAGCTGTGGATCTGGCTCAGAGTTTTTACATGTTAACATTGAACTCTGTTGCTGAGATCCTGGCAAACTCCTACTGACTTCAGTAGGACCAAGACTTCATTCTCTTGTCTGGAAAGCTAAACTGTTAGTGCTTTCATACTTCACACACGGAGAGAAAACTTTCTGAATGGGTCTATACAATCAATGGGAGAATCCCAGAAATATCACACAGAGTCCCCCAAATCACTAGGACAAATTAAACTCTATAGCAAATAAATATAGACCAAGCATGTCAGCCCACCAAACTTTGACAGATGTTGATCTGCATATTCTAATTAGCAAGCAGTTTGAATTAGCTCACATGGAAAATCTGCATTTAGCCCCGTCTTACACTATTAAGCTTGTGTCTGACTTTAAAAAAATATTGTTATAATTTGCCATTGTGCATCCTTCCCAAGATTTCATATTTGATAGCAGATTGTTTCATACTTATTGGGTGTGGCAAAGTGAATTCAGGTGAAACATTGGTGCCCCTGCAATACCAAAGAAAAAGTGTTTTGTATGGGGGAAAGTGTTTTTCTTCATCTTGTGGCATAGAAAAAAATTCTGATATCACTACATATGCCTTAATTCACACTGACAATCAGGGACTCCCAATAGCAGTCCCATTGACTTCAGCGCTACAGCTAGAGTAGCTTCTTACTAATGTGAGAAAAGGATTCTCAATCTGTCCCACTAATTTCAATGTCCAAGTTAAGAGTGTAGCACAGGAGATGTTTTTAGTGGAGTGGATTTGTATAGCAAGTATCTCAGTGTCCTGGCACAAATTTAAGATGGAACACACAACTTGCAGTAATGGGATGGCCTTTCTTTTCTTTTTGCATGTAGACAGTATCTTCTTGTCAATCAAACACTGTACTGATTATGAACAAATTATCTCCAATTTTTCTGCTCATCAGCCCCTGGCAAAAAGACAATTCAACCACTCTATCAATTTTCCAAAGAATTAAATTCTGAATACATTAGGGTTACTTTAGCTTAATGAGTTTGAATGTTAATGCCGTAAAAATTTAGTATAGTGATAGAGTTTAAAGTGGTAACCTAGGAAATCTAAATTATTAAGCATTTCTAATATCTGAGATTAGAATCACAACATTTATATCTTATACAGCCTTGGCTACCAAAAAACATTAAAAATAGGTGTTCATGTAATTACAGATGGCATATTAACCCCTTTTCACAAAAGGGTTGAATAAGCCATCTTATTTCTGGCACTTAACGTTTCCATGGTTGAATTTGCAACCTTATTTAAAAAATCATAACATATTTTTGTATGCAATATCCTAGTTTATTTTAAAAATAAAAAGTACAACTTCTGTCATGTGCAGTTGTATGGGTCATGAGCATGCTTGAAACCAAGATCTCCAGCACTGCTGTTGAGACCTCTGGCACTATAGCATTATCATCTGGCCATAGCAGAATGCTGTTATTCTCTGGGGACTAGCCAATTGAGGAGGATGTATAATGCACTGAAATAGTGGATTACGCATGCAGGAGTAAGCCACATTGTATAGACAGCAAACCTAAGCACACAGATTGGTCAAATTCTTCAGAAAGACAGTGTACCTATATTGGTGAGACTTGGGACTGTTGTGTGTAGTTCCTCTGCTGGAATAAAGTGGTATATCTTTCAGAATATTAACCCTGAGCTGTGCCAGAATTAAACTTGTGTAACCTCTTAGGCTATGTCTACACTTAAAGGTGGTGTGTATAATACATATGCTAAACCCCCTCCTCCTCCCCCACACCGCCAGTACAGGTATAAATAGCACTGTAGATAGTGGGGCACTGCTTAGGTGAGTAAATACAAGCCAGAACCTGAGGGTACGTACCCTATACCTACTCTCATGGTTCCCCCATCTAAAACTAGCAGTGTACTGGCCTGATGCCTCCCCTCCGCCGGAGCTTTTCACCGTCACTTGTAGTTGCACAATGCAGTGTGGATGCAGCCTGCAGGTTGAGAACCACTGGACTAATTGTTAGTCCATCACTCAGTCTTGTGTCTTAGTTCTATTTTCAAAGTCATCACATAAAGTATACATTTTCTAATAACTGGTTAGTGAATTGAAAACCCGCTAACCTGCAGCTTTACTCTAAGGACCAAAGATGCAGCTAGCCCAGTATCCTGTCAGGTGCCTTAGAGAGGGAATGAACAGAACAGATAATCATCAAGTGATCCATCCCGTCGCCCATTCCCAGCTTCTAGCAAATAAACAGTCATCTTCTGACAATTAAATAGTGACTGTATAGTTACATCTTTTTTTTGTGTGCCTATTTTAACTTCAGAAGATTTGAACTGTCTTAATTAGTATGAGGACATCTGTATTTTATAAAAGATACAATAAAACATAAATTAATCCCATTTTGTATAATCAAATTTTGTATGATCAAATATATTACAGCTGTTGACAGAAGCCACAAATAACCTTGTTTTGGTTGTACAGAGGGGAATGAACACATCTCTCGATCTACTGGCAGTGCTCCTACTAATACAGCCTCAAATGCCGTTAGCCTTCTTGGCAACAAGGACACATTGTTGACTCATATCCAGCTTCTCATCCACTGTAACCCCTATGTCCCTTTCTGCAGTGCTGCTGCCTAGCCATTCTGTCCCTAGTCTAGCAGTGCATGGGATTCTTCCGTCCTAAGTGGAGGACTCTGCACTTGACCTTTCATCATCTTTCTCCCTGTCTTGTTATAGTTTTGTACATAGCATTATCTATATATATTAGATTGTAATATCCTCTGAGCAGGGACTTGATTTTAGTAGCTAAATCTTCAACTGATATAAATCATCATAGCTCCATTGATGGCAATGTAGCTGTGCTCATTTACAGCATCTGAAAAACTGGCCCAATATGGGTACCCACAATGTAATAAAAATAATTCTGCCCTCTTTGCCACACAGTTTCCAATGAACAAGGTCCACAACCCATAAAGCACCTCCCAACTGGCAGCATTTCTATATTTTCTATAGAAAGTTTGAACTATCCCCCCGCTGCTCTAGAATTGATCCTTTCATAACATGGTGGCTGGACAGTAAAGAGAGTACACGCAGTAACTCTTTTGTGTGTCCACAAAAAAATTCAATTTCCAGTTCTGTTAGTTCAAGACCAGATCCTGACATCCTTCCCCATGCTTGCTGCTTCCCCATGCTTGATTTCAATGGGACTAGTCATAATAGGGTAGACCTCATACTGAATGCTATTTGCCAGAGTCTGGTCCTTAGTGATTTTTCACAGGCACTAAAACTCCGTTTACACAAAAGAAAAAGAGAGAACATAATCATGGGAGTCAGTGTCAGGAGGTAGTACAGTGAGAGCTATATATTTTAAAATCTTGTCACACGTGCCCATTTCTGTTTCAGTATAATAGACATTTAATTAAACTCTCCTATGGCTTGCAGCTATCTGAACTGCCTGGGAGACTCCAGATATTGTTCAGAAAAATGAGAGTCAGTAGAGAGGGAACAAATACAAGAGGGCAACATGCTGCAGTCCATTTGAAAGGGAGGTTGGGTTTAAGGTTGGATATAAGGTTTTTTTTGCCTGGAAGATTTTTCTGTGCTCTCAAAGTTGTAGTAAAAAAGGCTTATGCTGAAGTTCACCTAAGGTCATAAAGATAAATCTCAAGTACTTTATATACTAACCTTCCCATTTTCTAACTTTAAGTTTGATGAATAACACCATCTTATTTTTCATTGTCCCTAGTTCACACTTCCAGTCTTCTCTCTATTAAAAATGTCATATGGAAAGCTGATGATTTATCTGCAAAACTCCTTGACATGCCAACCCAATATTCCAAAATGAAAATGAGGATGTATTTTACATCAGTGAGCATATTTATTTGTGAATCAATTCAGATAGGGTTTTACTATACCTGGTACAATGTTATAAATTACAGGACTTTGGGGATCACTGTATTTTTTCACTGAAGTGTCTCTCCTTCTCTCTCCTCTTCTGCCCTTATTTACCAACATACAGCTTGCATTATTTCAGTGAAAGCTGTTGTGTTTCTGAAAGCAGACTTTGTTCTTTAGAACTTGGAATACATTTAAGAAAGGATTTTGAAAGCTTGAGGGTAGCAACAAAATATAGGCTACCGTGCCTGGATTTGCTATTTTATGAGAACAGTGGGGAAAATTCGAACAAATACAAATAAAGGACCCAGGAGTCCTGTGGATTTCATATGGAGTGATTTCAGAATCAGTCCCAAAGGAAATGAGGGCACAATCCTGTATTACTTGTATGCCTTAATATATCATTGACTTCAGTGGACACACAAGGAATGTGGGACAGATTATGGTGTTATAAATTTTAGTATAAAATAGGTTGATAGTTTTGTAAATGTTGATTAAAAATGTTCAGCAAAATATTAGATAAAATATTTAAAGAACATGCCTAACTTTAAGCATATGAAGTATTCCTTGGAAATCAATGGGACTGCTCATATGCTTAAAGTTAGGCACATGCTTATGTACTTAGCTAAGGGCATTACAATTTATTAGCAAGATCATGTGGTATGCTGTGGTCAGAGAACTGGCATATCCGGCCACTAAAGGATCACTCCATAGTTGAGGAGCTGGTTCCGTAATTGAAGTGTGTGTTTTATTTATACCCATGCATGTGATTTTCATCTTTAGGTGCTGGTGACATATGCAACTACTCAAGGTTTGGGCCTATGCTTTATGTTGTCATCGTGAACTGAAGATAAAAATACAGCTTTATATCCTACAGGTTATGGTTTTAGGTTTTTCGCTTGATGTGTATATGTGATGGATATAATTTACATTAATGAAATATTGAGCTAGCTTGAACAGAGCTTATCACAGTGGTGGGCAACCTGCGGCCCATCAAGATAATCCGCTGCGGCCTGCAAGACAGTTTGTTTACATTGACCATCTGCAGCTCTCAGTGGCTGCGGTTTGCCATTCCCGGCCAATGGGAGCTGCAGGTGGCTTCCTTGCTCCTGATCTGCACTCTGTGCTTGGCCACAGCTGGGAGCTGATGCCTTTTTTGACCATTCTTCCCTTTTGTGTAACTCACACTGAGGTCAGTGAAAGTTTTCACTGTGAATCAATGGATCCCCCCCCCCCCCCGGTTTGTTTTATTTGTTTATATATTTGCTAATAGAGTGGCTTCTCTCTGACCTTTGGGTGAGCTCAGGTTCATTTCTTGTTCTAACTTTTTTACAGTGCTAAGATACTCTGGGATGAATGATCTATAAATGTGATGTTACTTTAACTGTGTCTTGTATCTGAAGAATCCCTGGCAAAGAAACCTTGTCTCTGGCAATGTTTCAGATTGCATTACTCATCCATTGACAAGAAAATCTCTTATTTTAATGAGAACAGTGATAACCTCATAACCTTAGGTTTTGTTGTATTAATTAATGGTCCTGTTAAGATGCAAGGTACTGACTAAAACCTGTTAATTAATAGAGATGGCCTTCTAGTAAAGGTGGAGCGGAATTCCATTCCATTTTTGTGCTCGTGCAGCAGAGTGGCAAATCAGGCCCATAGCATGTGTAAAGATTAAAACAAGTAGGTTGTCTAACACGGATTGTCTATTATCCAGGATTCACTGGGAAAAGATCCCTAGCAATTAATAGGAAGTAGGATAACATTTCTATGGATAACATTTAAACAAGTATGGAGAGCTGGGACAGGCCCTTTTCACTGCATGATGGTGGAGGGAGCAACAGCCATGCCAAGTTTCTTCACATCCCTTTCAGTGCAATGAAAGGGTATTTCAACAGGCTGTGCAATAGAGCTGTTGGAAATGGACTGAAGAAATGTAGATCCTATTGCCTATAAACTCCTTATGGGGGGTTGGAGATGCAGAGTCTGCTATTGTGATCTCATACCCTGTCGACGGATTTGGAAAGTGAATTTAATCCCAACAATCTTGCTTAATTCCCTCAACAGGTTTGATTTGTCTCTTTAAAGAGAGACGTGAATTTCACCCTCAGTTACAAAAGATTTTATTTATTACACTGAATCTGTTAATTAAAAATTAATAATTAACAATGTTAGTGAAATAGGCCATTACAAGAATTTAACGGCAGTTTCTGTTTAGTTTTATTGGTTGTTTCAGAAATAAGTAGTTTAACTTAGATCCTGGGGAGTGGATGTGAGAACAAACAATAGTGCTGAATTTCCTTTAAGATTTGGCACAATAAGCAGTTGCTGTGCTGACTCTGTGCTGGCTCCAGGGCACCCTGTGACTCTCCTTGATAGCATGGTGCCACTAGATCTTTTTAATATAGGCTTCCATAGCGTGGAGGGGCTGTAACAGGGTGAATGCATTTACTTTCCACTGGCTCTTCTGCAGGATTTTGGAAGAAACCATTTTAATGACCCCATAGTCATCTCTTTGCTGACCGTATGGGGATATCAACAGTCAATTCCATCCACCAACTGAATGACCCAAATCTAATAACATAGCAAGTCACAGCTATTACTACCACTGTTAGCAGCTGCTGGGTGGTGCAAGGCTTCTCCGTGTGCTTACTCCAGCCAGAGGGGAAAGATTCATTCCCAACTCCCCACCCCCAGGTAGTTCTTACCCACATCAAACTTCTTTTATCTGTCTTTGAGTGATGTGATTTCTGCATGAAGTGAAAATGGAGTTTGAATTTTCCTCTGATGTCCAGACCTTCTAAGGTCTAGGATGTCCAGACCTTCTAAGGTCTAGGACATGTCCTAGACATGTCCAGACCTTCTAAGAGACTTGGACATTTTTGGTGGCATAGTTTGAAAAACCTTAAGCTGGCAAAATATGTGCTGAGCTTGGTCTGTGAATACAACATTTAGAGCCAAACATTCATTGAGGAAGCATAAATAGCATTTTATTCAGGCTGACATATGCTTCCCCAAATTTTACATACATATTAATTGATCGAAGCTGAAAATCCCCCTGAATTTTGTAGCATAGTCTTGTGCCATTCTATACAAAATGTTCAGTGACTGTGAGCACTATTGGCACCAGGAGTTCTAATAACTCTGTTCAGGTAGTCTGCCCGCAAGCCTACTTACAGAAGTTAACAGATATTTGCTGATATAAATTTCCTTTTGGGAGGCCTTTTGTCCATATCACAATACATCATTACTTTAATATGACTGATAAATCAGTCAAACTAAGTTTAAGCTTAACGTGTTGCCACATGTTGATTCAGTCTTAGGGAATGCAGCTGTTGTGAAGAAAGCTATCTCCCCAGGATATCTTATCTCTTTGAGATAACTGGGTTGTGGTCTGTATAGGGGTTTGAAGTTTATTGCTAGGTCTTTTAAACAGCATTGGGAATGGGAGGAGTAGCCAATGTAGAGTGGCATTCCTAGACTGTAAATCCAGAAAAGACAATTTGGGTCAATCTGATATTCCTTACACAGGCCATAGAATTATTTCCCTTCATTACTTACAACACTCAGTAGACATGTTGCTGAACCACCTGTAGTTTGCCAGTGGTCTTCTAGTTCAGGTTAAGATATAGTAAGAGAAATCCTGACCCTAGGTCAATGGGAGTTTTGCCATTGACTTCAGTGGGGCCCAAATCTCACATAGAGTGCAGCAGTAAGTCAGTTTTAATATGAGAGAAGCATGCCTACTTGTGCCTACATTTATAATTGAGAAAGACAGAGAGAGAGTAGTCTTCTGGCCAGCTGAAGTCAGAAGATGTTTTTGGCCACTGCTGCTAGTTGGGCATCCATCAGTAATGGAGTCTGTGATGGGATATACCTGACTCTCTGAGGCCCCCTGCTGGAGTCCTCATGCCCCTGCAACACCCTGCCCTCCAAGGGAAGTTGAGGGGTCCTCCAAGCTGCCTAGAGTGGCTATGTGGGACACAGCCAATCAGGACGCAACAGCCTAGTATAAGAAGAGCTTGAGGACCAGAGGCAGTTCAGTTCCTTGTTGGAGCTGGAGGAGTGTGGATTGTTGATGGCGTTAATGTGAGTTGAGGCGACAAGTTCCATGAGCATAAATTGGACAACTGATAGTTTTATGATCTGTCCTTAGTAGTCACTGGCCTTGTCTGCTGGCTTTCACTAAATACTTGGGACATGGGTCCTATTCACATGTAGTGGTGCTGACTTCCCCCATGTTTTCAGCACCTCTTGCTTGACAGTTAGTGAAGCTGGTATTGTTTTGCCTTTGGCTGTATTTTTATGAAGCGGTAAAGGTTATTCCAGATACTCAATCTACTCAACAAAAGCTCTTTGCAGCAGGAAATATTTAAATTTGCAATTGTGCAGAAGTTCTCTGGCCAAGGCTTTGTGAAGAATGTGCTAGAGACAAAGAAATTTTTCACTCAAATGGGATAAGATCATAATTCTTAACCTGTGGCTAATGAAATGGGAAGGATAAAAATTGTGAAATGACAGATCAGTGAACCATGGTGGCCTGTGAGGGAGGATTAATAGGAGAGAGATTTAGGGAGTAATGTATCCACACCCATACATAACAGATGGTTGCAATGCAAGCAGTTTCTTGAGGCTACTACTCAGTTTTGCTATTTTCTTGCTAGTCCTCTCATTCCCTACGTACCTCATCTTTGCTTGGATCCCTGCAAATTGCAAGGTTGACTCAATTTGCATATTTCTAATCTTCAAAGCAATTCTTGAAATAAAAATCTCCTAGCACAAAGTATTCCTCTGAGCTTTTGATAACTGGGACAATTACTTAACTTCCTCCAGGGTCTGTACCAGTTAGGAGGATGCTGTTGTTCTGGACCTCTCCTGAGCAACAACCGCTAACCTGATTGACTGTGCCAAAAATAATTATGTGACTGAGTAACATGCATGCTCTTCATTTGTAATGCTACAATTTGGTGTTCATGGTTTGTCAACAGAATTCTTCATTTGTACTGTGCCTAATATATGAACTTTCAAGTTTTAAAAAGAGTCCATGAATATCTCATTGCAGCATCTGATCCTCTGTAGTGAAAGCTGGACACTTTCCTTGCAGTTTTGGTGATGTTAATTATACATGTTTCATTAAAGGTATTGTACATGTTTCCTACAACTCTTTTATAACCTGGTAGTGTTCTCTGATGCCAGAAATCAAAATCCTGCAATTTGACTAATGCAGACATTTTTGCATCCTGAACAGGGTAATAGTAAACAATGCTCTTTCCTTTAAAAAATATTTATTTTAACTTGCACAGAATCATTTAAAGTCCCTGTTTGTTTTTGATTACAGAAAAGGAATCCTAGTCCTTTTTTAAAAGGGATAAAAAGCCCTGGCTAATTTATTACAGTAATTTCCTAGAGGTAACCACATACTATTGACTTATGTATTGACTTATAATGCTAGTTCTTTGTTCTCCCTTTCCCTGAGAATCTCTTTTGTAACAAGGCTGAGCCTGTGGTTTTTTGCTTTGGTTTTTTTAACTCCTTGAAGATGTTTTGCAGTAATCTGTCCCATTGCTTAGAATTCTGTGAACAATGGACACCTAGCATAAGTTTAGCATTATTGAAGACTGAGCTCTCAGTGCAGTTAGTAGAGGAAGCAAAAGTAGCTGTAAAACACCTTTCCCACTCTCCAAGACATGGGGGAAACTTGGGACCTGAACTGATCCTTGATGCAAATTAGAACATCCACAGAACTACCCTAGGTTTTATCAGCTAGAAAAGTCTTCTAAAGATGATTGTGTTATCAGAGATACACCAGGGGCAGGGGCAGAGAAACACCAGTCCTGCCCCCACAACTCAGGCCCCTAGCTCATTATTTCCCTGCCACAGCCCCTTTCGTGCATACCAGAATGAGCTCTCAGTAGAGCAGGTTGAAAAATGGAATTTCCCTTGGGATAGAAATTCCAAGGTTTTGAAATGTGGTTTCATCCCGAATCAGGACAAAGTCAAAAATCTCAGAATTTTTCAGGAATTTAAATAGTCTGAAATTTTCATTTTCTTATTGTTTTTACTTTTCTTATATTGTAATCTTTTACCTTGTAAAAATGAAACAATTCAATAATTTCCTGTGCAAATTTTGATTAAAGGCATATGTTCCTGATGAATGAACTATTTCTCAAGTCAGTGTTTTCTGATGGAAAACTATTCCACTGGAAAATTTCACACCACCTTTGATTTTCAGCTTTCAGGTCACTTGTGTCACTCTTGACGGGTGTCCTGGGGAGCATCAATTTAAGGCTATGTGTGTCTTTTTCAGTGCATGTAATGTTGCTAGATTTGCAGTCATGATTTGGATAGTTGGTTCATCAGTCTTGCTGTGGCCAAAACTAGATGCTTCAGAGAAAGCTAAAGAAATTAAAACCACATAACCAAATTCATCTAATAAGTTGCATAATGCTGTACATGGTGGGAAAATCCTTCCTGATTCCTTCAAAACATCAGCATGAAGCTTGACATTTGATAAACCACAATGATTATAGTTGTCATAAAATTATTCAGCTCTTTGAAAAAGTTTTCAGTAGGAAATACTGATAGTAAGGTAAATAGACCTCTTTAACTACAGACCAGATCCTGCAGACATTTCTTATAAAATGATCCCATGAAAGTCAATGCACATATTTGGTGAATAAGGTTTACAAGATCACATTCATTTAGTATATTTAAAGCAAAGTGCAGGAATCATGTAGAAATGTCCCAGGTGTAGAATGCCTGGGATTATTATTTTCCTATTAACTTGTGTTAATTTGAAACAAAATTAGCTAATGCATAAAATTCTTATATTATACCTTTGGCAACCTAACTTTAGCTAGACTTGTTTTATATATTGACTTATTTTTTATTACACAAATTAAAAACAAAATTTGTTTATAATAAATGCAACTAGTTAAATAAAAAATATTAAGTAAGATAAAGCTAAGTTCAGAGGAGAGTGATAGAGATGTGAAGGAAAGGATGTGGGTAGAAAGAAGGGGAAGTGATGGGGGCTCATGCATTTAATAGGAGAATTCAGCTGCTTCCAGGAAAGTATCCCATATCTCAGACATTTTTCTTTTACCATATACAGTTCTTCCTAGGGTGGCTGAGTTTACAATGTCTATGCTCAAGCCTTGGTGTTTAGAAGGAGGTATTTTTGAATTTCGCAGACATCATACATTAAGTCAGGGATCAGCAACATTTGCATGAGGGACCACAGGGTAAGCACCCTTAGCGAGCCCCCCTGCTTTGTTTACCTGCCATTTCGCTGACTGGCCGCAGTTCGCTGTCCAGGTCCAATGGGGGCTGCGGGAAGAGGCACGGCATGGTGCTGGCTTAAATGTATTAACTTTTAAAGCAACTTCTCTCATTATTAGTTACAAGCCCCTCTGCAATTAAACCAAAAGTCAAGGTATGTTTTCCAAAAAAAAATTCTATAAGCATAATTACTCTTCATGATAATCAATTCCAGCTTCTGAGTGGCTAATATTTCATTTTCTTTGCATGTCTACCATACAGAGATCAATAAAGCGTTCCAGCAGCTCTGATAAATGAACCCTTTACAAAATTGTGATAATCAGAAATTTGAGCACCAAGTTCAGCTATATCAGGCAATGGTTTATTATTTGTTAGGAGTATGCTGTACATGTGATGTATGTTTATTTTATTATTTTTTTTAGAAAAAATCCATATTAAAAATGTGGAGTCACTGTAAAGAAATAGATTGGAGTATAAATGGATATAATCATAGGTTCATTTCTTTGCTAGGCACTTAAAAAGAGAGAGGGGTTCTGTGACGGTTACGGTGTGATAGAAGTTTATTAAGTCTTTTCTTTGAATGTTTTTTTTTTTTTTGCCAGATCATCCGGAGCAACTTCAAATCCCCTAACTGCTAGAAACTAACTACAAAGCTTTCTTAAGACATGCTTTGGTCCTGATTAGATTATATTCTCTAGGTTGTTCATAGCATAGCACAGTCCAATGTTGCTCTGAAATAAATAAAACAGTGTCTATGGAAATATTTTCCCCCCACAGTGCTCCCAAGGGAGGAGTTATTGATTGGACAAGTAATGATGAGACATGGTGCCTGTCAGGGAAGTGGAAGGTGGACAGTTCATGCTTGGTAAAGCAAGAGCTGGGCACCTCTTACTCCTGAGGTCCTCTACTTCCTGTTGGCCTGGAGGAAGGGGGAAAGGTAAGCTGATTGGCTTTCATACTCCCTTCCCTGTCCCCCACCACCACTTTGTCTTGATGTATGTTGTGCTTTTAGGGCACGTGAGCTTTGCCACGAGCAGCAGGGAACAGTAGTGTATGCAAAGAACAATGTCACTGAAATTGAGATATTCAAAAACTGATCAAGCAGGAAAGGGGGAAAGCCAAAGGCATGTGCAGATGAACAAAATTTGTCCCATCAAAGCTCTTTTTAACCAGGATCTGGACTCTGTTCCTACACAGGGCTAGCAGCTACCCAATCAGGTGCCAATTTGCGGTAATCATTAAAAGTCTTAGCCTACTTTGGTCTCAATCCAGCAAATTTTGGCATGCATTCTTTTCACAATGGGACAGCAATATCAGTAGCACTGAAGGATTTTTACTTTCAGTATTCCAGTCTGATTTCCTGAGCCCATGTCTGCCCTACTGATGGATTGTGGGCATGCCAAGGGTCGAACTAACCATGTAGTTTGTGATTGCAGGAGACTTAGGAAGGGCAGTGTCTGTATCTGTGGACACTCTTTATTATGTCTAGGCCCAAAAGCAGGCAGCCAGGTTGGCAGGTGAATCGCAACTGAGCTTCAGGCAGAAGCCATTTGCCTTTGATGGTGTGGTGGAAGTAGTATGTTGTGGGATCAGCTCATTCTCCTTCTGCACTCATTGATGGTCCATCTACACCCAGCTGATATCTTGATGATTTATGTGATAAAAATGATCTTGGGCCTTACACTGGAATATACTTGATAATTAGGATTCATTTGGGGTGTGGAATTGATTGAGGCCACAGACAAGACTGGTTTGGTCAGACATGCTCATGACGTGAGTTTGTTGGAGAGCGATGAAAAAAGTGAACTGTGAAGCTGTCAGATATTTTGGTTACATGACGGACCCAGTAAAATTCCTGGCATATGGGAGCAGGGGGGAGGGTGAGCATACAACACCCCTTCCTTTTGTTAAATTAATCAGTTGAGCTGTCTGCTGCTTAAATCCATCCTTGTGTATGCCATTCATTCACCTGCATATCCTAATCAATGGGAAAAAATGTTGCAGATTTTCATTCTGCTGCAGATAGGCCAGACCTCATTCCCCAGCGGTAAAACCAGAATCTGATCTCAGTTACAGTTTGCAAATCAGGACCAACTACAGATTTCCAGTGTTATGAGATCAGAATCATTATTCTTATAGACACTGATCACCCCCTGTAATAGAGGTTTATCTCCTTGTAAGCTATGATTTGAAGCATGTATCTTCATATGTGACTTCTTCCTGGTGCCAAATAAGACATGCCCCAATCTCACTGTCACAGATTCCCTGGGGCACAACCTGGAACTGAGGTACCTCTGAGCTCTCTGTCTTACCAACCTGTGCTCCCTCTCATGCTCTGAGGTTGTTACAAGCTGCAAACCTCTGGTAGGTACTGCACTTACCCAGACACCCACAGCCAGGGACACGCCGAGCTGAGTTACATGAATGCTTCTTATAGCCACCCATCAACCAACAATGGAGAGACTCCCTCCGATTCCCCCAGGACTACAGCCTAGGACCCCAGGGCTGTACAATCATGAACCTGACCAGTGTAAGTTTATTACCCAGTCTGCCACTTCTGCAAAGGAAAGAGGACAGATTTCATAACTTCCCACACTATGATAGCACATACAATCCAACGGGATATTAAATGTTCAACAGAGCAAAACTTTTAAAATGATACCTTGCAAGGCATACCTTGTATGAAACATATCATTATATGACAGTGGTGAATATGGGTGGTTTAGGGTGCTGCTTTGGAGTACAGAGTGTCACACTCGCCACTAGTTTAAATCAGTGGAGTTCTGCCCACTTATGCTGCTCTAGGGAATATAACTCAAACCTCTGCTTGAAACAGTACAACAGTAACAAGCCTGTTGATACAGTGTTTTACAAATGCTGTCCAACTCAACACCATCTGCTGTGCCAGTGGCTACTGAATATACATGCTGTCTGCTCTCTTTCTCCAACACTGTAATCAATATAGCCACTCAAGTCTTCAATTATCCATAAACATCTTGTATCTGATAGCTGTAAATTCTTTATCTCCTTAAGAAGGGTACTCTTGGTTGGAAGCAAGGACATAATAGCTCTGTACAAGACTCTATGATGATGTTTAATAACCGCATTAATTCATTGAGGCCATTTTTTTTTATTTGGCATATCTGTATGAGGCTTCTCACCTGGCATTCAGCAATGAAATATATAGCTTTAGGTGTATACTGACTTACTAAATGATAACTGATTTAAGGTAGCACAGAGTTCTAATAGATCATACCAACAGTAGCATCTAGTTGAGGACATCTTAAATTTTTGATTGGGGTGCTTAGAGTTTGTAAACAGCGCTGATTTGACATCTGCACTGAACTTGCAAGTTCACTGTGCAGATAACCAAGTTTGAAGGCTCCACAAGCTGAATAGCTCCATATCATGGAGCTTAACTAGCACATACTTCATAAGTCTATGTACTGAGGAATGGTGACTGAGTGAATGGCTTCTGCTTTTTCCCCTCTATTTATCTGTAGGACAAGAACAATGAAACACAGCTATGCTGGTTCCACCACATTTTCACACCAATTTGCTAGCCAACTTAAGAAGTGAAACAGGAATTCAATCTCCATGTATCTTCTCTTGCTAACAAGAGCATCAAATACCGCCACTTGTAATGGTAGCTATATGAATATAAACACCTATCAATTCAGAATTAGACTGAAACCACCAGCTTATTTTGTATAGCCCTCAGAACAGCCATGATATAGTAATGGGATTTTTTTCAGTGACTACTGAACTGAGCTGGATTTGAATTACCACCAGGAGATATAAGGTTTCAACCAACTCCCTGAATATTCATTTAGACCTGTTCAATGAACTCTTAAAATAAAGTAGTTCTGCAGAAACAGACAAGAAAATTAGAACTCTTAAGTAGTTAAGGTTTTCAATTGTTGTTCATAAGGAAGCTAATGACTATCCCGACACATCCATGACTGAACTCACTATTTTTTATATGAAGAGTAAAAAATAATTTCCATCTATGCATTCTATGACAATTTAATGTCAAAAATAATAGCTGAGTTTCTCATTAGAATAGAGCTCTTATGCAAAGCCATTTAGTATAATGGAAGAATGTATTAAAATTTACTAGATTCAGTAACTGTACAGTAATAAATTTGGTAAGATACAAGTTATTGGTGAAAAACAGCATATCTCAAAGCACAAAATTTAGTGTGTTCCTGGTGGCCACTAAAGGAAAGGCTAAAACCCCCAGTTTATTGTATGTTTTGGAAAGTGGAACACAAGACAAGCTGTCTTTGGGAGTGAGATTTTTCCAAGTTTGATTTCTACCTCATGGGGAATCTATGTTTGTGAGTGTCCACGTAATGTTTAAGTGAAATCCCCACAGGTCAAGTTTTGAGATGAGAGAGAAAAAATTATGTGGAGGGGTGTAACGGGGTCGGTCACTCACCCGGCGGCGCCCCCATCTGGTCGTCACGGGAATTAGCTCTTTGACCCCGGAGTGCCCTCTGCCGGCCGACGTCCGCTTCTCCACACTGGCCCCGTGTCCCTCCCGGACCCCAGAGGCCTTTGCTGAGGGTGCTGCACCCCTGCAGTACCCCCCTGGTCTTAGGGTCTCCCCTCCCTGGGGAACCCAACACCCACTATCCCCAACTTGCCTCAGATACGGCCACTGCCAGTCACCACTGCCTCAGTCTCTCTGAGGCTGACTGCAGTCTCATGGCTACTCATCACCGGCAAGAAGGGGTTGGCCTGCTGCTCTTATCAGCCCAGGGGCCGCCCCCTGGCAACCCCCAGTACCCAGTGGGTCGGGCCTTCCCTAGGCTCAGCAAGCTGGGGCCCTCTCCCTAGAGCTTAGGCTCCCTGGCTCCCAGCTGCCTCACCCACGCCCTGTTCCAGTCCGGGTACTTTGCAGCCAGGCCCTGTCTCTCTCTGACTACAGAGTACAACTCCTCCCCTGGCTCCTGCCTCCCAGGCTTTTATACAGCCTGGAATGTTTGAGGCGTGGCCACACAGCTGAGCCTGCTTTCCACTTAAACCTGCAAGCAGGCTCTCAGCCACAACCCCTGTCCTTCTATTTGGTTACCCGAGAAGTGGGCGGGCCTAGGCCCGCCAATAACTAAAGTCCCTCCCCCAGCCTGGCGGGAGGGACACTAGGCCCGGGGCCAACTAAATACGGGGGGCAACTAATGACAAAAAGGCAGGGGAGTGCGTGAAGGTCATAGGTTCAAAACAAGGGTACAGGATGGGGACACCAAGCAGAGAACCCCGCACAGCGCCCACTGCTCCACGAAGCTATCGAGGGAGCCAGTGGACGCTGCCCAGTGGAACTCTGCCCGGATGCGTGACTGAACGAGTGACCGAATGACCTGAAGGAGACCCCACAGTCGCACCGGACCCCCCCGTCCAGCATCCTCCCCCTGGTGTTATAGATGGTGGCTTTGGCAAGTGCCAGGAGGAGGTGATGAGGAGGTCTCGCAACTTTGTGGGGCCATGGATGGGGTGTCCAAAAGAAAAAGGTGTGGGGAGAAGTGCAGCTAGCACCTCAATAGGAGGTTCTGGAGGAGCCGGAATAGGGGCTGCGGCCTGGTGCACTCAAGGTGGGCGTGTGCCAGGTCCTCCTTCGTGCCATGGAAGGGGCAGGTGTCGGGCACGGGAAAGTACACGCCTGTGCTCTTGGCTCCATAAAGGAGCCGCCAACTAATATCCCCGGCGGCTGTGGAATTAGTGTGGAACGGAAGGTGGCCCACCGGGGCCACTCACCCTCGTTCAGTGTGGCCAGCAGGGAGCGGGGAGCACCCCGCTACAAGGGGATAAAACTCCACAGGGTTAGATCGTTGAGGCAATGTATATTCAAATGCTCCCTACAATTCTGGTGTTTGGAGTGGAATGATTCTGCTAAAATGGTCAGCTGTAATTTGAATGTTTGAATCAACTCAAAACTATCAAATTTAAAGAAGTGATATGCAAGTGTCCTATTATGAATTAATGTGACCTTTGTCATAAAGGTTCTCATCATAATTTATTTTGATATTTTAGTGGATGTCACATCTCACTACACTACAGCTTCACTATAATTTAACATAGGGTATTACACAAATAGTGCTGATTAGGTTCCAAGTGCCAATCAAATTTTGCTAAGTCACAGAATGCTTGCTGTCTTATAAATGTAGCCAGCTATCAGGCTGCTCCAGATTTCCTCATGTCTCTCTGCTTACAGAGTTAAATATTTTTCATGAAAGGCTATTAACTTGGACCTGGAAGGGATACTTCCAGTCACCTTAGAATATTGTTCTGAAGGTGGTGCTGTTTATTTCAAGGAAAGAAGAGCTCATCTTAACATTGACCGAGATTCAAACTGAAATCCCACCCAAAAACATTGTTTTAAATTTATGTAACACACTAAGGGTTGATCATGTCTTTTGGGCACAGCCTATAGCAAGAGGTGACAAGAAACTGCTCTGCCCCATGAGCTTTTGGCCTCAGGAGATAAGATTGCTTCCTGAATTCCCTGTAATGCAGCAGGAGAGTATCCACTCCTGTACCTCTTTTTGGGTGTAGCCTGCTCCTCACCTATACTGTACTTTTACTCAAGAGCATGGTGATCAGGGGTAGCTAGGCCTTTGCCCCACATCCTTTGAGTTGGTCCATATCCCTTGATAGCAAAGACTAATTGTGCCTGATTTTGTGGGCCATGCAAAGGAGGGTGGTAGGGTTCTTAGGCTAAGCATAAGACCAAAAAGATCTGGGCTCAATTCTTGGCTCTGATAAAAGTTTCCTGTAAGACTTTGGGTTAGTCATTAAGGGCTTACTCCTAAGCCCATTGAAATCAATGGGAATCTTTAGCGAGGATCTGGCCCTTAATGGCAACAAAATGGCAAATGAAATTTAATGTGGATAAATGTAAAGTAATGCACATTGGGAAAAAATAATATATACACAATATGATGGGGGCTAATTTAGCTGCTACTAATCAGGAAAAAGATCTTGGAGTCATCATGGATAGTTCTCTGAAGACATCCATGCAGTGTGTAGTGTCAGTCAAAAAAGCAAAACAGGATGTTAGGCATCATTAGAAAAGGGATAGCGAATAAGATGGAGAATACCTTATATAAATCCATGGTGTACCCACATCTTAAATACTGCGTACAGATGCAGTTTCATCTCAAAAAAGATATACTGACATTAGAAAAGGTTCAGAGAAGGGCAACTAAAATGATTAGGGGCTTGAAACAGGTCCCATATGAGGAGAGATTAAAAAGCCTAGGAGATTTTAGCTTGGAAAAGAGGAGACTAAGAGGGAATATGATAGAGGTATATAAAATCATGAGTGGTAAGGAGAAAGTGAATAAGGAAAAGTTATTTACTTGTTCCCATAATATGAGAACTAGGGGCCACCAAATGAAATTAATGGGCAGCAGATTTAAAACAAATAAAAGGAAGTTCTTCACACAGCACACACTCAACCTGTGGAACTCCTTGCCTAAGGAGGTTGTGAAGGCCATGACTATAATAGGGTTTAAAAGAGAACTGGATAAATTCATGGAATCAATTAATGGCTATTAACCAGGATGGGTAAGGTATGGTATCCTAGCCTACGTTTGTCAGAGGGTGGTGACTGATGGCAAGAGAGAGTTAACTTCATCGTTACCTGTTAGGTTCACTCACTCCGGGGCACTTGGCATTGGCCACTGTTGGTAGACAGGTTACTAGGCTGGATGGACCTTTGGTCTGACCCAGTACGGCCATTCTTATGTTCTTAATCCTTCTGGGCTAGAGCCTCAACTGATGCAAATCAAACTAGAGCCATTGGCTTCAGTAGAGCAAAGCAAATTTACAGCAGCTAAGGATGTGGTCGTTTTTGCCTTAGTATCACTTTTGCAAGGTAGAGAGAAAAATATTCTCCATATCTTCATAGGGATGTTGAGGTAAAATCCATGAATGTCTGTAATACTCAGATACTGTAGTATCTGGAGCCATATACACCATCTTTCCTATCTAGATATATGCCCTTTCCTCCACCCCATACTTAGTGCACTATTCATTAGTTACCTGTATAGTGTAAAAATAGCAAGCCTCTCATACAACATAAACCTTTCCAAAATGAAAATACTAGTTTTCTGGTATTTCAGATGTACAACAAATAGTTTAAAATAGGAGCTGGTTTATATATAATTCCACCCCACCTTCAGATTTCTATTTCCACAAGAGATAATTTGTGTGAAACTAGAGGAACTGATTTTCTAACCAGCTCATTAGGTGCAATTAGAAGAAAACTATCCCTTAGGGTCAATGTAACTCAGCCAAAGTAAAATGACTCATGTTGGAAGGCTCTCTTCCCTTGAGGATACTAATGTCATGCTAGCTTATTTTTCTGACACTTTTAGCAATTTTTACTTGACATTACTTTTCATTAACTATAATGTTCTTGAACCTTAACTAGGGAAATAATACAATACAACTCATTTTCTTACAGGGAACATTTGGACCTAGCATGCTGTTTATGGTCTTTTAAAATTATTTCTTTGATAAAATCCACCCACAGAACAATACAAATTCCATTTAGTAAGTTTTCATTGTAAAAGATTTTACTGCAGCCCCTGCTTCACTAGTTTTGCATTTATTTATTTTTTTAATGAAAATATCACCACAATAGAAATTGGAACAGTAAGAATGTTGGATAGTACAAAGTCCATATTAGCTTACTGGGAGCTGTGGACACATCTCAAGGGAGTAGAGGTAATACTGTAACATATCTAATACTGTAACATATCTAATATGGTAGTCTTTAGAGTCATTCATTTTAAGTGATTCCTAAACAAAATTTCCACAATATGTCAGGACAAATTCTGCCCAGTTTCATATTCCCATTATATTTTTAATTGTCATCTGGTTTTATGGGGTACAAGACAGGTAGATATTGAAATGAAGCAGACTGCACTCTTTGTAATTCAAATCCACATTTACAAAAATAAAGCATTTATTGGGTTACTTGCAAAACCTACATTTATGTGTGGAAATGGTGTATTTTACATGTGCACTTGGGGAGCAAATCCACCTAATTTGTGTGAATAAATGCAGAATCTTCCAGGTAACCTGATGTGTTCCATTTGTTGCAGATACACAGTTTGAAAACTGAGATCGTTGTGGTTGTACTCTTTTTTCCTTTTCCCCCCCAGCTATCAGAGTTGTTCAAAAAAAAAAACAACTTGGATCCTCAAATCAATTTCCATCAAGTTGTAGTCGCTTCTGTATGGAGACTTTTCTGCAATATAACAGATCTCAGTGTTAGGAAAATATTCCTGATATTCAGCTTAAATGTTTCCTTTGTTCTGTTTCATCTCATTGCTCCTAATAATATCCCCACGGCCCATCTTAAGTAATTTCTACCCCTCCTTTGGGTTTACATTTTTGTTCTGTCATTACATATTGAACACAACTACATTTCACTCTTACTGAACTTTAATAGCTCCCACCCTTGCGTGGCCACCCCCATGTTCCATGAAATAATGCCTTGTAAAAATCAAATTAATGTGCAAAAAAACCAAAATATCTAATATGCAAAAAATTAGACTATAGTTACCACCCGAAAGCTACACAAAACTCTTTAATCTGTCCTTCTTCAACAAAACACTGCCTCTAGCTTGGCAAGGCTGTTTACTTCTGCTCTGTAATAAAAAAGTAATTTGTTAATGCCAGATTTCTTTTTATTTTTTCTGGCTATAGTTGTAACAGCTAAAAACAATTGACTTTTGATCCTCACTGGGTGTAAGTCAAATGGCCTTATTATTTTCCAGTACAGTGTAATGTTTTTGTTTGCCTTTAGCTGACAAATTAATTCAGCAGTGGGAGGAAGAGTTGATCTGCTCTGCTCTTAGAAATCCCTATAGTTGATGAATTTGTGTATGAAGAACAGCACAGAAGATAGTTTAGTAACCTAGAGGTAAATACATTATTGATGTTCATCTATTAAAACTGAACAGCCCAGCCACTCCTGAGAACTTTTAGTTCAGAAGACATTGATTAGGGGGTTTTACATCACTTTTGTGTAACCTCACTGACCTGTTTTGCATTAAACAGTACTTTAATATATATCAAAATATCTTACCAGGCAAACAAACCAAAAATAGTTAAGTTGGCATTCAGCTTACCAGACAAATGAACCTTTACTGAAAATTGCCATAAAACATTATAGATAAAACAAACAAAACCCAAGGCAAAATACTCCCAGGCAAATTCTCTGCTGACATATGGACAGAACCTGAATAGAATTTTGCTTCTTCAGACCATCAGAGAATTGGCCTTCTAAGTTGGAAAGCTAGAAATTCATAGGTAAGAATCAAATACTCCATTAAAGTCTACACATGGATCTACCACGGTACTACTATCCTCAGAAGACCACTCAGCTCAAGATAATTTTAACCATGTGATAACATTTGTTTAATCAATATAATCAAAAATAAGGGGTAAAGTACACCAGGGTACTTAAATCCTAATCTTCTGACGTATCAGACAGGTGTTCTCAGGCTTTATATTTTAATGGAGTGCATCTTATGTGGACAATTCGCCTCATATTTGCTATGGAACCTCAACCCGTTTGCCATTAAGAAACATCGCTGAGCCAGCTACAGCAAATGCCTATCTGGAAAAGGTTTAGTACACATGTATTTAATGTATTTTTATCTACTTTGAATGTGTATGAGTGCTTCCCTTTATGATTTTTTAAAGTCTTTTTATTGGGCTCTAAGTATACTGACTTCTAATTAGTCAATAGTGGGCCATGCAGACACTATAATGCACTTGTCAGCCATGCAACCTTTATTATGAACATGAAAACAGTTGTTAATACCTAAATCATTCCTCTATTAATCCTCCCCAAACTAGTCAAAAGCAACATTCCTAACCACTCATATCTCCAAAACAAATGACCTGTCACTTGCGATATACACCTTCCCACAATGTTCACACATTACCTAGAAATCAGAATCTAATCCTTAATAACTCAGACCTCTGACATTCTTAGCCAGTGATAAATCATTCTAAATTTTTAAAGTAAAAGTTTGTACATCTCTAAAATATTATTTTCTGAGATTATCATGATCATTTTCAAATCAGACCGCAGGCACAATTTTCAAGCATGGGAACCTTAACCCTCAGGAATTTGAGGATAATATGCTCATAATCAGTAAAGAATTCTGACTTACTGATTGTACTCATTCTGGATACCTGAAGCTCCCATGCATCTCCAGCTCAAGACCCAACTGGCAAATCTCCATCCTTTCGAAAGTGAATCCTCAGCCACCTTACTAGCCTCCTTCCTTTGCATCTCATCCATCTATACCAGGGGTTCTCAAACTGGAGGTCTGGTTCCCTCAGGAGGTTGCAAGGTTATCACATGGGGGAGGAGGGAGCGAGCTGTCAGCCTCCACCCCAAACGCTGGAGGCAAAGCATGGTTTATAATGGTGTTAAATTGTTTTTAATTATAAGGGAGGGTCACACTCAGAGGCTTGCTGTATGAATGGGGTCACCGCTACAAAAGTTTGAGAACCACTGATCTATACTTAACTTGTAACTAGCTACTCTAGGCTTTCTGCCAGGAATTTCTCCTGCTTCTACTTGCCCAGTCCTGATGGTTACCAGTCTGAGATGAGGGAGCAAGACAAGGCTATGGGGTTGATGTCTTACATAGAAAGCCAGGCTGGGGAAAAGGGGAGGATTTGATACCAATGGGAATCCTGACTTGGCCTTGCCTCTGTTCTCTCGGGTACAGTGCAACCTAGCGGCTTACCTCAAACTCTGGAAATTATACAGTCTCCTAAGGGCTGATAGAATGAACATAGTAATAAGCATTTAGGTATGTAAAATGAGTATTAACAATATGTGCCTATGTCATGGGTCCAGTACCCCCACCCCACCTTCATCACCTGGGGTGGGGTATGGGCATGGTAGCCTGACAGTTAAGTCAATATGGTTGCGCTTAGCCACCAGGCTACATAGTCCAATGTTCAGAGTCAATACAACCACCCTCACCTGCAGGGGAGCGCAGCCCAGCAGCCAGTGCCTGGGGGCTGTCACCAGGTGGGGTGGCAGCCCCAGTAGGGGGCCCAGGCCCACCCATCTACATCAGGCCCCAACCCAGGGCCCTAAAAGCAGTGAAGTGGTCTGTCACTGGGTCAGCAGGGAATCCCTCTGAAACACACTGACCTCATGAGAGTGAGAGGTACCACTGCCTCAGCCTCACTGGGTCACTTCCTACTGGCTTTCCTGCAGCAGAGGTCCATAGGGTATTGGGGCCTCCAGGCTCCTCAGTGCCAGACACATCACTGAAATGAATCTCGTAGGTGGCTGACAACTCTTTAATAGCTGTCTATAGCATAATAGCCCAATACAGAAGCTTAGGACAGGAAATGAAGAATGCTTTGTCCAAATGCAACCACAGGGCATATTTAGCGAGGCAGAATGCACAGTAATCCACACTGGAGTTTGGCCAGGCTGCTGGAGATAGCACCCCTGCTTTGGTGAAGAGCACTGTGGGATCTTTAATGACTGTGAGTAGAAAGATTGTTGGGATAAGGTTTGCATCTACTACTCACGCTCTGTTTATTTTTAATTCAGTTCTCCTTTATGGTCTTTTGCAGTACTCAGGGAAGCTTTTCACACCCTGAATATCCTTGCTGCTGATGTTGTGTTTTCCTCCAGGTTCAGGTACTTAGAATGTTGATGTTTCAATAGTCTCACCCTCTGCTTAAGGCATATGATAAAAAAGATTTATTTAGAAGTCAGACATAGCTCTGTATAAATTAACCGATTATCTGTATAAAAGCCTACCTGTGCATCAAATTTCCATGATTACTGTATTAAAATTACTGTAAATGTAAAATCCCAACATTGTAACAGACGTGTTCGTTGCTGAGTTATTATGACTTACTATTTGTATTCTGGTAGCATCTAGACCAGGGGTGGGCAAATTATGGCCTGTGGGCCACATATGGCCCGCGGGCCCTTCCTGCACGGTCCCTGAGCCCACTGGGGAGGCTCCCCCGGCCCTCCCCCGCTATCCCTCTGCAGCCTTAGCGCACCGCATGAGCAGTCTCTGGGGGGCGGGGCGGCATGGTTGTGTGTCTAGCTCTGGCCACTGCTGTGAGTGATGTAGTAAGGGTGCCGGGGACGGAGCCAGGGAGTTGGATAAGGGGCACGGAGACCTGGGGGGCAGCCAGGGGACAGGGATCAGGGGGTGGTTGGATGGGGTGGAGGTTCTGCGAGGGAGGGATTGGATGGGGCGTGGGAATCCCGGGGCTCTGTGGGAGAGCAGGAGTGTGGATAGGGGTCAGGGGACAAGGAAGGGTTGGATATGGGGTGGGGTTCCAGGGTGGTGGTTAGGGGCGGGAGTCTCTGGATGGGGCAGTCAGGGTCAGAGGTTCTGAGGGGAGAAGTCAGGGGGAGGGAAGTGGGATGGGATCAGATAGGGGGTGGGGCCAGGCTGCTTTGGGAGGCACAGCCATCCCTACCCGGCCCTCCGTACAATTTTGAATGCTAATGTGGCCCTTGGGCCAAAAAGTTTGCCCACCCCTGATCTAGACTCCCTAATTGAGATAGGGGCCAGTGTCTGCTCCAAGAAGTTTGCCGTCTGAATAGGCAAGACAAACAAATGGTGGGAGAATAGAAGAATTATCCTCATATTATAGATGGGGAAACAGAGGCACAGAGAGCTAAAGCAGGGGGTTGGATAAGAGGTCGAGTTGGGATACAATGCCCTTTTCTCAACTCCCTGACCAATGCTCCATTCAGTAGACCATACTGCCTCTGAACTGATTTGGGGTTTTATTTATTTTTTTGTAAAGATCAAAACATTCTTTCAGCATCATCGATACTTTAAACACACACATCCAATCCTGCAGCCCTTTACTAATAAATAGTTTGTTAAAAAAGATACCATCTTCCCTAGAGATAGTTAAACCAACTGAAATGTGTTATACTTGAACTATAATGGTAATGTACAAAAAGTGTTTGTGTCTATTCAAGAATTTACACAAAGCTCACTGCAAACAATGAAAGAACTCCTGTGTTGTTTACATTTTTGCCAAGATAGTTGTTTATGAAAGTTGTCACTGAAACTGGAGGTATTATTTTAAAATTATCTTAAAATAGGGGGAATTATTATTTAACTTTTACTTCCTGCAGTGCTCAACTGTCAAAAGCATTGCTATTTCCCCCTGGTAACTACTATACAGTCTAAGTAATTATACTCTTCCCATAGCACCAACCTTTCACACATTAGGGCTAGATGACAGAGAAGAACAAAGAGTATAGCAATAGTGACAAAGAGTCCTGTGGCACCTTAAAGACTAACAAACATACTGGAGCATAGGTGTTTGTGGGCTAATACCCACTTTGTTGGATGCACCTATAGCGATAGCAGTATGAAGTGCTTTGAGTATGGGTTTGTGTAATATTCTATATATTTGCTCTTTGTGATACCTTTGTGGTACATGGCTATTAATTTTCGTAATGTTTTTGTCAGCATTTCAGCTCTCAAGAAATTAATGATGCAGTATCAAGGGAGGATACTGAAACTCTTAACACTAAAGGAAATGCATTTAGTATGCACTGTCCTAGAGAGAGTGTATGACACAATGTCATGACACTTTATTATACAGAGTTCTTGCTTGTTAAAGTTGCTAGTTCTAGTTCACAGTCAAATTTATTGCCATTATGTAATACAAAGAGATATGTCAGGGAGGACAGGGCTGGGAGGGAGCAAGGGAAGAATAACAGTCCCATTAAATGAGGAATCAGAGACAGAAAGATGAAAGGAAGAAAATAATTCACATAACTATCCTTTTTGTTGTTTTGATGTTACAATGAGTTCTGAATTGCTGCTCCTTTCTGCGACCCAAGTTTGTTTCTTTGTTCTTTCATGGCATGAAAGTAATCTTTATGCCATTACTTTTGCAAAACTCATACAGATTTTTGTGTGTTTTATTCAAGTAAACAGCTCAAGCAGCTTCCAGTTCCAAATGCATTGAAGAAGCATTAGTGATGATCACTTTGATCTTTGATTAATCTTTTAACATAGCATTAGGTACTGTGAGGTTATTAGTAATGCAGAGGGACTAGTAGTCATGGATAAAGCATAAAATAGCTCAAACTATTTCTTTAGCTCAGCTGCCAGCATGCTTATGTGATAATCCTTGAAATACAGTACCTGTGGAGTAATTGCAACAGGTATGATCATTTACAGAGATGAATGGTCTGTAATGCTGAACAATTCTGCAGATGTTACTATGAGCAGAGATGGGGCTTTGTGAGTGAAGAGCATAGTTGTGTGTTCTCACTCCTTGGACTGAGGGTATGAAAGGGAAAAAGCAATTCTATGACAGGAAAAAAGGCTGGGCAAATTTATTTTTGACTAATTGGTTTTCACTTGAGTAAAAAGTTTTCAATTTCAACTGAACTATTTCAAAATGTTTTGTTTTGTAAAAGTCTCAACATTACAATTCCATTCAGCACCACTTTTAGAAGTTGTAGAAACCAGCTCCACTGGCACTTCAAGCATATATTCTTCCAGAGCTCAGTGGAGGGCAAGACAATGGTGGGATTGGGATAATGAGTATTGATAATGTCCCTGGATGTCTAGAGGTGAGGAGGGGTATTGATAGGCAGTGTATGTTGAAGTAAGGAATCATCAGTACTACTAAATAGTTAGAGCATACTCAGCAATAAAACAAGATTGCCAATTTTTACTATAGTAAATATATAAAAATATTCTGGTGATTACTTGAAGTAGGTGTTTATTAAAAATTAATAATCTCTACTGGTTCAGTGGCTGGGTTAGGATAATCAGCCAGAAACCTGGATGCTTATTTCCAAGCTAGCTGAACCTCTGGGTTCAATCTAACTGAAAATTTCATAACAATTCTGTTCTCACAAAATTCTGGCATTTCTGCCTCTGGTCTCTGATGAAAACAGTTAATGTACCTGCACTCTGATCATTATTTAACCAAGGGGGGCCTGATTAACAAGAGGTGTTCCTAATTACCAGACCAGGTTGGGGCAGAGTAACTGATGAATGGATAAAAGCACAGGGAGGAAGGAAGGAGGGGCAGGGCTTAGTTGGCCTTGATAAAAGGGAATTCTTTGGGAGAAGACACCTTTTCTCCCCTCTAGAGAAGAGGTAGTAAAATTGGATGCCATTGTAAATACTGTGACTGCAGTAATATGTTGAAGATGCTGGAGTGAAACACTGTGAATAAACTGCATGGTGGTATCTGCGGGAGAGAAGGTCTCCAAGCAGTCTGTGTTAGGCAAAGACAGTAACAGTGAGTGCCCCCAGCATATTCCATAACAATAAAACATTAAAGCATTCCTTTAACAAATGTTAATTATGGACAGCAATTAAAAACAATCAGATGTTGATTTTTTTATACTGAATACAGTTAAAGCAGGGTTTGGCTTTTGATTTGTTTGAGTCAGTTCTTAATATCTCAATTAGTAAATCTCATCTTATTATTTATCTCCATGTGACAGAGTGCTGTTTGGTATCAGATATTTTCTGAATAAGATTTTTTTTCCCTGTGCTTGAGTATCTTTTGTTATTATTTGGCTGACCTGATCAAAGGGTTGACTGATGTGTCTGAACATCAACATTGGGAATAAAAAACTCCTTTGGTGAAATGACTTGCTGTGTAGTAGGATAGCATACGTTTGATCTTCAAATACATTTTAACAGTGATAAGCAGAGCTCCAGCAAAAGTTGCATATCCTCCATATCCTTTTAGGTTTTAAAGAAACCCCACCTGGTTGATTTCTGACACCAGGAGACTGTCAGAAAGAGGATAGAGATTCATTAGTGCTGTATTAATTTGGAGAGCTCCTAGAGAGAAAAGGGATGGAGAGATGGGGGCGATTGTGTATGAGTTACTTCTATAGTTTGAGCTGCTGATTGTATGATTATGCCTTGGTTCTTATGCCTGGGAAGAGAGAGGAAAGGATTGAACTGCGTGGAAAACCTTAGGTCTTTTTACTTTCATTCCTGGATCAGTCATGGCTAGTATAATCAAGGAACCCATGAGATAACTTGTCCTGGAAGGAGGTTAAATATTAAAAATGAAAAAATCTTGTGAAATATGTATAGACGTTTATACAGTGAACAAGACAGTGAGAAATCACAAATAATGGTTAATGTTAATGAAACTGGAGTGTTGACATCTGAGCTACTTTGCTGTGTAGCTCACCCTCCCACACCTCCAACCCACAAATGTTTCTGAAGCTGCCTAACCCACAATACCTATCCAAAATTCAATTAGGATATTTGTTTTTTTCCCATGACACGTCATCACAGTGACACGGCTTAAACTTTGCCTTCTCCCCTACAAAATGAAAAACTTTTACTATGCTTCTGTATCTCATGAATCATTAATATCCTTTGATCCTAAACACATAACTAGTTTACAAAGAGATTTAGGATGTACATTGTTATGCCACTTCTGTAAAAGCTAGGATACATCAGATATGAAACCGGCATTTCACATTCACCGGAAGTGGTTCATAGCTCCTCTGAGCAAGCTAACACAAGAGAGGATGACTCACTTTTTTAATCTCCTTGTACATGAAAGAAATCATTATCTCTTTCACAGATCAAACTTGAGGCCAGCTCTGTGGTTCATCTTAAAGTCACTGAGTTTCAATTTCTTAGTTTTTTAATTTGATCACTGTTTAAAATCACCCCAGCTCTGTGTGTGTGTATTTGTGAAACTATTTAAATCCAGAGCACCTCATACATTAAATCCATGCTCTTTTAAAGTAGATTCAGGATTTGTTTTGTTTTCTAATTATAACTAAAAGTAGCCCTGCTGCCATAAATGGAAGTCCTATATAATTTTTTCCCCCTCTGCCTCCCGGAGCTGCTCTTTTTATTGTTCTCTCAATATGTTCTTCATTTTCTACTTAACTATGCATGCAATCATGGCAAAACCCTCCTGATTTGAATAGTTCAAATGAGATTTGGATAAGTATCTAAAGCTTTGGTGTCCTTATTTACTCTACCAACTTTTTAACGTCTGAAATTAATTATAATATCTTGTGACAGGAAAGAAATTTTCAAGATTATGAAAAATTGGGTAAAATTTCTTGATTTCCACTTCTAATATCTTAAGTGAAGTCCATGTCCAGAGAATTTATAATCTAATTTCTGACAAGATTGGAAAATGTATCTATCTGAGGTACTTATAACCCCCATAACTGTAGTACCTGAGTACCTCACAATCTTTAATGTAAGGTAGGGAAGTACTATTTTCATATGGGAAACTGAGGCACAGAGAGACTAAGCGACTTGGCCTCGGTCACACAGTAAGTCTGTGGAGATATCCTGAGTCCCAGGCTAGCATTTTGCACCTTGAACAATCCTTTCTTTTTTGGTTTAAATGGACTAGTAAGAAGAATGGTGCAAGGCACAAAGGGAATCTTTCCATTGACATGAACTTACTCCTGATCAGGCCTAAAGAGATGCTTTTTGCTTTCTTATGTAATTGTAGCAAATGAAAACTTCAGAGTTTCCCTATGGATGTTGTTTTCATGCAGCTTTACATGAGCTACGAGTTAGTGTGAGTACCCAAATGCACCGCCATGCAATGCCGGAGTAGATTGCTAATATATTTGCTCTCTACCTATTGATGTAAATCCTTTTGCAAGTGGCAGAATTTCTAGTATAATGAAAATATCTTTGGTAAAGCACAGAGAGGAAGCATAAGATGAATATTATTAGCACAGTCTATCCAAAGCATGGGTATATGCTATATAGCTTAACAGTTTGAGCATAGCTATTTTTTCCTATCTCAGTTAACTTGCTTGCTCATAGCTTTTTGCTTCACTTAGTGTGGCTATTAGCAACCAATGATTACTTCAAGTAATGTTCCCAACTGAATTTTCCATGGAGTATTTTTTCCTACCAGGAAAGCCAAATGTACAGCTCTTTTAGTAGATGCTTTATGCTCATTACAGCACAGTAATTAGGACATTTGGAGTAATACAGTAGTTGTGTTACATAAATTGCTGAAAAGGCGGATTGCAGTGGACTAAGTGTCAGTTTAAAGTTTTTAATTCAGCCCTAATAATATCTCCCATATCCACGGGAGTCCTGACAAATGACACAAGGATGGGTTTTTGCCATGACTCTCAAGAAGTTGCCTTATCAGCTGTTCTGAGTCATGATTGTTGCCCCTGGTCGTACAAGAAGTAAAAAAGAAATAGCATGACTGGTGACCAGGCAGCAGCACAGGATGAGGTGGGTAAGCTGCTGTGTTTAGACTGGGTGATTGATTGTTTGCAGGGTGACAAACAACATTACCATATCAGCTTCTCCCCTTACTCATGTAAATGCAAATGCATGAATGGTCATCGCGAGAAACTAAGAACCTGCCTAAAAGCCTGTCTTCTCCTATTCAATAAATTATCATTGTCACTCTCATGTCTTATAGAGGACTTGTTGGGTTCATAGAAGATTAGGGTTGGACGAGACCTCAGGAGGTTATCTAGTCCAAACCCTGCTCAAAACAGGACCAACACAAACTAAATTATTCCAGCCAAGGTTTTGTCAAGCCAGGCCTTATAAACCTCTAAGGATGCCACCTTGCTGAGTAACCATTCCAGTGCTTCGCCACCCTCTTAGTGAAATAGTGTTTCCTAACATCCAATCTACAGACTATTACTCCTTATTCTGTCATCTGCCACCACTAAGAACAGCCTAGCTCCATTCTCTTTGGAATCCCCCTTCAGGTAGTTATTAAATCCCCCTCCCCTTCTCTTTTGCAGACTAAATAACCCCAGTTCTCTCAGCCTCTCCTTGTAAGTCATGTGCCCCAGCCCCCTAATAATTTTCATTGCCCTCCCCTGGATTCTCTCCAATTTGTCCACATCCTTTCCATAGTGGGGGGGCCAAAACTGGACACAATACTCCAGATGTGTCCTCATCAGTGCCGCATAGAGGAGATTAATCACTTCCCTCCATCTGCTGGCAGTGCTCCTACTAATACAGCCCAATATGCCAGTGGCCTTCGTGACAACAAGGACACACTGCTGACTCATATCCAGCTTATCATCCACTGTATTCCCCGGGTCCTTTTCTGCAGAACTGCTGCTTAGCCAGTTGGTCCCCAGCCTGTAGTGGTGCATGGGGCACTTCCTTCTTAAGTGCAGAATTTAGGGTTAGATGGCAGTTTATTCACAGGGGCATATATACAGTATGTGTTTCATGACAGTACTACACAAGGCTCTATATGCCATTTTAAATTCCACTTAAGCCTTAGATGTAAAGCCTAAGGGCCTCTTGCAGGCCTTCTGCATTTGTTGCAAGGTGAACCCTGTTCTGTGCCATAGCATTCTTGTGTAACATGCTAGCTGCACACATAGAAACACCTTCTTCACCAATGAGGAAAAAACTTAGAACCTTAGCATCAAAACCACAGACTGCTATCTCTTGAGCTAGAGACCAGCTTGCTTAGGAGTTCCCTAGGAGACAATAGCAAGAACTTGGTCAACTGAACCAGCCACTGGAGGCATATGTGATCAGACAAACTGTGCTAGTGCACCACACTTCTCTGTCCCCTCCCAAGCTAAAGAGTTGAAAGAAGGAGAGACTTCTGAAAAAGATTTAGGGACCAAAGTGGAAAAATTATTACTAAGGAACTAGTACTTTGAAAGACTGACTTTTTAGGATATGGGTGGTTTAGGAGGTTGGTCAAAGGACATTGTACATTTTATCCTAGGTCCCTGAATAGAGCATGGGCTATTTAGTGATTGAATAACTGCTGGTATCTCGTGTGAAATGAATTGATAGTCATAGTCCAGATCCTAGCGGTCTGATGTATGTATCACAAAATCCCGTCCTCTCTCATTTAAATTGTGTTTGCACCTTTGGGGCCAAGACATGAATGTACCCTAGATGTACTCCCTCTTGATCTGGTCTGAGGCATGTGCATAGGACATAATAAAGAAACACTGGTGCTACCTATGCTGTACCTGCTCTGTGGGTAGAGGACATTTTCTCTCCAACACGGTCAATCCAATATTTTAAATCCATCCATTTCATTGTTATTTTAAAATAAAGAAAATGTACTTTCTTCACTCTCCATAGCTACTGTAGATTGTGTTTTATTGTCAGTGTCTACTTCAAAATCAGATAGTCCTGTAGCTATGGTGTACATTTAGCAACTCTCTAAATAGTGTGGTAACTTAGATTTCAACAGCTGGTTGTGCATGACAGCGATGAAAATACCTTTCTAGAAGACTATAAAGAGCTACATGTTATATGTGCTGGTTTTTTTCCTTAGATGAAATCAATAAGAAAGAACCCGGCCAGCTAAGTGTGAGCTCAGTATTATTGGGAAGCTCTATAAGGAGGAGTAGGAAGCTACATAACCTCTAATCAATACAAATCTTTGAAGTGATTACCCTAAAGCTTATTGGAGCAAGGAATGGATAAATACGTAGGAAAAGACTAAAATGTACTGTGTGTGTTCCTGAGCTTTATTATGTTGGCATTATTACTATTATACTAGCAGTTCAATAACCTTTATGTTTTGACTCCAGTTTGGGTCTCTCAGCAGCTTCCTTTGGCTTTATTTCATTACTTTATCTCCACAGAAATGAACAGGAAGGGACATTTCCTCAGCACAAAGCAACAAAGATTTTCAGCCTTTGGGGTAATATCTGGTGCAGTTTGAGTTTATGTTCTATTTAACAAGATGTCAGTGCCTTCTAATGAAAATGGAACAACTATTGCCCAGGTTCTGGCTCAAAACACTGGAAACGAATATGTCTAATCTTAATGCATCCTATAGCATGCAAGGATTGATTATGATGCACTTAAGTTGTGACAGCTACTGGTTCTTTTGGGTAGAAGTGAGCATATTAAGAAGATGGGAAGGAAAACTACCCCAGGAAGAAATAAAGTGTTAATGTCTCAACTGCTCCTACAGAATTTGTTGTTAACACTCCCTGCATGTTTCTATGAGCTCTAATAAGATGCACACTAATCCCTGCAAAAACCTCAGGATAATAACACTCCTACTAGACAGTAGTCTGCTGTTGGCTCTATAAACAGGTTGGAAACATAATTTTCGGCAAACAGAGGACCCATGTGAAAATCTTTAAATTTTGCCACTAGCTAATCGAGCTACTGTACTGTGCTGGCTGCCCTTTACACTTTTCTCCTGGCAAAGTCGCAATGCCTCAAGGTCTCACAAATGCTGCCAGGGAAAGACAGAGCATATAGTGAATAATGTTAGCTGAAAAAATGAATTGAACTCTCAAGGCTAGAATATGCAGGCTGCATGGCCAAGTATAACCTTTCTATTGCCGTACTTATATTTTGCTGTGATATTTGATAGGGAGCTTCTGACAGACTGATAAGATTTGACAAATTTTATACCACATTCCTGTAACAGACTGTCTGAATTCCGGTAGTAACATGAATGAAAGACTCACCAATAGCTTGACTTGGAATACAGTTTTATAAAGTGTGGGAGACTGTTTTACTTACATCCCTGTTTTGCTTACATGCCTATAATCAAATTCTAGTTATAAATGTATTTCCTTATTGGGGGATTTGTATTGCTTCAAACTGAGACAATATTATTGACCAAGATCTCTTTCGAGCTGAAGGTGTGTGGCAAATGAAAAAGACAAATGGGGAACTCATTATGAACCTGATTTTTTTTCTAATCTACCAAAACAGCTGTTCTGTGCTCAGCTGTAGAGCATTTTCTACTCACAACATTCTGATTTTTTTGTTATTCAAACAGCACATGCCCATCAGACTCCCAGGTGACTTCCCCAACCACTGGGCCAAAGTGGAGGCTGTCACCATTGCCTCTATCCTGGCCATTGTGTGTGGAATTAAGAATGCTCTGAGGCTATTCCACCCGGTTTGAGGATTGAATTTATAATCAGGTGGGAAATAGGCACCTGGGTGCTTGCCTGAAGCAGCAGTGTGTCTGACCAGAGTCAGAAACCAGGGTGCCCAGAGAACTCTTACAACTGCAACATAGGTGCCTATAAGATTAGCCAGCATCTGAGCAGGCATTTTGTGGATGACAGTGGGTCTTAAATCTGGGATTAGGATGCCTAAATTCCTTTGTGGATCTGGGCACTTTTGAAAATTGCACTAGACATATATCTGGAGAAAAAATATTTCCTTACCAATGAACATTGATATCCATGGTCAGATTAGGTATTATAATGAACTGTTGTCCTCGGTTATTGCTATAGCATATCCTAATTGTCCTCTTCCTTAGCTTTTTTCTCACATCTTATTTTGGTAGTCACATAGTCTATGATGGAAGTGGGAAAGGGGGTTACTAGAAAGCTGATGACAAATAACGGTCTGAGTATAAGTGTATTTTAAAGTACAAGAGTATAAGCAAGGTCTTTTAAAATCATGCACCATGACTGTGAAGGAGATGAAGAAAAGATGGTTGGCCTCTACTTCAGCATCCACAAACTCTTGATCAAGAAAACTTCTGTGCAGTTAATAACCTGGTCAAACTGGACATGCATCTAGCGTTGACAAAAATGAGTGTTTTCACTTGAAGAGTTCTCAGATTATTTTGAACTCTTTGATTCAGATCAAGGTCCCTACTTGTGTGAGGCAAAATTCATTCTTGAGAGTGTGAATGTAGTGTGTTCATTACTTGTATTTTACTTGCCAACACTCCAGGATCACTGAAAGTATCACTGGGACTGATATACCGAATCAGGGTTCAGAAAGCACTGAATAAATGCATTGTTCTGCTCAGGGCCGGCGACAGGGGGGTACTACGGGTACAGCTGTACCGGGCCCCGCACTTTAGGGGGGGGGCCTTAAGTCCGGGGCCCGGTGCACAGCAGTACCCTAGTCGTCCCCCCTTGTCGCCGGGCCTGGAGAGCGGGGAAGGGGTGGGGAGGCGGCGCGGCGCGGCTCTCCTCCAGAGGAGCGTGGGTGTCCCCGGCAGGAGAATTGAGCCTGGCCAGCGGCAGCGGCGCACCACCACAGCACTGTAGGGCTTCCCCTGCCGGGTCCGGGGGAGAAAGAAAGGGTGCGGGGGAGGGGGGGAGAAAGAAAGGGCGCGGGGGAGGGGGGGAGAAAGAAAGGGCGCGGGGGAGGGGGGGAGAAAGAAAGGGCGCGGGGGAGGAGGGGGAGAAAGAAAGGGCGCGGGGGAGGAGGGGGAGAATGGGCGCGCGGGGGGGGAGAAAGAATGGGCGCAGGGGGGGAGAGAAAGAATGGGCGCGGGGGGGGGGGGGAGAAAGGGCGGCTCGCACCGCTCCCGGGCTTGCGCTGCCGCCAGTCACTGTCAGCTGGGGGGGGGAGTGCCAGCTGGGCTGGGGGCCCCCCCGGCTGGGCTTCCCCCCCCAGCCGCTGTCAGCTGGGGGGGAGCGCTGGCTGGGCTGGGGGGGCCCCCGGCTGGGCTGGGGACCCCAAACGATCAGAGTAGGGGGCCCCCAAATTTCTGTCGCCGGCCCTGGTTCTGCTGAGCTTGTGTCCCTTCTCAGATATTATTATCTTAATATCTTCCTATACACATCTAAGGAAAAGTTTCATGTTAATCCTATGCTTTTATGTTCTCCAAAAATAATATAATGGTGGCAGTTAGACTAGATTTGGGAGGCAAGCAGAGAAGTGACAATTTATTGTTCTAGCCAATAAAACAAGTATTTTCTTAGTAGACAATAAAAAGTGGTGAGGACTGCACTATGAGTAGCGATTTATGTGAACAATTAAGGAGTGGCAAGGTATCAAAATGGCTTTCAAACAATTGATATTAATCATTCAAAGTTATAGAAGCTTGTCAAAATTGCAGGTTTCTTTATTATTTCACAATCATTGTTTAGTAGCCCACTCAGTTACTAAACATTCAGAGATTAAGAAATTTGGACTTTTACTGCAAACCTAGCTAGTGAATTTTAAAGTGATTCACTTCTAAGATGAGCGATAGTCTATTTTTCTTTTAATATAAAGCTCCATATATTTTAACAGACAGATTGGGGGTGTTTTTTGTGAAACCTGTCAATTTCTATTGCTTAATAAGATTTATATTTGTGCTGAGCACCTCCTGAGTGCTTGAGTGCCCTGAAGTCCATAGGAGAGGGAGGTGTACTGGGCATTTCAAAGGACTAGGTCAGGGGTGGGCAAACTTTTTGGCCCGAGGGCCACATTGGGGTTCAAAATTGTGTGGAGGGCCAGGTAGGGAAGGCTGTGCCTCGCCAAATAGCCTGCCCCCCCCATCTGACTCCCACTCACCTCCCACCCCCTGACTGCCCCCTCAGAGCTCCCAAGACATCCAGCCCCCCCGCTCCTTGTCCGATTGCCCCCTCCAGAGATCCCCCCCTCCCTAACTTCCCCCCGCAGGACCCTACCCCGTACCTAAGCCCTCCTGCTCCTTGTCCCCTGATTGCCCCCTTCCAGCAACCCCCCACTCTAACTGCCCCCCAGAATCCCCAATCTAAGCCCCCTGCACTTAGTTCCCTGACTGCCCTCTCCCGAGACCCCCCCACCCTAACCACCACCCAAGCCCCCCTGAGCGCCCCTCACCCCTGTTCTTGCTTACTTTGCTCAACCGGGCATGGCCCCACGGCTTGCTGCTCTCATCTGGCTCCTCGCCTGGCCCCGGCAGCTCAGCCCGGCACCCCCGGGCGGGAGCGCGGCGCCCCTCACCGCGCTGCTCGGCCCCTGGGCACGGAGGAGGGGGCCACTGGCACCACTCCCCTGCCGAGAGCTCGCAGGCCGGATAAAATTAAAGTGAAATAAAGAGAAATACGCGCCACTCCAACAACGGTCAATGTGTTTTGAGTGCGCCATCTATTGGGGAAACGTGGGCATTGCAGGGAAAGGGGAAAAAAAGGAGGTTTTTACTATAATTTGGACAAGTTCGGCGGGCCGGATTAAAAAGCCTAACGGGCCGTATGTGGCCCGCGGGCCGTAGTTTGCCCATGTCTGGACTAGGTGCTTAGTGGTCCCTATAAGGTTCTGTGATACACCCATATCTATTTGAAACATTTTAATTAGCCTTCTTGCAGTCATTGGCACCTTCAATGTTTTCCAAACTAGATATCTAAATACTTGTTTTATTATATTTTAATCCCATTTGTATTAGGAAATGTGTTTCAAATCTGCACTGTGATTATTATAATGACAACATTTTAGTCTTTTTCTGTTCTATATAGATCACAGTTGTGTGCACTCATGGCAGGATTATGGTCATAGTTAAGAGTTCAGTGCAAACTTCCTAATTCATGAGTCTAAATTGAGCACTATCCTATCAACTAAATAATTCCAAAAGAGAAATAGTTTTCAAATCTTATCAGCCTGGAATGCATTGTCGGTAAATAAAAATTCTAGTGTTATAGCAAATGACCAATAAATTATTCTAAATTTGCATGTAACATTTAGAGGTCTTTACATAAACATGCACATAATGAGAATATTATAAAAATGTGTTCAGGCTTTGAAATAAATATGGTTCCTGGGGAATAATAAATTCAAGTTACAAAATGATCAGCTTTCGAATAGCGAAGACAACCATTGTTGTTGTATTCAGAAGGAGGAAATCCAAATGGATAACTTCAAATGCAAATGTTAAATTCTAGAATATAGATTGTGCAAAGAAAATAATAGCCACATATTCAGAAGATGAATCAATGACATTTTGGCTGGAGTCTGAAACAAATCTTTGGAGGATGAAGAGTTCTTGGGACTCAAGGTCTTAAATATCCCTGAGCTCAGAGTATAAAACTGTGAAGACTAAAGCTGTGCAAAACTAAATCTCAGATAATTAATAACAAAACCAAGCACTAGAAAAACAAAATAAAACAAATAAATATAGATAATACATCCAAATGCTTCCCCCCGCTATGCTTTTGCATCCCTTCATTATAATGTATCTATTAAATCTTTCCTTCTCCAGACCATGCATCAAATTGGTAGTTTGTAATCCCATCATGCCTTGCTTGCAAAGAAGTACTTGTACACCACTCCTACCCACAGTAAATTCAGTTTTCTTCTCTCTCTGCAAAATCACACAAAGGCAATAGAACACAAGTACTTTGGGCCACATTGTATATACAAATAAAGAATGACATAGTTTCTGAAATCCTTTAAAGGACAATATTCTACTAGCTTAGGAGAAGCCTGCCTCTCCTCACAGATATGAACCCCAATACTCTGCATTTTTATGTTGGAATGCCACCTTGTGCAATGCTATAAATATAAACTGTTGTAACACTGAAAAACCTGGACTGCTTAAAATCGGTGCTGCACTCAATTATTCTTAGGGGTTTTTTTCAGAGTGGTTATAACCTTAAGGCCAGTCAATTTTATTCTTCTTTTGAGTTAGATCAGTTAAAGGAGCATCAATTTTAACAAAATTAGAAATGAACTGCTCATAATATCTAACTAATCTTAGTGGAATCTTACCTCTTGGGTTTTTTTAATTTTTTTTTTTTTTACTGTGGAATGCTTCCATAAAACATTTAATCTTTTGAAATATCAGATTTTGTTGACACCTTTCCTAAAAGTATCTTGTGTCCTGAAGAGCTAATGCATATTTCTTTATTCTTACTTTAAAAACTACTGCTATTACTAGGTTCAGGTCATTCAAACATTCTTTCCAAACAGTGCTATGCATATTATTGTGTGATGTTACATTATACTTTACACACAGTAATACTAATGGGGAACATACTCCTTAACCATGTTCACAATAGCCAGTAAGATAGCAGATGCTACATGTAATCTCAAAGCAGGAAATTTAATAGGGAAAAAAAGCCATACAAATTGTTTTAACCTATGGCAATTGCAAACTCTGTACATTTCCACTTCAGCTGATGTAAGCCCCAGAGTTAGAAGGCTTAAAGGAAAAACACTAAAATCTTATTCTAGCAGGCTTAATTTGCTTAAATTATATTTTTGCCCCTTTGCAATGCTATACATGTTTTATGTTGTATTGTATGTTGTTTTTGGAAATGTTATTAAATGGTTTATGCTAACATCTATGAAAGCAGAGGAAAAATTGCAAAAAGTATAGCTAAGGAGAGTGGCTGACAGATAGCAGACTCTGGTTGGGTAGTAGGACCAAATTACAAGAGAGTGCTATCTAGGACTCTGATGAAGAAAGCTGGGTCGTTGACCAATGGTCATGCTTGATCTGGATTTTCTATCCAGAAATTCCAGATCCCATCTGGAGCTCATTTGGTGGACCTAGCACCAGCTAAGCTGATGGAGCTGTCTTTGCAGAGCAGGGCATGATGCTGGAAGTGCCTTCTGGGAACAAGGACCTGGTGATAGCAAGTCAGAGTGGGACATAGCACTGTATTTTTCATGGGATGAGCCAGCTGGCTGAGGAGGGTCACTTCCTAGATCCCTGTTGACCATGCCTGAAGCTGAGTGAGTGGAGAGTGTTTGTTTTTTCTGACTAATAGTTCTGGGCTTCGCTTCAGTGTGTGAGGCAACTAATAACTGGGACAGTAGGATCAGCCATATCCTTCATCTACCATTTGGGTTTTTCACAAATACAATGTATTTATGCCCATTAGCTTGTTTGAAAGATACAACCTTAAAAATGCTTGGGGGTAGCGGGGTGTTAAATGTTAAGTGTCTAAAAGGATAAGTTGTTAGTTTGGCTTAAGCCTTCATTCATTAATATGAAATAGAACCCCTAGACAGCATTGACCCCAGCCTTTACATTTGCTGCTGACACCTGGCAAAGTTGCACAATAATATATGGATCAAAACCTATTGTTAATGTTCAAAACATCTTCAAGACTAACACTTATGTCAGGGCAACCCTGTGTGTTCTAAAGCTATTGAAACTCTTAAAGTAATCTGACAAGTTAAGAAGTGGATGGATTTGACTTAGTTCTGTGAATTCCACTTCTCAGGGTTTGTGTGTGTGTAACTGACCTCAGCAAATCATAATTTTGAGTGCCACAGTAAACAGTGTTTCATTATGTCATTGGAAATATATTTGTCCTAGGTAATTTGTCCCTAGTGCAGGTTCAGGATCACACTATTCTGATGCACCAAAGACTGATTTTTCAGTCATGTGAGATGATCTTAGCTCTGGAAGCTTTCTAAACTTCAGGAGAAAACTATACTGTCACATCCAGCCAAACTGAGCTATATAAGGTGTCCTTCAAAATGCTGCATAAGCCCTTTCTTTCAGATTCTTGTGTCCTTTTTAGATTAAATATTCTTGACAAAGGACAACTTCTTGCTAGTGATGTTGAGCACCCATTCATGTCATCTGGCATTATGGATGACCAGCACCTTTGAAAATCAGCAGCATAAATGTGACTGAGAATGACCTCCCATCCTTTTCAGGTGCCCTAGCACTGACCTCCCCCTTATCCACAGCCACGGTGCCACCACGTACAATCCAGCCAATGTTTAGCATTTGAGATTGAAGGCTTGAGTTGAGTTCTCAGCATTCTTGGCTAGTCCATAGTGTTTGTGAGGAGTTAGCCCTCGGGTTGATGAGGGTACTTGGGGAGAGGATTTTATATTCTGCTTGTTTTGCATTGTGTTAGCATATTCAGTCTTATTGTACCATTTCCTATTTTTCGGTTTCACTACTCTCTTGTCAGTTTAAATGAAGACATTCAGGATAGTGGGCCTACCTCCTGTCTGTTTATTCTTCAGGCTTTGTGTTTATTGGTCTCTTTACACTGTATTTCTCTCATTTGTTTATATGAGTTGCTCAGGTAGACTGGATTCCTATGGAAGCTCCAATCTCATACACCCGGGTCTGCTGAAGGCCAGAGAAGATGGCATCCTTGTATCAGAGGCAAGTGAATGGTTTACCTGTATAGGAGAATAACATGGCAAGTATGTTCGGAAGAAAAATATGCCATATGATATCCTGGGACTGTGGTAAGCTAGTGGTGCTCTACCAGTAACGCAGCTCTATGATTAACATTTTGCTATCATGTTGGAAAGGCAGTACTTTACCTGCACAACTGCTGCTGACTAGGAGAATGGGTCATAAATCTCTGACAGAAAATAACATTGCTCTCTGAACATCAGCGCTATACATCACTTGGCCTGTCAAAGGTGCAGGAAGAGGCATCAGTTTGAAATGCTGAAACAGCTGCATCTGGTGGGCAGAAGGAAACTGCAGTAGCGTCTGCATGTGCACTGATTGTCATGTCAGGGTTTTGTGCAAATACGAGGAATTCTAAAATGCTGGAGAATCCACTAGCAAAGTAGTTGTGTATTGAAAATATTCTTCTTTATTGACTGTCATGTGGCTAGGATCAAATTTATTATGACCTTTATTATAATGGTCAGCTGATTAGGGCAATAATTAACCAGATGTCTAAGTAATATAGAAAGTGGGACATGCAAAATGGGTTGTTAGGAGGGTAAAATTGTATATTGGTGGGAATGTGTTGTATGTGCAGAGATTATAGAAAAATGTGTCCTGTTGTTCTGCTTTGCACCTTAGGAATTAACTTTTTTTTCTAGAACTATCACACTGTAATTATTGAATTTAGGATCTACATTCTTGGCAAAATATATTTTTTAATTGAATTTTCTTTGTATCTTTATTAGTACCCTTCTTCCCTAACTAGGTCACAGATATGCCGGTTCAGGTAGGCTCTGTTCATGCACAGCATGACGGGCGGTAGGCCATGTCACAACTCTTTATTTAACCCTATAGTGGATGTTCAGTGCAGGTAAACTTCATAAATTAAGACACAAAAGAATGAAAAACTGTCTTTGAAAAGGAATTAAGGAGAGGTGCTTGGTAATTTAAGAAGCTGGAGACAGTTGCAGACTTCCATGATTGGACCAACAGGGAGCCAACGATCATATCATTATAGTCCACCTTAACCCCTCGTACAAGGGGGAGTAGTTGGTAAGGTCCCAGCAAGGGAATTGCTGGAGGAAACTGGATGAAAAATGGGGAGTGGGGGGCTGGTGAAAGTCCCCCCCCCTGGAATTGGATGGAAATGGTAAGGGCCCACAAGGGACTTGCTGGAGGGGCCTAGATAAAAGGGAGGGGAACTGTGGAAGCCCCCCATCTCCTTACCCCTTCCCTCCCTCGGAATTGGCTCAAATTGGTAAGGTCCCAGCAGTGAATCTGCTGGAGGGACTTAAGCTTTGCACCTGCACTGCACACATTTTATCCGTACAGTTAGTCCCAGACATTGGTCAATAATAAAGTTGTGGCCTGATTAAACCCATATCTAATGTCTCCTGCCATTCTTTCGGCATAGCCAGACAATCAATTATTTAGCCCAACAGTTATGGGAATATTTTGAAACATGTCAAAAGTGAAGTAAGTTTGTCATTCTCAGTCATATCCTGAATTGCTATTTTGCTGTCTAACAAAGCCCACAATAAAACTAAAATAGAAGACTTCCACAGTTTCAGAAAATCATCCACATTTGCAATTTCTCCTTTATGTATGTGGTACTTTTCAAAGGATAGCAGTAGCAATATATCAACATCTGATCTATTTCAGACAGGAATTCTTGCGGACAAGAGATGAGCAATCTGCTGAGGTAAATTATAATTTAAAATAATGTCCCTGTGCTCATTGCTTTTATTGTATAAGTTTTTGATTGAGTCAGTGGGAAGGTCCATTCTTAATTTGATTGATGTGGAATTGATGGTTCTATGACCTGAGTCAAATAGAGTATATAGCAAAGGGTAGGTGCTCTATAAACTTAAATAAATAACAAACATAAATACATAATTGCAAATGTCTTCATTTTTGCCTATGGTTTGTCTGTCTGACCAATTGCAGAATGCAACAAGTGTCAGTCGTGTAACAGTCTTCGGAGGCTCATGACAGCTAGCTGTATGTTCTCCAGAACACCGATTTTTAAGATGCTTTGTCAAAATAGCCGATCACATACACCTTCATTATCAAGATTATAACTCACTAAAATGAGCTTATACGTTATTATAATCAGCATATTTAATGTAATGTATGCAGTGTTGTTGTAGCCATGTTAGTCCCAGGGTATCAGAGGAAGGTGGGTGAGGTAATATATTTTATTGGACCAACTTCTGCTGGTAAGAGAGACAAGCTTTGCCCATAGGAGATTACCTCACCCACCTTGTCTATGTTACCTATAAAGTGCCTGATCTGCACTGGTCACTGCGACATATCATTTGGCTAAAGAGGGAGTTACATTACATACTTTGTCAACACAAAGAAAGAAGGCAAGGCAGATGCAGTATTGTACTCAGCCCTGAATTAGTGTTCCTCTTGAACACTGTTGCATGTCTTTTCCCTCCCTGCAGAGAGAAACTATTTTAGGGATAATAAAGAGCTCCCTGACGTCTTTTTAATGAACTGAGCTCTTTAAAAAGTTGTTGGCAGGTTTGTATTCATTAGTTTTTACTACTTTGAGAGAGGCTAATCTGTGTGAGTCATAGCAGATCTATTACAGTAGCCCAATTAAACTTTATCAATGGTAGAACTTCAAACAGAAATACTATTTCAGACATTGTCTGCTTCCATTGAAGTGACTATGACACCAAACAAAGACTCTTTCAGGACAACTCCTCCAAAAGCATCACACTTATCATAGGATATGAAGCATCATGTACTGGTAATCATTTTGACTACTAGGCATTCCCTTTATAACAGCTATGTACAAATATTTGTCAAGTTAAAGTTGACTATTGGGCTTGTTGCGGATGTTTACCAAGCATTTAAAAGCGTTTACAGTGGCCTTTTACTTTGTCACCCAAGATCATTAGAAAATGTCTGTGGGTCTCTCCATACTGTATCTCCATGATTCTCAACCTTTCCAAACTACTGTACCCCTTTCAGGAGTCTGATTTGTCTTGCCTAGTCCTCAAGTTTCACTTTACTTAAAAACTCCGTGCTTACAAAATCAGACATAAAATTACAAAAAGGGTTACTAGTGCTGAAAAATTGCTTAATTTCTAATTTTTATCATATAATTATAAAATAAATCGATTGGAATATAAAGTACTTACATTTCACAGTGATACTTGAACCTGTTTTTTTCACTTGTGAGCCTTGACTGAATCTGGAACCCCACCGCCCAGCGCTGAAGCATGTAACTTATCTTCTTGGGGCAGAGGCCCTGGGCAATTACCCTGCTTGTCACCCCCTAATACCAGCCATGCACTTGTGAGCCCCCACATCTAAACCTGTCCGGCAACCCCCCTGGGGATCACAACTCCCAGATTGAAAAACAGTGATATAGATGAGTTAAGTACCCCCTGCAAGACCCCTGCATACCCCTGGTTGAGAGTCACTGCTGTATCTGACCTTGATGCAACTATTCATAACCAACATAATCAGAATCTAAGGCAGGAACAGCATAGCAACAAAATAGAAGATTAGAATGCAGAGTCAACGGCAGTGCTCTAGAGACAGTTTGTCTTCCAGATAGAAAATTTGGTAACACCTAAGGAAATATTCTCCAGGAAGTTTGCTCCTATTAAGGGAAGTCTGAGTCTGCAGAATGAAAGCTAAACAGTTGACATTAATGAAATGTACTGATGGGAAGGAGGCAACGGTGTTTCCTACCTGTTGTCACTATTAGATGTGGCTGTGAATAAAGTAGATTGAAAGGATTTAGACAAGATTATTATGTGAAGTGGATAACCAAACTTATTGGAGGAGGAGATCTGCAACTGTATCTTCAAATGAATTATGTGGATTGATGAACAGATGTGTCCTGCAAATGCTGACCCGTGTCTGGGTTTTCTCCCCACCCCACAGTATTTCTATATCACAAGAAACACTGTATGCCCTCTACTGCTGTGCATGTATCTTCTTTCTGCTTCTGAACTGTTTGAATTCTTTGACATTGGTCTCAGCACAATATTCTGCAACAGCGGGTTAGACGAGGGAGAAATAAAAAGGGTCATTTTTTTCACTGCCATTTACCCTACTAGTCTTTATGTCCCAAGACTTCTCAGGGAAGGCGCTTTGACAAACTAGTCTGCTGTAATAAGAGCCACAGCAGCAATGTGTACTATAGATGCCATGTGAAGGAGACCCCACAATAAAATGCTTTGAGTTCACTTTTATATGTATTGATCTGATGCCTTAGGGAGTGAGTGGTAAACAGGCCTCCTTTTTCTGTAGACAGATATCAAGATAGCTGAACAAAAATAGTTTGAGAATTGCAAAAAGAGAAACAGCTGGATGGTTAGTACTACTGTATTTATGCCTCTAACTTTTTTTCAATGCATTGACCTTGCCAAACATAATGACATCATTTAGTTCTCCAACTCATAAGACAAGGCCTGAAGAGGTGTAACTTCCTATTTACAGCAAGAACTTTCAGAAGCAGTTACATTTATACAAAGCAGCAAAAGAGTCTCCCATAGAATTCTTATTCCTTTCTAAACAAACCTATGCATGCCGCCTTACTGCAACTCAGTTAACCGGGAATATTGCACTCAATATTAAATTCCTAAATTTAGCTAATGAAGAGGTGATTGACATCTGGGATGGAATGGAAAAAATAAGCCATGATTCTTTTAAAAAACCCACCCCTACGAGAACTTACTTATTGTGACTTGCATTGTTATGTGAAGGGCTCCAGTACAATTTTTTTTTCTGTCTCTTCTTTTCTCCCCATCCATGCTTCTTCTTTAAATGGAGTTTATTAAATAGGATGGATGGATGGACATATGACCACTTTATTAGCACCAAGAAGAATTCTGCAGAACATTTAACATGGTTTTATGATTATCTGATTCCCTTTCAGTTGACACATAGACAAAATACACAAAGGAAATTATAATCAGTTGATCCATCAGAAGCTGGAAAGATATTTATTTTGTTTTTGTTTAAAAAACCCAACCATTAATTTGAAAAGTCTAGAGAAAGATTTGTTCAGTATGGTTTTGTGGAGGGGCGCCTGCCCCACCCTATGCGAAATTGGGCTAGAGCAGCCAGAGAGGCTGTCAGCCAATCACCAAGGGTCAGCAGGGAGTCAATCAGGGCCAAGAAAGAGCAGCCAATCAGGGCAAGGCTAGGTCCTATATAAAGGCTGCCTAGCAGAGAAGCAGGCAGTCTCTCCCTGGTGGGCAAGGGAGAAGGACCGATTCCTGAGGACCTTGGACAGAGCAGTGCTGTACAGGCTCAGGAGATCATGGAAGAGCTCTGGCCCAATACCTGCCAGGCTGTGGCCCTGACTGGAAGGGCTGATAAGGTGCAAAGGACCGAAGGGGAAGTGGCCCAGGGAAAGTAGTCCTACACAGGGGGAGAAGGAAGGCAGGGACACTGCTGCTAGAGGGTCCCTGGGTCAGGACCTAGAGTAGTGGGTGGGCCTGGGTCCCTCCCTTTCCCCTTGTACCACATTTGGCCATAGAGGAGTGGCTGAGATAGACTGCAACCAACCCTTGAGCAAAGGGGTTAAACTTTGTGGTTGTGGTTGGCCACTGCAGCAAGAGTGGTTAATCTCCCCCTGGAAGGGGGTGAGACTGAACTAGGGAGCACTGCTGGAGGACAGTGTCCTGAAGCAAATGGGAACTGTCCTGAAGCGGACGCTGCTGAGCGGGGAACAACACAGGTCCCTTCAAGCAGAAGAGCAGATAACAGGTGAGACAGCACCAGAGATGGTCACTCTGTGGCTGTTGAGAGCTAATTCCTGGACTGTCCAGCAGGAGGCCTTGCAGTGGTGAGTCCCAACCCTGTCACAGGTTTCTTATGACTTTTACTAAATAATGTATGCATAATTATAATTACATGTGTGTGTTCCCATAAATATTCACTGATGTGAAGTAAATTTCATTCTGGAGGCTCTGAGAATGCATCCAGTATTGATTAGGCTGTTGCCAGATGTTGATTATGCCTATCAAAGATTGTATCGTCTTCTATAATGTAATTTGTGTTGAAGCCAGTCTGTCCTGCTCCAGTTCAACTGAAGGTGCTAGTGAAAGCTGTCATTGATCGTTGCCATCATAATCCATATTGCATGGGAGAAGTTATAAGCAGCAGGATCATCTGCCAAGATAGATTCTTGCAAACTATGCTTACTATCCTTTTTCCATGGTAATTTTCACAGATACAATTACACAATACTCCTCATTACTGAGTAATTCTTAATAATTACAGAGGAAACTAGCACCCTGGCCCTTAAATCTTGGAAACAAAGATACTAGCAATAGCTATCTGAGAACATTCACTGTAATAAGTACTTGGGGACAACAGGAAAGAACACAAGTGATTTGAATGTGCTCTTCCACTTCCTGATAAAACGAAATGTTATTCACAGTGAAGTTGATTACACAGAGAACTATCCTTCTCGGTAACTTTGCCAGAACCCACATAAGCATAAAGTTACATCTAAGTTTATTGTGCTTTTTTTTGTTTCAATAGTTGTATACTTGTGTTTGAGCACCACCTATAGGGATTTAAGGGAAATATAAAAAAGCCTGCAAATCTATATATATAAAATGGTGTATGCGTGTATGCATGTGCACTTACTCCTTCCACACCGTTTGAGCTAGAGACTTGAAATTTGGGACAGTTATAGGTCTTAGGGTCTTAATCAGGGTAAGAGTCGAAAATTTTTCAAATCTCACCTCTGACGCCCCCCAGGGGTGAAATTATTTAAAGGCCAATCACATCAGCTGGGCAGCTGCTGTTCTCTGTGACATAGTTATGATGTCATGATACCCCCTCCAATGGACCCCACACTCGCTCAGCTCTCTGCCCCCTCCCCCCTCCAATGGACCCCGCACTCGCTTAGCTCTCTGCCCCCTCCCCACCTCCAACGGACCCGAGTTGGGTTTGGTCGGAGGGTAAGTGAGGTAGGGGTGTCGGGTTTGGTTGGGGGGTGAGGTGGGGGTGTCAGGTTTGGTCCGGGGGTGAGGTGGGGGTGTCAGGTTTGGTCAGGGGGTAAGTCAGCCGGGGGTGTTGGGTTTGTTCTGGGGGGGTGGGAAGGTGTTGTGGTGGGTGAGGGGTGAGGTGTGGGTGTTGGGGTTGGTCAGGGGGTGTTGGGTTTGGTGGGGGGGTAAGGTGGGGGTCGGGGTTGGTTGAGGTGTAAGTGAGGTGTGGGTGTTGGGTTTGTTTGTGGTGGTAGGTAGGGGTGTCGGGTTTGGTTGGGGGGGAAAGTGAGGTGGGTGTGTCAGGTTTGGTCTACGGGGGGTGAGGTGTGGGTGTTGGTCAGGGGGTGTTGGTAGGGAGTGACGTGGGGGTGTTGGGTTTGGGTGGGGGGTGAAAATGTGAGTTGGGGTTGGTCGAGGGGTAAGTGAGGTGGGGGTGTCGGGTTTGGTCGGGGGGATGAGGTGGGGGTGTCAGGTTTGCTCTCCGCACCCTCCCCCCCTCCAACGGACCCCGCACTCGCTCAGCTCTCTGCCCCTTTCCCACCTCCGACTGACCCGAGCAACGCCGGGTATTTTCGCTAGTGTATATATATAAAAGTCAAATGGTGTATGTATGTTCACTAACTCCTTCCACACCGTTTGAGCTAGAGACTTGAAATTTGGTATAGTTATAGGCTTTAGTGTCCTAATCAGAGTAAGCATCGAAAATTTTTAAAATCTCACCTCTTACACCCCCTAGGGGTGAAATTCTTGAAAGCCCATTAACATCAGCTGGGCAGCAGGTTAACAGCTGCTGTTCTCTGTGACATAGTTATGATGTAATAATACCCCCCTCCAATGGCCCTCACACTTGCTCAGCTCTCTGTCCTCTCCCCCCCTCCAACGGCCCCCGCACTTGCTCATTTCTCTTCCCCCCCTCCAATGCCCCCCCCACTCGCTCAGCTCTCTTCCCCCCACTCCAACGCCCCCCCCCCCCCACTCCAACGACCCCCGCACTCGCTCAGCTCTCTTCCCCCCTCAGGTAAGAATCAAAAAAATTTAAAATCTCTCCCCCCTCCAATGGCCCCCGCACTCGCTCAGCTCTCTCCCCCCACCCCCCGTTCAACGGACCCCACACTCGCTCAGCTCTCTCCTCCCTCCCTCCTCCAACGGACCCTGCACTTGCTCAGCTCTCTCCCCCCTCTCCCCTAACGGCCCCTGCACTCAGCTCTCCCCCCACACACACATCTAAATGCAAGAGAATGAAATTAATTAGACAAAATGAGACTTCTGAACAAAATTTGTATTAATAAAAAACATTGTAGTCTTTTTACATCCCAGTTTCCAATTACAAATACCCCGAGCAACGCCGGGTATTTTTGCTAGTAGTAATATAAAATGGGTTCTTGTTACATGAAAATCTACACTACATGTTGGGACTCCTGTTTAGTTGTTGCTCTAAAATGGTGATTTTAAAATGTCTTTTCACTCCCTAAATCACCCAATTCCCATTATACACCCTCCCCCAGGAATAAATTGGGCTATGAACAAATTGCATTATTTTTAAATAAAGTGCAATTTTGAAAAAGCATAAAAGCATCATACACTTCTAGCCTTTGTTCAGTAGATCACATATTCGCAGAAAGCATAAGATATTCCACAAGGGAAATTTCCTCTTTAGTGAGTGGAGAGAGAAGCTACATTTTTGTAAATGTGCCTTTACTGATAAAAATACAAAAGCCATATTCACCTGCTAGAAACCTTTGCAGACATAGCTGGAAGCTTTACGAATCTAATATGAATTTGATTCAGTCTTTCATATTCATATTGGATGATGCCCCATATTGAAATTCTGCAATAGCAATTACCGTATTTTTCGCCCTATAAGACGCACTTTTTCTTCCCCAAAACGGGGGGGAAAAAGTTGGTGCGTCTTATAGGGCGAATGTGCGCCCCGGTTCCCCCCTCCCCGCCGCGGGCGGGCTGCCGGGAGCGTCCCGGTTCCCCCCTCCCCGACGCGGGTGGGCTGCCGAGGTTCCCCCCTCCCCGCCGCGGGCGGGCTGCCGGGAGCGTCCCGGTTACCCCTCCCCGCCGCAGGCGGGCTGCCGGGAGCGCTCCCGGCAGCCCGCCCGCGGCGGGGAGGGGGGAACCGGGACGCTCCCGGCAGCCCGCCCGCGCGGCGGGGACGGGAGAGCGAGGCGCTTTTTTTTTTTTTTTTTTGGGTCCGGCTTTTTTATTAAAAAACGAGGGGGCGTCTTATAGGCCGGAGCGTCCTATAAGACGAAAAATACGGTACTGGTCTTTTCAATAAGTAGGATGAGCGAGCTCAGGTTGCTTACAGTCTGTGAGGAAAAGTCCCTAATAAAAATAATAAATGCATTAATTCATTGCATTGTGTTCCTACAACATCTAGTAAAAGAATTTCACGCTACTATTTTAAGGAAGATCTTGTGCAGTGTGATTGAAATAGATATTTATAGTATGCAAGTTCGTTATTGTTTTAGGTCAAATTGATACCTCAGCCAAGCTGTGCAAAATGTTTGCAGAAAAACCTGAAACCATATGAAATTGGTTTTAAGCTAAAAATTGAATTGATTAGGCTTCAGTTCTAATTTATCCAGGGTCTGAGAACACTGCACTGAAAGTATAGACAACATTTTTGCTTTATGTGGATGAATTTCTAGACTCCAAGGCTACATCTAGACAGGAAAAAAATCAGGGCAGCAAGTCTTAGAATCAGTCAACTGACTGGGCTCATGGGGTTCCCTGTAGGGCTAAATATAGCAGTGTAACGTTCAGGCTTGGACTGGAGCCCAGACTTTAAGACCTAGTGAAGGTTTTGCTGCTTCACTGAGGTTTGAACTGTTTTTGTTACAATAGATGCTAACAGTGTGAGATAGATGTACCGGCTTCTTTTTCTTCACAGGTGTCATTGTGTTTAGTTGAGCCTAGTAACAGAACTTTTCAAAAGCAAATATTATAAAGGTGAAAATTATAGGTTTAAGGGAGTAGGAGGAGAACCTGGTTTTAGCTACACTTACAGCAACCTCAGGACTTCTTTAAATTAGGCTGGTTGATAATGGCCCCAAGAGGTCATTCTTCCAGCCAGGGATAATTGCTGCACAGCAGGACGCCAGCAACGCCCCAATTACACCAGCTCTGTATCACTTGGGGGTTCCCTTATGCCGGGGAATCCTCAGCAGCCAGTTAAGCCTGCTTTCTGCCTGTTCTGCACTGCTGGGGCAATGTAACACAGTGGGATACAAGGATGCTGCTTATTTTTTAGTGATGCCCAGGCTGGAGGAAGGATATTTATTTTTATTGTGTCTTTGGTTAAAAAAAAAAATCAGCTAGTAGTAAGTAGTCTGCCTGTACCTGAAAAATATATTACTCGTGCAGACCATGTTTCTCTGGCTTTCAGGCCTCAATCACCCCCAACAAGTATGTCTGAAAAGTTTCTCTCTGTATCTGTATTATACAAATTCCATCTGTAAACAAAAAGTATAATTTAACTTACCTACGTGGACTATGTATAAACACAGCAGAGGTGACTGGCCATCTAATTTGATTTTCTATTTCAAGTGGGAAAATACTATTGGCCGGATTTTTTCAGATAGATTCATGGCTCAGCCACCTCTGTGTCCCTGTCTACCCCCTTCTGGATCATGTGTTCATTGTCTGCTGTTTGGCCACACATAAGTCTAGTTAATAACACCAGTCCCAAAAAGCAGTATTAATAGCAGTGTGTTTATATTACTTGGACTGAGGATGTTCTTTGTTTTCATTTTGTTTTTCAATTGGATTTACACTGTTGAATTTTCAGGTTTTGTAACTTTTGTGGTCTTCTTTAGTTTGGTCTTCTTTTGGCGAAACTACCTTTTTCTTCAGAATTTTTTCAGAGAAGCGATAGATTTGCCCCTGGCTAATGTTGAGGGTTTTTTTGCCTAGCAATATATTGATATTACATTGTGATAAGAAAACTGATATGAGGATGACCAAAGTGATCATGCATCTCAGTACAAGGGTAAGTCTGTTTACAAGAAGTGGAAGAACTAAACAAGATTATTGACAGATTGGGGATCCTCGGAGTCCTGCTGTCTTCCTCTGAGCATAGGCAGCTCATTTAGCCCTTGCATAAAAGACCAGTAAAGTGGGAAATCGACCAGGTGTTGCAAAAATATTTTGTGAGAGCTTTGTAAACATTATGTTGCATACGATTACAGCAGTAGTATCACGTCCAACATCGTAATTCAATGATAATTCATGTTCTTTCTAAAAACTCATTTCCTTCAGTACGGATGCTCACCCAGGATAAAGCTAATTTTCTTTAATTAAGCATCTTCTAAGTCTTCCAGTGCATTCTTCTGTTCTGCGTCTTGTTATATAATCCTCCAAGGAGCAGATACTGTGTCTGTCTTCATGCCTTGTACAAAACTGAGCCTGCTGTCAGTGTTTAGCAAATATTTACTGTTAACACTGTGATTGTTTTCATGTCACCCACGCAGTGAAATTTGCAAAGCCACTAATGATATTAAAGAACTGCTATATGACTGTTCTCTTCTACTTTGATGGGCCAGTGAGATGGAACTGAGGTAACTGTTGTTGATTGTTATTGAATAAAAATGTTTTCCTCGTGTTAACCTCAGAATCTCATCTCAGCTGGCAGGTGCAGAGCATTATCTTCATGTTTCTCAAGTCTTCAGCTAAAGTTTGTAATGGGGCATTGGATTGGGACAAGGTAGATTGTCCTGCCATTGAAGAATCTTCAGGTCGCATGAAGCCATTGTTGCCACAAGCATATTCTAGAACCCCTGGCTTAGGGGGATGTGTGGAGTGTATTTGGCTGGAGCAAAGTGTACTTCAATAGTTTTCACCACAAAAGTTAAGGAGCTGTTTCAAGACAGCGCAGGTTAGGGCCCTCTTTATGCTTCTCTAACTTGTGCTTCTGGAGCCAGGGTTTTGTAGGTGGAAGAGTGGCTTGGAGCCTGCCACAGCTGAGGATAAAACCCTCATAAAATATAATAAGTCTTGTGCCCATGGCAAGTGGCTACTGTAGTCATTACTGCAAAATTTAATCAGTTTATTTCAGCATTAGCTTTCGTGGGCTATAGCCCACTTCATCGGATGCATAGAATGGAACAGAAGTAAGGTGCATTTATACACACAGAAAGCCCCCGCCCCCCCAAAAAAAGTTGTACATTAGCATACCAATTCTAAGAGGTTGTTTAATTTGGATGGGCTACTATCAGCAGGAGAAAAAATACCCTTTGAAATGGATTTATGTGTCTGGCAGGAGATAACACCTGTTGAAGGTAAATTAACTAGGGAAATGCAATCAATTAGTGTAATGAGAACCATTCACAAGTTCTGTTTAACCATTGGTTTATTGTGTCCAATTTGAAAATTAATTCCAGTTCCTCAGTTTCTCATTGGAGTCTGTTTTGGAAGTTTTTCTGTTTCAAAATTGACACCTTCAAGTCTTTAATGGAATGGCCAGGAAGATTGAAGTGTTCTCCTACTGGTTTTTGAATGTTATGATTCCTGATGTCAGATTTGTGTCCATTTATTCTTTTGCGTAGACTGGCCGGTTTGGCCAATGTACATAGCAGAGTGGCTTTGCTGGCACATAATAGCATATATCACACATTAGTTGATGTGCAGCTGAATGAGCCTCTGATTGTGTGGCTGATGTGATTAGGTCCTATGATGGTATCAGTTGAATGGATATGAGGACAGAGTTGGCATCAGGCTTTGTTACAAGGATAGGTACCTGGGTTAGTGTTTTTATCGTGTGGTGAGTGGTTGCTGGTGAGTATTTGTTTCAGGTTGGGGAGCTGTCTGTAAGTGAAGACTGGTCTGTCTCCCAAGATGTGTGAGAGTGAGGGATCATCTTTCAGGATGGGTTGTAGATCTTTGATGTGTTGGAGAGGCTTAAGTTGGGGGCTGAAGGTGACGGCTAATGGTGTTCTGTTTTTGTCTTTGTTGGGCCTGTCCTGTAGTAGGTGGCTTCTGGGTACTCTTCTGGCTCTGTCAATCTGTTTTTTTCACTTCCCCAGGTGTGTATTGTTGTACTACCAAGCATTCTTAAAACTACAATAATTAGGCTGCCCATTAGCAAAGCACTGAGATCTGTAACCAACAATGCATCTGAAACTGGAAATGTGGAAATGAGCTACACCAAAGATGACTAAGCTTTTTCTTTATTCTTTTTTAAGGCTTTCTACTCATAGGGTTTATCATGTCCCCCCTCCCCTTTTAAAAAGACATCTACATTATCTCTTAAATGATACAACAAAGAAAGGAGATTTGTTAAAGTGGGTCATACTGTGTATTGGCCAGGCAATTTCTCAGAAGTACATAAAATATCAATAAGGCCTACTACAGGACAGGTCCAATATCAAATATCAATAATCTTATGTGCATTACCTGACCATTGCATTACCTGACTATTGCATTTTATACTAAAATACATTTATATGATAAAAAAGACAGATCTTTCTGGTACAGATGACTCTGTTTTCAGAACAAGTAGGAAACATTCTTCTTTCCTGTAATAAAATGTTTTTCCCTAGTCATTTGATTTAAATAAATATGAACTATATAAATAGGTGCTAGGCTCTATATAGGTGAGTGAAAATAGGCCATTCCCTTTCCTCAAGAGCTCCCAGTCTTCTATTTGACAAGATGCAACAGGTTGTTAAACAAAAAGCAGAGATCGGGGGAGGATGGGAGGCAAGGTAACAATACAGGAGTGTACATTCACATGAGCAAGTAGTTTCAGTGATCATAGCATTCAAAAAAGCTATGTATTGATTTGATGACCATTTGACTGAAATCCTTTCGATTCTCTCAAATTATACATGTTAAAGCATATGATGGAAAGGGAATTAGGCTGACCATTATCAAAACACTGAGATCTTTAACCAAAAACACATCGGAAACTGGAAATATGGAAATGAGCTACATCAAAGAAGACTAAGGGGTATCAAAAGGGCTATCAGTCTAACTAGTGCTAGATGGTAATGATTTGTAGGCAGCACAACACTGGTAGCTATGCCTAGTTGCTTTTGAACCTTAGCAACATTCTAAACAAAGCTTTAGGGGCAGAGGTTATTCATTATGCAAATAATATATTGGTTTTAGATTTGCTTTAGGCAGAGTTGTACATTATCTCTTTCAGTTTAAATAAAACAGTGGCTTCTTTTAATGTATGTGCTTTTGCCATATATTTAAAATGTCAGCTAATACAAACAAATGCGGCAATATAAGAAAAGCCATACTGGGTCAGATAAATGGTCCCTCTAGCCCAGTATTTTATCTTCCAACATTGGCAACTGCCAGAAGCTTCAGAGGGAATGAACAGAAGAGAGCAATTTTGACTGATTCATCCCTTGTTATTCAGTCCCTGCTTCTAGCAGTTGCAGGTTTAGGGACACCCAGATCATGGGGTTGCATCCCTGAACATCTTGGCTAATAATCATTGATGGACCTATCCTCCATTAATTTATTTAATTCTTTTTTTAACTCAGTTTTACTTTTGGCCTTCACAACATCTCCCAGCAATGAGTTCCACAGATTGACAGTGCATTGCATGAAGAAGAACATCCTTCTATTTTAAACCTGATGCCTATTAATTTCACTGGGTGACCCCTTGCTTTTGTGTTATGTGAAGGGATAAATAATAATTCACTATTCATTTTCCTACCCCCTTTCCCAATTTTTCATAGTTGCTCTCTGGTCAACCTATGCCCGGGACTCTGGTCACAGCCTCTAACTGCCTCTTTCAATCTGCTGTTTACCCAAGGAGGCATTTTGGGGCCTCTCTTTTTTTTTAATTGGAAGTCTACACTTAGTTTTGGCCTCTATTATGTTTTAACTAGTTTCCATGCTGTCTGCAGGCATTTCATTCTAGTGAGCCTTTCTTTTAATTTCTGTTTGACTAGCTTCCTCATTTTTGTGTAGTCCCCGTTTTGAAGTTAAATGCTACTGTGAGCAACTTCCCCCTATTTCTTTTAAAAAAAAAAATCTGTCCTACCTTTTGAGATCACAACCATTTATGCATCTATCATGGACTTCAGCGGACCCCTCACTCCCTAAAAGCATGAGAAAAGAGATGGTCTTTGCCCTTTATATTAGCAGATGTAAAATTTAATGAAGGCTCTTTTTCATGCTGTTTGTGGTTGTGCTTTTGCCAGGGAACCCTTTCCATGTAGCAGCTTGTAGCTTTATGTTAGCAAATTCTTGATCATTACTTTAGCTTAGGCCTCATACTGGGTCTCTGATACAAGAGTTTATGTTTCAGGGCGTCATCTTACTACACCCTCATGATCTTCTCTTTACTGTTCACTACCATTGCCATGCTATCTCCTATTCATCATCATCTTTCTCTCTCCTTCTTTGGATGTCTTGCTGTGCCCAATTATACTGATTGCCCTTTTGTCGTTTTACTGGATCCTTTCTGAGAGGGTGTGATCAAACTGGGCACTGTATTCATGGTGAGGGTGTATCACTGATTTACATATTGACATTTTCATTCAGTTTTATCCCTTTTCTTCCTTAATACAGCCTAAAATCTTCCTGGTTTTGACATTTTCTTTACTTAATAGACTTATTAAAACATAACTCATCACTGATCATAAGCTCTTCGCTTCACAGCACATGCTTCCACTCCCTTATTTATACAAAAAGCACTTAGCTTCACAGAACAACCTTGGAGAATTATTGCTGATGGGGCCAAGTGATAACATATAACCAGTAATCTCTGCATTAATATATTTAGCATGTATTTTTTAATATGTACTTAAACCTTCTCATACTCTGCAAATTGTTTTAGCAAAACAACAAAGCAAAACAAGATTTCTCAATTAGATTTTGAAACGCCATTCCATTTGGAATATTTCAAAAGGTCATGAGAGATGTTCCAACAAAGTCAATTATACACTGACATTATGGTCAGGTAAACGAAAGGGTGATCTTCAGGGAAGTTCTATGGCCTGTGTTGTGCAGGAAGTTAGACTAGACATTCCCAAGCGTCTCTTCCAGCTTTGGAATCTATAACCTAGTGAAACACTGTTAACCTCTCTGAACAGAAAGCAAGCAGGTGTGCTTGGCACTCTGTCTGTCTGCTGGGAAGGCAGGGAACTGTGCACCATGGAAATATACACGGTTAGATGGGGTGAGATACTGGTAGCCACCCAAAAAGCCAATGGCTGGGGAGCTGGAAGCCTGAGAGTGGGTCCCCATCCTAGACCACTGAGAGGAAATATAGGTGCTGTTGCCCTGAACTGTGACAGGTTCCATCAGTATCTCACTGATATCCATCAAAAGTTAAATTTACCCTCAATCTATCCTAAATAGTTTTTGTGTGGACACACTTTGAAGCAGAGCGGGGAACTGAATCACCCCAAATTCATGGACAGGACAGCTCTACCAGTTGAGTCCTTGACAATAGTGGGCATTTCTCCTCAGTAGCAGTGAGTAAGGAGTATGGACTAAAGCCCTAATGGTTCTAGTTATATATGGATACGATGTTATACACTCTGCTGTTGCTTTGGCTGGAAGAGATTAAACCTGAAAATATCAGCATGACTGAGAATTCTGGTATGGGTCTAGGTAGTAGCTCAAATGAGCATTCTAGTTGCTTTTTCCAGTAACTATGGCTGATGGGGGAGGAAATGGGAGGAAAACAATGATATGGGACAAAAGTCACAGTTCCATGATAACTGTATCATGTGGCATCATTCTGCTGTGATGGAAGAAAGGGCTGAAGCTACAAAGTGTGCTTTAACTATAAAGCTTAAAAAGTGCACTGTTCAAAATTTAAGTAGTCAAGATTTTGAATGAGCAAGAGAAAAGAAATGCTCATAAGATCAGTAAACAGTAGAAGGTCATAAGAGAGATTATGGTTCACATCCAGAATTCTGTGTTTAGTTTGTGAATGTGTACTTTGCTAGTGATCTTCCTTTTGTTGAAATCTATGTCAAAACTCCTATTTGATTCAGTGGTGTGGAATAAATGTGGTGGGGGCAAAGAATGCTTTATCCCTGCTTTGTAGCTCCCTGGTCCTGGAGATGACTGCAGGTTGGTTTGGATCCTGATGTGACTAAGAGCGGCCTCAGGTTTGCTCCATATTGGACCCAACTGCATATGACTTCAAGGGACCATTTCCCCAGCCGAGATTACCAGTGTACTGCTGCACTCTGGCCTCATGTCTACTCTCCTATGCAAGCGCTGTGAGAGGAGGTAGTATCAAATCACTACACCACCTGGAGATTCCCTCTGCAATGGGTATAAATCCTTGTGTAATCCAATTTAGGGCCCCTTTGCATCGATGGAGTAAGGCAAAGCGCGGTTCATGGTGTTAAGGATCTGGCCCAAGATATGTGCTATTGATATTATCCACAGGAAAGGAAGAGTAAGAAACTGCATCAAGGAACCATTCTATTTCTGATACTTTTAAAGAAGTTTTCTGTCTACAGTGTCTCCCAATACTCCAAACATTATACTTGTGGTGTTATGATCACCGGCACTTTCATGGGCATTTTTCCCTATGGAGATCCTTGGATGCCCTAATTCATGCCTTAAATAACTGTTAGATCTAATGCAGTCCCTTCATGTCTGAATAGCAAGTTACTTTCCCTTTTTGATTATTCCACTTTGTCAGCTAATACTGTTGAATCATAGTTGCCAGGTGTGAAGCAAACACCGAAGTGGAATACTGCTGACATGAAAGATGAATGGGAGATTATAAATGAAGCCAGTACTAGTGTTTTATTTTTACATTTTGACCTTTTTTTCTTTTTGACTATTTTTGTGTTCTGATTCTTTTTTTCTACAGAGTTTGTTTTTCCAGTTGGTATTGTTATTTTAGGCTGCACTTAATGCAGAAGAGTTCTGAAGGGCAAGTACTAAAGTATTCTGGTTTGGAATTGCAGAGTGATGCCTTTTCCATTTTTTTAAAAGTATTTCTGTGCCCTGCTTAGCATTTTGAGACACTGCGTAGCACTCAGTTCAAAGAACTGATATGTGTGTGGGTTTTTATCTAGTAGCATTTACAGCTCTGGAATCTCCCCTTTATAGATATTGAGGGCTTTGCCTGTGAAATACAGTATTTTCCCTCTGCTCTTGTATGGAGACGGATGAGACCCTTTGTCATAATGTTAGCCCTATATAAAAAATATTCTCAGTGGAGGGAGAAAGCTGGAAAGCAATAATGACCCCAAAAGTCCTAAAGGGGTGATTGGGTGACCTAGGAATTTACAATGTGCTATGGCAGCACCAAAAAAGCCAGTTTTGATCTCCATACACAGGAACATCATATCATGGGACAGAGAGCTAATAGTTCCTCTCTCCAATTCTCTGGTGTGATTATACCTGGAATATCATGGCACTTTGTTAACAAAAGGTTGTCAATCTGAACAGAGTTTAGAAGAGCAACAAAAATCATATAGAGCTATAGAGCCTGGAAGAAAGGTTAAAAAGGCAGATTATGTATACAGTTGACTAAGTGATGGTGAAGTGAGAGGACATAGCAGCGTACAATGTATTAAGGAAGGGGAAAGAGGATTTGTTATGTAGAGAAAACAAGGAATACTTGTGGCACCTTAGAGACTAACCAGTTTATTTCAGCTTAAGCTTTTGTGGGCTATAGCCCACTTCATTGGATGCATAGAATGGAACACAAAGAAGTAAGATGCATTTATGTACACAGAAAGCAGAAAAAGTTGGAAATTACCATACCAATTCTAAGAGGCTGTTTAATTTGGATGGGCCATTATCAGCTGGAGAAAAAAAACCTTTTGTAGTGAAAATCAAGTTAATTGAAAAACCTGTGAAAGAAACTTAACTAGGGAAATGCATTCGATTAGTGTAAAATTGTACACTAATTGAATGCATTTCCCTAATTAAGTTTCTTTCACAGGTTCTTATCAACTGTACTTCTAGGTCCTATGCGCACTCCCAGCATAAGAACCATTCATGGGCAGGAGGGGGCTAAGATGGAGTTCTGCTACACTAAACCTCCATAAGTATAGGACCCAATAAAATTAGACATATGCTTAGCGTCTGTGCTGAACCTGTGTCAAATTCCTGGCTCATCGTAACTGCAGATACTGGGCTCACCAAGTTATTGGCACAATATTGCTATTGTCACTTCTGGTCCCTGCTGAAACTATCAAGCATAAAGCTGCACAAACATGTAAAAATAATAAAATAAGGTCTGGATTTGGAGGGGTTCCAGTTTTCAAATATTATTTGGAGCCATTTATTTTTCACTTAAACTGTTCATTTCTAGCTAAATTACCCCTATTATTTGTTTTGGGGAGGTTTCCTTGTCCATTTATTGGCACTATGATATGTCAGATGGTTATTTTGGATTGCAGATGTTCTGGTGCTAGACTTTGAATTTTCAATAAATCAAACTGTGAGTCTTTGCAGGAAAACTATTCTTCCAGCACCATATTTCTTTAATATCCAAAGTGGATTTTTCAATATTCAGCTAATGTTTCATTATTCTTTCTCTGGCTGCCTTGAGCTAATATGAGCTATTCTTTCCTTATACTTTAATTAGTTTATGGAATTCATTATCCCATGTGGTCATCATACTAAATCTTGCAGTGATCCTATTTCCAAGCAGACCTCATTTATTACAGCTCTAAGAAAATATTTCTCTCGATGGGAAAGTGTTATGTTTACCAGAAAAACAGCTTGGCTTTGTAAGATTTCCAAGGCCCTTAGAAGGCTTCATAACAAATGTTCAGTAAGCTTTCTGCTGAGATTATATAAAAACAGCTACAAAATGAGTTGATAAATCCCAGGTTTTCCACCTGAGAGTCACCAACTCCCCACCCCTCCCACTTCCCAGGGGTTGACAGACAGGTTTTAGTAGGTTGTGATCACTTTCCCTTTCTTTATGGCTAAATGAGAAGGGAAACTCTTTCCTGTTGTAACCTGAGGCCATGGTATGGAAAAGATTGACAACTACCAGTATAAATTCCAGTGATTAAAATGATGGCTTTTATTACGCTAATGAAAAACCTTTGCTTCTCTTCTGTTACTTATGTCACCCTGCACCATGAGGCATTGTTATAGTAATTAAGATGGAGTAAAGGGGCCTAAAGAGTCATAGGAGTTAACATGACCCAGTTACAGTCCAATATTAAACTGTTTTTTTTAAAATAAGGCTTATGGTTTAGTATTCAGAGACCTCAACCTGCTTATTACCAAGGCAAACACACTATTAAAAATCCTTTTACCTTTTTATTAAAGATGCAGAAAAGGGGGGGGGGGGGAAATCAGTTAAAACATCTGAAATGTAAAGTTTTAAATACATCATTCATTTTAACAGCATTCCTTGTTTCCTTTCACTTTCACAGTAGAGAGTTTAAAGGAAAGACAAAATGTTGTCTGACAGTTTCTTACTTAATAAAACTGTCCTTTTGGGGAAAAATGAAGTTAGCTCCAGCCCATCTCAACAGTTGTTATGGCTGTTGTTGCTAAAGTCCAATCCTCTTGTCTAGAAACCAAAACTAGACAAACACACTAAAAAAGGGGAGAGAAAAGAACAACAATGACAGAAAATGCAACTCCTGTCTCTGGCGTCAACTTTCACTTGCAACTCCACTGCTGAAAAACACAGGCACGGGAGAGTCTTAGCTGACATGCCGGGTCCTGGCAAACTTGTCCCAGCATTGAGCTGCTTTGCATTGTATTAAGCTGCTTTTATTCTCTCGGGCTTAGTGTTGCAAAATATATAGCCTTGGCCAGATAAACCAGGTTTATTTTGCCTTCTTTTTCATAAGAGAGAGACAGAAAAGAGAAGAAATAAGGTAGGAAGGAAAAAGGACATATGGTGGGAGAGAGGGGAGCAAAGTGTCGCATCCCAAGTGGTGTTTGGGATGGAGCCAGAGCCAAAGGAGGTAGCACTGTCATCTGGATCTCTCCCTCTCTGGTCAGGACATCTCTGAGGAATAGGACAAAGAAGGTCCCAGATCCCAAGAGACAGTGTCAGCTATGATGATAAAGCTCACTGCAGCTTCTGCTTCTCTCATTTTTCAGTCAGCCAACTTTCCCCCCAAGGTCTTTTTTTGAGGATCCCAAAAGAGAGTGGTGGATGGAATAGTCCATTTCTTCATTATGTTGTCCACCAGTTAGGTCTAGTTTCTGACACACCAATTTTGGTTGATTTCCAGTCCCAAACTTCTTTTGTTTACCAGGAATGATCTTAACACAGTCCTTGAGTTATAGCAGAAAGCCTTTTTGTTTGGACTAACTCAGTCTTTCTGTCATATCTTTTCATCTTTTCCCATCAACATTTGTTTTGAGAGGTTGTGATAGCTTATGAACTTATCATCTTTCACAGATGAGCTCACAGTCAGACTAAATGTTTAGGCCCAATTATCATAACAGTTCTCAGTACTGGATCTGATAGAAAGCCCATGAAGTTAATAGGAGTCTTGACTTCAGAGAGGTTTGGACTAGGGCCTGTATGTCAAATATTCTTGTAAAAATGTTTTGGGGAGTTTAAAATTTCATTGGAACTATTTTTTTTCCCGTTCACCAAATTCCTTAGTTACCATAGTCCCACTAGACTCAATAGGAGAGGAGACATTTTTACTTATATTTTTTAAGCCTCTAAAATGACTTGACTTAGCTTTCAATACATAATTAATTTTATTTTTTCTTCTCTCTCTGAGCCCTTTATAGTTAGATTCATGGTAATTAAGAGTCCTGGAATTTCAGATGGAAGGAAATGAAAAATATATCTAATAATATTTTTAAAGCTTTCTAAAACATTTCTAAAATAGTTTTTTCCCCCTGTAAAATGTGTGTCATATACAGACTACCTGGCATAGGTTGATTATAGTATGAAGATTTTGGCAGCACGACTTTCAAATGACTTGCATAATTGATTTGTGGCTTTGCTACAAATTTGGAAAAATGGAGCCATTCCGAATGCAGAGTGATATGATCCGCCACTCTAACATGTATTTTCTCTATTATGTCTGTGTTCCTCATGCTTGTGTGCATATGTAATATGATGTATATAATCAATGATGAAGGTGATAGTTGTATGATAAGATGCAGAGCCAAGTAATGCATTGAATTTTAATGCACTTTTACCATTTGACTTAAAATCTGACCTCTGATTCATCATCTGGGATTGATGGTTAATTTTCTTTGCTTCAAAACTGGGCACTAAGTTTGGACTGAGGGTACATCTCCACCATGGAGATTATTCTGGCATAGCATTGTTGGTATAGCCCTGTAGTATAGACACGGCCTATGCTGATATAGAAAACCCTTTCTCTCAGTGTAGAAACACCACCTCTCTGGATGACATTTAAGGGCTTGACTATACTAGGGGAACTATAGTGGCATAGTATAGCACCATAGCTATGCCATCATAACCCCATAGATTAGACAGAGCCTACAACCACTGAAAGAGTTTTTTTGTTGCTGTAGGAAAACCACCTCCCTGATTACCAGTAACTAGTTCAATGGAAGCATTCCCCCGGAGATGACCCATGCCTACTGATAGTGGGGCACGGAGGGGCAGAGTGAGAATTGCTCGCCTCAGCAGTGTTACTGAGCATGCTCAGTCAGTGTAAGCATGCTCTGTACAATCCACACAGCAAACCTGGGAGGGGAGGGCCCATGACCCCACATGCCTCCCCCATGCATTACCTCTGAATTCTTCCATTGACCTAGCTACCTCTATGCTGGTTGTTAGATTGGCGTAGCTACTGTGCTCAAGAGTGTAGGGTTTTTCATACCCTGACTGAGAAAGCCATGCCAATATAACATTTCAGTGTCAATGAGGCCTGAGAGTGCAACAAAAATATCTGATAGTGAAATGTTGAGCTATATAGGCCAGATTTTAAGCATTGTTTTAACATCCTGGCCTTCATTCTTGTGTTTGAAAAAAAAAAAAAGTTCGCAGCAATTAATTGCTAGTGTCATTTAGAGAAGTCAAGTACTTAAATTACCCTGAATTGAACTATGATTTATGGACACAAAATTGGAGGCCACCTTTTGAAAACCTGGCCAAGAGTTCATTACTATTCCCACGCATACAAGGATTTTATAAGTGATTCAACTTCAGCATTATTTTCAGAGCCAGATGTCACTATAATCAAAGTCCCTAACTTGCAACGATTTGAATTTTAGTAAGAAAATTCAATTCTAGGGACATATACTGAAATGCAAGTTAAAATGCTGCAAGCTGAAATTTTTCAGCTGTTCTCTCAAAAAATAATAGAGACAAGAAGAAACAACCCCAAAAGTTATCCTGTGGGTGTGATCTACAATAAATTCTTTGTGTTTCTGCCATATTCATTGTCTTACCAAGTGCTATCTTTCTGGCAGTTGAAAATACCTGGATTTAATTTCCTGAAAGTCTTGTAAATTCATTCTTTGCTTGGATTTTCATGTGTTAATTTCAGTGGCTTTTTGAGAGTTTAATGTGAAATTATTAAGGTTGCGAGAATTACTGTTGTCAAATAACACCCAGAAAGTCTCTAAAAATAAGGCTCTGACCAATGAAGGATCATGAGAAAACAAACCCACTATTGTATCTGCTGTGCAGTCATTATATTTAATGATGAGTTGGTTCTTTCTACTTTACTTTTGTTACTGTGGGCCTGCTATGGGTCTCTAGATGCTAAATAATTTGTGGGTTTTTTTCCCATTGGCATGTGTTCTAACTTGTGATAAGTTTTCCTGATTTTTTTACTTAAAAGGAAAGGGGAAAGCAGCTTATTTTCTCAGCATGGACAAAGAAAACTGCATATATTTTAAAGTCCTATTTTTGTTCACTAAGAGAAACATGTCCAGTAATTGGGAATTGCACAAATTTTGCACAGCCTTTTACAAGGTACAAAGCTGGTAGATGTGATGAAACATTAATAATAACCAGTATCCTCAAGCACTAAGTGTCAGTACAGTGGTGTATTAGACAACAGAGAATTTAATTACATTAAAGGACCTTTAACTCCTGCTTCTGTGCCACTTTTATTACTGTGTGTTATTTTTGCTCTGGACAAGTGTATCAGCTGTGTGTGTCATTATCTGATCTGTCAGACAGGTGTAGAAGTGTCTAGAGAAGGTATTGGAGAAAGGAAAGAAACAACAGGAAAAATAAATAGCCTGTCAAAGTAGTCCCAAAACACTGAAAGAGGAACTAGAAATCTCTGTAGCTTTTGTTACAGATTAGTATTGACCTCTGACCCGGAGTTACTCAAGTGCCCTCATTAGAATATTCTAGCTGAGGTCATGATAATGACAGCACTTAAATGATTTTGTGTAAACATTCACTCCCATATCTGGAATACAAATGAGGAATGGGTTAAAACCACCACCCAGAATCTGTGCTACTTGTCAATAAAAAAATCACCTGCTTAATGCCTATTTCAGGGAGGGGCATAGGTGTGTGCATCAGGCCTTGTCCCTTAACCTTGTTTTGGAGTTTGTGTGTGTGACAATACTCGCCCCTTGGTCCTTCCCTGACAATAAGCCCATTTCAGTGTATGGAGAATGATAACTTTCCTCAGATGGTCATTGTTCATTATAAAAATAGATACATTTGCCGTATACCACACTGAAACTGGACCTCTCCTGGGATGAATTTGTTCACTGTTCCTCAAATCCATTCAGTAACATATAATGAAGTTTCCAGTCACTGAGCCCTTGATTACCAGCATTTAATTAAAACAATAATTCTCAATCCTGGCTTGTTTTAAGGTCCACTTTTCACTTTTAGTGATGGATAAAAAAGAAAGATTTAATAGGGAAAAGGTTAAAGTTTTTAGGAATTAGTGGTTTCATCCTGCAACCTGAAGAGCCTGGTTCCTGGGCTCCTCACACCTGTAAAGTTCGGTTCATGTTTAAGTGTTGAACTGTACCCAGACTGCTCAGCACCTTGCAGAGCTGAGCCCTAGGTCTTCACTGTTGAAAGCTCTAGCAACCAGCTTGCTATCAGTGTAGTGTTGGCCATGACTGTGAAAGAGTCTTGATCCTGGAGCTCAGAGCTCTGCTTTTAGTGAAAGCACAGCTTATTCTGAGGAGAGCCAACCTAAAGTCATGTATGCCTTCCCAAATATGAAGAATCTCTCTCCATTTGGAATGTTTACATTTGAACATGTACTAGATTGCACTTAATCATCTGGTTCGTTTCTGTTGATCTGTTAATCTTACCTATTTGTATTGCTTCTCGAAGGGGCCAAAATTAAGATGAGCTTCAGACTGCAAGGATAAGGTGATGTACTCCTAGATTATAAGGCTAGAAAGGACCACTGTGGTTGTCTATTCTGACCTCCTGCATAACACAGGCCACAGAATTTTCACCCAGTAATGTAGAACATGTCTTGATAGCAGCTGTTCTCAAACTGTGGGACAGGACCCCAAAGCGGGTTGCCACCCCCATTTACATGGGGTCAGCAAGGCTAACTTGCTGGGATCCAGGGCCGAAACCTGAGCACTAGCCAGGGCTGGAGCAGAAGCCTCACGATTTCAGCCCTGGGTAGTGAGGTTCAGGATACAGGCCCCCTGTCTGGGGCTGAATCCTTTGGGCTTTGGCCTGTCCCCATCACCCCCCTCACCCGGGCAGTGGGGATCAGGCAGGCTCATGCTTTGGTCCTCACTCCTGTGGTCACGTAGTAATTTTTGTTGTTAGAAGAGGGTCACAGTGCAAGGAAGTTTGTGAAACCATGCTTTATAGCAAGACACCCACACAACAGTGGCAGATTGTGTGACTAAACTGTAGCTAATGTGTAAACCTTGCAGTGTCATTAAAAGTGAAGTGTGTGAGAAAGAAAAACATCCTTTTTAGCTGTTGCAGTACAGGGAATGGAGATAGTGGTTATTACAGTTATCAGGCAGTAATGTTATACTGCACGTGTTTTGCTATCTGGGCAGTATAATATCCTTCTGAATCAGAAATGGTGAACAATCCTTCACTGATTTTTTTTTTTTTAATTTAAGGGTTATTTTTTAAAAAATCTGACTATAAAAACCTTACACAAACACATACCATAAAATAATTCAGACATAAGCAAATCCAAAAAAGAGTTGTAAGCAGGCTAACCATCTCCAACTATGCTCAGATTAGAGGGCCAAGGAAATATTAGATACATTGCTCATTTCAGTATTAATATAATGATTATGTATAATATGGGCTGATCCCAATAAAACTGAAGGGCCAACAGAAAAAACATCTACAACTATTTGATAAGTTCCTTCTGATGCATACAATGAAAGATAAGAGAGATTTCGGTGAGAAATGGCCTATAATTTCATACAAACAAGCTCAAGAAAAACAACAATTTTACTGCTATATTGCAGCTTGTATTTTTTGTTTGGGGTTCTTTTCACTGCTGTGAAATATTAATCAAAGGATATAGGATTTAAAATAGCACGGTTATTTTAGTAATGCTGCTATTGGCCACATTAAGCATTACTGGTGTTAATTATGACATTAACACTAGATTCACAGAGACTGGTTTAGTGCAAGCTATCATGAAATATTCACAAATCCATTTAATTTAATTTGTTTGTCTATTACCGCGTGAGTTCTCAAGTCTCCCCGTTGTGTAGTTTATTCATTAAATATAAAGCAGTTGCTTTTGATTTCCATAGGATGGATGGAAGGTTTTACTTACACAATTGCCATTTGCTGATTTGTCATTAAAGCAACTGATTGCAAATTTTTGTGCTGTCTCTCTCTCCATATATGCATGCAATACTAATTAAATGGATTCATAAATGTTTACAGATTCACTGCATTGTCTGGATTTTTAAGACAATTTTCCTTCTTGTGAAAAGGAATTTCAGCCCAATCAGAAAATACCATATCACTTCTTAAGCGACTTAGAAATACTCAGTTTGTTGCTTTACTAACCTTCTGGTTTCAAAGAGTTCTTATGTACTTTCACTTCTCATTCTGTTCTTTTAACTTCATGTCCAGTGGGGACTGGATAGATTCATGTCCATCATTGTCAGGAGGAGACAAAATACAGATTTAATATTGGTTTGGTGATCTCTGAATGTTCACATCTTTAGACCCAGAGATTATGTTGCTAACTCTAGTTGTCCTTTACCCAGGTCAAGTTATATGTGGGTGTGACCCAAGGATTTAAGCATTTAGAGGAGACTGTTTTACTGTTTGAATTATTATGAATTATTCATATTAGACACTTTCTTTAAATATAATTGCAAGCAGTGTAAACTCAAGGGTGCTTTATATGTAAAGACTGAATTCCAGTTGCCATGTCCCTTCAATGTTAATATTACTTTGCATATTTGCTTATATGTTTTTGGATGGTGTCTGAGCTCCAGTTTCAGACATATGCATTAAAAGTATCATGTACATACACAAAAACAATGCTCTTAGCGTAAAAAGTATTTTTGTTTGTGAGCGCCTTAAGAAATTGTCTTTATTTTTATATGTATACAGTGCTGAACACATTAGCAACTAACAATAAATATAGAGTACATTTTAGGATACACACTCTCCCTGCCACCATCACAAACATTCCCACATAACAGAGGAAAAGGCATATGACATTAATCATATCAAAACCTCCCTATACTTGGTATATTAAAAAATTCCATAAACAAAAACTTTGTTTAAAAGGGATTAAGGAGGTTAAGGAAACCTTAGAAAACAAGGGTAAACATCAAGTTATATTGCCACTACTTGACCATATGATAAAACCCATGTGGTCCATTTCTACTGACAATGAGAGATTGCAGTGTCTCAATGTGACACCCTGTACCACATGTTCACCACTTTTATATGGTTTTGTTATATTTTGTTCAAAGTAGGTTTTGTGAGCTATTACTTGAAAATTCATAATCGGCTGAATATTGTTGTTGTCCTGGTAAAATGTGTGTATCAACATTGCATAAAAAGCTATTGGATTCTACTAAGTATCATTGTTATAACATGCTCCATGGTTAACACAAGCAAATCCAAATCAGTTTTTCAGAAACAAACACACAGGTGTTTTAATCAGATAATGACACTTCACCAGCCATTCCTCAGCAACAGAAGGTATAAACAAGAATTCTACACTGCATCACAGGAACGTTTCAAATCTCACATATACCGAGAACTCTATCTACACTCCAGTGGGTGGTAATCATTAAAAAAACCCAAAGCTATAAAATAAGAGAGTGACCTCCACATCAACACTTTCCTCTTCCCATCTCTGTAGTCATGATACCAGTGAATCTGAAATAACTTAATTAAGGGGAGAGTGTCCCAGGCTGGAAGGAAAAGAAGCCTGTGATATTTCACTAAGTGTATGGTGAGATAGATCTTTTGCTTTTAAACCTACTAGCCTTGATAAAGATTAGGAATTAGCTTGCAATTTTACCTTTTTATTTCTTATGTAAACAATTCTGACTTTTATGCTTTATCATTTGTAATCACTTAAAATCTATCTTTCTCTAGTTAATAAACTTGTTTTATTGTTTTACATAAACCAGTGTGCATTTTGCCTGAAGTGTTTGGGAATCTCTACTTAGGTCAACAAGGCTGGTGCATAATCATTATACAGTGTTGGAATGATGTACTATGTATGAGCTTGTACTGTCTAGGGGGTTACTGAGCAGTACAAGCAGTACATTTCCTAGGAGCAAGACTGGTACTGAGGGATATTCGGGTGTTGCCCTGTAGGTAATTCATGGATGGCTGGGCAGGACATTAAAGTATTCAGCTGGGAGTGATTTTACATGCTAGTTTTTCTGCAGAGCCTGGAGGAGTTGCTGTTTGTCAGCAAAACAGTGTAAAAGGCATCATAGCCTGGAAAGCTAAAGGGAAACAGTGGTCCAACAGCTCAGATTGCACGTGGGAAATGTCACACTCAAGGAACTGTTTTCTGCCACCAACTGATGCACGGTACCCGCAAACAATACTCCAAACAGTCTAATGCACAACCTTAATTATGGCCTCATACCCTCAGAAAAACATAACACACCACATACTTAACTTGTGTTTGTATGTCAACCACAAAAATATTTGCTAACATTGCTGATGGTATTATTAAGGTTTTGAGGTTATACTATGAATGTAAATTAATGTTTGCATTTGAAAAGTGGATGTGCACTATATTATAGCATTGTATGTATACTGCTATCTGAGCTCTAGGCAACTTTTGAGGACTGTTGTTCTGTAACTGAAGGAGGCATAAGACAGACTCCTTGTCATCTCACAAGTTGTAAGGTGCAGGAAGAAGCCAAACGGACATGGAGACTGCGGTAGAGAGCGACGACCCCCGAAAACTCCGGGGTCCGGTTTTTATTACATGCAAACAGCATTAGGAAGCATAGGTGACAGTGATGGATACGCTTGTTTACTCTCATTCTCATTGGTGGTAAGGACTCCCCGCACCCCTCCTTCCCGGGAAGGGGGAATATGGCTGTGGGCCATCACTCTTTCCTGGGAGGCCCCTGTATTTTCCTGTGTGTCAGCACTTTTCCATTATGTAAGGGGGAAGTACATATTAGGGCTTTCCGTTGTGATAAGCCTTGGCAGCAATCCGGGTTCAAGGAGAGAATCACAGCACGGTTTGCCAGTACTCATGCTTTTCTACAGTAAGGAAGCAGTATAAACTGTCAAGTTTCTGCCAGAAGCTAGAAGGAGATTTGTGTGGTACTGGAATGCGATTGTACAGGATCAAACAAAAGTATAGAATGATTTTTAATCCTCTTTCCGCATCCAACCGCCAAGCTCTATTAAAAATCCTCCCCTTCCTTTCTCCTCCCCACTCCCTGCCATTTTTCTTTTTTAAATGGTTTAATCCTGGAGACAGAAGCCAAAAACGTTACTCCATAATAATGCTTCACAATGATTTACAATTATGTGTTGAAGTTTAACCAAAAGGCTGCACTGTTAAAAAAAAAACATGAGAGAACCAGGCCCCAAACCAGCATCAACATTAATAAAACAAAAACCCTGCCATATGACAACATTGGGGGATGCAGCTAAGCTAGGTTTGGTTCAGAAAAACATTCAAAAGTGTGGTGGTTTATCTAAACCTTATCCGAACCCATGGAGGGCCCCCTACCCAACCTTGCAACCCTTCCATTCAAAAATATCCTGTATGCGAAAGCCTGATAGTATTGAATAGCAATTACAAGGGAAATTTTCAAAGACCCCAACTGAGTTTTAGTGAGACGTAGGTACACCAGTAGGGATATATGGAAAGAAAGCAGGGATTTTTCTATAAAAATTACTTTAAATCCTATAGTTGAAAAGCAGAGTGTTGAACCACTCCATAGCCAGGGTACAAGTCCCTATTAAATTCTACAGGATGACTCAGGATGACTATAGAAAAGTTATCCTTTTTAATTAAATTGCCCATTTATCCTTGCTATCTCTTCCATTGTCATTATGGTACAATTTGGTAGTACTGCTTCTCCTTTAGGTATGTTTATGAGAGACTGCAAATTAGCTTTTCATATATTTTCATAAATGATGCAAAGATATCTAATACTTTTCTGAATCCTGCTAAAATCTTAGCCTTAATGCTGTAATGTAGCAATGAGTTTCACAGGTTAACTGACTAAAGTGTAAACATGATTTATTAGTATTAGATTTGAATGTGTTGTCTTTCATTTGTATTGAATCTCCCTTTGTGATGTATGTACCCCTCTATTCGACATTGGTAAGGCCTCATCTGGAGTACTGTGTCCAATTTTGGGGCCCACACTACAAGAAAGATGTCGAAAAATTGGAAAGAGTCCAGAGAAGGGCAACAAAAATGATTAGGGGCCTGGAGCGCATGACTTATGAGGAGAGGCTGAGAGAACTGGGATTGTTTAGTCTACAGAAGAGAAGACTGAGCGGAGATTTGATAGCTGCTTTCAACTACCTCAAAGGGGGTTCTAAAGAGGATGGATCTAGACTGTTCTCAGTAGTAGCAGATGACCAAACAAGAAGTAATGGTCTCAAGTTGCAGCTGGGAAGGTTTAGATTGGATATTAGGAAAAACTTTTTCACTAGGAGGGTGGTCAAGCATTGGAATGGGTTACCTAGGGAGGTGGTAGAATCACCTTCCTTAAAGGTTTTTAAGGTCAGGCTGGAATGATTTAGTTGGGGATTGGCCCTGCTTTAAGAAGGGGGTTGGACTAAATGACCTCCAGAGGTCCCTTCCAACCATAATATTCTATGATTCTATGTTCATAATAGGTAAATAGGAGCACTCGCTTTACCTTTTTTACACCATTACTTATTTTGTACACCTCTATTATGTACTCTCTTATTTGTCTCCTCTTTAAACTAAAAAACTCCCCATCTTATTATATCAAAAGATTCTGCATGCCTATAATCACTTTTGTTATTTGTCTCTGGACCATTTATCTCATTTATATCTTTTTTTAAAAAAAACCCATTGTGACCAGAAATGAACACAATATCCCAGGTGGTCTCTACTTGTACATTCCCATAACTTGCTTATTCCCTCAAACATCCCTGGTCTCAGCCCATGAATGCCTTTTGTATATTGTTTAGTTTCTTCCAGATCTCCTCTCTTGAAGACTAATAAATCCTGTATCAAAAAGATAACTCATCATTTACATCTTTCCGTTCCTTTTAAAAACCAGAGCCTTTAATATTGATGACAATAAATAGGAGCATCTGCCAGGTACACTTCCATTTGTTATATGTGCATATGCCTCTAGCTGTCCTATTTCCTTTGGTAAGCTCCTTGCATTTTTACATAAGAAAAATGTAATAACCTTGTTTTTGAGCTCACTTTTCCTCACATCAGTGCCCACAAATCCTAAATTCAATTTATTATTTAGATGCTTTCCATTGCTTCTTGTCCACTTTCCCCCCAACCGTACATCTTGCCATATATTTTCTTTATTCTAAGCTCTTCTCCCTTGGTTCTGCCCAAATAATTTAAACTAACTGACAAAACTCTATTTGTTTTATATCTATCATAGTTCTTTGTTTATTCAGATGCAGTGAATCCTATCTACAATTACTTCCAATGCTCCACACAAAAATATTCCTTATTTTTGAATCTTCACCATGACTATGATCAGATTAGAGCAGAGGTATCAAAAGCCCAGTTCATGGGACTCATCTGACAAGCCTAAAACATAATCTCGTGTTTTACTATTAGTTGTGACTGGGTGTGTGGGATGGACCACGCTGAGAATGCCACACTCAGTGCAGACTGCAAGAAATAGGACCGACAATGCCCAAAGCTGGTGGCTGATTCTATAATGAGATTCACCAAGCCCATAGCAAAAGGCTTCTGCAGGACCACACTAGTTACCAGAAGCCAAACATGGGCCCCTTTTGGCATTCCAGCCTTTGGCTCCCATCCAGACAACCAAGTGTAATATAGTGAGAGGTTATTAAAAATCCATTTCACCATATGTGAGGGTTCTTACTAATCCTAAAGGATCAGATACTTATACCCAGGTCAATATGTATCTGAGATCTTACCCAAATATCCCCACAGCCAATCCTTATCCTAAGCCAATCTTAGGGTCCTAGAATCCTATGGGGGTGGAGGATGCGAGCCAGAGTCCAGTCAGGACCCTGGGTTCAAGCCCTATCATTTTGCAATGTGGATGAAGCTATGCAAGACTCAGGCCCTGGCCGTCTGCCAATGCGACCCCACAGTCCCGGGTGCTGATGTACTGTCTTCTCTATGCTGTGAGTTGGCAGCCCCTTTGTTCAAGTACAGCTCAGTGTTTAACTCTCCATTTTATTCCTCTTGCTGAGCTGCAAACACAATGAACCTTCTCCCGTGACTGAAAAAAGCACAGCACAGTAAACCACAGCAAGGGACACACAATTACAGATTTAAAAGTCACCATACTGCAGCAAAAAAACTTCAAGACCAGACTGCAAAGAGAGACTGCAGAGCTGCACTTCATTTGCAAATTTAACACAAACAATCTAGGACTGAACAAAGACCTTCAATGGCTTGCTAATTACGAAAATAGCTTCTCCTCTCTCCATGTTCACACCCCCCATTCAACTGCTAGAAGGATAACCCACCCTCCCTGATTGGAGATAACAAGCTGGTTCAGCCTAATTGGACTAACCTTGTTACCTCCCACCTGGTTCTTGCCTTCTTTTCTATACCTGCCTCTGGACACTTCCACTGCTTGCATCCGACGAAGTGGGTATTAGCCCACGAAAGCTTGTGCTTCAAAACTTTATAGTTAGTCTTTAAGGTGCCACAGGACTCTTTGTTACCACAGCAATGCAGACAGCTTTGATGACACTGGAATTGAAATGGATCTATAGACAGTGGCAGAGGGATTTCAATCTGCCAAGTGCACATTCAACCATTGTTCTACACCTGCTGAGAGCATAATTAAACCTTCATTTGCAAGGGACTCTGAGATCAGGATATGGTTTCATAAGCCAAGGCAAAAGAGGCTATGCAGCATCCCCCAGAATGACAGTGGGGACAGTAACTCCATTTAGGACAATGTCATTTAGTGGGGATAGCATTCCAGCCTGTCCTTGAATGTCAACTCCTGCTCAGCTGAAAACCCTGGCATTTTAAACTGTTCTAATGCAGCCCATGTTGATGTTCATAAATTGGCCGCTATTGTCCGCAGGAGCCTGCATAACCGTGATAGTACCCTTTTCAGTTTATGTCGTCATACTCCTTGAGGAGAGCATCACATGGAACCTCTGCCCATTTTCTTAAGAGTAAAAGTGCAATTGAGAGACATTCTTAAAATGGCGGTGACTCCATGTTGCTCATTCCAGTTGCTGGGAGTGTGCAGACCAAATGAGGGCTCAGCAGGACTTGTTGATGGGTTGCTCAAACTTCCTCTGATGTATCTGGGTGGGCAGCAAACTTTTCCCACATGCAAAGCAACCACATTTCAGGAACATGCTAGGATATGGTTGGTTGGACTCAGGCCTGCTTTCTGTGGTGTAGATACTAGAACTCCAGGTTGGGGCCCAGCTACAAAAATTCTCAACCTAGAGAATCAGCAATCAGTGTAGATGCTCAAGCCCTGGGTTCTGAAACCTAGGGTCCATTGACTCAAGTTCCACTAATCCTGGGAATCATTGCAGTGTAGACATACCCTTAGACAGACGCACAGCACTCCTACAAGAGAGATCACTGCTCTCCTGTCGTATTTCAGAATAGTACAATGATGAGCTACATGGGCCACACTCACTGTAGTGGCTATTTGAGAAATAACAGGTATTGGAGCTTGACATTTATTATTATTTCTTTGCATTGCTTAAAAGGCTCAGGCATGGACCAAGACCACAGTGTGCTAGGCCACTGTACAAATACAGTTCCCTGCCCCCAAACTGTTCCCAGGCTAAGCAGCTTGTTCATGACTGAGGCCCACTGAAAACACATCATTCCCTCTCACTCTTGGCTAGTGAATTGCATATAACTACAGCTGTGAGCAATATATGTTCAGTTCATAGAGGTGTGTGCAGATTTTTTCCTCTGGTTTTGATCCATATGGGTCCCTATGCCCCTGCCCTGTATTTGAGTTTCAGGTTCTAAAGAATTCAGATGCAAAATCAGTATAAGCTGCTGAGTTTCAACTGGCTGCATGCAGGGCCGGCAACAGGGGGGTACTGGGGTAGAGCTGTACCGGGCCCCGGACCTTAGGGGGGCCCCGGTACACAGCAGTACCCGTAGTCATCCCCCCTTGTCCCCCGGGCCTGGAGCGTGCATGTCCCCGTCAGGAGCAGTGAGCCCGGCTGGCGGCAGCGGCGCAGTCCGGGGGAGAAAGTGCACGCGGGGGGGAGCGGCAAGGGCGGCTTGCGCTCCCGCAGGACCCCGCACTGCCGCCAGCCGCTGTCAGCTGGGGGGGGGGAGCGCTGGCTGGGCTGGGGGGGGGCGGCTGGGCTGGGGGGCTCCCCAGCCACTGTCAGCTGGGGGGGGGGGAAGTGCCAGCTGGGCTGGGGGGGGCCCCAGACGATCAGAGTGGGGGGGGGCAAATTTCTGTCGCCGGACCTGGCTGCATGGTGAAACCATACAAAACTGTGAAAATGGATGATGATAATGCAAAACCACTAGCTGGTCCAGTTTGTGAAATGGGGAAACTTTTGCTGAACCTGGTCTGTTTTTAGTTTATAACAAAATCCAGAGCCAGAAAAGTTTTGCTTGAGTTTGGATTCTGTTGCTAACATGACTCACAGCTGTACTTACTTGCTCCTTTCCCTGCCAACATACACATAGACTAGCCAGGGTTCTGAAGACTGTTTTGTTCCAACTCCCTTGCCCCTCCTTGACCCCCGTGATGTGCACCCGTCCTGATGCTCAGGCTTATTACACTGATGTGACAGGCCCATATTTGTTACCTATTGGTGGGCTAAAACTTGATTTGAAGAATGAACTTCTCAACTGGCTTCTGGGCAGTGTGAGCATGGCAGCAGGTTGGCTGTTCTCTGTCATTCAGGCTTTTTTTTAGCATATTTACTTATGTGTATAAATGTATGTGTATGTATGTAATTTATACACATAAGTAAATTTGCTAAAAAAAAAACCCTGGTCATATAAGCAGCAAGAAAAATATGAAAAAATAAAGAAAAGGCTTGAGTTTTAATTGAAATATAACCTTTCATTAGAAAAAAATCTATTAAAATTGCATGCATTTTAAATAATTAAGTCTTATTAATAGATCTGAGGAGGAAAGACAGATCTTTCTAACTGTATTTATCCTAAGGCCTGATCCTGCTCTCGTTAAAGTAAATGGCAAAACTCTCATTGATTTAACTGGGAGAAAGATTCAGTCTCTCCCTAGAGTGTACAATAGATATTTTTTAATTTGAAGGGGAAAATATTTCTGCACATTTCTATTTCACTTCCAGATACAATAGCTGCACTCTCAGTGCAGCAACAGTGACATCCAGTGACTAATCAGATTAATTCTAGGTCTGAAATGCATTTGGTATGGGTGCTCCAGGAGATGCACCAAAAGTAAAGCTCATTTACAGGAATGTCTAGTGAGGCACTAGACTGCAGATTCTCATTGCACCACCGTGCGAACCACAATGAAGTGCTGAGCTAAAATATAAATGTGCTTATTTAATGTTGCTGTATTTAATATAATTAGTGCTCATTCTGTAATGCAGGTATCTTAAAGATCCATTAAAGAAATAGATAATTTGAAAAGTAATTAGTAAAAAGATGCAATCTTTTTAATAGGATTCTGCTGTACTCTCTACTATTTCTTCTATTTAAAGGTAGAATTCAAATGAAACTAATTATATGAATACACAATTTTACTCCATAAAGAGCCATCTTAAAAATAAAAATATGTTTCACTGTGGGATCTAACAAATAAAATAAAATCTTAGTATATGAGTAAGAAACAATTCAGTAAGATTTAAATTAGAGATACATATGCTGTGTAATACTTTTTCCTCTTCTGACTGATTCTGATTTCATTTAAATAAATGGAAGGTTTTTTCCTAATTCAATGAATATAGCATCTGGCCCTAAAAATGACTAGCTTCTGGTAAATGCCTATACCCGGTATTTTCTGCAGTTAATTGTGTGGTCATTTAATCCAAATGTCTTTAATCCATAGTTCAATCCTGAAATGTCAAAACAATCTCTGACAAGATTTTCAATACTTCCTGAAGATGTTAACAATGCTGGACCAAGACCTCATCTCCCAAGACTTTGATTATGAGGATTGATGCCTAAACTTTTCAGCTGTAGATCTGAAAGCCGTGGGTAAATATAATTTCCACCATTTTGCTGTTGTGGAAACGAAACCTACCAGTTATATAGCACCCAGGCACCAGAAGAGCTGCAGAACTTTTGAATACAAGTAGAGTAAGACTATCTGAAATATTACACAGGCTGTGGGACTCCTGAATATTGAAGAGGAGTCTGTCTGAATTAGAACAGAGGCTCCCAGAACAAGGGTGGAGTTGAGGAACTAAAGAATTTTGTTCTCTGCACTAGAGTTACTAAATAAGCCCCACAAATGGAGAATCTTTGTTTAAGTAGCCTGTTCTGTGAGTAAAATCATTGTAAGACCCAAGAGGGACAGGAGATGGCAGCAGATCTGTGGGGCCACAAGGGGCCTTTTTGGGGACAGAACCTGTGGAGAGAAAGTGGGGCCTCCATAGCCCTAGAAGGCAGTGTTTGTGTTGGCCATGGCCTGTAGAGTTGGGGAACTGACTCATGTCAGACCCAGACAAGGCTTCCTCACACTAATACCAGATGATAGTGAGGTGCCTCACAACCTGGGTCTCCCAGAGAAGCATCACAGGGGAAAGAGGCAGACAAGAAACAGAGAGACTCAGAGGCAGCAAGCAAGTCAAAACACTGCCTATAGGCCTGGTGGTGACCCTGGGAGAAGCCTAGAGGAAGACTCTTGGTTGTGGCTGCTGGCTGAAAGAAGCAAAGAGCCAATCCCCTGGTTTTGATTTCTCCTGTGTTCAGAGAAGCAGGACTTGGCACATTCCTTTAAATAAACAAGATTTTATGAAAGGAAATACCAGACTCCATCATCAATTTCTACTCCAAATTGGAACAACCCTAGGACCCTGAGCTTTGACTAGTCGCTCAGGTCAAAAAGGGATAACATTTCACTTCAACCACAGGGAACCATTCAGTGGAGTTTGTGGAGGAGTCTCTTTTCTTTCCCACCGTACATTCTGCAAAATTTAGCCAAGCTGCATAATCTAGGCATAGGACAAGAAACTTGCTTTTGAAGTGCAGGAAATAGAAGTGGTCCATGAGAAGATGAATTTGAACTCGTATCTTGGGTACAAGGCCATTTATACATGCCACGGGTCACAGGCCTACTCTGCTTGACAATATTGATGCTAACGTGCTTAAGCTAACATCTTATAGGATATAAGCCGGTAAAGTCCTTGCATTATTGTTGAATATAATAAAGGCTAAGATCGCTCTTTGGGTACACACTTAATCAAATTTAACAAAGTGTGTCTTGGCATGCACATCCCTTCCACTCCAGTCCTATTAAAAGATTCTTTTCTACTCATCCTGTATGAAAGCGGCCTATTGGTCTCCACCTGGTGTCAGCATACACAATCTAGCATTTGAAGTGTCTACAGTACTTACCTATAAGTATGCACTACCAAGTTCTGAAGAGCCAGTGTGCTATGATTCATAACCACTCCCAGACCTGGAATTGGATAGTCTAGGCTACAATTTCAAGGACTTTTAATCCTTATGTTCCAGGGTAGATTACCCAATGGTGTCAGGTAGACTTTTTGGCCCAGAGTTTAATATTGAAAAGTGTTTCACTGAGGTTTTGTGTTTTCCTCCTCCACAGGTGAAGCCAGGATATTGACCTTGATGGGCCATTGATTTGTTAGTGTAGCAATGCCTATATTATTTTTGTATGGGCAAGATCTAACTCGTTCTTATATTTAGCACAAGTAGGGGTCCCCATTCTATTTTCTCATTGTGTTCAATTATTAAAAAAAACCCAGCTACAATAAAGAGGACTGAGATGGCAGGCAAGAAGGAAGATGTTTAGAGAAAGAAGAACAGCTGGGATGATCTGAAGGTCTAGAACCCACAGTTATTAGATCCTGAGTAGCTGCTGTGGCCACACCACCATTTGACAGCAAAGCAGGGAACACCAGCTTAGTAGCCATGTGGGCGCTGGCTTCTTTGGATACCCTGCCTGATGAGGCCTTGTTTGGTGGTGTCTGAGTCACCTGATTGCCTCAGGCATGTTATTTAAGGCCTGGGAGAAACACCAGGAGACTGTCTGAGTAATTAGGCTGACCCCTGCTTGTTACTGCAAACAAATCTTGCTGCATTTCCTTATACCTTGCCCTATTCCTGGCCCCTCATCTTGCTGCTGTTCCACTACCTCAGCCCCGGCAGGCCCTTTGGGCTTCTAACGCAGCACGGCTCACCACCAACTGTGACCTGACCCATTGGGATGCTAATAGTACAGACTGCCTTCATGCCTTGAGCTATCTTTTGCAGCTCAGATCCTGACCACTTGATTAGATCAGGCTGCAGGCCTTTTGGGCCCTGTCCTGCTCCCTTGCAAGTCAGTAGAACCTAATTTGATTTTTGCCTGAATTTTTAAACATTAGTTTAAATTCTGTGTTATAATAACAGAAAACAGTGGGGAACAGTGGGGAAAACGATGAAAAAATGTTCCCTACCTCATCCTTTATAGATCAGCTTGAAATTGGGTGAGATTTTACAATTGTGATGTCATCAGCATGTTGATGACATAATGTGGAGGAAGAAATGGGGGTGACGCGTAATGTCAGTAGCTGGAATAGAGGAAAAATGTAAAGTAACTTAACTCTTTATCCTAGCATTTTATGAGTATTACAGGTATAAACCGTCAGCTCATTTGTGGGAGGTTGGGGAAGGAGCCCCACTTTCATGGTGACTTTAAATGAGATAAAGAAAGATGTGAAAAAATTGGAAAGAGCCCAGATGAGGGCAACAAAAATGATTAGGGGCCTGGAGCACATGACTTATGAGGAGGAGCTGAGGGAACTGGGATTGTTTAGTTTACAGAAGAGAAGAATAAGGGGGGATTTGATAGCTGCTTTTAACTACCTGAAAGAGGATGGATCTAGACTGTTCTCAGTGGTACCAGATGACAGAACAAGGAGTAATGGTCTCAAGTTTTGTGCGGGAGGTTTAGGTTGGATATTAGGAAAAACTTTTTCACCAGGAGGGTGGTGAAGCACTGGAATTGGGTTACCTAGGGAGCTGGTGGAATCTCCTTTCTTGGTGGTTTTTAAGTTCAGGCTTGACAAAGCCCTGGTTGAGATGATTTAGTTGGGGATTTGTCCTGCTTTGAGGAGGGGGTTGGACTAGATGACCTCCTGAAGTCCCTTCCAACCCTGGTATTCTATGATTCTATGAGCTATAGCTCACGAAAGCTTATGCTGAAATAAACTAGTTAGTCTCTAAGGAGCTACAAGTATTCCTCGCTTTCTTTATGATTCTATGATGATTCTATGAATAGCTGTGATATGAAGTACAGTCACTAGAGGGCAATGAGAGATCAAAAATATCTATAGTCAATTGCAGAACAACGTCAGAGAAGCTGTCATGCAGCATTAGAGAGGCAATCCAGTTCAGACATGGCCCTCAACTGAAAATTATGTCCCAGACATGTTAATGATGCAGTTGTGTTCAGTTAATTGTTTTCTTTTAACTGTCACATATTCCCCTGTTGTCTGACTTGTCTCTGTTTTAGCTCAGTAGGAAATAGGAGTAGAAAGGATATTCTTGAATTATTTCATTTTCCCAGGTTTGCATACATTTCTTAGCATTCAGAGAGGAACAGACAAGGGGGGAAAGGATATGACTCAGTTTGCATTTCTTTTGGTAAGCAAGATTATTTTTAGACAGAAGATGATGAGACTACAAACTCTTAAAGCTTGTCTACACTGGCAAGTTTTGTTGCCAAAAACTGCCTTTTGGCAACAAAACAGCGATAATGTACACATTACAATGTGACTTTTTAAAATAAATGCCCAGTTTTGGTGACAAAAAACTTCCACCCCTGTGAGAGACTTGTCTTTTCCCATCTCTTTATTATTGACAAACAGCCAGTGTAGACACTACAGCTTTTATTTCAATTTTATTGGCCTCCAGAAAGTGTCCCACAATTCCCAGGCTGCTGCTCTGGTCAGCGGTTTGATCTCTGCTGTCCTGCAGCCAACCCACCCCACCCCTTTACAAACTCCAGGAATTTTAAATCTCATTTCCTGTTTGCTGGCACTGTTTTGTCCACATGCACAACTGCCTTCCACCTACTCCTGATACTCACCATAATTGGGGTGCTTGCAGAGCTGTGTGCCCGCCTGGAGTCTCAGAGAGAAAGTGATTTCTACTAGGAAAAGGCCCTTGTTACCAAAATGTTGCAATTGTTTGCTGGAACATAACAATCCTTCTTCTGTTCAGCACAGACCTTGAGGAACACACACACTACAAAAGACTGACAGTTGGAAAAATGGCACCAAAGGAAGTCAGAAACTATTGGAGTGCTGAAACACAAAGCCATGCATGATGCTACATTTTGCACATCCCATTTTGCACATCTGTTTCCGCATTCCCACAAAACCTAGCAACGGGTGGTGTCACCAGGCACTGTGGGATACATACCCACAGTCCATTGCTCTCTCTGTCGACAATGGTGTCCCGAATGTGGTCATGATCTGTCAACAGAGGGAGAAAATGTAGACACACTTTGGCGACTTTGCATTTGTCGGTTTTTTCCTTGTCGACATTAGTTTAATTGACAAAACTTGCCAGTGTAGACAAGCGTTTAGAAGGCATTTAAAAAAACTACAAAAGGAGATGGTGAGATTACGTGTAGTATTTCCTTAAACTGTAACAAGCTGTCAGGTGGTAAAAGACAGGGGAAGATTTGAGGCAGAAATCTGTACTGAAAGAGAGAAGTTCCCAGGATAACTTCCTTAATCTGTTGAAGTTCCTCATTCAGTGTCAGAAAGCAACTTTTCCTATTTTTCTTTACCATTGGCACATGACTGAAGGCTTGAGAGTAACACCTCAGCAGAACTCCTTGTTACCTGAGCTATAGGCACCTGTGAAATGTAACCTGCTGTCAAAATCACTCCATTAAAAAGTTGTGCGGAGGAGGGATACTCGTGTATAGTAATTCTTACATGGTGGGGGGGGGGGGTTTTCTTTATATTGTGTTTAGTGCACTAACTCCAGTGGCGAGGCTAATCAGAAAACACACCTCAGTAAAGTCATCTTGGGTTGGTTTTAGGTCACTTAAGTTTTGTCTGCACTGCAGTTAAATGTCCATGGCTGGCCCATGTCAGCTGATTTAGGCTTACAGGGCTCAGGCTCTGGGATTGTAAAATTGCAGTGTGGATGTCTGGCTCAGGATGGACATGTGGAAGGGTCCCAGAGCCCAGGCTCCAGTCTGAGCTGAAACATCTACGTCAATATTTCACAGCCCAAGCCTCATGAGCCCAAGTCAACTGACATGGGCCAGCTGCAGGGGTTTAATTGCAGTGTAGAGGTACCCCTATAATGGCACATGTTTAGAGAGAGGACAATCTGTACTGGGACCATAGGCGCTGACTACATAGGTGCTCTGGGGCTAGCACTCTGGCAGTCCTTCTATCAGCACCTTCCTCTCCCTTCCCTGCACCCCTTCCTGTTGCAATCAACTGTTTTATTGCAAGCAGAAGGGAGTGGGGGGAAGGCAGTGGGGAGGACGGGAGTAGAGGGGGGTGGATGGGACACACTCGGGGAGGGTGTGAAACTGGATGGGAAGAATTGGGGCCCGGGGTTAGGGTTAAAGGGTGGAGTAGGGGCAGGGTGTGGGTGGGGCCTTAGGGAATGGGTGGAGTGGGGGTGGTGCTTGGGGCAGACCCGGGGGACAAGCACACCCCGGCACTCTGGAAAGTTGGTGCCTGTGACTGGGACTCAGGACATTTGAATTATAACCCCAGCTCTTCTACAGACCTGTTGTGTAACCCTGAATAAATCATGGGGGTTACGTCTACCCTACGGCTGGGAGTCAGCCTCTCAGAATTGGTAAACAAAGTTACACTAGCTCAGCAGTGTGGACATCACAGCTTTGGCAGCAGCTTGGGTGGCTAACTCAAATCTCCATCAGAGCTGTAACGTACACAGTGCCAAATTTCAGAATTAGTGGCACAATTGAACACGTCTGTGTTTGTGCAAGCCTAAGGTATGGGCCAACCTTACAACCTTGCAGAACAGGCCACATCTGCAGGACATACGCTACACATGCACTCACCAGCTATTTGCACGCTTGTCATAGGCATATAGAAATTAATTGGCACATGCCTACTTCTGAAAAGCTGATCCTTTACTTCTCACTTCCTTAATTTCCCATTGTAAAGTGCAAATAATATCTTGCAGGTGGGTAATATCTGTAAAATGCTTTGTGATCCTTGGATGGAAGTCAGTGTGAAAATGTAAAGCTTTAACAGTATTGCTAATTTACAGTGATTGTCCTGGGACACAGTGGAGCTTCCATGTCACTGAATTCCATGAGGGAATTTATCAACAGCAGAAGAGATTCCTGTTCTGAGCTCATACCCGCTAGCTGCCTCCCCACACCCACACTTTGACAGGCTATTGGGACAACAAAGGGTTAAAGATATGGAAAAAAACTTCAGGGAAGGCTTCCCAGTCTGTCCAGTGGATCTGCCTGGTTGAACATGAGGGACATCTGCAGCTTGTTATAAAGGGCTCTTGCTGATGCTCTCTGGGCTGTTACATTAACAGACACTGTGCAGAGGGTGAAGGACCTCATTTGTATAGAACTCATTTAGTATTGTCAAGAATAAGAGAGGGGAAGGTTATTGCAATATTAAGATTTGGATAAGGGAAGTGAGTGAGAGCAGTGTTTTAAAGAGCACACGTCTACAACAAATTTGCTCATGTTTAGGTTTTTTTTTGTTTGAAGTAGGCAAGAAAAAAAGAGACAGTTTTATACGTGTCTCTTCAACACGATGTAACTGAGTTCCTGTGGCACCTAGTGATCATCTCTCTGGTGGATTGAAGCATGGACATACACTGAGTCCAGTCTTAAATTATATCAGAAATGAGATCTCTTAAATCTTATCAAAGGCTATTTGTAATTGTAATCTTTGCACTGAAGATTGATATCTATGCACCTATTACATAAAAATACAATAAAAGAATGTGCAGATTGAAAAGTTGCACACAGGTTAAAAAATTCCAGAATTAAGCTTCCTGAGTTCCTAGAATAGGTATATTACTGCACTACTATTCCAGATATGTTTACAAAGGGATGATAGCTTAGGAGGAGACTTTAAGTCAGTGGACATTCTTTTTTGTTTGTACAGTTTGAGAAATTACTAGGGTCTCCTTGAGATGATAATCCAACGCTAGCACTTTTCTAATGACTGTAGGGATTTAAAACTCTCAAATTCCATCTCACTGAATCTCACTGAATAAGACACTAAAAGATACCCTGTAAAGATTGCAGGAGCCTGTTAAAGGTACTGCAAATCTTTCCACTGACTTCAGTGGGCTTTGGGTTAGACTCTAAGTCAAACCTTATTTAGTGATGCTGAAAGCTTCAAAGTCTGTTCCCAACTTCAGTCACAGTCTGTCAGCTCCTAATTATAAATCAAAGAAATCCAAAGATAAATAGTTGTCATTTGGTAAATCATGAGGATTGAATGTACATGTGAAGAACTGGAGCTACCTCATCAAAATCTAAAGGAAAACAGGCTCATCTTCAAATGAGAGATGCTGTCCTTTGAGCTAGGTTTCTCATTTTGTGCTTTCTTTCTACAATGAAAAATTTGAACTCTGGTATAATTTCATTACATATCAAAATTCTTGTTAGCCAATTTTTAATCAGAATAGACACATTGTTCTCCCTGTGTCCCTGAGAATAATGTTGTTTATATGTGGTTTCTCCAAAAAAAATGGCTGTAGTGGGGATAAATAAGCATTCAGGTTTGTGGATCTTCACTGAAGAGGTTGAACTGATGGCATGACCCTACAAACATTCACATACACTACATGTAACCTTATTAATATGAGAAATGCCATTGGTTTCAAAGGAACTATGCACAATAAAAGTAACTAGTGTGTAAGTGTATACAGTATTAGGCCCCAATATATGGAAAGGGAGCTATTGTGTCTGACTGATCCATAGAAACACTTGCTAGAATTTACAGATCAAAGCTGAGTGAAATTCAAAGAGGTTTGCAACATGGCAGGGGATGACCATTTTATTTTTAATTTCAGCTGAAATTAGCAAATTTTGCCCGACTTCCATCCAGATCTATAAACCTCTCCCCCTGTGCCTACAACTTGGCATAGTTCCCCCAAAATTGATCTGAGTGTGGGGTTTATAATACTTTAAAGCAGGACATTTTTGCATGGTTCGGGAGCTATTCTGAATATTTCATGATAATTTGGTAAGTAAGAGTTACCAGATTAAGAAAAATTGTGTCAGGCACCATGGCTTGTGATTTAGTTTTTCATCCAGTATTTTTACCTAAGCTGTAAACCTATACATTGGGAGATTCAGAAATGGATTAGTGATTTGGGGGGAGGACTCAATTTTTGAGTGTTCAAGCTGAGATCTTCAGAGAGTCGGTGTTCAGCATTATCTGATTGGGCACCCAAAGTTGGGCACTCAAAACTCGCCAGTGGCTTTTGAAAATTTTGGCCGTATGGAAAAGTACCCCATTTTGGGAACATCACCTTTGAAGTTATAAGCTGGAGAAGAGAATTCCTACCTGTACCTTTTTGTGTGAGCAAGGACTACTGCTGCTCAGGTAGGGCTGGGGGATTGCTTCCAACGGAGGGAAGGCAATATTTCTAGCAATGGGACAACTTTTAACTTTAACCAGGGGTTCCACAGAAACCCTGATCAGCAGACCTTGCTGAGGAGATTAGCTACATCTGTCCATCCCTCGCCATGCCCTCCTTCAAGTCAGTGCCCCCAGCTCCTGGGGCTGCAGTGAGTGTTCACAAGGCACTTCAGCAGAGGGAAAGTTATAGTCGCCATAGAGCAGAAGCCAATATAGACCCTGTGTTGAATCTAATTCTATACATACAATGGGTAAATCATTCCCTTCTTGAACAGAACTTCATTTATTACATAAAGGGAATATGATGTAAAGAGTAAGTTTGAGCATATCTCTGTGAAGTAAACAGTGAAGCAGCTTTATGACTGTCATCAATGTCCTGAAGTGTACACAAACTGAGCTAGCATTTAGACTTCCTCCTTATCCAGTTTCCTCCATGCTGGAAGCATGTTTCTTTCCTGGTTGTTGCTATTTAGAAAAGTTACCCTAAAACGCAGGCGAGGTCACAACACACTAAACAGGAAGCTTCCCTCTGCTGCTGATCTCATTGAATCTTAGCCAGAATAAGCCTCTCTTCACAGCAAACAGAGGAGCAACCTCTGGCAGTGTAATCAAAAGGCTGCTACAGCTGAATTATAGCAGGATCAGACTGCATTTTTCCCATTGTATCTCCCCCACTCCCAAGTCCTATCTTCAACAAAAACTGATAGCAGAGAAGCAAGCTCAACACACTTCAGGAATTCGCCAATTCTCTTTCCAGAACTGCTCACAGGAATTTGGTTGGTGAGTACATTGTAACAGTCTTTGTTTTGCAAAAGATTTTCTTTGGGGGAACAAGGCAAGAAATTCTGCCCAGAGGATGTCAAAAGTTTGGTTGTTTTTGTCCTTAGCATTTGTTAGGTACTGTAGTCAGGTGTCCAGACGCAAAGTCCAGTACTCAGGGATTGCAAAAATGTAGATTTTTGTTTCCTAAAGAGACTGAAGAAACAGTTCTCTTACACTAGGAACTATTTGCTGGTAGTGAACTTGTCAGGATATAGGCATTTTGGCAAGTTCGAAGGACAGCAGTGGCGGTTTAGAACCAAACCATCAGTGAAACGTGTTATGCTAATTTTGATCAGTAACCCGAAGTTTGTCATGAAACGTCTCATGCTTTTCAAACAATGCTTGCACACAATTGAATACAGTGGAAGCTCCCGGGAGAGTCGGATTTATTCAGGCAGAGTTTTGTGGTCTGTCTGCTAGACTATTTTCCAGTCCTATGAGCCTATGTCTTTAGAGGCAATTACTGTTTTAAGAATTAGCAGAATATTCTGTCTGCTTTAGCAGAATTACATAAATCTCGTGAAACTATAAATCAATTTCACTCATTATCAAAAGAATATTGTCCCTGTCTTGTCTATAGATTATTTAAACAATGAACAAGGTAATGACTGTAGTTATACTGACATATGAAAAAAATAGAACAAGCAATAAAAATATGATTTGTGCAACATTTTACTTCAGGATCAGCATGAGCTTGAGCTTCTTTTATGATAACTCTGTAATGAAAGCACAATTATATTTAACTTGTTAAAAAACAAGTGACAAAATCTAAATAACTACCTGCTAGATTTGGTATAGGGAATATAAGAGAAGAAGAATACATAGCACTAATGTTCAGTGGCGGAAAAATGGACAAAGGAGAAAATGACGGGGAGATGCACAGACATTGAAAAGGTCAGTGTGACTCAGTTCTCTAAATTAGTCATAAAAGAACTTCAGGCAAAATGTAAAATAAACCATCCTTCCTGAAAGTCTTATGGACAGATGTAAAGGCAGGAAGTTCAGCAGTCGGATAGATAGGAATATTAAGAGCATGCTTTCTGAATTACCAACAACTAGCACCTAATAACGTTCTGGTATAAAGCTGAGAATAAGGCTTTGGCATGCCTGGGTGGGTTGTTTGTAGATATCTGTTAATTCTTTTTGAACTTTTTTGAAAGATGAGCTCACAGTATCTCCTAGATATATGTTGCCATCTCAATTTCTATTAAAAATCCAGGTTCAGCTATTGTTTAAGCTAAACTTGAACATAATATGATTATTTAGCTGTGTATGTATATATATACACACACCCACAATTACAGCAATCTTAATATTCTAAAGATTACTGGAACACAGCACATTCTAGCAATGCTCATTTCCCTGGGAAATCCCCAACTTGCCATACCCTAACCTAAGGGAATCCCTAATTTGCTTTTTAGGCTGGCTTTAAGCAAAGTAGCCTTCTTGGGCCTGTGAATCTGGCCTATCACGTTTCACAACATAGGAAGAGAGTGCTGTATGACCAGAGCGAGAAAGAAAAGGAGATGCGCAGAGACCTGAATTGCTTGCATCTCAATCTAGTCATCAAAAAGGACAAGTAACTGGCCAAACTCCCAGGTTTGTGAGGACAGTTTTGAAGAGCATGTCAAAATCATTGTGGCAAACAAAGATTTAGATGTCTTCACCCATAAGTAAACTAGATATTGGATCAGCACTGCAAAGAAGGATGGAATAATGTTGAGGACAAACTATATCCTGTATTCTTCAAAGACTCAATAGTGTCTGAGCTTCTACAGTATCTTATTTGTGCCTGTACTAGTAGGGGTCACTGAACAATCAACTGCGCCTGTAGTCAAAACAATCTTCTCTGTACAGATTGTGTACATGCCAAGATGGGGAAGACTGTGGTAACTCATGCACTTTCAACAAATATTGTAATGATAAATGAGATGATGATAATGGTTTTGACTAGAAATGTCACCAGAGGTATTACATTTCAATGATATTTGGACAAATTTATTATTTGCGTTTGTTTTACTCTTTAGATTGTTATGTTGCTTTAAGGTCACAACAAAACTGAATTTTATGTCTTAGCATCATTAAACTAACAGAAACAAATATAAAGATTTCAAAGTTGTCATTTTAACTTGTTAAGGGGGGATCGTTGTTTATCCCTAATAGCACACCACTTTACAGTTCCACATAATATTTCGTCTTAAAGTAGACATAATAAGCTTTCAAATGATGTATACTATGTGTATAGTGAGGTTATATTAAGTCGACTAAATGGGTGGTGCCTGCCCCCTGCCTAGAATGAAAAGTCAAAAGCAAACCTAGCAGAAAATTAATCATTTTCTTAAAATCCTTTAGATCCTCTTTCAATGGGACCACATGTGGAGTAAGGTATTATTCTGGTGGAGTGAGGATACCTGAATCTGGGTAACAATGATCAAGGGTTGGGGGAAGTAAAGGGAGAGAGCACTAACACATACTCTTTATGCTCCGTCCATCCCTTTCTATCTCCTGCATGCAATTGGCAAAAATTGTACATGACCCAGCTGCTTCTGACCCCTTGAGCAGAAAGTCACACATGGTACATTTTGAATTGTGCTTTATTATATACTACCTTAAAAATAATAATTCTACTTGAATTTTAAATCTTAAGGCCTCCATATAAACATTGAGCAAGCATTTGTAAAACTTTTAGCTTTGTACTGATACATTTTTGGTTAAGCAGCTGTTGAATTTGATATTGGGTTTTGTTTTTCTTTTACTCTGATATGAGAAATTCCTAAACTGAAAAAAGAGCTTCAGACAATAAGTTTTAGAACCTTCACCCATTCCCCCCAATGTGACACAATATACCAGGAATGTGTGACCGCAGGGAAATTTAGCAAGAAGATAAAGGACTTTCTGTATTGACTTGTTCTTTAGAAAGAGGCAGATGTGCAATTATACAGTCTGAATTTCCTCTTGGGAAACTATCCAAACACTGGCAGTCTTGTAAGGAGTATTTTCAATAAAATATTATTTTCAAGGGGGAGGAGGATGGGAACAGGACTGCAAGTGTCTCGTTGAGATTTTTATCCCTTGTACAAATGCAGTAATTCATTCTTAGACTTCCCAAACTGAATATCTTGTTGTTGTATAGTTAAGGTTGCATAAGTTGCTATTACAAAGGATCGTTTTCAAATGCTAATTACTTGGTCAAAAGTTTCCCTTTTTGGCTTAATAAACAGCATGTTTGTTCTCAGCCTGGGATCAAACCTTTTTGGGGGGTTTTGAAGGATGAGCAAAAATTGGTTCAGCAATTTTTGAGAACGAAAAGATATATATTTCCTATCCCTGGAATGGGTAACTTGAATTCTAAATTTAAACCTGAGGGATTGGAATCCAAAAGTCCTAATATATAGGGAGGGTTCAGGTGCAAATTTGGGACTGATCCAAGGTCCACCTGAGTTTTTGGGGATTAGGCCTACATTATCTTTAGAAGAAGTATAGCGGGCTCCATAAGCATGGAAAGCGGGGCATTAAATAAAATTTAGGGGCTCTTCAGGGATTGAAAGTACTCAGAAATCTTATTCCAAATTCTCTTCAAAGCATAAAAGTGGTACAAAATGTCTCTGAATATCTACTTCTGATGAACTCATGAAAGACTGGGGAATTCTAAAATCCAGTTAATTTGGATATTGATTTTACTTCCTCTTTACCAACCCAAATGATGTCAGGTCAACCACTATCTTTATTCACTGACAATTATTTATTCTCCACTTAATCTTGAAATGATTGCCAACATAGAATCTGTCACTCTCTCTATATATAATAATCCTGGTTATGGATTTAAAAACTGTAGTCATGTAAACCTGTACTCATGTAAGTCTGCAGTTGAGACTTAACTCAGATACTGAATGTAATGTTATATTTCTACCAGTCAGGTTGCCTTGTACAGAGATCTTTAAACAATGTGGTGTAGGCCTTTGACCAAATAGTGGATTATAAATGTAATTCACTAAAACTGCTTCTCTAGCTTCAGATAAAAAATACCTTTTCCTAAACTTGGACCACAAACCTACACAAGCAAAGAAAGACACTGGTAAGACAAGTGTACTATAAGATGCATCCACATCCTAAAGACAACGGATGCAGTAGGAAAACCTCAAAGGGCATATTTTGCCACCCCTAGTCATACTGAATCATATCATAGTCACTGTGGGTAAGAATGGCAGAATTTGACCTCAAACTGGACCTTTTAGAGCTAGGTACTAAAAGGAATCAGTTGGTTATATTTCTTATTTAACTGACTGTGGGTTTGTGTTACTAGCTTGATGCTATATTATTGGCATACAAACTCTTTACTTTACTTTAGTTTATTTTACTTGGACATGTATCATTCTTATGCATCTCATAAAATTACATGAGAATTAGAGCCACATAGAGAAGCTTAAGCAAATTCAGAGCAGTCCTCCTAAACTCTCCTCAGAGGCTGTTTAGTTTTTGTTTGTTTTTCATGCACTGTATGAATATCACGCAAGGTGGAAATGGATCCTTTTCCCTTCTTGGCTGATTAGAACCTGTAGACTGTGTCTAAGCCCTTTGGTAACAGGAAAGCACAAATACTTCCGAAAGGAAGCACACGTTCCTGGCATCTCTTAAATATGTTCTGATCTAGATCTCAAAAGGCCAAGGTGCCTGGTAGCAAGAATTTCAGCTAATGGTCTCACTTAATATTTTGAGAAAGTAGAAGCCAAGCAACACTTAATAAACAGCTTTTTTTTTTTTTTAGTTCTAATCATCAGCCAGGCCAGACTGTGACATGGAAACAGCATTAATCACAGTGTCAGTGGCCAGATATCAACTGCTGATAACAGCAACATGAATCATGAGCTGCTGCTTTATTGATTACAATACCTGGAAGAAGTGGAAGGAACATCTTGAAATGTCGCTTTTTTAGTTCAGAGAGAGAACAAAGGGGAATCGCTAGGCAACTGGTCAGTCTCTCAAACAGCCCATAGCTTCAGAGTTCCACGGGCCTTTATCCTGGTACCTCTTGTGTTCAATGTTTACTTTTATTAATATAGTGGCAAAAATGTGCTGGATGCCTGACAGGCTAATAAAGCACTTACATTGCCTAGAAGTCTTTCAGTCTAATTTTAGACATGATACAATGAGTTAGAACAGGAAACAGTGAGAATAAGGGAATGAAGGACAAAGGTTACAATCATAAGATCACATGGTTCTGTTAACTGAATGTCTTAATAGTCCCATGAAATATACATAATATTATACAATATGGGTGTGTGCATGTATCTATCTACATATATGTAGTCTGAAAAAAACCTTATTTTTATAAATCAAGTTTTTATCTGCAAGGATTGAATTGAGGTAAAGAAGGGAGGAAGATGGGAGCATGGTGCTAGTTATGACATTTAGAGCCACTATTCAGTGTGTTCAGTAGGGAACATATAACCAGGAGGTAAGGGCCTGTGTAAACAGGAAATAGACTTGCATTCACAGGAAGCATAGTGTGCTGCTTCTCTATAATCTCTACAGGGAGAGTGTGAGACTGGAGAAGTTGGTAAAACAGGATGGATGGAGGGAACTGATAGAGCAGAAGCAGACACAGGCAAGAGGAAGGACTTTGTAACAGACAAAGGGTAAAGAGGCAAAACACCTAGCTTGTTTTAAGACTAGGCTTGGTACGTTTATGGAGAGGATGGTATGATGAGATTGCCTACAATGGGCTATGTGGGCCATCCACAACTACTATTAGCTCGTATCTCAAACAGCCGGAGATGGGACACTATAGAGGGAGGACACTGAGTTACTACAGAGAATTCTTTCCTGGGTGTCTGGCTGCTGAGTCTTTCCCACATGCTTATGGTCTAACTGATCGCCATGTTTGGGTTAGGAAGGAGTTTTCCCCCAGGTGAGATGGCAGGGACCCTGGCAGGTTTTTCACCTTTCTCTTGCACCGGGGGACAGGTTACTTGAGCTAGAGTAGAGGGTGGATTCTCTGTAATTTGAAATCTTTAAATCAAGATTAGAGGATTTCAGTAACTCAGCCAGAGGTTATGGGCCTACTACTACAGGAGTGAGTGGGTGGGGTTCCATGGCTAGATGATTGTAACAGTCCCTTCTGGCCTTAAAGTCTATAAAGGCAAGTAAGAAAGATTAATGCAGATGACAGTGTGAGGTAAGACCTGCAAGTAAATTCCGCTGGGCGCATTGAAATGAATGAATTGAAAATATTAGGTGTCAGAAAGTCAGTCAGTAGTTGTTGGTGAAATCTTTTTTTGTTTGGAGAAAGTGCAGGAGATTCTTGTAGCAAGTCTACAAGCTAACAAGAAATTCCTCTAGTACAGAAGCAGTGGGAGAACTTCCTATGGATCATTCAACTCTGGATGGAACATATTGACCATTATACTGGTGTGGGTGATTATAATAGTGCTAACAATGCTACTATTTAGGGACAGGAAGGAAAGAATAAAAGTTATCTAATTATAATAAGAGTTGGAGTTTGGGAAGGTAATACTATTCTTACTTAGTGTCCAACCCTGAAATCCCTTTTTCCCATGCGTCAGCCAACTGAAGCTAAAGTGACTGCTTGCATGAGTGACAACTGGGCAGGGGAACATAGAACATTACTTTTGTTAAAAGTACCATGGAATCTCTCTTGACAACATGTGGTGAGAACTTTGGTTTCATTGCTGTTTGCATGATTTTTCATAATTATTTTATTAATTAAAAATTAGTTTGCCTCATCCAAAGCCCAATTATTATTATCTTGAGCAGAAATTAACCCTTTCCAGATCTGGCGCTAGAAATACAATCTAATCATATGATGATTGCTTAATACAAAATATCATGTTATCTAATACAACGTGGATTTTGACTATTTGGAACCTTGCCAAAATATAATATGATGGATTATTTTAAAAGGCAGGGCTGGGAGCTGAAATGAAGCATATGAAACAACCGAAAGGCAAATGTGTTTCTTTGTTTAGTTTGACAGAAAAATAAAATGGAGCCATGAAAGCCTTTAACAATGTAGTTTTTCTTCTGTTGAAACAATCCCCTCAATCCCAAAATCATGAATGACTATATACCTCAGCATCACTAGCCACATGAAATATTAAATAAACTTTCAGTGGGAAAAACCTGTAAAGCTCTATTGGATCCAGATTGAATTTTGGATGACTCATGCTTTACAAATTACTTCTAATACTCATTGTTTGCTCTGTTTTTTCACTAGATTTTTGTTTTCAGAATTTCATCTCTGCTTTGTTTACATATAGAGGCCACAGATTGGAATTAAACTGAATAAACAGATTGAAAAAATATCACTTGTAAATTATCAAGGGATGAATGGTAGTCTTCTCATTAATGCATTGACCGGGGACTGAAGCTCAGGGTTCAGTTTCTGAGTCTGCCATGATTTCCGTGTGGCCGCAGCAAATCAACTAATCTCTATGCCCCAGATCCTCAAAGGATTCTCCTTTCTTTGAAGGATCTGGGCTCATAGGCCTCTGTTCCCCAGCTGCAAAGTGGAGATAATTCCCTGCTTCCAAAGGTTGTTGTGGGTTGCTTAGGTACTATAATGCTGAGAACATCTAATTTCCTGGGCATATAGAAATGATAGCTGTAGATTACATCTTGTAATGCTTTCATTTTTCTAGTGAACTCAAGTTTGGCCCAGCATCTGACTCAGACAGAATTCCTCTCAAAAAACCATGTTCAACTAGCCAAAGAAAAATGACACCTCCCATGTCTGTGATGTAACAGGCTGCAGCCAGGTGGGATTGAGGTAATAGGCCCATTCTTCTTCTGTGTCTGAATTTACAAGGAGTGTGGGGGGAGAGGTTGCCAGGTTGGGTGAGAATCTTGCTGGGGTTTAGGTGTGAGTTAAAGAGCTGAGCAAGTTGGCACCATTGGGACATAGGTGGATTTGCACATGCCAATCAGAGAAAACTTAGATGCCTAAGAAACTTCCCCGGAAGAAATATAGGCAACTAAGGAATTTAAGTACCTATGGGATTAGGCCGCATCTAAGCAGGTGTTTTGAGGATATCAGTAGGGTTACCAACCCCCCAGGATTGGCCTGGAGTCTCCAGGAATTAAAGATTCATCTTCAATTAAATCTTGTCATGTGATGAAATCTCCAGGAATGCATCCAACCAAAACTGGCAACCCTAGATCTCAGTGGTGACTGTATGTTGGACCTGGGCACCTAAAAGAGAATTTAGACCTCTAAGTCCTATGATGTATCTAGTCCTAAAACACAACAATGATGTTGACTACTTTTGTAAAGCACTGTAATAAGGTATTATTCGGTGAGATAATCTCTGGATGCATAATGGAGGGACAAGGAACAAATGTAGTCCTTGCAGTTATTTGAGAGCTTGCCTGCAATGAAGAAAAGTGCATACTCCATTATTCTAAAGGGTGGATTGCAATGGGGAAAATCCCCCTGTGCATTGGGGAATTGATGGGTGCACAATTTTTCTCAGTGATCTCATTGTCCACGTAGTATTCTGGAACAATTAAGGTATATTTGATTAGTGTGAAGGTGTTTTGTTTCTGTAAAACAAAACAAACATAGGCATTAAAAGTCAGATTTTCAAAAAGTGGCCTCCAGATTTGCATGCACACCCTTGGATTTTTTATCACTCATACATACGAATACCATTTTTGCTTGCAGAATTCTATATTCTGTATTCAAATGATTATGCGCTCAGAGCTGTGTACACAAAATTAAAAACTGCATTGAGATCCTTTGAAAAATTTTGCCCTAAATTTATTAGTCGTTACTAAGAAATTAAATACTAGAAAAGGAGCTTTAGTAGCTAGTGGTGATAAATTAACTGCCTCTATTTTCTCAAAATATATAGGGCCAAATTCTCTGCTGGCATAACACTGTTTTCTTCAGTGGAATTTTACCAGCAGAAAATATGGCCAATGAACTTAAAAACAAAATATGATGAATTTAATTATATATGTAATTTCAAATAGAATCCTAACTGTTGTGCAGTCAATTTAGTGGATCACTTGTACAACAAAAATCTTCTTTAAAGAGTTGAACTGAAGTTGGCTTTGGAAACTGAAATGCCACATCTAAAGAAATCCATGCTCCAGCATCTGATTTAAATTGTGGTTTAAAATAAACCTAACTGCTTGGTGACTCTTAATTGTGTTTCTAATCTGCACTGAGGATGGGATCTCAGAATCAGAGAACTGCAACCTGATCTGCTGCAGAGCACAGTTGAGAATCTATGCTTATGTGTTCTTTACACATACCTCTCTCTCTCCCTCTCTCTCTCTTTCTCTCACACACACACACATATGTATATCTCACATGAGCTATAGCATACTTAGTCATATATGTAAAAGTGTTTTATACTGTTCAAAATCTTGTGGATCAGGATTTATTTTTTTCATATTCTTTTGAACAACATTGTTCCTCAGGAAACTTTATTAAGTATTTTTTGTATTTGTATCCTTTTCAGAAAGATGAAAGAAATGAAGAGAGGTTGTTTCTTAGTTACTACTTTATTCCTGTTGGGCTGTGTCCCATGGCATGTGACTGCAGATTCAGAAAATGGAGAAGACGACCAGGACATCCCAGGTAAGAGTTTACAAGTTTAACCCTTTCACCATCTGAAATTGCATGAAACATGAATCCTGGACCTTAACCTTCACCTCTGAAATCCAGCAGGGCTTTCCCATTGAACTTAGTGGAAGCAGAACTGGACCTTATCTGAGCAAAGAGCAATCCTAAATAATGTATTGGACTGTAGCCCTTGCAGTGAGATACTAAGAACATGGCATGGAAATGGCAGCTCTTATGAAGTATAGTGTGTGTATGTATGTATGTGTGTGGGTATAAACCAGTTATGAAGCTCTTTCCAAGCTAAGGCTTCTGGACTGTCTCCCACCCTTTATAAACCCTATAATTCCAAACAAAATCCATGCCAGATGTTAACATCACTCAGTAAGAACTATACTGTGAAGGTGTCCTATGCAATTGGGCAGGGAGTACAGTCTGAGTCATGGCTGTACGTTCCACATGTACCAGAGGAAGGATGATAATGGGTCTGGTAGTGGGTGGGGATACACCACTCTCCTTCCCTCCACAAAACAGGAGCTCATGGAATTGCTCTTCTTCTCCAGAGTTGTTCCTCTGATGGTACAATCAAGGACTGCCCCTAACCCAGGCACACCCATTTTTTTTCAGGCATGCCCATTTTAAATACACAGTTACTACCTGTGCACAGGCAAGTGTATTAACTGCATGTGACATTAGCTTCATGTGCAAAACTAAGAGGCCATAGTTTTTAATAATTGGTACAGTTTTCAAGATGTAATAGGTCTTTTTCTCTAAGCCATTTAGAACACGGTATAACAACATCAACACAAGACACATCCTGGCCTATGGCAGTAGCGGGCATATAAATGCATCTGTAAGTAGTAGGTATTTACACCAAATTACCTAATTCTCAATAAGTTGGGCCCAATGGAGATGGTGTAAAGAGTAGCTTCATAGCTACTCAGTGGACAGTTGGTTCAAGGCTGTTTAGGGGGCTAGGAGCTCTCTTAAATGAACTCCTCTCCAGACGGGCCTCTTTGCATTCTGCCTCTCTGCCATGGGAAGAGAGAGAGGCAGGATCTTGACACTCAAATTGTTGAGTCCTTCAAAGAACATAGAGTACGTGGGTCATAATAAATGCTTTCTCTGCCTCTCTCTGAGTTACACTGGTGGCTTGATACCTCCACCAGATGGTAGCTCAAATTTAGAGAGATCAACTGGATGTCCAGCTTAAGGGAAGCTTGTATGTATCAATCAGAGACACCCATGCCTCTTCTCCCTTGCCCCCCACTGTCTATAATCACAGAGCAGGGAAAACATTCAGTATATGCAGTATCTCATAGATAATATCTCTGAAGTGGGAATGGAGTCTTAGAACAGGAGGTGGCAGCATTCTGACTGGGAGGATATCAGAATAGGATCAGCACTCCTTAGACTCAGGATGGGTTTCATAGCTCTAGCATCAGGGAGGAAGTATCTGGCCCAGGATGAACAGTCATCACCCTCATCAATGTTCTTGAGAGAAAAGTATTAATTCTGTGTAGTCATCATCTATTACAGAATTATAGTGAGTGTAGTCAGATTTTATTCCTATCAGTGTCACCAAATTTGAAAATAACATTCTAGCTCTGCACCAAATAAATTCCCTCCTTTCATAATCATGTTGGATCATTCTGGAGAAATTTGTCCTTACATTTATCTCTCCGCCTTGAAGCTCATAAATAAATGCCCCTATTTGCAAAGCTGACATGACCTTCCATAACATGCATCCTTTCTATACTGCACAGTACAAACATTTCTTTTGACAAACTCATCACTTCCTAGTAGTTTGTGAAACTCTTGTTTCTTGTTACAATTTCAACAGCCTTGATAAATTGTTGCACAACCCATTCCAATTTCTAGTTCAATTATTAAACTAAAAAGCCTACTAGATTAATCTTCACAATCTTTTTGGGGGTGGGAGGCCAGGAGTCATGAACAACAAAGCACAGTGCTTACAGAGAACTACTTGTTTTTGTTTTTAAGGGCAAAGGAAAACTCAAACCCCTTCCCAAGTCTGTGATTCTTTTGCAACAAATAACTTGGGAACCAGTCATGGACTTGTTATGCTGAGCATTCCCACATTTTGGATCCAGATTCCCAAATCAAACAAATGTTACTTTTTGGGATATGAAACCAAGTCCTTTTGCTTCTATTAAGGACTCCATAGCACTTTTAGTAAGAGGGAAATTGCTGTCTGATGCTCTCACCAAATTTCTATTCTGTAATTAGGTTTTTCCTACCTAAAATTCCTCCTTCCTTAGATGTCGAGTCAAATCCTGGTCCAATTGTAGTCAATAGCAAAACTCTTATTGACTTCATTCAGGGCAGAATTTCACGTATGGTGTTTACATGTTCCAAGCAGTTGTAGAGTGGTTCAGAATGCTGCTAAAGAGATTCCCACCTATCACTCCAGAAATCCACCTTAGGTTCTATTTCTGTGGTGGATAAAGTATTTCTTGAACCCAAAGAACGTGTAAATTCATGCTCTGGGATCCTTTTGAATAACAAAGCCTGTATCGAAACCTCCATGGTGTTTAAATTATGGCAGTTTGAAAACTGTAAGCTCAGCAGGATAGAGTGTTCCAGTACATTCTGCATGATGCTGAGAACAGTGTCAGTTCTCAAATCTATATATATAAAAGTCAAATGGTGTGTGCGTGCGTGTGTGTATGTATGTATGGGTGTACGCTTACTCCTTCCACACCATTTGAGCTAGAGACTTGAAATTTGGTACAGTTAGAGGTCTTGGGGTCCTAATGACTGTAAGAGTCGAAAAATTTTCAAATCTCACCTCTGATGCCCCTCAGGGGTGAAATTCTTTAAAGGCCAATCACATCAGCTGGGCAGCTACTGTTCTCTGTGACATAGGTCTGATGTCATAATACCCCCTCCAACAGACACCGCACTCGCTCAGCTCTCTGCCCCTCCCCACCTCCGACGGACCCCGGAATCCCTCAGCTCTCTGCCCCCTCCCCACCTCCGACGGACCCGAGTTGGGTTTGGTCGGAAGGTAAGTGAGGTAGGGGTGTCGGGTTTGGTTGGGGGGTTAGGAGGGGGGTCGGGGTTGGTCGAGGGGTAAGTGAGGTGTGGGTGTCGGGTTTCTTTGTGGTGGTAGGTAGGGGTGTCGGGTTTGGTTGGGGGGGGGAAGTGAGGTGGGTGTGTCAGGTTTGGTCTACGGGGGGTGAGGTGTGGGTGTTGGTCAGGGGGTGTTGGGGTTGGTAGGGGGGTGACGTGGGGGTGTTGGGTTTGGGTGGGGGGTGAAAATGTGAGTCGGGGTTGGTCGAGGGGTAAGTGAGGTGGGGGTGTCGGGTTTGGTCGGGGGGCTGAGGTGGGGGTGTCAGGTTTGCTCTCTGCCCCCATCCAACGGACCCCGCACTCGCTCAGCTCTCTGCTCCCTCCCCACCTCCGACTGACCCAAGCAACGCCGGGTATTTTCGCTAGTAATAAATCATTACAATAATAAGGGTATCAAAAAGTTACAGAAAATGCCAACCTGTTACATTACTGTTTCTATGTTGTGTAAAGTGTCCCATGATACCACTTCTGGCTGGGTGCCCTTTATTTGATCTGAAGCTGAAAACAAATGAGTCACTGCCATTCAAATGTGCTTTTTATTATGATGTGAAAGTTTATCAAGAATAAATGTGACAGTCTGAGGATTCAGATATACTGGTAGGAAAAGCTCTTAGCAGTGTGTGGGTGGCAAGTCGTCAAATGAAACTGACAAAGAGAGAGCGAAAAAGAAACCCCTTTTTCATCAATGCCAAGCTGCTTAGTATTGATAATACTTATCAAAGAAAAAGGGCATTTTCGAGAAAGCTTATGATGATGACAGCATATCTTTATTAATAAGACTAACTACTGAAAGATGCATAGTGTGGAGTGAAATAAGTAACCTCAGCAAACAGAAGAGAAAGTACTGCACATGTAAGCTCTGAAATATTCCTGTGCAAAGTCTTTCTATGGCAGATGACTCGATCCCTAGGTTTAATTTTCAAAGCTGAGTTAAAGTGTCATTCTGCTCTGAAAAGTGTGTTTGTAACAATGCCATTGTGGATCTTATATTTATTGTCTCCATCATTTTGGTATTGAGTCTATTCATTTAATAAGTAAAGGATGGTGTGGGTGTTTTAACCATTAACCCTGCATATTCAACTCAAGATCTAAAAGTCAAGCTGGGCTCTTTGGGTATGTCTACCCTGAAAGAAAAAAGAATTTTCAACTATATTGACCAAGGATTATCAATATTTCTCATCTGTTCACATAAACCCAGGTTATACATGCCACAAGCTACAACATGACCTACTAACAGAATTGTAAAGATTTTCTATTAGGCCTCTGACATATTACTCTGATGGAACTGTTGATAAATACAGACTTTTTAAATGGTAGCCACTGTACATGGACCCTGTACCCGAAAGCTCATCTGTAAGCATCCTTAAATGAGGCTTTATGGGCATATACTTATAAATGTATATATGATATAACTGGAATATGTTTTATGCTACATATGCTATGTAACATATCTCTATAAAGGTTATGATGTAGTGAATCTATTCCTCCTATCTGTATGCATGTACCATTTGTATGTTCCAGCTATATCATGTATACATTTATAAGTATATCCCCATAAAGCCTCATGGGGTGCACTGTCACACAGGGGTGGGCAAAGTTTTTAGTCCGAGGGCCACATCGGGGTTGTGAAATTGAACAGAGGGGTGGGTAAGAAAGTCTGTGCCTCCCCAAACAGCCCATGCCTGCCCCCTATCCGCCCTCTCCCAACTACCCCCCTCAAAACTCCCCACCCATCAAAACGCCCCCTGCTGCTTGTACCCTGACTGCCTCCTCCAGAGACCCCCCTGCCCCTAACTACCCCCCCAGGACCCCACCCCCTTTTCCCCTGACTGCCCCAGCCCCTATGCACCCCCCCACCCCCTGACAGACCCCTGGGACTCCCACGCCTATCCAACCCCTGTTCTCCATCCACTGACTCCTTCCAACCTCTGCCCCATCCAACTGCTTCCTGTCCCCTGACCAGCCCCTGGGACTCCCTGCCCCTTATCCAACCCTCCTGGCCCCCTTACCATGCTGCTCAGAGCAGCCTGCCTGTCAATCGCGCAGCCTGCCGGAGCCAGACATGCTGCCCAGTGGGAGCTCACAGCCCCACCCTCTTGCCATGCTGCTCAGAATGGCAGGATCTCAGACCCCACCGGAGCCAGCCACACTCCTGCAGCACTGTCCAGGAGCAGTGGGCCAGAGCACTGGTGGCACGGCGCACTTGTGGCTGTGGGGGAGGGAGGACAATGGGAGAAGGACTGGGTACAGCCACCCTGGCTGGGAGCTCAGGGGCCGGGCAGGATGATCCCACAGGCATTATGTGGCTGCAGGCCGTAGTTTCCTCACCCCTGCCTTAAAGCAATGTTTCTGAGAAATTGGATCAAATTCTAATCTCTAGTGCATCAAACAGAATATTCCTGGGTTGTGTGTATATTTATCTCTGGGATGACTTTACAGACTTTCCTTCTGAAACTCTATTGGGCTGGCACATTATATGGATGCTTAATTTATTTTCTTCCTAAGATTAGTCCTCAAGGACAGAGAGTTCTTTTGAAGTTTCATCAACCATCACTAAGGTGTAAATTCTAGGCACACCACCAGAATGTAGGGACCAAAATGCAGCAGAATCAGTGTAGTTGCACTGTGAAGGGAGCAGAAGACTGTGTATGGAGGCAGATCTGCAGCACCTGAAATCAACAGAGCAGTGCTAGACACATGCCTTATCCTGTAAGTGTGAAATGGGTAAAAGTGGATCTGCTCCTATACAGATCACCAGCCAAACTCTCATCCATGTTAGAACTTTTCATGATTACTGGGAAAATAAAGTTAATTCCAAATCAACTAAAGGGGATGAGAGCTGCTGAGTTTAAAGCAATGAGAAACAGCCGTACTAATGCTCTAGAGACTGGTGGGATGGTTCCAATCTTCTGAATCCCACAGAAAATCCTTTTTCATACAGTTTATTTATTTATTTGGCCTTTGTACAAAAAGGGAGAATTTGGCCTTTTGTAACTTCAATGATGTACGTTTTCTTGAGTCTCCGCTAAAGGATGTATATTGATACTATAATTCTTAAGACAATAAATGTGTCCACAGCTTGAGACAGTGTAGAACCGGTCACGTACAATATGCACATTTGCAGTCCTACAATAATGTTACAACAGTGGTTCTAGTGTCATTCCCATTGTAAACAGAGGAAAGGCTTCGGGAAGTAAGTAACACAATAATTTGTTTCTGTGGCTTTCACTGGAAAATAGCTAGTTGCTGAGACAGATGATTTCTCTCATTCATTAAGCAGCAAAACTCCTCTTAGATAGTAATTTGTTCATCCTCATCATATGGTTCTATAATTAAATTTACATGCTCGTTCTGCCTTATAATTTGGCTTAATAAGATGGAGACAGTATCATATGGAATAGATGTGGCAATGTTAGGGTGACCGATCTGATAGGGACAGTCCTGATATTTGGGGCTTTGTCTTCTGTAGGTATCTATTATCCCCTACCCACTTCCCGATTTTTCACACCGGCTGTCTGGTCACCTTAGGCAATGTATAGGATGCTAAATGTGTTGATGTAGCTATGTGTATAGACCTCTTGAGGCTGGGAAGCACAAAAGATTTTCATGCCGTCTTTTCAGGCCCCACTGACCTAGATTGATTTGGGCCAGTGACCCTGTTTATTCTAGAGGGTTGAGTTTTCCTGGGTATTCTGAGAAAAAAGAATCACTAACACTTTGATATGATAACCTCCCTCTAAGGATCTCAGCACACACTTCATCCAGAATGAACTGACCCTCACAACACCAGTTTGAGGTAGGTAAATATCTGGATCTGTCTGGAAACTGGGAATCCCATTTTGTGGGAAGTTCCAAAATTAACAACCAAAAAATGGTTGCAGAATAGAATGAAAAATGAAATTGAGACATTTCCTGAGGCATGGGAATTCCAAAATTGCCTTTTCAAAAGGACTAAATGACAGAGCTGAACAAGGAACTGAGGCTCTCTGGGCTCCCTGGGCTTCTAGGCTGCCCCATAGCCAGGATGTTTGGAAGCCCTGACTGTGAGGTAGCCCACCTGGCAGAGACCTGGAAATCCCTGGAACCCTGATTCTTCAGCAGCCCCCCTGGCCTGCTGCTTGAACCTGGGAAGCCTAGGAGACCAAGCTGCCTACGAAACACAGACCTGTGAGGTCAGGCAAGTTGGCAGCAAACTAGACATGTTTGCATCAGAAACCTGCCTGACAAGCAGGGTTCCATCAAAAACCTACCTAGTTTCCATCAGAATTTTGACAATCATTCCTTGGAGGGTGCAGGTTTCAGTGAATCAGCATTTTATAACAGAAAAAACTACAAATATCCTATATATGAGGAAACTGAGCTACAGACCTTTAGAGACAATTTTCAATCAGAAGTCTCTAAAATTAGGCACTTAGATCCAGATTTTGTTGCCTAGCTACCTGTTTTAGGAACATAAAATCTGACTGTGTCCTTTACAGTCTCTCGTGTTCTCATAATAGAAGACAATTTTAAAGGGTTAATTTAAAGACCATGAAGTTATGATATTAATAGTAGTGGAAATTAGTCCTCTCCCTGCAGTTTACATAGATCCCTTTAGGTGAATAGATACTCAGCTAGTATAAATCTGGTCTTTGCTATCTGTTGTGATGTGATGTGGGTTCTTGTCCCCTTTCTCTCTCGTCTTGTCTTTGGGCCAATGCATGGGCATCCTTGTGAGCAGTCTTAAGAGAGCTCAGTGCTTTAATTGGCACAAGGAGAATAAGCTACCCCCTCACACTGACTAATTTTGATGAGGAAAATCTTGCACTACCATATTCCATTTTGTGTTTGTTCTATGGGTAAGTGGAAGACTTCAGTTTGAAGTGCTGTCAGTATGCCTTTCAATAAAAACGCACGCATACACCTCTAAAACTTTTACAACCCTTGGAGGGGAAAAAAGGGTGCACAGTGAAAAGTAAACAGTGAAAGAGCTTCATCCACAGGGATATTTAACAGGGTCTTCAACTACAGTGCTGTCTTAACATCCCCATACAGTCTCAGCAATGCAGTCTAGCTAACAAGATTTCTATATAGTTAATACATCAGTACTATCAAGCTATTGCATACTAAGAGGCATAGATTTCAGCTTTACAGTTCAAGTCAATTTACATTAATCTAAGTATTCTAACATTGTCTACACCTTAATGATTTTACAGGTCTACTTCTCAATCAAGTTTAGAAATAGGAGTGCTTGTGCAGTCCTTAAGAGTTGCAATGAATAGGTTCATGGCTTAGTAATGTGTGTTATTTAATAGAATGGTGCTGCCCTCTGGAGTACCATTCTGGTTTTATTTGTTCAAAGGCTGCCCTCTATTTCAGGATTTACTACTCATTCTAGCCCATTTCCAGCAGCATTTGTTTGGTGTATGGCATCATCCTCATTATTTAATAGCATTAACACCTAAAAGACCTAAACAGAAACAACTACAAAGACTCAACTGTGCTCAATATGTTTTGGGTGGAAGAGAAGGGGGGGGGGAGAATCCCTCTCTCTACCTCACACCCTCTACACGGGGGGCTGGTCCATTGGGTGACATAGATACTGCTCCCTACTAGTGCTATCTGCAATCAGAGTTCCACTCCTGGAACTGCGGTTCTGGTACAGATGGTCTTATTTTTATAAGCATATATTAAAGCTGTACAAAACATCAAGGGCTAAATATTGTGTCATGCCTTTCAAAGAGTGCAGGAGCAAAGGCATGGGGAAGAATAAAGGTAAAATGGGTTTGGGGTCACATCTGCAATCTGGGTCAGTGTTTAAATCTCTAATCTTATTGAAGATATATGGCTAAATTCCCAAACTAACTGCACAACATTTAGTATCATACTACCTTTCTCCCCACCATCATAGGTGCTGCTTTACCACCACTGAAGCTAGGAAATTCAATCTGTGCTTTGAAGGCAGATGCTGGTGTATGTAAAGCAATATATACAAGATATTACTTCAACATTCAAACCCGCCAGTGTGAGATGTTTGAATATGGTGGATGCCATGGCAATGAGAACAACTTCATAACACTAGAAGAATGCCAGGAGACGTGCGTGGTATCAGGTCAGTATCCTTTCTCCTTTTCTCCTGAATGTCCTTTATATTCATCTGGTGTCTGGTGTCTTGTATCTAGATTGAGAGTTCTTAGGGGCAGGGGCTGTCTCTTGTTTATGTTTCTCAGAACAATGGGGCCTCCTGCCTATAGAGCTATCTCAATAATAATCATTATCACAATAATACTCTTATAACTGGGGTCACCGGGTGATGCTGCTGCATAGTCATCCAAATTCTTTTTGGAGGAGTATGTCTATAGGTGTGGTGTCCCAGGGTGTGATTACAGCTCAAGCAGATGTATGTACCCAAGCTATCTTTAATCTGGCTAAGCTCTGGACCTGGAGCAGTGAAGCGGCAGCAGCAGCACATGATTTGGTGCAGGCCAGCACCAGGAGCAGTTATCCAGGGTTCAGGATGGGTTTATACAGTGCACACTGCCACAACTTCACTGCTCTGGGACCTGAGATGGCTAGAATAAAGCTCGTTTAAGTATTCCTATTCAAGCGGTAATTACACCCTGTGATTACAGTGTAGACACACTCTTAGTGTGAACAAATCTCCTCTCTCTGGAAGACATGGTGTGAAGGTTTTTTATGCAAGGTTCTGGTTCAAGGTTGCTGTGTAAAATCAATTCTTGAGGCAGACATTGCTGAAAGAAGCGATTGTCTACATGCTGATAAACCTCTCTATTCTGAGACTGGTGTAAATATAGTTATTCTTAAATATACCCAGACTTACATCCCCAGCTTCTCCTACACTGAGAAGACAATCTGCAAGACCTCAGACATTTGCTACAACTACTTGGCAAAGGGGCAAAAATAACCCATTAATAATGCTCACTAGTAATATTCTTAATCATTGTTTCTCTGTAGTGCCTCTAATTGCTCAGTTTTACAGTCCAAATGAGGCTTCATCAGCTAACTGGAAGAAACAAAATAAGAGGATGCATAGCAAGATACACTGTTAAGATGCCAAATGTACAGTTATGTTGTCATTCTGGACAAAATGTGTGTAGCATTTATTCTGCTATTGAAATGGGTAAGAGATGGAATGGATTGATATTTGTGGTAAGATCAAGCACCTTAACCTAAACCGAGCACCTAAATTTCCTGCTCACTTCCTGTAAGTGCTCCACACCTTTAAAAATTATACTGTAAGTTCAGCATAATTATGATCATATAATCATACAGCATATTAAAATCTCTCATCAATCACAGAAGTTATTTTGATGTGAAGATGTTTCCTTGTTTATCTCTCATAGATGTCAGCAATTTGTGGTTGGGAAGTATTGCTTTGTCTGAACTTGATACTGAAACTGAATATTGTGTAAAGAGGATCAACTACAGAAATCTTTAGATTCAGTTAGATGCATTTTGTAATAAGAGTAGATCACCTTTATTATAGTTATAGCAATGTAAATTGAGTATTTCAAAAGCAAAACTTATATGAAAAGAACCTTTGAGAAAACAATGCCAGATTACTATTCTATAGAAGAGTTGATAATGACATTTTATGTGGAATATGAGCTTGCGTATGCAGGAAACACCAAGCTTTCTATTAAATAATAATCATAAAGTATTTAGGGATCTATCCTTGTGAAATCAGTCTTCAGAACTATTCTCCTACAGAAGTCCTACAGTCATAGAATCATCAGAGTAGGTTTGCAAAAGACCTCAGGAGGCTCCAAGCAGGACCAACCCCAACTAAATCATCTCAGCCAGGGCTTTATCAAGCTGGGCCTTAAAAACCTCTAAGGATGGAGATTCTACCACCTCCCTAGATAACCCATTCCAGTGCTTCACCATCCTCCTAGTGAAATAGCTTTTCCTAATATCCACCCTAGACCTCCCCCACTGCAACTTGAGACCATTGCTCCTTGTTCTGTCATCTGCCACCACTGAGAACAGTCTAGCTCCATCCTCTTAGGAATCTACCTTCAAGTAGTTGAAGGGCTGCTATCAAATCCCCCCTCACTCTCCTCTTCTGCAGACTAAATAAGCCCAGTTCCCTCGCCCTCTCCTCATAAGTCATGTTCCCCACCCCCTAATCATTTTTGTTGCCCTCCGCTGAACTCTGTCCAATTTGTCCACATCCATTCTGTAGGGGGGGGGGGGGGGCAAAACTGGACATAGTACTCCAGATGTGGCCTCACCAGTGTTGAGTGAGGGATCCTCTTAAATCTGAAAACTACTGCCCCTCATATATATGACAAATCCACATTTCATGGACTCATCACATTGCTAGGCATGCACTTCCAAGTTCCTTTGGATACCAAATGTGGATTTTGGTTTCGTGCTAGACAGATGGAAAGTGTCATGTAGATTCATGAAGGAGCCAAAAAGGGGGTTGGGAAAGAGGTCATGTGGTGCAGTAGGAACGGTGGGTGAAAGCTGAAGGGGCAGAGATCTCTGTGGGGAGGGGGGGGAGGTGAGTGAAAACAGCCTGAAGAATTCCCGTCATTTTCAGTACTGTAAAAAAGTTTTTTTGCACTTTTGTACAAATGATGTATGAATCCAGTAAGATTCAAGGATTCATCTAATTCTGTGTCTTCTTTTCAGTCATAAAATTGTGACTGAAATCTGTTCCCCAATTGCAAAATGTGGAATTAAATAGCAATGGGCCCAGGAGACCCACTGACATAAGGGATTAAGTTATTCCTAGACTGAGCAATGCACAGACCATTTGAGATTGATTCATAACCAGTGGCGTCGCTAGGGTTGGTGTCACCCAGTGCGGTACTCACGGTGTCACCCCTCCAGATTTCGCCGGGCGGCACGCGCCGGCAGTGCGCAGTGGGCTGTGTGCTGTGGCGGGCGGGCGCTCCGGTTGCCGTCGCTCGGCGGGAGGTGAATTGGGGGCATCGGTACATTTGGCTCCACGGCAGCCTTTCCTGGGTGCTGGATTTTGGCTCCCTGTGGCTGGGGGGGGGAGGAAGGGAAGGAGGGGGTGAGCGGGTGGTGTGAGGAGGGAGCGGAGAAGAATGACATATTGTCTGGGAAGGGAGGGGGCCCGGCCTGCCCGGGGCCCCGCCGATCCCCATTGGAGCAGGCGGGCGTGACGCGCGGGGCCGCGGCTGGCTATTTGAGGCAGGAGGCAGAGGGAAGCGCGCACATAGACACACACGCACGCACGCGAGGACACGGGTTTCCACTTCACAGAAATACCATTAAATATGTACTTTTAAAATCATAATCTCTTGATGGGAGAAGTTTTATGTGACCACACAGCTCCGGGTGTCACCCCTCTGAGATGGTGTCACCCGGTGCGGTCCGCACCCCCCGCACCCGCCTAGCTACGCCAGTGTTCATAACTAAGCTGTCTTGTCTTTTTGTGAAACAACTGGAGGGCACTTCTGGTAGGTTTCTATGCAAACGTCAGTGTAATTTTGTTTGTCCTCACTATGTTCAAAGCATGCCCCTGTAACAGGCCTCCTCATATCTCTGGAAATATGCTGACATAGTCTAGGCATCAGGCCAGAATTGCAGGATAAAAATTGACCTCCTGGGAACAGTATGTGTCATCTTCGTGCTTGGAAAAAAAAATTATCTCATAAAATAAAATACTTAATTCTGGAAAATCATTTAGAAACTAGGAGTTTGCAATAAGAATTCAAAAGACCCTCCCTTTTCTTCTGTTCTGACCCAGAGATACTGCAACTTTAAGAAGACTCATTGTGCTGTGTCTGTGTTACATGCTAGATGCAAAGGGCAATCTGTTTTCTTCTCCATCACCAGTCATGTCTATCAGTTCGGAGTTTGTCTCCAAGGCCTGACCCAAAGCCCAGTGAAGTCAATAGGAGTCTTTCCCTGGATTTCTGTAGGCTTTAGATGACATCCTATATGTGTCTCAGGGGAGTGCCAGAAAAAATCTGGGTCCATATAAAAACTGCCAAGAGCAGCAGTGGGCAAACTTCAGCCTGGGGGCTGCATCTGGCCATTCAGACATTTTAATCCGGCTCCTGAGCACCTGCCTGAGGAGCAAGGTCTGGGGCTTGCCCCGCTCCGGTGCTGCAGTAGGGGAGTGGGATGGGGGAACCATGGCCAATGGGAGCTGAAGGGCAGCACCTTTGGACAGGGAAGTTCCCAGAGCTGCCCAGCTGCGCCTCCATGTTGGAGTCAGAGGGGGACATGCAGTTGCTTCTGGGAGCTGCTTGAGGGAAGTGGCGCTCAGCACCTGCATCCCTGACCCCCTCCCATGCCCCAAGCCTCCTGCCCCAGCTCTGATCCCCCTCCTGCCATCAAACACCTTGGTCGCAGCCCAGAGCACCCTCCTGTACCCCTCATCCCCAGAGCCTGTGCCCCTGGCTGGAGTCCTCACCTCTCCCTGCACCCCAATCCTGTGCCTCAGCCTGGAGCCCCCAACTGCACACTGAAATGCTCATTCTGAACCCACTACAGAGCCCTCACCCTCTCCCACACCCCAACTCCCAATTTATGAGCATTCATGGCTCGCCATACAATTTCCATACACAGATGTGGCCCTCGGCCAAAAATGTTTGCCCATCCCGGCCAAGAGCCATGTCACTAACTAGCCAAATCCCAAACAGCTTCTTAACGTGCCTATTTTCCCTCTAAGTGTCACAATGATACATCATTGTGGAGAAGAGATAAGGGAGCAGGTGTGCAGGTCACCTCAAGTGCTAAAGTGTCTCTTGCTGATATTTAGCACTTACTGTACGTAGTGCTTCTCCTCATCGTTTGCAAACATTAACTAGTCTTTCCAGGAGCTAGGTACCATAAACAAATATTCTATTGTCTCTTTATTACAGGTAGGGATATAAAGGTATAGAGTTTAACACGTAGGCCTGGTCTTCACTGGGGGGGAGGAGGGAGATTGACTGTAAATACACAATTTCAGCTACGTTAATAACGTAGCTGAAATCGGCGTCTCTACAGCCGACTTACCTGCCATCCTCACAGCAGCGGCGGTCAGCGGCGTGGTCCCCCGTCGACTCCAGCTTGCGCCTTTTGGCGAGCTGGACTTCCGGAGTCGACAGGGGAGCCGCTGGCGATCGATCCTTCCCTGCCGCAATGAAGACGAGCCCTTAGTCACGTCCATAGAATGAATTTGGCTCAAAGCCAGGATTACAGCTGAGGGATTGTAGTTTCAGAAGTAACAAGGCATATTGCTTCCTTAATGAATAACTGGGGTAGGCATAGATTTAAGAACCTGGATTTTATTCCAGTGATTTGCTGTGTGACGAAGGGGGCTGCTCTTTGATTTAGTTTCCTCATCTGCCACGTGGAGATGAGGATTCCTACCTGATGGCATGTTGAGAGACCCAACTGGGCCAAAGCAGTAAGCTAAATTCATTAAGCAAGGTAAACTAAAAAGAAGGAACTCTCGTGGAAGCCTAAGTTTAAGAATGACATATATGCTGAAGTATGTTAACAGATATAAATATCAACGATATAGCTTGCACCAATTTTGCATGCAGTCGGTGGGCAATGTACCTGTTGAGGGGGCAGAGATTAACAGAAAAGCAACTAACAAGAAGGGTAAGTTATTTTACACCCTGCTGCTAATTCCCTTGCCACCTACTGCTTCCTTTGATTCTCCCAGACAGAAAGTTGCACTCATTTTGCACACTCAGTGAACGCCAAATCAGGGCAACTTACATCACTTAACCACTTACACCATTTTTCTAATCAGTTTGATTGTGCTAGTTCTATATTTAGCCCATTAGAACATCCCTCACCCCACTGCAAACTGTCTGATTTCGTATCAGGTCAAACTTTGAATTTTAAATTTTAGAACCAAAGTGAGTTTAATTATACTTTTTAAAAAATATTATATTTTATGAAGATTCTGCTTTGAAGCTGTCATGTCGCATACTGAGCTACTTCCGATGACATCGAAATTTCACTGCAAAATTTCAGCAATGACCTGTGACAATGATAATGACTGTGTCACTATTATCCCCTTCCATCAGCAGATCTTTCATTCGGTGCTTTCTAGACAATGGACTAGTTTAAGGCTCTGTTTTATTAGCTCCTGCTAAGATTCAGAAGTGAGCCTCCAAGGTGGAAAGCCTTCTAAAAGTGAAGTTGCAACACTGAAAAGCAGCCTAAATCTTTGCTTAGGGGTTACAGATGAGTAGTTTTCCCTGTATTTACCCTATTGTCATCAAGATTAAAAACTAAAGGTCAGCCAGCAACAAGTGCATGTAAGAATGACGTACTAAAAAATAATGATATGGTAGTATGTGACTGACAGATGAGATACCCAGGATGCTGTAGCAACTGAAGATTCTATAGCAATGAAGGAAGTATTAATCAGCATTTCAGAGTGTGAAAGAACAGGCTGAATAAATTCGGAAAGAAAGATTTCTTGTGGACACTGAAAGCTACATTCAAACAAATGTAATTCTACTGAGCTCAATGACGCTGTGGCAATTTACCCCAGTTCTAGCTGGGCTCAGCAACCCCACTGGGGAATCACTTTTGAATGGGTTAAGGAGGGGGTTACAGCCTTTACATCATCTTTTTAATTTCCTGTTCCTGCAGTGCAGATAGTATTTTTGCAGCCATGTGCCCAGAATTATTTTTTGTAGATGTTAATACAGTTTGTCAAAGGCCTTTACAAAGTTGTTTTTTTCCTCTATTCCTTTTAATTACAAGTTTCTATGGGGTTTTTGGATGTTCATTATCATACAGAAATACTGTACAATTCAAATGTATTTTAGCCTTGTTTTTAAAATCATTTAAAATCAGATGTAGAAGGGAGATTGTCCTTGGCAGGAAATCCAGACAGGACAAGAGTTCAACTCAGGTGAACATGAAACCTGGAATCTCTTGATCCAGTTCACAAAGCCAGCATGAGTAATCACATTCAAGTCCATTCCCACTTCTTATGTTTCCCTTCTTGGCTGCTCCAGACTGCCCTGTCAATCTCTTTAGCTATTTGTCCTACATAGAATCGAATCTTGTGGGTTCACTGTGGAATATTTATGGACTCCTTTTTTTAATTTGCTAAAAGTCTGATTCAGGAAAGCACTAAAGCATAGGCATAAAGTCAATGGAATGACTTTGCTGCTCAAAGTCAAACATGTGTAAGTGCTTTGACACATCAAAGTTAGGGAAGTCTCTTGCATGTACCTCATGCCAACATGTAACCCTCTGGTCACTTGGAATGGTCCATAAGGATTGAGGGGATAAGAGTAAGGAGAGAAAGGTTGATACATAATGAATCAAGGGCGAAGATTTTACAGGAGTCGTGAGCATGCGTAATCAGTAAGGTGCCATGGGAGGAACTCGATCTCACCACATGGCTCTTTTCTCCTCAATCTAATACAGTCGAGTTGTTAGAGACAGAATCTGAGGCAGGAAAAAGAGGGCATAACAGGGTTCAAAAAAGAACTAGATTAATTCATTAATTCATGGCAGGGCTGCCCCCAGGGGGGGCAAAATGGGGTAATTTGCCCCGGGCCCCACAAGGCCCCCATGAGAATATAGTACCCGGCGATGCTCTGGGTTTTTGGCAGTACTTCAACAGCGGGTCCTTCACTAGCTTTGGTTCTTCAGCGGCGCTTCAGCGGCAGGTCCTTCAGTGTTGCCAAACACACACGGAGTGAGTGAAGGACCCATTTCCGAACACCCGGAGGGCCACCGGCGCAAAATTGCTTTGCCTCAGGTCCCCTGAAACCTTTGGGCAGCCCTGATTCATGGAGAATAGGTCCATCGATGGCTATTATCTGGTATGGGCAGGAATAGTGTCCCTAGCCTCTGTTTGCCAGAAGCTGGGAATGAGCTGGGATAAATCACTTGATGATTACCTGTTCTGTTCATTCCCTCTGGGGCAGCTGGCACTGGTCAGAGTCAGAAGACAAGATACTGGGCTAGACCTTTGGCCTGACCCAGTTAGGGTCATTGTTGTGTTCTGGCATGAAACATGCAATCAATTTGGTGAAGTAAACTGTAGTGAAACAGTCTAATGTTACCATCCAGAAAATAGAAAGGTTGTGGGGTTATACATAAGTGAAGGGGGGTTTGGCCGGAACTCATCCCGCTCCGGGACAGCGGGAAACCACACCACCTCACTACTTTCTTCCAGTTGCTGATGGGGAATTAGCCTGTCTGTGGGAGTCTCTTGCTGTGGCAGCAATAGAGGCAAACAGACAGTCATTCGCACCTGGCCCATGGTCAGTGGGCAATAGCGAGTCAATGGCTCAGGCCCTAAGGCAGGGGCTGAGCAAAGATAAGTAAACAACAAGCCCACACTTTTGGCTCTGAAGGGCCTGGGAGAGAGGGAGACTGTCACCTACAAGCTGGGTACAGGAGGGCTGCAGGTCCACCCACTCCACTAAATCCCAGCCCGGGGCCCTAGCAGCGGCAAAAGGCCTGCTGATGAGTCAGTGGGGATCCTGGCCGCAACACACTGACATAGGCACTGGTGGTGCTACAGCCAGATCGGGTCGGCTGCCTCCGGGCTACTTCTGAACTTCCCCTCTGGAGGTACCTGAGTCCAGATGGTGTCTTCCGGGTGTCAAGCACCATGGGGTCCTCTGAATAACTGGCGAGGGGCAGTTCCTCTGGGCTCTGGTCAGCCTCGAGTGTTGGCAGGTCAGGGCAGTCCTCAGATACACTGTAGGTCTCCCAACCAGGAGCTAGGCCGGAGGCATCTGGCCTCTCCAGCAGCTGCTCCTCAAGTGAGTTCTGGTGTCGGGCTTTTATACTTCCATTCTGTACCTTGACCTGAGGGGTCAGACGCAGGATTCACTGACTCCGCCCATTGTGGTGTGGGAGGGGCTCATCCCTCCCCAGGGCGGTGGGGAACCACACCGCCTCTGTCATAAGTGTGGAGTGTTGCCTTGCCTGGGTGGGGCTAATGTTACCTGAGAAGGCAGTGTCGTCAGAGCAGTCTGGCTAGACACAGAGAGACCAGGAAGTAAAGTTTAGTTCAATTTTGGCTTTGAATTGACTCAGACCTCTGGTCCAACTATGGACCTCCAACTTTGGCCTTTCTCTGTATGACTTCATAACTAGCTAACTGTAAGTAAGAATTGTCCTGCATAAAAGCTTTGCATTTGATCTTGGTGTCTCTTTTGGTGTAATTAGCAGAGAAGGGGAGAAGTTAGTTTATACAAGAAGATTAAGGTTAGGAAATTCTATATCTGTGTAGTGTATTAAGTGTATGCTTATTCTCTTTCTTTATTAAACTAATTATACTCATAAGAATTGTCTGGTAATTCTAGTAAAGTGATCTGAGCTTGACTCTAGTATCTCAGAGAGAGAGAGAGACTGGAATGCTGTGTTGTCTTGCCCTGGGCTATCAGGGGGAGTGATACAGAAAGAAGTACCCTTATCTCTCAGGGAGAGAGAGAACAGGGGGGCTTGGGGGAGTCTGGGTACCCCACTCCAGGGCCTTGGAGATTTACTCAGATGGTGGCAGCTTGAGTAACCCCAATTTCCTAACTGGTAGAGTGTGGGATCTGGGGGGTATAGAGAATTAACTTGGCTGGGAAACAGTTTGAAGTTAATTGGTCTGGCAATAAAGAGTCCTCAATGGGGGGGGGGGATTGGGGGAGTCTGGGTACCCCACTCCTTGGAGATTTACTCAGATGGTGGCAGCTTTGGGTAACCCCAATTCCTCAGCTGGTAGAGTGTGGGGGGCTGGGGGTGTAAAGACCTAACTTAAGCTGGGAAGCAGCTGGAGTTAGTTGGTCTGGCAATAAAGAGTCCCTCTTCTCTGTACCCCAGGTCCAGAGAGAGGGGAGACACTCTTACAGCCTCACTACAATATGGCACAAGTTTCTGCTAACAGGAAGGGCCAGAAATATGTTTAAACAAAAAATAGTCACTTCACTGGACATTTGTTGTCTTTGACGAATATTTTTTTTAAATGATGCCATCTGGATTATCCCAGGGGAAGAAGGAGACTGCATCACAGTGGAACTTCATAATGATTCTGCAGTACTGATAGTTTTGCTTTAAAAGTCCAAAATGAAATTATGGGATGATGCTTTCAAGAGAACAAATAAGTCAAAGACTGCCCAGAAAGAGAACTTACTGTTGGGATGAAGCGCAATAAAAACCAGTGCCAGAAGTTTAGCACTTATGAGCACCTCTGTAAATAAAGATGCCATGGAAAGTTATGGTGCTATAGAAACGTTTATTATTAATCATACTCAAGAGGAATAAATTGTTTTAATACAGAACTAAAAAAAGACTATTAAAATTAAGTCTGAAATCAACACTTCTTTTATAGGATATTCTCAATTCCCTTTTATTTCTTTTGTTAGCCGGGGTCAGACTCATCCCAAAACCTATAGCAGTGGAAAGTAGCTGTAAACTGTTCTCGGCCACTGGTGACCGGAAAGGGGCTAGAATCTTGCAAAAAAGAGGATAGTAGAAGTTAGGGTAGGGATATGTCCAGGGTGTTTGGGGAATATGCTGATTCATTAAGCATGTGATTCATTGGCCTGTGACACATTAACTTGTAAATTAATGCTGGTTCCTTCTGGCAGTAATCACAATAAAGAGCAGCAGCTGTGCCACTCTCTACCCTCTTTCCGGATGCACATCACTAAAGGCTCAGTAGATGTATCAATTGCACTTAGTCTAGCTTCAGTGGTTTTGGGGTTTTTTTAGCTTACTAAAGTTTAATATATAAATACAAACAAAATGTAAGAAGTATGTTGGAAATCTGCTACTATGATACATGGAAGTGAGCTTGATGAGTTGTTTATATGGTACTAAATGTGTGTATGGTGGTTCACAGAGAAAATAAAGATCGAGTCCCTTCCTGAACAGTTTCCTTACTGAGTCCCCGATTCTGAAGTTTGTTGCCAGAGATGAACTGCTGCATCCAGACAAAGTCCCATGAAGCAGCCACCTGCAGGCAGTGAATTGCAGGTGGAGCTTTTATTAAGAAGAGAAAAATGCTATATCGGGGAATGGGGACAAGCTGAGTTTGAACACAGTAGGATTATGTGGTCACATAAGAAGCTATAACATATTTATATAGATAGATGAACTTATATTTAGTTAAAATTGGTTACATTGATTGCAGCATAGCTTATAAGCAATCTTGAAGGAATAGGTTATAAAAAGGAATTTAAAGTAAAGGAGCGGGTTAACTGGAGGTAGAAGGAAGGCTGTAAATGGGCCTGGAAGAAGAACATAAAGGTGGCATTAAGAGAAGTGATTTGTCACTGTTTTCTCAGTTTTTAACATGCTGTCTTCTTTTATGTGGCTAGTCCCCACAGAGGATAAGAGCCTGTTTCTGCTACCTGGTTACTGTTACTCCTCTAGATCAAGTAGAAGAGGCCTCTGCTTTGCTTTGGACAATCTTAGCTTCAATTCTTGCTGATAACCATGACAGAGATTGTTAAATTCAGATTCTGTCTATGAATTGGTTAATCGTGGTTTTTCCAGATTTAACTGTTGTTCAAAATTGTCTGTCATATGGTTTGCACAAATAGATTTGGGCCTATGCATTCACAAACTTTTCATAATTCTGAAGTGAATATTTGTGTATGCTTACAAATAAGTTTCCTCCCTGTAGCGTTCATGAAAACAAGAGATTTGCATGAGTGTTCATGGCTGTACAAACAGGGCCAGATCAAGTCACAATTTTGATTGAGCAAACATGTTCAAGAATGCCATCTCCCCACAATTCACCCAGCTCTAATTCAAATGTACTACTTTAATGCAAATATTTTTTTCAAAGCTGATAGTCCTAAGAATGGAATGTACCTAACACTTAACACATACCGTAACTGGGGAATCTTTCCAGGGCCAGAGGCTTCTTGGGCATATATTAACATCATGTTTTCTATTGAAATATGAAGTATATTTAGCATTTTTTATCATTAGTAACATTGACAAATTCAGTTACTTTACACTACAGATCTTGGATTTAACATCCAAGAATTTGTTTTATATAAATATAACAGAAGGATTTGCAAGGTCTATCCAGCTTTTCTCAACACTGTAACATAATGCTAAGTCAACTGAGGTATTCTCATTTTAACAGATCTTTGTATTGTTCTATGGTTAGCACTTTGTAGTTCAGTGAGTATTGAATTCTCCCTTCCCCCTCAATGTACTTAACATGTCACAGTAGCATAGCTATAGCAGACCTTTCCATGTAAATAGAGCTGAAACCACTGTTAGCAGAAGTGTAAAATAGTTGCAATATATTTTCTAATGTAGACAAGACCTAGGGATGGTACAATAGTGATGTTTATCCATGTTTTCCTCAATGTAGGTTTTTTGCTAAATGCCTCATTCTAGAGATGATCCTCTTGCTATTCATTTAAAAAAAAATGTTTTTTCTTTCTATTGCAGAATCCCCAGTGAAGAAAAGCCGGAGACGATTTGAAAAAGGTAATTTTCATCTTGTAATTACTTAGAGGTATCTTGTTTGGAGACAATAGGGAATGACCTTTTATGGTAGGTCCCCTGTTGCATCTCTAAACGTGATCAGGGCTCCAGAATACCTTCTGATATTGAGCACCTTCAGGCTTAAATGATGTCAGAGCTCACTATTCTTCTTCCTGTGTATTCACTGAAAGTATCTGGGATGACTGTGATTACTGAACCCATAGCAAGCAATTCCTCCTCTCCAAAATAAAAATGTTAAGCATTTTTCTTTCCATTCCTTCAACAATGAGGAAAGTGGGAGTTTAACTGATCCTTCAAGAGTTACGAGGACATTAAATTCAGAAGGGAGTCTGAGAGGAGGGTATTGCCTTTTCCAGGGCACTAAAATGATTCTACCATTCAAGTACTTCCTCTGCTAGGGAGCTGACAATTATAGTTTGTTTAGCTGTATGCCTGTGATTATTGTTTGCATAGTCATGAATAAAAAGGATTTTGTATTTGCATGGTCAGATCATTGTGTTTTCAGGTAAGAAATAAATATTAGACAGTAGTGGCTTAACAATACAAGTTAATTGAGTTGACTTACACTATTAAAACTCCGAGCTTCTTAAGCATCCACATTTTCTGCCATTGCCCCAGAAGTGTAACATTTTTTTTCATTGTGATCATTAATCTGTGATAAAGGGAGACTTCAAATGTAATGAGAAGGAGCATAACACTATGCTATCCTTTCATTGCTGCCTACCCATTTGACTTGAAAGATTCCACTTTAGTCTGAGGCCTTTTGTGGTCTGAAATGGCCTCTGCTACCTTTATAGAAGTCAGTATTTTACATTGCTAGTAAATTCTCTTCCTCTGCTTACCAGCTCTTCTTCCTCTTCTCCTTTGTATGCATAGGAATACACATATTGTTCTTCTTGGTGATGAAGGTGGGGCTATTTTGGAGTGGATGTTACTCCACACAGATGTGGCATATTTATAAGAATAAATGTACAGTAAAACCTCCATTTAATGGACTAATTCGGGCGAGGGGGTGTCCGTTAAATCAAAAAGTCTGTTATTTAATAATAATTTAAGAAAAGAGCTGTCGGAGCAGCAGCCTGCCCGCCACAGGGTCGGGGCGATAGCTCCACAGCCCGCCCGCTGCCGGGACCCGGCAGCCAGCCCGCCCGGGTCCCGGCTGCTGGGACCCAGGCGGCAGCCGGGAACAGTCAGCCAGCCCACCTGCTGGCGGGACTCGGGCGGGAGCCGGGAGCCGGCAGCCCGCCCACAGGTGGGAGCCGGCAGCCAACCAGCCTGCCCGCAGGCGGGAGCCAGCAGCCAGCCCGCCCGCTTGCGGGACTCGGGCGGGAGCCAGCAGCCCGCCCACTGGCGGGACTCGGGCGGGAGCCGGCAGCCCACCCGCTGGCGGGATTCGGGCGGGGGGCGGGAGCCGGCAGCCCGCCCGCCAGAAATGGATCAGGAATGCATCAGACTTGCTCAGAAATTTTGTCCGTTGCATCCGAAGTCCGTTAAATCGAGGTCCGTTAAATCGAGGGTTTACTGTACTAAACTTCTCTAATTTTTTATGTTTGTAAATTAATCTGGGATTTTTCAAACCAATTATTCTTCAAAAAGATCTAAACAATTAATATAAAATGTATAGTTTGAAAAAGGGACCTGATTTTATACCATGGAGTCCTTAAAGTTGACTTTCCACAGATGCCGGAGAGTTTGGCAATATTTCCCTGAAGGTCTAACCCAAGGGTAGGCAACCTATGGCATGAGTGCCAAAGCCGGCACATGAGCTGATTTTTCAGTGGCACTCACACTGCCCAGGTCCTGGCCACCAGTCCGGGGGGCTCTGCATTTTAATTTAATTTTAAGTGAAGCTTCTTAAACATTTTTAAAAACTTATTTACTTTACATACAGCAATAATTTAGTTCTATATTAAAGACATAGAAAGTGACGTTCTAAAAACATTAAAATGTATCACTGGCACGCGAAACCTTAAATTAGAGTGAATAAATGAAGTCTCGGCACACCACTTCTGAAAGGTTCCCAACCCCTGGTCTAACTCTCATTTCCCTGCTTTCCATGACATGACAGAACAGCAAATGCTCTGCAAAACTCAGCTGTTGTGTCTAATCATCAACAGTATTAAATGTTGACTATTTCTGTAGTAATACACTCTTGGATATTAAGTCTCCAGGGAAGGACAGGACTCCTCAGATGCACAATAATAGCATTTGCGTATGTCACTATATTCAAGGTTGCATCACCTTATCCTTCATAACCCCTAATCTTGAGAGATTTATGACAGCCCTACAAATTAGCTCTGAGCTAAAACTCTGTGTACTAGATTTCATCACAAGAGCACATTTTAATATCAGCTTTAAGTTTTCTAGCAAGCTAATCAGCTGTTTAAGCAATATGAATTATTATCCAATCTATCTCTAGCTCCTTTAATTCAGTTAACACAGGTCCTTCTTTGTTCTTTCATTATGTTGTTACTCCTGCTGGAATTCTGTGCCACTGCACAATGCAGAATTTGCACAGAATTAATGTTTCCTGCAGAATTTTTTTTTTCACACAGAATTTGTGATTTTCCTCCCAGGACTCCTGCCAAGGCCTGGCACAGAGAGCTGTAACTCCCACTGTCAGCAAGAGCATGATTCCATTGTGTTTTTTTGACAAAATATACATAAATTTGCAGAATTTTAAAATATTGTACACAATTTTAAAAAATATTTTGGTGCAGAATTCCCCCAGGCGAGGTCGTGTAGCATTTGGTGAAAGACCCTTCCCCCCTCTGCTGGTCCTATTGTGTGAGATAGAATGGCACCGAAAGGCTATCTAAATATCTATCTATCTCATTTAAATTCTCAGCTGAAAACATAGTGTCTTCCTTCCGAGACCACTTAAATTCATAGTTCTATGTGAAGTGCATTTTGTAACTCTGTGAAGTTCCTTTGGGATCCATTTTGTATGAATAATGCTAATCCAAATGGTGTTAGACTAAAATTGTATTGTAAATTTATTTACTGGCAGAAGATGCAATTTTTCAGTCTAATTACAAACAGCCCAGATGTAAAATGAAATTTATCTTGTAAATAATTTTGGAATATTATTGACTTTGGTTACTTAAAATAAAATATTAAGATAGTTTGGTTTAAATTTTAATGATATCGGCACATTATCTCGATGAAGCTTCACAAAAAGGTTTGCTAAGTACAAGACATCAACAGCATTTCTAAGTAGTCTGCTGGGAATGATGGAAGTTTCATTTCATATAGCATTCTGAGATTTTGAAATATGGCTTAATTTAAAAATTGGGCCATTTGAAATGTTTCATTTTGAAAAAATGAAAACAGTATATCAATATCATAGAAAATATTTAAAAATTGAAATAAAAATCATTTCAAAATGAAAAATCAAAATGTTTTTTTCTGAAAATGTTGAATTGGAACATTTTGATACTGCCAGAACTTTTTTCATATTTTTCTATTCTGATGTAATCGACCTAATTTCATGATGTTTTTTTATTTTTGTGGAACTGCATATTCCAATGAAATATAATTCCATTAAAGTTTCTCCAACTAGTTCTATTTCTAAAACAGACTGAAATAATGCATTCCTAATATAGGTATGGGTACCTTTATAAAATAGGTATTATTATTAATATTAAATACAGTTCATAAATATTGAATGTAACAAATTATAATATTTAAATATATAATAGTCCATAATGGTTCCAAATTATTTATTTTGGTCAAATATGCATATGATAATGACACCTTTTAAATTATGGATCAGAGTCTGCTTTCTTTTATACCAGCGTTAATTCTAAGCGACTTCACTGAGTTCAGTGGGATTATTATAGATTTATGTGTTATAACTGACCGTTTACATTCACTGTTCTATGTCTCACACACAATGAGTATTTTGTGTGGTTGCCTAAATGTACATTTACCTAATTAGTTAGTCAATCAGATACATAATTCATATTTCAAAACATGTGTATCTGACACTTCAGAATGACTCAAAATCACAGTTGTTTTATTTCCTGACATGATTTTGTTTCTTAACTTCATTTAGAGAAAAATAAAATAAAATGAATATCAACACTTTAAAGATAACCTTATGGCTATGTCACAAGCTAACAAAATCAAGGATTGCTTTGCCTTTCCCTTTACTGCCATAGCCCAAGATGATGATTAATCTGTATTAATCTTGTCTGAATATTGTATGATTTGTCCATATTTTCTTGGTTTGTGCTGTAATCATGTAGTACTAGTTATGAACTGAGATTCAAAAGTGATGCTAAAACACTCTCCCATTGAGCAGCTGTTCAACACCTGAGACAAAATACACTCTGACGTTTTCTGTTCCATTATGTCCCCTTTTCCCTTTCATTTTAGCATTAGTCCTTTATATCTCCTTTTTTCTGCTTCTGTAACTCCTATTAATACTGACTTGATGCATTTATCAAGTGGTGACTAATATGTAGTAAGAGTTAAATAAGATAAGCAAGACACAATTCTTTCTTTGACTCAGAGTCAGTTCTCTTAATAAGAACATCTGTCGTTTGGTCATTGAATCTTGTGTTTTAGGTCACAGATAATTCACTGTAGCTGGAGCTTTGCTGTATGATAAGTGAGGAGCAGGCTATCAAAATTATTTTACTCTCATGCTCCAATGCAGTATTACAGTGGGATTTTTGTGATTTTTTTCACTCCTTAGTCTGAAGAAGCCTCTCATAAAGTTCTTCTAGTTCTGCTGTAGCTTTGATCACAGAGAACATGGGTTATTTTTTTCTCCTCAATCATTATTTTCAACAGAAAAGCCCGACTTCTGTTTTATGGAGCAAGACCCTGGAATCTGCCGAGGCTATTTTTCCAGATATTTCTATAACAAGGAGTCACAGCAGTGTGAAAAGTTCAAGTATGGTGGCTGCCTCGGAAATCAGAACAACTTTAAGGCCTTGGAAGAATGCCAGATTGCCTGCCAGGACAATTGTAAGTATCTTGTTATTGGTTCAAGAATAGCAGCCGTGTTAGTCTGTATCCATAAAGAAAGCGAGGAATACTTGTAGCACCTTAGAGATTAACTAGTTTATTTCAGCATAAGTTTTCGTGGGCTGTAGCTCACTTCATCGGATGCATAGAATAGAACAGAAGTAAGATGCATTTATACACACAGGAAGAAAGAAAAAAAATTGTACATTAGCATACCAATTCTAAGAGGGCTGTTAAATGTAGATGGGCCATTATCAGTAGGAGAAAAAAAATACCTTTTTGAAATGGATTTCTGTGTCAGGTAAATTGATTACATTATCAGTAGGAGAAAAAATACCTTTTGAAATGGATTTCTGTGTCAGGTAAATTGATTGCATTTCCACTGCTTGCATCCGATGAAGTGGGTATTAGCCCACGAAAGCTTATGCTTCAATACTTTAGTTAGTCTTTAAGGTGCCACAGGACTCTTTGTCACTTTTACCTGACCAGTGGGGGTTGGAGGAAGGTTGGTTTTTAGTATTATAATTCCACACTTGGAGTCAGTCAAACCAATATTAGTCACATGTTAGTTTCAAAGTCTAGGCTGTCCAGATATCCCTTTAGTCATTATTTCTCTCTTTTTCTTTCAGCAAATTCACTGCAATTAGACCATCGTCAAGAACACCCCATCATGATGAACAATAGCTCTCCCGTTGCAAAGCCCAGTGAGATTCCAAGGCTTTTTGGTAAGAATTTCCTTTTGAATTTGCATGGGTAAAACAAATGGAGCTGACAATTCCTCTGAAAGTGAAGAATAAAGGAAATATTATCTGTAGATCTACAGACATTAAGAAATACTTGGCTGCAAAGCATAAATTATTTGTAGATGATTTGTATGGTAAAGACTGAACAGTTTTCTTCTATGGCCTAGAGTAAACATTGACATATAAGAGACACTAAAATTTACTATTCTTTAAGTGTAATGACTATGTGAGACTCGTAATTACCATAGGAAAGATCAAATTGACTTACTGTATGGCAACAGAGGGGAGGGAGTGAATAAATATGAGCCATGTCTGATCATACCTGAGTTTTTCCCACAAAGAGACCAGGGTGTCTGCCTTCCATACATAGCAAAAGTCTATTGGCTTTTTCCCCCTATGCCAAATTAATTCTCTGCTGGTGATTTGCAGCTAGATTACAGACCCTTTCAGCCACCTGGATGGTCCAGAGGGACCATAACCAGATTTCGGAATTTGGCCCTATAAAATTATCGGACCTGATTCTTATGTACACCAAGACCATTTTACACTACACTGGTAAGGGGATATAAGTAACGGGTGTGAATTACATTTGTATCCAGTTCAAGGCTGTCAGAGAGGTGTAAAATCAACTGAATGTAAATAAGCCTCAGGCCCTTCAGCTCTGACATTAGCTCTGAACAAGGTTCCGCAGTTGAGGACTATACATTAGAGATTGAGAATTTGTCCAGGCTTTGAAAGGTAATTGTGGTTGAGGCATGTCAATTTGTGATCCACAGTTGTACAAGAAGGAACACGAAACATCTGGGAAAAGACTGCTCACTCTCACCAAGTCTTTCTGATGGTCTTCTGCACTTGTACTCAAATATACTTCCTGAGATTGAGTGATGGCTAATGCATTCACTGATCCTTCAGTGTTTGACATTGGCTATAAGATAATGGATGGGGAATGTGTCAGTGCTCTTTGCCTAGTGAGATTTTGATAACAAACTTTAGATATTTATTCGCCTGTGTTATGTTACATTTCTTGTATGCATTTTGATGATATTCACTGTTGGGCTGAGGATAAGCTTTTGTGACATTGTCTATTTTGGGTACCAATCTGCAGCATTTGACGCTGAGACAGTAACTTACCATTGCTGAAATAGCTAAGCTATTAACAGAGAGGACAGCATTTTGGATGACTCTTTTACTGAAATGTCTTGCATGAGTGAAAGCTTTTTCTAATAAGAAAGCATAAATACAGAGTCATAATGGCATGTGAATTCCTTGAAATATATTTACTAATTATGTGGGTCTGAAAATCACACACAACAAATGTATGAAAATGAGAGGGCATAATCAATCTTTTTTTTTTCTAAAGCATTTTCTATTTTCAAATAAATGGGCATGTTATTGACCCAATAAATAATACTCTCCAAGGAATCGCTCATTATAGGAAATATATTAACATACCATTGAAAATGTATTTAATCTCTGTTTCAAAGAAAGAAATGTGTTGTTCGTAATAGATCAGAAGCTGCAGAAACATCAAATAAATAAGCTGCCAACAAACCTATTGCCATACAGAGAATTTAATTCTTCTATTTCTAGATGGAACTATATTTCTTCAAGGGCAAGTCTGAAACTTCTTGCAGGGTTGCTCACTATGATCATGCTGCTGACAGAAAAGATAATTTTGTCTGATTCTCCTTCTGGGTGTAAATCACAAGGGTAACTTCATTTTACACTGTTGGAAAACCAGAGAAAGGGAACTGAGAATCAAACCTTTCATTTTCTGATCAAACAGAAAGGGGAAGCTGCCCTGTGTGATATTTTCCACCCTCTACTGTGCCACGTAAACCCGTTATAGGAATAAAATCCAATGATCAGCACAGTCCGTGTGGAATTATGCAGGTTGTCAATTCCTATCCTTGTTACTAAAAGATTCTCTCCAAACATGGCCCTGACCCTCTGCTGGGTTAAAATGGGATTGCTCTACCTGTTAACATACCTGTAGCAATTCATACTCCCAGATCTGGTCTGTTGGATGCAAGATCTGATTATCTGTTATCTTTGTAACAGTTCTGCAATTTATGTGAAAATTGTTCAGTTTTCTCTTCCCTGACAACCAGAAAGCTGAGACTGAAGTTTAGGTACTGCAATAAAGTAGAGCTCGGGGAACAGTTTGGTGATATCTCTGAAACGATTAGTTATATGAAAGATAACACAGCAAACGTGTCACACTTGGCTCTTGAAGCCTATCCATCCAAATTTATGAAATTGTCACTGGAAATCTAAAACCTGTATAAATTAAGGAATTTGGATGAACAGGTGAATACGAATGCAGAGGATCAAGCCAAAAGTTTTTAAGGGTCATAGACTCAAGGCTGAAGGGACCACCAGATCATCTAGTCTGATGCCCTGTATATCACAGGACCCCCCCCTCCCTCCCCCCCCCAGCCATCCGCACACAAACCCCACATGGAAAAACTCCTTGACTTCAGTGGGCTTTGCACCAAACCCATAATGTTATTTTAAGTGCCAGTAAAGTAATGCTGTAGTTCCTAAGCATAAAAAAGATAGATGTAGGATGCCTAATTAGAGCAGTCAGAGGAGTGATAGCAGAATATGTAGATATAAGCAAACTAGATAGCCCACCAATGGCGGTGAAGTTGAGGCAGCACAGACTTCAGTACAGGCTAGCTGCCTAAGTACGTACCCAGGATCCTGGGTAGGCTTGTATAGATCATGCTGAAGCCTGTGCTTCATTGCTGTTTTTTAGAACAGTGCGTCTCTACTGCCTGTGCAACAAGACCTAGCCTGGTTAGCTCAAAGGCTGTCTGTGTGGTCCACCCACTGTGGTGGGAGTGAAGGGGGGAGAGAGACACACTGTGCAACTGTGGGTACATACTTCTAACATGTTTTTTTCAATTGTGTCAATCTCACATTGATGGAGACAGTAGTCACTTTATTAAAATCAAAATCCTTTAATCACCTGTATAATTGTGGGACACAAAATCCACAATAAAGCTTGTTTCTTTCTATCGTTTTTTTTCTTAATTACGGCCTTCATGCAGAATTGCCTTTGCACATCGATAAAGGGCACAGATGTTCACAGGCTGGCTGTTTCCATGAAGCTGCTCAAAATGCAGGGGACATTCGGGCATTCTGAAGATTGTGACAATCCATTTAAATGGGGGGTGGGTAACTATTAGTCTTTTTATTTTGTTACAGAACGCCTTGGACAATGGGCAGCATAGTTTTTTAGAAACAGTACAATTAGACAGGATCCTGAATAGCACTCAGATGTCACTCCAGAGGGTGTGTGTTATACAGGCCTGGATTAGACAGTCCTTACTCAGCTGAAACCACTTCACGGGAGGATAAAAGTTATGTAGGAACGTCCATGAACTGGTAGCTGGAGAGTTCATCGGATTGCCACCCCTCCAGGATTGTCCTGGAGTCTCCAGAACTTAAAAGTTAATTAATTAATTGATAATTAATTACAGATTATGTCCTGTGATTAAATCTTTGTCCAACCAAAGTTGGCAACCCTAGTTCCAGAGGGAGAGTCCATTATGGAAAGGAAATAAGGGCTTTACAAAGTGTTAGCTGGCTCCCAATCATTGTGATGAATCCATGTTCTTGGGGCACCTGCATGCATGGCCATGGTATTTTCCCAGAGGGCCAGCCCCATGGCATTAATTCCCAGGACACACGCACAGCTTGACAACTCCCTGAGGCAAGGATTTTTTTCTAGAAGATGAACAAACAAGGCAAGTAATTTATATTCCCAATTTAAACTCTGTGAAATATTATAACATCACAGTCTCATCTACTAGTTGTCACTGATACGCCCTTCTTTTGTGCTTTTTTCCAGGTTCAAATGTTTCCAGATCAGCATAGGTAAGTACATTGGTCTTTACAGCTTCCTTAAGCAGTCTTTGTGTTTCAGAGCATAACTTTATCTCCAGCTGAGGTCAGGATGAAATTCACTCTTAGCATAAACTTGCTCACTTTGCCCTGGTGTACATAAGAAAGTTGCACCAGTTTATTAAAGTAAAAGTTATTTTAAAACAGTGCATACCCCTGTCTGGACAGTCTCTTGTTTTGCTTTGAGTGGCTTATTTAAAATTAATTTAAACATATTCCTGATTAATTTTAAAATAAACTGAAATAAACCTAGGTTAATCCAAAATAAGGTGTCCACTCAGGAGTTTGCACTGGTTTATCTTAATCATTTTAAAATCGCAGCTTGAATTAAGCCAGTGCAACTTACATAGACAAACTGTACGAAACATATTGCTGGCGTTTTTCTAATCTTCATTTGACGCATTGTCATTGATCTGTATTGTTCACATACTTTTTCATAATGCTATCCGGGGAACCTGTTAGCTAATCATACTTTATATGCAAATATTTTTGGTAATGAGGACATTGGTAAGTCACTGAAAATGTAACTTGATTTTCTCCTTTATTTTCAGCCTGCGGTTCTGGGAGTTCCTAGCCATCTCATAGCCTGTTGCACACTGAGCGGCTTGTCTGGTTCATCATTCTGTATCTTCAGGATGTCTTCAGCTTTGTTATATTGCAGTCTCTCCTGAAAACGTCCAGTTGTTCTTTGCTCTTAAGTGGCTTTTCCAGCACTCCAGCCTTTTGGCTTCTTCAAGAAAGTCTGTCTGGCTTCTCACCATCGTCTCATCTGTTCAAATCGTGGAGCAAGAGCTCTGCTAAGTCCCTAAATGACAACAGTGTCCTCCAGGAATCACCGTGCTCAGACTGATATAACGGTTCCCTTCCCTTGAAACTTCAGCCTTCTTGCCTTCAAAAACTATATGCGTAACTTGCACTTTGGCTTCTGAAATAGGTCTGAGCCCATCTGGCGTGATAGTCATCCTGCTTCTCCAAGCTTTGGTGCTCCTTCCAGCCTTAGGTGAGCTCCCTGGACTTGGGTCAGCTTCCATTCATTCTGGACACTGCTTGTCCATCCTCCAGAGTTTCAGCTCTTACCCTTTCACTTGAAGTAACACAGAAACAATAAGATCAATAACAGGACAGGAACCTTCTGCTTGGAACCTTACAAATGTAACTGCCATGCTACTAACACCAGATTCCAGAAGCGTCTCTATTGATTGTTGTGTATACTTGTCCCCTTCACTCCTTGGTCAGACTCCCAATCACACTCTCTGTGCTGTCTGGAATTTTCTTATCTGTCAATGTTGTTCTTACTATAACCTTAGGTTTAGCCCTCCAAATCTACCCAGCCAGTGCCCAATCCTGCAAGGTGCTGGGCAACATCAGCCCTCTGTGACTTTAAGGTGTGCAGCCCCTCTGACAAGTGGTCACTTCATTTAGTTTAGTAACATTTTGGAGGTACTATTTAATATAGTCAATGTTTAAATTAGTTCTCCTTTTTTTTTTTTGCAAGGTGTGTCACTTAAACCTTCTCACTAGTGATGTTAAATAGCACCTCTTTCTATAATGTTAGCTGAAAATATGAAGCATTTTGTATTTTTGACTTCTTTTACTTCAATGTGAGGATAAAATTTGCCCTAGTATGTTGTGTGATCATGTAATGAAAGAAGCCAGTGTAATGCATACTGTACCTGCAAGGGGGCAGAAGTAAAGTTGCTGTGAAATTTACCTATGAATTTCCTGAGATTTGCATGGTTAAAAACTCAAACCTAATATTGCCTTAGTGTACTTATTTAGGATGGGGGCTTCCTCACATTCTACCTTCATATGTATTAAAACTCTGCGTCTTGTGATGCTGAATAGAACAGATAAGAAAACAGCAGGAGACACTCAGTGGTGCCTCTAACCATGTTTTCTCGATGTTCTTAGAACCACCTCCTCTCCCTTCTCTCTGCATGACTCCTGCAAATCGAGGCCTTTGCAAAGCCAATGAGAAAAGATTCTTCTATGATCACTCAACAGGAAAATGCCATCCATTTAGCTACAGTGGGTGCGGTGGGAATGAAAATAATTTCACCTCCAAAAAGTCATGTCTGAGGATCTGTAAGAAAGGTAGGGAAATCAACAGTGCGAAGAAGTTAAGCTTCTGCTGTCCAAAGCCTTAACATTTCATGCAAGTGGGTCTGCTGAAATATAACAATAAAAATGTGCTATGATTCTAGCAAAGAATTAAACATCAGATGTTTTATAATTGATCAAATAAAATATGCAACAAACAATCAGTTGCTTGAACCATTAAAACCAGCAAATGATTATCTCCACAGCACAGTATGTTGGAATGTTCATTGGAATTACATGTGTGTATCAAGAAGTAAAGCGATTAAGCACATGCTTAACTTTCAGCCTGCAAGTAGTTCTGTTCCATTTAAGCTAATAAGACAAACTCACCTAATGAAAGCACTTTGCTGAATCAGGGTCTTATGGCCTGATTTTCAAAGGTGTTTAGGCACCTAAAAATCCACATAGGTGCTTCTGAAAATCCCAGTAGGTAACTAACTTCTCTTCTCATCTTTAAGAACCTAAATACCTTTGAAATCTGGTCCTAAATGTTTAGCTGCCCTAAAATGCAGACATATTTAATATCATATTGTACCAATAAGCCCAAATTGCACAAGGTAGTAAGTGATCAATTTTGTAAACTAAATTCACTTTTGGATTTGCTCATTTGTCACTGTGGGAAAGAAGTGCTAACATGAAATCTCAAGACTCTTACACAAGTTTATTCTGTCTCTGTCTTTCCTACCTGAACACTGGAGTAAACAGGAGAGCATACTTTCCCCCATATTGTAACATGGTTCTCAATGTTTACAATCAGTTAAATAATATTGGTGGTAAAGAAACCTTTACCGGAACAAATAAAATGGGGATGCTCCAATCAATGTGATTTCGAGAGGAGACAAAGGGCCCAATTGTGCATTCAGATACACATGTGAAAGTCAGCCCTATACAGAAGGTGAGCACAAACCCTATGCATCCCTGAAGCTCTCCAAATAGGGCATCAATGAGACTTATGTGGTACAGGTCCTTGTGCTCATCTCTGAATAGGGATGAATTTCACCCACTGACTTCATTAAAAGTTTTATGTGTAGATCTCAGAACAGGATATGTTTTATAGAACATCTACCTTATTGCAGAATATTGCAGGTGGTTTTTTTAAGATTGGAGTCATAAAGAAATATTAGGCCTAATTCTGATGTCCCTGGTCTGATCCAGCTCTCTTTACAGGCAATGGGACTGTTGTCATTGATTATAGTGGACTTTGGATCCGGTCCACTTACAGTACTCTAAATCAGAGTTAACTCCTTTTTAGAGTCAATGGCTTTACACCAGAGTATGTAAGAGCTGAAACAGGCCCATGATTCTGGCTGATTGCGCACATTCTGCTTTAAGCTCACCCCATGTAAATCTGTAGTAACTCTAGTATGGAAGGCAGGGCCGGCGACAGAAATTTGGGGGCCCCCTACTCTGATAGTTTGGGGGCCCCCCAGCCCAGCCGCCCCCCCCCCAGCCCAGCCGGGGCCCCCCCCAGCCCAGCCGCCCCCCCCCCAGCCCAGCCGACAGCGGCTGGGGCCCCCCCAGCCCAGCCGCCCCCCCCCAGCCCAGCCGGCGCTCCCCCCCCAGCTGACGGCAGCGGGAGCGAGAGCCCGGGAGCGGCGAGAGCCCGGGAGCGGCGTGAGCCGCCCTTGCTGTTCCCCCCCTCCACTTCTCCCCCGGACTGCGCTGCTGCCGCCGGCCGGGCTCGTCCAGGGGAGAGCCGCGCTGCGCCGCCTCTTCCCCGCTCTCCAGGCCCAGCGACAAGGGGGGATGACAACGGGTACAGCTGTGTACCGGGGCCCCCCTAAAGTCGGGGGGCCCGGTACAGCTGTACCCGTAGTACCCCCCTGTCGCCGGCCCTGATGGAAGGACACAGATGTAACAGAAAGCAGAATCTGGCCTGTCTTCATTTTCATATGATATGGATGTCTTATTTGGTACAGCGTGTAAACTTTATTTTTGTTTGCCATTAGATTTCAGTAAAAAACAAGGACGAAGGGGCATTTTGAAAATCAAGCGAAAAAGAGAGAAAGAGCCAGTGAAGCGGATGGAAGATGAAATCGTCATTGAAAGGATATAACTTGTGATTTTCTAAAAACAGAAATGTGAACTACTCCTTTATCTTTCATCCGTGAATGAAAGCATTAACAACAGCATTCTTAAACTCCTTACTCTACTGATCGTTTGATTATATATTATTGGGCGGCTTATCTGTTTTGTTTTGTATTTCACATTCATGTGTTCTAAGCGATCAGCATTTAATTTTTCTCTGATAAGCTTAGTTAAAAATGCAGTTTGGCAATGTACACTCGCCAATAAAGAAGAACAAAACAGACTGTGAGTGTATATCTGAGCCACAATGATTCAAAGATCAGGCAGGCTTCACCTTGTCTGTTTTATTGTCTTGTTTGTCTTCCTCTGGAAACTTTCTTCTCAAAAGGAAGTATAATCCGTTTTATATAGGAGCATGAATAATTATCTGAATACAGATAAAGGGCTATTGCTAAAAACAGACACTGGGCCTGATTCTGATCTCATTTATTATACATGGTGTAAACCAGGTCTTAACTCTGCTGGAGTCCATGGAGCCAGACTGCTGTAAATAGGGTGTAAGATCAGAGTTAGTCCCACTATGACCACAAAGACAATATTCAAATAATAAACGTGGAGAAATGTCACTGTGGATCTTCACAAAGCCCAGAGTGTAACAGGAGCATCAAGCTCTACAGCTGAAGACATCAAGCCTTACTTTGTTGTGGCAATGGAGACATGGCTGGCAAGATAATAGTTCCCAGTAATGCATGTATATCTTTGTCTAGTTAAAGACAAAACAAAAAATTGTAAGTAAGTTGGTCACTTTAAAGATCTCATAACGTGTCCTATTTGAAAATATAATAGATGCTGGATAGATTTGGGGTGGGTTTTTTTAAAAGAGCATTTATCATTTCCCTATGTTTTGCTTTAAATACAATGTCTTGGTGCCACATGGCAATTAAGGCTGTTCATATATAAAAATGAGCTGGTTTTCAGAATACGTATTTTAATTGATATGGCCCTATTTCGATGATATGTGAGCCCCTCACACTCTTAAATGTATCTCTCCACACTACATCTCTGAGCCCTAGGAAGTTGCTCTTATAACTGATCTACAGACAGGAAACTAAAACAGGGAGAGAAACTAAATGCCAGATTTTTACAAGTATTTTGGTGCCTAAAAATGTAGATCAGTACATTGGAGAATCCTCACTGGTGCCTGTCTGCTTCTTTAGGCACTTGTGACCTGGCCCTATGTGACTGACTGGTTCAAGTCACACAGAAAAATATTGCAGAAAAAGGAACGGAACCCACATCTGCTATGTATAAGGGTAGCACCTCAGCCACTGAGCCATCCTTCTGTCGGGTATGAGCTGGCCAAGTGATTTCAGAAGCCTATGCTTTTTGTATTATTTGTCCTCTGCTACATTTTGTGCTGCTAAGCCTGCTTTGAAAAATATTTTCTAGGACTGAAATCTTCACTGGAAAATATGATGCCTTGTTCTTGTATGAGAAGCAAAGAATCATAATGTGACAACTGCTTGACTGGACCAAATTGAGCTCTTCTTCACTGGTGTAAATCCAGAATAACTCCACTAACTAGTGAAGATCAATGGTGTTGTTTCTCCACATATGTAATTTGCTTTATGGCCCTAATGGGTCTGATGCTGATCTCACTTACTGCAGTTCAAAATCTGCACTGGGGTAACTGACAGCATAACTTGCCCCAGCAATCATACTATGACTGCCCTCCTCAGTCCCAGGGAAGATCTTTGGATGAGAGATTCAGTAGAAATGTTAGCTTTATTTTAACATATACTGGGAAAATCAGATGAAAATATGTTAAATCAAACCTAGATTGAGAAACATATTCACTATTCTATAAGGAAGCATAAACTGTGCAGATTGTGAACTGCATTGTATTTTAGCAGATCACTTTATTAGACAACTGGGCAAGTTAGTAATAAGTGCAGTTTAAAAGCCTGATCTTGCACAGTTACTCCCACTGAGTTTAACTGTATATATCCGAATTGTCTTATCCAATATCTGTAATATAGTGATAGGCACAATAGTGAGAAACAGAATCTTGTTTTTTCATTTCATCTGAAAATGAGCCCGTCCAGTAGGGCTGTGACACCCCCCCCCCTATTGTCCCCCCTCACAGCATTCTGAGGTGTTAGCTTAGAACTAGCTCAAAGGAAAAACTACCCCCTATTGAATCTCCAACCCTATGTTCCGGAGTACCTGTGTCTTACTTGGAGTGCTCCCATCCAAGCACTATTTGTGAGCCATCAAGGTCCTGCAGAGTATATGAGATCTTCGGCTATATCATTCTGAAGTGCTATGCTGAGCTCAAAAATGCCATTTGAAGATATTTTGGGCCTGGTTCTCACTTGAAACAAGATCATTATACCACTGTGGCAATATCATTTATACTCCCTTTAAGGCCTCATTACATTGCCAGAGCAGTATAAAGGAGCCCTAGTGTAAATGAGCATCAGGCCCCTATTCTTGAGTGGTAAGAGTACAGTTCTCAAACTAACAGCAGTTCTAAGATGGATTTGCATTGTCCATTCTTAGGGAAAATCCTTCCTTTTTCATTGTCTGCTCCGGGGCTGCCATTGGAACCCCAGGATGTCACCATCTGCAATGTTGAGACTGTAAAGAAGCTTAAAGTAATGAGACCTTCAATAGTATGTAAATCAGACAAATATTGGTTTCACCTATTACTTCATGCACTAAAAAAAACGTATTGCAGGTGGATTAATTGTGTATGCTTCCTCAATCTAAAGCATTGCTACTGAAGTGAAAGCCTGAAATCAGACTTTCACTTTATGCAAAACCCTGTCTTTACTGTATGGTTTTTATACAAGTGCAAATCTGCTGTGTTGTGCTCACTGCGGGGAGCACAACACTATGAGGAGTTAAAGCCAACACCACTTCCTACATAGAGTGACCAGATGTCCCGATTTTATAGGGACAGTCCTGATATTTGGGGCTTTTCCTTCTACAGGCTCCTATTATCCCCTTTCCCCCCCCCCCTACTCCCCACCCACACACCCTCTGTCCTGGTTTTTCACATTTTCACACACTTCCTACATGATGCATCACATAATAGAAGACACTATGTACAGCAGTAAGTACTTGCAGGATTGGTCTGTCTATAGTAAAAATAGCAAAAAGCTTTTTAAAAAAGATGCAATATTTTAAATATACAAAACTGGTCCTGTTTTCTGAAGAGCTGAGCCCACGGAGCCTCTGCCTCCCTGCTTGAAACACGATCACTTCATTCACCTCCCTCCACTGCCCCAAGGAATCCTGAAATTAGGTTTCCTCAGCTGCTTAATGGGACAGTCCCTCTATGAGATGAAGGGGAGGGAAAGGTGGTCATCTGGCATGTCAGAAGCTAATATAATCTGGGGGTATCTTTCATTTATGCCGTGAGCTCTGCAGTGTTGGTGGGGGGGGATGTCCACCTGCTTCTCCCCAGCCTGATTTTTGCTCCCATATCAACCCCCCATGTGCAGATCAACAGTACATGCCACACTGTTTCCAGAGACTACCTGGGGGCTTTCACGGCATAATATTGTTATTAATATTATATTAATGATAAGATTACATTTATTGTGCTTCTTTCATCCTGAAGAGGATAAGAGGATCCTTTGCTGCTTTACAAACCATATTTATGAAAATGTTGCAGCAGGTAGGCAAAATAAGGGCTATGCGTGAAGACCACACTGAGCATCACAAGAGGAGAGGGTGCAGAGATGGTATGAAGCTCAATGTGTTGTTCCACAGTCCAAGGTGATTCCCATGGTTGGCATAAATTACAGCAGCCTGGAGAATTTGACTCTAAGGGTATGTCTACACTACCCACTGGATCGGCAGGTAGTGATTGATCTATCAGAGATCCATTTCTCGTGTCTAGTGTAGAAACGATAAATTGATCCCCGAGCGCTCTCCCATTGATTCTGGAACTCTACCTCCGTAAGAGGCAGAAGTGGAGTCGTCGAGGGGGGGGAGGCGCTATTCACATAGCTGAAGTTGTGTATCTTAGGGTGACACCCCCCCCCCCCGCCCCCCGCTTGTAGACCAGGCCTAAGTGTTTTCCATTAGGAAGAAGAGCAATGAATTGGAGAGTAGGATCAATAATGTTAAGTGACTGACTCAGCAAGATCCAGTGTTTCCATCCAGAAAAAGGAGCTGGGCATTATCACGGACAGGTATTGCACAGCAGGGGTGAAAGCCTGGCCTCACGTAAGTCAATAGGACCAGGATTTCACCCCAGGAGAACATGAATCCTCTGTCTTTGAATGTGCAGGATTTGGGCGTGTGGCAGTCACCTGGAAAGTATAACGACAGTTCCCCTTCACCTATCCTGTTTCCTTAAGCAGTAAGGGCTAGTGTTTCATTTTTAAAAATTCTTTCTTCACATCCCATTTAACTTAGGAAAAGACTCATGTTCCCACAAAGTAATCCCTTATTGGCTATTTATCCTTCAGAGGAAAAACCACTACAGCCTGAGCTGTCTGTCCCCTGATATAATCCACAGCAGAGCTTCCTTTCATTTTCCTTTCTCTCATTCACACAACACCTCTTCCTCTGCTCAGTGTAACACCCTCAGAGCAACTAAATTCAGTGTAATTAACTCTGGCAAAGTGGGTATGCTCTTACTGTTTTGTCTGAATACTGTGTGTGCCTCAGTTTCCCTTATGTGATATTCAAGTGTCTAGGTGGTGGGACAAGGGTGTGTGAGATCATTGCAGAGACCCAGCTGGCTGCCTGGGCACAGAGAGAATGGTATCCTGTATCTGTATTCTGATAACTGATGGCCAGGGATACAGAGCCAGTTGGAGGAGATGGAAAACAAAGTGAGACATGCAGACCGGATGACCTGCTTACCCAGGAAAGAGACAAAGTAAAGAGATGGGGTAGCAGCTTGTGACTGAGGCTGGAAACTGGTCAGTCTCCTGGTTTGGGACTTGGGGGAAAGAGCCCAGGGCTTCTCCCAAGATGGAATTTGCTGAATGTTCCCGCTTTCTGTACTAACAAGATCTGTTCTACGCTGTGTTCCCATCAACTAATTAACTCTTCTGTTTTACAGTGCTGGCTGAGAGTCACTGCTGACTACAAAGGTGGGGTGCATGGCCCTTTGGGAATGTGTAAGGCTTCCCCAGGTGTCCCATCCAGGTGGACGCACTGCAGGATGCTCACAGTGTGAACAAGGGTGCTGAATGCCTCAAGGTCAGACCCAGGAACAGGCTTCATGCCCTGTGGAGTATAGGCTCTGAAGAAAAACACTGCACTAGAATCCTGCCTGACTTCATACAGAGCTGATTCAAAGCTCCAGCACTGTGACTCTGTGACATCAACGGGTACGCTTGCTCCACAAAGACAGTTAAAAGTGAAGGGTGAATATTTAATGGATAACAGAGTTGGCTGGATGGAAGGAATGAAGAGATCTAGGCCCAGGTTACAAAAATCAGAAAACTGATTGCTATATGTTAGTGACACCGATAACCATATTCCAGGCATTTAATATATTTAATTGATTCCTTTCTTTAGCCAGAATCCATTCCGATTATTTTGAAGGCAATCTAGACTGTGTTCAGAACTTTCATTTTCTTTTCACGTCTTAATTCTCTTAATATACTCACCCCATTACTTTTACTACTCTTCTAATCTGTATTCTCTTTTCTCCATTCAACTTATTTTTCTCTTAGTTCTCTTCTCTCTCCAGCTTTTTCCCTCTGTTCCACCCATTCCTCTTTCCACTGCCATTACACTTGCTTTAAGAATCAGTACATTTTAAAAAATTTTAATAAGATGTCTGCCCTTCCAGATTCAATGTTTTCCTGACTGTTAACCTGCAAGTAAATTTTGTTCCTCACAGCTATTTCCTTAAGGTGTCATCTTCATTTTAAAATTGGATTAGTTTAAAAATAAAATGAAATATAGACAGAGCTCAGGAAATAATTAATTAAAATTCTCATGCTTTGTTTCTATAAAACTGGGTATTTTAGAGATCAGTGAACTTCAAAGAATTTGGAGGGTTTCTTTGGGGAAAGTACCCATGTTGTCTCCATAACCTTTTCTGAACATACAGTGGAGCATTTAGTCTGAAAAACAAATCTGGAAATCTATCAAAAATAGTCTCTCATTGGTTTATAGGTAACTCATAGTTTGAATCAGGAGGAAAATAACATGTGAACAGCATGTGTTTGGTCTTCGTATTTCTGCTCACGCCTAGAACCAGAAAATGCCTAAAAATGGGTGGAGAAGAAAGTTACCTGAACTTTTTTCAAACCTCATTTATGTTCACATTGTGTTTGGCCTAACAAGTTGCATAATTTCTTATGTTATCAGAAGTGGTCTGTGCAACCCCTTCCATCAACTATGTTTTAGTCATTCAAACTATGAAATGAAAACTGATGTTTAAATGATGTATGGGTGAATGCTGAACACTAGATGGCAGCTTTACACTGCACATATCACATCTACACATATCATAATCTTCTAGGTAGCTGGATAGAAATGTTTCCCCCGCCCCAGTTTTTTCTGTATAGTTCATAGCTGTTAGTATGCTATAAGAACTGTTTTGTGTCTTGTTTCTCGTGCTTGGTTGGTTCACATAGTGTTACTCGATATGTTTTTGCAGAAGAGCTCCAGATTAGCAAATCTTTGATGCACAAACCTGTTCTGTTTAATTTACTATATATATGGTAGGATCACAAAACTCTTTTGACTGCTCAGATTTATGGTTAAACCTAGGATCTGATGATCCAAGATTTTTCCTTTCTATAAAGTTAATCTGGATCATCAAGTCTTGGGTGTAGTCATAAGGCTGAGATCCTTGACAGATCTTTGGTGGCCCTAGCACATCTGCAGTAGGCTAAACATTGCTGGAGCATTTCATTTAAAAAAAATGGTAGGAAAGAACTTTGTTTGCCAAAGAGAAATTGTGAATTTTAGAGATGTTCAGGTAATAAAATATTCACTTCTTTGTATACATACTTTGTGTCCATGGACAATTCTGCTTGCTTGGATTAGTGCACAGTACTGCTTCCCCAAAAGACAGTGAAAAGATCAATCTCTCTAACTACAGTACTAATTATTATTTTCCTGTGTGTTTTGCATAGATATTTATCATGACCAAGAGATAATTTCACATCAATGTTCAGGTTCAGATTGCTTCTCCTTATTTTCTAGCTCTTTATAGCCCAGCAGTGCTGATAGAGAACAGGATCTAGACCAGTGGTTCTCAAGCTTTTTGTAGTGGTGACCCCCTTCCCACTCCGGGCCTCTAAGTGCGACCCCCCCCTTGGGGTCAGGCAGGGGGGGTATGCCTGCAGCCCACTGTGGCAGGGGCTGGGATGGGGGGGTTCCAGCAGCCCCCCGAGGCCAGTGGGGGGGGGGGTTCCAGCAGCCCCACGGAGTCGCCGGCAGCCCCCTGTGGCAGGGGCCGGGTCGGGCATGTGCCAGTGCCGGTAGCCCACCGCAGCAGGAGCCAGGGCCCGGACTGGGCTCACGGGGCCGCAAGCAGCCCGCTGCAGCAGGAGCCGCGTCCGGGACTGGCCTTATGGGGGCGCCAGCAGTCTGCCGCGGCAGGGGCCGGATGCCAGCAGCCCGTGGCAGTGGCATTGTTCGGGGCCAGCTGCTGGCAGGAGGGGCTCGTGAGCCCCACAGAACTGGCTCACGACCCCCAGAGGGGTCCCAACCCCCACTTTGAGAACCAATGATCTAGACACTTCCATATTTCCATGATACCACTTCCTTTTAAAACTATAAGTCAGTTTTACACTAGTCCTGAGTGGAGTTACTCTTGATTTACATATGTGTGAGTTCAGAATCAGCCCCAGTGACTTGTTTATTTCTGCTTGCATTCGTCACAAATTTAGCATATCAATTTTTAGTTTGAGTGTGTTTAAAAAGACACACATTGATCATACTTTATTCTCGAACAATTCTCACATTAAGACCTCTGCAGCACTTAGACACAAATGGCCGTTAACATCCAAATCCTGTAAATATTTATCTCACGGGTATCTTACACAGATGTGTGGTTTCATCTAATTCAATGGCACTACTTGTGTATGAGAGTTAGCAGGATTGGAGTCTGAGACTTGAGCTCTCATTTGTTTTGGAGTATGGCAATGTCATTTACATTTTCAAAATATATGTTGATTTGGGAAGACTACAGTTTTGGGTGCCAGTTTAGTACACCTTAAAGAGACTTGATATTTTGAGAACAAGTCATCAGCACCTCAGAAAGTCACATCCCTGTTCCAAAATCTATTGAAATTAGTGGAAAGACTTGCATTAACCCCAATGAGCTTTAACTCAAGTTCTAAACTTGTATGTTCTCAAGAATTCTCAACCTGGGCAACCAAAAATTAACATTTCTAAGGTCACCAGCCACTTTGGAAAATGTGGGTCTGAATTCTGTCTAGCAGTGATCCACACAGCCAATTTTATTTTATTTTTACCATGATATTTTCTCTTACAGTCATGCAATCTCAATATTATTTATTTTTTATTTTTTGCACCTGAAAAAAAAAATAGAGGTGAGACAGAAACAACCTGGTAGTTTTAATTTACTATTTGTCTGTGTGTGGAGATTTGATTCTGATGTTTAACATAATTTTATCCTTCAAATATTATATCTTCTCAGCACTTAACAGTCAAATGCCTAGAGCAATGGTCAGGTCACTGAGCTAATAAGGAAGAATGCAGCTATTGTTCTACATCTTTGTTTATGAGTAAAGATTTAGGTTGGTTTATTTATCTGGAACTTGTTTTAAACTGTTCATCTCCACTGAGTGGATATGTGAAAAACAAAGTAACTCAGTCCCGTTTTTGGAACAGAATGAATATTTTCAGACTCACTTTGAGGCACTGGTTTATCTGGATGGCAAGTTTCAACAGATCTCAGTGAAGGTGAAAGTAAACTAGCTTTCACTAGGAACAATACATTTGGATACCACACGAAGCATGTCAGTGTTCAGGCTGCCTCCGGTTCTTGTCTGGGAATATTAGAGGAGCATTGCTTTCCGGGGGTGTGCTATTTGAGAAAGAAAGAAATTTAATACTAAATGCAGGCGGGGTCAGAGTGATGTAACAGGAAGCTCTGATGTTTCCCTTCTGTTGCTGATCATTTACAATCTGACAACCCTTCCAATTCTCCTCAGAGCAATCCCTCTGTCCACAGAAGACCAGAGTAACCTCTTACATTAGGATCATCAGGCTCTGATCAACTGGATTATACCCAGCTTGCAGGATCAGATTTTAGTCTTTTTATCATTCTCCACCTTGCTGGGGGAAGAGGGAAGAATCACACTCTTTTATAAATTGAAAGGCGAAAATCAAATTGAGATCTAAGAATTTATTTGCATTTTTTTTTTCAAAGGAACTATATTTGGTGAGTACAGATTAAAACAGATGTACTGTATTATTAAAGAAGAATGACATCTCTGTGACACCTGAATGTATTTATCAAAATGGATATTAATAGTATAAGGAGGAACTGCTTGTTTTTTAACCTGAGCATGTTGGTAATCTGCAGAGATAGTGCTGTAAGAAAAAAAGTCTTTGTTTATGTTTTAGTGAACAAATGCTGATCTGATTTTATAACTGATATTGTTAAAATATGTAACAAATTAATCAAAAGTTGGAATGGTAAAAAGCATGATACAAATAAGACATCCAAGTCAGCACTTAAAGGATTCTTTCACAAATCCTAATATTATCTGATCAGGTTTCAGTATTTGCATATGGAGAGGATTAGGGCTTTACTGGTTGGGAAATAGTCCTTAAGACTATTTCAGGACAACTGGGGTTCTTGCAAGAGAGGAAAAATTAAGTGATAAAAGCAGAGCAGTTTTCTTTACTGGATTTTCTTCTAGTCCCACTGTCATTGTTATTGTACAGGAGAAAGAGCTTACATTTCAGTTAGACCAGAATGCCTCCTTGCAGTTTTATAACAGAATTTAAAAGGGTTTTGTCATTTTTAAGGAAAAAATAACTTTGTGTTTGTCAGTTTTTGGTGAGGTTTTTTCCCCACCCCCTTCGTTTTTTTCAAGGTTTTCTTTCTCTACCAAATGTGTGTGTGGCCAGGGGAGGGCTGAAGAGTTAGGGTTTTTTTTTTTGGGGGGGGGGGAGTTGTTAGGGGTTTTTGTTGGGGGGAGGGGTTCCTTCATACAGTTTTAAAAAAATGTTCCCCCCCCAACTTATTAAACCGTTACAATCTGGAAAACTGGAAATGTATGATTGGAGTGGGTGAATTTTAGTAAAAAGGGTTAAGCTACCACTAAAGTTTGGTATCTATATTGTTTGCTCTAGAGAAGATTAAACTTTCTAATTTAGAAGTAGTATTTCCTGTCTGTATCTGTGAAACCACATTCCTATGATAGTTACCTTTGTTAGTCAATTGCTTCATGTGTGTGTGTGTATGATGGGGAGGTGTTAATTTCATGGATCATTAGATGCAAACCCCCATGAAAATATATGCTAGTACTGGAAATCTGTGTTGAGAAATAATATCGGTGACAGTCCTGCAATAATTCAGTTAGCCTCTGCTCACATTTTGAGGGTACTAATACTGGAAAATCAGAGAAGTGCCTGTGTTGTTACTATCTTACCTTAATAAATTCACATTTAATACCTGAGGCCAGGCTCCACTCTCATTAACAGCAGATTGTCTTCATATATCATGAAAACTAGTTACTCATTTGCAACTGTGGGGGATTTAACAATTAAGTATGATGCTTTATAAATGGCTCAGTTATGCTCCCAGCTACATTGCCTCTATATCTAGACTAATTCCATTGAAATCAAAGGAATTACACTAATCTAGATCAGCATGACTGATAGTAGGCTTTATTGTCTGCATCTTTTCTTTAAAGCCATGATTTTCAACCTTTTTTCATTTGCGGAACCCTAAAAAGCTTCGACTGGAGGTACAGAGCTTTTTGGAAATCTATTGTCTGCATATATACTTGAATTCCGTTCAGTCCGTTCTTAGTTTGTCTTTCGCAGACCCCTTAGACATAGTCTGCAGATCCCTGTTAAAAAACACTGCTTTAAAGAACACACAGAAATCGGCAGCATGAGGTGTTCAACTGTATGTTGTGTGTTACTTCACATATGTTTTGCATGTGTGATTAATGTAGCGGTTAAGACATGGTAATACAATCTATTTTAGGCACCACGTTTTAGCCAGTTACTGTATTTAATTGTATGATTCTGCTTCTACTGAGATGAAACTGTCAGTGATCCCAGGATCAATCCCAAACTCGCAATAGGTGTTGGGCAAAAGGCATCACTGCTGATAAAATTAAACTATAAAAAAACCCAGAAATCAGTGCTAATGTTGTTTTAATTAACTGAATACTAGAAATAATTGGATACAACAGCTGTTTCCACTAAATGGTTTAGGCTCCAATCTTTCACAAGCTTAACTTTGCTCAAATGAGTAGTACCAGAGATTTCAATTGGACTACTCAAACGTGCAACATTATGCATGTGTGTAAATCTTTGCAGGAGCAAGACCCTAATCTAAAATTATTAGCATATGTTATACATATACGCGATAACCAGCCAATGATGCTGAGCAGTTTGGCTCAAATGATTGGATGTACAAACGAAAAGTATTAAGTATACCTGACTGCAAACCATGGGTAGGACCAAATTCTGTGGTACTCAACATTCAGATTCTCCCAGGCTTACTCAAGCTCAGTGATAGCTTGCTCTGTGATTCAACCCAAACATACTTTGAGCCTCAGCAGGCAAAACTCCCATTGACTTCAGTGGGACTTCTGCTCAGTTTTCAGAAATGCAAGATTTGTCCCAACGAAACAACTTTTTTTTCTGATTTGGTACAACAGATAAAGTCCCCATTGAAGTCCAAGAGAGTTTTTCCACTGACCAGCATTTCACCTGAGGTGTGCATGTAATAGTTAGGGTGACCAGATGTCCTGATTTTTATAGGGACAGTCCTGATTTGGGGGGCTTTGTCGTATCTAGGCACCTATTACTCCCCACCCTGTCCCGATTTTTCACACTTGCCAACTGGTCACCCTAGTTATAGTTTAGTTTTGTTCTGAGGAATTAACTGCATCACAAATATCAGGATGTCTCCCCTTACACCTTTTTGTTTTTTTACCAACAGGCCACTGATAGACATTTTTTAGTAATTTCAAAAAATATATATTAATTATTCATTTTAAGTCTGAAAGTACTGAGTAAACTTGGTTAATCAAACTTCAGTAGGGATCAGATTCTACCCTGCTTATGCCTGGTGAGCAGTACGTTATTCTCTGAAGAGTTCCATTGATTTCAATGGGACTGCTCATGGAGTAAGTTACTACTCAACGTGAGTAAAGGTGTCTGAATCCAGATAGCAGGAAATAAAGAATAAACCTGGGCTGTCCTGCCAATACTTGCTCAGTTTAGTTCTTGCAAATGCAAGTAGTTCCATGGCCTGCTGTAGAACTACTCATGTGGGAGGCTTCTGTAGGACTGGGCCCACAAAACTTTCATAAATCACAAAGGTAAACTTATCTGAATACTTCAGTAACTTCCTCTAAGAAACTACTGAACCCCATCTGTTTCCAATATTGAAGTATATGCAGTGATATTAAAAATATATTTCTAGTAAGCGTTATAGTAAACATTAAAGATGCCTTGTGCTACTTCATGAGCGATTTCAATGCAAAGTTAGTTTCTACATTTCTGTATGCTACTTAATTTAAGCTTTCTTTAAGAAGTTGTTCTCTTATGTGCATTTGTTTATAGTTTTCTTGGTTTTAGCAGTAAAATTCCTTCTACGCATACTGTTTAGCTGTCACTTATAACTTATTACAGAATACTGGAATAAACTCATGGCCCAAATTCACCTCTGTTGAAAAAGCATGTACAATAAATTGTCATTGGTGTTGCATCAACTTTAGATTAAAAAGTGTACTTGATTAAGAGGTATTCTTATTGAAAATACCTTCCCTGGGCTTAATTTCTCAGATAGGAGGGGAAATGTTTGACTTTAATGTATAAAGTGCCAGAATTTTGGAATTTATTGTAGCATAGCATTGTGCTTAGGAATAATAATAATTCTACAATCCGATTACACTTGATTTTTGTCAAGAAAAAGAAGATGTTGTCCGTACCATGCTCTTTTTCATTCATGATTTGATTAATGATTTCTGAAATAATCAAAGAAATTCTGTTTTTAAAGATGTCATGCAAATTGGATCTTATCTGGTTTGTCTATTCAATTCCCGTCTTTTTTAGGAAAAAAAGTACAAGGCACAAGGATCAATATTTAAAACTGAATACAAGTGCCATTCTTGGTTTTCATAAACCAGATAAACATAGAGAATTTGTCCCATTAATGTTCAAACCCCTTTCTCTTTAAATTGTATTTATTTTGGTAGCATCAACTAAAATTGTCTAAGTGACAAAGAGTCCTGTGGTACCTTAAAGACTAACAAAAGTATTGAAGCATAAGCATTCGTGGGCTAGTATCCACTTCGTCGTGTGGGTACTAGCCCACAAAAGCTTATGTTTCAATACTTTTGTTAGTCTTTAAGGTGCTACAGGACTCTTTGTCACTTCTGCAATTCCAGACTAACACGACTATCTCTCTGATTCTTAAAATTGTCTACAGTATCTTATTTTTAGTCAGATATTTTCAGTATAAGATATATATTTTACACAGAGAGAAGCAGAAATTAGACCATTCCTTACCTAATTTCTGTTTGAGAACTTTAAACACTCCAGAATTATAAACACGATTTAAATTAGCTTTTATCAAATATCTTTGTTTTTGCAGCATTTTCTTTGTTCTATTCTTGAAACGGAGGCAGACTTGGAAGTGTTAACTTTTGCATTTTCAATCCAAGTCTTGTTTTCTCAGTTATTTCTCATGCATATCTGCCTTTGCTTCCTCTGGCTTGTTTATGATGTTTACATTTTCCCAGCAGAGCTATTCTTTTCTCTGCCCTACCTCTGTGCAAACACTTTTAATCATTGCTACAGTATGTATTGTCCAGTAGGACTAAAGTAATTTATTTAGAGCAGCTTTCCCAGGATAAGATACAATTGAAATTCACTATTTCTGAAGTGAACTAAGTTTTTTTTTAATGGCTTGACTTAAACTAAGTAATGCGTTTACTGCACCTCAGATGGTATAAATCAGCATATCTCTGTTGAACTCAAAGGAAATGTTCCATTTTACACCAGCGGAGTTCTGTTCCGAGGTTCTGTTCCAAGAAGTTCAGATTGCTTGGGATGTCGTTAAACCATATCTGACGAATAAACAACAAATGGAATGTTAGAAGATGTCAGTTGATATATGGTTAGATCCTGCAGGTTTTACTCAAGCAAATTCTCCCTGAGTTCAGGGAGAATTTTGTTTGAGTAAGGACTGCAGAATATAGCTTGTATTAGCCAAGATCAAACTGGAATACCAAGTACTATGAATTAAACATAGTGATGAAGACACTTTATTTCTAAAGGATATTCTATAGATATTTTTATTTTTAAAGCAATGATCTCTTTAGTGTTTAATAAATGGTATTTACTCTTAATAGTCTTATTGACACCATACTAAAACATTATCTAGGGCCCTTTAATGCTAATTCCACATTTGAAATCTGCAGGAACTGTAGTAGTATGAGATTAGATAAAATGGAACTCTTTATATTCTTATTTATCTCTTTTGTGAGTGTAATGATGATGGTTGTTATAGAAAAACATTGCAAGTAGGTGATTTGAGTGCATTAAGCTATTGATTAATCAGTGTACTTTGGTGGGCAGAGGGGAGAACCTAACACCAATTAAAATATTGTGCTGGGATCTCATTTGCAGTTAGATTTATATCAATATTCATTTGTTTTGAGATTTTAAAAAATATTTATTCTCAGCTGTTTCTGATAACAGCAAAAATGTAATTTGTTTCCAACATCTTATGTCCAATAACTCCCATTTGATGTATTTCAATGACTATCTTAACAGAGTGAGGCTCTTATCCTGCTTCATCAGGAATGGGATTGTGTATTTCAGTGGATACCTGCGATACACAGAAAAGGAAATTGTTGTACAATGTTATTTTACTATACAAACATAACTTTTCAGGGATGATCATGCCGCTTTCTGTATAATGGGGACAATCCACCCTTCTGTTCGTTGAATCCAGCAGGTGTCACTCTGGGGTCTAAAAGTGAGAAATATTTTAGAAACTATATTAGAAACTAGTATAAATCTGAGATTTGGGGGAAGAACGTACAATTGAAAAATCTTCCCTTTCTCAAGCATTTTCCAAGATGATTTCTCAAGCATGCCATTTTGCATCTTAGGTTATTTTGATTTTCTATATACCCGTCTTGCCAGTGTTCAGTAACCATTCAGGATTTTGAAATCATGATAAAATACAGCGGTAGATCTGAATCTGGTGCGGGATGAGACATTTCAACCCCCAACCTCAATTTGAGTCATGAAAGGTCTTGGAACCAGCTTTGTTTCTAACCTTACTAATAGCTTCTGTGAGAGTATACTAGTTCTACTCATTTTACATTAAGTTCCAGAAGTCTTCCTTGCAAACCCAAATTCTCATTTTAGTCAGTGGGAAGGTCGGTCACACAAGTGACACATTTGCAGTTATTCTGAGCCCAATAAGATGTTTTGCAGTAGGTTATCATGAACGTGTGTTTACTGAGACAATGCGTACATTGTTTCCTATTTGATTCTTGCTCAAAGTGACATAATAGCTTGTATAGTGATGGCTCTTTCATTGTAAAAATATTTTGAGTTGAGGAACTTTTACGCATTCTACCTATTCATTAGAACAAGAAAGGCAACTCCATACTTTTGTAAGTAAAAGAGTTATGTCACTATGCTGCTGAGATAGTTTGAGGGCTGTGTATGACTCTGGTGGTATTTTAAGTTGGATGTATAGATTCATATTGCAATAGACAGAAGCACAGTTGTTCTCAATCAGTGCATTGCCAGAAAGAATTCCTTTATGTCTACTTCTCCTATACTGTATAGATATATTTTCCTGACCATTTCAATCCCCCGCTCATTTAAATGATGAAGTTTCACTTTGTTTGTTTCCTTTATGGAGGAAGCTATAGATATTGTTGTTTATAGCCATGAACTTCGATAGAGAAGTTATACCTATATGACTGAATAAGGGATACACACTGAATGGAATGCTTTGCTAGCCTTCTTTGGAAACCTGCCTAGCAAATTCTGTGGTGCTCTGGTCTACCTATAAGTGAGACCAGAGTGCACATGATATTAATAAATGGAAAGATGGATGAATCTCAAGGTTATGCTGTTAGTTGAAAAGTTCTAAGAACAATTGGCAATACAAGTCTGTAGCTTCACTGCAAAGATGCTGTGTCATACACAAAGAGTCTACTGTTCTTTGTGAACAACTCTCAACTCAGACCTGACAAACTCACTGCACCAAACACGTCTTGTAGAGTATTTATCCATAAAAAGTAGCATGTAAGGTATCTATAGGGAGTTTGTAACTTGCCAAGATTCATAATCATTGTGGGATTTATGTATTGGTAATATTTAAGGAATAATATAACTATTCTGAAAATATGCTTTATGGACTTGGAGTAAAAGTTAATGAGCAGGGGCTAATATGTCTTGGTGATGCTCCATCCTGGCAGGAAGGAATTGTGACTCCACCCTGTGTGGCAGGGTGCTGGCCAGGAGTGCCGAGCCAGCCCTGCCGGCCCTTTAAGAGGGAGAAAAGCCCTCTGCAAACCTCCCTTGCAGGAAGGCTAATCAGCCACCTGGGCTGCAGGGCAATCAGCCTGGACGAGTGGCACCTGGCAGCCTCCTCAGGGGGATAAAAGGCCTGCGAGAAGGCAAGCCCAGTGTGGTGGGGATGGTATAGAGTGTGGTGTGAGCTATTCAGAGTTGTGTGTTAGGAACTATTTAGAGTTGTAAACTGTAAGCTGGACTATATAGAGTCTGTAGAGCTGGGAGCTGTAGAGCTGTAACTGGAAAGACTACACTGTACAAAGCTGTATATATTGGTGGTGGGGTCCTGCACTGTGGATTAAAGGGCACTGTTTGAAGCAAAGAAGTGTTTCCTGCCTGTTCCTGAGAGGGGTGAGAGAGCGGTCTGTCACACCTGGTTTGCCAGTGCTATAATGCAATTGCCTAGCCTTCCTTCATCCCAAGACTTTCAATGGAAAACCAGCAGACATAACTGCAAACAAGGAACATTACAACTGACAGGGAATCACTTTACCTATGAATAAAGACAAAAGGTTGTTTCAGTATAACAGAGGATGGGCAAGGCACTCTATATTCTTTTAGTGAGGAGACATCTTGAGGAGCAGGGACGTTCCTGTGAAAAATTTATTCTGATTTCTGTGAGGCCAGCTAGTTCTGGAACAGACTGAACTTTGGAGGGAAAACCTACGTTATTAGATAAAGCCCAGGAGAGTGTTTTATGATGTTGATGTGTACTATAACCATTTCCAGCAGAATAGCCGCCTTTTCTGAAATACGGGGTCTCTTGTTGTATTGTTAGTGCTGTGTGTTATACAGGAGTGGTGGTTAAAAACTGGTAAACTGGGGTATACTACAGCTTTGGGTACAGGGGAGCTGGGTTTTCTGTGATTAAACATCATCAGGGGCTGGATATCAGAGGAATGCTTCAAAGAGATTCAGGAACTGGGGGTGCACCTATTGTTCCCCTCAAGGGTAAAGACCAGGCTGGCCTCACCTGAGAGAGAGTGCTTGAGTGACTAATGGGCTGGTGGTGTTAGCCACCATGGCGTGGCCCCTCTCTCTAGAAGTGGGGGCTGACAAGGAGACTGAGTTCTGAGTATCCCCAGAACCATCACAAGCTGTTAAATATCATTCGTCTGACACAGGTACAGAACTTGCAACCTCATTAAACAGTCCTGTTTCCTTTCGCTCCCTCTTCTTTTTCCTCTTTAAGCCCCCATCCTGTTCCGTTTTTATTCTGTTCCATTTCCTTTCCTGTGATGATGTCCAGTGAGTCATTTTTCCAGGCATTGACAGGACAGCCTGACAACTCTTCCAAAAGCTTATCCTACACTGGCTCATGTATATGAAACTAACCTCAGCTGTATCCTTACTTTAAATAAAAGATAAGTGTCTACTCTTAACACACATCTAGCTGTTAGAGAGAGGAAACCCTTTCTGCAAATGACTGTACAATGCAAGGGAAAAATTCACGGCCATTGCATCCTTCTTGAAAAGCCATTCTTGAGAAGAACAAACTTATCTATTGTAACTGGACTAGGGTTCCCAACTTTCTAATCGCACAAAATGAAACACCTCTTCCCTACCCCTTCTCTGAGGTCCTGCCCCCACACTCACTCCATCCCTCTCCCTCCATCGCTCACTGTCCCCCACTCTCGCTCACTTTCAACAGGCTGGGCTGGGGATGCGGGCCCTGGGGTGGGGCTGGGGATGAGAGGTTTTGGGTGCGGGGGGGGGGGCTCAGGACTGGGGGAGGGGGTTGAACACTTAAAACAAATATGATCAGGAGATGTCAAAGCTAAGGTTCCTCTTTTAATGTTATTTTGGTGTGTTCCACTTGGCTACTATTTCCTATATCTTGTTAAATGTGGTCTTGATTGCACCATATTGCTTTTTACTGGCTCAGTTCAGCACTGCAGTTAAGCACATGCTTAAGGCCTATTGACGCCAATCAGAAAAAAATGTGCTTAATATAGTTTGAGTGCTCTGAGTCTCCCCAGTTGTTGCAGAACGCAGGCTCATCAATCTGCTACTACTAATGAAGATCTGAAAGGTTCTGTTTCTTTTATCATAATGAGCATGTTACCATGTCTCCTAAGTCATAACAGCCTGATTAATATTGACATTAAAATTGGATGTCAGTGCAAAAAATAGGAATGCTGCAAAACTGTCTTAGATCATGCCTATTCTATATTTTTAAAGAAATAAAACTGTCTATAGAAATAAGAAGAAACTGTTGGAGTTGGAAAGCCAAATAAGTAGGCCCTGGGAGCAGTCTCTCCTTTTATTTATTCATGCTGTCTTATTGCCTTTTGGGGTCCAAGGATTCCCTCAGCACTCTGTCAGTTATTTTCTCCCAATGCAGCAACTTAATTTCTAGCCAAAAGAAGTGTATAGGGCTGTCTTCAAACCTCAGCAGTGTCATTCCTGCATTGGCTAGAAAGGCCACTGCAGCATGTCATGAGAGTTCTTTCCCTCCTGCAGATGCTGACTCTAGCGCCTCTGCAGTACTGCTTGATTCTAGCTGATCAGGGAGCAATCCTGAATCTCTCACTTCGCAGAACTGGCCCCTGGGTAAGCTGCGTTGCCCTCTATTTTTCTTAAACTATTTCCCAGACACTATAAATATATACAACGAAGAAGAGCTCAATGAGAGCTATTTCTGCACATTCAAGAGCAGAATTAGGCCTATAGAGTTCAGCTGGGCACATTTTATTTAGTGATATGGATATAACACCAATCTGCTGGCACGCTAAGCTTTTCTAGGAGTCGCATTACAACACAGTGAAGGACGTGGCAGTACTTCTGGATCAGTCTGACGGATAGCAAAACGACTGTTCTTTCCATGGTTGGCAGGTGCTCCAGTGTGGGGAGGGAGAGGGAGAGGGGAGCAGAGGCTTACCGGAACATTTTGAAAGAGTACCAGCAATACAACTGAATTTGTACTGGTGTTGTGGAGTCAGCATCCAGAGGTTCTAGATTCAGGAAAGATTTTAGGCCCCATTTCCAATTAATGTTCTCCACCTACTGGGAGAAAAATTATTATCCCAGAAAGATGATGCAGTGTGATAAGCAGCTGCTAGAGTGTGAGTCCTCTTTCATCACCTTACCTCCTCAGGACAGGATGCCATATTGATAACCACCATCACCACCCCTCCCTAACCCATGTGTTTTTTCAAAAATTCTGTCAGGCCCCAAAAATCTGATTATCCTAAAAATAATGAAATTTTAAAATATATTTTTTCTAAATTTAACCTAGTTTTAAGCCCTTAGGGTTCATATGTTCAACTTGTCTCCCCAACTATGTGGGCTAGAAACATTCTCAGTGTGTATGGGTATATGAAATCTCAGAGACTCACAAGTAGGTGTCTATAGAAGTTGGGGCTTTAATAAAAACACTGAATATGTGAGAACATCGCGAGACAATAAAATCAGGAGATCGGCAGCACTGAATCTGCTAAAAGTATTGAAAGATCACAAAGGAAATAACAATGACCAATGGAGTGATGGGAGCACTTATGGATCGTAGGCTCAAAATATGGTATTCATAGAATAGTAGACAGTTCCTTTTGGACAAAATAATTGAATGGAAGGTTTCTGACTACCAGAGATTTAAATCCTTGAAGGATCCTCCTGCTCTGCTCATATATTTAGGGTTGTCTGTCCACTTATTTGAACCAAGTACTCTACAACCCTTCATAAGCTGCTGCCACTTCTTTATAGCACACATGAATAAAATGACGCAGTTGTATATGACATTAGTAATGTTGCTAGATTTATCATGTACGTTGTGCAATATTTTAATCCAGCAACAAAACAATTGGAATGAGTTGTGGAGTTCAGCAGATGGTTAATTAGAACACCATGGTCTCCTGTGTTCCTGTTGACTCAAAGTATGCCTGAACAAAGAGAAGGTAAGTGAACTTCTATCTAGACCATTAGAAGATTTTAGCTGTCTGTTACAGAAAATATTTTATTGAATTACATATAGATTCAAATATGTTAAGGTGGAAGCAAGAAGAACTCACTATTTATTCGGTATCTTTGTCTTTCTGGAGATAATAGAACCACATAATGTAGAGATGGAAGAGACCTATTAGCTGATCCATTTCATATCAATGCCACTGAAGGATTTGTCCCTATTTTACATTTATTAATACAATCAAGCTAGTCTTAAATATGCCAAGTGATGAGGCTTCCAAGATATCTCTTCGGCGTATAATACATTTAGTTGTCATGACATTTTTCTTGAGATTTAGTCTAGAGTTTTCCTTTCAGACCTATTCTTTCTAGTCATATACTGCCTTTAAATGCAACTAATTCCTCACCCTCCTTTTAGTGTTAACAAATATTTGAAAGATAATGATATCTACCTTTAATCATCTTGTAACTAAGTTAACCATATTTCTCTTTTCCCATCCTACCTGATCCCACATTAGTTTAGATGGTCCTTTCAATTTGTCAATAGTTTTTTGGTAATAAAGGTCTCAAAATTGAACACAGTATTCATTGGGTGATTGAACCAGTTTGATGCTGTAAATATGTGCTAATATAATAAGGAGATGTGTTGGGAAACTTACTAACAAACTGTAAATTGGTTCTAGTGTAATTAGCAAAATGAAAATAAGCAAGAATAGCTCAGGCTGCTGACTTTGGAGTTCCAAACAGCTGTGTACAAAAATAACTATTTCTTGAAATTTCACAAGAAAATAGTTTTTCTGTCTCACTCTCAGGTTTCGTCCCCTTCAATGTTTCATTCTAAAAGGTATCTTTGTCCTTCTGGAGTTCAGCCATTTTCAACTTTGGCTATGTGGCTCATGCATTAGCCACAATTCAATAGCCTATTGACCACATGTGGCTAGTGGCGAACATATTGGACACGGGTGGTCTAGATCCTACATCACTGAAGTCTATGGGAGTTTTTCCACTGATGTCAGTGAATGCAGGATCATGTCTGGATGGAAAGGATGTGGGCGAGAAGTAGGAGCTAGCAGTTCACCACTACTACAGAGTCTGTAGAAACCATATGCTGCTTCTACCTTCTGAAATTTTGGCTCTGTACACTGGGTAGCTTCCTTCTCCTTGAGAGAGATCCAAGGACAGTCCTGGTTGAGGTAGCATGACTCCTGCAAGAACTGTTTGACTATAGGCTAAAAGGAAATGAAGGAGTCTGGCAGTGTTGTAGAAATGAGGGGTCTCTAGTAGTTCTTGGTGCGGGAATTCCCAGGCTCTTCCACTTCAGAAAATTACCATATAGGTGAGAATTTGGATCCTGGTGACAACCAAAAGTGTTTCCCTGCATGCACAAATGCTTTATCTTCTTACGCAATATGTGAAAATGAATGTTGTGGTCTCATTCTTGTCCCTACAGGGCAATTTATCTATATCACAAAGACAACTTAATATGGAATTCTTGGTAGTCATTGTGTAATAGATGGCAAGGACTAGAAAATTAAGGGTGTTGCATGTCAGAAATGAGGTCAACAGAGCTGTGAAGAGAAACTTGTCTAACACTTACTTATCCTACTGGATCATTTGCTCAACCCACTGCTGCTATTCCTTCACATGAAGGAACCAAGGGAAAAATCCATTGATTTTAAATATATTTAACAAACAATATCCAGATATACAGATTGATTTCCAATGGGTCTTATAGAGTAAGACAATTAAAGCCAATGGAAGAGTTTTGAGTTAACTTCATATATTGAAACCTTTTCCAAATTGTTACTATGGTCAGGTTTGCCATGGACCTCTTGTTGGAACTGGCAGGGCTCCCCATGTTTTTCACCCACACTCCAAATCTCCCAAATCCACTGCATCCAACCTTTGAGCCTGATCTTGCACAACCCCTCCGGACGCAAATAGCATTTACTCAAAGAAGCCACCCCATGTTCTTCAGTGCAACTACTTGCATGAGTAAGCGCTACACATGCAGAAGTTTGCAAAATCATCAACAATTCAGTAGAACTTGATGATGGAAAAAGGAGCGAGTGGTGACATGAGGAAGAAAGCACACCAATACTGAAGAATATATGTGTATGGAATACAAAGTGTGTCCATTTCCCAGTGGAGACAGACCTAGTCTTATTTCAAGTGCTGAGTCAAGAGACTAATTTCATTTTTATTTACTAAATATGAAATTACTTAGTATCTATTTAGTAAAGAATACAGAAATACAGCTGTGGTGTTTCAGATGATGCTCGTAACTCTTAGGACTGGGGGACTGTAGGACAGGAAACAGGAAGGAGGGGGGGAAGAGTTGAGCCAAGCCTGAGTTAGAGCTACAGCGGGGTGCAGCAGCAGCTCTGTAAAGAGGTTTCACTGTTGATAAATAAAGTCTGTTGAAGTTTGTTAGTACCTTGCCTGCTTGATACAACATTTTGGCGATGAGGATGGACCTTCTGCCTCTGAACCCACCTGCACCCTTTCTGCAAAGCCCTGGTGAGCCTCCAATTGCTTTTACTGTCTGGATCCGTATGTTTGAGACTTATCTGCTTGCAATCAGTGCTACAGAGATTTCTGAAGTAAGAAAGCGTGCTCTGCTAATCCACTGCCTTGGAGCAGAAGGGCAGCGTATATTTTACACTTTCCCCCTTGCAGATGATAAATATGAGACTGCACTCACTGCATTAAAGAACTTTTTTGTTCCAAAAGTGAATGATGGGAAAGGGAGTGTGAAAGTTGCTTAATATTAAAACTAAAGCAGCTAATTTAGAGCTGTCAACAACATTTCTGTCACTGCATGCTTGTTATGTGTTCCTTCTAGAATATCCATGCCAATCTTGAAATGCATTTAGGCAGGCAATTATTTTTTGAACTTTGCAAACAACTCAAGAAGTATTCTCTGGAAAGCAATTTTGCCTAAGGCCTTTCAGTGAGTAAAAGAGCATTTGAAAAATTTAGGAACAAAATATGATCCAACACAGGGCTTCCTACAGCTACATGGGGGGGGGGGGTGTTTTGGTTCAAATTAACTAGTTTCCTTAGAAAGCAAATAGCTGAAAGAGCTCACAGAATTTGCTTATGTATCTTATTCTGTTCATGGCTCAAATATTGCTAACAGGACAATTTATCTGCTGGCATAAACTGGTGGAACTCGATGGGTTCGACATAGATATGCAAAATTTACATCCACAGAGAATTAGACCCAATGGCTTTTAAAATGTTGGCGTCCCTATATGAAAAATTTTAAGACTTCAAAGAATGTTTGCAAGAATTGCTGGAACTGCCGTTCTGCAATCCAGTTCTAATTTTGGAGGCTAATTTCATATTATCAACAGGAAGAGAAGTAGCACTCTATATATAATCTGAAAATGATTAGTATGTCTACTAGCACAGCTAGATTACAAAACACTGGGTATTTGATTTAAAGCATGCCCCTGTAGATAGCAATGTTCTAATAAATGAGTACAAATAGGCATAGGGTGGAATAAATTCAGCTTGTCACAGGCAGACAGTTGTTTTCTGACACTGGACAGTTGGTGAACAACTTCCAGTGTTGAAGGTGTCACGGGTCATAGGGATTCTGTGTGTTTGCAGCCCTTCATCTTAACAGGAAGGTCATGGAGTTATCAAGCTACTGCTGTGTGTTATTTGAAGAGATTCAACTGCCTTTTCTGCCCAGTTGTTAGATGCACAGACAGGGAAAGGGAAAACAATACAACTATAGTGTATCTACTGGTACCTAGACCTTATTTTCAGTTGGTGTTTTCATCTAGAAACTATAGAACTCACACCTCCCCCCCCCCATTCTAATATCCTTTATGTCCCATTTGATTCTGTGGGCCAGATATTCTCGTGGTGTAAATTGGCATGACTTTCAATGGAGCATCCAATTTACATCAGTTGAGGATCTGTCTCCGTGTTACCCTCCAGATTATGGGACATGGGTCACCATCTTTTCATTGCTGCCCATATCCCTAGTTGCTCTTTAGGAGCTGAATTCCGACTTCTCTGTAACTCAAGAAGAAATTGGTTCTGTGATGAACTTCAGGAATAGAACCTTCTGTTACTTGCTCAGTACTGAGGGACAACAAATGAAAAATTGGAACTGTCTTCTTCAAAACGAAACAGGCATTAGTCAAGCCTCTTAGGTTCGTCATTTGGTAAAAGGGCCCCTTTGTTAATGTTTTGGTAAGTTATTGTGTTAGTTTCCTAAGCAGAAGGAGGGAACGCTGTGCAAAGAGGCTATTCTTTTGTTACTGTTCACCCTGAAAACTAGATTAATCTTTTTGTTTTGTTTTTGCCTGCACTGTGTGTTAGTATCCAATCAGTGACAGAGAATGAGCTTGACTCTATTGTTAGAAAACCATTTGGTTACAAGCCTAATTCAACTCTGCTGCTCCTGCCAAGTTTTCCTTTAACAAAGCACTAATTAATGGATTTGAAGTAGAACTGGGTGAACTGGTTGGAATAAAATCGGAACCCTCTCTCTCCTTCACACAAAACTCAAACAGGATCTTTGCTGAGTACTGGAAAAAGTTCACTTACTCATCTTCCTTTTAAAATGCTTACATGCCTCTGAACTTCCTACTCTCAGACTGGGGCTGGAAATCAAAGTACCAAAATACCATGGAAAAAGGGAGCTCTTGCATTATTTCTGGCATACTCAAAACCTGGAAGTGTCTGAAAAATCACCGAAAAGCCTGTTCTTGTGAGAGTCCCTAATTTCCTGAAACAGCTTCTGAAACATAGATATTTATTCAAACTCAGCAGAATCTATGAAATATTTCACAGTTTTCTCCTGACCTCTTTCCATATCAAGCATTTTCAAATTTCTTAGTTCCTGCCTCTTATTCTTTCAGTGGAACAAATGTGAAAATGCACTGCCCCGTTTTCCTCATGCAGATTAGTTTTGTAAGGTGACTGATCATCTTTTCTCCCCTCCTGTAGACATAACTATGTCATTAAGAAACTGGACAGTGTATTGAAGTCAACAGGTCTCTTGGGACCACATGCACATGCACAGAGTTCATTGCAGGATTAGGGTCACAGTTAACAACAATAAAGCCTTACTGAACATATACCATTCTATCTGAAACATAAGAATAGTTTTCTAGCTCTTATTTAAAAGAATAAATCCCAATTTTATACAAGTAGAGGATGTGGGACTTAATTTAATTTATTCTTTTTCTCTGGTTAATTTCTGATTGATCAATAATGGACTATAAGTTTGTTCTGTGTTTGTACAGTGCCTGACACAACGATATTCTGATCCATGAGTGAGGCTCCTCCTGTGTGCTGCGGTAATACAAATGATAAATAATAATAATGAAATTATGCCATGTTACTCTTTCAAATTCTGGTTGCTACTGAATGTAGGATGGATTTGAACTAGGCAATCTATTAGTTTAAAATTATTATCCTAGAAGTGCAGTATATTAATGAGAATTTTTTTAAAAAGCAGAAAGCTGACCAAATAGTGATGAGTATGACTGACATAATAGACAGCTGGTGATGGTAAGTACAATAAATGTGGTTTCCAACACAATCTTGTCATTGTTCATTAATAAGTACCTAAAGAAGAGCAGTCAAGGGATCTGATCTTGTTCAAATAGAACCTTGCTCCAAGTCAATAGGATCTTTGCCATTAACTTCAAGAGGATTGAGATTAAGTACGCAGGGCCTAGCTGTCAATTTACACTGGTGTAAAACCATTGTAAATCCATTCACTTCAACCATATTAATTAGTTTTACACCAGTGTAAATTAGATCAGCTTCTGGCCCAGTATGCATCATTCACCTTCCATTCCTTACCTAGTGCTTCTATACAGCTCTTAATTGTGCTACTGCAGATACACGTGGTTTTAATGTGTAACTAAATCTCTCTCATTAACAAAATGTTATTCTGAGCTTAAAGTGCAAAAATAAGAAAAATACTGATATAAACATGAGAACTGAATTGGGAAATGACAGAATAAATGTTTTCTGTTTAAATTTTTATTATCTGATGTATTTGATTTTAATCTTTAAAAAACAGTTCCTTAAGGAATATATACATTCTTCATATTGTCGTCTTTTTTTAAAGCACCTGAAGTCTCCTGTCAATGGCTTATACCATTATAGGACAATGCAGCTGTATATATATTCTAACGGTCATACCACATTAATATAGTGTATCTATAAAATGGTCAAACTTCCCAAGTTTCCAATAAAGCAAAGCAAACTTTTTTTTTTAATGTACCTTGGCTCCAGAACAAATTGCTACATAAAACTAATTAATCTCATCGATGGAAACAGATGTTTCTGATTTGGTAGCAGAGAAATTATGTTTTCAGGCATCATAATAGAATGTGAATATTATACCTAATGCAATTCATGCCTTTAGTTATCTAAAAGGATTCTACCCTGTGTCACAACATTTGCCATCCTGTGTCAGATCATTGATCAGTCAAGTCTAGTGTTATTCTTCTGTCTCTGGCCTGTACATGACACTTCCTCAGAAGGTGTTTAAAATATAAATCCCATAAATGTGCTTAGCTACCCATGAAGTGCTTTACAAGAGAGGGAAGAATTCCTACCTGAGTTTGTGTCCTGAAGCCGATATTTGATCATCTTTATATTAACATGAATAGCTACAAATGTGACTAATGCTAATAAAATTATCCAGACCTTTCAAAGCAGCTCCGGTACTTGTCTGAATAGCCTCCTGTGCTACTGAATCTCAGAGACTGATTATATGTTATACTATGTAAAGTCATGTTTAAGATTACCAACTATTAATTTTGACTCCCTGCTTTGGGGTCAGGGGTCAGTCAGGAAGGCATGTTCAGATTTTATATAAAGCCTCAGTCTAGATATTTCCCCTCCTTTCTGCAGTTAAATCACCTCCATTTTTGAACCTCTCATCATCAAGTGAATCATGCCCATCTCTGACCAGCTAGGCCTTTCAGACTTAGCAAGATCTCTCTTATAGGAAGGGACAAAATTATCTATGGGGAACATTTGAGGGTATATCATTGTTTAATATTGAACCCAATTCATGATTCTCTGCTCATTTACACTGGTCTGACACTGACACCATTGACTTCAGTAAACTTGCTTCTGTTTTACACCAATGCAAGTGAAAAGAGAATCCAGATCGTATCATCATTATAATATATTCTGTATTTTTCTATTTTTAATGCACTCAGTGAAGTAGGTTCAGCACTGTAAGGTTTTGAAAGGCACAATGCCTCCCTGTTCTTCTGAGGTGGGCAGCTCCACACTACTCCCACTGCAAGGCTGTACCTAAAAACTGTAAGAGAGTCATATATAAGACGTTTAAACCATTTTTCCCAATGCATATACTGCCTAATTAATCAAGTTGAGTTTCATTTGCACCAAGCTATCCAGTTTCTCTGTGCAATCTCCCTAGAGTGTCTTATCATTTTCCATTAATTTCTACTAATCAAAATAACGTAGTGTCCTCAGCAAAATACATGTATTCATTTTCCATTTTTTCCTCCAAACTACTGGGCTCTGTTGATCCAATTATTAATGTGTCTGCCCTCTGTGAAGGAGACATGTGCAAGGAATCTGTGTTTTCCATCTAACTAGCTAATCTGTCACAAAACTTCACCTTTTACCAGTGTTCAATTATTTTAAATAATGTTCTGCAAGCCTGATAATTTTCATTGCCCATGATTTGGTTTCCTTACAGTTTAGTGGATGCTATTTTATAGAATCATTACCTTTCCATAACAACATCACATATACAGTGTAGGTTCAAAGAGTAAAATATTCATACTATAACAAAAGCTGAGTGAACATTGATAACCTTCATAACAGAAACTGCAGTAAAAGCTTGAATTAAACTTTCTTCAAAGAAGAATTGTTCATCAAACAAATTGATGACAAATTTACTATTAAGTACTTGTATACCTCAATATTGGCCACTTCAGAAAACTCTTAGAGATTAAAATAGACTTTTTAAAATAAAACTATATCCTGGACTAGCTTTCCTATTAATTACTCATTTTGAGAGAATGACTTCTAACTTAATCTATTAACTGAAAAATGATTATAATCCTGGCACATCCACTACATGAAGATGATGCTAAGCACTGTGTGATTCAAAACCAAAAGTCAATAGCCTAATAAATGAAACATATTATGTAGTGAATCTGAATGTCATTGGTATGCTCAGATTTGTGGTATCTAACTGAAAAGAAAAAAGGACACAGGTTCTAAAATTTAGCCAGTACTTGGCCATGACAGACAGCCAGAGTTAAATTATAAAAATCGAAATTGTCAGTCTAAGATGTCCTAACCTTTGCTGGAGCTATCACTTAATTGTTTGGCACTATGACTTGCTTATATGAATGGAACAATGTATAATGGAAATAATAATAATAGATTTGGTTTTTATTTGTGTTCATTTTAATTGAACGAGTAATATAGGTGAAAAACTGTGTATGGGATGTTGCATGCTCTTCTCACAAATAGAACGGATGTTTTGAAAATGTGGCTCTCAATAAGATGCCCACAATAAGACCCTGAAGAACAGAACCCTGAGATCCAAAACTCAGAGAGAAGCCTTTGACCAAGAATTCTGTGGTTAGTACTGTGGAATGTTATAGATAAATCTAGGAGAATGAGCAATGATAACAAATCCTAGGATATAGCAGCAACTAAGACATTGAAAATGGCCATTTCTATCAAGAGACTAACACAAAGCACACAATCAGCAGGCTCCCATGTCATAGTCTTGCAGAACAGAAAGAATATGGCTTGGAGCAACACTATTTTACCTATTTAAAGGTTAAGAAGGACAGAGAAATGTGGCTTCTTAATAAGATTTTAAGATAACTCAAAGGCTGTATTACATTTTAATGTTTTCCAACCTAATATATATGTACTGTATAAAAGTATTTATTATAGAGAAAGTTTCATATTGTACTGGTCAGTTGTGAAATACAAATGGTTATGCCTCTGTAATGCAGAATGAGCCTTTTGCAACAAGAATAGAGTGGATAAACACTTTGGAGAATAAAAGTATAGGAATTATGCAATCTAAAGGTTAACACTACCTACTGTAAATGTATTGTACAATAAAAAGAAATACAACATCCTGTTTTATGTAGTAGAAATATATTTTGGTTTGATATAGGTTATCACCTTTCATAATTAAGGTCTCACAAAGTAATATATTTGCAAAGTAACATATTAAATAGAAAGTAATGCAGGCTGCATGGCAAACTCGGCAGCCATTACACAGCTGTTCAGTAGTAGAATTCACAGTCTTGGTTATTAGAAGAAGTGTTATTAGACAGAATGTTGGTCTGGACTCTGAGGATATCCCTTACTTCTGGCAAAAGATCCAGCTTGAACAGTCACCAGAGGTACATAGAAGAGACCTTGGGCCAGAGCCAGATCTAGTGTAGCAATGCAGATGCTGTCTCTTAACATTGGGTTTGCGTTTGGCCCGTTCACTTTAAATTCTTCTCTATTGAAGAACATTTTGTTTTAGAGGACTTTCATTTTGCACTTAGAAATCTGTAGGCACCAATCTGGAATTCCACCCAGATTTTTCTGCTTGGTTCAACTAAGTATATTGACATCCCCCTCTGGGTTTTGTGTCTGTGTGTATGTGTCTGATAGCAGGTGCAATTTTGTGTCTACGGAAGCATATCTTTTGTAAGCTTTTGTGGGGGTGAGAAGAGTGTGGGAGGGCTGTATTTATATGATTATACTTTCAGAGATGTTATTTTTAGGACAGTCTGCCAACGCCAAGCAGTGTCAATTGCAATACTACAGGCAAGCAAGAAGCTCAAGGGAAGTTGATACTTCAGGCAAAATGTATGTTGAAAAAGGATGCCATGCTGTCTCCTCCTCCTTTTTTCTGTAGTTGATGGCAATTTGGATTGATTGGTCAGTTACACACTACATAGCTGCAGTAATTGTTATTTCTTGCAAAAATAAATCTATATTCTTTTTGCATTTGACAATGACTTTGGTATATGATGGTAAAATATTATAAATGGGACAAATTAAATGCAGACCTAACAATTGTTTTAATAGGTTACAGTTGCTGGAAAACTACATGACTTATGTCTCCAGTGCTCTCCCAGTTGTTTTCTGAGCTCTTACAACCCTCCAGAGATGTTGCTTCAGCCATTTAACTAGGCTTGAGCTCAGGATTTTCATAATATTTTTCTAGCACTCCTTGATGTTTCTCTGATAATCTGCACATCCTTCCCTGTGCCTTCTCTGTTCCCTGTTCCAATTTCTATGGTCCTTTCTGTGACTCAGCCCTCTACTGCAAGGTCTGCTTTTGTTCCTCTCGTCTCCATTTCACTTCCATCTTATTCCAATTCTCCTCTGTGTACTTCATTATCTTTGACTTCCTTTAGTAAAACCAAAATATTTGGTGGAAATATTTTTTTCTATTTCATCAAATTTTTCATTTTGACAAACATCTCTAGTGTAGCTTTCTTAGTGCTTCAGTGAAATGGTTTCATGGAACCACTCATGGCAGGAAAGGTTTGTAAATTCAGGTATGCTGATCCTGCAAATGTAACCCACACACCTTCTGGATGTGGTGTTGTGTCCCACCTATTGACACGAGACCACTTAGAGAGAGATTAATGATTCTGCTCTACAGCCTGAGCTAATAGCCAATTGGCTTTTAGCTTATGCAGTGGAGGCTCATGCATTTTGCTCCGGAGGTCCCAGGTTCTATCACGCCCACTGTCGGTGTTACACGAACACTTCTACATGTGAGTAGCCCATTGACAAGACACACACATAAAGTTACTCAAGTGTAAGTATTTACAGACCAGGGCCTTGGTTTCTTTGGATTGACCCAGCTGATCCGTGTGACTCTTTATTTTGCAAGGGCTTTTGTTCAAAATCAAAATGTGACTTACAGTTAGTTTTAAATGCTTTCAAATGCTTGTTTGTCATGGTGGAGGTTTATTATTATAATAAAATGCTTTCAAATGAAAGAATTATCAGGATATGCTAGGTAGGTCCTTTTCCATTGAACTACCACCTTTGGTGGATGTCTCTGGTGTATTGTTTGAGCAGTGAATCTGGAAATGGCATTTAAAGAGCTATAATTAGGTTCTGAAGTTAACACCCCTCTCTGTGCTATTGTTTTACTCTGGCTGCAAAGATTTTACAAACCATCAGTGCATTGGGACATTGTGAACACTTCTCCCTAACCAGAAAAGCTATAAAGGGCATTTTTCAGAATGAACACATTGATTCAGTGAATACTTCAAAGTATAAAGGAAGACTTTAAAATGTAGTCTGCAGGTATTTGGAATTGGATGGTCACTGGTAGTAGATATCTCCGAGTGAATAATCTGTGGATCTTCCCTGGAGAAACAGAGATACCCAGCTGTTATAGGAATTAGAGATAGAGCATAATCTAAATGGATGGATTAATTCTAGTTGACATGATGTTCCCAACAAGAAAATCACACAAAAATAACTTGAGATTGGTTTTAAACCAATTAGATATTTTAAAATAATACATTTGGAGTTCTCTTTATTTTCTTCTGTGTTTGTCCCATTTGGATCCCATTATCAAACTTTTCTCCATAGCATTAGGGCTGGACACGTTTATTTAAATGAAAGCTGAGATTCTAATGCAATTACATGTTTCCAAGAGTTGGGACTTTTAGTAAATCCATAGATGTTGTGGGAATCAGGATAAAATCACAAGAATTTGCAACATGGTTGATAACAAATCATTGTAGCTAGATCAGTTTGCTGGACTCCAGCATGTTGCAGTCACTACACAGGTGCTATACCAAATGAGGGACCACCCTAGAATATCAACTGGAAGCTACAGTTTATGCAGAATGAGAAGTTCTACTTGCTTAGCTGGGCTGGGTATAGGTAGTCCTATACACTAGGGATGCAGTGATTAAACTGGCGACGAAACTGACTTCTTAATTTCTTCTAGGTGCAATGCAAAACACTGATACTACGTTTAAGGTCCTTTCTAGTGTGGGTCCCAGCAATCTAAAAATTCACATGCATTATAGTAATAATTGTGGTCAATTGATTGAATCTTTGGGGGTCAGGGGCAGAGAACTTTCTTTAGAACAGGGGCCCTTGACTCTGGAATTCACGTCCCTCATTGATCTAACATAGGCTGAGCCTATTGATTTTCAGATCATTGTGTAAACTCCTCCATTTATTCAGCCTTTTGCACGAAGAATATGTGAAGTAAATATATTTGTTTTTAATAGGTTAATTTTGTTTGGTATCAGTACCTTGTTAAGAGTATTGTTGCACTTAGTGTTGATTGATATTTTACAGTAGTCAGGTAAAGATTTACTGCTGACAGTCCCTGAATTAAAGCTATCTAATTGCGGAATTGTACATATTTATATGTACATATTATTAAGGATGGAAAGTACAACACATCTCATTTGTCTGGCATCAGTCAGAAATAAAATAGCTAAAGAAAAAGTCAAATAATAAAAGGAGTGTATAAGGACAGGTCTGTGTGTGTTTTATATATTTTTTGTAATACAGACATTTGATAAGCAGCAGTGATGGGAAAGGAGAAAAAGATAATTTTGGGGGATAGACTGGGAAAAGTCAGTGTAATTAATATGGACTGTTAAATTATATGTGCATTGGTTACTCTTTTCAAATTGTGTAGTTTTTTGAGGTTTTCTTGCACTATTGTGCAACCAAAAGTTATTGATAGATCTTATATGCTATTTTTTTAACTTTACCAGATCTATGAATATGTGATGAATTTGGTGGCTGCGATAAAGGATTCTGTACTTCTAGGACATTTGCAAGATAATATATACTTTTTAGGTAGTTTTCTTGGATTTAGGGTTAATCTCCAGAATGGTACCAGCAGGTAACCAGGAATAATCTGTGAGAGAAAGGAAGGGGGGCATTTATAACTGGTCAGAGAAGGTCACTGCAAACAATGTGTATGCCTTCAGAACCATGCATAGGCTTCTAGAAAAATAAGTTAAATTGTGTGGAAAAGCACTTTGGACATCAGGGCTTGTTCTGACCAGGAGCTTTGGTGAATCATGTCTTGTCTAGCCCAGTACCCCGTTGTTGTTGACAAAGAAAGCACATTTGGCTGTATAGAGTAACAAGATGCAACCAATATATAGCTTGTGCCATAGATCAATATGCAAGAGCTGAAGAGCACCTCTTTCCTCAAGAAAGATCCCATATGGAAAAAATACTGTGGTCGGGTGTCTCACTGAGCAGACACAGAGGAAAAACTATTCTGAAGTGTTTATTTAGGATTGGACTCATTTTCACCAACACTCAGTCTTGGGACACTTGAATCTCATTCTGCATACTGTAGTACTTCATTGTTGCAGTAGCTCTTTTGGCTTCTACATTTGGATCAGTTTGAATTTCCCGTCAGCTTGGCAGCATGATTTTCAACAGATGTTTTAGGGCCACTTTTCATTCTGATTCATGACTGTGATGCTGTGATGCTTTGGGGTTCAAGCAAGACCAGAAAGGGAATGTCATTGCCTGTCCTGAAACTCTAGGTGCCTTAAATGCTATGCTGCTGTGGCTCACAGCCCTGACAATAACAGGCTGCATACATGCATGCAGGTTAATCCTTGGCTACCGCTGCCCAGTTACTTTTTGTAGGGTGACCCCAACACATTCCCAGTCATGAATTTCCCCCAAACTATCTCCCCTATAGTGTCCTGCCCTCAGGCTGAACACTTTCAGAAGTTAAATTCACTGCTCCCATAAAGAGATAGTAGCTGCAGTTTATTATCTTAATGAGGGTTTAACAATCACTCTATTTTAATCAAAGCACTGAATTGTTTATAGTAAAAGGAAACGTTGTAGGTTTAAGTTATACCAAGTTAAAAAAATTGATTAAAATGGTTACAAACAAAAACAAAAATATGAGTCTAAGAATAAAACTTAATTTCAGCAAGTTACATTCTTTGCCTAAGCAGATTTTGCACCTATTCTCAGTTCCAAGAGACTTCAGCTCCCATGGCTGAAGGATCCAGTGTTCTGTTATTTCAGGACCCTGTTAGCTCCTCAAGGATGCCAAAATGGCTTTCTGGCTGGCTTATATTTTCTAAAGTTCAGTGACCTTGCTTCAGGAGGCAGGAAGCCCTCCTGGGAGCTCAGCTTGCTCTTTATCCACCATGTTGATTTTTGAAGTCTTCTCTCCCCATCACCTAACATTATCATAGTTAAGAGGCAATCTCCCCCATATGGTGGGTTGATAGCTTTGTTTACCTTTTATGTAAATGTATCTTTATTGTCTCTGCTGGTCAGACAAGTAAATACCCATTCCTTTTGTTTAAGGCAGACTGGGTTTATGTATTGCTTGCCAAACACATTTTAAGAGCATAACTCTGTCACATACTTATAACTCTTTGTATGCACCCCACACACATATACCACACAATGATTTTTGGGACCTGTGTGTTGCCAGTTTGTTTATGATATATTACATGACACCTTTTTTAGATACAGTTTATGATAACAGCATGTTAGATGAAGTGAGTATGTCAGGCCTGACAAGAGCTGTTGACACAGAGTAGTGAATAACCAGTGGGCCTCTTTGTCACAGTAACCCTCACAGGTGAACAGCCAAGATGAGGTATGGAGTTCAGATTACTAGCTAATGGTTGGTTCAGCTTCAGTGGAAAGTTTGTTTATAACTGAAGAGTAGCTGTTTTGTTGTAGATCTTTCTGTCCCATTGACTCCAAAAGTAGTTGTTCTGGAACTTATAAAAGATAACCAGTAATGACTTATAATACATTAACAATACAGATGGCCCCAAACCAAAAGGCTGGAAACAAACTTATCTGAGTTCTGGTTGTAGTAGTAAGTGTTTATCAAAATCTGAATTTGTTTCTGAATTCAAATTTTGCATACAGTCACTGTCTCTCTAATGGGCCAAAACAGACACATTCAAGTACTAGAGAGTTCAAAAATAGGATCCAGATCAGAGTTTAAGCCTATCTCTAATACACATTACAGCTTTCATCTAGGGGGACCACCAAGTACTTTGCAAACTAGCCTACAGAATGGTATGGTATTGAGGAATCCTTTCAACCATATTTAAAATGAAGCCATTTCTGGGATGACATGCAGCACCTGTTCAACGGTACGGAGCAAGGACTATGTAACAGTTTGTGATTTGCTGAAGGAACTGCAGAGGATAAAATTTCCTGAGCTGGGAGGGATCACCTGGGTGACAGGATCATTAAATAAATTCATTATTGAAAATGCATTGTAGGTAATCAAATTACTTCTTAAATAAATGATGTTATTCTCACCCCATGTTATGCTCATCACTATGACAGGGGAGCAACTATAGCACATGCTAGTTTGTTACTTTTTATATAATAATATCCTGAGAAGTAATATGAATGCTCATGTTGACAAGACAAAATAAACATGTTATCCATTGCAACACAAGTAGTCTAGCCATGAAATGCACATGCATGCTGCCTGGGTCTAACACATCTGACACCTGGAGCAATAACCAATGTTTTATTTCTGTGTAAAAAGTAATTCATGAAATTACTATATTACATTTTCAAAGTGGTTTAGTAATTGTATTGGTAGCCAGCCCTTATAAATAATTATATTGTTCTAATATAATTGTGGTTTATATAATACACACTTTATCTTCAGAATATACTACAATTTTCTAATGAAAAAGCACTATTGTATTCTATAAAATACAAGATGTCAAATTTTGTTCACGGTTACATCAGTGGGAGTTCAGGTTCAGTGATGTCAATAGATTTACTTCAGATGGACAGTGATGGGCTAGGAGCAGAATTTGTCTCTACTTTTAAAAACTGCTAATGTTCTATTTTAAGGCTGATTTCTGTAGAATGTTGTAATATTTGTAATATGTTCTGCAAATTGCCTACTACCGCAGTCTTAATATACAATTTATTTTGTGAAATACTTATACCATCACTAAAAGTTCCTGTTCCATAAGAACTGCACCAAAAATCTGTTGACACAGCAATGTTGTTATAGATCAAAATGTAAACAATAACTAGAGAGGAAAATCAATTTTTTTCTAAATATCTATAGCACTGAATTAATGTGCAAAAGGAAATCATAAGAGTAAACCATTTTAGTTTACCTTTATGATGTCAGTGGGCAAGTGGCATTTAAACCAGTTTTACACTGGTGTAATTCACTCACTTTCTAGATTCACATCAGTATGAATAGTGAAGCAGGCCCAGTGAATTTTTGTGCATGTGATACTGTCCCAGTTATGTGCTTTGCTGATAAAGCAGTTCCACTGAAAAAACAAAGACCTAAATGAATCTTTGAGATAGCTCTGTTGCTGTCTCTGTGGAAAACAATATTATCTCCCTACTTATACGCTGATTAGTTCAGAAACATCAGATTCATCACCTGCTGTTCATCAGTGAATATTCTGTTCTATGAACAGTACAAAGAAGCCAATGCAAGCAAATCTGCACTTCAACAAAGGAAGTTTGGTATAAAGTCCCCGGTAGAAATAAATTTGGGAGGGATTTTGAAAGGTTTCACTCACATGAATTAAAAATTGGATGATGTTTTTGTTGGCTTTAGCAATGTCAAAGCCATTGATGATTAAAGTATTGTTGTAAAGTTTCTCCTGTTGCTTGAAATATTGTCTCATTAAAAAAAAAAAAAAAGGGAAGGAAAAAATCCCTGCCAAGATAACAGATGTGAACAAAGTTGTCAGCAAAACGAATTTCAACTTTCACATGCTCCAGTGGATAACAGGATACACGAATACAGCTTTCAGCAGATCGGCTGTTGAGGGGCACAGATCCAGATTCTCAAAACAAGACAGACCATTAATATGGTTGTATTTTATGGTTTAGCTTTTAGAGATGGACATGTAAAGTCTCATGTACAGAGGGAAAATGGGAAGAATCTGGGCCAAGTGGCTAGTGTACATCAGTTTTTGGGTGTCCAAAATGGCACATCTTAAAGTGGCCCAATTTTCAAAGGATGGGAGCTCAGCACCTTCTGAAAATCAGACCTTGCACTGTGTCTCATGTTGGTGCCCCAAAACTGAGTCACCCCAAAATCACATTAGAAAATCTTGCCCATTGTTTACTCGTTACCAAAATCTTGCCCATTGTTTACTCGTTACCAAAATCTTGCCCATTGTTTACTCATTACCAAAATTGATCAGTAAATATGGGGAAGGGAAATGTGATTTCTCCATGTGAAAAGTTTCTATCCATCTAACTCCTGTATGGCTCTCATTGTCATTTTAAGAGTGCCTCCCAAACTGATAAAATGTACACAAAGCTCAGCTTGTCTCTGGTTCTTTTCTTGCAATCTGCAGGAAGGGGACTTTGTCTCACTGTTTTAATGCGTTATTAACTAGGTCAAAGTGGATTTTCTAGTGGTTCCTGGTCTGTCATTGAATCCTGCAGAGACACCTTCAGGCAGACTGTTCCAAGGGATCCATCAACTACTTCTTAAGGATCTTGAATCTTTCAGTTATTGCCCTGAACCAAACTCAAATGGAATTGATTTGAATGTTTAGAGTTATTTGGATTTGTACTGTGCCCCTCAGGCCATGGGGTCTAACCTTCAGTTAGTGAGTATCTCATTGTAGGTCCCCAGCAGTTCTGCACTCTTGGTCAGATACTCTATTCAAACCTGATCACCCTAGGGGTTCTACAAGTCGGGGGTTACTCACACTACATTTTGTGGAGCTTCTGATTTGAAAGTCCCAGATCATGGAAAATTTAGAGTATCAGTCCTAGCGAAGTAGAAGCATTGTAGATCTCCTGAGAGCCTGACTCATTGATAGTGGCCCAGAGCTAACTCTGAAGGATTGCTATCCTGATTGTATTTCAACATTACTTGTGTAGCTGTTACATGTTTCAGAATTTACCATTACATTCTACTAACATCACTTGCCTGGTAGGCGGTAGAACAGAGAAACATACCATAATAATCTTGCAGTATTGCTCTTCTAGAAGATAAATACTGGAGGTGTGTGTGTGTATATGTATAGATAGATAGATACCTATATTAAGATTGCTTAATATGTCCCATTATAACTCTTTTTTTAAAGGCTTATAACTTTATTTTAACATCAAGCCTTAAAATTTCCAGTGTACTTGTCTCTGCCCTAGATGGTATTTTTAAGTTTGAAGGGAATATATGTATTACATACAAAAATAAAAATTGTATTTATCCATGTATTATGTCTGAGCTAACATGGAATCTATGTTTTGATCATCATGTCTACCAATGATTTGTACTGTAGTTAATATAATGCTCTTAATGACTTACTGTTCCACATGGAGTTTAATATTTCATATTTCCATTTAAAGTACCTCATCCAAATGAAAGCATAGGCTGTGAAATTCTTGTGTGCATCTGCAGCATTGCTAAAGTTGATTCACATTCAGGTAAAACAGGGTGGAGCAGTGCAGAGGGATATGGAAAAGTCTGTTTGTATTTAAAGGAGTGCTAATTGGGCTTCAGGGGCTGAACGTAAAATATACCCGGCTTTCCCACGGCCACACCCTAAGTATATGATCTTTAATTAAATTCATGGAAACACTCAGACCACTTCCTACAGATTGCAGCTGGCACTGTCTGTAAAATCTCCTGTGCTCTGCAGAGAGCAGAGGATTTTACATAATAACATGACCTGTTGTGTTTCATGCTTCCTAAATGTTACTACGTGGCAAAATGAAATGGGTAGAATGCAATGGAAAAGTCTGAAACATGCCACATCCCATTTCTTACGAAATAACATTGAAATTCAGTTGTGATGGCAGCCCTTTAATGTTAACCATGGAAAATCTAACACAAGGTGGCCCTAGTAAATATGTTTATTTCCTGCAGACTCCATGGGAGGTTTTGATAGATATCCACCCAAGAGCTTTTACAGTCTCTCACTTTTTTAGCATCATTCCCAGGAATTACAATCTTTGCAAATAGCACTTTTCAGAATGACCATACAGCTCCATCCTAATGATATGAACTGTAATGTACTCCGTGTAGAAATACAAACATTTGAGACAGGGTCATAGGAATTCCATATTGGACCAGACATAGGATTCATCTAGTCCAATCTTCTGTTTCCAACAGTGACCAGATGCCTCAAAAGAAGGTGTAAGAAATCTTGTAAGAGACAGTTTTTGGACTAAGTTGCCCATAAGGGAATTGGCTTATGCGCTGAAGCATATTTTAAAGAAAAATAGCCCTTACATCTTCCTGGATATATCACCTATTTAAAACATGTCACTCTAGTTAATAGCTAAAATAACTGCTTTGTATTCTATACCCACAAGTTCAAAAGGACCCAGAGACATTAAAGACCATTTTAACTACATTTCCTTTTCTAAGAAACTCTTACAAACATTGTTACACATTTAAATGATAGTTCTTTTTTAAAAAATGTATAATCTAAATATATTTTGATAAATGTTTAACTGGATTAGCAAAATAAAGACAGACAGTTTATACTAATGCTTGTTTATTAGCATATAACTGCTAGATTCTATTGCACTCAGCACTACTAGTACTTTACTAGCATATCTCATTTTCAGCTCAGTCACAAGCTACCTAGGGAACTGAGCTGGAATTAAATAAGAACTCTTATGATAGTCACAATGAGACCTGTATGATTGGTTGCTTTAGTCACATCACATGACATTGCTTCTGTTCGTTGACTGAAGCACCTCACCTTTATAAACTGCTCCATTAAAAAACAAGTTTTGTTTTGTCACTACTACAGGCTTGAAATTCAAATAAAAAGTCAAATCAAAGTGTTGCTTGTGTGAATATTGTTGTGGGGGAGAGCGGAAAGGTGAACAGACTCACTTCTAAATGATATTTCTCTTTATCAGAATATATGCATAACTTTTCCCAATATTTGTCAAGCACTATTATTAACGTGAATTTCCAAAGCAGCATGTGTTAATGTGATATACAATAGCATTTGCTACACCAATCTCATGGTTCATGCATCCATTTTAGGAGTTTGTGTGAAAGGAATATGTATCTGGTTTATGGCTTTCTTTGCAGTTTTACTAATAGAAGAAGAAATTAATGGTAAGCAGACATTTTCCTAGCACGGTGGAATTCAGGCCCATGACTGGTGCTCCCAAGCACTGCAGTAATATTGATTAGCAGCCATCTGACAATGGTGTACAACTTGATGGTCTGGTTTATGTGTAGCCACTCCTTTTTTCACTGGATGGAATATATCAAATCTTCTTTTGCTCTACTTCTGTTTATTTTATTTCTACTTTACTTTCTTCTTCTGTTTTACTTCTTCTTTCTAATTCTGTTCTGTTCTACTTTACTGTTAAATAGATATCCTTATTTCTGTGAATCAAAATTCTTGAATGGGGGTGTGTGTTGGGGGGGTTCTCAGGTAAGACCTGTGTTCTACATTCTGCAACACTATGGAATTCAGTGGGACCACAAAAATTTATAATGAAGATTTGCAGGTGAAATGAATTCTCCAGGCTGTTGGGACTAACATTAATTATTTTGGGGGTTTAACTTTTGTTCGGCACTGAAGTATCTGGTAGTGGCTGATATGTAAACAAATAAATCAAATTAAATACAAATTATTCATTAAATAATAACTAATAATCACTATAGGTTGCAGATTTCAGAAACGTATCTGAATGTTCCCAACTGCTGAGATGTTTGGATTCAGGACTTTGGTTTGGGGTGCGTCTATAAAAAGAAAAATTGGTGGAAAGCTCTCTCTGTCGATTTACAGCAGTAAGATGTTTTGTTTCTATGTCTTATTTTTTCATCACTCACCTATTTATAGCTCAAAGTGTTAACTTTCAAAGTGGACTATAAAGAAAGTCGATGTGCAGTAAATAAGGTAGAATTTGCTTTTACAGAAAAGAATAAGTTGCCCAGCATAGCTCATATGATGCCAGAGGATTGTCTCATGAGTACTATAAGTGCAGGAGCCTCAGAATGAAAGGAAGAGATTCTAGTAACCATGAAATGAGAGAATACCTCTAAACCTGAATTTCATTTTAAGTCTTTTTTGTGCAGTTCCTCTGCTTTTTTATTATTATTATTATTATTATTATTTATTATTTATTGGTTCATATAGATGAGTGCTAAGTAGAATGTTTCAGTAGGAAGGAAACAAGCAAACTAAGATTTCGCACCATTCTGGCAGCTATAAGTGATGCTTTCATAGTGTAACAAACTAGCTTCAGCGATGGTTGGATTCCAAAGGCTGATTTTGGTTCCTGAGGTAGCTGTGATTTGTAGTTTTGACACTTAGGAATTTTTAACTAAATTGAGCCTAATACAAAAGGGGTGAAATGTAATGGATCTTCCCTTTTCAGCTTTACTAAATAATGCTTCTGAGATGTGAATATTTAGATTTATAAAGGAAATATTTAGATTTCTTAGACTTATGGTTATTTAGAAAGAACTGGGAAAACCTCAGAAGTAGTTGGTGGTTCAGTTCAAAAATTGTTCCCATTTAAGATTCTCTTAACTTACTTGAACTTCATTAAAATAGTAAATCAGGTTAGAAATCTCTTGTGAGAACAGATTTCACAGCCATCATTTCTGGCAGTCCATTTTCAGTCACTCCATAAACTAGTGTTTCAAGGACAGCCTCTCTGAGGGTATTTTGGCCCTCATGCTTCCACTCTTACATGGAAGCAGGAAATGAAGAAACCCGTGTAATTAAAACAAATAAACTGATGCTGCAGACATTTGCACATGTGCTTATCTTTATTCTCTTGACTAGTGCTAATCAAGTCAATGAGTAAAACTAAGATGATTAATTACAGGACTGATTCTCATTTACATTCAGTAGCAGCGCTTGGCACCTGTAACCCATACAATAACACGGGCCCTTGAAGTAGCGAGGGGCCCCCTGACAGCCAGAGCCAGCCTGCTGGGCGTCAGCCCCTCCTTCCTCCTCGGTGCTGCGTAGGGTTCAAAATGGCGATCTGCACACAGCATGATATCAGATGCACCAGAAGAGCCCTGAAACTGAGTTTTGCTTCCCACAAAACAAACACAGCCACTGTACGTTAAGACTGCTCTACGCCAGTCTGAGAGTGCAAAGAGACTTTCAAATCAATGTATAGATAATAAATACAACGTAATCAAATGTTAAGGCCCTTTTACACTGCAAAGTTGACCTTCGTGTATATGAGAGTTAAACCCAAAGGCCTTTGATTTCAGGGGGAATTAGGTGTCTAAATACCTTTGAAGATCTATGCATTGGTGTTTCCAGGCCTGGGACATTACTTAACGAAACTTGAAGCTGTTTGCGTTGGTTCTCTTATCCAAAGAGGTCAGCTCATTGTTAGCCAAGATTGCTTCTATTTTTGTGACCATTTTATTATTAAGTGTTCTCGTTTCTAAAGTGTGATGTTGATTTAAATCCTTTGAGCTTCCTAATGAAAGCCAAATGGAAAAAGAGTCTCATTAAGAGTCTTGGAAAAGAAGTCTGAAAGGCAGTAAGTCCCGAAAGAACAAGAAACTGATGCATTTTGGTTAACAAAGACTCCCAGTTCTACTGCCTTGCCTCTGATCCCTAGAAAAAGTCTTGCACCCTGGTCGTATTGTTCATGTAAAATTAGCATATGTCACTGACATGAAAACAATAACTTTTTAAATGAAGCCAGTAGAGAAAATGACTTCATGCTGTAAACATTTTCTCAGAGAAACCCTGGGATCTTTTTTCAATCATTATTTAGAAAACAGCATCAAATAGTCATTCAAATAAAAAATGCCAACTGAGAAGGTACAAAAAGAACAGCTCAATTTTCTCAGTGCAGCCTGGGATGAAGCCTCTGGAAAAAATAAACTTCAAACATTTCAGCAAGGGTGTATATGAAAGTGCTGTGTGGTCTATTTCATACACCCATGAGTTTATACCAACTGAGTTTTAATTCAGCATACTCATGATTCAGTGTGAAGGGGAACATGTTCTTCATTAATTTTATTTTTTTGATATGCTAGCCTATTCGTTTTATATACAAATGAGCAGATGGGGTGGAGAATATATTTTTATTTTTTGTTGCTTTAAGTTGGAAAGCTAAAGACAGTGGGTGAGATTCTGTGTGACACCTCTAGAAGCACAGCATGGAATGTGCAGCCTGGAGAAGAGGGAGAAAGATGGCTTTAAGCCATCTTTGGCCTATCTTGACCTGGAGCTCCTCTGTGCTCCCACCCCAAGTGATTTTCCCAGCCCTGTGAACCTGTCCTTGGTATGGCAGCAATCCAGGTGACCTCAAGGGCTGCAGTGTAGCCTGGAGCCTAGTGAACATGGGACATTGTTTTTAAATGAACAAACTGAGATTTCCAGAGAATTGAAGCATTCCCTTGAAATTCGGTATTCTGAATATGGAGCTGGAAAACAACAGAAGCTGGTCACAGGCGGGGGGACCCAGTAAGTCAAATAACTCAGTCCCAGTAGTTTTTGCTCTAATTTCTAATGGGTCTGGTTTGTAGTCACATTAATAATCATCCATGTAGGATTATCAACCCTCCAGGATTGTCCTGAACTCTCCAGAATTAAAGATTACTCTTTGATTAAAGATTATGTCATGTGATGAAACCTCCAGGAATACGTCCAACCAAAACCAACCATCCCTCTGAGTTTTGGGTTTTGGTCTGTTTTCTCATCAGCAAGGTGTGAACATTCGCAGATGTCTTGCTCTCATCTAAATGATGATTTATTCCCTTTAATAGGTGGTTGATTAATAAGGATAGAAGAGTGGTAATGAGACTCCGAATATAGAGATTGCCATGACAAATCCTTTCCCAATTATAATCACATAAAACCATTCCCTTCCCAACCATAACGTCCCTTTGTCAACCACAGCAAAGAAAAGTAATATCAAAAAAGTTATTGAATATATATTTTTGCTTCTTTGAATGCAATTTAGCAGATGGAAACAGGGAGGAGATATTAAACAAGGAGGAGAGTCAGCACCTTATGATCACAAGTCCACTGACCACAGTGAGCACTGCTGCTGTAGAAGGACAGGTTTCCATTATTAAGTGTTTAAATGTTTTTTATTATCTTAATCCATCATCTTTGCATCAGATTTGACAGTGACCACTGCAGCCTTAGGTAGCTAAATGGCTTTCAAGGGTACGGCCCATGCTGGCATAGGGTGCGGAAGGGCAGCACTAGAATGGGAACTTCCAGTCACATTTCTGGATGAAACTATCCCCAGTATATGGGTCCTGGGACTCCCAGGGTGTGCACAGGGCACTGGTAGCTGCCCCACCTATGCACAATCACACAGAGAAAGGGGTAACTGAGCTCTAAGAATTAGGGTTAATAAAAAGGATTCTCTTCAGAAGCCAGTAGCGAAGGTACATTCTCTTCAGAAACTTTTATTGAAGATTTGTGTCTCCATTGCAACAGAGAAAGGGAGAGACTTGAAAGTATGCAGCAGCTTGGAGTTGTTTCATCTATAGTTATGTTAAAAAAAAAGGTAGTGAGTTTCCATTCATTGTTTCTGACTGAAGAGTGCTTATTCTATGTTTGGGTTGGAACCTAGTCATGTTTGAGCATGATTGTGAACAACTGAATTAGACACTGGGATACTAACCTCAATTTAGCACTCTGTAGGCCAAGATAAATTGTGTTCCACATTATGTCAGAGAGTCATGATTAAACCTAGTTGCCCCAGTCGTTAATCATGGTTAGTGGACATGAGGCTGGACATGATTTGTCCTCGTCTACATTGTCTGCTAAATCATAGTCAGCATCATGGCATCTAATTGGATTGTTCATAATTGTTTCAAAGACATACATTTTCCCAACTTCTAGAGTGTACATATTTGGGAGGGAGGGTGTTTCACAACGTAGTTTTTTTTTCAAACAGAAAAGCCATCAAATTCCTCACAATTAGATATTATATTTAGACAGTCCCTGTCCCCACCTGCATACAACATTTTTGTTCAGTTTGTATAGTTCCTAGCACAGCGCAGCCTGGTCTATAATTGGGACCTCGAGGTGCTACTGCTGTATTAATAATTAATATTATTAAATTGTACATTTCTGATAAGTCCTGAATGGATTGTGAATAATGAAGACGACATGTCATGAAACAAAATCAAAAGTCCTGGGTTCTTCTTTTTCCTGGCTGTGCCACCTCTTTGTTCTGTAATGACTTAGCCTCTCATTGCAACAGCTCACCCATCCATAACGAACCTACCCACGTGGATGTTTTGAAACTTCACTGATTAGTGTTTGTCAAGACCTTTAAGATCTCCAGTGGGATACTCTGTAGAAATGCAGGATATTATTTGTTTTGCTGGTGACACTATAGTTTAATGGTTTTTTAAACTATGCCTGAGTAAAACAATAACCATGAGTTCCATTTGTAAAGCAGTCTTAAAATTGGTCTCGCTGGGAACAGAGAATTGTTTTTAATAGACAGGCCCCTTTTGACAAGAGGGGCTGATGACAAAATGGTGACCATTTGGAAAGCTGCTATGTTTGTTATTCTGAATGCTTGTGAAAGTTGACTTTAAAGACAAGATTATTTGGGAAATTTTCTTAAACGCTGCTTAAAATATGTCAAGCATTTTTTAAACAAACCTTTGTTTTACATAGTAGGTAGAACCGCAGGGGGGGGAGGGGAACTCTTGGCACAAAGATTTTTCAGGAAAGAAAGTTATTTTAAATGGCTATTGAGAACATGTTCGTAAAACAGGAAAAAACAGTTAGGTTGATAATAGCTCTCTGCAAATGTTAGCATCACTAAATAGCTTTGCCATCTTTTTTTAGAGGGAATGTAATGTTCTAAAGTAGCGGATCTTAATTATGCGCCATACAAAGCAGCCAGGAGCTTCTGCCTGTACAATTTCTTTTGCACAGGAAAATGCATTTTTAATGTTGAACCAGCAGATTTGTTAGCTGCAGAAAATAAATAATGAGAGTTGCTCTCTGAAATACAGTATAGAAACATCTTTTAAGGAGTCAGTACTGGGTTGAACAAGTTCCTTAGCAAATCGAGAAACAATTGGCACTTGATAAGCAACCCAGAGGCATTACTAACAGTAATTTAAAATCTCACCTCTCACAATAATAGCCTCAGGAATAGACCAAGGAATCTATCATGGCAACAAATTACAGCAGTAGCAATCTGTTTACAAAGGTGTGCATTGCCAAACCCACTGGTGCCTTTATTTAACAACTACTTCAAAAAGGGAAATATTTTGTGTTAATTTTAATCTATAGCCAAGAGCAGTAAAAGGTGCAGTTGTTTTAAAATGCAAATAAAACCTAAATTGATATCGACCTTTTTTGTACAAAAAAGGCAAAAATGGGTTTCCGGTTCTCCCAGTGAAGGTGGTTGTATGAATGCTGCCAGCTTGTGTTACTTTGTTTGAGCTAGAAATGAGAGTGCAATGCTACAATGCCATGTGACTGTGATTGCTTCTTCCTTCTAGAAGGCAAAGTAGCTCGCACTGTTAACAGGAAATATTATAATCTACAAAATGTTGTGAAGTGATTCTGTAATATTGTCTGCGCTCTCAATGACTGACATGCTTTTTGTTTAGAATATAAGGTATGAGTATGATGCTTATGATTTATTTATCTAGTGCCAGTAGGTATTGTTGCAGAAACTTGAGAAAATACAGTTGGTTCAGACCGTGATCCCAGTGCACAGGAGAGCCTTGGCATGGTGATGCCCCGCCCCCATTCCACTTGCAGTGTTCCACAGCTCTGAGACACTACAGAGTATGGGTGTCCTCATAGGAAGGGCAGAGGGTGGACTAGGAGAAGCACAGATGGGTCAGGGCATGGAGAAAGCATCATCTCTCCCCCCACCCAAATGCCTCACTGCCACCGCCAGTCACGCTGTATTATACTGCCACAATTCCTCCTTCCCTCTGCCTCCCATACACACATTGGAGAATGACCTTTAGCCCATCAGTGTACCCCTGCTAGAGACAGATTTGATGCAGTGAGCCATAACCATGAGAACAGGAACACCCCTGACCTCCTGTTGATCCCGAAAGATCTGCAACCTTTGTGGGTAGGCACTGTAGGTTATTTTGCATGAGAGGAATAACCCTGCCCCTAATGCAGCAACCGTTAAGAAAGCTCTACAAGGAGAAACTTGTGCAGATTTCTTCCTCTTAATCCCCATCCTAAAGTATCAGTCCTACAGGTTTTCCCAAGGACAATTTACAATCTCATCAGACATTTAGAACTGAATGCAAAAGACACTGTTACCAAGAGAAAAAAATGGCCTTAAACTTTCCAGAAAAAATAGCGCTGCCAACACATTGTGATAGCATTTGAAGATCTTAAGTATTATTGCCAACAGCAAAAACATTACTGATTACTGCTTATAGTATCCGTTGGACATGGGAAACTCAATTTAATTGGGTGGTAGCCAAAATCTACCAATGGGGAAAAGTGCACAGGAGTAATTCAGTGTGTTGTAATCTTATCCACTGGCTGTTCTATAAGCTGTACAAACTCTCTGGCAAACAACTTTACTTTTAAGTGGTTAAAAAATTATTTGTACACTCATAAAGAGAGTATAAACGATGTGCGATGTCGTGAACCAGCCTGCAATAGTTGACTTGAAACGCATGTGAGACCTTCAAGCACATCTATTTTAAAGGAGGACTCCGGGAAAGACAGGAAAGTACAAGAAAGTACTTTACCGGGATGTCTGTATTTCCAGCTAGTACATGAAGAAGCTGATGTACAATTTCCAGCAACAATAAAATGAAGCTACTATAACGTCATACTCCCCCATTTGCTTTCCGCTTACTAATTTATTTTCTCACCCCACACCCAAAGAGCTCCAGGCCTTCATGCTGCAGCCACTTCCTGTGTCGAACCCTAGCTGAAGGGTTTGCATGCAGAACAGCTACAGTGTTGGGCTCCAACACTGTGTGTTTATTTCATGCAAAGGTAATTTGCAAAGGTCTGTATTAAGGCTCAATGAGCCTGAGCAATGGTTGGAGGGGAAAGGAACTAAGCAGTGTGGAGACCTGAAAGCATTATGCCTGCAGAAGTCCGGGGCAGGGATAACACCACTTCCAGGGAAGATAGGATCCAGGTCACCTTTCTGCACCTATTCTGCAGGTATTGCATGTGCTTTCCCCAGTGCTGCTCTGTATTTACCAACTGGGGTACTGAGTAAGGCCCCCACACCAAACCCAAATCCTACTCTTCTAAGGTCCTGAGTGCTGCAGGAAGTGCCCTCTGGCCTTCCCCCTTGTGGTCCACAGCATTTTGCAACCAAAATATGGCTGCTTCCTTTGCAGTGGGCTCTGTGATCCCACTTCTCACCACGAGCATGTACTCAGAACCAGCCATAATTATAGCCAATGACTTTAAGAGCATTATTTGAAAAAAGAATATGTGCCAGGTGGTTTAATTCCTCCTTTTCTGCTTTGGACAGGCTTGGGAGATAATATTTACATAGCAGAATGGAACAAGTAACTATAGTAAGTGCGCTGAATGCAACAATCCCATTGAAATCACAATTTAGATGTGCTAGTGATTAATTTGACCCAGTACAATAAGTCAGGCTATGGTTAGTTTTTGTGTTTATTACATGAACTATCTGAAATATAACACCACAAGGATCCAACTTATTCAGGCAAGGTATCAATTCACCCAAGAACTATAAAAGGATGCAATATAGCCCACCAAGTAGCATGTCCTGCTTTATCCAGAGAAAGAGCATGCTGCACTGAACCCTTGGAGGCTCATGGGAAGTTAACACTTCATTGCCACTGCACAAAGTGCTGTGAGAACAGTTCTAGGAGTTTTGCAAAGATGTCTGTGTGATATTGCTGGCAAAACACTTCGGAATTGCTGCCTCACTTGTCTTGGGACTCCCAAAGTGCTGTTGCCTGTGACTTCTGCAAAGCAGTGTTGAAAATTGCAGTGGCCTGAAAATATGCTGCTCAGATGTAACATTAATTATCAGTTAGCTATAACGGGGTTTCCCTCTAGTTGTTAGAGGGCTGGCTAACGGGTGGTCAGCTAACCTCCTTTAGTGGACAGGGTAGTGTTAGTGACAATGGATCTGGATGTTCCTCATTCAGACTCTGTGAGGGGGAAATCAATCCCTCAAAGACTGAAAAGTCATTTAGCAGATTAAAAATATTTCCAGATTGCACTGCAGCAGCCTTGGCCACTCTGCGGTCCTCCTTCAGCTTTCTCAATGAATCTGAATTTTTTTTAGTTTCACTGTTACTCAAGCTTTTTAATTAGGAGTTATTATGGACCCTTCTCCTCAAAGTGCTTCAGAAGTCAACAGTAAATGAGAGTGATTGGGTCCTATGTGCTGTTCATTTGGAACATGATTTTGATTTGAGACTTCCTCAAACTATCAAAAGATCCTTGCAGGCCATTTGAAATAGGGATGCATGAAAAAGTTTGGATCATTTCCAGCTTGGTCCTTTGCCCATATCTTGGGCTGAACCAAACCAAAAGCTTGTCTGAGGTTTGAAATGTTTTGAGCCCTATGCCTCCCCACTCCCTGCTTCTAAACAGAAACAGAGAGAACAAAATATTGTGAGAACGGTGATTATTCAGCGTAATTCCAACCAATAAAAATCAGGCCATACTTTCTCTGTATTACAAGTGGTGTCATAAAACATCCACTTCCATTTTTCAAACAAAGAGGTTTGCATATACAGCTGCAAGTCCAGTGTTGCAGATTTTTCCTGATGGCTCCAACACTCCATGGAGCTTAAATCATTCATTTTGTAAAATCTCTTCCAAAAGTGCCAGGCCTGCTGCCTTTTTTGTGCTAGCTATGCCCAGAGGATACAGGTTCAAGCCCTGATCTTTCTGGCTGTATTCTCCCTTTGCTCGGCTGTTAGAATGGTACCTTTCTGGAGTTCAATCAGGAGGGCATTTACTCCTGAGAGGAAGGGAAAAGAGTAAAAGCAGAAACAGCTGTTGGTGCAGGCAGGATGGCTTTGTGGAGAAAGGAGGGGAAGGAAAAAAAACATCTGTTAAAACTTTATGAGTGACTCTTTTGGCTCAGTTTATTCTACAGTTGTGGAGCTCTGCCTTCTGCAGTAGATGTCACTGCTGGCAATGACAAATGCTACAAAGGCAATGGAAATAATAGAAAAAATAATAAAAAATAGAAATAATTTGGCTCAGAGCAATGTAGTAAAGAGAAGAAACATACAGTTCATATGGTTGTTTTCCCGTATTCTGTACAATAGACAACAAAAATAAAATACAGTTGTGATATTTGAAGAACTGATTTACCTTTGAATTCCCCCTCCTAATTCTAGTGACTTTATTTTAGCAAATACTTAAGAGAGAAAGAACTGTTACTTTGTATCAATTAATACCTTAAATCACACTTACCCTCAATATCTAATGTGTAAACTGATGACCCGTCTTGTTGAATCTGTCACAAGAACATAGAAGTGTGAGGGAAGAGCGGAGGGTGGGCTTCCACCATCTTTCTATCAAGTTGCATTTCTGATGGACTTTTAAAAAACTCATGTTACTCTGAACCCCTGTAATAACATTCATCCACTCTCATTACAGAGTTGCCAATTACAGCCAGTAGACAGATGGGAGAAGTAGTTTGGGTATCTCATGCCCCCATTCTCCTCTATCTGATGACTCCCTGGTTGGACGTTCTGCCTCACACGGTGCGTTCCAGTCTCCCATCTTGCTGAAGGGAAGTGAGGCACCCAGGCTGTTGCCTGCCTGCCATACTTCAGGCATGAAGTCCAGCTGGGGAGCCTTTTATTTCACACAACAAGGAGAAGCTTAAGGGGTGATCTGAGCACAGTCTATAAGTATCTGCAGGGACAAAAATGTTTAATAATGGACTCTTCAGTCTAGCAGGGAAAGTTATAACATGATCCAATCGCTGAAAATTGAAGCGAGATAAATTCAGTCCAGAAATAAGTCATAAAGTGTTTTAATACTTAGCGTAATTAACCACTGGAACAACTTGCCAAGGGTTGTGGTGGATTCTCCATCGCTGACAATTTTTAAGTCAAGATTGTATGTTTTTTGTAAAAGATATGCTCCAGAAATTATTTTAGAGAAGATCTATGACAGGGATCGGAAACCTTTCAGAAGTGGTGGGCCGCGTCTTCATTTAGTTACTCTAATTTAAGATTTTACGTGCCAGTAATACATTTGAACATTTTTAGAAGGTCTCTTTCTATAAGTCTATAATATAGAACTAAACTATTGTTGTATATAAAGTGAATAAGGTTTTTAAACATTTTAAGAAACTTTATTTTAAATTAAATTAAAATATAGAGCCCCCCCGCACTTGTGGCCAGGACCGGGGAGTGTGAGTGTCATGAAAATCCATGTGCTGCCTTTGGCACACGTGCTATAGGTTGCCTAACCCTGATCTATGCCCTCTTTTAGATTAGATTATCTCAATGGGCCCTTCCAGCCTGGGAAATGGTGAATAAACTGTTTTAAATTTCTTTTAAAACTGTTCTCATTCAAATCTCTTAAAGTTTGTAAGTCTCACTGGAATGTTGTTATCCCAGATCTGACAGTGAAAGAGGACACTATGTAGAAAAAACAACAACAATAAAAAAACCTTTTCCCCTGCCAAAACAGCCAAATTTGCATTGCAAAGTGCTGCCTATATGAACATCCTTAACTGTTTGCAATTTTACTGTAGGGTCAGACTTTCCACTGTGGCAATAATTTTTTACACTGTTATTCTTAGGTTTCTTTCAGCATTAATGCTCTCTGCTTTTCTCTGCCATTAAATAACTTTTTGTATTTGATTATATTTCCCCAAATGTATTATCCTGAATCTTTCCCAAGTTAAATCTTCTCTCCTCAGATTCCCTTGTATTTTTGTTTCCTTACTTCTTCTCTCAGCACCTTCCAATTTAGAATCATCTGTGCATTCCATTTCTGTTTTTCAGATCGCTAAAACAGGATAGGGTCGTTAAAATAGGATTCAACATTTATATCAGCTGTATCTCAACAACCACCTCAACTCTAACTCTATGTACTGCTGTTTATCCTTCAGCGTGTTTTTAATCTACATGACCATGTTCTGATCCAAACCAAATAGAATAAATTTTGAGCTAATGAATTCATAAGATGACATAGGAAATGCTTTATGGCAATCCAAATGTATGCTACATGAACCTCACCCACACTTTTTGCAATTGTATCAAAAAAGTAGTAATCTCTAGGAAAAGACTTTCTTTTTTTACGTATAAATTTGAATGTGCATTAACAACTTTGGAGACACTGAGTAGGAAGCACTCGCAGCATTCGCAGACATGAGCTCATCTCTTGTCTACTAAGAGGAATCAGGAACTCAGAGCTTGCGCATGTAGCTGGAGGAGTTGATATAAGATGCTTACAAAGCCATTACCTACAAAAGCTGTGCCTCATTTAAGTAACTGGACTAGTAGATGACCAATGTTCAATGTTAAATGTAAACAGTCTTGTACCCTGAATCAAAGCAGCCAAATTCTGTCTTCATGGACACTGTACAACCTCTCTGAAGTGAATGGAGGTACACAGGTGTATCTGATGGCATTATTTGACCCTACATGCTAAATCTATCGGTCAGCGAGAATATATTTTAGAAAACTATCTAGGGACACATGTACTGTTTAGATGTTCCTTTTACACATGGACTGGTTAGGAACTAACTTAACAATACTTCTTCCTAGTCTGCATATCAGATAATGGTCTCTGCAAGAATGGTCCACTTTCAAGAATATGTTTTAACTTTTTATTAAGGCAAAGTTACAACAAAATGATGACATACTACATCTTACATTACTTATTACTTATTCAGGATCTGGTCATTATTCAAAGAATTTGATGAAGCTTCTGGCTAGGAGCCCACCTACTCCAAGTACACTAACAAGGATGACCACACTTCTAACTAGAATCATAGAAGACACTGGTTTGAAGAGACCTGAGGAGGGTTACCTCCCTACAGTAGAAGTGAGAGAGAAAGATATTGGTCCAAATTCGTGCCTGGTATAAACAGGCACAATTCTAAGTGTCTTTAAACTTATACCAGGTCTGAATTGGCCCCTTCAGGCTTAATTAAAACCTGAAAATTAAACAAACTCTACATCTCACAAAATAAGAATGTTTAGTAATTATCTGTATTACAATAGTACCAAGTGGTCAAGGCCCCCATTATACTAGGCATTGTACAAAATATAAAAGAGAAGCAGACTTCTTACTTACCATCATCATTATTAATATAAGATTGTTTTGTGTGTGATGGATTTTGTATGAAATGACCCCTCCATTGGTCAAGGTATGCTCAAGTCTTTGCTTATTGTCACCAATCAATCTCTTGTAGGATATGACTACTGGATAAGAAAATATCTGAGACAAGAGTGAGTATGACCTAAAGGAAAATGTGGTTGGAATCTGGACGCACCTTTGCATGTAAGTAATTGGCTCACAACAGTGTTCTTCCTTCAACAACTGTTAAACCTGCAATATCTGGAATATGATTTTTATGGCTTAAGTCAGAGCTTTCCAAACTTTTCATGTTGGTGACACACTTTTTAGACATGCATCATTTCGCGACACAGTAATTCAGTTTTACTAGCAAACCAGAGGTTAAACTAACCCGTTATAAGAGATACGGACACATACATAAATTGTAATAATGAAATGTATGGGGACACAACATATCTCATGAAAACCTTTCATTTATATTTTTAAAAATATATGATTTGTAAGATAATAACATACATTGTTGTCATTTATGAGTAACAGTATGTAAATATGTGCAAGAATTAAAAAAAGTTGAATAACACCAATAACTACTTACCATTTTAATGGGATGTATGAGGTTGATGGGATGAACACAGTTTTTCAATATTTGGTGGAATAAGAGGATTGGGGTGCGGGGGGATAAGCTCTTGCTGGGTGTGGGGTCTGGGGTAGGGCAGGCTGGGGATGAGTTTGGGATGGGTGTAGGCAGGCTGCTCTGGGACTGGAGCCAGAGAGGAGGACTCCCCCCAGCCCTTTCCCTGCCAGCAGCAGCAACTCTGGGTCAGCTTCCTCCTTTCCTGCCCCCACCCCTCAGCAGCAGCACACTCACTCACCCCCATCACAGGCGCTAGGACCCTGCAGCAATGGAGGCAGCATGTTGCTGCACAGAACGGAAGAGAAGGGACCTCTGCTCCCGGGGAGAAGGTGTAAGGGGGCAGCAAGGGGAGGCCGGGGGACCCTTGGGGGGGGGCAGAGCCAGGTTGCGGGGGGGGAGGCTCTCTGGGCTCTTCCCCCTTCCCCCTCTCACTGCCGGCATCCGGCCACAGTGCAGTCCTCCTTCCCCCCAACTGTCTCTGCGGGGGGGATGGAGGGGAGTGGGCTTTTGGCCCCCTCCCGCCCCTCTTCTGCTGGCTGGCACTGGCCAAGCCGGCAGCAGCAGCAGCTTCCTTTCCAGCAGTTTTGGCCGGGTAGTGTTTTTAGCTGCTTTAACATTAGCTGCTTTAGGAAGTTCCAGGGGAGGGGCCAAGGAAAGCAGAGGGAGCTCCGCGCGACACACTTACACACTGCCGCTGACACACCAATGTGTTGCGGCACACAGTTTGGAAAGCTCTGGTTAAGTAATGCTAAAGTAGCTCTGGTAGTATCATCCACAACTTAAAGCTCAGTCCTACAGTACTGTGGATTGCTACTACTATTAATGGTAATTAATGCTAATATAGTAAAATATGTTAATTTAGAAAAGTCAGATCTAATCCTATCGCCTAGATGAACATTTGGAAGGAAGGTCCCCTCAGTGCATGGATCATGCCTTCCATGTAGAATAGATGGAAAGTCTTAGACATCTCTATGGCAGCACCCACTTCAGCTGGACTCTGTTGAGGATGCTCCATAAATCCAGGGATCTACACAGACATCTGGAGTTGGAGGGGAGGGAGAGGGGGCTGGGGGAGAGAGGGCATGTTATTCCCTAAAATACTTTAATATGGCCCAGACTGAATTATCTTTCTGCTAGATCATCTTCTTGGTAGGGCTCCCTCCTCAAGGGAGGTTATTAGAGCACCCACTAGAGCACCAGGAAAGTCGTGGGCTGGGGAGCCTATTGGGAGTTCCACAGCCTTCTTCCACAGGGTTTCCCACAGGAGGATCAATTGTGTCTATGTATGTGGTTTGAAAGAGATTTTGTGTCTTTTGGGGGTGTTTATGGATTTGTACCTCAATGTACAAACATTCATTCATATAACAATCTGCATTGTAATGTGAAAAGTGTCATTGGAATAGCTGAACTTATTTTTTAAAGTGTTCAGAAATACATTTGTAATGCATTTGTTACATGTAAAGTGGTCTCCTGTTCCCACATTGTTTACATCTACAGCCAGGGAACAGAGCACAGAATTGTATTTATTTATTTAATTAATCATGTATTCTCTTGCTGGAAATGGAAATACATTATGTTATTTATGGGAGAGATATTAAAAGAGTTCCACAAAGATCTGATATTTCCAAATTTGAGAATGTCCAACAATTAACAGCTATGAAACCTATTTTAAATCTCACTGTTAATCCCTTCATTGACTCCCATCATTCCTGGGAAGCTGTAGCATTAGTCTAAAGTTGCTGCCTATGGATCAGTTTTTCCATCAGTGTCACAGAAGTAAAAGAAAGGAAGGAGTGGAATTTCCTTTTAAACATGCCACTTAAATGCTTAGATAAACTAAACTGCAGTTTTACTTAACACGTGGCTTCAACCCTGGCATGTAGCCAGAATTTACTGCATGTTTAATGACCTATAGTGTAATGGGGGCAGATTGTCTCCTGCACCAGAATTCTGCTTAGCCACAGAGAGTCTTTGGGGAACCAGCACCAGCTCTAGCTCCCTGAACTTGAGAGCCAGCTCTGGTCCTCGTACCACTTGTAATTGTTCTCAGGCATATCTGAATTCTACCATTGATGTAGGGTCCTTAATAGATCTCCCCAGTGGAGGATTAGTGTAGCATTGCTCTGCCATGCCCTCTTCCCCACCCCAACACAGCCCCTTTGCTGGGAGGAGATGGAGGCAGAGGTGCAGGTCCAAATAGCAACACAGATACACTAGCACAGAGTTCCCCACTGTCATGGGAATTGCCTGCTGTGATCTGATATGGATTACAGCCCCTTTGCACCACCGGAGTGATAGGACGTGTAGCCATGGAAATGGGATCACAAGTGGGCTCTAGATATATTGACTGTACCGAGTTATAAAGAAAAGTGGCAGCCGTTTTGGTCAGTTTTCAGGAGATTTTGAATTATATGAATTACTTCTATTTTTCTGACAACTTTTCCATTGCAGCTTGATCTTGTTGTTGAACTGTAACATAAAAAACATTGCATCAGATCTAATGATGGAGACAAATTGGATCATTCATTTGCTGCTCCTCTTGTCAGTTACCATGGTGAGTTTTAACATTTTTCTCAGCATGTATTTCCACTTTCAGTTTTCAGAGGTGTGACACAGATCTTGACTTCTCTGGCAAATATAGAAATACAGAATAGAAATTCTTGCCTTGCTCTACTATAATGCTCCAGTGGAGGACAATTCTCTTTAATGGTATATCCTATCTTCAATGCCCGTGTAGTAACTAGGGGACATATAGAAGTTTGAAATCCTTTCCTGACACTGATTACAGTTGTGCCCTCTGCTAGCAATGAGTTTTATACCAGTGATGGATTCTGACCTTATACCCATTTATGTCAATGGGAAAACTTCCAATGACTTCAACTAGAGCAGATAGGACTCATGATAGACAGACAGAGTGATAGATTTCTAAGGCCAATAGCTACTCAATACAGTCAGTGAAAAACTTTTCATTGTCAGTCTTCAGCCTGACTCTCTTTATTTTCATATTTTCACTTAGTATAAGTGCCCATATAAGCTCAGAGTAATGTGTCCTCCGTATGACTACAGTAACATATTAATCACCCAATTCATTTGACCTCACTGTTTTGGTGTGGTTCATTTTATGCTTTATAAAGTATAGAGGAAACCAAACAACCTTAAAAACAAACCAAAAGCCCCAGTAACTTCAATTAGTAAGTCTTGTTTCACAGAAAATCCTCTGGGGCTTGATCCAAATTTCTTCAAATCAATGTTCACACTTCAGTTTACTTCCATGGACTTTGTAAAAGGCCCTTTATATTCTGATCTTGTCAATACATTTTATTCTCTTCCATTATCAATTGCAATCTTATCATGTCAGAACATCAATTCTGCCCTCCGGCAAGATCACTTTATTTTGATTTAACAGTAAGAATACTCACCAAATGAACAGGAAGAAAACCAGCTTGTCTGTAATGAGATCTAATGGATACTTTTGATTAAATTGTTTTAATAATAATAATAATTGCAAGCTCCTTATATATCAGCATGCTAACCTGAAAAACAGAAGATCCACTGTAGCAGGTATGGAAAAAAGTGCAGTGAAAACAAGGATAACTTCTCTCTTTCTCTCTCTCTCTTTCTCTCTCTCTCTCTCTCTATATATATATATTTAAATGTCCTTTTTTTTCCTAGTTTTTTGCCATTGCGATACCAAATGAGCAGAATCAGAATATGACAGAAGAGTCCACTCAGTTGCTGAGTGTGACTAGGAATAAAATTATGACAGCACAGTATGAATGCTATCAGAAAATTACTCAAGATCCAATTCATAGTAAAGAAGGTAATTGTTTTTTCTTATTATTTATTGTTTGAGTTACCATAGTGCCTAAGATTAATGGACTAGAGTCCTGTTGTGCTGGGTGATGTGCAAACACAGAACAAAAAAGTTGGATGGATGGACGGATAACCCCTAACCCAGCGAATTTATAATCCAAAGAAGCAGTCTCTAGAAAGAGGAAGTAGACAGTAGATTTGAATTTTATAACTAAGAAACTTTAAAGTCCTCCTCCTTCCTTGTCTTATTAGTAACTTTTTTATTTGTAATGTAAATTGCATTTCTGTTACTTTCAGGAAGATAAGCATGTGATTTTCCTTAGCAGTGAGGAAGAATATTTAATTGCTATGGAAAGGTGCTGCAGTATGTTAACTACCCAAAACACTACTGCCTACAGACCTAATACTTTATTTATAAATATGGATAACTAAAATATTCAATTCCAGTCCAGATACAAATGAAGGACGTTTATCCACCTATAGCTATTATAGGTACTTTGACCCATCTGGAGCAGATGTTTCATGTCTCTAGAAAAGTTGAAAGCATCCTCATGTTAAACAGATGATACTAAACTGGAAATGTTCACATATTGGAACATCATTGCTTTCTTCTAACTTCTGGGTCCTAGAAATGTTCTTTGCCTTTTAAATAGTACTCTACTTTTGACACAAGCAGCTTACAGGAACTTATGAAAATATTCAAGAGGAAATTATTCACTTTTTGTTTTTAAATCTTTTTTTAAAAAAATTACTGGAATCTTTGAAGGTAGGAGAAGAGAGATTTTTACACTGATTTTTTTCTCCTGATTAAATTATCATCTATGGTCAAGACAAATGTTTATGCAGTTTAAAAATAAATATAACTCTTACAGATCTGTGCCTTCCACATAGCTATGGGCATATTGTATAGCTCTGCTGTGTAAATATGAGCAAGTAAATGGTCTTTACAAGTTTGTTCTTTATGCTAACATAGATTATTTCAATTTAAATGGGGTATTTCAGTCACTTGTGTCTCAGGACTGTGACTATGTAATACACTGCGTAGCTCTACTCTAGACCTGGAATTGAGTATAAAGTGCAGATTAGGCCTTTGTAGTCACAATTATGGTGAATGATGGCACATTTTAAGTACAGTAAAACCTCCATTTAACGGACTAATTCGGGCGAGGGGGTGTCCGTTAAATCAAAAAGTCCATTATTTAATAATAATAAAAAAATGAGCTGTCGGAGCAGCGGCCCGCCCGCCACAGGGTTGGGGCGACAGCTCCGCAGCCCGCCCGCTGCCTGGACCCGGGCGGCAGCCGGCAGCCAGCCCGCCCGCTGCCGTGACCCGGGCGGCAGCCGGGAGCCGGCAGCCAGCCCACCAGAAATGGATCAGGAATGCATCAGACTTGCTCAGAAATTTTGTCCGTTGCATCCGAAGTCCGTTAAATCGAGGGTTTACTGTACATCATAATGAAAGAAATGTACATACAAATAAAGGTTCTCTCCTTATCATCGGATCAGGTGGAATTTTAATTAACATACTTTGGCTAAGATTTTACTTCATCCTTTAAAAGTTCATTCCAAGTAATTGATTTAAGCTTTTTATCCAAGAAAAGAAGGTTGCTTTTGATTGAAATACTTCTGTTCTGTTTCGAAGATTTAAAATCTACAAGAAAGAGGCCTGGGATAACTGTTAGAGAAATTATTTGATTTATATGCTCTCTTCCAGATTTTACATCTAATTATTGTAAGGCTTTTGTGAATGCAGAATCTAAATTTCACTATCTGATTTCTCTACATTTGTGTAGGTCCTTACTGTAACAGAACATGGGATGGTTGGTTGTGTTGGAATGATGTTGCAGCAGGCACTGTATCAGTACAACGCTGTCCTGACTACTTTCAGGACTTTAACCCATCAGGTAAATGTGCATGAATCTGTATGCCAGGTTTGCTTGGCTAAATGGTATGTGGGGGGTGATTTGATCTTCTTCTTGGTCTAACCACCAAGCACAGATCATTGTCTCAGCTCCTCAGCAGCTGCTACTACAAAGGGTTCCATGTTATTGCAGACTATTGGATATATGTACCCGCTTCTTGCCCAGGTCCACTGGCCATATAGACCCACTGGCAGGACACACTGCATCACCACACTGATAATTTCCCCAGCGAGGCTGTATAGATTAGAAAAAGAAGTTGAAGACAGCGCAAGGTTTGTTAACATGTGTTAGTTAACCCAGAATGTTTCCCTAGCGTAGACAACACGTTAACACCTTTTACCTCAAATTCACCTGGTCACAGTTAACTACTTCCTCTCCCCTCCCCCCCCCCCCCCCCCGGTCAACCTTGACCTATTTTCTTAATTAAAACATGCCCTCTGTCATCATGAGAATGTCATAAACCTGATTCTGCTGCATTTGGAGTCTTCTCGTGCCCTTTCATGCCTGGGAATATTTGGCTAGGTATTGGTAGTAAATCATTCACAGATAAAGCTAGTTCTTCAGTGACTGTCAACATTATAAGCAGTATCTCTCATGACATTTTCTTTCCTTTTCAAATCTAATTTATTAGACTGAAATGTCAGATTTTAATTTAGATCCCTTATTGTCATGTAAGACCTTAATATCTTCTTATCATGCTATCTAGTTCTCTAATAGTTTGTGTGATACAGTTTTAGAGTAACTAGATTGAAGAATGGGGGGATATTTTTGTTTGCTTGCTTTGCCAGGAAGATACAATGGCTACCAGGTTCTCAGAATTCATATTAATGTAAGAAAGCTCTCTCTTCACACTAATAAATCTGTCTGTCCTTTGCCAGTTTTTATAGGCTATGAAATAGTTCAGATGGAGAAACAGACATTGAGTATTGACTATTTTTTGCTTGGTATTTTCCCCCCATTTTGCCTGGCTAAAGAAAAAGTTACAAAGATTTGTGACCAAAATGGAAACTGGTTTAAACATCCTGAAAGCAACCGAACGTGGACAAACTACACCCAGTGTAATCTCCGTACACATGAAAAAGTAAAGGTAGGAGAGAACGCATGTTACCATGGATAGGAAGCTCATTTGAAAAGTTTGTAACAATCCTGATGAAACCTCAAATACCAACAAAATTGACAGTCATTAATATACTATTTTTTCATAGCCGCTTAATTCCATTATGTGTTCTTACAATGTGTTTAGAAGGGGGGACAGCAAGCTGTAGAGGCAGACAGGGAGGAAAGCAGGCTAAGCAGACCCAAAGTCTGGATTCTGACTTAACCAGCTTTAGACCAGCTTAAAGAACATAATGTTACTCTGGGGATACCTCTACGCTGCAACCTGGGGGTATGTATAAATAGTAGTGTAGCTGTGGTAGCACTGGTGGTGTAGGCATAGCTTAGCCATGCCAAGTACAAACCCACCAGAACCCCAGGGATACTTACTTATAATGGCTAAGCTGTGCTTCCACTGTTTGTTCTACCCTGTCTACACTACTGTTTCCACTTGAGCTAGTGCAAGCATGCGTGAAAAGAGGGAAGAAAACTTTGATGAGATTCACTTCAAATCTTTGCTCTGAATTCCTTCAGAATTGATCCTACCCACATATGGAAGAAAAAGGGCCAGACCCCTATAGATCTCAGAAATATCTGCCAACAATATGGTCCATCCAGTGCAGTCATAACGGCAGCAATTTCCTTACCAGCAGGTGCATAGATGTAATTAGTCCATCTCCAAGATGGACTAACTCCTGAGCCAAGCTGATTCACATTAGTTTTAGCAAAAAAAAATTGTTCCAATTTTTCATCAGAAATTTTCAAATATTTAAAAATCTGGAGGAGCTCGACTCCTGTGTAGCTTCCCTACAGAAACTGTGGGGTTTTGGATGCACATATTACCTCCTTTCCTGACCAAGACCCTTGTTCCAGCTCCCACAGACATCCATTTACTGGGTCCAAGGATTGAACAACTTGTGCTTTATCATCCACACAGGCAAAGACAGATCTGTATAAGTCTTCATCTATGCATGTGGATCTGGAGGATCAATCAGACCACAGTGCATGGTGTCTGTCACAAAGATGGAATTTCTGTAGACTTCACTGGAGTTGGGAGATGTCAATTAGAAATCTGACAACAGAAGCACAGCATATTTATACTCAGTAATAGCAACAAACAGCACATTAAAATGCCATCTATTGTCTATCTTTGAGCTATGCTGTGATATCTAGTGGCATCACAGATAAAGGAAAATGTACCCTCAGCTGAAAGAGTTGCAGCTGCTTATAATGTTTTTAAGTAAACAGTCAAAATGAAGGCAAGTAACAAACAGAAAAAGATATGAAACTGTAAACTGCCCAAGGAATAGAACTTGAAAAGCTATAGTGGGTCAGATTCTGAATGAATTTAGCCCTCAAAAGAGTGAGGGAATCAGTAGTAGTGGCTTGCAGTAATATTGAAGGCGAGTAATGATAACAATCTGTATTTCTATCATATTTCAGAGTACTGAACAATCATTCACACTGAAGAACAGCCAGAGGCTTTAATGAACATGTTTCTTTAGTTTTGCCTCAAATAATGAAAGGACTTTTCTAATTTAGTTTGTAAATGGAACAAATGTCATAACTTGATTCTCACTAAAATGTGGCTGGAAATATAGAAAACATTATCCAGATAAGCTGCTCCAGAGCCATCCATGGTCTTTACTGTGAATAATGAGATGTGCAAGTTTCTGTCAGATAGCTCTAACATCCTTCAACTCTGACTGTATTATTATTCCATACAAAAAACCCACGTTAAAAGAATGTGCAATTGGTTGCACAAATGATACATGCATGATTATATACAATGTTTTCATGCCTCACTCACTGGACAGTTTATGAACTGCCCAGTAAAGGTGGCAGATGTTCACTATTTATTTTTTTATACTTACTGGTCTATGAATAGTCCCACTCCCACTCTACTGCCCGCCACTCAACGTTGGCACTAAATTAGGCAGAAATCTTCTAGATTTATACTGCCTCCATCATCCACAATTGTCCACTGAGAGAGAAAAAAAATACCATTATATAATTTAGTGTCATCACCAGAGCTAAAGTTGCATGGATAACTTTAGTTTTAACACTTCCAAATTTCAGTGTGCTTCATTTTTCAGCTATAACATTCCTTGGTTTTTAATTGAATTTCCTACATTATTTTTAAAAAAGAGCAAAAATAAAGAAATTTCATCATGTAGGACTATGCATCCTTCCCTTGTTCAATGAGGCTGTTAGTAGACTGCACAGAATCTATTTACATAGGTTCTATAGCTTTAAATTCTATACAACTGTCCCAGTGGTGGATAGTCTAGGCCAAAGGTTTTAACTGAGTCAAGAATCTGCACTGTTGTCCGATGCCCTAGTCTTGTGTTGGGGGCATGGGTTTCTCATCTCATTTCCTCACACAGAACCGAGTGATTTGGGCTGTATGCAGGTGGAGAGGATTTTGCCCTTTATGCCTATATTTCCATTTATGCAAAATGGGAGTAAGATATACTGCATCATAGGTGTTTTTGTGAGGCTAAATTCAATAACTGGATGATTGTAACATTGATACTCTTAACTGGAAAGCATTAGGTAAATTCAAAGTGGTGGTAGCGTTTAATGTGGTGCTTACTTCAGGTTATTAATGAAGATACATCAAATGTTGCCAACTATTCCTTAAACTGCTCTTTATAAGTGTTTATTTTACAGTGTTTTTGTTACTGCCTAATTTTTCAAAATTCTTTAATGTAGCTTTCTGAAGAAAGATTTAAGACACAAATTTAATCTCAGCTATTTTTGAGCTATCATTCATCTATTTCATGCTCTTCCTGGAATGCTGATTGAAAGCTGAAGTTCCAGCATGGCAAATGTGGGCCCTGTTCAGAAGGAAATGTCTTTCAAATGCTTAGAAAAACCCACTCCTATAAGAGTTCCAAATGAAAGGATTACAGAAATGCATCTCCAAAACACATTAATTTCTGCTTTCCAGAGGAGCAGCTTTATTGGATGAATCAACCTTTAGCCATGAATGTTCCTAGCAGAGTAACATAAATAGCTAGGACTACATAAATGCACAGAAAAGACTTAGGAATGTCTATAGAAATGATGCATTATCTGATATACAATGAGTATTAAACATGACTGCTACTAATGTTATGTGCTATATGGAAAGAGAATCTTCAATGGCTTAGCATCCTCTTAAAGTTAATCACAGGACCTCTTGAGCTGACTCATTCTTGATCTATAATATTTTTTAACTTTTTTAATCCATTACAGTTGTTCTACATATAACAGAGGTCTGCTGGGGTGTGCTTTTATCAGGAGTATTTTTGTATTGCTCATAATGTGTTTTTTTATTTTGTTACTTTATTGCAGACAGCTCTGAATTTGTATTATCTGGCCATCATCGGGCATGGTCTTTCAATTACATCACTTTTGATTTCCCTTGGCATATTCTTTTATTTTAAGTAAGTATATTTTAAAATGTTTTTGCATCTTTCACCAGACTCCCTTGGCTACAATAATCCTGGGTAATCAGACAATTTGAAATACCTGATACCCTAAAATGTTAATAAGGGTTGGGTGGAGGATCCAAATTGCATATATGGGTTTGGATCATTGAATGTCTTAGCATTCAAAGGTATATCATATTAGGAAGAAAAATTCTCCTATGTCCCAGAAACCTAAGTAGGTAAAGGGTATGAGCAGGGAGAAGAAATAAATCATGTTGATTATTGTCTTCTGGAACTAGTGCCTGATTAAGATGAATAATTAAGAAAAGTTAAGGATTACATTCTTTTGAAATATGTATCTCTATAGATTTAAAGCCTATCTCTGGCTTTAAACTCCATTCTCTTCATTTTCACCTCTTCTTTTTCTTCTTGGCATCGATTATAGGAATGTATACACCAAATTATGAATAACGCATATATCAGTAATAATTGGCCAGGTGAATTTTGTGTTTACTGTCAGGTGACCAAATACTCTCTCAGCCATCCCCGCTTTTGTTACAATTCTGAGCTACTGAACAGCAAGATACTCAAAATAATAAAGATACCTTGGGATAAACTCCTGTCCTCCACACCAAGCCCAAGCAGCCAGGTTTGTCTCCTCCTCCTCCACCCCAAAATGAGAGAGGCAACAAAGTTATTTTTGAGCCTCTACTGCTAGTTTGAGGCTGCAATAGTATGACCTGTTGTAGTTTCCCCTTTAACCAGTTGCTTATCCATCTTTTCAATTCTCCTATTAATTCCCATCTTCTCCAATGTAACTAATAATTTCCCATAGGGAACTATATCAAATGCTAACCAGTTTATTTTAGCATTACGAGTTTTTTCAGGAAGTTGATTAATTTCCACTCCATACGGCTAAATGCAGTGCCTTGCATCATGACAGGTTTAAGATTAGCAGTCGTATTAGTCTGTATCTGTAAATAAGATGATGGAGACTTGTGGCATCTTATAGACTAACCAGTTTATTTCAGCATGTTTATTTTAGTTTATTTTTAGTCTCTAAGGTGCCATAAGTCTCTATCGTCTTATTTATGGATACAGACTAACACGGCTGCTAAGCTTAAATATATCAAATGCCTTACTGAAATTCAGGTAACTTAGAATTTCCATTGTCTAAAAAATCAGTTATCTGCTCAATGAAGGAGCTCAGGTTGGTCTGGCACAATCTACCTTTTGTAAAACCATGTTGTATTTTATCCCAATTACTGTTTACCTCTGTGTCCTTAACTACTTACATAAGAACATAAGAATGGCCATACTGGGTCAGACTAAAGGTCCGTCCAGCCCAGTATCCTGTCTACCAACAGTGGCCAATACCAAGTGTCCCAGAGTGAATGAACCTAACAGGTAATGATCAAGTGATCTCTCTTCTGCCATCCATCTGACAAACGGGGGCTATGGACACCATTCCTTACCCATCCTGGCTAACAGCCATTAATAGACTTAACCTCCATGAATTTATCCAATTCTCTTTTAAATCCTATTATATTCCTAGCCTTCACAAACTCCTCAGGCAGGGAGTTCCATGGGTTGACAGTGCGCTGTGTGAAGAAGAAATTCCTTTTATTTGTTTTAAACTTGATGCCCATTAATTTCATTTGGTGGCCCCTCGTCCTTATATTATGGGAATAAATAAATAACTTCCTTATTCACTTTCTCTTTCAAAATTTGTTCCTAGACCTTGCAAGACTTCCTACTGTGTGTAATCTCATCAAAGACAACAGGGCTAATTAGAACAGTAAACACTACACTTTTAAAGTTCTATTTTCATGATAAATACAAACCTTCAGCATGCTGATTAAAAGTTACAATCTCTCTTTCTCTCTCATCCTTTCAATTTTTGATAAAGCTTATTCTTATCCCTGAGTAGGCTAATAGTTCATTGGAAACAGAGAGGCTGATCAAAATCTCACCCAAAGACTTTTATTCACTTTGTTTGGTCTGGTTAGGCCAATAAGAGCAGTATGCGACTGGCAATTATATGCAAAACCATCTTTTAGGTATATCCAACTGAATACAGTGAATCTCCAATTTAGGTGCATACTTTTCAAGATTTAGACTAAGATTTTCAAGACTCAATAGTAATTTCTGGTGCATCAACATTTGAGAGCCAAATGAGACACCATAAAGGGTTATGATTTTCAGAAGGTAGATGCTCAGCATTTTCTGAAAATGTAAGCCCTTATGTGATGTTTCAAGTTGGGCACCCCAAACCACTAGACACTTGGAAATCTTAGCCTTAAACCACAATGTTCATGTTATTCAGCTTCTCATGAAGACTGTAAATTTCTGTGTATGTGAGTGTGGTTTGTTATTCTTCAGAGAGAACTATGTATATTTTGGAGCCTTTTTTTAATTGCTCAGTGTTGAATAAAATAGGCTGATGAAGAACCTGTGAGTGCCGACAGTTGTTTCATTTGGCACAGAAGGGTTTTACTGCTGCTCTAAAATTCATAAAGCATTTAACAGATTGATAATCAAACGCTATGAAAAAAATGTTTGGGCATCGACTTTTTAAACAAATTTGGAGGTGATTTGGAAGCGCAGTCATATTAAAGCTTGGTTTTCACTGTCTAGAATAGAAATCCAAGTCAATTTCATCTCAGTTTCTGACAACACTATCAGTGTTTACAGCAAAGCCAGGTGGTTTGCATTGCTACTATTGAAGTAAATTGTAAGAATGTTGTGTTTGTCTAATTCTCTAAGACAATGATTTCTCTGGTAGAAAGATCACATTGCCTTAGAGAATGACATGGAAAAAATCCAGACCCACAAACCACAATTTCTAGTCTGTGGTTATGCTGGGATACAAAAGGAAATTACAAAATTTAAAGGGAGGAAAGGCTTCTACAAGATGTTCTCATGGGATACATGCACAGATCCTGTGCAGAACTTTTAGTAGTACAAAAATGTTTGAAGATCTAGCCTAATTCTAGAATGTGTTATGTGTTGGCTGATATTTGTTAAGGTAAGTCATGGCTTTAACAGATGGCACTTTTTTATTGTTGTGTGGGAATATATTTCAAATTTTGTGTTTCCAATGTATTTATGCTTTTAGTGGAAACATTTTTCCCATATGATATCTACTCAACTGCAGTTCATTAAAGCCTTTTTAATTCTGGTTGGAAAATACTTTTCTCCATGAAATATTTTAATTTTTTGTCAAAAACCTAAAACTTTTTGATTTTCAGCTGAAAAATCAAAACTTTTTGAGAAAGCAGACAATTTCTGCAAAAAATTTCATTCAGTCAAAAACCAAAATGTGTTAGGTTTTTGACAAAATAGTTTAAATTTTCCATGGAGAAAAGTGTATTCCAACCAGCACTAAAAATATTTTAATGAACTGTAGTCCAGCAAATATCATATGAGAAACAAGGGGTTTGCGGATTTGTATTTTCTATATGAAAAGTTATGTCATAGCTGCAATTTTTGGGGGGTACCTCACTTCATTGACTTTAGAATCCACTGAAATATTTTGGATTCAAAATATAGAACCAGACCCTTTGGGGGTTTCAAATTCTATTTGTGACTGCCCAGTGCAATGCCTTGTACTGTTCAACTATCTAGTTTGCCCTTGGTTCTAAGCTGATAGCAAACAGGGATCTGTGAAAGAAAATCAGAGGGTGTGTCCCCACATTGAGTCTCTTGAAGTACCACACACACACACACATCTGGCCAGCACTAGGTGGCCAGATGTGTGGCCAGCACTAGGTGCTTCAGTGGCCAGCACTAGGTGCTTCAGTGGAAAGGTGCAAGAAACTTCATAGTAGACAGATATGAGATAATCTGTCCGTCATGAAAGTCTCATGCTAAACCCTGGTAGAGATTGGTTTAAATCCTAAAGCAGATGTTTTTTATATCACTTCCCCAAAAATGTCAACATTAGTGACTATAACTCTAGATAGTCTTGTTATCTATATAAATGCCCAGTCTCTTTTTGAGTCTTGCTAAATTTTTAGCAGAGGGCCATATTATGGTTCCAGGGCCATATTATGATTGAGTAATGAAAAAAAAATCAGCTTTGAAGTTGCCACTTTTCAATGTCACTGAACGTCCCCTTGTTCTTGTGTTACGAGGCAGGAAGACTAGTTTGAAAGATACTGCCTGATCCTGTATATATCATATTGGATAAATCCCATTTTTGAAAAGTGCCATTGGCAATTAGGAGCATAAATCACATTGAAAGTCAATGGAACCTAGACTTTTAAAGGGCCAGGTTTACAAGGGTATTTTAGCACCTTTAAAAGGAAGATTCCTACTAGACAAAAATTAGGCACTTAAGTCCCATTGAAAGTCAAAGGCCCAATTCATTTAAATGCTTTTAATAATCACAAGAAACAACTGTCTGCTTCTTTAGAGGCATAAATACCTTTAAAAATCTGGGCCTACATCATTTAGGGACTTTTGAAAATGTTATCCTGTATTTCTTATCCACAGACATCAAAGAAATTTATTTCATGGAGTGCCATAGATAAATGCAAACCAAATTTTATTTCATAAGGGTAAGCCTGGTGGTAGACCCTTAAATGACACTAAGATCATAATTATGAGGAGGAATTATTAAAGGCCATTATATCAGTAACAAAAACAGTGTGGAGAAGGGATGCGGAGGGGTAGAGGTTTAGGAAGGATTTATTGCTGAAAGAGTCTTGTCTTCCTTTTTAAAATGTCATTAGTCTTGCTTTCTTGTCCTATGTTCCTTTCATACATGGGTGGGGGAGGGCACAGGGGTGGGCGTGCTGCATATTCAACAGGAACAGCTGTTGGATGACCCTGACAGATGGCCTCATAAGTTGTACGTGTTTTTCCTTGCCCATGTATTGAGGTCTTGACAATAAGCAGACACAGAGTCCCGGAGTTGTTCATGACTCATTTTTGCATATAACTATTAGTCCTAGTCTGGAGTCATTTCTATATACATCCATACTCAATTCCTGTTCTTCGGGAATTAAACCCCAAAGACAGAAACAAAATTATATCCAGAAAATACCTAATAGAATAAACTTTATACTTATTTCAAATTCATAGCTGCATTGTGTGATTTGTGCTTTTTCTATCTATTTTTTTTCTTCAGAAGATTAACCTTTGCCAATCACTGGGGCCAGATTCTAACATCCTTCCTCATGTGAATTAGCTGCTTGCTCCTCAAGTGTGGTCCGATTGTCCTCATTGAGACCGCATGTGGAGTAATGTGGTACTCAGCTTGAACAAGGGCGCCACAAACTGGTCTTTAACGACTTCAGCCTTGTCTACATTTGCAGCACCATGCAGCTACACACCACGGTGAGAGGCAGGCTGTGTCCACTGTGGTGTGTAGCAGCATGCAGTAATGAAAGGCTCCAGCAAGGAGGTGCCAGAGTCATTCCCCACTGCTTCTACCCTCCTAGAGCCTTTTCCTACTGCCAGAGCCTTTCACTGCAATGGTGAAAGGCTCTGGCAGCAAGACATTACGCTGCTAAAAATAGCAGCATAGAACGTGGAGGCACTATAGAGAGATGTGTAGGGTATATACCCTAGGGTTCAGTCACATAGGCCATTCTACTCTATTCTACTCACCTAAGTTGTGCCTCGCTTTCTATATTGCTATTTATACCCATGCTCGCTAGGCTTGCAGCATCTATATTCTGTCACCAACCATGTAGCCTTAAGTTTACTGGCATGGGTTCCTCTATGGTCAGCGCTGTTTACCTGGGAAGGCATAGGGAAGCTATATACTACCTTCTGGTGCCTGCACAAAAATTGTGAACAAGGCATAATCATAATTTTATAATGCAGATATTTACAGTATGATTTGAACCGGCATAGAATACACCTATCTAGCCATACTGGTGACTTTCTACTCTGCTTTGTCCTTTCTTCCTATGTCTCGCATGTCTTCAACAGATTGCCAGACACTGCACCTCAACTATTGTAAAGATAGTGTAAATACATTGCTATGAAAACATTATTATATTAATCCATATTATCTTCCTGGCTCAAATATTTAATAATATTTGTCCAGATTTTAGTTTTTCTTGGTGTGCTGGTTGTAAAGACAAGACAGCTGGGGTTCCTCCTCCCCCCTCCTCCCCCCCCCCCCCCCCCCGATGCATTCAGACTTGGATCTCATTGACATGAATTGATGTCTGGCCTCCACAACAATGAACAGTAATTGGAATTGTACATGATCGATTCTCCCTTTTCAGTTAGAATTTCTCTACCCTCCTCCCAGTTAACACTACCCTCCTCCCAGTAAAAAGGAAGGTAGGTGGAAAGGGCTGTGCTGCAGCATGTGGCCATAATTCCACCCCATTGCCAGAGCCATTCACTGCAGCATGTAGCTACAGGTATAGGACCTGTACTGTACAAGCCACTGTAAGTGTAGACGTAGTTCTAGGCCACTGTAGTGCTTCCTGGACTTCCAGTGACACTTTTCCCAAAGGCCTCAACCCTTCCTCTACATCTTTTGCTGCGGCTAGTGCTAGGAGTGGTGCTCACCCTGTACAGAGTCCTTGTGCTCGTGTAGTACTGGGACTCCCATTATGCTCAGCTCCTGCACTGAGGGTACAAGAGGCGGAGATTCTTATTGTGGTGATTCTCTCCCTTTTCACACTCATGCAGACCCCTGGCTCTTAGGCCTGGGCTACACTGGGGGTGGGGGGTGGGAGGAGTCCACCTAAGATACGCAACTTCAGCTACACAAATACCATAACTGAAGTTGGCGTATCTTAGGGCGACTTACCTGGCTGTCCACACAGCAGCGAGATGACCACTGCTGCTTCCCCATCAATTCCGCTTCCATCTCTTGTGGAGGTGGAGTTCTGGAGTTGATGGGGAGCATGCTCAGGGATTGATTTATTGCATCTACAGTAGCTGCGATAAATCGATCCCTGATAAATCAATCACTGCCTGCCGATTTGGGAGAGGGAGTCTGATGGCCGGGAGGTCTAAATGCTATTCCTGTCTGTGCCACAGCATGGACTTGCTGTGCGACTCTGAACAAGGATACTAGAGGAGATGGACCAATACTTTAGTAAATGATATAGTCCTGTGTATTAAAATAATTGGTGAGGCATACGCTTTTAAAAATAATTTGGCATGGAATAAAATATCACCTTGCGATCGTAAGTAAACATATTTTTCCAGACTTTTTTTTAGCTAATTGCTCCAAAACAAGTCCTTTTCTTATAAGCATAATAAAACTTGTGCACTTGGTTTGCATTAGACAGCCAAATAAAAATAAAATCAAGGATAAAGAAAATCTTTACCTTTCAGAATATTAAACTTATTATTTTAAAATGAGTTGGCAGAATAGTGAATATGAAGCTGAGAACTCATACGTATTAATTTACTCTTGTCTCTCTTTTCTAGGAGCTTGAGTTGCCAAAGGATCACCCTACATAAAAATCTGTTTTTCTCTTTTGTTTGCAACTCCATCGTTACAATAATTTGGCTGACGGCGGTTGCCAACAACCAGCAGTTAGTTGCAACTAATCCAGTAAGTGAAAATGGATTTGGCTGCATTGTTGATTTGTGTGGAAAGACATTTAGTGATGGAAAATATTAATAAATTAGATATCGTTAGTTCATGACATGTCTATCAAATCTAAGCGTTTTGAATTGCAGTAAGAATTTATTCATTTTTTAAATAAAGTCCGTTTGGCCAGCTAGAATTTATGAGGGCAGGGGGGTTCAAGATTACATGGATCTTTGTAAAATAGATAGTATTGGACTACGTTTCTGATTTCAGTTTGGTATTGTGTGTCATGCAGATAGATCTCTTGTATTCTTGCACAATACTAAAAACAGTGTCAAGAAAATAGTATGATTTGGAAGAATGATTTAAATGAAGTTATACCAGGGATGAATTTGTCCTGAGGTTGACAGTCAAGAAGTCTTGAGTTCTAAACCTGCCTCTGTTATTTGCTTTCTTTGTTGCTTTTTCCCTCCCCTCCTTAAAGTTGGATAATAACACTTCACTATCTCATGGGAGTACAGGGGCAGCTAGCGACGCTTATGTAGTGAGGACTAGATTGTTCATTTTTGAACACTTGCATAAAAAGTCCTGGTTATTTTCACAATACTCATAAATACTTTATATATAGTCAGGTACATGATTGTTTAACCTTGCATTTCACTCCTAAGCTGTAACAACTAGAGAATTTACTAGTTAACATACATCAGATATCTTTTTTCTGCTGGGTGGTCTTAGATAGAATATTTCTGGTATTTACTCTAAGGCTAGCTATACATTAAAATAGTTCTGTCATGTGCTGCTGCCTGCTTAGCTTATCAAGGGAATGATTATTCTGAGCAATTCCATGAATCCAAGCCTTGAGGGGTTTTCTCCAGTGGACAGAAGAAGTACTGGTTTCTAAGCCATTTAGAATTTTGCCTGCACTATTTCAAATACAGTAGACTCTCGATTATCCAGGATGATAGGGGAAAAATAATTCTGGTTAATAAAATCCCAGATAATCACCATCCATAGGAAATATGGAGAGTGGGGGTTGGTTCACCAGCCACCCTGCGTCGGTGGGAGGGGGTGTTGGTTCACTGGCTGCCCTGCGCCCTGGTGGGGGGGGGGGGTTGTGTATGTGCTTGGGGCGGCAGCAAAGCCAGAGTTGGCCCTGCGAGTTGCGTGTATTTTTTTTGACATCCCAGTTCATCCACATCCTGGTTAATCCAATCCTGGATGATCCAGAGTCTACTGTAAATTTAAGATTATGCTCCAGAACTAAATAAAAATAAATTTGTAGATAGTGACTGGCTTTCCTGTCACACGCTTATACTGGTGCAATTCTGATTTCTTTAGTGGAATGCTCCAGATTCAAGCTGGTGTTGGGGAACTTGCCTGTCTAAGGTTACAGCAGAATAAATGTGTATGGGCCTGATTTTGATAGCATTGACATTGGTGAAGTTTACTAGAAGTAGACAGTGTAAAACTGTGTAAGAGGAAAATTAGACCCTACTAGACTGTTTTTGTTCAGTTCTGCAGTGTGGGATTGAGTTTTGTAGAGAGGGCTGGGGCAAAAGTCTAAACATCCTAAGAGTTTTTAAGGAGGTGAATCTCCTCCTTTCACTGAGGAGAGTGCATGCCACTGTTTCCACTGGAGTTGCTGGTGTAACTGAGCGGATAACGTGGCCTAATAAGAGGATCCTCTTCCCAAAGATATTACTTACCATCAGATACTTTTAACAAGCTTTGAGGAATCTTTATTGATCTGCATTGATTAATTTACTTCAGTGTTGGTAACACGAGGAACCTCATCATTTTAAAAGATTTCCCAATGTCCACCATGTTCTCCATGGTGCTGGAAGCCTTCAGCATCCATCACAAAAATCAAGTTAGCTAATAAAACTACAGTCTCCTTTGTGAAGTCATCTGGATGTCACCTTTTGAGTACTGCATTATGAATAACACGTATCAAAGCAAACTTTATAGCAAAACAGACTGATGAAATGAGTCAGGTGCCAAAGGTGGCACACAAGCTGATTTTCAGAGATACTCACTTTGCCCGGGTCCTGGCCACCGGTCTGGGGGGGTCTCTGCATTTTTATTTAGTTTTAAATGAAGCTTCTTAAACATTTAAAAAATCTTATTTACTTTACATACAACAATAGTTTAGGTATATATTATAGACTTATAGAAAGAGACCGTCTAAAAACATTAAAATGTACTACTGACATGCAAAATCTGAAATTAGAGTGAATAAATGAAGACTTGGCACACCTTTTCTGAAAGATTGCTGACCCCTGAAATAAGTAATGCTTCCCTCTTGCCATTGAATCTCTCTGGAATCATTACAAACTACTTATTCAAGCTGTATTCTTTATTTTTTCAACAGGTTAGTTGCAAAGTATATCAGTTCATTTACCTGTATTTAATGGGTTGCAATTACTTCTGGATGCTCTGTGAAGGCATTTACCTGCATACTCTCATTGTGGTGGCTGTCTTTGCAGAGAAACAACACTTGATGTGGTATTATCTTCTTGGCTGGGGTATGTAATTCCATAGCTTGTTCTCTTTAAAAATAAACAACTTGCTGCCTCAAGATTTTTTGGAGGGTGAGGAGAGGGGGGAACCATATTTTTTTATTTAAATCTATAAAAGTAATACTATGTACAGGCGTACTTCAGTAATGTATATCAGATCAATTTTGTTTCTCTGAAATTAAATATGTCCTTGCTATTTTAGCAAACCTTTCTGCACATACTTCTGTCTTTGCTAAAAGACAGATTATGTACTGGAGAAGTCAGGAAGTGACTCCTCCTTTGCATAGAGGAAAGCGCCTCTTCTTATGAAAAGACAGTAAGAAGTAATTATTCATTGTTTCTCATCTTGAAGATGTTTATACAGGAATGAATGTTTGTTTCCAGAGACATCTCACCAGGCCTAGGGTGGAGGAGGGTCAAAACTGAATTGGGGAAGGCCAAGCATTTATTTTTCCAGAGGTTCTGCTTGATCTGTATTGTTCACAAACAAATGGAGAACTACTGTAGGTAAAGAGCTAACATACAGAGCAAGACCAAAGACCACAAACTGAACATGACAGAGACACGACTCAGGCTTCTGGCCATATTGCACAAAGTTTTTAGGTCAAACTTTTCTGACATGACTAGTGATTTTGTGTCCTTCAGCTTTTGGTTGCTCATCATGAGACACATTCAAGAGACCTGATATTGAGAGCATAGGTGCTCAGCAGTTTCTGAAAATCTGGCCCATTTAAGTTGTCTCAAATTGGGCACCAAAACTCACTGTTCAAAATCTAGGTAATTAGGGATTCAATAAAGTATTTTAAATCTCTTTTCTGGTAGTTTAATATTCAAGCACATATATTATAGATCACTAATGATTCTAGAGTTATTTTAATAAACCCTGTTGAGACTATGACCTGTTATGCATATCCTGTTAAGCATTAATATAGCTTGCAGTCTGGAAAATGTCAGTACAGGTGAAGTTGTATTTTTTAAATGCCTTTTTCTTTATGATTTGACCTAAGATTTATTTATATAGAGAGGTTCAAATTTCCTAATAACACAACATACTGGACTACATTTCTGTATGACAGGACAGACATTGGAGCAAATAAAATGATGTTTTGCTGTTTAGTGCTATATGGTTTTGCACATAGTATGGTGGAAGTGAAAAAATATAAGATTCCCATGGCTGATGCAAATATTTGTTTCCTAGTTATTTTCCAACGAAATTGGTCTAAAAACCAACAAAACACACACAAAATCCAAGCAAAATATAACCTGTAAAATTGTACGGCTGGTCATACTGCTGTATATATAACAAACACTGGTGAATTAGAGGGGGCTTGTCTAGCAATCTGCACAGAATTGCACTAATATAAGGAAACATGCCTAAAACTGAGCATTAATTTTCAAGTGTGAGAATGAAAACAATAGATGAAAAATGTTGTTACATTAACTCACCTGGTCTGATTTTAAATTTTCAATCTGTCTTCCTGCTCAAAGCCCTCATCCAGCAGAGCTTTAAGCACGTGCTTAGATTTACAAAGTCAATGGGTCGCCTCACTTGCTTAAATGTTTTGCCGGATTGGAGTCTTACTTGCTGCACTATTACTGTGCAGATTTTTCCACACAGATGCTTGCTACATCAGGCCTTACTCTGGAAAAATCTCATTCAAATCAAAAAGTACCTGAAATCAATTATATCTGGGTGCCTGAGTGAGGAATGCAGGATGAAATTTGGTTTATTATGAGCCTTCATTCATTATGTTTAAAACTTACTCATTGCCACTTTAACAGTTCCTTTTTTGATAAAGTCAGAATTAATCTTTGAATTAGGCTGATTTATAAATTTGCTGTTCTCAGGATTCCCATTGATCCCTGCCTGCATATACGCTATAGCAAGGAGTCTGTATTTCAATGACAAGTAAGAAAAATCTCAGCTTTTGTTTCTAAAAATGTAACATTTTCTTTCAAAGAGAGCTGATAATTAATAAAAAGCCCAAATGCTTATTCTTTCCATTTTCTCCGCAGCTGCTGGATCAGTTCTGAAACTCATCTGCTGTACATTATCCATGGTCCTATTTGCGCTGCGTTAGTGGTAGGCATTTTTCATATGGTCATTTGTTTCTTTTTGTCAATTTCCTGATTGTTCCTAGTCTTTTTACAGAATTGGTTGGGTCAGTATCTCCCATCACAAAAAGGGTGTGACTGTGAAGACAGGAGAACCAATTCACTAACGGTTTAAGTGCAAAACACCAGTGAATGTATATTACGGGTTCCTTTCTGTGTCCAATCAACAGAGAATAGAATATGTTACAGCCCTCAGCTACATAGTTTTCAAACTGCTGCAGTTCATGCTTTTAGTGTGGAGACCAGTGTGTAAGCTAAGATGGAAACTATCACATAAGCAGGTTCAATTCCACTGTAGTTGCTGCGGTTGCATTCATGCCAATGATGAACGTAGGTAAAGTTTTGCTAAGATTTTCCAGAAAATGACTTCACAGTTGGAAATAAATCTCCCTTTTTTCTTTTTTGTATGCTTGTGGTAATTAAAATACTTTACTGTACTGCTTATTGATAGTACTTGTGGTGACATAATGGATGTTACCTATCCTTTGAATTTAAACACTTGTTTAATTACTGTGGTTGCCATTCTTAGTTTGATTGACACGGATCACAATTAATTACAGTTAGTTCTTGTCTACCTAAGCGAGTTCCTCTGGTGTAACCTATGACAGAAACGGTTTGGACTCCAATTGTGCTAGGTACAAAACTCCAAACTCAGTTGGGTCTTGCAGTCATTACCATAATACATACACTAATCGTACACATGTGAGTCATCCCATTGATGTCAATGCGACTATCCATGCTTAAAGTTTTGCATGTGCTAAAGTAACTTCCTGAATCAGGGCCTGCTTTTGCTAATTTTGTAAGAAATCAGGCCACCATGATCTCTCTGCTTTAGCATTTTGGAGAAAGTCTCTATTACTGGCAAAAGAAATTACTGCATATTTCTGCTGCTCCTTTTCTCAAGTCTGCATTCTACTTTGCCACATCACTAAACCTATTTATCTGATTCATTTGTTCTAATATCTAAGTGAGAGAGCTTAAAATTAGCAATGAAGGAAGGACATACTGTTGGAATGTACAATAGGAAGTGAGATGAGGATTGTAGGCTGCCTGAAACCTAAAAAAATCCCTTGGGAAAGAATCAGAAGACCTTGATTGACTAAACAAAGCTAAAAGGTAGTTGCTAGTTTCCAGCAGAAACTCATGCAGAAGTTTCCTATGTAAAGCAATTTCCTATTAAATTGATTTAAATAGCTCATAAGTGGAATATAAATAACAACACATCCACCCAATACCATGTTGGTGAAACCAGGAACGGCTGTTTATCATGAGTCCATAATTTATGTGACAGGAATGCTGTTGTATACAGGACACTATCAAATAACTACATTGACGCCTGGGTTGTTTGAAGTTGCTAATCAGGTCACAACTTTATTATAGTAAGACAAAAAAGATCTATATCCTAGAGAAGGAACTTCTGCTTGTTGTAGAAAGGAGAGCATTTGCTGGTACTGGCACCTTCCCCTATTCCTTGCATTGATACACCTGCTGGGAGATCTTCCGTATCTCTCCACGCTGTTAAAGACTATATCTAGACCAGATCTGAAATATGGGATCCTATACTGGTAATGGCTATGTGCACCGGTCAGCATCTTATTCTTGTTCAGATAGATGGGATTGCCATATAGACCTCCCCCATGAGTCTCGGGTGCTGACTAATTTGATGTCTCTTCTTCAGAGAAAATAAACCAATCTAAAGAACTAAGTTTGGAAAGCTCCTTTTGTCCCTAAACAACTTTATACATAGGAAGTTAATCAATGGTTTGGCCAATGAGGCTACTGTTTGGAGGCACATGTCCTCAGCCAGAGGTATTGCTGTCTTTAAAGGGACTTATCCCATAGGCAGGAAGGAGAGTCATTACCTCTGCCCCTTACAACATGTCTGAGATGGGACAGCTGCTGCAATTATACAACAATACATGAAAATTCAATGCAGTGTTGTCCATCCTCTTCTCTGATATCGTTTATTTGTCTGACCTGGCTGTGCTTATACTGTGAACTCTTCAGGAAAAGAACCATCTCATCTTGGTTCTAACACAAATAACCAAACAACAATAATTAACAGATATATTTGTCACACTTGCATCGTTTAATGGTTTATTTGCACACTCATTGTTTTAAATTAGATTTAAGGCACATGCTTGTGAACTAGACCACAAGTTTTGTTCATTCACTTTGGAACATATTGAAATATTAGCAACAAAAGGTTTTACTGGAAGAGGTAAAGAGGAGCCCAAATTCTCATTGACATCAGCAAAATGTATGGTTGCTCATTACTTTTTGGGATCACTCCTTAACAATGAAGCAAAGGTCAATGGGAGATCTATGGGAGTTAGGCACCTAAATATCATTGAAAATCTAGTCCAAACTCCTGAAATATGCTCTTATCACTTTATGCTATATGGTAAAATAACACAGAGAGTACCATCAGACCATTGTAGCTTATAGAAATGTCATTTAATTTACAACCAGTGAATAATCTGAGTAGTTGCCACTTCGTCTATGCCTCTAAATTATAACAGCATATCCTATGGATCTACTCTAGAAATGGTCAAGAAATACTTTTTTTCTTATAAATAGTTCTGATTAAAATTTAAAAAAATCATTTGTCCTAATTTTTCTTTCCAGTGTTTTGGGATTCTCATTGAAAAATCAAAATTGATAACATTTTTTTCCCAGTTTTGGGGTTTTTTTGATTGATGAAAACTGGGGCAGGGAAGAATCGGGTGGTTTTTTTTTGCAGGGCGGGTATTTGGTGAAAACCAAACATTTTTTATGAAAATAGAATTTAGTTCTTGAAAAAATCCATACATTTTTATGTGGGAAAAATCCTTGATTTAAGACTTTTGATCAGCTCTAGACAACAGGGATGCAGTTTTAGTTAAACTGTAATACAAAATCCATCCATTCAAAAGCCTGCCCCTTTGACTTTGCTATAATAAAAGGCTGCTGACCACTGGGAACACTGAAAATGTCAGTTTTAAAATTGTATGTATCTGTATGCTACAAAGGCTGTAATAGCTTGATAGCTTTTTTTCTAGCTCTGTATATTTTGTGATTGATTCCTGAGAGCAATGAATGCCTCATAAAATGTACACATTCGGAGTAGCAGGCTAACAGCTGCATCAACGATTTTTCTATTTCCACAAATGTTCAAAACACTTTTTATTTCACTTGTCTTGCCCGCTGGCATAGAAAAATTTGTTATCTACATTTTACTCTTAGCTCTTGTCTACTGTGAAGGTCAAATCCTGCCCACTTTACCCATGTCGGCAGTCCCAAAGAGGTTAACGGTACTTGGGTAAAGCTCACTCACTTGGGTAAAGCAAAAAAGAGTATATGGTCTTATCTGGAAATGAGTTGGCACCTTTCTATATAACCACACTTAGACACAAGTAGAAGATCCACCTAAACAGGCTTCATTCTTCCACAAAACTAGAGGGCAGGATGATTTGGTAGCCATGGCACAGGACTGTGCATTAGGCGCTATGGGTTCTATTTCCAACTCTGTCTCTGACTTCCTGTGTAACTTTGAGCAATTCACTCTGGGTTTGTCTACATGGTGCATTCCTGTGCAGATGCCTTTGTGCATGTTCCACTGCTGTTTCTTTGTGTTCATGACAATTGGTAGCTGAAGACAAATAGGGATCACTGATGGTCTGTGCTGGCTGTGTGGAAAATTGTGCAACACTTGGCATGATGTGGGATGTGGGCTGAAGTGTGTAGGAGTGTTGACACTCTGCTCAAGCAGAATCTGAATCAATCAGTGACCCAGACGTGGCCAATCACTTAACTGAAAGTTTGAGCTGTGCTCACTGAGCCAGTGGGGAGGAAGAGACCAAGAACCTGGACTTTACACATTCCAGCCAGAAAGGCTGGAGTTTACTTTGTCACCTTGGAGTAGCTGAGCAAGCACAGACACCAAGCTAATCATCTGTGAGTACTAACCAAATAGCCAATCACCTGCTTTGCATGGGAAAAACACCTCTGGAAAAAGAAATGAAGAGTCAAGTCCAGAGCGAGTGGAGGATTTTCCACAGGCCACACAAATTGCCCTGAACCTTTCACAGTTCCAGAGCTGGACAGAGTGCTATATAACATCAAGTCTGGCACCGCTGCTGGCTAAGACAGCCTGAAACATCTTGGCCTATGCCCCCATTCTTGGCTGGCTCAATTCTTCACAAAGGTCACCAGTGAAGGAAGACTGCTGAAAATCTGGTGCACATGAAAAGACATCGGCCTCTCAAAACCTGGTAGACCCAAACCAGGCATTGATACCACTGCTTTCTGTGTGTCTCAAGGTTCTACAGTGCCTCATTTTACAGTGAATACCACCAGAAGTGGAGAATATTTTTAATGTTGAGCAAGAAGGCTTTGAACAAGGTTGAAGCACATGTGACCAAGTACTTGCACTAACCACATTAATCAAAAATGGTTTTCAAAGAACTTGAAAATGGGTGCTATTTTCCTTGACCTCACTGCAGCATATATGGCATACAAGGTCTACTTGTTAACATATGAAGAGGCTGCCAACCATGTGTTACTGATATCATCAAACTGCTACTCTAAGTCAGACGGTTCAGGGTGCATGTTGGTGAGAAAACAAGTACTTTGATAAAAACAGATGAGCAGGTTAGCCCAAGGATCTGTTCTAGCCCCCATCTTGTTCAATCTATACATCAATGACCTGCCACCAACCCCGTCCTCTATGCAGACAATATCTGCTGTGGGCTACAAGCTCCCACTTTCTATGAGTTGAAGAATACCCTAAGTGATGAAGCTGCAAAGCTGGCCAACTATAATGCTTAGGAAAGCAAGACAGTCTCTAGAACATTCCACCTCCACCATACCAACACTAAGAGGGAATTAAACAGTATAATGAATAGCCAGAGGCTGAAGCATGAAGCATACCCAGTTTACTAGGCGTGACCCTTGACCAAACACTGACATATAAAAGCCAGCTAAGCAAGATAGTAGCAAATGTCAAGACAGGCAAACTGGCAGGATCTTTGTAGGGAGTGGATGCTCGCAGCCTAACAGCCTCAGCTTTTGCCATCAAGAACAGAATGAAGTCAGTCAGCACACACCTAACTTGTTGATGTGCAACTCAATTTAACAATGTGCATAATCGCAGGAACTCTCCAACTGACTCATCTTCTATGGCTTCCAGTTCTGAGCTACATTGCTCCCTTACATCAGGAGGGACATTGCAGCTGGCAAGCTTCTTGAGAAGGTGCATGCCAACCCACACTTGCCCTTGCCTTTTTTCCTACCAGTTACACGTCTTCCATCACAACATCCACTGTGGTTGAGGTTGCCTTGCCAGAATGTGACAGTGGCGTCTGTGTGGTGGGAACATTGGTGCTTAATATCACCCACCAATAAGTTCCTCTTCACAGACCTTTCTGCTCACCCACCCATCTTTGACCTGCCATGTCATCTGCGGGCCCTTCTTAATCAGTTCTGGAGCAGGCAAGGCCTCTGCGCAGCCAGCCAGCAGCATTGGGATCTTTGAGACAATCCAAGTTGCAGCTGTGGGTGAAATACTGGCCCCTTTGAAGTCAATAGTAAAATTTCCATTCACTTAAGCAGGGCCACGATTTTACCCATTCAGATTAACATCCTGATCCTGCATTTCTTGTACGGTGACCAGACAACAAGTGTGAAAAATCGAGACAGAGATGGAGGCTAATAGGAGCTTATATAAAAAGAACCAAAAATCAGGACTGTCCCTATAAAATCGGGACATCTGGTCACCCTAATTTGGTGCCCTAATCTTGGGCACCAAAAATTTCCTCCGATGTTAATGTGAATTTTGAATATGCAAGGAAAGTAGGATCAGGCTGCTAGACTGCATGCTTCTTTGGGGGTGGATTCCTGTTTTGTTATACAGGTACAAGCTTTAAAGAATTATGCATATGTTGCATAGTGATCATATATATAGAATCACAAGGAGGAAGTTGTCATGGGAAGAATTAATCTCCAAGTTCAAAGTGTAGATCCGATCAAGACAGAGGATGTTTCAGATGCTACAGTTTGTTATAACAAATACATGTCTAATGACAATCATAACATATAGTCTGAGTTTTCTTTAGTAACATGGAAATGTTCCCCTTGCTTTCAGTATTCAGTACAAAATAATTGTAGTCTATTTTATCAGATTATTACAAAAATAATTTTCTTTCTTACAGGTAAATCTGTTCTTCCTGTTGAATATTGTTCGAGTTCTCATAACAAAGCTCAAAGTCACACACCAGGCAGAATCCAGTCTATACATGAAAGCTGTGAGAGCTACACTCATTCTGGTGCCACTTCTTGGCATTGAATTTGTGCTGTTGCCATGGCGACCAGAAGGCCGTATTACTGAAGAAGTATATGAATACGTGATGCATATCCTTATGCATTATCAAGTAAGAAGCTTTAAGTAGCACTTGTTTCCTTGAGCTATAGAATACTTGCAATATGACTACAAATAAATGAATGACAAAGGTAAATTAATTAATTTCTAAACCATTTTTAGATCTTTATAAAAAATCTGCTTATTGGTAGCTTTATATTTCTCATTTCATTTAGATTAATCCTTTAAGAGGAATGAAATGTCATGCTAGGGTGCTGGCCCAACAGACCATCTATATTATAAGAAATAATCCACTGAGTTTAGATTTGAAATGCCTTTTTTTCCTTTTCTCTCTAGATCTGAGTTTTATTAGGTGCAGAGGTGTGTGTGTGTGTGTGTGTGTGTGTGTGTGTGTGTGTGTGTGTGTGTGTGTGTGTGTTCTTGTATTTTAATAACTCTGTATGTATTGAAAAAATCAAGAGAAACCGTTTTTCTTTGCAGGGTCTGTTGGTGGCTACAATTTTCTGCTTTTTTAATGGAGAGGTACAGTAACTGATTTCAATTTATTTCCTATTCTTTTTGCTTTCTTAATTTTGGTTTAGAGTTAAAAGAAATTGTTTTTTTAAAAATCCACCACCCCCTATTTGTGATCCCAATAACAAATGTAAATTTAAATTTACACTTCTACATTTTAAAATAAGTAAAAATGTTAGGGCTAAAGTATTTGCAAACAACTTATGTAGCAAGACCTGAATTTAGGCTTGAGTATTGCCTCTAAAATATTTCATGACATTCTTAAGGGTTTAAACCTATTAAGTGTTGAGCAGCCTAAAATTCCCGTGATTTCAGAAGTAATTAATGGCACTCAGCACTTTGCAGGTTGGTATCCATATAACAATAACAGCAGTGCTATTTCAGTACTGAGCTGACAAATAAAATAATAAATTCCTAGTGCACAAGTATTCTCAACCAAGAAACTACTAATCTGTCATCATTGTGTCATCCTTGCTCCCAGCAAGACCTTGAATTGGTTCTTTAAGGTCAGGATTGAGGCACACTTGTGAGACAGAACTGAAAAGATTGTACTGTTGCTTTCTAGGAAATAACTGCTCTGTCATTAGGTTGAGGTCTCCATCCCTGGCACTGTTAATGCAGTTCCTTTCATGAACTTTTTAACTTCACTGTGTGAAATGGAGGTAAAAGGTCATCTCTTTTGGTGGTGTTTCAGATTTTTCATTTTTGAGGTAGAACTCTGAGCTTATGTTTTCAGCACATATGGGGAGAAAAAGGGGGCCATAAAACATCTTGACATCTGGCCCACAATCTTTAATCTTAGCTGATCTTTGTCCATTTACATCGCATTCTGCAGAATCTATGTTTTAAACATTGTCTCCTATTGTCTTTAAGTCTTCCAATGGCACTATTCTACTTTTTTTCAGCTGGATATAATTTAATGATATCTTGCTATAAAAAGGATAATGTAGTAAGGTATCTGGGGGCAGAATGACAATAAAGTTAACAATCATACAAAAATCTGCACTCAACGAATGTTCTCTTGGTCTCTTACTAGATTCTGTTGCAGACATGACATTCTGCAGACATAACTCATAATCTTCTGTCCTTAAGGACTTCTGTTTTAGCAGTCTCTAACTTGATAGTCTTATCTATGATATGTTCCTTTAACATCACTTGGCATAGCAACACCTCATTATAATTTACAGAATGTTAGGCATCCTAGAGAAGTGGCAACATGCATGTGCAGTTTGTGTAGCTATATTTGATTTGTATTGTAATGTCCAAGACATTACAAACTTAGTTCCTCCTCCAGAAAGTTTACAATCTAATTGAAGAGAAGATTCAACAAGTGTGACAAACAGGAAGAAAGGTGGAAAAGAGGATGAGGGTACTGATGGTCTTCTAATTAAGACACTAGTCCGGAACTAAGATGATCCACTGTGGAATAATTCCTATCTCTGCCATAGAATTCCTGGGTGATTTTGAGCAAGTCACTCAGTTTTTCTGTGCCTGTCAGTAAATGGGAATAATAATGATTTCTCTTTCCCATCATCTTAGTCTGCATCTGCACAGCTAAGGGAGGCATGCAACTTTTTGCTTCAAATTAACCCAGCGTTGTGGTTTTCTCTCGTATTTATAAGTAAATATAATACCTGGTGGAAAACAGGAAGCCAGTAGAAATATTCAAAGTGTAGTGTAGCATGGTTAGAGTGATGGCTCTGAGCAGCTAAATTTTATATGGATTATAAAATGCATTCTAAAGCTTCCCTCTCAGAAGGGGAGATATTTTAGAACATTCTTCTGCCTCGTGGCTCCACGTGATTGAAGTGGGTTCATTACTGCAAAAAATTACGGCCACACACCAACCTTGATCCATGCGCGGAATTGCCCTTGACATAAACTGGAACTGCATGCACAGATGGAGAAGAATATATAATCTTTAGTTTAACAAGAGCAAGGTGACTAAAATGGATTACAATGGACTCTCATACAGTAGTTGGTGTCCCAATGGGAGAAGAAAAATAGTAGCTTCCTTCTTAACTCTTTCAATAATTCTCCTCTACCCAAAGTATATTATATTTGTCAGCATTCTGGGGCATATGAAACTCTTTTTAACTGAGGTTTTGATAGCAGACTCCAGGAAGTTTAAATGTTGTGTCTGTGCTGTTCTATTTGTATTTATTTATCATAATTAAAGATGGAGCAAAATTAAACAATATAAGCCATTGTGTTAGAAAATGTAAACTAAACAAACAAAAACCTCAAGACATAAGAGAAGCTGAATGGAAGATGTTGCCCCATAATAGTAATTTGTTAACAGACACTGATCCATCTGCAAATGTTAGTTTAGATTCCAAATGGATGTACATCAATAAATCTAACAACATAAAAATGAAGGACAAGATTTTCCCACGTGGTTGGTGATTTGGGTGATAACTTGAGACGCATGGGTTCTGGTTCAAAACAACTTCGCTTCAGTGATTTTATGAAAATCAGGATCATCACAAGTTGGAAACCCATAATTATTAGTTTGAAAATTTTGGCCAAAAGGAAATGAATAGTTAAGCTATTGCCATTCCATTAAATGCTAATCAGATAGGATCAGATCTTTAACAATGGTATCTCTTTTAGCGCCCATTGTTAACAGCTGCAAATAACTCTGACAACTTAGCACTTAGGTGCCCGGTATTTCGCTTGTGCAAAAAGGAAGCTTGTATGTAGGTGAGAAGGAATGTAGGTCCATAGGGCTAAAACTTGATCCCTCCTGTAACTACACAGACTTCAGTAACATTACATGGATGTTCATTTTGGTCCATAAATAGTTAAGTGGTAGGACTCATGCATAATCCCTGATGCTTAAATCTGAGCAATAGCATAAATTAGGACTTTCCATAAATTTGATTTTCCTAAAAGCAGCTGTTCCAGCATTCTGATCACTCCTAACTTGGCCTCCTTCCCTCAAAAACTAATTCCATGAGAAATTTCATTAACACAGCACTTCAGTAAATCCAGTCTTCCTGTTGCACAGGTGTTTTGCCATTTTGTATGAGAGGAAACCAATGAAATACATAACATCCTTACTATGAAGCATTGTAAACAAACTGAGGCCACTGTGGTCTTTGGCTATTCTATTACATTTATTTTTAACCAGGGTAAGAATATGTGCTGAAACTACCTTGTCATTAGTTTTATGAGGGTTTGATCACAAATAAGAGAAGACTTGTTGGGCCAGATCCTCGGTTGATGTAAATCGGACTTCAATGGAGTTATAACAACTGGTATTGCTGAGGATCTGACCACATTAGTCTGATTAGAGAGAACCTTTGGATAACCAGATTAGGGTTGAGGCTGTGTGTGAAAGCTTGTACTTCTGTGGCCCCTGGTATAGAATAGCTCAGTCTCTGGAACTATAACTCCAAAATCTTTCATGAGCATTGAATGTATTAAAAATGTTAAATATAATGATATTTACAAAAATACAGCCTAATTCAATTTGTATTTCTTTCATAATAGCCCATGATTTTGATGCTATATATTAATTTTAAGGCCAGCACATTAGCAATTTTCCGTGTAATTTATACACTTCTTCCCTCTTCCTTTCATGGAATAGGTCCAAGCTGTTTTGAGAAGGCACTGGAAGCAGTACAGAATCCAATTTGACCACAGCTTCACTCACTCAGATACTATGCGCACAGCTTCCTACACGGTATCGTCCATCAGTAGTGATCAGGGCTACAGCTTAAATCACGATTTCACGAGTGAACATTTAAATGGGAAAAGCTACCATGACATGGAGAATATTGTTTTAAAATCTGAAAAGCTGTATGGTTGACTGCAGAAATGCTGTATTGCCCGCATTCTAGTCCTTGTAGCTCATGAACTTGAAGTTTGAGTTAGTGACTTTGTGGCCAGAAGGTTTTTACCTCACTTGGGACATGTTTTTTCCCGAATGATGCAAACTTAAGACAATGAATTTCTCATGTGTATATACATATGCACATATGTGTGGGTGTACATGATATGCTCATATATATGTTCATATATAGATATAAGTACATATATAAAGAATCAGACTTTGCCTCTTCCGTTTCTACTGTGTAGACCAAGTTGGCAATTATTTTGTATGCAGGGAATCAATGAAGGATTTCTAATTCTCTTGAAAGTTTGTGTATAGACTGTGTTGTATTGAAAGCCATTTCATTTGCCTTCAAGAACTTATCTTGTAAATACTATCTTAATCATAATGTATTTGCTAAATCCAGTCAGTACACACAACCTAAATAAGTGATTAAGATTGCATTCTGTCAGGAAAGATAGATTGGTAAAGATAATCGAGTGTGAGATGTTGATATGTATCTGGCTCATTTTTTTGCCACTATTTTAAACCAGGCATATTGTAAAGGCATCCAGATGCCAGTGCCCGAAAGCTGAGGTATGAAACCCCAGCTGCTTCTATTCTTCAATGGAAAATTTTACAAGATGTTTTTAATTATTTTAGTAGACAGACAGCCTGATCCTGCTACATGGAAGTTTCTTATTGATTTTAATGGGAGCAGGACCAGTGAGGTCCTGATCTGGAAAGCCCATCTAGATCTTTGACTTTGATGGAACTTAAACCTAGTGCTTAAGCTGTTTGTAAAAGTCAGGCAGGATTGCTGACTTGGAGCAAGATTGCACACATGTAAAGAAAATATTTTCCTTGCCACATGCCTGATACCTGGCTCCTTAGTTTATCAATCAGTCAAAACAAATCCCATTGATACAGTGGGAGTTTTGGCTGAGAAAGGCATGCAAATAAATATTATCATAGATCCAGCTTCTTTGGCCTAGCCTAGAGTAATAAGAAAAGGTGGTTTGGGGCATTTTCAGGTGTTTTTTGGAAACCTTATCAAGTCTGGTTTATGAAAATCTTTTGGAGCCCTTCTGAAGTGCCTTGTTTGGGAAATTCAGTATTATTTTGTGGTGATTGACTGTATAAGGCTTGAATCTGTTAAGGTCTTAAGAAAAATATGTCTTTAAAGACATCATTTTATGTGTGTTTTTAAATGTTTCATGTTTTAAACAAGTAGTGTATTTTCAATACAAAGGAAGCACAATCAAAAGGGGGCACATGATAAAAGGTTACTTTAGTTCTCAAATAGTCTTATTCAAAAGTAATTTTTAAGGCTGAATAAAGTGAAATGAAGAGAAATGGATGAAAAATCTATCTAGTATTGTGGATGGTAGAATATTGCCATGCAACGGTATTTCTGATTTATTAAAGCCAACACCAGAGGAGTAAAACATACTTTCTCAGAACACCTCAGTTTTAAAGGCTAATTGTTGAATATGAAACATTCAGTTTTAGCCTTTAAGGGTGATATGTCATTAGTCTTCTAACAGCCTTCAGTAGACAGCTAATTAGCCAGCCATCACAGAGCTTATCAATTTGAGATTTCATAAGAATGTGAATAGTTTTTGTCTTCATCACAGCGGTTTGCAACTTTATGTCTGTGTTTAAACCTTCCATTGTCTGGTGATTGAATTTAGAAGAAAAGCCTTTAGTCAGTGGATTAATATTAATCATAATAAGCTAGAATCTCAGTTGCCCAGACCAAGATTCTGTGCTGATAGTGGATAGTCTGACAAAAAAATCTCTGAGGGTCAGTCAGAAGTTGTGCTTGTACCAGTGCCAGAAATCAGAGGTCACAGTGCCATTGTGTGAATGCCAGCTGCTTACCACGGTCCTTACTGACCAAGTTGCTTGAACCACAATGTTAAAAAATGTACTCTGGCTGAAACCCCTAGAAGACCAGAGCCTGAGCTGCTGTAAATCAAATCTGGGACTGAACAAAGACCTTGAGTGGCTTGCTAATTACAAAAACAGCTTCTCCTCCCTCTGAGTTCACACCTTCAATTCAGCTGCTAGAAGAATACCTCACCCTCCCTGATTTGAGATAACAAGATGGTTCAGCCTGATTGGACTAACCTTGTTACCTCCTACCTGATTCTTGACTATTTATCTATACCTGCTTCTGGACACTTCCACTGCTTGCATCCGACGAAGTGGGTATTAGCCCACGAAAGCTTATGCTCCAATACTTTAGTTAGTCTTTAAGGTGCCACAGGATTCTTTGTTACCTCTGTAAATCAAATGGCTCTCTCGAAGTCAAGGGACCTTACACTAGTGGAGGATCTGGCCCATACTATCCACGTGTCTTCCAAGCAGCCATTACAGACTTAAAGTGTTTTATACAGTTTGACCATGTCCATAATTCAAAAGTACCTGGCCAGACTAACATTATTAACCGATAAAGAGCAGCCAATGTAATCTTGAAGAGTTACATTCTAAGGGCCTAACATGCCTGTTAGATGATGCAACTCTACTGATGTTATGGAAGGTTTCACCTCTTAGTGGAGGGGAGTATTGGCTGCTCATAGATCAGTTTGGAACCTGTGGATCGGGAAAGTATGGGGGGGGGGGGCATGAATGAGGTCTACAGCTTCTGGTACAATAGCTCAGGGTGACAGGCCCAATGTAGTGCCATGTACACTCTTAGAAAAGAAACAGCTTGCAGCCCCAGGTAGGTGAGAAACAGTCTTTTGTGGCCACGGTGGGCCAAATGGCATGATAGCTACATTTTTGTCCCTAAGCATGAGGTAGACCTTCTTACCTACGACTGTTATATTAGAGAATAAGTTCCCTGCGCCGTCTTCTTACAACACCCCTCTCACATATCCAGGCAGCCAAGGACCAGGTCTAAATGCTCCTTTATCAGAATAAAATTGAATTAAATCCTTAGGCTGATTTCTCACATGGTCTTTTTTATATATACTTTGTACTCTGTTTGGGGCAAACACTGGTGTAGTTACTATCTGTGCTCTGAAGGAATATAGACAGTTATGGGGTTGAGGGGGTAAGAGTTCTTAGGAACTGTAGCTTGCTGTTAGTATGTTATTCAGTGAGGATTTGCAGGCTCAAAGAGGGTTGGGGGAATACCGGTCTTGTTTAGGATCTCATTTTGTATTTGGTATCTGTAATACTAAGATGTTAGTTTTATATGTTTATGGATATTACTTCAAATGAGAGAGAGCATCTATTTTTATTCTACTGCTGTCAGTTAATAAAATGCCACAAAGAAGTTAGGTCATGCTCACTGCTAGGTGCTCAGTTGATTCCATGTTTTAAAATGTTAATTTACTAATTGTTTTGTCATTCACTATTTTTCAAAGTGATGATCTGTTAGATTATTTGGCTGAACACATGTTAAAGCACATCCTTCTGTGTTATCATTTCATGTGATAAAAGCGACATGCTAGAAATGAAGCAACATTCAAAACTATTCTACAATGTAAATAAGATTAATGGACTATAGCAGTGTATTTATTGCTTATCAAGTAAGAATCAAATGAAAAAATGTGAAATTATTTTTGGTCTTATTTTCACTCTGTTCCTATAAAACATTCATTTGAATTGTTGGCAAAGTATTAATTTTCTGATCAATAAAACATTATTATGCTTATTCAGTTCTTAGAGGTTTTACATATAAAAGTCATGGTTTCATTTCTATTTATTACAATAGTGATAAAGATGAGAAAATGCTCAGGCTTTTTGCTCCTTCCTATGTATGAAAAGTAATCTGAATCTAGGGAAATAGGAATAAAATTGTTAGTAGCACTACATAATGCTGAAAATTTTTTGTAATGTTCCACAGATTACCGTCTCCTATAGCTTCGGATGCCATACAGGAATAGGCTAGCTTTACTCAGCCCTCTTGCTCCCATAGGTATCCATGGAAAAGACACTCCAACTGAATAACTCAGTGATTTCAATTCACAAGTTCATAGAATCTCAGAGTTGGAAGGGCCCTCAGGAGATCATCTAGTCCAACCTGCTGCTCAAAGCAGGACCAATTCCATTTTTGCCCCATATCCCTAAATGCCCCCTTCAAGCTTGAGCTCACAACACTGGGTTTAGCAGGCCAATGCTCAAACCACTGAGCTATCCCTCCCCCACTAAGTTTCCTACAGCTGCACTGCAAATGGCTGCCTTCTTGTCAGCCTTAATTCTGAATCTGCCTTTGGTTAAATGCTGTATGTAAACAGTAAGTTCCTAATATTATTTGACTGGAGTGTCTTTTCCATGGATACCTATGGGAGCAAAAGGGCTGAGTAAAGTTAGTCTAATTCACACCATGCCATAGAGTTTTCCCCAAACTCAAATCTGCAGAGTCCAAGACCATTTGTGAAAATTATTGCCTAATAATTTTCTTGTTGCACTAACAGTGCAATAAGAAATCTCACCATGTTGTAAAATACATGTTTATTTTTGCAGCATATTCTGTAAGCAAATGAGTAGAAAAGCAGCTGGGAAATGTGTTTTGCAACTATGATTGATGATCACATAATAACCCAGATATGTTTTAATTATGATAAATTATGGGCTTTGAACTTCAAAGAACATCTGGCTTCTGTTTGAGGAGATGCCTGACAGCACAACATTGCTGAACTAATGTGAACTAGTTTCCCTTTGACAACTGATTTAAAAGTGTCAGTTGAAGAGCAAAGGCATAGCATTTTTTGATAAATAAAATAGACTAAGGCAGTCGGTGAGTCAGTTGTTTTAGACAAAGACAAGGCATATGCCTGCAGCCTGATTTAAGGTGTACTAAGAATATTAATTGGTGTAGTCCTGTAAAGTAAATTAAGCAGTTTCACAGCTGGTCCCCTTGAAGTCAACAATGCTGCTATGACAAATTATATCAATTGAGGCTCTATCCCGTCTGACCATTCATACGGTTAAGTACCTTGCCAAATAGAAGCCTATAGCAGTGATAGTAGTTAACTTCAACTACCCATATATAAAGCAGTCAACTGTAATATCAGAGAAGCAATTTTTTGACATCTTCAACAACTGTTTCCTGGAACAGGTATTAATACGGGCACACAAGTCAATGAAAGGAAAAGAAATTATGGCTTACAAAATCTAAGATGGAAATTAGGTTGGCCAATGGGGAATTGAAAGAGCAATTAGCCAAAGTTATAAAAATAAATACCAAGACATTGTTTACTTAGGTTGTAAATGGAGCACATGCCAAAGAATCAGTGTGTTCATCAGCCCTCCTGAGGGATCAGTTAAAAGGGGATAATTATGGTTGTTGCAAAGAAGCTCTCTTCGTAAGAGTATTCAGCACAGGGGATGGTGGGAAAATACCTAAGACAGGGCTACTCTTTTTCATCTACTAAAAAACATAGAACAGATAAAGATTCAGGGATGAAAAAAAGCAGGAGCTGGAATTAATTGACCAATTAAACAATGGCAAGATGCCTGGCCTGGATGAAGTCCGTTCAAGAGTTCTGTAGGAATTTAAGAATAAAGAGACTGAACTGATAAAAAATATATTCAACCTCACATTAAAATCAGCTATGCTACCAGAGATCTGGAGGGTAAAGTGCTAGAAGGGTTCCTGGGAATTACAGACTAGTATGTTTATTTTTCTTTGGTACCAGTTAATTGGCCAGAACCTTAAAACACTTAGCTGAACAGGATATGATAAGCAATGCACAGTACAGTTACAATTGAAAGGCAAACCAACTCTTTTCTATCTAATAGATATATCTATGTTAGTCAACAAAGTAGTGGAAAAACAAGTAAATATTTAGTTGAGATTTCAGAAAGCCTTTAACAATGTCACTCACAAAAGGCTAAAGTGCTGTCATGGATTAGAAATTTGCAGTAAGAGACCAAACAAGGAAAATGAATAAATTGTTAATTTTCAACATGGTTGTATCTACTGGATCGGCCATACTAGGTGTTGGTGATGATTAAAAGAGGGTGAACAGTGACATAACACAGCAGTTCTCAACCAGGCGTCCGCACCCCTGAAGTTTTTAATAGCATGTTGAGGGAGTCCTCAGCAAGAAAAAGGTTGAGAACCCCAATAATTGTTTTGACTAGAGCAGGCAATGAAGAATTCCAGAGGCTCAAACAAAGCTGGCTGAATGGCAGTGTGATGAGAGATGACCCTTGATGTTTACAAATGCAAGGTAATGCACATGGAAAAGGGATAACTTGACCTATGCACACAGATTTCTGAGTTTTAAATCAACTGTAAACATTAAAGAGAAAAGACTTGGGCAACATTGTGAACACCACAATGAAGATGGGGGTGGTCATAAAAAAACAATGTAAGCAGTATATTGGACTAAATACAATAGGTTCTGATACAGTATGATAGCACCTGTGTGCCATCTCTCACAAATGGGAGTGATTACTCTATAAGGCAGAATCTACAGTGCCATAAACCACACCTAGAATCCAAATGTTTAGATTTCAGATTAACTGAAGGAACACAATACTTCAAGAGGTATCAGCACCTTGGAGGATTTGTCCTGTAAGCAGCATCTGATTAAATAGCTCGTGGGAGTTCATACCCATCTGGAGGAATTTATCTTCTGAAAAAATTAAATAGTGCTGGTCTTGCTAACTGTTTTGAAAGGTGTGTAATCTTGCAATGCAGTACTTAGCTCTAAATGTGTATTTCTTTATCCCATAAGTTAGTTTACAAAGGGTCCTATGTGATGCTTCTATTTACACTGCAAGTATTTTCACTTTCCCATGACAGGTGATACTCACACCATTAAGTCGCTAGACAGTTAAGACCAAAAACTTCATGAAATACTGCACTGACAACAGAGGCCAAAAAATCAACAAGCCAGACAATTCACTGTTGAAACTGAAATTCTCACTGTAATAGGACCTGCTACTTCCTATGGCTGATTACAAATAGTAGGTGATTTGGCATTCCTGGTTTGCTGCATAGCAGGTGGAGCTGAGGTTAAAATTCCTGACATAATCATGAAGTTCCTCACTTTTGTTGGCATGTGTCAGCTTGTCATTTGTTCCAGTTCTCTACTGCAAGAGCTTTGTATCAGATTCTATAAGGAAGTGGAAGCATAGGTACTTGTGTGCAGGTTTTTGAGCCCCTACTCAATTCATCAGGATGTTTGGCATTTATCATAGAAAGCCTGGGCCACTCTCTTACTTTAATTTCAAAGATGAGAGCAATTTACCAACTGAAACCTAAACTGGTACAACCAAAAAGAGTGTTCAATTTATGTTTTCCATAATAAACTCTTTAACTCACATAGCGAAAGCATTGGGAATCTTATTTTCATTGCCATCTAAACATTACAAATAAAGAACACTGAATTTAGGTAGGTTTTGTTTTAATAAGACCATAACGATGTCTAGGTCTCAGTATTCCTGCTGTTTATTCCATTAGGAACTAGTTTAACTGTCTTCATATTTTTTCCTCTGCTGTACTGTAACAATATAATATGAATACTGAGCAGTTATGCTGCACTTTTCAGACGTAGCTCTCCAAATTCTTTAGAAACATTGGTAAACATGAGTATGCCATTGTAAATATGGGGATACTGAGGTACAGACCAGGGGGTTTCAACCCTTTTTCTTTCTGAGGCCCCTCTGAACATGCTATAAAAACTCCAGGGCCCAGGGGAAAATGGTGTGTGGGGGGGAATAGGCAATTGATTTCTATTATGGGGGGGGGGGAAACGGGGACAAGGGCACAGTGGGGTCCAAGGAAGAAGTGCCACTTACTCACCTCAACAGGCTGGATTGAAGGGGGGAGGGGGTAAGGAGAGGGTGCAACCAAAATATGTAACTCAAATGGGGGACTCCAATCAAAAAGTTTGAAAACCGCTCCAGGTGTAGGCAGCATGTAGCTAAGGGTGGTGTGTAGTGATGGGTGTAGTTCAGAGTGCAGGCAGAGGGTAACTAGGGCACTGGGTCTCTCGGTTTCAGCCCTGCACAATTCCTGGTTTCAGCCCTGCAGCGGGGTGCCGGGGCTCAGGACACTGGGTTTCAGCTGCGGGGCTCTGTGCTTCCTCCCCTCCTCCCCCCAAAAAAATGGCTCACAGTCCCCCGGGGAGCAGCAGACTCTCTGAAGCTTAAGATATTTGATCATTTTCTTTTGCACCGGTAAAAACCAACCAACTAACCAACTTGTGGTTTAAAGTTCAGTTTCATCCACTTCCAAAGAAGAAAGAAAATTATAGTGATTATATTGTTACCCTATGTTTATTTTATAAGCGGAAATAAGGTTACAACACAAACTGCTTTCACGGAACAGTCTGAATACTTGGATAAAATATAGTTCTCACACATGCATGCAAATACATTCTTAAAAAACCCCATAAACAGTACAGTCATTCCATCTCACGTGCTTCCACAGAACACTGTTACATTGCAGTAGCCATTCCACTTTCTGCAGAACTCTCTGTTTAATTCACAGTGCCGATATGCTGAAGTTTTCCTCTGAAAATATTCCAAGTGTCCTATCAGCATGTCTTGCACTGTTCTGTCATGGCAGTCACCATCAAAGTAAAAGTTCTGGTCAACAACTTTTGGCTTTTTATGGATATCTGGTTCTAAAGATACAGGCAAAGAAAACATTTTTTCACCTCGCCAGTTACCTCAGTGATGCTGGGTATCCTACTTTTCAACTAACATGTATCAAATGCTATGAGGATAGTTTTTTAATTTAATGTTTACATATCTGGAACTTTTAATACACCAATTATCATAAAAGAATGAATTGTTAAAAGGTATAAATGGTTAAAGTTAAGGATTAAGGCTCACATTGCTTTTAGTGACAGGTTTAAGATTAGCAGCCGTGTTAGTCTGTATCCATAAATAAGAGGAGTAAGACTTTGTAGCACCTTAGAGACTAACCAGTTTATTTCAGCATAAACTGGTTAGTCTCTAAGGTGCTACAAAGTCTTACTCCTCTTATTTATGGATACAGACTAAGACTTTGTAGCACCTTAGAGACTAACCAGTTTATGCTGAAATAAACTGGTTAGTCTCTAAGGTGCTACAAAGTCTTACTCGTATTATTGTTTTTAATGGGACTTGAAGGAACCCTTAGAAAAAGGACCCTGCAAAGATTTACAAATGTGGTTTTAATCTGAAGCATATAAATTGACCCACTGGGATTATTCTCATGCTCATCATTACATACATGTATAAATTTTTGCAAGGATCAGGGCCAAAATTAATAAAATGAATAGGAAAGAATGGAATCAAGATTAAGACAACAATGTTCTGAGCATAGAAGGCTGAAGAGAGAGACTGAAGAAAAGTTTTATATAACAGACCCTTTGACTGGAACAATGCTTCATGTTCACTCTTTCTCTCTCTTTGGGCCTAGAATGAGTCAGGGGAGAACTGGGGAGTGGGCATGGTCATGACCAATGCATCCATAGTCTTAATGCATCACCTCCTAGAAGCCACTATGAAGATAGTGCATGGGCTATAGCTACTACTATAACCCTGGGACTGTAGAAGCAACTAAAGACAAGCCACACTGATGTCTCAGGATGTGCTAGTGGGGTCTTTTAGTTGCTATGATAGCATTCAGAATGAGCAAGGCACTTTCCAAACACAAAGATAGACACAGTTCTGCCCCAAAAGACCCTAAAACTTATATATATTCATATATTCCAAGCACAGAAGGGACCACTGTGATCATTACCTGAACTCATGTATAACACAGGCCACTTCCCCCAGAATAAGCTCACATGTAGGTGATTATCCACCATGACTCCCAAATCTTTTTAAGAGCCATGTTTCCCAGGACAGAGTCCCCCCATTCTGTATGGATGCTCTACATTCTTTGTTTATAAATTTATACATTTACATTTAGCCACATTAAAAAGCTTATTGTTTGCTTGTGCCTGATATGCAAGTCCTAGAAAGGTCCCTGTTTAAGTCCCATATATTCAGGTTCTGTTCTTGTGAAAAGTAATCAGTTATTAAAGCAATTGTACTTTATTCTGTTAATCCCCCACTGGTTTAGAGAGTAGTATGGGCTCTCATTGATATGTCTCCATTTTCTGTATAAAGACTCAGGGTTAGTGATCAGAACACAGACCTTCATGGTCATAATTAATGTAAAATATGTATGCTCCCTCAATCAATCTATAATTACGTAAATCAAGCAAGTGAACTCAATCCACCTCAAGTTTAATTCAGTGCTGATTTGAAAAATCTGACAAATGTTTTTTATAGAAAAAAGATAAACTACTTTTAATGAATACAATTTACATGCCATCAGGCTAATCAAACTGGTGAAAATATAACATGCAAACAAGAATTTTTAATTAGTTACAAAGTTTTTCATTCATTTAAACTTTCTTACCTTGGCACTTATGGTTTAAACTCGGCAAATTTGGGCCAATAGGCGTGAATGTGCTTGTGAAGATCCACCAAAGCCCCTCCTCTGAGCATGCATATATTGGATATGGATCCCTGCTAAACTGGTATTTGCTTTGACACAGTACAATACAGTCAGTGGTCATGAGGTCCATGCCTTCCACCGAAGGATAGCCACAGACTATGGCTCCATGCTCCGGCAATTCCATTGTGCATGCAATTGCTTTGTGTATACATAAAAAGACAACAATAAAAACTGTTTACATTTAGTGAAAAGAAAATTACACAAAATCGTAGACCGAAATTCTTAAAATATTACTAAAAATTAATATACATGATAATAAAGTCACTCTTGGGTAGATCTTCAGGATGATGTGAATAGCCCCCTAGTGTATGTAAAGGGAAACTGATTCTTATGTGCCTATTGTGTAACATAGGAAAAGTTTGGGATTGAACCCTTGTGTGGGCGTAAGACTCAGACAGTCTTCAGCAATTCATTATAGCAATATAGCTGGAGATAGTATTTGGGAGTGTTTATGCCAAAGGTCCATCTAGCCCAGTATTCTGTCTTTTGACACCGCCACGTGCCCCAGGAGGAACACAGCTACAATTTTCAGAAGCATTCAATGAATTAGTGTGACTTGCTCCTGGGGTGCTCTGTGGAAAGTGGGTTCTTAGTAGCCCTGAAAATCAGACACAAGATGTCTCATGTGGGATACTCCACACAACTGTGTCACACAAAGTGAGTGAGTAAACAAATGCTTATTACAGAAGATGATTTATTTTAATAGAGAGGAGCACAAATCAGAATATCATATCTTTCCCCTCAAGCCTCGACTCTACCCCAACTTCCAATCTGGAGCCAAACTTTGCATCTCAGGCTCATATTTCATTGTAACAAGTTGGTTTGAATCTATAACTTGTGTAGATGTAGACAAAATGTGAGGGTTTATATCCTAATCCCCACTTGGTATTTATCATCAAACAACAAATGCCACAGGACAATTAGCATTAATACTTCATTATATTCTATTGGGTTGACCTTGTGTATAAGCCAAACACATACATTTCACAAAGATCTCAAAGGAACATTTGGCTTGGTTTCCTGAAAGATCTGTTGCTATGTATTCCACTGAATATTGGCCATATGCCAGTTTGTCTCCATTATTAACATTGGACCCTCCTTTTGTGATTGTCAGTGGACCCCTGGAGTTGTCTTCAAACACAGGCTCCTTCCAAGACAATTCAGGCAAGTCATTCCAGTAGGGGTTTCCTTTTTTGGTTTCTATCTCAATGTTCTGAGGACAGGAGATCACTACAGGTGGTTCAGTATCTGAGGAAAGAACAATATACATAACAGACATCAGACTTTGGCTATTTCAAATGCTAAGAATCATAAGAAAGTAATATTGATAGTCTATGTTTCACAACAAGATGCAATGAGACAACCCTGCTGCTCAGATCTAAGCTTACTTAACTGAACAGAATAGTGATACACTTTATGCAAATGTAAATGTGCCATTGTACAGTATTTAAGACATTTGGACCAGATCTGGATCCCAGGGAAGTCAATGGGAGATCTGCTATTGCTTAGCAGTAGTGCCAGGATTCGGGCCATAATTAGTTCTCAACAAAGTATGTTTACTTACAATGGGCTAAATTCTTCTCTTAGTTACACCTGTTAAACTTTACCGAAGTTGTCGGGCTTCACACTGAGTGTAATTGAGAGGAGAATTTCACAAGGGCTTAGGGCTCGATATTCAAAGGTATTTAGGGGCCTACAAATGCAGATCAGCACTTTAATATCTTTGAAAATGTGGCTCTTAAAGCTTAAAAAATAAAAGAAGTTAGACTTATATCAGGATACTTTGAGGACACAAATGCTTCACCCGCCATTGAAAAGTGACATATAGGCTGCCACTGTGTAGCACATACTCAGGAAAGGGCCTGGTTCTGCACTGCCGTTGGCACCTTATGTAACGTGTACACATGCAAAGGGAGTGCAATGTGGTATAAATTACTGCCAAATCAGAATGTGAAAGTAAAAATTGCCTAAGCCAATTGAAACTACAGGAGAATTTGGGTTGAATAGAATACACTTACTCAACTAGAATTTAGCCAAGTCACCACACCGCTCTTGGCCTTATCCCGGAATCTTTATCCCTGTGTTCTGGGGCACAGTTCTTCTATAATGGGGATCCTTTATACTGGAATTTCAGAAAACTCCCCTAGCATTGTGTGATGTGGGGAAAAGATTTCCATTCTGACTTCTAAAATAGCTATTTTTCACTTTTCTCTAAGGCTAAATAGCTCTTGTTTTCTATGGGGGCTTGTTCACGAGACTAAGAATCTCTAGTAAACAGCTTGCTGCAGCTGTAATTAAAAAGCTAATTAAAATTGGCTCTATTTGAAATGTATGAAATCTTTAATGAAGTACAAAATTGAATCATGAAGCTTGCAGGGAAATAATAAAAAAAATCATTTAAAGCAAAAATAGAAACATGTCAACAAAAGAATAAAACTACGAAAAAAATCCCAGATTTTTGACACAGACATTAATGGCATAGCATATAGATAGGATACGGTGACATGGCAGTATAAAGAAGCAAATTTAGGTAATTTTGAGAGGTCTGAACATTTAAAAGCAGAGAGCCAAAAATAGTACCCCTAAAACTTTCCCCAGATTTGAAGGTGAACTAAATGTGACCTTTTTTAAAGATCAAATATATATAACTAGAGAGAGAGAGAGAGAGAGAGAGAGAGAGAGAGAGAGAGAGTTATATATCTATAACCATAGATATATAACTATATAACTATAGATATAATTATATCTATCTATCTATCTATCTATATAAAAGTCAAATGGTGTATGTATGTACGTAAGTTTACTCCTTCCGCACCATTTGAGCTAGAGACTTGAAATTTGGTACAGTTAGAGGTCTTGGGGTCCTGATGGTCGTAAGGGTCGAAAAAATTTCGAATCTCACCTCTGACGCCCCCCAGGGGTGAAAGTCTTTAAAGGCCAATCACATCAGCTGGGCAGCTGCTGTTCTCTGTGACATAGTTCTGATGTCATAATAACCCCTCCAACAGACACCACACTCGCTCAGCTCTCTGCCCCTCCCCCCTCCAACGGAACCCCGGAATCCCTCAGCTCTCTGCCCCTCCCCCTCCCAACGGAACCCCGGAATCCATCAGCTCTGTGCCCCCTCTCCCCTCCGATGGAACCCCGGAATCCCTCAGCTCTGCACCCCGTCTCCCCTCCGACGGAACCCCGGAATCCCTCAGCTCTCTGCCCCCTCTCCCCTCCGACGGAACCCCGGAATCCCTCAGCTCTGTGCCCCCTCCTGCCTCCAACGGAACCCCGGAATCCCTCAGCTCTCTGCCCCCTCCCCCCTCCGATGGAACCCCAGAATCCCTCAGCTCTCTGCCCCTCCCCCCTCCAACGGAACCCCGGAATCCCTCAGCTCTCTGCCCCTCCCCCTCCCAACGGAACCCCGGAATCCATCAGCTCTGTGCCCCCTCTCCCCTCCGATGGAACCCCGGAATCCCTCAGCTCTGCACCCCCTCTCCCCTCTAACGGAACCCCGGAATCCCTCAGCTCTCTGCCCCCTCTCCCCTCCGACGGAACCCCGGAATCCCTCAGCTCTGTGCCCCCTCTCGCCTCCAATGGAACCCCGGAATCCCTCAGCTCTCTGCCCCCTCCCCCCTCCGATGGAACCCCAGAATCCCTCAGCTCTCTGCCCCCTCTCCCCTCCGACGGAACCCCGGAATCCCTCAGCTCTGTGCCCCCTCTCCCCTCCGATGGAACCCCGGAATACCTCAGCTCTGTGCCCCCTGCCCACCTCCAACGGACCCGAGTTGGGTTTGGTCGGAGGGTAAGTGAGGTAGGGGTGTCGGGTTTGGCCGGGGGGGGGGTGGGTGAGGTGGGGGTATTGGGTTTGGTCGGGGGGGGTGAGGTGGGGTGTCGGGTTTGGTCTGGGGGGGTGGGAAGGTGTCTGGGTGGGTGAGGGGTGAGGTGTGGGGGTTGGGGTTGGTCAGGGGGTGTTGGGTTTGGTGGGGGGGTAAGGTGGGGGTGTTGGGTTTGGTTGGGGGGGCCAGGAGGGGGGTCGGGGTTGGTTTACGGGGGGGTAAGTGAGGTGTGGGTGTCGGGTTTGTTTGTGGTGGTAGGTAGGGGTGTCGGGTTTGGTTGGGGGGGAAAGTGAGGTGGGTGTGTCAGGTTTGGTCTACGGGGGGGTGAGGTGTGGGTGTTGGTTAGGGGGTGTTGGGGTTGGTAGGGGGGAGACGTGGGGGTGTTAAAATGTGAGTCGGGGTTGGTCGAGGGGTAAGTGAGGTGGGGGTGTCGGGTTTGGTGGGGGGGGTGAGGTGGGGTTTGCTCTCTGCCCCCATCCAACGGACCCCGCACTCGCTCAGCTGTCTGCCCCCTCCCCACCTCCGACTGACCCGAGCAACTCCGGGTATTTTTGCTAGTGTATATATATATATATATATATATATACATATATATATATATATACCGTGTTTCCCCGAAAATAAGACAGTGTCTTATATTAATTTTTGCTCCCAAAATTACATTACATTATATTACAGCGAGAGGCAAAACTGGAAGTACGTCTTATTTTCGGGGGATGTCTTACTTTCGGGGAAACAGGGTATATATATATATATATATAACTCGATAGATAAACTATATATATATATAGTTAAATAAATTTGCTCTTCCTATGTGACACAGGGTAACACAGAAAGGGTTACACACCTAGCAGGCTAGTTGACCCATATTCAACCTTTAGAGACATATTAGTAGATAACAGTTGCTGTTTTTGTGCATTTACATTTATATTGTTAGAGGCTGACAATGTAATGAAATAGTTCCTGTATGTCACTTATTCTGTCAATTCAGAGATCAAAGGGAGATGAACTGTGAGTGTAGTAATATCATTGTCTTCATTTCTCATTGAAGTGTGTAGTAACCTACCTGTAAATGGCGGGAGATGGGCAGTTGCCTTATGCTAATCCATATAACTAATTACCAGTGATGCTTAGGAAATAGGAGGTTACTTCAAAGCCACTATTCTACACGCAGGGAACACCTGTTGTCAAGAGGCTGACAATAGCCTGCCAGGGATTTATAAAAAGAACTCTTGGCCTTGATCTTGCATGTCAGATCTACTTAAGTTTCATTAAGGGAAGTTTGAGTCACAAGACTGAGATCCACAGATCTAGCCTAGGTCACCCTGATATTGGACTGTGATCTACGGAACTGATTCTCAAAGAACCTTTTGCAACTCTGAATCTCACCATCTCTATTATGAAACTGATCTAAGAACTTTATTTTCATATCTGTATTTATAATGACCTTTTATCCAATACACACACTCTCTCTCTCTCTTTTTTAATACATTTTAGCTTAGTTAAGAAGAATTGGCTGTAAGTGTGTATTTGGGTAACATCTGAAATAATCAGTGACCTGGGGGGTAATGTGTCTGATCCTTTGGGATTGGTAGAACTTTTTATACGATGAACAAGATTATCAGTCCTCATCATATTTGACTTAGCTGTCTGGGTAGGAGCCCAAGCCTGTGTTGTTTTAAGGGAACTGTGCTTTTGGCTTCTGGATAACCAGTAAGGTATTGTAGAAACTGTTTTGTTGCTGGCTTGCTGCATCTAATTATTAGAAATAACCTCCAGTTTTGGGGAGCATCTGCCCCATTCTTTGCAGTTTGTCCTAATGGAACAATCTTAGTGTGGTCCCCGCCCCCAGAACCCTGGTCACAGCCTAGTTTTTGGCTTCAGCTGCAAGTAGCAAATAATAAAACATTGTGAGAGAACCTAGTCTTTAAGGTGCCACGGGACTCTTTGTTACCTCTGCTATTCCAGACTAACATGGCTACCTCTCTGATTCTATCCTAACAGTGTTTCACTCTGGACTGAAACTAAAATGAACAGCATCAAAAATTAACAACAAAAGTCCAGAACAAAGAGGTTGAATTACAATGAAACAAAGAACTTTTTGATGTTTGTCCACCTTACTTCTACCCAACCTATGAATAGAGAGAAAAGGCTCATTGCCATCATGTTCCCAAATCAACATCACCCATAGAAGTACTTGTATGGCAGATCTCCTTGATTGCCTTTATTCTGGACTCATTTTCATTCATCCCACTCCTGGGGACCTCTGCAAAATCATATATTTCAGCTAATACTTTTGGATTCAAGTAAAAGCTGACAAGCTGATCTTACAGCTGCCTATATTTCATAATTTCCACATAGCTTCTGTGAAATAAATTGGACTTTGTTTGTCTCATTACACACTTCTGTAAACTCATGCTCACTTTCTGAAAGCCAGTGTTTAGTACATTACAATATATCAGTTATATCTGTACTGTGTTTAGTACATTACAATAATACATCTGTTATATTTTAAAAGATATGATTTTGATGCGTTAAGGAGATGTAGTTCAAAGCAACTAGAAGAGCATGTCCAGCCTCCATCAAGAATGATGGACACTAATGGTGCACATTAATGATAGGTATGAAATATGTATGCCTTTAAGATTATGGTTTATGATATGCTGCAGCTAATTGTAAATGACTGCATAATATGAATTACCACAGATGGAGAGAAGACATTATGAAGCATATTAAAAAACATAGGAGAAAAGATACTGTCCACTCCTATCACAGTGATATTAACAATGTTCTGAAAAGACAATTTGTTACCTCTTTGGTTGTTTCCAGGCCCACAGTGAACAGAAAGAGCTGATATTCTGAAATTGCCACAGGTGTTTGGATGCCTGGTGCACTGGGAAATAACAGAGGGATCTTTGGCTACAATGTGTTCCACAGTTGCTAGGATATTTTTTTTCATGGCCTGTTCATTGCAGTCACCCTCATAGTACTGTAGTGAATCTCCTCTTCTGAATCCTGTACGACGCCTGACTGTTAATAGTTCATATAACATGAGGTTAGTTAATAAAGATATGTCCAAAATGGTACCATGATGCACAAAAGTGCTATAGAGTTTTCATATACTAGAAAGTAGAGTCCTGGGAAGCACAAATGTATCACATTACCAATTTTTCTCTTAAGCACAAGGCCACAACAGAAATCAGCATGAGGGATATATCAAAGGGATAAATACACAGCTCAATACTTGAATGAGGGGTAAAAATGTCATTTTGGTTTCACATGTAAGACTCTACCTCAAATAAAAAAGTGGCTAGTTCTCATGGTTTCAGTTTATCACATACAACCTGACAGTAACAAAATTTATAACCTGAGTAGTACACTGCCACTTCTGGTAACTTATCACAAACGTTTAGTGTTAATAGAGGGTTCTATGCAAAAAAAGATCTTGCTCCACACTCTTGATTTGAGCTTTCAGAAAGGAACTGGCTACGCTTTGTTTGTCATCTGCAATTGCTTACCCTGTCTCCATCTTTATGACCCATTCAAATGATAAAACTATGTTTTGACATTTAGCCCATCTGCAGATTAGATTAATTGCCTGTGATGTCACCAATCCCCAACAAGATACCTCAGTTTGATCCCCAAAGCCACGAAAGCCTCTACTGGGGGTTGTACAGAGATGCACCAGTCAAGCAAGAGTTCCAGAATGAATTGTGCCTCAGGCAGATCCACTGGAGAACCCAGGCTAAGTAGTTATGACACCACCCTTGGAAGTTTATTTCCTGCAATTTTTCCAGTTAGTGCAGAGGTGGTATGGGACTGCTCTGCATCCTTTGCAGAATCTAATGCAGACAGCACTCTATAGTGCTATTCCATCTGGCTCTGTTTCCTTAAATATGTGGTTCTCTTGCCTCCTTGGAGTCCTTCTTGGATCTGTTTAAGAAATTATGTTCTCTTTCAATTTCTATTTGAAAAGTATTCAATAAACATGGCCAGTAGAGTACTTATCAGTAAGGGCTTGTCTACACTGCGAAATTTACCAAAATAGCTATTTCAGTATAACTCTACAAGTGGACAATCTTATTCTGGAAAAGACTGTCATTTTCTGATGTAACTTAATCCATTTAGGAATTGTAAATTAAAATTTTAAATAATTATTCCAGAATAGCTATTTTGGTAAATTTCCAAGCGTAGACAAGCACTGGGGTACATCTTCCTTCTGTAGGGATGGGAAAGTGAGGGAACAGCATTAGGCTTGCAAGTCTCAGAAAGTATTTTGGAAGACCTCACGAGTCAAGAGTTAAAAGATCTTTGTTCAACAATTTAGTATTAGCCAGACAGTTGTACTACCTCCAAAACATTACTATGCTGAGAAATTGCCTTCAAAATCTAAAATACCTGTTCTCCATAACCAATACAAATAATTATATTTTGTAGGACCTACACACACTATTTGTGACTGTTCAATTCCTGACACTACACATGATCCTAGTGAGTAATCACGGTAGTAAGCAATACTAAACCATAATGGCTTGTATTATTAGAAACATGGGGAGAGAAGGAGAAGTAAAGATTTGCTAAAACAAAACAGGGAAAATGTGTTGTGAGAGTTTATTTTCAAGCCTCTTAGGAAGGCTGTCAATAAAGAGGGAAAACCCATTACACATACACTTAATTATGATAAGACTTTGCAGGAGAAGCAAAGCGGATAAATTCTCAGGCCAACTCCTGCTCTTAGTTAGTCGAGATGTACTCCACTGTAACGCCGCTGCACTCCTTTGTAACTGACATCAGAACGTTGCCCTGAGAATCAGCACACTCTAGTTGAAGATGGAGAAACAAAACATTCTTTTCTCATTTCATATCATAATTAGAACCCATATCTTTCTGTTGTCTTATACAAACACGATTATAACTCTAATAGCAGCTGAACATGTAAATCAATACGCTTTTAGTCAGCAAGAGTGTTTAACAAAGCTAATCCACTGAAATTTTCAAGCCTGCTTACCTGTGCAAGTCTCTGGCAGGTAAGCCTTTGTCATTTGCCAGGCTTCATCCAAACGAAACCAACTTGTCCCAGACTGAGAAGGCTGGCAGAAAAATACTGACCCTGCTCTCCGATGGAAACCAGTGTTCTTCATGCAGAATGGTACACAAAACTGCCATTTGTTCATTCCACTGCCGGGATAAGATAATGTTCCACAAGCCAAAGACCCATCGGTGGGAGGTTGGGCCGTGCACGAACGATCTGGCTCTAAAGTATCAAGTCCATTACTGTCACTGTAGTAGAAATGCAGTAAGTAAACTTCCCATGTGCTTCTCACTTTTTTAAAAAACAGTTAAGTTCTGAATGATACCATTTCCAACTGCTTAGGACATCTGGGATGCTCAGAGTGGATTATTTGTAGAACTCCTTGAAATTGTATGTTCAAAACTTTTTTTAATGAAACTTTTCTATTTTTCAAAACAAGCACCTTCATGGAGTCTTCATTTTGTTTTCAAATTTTACTGGAAATGAAACTGAAAATATTAAAATTAAGAAATGTCAAATGTCAGATATTCAGTTCTCTCGTTTGCTCCCCTTTGTGCCACTGTGTGCAGCAGAATGAATCGTGGCTGGGATATGTTTGCTTTTCCTTTACTTTTTCATTTTTCTTTTGTCATTTTGTCATTTTCCCCAAAGTTTTCTAAAATCCCTACAAAGCCACCTCCCTATTTACAAGAGGAAATGATCATGCCCCGTGTCGCAGTAGTGACCTATACAAGATGAGTAATTGTAAATAGATATTTTTCTTACATGCGCATTTAGTTGACAGAGGCATATTTGATAATTGAATTACTGTGCTTCCCTCATTGAAGTCACTTCCTGATAAACAGCCAAAGTTTTTTTAAAAATAAATATGACATCTTGAAAAATCTAGGCTGCTTGATTGGACAGAGCTGGTGTGGTGTTATCATGGTACAACAGTATGTGTTATTTGTTCTCTTCTAAATAGCAGAACAAAGTCCAACTAAAAACATCATCAATTTATTGTTCTGCTTTGATATAATAATTTGTGGGAAAATAAAAACACGTAAACACAATTGTCAGTTATCTCATCAAAAATATCTTGAAACTTCACTTTTAATTTTATTTCCCACCCCCCCCCTCCCAACTGGGATCCTGTGGGATCAGCACAGTTGCAACCTTAGTTCTTGCAATTGCTATTTGTAAGATGTAGCTAACCAAGCACCTTTATAAATGAACTAATGCCACACTTTCCCCTCAGAGAGCTGCCATGTATGTGCACAGAATGACACCAGATTTTGCAGGGGAATAATGCTGGGAGAAATTGTGAACTGATTCAAACAAAATTTAAACAGAATACAACCTTCACCTGAAACTTACCCAAACCAAACTTGAGCCTTTTTCTGAGTTTTTCACCAACAGAAGTTGGCCCAATAAAATATATTACCTCATCCACCTCGTCCCTCAGAGGTTGGAAGAAAATTCAGTTTTCTTCTTTTTAACATTGCTTTGCACATTTTGATTTTAGCTGAAAGCATTAAGTACTTAATATACCATGGGAGTTGGGGGAGAGGATGGGGGGAGGACTAGACCTGCAGTATTTAAAACCGGACTGTAAAGAGGACATGTATAAATAGCATGAAACTAGCCTCTCTGATGAATTTTCAGCACTTCTACATTTGCCTGAAGCCAAATGAGCAGGGACATGAAAACATTTTAAAACTTAAAAATGGTTATCCTTATTTAATGGAATTGATCCCACCTTCCCTAATTTAGGCCTGTCTACAAAACAAACTTGTGTTACTTCAGTTTACATTGGTTTATAAATCCACTGAATTACAACAGTGCCAATACCTGTGTAGAGACTCATATTTCAATTAAAAAGTACCTTAATTCAATTTAGCTTAAACCAAATTCCTAATCAATTTAAAATAATCCAAAATATATACGAAGCATAAACTGAAATAAGAATGTCCACAATGTCTTTTCCTCCAGTTTAGGTAAACCAAGGATATAGCATTAGACCATAATTTAAACTGCTTCAGTTTTCTTGTGGAAACTAAATCCTACAAAAGTTAGTGTATTTTTTGCATCCATCACCTACTACAATCTGTGGACAAACTGGATAGTCCCTACGAAAAAGGATAAATGGACACAAATCAGATATCAGGAATGGCAATATACAAAAACCTGTAGGAGAACACTTCAATCTGCCTGGACACACAATTACAGATTTAAAAGTCACCATACTGCATCAAAAAAACTTCAAGACCAGACTGCAAAGAGAAACTGCAGAGCTGCAGTTCATTTGCAAGTTTGATACAATCAATCTAGGATTGAACAAGGATCTTGAATGGCTTGCTAATTACAAAAACAGCTTCTCCTCTCTCCAAGTTCACACTTGCAATTCAGCTTTTAGAAGAATACCCCACCCTCCCTGATTTGAGTTAACAAGCTGGTTCAGCCTAATTGGACTAACCTTGTTACCTCCTACCTGGTTCTTGCCTACTTATCTATACCTGCCCCTGGACACTTCCACTGCTTGCATCTGACGAAGTGGGTATTAGCCCACGAAAGCTTATGCTTCAAAACTTTATAGTTAGTCTTTAAGGTGCCACAGGACTCTTTGTTACCACGTTCCTGATTGTTCTTCTTTCTTAAACTTCCCTCAATAATAGCACCTTACTTTTGATGGTAACTTTAAACTGGCAAGAGGCTTCATTTCCTGCTTCATCATGGGCGGTGTACTGCACTTGATGAGTTCCATACCGGAAGTAGGAACCACTGGATATTGAAGCTATTGAAGTAAACACCCCATTGTTGTCGCTAATTTCAGGTTGTTCCCAGCTGACCTGTACTGGATCAGTCTCAGTGGTTATGGTGATGTCCCATGGGCAATTTGTTATGGCTGGAGGAATTGTATCTGTGGAGTTCAAGAGAGACAATTAAAAACATGATGAGCTGTCACTTGCTGTGGCACAGCTAAAGGCTTGAATAATGCATTCTTGCTAGTAGTAAGTTGCAACCTGCTAAGCAATAATGGCTATATAAGAAGAGAGAAAGCACAAGATAATGAATATTACCAAGACAGTATTTGTTGCATAATTAACATTTGGAGACATTTCAGATCTAACTAGATTTATAAGCTGTTTTTTATATGAAGGGGATGACAGTGAAAACTGTGATTCTTCTCATACAACTGGGACAGTTCCCTTTGTATGAAACAGTCCAATGTTTATTCTGGATTGTGCACTAAATAACTGGATGCAGAAAACAAACACGCACAGAACCTGCACTAAGAGTCTTCTAGGTTTACTGTAGGTTTTTACCACTAAAAATCAAAAACTGTTGAAAAGCATGCTCAAATCTTCATGGAAGTGTAGCAACTCTTTGTCCAGTGTTGGGGGGATTTTCCTAACCTCTAAAGAGAGGAACGGTCACCTTTTCTTAGTTGATCAGCCAAATGGACATGCCATGTCATGCTGATGGGAGCTGGGGGCATGGGACAAGGAGAAGAAGGGCAGGGATTTGTGTATGCAAGTTTTAGAAACCCACAAACAACAACAATAATAATTTGGTAAATTACAAAATGAAAATAAAAAGATATAAGTTTGGTGCATATTTTAGAGGGGTTCATACCAATTTAACTAAATTGAATTAGAAAACAAACTATCCAGTGCGCAAAACATAGTTGTGTGTGTAGTCAAGTTCTAAGAATTAAAACTTTAGGCTAACACAGTAAATAGTGATACCATGAGAAAACAGTCCTATATACTGTATGAAGGAAGGAAGAAATATTTTTATATCCAGAAAAATATTTAAAATAATGTAATGTACATAAATTCTTAGCCTCTACTATCAATGTTATTAGGGTTAGAATTCTGTATTCACCTGGATCACCAGAGGTGGCCCACATGATGGTCTTTGGTTGGAGCTTGGAACTCAGAGTCAGGAGACTTTCACTAGCTTTTGAGGAAGTTATTGTATATACAGCTAAATCCTATGCAACTCTTCAAAAAGTTAAAGCAATATTTTAAACCAATTTTGAACCCTTGCAGTACACTAGGGGTTCTCAAACTTTTTCTAGTTTGAGAACCCTTTTGGCTCTGCCGCGTTTGCTGCCAACCGCTGGCTATGTCCACTGAAAATCTGCCAGATTGAACACTTCTGATTTCGGCAGCATTTCGGCGGACACACATCATGTCTTTGTGTCGGAAGTGTTCCACTCGGCGGCTTTTCGGCAGACACGCTCCTGCATTCCAGGGCATCTGCCAAAATGCCACCAAATACTATGAGGGCTCGCGACCCCCCCTGGGATTGCCCTGCGACCCCCAGTTTGATAACCGCCGCAATACACCCTTGCAACCCCACAAACCACAGGTTGCATAGGCATCATTGAGGACAAAGCTTGGCCCAATGGCTCTTAACCCTTACAGCTATACAGCCCTGCGACCCCCAGTTTGATAACCGCCGCAATACACCCTTGCAACCCCACAAACCACAGGTTGCATGGGCATCATTGAGGACAAAGCTTGGCCCAATGGCTCTTAACCCTTACAGCTATACTAAGAACACATTAAAACCAGACACTCTATGAATATCACAGTTCACAATGTAAAAAAGTTAAATCACTGAGTTATACTACTGGACTAAAGATAATAAGCAGTGTGTACTTTTCCTACCAAAGGGTCATTTGCATTTCTTTTAAATACATTTCTAATTGTAATCAAAACTGGAGACTAAATCTGCTGGGAGGAAAGTTTTGTTCCCATTTTTTCCATGCAATCTGTGACATCATCTAGATTTTAGGCCACCACCACCCGTTTAGATGCTTGTAACTACAAAAATATATTTTAAAAATAGTTCACACAATCTTCTAGCACACAAAAGCAAAAGCGTTCAAATCACCCTCATGAAAAAATTACAAGACACCTGTTTGCTGTATCTGAATAATGTGTAGGCTATTTGGCATTATTTCAATTTATTTTTAAAAACTCATTGTAAATATGTGACTGAACAAGAAAAATTTAATGTAGAACAAATATTCACCTCACTAATGAGTGTTTCTTCACTCTCTTTTTTTCCCTCTCTCTCTAATTTTCTAGGGCAAAAGTTCACAAAGAGCAGGGCTCTCCCATCTGTTTGCAAGCTGGCTGTCAGTTCTTAGACGCTGAGCAACTTCCCTGCCAGTTTACTAAGTTTTGGCTGCAAAAATTCTCTTGTTCTGAGAAAAGAGATGATGTGCCTTTATGAATAATTGACTTTTTGTAACCTTGATCTAATCCTAACAGAAAATCATCATCCCCGACATTATAGTCATTACAGGGCTTATTTGAGATTATTATATCAATATCATTATTTGTTTTTATTTTTGGTAACACTTAACAGTCTCATGTATGTTTAGCAGATAATGGTGGTAAATGCTGTATAAACACAGAAGAATGCATTGTCTCTGACCCAGGGAGCTTACAATCTAATCACAAACAAGCTGAAACATAGAATATAACTTATGATCAATAAATAAGTACAGGAACTCCTCACTTAAGGTTGTAGTTATGTTCCTGCAAAATGGAACTTTAAGCGAAATGATGTTAAATGAATCCAATTTCCCCATAAGAATTAATATAAATGGGGAGGGGGTTAGGCTCCAGGGAATTTTTTTCATGAGACAAAAGACAATATTTATATCTATCTATCTAAACACACACACACTACAAGTTTTAAACAAACAATGTAATACAGGTACACAGTGATGATGATTGTGAAGCTTAGTTGAGGTGAAGGAGTCAGAGGGTGGGATATTTCACAGGGAATGCCTTACTGCTAAATCAGGGGTTCTCAAACTGGGGTTCAGGACCTTAAGGGGGTCATGAGGTTATTACATGGGGGGGGGGGTCGTGAGCTGTCAGCCTCTACCCCAAAGCCAGCTTTGGATCCATAATTTATAATGGTTTTAAATATATTTTAAAGTATTTTTAATTTATAGGGGGGGGTCACACTCTGAGGCTTGTTATTTGAAAGGGGTCACCAATACAAAAGTTTGAGAACCATAGTGCTAAATGAACTAGCAATTTGTGGAGCTGAGCCCTCAAGGGCTCACACTCTAGAATGCAACAGGAAAGGAGGGAGGGCAGAGAGATAGAGATAGAAATAGAGATGTGCATTCCACTTTAAGTATCAAGAGTGGGGTCAGAAGTACACTGCTAATTAGATCAGCAAGCCAGCAGCTCCCTCTGTGGTGTGTCCCCTGCTCTATGGAAGATGGGGTAAGTGGGGTGCAGGAGCAGAGGGGTGGGAGACACCCTGACATTAGCCCCCCTCTTCTTCTCCTCCCTCCCCAGGAAACAGGAGTCTCAGGGAGCAGCTCCAAGGCAGAGGGCAGGAACACATTGCAGTAGAGGAAGGGACATATGAACTACCAGTTGAACTGCTGGCAATTGATAGCCTGCTGGGCAGCTGAGGATGTTAGAAGAGAACATTGCACAACTTTAAATGAGCAAGTTCCCTAATTGATTAGCAACATAACAATGAAACAACTTAACCGGAATGACTTTAAATGATGAGTTATTGTACAATCAGCTATCCCTAACTGTTATTCATCCTAGTTCATCTGTATTTGGTTGATATATTGTAGCCCCCAGGACAGAAGAGGGTCCAAAGCAAGGATCTGCAAGATGAGAAGAAATATGATGATTTTTAGGGATCACCTGAGGGAGATGTTCCTCGTGTAGAGGGCAAAATGGAGACATTTGTGAGAATAGCAAACTAATGGCCATGCAGGGCTAGGATCTTCATTGAACAGAGCGTGAAAAGATGGTTAGAGCTATGGATATAAATGTAAAGTGTCCTGTGGCACCTTAAAGACTAAGTAAAGTATTGAAGCATAAGCTTTCGTGGATTAATACACACTTCGTCGGATGCAGTTCTGATCGAATTTAGTAAATGGAAGTTTTCACCACCAGCAATTGGGGCAGAGAAATCTCATCTTTGTGGTCCCACAAAGAAGCAAAACATCCTTAATTTTAGCTTAATTTTTTTAATTAACTTAAAGACAGTTTTCAAAGGCCAACATGATTAGCTATAAAGCACAAAGCAGTGATTCCATGCGGCTGTGCTAGCAGACCAATACTTATATTTGTCAGAAGGCACTGGATCTAAGTTGTTTTTCACATTGCTTCATTTTGAACTGGATTTGTCTCACCATCAGACAACACTGAACATTTTACCTCTACATTTTTCATCTTAATTTAGTACTGTATTTGATATCAGACATAAATCTAGTGGGAGCCAATTGACAGAGAGAGAGACTAGTAAGAGCAAACTAACATGTAAAAACATTTCCAAGAGTACCTTGTGAATTATGATTTTAATAAGAGACCTGTAATGTGAAAAATAGACACTCAAATCTCATAATTTATCTCTGAGACTCATTATTTTTCTTTGTTAAATACTCTTGAAAATAATCCCATCCAAACTATATGTATTTGTTTCATATTCATTTCAAAATGCCACCTCAGCATTTTGTTAATAGGGTCCATAAGAGTTCTTTGAGGTTGACCAACATAAAATGTGCATTGAGGTTCAACACTCTCCTCTCCTCAGGCTGTTACTCTAAGGAAGGAGAGTCCCTTTTTCATTAACTCTGATCAGCACCTTTCACGGCCTTCTCAAACAAGAGAATAGACATCAAATAAAAATAATAATTGACATTGCCATAGTTTGGTTTTATCCATCTGTCACTGGGTAAAATTTTCAAAAGACACCAAAGTGACTCAGGAGCCAAAATCCCATTTTCAGGATATCTGAAAGTCAGTGAAACTTGTGATCCTAAATTATTTAGGCCCTTTTAAAAAAACACCTCTCTTATTATCTTATATTTATTTGTATGACAATGAAAATTATTTCATTATTTCAAAATTATTTCATAATAGTTTATGTACATCAACAAAACTTCATTTTCACATCATGCATTCCAGCTCAAAGTATTTAGGATGCAAACTGAAAAGCTTTTTTCTAATGAATTAAACTGTCCAAGCACAAGTATAGGTTTAAATCTGGATTTCACAATTTCCATGTTAGTCCTGACATTCAGCCACAACAAACCCCAAATATATACTCCAAACCGACAGGAGGAAAAAAAGAAGTTTGAAACAAAAATACTTTAAAGTTGATTTATTAGAGGAGGGGTAATGAAGCTGGGTTTTATACCTACCAAACCTCATTGATTGGAATTTGATTTTGCAAAACTACAATCAGAAGTGTTTAGGATCTAGGATTTAATTCAGGGGTGGGAAAACTAAGGCCCGTGGGCCACATCTGGCCCATAGGCTAATTCTGTCCGCCCCTCCGAGCTCCCGGCTGGGGAGGCTAGCTCCTTCCCCCTCCCCCACTGTCTGGGGCAGACATGTAGTTCTGAGTGGCATTGTAAGGGAGCCGGGGCTGGGGGTTGGATAAGGGCCAGAGGGTCTTGGGGGGTCACGGGACGGGGAAAGCAGGGGGAGTGTTGGATAGGGCATGGGAGTCCCAGGGGGTCTGTCATGGGGCAGAGGTGTGGCTAGGTGTTGAGGCAGTCAGGGGACAGGGTGCAGGGGGCTTATATAGGGGGTGGGATTCTGGAGGGTGATTAGTGGCAGGGGGATCTCTGCAGAGGGTAGTCAGGGGACAAGAAGCAGGGGTCTTAGGTGATGGGGTCTTGGTGGGGATGGTTAGGGGTGGGGGTCTTTTGAGGGAGTAGTCAGGGGAAAAGTAGCAGGGGGTGGATGGATAGGGAGTTCTGAGGGGGACAGTCAGGGGGCTGGAAATGGGAGGGGGTCAGAAAGGGGGTCGGGGCCAGGCCATTTGGGGAGGCACCGCCTTCCCTACCCAGCCCTCCATGCAATTTTGAACCCCGATGTGGCCTTTGGGCCAAAACGTTTGCCCACCCCTGATCTAATTTATCTGAATCATCACCAGATTCACAGCTGGTTTAGATCTGTGTAGCTCCTTTGAAGTCAACCAATTTACACCAGATGATGATCTGGACCATAAAGTTTGTGGATTAAAAAAAATAGTCTGCTTTTGTCCAATGTCTATCACTTTCTAAGTAAAGTTGTTCAGTCAAAAGGAAATATTACCTGGTTGTTTTGATTTCTTTGGTCATTTAATTTTCATAGTTGTAGCTCCACGACCCTCTGCATGAGCTGTGTAGATTTCAGGAGATTTTTTCTGATTATCTGTAAGGGCAAAAGAGTTTAAAATTTCATGAAGACCCCTCCAGGATTGCACATGGCATAGAAAAACTTTTCAAGGAAATGTCAAAGATGAACTTTCTTTTCATGTTATACAATAATATGTACTCTAGAGTATATTATCTGGAACATAATTAGGAACCTTTGAACTCTAAAGTAAAAGCTGCAGAAAGTTAGATGTAGAATACATAGTGAAAACTAAATTTGAAATTTCATCTTATTGGCATCCTATACACAGAACTCTCCATAGAACTCTCATACACAGAAGTCTCCATAGAATCAGAGAGGTAACCATGTTAGTCTGGAATTGCAGAAGTGACAGAGTCCCATGGCGCCTTAAAGACTAACTAAAGTATTGAAGCATAAGCTTTCATGGGCTAATACCCACTTCGTCGGATGCAAACAGTGGAAGTATCAAGGGGCAGGTATAAATAGGTAGGCAAGAACCAGGTTAGAGATAATAGGGTTAGTCCAATGAGGCTGAACCAGCTTGTTATCTCTAATCAGGGAGGGTGAGGTATTCCTCTAGCAGCTGAATTGGAAGTGTGAACAGCGAGAGATGAGAAACTGCTCTTGTAGTTAGCTAGCCACTCCCTATTCAGTCCTAAATTGATTGTATCAAATTTGCAAATGAGTTGTAGCTCTGCAGTTTCTCTTTACAGTCTGGTCTTGAAGTTTTTTTGCTGCAATATGGTGACTTTTAAATCTGTAATTGTGTGTACAGGGAGATTGAAGTGTTCTCCTACAGGTTTTTGTATATTGCCATTCCTGATATCTGATTTGTGTCCATTTATCCTTTTTTGTAGGGACTGTCCAGTTTGACCGATGTATATAGCAGAGGGACATTGCTAGCATATAATGGCATATATGACATTGGTTGATGTGCAGGTGAATGAACCAGTGATGTTATGGCTGATCTGGTTAGGTCCTGTGATGTGTTGCTGGTGTAGATATGTGGGCAGAATTGGCATCGAGGTTTATTGCAGGGATTGGTTACTGAGTTAGAGTTTTATGGCGAGGTGTGCTGTTGCTGGTGAGAATATGCTTGAGATTGGCGGGTTGTCTGTGGGCCAGGACTGGCCTGCCTCCCAAGGCCTGTGAAAGTGAGGGATTGTTAGTCTCTATAACCACTGTCCTTCGCCTTTCTCTATTGATACAACTAAGACAAACCAATCTTTGAGAGTCTTTTAGGCATTATGCTGGACTGAGCTCATACCTTGTTTCTACCCTGTTAAGCTTAGTTCTAACACAACTTTTTTCCTCAATAGAATTAGTGGCACTAAATATTAACAAACTTTGGCCCCAATCCTGCTATTTCCAACACATCAGAGCCGTAGTGACTTCAAAAATAGCTCACCTACTGCAAATTTTAGGATTGGGGACTTGGTTTATTTTTACCCCTAAACAATTTGTTCATAAAAGGCTGAAAGCTCAAAGATGTGGGTAATTATTTAATGGGGTAAGTTTGGATAAGATAATGTGATAAATAGAGTAAACATTGAATGTATGTGTCTTTTGATAATTATACTTCATCCTCAAGTTAGACAAAATTACACACAAATACCTATGTTAAATCAACTTTATTAAGGTTGAAAAGGCAAGCACACAAAAGTAAGGAAATGCCACAATTAAGGTTGTCTATTTCTAAAAACAAACAACAATTTTAAATTAGTCACATATATAATGGGAAGCCCTCAATGCCCTCTCTTATGATAGGGTTCAAAGAAGTTCAGAGAAAGAAGTTAGGCTGGAGTCAAGGGCTGATAGAGAAGAGGAGTGAAAGAAAATAGTAACAAAGATGTAAGCATGAGCAGACATCGATAAAGCAAGAGTAGCTAATAAAGGGTTCAAGGAAGGTAGTGCAATGACTGGAGCAGCAGATGAGGATGTCAACCTCACTGCAGGATTCTGGTTGTCTGAATATTTTCGTTTTCAGGTGTAAGCCTTTACTTATGTCTTACCATTTTGAGATAATAAGTCTTCTGCTTTTGGTGAATTATATCAAACTAATACAAATAGCTTGCTAGTCAACAGAAAGAAAGCTGAAAAATAGCTAGCAGCTACATGGAGCTTGCAGCCTGATAACTGTCACAGAAAATTAGTTGCTGAAGATGCTCATTCCAGAATAGGTAAATCTCAAATGAAGACTGCTATAGGACGGATAGACATGACTATTAAATATGTACTTAGGCAATACTGGAGGAAGGGTACATGGAAAGTGAATAAAACCCATTGTACTGTAGAAGGAGACCCACACGCACACATGAAGATGTACTTGTATTGTTATTTAATCCAAACAATGCAGCAGAAATTACCTTCTAGATATTTATTAGAGTTACTGGAAGACTGTTTACCTAACTGCTGGGTGAGAAGAGATAAACTTAAAACTTTAGCAGCCAAGAAGTTATATATGAAAGAATGAAGGGTTTCTAACTTATAATTTTTATTAATTTTTCCAAATACAAGAAATATGCCAACATACCAGATTCACCATAATACACAAAGTAAATAAAGGGGGTTAGTATAAAGGGAGGGTAGGGTCATTTTAATCCAGCCTTCGAGCTTCCGCTGAGGTGGGCCTGGTGCTTGCCCCACTCCGGCATTCCAGCTGGGGAGCAGGGTTGGGGTGGCTCCGCACGGCTCCCAGAAGCAGCGGCATGTCCGCCCTTCGGCTCCTATGCATAGGGGCAGCCAGGGGGCTCCACTCCGCATGCAGCCCCTGCCCCAAGTGTTGTCCCCACAGCTCCGATTGCCAGGAACTGCGGCCAATGAGAGCTGCAGGGGTGGCATCTGATACCAGCTGGAAGCTAGACATGGAGTCATTGATCACTACCTGTTGAGCTTGACGATCTAGCCAGCTTTCTATCCACTTTATAATCCATTCATCTAGCTCATACTTTAACTTGCTGGCAACAATACTGTGGGAGACAGTATCAAGAGCTTTGCTACAGTCAAGGAATAACACGTCCACTGCTTCCCCCTCATCCAGAGAACCAGTTATTTCATTATTGAAGACAGGTTAGTTAAGCATGACTTGCCCTTGGTGAATCCATGCTGACTGTTCCTTATAATTTTCCTCTCCTCTAAGTGCTTCAGAATTGATTCCTTGAAGACCTGCTCCATGATTTTTCCAGGGACTGAGGTGAGGCTGACTGGCCTGTAGTTCCCCAGATCCTCCTTCTTCCCTTTTCTTAAAGACGGGCACTACATTAGCCTTTTTACAGTCATTCAAGACCTCCCCCAGTCGCCGTGAGTTTTCAAAGAAAATGGCCAATGGCTCTGCAATCACATCCACCAACTCCTTTAGCACCCTCAGGTTCTGGCCCTGTGGCCTTGTGCTTATTCAGCTTTTTCTAAATAGTCCTGAACCACTTCTTTCTCCACAGGGAGCTGGTCACCTCCTCCCCATACTGGGTTGCCTAGTGCAACAATCTCAGATCTTTCTCAGCAGCACTATTGCCTCACCAGTTATACTCCAATTTGCATTTGTTTTTTTCTTCCTAAGTGTAGTACTTTGCACTTCTCTTTATTGATTTTCATCTTGTTGATTTCAGACCAATTCTTCAATTTATCAAAATCATAGTGAATTCTAATCCTATCCTCCAAAGTTCTTGCAATCCTTCTCAGTTTGGTGCCATAAGCATACTCTCCACTCCATTATCCAAGTCATCAATGACCCCAAGTCAGCCAGATACTTAAGCATATGCATAACTTTAAACATTGGAGTAGTCCCATTAACTTAACTGGGACTGCTCATGTTCCTTAAAAGTTATACATGTGTTGCAATGGGACCAATGAGTGCACCTTGAAAGTTCCCAGACATTTAATTTTTTTGTTTGTTTGTAACTATCAGCTGATGCCATGCATCTCTATTCACATGTCCCCAACAACTTAGTAAGTATATGCAATCATAACACAGGAACTAAAAAAGAACTGGAGAACAAAATCTTCCTTAAGCCATAACACATAAAGATATTCAAATAATTAGCTGATGATCTTTCAAGCATATGCTAATTAACAAGGAAGCTTGAAGCATAACTAGAAGGAAAAATCAGTTACGCTTGGGACATTAACTTAAATTGTCATGTTAGAAGGACAGTGAGCCTCTCACTGTAGGGAAAGGGGTATTTTCATTTTTTTCTATAGAAATATTTATGAACATAATAATGAGATATTTTGAAGGAATTCACTCTTCAAGGGATTATTTTAATCATCCATTTAGCAGTTAGCATCCCTTCCCCACTGGGTATTCACCTGATATGGCATCCTAGTGAGTGGAAGGTGGAATTATTCAGATGTATTCTGTTTCTAGTTTATTACAAATTTAAAGCAATCATTTAGAATTAAAAAAAAGCAATTGTTAAGAACCAGTACAACAAGCCTGAAATACAGCTGCCGAATAGCAGCAAATAAATTTTACATAATGCCTTATGCAGGAAGAAGTAGGACAGGGGTAGGCAACCTATGGCATGAGTGCCAAAGACGGCACGCAAGCTGATTTTCAGTGGCACTCACACTGCCCCGGATCCTGGCCACCGGTCTGGGGGGCTCTGCATTTTAATTTAATTTTAAACGAAGCTTCTTAAACATTTTAAAAACCTTATTTACTTTACACACAACAATAGTTTAGTTATAGATTATAGACTTATAAAAAGAGACCTTCTAGAAACATTAAAATGTATTACTGGCACGTGAAACCTTCAATTTGAGTGAATAAATGAAGACTCGGCACACCACTTCTGAAAGATTGCCAAGCCCTGAAGTAGGGTTTCCCTGCAGGACAAGAAGACACAGCAAAACAGTGAAAAACTATCCAAAAACATTGAATTTGCTTTTAGATGAAATATGTAATGTGTTGCTTTGAGTTGCAAGGGAGAGACAGTTGGGAGAGTCTATCTGTGGGGAGCTATTCTTTCTGGATCAGCTTCTGAAATCTTTAGGATGATGAGCAAGGAGAGAGATTCAATGTAAGTAATCCTGCCTCTGTCTCCTCCATGAAAACTTTTCAATTTTTCATGTCCACAGCTTTATTTTTTATTTGCAATCTCTTATTCTGAAGTGGATTTTGCTCAGATGTGCACTCCTGTCCTCTCAGCTTATTTATACACAGCATAAACAAACACAGACAAATTCACTCAGGAATGTCTTCTCAGAATTGTCTGTTGTCTGTTTGCCCTAGTGCTTGTTTACTTTTACTTCCAGTTGAACTACAGTACAAGATCTTCCTGCCTATGATGAAAGCCTGAAAGGGTAACGACTCCTCACATAGAAAGCTGGCTTTCTAGCAGAGGAACTCTGTGGGGAGATAACATCTTTCTCTTTATGAGTCCTGGCATGCCCCTTATGAAACACGAAAAAGTACATGTGAACATGACATCCCTGTGAACAGGTACCAGGATTCCTGAGATCACTAGAAACCAAACCAAAACCTAAGGGGACTGATCCGGCCACCATGCCCCTCGAAGAACTTTCATGGAAATAAATGGGAGTTCTGATCAGAGAATGCTTACAGGATTGGGACCTAAAAAAGTCAACAACTCTGGAAGACTACTGCACAGCTAACCATGGATCTACTCTTCAAACATTATACAAAATGTAGAGGAATCCCTACCCTCAAACCCTATCTCCTTAATATTCTTCACGGGGTCTCCTCTCTCCTCCTCCTCTGTTACTGGAAACACCACATCAGATTCAAGCTTCTTGTCTTTATGCTTTAAAATCCTTGACAATCTTGTCTCACCCTTCTAATCCACTCTTGTTTTTGAAAAGAAACACATATCTTTAATTTTCCTTTCAAGTGGGGTAATACGAATTGCATTCTGATATGCCTGAGAGTTATAGCACGAGAGATCATTCTTTTTCTGTCTGTGCACAGACTTGAAATCACAGACGAGGTAAACCTGTTGACTCAGAGGAGTAGGAGAAAATTTGCCTCAGTCAAATATCTACAAGGCAATGTGCATGTGATTGCATGGTTAATATTCCTAGTGAATCTGTAATTTCACTGATCCTGTTACTTGCATGCAGGATTGATTTTTTAATATATAATGGAGCAGATTGTGGCTGGACCTACAGTGATCTAACTTCCCATCTTGCAAAGGAACCAACCCATAGGGGTGGGGAGTATAGGCAGTGGCCTGAACTCACACCACTGTCAGTGACAGATTCCCCATTGCATAGTCCTGATTCTCTCCACACCAGTCAGTGTAGCTTGCCAACAAAAAAGACTGAATTGTTTGTATGCTGCACCCTGTGGAAAAGGTGGCGTAGCTCCCACTTCCAGACCCCAGAGGAATGCTAGTTGAAATAGAAATACCTGACTCAGGCATTTCCAGTAAGAGCCAACTGTTAATTACCTGCAGCAATTAATTGGAATAGTACATCTCTACCATCTGAATTCAATTATATTTTGATTTTTTTAAAATTTCCCATAGGGCACAACACACGAACATCTTTATACGCCCTTATGACATTCTGTATGACTTCATTACCTTGGCCAGGAGTATTGCTTTCATATAGATCTTGATATAGAGAGCCAGAAGCAATTATTTCAAATACCCTTTTCTCCCCAGTATGTGGCCTAACTTTCAGAGGTGCTAAACACCACTGAAATCAATGGAGGTTGCATGTTCTTGGTGCCCCTGAGAATCATGCCATTGGTGAATATAGATATAAATATGTTATATAGACATCTGATGGATGACTAATAAATAGATTTTAGGAAAGATATGAAAGATAATCATAGATTTTAAGGCCACCAAGGGACATATTCATAGAATCTTGTTATGTCTTTTTCTGCTAGATTAAACTGTTCACTATCAGAAAATTCTTCCCCGTGTCTTTGAAAACTGTTATCAAGGTGTCTCTTAACTTTATCTTGTATACTGTAAGACAAGTAGATTGAGCTTCCTTAATCTCTCTTTATAAGGTATGTTTTCCACTCATCCATCATCCATCCTTCAACCCACTCACCCACGATAGACACAGATCCCTAGAATGGGATTTTCAAGGGCATTCTGCACTGACCCAACTCTGCTTTCATTTTCTTCAGATTCTTTCTTGGGGCTAGATTCACAAAAGGATTTGAGTGACTAACTACCAGTTTAGGCACCTAAATCACAGAATCAGGTCCCACTGGGATTTAAAAAAAAAAAAAAAATCTCAGCTGCTGTCGCTCCCTGTAGGTACCTAAACTCACTCAACTTCTACATTTTTACAGTAAGCCTTCCCAGATGCCTGTCTTCCTGACTCTACACATGCACACTACAGCCTCACTCTATGCCTAAGACCTAGTGAGATACGCAATCCGGTGGAAGATAAACATTCTCTTGCCTAACTCACTTGCAGTAAGTTCACCAACCTTAGCATGACCTGTATGCAAACTCACATAAAACAGCGAAGGGGAGCGATCTCCTTATAAATTTTAATCCAATGATTAGCATATTTACCTGGAATATGGGAAACCAAGGTTCAAGTCCCCTCTCCACTTAATTCAGAAGGAAAAACATCAAAACATGTCTCTCACTTAAAACTAATCAATTTATTCAACAAAGGAAGTCTTATCTGTAGTTAATTTAACTTACTGTTTCTGGTCACTGTGTCCTTTGGGATTTTGGAATCAGTAGATATCCTCTCATACCTATTTTTTATTCATAGACTGGAAGAGGAAAACAAGCTTTCCTACTTTTTCAACTCTTGACTGGTTTAACAATTTTGAATGAATAGCTAGTCATTGAACTGAACTGACTGAATAAACTGAAATTCAGAAAACATTCTCTCTTCACCTGAAGAAAACCTACTGATGTAAAAAGCTGATTTAGCAGTTCAACAAACTGGTACTTAACCAGTGACTTCCACCAGTAAAGTGATTTGACTTTCTTTAAAACTTGGCAGCAAACATACACTGCTTAATATAAATGATTTTAATAATAAGCATTATCATCGGTTGTCATAATTTCAAATTTAATTTTAAGCATAGATTTATTTTTTTAAAAAACCTATTTAATTTAAACTAAAAAAATTTGTTTTTTTTAAATCATCAATTTTTATCCACCCTGACCAGAACTAAGAAAGGAAAGGAAGGAAAGAATTACAATGATATTCTTATTTTGGCAAGAAAAGAGCAAGACAGACCATGTAGAAAGTGAGTTTTCCACAAACGGAGTAATGCAATAAAAACCCATTATTTTCAAATATTTGTTTTGTACAGGTAGGCAGATGATACAAAGCCAAACTGCTCTGGAACGACCTGTGGAGAAAATGTAAAAAAAGAAGCAATATGTGCTAATCCCCCTGATGATGAGCTATTGAATTAATCTTTAATTGTAATGCTCACAAAGTACCTCAAGTGTCTACCTGGTATCAAATACAGACATGTTGCTAAAAAGATTTCTAGTAATTTGTAAAAGGATTCTGATTTTCAAGCTTTTCTAGGAGTTCAACATTTATCCCATAATCTTTGCAACCATTTGTATTTATATATATAATGGCCACAATTTCAAACCTAGGTTTCTAAGACCATCCATGCGGGAAATATTGACCAACATTCTAAATTTGGACCTTGATCCTACAGACTAATTGATGCAAGCAGATTCTTGCCTGTGTGGAGACCCACTGACTTCAGTGAGGCTTCACACTGATCAGAATGCAGGGTCGGGCCATAGGAATCAAATTATCAAAGTTACCTCAGCTTCACCTCTAATTCTGTGCACATAGTTTTGCATATTCATTCAAGCACAGGCGCAAAAGATAACTTAGGTGTCAAAATGCTGTTTGCCCCAAAATACAGGGAGACAGATCTCTAATGCAAACCCTAGCCACTATAAAATTTGCCATTTGACTTCAAATGTGAACAGGATTTCACCCATAAATTCTACTAATGGCATCTGCAGTTGATTGCACCCACTAAACTATTCAATAGTAGAGGCTTTTTTTTTTTTTTTTACTAAGGCCTGGTTACACTTACAGGATTATAGCGCTTTTGGTTATAGCGCGTCCCATATACAGCAATAGGTATTACTCTAGAGCATGCCCACACTTTGACCCACCAGCACTAGAGCATGTCCACATTAGCGGCGCTTCAGGCGGCATTAGGAGCAGCGCAATAGGGCAGGTATCCCACAGAGCACCTCTTCCCAATTTGGCACAATGCCTTGTGGGAAGGGGGGCATCACTTGCAGCCATTCTGCATCCTGTTCCATCTCCCCGTGATGCTTTGTGTCATATCCCAGCAATCCCTATGTTTCCGTCCACCTCAGGCACCATCTTTCAACGGTTTCAGCAAGGCGCGCTCGTCGTCCGTTTTTTCGTGTGCCGTAATGGATCGTGAACTGCTGAGGAGCATGCTGGCAAGTGTTGCCAGCACAATTCTCTTTGCAGCGGAGTTCATTCTTGACATGGAAGGTGACAGTAGTGATGGGTCTGAAGAAGACAAGCTCGAGCCGAGGAACGCATTGGACACTAAACTGATCGTCGCTTTAACAGACATGCTCACGATTGTGGAACACCGCTTCTGGGCACAGGAAACAAGCACTGAATAGTGGGATTGCATCTTCATGCAAGTGTGGGACGATGAGCAGTGGCTGCAAAACTTTTGCATGAGAAAAGCCACTTTCATGGGACTATGTGCTGAACTTGCCCCCGCCTTGCAGCGCAAGGACACCAGATTGAGAGCTGCCATCCCGGTGGCTAAAGCACTCTGGAAGCTGGCCACCCCAGACAACTATGAATCAATGGCCAACCACTTTGGGGTGGGAAAGTCGACCGTTGGAGTCGTGTTGATGCAAGTGTGCAGGGCCATTAATAGCCTCCTGCTACGAAAAATCGTGACTCTTGGTGATGTGCGTGACATCGTAGCTGGCTTTGAGCAGATGGGGTTCCCTAACTGTGGAGGGGCAATCGATGGGACCCATATACCTATTCTGGCGCCCGCCCACCTAGCAGACGAGTACGTTAACCGAAAGGGGTACTTCTCCATGGTTCTTCAGGCGATTGTGGATCACCATGGGTGTTTTACTGACATTAATGCAGGCTGGTCGGGAAAGGTGCATGATGCACGCATCTTCCGCAACACCGGCCTGTTCAGGAAGCTGCAAGGAGGCACTTTTTTTTCCAGACCGAGGATCCCCGTGGGGGAAGTTGAAATGTCCATTATGATTCTTGGCAACCCCGCTTACCCTATAATGCCCTGGCTCATGAAACCCTTCACAAGGAGCCTGGACAGCAGCCAGGAAAGGTTCAACTACAGGCTGAGCCACTGTCTAATGACTGTGGAGTGTGCTTTTGGGCGTCTCAAGGTGCACTGGCACTGTCTATATGGGAAGCTAGACTTGGCAGAGGGAAGTATCCCCATGGTTATTTCCACGTGCTGTGCCCTACATCATTTTTGTGAGCGGAAGGGCGAAGGCTTCACTATGGCATGGTCCTCGGAGGTTCAACAGCTGGAAGCCATGTACCGTATATACTCGAGTATAAGCCGAGTTTTTCAGCCCACTTTTTGGGCTGAAAAAAGCCGCCTCGGCTTATACTCGAGTCAGTTCCTCCCCTCCCCGCCGGAAAAAAAAAAAAAAAAAAGCGCCTCGCTCTCCCGTCCCCGCCGCGCGGGCGGGCTGCCGGGAGCATCCCGGTTCCCCCCTCCCCGCCGCGGGCGGGCTGCGCTCCCAGCAGCCCGCCCGCGGCGGGGAGGGGGGAACCGGGACGCTCCCGGCAGCCCGCCCGCGCGGCGGGGACGGGAGAGCGAGGCGCTTTTTTTTTTTTTTTTTTTTTTTTTTTTTTTCCGGCGGGGAGGGGAGGAACCGGGCAGCCCGCCCGCGGCGGGGAGGGGGGAACTGGGACGCTCCCGGCAGCCCGCCCGCGCGGCGGGGACGGGAGAGCGAGGCGCTTTTTTTTTTTTTTTTTTTTAAATTTTTTTTTAATTCCAGAGGTCTAAGGCTGTTATTATTTACATTCTTCTTCATGAATTTCACTGTACTGTACACCTCAGTAAGGACTCTGAAATTGATGTCCCGTGCTGGCATGTGTCCTTTCTTTGCCTTTGTGGGGTTGGAGTAATAAACTCCCCTACAGTCTTCAGTCGTAAGGAATGTGTTTTACTTCTCCCCCTCCCCCTCCAGTTTGGATCAATGGTAGTGAACAAAGAACATTTTCTTTTGTCTCCTTGTAAAGTTTCTCCAGTCCACACCTGAGAGGCGGCCTCCTTTTCTCATGTGCACATGGAAAGGGTTTGCAGCACATTGCTAAACACATGCTGGAATTCCATAGGAAAAGGAGAGAATCAATTCTAGCCTTTTAAAATCTAGTAAAGGGAAAATCCATATCCTCTTGATGTCAATGCGGGGTTTGAGTTGTGTTCAGTAGAAGCAGGATTTGGGCCTAAGGGTTCCTCTAGTAACACAGGATTTCCCATATTATATCATAACATTGTCTGTTATTTCTGTTTCATTAGCTACTCAACTGATCTGCCTTGCCTATATTTGGGATTAGCCCTGATTCAGACATTGGGGACCAGCTAATGGTCTAGCTAGCTACACCAGTGAAAACCTAAAGTATGGACAAGAAGTTATGCTTTGCACTGGCTGAGATTACCCCAGTTTCGAACATCAATTTCTACATCAATTACTGGCCACTGATTGCTGAATCCCATGTGCAGACAATGTTGTACTAGACTTGTCTCACTTTGCTTAATTTCATAAATATTTTCTGATCTTATTGGGCCAAATCTTACAGCCCGCCCGCGGCGGGGAGGGGGGAACCGGGACGCTCCCGGCAGCCCGCCCGCGCGGCGGGGACGGGAGAGCGAGGCACTTTTTTTTTTTTTTTTTTTTTTTCTGGCGGGGAGGGGAGGAACCGGGGCGTAATGCATATTTACTCTCCTTTAGGCAGGTTGAGCCAATAATGATTGCAATCAATACAACAGTCTTTAATCAGTATAGTTTTATTATAGAAGCTTCAAGGGTCTCCAACTATCAGATGCACTCACTTACATTTTGTGGGTGATTTACCGGATGTACCTTGTGAAAACTACTAAAAGAAGTTTAAAATGTATTTTCATTTGGAGTGAGTGAAAATCCTGATAGATACGGTATCTATTTTTATTTTTGAAATTTACCGGTAGCTGCTGCATTTCCCACCCTAGGCTTATACTCGAGTCAATAACTTTTCCAGCTTTTTGTGGTAAAATTAGGTGCATCGGCTTATATTCGGGTCGACCTATACTCGAGTATATACGGTAAGCACAGCCAGAGAGCAGGGCTCTTAGAGGGGCCCAGCGCGAAGATACAAGGATCAGGGATGCCTTGAGGGAGCATTTTGATGCTGAAAGCGAGTTCTAATGGGAATTCCAGAGGGAGGGAGGGAGGGTGCATTCTGTTATTAGGGTCAGCGCGCTGCTCACGAGCCATCTCCCTCAACTGGATCTGTTCATCCCTCCGCTTGCTCTCATTCTCCCACATGTGCCGTAATGGATCAACGCGATTCTCCATTACAGCCTGTTGCATAACTTGTTGTAAAAGATCTTCCTTGCTCTTTCGTGGTCTCTTTCTAATCCTCAGCTTCTCAGCTGCAGATAAGACTGACAATGATGGGGTGTTCAAGGTCGAAACTAGGGAAAGTCAGTGCAAAATTAAAACAGAGGATTCCCTTGTTCACAACAGACAGTGCTATGATTCCCCTGCATTCCAAGTTTCTCTGTCCCGTTTGCCTGTCCCACACACAGCTACAGCACACAGAGAGCAACTGAGCCCCTGCCATGGTGAGTTGTCTCAGGATGCAGGGAGAATGACTGTTTCCCTGCCTTGCTGTCCTGTGGCTTGGGGGGAGTGGAGGGCATTTGCGGGAACTGTACTCTGAGCACTGTCCCAACATTCTCTGTATAGGTGTTCGTGCTGAAAGATATCTCGCTGCTGCGGGTGATGGAGCAAGAAAGGGAGGGCATTCTAATGAGATGCAGCTTTCGGCCAGGGTCATATGCAGCTTGCCTCTGCAGCAATGCTCCCCCCACCCCTCGTAGAACAGTGGTGGGGACTAGTGAGTGTGGACGGGACAGGGACCACACTGGCTCTCCCGAGAAACCTGCGCAGGCACATTGTAAGAGCTCTTATTGAGACCTTTGAAGAAATCACGGATGACGATTACTGTGATGTACCAGAGTACATCAATGCACTATTCCACATGTAGGCAAGCATGCAGCAAGCATCCCTTTCCACCCTCACCCAAGTTGCCTGCCTTCCCTATAGAAAAGTATCTGTACCTGCGCAATCTGCTGCCCTTCTCCCCGCAACTGCCGGATGCTGTGGCTGGCTCTGGCTGCCCTCCGGGCTTGAGAAGAGTTCCTGGCTACATGTGTCCTGTGACTCCTCCATGCCCTGGGTCGCTGCCATGGCTGCTGCCTCCTCTTCCTCCTCCGCCTCTCCGTCCTCCTCTTCTTCAGCCTCCTCTCCCCACCCCCACCCCCTTTTCAGTGGTGGGCTGGGAAGAAGTATCCTGGGTGGTCGATGGAGTGCACGTTGGATCACCACCAAGTATCGCATGCAGCTCATTGTAGAATTTGCAAGTCACAGGGGCCGCCCCAGAGCGGCTGTTTGCGTCGCGGGCTTTGCGATAGGCACTCCTAAGCTCCTTTACTTTTGCCCGGCACTGCAGAGTGTCCCGGTCATGGGCTCTTTCCGCCATGGCCCGTGATATCAGGGCATATGTATCATAATTCCTGCAGCTAGACCGCAGCTGAGACTGAACAGCCTCTTCCCCCCAACAACTGATGAGGTCCATCACCTCGCTATTGTTCCACGGTGAAGCTCACTTATTGCTAGGAGGCATGGCACATGGAGTCATGGCCAAGCAAAATGGTTACCTGCAACGATTGCCTGAGGAGCACTCCACGCCTGGCTGGAGCAAACAGGAAGGGGATTTTCAAATTTCCCTGGGAATTTAAGGGGCGAGTCTGACGTGTGGTCACCTGAGGACGCGACAGAAGAGTTTGAAAGTGATGACCAGAGTGGCTCGAACAGGAATTATGGGCCAGGCTGGAGGCTAATTAACGCGCAATGGGTGTCTACATTCGCACCGTAGCACTACAACCCTTATTCCCTGTACAGAGGTGGATTACCACGAGCGCTATAAACTTGGATTTATAGCGCAATACGTGCCTTGCCAGTGTGGACGGGTAGGGAGTTATAGCGCTCCTGGAGGCTTTATAGCGCTATAAAGTGCCAGTGTAACCAAGGCCTAAGTCTATGAACTGCATTCCAACAGTTTCCATGTATATGTGATTTAATTGGTTCTGAGTTGTACCTACTAAAGTAAAATGAATACTAAAACAAATTCAGGACAATTGCAGCTAGTCCAAAGAACAACAAAGGAAGTAATAACAATTCACACTGCCAGACTGATAATGCACAGGCCTTGTGCTAGAATCATTAAGGCATTATCTGTTTTATACATGAGGATATAGAGAGCCTAGTTTTAGTTGATGGGGTAGAGTAAGTAGTCATCTTTAGCAAAACAATAAAAACAATTAAGTACTAGCAATCATTGTTCTGCAGTACCATTCACTCCAGGCATGGGAATTCTTGTTCCCAAATACTGCAGTCCTATAGGGAAAGATTCCATTACTGACTGCACTGCAGCTGAGCATTTATTTCATATACAATGCTAGTTCCATGCATAGCAATTACACTGACATCAATAAAAACTTCACATACAGAATATGCAAGACAGACCCAGAATGCAAGCCAGAGAGAATTATGCCATGTAGTGTTGTCAGTTGGTTTTGAGCAAGTGCACTAGGAATTATAATTGTCAGATACACACTACATCTACTGTGTAAATGCACTACATTCTTTTTTTCTCTAGTAATACCAACTTTAGCTCCCCTTTTAAAAAAAATTACAAAGATATAAATAGAAATATACAAGTTATTTTGTTATGTAATAGGTGATAAGGTTATGAAGAGTCACTGAAAAGTGATGACAAATATCCCTGATCCTTAGAACAGTGGCTCTCAACTAGGGATACATGTACCCCAGCCCTGATCTGCCTCCCAGAGCCAGCACCCTCTACTGCCTCCTGCACCCAACACTCTGCCTCAGGCCTGACCGACCCCCTCCCAGAGCCAACATCCCATATCCCCTCCTGGATCCCAACACTCTGTCCCAGCCTGAAGCCCCTTCCTACACCCAAACTCCCTCCCAGAGCTCGCACCCCTCACCCCCTCGTACAACCCAACCCACTGCCCCAAGATCAATCCACCCTCAAACTTTGAATCCCTCGGCCCTAGCCCAGATTGACAGAACAAGGAGTAAGAGGCCATGGTTACACTTACAGGATTATAGTGCTTTTGGTTATAGCTGTCCCTGTATACAGCAATAGGTATAGTGCTATAGCGTGTCCTAGCATGGCCACATTTGCAGCACTTGCAGCAGCACAGGGAGTGGTGCACTATGGGCAGCTATCCCAGCATTCAGCTGGGTGCAACGTGCTTTTCAAACGAAGAGGGTCAGGGGGAACATGTTGTGTGTATGCGGAGGGAGAGAACTTCGTGCTGAGAGGCTGTCAGTGAGTGTCCTTTGAAATTCAGAGCCTGCTAGTTTCCTCCATAAACATTTGTACTGCTTATCTGCTGAGTTAAAAGAGAAACTCTGAGAACGTCCTTCCACATTCCTCCAGCCGAGTTCAAAACAAAGGAAAGAGACGTCAATTGCCTTAAATGGCTCGGGGCATCTCCAGAGATCACTTAAAATGCTTGAAGTGTTAATACCCATTCACACTAGAGATAATATGGAACAGTCAATACGCAATAGCTGTTAATCGGGGAAGGGAGGATTACCAAGACTGGTATAACTGTGGGTTTATAGCGCAATATGTGCCTTGCCAGTATGGACGGATAGGGAGTTATAGCGCTCCTGGAGGCTTTATAGCGCTATAAAGTGCCAGTGTAACCAAAGCCATAGTCTCAAGTTGCAATGCGGGAGGTTTAGGTTGGATATTAGGAAAAACTTTTTCACTAGGTGGGTGGTAAAAAAAATCCCTTTTTATCAGGTTACAGAGGAGATTGAAAAAATGAAATTTGTAAGATTTTGACCAGATCTACCTAGTATGTTCTGAATAACATTCAAAGACTGACCTAGAGCCCAATCTAATGGTCATCAGGCAATAATCCTATGGAAGTCAATATGAGTTTTAGCCAAGTGAGGACCAAGTTTGGACTCAGCGTGAAAGTCTAAAAATAACTCAGTATGTGGCCTACATTTTTTCTTGCTATATTGTTGCTTTTGAGGTTTTGATGCATTTTCTCACTTTTTTTCTGCCTGCACTTTTAGGATTCCATCTTGATTTTATAATACAGGAAATGGTGAGACATATTTCAACACTGAGTGATGGATCAATGTAAAATTGCAATACTTATCTTGGTATCAGCTATATTTAATTGTTTCACATATTATGCCTTCTGAAAACAGTCACTAGTTAGTTCATTTTATGAATGCGGTCTTTTAAGGTGCAATATGTGTGACATTAAGCAGAGAAATTTCCCTTTGTTTTATCCATCTATCTATGAAAACCCCAGCCTAAGCACTTCCTATTTATTGTAGACTGGTACTATTAATCAGTTGCGTGTGGTCTGGCTAAAAGCTAAAATATCTGACAACACCAGCCCATTCAATTTTGAATGTCACAGATTGTACAGTAATTATTTTCTGTTTTGCAACTGTTTTGTATTTACTAAACCTTTCCTTAATAAATGCGTTTCGGTTGGTTATGCCTTTTCACAGACTTTTGCACACAAAGCTTTTAACATTAATATGACATCAACATGGGAATGAAGTCCAATTAACTCTAATACCTTTTATGTCACTGATCATATAATTAGTATTCTTATTGATTCCCAGAAATGTTGGATTCAAGGTTACCAGAGACCATTACGCTATGTAATTAGATGTACATACCTGTCATACAAATTAGAAAAAAGTAAGAGGCTTCATTAGCCTCTCATTACATTCTGAAAATTCAGGCTGTGTAATGAGAATTGATAGTTAGAGCTTATCCTAGAGAGATTAGAATTTAAATGGTGATATTCTTAGTTGAAGAAGGAGATTGGTTATATTTAAAAGTATAGCAAAATATTCCTGAGGGTCCATATTAAAAAAAAAATAAAAGCTTGAAAACCATATATATGAGTGTGCAGATGTTCACTTCAGCCACGTATTGGAAGAACCTGAGCCAAGTCAAAATGTATTACTATTTCAATTTACTCTAATGTATTTTATCATTATTATTAGTCATAAATACCCTAATCAGGAGTGGAGTCCTACTGTGACGGATGCTGTAGATATAATGAAAGACAATCCCTGGCCCAAAGATTTTACTCTAGATTAAGACAAAACACAGCAGACAAGATTTAGGAGGGATGATGAAGATAACAGCAATAGGATCCCAGGGTTACATAGACCATCCAATGCATAAGTACAGGTTTCATGTCAGAATTTAAATATATAAACATGAGAAATTAATGAATCATTGCTGGCCATCCATCAAGTCATTAACAGTTGACAGTATCTGCATCTCAGAGTTGTATCTTTTGGAATGAAACATAGTATATAACTTTAAACTATTATAATCATATAACCAATAGCTTGAAATCTCCACAACCTTTAAATCACTGGAAAGATTATGTGGATTTTGTATAAGTTTAATGTGCTACTTTAGTGACTATCTGGGTAATGGAATGCTCTGTGGGCAACACCTTTGTGAAATCAGAACTTCATGGTGCTATTGATTTCTGCTACCTTACTGCATGGAAGTGTAATACATGTAGCACTTCCTTGACCATGCATTTTTTAAACTGTCTTTCTTGAGCAAACATTTATGTTGATAATACAACTATTAATATGCATGATGGGAGTTCCTCCCCTCTTTTACTGCATCAGAGTCTACACCTATATTCCACAGCCGTATCATTATTGTGACATATTCAGACATTTAGTTAATCTTTAAGGTGCCACAGGACTCCTTGTCCATCTAGAATGAGGACTTTTCTGACACAGAGCAGATATTAACTTTTAATGACCTACACATGGAGTAATTCTGTGGGCTTGTGGATGGAAATTCTTTTCTTCTTCCTGACACATATATTGATAAGTGCCCTTTAATCCTTTGCTAGAGACTGTGCACATCATTGTCATGTCAGCTAGTGAAATTTTTCAATCAAAACTTTTTTTCAAGAAATGATTCCAATTAGTTGATACTGAAACATTTTGTAAATTTGTGTCAATTTTGCCAAAATTTGGTTTGGTTGAATAAAACCTAAAAAAAAAAAAAAAAACAATCTTCAAAATTAAATATTTCAATTTTTTATTTGAAATGACTGTTCATTTTCAATTTTATTTGTAAAACTTATTATGATTATTAAAAACTGTTCCAAATTTAATTTTAAAAATACTTTTATTTACTTATTTATTTTTACCTTTCAATTTGCAGAAAATTTTGGAGAAAAATTACTGTGGTGTAACCCCTAACTGATTTCTACCCTCCCATCTTCCTATTGTTTGGAATTGCCAGTGAACTGAAAGATTTGTTATTCATCTCCAGCTCTATCAACGACAGAAAAAATTTATTCTCTTAGGGATATTGCAATGGTAAGACTGTATCAAAGCACTTTTTTTGGCCTATACTTACAATAGGAATAACTTACATCAGGGGTGGGCAACCTGCGGCCTGTCAGGGTAATCTGCTGGTGGGCCGCAAGATAGTTTGTTTACATTTGCACAGCCAACCGCAGCTTCCAGTGGCCATGGTTCACCATTTCCGGCCAATGGAAACTGTGGGAAGTGGCACAGGCTGCAGGGACATGCTGGCCGCTGCTTCCTAAACTAAACTTATTAAGAATTTAATTCCAAAGTAAATAACATACAGTTTAAATAGCAGGAAGTCTAGAAAAATCTCACCACTTTAAAAACTATGAATATCCCAGATAAAAGTGTACTCAAGAATAAATACATGAAATTATTGCCACTGAAATCCAAAGATTGCATCACTTAAATTGCAGGAATTCACCTGGCACAATAGAGAAGATAAATCACAGACAAAACAAAAGCTTTACATGAAAGAAGAAGAGGAATGAATCTAACCTGTCAAGGAACCTGGAGAGTGTAATGCACTGAATTACACAAGGAAATAAATGTGGGAAAAGGTAAGAAAATTAATGAGAAAGCATTAGGAAAAGCACCAGAAAAATGGCATAAGTAACACAACAATACCTAGCCAATGCCATAAAGTATAAAGCACTCAGAGAATATTAGTGAAAATTATGAACTATTCGTGTATCAACTAGGAATTTAATTACTTTGAATATAGCAGGCAACATCCAAAAAAGATGCCATTTTACAATAAAGGGCAAACAATTAAAATTGCTATGCAGTAGAACAAAGTATTAGTGTTCATTTCATACATTTTTAAAAATTGAAAACTAACATCCATACATTTTATTATATTCATGGAAATCTCAGAATTTTCATTACAGAAATAAAGATTAACCTGAGAAAGACAGAGGCAAGGGAATACTAGGCAGTGGTTGATTTGGGATAAATTGGTGGTGTTCAGCTTCGAAAAGAGATGACTAAGATGAGATATGATACAAATCTATAAAATCAGCAATGGTGCAGAGAAAGTGAATAAGGGAGTGTTATGTATCCTTTCACATGACACAAGAACCAGTCATCAGCCAATGAAATCAATAAGCAGTACGTTTAAAAAAACCAAAAGGATGTACTTCTTCATACGATACACAGTGACCCTGTGGAACTCATTGCCACGGGATGTTGTGAAGGCCAAAAGTACAACTGGTTTCAAAACTGAATTAGGTATTTTCCTGGAAGATAGGTCCATCAATAGCTATTAGGTAAGGTGGTCAATGATGCAACCCGTGTTCTGGGTGTCACTAGCATGCCACATCTAACAGCTTTAAAAGTCATATTTTATTTTTGGTATAAAGATTATAAAGGTATCAATAACACATAGATCATCATAATTTACTTACAGTTAAAACAAGCAATGAAATATTTCTGGTCTCTTATTAATGTTTCAGTGATCTCTGCCTTGACTTTTAGAAAAGGTAACTTGGCACTTGATAAAAAATAAGGACACCCATTCTCAAGTCATTTGTCAATTATCACAAATAATTTTTGGACTACCTGGGGTTCTTATCTTTTTCATAAATCAAGGATTGTTCATCTGGCTGTCACAAGTTAATGTGTTGTGAGGTCAGCATTTTGTAGTGTATATATATTAATCCCAATACAACAACCAAGGGATCACAAGGCTAATTTATTCTGTGATTTTCAGAATTAGGGATAGGATTTGGCTTAAGTATTCCTGAATTTTAGCATGTGGGACTCTGCTATTTCAATATAATTTGCATCAAGATAGTGTAAGTGGGATTTGGCGACAGAGGACGGATCATTCAATAATTTCCCTGTTCTGTTCATTCCCTCTGAAGCATCTGGCATTGGCCACTGTTGGAAGATGGGATGCTGGGCTCAATGGACCATTGGTCTGGCCCACTATGGCCATTCTGATGTTATTAACCCAGGTATAAAAGATTTTGTGCAGGAATAAATAGGAGATTAAAGCTAAATAAAACAATGATTAATAATGCTCTATTTCATTTGCCATTTTTAACAGGACATACAAGATAAAACTTGAAAATTTGCTTCCTGAGAACATTTTGTTTATAAACTGAAAAAAAGAACAAATCCCCATGTGTGTCTGTCTCTCTCCTTCCTTTTTGTGAAAGACATGTTTAATTTTTTAAGGCCTCCTACATGGTAATCTAAGAAGAATACCAACAGATCGTCAACTGGTGCATGGGAAATCCTAGCTGAGGTTTCCAATGCAATGCAATGGATTTAGGCAGACACCTTCCATTGAGATTACAATTAAGGGAAGATATGTGTTTAGATCCTTTGTATTCCCTTGAAAATATCAACCTCTACTTTTATGCATTGGCAGATTTTTTTAAGAGGCATATTTTATATCAGAGCTAGCTTTTGGTGCACATATTTATCAGGACACATGAAACCATTAAGCAGGTAGAATTCATTATTTTCCAATTTGTGCTTGTCTAAACACAAAGGGCCTGATGCTGCTCCCACTGAAAGTTTCACCACCCATTTCATTGGCAGCAGGATTGGACTGGCATACAAAACGGGCAGCTAAAAAAGAAAGGGTGGAAGGCATTGTGGAAGTTGATATAATAATACCCACACTTCCATATTATAAATACTTGATATCTTGTTCTATTATGAAAGTGAGTGTATTATAATAATGATCCAACAAAAGTTTATACTTGTTTTTCAGACCTTTGCCCCAGCTTGCACTACATTGTTTCTTATCAATGTCTTTCCTTTCTCATGGGAATTTGTTTGAATAGAGACAACCCCATTTTAAACAATGATCCAGTAGGCTTCAGTATTTACGTATACGTTACAATAATGGCTTTTTCGCCCAAACATGATAAACTTAACTAAGAGGCAGTGTTCGGGAAAAATTGGCATGAATTATTATTACAAGGAAACGCCATGGTGCCAATGGCATCAAGGGATTATCTCTGGTACCATCTGAACTCTGCAAAAGAATGTAGCCCATTCTCTACTAAAAGCACAGCATGGGAATGCACTTGTGTTTTAAACATAAGCATATACTTTTAATGGTTTCCCCTTTCCTTGCTGACCCACTTGTTTATTCTCCTGTACTATTATCTGAAATAACTTTCTGTGTTTACAGATACGTTCTGCAAGAGTCCAATCCTGGGAATGATTACACAGCCCAAGCAGCAAGGTTACGTGCTGGTATTTCTGTTAGGATATGGAGATAAAATACTCCACATCTGGATTTACAATGGCTGGGGAGCCACTCCCTGGTTACCATTGACTAGATTCTCCATATGGAGCAATGGCTGTGGATCGAAACATCAGATGCTCTCCCACTCAACCCCCCACTGCAGAATAGTAGGAAAAGCATTGGCATGCAGGAGATAGGCTCATCAAATTCTCCCCAAACTCTGGTTCTATTTCGTCAGAGGAGGTATCACACCATGAAACTAGGGTGAACAGGATCAGTTAATGACTCGGGGTATTTAGCTGAATATTTGTGTTTTTTAAATAAAAACAAAAAATCTTCACTTATTTATTTATTTGAAGGGCGGGGGGCCCAGAGGAACTCAGTTCACCTTCTTCTTTTTAAAACAGAACTGAGGAGTCAGAGTTTAGGGTCTGAAGGAACATTAGATCATCTAGTCCAGGGACTGGCAACCTTGGCATGCGGCCCCACAGGGTAAGCACCTTTGAAGGGCCTGAATGGTTTGTTTACCTGCTGTGAACTGCAGCCAATGGGAGCCACGGTCAGCCAAACCTGCAGATGTGGCAGGTAAACAAACATTAAATTTTACCCCATTATCCCAATAACTTGCAGCAGGTAGAAGCATAATTTGCATTTATCTAAAGCATATCCACCAGAAAGGCATCCAGCTTTGATTTGAAGATATCATGGAGACCTTCCCTTCGCAAATGGCTACTCACCCCCACTTGTTAAAAAAAAGGAGAGGGGTGTCTAATTTATCATTTTAAATTGTTTGGTTTCAACTTCCAGCCATTAGTTCTTATTATGCCACTCTCCACTAAATTAAAAAGCCATTTAGCGCCTGGTATTTTCTCCCCATGAAGTTATTTATACACTATAATCAAGTCACCGCTCAATCTTCTTTTTTTTTTTTATAAACTAAACAGATTAAACTCTAAATCTCTCTCTGTGAGGTAATTTTCCAGCTCTCAAATAAGTTTTGTGGATTTTTCTGCATCCTCTCAATTTTTTCACCATTCATTTTAAAATGTGGGCATCAGAACTGAATGCCATTCCTGTTCACCTGTTTGAAGTCCTTTATCTAGCCACAGTGCATTTGCCCCACTTTATCTCTAATATGTGCCTTGGCATTGAATTGGAGAGACTACTCTTAATGGCTGTCCTTTAAGACTGCTATTGGAGTGGTGACTTTTGTTAACTGGACTGAAACTGACATTTTATGTCGCACCCTCAGCATATTTCTGTGGATGGTGGCTTTCAGTCACTACAAACCTTGAACCAGAGATGTAAAGGCTCCTCCACTGCATTATCAATCTTTTTTATTTTTCACACAACACACAACCAACCTGTGAAAATCCTTGCCTTGGGATGTTGCAATGGTCAAAAGTATAACTGGGTTCAAAAACGTTCATGAGGCCATTAGCCAAGATGATCAGGGATGCAGCCCCAAGCTTGGGACAACCCTGAACCTCTGGCTACCAGAAGCAAGGAGTGGATGAAAGGATGGATCAACTGTAATTGTTCTGTACAGTCCCTCTGAAGCTCTGGAATGGGCCACCGGCAGACACGGGATTCGGGGCATGATGGACCGTGGTCTGCCTCAGTATGGCAGTTCTTATGTTCTTAATCGCCTGAGTGATGTAGTGCCTACAAAATTGAGCTGAGCAGAGAGGGATCATTCTTTTTTGTGGAGGATTTTGATATTTCACAATTTTGTTAGATTTGAATTAAAACAAAAACCAAATTTTTCTACATTCACTGCAAAACAGAATTGCGGGTTGCCCTCAACTCATGGACCCTGGAGGTTCCCATGCTCTCAGCTCACTGTCAGCTGAGCTGCAGAGGAGACAGGAAGGTGTGCTGGCAGGAAACAGGCATTTAGGTTTGGAAACTCAAACAGTCTCTGCAGAAGGTTTCAGTTTTGGCAAATTGGCAAATTCTAACCAAAAACCCCCCACGTTTTATCTGAATTTTCTGATGATCTCTACCACCGGTCACTGATTAGACAGAAAGGTGCCGGTGCTGCAAAGTGCCAAGTACTCCCATCTCTTCTTGGCTGTAATAGGAATTGAAGATGTTCAGTACTTTGCATTGTTCAGGCCCTAAAACTACACTAGAATGATAGTTTGTGACTATCTAGTTCCTTTGCACCTTTTGGAAATGTATCTTATGAGATAACCCAACCAAAGCAACTGTAGCGCAGTCAGATCTGAGTAAGACTCTTTACCTGGTAACTAAATGTGCAGCATTTAAGATCCATTTGTACATGTTATTATGAGTTTACTCATCTCAGGGGGAATGGAATTTGATGATTCAATATTAAAGAATATTACATATTCCTTTGTACTCCCTTCAGGGTAATGGGAGAGTTCCGGTTTATCTCGCAGGAAGAAATCCTTTTCCAATTTTTTTGACCTGTAATATTCTTGATTTCCCAGTCATTTGAGGCAGCTGCACCTTAAACTGATGCAAACAAAATAATGAGTAAAGATGTGCTGGAAAGTGCTCTTTCTGAAAATCAGCACACAAAACCTTCAAGCAATCGGGTCACAGAGTAAGAACCCAGATTTATGCAGCTGGGAAACACACTTATTTGTACTCAGGTACAGTGTTACTCTCACCAAGGGTATGTCTTCACCCCCGTCGACTCCGGAACTTCATATGAACTTCATAAGATGCGAGGAAGCTGGAGTCAACAGAAGAGCGCGCCGCTGACTGCCGCCGCCATGAGGACGGACGGTAAGTTGGCTGCAGATACGCAAACTTCAGCTACGTGATTCATGTAGCTGAAGTTGCGTATCTGCAGTCGACCCCTCCCCCCCTCCCCCGTAGTGGAGACCAGCCCCAAGATAAAGGTTGGTCAAATAAATCCATCTCAGTTCTCTCTAAATGTCTTATGGGCCTTAAATGCAAAGTAAACGTCAGGTAAACCACCTCCTCTCACTTTTGCTTGAAAGTAGGCTCGGGTACACATGAAATTTCTGGAGAGTTAACCTTATGAACAAAAAACAGTTTACAAAACTGATAACTTTTAAGTGTGCAATGGAAAACAAAACCAAGAAAGTTCTTTGTGGGTGGGGTTTTGTTGTCAACAATAGCGTGGTGGTGTAAAGAAAGACATATATCTTTTATCAGATGGACTCAGTCATAATCACAGCAGGAAGTTCATTCAATCCTTCTAATTTCAAGGCCCCTTTTATCCAGAGAAAGATTTAAAGAATATAGGCTATACCTTGAGCTATTAAGTGTGGGAAGCTGCTTTTGGCTAATATTAATTCTGAAAAACACTACGAAGCCCCATTAAGAGTTGTCAAGAATGTAGATTTATCGGTCATTGTCTGCTAGCAGGCATACATCATGACTGTTTATACTATTTCAATAGGTCTTTGTGACATTGATCTTAGCCATTCTGCTACTAGAGCAGCCACACACAGGCACTCTGAGTGATGTGACAGTGTAAAAGCAGATGTTACCATCATGCTCCTTCATATTCCTCTTGCATTTCTTCAAATAACCCTTCTCTATCATAGCTCAATTAGTCAATGCTGAATGACATTGTGCATGTTATTCCCGAAGTATAAGAAAATGCTCTCCATGTCGAATTAATTGATATTCACAGGATGGAATGCAGCATAGTGGAAACATCAGTATGAGATAAACTGATCACTCCACTATTGCAGTGTCAGAGAAGCTGCCTGTCTCCATCCTATCAAAATACTGGTCTGTCTCTCTAAATATTTTAGTGGATTCAGGCCTGAATTCACAAAAAGAGTTAGACACGCAAGTCCCTATTTTAGACTCCTAAAACCCATTTTTGGCTCCACTTCTATGCACAAAACCCCTAATCCCTGTGATATCTAAACTCACTCAGCATCTAAATTTGGAGAGTGAAAATTCCCCAGGTGCCTGCATTTCTGCCTCTGGGAACACGCACTGCTGCCTCCCTGTGGGCATCTGATCACCCATCTCCAGCTAAGCCCCAGAGCGATTCACAAATTGAGCAAGCCAAGTGGATTAAAAAAGCAGAAGTGGATCTCTTTACCTCAAGTGGGTAAGAACAAGAGAGTCTTAAGAACAGAATTTATTGAAGGACCATTAACCCTGCATTTCACATAGTATTGCCTGACTGTTAGAAGTGGTGGAAGACACTGTTTAGAATCTAAATCAGACGTATCCAGCATAAAGTGGGTGGATCCAAAAGTGGGGCAGCTTTAAATGTTACCACTTGGAGATGTCTGAACAATGTCAGCTGTACCGGATGGATTTTTCAAATGTAAGAGGGAATACATGAAGCCAGTGAGTTCAGATGCCTTAATTTTGAGGTCAAAGTGCAGAGTACCGCTGCCCCTGCCTCTGAAAAGCAGGCCCCTTTAAGTGTCTCACAATGGGCACCTTAAAATTGGGTCACCCAAAAGCATTAGCTACATTTTGAAAAGCTTGGTCTCAGAGACACAGATGAGCTCTCAAACCTTAATAAGCAACTAAGCTTACCAGTGTATCACTAAAAGCTTTTAACTATTTTCCCTTAAGACTTTCTATATAACCTACTTCTGTTCTGAACATCTTCATACTCATCTGCATGAGTCTGACTTGGCTGCATGCAATCTGGAAATTTTGGCCACTGTTTTTGACTGCACTGTTTAAGGAAATTCACACTTGGCTTAGCTTTTAAAAGCATGTTACCAGTGGGTTCCTTGCAGGCAAAGGTATTAATATTCATTTGCTGGGATCAAGAGGGAGAAAACTTTTTGAATCAGAGATTCAGCATTACAAGTGTCTCGTTGTTTTAAGCTGAAGGCCAACCACTGCTGTATTTATGCTTTTACTCTGTGTCATGCAAGTGCTCCCAGAATGGAGGTGGCAGTACCTGGGAGAAAACATTTGTTACTGTTTCCATCAGAAACTCAAATATATTATTACTGCAGTGATACAAGAAAATATAAATCCTGCTAATACCAACTATTTAGAATCCCCTGCCTACTCAGTGTAATTATTATAAAGGACTAAACTTCCTCTCATCAGTCACAGCAAAGGATATAACAACTTTCTGACACCTCTCCAAAAGAGAAGTTACTTCATGCCATAGAGTTTTAATCTAAAATTATGTTTGATTCTCATATGATGGGGGCACAAAAAAAATCCCCATCAAAACCTAAAAATTCTATCTTTGAGTAAGTGGCAGTACTGAATAATAAATGTTCATGTGTCCCCCCCCCCCCCATCCTTTATCTTTGTGGAATTAAAAAGTGCTCTGGGGACCTGTTTGAATAACAAAAAGAACTGTTAATCTGCAAGTGGGGTGCTCGATATCACTCATGCAGGCTTTGTACTTTGTAACACTTTGTAGTTCCATCAAGAGGCAGGCAGGGGAGTCATTATGAGTATATACAATGTAACACATATACAGCGTATGTATATATAGTGTCTTGCATTCCAAAGAATCCCAATTTGTTATACAGTCTGATCTTTTAAGAATCATTTACATGGGATGAAACAACTGCCATGCTGCTAAACCACACTCCTATTTTCTTAAAGAGGTTAGTGCCCCAGATGCAGCTAGTCCATCAAACAGGTAACAGGGGGAAAGCCTGCACCAAGCTCATGTTCTACCTGGATGCTGTAGAGCCCAGGTCTGAATGGCATCTCCAAGTGTCCCTTTACAGTGGGACCTAGGATTTTTGTGCATGGGAGCAATGGGGAGGGCCCACTAGAACTGCCACTACTAGTCACCGTCCCCCAAATACTGGAAGCATATTAGAAGTCGGAGTCACATTTGCTGCTTCAGAGGATTAGCTTCCATAGAATCCCACACACATACCAACCCGGCTACTCAGGCTGGTGTATGGAAAAGAATGTGTGGGTGTGCATTAGAATATGGAGATGAGCAATAACATTTCATTTGGAAATCCATACTCAGAAGGTAAATGGAATATGCAGAATATCAATAACTCATTACAAAACTGTCACTCTCTGCATTGCGAGGGAAGAAATTTTATGATAGAGGGAGTAGATGGAGAACTCGGGGGATGGGGTGGGAGGGGAGGGATAGAATTAACAATCCCCAACAAAGAAAAAAAAAGCAGAAGAAAAAATTATATAATGTGTGTAAAATTTGCTTAAGTGGAATTTGCAGGACAGCACTCAGTAAAGAGTTCAACATATGTATGCTTTGATAAAAAGCAGATATCACTTTCCATAATAAAGGCAATAATAGCCAGGCATATGAAAAACATACAATGAATGAAATGAGTCCACTGCCAGAAAAACACCATCTGATGTTCATCAGATGAATGCAAAGAAGCTATATGAAGTGGTCACCTTCAAGGCCACTTAAAATTAGTACAGTGAATTTGATGCAGAAAATTCTTTCTAAAAATTATGAAGATATTGAAGTCCAGTCAGTGAGAGTAAACAGAAAATGTGCTTATTATAGCTAGGTCATGTTTGGGGTTATTTATTAGCAACCTTACATTTTTCATGTGAACGTTTCATGATTGTTATGAATGGGACCACACTAACAGAAAAGATGCAAATGTACACAATAGGAATTGTAAGAAGTTATCTGATAGCATCTAAAAGCAGCTAGATGGGGAACAAATTTCTGATAGGAGACAGCTACTTAATCTAGCGAAAGTTTAAACTACACAAACTCAGAAATAAGGCACACATTTTTAACCTTTGCAACAATTTACCCAGGAGTGTGGTGGGTTGATTCTTCACCACTTGGAGTCTGTAAGCCATGACTGGATATGTTGCTAAAAGATATGTTATACTGCAACCAAAAGATGTAGACTAGAACCAGAAATTACTGGGTGAGGTACTTTTGGCCTCTTTAATGCAGGAGATCCAATTAGAGGATCATAATGGTCCCTCTGTTGTTAAAATCAATCTATGAAGAGTAACCAACTACAACAAAACTCCAATATTTTACTGTCACAGACCTGTTTAAGCTCCCCCTGCTAGACCTACATGCTGGGGTCAATGCACTTTTAAGCTCCCCTAAGCCTCAATAGGCTCCAACCACTGTCACTGGCTCCAGCATCTCTGTCACACTTCGTAGGCACAGGCTCTGGTAACCTTTTGGAAGTGGGGCCCCATAGCCTTAGAACTCCAAGACCTGCATTAATTTGCAACATGTGGCTGTAGGGTTGTCCCCTGGATGGAAAAATTAACTTACACATATTGGAAACTTGATAAAATATTATTGTAGGTGTCAGTATTTTTTAAGGGTCAGTCCTGTCCCTGTCTTTCTCCTGCCCTGCACAGTCAATTCCTTTAAATATAATTAAATTCCTATATTAAACACACTTCCTGCAGGACAGAAAGAATTCCAAAGGGCCAGGCGTATAGGTCAGGTTTCTAAGGATATAGTGCACAGACCAGTGAGTGTAACTGAGTTGGAATAGAGACCCCAAGAACTGCTAGTAGGATTAATCCACAAGCATGAACTTCTTGAAGAGTGTGAAGCATGCTGCCAGAGCTCTGCCAACAGTGTTGGACCTGTTTCTGTGTGTGCCTGAACTATACTAATTTGCCCATTTCAGTCCATTTCTTTTTAATGTCACATATTCAAAAAATTCAGAAACAGGCAACTTTCTTGAGACCACATTGGTAACATTGTATTTATCAGAGGTAACAAAGTCCTGTGGCACCTTAAAGACTAACTATAAAGTTTTGAAGCATGAGCTTTCGTGGGCTAATACCCACTTCGTCGGATGCAGGCAGTGGAAGTGTTCAGAGGCAGGTATAGAAAAGTAGGCAAGAACCAGTTGGGAGGTGAAAAGGTTAGTCCAATTAAGCTGAACCAGCTTGTTATCTCCGATCAGGGAGTGTGGATTATTCTTCTAGCATTTGAATGGGGTGTGTGAACATGGAGAGAGGAGAAACAATGTCTGTAATGAGCCAGCCATTGTAGATCTTTGTTCAATCCGAGATTGTGTGTGCAAGACAAGCCCAAGAAAGAAAACAACAGAACACCACTGGCCATCACCTACAGTCCTCAGTTAAAACCTCTGCAACGCATCATCAGTGACCTACAACCCATCCTGGACAATAATCCCTCACTTTCACAGGCCTTGAGAGGAAGGCCAGTCCTGGCACACAGACAACCTGCCAACCTTAAACAAATTCTCACCAGCAACAGCACACTGCACTACAATAACTCCAACTCAGGAACCAATCCATGCAACAAACCTCGATGCCAACTCTGCCCACATATCTACACCAGCAACACCATCACAGGACCTAACCAGATCAACCATACCATCACTGGTTCATTCACCTGCACATCAACCAATGTCATATATGCCATTATATGCCACCAGTGTCCCTCTGCTATGTACATCGGCCAAACTGGACAGTCCCTACGAAAAAGGATAAATGCACACAAATCAGATATTAGGAATGGCAATATACAAAAACCTGTAGGAGAACACTTCAACCTGCCTGGACACACTATTGCAGATTTAAAAGTCACCATACTGCAGCAAAAAACCTTCAAGTCCAGACTGCAAAGGGAAACTGCAGAACTTCAATTCATTTGCAAATTCAACACACACAATCTCGGATTGAACAAAGATCTACAATGGCTGGCTCATTACAGACATTGTTTCTCCTCTCTCCATGTTCACACACCCCATTCAAATGCTAGAAGAATAATCCACACTCCCTGATCGGAGATAACAAGCTGGTTCAGCTTAATTGGACTAACCTTTTCACCTCCCAACTGGTTCTTGCCTACTTTTCTATACCTGCCTCTGAACACTTCCACTGCCTGCATCCGACGAAGTGGGTATTAGCCCACGAAAGCTCATGCTTCAAAACTTTATAGTTAGTCTTTAAGGTGCCACAGGACTTTGTTACCTCTGCTATTCCAGACTAACACAGCTACCTCCCTGATTTTATTTATCATTGTCAATAAAAAAAATATACGTTCACGTTTTCTTAATTGCAACAGAAACCTCCTGCTATGTAGAAAGATTTATCTGGGATGACAAAACCATCCACAAAACACAAGCACAGGATTTCTTTACACATTCTTAGATATTTTTAATTCATCACATTTATTTTTGTAGCAAAATGGCCATATTAATTAAAATGCACTAATGAAAAATAAATGTGGGTTGACCTGACCTGATTTGAAGATCTGGCCACTTATTTTAGTGCCTATTTTTGTACATTCTTATGATAAACAGGCCCCATTTGCAGGTCTTGGGCCTTTCAGAAGTTTGGGTCTAATTCATCATAGTTTTTCAAAGACAGCCAAACAGTTGTGATTACATAGATCAACTGGAGTGGCAAAATTCATATCTCAACTAATTACCCAGTTACTCCTGACTTCAATGTCCTTAACTACTTTCCCCTTCAATTTTTTCCCCAAAACCTTACATACTACAGATGTCAAGCTAAAAGGCTTCTCTTACCCGGATAACTTTGTTTTCCTTTCTGCAAAATAGGAACTATGTTAGCAATTCTCCAGTCATGTGATACAACCTCTGAGTTTATAGATTCATTAATAATTCTTGCTAATGGGCTTGCAATTTCATGTGCCAGTTTCTTTAATATTCTTGGATGAAGATTATCTTGGCCTCCCAATTTACTCCCATTAAGCTGTTTGAGTTTGGCTTCTAGCTTGGATGTGGTAATATCTACCTCCATATCCTCATTCCCATTTGTCATCCTACCATTATCCCTTGTCAAACAAGTGTACATGAGAACAGAAGCAAGCCTTGTAACTAATGGAAACTTTTAGCGTTCCTGGTATTTTCTTGCTGTCCTTGATCAACACTGGTAAACTGATCCAAATAGTTAAGTAAATGTTATTGATATCGTATTATAAATTATTAATTGTTGTGGAAAAGTATATATAACTTGCCCTGAATTGTTCTGCCTATGCTAGGAACAGAGTAAGTTGGTCCATATACTTTTCCAGGAAGTGCCTATGCTGTCTAAATCAACTGCATTTAATAATCTCATATTGCTCAAGCTATTTGACTGTGCTGGCTAATGAGAATCCATTATTTACAATGCTGTTTTTTCTATTTTACTGTCATGTTTTGAAGACCAGACTCTTTTCTCAATTACACAGATGGAACTTAGAGAGTGACTTCTAACATCCACAGAATTCATTTTGGCTTATACTGGGATGAGATATGGATCTTGCCACTGGAGTTCACGCCAAAACTATAGGATCAGAACAGTTGCCTTTGCTTCAGAAACTATAATACAGTGGAACCAAGCTTCCAAAAGTGCTCAGCACCCACAGCTGGGTCCAGAATTTCAAGATAAAAGAGAACATTGTTTCATATCCTTTTTGCAATGGCAAAGCCAATTAGGCTTCTCAAGCATGTATTCCTTCGATTATGTAACTAAGGGTTGGAATGTGTTTTGAGAATAACAGATAAAACATTCTACAGAATATTATTATATTATCATCATTTATTAATGAAGGTGAATAGTTTCAAAGGCGTAAATGGGTTCCCAGTGGAGTACCACTCAACCAGAGAGCACTCTGCCATCAATTTAGTGGGTCTTCATTAGACCGACTAAATCAACCCTTGGTGCATCGATCGCCACAGAATCAATTCTGCAATAGTGTAGACATGGCCTGAGGCTGCTCTGATTTATACCAGCTGCCAACAGTTCCAAGGAGCTGACCTTGCAGCAAGGGTCTGGTGAAGTGTCAGGGCATCCTGTCTACACTCCATGTGCTGGCAGGAAGCTGGGGTGGAGGAAGAGGGATAGCAGAAAATGTTGTAGTATGGAGGCTTCAGAGCAGGAGCCTCTAGACTGGCTCCGTACCACTGTTTGTTTCTGAGTCTTTGGCTAGTTGCTCTTCAAATTCTTTTTTGACCTGCCTAATATGACTTTTTCACTTGCCAGAGTCTATGTTCCTTTCTACTTCCCTCACTAGGATTTAACTTCCAATTTTTAAAGGATGCCTTTTTGCCCCTAACTGCTTGTTTCACTTTGGTATTTAGCCATGGTGGCACTTTTTTGATCCTCTTATTAGGTTTTAAATTTGGGGCATACTTTTAATTTGAGACTTGTGATACAGCAGGGCCAAGGAGCAGTGGGAGAGTGGTCGAGGGGAAATACATGGTTCCTTGTAAACTAGGAAGGGTTGTTACAGGTTATTTGGAGCATCTGTAGTCAATTAAGGCCCTGCCAGGAACCTAAAAAAACCCACCCTGCTTCAGGCAGACAGGGTGTGTGAGGAAGGAGAGAAGACTGGAGTTTGGAGGTGTGTTGCTGACAACTGAAAGACCAAAGAACCAGTACGGAGACTCCCTCTCCCAGCATCAAGGACCGTACGCAAGGGTAACCCTACCCAAGGGAGAAGAGGGTAAGAAACCCACAGCAGTTGAGAGGGGCTAAGGCTCAGAGTCAGGAGCAAACCCAGATACCTTCCCTTCCCTATCACCTTCCCGGGCCACTAACATGGCCCTTGGTGCCCCAAGAGCAGGGGCAAAGGGTGGTGTCATAGCCCCCGTGCCAATAAAGCATGGGACCCAACATCGGCCATTTTGCCACAGACTCTATTATGTTTGGTTTAAGTTTCTATGCAACTTGCACACATTTCACTTTTGTAACTGTACCTTTTGATTTCTGTTTAACTAGCTCTCATTTTGTGGAGTTTCTCTTTTTGAAACTAAATGCTATGGTGGTGGGTCTTATTGGCTGTTTTCTCCCTTCCCTCTTCACAACTTACATGTTAAATTTAATTATATTATGGTTGCTGTTACTGATCGGTTCAGCTATATTCACCTCTTGGACTAGATCCCATGCTCCACTTAGGACTAAATCAGGAATTGCCTCTTCCCTTGTGGTATTGCAGAACCAGCTGTTCCAGGAAGCAATCATCTAGGGTGTCCAGAAACTTAATCTCTGCAACCTGTCCTGAGGTGCCATGTACCCAGTCAAATTTTGGGATAGTTGAAAATCCCCATTATTATTGGAGTTTTCTATTATTATAGCTCCTCTAATCTCCCATAGCATTTTACAATCATCATCATGGTCATGTGATGAGTAGTATATCCCTACTGCTATATTCTTATTATTCAAACATGGAATTTTTATCCATAGTGATTCTGTGGTATAGTTTGATCCAGTTAAGATTTTTACTAAATTTGACTCTGTTTTCTTTCACATATAGTTCCTCTCCCCAGCCAGCTTGACCTACTCTGTCATTCCTATGTCTTTTGTGCCCTGGTATTAGCATGTTATATTGATTACCATTGTTCCACCAAGGTGATGTCATAGCAGCAGTATCCCTTACACTACCTAAGCAATAAATGCAAACTTGACCTGTGAGATTAGTATTAATCCTTGTAAATTAACATCCAAAACTCACATTTTAGTGGCTAATATCATTAGGGACTTATGAATAAATGTGTTTTAAAAGAAGCCCAACTAAGTATGGAATGCAGAAATACAGCTGAAAACAAGGTGTCAACTGATATTTAACTGTGGATAACTTATAATCGCCTGTCTCCTAATGTGCTGCCAGAAAACTGGTTCATTCACCTGGTGTCTGATGCAAAAAAAAAGATGTATATAATTTGTAAAGATTTAAGTTACAATATGTTTTCACATCACTGTGAAACCCCCAAATGTTCAAATTCAAGGTAAAATGTTTAATCCAATTTTGGGCAAATCAGTTTCCTAATATCATATTTACTAATATTTTTCCACTGGCATAGATAGGCCTATGAACAGTTTACAACCTAAATTTAGTACATCAATTAGAGTTCTTAATCTCCCTTAAAATTGGAAGGATCATCCACTACATTTCCCAGCAACATCCAAGAGGCTAGTTGATCAGAACAGGACATCCTAGACCTTTTCACTTTTCAGAGTGGTGTACATTGATTTCATCATGTGACATCCAACTCCGCCCATAGGATTTCCATGCCTAAAACTGCATGAAAAGCATTTGAACATTTTTATTCCCTGTTATTTTCTTCTAGCAATGAAGAGATGTTGCAGTAAGCGAGGATTATACAGTATGACTGAATGCCTCATTGCCGAACACTCATAAAAACGCATCTTAAATCACAAACAACTCAAATTTGGTGGTAATCATACGTTAGTTGTACCAAAGGCCCAAAAGTGGAACAGCTGATTTCATACAGATTAGAATGGAGTGTACTGGTAGAACTGTATGGGAAAACCCATTTAACTCCGTTTAAAGGCTATGGTACAAGTTCAGTCCATAATATAATGAAGAGGGTTAGTGGCTGCAGTGGAGTGAAGTCAAAGTCACTTCAAGTGTGAGGCTTCAGGGAGGCAGATACAAATAAATTCAGCACACAAGAATATGGAAAGTGAATGAGGAAAGGAAGACAGCGGTATGGAATGCAGACCTGTGTAATCCAAAGAAAATAGTTAAACAGAATATGTCTGGGCTGCAAATTTTGTTATAAATAGCTAAACGTAACCCAAATTATTTAAAAAAACCAGTATGATCTGAGAAGACACTGCTAATAGATTTCAAATATTTATAAGGAACATATTCATACACAAATCACCTCATAAAAGTTTCATATGCACTCCATGGGGCACAGAAATTTTAGAACACAGTTTAATAATGCCCTACAGTACATTAAACCAAACCTATGTAATCCCAGACTGGACTATACAGAAGAGGCTGTATAAATTCCCAAGACTGTGTTTGCTGAACATCAAGTTTCCAACACGTTCCGGAGGTGGCTTAAAAAAACCACATCTTTTAGACTGGCATGCAGGACTCTAAGGTTACAGAAACAAATTGCAATTAAAAAGGGTGTGAAAAGGAAAGGTCATGTAAAATGAATAGGAACATGACCTACCCTGCACAGCATTGATGTATAAAAGTATACAGGATGGGAAGGCGCCAGCAAGCATGCTTTCCTATCTAATCAGCTGTGCCTGTGATAAAGAAGGAAATAAGCTAAAGGGAGGGACTCTTCAACACTTAAACAATCCCCAAGACTCCAGTCCTGCAGTAGTTGTATTGTGTCTTTAGGATTCAGGCCAACTAAATGGCTAAAACTGTAAAAGAATATGTAGCAGTCATCCATTGTCTGCTTCATGTTTGTTCACAGATAAAACCTGGTTGTGCAGGGATGATAAATACCATTTTTCTCAAGTTACACAGTGAGGCCAATTCTGCATCATGTAGCCCTGCTATATGAACAATGCTGTACAGGGCCATACCATGCAGTCCAAATGCCTACTGCTATAATGACTTTTCTATTCCCTTCTGACAAAACACCTCACTAATGTGTTTCCTGTTCCAATTCTTCACCTTTCATAGTAATTTACTGGGGTTGTAGGATGTATCTTAAAGAGTTATGCCTACTTAAAACTGGTTATGGTAGCAATAATATTAATTAATTCCCTCAAATTTCTAAAAAGCAAGAGTGTCAATGGATTTAAGATCTTGGTACCTTAGATTCATAGAGATTAAGGCTGAAACGGACCATTAGGTCATCTAGTTTGAACTCCTACATATCACAGGCTATTAAATTACACCTGATTACTCCTGTATTGAGCCCAATACCTTATGTTTGACCAAAGCATAACTTCTATAAAGTCTTAATCTGAAGGCATCAAGTGATGGAAAATCCACCACTTCCTTTGGTAGTTTGTTCCTGTTAAACACCCTTACTGTTAAAAACATGTGCCTAATTTATCATTTGAATTTGTCTGGCTTCAATTTCTAGCCGTTGGTTCTTGTTATACCTTTCTCTGCTAGATAAAAGAGCCCTTTAATACCCAGTATTTTCTCTCCATAATGGTATTTATGAACCATATGAACCATTTATGAACCTTTTATCAAGAGCTTGGTGTCCTATCCTATTTCATCTGCTGCCTGACTCTAGGGGTTGCTTCCTCTGACTCTTTTTTGCCTAGACAATTTTTGTAAAATGGCTGTATTGTTTGGGCCAAATTCTGCCTTTGTTGACACCCATGCAACCCCGCTGTCTTCCAAAGGGTGGTACAGCTGTACAGGAGACCATTAAAACAGGGTTTTTTATCATCCATACCTTTTAATTTACCTTGGTAATTTCCTATCCCAATGATCGGGAATGCTGTAAATTCTGCATCACAGATAAATACAAGCAGCTAAGTAGTAAGTGGTCATTTGGCCATCTTAAGCTAGAAGCAAGAGTTCCATTAATTTGCAGAATAAGGTCAAGTACTATATTGTGAAAGATCAATCCAGCCCATGTGCTGCCTGACTTTGGTGGATGAAGTCATTTGTGACAATAGGTGGGCTTCCTTATATTCATTGTTATGATATTAGGAAATTAATATTTCTGTATTATTTTGGGGCTGCATAAGTGGGGGAAATTTTATGGGTAAGGGGCTATTTTTGTTGCTTCCATAAGGGTCCCTGGAGGTCTAGCTAGATGTTCCCTTTCTATTATTGTAGAAATCCAAAGAAACAGGCACATGAAACTTGTGTGGCTGGGCAAACAGAAGGAGGGTGGAGCAAAGAAGGGAGATTGGCGTCTCTACGACATCCACCTCACCGTCCTCTAAACCTCGGTAGGATTCTGGCAGTACTGCTCTCCCGCCAAACCTGTGTGAATTCCATATTTACCTTAATACTGCTCAGGTCAATGTAACCTGCCCTACTTGAGGATGGAGCAAGCCCAGGTCCCATGGAAAGCAGGGGAAGTCCCAGATAGCATTGTTGGTCAAGAGCACTGCACAAGAAGTTAAAGGAGACCAAGAGACCAGCAAGGAAACAGAAATCTCTGCCCATATGGTCCTGTGCCTCCAAAAATTCTGGTTTTATATATAATTCATTCATGAAAATACATTTCTCTGATTTGCTCCCTTGACTCTGAACAGCACACTGCCCCAGAACTGTGATATATTTGAAATGACCAGACTGGCTTTGATTTAATAGTAATTTTTCTCATTAAAGTTAGCTGTTTATACAAAGATATCTTGCTTAAAAGACGACAAGCTGCTCCATTACAGAAGGAATTCATTAGTCATCATTATAGCTGATGTACAACAACCTGAGGTCTATGTTTAATAGATTTTGTGTAATGTTTAAAAGCTCAAGAAGAAGGTGCACTTTTTAATTCAGGAATGTTCAGAAGTGCTTGATTCAGAAAGGACAACTTGATTTTTATTTTATTCTTTGCAATCTGAGAGTAAAAGAGAATGATCAAAATGCCTGAATATTTCAATGTGACTACTGCAATTGAAACAAATTATATCTATACAGTATATAAATAAATGCCTCTAGCATGTAAAAGATATAGCCTCTATAAAGACAGTCGGAGATATATTTTGTATCTTGCCCTGTTTACTATAATGAACCACTACTATTTTGTTGTGAAGAGTAAAGTACATATTTTAGGAGTCAGCTAACTTTTGATACTTTCCTGCACTTCCAAATATAAAACCCCACTACTGTTTGTATATTTTATTTTAAAATGTTCTATAAAACAACACAGTAAATAAAAAGAATCTACAGTTGTACACATTTTAATAATGATAATTTAATAATGGATTTTGAAACTCACCAAGGTTCAACAAACCTCTGAATGAATTTTTAGAAGATTTGCCCTAGGCCTAAAACAACAACCAGGGTAATTTTCACTTGTGTTCAGGTTTCATTTGAGGGTGCCCAGCCTAGGATCACCTTCCTTCCTCTCATAAGATAGACTCTCTCTCCCTTCAGACTGAATTATCTTCTTGAGGGAGGTCCACTCACTTGATTCTTAATAAATAATAAAATAATAATAATAAATGGAGATATACCAATCTCCTAGAACTGGAAAGACCTTGAAGGTCATCGAGTCCAGTCCCCTGCCTACACTAGCAGGATCGAGTACTGTCCCCTGACAGATTTTTTGCCCCAGATCCCTAAATGGCCCCCTCAAGGATTGAACTCACAACCCTGGGTTTAGCAGGCCAATGCTCAAACCACTGAGCTATCCCTCTCTCCTGTATATTTTTTTAAACTGGCATGTAAGATGTATTTCATTTAAACACTGTCTTTAGCATCTTTTGGGGGAAGTCTATAGACAGGCTGCAGCATCAGAACTGAACACAGAGTGGTTTAATTGGAGTATGAGTATATTTGACCCTATAAGGAGAAGAGAATCCACTAGGCAAAATAAAGACACTCTCATTCTCATGAGACACTAGGATGAAAGATATCAAATGGCAACAACATATAGGTAACACATATGAACTATTGTTGACATTGTCATTGTCATTGACATTGTCATTTTACATAGCCAAATACACAAATGTATTAAATTCATCTTATCCCAACTTTTCAAACTTCTTTAGGGCTGGTCTTCACTGGGGGGGGAAATCGACTGCAGATACACAACTTCAGCTACGTGACTCATGTAGTAGCTGAAGTTTGCGTATCTGCAGCCGACTTACCGCTCGTCCTCATGGCAGTGGCAGTCGGCGGCGCGCTCCCCCGTCGACTCCAGCTTGCGCCTCCCGGCAAGCTGGAGTTCCGGAGTCGCTTCATAAGATGCGAGAAATCGATCGCCAGAAGATTGATGGCTACCCGCTGATTCGGTGGGTAGTGAAGACATACCCTTAGTCTTCAAAGTCTCATAATGTTTGAGTTAAACACTATATTTTTAACTCCTAAATCAAGAGGCACAAAAATGAAAAACAATCAATGAAGGGTAACCATACTTCTCAAACTTCTGAGATGATGTGGACTTGTATGGAGCCCCCACTGTAACAAAGTTATGGAGGCTGGCCCTGCCCACTGATTGGCTGGGGATGAGCAAACGTAAGGAGCTGGCCTCTCCAGGCTTCCAGAGCTCTGCCTGGCTAAAGAGCTGGCTGGAAATCCAACCCCTGCCTCTTGCTGCAGATTGGAAGATGGTTGACCTTGAAGTCATTCTTATCATAAGGAATGTTGACAGACAATTGTGCCAATATATTTTCTATGTTACTTTCCCTATTACTTCGATACTTGTAATACTTGTAGGAAAACAGGATTTTTTTTTTTCTTTACAGGAGTCCATGTGCTCCTGCTGCATACTCCCTCTCTGAAGTAGTAACTGGTTTGTAATATCAGAATTGATTGCTGTATATACAACTGTGTTTTGACAAACATGAGTTCATGTGGGGAATAAGCAGCAGAGTCTAATGAATTTCTTAAAAACAAAGATGCTATTTTTGTTCAAATGAATACAGAGTGCCTGCTTCGGATCTCATTTACACAGGGTTGACACCAGTGTACATCACTGGCTTCAAGTGAATAACATCTGATTTATACCAGGACAACATCAAAATTAGGCCCAGAAAACCTCTGCTAACTTAAGAGAATTATTTCTAAATGGATTTCAAAGTTTCTCAAAGGGTCTCAGCAGGTTTTGATACATTTAAATCACAAGAATGAGGATGGATATTATTAGGTGAGATGACTAAAGTGCAGAGAAATGATACACTTCCTGAGTTAAAGGGGTGTTACAGAATAGAGCAGATGGATTGGACTGCAGCAATAAAGGTTGTGACTTTACACTCCAACTTCCAAAATATTTGGCTGGCAATTTTAAAGTGGATAATAACGATGAAGACTATCTTTGTTTACTTCCCTCCTCACCCGTGTACATCCCTCAACGGAAATCAGAGCTGGGTTTTCAACAGTGATGGGCAAATTTAGCAAGTTATATTCAGAGAAGTACCAACGTTTGGATGTTTATCCAATGCTCGTCCAAACTATGCCAAAGCCCTGGCCACACAGAACTGGCATTGGAACTCTCAGAACACCCTTTCTCGTGAAGTTTCCAGGACTTCCTCGCTTTGATCAGGCTAGAAATAGCACAAAAACAGTCTGACCTGCAGTACTTGATGCATCCGTTTCTGGTACTGCCCAGAAGTCAGAGTACAGAAATGCAGTTAGGGATCAAACCCTCATGTGCTGGTGATGCACCTGGAACAGCTGGTAGGGGGTAGTAAAAATGTTTTTATGGCATCCCTATACTGGGGTCAGATGGGGCCCACTCCCCCAGCCAACCCCTAACATGACTCCTGTATTTAGGGACAAGTGGTGTAAAACTTGTTATGTTGACTCTATGCCACTCAGATATATCCCTTAAGCTAGGGGAATCTCAAATTAGCTTGTTATGTCAAACTTCTGGCTATGGCTGCTCTGTACTGCAGGACTGGCCCAAACAACTGGAAGGGGAGCAAAAATCTGGCCCTACATGTCTATCTACATGTTTACACCCATAAAATGCAGTAACCATTTTTAACCATATAAAGTTGGGGTGTCTGTGTGAACTGAAACTCTTTTGCCCATAGCCACAGGCCCAACAGAGAGCAGGGAAAGTGTTAAGCCGGTGGAAATTAATTGCTACAACTTTAAATGGTTAGTATGATGCCCAAGGTATTGTCTCATTATTTCCTAGTGCTCCCCCAAGTCAGTTTCTGTATCCTCCAAACAATATTGATATTTATTTATAAGCACCTGACTGCCCACTAATTCACTTTGAAATAAGTGAGTTAATTTCATTAAACAACTATGGATACAAATGCAGTTCATTTCTTTTCAGTGTGGTCTTTATCTCCCTTTACATTTATGTAAGGCTTTTGGAATCACTGAGCTGCTCTGAAAGTTAAATATTTTCAAGACAAACACTTTTCAGAGCAGCCTACAAGATAAATATTTAAAGCAGTCTCCTCCATCCCCCAGGCTTCCCCTGTGTCCGGCAAATAACCCTGTGCAAGACTTGCATATTGTAGCAATACTGATATTGAGCCAAATTCAGCACTGGTGTAAAAGACACACAACTCTACTGACTTAGGTGGAACTGCTTCCCCTTTAGTGCATCGGAGGTGCAGTGGGGCTCTTCTTTAATCAGAAACACACATCAAAAAATGCACAGCAGATTCTTTCCATGCGCAATGTACAGTCCATACCACTGAGCATCTGGTCCTGCCTTTCAGTGCTACTGACAATCCATTCTCTGCTCATCTCTGTCAGAGCTCTCAGTAACTCTGAAATAGGAGCACAGACTTAATTGTTCTCGACAGAGTTGGACCTCAGCATAAAACGGGGCCTGCTCGGGTAAGATTTTCTTAGTAATTGCTATTCTCAGTGGTAAAACTGCCATTGGCTGTAATGAGCACATGGGGGATTCCATTGTGATCTAGAAGAAAGTCAGCAGCAGTACTGATAGACAGGGTCAGACCAGGGAGTTTAAAAGAAACCTGTAATTCTATATTCTGTATAGAACAGATCATAAGGTCTGAGTAGAACAACAATGGAGAAGGCAAAGAGCAGGAGTGGGGCCCAAAGAAGCCCCCTAAAGCTTTAAGAAATGTGTATTACACAAATGTACAGGCCCAAACTTTCAAAGCATGATCCTATGAGGAGCTGTGCATCTTCAACTCCTACCGAAGTCACCTTCCTAGAAGCACTAGGCATGTCACAAAATCAGGCTCCTCAGTATCTTTTTCCGGGGGTTCTAAGAGGAAGTCCTACCTCACAAGGTAGCAAGGGGAAAGCACAATAGGAATGAGCGAGCCAACTACAAAATTTAGGATGAGAAACAGGACTATTGGAAACATTCACTCTCAGAAGTAGTTGACGTTGCTCCACGCCTTACAAACGGTCCCTAATTTGGTTCCTGGCATCTACCAAAAAGCTGACAGCTGAATCTAGACCAAGTTAAAGACAATATACAAATTTCAACAAACTCCAACATCACCGATGGCTAAAGCATGCGTAACTTTACTTTATAAATCACCACGGCATTACCTATCTGTTGGGAAAGAGAGAGCCATAATCAGTGTTTAGCTACCTTTCAATGTGCAGTTAGGCCAAGGAACACTTTTTTCCGGAGGCACTGCAGTCCACACTCCTGTTGGATGGCACAAATAGCCATTTGCTGGTTCACTGTCAAACTGGAAACCATCTTTGCAACGAATAATGCAGTAATCAGCTCGACAATACAAAAATCCATTTGTGGGAGATGGAAATTTCTTGCATGCTGAGAAAAACAAGCAAGATCCTTTTAGATGTAAAAAAATTGAAAATATTAAAAGTTGATTTTTGCATGTTACAAAGCCATTTATTACGGTAAGTCAATAACTGTACCTGTGGTTTATCTGTGCACTTCAGTTACTTTGCTGTCAAACTCCAGCATTGTTAACCTGTCATTTAACTTCAAATGAGGAAAAAGCATGTTCTCTGTCTGCAATCCAGAAGGAGATTGGTATGTTTCAGCTGGCTTCCCCATTGCATGTGCTGTTAAAATCTTCACAATTATAATTACCTGAAGGTGGCATCTTTCCTGGGGATAGCAAGGAAGGCATTGTCAGAAGCCAAATGGATGCCATGGTTGTAAGGAAAAGCAGCATGATTTGGATATTTTTTTAATTGAAGCATCAGCTCCTGTACAGCACAGAGATACTGGTACTCTTCATCTAATCTAGAAACCCAGTTTACTTAACAGTTAAACATTTAACTGGGACAAATAAACTCTACAAACATTACCAAGACCAAAGGGAAAGAGCTGTAGACAGACATGTTAATGATCATAGAGAAGACAAAGGGGAGTTGAATGTATTCACTGAGGTGCACAACATTTATACAAATTGATTAGCTATTTTAAAGTGATGGCCCAGGTTGAGATTGACACTATTCCTAAACTCCTGGAGCAGCCTTGGGAGATGACTGGGTCACCTTTCATTAGTTTGTTCCTCCTGCATTCCAGGGTCTAAAAGGTTCTCTTGTCACTGTTGTCAGTATTCTGGGATGGATCCTCTTCTAGACTAGTTTTAATAAAATGTCAATAGTCTTATCCATCTGTGATGATCACTGCTTCTAAATAGATTTTTTTTTCTTTTGGGGTATTTGAATACATTTCATAGCATATCAGTAAAATCAATATTAAAGACTACTGATGCAAGAAACTAGGAATGGCACACACCATGATTATTGTCTACTACTGTGCTATGCAGTCCAAAGAGGAGAACCTGCTCTCAAGGAGTTTACAAATTCAAGCCCATTATGCTCCCCATCTATTTAAAAGAAGTAGAAGGAAACGAGAACTGAATGGCTCTAATATAACCTGAATGTCTGAGCATTCTTTTCCCTAACATGCCGGTCTGCAGAACCAAAGGAGTTGCTGGAGCTGTGGACAGCTTGGGTATATTTTGACTGACTGTACTGAAGAAATCTCTGAACTGTGCTTCCTATCAACAGCAGTACAGCAGGACCAATAACTGTGCTGCTATGAGCTGCTGGCCCCCAGCTGTCATCTAGGATTGGCACAAGACAGTGAGAGCACAAGTTGATGCTATCTTTGGAAGCATAAATTCTCCACAGACTGGCGGATTGGCTGCTGTTTAAGATGGGAACGTGCTCCTCCCCCAAAGGCTGGCCCCACCCTTCGTTTCCCTGTGGACTGTGGTCTGTTGGGTTTTGCTTAGTGAGGAATTTAGCTATGTGGAGGCCAGGCAAAATCTTCTTTAGCTACTTGCCTACTCCACAAACTCTCTCTCTAGATTTAATTCCATCTGCAAATGCAGTGAGTGGAGGAGCATGTATTCAAGATCAAAGAGCATATAAGAATAAAGAATCCATATTCACTCATTCACTGACTGAGCACAGATAAACACAATGCTGTGTGATACATAAACAATGGCTTGGTTTAAGACCATCTACTTGGTCACCGTATTCAACACTGGTCACAGACTCTCAAAGGGAAGAAACACAGTACCCAGTCAGAGCTTCCCGGTAAGCATTGTTGATGCACATGGTTGCAGCTTGGGCTAACATCGGGCTCTGAAGCCCACCCCACACCTGAGGCTTCATAGCCAGAGATACAGTCGAAGCTGAAACTGTTATGTAACTATTGGTTAGTCTTCACTACCGGGGGGGGAGGGGAGAAATCGACGGCAGATACGCAACTTCAGCTACGTGAATCACGTAGCTGAAGTTTGTGTATCTGCAGCCAACATACCTGCCATCCTCACGGCGGTGGCAGTCAGCGGCGCGCTCCCCCGTCGACTCCAGGTTGCACCTCCTGGCAAGCTGGAGTTCTGGAGTCAAAGGGGGGCATCACGAGCGATCGATTTCTCGTGTCTTCACCAGACGCAAGAAATCGATCGCTAACAGCTCGATTGCTACCCGCCGCTTCGGCGGGTAGTGAAGACCAGCCCTATTATTGAGCACTAGCATGAGCCCTGCCAACTTGAGTCTATCATCCCAGACTGGGACTCTCATTCCTGCAGGCTCCACAATGCTTTGTACACATACCCTAGGGGCTCAGCAAAAGAAAAACTCTCTGTGCCCATTTAGTTTGCAAGGGACAGTTCTGCCCTTTGCGGAGTCCTAAAGATGAGGCAAGAAAAAAATATTCTTTTTTCATTTCCCTTTGGCTCACATGAACCACCCTGGAAGGGAACCAAAACTTCCCCAGAGACACCAGCCTTTACCATTTGAGGAACATGCTATAGAAATGGTTTTTCACAGAGACTGTATGACCTTAAACTGAGCCTGACTTGCTTCATGGCATGTTTGAAATGGGAAAATAAAATGCTGGATGTTGGAAAAAAAACCTGGGGAAATCTGTTTCCTCTTACACTTCTACTTTTAGCACCGAGCTTGACATGACCTTCAGTTTCCCATGATATAATCAGATATAAATGGGTGTTTACTTAATTGTGATGAAATAATACAGATTACAGGGATATTTTGTAAAATACAAGTTTATAGCCTAGACTATAGTTACACATTTCTACAGTTTTATGCGTCTCTAAAATGGATGTCTTCTACTCTTTGAATTATTGCATGCACACACATCTAATCTAGATTATATGTAGGAAACACGGTTTCTTTTTTGTAAAAACTCATTTCAAATAAAATATCCAATTCTGTGCTATATACACAGTGCAATATTCTAATAAGAGGATGGACTAATTTGTCAGCTAAAAATGTAATAATTTCACAGCATACATAACTTCTTACTACTTTCTCTTATGTAAAATCTGAAGCAAATAATAAAACCACCACGGTTCACTTTTATGTTCTTCCAAACCTAAGGAGCAATCATATAATTAGAACCTAAGATCATTAATTTTTTTAACTAAGGAAAACAAGAACAAAAATACAAAAGTAAAGTTTGTATGCAGTACAGTGAGGGGCTGTATTTTCTCTAGCAAGGCTGCAGCTCTCTCTCTCTGCCCATTACCTCAGAGCATAATGTTCATGCACTCAGATGTGTGCTCTTCAAAATCTAAAGATTCATCACAAAGAAAGGAATTATAATTTCATCAGCACAGGACCTGACCCTTTTAATTCTGAATCTCCAATACATGCAATGAGCTGTTTGCAATAGGGCTGCAGATCAAAAATTATTCACAGAAATTACTGTCAAATCATTTTGATTAAACAAATATATCTGAGAAAACCATGATCTGTTTGTGGACACATCACACACCAGAAAAAGGTGTAATTCATCAAATAAGTCACTCATTGAAAATTATGGCCCTGAGTCAGAAAAACAGCAACACGTGCCTATTCACGCCTATTCTCCATCTCTAATTATCAGCCTGAAATATGTATCTCAAGTGCTACACATTTGGGTAAAAATAAATAAATCATGTATTTATATGCCTTGAAGAGACAGGAAACTGCATGTAATGTAAGTCATGACACTGTGGTACAACTGAATGCTTGCAACCCCTATCCAAATTTTCTAGACAAAATCTTTTGGTTTATTTGTTTTCCCTTTATTAATGTTTGTTCTTTTCCACCCCAAATTGTGATCCTGTAAAACAGAAAAAAAAAATCCTTCCCTAAATAGGGCATTCAGTACACAAGCAGCAGAAAAGGGCTGGAATGCCCTTATTCACACTAACATTCACACTAAAATTAGCAGAGCTACTCTTGTCAGTGAAGAGTCCTCACATGAGTAAAGACCTGGCAGAACTGGGTCCATAATAACCTTTTAAAAACTCTATTTTGAAAACTCTATTCCCCCAGTGATACGTTGGCTGGTTCCAATGTGCAGTGGAGCATTGTAATGGTCCTAAAGAGATCCAGGAAAGCCTGGCTTTTTTTCATCATGTCATGTAGCTATCAACATTTACTATTATTATTTTATATCCTTGAGGATCTGAAAATAAATGTTTTAAAGGTTACTTCTTGTTAACTTGCTGAATGCCCATTTTAGCATTAGTGGGACCTTGAGCACATACTGAGGAAACAGATGAATTTCCTTAATGTTTCAATTGCATCAATTACTCTTCACTTGCTTTCTTACTCTGTTGTATAATGTCCTTGTGCAATACTAAACACCTGCTTTATTTCACACATGTGACATGCACTCTTAAAGGTACACTACCAACTTAAAAAACACATTCTGCCTGAAACTAGTCTAACCTTCTATTGCAACAGGTAACACTTGGCATTTATAACTACAATACACTTGTACAAAAGTATTTCTGTCTGTGTTTGTAGATTTGACTGTACATTGACCAAGAGTTTACAAAAATAAAATCCTAAAGTAAAGTTCCTACATTGATGTTTAAGCACCTAAACTAATGAACAGATTTTCAAAAGTACTGGGCATGTTTAAAGTATGTGTTTACATGATCAGGCCCTAAGATTTTAAAAATATGAACCAAAAGTTGTTCTTTTTCTACAGAAAAGAGTATCTTTGACTGATTGAGATTTAAGACACAATATTACTATTCATTTTTGTTCATATCTAAAAATTGGCCCAAATTATTTTAAACAAATAAAAACATCAAACTTTTAGGAAACAGGGATGGACAAAGAGACAAAGGCCATTGTACTAAGAAAAATAGAAATATACTGACTTTGGGAAATCAAAAGCACTTGCAGGATACACTATTTGCAATATCTGAAATGGTTTATGGGGCCTTCCAAAAATAGAAAGATATAAAATTGAATACTTGAACTTTGGATAATTCAGACATCTTCCAGTTTAAACTTTGCTTAATAACAGAAAGTCTTCTTTCAGTTGAGTAAGAGTGCTCAAGAATACAGTTGTAATTTTTCTCACACAGATGCAAAACAAAACATTCACTAATTTTGTGCCTTGGTTTTTGGGTGAGCATCTGAATATACCTGCACCTGTCAAGTTTGGCTCTCAAAAAGTGACAGGTTTCAGAATAGCAGCCATGTTAGTCTGTTTCCCCAAACAAACAGGAGTACTTGTGGCACCAAGTACTAACAACTTTATTTAAGCATAAGTTTTCGTGGGCTACAGCCCACTTCATCAGATGCACACAATGAAAAAATAGAGTAGGAAGATACAAAGGTTTGTCTTTATCTTCGTGGATCCTGCGTTCCCTGGCAGATTTTCACTAGCCTCAGAGGCTCACTGTGACCCTCCACGTAGCCCTTTTCTCTCTAGAGACAAGGTCACAGCCTATTGAGCCATTTTCATCATAAGCCAGTGAGGAGAAGCTATCCTTCCTGGCACAGTCTCTGTTGTCTCCCAATCTCAGTGATTAATTAGGGGAGGTAGAAAGGGGGGAGCCCGGGCCCACCCTCTACTCCGGGCTCCAGCCCAGGGATCCTAATAGTATCAGCTAAGATGGCTGACCTTTTAGCCACAAAACACAATACAATTCCCTGGGCTACTTTCCCACAGCAGTCCCCGCTTCTTTAAACTCCACTTCACCCTTACCTCATAGCCCCCTTTCTTTCGTATGATATGTTGTCTACCACTCAGTCTCACCAACAGCACAATTTCCTCCCACAGCTCCTGACATCCACGCCCACCTGACTAACTGGGAGGGTTTTTAACTGGTTTCAGCCAGCCCCTGATTGGCTTCAGGTGTCCCAATCAGGCTAGCTATTTCTGCTGCTTTCTAGAAGCTTCTTAATTGGCCTCAGGTGTCTTGATTAACCTGAACAACTGCCATTTGGTTCCAAAGGTACCAGGGATTTGTTTAGCCTGGAACTCACATATCTGTTCCTTAGCACTTTTCTATAGCCATCTGGCCTTGCCTCATCACTATATATATATATACACACAGAGAGAGAGAGGGAGAGGGAGAGGGAGAGGGAGAGGGAGAGGGAGAGAGAGAGAGAGAGAGAGAGAGAGAGAGAGAGCATGAAAAGGTGGAAGTTGCCATACCAACTCTAAGAAACTAATTAATTAAGATGAGCTATTATCAGCAGGTTGTGTGGCCTGATCCAGGCTGAGGTTGATGGTGGGATGGAAATTGTTGAAATCATGGTGGAATTCCTCAAGAGCTTCTTTTCCATGGGTCCAGATGATGAAAATGTCATCAATGTAGCACAAGTAGAGTAAGGGAGTTAGGGGACAAGAGCTAAGGAAGCATTGTTCTAAGTCAGCCATAAAAATGTTGGCATACTGTGGGGCCATATGGGTACCCATAGCAGTGCCGCTCTCTTGAAGGTATATCCAAAATTAATAGGCACTACTGAAAATATACAGCACATTGTGTTGACAATTGTTGTTTTAAACACTTTGGCCAAATGTTTTGAGAATGCCCACTTCATCATGCACACCTGACCATCTGGATACCAAGGAAAAGATTATCAATATATATGGCAAAGGTAATTACACAATGAGCAGACTTTCTTAGACCTTAAAATCATCAAGCAGATAATTTTCCACTCAATAATCCAACCTTCATGTTGCCATTGGGAGGGAAGAACTAATAACCTTTGCAGCCTGCTACAGGGAATAGTATAAGAAATACAAGCACTCCATTCCTTTGTATTTAATACATTTAGGCAATCTGCAAGAAGCTGGTTCAAAAACCCCAGTGCTCTATGCAAAGGCACAATAAAGCAATCTGTGATATCTCGATGGCTCATTACTGTCATATCTTAGCAGCTCACAACACCTCTGTGATGTAAGGAAGTTCTATTATGCCCATTTTACTGATTAGGAACTAAACTACAGCGCAGGGAGACTAAGTGGTCAAACACAAAGTCTATGACACACCAGGAACTTGAACCTACACATCTAGGTTAGCACCGTAACTACTGGGCCATCTTTGCAACATTACCTGTAGCTGCTGCTCCTGAAGATCTAGTATGGCTGGTCAGGACTGGAAGCTGCTGTGACACTAGTACTGACAGGCATGCACTTGTATGCATTGGGGTAAAGTGAGCCACCCAGCCACTGTGATATCAGCATTTACATTAGTACCACAGGTGCATAGTTACTACAGTTACAAATGAAGCCTGTTTTTTAACCCTTTAATCAAAAACTAGAGTTTAGGCCTAAACCAGTTGCTTAATTTAGTGAACAGAATGATCTTCATACAATCACATTACACTATGACCACTTAATAAAAAGTCACAGATAGATCCAGTTAAAAAAAGGAAGAGAAAGTGTGTTTTCTTTGGAGTCTAGAAGATCATTTACTGGTAATTTGCAGCACCTGAGCTCCACCTACCAGTCAGTTTGTTTTGGTTTACAATCAGTGAACGGAAGGAGCCCAGCCTTGTTGTTATAATTATTATTTTACAACTTTTGGCATTGAATTCAGCAGCCGACCTAGCCCATCTGGTTACATTTCCTTCAGCGGTATCTTCATTTCCCCTGGAGAATTTTCTGTTTCTTCAATATTGACTCATTTTGTGTAACCATAAAATCAGGAGGATATACTCCTCGTTCCAGCCTTTCAAGGAAGTACTGAGACTCGCCCCTATAAAAGTTGTTATTGCTCGAGGTATTGCTGGAGCTTCTAGCCTTTCCCCAGACTCTTTGGGTTCTGTCCCCTGCTGTCTTGTAAAAGTTGGCAAACACAAACAATGCACATTCTCTAAGCCAGGCCTTTGACACTCTGTCAGGAAAGCTGGACTTAAATTCTACAAGAACACCTGGTTTTATAGCCTGCTGGGGCATCAGACCAGAAATTCTGCAACAACTTCACTTATATCAATAAAGGAACATTTTTATTAAAGAAAATTAAATATGAAAAACATTAATACAGCTAACACCATAGTCCCTGGATTATTTATTTTGATGTCATATGCGATTTATTATTTACTCTGCTGACCTTTTCACTTTGGAAAGCGTCAGAGATATCTGCACTGACAGTGCAGAGTTATGTCACAGAAACTGTTCAGAGAATTTGGAGGTGTTGGCAATTGGGTGGGGGGTAGTTGTGACTCTTGGAACTCCAAAAAACATGGCAGATAGTTTGGAACTGTGGGGTAAGTATATCAGCCAGATGCTTCAGATAAAGGAGCAGCAGTAGAAATAGTTAACAACATTTTACATTGATCACTCATCTTTAGGTTTCATAATTAAACCACTGGGATGAATGCGATAGTTCACACTTCAGTGAATTTGTTTAAGGCTGTATGCAAACTCAGGGACACAATACTGCAGTTTATGTTTTAAACATGTTCTTTGAAACCATAAAAGTTAGAAACATAACTGGGACTCTGTGAAATGATATTGTGGCTCCAATCACAAAAAACAAAAAATCACAAAAATACAGCAACCCCACCAACTCCCTTTTTCTCCCACTTATTCTCACCATTCTTCAACCAAGAAGTAAGAAAACACATATCTACTTGTTGTAGGTCCTTTATAACAAAATGAAAAAATATACAATTTACCTATCATGAAGTTTTTCAATTCAGATTGCACAATGTTTTATTTAATTTATTATAACTGTAATACGTTTTGTTGAAAAAAAAATCAAGTAAAAATTAGGGGTTGGCCTTTCAGAAAAACGGAGTCCAATTAGAACTTCAGTCCACATACCAGACTATACTCAGTTGAATCTAAACCTTTACGTAAATTAATTTTTCCCCAGTCTTCCACTCCTCACCCTTAAATGATTCTGAGAATATTTATGCCTTCCACAGGCCATCTCCCCTTTTCTGATATCCTAAATCCAGTTCAAGGTCTCCACCAGTCAGGAAATAGGTTGGCGGCTATATTCAAATGATAATGAATGCAGTCTTCCTAGTGACTTTAGGCACCCAAGTCTGAAAACTAGACTCAACACTTTTTAGTACTATATACATCTTTTGTTAGATAAAGCATTCTACAAACAGCTCAATAATTTTCATAATAGCCCTTTGACATGTTATTATGCAGATTTTAAGTGATGCCATAAGGTCGCAGAGTGAATCAGGATCCAAGATGGGATTAAAATTGACGAAGGATTCATAAATTACGCTCCATCAAGTCCTTCCCAGTCCAAAAATTACCATCACTCCAAATGTTTTACTTTTTTTGTAATGTGAACTCTTGACTATATCATTTAACATCCTAATCTAGAATAAACCAAAAAAAAAATAATGGAGAGGAAAAAGTAATCCATAAACAATTATTTTCATTAAGGGATAATATTCAAACCAGCTGAATATAGAAAACAATAAACATCTTTTATGGATGAGTAGTTCAAGAAATGGAGCTGAAGAATTTGAAAACAGAATAAAGCTGATTACTCCAAGTATATTCTAATGTCACCATTCTTATAACTCAACAAAATGAATTATCTTTGAGTACCTAGTGGAAGTGTGTTTTCAAATCATGAACATTCAGCACATAAATCAACACATTAAAATAATATATATTTAACTATAAGACATGATATATAGTTTTCTTTCCTTGTGAAGATTTGGTATAGTTATGGTGCTCCTTGATTGCACTTTTCAGTTTCATCATATTGGAATACTGGCCAGGTTGAATAAAGTGTTAAGGAACGGGGTTTTTAAATGAGTAATTATTTAAAAGATCAGCCAATGGGGAAAAGAAAGATGTAACTGGATGCTCTAGAGCAGAACTGCTATTAGCGAAATCTATGGAAGTTTGGCCATTGCCTACAATGGGATCAGGATCAGTTGACGGAGTTAGCTGAAATTTTTCAAACAATTTTTTCCCCATCAAAAAATGTCCTTTAAAAAAAAAGTCATTATTAAAATTGTATTTTCACATAATTTCCTGCAGTATTCTTTTACTGAAATTAATATTGAGTGTTTTTCTCATTTTGATAAAAATTTCAATCAAAATTTTGGTAAAACTCGTCAGAGAAAGCATGCATGAAAAACTGAAGACTAAATGCCTTTCAGCTCTGCAAAATAGAAACAAATTTGAAATGTCAAAAATGTTGGTAGAATCATTTTAATGGATTTTGTTCAGTTCTATGAGATACGAGACTTTTTAAATGACGGAGGGACAAGGACAACTCATTAAGCAGAACTTTAACTAAAAATATCCTTCTGAATGCTACTGGAAATCTTGGGTATTCTGTAAAATATTGCTGAAGCAAGGGGGTTACCTTGCGGGGGTGATTCTAAGAACTGTTTTCACTATTTGTCAGCAAGACTTCCACTATAATTCATGATTTATGGTGGGAGATCAGCTGAAACCTCTTTCTTGTCTTGCAGTTGTGCTTATGCTGGCAATGCAATTTCCACTAAAATATCTCTGATTTACAAGGTAACTGTCAAACATACTATTAGACCACTCTATAAGAAAAATAGTTAACAGATTAGTGTCAAGGCCTCCCACTACATTATTACATACTATATTAGAACAACTTAAGCACTTCTTTCTTGTTGCTTAAATTACGTGAATGAGCTCCTCTGGTTATTTCCTATCCCATCCCACCCCCCTTCTTTTAGCTTTAAATATTCAGCCAGGAAAAATAAAAATAAAATAACCTCCCCTAAATTTTCTACCTCAGACCTGACATTATGGTGTGTCACTGAACTGCAAAGTACCATCGATTGGTTTCTTAGAAATGCATTATTGTGGTTTCTATGAATGATAAAGTTTTCTGTAGGCTTTCACAAAGCAGCACTATAAAGCAAGAGTCAGTGATAAATGAGACAATGAGGCTTTTTTTCTTCACTCTTGTAAATCATTAATCCTGTCATTATATTAGCATAATACTTGAAGGCTTCAATTTAGGACTAACTATCCTTCAAAAGATATACTCTAGTTCAAACAGAAATTATGAGTTTGATTCAGAAATTATTGGGTGAGGTTCTATAGCCTGTGTTATGCAGACAGACAGATTAGATTATCACAATGGTCCCTTCCAACCCTAAAATCTTTGACTATGAACAACAGTAGGTATACAGAAAAATTGTAACACACACTGGCCAATCTTTTATTCACCTTCTCTTATTAATTTATACCTGGCAAAATCTGATTGAGTGCTTAAATATCCAAACTTCTTCCTGCCTTCTGTAGTCATGGCAATAGGGCTAGCTCTGGATCACACCAGTTTTCAGATGTGTCTTCTGTGGATTTCTGGGAAACAAACAAATGAGGCAAACAACAGTAAGGGATAGATATGGCAATTTCCTTTAATATCCTAGACAAACATTATTGAATTAAATTAAACCTTACTGAATTAAACTTAATTCAATAAAGTTTAATTAAAGTCTTTTAATAATTCATTCTACTAAAAATGCACATGTATTATTATGGGATTATAGGTAACTGTTGTGAAGGGGAGACAGACCTCATGTAAATCCAGGGAAGTGTTAAGAGATTTTAAAACAATGGACCAGACAACATTGAATTTTTAGCTGAGTGTGTTTCCTATGAAATACCTGAGAGGAGAGGAATGCTAATAACCCATCCTTTTGAAGCTGTGCCCTGAGGAGAAACCCACTGTCTCCTGATCACCTGTTAAATTCAGAAAACATTAGAAGCCCAGACTGCATAGAGAGGGACTCTCAGATTCTTGGGATATGTGCTTTGAGCTAACAGCTGTTATGAAGATGGGGGTGCCTATGCTGAAATAAAAGTCCCACAGCATGTCTGCCACTGGCTCAGGTCAGCTGACTCAGACTTGGGCTATGGGGGGATAAATTGCTGTGTAAACTGTCAGGCTTAGGTTGGACTCTGATTCTGGGTACCTCCCTACTCCTGGTGTTCCAGAGCCTAACCCCAAAAGCCTACACAGCAATTTTAGTCATGCAGCCTGAGGTCTGTGAGCTTGAATTAGCTGATCAGGGCCAGCTATGGGTGTTTAACTGCTGTGTAGATGTACCCCTTGTGACCACAGAAAAACCCATTGCTATGGTTTGATCACTGGCCAGAGCCCTTACATAATCTCTGGCAATTTATTAGCATGTGTGTAGGTTCTTTTATAATTGTTAACTTTTTTTTCCCTGTAATGCTTTTGCCTTAAGAATGAATGTGCTTGCTTAGAGAGAGCTTGTGGTAACTTGTATCTGTGGCAACTACCCTATTCATAGCTTACAAAAATAAAGCAAAGCACAGCCGGTCTGCTTAGATAGTCTGACTTTGCTAGGGGTTTCATAGTGTAGGCAGGGAGACTGTCTACATGTCTATATCCAAGAGAGGTTGACATCTCTGGAGATGGAAGCCTCAGAGTGGGTTCTTTTCCTGGACTTGGGGGGGGGGGGAGTTCAGTTTACCCAGCTTTTAAATCCCTCCTTCTACTTGTTCTGCACCCACAATTTTCAAATTTCTCCGATTCTCTCTTTCCTAATGGAGCTTGTGACACCTCTGGGAGAAACACAAGTCTGTGGGGCACCTTGCTTACACCTGGCCTTTGTGTGAAGATAGATGCCTTGTCTGTGACTGACCATGGGTCAGCTTCTGACTGCACCAGCTACAGGCAACACATGCATTCACTTCTAGGCCTACACAGACCGTGTTCTCGCTCTACAGGTTAAAGATAGGCACACCAACTCCTAACCCATCTGTTAGTCTATAAGGTGCTACAAGACTCTTTGTCACTGTCACAAGAAGCTAGTGGGATTTGTGGAAGGCTTCTAGAATACAAGTATGTCATCTCTGGACCACAGTATGCTACAGCTCCACAAGATTAAGCAATCTACATCTCCTGGGGCACATTTCAGCAGCTTTTACTGACTTCATTGGGAGTTGCAGCTGAAAAATTAAGTGATGTCTCCACACTTCTCTCTTTCCACTTTTACTCCTACTTTTTTCTCTCTTGCCTTCTTTTTCTGTCACTTCCCATCCACACTTGTTTCTCATTTAATCCTTTCATTTTCTCCCTTTTGATTATTCTACCCTCCTTCCTTTAAAAATCAGTTGAATTTAATCCGGCACGCTAATATTCATTAATCATAATAGTATGGATATTGCAAGGTGCCTCTACAGGGCAGAATTAAGATGGTCTGGAGTATTAATTGTGCATTTCTATACCTATCATATTTGGATTGTTTTAAAATTTAACCTTTCTATGGTCTTATAATTCTTGTTTGGGAAATAATCACACTATTCCTATTATGCTAGATTACTGATATGCATTCTCAACTTTAAAGTAGTTTTGGCTAGAATTATTCATTATAACATGGCAAACAATTTAGCTTTGTCAAGATGGGACAAAGGTGGTCTTAGGGACTCTGAATTAGCGACTCCGATCCTACTATGAGCCCCTCTAAAAATGTCTTACTCTCCAACATCAGATGTTCTGCAATTGCCAAAATACATGGTTGTCACTAGTATTTTTTTGGTCAATGCATTGCTCAAGAAAGTTCCTTGGATGTGGAACCCCCCTTTTTCTTCAGGTAGCAGCAGATCAAGATTCCTCACACTGCTGCACAATCACAGCCTTTAGGAACCACATTCAGGGGGTTGAGAGTAGATTTCAGTTTCCACAGCTACTCAGTCCTTGAGCTGTCCTTCAGTTATGATGATGACTACATATGTTTACTTATCTGGTATTTCTTTGTCATTACAAACTAAACTGAGACCACAGACCAGCTGAATAAATCCAATAGATTTAAGTGAATGAAACTTTCAGTTCCTTTGGGTCAATGAAATGCCCATAGCCAGTTACCCGTGTAGCTTTACAATGATTTAGAGACTCTTAGATCAAGTTCTTGGTCTGGTTTTTCTGCTATCCACAAGTGAAACATTACACCTGGGACTAGGAGCTGCTCCTAACAATGCTTCCCATAAATACAGGAAATGGTTGTGTCATCCCAAGTGTTCAGTCCTTACACATTAAACAGGTGAGAAAACTGTAAAGGAAATCTTTTGAACTTGAGTAATTAGCAGTTTGGGTGGAGCACTGGATTAAGGCTTCTCTTTACTGTATTGGCCTTTCACCTCTGGAATTGGAGCTTCTAGCCAGAGTGATGTAATGGAACAATCTTTGAACACGACATTTAATAATAGAACATGAAATTAGCTAGAGAAAGATAATAGTTTCCATTACTATTTTTTCTTGGCCAATAAATCCTAAGGGCAGTGCATGGTTGAGACCTAATATTCAATTTGTACATGTTTATATTTTTAAAGAATAGCAAATGCTGAAAGTAAATGCTATTAAACTGCCCTATACCATGGGTATCTGCTCCTGTCTTCTAATGGGTTGCTACCCAAAGGCTCGACTCCAGAAAGGAGCAGCAGGAGCCATGCTGACAGTGGCTCCCTGAACCAGGGTGGTGAATCTTCTTAGCCTTTGTGCATGTGTCTCAGGTGGCACATGACCAGGAGTCATCACTGAATTTGTTCCTGTGGTTGGATCATTAGTTTCACTGGCACGGTCTGGTACCAACGGAAAGCTAATCCCTCTGTCCCCCATACAAATGGGTGCTGGGATTAAGAATAAGTATACAACGAGTCCCTATGATATTGAGTGGGAAGGGACATGATGCTGTGGAAATGCCCTCTGGTCATGTCTTCTCCTGCACTCAGTCCAAACTTAGAAGCCAATCGCAAGAGTGTGCAGGCAGAGATCAGGGAAGGGAGGGAAATGCCATGAAACAGATACTCCGACATCACACCCATGTCCAAACCTGCATCTTTTTGCTTCACTTGACTCATGAAAGTAGATGGAAGCCCATGCCCATCTGAATCTAATTTAGTAAGATGTTACTTATTAAACACTTGTTCCCTTAAAAGGCTGGCCACACGGCTCTGAAATTATCTAACCCTTTGGCTAGCAATGAGATTTGTCTAACTCACTCATGGATGTCTAGTACTGCCGGATCTCTCCCATTGCAATGAGGAATTAATTCTCATAACATAAACCTTTCATTGGCCTCAGTTATGCAGGACCCTTACTGGTATTTACATAGGTCTCTCCACGTGCTAACTCCAAGCAGCATCAGTACCAAAATATCTTGAGAAAGGCAGTTTTCATTGTATTTTTGATCTTCCCAAAAGAAAGAAACCCTGGAAATCCTGCTAGAAAGGGCAGTTCCCTGGAGATTTCCAACCGGATCTCTAGAACAAAGAGTTCTCAATAGGCATCAGTACTTTTAGGTGTTAACTTAAACTGAGCCTTAACGTTCACTCATCACTGCCACAGCTATACAAACATGAGTATTTTACAGACACTGACAACCATGTAAAAACCTTGCCATAAAACAACTTCAGTGTGTCATTCTTCTATAAACCCCTAGTTAGGAAGAACAGCACCATCCATATATTAGTACAGAACCACAGATGTGTATGCTCTGGTATCTAAATTACTCCCAAGATAACATACACACCACAACAAAGTAACTCCTCACTACAGCACCAATGAGTGGGGTGAGGGAGGTGAATGAGACCAAAGATGGTTAATAGAGGATGGATGCAGCATTCAGTCTTCAATCACTGTCTTGAATAAAGTTCCAGGTCAGCAGGGAATGCACCTCATTGGCCTCTGAGGGCTGGACAGCAAAATGAGTTGGGGGCCTCCATATAATTTGTAGTGAACAGGAATCCATATTTCAAAAGCTACAGTCCAACTAGTGGTCTTCTTATCAAGACTGAAGCACGTGAATATCATTGAGCGGAAATTTTGAGGGGATGCTTTCAGCACCACTGCTGATGCTATACTTGTACAATGGGTAAATATATATTCAATATGGCATCTTCGATGAGCAATATATTTCTTTAGTATCAGAGGGGTAGCCGTGACAGTCTGTATCCACAAAAACAGTGAGGAGTCTGGTGGCACCTTAAACACTAACACATTTATTTGGGCAGAAGCTTTCATGGGTGAAAAACCCACTTCTTCAAATGCATGGAGTGAAAATTACAGATGCAGGTGTAAATATACTGACATGAAGAGAAGGGAGTTACCTTACAGGTAGAGAAACAGTGTTGACAGGGCCAATTCAATCAGGGTGTATGTGGTCCACTCTCAATATTTGATGAGGAGGTGTCACTACCAAGAGAGGGAAAACTGCTTTTGTAGTGAGCCAGCCACTCTCAGTCCCTATTCAAGCCCAAATTAATGGTGTTAAATTTGCAAATGAATTGTAGCTCTGCAGTTTCTATTTTAAGTCTATTTCTGAAGGGTTTTTTTGTTCCAGTAGGGCTACTTTTAAATCTGTTATAGAATGTCCAGGGAGATTGAAGTGTCCTCCTACTGGCTTTTGTATGTTACCATTCCTGATGTCTCGTTTGTATCCATTTATTCTTTTACATAGAGACTGTCTGGTTTGGCCAATGTACATGGCAGAGGGGCATTGCTTGCACATAATGGCATATATCACATTAGTAGATGTGCAGGTCAATGAGCCCCTGATGGTGTGGTTGATGTGGTTGGGAACTATGATGGTGTCACTAGAGTAAATATGGGCACAGAGTAGGCAAAGGAGTTTGTTACAGGGACTGGTTCCTGGGTTTGTGTGTTTTTGGTGTGGTGTGTGGTTGGCTAGTATTTGCTTCAGGTTGGGGGTCTGTCTTTAAGCAGGGACTGGCCTGCCTCTGAAGGTCTTTGAGAGAGAGGGATTGTTTTCCAGGATAGGTTGTACATCATTGATGATGTGCTGGACAGGTTTTAGCTGAAGGCTGTACGTGATAGCCAATGGTGTTCTGTTATTTTTCTTGCTTGGCCTGTCCTGTAGTAGATGACTTCTGGTTACCCATTTCGCTCTGTCAATCTGTTTCCTCACTTCCCCGGGTGGGTGTTGTAGTTTTAAGTATGCTTGACAGAGATCTTGTAGGTGTTTGTCTCTGTCTGAGGGATTGGAGCAAATTTGGTTGCATCTTAGTGCTTGGCTGTACACAATGGATTGTGTGATGTGTCCTGGATGGAAGCTGGGACCTTATCCCTGGCCCCAACCTACAGCCCGTACCCCAACCCTTTGCCCCAGCCCTGATCACCTCCCACAGCTCAAATCCCTCATTGGGTCTTGGGCATCAATAATTTTCTTCAACTGAGTCCCCAGAAAAAAGGTTTGAAAACCACGGCCCTAAGTAACAGTACACAAAGTGTATCTGATAACATGACAAGTAGAGTGCACAGTGGAATTCACAGATGTCCCTAATTTTTTTTTCTCTTATTTGTGTTAGTCTTGCTTTTTTAAAAAACAGGAGTTGTCACAAGTGATATCCAATATTTTCAGAAAACACAATTTCCTCCTTTGAAGGGAACCACAAGATCAGTTTGGGAAAGGTTTGACTTAAACCGCTATCCTGTAAATATTTAAGCAAATGCTAAATGTTATGTATTGTGCTGGTGAGAAAATTTTATTGAAACAGTTTTCCATCAAAAAATGTTCTTTTAATTCAGTGAAAGACAAGGTAGGTAAGATAATATATTTTATTGGACCAGCTTCTATTGGGAGAAGAGGATTGTTTAAACAAAATCTCATTGATTTTGATAAAATTTTGCTTTAAAAAAACGGAACCCCCCCCCCCCCCACATTTTGAAAATAAACCAAAATTTTAAATGGGATGTTTGGACAAAATTACTTTTGTTTCACTTTTGGACAAATTCACTTTTGTTTTGTTTTGTTACTTTTATTTTATGTTTTTTAAAGTATCAAAATTGAAGAGAAATGTTTCAAATTTATCAAAACATTTCGACTGACTGAAAACAAAATTGTTTTTGGAATTTTGTTTCATGAAAAAATTTCAAATTGACTGTGTCACTCATATTGTGGTGAACATTTCTGTGTGGCTCTCAGATCATGGAGGAAAATATTTACACTCAAGGCCATCATTTTCCTTCAAGTTGCCTCTCCTTCTGGAGTCTCACCCCTTACCTCTTCAATTTATCCCAAATTCTGCCACTGAAATCACTTACCATGACCATACCCAGTCACCCTTCAAATTCTTTTAATGACTTCTTCTCATCTTCCCCATCCATTTAATTTAAGATCTTTGTCCTTCAAGGCATTAAATCCTTGTGACTCCTGCCTACCTCACTGCTGCCCTCCTCAACTCATTTGCTCAGCCCTTTTGTTTTCTTCTCCCATTCACCCATCTCCAGGTCTTTGTCTATGTACTACACCTTTGCTTAGAACTCCTTCCCAACATACACTGCAATGCCTTCTAGTAAATGACAATCTCTTTCTCTCAAAAAAAAAAATCCTACCAAAAATCACAGAACCAACAAGATGCATGCCTGCTGTTCCCCATCCCAACTTAATTCCTGCATTTATATGCTGTCTACGTAGGGCCTGATTCAAAAATGGGAATTGAATCAGGAACTTAGACTGTAGGTTCTTCAAGGCAGGGTTCTGATGCTCTTCTTTTTTATTCTTACTTTAAATTATATATATATGTTTTTGGAACAAACAGCCATGTAGGATTTTCCAACTTGCCAATGTTATCCACGGGACTGGTTAATTATCAGTTGTAAAGAAACCACTGAACAGGGAAGCAGGCCAAGATTGCACATACTTTTTATTGTAGATGGGCTAAACTACCGTATTTTTCGCCCTATAAGACGCACTTTTTCTTCCCCAAAACGGGGGGAAAAAGTTGGTGCGTCTTATAGGGCGAATGCAAAAAGAAAAAAAGAAAAAAAAAGCGCCTCGCTCTCCCGTCCCCGCCGCGCGGGCGGGCTGCCGAGGTTCTCCCCTCCCCGCCGCGGGCGGGCTGCCGAGGTTCCCCCTCCCCGCCGGACCAAAAAAAAAAAAAAAGCGCCTCGCTCTCCCGTCCCCGCCGCGCGGGCGGGCTGCCGGGAGCGTCCCGGTTCCCCCCTCCCCGCCGCGGGCGCGCTCCCGGCAGCCCGCCCGCGGCGGGGAGGGGGGAACCGGGACGCTCCCGGCAGCCCACCCGCGCGGCGGGGACGGGAGAGCGAGGCGCTTTTTTTTTTTTTTTTGTCCGGCGGGGAGGGGTGAACCCCGGCAGCCCGCCCGCGGTGGGGAGGGGGGAACCTCGGCAGCCCGCCCGCGGCGGGGAGGGGGGAACCTCGGCAGCCCGCCCGCGCGGCGGGGACGGGAGAGCGAGGCGCTTTTTTTTTTTTTTTTTTTTTTTTTTTCCTCCGGATTTTTTATTAAAAAACGAGGGGGCGTCTTATAGGCCGGAACGTCCTATAAGACGAAAAATACGGTAATTGTATTTAACATGCAAACAGTGATGAAGGAAAGCAAAAGGAAGGAAATTATAAAAATATGGGAGGAATAACATGGCAGAGACTAATGGCTTTTAAGACTCATCATGATTGCTCATAAAATTACATTGGGGGAATGTTACATTAGTTAATCTGTGCATTATTTCACAGATTTAAGTATATTGTGAGACTTTTGTAACATAGGTTTCAAATAACTTCTGTTTGATTGACAAAAAAGCCACACTGAGCCAGGTCATGTAATGTTAATCTTCAGCTATTTCATTATCATAAATAAGGAATTCTTTTTGCCATAGTTGCAGAAATTGTGTAGCAGCTTCCTACCATTGTCATCAATCAAAACTAGACACTTTCCCCTGGATGTGTGCATTTGTAAATCAACAGCTTGGCTATAACGTGTTTTTTTATGAAAGTCTGATGAGTGGTGTGCAGTGAATATTTTAATTTGTTTCCCTGTTTTGTTAATGTTAAAGTCATGCAAAAAAAAGTTTTTTTAAAATCATCATGTATTTTTTCAATGTGTTTCCTAATTAAATCTGTTTTGAAAAGGGAAAAGCCCATTACTTTAAACTCATAGTTAGAAAGTATTGTGACAGCTAGTTTAGCACAGTTTCTTGTTACCTTTATTTTGCAATCAAAGCTTGGCTCATATTAAACATTTTCTCCTAGCTTTTGCCTGTTTCCATTTATTGATCTCCAATTACAGAATAGTCTTCTGCTATTAAATAAATTCAATCATATAAGCGGCAAATTATATAGTCAAGTCCTTTGTTGATTGATTTGCCATTCTGTATCACCTGTTGTATTTAAATCCCAGATTTTGAACTCTCTCCCTTTGGCAACATCTGTCTTTGTTTTAGTTGTGCATACAATGCCTTACACAACTGGGCCCTTGATTGGGATCTTTGGATGCTGATGGAATAGAAACAGCATATGTTGTTATTATCAAACCAAGCATACCTTTCTGGAAAAGGAACCCTATATCCTTAACATGGTTAGCTAACAGTCCCTTTTGTGTCTCCTCTCACATTGCCAGGCTGTTTTCTTTATGATCCCTTAGCTATCACTTGACGATCGAGCCCTAAGTGCCAAGAGGTTATATGGCTTGCAGACAACTCTTCTCACGTGAGCATCTGCCCACTTTCATTTCCACTTGAACTTCAAGGGGACAGTGCATGTAGTTAAAGAAATGCTTTTGCATGATCAGAGCTGAAGTGAATTTACAAATACTTGGGGTATGTCTATGCTGCAACCCCACCACTGGCCTGTGCCAGCTGACTCCGGCTCATGGGGCTCAGGCTGCAGGGCTCTTTAATTGTGATGAATGTTCAGGCTTCCCTCCCACCTCTCAGGGTTCTAGAGCCCAGGCTCCAGCCCAAGCCCAAATTGTCTACATGACAATTAAACAGCACCTTAGCCTAAGCCCTGTGACCCCAAATCAACTGGCACAGACCAGCCCATGGTTTTTAATTGGGGTATAGCCATACCCTTAGATATCAATGTAATTAAAAACAATATAGTAGTCCTCAGACATTTTCACTATCTTAAAGCACAGTGCCAGCTCCAAACGCAGTTCCAGAGAGAAACATTAAGGCTCAGTATGGTCAGGCAATCATCATGTGACCTTTTACATAAGTCTATGTGATTTAATTCTGAAAATATGTCTCCATGTGTACTCACACCCCAAACAAAGACTTTGTAGTTAACAACAGAAGTAGATTCTTTGGTTATTAAAAACAAACATTTCATAGAATCATAGAAGATTAGGGTAGGAAGAAGCCTCAGAAGGTCATCTAATCCAATCCCCTGCTCAAAGCAGGACCAACACCAACTAAATCATCCCACCCAGGGCTTTGTCAAGCTGGGACTTAAAAACCTCTAAGGAAGGAAATTCCACCACCTTCCCAGGTAACCCATTCCAGCAGTTCACCACCCTCCTAGAGAAACAGTGTTTCTTAATATCCAACCTAGAGCTCCCCCCCCCCCAAGCCCCCCAACTTGATCAATAAGGGTACTTTAAAATACAGCAAGCTTTCCTGGACTCCTTTCCCCTTCATATTAGCCTCCCGGGGATCCTGCTCATCAGGTCCCTAAGGAAGTCAGTCTGCTTTTCTGAAGCCAAGGGTCTGGATTTTGCTACTCTCCTTTCTTCCTTTTGTGAGGATCCTGAACTCACCATCACATGGTCACTGCTGCCCAGGTTGCCACCCACTTCTACTTCCCTTACCAATTCTTCTCTATTTGTAAGCAGCAGGTCAAGAGGAGAACAGCCTCTTGTTGATTCCTACAGTAGTTGCACCAGGAAGTTGTTCCTAGCACTCTCCAAAAACTTCCTGGCTTGTCAGTGCACTGCTGTATAGCTCTTCCAGCAGATGTCAGGGTGATCTGAGCAAGTATCAGAAAGAAAGAAAAGGGAGCACTCAGAAATAATGTCCATACATTTTCCTTGGAGTCAAGCTGAAAGTCTTCTTTTTAGCATTCACTCAATTATTGCAGAACATTTTCATCACGAGAGTTAAGGTTCTATTAGAATCTAAGCTCTTTAGGGCGACAAATTGTCTATTCATAGTGCGTGTACAGTGTCTACCACCATCATGGAAAAGTCTCCCCCTTCCAGACCTACGTCATGTAATCCAGCCTTCACACTGAGACGGGACCAAGTATACCTAGACCATCTCTGATAGTTCTTAAATCTAACCTGCTCTTTAAAACCTCCGATGATACAGATTCCACGACCTCCCTTAGAAGCCTATTCTAGAATATAACTATCCTCATAATTTGGAAAACATTTCCTATTTATAACCTAAATCTCTCTTGCTGTTGACTAAGTTAATTATTTCTACCTTCAGTGGACATGAAGAACAATTGATCACCGCCCTCTTTATAGCAGCCTTCAGTATATTTGAAATCTGTTATCATCCATCCTCCATAAGTTTTGAAAGATACTCATTTCTGAGATAACTTCAGCTAGATCAGTATGTACCCTAGGATAAATTTCATCAGGCCATAAAGTGACAAAGTTTTTTATGACTTTTATAATGCAATAAGGCATATTAAATCTAATCTACACACTAAGGTATGAACTGACCTGTTTCTTGATAGAGAAAAAGGATTTTTGTAATTAGCATTACTGAAATGTGATACCATTCTTCCTAACCAATTAGCCTGACTAGAATTGAGTTCTTCCAATTGTAAAGGGCAAAATACCTACACATTTTCCAACATCTAAAAAACAAAAACAAAACAAAAAATCTCTCTCAAGAAGATAAAAATCATTGTATTAAAAAACCTTCTGGCACACAGAATGTTCTGAAATCAAAGTGATGTTTCAAAACAAGTCACAATAACCTATTCTTTAGTTTTTCATGTCTCCTCTGTGTAATTTCAAAATGACTTGCCAATAGTAATTTACTATCATTATAATTCCTTTTTTAAAGCTGCTGTCAGTTGGTTTGAGGGGAACATATGATTCACATCACATACAGTTAATGCATGAATTGTTTAGTAAAAAGAAAACTGTAAAATAATCAAAGCTCGTATCTTCCAATAGATATTTTTGCCAAAATACAGCTGCATCAAAATATTTGCTTTTAAATTGTTTTAAGGAGCTACATAGTAGCCACAGAAAGCACTGAAACACCATAGTCTTGTAATTACTTCAAAGATATGACCATAAACACAATATTAAACCATGAAAAGTACCTCCCAAAGAATAGAGGAACAACTCTGAGGTTTTGATTAGGACCAGTTCCTCAGGTGTTGCAAATCGCCATAGTTCCTGTGACATCAATGGAGGTATTATGCTGATGTTCGTCAGCTGAAAATACAAGTCAGAGGGTTGATATTATTTTATTTGTATCAGCATTTATTATAGTACTATTCACTATAATAGCAGCCTGATCTCACAGCAGACAAACTACTAAGAACCAGCAGCAAGTAGACATTCCACAAATCAATTGCTAGCTACCAGGATTAAGAAGAAAAACTCAGAACACCCTCCCTAACCAGTTTCACAATTTCCATCTACATTTTAAAAGGAAATGTTGTTCATTTTATTACTTGTTTTAATTAGCTTCAGTCTATAATTGCCACATTTTCCCCTGTTGAGTTGTACTTACTGTGTTAGACACAAGGAGTTATAGCACTCTTATCTTTTCCCCATTTATAAGTAGATTTTTGGTGTTGTACGGTGGAGGCTGGTACTGGTGTTTCACTAAGGAACCTTCTGATACATCTGTACTCAACTGTTCATTTGCTGGGTATGCTCCGAGTGATAATTTTTTATGTTGACTCAAAAGGCATAAAGTTGTATAACTTATGTGAAGGGGTGGATGATTTGTGTAGGATGTTGAATGCTTGTAAAGATCAGTCTATTTTATAGATAAACACAGAGAAACACGGCTGTGGTTGCATAATATCCATTAGCTTTAGGCCTAGTCTTTACTGGAAAATTAGGTCAGCATAACTACATCACTCCTGGGTGTGAAAAATCCACACCCCTTGAGTGGCATAGCTAAGCCAACCTAAACCCCCATGTAAACAGAGCTAGGTTGATGGAAGAACCTAGGGAAGCTGGTTACCTATGTCTAAGAGAATTCCTCCCTTTGGTATAGGTAGTAGCTATACTCAAGCATTACCGCAGCACAGCTGCAGCAGCGTAGTGATGCCACTATAACATTTTAAGTAAAGACATAACCATAGAAAACTGTCCACTTGTGTGCAGCTGTGAAACTTCTCATGTGTTGTGGAACCTGCAGTTTATTGCTCTAGGGAACTGTGGCAGGACCATTAGAAGCTTATGTTCACGCTGACTCTGTATAAGGCTTCTCTCTATCCTTTTCGATAACGTATATCGCTTATTTTTGTTTGTCGATTTTTTTAAATTTAAAGCACAGTTAGTCATCTATATTTTTGGAAGAAGCACCTACTTTTAAAACTTGTGAATAATATCATACCAGATGGTGATGTTTTGGGAGATGATGGGGTAAGAAATTTCAGTATTTCTGAGATCATGGTTGCTTTAAAATGTTTCTTAATAAGACAAGAAATGGACAAAGTCACCTTTTTGATTTAGACTGGCCAAAGCACTCGCAAATATATTGTAAACAAGACACTTTCACAGCCTTGGTGAAGGACAAGACAACCAAATGGCTTTTCCACTTCATTTTATCTCATTCTGATTGTTCTTTTCTACCTAAAGTTACAGGGCCAAACTAAGCTCTCTGGAGCAGGAACTGCCATTTACCACAATATTACTCTTTTTGATCTAAGCAGTTAGTCAATATTTGGGGTCTTGTAGGTTATTTCTTGTAGGTTATTTCTGTTAGGAAGAGAAATTGATTAGTCAGGTGTTTCTTTGATGCAATCCTGTTTATTTGCAAAGAACGTTCACAAAGTATTGTTTTCCTGAATACCCTATGCCCCAATCAGCATGAGATTGTGTCCTTGCTCAGTATTCCTATCTTCTTTTTTCCAGCCCAGCATTCTATCCAAAAAGCTCTCCCTCTCAGCTTTCTTGCAAGGCCACACTATAAATACTTTGCTAGTCATCCTTGTCTTTCTGCAGTCTTCTCTCTCTCTCTCTCTCTCACACACACACATAATCCCCAGACCAATGCATTTGCATTCATCCCCATTGAAAGGCCTCCACCTATGTGGCTCTGCTTCTCACTGGCCTTGCATGTGGCCTGTGTGTTTTAGACAGTACCTCCTATTGTTTCAGTTACCTTACTCCAAAAAGGAGCTAACCCACTTTTTACACTTATCCTGCATGAAGGACACTATTATGCCCACAAGCTTCAACAAGGTTTCACACAACCTTCAGCTAAACATAATAGAGTAACACAATAGGACTTGCTTGAGGTCCTATGACAACATAAACATTAAATAATATTTCTACTCAGTTACATCTGTTGGGAGGGATTGTCCCCTCTGATATGGTCTTTTTACACTGCTGTAGCTATGTCGGAGGACTGTTAGAGCTCTCAGTCTGGCCAGGGAGAATTTCCCCCTTGCACAGGCTTAGCTCAAGGGCACCTTTTGCTGCCCAAAAAGGTCCCCACCAAAAACCAAGTAGGATAAAGGGGTAGTAGGGACATGTTGGGAGTGGAGTCACAACGCATGGCACTGCAGGGATTCCTCTCAGCACTGCTAGCCAAGGGCAGAGAAGGCCACACTGCTGTAATTTAAGCAGCCCTTTATGGCTTCCTAAACTATTCAAATGGCTGCATTGGCCCCTAAATCAGCCCAGAGCTGGGAGAACCAAAAGGTGGCTTCCCCCTTCCCAGGCTCATACTTTGACCTCACTATGATTTCATGGCTGTTACTGAAGGCAGACTTTTTCCCTCCATGTTTAAAAAATCACATAGCTACTCTCTCATTTATGGCAGATAGAATGAAATATTTGCATTAAATCACGGAGATTTAAATACTCTTACTAAACAGCTGATCTCTCTGTTGGATTTGATTCTGGAGAAGTAGCTGAAATTTTACTTTATTGGTCAGTAAAGTTGTTTTGGAAACCGTTTCATTCAACCAACAACATAAAGATCTTGGATGCCACACTTGTCAGCAGGTGTAAAGCAATCAGAAAGCCAATTGAATAGCTTTGTGAAAATTCCCCGGTAGGAGAATATGCAGGTGGCATAAGGCTGACATAGACATGTGCCCAAAGAACCATTGTACTCAGTGGATACCTAACCACGTGGATAGAGGCACACGGGCAATCGGTATGAAAATGGGTTGATCCAGGCCTGAGTTACCACAAAGGTGGCTTTAAAACACTTCTCTGTGTCCCTAGCCAAGTATGGCAGAGAGTGCAGGAGATCTGGTCCAAAGACTTTTCATCAGATTTTTTCTTTCTAAAGCAGTTTTATTTTCCCACTTATTTTATGCTCCTGTCAGCTAATCCAAACAGTTTGACTCCATTTTTATGATATAAAACAGATGAAATAATGTTCCTTCCTTGTTATCTTGTTAACAAATAAGAAGTTGAATATCAACCAAACACATTTTCTGGTAATTAGTGGTCAGAAAAATGTTTGAGGTCTGTGTCCTAACTTCTGATTAAACTGAAAGCCACCCATGTGAAAAATGTATTCAGCTGATATTTAGGAGGCAGATTCTCTACATCATCCAAATGAATATTCTGTAATCAAGGCTAAGACTGGAGCATAAAAGTGTATATATTGTGAAATGTTCTAGTCCATTTTAATGACAAAGATGGAAAACCTTTGCTTAGTAGTACATTTACATTTCATGCTTTAAAATCTTGCTAACACTGCTGAATGTTAAACAACGGGCATGAAATTTACAGTGGCCAAGAAAGTGTCCCTTTTTCCAGTGGGGAAAAAACCTAACTGTTTAAATACAGGGAAATAGTTTAATGTAGCTCTTCAGTCACAGTGCCAAACACTATCACTGCCGCCAACTGACATCCATCGTTGTATTTTCAGAACAAAGCAGCTATGAATGTTTTCTCTTTTCTCATCAGCATAGACCGATATTTATTTTCTTCTAATTGAAGTTCTTCTCTGCACAAAGACTAACACTTGTTATGTTGTCTCCTGCTGGATTCTCTGGGTATGGAATGAAAAGAGATGTCCATATCTTTCTAAAGAATAACTCCACTATTTTGTTTTGTTTTAACTCATCTGATCTTATATCAAAAATATATAAAATGTAACTAACCTTGTAGCTAAATAGAGTTACAACTTGCTGAATGCCAGGGAACTGACATCAAAGGAGAGAGATAAAAGAGAGTTGTGCACTGTTTTGGCCCCACACACAACTTTCAAAAAGTTACACTCAGAACAGCCCTCTTCACTCAGGTTGAAAATATTTTCCTGCTGTTTGAACCTGAATCCTCCCTGGATTCATCCCTACTATGAAAGAGAAAGCATGCAATAAGTGTTTGCAAGACTGACTCCTTACAAAGGAGGTTATTGAATATCAGAGGCCTAATTTTCACCCACAGCTTTTCATTTTGCACATGCATAAATGCACAAGCACACAGACTGGATTGTCCCAGTGAACCATTTGCAAGCACTAACATGGATGCAAGTTCCTTTTTGCAGGTTCAAAAAAGGTTTATTTGTTGCCAAATGAAAACTCAGCCTTGATTTATAATCAGCATGAATTAGGATTTTTATAATCTCACAGAGCGCATAAGTATCCTTAGATTTGATTATCAATATTAACGTTAATGGCTGTAAATGCTCTGCACAAGAATACTGCTACCGATGGGGAAAATATTATTAAAGAAAGGAAATTGCTGATGTTTTTGAAAACACCAGCTGTCTGTTGACAAAATTAAATCAGTTTGTTTTCATGTATTAAATGTGTTTATTTTCCTTCAAAATAGATCATGATTTTAGTTTTTGGAAGAAGTTATTATGCCACAGTGTCTCAAATGTTAAGATGTAGAAGCTCAGAAAAAAGTCGTTTCAGTGTAGACATTTTAGATCTCACAAGTATTTGCTATCCACTGTTTTTGTATGTCTATTTCTTTCTTTGAGGCTTTGAAGGACTTAAAAATGCAATATTTGTGCTGAATTTTCAATCTTTATTCTTAATGGGAGAAACCTGTTTGCTTGATTCATAATAATTTAATAATTCACAAATTAAACAGAATTAGTTCCTGGCGTTTAATTATGACCACCATCTTGAGAGCATTTCCCCAAGCTCTCACCACTTTACGTATACTTTCTGTTACTATTTACCCCAGCAAATACAACAGAAATACTTGGAGACCACAAAAATCAATTAACTTCAAGTGAATTTGCTAAGGAAGCCTCTATTGAAAGCTTGCTTGGTAATGCCGAGAAAACTGATAGATTTCTAACTCTTCTGAATGAAAACAGAAACAAGGCCCGATCCTTGAGTCCTGATGCATGCAAAACTCCCATTCCCTTCAGATTATGTGACATATAAACATTTTATTAATGTTTTCCCTATGTCAGCGCTGCATGAGAGCGCTCATCATTTTATTATAAACAGGGGGATTTATTTCTGCGGGGGAAAAGGCATGACAAAGTGAAAATCTGCTGGTAATCAGGGAGTTACACCATATGTACACCAGAACTGTTTCACAAAGATGGGTCGCAATTTTCATCAGCTGGTTTTAAAACACCAGGAGGTTCCATGAATCACAGTCACATAAAAAATATTTTAAAAGGGCTCCCCTTCCTGGCAGAGAGTGTCTTGAAAGCAACAATAGTCCTAGTTTTGGCTTTAGATGCCAAGTGTTACATCAGTCCAATAAAAGAATGGCTATAAGCTATAAATGTAGTGTGTCATGTCTGTCTGGGGATACATGTGTCTGTTATGGAAAACATGACTTGACTGAACTAAATGGTCCATGCAAACTTATACAAAAGTAGTTCACAGTTTGCTTAGCAGCAATACAGTGTCTTTAAAACTATATATAATCAAACAACAGCAATGCAGACATTGCTGACATAGATTGTTAACTTTTCTAGTTTTACTAACTTACCTCTAACTAAAAATCAGTTTCTGTTGTTTGCTCCCATGAACTATAAATTACTAATCAAGATGGATGAAAAATGGAACCATCTAGCCAACCCCTTATTCCCTTACCACAGGGCTTAGATCTGAACCAACCCCAGTTGTAGTTCAGCAAAAGAAAAACTCAACTCACATTGTGCCAGATCCTCAACTAGTGTCATACCTATGTGAGATATTCTGGGAAAGATCTGACCATCATAATGAGACAAATAATGAAGCGTCATTGAGGAAGATAAACTAAATCACACCAGCTGAGGATTTGTGCCATTAAACATATAAAGGAACCCCCAGATACTACTGAGTAAGCCATACACCCTGTCTTCAACATAGTGTATTCCCCAAGGATTAATAACTGAGCCCTTTGTGCAGAAATGACTAGCTCAATGTGTTTTTAGTGTTGCTTGCACTATTGGTCGCAGGATAGGAGAGACACAAGGTGGGTAAGGTAATATACTGGACCAACTTCTGTTGGTGGAAGGTACAAGCTTTTGAGCTTCAGAGCTCTTCTTCAGATCCAGGGAAAGAAACCAAAGTATGGACAGATTGTTATGTGTAAGGGGTAAATACATGCTATAGGAAACCACTTAAAATGAGGTGGGCAATTAAGGGTTAGCAGGCAGGGACATATGTTACAAATTATTATAATTAACCATAAAAAAGTGTCTCTGTTGAGTCCTTGGTTTTTAGCGTCTAGAGGAGACTGGTGGATTGATTTAAATCAAGAAGATTTAAATGATGATTTTAATCACCAAGTGGAAAGCCTCGATTTAAATAATTGATTTCAATCAATTTTTCCATTTGTATTTCAGTTATTTTTCTCATTCGTTAATATAACCATTACAACATGTTTATTTACCACTCAATAGATTCTTTACACTAGATTTGGTACATCTTTTTGTTACCTGGGACTGAGGACATACTATAACAATATGTTTTATTTAAGCAATTATATAACTTAATATTTTCAGATTCTTATTAACTGAACATTTTTAGTATGTTAGAAAATGCTGAATGATATATTGCTTATTTACTAGATAATTACCTTTTTCCGCATGATTTGTGTCAAGCTGCCTTAGGATGGTAACTGGAATTGAATTCAACACATAAAACGGCACATACATTTTATTTTTATTGAACAAAACAACCTTAAAGGTTTTAGATAAAAATGTCTCATCAAAACATGAGTCACATTTACAATTAAATGATTAAATGTAATCAGTGAACTAAACTGATTATTTCAGCTCAGCATGGAAAAATGTTCTAATACTCCTGAGACCACCTCTTCACTAGCACTTAGGTCGGCAAAACTTTTGTCACTTGAGGGTATGGAAAAATACACCCCTGAGCAACATTCAATTTTGCTGGCTTATGTGTTCTTGTGCACAACACTATGTCTGCAGGAGATGCTCTCTCCAATTGGCATAACATAGCTACACGAGCAATCTTACTAATAAGTGTAGACACGACCTTAGTAAAATTGAGTGGAGCTTCGGTTCCTACTCATCTAAGTCTCTTGAAAATGAGACAGTCTCCTACATTACTTAGGTTGTCCTTCACACTTTTAAAGTAGTATATCTCATTCCCTTCCTCCTTGTTTTTAATCACAAACTGGAAGTGAAAAACAAATTTTCCTGCTTTTTCAACTCCCAATCAGTTTCTCAACTTTGAATGAATTAGTCCAAATGAAGAAAATATTTTCTGTGCCTGCAGAAGAGGCTACTTCTGTGAAAAGCTAGGTTAGCACTTCAACAAACTTTGTTTCCAGGTGCTTAGTTAGTAACTTCTATCAGATCAATGGTGTGACCTCCTTTAAAATGTCATCAGCAAACATGTACTACGTGAATGGTTCGCTTTGCCAGGATTGATGGATGATTATTAGATGCCCATGTCATAGGATCATCATCTTCAGCAGTTAGGCATCTACCCTCATACTTTGGGTTGAGAATATTGGCAAAAAAAAATAGGAGGAATAAGTGCTTGATCTATCCGCTTGCTTTACTGTCTGCAATTTAACTTTGTTGTTAGGGTATTTCTTTCTTCAGGGTGTCTTGAAGTTCACTCCAAATTAGAACAGCATCAGCAATACAGCAGAAATCTTTCTGTAGTTTGTCCAAGGCTATGGAAATAGGCTTAAGTATATTCAGCATTTCTTTTGCATTTCTCTTTAGTCCGATGTTGACTACTTTGGCTGTGATAGTTCCATCTATTTTATCATGATTTTTGTCACAAATTGCAGTATTGCCAGCTTCAGATGTTCAAAAATCATGAGTCAGGCTCACCAAAAATTATTAAATTGGCTTTAAAATTATGAGATTATGTAAAATCGATAAATGTAGTGACCTTTTTATTTGTCTTCTGGTTTGGACTGGGGTCACATTTTGAAGCTGTCTCCACAGCCATGAGGGCTAGAAACTTACATTTTTTTACGAATGAAGGCTGAAATCATCAGATATCCTCTTAATTCCAGCTGGGGCTTTAAGGAAAACAATAATTATCATGAAACTCAAGACAAAACACTTTTTTACAGGCCTCTTGATCACTCCATATCTGACCTCTTTAGTATTCATTCTCAAAGGAAACATACACATCATCTTCTGTGCTGTAGGGTGCCAAGCTTTAGCCCTGTGGGGTTAGGAGGCTCTGGGCTTCTGTCCTGCGGGGCATCAGGTCTCCTGTCCCACTGGGTGCCAGGGCTCCAAGTTTCAGCCAGGGGGCGCCAGGGCCTGAACATTCTGCCTTTGGCCCCAGTCAGTCTAACGCCAGCCCTGCTTTACAAATCCCCTCAAACTTTCTGGCAACCCCCCAGGGGGCTGCAAACTCCCAGTTGAGAACCACTGTCCTACAGCATGCATTGACTGCTTTGCTTAACAATCTGTCCCAATTTGTATTTAGCTCAGGTACAGAAGAAAAACCTTGTGAAGCTTGAAAGCCTGTATAGTCCAGTAAAAGATATTATCTTGTTGAGTTTGAACTTTGCCCTGGCTCTATCTGAACTTTCAGCCCTGGCTCTGACCTGAACATCAGTCTCTGACCCTTTTCCAACCCCGGCAGCCATTTCTCTATTGTCTCTCTTATTAGCATTTCTCGAACAGTTGTAACAGTGGTTTTAACTGGATACAACCAGGCAAGACTTGGTTGATCACGTGTGTACATCATGACCAGTTAAGTACTTTGTTTACTCCTGTCTATAAATACTGCTGTATATCACAAATAAAGTCGCCACATGCCTCTCCAGCTACTGAGCTGAGGAGGGTTGCGCCCCTTGATCAACGTATTGGATGTCTGTATTGTTTGGTCTCTGACAGTTTGTGAGCCCCAATCCAACTCCGCACTACTCGGGTGTGGAACGGTGAGTAGGACCTGCTATTTTTACCTAACAATCTCACCTACTTTCTCTAGCTCAATATGGATAGATTAGGGAGTCATCCAAGTTTATGCCAGCTGTGAAGTGTCTGTTACACCTTTCCCCCTACTCCATTTTGTTTCTTACAGCTGTCCCCTTACTCCATTTTGTTTTTGTTCTCCTGTGGCCGCCCCTCCCTGGCTGTTAAATTGTTTACCAGGGCCACTGCCCTTCTCAAAGGGAGGGCCCCTTAAGTTGTTTACCAAGAGCCATTGCCCTTCTCAAAGGGATGGCCACTTGTGCTTAAGTGGGATAACTGCCCTGTTCAAAGGGTTGGTCCTGTTATCACCTTGTTAAACCTGGGCTCGGTGTAGGGTAGACAATGTCCAAGCTGTAAGATCTAATGTGTTTTGAAGATCCTGGGCATGAGTCATAGGCCTCATGTGCTTTTGAGTCATGAGGTGGAACTCGCACCTATGGTCCAGAACTCTGCCCAGGCATATCTCTATGCTCACCTGTAGTTTTTCTCTGAAATCCCCTCCCCTGTGACAGAGGGAGCCTATCAGCATTACTGGCAGGGAAACTGCCTGAGTTTGCCTTTAAGAACAGGCATTTTTGAAACAAGCATCAGAAAGGTTCCTGCACTGCTACCTGGTCTGATCAGCCAGGGGCTCTGGGAGGTCCTTTCTTCGCTCTCGTTTTATTTTTGAGCGTACCCCCGTTTTAACCCCCCCCGCTCTCGTTTTATTTTTGAGCGTACCCCCGTTTTAAACCCCCCCCGCTCTCATTTTATTTTTGAGCGTACCCCTGTCTTATCACCCCCCGCTCTCGTTTTATTTTTGAGCGTACCCCCGTTTTAACATCCCCCCCGCTCTCATTTTATTTTTGAGCGTACCCCCGTTTTTAAACCCCCCACCCCACGAAGAATGAATTGCTGCCTGAGAGACCTCTTGATTATCAGGACCGTACCGAGCCCTCCTGGCTTCTTCTGATGTTGATTGCTGCTTCAGTCTTTGCTGCTGTCTGGGGACTGGTGAGAACCTCTCTTCTGTGAAACTTTCTATACTTAATTACTCTAGCTGCTGGCTCTGTTTCCCCAACACACAGACTTAAACTCCTTGATCTGTGTCTTAAAACCTCTCTTAAACTCCTTGATCTGCGTCTTAAAACCTCTCAAACTCCTTGATCTGTGTCTTAAAACCTCTCAAACTCCTTGATCTGTGTCTTAAAACCTCTCTTAAACTCCTTGCTTAAAACCTCTCTTAAACTCTGTGTCTTAAAACCTCTCTTAAACTCCTTGCTTAAAACCTCTCTTAAACTCCCCTTGGTCTGTGTCTTAAAACCTCTCTTAGACTCAAACTAAACCTTGGTCTGTATCTGTAATCTGTTTCTTGCTTTGCAGCACTTTTGCTGCTAGAAATAAGCCTGTGCCTTCTTGGACTCTACCTGGGCACACACCACTCTGCCCTCTGAAACTACCCCTAGTATAAGGTGCACCCATTAGGTTAGATTTTGTCTTTTAGTCTAGATAAGTTGTAATTTCATTTTGCATAGCTGTAGTTAAGTTAGGTTTAGGAAATTGCTTGCATTGTACCCTGTAAGTTAGCCTTAAAGAATTGTTGCATTGTGTTTTGATATTTGCTAATTTGTGTAGTTTTGGTTAAGTTAAATCATAGATAAGATTTTGCTGTGTTTTGTATAATTGTCTCTCTGCTGTCTGCTCTGTGTCTCCCTGAGTTTAACCCCCCCCCCCCCCACGTGCTCCTCTTTCCCCATCCCCCAACCTTTACTTCTCTGCTGTTTCTACTTACAGCCTGTCTTCTCTTTCTCTTTCTAGCATAAAACCCCATTGGTTACCCCCTTTTCTCTCTAATACACCTCACATTTTACATTTACATTTTTACCTAAAATTGTTGGTTATTTAACACACTTTATCCATGCTGTTAGTTGATTATATGCTGCTGTGACACACTCTTTACATAGAAATTGTTAGCCACCTGTTACATTTATGCTTGTGTTAATTGGTTGCCTACTGTATTATACCCCACTGTATTGTACCCCACTGTTGAAACCCCCTATCCCATTTACTAAAAGAAACCCCTCCCCAATTGTCTACTTTAACAAACCCCATACCCCTCACTGTTGAATTTTCCCTGTTTTTGCATTTTCTTAATAAAGTTTATTTTGCACCCCACCTGTGTGGTGATTGCTCCCCAAGATCCCATATACCTGCTGGCAGGGACATGAAGTTGCACCAATATTAGTTTGAAAACACAATCATTAAAATTTGATCTCATTTACTGTTTGTTCATGTTTCTATAACTGCAAAGTTTTTTAAATTGTTATATTTGGAAGCTATTGTGATGTTGTAATCAATATGATTTTATGAAAATATGCTAAAGAGTGTGAATATAATGCAACTGGAATATGCTTCATGCAAAAGGGCTCTTACAGCGTATTATGAAGCTTATAATCTACTGAGTGTGGCCATCCTATTTGTATGTATGTATCATTCTTGTATCTGAAACTAGAAATATAAAATAGAACTCTGAATTCCTATTGTAATTATGCAAAGTGTGAGCCACTAATGATGATTTGGAATCTTGATGGCTTCTACTAACCAGGACAATTGACTCTAGATGGCTCTGTTTACTTGTAAGTCTTCCTCTATACCCGTGTGCTGGCAAATGGGTAATTAAGTCTTACAGTGACATGTGATCATGTCACCTGAATAGGAATCCATCTTTAACCTGGTGCTTTTCCATTTAGAATGAGGGGTGGGAACCCAGAGAGGGAAAAAGGATTCCTGCTTGTGCAAAAGATATATAAGGGGATGGAACAGAATAAGGGGACTGCAGTCATGAGAAATCTCCTAGCTACCACCTGAGCTGGAAGAAGGGCTCTACCAGGGGAAAGAATTGCGCCTAGACTAGGAAGGCATCCAGTCTGTGATAGAAGCTTATTGAAACATCTCTGAGGGTAAGATTTTATCTGTATTGAGTTTTCTTACTGTATTAGGCTTAGACGTGCACATTTTATTTTATTTTGCTTGGTAATTCACTTTGTTCTGTCTGTTATTACTTGGAACCACTAAAATACTACTTTTTATATTTAAATAAACCACTTTTTACTTATTAATTAACCCAGAGTATGTATTAATAACTGGGGGAGGGCAAACAGCTCCACATATCTCTCTATTGGTGTTATAGAGGGCAAACAATTTGAGTTGACCCAGTATAAGCTTTATACAGGTTAAAACAGATTTACTTAGGGTTTGGACCCCATTGCGAGTTGGGTTTCTGAGTATTGGAGTCAGAAAAACTTCTTAAGCTGTTTCAATTAAGCCTGCAGCATTTGGGGGACATGGTTCAGACTTGGATCTGTATTTGTAGCAGATTAGTGTGTCTGGCACAACCAGACAGGGTTCTGAAATCCCAAGCCGCCAGGGAAAATGGGCTGAGAGGTAGTCTCAGCACATCAGTTGGCATTTCCCATGGTGGGTTTCTGTAATCCAATCCGTCACAGCTATAACCTTTCCTAGAGGATCTTGCATGGTAGAAATAATTATTTTATCCTACAAGAGCAAACGTAATTGGAAAGATTCTCTTGTAAGTTCACAGCAGCAGTGAAGAGGAAAACAAGCCTCTGAGAAAGAGGAAAATGTTTGAGTACAGAGAAAAAAATGGGAGTACATAAAACGTGATCAAAATTCTTTGAATCATTTTGTCCTTTCCATTCATTGTGTTGTTGCCAGTGGAAAATTCCTACCATTTGTGAGGTTATAGACCTATAAATCAAACTAAATACAAAATGTATCTTCAAGCTGCCAATAAATATGGTACAGCTGCAGCAGTAGTACTTTGGGCATGAATGGTTTCGTGTTTTCACTTTATAAACACCTTAAACCACTAACATTTAAAATTCCAATTGTTCTTTATTCTGAACCAATCAAGTGCTGCTCTAGCTGGCTGCTCTGAAGAATTAGTAGGGTATTACACAGTAAATTTAGCATTATTTGGAATTTAATTTTAGACTAGCTTCAGATAAGTCGCGTGACTCTAGTACCAGGTTAGCTAGCAGATCTTTTAGGACAGATATAATCTAATTGGAACTGACAGTACCATCTGAGCTAAAATAAGGAAACTGAGGAGGAAAGAGGAAATGAGTTTAAACACACACACCTCCAACAGGATTGAGTTAATAAATCAGCTGCACACACAACACTAGCTGTGTGTTAACATTTCCACATGAGGTGAAAACAGGATGTTTGTTTCAGATTTCATTCACTGATACTCAGTTACTTTTTGCATGTGCAGTTTTGTTCGGTGTTCCAATAAATGCAATTCTCGCTTGGTTTGTTGGTTGTTTTTTCCCCCCAGCTTTTTACTTAGAAAAAACAAAATATGTATGTCCCTCTTACAAGAGCTGAAAATTGAAGATCAAAGGGTAAGCTCCAATTCTGACACCTTTTTGTCATTTGAACCTTATCCACGAGATCAGTAGTGCTCAGCTTCCAAACAGGGGGAGGGGAAAAGGGCCCAGTCCAAAGACCAAAGATGTGAGCCTTTCTATTGTGTTCACAGCATGAGGCTTTATAGAGGCAGAGATTTTGCTTGGCGGTAGAGTGAAACTAATAAAATATACAGTTAAAAAAAAAAGTCAGTGGAAAAATCGTTTTCCTGGCTAAATTTTCAATTAGTCATTGTTTAGTTTAACAGGAAAAAAGGTTTTGTTTGTGTAACTTTCATATGTAAAATATTTCAATTTTCTATCAGACATGTAATTTTAATTTGTGATGGAAAACTACCGGGAACTGAAGAGCATGGAAATAACTTAGCCACACAAACCACTTCATTTCAAGTAGTGAGAAAGAAAGTTATTAATTATCTCTCAGCACCACAGTTTATATACAAAATGGAGATTGTTCGATGCCCAACCTGGTGCAGACACTGCCTTACAATCCCGTTAACATCCACCCAGCATGCAAGGGAAAGAACCCATAACGATTCTGCTGCTCCCATACAATTCGATGGCAAAACTTAAATTGAATTTACAGTGGTGCAAAGGAGAGCCTGATTCGAAAGGGAGATTTTCACTCAAGGGCGTGAAAGTCTTCACTGCCTTGAATAAGCTTGTACTGACTTCACTGGGCTTTAGATCAGGCCCATTGGCACAGTGCTTCTAGCATCACAGAGAAGCACAACCCAGAGTAGAGCTTGGGTTTTGTTCTGTCTCTCTGGACCTGATCCAGGAAAGCATCCCTCCTGAGTATAGCCCCTAAATCTATGCTTAACTCTAAACATATGATTCAGTCCCATTGACATCATGTGCTTAAGTGCTCCCTTGAATAGGCACATACTTAAGCACATGCGTAAGTAATTTTCTGAATTAAGGCCTATAATGGGGGAAACATGGTGATACTTGTTTTGCAGTATTTTGTGCAGTGTGGTTTTATTAAAATCAAAACCAGTAGTTAACATCTTATTTATTTGCAAAACATTGTCTTATGCCAGAAACTAGTGCCCCCAATCTTGCCCTATTGGTGCCCTGCAGCTATGCAGTTCCCTTTTGCAGAAATAGGGCCTAAGACTCCATCAAACAGCAACAGATGTGCATAATATTACTGTGACAGTTTGAGACACAACACCCATTTTGAAGCCGAGGATTAACACTCACTAGACAGACTAATAAGGGCTGGTCCCCACTACAGCTTAACGTCGACTTTAGTGACGTTAAGTCGATATAAACCTGTACCCGTCCTCACATGCATGCCATTTGCGTCGATTTAAAGGGCCCTCAAAATCGACTTCTGTACTCCTCCCTAACGAGAGGAGTAGCGCTGAAATCGACCTCTCTGGATCGATTGTGGACTAGTGAGGACGAATGGGACGTTATTGGCCTCCAGAGGCTGTCCCACAATGCTCCACTCTGACCGCTCTGGACTGCCTCACTGCTCCACTGTGACCACTCTGGACAGCACTCTCAACTCGCTGCTCTGGCCAAGTAGACAGGAAAAGACCCGGGAACATTTGAATAGCATTTCCTGTTTGGTCAGCATGGCCAGCTCACCTGCACAGCTCAGTCGCCATTCAGAGAAATCAGCAGCACAAGCCGCCATGCAGACCTCAGCATCACAAGCCGCCATGCAGAGCTCAGCAGCACAGGAGACCAGCCAGAGGAAAAGAGCTCCAGCATGGTCCAATAATGAGGTGTTGGATCTCATCGCTATCTGGGGAGAGGAATCTGTGATGTTGGAACTCCGCAACAACAAACGGAATGCCAACACATTCGCCAGGGTCTCCAAGGCCATGCTGGATAGGGGCCATAACAGGGATGCCCAGCAGTGCAGTGTGAAAATTAAGGAGCTGAGGCAAGCGTTCCAGAAAGCCAAAGAGGCAAACGGATGCTCGGGGGGTCCGCCGCGGACATGCCGGTTCTACACTGAACTGAATCTGATAATGGGGGGCGCCCCCACCACCATCGCACTGGTCTGCATGGACTCCACACATGGGATAATGGCCAGGGACGAGGACGATTCGGATGAGGAGGCGAAGGATGATGCGGAGGGAAATATCATGGAACAGCAGGATGCAAACGGAGAAACAGTATTATTACCAGACAGCCAGGAGCTGTTTATCACCCTGGATCCAATACTCAGCCAACCCTCCCAAGCGGGTACCCAAGCTGGCGAAGGGAACTCTGGTGAGTGTTTTTTTTTTAAGGGATTACATGATTCATGATTTTTAAAGGAAGCATTTATTAATGATTAACTTGCCCTAAGGACTTAGCGTGCTTTCATTGCTGGTCAGTTTCTACTCAAAGAGTTTGTCAATATACTCCGGTATTGACCGGAAGTCCTCCACGGACATTTCACTGAAGCTATCCAGGAGGTAGCGATGAATCTTCCGCACCAGATTTCTGGGGAGAGCTGCCTTATGTGGTCCCCCGTGATAGGAGACCATCCCACGCCACGAAAGTAGTAAGTAGTCTGGTATCATTGAGCAGGCTAGCATTGCGGCGAATGGACCAGGACTTTGCAGCAACTCAAGGAGCATGCGCTCTCTATCTCTCTGAGAAATTCTAAGCAAAGTGATGTCGTTCATGGTTGCCTGTCTGAAATACGGACTGCAATAAGTCTGGACACAGTGAGCGAGACAGCCTGTAAGCCCCGCAACCCCCCAACTCCCCCCCCTTTGCCCCCGCCAGCCCGTTGCGAGAGCAGTTAGAGGAGTTTTGAGCCTACAAGCGGATGCTTCCGCAGCCAGCCCGAACCCAGAGAGTTTTTGTTTCTGTTCACAGGGAGCCACGCGGTGAGGGGGAAGGGGGTGGGGTTACCCTGGAATATCCGAGCGCTGCTGTAAAGAGCTTACCATAGCGGGCTGCATGGTGATTTCAGCAGCCGTGGTGAGGCTCTCTCCTGCGTGAGGTGATTCTGTGACTTTTGACTGATCCAGTAACTTTTTGGTGAGGAATATGACCTTGTACAGAAACCATATCAGGCCTGTGAATACTGTTTCCCCGCTGCATAGTAATCCCATTGTTCTCCGCGACTGTATGTGTCTCATAACCTTATACCTTTCTTTATTCACTAGCTGCACACTTATCTGTGAATCTGCCCATCACGCCGGCTAACACAGATACGAAGGCGTAAAAAAAAAAACGCGCGATGACATGTTTAATGAACTTCTGCATAACTCTCATGCTGAGGCCGCACGGCAGACAGAATGGAGGGAAAAATTGTTACAGTTAAGGCAAGAATCAAGAGCTGCAGCAGAAACGTTGCAGGAACGTGAAGAACGGCGGATGGATGCTTTGCTCCGCATAATGGAGGAGCAAAGTGCCATGCTTCGTTGTCTGGTGGAGCTTCAGCAGGGCCAAAGATCGCCTCTACAGCCTCTGTGTAACCACCTCCCCCCCTCCCCAAGTCCCATAGCTTCCCCGCCCAGACGCGGGGTGAGAACCCGGGGGGGGGGGGGAAGCTCCGGGGACCGACCCACTCTACCCCACAAGCCAGCACAAGCAGCAGCAGGTTGAGTTTCTCTAAAAACTGGTAAAAGCTGCTGTCTGCCCCCCCCCTCCCCACTCCTCCACCGCTGCGACTGCTGGTTTCCCTCCTCACCCACCCCTTCTTGCCTACCTTGCCAGTGATCCCCTGTATTTGTATTTGTGATGCAGCAATAAAGAAACCATGATTTTTAAAACAGTGAATTTATTTCCTCTGCAAGCATGGGGGGGGGGGGTGGAAAAAGGGTGCAAGGACGGCAGGCTTAGGGCTGAGCAGAGCAAGGGAGCGGGTTCTCAAATGCCATCTTGGGCACTCATAAAACTGGTTTTCAAGGCATCCCCGAGGCGCAGCGCCTCATGGTGCGCTCTTCTACTTTCCCTGCTGTTTGGCTGCTGGTAAGCAGCGGACAGGGAATTTGCCTCTTTCTCCCAGCCTGCCATAAACGTTTCCCCATTGCTCTCACAGAGATTGTGGAGCACAGAGCAAGCAGCAATAACAATGGGGATATTTCTGTCGCTGATGTCTGGGCGAATCAGTAATGAACGCCATCTCCCCTTCAGACGGCCAAATGCACACTCTACTGCCATCCTGCACTTGCTCAGCCTGTAGTTGAACAGCTCCTGACCCCTGTCCAGGGCTCCGGTGTAGGGCTTCATAAGCCAGGCCATTAAGGGGTAGGCTGGGTCCCCAAGGATAACGATCGGCATTTCTACACCCCCCACAGTAATTTTCTGGTCGGGGAAGAAAATCCCTTGCTGCAGCTCTCTAAATATCCTAGAGTTCCTGAACACACGAGCGTCATGAACCTTTCCCGGCCACCCCACATGGTCATGCAAGCAGTGGTTGACCACAGGTCGGTGAAACGTCCCTTGTGGTCAACCACTGCTTGCATGACCATAGAATAATATCCCTTCCGGTTTCTGTACTCTGCGGCCTCGTTGTCCGGTGCCAGGATAGGGATATGAGTCCCATCTATAGCCCCACCACAGTTAGGGAATCCCATGGCGGCAAAGCCATCTATTGTAGCTTGCAGGTTTCCAAGGTTTATAACCCTGGGTAGAAGCAACTCGACGATTGCCCTGCTTACTTGCATCACAGCAGACCCCACTGTAGATTTACCCACCCCAAACTGATTCGCGACTGAACCGGTAGCTGTCTGGCGTTGCAAGCTTCCAGAGGGCTATCGCCACTCGCTTCTCAACTGTGAGGGCCGCCCTCATTCTGGTATTCTTGCGCCGGAGGGCCGGGGAAAGCACGTCACAAAGTTCCATGAACGTGCCCTTACGCATGCGAAAGTTTCTGAGCCACTGGGTGTCATCCCAGACCCGCAGCACTATGCGATCGCACCAGTCAGTGCTTGTTTCCCTGGCCCAGAATCGGCATTCCATGGCATAAGCCTGCCCCATTGCCACCAAATCTGCCAGATTGTCGGTCACCCAACTTCCAAAAATGTCAGTGTCAGGGTCCCTGTCCCTGCTGTGCACGTCCAGGTCCATCTCCTCCTCATCACTGTCATCGGGGTCCAGAAAGCGCAGCTGTCTCCGGATCGCATTCCTCTGCAGACGGTACAGCATAAAATCCACAACAGTGCGTGAGGTCTTCACAACGGCCAGTACTGCAGCGGGCTCCATGCTTGCAGTGCTATGGCGTTAGCGAAGCGCGTAGAAACGGCGAGAATAATGGGATGCCTACCCACAGTACCCGCTCAAAATGGGGTTAGCGGCACGAAAAAAGGGTGCGAAATTATGAAATGCCTACCCATAGTGCAGCACTCAAAATGGTGCCTGCTGGGGACTCCGGGAATTGTGGGATAGGTACCCACAGTGCAACGCTCGCTATGTCGATGCAACAGTTGTGCGGACAGACACTGTCGACTTGCTGTGCTTTGTGGGGACACACAAAATCGACTCTATACAGTCTGCTTTAAAAAATCGACTTAAAGGAAATCGACCTACTGCTGTAGTGAAGACATACCCGAAGGCCACACCTACACTAGAAACACTGCAACGGCACTGCTGTAGCACTTCTGGTGAAGATTGCAACTGTCTGATATAGACCATCTTGATTATCACTACAAAAGGTTTTTTTTTTCTCCTGCTGATAATAGCTCATCTAAATTAAATAGCCTCTTAGAATTGGTATGGCAACTTCCACCTTTTCATGTTTTCTGTGTGTGTGTGTGTGTATCTATCTATCTATCTATCTATCTATCTATTTAACTACTGTCTGTTCCATTCTATGCATGAAGTGAGTTATAGCCTACGAAAACTTATGCTGAAATAAATTTGTTAGTCTCTAAAGTGCCACAAATACTCCTGTTCTTGTTAAGAGTAAAGTATGTGTTTTCACAATTCCTTTGCTAAGCCTGCATCCCTTTACTGCTATCTTGTCCCTGAAGGGTGAACCTAGGAAACTGGAGTTTCCACAGCCAGGTGGACTCTGGGGCAGAACATGTCTCTGGAGCATTCAGAGAGCAGAGACATTGGTTTTAGGTGGGCAATCTATAGGGTGGACTGGCTGGAAGGGTGTCAGATATAGGGGTTGCACATGGGAGTGCATCTACAAGACCCAGAGCTTGGAACAGTGACCAGTCACTACCTACACCTAGAGGGATTAGAAGCACAATCAATTAAACTCTTGGATCCAGTCATGGCAGACTAGTTTCCTCCCAGACAGTGGGATGGAACCAGGCTGTAACAAGTAATTATAATTGATTCAGTTACGGGGGAAGTAGAGGAGGCCCAAGCCACACAATTCAGATCTAGATTTGGATTTTAAAAGACACATTTGGATAAGGGAGTTTGGTTTGGTTTGGTCCCATCTCGGGTTTTAATTTGTTTTAAATATTACCACTCCATTTTCACAAGATCATCTGAAATATCCTGCGGGAATAAACTATGTAACTTTTAGTAGGATATACAATTCAAGATTTAACAGATTAGTCAACTATCTCCTTGAATGACCTACACTAAACACATTACAAAGCAGGGTAATGTATATTGTTCCATGAAGCATTTTTTTAAAAATAACCCCTAGTGTATTGCTTTTGTCTTAGTTGTTATAACATCAGTAGAACTACTGGTGTACATTTGCATGCTGATGGCATCATTAATATGAGACAATCGATGGGAGAAACAGCCAAGTGGTAATGGATATATGTCTTAGAAATCATAAATGTAATTTAAAGATGAAAATATGAGATGTCTGCATGCAAGTAAATTTTCAGTCATAAATCTATTGCCATATGTTCACTATTTCAAAGTATGACCTATGAGTTCTACTATTGCTGTCTGTAGAGTATCCAAAATGGGTTCTGCTGTGCATCAACCATGAGTTACTGCCTGTAAAGTAATTGTCAGATGGATGGCACATCTGTCTATACCAGGGACAGGCTACAGCCGAACTGCAGCTCATCAGCCTTATGCAGCTCTTTAACAGTTAAAGTGTGGCTCACGAAGCTCCTCATATTTCTTGCTTCATTCTTCACCTACCAGACTCTGGAGGGGGAAAACACAGGGCTTCTGCCCAATAGAGAATGGAGGCTTCACTGCCATCATGGGGCTTCACCGCCACTGGGCATGTCTGCCTGGAGTCAGGGCTTCAGCAGAAGCCGGGCTGGAGCCCTGAGCCCCAGCAAGCACCTTCCATGGGGCTGGAGTCCCAAGACTCCCCTTCCTGCAGAGCTGAAGCCTCAAGCCCTGTCAGGCATGTCCTGACTCTCAAATGTCTTAAGACTGACCCTGCACGCCACATACGACAGTAAGTCCTGAGCTATACTACCACCCCTGAGCTATACTAATTGGGGCATTAGGCTGTCACATATCATAGATTATATGGAATTTTAAAATATGTTGCACCAACCAAAAAGATGCCACAAAAAACTGTGCCCACAATTGAAACGTGGATGCAAGTATGAGCATTTTCATTGAAAACTACCTCATGTGAACCACCAGCTAAGTAGTTTTCTATGTAAAAGCTAGTACCCAGGCTTTCTGAAAATGTTAGTCTTAATGTATGTCAACTCCAAAACGCACCAAAAAAAGATTATAGGGGCCAGCCACTCTGTGACATACAATAATATTGCAAATCTGAAACTTACTTCACTTTCACTTTGAGTACACTATGAAAGTCAGTGGTGCTGAATTGCTTAAAGTGAGATGAGAATCAGGCCCATCACCAGCAATTTTTCACATTTTGCATTAATTATCCAAAGAGGCCTGATCCCCTGCAATTTTCATGATTTATTTCTGTTAATAACAGTAGGATTCACTGTGATTTCACCATCATTCTCCATTCACAGGCTTTCTCAGGATCATTTGAGTTTGTGTGATCGAGCTCCATGACTTTCATTTGAAAAAAGAATTTATCTCCATCAGTCATTTAATCAGTGTGCCACTGCAGTGTTCCTATTTTACAAGCCAGTAACTGTTACATTCAGAGTTTAATCAGCTAAACATTGGTCCTTTGCACTAGATCTCAACTAGATAAACATAGTAATTGACAGTTCATCTTGTTTTAGCTCTCCCTTCTGTTTCTTGATAGGTAACAGGGGCAAGTGTGTTTTTTAATTCTGATAAATGCTTACACTTTTAATGCATAATAATTAACATCCTCCTCCAGGAATGCCAGACTCAAGCATTAAATCATGACCCAGACTCCCCAAAACCATGAGTTTGGCTTAAATACCATGAGTTCTTAAAAATAATAATTTGGGGGTTCTTCTTCTTTGCCTTCTGGTTTTTGAACCTTTAGATTGCACTTGACTCGTGTGTTCAAGCTTTTTTCCACACATTTAAGGGACTAAAACATACCTTTATAATAAAAGATGAAATTCTCACCTAATCACTGGACTCCAGTAGCTGGAGCTTTAAGAAAAACATCTAATATCGTGATACCCTCTATAAAATCACAAGAGTTGGCAAACTCTTGCATCTTGCTTTAATTTTAAATCTGGTTTGAAAAGTTTACCCCACCCACAAACCTTACTAACCATATTTGATTTATATACCATGCAGGCCTTTCAGGTTTTCTACCTATTACTCAGGGCTATGTGGAGAAGTTCACCTGTTACCATATTTCTGTTTTCTACTGGAAGTTACAAAAGGACAACAGCTGTATTGCTAAAAGGCAGCAGTCTGACCACTTACACCTAAAACAACTTGGAATAGATCATTTCTAGATACTAAATGAGGATTTGTTCATTTAAGACTTTCGCTTAACACAGAAATGTTAATTAGTACTCTCCATATAGTATCTCTGTAGAATCACACTGTTAACACCTTTTCCCACTTTAATCATTAGAATGCAAGGACAGCTAGCCTTTGTGGAACTAATGGCTTAAATAGTAATTCAAACACAAAATTAAAGAGCTCCAAAAGAACAAACCCTCACAAATGGATTTTGTAACAAGCAGTTTTTAGTGTGAAATGCACTCAAACTGTTCATAACCCAAACTGAGCTGCAAATCTTTAACCATGCACTCCTAAACTTTTTACATTAGCAGCTATCTGTTGCATCTGCCAACACAAAATCAGTGTCATTGCTAATAAAGCTGAGGCATTTAAGAGACTAATTTCAGAATTGGAACCACAAATCCCAAATTCAATCCCCTTTCTCTTATCAATATCCATTAAAATCATATTTATTTAAACCATTTAGTTCTTCAATTGAGCTGAAATAAGCAAACATCAAATCAGAGCCAAAAACTTTGATGGAAACATTCCAGATGGATCTGCTTGAATGCAAATGTATGAGCCTCTATTGTCCCATATATTTCAGGATTCAGTTATTCTAGTTCACTGTATTTATGCATCATAGGCCCGATCCAAAGCCCATAAAAGTCTATGGAAAAGTTTACTGACTTTGGATTTGGCACTCTAATTGCATCTGCTTCTTATTTTGACAAACAGTCTCCCCGCCCCCAAATAAATAAATAAGCAAGCAAGCATGCATCTAATAGTTTTACAAAGAAGTTAAAGCAAAATATAATATTCTGTTTGCAACATTTTTCAGAACACTTTGGCACTGAACAATTAGCAAATCTGTGCTGACTCCTTTGTGGTTTCGTATGCAGCAGCACTCTTCTCCCATTTTGAAATATCCATTGAATTTGCCTTTTTATAAACAACTTGAAAGTTCAAGTAACCTGAAGAAATAATTATCTAAGGCAAGTTTCAATTTACTAATAAAAATATTTTGATTAATGCTTAAGTGGTTGATTTCCATATTTCTCCCTTGATCCTATTGTTCTGAGTACTTGGCTTCTACTGACATATCCATAAGAATTTCATTACTGGAGGCTGAGATACTGCCTCAAATTTCCTTAAACCGAAAATTTAACCAATGACTGCATCTGCAAGGTCAACAGTGCCCAGAAACATTTCATTGGTCTAATCAGGTTTCTCAGAAATAATCATTGAGCAAATTAGTGCCATTTTCAGGTTAGCCTGTAACTTGTTAGAATGTGAAAATGGCAGGCACAGACATCAAGAACTAGAATCAAGATGGAAGTTAGGTAGGAGCATTTGGTTGCTTCTGTGATGATGAATTTACATGTCAATTTACATATCAAAAGTTTCATCTGCTATTGTTATAAGTAGCCTTGAAGATCACTATAAATTAAAGATTAGAGAATTATCCATACTTTGTATTTTTCAGTGTTACTTTCCATATTTGTCAGCTTCAGAGACATACAATAAAGATAGCATAAAATTAAACTCTTTAAACTGATTAGTGCAAATCATCACAGGATTTGTAAAATACTATCCAAATATTTGCTTTCAACTACAAAAATACACTATAACAACTTCAATGTGCATGTACTGTGTATTGAATGTACATGACTGATGTGATGTGGTCAAGGAATCAGATTCACTCTAGGGTCTCTGCTTGTGACCCTCATGGGAAAGTCCTATAGAATTTAACCTGATAGAGTTGAATGGAAATTATTCTAAAAACCTTATCTGAATTTTAGAGCTTTCTACAGATGTTTGAAAGTATCCTACAGCAGGGATATAACCTGTATTAAGTTCTAGAGGATGATCAAACATACTCCCAAGTCACAGAAAACCATCACACCCCACTATCGGCAGTGTATAATTTTCTATGACATTATATAGGACTTTTTGCAAGGTGCTTACTACTCCTCATTTTCCAACGGGCCCACAGTGTGTTCTGCCAACAGCGTTGTAAAATAGTTTGTTGCTCTGACTGGGTAAGGTGCACTATGCCCGGGGCAGCTGATTCAGCACATGCGCTCAGTGGTCTCCATCAGTCAGGCCTGCATGGAACCCAGGAGGAGGATATAGCTCCTTACAACAGACAGAACCCCTTGAGGAAGAAAAAACATCTGCTCTACCCCAACAGCTGTGTTCCCTCTAAGCTGCGCTGTTGGGCAGCCATGCAGCATGTGTTCAGGTGCTCCTCCTCCTCACCGCTGCTTTGCTTTCCTGCAACTGCTCCTGGGACCCTCGCTGCTGGCTGTGCAGAGCAGGGGAGAGGAGGGTGCTGATGTCAGGATGTTCCCCTTCCCCCACCCCTGTACTCCATCTCCATAGAGCAGGAGAGATGGGACAGGGCTCAGGATTCACAGCAGCTCTGAGGTCTGAAGGAGCCTTCCAGGCAGTGAGTGCCTTAAAGAGAAAGAGCATGGCATCTCTCAGACACTTCCGCAGCAGCCAGCACACACAATCTCGGTCTCTGTCTCTCCCTTCTGCCCATGTTCCCCATCTGCTCAGGAGCAGGAGAGCTTTCAGTTAATGTCTTTAAGAGACAGTTCATGGCGCCTCAAACTTCCCCAGCAGCCAGCACACACACAATCTGTGACTCACACACACACACACACACAGTCTCTCTCTCTCTCTCTCTCTCTCTCTCTCACACACACACACACACACAGTCTCTCTCTCTCTCTCTCTCTCTCTCTCTCTCACACACACACACACACACACACACACACACACACAGAGAGAGAGAGAGAGAGAGAGAGAGAGAGAGAATCATCCACACTCACCTAATAAAACATATTTGTATTATCAATGTTGTTACTTCTTGGTACTTCCTGCAATGCACATATATTCTTTGTAATTTTATTCTTTCAATGTGTGTTAATTTAATGTTTTGGCTGGTCTATGCATTTCATAATTTTTATTTCTCTCTTACACTTAAATTTAATTCTTTGAGTAGTGAATTCTAAAATGCCTAACCTGTCCTGACTGGAATAACTTTTTAAAATGATAGATAGATAGATAGATAGATAGATAGATAGATAGATAGATAGATAGATAGATAGATAGATAGATAGATAGAAAGATTTTCTGTTTTTACTGGTGGCACACATCCACATATTACCTCCGTGCATGTAACATTTATTCCACACATTAGAAGGAACACTGCCCACCAGTGAATCTTTCCTGGGGTGTAATGGTCAAGATAACATGTAGAGATGCAGTTTGCAGATGCATCAGCAAGGATAATTTAATCCAAAAGCTGAACAGCCACATCTATTCTGGGTTTATTATGGAATATTCTTTTCTGCGGCTAAATTGGATCTATCTGTAAAGCAGTAACCACTGTGTGACTCTTCACTTTTAACAGCTTCAATTACAGCTTTGTTCTGTCTCACCACAGTGTGACAAATCCTTGCTCCATGCAGATTAAACATTTAAACATTTTCCAGAAAAATCTCTTTGTCTCTCTCCTACTCCTCATCTGATTCATTTTCTCAGATTTCTTTCCCCACCTCACTTCAAAAGCCAACTGCTCCCTTTTCTCAGTCCCACCCAGGACGCTTCAACCACAGCTGAGAGCAGTACAATAGGACTTGCTCTGGAGCCCATCAGCAATACAGTTTAAGAATATCTGTTGCTAAACAATGTGGTATTTCTACCTCTGCATCCTATTCCAGGGGGGCAGCATACTGTATCCCTGCCCACATAATAGTGATAATGGTAGTTGTTTCATTATCATAGTAGAGAGAAGCACTCAGCACCGAAGCAGACAAATGCTTATATCAGAATTATTATTGGAGAGAAGCAGACCCTGCTGCCAGAAATCACCAGGAGCAAATTTATGTACTTGGTCACATCAGGCATAGAAATGGAAATCACCTTGAAAATTTAACATGGAAGAAATGGCAGTGAGTTATCACAGTAGGGAACTACCAGTGAGGAGAGGGATAGATGGCGTGCAGCAGATCACTAGGAGGGCAGCCGATGAGTGTTCAAAGTTGGCAATGGCTCAAGAAGGCTTCCAAAACGTCTGCTACAATTTTGCCAATATTCAGACCTGAATAAATGGATTTTACTTTCTTACATTTTTCCATAGCATCAGGAATGCCACATCTTCAGTCTCACAACCCAAACCTCTCCATATTGGAAGGGACCTTGGGGCAGGCACTAATTCTGAGCATGGTACACTTTGCACCATTCAGCAAGTGCGCAGCTCCCAATCAAACCTCCTCCTTTGCCAAGAATTGCAGGAGCATGCATACAGCACATTATTATGTCTATGCACAGTTGGGGGCTGACAAGCCACACAGCATTTGGAGTCAGAATTCTGAGGAATTCTGTTTGACTCAGCCAGGATTTCTTCAAGGGAGCTCCATGCAATGTAGCCCACGGCATCTGCACACCAATCTTGAAGAGGTTATAACATACTCTCCATTCTGTGCCCAGCCAGGTCTGCTCGCTACCCTGAAAGGGAGAGAGGCAGATGTATGTGGCCCTTTATCTCTTAAAATTATTAAAATCAATCTCATTTTTATCACATACCCATTGGGTGTATCTAGACTAATGTACATAACCCATATGTTTCTCTGATGTTTGGCTTTGATCTCACAGACTTTCTGTGCACAAATTTGGGGAATCCACACGCAAGCAGGCAGTTAGATGCCGAATTCCCCAACTGCACATGCAAAAGTGAATAGGTGTGCAAATAATAAATTTTACAAGTGAAACTGTTGCACTTTGGGCTGCAATTTTGACCCGAGATATGTTTGTTTAAAGGCCTCCTTTTGTTCTAATGCTCATTTTCTACTTGACATTTAAGAACATGTGCTTGTTATCAGACTTGTTTGGTATTATAATTGTCTATAATATGTTCAGTCTTGAAATACCCAGATCAAAATCCCCACTTAACTCATCAATGTCTCTACCATGACTGTTGTGGTCAACTCATTTAAAAAAAAAAAAACTTTTAGAAATAGTTGGGGTTTTTTTCCCCATTAACAAAAAACATGTTTCCTAGGGTTGAAAGGATCTGTCTGTGCAATGACAAACGTCTTTTAGATTTGTGACTTTCCTTATGGGGCCTGAAACATATTGGTGCCTTAATACATAATTTGAAAAGACTTAATTTAATTTTAAAAGGCTTAATTGGTATTCAAATTAAAGGATGAAACCAATGAGAGTTTTGCCACTGACTTCAGTGGGACCAGCATTTTGCCTGTAGTTTTCATTCTACATGTTAATTCTTATCATATTCATTTTACAGACAAAAATGAGACGGAAGCAACTTTTTGAGTCATATAATCAAGAAACATTCTTCTGTGCTTTAAAATGTAATTCATGTTATATGATTTTTCATTTTTGGCAGGAAGTTGAAGTTAATGTTTATTGTTTGATAGCTTGTGATGTGCAAAAACATGGACACTATGGAATGGGCTAAAAGCATTAATTCATTCTGTGTTGACTATTATCTGGTTTGGTTTACTTTTGATTTGATTTTTTCAATGTTTGGCAAAGGCAGGAGAGCCCAAAATCAAGTGGTTTTTTGAACATGCTTTTCTGGAACATATTTATTACAAATCAAAACAAATGAACTACTTTTCTCTTGGGACCAAACAAAATTTGAAATAAAAAAGGTAAATTAACGCTTTGCACCATTATCACCTCCAAAACACCTCATTAAAAAATCAAATCAATACCAAGGAAGTTCTAATATGATAATGGTGGAAGTAGCATTTCATTATACAATAACTGAGCCAAGATGTTTACAAGGTAGATAAATTAAATATAGATATACCGTTTGTAGGAGAGCTGGCCAACGGTGCAATGGCTTTCCTTGCTGTTGGGCTTAGCTAATTAGATTAAAGCAGATGTTCATTCACATCTTAAGTCAGAATCATAGAACCAGAGGGCTAGAAGGGAGTGCATGGGTCAACCAGTTTAACTCCCTGCCAAGATGCTTATGTTTCTGCAGAAACTTCTTGTTTCTCTGTTGAGTCAGAATTTATTTCCCTCCCAAAAACAAATGCCAGAGCAGTCAAAATCTGGAATTTTGCTGCCTCAGCAACAGGGATAAGAGCTCATCTAACAAAAAGATTTCACTGCACACTCCTAATTGTGAATAAATTTCTTGGGGCATGTCATAAGTGTAAAGTGCTGGAGAGTGTTATTCTGCCTGTATGGGGTTAATGTTACCTGAGAGGGAGTGATGTAAGAGCCCCGGACCAGAGGCAGAGAGAGGGAGGGAGCTTTGAGTTTCAGTTTCCTGCCGTTCCAGCGTTAGCAACAGACCCAGTTTTTCGCCTCTAGTTATGGAGGAGAACACTCCTACTTTCCTTCCTATATTCATAACTAGCTATGCTGTGAGTATAATGTGTTGATTTCCATACATTTCTGTGCCTATTTAGAGTGTCGCTAACCTTTTCAGAGGGGAAGTTAGGGAACTCTAGATTGTGAAGTTGTATTGTAAGTGTATGCTGTATTCTCTTTTCTTTATTAAATCTTTTTAGTTATAAAAAGGTTTGGTTCTTCTCATAAAGAAATCCTAGCTGGGATTTAACCCAGTTCCTAGGTACAGGAAAGTCTGTGTGTCTAAGAGGAAGGCTCACAGTGTGAAAGCCTCAGGGCGGTTTCTTATCTCTCTCGGTAACAGACGGGAGGGGGAAGGGGGAAGGAAAACAGCCTCTGAGTGTCCCGGCTCTCAGGAGAGAGAGATGGAGTTTGGGGGAGTCTGGGTGCCCCCCTCCAGGGTTTTGGAGCTACACCCGGATGGTGGCAGCGATTCCCCAAGTTCCCAGCTTGTAGAGTGTGGAGTTTGGGGGTGTGAAGACTTAACTTAGGCTGGGAAGCAGCTTGTAGTTATTTGGTCTGGCATAGAAGAGTCCCCTCTCTGTACCCCAGGTTAAGAGAGAGGGAAGACACTCGTACAGGGCAAGTGAACCAACCTCTTATTATGCAATAATAAACATTTACTGGAGCAATTTATAGCATTTAAGTGTACAACTGTCCAGTTTGTAGTGGCAGTGAGGAGGTCTGTGATAATTAAACAATAATTAAAAGGAGCATAATTTTGCACCCATCACTAGCTGTAGCTGCAAAAGTTTGAGGCAATGTTAAAAATGTGGCCTGTAATGTGTGTAACTTTTCAAACACAACATCTTTTATTTTTAATGGGAAGAGTAAACAAGCAATATCATACACATTTCGTTGCAGTTTAAAATGGCTGACAATGATTGTATTCAGTAAATCTGTGTATTTTAAATCTGAATTTTAAAAGGTGTTAATAATAAAGTGTAAAAATATTTCACTTCCCGCCCAGGTGTGTGGATATGCTTGTCACCCAATCTCTATTGCCATATTAAGGGTTGATGTTCCACTGTAGCCAAATAGACTATTGTCAGAGGCCAAGAGATTGCTTTGGTTTACGGTGAGCTTCATTTTCTCTAGCAGGATGTCATGGAAATAATTTCTTTAACAAAGTTTCAATAAAATTGCAGAAAATAGTGTGAATCCTGATGATTCTCTGAGAAAATGGCCATTGGCTTTTGCCTGTAGAGAGCCACTTGGGGAGATGAGGCAGTTGACGTTATCTATCAAAACAATGACCATATATCTGTTTGCAAACAGGAATGTTATCACTTCTTCTTCCATTGTGAAAAGCTATTGATAGTTTTCTCCCAGCAACTCCTCTTGAGTTTTCTTGTGTTGAGCACGTTGAGCACATGCTATGGCTGCTGCTGCAACCCAACCTAAACTAAAGAATCATGGGTCAAATTCAGGGCTGGTTTAAGCAGGAACAGCTAGCAGAGACTTCAGTGGGAACTGTGCCCATTTATGCCATAGATAAATTTGGGTCCATATCTCCATAGAATCAAAAATGACTTTCAGGTAGTAATTTATATGTTGGAATGATTCAAGAATTCTGCTGCTAATGATGAGTATTTAAATGTAAGAAAATAAGAATGGCCATACTGTGTCAGACCAAAGGTCCATCCAGCCCAGTATCCTATCTACAGACAATGGCCAATACCAAGTTCCCAGAGGGAGTGAACCTAACAGGTAATGATCAAGTGATCTATCTCCTGACATCCATCTCCACTCTCTGACAAACAGAGGCTAGGGACACCATTCCTCCCCCATCCTGGCTAATAGCGATTAACGGACTAAAACCTCCATGAATTTATCCAGTTATCTTTTAAACCCTGTTATAGTCCTAGCCCTCACAACCTCCTCAGGCAAGGAGTTCTACAGCTTGACTGTGCACTGTGTGAAGAACTTCCTTTTATTTGTTTTAAACCTGCTGCCCATTAATTCCATTTGGTGGCTGCTAGTTCTTATATTATGGGAACAAGTAAATAACTTTTCCTTATTCACTTTCTCCACACCACTCATGATTTTATATACCTCTATCATATCCCCCCTTAGTCTCCTCTTTTCCAAGCTGAAAAGTCCTAGCCTCTTTACTCTCTCCTCATATGAAATCACTAATAATTCCAAATCCCTAATCATTTTAGTTACCCTTCTCTGAAACTTTTCTAATGCAAATATATATATTTTGAGATGAGACCACCACATCTGTACACAGTATTCAAAATGTGGGCATACCACGGATTTATATAAGGGCAATAAGATATTCTCCATCTTATTCTCTATCCTTTTTTTAATGATTCCAAACATCCTGTTTGCTTTTTTGACTGACACTGACTGCATGGATGTCTTCAGAGAACTATCCACGATGACTCCAAGATTTTTTTCCTGATTAGTTATAGCTAAATTAGCCTCCATCATATTATATGTATAGTTGGGGTGTTTTTTCCCCAATGTGCATTACTTTACATCTATCTACATTAAATTTCATTTGCCATTTTGTTGCCCAATCACTTAGGTTTTTTGAGATCTTTTTGAAGTTCTTCACAATCTGCTTTGGTCTTAACTATCTTGAGGAGTTTAGTATCATCTTCAAACTTTTGCCACCTCATTATTTACCCCTTTCTCCAGATCTTTTATGAATAAGTTGAATAGGATTGGTCCTAAGATGACCCTTGGGGAACACCACTAGTTACCCTCCTCCATTCTGAAAATTTACCATTTATTCCTACTCTTTGTTCCCTGTCTTTTAACCAGTTCTCAGTCCATGAAAGGATCTTCCCTCTTATCCCATGACAACTTAATTTATGTAAGACCCGTTGGTGAGGAACCTTGTCAAAGGCTTTCTGAAAATCTAAGTATACTATATCCACTGGATTCCCCCTTGTCCACATGATTGTTGATCCCTTCAAAGAACTCTAATAGATTGGTAAGACAGGATTTCCCTTTACAGAACCCATGTTGACTTTTTCCCAACAATTTATATTAGTGGGTTACAGATTGTTGTGATGAGTCCTTAAACCAGTATCTCTGTTGTATCCATGATTTTTAGAGTCTAGCAGAGTTATCAATTTACGCTCCCAGGCTCATCTTTTGGAGGTGTTGTGCAGGTTTCTTGTGAGGACAAAGATTGAGAAGTTAGATATGGAGTGATCACTTAGTGCTATGACTGCAGATGTGTTCATTGCCCACTTCATCTTAAATGGTTTCTTGTAACATGTGTTCATTCCTTATGCTACAGAATCTGTTCCACTTAGTATTCAGCTGTGACTCTCTGGGTATGTTTACACTGCAATCAAATATCCCTGGCTGTCCCATGCCAGCTGACTCCGGCTCACAGGGCTCAGGCTAGGGAGCTGTTTAATTGAACTATACATATTTGGACTCGGGCTAGAGCCCGAACTCTAGGACTCTCCTCCTCCACAGGTTCCCAGGGCTCGGCATGGACTCTGGGATTCTGGGCTAAAGCCCAAGCCCAAACATTTATACCACAATTAAACAGTCATGTAGCCCAAGCACTGCAAATCTGAGTCAGCTAACAGGGCCAGCTGCAGAAGTTTAACTGCAGTGTAGACATACCCTCCGATAACCTTTTCCAGAGCTGAAGAAGAGCTCTGTATAGCTCAAAGGCCTCTTTCCACAACAGAAGTTGGTTCAATAAAAGATATTACCTCACTCACCTTGTCTCTCAAAATAAAGACATTACATTTTTCATTCTTCTTTCTCACAGCATTTGTGCAGTCACCTTATTCAGTCTGACACAGAAATGTGGATGGGAGCGGGCATCAACTGGAGTCCATTTCAGCTGGAGGGGATGTTTAGCTTTCCAAAAATAATGAAAGTGACTCCAATTTGCACAACATGTGTTGACTACATTTTAGCAGACTGTTGAAATACTCCCAAGCTGAATGTAAATTAGAAACCTCTAAAAGTAAAGAAAAAATGTCTAAGATAACAAAGACTTAAAACACAAAGGGCGCCGGCCACTGATGCCAATTAAACAAATTAAAACCAAATTAGCAACCACTCCATGAGAAATCATCTTGAAGATTTGTAGGTTTTCTTTCCCTGAATGCAGCTGGTATCCAAGAAATTGGAAGCCAACTGATGGAAAACAGCTAACATGAAAATTGTCTTTGGCCTGTGTGATATAACTGTGTTTCATCACTGAGGGTATTTAGAATGATTAGGTCAAATTGAACCAGTGGAATTTTGTTAAATTGTGGGTACTGCTCCATCCATGTAGCCATTGTGCTTCCAATCCAACTCCTTGCATTCCCTGTTTTCCTGGTATCCTGTCCATAAAAATCCCACCAGCAAACATGGGGCCTCTGACTTCAGTTACACGGATCACAATTCATCTTCCCTGTTCTACAAACATTTTAACACAAACATTACAAAACAATAACTGATGTCTAGACCCCTGCCTCATGTTCCTCCAGCCAGAGGTTGCTAGAACACAGTCAAGATAGCCTCTCATTGTGATTACAGACTCAGCAGATGACATTGTCTTGGATACAGTTTGGTGTCGACTGGCGACCACATTTGAAGTGACTGTCTCTGTCTCCCTGTCACTTATCTCAGATTCTATTAAATTATCTGTGGTGTCTCCTCCCTCCCTATGGTGCTGGCCTCCAGATGGTCTCTGTCTCTGTAGGCTCTCTCTGGATGTTGTCTGCTTGCTCATAAGTGCCTCCTGTTCCTTCAAATAACTTGTTCCTCTTGTGTAGTCATCCCCTGTGACCTGGGTGCAACTGCACCCCTCACCCTTCAGTCTACCCTTTATGGTGTCTTTCTAATGGCTGGATCCTCACAGGGGTGCTTGTCTCCAAACCCGGCAGGCTCTTAGCTGGCATGTCATGCTCTTGTGCCTGGTTTCTCTGATTGTTGGCCATTTCTCAACAGCATCTCCATTCGCTTGGCTGCAACAGCTGTCTTCACAGCTGATTCCACCTAACACCATTACTCTGTGGGTATGCTGGGGAGAAGATGTGGTGATAAAACTCCCATTTGCACATGCATTTCTTGAACAATTCTTAATTCGCCACAAACACACATGGTAAATTGGGGTCCACTGTCAGTGAGTATAGTGTCTGGAATGTTATCTCTCACGAAGTGGGCCTTGAATTTGCCAAAAATTGACTTGCTTCTTGTAGCAGGCAGAGCATCAAACTTCAAAAAATAGGCACAGTAGTCCACCATAATCAAGCATTGCTTTTCACTGAAGGTAAATAAGTATTTTCCCACCCTTTCCCATGTTCGGGTGAGCAGCTCATGTGGCAACAGTCTCTTTCTGTTGGCAGTTATCACATGACCAGCAGGTGTAACACTCTTCTATGAAGGAGTGGAGTTGTGTATTCATGCCCAGCCAGTAAACAAGCCTGTCTAAGACAGTTCTAAGACAGTTAGCAATGCCCTGGTGTGAGGCGTGTATTTTTTATAAGATGTCCCTACATAATGAGACGGGGACAACAGCTCTCTCTCTCGCCTCAAAATCTGATTCCATCTTGCACACTCAGCTCATCTTTAATTTGAAAACGTGGTTCTGCTCCTCCTGGTCTTTCTGTCTTCTGGCCACCTTGCTGGTTCAATATCCTGAAATATCCTTTTCCGCAGCCTCCTTGATTTCCATCAGTTTCACGGCTGAAACTGGCCAATAGTGCAGCATGTTCACCGATTCAATGCCTTGATCCCCTACCTCCAACTCACTGGTGCTGGGTCGATACACTCTGTTCAGGGTGTTAGTTAACACCACTAATAGTCTTAGCCAGTATCTGATCTCTACCTGGTAGCATTGTAGGTTCATCAATACATGCTGAAATTTCTTTGGAGCACTAAGAAGGGGCTTTGCCATGAGTGTCTCTAGAGGTTTGTAGCCTGATTGCACTATTACTGGGTGGCCATAGGTGTACAAATAGAATCGCTTCACTCCAAATACGATAGCCAGAAGCTCTTTTTCTATTTAGATGTGTCCTGTTCAGTCTCTGACAGAGCTCTGCTGGCATAAGCGACAGACTGCTTCCTGAAAAGCACTACACACAGTCTTTTCTCCAATGTATCACACTGGAGTGTCAGTGGTTCTCCTGCAGGTATTACCTCAGAATAGGGGCATCCACTATCAATTGTTTTAGTGTATCAAATGCTTGCTGACAGGATCTGTCCAGTGCCATTCAGCATCCTTTCTTGAGAGCTGATGTATGGGTTAAATGATAGGTGTGCATAGAACTTGGACAGAAAATCATTATTCCTACGAAGTGCTATACCTCTTTCACATCCATTGTAATGGGCATGTCTCTGACTGACTTGATCTTGTTGGGATCTACTTTTGGTCCCTCTGCTGTGATCAGATATCCAAGGTGTATCATCACCTCATGCTGTTGAAGTTCTAGGCCGAGTTTTATGTTCTTGTCCCTGCATCACTGTAGAAAAGATTGTAGTTCTTGTCATGGTCTTGTTTGGCTTCTGTATCATAACTAGGGCTACGATTTTGACACAGAGGTCACGGAAGTCAGGGGAACTCAGGACCACGACCTTGCTACATCATTCCTCAATGCAACTTCTCAAAGATTTATTATTCATTATTATTTGTTTCTAGTAGCACCTATAATGTGGAAGGTATTTCCAAACACAGAACTCAGCCAAATCTCTGCCGTGAGGACCCCACTCCATGTTTCTTCCTGTTTCCTGCAGTAATCCCTCCCCAATCTTCTCTTTCCTAGTTTTATAACAGGCTACATAAAATGCACTAGCAAAATCAATACAAACTAAAATTTCATACAGACAATGACTTGTTTATACTGCTCTATATACTGCAATAGAAGTATCACATTTATATTCCAATTGATTTATTTTACAATTATGTGGTAAAAATGAGAAAGTAATCATGTTTTCACTAATAGTGTGCTGTGACAGTTTTGTATTTTGATGTCTGATTTGTAAAGGGAGGTGAAACTTAGGGGTATGCAAGACAAATCAGATTCCTAAAAGGGGTGCCAAATCTGGAAAGGTTGAGAGCTACTTCTCTAACATTTCCCTCCCCTGCAGAGATTTCTAAAGCCATCCCTGCCTCTCGTCATATACCATTTTAGCATCAGGCTTGCACCCCTTATCACTTTGACAAGTTCCTCAACGTGTTCTCACTCCCACTGTATTTATTTATTCCCCTCGACACGCCCCTCAAAGCTGTTCAAAATTCTTTCACTGTACAGATTCCTAATCCATCCCTGCACAAACTCCATATTTCCAGCTGACAAACTACAAGCTCACTATTATCCCAAATGGTCTCATTTTACTATCAATCAACTCTGGGATCAAGCCTTATATACATGCGTGCAACTGCCATTTAACTTAATGGAAGTTTGGCTTGTGCAATACATTAATAAAGTATGTATTATTTCTTCCTCTAGTGGCTAGCCCACACAGAGACTAACAACCTACTACTGTTGCCAGCTAATGGAGTGATCTTGTAGCTCAAGTGGTAGAGGCCTGTGATTTGGTGCTACAGAAGCTCTCCACCATCTAATGGATTTTACAATATCAGACTGGACAAAAATAGTGGTTTATACATCAATATTGCAAGGTTCAAACCCTGCAGATGATCTCTGGGCAGGCTCACTACACTTGTAAATCAGAAGGCACATAGAGCCATGATTTTTATTTGAATTGAAGAAAGCTCAAAATACCAGTTTTAGAAATTAGTAATGTGAAGAATTATGTTCTAAGTTATGTTTTGATATTCACAGTCTGAATAGTATTAACAAAAGCAGCTCCTTTTATTTAACTATATTTCTAAGGATTACTTGGTTTTGAGACAGAAGAACACCACCAGTATAAAAGTACTTTGACAGCAAAGACCATAAATAAGTAGCACTAAGGAGTCCAAAACAAAAACTCTGTTTTGCTATTACAAGGCAAAGAACAAGAAGGTTATTAAATGCCTGGCTCCAATCCAGGCCAACAGAAATTTTAGGAGCCTCAAGTTTTTGTTTTGTTGGGGTTTTTAATTTTTCCAATCTATTAAATAGAACTAACATCCTCACACATAACCAAGAGGCTCTAAAGACAGCTAATTTGTAATTTTGCAAATTGACTTGGCATTATGATCTATAAAGAAATGGGGCTAGATCAGCCCTCTGCTTCTGTGAGGAGAAAGAATTGAGATCCAGTGACTCTCTTCAGAGGCATGGAAGTAGGAAGCTCTATAACTCCATGGAATTTTCCTTACTTCCCTAGGAAACAGTTTAAACCCATCTGCAGGAATTCAATGAGGTCTTGAATCAGTGTTTACACTGGAAACGGGAGGAGGTTGATTGGGGAGCCAATCACTCTGTATTGTCATCCTTGACTGATCTATGCAAGGGAATATTTTATCAGGAGTTAACACTGTCTGAAGTACCATTAATTCCTGCTGGGCTTCTCCCTGTCTGCTACTGTGCAGCCATAGAAATCTGGAGTACTTGTGGCTCACTCAGTGGCAGTATGGATTTCCAGGGAGCCATGTCACAAGTGGAGGAGGAAGCCGAAGAAGGGGCAGCTGCACTAAAGGATCCACTTTCCTGCACATTCCCAGAATTCTCCTGTCCTATTACTCCATCTCCACCAAATAAACAAACACTTAAATAAGGAAAACAACAAAAAACATCCCACCCAATGGCTAATTACCTGGACATTTTGTGTGAGCAACCTCTGAATTTCCTGCCCTTCTGCTCCCTCCCTTGGCTTCTTAATGGACAGAAACAATTGAACCTTTGACTGAGAAGGCAGATTTTAACATTTGCATGAGATAAAGGAATAAAGGAAGTGTGGCACTGACTGAAGAGATAGAGAAAAAGTGACTGGTAAAGGGAAACAGGAACAGGAGAAAGACTTAAAAATGAGAGAGCAAACACAAAAGGGGGAAATGGAAGTGCAAAGAGAATGAAAGTAAAAACAAAATGAATGCACTGGCAAAGAAGAGAAAAAAACAAAGAAAAAGAGGGAAATCTAGAATGAAAGAAGAAAGTGAGAGGAGAAGAGAAGGAAAAAGGATGAGAGAATCTGGCCGCAAGTCTACATTACGGCGGGGATCGATGCTGTGAGATCAATCTATCGGGGGGTTGATTTATCATGTCCAGTATAGATGTGATAAATTGATCCCCGAGTCAACTCCTGTACTTCACCACTGCAAGAGGTGCAGGTGGAGTTGATGGGGGAGTGGCAGCAGTTGACTCACCAGTATGAGGATGCCGCGGTAAATTGATCTAAGTACGTTGACTTCAGCTATGTTATTCTCATAGCCTACATGTAGATTAGATCAATTTTCCCCCTTGCCCCAGTGTACACCAGGGCTGAGAAGATGAGGTTGATTTCATCTATGTTAATTTAATATAGATCACAAATATAAGTTACCAAAATTTGCTAATAATGAGAATTTAATTTTCATCAAAAATTGCTAAAAAGAAACTAGAAAAAATAAAAAGGCAAATACTCATAGTGTTATGATAATCTTGAAATCTAGTTGTAACGAGGTTGATGACTCACCGGCATGGCACTTCCTGCTAGTTGTTTCGGAATTAGCTCTTCAGCACTTGGCGTGACTACAGGTGGCCAGTATCTGACCTGCTGCTGGATCCGTGTCACTCCCAGGCCCCTTATCCTGAGGTTCTGCCCCTACACTCTGGGTCTTCCCTCCCAGGGGAAACCTCAACTCTCTAATCTCACCTTGCCTCAGTGGTTACAGCCAGTCATCATCTAGCCCCCGCTTACTGGGGTAGACTGCAGGCTGTAATGGCCACTCATCATTGGCAAGGGGTTAGGGCCTGCTACCTTTGCCTATCCTCAGGCTGCTCCTCTGCAGCCCCAGTACCTTTTGGGCCTTTAACAAGGTCTGCCGCCTGGGGGTTTACCAGGCTGCAGCTCCCCAGCTCCCTTTGCCCTTCCCCAGCACTGCTCTGCTTCAGGTACCTTATTCTCCCAGGCAGTCAGGTTCTTCTCTCTCTCCCAGTAAAGAGAGACTCCTCCCAGCTCTACCTCACAGCCCATTTATAGGGCCAGCTGTGGCCTGACTGGAGCATGGCCCCAGCTGTGGCTGCTTCCTCAATCAGCCTTAGCCCTCTCCAGAGCTGCTTTTATTCCTTTTTACCCAGGAGTGGGGCAGCTCCCCCACTACACTAGTCTATTACAAAACACTGAATTAATGGTGTTGCAGTCACTGCCTTTGCCCCTGGGTCCCTTTGCCAAATTTTTAAAGGTCCACGCAAACAGGAGGAAATGACTGACCCGACTACAGAGGAGAAACAGCATTTTGTATGGGCTCTTTCACTATGGCAAACATGCAAAGTAAACAAATGGGGGAAAGGAGGATTTGTTTAATAAAAATTGCATTTATATTAATTTTAGTTAATTTGTAACAATAAAATGTTAAAACAAACTATTGAAGACAGAGGAATGAATTTTAAGTTGGTGTCACTTTAAGGTTAAGCATGGATGACCTTAGTCAGTTTAAAAAACAAAACAAAATCAAATCTTAACACTAACTTTTTATTTAGGTAAGAAAATTCTATTTTGCTTTTTTAAAGAAAAAAACATAAATTTCTTCATTTTTGCACCCTATGTTCTCCTGGACTGGATCCACAAACAGGGAAACCTGCCACTCATCCCGAAGAGTCCAGAAACTGTGAGCAAGGGCCATATTAGTTCAACAAGGTATTTAAGCAAGTGAGTAGTCCTATTTAAGTCAATGAGACTACTCCCATGCTCAAAGTTAGACATGTGCCTGAGAGACTGGCAGTACTGGGGCCTAAATGTAGATTTTCGTAGCTGAATTTATAAAGCCAGTAAGTGTTCTTGATAGTAAAGCACAGAGCAAATCTATGAATAAAAAGTAATACAACGCCAACTTTTTCTAATTTTTTTTCTTTTGTTCTGTTTTGAATCCCCATCTGTTCTCCTGATGTGCCAACATGGAATCCGTTTTTCACGACAATTTGTTGGTGAGGATGTCTGTTCCCAAGAGTTCGCAAACTGGCTGACAAACAAAAAGTGATGTACAGCAGGGACAGCAAATATCCTGAACATCAAAATTGAAGCCAAGAAAGATACTGCTCCCTGCTGGCAGATTTAGATAAGAGCTTTATCAGCATACCACTATGAACATTTTCCTTTTGTATTCCTAACAAAACTTGAAGTTAGTATTCCACCATTAACCTATGATATTGAATGACAACACAATTCTCTTTTTAAATGTTAAACTACCCAAATACCAACAGAAATTTTAAAGCTGAGTAGGTAAAGCAACCAATGGTTATACCCTGCAATGAAGAAAAATCAAAAGAGGAAAATGACAAAGGGTTTCTGTTCTTCTCATTTAACCATTATGAACAGAAAATGGAGACTAACATCAGGATATTCCCTAACTTGGAGAGCCTTATAAATTGTGTTATTGTGGGGATAAGTGAATTAGCTTAAAATAATAATAATTCTGAAACTTCAGTAAAAGCTTGAAATAAAATGTATTTGAATCTCAATCAGGGCTAAAAGTAGAAAACAATGAAATATAATCACTATGAAAAGGCTGTTCTCACTATATTTCAGTGTGCCCTGCGAGAACTAGAGTACTTGAAATCTTGCAAGCCACATCCCTATTGACATTTTTAAACTTGATTTTCAGATCAAAGGACTTTCATAATAAATTATCATGAACTTTGGATGAGTGTCTAAACTTTTGGCTGCTTATCCAAACCAGACCTCCAAACTTGTGACATTTTGGACATCTGGTTTGGATATGCATTTCACCTCTGGAGGTCTGGGCTGGCATCTCACTTTAGACAGTTTATTTACATTTTAGGTAGTGTGGTTCTTTTTATTTTTATTTTTTAATTTTTGAGATGTTAATCCTGAGAACTTTGACTCACTCTTAGGGATAAGCCCTAACCAAAATCTTGGATCCTAATATATCCGAATGTTTTGTAAATTTCCATTTGGCTCTTATTTCTACGGTGGTCTGTACGAAACTCACCCTTCTGAACAAACCCAAACTTCAACAAAATTCAGGTTTGATTCCAAACTCCGATTATTTTATTAACATTATAGTCACATGGAAATTTATTCACTGTCCTTTTCTTGCTTAAATGCCTGTGCTGAGATAAAGTGTATGAAATGACAAAGAGTCCTGTCAAGAATCAGAGAGGTAGCTGTGTTAGTCTGGAATAGCAGAGATAACAAAGAGTCCTGTGGCACCTTAAAGACTAACTAAAGTATTGAAGCATAAGTTTTCGTGGGCTAATACCCACTTCCTCGGATGCCTGCAGTGGAAATATCCAGAGGCAGGTATAAATAAGTAGGCAAGAAGCAGGTTAGAGATAACAAGGTTAGTCCAATCACCAACCAGCTTGTTATCTCTAATCAGGGAAGGTGAGGTATTCTTCTAGCAGCTGAAATGGAGGTGTGAACAGCGAGAGAAGAGAAACTGCTCTTGTAGTTAGCTAGCCACTCATAGTCCCTATTCAGTCCTGAGTTGATTGTGTCAAATTTGCAAATGAATTGCAGCTCTGCAGTTTCTCTTTGCAGTCTGGTCTTGAAGTTTTTTTGCTGCAATATGGTGACCTTTAAATCTGTAATTGTGTGTCCAGGCAGGTTGAAGTGTTCTCCTACAGGTTTTTGTATATTGCCATTCCTGATATCTGATTTGTGTCCATTTATCCATTTTTGTAGGGACTGTCCAGTTTGGCCAATGTGCACAGCAGAGGGACAGTGCTGGCACATAATGGCATATATTACGTTCATAGATGTGCAGGTGAATGAACCAGTGATGGTGTGCCTGATCTGGTTAGGTCCTGTGATGGTGGTGCTGGTGTAGATATGTGGGCAGAGTTGGCATCGAGGTTTGTTGCTTGGATTGGTTCCTGAGTTAGAATTATTATGGCGCAATGTGCTGTTGTTGGTGAGAATATGCTTGAGGTTGGTGGGTTGTCTGTGGGCCAGGACTGGCTTGCCTCCCAAGCCCTGTGAAAGTGAGGGATTATTGTCCAGGATGGGATGTAGATCACTGATGATGCGTTGGAGAGGTTTTAACTGAGGACTGTAGGTGATGGCCAGTGGTGTTCTGTTATTTTCTTTCTTGGGCTTGTCTTGCAGCAGCAGGCTTCTGGGTACACGTCTGGCTCTGTTGATCTGTTTCCTTATTTCCTCGTGTGGGTATTGTAGTTTTGAGAAAGCTTGGTGAAGATCTTGTTGGTGTTGGTCTCTGTTTGAGGGGTTGGAGCAAATACGATTGTACCTCAGTGCTTGGCTGTAGACAATGGATCGTGTGGTATGTCTGGGATGGAAGCTGGTGGCATGAAGCTTCCATCCACTATATCCTCCACACTCTCCCTGATTAGAGATAACAAGCTGGTTCAGCCTGATTGGACTAACCTTGTTATCTCTAACCTGGTTCTTGCCTACTTATTTATACCTGCCCCTGGATACTTCCACTACATGCATCCTATGAGTGGATATTAGTCCACGAAAGCTTATACTTCAATACTTTAGTTAGTCTTTAAGGTGCCACAGGACTCTGTCACTTCTGCAATTCCAGACTAACACGGCTACCTCTCTGAGTGTATGAAATGTACACTTTTCACAAAGCGAACATTCTATATCTGACCTATCAGTCGTCACACTCAAAGGATAAGACGAGGAAGGCTTTGTAGCACCTTAGAAACTAGCCAGTTTATTTCAGCATAAGCTTTTGTGGGCTATAAGTAGCATAAACTATAGCCCACGAAAGCTTATGCTGAAATAAACTGGTTAGTCTCTAAGGAGCTACAAAGTCTTCCTCGTCTTATTTACGGATACAGACTAACACGGCCGCTAATCTTAAACCATACTCATAGGAAACGCGCACATTTTCAAAAGACAAGCCTGGGAGCTTAAATTTAGAACTTTGCTAAACACTAAAAATCATGGATTGATACAGATACTGGATTTATGGCTTATTAGAATAATCTATAACCCAATTAGCCCCACCATCCCGCCCCTTGGCTGCTTTTCTCTCCCACCTCCCACCAATGACAGGAGGGGCGTTAATGAGCCACTTCACCATGAATGGTCCCTAGAAAGTATGCATTAACTACTTATGCTAAATAATCTGTTCCACCTTGTATTAGTTGTGACACTCTGTGTATGTTTCCCAGACCAGAAAAAAGAGCTCTATGTAAGCACAAAAGCTTATCTCTCTCACCAACAGAAGTTGGTCCACTAAAAGATATCACCTCACCCACTTTGTGTCTCTGATATCCTGCAACTGACATGGCTACAACAACACTGTATGAAACGTATCCATTTAACTGACATTACAACGGCAGGCCTGAAATGGAGATTCTACTCCCTCTGGTATGGGGAATGGAGGTTTATCTTTTTGCTATGTAACATGATAGCTTGTATTTCTCTGACAATATGTAATAGACGCACAGCTACCAGAAACATAGCAGTGCATCAGTGCTTTCAATCTGCTAAGTAGAACTAGAATGAGAAGATTTGGGGTTTCAAACTTGCTACCGGAATAACCTTAAACCCTGATGTATTACATTACCCACTAAAAGAGTCCAACATGTTCTCCAAATCTGTTTTGTAACCCTCTATATTTGACAGTTCCATGAATGGAAAGAAATATTCAAATTGTTGTCATTCAATTGGCTGTTAGGTTTAATATCCTTCTGTAAAATTCCATTATCAATGAAGATATTATGGTTTATTATGTCCCTTCCCTCTCACTCTGGCAACAATTCAGGTGACAGAGGAAATGAAGAGGTCCAGGATCCAGCCTTTTCCCAGTTACAGACCAAGCTTTTTCAGCTTGAGGTAGAACAATAGCAGGAAATGGTAGAATGATGGCAATTTTTTTTCCTAGAAGGGGCTTTGAAACCTAGAAGAGGCACGCCTATCAGCACTCTACTTACACAACCATGAATTGGAGGAAACTGGCCACATCAAATGGGTTTAAACTGACTGACATGATAGAGGACTAGATTGTCACTTCCTGAAAGGGATGGACAAATACACTCCCCGGATGCACCTTCCTCTGACATTTCCTATGCCTTTCTTTATTATTCATCCACTCCCAGGAGTCAGTGGAAGAGGTTGCAACCTGTACTTTTAAAAAGATACATAAAAAAGTCAGTCTGCATAACAGTGTACACAGCTTTATCACTGAACTATCATAGGTGAGGGAAGACTGGGCTGTAAAAAGAGAAGGACGAACCACTCACTTTCATAGTACAAGTCTGCCTAACTCAGAAACAGAACTTCAGTTTACAAACGCAGCTCTTCAGCTTGATAAATTATACACGGTTGCAAGGTTATTAACATTAAACCCTTCACATTGCTACGGGTTATGTGTTTCATTATTACTTTATATGCAAGGTTAATAATTATCGAGAGCTTAAGAAGATGTAATTGCAATTGTAGTTGCAAGGAAAATTTCAGTTAAGTAATAATGATCAAGGCACAGGGCATTTCCTGTGGATTAATGACCGGCTGGTAGAAGTTGATAGCCCTTGGCTCAGCTTCAGGCTATGCATCCCAGCCAGTCATTAATCCCCAGGAAACACCCTGCACCTCGATCATTGCTATTAGATAAATGTGTGTGTGTGTGTGTGTGTGTGTGTGTTTCTAATGGGGGCATACTATTTCAGTTGGTATGTACAGAGCATTGCTGGAGAATTAGTGTCCTGTACATAAGACAACTTGAATCATTTCTCAACATGCCATTCATCTTATAATAGATTACATATGATATTACCACTTGCCACGTTACAGCACATACATTTGGATGCAGCATAAGTTTCTAGAATGGAACATTAAAGCCAAAAAATAGACCTGTGTAAGCAAATGCATCCCTATTGCCCTTCATAGCACTGAGTCAATAATATCCATTCTGAATTGCCCTGAATGCTTATGCAGTAAGCTCTTCCACTAATTATAAACAAAATTCACTGATCAAGGATAAAATACTTGATTCTTCATCTTGGTTTCTTGCTCCCCAGGCCCACGGGAGCTGAGATTACTGCACAAACTATACACTAGGCCCCTGAAGAGAGTTAGTGCATGAACAGAGACCACTTGGACCAGCTAAGAACCAGCCATGATGGACTCCAAAGGGAGTCTCATCCAGTGCTGGTTAAATACAAGGGCAGCCAGGGCCAGCCCAGAATGTGTATGAAATGAGCAGATGGAAGTAAATGAAAGAGGACAACAAAGAAAATTCTTCAATGGTGTTGTAGAGAAGACAGGAATCTGAGTCCAAAGGAGGCATTGAGTGCCTGTCTCAGCAGAGCTAATATGAGGTTGGCAGCTAAGTCATTTCCCTAATTGTCTATCTTGACCCAAGATATGAAGGGAATTGTGTTTTACTTGAAGTGATTGTCAAAGACTACAGGAGTCGTGAGCAAAGAGCAATGAGAAATCCCAGCCTTGGATAAGCTTTAATGTACATCTGGGAATTGATACTGTGACTTTTCTCCTCTAGGTGACCAGTTGGAATCCTGCCCTGGCAGCATTATTGCCAAAAAAAAATACTATTTGACTGAAGTTTTATGACTTGTGAGAGACGGTTGGAGAATTTAGTTTAGTTCCCAATGAATGCCTATTCAAATCAGAAAGCCACCATCACAATTAGCACCTGTGTTAATGCCAACACTTTGCCCTACTGCAGTGCCTCTCATCAGAGGGGTGCAATGCACCTTACAATCCCAAATTCTCATTCCTTGAGGGTGGGGCATTTAATACTCATTTTACAGGTAGGTGAATTGAGACAAAGAAGTTAAGTTTTTACACAAGGCTACCCCAAAAGAGAATGGCAGAGCTGGGAATAGAAAAGTCAAGAAGTTCTAACTTCTGTTCCCCTACTCTAAATACAAACCTGACTTGTGTACAGGGCATTAGTTCTCAGTACATGATCTTTAAATAGCAACTGAAACCGCATAGCTCACTAAAGCAACCCTGATGATTTACTTTGTTTATTTTTAATCCATAATAGCAACAATAACCCCAACACCGGAATCTTCCTGGGGATAAATCACTAGTTAGGATTACTGGCTAAAGGTGCTCCTCCCCTACTTCTATTTCCTTTATCATCACTGAATTGCTACTGTGTTTCCTCCCATCTCCTTTCATTTTATGGAAAGATACTGTTAAGTAACAAAAGGGCATCAAACTATATGCAAAATCCTAACTTCAGGATTCCTGAATGGTGCTGACATTTGCTACATATCCTTACATGCGGCGTGTTATCCTGGGAGGACAAGAATAGTGTTAGCACACCTGTGAAATGCTGATAGCCAGAAATAATACCCAAAGATGTAGCCTGGTTTGTTGTTTGTTTTCCCCCAATGAATTGCCTTTTCCTTTAGCCAGAGATTCACAACTGTACAAACTGTAGTATTCAAACCAGGTGTGGCCTTGAAAAACAGCTGCAGACAATTTTGGGAAGAAGAGGGCGGGAGGGGTCTCCACTTTCACGCTGTGAGCAGTGAAGTGAAATTCTGTCTTTTTCCTCTCATGAGGAGAGCTCTGGAATTAGTACAATTGCAGATCCCATGCCTCCCACAAATTTCCCACTCTGTTCTAATTAATAATGCAATGACAAGCAAAGGAAAAGGCTTATTTGTCACCAACAAGAAATAAAGAGAAGGTGCATGGTGCTGTAGTGGGTAGCTTTAAGGATTCTGCACACTAAAAAACATTACCATTCTTTATTTTATATACATTAGTTGCCTTTTACACTTAATATTCACAAGGAGAACTAGAATGCAATTCCTTTCCCTGATTGTTATGTATCTACTCTTTCTTGAAATTAAGTAACAGAATGAAAATTGAGAGAGTAATAAACTACTTAAACTCCAGATAGGCTAGATAGTTCAGAGAAATCTCAGTGGGTAGGAGTGAAAATGGAACAAAACAAAACTGGAAAGTAAGTCAGAAATAAAACTTTGTATATGAACATCCTGAAATTTGGGGAAGTTTGGATCAAAACTAAACTTTGCACATGTCCTTTTTCTCTATAGGAAACTAAAGCAAATGGCCAGGTCTCAGAACACACAGACTTTTGGGGAAGTTCAACTCCAGAGCTGACCCCATCTGTATGGGAAATTCAAAACAGATCTAAACTAAAAAGTGAATTATATGAGGGAACAAAAAAATAGTGACACAATTTTGTTGTGTAGACTGATTTGCCCATCATGTTAACCCCACTCCCTCCACCTCCAGAGACGTAAGTGGAACTGTTTTGGTGCCAGAAACAGCAGCTGCCAGATTGATGGGAAGAATGAACTGCTGTTGTACTCTGCAGAGAAAGTGACTTCTGCTGTAGGCTGTTCTTTTGTTTGTATATTCAATCATGTAAGACCAGACAAGGGGTTCTTGGTCCAGCCTGAGCAGTGTGGTGATGAGAGTTATCTTGGAAGTTAGCTAGATGGCACTATGTAGCACAATATTTAGCTGTTGGTACATTAATATGTCTGTTTCCATCACACTCCTTGTTACTGTTTAGGAATTCCTGGAATAGAGACTTTTCGACTATTGCTTTGTGCAAACATTAATAACAGTATATAATCAACTCCAGCAAGGACCAATGAACTCCTAGCAAGAAGCAGAGTGAAGCCACAGTACTCTCAAATACTAACACCTATGTCTGTCTATCAGCAGGATCTGCTCTTCCCCCACCATGCCAGCCACCAGGACAACAAATCCTTCTGGGACAACTGAAGATACCTGCCCACATACCAGGACCCAAAAAGTATTTTGACTGCACCAGATCTTCATAAAGTGCTTCAGTGAGTATTCTAAGATGTTATTGGTCAGTGAAAAGGACAATAAAGGTCCAAGTGTTTTGTATGAAATCCTTTTTGCGTATTTCTTACACCAAACCATCATCATCCCGGACCACCCAACAGCAACAGAGTGATGCTCCACCGTTTCTCTCCACATAGTGCCTTTCAAGGAAAAAATGTAACAGAACAACTTTCCCACTCAGATAAATAAATATCTTAAGTGAAGGGCAATGAAACCTATCCACTTCATGCAAACCTATAAATAGATAAAATAGATTTTATTTATAGGCCTCATATAAGTATTGTATTTATAAGCACTGAGGCAGCTTTCCTAAGAGCCCTTCTGCCAGATGCGAAAAAAGGAATGGGAATCAAGGCTACAAGAGCCTAGCCATGGCCGATGGCCAACACTACAAACTTTGGGAAAGTTTGGATCCAGATGTGGACCTGAATACTTGCACTTCAGGAAAATTTTGATCTGGATCCTAACTTTGCACCTTGGGCTCATTTCTAGGATGACCAATCCCTGGTAGATTTAAGAATGTTAGAGGCTAGCAGGGAACTCAGGGTTTTTCCCCTCACATTTATATAAAGGAAAATGACTATGTCATATCAAGGGCCACTGTCTCATTTAATTTTACTAAGGGCTACATTTAGCCCTTCTTTTCCCCATGAACTCCCACTGATTTCTGTGATTGTGAATGAAGACGGAAAACAGCCCTAAGTCAATTCCACAACTGACTCCTTACTTGATTGTGCTTATTTTTAATCTTTATTAAAGAGAAAGCATCTTCCCTCAGACAAAAGCACTCAGCAGGACGGTGAGAGAGACAGTCAGGGATATTACAGAAGAACTAAAATGGGAAAATAATATGAGAATATGGATTTATAAATACTAAGAACTAGGAAATCCAATATATCCCAGAGTGAGTCTGGGATTTAATGAGAATTAACCATGCATCAGATGAAACATACTGTTACCAATTGTTTGTGTGCCTGTTCTAAAGCATGTAAGACATGCTAGTAAGACACAAAAATTGATATAAGGCATATGAAGATAATACTTCTAGGAATGAGGGGAATAAAACAGCAGTGAGAAGGTGACACCCCAATGTTACTTGAAAATGAACATAGGAAAATTATATTGACTTTTACATTTATGTCATAAAGAGAGAGGCCAAGTTCTAAACAGAGGCAGCAAATCTAACCTCCCCCCCCCCATAACATGTTAATATTTGGTAAAGAAACATATCCTGTTTGATTCCCCCCCCCACACTCTCTCTCTTTCTCTCTCTTTTCAGAATACTATTTATTACTAACTGAAGTGCTCTGACCATCTGATTTTTTTTAATCCAACAGGCTAACACGTCAGCACAAGATGAACTACAGTAGACCCGGTTATGTCAGTATTCAGCATGGCTTTTATCACTGGGCGTTCACAATAATGTCTAGTATTATATACCAGTACTCTTTTCAGAGGATAGGGGTAACAAAAACACATTTTTAAAAGAACTAGTACTCTTAATGTAGGATTGTGTTTAGGGAAAAAATGCACAAAATTAACCATTATCTGTAACTATTTAGCTTTCTTGCTAAAATCTAAATATTATACCCCATGTTCCATTATGTGTGTGCAGGAAAATCTTACCTAATGGAGACAGAATTTAATTCTCTAAAACCCTAGAAACATTCTATAGCTCAAATGACACAAAAAGAATTATGGGGTGTTTGGAATATTCAAAATCAAAATTGGGAACCACAGTTTGGAAAATGGAATTCTACAGTGTATCTGCATGTGTTTCAGGGTTATCCATGATTTCATTTCACATACAAATAATAGTAAAAGGAAAAGCTTTTTAAAAGCCCAGTAAGCACACAATACGATCATTTTGTCCTTGGTTAACCTCATCCATTCTCTCAAGGCTTTAAATCGCTGTCTCTTTAGCAATGAGTCCCAGATTTCTTTCCACCCCAATCACTCCCCTCTTTGATCACACTTTTATTTTGAATTGCCTCTAAATATGTCCTGTTGCCAAACTGAAACTCAGCATGTCAGATGCTGGACTCTTCATCTTTCCTCCCAACTCCTTCTCCCCTTTCATCATAATTGTTAACATTTACGTCATCCTTTCAGTCCCACAGGCTCTCAGCACTGGTGTCAACTTCAGCGCCTCTTCTCTCCCCCATCCCCTTCCTAAGGCACCAATACAACAAAGCGCTTAAGCTTAAATTTAAAGTTAAGTCCTATTGACCTCAATAGATGGAACCTATTCCCAATGAGGGTTCAAGAAAAAAAGTAGAGTACCATGGAAGTGCTGAAAGGCAGGAAGATTCATCAGAGGGCCTCAGCTAAACCTGGAAGATAACCAAGAAGAAACTGTGAAGACATTTTTGCCTGAATAAAAACGTATGTGCTCCATGGGCGGCAGGTGAAGCTTCTCCTTGGGGAGGCTAGCCCCCTGTCCTGCCTCTTCCAGATGAGGTCATGCCCCCGCTTGCTTCTATCAATCCTCCAAAACCCCTCCCCCACTGATGGGGCTGCAGCGGTGGAGCTCCAAGCCCCTCTCACATTCCTCCCCTTCCTCTGTGCCCCATTACTATTCCACCCCCACTCCACCTCTTCCCCCAAGACCCCATTCTTCTGCTACCCTCCCTGTTCTCCTCCCTGCTGCAGTCCCAAAACCAGAAAATCTCTGTGGCCACAGTGGGGAGTGAGAGCTCCTCCAGCACCGGGGCCCTGGAGGGGAGGGGGACAGATTTTTCCAAGGACACCAAATTGGCTGGAGCCCCTGGGCATGGGCCCATGGGAGTCTGCAATAATCCGCTATGGCCCCTGCCCCCAGCAGCACGAGGCTTAGCCTTGGCCAACCTCCATTATGTGCTGCCCATGATGTGCTTGCTCTAATACGTTATTTATCCTCTTCAGTTTTGAATAGGGTCAATAGGCAAACTATCAGAAGATAATCTTCCTTAGCTAGTGAATAGTATTTGTGGGAACACATTACAAAAAGAGAAAAAATCAGTTGGAATTAATTACTTTTAAGCAGGAGTGTCGGAATGGGCCTTGTAATTGGTAATTGGCCCATTCCGACACTTGTAATTGGAATGGGCCTTGTAATTGGTAATTGGTAACCTTTTATCTGAAATCTAAAGATTCTCTGTCTTATTCTATTTCTATGGAACTAAGCATAGTTTTGCATCAGAACATGTGATTAAAACAGCTACCTTTATTGGGCTGTTTAACCACTTACCTATCTTTGTTCACTTTAAATAAAAACTAAAGAAGTAGTCTCTTTGATAACCATCTTCAAATCCCACACTGTATTTCAACAAAGTTGCTTAGTCCTACTTTCCAGCATACTGGGGTAAGATAAATATTTCTCCCTTTCTTTCTGATGAACCAAACAAAATAAATCCTTAGTTTTTGCATTCTTAATCAGAGCGGGCCAGCTGCAGTTCAAGGATATCTCTCCAAAATCAGCATGTTGATAGAAGAGGACAACTTGAATATGCAGTCAAAAATGAGTGAGCCTTTAATTTTAAGACTTAAATTAGCTCAAGATATTTTCATTTCTTCTACTTCTCATGCATGGACCTTGTTGTTAATTACAAAGGCCCATGTGGACTTTTTGGAGATACCATGCCCATGTTTAAATTCCCCTAAATTCCCTTAACATTGTCATTATGGACATAGATAGCAGGTGAACTGAGATAATTTAAGTTAGATGGAAAAAAAAAAGGATGTAAAAAGTACACCCAAATATACACGTATTTTAAGTACTCTAAATACTACAAGACATGGGGCCAAATCTTGTTAGTCTTATTCAAGTTAATAACCCCACAGAAGTAAGGTAAATAGGATTTGCTACTTGACTAGAACTTGCCCCCTCAACCCTTTTTCTAACCAAGCTACTATGCTTATTCATGCTGCTGGACTATTTTCAATTTTTCCATCAAAATCTGATTTAAGAACACTGAAGCTCCCAATTCCATTTATTAAATATAAGTTAAACATTAAGAAACCCAGCATTCTTTGAAGTGTGGATCAGTAAAGTGACTAAAGCTAAAGCAAAAATCATTCTTTAGCTTTGTTGTTTGGAGTTTACTTTAAGCATTCGTCAAAGACAGAGGCCAATAAGCTTACTTAGTTTCCGATAGGAACCAAAATCTTTATGCTGTGCTTGCCAGAAATATTGACTTTTTTTACCATTAATTCTTAATGTTCCTATTCATTGACAAGAGAGTGGGGCATGTTATAGATGCAGTTACTGGTCCCAGTTGAATAAGCTTGCTGAATATGTTTCTAAATACCTATTTAAACTTATTTTAATACATATGAAGATTCTGTCACATAGCACAGCTTCCCTTTTGGAAGAAAAGAGGTGCTTAGATTACTGGCAGATCCTTTGTTTCATGGACTAATAAACAATACCAAATAATTTTGATTGGAAATTCAGACTTTTCTTATCAGTCTTTTTCTGAGTTTCTGGTATTTTTCAACCAAAGAACATGTGCTGACTAAATCATTATTATATCTTTAAAAGCACCCAGACATTTGGTTAAATTTACAGCCACACACAATATATTCTCATTGACTGTAAAGTTTGATTTGTGAGCACTGACCAAAAATACAACTTTTAAAAGTGATTTGGAACCCAGTCAGATGGGATATATGTATTTTTTGAAAATTTTTCCCAAATTACCCTAAAGCAGTAACTCTTGATCCAGCTGGAGAGTAGCAGCACTTTAAAAACAAGGTTTAAAAATGCATTTTGCACATTTGAAAAATTTTGCCCAAATTAATGCTAGAGTTAATAGGTTGCATATAATTTACAAATTGTTTTCTGGGTTTTTTTTCTTTATTTTTGTGACTCTCACCCTTAGAAGTTTCCTTTTGAGTTTTTCATTTTGCATATTGTCTTCTCTGTGACTCAATGATTTCTGTCTGTCAGTTTATCTCACAAACAGAACAAACATGCACACAGCCAAATGGGAATATAAGTAGAATTAATTTCTGATTTGTTTAATGTTCTGCCAAGCTTGGACTCCATCCTAGTACTTTCTTCATATGAGCCATTATGTCATGTGACTCAAACAAATGAGAGAAAGAAAGAAAATTTGATCTAGTTTAAAAAGACAATAAAAACTCCACTAAGCATCCATTTGGATTTCCTGACGGCCAAAGAGGTTTGTATAGCTTGATTTTATACCAAATTAGGGGCCCAGCCCTGCTCCCTTTGAAGTCTACAGCAAAATCCCCTTGAGGTAAATCACTCCACCAAAATAAAGCTTGATTAGTCAGACTCCAGGAGGGTGATGTGCAGAGCTGATGGAGAAACAAATTCATCCCCACCTGGCATCCCTACCCAAGGCCAGGGCTTGAAGCTACTCTGCCATCATTATTCCAGCCTATGATAGAATAAGAGCCGTAGGCCCTCTACACCAGTTATGCAGGGTAATGGAGCTTCTTGGTCTGGATAAGCACAGATTACAGCCACTGACCCTCCCTCAATAGGGACCAGCATGGAGACGTTTTCCATAGCGTGAAAAGGCTGCCGTTGTTCAGCCAACAAATCCCCATCTAGACTGGAGGCAGGGCTCAAGTGCTACAGAAGGCCATGCACTGACATGCCACACCCTGGTGGCATTTACCCTAAAGCAGTAACTCTTGATCCAGCTGGAGAGTAGCAGCACTTTAATAACTAGGTTTAAAAATGCATTTTGCACGTTTGAAACATGCTTTTCCACAGGAGATGATAATTCTAGCACACTGACCAAGAGCTCCCTGAAACTAAAAATCCAGAGCTAGGTTTCTATCCACTTTGATTTTTATAACAGTGCTGATTCTGTATGGTGAGCTTAGAGGAGACAGTTTACAAAAGGGAAAGGGGTCCTAGCCTCAGAGTTATTCGAGAGCCATTCAAAGGAGAGGGCATAAATTGAGGATAATACGAAAGAAAAAAATATACTAAGTAAGAGCAACAAGAGCAAAAGTATTAACTGGAAAAAAAATCCTAAAGATTTATCACTGTGGGAAGATAGGGATTTTAGACTAACCATCTCAGATGAAAGAAGAGAAATAGGAAGCCAAATGGGCGGAGTACTGATGTCATAAACAAGAGTGAGCAAGAGAAAGTTTCTCAATCAAGTTCACACAGGTTTACTTGGGTTTGTGGTTTGTTTTTAAAGACACACACAACCTAGTATGTGTCTGCAAACTCAGATCCCTACTTTCTTCAATCCTTTTTAACATATTTTTAAAGTATGGACTGAGTTCATTTTCAGACCTTATCTGATTTTCACATTTACAAGTTTTATTTTATATTATTTAATATCATAATAATTCTAGCATATAGACAGCAGCTGCTATCCAGGGATCCTATTGCACTTTACAAATATTAAGCCTCCAGGAAACTGTCACAACATTTGGGTAAACTGAGACAAAGAGGTTAAGTAATATGATCAAGGTCATATGATGATTCTGTATCATAAACTAGGATAAGAACTCAGGAGGCTTCCTGTTTCTCAATGGCTTACTCCTTTATTCAGAATCTTTACAGTATGTTTTGAAACAAACAAAGAAATAGCCATTTTCCTCTTCAAGGCTCATCTGGACCCACTTATGATTTCATTCAGTGCAATAGCACTGCACTAATCAAAAAAAACCTAAATCCCTTCAAACCAAGTACATTACAAAATAGAGCGAAAGATAATAGCAATTGTGTGGAAACAAACAATTGTACACAACACTTGGCCTTTGTTTCCTTGTTAGATTTATTGAAAACTTGGGATCAACAATTCACTTTTTTTATTTTAATGCCAATATCTAGAAAAAACATCTGGTTAATCTACACAGTATTATTAATGGAGTGGCCAAGTGGAGAACAGCACATCTTTCACGGAGAGTACTGCATGTACCTCAGTCAGCTCAGGTTTTATTTGTCACAAATGATAAAGGCTGGCTATTGCTCTTTTTAAATATCCTTCAGGAGAAAGGTAGCTTATGCAAGTGATTCAAATTTCAGAGGGGGAAATCAGGATTTCATATTCCCATATTTACCAGTGACTCATTGAGAACTCTGGGCAAGTCACCGAAACAGTATCTGAGTTTCATCTCTAAGAAACTAGAGTGTTACTTTTCATAATTTGATAAGCAATTGTCATTTAATTAACTAATTTGTAAAGCACACTGAGTGCAAATTATTATTGGTTACATTTTTTTTAAATGAATTAGCCATTGCCCAGTCTGATGTGAAGGGGAAATAAAAAAAATATTCTGTATCCCAATTGTTATGGTGCTGTTCCTCACAGTATTATGTGGAAAGAAAGTGAGGAATACTTGTAGCACCTTAGAGACTAACCAGTTTATTTCAGCATAAGCTTTCGTGGGCTATAGCTCACTTCATCGGATGCATATATGGGTTTATTGTAAAACATGGATAGCGACTGCAAGTAAGTGATCAAAGAAAACGAACAGACAATGCAGCAATATCATTGCAAAGCTCAATAAAAATTAAATGAGTTGCTTCATATATATGAAAATATTAGTTTAATTTTGTTACCACACTTTCTCTTCCCTCTGATGGAGTGAGGGGGTGGTTATAAATAGCCCATGTACCTAGGGTCAGTCGGGGCTAGAATTGGAAAAGAAAAAAAAATGCGAGACCTAGAATGCTTGTTTATTTTGGCTGGCTGTAGGCATTTTTACTGTATTTAAGAGTTTTATCTAGAGCTGGTCAAGTGTGTGTCAGTGTCTATGTGTACGAAAAACATCCAAAGAAAATGAACAGCTTAGTATCATTTAGTAATTTTGGATGGTTTTGATGAAAAAATTTGAAACAATTTTTCATCTCATTTTAAATTCTGGGTTTCTCTTTCCTGACTCACACTTTAAAAAAATCTTTCTCCGCCCCCAATAGATATATTTTTTTTGTTGCCAAAAATGAATTTTAGAGGCACTAAGACACCACATTGACATGTTCAAACCATCTTTTTGTTCTGTGTTTATGCAGCATCTAGAACAATGGTATCCTTGTCCATGACTGGGGATCCTAAGTGCTGCCACAGTACAAATTAATAATCATAATAATTAAAATCTTGATTGTCCTAAAGTCTGGGTGTTCTAAAGTATTAGCCAGGTGGGGTAGTATAGGCCCCCTTCTGCCAGTGACAACAGTTGGAGAGATTTTGAGGTTTAGGGAGTGTACTGTCTGAGAGTACAATCTGACTAAAGGCAGGGATAAAGTTGTTTGCTGGAGTTTGAAGGGTGCTTGCAGTATTGCTGAGTTCTGGGGTCCACATATTTATAAATTTGCAGATGGTATTTTTGAAAAAAGGCAAAAATATTTTTAAATAAACACTTGTAAGAACATAAGAACATAAGAACGGCCATACTGGGTCAGACCAAAGGTCCATCTAGCCCAGCATCCTGTCTACCAACAGTGGCCAATGCCAGGTGCCCCGGAGTGAGTGAACCTAACAGGTATGATCGAGCGATCTCTCTCCTGCCATCCATCACCCCATTCATTACCCATCCTGGCTAATAGCCATTTATGGACTTAGCCTCCATGAATTTATCCAGCTCTCTTTTAAACCCTGTTATAGTCCTAGCCTTCACTGCCTCCTCAGGTAAGGAGTTCCACAGGTTGACTGTGCGCTGTGTGAAGAAGAACTTCCTTTTATTTGTTTTAAACCTGCTGCACGCCAATTTCATTGAGTGGCCCCTAGTTCTTCTATTTTGGGAACAAGTAAATAACTTTCCCTTATTTACTTCCTCCACACCACTCATAATTTTATATACCTCTATCATATCCCCCCTTAGTCTCTTCTTTTCCAAGCTAAAAAGTCCTAGCCTCTTTAATCTCTCTTCATATGGGACCCGTTCCAAACCCCTAATCATTTTAGTTGCCCTTCTCTGAACCTTTTCTCCGACTTATTCTCTATCCCTTTTTTAATGATTCCTAACATCCTGTTTGCTTTTTTGACTGCCGCTGCACACTGCGTGGATGCCTTCAGAGAACTATCCACAATGACTCCCAGGTCTTTTTCCTGATTGGTTGTAGCTAAATTAGCCCCCATCATATTGTATGTATAGTTGGGGTTATTTTTTCCAATGTGCATTACTTTACATTTATCCACATTAAATTTCATTTGCCATTTTGTTGCCCAATCACTTAGTTTAGTGAGATCTTTTTGAAGTTCTTCACAGTCTGCTTTGGTCCTTACTACTTTGAGCAGTTTAGTATCATCTAGGGGTCCTGGACTTCAGAAAGCAATGCTCTCAACTCTAATTGCACAGGGACTCTGACAAAGCCCTTGAGTTGTAAAATGGTTAATGTATCATATATACTGAAAACATGATTTTATGGTGTGAAATAAGGATTTTAACACTGATTTAGAATGTTCTGCATAATTCGCACTTGGCTTCGCTTCTCTCATGTTCATGTTGATAAAACCTTCCTGCCATACTGTTGTATATTCATCATATAAATTATTCATTAATATAAATAATATGTGTACATTCACTTTAGTGCTACAGTGAAACCTCGATTTAACGGACTAATTCGGGCGAGGGGGTATCCGTTAAATCCGAAAGTCCTGTTATTTAATAATTTAAAAAAATTATTAAATAACGGACTTTCAGATTTAACGGACACCCCCTCGCCCGAATTAGTCCGTTAAATCGAGGTTTCACTGTAGCACTAAAGTGAATGTACACATATTAGTTATATTAATGAATAATTTATATGATGAATATACAACAGTATATTATTTAAAAAATTATTAAATAACGGACTTTCGGATTTAACGGACACCCCCTCGCCCGAATTAGTCCGTCAACCCGCCCGCCGGGGTCCCCGGCTGCTGGGACCCGGGCGGGAGCTGTCAGCCCGCCCGCCCCCGGCTCAAACTGCGGAGGCTGCTGCGAGCGGGCAGAGAGCCCGCAGGGTCCCGGCTCCCGGGACCCTCCAAGGAGCCTGCATGGTGCTGGGGGCCGGGCGGCAGCCCGCCCCCGGCTCAAAAGCGCAGCGGCCGCTGCGCGCGGCCTCAGAGCCCGCAGGGTCCCGGCTCCCGGGACCCTGCAGGGAGGGTGACTGCTGTCAGGGGCCAGGCGGCAGCCCGCCCCCGGCTCGATCCGCGGCTGCTGCCGCGCGCGGGCTCAGAGCCCCGCAGGGTCCCGGCTCCCGGGACCCTGCAGGGAGGGTGACTGCTGCCGGGGGCCAGGCGGCAGCCCGCCCCCGGCTCGATCCGCGGCGGCTGCTGCCGTGCGCGGGCTCAGAGCCCCGCAGGGTCCCGGCTCCCGGGACCCTGCAGGGAGGGTGACTGCTGCCGGGGGCCAGGCGGCAGCCCGCCCCCGGCTCGATCCGCGGCGGCTGCTGCCGCGCGCAGGCTCAGAGCCCCGCAGGGTCCCGGCTCCAGCCTCGGGCAGCAGCAGGGAGCCCACAGCCAGCCCTCCAGAAACGGACTTCGGATGCATCAGACTCTGAAAAATTTTGTCCGTTGCATCCGAAGTCCGTTAAATGGAGGTCCGTTAAATCGAGGTTTCACTGTAATACAGTAAAATGGAGGCTTAGGCAGCTTTGACTAAACCCAGAAACTATAGAGGTCCTGGACTTCAGAAAGCAATGCTCTCAACTCTAATTGCACAGGGACTCTGACAAAGCCCTTGAGTTGGGAAAACTATCATGCGTGAGAAATTCTTTAGAACAACAAGGAACAACAGAACATAGTATTTCAGTCAGCTCTTCCAGAGAAACTCAACAAATGTTCATGTTACACTTATTGCAAGTTTCCAAGAAGTGTTTTGCGCATACATAAATATCAACGTTCGAGGAGAGAAGTGCCAATTTGTCTTACCAAGTGAAACCACAAAGCATTGTGGTAAGTTGTGGTAACTGCTACAACAAAAGATGTTTTCTTTCCTTGCACAATACTGCTATAATGTGGTATACTTTGCAAATATGTGAGTATTCAAATAAAGATGAAACAGCATTCAAATTACAAAATCAAAATACTGTATTACAGAATGTGAATAGTCAATGAGCACACCAACAATCTGGAACTTAATACTTGTACTCACAAGATAACATTTTGGAATCAAACAAAAAATTAGTATCTTTTGATCAAGTTATGTAAATAATTAGAATATTTGTGCTTCTTGTTTACTTTCAAACTCTACAAAAATCCAGATCCAATTTACTTGCACTAATCCTTTCTCCCATTTGATAGCCTTAATCTTGCAAATACCTTAAACACAAATACAAGTGTTTGCAAGATTGGGGCCAATGCTAATAACAGGCTTTTTAACATCTTGATAGTCTATTCTTAATTATTTTTATTATAACAGAAGCATCTGCTATTTAAATAATGGTCATTGTAGTTAAAAAGTAGCTGTATATGAAGTCTCTTTTCCTAGGATCTCCAAAATTTTATTTCTGATCCTAGAGTGACAGGTCTCAATTATTTATTTGATTCTGTTTTAAAAGTTAGGTGCATAGGAAAATACTGAAAGAGAGGAAACTATGGCATTTGAAAGCAGGGAGATCAGGAGCACTATTTAGAGTTTTACTAAGGGGTCTGCTGCACAGCATGCACAATCTAATTTCAGCCAAAATAGGGCTGAGTAGAGCTACAGGAGAAAGAAGTCCATTCTCTTGCCTCTAGAATGTTTTCTGCAGATTGGTTGAATGGATGTACCTTGCTATCCATTAAAAAAATAATCATAAGAGTGGATTGGAGTGGTCCAGCCAGTCATCCACCACCCTCAGAATATCCAGTTGGCTGCCCCAAAGACAGGAAATGATGGGTAGGAGGGAATGAGGATGGGTTCTCCAGGTTCCTCCCTGAAGACAGAAAAACATATGAGCATACCAGGCATGTTAGGGAAGGAGGAATCCATCTTATGGTTACAGATTGAGAGCCATGATGCTACCTTAGATGGTTTTACATGAATGTTGTTTTGAGTTTTCCAGATTCTGAAACATCATGCACCCATCCTCTCAGGGGAGAAAAAAAGTTCACAGAACCTTTGCAAACTGAAGTAACCAGTCGTACACAGCTCAACTAAATTTAGTCACAAGCATGCATAGCTACAACACTCTCCCTGAAAGGGGAGATTAAAGAACCATCACTACAGTATACTGACCAGTGAAATGTACCAAGCACTCCTGATTAGTATGCTTAACTCTGTATTTCCTGTAATGTCAAATATAAAACTGTTATTTCAGCTCAAAAATACTACTTTTCTTGGGAAAGAGGTGGTATTTGTCTGTAAAAATGGTGAAACTTTAATCTGTGACTGGTCGGGATTTTAGCAAGATTATACCTCAGTTAAACCACTGTGAAAAAATTGCATTCATTAGTGCAAAAGACCATTTTTTACCTATGCAAGTCTTCTAAAAAAAATCATGACAACCTAAGCTTTTGCACAGGCTGTACAGTGAAGTGAAAAATACTAGCTTCCTACAGCTCTCCTTGTTACACACAGGAGTATTTTACAAGTATGCAGAACGTAGAAATTTGGACCACTCTGCTAAGAATATTAAAATGACTAATCAAATCTGTCACGGATCTTCACCCAGAAAGCCCACTGAAGTCATTAGGAGTTTACTATGTGCTTAGCCTACAAATTGATGGCATTGCATGGCGTGATCACAAGAAAGTTTATTTTGCAGCCCAATAAACATCTGGTGTTTCTGAAACCCTGAAATCTCTTTATCTGTGCAAAGGGAGACAGAATCTTAGGCATATGATGAAGAGAAAGGGTTGCATGAGGAGCTGTAGCTCTGGCGTAGTGGTGGCAACAATACATCCTGTGTAGGGTAAATACAAGCAAAATGCCTCCAGACACGCTGGACAGGCCATGATTAGAGGTGACTATATGCTTCTCCAAAAACAGGCCTCTCCAGTCACTAGCAAGCATACTCCTGGTGATGGAGAGCAAGTCCAGTCACTCATGGCTATATACATGTGCAGTGCCAGTCACTCAGGAGCACAAGCATTGACATTCTCCCATTACAGTACATTGGGGCTAAAGAACACCCTCTACCACCTGCCACACAATGCAGGCACAACCAAAATCTACCCTACAGACTATAAGCTCCTCAGGTCAAAGATCTTGGGTCAACTCCCATTGACTTCAACTGGGCCTGCAGAGTTTCCCAAGTCTGGTCTTCCCTACTTAGACGCATCCCAGGTAAGAGTCCCGAAACTGAGTCTCCACTTGCAAGGGCGTTCATGATGTTTTTTTCTGAGGTTTGTGTTTTCTCCCCGACAGAAAAGGTTGGGGATTCCACCTCCAACCTATCCACCACCTCTAAGATCAGTTGGCACTAAAAGTGATTTACAAAGGGGGGGAAATAAAATTGGTCTTGTGCTGCTATAATGTATAAAAGTGACCCCAACAGACTTTTTTTTCAGGAAAGCTTTGCTTCCTTCCTTCAAACAGCAGGTATTGTCTACTCTGGTGACTCTACAGTGTCTTAGGGCATGTTTTAAGCAATACGTACTATCAGCAGCCATCCCTCAGGTTTAATTCAAACTATACTGTGCAACTTGACTTAAATACATTTCTGAAAGCTCATCAAATCAAAAGGAAATGTTCTGAAGCACATTTCCTCCTTGCTTTAACTTCTATGATGAGTGACATAATATAGACAGATTGTTTGACTCTCAGGAATGTTCAGTGAATTACAGTTCCCAAACAGAATTTATTAGATTTGTGTCTGTAGCAGATTATTTTTCTCTCTTCACATTATCTCCCTACTCAGAATAAAATGAAAAACAGGTTTCTGGAAAAATAACTTTAAATAGAGAATACATTAAAAAAAGTTTCATGCTAAATATGTTCATACCATTTACTCTTTAAACTACGAATAGTACCACAAAAAACCAAACCTCATCATATCTCTCAAAGTACTCTATAACACAATAGTAAAGAACATATTTAATATTCTAAAATACATAGTAACATATCCTCGGCTTCAATATACTGAAGCATTATAGTTACATTACAATTCAATATACTGCACAACAATAGTTAAATTTATGATAGTATAGATTCTTATGAGTTCTGAGTAGACAGAGAAATCTGGGCATCAGCACTGGGTTATTTCTTTCCTGAGAAAGAAATGGGTTGAAGGCAGGATCTAATCTAATTTATTCCCAGATATGTAAATTATTTAACAAACTGAAATCAAACTACACGTTTACTTTATAACTCACTGTTATAGCACACCATGTGAGAACTCCAACAAACACCTCTTCGTTCATGGTCTCAGCCATGTTTCCCTCTGTAGTAGGACTCTGCCTACTCCTCCCAAAACACATTCAATCTTTTATTAGAAGTATATACAGTGGTTGCTATCACTCAAAATCAAACATTTTGATGAGATGTCAATCAAAATGAGAGCTTACCAAATAATTATCAGCAAACAATACAACTAACTTATCCTCTTTTAAATTTGTTTGCAAATAATCCATCAGACAACTATTATTTTTTAAAATTGTATCAAAAATTAAAATTCATCAAAATTTGCTTAACTGTTTCAGAAAATAACTGTTCATCTATAGTCTGTGCACAGGCACTTTGTTGTAAGCATTCATTTCCCAAAATCCAAGTCAAACTGGCCAACTTTAAGGAGGCACAGGTCACGTGGTATCATGTTGGAATATTAAGATGATTAAAACATTAACATTTCTTTTGGTGGAAAGGATAAAATTGATGATGGCATGAGTGAAAAGGGGGCAACTTACCTGGCTGTCCACACAGCAGTGAGTCAATCGCTGCCACTCCCGCATCAACTCCACTTCCGCCTCTTGTGGAGGTGGAGTACAGCAGTTGACGGGGATCACACTTGGGGATCGATTTATCGCATCTACAGTAGATGAGATAAATCGATCCCTGATCGATCACTGCCCGCTGATCCGGCAGATAGTGAAGACCTACCTTAAGTGACAACAGAATCTGACCCAATGTCTGCATATTAGGCAATGATTACAAATTAATCTTCAATAATCCCATTTTATCTATGTTTTTCATTATGTATTAGATTACAAACAATGAACAAAGATTTAGGATTTTAATACCATTGATTAAATTAGAAACCTAACAGACTGCACTGAATTTAAACACAATTGGCCTAATAGAAGAGACATGCTTCTGACAAGATTTACAATGATTTAAAGTAAAGCAGTTTGCTACTGATAAATGAATGAAGAAATAACCTTGATTAGTATTCTCATCCCCTTTGAGTGTAACCATTGAAAGAACAGAAACTAACTAACCAAAGTACTATGTGATTTCAAAGCAGCGGGGCATGAGGGTGCCTCTATGGAATCTCCTAGTAGCACACATACCAGCTTTTTGCATTGTGCTTTAGAGAAATGTGCACAAAGTGGCAAATCACATTTGTCATCCCTATCCAGTTTACGGATGTATCTTGTGACCCCACTATGATATTACCTGCTACTGATCCACAGATGAGATACATGATAAGACAGACTGTAAAGATCAATAGGCCAGTCGTTAGAAGGACAAGGTGGGTGAGGTCATGTATTTTACTGGAGCAGCAGCTGTTGATGAGGGACACAAGATTTTGAACTTATACAGAGCTCTTCTTCAAACCTGGGAAATGTACACAGACTGTCACAGTGAAATACAAGGTGGAACAGATTGTATAGCATAAGTAGTTAATGCACATTTCTTGAGACCATTCAAGGTGAAGTGGCTCATTAACAGTCATGGGGAAGAGATTGTTGTAATAAGCTATAAATCCACTGTCTCTATTCAGCCCATGATTTTTAGTGTCTAGAAAAGTTATGTATTTAAGCGCCCAGTTAAAAACTCCTCTGTTAATAGCTCAGTGATTCCCCTAAGCCAGAGACTCATTTTTTCTAGAAAGGAAAATAACCCATGGGAAACTAATACAATTTTTAGCCTATGAGCACTGATCTAATCTATATCTTGTTGAAATCAAGTTATAATACAATATGCAAGTTCCACAATAAATCTCACCATACACTGAGTACTTTGCTTGCATAAGCAGCTGAGTTTCTTGCAATCCTCTGCTGCATTGCCAACTCTCACAATTTTATTGGCAGTCTCATGATATTTGGCGTTTTCTTACAGCCCTAGACCCTGGAGGCTTGTGAATATTCCAGAATCTCAGCTTTCTTTTACATAAAATATGTTTCTAGCCCTCCTGGTTTCAGAGATGAACTTGAAAATGTGAATCCTAAAGTTTCAAAAGCCAGAAGATAAATAAGAACTCCTAACACTGCATTTTAAAATCCCAGGATATTTATTTATTTATTTATTTGGATCATTTCATGATATTTCAATGCTTGGGGACTGGCAATAGCATTGTCTGTTAACATTACAGTAAAACCTCGATATAACGGACTAATTCGGGCGAGGGGGTGTCCGTTAAAGCTGAAAGTCCGTTATTTAATCATTTTTTTAAATGATTAAATAACAGGACTTTCGGCTTTAACGGATACCCCCTCGCCCGAATTAGTCCGTTATATTGAGGTTTTACTTATCACGGGAGCCGTCAACCTGCCCGCCTGGTCCCGACTGTTGGGACCCGGGCGGGAGCTGTCAGCCAGCCCGCCCGACCGGGTCCCCGGCTGCTGGGACCCGGGCGGGAGCTAGCAGTCCGCCCGCCCGCCCGGGTCGCAGTTGCTGGGACCCGGGCGGCAGCCAGCAGCCCGCCCGCCCACCCGGGGCCCAGCAGCCGGGAGCCTGGCGGGCTGGCAGCGGGGAGCCGGCAGGCAGCCCGCCCGCTGCCTGGACCCGGAAGGCAGCAGGGAGCCGGCAGCCCGCCCACAGGCGGGAGCCGGGAGCAGCCAGCCCGCCCGCAGGCGGGAGCCGGCAGCCAGCCAGACAGCCCGCCCGCAGGCGGGAGCCGGCAGCCAGCCAGACAGCCAGCCTGCCCACAGGTGGGAGCCGGGAGCAGCAAGCCCGCCTGCAGGCGGGACCCGGGAGCCGGCAGCCCGCCCGCAGGCGGGACCCGGGAGCCAGCCAGCCCGCCCGCCCGCAGGCGGGAGCCGTCAGCCAGCCCGCCCGCCCGCAGGCGGGACCCGGGAGCCGCCAGCCCGCCCGCAGGCGGGACCCGGGAACCGCCAGCCCGCCCGCAGGCAGGAGCTGGCAGCCAGCCCGCCCACAGGCGGGACCCGGGCAGGAGCCGGTAGCCAGCCCGCCCGCAGGTGGGACCCAAGCCGGAGCCGGCAGCCAGCCCGCCCGCAGGTGGGACCCGGCAGCCTGCGAAAAACGGATTTCGGATGCATCGGAAATTTTGTCCGTTGCATCCGAAGTCCGTTAAATCGGGGTCCGTTAAATTGGGGTTTTACTGTACTAGTATTCAGTTAGGATCTCACTTATATAATTTCCTATACTTCCACAAACACAGTTGTTTATATGTTTACTTTTTAAAAAGTCAGTGAGAATGAATGGAATGAGAACCGATTTATTTTGGGTCCCAGGGTGTTCTTGTATATTAGATGCTATCCTGAGCAAACAACATTTAACACTATTCAGTCTGGACATTCTATTCCAAGAGGATGAGTAAACATGCTTCAGGGAAACACTGGTCTGCTATGCAGAAAAGACTTGACAATTTCATTGCCATTAGCTGCATACAGAATAGGGAACTGTACATCAGCTCTCGGCATTAGCTCAGGCCTATCATTAGTATTAGTCATAGGGGGCAAGATGATAACCTTCACGTAGTGTGCCTGTTATATGTTACTAGCGAAAATACCCGGCATTGCTCGGGTCTGTCGGAGGTGGGGAGGGGGCAGAGAGCTGAGCGAGTGCAGGGTCCATTGGAGGGGGGAGGGGCAGAGAGCTGAGCGAGTGCGGGGTCCGTTGGAGGGGGGAGGGGGCAGAGCTGAGCGAGTGCGGGGTCCGTTGGAGGGGGGAGGGGGCAGACAGCTGAGTGAGTACGGGGTCCGTTGGAGGGGGTATTATGACATCATAACTATGTCACAGAGAACAGCAGCTGCCCAGCTGATGTGATTGGCCTTTAAATAATTTCACCCCTGGGGGGCGTCAGAGGTGAGATTTGAAAAATTTTCAACTCTTACCCTGATTAGGACCCTAAGACCTCTAACTGTACCAAATTTCAAGTCTCTAGCTCAAACGGTGTGGAAGGAGTAAGCGCACATACATACATACACGCATACATACACGCATACACACCTACACCATTTGACTTTTATATATATGGATTTATTAATACAATGAATGTCATCAAAAGACTACTGGACATTGTTATGGCGCAATCCCAGTATGATTAGCAACATGAAATTTCTTCTTGTCTGGAATAGCACCACAGGACTGTAGGATCAGCTCCACAGGTATTCCAAAGTGGAAGGTATCCCATGTGTTAAGTGTCACTATCCTGCAAGAGTTCTCACAATGAACAACACTGATGTTGTTGTTCTACAAGAAACGTATGCAGTAGACTATGTGCAAGCTGCAAGATATGAAAGTCACACCTATGAACTCATTGACATCATGAAAGATGTGAAGTGTGGAATCCAAGACCATGGGAATCTCCACTGCTGCAGTAAGAAATGGACAAATTACCATAACGAACATCCATGAACCTCTAAATCTTGAACAGCCGAAGCCCGCAATACTGTCTTCTTTTCCACCCAGCTGTGCACTTTGGTGACTTTAATAGCCATCACTCACAAGGGGGCTATAGCAGAAATTATGCAGTTAAGTAACTGGGCTTCATTTTCAGCTGTCCATCTTCTTTTTGACCCCCAAACAGGGACTTTTTGCTTAGCCAAACAGAACACTGAGCAAAACCCAGACCTCCGCTTTGTGATGAAAGAAGATAGTAGTGTTCCTCTGCAAATTTCACAAACATTGCTTGGGAATCTTCTTTGCAGCCAACACCACCACACAAGCTGCAAGTTGGCTTTTCCGCTGACTGAATCAACTCAAACCATGCTGGAATTTCTGAAAGGTGAACTGGGTTGCATATATAGCAATAGTTGAAGATAGATTTGGCAACTGCTTTCAAAACAGTATGGAGATGTAGGCTTTTGTTCAAGGCATCAAGGTCATCAAATGTTGCAGCACTATTTATGGCCACAATATTGAGCAAATGTAGGTACTGAATTCTTTTGAATGTGCAGAGCAGCAAAGCACGCTTTCTCAATGATGAGCTCTCTCAAGGATCTCTGCTGGCTTCTGCACTACATCTACATTAATGACTTACCTGACACAATTTTGTACAAGTTCTCTTATGCAGTGACATTGCCCTTGCAACAGAAGATAAAACATCTTACCCCTACCCGTGACACCCTTTCCATCGACTTCAGATAATGGCAGAATAAAAAACCTGGTTAACAGCCTTCCACCTAAATAAGAATGGCACCAATGAACGACTCAGTATCTTCCTTTGTGCTCAGTGGATCCCAGATGAGCCCTATCCTTGGACTAACTGGAAAAGATGGTAATAGCAAGGAATAAGCTTGTCCAAAAAACTTGTGGGCAGAACATGGGATGTCAATGCGCACAAACTTAGAGCAGTGACTCTAGCACTGGTCCATGACTGGACCAATGAATTTTGCGCACTTGTCTGGGCAGGCCGCAGACATACCAAATGTCTGGATAGGCAGCTTAATGCAGTGTTAAGAATTATAACTGGAACATTAAAATCAACACCAATTCAATGGTTCCCCACCCTGGCACAAATACTCCCACCAAAAATCCAGACAAGCACATATACACAGCGCATGAACAGACACCAAAGTAAAAAGGAAGTACACAACCACTGTTCACATGTTTAAAAAAAAAAAACTCAGACACATAGGGAAGTTGGAATAAAAGCTATAACATGCCACTTGAGCTAATGAAAAACATCCTCTTTTTAATTAGAGCAGCAAGTACAAATGCCATCACCGCTGCCACGGCTGTTCTAGACTGTGGCTGTTCAGATCTAGAGATTATGATGGGGAAGCAGAGAATGACTGTCATACTAACTAGTCTTGTTGGCTATACAGTGAAACCTCGATATAACGAACTAATTCGGGCGAGGGGGTGTCCGTTAAAGCCGAAAGTCCATTACAGTGAAACCTCGATATAACGGACTAATTCGGGCGAGGGGGTGTCCGTTAAAGCCGAAAGTCCATTATTTAATAATTTTTTAAAATTATTAAATAATGGACTTTCGGCTGACAATGGACACCCCCCTCGCCCGAATTAGTCCGTTATGTCCAGGTTTTACTTTTATGACCGCCGGGAGACCGGCTGCTGGGACCCTGGCGGGAGCCATCAACCCGCCCGCCCGGCGGGAACCGGCGGGAGCCCGGCGGGAACTGTCAACCCTCCCCGCCCAGCTCCCTCTGCGGGGAGCCGGGCGGGAGCTGTCAACTCGCCCGCCGGGCTCCCCGCTGCTGGGAGCCGGGCGGGAGCTGTCAACCTCTGCGGGGAGTGACAGCTCCTGCCCGGCTCCCCGGGGCGGGAGCCGGCAGCCCCCGAATAACGGATTTCGGATGCATCGGAAATTTTGTCCGTTGCATCCGAAGTCCGTTAAATCGGGGTCCGTTAAATCGAGGGTTTACTGTATTAAAAGCTAATTTTGTGACTTTAATATTTGGGGAAAACATGCCAGAGATGACTGGCTTCATGTCTCTGAGACTGCAAGCCCTACAGACTGAATATCCACAGAACAGCTACACGTCTTTTCCACAATGTCCCATCTCAGTACCTCACTCCTGAGCTGGAGGAGTTCAGACACCTTATCCATTCCATTCATGGCCTCTCCGCTGACACCACCACCAAGCATTCTGGTTAGCACCAGGTGGGATGGTGATTTTCACGAAGCGAGCACCTGCTCACAGTGAACTGTCCTTAGTCCCCAAACTCATTTCCAGAGGCTACCCAGCAGCCAGATGATGGGAGTAATTTGTGGCCACTCCCAATCTGGACGGGATTTCTTATATTCGAAAATTAAAATGTAATTTGATAGAAAATATAAAATAATTGCTCTTCTATTTTGACCAATTAAAATAAAACCCTATTCACTATACTTACACCTGGTGTGGTAAACCCAGGGCAGGCTACTGCCAGAGAGGGTTTGTGGTGAGAGAGGTAACTGCAGGTCAATTGGGTTCAGCTGAGTAAGGCTGCCACTGACCCAAGCAGGATCAGCTGAACCCAATTAAAAAGCTGTCAGAGACCTTTTCAAACCTTCCTCCCCAGCTAGGGTGGGGGAGAGAGATAGAGGGAGTGAGGCTGCCTGCAGGCTAGGGGCAGCAGGACAGGGAGTCTCTCCCAGAAGGGGGATAGTTTTCCTAGCCAGAAAGAAGTGCTTAGAGGAAGGGAAAGCCTGCCTGTGGGGCTTTCTAGGTGGGTTGCTGGCACGGCTCTTGCCTCACCAGAGCCAATAGGACCTGAGTCAGGGGGGTCCGAGAGGCCACTCTGCCACACTGGCTAATCCCACTGAACATGCACATCAGCTGGGTTTTGCTGCAGACTTTTGTACTCTAATACAAAAAACCTATACTAAAACTGCAGTGATATATTAATTAAGGACATCTTATAAGGAAAATTGAAATAGAGGACTCATTCCATTCACGCATAATGACAATACAGGGGATGAGGGGTTTGAGGTGCAGGAGGAGGCTCTGGGTTGGACTTGGGGATTGGGGTACAAGGGGCGGGGGTGAGGGCTCTGGGTGGGGCCACGGCTGCGGGGTTTGCACTGCAGGAAGGGACTCTGGGCTAGGGCAGGTGGTTGGGGTGCAGGGAGGGTGAGGGCTCCTGCTGGGGCTGGTGATGAAGGGTGTGGAGTGTGGGAAGGGATTCTGGGCTGGGGCAGGGGGTTGGGTGTGTGGGGAGAGGGTTGTGGGGTGGTTCCAGGGGATTGGGGTTTGGGAGTGTGTGGGGTCACAGCGGCGCTTACCACTGCTCCAATTATGTGACCACCAGGTCCCTGTGGCCTCTAGGCACATGGGTGACCAGGCAGTCCTGCGCAGTGCGCACTGCCTTCATGCCCACAGGCACTGTCCCTTGCAACTCTCATTGGTCACAGTTCCTGACCAATGGGCGCTGCGGAGCCAGCCCTGTGGGCAGGGGCAGCATGTGGAGTCTCACTGGCTGCCCATGTGTCTAGGGGCTGCAAGGACCTGGTGGCCACTTCCGGGATCCACACAGAGCTAGGGGAGGCGGGGAGCCTGCCTGAGCCTCGGGCCTCCGCTGCACCGCTGACCACACTTTTAATGGCCCGGTCGGTGGTGCTGACCAGAGCCGCCAGAGTCCCTTTTTCATTGGGAGTTTCAGTTGAAAACTAGACAGTAGGTAATGCCAGGGCCGGCGACAGGGGGGTACTACGGGTAGAGCTGTACCGGGCCCCGGACTTAAGGGGGGCCCCCTTAAGTCCGGGCCCCGGTACACAGCTGTACCCGTAGTCGTCCCCCCTTGTCGCCGACGCGGCTGCAGGTGGAGTCCGGGCTGGGCGGCAGGCGAGGTGAGAGGGGAGGCGGGTGGGGAATCAGGGGGTGTCTTTGTCCCCCCGCCTTTTGGGACGAGTCGGGGTCACTTATCTGTTCCCAAGTCTCCTCGCCCGGTGACAACCCCTCACTGGGGTCCCTCACTCCAGGCCGGCGGGAGAGGAGGCATCTCTCCTGCTCCTTGGGTCCCGGGGGTCCCACGTCTGGACACCTGCGTGGGGTCTTCTCCGTATCTGGAGGGGCCCCCAGACCCCCCACTCTGGAGCACCCTAGGCTGGCTGGGAGCCGCCTGCTCCCCCCCCCCACGGGTGTCCCCAAGAAGCGAGGCTGGAGCGGAGACCCCACTTGCCATGGGGTTGTCACCCCTGGGCGAGGCGTGGGTGTGGGAGGGAAGGAGGTTTGGGTGGGGGGGAGGCTGAGGTGGGCGGGTCAGGCATAGGGGCAGGAGGCTGGGTTGGGAGTGGGAGGGGGGAGGAGGTTAGGTTCGGTGGGATGGGCCGGGCCAGGCAGGGGTGGGGGAGGGAAGGCGGTTAGAGATGGGGGGAGGCTGGCGGGGTGAGGGTAAAGGAAGATCACCCCCAACAGCGGGGTGGGCCAGGCAGGGATGGGTGGGGAGGGGAGGAGGTTAGGCTGGGGGAGGAGATTAGGTTGGGTGGGCCGGGTCAGGCAGGGGGGGAAGGAGAATAGGCTGGGGGGGGCTGGGAGGGGCTGGGGGGCCCCCAAACGCTCAGAGTAGGGGGCCCCAAAATTTCTGTCGCCGGCCCTGGGTAACGCTAGTCTAGCTCCCTACTGAAGCAGCAGGATTTTATAGATTTTAATCTTTTGTATCCTTTCGGCATTATTGCTATAAATTTGACAGCATGGGCAATAAAGAATAGCTTTAAGGATGTCTTTTGGCCTACTGCCTGTGTACAATTTAGATCTTTTCTCTTCCAAGTGCCAGACAAGCATAGAGAAAGGGAAAAGATTATGATCTGGCAACAACACAAAACTTGCTTGTTCTGATGGGATGAGAAACACAAACAAATACTTTCAAAATCTAATTACTCAGCATATTATACAACTTTATAACAGTAATAGGTATGCTTACTCCCCCTCCCCGCCACACACCCATACATCCGAAATATAGGCTCTGGAGGTTCAAAACTCCTATAGAAAAACACATGAACATACACACATCACTAGACAGCTAGCTCATGACCAGTGAATGACTAACAAGATGTACACTGACTTTTTCCTCTTATTTCCATTACAGACAGAGGAATGGGTTCAGCAGTCCTGGTTCCATGCAGTCAAGAGATTTAGGGCCAAATTCGTTGCTGGTATAACACCAATCATGTCAATAGAGTTACACCACCAGAGAATCTGGCCCTTCAGATTTTGACCTCTGCGAGTATATTTTCTAGTTAACGAGCCCAGTCCTGTGAGAGGCGTGGTTGCAATCCCATTGTGAGCACTTCACAAGACGAGAGTTAATTTCTCCGGGACCGATTCTTATCTCACTGGTTTAAAGAAGTATCTGTGAGCCCAGAATCAGTCCCCAAGTCTCTGACCAGTTGTACGGCTGCTGTCCGTCAGCTTCAGAGTGTTTATCCCTCTGATTAAACCATGAAGATAGTGCTCATTATAGGGTGTAACTGACAATAAGCAGGACGTAGTCTTGATGAATGGGTAGCACTGAAACTTGGAGACCATGGACCTGATTCCCAGGAGCAGCCAAGGGATGCTTGGGGCAGGACTGGAGTGAGAGAAGTGGGAGCTTTATGCCACATTTACAGATGCTTGATTTTCTGACCTGAGACAAGAGCCCTTTTGCTCCAGCAGAGCAGCCCAAAGGAACATAGCGAAATGGAGAATTGAGCTCCTTTATTCTGCAGGCAAGATAGAGATTTTTTTTTCTACTGACTCAGCATTATGCCCTGGTAGTGCTGTTAAGTACAAAAAACAAGCTATGGTTGCTTCAGCAGGCTACAATGAAAATCCTATTTCTGAGTGAATACAGCCTTAGAGAACTGACTAGAAAAACTGCATTGAAAACACTCTGAATGCAATGCCAAAACATGAGAAATTACCAAGATAAAAATCTGCAAGCATTTTTAAGTTTTCCCCTCTTTCCAGCCTCCTGTCCCCTCCTTTCTTGCCTTGCTTGGCTGCAAGTGCTGATGTCAGATTTGACAATACAACTGTTATTTTCCACAGAATTAGCAACATCACTAGGTTTGAATGGAGTCCCACCTTTTCATTTGGTGTACGTTTACTTTTTCAAACTCCAGAAAATGGTGTAATATGCAGCGGCATGAAGTTGGCTGATGTTTCTTATTCTGTTAATAGAGAGCACACAACAGCTGACATGCAATTCTTGATTCTGCCTTTTCTGTTAAGCTGCCCTACAATCCTGTTTCTGATGGCTTTTTGTATTTTAATAGTTGACTGTTCAACATTGACTGTCCCAGCTCAAAGCTTTACAAAGAACTTCCCTCTAAATTACATTGTGGGGATATTTACACTCACTTAAAAAAAAATCCACCCTTTTCATTAACATGTTCTTGAAAGAGACCTTCACACTACAGGTCTGATACTCTGATACACAGCATGATACCCTGTGTACATCCTTTCCAAATCCAAGATTGTATTCTCACAGCAGGGAGTAAAACTTGATTCATATCGTAAAAGCAAAATATGACAGGCTGAAACAAGAAACTATACTTGTAGGAATAAGAAAGTGGGGGGGGGGGGGAGGAATACCCAGAAACACAGCTGTAACAGCAAATGCAAAGGAGTGCTGGAACATTTTTATTTCAAAGAATAACACATCTGTTTGTTTGTTTTTAAATAAACTATTCAAAGTTTAATCCAAGTGCAACTAAACCATTTTAAAAGGGATTAAATCTGCCTTCTAAGAAAAACACAAAATACACAAATTTATTCCCTCTCATTCCTACTAATTCACCTTAACTCAATCCCCAGTTTTAATTATTAAATATTAATTAAAAATAACACTGTAACTAACACGTAAAAATCATCAGAATGACCAATTATTTTTACATTACACTCTTTCTTCAGTCCTTCATCTGTTTAAATCTACTTGGATTGTAAACCTTTTAGGATGGGACTGTCCTTTCGTTTCATGTTTGAAAGGCACCTAGCACAAGAAGCCCCGATCCATGACCCCGGGCCCTTAGGCACTACTGCAATATAAATAATTTTTATTTTTTTTATTTTAGATTGAAAACTGTATAGGGCAGAGATTTAATCTTATCTATTTTTGTACAGAATCCAATACATTGGGACCTCAGTCCTGACTATGGCCCTTTAGGTGTTACCATAGTATACATGATGATGATTAATAATAATAATTATAATGGTGGACTTTTCACAGTTCTAGAAGAAATTTTATAAAGTGCCTGTAACCAAAGGGAGGGAATGGTGCCAGATTTAGTACTGAAAATGACATTTTCCATGTTTGCTGTCTTGATATTGGTGAGTACAAGTGCAGTCCAAGAGGACTCACATCGGGGCAAATCCTGATCCTTTTACACATCCAAGAAAATTACTGCTGGGGCTACTGCAGGAAACAGAACCTTCCTCACAATCTCTGCAGCAGCTACTACTGTCATTGTGTCCTAGCTTCTACATCTATGGTGACCAAATCTGACCTATGGATCTGGATCAGGTGCTCTGAGCTGGGATTGAGGGTTTTGGAAAGTGTGTGGGAGGGGAGGTCAGGGCTGAGGCAGGGGTTTGGGGTGTGAGAAGAAGCTCAGGGGGTGCAGGTTCTGAGCGGCACTTACCTCAAGTGACTCCCAGAAGCAGCGGCATGTCCCTTCTCCACTTCCTATGCAGAGGAGCAGCCAGGTGGCTCTGCACGCTGCCCCATCCAAAGGCACCGCCCCGCAGCTCCCATTGGAGTGCATAGGAACTGGAGCAGGGCCATCCCACGGCTTCCAGGAGCATGGTGCGGCCCCTGACCCTGCAGCCCAGCCAGAGCAGGGCCAATCCATGTGGTGCAGCCCCTGACCCTGCACCCAGACCGGATCAGGGCTGAGCGGCCCGAGCCAGCACCTCAGCTAGAGCATCGGAGACACGTGATGTAGCCCCTGACCCAGTGCCCTGGCAGAGCAGGGGAGAGCTGCATGATGCTGCAGTGATCCACGCCAGCTGGAGCGGGGCCTAGTCGTATGATGCAGCTCGTAGGCTGAGTCTACCCCTGATCTGCACAGTCAAGGATCTCTCCAGACCCACACACACTGTCCCATCCCACCGTTAACCTATTGAGCCTTCCCCAGAGAGTGACAGGCAGGGTTCAGCACTTATTACAACAAGCCTGAAAATGATCAAATCAGGAACTAAAGTATGGTTAACAAATGAATACCTAGGTTGAAATTTTGAAGTCAAGTCCATGGGAGTTTTGCCATTTACTTCCTTGAAGCCAATATTTCACCCCAGGAGTATGAATCATGAATGAAAAACAAAATGCTTCAAGAGCACTGCTGTCTTCCATGGCAGAATAGGGCCACTGGTGGCTGCTACAGTAGATAAATTCATGTTGTGGGCAAGATTGACTCTTTGTAACCATAAGCAAAAAAGCAATCGTACTCCATGCGCAAATTTGACTGTCAAGTACAATTATTAATCAAATCAAAATCATGCTTATATAATACAAATTCACACTTCAAAGTAATAATATTGTCAAATAAAACATAAGCATAAGGAGGAATTTGGTCATTTTGCAATGATTTATCCCTACCACTCACAAGCAGGGCTGTCTGGGTCAAATAAATTATGGTTTGTACAAGGTGTATTGATCATTTTTAGACATTTATAGCCTTCAATAAGAGGGTTTTTCCCCTAAAAAAGTGGATCCCATTTGAAGATTAAAAGGCAAACTCTGAAAGTATTTATATGGCTTCCCTTTGTGTAAAAATATAAAATCCTCTGTTTTTAATAGATGTTTGAAGTCTGTTGTGTGGTGCCAAGAGAATATTCTTAACATTGATGAAAGAGAATCAGTTAAAGGTCATATCCTACATAAACTATAAAATTCTATGATAAAATATATCTTCATTATGTGTGGCCAATGTTCTTATGATTTGCAACTATTCATTTCCTTGTTCAAACAAAATGCTTTGGGGAGTTGTGGGGGAGAAAGAATCTAACCTACATGTTATAGATGCAACTTATAGCTCTCAAGGTCATTGTACCTCTGACTTCTTCCCAGCCTCCTAGACAGAGCACCACTTAGGTCTCAAGACCTCTAGCCATCACCTGTTTTCATGACGTAGTCCCACCGCTCTCTCCCTCTAGACTGTTCTCAGTGGTACAGGATGAAAGAACAAGGAGTAATGGTCTCAGGTTGCAGTGGGGGAGATTTAGGTTGGATATTAGGGAAAATCTTTTCACTAGGAAGGTGAATTTATGTCTTCCCTGACTCCTCTCTGCTCTCCATCCCTTCCCCACAGAATTTCAGTTCCTCTCTCTGTACCATCCATCTCTCCAGAATTTGGTACTGCACGTAACACCTCACTGAGGGGAATATCAAGAGGATAAGAGAAGAGTTACTGCTATTATTTACATGACGAAAGTTTCCTCCAAGATAACGTGAACAAGTCAAATGGTTAACTTTGTCAGGATTATCTTCACAGCAGAAAGGGCTAGCACATTGTTCTTGTAAAATCTGGTTTCTGGAGGAAACAGCAACACTTTGTGGATGGAAAGATCCCCAACATTGTGGACTCCATGATTTATTTGAGGGTTGGGGCCTATCGAGCTGCTTTTCCTTATTATCACAATCATTTCTAATTTTTTGCAAATAAATCAATGCAACTGTCTACAAATTCCAACACCTCAGTCCTTTCTCTGCTCATAATCTTTTCCTCTGATTTTACAGTGGCTGTGGCTCATAGAATTCCTCCCAGTAGTTACCATAACTACACTAACTATGGCACACACAACTGGGATCAGCAACACAAACAGCCAGATTTCCTCTGCCCTCTTCACTGGTTGTCATCAAATCCCCCAGGCACTCGTCACAAGCCAAGCCCACTTTTGCATTCCCCTGACAAAAGCAAACCACTCCTCAAATTTCAAACAGCCTATGCTCCATTACAACAGCAAACCACCCAGTACTTCACACCAATTAGCAGGGAGGCCAAACTCCAACTAATAAAACAAGTAACCAAACAGATGGAAGACACGACATTGCAGCATTGCTTAAAATAATTTCATAGCATGGTTCTTGGCCACATCAGCTCTTTAAAGCTCTAAAAGCTTTCGATCTTGTCTACACCGACTTGGGGGGATTTCAATAACTACAATGCTGTGTTTAGTCTCAGATACCAGTTTACACTTTTCTAGCTCTGGCCTTCACTTCCTGGTTGATAGCTGGGGCGCTGGATTCTCCTCAGACAGGAATCATCAGAACAGTTTTAGGGGATGGACAGCAGAATGCCAGTTCTGGGACTCTGCCTGTAGGAAGGGACAAAATGATCCCTCCAAGATATTGTAGGAGAGCAGAATCTGACTTGCTGGGAACAGCAACCGCTGCTCCCCTCCACAAAGAAGTTACTGGAAGGGATCTGACTGCTGCTGGGAGCTAGACCTGATCAGGAACCCGGCCTGTAGAGTGGAGAGAAGGAGCACATGTGCAGTCAGTAAAGGAATGCTTCAAAAAAGAGACATGTAGGAGTCAAGAAAAGTACATTTGCAGTTCTTAATCAGGGGCAACTTCTTCCACACACGGTAGTGAGACTGTAGCGGCCTCTTCTCCCCAGCATCTTCAGCAAAGGTAGCTCTGCCTGGCTTCCTCTCACACACCAGATGACAGCCATGTAGTAGTGCTGCCACCACTGGGCCAGGAGCCAGAGAGAGAGAGAGAGTAGGAAGAAACAGCTGCATCTGCACAGCCTCTACGAAGAAAATGGCTCTGACTGCAGACCAGGATCCACTAAGGGACAGGAATTTTTCCTCTTCTGAACCAGTGCCCAGCTGTCCACAGTGCTGTTTTAGACCAGACGTCCATGTACTCAAAAGTTGTGCACACACCCCTACCCTTCCCCTCACAATTGTCCCATTCCTGAACAGGTCCCATCACCCCCCTTACATTTAGATGTCTTCAAGGGGGGAACGGGGAGGAGGAGGAAGCAGGGAAGGGTAGACGCCCCCAGTCCCTGTTCCCTTACCAGCAATGTGTATGGATAACAGCTGACCCATCCCCTCACTCAATTTCTGTTTCATATTCCAGAACAAGCAGTGAAAAATGGTGTGATACAGCCAGCCTTTTACACAAACAACAGATGGAGGGGGTTAAGAAATTCTCCAGATGTAATTTTATTAACAATGCTGAGAGCAGCTGTCCTATGTCTCCCTGTTGAGATATCTATATTGCTATTCATTCATTCTCAGCAAGAGTTTCTATCAAGGTTTGCATGTGAAGCTTAACAAGAATAAAACAGTTATTACAGAGTGTCTAAATCAAGAGGTTGGACATCGCATTTGACAGTGCTTGCACTTCCATCAGTCACTATGGTCACACATGGAAAAATTGTCTCATTTTTATAGGTCTTGGCTAACCTTTTAAATTAGGCTTAATATGAAGCTAATTAACGTCATATGTCTGCCTAACAAAATACAAGTCGGTAAAAATTAGTAATAATGTTCTAGACAAAGAAAAATCAGTTTAGATCTCAGCTTTTCTGCATAAAGTCCTGGTATAGTTTATAGGCATCGGTACATGTACACGCACAAAGACACACCAGATAATATATAAAAATACACACATAGTCAGATCTAGACCAGTCCAGAGAATACATGATGGTGCTGTGACCAGTCAGTCACAGAGACTGTCACCTTTGGGACTGTCACCTGACATGCTGTGATTACCTCCGAGCCTGTTTTCCCTGCCAGCTTGGAACTTCAGAACCCTGCCTTGTTGAGCCAGACATGCTAGACTGCTACAACACAGACCCAGGTCTGGTCCATGCTCCTGTAGTACAAATATGAAAATGGTATTTATTGATTACTGGGTATTGTGTAACATGTAGTGTATGCTTGTGGTAACTGTGGGATTAATAGCTACAGAATATGTAATGCAAAATGGAGTTTTGTTTTAAAATGGAGTCTGTCAGCTGGGTGGGCATGTAGCCATAATCAGAGGCTGAGCTTGCACGTAGGCCTAGCAGCTCATGCCTTACTTTGCAACAATGTCTGTCATGCTTGTGTTACAGAAAGAGCGGGAACTAACGGCTGGTAACCATGGTAGTGTTTGAATCTGTGTACAAGCATGTATGTGGCATATGATTATTGGCTGTATGTAGCTGTGACTCTCTGTAATGTAATTGGTTGCTTACATATTTGTACTCTGTATATATGTTTTGCCCACCCTGTGTCAGTGGGCTTTCAGGCTTTGGATTTCTATTCCCCTGATCCCCTATTTGTGCACAAATAAACCCTTTTTATTCAGGATACCTTGTGTCTTTTGCCTGTTCTTGGAAGGTAATTGGGAGAGGCCTCCAAGGTAAGAACAGATTTGTGCAACACTCCCAAAGATGCAGACTTTAACCAAAAACAGCTCAACAGGTTTCCTATCTCCAGCACCCATACACCCTACTCCCAATGGGATCGAAACCCCGAATAAACCCGTTTTACTCTGAATACAGCCCCTCCCATGTAATAACCTTGTGACCTCCTGAGGGGTCCCGACCCCCAGTCTGAGAACCCCTGCAGTAGATCAAAAGCTTTGTAATGATACTTAACAAGAGACCTTTTGCATGAAGCATATTCCAGTTACATTATGTTCACACTCATAAGCATATTTCCATAAAACATTATGGAGTGCAACGTCACAGGTGTAATATAAAGATTTTATGAGTTTGGGATGCATGTATTTCTCATTATCTATTGTAATACTTTGCATTTTTTACAACTATTTTCAATCAAGAATTTCAAACCATTATGCATATGTTAATAGCTTCATAGCATTGCTGTGAAAGCCTTGGTTTAAAATATTAAGAGAGTTTTATATGGTTAGCGCCCAATGGCCCCAATTAGATTAATCATTGCACAAACAGATAGAGAGACATACTTGCTTCATTGGGTTTACAATCACACACAAACACACAGACCTTATTCAAGCAAACAGATGATCGAAAAAATCAAGGATATTTTTTTTTTGCAAAAATCGATGTTGTGGAAAAGTTGTCCTTTTTTGTACAGAAAATGTCCAAATATGAAAGTTTTCAACCACATCTAGAAATGAATGTGATGATGAACTGGTAGCTATATAAATGAAAAGTACTATTCTTATTTGTTTAAAAACCTTTAGAAACTACAATGATCTATTCACTTTCAATATATTTCTGCGTGTTAAATTGTACAGATTCTTCATGTAGTACATTTTTAAAATCAATCTAAAGCTGTTGTGGATCACTTCTAGCCTACCAGACCGCTGTCCACAAGATAGGCAATTACATACGTAGTGCCTTTTGTCTGTCATTAATTCAAAGTCCTACTCCCAGAAAGGAGTGGAAAGCCAACAGGCCTGAATCTATAGCTCCAATAAGACAACGTCGTCTTTAAAAGATAATAGGAGCTTTTTAACAGATGAGTAAAAAGAGGCAGAAAGAAGTTAAGGGCCTGATCATTTCCCATCAGAATTAATGAGAGTCTTTTCACTGACTCAGTAGGAGCTGGATTGGTCTCTACTGGGTGACTTGTCCAAGGTAATAAATCAGTGGCAAAGTTGGGAAATAAGACCCAGGACTCCTGAAGAGATGGGGGAGGAGGAGATACATTAATTGTCCCAAGATCTAAAGACTAAGCATGAGCCTGACCAACATTTCATCATCATAGTTTTCCCTGTTAAGAATGGTTTTATATTCCTGGGGCTTTAATTAGTACTATTTGTAAGAAGCTTCTGAAAATTTGTCTAGACTTGTCACATGGCCAGTCTCAGCCACGACTTTGCCAGAAATCAGGAGACATTCTACAACTTTGATTACAAGCAGCAGCTGTTGTTCGGAAGTTTGATACTTTTCAATTTGCCCAAATGTTTAAGCATGTTTATTTACTTAGGAAACTCAAGAGACATATTCATGCTTCTTCAAACATTACTAAAAGAATTTCTATGGGGTTATTTCCATTTCAAAATGAATTGTTGTATTTATGTGAAGCTTGCAAGCTGGTGAGCAATAACATTTCCTATATGTGTTTACTTAACTCAGATTCACAGTGAGCCTTTGCCCGTACATCAGTGAGAGTGAAACCTAGCACTGCACCTCGTCACAATACAGAGAATGGGATTTTTTCTTCAAAGATGACTTCCTGTCGTTAGGAAATTAAATGTTTCTCATGGCAGAGAGCAAAGCATATGCAGGAATGAAAATTAATCTGTGGGCTCACGCTTATATACCTCCTAAAAGTTCATTAGAAGCATCAGGTCACCCAAGGTTCAGTGGATGGTGGGATTCCCACCACAGGAAATTATTTTAATGCATAGGAGATGGAAAGTGAATAGATTAAAGTTGCAACAAAAATAGACTATATTAAAAGATAAAGAGCACCAATAATAATAATCAGAGAACTCGTGGAAGGCCTATGAAAACATGTAGTTAGAGTAGTAGCAAACCACCACTAGAGAGACACCTAGTGTTCATGTGAAAAAGAAAAGTCATGAAGGATTAGATGACAAATACAAAAACAGCAGATGTCTGATTATTGAAACACGTGAGCTGGCAAGGTATTAGCAACCTATCCTCTGGGTGATAATAAGGCTCAGCTTGCCAAGTTATTCAAGAACTGAATCGAATAGGTGCAAAAAGCTCTTAAGTCTCTGTGTAAAATGGAGAGAAGAAACTAAGTTCAGTAATTTTAACAAGCTTTTGGTATGTAGGAAACAGAGAAAACAAACCTTGCTTTATAATAGGGAAAAGATTCTTAGACATCACTTTTCTCTTGCAATTTTTACCACTTTCATCTGAACCATAGATACTAGGGCTTGAAAAGACCTTACACCGCTTTGTCCATCTACCTGTAGGAAAAGCACTGCATCTTGAAATATATTCTTGAGAGCTTTTTCCAGAAATGTTTGAGTGATGGAACCCACAACAGAATGAGCTTTTTTAGGTGTGGATCGCCTTTAGGAAAATGTTCCTGATGCGTAACTTTTCTACAATTTTATCTCCTTACTCTGAGTTAAACTCCCTCAGACTATCCTCTCTATTCCTCTCTATCATTTGGGTAAGCCTGTGCCAGCTAGGCCTAGTCCTGAGTAAGGGGCGATATAAAGCAAAACCTCCTTATGGGGATCTCAGAAAGGCATAATTCTTCCCCATGCCCCCCAGGAGTACAGACTGTGCCGTTCTTGATACATTTCCAGCTTAATACACTGCAGTGTCATGAAGCCAGATCTAATTTATTTCATGCCTTTAACCGCTGCTCATAACTTATCTCCCCAGGTCCTTCATTGTTTTTGTTGCATTTTGAATTCACTTCAGTTTGTCAGAATGTTTCTAGTACATCATTCCACATCGACTCTTTGGCTCCTGTTTCTCAACTGAAAATGTTTTTTCGAGAGGGAGACAAACTATAAAAAGGAGGGATAAACACCCCAAGGGACACCCCTGTCTCTCTTCCTGCCCATTTCGTTCTGTGCACTCGAGATGAAGAAAAGAAAGCAGCCGAGCCACTGGGTTCTCACCTGAAAGTTTGGTCACTAATCTCCTGGAGTATGTGGTGAGAAAGTTTATTTTGCAACTAAGATAGTTTTGTAAATAGATACTAATAAGCATTTATCTTTATTTTTTCTGTAACCATTTCTGACTTTTATGCCTCATTAGTTGTACTCACTCAAAATTATATCATCTTTACATATGTTTAGAAAATGCTCTGAGAAACAGGTCAAACATTTCTTCAAAGCTTGCAGCCCTTTTGCCCTTCACCATCTTCCCATCAGATCTTTCATCTTGTTTACATATTCCCCATTACTTATACCAGCACCCCTTTTAAGGTTCCTAAATTTCACTCAGTATGTTTCAGTGGTAACATGACAACATTTCAAAATGGTTTCTTTGAATTTACAATAATCTAAAAGCATCCTGAATTGGCATTTCATTGAATATACAGTAAAACCTCCATTTAATGGACTAATTCGGGCGAGGGGGTGTCCGTTAAATCAAAAAGTCTGTTATTTAATAATAATAAAAAAAAGAGCTGTCGGAGCAGCAGCCCGCCCGCCACAGGGTCAGGGCGACAGCTCCGCAGCCTGCCCGCTGCCTGGACCCGGGCCGCAGCCGGGAGCCGGCAGCCAGCCCACCCGCTGCCTGGACCCGGCAGCCAGCCCGCCAGAAATGGATCAGGAATGCATCAGACTTGCTCAGAAATTTGGTCCGTTGCATCCGAAGTCCGTTAAATCGAGGTCCGTTAAATCGAGGGTTTACTGTATTCAGAGCTATACCAATTAACTTTGCAACCAAAGTGGGGATTCTTTTGTCATCAGGAATCTTATGAATCAAGCACAGCCTTTCAAAGGCAGTGAAATATTCTTCAATGTCTCTGAATGCAGAACACAATTGTTCCCATTTATGGATTTTTGGAGGGGGAAGAATAAGTACTGTAGGAGGATTCTGGTTCTGCTTTTCTAGCAAGTTTAATTGGTGTCTTCACTCTTTTTCCTTTTCCTCAGCTTCACTGGCTTGCAGTCCTAATACTCGCTGATGTGCTAACTTCTGGCTTCAGCTTCTTTCTCTTTTATCTCTAGATCCTTTAGCTCCAAGATTCACTCATGTTCTCTCTCTCACACACACTCTCTGCCACCTGCAGTCTGTACAGCTCCAACTTGGCAACAGCATCTCTTTCACTCATCTTTCCACTTCTTCTGTCCCTATTTCCCTTTCCCGAAATAAGCAAACAGAAAATAAAAAACTTGTAACCTTTGACTGTTCTCAGCCACTACACTTAAATTCTCTACATCAGTGTATGAAACAAATCTCACTCAGAACAACAAGTGTGCATTTCACCCTGCTCGCTGTGCCTCTGTGATGGGGTCCAGAAGTTGTAACATGGACTGTGAGACTGCTGTGCTCTTATTTCCCACCAGTCTGCGTTGTCTGTGGCCCCCTCCATGTACTTAACCACGTGACCTCCTGAGAGGTCCCGACCCCCAGTTTGAGAACCCCTGATCTAGCAGATCTTCTCCTGGTACTTTGGAAAATGTCAAAGAACTTAACATTTTTAAACAGTCTAAGTTTCCATATTTCCCACAGAATTTAATACAAAATCATCTAACAAGCTCTGAACTGCTTTATCAATCCATTTACTAGAGCAAGTAAAACCCCTGGCAGGGTTATTAAAACACCACTTACTCAGTAAAATACATAGTTTTCAGCAAGGTATTCAAATGATACAGAAAACACTGCAATTTGTGACCAATAATGTATGCATTACAAATAGTTCTGATGCTTGCAAACTACCCAACCTGATTAGCAAATATATATAAAGCTAAACTTAGTGAGACCAATACAGTCAGCCAGTTTATTAAACAAGTAAAAATGCAGGTGATATCATGCTTTCATGAGTACCATTTATCTTCAGTACAGCCTGAGAAAAGTTACTCTGTGCCACAGAAAATCCCTTTCCCATGCTGAGCTAGCAAACTATTTCAAAGAGGAAAGGAGGAAGAGATTTTTTTAAATAATCAACAATCCCCATCTTCCCAAATAAACTCAGACTCAGCAACTACAGTTGTGACTGTCTGAGCAGCTGTTGAAACAGCCGCAGCTTCTCACTATTATTCTGTTGCTTAGTGAATGTCTTCCTGCTATTATAAATGCTGGAACTAGTACAGAGTGTTCTACAGATGCATGGAACAGAACTGCTGAGGTACTGTGGCACTTTGCCCTGTGAAGCGTAACCAGAAGTATATTTTACCACCATACTTGGGAACAAGTTTTGACCTCAATGGGAACTGAATGAACTCACACCAGTGTGTGATTTCACTCCAAGGGTCATGTATTTAAGGGCCCATTTTTCAAAAAGTTAAGTTCATTCTCTCTTTATTATCTTTTCTCCCCCTCGCTATGTGAAAGCTTCTCACTACTCCCCATTCTCCAAACATTTAAAAAGTACAGTACTATTAAAGAGATCAAGAGCCACAATCGCATAAGCTCCACCCTTTATGGAAATGTATCACTCATTTGCAAGACTTTAGACCAATTTTCAGCCTTCCTGAAAAGCAAATGGTGGCCGCACCTTGCCTTACACTTGCAGGTTGGATTTAAAAGAAAGAGAGGATTACCATTGCACCTTTACAGGAAACCAGGGCATTTTACTAGACCTGCAGGAAACCAAGGAATAAGTGACATTTTCCATCATTACATTTGCCCACTTTCGCATCTGCAAAATTGAAAAAAGGGTGGCAATGGTAATTTGGCTGGTAGCAGTTACCAATTCACAACATTTCACATGTTTTTGTAGGGAAAATGGGCTCATTTTTGCCAAAAAGAATTCTAATTTTCATCAACATTTTGGTGAAATTAGGACAGATTTCATGCCTATAATTTTGTTTATGTTATAGCAACACTGTGTAATGGGCAATAGCATCCCATCAGGAACTTAGGTAAATATAAATTATGCCACCCAGGGGTGTGAAGAAGCCACCACCCCGAGTGACATAAGTTACATCGACCTAAGCACCAGTGTGGACAGTGCCATGTTGGTGGGAGCTTTTCCTGGTGCTTAGGTTGGTGTAACTTATATCATTCATTCTTATTCACACCCTGAGCGACATAAGTTATACCAAAATAAGTGGTAGAGTAGACATAACCTCTGTGTTTCGATCAGTAAGTGAATCTTTGCACGTGTAAGTCTTTCACTGTAGAAATGCATTCAACACTCTTGTTGCTACTTACCTCCACAGCAAGAATCAGCATTCCATGCCAGAATACATGTGCAGCCTGCCACTCATCCCCACCAGTCTTAGACTTGTGTGTTTTGTTTATTTTGCTTGGTAACTTTTGGCATATTAATTAACCCAGAGTAAGTGATTAATACCTGGGGATGCAAACAGTTGTGCATATCTCTCTATCAGTGTTATAGAGAGTGGACAAAAAGCTTTACACATAGTAAAATGGATTTATTTGGGGTTTGGATCCAACTGGGAACTAGGTGTCTGGGTGTTGGCGATAAGTGACCTGCTGAGCAGTTTTGGTGAAAGTCTACAGCTTTGGGGCATGGACCAGACCTGGGTCTATGTTATAGCAGGCTAGCATGTCTGGCTCAACAAGGCAGGGTTCTGGAGTTCCAAGCTGGCAGGGAAAATGGGCTCAGAGGTAATTCCAGCACGTCAGGTGATATTCCCAAAGGGATCTCTGTGACCAAACCCATCACACCTATTCCCAGAGTAACTGGCTTTTGGGCAGGGATATTCATGAAGACTTAGGGTAAGTGGAATTCTGGCCACCAGCCTGGGGGGCTCTGCATTTTAATTTAATTTTAAATGAAGCTTCTTAAACATTTTAAAACCTTATTTATTTTATAGACAACAATAGTTTCATTCTATATTATAGACTTATAGAAAGAGATCTTCTAAAAACATTAAAATGTATTACTGGCACATGAAACCTTAAATTAGAGCGAATAAATGAAGACTCAGCATGCCACTTCTGAAAGGCTCCCGATCCCTGCAATAGACAATATAGGATGCCGCATGCGAGGAGTTAAACCTTGAGTAATTTTTTCTATATATGTAAAATTATTTTGATGCGGGATACTTTTATGCTATTAAACAACTGCTTTGAAATACTTGACAGGTAACCGACGATGCCTCAAGAATTAAACTCCCACCTTCCATAAATCCCATTTTGTAATCACATAATAAATGGCATTGTACTTAGTAGCAGCACGGCTGCTTTTAGTATGTCTGTGATAGCATTATTAAGGCTACCGCTGACATATGATGTTTTACAGCTTCATAAAAATAAATAAAGTACAGTGACTGCTTACTATGTTGGACAAAGTTGCATATTATTCTATTGTTTCTAATAAACGAGAGCAAAGTAAATAACTGGCAAGATTTAGCGTGGGGAATGAGAGTGATTAGTAAGCTGACTGTATGTAAACAAGCAAATATAGTGCCCATATTTTAAAAAGTAAAGAAAGAGAACCCAGGGAACTACAGACCAGTCAGCCTCACCTCAGTCCCCAGAAAAATTATGAAGCAGGTCCTCAAAGAGTCCATTTTGAAGAACTTGGAGGAAAGGAAGGTGATCAGGAACAGTCAACATGGATTCACCAAAGGCAAGTCATGCCTGACCAACCTGATTGCCTTCTATAATGAGATAACTGGCTCTGTGGATATGGGGAAAGCAGTGGATATGATATACCTTGACTTTAGCAAAGCTTTTGATATGGTGTCCCACAGTATTCTTGCCAACAAGTTAAAGAAGTATGAATTAGATGAATGGACTATAAAGTGGATAGAAAGCTGCTAGATTATGAGCCTCAATGGGTAGCGATCAACAGCTTGATGTCTAATTGGCAGCCAGTATAAAGAAGAGTGCCCCAGGGGTTGGTCCTGGGGCTGGTTATGTTCAACATCTTCATTAGTGATCTGGATGATGGGACAGATTTTACACTCAGCACGATCGCAGATGGCACTAAGCTGCAGAGAGAGGTAGATAAGATAGAAGGTAACCATATAGACAGGGTCCAGAGTAACCTAGACAAATAGAGGATTAGGCCCTAAGAAATCTGATTAAGTTCAACAAGGACAAGTGCATAGTCCTGCACTTAGAACAGAAGACTCCCATGCATGGCTACAGGCTGAGGACCAACTAAGCAGCAGTTCTGCAGAAAAGAATCTGGGGATTACAGTGGACGAGAAGCTGGATATGAGTCAACAGTGTGCCCTTGTTGCCAAGAAGACTAACAGCTTATTGGACTGCATTCGTAGGAGCACTGCCAGTGATTATTCCTCTCTATCTGGCACTGGTGAGGCCACATCTGGAGTACTGCATCCAGTTTTGGGGCCTCCACTACAGAAAGGAAGTGGACAAATTGGAGAGAGTCCAGCAGAGGGCAACTTCAATGATTAGGAGGCTGGGGCACATCACTTAAGACGGAAGGTTGAGGGAACTGGGTTTATTTAGTCTGCAGAAGAGAAGAGTGATGGGGGATTAGATAGCAGCCTTCAACTACAGAAGAACATAAGAACGGCCATACTGGGTCAGACCAAAGGTCCATCTAGCCCAGCATCCTGTCTACCGACAGTGGCCAATGCCAGGTGCCCCGGAGTGAGTGAACCTAACAGGTATGATCGAGCGATCTCTCTCCTGCCATCCATCACCCCCCTCTGACAGACAGAGGCTAGGGCAGAAGTGGGCAAAGTACGGCCCGCGGGCCAGATCCGGCCCGCGGGCTCCTCCAAACCGGCCCCCGAGGTCTGGCTGGGGAGGCTGCTCTTGCCCCTCCCCCGCGGCCTCAGCTGCTGCACTGGGGAAGTTGTTCCCCCGTTGGCCCCCTCCCGCGTGGCCTCGGCAGGACACGGTAGGGAAACTGCTCCAGCCCCTCTTGCCCTGTCTCCCTCCCCCGCGGCCCCAGAGGGCCGCGTGAGCAGCGCTGTTGGGCGGGGCTGCGCGACAGCGTGTCCAGCTCCCGGCCAGACACGTTGCGCGCTCTGGGAGATCAGCGCAGCCGTGTGTCTGGCTTTGGGCCAGACACGCTATTCTAGGCAGCGGCGAGGTAAGAGGACCAGGGCCAGGCAGGTTACCTAAAGGGGCAGAAGGTGGTGGTGGGGAGGGAGGAGGTTGGATGGCACATGGGAGTCCCAGGGGGCCTGTTGGGGGTGGAGGTATAGATAGGTGTCAGGGAAAAGGAAGCTTGGATAAGTGGATAGGGTCCTGGGGGGTGAGTAAGGAAAAGGAGACCTGTGGAGGGGATGGTCAGGGGCGAAGGAGCAGGGGGGCTTGAGGTGGGGTCTTGGGGCGGTGGCTAGGGGCAGGGGGTCTCTGGAGGGGGCAGTCAGAGGACAGGGAGCAGGGGGGGGCTTAGATAGGGGGTGGGGATTTGGGGGGCCATTAGAGTAAGGGATCTCCAGATAGGGTGATAAGGGGGCGATGGGTTGGGGGTTCTGAGAGGGGGTAGTCAGGGGGCCAGAAGTGAGTGGGAGTTGATAGGGGGCGGGGCCAGGCTGTTTGGGAGGGCACCGCCTTCCCTACCCGGCCCTCCACACAATTTTGAACTCTGATGTGGCCCTCAGGCCAAAAAGTTTGCCCACCCCTGGGCTAGGGACACCATTCATTACCCATCCCGGCTAATAGCCATTTATGGACTTAGCCTCCATGAATTTATCCAGCTCTCTTTTAAACCCTGTTATAGTCCTAGCCTTCACAGCCTCCTCAGGTAAGGAGTTCCACAGGTTGACTGTGCACTGTGTGAAGAAGAACTTCCTTTTATTTGTTTTAAACCTGCTGCACGCCAATTTCATTGAGTGGCCCCTAGTTCTTCTATTTTGGGAACAAGTAAATAACTTTCCCTTATTTACTTCCTCCACACCACTCATAATTTTATATACCTCTATCATATCCCCCCCTTAGTCTCCTCTTTTCCAAGCTAAAAAGTCCTAGCCTCTTTAATCTCTCTTCATATGGGACCCGTTCCAAACCCCTAATCATTTTAGTTGCCCTTCTCTGAACCTTTTCTAGTGCCAGTATATCCTTTTTGAGATGAGGAGACCACATTTGTACACAGTATTCTAGATGTGGGCGCACCATGGATTTGTATAAGGGCAATAAGATATTCTCCGACTTATTCTCTATCCCTTTTTTAATGATTCCTAACATCCTGTTTGCTTTTTTGACTGCCGCTGCACACTGCATGGATGCCTTCAGAGAACTATCCACAATGACTCCCAGGTCTTTTTCCTGATTGGTTGTAGCTAAATTAGCCCCCATCATATTGTATGTATAGTTGGGGTTATTTTTTCCAATGTGCATTACTTTACATTTATCCACATTAAATTTCATTTGCCATTTTGTTGCCCAATCACTTAGTTTAGTGAGATCTTTTTGAAGTTCTTCACAGTCTGCTTTGGTCCTTACTACTTTGAGCAGTTTAGTATCATCTGCAAACTTTGCCACATCACTGTTTACCCCTTCCTCCAAATCTATATATATAAAAGTCAAGTGGTGTATGTATGTATGTATGTATGTATGTACGTATGACTGCGAAGTCCTCCCGCACCGTTTGAGCCAGAGACTTGAATTTTGGTACAGTGAGGGGTCTTGGGGTCTAGATGCTGGTAAGGGTCGAAAAATTTTCGGATCTCACCTCTGACGCCCCCCAGGGGTGAAAGTCTTTCAGGGCCAATCACATCAACTGGGCAGTTAGGTGGTGATGATGTCATAATACCCCCCTCCAACAGACACCTCACTCGCTCAGCTCACCCCTCCCTCCTCCAACGGAACCCCGGAGATCCCTCAGTTCTCTGCCCCTCCCACCTCCCCAACGGAACCCCGGAGATCCCTCAGTTCTCTGCCCCTCCCACCTCCCCAACGGAACCCCGGACTACATCAGCCCTGTGCCCCCCCCACCTGCGAAGGTCCCCGGAATCCCTCGGCTCTGGGCCCCCTCCCCCCCTGCGACGGATCCCAGTTGGGTTTGGTGGGACGGTAAGTGAGGTGGGGGTGTCGGATTCGGTCGGGGGGGTGAGGTGGGGGTTTCGGGTTTCGGGGGTGGGAAGGTGTCGGGGTGGGTGAGGGGTGAGGTGTGGGTGTTGGCTTTGGTCAGGGGGTGTCAGCTGTCTGCCACCTCCCCACCTCCGACTGACCCGAGCAGCGCCGGGCACTTATGCTAGTCATTTATAAATATGTTGAATAGGATCGGTCCCAGGACTGACCCTTGGGGAACACCACTAGATACCCCTCTCCATTCTGAAAAAGTTCCATTTATTCCTACCCTTTGTTCCCTGTCTTTTAACCAGTTTTCAATCCATGAGAAGACCTGAAAGGAGGTTCCAAAGAAGATGGAGCTAGGCTGTTCTCAGTGGTGGCAGATGACAGAACAAGGAGTAATGGTCTCAAATTGCAGTGGGGGAGGTCTAGGTTGGATATTCAGAAAAGTTATTTCACTGGGAGAGTGGCAAAGCACTGGAATGGTTATCTTTGAAGATGGTGGAATCTCCATCCTTTGAGGTTTTTAAGGCCTAGCTTGACAAAGCTCTGGCTGGGATGATGTGGTTGGGTTTGGCCCTGCTTTGAGCAGGGGATTGAAATAGCTGACCTCCTGAGGTCTCTTCCAATCCTAATCTTCTATGAAGGAGAAGAGGTGTGTATCAGCCTTTGCTGTTGCTATTGTTTGCCCCAACTTGGTTTTATATAAAGCTGGGTTCATATAACAACAGTACCTTTGAAATCCTCTCCAAAATGTTTGCCATTGAGTATGTATAATTCTCCCTGTTATATCAAAGGGAAAATATGCAGTATCTTATACTCTGGAGATCAGAGATCACAGAGTAACATGGCCACTTCGTTATACAGCTTATGTTCCAACAAGTAATAAAGCATATCCCTTAAAGAGACACAATATTCAACACGCAAAAGCACTTTAGATCTAAGTAGTTGTAAAATTCTTCTGAACTATTTTAATGACTGCACCGGGAGACTATTTTTGATCTGCTCCCAGGTGCTTCCAGAATCAGCATTTCATTCTTAAGCTTACATGCTTACATAGAAATCTATATTGAGATGATTGCTTGAAACACAAGACAGCTCTCCTCCCGAGACCCATATTGAGCTTAATAAGGCACAACAGGTGTCATGGATATCAGACCTGAAGGGCTTTCTTGCTCTTTTCCAGTTAAGATATTCATATACCAGAAAGGACTGGGAAAGCCTGCAACCAAGTATTTCTATACATATTCAGGGTGATTTCCATGTACACTGACAATGATCAGAAAACACTGATTTTCTTCCATTTACCAGAGCAGCCTTCAAATGGTAGCACCAGAAATAGCAGATAGACCAGGGATTAATTATAATGCAAATATTTTAAAGAATAATAAATGTTTAACCTGCCTAAAGAATTGTATTTCATTGATAAATTGAAAGATCAAGTTCATATGGCTTGAAGTGGGTACCCACCTGAAACATCATGATTTTCCTAGTCCTAGGCAATTCAAAAAGTTTCTGAAATTAGAAAAAATCCTTCATTTCCGTGGGTTTTTTTAAATTAGTAATTAATGTATTATCTGTCAGTACCTAACATAACTTCACTAGGACTACTTACACGTTTACACTCAAGCACATGCTGCTGTGTTCATCTGGATTTGGCCCTTACAACATTTGATACCTAAATGACTTCCAGAACTGCAAAAAGCAGTGCATGAGTGTAGCAGGCAGCTGACCCAAGCCTGCTGAGTCAGCCCCTGCTCCCTCCTAGCCCAGCAACAGGGAGAAGCCTCTACAAGCCCGGGGAGGCTAATCAGCCACCTGGCTGTAACCCTGGGCTGCAGAGGGCTTAACGTGCTCCACCCGGAAGCCTCCACAGGATATAAAGCCTGCCAGGGAGGAAACCAGGAGCAGGAAGTAGAAGCTGAGGAAGCTAGCTGAGGCTGAAAGCCTGCAGGAGCTAGCTATTCCTGAGGCCAGCCAAACAGAGGTCTGGGCCAAAGCCATACTTGTAGATAAGCTGTACATAGCTGGAGGGGTTTTTGCACTGTGTGTGATCGAATAAAAGACACTGGTGAAGCCACAAAGCAGTCTCCTGCCTGTATTTTGAAGAGGGTGGCCAGAGGCCCGCTTACAATGAGTATTCAGGAAAAGCAAATATATTGAAGTATGCACTCACTGCAATCTTCTGGCATTTGTTATCTAGCTAGAAATCACTCAAGTGGTTATCTTGTGAAGTTAAAGCTGATGATGTTTCTAATGTTAAATACTAATGAGAAACAAATCAGTTACTTACTCCCTGCATCTCTATTCTGAATCAAATCTAAAAACAAAAATGAAGATGTCTAGCACGGAGAAGCTAGAGAGGCATCTCAGGGGTTTTTGCGGGGTTAGGGTTTCTCAGACTTGACTTTCTAGTTATCAATAGACTCCACATTTAAGGAAATACAATATTGTGTGAAAAGGACAAATTTGTTGGCAACATTTTTTCATAAATAGAGGAAGTGGACAAACAACTCCAATGGGACTGTTTATGCTCAGAATTAAAGTAGGTGCTTTGCTGGAATAAAGCTTAAATGGGTTGGATCCAAACTTCAATTCATGCTGCTATTTCTCCTACTGCAACTCATTCTTCATTACCAATTTGAGACGAATGACTAGAATCACCATTTTTTGTACAGAGAACAGTGGAAAAAAACTGAAATGGAAGCACACTTGTAAAAGGTAAAGCACCATGAATTCTGAAGACAATGTACACTGGCAATCAGCTTTAGGAATCACTGCTTGTAGTGAGAATATGATGTGATGGAGTCAGACCAGAAGGGTATAGGAGAGTGCTGGAAGGCAGGTATATCAGCCTCAAGTTGTGCAGGTCTCTGTTCCCTGGATAGCCAAACAAAGGCTATTCCAGGCCAATCAAGACACCTGGGGCCAATTAAGCTTCTAGAAGGCAGTAGAAATAGCTAGCCTGATTGGGACACCTGAAGCCAATCAGGGGCTGGCTGAAACCAGTTAAAAACCCTCCTAGTTAGTCAGGTGGGTGTGGATGTCAGGAGCTGTGCTGTTGGTGAGACTGAGTGGTAGACAACATATATGCAAGGAAGGAGACTCTGAGGTAAAGGTGAAGTGGAGTTTGAAGAAGCGGGGACTGCTGTGGGGAAGTAGCCCAAGGAATTGTATTGTGTTTGGTGGCTAAAAGGTCGGCCATCTTAACTAATACTATTAGGGTCCCTGGGCTGGAGCTTGGAGTAGAGGGTGGGCCCAGGCTCCCCCCTTTCTACCTCTCCTAACTAATCACTGAAATTGGGAGACAACAGAGACTGTGCCAGGAAGGATAGTTTCTCCTCACTAGCTTGTGATGAAAATGGCTCAATAGGCTGTGACCTGGTCTCCAAAGAGAGAAGGGAAGGTCACAGTGAGCCTCTGAGGCTAGCACAAACCGCCTGGAAGCATGGAACCCACAGGGACAAGCCCAAACTTTGCAACAATGATTAGATAGATCAAAACCTAAAATTTCCAAAGACCATTTCCTACTGCTGCTCATGCATTTGCTGGTACCTTAACCAATTGCAAGGATCAGTTTGGAAAAAAGTAATGTATTTCATTTTTTATGTTTGCAAAGTGAATAAAGAAATGCACACCTTTTTGAGTGCCATTTGGCCTTAAGTAAGAATGTCACAGCTTGTGAAAAATCTATATGAAACTGACCAAATATTGGTATCATGATGCCTAGAAGAAACTGTTCTGACTTTGCAATGGGGAACTTTTCTTCTGTGTATGTAATTGGTTTGGGGAGTTCACTGTTTTATGGATCTAGATGTAATGATTAATCAGAAATAAAAACCTAAAAGATAACCACCAGAATTGTCACATTTATTAACATTGAGAACTATGTTGAGGATTACTGAGGTTTCATACTCAAAGTGTTGCTTACTGAACTCTGTGATACCCAACCAAAATTTGAGGAGAGTCCTTAGTTGGTAATCCATTTGGAGAAGAGACCTTTTCTGACTCTGCAGCACCTGATGTCATGATTCTGATTCTCAACAGAATCTCTGCACTACTGTAACATAGATATTTAATAATAAGCACCCGCCGATGTGGTGTGGTAGATTTTCCATTGTTGCAAGTATGATCATTTAATTTTTGGTAGTCTCCGATTCAGGACAATGGTCAGCACATCTGTGCTAAAAACTGCACTTCCAGAGAAACACTTTAAAGAATGTTAATCCTTGGTATATGACAGGATCCAGAGATGAAGATACAGGCGCAGGGATCTCATTATGCTCTTCAGTTACTGTGATGGGTTAGGACGAAGGTGCAGATCCTCAGATGACAAAAATTGTCACAGGTTTGTTGAAGTCAACGGTACTATGAAAATTTACACCCACTGAGGATCTGCCCCTAACCATTGCCCTCTGTGACTAACTTCACACAAACTCCTTGTTTTCACGGGTCAGTATCTATAGATTATAATCACATGTATGCTGAGGTTTTAAAATCCTCCACCTTAAAAAAACCCAACAGAGAGAGATACTCTTGCAATCACATGAGCCTGGGTCACCTTCACCCTCACTATAGTCTCTAATGGAGAAAAGCAGACAAGAAAACAGAATCACAAAAAATGGAATTGTGGTTGTCAACCACTGTCCAGAGCAGAGGCAGCATCAAAAATGAATGGTGCTTAATCTCTGTGGAATGCAATTCCCTCTGGCCCAATTTGCAACATGTACGTTGTGGAATTTCATGTTTGTGATCTGTTAACACATTGTCATTAGACTAAGTTAGGAAGCTGTGTAAAACTAATGGCACATTTGGCTTAAAGTACAGGAGCTGAGTCTGCTATAAATCACATATCACTGCACCATAGCCAGCTAACAGCTGTTCATATAGTAGTCTGTTTAATTTGTTGCAATGACAGCTATGTATAAGTAAGTGATTATCAGATGAAGAGTTCAGTCGATTTGAATAAATAAATCCCCACATAATACATTACACTGTCAAAAAAAAGGTTGGTGGGGAAACCACAGGGTCTCCCCTCTCTAGTTGATTTTTCTGGCACTGACTGCTGCTAAGCTCCCCCACTAGCCATCTATCCTCATGGAGGGTGAAATTAACTCCTGTCCAAAGGGCAAGCATACAACCCATGCACCACTTGGGTCTTAAAGTGGTGCATAAGCTTTATGTTGGCCTCTGCACAGTGGGTGAATTTCACCCAAAATGAATAGCCGGCCCCTGGAATGACATTTTCTTTGTTCCAGGCCATGATGTAATATTCTCTGCCGCAGAGGGTCAGGCAAACAGCTTTCACCTTGGAAATCTATTTAAAGTCTCATACCACAGTTGACATCTGAATCAGTGTAGTCCAGGTGTTGCTTTATTACATAGAGCAGCAAAACTGGTAGATTGGATCCTTAAAAATTGCAGTGTGCATTAAATTCCTTAGTGTTCAGTGGGGAAAGTGTTCCATTCAACTCCCTTGTGAACATGCTGGAGTTCTAGAATATCCTATTGTGCACTTTTTTGAATCAGCTTATTCATACCAGTAAACCAGCAATCCACAAAAGCCTACATGACCACAAGGCAACCAGACATGGGACATAGCTCAGTGCCACTGTGTGGAGGGCAAAGTAAAGAGGGACTAGGTAGGAAGGATGATCTAGCAAATAAGTTGCTGGACTAGGCGACAGAAGACCAGGCTTCACTTCTCAGCTCAGCCACAGATTACCTGGGAAACCTTAAGGAAGTGACAAACTCTCTGTGCCCCCGTTCCCCATTGGTAAAATGAGGAGAATACTTCTCAAACTTGCAGAAGTGTTGCAAAAATAAAAATCAGTTAGTTATTCGAGGTGATCAAATGCTAAACTAAACCATGATGAGGCCCATACAACCACCTAGATAGTCTAGACTGAGTTATGTTGACAGCTCCACTAAAAATTTGGGATGAAGGCATTTCAGAGTGGCTCTATCATCTCAGAGATGTTTGAGAATAGTGACCACCACACAGTGCAACAACATAGCCAGACTTGTGGGCAGTAACTTTTGTGACCCTCCATGTCCACACCCTAGTCCATAAAGGAAATGTTTTTCTACCACTCAGATACTGTCTGCAGATCCATGGTAACTTACCATGAATTTCTGATGAGGGCTAATGATATTTGGGGAAGAAATCTTCTTTTCTGGAGGCAAATTTATTGACATTACATAACATTATTAAAATGACTGATGCTTAACATAATTGATACAGCATGTTCTGAAGCTCCCACCATTTTATTCTTAATTATCTTCTAGTTAGTCTGCTTCTTTTATGCTTAATTTTTTATTGCACAAATATTTCTATTAGCCGCCTCCCCACCCACAAAGAGTGTTGTGTGGTTTAAAATAGTGGAGCTTGTCAGCTGAGAACAGGCTACTTTACTTATTAGGGTCCATTTGCACTACAGATAGATGGATAGAACTGTGGTACATGTAACTTGGCTCTAACATGGTTCATCCACCTAGCATAATTCTTCCCAGCAGAATTGTGTTGACCTGTTCACAGCCACTACCCTTGAACTTTACATCACTGCATTTGGGAAAATTGGGGCATCTAATTTTTTTTTTCTGTCCATACATCCATCTATATATCATAGCAGAGCTCATCAGCACTCTTCTTGATTAGTGTAATTTGTTCTGAATTCCCCAATACCTCGTAGTACTGCCTTTCACTCCAATCATACTAATCACAATCACTAAGATTTTCTTACTTGTCTGTCTGTTTGACTGTGTCAACTCCCCTTCCCTAGTTCTCTTTTCATCACATCTTGTCCTCATCTTCACAGCCATGTACAATTCTGTCCCCATCTATTCACTGAATTTAGTCTCTTATGTCTAGACTTATAATTTATAATTTTGGCAGATAATATAGGTGATTTTAAGCTACTTTTATTTGTATTCAATTTTCACAGCTGTGCAAAATTATGGGTTTGAAGCATTTTTTCAATTTCCATCACTTTACTTTGCACAGTTGAAGGAAATTTAGGGGGCCAGACAATAAATTATTTAATGACAGTAGAAGTTGAGATTCAAAACGTTAAAGCTTTGTAACTGTTAAAACACCAATTGTATTTTTGACTTGTGATGTCCTTAAATAAGTATACTTAAATCAAAGTCAAATAAGTTCTAAAGCAGCATTTTTCTTACTTTTCCTGTCTGTGAATTTCAGTTACTATTGATGGAAATGTTTTTTCATCCATTTGAGCATGGATGGTAAAATCAGCTTACTGACATTTACCAATAAAAACCTAATACTTCCAAGCCTACTTATACTCTTTCCAACTCTATAACACGCTCCTGCATCAATGCCAACCTTGGTGTCCTGTTTGTCTGCTTCTCCTACAATAGTCTCCATATTTTTCTCCATGATATCCCTAGACCTTACTTAAGTGAAAAAATGTGGACATTTTTACAACCCTAGTAACACCTCCCACATATAATTGGAAACATACAGCATGTTTTGAAAAGTAGAGCTGGGGAGCAAAGGCCTATATCTGCTGATCGTTTGAGGACTGGAGAGAAGAATGCAACCTATTATATACTGTACATTTTTGTATATAGGTCTTACTTACAACAAAGAATTATTTACAAGAAATGTGGTCAGAGTGTTTACTGCTGAAATCATCCAGCAATTAATTAGAATGGGCAAAAAAGAAAATGGCTAATGGGCATTCAGTGTACTGGTGAATTTACTTTTTAAATGAGAGATCATATAATGTCTCTTGTCAGTTATACTAACCCAGCTCTGGGTTAACCATGTCACTGCGGCTATCAAACTTTATGCAAACTTATACAAGAATGTTACAGGTGTGTGTTTTTGTCACATTACTGAAATAATTTGGTACCATATAGATCATTGGGGTACCAAATCTTATGTGAAGGGGGTCATAACAGGTGTCTGGCCAGGTTATAGAGGGCTAATTATGAATATGCTGTTAATGTGTGTATCTTTTTTGAAACTAAAGTTATGAATACTGGATATAAGGTGCCTGTACTTCAAACTTATGCTTGGCTTCTGGGTGAAATCTCAGACAAGCTGGTGTTAACTTGAATGGCCTAACTGATGGCCCATTAAAGGGCCATCAACTGCACAATTAACTCTGTCCACACCCGAGGAGCCTCCCCAGGAATGGGACATGCCTGGGCAAAAACTGAATCATTGAGAGTCTGGTAATTGGACCATGTGGCTGTGGACCTCCAGTTTGCAACCAGACTCTGCATAAGGAGGAGGAGGGTCTTCACCCACAGGAGGAAGTCTATAAAGCCTGGAAGAACGTCCTCCATTTGGTCTTCTACCTTCAGCCTGCAGCCTGTCTTGCTTCCAGCTCTGAATGGACTTTCCTATACAGGTGAACTCTGGACTAAGGTGCTGACCCATCCCTAAATGGGATGCTTTCTAAAGACTTTAATTTAGACCTGCAGTTATTCTACCTTTGCTGCAAGCCTGAACCAAGATATTTGCCATTACTGCATGTAATTGATTTCTTTTAACCTTTCCTAACCCTCACCTATACCTTTTTCCTTGTACAATAAACCTTTAGATTTTAGATTCTAAAGGATTAACAACAGCGTGATTTGTGGGAAGATCTGATTGGTATATTGACCTGGGTATGGGGCCCGATTCTTTGGAATTGGGGAGAACCGTTTTCTTTATTTGGGGTATTGGTTTTCATAACCATTGATCTCCAGGACAGGTGGCTGCTGGTGGTGATACTGGGAACATGGAGTGTCTAAGGGAATTGCTTGTGTGACTTATGGTTAGCCAGTGGGGTGAAACCAAAGTCTTTTCTGTTTGGCTGGTTTGGTTTGTCTTAGTGTGGAAAAGCCCCAGCTTTGGGCTGTAATTGCCCCTTTGGAAGCAATCTGTCCTGATCTGACACTCACAGTTGGATCCCACCAGGAACAGCACCGTCACAGTTTTATAAAGAGCTAATCTTGAAACAGCATGGGCAGATTGCCACAATGATGCCAGGTCTGAATTGGTGGTGGGAAGCTCAACCACAAACTATTTACATCTTGACAGGTTCAAGAATAGCAGCCATGTTAGTCTGTATCTGTAAAGAAAGCGAGGAATACTTGTAGCACCTTAGAGACTAACCAGTTTATTTCAGCATAAGCTTTCGTTGGCTATAGCCCACTTCATCGGATGCATAGATTGGAACAGAAGTAAGATGCATTTATACACACAGAAAAGAAGAAAGAAAAAAGTTGTACATTTAGCATACCAATTCTAAGAGACTGTTAAATCTGGATGGGCCATTATCAGCAGGAGAAAAAAATACCTTTTGAAATGGATTTCTGTGTCTGCATGAGATAGCAAGTGTTGAAGGTAAATTAACTAGGGAAATGCAATCAATTAGGATTTGCAAATGGTTCTCTCATTACACTATTTAGCCATTCTATTCATCCGATGAAGTGGGCTATAGCCCACGAAAACTTATGCTGAAATAAACTGGTTAATCTCTAAGGTGCTACAAGTATTCTTCTCTTTTTTTTTTTTTTTTTTTACAATGACTTAAGGGGAAATAAAGGGCATTCTCCAGAGTGCAACTGGCCTCCATAATTCATAATGTTCTATAATTAGTTTGAGTGGAAAAGTTAGTCTATAAAATGGCAGTAAGTATTGTAGACCAATGTACCCGACTCTCATTCTCTTAATGTGTTGTGCTTCAGTGAGCATCTTACACCAATATAAATGATGTATGCACTGTATTTCTTTCTGGTTTGTAGGAGTTGTGGTCTATAACTTAATGATGAAGGATAAAAATATCTCGCACTCTCACAAACAATTCTCAGGTTGTCCGAAACATGGTCCCAAAAATTATGCCAGCATAAAAATGGGTATTTGCTAATGAAAAGCATAATTATATACTTAGTCTAGCTGGCAGGTGTGGTCTATGTAAAATAGGCATGTGGAATGCTGGAGCTTTCTTTGAAAATCTTGCCCTTTTATGTTGTCATTACTTAACAATGTTAAGATACAAAGCCTCAGTCCTAAACTACAATGTCCTTAATGGATTAAGTTAAACCAGAGGTCAACTAATCATATACATCCTACCCAGTCTGTTGCCCTCCAGAGGAATGATGCACCACACAAAATTCAGAAGACGACATTCAGGTTCTTGGGACACAGTATTTTCAGCAAGATGATGCCAGCTAAGGAACCCCTTGCTGGCAAAGGCGAGACTGAGCCCAAGCCTGATGGTGATCAGTTCTAAATAGAAGCACCACAATCTTTTCAATAAAGCCCTTACCTTAATGCCTTCTCTTAGGCCATGATGAAATGAACAAAGGAGAACACTCTGGGGGAGGGGGATATTTTTTCTGTGCTTTGTCCGCATTTGACGTTTATATAAGAAGATAATAGGTGCCATATAAGTACTTGAAATGCATAGATTTAAACAATTAGGTCATCTGCACCCTTTTCAACATTTGTCTCCCCTTTTGTTCTTACACGCCTCTCTTGCATTAACCTGATTCTACAGCACTTTATGAAACACCTGGGAATGGACATCTTTGTCCATGCCCTTTCAACTGCTACTTCTCAGAAGGGTAATATTCCAGAGACCCCTTGCACCATAAAGATAAAAGGGGTTTATCCTCTGTGGACAGCCTGTGAGTAACTGCATACATAAAAATAGAAGATCCACAGTCTTATTAAAAACCAAAAATTAATGGGAATTTCATGGACTGCTCTCCAACATGGCTTTGCAAATCGCAACTGAGATTAAAGGAAAAAAGGTACTAAAATAAAAAGAGATTATAGAAAAAAATCTAGATTCAGATTTTTCAAACTAAGCTAATTAAGGCACCCTCGTCCTAGTTATAGAATACTAAAAGGGTAATACATTACATTTATGGAAAGTAAATCTATTTTCTGACTCTCTTATTACAGGCAAGCTGTATGAAGCACCTAGCATTGGCCACTGTTGGAAGACAGGATACTGAGCTAAATTGACCATTGGTCTGACATGTATGGTCATTATGATGTTCTAATGGTTTTCTGCAGGACTTAGTATTGGGGTAGCCGTGGGCTCCTGCAGGTTTCCTAGTATGTCAGTAGGCACATTATTAAGTAGGATTTAGCCTGTATGTTTAAAAGCTATTTGGTTGCAGAGGTCATCTTTTCATTATGTTCTTCCCTTAGGAAAAGCACCTAGGGGTTACAGTGGATGAGAAGCTGGATATGAGTCTACAGTGTGCCCTTGTTGCCAAGAAGCTAATGGCATTTTGGGTTGTATAAGTAGGGGCACTGCCAGCAGATTGAGGAATTTGATCATTCCCGTCAATTTGGCATTGGTGAGGCCTCATCTGGAGTACTGTGTCCAGTTTTGGGCCCCACACTACAAGGAGGATGTGGAAAAACTGGAAAGAGTCCAGTGGAGGGCAACAAAAATGATTAGGGGGCTGGAGCATGTGACTTATGAGGAGAGGCTGAAGGAACTGGGATTGTTTAATCTGCAGCAGAGAAGAATGAGGGGGGATTTGATAGCTGCTTTCAACTACCTGAAAGGGAGTTCCAAAGAGGATGGATCTAGACTGTTCTCAGTGGTACCAGATGACAGAACAAGGAGTAATGGTCTCATGTTGCAGTGGGGGAGGTTTAGATTGGATATTAGGAAAAACATTTTCACTAAGAGGGTGGTAAAGCACTGGAATGAGTTACCTAGGGAGGTGGTAGAATCTCCTTCCTTAGAGGTTTTAAGGTCAGGTTTGATAAATCCCTGACTGGGATGATTTAGTTGGGGATTAGTCCTCATTTGAGCAGGGGGTTGGACTAGATGACCTCCTACGGTCCCTTCCAACCCTGATATTCTAGGATTTACTCACTTGATTTTGGATTAATATTTTTGAAGTACTGGAATATTCTTATTTTAGTAAGAATTCCACAGCAATTTTATGAATGTCTATGATCTCTTCTTATAGCAATTGGGCATATGTTTATAATTTTTTTTCCACTAAATTGGTCAGTAACCTCACACACTGTAGATTTCTTATAGGATTTTCTTATTCCTATTCAGCATTACACAAACACACAGAGAGAGAATATCTTAGCAGCAGATTCACGTCACCAAATTATTCATTAGTTCCTAAACCTAATTATTAGCATTCTTCCCAGAAAAACAGAACGGAAAACATTTGTCAAATTTTAAAAGATCTCTAGGGTCAGCAAATGCTGACATCCAATCTTACTGTGATACTCACTTTATTTTCTAAATTGTCTATGAATTAGTGTCAGTTGAAGAGCATGAAAAGAAAAAAAAATTAATTGTTAGAAAAACTCTACGTTGACATTTTCAGATTGGCTTACTCATAACTTCCTAGCTGGAAATTTTTAATCTTTGGTTTCCATGACAATTTTTTTTCAGCTCCATGATTGTTCTGCTGTTTCCAACCTGACATATGCAACTATAGAAATAAACATTCAGAATATGAAATACACGGTTTTAAGAGCTGGCTCAGCAGCTCAACTCTTACAAAAATTGATTATTTTTACTGTCCCCACCATCTACTGAGAAGAGGATGATCCCATTAATACAGTTCGTTGCTAAATACTGACCCAAAATGTTTATTTCAGCCCCAAAGAGCTGTCAAGTTTCCATAGGTTTTTTTTAAAGCCAGACATCCATAATTCAGATACCAGGCTCACACTTGATAACACGTTAATACACTAAGGTGAATGGTAATATTTTGAATAAGCAAAATGAATAACTAAGTAAGCAATTAAATTTTCAGTTTGAGTGCCAGAGTTCAAGGACCTTTTTCAATAATTGCATTATTGTACATTTCAGAAAGTGAAAAGTGAATGGGGGGGGGGGGGGCTATACTATCACCTAGCAGTGTCAGTGGATTTAAAAAGGAAGGTGAATAAAAACTGTCAGCTAGACTCTACCATATAAGCCCCAAGGAAGCCTGCTGTGTCATGGACTGACTATTTAGAGAAAGGTCTGGCCAGTGTGGAAGGGCCAAACAACAAGACATACATACTCTGTGGCCCAGAATAGGGAGCTCACATAAATAGTTTTCCTTGAACTGAGCAATGTTATTCCTAGTTCTAAATGCCCTCTCACCATGGCACCACACAGAAAGAAGTTGCTACTACACACAACTCTCAATTCATGGTCATCCGGGGATTACCCACAGCATTCGGTTCTGTCACCATCTCCCTTGTAACTCCCATGCTTTAATGCCATGTTGCTAGGAGTCAGAGCTCTGACCCTAGTAGCCAGCCTACAGACATAAAAGTTGTCACCCTGGCTTCCAACCACCTAGTTTTTCCTTTCAAGGTGACTCTTTTGGTCCCGAGTCACCCCAAATACTTCCCACAGGTTCTTAACTACCAGATACTTGGTCTTTTCCCTTTTGTTTTGTCACCCACGCAGGAGTGAACCTGCCCCCTGTTATCAGTCCACTTGGGGATGCTGCTGCAAACTCCACCCAGATTGCACAACATAGACTTTCCTGGAACAAAAATATACACAGATTTTATTTAATAGAAAAATCACAGATTCAAAGATGAAATGGCAAGACAAAGACAAACACATACAAGTTACACAAAAACTAAACAAAGATGCAACCTCAGACTTCACACTTCTATTAGCAACATTCCCTTCTTTAATACAAGTTACCTGTTGCCTCTGAAGTTTCCCAGCATGCTCTCTGTCCTAGAGGAGATTCAGTGTTTTACAGACAGCAGCCTGCTTAGATGCTGGCACGTTGTTTCTGAATAGCCTTCACTTCAAATTCCATTTCCTTCCCTTTTAAGTTTTAACAGAAATAAATCACTTCTGCACAGCTACCTTTTAGCCTACTGCTTGCAAATTACAAGTTTAATACTGATTGCATAATATTAAATCAGCTTAATTTCCTATCTTTAATAAAAGGTTGCATGTTTATGCTATAGTAATAGTGTTTAACAACAAAAAGCTACCTTTGTACTGTACTTCAGTTCAATAAAAACTGCCTCCAGAAAGAAAAATATTTTCTGCTTTCACTGTAAATGCTTTTCTACTGTGAAATGAATCTCTACTAGACCAGATTAGTTGTTATGAAGTAAAGGGACAGCTATATTAGGAACACAAGATGCACTTACAGAAATGATAGACATTAGGAAGGTAAAATCAGAAAAATAAATGGAAAAGATTCACATTTTATTAACTGTTAGGATGACCTTCACGCAATAAAAACCAGAGACAGTGGACAAATTACTGGCAGAATGACAAGCTGCAGATGGCTGTCACATAGGCCAAAATTAATTTTCCATTTATTGGCCTCCACAGACCATATAAATCTATAAAATCAAATAACATGACAAAGTTCAGTACAATTGACATTTAAATTATGGCTCTGTGGTATTTCAGATATATAATCTTGGTCTCCTTGGTGATGGATTTACATATCTAGTCCCAATTTTTAAATAAATATGTGGTTTAAATGCAGAGGAAAAATCTGATAGGAGATATTTGGTACAGAAACAAATCAGCTCAATGATTGGGAGCACGTAGACACAAATAATTACCACTGAAAACTAAGTATGGAGCAGTGATTGATGACAGTTTTTGGCCTCTTCTGTTTGCATTTACTTCACACACCGCATCATAAGTCTATTGTTGGTGCGCCACCAGATTTGGGTGTATCGATGTGTCAGCCTCTCAATCATTTCAGAAGACCTTATTCCCTTATTCCCAAACTTCAATAAAGAGGAAGCTTAGCTGGCTTGCACAGAGGTGTCCATACTCCTGACTTGTATGCACTGTTCAGCTCCAGGTAGATCTTCTTGACACATGGCTAAAAATGTGCTGGACACAAGCACTAAAAATTAATGCAGCACCACTGATGACAAGTAAAAAATATTCTTGAGCAAACCAGTGTTGTGGGTCCACTTCCAAATTGAGGTAAAAGAAGAGTCAGCATCCAAAGGGCCCAATCCTTCACTGTCAGCCCAAATCTGCAAGGTTAAGAGACCTCAATTCCCAGAGACTACAATGAAAATTAAAGGCACTTAACTTGCATAATCAACACCAAAAAGCCAAAGATCTGTAATTTAAATGTGGTGCTCATACCTAAAACCAGTCCTGAACTAGCCAGCTCCTATTCTGTTCTAAAATCCACTGCTATTTAAGAGTCCAGAAGCAGGTTACATCATACTCAGTTGTGAAACATGGAATAAAACAGAGGAGTATTGGTACCATTTGCGAGCTCTATTCTCGAGAAAACTACTGTCACAGTAGAAAGAGCCTGAAATATGGGCCTGGTACGAGGCCTAAGGCCTGAACTAAAGTCAGGTCCTGCTGCTATAAAGCAAAGTCAGCAAGACAGGCTATGAGCAAACATCAGGCTCTATTACAAAGCAGATGCTTCCTTAAAAATTCACTATCCGGTACATGAACTTGGTAAAAAACAAAGGCACTCCCAAGTCATAGTAAGCCCAGGGTATTCATGTATGCACATATCAAAAGATGCAGGTACCCCCTCAGTAAAGTATATCATAAACACAATTCTGAGACATGGAACAGGAACACACCAACCCCAAGTGAAACAAGGATGGGAGGACAGGATAGGATGATAGATGAAAATGTTTTGTTTGACCCAGCAGGTACAAGGTGTAGAGTTGGTAACTAACCACGCCAGAAGGGTAATGCATAACTTGTTTGTATCAGTGTATAAAAGAGAGGTTGCGGGAGGGAGGGGGTGTCTTTCTCCAGCCTAGGGAGGAGCAGAAGATCCTGTCGCTCATGGAACTGAGTCCATTATAACGGGCATACATGTGTTCGTGTCGCCGTAGAGTCTACCAAGCATTAGGACCATGCTTTCTTAACAATAAACCTGGCCAAATGCCTTCACTAATTAACCAAATCTGTGGTCTTCCTGGGAAGTTCAACAAGGGTCTGCTGTGCCGGCTATTTGGCCAGAGCCAGAACAGGACACAGAGAAAACACACGCACACAGCCAACAACTGACAACAACGGTCTTTGTCTTTAAAAAACAGTACCCAAAGGCTAAGTGACAGGATCTTGTTTTGCAATCAAAACAATGAGTTTGCTGTATTTTGTTCTCCATTTGTTACAACCATAATAATGTTACTTATGCTACAGACATCACCACTGAAAAGATTTCCAACTGCAGCATTAGACACAAAATTGTCAAACATACCAACGTTACTTTTTTTTGCAACACTTTAGATACTGCATATTAGACCACAGAAATGAAATATTCATTATGTATTGATTGTCATTGGCTTTGCAGCACCCATCACTCAAAAAAGTACTTATTTGTAAACATTACATGATTTTCATCATTTAATGAAATTGAAAACAAATTGTCCACTATATTAGCCTTTAAAAGCATGTCAAAGTCCACCTTTTCTCTCTAGCTTATGAAGAGAATCGTAAGGATCAGTAATAGAATATATTGAAGGGTGGGACCTATAATGTTTACAACTTTTGCTGTTTACCTGTCACTAGGTGATTGTAATCTGGGGAATGACAGAAAGAGACAAACATTTTTTTTTAAATGTTAAAGGAACCTAGAGTCATTAACTGATGGTCTTTATATTTGGTGGGATAAATAAAATAAATGAATACAATTATATGAACATTACTCATAGCTGGTAGCATTATTCATAACCACTGCCCATTAATTAAATCTACCTGAAATGTTGTCAAGAAGCAAAACAGCTCACCAAAAGTTGAACCCAATGAGGGCATCTTGCATCAGTCTCTGAAGCTCACCACACTAAGGCTCAGACTCCATCCAGAGGGAGGCACAGGAACTCCTCGCTTTACGTTATAGTAATGTTGCTGAAAAATGCAACTTTATGTGAAACGATGTCAAGCTAATCCAATTTTCCCATAAGAATTAATGTAAATGGAGGGAGGGAGGTTAAGTTCCAGGGAAATTTTTTCAACAGACAAAAAAAAACTATATATACACATGCATAGTATATGTTTTAAACAAACAATTTTAATACTGTACTCAGTGATGATTGTGAAGTTTGGTTGAGGTGGTGAAGTTAGAGGGTGGGATATTTCTCAGGAAATGCCTTACTGCTAAATGATGAACTACTTTTTGGCTGAGCCCTCAAGGTTTAATACATTGTTGTTAATGTAGCCTCACACTCTACAAGTCAGTATAGCAGACATGGACACACACCCAGCATGAGAGAGAGATGCATATTGCCCTTTAAGTATGCTGACCCACTCTTAAGTACATTGTCTTTTTAAGTGGATCGGGAAGTTGAGACAGCAGCTGCTGCCCCAAGCTCTCTCTGTCTCTCTCAGTCGATGCTCTACTGTTGAAGGGGAAAGCAGGGTGCAGGAGCTGGGGGGGAGGGAGACACCCTGACATTAGTCCCTCCCTCCCCCCCCCCCCCAGGAAGCAGGAGGATCGTGGGAGCAGCTCCAAGGCAGAGGGAAGGAGCAGTACATGGCAGTGGAGGGAGGGACATCTGAACTGCCGGCAATTGATAGCCTGCTGGGCAGCTGCCGCACAGGGAACTTAGGGGAGCGGGGAGCTGATAAGGGTGCAGCTGGTCCATGCTGGTTCCAAGCCAATACCAGTTAGCTCCAATGGGCTGCTCTTCCTGCAAGCAGTGGACAAAGCAGGTGGCTGCCAAATGACTTTATAAGGGAACATTCCACAACTTTATATGAGCTTGTTCCCTAATTGATCAGCAACTTAACATCGAAACAATGTTAAGCGGGGCGACTTTAAGTGAGGAGTTACTGTACAAGTCTCAGAGGTTAAATGACTCTTCAAAGAAAGCCCTGCCACTGGTCCAAGAAAGTGTAATCTCAGAAACTAAGAGCATATGTAACTGTTGTGATATGCTAGAGAGCAAAAGACAAAAAATTCAGATGACCTGGCCTCAGACCATTAAATGATCCCCACCAACTTCCTTAAGTGTAACCAGAGGCAAATAGAGAACAAATACAGAGTTAAAATGTACATTCATAACAGTTCCTAGTAGCTTTCCCACAGGATATGGACAAAACTAGCTAAAGATTCTAGATGGTCTTGAAGGTTAACCCTAAATACATGTGTTACAGAAATCTAGCCTGGAAATAACAAACATATGGATACCAGCTGCAGAGTTTATGTTAGAGAGGCCAGTCATAGATGACTAACAGCATATGGACCACACCGCTATCTGAGACTTCTGGATCAATGACAGAATCAATAAAAAGACAACACTTAACCATTTTAGAAGGCGGAGAGAGGAGATATTCACCATTTATGGAAACTGCATCTCTTCAATTTTATCTATGCTAAGTAAACAGACAGTTTACCTTCATCCAGATCCCTCTCTTGATCAGACACTTGGAGAGATACTTTAATCCATGAGTGATGTCTGGAATAATTATACTAATACAACTTTCCGATCATGCAATCCAGTTCTTGTTTTCTGAAAAAACAGCAAAAGCTTTCCAAAATGTGGAGAATTTTGAAAGAACATAAAGACATCTTTAAAAAAAAAGTTAAGATGTCTAAATAATCAAAATCATACAGATATTGTACACTAAATTAGGGCTTCTGACACTGGGAGATTTACTGGCTTTACTATGCCAGTATAATTATACACCACTCGTCTGAATACTCTTATTATGGAATAAGAGTGTTCACATTGGAAGTTATCCTGGTATAAATACACAGGTACATTTCCCCATGTAGCTAGGTCTTAGTGTAGTATATTCAAAAGCTTTCAGCACTGGCAAAATGTCAGTCCCATTGAAACCAAAAATAAAACACCCATTGACTTCAATAAGAGCAGAATCAGCACAGAGTGTTTTTTTATATCCCCACCCTATGTACTCTGCCATTTTGAAAGACTGCACTGTTTTCTGTTTCCATGTGGCTCCAGGGAAGTTTAAGCTGCTCCTCTCCAGTGACAATCCTACAGAGGGCTTTGGCACTATTAGAATAAATACCTCTTGGGCTACAGGTAAGCTGTGGTGCTGCAAGGATAAGAGACGTTTTCTGGTACATAATACATAAAGAGCAATGTGTTAGCAACTCAACATACTAATGCCATAATTCCATCAGACACGTCTCTTGCCTATTACGACCACAAGAGGCAACTTTAAGTAATTTAACATTGCTACCAGAACATTGTCATGAAATTACAGTCTTAATTATGTGGATACAGCAATCATTCACACTTGCTCCAAATCTTATCCCAGCTTATAGGCTAAGCTCTGAGGAAATTCACACAAACCAGTAGGAAAAAATCGTTTCCACAGATCACAAAGCAAGGAGTAGAGCTGCTCCATTGCTTATACTACAGCCCCAGCGGTGACTGCTGTATTTTTAATGGGGAGGAATAACAAGTGGATCTCTGTAGTTGCATTTTTTTTTCAAGTGCAGAAGGTGACTTTATTATGTACCTTTGGTAACATTTCATCCCCATTATCTACTGTTTTCATTATGTACTGTTCTAATGAAAAATATATAATTAGACTGCAAATAGCTATTAGTGGTTGGCCTGTTACAGGCTTTTTTAATATTATAATTAAAACCAGATAATACAAAGAGAGAGCTTACATAACATCTATTTTAGAATCTGAACCTCCTGGAGATAAGTTTAGAGATGAGTAATTGAGGAACATTTATCCAAGAATTAATAAGAAATATCTTTTTTGGAAATAGCTATAGGTTTTCATGTTGATCAAGGATGGCTAGTAGCTCAAAATAGATTAAAAATATAAATAGTAAAATGATAGTATGACTCCTTTAGGAGGTATAAAGTAGTATCACAGTTACCAAAATCTGTGAAATATACCAAAATCTGTGAAATAAAGTATTTATATTATTATAGGAACAGTACAGAAAATGTCTGAACAAAACAACATGCTATATTGTGAAGTTGCTCATTCAAGTGTTCAGTCTGAGAAGAAATGTTCAGTGTTCCCTTAAGGTATACATCTATTACCTAAATAAAGTGGATATATATAAAAGACTAGCATAAGTGCCCGGCATTGCTCGGGTCAGTCGGAGGTGAGGAGGGGGCAGACAGTTGACACCCCCTGACCAACCCCAACACCCACACCTCACCCCTCACCCACCCCGACACCTTCCCACCCCGACACCTTCCCACCCCCCCGACCAACCCCAACACCCCCCGGCTCACTTACCCCCCGACCAAACCCGACAACCCCACCTGACCCCCCCAAGCAAACCCAACACCCCGACCGAACCCGACACCCCCACCTGACCCCCCGACCAAACCCGACACCCCCACCTCACCCCCTGAGCAAACCCGACACCCCCACCTCACCCCCTAAGCAAACCCGACACCCCCACCTCACCCCCCGACCGAACAGTGTATTTAATAATCTGTGTGCTACACAGTGCACCATGAGCCGGGGGGGGGGGTGTCGGGTTTGGTCTGGGGGGGTGGGAAGTTGTCGGGGTGGGTGAGGGGTGAGGTGTGGGTGTTGGGGTTGGTCAGGGGGTTTGCGGTTGGTGGGGGGGTGAGGTGGGGGTGTCGGGTTCGGTCGGGGGGTAAGTGAGCCAGGGGGTGTCGGGTTTGGTCTGGGGGGGTGGGAAGGTGTCGGGGTGGGTGAGGGGTGAGGTGTGGGTGTTGCGGTTGGTCAGGGGGTGTTGCGGTTGGTGAGGGGTGAGGTGGGGGTGTTGGGTTTGCTTGGGGGGATGAGGTAGGGGTGTCGGGTTCGGTCGGGGGTAAGTGAGCCAGGGGGTGTCGGGTTTGGTCTGGGGGGGTGGGAAGGTGTCGGGGTGGGTGAGGGGTGAGGTGTGGGTGTTGGGGTTGGTCAGGGGGTGTTGCGGTTGGTGGGGGGGTGAGGTGGGGGTGTCGGGTTTGCTTGGGGGGGTGAGGTGGGGGTGTCGGGTTTGGTTGGGGGGTAAGTGAGTCGGGGGGGTGTCGAGTTTGGTCTGGGCACCCACCCCGACACCTTCCCCCCCCCAGACCAAACCCAACACCCACACCTCACCCCCCCCGACACCTTCCCACCCCCCCAGACCAACCCCGACACCCCCCGGCTCACTTACCCCCCGACCAAACCCGACCCCCCCACCTGACCCCCCCAAGTAAACCCAAAACCTCCACCTCACCCCCCGACCGAACCCGACACCCCCACCTCACTTACCGTCCCACCAAACCCAACTCGAATCCGTCGCAGGCGAGGAGGGGACCCAGAGCCGAGGGATTCCGGGGACCTTCGCAGGTGGGGGGGGGGGGGGGGACAGAGCTGAGGGATCTCCAGGGTTCCGTTTGGAGGGGGGAGGGGCAGAGAACTGAGGGATCTCTGGGGTTCCATTGGGAGGGGGGAGGGGCAGAGAACTGAGGGATCTCCGGGGTTCCGTTGGAGGAGGGAGGGGTGAGCTGAGCGAGTGAGGTGTCTGTTGGAGGGGGGTATTATGACATCATCACCACCTAACCGCCCAGCTGATGTGATTGGCCCTAAAAGACTTTCACCCCTGAGGGGCGTCAGAGGTGAGATCCGAAAATTTTTCGACCCTTACCAGCATCTAGACCCCAAGACCCCTCACTGTACCAAATTTCAAGTCTCTGGCTCAAACGGTGCGGGAGGAGTTCGCTGTCATACGTACATACATACATACACCACTTGACTTTTATATATATAGATTTCAATCTTGTGTTTGTAGTCAAGTATTACAGATTACTTATGTGGGAAAGTACAAAGTGTAACCTCTAAAGTTTCTGAATTTGATGTGCAGAAATCAGCAAGAGAGAGTATCCCAAGAAGCAAGAAGAAGAAATAGAAATGGGCTTCACATTGGAATGATGTTGGCATAGCAAATCTTATCATGAAAGAAATCAAGTTAAACTAGAAACTGAATGGAACCCTGGAGATGAAGAGACCAGATGAAAATGGAACAAAGTCTCAAAAGAAGTCACCATGAAATTGCTGAATGTAGATGCAGGCATCCAAAAGACTTGTGAAAGGCTGGATCTTCACAAAAGGAAAGAATTATGGGTGATACTGAAGTGAACTGAGAACAGACTAAGGCTTTCAATCTAAAGAACACCAATATCCTGAAAATGGAGATATAAAGGCACTAGATGATAAAGTCTGCCAATATGCTAGTTGAAGATTACACCACATATAAAAAAGATGATAATGGAGCTGTTGCAAAAACACACAATATGAATTATTCTAGAGTAAAGACAAAGAATGTAAAAACATGTACACAGACCCAACTGAGTACCCTCACTTCAGAAAGATCTTTGTCCTACATGATCTAAAACAGTGGTTCTCAAACTTTTGCACTGGTGACCCCTTTCACATAGCAAGCCTCTGAGTGCGACCCTCTAATAAATTGAAAATACTTTTTATATACTTAGCATTATTATAAATGCTAGAGGCAAAGCGGAGTTTGGGGTGGATGCTGAGAGCTCATGACCCCCCATATGATAACCTTGTGACCCCCTGAGGGGTCTCAACCCACAGATTGAGAATCCCTGATCTAGAAGATGTAACAGAGAAGCAGAACCCAGCAAATTCCCTGTACTCAATGCCATTTTTGGCCATATGATAAATCACTTTGGGGAGCAGGCTAAAGCCAGGTTGTTGAATATCAAAAATAAATCAGGGACAAAAGGGAAGGTACCTAAAATGGCAGAAGTCAGGAGTTATTGTTCCTCTTCTAAAGGCTGGCAAGGATCACTCTTCCCTAGGTAGCTATCTTTAACTAGACACCTTTGTAAGAAAATCGAAAGAATGGTACAATCAAGTCTTCTACGTGGCTGTTAAAAAAAGAAAGAAAAAGACAGAACCTACCCAAATCACATATATGTCATTGTACTCCATTATGTACCTAATGGTGACCTTCTGCTAGCCGATTGGTGGATTTCAATTAAAGCTTCCACGGTCATCAATAGGCATCCATTTGGATCTTATTGCCGCATTTGATAAAGTGTCATGAGATGTTCTTAGTGAAATTCAATGAGATTGGAAACTGGCAAAACATAGTTCTGGACAAGAGAGTCCAGTATAGGAAAATTACTGTAAGACTAAATGGTACTTTTCAAAGACAAGGCCACTCGGAGTGGGAGATCCTCACAACTAACTTGTAAGTCCTTTTCTTTTCTTGCTATAGACCTCTGGCTGTCAGAAATCATCTGTCAGGCTGCTTGAAATCATCTGTATACACATATGTAAAAGATATTGTGCTTGGCATAGTGGGTCATGAAACTGATGAACTGGAGAATGAATTCCAGCCGAAACCAGCAAAAATCAAGTCCACATACTTTACCACACACTTTAAGAGGTTCAAGTATCATACAAAATTTACACTGGATGAAGATGTAAATTCCACCCCCCCCCCACCTTCCCTCCCAGTCCCACCCCCTGCCCTTCCACAGAGCTGCGTCTCTCCGGCTCCCAGCAGCAGCTCCACCAGAGGACAGGGCGGGGGGGGGGGGGAAGGAAGGTGGAACAGCCGCTGGAGGAGCTGCTGGTGTTCTTCTGCTTTCCCCACTGCGATTCCCAGGAGAGCTCTGAACCACAGGACTTTGCAGCAGGGAAAGAAGCAGAATGTGGGGCCACCAGGCACCCCCTTGCCAGCAGCTCCTCTGGCACGGTTGCTGTACCGCCCCCAGGGCTGGGATTGCCCCATGTTCTGCTCCTTTTGCTGCTGCGGCACCAAAGACACAGTGGGAAGAGAACAGAGCTCCCCCCCCCCATTCCCATGTAAGGGGAGTGGATCATGGGGAGGGGATAGGGAGAGTGTGGGGGCCCCGGTTTGGGGGGAAGGGTGGGGAAGAGTCACGTGGAGGGTCACATGAGGAGGCCGCCCCATACCGGTGAGAAATGGATTCCACTTGCACCACTGCCAATACTTGAATATGCCTCTTCTCTCTGGGTACACGCTGCGGTCAGTAACCTTACTAAGACTGATGTTGACAGCTGTCCCCAGTTCACATGATAACTGGATTTATAAGATCCGCTCCAACTGCAATTGATTAGTAAAAAAGAATGATGTTCAACTTCTTAAGAGCTGAAGATAAGAACAGTTAATTGAGTATGGAAAGCATCTTTGAATGCCATCACTGTTCAGGTCTATACAGGCTGAAACAATTGTCTTGTTTCAAAAGATGTATAAAGGCTATAGAAAACATGGAAGTAATTTATGATGTAAGGAACGTGGAGAGTGTGAAGAAGTTTGTATCCTCAATAATTCTTCCACATGAGCCTACTTCCATTAGTAAGTCTCTACCCCTTTGAAACGTTCCTCTGGGGAAGCACAGCTGTGCCTAAAAAAGACCTTCCAACAGTATCAGTCACAAGACAAACAGATTCATGTGTTCACTAATGGTTCATCAGACAAATCCTTCAAGAACTGTGGTTGTGGTGTCTTCATCCAGTGGTCTAATGGACACGATACAAGAAAGAACACTAATTCATGACACATCAGCTCAAATTCTATGGCTGAAATGAAACTATTCTCATTGAAAGAGATAAACAGAGCAGAAACAGAGGTGGATGTTATAATGTTAGTTGACCCACAGCAGAGTTCCTCAGTTCCTTTTAAAGAAATCAGAACACTATTCTCAATCATAAGGAGGCTCAGAATGTGAGGCGACACAGACTTTTCAGTGAATTCCATCGTACACTGGCATATAGGGGAGATAGCTGATGATCTGACTAAAGTAGGAAGATTGAAAACTCAGGTAGGAATGACAACAGTTGAGGATACTGATGCCCTATGAATGAAAATATTAGCTGGCATAAATGGCTGAAAAATAAAAGATCACCTGATCAATATCAGAGCATCTCAGAAAATAATATACACTCTTATGAGACTGCAGACACAGTCACACACAGGGCACACAGCAGGAATGAAAATTAGGGACAGCACCAAGATATATCCACTCTACAAGTTGTTTTGGAAGCAGGTTTTAGCACCTGGCCATGCTTTTGAATGTAGTTTTGTAAGGAAAATGATACTCTTTGGATCTGACATCTTGGATTAAACCTTAACAAAGGACCCTGTAAGAGTCATCAAATTCATTTTTGAACTTAATAGCCTGATATGATTATTGTAGGACAAGACAGTAACAGCAGAAAAACAAAGAACTCATGATAGAGTGGGGACAAATCTACCCAAACTATATCAAAGCTCCTGAACTCTTTTCCTTTAGTGGATGGACTAAACTGAATACAGTCATAACTTATCCATATGACTCTAAAGTGTCATGTCATCTTATTAAGATTTGATTGACAAAAGGTTTCTGTACTAAACTGAAATACTTATGGACTGTTTTAATATGCATTATATTAGAAGATGATTTGCTGAAACATTGGATTCAGTAGGCTGCTTAAGCACATGCCTAGCTTTAAATGAGTAGTCCCATTAAAATCAATAGGATTATACATATGCTTAAAGTTAGGTACCGAAGCTTGCTGAAGATACTGCCTGTACCAGATTTTCCAATTTTAAATAATTTTACCAGCTTTAATATTGGCCAAAAAATCTTTTAAGTGAAGTAACACAGTTAAAATGTGGTTAACTAGATTATAATCTATAATCCACACTACAACATATTAAATGTATTTTGTAACTGTGTTAAACAATAGCCTTTGAAGCCTGCTTTGGAAAACAGTTGAATAAAATAGCTGAATATGACTTTGCTTAAATCATTTTACCAATACTAAGGTCCAGGCCTCGGCATTCCACAATTTGTTGCAGATCCATGTTAGTTATTTATTCCAATCCAGGGGCACCAGAATGGCGGGTGGCAGGCAGATATGGCTCCATCGCTTTTGAAAGTGGGAGGGCTATGATCTTCCACTTTTTACCTTCCTTGAGGGTGAGTGCTGGAGGAAGCGGTAGAGAGGAGAGAACAGGGGAAGGGCCTCAGGAGAAGGAGTGTAGTGAGGGCAGGGCCTTGGGGGGAAGGGATGGAGCAAGGGTGGGGCCATGGTTCGGGCACTGGTGTCATCCCCTCCCTTCTAGGGAGCTTCTGGTGCACCTGCTCCAATCAATCCTACCACACACACATCAATGGGCAAAAAACACATGGGTCAAATTTTCTAAGTCTCCAACACACTTGTGCCTGCAAGATTGCATGTGCACCCATTGCCTGCACAAAATGTAGTTTTGCACATGCAAATGGGTGTTTGTGCATAGAAATGGTATATTTTCCAGTACAGATGTTTATTTTAAAGTATTTTGCACCTAAAATTTAAATGGCCAGCTTTGAAAATATAGCTCCACAACAACAAAACCATAGGTCCAGATTATCATAGCATCCTCTAAATCTGAACCCACAATTTTACATGTGGGGGAAATTGAATCCCAGTCTCTCACCTCCCAGATGAGTACTCTAATCACTTCGCAAAAGCTTATAAGGGAGGTACCACCAACCAACACCACTTCCTCCACCTCCAGCTGTTTTATGCACTCTTTTCTTTGTTTTCATAAAAATGCCTAGAAATCTAAACTGAAATTTCTCAGGTCGAAACAAAGTGTTTCATTTACACTCATTGTTACTCAAAAATTTTTCAATTTTTCAAGTAATTGAAAAACAGATTTTGGTTTAACCAAAATAAAAAATAATTCCAATTTTTTGAAATTGACAGTGAGCTGAAAAATCCCTACCTGGGAACTGGGTCAAATTCAAAGCTAGGACAACTTTAAGGGAATAACCAAATGCTTTTTATAACAAAAAGGGTTTAATAAAGAAAAGAGAACAAAGCATACACTTAATATGCTTTACAGATATAAAGCTTTCTATTCTGAGTCTTCTTGCATAAACCAGCCTAGCCCCTCCCCGGAGATTCCTCTCTCTCTCTCTCTCTCTCTCTCTCTGCTAAACGTTACAGTCCAGAGACACCAGAGATCAGATGCAAAGCTTATACAGGTACAACTCTACTTACAGTTCCCCTAACTTATGGATATAGGAAGGAAAAGGAGAAAAGGATCCTCCATAGCTGGAAAGAAGAGATGGGGAGTTGCCCAGAGCCGGGACCGAGAAGAACTGAAACTAAACCTCCCCCTCTGTCCCGAGGGACGGGAGCTCTTACGTCACCCCCTCTCAGGTTCAGTTAACCCCCTAAACAACAACTCGCAAGCACTTCACACTTATGACACATACATTCAAGGTGCACAAGCAAATTGTGTCAATGTTTACCCACTTTCTGCCAATGAAACACACAGGCACCAATGTGAGTTGTAGGATCCAAAATTCGCACATGCAAAACATGAATGCAAAAGGGGAACACAATTTTAGATGCTTTGTTTGCATCACTTACCATTTTTGAACCGAATAGTGCCAGAAAGAATAAGAAAGACAGATCCTTCTATGGATATACAGAAGCATAGCAAAGATTACTAATTGCTTCTGTAGTCAGGGGTCTATAAAAGTGTCACCTTGTTCTTTACCAGCAGAGATCTCAAAATAAATTAAGGATCATTTAATAACCTATGAGAATGCCTCTGAATTTAAATAAAATCAGTATTCAGACTCTGACTACTCTTTTGTATTATTCTAATTAAATTAGTTTACTGTGCCTCAGTGATTTGGCAGAGATATGTACTAATCATCAAGATGAAGAAAGCCCACTAGCAAACTATTTATAGTAGAATTCAGTGTACGGTAATGATGAGAACCTGAAGCATGACAGGAAGGTGAAAATTAAGATTACCCATGTGTAGAAAAGATATTCCCATAAACTGTTAGTGTAGCAGTAACTGGAAACATTTAAAAAGGACAACGGTGTGATTTTTGCAGGGAGCTGATAGTGTATTTATGTTCTAAAAAATCATGGCAAAAAAAATAGAAGTCTTGTTTTGATTTCTATTTCTTGTCTCTGCTTTTTTTGGAAATTTTCCAAGGACATTTCTAATTGGTCTCCTTTTTATCCCTCCTCAGTTGGTCTGCTGGGATTTCTGAAATCCAAGCTACATGTGAAGATAGATGTGATCAAAAAATACCCATAACATTAGACCACATTAATACAAAAAAATGAGCATCTGTAAATTAATTGGAATAATGTAATTTATAAAGCTAGCCATGGCATTTTGTGTGTGTCTACAAAAAAAATGGCCCATTTCTCATTGAGATCTCACAACACTATCCATAGGACCAGCCTCAAGATTTTGGGGAGGAACAGTAAAAACAACTTTAAAATTAATCTTGCTCTTCCACTATACTGGATACATGGAGAGAAAGAAAAATTTCTAAGAAACCATGCAGAAGCAACATAGAGTCCTGTGGCATCTTAAAGACTAACAAAAGTATTGAAGCATAAGCTTTTGTGGGCTAGTACCCACTTTGTGGGATGCTAGTACCCACTTCTGAAGAAGTGGGTACTAGCCCACGAAAGCTTATGCTTCAATACTTTTGTTAGTATTTAAGGTGCCACAGGACTCTATGTCGCTTCTGCAAATCCAGACTAACATGGCTACCTCTCTGATTCTTAAGAAACCATGGAGGAGTCTTCCTCAGTAAGTGGCTGGGCAAAGTGAAAAGTACCATAAGAAAATCCTAAAAGCTTTGTCCCAAAAGTCATGGCTGTGATAAAAATGCAGTCTTAATAATTAATGTCCATTGGTTAAACTAAGTACTGTAGCTGAACATAGTATACTAATTTAGCTGACCACAATGTTGAGACAGCACTGTCAAAACTGGTCCACAAAAAACACTAAAATCCATTCTGAACTTAGCTGTTTGATTTCTAATTTAAAACTAAGGGTTTAAAATGGAGGGCTCAACTGGTTTCCAGTGTTATGTTGAGACAGAACATTTAGGGACAGATTGACACATTTACTGATGTTGAAAAGCCATTTATGCCTCGAATGTTCCCACTGAATTCAGTTGGACAACTTGTGGATTGAAGTGCTACTCGCTCTGATTAAGGGGATCAGATTCTGCCTCTTATTAAACAAATATGGAGCCATTGGAAGCCCTGTAGACACTACAGCGATGGAAGGAATATAAATGGATAGACAAGCAGAAAGAAAGTGGAGGAATCTTTCTTTCTTTGTGTTCCAATGATTGTTTGAATTGTAAGCTCTTTGGTGTCTTTTTACTACACTTTTGGACCGTGCCTAGTACAATGAGGCCCCCGATTCCTGACTGAAATTTCTATGCTGTCACAATATAAATAAAAAATATTTTCCACAAACACTGGCTATTTTTCAAATAGCTCAGGAGTAAGTTTCTCTATCCCCGGCCAGGGAGGGTGTGGGTGGCAATTTCTCACTCTGTAAACAGCAGTTCTGAGCCACACACATCTCCTCGCTGACTGTTTAATACTATTTCGTTTGCCCTGCTTACTGCCCCACTCATTAGTTGCACTTTATAAATACAAAGCCCAGCTGATCACTAAAGTCTCTCCTAGAAGTTATAGTTTCCTCTCCCTCGTTTAAATTATATTTTTCCATCTTCCACAAAGTAACTGTCAGCAGAAAACAAATTGGCCTTTAGATTAAAGATAATTACTGCACTTGAATTTCTATTCAGAGTATGTATTTCCCACATTCTAAGGGTGTGTGCCCCCTACAAGAATAATACATGAGTAAGCAAGAGCCAAAATTGGCACCACAAATCCCTTTCTCCCACAATTTCTATGGTAGGAAGTAAAATCTAACATCTGAACTTTAAACTGACAAGCGTTATGCACCTCTAACCTGATTATCGATACTGGTTTCCGATAATAAAAGCAGGTGATGAGATTGGCAAAAAATAATCATTAACTTAGAAAAGTGTTGACTGTATTTTCACAGTGAAGCATCCAATTACGCTGATTAATAAAATTTCCTGTGGGAATGGTTCACTGTAAACAATATCCTTACAATAGAGCCATTAGTTGCTCCAAAAAGAGTGCTACTTAAGTTATTAAATTACAGCTATTAAATGGCATATGATGTTTACATAATTAGAGTTAAATTTGCAAAAGGATGAGAGTTTCCTCCACCTGCTGGTTTCAAACTGGTGGTAGAAAAGCAAGGAAACTACTGTATTAGAGCCCTAATCCTACTGAGAAATCCTAAGTGGGGGAACTAAAACTAGGGTGACCAGCTGTCCTGATAAAATTGGGACTGTCCCGATATCTAACCCTTTGTCCTGCGTCCCGATCGATGTTCAATCGGGATGCCAATTGTCCTGATATTCAGGTAAGGAGGCAGTGAGCTCCCTGCTCCTTGCCTCCTTCTCCTCACCCAGTGTGCCGCACCCCCGTTTCTCCCCCTCCCTCCCTTCCACTGCTTCCCACTTCCTAACAGCTGTTTGGCAGAGTTTGGACTTTCCAGGAGGGAGGGGAAGGAGTAGGGACATGGCACACTCGGGTGAGGAGGCAGAGAAGAGGCAGGGCAGGGGCAGGGACTTGGGGGCAGAGGGTGGAATAAGGTGGGGTGAGGGTGGTGCAGGAGTGGGCGAGCACCCACCTGGCAGAGGGGAAGTCAGCACCACAGGTGAGTGGTGGGGGATGAAAAAGTGAGTGGCAGGCGGGAAGGATGAAGAGACAAACGTTGGGTGGGGGACTGAGGAGGGATACATCAAGCCAGCGGCGGGCTGGAGAATGAGGAAGGGCATGGTAGAAGGGGAAGCGGGGGGTGGGGATGGGACCTGGGGCGGAGCCTGGGAGGAACATGGGGTGGACTGTGGGCAGGGCTGATAGCACCCCAATATATCCCAATATTTCATTGTTGTGAACTGGTCACCCTAACTAAAACAAACTGGCGGACTTGGAGGGATAGCCCTTTATTTAAGGACAAAATTGAACATCTAAACCTAATTAATGATGTGCAGCATTTACATATAAAAATAAATACTGTGACAAAAGTATCATGAACAATATCTATCAACTTGTTACTTATTTGGGCTTGTCTACATGCAAAAGTGAATTTGAAGTGCACCATTATTCAATTCTAGGCAAGCCCTTAAGGGTACTGTAAAAAATAGAAAGGGAATTTTTAAGCATTCTTTGTTATACATGATACAATTGATTATTTTAACATAACCAAAAAAACCTGGAAAAGCAATGCTAGCAGAAATTGTTGCCTATAGACATGCATTTATCCCTGCTGGAGTCTACTGAACTCCATGCATGTTCACTGACTATCCTGCTTTAATTTAGGTCATTCACACAGAATCAGAGTTTGTGCAATGTACATTGTGCCCCCTGGACAAGACAGTTTCTGTTTTTCTGGAATTATGCTCCCATAGGGCATTTAAGATCATGGGACAAACTGTTAAATGTCATCAATGCAAATTGTTAGCACTGTGGTATTGTAAACAGTGTCTCAAAGCTAACCAACCCCGACCTCATTAAAAATTGTTCAAGTATCCAATTCACAAGGGTCAGCACTGCTCATACTGGAATTTATCCAACACCCAGATTTTTCCTATCGATGGTAGATGGATTACATGAGACCAAGATGGCAGATTGTCTAAATACTACCCATCTACATGTGTTTTACTGGAGTCAACATCAAGAAACTAATAGAATGGTAGGGGGAATAGCTCATGGGACAGCTCTGTCACTTTTACTCATGTTAAATTGCACCTTGTCCCACTGAAATCGATGGAACTTTTCACAGGCTGAAACTGCTCAGTGGGAAAAAAAGGCCCTCTACTCCCTACATTAAAAAGATTAAATTGGTCAAAATGAGTGACATGAGTACACACATTTCCAGATATAGAGAAGAAAGGAATTGCCCTTCTTTCTTTTAAGTTTGGAATTAGTTTAATCTTTTAGATAATCAGAAAAAAACTAACATCATTGTGAGGAAGATTTTGCAAAATAAGTAAGTATTTTCTGCCTGAAATTTACCATGTGTTTCCTTGGGCTCATTAACTGACTTCTCAGCAGGAGAGCAAAAAGTAAAAGTACATTATTTGAACAGCTGATGTATGATGCAAAGAGTTTATGATGGGAAGACTGTGACCTACAGGCACTTTATATGTTAGCAGCTGTTTTAAAAGCTTGCACAAATACATCACAATAGAGACACTGAACTTGCCAATACATTAAAGAAAGATACAAAGGTTTGGAGTGTTAAATAACTGCATCATCTATTTCAGAGACTTGGTTTGAAATCTTCTCATTTATCTCCATGTCCATTCTTACTAACACATCTCGCTACCCAGATGAATTACGTTTTATTAGTTGCTCGGATAGATATATTTTGTTTCAGTCCAGGTGACATGAAAATCAAGCACAACAAATAGCTAACCAGCAAGAGGCATATGGTTTTGCACAAAACCACTCTTGTATTGTAGATTATACATACTATACAGTTTTTCACTGCAGGTCATATGAAGCCACATAATCTGTGCTGCAAAATGTCCACTCCATTACCTATTTCCTAAAGAAATTTCATTGCTGAAAAGGAATCTAGAGCAAAATCTTCTGTGGACTTTACTTCAATTAAAATTTTAAAGTGAAGATGTTGCTGGATTTAGAAAGAAAGAGAAAGAGTGTGTCCCTTTTTTTAAACACAGAGTTCACAGTAGCAAGAGGAAGAAGATTTAGAATTCCAGTATTTCTAGTAATGTGATCATTTTTTAGGATGGAAGCAATAATACCACTCCACAGATCCTCACTGTGTCATTCGCATTTTAAACATAAACCACAGTGGCTACATATTTGAATAATCAAAAGCTATCTGGAGTTATGCAAGTGTGGGAAAAAGACAAGTGTGGGAAAATACAAAGGGGATGGGCAAATGAAACTTGTGTTGACCTTTGTTCAACATTCCCAGAAGCTAATACAGATTGAGCTATAACTCATGAACTATGGCAATGCTTTTATGGTCCCCTACATTGGAACTGTGAGCATTAATGTACCTTTAAGAACTATAGTATGAGAGAATAAGGACAGTCTGTCTCTGGTTCTTAACTAATTCTAAAACAAAATCAGTTAGAAAAGTGTGGACTCTTTTTACTAATGCTACATCCATGGATTTTTCAGTTTCTCCCCTTTTTTTGTTTGAGGTTTTCAACAGAAAATCAAGATAAATTTAACAGAGCTTAGGTAAAAGAAATGTTCCTTTTTAAGAGTTAAAAATGGACCTATGTAAACTGTTCTTCATGAAGGATGCATCCTGTCCATTAGGGCTTCATGTACAGCAAGTTACCATCATGCTGAAGTGATTCTTGAGTGACTTCATTCATCCTAGAGGGTAACATTTTCCTGAAGTAGATGCTGTTGCCTTGAGAACCACTTCTGTCTTCTAAAAGACCATGCTTTTTTATTATCCTAGCAAAGCTTAGGTGCATGTAGTTTTTGAGAACATTTAAGCCATAAAATGAGAATCCAGAAAGATCACTCGCCAAAGCCTTTCAGTGGTAGATGGAAAAGAACTTCAAGGGGCCCTTCTCAAGATTTACAAGGCTTGGATTGCTGCCAGACATATGAAACTTGGAACTTTTTTTTTTATTTCTGCTTTCTGAACTTTACTGGACAAGTCCAACCTGAGCAGTCATTGCACAACGTAAAATATTACAAAAAATATAAACAAAATGGCTTAAATAAACTCAGTGGACAGTTTTCTGAAAACAGTTGAGGGTTTAAGCAGCAGCACTTCAAAAAGCCGTGAGTAAGTGCTTCCCAGAACCAGGAAGATCAGGAAGGTTTTAAGTTTCCCCACAAACAGATATAGGACTCCAGATGCTTAGCCTTTCTCATCCCACAACATTCACAACTGAGTTTAACTTGATCTTTGTAATCATGTAACCTCCACTAAATGGGGGATTGTACTCCTCAGACCCCCATGCAAAGGAAACCATCCTCACACAAATTCTCCCATGCAGGGCCGGTGACAGAAATTTGGGGGCCCCCTACTCTGATAGTTTGGGCCCCCCCCCAGCCCAGCCGGGTCCCCTCCAGCCCAGCCGACAGCGGCTGGGCCCCCCCAGCCCAGCCAACAGCTGCTGGGGGCCCCCCCAGCCCAGCCGCCCCCCAGTCCAGCCGACAGCGGCTGGGGGGGCCCCCAGCCCAGCCGCCCCCCCCCCAGCCCAGCTGGCGCTCCCCCCCAGCTGACAGCGGCTGGGGGGCCCCCAGCCCAGCCGGCGCGCCTCCCCCCCCCCCAGCTGACAGCTGGTCGCAGCTAGGAACGAGAGCCCGGGAGCAGCGTGAGCTGCCCTTGCTGCTCCCTCCCTCCCTCCCCGGACTGAGCCGCTGCTGCCGGACGGGCTCACTGCTCTGCCGGGGACACACGCTCGTCCGGGGGAGAGCCGCGCCGGATGACTACGGGTAGAGCTGTACCGGGGCCCCCCTAAAGTGCGGGGCCCGGTACAGCTCTACCCGTAGTACCCCCGTCGCCGGCCTTGCTCCCATGACATGTCCCTATGAAAGAGGGCCTCAGCCAACTTTGCGCTACCATTCCATCTTTATCTAAATCCTGTGAGGATGCTCCACAGGGCTGGACCCACATGGTAGGAAGGGGTAGTGAATGGATGAGCCAAGGATACACATGGCCTTCCAACCCTCGCAAGACTGCAGTGTTTACCGAGAGAAGGTTATGGGATTACAGGCAAGTTGCATCTTATGCACATTTAACATTCGCGATTTCGGCTTTACGTGGTCAGCAAAGAAAAAAAAAGGAAAAATAAAAAATTTAAAACTATCTGTAGGGCGGGCGATTTCGCCCATCATTAAACTCAATGGGTTTTGGCTATATGCGGTTTTCGCTTTACGTGCTGATGGTAGAACGTAACCCCCGTGTAAGATGAGACTTGCCTGTATATTCCATATAAGTTATCGTGAGCCTCTCTAATGGCATAATTACTTTGAAGTCATTTTATCAGAAAAGGGAGAGGAGCTGCCACAGAGATAGCCCTGGCCTCCTGCAAACCCCCAGGAGTAAGGGGCAAGATCCTCAGCTGGTGTAAAATGTCATAGCTCCATTGACTTCAGTTGAGCTACTGATGACTTCTAAAAATTATGCATTTGTCCCTTTAGCTGGATCCTGTGGCCTGTTCCCCCATGGAATGATGGGGGCAGGGGAAATCTGCAAAGGGAGCCCTACAGAGATTTCCTCCTCTGGCTCCCCCTGCCATAGATTTCACCAGGCAAGATGGACGGTAATCATGCTCAGTAAACCTTGATACAGACACACAAGTTATTTTCTAATCATATAACAGAGTCAAAATACAAAATAAAAAGTAGTATAACATGGAATAAAATGACATATCGTAAATACTCGTTTTTCAGACTAATGATTCTTTAGAGTTTTGTCAGTTGTTTGGACCTGAGCATTTCACTGGGCAACTTTATCCTCTCTTTATTTAAAAATACAATCCTTTAATATCATTATTTTTAAAGATTATCCTATATTGAAATGGAACATCAGCTTTTATAAATAACAAAGAACTCTGACTCCCTCTTGTGACTGAGGAACAGAAAGCGAACAAACCTTCAAGTGGAAGTTTGTTCAATGTTATTCTTGCAAATGGGATTGCATTCAGAATGATTCCCAAAAATCTTTTCACCCACTGGAGCTAGAGAGAATTAATTCAGATTAACTACATTCCAAACAGTTTCTTCCAAACTTAATAGCAGAGATTCCAAGGGGAAATAGATCCTACTGCAATGACAATATTGTGTGTGTTGTATGCCTGAGTGCCTTTGCTTTAGGACCCATTGTGAATTTCACCTAGTCTTTATTCCTGAAGCACTGTGTCTTAAAATAAATAGATTTTTGACCATCACATACCATTCCACCAGTCAAGGATTAGAGATGTTCATCACTCTACCTGCTCCCGTGGTAGCACGCCCCCCAAACTGGCCTCCAGAAAGCTATTACATGACCCCCTATGCGAAGGTACAATGGAATGGGTGCTATAAAACTAACTAATTTTCCTAGCTTTATGGCACCCACCCGGGGAAATCCTCAGCTGAATCTTCAGGGCATCTTTAATGTCATTGTGTGCTGTCCTAGTGGTGCAAAGTGACCTTACAGTGGCTGCCGCATTATCAGAATGTTTTCCCGGGAACCAACTAATGGTAAAAACTACAGCTTAATTTATGCAATTCCTCTTAGCTCCTCTTAGAATTTTCCAGCCTGTGTCAAGTGACTAATGTTTTTAAAAAAAATAAAATTAAAAAAAAAAAACAAAGAAAAAAACTGCCCTCAACACATCCCTCTTACCTGCAGCCTTGCCCCTTACACCGGGAAGGGTCACTGGACGGTAGCCTTATGGCTGGTTTCCACAGTGCTTCTCCTGGGGGGAATTCCACCACAACTGGAACCAGGGCTTTTGGAGCCCCTTTAAGTGCCATACAGGGATTGGAGTGTATGCATGGGTGAGTTTGGAGTGAGCTTGGCCAAGTCTTCAGTCAGAGATCTTTCCCAAATATTCCAAGAAATCCCCAGATAGAAAAGATGGTCCCTGGGCCTACTGAGCCTCTTCAAAGGATTTTTCAGATGGCTGCCAGAATAAATAGGGAAACTGAATTCAGTGTGGCCCACTTAGTGCTAACAAGAATCTGTGCAGAAAGGGACAATAATGAGGTGCAACTATGCTGGAAAGAGCCACTTCCACAGTGAGCCCAATCCCTTCTTGGCACCTGGAGGAAGTGATGACTTTGTGAGAGATGTTAGGGGGCAACCCCCAATCTGAAAGGGGAGTTTAACAATCATTAAGAAACCTCTACAGCCTATTTGTGTTACTAATGAATTTATTTGTTATGAGACCACTGTCAAGATGCATCTGTCCAAGTGAGTGACTTTCCTGGTGTGGCCATCTCTGCCTTTCCCATGACTTTTCTGAAAGTTATGCATCTGAAACAAGTAATATCCCCTTGAACAGAGGATGGTTCTCAAATGAACAGTATAAGAGGGGGGAAAACATCTTCTCAAAGACTTTGTACATATAATGGGGCAAAACCTTTTGTCTTCTTAAATGCTTCTGTCATTTCCTGCTATTCTCCCTATGAAAATATTTATTTTGTAATTTCATATACTGTCTAACCAGGAGGCCTGATTCTCTGTAGAAATTTTCAATGTGCAATTGAATAGAATATTATTTAGAATGAATTCTTGGGCAGGTCCCTTCCTGTCTAGTGAGGAGTTGTTCTGCTGGGAAACTGCAAAGGCAAAAGATATATACAGGCTTTCATTAAAACAGTTTTTTTTCCTTTGTTTTTCTCAGAGCCTACAAAGGACTAAAATAGCAAACTATAGAGAAAGTGGCCATGACAGTGAAAGATGACATTCCGGACCACTTAGACACTGAGGGCTTGGCTACACTTGCAGATGTAGAGCACTGGGAGTTAAACTAGCCTTCGAAGACTGCAGCAGAGAAAACAGTGCCATGTGTTTACAGTCAGCTGCAAGTGCTCTGGCGTGGCCACATTAGCAGTCTTCCAAAGCCACAAAGAGCAGTGCATTGAGGTAGCTATCCCAGCTGCAGCGTGCTTTTCAAATGGGGTAGTGTGTGACAGCGAGTGTGTTGTGTGCATTTGGAGGGAGAGAGAGAGTGTTTTGGGGGACAATGTGTTCAGACAGCAGCAGACCCCCTCCCCCACCTCTCTCTCTCTCTCTCTCTCTCACACACACACACACACACAGCTTTGAAAGGACATATCTGCATGCCTGCAGCTGAGTTCGAAACAATGACAAGAGTGGCCACTTGACTTAAGAGGATTATGGGATGTTTCCGGAGGTCAGTCAGAGCGCAGAAATGCCACACCTCATTCACACTGACACCCGGGCGTTTCAGCCAGGGTGCAGCAAGCATTACGCATCTCGTGGAGGTAGATTACCAGGAGCACACCAGCTGTAGAGTCCTTGTGCTCTATGTACCTTCCCAGTGTGGATACCTCAAGAGTTAGCGCAATGTGCTCTAATTTGCAAGTGTAGCCAAGCCCTTAGATGTAGAAAATGCTGTGCCTTTTGAGACAAGAAAAAGTCAACAAAATAACAATACATTTTTACAACTATGCTACTTTCCATTTGGTTGATAAGCAACAGAGAAGAAACATTTTTGCAGTTTTTTCTGAAGCACTAGAAGGGCATTAATGAGTGCATAGTATTAGCACAGAAGCATTTCTGCATACATCTCGTAAATTTCTAAATCACAAAAAGATAGACCAACTAAGGGACTTAAAAAACAATGAAATATCAATGGGGCCCCGAAGTGAGAGCTTTATAGCCTGGTTGTGAGGACACTCGCCTAGAATTTGGGAGCATCGGGTTCAATTCCATCATCCAACCAATATTTGGTTACGCAAAGTGGAACATCTTCAACAGGCGACATTGAGAGCGACCCACCCAGCCTGAGGTTTAAGGGACTCTCCTGGGATATAGAAGACCCAAGTTCAAGTCCCTGCTCCAAGTCTGGCAGAGCAGAGATTTGAAAACAGATCTTCCACATCCCAGGAGAGTGCCCGAACCACTGACTTATTGGCTATAATGGGGTGCAGTCTCTCTTTCCCTCTAGAGCATTAAACTCCAGAAGAGGGTTCACAGCTGTGAATCTGAAGAAGTTGGTAATCTCCCTCCAGCACAGAGCTAGGCGCTTAGCTACCTTTTGAGGTATCTCAACCCCTGTTGGTGGCTGTCATCACATTATCTTGTGGACACATGATTCAGTAAAGCAAAAAAATAGGGACAGAAGAAATGTACCCTTAAGGAGTTGCTGCTCCGAAGCAGATCCAAAGGCAGCTAAGAAAAGTGTGTATTTGTGTGGAGCTACATAGTGGCACCTCTTGGATGCTCATTACCACCTTAGTTTCTGCCAAGATGGAGAATCCAAATTGATTTTTAAAATGACGGGGGGAGGGAGGGGCATCAACGTTTTGAAATGTTGATGCAGGTTAATTATCCTGCATTGTAGAAGACTGAAAGTCATTTAAGAAGAAATGTTATACAAAATCCGATCTCTTCAGTATTAGTCACGTATGTTACCTCCAAAAGTACTCTCTAACACCACCATCCTTTAGAAAATCCAATCATTCCATTAACTCAAAACACCCCTACCAAGATATATATCTCATCATTCAGATGGTAGAGTCAGCTGGGGTATTCATGCTACTGCTGCTCTGCTCCAAGGCTTATGTAGGGTGAGAGCAGTTTTAAAATTCATGTGTGACTCCACAGGCCCGCAGCTGATGGAGCTGCACCCTCTTTCTAAGGGGTCTTAATCTTTCTAAGGGGTGAGCATGGGCCCACAAGCCGGGTTGCACCAATGGAAGTGAACATATCCTCAGGAACAAATGAAGTCAGGGTGCATAATGATGCTGTTGTAGGTACACACCTGAAGCACATATGCCAATCTTCCCTTATCACTAGTTCTTTGTAAAGTACAGTCTCTTCTGAAACACAAAATAAGGCCTTATCTACGTCATTATCAGCTGAAGATTTTTGATTTAAAAAATCCCGAGCATTTTCAACCATGCTATTACTATGCTGACAGCTTCAGATATAAAGAAAAACAGTCTCACTACAGATGAGTGAATCACTGGTCTCTTATCAACACCCACCTTGACTGCAGAGCAGGGAGATTAAATCTAATCATGGTAACCGGCAAGCAGAATACATAGAATCATAATAAAAATATACTATTTTAGGGCCAGAGCACAGCAAAGGAACAAAATGATGCACCTGTTACAAGAAGACTCAAAATCCTTATCTGGGCTAACAGAATTAGCTCTGCCCGGAGGAACTAATCTACCTTTTAGTTTGCTGAAACACCTGCTACATGATGCAAGAGGAACTCAGCAAAAGTGAATTTGTTTCATTACATGGTATGTCAATAAAGGGATTTTAATCACTTCAGGCTAATCAGAATTTCAAATTTGATTTCCTTCAAGAGGCATAAGAGAGCAACTCACAAACAAACAACTTACTTACCACTCCGTTAGAAGGAAAATCGTAAATAATAGAAAGATCCAGAATCGGAACGGCAGCAGCATGCTCAAGAGGAAGACCAACAGTTCCAGAATATAAACATTACATAAGCCTCATGATTTAGAAAATCTTCACTTTTTAATTCTTTGTAACTAATATAGGAAGACAAAAATATTAATAGAAAAACATGATAGAAAACAAAAACTCACTACAACCTGATGTTTTTCTATATTACTACTCAAAATCATAAGTAATCTGCTATGATATTACTGTATGATTTACCAAATGCAGATAAAAATAGGTTGTATCTACCATCTCTAGACCAGTGGCCAACCTGTGGCTCTGGAGCCACATGTGGCTCTTCAGAAGTTAATAGGCAGCTCCTTGTATAGGCACAGACTCTGGGGCTGGAGCTACAGGTGCCAACTTTCCAATGTGCCAGGAGGTGCTCACTGCTCAACCACTGACTCTGCCACAGGCCCTGCCCCCACTCCACCTCTTCCCGCACCTGAGCCTGCCGTGCCCTCGCTCCTCTCCCCTTCCCCTCCATAGCCCCCTGCATGCCATGAAACAGCTGATTGGGAAGTGTGGGTAGACGCTGATTGGCGGCGCGGCCGGTGGGCGAGAGGCACAGGGAGCGGGGACGGGGGGAGCCAACATATTACTGTGGCTCTTACCAATGTGCATTGGTAAATTCTGGCTCCTTCTCAAGCTCAGGTTGGCCACCTGTGCTCTAGATTAAATCTAAACTAATTAACTTGTATTAACTGTGTGATAGTGGTTGATAATGCCTATTTTAATGGTCATTTATCCCCGTTACAGTAAGATTTAAGAGATTAACTAAGTTCCCTGGAAGTTTGATAGCCTGTGATTCTCCCCCCCCCCCCCCCTTCTTATTCATTTCCAAAAAATGGTTTAACTGGGAAAGGGCAGAGCCACCAGACCTCTTTGAAAACCTCCTTTTTCCTCACAGCCTCTCTCTTTGAAAACCTCCTTTTTCCTCTCAGCCTTTCATCTATATATGGTTCACTTTTTAATAGCTTGTGTAGAGTAACAACTAGGTTAAGCTATTTGAAGTGAAGGGGATGGCGGAGTGCTATTGAGGAAAGGATATAGAATTAGGCCTTTAAAAATTAGGAAATGGAAAGGCTGCACATCACTTTCTGTGAATTAGTGATAGATAAATATCAGGAGGTTCAGAGGTTTACCTTGTTCTGATAAGAAAAATATCGCAACAGTGTGGTGCTTACATGGACATTTTCCGCTTCATCTAGCATTAGTCCATAGAATTTCTTACATCAGGGGTGGCCAAAGCATAACTTCACCAGTCATATATCCTGCCAACCCACTCAAGAGTCCCTCCAACTTTCTTTTTCTGAGTGTGGAACAAATGGCCTGCAGAGTTCAAGTTCAAACCACATGACCAGAGTCTCTCCCAGTCCCATTCCATGTCCCTCAGACTAGACCACATCTCAAATTCTACCTCCTCAGTCATTCAAGCCCCCCCCCCCCCAGCTTCCCCTCTTGCACTGGTGAGGCTTCCCTCACTTTGAAAGCAGGGTAAACAGCATTGATGCAACCATGCTTTCCACAGTGCAGCATGTCTACACTAGGGGCTTGCACCAGGTGACTTGTGTCAGTGTAGTCATCCTGGTAACTAAAACCTTAATTTAGACAACTTCTCGTTCTTCCTCCTCATTCTTCCAGGCCCGTGCCACTTCCCGCAGCTCCCATTGGCTGGGAATGGTGAACTGTGGCCGCTTGGATCTGTGGGCAGCTGTGCAAATGTAGACAAACAGTCCGGCGGCCAGCCAGCGGCTTGCTCTGATGGGCTGCAGGTTGCCCATCGCTGCTCTAGTGCCCCTGCTGTTAAAGTCACTATTTCTAATGTTTCTCTTTTTTTTTAGAATATGAGCAGCTAGTTAGAGACCTGGCAAGTTATGGTAAAATCACGATCCCTATTAGGAGGATTCCTTTGGGCTGTAAAGCCCCAGAGGTTCGGCATGTTTTGTCTGTTCACAGACAGGTTTGTGTGATGTTAAACAATTCTTCCAAAAGTTTCCCTGAGCATCAGACAGGGGAGTGTGACTACACTGTTTGTGTTGCCACTGAGGACATGGGTGGTTTTCCTTGTGGGAGTTTGACGTATTTGGTTTATCAGTGTCCTAAAAAGAGGCAGGCTGCCCATAGGAATGGTGACCCTGTGGTCACTCCCAGAAACCCCCATATGTGGCCTGGACATATGGTGGTTTCTGAGTGTAACACACTGGGTGGGGTGGCTGTAGAAGAGAGGAGGTCCCAATAGGCTCCAGATGTCTGTGGGCTTGTTAGTTTACAGAAGAAGACAAGTATCATTCTTCCAGATGAGGGAAGTGAGCTACAGAGAGATTAAGTGATCTGGCCAAGGTCGCTCAGTAGGCAGGGAATATAAACAAGGTCTCCTGAATCCCAGTCTAGTGCAAGCCCATTGGACTGTTCCAGGTATGTTAGAAGCTTGGTAAAATACCTGTGGACCAGTCCATTAAAGATGGAGTCATTTAGGGCCAAATCCTGCACACACTGAAGTCACTTGTAATTTGTTCATTGATTTTGGCAAGTTCAGATTTGTGGCCCTAGATTGCAAATGCAATAAGGAGAGGACCATTTTCCTTGTGATTTGTAAGCCATCAAGCACACGATCTACACTCAAATCAAAATGAGCAAGGGCTACTACTGCTACTGACTTTAGAAACACTGGAGGTGTCACACTGAAGACAGAGACCTCACACACAGTGGGGTAGATCCTCAAGATGGGGAACAGCCTCTTTGTGCCAGTGAGGTGATGTAAAGAGGCCACAATCTTCTGGGCAGTTGCTGCAGGAGAGTGGGGGAACTCTCCACTGGTGCACCTGTGATCCCGCTGGCCCCGAGCCTCTGGTCAACTCTCTTCCCAGGATAGGGGGTATGTTGGGTGGGGCAAAGGGGAGCATGGTGGAGTTGTGTTCAGTTCCACTAATCCTCCACTGATGTAGGATTATACACTGATGGCAGCGCAACTGGAATAATTTTTATAGTGGGGGTACTGAGAGCCACTGAACAAAAGTGCAAACCATGTATATGATGGAAACCATTTCAAGCCAGGGGGTGCGACAGCACCCCGCAGCACCTATGATTGCTGGTGCAACCTAGAGCTCCCTGGAAACAGCTGTAGATTGCATCAGGGCTTGGGCTGGCCCTGGGAACCAAGAGCTGGACCCGGCTCCAAGTACCCCATCCCTCACTTCTCCTGAACTGAGCAAAACCCTGAGCAGAGAATTTAGACCATTATGTGCAATTGTAAAAGAAAAAAAGTTGGAAAGAGATTCTTCAAGTAGTCAATGATGTACTGGAAACGGAAGACAAACTGCAATTGGATCCAAGATTAGTACTAATGAGCATAATTCCAGAAAATCGGCGTTCGCTACACAAACCTCAAAACTCCTATTAATAGTATTCTGTAAACTATCATTTCAAAGAAGTGGAAATTCCCTACAAGCCAACAGTAAAACAGAAATGATGACTCACAGTATTGCATGCTGTGAAATAAATGAGACGTATATGTAGATTGACAAATTTGACAGGGCATTTTTTGTAACACAAAAGCCCTAGATTCATTACTTAACATAGTATTAACTTGCAACATGAGATCTAAGTCTTTCACAGTGAATTATGCTCCAGTTATCTCTATTCAAGAACCAGTTTGTTTTGTTTGTTTTTTATGTACAAGCTATAACAAACACGCTCTAAGAGATGACACCTCCTGTAAAAAAATGTAAATGGTTGCCTGATTTTATGCTATGGGCATATAGCACCAACCAAAAATGTGGGGAAACACATGACTGTGAACCAAATCATAAACAGTATTGTGGCAGGGTGGGCCTGACCCAGCCTGCCGCCCCTTTAAGAGGGAGAAAAGCCCTCTGCAAACCTCCCTGCAGAGAAGCCTAATTAGCCACCTGGGCTGCAGAGCAATCAGCCTGGATGGATTGCACCAGGCAGCCTCCTCAGGGGGATAAAAGCCTGCCAGGCAGGAAGCCCAGGGTGGTGGTGGTGTGGAGGAGTGAGACAGAGAGAAGCAGCTAAGCTGTGTATAGAGCTGTGTAAGGAGCTAAGCTGTAGAGCTGTGTCTAGAGCTGTGTCTAGTAGGTGGTGGGGTCTGCACAAGCTGCACGGTAAATAAAAAGCACTGTTTGGAGCCAAAGAAGAGTCTCCTGCCTGTGTTTGGAGTGGGGGCGAGAAGGCGATCTGTCACAGTATATAGTATTAAATTAATAGTCTCTTAGCAAAGCTCCATCGCCTTTTGACCAATCTGATACTCTTCCTGTATTTGTGCTTGGCTGAACACAAGCAAGCTCACGGCTTCCTGTGTAATAGCGATAACATATGTCTGACTTTGTTGTTGGCTGCTGGAGTGGAGGGGAAGACAATGCCCTTTCACCTGTCTAACGCAGAACAGAGCTTATCAGATCCTCTCCAGATATCATTGAAGGAAATGGGCTGGGAGGGCTGGCCCCAAATAGGAAACATATATTTTTTAAAAAACTGTCAGTGGTAATCTTTTTTTAATGCCATTAGAAAAGCACTTCTGCCAAATTTAGTCCTAGACACTGGCATTTGTACGAGGTAATTTGAAGTAAAAGAACAGGAGAAAGCATTATACACAGCACATTAAACTTAGATTTGTATCTTCTTAAGTGATTTTATAGTCATACATAGCAAGAGTGCTTCACTTTATGGTGCCGGAATAAATTGTTCTTCCTCTTCTTTGTTTCTAGAGTGGACCAAGCCTTTAAAGGCCATACATTGTGTAAAATATTATAAGCCTCCTCCCCCAAGTACATTTTAGGATTTTGTTAATCTACCAGGGCTTTGCACCATTTCCTTTAAATGAATATAAAGGAAAACACATGTCCAGGTGACTATTGGGACCATCTCTGAATGTCCCGGTACAGCAATCTAGCTAACATTAATTCTCTAAACTGATAAATAAAAAGGGCTGTATTGTTTAACAAAATTCATGATCTGCTCTACATAGTTACATTAAGTCAATTAACAGTAAACATGATAAAAGGCCATCAACAAACCAAACTTGAGCCTGATTTTTTTTTTCATATCATTGTTACCGTGGCACACTTGAACTGATAACTAATTAAGATTAAAGAAAAACTCTCATTTTGTTTACTTTGCGCATTTGATAGCACTTCATTTTTAATCAGTTTCACTGCTTCCTATATATAGGGCCTGATCAAACTTCCATTGAAGTCCATGGGAGTGTTTCTAGTCATTTCAATGGGATTGGGAGAGAAACACTTTAAAAAACCAACAGGATGTAAAGACAAAACAAAAAATTGCAGTGGGATTCAGTGTGGGACGTAGCACCAGAAATGACAGAACTCTCGTTTTTTAATTAAGATTTCAAGCTGGTGTTGTCCCTTCACCTTTATATATTTATTGATGTTGTTACATTTCACTCTCAGAATCCTAAATTAATTCCAGAAACAAACCTGTCAATACAATAACAAATTTGAAAAAGTGAAATAATTTAGAAGTCAGGAAATGGTGTTGGAATACATGTTAAAGCATATGAGACAAGAGTGATGGTAAAACTGAACTTCATTCCCTGACCTAATTACCTGACATGGGTCAGGGTTACAAAAGGTTAGTGCCCGTTTCATGACAAGGGTCAGTATCCATTTATTCTAGAGAACCTATGAGGATTGAGAAACTGGCTTTGCAGGAAACACTAAGAACAGCCAAGCTTGGAGAGAAAGCTCAGATTGACGTTTATGTTCCTTCCATTATTGCAATTTGAGTTAACTATAAAGCCAAACCCCAGGAAGAAAGAAGTGTGTGAACTATAGGCAGTGTGTGCAGTCTGATCAGAGCAGGTGGGAATCTCATTTAATCCACATTAAGGATTCATGCACAACCTTAACTCTGTTTCATCTATATCAGGTATGGGCAAACTTTTTGGCCCAAAGGCCACATCTAGGTATGGAAATTGTATGGCGGGCCATGAATGCTCACAAAATTGGGGGTTGGGTGCAGGAGGGGGTGAGGGCTCCAGCGGAGGTATGGGCTCTGGGGTGGAGCTGGGGGTGCAGGAGAATGCTCTGGGCTGGGACCGAGGGGAATTAGGGCTGGGGCAGAGGGTTGGGTTGCAGTAGGTATTCAGGGGTGCAGGATCAGGACGGTGCTTATCTCAAGCAGCTCCCAGAAGCAACATTAAGCAACATGTCTTCCCCTTCGGCTCCTATATGGAGGCTTGTCCATGCAGTCTGCATGCTGCCCTGTCTGCAGGTGCCATCCCTGCAACTCCCATTGGCCAAGAACTCATTGAAAGGGTAGCGCTTGGGGCGGGATCAGCATGCGGAGCCCACTGGCTGCTCCTATGCATAGGAGCAGGAGAGGGGACATGCTGCTGCTTCCAGGAGCCATGGCACACGCAGAGCAGGGCAAGCTCATGACCCTGCTCCCTGGCAGAAGCTCGAGAGCCAGATTAAAATGTCTGAAGGTTCGGAGGTAGCTCCCGGGCAATAGTTTGCCCACCCCTGATCTCTATACACCCATGGTAAGGTTTTACATCCAGTTTACAAAGCTGTAAAGGACTACCCAAGAGTTATAAAAGCAATAGAGATCCCAAACTCTTTCCTCCAGCAGTACACTCTAACATTATGCAGCCTTTTATTACAACATTAAATACCTGCACTTATGCACAGAGGTCACAAAAATAATGAGACTATCCTAAAAGTGATGAGCGCTCTCTCTCTCTCTCTTTTTTTAAATTGTGGTTTGGTCCATATCCCAGCTTTGGAACTCCCCATGACCACACCCAGAGTATATTAGAGTTAGTTAGAGGGTAAAAATTCAATCTTAATATATGCGAATTATGCACATAAAAAAAGCCTCAGCTCCACCAGGCACCTGCTCTCCAAATTCCCATCCCCTCACCCAGATCCCTGCTGCCTCTTCTGAGGCTGGCTCTGCCAACCCCACTGCCCTCCCACCACCACCACCCCCCATCCCAGCAGAGTCTCATGGTCCCTCAGGACCTCAGCAGGCACCCCTTGTCTCCAGCCTGCAGAGGAGATGGCTCCTCCTGGCCTCTTACTTACATGAACTCCCCCTTCCTGCACTGTGATGGTGAGGGTGAAAACACTGCTGTCCAGCTGGCAGGAAAAAGGCAGCTCTGCTCTGCTGCACCTGCTTCAGAACTCCACCTCTCAGAGCACAGGAGCGCACCTGGACTGCAGATAACAACTATGGCTGCCTGCTAGAGCACAAGTAGCACAGAGGCCTCTAGTGTCCGAAGGAGCTATTGCAGGCAGTTTGGGCAAAATTCCTGAGCTCTCTTACAATATCACAAATAGGAAGATGGCAAAATATGCCCAGAATTACCACACTCGATAATATCATGCATAATGCATATCACGATAATGCATGTTAACAATAATGCATCTGTAATATTTCATATTTATGTGCAGTGGTGTGTGGGTGTGTGAGAGAGAGAAAGAGAGAGACTGTGTCAAAGTCTAAGCTATGTACTTTTTTTGTGGCAGGGGGAAGGCTGTTTATTTTGGCTTGAAAAATGCATGGAAAGAATGTAGCTAGAGGGGTCTGCCAAACTGGTATTATTAATGGCTTATTAATTTAGAATCTAATGCCCAGTTCTCAAGAGGTCACAGAAATCATTGGCTATTTTTGTTGATTTGTTTGACCAAAAACCTATCCCCAAAATTTTTCATATTTGTATTGTATATTTGTAGTACAGCAACACCTAGGAGACCTAACCAAGATCATGGCCCATTGCACTAGCAGCAGTACTGATACATAGTGAGACATAATCCCTGCTCCTAAGAAGTTACAACCTGAACAGACCAGGTGAACAAAGAGTACGGAAAAAAGGAAACATTACCCTTATTTTACAGAGGGGAACAAAGGAATGGAGAGGCTAAGTCAGCGGTGCTGGAACAATTTGTATAGAGTGGATGCTGTCAACCATCGAAACAAACTGTAAATCTTGTATAAAATAGAAACCACTTCAAGTCAGCGATGCTGCAGCACCTTCCACATCCCTAGTTCCAGGACCTATGAGGTAAGTGACTTGCTTTAGGTCACATAGGAAGTCTGTGGCCAAACGGGAAAATTAAACCAGATCTCTTGAGTCAGTTAGCACTAAGTTTACACTCTTGAGTTTAGCCAGTGTGGTGGCTAAACCACGAGACCATCCATCCAGACTTCTTGTCCTTCCCTCTTTCCATACCTCTCCCCCACACCCATGTTACACAACTGAAGCTTAATTTTTGGAATTAGGATCTGCTCATAGCAACACTTCCAGTAAATACAGGAAGTTGTGTCATCCTAACTGTTTGGCAGCTACAATTTAAACGGGTGGAAAGTCTGCAAAGGAAATCTTTTGAACCTGAATAATTAGTGATTTGGGTGGAGCACTGGGATAAGGCATTGCTTTACTGTATTGACCTTTTACCTCTGGAATTTAAGCTTGGAATTCAAAGACATGTAATGGGAAATTCACTTTAACACTTTAACATTTAATATCACATATAGTGTGAAATAAACTACAGAAATATAAAGGCCTCCACAGCTAATATTTTAACTCATAGGGTGACCATATTTCTCAAAGGAAAAACCAGACACCATGTTGGGATAGCCTTCCCTCCCCTATGTGGGCTGGCCTGGGCCACTCCCCCAAGTACCCCTCCCTGCACGAGGCTGGAGCTGGCATCGCTGCTCACCAGAGTCCTCTGCCCACTGCCCAAGCTCTGCCTCCATTCTCCCCCCCCCCCATGGGGTTGGCATCGCCAGTCACTTTTTTGACAAAAGTGGGCATTTGTTCCATTTGCTGTTGCCAGCTGATCAAGTAGGCAAGAGAAAATGGGACAAATGCCCACATTTGTCAAAAATGTTGGGAGAGCTGGGACAGGGCTTAAAAAAAATAGACTGTCCCAGCCAAAAAAGGATGCATGGTCACCATAAAATCTAATGATCAATGGATTGCTGTGATGTGAAAATAAAAAGTTATCATGATCTGGCATGTTTCACGACAAAATATTCAAAGAATACATTTTACCCACTCCATTAGGTATATTTTAATTACATAATTAAAAATGAGATTGGCTTTAAGATTTACAGAGTACAAGACCAATGAAATATAGCTGAACAGGTCGGATTCCATCCTGCATAGGGCAGTAGTGGGTATATACATTTATGCATACACACACACACACACACACACACACAAGCCATTTCATCTATATATATAAAAAAGTCAAATGGTGTATGCGTGTATGTACGCGTGTATGTATGCGTGTATGTACGTTCCCTTACTCCTTCCACACCGTTTGAGCTAGAGACTTGAAATTTGGTACAGTTAGAGGTTTTAGGGTCCTAATCAGGGTAAGAGTCGAAACTTTTTCAAATCTCACTTCTGACGCCCCCCAGGGGTGAAATTATTTAAAGGCCAATCACACCAGCTGGGCAGCTGCTGTTCTCTGTGACATAGTTATGATGTCATAATACCCCCCTCCAACGGACCCTGCACTTGCTCAGCTCTCTGCCCCCTCCCCCCGCCAATGGACCCCGCACTCGCTCAGCTCTCTGCCCCCTCCCCACCTCCGACGGACCCGAGTTGGGTTTGGTCGGGGGGTGAGGTGGGGGTGTCGGGTTTGGTCGGGGGGGGTAAGTGAGCCGGGGGTGTTGGGTTTGTTCTGGGGTGGTGGGAAGTTGTTGGGGTGGGTGAGGGGTGAGGTGTGGGTGTTGGGGTTGGTCAGGGGGTGTTGGGTTTGGTGGGGGGGTAAGGTGGGGGTGTTGGGTTTGTTTGGTGGGGTGAGGAGGGGAGTCGGGGTTGGTCGAGGGGTAAGTGAGGTGGGGGTGTCGGGTTTGGTTGGGAAAGTGAAGTAGGTGTGTCAGGTTTGGTCTACGGAGGGTGAGGTGTGGGTGTTGGTCAGGGGGTGTTGGGGTTGGTAGGGGGTGACGTGGGGGTGTTGGGTTTGGGTGGGGGGTGAAAATGTGAGTCGGGGTTGGTCGAGGGGTAAGTGAGGTGGGGGTGTCGGGTTTGGTCGGGGGGGTGAGGTGGGGGTGTCAGGTTTACTCTCTGCCCCCTCCCCCCTCCAACGGACCCCACACTCGCTCAGCTCTCTGCCCCCTCCCCACCTCCAACGGACCCCACCAACGCTGGGTATTTTCGCTAGTGTATTATAAAGTAACACATGCACCACTACCCTAACCCCAGTATATTCCAGAGGGAGAAACAACTGTTACCATATTTGGAAACAAATACATTTAAATTAGGCAATGAACCCAGCCACACATCAATGGATAGCTAGGGTCTCCCACAGCAGAGTGTCAACAGCAGTGGTTCTCAACGTTTCCAGGACTCTGATTTGTCTTGGTAACCCCATGTTTCACCTCACTTAAAAACCACTTGCTTAGAAAATCGGACATAAAAATACAAAAAAAGTATCTCAACACACTAGTACTGAAAAATTGATGACTCTCATTTTTATCATGTAATTTTAAAATAAATTGATTGGAATATAAAGGTTGTACTTACATTTAACTGTAAACTATATAACGCAATATAAACAAGTCATTGTATGAAATTTTAGTTCAGATGGATTTTGCTAGTGCCTTTTATGTAGCCTGTTGTAAAACTAAGCAAATATCTAGTTGATGTCCACCCTGGAAAACCTCTGAGTATTCCCACAGGTACTTGTACCCCTGGTTAAGAACCACTGGTCTACAGGTTATTTTTAATCTGCCAACAAAAGTGTTGGTACAACCCTTCCAATACACACCTGCTACACTAAACTTCACTAACAGGTATAAGATACAGTGGGGAAAATCACTGGGCTAAAATCTATGTTACACATTATTTCCTGCTGCATCTGCAAGTGGCGTAAAGATGCCCATGATCTGACTAAAAAGATTAATTGATAACATGACCATTACTTGAAGAAAACCACGTCACTTCAGCTTCACATGTTGTTTATGAAGCTGAGCCCTCATCCTCATCAGTAATGCAATTTGGTTGCTCATTACAACCCTCCAGCACACACACAGTTGTCTGTCATTAAAGTAGTTGATTAGCCAGGATGAGTCTGATGAATAACAGATAACCAGACTGTGGAATGAATAGCTGAAGAACACCCATCATTGTTTAGTGCAACATAGTCTATATCAGTGAGAGGTTATGATTCCCCTGCATGCAGACAGTGACTACAAGCACCCCTTAAAATAGAGCAATACAAGTAGCAAGGATCTGAAAGGAACAGCTGTGAAAATTTCAAGGAATCAGTTCAAAGAAAGATGTTAAGTAGCAGTACTTGCTTGTTCATCTGTTCTAGATATCCCCCCCCCCCACATCAAGTGGGTCTCAAGCATGAGTCCGGGGGCCCATGGGAGGCCACAAGCAGGTTTCAGGGGGTCTGCCAAGTAGGGCTAGCATAAGACTTGCTGGGTCCCAGGCAGAAAGCCAAAATCACAGGTATGGTAGGAGACCTATCTAAATAACACTTGTAAAGTTTAAAACCTTCCTAAAGTCACTAGCTGGAAGATGACTAATTCTATTCTAGTCTATCTTGTATACATTCTTATACCACACTCACCACCAGATTATCTGAATACATTCCAGCAGTGCATTACGGGTATGTCTACACTACAATCAGGAAGTGTGATTACAGCATATGTAGACATACTAGAGCTAGCTTTAATCTAGGTTGCTTGACCACCAATATCAGGGAAGCCATGTCAGCACAGGTGGCAGCTGCTTGAGGGTCTTGGGTGGGTAAGCCTAGTAAGTACTGCAGCAACTTTTCTACTAGTAATGAAAGCGAGGAATACTTGTAGCATCTTAGAGACTAACCAGTTTATTTCAGCATAAACTTTCGTGGGCTATAGCCCACTTCATCGGATGCACAGAATGGAACAGTTAAACAGCCTCTTAGAATTGGTATGGTAATTTACAATTTTTTTTTAATTTCTGTGTGTATAAATGCATCTTACTTCTGTTCCATTCTGTGCATCCGATGAAGTGGGCTATAGCCCACGAAAGCTTATGCTGAAATAAATTGGTTAGTCTCTAAGGTGCTAAAAGTATTCCTCACTTTCTTTATGGATACAGACTAACATGGCTGCTATTCTTAAACTTTTCTACTAGTGTTAATCAAGCTAGCTTTGACCTAGTGTAGACCATCTACACTTCAAACTAGAGGTGTAACTTCAATTCAGGCAGACATATGCACACTAGCTTTGATTGGACTAGCATGCTAAAAACAGAAATGTAGCTGTAGCAGCGCAGATGGCAGGATGGGGTAGCTGCCCGACTAAGTACTTAGGGTCCCAGGCAGCACTGTACTTGGGATATCTAGCCTGTCCCACTGCTTGTACCTACCTCCAGGGCTACACTTCTAACTTTAGCATGCTCACCATAGGGGATTTAGTAGCCACAGATTTAGGAAATGCTGACTTTTCCAAAACATTTGCTTTGATTGTTTGCCAGGTTTGGATCAAAGCATGACATCCAACATTCCACTATACTGTTATATCACCGCATCTGCATATGCACTGCATCTGAAGTTAAAACTAGACTTTTGATATTTCATGTTCATCGGGATACATTTTCAAATGTTCTCAATTTTTTTTTAATATATCCAGTTTTTTCAAACTGTGGCAAAGGTTCAGCCACTTTTTCTTTTCCTTTAAATGTGAGAATAATTCTTCTACCAGAGTATTTTTCCCCATTCTTCCATAACTCAAAAATGGTTGAATACATTTTGCCCGTAAGATAATACACAAGCACCTTTGCACAGACACTAAATATAGAAAATTCCAGCCAAATAGGTGAATGTTTAGGAAACCTGAGCATATGAAAACAAAAGGAAACTGTTTATCAGTCTTATTGTTGAAGTGAACTGTGCGCTTAGCACAATGACATCTTGGTCCCTGACTGGGGTCTTTAGTGGCTACCCTGTACAAATAATAAACTAATGGCATGCACAATCAAGCAAACACTATCATAGCTTCAAGAACAACTTGTTCAAACATTTAAGTTGATATTATGGTGTCCCTAAAGTTTGTTTCCCATATAGTCAATACAAACACATTTTCAAATACATCCAAAAGGTTGATTCTCAGCTGTTGGACTCTTGTGTGACCAAAATTATAAGTACAGACAACAGACAATTATTCTAACGCTTGAAAAAAAAATCAGAGCTATTTTACAACTAAGCATAAATTATTGGAGTTAGTTGCACACATTTTTGTTGGTTTGTATCTGAAAGAGACACATTAAATAAAACAGTAAACAAATAATGATCAATATTTATGTAAAGTATAAAGAAGAAACACAGTGCAACAGTTCCCCCTATTGGCTCAACAAAAAACAGGTTACTAACCAATACAACTGTTGCCAGAGTGACTCTCATATTATATTATTACTGGTACATAAGCAAGAAAAAATTAAATACAAAAGATTTATTTCAACTGTATACAAAAATAATCTAGTTTTGCGAAATGATAGAGGACAAAGTGCTATTTTTTAACTTGAGGAAATACTACAGACAGTGAACGGAAAAAATAATATTGAATAAACCACTAAAAGTGTTCTTAGGTTTATTTTTAGTAATTCAAGATGAAGAGGGACATACAAATATGACGTTAAAGAAAGGTAAAGAGTCCACACAGTATTTCAATTAAGTTCTAAATTAGGGCTGCTATTTCTGGGCCAGTTATCTATGATGATGTGAATGATTTTGGCACAGGGCAAGTATCCACCCCTCCAAGTTGGTGTTGTAACCACTGTCTGAGCACTCCTAAGGTTCTGCTGCAAACAAGCATCCCTTCCTTATCCAGGTAGAATTGCAGCCAGGTCACTTCCACCAAGATTTTACTTCGGTGAAGCAGACTCAGGCAGTAAAACTATAAAAAGGTAGAGTTAATGAAAAGAGAAGCCCAAACATTAATAACGGTGCAGTGGAAGACATCTCACAATGGCCATGAAAGATGAACCGGAAAGGGTAAAGCCCATAGGTGAAAGGCCATGCAATAAAAAAGCAGTTATACACTGGGAAGAAGGGCTTGGATGCTTCTCCCTAAGTTCCCATTATCTACTTGCTTGTTTGCCATTTGTTTGCCCCAAACCCCTCCCCGATGACCCCTGAAGCTAAATCTACTGTGTGGGAGGCTGTGGGATGTTGTGATGGATGGTGGTGGGGAGTCACAGTTCTACTTATATGTGATTTTTTAAACCTGTGAAATAACACAAAATAAGATGAAAACCAAAGAATGGAAAGAACCTGGGGGAGGAGGGGTCCCAGCACTGGTTTTGGCCTCTAGTTTGGCTTGGCCTCTGCCCCCTCTGGACAGGCCAATGCCAAACTTGAGTGGTGCTGCTACCCAGTGGACAAGGTCACAACACCCAGTGTGAGACCCGGGCCCAGCCTCTGCCCAGGAAGGGTGTGGGGTGGATTCATTCTCCAGCACCCCTACCTCTCCCCTGTACCTGGAATTTTCTTTTAATCCCCTGTGGGGCAGGACACACCCCCAGCCTCTCACCCCAGGACAGGACCTGAGGGGCCTCCTGCCCCGACATGGGCAGTCATTCCATCTCCAGACTCTGATTCTATAGTTACTGCACAGATCAAAAAGGTCTCTCCGGACACAGAGATCTGCAGCATCAGTCTCATTAGATTCCCTACCCCCATCCTTTCAATATTTTCAGAACTACTATCCACCTACACAAAACTCGGCAGCGAGGTGGATCCTCACTAAATCTGATGTCACCAGAAGGTCTAGTATTATCATTTTAAATGTTGGATTTAGGTAATTTTTAGGCATTGTTCCTGTTAATTCTGAAAGTTTAATACATTCTGAACACCAAACCGGTTAGAAAGGCGCACACAAACCTGATTTGGAGGGTGTGAAGGGGTGGCACCAGTTGATCAGAAAACTGAGAAACAAAATTGCTCACTTGAGTGTACACAAACCTGACTCATATAGCTTGATTTGTTTGTGTGCATGTCAGGCGGGAGCAGGGGAGTCTGTCTGTAAGACTTGTAAATTCTAGTTAATATTATAAAGTTGTGATGAAATTTCCTTATAATACGAAACCTCTTTCTATGTGTATCCATCCTGTTGGACAGGACTTACAACAGGTACTCACTAGGCTAAGGACAATGGGATACATTTAACTTTAAAACTATGTTCTAATGACAACATACATAGGGAAGCAGTTCGGCTAAGTTGGAGTTAAGGAGAATGAGGGTTAGGAGTGGAAAGTTACTGAAGGTCTACAAAGACAAAAACAAAAGGTTCTAAAAGAAATCAAGAGGGGATTGATTTCCCCATAGGACATTTGGGGAGGAGGAAGTAAGGGGATAAATTGGCCAAGACCAGGTTACGTGAGCTGGGGGAGAAGGCTCTGTTTTTGTGCATAAGTGATGCATTGCAACAAAAGGATGTTGGATGACCCCAAGTTACGCTGATTCAGGCCCACAAAATGGCTTGGTGTGTTGAGGAAACTGAGACAGAGAATTGTATATGGGGTTTACAATTTTTGTTCCAATCTGTGTGTTAGAATCCTGTGCAAAATGTCTGGGTATTACAATCCTACATTTACTACATGGGCCCTGGAAAAGGCAAACACCTTTGGGTGTACTTCTGGGAGAGGACATATCGAAGCACCTTCCGAACTTCAAAGACTTCATCACTAGCTGTCAGGGAGAGCACATTAGATGTTGCTTACAAATCATAATTTGAAATTATTAGGTTAGCCATCACCGAAATGAATGCACGGACATTGCCCTAAAAAACCACCACTGCATAAGGAAACTAATCTACTTCCTACTTTTCATAGCTCCAGTCTTATACTTTTTCAGACACATACATTTGATCCCGCGCTGTCTAGGCTTTTAAAGTGTGTAGTAATGTTTCAATTTCAGTTCACATTTCCAATAACAATCACCACATTGGCAACACTGCAGGTAACTCGTTCACAAATCTGGGGGGCAGGGGAGGATGCAGGGAAATCCCCGTGGGCAGGTGAGATCAGGACATAACACGAATTTACCGAACAAAACGGAGCAGTCCGAGCCCCCGGGAGTCGCGCGGCTCTACACGGGAGCCCCGGGCCACGCGCCGAGCAGAGGCCGAGCCGCGGACGCCGGCGCAGCACTAACGCTCGGTGGCCTGGAAGGGCTCGCGGCCAGTAATTAACGGCACCTGTGGGGCCAAGGGACCGCGCGCGTCACACCCAATCAGTCATCGTCACCGCGTCGCTTGGCCCCCGACACCCACGAGGGCGCGCAATACGCACGGGGACGCGCCGTTTCTATGGGGACCGGCATCAACTGCAGAGAGGCCGTGGCGGCGGCTGCTGTTTCGACCCCCCCCCCCCCCCCCGGAACCTGTTCGCCCCCGCCATGTCCCGGCGGCGGAGCGCGAGCGCCAGGCTGAGCCGGCAGCAGGACCAGGCGCTGGGCAGCACCATGCGCATCGTGCGGGAGCTGGGCCCCACCGGCTTCGTGCTGCAGGAGGAGGGCGGGCCCGCGCACCGGGTACGGAGCGATGGAAGGGGCGCGCTCGTTGTAACGCCCGCGGTGCCTCAGCCCCACAGAGGGCAGCGAGCCCGGCCGGCTGGGTCTGCCGGGGAGCGAGCGAAGGGAGCCGCAAAGTGCTTCCGGAGGCCCCAGATCCCGCTGGCAGCTCTGCGGCGCCGCGACCAACGCCGCCGTGTGTCTGTTTCCCCAGGTGTTCCTGGGGCAGCCCCACTCCTGCACCTGCGCCGCGTTCCTGAGGGAGAAGGAGCTGTGCAGCCACATCTGTTGGTAAAGGCGTTGTTCGTGGAGCATCTTCCCTCTCCCCGGATACGGGGGCAGTGCCAACCCTTACTCCGGCCTCTCCTCCAGGGGAGCTGGAGCACTGGTACAGATCAGGTGTCAAAACAGCACTTGCTGAAACAAACACACTTACATCTTAACTTCAGAATCCAGGGGAAAGAGCAGGGAAGGAACCTAGCACCCAGGTGGCTGAATTGCTACCAAAAATGTGCAATTTATCATTAAAATTACCGGTTATAAAGGTAGAATGGAGGGTAGCAAACTTGGTATCTATCTGAAGAGAGTAGTGGGAGTGAACCTGTAAGTCACAGACCAGGGAGTCATACTTCAGATTCAGGTAAATTACAACCCCCCTTGGTTAACGTGAAGTGATGGGGACAAACTAGCTGTGGCTGCTGTGAAGGAAAGTTGGTTGCTTTCTAATTTATCAGTTTACTGTAGCACCTCTTCTTCGATACCCCGATCTCTGAGAGTACTTCATCTTTATTACCTGGAGAAAGCAGGCCTAGAATAGGTCTCCTTCCACTTCCTCCATGGTGAAGACTGACGCAAGGAAACAATTTAGAGTCTCAGCAATGTCCTTGCATTCTTTAATTTCTCCCTTTAGGCCCTGGCAATTCAGCAGACTACCAATTTTATGAGAGGCTTCATACAGTATTTCTTCATGGTTTTGATACCTTTGGATATCTGCTCTTCAATTTGGCCCTCCAATTTCCTTCTTACCTGCTGTAACTTAACATGCTTTTTATGGGCTATTTCCAAAGGTTGAAGGATTTTTATCTAGCTCAAACGGACTCTCAAACCTTGCCATTTAGCCATATTGGTTCACTCCTGGTATGCTTGGTTCCTTGTTTGTTCTGCAGTGCACAGGCCTTCTGAGATTTTGAAGCAGCATTCATGCCACCTCTAAGGACTTTACTTGCAACTTCAAGGCCTTTTTGACTAACCATCTCATTTTATTTAGCTCTCCCTTTCTAACATTTCTAGAGTACTGTCTTTTGGTATCTTATTTCCCCCTTCTCCTCAGGGTGGTGTTATATTTCATGGGTAGTTCTACTTTTCAAATCAATGCTTGTGTGTCACATGACACTCAATCAACAATAGTTTCTCCACATGTTTGCTCTAGACCTAACTTTTCCAAGAAGTCCCTTAAAGCATGAAATTGTTTCTCTAAATGTTATGCGGGTGTGCAGTTTAACCAGTTAGTTGTGGGTCAATTATGTATTTCCAATGTAAGAATTATTTGACTGTGCAAACAAAATAGTGGATGAAAGAGAACAGGTGGATATAATTTTAATTTTACTTCCAAAAATGTCCCTCACAAGAGGCTCTTAAGGAAACCAAATAGATCTGGGGTAGTAGCTAAAGAACTGTAATGGATTAGAAAATGGCAAAGAAATGGGGGAAGATAGCTACCAATTATTTCTATCAGGCTTTCCAACAACTGGCAGAGGCACAGAGCACCCCAGTTTGGATAAGAACTAATTTGTAACCTAGCACTGTAAACTTTTGGTCTTACAGTTTTAGTCCTAATATTTTCTCTCTGAAGTATTTAAGATGGCTGTTGTCCTTGAAATGTAAACGTGATGGGTTCAGTCACAGAGACTCCCTTGGGACTATCACCTGACATGCTGGAATTACCTCTGAGCCCATTGTCCGTGTCATCTTGGGACTCCAGAACCCTACCTCGTTGAGCCAGACACACTAGTCTGCTGCAACACAGACCCAGGTCTGGTCCCTTCCCTCAAAGCTGCAAACTTTAACCAAAAAGTGCTCAGCAGGTCACCTATCTCCAGCACCCAGACACCCAGCTCCGAATGGGATCCAAACCTCGAATAAATCTTTTTTTACTCTGTATAAGGCTTATACAGAGTAAACTCATAAATTGTCCACCCTCTGTATCACTGATAGAGAGATATGCACAGCTGTTTGCTCCCCCAGCTTACTTTGGGTTCAATAATAAACAAAAGTGACTTGATTAAGAATAAAAAGTAGGATTTAAGTGGTTTCAAGTAATAACAGATAGAACAAAATAAGTCACAAAGCAGAAACTCACAAGTCTAAGCGTAATACATTAAGAAACTGTTTTATAGGTAAAATTTCACCCTGAGAGATGTTGCAATAATGTTTCACAGATTAGACTCCTTCCTAGTCTGGGCTCAATCTTTTCACCAGAACAGTCCTTGTTAGTTCCAGCAGACATCTTAGGCAGAAACTAGGGGTGTTTGCATGACAGGCAGCCCTCTTGGTTCTGTTCCACCCACTTTTATAGCTTTGGCACAAGGTGGGAATCTTTTGTCTCTCTGGATCCCCACCCCTCCTAAGTGGAACAGCACCAGATTTAAGATGGATTCCAGTATTGGTGACAAGTTCACACGTCACATAAGACCCCAGTCTCCATTCTTCTAGGGCTGGCCCACAGGTAATCACAAAGGTTTGCAAGTAAATATAGCCATTTACAATCAGTTGTCCTAGTCAATGGGAACCATCAAGATTCTAAACCAACATTAATGGCCCACATTTTGCATAATTACAATAGGACCTTATACTTCATATTTCTAGATTCAGATACAACAATGGTACATGCATACAAATAGGATTAACACAATCAGTAAATTGTAAGCTTTGCAATGATACCTTACAAGAGACCTTTTGCCTAAAGCATATTCCAGTTGCATCATATTCACACTCATAAGCATGGAATAGAATCAGAGAGGTAGCCGTGTTAGTCTGGAATGGCAGAGGTAACAGAGTCCCGTGGCACCTTAAAGACTAACTAAAGTGTTGAAGCATAAGCTTTTGTGGGCTAATACCCACTTCGTCAGATGCAAGCACTCATAAGCATATTTCCATAGAACATGGAGCGCAACATCACAGTAAAGTTGAAAGTAATAGCCAGTAGTTCGCTTTAGTTGACTTCCACAAGTACCAGCTGATGGTTATCTTATTATCATTGTTAGGATATTGTTGAAAAAATTCAAAATTCCAAGAAACCATGAATGTAAGTATAATTCTTTTTGCTTGCTTGTTTTATCTTGCATACAAAGTTTCAATGTACAAAGGCAAAGTTCCCTGGAGGTTGGATAAGATCACCTCTCTGATTTTAGATCTATGACTGTTTTTCCCTAGCTAGCATATCAACATTTCAATGCTTTGGGGCATTGTCAGGATTCTGAAACGTGATACCTTTTTCATATCTGTAATACCGCTTCTAAAGGTACAACTGTAAAGTACTTAAAGTAAAATCTAGTCATTTGCAACACTTTCAGGGCCTTAGAGTGTGATTTAATAAAGCTCATATCCCACTCAGAAGATCCTAAAACATTTTCAGATCCAAGTACTTAATCGATTTGGCAAACATATAATCCATTTTGCATTTAGATTCTGCACTGCACCTATTAATTACAGAAAGTGCAACTCCCTTAGCCATGTTTGTGCCACACAGATTCTGGGGGTGATGGGTCACCTGGAATAAATTAATAGCTTCTGTTTTGGATTGCTTCTGATCATAACTAACACATATACACCACCACATTTTGGTGCTGTTTCAGGAAACCTGACTTGAGTTCTACAAAAAAAACATGTGAACCAATTTTGGCATAACGATCAGTTTTAGATGTGAAGTTGTACAAACTATCATTGCGAATTGTAAATGAGAAATGAAGATTTACAACATTTCTGGCATTAGAAGCACTGACATAGTTGGTTCACTGCAGATGATTTAGCCTGATAGTTATGATAGCTGAGTATTAGTAAATGTACAATTTTTGCCAAAGAGCTTTAATTTGAGTTTTCTATAGATGCTTTTCAGTTGTTTCTTCTGGAAGGAGAGATCAATTATATGCTTCAGCGATTACATCAAGAACAGACACTTCCTCCAAGAGCAAGCACTCGCTCCACCAAAACATTAAGGAAAGAGGATGATGGATATATTAATCAGAAAGAAATTGATGCAGAGGATGTCTGTCCTATTTGCCAGGAAGAGCTACTAAAGAAAATGTTTCCGATCACTTATTGCAGGTTTGAGATATAGCTTTTTAAAGTTTGTTTTCATGGTGGAAACTCAGAAAAAATCTGTTGTGTTAGCTAATGACAGCAAGTTTCTACACAGTTAATGTTGTAGGGATCCCATTGGAGGGCTGGTCTTGACATGTAAAATCATATTTAAAAATATATTATATATATAATGCTCTTTCCAACAAAGCAGTATCAGTGCATGGCCATTGTGTTGTAGCTGAAAAACTATTGTATTAATGTTACTGGATTTTCTAAATGTTTATGGACAGAGTACATGCACTTGATGCCTGTTTCAGATCTCGTCTACACCCTACAGTTTTGCCAATAAATGTCAGCTTTTGTCAACAAAGCAGTGGAAGTGTACACCCTGAAATGTTCCTCCCCCTGATGTAACTCCCCTGCCATGCAGACATAAAAGCACCTCAACAAGAGGCGTGGGACTTTTGTCAGTGTAGTTAAGATGATGCAGTTTCTACACAGATACTGTGTTCCTTATATTGGCTGTCATTCTTGAAAAGAAAACCGGCTCCTGGCTCCCCAGCCAGGCTGTTGCCCTGTCTCCACTTGAAGCTGGGTTGCTGCCCAGGCTCCCTGTTCCTCGCTGAGAGCCCTGCTGCCCCTTGGGGTCCTGGGCTCCTTTTCTCCCACCAGGAGTATGGCATCTGACCAGATTCTAGACACGAATCTCCCCACCAAAGGCGAGAAGCCCTTGGTGTCTGCCGCCCTGCCCTTCCCTGCTCCCAGCTAAGAACAGGGAGGCAAGAAGCCCCACTCAGCAGCTAGGCTCCCAGTGGGGAGCTGCCTGGAGCTGACTCTCAGTTCTCCACACAGCCCCTCTTCAGTTGGTGGAAGCCCTCCTGCTGAAAACATACACCACCAACAGAAGGAAGGTATTGTGGACATCAGCCGCTGCAGTAATTAATGTGGTAGCTGTAAATTGACCTAAAATAGGTTGACTTAAGATAATATGGACATAACCTTACTTTCTGTAGGTACAGTTGTGGAAACAACGTTCACATCACATGCATGAAGATTTGGGCTGATCACCAGGGTGAATTAGAGAGTGATTCTACGGTGAAGTGTCCCCTCTGTAGAGAAGAATTTGCACCATTAAAACTCATTTTAGAAGAATTCAGGAACTCCACTCGGCTTGTGACTGCAGCAGAGAAAGTGAGACTTGACAAACACCTTGGACTCCCCTGTAATAACTGCAGAACATTTCCAATTGAGGGAAAATGCTACAAGTAAGTACTTTTAACACACTTTTAATTTAACAGTACATTTCCTTGTAACAACCAATAATTTACTAATTTATTCCCCTTTGTCTTTACTATTACTAAACAACATTTCTCTGTGGGATAGAGGACGTTGGTTCTTATAGCTCAAGTCTGATTATATGTGCTTAGTGTAACAGACTCCTAATGGGATTTTTAGCTCATTGATGTATGAGGTTGAGTCAGCACCTCAGAATTCCTTAGTGCAGTGGTTCCCCAAATGGGGCTCATGAACCCTTTGGGGTTCACGAAATGTCACAGGGGGTTCTCGGAAAAAAAATCCCTATGGTGCACAGAGTTGTCCCTAGGGACCCAGGCAGCACGGGACCAGCAGCCCAGAGGCCCTGGACTTCCAAGAGCTAAGCAGATCAAAGCAAGCATATCTATCACATTGAGGGGATTTAAACATCAATACTCCTTATAAAAAATGGAAAGGGAGGTGGATATTTTTAAAATTAAATAGGCAGCTAGTATTGTTTTTAAAATTATGAAGAATAAGTTTAAGCTTTGTTGTAACATGCGTTGTTTGCCTGGACTCCTCAAGACCTGAATGCTTGTGTAGGAGGAACTTTTGAGTTGACTTCTTAAATACTTTCATATTGTTTCACATTTGATACTCCTTGATGAAACATAGGAATCTTGTCTTATAACAGGCTTATTCAAAGTGATAAAAGCTATAAAAGTGAGATCTTAGAGTGTTGCTATTTTCATACTGTAATAAAAATACTGTAATGATAAATAGTAATTAATAATAAATAGTGCGTAATAAGTATGTCATAAAAAAACCCTATATTTCCAAGATCACTGTTTTTATAATTTATACTCAGGTAAAGGAGAAAATCCCTGGAAATATTCATTTTTAGGAGGGGGTTGCGAGATGACATTTTAGTGAAAGGGGTTCACAAGTTGTTGAAGTATGGGAACCACTAACTTAGTGTAATGCTTTCGTGTGAAGACTTCTGGCTATATCCACTGAAAGCACACAAATAATTTTATTCACACAAGTAGTCACATTGCCAGTGATGTGAGTAAAATTATTCCTGTTTGCAGTGGTGGTGTAGCTATGTTGGTGCCATGATATTAGAGACACAAGGTGGGTGAGGTCACACAGGGTTCAGGAAGTTGCAGTCCAGACCTGGGAGGAGTTGTCATCTCTTACCCTTTAGCCCGGTGTGCCTGACGATGCCTTGCCACTGTAGATCCCAGTATGGGACGTTCACAGACAGCAACAAGCATACAGGTCAAGTGTCTGTGCATTAGGCAGCCAGCGCTGATTGAGCAACTCAGCAGCCTGTCGATGGCCCCACTCTGGCTTCCACAAGCCTTGGTTAAGACCAAGATGATCCCAATACATGCCCAGTCCCAAATTTTCCTCAAATCATGTACTCTGCAGTGTCTAGCCCTCTCCTGGACAGTTCAGAGAAATAATAGGGTTTGTGTGTTCCTTTAAAGAGGCAAAAACACATCACAGCTGTTTGCTGGGGTAAATACACCAGTCCATGCAAACACATCACTGAGTTGGTTTATAGTGAAAAATAAAATAAATGTATTAACAGGACATAGGTTAAATGACGCCAAGTAAAAGGAATAAAGTTAGAAAGGGTTAGGCCTGGTCTACACAATAGTTTGGTCAAAAGAAGGCAGCTTTTGTCAACTTAACTTTGTAAGCATCTATACAACAATGTTCCTCCTGCCAATTTAACTTGCCTGCTGTGGCGATGTTATAACCACCTCCACAAGAGGCATCGAGATTAGGTCATTGTAGTTTGATCAACACACTGTCCATGCAAGACACTTCATTGCTTACGTTGCCTGTTGCTGCCTTTGACAGCCCAAGCCCCACCGCCCCACCTGGGGCCAACAGTCAGGGCTGTCGGCAGCAAGGCTCTAGCTTTCAGTACCCCATTTAAGTCAGCGCAAACACCCCTGGTGAGAGTGTGGACATGAAGAGCCAATTTAGTTACCGCGATGGCTGTAGGTTGACTTAAATTAAGTCAATGTAATTTTATAGCATAGACATGCCCTTAAAAAGCAAGTAAAACTGAAAACGCATCAGACTTAATCTAGCTAGATATAGGCTTTGTTCAAGATGGTTGTCTCTCACCAGTATTCTCAGTTGTGACTCACTTTTCCTTGGTCAGGATCTTCCACAGAAGTACAAGATGCTGGCTATCCTTGTCTTCCTAGGTGAAGATTCTTTGCCTAAGCCCAGTTCTCACATATTTATCAGTTTCCAGAGACTTCAACCCCTTCTTGGTTAAAGGACTCATCTTTCTCCGCTTGCAAAAGAACTGGCCTCTTGTCCGTCCAGTGATGGATGCTCTACATAGCTCCATAGCTTTTTTGTTTCACCAACAGAAATTGATCCACTAAAAGATTTCCTCGCCTGCTTGTCTCTCTCAAATTATTCATGTAATCCGGGGTGGCTCTACAATTTTTGCCGCCCTAAGCACAGGCAGCCTTCGGTGGTACGGCTGCGGGAGGTCCGTTGGTCCCGCAGATTCGGCTGGTGGTCCGCCAGTCCCGCAGCTTCAACTTACTCACCACCAAAATGCTGCCAAATCTGTGGGAGCGACATGCCTGCCAAAGGCAGTTTGACTGCCGCCCTGAAAGCGACCGTCAGGCCGCCCTCCACAGTTTGCCGCCCCGTGCATGCACTTGCTGCGCTGGTGCCTGGAGCCGCCCCTGCTTGTAATTATTTGCAAAATCAGAGTCATTGTGCTGACTAGTTGCTTTTACCTTCAGATCAGATGTGCTGAGAACTGCATCAAGGAAAAATGTACCAAAGCTATGTTGAACCTTTGTGTTTTAAATGCAATATGGTTCAGCTTGAGTCGTCTTTTCAATAAATATAGACCGCCATCAAGTTATTTTAAATAATGTATTTTAAAAAGTGATTGTTCAACTCAAAATCACTTTTGGAAAATATTTTCCCCATCCTCCCCTGCAGCATGTGGCCACGAGGTTAGCTTTTTCCCTCCCCCCTTTACCTTTCTTACTGAGGAGAGCATCCTTCAGGATTCCTTCATCTTGAATTATTTCTTGAACAGTGTGCATGTGCCACTTCATCATGAGCTTTAGTATACTTAGGAGAAAAATACAGAAATGTTATTGTGTTCAGCAAGCTGAAGGAATGCATATGGGTTTTCTCCTTCAAGCATATAATACACCAGTGGTTTTCAACCTTTTTTCTTTAGCAGACCTCTAAAAAACTTTGAATGGAGGTGCAGGACCCCTTTGGAAATTTAAGACCTAGTTTACGGACTCCCAGGGGTCCGCAGGCCATAGGTTGAAAGCCACTGTCCTCTGGTAATGATAACGTTTCGTTGACCCCTTGGAATTGGTGATCTGTGGATCACTACAGGGGTCTACAGACCACAACCCTGGCATACGTGATTCAGGTTTGTATAAAATTTAGCCAGAAGCAAAGCAAAGGTTGTTTTTTTCCCCTAAAACGTTCACTGATGAAATGGGTTTGAATTAGGATAATTTTATACTGTAATATGGGACTTCCTGTTACTAAATAGTAGAATTTTCTCCTAAACTGTTAACATTCCACTGTAACTACCTTATATTTTTGTTTTTAGGTGCACTGAATGTAGTGAATATCACCTATGCTATGAATGCTTCACTAGCATTTGCCATCCTTCACATGTTTTCACCTTTCGACAGGTACAGAACTATATTTTATTGCATCATATCCAAAGCTATCTAATGGTCAGACATAGAAAACGTTTTATGTAGGAATATAAAGCTGATCTTGTTTTTAAAAAATAAAAACACTGTTACAGAGGCTGGGATTACTTGTGATGGAATATAAACCGCTATGAAATACTTAAATAGTGAGGAAGCAATAGAACCATAAACTGAAATGGTACTTCAAAATAGGATCCATTGTGGGGCATGAGAAAGAAGACATGACAAGAATGTCAGCTGCCTCTGTACTTTTTGTCTTTGGTCTTGTTCTAGACCTTTCAAATTACTCTCTGCAGAACCTGAGAATAGTCAGAGAATGGGTCATTTCAGGGTGGGGGACTGAATGTCCCTCTCCTGGCCCTCATGTCCAGTGGTATTTTCTATGAAAAAAAATACAGAACCATATATATTAACTTCTTGGGGCCCCACTCCATGGTAGGATCACCCTTTAAAAATGCTCAGGACAGCCACTAGCTGTCAGCATGCTATGTTGGAACCACAGTGCCAGGGAAGTGCTGGGAGCACAGCCCTAGATCTAAGGCATGGGGTTATCACTGGCAATTACCTTGGTCTTCCACTGTGCCCTACCCCAGGATCTAAAGGGCTGGGCCATGATCTAGCCTATTATCAATTTGTGCATTTCCATAGTCAACTAATTTTTATATCACTAATTCACTTCATAGAGTCAAGGGCACATAAATCATGTGAATGAGGATTTTCATAGGTTTAATGGCAGGTTCAAGTGTATACATCTGATTTTTCTGCAGCTTTGCTTCTAAGACACAGAAATATTAACTGTTCAAGTTTACCATCCATAAGGATAAGTTTGTTTGGGTTTTTTGTTTGTTAGACATAAGGGCCAAGATTGTCCTTCACTGTTGTGAAAGACAGCACATCACTTCAGAGCTTCTGGAAAACCTCATACAAGCAAGCGACCCTCTTAAAATACAGGGACATCAGACAGAATGGTAGTTAATCTGTGTTTGTTGCTATAGAAATTTGTAGAGAACAAATTTGTTAAATTGTTCATAGTTTCTGTTTTCATGATTTACAAAACCCATATTTGGGCTATTGAAAATTGGAGGTTTTTTCCTCAGTTTCTGCTTGCACCACATGCTGTGATCTTTCATTAGCTCTTTCTGTATTCAACAGAAGAGAAATCAGAGGTGGAGGTCACTTGACCAAGTTTCACAGTTGTCAACTCCAGAAGGAAAATTTAAAAGCATTAATCCAGGTGATAATTCTAAAGAAGAAATGTTACATCTTCAGGAGAAGTAAGATACAATTTTTTCATAATAATTTAATGTAATCAAATTCAGCATTCTTTGAAAACAATTATTTTTTTCAATTAATAAATATTTACTTTTGTTTATAGAAATGATCCTGTAAAGCAGGGGTCTCAAACTCAAATGACCACGAGGGCCGCATGAGGACTAGTGCACTGGCCCGAGGGCCGCACCACTGACACACGTACACACCCTCGCTGCCCCAGCTCTGCCCCCACTCCACCCCTTCCAAGAGTTCCCACCCCTGCCCCACCTCCTCCTCTTAGCACGCAGCTCCCCATTCCCTCCTGGAAAGCGCTAGGCACCACCAACAGCTGTTTGGCAAACAAAGCAAGAGCAATATAGGAAGTCCAGAGCTAGAAACACGCGTGGCCCAGCCAGGCAGCAGAGAAGCCTCTGCTTCTGGCCCCTCCCTCCCCCAAACTGCTATGGGAACAAGAAGCCTGGCGGGCCGCAGGGAAGGGCTCCGCGGGCCACAGTTTGAGACCCCTGCTGTAAAGGGTAACAGGAAATGCTTTAGAGAAACCAGATGTGTATTAACTTTGTATCCTCTTAGTATAGTAAATAAAATTTTTAATGCACCTTGCAAATGAGTGCAATTCTGCTCACCTGTGTTTAGAGACTAATGGCTTAAGCCTTGGAAAAAACATTTTAAACCATCACATTATGAACTACCCATTGAATAGCAGTAACAAAAATCTGCCAGCAAAAAGCAAAAACTATGCATTTAAAAAAATTAATGTGTTTGTGGAATTACTGAATGGAAAGAGAAAGGACCAGCAATATCATAAGAAACTCTTATGAAAATAGGATTATCACTCAGGGTTGCAGATGAAAATGATTTGGATAAATATGAATTGATGTACTTATTGAAATCAAACTCTTTGCAGTTCATGGATAACAAAGAACTAGCATTGTACCACTTTGTACTAGAACAGAATACTGTTTTAGTGCACTCCAAGTGCAACAGGATCCACACATGCAAACAAAATCACACAGGAAGTCTTAGCGAGGAAGGATAGCCTTGTGGTTAAGACACCACCCTGGGCCTCAGAACATAAGAATTAATTTCCTGGCTCAGCACAAGCTCCCTGCGTGACCTTGACCAACTCACTTTACCCCTTTGTGCCTTGGTTCTCCCAGAAATATTATAATCTTTCAACCCAAAGTTATAGGCTTGATTGAAGAATTACTTGAGTGACATTCTCTCGCCTGTATAACACAGGTCAGACTAGAGATGATCATAATGGCCTCTCTTCTGTGTGGGGAGTAAGGCTCCACTGATTATGGTTTTGTAGCAAGATTGGGGATTCAGTAATAGTGGCCAAACACATTAGTCTACTGAACCATCAGCCTGGAAAGGGATAGTCCTATCACTAAAACTAGCCTACCATTTTGAAGGTGCCAGTTTCAATTGCTATTTTCCTATTATGCACTGAAAAAACACATTCTGTATTTTTGTTGTTTAGGTCCAGTTGCATCCCAAAGCACATTGTAAAATCTTTACCTATGATGTGGATTAGAAAATTTAGCAACCTTCTTGCTCCAGGTCTGCAATGTAGGCTCTGCTTGAAGAGCTTTTGCCTTGGTCAGTATGCAAGACTCTTGCCATGTAATCACAAGGTAAAGAAAACTAAAGGCTCTACATTTTACTGAACCCCAAATGCTTCATCTTACTTCAGATTAAGCTGGGAAAGCCTACTCAAGTTTATGTTGGCATAAAAAATATCACTCGGGTATGAATAAGCTCTCCCCCATCAGCTTAGAGCGTCTGCTGTAGTAGTGTTACAACAGCACAGCTGTATCAGTGGAGCTGCGCTGTTGTAAGCTCTGTAGTGTAGCTGTAGCCTCAGTGTCACAACTATATACAGGATGGAATATATTGTTTAATAGAAGTAGTTAATATATTTCAAGGAATCATCAATAAATGTGCTTCAAGTGTTTTGATTTACAGCAGCCAATCTAAGTTTAGGTAAGACATTTTCCATAGTAAATTAGAGTGGGGATTTGATACATGAAAGGAGTATGCCAATTATACACTAATTTAGCTCCACTGAGACCCAGTGAAGGTACTTCTGGTTTATAATGGTGAGAGAGAAGAATCAGGCTCCTTTTGAATGTTGTTTTTGCATGCAAGAATAATTATTCTATAGTATTCTTCCAAGTTGGATTAATTATTATTATATTGTTGATAATTATCAGGACACCACTCGGTATATCTTAACTGACTCTCTTTTTTAAGTTCCACAGAGAATGTATTGACAATTGGTTATTGTACCAAAAAAATGCATGTCCTATTGATGGATATATTGTGTATAATCCATTAACCTGGAAGGATATATCAGCCAATTATGATGTTAGTCAGCCAGGATCTCAAACAAATACCACCAAACTTGTAAAGCAGATCGAACCAGAGCTTTTCATACCTGGAATTGGATTGTTCTTCAAGCAAACACTATTAGACCATACATTTGAAAAATCTCAAGAGAGCCTCCAAAGACTTCGTAACAATAAAGATCCACCACATTCTCAACAGGGTTTAACTTTAAATGGTTTAAACTACGTTCATTTAGGAGATTCTGATTCTAGTCAGCACAACATTGATAGAAATGCAAGTCTACAATTTTCAAGGCATGGTAAGGATTTAGCCAATAAGTCTTTACAGAAAATACTCTCTCAAAAATCCTATTCTGTTACATCTAGAAAAGATGCAATTTCTAATGATATCAGAGTCTTAAATGGAACTTGTACTAATAAAGAGAAAAGCGCAAAAGTGTTCCACACTGATCATGCTAACCTGAACAGAGTAGTTGCTTTTGAAGACAGGAATAACAATGAAATTTCAGCGTGTGTAAGATTTCCTGGGAATTTGAACTTCGAGGATAATTTGGGGGATACAATTGATTTTACATTCCCAAAAAGGGACAATAAGTTTGTGGGAAGAGCCAGACAGCAAAGAAGGCTTCTAGCAAGACCACCTACGCATAAGCCTCTGAGCCTTAAAACAACAGAAGTAGCTTTATTAATGGAAGGAATTCCACTGAATAACAAGTCATAATATAAAGAATGTATGAAATATTTAGAAAACAGCTATATTTTTGTAGTTTTAAATTCATGCTTTTGTCTGAGATTTTATTTTCCAGTAGTGTATTAACTAGAGGCTGTTTCTACCAAGTTTAAAGGTCCTTTACACCACTGGACTGGCTTAATGGAGTCTGAGAATCAGATCCAGTAACTAACCTGAGGTGATTAAAGTGAAGCTGAAAGCTGAAGTATTTATTGCAAAAATACCACTCATTTAAAAAAAAAAAAAAAAAAAAAAACTTACAGCTCTTAGTTGGCTAGTCGAGGATATCATAGATTTCTGAGAGAACAGGAAAGACCTCTATCCAAAGTTACACAAATGTCATCAAGTCCTAAACAGCACTTAAGATCAGAATTTCGCAGCAGTAATCTGCATTTATATAAAATGATTGTAATCAATACAGTACCTCTGGGAAGCTGTTGCTTGACTAAAGTGTTCCACAAAAAACTCAGTTCTCACCAAATTGCTAATTTTGCTCCCTTTCTCTGTTCCTTTTTATTCTTTTCCTAGTTTTATGCAACTTAAACTTAATTTATACGACACACATGATTAGAACCTGAAGCTATCCCAGTGGTATCGGCCAATATCTTGACATTAAATTAGGTACTGCTGAATACAACAAACTAGAACAGCTATTTTGATTTAAAACACATTCTCTGGTTAGGTAAATCAATCCTGCACAAAGACTACACCCCTTCATTTGAATCCCAAAACAGCTGTATAACTAAAAAACAGTTTCTCACCTGTTAATTTTAAATATGTGAGAGAGAACACACTGTTACAGATAAACTGAGTGTTTTCCTTTGCTCTGGCCATTGGATAGGTGATATCTCCTCAGAATAGTTTTTGTTTTTACTTTCTGTACATAGGTAAACCCCGCAGTTGATGACTTTCAAAGCTGCAAAATATGGATTGTTGACCCTATTGTCCTAACTCAAATTACTCATACTAGGCCTCGGACCTAAAGTGACATTTGAGTGAGTGTGTTACTGGTCAGACCACAAAAAACAAGAAATTTGTTTGCCTTGTGGTGTAATTGCCAAAGGTTTATGTGGATAGGCCTGACAGTTATTGATACCAGGAACCAACAGCAGGGTCATTGAGGTCATACAGGCTGCTCAAGCTGTTGAAATAAAAGTGTACTTGCTCCACAGATTACATCACCGAGGGAGAGGGGCATTAGATTATGTTCGGTAAACAAACAAACAATCTAAGGCCTTGTCTACATGTACAGCGGTGAAGCTGAACTGATCCAACTGCATCCCTGAAGCGCATGTAGTGAAGACGCTCTATGCCAAGGGGAGAGAGTTCTCCCGCCACATAATAAAACCACCTCTGTGAACAGCAGAAGCTACATCAGCGGGAGAAGCTCTCCCACCAACATAGTACTGCCACACAAGTGCTTATGATGGTGTACCTTATATTGTTCAGGGGGGTGGTTTATTCACACCACTGAGCGACAAATTATGCTGTCATAAAATGTAGTGTAGAGATAGCCTAAGAAAGAACTGAGAGAAAACAATTCAGATTTCTTATTCAACTTAAAATAGAGTGAGCTATCAAGCTACAGGTAAGAAAGGCATGTTTTTTTTTCCAGCGAGAGGGCCTCTGATATATGAAAACAGTAATATTTGCAATATTAATAGACGTACAAGAAGAGCTTCACTAGAGAAAACAATCACCCTTAGCTTTCCTTCAAAACCCCCAAACAGCAGCAAACAACCACCTTCTGGCTGGAGCTCAGGTTCCTGAGGGATGTTAGAAAATTAACTTTATTTTAACATCATCTTTGTGTGTAGAGAATTAGAGAACCTAGACACAGACTGCTTTGGGAGCCAGCTAGTAGTTTGTTTAAAGTTACAACAAAATATGTACCAGAGAGAGCACAAGAATAAACAAGGTGTAATCTCCTCTAATTCCCATTATAATAAACAAGGTTACATTTTTGCATCAAGAGCACTGTGTGTCTGCTGAAGAGAAAATGTAATTGGAATTTAATTGTTAAATTGTGGGATTATAGCTCATTCTAATTTCCGTTTCTCAGGGAAGTGGACTACACTCTTATGAAATAAGAAACTGGCTGAGGTCCTGGACTCTCAAAATCTCAGTTCAATTCCCCAGATCTCCTACAGATTTCTTATGGACCTTGGCCAAGTCATTTCATCTCTCTGTGCCTCAGTTCCTCATCTGTAAAATGTATTTCTTGTTTCGCATCCTGGGTCTTGACAATTTACATTGCAAACTCTCAGGATTGTCTTGTACATCTGTACAGTTCCTAGCCCAATGAAGGGTCTTATCACAGACAAAATACATGTGAGAGATGGGCAGGACAACAAGGGAAGATGTCAAATCTTAGATTTATTGACAAATCCAGTACCTCTCATTAGGTATTGTCTTTGTGATGTTATTAAAGAGTTACAATGTTGTTCTTATACTTCCAGATTTGTCAATAAAGACAGACTATTTAGACAACATTTTGTGGAGTGCATTTCAGATCTTATTTAATCCTTTCGTGGCTTGTCTGTGAACAGTCAACATTCCACTGACATTAACAGAGAGTAGGGCTTCCTGTTACAGTCATCAACAATCTAGTGACCAAGGACATTTAAAAAAATTGTCCTGACCCCAAAGATGGAATGGGACCAAAACAGAAGGCAATTACCAGACTTCAAAGGACTTGCTCTGTTCTGGACGTAAAATCCTGAGATTCTCTGAAGCGGAGCAGGAGTACAAGGAGCCAAAATATTTGGGCGTGGGTCTAAGAATGTTCCTGCAATTCCCAGTGATGTCAGTAGAAATTGTGGGCACTCAGCACCTTTCAGAATCATGCCCATTGTAAGGACTCAGTCCTGCTCTAAATGAAGTCAGTAGGGGTTTTTAATCAGGACATAAGGTCTCAATCCTTGAGGACACAGATATCTGCCTACACAAAACTTTTAACTGGGTTTGGAGCCCAAGTAAACAAATTAATAAGTGCAGTTTTAGGGACAAGTTCTTAATATAGAAGTGATTTAGTAGTAAAATTTCTTGTTATAAATATAGCGAAGAAAGTTCACGTGAAATTAGTGTGTTCCTGAATAATGTGCACTTCTTAAAGAAATTCTAAATACAAAGGCAGCAGTAACTTTTAAAAACTATTTTATTATATTGCATGAGCTATAATGTTTTAAAATCTGAATTACATCTTTAGCAATAAATACAGTAGTACTGTAGTAAATACTCTGAGACATGAAGACACCTGACAAAAGGATACAAAAGATAGAAACATTTAAAAAGAGGACTGCAAAATGTCAATTACATTTGAAATGGAAAATAAATGTTTACTAGAGTGTGTGTTTGAAAATGATCGCCAAGGCAATGAAGTGCTTGTTCAACATTTAAGGCTCAGTCCTGCAAGATGCTAAGCACTTCCTGTGTCAGCTCCATGGGCTTCATCATCTCACAGAATTGGACTCTGTGAGCTTCATGCTCCAGAGAGCATTAAAAAGAGCCCTTTCCCCACTACAGCTGCAAAGATGCTGTAAAAATTTTGTTACAAAAGACTTGAGATCATAACATGCATTAAAGTCTGACATCATATTGTGCTTTAACTGAATCTATCAGTTCAATCAAGGAATAATGTATCCAAGTACTTGGAAAACATGTAGAGAGATGTATTAAATCTTAATTTGTGACTTAAGATTACAGAAATTTCATTTGGTAAAAGTAATTTTTAAAATTTTTAAATGTTGAGAACGTGAATTACTACACAAGGTTTTATGTTGTTTTTTTTAAAAAAAGGTTTACTACAAAGGGGTGAATGGCTTCAGATTTTTAGCATGAAGTATTTAATACTTCTCTTGAAAGTAAACAAAAAAGCTTGGATAGAAGTGTTTATCATTAAAAAACTGCTGTAATATCCCAAATCCTTAGCAGAATGCAGAGTGCCTATGTCAAAAGAGTCACACACATTTACATTTTAATACAATTTCAAGAATAGCATCCTCACTTTTTGAACATTATGGGCCTGGGCCTGTATCTCTTGCATGCCCAAAGGCCCACTGAAGTCCGTGACTGGGAAGTATGTAAGCAATGCAGAAACAGGTTCAAACATGTGATTAAAATTAGCTCCCTCAGTCATAAAATACCTGGCTCCATGCTGTGTTCACCTCCTGTTAGCCAGGTAGCTCAGCACTTAGCTAAAAAAATTATACATCCTAGTTTATGTGTACATTCCATTTGAGATAATAAACGTATTAGATCTGATATTCATCTCATTTAAATCAGTTTTATGCTTTGATATCAATGGATTTCAACATACTTACTCCCTGATTTAAGGAGGTGTGATCAGAATCAGGCCCCCCATGTTTAAAAAAAACCTTGACTGTTGAAATCCCTAGAGAGATGTGATTTCATTGATAATTTCTAACTTCTTTCCAAACAAACATTTTCTTAACAATTCCTGAATAGAAAATGTAAAAACATGGCTTACAGCAAACAAATGTTATTTACATGCAGGAGTCAATGTTCCAACATGAAACACTAGATTTGTCTTTCAAAAACTAGAGAAACTACATAGTTTTAGTAAGGATCTTTTTTGGCTAACAGAAAAAAATTACATGTGCTTATAGTGAAGTGTCTTATGATAAAATAATTCTCTGGGGAAAAAGAAAGCCACTTTAGCAGGCTAATTTACCATCTTCAGCTTTTCCATGCTTGGATTGTTTATTCTATCAGTGTAAAGTGTTCCAAATACAGTACTAGTCACTGAAAGTCATCTGATTATAGAAGCAACTGCATTTTAACTTATAGACTGCTACATTAAAATCTACCATTAAACCACTTTGTTTTTATTATAACTAATGAAAAAGACTGACGTGAGGATGAATTCAATTATTATGGAATATCCACAGGCAATTTCCCCCTCTTTGGTACAAATCACGGCATGTGAGCAAGATAGTGGAACTCAAACAAAATATTTTCCTTCTTGCATAATGGATTTTGTGGCGAGGGTTTGGTTGTGGAAAGTCTCTAGATCTGCATTATTCGAACATGAACATTGTTTGACTAATAAATGTGACAGTACACAAGTATTTTTTTCAGGATATCAAACATTAGAACATAACTATGTTTGGCATCCTGTTCTAATCAGAACCCTCTACGTACATTCTTGATTAGATAACAGTCCACTCACATCAGGAATAAACAATTACTATCCTGTGGTATTTGACAAGTTAACAGAAAACTACCTCCATTTGGCTCCTAACAAAACATCAGTAAGTTTAATATTCTCAGTTTACTACAACAAACAGAGTCACTTATCTTCATTACAAAGAAGTTTTTGGTCTGAGAAATGTGCTATATTGCATAAAATCACATGACTAAATTACCTTTTGGGGGGGGGGGGGTGCGGGGTGGCTCCATTAGCCTACCTTATACGAGGCAGAAGAGATTTGAAACTGGCAGTTGCTGTTTGAAGCCTGGGGAGTGCAAGCAGCGCTCCTAACAGGCTGAAGGACCACAACACCACAGACAGCTCAATGCTAGCAGTGACCAGAGGAGAAAGAGCTCCTGGCTGGTTGCTGGACCTGAACATAGATGAGACCTAAGGTAAAGGTGAAGCATTCGCTGAAGGCTTGGGCCATAGAGAAGCAGAGGGGGATTGGATGACTGTCATTCTGTGTTAGGTGAGGCCACGGCATGTGGGTAGGCAGGGCCAATATCATAGTGCACCTAGGGCCTCCTCTGTGGCCAATATTTTCTCCCCTGGACCTATTACAGGTCAGTCTTTTATATCCTTCTGACATCTTATAGAGTGAGGAAAAATAATAGAAATCCAACCATTGAGCTAAGTACTACAGACATTCTGGTCTACAAGCACAAATATGTAGCAAACAAGGATAAGGTAGCAAAGTCACTTGACATGATCCACTGTTTGTGAGTGTGCTGGAGACGAACAAACAAGCTAGCCCTCTGATCACCAAACCAATGACTGGTGGGAACAGTCCAGAACATCCCAATACTGACACTGGACAAGAACATGGGCAGGTGAAAGTGAGAAAATCCCAGAGATACCAACCACCATTTAGATACTGCAGTGAAGATATTGCCTGAGAGGGTGTTTCAGCTGTCTTAGAACCTTTGTTGTATATACATGTGCTTTATGTATATTTGCAGTGTTGTTGCAGCTGCAGAACACCTTCAAAAGAAGAGCCTGGGAGCTTAAATCCAGAACATTGCTAGACACTAGTGCAATCCCCTACTCTGCTGGGGTGGGAACCTGGAGCTAGTCAGCACAGCCCATCAGGTAGATGCACCAACCAATTCAGTGCATATCCCAGGCAGTCTCCACTGGGCTTATATGGAGTCCCAGACTTAAAACAGCCTCCCAACGGATGTACACACCCCTGGGGGGGAGTGAGAATCCCATCTTTGGTGCATAATAACTCCTTGTGGAAACAGCAAAATGCCAAACAATCTCTCTGTGCTTGCAGGGATTAATCAAGCCATTATTTTATTGTGTCCTGTCACTCCCATTAGTGAGCCACATACTGTAGATTTGAGGAATCAATTCTTTTCTCCTCCACAGAATGGATTTATTCACAAAAATTCCATAGTGGAATCTGCAAACATTCATCAGTGTCAAATTGCTGTAGGTGCACAAAGTGACAGAGGCATATTCTCGGTATTGACTGGTATCTGACAAAACCTTTACTCACGAGAAAGATTTTTAGCTGCTCTATTATAGGGTACAGCATTAAGAACATTGCCATGCCACCATCAGCTAAAGGGAAAAATAGAAATGAAATTAAAATTTGGAGTGGTGGCAGTAGATCCTAATAACATACATAAAAATATATTAAGGAAATATAAACAATTATTTTAAGGTTCATGTGTGTGTATGGTTGAGCTAATAAAAGTCGGACGTCTGTATGTATGTTTGTTATAATATACAAAGTTTAGTATTTGACTAAAATTGCTATCAGCATCCTACATCTGACTGATCGCCCTATGTAGAACAAAATCACTTAAACCACCTACAACTCTATGACTTGATAGCTTTGGGTACTTTAATGAACATACTTGTGCTCATAGAATTTGTCTTTGTTTCTTAATATATGCTTTTAAGATCTATTCTATTAAGGAATAATGGTATGTTAAATAGAGACTATTTTGTTTTTAATGCTGCCCGAGTGTCAATCCTTTGAGCATAAGGCTGTATCCATCCTCCCAAGGGAAATAAAGGGCAGGGCTACATGACCGTGGCTGCTCCCCCGTCAACCCCGCTTACTCCTCCTGTCGAGGTGGAGTACAGGCATCGATTCGGGGATTGATTTATTGCGTCTAGATGAGACACGATAAATCAATCTCCAATACATCGAGCACTACCTGCCAATCCGACGGGTAGTGTAGCCATATCCAAAGTTAGTTCGTTCTGGAGAGTTTCCTGACGGTCATAGGGAAACCCATGGTAAAAGCCTGGCAATTCCTCTAGGATGGGCCATCTCCTTTTACCTACCAAAGCAGACAATCAAGTTTCTGGAATAGGCAAACTACTATAGGGGCGCCCCAAGTCTGATTTTTGGGGTAACAGAGCTGGTCAAGGATATTATATTAGTATCAATGAAAACCCTGGTTCTGTATTTGAAGGACTGAACAGAATTGGTGCAACGATGAGAGCACTGATAGTGACATAACTTATAAGCTTGCCATTCAAATAGTCTTTTAAATGTATATCTGTTTTGAAGTGTGGTTGATTATTTAACCATTTGGAATCCATCAGAGAAAAAAAAATTCCATCCAGAGGGTGGAACTTGATGAAGGATATAAATTAAACATTTTATATGAATAATTAGTTACACAAATCAAAACACATTACCGAAGGCAGGAGAACATGGCAAATATCCACACACAGCTGTAAGGCAGATGACTTGTGTAATCTTTCAGATTTATTTTTCTGTTGGCCACCAATAATATTTCTCTCTGAACATTTTGCTTTTCATTGTTCTATTCATGGGACTGATAAGGATTTCATATGTTCAGGAAGCAATGGCATACTAGGAAGAGTCAGAAACCTGGTATGGTTTGCAATTTGGTTTGAAAAATCTTCTAGTAAAAGAAGGAATGGTACCAACGCCCAAGAGACAAAGGTGTTCACCGAGTTTGATGGTATTGTTTCCTGAGTGAAGGTGACTGTAGCTTGGGTCCATTGCGTATATACATATTTTGGTTCTGTTACTTTAACCATATTTACTATGTAAACAACAAAAAACACATTTTAAAAGAAATTTTCTACTATAACATTTTTTTAAAGCCATCCTTTAAAATCAAATTGCCAAAGCCAAAATGTGGTGACTTATTTCTTCAGAGAAGCATCTTAAAGGTCACAAGTTCATTAAAAAGTATGAGTCTACTTTTCTGTTAGCCAAAGCTAAATTTATCACTTTGACATAAAGACCATTTAAAACAAAAAATATATTTTGATGGACATTTTCTTCCTTTCTACATACATTAGTTACATCTCATGCATTCACAACTTTTGGTAGCTGTTTAACTTAGTAATAACTCATAATCAAGTGTCTCTGTTTTATTGTTGACCAAAGTTTGGAGCTCCGCTTCCATATGCTCTAAAGTCTAAACAATAAGCAATTAGGTCTTTTTAAGCCTGTTTAACACTTCGATGCTGCATGCCTTACCAATAAAAGTAGCAAAAAAGGTGGCACATTAGCCAATGTTGTCAAATGTACTTAAAAACTTTTAAAAGTGAATGAACTTAACAGTAAAGGTCATTCCTTCTAAAAGTACCTTTTCTCCAAAAGGCCTCATTTGCCCATGTTTAAAAAGGTATTTTCATTAGACATCAAATTTTATCCTAAATACACCTGGATGAATCAGGTTTAACTCAATACCCTGTGATAGAGAGCCAAATTTGAGTCAATATGCATTGAGCAACGCATGAAAAGGAAAATTTTTGCAGACTTAACAAGTGTCTGGAGTAGGTAGCAAGTCCCTGATTATTTCCAAGAACACATTGAGACTAATGTGGTGAAACTTTATACAAAGTAGGAATTACTATGATCAGGACTCCAGTAAAAGTTATGTGTAAATGCTACACAATAGCCTGCTGGCCACTCCAGTTAGGGACAACATTTTGGAAACATTTAAACATTGCTACCCAGAACTATGCCTACAAAAAATAATACATTTTCTTTTTCTGAATGCCTAAATTTCTAGCTGTGCACCCTCAGAGATGTACCCCAAGAATGAAAAATGTAAACAAACCATAGTAGCATTTCTCAGTGATAAATTCACGTTTTATATCCAATGCTCCATTGAGATCATAATCCTAAGTCTGCACAGTAAGAAATATAACTTTACCTGATACTAGAAAACCATTTTGACTTCTCCTTATAAATCCAATATTGCAAATTTACAAGAAGCAAAGAGGAAAGAGTGCACAAACTGCTAGAAAAAGCAAGAACACTAAACATACAGTTTTTTAATTTATAGGAATCAGTGGTTTCTCCTCTCTCTTTTTCCAGATATTGGTTTGACTATCTTTCTTAGCCACGGGTGGTCTACCTCTTTTTTTAGATGGAGAAGTACTGGTCTCATGCCCTTTCATTGTGGGTTTTTTTTGAGGTGGTTCTTCAGTGTGCTGTTCTACGACCTGTCCACTTCCTCCATCCAATAGGTGTCTCACAGACTGATCATCAGGGCTACAAACAGTGGTCCCACTTTCGCTGCTGCTCAGATCCAAATCTTCCAGATAAAGGATCTTAGACTGATGCATGCTTTTAATGAAAGTTTTCTCTCTCTCCAGTTTTCGACTGGGATGATGCTCATTCATGTCCACGCCAGAGTCCAGGCTGGTGTCATTACTTTCTGTTTTTCTGCCCTTTTTCAGATCTATAAAAGAGTGCCTCACTTGAGCGACTGGCTTTCCATCTAGTGACACAAACCAAGCTCTGGGGTGTGGGGATGGTTTTCCTTTAGAAAGCTCCAATAACGTTTGTTCTGAAATACCTTGAAGTTCAGATGAAAATGGTGTCATAACTGCTTCATTCAGTGTCCCAGGAACAGAGACAGACTCCAGCAAATTATTGGTATACCGACCCCAGTCTGAAGTTTGTGAGGATAAGCCCTGCTGACCATCTAATGTGGCTTTCTCATCTCTGCAGGTGGGGGGCTGGAGAGGAGAGTGCATTGGCATTTTAGGGAGTGTCTGTGTATAACTTTCTCGATTCATGAGCTCCATCATTGGGCTGTAGACTAACTGCCCTTTTCTTGGCAAAGTAGCTGATTTAGCAGCATGTAATTGCTCCGGAGAGTGAAACAGGTCAGAGGTTTGAAGGATGGCAACAGGCTGACTGTAAATATGCATTAGTTGTTCTGGGATATGGGAAAGCCCATACATCTCTTCGTTCACTGCAAGATATCGGTTTTGGTCTTGAATGTCCCTGGGAGATTGGGAAACACTGCTGTTAATATGCTTTGGTGGCTGTAATTGTCTAACTCCAACATTAGGCTCCAAGGACTGGGTTGAATTCCTCAAATTACTCTGATTGGATGATTGATATGAAACATTTTCTGTGTAGATTTTAAAATTGTCCCAAGCTTTCTTGTCCTCTGTTTCCATAGAAGTCTTTCTGTGAGGGCTATAGGAGGAAAGCTTGGGCATGTATAATTGTGACTTATCCTCTAGCTTTACTGACCCCTTCACAGCACTGATGTGATTTATGTGGGTTGTTGATGTTGTCTGATCTTTTTTTAAGACCTCCAGTTTAGTTGTATTTTTTTCCCTCTTACGTGATTGGCCACATTTATCCCTATGGGGGGGGGGGGGGGAAAGGAGAGGGAGATAATTGTAGACATATGATTCAAAATACTAGTGATGAGCACAGATTGCATTTAAGACTTCACAGACTAAAAGGTATGATATACAATTTGAAAACCAGTAGGTACCAACTTAAACCTGTTAAAAAACCAGTGAAATCATTTGTGATTGCACTGCATATTACTGTAGTGTACATATTTAAATAAGTTTGAAAAAGACTTGAAACACATGCACTTCCTAGATATTACTAAGAAAACAATTATTTTGTCTCAAAAGAGCCCCATTTGTTCACTTAAAAAAACCATTCATAATGAGCATATTAAAGCTTTTCTTTTTCCTTACCTGCAGTAACAGAGAAGAACAGTGAAGAATCCAATGATAATGACTATAGTACCTCCAAGTATGGCTGTAAGGAACACTGTGTGATAGGTTGTTATGTCCTTAGAAACTGCACTAAAAATGGAGTCTAGATTTTTCAAACACAAAACCAAACAAATTAGATGTCAAGAACTAAGAACTGTGTTTCTGGTACAAAACTGCGTTTGATAAAATGCACTATAGTTTTCTAGCCGCTGTTATGCTCTCTTGCACTATCCTGCTATTGGTCATTTTAGCCACTATGGAAATGTGGGAACCATCACCAATATCAAATCACACCTCAGAGGCTGATGTCACAAACACTGACTTATTGCCTTTGCATTTGCTCAATTCCAACCAAATAGTGTTCATGCTGTATGTCCGAATCTGTTGCAAAATCCTAGTTCTGAACAGAGCTGCTGTCACGTCATGTCATTTTAATTTTAAAATTCTGAAGTCACATTTTCTCTTTCAAAATTTGCCCATATGAATCCCCACTCCAGGGATAAGTTCAATTTTAAATGTGCAAGCTCAGATTCTTCTACATAAGCACTGGAGCCAATCAATCCAACCCCATCCTCCTCCCTTAGTTCTAAAATAGACAGAGGGTTTCAAATGTTTTTCAGTTCATTATGTTGATACTTCTCTTCTAAAGTATGCCCAGAAGATGGCAGTAATATATATACCTAATATGGCTTGGCTCTCTCTCCCCACAAAAATGTATCTGACAAGAGGTCTGAAAATGTGGAAGATGAGGGAGACCATGTTCTGAGGCACTAGCTGATCCGGAAGAATACTTTTTCCACTTATTGGAAAGGATTCCACAAATCATATTTCCTCTTTCGAAGTGATGCTGGGTTGCAGGGCACTTAGGCATATGCAGCATACGCAGCTGCATAGGGCACCTGAAAATTTGGGGAATCACTCAACTGGGTCTTAGTGTCCTCTCCCCCCTCCCCCTTCCTACTCCTGTTCTGATCCTTCTAGTAATTTAAAAGTGAAAAAGCCTTCCAGCCTGTCAGACCAATTAGCACAACATTGAAACTATTAAAGAGCCATTCAAGTGTTAATGAAGCCATTTAACAGGCATTTGCCAACCTCCCAGTATATACTGTTCCTTTCTGAATTTACTGACAAAAACAGTTGTGCATTACTGTAATATTTACTCAGAACATGTTAGTCTACAGGGCCTTAGTTTAAAATTTGCTTTACAATATTTCATTAGTGAGTTGTTGAAGATTATAAAAATCACATCTCTAAAAAATCCTTCCATAGATTTTTTCTATGCACAATCATCTTTAGCCTTAAATGCTTGGATCTTCAGACATAGTTTTTTAAATAAATCCTTCAAAATACACCCTGATCTAAAATACACATTTTAATTTTAACTAGCAAAAATACCCAGCGTTTTTCGGGCAATTTGTAATTGGAAACTGGGATGTAAAAAGACTACAATGTTTTTTATTAACACAAATTTTTTTCAGAAGTCTCATTTTGTCTAAGTAATTTCATTCTCTTGCATTTAGATGTGGTTTCTCCGATACATTTTTGCTTTTTACGTGGCATAACGAATGGGGTCCTTTTTAAGAAAAAAACAGTGTATTTAATTATGTTTGCACTACACACAAGGGGGCCGTTGGAGGGGGGAAGAGCTGAGCGAGTGGGGGGCTGTTGGAGGGGGGAGGGGGCAGAGAGCTGAGCGAGTGTGGCATCCGTTGGAGGGGGGTATTACTACATCATAACTATGTCACAGAGAACAGCAGGTGTTAACCTGATGCCCAGCTGATGTTAATGGGCTTTAAAGAATTTCACCCCTAGGGGGTGTAAGAGGTGAGATTTGAAAAATTTTCAATTCTTACCCTGATTAGGACCCCAAAGCCCATAACTGTACCAAATTTCAAGTCTCTAGCTCAAGCGGTGTGGAAGGAGTAAGGGAACATACATACACACACACACCCATACACCATTTGACTTTTATATATATATAGATTACTATGGTAAAAAACAACAACAACAACAACCACCTTGCTTCCAAGGTCTTCCTGTCCTTTCTGTCCATCCTTTTATCCCTTCACAGCTCCACCCCACCCCACTTGTTAAGAGAGCCCTTAAAGAGACAACAGCCCTTTCCTTCCACAAAGGTAAACAAAGAGTTCCCCTTTCTTTACTTTGACTATACGAAGAACTAGTTTTAAGAGAACTCTTCAGCATAATCAGTATCTAGTAAGATATAAAATCCTTTGTTATGCCTAAAATCTTTGGAAACATGTTTTTTAAAGTTGGTGAAATTTCATAAACATGCCTATTGTTATGGAGATCACATAAATTAGTGTTCCTTTTTCTAAAAGCAATGAATGAACATTGTTGTGAACACACCAAGCCTCTGTGAATGATTAATCACTCCAGATTACTACATATTTAACTCACTGAAACAAACACATTATTTTAAATAACTTTATGAAGACTTAAGAGTACATTTTAAATATAAAATCAGCTTAGAAATACTGATTAAGAAAATGTAAAACAGAAGAGCTGCATCATGTATTCCATAATATTTAATGTTGTATTCAGCAAGATGGCTGACTCGCCCTTACTATAAAGTTTTTGCAAATACAACTCTGATAAACTTCAGGGCATATCAAAAAACCTGTGACTGACATTTTTTATTCCAAAATTTCGTGCTTTTAATTAGGTACCTTCCGCATTTCCAGTCTTGACCATCTGGCATGCAGTGGAAAACATGCCTCGTTTTCTTTAGAAAGAAATTGCAGAAGAGTATTTTTTTCAAATGTCATTTGCTTCATTTAGGTTCAGGGATTTGGCTGGAAGGGGGTGAGCAGGGTGGAGGAGGGAGACAGTGGGGAGAACACAGAGCCTGGGGCGGAGCAGTGGAGGAGTATGGACGGGGCCACAGGCAGAAGAGATGAGCTGGGGAGCTAGCCTTCCCGAGCCACAGCTTCACCCACTGCCCATGACAGCAGGTAAGAGCGGGTTGGCTCCTGCACACCCAGCGTGAACTGCAGTCTCCTTAGGCAGGAGTCATATTCACAGAGCCAAACTCGTTGGTGACATACATTCTGCACAAGGGAGAGGGTATAGGGGTCTCTGCGAGGAACTGTGATGCTCCGCCGCCATAAGGCAAACCCGGGATGCCGTCAGGCATAGGTGCACCAGTTTAATAATACTGCATAGGTCCTCATAAATCCTAAGGATGGCTTAGGTTGTGCAGTGTTGCATTCCCAGCAATCCTCAAGCCAGCTGTATCGCTAGCAGGTAAAGGACACAAGTATGCATGTGTTTGTGTTGTATACAGAAGCACCCTCAGAATTCCATCTTATTAACAATGACTCATCAGACTGAAGCCACCTGCATCCCAATTTTTCCTGTATTTTTCAACATGAAAATTATACTGACAAACAGCTATTACGTTATTATTTGGATAATGCAATGATTTCTGTGTTCTAATAATATGCAATACCTCTGGTTCCAGGCACTGGAGATGCTATCCAGTATCCCAAGTGCGGAGCAACATACGTCCATACTAAATGGTCATTTGCATTCTTGACTATTCCCAGCCCACGGCTTACCCAAGCACCTGAAAAAGAAGGCAGCTATTAAACATATCACATATCATGGGACATGGCTTTGTTTTATATATGGTTCTACCATTGAAAAGGGCATTACATAAGCAAGTCATCAGAAAAGTATGGAAAATCAAAAGGGGACCATTTAAAATAAAGCTCTTCTGGGACTTTCTTCTTATACGCTAAACCCTGGTTGACACACAAATTTGTATGACTTACCTAAATCTTTTCCTACACCTGATTTAGATATTTCAGTGCAATTCTATGAGTGGACAGTTGTTTTAAAATAAGAGTGACTAAAGTCAATCTACTGGTTTATTAAATGACTTTAGCCAGTTTTATTCCAAAATAATAATAATTATTATTATTATTTGTAGTAGTAGTAGTAATAATAATAATAATAATAATAGAGTCCTCACACAGACTTGCACCAAAATAATTTTAATTCATATCTTCTTCTAATTTACTGAAAGGCCTAAATTTATTAAGGGTGGGTAATTTAAGCACAATGAATAGAATTTCCAGGATTAGTTATTAGCATACAAGCAATGGTAATCCATTAAAACTGCAACGGAATCAACAATACCTGCCTTAAACATTTTTTTTCTGTTTAAGTTGTCTAAGGCTGAAACAGCTCAATTAGCCCAAGGAAGACTTACTGTTAGGCTACAGATCCCACACCATTTGTCTTGCAGATGTGTCTGCTTGAAGCAGAACTTCAGACCGGGGACCAAGCTGTGCAGCACCCTGTCCCCAGAGGAGACTCTGTGGAGAGGAGCTGTGGGGACTGCCAGCCGCTGTTTACCTAGAGGAGATGGAGGACTCTCCGGCAATGGAGCCCTGCCAACAGATTATGGTAGGAAGTAGCCCAGGGAAACCAGATATTAGTCCAGTTGTGTTGCTGGGAGACAAGTCAACGTGTTTTGGTGATTTCCCTGCTGACCCAGTGGTGGAACCACACGCCACTATTAGGGTCCTGCACTGGGACTTGGTAGAATTGGGGGGCCTGGGTCCCCTGCCACTAACCCCACTCCTGGGCTGGTTACCTACTCACCCTAGGTGGAGTGCCTGTGTTGCGTTTGGGGCTTGCACCAGCCAAGAGGCTGTGAGCCCTAGACTGGGAATTGCTCGGAGGCTCAACCTAAAGACTGCTTGTTACTGTGGCCCGCCCAAAAGGGCCTGGGCTGTAGACTATTAATTGCTGCCTACCCAGCCCAGGGTCTAAGCTAGCTTCTAATTCCCTGTGATTTGACTGATGGAGATAGTGAGTCAGCGTGGCCTCCCTCTGAAGTGGACAGGGAAGGACAGCCACAGACTCACTACAGAGAACCATTTTACAAAGTACAAAATGGTGCAGTAAGCTAACAGATGAGAAGACAGCACAATTCGTCCCACTTCAAGCCATCCAGTCATGGTGGAGGAGGGGGGAGGGTTTGTGTGTATAATGTGAAGGAAAGAAGAGGGTAACACTCGATATATGAAACCATACGTTTAGTAAAAAGGAATTATTTCATTAGAGGTAATTTTATGAGAAGTGCAATCTAGATTCTCATGAGAATTAATCTCTGTAAAAGTCCTATCTGGAGTGAGAATAAAAATATCTATGCAAAGTAACAAAGATTTGTAATCACCTTTAAAATTAGATAGTTAGCATTCTTTATTTTTTTACTTTGTGCTCCATGGGAAACAGCATGTTCTAAGAAAAATGTTGGGGTATTTATTTGTAATTTAATTACCCTTTAGTACCCTTTAAACAGAGTGATGTAATTTTCAGTTATCTCATATTGAGAACAAGAGTACTTTAAATATTACTGATGCAAATACTTCAGTAAGAGTCAAAAAAAGGATTAGCTCTGTATCAATTAGAATAGTATCTATAGTAGCTGAGATACAATTACATAGGCTTATATTTCAGGCATAAGCTGATTGCCAGAGAGAGTCAGGACTCCCTGCCAATATAGTATTGCAAGATGAGATGCATTATGGAGGTTTCTGCCTTCCTCTGGTGCATATGAGCCAGTCAACATGATCACTGCTCTATTTCAATTTAGTTGTTACTGCAAATATGTAACATGGAGATATTTTTATGTCAGATTACAGCAAAAGAAAAGGTCTAATCTAATTCTATTATTTCTCCTATATAAAACTATTTTACTTTCTGAACTGTTCTCAATAATCATAAAATAACAATAGCAGCGATAAAACAGACTAAAGCTATGTCAGTCCCAATGTTAACGTTTCATTTCAAGTGAACATTAGGGGTATGACTTTGAAGCACAATATATTCAAATAATTCTTAATTTTGAATGTCTGTGAAACCATCAGCCAAGACACCATCATCATCCTTGAATTGACATTAGTTTTAAAAATCTATCTTGTCCCAAATACTTATGCAATTGTGAAAATAAAGATCAACATGTGATCGATCGATCGATCGATCATTAAAACTACTCTTTGATATAACTCATTTCCATACATATGGTTCATGGCTAAATTCATCAAAGCAGGGATGCCCTTTTGAAAAAACAAAAATGCAAGTTAAAACACTTACAACCAAGAAAATCCTGCTAAAATATTTATGACCCTACTTTAAAAAAGAAAAACAAAACCGACAGGATTTAGTGCTATACATTATTCGATACATGCACTCATATTCAAACTACTTTACATCACACTAATGCTACATATTGTAGTGTATGATGTCCAGCATGAAAGTGGGATTCCAAAGTACACAGCAGACATACCAGTTTTCATATCAAATGTCCAGGCAGGTATAGCATCTCCTGATTTTACCCTATTTGTCGGTAGAAGAGGCAGTGTAATCTGAATTGGACCAGTCACTTTCAATTCTTTCCCAGCTGAAAGGAGGTTTACACATATTGCAGCAAGAGGGGTCAATTCAATGCTTTTAAAACCTAATCAACATAAGGAATAAATTGTCCATAAATACTACACACACTAGAAAATATTTACTATTTTTTAAAAAATGGGTTTTCATTTGTACCTAAAGGCAAGCCATCATGAGAATATATGGTCTGTACCACTAGATGTCAATAAAACTCAAGTCTCAAGCATTTCACCTCTTCAATTAATACTTTTTAATAACTGGTAAACAGTAAATCCTATTTAAAGTCTGTAAAAGAGAAATATATCTTTTAAACGGAGCTGGTTCAACAGTACTCACAGATTCCAATATTAAGTAAATTTGGCTTTTGGAGAGCTATACCTGGTAGCAGGTACTTTAAATCTCAAATACCAGACTAGCTATTGTATGTTGAATATTGCAGACCAAGTCAAATGATTTGTGAATCCACAAACATTAAGGGCGGGTTCTGATACAGATCAATCAAACTGAAGCTCCAATAGTCACGATATATTTGCATGTCTTTTCCAGTATTCAAGCAGCTCTTTTATTAAAATTTACTGAAAGGATTAATTTGCTAATTTAGAAATTTCTGTAGGGTTAATCATGAAATACAGTACGTATGGCTGGTCAAAATATTCATAGGAACCACTGTGCTTGCACTGTTTTATTGTATGGGCTGTAACTTTGTCTCCATTTGTTCTTCTTGCACTAATTTGCAATAACACACATACTATGTGATACAAATACTTCAGGATCCACATTGTGACAGGTTGCCCAGGAAAGACAAACAGAATTGTTAAGTAGCAGAATGACATTAGAGCTTTGCACACTGTTAGAAACTAGTTGCGAGACAACTGTCAGTGTATCAAATATCAGCCTCTACCTGCTATAAAATACAGTCCTGAAGGAATAGGCTCTATGAATAATTTAAAAAAGACATCAGACAGAATTTAAGGGAAGAACACTGCTTATCTCTGATGATTCAAGTTCAAAAGTTGTATCACAAACAATTTTTTCAAAATCTTCAAATGGTCCACACACAAATAAGATACTGGTATTTGTGAGAATTCTGATTAAATACAAATTAAACAAACTAGTATAAAACTCAGATAATTTGGCTAGAAGCCACGTCAAGGACATCATCCAATTCATATTAATGAAACAATAAAACGGCAGCAAATTTTTAAGAGCCTTGCTTTACAGTGGGCATTGGAAAGAAAAGGAAAAAACATTTAAGTAGGCTGGAATAAACTAATGAAGCTCCATTGACTTCAATAGACCTAACCCAGTTTACACTACTTGCGGATCTCGTCACAAAATTCTGAATTCATTCTGGAAAGTTGTGAACACCTTCAACTCCAAATAAAAATCAATGGGAGCTGAAAGTGTTCTGCACATTGCAGGATCAGACCTTGCACTTAGGGGTTATGTTAGAATGTGTGAAACTCCCAGAGAAGGAAATCAGTACATGGCTCTCAGTATGACTATTTATGCCCGTGGAAAAAAGGTGTTTATGATGTTCATGCCTAGTAGAGGTGAATGAGATGTAAAGTGAAGTGAATTACTCATCTACAACATAACGTGTATTGGTTCAATCCAGCTCTTGTGAAAGTCAGAAAGAGTTTTGCTATTGAGTGAAATGGGAGCAGCGTCAGGGCCTTGTGACTACAAAATGCACATTTAAATAAGTACGTACTTACTTGTATTATGTTTTGAAAGTGCGGAGTCTAACAAATTTAATATACCTGATTTATTTAGAAGAATTCCTGTTGTATAAAGAAAATTGTCCACTTTCAAAAACTGCTGTGGCACTGTCAAATAGGCGGTCACATTTGTAATATGATGGCTAATAGGAAGTTTTATTAAATTTTTTGGAAACTGAACACTTGGTTGAGATTTGGCATCTGAAAAACAGAAGAGTAACATTTTAAACTAGCAGTGGTTCAATCTGAATTAATGCTTTCTATGGCCAAACTGTCCAGAAATCGTCTGCAAAAAACACTGCTTCAAACTCCTACTCTCCAGTGTTTGCAACTGTCTAGATTTAGGCCAGTACTTGCTGCTAGCATATATACATCATCATCTGAAAACATAATACACCTGACCCTTGTTAACCCTTGTTATAGCCCGGGGTTCGGGATCCATCCATCCATCCCGTGCTAACGTGGAGGATGCATTAGCACGGGGGACATGCTGCCATAGATCCCAAATCTAAATATTTAAATTTGGGATCCATGGCAACGACCACGCTGTACTTGAACCTGCACTATAGCGACACAGGCCACAGCAAGGGCACGGTGTAATTTCTTATTATTCCCATCCCTAGTGCTTGGCTTCCCTACACACACTCTGCTACAGCAAACGTTCTCCAGCTTCAATCTTTCCTGAGGCAGATACATTTCAAACAACGATCTTGGGTAACCCTAAGACTACCAGAGCCTCTCAATGCAGTGGAATAATGCACATGCACGCCAGTGCAATGAGCTCCTCTGGGATTTCTGGTGTTTTTAATAGCAGTGATTCTCCAAAGGACATGTGTTCAATCCATTAATCTCTCCCCCTCCAACTCCCACCCCTATATGTTCAGAGTGCAAAATCAGCAGCTTTCTATTCAGACTCTCTTAGGATTTGAGATGAGAAGTCAGAAATACATAATAAGTATAGGGAGAATAACCGAATGTCTGCATGGCTGTAAATAACATTCACATCCATGGAAGGCTGAAAGAGTTGGAAGGAGCATGCTTGCTACAATAAATACACAATCTGAGGACCAGCTCTTCAGATGGTATAAATCAGCATAGCCCCAATCCAGTAGAGTTGTGTCAATTTATACCAGTTCGGAATTTGGCGATAAGTAATATGTCTATTTATTTTTAGTGGAAACCAGTACCAGGAGCCATTGCTTTGCTAAGAGCTGCACAAGGCGGAAAAACATTCATTTGTAGCCCCCTAAGTGCACAGAAAACAACAATATTAGGGATGTCACTGACTTGTCCTACAGAATTTGTTGCCCAAAACCCAGTTGTATTAATTAGTTAAGGCACATAGCCTTACATACAAGAGGCGTTTACATCCTATCCCATGTAGTGCTGTACTTACCAGACAGTTTTCCAGTAATTAAAACTGTATCTTCAAACAACCATATATTAGCTTGGCTTTGTGGGAACAGTGAAAGTGTTACAGATGAGTATACTGTGGAAAGACAGATTACATGTGTAAAAGTTTCAAAGAAAGCTGTGAACAAAACACACGGTTCTGAAGACAGGTAAACAATGGGAAAGAAAGAAAGAAGGTACGGGAGGACCAAAGGACTAAGCGGTTCCACTAGTCCAGAGATTAATCATACTGGCTAGGCAGTGTGGACTACTAAGTGGTGTACGTGTTCCGTGGATTAATGGATAGCCTGAGCCCATCCCCTATTTAAAACAAAAAACAAAAAAACAGGCGCTTTAAAACACACCCTAATAAAACTATTAAAAACAAAATGTGATAGTTAAAAGCAGGCCATTCACTGCTGAACACATAACTAAATTGACAGATGGAAGAGTTTAGAGCAGTAGCTCTGAGCCACGATGAAATTTCAGCCTCTCGGTACCCCATAATCTTAACACTTTCTATATTGCTAGCTGGCCTTTCACTCACTCTGCTATGAACATGAGAAATACACATGTACGTGTACACATACATGTGTGTGTGTGTATATATATTACATGACATATACATACATATATGCATATACACATGCATTCACTTTCTTCAAATCAGGCCCCCACTGCAGTATCATCTCTCAGTGGACAGAATTTCAACAACAGTTAAAAATATTTTTATTTCAGTTTTAAAAATCCATGTTATAATTTTGTCAAGTCTAAAGGGTCATTTATCTTAAATACCTGGCATTTAATTATGACCTACTTTGACTTAGTCAAGTACAGTTCACTACAATTAGATGGATTACCCAAGGAAGAAAGAAGCTTCAATTGTACACAGTGTAATAAGAGGATTTTAAAGGGTTTACTTACTTGGCATTCTCCCAGTCTTCCAAGGCAATGGTGTTAACATGTAGCCCTCTTTGTAAGATGCAATAGTTAAACTTAGACCTAACTTGTAGGGAACTTTAATTAATACTACTCCATTGTTTCCAGTGAGGGTGGAGTTTGTCTTTGTGTAGTTCACAAACACTTCTACAATTGCTTGGGGTAGGTACTGATGACTGATGATGTCATTTACTTGAACTTTCAACATGAACACAGATCCTATGGAAAAAAAGGGGGAGGAGGGGAAGTGATAGTCATTATGGGTTATGACCTAAGTAATCATACTTTAAATTACCAGGCTGAGGAGGAGCCGGGTGGGGGGGTTGACAGCTCCCGCTGGGCTCCCCGCTGCGGGGAACCGGGCGGGGGGGGGGGTTGACAGCTCCTGCCGGGCTCCCCGCTGTGGGGAGCCGGGCGGGGGGGCTGACATCTCGCTCCCGGCTGTGATCAGTAAAACCTCTATATAACGGACTAATTCGGGTGAGGGGGGTGTCCGTTAAAGCCAAAAGTCCTGTTATTTAATGATTTTTAAAAATTATTAAATAACGGACTTTCGGCTTTAACGGACACCCCCTCGCCCGAATTAGTCCGTTAAATCGAGGTTTCACTGTACTTTTTCTTTTAAAAGGCCATTTTGGATCACTAGATCCATTGGTCACAGACTCTTGAAGGGATGAACTGCAGCTACCCAAATCCAGTTGGATCTGTTGGGTTAAACATGTTTCATCTACAGAGTACTGTAGGACAGGACCTGGTCTAAGAATGGAAGACATGCATAATTCCACTGAGGATGAGATACATAATGTACTTGAGATACAAAATGTACTTGTCAGAGTAAGTTACAGATATCTTCTTAACCCCCAGGAACAATCTCTGAAAGATGTCATTAATCAGAGATTTTCCATCATAGCTAGACTCTACGATTATTCACCATCAACACCAGGTCTGCACAACATGCGCCCCAAGGGCCACATGTGGCCCGCACGGGCTCACTGTGTGGCCCGCGGGGGGGTGAGTAGGAGTGGGACAAGCCAAGTGGGGTGTGTGGGAGGAAGCAGATGGGGGCGGGGCAAGGGTGGGGCTTCTCGGCCCAGAGCTGGGTTTTTTGCAGTAATATGGCCCTCACGGCTTTCCGAGTTGTGCACGCATGATCTACACCATCACCAACTACATATAAAAGATTTAGTACACTTCTCCAATTTTAATAAACTCTTTAAAAACAATGAAAAGATCTACGAAATTATAAATCGGAGTTTAAGTACAACAAATCTAAATTACACTATCCGCTAATTTAAAATATAATGCTTCTCAAGAGCACTCGTGAGAATGCTTCTCAAGCGCACTCTTTGGTGGAAAAGACTGGAATCAGGCCATAATTCCTGGCTGAAGTCTTAAGAGGGAAGGCACAAAAACTAGAAACCCGGAGGGAATAAATCCCATCCACTCCTCTCCAAATGGATCCCAAGCATGTGGTGAAACATATGGTAGTCACAGAGAAACAAGTGTTCAAATGTAAAAAGCATTTAGCCTGGGATCAAGGGACTGGGAGAGTCTGTGACTTTCTTCCAAGGTCTTCTATGGAGGAAGTAGATATCATTACAAGAGTCTAACTGCATCTCTGTCCCTCTGAGGTCTCTGAGCTCACCCCCCTCAGGTTTTAGACCTCATGGGGTAGAATTTCACAAGTATTCCACTCTTAGACCGAGCCTGTGACCAGAGGTATAGACTGATCAAACAGCATACTTTAAACAAAGTGTTGTTTATTTAGAAGTAGATGCAAAGAATTAAAGAAAAAAACTGATTTTTTAAAAAGTCTACACACGTCTCTATTACCATGTCCTGATGGTAACCAACGTAAGCCTAACTTCCTCATACACATCCAGAGAGGTCCTGTGTCAGTCTGGTTTTCTAGAACAACAGCTGCACCGCCTCTCTTTAGAGAGCGTCCCTTTTAATACGGCAGAAAAGTGCATTTGTTCCCAGGCTTTGACCTTTATGTTTTGAACAGATTTTGTAGGTTCACTGGAGATGGTGGTAAAATCATGAACACTACCAGTTCTACCATTGTCCCTTTACAGCTACCAGAACAAACAGTTAAGTTACCTTGAGACATTTTTTTCCTTCCTTCCTATTTCTCCAGACAGTCTCCTGCTGAATTAAACCCACAGCCATACAGAAAACAAGCCAATAACCAGACCAACATACAGTATTCATAAATTACCATGGAGTACATCCAAATTCATCACTGCAGCCAACTCTGCTTGCCTGGACTAATCCTGAAAGGGAGGGGCTGAAATCTACATAGGGAAACTCCAATAAGTTTCATACTCTCTCCAAAAGCTGCAGGGTCAGCTAAAGAGACACTGCTAGAATCTGTGGACCTGCCTGAGAAAGAACGCAATATTGGGTATGTGTGTGTTTATCCTAGTGAATAAAAATATACCAGCAACGCATCACATCTGTTGCTCCCCATAAGATTTTCATTCTCTCAGTCTAGTTCTCAACTCCCTGTATCTGATCTACTGTATTGTATTTGTCTGCTTTTTAAACACTGCTAAGTAGAGGATTTGACATCCCCTTGTGATCCCCAGTCTCTTGCAGAGATTATAATTACAGTGACTTTGTGTTTGCTTCAAACTGGTGTTTCACTGATAACAGCAGCATGCTGCACTTATTCTCAAGATGTTCTGCATTACCTTAATTAATTGTGCATTCTGGATTCCAGATAAACTATTAGGGAATCCCTGGCAGCAGGAACACAGGAGTAAGTAGAGGGAATACCAAGAATCAGAGAGGTAGCCGTGTTAGTCTGGAATAGCAGAGGTAACAAAGTCCTGTGGCACCTTAAAGACTAACTATAAAGTTTTGAAGCATAAGCTTTCGTGGGCTAATACCCACTTTGTCGGATGCAAGCAGTGGAAGTGTCCAGAGGCAGGTATAGAAAAGTAGGCAAGAACCAGGTGGGAGGTAAAAAGGTTAGTCCAATTAGGCTGAACCAGCTTGTTATCTCCGATCAGGGAGGGTGGGTTATTCTTCTAGCATTTGAATGGGGGTGTCGAGGGGTCTGCTCTTACCCGGGGCGCCTCCTGCTGGGATTGTGGGGAATTAGCGAGGTCCCAGGGTTGAGGGCGCCCCCTGCCGGGTGGCCTCCGCCTCTTGTCAGGGCCCGGTCGGTGGTGAGTCACCCCGTCTAGGCACCCATGTCGTCCGGCGTACCGCGTCTGGAGAACGGGCCCTCGCCGGTCGGGTTGTGGCCTGGGCTCTCCTGGCCCAAGCAGCCAGCAGTACACAGTCTTGTTAGGCTGGCGGTCGTCTGGGCTCTCCTGGTCCACACAGCCAGCAACTACACAGTCTTGGTTCAGGCTGGCTTTCGCTTGGGCTCTCCTGGCCCAAGCAGCCAGCAAATACACAGTCTTGTTAGGCTGGCGGTCGTCTGGGCTCTCCTGGTCCAAACAGCCAGCAAATACACAGTCTTGTTAGTCTGGCAGTCGTCTGGGCTCTCCTGGTCCAAACAGCCAGCAAATACACAGTCTTTGTTCAGGCTGGCTTTCGCTTGGTTCCCTTGCCCAAGCAGCCAGCAAATACACAGTCTTGTTAGTCTGGCAGTCGTCTGGGCTCTCCCGGTCCAAACAGCCAGCACGTACACAGTCTTTACTCAGGCTGGCTTTCGCTTGGGCTTCCCTTGCCCAAGCAGCCAGCAACTCCACAGTCTCTCTCTCCCTCTCTCTCTAGGTTCGGCTCGGGCTTTGGGGCTCCGGTCGCCGAGGTAGCTAGCCCCTTCGTTTCCCCTCCCGTGCCTGACCTTAGGGTTCCTGGCCCGTGGGGGTCCAGTCCATTCCGGGCTCCTCCGGGTAGCTGGCGGCTGGAACTCCGGGCCAGTCGTCTGGAGTCTCGGGGCTGGCAAGTGGGTGTCCCGTCAGGTCGCCCCCTGCGTCCGCTGGATCCACCAGCATCGGGGTCTCACCTCCTGCTTCTGCCTCCGCGGGAGGCTCGCTGCCCAGGTCCCCGTTCCCACCTGTCCTGAAGGCGGAGTGGGGGCCGTTGGGGGCGTCTGGTTCGCCCGCAGCCTCGGGGTGCTCCGCTCCCTCCGTTCCCAGGCAGGGGGGAGGCCAGTTCTCCCAGCGGGGCTCCGTCCTCCCGCTTCCGCCCCCCCCTCGGCTCCCGGCCCCGCCTTTTGTGCATCCGGGTGGCCGGGTGCACTTCCGGGGCGGGGGGCGTGGTCGCGTCGGCTCCGCCGTCCACGGCGGATCGCTGGTGCGGGGGCTGTCCCCCCCGTAGGGGGCCCATCCGGGCCCGCTACAGGGGGGTGTGAACATGGAGAGAGGAGAAACTATTTCTGTAATTAGCAAGCCATTGTAGGTCTTTGTTCAATCGGAGATTGTTTGTGTTGAATTTGCAAATGAATTGTAGCTCTGCAGTTTCCCTTTGCAGTCTGGACTTGAAGTTTTTTTGCTGCAGTATGGTGACTTTTAAATCTGTAATTGTGTGTCCAGGCAGGTTGAAGTGTTCTCCTACAGGTTTTTGTATATTGCCATTCCTAATATCTGATTTGTGTGCATTTATCCTTTTTCGTAGGGACTGTCCAGTTTGGCCGATGTACATAGCAGAGGGACACTGGTGGCATATAATGGCATATATGACATTGGTTGTGTTTTTGGAAAATGAGTTCTGTCATCACCACAAACTCAAATGTGTATTGACCCTCATCAAAATGGGTATTGACTAATCACTTTTGTAGCATTATGCATCTTCACTACAGAATGGACTGTTAAACAAGCTGGTATCTGTTTTATATCCAGGTGTTTTAAGTGTTTTACCATAAACACAACAGCATTTTAATTATGTCAAATACCATGTAATTTTTATTTAAACAGCACTAAAATTGCTAAGATTTTTCAGGATAAAATATAGTTATCTACTGATAAGAAGCAGATACTAGTTTACCACAACTATGCAATCTTTCCTATGGTCTATATTGTACCATGATAATTACTGCCATTGACCCATAATTTACTTCTCAATGTTTTTTTTCTTAAAAATAAAATAAAATAAATAAAACCAAGACAGATATAAGTACATGAATAAATTCTAAGTAACGTTGATCTGAAATGAGAACCTCTGTAGGGGTTTAATTATTTCGATTTACTATATCAAAAAGTACATTAATCTGCAGTGAAGAGGTAAAATAAAAACTACCCTGGATTAAATCTATTAATAATTATGTTACATAGGGTGATAACATGCCAGCCTCACCTATGCAATGCAATAGAATGAATACTCTTGTATATTTTTTAACACCTTCAAAATTACAGTACCAAGAGCGACGACTCATGGGAGTTAACAAAAGTGGTTGCTTGTAACAAGTAGTCTCTCTTCAAAGGTTTGCACAGCACAGAGCAGATGTGCTCTGTGGCCTCTGCAAGTAGTCGCTGGTGACAGGTGGTCTCTCTTCAAAGGTGGTAACTAAAGAGGTTTTACTGTATATGTATGTACATAACTGAGCGACACCTCCCTAAATAATCAGATGGTATTTCTTGAACATGCGTATTAGAATTAAACATCGAAGCGGTTTCTTTTACACAGTTAGTGTGCAAGTTTTGCTTTAAAGAGGTTACCAAAGAACAAATTTAATACATACATATGTTCGGTCTTTTGCCCTTTAGGCAACATTTGTCACTGTTACTACCAATTAAGAAAACTCATATTGGCACTCACTGACTGGCCAAAATGCAAAGTTGTATTAAATTCTAATGAGGCTATAGGGTAAAAAAAATAAGCAGAACAAAAGTAAAGCCAAATGAAAGGAAAAAACAGAGTAATTTACTGAAATAGCTAAAGAGCTGGTACTTAAGCTTTCCAATTATTTTTATTTCTCTTGTCCATATGAAAGAACAGTTTTGTTTCTGTGTTAAACATTTCTTTACAAAGAACATCCTAAATCTAGTATGAAAGAAGTTATCATTTAAATCCTCAGAATCTTCACATTCTCCATATATAAAAACACAGCAAAATCCAAACGTCAACCTATTTCCTTTTCTCCCCTTGTACAACTGATGTAAGATGAAATTCTGGAGACGAAGATTGTTATCTTCATGGACTATTTGGTGACCAATCCAGATGTTTTCTCAGCTCCAGGAATTACTCTGGTCATTGGAATCAGACTCATAAGAAATCAATCCAGCCAGGCTTCCCAGTTTTCATAATGTGGAAGCCGTATTTTAAAACATTTTTTAAGAAGTCAAGCAATGTTTTAGCAAAAATATTTTTTTCTTTGGTTGTGATTATGCTTTGACTCAAACATCTGAATTTTACAGCACTGACAGAAAAGAGCCACCTATCTCCTTACCTTTCTTGTCTTCTATCCCCAAAAGGGGATAAAAGAAAAACAAAACTTAAAGGGGAACATTGTCAACCTGATAGCTAGTCAATTTAGAAAAACAAGTTAAAAGCAATTACATATTCTACGTCTGTGTGTTCCCCTGCCAGTTTTTGTGGTTTATTCCAATCACACATTAAAAAAAAAAATTCTCTCTTTGCTGGTAGTGTGTGGACGATCTATTCAAAAGAGTGGAAAACTGAGTGTATGGGAGGAAGAGCATAGCAACGTGCTGTCAAATGCACAAAGTAAACAAAATGAAAGGATATTTTTCTTTCAGTTACAAACAACATCCAAGATGACTGTAACAGTAGTAGGTTAAAAAAAGATTTCAAACAGCAAGTATGATATTTGATGTGACAATCTCCCTTTGGTTTATAAAAAGATTGCATACTCAAACACTCTGAAATACAGCAGGTAAGAAAGCAGAGGGTTATGCTACAGGTTCATGTAAACTGACAGAAGTCACATCACTCCCCAGCGCATTAGCCCGCCTCACCTTTTAATACCATTACAACCTTGGCAAGTGGAATTTTCATAGCATTTATCACAGTCAATATTCTGGCTGAAAGCCTTTGAGGCAAAGGACTAAATGAAAGAAAAACATGCTTTGAAAGCACATGTACACTGGAGAAATTACTGAAGCATAGTGCTCCAGCGTGAAAGTGTTACATCAATCACAATGCTATTAGAGTCAAGGTCTTAAAGAATAATCACTTGTGCAATTATTCTGCATACATATTATATACACATGTGTTATATATAACAGTCACTTTTTTTTTTTTTAATGCTCATCTCAACACCTATAAAGGCTAAATCAAGATTATGTAAGGCCAGATCTTTGGCCCTGGCTGCTTTGCATTGCCAGAAAAAGCGTAACCAAAAAATTGATACTAACAGAGTTTGTGTTTTTAAAATGTCAACAGGAAGGAAAAAATACCTTGTCCCCATACCTGCAGTACAAATATAAATGCTTTAGCTCACACATATTGAGCGTGAGACAGGATATAGTGTGCCAACAAGCCCTTTTGATTTTATGTGCAATGTTTTTGGGAAGTTTATTTTAAAAGTCATCCTTTCTTTCCCTAGACTGTACTGATATTAGGACCAAAAAACGACTCTACAATATGATACCTCAACTTAAGTAAATACAGTGACACAGAATAAGTGTATAGTGTCAATATGTGAAATAGCTTCCCTCACATTTTTTTTTAAGAAGCAATTTCAGTCTTGGTTTGTGTAAAACTGACTGTCATGAGAAAGAAACTTCAGCTAGCATCCTGCTGCAGCACAATCATATTTATTAGAGATCTAGTTAGACAAATAATTACTAGGCTATAATACCTCAAGTTTTAAGACCATTGATGGAGTGATATAGAAATCTGGTGAAAAAAAATTCAAAATTTTGGAAAAAAAATTGGAATTACAAAATAGTTTTCTTGCAAACAACTTCTCCACTTTTTTGGACAGCTCTGGCAATACTGCTGCTAACACTTTGTTCACCTTCTGGTTGTAAGCAAGTTATAATGACTCTACACATTAAACACATTATTTAGCTATTATCTCACCCCCCCCCCCACTTTTTCACAGTGCTATTAATGCATGTATTTATCTGTCGTGATTGGGGACATGCAGATTAACAAAGGTGCTTATACGATGGTATGAATTTCAATTTGCCTTGAATACTATTGCTGGGTATCATTTACTAAGAAAACTGTATTTTCTTACTTCTCAGAGATCCTAACTACAGTTTTCTCTTCAAGCCTTAAATATGCAGATGCTGTAGTATGAACTTGTATTTATCACAACAAATTAACTGCTGGTTAATTACTCTACAATACTGAAGTTTCACATATAACGAAACCACCCAACTTGCAAACTCATGTTCACTTTTGGTGGTGCACATAGGTATCTACTGTATCTCAACACTGAAGAGATTCAACAGAATTCCCAGAATAAGAAAGATAACTCAATCTTAGCTAGTTCAATTTGCACCACCCCAGCGGAAGTGGGATTTGCTTACTGGACATGCAAACCTATAAAACATTTAACCAGTTGCTGCTAGATGGTCTCACAAATACAACTGACATTTATACAGAAGTGAACACAACACCTAAAGCTCTAATTTATTCAGCACAGCTATAATTTTAAAATGTACAAAATCCTATAGGTAATGAAAGATGGAGTTTGATTTCTTACATTTCTGTGAGCAATAACATTCCAAGCTACCCTGTAATTCAGGCTTCAGAGTGTTGCTCTGCTATGGACATGTCAAATGCCTTGCTTTAACTATGGAATTGCATTTATGAGTCACTGTTAAGAGAAAAAATGACTATTCTACAATCCTAAACTCATAATTCTAAACCAACAGTGCACTAGACTGAAATGTTTACATTATGTCGACAGCTATTTTCTTTTCTCAGTGGATGTTCCTTGAGGCAAGATGGTTATATCAGCTATACTGTTTCCTGTGCTAAATACATCAAAATGCTGCTTTGGGGGAAGTATTTGATCAAGGGCGTATGAATGCAGATTTAAACCCCCACACTCTCAGTCCCACACATGTTTTTTATTGAATTTTATCAAATATTAAGGAACTGTGCAAGTCAAAGAACACAATGTCCACTATATATACCGTCCTGTACCACTTCATAGAAATAGCTATTGCTATTGGATTGAACAAAAGAACTGTTTAGGATTTTTTAAAAATTGGTGTTTGTGCTATCTCTGTACAGTTTGCTTATACTCCTAATGACACTGCATTGCAACTCCTGAACAGCTGGTGAGTTCACATCTTCCACACGGCTGACTCTTGGGAGATGGCACAAGGGTAGACTCTGGCTCAACATGTTCCAGGATGCAGATAATCAGTCTCAGTTGTCACTGGGGACAAACAAAAATGAATCCACTGCTGGAGAAAATGAATAAATGCAGCCAATTACTGTTTCATATAGGAGTCTTGAAAGAGACTCTTCCAGAAAAGCCAGCTTAACTAGATCCCATGCTAAATTTCCCCACTGAATTGTGATCAGAGGATTTTGAATCTGAATGGAAATGGGACTTCCCCCTCTCCTGCTACTCACAACAGCAAATGTTGGTCAAAATAAAATACAGGAGGAAACAAATTATTCTTGATTTCAGATTTGGAAGAAAACGGCCATACTGGGTCAGACCTAATGTCCATCTAGGCCCAGTATCCTGTCTTCTGACAGTGGCCAATGCCAGGTATCCCAGAAGGAATTAACAGAACAGGTAATCATCAAGTGATCCATCCCCAGCTTCTGGCAAACAGAGGCTACGGACACCATCCCTACCCATCCGGGCTAATAGCCATTGATGAAGCTATGCTCCATGAACATATCTACCGTATATACTCGAGTATAAGCCGAGTTTTTCAGCCCACTTTTTGGGCTGAAAAAAGCCGCCTCGGCTTATACTCGAGTCAGTGAAAAATGTGCGCCCCGGTTCCTCCCCTCCCCGCCGGACAAAAAAAAAAAAAAAAGCACCTCGCTCTCCCGTCCCCGCCGCGCGGGCGGGCTGCCGGGAGCGGCCCGGTTCCCCCCTCCCCGCCGCGGGCTGCTCCCGCTCCCGCGGCGGGGAGGGGGGAACCGGGACGCTCCCGGCAGCCCGCCCGCGCGGCGGGGACGGGAGAGCGAGGCGCTTTTTTTTTTTTTTTTTTGTCCGGCGGGGAGGGGAGGAACCGGGGCGCACATTTTTTTTTTGGTCCGGCGGGGAGGGGGGAACCTCGGCAGCCCGCCCGCGGCGGGGAAGGGGGAACCTCGGCAGCCCGCCCGCGCAGCGGGGACGGGAGAGCGAGGCGCTTTTTTGTTTTGTTTTGTTTTGTTTTTTTTGTCCGGCGGGGAGGGGAGGAACCGGGGCGCACATTTTTTTTTTGGTCCGGCGGGGAGGGGGGAACCTCGGCAGCCCGCCCGCGGCGGGGAAGGGGGAACCTCGGCAGCCCGCCCGCGCAGCGGGGACGGGAGAGCGAGGCGCTTTTTTTTGTTTGTTTGTTTGGTTTTTTTGTCCGGCGGGGAGGGGAGGAACCGGGGCGCACATTTTTTTTTTGGTCCGGCGGGGAGGGGGGAACCTCGGCAGCCCGCCCGCGGCGGGGAAGGGGGAACCTCGGCAGCCCGCCCGCGCAGCGGGGACGGGAGAGCGAGGCGCTTTTTTTTTTTTTTGTCCGGATTTGATATCGGCTTATACTCGAGTCAATAACTTTTCCAGCTTTTTGTGGTAAAATTAGGTGCATCGGCTTATATTCGGGTCGACCTATACTCGAGTATATACAGTAGTTATTTTTTGAACCCTGTTATATATAGTCCTGGCCTTTAGAACATCTTCTTGCAAGCAGTTCCACAGGTTGACTCTGCACTGTGTGAAAAAATACTTCCATTTGTTTTAAATCTGCTGCCTATTAATTTCATTTGGCAGCCCCTATTTCTTGTGTTATGAGAAGCAGTAAATAACACTTCCTTATTTATTTTCTCCACACCAATCATGATTTTAAAGAGTTATCATATTCCCCCTTAGTCTCTTTTCCAATCTGAAAAGCCTCAGTCTTATTAATCTATCCTCACAGGAAGCACCTAATCACTTAATACTCACTCACTCACCTAATCACTAATACACCCAATCACTTTTGTCACCCTTTTCTGAACCTTTTCCAATTCCAATATATTTTTTTGACATGGGGCCACCACATCTGCACAAAGTTTTAATGATGTGGGCGTACCATGGATGTATATAGGTAATATGATATTTTCTGTCTTCTTATCTATCCCTTTCTTAATGATTCCCAACATTCTATTCACTTTTTTGACTGCTGCTGCACATTGAATGGATGTTTTCACAGAACTATCCACAATGACTCCAAGATCTCTTTTTTTGAGTGGTAACAGGCAATTTAGATGCCAGCATTTTATATGTATAGTTGGGATTATGTTTTCCAGCGTACATTACTTTGCATTTATCAACACTGAATTTCATCTGCCATTTTGTTGCCCAGTCACCCACTTTTGAGAGATCCTTTTATCGCTCTTCCCAGTCTGCCTGGGACTTAACTATCTGGAGCAATTTTGTGTCATCTGCAAATTTTGCCACCTCACTGGTTACCCCTTTTTCCAAATCATTTATAAACATGTTGAATAGGACTGGCCCCAGAGCAGATCCCTGGAGCCAGCACTATTTACCTCTCTCGATTCTGAAAACTAACCACTTTCAATATTCCTATCCTTTGTTTCCTATCTGTTAACCAGTTATCCATCCATTAGAGGACCTCCCCTCTTATTCCATGACAGTTTACTTTGCTTAAGAGCCTTTGGTGAAGTACCTTGTTAAAGACTTTCCTAAAATTTAAGTATACTTACATCCCCGTTGTTCACATGCTTGTTGACCCTCTCAAAGAATTCTAATAGATTGGTGAGGCATGATTTTCCTTTACAAAAATCATGCTGCCTCTTCCCCAACAAATTATGTTCATCTATACGAATGCTACAGAAACGTCAACCAAATCTTCAGCGAATGGAGAAGAATGGCTGGCGCCTTCCATTCCACCAGGAGCAAAGAGGATAAGAAGAAGAAGAAGAAGAAGAAGGTGTCTGACAATTTTGTTCTTTACTATAGTTTTAACCAACTTGCCCGGTACTGAAGTCAGGCTTACTGACCTGTAATTGTCAGGATCATCCCTGGAGCCCTTTTTAAAAATTGGTGTCACATTAGCTATCTTCCAGCCATTTGGTACAGAAGCGGATTTAAATGATAAGTCAGATAAGTTACAAACTACAGTTAATAGTTCTGCAATTTCACATCTGTGCACTTTATTCTATTTTCTGTCTCGACAGAAAGGTGAATGGGTTAACTACTAACTTCTGTAGATCGGTACAGGTTCTGGTTTTTAAACAGGCAAATAACTCCATTCTCCTCGGCAAATAGAGGTTTCCTCATACAGTAATTGTTTTAGGACTTGAGGGAAGAGAATAAAATTAAGACATTCATTAATTATTCCTTTTCTTAGTAGAAGGCTTTTTCCTTCATCTTTGCCTACAGCATGTTTAAATTAATGTAGGAGAAACTGTTCTGTCTAGAAAACTTAAGATATTCATGCAAGCATGAATTACAGAAACTGCCTACATTACAGCGTTTCTCAAACCGCCGGCCGCCTCCCGAGGGGCCACGAGCTCCTTGCACCGCCGAAAAGCTGCCGCCGAGATCACTTCCGCATTCGGCGGCTTTTCGGCGGACATACCGAGCTCTTTCAGGAGCACTCGCCGAAAATAGCCGCGGAATGCGGAACTAATTAATTCGGCGACTTTTCGGCAGACATACAAGGGTCCGCCGCGCCAAGGCAAAAAGCAAAAAGGGGTCGCGGTTCTCAGTAGTTTGAGAACCACTGGTCTACAACATACTAACATTCCTTCAGTAAGCAGATGAGAGCACCATGCTGTGAGATTTGTTTGGTCTAACCTGAATAACAATCATCATTTTTCCACACTTCACTATTGCCTTTATAGAACATGGTATTATCAGCTCAATCTAATTAGGGATATGAAAGGTGCACTGACCTATAAAGAGGAAATCAGATGTTCCGAGAATAAGAGGGCTTACTGTGTATTAGCACAGCATGTGTAGAATCACGCAGAGCTACCAATGTGGTAGTTAGTTAGTGTAGTCAACACACAGCCATGTTCAGTAATGGTGCTTATTTAAAAATAAATAAATAAAAAGCCCCAAAGAATTCCTTTCCTGGTGTTCCCATAAAAACAGAATAATCAGAATTAAGCAAGAGTGACAAAATAAAGGAGCATATTCCAACAAAAATAAAACCTATTATACCTTCAAATCAGCTTTTTTTTTTTAAACCCAGCATACCTGAAAGTGAATTGTGACAGCAAGTAATTTATAGGAGACTGATTTAATGCTGCAGTAAGTCTTCCACTCTGCACTGCCAGTCAGCTGTTATCCTTCATTTTTTATTTCAGTACAATGCACTGATACCTCTCAGATTTTACTGCACAGTACACTAAAATGACAAAAAGCTACCATGACAATATAGTGAAACTATTTTATTATTATATTCTGACAATTGTTATTAGCTCCCTTTGATCAGTTTTCAGTTATCACTCTTCCCAAAGTGATCTGATTACCTGTGAGTCCAGCCAAAAAGGCTGCAAACTAAAAAGTAGTTCATCAGAACTAATTCACAATCACATCTTACTATACTGCAGGTATTGCACTATTAGCTGAATAAATACCCAGCTTTTCTGCACAGTACTTTTAAAATGGATTGAAAGTAATTTAATCACAATTGTTATGAAAATAATATGCTATTTGTGAATGTTATTTTAATGGGTTTCGCTAATATTGGATTATGCTGTAAATGGTTGCACACAGAGAAAGAAGTCTACACAAATCAATGTGCAACACATTAGTGCATTTTAGAAATCATACCATCGTAGTGTCCATTGCTGAATGAGTAGGCAGGCCTAAGGTGACAGAAGTGGTAGAAATCGGACAGGAAGACAGGACAGAACAATTACTGCAGTCACCAACAAATAGCATTATGTTGCAGTGGAGGTTGAAAAATAAGAAAATAAAATGATATTAAAACAAAAGATACTTTCTTTCTAATTCTGTGCACCACGCACTGCAGTTAATTTATTGGAATAAAGCTCTTCAGTGGAAGACTCCAGAAGGGGAAGCAGCTCCAACTGCCTGAGTACCACATAGGGTTTCACTGAACAGCTAAACAAACACTCTAAAGTTTTAAGGGGCACATGTTAATTAATTTTTAAAACTACATGCTCCAAAGCATCAGCTGTGGGAGAACTTCACTGAAAACTCCATCAGCCGATACATAGCACAGATGGGCACTTCCAAATGAGCCTTAATAAATTAGCACACGTAGAACTAAGGCAAGTCACAGTGCCACACCGAACATGGACTTCAAGCAGTCATTGCTCTTGAGGTTCAAACACTCAGAACTATTTCTTGTACTCTTTCTGCACACGACAGTCCTCCCGCCTCCTGTTTTTTAGTTTTGAATCCATCCAAGGTTTGCATTACACATTACTTTGGTAACATCTGTTAATACAAGGCTGAATTTACTTCAAAGGATTCTGTTGGGGGTCATAGACACACTCACAGGGTTGACACCAACAGAAGAACCACTCAAGTGAATAATTCATTTTGCAGGGTTTAATTCCTAGTGGCTGAATTATCTGATGGCGGCACCTTCAGAACCTGGACACTTACTTGCAACCCAGGCATGCTTTTTAGTAGCAGGAATATATGTCTGAAAGCCAGAAATTCCTCTGTGCTAATCCTGGCTGTGCTATTTATTGACTTACTCTGGGAAAGTTTAACCCTGGGAAAGTTACTTAGACCTGGTCTACACTACAGTTAGTTCAACACAAGGCAGCTTACTTCAACCTGACTATGTAAGTGTCCACACTAAAATTTCACTACTGCTGACATAACTGCCCTGCTACGCCGACTTAATAACTCCACCTCCATGAGAGGCATAGAGTCAATGTCCATGTAGTTAGGCTGACTCAGTGTCAGGGCAGACATTGTGTTGCTTACATCGACTGTTGATGGCTTTCAGAAGCTGTCCCACAATGCCCCACACTGACAGTACAGTCAGTACAAGCACTCCTGGTGAGGACGCGCACCATTGACACAAGGAGCATAATATGGACACGGAAAAGCGATTTAATTACTGTGGCAGGTATATGCTGATGTAACTTAGGTGGACATAATTTTGTAGTGTAGACATGTCCAAAGGTCTGTATTTATAAAGATGCTAGTATAGATATGCCAAACGGGAGCATGAAATTAAGGGGGACATGTATATACCTTTGAGAATACAATACCTAACTTGTGTGCATACACCAGGTACTTTACAGACACAATCAGAGCATGTAAAGTTTTTATTGTCCCACAGTAAATATTTCAATTAACTATTTGAAGACATAAAGGGCTATGTATTATTAATCATTCATACCAAATAAAATCCACACACAATTAAAAAAGCAGTGTTTGCATATTGACCTTAAATGAGCAATTAAGATGCTACCCAGATTAGTAATAAAACATTTAACATATTAAATATAGTAAATTAAAGCACTTGATCATTAGAGTTTATTTAAATATTTACTGTGGGACAATAAAAAAAGCAGGATTTTTATAACACCAATACATGAAAAGCACTTTGTCTTCAAAGTGTACTATAAAAATTAAGCCTCACAACACCCTAAAGAGCTAGATAAGTATTCTTATCCCCATTCAGACCATAGAGGCTAAGGATGAAAAAGCAGGATTCTTATAATGCTAATACATGAAAAGCACTTTCATCTCTTAAAAGTACGTCTGTTTCAAAAGAAACAAAAGAATTAGTGCAGAAGGGAGACCAACATTTTTGGACAATTCATTGCATCTCATAAATAATATATTGGCCCTCATCCTTGCCCTCTTTTCTACCTACTCACCTTACTTGATCACCTCATTTTTCTCAAAGAGAAATGTCTCTTCTCTCACTCTGCTTTTCATGTTGTTCCTTCACTCAGAACAACTTCCCACCTGTCTGCCAACTATCCTCCTCCTTCAAATCCTTGTCAACATCCATTCCATCCTGGGATATTCTCCTTTGTGCTTTCTCTACAACCCCATACACCTAAACCATGCTGGCCCACATATTTCCATCTGTAAACTACGGGGAAAGAACCTTGCCCTCCTGTTTCTAGAGCATCATGCACACAAATTGAACTACATCAATTATTAAATACAAATGCATCAAATTAAAGTGAACATGTTAAACCAAATCCTTCAGGAATGAGTGCTGTTCACCAGAATTATGAACCCATCAGATTTCACAAACTAAACAGGATTGACCCCAGCAGATAATTCCAAGATCCAGAAGAAAACATAGAGTCCTTAAGAAACTGATGATGGTGAATATAGGCAACATTCAGTAATAAACTGAAGTCCCTGTACTGTCCAAAAAGTGCTGCGTTTCATACAAGATGAAAAACTGAGCCCTTTAGGGCTATTAAAGATCCTAGAACACTTTTTATAGCCAAATAAAAAGCTTGAATGTTGTCCTTATTCAAAACCTATTGTACTGACAATATAAGGATTAGCAATAAAAACAACTTCACTTATTTTGAAGATTTGTCAGTCATTTTATCCACATCTCAGCCACAATTTGACAAATACTTTTACTACAAAAATGTTAAATTGACTTAGTTGTATAGGCTGGCATATAATTAGAATGAGGATAATGCTGTGTTCTTATCTACTGATTTTGCAAAATTAGAATATAATTATAATAGAGAGACAAAATTTTTGTAGCTGTATATTCCAGTTCTGTTAGAAACAGAACAATGATAGTTATGTTCACTATTAACATAAAGAATATAGTAAAGTTACTTGTTCTTCCAAAAATGTATTAGAAAGTTAACAGTCATTTCAGTGCCTCTCCCTGCAGGAAAGTATTTACTGACATCTCTACAGTCTAAATAAATAAATATTACAAAAAATTTCAGGAAAACAATATGATAAGATCACCTGTGCTCTGAAACAATTTTTTCAAAAAGAAAATTTCTATAAAAGAGATTGTCATTTTTCAAAAATAGGAGCCTAAAATTAGACCCCTAAATCCATATTTAGGCATCTAAATAAGTAGCCTAATTTTCAAAGTGCTGAGCACCCAGAAGTTCCCACTGAAGTCAGAGAGCAGCTGGCTGATCAGCACTTTTGAAAAAACATGCTACTTCTTTAGCTGCCTAAAAATATGAATTTAGGAACTGAACTTTAGTTTTTTGAAAATCTGATGCCAAATTTCAGTCCTCCAAATTCAGATGATTGCAGTGATGGCCTTGACTAATCAAGCCTTAATTGGCCCATTGACACTGATAACGTATTTTAATCTCCACCATTTTGGCAGCTGATGTGTAATATGAACTAATTCTTTGGCTAAAGTGAAAGGGTTTGGAAATTTTCCATTCTTTAAAAATTACACTAGAATACATATTCCACAAATACATCAGCTAACCAATGATATAATAGGTCTATACAGATTTATCTCCAAGTAACAGCACTCAGACACACACAAAAATCATTTTATTACTTGCAATCATTTTAGTGGTCTAGAAAAGACTGATGATTTTATATCTAATCTCTAAGAAAACCATCACATTAAGCTTAGACACCCAGCTATAGAGAACAAGATCTGAAGTATAAAATTAACACTTCCTCTCAAATAAGACAGAAGTAAAATAAGTTAATATCTGAAAAATAGTTAGAATGCTACTCCCTGAACTGAGAATTAAAGTGACCTCATTTTAATAAAATACAGAAAAAAACATCTGTTGCTTAGGCACATTAACCTTTCACTTCCCATACAAAGTCATATGAGAAACAGATAAAATGCATGCATTATTTACTGCAAAACTTTGCCAGTACCAGCAGGTTGGTAACCCCGCCAATAGTCGTAAGGCTTTGGAGCAATCTGAACACTCAGTAAAACAGCCAGGAAGGCCCTTCTAGAAGAAATACTGACAAAGACCAAATGTCAAATTAAGGCCCTGATCCTACAACTGCCATTAATTTTACACTTATTAGTAGTTCCACTGACTTCAAAAGGGACTCCTCATGCGTGAAAATTAAGCACACAAATAAACATTTGCAGGCTTGGGACCTAACATATCACACTGCATCCGGCTTTACCTGCTCTAAATTCAAGAAGATATACAGTGCGCAAGTGGATGAAAATGAATTTGCTACAGAAGGAAAAAAAAATATGACCATCTCTTTTACAGACATTTTCTTTTTGAAAAAATTGTTTCAGCGCACAGGTGATCTGCTTAATAATCCTGCTTAATAATAATTTTAAACGCATAAAGTGCCTACTGCCAAGCTGATCCAAGCTCTGCAAAAGCCGTTAAAAAGCAGCAACATTCATCACTGAATACATAATATATAAATATAATAAAATATTTAGAAGCCAATGTGGTTATTTACATGAGACATTTACTGATTTATAGGCCCTAATCACATGATTCTTTTAACATTATTTACCAAATTTTTCATATATAGTCAGGAGGAAAAAGGCAACTAAAAAATACACTACTACTAGAGTTAAATTGCTAAGACAAGTTCCAACTATATAAGCTTATTCAATACAGTTTTTACATGGCCTGTCTAAATGCAGTAGTTCTAGAGATATTATGAAAGATAATTTCCTACATTTCATTAATTCTTAGAAGCTTCATCATCTGTTTAGCACATGTTTACATATTAGCCTAATTCGGTTTTAATTGCAACTCCTCATGCTCCCCCAGGAGAATTCTTCTTCAGGAAATCTATAAACGTGAAAAATACTAAAGTGCTCTCTCTAACTTGAGGGGCTACAATCATGTAAAGACTGAAGAGCTCTTTGTAAGCTCAAAAGTTTGTACCTTCCATAAATTGGTCAGTTTCACATTTTCAGATGTTTACATCTGAAATTTCATGGTGTTGTATAACTGTAGGGGTCCCAACCCAAAATGTATCCAGAGGTGGGTCTGTTCTCCCCACCTTTGTTTCCCACCCCAACAACTCTGCAGGGGAAGGACAAGTCCTGTCCCTCCTCAGCCTGGCAGGGGGGACTTGTAACTCAGAATCCCCTGGATGGGGCTTTCCTGGCAGCACAGAGGAGATCAGATTTCAGGTGAAGATTTATTTCACAGTTGTGACATGTTTTTCACAGCCATGAAATTGGTAGGGCCCTAATTGTAGTGTTTCCTTACCCCACAGAGCTGGCTAGATACATCTCTAGTAGAATCTGGAATCTATTTTGAATCAACTTGCCTCTCTCAAATCTCAGTCTTAGTCTTCAGAAGTTTCCTCTACTATTAACTAATTCATAGATAAAACACACTGCCTATCCCCTATGGCACCCGTCATAAGTGTGGAGTGTTGTCTTGCCTGTATGGGGTTAATGTTACCTGAGAGGGAGTGACATAAGAGCTTCCGTGCCACGAGGGAGGGAGGGATTTTTAGTTCAGTTTCCTGCCGTTTCAGCGTTGGGCAAGAGACACAGTTTTTCGCCTCTAGCTATGGAGGGAGAAAACTTCCACTTTCCTTCCTATATTCATAAGTAGCTGTGCTGTGGGTAATATGTTGATTTCCATAAGTTTCTGTACCTATTTAGAGTGTCCTTAGCCTTTTCAGAGGGGAAGTTAGGGAACTCTAGATTGTGAAGTTGTATTGTAAGTGTATGCTGTATTCTCTTTTCTTTATTAAATCTTTCTAATTATAAAAAGTGTTTGGTTCTTCTCATAAAGGAATCCTAGCTTTGGATTTAACCCAGTTCCCAGGTACAGGGAAGTCTGTGTGTCTAAGAGGAAGGCTCACAGTGTGAAAGCCTCAGGGCGGTTTCTCATCTCTCTCCGTAACAAATGGGAGGGGGAAGGGGGAAGGGAAGCAGCCTCTGAGTGTCCCAGCTCTCAGGAGAGAGAAGGAGTTTGGGGGAGTCCAGGTGCCCCCCTCCAGGGTTTTGGAGATACACCCGGATGGTGGCAGCGATACCCCAATTTCCCAGCTGGTAGAGTGTGGGGTTTGGGAGTGTAAAGACTTAACTTAGGCTGGGAAGCAGCTTGTGGTTATTTAGTCTGGCATAGAAGAGACCCCTCTCTGTACCCCAGGTTCAGAGAGAGGGAATAGACACTCTTACAGCACCGATCAACAGCTGTATTCCAAACCCTGACACTGGCCTCTTTCAGACTTACAGCTATTTTCATAGATGCTGACATTTTGGTTGGCCACTGATGATTTAGTGCCTGCCAACATCTTACTAAAAATTAACTGAAACAAATAAAAAACCAGCAGAAACTACCACCATTTGGCTACATTCACTTATTGGCATCTGACAACCTAAACTGCAAGCTCTTCAGGGCTGAATCAGAGGTTTCAATTCTGCACTCTAACCACTCAACACTTCTTCCTCCAATTACCTCCTTGCTCTTTACTGAGGAAATTAATGCCACTTTGGGCTTCTTTTGAATCACACTGGAACACTGGTGCTACTACTGTTCAGTATGCTGGTCCTCAAACTTTCAGTGCAACTGAACTGTTTATAATACAGTAGACTCTTGATTATCCAGGATGAAAGGGAAAAATGGGGAAAAATCCTGAATCCACCAGCCATCCTGCATCCCCCAGTGCAGGATGGCTGGTGAATCAACCCCCACTCCCCATATTTCCTATGGTTAATAAAATCCTGGATAATCACCATCCATAGGAAATATGGGGAGTGGGGGTTGATTCACCAGCCATCCTGCACCGGGGGAAAGGGGTGTTGGTTCATTGGCTGCCCTGCACCCTGGTAGGGGTTTTTTGTGTGTGTGCTTGGGGCAGGAGCAAAGCCAGAGCCGGCCCTGTGAGTTGCGCATATTTTTTTTGACATCCTGGTTAATCCAATTCTGGATAATCGAGAGTCTACTGTAATTCTTTTCTTTCATCCCTCACTACTTCACTGTCACAGACTGTTTACATCTCCTACCAACTTGCCCTTCTGAAATGTCGATTTTTGTTTCAGTTTTGGGGTTCACCTTTCTCATGATTGCTCCTGACAGCTGAGCAATCACCCTTCATGAAACACACAGAAAATAAGCCTCCCTCCAAATATATTGCCTCTTCTCCATTATATGTTCCTGTCTCATATTCCTCCTGTCATATCACCTCTCAATTTCTTCCCTACCTTAGTTTCATAACATCTTATCTCATTCCTTTTATTACACTATTCTCCTGTCTGCAGTCTACTAGGTTTTATAGTTTCATCCAATCTCTTCCTGTGCTGTGCTACTATAGTTACTGATAATTAACTTCTCAATAACACTTGTGTGTTCTGAACACGGGTCCTGAATAAATGGAAAACCACTATACATAAAATTGTGTTTCCCCCCTCTACTTAGTTAAGAAACCAGAACAAAAAATGCCAGCAAGAATTAAATTTTAGATCACAGCAATGAGATTCCACACAACAATGTGCACTCAGAACTTGTTTCTGGAAGCAGAAGGGATTTGTACCTTGCATTGTGTTCAATGACATCTTCTGTCTGAGGTGAGAACTGAACTAAACTTCTGTAATTCTACTTGAAACCAGGTGCAGATTTGCCAAAAAGATCAAGTTATTTGTTTATTTGAAAATGCATACTGATGATTATCTTCAAGTGCCTTGGCACCTTACATTCCTAAATACTACACACAAACAAAACACTAGCCTTTTAACTGAGGGCTGCAAGGCACCCCTCCCCACCGCATAATAAAGTTAAAAAAACAAAAACAAAACAACCCCCCCCCCTGCAATTCCTGATTTAATCAGTAATCTTTCAAAGGCTTGAATATACAAGTCTTATCACACTGTGTCCTGACACTGGCTAAACTCTGGCTCCAATAACCCTCCCTGAAAAAGCCAAGCTGCCAATGGAAAGTTTAACACCAGAAATGATGGTCAGAGACAATGGACCTTAATTTCTGTGATGGGAATTATGCCAGCTGGCTGCATCAATAGTCCCTAATTAGACAGCCCTGACCTCATGAGCAAGGCCACGTCCTGCCGCACAAATTTCTTTCTACAGATGCTGAATAATTCCCCCATACAGCTCTAATGCCTCACTCCTCAGCCCCCCACTTCTCTGCTGTAGGCTGTGCAGACATTCCCCAGAGCAGCGGTCGCCAATTGCGGTGGTCTGCGGCGCCAGGCTCCCTCACAGCCGCCCCTCCGGGCAGGCAAGAGGCTGCGGGCGCCTGTCCCGCCCCGTCCCTGGCGGCCAGCAACCGCCGGCTCGCTCCTGCCTCCCGTCTCGCGCCGCACCGCTCAAGCGGGGGGGGGGGGATTGGGGGGCCGCGCCGCTCGAGCCGGGGGGGGGGGCGCGCCGGGCCGCTCGAGCCGGGGGGGGCCGCGGTGTTAGTGGTCCGCGGGATTTAGAATTTTTACTTTAGTGGTCCGTGAGGACCGAAAGGTTGGCGACCACTGCCCTAGAGGACCAGGCAGGGTCACAACATGAGAGATTCAAAACACAAGGCCCCATTACAGAGAACAACCTTCCAGCAGCTCCCTCATTTATACTGAAGGACTCTGGCTCAAGTGCCTCTGCTGATCTGAACTACAGCAGAATGCAGCAGGAGAGAAGCGGTTTCCACATTGCCGCTAGGGGCAAAAAGTTTCCTCACCCCTGGACTGGACTCATCCTAGATGGGGTGGCACACTGTGTTTGGAGTTTGATCCCCTCAGTCCAGTTGTTGTTACTGTCCATTCCTGAACCAGAAGTAGATCGCCATGCCACACCATTTTTTTCTTCTTCCAGGCTCGGCCACAGTTTTTTATCCATCAGTTGTTGATGAGATGTCTTATGAATCCTGACCATTGGAGAGAATGTCTTTCTTGTGCTTCCTTGTATCTGGGACGTTGGAGTATAAAGTGTTGCTTTGTCTCAATATTTCTCTTCCACATTGGTGCCTCTCTGGATTTAAATGATTTTATGCCTCCCAAATTCCTCCTCTAATTAGTGATCACTGACTTGATTTTTAGTTTTAAGTCAAGTCTTTACGGTGCCACGGGACTCTTTGTCTACAAACCCAGACTAACACGGCTACCTCTGTGATTCTTGATTTTCAGTGCGAGTCTGCAGTGGCGATGTAATGTGATGCTTCTGTGCAGGTGTCTAACAGTCAAGTTTGTGGCTACTTTTCATTTACTCCCCCTAGTGACTCATAAATTAGCATGACAGAGGTTGTTCTAACAATGGGAATGTTTGGTTTGGATAGCTTGCTCTGGTGGTCAGGGGGGTTGGAGTTTTGAGCCTTAGGAATGATGACAAGTAGGAATGTACTGTTTCATTTGGATCTATTTTTTGCTTTTGTGGTGGAAGGAGTATTTGCCACTTTGGTTCAGATATCACTAAAAGCTGAATATTGGTTTCCACATGTTAATTAGTTAAGGGAACTGGCTAAGTTCTGCTCTCGCCCACCTCTCTCCCTGGATGTAACTTCAAGCACTGTTTACACAGCTATTTTTAGAGTGCAAGCCCCACTAGCCCAACTCTGAAGATGGGCTGTGATGCTCAGTTCTGCAGCTTTGGTGGAGTCTCTCCAAGCAGCCTGGTCCCCATCCCCATCCAACCCCCTCCCACATCCCGCCCCCGACCACCCCCCCCCTCAGATCCATAATCCACCCAATCCCCCCTGCTCCTTGTCCTCTGACCCCCTCTCCAGAGACCTCCTGCCCCTAACTACCCCTGGGACCCCATCCCTATATAGAATCAGAGAGGTAGCCGTGTTAGTCTGGAATAGCAGAGGTAACAAAGTCCTGTGGCACCTTAAAGACTAACTATAAAGTTTTGAAGCATAAGCTTTCGTGGGCTAATACCCACTTCGTCGGATGCAGGCAGTGGAAGTGTTCAGAGGCAGGTATAGAAAAGTAGGCAAGAACCAGGTGGGAGGTAAAAAGGTTAGTCCAATTAGGCTGAACCAGCTTGTTATCTCCGATCAGGGAGGGTGGGTTATTCTTCTAGCATTTGAATGGGGGGTGTGAACATGGAGAGAGGAGAAACAAGGTCTGTAATGAGCCAGCCATTGTAGGTCTTTGTTCAATCGGAGATTGTTTGTGTTGAATTTGCAAATGAATTGTAGCTCTGTAGTTTCCCTTTGCAGTCTGGACTTGAAGTTTTTTTGCTGCAGTATGGTGACTTTTAAATCTGTAATTGTGTGTCCAGGCAGGTTGAAGTGTTCCCCTACAGGTTTTTGTATATTGCCATTCCTAATATCTGATTTGTGTGCATTTATCCTTTTTCTTAGGGACTGTCCAGTTTGGCCGATGTACATAGCAGAGGGACACTGGTGGCATATAATGGCATATATGACATTGGTTGATGTGCAGGTGAATGAACCAGTGATGGTGTGGTTGATCTGGTTAGGTCCTGTGATGGTGTTGCTGGTGTAGATATGTGGGCAGAGTTGGCATCGAGGTTTGTTGCATGGATTGGTTCCTGAGTTGGAGTTATTGTGGTGCAGTGTGCTGTTGCTGGTGAGAATTTGTTTAAGGTTGGCAGGTTGTCTGTGTGCCAGGACTGGCCTTCCTCCCAAGGCCTGTGAAAATGAGGGATTATTGTCCAGGATGGGTTGTAGGTCACTGATGATGCGTTGCAGAGGTTTTAACTGAGGACTGTAGGTGATGGCCAGTGGTGTTCTAATGCTAGAAGAATAACCCACCCTCCCTGATTGGAGATAACAAGCTGGTTCAGCCTAATTGGACTAACCTTGTTACCTCCCACCTGGCTCTTGCCTACTTTTCTATACCTGCCTCTGAACACTTCCACTGCTTGCATCCGACGAAGTGGGTATTAGCCCACGAAAGCTTATGCTTCAAAACTTTATAGTTAGTCTTTAAGGTGCCACAGGACTTTGTTACCTCTGCCATCCCTATATAAGCCCCCCTGCTTCTTGTCCCCTGACCACACCCTCCTGAGACCCCCCCACCCTAACTGCCCCCCCAGGATCCCATCCCCCTTGCTCCCTGTCACCTGATTGCTCCAACTCTTATCCACCCCTCCAGTCCCTGACAAGTTGGATATTAGGAAACACTATTTCACTAGGAGGGTGGTGAAGCACTGGAATGGGTTACCTAGGGAGGTCATGGAATCTCCATCCTTAGAGGTTTTAAAGGCCCAGCTTGACAAAACCCTGGCTGGGATGATTTAGTTGGGGTTGGTCCTGCTTTGAGCAGGGGGTTGGACTAGATGACCGCCTGAGGTCTCTTCCAACACTAATCTTCTACGATTCCCACTGCCTCCTTTATGGCACATGAATAGGATCTGAACCCTGAAATTGGAGCACAACTCAGGCTTTGACCACTTAAGCAACCAGACTAAATATTTCAATTAAAGGCTGTTGTCCTAGAGGATAATGGGCCTCTGAAGCCACATGCTTAATCTGGAGGTGGTCGGACGGGGAAAGGGTGAAGTAGACCCCAACCCAACTCTCTCCCTCTCTTATTCAGGAGTTTGCAGAAGCTCCTTTCTCCTTTGGTGGAAGGGGGATGGGTTACCAGGGCAACATGACGGGTTGGAGAACAGAGCCAAGTCCAGCCCAGTTCTCTTTATCTCCTGGAAAGTCTGTCTGCGCCTGGATTTCCCAGTGCAGTGTGTGCTCCTGCTGCAGCAGCGTGGGGACAGCTCATGTTCAGTTATTCTGCTGCCTGGACGTTGCTGGTAATGGAAGTGACAGAAGAAAAATTATCATTTTCAGCAGTTGATAATTCAGCTAACTTGGAACAGAATTTCCAAAGAAAAAGATTTATTTCTGGCCCAAAGGCTTTCTTCTTATTGAATTTCAATGGCTCATCGTGAACAATTAAGGTGTTAGAGAATCTCAAAGTCACAAATCTTATGATGAACCTAAATATTACAATAGACAACCTAAATATAAAGCTTGCTACCAACTGCCTAATTCTGATGTAAAGAATGATTACGTTTGGTATCAGCTACTTAAAGGCAATATATATTTACATAAGTTGGACTAAGATCATTTCTAAAACAGACAACTGGAACAGTAGCTGAAGACTGAGATGCACACTAACAGAGCTGTGAATATATTTAAACAGTACCTAGTCAGTGCATTCAATCACTTCGATGAATGTTAGTTGGCTTGGACTGTCAACAGGTAATATGTACCAAACTGCCTCAGGCCTTTAAAAAAAAAAAAAAAAAAGCCCAGCCATCAAGAATGTTTATTTAAAATAAAACCAAATAGAATCAGCTAAGAATGTGGTGCCATTTATTTTTCTGTGACTTCAAGATAAATAAATGTCTTATAAATAAAAAGTTTACCACACAAACCAGTAACATTGACAATCTTTTAACTTTGTCTGGGTAAATAGTAAATGGTAAATATTTTCCACTAAAATACAATAATTTTGTTTTTCTTCTAAAGCTGAATGACAACAATGCAGTTTTCAGTTCCCACATGTAAGCGTTTTTTCCCCTTTGCCTACATTAAAAGGTTTCTGAAAAACAAAAATGTTTTGATTTTCCATAGAAAAACAAATGTGTGGCATAAAAAAACCCCAAACATTCACAACCTTTTTTCTCTAAAGCTTTCTTGGTATTTAATTATTTTATTTGCAATTGTAGATGGAAAAGAAACAAATCCCCTGATCTACAACAATAAGCATGAACTGTATTTATGTTCAACAGAAACTTTTTCCTTTTTGTATGCATGTTCTAGTGGTTATAAAATAAGACTGTTTCCAGCTCTACAATATCTGTACAATCAGTCTAACATACTGCACATGGGCTTCACTTCAACAAAGCACTGAAGCACACACTTAAATTTAAACATAGAGTTAGGTCTCCTAGGCCGTACCTGTTCAGTGCCTGACTAGACTGAACTGAAATAAAGCTAAATCTGTGCTTCCGTGATTTGCCAAAATGAGGCCAAGATAATATAAAGGCTTAAATAGTGTGTGGAAACATTTTGAAATCCTTAGATGAAAGCCAGTATTACCAGTACAATCTTTCTGATTTCAGAAGATATAGGTATAGAAAAAAGGTCTTGTAATCAGAAATATTTTTTAAAAACCATATTGACTGGTTCCCTGGTTCTGCACCTTGTTCTATCTACAGAGATTTAATTGCAGGATTGGGGCCTTAATTTGTGAAATAACTACATTGTTCTACATTCACAATTGTTGGGAAATTTAACAGATGGTCTCGTTCCACAGAGTGCATGTGAAAATAAATGAGCTCACCGATTTTGTCACTCATTTGAGAGATTTAAGAAACCTTGCATCATCTATTACAATACATTAATCTCCTGATTACTGCCCGCATATAGGAATCCACCAAGGCACACTTCCCTTAACAGCATTATCCAGACACTTAAGGGACCATCTCCTGCTATCAATAGATCTAAGCAACCGAATAGCTAAAGGGTACATTCCTGCCTCCCAATCCCCAACATGTTACAGTATCTGCACAGTAGAGAGATCCAGTGATAGCAAAGATGGATTCTGCTTACGTGCTAGGAACTAATATGGATCTACTATCTGCTTCCCTAAAAACACTTTTTTCGGGCTTCCGAAAACGAAAACGGTCCATTCTTTGCATAAGCAACTCGAAGCTGCATTTTCACACATTCCATCATCGCCGACGTGTCGCAGATTGCAGCCAGCGGCGTGTGCTCGGCAGAAGCGCTAACCCAAGCAGTTTAAAACGATGCTGGATCTGCCTCCATCCCAATCCCGTTTTTAGCACGGCGCAGAATGAAAACACCAGGGGGGTGGAGGGGGATAAAGATCACCGGGGCCAGGCAGAACCCTAGATGTGTCCTATGGAGAATAATCGTGACGCCTTCTTTCCACTCCCACAAAAACACGGTGTCACCCGTCCCTGGGGGCCAATTTCGTTTTTCAGGGAATCACAACCTAGGCAATGGCTCCGGGGGCTGGGGCAGCTGTGGGGAAGGGTCCATTCGAGGATCCCCAGGGCTCTGCCTCGGGGCGAGCCGCACGTCTGGCAGCTGCTGCTGCTCCGAAGAGCCAGGCCAGCGGGCTGCGAGAAGGGGGCTGGGAAGGGGAAGGAAGAGCCGCGACTACGAGGCTAATTGATGTGCCCCAGGGCCGGGAAAGAGGCTTCGCTGAGCACCCAGCGGCCCGCTCCGCGCAGCGCACGGGCGTGTCCGGGCACCCCCGGGGCAGGGGAGCGGGGCAATCTCCAGGTCGGGGCGAGCGCCCGGCCCCGCCCCTGGGGGTCCAGCGGAGGGGCCGATCTCCCGGGGGAAGGCGGCAAGTGCGCTCCCGGGGACGGGGGAGCGCTGGTGGCATCGCCCCGGGGCAGGGGTGCGAAGCCGCGGCGGGGTGGCGGGGACGGTACCTGCAGTGGCGGCGGAGGGTGCCCCGGGGCGGCTGCGGCCGGGCTCGGCAGGGCTAGGAGCGGGGACCGGCCGCCCGCGGAGCAGCAGCGCGGCCGCCAGCCCCAGCAGCAGCGAGGGGACGCGCCCGCCCGGCCCCGGCATGGCCAGCGGGCAGCGGCGGCATATTGCGGGCGAAGCGGCGGAGGCGGGGGCCGGCAGCTCCCGGCGGCGGCGGGCAGAGGAGGAGGATGGCGGGGCAGGAGGCGGCCCGGCCCCCCGCACCGAGGCACGTGACGGAGGGGGAGGGCGGCCGGCGGGGGAGCGCGGCCCAGCCCCGCCCCCACAGGTGCTCGCCGGGCGGCCGCAGCTCGGGAAGGTGAAGCTGGGCGACGCCTGGCTGGAGACGGGGACTCGTTACCGGGGCCCTGCTCCCGCCCTGGCGCTGTCAAGGGGGGGATCCGCTGTAGGGGAAGCGGGGGGAGGGGGGTGAGCGCCATGGCCCCTGCAGTCGACTGAAGCTGGGAATTCCCTGCCCCAGGACAAGGGTTCGTTAATATCTGTCCCCCCCCCCCATCTCCTCTGGTGGGGGGGGGGGGCAGCCCTGGGCCTGTCCTCTGCAGCTGCGCCCCCTCACCACTCCTGGAGAGCCTGAGTCTGCCCCCCACCCCTTTACTGCCACTCACTGGGACCCAGCCCCCCAGAACTGCTCAGCTCCAAGCCAGGCAGGCTCACGGCCCCAGCTGCCACGTCTTGGCTTTTACAGCAAGTCTGGGGGATCTGGGGTGTTTTTCTTAAAGGCTCAGCTCCTGGAGTCAAGGGATTAAGTGAGACTCTCCCTTTTCCTTTAATTACTTTTCTAAGTCTCACGACTGGGTGAGCAGATGTGAAAATGTGAAACAAGCATATTCTAAACCGACAAAATAGAAGGGAAATGAAAAGAACCCCAAACTGTATTACTGTTTTAAAAATACATCTCAGGGTTTTCAAACCAGGCTCATGATTTTTGCAAACTTGAGGTTGGGAACAGGACATGTCCTTCCTAATCAAGTTACATCTATCCCCCTTATTTCTTCCCCAGGGGATCCGATGCTGCTCTCTAAATCATATGCACTATACAGTATCATGTATGATTAAAAGGTGTTTTAGTACTTAATGCTAAGTACTTGCTAAGACTAAAATGTAATGGTAGAATTGTAGTACTGAAAGGGACCTTCAGGCACCTTCTAGTCCAGTATCCTACACTGAAAGTAGGACTAAGTATTATCTAAGAAGCCAGCGTCTATCAACCAACCCATTTCCAGTGCACATATTCTAGGAAATGCAGAAATTTACAGTTGTACTGGGCCTCATCAAAGCTCTGGAATAGCACAAGGTCAGCCCTTGGTGACAAGCAATCAATGTAGCTACACCACTTCTGACCCCTGAAGGTCTTGATACTGCAAAACACACATGCTTAACTTTAAGCATGTTTGCAGGATTCTAAAGGAAATGTAGACAAGGGTAATTGGAGTTTTTGTTGAAATTAATAAATTATGGTCCTCAATCCTGCAGCTGACTGCATGCAGGTGGACTGCTGGAAATGTGTGGGGCACTTCTAATGTGTGTTCAAGCCCACAGTCCACGTGCCCACAGCTCCTACGACTGAGGCTTCGACATACATTAGAAAAAGGAAGGGGGTGAAGTCCTAGCTCTATTGAGATCAATGGGAGTTTTTCTATTAACTCCAGTGATACCAGAATTTCACCCATTGTTTGGGCAGGATCAGTGCTTCCAAAGTTTATATATTACATTTGATCTTAAAACTTCACCAAAAAAGTCATTCTGAACTGAGTGCTGGGTTGTTTGTTTGTTTGTTTGTTTTTTTAAAAGGCCATACTATAATTTTACAATTATTATTTCACCTTCAACAAACAACAGATTAGCCAAATATAGTAAGTTGTAGGGCAGGGGTGGGGAACCTTTTTTCTGCCAAGGGCCATTTGGATATTTATAACATCATTCGCAGGCCATACAAAATTATCAACTTAAAAATTAGCCTGCTATATTTGGTCAAACATTTAACTAACTCACCCCTAATATGATGGCTGGAACTGCTGCTCTTTGGTGAGGTGTGTGATGTTAGCTGGTATTGATGATGTTGCTACTCGCAACTGCTTTTCCAGGTTTGCGTCGGTCAGTCTGGAGCGCAGTCGACTCCGGGGCACAGATTTCCCCCCCCCCCTTTGCACCGGGCACAGCCACCCCGCCCCTGGCTCCGGGCACAGCCCCGCTGCAGGTCAGGACCACCCCCCTCTCCGAGGCCGGGCATAGCCCTGCCGCGAATCAGGGACACCAGGCCCCCGCTCTGGCTCCAAGGCCGGGCACAGCCCTGCTGCGGGTCAGGGACACCCTCCCCGCCCCCCCGGCCCCCACAAGCCGGGCACAGCCCTGCTGCGGGTCAGGAACACCGCTCTTCCCCCCCCCCCCCTTCCTCCAAAGCTGGGCACAGCCCTGCTGTGGGTCAGGGACACCACTCCCGCTCCCCCGCCCCAGGCCGGGCACAGCCCTGCTGGAGGTCAAAGGGACACCGAGACTCCTCTCTCCTCTCCCGGGGCCAGGCACAGGCAGCCGTGCTGCAGGTCAGGGGCACCTCCTTCCCCTAAACTCTGGGCACAGCCCCATCGCGGGCTGGGGACCCAGGACCCCGGCTCCCACCTGCAGCCCCCACTACTTAGCTGGCAGTTCCAGCCTGGCTCCCAGGGTCAGCAGCCGCAGGGGCGGGGGTCTGCACTCCACGTGCTGCACCGGCCAGAAGTACTGGCACCAGCTGCCATTGGCTGAAAGCTGATGGGGGGAGGAGGGTCCCTGCCTGCAGCTCCCATTGGCCACAATGTAGCCAATGCTCCTAGTAAGTGCAGCAGGGAGCAGAGACCCTCCTGCCACTCCTGTGCCTAGGGGGCTGCAGGGTCCTAGTGTCCATCTTTTCCTGGAGCAGGACCAGACCAAATGATTTCACAGGCCTTATATGGCCCGCGGGCCGGACGTTCCCCACCCCTGTTGTAGGGAGATATAGATGTGTCCTTATATCAAAAACTTCCATAGTGGGGGACTAAGAGGAAGGAAAAAATATTGGCACATTTGTGCAACAATGAAAGATTTCCCAAACCTAAAAGGGAACTATCAGCTTAAAATTTTTTACACATTAACAAAACTAAAAGAATTTTCAAAATCTAATTTACTTTTCCTCATCATTTAATTATGTTAATGTCATTCTCTACAGAACAGTGCAATTAATTCATTGTCATCAATGACGACTTAAGAGAGATGAAGGTTTGAAGGAACCAACATCTAATTTAATTTTAACCAGGGGCGCTGATGGTTTACTGCCACTCCTTTTGTAGATGGAAAATAGACAGTCAGTTTGACTCTCCAGATCTCATGCTCTAGTCTAATATAATGAAGCCCCCACTAATAACTTGCTGAATCCAGCTGAGCAGGGGAAAATGTGCATCCCTCTGCACCTGTGTCTTCTCCCTTATGGTGCCATGTTTTTTCACCTTTTCTCGTGAATGGATGGATGAAATGTGGCATCCCTGCAGAGAGTGATGTAAAGATGAGGAATATGGGTCTATAAAAGACTTTCTAGTTCTGTCTGCCACCTGCTTCCCCCTTAGAGCTGATGAATGATTATATGGCCCTGGGAAAATGGTTGGATCCCTTAAGTGTTCATTTCCAAATATTCTAATATTTGGATTTTTAAGTATTGATTTTTTAAAAAACGTTATTTTGGGTATTGGTTGGACCCACTCTCCACCTTCAACTTTTTAAATGAAGTGATCCAGCAGACATTGTTCATGATTTCCACCGGAGGCTCACAGCCTACCTCGACCTTAGCTTGGATAAGTGCTATGTGATTCCTCTGAACACTTCAGTTGTTATGCCACCAAAAAATTTCTTGGATGTTAAGTTATAACATGCAATTATTAGTTATGTACAAAAATTCTAAAATTAATGTTGAAAGACAAAAATGGTTGTTGGAGATGATAGATGGCTTCCAAAGGGGGATAATATTGCATTTAGATGAATTATTGAGGTGGGACTATCGCCGGCATATCTACAATTGTTCATTTACAAAAAAAAAAATTCTCAAACTTCTTTTTTTTTTAAACCAACCTTGCAAAGATATAAAAGCCAATAATAAAATAATTGTTTAACTTACCTGAATACTTTTTTTCTCTGAGGTACTATGTCTGGCAGTCCCTTTTAGGGAGTAGCTCCTACAGTCTTCAGAGTAGAATCTTCAACTACTGCTTAAATTTCAGAAATGATAGTAATTCATCAGTTTTCAAGAGGTTGCAGTAGATTAAACAAATTTAGGGTCTGGGTAAAAATTTAGCTGTCTCTATACTGGGGGAAAGCAAAAATGTTAGATACAGTATTCTGAAGAAAGATGAAGTGGCAAGATTTAAACACTGCCTGGATGTGAAGATCTAGAGAGAGGGTTTTCTATGCTGTTTTAATGGTGGCCCCTCACTTTGGTCTTTGTCTCACAGGATTAAAAATGGTTACATAGCTGCCATATATTGGGTCAGACCATAGTCTATTTTGTCCAGTGTCTCCACTATCTAAAAGCGATTTTTCTTTAGCTCAAAAAATATGCAATAGCTATGCTTGTGGAGCAAAATATCTCATTTATGTTCCTGGTGTTGTCAAGTGGCGTCAACTGGTGCATATTGACAACCACGACACCTTAGGTAGCTATAGATTTACTTCAATATTGTAAAACATCTTTCTTAGTCTCCTTTTATGGTTTTCTCCAGTTAGTATCCAACCCACTATTTGTTTTGGTAATTTTTTAGTCTGGCAGCACTCACTCTCTCTTATTTCTACTGCAGTCAACGTGTACAATATTATGTAATGGCCTTCAAAAGAAGCAGAATTGAAGGAACATTAAAGCCCTGACAATAGTACTACTCAGTGGGTAAAGAGAAGCACATGTGTAAGTCTATGCAGGATTGGGTCTAAAGGTGACCACCTGAGCTGTATGGATAGTGTGCTCTAGTCTATAGACACACAATTGTGTGCACATGCTGTGTCTTATAGGGCTGGTTGAAAAATGCCAAAACAGTCTCCACTGAATTTCTGAGTATCTAACATTCTGAGTTAGTTTAAAAAACCAGCGCGCGCGCACACACAAGTTCTTTTGAAATTTTGAAAAAATTTAGCTAGCTCTACTTCCCAAGTAAACATATATTCAGTCAAAATAAAATATGCACCCCTTTATTTTATCCAGCAAAATATTTACAATCACCCAGAATATAAAGATGAATACAGTTGTTAATTTGAAAACAGTCCAAGAAATTAAATTGTCCTAATATGTACAGCTAGAAAATTAAACAAACACTCGTTCCCAGAAATTTCCCTGGTAACTTTACACCTTTAAGAAAAGAATAAAAAGTGACTGTTTTCTGTCAATAAAAAAATGACCATGGAATCTTGCAGATAACACTTTCTCATATTGATATATGTTGCAAGATGTTTGTAATCCAGTAATGAGAGAAAACAGATTGCAACTAGCTTCTCTCTCCCCTTACTGTAGTAACAACTCCCCTTGTTGGAAGTGCAGCTTCAGCTGAGAAAGTGACTTGTGTTATGTGCACCTTTTAAAACTCAATGAATCCTTGTGGGCTGCAAGGCTACTCTGGAACTTTTCTACTGACTATTTTATATGATGTTTTAAAAGGGCATATTATTGGAAAAAATTCAGAGAAGATTTTATATTGAGGCACTTTATTCCAAAATTCTAATAAAAATCAATCTAACGTTTACAATAGATTTTGAAAATCTGTTTATCCAATCATGAATATTTTAAATTGTATCTAAAATTGAGCTATACAAATATAACCCAATGAAATCATTTTTAATTGTAAGGTGTCATTGGATTTCTGGGGTTAAAAATTGACTTCAAAGGAAAATAAGAAAGGTTTGCTAGCCATATCTGATGGTAATGCAGTTCTGCCTGCTGCAATACACAATTTGTGCGATTTATATTTTAAGAAAAATGATGCTAAAAATGAATATTGCTCTCTTTAAAACATCTATAAGGTCCCTTGAAACAATTTTGTAACTGTTGAAAATATTTCCACTTGATTTATGAATATATTTATCAAATAGCTAGGAACGCTAGTTGCCCACATTTGTGGCAGTCTTGTTAGTAAGTTAATTTTCTGCTTGTTGCACACAACATTGTACTAATTCAATGCACTAGCAAAATGCATGCAAAAAATGGTCTGTTATAAAATAAAGAATTAAATGTTACATTTTCAAAACTGCATTGTCATAACAAATAAGTTTCCTTTATGGATCAAAAAGGGCCACTCAAACTAATATTTTCATTGCCATTTCTAATGTTATGTTAAATCTTTATTTATTTTGAAAAACTCCAGGTTCAAGTTATTCAACCTTAATGTAAAATATTTTTACAAGGACAATGCATTTACACTTAGATTTCCTTTGCTCTTATTAAAAAGTTTCAAATATCTTTAGGAAAAAAATACACTGATATAAGAGGCAAAAACATATGAAACAGTAGTAGCACTACAAACTCAAATACATTATTGTACAGTCACTAGTCAAATTTTCCACAGTGGATTTAAAGAAAAACATTGTACCAAATCTCATTAACCCAAACCAATGAGTTAGCAACTGTTAAACTTTAGAATATATATTCATTATGTCTGACCCAATGTGGGTGATCAAAACACTTTCTACAGCATTCATGTATCAACTCAATTTAATACATTTGTTTTGTAAAAGGTTCTTAAAAATATTGACTAATGTAAGTCAATGAACACTACATCACATCTTAGGTTAGGACTATTAAACTTAAAAATGACTTGGCAGTGAATTGGTTCTGATTATTATGTTATATTGCACTTGAGAACTAAAATCTAGGGACCGAGTACCAAAAAGTTCAGATCCCAAAGAATTGCAAGAGATCAGCATCTCCCAGGTTTAGATCCTAAAAGGAACAAAAGGTTGCATTTCTTTGTGGTAGGAGCACACAGTGCACAAAACCTTTTTATCAGCTCTTGTATCAACAAGTGAAAGAAGCCCTTATCTTCCCCAAAACATGATAAGTTCAGCACACATTCGGTCACCTACCCATTCATTCTGGGCTGCCATGTTACTATTACATAATCTCAGTTCTTTCCCATTCAAAAACAGATGCATTATACATGAGCAAGCCAACTGAAGTAAATGGAAAGTCTCCTTTTGACTTCACAGGAGTTTGGAACAGGCCCTACGCTACAGTAAGACAGAGTCAGAGTTGACTAGATTTTGTCCATGCTAATGCTGCGATTTAGTAGTGCTCAGTAGTGATACCCAATAGCTCTCTCAGGCATGACCACTGGTTCTAAAACAAGATGTCATACAATTTGAATCTTTCTTCCCCTTCCCTTCTCCCCCTTCCAGGGTTGGTGTAAGCTTTTTTGCCACCATAGGCAGCAGCAATTCGGCAGCAGCTTGCAGGGCCACCCTACACTTCGGTGGCATTTCAGTGGCTTCTCACACGGCCCCCATCCACTTCCGTGGCACTTCTGCGGACATACCCAGAAGCACACAGCGGTCAAGAGAGCTGCCGCCAAAATGCCACTGAAAGCACCATAACAACGCCCTCAAAAAACGGTGCTGCCCTAGGCAACCGCCTAGGTCACCTAGTGCTTGCACTGGCCATGCTCCCCCCCCTCCCCGCCCCCCAAATGGTCAAAATCTTTTTTAACCCCTCTGAAATAGTAGCAGACACTCCTAAGAAAACTTCTTTAATGCATTTTTGCTGTGTAAAGCTCTACACTTTCATAGCTATATTAATAAAGTGAACATTTCAAAAGCACCAAGAATCCCCTAGTTCCAGCTGAAATACTTTCAGAAAATACCTATGAGAGTTCATTTTAACAAGGTTACAAGTATTCAAGGCTGGACACAATTTTAGGAATAACGAATACTAAAATCTCGGTTTGGATTTAAATCTTAGCTATACATAAAAAGATATAGAAATATTTAGTAAAGAAAGGATTTACACTAGCAGACTTTTTTGACTTTTGATATAAATCTCAAGTTTGGCTTCCCACTTGTGCTTAACAACAATATATCTACTACTGAACTTTAATAGTGTTTCTAGAAAGACAAATTTAAACCTACAAGTGAGGTTACATCCTCACACCTCATGAATCTTGTCAAAGTATGGTACCAGACAGTATACATTGCTCAATATAAATCTTATTTTTTAAAAAATATACCATGAAATGCTGCAATAATGCAAGCTGGAGTAGTTATATAAATTCATAAAAGATCTGGATTTTTTTAAATTGCCCTCTTAGGCTTAATAATTTCACAACTTGTTAGTGCATACACATGAATTTGAATTTATAAAATGGGTTTATCTGAAAAGAGGACTAAGTAAGCTGTCATGTATTTTATGCACAGCACTTGATTCAGACACATTCATTGCATACAAAAATATCACATTTTTTTAATAAAAAAGTGGACATTATAAAACAGTTGCCACAAGAATACAAGTAGTGCTTGTAGGCCACTACAAAAACTATTATGACAGTAGAAAATATAAATTCTATAATAATCTAATTGCCAAATCTAGGTTGTAAAAACAAAGACCTCAATTCAGGAAAGCATCCATGTTCAAAATATCCCTTAAGAATACGCTTAACTAAGCATGCATGGATATGTGCTGTCCTGAAGTGGGGACTGTGTGCACAGTTGAATTCATGATGTAACCCGAACATTGCAGCTACATTACTGTTTTCTAACAATGAAACTGGAGATTAGTGAATGTACAGGGATTTTAATCGAAGAGGGGAGGCAATTATTTGCTGTTATTCTTTAGTAGAATATAAGAAATACAAATAATTTCAAGAAATCTTACTTGTTGTAACTTAGTACAGATGGAAGTTTCCACAGTTACAGCAGTTGGGCAGAAATTGTACCTATGTACCATAAATGCCAAGAAATGAAATGCTTTCATGACCATAAAATCAGGGGGGTTAATACTAATGTTAACACCCCTCCCAGATGAGCTGAGCTTTCCCGTGCTTTCCTCTATCTCCCCATAATGGCCTCAGTCCTGTGCTCATCCTTAGACAGGTGAGTGGTTCTGCTGATTTCAAATCACTGTGGCTACTCACGTGCTTTAAGCACATACGTGTTTGCAGCATCAGAGCCAGGTTCTCTGCTGATAGTCTCTTCAACCTCTAGGCTTAGCCTAAGTTTCAGACTGGACCCAAAGAATCCAGTGGTCCTTCTGTGTGAAGATTTCCCACTAAACGTCAATGGGAATCAAGTGTGCAGTATAACTGCAGGATCAAGCCTCAATTGAAGCTGAATTTAATTTTTTTAAAAATTCACTCCTGTCTCATCTAAAAACACCTACAAGGCCTCTACTGCACGTCCACTCTGCGTCTGGGACCCAGCCTCCCAGCCTGGGTCCACAGACTCAGGTTAGCAGGGTTTGCACAAGCACTCTGAAAACAACTGTGTAGACAGGTTAGGTTGGAATTTGGATTCTGCAGCAAGGGTGGGGTGGGATGGGCTTGAGAGCCTGAGTTCTGGACCACGATGCAACATCAAAACATCTGTTTTTAGAGTGCTAGCATGAGCCCCACTAAAGCAACTCTGTGGATCCAGGGTGGGAGGCTCGCCCCCAGATGTCTTGTAGACATGCTCCTAATAGCTTGGGTCCTGATTCCCCCCTCTATGATTACAATAACAATACTATAAAATTAAAGGCTGTGGGTAAAATTCATTACTTCAGTGAGGCCAGGATTTCCATTATAAACTAATTTCACTTAAACAGCTGTCTAAACAATATGTAAATGGATAAAAAAAGCAAGCTGCCCAATATACAAATTAACCTCCTACTAACTTTGGACTTTCTCAGTAATAACTCAGATACAATAGTGGTTCAGCTAAGAAGAATGCAATGAAAAGTGAAAATCAGTTCTGCTTTTCCAAAAACCAGACCTGAGGCAGAAATTAACAAGCTGTTAATTTCAGATAACTTGCAACAAAAAGGTTCTCTGGTCATTGGGGTATTTACATTGGAGATGCTGCCCCAAGCAACCTGCAATACATGCCAAAGTGCTCTGCCCCTGCTGCTACTCTTAGGGCTGGTCCCTACCACTGGGGGGGGGGGGGCGAGGGGGTCGACGGCAGATACGCAACTTCAGCTACGTGAATCACGTCGCTGAAGTTTGCGTATCTGAAGCCGACTTACCTGCCGTCCTCACAATGGCGGCAGTCGGCGGTGCGCTCCCCCCGGAGTCGACAGGGGAGTCGCGGCGATCGATTTCTCACGTCTTCACAAGACACAAGAAATTGATTGCCAAAAGATCAATTGCTACTCGCTGATCCGGTGGGTAGTGAAGACCAGCTCTTAGAGCTTGTCAAATACAGAAGCTGCATCAGTTCAACTATCCTAGTATAAGTTAAGTAGCATAATGCCACTAGTGTGGACACAGTTACATTGGCATAAAGGAATTTATACTGGTATAGTTTATTTCTGTTTGGAAGGGTACTAAGCTATCCTGGTAGAAGGAACTTTTATATTGGTATAACAACATCCACACTAGAGTTTGTATCAGTGTAACTATATTGGGTCAAAAATGCAGATCAAGACCTGTGGAACACCATCTATGAAATCAGAGCAGTGGGAGAGAGGAAGAGAAATGGTCCCATGGAAGCAGCTGACCCCCAACTCCTCACAGAAAGGGAGACCAGCATGCAGAAGAGAAGGTAAATGGGAATGATCCTACTGAATATTCCCATATATACTTTTTGGGGGGAAATCACCAGCATGGAGTCGAAGGACAGAAGGCTTTGCAATCAAGGCAGATTTGTAAAACAAGCTATACTCACATTTTGTGCATCTAGCCACTGAGAGCTTGAAAATTAAGTGTAGTGTCTGAATGTAAATATCCATCAAGAGAGAACATACTATATCTAGCAATTAACTATGGGAACTGCTGGTTTATAGAGCATAAGTGAAATCTATATAGCAGTTAGTACAACACTAGTCTGTGCAGCAAAGTACAGTGTCTCCTGAAATTAGATTAGCAAAATCATGGCACTAAATATCATGTATGTTTTTGACATCCAAATCAGTGCATGTGCATTAGTCACATCTATTAACATGATTAATACAGGTGAAGAATTAAATATATTGCTTTTAATCCATAGTTAAGGCTATTTGCCATGCCAAAAGACATCAGCAGTAGTGCAGTCGTGGAGTGTCTGTTCCTGGAGAGGGAAATCAAAATTTGTAACCAAGATGCTGGCATTTTTACAGTTTCAGTATGTTACACAGCTAAAACTCTTGTTAAGCTTCCGATGTCCCTTCGCCATTTTCATGGGGTTGCAGCTGTTCTCTTTCTTGTTCTTCCTGAGGAGGTCGCACACGTTTGAAAAACCCCATCTGTAATTTGGAGAATCACTCGTATTTAGAAAGTGACAATCATGTCTTCTACAAGCCATTTCTCACTGTGTGGGCACTTAAAAAACACCCTAACTATTGTGTCACTTGGGTTTTCCTCCCTACTCTCTAGTTTCAGCCCATTCTCTAAAACCAGGAAATACTAACTGAAAAACGAAAGAGAGCAAAACAGCCCAATCCTCCCACAAACACCAACCCTTATTGAACACCTCCCCTGCTCGATGAACAGATGGACTCTGCAATTTACCCAATAGATCAAGATATTTAGAGTGTTCTGAACCAAATTACTAGTGTCATTTGAGTAATACATAAATAATGGAATCCTTCCCCTACCCCAAAGTATAATGCTTACCCTGTACATTACAAAGACTAGAACAGACAGGAGCAATAATCCTGCTAGGACAGCCAAAATTATAACCCACACTGGCACTGGCATGGGCTGTGGTTGAATGCCCCAGGTGATATTTGTGGTAACCTAATGAAAAACACAACAGATCACATTTTATTAAGTAGTGGCATGAATGAGTTTGTCCATACAGTTTGAGATGCACATATTTTAAACTGTTCATATTTAAAATGCATCCTAATTCACATTAACATTGAATTAACATTTCTTTTGGACGAGAATGTACTTCTGTAAATTGATGGAGAATATATGATGGCAAAAAGGCTTCATCAGTCCAAGTTGGAAGTAGCCACATTATCCAAGACTATGTATGAATGCCTTTGTACCACAATAAATACATATTCTATATATGCTTGACATTTTACAGAAGAAGTGTGGTATCTCACAAATGTTTCAGAGTTTTTAAAAGTATTTTTGGCATTTTATTTTAAAGGTAGGCACCCCCTCAATACCAAGAATCAAACCTTATAAGGCTTGGAAGAAGAGGAAAATTGTAACTAATATTTTTTAGAAACCAGATACTCTATAAGAATGTCCTCTTCCAAATCCCTCTGTAAAAACTCTCCTTTACCGTGATGCCTAAAAAAATCTTGACCATGGTTAGAGAGCTGGTGAGCCGAGATCGCTGTGTGTCATGATGACCACTGCTGTCTCATTGTTTCTCCTCTGCTTTGTATCCACTGTTGTCTACTGCCTTATACGTTCATTGTTAAACTGTTCGGAGCAGAGCTCATCTTTTTGTTCTACATTTGTACACTGCTTAGTGCAGCGGTTCTCAAACCGTGGGAAAAGACCCACAACATGGTAGGTGTTGGAAAGCTTCTCTAAGCTTTGGAATATTAGAAGCAGTCCCAGTAGACATAGATTAATAAGCAAAAGGCAGTTGAAGCAGTCAAAGACGAATGATAAATAGCATTTATCGCATATGTCTGCAGAATTGGGCCTTAAGATATGTTTGGTAGTATCACCACTGTGATATCAGTAAATTGTATTTCCGATTAAAGGACTAAATAAATCCTGAACATCAGAACAAGTTTTATAGGCTCTTTGAGTGTTTCAGGACTGTCAGTATGTAGACTGATTTGTATCTATTATCCAGTCTATTTGCACACAGTATTGTCAGTATAGATATATGAAAGCCTACAAGCCAAATGCTAGAATTCTAGTTTTCAGACTGAAAATGTTTGGTTTTATTTTTAATTTTATATGTATAAATAATTTTAATATATAAAACTAAGAGTTAGTTAAAATTTAGTAGCATTATGAAGGTGAATTTCTTTGCTTCATTTTGATCATTCTATTTCTTGTATTAATTCCAGCGGAATGTGCATTGGATCAAACCATGTTCAGACATAAATGACTTACTACTGTAGAATTGTGGATATCTTCAAATGAAAGGTTCTTGTAAGGGAACTCAATAACATTGAATGAGGCTGATGACTTGAGCGAGTACGAATGATTCTGGTTTTCTTTCTGTGCAAAAAACCAAAATTGATATTACATGCTGGATGTAAAAAAACATTTAATGTTTCAGAAGCTGGGAGAGACTGTGGATTATTAATAGGCACTTACATTCATAAAGGTCTGGGTCCAAAGGCGGGATTTTACATACAATATTGCACTCTTTCCCCTCTCCAGGCGGCCAACTTGGCAAACTATCTTTAAACATTCAGCAGTTCCACAGCCCTACATGCAACAAGAGGAATGGTTACCTCACTGATGAAAATTCATTACTATGTCTACATTCAGTCTTAAAGACACAGATGACAGTACATCAATTGCTACACATTAGACAATTTCTATATTCAAATGTGCAATAGAAACTCCATAAATCACTCAAGTGGACTGGGAAATCCATAAATTTTCAATTAACAAATTCTATTGATTTAGCCCAATTTTAAGGCCCCTTTGTACCATGATTAGAAATACTTGATGGCAATTTTCAGGATATGCATTACAGATATATACTTTAGTAAGGTGTGTGCTGATCCAAACTCTCACTGAACACTGGAGTTTGTAATCATTCAGTGTGTGTGAATCAGAAAGGTAACAAATTTCTACAAAACATGGTACACTGTATCTGATGTATTCTCAGTTATAGCATTCTATTTCACAGTTGGATAGCACAAACCTATGACGCAATATATTATTGTTACAGAAGACTGTGCAACATGTAAAGGTCAAATTCCATTATTTAAGATAAATGCCCTTAAACAAGGAGAAGCACAAATCCTTCCAGAATGTAATATCCTTCAATCCTAGAGAACATAGCTAAAAAATTATTTCAAATAGAAATTATTTCTGTTAATGTGATAACTGACTAGACTGCTTTACTTTCTCTCTTTGTTCTAGAAACTGTGGAAACTTTGGCTTTTCATTTTATTGTGTACCGTGTGCCAAATAACTGCACAGATCCAATCTAAGTGCTTCAGTGTTGTTGCCCTTCACACAAAGGTCAGAGGTTTTAGAAAAAAGATTTATGCCAAAGATTTCACCTGCTTTACATCAGATATCAGTGAAACATTCTGCTGCTGCATTGTTGATAAATTGGACAAAAGGCCTTCAGTAAGGGAGAGTGACCCTGTGACACACTATATCTCGGGAGAGCACCATGTTTCTCATCCATATATAATTGTGATTTGCAAATAAAGCATGTCATGTGAGGTATCGGGATCTGCTGAAACCCACTGTTCCATCCAAATATGCACATCATTAATGCATATAAAATTATAAGAATTGTGTTGTATGATTTTCACAGAAATATGCTGTGGGTTTGGGAAGCACCCAGATCCTGGCTCTCCCGAGACAATGACGAGGGAGGTAACCAATGCCTGGGTGGGTGCAGAACAGACATCACCAGCCTTTGTCCAGCAAAGGAGTTGCAATTCAACGACTCACTCTCAGGAGACAGACCAGGGGTACTGTGTCACTGACTCAGCAATGCCCACCAGACATGCCTAGACTTGTCTTCTCCAAGCACATGGACTAAGGGTATAAAAAAAATAACATAGAAGTCTCATGCTTTGCCTTTTCTCCTCCCCCTATGCTGCAAGGAACAAGGACATTCAGAAGACGGAAGACTCCAATGGAAGAGAATGGTCCAGGTTTCAAGGGTGAAACCTGTACACTGTGAATTGGAATATCCAGTGGGATGAGAAAAACTGCTTAATCTAGATGTTGCCCAGTCTAATAGGATTGAGAGTTTAGACTGTGTGTGTTTATATTTTATTCTGGTAACCACTCTCACTTTTTGCCTATCACTTATAATCACTTAAAATCTATTCTTTTGTAGTAAATAAATTTATTTTACTGTTTATCTTTGCCAGTAAGTTTGCCTCAGTTGTTTGGTAAATTTGCTGAGGTTTACAAAGGTTGGTGTATATCCACTTTCCATTGATGAAGTGGTGAACCAATTAATAAACTTGCATTACTCAAGAAAGAGTCTTGAACAGTGCAAGACGGTATAGGAACTCCTCACTTGAAGTCATCCTGGTTAACGTTGTTTCGTTGCTGATCAATTAGGGAACATGCTCATTTAAAGTTGTGCAATGCTCCCTTCTAACGTCGTTTGGCAGCTGCCTGCTTTGTCCATTGCTTGCAAGAAGAGCAGCCCGTTGCAGCTGGCTGGTGGGTGGACCGGCAGCGCCCCTATCAGCTCCCTTTAGCAGCTCCCCACTCCCCTAAGTTCCCAGTGCGGCAGCTGCCCAGCAGGCTATCTATTGCTGGCAGTTCAGCTGTCCCTCCCCCCACTGCCACGTGTTGTTCCTGTCCTCCATCTTGGAGCTGCTCCCTGAGACATGCTTGTGGAGGTGGGGAAGAAGGGGGGGGGCTAAGGTCAGGGTGTCTTCCACCTGCTCCTGCACCCCGTTTACCCCATCTTCCATAGAGCAGGGGACGCACATGGACAGAGGGAGCAGCTGCCTTAGGCAGCAGCTGCGGGTCTCAGCTTGCTGATCTAATTAACAAGGCAGTGTACTTCTGACCCCTCTCAATGCTTGAAGGGGGAATGTGCATCTCTATCTCTCAAACACACACAGGGTGTGTCTGCCTCGGTCTGCCTTCCCTCCTTTCCTGCTGCCTTGTGGAGTGCGAGAGTTAACCCTTGAGGGCTCAGCCAATCACTAGTTCATCACTTAGCAGTAAGGCATTCCCTGGTAAATATCCCACCCTCTGACTCCTTGACCTCAACCAAGCTTCACAATCATCATCATGGTGTACCAGTATTAAATTGTACCAGTATTAAATATTTTGTTTGGCAAAAAGAATTTCCCTGGAACCTAACTCCCTCACTTACATTAATTCTTATGGGGAAATTGGATTTGCTTAACATTGTTTCGATTAAAGTCACATTTTTCAGGAACATGCCTACAACATTAAGTGAGGAGTTCCTGTATATTCCTGAGGTACAAGGCTGTGAGTTGGGAGCTGAGGGGATTTAGCTGATGTATATCGTTGTTTGATTCATGAGTGGCTCTGGGAGCATTCATGCAATCTTACTGGGTGAGGAGCGCCACATGATGTTGTCGTGAGTGATAACAGCACCTGGAGGGGTTTGCTGCTTGTCACTAGCAAAGCATTGCGAGAGATAGCCCAGGGTAGAGAATATGGGGGGCACAGCGGTCCCACAGTCCCAAGCTGCACCCCTCAGATCCCGTCACGGTCCCTTATCTGTAAGCAACGCCAAGGAAGTTCAGAGTTTGGCTGGCTTTTCTAACCTGGATTAAACATTTCTATTTTCCACTAGCATCCTCATTAAGTAAGAGAAACATAACAAGGCTGCCTTTCCCCCTTCCTTTTTGATGTGACATTCAGAACTTTAGCTACGCTTATACAATACCATTTGGATGCAACCTTCACCCTGCCTTGGACGGAAAGAGTACAAGATAAAAGTGTAAACTGGCAGTATATTCTTGTCACTCAGAAACTGTGTCTTCTTGATTTCACCCATCTCAGACGTGTTTGAAACACTGAATTATTTGTCAAGCTAGTGAATCAATTGAAATATCTCACATATAATAAATTATAGATATTGGAGACTGAAGAAACCTACTGTATTGTATCATCTATAATAGGCGCTGTTAAAATTCACTCTTTGCTATTCTGCAGTACCTCCTCTTCTAATTGGGGAAGCTATCAGGGTTATTGCAGACAGTGCAGGTTGCATTTTAAATGGAACCTACCTGTAATCAGTCTTCCTGAAAATGTTAAAATATAGACTCCAGATACAGGATATAATTTTTGGTGGCTAGAGAGACCAACCGAGCCATTGGGAAGGCTGGGCTAAGGCAGATGCTCTTAAGAAAGGAATGTTTGGCAACTGAAAGGATAGGCATTTGGAGCTCTTATGTGGAAAAGAATCAAACCATCAGACCTTGACTTTCCCTCCCCCCATCAGATAATCTCATTTTTTTCCTTCACTGATGCACTACCCCTCAACATAGGATGCAGGTACATTTTGATCCTTTTCTTTGTCCTTTCCCCTTTGTCTTTTTTCCATTCCCCAGGAATGGCAAACCGCAGCCACTGGGAGCTGCAGACGGCCATGCCCACGGATGGTCAGCATAAACAAACTGTCTCGCGGCCCACCAGCGGATTACCCTGAAAGGCTGCAGGATGCCCACAACTGACCTGTGGTCCACCTGTGGCCCCGCCACCACTTAGAAGGGGATAGAGTGCAACACAGAATGGGTGTGGTTTACACAATTCCCCTAGTCAGGGTCTTCTAGCTCTGCTGCAGCCCCACAACCCTGTGGGCACAGGGGGGATGGCTGCCTGCCTTATAGCAAATAATCCTGGGATTTGTGTTCTGGTGGCTCTGTCCTGATGCTGGCCTCTTGAGCAGAGCATCAATCCCACATGTACTCCCACCACTTCCCCCAGGTGGATCCAGCAGACTGCCCTCCCCAAGGTCTGACAGGTTCATTCCACAGAAATGGGGGGAAATTCACTGTCCATTTCCGCAGTCTAGGGGTTACAGAATAGACTGATACTACACTGAGTAACTTAATTTATATGACAGTAATGCCAATGGGCCCAAATCAGAACTGGGCCTGACTTTGTTAGGTGCTGTACAAACACTAGATGGACACGGTCCCTGCCACATCCAATTAAAGACAAGGCCCAAGAACCAAGCATAACAAACAAGAGAAAGAAAAGGGAAGGGATGGAAGGAAGACATGGGTGACAGCAACAATAGGTGGATACATAGCTTGATGGTTTCAAACCATTTAAACGTTTCTTTAGAATTATCTTTCTAAAGAGTCCCCATTAAACCATAACTGCCCCTCGCCCTGGATTCCTTTACATTTGCTCCCTCTCCTACTAGATAAAGTGGACTTGCTACATTATTATTACTTTTTCATTACAGAGTCAATCCCCCAAATCCCTCTATCTAGCACTACTGGCTCCTTTCAAAGAGAAACATAGATGATCCCCACACTTCCGTGGATAATGGGTCCTCTTAAGAGCTGAGACACCACAAGAGCTCAGAAGTTTTCCCATTCCCTGCTGTTATCCAGAAAACAGGGACAGGTCCCTGAAAACATCAGGAGCAGGAGGGCAGAAAGTCAATTTGTCAGTTAGGTGGGGTATTTGCTGATGTCACTGCAATCCAGGGCTGTGAAGATGCCCCCAGGGCTCTCCCAGTCATTACACCTCTCCTTAGCTACCCCAATTTCTCTCACCTCCCCCATCCAACTGTCAATCTCCCAACTCCACAGAAAAGCATAGTCCATGGAGACCCAGATATTGAAAAAGGCCTCAACTCAATTCCCATGTTTGCAAATAACTATGGGCACATTCGGCCATCTAACTCACTGATTGCACAATTAGATATGTTCCACTAAAAATGGAAACACATGGAAAAATCAAGGCCCTAGATTATCAAATGCATTTTTTCCTTTATAAAACTATTTCCATGGTGTTCATCTCTGAATTAAAAGAGCAAAAAGATGACAGCTGAAATATATCAGTGCAAGAGCAAGTATAGCACTTACCAAAGTATGTACATCTCCTTCAATGGCAGTTATATCTCTTCGATTTATATGGTGATCACGATTATTTTCCTCCCTAAGTGTTTCATTCTTCTCATCTGCTTTAGGAGCTGAAATCTAGGATTGCACCAAGACAGACACAAATAACAAACAATATCTTATATAGCATCTTCTATCCTAACGAATCTTAGAATGCTTTACAAATACATATACAGGAATAACTTCACAGAAGCAATCACCTCTGGGTGGAACACAGCAACATTTTAACTGCAGAGAGCAACATTTCACCACAGTTTAGTATAGAATGGGGGACACTGCCACATACTATTGGAAATGCCGGGGAATTTTAGGTAGACAAAAGTAATTACCTAAAAAGTTCTTGTCTAGGACGCCACCCCTACTCTTGGCAAATGTGATCTGAGATTTTTAAGAACTACTACTAATGATTAGACTTAAGAGTGTGCAGAAGTTAGATTACAAGCCAACAGCTAGCCAAACTTCTTTGCCTCGGTTAGTCACATGTTTTTTGCTTAATTGTTATTGCTGTTTCTGTGTTCCAGAGAAAGCAAAAAGAAGTGATTTTGCGAATGGATTCCTTGAAACCAGAGATAATTTTGTTGCTATGTAATTGCGACATGGACAAACATATCAATTGCATAGCAAAACCATTTAATAAATACAAGTTTATTAGTGTTTTGCATTGACTTCCTGGGTGGGTGTAAACGTCAAGCAAGGCAAAACTAGGTCAAGAAAAAATTCAAACTGGCCTCACTTGAAAGATTTCACAAAACTTGGTTTTGATTTGCCCATGTATTGTACACAGCCCTAGTCTGGAACTTTATGGTACGTGCAGCAGAATGGAACCTATTCAAAAGATGGGTCTGTTCTTGTTTCTAAGCCCCATAGGTCCCTTAGTCTATGTCCTAGCTGACGTTTGCAAATCTCCAAAATTTATCTTCTTCAAATTTAATTAACATATTGTTCACTCCCTTTCCTAGATCATTAAAATACATGTTTAATAAGACCTAATTCAGAGCCCTGCAGCGTCCAATTCATGCCTCACCGAACTCACTACTCTGCCAATTATTAGTGAATATTTTTTACAGTTCAGCCAGTTCAATTAGTAAAATGTTAACTGATGTCAATGGAAGTTTCATGCCTGGAATGAGCAAAGAATCTATTCTTAAAGCTGTCAATAGAGCACTTTCAATTTAGCAATCTCATTGTAGCGGGGTGCTCCCTGCTCCCTGCCGGCCAGGGCTGGAATAGCCCTGGAAAGAGGGTTTGTGGCTGGGAGCCTGCTAGCAGGCTTAAGTGGAAAGCAGGCTCAGCTGTGTGGCCACGCCCCAAACATTCCAGGCTGTATAAAAGCCTGGGAGGCAGGAGTTAGAGAGAGAGGAAGGAGTGAGTTTACTCGGTGGTCAGTCTACTCTGTAGGCAGCAGGAGACAGGGCCTGGCTGCAAAGTACCTGGACTGGGACAGGGCGTGGGTGAGGCAGCTGGGAGCCAGGGAGCCTAGGCTCTAGAGAGAGGGCCCCAGCTTGCTGAGCCTAGGGAAGGCCTGACCCACGGGGTACTGGGGATTGCAAGGGGGCAGTCTCCTTTGCAAGGAGAGGGAGACCAGGCCTGGCTGCTGGGAGCCTTTATCAGAGTACCCAGACTGGGACAGGGCGAGGGCAAGGCAGCTGGGAGCCAGGGAGCCTAAGCTCTAGTGAGAGGGCCCCAGCTTGCTGAGCCTAGGGAAGGCCCGACCCACGGGGTACTGGGGGTTGCAAGGGGGCAGCCCTGGGCTGGTTAAGAGCAGCAGGCCAACCCCTTCTTGCCGGTGACAAGTAGTCATGAGACTGCAGTCAGCCTCAGAGAGACTGAGGCAGTGGTGACTGGCAGTGGCCGTATCTGAGGCAAGTTGGGGATAGTGGGTGTTGGGTTCCCCAGGGAGGGGAGACCCTGAGACAAGGGGGGGTACTGCAGGGGTGCAGCACCCTCAGCAAGGGGCTCCGGGGTCCGGGAGGGACACGGGGCCAGTGTGAAGAAGCGGATGTCGGCCGGCAGAGGGCGCTCCAGGGTCAACAAGAGCTAATTCCCAGACGACCAGACGGGGGCGCCGCCGGGTGAGTGACCGACCCCGTTACACTCATATTCCAGGGTCTCTCCCCAAACACTTCTAATGTGTTTGAGTCTAAGAAACTGGTAACAGCTCCGTATGTTACACTTACACACACACATTTAAGGAGGGATTTGAAATAGGATACTGTGGGCCTTAGCAATTCCTCCAGTTTGGGAATTCTTTTTCCAGATTTCACACCTGAGACCTAGGGGACACTATATTATTCTAGGTTCCACATATGAAATACCCATTTATCCTTGTGAGGGATTTGAAATGGCATATATATGTACATGCTATATTTATACAGTATACTGAAACTACCTGAGAGGAATATACATAATCGTGTATTATATATAAAATACTTTTGTGTCATGCTGGGTCTCATCTCAAGGCTACTGAAATCAATTAAAAGACTTCCACTGAACTCACTGTGCTTTAGTTTAGGCCTTAGATAAATAAGTAATAATAAAAACAATCATGAAATGTCTCCTACTAAACTCAAAAATAAAAATATTATATAAATAACAAAACAACTTTTGGAATACTGCTGTTAAAATCTAGGTCAAGTAACATTCCATTTGTAGACAATATTTTTAGTTATTACTCATTTATTGTGTACTGTTATGCTCAATCACTATGTTATATCCTATATATTCATTCTACATTAATTAGAGTTAATTTGTAAGATTATAAAAGATTGATCGGCATTTAGAGGAACCAAGTATCAGACATAAATAAGACACAAACAAATAAGAGAAAAGGGGGTTGACACTTTTATGGACAAGTGCAAAATCTAGGTAGAAAAAGAATTATGTTATAAAAAGGGGATGCCCAGAATGCAAAAATTGAGCTCAGTTTGGGAGACTCCAGCAGGAACCATCCCTCTACTGATGATCAAGCCTGTAGAGACTCATCAGACCCTAACACTGTTGTTAAGGATGTGAATATAACTATATTTGTAACTTGTGCATAGGTATGTATAGAATTTCTATATGCTTGGGTAATCATAACTGTAATTGGAACCTCAATAAAAGTTGTAAGCAGTCTAGATCTTGAACTTGTGAATGTATGTGTAGTTACTACCTTTGGTCTTCATGTATTCCTAGAAACTAACTCTGAAGCAAGTAGCAGAGGTGACTTTTGCTCTATTAAGCTTGAAAACTGTAGCCGCTAGAGCTGAACCTACGATGGTGTTATTGTGTTACCCACATTACAAAATTCACTTTAAATAAAATAAAAGGCTACACATTGCTGTGGACTGAAAACTATACCAAAATGAGTTGGGGGGGAGGGGAAGGGAGAGAAAAAGAAAAAAGACATAGGATACTAGATCTGAACTTTTGGCTGAAAAACTAGTATCTACCTATCCTTCCAGCTGGTGTCTCCTCATACAGGGAGCAAGGATATAACAAAAAATTAAAAGGGAATACATAAAAAAGAATGGAGAAAATAGGCACAGAGAAACTAGAAGCTATGCTTATTTACATCAGCAGGGGGTCTAGTCTATATAAATAATCTTATATTTCACAGTTTACAGTATGCAGGAAAATGAGAGGAACAAAACCCCAACCCAACTCAATACCCAAACATAGCATTAGAAAAGTCTCTGCTTACCTTAATTTTCAATGGGTTGATCTCCATATCTGAAGTGCAGTTCATGGGTCCATCAATTTCATATTGCATAATATACAACAGGGTGTTATTGTTGTATTTGTAAGGCCATTGAAGATTTAGCATCACCTTGCTGAAGGCACTTGGACCATTGTTTCTCAGCTAGTGATGAGAAGAAAATTAATAACTGTGTGAGACTATCCTCTTTCCTTTGTTAACGGCCCAGGAGGCACCAGAATATACTTAAAATTATAGGAAGGAGCATCTACAAGATTTCCCCTGACTGTCAGTACAATCAGAGTATCACCAGTGTTCCTATGGGAAGAAACTCAATTTCATCTCCCAAGAAGCTAACTTACTTCAAATAATTTGCTGGAAAGGGGAGATTCTTCTGAAAAACTTAAAGGAAAGAAATTTTTCTGCCTTCAAGAAATTCCATTTGTTAAATGTACTACACTGCCTAAAGTGAGAGATACTATACATTTCTTATCCGAAGTTGTCAACATGTCAGATGTATGATAAGAATAATTGTTTTAGATAAAGCAGTATCTTATTGGTTGCATAACAACTTGAATTACAGTCACTTTCTAAAGAAAGTCTTTAAAAAAATTAATTGAACGCAGATGAAATCTCCAATAGTTGCTTAAAAAAGAAACACTCAAAAGACTTTAATTTTCAAGGCAAAAGGCTTTTGTAATAATGACTGCATAATTAGAGTACAGCTGAGTTTCCAGAATAATTAACACACTGACTAGTCATTTTATTGATTTCACTGTTGCAAGATTCAGATGACCAGATAATCTGTATAGTTTTCTAAAGGATTGGATGATTTTATGGCCAATAACATGCACAGTTATGTAAAATAGCATAGGAGTTTATGATTCAGCTAACTGCTGTAAGGATCAGAGAGGAATTCCCTCCCATTCCCAATATACAGCACTGCACAACTGGCTATATTCATTGTTAGGATTTTTGCCTACCTCAGAGGCTTGACCAATGGACTCAATTGACTCGATGCAGCAAATTCTAAGTTCCCATTGAACAACCACACGGAGTAAAGCACGTTCACCATAAAGGAAATCTTAACTAAAATATTTCCTCCTTCCCCGTTATTTATTGGCTAGAATCTTGAACCTCATATCAGTAACTATTACATACCTCATATATGTGCTGAACTAGAGGTCCTATGTCGTCTTCTGTCTCTGGATTCTCCTGGGGTTGCCAGTTTGGAATGGGGAGGAAGATGTGATCAGGAGAAGAGACACTACATAATGAAGGGAATAAACAAAGCTATCAAATATTTAGCCTAAGGAACTACTAATTTCTAAGGCTTTCATAATATAGATTTGAGAAAACTAAATTTACAGATATCTAAAAACTAACATTGACCTTTCCATCCTAAATACTGGTCATTGGAATGAGCAGAAGTGAGGATTTTTTTTGTATAAAATGCTAGATCTTCTGCTCAATATACTGTTAAGAATAATGCTCTCTCAGAGGAATCTTTCTTCATATTCTTCTAGTTTGAGGTCATTCTATAAAATGAATACTTGCTGTCTGGACAACTTTCTGTGGTGAAAAATTCAACTGTGAGCCATGTTGATCTTAGGAGCATCTGACTGGTAGGGTTATACATGGAACTCAGCCAGCACCTGGTTGGTAATAGTGGTTTTACTATTTTTTCTTCCTTTTTAAACACGAAGGTTTAACAGCACCAGGATCTCAAGAAACTTATTAATGCAGTAGATTGCTGGTGGAAAGGAAAAACGAAAGAAAATGGTGCCTTGTGGGTGATTTTCACTTTTCCCTTAAAAAATATGCAAGGCCTCACTGATTGGGAGCAATAATAGTGTTCCAGCAGGAGAAAAATTAGCATTTTCATTGAACAGTCAGGATTCTTTAGAGGTTTAAGAGCTGCACAGAAAAGCACTCTGTGTAAAATAAATAAATAAAGCTATTCAGGAAATTAAAATATGTAGTGAGAGGCATCCTGAGTTGACTGGCTGATCAGAAGTACCATTTAACCGTTAGGTGAAGTGTGGCTTTCAATGAACAGCAGTAGGGGAGAGTCATCACAGCCTCACAGATACTATACCTAAGGCTGAAAAGGACATGGTACTCTAAACCTATATTTGGAGAGTATTTTGACATTCTAAAAAAAGGTTTTGGTAGTTTTGGACTCAAAGTATATTTTCTTAGATCTTTCGGGAATAGTTTTTACATGCTGTTCTTTGAATGAATTATAAAGATGAAAAGTAGCATTTTCAAAAGCACTTAGGAACCCCAAGTCCCATTTTCTAAATTAACCCGGGTTCCTAAATTACTTAGGCTGCACTTAAAGCCCCAAAGATGACAATATGAATCAGTGTTTACTTTTCTATTACAAATCCTCCAAGGCTCAATAAGAAGCAAGACCTGCAAGGAAGTTTACCAAAAAAACCCCACCCCTAAACCAAAACCACTCATCATAAAAGAGACACTTGGTAAATCAGTATCAACACTCACCCTCTAATTTCAACAGATGCTAAGATGGCAAGGTCAGCCTGATAAGATGTTATTGGGCTTATGCTGTCAAATAGATTGGAGCTAAAAAAGAAGATAAGTCCATTTGTTAAATGGAATGAACCAGGTTCTTTTGTAAAGCGTTAAGCACATGTTATGTAACATTATGATGTGACTCCTGTGTCAGCGGGGCAAAAGGAGAGGTACTAAAAACTAAGGGCCAGATACTCTGCTCCACTGATGTCTGCTTTACCATATTGTACAGAGTAAATGGGTCTTACAACCTGTCGTAAATATTCTACTGGTACGGAAAAATCTATTGGCATAAAGTTGGAGTAGCTGACTATGCCAGTCCTTCCATTTTAACCCTTCTTGTCATAAGGGGCAATCAAGGGGCTAGAGAAGCCAGGGTCAGAGCAAAATGCACTCCAGTGATCACTGTTACATAATGGCCCCTATCTAGATCTTAGGCTGCTCTAACTTGCGCCAAGGGCTGGTATGGCCTTCACCTCGCCCTAGTGTTGGGGATGCAGGAAAGTGCCTTAAAGTCATCTCTGCATACCTCATCCCCTGCCACAGCTACACTAAACATCAGCTGGGCACTGCTGAGGATTGAACCCTGTATTTAAAACCCACAGAAGGGTGTACTAGATCATAGGGCAGTTGTCACTTTTAAATGCTAGGATTCCTCATATCAATACAATCTAGCACTGTTAAAGTGCCTGAGGACTTTGCACTTGGTACAGTTTGTTGGTGAAATCTAAGTTTAGATCTCACAACCAGTTTGGGTTTTGTGCCCTGGTTTTTAACAGTCTGCCCTGAGATTAGTACACCCCCTCGTGTCACCATTGGGAGTCACCATTTTTTGACATGCAGTATACACCTCTGAGTGCAGCAAAAGGCACAGACTAGGTAAGTGGGATATATTTGTCATATTACTCGAACCAGTCATGTGTCACTAAATGCTGCAGTTTCCCTCTCACATTCTGCAAAAGCAATTTCCATCCTGTTTGCCCTCTGAACAATTACATAAAATGTGCATTTATCGCTTGTATTAACTTGTAGTATATTATGTTGGGTTGATGACTCAGTTCATTTCTTCACAACTGATTGCCCTCGGGGTGAAAAGGGTGGGAACTATCAGAGGTAGGTGGTGGGGAATGGTTTTTTGAGGGAAATGGCACTTGGAAGTAAGGCAGATGAGTTTCTTGAGGTGGGACCTGGGAGGTGCTGTAGCAGCTCCCTCTCTCTCCATCAGAAGTACTGTTCCTTCCCTCCTCCCTCCCCGCGACATTTTTGCAAGGAGGAAGCTGGGGAAACAGAATCTGCAAGGACTGCTATTCCTCCAGTGGTGAGAACCATGTGCCTTGGTGATTGCTCTCACCTTTGAGGGAGGGAGGAGAAGCTAAGAGGCCCAGTGGTTTCCACCTTTTGCAAGGGAGGTATGCTAGAGTCAGAGATGAGGCCAGAAGCAACAGTACATTGGCTGAGAGACAGGATGGGAATAAAACTGAACCGAATAGCTATGTGGGCTTCTCCTCACTATGGCAGGGAAGCATCGATTTTTTTGGAGATCGATTTATCGCGTCTCATTAAGACGCGATAAATTGATCGCCAGCGGCTCCCCCTTTGACTCCAGAAATCCAGCTCATCAAGAGGCGCAAGCTGTAGTCAACGGGGGACCGTGCTGCCACCGTGCGGACGGGAGGTAAGTCGGCTGTAGAGACGTCGATTTCAGCTACGTTATTAACGTAGCTGAAATTGCGTATCTACAGTCGATTTCCCCCCCTAGCGGAGACCAGCCCTCTGAGGTCAAAGGGGTTATAGTGCTGCGAAGCCTTTGATCACCAAGGCAAACCAAGGCAAAATTGAAGGAAGTGGCTAAAATTGTTTGAGAGAGGGAAAATGAATATATGAGTGAGTATAATCCATTCATTGGGTTCTGGGGACAAAGTCCCCAAGGAGTGTGACAAAATCACTATACATGTGAAGAGGAGATCCAAACTGAACCCAGAATGCAAATTATTAAGCTATACTTCAAATATCTCATCTTGTTTTGTACCCATTGTCACTAAATAGTACCATTTCATTTGTGCTACATCATGTGGGAGGAAAATTAACTGCATACAAACAGAACTGACTTTTTTCCTACATTACAAACAACAGAGAAGTGTTTTAAAGCAAGTTAAATCCATGATAAAACATTTGCAAGATAGAAAGGAAGAAATTAGCTTAGAACTAAATTGTAAATGATCAGTTCATAGCTTCGTCATTTACCAAGGTTTCTATTCAGTGCTAGCTACAGCGTAAAGTAGACTGGGAGGAGTGGTGTTAGCATCTATTTCATACCTTCTGATCTGTAAGTCAAACTTCACAGAGGTGTCCATCTCTGACTGCTGATTCACACTGAAACGCAGCCCAGCTAATAGCTTAGAAACAAAACCCAGTGACCAAGGTTTAGTGGAAACAGAATCAAGTTCATCATAAAAAGTGCTCAGCATTACTATTCATCACTGAAACTGCATGAGGCACGGCACGGGGTCACAGAGGAAGAGAAGGAAGACTGAATTAGCATTAAGAGCATCCAACTGAACAAGTGTGCCTCTCTCACTTGTTTGAGGTTGAGTTGTCATACTGCTGCCTCAGAGAAACAGTAAAATTTGCTTCATATTTCCCCAGCTTGCTTGTACATATTCCCAGACCCCATGTGCTGCAGCAGGAGGCAGCACGGTCTAGTAAACTAGACAAGCGTCTGGGAGTCAAGAAAATAAGATTCAATTCCGAGTTTTGTACTAATTCACCCAAGGTCATGCAGTGAATCACCTACTCTCTCTGCACCTCAGCATCCCCATCCTCAAAATGGTTGGAAGTGATCTGTATCCCCTTATGTAAATGGCCTCAAAATTTATGGGTGAAAATTCCTATATAACAGTGCTTAGAATTATTACAGAATAATTCTAGGTAAAGTTGCATCATAAAAAACACGTACATTCTTTTCAGACCTTAGTTTACCGGCAAACTTGCAGTCAAGTATCGGAATGTTTTCTTTGAACTACTCTCGCATGTGGGTGGCTTAAAATATATTTTGAGATCTACATGTCAATGAGATTATATCTTCTAACATTATGAGTGTGCCTCTTCCTCAACGAATATGAAGAATCATCTTCCTTCCTTTTTTAAACCCCAGCCACGCATTTGACTTACTTTAGTCCCAGCCTTCATGGGATTTCCAAGGTCACAGACCACCAGGCGAGTTTGATTCTCAGTTTTAAATGCACATGATAACCGTGCTAAAGCCTGCAATAAAAACAGGCATAGCTTAAAGAAGAGCAGCGCAATATTTTCTGGCATCAGAATGAAAGGAACAAATTGCAGGCAAGTTGCATTCATTTACATATTACTGGCAATTTTAATATAATCTAGCAGCAAGTAACTCTGAAAATAATCTGGAGGTGAAAACTTCACAACGTAGAGGATGTTCTGTTTTCTCAAATATACACTATTAAAGTCTAATACTCTTACTCATATTGGGTAGCAATGATGATTTTTGAGGCCTCAAGTATTTCTCAGGTTGAGTTCTCCATACCTATGTGAAGTACCTATTACTTTTCTGCAGGGGAGTTAGTTTCAGAGCTTGATTAATACTTCTCTTTAAGAGAGATAAGTCTTTGAAGGCAAAATGTCATGAGGAATCAGTAGCTCCTCAGAAGCAGTGCTTACCATAGACATCAGGTTTTGGATAAGTCCATAGTGTATAAGTTAACTGATGACAGATGAGTAACTGTAGAGAGATCTACGGTAGCAGAAGGCAAACCTTTCTGAACATGCCATTTGAAGTATGACCCAGGATACTCAAGGGCACACTATCATATGCGACTAAAGGATTGGTGCCCACTATGACAATGAATAAAAAGAGTTGAGGAGACTTAAACAAAAGGATTTTCCCCCTCTCTTTCTTAAGAGCAGATGCTCTCTTAAACTTTACATATATGGAAGAGGGATAATCCAACTTCATTTTGTACATCCTACAGACCTTGGCTATCAAAGAAGTGGGATAAATTACATCAAAGGTAAGGTTTGTCTTAGTATCCCGGCAGTCCAACCAAACCTAGGGTTCTTCAGCTGTTGAGGGCTATTCCTCCTCCTCCCTGGGCTGACTAGCTGAGGGTAGGACGACAGTGTGTGTGTGTGGACACCTCAGAGGTCACCATGTACAAGACATCAAAAGCACAGCAATTCAGTCAGTCTAGGTTGCAAGAACTCATGGCAAAAACAGCGTTTACTGATTTATCTCAGCATTCTCCAACTTTGTGGCCATTTTAAACAATCCTATAGGTCAAAGGCCTGTGTTGAGAGAAAATTAGGATGGGGCAAGTTCTGGAAACACAGTGGGATCTGAGCACTCTAAGGCAGAGCACTTCTGGGAAACTTAACAGAAGCTTCAAGAATCAGCATTGGTCACTTGTGCCTCTGTAAGTGTGATGCCAAAGAAAACCCATTTAGAGAATCTCTGTGTCCCTTCCACAAAATACAAGCATCTCAGAAGGCTATGGGGGTAGCAGTTAAAAGCCAATCCCAAATACTCCATGTGCCCAAGAGAACTGAAGCCCCTTAATTTATGAGGATTCTGCCATTACAAAATTTCCAGCAGAATCCACTCTCTGATTTTTCCCTTTGTTCTTCATTTGTGTGACAGGGAGGGAGCAGTAGAACCCAGATATTATTCTTTGTCTCTTAGATTTGTTCAGCTCTTTACCCAGGATATGAAATATGGAAATAAAAGTTTGAATAGAAATTAATTAGCAAAGGTGTTGTTCAAAGACCTGTGCCAGAAACAATCTCTGTGTATTCACTGCAGCTGTGTGCAGTCTATCCATCGTTGCTTACCACCGCTCTATTGAATCAGAATAATTCCGCTTTGAAGTTCTAGCTTGGCACCTGCTCAGGCACCTTCAAAGTTGCTGGCATCTGACTAATTGGAAGGCTTACACAGAATACAATGGAGTTGCATCTTATGCGGGAGTTAGGTTCTAAAGTCAGTGCATAAGGTGAAAATCACGTATAGTCGAAGTTACCCTTGAAAATCCCTTAAATCACCCATAAAAGTACAGTTTTGTCTATACAACCCTGTACAGTAATATGTATGTATAATGTACAGTATATAATAAAGAGTACATATGCAAAACATAATTGTACAGAATTTTTAATTACATAAAAGAGAGAGAAAGAGAGAGAAAAGAATGAAAGAACAAAAGAGAGAAATGGTACTGTAATCCTGAATACTCAGTTTTACACAGCCAAGAGGTTTGGGTAAACATTTGAATTTTTAGGCTTAGTTAAAGACCGAAGCTTGTGCAACACTAAGAGCCCAATCCTGCAAACCCCCACATGAGTAAATGCAAATGGACTAGTCACGGAAAGAAAGTGAGTTAGTAACTTACCTCATTGTTACGAACAACACCAATGAAGTCTGCTTGGGGTGGAATGATAACAAAGAGTTCAGCTTCATAGGCTCCTTCCCCTTGGTTCTGGGCATCGACAATCAGGGTTAAAGGATTGTCATCACCAATATAGATCTGCTTCTGATCACTGAACAAGCACAGCAAGTGCAAAAGTGAATACAGTGTTCACATGGTTAAAATAGTTATGCTCAACAGCTATGATTTACAGAAACAAGAGGCATTCTGACATTGCACTGGAGCATTAAGGGTCACTCCAGTTACTTGCAGTAAGTGTTTTATAGCTCAAAAATAAAACTTGCAATGGATTTTAAAGGAAAAAAGATACAATGTCACTGGCAATAATGGAGCAAATATGAAATGTCATTAGGAGGAACTGTCCATCACAAAGCATTTTGTCAATTAAACAAAAACCACAACACACACACTCTCACTTCCTAACGGCAGAACAGTAGCTAAATGCTAACGGCCAGATCCCCAGGTATGCCCTTGCCATTTTAATAACCACAGACACACATTTTATATATAAATGTACACACAGAGTGCCAAACTCAATTTAAAATTAGCTACAGAGCCACAAGCAGCATCTCCAGACACACACACACACACACACACATTTATTTCACTTTCTAATAATTCCAGATAAATGTAAAAGATTTTCCCTATATTATCTTTGAAAATGTTGCACATAAACAACAAGGGACCCAAATTTTCTCTGAATTGGTACAAAATTTCTCAAGCGTAAGAGTATAAGAATGGCCATACCGGGTCAAACCAATACTCCAGCTAGTCCTGTTTCCTGTCTTCCAACTAGGATGACCAGTAGACTGCAAGTGTGAAAAATCAGGACAGGAGGTGGGGAGTAATAGGAGCTTATATAAGAAAAAGACCCCAAAATCGGGACTGTCCCTATAAAATCAAGACATCTAGTACTTCCAATGGCTGCCAGTGTGAGGTGCTTTAGAGGGAATGAACAGAACAGGACAATTTTTGAGGGTTCATCCCTCATTGTCCTACCCCAGCTTCTGACAATCATAGATTTAGGGAAACCCAGAGCCCAGGTTTGCGTCCCTGACCATTTGGCTAACAGCAATTGATGGACCTATCCTCTATGAACTGCTCTATTTTTTAAAACCAGTTATACTTTTGGCCTTCACAACACCCCTTGGCAATAAGTTCCACAGTTTGACTGTGTGTTGCGTGAACACACTTCCTTATGTTTGTTTTAAACCGGATGCCTATTACTTTCATTGGGTGACTCATGGTTATTGTGTAATGTGAAGGGGTGAATAACACTTGTTTACTGACTTTCTCCACGTCACTCACATTATTCACTTACTCCTTTATTCACTTTCTCCACATCATTTTCCTCCTTAATCGTCTCTTTTCTAAATTGAACAGACGCAGTCATTTAAATCTCTACTCACGTGGAAGCTGTTCCATACCCCTAATCATTTTTGTTGCCCTTCTCTGTATCTTTTCTAATTGTAATCTATCTTTTTTCGAGATGGGGCAACCAGAACTGTACGAAGTAGTCAAAATGTGAGCATTCCATGCATTTATGTACACTAGAACCTCAAAGTTAGGAACAGCTTGGGAATGGAGGTTGTTCATAACTCTGAAATGTTCACAACTCTGAACAAAGCTTCAGGGTTGTTCTTTCAGAAGTTTACAACTGAACATTGACTTAATACAGCTTTGAAACTTTACTACACAGAAGAAAAACGCTGCTTTTAACATCTGAATTTAAATGGGGAAAAAAAAAAAGCATAGAAAGTTTCCTTAACTTGTCTTTTTTTAAAACTTTCCCTCATTTTTTCAGTAGTTTACATTTAACACAGTACTGTGTTGTACAATTTTGTGTGTGTGTGTGTGTGTGTGCATCTGTCTCTGCTGCCTGTGTACTTCCGGTTCCAAATGAGGTGGGTGGCTGACCAGTCAGATCGTAACTTTGGTTTTTGTAACTCTGAGTTCTACTGTAGTGGCATTATAATATTTTCTGTCTTTTTATCTATTCCTTTCCTAATGGTTCCTAACAGAATTAGTTTTCTTGACTACCGCTGCACACTGAGCAGATGTTTTCAGAGAACTATCCACAGTGACTACAAGAACTCTTTCTTAAGTGGTAACAGCTAATTAAGACCACATTATTTTGTATGTAGAGATGGGATTATGTTTTCCTATATTAATTACTTTGCACTTCTCAACATTTAATTTCATCTGCCACTTTGTTCCCCAGTCACACAGTTTAGTCAGACCCCTTTATAACTTTTTACAGTCATCTTTGGACTTAATCTTGAGTAATTTTGTATCATCTGCAAACTTTGCCACCTCATGGGGTGTGTATGTCTATACATACTCATGCATGCATGTACGATTGCCCTCTGCTGGATAAAAATCACACCATCTCACGTGTCTGTGACTGCATCTAGTAGCAGCTAATGAAACTGTGGTATAGCCCTTTGGTTTGTAGCCGAAGATTTTACATGCTCTGCTTTCCTTGTCGCATGTTTTCACTTCAGCTGAGGCAATGACGACTATATATATGCAGGCACAGTGTCTTTACAGGAGTTTAGTCTCACAACTCATGTATGTTAACAGCACTCAGTCACAATGGAAAAACAGGTTCCCTTACACCATCATCCAGCAAAAACAAGGTATGCACATGCTTAAATTTTACACTCTGAGTACTCCCAATGATTTCATTTCATTCCATTCCATTCCATTGCCCTCAATGGGACTACTCACAGTATGCAAGATCTATGTAGGGTTGGACCTTACATAGGAAGTTACCTTTCCCACTAGTATTTTTCCATAGTATATATTAGGTGTTTATTTTTCCAGTTCATCCAACACTGAAATTTACCTGTGTACTGCAACCTGCAATTTTGGTTTGCAGATATTATCTTCACCACAATCCAGCAGGATATGTGTCTGTGCAAAAATCAAATACATATGGCTTTAATAAGTTCAGCCCATTAATTCAAACATGTATCTTCATCAACACAATTCCCTTGTTGCTGCTTTTTTCAAAGGTTTTTTGGAACAGTTCTAATTAGGGGAGCTGTTTACTTGTCTCTATAAACATAAACTTTATGAAAAAAGGACAGTTTTTATGCATGCTGTATGCCCCCCTTTTACACTTGCCCATTATATAATTCTAAAGTCGATGTCTACATTTATCTATCGTATTTTCAGATCACCTTAAATAAAGCATATCTGTTTCTTTACCAATGCATCTCCACTATGGTCTCTGTGCAAATGACTGTTACAGAGCTTGGAATAAAAAGGTAGAAATTAAGTTGTTTGAGTGAACTGCAAGGACAAATTACTAGTCTACAGAACATCTCTGAAACCTATAAAAATGTTAGCATAAGACTCTAGGCATCATAAGATTGGGAACAATTTCTATGAACCCTGTAATCCAGAATGGCAAACAGCAAAACAAAATTCAGAGGTGACTGCATCTTTTGAGGTATTGGGTTAAAAGGGAGGAGGAGCGCTGACTGTTCTAGGAACACCAATAAGCTGCAGGAGTGAACTTACTCTTCATGCTTCAGTGAGTAACTTACTCTTTCCTCTCCCTGGAAACTTCACCTGGGTATGGCACATACAACAGCCAAAATGAGAAAATGGATTGAAAGGTGTCACCCTTCTGGACCAGCATGCTGACCTAACCTTTGTTTTCTTTAATACAGCTAAGTACGATGGGTGAAAAAGCAGCTCAATTTTAAAGACTAGGATGTGTCTAATGCAAAAAAGTAACTTATAAAAGAGAAAAAAAATACATACATGCATTTGGAAAAAATAATCGAACTTCAGTGCCTAAAGAGACCCTATATCCATATTTAGGTGTCCTGATATTTTCAGAGGTGTTTCTGAAAATAACCACTAATTTACCATTATGTGGATTTAGGCACCAAAGGCTGAAAACATTGTCTGTTCTGTTTAACTAAAAACTGTCAGGAACATACCTGTCTGCTAATGTTAGCCGGAGTGAACTGGTTGAGGATGGGCTGTAATCCAGCTGAGTCGGTGGCTTTTTTGTAATCCAATCGATATTCCATAAAAACAGTGATCGGAGTAAGTTTGTCTCTAAACTCAGATTCATCCTGAGGGGAGAAATGATTCAGGTCATTCTTAAATCACATCAAAAAGAACCCAGAGGCACACTGGATTCAAATCAAAAGCCCACAGCATTGGGTACTGTTATTATTTAATGGTTGTACAGTAGACTCTTGATTACCCAGGATTGAGTTAACCAGGATGTGGATTAACCAGGATGTCAAAAAAAAATATGCCTAACTTGCAGGTCCAGCTCTGGCTTTGTTGCTGCCCCAAGCACAAAAAAACAACAACCCACCGGGGGCAGGGCAGCCAGTGAACCAACACCCCCTCTCCCCAGCGCAGGGTGGCTGGTGAATCAACCCCCCAACCCCTATATTTCCTATGGATGGTGATTATCCGGGATTTTATTAACCAGGATTACTTATTTCCCTATCATAATCGAGAGTCTACTGTTTTATGCACCAAGAGTTCCAAACCAAGATCAGAGCACCATTATGCTAGCTGCTCTACAAACAAAAAGAAGATCCCTGCTCAAGAACTTACAATCTAAATATACAAGACAGATGATGTTAGTGTCAGTAGGTCCATTTTACAGATGGGACATCGAAGCACACAAAGAGAGTTAAAGGATTTCCTCAAGGGCGCATAGGAAGTCTGTGGCAGGGCTGAGAATGGCTCTCCAAACCCAGCCCAGTGTTTTAATCACAAAACCATCTGTCTTCTATAGCAATAATAATTCAGGGCAAATAACAACTCTGGTCATTACAGCTGTGTGTGCGCGCAATAAGGCAAAAGACATTTGCCCTAAAAGTTTAACTGAAGTGACCACTTACCCTCAAAAAAGCTTGAAGTTCTTCACAACGCATTGTGCCCCCTTTGACAACAGTCATATTCTTAGAGTGACCAGGCTGTTTGTTGTGGAGAAACAGAGCTCTCCTTAAGGCTCCTTTTTGCTTAAGCTTGTCCAACAGCAGCTCCACTTGGAAGGCTATGAAATTCAAAGCATTTCAGTTAGGAATTTCTTGAGCACCTGTATGCATAGCAGGTTCCTCTCAGCTAATAAGTCACAAGCTGACTTCAGCTGTAATGGCAACTTAACAGCTGTGCCCTCTTAAAAACTTTTATTTCTTTCAAGTACTAAATCTGTCATCACAATATAGTAACAGAAGTTGATATTCTACTAAAATGAGACTCAAATCTTCTGCTCAACACTGTAAGCATATTATTTTTGAAGACAAATCTTCAAGTAACAGTTTTGCTTCTATATTGGGATTTCTTTATGACAACAGAAGTTAGGATTTTTTCCAGAGACAGCAGCAATCTTACATCCACATTAGTAATAATAAAAGTATAGGATATATAATCAGTCAGAAACCATCAGTCTATTTCACTGCAGAAACCTACATAGAGCCCATAAAGACCTCTTAGAATCAATCTTTTATTGAAACTGGTCCGATTCCTGATCTGATTCCCATCCATGCCAATGAGAGTCCTTCCATTGACTTGAATGGGAGTTGGATTAGGGCCTTAGCATCTGAATTATCATCTCCACTATTAGTTCTATTAATCCACCCATGGGAATTGTTTCTCTACAATTCTCTTTTGTAGACGCAGCGGAAGAGCTTGATCCTGCCCAATGACAAGTGCTGTCACGCCTCAATTCAGCAAACCCACTTAAGCACGTGCTTAAAAAGCCCACTAAATTTCGTGGGATCTAACATGCTTAAAGTATAATACATGTTTAAATTCACTGCTGAATGGGTACTTCACTTCCGAATAACCTGAATGGTGTCTAAAGGGGCTCAGCACTGGGAAGGATCAAGCTCTATACTTCAGTGATTAAGAAACAGTTATGACCAGGATTCATGTCTGCAGTCAATTTGAAAAGCTTTACATTTTTAAAAACAGCAGAACTTACTGAGTTTATTGGGGAGCTTTCCTTTGCCATCAGCTGTTAAGCAGAACTTGACTTTAAAGCTGTTTAAAAACATATTTCAAAAAGCATATTTGATTAAATATTTTCCAGCAGAATGTGGTTTAAAAGCACTCTCCCATAATTTTCCCAGTTCAAAGTTTTTTTCTTTAGAGACTTCAAACCCAGTCCACTCCCAAAGCCCAATCCTCATTACCAAAGAAACCAGAACAGATTCAGGACTTTCTTTTGTCCCATTTAGTTCCAGTGGGGTCATGGCATATTGTCCAAAACCTGCCCTGCTCCTTTCCTATTTACAAGGACAAGAGAATATACAAAAAACAGGTCATGTGCTTTTTCATCCCAACTGGAGCAGGAAGAAAACTCACTGCATTGCTCTCAATCTGCGCTCCCAACCTGGGAGAAAACTGGAAATTTCAGACGATATGGATTATGTTATTTCCATATGGGGGAGTTTAATGTTTGAGAGGCTTTCTAGGGTGGGGGATACAAAAATACCTGAAGCATGTTGGGCAGCCACTCTTTAGGGTATAGCTCTGGGGGCTGAAGTACCAAACACGACTATGAAGAAGACATACAGAAGTTCATACGGCTCATGGCACTTCTAGATTGAAGGGTCATTGTTAACTGGTATATAGGTCTTACCACCGTAACAATTTAAAACTTCAAGATGGACAGTGATGGTAGAAATGTTCCACTGCATGCATCCGACGAAGTGGGTATTAGCCCACCACAAAAGCTTATGCTTCAATACTTTAGTTAGCCTCTAAGGTGCCACAGGACTCTTTGTCACAGTAGAAATGTAGAGTCTTTAGAGCTTGATTATCCTAATAATGTTAAACTGTGAAGACCACAGTTCAAATTGTGCTGTAGGCCAGAAATAAAAGTGAGCTGGGGTTCTTGACCTATATTGTTAAAGCACTCCACATAGGGGAACAACTGGCAGCCTGTGCTATTCATTTTGGCCTTGAGAGTTTAAGTAAAAACAAACCACCTTACCAGGAAACTTTCACACCAGTATCTGGCAGTTCACAGATTTTTTCCTCAGGATTTAGAATGGTCGGGTTAACTTCTAGGCCGGCGTTTACACTGATAACTGGTCTAGCCCTGTAGATGAAAGTAAATACATTTGTGTGAATAATGACACTCAGAACATTACACCACAAAATTCTTCATACTATGAAAAATATCTTATACATTACGTAAAACTAAAAGTATTAGATACAGAATGTAATGACAGAGGAGCAGATGGAAAAAGAGAGGAGCTAATTTTTTTCATTAAATTCAAAGAGATGGAGAGTACATGGGGCAGTTAAAGAAAAGCTGCCCCAGATACCAGGAGCTGTGGATTCTCACATCAATACTACCAAAACGTCAGAATGAATCAAGAAGAAGCAGATGCTAGATAAGTAGGGGGAACAGGGAAGGGAGTAGAATAAGATAAGTTCTTTGGAGGAGACTGGAGTGAATATACATGCAGAACTGAAGAACCTTAATGACACAAACTAGATTCCTGTTATCTTGTAACTTTACACTCTTACCCTGGGTAAAGGGAAGGGAAAAGCTACAGGGCCCCAGAAGCAGATCAGAAAATGAGCTGTCACTTTGCCACAATACCTCCCCTTCTCCCCCTTTCTCTGAGGAAAGTAAGTTACTTCCCTGTTCTGTGAAGCAGCCATAAACCTTTCTGTGCTCAACTTAATCCTCTGGCCTGCGAGAATGAGGAGCAGGAGAGAGCAAGCTCCTTCCATTCCATGCCCCACTCTGCCCCCCTCACAGGAGGAGTTGCCCATAATGATCCAGGAGCTCTCAGAACCATCAAGGATGAGAGCAGGTTTGCACATCTCACCGGGCAGCAGCATTCTACACCTGCAGGCCTCTGGAGAACTGTCACTCAGGGGAGGCTAGGGAGGAAGATCTCATGCAGTGTTTTCTCTCAGCTCTGGACACATCCACCAGAAGCAAACAACAGATTATGGACTGCATATTAAGTGAAAAGAATGAGCTAACCACTTTTATCCATGTCATTCTGCAATGCAGCAAGACAGAACTTCAGACTCTCTCTCTTTTCTGTTCCACTCTGTAATTTACAATTTGCACTGAGCTTTCCTCCTGACTGCACTTACATGAGAACACGCACTAGGTGCCTACCTGTACAAAACAGCTGTGTCAACACCAAAGGCTCCGACAATCAAATCTGGAAAGGAGAAAGAAATGTTAAATTTGAGAGTTTATTCTTTTTTATAAACGGGACACTAGTTGGTCAGTTGGTAAGACATACAAAAGTGATGCAGTCACATGATTGCAACTGTTCTAAAGCTAAGAAGAGAAATAAGCACCTGGATATCCATTTTTGTCCACATCAGTGGCTCCTTTCAGTGAGTACCCAAAGCTTGGTGGCATGGTACGGGCAGCCCACTGTCCTTCAAGGATCTGAGATGGCACTGCATTCAAACCTGCCGCTCTTCCATTGTAGATGTAAACAACCCCTCTTTTGTCCTCTCCACCATATGGTGCAGCAACTGCAATATCTGTGAACCAAAAGGAACAACCTTAACATCTTCAAAGATAAACACAGAGAACTTCTTTGTACTGACACTGAACAATTCATACGGACAAAATATAGTTACAGCAGAGTGATTTCAGTACATGGCAGCAAGTTGATAATGATACTCCTCTCTGAAAGGTTTATTTATCTACACCCTCTTCTTCCCTCGGTCCTGAGATTTTCCAGGATGACACCAAAATTAATATTTAAGGAGCATGTGTACTGTAGACTTATCTGCACCATAGAAGACCCCAGGCCCGCAAACACACTTTTGCACCTACCTGGAGTCTAGATATTTAACACTTTCCCCTAAAACATCCAGGACTGGTCACTGCTGGAGACAACTCACCAAATTAGGTTTCACTAATATAATCATGTTCATCCAGAGGGTTCAAGATTTTAAATAGCTCCTATAGACCGAAACCAGCCTAGTATAACACAGTTATTAGATCCTAAGCGCTATGTTGATGAGTGCTTGGCAATATACCATAGGCAGAATTTTAAATAAATGCAATTATGTCGCATCTCAATAAGTCTGAGAAAACTTATATTAGCAGTCAATGATAAAGGGCAGTAAACACCATGGCTGCCTTCTCCATGGCATCAACCAGAGGAGCAGTTGCCAAGCACTGTCCAGCTCCAGCTTCCGGCCTCTGAACTGGCCAGAGGGCAGAGAGAGGAGGTGCGGGGGGGAGAGCGGGCGGGTGGAGCTGCCCCCAGGATACCTCTTCACATTCACTGCAGTTTGGGGTGGCAACAGGATCCAAGATTCAGCCCCAGGGATCCTGCCTTTAGCCTCAAAGAGGTCTCCAGGGCTCAGGCATTCAGCCTGTGGCTCTGGCTTCAGCCCTGCGGCGGGTGCTGGGAATCAGGGCTTCAGACCCGCCCCTGCCCACAGTTCCGGCTTCAGACCCATCATGGTGCCGGCTTCAGCCCTGGAGCGGGCTCTAGGGATTGGGGCTTTAGTCCCACGTCTCCAGCTTCAGCCCAACGGCGGGTGATGGGGCTCAGGCTTTGGATTTCAGTATCAGCGCCCAGTGACCTCCCTGAAAGCACTTGCAGCCCCCTGGTTTCACATGGCAAGGGGTGACACACACCTGGTCCCTCACACCCGGGGCTGCCTCTCGTCCTACCTGACTTCATCTTCCTGCCTCTCCACCTGGCCTAAGGCCACCACGTGCTCTCACTGAAGCCACTGCCCGCCCGCACTCACTTGCTAGCCACAAACAAGACACGGCTGGGGCTGCGCTGACTGACCCGACTGACCAGCAGGGGGAGCAGAAAATACAAGACAATGTGCCCATTTTTTTAAAAAAAGGTGTTACACCTGTAATAGGGCTTAAAAAGGGGATGGATGGACACCTAATTTTGAGCAGCAAAACACGTTTCTTTAAAAGCTGAACATTAAAACTGTTTTCTCCTATGAGAATAAGTTGTAACTAAGTCATTAATACTGGGCCTGAAATCAAATTTTTGCCTCTCATGCATGAGAAGAATCTCCTGGACAGATTTATCACCTTGAATATTGTTCTTTAGATCTAGTTGTATTTCTTGTTCTGTTTTGTAGCGTGACTATTTCTAAACTATAATATTTCCTAGGGACCAAATAAAAGGCTAGAGGATCAGCTACAAACCCTAATGTATTAATCCTTCAGGAAAAATCTTTTGTTGAGGTTGTATTTGCTATCATAAGATTTTTTGGGGAGGGATTGGCTTTTATAAAAGGGAAACCTCAAAAATTTCACCAGAGATGTCCTTCAAACTCATTATGGGAGTGAGGTATTTGATCAAAGTTGCTATTGTATTTTTCATTCGCAACGAAGTTCATTGACTGATATAATAGTTTAAAATAGCCATTGGTATAGTCTCTGCGTGATGCACACATGTAACTCCTGTTAGCATTCTTGGGAGTAGAATATATGCATTGAAGGGAGACTAGACCTTGGTGCCCAAACAGTCTAATCTGTTTGTGTTCAGAATTCACATTACACTATGAATTTAACAATTCACAAAGTGAAGTCCTACCATTGAAGCCATCCTGATCCAGGTCCCCCAGAGGTGCAATAGAACTGCTGAATCTCGCAAAGATCTCAAACCCATTCAGCTTTATGATCTGAAAACCTCCAGCGGCTTGTTGAAGGCATATGGAGACCTGACCCACCTCTTGAAGCTTGCCATCAGAACCACGCTCCATAAAGAGGGGGGCTCCAATAAACAAATCAGTGTAACTGTATAAAAAAAAATACAGTCTTTCAACCACCACAAGAAATACAATCTTTCAACCATCATGTTCCCATCAGCCATTGCTGCACAGAATTGCCATATCTCTTTACGTTTCACTTGTAATTTAAAGACATTTAGTATACTTGCTTCATCAAACCTACCAGAATCTAACACATACATTTCCTATTTAGACAGTGTAGATGACGTATGACAACATGGATTTTTTTTTTAAGCTGAGTGCTCAAAATAAAGCGTGTTGTGTAGAGAAGCACTAATAAAATGCACTTAAAAAGCCATAAGGTGAGAGAAATAAGTGTAATAGGAAACATTCCTTACAAAATTGCTAATTGTGTTCTAGGAAATTACTTTTAGACAGACAGATAACTGTTTCTACAAACAACTAACCGAAAAAAAAGGCACTTACTTATCCCCATTAATATCAGTGGCAGCTACAGAATATCCAAAATAGGCAGCCATCTGGAAAACAACAGAAGGTTTACATTTCAAATATGTAAATTTGAACAGCGTAATTTTTGCCCCCCTCCAAAATATTTGGTGCATGTACTTCATTAGGTGCTACCAATAGTATTTTCATTGCTTTCCCCTACTCTCTCAGTAAACTGGCCTGTTTCTAGAACAGGATGAGAAGAATTGATGACTCCTTCCCTGAGGTCCATCCTCTTTTCTAATTCTTAACAGACTAAATTGCATTACAGCACCAAGCAGCACTAACCCAACTCCAGTCCAATGACTCTTACAGGTTTCTAAAGGGGTTTCTGTGCTAAGACTGTTTTTCTAAGTAATATCATCATAAGAAAGGGAATTCATGGAACACATGCACAGATTAAGCATGTGAGCTAATAAAATATATCTCCAAGAGTCATGGACTTCATGCCTATGTTCTGTCATTCTGAAGAATTGTTCTATCCTCCACCCCTACGGACACCTCATTGGTATAAAGTGGAACTATATACCTGTTCTCCAGTAAAATTGTACAAGGATGACATATTTTTCCCATTGTAAATGGACACCTGCATAGGAGAAAGAAATGAGCTAGTAACATGTCACTATACACTATAACAACATTTAACATTAGTTTTTCATATTATTTTCAAGTTTAATATTTCAAGTTTCCTACCATGCCCAGTGTTCTTGCTGCTCTTGGAACCCCAGATACAAAGTCTGAAACATAAGAGAAGATAACTTGATAATGTTCAGATTCCAGTTGAGCAAAGAACAATTGCTCAAGCTAAAGCTTAATTTGCCCTAACCATTTTGCTCATTCCTAGAATTTTATGTACTATACTGTATATGCATACATGTACGTCTGGGTTTGTCGGTGTTTGACTATTACTTCAAGTCTGCTTCCTGCTGAACACATTTTTACATACCAACAAACAAGAACAAGGCTGTACCTTCTATGCCATCACCACTGAACTCTCCAACAGCCACCGAATAACCTGAGCAACAATAACAAAAGTGATAAGTCACTATATGAAGCTTATTAATTTTTGTTTGTCATGTAATTTTTCAACACTTTCCATATGATCCACTTTGCCTGCACATCCTATTGGATGATCTCAAAAGCCAGTAAGATAAATAGCTATTCCAAACAGCATATCCACTTGATAAGTGTACTACCCAGCTAAAAATAGTCAGTTAAAGTCTGCACAAGACACATCAGTTTTAGTGGGAACAGCCATGCCCAAATGGGCAAGTATGTTTTGCCAAATAGGGATCCACCAGTCAAACTGGAATGGCTAGGTTCAAACAAACATACAGAACCTAGGAGAGTCCAGAACTGACATGTTTGGGTCCACACCTGAACTTGCCCAAAGTCTGAAAAGATTTAGATGTTGCAATCCAACTTTCTCTCTAACGGAATCCTTTGATGAATTTATGGCAATGAAATTTGGTGGTGATCGAGACCAAATGAGGATTTACTATTTATGTTGAAAAAGGGCACATCAGGAACAGTGAGCAGAATGCAGAATTATTCTAGTTCTGGACTCAATAGTTGAATCTTGGCCCAGGTTTTGTAAAACAATTTTGAATAATGTCTAATAGAGAGCGAGATTCTATCTGAGATATAAATAATTAGCCTGTTTTTTATCAGTGCATGAGGGGAGGTCACAATAATTCAACTGATATAGCAGACAATGACTGTTCTGTGTAAATTCAGATAGCGATGGTAAGTTAGCAAAGAGCTTTGAGATTATTTTAATAATACAAAAATGCCTAGTCACAATACCAATTTTACGGACAGGAAAAAACAGATACACAGTGAAGTGCACACAGTTAGCCGTTGATCCAGACAAAAATGCTTGGCTCCTGGGCCTCATGTCTACTCACAAGACCTAGAAAATAGGAATTTTGCCAAGACATCACTACTGGCACTTCTACTTTTGTAAAAAGACACCTGGATTCTTAAAAGACCACAGGGATTCAGGACTTCTATATTCATCTCATCATGCAGGAGTACATATTCCCCATTCTCCCAACCATTGCACTGGGCTATTAGTCCAGTACAGTTTCAGAGGAAATAGTATTAAAGTCACTTTTTGTAACAATACATTTTTTGGAAGGTAATACATCAGCCCAAGTACAGTCCCTATTTAACCTGTCAGATCTGACAGATGCCAACATCCTCTGGCTCAATTTATTTTAGTGAGGAAGAACAGTTTCTTCCTTTAGATAAGGCTTTTACTTGGAAGTTTAAGGCACAGTACTTTTTGAGAACTTCCTTGAACTGTAGCAGGAGCATCTATATTAGTTTGGTACAGTATTAAATTATGAACATATTCAGATCCAGACAGGGCAATACTTTTTAAAAAGACAATTATTTAAAACAATGTGTGTGTGAACAAAATAAAAATGTTTTGCAAACAGCCTTTTCTTAAAGGAGTCCCTGGTCATTTGTTTTGCACGTGCAGTAAGATGGATATATACCGGGGTGGGTAAACTTTTTGGCCTGAGGGCCACATCGGGGTTGTAAAACTATATGGAGGGCCAGGTAGGGAAGGCTGTGCCTCCCCAAACAGTCTGGCCCAGCCCCTTATTTGATCCCCTCCCACTTCCTGCCCCATCAGAACTTCCCACCCATCTAAACCCCCCTGCTCCTTGTCCCCTGACTGCCCCCTCCCAAGATCCCCACAACCATAACCCCCCACCCCCCAGGACCCCATCCCCTATTCAACCCTGCCTGCTCCCTGGCCCCTGACTGCCCCAACACCTATCCACCCTCCCCCTCCGAAGGGCCCCCTGGGACTCCCACACTTATCCAACACCCCCACAATCCCAGATTCCCATCCCCTGACTGGCCCCCCCAAACCTCCGACTCATCCAACTGCCCCCTGCTCCCTGTCCCATAACTGCCTTCCGGGACCCCCTGCCCCTTATCTAACCTCCCCGGCCCTTTTACCATGCCGCTCAAAGCAGCATGTCCGGAAGCCCCGCCGCCCCGCACAGCCCCGTCGCCCAGAGCACTGTCAGTATGGCTGCAGGGGAGGGGGACAGCAGGAGAGGGGTTGGGGGCTAGCCTCCCCAGCTGGATGCTCAGGTGCCAGGCAGGATGGTCCCGTGGGCCGGATGTGGCCCATGCCCACAGTCTGCCCACCTCTGATATATACCCACTATTTCTTGAAATACAGACATTGGTATCCATAGGAACACCCTAAAACTATTCTCTCACAGGAATTTTACTCCATGTTCCGTAGGAATATTTTTTCTTTCCTTTCTTTTGTCTAAGCAAGACTTATATAAAGCTAAATGATTACTTCCTTCACCTCTCCTGGAGAACACTTTTATTTGTTATTCCCTCAACACACATTTTCATTTGTTTCATAGAATCCAAAGTCTACTTCCAACTGCTATATTTCTAAAGTAAATCTAATATGTGGTGTGATGGGGTGGGTGTGGATATGGATATTGTGACTCTCCATATAGAATCATATATAGTAATATAAGGCCTCATTGAAAGCCTAATAAGGTCAATGGAAAAACTTCCCTGGGCTTTGGCTCAGGCTCATGAAAAGTTAACAGCATCCACTGTGTTGACAAAAATGAAATGAGGTCTCAGGTGACTGTGACATATTGACAAATTGGTGCAATGTTGAAAAGCAGACTTTCACTTGTTCATGACCAAAAGATGTATTTTTTTTATTTAGAAAGGGGACTGCTCTAAGCATGAATTTAAACTAGTAAGTAGCTTTCAAACTCTTCTAATATTTCAGCATTTTAACATAATCTCCACTTCTTGCTTATCTAGATTTATGTAAGGGTGAGGAAATGGGTCACTGAGATTTACCTCTGTTCCCACATTAGCAGGGTCCACTTACATACTTTTAAAAAAAAATATTTTATTCTTTTTTAAGATCTCTAAGGGAAAGTTGAATTTTGAATTACTTGGGAAACTGATATGATTTGAATAGGCAAGTCTGATTCCATGCTATACTGGTGTACATTAGACTACCCTGTAAAGGCAGAACAGGGCTTGTTCCTTTATTACTTTAAAATCATGAAAGTAAAGGACTTAAGGATTAGGGGATTTTCGGTGCCATGTTACACCAGTTACTGATTTAGCAGTAACTTCTTTTTTGAAGGGCAGAGGGAGAGGATTACAGAATAATAAGTAATCTCACTGATAAAGATTTCTGGTCACACATTTTTTCCCCAAGGGCCATACAAAGTCACTGAGAAAATAACAAATTTCTTTGACATCATATAAAAAGCAAGTGCAACGCAAAAATACATGGATTAGATAACATATCCAAGACTTCAAGACTGACCAAGACTCACTCTCCACATTAGAGAGATAAGATGGTGGCATACAATCCTAAATAGATAGGCATTTAGCAGGTAGAAACACTCTTATCAACTGCTATCTTTATCAACATTAACATTCAGTAAGGGCTCAAACCTGCTCTGGTTGAAATCAATGAAGTAAATAAAAGTTATTGGGTCCTTTGCAATGGGTGCAGGATCAAATCCAATAAGTCTTGCTGCAATATTGATACAAATATCCCTTTATTTTCAAAAGGACCTACCCAAATAGCTGTCATCAAAAGCAGCACTAGCGGACCGTGTTGCTAACTGGTCATCATACTTTATACTGTAGACTTTGGAATTGTATTTGGCTACAATTTCTGCCACCCGATCAGAAATGAGTTGACCTGTGAAAAAAACAATACATTAAATAGATAATTGCTCGGGTGAATTTAACTGTGAAGAATGTTTGGATTCTGAATCAGAGAATGTTTGGATTCTGAACCAGTCGCATTTCCGTTAGACTAACGGGGAAACCTCCATTAGACAACAACAACAGAAGCCATTGGGAGGTATGAAAATAAAAATGTAGACCATGATCCAGCAAAGACTTAGGTCATGTCTACAGTGGACTTTCGTTGTCAAAATTTTTGTCGTTCAGGGGTGTGAAAATCTCACACACACGATAATAAAGAAACTTATGTACGTGGAACATGGGCAACTACATTTGGCAGCTGCTCACTAGCAGCAGTGGCAGCAAGTCAACTGGCTTTTCTTTTCACAGTCTATGTCTATGCTGCTGTTGAACGCACGTCTCTCACCCCAGGCAGACAGACTCTGCTTGAGCTTTCGTGCTAAAAATAGTAGTGTGAACAGCGCAGTGCATAGGCTAGCTGTGCAAGTACAAGCCCAACCGACCCCCTTGAGTCTGTACTCAGGTGGCTAGCCCATGCTACCATGTCCACATTGCTATTTTTAGCATATTCGCTTGAGCATAGTTACTGAGTGTCTGTCTGCCTGGCCGAGAGGGCTATTCCCCAGCTGCAGTGTAGACACACCTATAGTGACCACGGAGAGGCAATGGTCAGTTGAAGGCCTTCCCTCTTGGAGAAGATATATTAAATATTCTTGTGGAAACTGTGAAGTCAGAGGTAAGGTTTGTGTTACAACACAGGGCAGATGCATGTGGAAAATGTAGCGGATCTCTGTATCCAAAGGAAATGAAATGTACTTCTCTGTATGTGTCTCACTGACAGCAAATAATCTGATGTGTGTTGTAAGATACAGGAAACACCTCTTGCTTAACTTTGCATTTCCTTACTTTTAAGGTTTTGGGTGGATGGGCAAAATATTCCCTGAGGTAAGCTCATCAGACTTGAACAAAGTATTTGCCTTTAGGAACAAACACACACACTTTATAGATTTAACAGAACATTTGTATGGCTATTTAGCTAATAATCAGTCAAAGAAGTCTTTTAAAGCGGTCTCAAATATTCAGTAAATGTTTTAAGGGTATTAAAAAAATATATATTTCCAGTGTCTCATTCACTGAGATATTGACATTTATGGAGGAGTCAAGATAGGTGGAGTCGGGGTGGAAAATCAAAGATGTCAGCATTTTTTGTCACCTCAGTGATTTGTCTCACCTTGCCAGTAGAAGCTTCCAGGTCCTCCGAGAAGTACTCTGTCTCCCTAGAAGGAATTAAATGAAAAATAAGAGCTCTCATTACCATGTCTGAAGAACAACAAACAATAATGAAATATATGGTAATTCTATGAGCACACAGTTCTCTTGTACTGTAAAGTTGTTGTAGCTGTAGTATCCCAGCCATGTGTTGTTATATTTTTAATAGATTTTTTTATTATGAGTTGAGATTACACGGGCCTACTAAAGGAGAATCAAAAACCAAAAAGGAAATTTAAAAAATGTTTATCTTTGTAAAATGTAAAATTCTTCTGGAATTTTATTAGGTTTAACACTACTGAAGCCAATCGACATCTGCTTTTGATCAATTTCTTTTCCCTCCCCTCTGCTTCTCCCCCCCTTTTCTTTTAAAACTCTGAACTGAATGATTCATGTCATTTTAGCTGAGACTCCTACAGGCATAATTTTAAGACAATAGAATATAGTTAGAACAAAATCCTATGACATTTTGCTAGGAGTCTGTCATATGACTGCTTTCTGTGGAGGCATACAAACTATTCCCTCCTCTCCCCTCATCCCTATTTTTTCTTAATCAACTACAGAAATACCATACACAGTGAAGTCTTGGTTTCGATTTTTGTCTATATTACAGTAAAAGCTTTGTTATCCAGCATGTTGGCGGAATGGGGGGTTGATGGGTAAGTCAAAAATTCTAGTTAACTAAGGAGTTTGGGTGCAGAAGGGGGCTCATGGCTGGGGCACAGGAGGGATTTCAGGGTGCCAGAATGGGGCAGCTCTCATCTCTGCAGTTCCCCAAAAGTGGTGACATGTCCGGAGAGGCACAGCCAGGCAACTCTGCATGCTACCTCCGCCTCTAGGCACCGCCCCCACAGCTTCCACTGGCCACAGTCCCTGGCCAATGGGAACTGCAGAGTCAGCACTCTGGGCAGGGCGGGGGCAGCGCACAAAGCCCCTGTGGCCATTCTTCCATCTAGGAGCATTAATCTCAACCTATGGGACCTGTGGAGGCGGTGCCTGCGAGCAGAGGCAGTCATCATATGGCTATTAGTGGAAGTAGAAGTTGTATGTTTCGGACTAATAGTAATATTCGGCTAGGAGTTCGTTCGTAGTTTGTGTTTGCTAGACAAAAAAGTATTGATGATGTTAGTCCGTGAGCGATTATTAATGTTGTGGTACCAGTGTATGCTCGCTGGGTTTGTGTTAGTGTTGCGGCAATTACAAGTCCTATGTGGCCTACTGATGAGTAGGCAATTAATGGTTTCAGGTCTGTTTGGTGTAAGCAGACCTGGCCGTGTCTCTCCAGACATGTTGCCGCTTGTGGGGAGCTGCCCACGGTGAGTGCCCCCAGATCCAGCACCCTGAAACCTCTCCCTCACTTCAACCCACTGCCTCAAAACCGCACCCAAACTCCCTCCCAGAGCCCACGCCCCGCACCTCCTCCCGAAAAGCCGGATTATACAGGTTTCTGGTTTGCAGAGTGCCGGACGACACAGCTTTTCCTGTACTGTGTATGACTGTGAGCCAGCAAAGCATGTTTGTAACTTTAAGCAAAAGCAGTCTCACTTAAGTCACTGGGGCTACTTGTGTGCTTACAGCAATGCGCGTACTTATGCGCGGTACTGGAGCAAGCCCTGTTTCTTGTGTGATGCTTAGCTCTGTAAACATTTTTTCTATGTTTGGATTTTAAATAAAGTAAATAAAAAGAAAATTAAAAATGACTATATGAAAATTACATTTTCACACAGCTTCCTACCTACAGAAAAGAAAGAAAACATGAGAAAAGCACAAGAGCAAAAAGCTTCAGAAAACGTAGAGCTGTGGCTCAATAAGCAGCAGCGATTTGGGTCATAAAGCACAGTCTACTACTGGAGTTATTAGGGAGGTTACACTGTCACTTTCAGAGCAAGTCATTCCTGCAAGAGCACTGACTTAGTGACTTGAAGTGACCAGTGTATGGTTAAGTGTCTAATAAAATTACAAGATTACTGTAGCAGAGGTAACAAAGTCCTGTGGCACCTTAAAGACTAACTATAAAGTTTATTACTGTAGAATCAGAGAGGTAGCCGTGTTAGTCTGGCATATACAAAAACCTGTAGGAGAACACTTCAACCTGCCTGGACACACAATTACAGATTTAAAAGTCACCATACTGCAGCAAAAAAACTTCAAGTCCAGACTGCAAAGGGAAACTGCAGAGCTACAATTCATTTGCAAATTCAACACAAACAATCTCGGATTGAACAAAGACCTACAATGGCTTGCTAATTACAAAAATAGCTTCTCCTCTCTCCATGTTCACACCCCCCATTCAAATGCTAGAAGAATAACCCACCCTCCCTGATTGGAGATAACAAGCTGGTTCAGCCTAATTGGACTAACCTTGTTACCTCCCACCTGGCTCTTGCCTACTTTTCTATACCTGCCTCTGGACACTTCCACTGCTTGCATCCGACAAAGTGGGTATTAGCCCACGAAAGCTTATGCTTCAAAACTTTATAGTTAGTCTTTAAGGTGCCACAGGACTTTGTTACCTAAGATTACTGTAGTTTCATTGGACCCGAGGACCAGTGGCAGCAAAGATAAAACAAATAATCAGGTACCACTGACAGAAGCTGGAAATGCAGGGTACTTATGCAGGACATGATCTTTCCGAGATTACGTGCAGGATCAGGGCACATAATGATGGCTTGTTCCAAGCTTTTCAATTAGTTTAATACATTTTTACTTTCAGGAATAATGGATCTTTATTTTAAAAAATAGATACATGCCTATATCAGCTACCAGTTGGAACTGCTGTAATTTGTAATTGCCTGCTGACTTCTGAAAACAGGCTACATCCAATGAGCATCACATACCTTTGTAAAATCAATGCTAAAGCCTCCTTGACAAAATCCCTGTCCATCTGCATCAATAATTGCTACAAAAAAAAAATAGAGAGTGATAAATCAAACTTTGTGACAAGGAGTGGCAAGATGGTTATAATTACATTGATCCATTCTGCTCAAATATCCTTGGATGGCCAGAGCCTGGATTGGGTGAACTTGAACTCCAGGTGATTTTTGGTTTGGTGTGAGGGAGATTTTTGTCCCTTTATCTGAAGCAGTGGTCAAAGCCAGAGGTCAGAGACCAAGTTAGGTGCTTCAATAGTTCGTTCTAATATGGCAAGGCAGATATTTCTTCCTGTTCTTCAACTCATAAACAAATCAGGATTAATTCTAGACCTATCCTAATAGAAGTAAATGGTAACTCCATATACCTACTGAGTTAAATTCCTAAGGCATTGGGGGGAAATAGATGTAAAGTATCTGGAAAAAGGAACATATTTTTCTTTTTCTATGCAAAATAACCAGAAAGCTATATAACTATATTTCAATGGTTGTCTGAAGAAGAAGAAAAAAGCATTCCAGGGCTGACAGTTCCCATGCTAGAATTCAGCCCAGAGGGAGTTTTTATGACTACGTTAATCCCCTGAATATACAGCTTTAGGGCAGAAATGTGACAGGCCCTTATTTATAACAGTGTGAAGAGCTGAATGTTTACTACGTTTAAGACATAGACATTTATTCTCCTTTTATGTTGGATGACTATGGAATGCATTCCCTGCTGTTCTGCAGAATTTCTCAGTTAGTTTTGTGATTCAAAAGTAGGTTAAAGAAATATGGTAACAAATTTCAAAAGTAATCTCTTATTCTGAGTGCTCAAATTGGATCTGATTTCAGAGGTGTGAGCCACTGCAGCCCCCACCGATAGGACCAGGGTTTGTGAGTGCTCAGCACTTCCAAACAAATAAGCCCATGATAGCTGAAGTATGAAAAGCATGAAGGCACCAAAAATCAGAGGCCACTTTTGAAAATGTTACCCTAAGTTTAATGCTACTTTTAGTTGCTGTTATTTGACACAGCTAAGCTGCACAGAAGTGGGACTGTTCTGTGCAGGGCACTTTGTACTCATAATATGTTGCAGGTTCTCTAGTTATTCTCTTCTTCAGTAGTTCACTGGCAAAAAAATTAATCTGTTATGGCACATTTCAAACAATTAAAAGGAGCATCAATTGGAGCATTAATATTACATTAATAATTCCAGATTCAGAAATTCATGCTGTGGGGGTTGCAACAAAGCAACATCCTCATCTCAGAAGGAAAGTGGGCTAATATTGGATACCACAATTATCAATGAGCTGTAAAATTCAGATCTGGATTTTTCAAAGTGCAGGGATATTTGATCCATGGTTTTAGTTTGATCCACTGTGGGGAACTGCGGGGGGAGAGGGGAAGGCAGGAACCGACATTTGTGACATTTGAATGCAAATCCTGAGCACCTCGAAAGTTCAGGTATGCCCAGAGTTGGGGCTTTGGGTCAGGCTCCTCCCTAATTGCCACAAAGATAAATGCCAACCTCACCCTGGAAAAAGAGGGAAGGTACAAAACAGATTCTCTTCTTACTCCCCACAAATATACATAAAATTGGTGTAACAGAAAATAAATGTAGTAATTTAAATTAAACAACAAAACCTTCCATACATACTCGATCTGCAAGGAGCATATTCAACAGCCTTAGAGCCATCATGAAGGTAACAAGTTCCTACAGGCTCTCTCTCCTGTTTTGTTTCAGTTCTCCAATGATACAAGGGGGCACAGGCCTGGGGAAAAGACATGACAGTCTATGAAACAGACCTCTCTTCAGAACGCCTGAGCAGGTTGGATGGATCTTTGCACCATTGTTCTACTGCACGCTCAAAGAAAAATGACTCAAAAGCACTGCTTTTAGTAGAAGTATAGCACGTTACCTACGCAATGGACAGTTGTAACAACCTTAGACAAGGAAAAGTCCATTTGTATTTTTAGAAATGTGCATTTGTTGATAGAAGGTTGTGTACAACTCTCATAAAAGAATCTGTTGGAAAGGCTTTAGAGGAATTTTTCAGAAATAACTTCAATGTCCACTAACTTATGAATTATACTAGACTTTCCCTAGCACAAGAAGAAAAGCCAGCCAATAAACTTCTAATGAGAAACTCAAGCTGGATAACAAGTTTAATTCTAAATTGTCACAGTCCTTCCATTGTAGTATTTTCCTGTAGAAATGTCCGAAAAACATTACAAGCAAGACTTACCAGAATTTTATCATTTTTAGACCTCACAGATGCTCCAAACCACTGATGAGACTTAAACTCCAGTGGATCATTAGGTGCAAAATTTCTGTCGCCTGAAAAAAAATTAAAAACACAGCATTATTTCATGAGCACCGAGTGATCTTTAGAGAAACAATACTAATACAAGCAGAGATAAAAAGCAAGCTGAAGCCAATAATATTTGAGGGCAGAAATAGCTTTGATAGAAGTAATTTTTTCTGATGTGCTTATATATCTATGGGATACATGACTATTTATCAAACATGTAAGAAGCATAGGCAGAATGATAAATTACTGTAGGAGCACAAGTGTTGCAATTTCCACTCTGAATGTTATAAAATGAAGTAAAGATTCAAAAATATACCAACTGATATGATTAGTCACAAAGCAGGAGTAAAGTTTTGCTGTCTACGATAACCAATGAGTTAAAACGCAAGTAAATTGAATAAGACAGTTATGGCTAACTTGTGCCTTTTTAAGGGTATATGTGCATTGACTTCATACTTTAAGTTAATTCACCTTCACTTTCCTGAGTACCCCCATGTATACATGCCCTAAAAGTTAACTGTTGCTGTGGAAGGTTGGGAGGAGTAAGTTGATTTGAATGGTTTCTTAAGTGTAAATGTAAAAATCATCTAACATACCCAGCCCTGATCCTTCTCCCATTGACAGCAATGGAAATTTTGCCATATCAGTGAGAAGATAATCAAACCCCTGGGGTATAGGGCTCAGAGTGGCAGATAACTAAGGGCTTGTCTAAACAGAGGAAATACCCTGGAATAACCTAAAAATGGATTAACCTAGAGCAGGGATCGGCAACCTTGGCACGCAGCCCCTCCAGGACAAGCACCCTTGGTGGGCCAGTTTATTTACCTGCCGTGTCCACAGGTTTGGCCAATCGCGGCTCCCACCGGTGGCGGTTCGCCACTCTGATCCAATGGGGGCTGCGGGCCAAACCTGCGGATACAGCAGGTAAACAATCTGGCCAGTCCCGCCAAGAGTGCTTGTCCTGGGGGGCCGCATGCCAAGGTTGCCGATCCCTGACCTAGAGGCACAAAAGAGGATAGAGAAGAATAGTTACTGCAGTTTAAATCCACACCCTGGCTTATTTTGCAGTAGCTTCCTTATGTAGACAAGACATGAAAATTACTTAAGTTTTGCTATGTCTGAGTTTCAAGTATCAGCAAGCTGACTAGTTGATACATCAGTCCCACATGCTGCAAAAAAAAAAAAAAAAAAAAACCCTCTCTTGTGAATCAGCAGCTTTGTTACTCAATACTTGTGACTACTTGAATCAAAACTTCCTAGTACATTAAACACCTTGTAAGGAAATCTCTGTGTCCGTAGGCATTCTATTACTTCCTGATGGGGAAATCCTGAGGAAAGGAAAACTAAGCAGACTCCAGTCTCCGCAGGCAGCTAAAACAAACAGGTGGCTGGATAACCCTTAGTCTGATCTTCGTCCAGAACAACACAGAAACCAGGTTTTCATAGAGTCAGAGAAAAATTTATTTTTCTAATTTCAATAGCACAAAGAGGCCAATAAAAGAAAAATTCCACCCTAAACTTCTAGAAAGGTACCCACCTTATATAAGGTTATGTCTACACTGGCAATTGAACGACAAAACTTTTGTCTTTCAGAAGTGTTCAAAAAAACAACAAACCTCTGAAAAACAAAAGTTTTGCCACAAGTGCCAATGTGAACAGTGCGTTGGCAGCAGAAGCACTCTCCTGCCGACAATGCAAATGCAAACGCTGCAAATGCAAACGCTGCTCGTTGGGGATGGAAGTTTTTTGTCCACAGGTGAGCCAACAAACAGCAGCTACACCACACGACTTTTAGCAGCACAGCTGTAGCAACACAGTCGTGTCACTAAAAGCCATGTAGTGTAGACATAGTCGAGGGAGTCTGGCAACTCACTGCTGGAGTGGGAGGAGAAACTTAAGCATAGGTGTTTGGGTATACTCCACAAACATAGAAAATGATACCTTTTTTTCTTCTGCACGTGCTCAGAAGTGTTTAACATAAAGTATTAATGCTCAACTGTTTGACATGAGAGATTAAAATTTTGTTAACTAAGCCTTACAAAGAAGCTCAATTACTAAATAAAATAATCATATTTCATAAGCAGGGTTTGGACAATGAGAAAAAAAGGAACTGGCTCCTCTCTCGAGCAAGGCAAAAACATCTCACCTACATGTATCAACAAGTGAGAAATATATGCACTAAACCAGCTTCTTTTAGATTGTGCCAGAAGTTAATGTTTCATGAGTGTATTGTTTAGCTCGGCAGTCACTGAAAGTAAATTAGGCCTGGAGTCCTAAGTGTGCAAAACTGAAAATTAGTAAGTGTTTACTAAACTTATGAAATTTTGGGTGCAAGAGTTCACATCGTGCCTCCCAGGCCAGGTGGTCAGAGGCCGGGCAGGAGGGTCCCGCAGGCCGGATGTGGCCTGCAGGCTATAGTTTTCCCACCTCTGGTCTAGAAGATACATAGAAACAAACAAGCAGGCATGCACTCAAGGTCTGAAGTACGTGCATATCTGAATGTACTGATGAATCACACACACACCATGTACACATTTCAAGCTGTTAGAAGATAATGGTTTACAAAGACTTGATACACTAAAATGGGAATGTGGCGGGGTGTCCACCCGCCCCCTACTGGAAGGGGCTTGGAAAAGCCCCAAAAGGGGTTTAAAATAGCCTGGGAGGCTAGCCTGCAAACTCCCAGGCTGATTGGGAGTTTGGGCTCAGCTGTGTGGCCACGCCCCAAACACTCCCAGCCAGGATATAAGGTCTGGGAGACAGAGAAGTAGGGGAAACAGTCTCCTCTGCAGTCAGAGCGAGACAGGCCTGCTGCAGGAAGCCTTGAGGAAGGTACTAGGCTGGGTGCAGGGCTGGGGCTAGGCGGTGGGAGCTGGGGAAAGCTCTAGCCTGAGAGCCCCAGGCTGCAAGTGCAGGCAAGGGCCTAAAGTCAGTCTCCTCTGTAACCAGAGGGAGACAGGGCCTGGCTGCACGGAGCCTGTACCGGGGTACCCAGACTGGGACAGGGCGAGGGCAAGGCAGCTGGGAGCCAGGGAGCCTTAGCTCTAGCGAGAAGGCCCCAGCTTGCTGAGCCTAGGGAAGGCCCGACTCACGGGGTACTAGGAGTTGCCAGGGGGTGGCCCAGGGCTGGTGATAGCTGTAGTAGGCCAACCCTTTCTTGCCGGTGATGAGTAGCCATGATACTGCAGTCCGCCCCAGTGAGCGGGGGCAAGTAGTGACTGACAGTGGCACAATCTGAGGCGAGTTGGGGATAGTGGGTGGTGGGTTCCCCGGGGAGGGGAGACCCTAAAACCAGGGGGGTACTGCAGGGGTGCAGCACCCCCAAAAGGGGATCCGGGGTCCGGGAAGGGCACGGGGCCAGAGTGTGGAGAAGCGGACGTTGGCCAACAGAGGGCGCTCCAGGGTCGAAAGAGCTAATTCCCAGGACGACCAGATGGGGACGCCGCAGGGGTGAGTGACCGGCCCCGTTACAGGGAAGAAAACAAAAATCTGTATCAGAATACATTTCAAAACACAAGGAAGTATTCAAAAGTTTTTAAAATATCAGGAAAAAAGGATGAAAGTTGAGTGTATGCAGTGCAAATGGTGTGGCCAATAGTTAAATGTAAATATAAGCTAAAAGTTCTAAGTCTACAACTGTTTATTCAAATGAAAAGTTTTATTTGGGCATTAGAAATGTATTGTTTTCTTAAACTCAGAGGTGGAATTCTGTTTTGAGTTCAGTTTTAGTTCTGCAGCAAACCACACTGTATTCCTTTCATCAAAGCACTACTGAATACTTCCCCCGTCGTCCTGTCCACCAAAATAAACCCTGATATTTGCCCAGAAAAATTAATAATTTTCCTATTTTCACCTGTTTTTGTTGCTGTCGTCATAAACACCCCGGAAATATTAAATAAAATAAAAACTGAAAACGTGGGGCCCTAATCATAGGGCACATGTCACAAATAAAAATGAATGTATAAATGTCAGATTTGTGTGCGGACTTTTCCTTTGTGCATCTGTTCCACCATCCTATTTATCATTTTATGTATCTTTCCATTAGGGATGAAGACCTGATGTGCCAATGCAGTAGTGCTCAGCCCCTTGAAATCTCACCCCTAGGACTTTTTCCTCTTCCTAGTCAGAGCAGGCAATTACTCCAAACAAAAAGTGCCTTCACCTAACTGATCCTAACATAATTATGCCTTGATACATTCCAGTTCTATTATATTCAAACCTCCTTCTCAAGAACAAACTTGGTATCCTTTAATGATCAGTTTTGTGGGTGTACTTTTTCTGTTGGAGAAATGGGATGTTGTCATTATTACACAGGACTTCAATTTACATCTGGAAGTTGGGATGGGGAGAAATGTCAGGAAGAGGAGGAGATAAACCACTCTGTCAAAGAAGGCAGAGAGATTCAAGGAGGAATGAGGTTTATTTTCTGACATATTTTTGGCCATCAGTCTGCTAGAGTCTATGCTTTCTTCATTCAATATAAATGCTATTTGCTATATAAACAATGATCTGGAAGTTGTGCTATGCAACCCTTAGCATGCTTGGAAGCAGGAACTCATGAAAACTGCATGGTAATGAGAAGATTGGACTGTAAGCATTGTCCCCCTCTTGAAGCGAGAGTCTGAATTGAGGTCATCATATGAGTCAAGACAAGAGGCACCAAATTGGTGAAGTTTGGCCCAGACTATGAATACTTAAAAAGCTGTAAAATTTAAAGACTGACCTTATTTACAGAATAAGACTAAAGCCTCCTCAGTAAAATAAGGACTGGCACAGTAAAAATGAGTTTTAATAACTGGACACTTAATGCAGCAAGCCAGAAAAAGGCAACCTTACAAAATACACAAGAGGGCTCTTCTCAGAAAGAAGTTTTGTAGATGGTTTGAAGCTGTATATCTTCCACCTAAAATCTGAATAAAGGCTCCAATGTGGAGGATCATGGGCCAAGAGGGCAAATGTGACTCATCATTTAAAAGCCCCAAGCTGTGAAGGGGCCGACCCCTGAATGAATATCACTTGTGTAGCAAGCCTGTTTGGATAATGACCCAGTGATAAATGGGAACACAAAGCTCCTGCTTACCTCTGATTGGGGGAAAGAATCCTGTTACTTCCTCCAGACACTGTTGGAGCAACGGAATTCCCCACCACTACCACCACCTGTGATGTAACAAGAAGCTGCTGTGTGTTCCAGCTAGTCCTTAAATCATGAGCCAACTACACCCAATGAAACAGTATTCTGGCAAAAATCTACTTAATCACAAACACACACGAGTGATTTCTCCAGTGTTGGGAACTGATAGCACATCAGTGAGGTTTAACACGTGTAACACCTCTCCCTGCCCTGTAGTCACTGGAGTTACCCTGAGTCTGATTCAGTTTTTATTTACTCCAGGGTAAATTACAGAGACGACCATTGGGTTTCAACAGAGCTACATGGGGGTTAGCAAGATTTAAACAGATCCCTCTAATTACATATGGGAAAATAGCCTTCACGTAGGTGACTGGTTTGGTTTTGAACCAAACAGCTCCCTTTGAGATTAGCAGGTTTAAATCTCTGCCTACCAGCGAGATCAGTGGCCAGATCTATACAACTACTTATTTGGATATAATTTACGTTGCTCAGGGGTGCGAATAAGCCACCTCCCTAAGTTCTCTCCCGTCAGCATAGAACATTTTCCCCAAAAGTGTTACAACAGGCAAGCTGCACCACAGTATCGCTTCTAGTGTAGGCTAGCCCAGTAAAACAATCATGTCCATTTAAAACCCAATATTTTGCTAAAAGTGGATAATTTCCAAAGATATTAAACTTCCCTGGTCCAGAGATCCATTGATGAAAAGTGCTATACAACAGTTATATTATCACTCCAGCTTCCCTTTCTTATCCTACTTTAGGGGAAAGCAGGAGTTCCCCACTATTTCCTGCTCCATATACATAAATCTGCCTTCAAGAGTTTTGTTCAAGTTCACAACATGCTAGTTCTCCCCTTAACTCTCTATCAGAAGTTCCTAAACTGTGGAACACTGAAAGGATGAAGTTATACAAAGCAGTCAATATACCCTCCTAACTAAATAGGTCACAGATAGAGCCTGGCCAGACTAGTGAGGTAGGCTTCCAAACAAAGCCTTTTATTGTCTAGGATCAGCCACTTCAGTATGGAAGGAAGCTAAGAGAAGGTGGAGAGGACTTAGTTGTAATAATAAATAATAATCTCCCTTTTGAAAACCTAATTTTTCTTTTAGCATGGATCAAAACGATCAAGCTCAAATGAATTTCAGCCAAAATGAATTCAGGACAACTTCTTAGTAAAGACTGTGGTATATACTAAACATGGGCAGTGGAAGAATACAGCTAATTGGGAAAGTGCCAAACTGTACCCAGTCAGACTTAGCCTACCCAACTTTTTTTTTCCTGGAACAATCGGGAAAAAGCAGGAATGGACTCAAACATTTCAACCAGTACATGAAAACCCCAGACTTAAAGCTTGGTAATTTTCTGTAGATGCTTTTCCCAGTTGCCAATTTCAGGAAGTGATACAGAAAAGACAGAGTGTTCTGGAGAAATCCTTATTGCCAGAAAAAAATTGAAACTAACAGTGAGTCACAATCTGTGGTTAAAATTATTTATATTAAATTATATTATATTTTACATATAAAAATAATGAAGAGGTGGGGAGACAGTTTATCACTGGGGAGCCAGTACTTTCTGTGCTAAAATGCAACTCATTAGCATGGAAGTTCAAAGTTTTAAGAGCATATTTTAGTTTAAAATAGTTTAAGGGAACTTTCTGTATTTTGTCAGATAATTCTAAATATTTGAATTAGCAAGGAAGCTCTTGAAGCAGGGACTCAAAAATATATGTTATGAAGCTGGCTGTCCAGGGCTGTACACAGAGGCATTTTGAAATGGAACAATCACATTTTCCCAATCTAATATGTAATTCAAAAGCTCAGAAGTACACTGCATTAAAACTTTAACAGGAAAGTTTGTCATTGCAAACTTAAAACTGTTTACTATTCTTTTCAAACACTTACGGGATTCCAAAGAATGCCCTAAACATTCTTGAAAAGAGGAAAAGTTAATTTCAATCTTGCAGGAGTGACACTCAAGAGAAATGCAAGAGACTTGAAAGGAAGAAAAATATCATTTCCTTTTTGGAAGCAAGCACATAACATAATCCTTTGGTTCACATTCATTTTCTACATATTGCTCACATGTTCACAATCTGATAGACTCCAGCTGATCATGTAGGTCCCTGAAAAATGTGTGCACGTGTCCGGAATAACATTTCATAGCTTTTAGCGATCCCACTCCCCCAAAATCTGGAGGCATTTATCCAGACTGCATAAAGCCAGTGAAGGTTACGCACACTGACATTCAGTACATCGCTGGTAACAAAAAAATCTTAATGTGTCTTGTATGCTGGAAGGCTGTGAGTGGCACAGGTGTGAGCTACTTCAGCAAGGCATTGTAAGGCACCCTCAGGTGCAGGGTAGGGGTAACACTGCTGCTCATTAGTCTGGATTGTACCCTGGTATGTCACACTTGATCAAAACTCACTCTTGCTGATGTTCATGTACAATGGTTTGAAAACACCCATCTGCCCACTGATTTCTGTTACCTGTTACAATTAATGTCTGCCCCTGTTCTTATTTTGCAGTTTAAATCTTCTCTACAGAAGAGGACATCTGCAGTTTGTACAACCAATGTAAACTACCTTTCAGCGTCTCAAGAAACCATCAGCTAGGCAAGATTTGGAAATACTTTCAGCAGTAGATGGATGTGTGTGTGTAAGGCCAGCCCTACTGAGTTACAAGGCTGTGAGAAGGGAGGAAGATAAGTTGCTTACCACAAAGCAAGGAGAGACTGGCCCACAAACATTTAAAACGAGGGGTGCAGCAGTAAGGGTGTCCCTTCTTTCAGAGGTGTAGTGTATATACATGGGTAGCTCCCCTAGCATGGGTACACACGAGGGGTATACACGATCAGGCCTGGTTTAGGCAAGTAGAATGAGTACATATCCACACCTTTCAAGGGGGTATTTGAGTACAAACCTACACAGCTCTCTAGTCGCCCAAGGCACGCCTCCTGGTCTACACTGCTATTTCCACGGTGTAGTGTCCTGCTGCCTCCCTGCTACTGGAGCCTTTTCCCACCACAGGGAATGAGTTCAGAGGTGGGGAAAGGCTCCGGCAGCGGGAAAGCAGTAAGGAAAGGCTCCACCAACTCCCATTACTAGGAGCCTTTCCCTGCTGCCTCCACCTTGCCGGCGCCTTTCACTGCTGCGTGTAGCTACACATACCCCACACACCACTGCTAGAGGTAGACTAAGAATCAGAGTTTTTCAGAAAAAGGTCCATGTAGGTGCACAGTTAGGGTTGCCAGATGTCCGGGTTTCAACTGGAACGCCAGCAGCTCCAGTCAGCACCACTGACTGGGCCGGTAAAAGTCTGGTAGGCAGCGCAGCGTGGCTAAGACAGGCTCCCTACCTGCCGTGACTCTGCACGGTTCCCAGAAGCAGTGGCATGTCCCACCTCCAGCTACTACGCGTAGGGGCAGCCAGGGGGCTCCATGTACTGCCCCTTCCCCAAGCACCAGTTCCATAGCTCCTATTGGCCGAGAACTGTGTCCAATGGGAGCTGCAAGGGCGGTGCCTGCAGACAGGGAAGTGCGCAGAGCCGCCGAGCCACCTGGCCACACCTCCACATAGGAGCCAGAGGGGGGACATGCCGCTGCTTCTGGGAAATGCTTGAGGGAAGCACCACCCAGAGTCTGCACCCCTGACACCCTCCCACCATCCAAACCCCTCATTCCAACCCGAGTCTGCACCCCCAGCTGGAGCCCGTACACCCCCATGCACCCTAACCTCCTGCCCCAGCAAGGAGCCCCCCAAGCCCCCGCACATTCCAAACCCCTCAGCCCAAACCCCCCTCTTACAACCAAGTCCCTCATCCCCATCCCCCTCTTGCACTCCAACCCCTTGACCCAGCACGGTGAAAGTGAGTGAGGGTGGGAAGAGAGAGCGACAAAGGGAGGGGGGATGGAATGGATGGGGCCTTGGAGAAGGGGCATGGCAGGGGCGGGGCCTTGGAGCAGGATGGGACAGTGGCAGGGCAAATCAATGGTGTTTGGTTTTGTGCAAGTAGAAAGTTGGCAACCCTATGCACAACCCATAGTTTGACTCATACCTCTTAGCAAGTTTTATATAATTTGGTTTTAGAAGAAAAAGAGAGAGGGTGGTGTGGTAAAATTTAGCTACAGCAACGCCTGTGCAGATTTTCACTATGAACAAATTACCAGATCTGGCTGCCCCCCAACAAGGACAGGAAATCAGATGCAAAACCTAGAGTATGTGCCAGAGTATCACCTTGTACATTAAAGGACCTCTACACAAAGTCTGGTGGGGAAGGAAGGAGAGAAATGAGAAAAGAAACTATTTGTTATAAGGATGATAGTTTTCCCATCTGAATCCCAAAAATCTAATTTTTAAAGCCAAAGTTTAAAACACAAGTTATGTTTTCACAAAGAGGTCACGAGGGTGAAGGAAGACATGGTCTTCCCAACAGGCTCTGTTTTGTTTTATAGCAATTTGTTTGGGAAACCAATAACTCTCGGTATCTTCAAAGGAAGAGAAATTACTACTACATGATCTCTGCAATTATACAGTGCAACAGTGTATATTGGTCTGGGAGTAGATTTCACCACAGCATTTGTATTGAAAAAATCACTAAACACCCACTTGGAGGTTCTTAACAAATGCTGAAATTGTATTTGAACACAAAAAGAAAACAGGGAGTTTTAAGAAGTAATTCAGTTCAAAGAAACTGCTGGTGCTATGTTATACATTGTTAAAAGTAATAAGAAGTCAGGAAACTCAGAAAATTAAAATTCAGTGTTAACACACCTTGTGACAGTGATAGATTAAGCTATTCGGTGAATAAGATAAACAGGAATGGAAAAATTACTTGGCACTTATCCAGTACACTCATCAGTAGATCTGTAACATAGTCAAGTTTAAGTTACAAAAACAACATGCACTGCCTGACATTTCAACTTTGAAACCTTAACACTGTTAACAAGATATTTTGCATTTACCCTAAAACAAGTATTTCTTGTACTGAACGTCCAATGTACTTTTTAAAACAAAACAAACTTTGAAGCATTTGACAGATGATGTTGTGACACCCTGGCACCCCAGTATTCAGTGCTGTTGTGTAATTAGGTTATGTTTTGTACAAAGTAACTCTTCTGAGGTATCATTCAGAAAGTCTTGATCTGCTAGACATTAACACGGGGTAGACAACCTATGGCATGCGTGCCAAAGGCAGCACATGAGCTGATTTTCAGTGGCACTCACACTGTCCTTGTTCTGGCCACTGGTCCGGAGGGCTCTGCACTTTAATTTAATTTTAAATGAAGCTTCTTAAATATTTTAAAAACCTTATTTACTTATTATATAACAATAATTTGGTTATATATTATAGACTTATAGAAAGAGACCTTCTAAATCATTAAAATGTGTTACTGGAACACGAAACCTTACATTAGAGTGAATAAAGGAAGACTCGGCCCACCACTTCTGAAAGGTTGCCAACCCCTGCATTAATATCTCGTTGGATTGTATGTGTTAGAATCATATGTGAAATTATGAAGTTTGGCTATGCATGTGTTACTGAAATATGTTGTGAGGTTGAAAGCACCCATAATCAGCCTTTCAGGTACAACAGTAAAAATGCCAAACAATGTTAATGGCTTATTGACGAAATGCACACAAGCACAAAGATTACCCTAGGGACTCTGTACAATAAAAACCTCTCCGAGATAGCACTACACAATAGGAGGTGTCTGACTCAGGCCACAGCAAAAGAGATTTCCAAAAAGTGGGAAGAAGATGAAAAAGGGGGGCAATGACATCATGAGGGGTCTTCACTCTCCCTGCAACAACACACCTGGAAACACCTAACGGACAAGGACTGAACTTGGGAGGTCTCAAACTGGAAGGACCTTTAGCCTGTGTATGAAAACCTGGGAAAGCCATGGCAACTTTTGGCTATTTATCATTCAGGGTGAGAATTTGCTAATTTATATCCTATCTAAATGTGTTAAGCTCAGTTTGCAGATTTTGTTTATTTACTAAGATAATCTACTATGATCTGTTTGCTATTCCTCATAATCCACTTAAAATCTATCTTTCGTAGTTAGTAAACTTGCTTTTGTTTCTCTAAACCAGTTTGTAAACTTCATAACTGTGGGCAAAAAGCTGTGCACATCTTCCTCCACATTGAAGGAGGGGGGTGAATTTCATGAACTTGTGCTGTACAGTTTTCTGTGCAGCAAAAGACAATACAATGTTGGGTTTGCACCCCAGAGGGGGAGGAGTACATTTGAGTGCTGGGCAATCCCCCAGTTGAGTCTCCCATGCAGAGTGGACTTCAGTGTCTTACTGCAGTTGGGCATGTCCCTACCTGTGTGTGGGGTAGAGGAGGCTTGAGGGCTTGGCTCAGCAGGACGGGGGAGGGAACCCAGGCTGGGGCAACGGGCAGGCTCAGTGATACCCCAGTATATCAGGTAGCACCCCAGAAGGGATGGGGCAATCCGTCACAGATGTTTCCAAGCCTTACCAGCAGACCATGTAAATTCCTTTAACCAGTCATGCTTATTCTAGCCCTGCACGCAAAGGCAGCATAGCTATGTTTCAATGAACATGAGACTTTCTACTGTACATGTTCGGTATACAAATTTCACGCTGTCTTAACTACATTAAATCAAAGCCATGTGATGCACATATTACAATGCATAGAAGCCCTGCAGGGAAGCATCCTGTAGTTTATTTTTTTTTACATTTGGGAAGTGTTAATATGCAATACCCTAAAACATCAAGAACAATTCATTTAAAATGGTGAAATAAACAAGAAAATACAGAAGATATTAGCTAGTGGCCGGTACTTTAGACTCTTGCAGCCTTTGTAGTGGAGAGCAGACAAGACAATAGCCTTGATAGAGGAGGAGGGGCAAGCTAACTCCAGTTTTAAATTAGAAACTGTCACTTGTAGAAATATGGGGGAAGGATTTAACCAACTGATATTTATGGATTTTAAACATGACTGTCTTTGTTCACACAAAGGGCAAACCACCTTTTACACTGTGAAAGTTAAAACGTTTTCTAACATTATGCACCCCTGCCTTGCCCCTTCCCCACCCTACCCACTATAGAAAAAAGCCATAGGGTAGTTCTCGCTACATGGTCTCTTCAGACCTGAGACTACCAACCAGTGTCAATTAGGTGCTAGGTGTGACAACAGTTTAATGATGTGTGGTCTTGACTGCTTGAAATTAAACAGAAGACACCAAGGGAGAGCAAGCCACCAAGGGATGGGGAATGTAGTGAGTGGGGGGGGGGGAGGGGAGACAGGGCCTCGGGGAAGGGTGGGACCAGGGGTTGGCAACCCTAACTGTGTGTTGTGCGAAGTACTTCCTTATGTTTGTTTTAAAGCTGCTACCTGTTGATTTCACAGGCTCTTATGTTATACTCTAGGCTAGGGCCTCTCCATAAGCTACTTTGGGGATTCTTATAGGCCCTGCTTTGGAAGACTGCTTAAAAGGTCATAGAAAGAGAAATATAGAAACATAGAATTCTGAGGAATATCTGTTTGCAAGTGGCTGAATAAAAGGATACAGGATGAAAGAGAATAAGAACCTCCAACACAAAAATAACCATCACGGGCAAGATGCTTAGTTTAACTCTCTCACGGACTTTATCACAAAAGGTTGTATAACAGACTTACCTCCATTAGCAACCAAACATCACATACTTTACAAAGTATCTGAATAGATTTCTGCTCTAAGGAGATCAAAATGCCATCCTTGTTCCTGCCATGGGCTTTTTAAACAAAGAAAATATGATTCTGTTTTGGTGATCTGAAATACTGGCCTGCAAATGACTGGGAACCAGCTACAGCATCACACACATTAAAAGAGATTGCACTTCCACAATGCATTGACTGCCCTGTTTTTTTGGCTTATAAACAGACTTTTTTAACCTCCCAGACACAATGTGACAAATACAGCATTTCCAGAAACACCCAAATGAAATTTTAACTGAAAATGTATCTGAATAAAAATTCTCCTGAGGCATAGATTCTCAACTATGAAATTCTTATCTTTAAGTTCCAGGAACCTAATGTGCCATTACCTAAGGCAAAAATACAAATAAAACACTGCTTGTTTGCCCAGTAGTACATACCTTGATAAGTAGAGACATGCATTATAGTAGGCAGGCCTTTTCTTCTACCTACTTTGCCTGGTGTATGAGAAAGCCTATTGAAAATATTCAGAGGCTAAAGTGATTCATTAATTGTGATCACCACAGAAGAGGCACATCTCCCTTTGCCATTTATCCCTGAGGCTTTTCTAAATCAAAATGTGAGTTCTGTATATAGCAGAAATCTTTCGGCTATGTAGAAAGATCTATTAATTACAGAACTCTTACAAAGATTGCTAGCAGTGTCCAAGACATAAAGCTTATCAAAGACAGAAATACAAACAAATTCTGCTCTCTTACACTGGTGTAAACAAGAGCAAATTGTGTTTGACTATCAACATTTGAAGCCATATTTAAAACAAAATTCATATCTGTTTTACTCAGACCAGCTTAAACTCCAACCCTGCAATTTGAGTGGCATGACCCAGGTTCTGACTGAAGTCACTGACAATCTCCACAGAGGCCCTGCGTGGAATGGATTGCAGGATCAGGGTCTATGATTATACATACTGAAATTTTACTAATATACTTTCGAGCATGTGCACTTTATGTATTTGAATTACTATATATACTTGCTCATTAGCCGTCCATTAATAAGCCGACCCCCCTCAAGATGGATAGATAAAAATAGCAAAAACTGTATGACCCTTTCATAAGTCAATCCTATTTGGTTGGAAAAACTTTGGCTCCCAGACCATCAGGGTAAGCCTTGGTCGGGACGTTTTGTTTACTTGGAGCATCTGCAGACACAGAGACCCTCAGCTCCCAGTGGCCATGGTTTGGCATTCACAGCCAATGGGAGCTACGGGAAGTGGCACCAATTCCCACAGCTCCCATTGGCTGGGAACAGCAAATCGCAGCCACTGGAAGCTGGGGGGCTCCATGTCTGCAGACACTCCAAGTAAACAAAACGACAATGCATTAGATATTCAATTCAAATCAATAATTCCATAGAGTTTAAAATCATCAAATTTTGGTGCAGACCCAGTTATAAGCCGCCCCCTGCTCTTTGATGCTTCACTATGTACTACTGACTTAATCCAGAATACCAAATTTTCAAAAGAGATTGCTGCAATGAGGAGATGTACATAAGCAGAATGCTGGTCAACAAAGACATCTGTACAGCGGTCACGGTCTTGACTGACAAGTCTCAACTATACTAAAACCAATCTTACCCTATCAAAGGACTGTTCAGAACTCGACAGGGAGGTTTGCAAAAGTGTCATAATCAATGATTTAGAGATAATATAAAACAGAGGACACAGTTTCTAAAGCTCATGTCACATCAGAAGTGTCAACTGTGTTAAACATTCAGATTCCTGGGTATTCTGCTTTTAAGTCTTGTTGCCTGAATAGGGCTTTGAGTACTAGTCCATCCCTTACGTCAAAGAAGAGAATATTTTTGAGATCAGGAGTACATTTGTTATTTGTTTAAAATATTTTTAAAATTAATCTTGCAGGACTAAATTAGGCAACCATGGATTCACAGTTAAATTCTGTCCTCCCACAACCTATACTCTTACACCTAACTTTGGATAGGAGGGAAACAAGAAAAGGTTTCTTTGAGGCAAGGACCTGGGGTGAAATCCAAGCTCCACGGATGTCAATGGGAGCTTTGTCATTGACCGATGGCATCCGGATTTCACCCTTGTTGTATTTGTGCTATAAAGCACTTGGCATGCTTTAGGGAATTGTGAAATAAATGTGGGGGTTTTTTTAAAAAAAGTATCAGTCTTGTTTCTAGATATATGTTAAGAAACATTTTGAAATATGTGATCGACCATTATATCATCTAAAGCTAATGCCCCAACACTACTTTCCAGTCAAATCCAACCCCCCAATTTCATGACTCTTACCCTGTTCAGAAAGGGGAAAAGCCTAGTAACTTGAAAATAGTAATTGTACACAGCTTTTATGCCCTATGCAGTCTGACAAACGGGCAGCTGTGGACTGAGATTTAATTTTACAGCCAAAACAACTTGGTTTGTTCTCAATGAAGAGCCAAACCTTAACACAAGTTTTATACATACTATGCCGAGTACAGCTTTCAATTATTTAAAAATTAGCGAAAATACCCAGTGTTGCTCGGGTCCATCGGAGGTGGGGAGGGGCCAGAGAGCTGAGCGAGTGCGGGGTCTGTTGGAGGGGGGAGGGGGCAGAGAGCAAACCTGACACCCCCACCTCACTTACCCCTCGACCAAACCAGACACCCCCACCTCACTTACCCCTCGACCAACCCCGACTCACATTTTCACCCCCCCACCCAAACCCAACACCCCCACATCACCCCCCTACCAACATCCTCTGACCAACACCCACACCTCACCCCCCATAGACCAAACCTGACACACCCACCTCACTTCCCCCCCCAACCAAACCCGACACCCCTACCTACCACCACAAACAAACCAACACCCACACCTCACTTACCCCTCGACCAACCCCGACCCCCATCCTCACCCCCCCACCAAACCCAACACCCCACCTTACCCCCAACCAAACCCAACACCCACCCCTCACCCCTCACCCACCCCGACACCTTCCCACCCCCCCCAGACCAAACCCGACACCCCCACTTCACCCCCCGACCAAACCCGACACCCCCACCTCACCCCCCGACCAAACCCGACACCCCACCTCACTTACCCTCCAACCAAACCCAACTCGGGTCTGTCAGAGGTGGGAAGGGGGCAGAGAGCTGAGCGAGTGTGGGGTCCATTGGAGGGGGGGGGGGCAGAGAGCTGAGCGAATGCAGGGTCCGTTGGAGGGGGTATTATGACATCATAACTATGTCACAGAGAACAGCAGCTGCCCAGCTGATGTGATTGGCCTTTAAATAATTTCACCCCTGGAGGGCGTCAGAGGTGAGATTTGAAAAATTTTCGACACTTACCCTGATTAGGACCCTAAGACCTATAACTGTACCAAATTTCAAGTCTCTAGCTCAAACGGTGTGGAAGGAGTAAGTGTGCACATACATACATACATGCATACACCATTTGACTTTTATATATATAGATTAATAAACAGGAAAATTTCCAGTATCGTATGCAAATTTCAGAGATTTTGGGGAGATACCTTGACAAATTAATGCAATAGAAGAGTAGTATCTTCATTGTACAGTAGTATAATTTACAAATTCAGAATAACCATGGCAGCCTATCAAGCCAAAACTCACGTGGTGCATACATGTACATAGTACTGACAGACACATGGATGATGGTAACCTGTAATGCTCTAAATCACCAGTGCTTCCTCAGGCCACATTAATATAGGTCTTCCTAATCCACGCTCATGACATGCAATGGTTTTTCCACATGCTGGCCTAAAACAAGCTGTGGGAAACAGGATTCAATACCCATGGACTCAAGTGTAGGAACACGTGCAGTGGATTATCACACAGCCGACTACAGCTGGTGGAAGTCACTAAGTGTAACAGAGTGTGAAGACTGAATGGAATGATAACATTGCACAGTATAATACATCACCAATATTGTTTTCCATTGTTGTACAGTACTGACATATGCAATGAGAAATTAACCTATCTATTGAGAAATCCTGACAAAGATGTGAGGTAAGACTTGTGAAATGACCAGAGTTTTAAAAACCCCATTGATTTCTGGTCATGAAAACCTTTGCTTTTGTTTCAGTTTACACCCACGGTTTTCAGTTTGAGGTTTCTGAATAACCTGAGTGGGAGTTGCACACATGTAAGTCAGAATCGTATTTACCACGTAATGTCTTAGATACATTTCAGAATACAAAAGGGAAAGTATGAATGAATAACCAGGGTTGTATAGTCAAGCTAAACAAAAACATTTACAAAGAATTACTTGTGATCACATAAGCTTCCAGCACACACCAAATATACTGAAATTCTCCATAAGAAAGAAGAATAAGCCCTGACTAGTGAGTCAAACTAAGAGAACTTGAATTCAGACTAACTGGGATCACAACCCCTCATCTGAATCTGAACAGTCCCCCACTGTCAGACATTGCTTAGGCACGGCGTTTCTACCGGGAGCCTTTCATGTGGCCACGACAGCCTCCTGGGCAAGTATTGGCCTCTCCCTCTCTTTCCCTGTTGCTCCTGGATGCCCTGCACCGTACCGTCTCAGGAGCAAAGTGAGCTCTTGATCAACCTTGGGGAGGGGGTGGATTTCAGCCCTGGGATGGCTGGGCAGCAGGCTCCAGCAGTGGGACGTCAGGAGCCTGGCTGCAGGGCTTCGGATACCCTCCAGCCCCCAGCTCTGGCCACTAGCTCCTGGCTTCGGTCGCCCAGGCTCCTACTACCACGCAGTGGGAGCCGGCCCTGGGTGCTGATCCCTGGTCCACACAGCAGCAGGTTCCAACTTCTGGCTTCAGCTGTGCAGCCCCCAGCTCTGACCATGCAGCAGCAGGCACTCACGCCCCCAAAAACCACACTGAGCCTCCACTGCCTTTTCCAGCCCCACAAGCATCCCTCCATCGCCCAGGCCCCCGCTGTCTCCCCCCTCCAGGACTTAATTTGTCCTAGTGGTTGCTGAAAAAAGTGATGAACAAACATACAAGTATCATTTTTCACTTGGGAAGCTGCGATAAATAATACTCGGTGTGAAAAGTAATATTCATATGTTCTTTAATATCACTTTTCACAGCACATTTAGTAGCTACCTGGAAAACTGTGATATGTGATACTACAAGTATCAGATCCTACTTGTCGTATCACTTATCACAGCTTTCCAGCTAGCTACTAAGTGTGCTGTCAAAAGTGATATTAAAGAACATATAAATAATACTTTTCACAACATTATTGAGTCCGCAAATAAAAACCTACATAAATAAATTACAATGATTTGGATCGGTACATGTCCATATTTATTTGTTTTTCCTAAAGCTAATTAAGTATTTTAGGAAAAAGCGTCAGTGTGAGTCACTCTGAGGTGACCAAAAACTTTGTTGTGAAAGCTCCCTGAATTGAGCATGGGAAATATTACAAGCACCATCTACTTACAGCAAGTAGATCACACTTTACCTGTGGAATCAAATATAACTGGCTGGCAGTTTTTGTTGGCATTCCAGTTACACTTGAGCACCTGGCCTCCTTCTACAATGTCAGGTTGTGTAGTGTTCGCTTTTGGAGCACCAACCAGAAGAAATATCCTGAAGTAAAAAAAGAAAACAAATTGAAGGTTCAAGAGCAGTCACTAATTAATAACAATAATTCTTAGCTCTTATGCAGTACTCTAAATAATTAGGTAACCATGGTTCTAAGACACAAACTTAGAATTTGGATCCAAACTACTTCAAGATTCAGGGATGTTTAGATTAGGTTTGTTTTGGATCCCGTGTAAATGGAGGTTAAACCAAAAAATTGACTAAAAACCAGACAGCTGAGAAAGTGTAAAGTTTCGAGTAGCAAAAAATGCTGCAAAAATTATATGCAAGTTATACGGAAGTTAAAAATGAACACATCAAAGCCTTAATAAACTTATGAAGCAGGGCTTAAAGAAGCTATGTCACGTAAAGAGTAGGTGACAAAAAAACCAAACATTCTACATAGCAGCAACAAAAAAGGCTCAGGGATAAATGATCCATGTCACAAGTTTGGCAGAAATCATATACAATAAAAGCTGTGTTATCCAGCACTTTACCAGCCAGAAAGCTCTACAGATCAGCATTTCTGATCTTTCCTACCTGGCTCAGGGTGGCTCCCTGAAGTGGTGACATGTCCCTGCTACTCCTAGGTGGAAGGACAGTTACAGGGGCTCCGTGCACTTCCCCCATCATAGGCGCCGACCTCCAGATTTCCTGAGGGGTGCTCAACCCCCTGCTCTGTCCTAGACCCCGCCCTCACTCCACCGCTTCCCCCAATGTCCCACCCCCATCACACCTCTTCCTGCCCCAACTCCACTCCCTCCCCCAAGGTTGCCCCATATTCAACTGATGCCTCCCCAAAGGACTGGAGGGAGCACGAGCAAAAGGCAGGTCACGTCTGTGTCACCCATGCCCAGCTCCAGGGCCATCGCACTCTCCCTGCCCCCGTAGGGGGGAGTGGGCTTTGTCTTCCCACTGAACCTGCCCTCCCGGCATGTTCTGCTGCTCCCCCTGCTCCAGGAGGGTAGCAGAAGGGAGCCGCTTTTAACACCAGCTCCTCCCAGTCGCTTCTCTACAGCCCAGCCTGGCAGCTTCCTCAGAGAGCCTGGCTGGGGAGGTGGTGGCTTCCGCTCCCTGTCTGGCTTGGCTGCCGGGGACCCCAGCACCCGAGCCCAGGCAGGCAGCGAGTCACCTCCCCAGCCAGGCTCTCAGGCAACTGTCACGCAGGGCTGCAGAGCCGCGTCTCAGTAACTTCAGTCAGTAAATGGGCTGGTCCCGCCCCTTCCATTTCCCACATCTGGGTCATGCACTGCCCAGACCCGCCCCCTGTTCCTCCCCGCGCACACCACCAAACAGCTGATGGTGGCTGGTTGGAGGCACTGCGGGGAACGGGGATGAGCTGGTCGGTGGGGCCTGGCACTTGGGAGTGGGAGAGAGAAGGGGCCTGCCAGTGAGTATGGCCCCCACCCCACCCCAAGCGCTGGTTCTGCACTCCCATGGGCAGAAAACATCACACAGAGCCACCAACCATGCCTTTGCCTAGGAGCAGCCGGGACATGCTGCCACTTGTGGGGAGCCGTCTGAGAGGAGCGCTGCCAGGACCTGGCACCATGAACCCTCTCTCGTGCCCCCAACCTGCTGTCTCCTCCTGCACCCAAACTCTCTGCCAGAACCCATGCCCCACACCCCATCCTGTGCCCCAACCCCCAGCCCTAAGCCCCTTCCTGCACCCTAACTCCCTCCTTCGTAGTTAACCGGAATTTTTGACTTACCGGCACCCCCCATTCTCCCAACATGCCAGGTAACAAAGCTTTTATTGTAACATGATCCAACATTGCTGTCACTAAATGCCTTTTCCTGATCATAATGAAAAACAGTTTTCTTGGATTTCTGCACAATTTGCCACCGAAGAGATCATGGAGTTTGTTGTTCACTATTTTCTCTCACCCACATTGGTTGGACCCAATGGGCAAGCTATGTTTTTACATTCATTGTCAAGCTCCTACATATCACAAAGGAAGAATCATGGATCTGATCCCACACCACTGAAGTCAATGAGAGCTTTGCTATTTAGCCACATGCATGCAGTGGGGATAAAGAGAAGGCTAATTATTCAGTGCTTGACACAGGAAAATTTTGTCCAGAAGGGCCAAGCTTCAAGAGTTGTAATCAGCTTTTTGGAGGGGACAGAGGTTTATAGCTGGTGCTTCACTCCATTCTTGATGTTAAGTTTTCTGGACGTCAAACTTTGCAGCTCCCATAGGGAGACCAGACAGCAAATGTGAAAAATTGGGACGAGGTGGGGGATAATAGGAGCCTATATAAGAAAAAGACCCCAAAATCGGGACTGTCCCTATAATATCAGGACATCTAGTCATCCTAGGCTCCCATTGGCCAGGACCAGCACTCTGGGCAGAGGCAACATGCAGAGCTGCCTGAGGAGTCCCCAACCTGGCAGCTGAGCAAGGGGGATGGCACTGCTTCCGGGGGCCCTCCTAGGTAGGCACTGCCCAGAGCCCACCTCACCCCATCCCATGCCCCAACTCTGCCTCCTTACAAACACAAACTCTGCTACTTCTGGGAGGGGGAGGCACGGAGCCAGATAAGAAGCCTGCCAGCCTCGCCAACCCCTCTTCCCCCCAGCACCAGCAGGGGTACTGGGCCACACGCCACCACACGCGACCCCCTCCCAGCACCAGTGAGGCTCCCAGGATGTGCACTGCCACCCATGATTCCCCAGAACCGGGGGGGGGGGGGGTGTACCCGGCCATGCGCTGCCACCTGCAACCCCCCCAGAAGCAATGAGGGTCCTGAACCATGTGCCGAACCCCGTCAGCAGCAGTGGGGGTCCCAGGCCACACCCCAAACCTCCTCAGCACTCACAGGGACCCCAGGCAGCCTCTCACCAAATTTTATTCACCGGTAATTTTAGTAAAAGTCAAGAACAGATCACGGGCTGTGACTTTGTGTTTACTGCTCATGACCTATCCATGACTTTTACTAAAATTACCTGACACTAAAATATAGCCTTAATTATGATCACTGCTTTGTATGTATGCCATCTGGTGTAAATATCATGAAGTTGATATTTCAGAATCTGTGTCTATTTCACAGCAAATATACATTTATGAAATATGCAATATAGCTAATGATTCTGCAAACACCTGAACAAGTCCATTGTATAAAATGTAGTGTAGTATATAAAACCTAGATCCTGCAGAGTTATACATGTTCTTATCGTTAAGGGCATTAATACTGAATAATTTCATTGAATGAGACATGCTTAAAGTTAAACAGATTGTAAATCTGCAGTACTGAGGCTTTATTTTGTAGGGCAAGCACACAAGATACATATTTTGACTGTAAAAATAGATTTAAAAAAAACTTAAAACAAGTACAGTACTGTGCAAAGAAAACACCAAGGAAAAGAATTCCCATACATGCTAGTCATGTATCTCTCATAGGGCTGGTTATCTGGAAAAATGCCAACACTCTAAGGTTTAAAAGCAAACAAACACTATAGTAAACCAGAACCTTTTACAGTAAGTCATTAAGAGGTCCCTTTGACTCCCATTAAAATCAATGGGAAAATCCCCCATAATTAACTTCAATGGGAGTTGGATTAGCCCTTTAGTGCCAGAAAACAATAGGAATGTCTCATTTGTTTACAGATTTACTATTCTTACTCAAGATATACAACCAAAGATAACAGTATAAAACTTGAAGAATGAACACAGCACAAAAAAATGTTGCAACATTTACAAGTTAAGGTAGGGTGACTTCTATTTACCTGGTGCAACAAAGAATACAAACAAGACGGATACTTTGCAAAAAGTGTCACTCAATATTTACAAATTTTTAAACAAATTCTTGTTGCTATAATCAAGAGATGAGTAGAAAAATCACCCCACATGCAGGGCTTCTATACTGTGATGCCAACTTTTCCCAACCTAGTGCTAAAAATTTCCCAAATCTGGTGAAAAATTCCCAGACTCTGGGAATTTTTCACCAGATTTGGGAAATTTTAGCGCTTGCCAGTTCTTCTATATCCTGGGAAATTTCCCAAAATCTGGGAATTTTAGTAAAATGTTTCACCTTGGTAAATTGCAGGGCAAATTGAGAAATTGCAGGGCAAATTGAGAAATTGCAGGGCACATGCGGTTAAAAATTCCCAGATTTTAGGAAATTCCCCAGGATATAGAAGCACTGCCCATATGTCAGATATATGCAAGTCTTCTATATTTAAAGTTAATTTTTGGAGGGGGGAGAGAGCACAAAAAGGGGGAACTATAACATGTATCCCAAAGACAGATTAATTAATTATAATACTACAATTTAAGAGTTGCTAGAACAACTATGGAACACTTTTGTGAATAACCAACTACACCATTCCAAATCCTTATTTTAAGGTACCAATTAAAATAGTGCCTTCAAGAAGTGCACATGAACAACAGCAAAATCTCTAGCACTTCTGATCCTTTAGTACCCTCAGATACTTCACAAAATTACCTCCACCTTTCCAAAGGGCTATAGCAATGAAGTCAACGGCTTCATACCCCACATTGGAGTGGAAAACAGATATTCTGATTACTTGATGAAGTCACTAGAAAAAAATCCTATATTTCTGTTAGCTGCCTGGGGAGCTACTTGGGCAGATTTTTAAAACAGGATAGTCAGTGTACTGTATGCAACAAGACAAATACAAATGCCTAGATTTGTATATATAATATTTACCATGATTATGATAGTCTTGCAATACTGTTAAGAAAATTTTCCAGTCCAAGCACAAAGTCGATTCCCCTGCCCATTACTATGATGATGAGTATGAAGAACTATATATTTTGCACACCAGTTTTAAAACAAAAATGACCTATCTTATGAAGGGAGTAGAATTTTGCATATCCAGTTGTGCATGCAATGGTAACTGTGCACGCATATGCAAGCACACATAAAAAGATCTTACTGCCCAGGCAGTACAATTTTTAAGATCTCATTCAAAAGTCAAGTCTATAAATTGAACTGCACAATATTCAGTTTGGGCCTAAGGAAACAAAATGACTTCCACTGATTTCAAGTGGGCTTTTGATCAGTATACCTTGGAAGAACGAAGGGATGATTCCATCCACCTGTGATTTAAACCTATTGATTCAGGGTGTCTATATATTTAAATACTTAATGTTAGGCCATTTAGCCATCCCCCTCAAAGCAAGCAGCCCCGCACTAATGACAGGTTTAATACAAAGAACTTGGCTGATTTTCTCCCAAATAAAAAATAAGCTACAGTAGCAATTTAGATGCTTAAGTAGCCTCCTTTTAGCTTGGCTTTTATTACTGTGTGAACTTCTGAATTACTTTTCTGGCTGACACACTTCTTTGCCACCATATGCCACAGGGGACAGTGGATCCGAGTGTCAAAAGCAGAGTTTCTTTCAGCCACCCAGTTATGACTTCCACGGCCAAAAAGCCCCTCACACAACGCCCTCACTCGAAAGCGCCCCTCAACGCTTGGGGTGCATCTGTCCAAAGCACAGCGCAAGGGGACGAGCGGGGCCAGGCGGAGAGTGCCAGGAAAGAAATCAAACGTCTGGAGACCCGGGGTAGAGCCGAGCAGGATGTTCGCCAGGGTCGGGGGCCAGGGGAAGAGGCCGGGATGGGAGGCTTTGTTCATTGCACAATCCTCCCGGGCGCTCAAGGCTCCGCCAACGACCTGATGTGCTGCTTTGATAGGCACCGTCCCGATGGCCGGGGCTTTGTCTTCTCCAGGCGCCCATAGACTCCCTACCCCCGTCCTGATCATTCCCACTTGCTGTCCCCCTGCCACCGGGGCCACAGCCCCCGGGGACCCACGCGGCCCGGGAGACGCCCAAAGGGACCCGGGCGGCAACACCCCGTCCCCCTCCCCCGCCGCGCCCCCCCCCCCCCCCCCCGGCGGATACGTACGAGGAGGAGTCCGGGGCGAAGAAATCCACCGCGAAGCCGAAGTAGCTCCCCGCGGCGCCGGAGTAAACAGCCGGGCCCTCCACGTCCAGATTGAAGGCGCCGCCGAGCGCCAGCCAGCGGCCCAGGAGCAGCAGCAGGCAGAGGCGGGCCATGGCCGGTGCCCGGCCGCCGGGCGATCCCCCGCGGATGCCCACCGGCCCCAGAGACGCCGGGCAGTGCCCGCTGCCGGGGCGAGGCGCAGGGAGGGGGCGCGGGGCTTCCCGGCCGGGCGGGTCGCTTCCCTCTCGCTTGTGTCCCCGAGCGACTCTCGCCGGCGACTGGGGCGGGCGAGGAACCGCCGCTGCCTCCGCCTCCCCCAGGCGCCGCCCCACGCCGGGGCGGGGGAAGCCGCATCCTGTGGCGCCGGGGCGGGAGGGAGGAAGGAGCGGCCGCCCGGGGGGACGGGACGGGACGGGACGGGACAGGACAGGGCCGGTCATGGGGGCGGGTGTTCGCTTCGCTCCGCGCCTCCCTCGCCGGCCGGGGCGGGGAGGCCGAAGGGGGCACCCGCTGCCTGGGCTGCTCTTGCGCTGGGGCAGCAGCGCCGGGATCTGCGCGGGGGACCTCTGAGCAGCAGGGGCCGGTTAATGCCCCTTCCCGCCCCCCGAGGTGCAAGAAACCGGGACATCCAGGATGCTCCTGCGCCCAAAATCCGGACAGCGACAGAGTTGCCAGGACAGTGGCCTCCGGAAAAGGGAGAGTTGTGGGCAGGTGGCACCTCTACTTAGCCCATGGCCACGGGAGAGGCAGGGACATGGGGACAGCCCAAAAGCCTGAACTCAGAACTCAGGGAAGGTGGATTTTTTAGTCAGATGAGCTACAAAACCAAAGAGCCGCCCTTGAAAGAGTCCTGGAACAGGGACTGTGGCTTGTTCTCCGGGGGGGGGGGGGGGGGGGGGAGGAATACACTTAATCTTTAAGGAGGTCAAGCAGTTCGACCTTATTTAGAAATATCTGAGTCTACAGCCAAAGAGAACTGGTTGACCTTACATGTTTGGACTTTCAAAAAGCCTGTGATGAAATGCCTCAGAAGAAAGAAAGTAGTCAAGGGAGGAGAGGGAAAGTGCCGTCGTGTATTACGATCTGCGGCTACCGGGACAAAAGCAGAGTCAGAATGAATGGTCAGTTTTCAGCATGGCAAAAGGTTAATAATAGAGTGCCCCAGAGCTCTATAGTGGGATCCTGGTTGTTCAGTATTATTTGGGGGGAGGGGGGAGTTGTGTGGTGTGTGTTATGCAGGAAGTCAGATTAAGTGATCATTCCCTTCTGGCCTTAGACTCTATTAGTATAGTAGGCAGTGATCGCAGGAAAAGGTTTAAGTAGTGAGGACCACAGTTTGGATGGAGACTGCACAAAATATAGATGAGTCCAGTCAAGAGAAGATTCTGGGGAACTTCAGAACATTTAGGAGAATGGGCAACATGATGGCAGATGAAATTCAAGCAAAGTAATAAACAGTGGAAGACATAATTTGTACACTCTGATTAGTTCAAAATTAACTTTAATTTCCCAGGAAAAAAAGGCCTGGATCCCTTTCTGGATACTCAATGGAAACCCTCTGCTGAATGTAGAGGAATGTTAAAAACTCCTAAATGAAATGTTAAGTTGTGTACAAAATGGAATAAATTACTGAAAATGTTCTGCTAGTATATCAGTCAGTTGTACACCTTCACCTGCAATATTGTCTTTGGTGCTAGTCACTTGTGGAAAAAGAAAATACTGGCAATAAAATAACTTCAGAGACAGTTGAACATGGTAGGGAGATACCTAGAGGCAGAGAGAGAGACTTTCAAATGGAGGAAAGATAGAAAAGGCTGGGACCGTTTAGTTCAGAGAGGAGGTAAATAAGAGGGGGAATGATAAAGGTACATAAGAAAATGACAAGATAAAATGAGTGTCCAGTCTGGCTTTTCTCATGATACTAAACAAGAGAGACATTGAATTAAACAGCAAGACAACAAAATTGAAAACTGCTTTAAAAAAGCAATGCATAATTAGGGAGTTCCACAGGTTGTCACAATGCCAACAGTTTTGCAGATTCCAAATAGGAATACAGTTACATTAGTTAACAAGTTGGCATCCTTTCATCTGCAAGAAATGGTGGGAATTGCAGCCTTTGATGTAGATGTTTTGCAATGTCTCGTGACTGAATAGGCCAATCTGAGATTTGCATGATCTTTGGCAGTTATTGCAAATTTAGGTATCTTGGTTGGGAGCTGCTTGCTTCCTACAGGCTCTTTTCTTCTCAAGCTGTAGGAGCCAGCACCTGTCATGGACTTTGATACCCTGATGGAGACAATGGCATCACTTGTTATGATTACTTGCCAAGATTTCCCATTGGTCAGGATCCATTCCAAATTTAGACAGGTTTGAATAAACAGTATCTGATCAGGGTTTAGAAGAAACTTCTCCTATGAACATGTAGTTCCAGCATTGTCAGAGTTTCAGGCAAAGCATCTGGTACTTCCCATTGGCAGATAAAGGCGGGAGGGAAGGTGTGGGTGATGCACACAGATATTGAACTAGATGGATCTTGTGTCTGAGCCAACTAAAAGCAAAACCAATGACAAACAAATATTAAAGGCTGCACACAATATATTAAAGATACCAGGCAGGTAGATATTAAGATATCTTAATAAAGATATTTCTGATTTAAGATCAGATGCAGAGTTGTGGAAATCCCTCTTAAAAAGACGGAATCAGCAAGGAAATAAGTATATGAAATACACCTGAAGACGGGGAGAAGATTTCTATTCGTAGAGACTCTAACCTAGCAAAGATATAAGATCCAATATCTGAAAGCTGAAGCTGGAAATAATGCACATATTTTTAACAGTGAGAGTAAGTAGCCATTAGAACAAGTACGTAACCCTGCCAAGGGATGTGATTAATTTTCCATCACTAAGTATTTAAGTCAAGATTGGATGTACTGTGTTTCTAAAAGATGTTCTTGAGCTTGATGAAGGAATGAATTGGTGAAATTCTATGGCCTGTGTTTTATAATAGATCAGTTTGAGTGATCAGAGTGTTCCCTTTTGGCTTTAAAATATATTAATTGACTAAGTGGAACTGTGGGTGCTTATCACCTCTGAAAATCAAGTGCAAGATGCCTGAAGTTTCAAAAAAGGGAGGTACCCTAAATTAGAAGTTGCTTTTAAAAATATATCCTGTGATTCTGGGAAGGCAATCAGCATCTATAAGGATTAGACTCTTGTTTTGTTTTTTTCCCAGGTGGAAAACACATTCAATAGGAAATAATTCTTAAAAGTGCTTAATTCTTAACGTGCTGTTTAAAAGAACTACTATTAATCTATCCACATTGTTCCTGAACAAAATCCCTTTCCAAAGGAGGCATTTTAATAATTTATCTTTTGATAAAAAGACTTAATCCATATCTAATCATATTAATGTATTAATATTTAATAGGGTCCTCTATTCTAACAAGATTTGTCTTTTCCTGTATCCTCGTAAGACCCTTTCACAAACAGGGGAAGTATGATCTTTTATCTACAACCACAGTAATGAATCACATTTTAAGATTAGTATCACAGTTTCCTGTTTTCTATCCAATATGAAATCAGAGTCCTCTCTTTTCTTTGCCAGCTAGTTCTCAACAACTCAAATTCATTGATCTCTGTAGTCTTTAGGGCACAAGCTAATAAGAACAAACTATGTAAGGGTCCCATTGATTATCAATACTGGAGACAGAGACATCGTCTAGCAGTAGATTAAAATCTAACAGAGAAAGTCACCTTACATTTAAAAGGCCTAACATAATATTTATCTCTGGATAAAATATAATTACATTATTTGTGGTTATATACAATGTAAATTAACTCAGTCTGAATTCGATTAAAATAACACAGATTACGGTAGACTAAAAATGAAAGATCAAGATAATGGTAACCTTTAGGAACATTTCTGAATCTATTTTGGATTTAATAAATATGGAGAATTACTGCGAAAAGCATAGTAATGCTTCATACTTAAAGTCCCTAGGCAGGTTATGACCTTGCTTACATAGTGTAACAGAGAAGAATTTGAGGCATAGTTTTGAGTAAATTTGGAAAGTTTGTCAATAAAAAAGCTTCTAAGTTATGAAAACACAAGGCAGTGGTGTTTCTCACATATAATAAGCTTTTTTGTAATATGAGCAGCAAAAGAGGGAGGAAATAAAAAGAAGAAAAGTTTCATCATAAAACTTGTCTTACCTCTGAATTGTTTTTTTTCAAAAACAGAAATACTAAGATTATTTTTACATACATAGAAATTGACTGATAATCTGTCTAATGGGCCATTTATTCATTTAGCCATATTAGTAAGGTAATGTTGGTTTGAGAAATGTTCCTATGCCTTTGCGTAATTTTTCTTTCCTTTTCACTCCAGCTAGGAAATTTGGGATTATTTTCATATGCACTAAAGGGGAAGGCTGAATATGAGGGGAGGAGGAAAGCTCAAAAATGAGGGGTTGAGCTGCCTGTGGGGGTACTGTGCAATACCAACTCTCTGCTAGTCCCCTCAGGGTCTGCAGAATTTAGATTTCATTTAAGTTTCTGGTCCTTGTAGCAGAGAGGGTAAATGCACACTGACATGCGGCTGAGTCCTCACACGAACAAAACCAAACAAGGGCCAAAAGTATATCCAGGTGAGTTTTTTCTGCAGAAAATATCTTCTGACAATGGGAGAAGTTTATACTGCCTCTTCCATTCACCTAGCTCAAAAACAATTGAATATATTTTGCCTTAACTTTAATTAAAAATAATCATTTTGCTGATACTCCCCTGGATCATATCACATTATACAGAACTCACACTGTAAAACTCTCAAAGCAGGGATTGTGTATTTATATCTAAATGCCATGCATGCCTATTGTGCAAAATAATTTTAAATCACAATCCTTATAAATGATAAACTATATCGTTTTAATTAAATAACAAGCCAAAACTCCAAGCCAAGCAAACATTGTCCTTAATAACTAGAGTATGGGATGTATTCTCAAAAGGGAATTATACAGTTAAACTGAAAATATTTTGTCCCTAAATCCAATAATGTAATACTGTACATTATATTCTTAAATATTTTATACTTATCCAGAAGTTTTCATCTGATAATCTGAAAATGCTTTATTACTACTGCTAGCTGAACATTTTCCCAGCAAAACGCTTTTGACAGAAAATGGGGTTTTTGCTTACATTATTTTTTTGTTTTGCAGAAAGTGTCTACTACCTTAAATTTTTTTCAATATTTTGTGAGATTTTTTTTAAAGTCATTTTCTACAGGAAAATAAAAAGCACTTTCCAACCAAGTCCCTTTACCACCACTAATTAATTCTCACAACATCCATGCTGTCAAATAGTGAAATCTTATACCCATTTTATGGCTGGAAGAACTGAAGCACAGAGAAGCTAAGTGGCAGGTAAATCCTGACTTCCAGTAATACTGGAGAACACTCCCTCTTAAAGAACACAGACTTAAAATCCAGTAAATTCAGAACAGAGGGAAAGTTAGGCCATGTCTATCTATGCAGTGTTGCGGTGGTGCAGCTGTATCAATACAGCTGTGCCACTGCAGCACATCTAGTAAAGATGCTCTATGTTGACAGGGGAGAGCTCTCCCACCATCATAATAAAACCAGCTCGGTGAGATGTGGTAGCTATGTCAGTGGGTGAAGCTCTCCCGCTGACATAGCACTGTGTGCACAAGGGCTCATGTCGATGTGACTCATGTTGCTTAGGGATGAGTTTTTTGTCACACCCCTGAGCAATATAAATTATGCTGCCATAAGAAGTAGTGTAGACATAGCTTTAATAATTTCAGTTACTACACTTGCCCTTAAGCCCCTCTGGCAATTTTCCTGCTATTTTTTTTTTTAATTCTCTTTCCTGCTGTGGATGTGTAAAAAACAAACAAGATGAGGTCAGCTAAGTTACTGTCTTAGAGGATAAAAAGTGAATGGACACAAAGTGCTGGCAAATGTGCAACATAAACTCAGAAATATAAAAATGCTTTAATCTCTTCTGGTTATAGACAGATTAGGTGTTACAGCAAGAGTAGGTAAACAGAAAGAGAAGAGTGGGGGTTTTTTTAAGTTGACGGTGTCCCTTTAAAACTATATCCAAAACACTGAAAAATGCTTTATTTTCAAAGTGTCCAAGCTGCTGTGTCAAATTATAAGTTTTAGTGGTGACACTTCCTGCTTAACTATCCAGTGTTATTCCCCCATTGTCAGTGAAGAGGATTCATTAAGAGAAAAGGTATGTGAAAATATCACACCCTGGGTCTCCTCTCACTGGGGTTATTTATCTAACTTCTTCAAACAATTTCCCCTCTGCTCTTTCCTTCACTACTGTTTCACATGCATATCTCTTTCTCCTTTTATTTTGAGCTATACGAAAGGGAGTAAGGTAATAAAGCCTGTCATTTTCCTGACTCAGCAGACAGCCTCCCACTCTTCTCCCACCAAGTTTAGTCACCAATTCAGCTAAACGGAAGTCATGGAGTCATTACTGTCTGGACTTAATTCAGAGCACAATCAGACTCAGTAAGTCTAGACAGTTTCAGGGTGTAGCCACATCACCTAATATGGCATTATTACCCCTGCTTCCAGCCCAGGTAGAGCTGGAAAGTTAAGGGGATTTGGGTCATATTTGGTTCTCTGCTGATGTCTCTTAAACTGTTGCACTACTGTGTGTCCTTTCCTGATCAAAGCCAGCTTACTCTGCATTAACAAGGAAGAAGAGAGTGTTTTGTATTGTGGAAAAGCTTAATTAATCTCTCCGTTTATTGCTTGCACTGAGTAATTCGATCTGACAGAGTGATAAGATGGACTGCTGTCTGAATACACAGGAATGGGTTTGTTAATATTTACAAGCAAAAGCACCATCTCACCAGGCATGGAGATGTGATTTGAGGGGGAAGAGTTTCCTGCTTGCTCAGTGTTCCAGCATAACTTGACTAGGATACTTGGTGATAAAAGCTAACAATTAAAGAATGGATGGGAAGACTGGTGAAAGGAAATAACAGACGTGTTTTATTGTGACCAGGTTAACAGTAGCAAGGATGGGAGGACACAGACTTCTAGCTAATTGGAGATGGTGGGAAATGTTTCTCGAGCACACTGATATTTGTAGGCCCAGCTTCATGCCAGATGAAATGTAGACTGTTTTGACAATCTGTAGGCATGCATCCCAGTGCTGGCTGTGGACAGATACATTTACAAGCCTTTCTAAACTTGCCAAAGAAAGGAAGATTAGATAGTGGGTGATAGCTTAATCTGTGGCACTGGGGGATGGTTTCTTCAGGGTTGGTCTGGCCATTGTAAACTTTAAAGCAGGAAGAAGGATGTACAAAAGCAGCATTAACAGTCTCCATCTGAAGATATCCCAGTTGTTCATTACTCTTCTTTACTAATCAGGAAGGCCAGGGATCTGATTCATAAGTGTAGAGACATGACTCCGTTAAAGTGTCCCACATGTTTTGAGCAGGATGAATTCATAGAGTGAAGGAGGGCTGATCATGGATTTGCTCATAGGTTCCAGTACCACGCCACCTGAGAAGCTCTTACAGCCATAGACCGTATCCTCCAGTGAAAAAGATAGCATGAGCTATGGGTAGGTTGTGCTGTGGTGTGGACTGTAGGCACTTGGGGTTGGGGAAATCACTCACCACTCTGACTATTTCGACTGGGCATGGCTTTGTGCATTAATGGAAGTGAGCAGCAGTGATCTCTTGGCCTGAAATACAAGCTCTGGATAGGCCTGGAAATAGGCTTTTCTTTGGTGTGTTTTTGCTTTTGATTTCCACTATTGTCACTTGAACTTCTACCCATCTCATCTGCTAGTGCAGGACATCTGTGAACCACAGGAATCTGTGAGAGCAATGGGGGTGGGGTGGAGAGGAGGCAACACTGTGATGCGTCTTAAGAGATCTGCAGTGCCTCATTCAGTTGTAGGGCTGATGATGCCCTCGGGGGTGTTTTGCAAATTGGTAGGGTCCAAAAGCCTTAGGGAATCAACCATGATTATATGTCTTTTAATCAGTATAGAAGCCACCAAGACCCCTGCCTGAATAATGCAATAGTCCAGTCAGGACAATGGCTGGATGAAAATGTCCGTTGTGTCAACATTTAGCCCAATGATCACATCTACGGTGTGGCTTGCTAAGTAGTTTAGGCCAGAAACAATCTGAAAGAGTCTTAAGGAAGAAAAAGGAAGTGAGTTTCAAAACATGTCTGTGTTTGGATTTAATTCCTTGAGTATTGTTAGTAACGTTACTACAGTATATGACGATATTTTCCTCCCATGTTTCTTTGCTTTCTGTAGAGAATAAATTACTCATCAGAATTTTATTTCCAGGATCTCACAGTCAGAATAAGAAACAATTCCACTGGCTTTAAAAATTGACTCATAATTCCTTGGTTTGGCCAGAATTAAGTCCTCATAACTCATGCCTTTTACTAAACATTCATGAAGTCTTGCAAACTTGAACAATGAATATAATCCATGTATGCATTACCTGCTCATATTTCCATGGTTTAAAAAATGAAAACAATTTTTTTCTCTCTTAGAGAAACAGCATAAAATAATTTAAGAATTAGTAACTAATAAGAGGATAGAACCATGAACCTTTCTGGGATCAATGTTGCTATTTAGGTAGTAAAGAATAACTACTAAATTTGATCCTGTATAGCATAATGAATTTTTTTTCATAGTATTAGTGTTTGATGAGATATGCCAGAAGATTTGTCTGTAGTTGCAATGAGCTAAATGTTCTCCACTCCATGGGAAAACACAAAGGAGGAGGAAAACTGCTTGAAAAATGCTCCAAAGAACTTTTGGAGTTGAGGCTGCCTTCTCCCCTCAAATGAGGAGGGGTTTGTCACTTCAAGGAGATGCGGCCTGCAAGGCTTGAGGATCTCCAGAGAAATGTGGTTCCAGCGTTGTGGATCCTGGTGCAAGTAGACTGGTGGACTTGCAGGTAATCTGTGGAGAGCTAAATGGGGTTGGCTATCTGGATCTCTAGTTAAGAAAAACAACAGCTGTGAGAGGAGATGAAATGAAGAGCAGAGAGAGAGAGAGAGAGAGAGACTGTGATTAACCTTCTGTCCACCCCCAGGAAGGACCAAACTCTATGCATAGAAGACTGCTACATGCACACTTGTAGATACATTTCCTAATATTACTTTTCCTTATGCAAGCAATTGTTAGAGTGCATAGGGATGTTAAGTGATATGAATAGGATTTTAATGTCTGGGCGACACTTCCCAGGGGTATCCACCATTGTGAGGCCACTCACCACCACTTGCCCCCAGCGTGAGGAAGCCGGATTAAGCTCCTGACAAGATCAAGATACACTGATAATTTAATACAAACTAGAGAAACAAGATAAAACTAAAATGAAATTATAAAAATGTAAGAATAAATGAAATTCTCGGGCTGCCTCCCTCCCAGCTTTCGGTATTTACTACACACCATTTTTCTTTCTAACCCTCTTCCTTTCCTTCCAACTCTCCTAACCCTGGCAACTGTGAATGAGATTTGTTATTACTGTGTAAGCTAAAGCATTTAGGAAACGGACATGAATGTGGAGATAGATCTTCCCAAATTTAAAGCTATAGTGATTTTGGTGCGTTAGGGGAAGGCAAGGATCTGAACTTGTGAATTTCCTGGTTTGTGCATTTAAAAATGATCACTTCTAATATTTTACTAGTAGCTCAAGATAGGCAGCTGTAAGCATAGAAAAAGTGCAGAACATGTGGCTTAGAATGTGTTTCCAAACACATGGATTACAAGGGAATGATTAAGCTTAGAAACAAAAACTTTAATACATTGCAGAGACTTAGCTACTTTTAAGAAACTGTAAAAAAGAAATAATAGAGCTATTGTAGAAGAAAGAAACAGTCATTCTAACTCCTCTTGACCTTTGGTTTTGGTTTCTCCCTACTTTAACTGAATATCTGATATTCAAACAAGTTATAGTTCCTACTGCTGACTTGGATACTACAATGTTCTGCAGCTTTTGGGAATTGACTGCTGTTGATAAGCATGTACACGACATAAGATCCAAGAAACAACTGAACCTTCATTATCTAAACTAGTTTTATTAGATGGAATGTGAAAAAACCCATGTCTTCACCGTATGTTAGTGTGTATAAGGATTTTAAAAACAAACAAAATACAGCAGCTATCAATGAGCAGAAGATGGTAGGGCCTGGAGGAGGGGTCAGAAGAGGAAAAGAATCTCACACCTAATCAGTGAGCCTTTTTGCCAGAAAAGCATGTTTCCTGAACTCGAAAGAATGAAGAGTCCTTTTCACTGAATTAATACACTATCTATGGCAGATTAGAGTAAGGGAAACTACTTATTTGCATAGATATAAGTTATATATATTGTATCTAGAGTTCAATTAATTGCATAAAGGCAATGTTTCAGGTAACTCATTTCATTCAAGCAGGATCTGGTCCCTCACTTTGACTTTAACGTGAGGTTATTCAACTCATCACAGAGAAATTAACACCACAGAAACAAGAACAAAAGCCTCAATTTTGCAGTAATAAGAAAAATATCTGTGCATCAAATCACAGATTGAGGTGCACCCACTTGTATTACATCAGTGTTCATTTGCAAAAGCAGATATAGTTTCCATAACTCATTCGAAGAGGGAGGTTTGCACTCATTTTTAATTTAGCACAGACTGGAATAAGTACTTGTCATACTGCTTGATTTCCTGGAATTTGAGCTTTGTACAAGACATGGGACTGGAAAATATTTTAAAAATAGATTATGTTTAAGCCAATCTTCAAATGACAGAAGTACTGAAATGCCCTGAATTTAAAGTAGCACATTTCTGCGTTCCTTTCTTAAATTTTTCTTCAAAGCTTAAAGTATGCTGAACTCCAGTTTAAGGATTTTTTTTTTTAAAGCTAAAGGCTGTCATTCTGCTTTCTACTGTTAGAAAACAAGACGGCAAAAGAGCTGAGCAAGAGAGGCCACTGTACAATTAGCAAAGAAAGGACACAGGTGAGGGCAGTGAATGACAATATTTTCTGGCCCTGGGACTTTATTTATTTGAGGTGCTGAGCACATGCAGCTTATTGTCTTGAACTGAAGCTGTGGGTAAATCGCACTATTGAAAGTCAGCTCCCAAAGCACCCAGTGTTTAAATGAAACACATACTTAAAATGTACAGAACAAGAGCATTTTAATTGTACTACAATATCTTTTCACTGAACACTTTACTCTCCTCTTCCCTGACTTTTGAATTGACGTTGGTGTGACTAGTAGCATTTGTTTAGGCATTTCTCATCTCTTGGCCAGATGTCATACTCTGGATTTTGTGGACCACAGAAGAAACTTTAGAACACTAAATTTAAAACCCCAATTATTCACATTCTTGCAATCAGACTTGGTGGATGTTCTGATTGCAGGGGGAGAGGGGAGCAAAAGATTTTGGGTACAATTTCAAAGACACAATTTAGCCTTGTAAAAACCACTGCAGTTATAGGAGTCAATAGTGGGTGTATGTGTAACAGATGCCTGCCTGCAGGAAGGCACAAGAACGATCTTCTAATTGCCAAAAAGCTTGGGCAGTTGATTACAAATATTATGTTATTGTAGGGCACAAGTCACTGACTAGTGGCTAGACCTAACAACTTCAGCTTCAGCACCAACTTCAAATGTCCAAGCTAGCTGCAGGTTTAAGATCGCTTTAGAATTTCAGATTTTCTCAGGAAAAGTACTTGCACAGCAACAGTGAGTATATATCTGTTAAAATCAGTTGAACTCTCAAGTAACAGATTAACATATTTGTATTGTGGCAAATTACTCCCACGATATTGATGGGTCCTGCGCTTTCTCTTCTTGTGGGGGAATTCAGGGAGCCTTTTTCTTGCCTCTGAACAGGGTATTAACTGTCCCACAAGTATCCTAGAGGGGAGAAGGGGAGAGGGAGGGACCCGGGCCCGCCCTCTACTCCGGGCCCCAGCCCAGGGGCCCTGAGGATAGCGGTAAACCACTGGAATTAGCTACTCCTTCCCCTGGACTTCTTCCCTCTCCTACTCTTCAGCTTGTGGGGGGCTTCCTGCCCTCTCTCTACACAAGCCAGGGGTTCCTTTACTTAAGGCCTGGGTCTTTCTTAGCTCACCACAGCACTTCTTCAAACTCTCTCTGCTCCGACGCCTCCAAACTGCTCTCTGCTCCGACGCCTCCAAACTCCTTCCAAACACCCACACCTGTCTGCCTGAGGCAGGAGTTTTTATTAAGGCCTTAATTGGCAGCAGGTGGTCCTAATTAACCTGCTGCCTGCTTCCCTAGTCTACAGGGAGCCACGCCCTAATGAACCTGGAGCTGATATATCTCCCCTCAAACACTCTGCCACAGCTCCCTGGCCTTCCTCTATCACAGTATCCAGATATACAAGTTTTAATCCAGCATGAAGCACACTTGTCACTTTCTTTGTAGCAAGACTGGTTTCACAACACATAGTCCTATACCTAACTACAAAGGAAAACAGGGAAACTGGGTACACAAAATGCTGTAGATATTGAACAAGTTGAAAAAAAACCCCAAAATATTTCAGTTAGACCTTCTTTGGGATTACTACTACTAAGAGTAAGAAATATTTAAATTCCTTCCCATTTCCCTCCTCCCCATACTCCACCCAATATTCTTTTTTAATACCTCAGTTGGGATTTTAAATCTCCTTTCCTCCCCAGTATGTGTGTGTATATATATATTATATATATATACACACACACACACACATATCATATGCATATTAAAGAGGTTGTAAGAGCAAAGGGGTTAGCACATCACATAGAAGCCCGTAACGTACTCAGTAACTACACTGCTAAGAGATGTCATCCATAACATCGAGTGTTCGAGAACTAGAGTATGTTTCTGTTATAGATAAACAATCTTGCCAATAGTGTTACTCTACTGGCCATGAAATGCACTGAAATTGCTGGAACCAAGGAACTGAGAAATAGAATGAGGAGATAAGAGGGAGACTTTTGGCTAAATTCCAAATCCAATATTGATCTCTCTCTCTCTTTCACTCTCACTCAAATCTGAAGCCTCACATCGAGGAATGATACAAAAGCTAACAACCATGCTAACATTCAGTGTGAAGGGGAGGGACTCTCACTAATATAGGATATTTTAGAGTAGGAAAAATGACAGGCCTAAAAGTAGTTTATATGTATTAAATATGAACAGAGATAGAAAGATCTTTTCAACAGACCGATAAATGATTAAACCACTTTTTTAACCCAATTTAAAACAAATATTTTGAAAGATATGTATTGTCATTAATTCAAAATGGGAGCTGCATTCTCTGTGTCCTGAGCTACATCAGACAGCCTCCTACTGGCGATGCTGCTTATGTGTGGTCATGTGGCGGAGGGAGAGAGGGGGAAGGGAAGCTTCTGACAATTAAATATTTAGTAAGAAAGTTCAGCTTTCACTGATCAGTTTTCCTTTAAATACTTACTTTTAGATATCAGTTCACTGGGCCTCTCTCTCTTTTTTTTTCTGTTGCTGAAAAAAATCCCCCCTCCCCCCTCCCAACGACAGATCCCAAAAAGGGCAAAAAATGTCTATGGCCCCTAATTTAGTAATGGCATTCCAGATGCAAGAGCTCATTTTAGCAACACCAGAAGTAGTCCACTGAAGAGGATAATGGAAGACATTAGTGCAAACTCACCCACAGTACCACGGATCTTAATGTTCCTTGGAAAATAATTCTGAAGTCATTTGTGAGTAATCAGTACAAATTTTATAATTAATGCAACAGTACTGTTACTTGATTTTCAGTTCTGCAGCAAGGGTTTTTTTTTTTGGACGGTAAGGAGGTAGAGATAAATATTTGTTTTCCAGGAGACCATAAATTAGGAATCATTGATATGGAGGCAATTTCTTTATTCACAGGTCATGTAAACTTTATGTAGGCTTTAATTTAAAGCATCATAAAGACTTATACCTAGGCCTGAAAATGCTGCCTTCTAGAGGTCAAAGACAATTCCCATCTCCAAGTTCTCTTTCGGAGATGCAGACAATACTACAGGCGAGCCTCAACTTACGCGAGGGTTCCATTCCTCTGTTAGCATGTAAAGTGAAAACCGTATATAGTGAAACACTCATTGAGTTGAATGGCGGGCGGAATCACCCGCACTACAGATAATTTTTAAATTGTTGTTTTTCACAAGTTTCCGACCGCGCAAAGCTGAATTTGTGCATGTTAAATGCGCCTAAGATGCGACTCGCCTGTAATTATGTATTCTGGTTTATAAATTGTATAGTGCGAAACGTATGCTAAGTGCTTTATAGACATATGAAGACAGGATCCCCACCATGAAGAGCTGCCAATCTAGACAATGTACTAATATGTCCAAGGAAAGAATAAGATGCGACAGATGAATGAACTGTACAGCATGTCATATTAATTCTATTATGGTTTTATCACAGGGAAAGATGAAAAATAATATGCCATTTAGAATTCTTCTGCATGGAGGCCTATGGCTTGAAGGCTAACTGCAACTAGCCACTCCTTTAGCTGAAACTTCTGGATCATGACTAATGGGAACATATTTACTCACTATATCATACAAAATATATTTTATTTACAATTTGTCACATATGATGTAAAGAAAAGTCAACATAATGATTTTAAAGTTGACAGTCTTTATTTACAACCTTGTTGTCAAAAGGCATAGGGAAAGTTTAAAACATTTTAAACAGAGGGCACCATAGTTGACACTGTATCAATTCATGAATCCGCACTGTTAGCATCCAGTTGAGGAAGTAAAGCATTTCAATACCTAGTGGAGCATGAACATCTGAATCTGTATCCATTTAGTGTACATTGCCTAAAATATTTTAGGCAGTTTCTCAATCAACTCAAAATCACTTATTTAAAATGCAGCTCTGGTGAAAAGGATGTTCACTTTGACTGTACACTGCACCTGGTAGTAATAAATCCACTTAACTCAATTATGCTTCCTACTTTTAGTTGAAAATTACACCTCATTTTCTGCGATGACAGCTCTCAAGTCAATTATTAACTACTCTGAGTATCTTACTATGAGGTGTAGTCAAGAGTGGAGTAAAGGAACCTGAAGAAAGTACTGGTGTTTTTTGATGTGCCCTCCATAATCAGTTGGGGAAATCATAAACATCCTGTTTAAGAATTCTAGACGAAAAAATGATGTAGTCAGTCTTCACTTTATAAGATAGACTTCAATTTTCTTATTGGATTTGTTTGTTCATTCTTCTAAATCAAGAGTGTTTAATTCTTCTTCTAGTTCATCCAAGTCCTCTCCAGTAAAAAGATTTTCATCAACAGGTACTGCATCTATTACTCCATTTTCCTGTTCTCCTTCTGCCAAGTTTTCTTCTAAATCACTTTGCTCCCCATTCTCTATCCCACCTCCTGAAGCTTCACTTAATTTGTTATCTGAAAATAAAAACAATTCTTACAATGTCTATTAATGTTACAAATTCTTACAGTCAATCACACACAAAATCTATCAACACTGACTAGGCTCCATGCCTGAAGAATATACACACCTATGTTTTAATGCAAAAATACAGCCATATTCTACTAAGACGTACGTATGCAACATCTACTAATGCAATTCATCCCACTGAGCTCAAAAGGACTACTCGTATGCTTTCAGGACTACTTTTTAATAGTTGCAAGTGAACACAGATGTGTATAAACGCAAAAGATTTTTACAACTCCTGTCCTCACCAGCTGGTTCATACTATTAAGTTATTACTAAGGCTGTCGATTAATTGCCGTAGACTCATGCGATTAACACAAAAAAAATCAACCATGATTAATCGCAGTTTCAAATTGCACTGTTAAATTTCAATTGGTATTTCTGTTTATTAAATATTTTGGATGTTTTTCTACATTTTCATATATATTGTATTCTGTGTTGTAATTGAAATCAAAGTGTATATTTTTATTACAAATTTGTACTGTAAAAATGATAAACAAAAGAAACAGTTTTCCATTCACCTCATACAAGTACTGTAGTGCAATCTCTGTCATGAAAGTTCAACTTGTAAATGTAATTTTTTTGTTACACGACTGCACTCAAAAACAAAACAATGTAAAACTTCAGAGCCTACATGTCCACTCAGTCCTATTTTTCTTTTGTTCAGCCAATTGCTAAGACAAACAAGTTTGTTTAAATTTACAGAGGATAATGTTGACAATGTCACTAGAAAGCGAGAACCAGCACTGTTGCAGCTGGCATCGCAAGGTATTTATGTGCCAGATATGCTAAACATTCATATGCCCTTCATGCTTCAGAAGATATGCTTCCATGTGGTAAAAAAAAAAAAAAAAAAAAAAAAAAAAAAAAAAGCATTAATTAAATTTGTGACAATTGTATGTCCCTTGCCCTGTTTTATCTGCATTCTGCCATGTATTTCATGATATAGCAGTCTCAGATGATGACTCAGCACATGCTGTTAATTTTAAGAACACTGGCACTGCAGATCTGATAAAACGCAAAGAAGGTACCAATGTGAGATTTCTCAAGATAGCTACAGCACTCGACCCAACGTTTAAGAATCTGAAGTGCCTTACAAAATCTGAGAGGGACAAAGTTTGGAGCATAGTTTCTGAAATCTTAAAGAGCAACACTCCAGTGCAGAAACTACAGAACCCAAATTACCAAAAAAGAAAAATCAACCTTCTGTGGCATCTGACTCAGATAATGAAAATCACTGCTGTGGATTGTTATCTAGCACAACCTGTCATCAATATGGACACATGTCCCCTGGAATGGTGGTTGAAGCATGAAGGGACACATGAAATTTTAGTGGAATGTAAATATCTTGCAACGCCAGCTACAACAGTGCCATGAGAACACCTATTCTCACTTTGAGGTGACACTGTAAACAAGAAGCATTATCTACTGCAAATGTAAACAAACTTGTTTGGCTGAACAAAAGGTAGGACTGAGTGGACTTGCAGGCTCTAAAATTTTACAATTGTTTTATTTTTGAGTGCAGGTTTTTGTATACATAATTCTACATTTCTAAGTTCAACTTTCACGATAAAGAGATTGCACTATAGTACTTGTATTAGGTGAATCAAAAAATACAATTTCTTGTTTTTTTATAGAATACTTAGAATAAAAAATAAATATAAGGTGAGCACGGGACACTGTGTTCTGTGCTGTAATTGAAATCAATAATTTTGAAAAGTAGAAAATATCAAAACAATTAATAATAGAATACCATTTATTTAAAACAGCATGATTAATCAAAATTAACTTTTTTAATAACTCGACCACCCTAGTTATTACTATTATTCAATATTGTATTTAAAGGTCCAATCAGGGACAGGTTTTTATATGGTAGCTGCTGTACAAATACATAGTAAGATGAAGTACTTGCCTTAAAAAGTTAGCTAACAAGTTTAAGTTAAACTTACAGATTTTGGAATCATCATTAATTCACTTATTTACTAAAACAGGAAAGTGTAACGAAAGGTGTTTTCTTTCCCACTTTCAAGATGCAGTTTTTAAGTGGTTTAAAAGTAAATACTGTAGTAGAAATGACTATAAAAATTAACTATAGGTCACAAAGCACAGAGCATTTATTTCATTTTAAAAAAAAAATTCTGTTTACAGCAATTCTTTCCCCTGTACTAGAAGATATAGTTATCCTGTATTTTCAGAACACAATATGTAAAGCGGCATTAAGATACTATGGCAATAAGCACTATACAAATCTATCAAACATTTCTTCAGCACCTCTCTCTATTTGAGTATTGGAAAGACGTTTAACATTACTTCAATGTACTGTATCTGTTAACTTAGTTATGCCTAAAGAGTGAACTTACCATCTTTTTCCACTGAAGTGTATATGCTGAATCGCTCGAGACTAGCCACAGTAATACCAGTTTCATCTACATCCTTTGGGACATACAGGTTCAAGTCTACATCATTTATCCTCACAAGATCTTCAACCTGAAAAACAAAGTTATTTTCTTTGCATTAATCATTGCTTTCCTGCAAGTGATTTGTTAATTTTACGTTTGACATCAGCTTTTTTACTGCAGGTTTTATTTTGTTTGGTATAAGTAACAGCAAACTAAAAAGGGCACCTACTATTTAAGTACTAGCCAAGCGTCTCAAATTTAATCTTAATTACTTTTTTCATGGAAGCCTATCAAAATCAAAAAGTTAGTCTCTAAATTGTAAATGGTTACCAGCAATGAGGTAGTTAAAATGAATGAATACTTGCTTCTTTACCTCATCTTCACTTGATCCTTGAATATAATTAGTGTCGTCTGCTTCTTCATCATCAGCATCAACCAACTCAGGCCGGAACTCAAATACTTCACGTCCGCTGATCTATCCATGAGGAAGCAAGTAAGACATGTTCAAACAAAACTAAATATTATCTGCACTGCAATGTAGAGACATAAAAGAACACACACAGCTTAATTTCAGGCCAGCTACCTCATTATAAAATGTATTTCACTCTTTCCTCTTACAAGTAGTAGTATTTGAGTCAAGAACATACCACCAGTGCTTTGCCAGCTTTAAAATCTGCTTTCCTCTGTTCCAGATCTTGTTCAGCCTTGTCAATCTTTTCTTGTCTTTTTCTTTTCTTCCATGCAAGAAAAGACTCTAGGGTGATTTTGGTAATGTTTGGTCCTAAGGCAGCACGCTGTACAATAAAGATATTACCTTTATTAATCTTTGTGAACACAATACAGTAGGGGAAGTATTTTTCACAAATTAAGAAACTGTCTTAATTAAATCATTCCCTCAAGATTTTTCTGTACATTAGAGATACTTTGACATTTTTTTTTTACTTAAATTACTAATAATAAACATGCATTCATGCAGTTAAATTTGAGATTGTTTGACTCAGAAGAAAAGTTTAAATAGGCTACATCCAAATCTATTCTACTATTATAGGTAACCTGGCAATATTTAAGAAAATGATGCTTATGTGCATCCTTAAAATATCAACGGTATGAACTAGAGGTGTCAATTTCAACAGCAACACTTGTCCTGGCTTTAGAAGAGATATTATTTAAAAACTCCCAGGTTCCTTTTAAACAATAAGCACAAACGCCACTAGATTTTTCTTGTGGTTTTAACCTTTTCAACTCCCTGATTTTGTCTACTACCTTAAGACAGACAGACAAACACACACACAGAAAAACCCAGTCTTCAATAGTTCCTACTATTCTCAGAAGCTGCATTTCAGCATCACAAGTCAAAATTCTGACCTAAAACACTGCTGCCCTCTAGAGGTAAATAGTTAAAATTTACTTTGCATTCCTATCTGGTGAATAAACTGGAGAAATTATGTACAATTTTTTTTTCTTTTCTTTTTCTTTCTGTGTGTATAAATGCATTTTACTTCTGTTCCATTCTATGCATCCGATGAAGTGAGCTATAGCTCACGAAAGCGTATGATGAAATAAACTAGTTAGTCTCTAAGGTGCTACAAGTATTCCTCGCTTTCTTTATGGAAAAATTAACAGTTTCAAAAGACAGACTTGACTATTTTTAAAGAATCACGGAGTAGATTTCACTCGAACACCCAAGTGGATACAAACATCAGTGAGTACCATTTTACTCTGTTGCTAGAAGAGTGTTTTGAACACATACCTCTTTTCAGAATACTTTGTTAAAAATAATTAAACCATGTAATATTTGGGCTTGAATGACTGAGTTAGCTATTATTACCTTACCTCTCTTTCTATTAGATCTTCTAAAGAAACTTCATCTTCCTTTTCCTCCTTCTTTTTGTCTTTTTTTAGTACAAAGCCAGGAGGGAGAGCATGGCGGTACATACAGTTGTCTCCTCCACCAGGACAAACCCAAAACCAGCCATATTTGTTGTTTTCGATAGCATCAAGAAAATACTTGCAGACCTATATTAAACAACAGTGATTATCACCTCTGAATCCTACCTTCTCCTCCCCAAATACATACACTCACTGGTAAAGGGAGTTTGTCACATTAACTCAAGAACAGTATTACAGCAATGGTCAGTAATTCACAGCTAGTCATATTACATTTCTGAGCTACCATTCAAACAGAAGTCCCAAGAAGAAATATTTTTGAATGTATTCTGATTAAAGAACAATGGACAAATGTCAAAGTGATTAACTTATTTAAATAAAAAGGTACATTTAAAGTTTTCAGCAGCTTTTTCTGTTAAGGTTTTCCAAATTTGAGGAAACAGATGGAATTAAAGGATTGGCGACTGATTGTCTAGTGGTATAAATCCAGTGTCTCTGTGTGAAGTGAGTTGGTCAGGTCTTCAAGATTTTAAATTTAAATTTAAAAAGAGGCTATGGTTTTGTATTTTTTTGGCAGTCTCAGACTGATACATCTAGAACGTAAAGAGAATGTACTCTACTACCCTTTCAACCTTTGACGTTCTCCTTTCCAGGTCAAGTTTTGAAGCACACTGAAGGGACAGCGTGCATTCTTGCTGCAGTCATATACCCATCTGTAGGTATAACAAAGTCCTGTGGCACCTTAAAGACTAACTATAAAGTTTTGAAGCATGAGCTTTCGTGGGCTAATACCCACTTCGTCGGATGCAGGCACTTCTACTGCCTGCATCCGACGAAGTGGGTATTAGCCCACGAAAGCTCATGCTTCAAAACTTTATAGTTAGTCTTTAAGGTGCCACAGGACTTTGTTAACTCTGCTATTCCAGACTAACACGGCTACCACCCTGATTCTTGACATCTGTAGGTAGAACACTTCAGTTGCCAGAGCTGTGGCAACTTTAACAAGCAATTTATTATTTTTACTATAGATCCGAAGCTGTTCTTTCACATTTCACTTCCAACTATGTCATGAGTAATATTTAGTTATTGTGTAATAACACAGCATGAATACAACTACCATTTTCTTGTATTTTTAGTTTGTATGGATAACAATGTGGAATTAAAAGAGTGGGAAAAACAAAGGTATCAAATATTAAAGATTTAAACTGATGCTAGTTAAGGCAAGATACAAATTAAGGTCCCAATTTAAAATATCCCATAGTTTTGGAGCACTAAGGATTAGAAAATCCCCTTTAATTTTTAGACTCAGCTTTATAGAAAAGATTAAACTGTATGTACTGATGGGAACAAATAAATATTGTAACCCTATCTATAAATCTATAAGCCTTTTAGGTTCACAATCAAAAAGGTAAAATGTGCAAGAGAATCAATCACATAAGTAATCCTATTGGCATATGTAACTATGAACATTGGAATCTTGAAAGTGGGTAGTCAAATTACATCCAATAATTACTCTTCATACTCTTTATGAAATCATTTCGATCTTAGAAAAATATGCTTCTCATACCCAAATATGCACATACAAGTATATATTTATTAAAAAGAACCTTGCTTATTTCAGAAAGACGGCAAGATGATAGAATAATGCAAGTCAACCTTTATCCTCAAAAAGCCTTTATAATATTCAAACGAAGATTTCAAGATATTCTAGTAGAAAAATCCAATACCTTTCCAAATTTAATTCTCTCTACTGATAGCTAATAACTACTGCAACTCGATTAAAGAAAAGGACATACTATTTGAGTTTTGGGTTTTTTCTTTTCCGCCTCACCATGCTTCTTGTTCACCACCTCTTGCAGCTTCTTCTCATCCCAATTATCCATTGTATCTAGATATAAATAGTAAAAAAGTTGATTTCACTTGTATCTCAAGTTATAACTAAAATACCAAACCTCAAAAATCAAACTGCATTGGATTCTGCAGTTTCACTGCAGAAAAGGAAAAGCAATACTGTCAAGTTTAGGATCCTAATTAGGATTTTAATGAAGAGGATTTTCTAAGCCTCACGTGCTTTTATTTATTTTTAAAAAGTATTTTAAAACCTCTTTGAAAGCATTTTAAAGAATTCACACCTCTTCCTCCACATAAACTCATGTTTCCCCCCCCACCCCCCAAAGAAGGAAACATGGAACAGTAGGTGGGATGGTGCCCAGGAAGGAGGTAGGGGGAAGATAGTTCAAATAAATACATGAGCAGTAGAAGAGAGGCTGGCAGATATAAGTCAAGGCAGGAAGTTATTTGGTGATACACAGGAAGCAGCAACTAAAGAAAAGAGGCTGTGAAGGGCTGAAACACTAACAATAGCAATGAAACCATATATGTGGTCCTGGTGCACCACTTCAGTGTGTTAAAAGGTTAAAACATTACCCAACAGGAATGGCATACAACATTGTGTTAGTGCATGACACCCACAAAATAAAATTGACCTGTCTTAATGTAGCTCTCTAACCCATGCTGAGCAAAAGTGCAAAGCCAAACAGCATTCTACTTTTGACTGATCGGTGCTGATGGGAAATGAAGCCACAGACAGAAGCTTCCCAAGCAACCTGAATTTTAAATACTATTCATACACATGATGTTACTACTAATAGCATATGTGCAAAAACCATAATAAGTTGTAGTTCATTTGCTTTTTTAAAGGCTGGGTATTTTTAGAAGCAATTGGAAACTAAAAGGAGCCAATTTTATATGACTTGTCACCTCTATATTGTAAATACTCCACACCACCAGAGTTTAAAGCTTGCTGCCCTGTAGTGCATGGTCTTTGTTATACTAATCCATCAAAATAGGGACTAGAAAAAATTCTCTTGCAGATAAGAAGTTGAGTGATTTTTCTTTTTTAAGTCAGCTCAATGTTATGTGTATTACCAACAACCTAGAAGCCCCAGTCACAGGCTTATGACTGTGCTAGGTGTTGTACACACAGAACAAGAAGACTATTCCTGCTCTAAAGAGCTTATGCACTTAGTAGTAGAACTTTGGGACAGGAAAGCATTTTGGCAGTCATTTTCCAGAAGGAACATACCTTTTTCAAGATCTTCATCTCTTGCATCAATGTAAACGCTTCGTTTTTCACACTTTCTTTCCAAAGTCAAATCATGAGAAAACTTGCACTTATCTCCTTTAGTGCACTGTCCTTGCTTGAAGAAAGCACAAACAACTGATTTGGGATCTGCACCTGTGACATTTGAAATTTAGTATGTTAGTACTGTTTCCAGGCGAGACACTAAGTCTCATTTAAAATCATTGATAATGCTTTTTGAAGAAAAAATTAACGCAACATTTCAGTTTTTAAATATCAAACAGTGGAGAATGGAAATTCAAAGTTAATTACAAAAACTAGACATTACAAAATTACAAAAACATAAAATTACAAAAACTAGTTATTCACAGTACAATTACCATCACTAACTTCTCTCAGTCTGCCTCAATACCACTACCAAGCCGCCGTCTTTCATGTACTGTATGCTTCAGTACCTACTTTGTTGTTAGGTTTGTTTTAAATTTCCAAATTTAAAGGCATTTTGATAATTAAGAAAATCTGGCATTACTGTGCAGCTTAAGTAATGCATGTGACCTACTCTTAGCTTACTACAATAGGCACTAATTCTAGAATCAAATTCACTTTAAAACTATCAACTGGGTTAATCAAGTTTCTTAAACTTAATTATTATATTGATTCATAAGTCATGATCTTTTCAGTGGCAACCAGCTAGCTCCAATGCAACATAGTTAACGGAAATGTCAAAACATTTTCACAGGCACTGAACCACTGCTATGCGATGTATTACTATAGCAATAAAACTATTAGGATTTAGTCTTAATGAGGCAGAGATGTTTATGGTTAGGGTCGGGTACTGAGTGGGAGGCAAAAAAAAAAAAAAAAAAAAGTTTGATTTGGCCACTGATCTGATCTGACACCTAAGGGCCAGTCTATACTATACAGGCTCTGTTGATAGTTACATTGGCACATTACATTATAGAATCACTGGCAGATTCCCTAGTCCACATGCAATATATGCCAACAGAAGAAGTTCTTCCTGCTGGTATATTACCACCAGCTTTCCCCAAACAAAGTTAGCTGTGAAAACAGAAGCATTCTTCGTTGGCGTAGCTGCATGTACCCTGGGGTTTTGGCTCGCACAGCTAGGTGAGCTAAGAGGTGTGGTTTTTCCTCACACCCCTGACCGACCCAGCGATGCTGAGAAAACTTTGTAGACTAGATCTAGCCTAAGACACAACAAACATGACTGTTTCCCACTCTGTAAAATTGGGATAATGTTAAAGTGTTCCTTACTTACATAAATAAAATAATCAAACTGTTATACTTTTACAAAGAAAAAAAAAAAGACACCACTGAATACTAAAGGGCTGCACACAGAGAACGAAAACATATGCAAGGCCCCTGGAGCAAGGAGTCCACGACTGGCATGGAGCCTGTGGAAGTAGATCACTGCAGCCTCTGGCACAGGGATAGTTTCAGGGAAGGACAGTGTTTGTTAGAGTGTAGTGCACTCACTATCTCCAGAGCAGAGAATTGGGGAACTGCAACCGGTTCTAACAGCTTTCCACCCCGACTCTACTGTACCCACTAGAAATTGGATGCAGCACAGAATCTGCTCCTCAGCCTGCCAATGAAGAAATCTCCAATGAAATCAGAGCAGATTTCTGTACTTAGATCAATATTATGACCTCACAATGGCTGGCATTAAAAGGTCACATAATATAACCCTTCATATCCATTTTAGTTTTATTTGTGAACAGAACGTAGAAATGCTTGCTTATAGATAGGAAAACGGACATTTTAAATACTTTTTCAATGTGGATTACATAAAATACAAATAGAATTAGCTACAAACTAAAATGTTAGGTTTACTCTTAGTTTACCTTTACTAATTTTCTGGGCAGCAACTACAGGTTTGAAGAGTTCATTTAGTTCCTGTAGTTCTTTCTTCTTATCATCCTTCTTTAATTTCTTGTCACCGTCAGCTTGAGCAGCCTATAATAATCCCAGATTTGAAGTGATGGGTAAAGGATATTCACAATTTGTACACTACAGCTTCAAAGATAACATAGCATTCTATATTAATTATATGTCATGTAGATTGACAATCACTGATTTAGGAGGTATCAGCATTATTCTTTTCCCAATATTTCCTTGTATTAATGGCTAAGGTGCACTATCTAGCAAATATTAGGAAGAGCTAAGAGAGGAAACCTAAGAGAGGAAAGAAAGTAACAGCTGACATTTACTAGGGCTAAGATATACTAATATGATTGAAAGAACCTTTTCTATTTTTGTTCCACATTTATGGAATAGGAAATCAGGAAATAAGTGTCACGGCTGACACACGACAGCCATCTTCTAGCAGAACTCTAGCAAACACAAACTGTCACAGTAGAGGAATAACTGATTTAAAGACCTAACACCAACACTTAGCCCAGTTACTCTTGCCCAAGATCCACAAAGGTAGAGACTCTGCTATTAAAATCCTAAAATTTATGTTTTCTTCTTTCCTTTTATGTATATCAGCAGCAGCCAGCCAGGAAGTCTGCCTTTGAAGATGGTCTTATTCATTACATTACCTAACCAATTTTTTATTTTATTGTGTAGTTCTTCAGCATTACAGTGCTGTTAATAACTGATGGTGTATATGGCAGGAAAGCTTAGTTTCATGTAAACTGTGTGTGAGGAAGAGACAATGAATAAAGTAGAAAGGGAAAACGATTTCTATGTCTACAAAGGAGACATGAATCTGCCTCCTCCTTCTACTAGTTTGAAAAATCAAACCCCTCATCTTAAGTCATTGTTACGTAAGCTGGTAGGAAAAAAAGACATATACCCCAATACCTGGAACAGTACAGAATAACAAAGACATGGGAAAATACCATGCATAATAAGTTTTAGTATGCCTGACTCTCCTCCCAAAGTTGTTAATGGGACTTTATAATCTTAAATAGTTAGGTATAATCATACTCCCTTTATTATTAGCAGTAGTAAATAGTTATATAATGACAGTGTACAATGGCCCAGTCAGAACTGAAGTCAATGATAAACATTCATTTGAAAGAGTCATTCTCTCTTTTTCAATATATTGTCATTCAAGCTGTGCATACTTCCAGGCAAAGGCCCAATTCGATACAATGCAGAATTAAAAGCAGGCTCCCCTCTTCCCTAAATGATGTGTGAGATATCTAACTTTCAAAATAGTTTTAAAGGTAAATTGAACCTGGGCTAATAGTCAGCCAAAAGTAGATGCTAAATCATCTTTACAATTTTGATTTCTAATGACATTTCATCTAGAAAAACCTATTCCAATCCTGCTTTGCATCTAATGGATGAAATGGCACCTCCACATTTGTCAACTATAGTAAAAACCAATATATTAAGTGATTTACTCTTTGAAATTACACACACTTATTAGAGTACCTTTGTTACACCTCTAGGGTTAGAGCTGACGTCGTTTCTGAGCTCGACAGCACTTCAATTTGTACCTCAAGACATGCCTGTCCTTGACTCTTGAGGGTTATTCACAGATGGCCTAGGGAGGTACAACACTGTATTAGGATTAGATGTTGAAAGTTCTCTTTCCGGACTTCTAGGTTTCCTGGCTGTTTGGGGAGAAAAGTTTCAACATCTAATCCTAATACAATGATGTATCTTGCAAGTCCATAAGACATACAAGGATATACCTTGCCCAGTTTCTATTTTTTGTTGAGAGGAATTCTTCTCTATTGCTCACAGCTTTGTCAAAAAGCAGCAACTGAGAGAACTCAACAGGAGACTGGTCAGTTTTACAATTGCTATTCTTGGTGGGCAGCTGTGAAACTGATACAAACCAAAAAAGAATTTCACAGGGCTCCACAGATGATCCTAGCTAGCAATCTGTGCCTCATGTTGCAGAGGAAGATAAAAAAACCCCAAGGTGTCTGACAATTTGACTTGGGGAAAATTCCTTTCTGACCCCACGTATGGCAATCATCGATGCTGGTCCTGTGAGTAAGACCCACCCAGACACCTGAGAAAAGAATTCTCGGGATCATTACATACCATGCTGTGTCCCGTCTCTGGCAGTGGACTAAAACCACCAAAATGTCTGGCTAGAAGGGACCTCAAGAGGTCAGGACCATTCCCCTGAGGCAGGACCATACCTAGTAGGTCTTTGTCCAACCTGTTCTTGAAATCTGCCAGTTACCTTCCTTGGAAGCCTATTCCAGTGCTTAACAATCCTTACAGTTAGAAAGTTTTTCCTAACATCTAACCTAAATTGCCCCTGCTGGAGATTAAGCCCACTACTTCTTGTCCTACCTTTAGTGGACTTGGAGAACAGTTGATCAATATCTTCTTTGCAACTTACTTGAAATCTTATCAGGTCTTTTTTTTTTTTTTTTTTTTCCATAAGACTAAATATATCCAGTTTTTTTTTTTAAACTCTTCATAAGTCAATTTTTTAAAACTTTTATCACTTTTGTTGCTCTCCTCTGAACTCTCCAGTTTGTCTACATTTCTAAAAGTGTGACGCCCCCAACTGGGCACAACTCTACCTGAAGCCTCATCTGCAGTGAGTAGAGCAGGACAATTACATTCTGTGCCTTACTTACAACTCCCCTATTATTACATCCCAGAATGATATTAGCCTTCTTCACAACTGCACCACGTTGTTGCCCCATATTCAATTTGTGATCCAGTACTACTGCCACACATTGGTACTTAACTCCACTCCCTAGGCAGTATTACTGCCTACCCACCTCTGATGTGTCAGCCCTTAGAATGGAATTGAGGGAAAAGACTGCCTTCCTGACTCCTATAGTTAAAAAGGGCCATTTAGTTTCACTTTTGTTTATAATTAGGTGGTAGTTATTTACCTTTGGGTTTTCACACACTAGGGCAATAATACCTTTGGATTAAAAGCATTCCATAGGAATGTTTGCTAATCCTGTTACCACTGAAAAGCTTTTTATATATGGAAACATCTTCACTAGTTGAAAGGTTTTATAAAAAAATGTACATTAAAAAAATATCTAGATTTGGAACTATGTTATCCTTTACTAGATAAACATTAACTTAAGAATAATGGCAAAGAGAATTAGTGTCTGACAATTAAATGACTATTATTTAAAAAATAAATTTAAATCAATTGAATAAATTAATATTGTGCTAGCCAAAATACATTCGATAAGAAATAAATCTGACCTCAGTAACATCTCATTACAAGTCTATGAGACATTATGATTGATAAGAGATAATTATAAATTAAGTGCTTACCTGTCTTGGATTTTGCTGACCAAATTTAACTTGATGAGTCACAGCCTTGATAAACTTCTGCTGTTTTGCTCCTTTCTTATTCTTTAGACCAAATGTTTTGTCCTAAATTAGAAGAGATTTGTATAAGAGATGTTTTAGCAACTGGACAGTTTTATGAAAAGTTCAATTTAAAGTTACAACAAAAATGTACTGTTCATTTCAGATTATCAATACCATTCCCACCCTTGATATCCCCAAAGCTACTTTGATCTGAGGAACAGAATGGGCAATATTTAGTCTTGCATTGGGCAAAGATTGAAGATCTCATATTAAATTAAACACTAGCTCTTTTTCTGTGACTACAACGGCTATTTAAAGCCTATCTTTACCTTTGATTTAATTCTGTTTATTAGAAGCAGAAAAATATTTTATTGCTAATCACTGGAATAAAAAAAAAAAGTCACCCAATAACAACATCTTGGTTAACACAATTTGGGAAATGTTAATAAAGAAAAATACCCATCAAAATCACCGAAAATTAAGTAAATTAGGAATTGGCTACTTTTTATTGAAAACAATACAAAACAGTTCCAGCACTCAAGCTCAAAGTTTTACATACCAATTTACCATTAATAACAGTAGTGGATTAGTGAGTTTTCAATGTATATTTCTAATAATTTGTTGCTTTGCAATGAATGTATAGCGTTCATTACAGAACATAAATATAACAAACATAAGGCCTGGTCTAAAATAGAAAGTTAAGCGGATGTAAAGAAGCTTATGTTACCCTAACTCTGTAAGCGTCTACACTAAAATGTCATTCCCACCAGTGGCCCCCCACTACATCGATTTAGGCCATGTCTACACTAGCACTTATGTTGGCAAATCCTTTGTCACTCAGAGTGTAAAAAAACCAAACACCCCTGAGCATCATGTGCGCAGCGCTATGTCAGTGGGAAATGATCTCCCGCCAACATAAAACCAGTTCAATGAACGGTGGTAGCTATTATGTTCTCTCCCATTGTCATAACACAACTACCCGAGCACTCTTGCAGGGGTACAGCTACAAGTTTCTAAGTGTAGACACTGCCTTACTTATATTGTTTGTTAGCTATCAGCCCCACCTGGACCTAACAGCTGGGGCCTTCCAATGATGGGGCTCCCGCTGTCAGCCCTGCAGTGAGGGACTCCAGTTGTCAATGCCCCTCAATGCCTCAGAGAATTAAGAGTGGTAGCCATGTTAGTCTGTATACACACAAAGAACAGGAGTACTTGTGGCACGTTAGAGACTAATAAATTTATTAGGGCATAAGCTTGCGTAGGCTAAATCCCACTTCATCAGACGCAGAGAGAGAGAGAGAGAGAAATAACGTAGTAAGGATGTCGACTTAACTTACGTCGACTTAATTTTGTAGTGTAGACATGCCCCAAGTTATGAAAAAATTAGACTGATTCACATGTGGCATTATTGCCTCATTTTATATAATAAATGTCCCTTAAATACATTACTTTACATGTACTATCATGCTTCTGATCTCATTTGAAATGAAAAAGATAAATTATCTGTTTTTCTTCCAACTACAAAATAAGAGTCTGTGTGAACTAGAACTCTCCAGTAATGGAGTTCAGCCAGAACATTACTAATTCAGCAAACAACATGCCAAGATAATCATTACAATCTAAAGCAGTGTAAGGAGTATAATAAAAAAGAACTGTTGTGAGGGTAGTTTGAAGCATTATATTTAAAAGGAAAATTGTTAAGGTAGCTGGTTCCCAAATCTAACATACCTGACCCATCTCCACTCAGTTTGCTTAGATATTTTATTCCCTCTCTATTTATGCTCTTTTCCTCCCCCCCCAAAGTCATATTTTTGGCATTTCAGAAGATATTCACTCACAAAGAATCCCAATGACAAATACAAGTTTTATTAAATAAAATTATAAACACTGAAATTTCTTAACAGTCAAGAATAGTTTTATGAATGACAAACATTGCTAGAGGACCAACAGAGCACAAAATGTTACTACCTGATAATTTTTAATTTATTCAGCTTCGATTTGCGAAATAACTATTCACCCACTGGCTATTACATCAACTGATATTATTCCCTGAAACAAGAGACCAAAGGCCAAGTTTTGCCTTAAAATCCACATACAGTGCGATTTGCTTTGACTGGCGTTGCAGATACACACCTGAAAGAGCGGAGCCCTGCCAGCTTTCTAACACCTGTGAGCTAATGTGTCAGAATAAAAACTTTGACGAACCCATCGTCGGGCTGAAAATAACGGACCGTGGGCTATTTAGGGGACCCGATGAGCAGAGCAGTTAAAGGGTCACGGACACGCGATCCAGGCGCTAACAGACGGGTCTGGTCCCTTGGGGGAGGACGGGCGGCAGAGTCCCTGCGGGGCCTCCATACCTGGGGGCAGCATCTTCTACACGGTTGTTTTCAAGCTTGTTTATTTAAAAACATTTTCATAAAGTTGTTTCACCCGGAGTGGCCGCCCGGTCGCCATTTCTCCGGGGGGGAGGAGAGGAAAGAGGCGACCAGCTCCGCTTCTACGGCGAGCTGAGGTTGTTGGCTTAAGGATCCCCCAGACGAGGAGGGATCAAGGGCCCGAGCAGCTCCCCGGGAAAGGCGAGGGGAAGGACGAGGAGGTGGCGGGGGCCGGATCGGGGCCGGGAAGCGGCCGGCCGGACTACGGAGGCGAGGCGGGGACACACCGGAGACGTGACGTGAGAGAGACGGTTAGGGCCTCCCTGTCCCCCCTCCCTGAGCTACGGCTCCGCTCTCCGCACCCCATCGCGTCTGTGAGGCGGCTCCGAGGGCCCGGCCACCCCGGCTCCTCCCGGGCCCCCTCCTCACCTCGATGATCTTCTCTTTCTTTTTCTGATCCGCCTTCTTATTGGGCCCCGCCGCAGGCGGCGGTTTCTTAGGGGGCATCTCGGGGGACGGGGGGGGGGCGGGCCCCTGTCCGCGCTCGCTCGGGTGCTGTCGGCGCCGCGGCCGGAAAGCGCGCGGGGGAACGAGGGGCCGTAGCGCCCAGCCAAGCACTGAAAAAGCAAAGGAAGGATTCACTTTACGACAGGCCGTCAACGACCGCTGCCCAAGGCGCATGACGAAAGCGGTTGCGCGCGCAATCCGAGGTGGGGGGACGCTATTGCCCACAATTCCAGCGATGCCGGAATCACGTGACAGGGGTGAGGCGAGGTTGCCCGTGCCGGTTCCTTCCCCCGCTGCTGAGGGAAGAGCTCGTGGTCACGTGGGGGGCGGGACTGGGCCTTGCGCTCTCAGTCGCGGCTCCGTGGCGGCGGGAGCCGGTTTCCAGCCAATGCGGCGGGTGTGGGGCTGGGAGCCGCTCGGCGGGGACCCCGCGGTCATTAGGCGCCCTTCGGCCGAGCCGCTCCAGCCCTTCCTGCGGGTCGGGGACGTGATCTCAGGGACTGTGCATGTCTACGCGCCATTCACCATGGAGAACTCTCCTGTCTTAACCTCTAGTTCACTAAGGATGGGCTGACAGCGTGATCTGTGCACCTGAGCTCCAGGTCGACCTGCGGGTCGGGGTGTCTGATCCTTTGGGATTAGTAGGATCAGGTGGTGAATTGGGTTGTCAGTAACTTCTCAGTATATTAAACCTGTTTGTCTGGTTGGGGGCCTAAAGGGCAGGGCCAGCGATAGGGGGTTTCTATGGGTAGAGCTGTACGGGGCCTCGGACTTGAGGGGGGGGGCCTTATGTCCGGGGACCGGTACACAGCTGTACCCGTAGTCGTCCCACCTGGGCACCACATCTCCCTGGCCGCTCTTTCCTGGGCTGTGTCCGGGTGTCAGTGCCCGGCTGTCTCCTGAGGCCTTCAGCCGGCGGCTCGTCCCGCGCCCCAGGAGCCGTCCCGAGGCACCCCCGGCTGCAGCGCTTCCCCCACCAACCTGCAGCAAGAGCTGGGCCGGGCCAGCCCTTGGCGGGGCGGGGGGGGGAAGCCCACCAGCACCACAGGATGCCGGCTCCATCGCCTCCCCTGCCCCGGCGGCTGCAGAGGACTGGCCGGGCGCGCCGCTCCCCGGGGGTGGGGGCCAGTGAGCGGGGCCGAAGGGCTGGCGGGGAACCAATGGGGGTGGGGAGGGGAGGAGGTTAGGCTGGGGGAGGAGATTAGGTTGGGTGGGCCGGGTCAGGCGGGGGGAAGGAGAATAGGCTGGGGGGGGGGCTGCAGGGGGCCCCCAACGATCAGAGTGGGGGTGCCCAAAATTTCTGTCGCTGGTCCTGCTAAGGGGGACTGTATTTGGCTTCTGTTTAACCAGTGTGGTGCTCTAGAAGCTCTGTTACTGGTTTGGGGAATCTAATTATAGAATAAACCACCAGTTTGGGGGGTTTGTCTGCCCTGATTCGTGAAGTCTGCCCTGAGCGTGGCATTCTATCTTGAATGGCTTGCTAATTACAAAAACAGCTTCTCCTCTCTCAGAGTTCACACCTCCAATTCAGCTGCTAGAAGAATACCCCACCCTCCCCGATTTGAGATAACAAGCTGGTTCAGCCTGATTGGACTAACCTTGTTACCTCCTACCTGGTTCTTGCCTACTTATCTATCTATACCTGCCCCTGGACACTTCCACTGCTTGCATCTGACAAAGTGGGTATTAGCCCACAAAAGCTTATGCTTCAATACTTTAGTTAGTCTTTAAGGTGCCACAGGACTCTTTGTTATTCTCAGTGTGGTACATTCTAGGTACCATTCAAGTCCACAGTGACTTGGGGGCCAGCCCCTGGAAAAAATAAAACCTTGTCCACCGCACAAATAAGCATGATTCTAATAATAAGCTGTTCCCCAATCAGTCCTGAGGAGCGTAAATATCAAGAGCAGTCAAGCTTCCAGATGGTGAGGTGCTTAGATATCTTTGGCTCAGATTATTGAGAGTTTTAAAAATAATGTAGTAAATAAACAATGTTATTTCACACTGAATAAATGTTTTATGCATTCAAGAAAGAAATAGCTGATTCATGGTGATATGTTTATATACACAAAAGAAAAAGGGAAGGAGCAAAGAACAGATCCTGGGCCTGATTTAAAGCCCACTGAAATCCATGGACTTTGGATCAGGCATCTGTGTATGACAGAATATGGTCTTTTGCACTTCCTTTCTATATAAATAAATAACTTTGTTTAGAAATAGACTAAATGAATGATGACTCAGGTTCAAAAACAATCCTAGTTTGTTTCTGTTTAGGGAGGATGTAAATTGAAATATATTTTAATCAGTCATTAATGATCAAAATGACCCAGTGCATAGTTCCTGAGAGTGTCAGTAAATCAAAAGGAATGAAAATCAAATTTAAACTGGCTATTTTGCTTTTACAGTCTAAGAAATGTGTTGTACAGAACAACGATTTTAACTGCAGGAGGATGTTTCAGGCTTGGTTGCTTGCCAGGAACAGCAACAGCCACAAAGTGTCACTCTTCTCCTATGCTTAAAAATAAATCCTGCATAAAAGTGCAAATTCAGTTGTGTTACAGCTTGTAGGGCTGGATTCTCTCTATTATACTGGTGCACACATGCAGTCAGTGGGATTGTATTACTGTAACTAAGGAGCCCTTAGTTTCAGGTGAGTTATGTGCTTGTTCTCTGAATCTTATCTTCTTCCTCACCAGTAATTCAGTATCTCATTGAAAAGCTTTTTGTGTCTTCTGTCTATTGTCCTAACTTGCTCAGAATTGCTAGACTTTTCTATAGAGTCTTTGAACTCTACAGAATTCTATACAGAGCTATATCCATGCTATAATTCTATACCATATGTTTTAAATTCAAAGGCAGGATATCATTCTCTAGTAAATTCTACAGGTTCTTAGAATAATTTTTCTAGAGCCTTGTTACATTTCTATAAACCTAATTTTTTATCCCTAGCAAATACAATAGGACTTTCTCATTTGGGGAACCGTACAGGATCAGCTCATCAAGGAGAAGAAACATTTCCTAGGGGTCAGCTTACTATATTCACTGCATCTTGCAACTTAGCTCATCACCATGTCCATTCTCATCACCATGCGGCATGTTATGTTTCTGGTGCTTTGGCGTTGAGAGCATCATCATCTACTTTAGTATTGGATGCTCCAACATCTTTGTATTGGGCTATGATGAGGTGAGCCGTTCAGGAGCTGTGTTGGGCTGGGTGGGCCCAATCAGTTAATTAGGCTGCCAACAGGAGAGCTTTAAGCCAGAGGCAGCTGGTTGGAGAGAGACTCACCTGTGCAGGAACAGATGGGCTCTACAAAGCTAGGTAGCAGGCAACAGACGGGGTGGCTGCTGAGAAAGGGCAGTCGCTCCCTGAGAAGATGGAAGTGTGTTTGGGGGCTGCTGTAAAGGCTGCACTATGATGGGCAGCAGTCACTCCCTGGGGACAGGACGGTGGACAGAGGGGAATAGAATAATGGAACAGAAGAGGAGAAAAGAGAAGAAAAATCAAAAGTTGCACCCCTAAATTAGTTATGGGAGGGAAAATTTCAGATATAATTATTTGTGGATGCAAAATTCCACTTGCAAAATCAGATGTCAGGATGAGGCCCTTCTCAACAATAGAGCTTTAGTTTCTGTCTGTCTTAGGCCTTCTCTACACTATGGGGGGAGATCAATCAGTTCCATGAACAATGTAGCTGAAGTCGACGTACTTAGATCTACTTACAGCGGGGTCCACACTATGTGATGTCGACTGGAGACACTCTTCCATTGACTCCCCTTGCACTTATCATTCAGGTAGAGTACAGGATTCGACTGGGGAGTGATCGATCCCCCAGTAAGTGTAGGCAAGCCCTTATTTTCATAACTGTAAAATGGGAATAATAGTACTTCACTGTCTGACAGGGGTGTTGTGAGGCTCAAGTCATTGCAAAGAATTTTGAGATCCATGGGCAAGGTGCTATAGAAGTTCAAAGTTGTTATTAAAAATATGTCAATTTCAAAAGGCTCAGAGTTCATGTTTGGTTTAGATTACTAACCCAAAACATGCTTATTGTACCTGATCCTCTTAAGTCTGCATTCTCTCTCATGAGATTTCTGGTGTTCTGATTAGGTTGTAAATAACACAAGAACAGCCTCTGTATTTCTGGTATTGGCCCAAATTGGGAAGCACAGAGATTGACAAAAATGAGAAAAAAGTACTGCATTCAAACTTATTGAAGTTTGGATCAGCTCTTTCTTCTTTTCTACATCGGAACTAATTCACCCAGCCATAAATATCATAGTAAAACATTAGAGCCTTTTGTTTCGTGCCTTTGGGGAGAACAGTGCTTCAGTGTAGAGACAACCTCGGGCTCTCCCATGAATGTAGGTAATCCGCCTCACAAGCAGTGGCAGCTAGATTGACAGAAGAATTGTTCCATCAGTTTACCGCTGTTTCCACCGACGATTAGTTGCTGAGAGGTGTGAGCTATGTAGCTGGGTTAACATAACTTTTTAGGGTAGACCAGACCTACATGTGTAAGTCAGAACAGTTCAGACTCCCCAGAAGATGGCAGTAAACACTTACTGTATATGGCACAAGTCTTGGAGAGTGCATAGTAACAATTCCACTCTGCTCCGGCACTTAGGGCTGGTCTTCACTGGGGGGGGGGGGGGGGGAGGAGATCGGCGGTAGATACGCAAATTCACCTACGTTAATAACATAGCTGTCGGCTTATCTACAGCTGACTTACCTGTGGCAGGCGGCAGCACGCTCCCCCCTCGACTCCAGCTTGCGCCTTTTGGCGAGCTGGAGTACCGGAATCGGCGGGGGCGCTGCTGGCGATCGATTTATTGCGTCCGGTGAGATGCGATAAATCGACTGCCAAAACATCGATCCCTCCCCGCTGTAGTGAAGACAAGCCCCCGGTTTGCTTCTTTTATTTTACTAACATAAGCACTGCAGTAATCATTAAAAGAAAATAAGTTTGAACAGACGCACGTGACAATTTGAGCATACTTTAAAAATTCTCCTCAGTTCTTTCTGGGATTTTCTTTTCTGTCACCACATCGCCAATAGGGCCATATTTTTGGTTTGGTCTTTCCTCCCTGAGTATTAAGTTCAAAATGACTTCCAGAATGTAAGCAACCAAAATGGGGAAAGTTAAGGAATTGTAATACAAATGGACTGTCTATCTCTGAGAAAATGCTTCGTACAAAGACACTGAAATGATTGGATATCTTTTATTTTTAAGGTAGTTTTAATTAACAACAATAATACGTAGCGTTTGCATAGCACTCTTCATTAGCAGATCTCAAAGTGATTTGCAAAGTGATTATCATTATCTTTATGTTAGAGACAGGGAAACTGATGCTCAGAGAGGTGAAGTAACCTGCTCAAGATCACCCAGCAGGCTAGTAGCAAAACTGGAAATAGAATCAAGGTCTTCAGTTCCAGTCCATTGCTCTATTCATTAAGCATCACTGCCTCTCCTTTAGCACTTATCCAATTTTTGTGTACATATGGGGATACTTTAAGTTGGGGTTTCTTAATGTTCATTCAGCAGGATTAGCCCTTAGCATTTGCAAACCCTGTGGCCATAGGGAGTTCCACTATGCTCTGAGGAACCTGAATTCAAGCAGGGTTGAAAGTGGGTCAATTTTTCTCTCTCTCCTAAATAATAGTTAATGTTCAGAAGGCCCCATATGACCTCAGGCCAGCCTTATCATTAAAATTGAAAATGGACCCAATGCTGATCTGATACTCCTGCGTAACAACAGCAGTTGCACTGAAACCAGCGGAGTTTCATTGGTTTAAATGGGATCTGAATTAGGGCCAATATTCTTATAGCTGTAACATTTCCTTCATTTAACAGTTAAAAAAATTAGAAAGGAACGGCTACATTTGAAAGAATATGCAGGGGTGGAGAGTAGCCTCTTTTTTTACACTTAGGAAGATAGATGATATGATAAAACTGCTTGTTTGGCCGTAACAATATGCAGGCAACATTGCAAAGAGCTGTAAAAGCCATAAACAGCATTCCCAACAGAAATATATCAACATACTGTACTTTCATATTACAGTGGTACTTTGTGGTCCCTTTTACAAGTATTTCCTAAAAATCAGTAAAGGCAGAATGAAGAATGCAATAATCTAAAAGTATAAAACTAAATATTAATACTTTTATTAGTAACCATTTTTGCATCAATATTGTGATCATCTTCTATGATTATTTATAACTTATTTTTTAAAATGTATACTTGGACCAGTATCCAGTAGAACAGATCATGTCATTTTTCCACGGCTAAATGTCTACAAGCAGCTTTTCAGAACTATATTCTATCGATGACTTATCTGTGTGTATTGGAGGAAAGGAAAGATTCCACACAGCTAAAAGCAAGGGGAACCTTTATATGCCTGTTTTAGTTTTGCTTACATTATCCTGTTACTATTTTTATGACTGGTCTTCTCTCCTTTGAATACTTGAATTATTGTCCTATAAACTAAGCAATATATATTGAATTGCTGATTGATATTGTTTTAAAGCTTATATTTGGAAGAGCTGAAAAAGACCAATAAAAGGATTAAAATAAATGAAAGGTTTGCCTTGAAAAGTTCAGTATGTCTAGTCAGCAGACTAGTAAAATATCACATTTCATTACCATCACGAAGTATGTTCTGTTCCTAGGCTGGTACATTGTCATGTTCTGTAATTTTGAAGGGATGCATCTGATGCATAAAACTTTTCAGGAAATTTATTTTGTGATCATTTTACTTTTGATTTTAAGACTTGCAATGTAAAATTTAGTAAAGTCAAATTACCTTCTTTATTTCAAACACAGGCCAGTCCCCAGTGACTCTTGGAAGGTAGATAGGCTTGGTCTATGTGTGGGAGTCTAGAGTGCTAAAAAGCAGGATGGGAGGCATCATTGGAAGTAGGGTTGCCAGTTTTGGTTGAACATAGCAAGCACTGTCTATTTTGATGAAAAGTTTTGTTGTTGTTATTTTTAAGTCCTACTTCACTCTCAAAACTAAAATTAAATCTGTGTTGCACACTGAGTAATTTTCTATGGTTATAAAAATCATTAATCAAACATTTAAAAGAAAATGTGCTGTACTATTTTGACCATACTCCGCTCCCAATTAAGTCACTGGCTATGCTTCCATCAATTTTGGGAGCAGGATTACATTCTTACTTGGTGAAATTTGATGCAGGTAGAATTTTTATCCTCAGCTTGCCATCAGGAGAGTAATGAAATGGCAAATCAAACAGAGAGGAGGTGGGGATAACAACAGTTAGTCATAAACTCCTTCATGCCATAATGCTTGTTTCACAAGTCACATCTCTGAGCTGGATTTAATTGGGGCAAATTCTGAGGTCTATTCCAGCAAACTTGACTAACGGGTTGTATAGAACTAAGAAAAATGATTTGGTGCAACTTTAAAAGGTTAGCTGACAAAAACCAGATGGCTGGGAAGGAGGGTTTGGGTTTTTTTTCCTCCTCTTTAAGATTTCATTTTAAACCTTCTACTCCCTGCAATAAAGTTTTCAAGCACTTTGCCTGCTACACTGAAAATATCAGTAATCATCATTACATTATCCAATTAGCTTCCTACAATGATATTTCAGCTACATACAACACTTGCTTCTATAATACCATAAATATAGGCTTAATCCTGCAAGGAGCTGAGCAGTTCACAGTGGTGCTGAACTTCCTCAGCACCTGCTAAAGTCAGGAGCAAGCCCCAGGGCTCAGTACAGCAAAGGACTTAAACATATGCTTGACTTTAGGCATGTGCTTAAGTTCCATATAAATTAATGGGGTTTAAGAATATGGAATAGATTTAAGCATTTGCTTAAAAGCTTTGAATCCCAATTCAGTAAGCTATTTAAGTACATGAGTAATCTTATTGACATCAGTCAGACTATTCATGTGCTTAATGTTAGACTTGTGCTTAAGTACCTTGCTGAATTGGGGCCATGCTGAATCATGGCCTAAAAAAAATAGTTAAGGAGGGAGGAGAAGGATCTAGTGAGAGAACCCTACTGAAAAAAAATATTTTGCTAGTTTCCTGTGTTTAAAAAAGAGATACAAATGAGACAATGGAGGTGGAAATGCATGGAACTTATTGTAAACATTACAGACAAAAGAATAGCAACAGTATCTGTGTTGGGGTGTTTACACTTCTGTAGTTTATTGTTTAAGATTTATAAGGAAATAATTTTATTTCTAAATTAACTGGCAGGCACACTGAATAATGTAATTTAAAATTGATTTCATTTATCAGTCTAACAAAAAGTATTAAGTATGTCACATTGATGTATAGCATCTAATCAAAAGAAGAACACCGTATTGCAGATTGGTATCATTAACATTTGAATATTTCATATGACAATAAATCTTCAATGCATGCTAAATTCTTTGATATTCCAATGCAACAATAATCCTCCAGTGGCTTTATTATGATTGTTTTAATGGGTTTTTCAAGGGTTGTTTGAAAAGCAAATTATAACTATTATGAATGCTGGCATTATAAGAAAAAAGTTCTAAAATATCACAACATTTTGATGTTCTAAATTGTTCCATATGTAAAATCAAAGGAGATGAAGCTAAAAGTAATATCAAGGGATGGGGACTTGTTATTTTGTTGAATAATTTCTAACCCATGTCGTACATACACTTTTTGTTGTTCAATATGGATTAACTTTGCTATTAGAAAGTTGTACTCAGAAGCCCTTTAGTGGACACAAACTACAGTATTTTTTCATATCTCTCTGATTCTTTTGAGGACTCCATGCATTGGGGATAATCACAGCTGTGGTGGCCATGAGCTCATCTCCAGCACCTTGCTGCTGGTGCAAGATAAGATGGCTCAGGTCCACTAATAGTGGAGGGGGTAAGGAGAGTGGAGATCTACGCTGTTTTTCCTTTTAAAAAGCAGCAGATTGTATGCATGATCAGCAAGTAGCATAACTATGCCCCTAGCTGGAAGATTATAACCGACTGATGCTCCCTTCATAACTAGCCTGGAGTCTTGAGGGTCTGGAAAACAGACCAGAGAAGCTGCTTCTCTTCCAACATACATAACACAAGACATGTAAAAACTTCTTGTTTATGCCAAACTCAACTGGCAAAATATTGTTCCTTGGAATGCAAATACTACTAAGGAGCATGAATAGCACAATCCAGTGGAGAAGACTGGCTTGGTATTAGAAGACTTTGGCTGCATTTCTGGTTCCATCTTTGACTTGCTGTGAGACCTTATGTCACAGAGTGCCTGGGGCGATGCTCTGGAACCGCTCCCTAGGAAGCCAGTCAGGACTTTGGGGGAAGTGTCCCCTCTTCGTACACAGTCTGTTTCCAAGGCTTGGAGCTTCACGGGTACCCACTTCAACCTCCCTGGGTCCGGCCTCGGAGCATTCAACACCTTCTGCCACTCCGTGCACTTCCCCCAGCAAACCCGCCCGGACAGGGTACTGGGGGAGCCTGTGGATTCTGCACCCCAAATCCACAGTCAGACGTAACTCTCAGCCAACCAGTAAAGCAGAGGTTTATTTGATGACCTATACCTGGTCTAACACAGACCGTACAGCGAGCTTGACCCCTCAGCTGGATCCATTTTGGGGGCCAGAGAGCTAGGCCAGCTTGCCTGGAGCTCCCTGCCTCTTCCCTACCTCCCTCCAGCTCCCTGCCAGACCCAGACTGTCACTTCCTCATCTGCCCCTCCCCTGCATTCCTTTCTCTGTCTTTCCTTCCCCAGGCAGGTCAGCTGACCTCTCTCCAACAGGTTCAGAGGTAGAGAGGTGGGGGGAAGGGACAGGGCATTGCCTGCTTGCTTACACTATCAGCCCCTACTCTTTCACATAGACGCTTAAGAAATGCATAGGGGAAACTGAGGTACACACGCAGTATTCCTACTCCGTCACACCTTAACTATCTCAGTTTTCTCACTTGGAGGTTGTTCCCTTGACAGCAGTAGCTATACACAATTTTCATATGGAATTGTGATTTTTCAAGTTATTTCCCCTTCAATCAGGTTTATTTGCAAGGTGTCCCTAGTATGATACTCCTATCAGTTCTTCAGTCTTCCATAGAATTTATCAAGAAAACAGGATAGATGAGTCTTGAATTTCTTATTAAAAACGAAAGCCGAACAAACAACCCACCCCCCACATAAACAGAAAGAGGAAACTTAAAAACAGTCTTTTTGTACATCATAAAGAATAACAGTAATTAAAAAGGACACAAATACAGCTGTTCTTTGCAGGACACCTTGAACACCAAACTAAAATAGCGCCCAGATTACAAAAACATAGTGTACCGATCCTAACCAAAGAATCAAATACAGGGATAAAAAGTAAAAAGAAATGCTCTAGTTTACATACTGATTTGAGCAGTGTATAGAAGCTTCTTTAGTGACACATGAGCGTTTTAATCCCCTTCCTTCATCTTGTACTCTCTCAATTCCTTTTCACATTTTGTTTTACAGCAAACCAATATTTCATGAAAATACACTTATTTTTCACTTGGTTTAGTCAGCATGGGAACTGCTAAAGAAAGCGACATTAAACTTTGGCTGCTCATGCCCACGGAAAGGATATCTGAGTGGTACACTCAGCATGAAGCTGATGTAATGAGTTACTATAGATCTAAAGTTCCGTATATATATATATATATATATATATATATACTGTATATTCATAATATTGGACCAGTTTCTCAACCTGTAAATGATCACGTGAAAGAATAGGTTATGACAGAATAATTGAAAACAGGGCTTTTTCAGTCTAAGTTTGATTTCTGTCCATTAAAGAAATTAATATACTGTATTAACATATCCTTCAAACCAATATATCCTCTTTCTGGCCTGGTCTTGTTTTTTTCTCATTCCCCCTAATGAAATTATACACTACCAGAATAAGTAGTACTGAAGGGTCTGTCTCTTGAGTCAGTCACATATTCTCTCCTCTGCAAATGTGCAGATGACAAGACAGATGGTAACCTGGGATCTGAGCCACTAAGTTCGAATGCAGTCCCCAAACCTGAAAGCGCTTGGATTCATTGTTTTGGTTTAGACATAGCTGTCTTTTGAGTGTATATGCAAGTCAAACTGAAATTGGAAAACAGGTAAGGGGGAAATGAAACAAAAGCAGTGGGTGCAAATAAAAACAACTAATGGGAATAACCAGGTGCACAATCATGAAAAGACTCATTTAACAAATTTTAAAAAGTCTGAACTAAAATGTTATGATTCAATCAAGCAATGAAAATGTCCCCTCAGGTGGAGCCTCAAGGTGGGGAGGCTTTGTCTGGGCCAGCAAGGGAAAGAAAACCTTTGGATGGTACCAGTGTGCCATATACATTGTATACTTCCCATTATTGCTTCTTCCCATTACCTGCTTTGCCTTTTTTCTCCCTTCTTTGTGGGCACTGAGCCTATTCATGGGCTCCATGGCTAGACAGAAGTATGCGGCATAAGAACGTGGATTAAGCCGATGGGCTTCTTATAAATTCTTCCCCCTACCTGGAGCACTGAGGAAAAGCTCCACCCCTGCCCCCCTGAGGATTAGTATAAACAGGGTTTTTCGGTCCTTGCAGTGGGGCTGGGAAAGAATTTTCCCCTCACTGAGGCAACATAGATTTTCCCCTCATCCTGGGCAACATAGATTTTCCATCCTGCCTCTTTCCTCTCAGCTGGCCAGGGACCCCATGGGTAGGTTATGCTGTAAAATTAATTAGTATATTAAAAGTAAAAGTATTATATTAGTTTACTTCCAGGATTGGGTCTAATGACATCCATTCTTCCCAACATATGCCAAAATGGAGGCCTGATCCTGCTGTCATTAACTTCTGTGGCAGCAGGATTGGCCCTTAATAAAGGAAGCACTGAGGGCCTGATGCAGCACCCATTGAAGCAGAAAGATACCCACTGATTTCAGTGGGTGCTGGATCAGACTCTAAGCTACTAATATCCTGAGCTTGGATGATAGCTCACCCATGCTAAGAAGCATGAGATTTTAGAAAGTTCTCTTTTAGGGCCTGATCCTGAAATCCTTGGCTACTTAAAACTCTCACTTAAGGCAATAAGACTTTTCATTGTGCAAAGAATTGAGGACTGACTCCATAAAAAGAATAGTTCATTATTAATTGCACTGTACTGTGTGTATCTGTTCACTGCATGACAAATGACCTCCCTATTTTGACTGATTTACAAGTGATTGCAACCTATGGCTTGATCATTGAATCCTGAGAATTTAACAAATGGGTAGTACAAATTTCTAACGCCACATCCAGTTTAAAGAATCTAATCAAAGGAGGCAAATCCTTCTGCTACCCATGGATTAGTTTGGCAGCCTTTTCCCATGCCAGCACTGGGATGCAAGTTTATCTTTAAAAGTAATAAAACCTTTTTCAGTTCATTTAAAGTAAACAGGTACTGGTTAAAAAGATATTTGAAGTTGGTTAATTGCTAAGTATATCGTGCAACACTTTAACCTTAACTTACCACCTTCTCACAAAGAATAGGATAAAAAGTTATCTACGTCAGCTAATGGAAAAAATAGTTTGAAGACTGAAAGATAAGGTAGGAGCAATTTCAGGAAAAGTGTATTTTACTTGATTAAGTTTGGCAAAAGGATTTGGTGGTTTAAATTCTGTTTAACACTCCTCTGCATCAGTTAGGTAGATGCTCCATATTTTAAAGTACTCTTCTCTCTATGATTGGTGCAATTCATTCACAGCTCTCCTACAGATTGCAGTCTCAATTTTTATCCTCTTAAATGAAACCCCAGTACAATAACAAGCATATAACAAAGTATCTTAAAACTCAATATTTCAACTAGGAAACCCGGTCCCTATATCGAACCAAATATAGAAAACAGAGAAGATTCCCATCACTTGAATGCTAAAGAGAGAAAAATGGCTTGATCCCCAAAAAGTTTAATATAGAATAAAGCTAAGTATCTGCAAGAATTCAGAAAGTTGCAGTAGGTGTCCCCATCAATGAATATGTAATATTAAAAATGCCATATACTATGTACGGAAATGGCAAAATAAAACGATAGCTGTAGAAGAAATGCAGATGAAGCCAAGAGTATAAGTTCAGAAAATAAGCAGACTTGAAATTCCCAGAAAATGACAAATAGTTCAAAAAGTAGCTGCATATGAACTGAATGACCAGGCAGGCCATAGTTTGCCCACCCCTGTTCTAATCTGTGTTGTAATTGAGGTCAGTGTATATTTTAATTACAAATTTTTGCACTGGAAAAATGATAAATAATATTTTTCCATTCACCTCATACAAGTACTGTAGTGCAATCTATTTGTCATGACAGTGCAATTTACAAATGTAGATGTTTTGTGTTACAGAACTGCACTCAAAAACAAAACCATTTAAAACTTCAGAGCCTACAAGTCCACTCAGTCCTATCAGCCAATCATTAAAACAAACATGTTGTTTACATTTACAGGAGATAATGCTGGCTTCTTATTTAAAATGTCACCATAAAGCGAGAACAGGCATTTGTGTGGCACCAGGAGGGCAAGGTATTTACATGCCAGATATGCTAAACATATGTATGCCCCTTCATGCTTTGGCCACCATTTCAGAGGACATGCTTTCATGCTAATGATGCTCATAAAAAATGTGTTATTTGTGACTGAACTTTTGGGTGGAGAATTGTATGTCCCCTGCTCTGTTTTACCCACAGTCTGCCATGCATTCATGTTATAGAAGTCTCTGATGATGACCTAGCACATGTTACTGCAGATTTCACAAAATGCAAAGAAGGCATCAATGTGAGATTTCTAAAGGTAGCTACAGCACTCGACCAAGGTTTAAGACTCGGAAGTGCCTTCCAAATCTGAGAGGGATGAGGTGTGGAGCATGCTTTCAGAAGTCTTAAAAGAGCAACACTCCAATGCGGAACTACAGAACCCAAACCACCAAAAAAGAAAATCAACCTTCTGCTGGTGGCAACTGATTGAGATGATGAAAATGAACATGCGTCGGTCTGCACTGCTTTAAGAGGGCTGTCACACCTGGCATTTTTCTTAATTTCCAGTTGTCATTGCTGTACACTGTACTCAGCGTATCTGTACCAGTGTGCCATATACATTGTATACTTCCCATTATTGCTTCTTCCTACTAAGGTCATCTTGGACTCTAGAATTTAAAAGAAAGTGGTAAATTAAACTAGCTTGTGGGACTTCTTAAGTGAAGTGCACCTAAAGGAGTGTAACTTGCCTACGTTAGCATCAGAAAATAGTTGTGCTGTCAGAGGGCAGTTTCCTTTTCTATGTCTCATCTGTGCACACCAATTTTTGGCCTCAGGGAAGTCTGTTTTTAAGCCCCTAGCATATTGAATGCAAATTCTGGTTTTAATTAAATGTCAGTCAATACTACTAATTATGCTGTGCACAGTTTCTGGCTCATATTCACTCCTGTTCTGGTTTTAGATAGAATAAATGAGTCTAACTCAAATTGTGTGGATGCATACGTTATTGTCAATATAAACAAAGTGAGTGTGGAACATTGTCTTCCTCTTTTTGTTTTATTTATTTCAGGGGTGGGGAACCTCCAGCCCGCGGGCCTCATACGGCCCGCCAAATCATTCTATCTGGCCCACGGCGGGGCCGGGGTTGAGTCAGGCACTGGGGCCGGGAAGCGCCTGGGGGAGCCGCCCCCGCCTGGTGGCTCTGCGTGCGTCCCTGGCCGGCGGCGGCTCCCCCAGGCCCGCGCAGCTCCCCCAGGTGCTTCCCGGTCCCTTCGCCGAGCGCGGAGCCGCCCCCGTCTGGCGGCTCCGCGCGTGGGCCTGGGGGAGCCGCCGCTGGCCAGGGACGTGCGCGGGCTGCCAGGCGGGGGCGGCTCCGCGCTGAAGGTAGGGGCCGGGAAGCACCTGGGGGAGCCACTGGCGCCGCGCGGCCACCATTAGCCGGGTGGCGAAAGGAGGAGCCGCGGGGAGCTCACGGTCAAGGGGGTGGGTGGGGGGAGGCTGGGCTGGGGGGCAGGCAAGGGGGCGATGGGGGGGGGAGGCCAGGCTGGGCAGGCGGGGAGGGGGGCAGGAGACTAGGCTGGATGGGGTGGGCGAGGCGTGGGTGCAGGAGGGAAGGATGTTTGGTGGGGGGGAGGCTGGACGGGTCAGGCATGGGGGGCAGGAGGCTGGGTGGGGAGGGGGGAGGAGGTTAGGTTCAGTGGGATGGCCTGGGCCAGGCAGGGGTGGGGGAGGGAAGGCTGTTAGATGGGGGGAGGCTGGGCGGGGGTAAAGGAAGATCACCTCCTACACCCAGGCTGATAGCGGGTGCTGACTGGGGCAGGCAGCAGGACCCCGGCTGGCAAGGGGCCAGCGGGGGAAACCCCAAAGCAGTGCAGGGCTAAGCACTCCGCCTGCCACTGCTTTGGGGTTTCCCCCGCTGGCCCCTTGCCAGCTGGGGTCTCAGCTCCTGTTGCCAGCCTGGGCTTCCTCGGGGGCGGGGGAGGGAGCGGCCCGCGAAGGACATTATAAATGTCCAAATGGCCCTTGGCAGAAAAAAGGTTCCCCACCCCTGATTTATATCAATACAACATATAGCACAGCAGTGGGCAAGGAGGGGGAATTTTATACAATACCAGGGCAGACATACTTATTCCAAATGCATCCTGGACTCTTCTGGCACTTTATTCAGTTCAGGCTTCTGCAGCTTTGTAATATCCCTCTAAAAAGATATGTGAAGCAATTGAAACATGGAGTGAAAACAATTTTTCTACATAATTTAAATGGGGTTTTGCTCCAACTTCCACCAAAGCATTCATCTGCAGACAGAGACATACTTTGGGAAAATTTAGCCCCCAAAGTGAATGTTTCGGAAAGATCTGAAGATGGGGAATTATAATGGAAAGTCATTTTCAACCACATCTATTGCTTGTTCCTGGCCACTGGTACAAGTTTTTTTACTATGTCCCTCTACCCATTACAAATGTTTGGAGGATACATTTATGTACTGTTTAAGCAATTCTAGAACTTGTTTTAGGTGTTAACTTTTTTTATTGCAGAGTCAGTCAGAGCCACCTCTGGGACAAGTATTGCATTTTAGTGTTGCTGTCCCTGTGTTTAGAGCTGTATCTCTTGTTGGCCTTTGGAGCCCAAGGAAGATAAATGAGAAGTCATTTTTCTTTTTCCAATTCTCCATGGAGTTCTTTTTCTGAAAGAGAGACTGTGCAACCCTTTAAAACTTAACAGCAAACATCAGCTGAAATAAATTTGTGTCTATTATTTTATTGCTCTAGATTTTGTAATGTAGAATAAGCAGCTGAGGTTTAGTTAACAGCTTGAAAGGTAATGAAAGTGATTATTTTTTATACCTTCAATTGTTGAACATCAGATAACTCTAAACCTAGATTCCCTGAAGGTCCCTGAGATGAGAAGTGGGATGATAAAGAATGGACTGAAGGAAAAGCTATTGAAATGCTGACCTCTTTGCCGCATGCCTAGAAACATAAGGAGGGAAGAAAAGGAGTCAGCAATACTAGCAATAAACATTCTATTATCCTAAAGTTGACTTGTTAGCACGTTGACTTCCCTGACTGCGGTAGACTAACAAGCAATATATGGAATGGCAACATTTTATTGGTATATTAAAGATTTCTAGCTATTCGCATAGGCTCTTAATCACAAATGGATAAAAATAGACACTGTCGCTTAGAATCAAGGATAAGTTAAAAGAACCGATGCTTATGACAAAGTAGCCATGAATGTTTATCAGCAGCCTTAAAGTATGTCACAGTCTAAGGGGATGGGGGTAGTAGAGTGGCGGAACCTTCAAAATTATGATCTTAATGCCTCAGGAATCTGTCAAGGGGCAGGATCTGCTTGCTGGAGAAAAATTGTTAACAGCCTGACATCTTCACCTTGTTACTCTCTACAAGAAGAAAAAGGAATAGTGCAACGTGGGGCAGTAAATTACATTTGAATCTCATTATTTCCTCCTCTACAGAGTAGAATCTTTTTAAAGGAAAAAACGTTTTGGGGAAATATCTGAGTGTGCTGTGGAAATGCATGTGCTTTTAGTGAATCATGTGGTAAGGTGGCACTACACAAACAGTGATTTTGACTCAAAAGCTGCCTTTCCATAGGAAGGGTATGGGACAGAAATACAGGGCTTGTCTACACTTACTGGAGGATTGATGCTGTGGCGATAGATGCATTGGAGGTCAATTTAGCGGGTCTTCCCTAGACCTACTAAATCGACCACTCTCCCATCGATCTGCTGTACTCCACTGATTAAGAAGAGCAGCAGCAGTCAGCAGGAAAGTAAGTATCTTCTGTTGACGTTGCATAGTGTGGTCTCCGCGGTAAGTAGATTGAAGCTACGTTGATTTGAGTTACGCTATTCATGTAACTCAAATTGCGTAGCTTAGATCAACTTTTCCCTGTAGTGCAGACAAGGCCATAGAGGTGTGCAATGCTGTGCCTACTCTTTCATTTGGGTGCTAACTCAGTGGTTTTCCTATTGTATTGCTGATTGGTTTTTGGGTTATGTGCTCAACCTAATTTTGACTTTTTATGTGCGGTAGATATTACTTAGTACTGAAATATGACTACTCAGCAGTAAGTGCAATAGAAAGTTGTTTGCTTTTTAATGAAAATTTACCCTTACAGTGTTTTACAAGCCACACATTTATTTTTGTATTGTGGTTGTACTGTCATAAGGAGCCTGTCATAAGGTCACCACGCTTACGCCTGAGTGCCCCCTCTTGACCACTGGCCTGCTCCTTCCCAATTAAGATACTATTCAGGGCCTCCCTTCCCAACTTTGCCTCTTTATTTTCTCTGTCGGGTTATTAGATACAGAGCATTCTTTGCCTGATTTGGGCTTTGTATAGCTTTATACTTCATAATAAACAAAAAGCCTTTTACTCTACCTGGGCTTCTCTTAATCACAAGATCATCCTGCCTCCCATATTGGCCCCCAAACTATTCAGAACAAAAGATCATTAACAATTAACTTTGCTTAACCTGATGGTAATTTCTTCAAGGAGAGCCAGTGCATGAGATTTTGAGGAGATTTAACACTATGGAAAGCTTGAAGGACCCTATGTGGTTTTGAATTACAGAAACGTAGCAATAATTAGACCAAGTCAGAATTTCAAATTTAGGTATTTTTTTCTAAAATGACTATAACCCCCGCCCAAAAAAAGTATAATTAATTTTCTTCAGGGTTTCAGAAACATGCTCCTTTGTCTTCTTGAGTAAACATGGCAATTTTCATACAAATTTCCCAGAAGTGAGAGGGAACTACATAGGATTGGAACTAGCTTCTATTATACAGCTCTAACTACCTCCTCTCCACAATTACTATTAGCTTTGTGGCTACAACTCTCTGAACTAATGGTGGGCAGTAGCTTGGTTGAATGGTAGGGTGAAGGGCAGTCAGGAAAAAAAAAAACCAGTCACATGATTTTGAACCATAAGACCATGCATGTGGGTAGCACATGTAATTTTTTATTAATACTACTCTTGTCCTCCTTCCTCCACTTTCATATTGCCTGTTACAATCTTGTGGTTTTAGTTTGTGTGGTCCGTGAGGCCTGGACCATATTTTTCAGTACAGTGACTAATACAACAATCAAATTAAATTGTGTAAAGTCATATGATTGAAATAACATACTGTGAGGCATTGAAGGGAAAAGGGAAGTAAGGCTATACCAGCCTCCAAGTCCAGACCCTCCTGTCCCCCAGTACATACATGCACATTCCTGACAGTAAGAATGCAATCCCGCTAACTCTTATATCCATAAAGTTACACACATGTGAGTATTTGCAGGATCAGGGATTTAGTTGGTAAGGGACCTTGAAGAGGCTTAGAGGGGAAATGTTTTACTATCTTAACTTTAATAGAGCCTGCTTCTCAGTCAGTAGGAGTGTTGCTTTTGTTTTCAAAAAGGATGAGGGCTGGGTCTTTAGATCTAGCAAAAAAACAACCACCTCTCTTTTTTCAAAGAAATCAAGGTGGGAGAAATGAAATTGAAAAGAAATGCACTGGGAGATTAAAGAAGAAAGAGGAGAAAAATCAAAATTAGAAGATGTAGGAATGTACAGAAGAACCTGAAATTGCTAGCCAAGATTTTTTTCTGCTTTTAATCTTTTGAAAGAGATTACTTTCCTGTATTCCCCAACTTCTAATACATTAGGTCTGTGAGACACTATCGTATCTGAAAATCTGGGATTCAGACCAAGAGGAGATTCATTGAGTGCTTTCTGCTGACCAGTGTAGTCCTGATGTGCTGACTGCCAGATGTTAATCAATGTATGACATTGGGCATGTTATTTAAAACAAAAAAAGAGAAAGAAAAATTGGTAAGTAGCCTGGAGAGAAATGAAAATGTGAAAGAAGAAAAATGGGAAGGAGAGACCACAGAAATATTTTACCCCACATGATAGGTAACACTGCACACCAATCTATGGTGTCTACAAGACTCAAAAGGGTAAATCAAGGACAAGGCTTTTTAATCACAACTCGGAGTTCCCTTGTTATATTGTTGGATCAGAAGAGGCTTTCATTGTATTTTATAGTACTATTTGACTTTGGTCTTTTTAACTGGTTTATGGTTTTAGATATCCAGAGCCTGTTCTGCAGCCCATAGTCTGTCCAATTATCCATTTGGTGGGAGTTAAGTGGACGTGCATGGACTGCAGGGCTGGAAATGTAATGTTTCATTCACTCAGATCTTTAATTTGTTTCCTGCAAAGAATGTTGGCATGAACTATTTGAACTAATTTGAAGCAAGATTTCTAAACTGATACAAAATGAATACTACCGCAAGTGGTGGTAGGTGCCCCTACGTGGTATCGGGGAAGGACGAGAGGTAGGAAGTGAAATGTGGAGCGTGAGCGTGTAACATTGTTCCGTTGGTGCAGTTTGGAAGCAAACTGGCTGCAGGGCATACAGCCGATTTGTGTTATGGAAGGGAGGGAGCCAGGGGGCTCTCATGGCAGGAGCCCAGTGAAAAAGGCCAGAGGGCCTGGGGTAAGAGAGGAGCACCTTCTCACAGGACCCACAAGGAAAACCTGAGGGGTGAGCAATAAGGCTTCCCCCACCTCCTAGAAAACATTCAGGGGGGTCTGAACGGTGGAGAGCCCCAGGCACTGACCTAGTACTCAGGGACCCACCCAGTCCACCTAGTACTTGGGGATTCACCTAGTCCAGGCGATCTCAGATTTTGGTGGTTTTTGCCAGGACCAGCCTATGGCACACCAGGGGGGGACTCTGCCACATGCACACACAAAGGTGGGGGTTGTGTAGCAGGGGCTCCCCAAGGAGGTCTCCTCCCTTGGTGATAACCATGATAGCTGCTTCCAGGTCTTGTTATTTGGGGGGGTATGTAGCATGTCATCATGAAGTTTCTGGAGTTTAAATATCCTATCAAGTTGACCATTAAAAGAAAAAGTATGGAGAAAACCCTCTCTAAGAGCAAAAAAAGAACTGTACATTGCAACTCTTCTGTTAAATTAATGCTAAAAAAGAAACCCAACTGTTTAAATGGAGAAAACTGCAGTGGAATTTAAAAACAGGGTTATTATTTCCTGAAGGAACTGCAACAGCTGAATAACTCTTATAAAGTACTTGTGACAATTCACATTTTGCAGTGCTGTGCTCCATTTCTCTAATTGTTAATGAATCCTTCAGGGACCCATCCACTTAAGGTCTAGCCCTAACAGAATGGTTACTACTCAGCTGACAAGGAGACTAAGTGTGTAGAGGGGAGAAAAAGAGAGGAGATCATGTTGGTAAGAGGGAGTATGCATGAGAATTGTCAAGTTGTAGGACTGAAAAGTATTTTAATGTGGTGGTCATAAACTATGCTGAATTAAGTTCTGTCACTAATTGTCAGTATTAACACCTTGAGCACCAGATCGAAGGCCAAATTCTGCCCTCTCTTATGTTCCATGAAAGCTCCTTCACTTCAATGCAGTTGTGCAGTGTAAGCTCCTTACCTTTCATGGTCAGGGCACCCTCTCTGCTGGCATTGGAGAATCAGTATGCCCACTAGACATTTTCTCGTGAGGCCTGGCTTAATGGCTGTGTAATCACACAAATAGCAGTTCAAACCTCCAAAGGAAGATGAAGAAGCAACTAGTCAGCCAGGCCTTCTGCCTGGGGTGAGCAGAAACAGTGTATGGGTCAGGCCTCCTGGACATGGGCCAAGTAAATAAACAGTCAATATTACTGGCCTTCTGGCCTAAAGCCTAGCACACACCGAACCCCATGTGCAGAGTTGGGGAACCCAGGCCCACTCTGCTCCACTAGCCCACAGCATAGGACGCTAGAAGTGATGGATAATCACCCGACAGGGTCAGCAGAAAAACATGCTATTGCTGCTAACCTCCCAGAAGCACAACATAACTAAAGTCTTGTTCCCCTAGGCTACTTCCTATCAGCTCATGGTGGCACTGCTCCCCCATCGCTGGGACCTGGCAATCAGTCTCACAATCAGGCAGTCCTTCCTTTACTCTCGCCTCAGCGTCTTCCAGCTCCCGGGATAGTGGTTTGCCTTTTCTCCTGGCTACCAGTCACAGGCTTAATGATCTCTTCTCCCCTGAGAAAGACATCTGCCTTCTTCCCTGGTTCAACCTCAACTGAGTTGCAGGGCCCTGCTTTTATACTTCCTGTCCTGCCTCTGCACATCTTGCAGAGGGGGTGGGGCAGGAGGAGTTAAATCCCTCTGTACTAGAGAGAGGCCATTTTAATTCACTGCATGCAGGATATATATGAGAGCAAAATTTGGTTCCATGTATGCGCTCAGGGACTGACAATTTCATATGCCTTTAGCTGTGCGATATGCAAGATCTCTAGATATTTGAAATATTTGATATCACACTCTTTGGGACAGGGACTGTGTCCTCATATGTTCATACAGTGTCTAGCATGGTCATGCTTACCTCTGTTACTTTGATCACTGCTGTTTAAAATATCTTCTTATTTTTTTAAAATCTATATAATTTATTACTAAGGCTATGGCCACAAATTCTGTGTAGTCTGAATTGTACTTACACAATTTATTGTCTAATACTCCTGCTTTTGCTGAGCACATTTAGACCTAGCTGTCTTAATAGAAAATGATTAGTAGGTAATTAATCAGCATCTCCTGGTTCAGGCAACTACCTTCTGAAACTTAGGGTATGTCTTCACTACAGCATTAGTTCGATTTCCTTTATGTCGATCTTGTGAACGCGACGGTATACAGTCGATGTTGTGTGTCTTCACTACGCAGAGCTAAGCACAGCAAGTCGACAGTGTCTGTCTGCAAAACTTTTGCAGGCGTCGACATGACATGCGTTGCACTCTGGGTACCTATCCCACAGTTCCCTGATCCCCCAGCAGGCACCATTTCGAGTGCAGCATTGTGGGTAGGCATTTCCAAATTTCGCGCCCTTTTTCCGCGCCGCCCACCCCCATTACAAGCGGTGCCCTGTGGGTAGGCATCCCATAATTCGCGCCCTTTCTCCGCCGAACTAACGCCATAGCATTGCAAGCATGGAGCCCGCTGACACCACGGCTGCAGTAATGGCTGTTGTGAGGACCTCGATCACGGTTGCTGAGTTCCTGCTGCACCGTCTGCAGAGGAGGAATGCGATCCGGGGAGAACCGCGCTTTCTGGAACCCGATGACAGTGAGGAGGAGATGGACGAGGACAGCGGGGACGACAGGGACACTGACGTGCACAGCGGGGACGACAGGGACACTGACGTGCACAGCGGGGACGACAGGGACACTGCCGTTTTTGCAAGTAGGGCGACTGACAATCTGTCAAAAATGGTGGCAATGGGGCAGGCTCATGCCATCGAACGCCGATTCTGGGCCAGGGAAACAAGCACAGACTGGTGGGACCGCATAGTGCTGCGGGTCTGGGATGACTCCCAGTGGCTCAGAAACTTCCGCATGCGAAAGGGCACCTTCATGGAACTTTGTGACTTGCTGTCCCCGGCCCTCCAGCGCAGGAATACCAAAATGAGAGCGGCCCTTACAGTGGAGAAGCGAGTGGCGATAGCCCTCTGGAAGCTTGCAACGCCAGACAGCTACCGGTCAGTCGCGAATCAGTTTGGGGTGGGTAGGTCTACAGTGGGCTTTGCTGTGATGCAAGTAAGCAGGGCAATCGTCGAGCGGCTGCTACACCGGGTTATAAACCTCGGAAACCTGCAAGCCACAATAGATGGCTTTGCCGCCATGGGATTCCCTAACTGTGGTGGGGCTATAGATGGGACTCATATCCCTATCCTGGCACCGGACCACGAGGCCGCCGAGTACAGAAACCGGAAGGGATATTACTCAATGGTCATGCAAGCAGTGGTTGACCACAAGGGACGTTTCACCGACCTGTACGTGGGGTGGCCGGGAAAGCTTCATGACGCTCGAGTGTTCAGGAACTCTAGGGTTTTTAGACAGCTGCAGCAAGGCACTTTCTTCCCCGACCAGAAAATTTCCATGGGGGGGGTCGAAATGCCGATCGTGATCATTGGGGACCCAGCCTACCCCCTAATGCCCTGGCTTATGAAGCCCTACACAGGAGCCCTGGACAGGGGTCAGGAGCTGTTCAACTACAGGCTGAGCAAGTGCAGAATGGCCGTAGAATGTGCATTTGGCCGCTTGAAGGGGAGATGGCGTTCCTTACTGATACGCTCAGACATCCGCGAGAGAAATATCCCCATTGTTATTGCTGCTTGCTCTGTGCTCCACAATATCTGTGAGAGCAAGGGGGAAACGTTTATGGCGGGCTGGGAGGCAGAGGCAAATTTACTTTCTGCTACTTATGAGCAGCCACACAGCAGGGAAAGTAAAAGAGCCCACCGTGAGGCCCTGCGCCTCAGGGACGCCTTGAAAGACAGTTTTATCAGTGCCCGAGATGGCGTTTGAGAATCTGCTCCCTTGCTGTGCTGTAAGCCTCCTGCCCTTGAACCCTCTTTCCCTCCCCCCTCCCCATGCTTTCCCTCCCCCCTCCCCATGCTTGCAGAGAAAATAAAATCACTGTTTGAAAAATCATGGTTCCTTTATTGGTTACTCGGAAATACAAATACAGGGGATCACTGTCCTGGTATCCTGGAGGGAAACCGGCAGTCGCAGTGGGGAGGAGCGGGCAAAGGAGGGGGGGGGTGGAGAGGAGGGGTTGGCAAGACTCAGCAGCTTTCAAAAGTGTTCCGAGAATGTAAGCCTGCTGCTGCTGCTGCTTCTGCTGGCTTGTGGGGTAGAGTGGAGCGGCCCACGGAGCTTGCCCCCCCGTGTTCTCAACCCGCGTCTGGGTGGGGAAGCTATGGGAGTTGGGGAGGGGGGGAGGTGGTTACACAGGGGCTGCAGAGGTGGTCTTTGGTCATGCTGCAGCTCCACCAGAGATCGCAGCATGTCGCTCTGGTCCTCCATTATGCGGAGGAAAGCATCCATGCGTCTTTCCTCACGTTCTACCCTCTTTTGTTCAGCGGCTCTCCATTCCTGCCTCTCTCGATCCCTTGCCTCTCTCTCTCGATCCCTTGCCTCTCTCTCTCGCTTCCTTTCCTCTCTCTCTCGATCCCTTGCCTGAATCTCTCGATCCCTTGCCTGAATCTCTCGATCCCTTGCCTCTATCATTCTTTCCCTCCATTCCGTCTGGCGGGCTGCCTCAGCGCGCGAGTTCTCCACGAGTTCAGTAAACATCTCATCGCGCGTTCGCGTTTTCTTTTTACGCTTTCTTATCTGCGGTGCACGGCGTGATGAGGAGGCAGGGGGGTTGTGAGATACTTGTTGTTCATCTGTGCGCAAGTGTGGGAAAAGAAAGTTTGAAAGTTATGAGACAGATACATTCAAGGTTAGGAGGCAGTCTCGGACTGTACACAATGGGAGTAGTATTCCATTTGCAACCTCAGTATTCAGAGGCCTGATATGATTTCTGTACAAGGTCATGTTGTACACCTAAAACTGACTGACAAGCTCTCAGAAAATTCAGAGCATCTCAGACACATATGCGTGCCTCAGCCCAAGACGGCTTCTGAAATCACCGTGCAGCCGGACATGGTAAGTTAAAAGTGGCGCTTGCATACTGTAGAGTAACCCCGCCCCCTTCCCCCCACCGCGTGGCTGGCTCCCACTGAAGCCGCAAACTGCAAAGCAAATGCCAAAAAATCTCTCGCTAAGGGCTAAGGTCTTTTTGGGGCTCTTCAGACCGCGTGCAGACGGCTCGGATTCCCTGCCAGCTAACGCTACGGGCTGGGGGGGGGGGCGGCGGTCAGCGTTCGTGGGGGGGGGGGGGTGCTCGGTTCGTCGGCCCTCAGCAGAAAAGAGAACTTTGCAGCTGGGACTCTTTATCTCCCGACTAATTGCAGTCCGTATCTCAAACAGGCAACCCTGAATGACATCACTTTGCTGAGAATTTCTCGGAGAGATAGGGAGCGCATGCTCCTTGAGTCCATGCAAAGTCCTGGTCCATACGCCGCAATGCTAGCCTGCTCAATGATACCAGACAACCTACTACTTTCGTGGCGTGGGTTGGTGTCCTATCACGGGGGACCAGATAAGGCAGCTCTCCCCAGAAATCTGCTGCGCTGGATTCATCGCTACCTCCTGGAGAGCTTCATTGAAATGTCCGCGGAGGACTTATGGTCAATCCCGGAGTATATTGACAAACTCTTTGAGTAGAAATTGACCAGCAATGAAAGCACGCTAAGTCCTTAGGGCAAGTTACTCATTAATAAATGCTTCCTTTACAAAATCACGCGTCATGTAATCCCTTAAAAAAGAAACACTTACCCCCCTGGGAGGCTTGGGAGGGTACTGGCTCCAGGGTGACAAACAGCTCCTGGCTCTCTGGGTACAAGGGTTCTCCGCTGGGCTCCTGCTGCTCCGTGAGATTTTCTTCTTCATGCTCGTCCTCCTCGGAATCAGTCTCCTCCCTGACGATGATCCCATCGGTGGAGTCCACGCACACCGGCGCGATGGTGGTGGGGGCGCCCCCCATTATGGCATTTAGTTCATTGTAGAACCTGCATGTCCGTGGCGCGCCCCCTGATCGCCCGTTTGCCTCCTTGGCTTTCTGGAAAGATTGCCGCAGCTCCTTAATTTTCACGCGGCACTGTGTGGTGTCCCTGTTGTGGCCCCTTTCCAGCATGGCCTTGGAGACTCTTCCGTAGGTGTTGGCATTCCGTTTGTTGTTTCGTAGTTCCAACATCACGGATTCCTCTCCCCAGATAGCGATGAGATCCAGCACCTCACGAGTGGACCATGCTGGAGCTCTTCTCCTCTGGCTGGTTTCCAGGGTAGATGAGCTCATCATGGATTCCTGTGATGCTGAGCTCTGCATGGCGGCTAGTGCTGATTGCTCTGAATGGCGACTGATCAGTTCAGGTGAGCTGGCCACGCTGACCAAACAGGAAATGGCATTCAAATGTTCCCGGGTCTTATCTACCTGGCCAGAGCAGCGAGTTCAGAGTGCAGTGCAGAGCGGTCACAGTGGAGCAGTAGTGAGGCAGTCCAGAGCGGTCAGAATGGAGCATTGTGGGACAGCCTCTGGAGGCTATTAATGTCGGGTTCCGTCTTCACTAGCCCACGGTCGAGCTTGGAACGTCGAGATTAGCCTTATGCCACTGGTTAGGCTGGAGTGCCAAGATCGATCTTTAAGGCCCTTTACATCGACGTTAAGGGCATGTATGTGAAGACAGGTACACGTTTACTTCGACCTAACGTCGTTAACATCGATTTAAAGTGGTAGTGAAGACATGCCCTTATCATAATTCACCTCCATTAGCCAATACTTATAGACTTTAATTTCCTCATAATATTATATAGAACACATCAGCTAATATTAAGGGATCTGACTGCATCTCTTTGAGCTAAACAACATATATTACAGAGCTCTGTCCTTATTTTCATTCTGCACATTTCTGTTACCAATGTCATGATCTGGAGTTCAATATGGGGCAGGTTTGTCAAAGTGAATAGCAATTTCAGACTTACATTGTGCAGAGTGTGTGGAAATTCTCCCTCCCAACATAATTATTTTTAAATATCAAGATTAAAATATAATTTTAAAGTGACAGGTTTAAAATATAGAAATTCCCTTACCCAAGCTAAGTCTAGTTGATACTGCTCCATTTTTGCTTTTGTTGTTCTCGATTGTAAGCATATTTGAATTAGGAATTACATCAACAGGAAGTCAATATTTTTTGGGGAAAATATTTTTTATTATCTTTGTGTTTATCTGATTTGTACAAGATGAGTCATGTGAGGCGTCATTCGAAAAGTTATGATTTGCTGAATATTATCCTATTTGTATGCATATATCATTTTTGTATTTAAAGTTATGAATATTGACTGTGTATCTGTATTTCAAATGTAGTTACACCTGGGTGACACTCACTAGGCAAAATGCTTCAAGCCTAGACAGCTAGTGGGGAAGAGCCTATTCAAGATAATGAGCCATTTGGAAAAACAATAGGCCTGAGGAGAAACTCTTCCCACACCTGGTGAGCGTTCCTGAGAATGCTCCAGAGAGCCTGCAAGTAATGGTTACTATGACTCTGCAAGGGTATGACACTGGACAACATTTTGGGTATTTTTCCACAAACTGGTCTGGCAACTGTTTTTGGAACAAAGCGTTCCTGCCATATGGAAAAGCTATATAAGGCAGGGAGTGACATCATGTGTTCTTCACTCCCCCACAACTCAACACCTAAGAGAAGCTCCTAATGAAAAGGACCTGGAACAGTGGTGGGGAGCCCAAGCTGAAAAGCAAGTGCAGCTTGTGTCTTGAGAATCTGCAAGCTTGCTTGTATCATCAGTCAGGGTGAGAAATTGCTAATTCATATCCAATCTTTCTAGTATCTTAGACTTAGTTTGCGGTTTTGTTTATTTACTAGGTAATCTGTTTTTTATCACTTATAATCACTTAAAATCTATCTTTTGTAGTGTGGCAGAGTGGAGTAGGTCTGGAGGACCCCTGCTCGTGGCCCTGCATCATCCTGCCCCAGAACAGAGCAGAGAGAAGTCCTCCAGGAAGCCTAAAGTGGCTGCAAAGGCGTGGCCAATCAGAGGGGCTGACAGAGCAGCCAATCCGGGGCCAGAAAGGCCAGACCAGAGAAGTCAGTTGCTGTGTGGCGCTCAAGGAGTGAAGACCGGGTGGCTGGAAGACCAGTAGTACCATGGACAGCTCCCTGTGGAGCACTCACTGCAGACAGGACAGAAGCCCAGGGAAAGCTGCTGAAGACTGGGTGCTGGCTGGCGGGAAGAGCAGCAGAAAGGGCAGGCTGAATCCCAGCGGGACTGGGCTCAGAACCTGGCCAGGCCAGTGAGAGTCCTGAAATGTGTCCTGCTGCTCTGGTTGAAGACCAGGCCCAGGGAGGCCTGCTGAACACCAGCAGCTACAGGTACCGAGGTGGGCCCCGGCTGAGTTATTGAAGAAAGCAGTACCTCGGGGAGAAACCTTAGAGCTATGGCCCCACACCAGGGCCATGGTAAGAGCTTGGACTGCATACCGTGAAAGGGAGGAACAGTGTTTGCGGATCGGTTGGAGGGCTGAGTCACTGAGACCCGCCAAGAGGAATGCTGGGGAATGCTCGCAAGAGGCGGGTGCCATCCTGATATAAGAACTAAAACCAAAAGCAGGCTCACACCAAACCAACCAAACGGGGCTGCCCATGAGAAGTGGGTGCCACCCCAAAAAAGACTGTGATTGCAGGTATATTGGCAAGAGAAAAGGGGCGCTCATGAGAGATGGGTGTTAATCCTGTTACATTTAGTTAATAAACTTGTTTTATGTTTTAACTGAAACCACTGTGCCTTTGACCGACGTGTCTGGGAAAAATCTCAACTGTTGTGTTGGGTGATAAACCCATCACAGCCGAACATACTGATTTTCTCCCAGATCATACAAAAAGAAGAAGTGAATTGCCTCTTTTACAGCTAAGTTTCCCCCTCTGGACTCAGACGCAAAGACAATTTTCTGTGGGTCCAGGAGTCTGGGGGGGGGGGGGGGTGAGCTTGTGTAGAAGTACATCATGGTAAATCTGCCCAAAAGTTAACACAGCTAGTGGTTGCACTGAGCCCCTTTAATGCTGGGGGGACCCACCTTGACATGGTGCTTCAGAACCATCTGCTGGCAGGAGAAGCATTGCCAGTCTGACCCCAAAAGCTTTGAGCTGCTAGGAAGCAGAGGGTCTGGTTGCAGATGCACAGGACCTTGCCTATGCAGCTAGCCCGATTCCTCTAACCAGCCTGCTGGAATTCCTGGGCTTTGGTGTCAAGCCTTTCTCTGTTCTACAAGGAGGAAAGGCAACCCCTGTCTTCCTTCCCATCCACTGACAATGACAGTGAATTCATATATATTCTTTCTTTGGGTACTTTTTTTGTGGGGAAGATAGGATATGACAAAACATCTATGAGAATTTGTCAAACACAGATCCACGTTTTATGTTGTTAGATCAGCAGTCATATGTTATTTACATAGATCACTATTGAGTGTCACAGTGCTATGTGGCTTGTCATGCAGCATGTTTCAGAGCACAAATGGGCTTCCAGCATTCAATGTCAGGTCATTGGAAATTTCTCCAGAGCCATCAATTTTAAATTTGTGCAAAGAAGAATATGTGAGAGAATTAGGAGACTTCATCTTGGAATTCCTTATTCTCTTACCGTTTTGCACATACAACTCCCGGTTCCTTCTATGGGCGCTTTATACAACGATCAAGGGTTGAGCATGGTTCTTAATTTTTAGTTGCATATGCACAGCAAGACTCTTTGTATCTTGGTTTAGTCATAAAGCAAGTTAATCAAATTGCACACAGAAAGTACTAAGCAATTTGAAAATGTAGCTTAGATTTAATGTCCTTCTAAAAGAGATTAGCTAGCCAGGAGTTGTTACAGATTCTTGCTGGTGAGCTTCCAATAAACTACAGAAATGTCTTATACAGAAGAAAAACAGCCTTTTACGGGAAAGATGCTTAGATATTTACTAATCTAAGACATAATAACCTTCTTCAAGTGCTGTCCTCATTATATATGTTTGTAGCGGGGCAGTCACCTGCTCTGGCCCCAAAGGGGTTAAAAGCAGCCCTGGAGAGGGAAAGCAGCAAAACCCAGGCTGAGTAGAATAGCAGCCACAGCTGTGGCCAGTTGGCATAAAAAGCTCCTTGGGTCCTCGCATAAAAGGGAGCCCCTGCTTGGAGACTTATGCATGAACAATAGAAATGTTCTAGGAATGTTTGTGTCATTTGTGTGGGCTTCACCTCTGTGCTGGCAGTTAGGATGTGCTCTACAGATTGCCAGTGGGCTGTGAGTTCTTCAGTGTAGATGCTAACAAAACTCCCACTGCATCTTGCATCACTTTCATGAGTACATCTACATGGCCAAAATCTGAAGTAATTATCAGTTTCTAGTAAGGGCCAGATCTTCAAAGGGATTTAGACACCTTGCATCAATTGACTTCAAACGGAAGTAGGCACCTAAATGTCTTTGGGGATCTGGGCCTAAATCCTAACTCAGGCAAACTCCCATTGGTGATCAAAGGTGATCAGAGCAGCTACTTCCTGCATAATGGTGAAGCACACACAACTGAAACACCAGGTGGGCCCTACCATCCTAAAAAGTTTCCGCTGAACCTCCGTCTTCAAGCTCCGCTCCTCTGTATGCCTGTGTCTCATTTTAAATGAAGTCTATTAACAAGTTGCTTTCTCTGTCAGGTGTTTCTTTCTTTTCTGTAAAATCAGTAAATTAGGTGATGAGACAGTAGCTTTCCTGAGCAATGACTAAGTGAAAACTGATAAAGACTTCAGGATTTTTCATGTAACCTATCAGGTGGCTGCATAGGAGGTGGTATATTGGGATGCTAGGAACATTTTGTTGGATGATCATATACAAAAATTGAGAATCATTAATACAAGATTGGCACCACAATACAGAGATCTTGTACTTATTTATTATAGTAATATCATGTCAATGTGATTTATTTTTCATGTTACTCTGACTGCACTATGAAAACAGCATCCTTTTGCCATAATCCTGTCTTTCCAGGACACATTTGCGCCAGAGATCATTCAGCAAATGTAACTTTTCATGTTACATTTTACAATTGGTTTTTCTTTTGTTGCTTGGGGTCTGTGCCAACAGCAAGTAGAAAAAAAATCAAGAGCTTTGATTTGTATTGTGCATGTTCATCTAACCTTGCAGCTGCCTTTTCATATTGTTAATATACTTGAAACAAGTCAGAGATTCAGCTAATACAATTGCATGTCTGCCTCTCAAATGACTTTATTGGTTCCTGCAGCTTACCATTTGGCAAATGACTCAATTGAAAAATGTATTGTATGCTTTCTTATAGAATGAGAGCAATAAAACAAGCATAATGAACTATTAAAAGGAAGGCATTGGAACTCAGCCTTGTTTAATAATGACACAATTTTGTTCCCTCCTCCCCTCTAGAATGACTTTTACATCTATTAACTTTTCATTTTTATGCTCTGATGGCTAGCAGTTCATTTCTGGACGGGAAAGTTTCCCCATCATATAGTATATGGGAGCTTGCTCAAACAATAACAGTAGAAGATATTCCTTAAAGAGCATGACTTCGCCTCCTTATCAAACTTATAATGTACCAAAACAGCTTCCCTGTTAGCCAAATGCTACTTCTCCATCACCCTGAGTGTGGAAGGCCCTACATACAGCAGAGCTGCTGAGGTTAGGCTGCAAAGGGAGATGCCCCAAGCGCTGTATGCCATGGGATTCCAGTCCACTGCAGTTCAGAATGAGTAGGGAGAGGTATAGGGGGCCCAAGGGAAATTTTCAGGGGACCTGTCACTATGTACACCCAACAGCCTAAAACACCTCCAACAGGAAGTGTAAGGAATCTGTAAGGAAACAAGAGGCTACTAGAGAGCAGGAGGCTTTGGTAGTAGCAGTGAAGTGGCACTGCAGACTTCCAAGGCCATCAATTGACTCACTGCAGGTATCTTAAGGTCTACAGAAGGTCACCAGGAGCTGGGCCTTGGTGAGAGGAGACAGTGGATCCAGGGGACATTCCTTCCATTCTGGCAGGTTTCAGAGTGGCAGCTGTGTTAGTTTGTATTGGCAAAAAGAACAAGGAGTACTTGTGGCACCTTAGAGACTAACAAATTTATTTGGGCATAATTTTTTTCAGGCTAAAACCCACTTCATCAGATGTCTAGAGTGGAACTATTTTCCTGTGTTAATTTTCCCCTTCTTTTTTTACAAACACCTTCCTGTCAACTGTTTGAAATGGACCATCCTGATTATCACAACACATTTTTTTTCCCTACTGCTAATAACAGCTCACCTTAATTAATTAGCCTCTTAGACTATCTATCTATCTATCTATCTATCTATCTATCTATCTATCTATCTATCTATCTATCTATCTATCTATCTATCTATCTATCTATCTTCCTAATATGTTCCTCTCTATACGTCTGATGAAGTGGGTTTTAGCCCACGAAAGCTTATGCCCAAATAAGTGTGTTAGTCTTTAAGGTGTCACAAGTATTCCTTGTTCTTTTTCCTTCCATGTTGGTCACTTCGCAACAGGCAGGAGACTTAGGGAGTGAGCAGCCGTATTCCCCAGCCACCACCTACTTCTCTGCCTGATGTGTGGTGCTTTCAACAGGTTAGTAGGCCAAGAGCTGGCCTACCATAGCCTGATAACTTTAGAAATTAGACTTAACTTTGGGCTTATGTGCTAGATCTCAGGTAGGAAACTCGATTATATTGGGTTTTATTGTTTTTACCAGTGATAAATATTCAACTTTTTGTGTATTTGAGTGTGAGGCAAAATCAGGCTTATAAGCAAAACACTGTTGTGATAACTCTGGAGTGGCTGCCATCATTCCATAGTCATGCTAAGATTATGAAAGATCAGGAGCACTGACTTCCCTTTACATAACCAATAGCAACCTAGCCAAACTACATTTGAATCAACAACAGACCTGGGTAAATAGCTGCTTTTTCAGTTCACTGGCTGTGCTAAAAATAATAATACAAATCTAGGTTTAGGTCAAGCTGTATGTGAAAACTTTTTTTTTTTTTTTTGTGAATTGAAATTTTTTAGTTCAGGTCAAATGAAATGGCAGTGTACTGTTTCCAGGCATATTTAAAAGAAGATCTGAATTTGGGTCTCCCCCTCCCAGGTGAGCGCCCTCACCACAAAGTTATTCTCAGGGCTCGTCTGCACTACTGGCCGGATCGATGGGCAGCAATCGATCCAGCATGGGTCGATTTATCGTGTCTAGCATAGACGCGATAAATCGATCACCGATCACTCTAGCCTCGACTCCGGTACTCCACCTCAACGAGAAGCGCAAGGGCAATCAAGAGTCTCCCATTGATACATTGCAGTGAAGACACTGTGGTAAGTAGATATAAATATATTGACCTCAGCTCCATTATTTACATGGCTGAAGTTGCATAACTTAGATTGATCTCCCCCTCCCCCTCAGAGCGTAGACTAGCCCTCACTTGCTTCTGGTGCCACCTCCCTGGTTTGTGAATTTAGCCCAAAATTATTATTATTGTTTTGGCTGAAACTATTTGGCAAATTTGTGTCAAATTTTCAAATAGTTTTGGGTTAACTGTTTTCTTCACTGAATAAACTATTAGTCTGAAAAATGTCACCCAGCTCTAATCGCCCATTCACATTGGAGGGACACACCTTTGCTACCCTGGTGTCTCACAAGCCAATGCATGCATCAGCGATTCCATGTCCCAAAGGATGTGTAGTTTGAGTTCTCACTCTTTAATTGAATAGAAGGGGTAGCGAATGCTATTGGCCTTAAATATAAAAGTAGACACATGTTGATTAGAAACATTAACAAAATGCTAATGCACAATTTTTCACATGTGCTGTTTAAAAAAAATAGAATGTGACCATACAATTTACAGAGTTGAAGTACTGTCAGTTATAAATGGTTCAATAAACTTAGTTACTATGGGATATTGAAATATTAGCAGAGCCCTGATCCTGTTTGCCAAATATTAAATCACTTTTAAGCATCAGATCAAGAATTTTTACCATCTTCAGGCTATATGGAATTATAGAACAAGTGCCATTTTTGATGAAGAACACTAAATAAGAACAACAACAAAAAGTTCTAAAATGTAAAAACTTTGAACTGTTTTAGTCTACCTATAAATAGGTTTCTGTGGCGTATTGCTCCTATATTTCTTCTAATCAAAATGTGGCTCTGCAACTTAAAAAGGGTTTTAAACAATTAATCATGCTTGGATTTTCATTAAGGATGTCTACTGGGAAATACACCAAGCATGCTACATTGAAAAAAATCAAGATGCAATAACTATTTATAGATTGGGCTTCTCTTTTTCTTGTGATATTTCACTGTAAATAGCTGATCAAAAGTAGAATGGTGTTCTTGTTTTCAACCTTGTTAAAATGGGTTTGATTAAATTAAAACTGAAGCAAAATAATTGACTTTTAAAAATGTGATTACATAGAAATCTAGGCCATTTAAAAATGATACTATAGTATAATATTTAAAGGGAAACTGTTAAGATATAAATCACCTATCGAAAAAAAAATCTCAGATGACTACAACAGAAAACCTAATTGACTTGTCTCCATTTTTGCTGCTGATTTCTTATGTTGCTTGTTCTTCAGCTTGGACACTAAAATTAAATGAGACAGTTTCACTTTTCGGGCCAGATCTTTGTCTGGGGTAATGGTCAATGGAGCGTTCCTGCTGTACACCAGCTGAGGATCTGGCTTTCTATTTCTAGTCAGTTTCATTTGCTGGCTCACATACCTTAGCCACATCAAGGAGTCCTTCTGACACCTTAGAGACAAACAAATTTATTTGGGCATAAGCTTTTGTGGGCTAAAACCTACTTCACCAGATGCATAGAGTTAAAAGTTCAGTAAGGTGTGTGTGTGTGTGTGTGTGTGTATGTATATATATTATAGTAATTTCCCATATAAATATATATGGGAAATTACTTTTTGTAGTGGCCCAGCCAATTCTTATTCGGGCTTAATTTGATTGTGTCCAGTTTGCAAATTAATTCCAGTTCTGCAGTTTTTTGTTGAAGTCTGTGTTTGAAGTTTTTTTGTTGAAGAATTACCACTTTTAAGTCTGTTATTGAGTGTCCAGGGAGATTGAAATGCTCTCCTACTGGTTTTTGAATCGTATAGTTCTTGATGTCTGAGCTGTGTCCATTTATTCTTTTGTGTAGAGAATGTCCAGTTTGCCCAATGTGCATAGCAGAGCGGCATTGATGGCACATGATGGCATATATCACATTGATGGATGTGTGGCTGATGTGGTTAGGTCCTATGATAGTGTCCCTTGAATAGATATGTGTACAGACTGGGCAACAGGGTTTGTTGCAGGGATTGGTTCCTGGGTTGGAGTTTTTGTTGTGTGGTGTGTAGCTGCTGGTGAGTATTTACTCCAGGTTGGGGAATTGTCTGTAAGTGAGAACTGGCCTGTCTCTCAAGGTCTGTGAGAGTGAGGGATCATCCTTCAGGATAGGTTCTAGATTCTTGATGATGCGCTGAAGAGGTTTTAGTTGGGGGGCTGTAGGTGACAGAGGCGTTCTGTTACTTTCTTTGTTGGGCCAGTCCTGATACTCACACTTTCTTGTCAACTGTTGGAAATGGGCAAAGTCCACCTTGATTGCATTGGCCTCATTAGCACTACAAAAGTAATCAACTGTTGAGAATAGGCCACTTCCACCATAATTGAATTGACCTCATTAGCACTGACCCTCATCTTTTCATATATATATGTATACTGCTTTTCATATATAGAATGGCAACTCCCATCTTTTCATATATATACTGCTTACTGTATTTTTCACTGCATGCATCTGATGAAGTGGGTTTTAGCCCGCGAAAGCTTATGCCCAAATAAATCTGCGAGTCTCTGTTCAGATGAGTTTCTGTCTGCATCCTGTAAACACTTGCCCATACCGGTATTGCCCTGGCCTCTTCTTTTGTCATTCAGGTTTGAACACATTCTAAAACTATATGCATTTCCTCCCCTTTTGGGGGAGAAGCCAGACTTTGGGTCACCTGCTCCTGCCCTGGCCTCATCTTTTGTCATTCAGTTTCGCTTGCACTCTTTAACAATGTGCATTTCCTCACCTTTGGGGGCGAAGCCAGACTTTGAGGCACCTGCTCCCCTACTTGGTGTTAACTTTGCTTGTGCCAATCAGAAGTGAACACAAACAGGTTTTGGGACCCGTCCCCTATGACACTTTTGTGATGTCATAGTTGGTATTTATGTTTCTGCCTGCCATGTGCAGACAGAGAGAGGAAAACGAATCCCGTGTATCCCGTGTATCCCGTGTACCCCACGTAACCGAGCCTGATCAACTCGAAGCCTCTCTCTCAGCTCACGTGTTTCAAATAGAGCTTATGTGTCGTGTCATGCGTTGGTTTGTATTTGTAAGTATGAATTATTACTAAATGCTGCATCTTTGTTTGTAAATAATGTTAGCAGGCATTTTAGTCATTGCATGTTTTAAGTTTTATTAAGTCTATTAGTTAGTCAAAAAACTGCTCCCTTACCCCTTGTAATTATCCCCAGTAAAACTTTAAATTGATTAATTTTACTTGTGTGTGTGTGTGTGTGTGTATCTGCAGCTCACGTCCTGACCCACACTCCCCTTGCGTCTCTTACCTATATAGTTTATTGCCACGTGCAACCTGGTAAATAACAGGCCTGCAATTTTTCCTCGCCCCTGCGAGTCCGTGGCAATCCACATGGCGTCACGAACAGGGCGCAAGGGAGTTGGGCCATGCCCGTGGCACGCTGCAGATCATGCAGGTGATGAAACTGAACAGTTCCAACATTTGCAGTTTCACCCTTTAAGTAGCCAAAATTCGACTGATCTAAAATTAGATTGCTCTCTACAACCTCAGTGCACGGAGACTGGAGAGAGCATGAGTCTGGCACACAAATTATTGTGCCAAATGATAGTAGAATTGGATTCAATTAAGAAAACCGAAAAATTGAGACCTGATGAATGTAAATCTGAGGATGTTTCCACCGTCTTGTTTAGCATGTTAAGCAAAGCCCTTGATCTGTGCTCTGTCCTCCACGGGGGCACAATGTTTGCAGCTAAGCAAGCAGCCCCAAGCTCCCCTAAGGAGGGGGGAAATAGCTGTTTGTCTGGAGAAGGTTTCTCCAAGTGTTTGTCTGTGCAAGAAAGCCATTTGCCTGTGAATAAAGTTCCTGAATGCCTGCCTAATGTCTCAGAAGTGAGTGTGGAATTAGATACAGTGCAGGAGGAACTCATTGGTCAGGAAAGGGTTTCTCTGAAGCAGGTTAAAGTGAATGAGCAGGTTAAAGTGAATGAGCAGGTGGAAGTACTAACTGTGGAAAGAAAGAGTGAAATAATTTTACCTAGTACAGCTTGTAAAAGTGAACCTGAAAAAAGCAGCAGTGTATCAGTTGGGAGTGTGCCTTTGTCTGTCAGGGGTATTGACTTGCCTATGGAGGAAGCTACCTCAGTCTCTAGGCAGTTGTCTGTGTGCTGGGACAAGGGAAGTGAGATCCCAGGCTGTGTGTCTAGTGAAGGAGAATGTGTGTCTGAATCTTCTTTGTCTGGGCAGCAGACAAAAGGTGCTTTTCAGATGGTTGAGAATAGTGTAGTGTCAGAGTTAGTTGTGGATTCAGCTAAAGCTCAGAAGGGGAATAGTTCTGAGTTTGTGTCTGCTGGGGAGGAAGGCTCTATAACTAGTTTTAATCTGGTTAATGTCTTAGCAAGATCCCAGAGACCAGATGATTCTGGTGCTTGTATTTTGCCTGCTGCTAGTGTAGTGCAGCAGAAGGGTGATTTGGGTATGTTACCTACCACCAGCTTTACAACAGAAAGCAAGGAGGAAGAAATTCCTGAACTGGTATCTGGCAAAGGGGAGAAGAATGACTCTAGCCTCTTGTCCAGTCAGTCTGTGAGCTTGCCTGAAAGGGGATTTTGTAGAAATCACCCTGATGGGCCAAAGATGATCAGGGATGTGAGTAAAGCCCAGAAAGAGTCTGTTATTGCTCAGGAAAGTATTCCTTGGGAGCAAGCCCTAGGTGAAGGGGGTAAGAATGGGATTTCTGTGAGTGGTGAATTGTTTCCTAAAGAAGTTCCTGAGGGAAAAATGTGTAAGCAGTCTGCTGCAGTTAAAAAGTGTGAAAGTGATTTGATCGGGGATAGCTTTGAGGAGGAATTGGGGCAGCCCTATAACCAAGTAGCTGTGTTTAACCAGTTTGATGGGGAAACAAAATTGTTCAGAGAGAAATGTCTACATGCTGATTCTGCAAGTGAACAGTCTGTTTTCCAGGTTAAAAGAGGTGGTGCAATTAGTCCCATAAGGATGCAGGGGATGAGAGATATTATCTCATCTCTAAACACTTTGAATGTAACTTGTAGTCTTTTGGGGAACCTAACATCTGATCCCCTGTGGAAGCAGAAGTGGGTAAAGAAAGGACAATGGAATTTTGAAACTAGCTTGTTAATGATAGCCTGGAAGCTTGGTTCTGCCTATGGAGATGCAAATTACTTGGCTGAATGGGGGGTGCTCCACATCAGCCAGGAAATTCTGTTAAGCAAGAGGAGAGCAAGTTTTGTCCCTTCGGGGCAAGGAGGGAAAGAATTGATTTTGTAAAGGAAAAACTGCAAAGTGACCCTAGAAAGCTGAAATTCTAATGGTATTGACCCTAAGGCATAGCTTGACAAACCTAATGGTATTTTTGTGTAACTACTGTGTTATTACCAGAGACTGTAAAATTGTACAATGGTCCTAATCTTTTGAAAAATCCTTTGACCATGTTAAGAGGAATACATGGGAACACACTTGATGTTAAAAGGCCTGGTTCTACTAATGTGTCACAGTTAAGGCCTGTAAACAGTGGTAAAACTTTCCAAAGGGAAAAGACATTCCACACCTGATGTGCAGTATAACAAGGGAAACTGAGGCACACTACCATATTGTTTCCATGGCTACATGCCAAGATTTCTGTGCTATTAACAACATCAATATCTATATTGATTTAATGTTACTTGAGTTCCAAACATTTGCCAGAGCTTGTATAAGCTTGTAAAGTAGCTGTTTTCTTTAGCTCTTGGCAAGATCACATAAGACAAACCCATGAATTAGGGGCTTCCCTTCACATCCATACTTAATATCATCCTCAAAGCAATGGTGTTGTGGAGTGAAAAATCAGCAGTTTTAAAGACTATGCTGCGAACAGCAAACCCCAACCCTGATTTTTAAAACTGGCTCAGCAAATGTAGTTCTTAACAAGCAAACTAATGCCCCCGAGTAGGGCTCGTATTATTCTGTTTTACAGGTTATGCTGCCCTCCCTCACAACATCTTTGTCCATGGAGCCCTGGGAGAAGGTGAACTGCAAACCTGGTTCGCCGCCTACTGGGTGCAGGAGGTCAGCGGAAACCAGTCCCTGTCAGCGCTGAGTCCAGAAGATTGTCTTGTTTGCTCCACTCAGTTCTCACCTAAATATCCATTACCCTTTCAATTTGTACCAATAGTTTATAATTTTTCTTCATTTAATACTTCTAGTGTGAATTGTTCTATGTGGAGTTTTTCTTATGCTAATACCTCCCTAACTGAACCCACTTTTAATTTTACCTATCCCCCTCATTAATTGTTCTTATCGTCCTTATTATAATAATTTTTTTTGGAAACTTCTATACCTCCTCTGTTGTTAGCTTTAACCCTGTTAGTTATATGATGTTACGTGATCAAGTGCTGTTTTTCTATCCCTTGCTATTGAAATGCTTGTTAATACTACGGCTAAGGGCCTCTCCTTAATTAATCAGCAGTTACATTCCCTTGTTCAGTATAGTATTCAAAATAGATTAATAATTCAATATTTGTTATTATCCTCTTCATTTTGTACTAAATTTGCTGAAGTATATCCCGAATTTGCTAAATTTGATAAATGCTGTGTTTCTTTGCCTTCTATTTCTCCTAATTTGTCCTCAATTGTTAAAGACCTGCAAATGTTAAGCTCTAATGTCCGAGAGTCACGAGAGTCCTTCCAGTTTTGATCATGGCTCAATTGGCTTGGCCTTGCGGCCTACAAATCTTATTTCCAATCCCTGTTTGTGTCCTTCTAGTTAGGCTCACTCTTCTCTGCCTCGGATGTGCCTTCATTAAAGCCTGCATTCACAAGTTTGTTGCCTCGGCCTACATCGCTTCCACCCCCGAAGCGCATCCCCTCGTAGGTGGGAATGAGGAGTCGGACCCGGAAGTTTAGGTATTCGGCCAAACTATTTCGGCCAGGGCACGGGGGCATGTTCAGATGAGTTTCTGTCTGCATCCTGTAAACACTTGCCCATACCGGTATTGCCCTGGCCTCTTCTTTTGTCATTCAGGTTTGAACACATTCTAAAACTATATGCATTTCCTCCCCTTTTGGGGGAGAAGCCAGACTTTGGGTCACCTGCTCCTGCCCTGGCCTCATCTTTTGTCATTCAGTTTCGCTTGCACTCTTTAACAATGTGCATTTCCTCACCTTTGGGGGCGAAGCCAGACTTTGAGGCACCTGCTCCCCTACTTGGTGTTAACTTTGCTTGTGCCAATCAGAAGTGAACACAAACAGGTTTTGGGACCCGTCCCCTATGACACTTTTGTGATGTCATAGTTGGTATTTATGTTTCTGCCTGCCATGTGCAGACAGAGAGAGGAAAACGAATCCCGTGTATCCCGTGTATCCCGTGTACCCCACGTAACCGAGCCTGATCAACTCGAAGCCTCTCTCTCAGCTCACGTGTTTCAAATAGAGCTTATGTGTCGTGTCATGCGTTGGTTTGTATTTGTAAGTATGAATTATTACTAAATGCTGCATCTTTGTTTGTAAATAATGTTAGCAGGCATTTTAGTCATTGCATGTTTTAAGTTTTATTAAGTCTATTAGTTAGTCAAAAAACTGCTCCCTTACCCCTTGTAATTATCCCCAGTAAAACTTTAAATTGATTAATTTTACTTGTGTGTGTGTGTGTGTGTGTATCTGCAGCTCACGTCCTGACCCACTCCCCTTGCGTCTCTTACCTATATAGTTTATTGCCACGTGCAACCTGGTAAATAACAGGCCTGCAATTTTTCCTCGCCCCTGCGAGTCCGTGGCAATCCACAGTCTCTAAGATGCCACAGGACTTCTCTCTTGTTTTTACTGTACAGACTAATAAGGCTACCACTCTGAAACCATGGTCACATTGTTGCATTTGGATTTCGAACACTGCAGGGATATGTTCAAAGGACAGAGATAATTGTTTTTCATATATCTAAAGTCCCTTTAATCGTTAAACTTCAATCTCTCTCTCTCCTCCCTCCCCTTTCCACTAGAACAGATTAGCTGAGTTTTCTAAGATATTTCCCTGTCTCTTTTTAAGATAAAGTCTGGGAAGGTGCTCTCTGAAAAGAAGGGCTAGATTTGGCCCCGATATTGATCCCTCCCTTTTTGAAAATTAGACACAGTTTTTCACTCCATGTTTTGTCAGGAAGCACAAGAATACAGGCCATTCAGCCTGGATTCTAATTCCATTCTAAGCAGTAAATTGAGTCTTCTTTGCCTGAGTGGCAGAGTAAGAATGAGGAGACTGACAGGGAAAAATAAAAGTAGTTCTCCCCTTAAGGGAGCATGGCTACAGAGAGGAGAATGCGATGGAGAATCACTTCCATGGATACTCCAGGTTAATTTTGGTAAAATGTAGAAACTTGTTCTATAGCTTTGGGACAAGGTGGAGTTAGGGTGAGAACTAGACACACTCTCCACACTTGTCTCCTATGGTGGTAACAACAGTGGCAGTGGTCCAGTGGAGGGTTCTACTTCAACTGCTGACATACAGCTGAACTGGATTCTGTGGTTTCCATGGTACCCATACCTCACCATGTCCTTCTGAAACCCCTGAAGGCCACATTGCAGCACAAGCCTTGGGGTGGGCCACCCTAAGCCTGCTGAATGTTGGGGAGTTGTTAGTTGGCTCCTTGGCTGCTCCTGAAAATGACCTGCACAAGAAGTAAGTGTTGTGAGGCATGGGGAAAGGGAGTAGAACATGGAGGGATTTCAGGAACAATTCCTGAACCTCAGAAATGCTATGGCTAAGTCAGGGGTTCTCAAACTTCATTGCATGGCAACCCCTTTCTGACAACAAAAATTACTACATGACCTCAGGAGCGGTGACTAGAGCCTGAGCCCACCCGAGCTCTGCCGCCACCAGCGGTGGGGAGGGCAAAGCTGAAGTCCAAGTCCCACCCCCCTCGGTGGGGGGACAAAGTCAAAGCCCAGTAGATTCAGTGCCATGCAGGGGGACCTGTAACCCAAGCCCCACCACCCAGGGCTAAAACCCATTAAAATGAGATCACGACCCACTTTGGGATCCTGCCCCACAGTTTGAGAACCGCTAGGCTAAGTTATGGGAAAACTTTCCATTCAGTTCATCTTGTATGTTAATTGGTTTGATCATTCCCAGTTCCTTGTGCCATCCCTGCCTTATGTCTTACTTTCATATGCATTTTCCTTGTTCATATTCTTCACTGGCAGTGTCTTCTTGGAATTCCAACTCAGACAAGGATGATTTCTGACCTTCTGTGGGAGTATTACAGCCTGTTAGAGGGAGAGCATTTATTTCAGATAATTTGGAAATTGCATACAGTCAAAAGTCATGGTTAAAAATGTTTTGCCCCTGGAGGGGCTTTTATCATAACAGATAAAAAATGAACACAAAGCATAGTATGACATTTGGATGTGACCTACAACCCATCCTGGACAATAATCCCTCACTTTCAAAGGCCTTGGGAGGAAGGCCAGTCCTGGCACACAGACAACCTGCCAACCTTAAACAAATTCTCAACAGCAACAGCACACTGCACCACAATAACTCCAACTCAGGAACCAATCCATGCAACAAACCTCGATGCCAACTCTGCCCACATATCTACACCAGCAACACCATCACAGGACCTAACCAGATCAACCATACCATCACTGGCTCATTCACCTGCACATCAACCAATGTCATATATGCCATTATATGCCACCAGTGTCCCTCTGCTATGTACATCGGCCAAACTGGACAGTCCCTACGAAAAAGGATAAATGCACACAAATCAGATATTAGGAATGGCAATATACAAAAATCTGTAGGGGAACACTTCAACCTGCCTGGACACTCTATTACAGATTTAAAAGTCACCATACTGCAGCAAAAAAACTTCAAATCCAGACTGCAAAGGGAGACTGCAGAGCTTCAATTCATTTGCAAATTCAGCACACACACTCTTGGATTGAACCGAGATCTACAATGGTTGGCTCATTACAGACATTGTTTCTCGTCTCTCCATGTTCACACACCCCATTCAAATGCTAGAAGAATAATCCACACTCCCTGATCGGAGATAACAAGCTGGCTCAGCTTAATTGGACTAACCTTTTCACCTCCCACCTGGCTCTTACCTACTTTTCTATACTGCCTGTTTGTGAACACTTCCACTGCCTGCATCCGACGAAGTGGGTATTAGCCCACGAAAGCTCATGCTTCAAAACTTTATAGTTAGTCTTTAAGGTGCCACAGGACTTTGTTACCTCTGCTATTCCAGACTAACATGGCTACCACCCTAACTATTGTACTTGCATCCTTTAATTTGTCTGTTATCTCTATCCCGAGCACAATGTTCACCGGGAGTGATGTATTTGCTTTGTTTCTTAGCACAGCTGTGACAGTTTCTTGTGGCAATCTTTGCATGAAATGATTCCAAAACGAAGTTTACCCTGGAAGCCAACAGTTGTGTTCTCAGCTGCCTGGAGAAGGATATAATTTGGACATGTCTACTTCCTGCTGTTGTACTGCTTCCAACAGCACTGCCACTGTAAATAAAGGAGGGAATAGTAGAGATAGTTCAATCTATATTATGTCTATGGGTGTATTACTTTTTCACACAATATGATATAAATACTATCACAGATATATTCAAAAAAACTTTATTTATTCCCCTCACCTGACATCTACTAAGTTATTTTCTTATAGAATCTGGTTATTGCAAAGAGGACCAGCATTTAAAATAAATAGTTACCAAAGCTTATCACTCCACTATTTCTGCTAATAAAATTTGCTTAGCAGAAGAGCAGATTAAAATATAGGAAGTGAGATTGTCACTATTGCTTCAAACTATAATGTTCACAGTATACACACAGAGAAGTTAGATTAAAAACATAAAATACTCTTGCTGAACGATTGCGATGTATCACTACTTTATTTCTCAGTATTCATAACAATAACACACACAACCTCCCCAGCCCCAAAAGAGAGACAAAGTGGGCTGCTCTCTAAAACGGAAAGGCACAATTCACCCTATCTTGCTCTAGGCTGGCTCAGTGTAGACTGACTGCTTGCCTCCCCACAGAGTTCCTAGCCTGCAAGCAGGACCAAGAAACACCTTCTACATTAAAGTGACAGCTTGTAGTCTTTAAATTTTTCAATTCACCACATAAATGATCAGTTATTTCAGGGCTGGCTTTATGATTTGCGAGGCCCCAAAACGACCAGGGAAAGAAAATTTCAGGAAGTAGATTCCTCTCCTCCTGGCCAGTTTCTTGTGAGAGCGATTTGATCAGATGGTGGGTGTTTTCCCCAGTCTCCAATCTAACTGCTCTAAGTGGAGAGAGGGCCAGCCCAGGAGTTGCAGCAGTTATATGGGTCTGTGAGGATCCTGCATGAGTAAGTCTCAAACGGCTGCCTTTTTTTCTTGTGCTTGTCCTAGCAGGAACACCAATGCCAGGTGGAAACAGCTGACAGCAGCTTTCCATGCTGTGATGAAGGCTCAGCACAATCCAAGAGACACGCTTTCATCTATGTCCTTCCACTATGACGGCTCTTGGGTACCCTGCACCTAGGTAAAAGGAGCAGTGACCTCACTTGCTGAATCAGTATGCTGAGGATGGCATACTTTTAACTACCTCTTGTAACCAGTGCATTCCACGGCCATGTCTGCACAACTCACCAGGTGTGCCTGTCCCTCCTGCACTTCAGGACCAAGCTCCTACATTTATACACCCTCTAGCAGTGGATTCTGATCTTTCACTGATGTAACTCTGAAGGAACCCCAGGAAGTCATTGGTGTTACTCTGGATTTACACTACATGTCAGAATTTGGCCCTACATGTAAATTAACCTACTGTAATCTTAATACCTCTTGAAGGAGTAATAGGCCTTCACAGTTTGTTTTCAGATCAGTTTAACTCTGATATGCCAACACTGTGTTATTTTAAATACTTTGTCTGAAATGTTTGAAATGTAGTGCATTTTAGTCTTTTCTCTGACCATTCCCATGCAGCTCCTAAAAAATATCAAGGGTGTGTGTCCTGATATAATCTGAACTTCCCCTCTTCTTCACTCATCATAAATATGTCTGCATACTTATCCTATTAGTATGATACTGAAAAGCTGCTTAGCTCTTGATATCAAGACGATGAATGTTGCATCCTAGTGCACAGGGTTTTATTAGGGGTTATAGACAAGAGAATTTGATTCACTGTTCAATATATATGCTGAGCAATCACTTAGCAGGCACAATGGCAAATGCCAGAATTCTATGAGTGAATAAGAAATTGGAGGTGCTTTTATTTGGGGCATATTTTTAGGGGGGGGGAGGAAATCATTCCTGCTACTAAAAAGGCATCTGTGTTTGAATAAGAACTTGTCCCTACATAACAAGAAATTTCCCTTTTCTCTGGAGTTTTGCATACTGATTGAATTATCACAATGTCAGAAAGTCAATACTAGAGCTTTGTTTTAGAATTAAGGAGAAGGTTATTACAGCCCTTGCTTAAATATGGGTCTGACTCAGAAAAAGTAATACAAACAGTATCAAAGTTTTGTTTGTCTGGCTGACACCTGTGAATTTTCATTACTTCTCAGTCATCCCTTTTACTGTTGTGACATATGACCAGTAAGAACATAAAGGGCAGTTTAAGCCTTCTCCCTAGGACTGGTATATTTTTGGTAGCCTCAGAGTGCGACCGCCAACTGTTTCTGGTGGCTGCTCTGAGAATTTTTCCTAAAATACTTAATTAGCTCCAGGAAAAACATAAATATGCACATATACACACCCAGGTCATTGTAATTTATGTATATAGGATTTTTTTGCAGACTCAGTAATAAAAATAATATACAATGGTCTCTTCTTTACTGGACCTAAACAGAATAGAACTAAAAATAAAGTGCTGTGCATGTTTTGATTTTTTTTTTAGATTGCTAGTTAGTAAGTCTGCTACTGTGAAAAGGTATATTGTTAATATTACTCTTCACAGCAGACTTACTCAGCGCAGGCATGCTGGGGGGACCAATTAAGTCCTGGATGAGGAGGTAGGTGAGGAGGCATGGGGGCCAGCAGGAATGGGGGACTGGAGGAGGCAGTATGGGTCGAGGTGATGGCTGAGGATGAGATCCAGGGATGGAGCCCCAAACCCTGCATCTCGGAGATGGAGCCCAATGCTGCATGTCCAAAGCCTGGCACCCACCACCCCAGATCTATCAGCCAGAAGCCCACTAACAGCATGAAGACTAATTTGCAAACAGATGCCTGTAGATGCACAAACAAAAATGTCTCAAAGATTCATGCAAACACTAAATAAGTCATCTGTTTGGTTATGGAAAAGCAAACAGTCAAAGAGTATGAAAATGACTGGATCAACTTGCAACCTGGAAGTGACAAGAATGTTTGCGAACAATTTTCTTCACAATTCACCCAGGTCTAATACATAAGAACACTTAACAGACCAGGTAGTTATCACTGGTTAAGTCTGTGATATAAAAACACTAGATGATAAACCAGTTGTTCTAGCCAGCATGGTCTTAGAAGAAGGAAAATTCAAGAGTGCTCGTACCTTGGAAATCCACTAAAAGATGAGCAAAAAACAATAGTTCTTTTAAACCCAACTGAAGTAATCAGAAGTCATTCTGATTCATGTCTAGGGATTTTACAATGATTTGACATGCTTGATCTTTAGCTTGTAATTAATTGTCAGAGCTGTTATCAGCTCTCAGAGTCAGTCTCTCCTCACTGGCCAAAAATAGCAGTGTTGGTCTTTCAAAGCATTTCCTTTTATGTATGAAATCAATTGCACCAAGAGCATGTTCTTTTCACAAGTAACAAAGTAGAATCATGTTCTATAATGTCATCAGATTTGTTTGAAAATGTTAGCACTTCTCAACATTTTCCATGCATGTTAAGGGCACATTAAATTTAGCCACAGAAAATACATGGTTTCATGAAAGAAATGTACATTTAGATACTTTTCATAGAACTACTAGAGATCCACAATTTAAAAAAATTGTTTTAATGTGAACTATATTCTAAAGCAATGGATATGAATGGATCAGAGTGCTTTTTTACTTGCAAATGAAAAGGTGCTACCTTATAGGATTTCATCTTTTCTCTGATTTAACTTGCTGTCAGTATAAATTGTTCGCTGACATTCATTAGATTTATTAAAAGTTTTAAACCTCTGCTTCTTTTTTGCTCTCTGTCACTGCAATAAACACATAAATAAATCAGACAAGTCTTATTTTATTTTTTCCAAAATGGTAAACATATATTTTAAGAAACCAACAGTTATAGGAAGGGCAATTAAATGTTCCAGTGAAACTTCCATGCATTAGTTAACTCTTGTTCATGGCTAAGCATTATACTAGACCTGAAATTCACCCAGTGATCCATACTATTGTATGAGAGCATCTGTAGAACCATAGCAGGGTGCGCAGGATTTGCAACCTTGATTCCAGCCCAAATCTCTGACTTTCACAAAGGCCTGAGTGGTTGCTGTGGAGGAGTTCTGGAGCTGGCCTCCACCATTCCAGTGCATTGGGGATGGATTGCCCTTTATTTAGTCTTTTACTTGTTTCAGATGAGTGATTTGGCTTCGCGTGAATGTCACTCATCCAATATAGAAACCTACTTTTTACCTCAGAGATGCAATATATGCCTTACGCAAGCCCAGGCCTTTTTGTACTTCACTTCATTGAGCTGCCTTTGGTCCATCTCTTGGACCCCAGAAATGGTAATAGGAAAAATCTTGATATTTCAGTACAAATCTTTTTTTCTTTTTGTGTCTTTTGGGGTAAAAAGGTATGTGACAGTCTTATTGGTTTAGCTACTATTCATAATATTTTGTTTTATTATCCCTATTTTCTCCTCTGCAGCCTCATGTGAAACAAATGAGAGATTTGTGAAAATATGGTCGCCTATCTCATGAACATAATTAACTGCCAACGCACCAGTGGACCTCTTCCACCCCATCTCCGTGCGACTCCCTAACGAGCTGCGAAAGCTACAAAGGATGTTCCTAGCTTTGATGCATAATGTCAGGTAATTCATAGATGTTTGTGGTTGACACTCAGGTCTTGATTCTGCTCTTGCTGTAAATTAGGATTAAATGATCCATATGTCAGGCTCACACCACGGGGGTTGAGGAGTGTAGTGCCACTGAAGTTAACGCAGTTGAGCCTGCTTACAGCGAATCTGACTTTTGCTCGAGTTAAAGACTGAAAAGAAATGTCTGAATATCAAGTTCAGCTCCCTGGAAGTGTAAGATTATTCCCTACAGTACATTTTGTAATGCTTTTTCCCATGAACTTGATGACTTGTGTATTTCAGTTAAAGGCCAGTAAAGTATTAAAAGACTGCTTTTTATTCCTAATGATGGAAAATACTATTTATTGGAACACAAATATGATAACGTCTAAACTATATATTCATTGGTCCTTGCTTTAAAAGACTAATCTTTTAAAATGCCTAGTCTTCTAAAGCAAAGGCCAATGGATAGATATTTTTGAAGTTACCACATTTTATTCTGCCTTAAAAAGCCAGGAGGACTTTTATGGATATTTTTTGTGTTGGATAGTAGAGTGAATAGTTGCCTGATCTAATTTTCACTGAGGTTAGTAGGAGTCTTTCCATTAACTTTAATGGGAACTGTGTTGGATAATGGGTGCATATAGCTATATTATGTTAGAACATGCATTTTTGCTGCACTTTGGGCGCAATAATCTGCACATTTTCTCTGATAGTGTTTTGATAATTTTATTCTCAATAGTCCTACTGTTTCCTAACCCCCAAAGTTTAGTGGTTTGGCATCTTAACCTAACACCCCCCCAAAATTTGCTGAATTCTGTGCACCTGTGAGAGCTTGCTGACTTCTAGACAAGCTAAGAATTATTTAATACATCTCCAAATTTGGAGCTAGATTCTGCCCTTGGATGTGTACAGTCAGCTCCCCTTGACTTCAGTGGGACTGTGGCATCAGCTGGCCCTTTATTACCATCAAGTCAAGTGTCCCTCATCACCTTTCTGCTGGCAGTTTGTGGCCTGTAATTAACTTTTGCTCTTTTATTGTCTTTTCAAAACAGATGTTCACTTGAAAAAGCTCCTTTAAAGCCACTAGTAAAACATGCCTTATTATATACAGATGCATACATTAGGGATATAGCACTGCCATTTACAACCCTCATAATCACCATTTCATACTTGTCAGCAATGTTGTCTCTGTACTTTCTGCATCTTTCAGTTCCTCCATTTCCACTGTGATTGACTTTATCATCTCTGAAAGCAAACTGAATTACTGACCCATTGGCTGCAGATAAACCTATACCCCAGTCTTTAGGATCATCAAGTGCTTTTGTAACTATTCAGTAAACCGAACCCAGAAATTATTTTCATTGATCTGTTCACGAAGAAATAAAATATGGCATTAGAGCCATTGTCCTTTTCTTTGTAGAGAAATCTCGATCTCTTTACTTGGTTAGAGGTTTTTAAAAGCATCAGTCAATTTGAATTCTGCCATTAGGGCTGCTAAAAATAAAGCAAAAACACTGAGCAGCACATGATGTATTATATGCAGTTGAAAGGAGCGAGTGTTATTCTGGAAGAAAAGAGATTTGCGTTTTGATAGTTTAAATATCTGCTAAAAAAAAAATCTGTTCTATTTGAATGGTCTGCGTTGAATGGAAACCTGTGGTAGAACTATAGCTACTCCTAAACAGAATAGAGATGACAAAAAAAAAAAAAAGAAAAAAAAAAAAAGAAAGATTTCCCAGAGGAGTCTGGCTATTATAGTGAAAACTAAAAAGATTTCCTTTTGGGTAATTTATTTTAAATGGCTATATAATTTTAGCACCTCCCTGTAACTATAAATGTCAGGGTTCTGTAGATTTTCACAGACTATACAATCCTTTTAGATGTCTTGCAACGTGCACAATATAGTTTTCTTAATTCTGCTTCTTCATTCACAGCTAAGGTAACAGAGAGTCATAGACACAATAGAGCTAGGTATGGGGGCCAGGAGATGGTTTATATGCCTATATTGGGGTGACTGCCCCACTCCAGTAAAACAGGGGTTAAAATATCCAAGTTAGGCTGTTTGGGGAAGCAGCCAGAGCTGTGGCCAGCTCAATTATGGCCCAAATGGCCCTGATAAGAGGGCTGTGGGCCAGGAGCTGGATGAGTCTCTCTCTAGTCCTGGAGGAAGAAGGGCTAGCTGTTGGCGAGCAAGGTACCTGAAGCAGAGCAGAGCTGGCAAAAAGGGCAAGAGGAGCTGGGGAGCTCCAGTCTGGTAAACCCCCAGGCTGCAGGCCTTGGTGAAGGGCTACTATAAAAAGGTACTGGGACTGCAAAGAGGCAGGCTGGGGATAGGCAAAGACAGCAGGTCCTAACCCCTCGCCAATGATGAGTGGCCATTACAGACTGCAGTCTGCCCCAGTGAGCAGGGGCTAGATGATGACTGGCAGTAGCCACTAAGGCAAGGTGGGTTTAGAGGGGTGGGGTTCCCCCTGGGAGGAGAGACCCAGAGTATGGCAGTACTTCTAGGGAGTAGCACCCCAAGGTAAAAGGGCACCGGAGTCCGGGAGGGACACGGGGGCGCTAAGGCAGGGAAGACACTGGTCACCAGGAGGCGCTCCAGAGCTGAAACAAGCTAATTCCCAGACTACCAGCAGGAGGCGCTGAGCCGGTGAGTCATTGCTTCGCTACAGTGCCCAACTGCATGCAGTAGATCATGGGATCAAGACAGGAAGTGGTTTGGGAGAAGCAATAGCAGTGCCCAGCCCTAAAACTTAAAAAATCATTAGTCAGCCCCCCCACAAAGTCACCAAATGATTGGCTTAAACATAATAAAATTGTTAAAAATAATACATTTGATGTCTTTATTTGCCTTCTCATTTTTACGTCTGCAGGGTTCAAATTTTCCAGCTTTTCTCTGCAGTTATAAGGGCTAGAAAGATACATTTTAAAAATAAAAACTGAGTTCTTTTATCATAGTACCATGGAGTTGGTAGCACAGGAGTAGGCCCTACTATTGCTGTATGGATCAGCCTGCCAATGCATTCTTGATGCACTGCTATAATCTTGATGCCAGAGTAATGTCTGCAGAACAACTGTGCTACTAGTCCATAGCCTGGAAGTAAACAGCAGTTGGAAAAGGGTCTCAGAGCCATACTTCAGTCTCTGCTGTGGGGGTAGAACCACTCTGCACTGCCATTTTCTCAGGGCGGACCACACTAGGCCAATCTAGCTAAAGGAAAACTCGGCTCAGCTAATTTGGGCTCTTGTTTCTCTCTTCCATTGGCTTCTGTGGTATTCAGGGTGAATCCAACACTTCATTCTATACCTTCCTATACACATTATATAAGGTACTTATGCTATATAAACATCACTGAAAGTTATTTATAATCTAAGGGGAAAATAGGGCTCCTTAGGAGCAACCAAGCCAAGATTCAACACAAAGTGTGTTTTGCGCTTTGCTGTATTTTAAATATAATGTTTATGGGTCTGCTCCTCAGAAGCGGTAAATTGGTGGAGTTCTGTCCAAGCCAGGGCAGTTATGCTAACTTACTCCAGCTAGAGATCTGGCCCTTTGTTTTTTTGCCTGCAGAAGAGATGAAGTGAGGCATGTGTTGAACTGTATAAATTGACATTAACAAAACTTGAAAAGAACACTGTGAGATATTCAAACTTCCTCTCATGAAGTGTTTGTGATTTGGGCTCTTTTCTCTGAAGGGTACTTACATGATTTCCCTGCCTAGGGGGAAGGTGTTGAAGGAGGAAGCAGATATGAAGAGAGCAAATTAAGACATCCAGTAGTGCCATGGGGTGAATAGCCTCTTTAAAGTTTGTGTGCAACTTGCAAATTAAGGATGCAGACTTTGTTTTCTGTACAATTTATCAAGTATGAAAGAAGCCAGCTACAAGCAAGAAGGAACCTAGAGAGTGAAGCAGAAATCCAGTCATTTAAGATTACTCCTGTTAGGATTGCCTTACAACTCCAAACAAAGGAAATTAAATTGCAATAAAGATTGGAGAAAGTTTTGAAAATTTTAGCTGTAAGAAACTGAAGGTTGAATACTTCAGCTATTTAAAATATGGCAACATTTACTAGGAATAGAGAATCTGAATTTAAAAATTGCTGTGATTTACATAACCAACTACTCTTCTTTAGGAGATCAAATAAAGAATAGGGAAAATATTAGGGTTCAAGTACCTGGGTTCTAGTGCCCATCTCTTCTCCCATACGTCTGCAGCTTCACAGGCTCAGGGACCCATCTCCCTTTCTATAGCTTTGGTGGGAGGAATGTGGAATGGTGTAGTGGATCCCTCAACTGGCTCCCCTTTCTCTGTTCCATCATCCATAAGCTACTTGCCTGTAATTTCCAAGGCCATTTATGACCTATCTCCACTCATTTTCTCTCATCCACTATGGAGAGGTTGATTCCCACCTCCGATTGGCCCATGACGCCAATGTCCATCACCCTTTGTTAAATTTTCAAACAAGGCCTTTGTGCTTTCTCTCGTATTGCCCCTCACGCTTGGCTACCCCATTAACCTTAAAACTCTCCTTTGACATGATGCCTATAAGAAGCTTGGCTACAGCTAGGCTGCTGTGTACTGACTATTATTCAGACCAATATTGTCTCGTTGTTTCCTTGCACTCGCCCCATCAGTCTATGTGTATCCATCTGTTGTTTCTTGTCTTATACTTAGATTGTGAGCTCTTTGGGACCTGGACTGTGTTTGTGTTTGTACAGTGCCTAGCACAATCGGGGCTTGATCTGTGACTGGGCTCCTAGCACTATGGTTTTAAAAATAATAAATAAAAATAGTAATGAGGCTGCTGGACTCAGAAAAGCTACCTAGATCTCCCCGCTTCAGACTGGTGCCATCACACCAGGTGGTCCTATGGCCTGGCCTGGCCTGGTCCGCCAGTGTGTACTGGGCTCCACATTTAATGAGTTTCAGGGCACAGTGCCAGGCCCATATATTTATAAGACCTTAAGCTTTTGGAGGGTTGGGAGTGGCGGTAACTCATGTCTAGTGCTTCTGACTTCGTTTAAATCATGCTAGTGGTTGGTGATTAATCTGGGGATTGCCCGCCTGCCTGCCAGTTACATACAGTTCATTACTTTGTGTTTTTACACTAACTCTAAAGGCAGTTACCGGTGTCTGGGATTGGTGTAACAATCTACAGCTTATCAGTAATAATTCATTGTAATGAAATAGGTCATGAGCCAGAAGCTGAGTTTCCTACCCACTTGAAGCCTAGTTCAGCTTAAGCCCATATTTATTGCGGCCTTAAAGGTGTAGAAATTGATTAGATCAGCAGGGGGAGCTCTTGCTGTAACCAAATGAAAAAAGTGAAAATAATATTGTAGTTAGGTGGCAAATGCTGGAGTGAAGTGAGTAGTGTTCTTTCATAATGAAAATGATGTAAACCTCACACACTATTAGAGCTGATACTATGAATTTTATTTTATTTAGTGCATAGACAGGATAAATAAAGATAAATCTGCAACCAATTTTAAGGAAGCGGCTGACTAGCAACATTGCCTGAGGCAGCAGATTCCGGATGAAAATACATGTTTAGATCACATTCTGAAAGAAGGACACTGAAGACATAGATAATGGAGCTGAAACAGCTACTTTTCTATATGGGAAAATATAGAGAAGATTAAACTGAAATATGAGAACCACTGTAAAATTTACAGCTTTACAAACTGGCATGGCTGATGGTGGATCCATGAATCTTACAGCTCTGACTTTAATGATCATCTGGTTGTATGACTCTAAAAATTAAATCAATAAGAGACACAATTTTAACCGGTGTAGCCAACATGTAGGGTAAAGGCACCTCTCTGTTTCCAATCACTTGTTTTGTAGTAAGACAACAGATGGCACAGTTTAGAATTGCTTTGCAAGAGGAGGCTACCTGAACCAAAAGAGCCCTATCAAAGATAACACAAAAGTTTTTTTCACCCTTTTCTCTCCATGTCAATAATTAAATTAATTAAATCTAATGAGCAGTCCCCATACCCAGCACCATATATTACCTAAACAGTGCTACTCAAAGTGGTGGTCCGCAGATTGGTGCCGGTCCACTAGCCATCAGTTGCTGGTCCGTGGCAAGTTTCCAGAAAAGAAAGAAAGAAGTAATAGTATAATTTAAAAATCGCACTGGAATTCCACCAAAAATAATGATCAATCGATAAAGTTGACAATATTAAATAATATGTTTTCAGAAGCACATATTATAATATTGATAATTATGCCATAGCACTACAGCATGTTTTGTATGAAACCTGTGAGCGTGTGCTAACCCCACCCACCCACTGGCAGTTACCATCGAGAAGCTGAATAAAGAGTGTCATACGGTATTTAAAGACATCTGCACAGAAATGCTGAGCAAGCCAGCGACAAATAAAGTCGCTGAGGTGCCACTTTCAATGAGACTATAGCTTGATGAATTCACAATTTGGCTCACGATATGGAAGATCAGCTCATAGGATGGATTAAATTAGCAAAGTACTTTTCTTTGTAGCTTGATGAATGTACAGATGTTGTTAATATGGCAATTCTGATGGAAAGCTTGCATGAAAGAATTTTAAAAGTTTGTGGAGGCGCTCACTGGACTGTTACTGTTGATTTTCAATAAATCTTGGAACACTGGGGAAGTCCCAGGAGACTGAAAGAAAGCTAGTGTTTTGCCAACATTTAAAAGGGTAAATGGGATGACCTGGGTAATTATTGGCCTGTCAATCTGACATTGATGACAGGCAAAATAATGGAGTGGCTGATACAGGACTCAATTAATAAAGAATTAAAGGAAGGTAATATAATTAATGCCAATCAAGATGACTTTAAGGAAAATAGATCTTGTCAAACTAACTTGAACTCTTATTTTGATGCAGTTACAAGATTGATTGATAAAGGTAATAGCGCTGAAGTGATAACTTTGAGTTCTGTAAGACATTTGACTTGGTACCATAGACATTCTGATTAAAAATCTTGAAATATATAAAATTAACTATGTACACATTAAATTGATTAAAATCTGGCTAAATGATAGGTCTTAAAATGTGATTGTTAATGGGGAATCATCATCAAGTGGGTGTGTTTCTGCAGGATGGTCCCTTAGGTATCAGTTCTTGACACCGAACTATTTAACATTCTTATTAAAGACCTGTCAGAAAATCAGTGCAAAAGTTTGCAGACGATGCAAAAATTGGGGGAGTGGTAAATAATGAAGAGGACAGATCATTGATACAGAGTGATCTGAACTGTATGGTAAGCTGGGCGCAAGCAAATAATACATATTTTAATACAGTTAAATAAATGTATACAGCTAGGACCAAAGAATGCAGACCATGCTTACAGGATGTAGGGCTGTATTCTGGGAAGCAGTGCTTATGAACAAGATTGGGGGGTTGTGGTGGATGTCATCGTGGATTATCAACTGAAAATACACTCCCAGTGAGGTGCAGTGCCCAAAGGGATAGACGCAATTCTTGGATACATAAACAGGGGAATCTAATGTAGGTGTAGAGAGGTTATTTAACCCCTATATTTGTCAGTGGTGTGACCGCTGCTGGAATACTGTGTCCAAAGGTAGGAGGAAAGTAAAGAAATTAGTATGATAGGAATCTGAGGCGTGAATGTCAACATCTTTCCCCTAAAGCATTTGTTGGTTGTCAGTCTGGGGGATGTCAACATATTCAGGGTGACAAATGGAACTGAATAACTACAGTTAAACCGATCCTAGGTGTTAATGTCACTTGCCAGCATCAGCTCCAAAGGTGTTGGAGTGCTCAGAATATGGTGTGAACTGCTCAGCACTGATGCTGAATGGTGTTAACAAATCAATATTGGTTCTAACCAAAAGTAGTGGGGAGAAGTATTGAGTTGAGCTGGGGACAAGGAAATGTTCTGTATGTTCATTAAAAAAAGGTGTGGGATGGAATTTGATATGAGGATGGAGAGTTAGATGGATAGAAGAAGAAGGACCCATGGAGGTGGAGATTTCACTGCAACTTCAGTCATGTGTTCAGTAGAGCAGTGGCTTATTGAGAAATAATTGACATTCAACCACATTTTTAAAAAAAGCATAAATAAATAATAATAAATCATATGTTCCATGAAATATGGCTCCAACCTTTGCTGAAATAATATCCATCCAAAGGGCATGTGGATATTGAAAACCAATGAGAGCCAGGTTCTAAAATGCCAAACCTTCTGAAGTTCATCTGTCACAAGGAATAAATTGAGATAGTTTTCTACACTCTGAGAGCCTGATCCTATACTCATTGAAGTCAATGGCAAGCTCTTATTGACTTAAGTGGTACAGGATCAAAGCCTGACTGGCAAAGAGCTCCCTGTAGCAATGGAAACTTCTTGTTAAAAATATGTATTAAAATATCATAAGTTAGTTGTAGGTGTACAAGCACTTGCTATTTTCCATGCTGGTTTGAGTGTGGATTGTTATTCTTTAATGATTGTGGCCAGTCTTTCATTTAATCAGTGACTCAATTGATTTTATATATAGTGTTCAGGAACCTTATGTGTGTGCAAGGTGTTTTTAACAAGTTCCCTTGACATAGCTCCTACAAAATATATTAGGTTTCTTCAGACCTAGTCCCAGTTTTAACAAACATAATAAACTATTAATTAACCACTAAATGCCATTTATCTTCCCTTGGGTTTAACATCACGCAGCAGCTCAGAGAACTCTCCCCTGACTCCAGATTACCTGCCTTCCTGAATTAAATTCTAGGAAACAAATGGTTAGTGCTTAGATCACTGAGTGTGTTTGATGGTTCTCCTTTTTACCCAGATTTAAGTTTAGGTTTAAAAGTGCACATAACACCCTGACTAGGTCTATTGAACAATTAGTCATTTAACAGATAACTTCCGTTTCATGTCTCTGGATTTTTATGGTCTTTTTTTGATGACTAGGAAATAAAGTGGATCTTAGCTAGATTGCACTAATGTAATAATAGAGTAAAAATAAATCAATTTTAGCCAAAGGGAGAAGATGTTTAAAAGTGGCTGCTATAACTTTGTTTTCTTCCTTTAATAGATCATTACAATTTTTATTGCAGCCAGTAACAAAAAGGGAGTTTCTTGGTGAACTTGTGATATGTGAACAGGGATACCAAACAGGAAAATTTTGGAGGGAGTTTGGAGAGGCATATGTGAGATTTTACTTCTAGGTACAGTTCTATACTTGATATTGTTCTGACAAGTGATGAAACAGTGGCTGTGATCTGCAATGAATATATTCTGTTTTCTTTCCTTCTTGAAACCAGAAGGGACTTCCTGGTTATGAAGACAAGTTGGTGGCTGTGCTGGAAGAAAAAAAATTCTTGGATTAGAAGGGCAAGTACCAATGCTTTGGGTCAACAGGAAAACAGAACAATCTCTGGACAGCCAGGTTTGGGAAGCATTTACTCAAATTAATGGAAGAAAGGAATTGGCCACCAAGGAATCAGAGAGAGACCAAATTGGGGTAGTTCATAACCACGATAGGCAAGAGTTCAAGTGTCATTTTACACATCTGTAGGCAGACAAGTATGGGTATGTTTTGACCACCAGTCAGAAGTGGACGAGGAGGAAATGCACACAGCTACACGTTTCCAGTGGATACCAGTTTCCCAGGTGGAAGAAATCTGTGAACATCCAGCTGGCCAAATGTAATAGTGAGGTGTATGGGACACATCTGTCGATGCTCATTGGCTCAACCTGTAAGAAAATCACGCTTGTCCACAAGGGGATCTTGAGCCTTATTGGGGCTATAAAAGAAGAAGAATGGAGAGAATATTCTGCAAAGGACAGGCAGATGGTGTGTCCTCTTCTCAGAGCCAAGACACTAACCATCACTCTAACACTGAATAGGCTTATGAAGTCAAGGGACAAAGATCCACTGGAGATGGTGTGGATTGGTACTAACGACTAAGGCTACAATTCAGTCATGAGTATTTTCAGTAAAGGTCACGGACAGGTCGCAGGCAAGAAACAAAAATTCATGGCCCATGACCTGTCCATGACTTTTAATTTAAATATCCCTGACTAAATTTGGGGTGGGATTGCTGTTTGGGGGGTGCCTCAGGGGGAGGGACTGATGACAGCAGCTGCTCTGGCTGCCCCTGGGACTGCTGCTAAGGCTGTCCCCAGGGGCAGCTGCACCAACCGCTGTGTATGTGGTCCCCAGAACCTGCCACAGAGGCTGCTGCTTGGGTGGACCCCAGGGCCTGCTGCCCGGGGCTGCTCCAGCCATGGCTGGCAGAGCCGCTCCAGCAGTGGCTGGTGTGGCTGGCCCTGGGGTCAGCCACACTGGCCACTAAAGAAGAAGTCACAGAGGTTGTGGAGAGTCACAGAATCCGTGACTTCTGCGACCTCCGTGACAGACATGGAGTCCTACTGATGACACAGTATTGAAGGATACATGAACTCAGAAGGATGCTGAAACAGAGCAATATCCAAATGATCTTCTTGGAGATTCTTCTGGTCCTGCAAGAAAAGAAAGACAAAAGACAGAAGATTCTGGAAGTGAACCACTGACTCGATCAGTAGTCTAAGGTAGATGGTTTTAGTTTCGTAGCACATTGGTCCATTTGTGGAGAGATGGAGTTGTACAGCTTGGATGGCTTCTGTCAAGGCTGAGTCCCCACTCTGGCACGTGGAGTGAGAAGGAGGGTGCTGCAAGGATTCTAAAAATTAATACTGGCCACTCCCGGCTTGTATTAAACTCTCAAGGTTACAGCTTTTCTCTGACCTTGGATTGGCAGATGTTGCCACCACCCCCAAGTGCAAAACCCCTTTGAAAACCCAAGAAGAGCACTTAGGAATTTCTTCCTGTGGGGTACCCTCAAGCCCTTTCACCCCTCCTTATGGGGAAACACTGAGAAAGGGGGGGAAAATCAGCTGTTGCCACCAGCTAATTAAACATGTGCACAAACCTTTTAAGATACAAAAATTTAGTTCTGTTCTTTAAAAACGTAAATTTTATTAATAAAAAAGAAGAAAATATATCTGGGAATTTAAGCTTTTGCTAGATTAAAAAAAACTACAAGGATTAAGCATCAAGAATAGCTCTCTTGAGGTCCATCTTAAAGGTTACAAGCAAATCAAAAGCACCTGGGGTTAACACAGAGGAATCCACAAGCCATAAAGAAATAAAGGGGATAAACCTAATTACATCTTCCTAAACATTTCCTGATCTACTTACATAGTTTCAAGGTATAATACTGATGATTTCTCAGACATGGCATAAGCTTCTCACGCCATAACTTCTCCCTGTCTGCCTCTCTCCCAAAACAACAACAACAGACAGACAAAAGGGGAGTCTTGTTTCAATTTTAAAAAGTTCTAGCCTTCCAATGGGTTCTTTGGCTAGGTGCCCACACACTTCCTTTTACCTGTGCATCACAGTGAGACTTTTTACAGGTAGAGCAATTAGAGAAAAGTTACTAAGAGGGATTTTCTAGCTACTGCCTGGCTTGATGTACATAAAAGGGAGCTCCACCCCTTCATGTATCAGCTTCCATTTCAGTAAAAGGGGAATGTGCTGGAGTATATAAACCCCATAGTGGCAGTGACAATGTTAAAAAAGAGCTAGCAAGCCCAATTAACTTATTCTGTGGCACCTTGAGGGGAGACAGATACTTAAGGATTAGGTCTAGCTGGGATGACCAGACTCTGGGTGGTTCCTATAAAGGAAGGATGGTTGGATCAGTAAGGAAGAACAGAGAAGAGAGTTGTATTAAGGAACATATTCCCAAGCGTTTGCTTGTGTGAAGTTATTTAGGAAGCTGAAGCTATCAGAAGAGAGATTCACAAGATGTGTTCCTGATGAACAGGTAGAAAGGGAGGCAGGGTAAGGAAGTAGGCTAGGGACACAGTAAGTGGTGGAAAAGCGTGGGGCCAACCACTTTGTTATATAGGTATTGGGACACTGTTTTTTGTGGGAGAAGGTACTCACGAGGTCAGGGGTATGTTATTACTCCCCATCCCACCCTGCGTAGGGGGAAGAGGTTTGTGGAAGGGATATTCGGTTTCCTCCTTGCTAACAGGTAGTCATCTATAGTTTTGCAGTGCCTGATGAAACAAAATAAGAGTTCATTGGTGCTGCTTACTGTGAGTGATTACATGAGTTTTTCACCACACAAGTATAATACACTTCATTGATGATCCCTGGCCTAGAGCCCACAGAAATGAGTGGGCTTAGGTTTCCATATCAGACCCCAAAAAAGGGATTTAATAAAGCCTTTATGCTAATTGGCCCATCAAAACAGGAGGGAAAGGAGGCAGAGTTGCTCTGTCTCCTAGTTTTACTCTCAGGGAATGCTGAAGATAAAAAAATCACCACTAGCAGGGAACCAATCTTCATTAGGACAAGCTGGCTACTGTAGTCAGCTTGGCATTAAACTAATAGCAAAAGGGGAGTGCTCAGTTAGCAAGACTTCCTGGTGTTGAGAATAAAATTAATCCACAAAACAAAGGACATGAAAAGAAGAAATTATTTAATTTCACACAAATGTAATCTGGTTGATATAACTGAAACCTGGTTGGATGATTCCCACGACTGGAATGTTAAATTCAATGGTTATAACCTATTTAGGGAGGAACAAATGGTCAAACAGGGAGGGTGAGGGACTCTCTGTGAAAAATGACATTACTTGTTTCGGAGTCACTGATGACTGAACAGAAAATGATGATCAATTATCTACCAGATAAAGCACAAGATGGGGTTCTAGTTGTTGGCTGTTACAGATCACCTGCTTACCCTTTGGAACTTAGATTTCTGGTTCTTTAAGCATGTAGTTATAATGTGCATATAAGAGAGTTGGGGAGGGGAAAGCTGCATGGTCCTGGGGGATTTCAATCTAAAATAATATATTTATTGAGGGGAAAAAGGATCAAGGTTAGTATTAGAACTGGCCAGGGGACTATAATTCTGTTTTGTGACAATTTGTGAAGTTTCAAAAAAAAAATTTTTTTTTGTTCCACAACCAAAACAAAACTTTAATTTTTGTCCCACAAGAACAGAATTGTGTGGAAATGTCCATTTCTGAGATCAAAAGCAGACATTTTCGGAAGGTGCATGTGGGTCTGTAGTCCACTGTTTGGAGCACTGGCTTGAGGTAGAAGATGCTGGTTCAAGGCTCTGTTTGGCCTGATATACAGCTGAGTTTTTAATCTCAAATCATATTGAATCAGGCAGAGCAGAGATTTGCACCAGACTCTTCTACATCGTAGGCCAGTGCCTTAATCACTAAACTAGACAGTATGAGAACATGCTTTGGGTCTCAGAATAAATCTTTGAAAACTTGATCAGAACCAATAGATCTCTGCAAAATGTTTTGTCTTTGATTAAACAGCATATTTTGGTGAAATTTCTATATAAATGTTCCAATCAGCTCTAGTTATCACAAAGAAAGTCATTTTCTCCATGTTGAGTAATAACTTCAGCAACAAAAACTAATTGGTTAGAGCAACAAATAAGCTAATAAGTAGTTTAAAGATGGAATGTAGATAATTGCATGATGTGCCTTTGAAGTAATGAGTGATATTTGCTTCTCATCATTAGAAGCAAACATGTAAGCTATTTATGCAGATGGTACTGATGATTCTGAGTTTAGATCAATCAGGCTTCTTTCTTCTACAGTACCTTCAGTTTGTTAAAGATAAATAAGTAGAGGCAGTTATAGGCCTTAGAATCAGAATGGAAAAAGCATAGCAATATTAATGATTGCACATCTGCTTTTGATTAAGGCAGAAAGGTCAAGAACAGAACAGAAGAACTCTGTAATTCATTAAACAAATATAGCTGAAATAATGTTCACACTAGTAAACTGTGACTCTGAGAGATATAGACGATACCAATGTAATTATATTGAGTTAGCATCAGTAGTGTAGCCTATAGCTGCTTAATATAATATAATATAAAATATATTTTGACTATATAAATAATATATATATATATATATCCTAATATAATATAAAGTATACTTTGAACTCTTTCTAAATTTAAATTTTGTCTGCAGATTACGGGGCAGATTCACTCTGGTGTAAGTGGATGCATTTCTATATCTGTCAGTAGAGTTCATTACAACTGCTAATGCCAGGGTATCTTTTTGGCCCCTGATCATATAAAGGCATATTTTTACATTCAGTGGATGGATCAAACAAATGACATTTAATTCTGGGTATTTAACTCTAATATTTTGGCAATGTATTAAAATATTGGGAGATGGGAGTTTTAATTTAATTTTTAACTGGATGATTGTGAAGGGTACAGGCATGACTGGCCTGGAGATTGAAGTTCTTTGTTTATCTGCAGAACAGCTGTGTTATGGACAGCAGGCGAGTAAGTTTTCCTGCAATACCCAGCATTGTGCCTTATCCTTAAACTAAAGGGACTCCTGGTAGGGGGGAGAAGGTATGTTAGTTTTCATACCAAAGTAGTCAGGCACATCATGATGTAGGAGGAACTCTGGGTGATAGAGGCACAATGGTTCAGTGGTGGAAGGAAGAGTTCTGTTTATTTTAGGTGGCTACTAGGTATTAGGAGGAAGAATAGTAGTTATTAAACAAAAGTACATGTATTATATTATCACTAATTATTATATAGCTTAAGACAAGCTGCTTACATTGGGGACCTGATCCAATGCCCATGGAAGTCAATGGGAGTGTCTTTGTTTACTTCAGTGAAGGTCAGACCAGGTTCAGAGTTTGCACCTGGCCACAGTGCAAGCAGCCTTACATTCCACGCTCTGAGAAATCAGATGGGTAGCTTTCACCCTGATTCATCTGTGAAGCTTGTTCTGTTCTAAAAGAGTATCAAAATAATTTTCCTACTTAGCCTCCCCCAGCCAGAAGGAAATAAAAGGATAGTCAATGCCAGAGATGCAAAATTAAAACATACGTGTCACATAAAGAATTAAAATCAACCAAAGATGATATTGCAGTTTCCTCTTTCTTTGAATGAGGGACTTTGGCAAAGTAGGAGGTTATAAATTAGGAGACTTCAGCCTTATTCACACAATTTAAAATGGTGCCTCACAACAACAAACTGCTCTTGTGCTTTTAGATACAGAAGGAACACTGGTGATTTTTTTCCTGATATTTTTATTTATATAGAGCCCTGGGTTGGAGACTAGTACACCAGTGTGTACCCTGCTGCTGATTATTTTTATTGAATTCTTCTTTTGGGCTTTATATCAGGGTTCAGGAGAGGGGTCTGATAGATTTAGAATGCTTATCTGGGTTAGTTTCTTTCAGAGGTTTCCTTGCTTTTTTGCATATTCTTTTCCTCTCTCCCTCAGTGGTAGCTTGCTGGATCACACAGTCATTGGATTCTCTGCAGTGATTGACAACAAAGGTGGCAGTTAGTTCTAAAGGTGGCAGTGGTTTTGTGAAATGGATGTCTTATTTTTCCTGGGAACTGGAATGTGACTAGTAGCTTATTTTCTAGAGGCTTTTCTAATGGTAAAAACTTTAGGTCATGACTAATGTGGTCTACATTTGACTTACCCATGGGCTAAAGGCTCTATATCCCATTTTTATAGGTTGAACAATACTCTCTGTGCTGCCTTGAGTTGCCATTTCTGGAAACAGCACTGTTAATGCTTGCACCATTTGTAAAATAACTTAGTGGTAAAAATATACCTTTGTTATGCTCCACAGCCTGACTTTTATTTACAGATCTATGAAAAGCTGGCTTCTACTGCCTGAGCCTCTGACATATTTTTAATTTTGTAGGTGGCTAAACATTTAATACATCGACTGGAATTTCTTTTTCAAATTAAGTGTGTAATCCTGGAGGAAAAAGAGGTACAGTTGGATACTTAAAAGTAAGTAATGTTTCATATCTCTTGGTAAATGTCATATAGCACACAAGTATTTGAAAGGTGCTAATACCAACTCTGAATACCAACTGAATGATTGTGTGAGAGAAGGAATTATAACAAGAAGTAAAGGGCCAAAATTTAAGAGAGGAAAAGTTTTAGACTGAATACCAGAAAATATTTCCTGCTGATGTAACATATCTGTCTGTGGGAAAGTCTCGACAATGATTATTGGAATTTATGTAAGCTGGGGACAAAGACCACTTTCTTTGGTATGTTCTGAAAGAGCATAGACATTGTGGGTTATTCCAAGGTAATACTGGAAGCCAATTGTTTAGGACTTCTAACACTAGCTTGGATAAAGTATCTGAAACTATACTTTATTGGAAAAACCTGCAGGTACAGGAAATGAACAAGATGATCTAGTAGGTCCTTTGTGAAGCTCTAGAAGCATTTTTAAATGTTTTTTCTTCTAGGATACTATCTGGTGCCTGATTTAAGACACTATGTTTTATTAGACTATACATATTTTACATAAATCTGATTGGTTTAAGGATATTGCTGGGTAGATAACCAGTTAAGAGGAGTCAAGGCAAAGTCAAGTGCCTTAACATTCTTAACTGGCCATTATCTCACTCTTAATTTCCTTAAAAGCCATATGATTTGCTTTTATGAACTGTTTAATGGTATTTCCTTTTCACCTTGATCTTGCGGGCCTGTTGCTACTGTAAGTTTTGCTGGCTGATCCACTTTTTATCTTCTAGACTCAAAATGGATGCTTATATGGTCTGATTGATGTACAAGTTTCTAATTCTTTCATATTCTTGCACTGTTATGAATGTTTCAGAATTTCACACTCTTTTTTTTTATAAATGTGGACTTAAATATTCTAGCAATCTGTTCTCTTTTTTTTTAATAATTTACTAAATGATATGGCCTGTTAGGTGATGGATAACTTTATACCACATTTATTCTAGATCTGAAAAAAGGAGGAAGAGTATTTTAGATGTTTGTGCTATTATAGCACCTGATATTTTAAAGTGACCTTTTGTACTAGGGAAAGGTGCTTGATTGACAGCTACTGCCAATTTAAACAATAGTTTCAGGACAGCAAAGTTCTCTTACCATCTTATGAGTCATCTCTGACCTGGAGGGACCATCTACAAGGGTGAAAGAGTAAATTGGTCTCTCTGCCCATGTAAGCCTTGGTTTATCTGCTGATTGTGTCATTAGTACCTATGTGTGTGGTGGGGGTGGGGGGGAAAGAGGTTTTTGATATGTGATGTGGACTGAGACCACCAATTCATTTAATACAAGCCATCATTTTGTCAATATCAGTATGATCAAGGTTTAAACCCAGAATTCTCAGCTCCATTACCAATTGCCCAAGTTACTTACCCATATGGCTGGACATTGAGGATGAGGTAAGTTAGGTATCCTGTACTAAGGGGAACTGTGTGTAAAAGGAGTCCAACAGTTACAGTAGTCAATAGAGAGGACTTAAAGCTTAATCCAGTGGAAAGCTTTCCATTGACTTCAATGTTGTTTGGCCTGGAGTCTTAGAACTAGTCAAGTTACAGGTATTGCAGTGACAAAGCTATCTGAAACTGGGTGTTATGTATGACATTGTGTGTGGTTTTTGGATAGTCCCTCTAAACTGTAGCTTAAATCATGGAGTGAGAGCCTTCATTTTATCTCTCTTTGTGGAAACTGCTGCTTATAGCTTGTGCCCCAACAAAATTCTTAAGCATATCTCTTGCTTCAAGCTCATGAATAGCCCCATTGACCTCAAAGGAAATACTCTCATGCTTTAAAGTTATGGGTATGCTTAAGTACATTGCTGTATTGAGGCTGTCTATGCAAGAAACTGAAAGGATGGTATAGCTATGTTGTTCTATCATTTTATCCCTATGTTTTTTTTTTTCATCATAACTTTTGATTATGTCAAATCATTCTCTGCTGGCATGGTACAAACATCTGGCAGAAGCCAGGATCAGACTATCGTATGCTTTTCCACTTGTGTTCTGTGTGCTTTCACTCTGATCTCAAAAGATGAAAGGGTAATGTAATAAACCAGGTTAGGTCTTCACCAGTATTATTTTGCTTAGCTTTTTGTATCTGCCAAGGTTTTATTTACAAGACTTGCTGAGTTAAATAAATTTACAGAGAATAATTTTCAGACCTAAATGACAGTTACATATTTAAGGTTGGATTTGTCTACTGGATCAAGTAACTCAAACTATTGTATTGTTCAGTCACGAGTAGCATCCCCATAATTAACATGAAGAGTAAGCATTGTGCCAGGCATGGAATCTGAATTCATAGGCAGGATGTAATGTTAAGAATTCTTCCACCACTTACACTTTTGTGCTTAATGAGAAATCTGCCCTTACCATGCTTGCTACCTAGTTTAATTGATGACTCTTCTACAGATGCCACTGTCAGAATTAGAACAACTAGGCAACTGTAGAGAAATTACATTAGCCATAATGCTGGGGATCCTGCTTCAGAGGAAGATCTGCTATAGTGAAATGTCTGGGTAACTTGACCTGGAGGCAACTCCTATTATCCTAATCTTTCCATTAGCAATGGCTTCTGTTATCAATTTGCAGGAGTAGATTATAGCTAATGGCTGGACTTATTCAGTGAAACTAGTTAAGTCTATACTTCCATTGTAGCCTGTAGTTGCACATGCTCACACTTTTAAAAATAATATGTCTTTTCAGCTCAGATGTCCCATATTTTGATGCCAGCCCAAAGCTGACTCTTTTTTTTCCCCAATACACCAGTATCCAGGGAAAATAATCAGTTCACTTTCTTGATTAAAATGAGGATCTTTTCCAAAAAAATTTAAAGCTTTTTCTTTGTGCATGAATAAGTCAAAATAACTGTCCTGGGTAGGTTGCAAGAAAAATACTTACTCTTGAAAAATGGATTTTGCACATATGCAATACGAAACTTCCATTAAGGTTAGTTACTATACTGTTTACAGAACCAAGGAATAACATAGGAGGAAAGGGTTATGTAGTATAGTCATTTAGTATTTAAGGCTCCAAACGACTCTGTGGAGGTAGTCACTTTTATCTTGAATTTTTCTTACATTTTGTTTTGGGAATTCTGCACAAGGAAACCTGCATACTGGTTTTTCGCAGCTTAATCTTAAATTAAAGGCTAATCAAGAATAATTTTCAGTTTCTTTGATTTTGTTTTGCAGATCAGGGAGACTCTCATTAGGTTTTTTTTTTCTTCTTCCAAATTTAGGCTTGGATCCTGTAATGGGCTCCTATCAGATGGACACTTGTGATCATGCAGAAGCCTACTGCTTTCAGTGGGACTGCATGTGGAGATGGGGTTTCTGTTGTGTGGATCATTTTGCAGGGTCAGATCTCATTCATAGTTCTTCTCAGAAATGTGGACTAGTCTCACGAGGGAAAGTAACCCTGTCATTTGGCTCTTTTTAAAAAAGCAGACCAGACAAAGCAATGGTGATTCTGTTGTAGTGAAATACCCCTCCACTGGAAGAGGGATGGACTCAATCTAATACCTCAATCACTTCCATTTTTAATTATTATAACTCTGGTGGCCACTCTGTTCTGGCAGTTATTTCCATGGGATTGTTTCATTCATTTTCACTAGACTTAATAGTCATCCTTTTGTGTACATTGCAATAGTGAAGACTGCTGTTCTGCCATTCCCAGTATGGCTCTGCTGTCCTGTGTAGCCACCAAAAAGCTGTTACTTAAAAGAACTCAATAACTGCAGCTTGCCAGAAGATGTCAGCATTGTTTATGTAAAAAATGCAAGAAATAAAATGGCAATAACCTTCCCACAGGTTCACTATGCCTCTCCTAATCTTGCTAAATTTCCTCTGGAGCTCTGTGAAAGAAAACACCTCGTCTTTAGGCTGATTGGCACTGGACTACATGTCACTCATGCTGCTACCTCTTTTTGTGTACTTCAAATACCGCACATAAATTAACAAAGAAATCTATTTAGATAAGTGGCCTCATACAGTCAAACAGTGGGCTAATAATCTGATAAAAGATCTGTTTTACATGCACCAATCTGTTGTCTGTCACCAGTAACCTTTTAATAGACATAATATAAGGGAATTCAAGCAGTTTCCCCCAAATGCCTGCAGTTAGGAAATAATATCTCATAAAAGTGAAGAAAGGACTAAGCAGCAAATAGTTTATTTTTCCAAGACTGAAATTCTTGTTGCCAATAAAATTTGTGTTGAAGGAGGGTAAATGTTCTTCAGAATCCTTGTCAGATTTGATTAGATAGCAGATTGTATTCGTGTGAGGAAAGAAAACTTAATTAAAAAAATTGAGTTGCAGAGATATTTAGGGCTGGTAGGGGTTCAACACTTCAATAATATTTTACAATGTTGTCTCTGAAAACAGCATGTTGTCGTAAATGGTGTCAAATCAATGGTCATCCAAAAATTGCTTAAAAGAGAGCTGACATGGATATAAAAAAAAAGCAATAATGCATTTAGAGAATGCTGATTCAGTCACACAGTGTGATATGTGCTAGCAACTTGAAGGTCATTTTACAGCAGCATGGTTCATATCTTTGATCGTCACAGTTTCTTGTAGTGACATTCAGAGGGATGGCTGACAATCACTGGCAGAGTGAACAAAGTGGATATATGGCACATGCTTTGCCAAAAACGTGGCTACAAAAGCACCCATTGACCTCTAAGTGGAATGGGTACTATATTTTATGACCTATGCAGTCATTGGCTTGAAAAATACATTATGGTATGAAGAGGCACTTTAGAATATTAAATACTTGGATGGGGATATTATACACTGTCCTGTGGCTCACATGAATATTAATAGTGGCGTATACACATTTGGAGGAGAATGAGGAAACTATTTTATGGATGGGTGTTGGGGGAAAATGCCCTATGATAGATAATGGAGTAATACTTTTTTTTCTGGTCAAAGTTGCCACTGAGTGCAGTTTTATTTTAAAACAATACTTACAGAATGCTAGACCTGGGTCTGTGACTTTTTTTAAAGCTTCTTGAAAAGGTGAGGGTTCAAGTGCATTTATTGCATAAGTCACCTCTCCCTTCCTTGGCTGGCTACTCAATGTGCTCATTCTCCCTCTCTCCTGTGTAATATGACATGCATGCACAGTGGAAGGGAAGGAACCCCTAGGATTCTTTGAAACCAGGTAACACATGTGAAAATACAGTTTCCTGTCTGGTAGAGGGATTTAAAAATGCAGTAGTTCAAGTCTGTTAGCTAATGTTGACTAATGGTTAGCATAGGCATGACCAAAGAACCATGGTAGGGGATGTGGCTTGTGGTCTGTTTTTCTCCTGTGCTTTACAGCTCAATCTAACTCAGCTCCTTTTCCCTCTGTGGGCCTCCAGGGCCATGGTTGCTCTCTTCATCTGTTGGAAGCTGAGGAGGAGAGAAGACTTCAGTAGCTTATGGTGGGGGTATATACCCCCACACTGGCACTAAAGGGATTAACAGGAGCTAAAGAGCACAATGAAGGTACCTGTTTGCATCTGGAGGGTGCCAGGCTCAGCTAGGGGAGAAGCCCAGATAAGAATGGGGCTTCAGGCAGAGAATTCTGCAGCCACTTTCTGGTTGCTAGAGAGTGAAAGGAACATCTAGAGAGAGGTAGGAGGACAGTATGCATTCTGCATAGACTTGCCATGTGACTAAGATAGCTGTTGATGTTGTGCAAGCAAATGAGATCAGGATCAGGCTATATATTAGATGAGCTATAAATATTGTACTGAAGTTATGAAGAGTCTTCCTTCACCCTAATTTCTGGAAGGTTATTAAACAAAAATGCCTGAAAAATTAGCTTTGCCAATTCACTTATGACTTCACTTCAAGTTAATGTGATCCTAAAAACTCTACAGGATAGGGGGGTCATTTGTATAATACATCCAGGGACAGATGTGGCCTCCCAATTCAATGGGGGCAAAGAGGATGTGGATGTCAGAGAGGGCCCAGGCCTGTGTGATCCTTGCTCACCATGAGGACACTCAGTAAAGTTAAGATGAATCAACTCAAAGTATGTAGGTAATGTATGTCAACTAAAGCATGTTAACCCCTGTGTGGATGCTCTCATTTAGAAGTAAACTGGCTGCTAAGTTACAGTGAGATAGGGTCCACACTACTTTTGTTTCAGTGCCTTAATTTCCCAAGTGTTCCCATCTAAACAGCCTTACTAGACTGATATGATAAAATCTTTCCTGCTTTGGTCTGAGAATGGCCTCGCATTCATTTAAAACTATCTTTCTGTTTAACATGGCAGTAGGAAACATTAATTGCTTTAGCTACTTCCTAAACTGTCCTTAATACCTACTCTGTTAGCAAATCCAAAGGTACTTGAATTCACTTTCACACTAAAGGGTGATAATCTACATTTATCCATCCTCCATTGTACGTTCTTTTGTTATCAGGAGATGAGACTAAAGTGAGGGAAGCAAACCTGTGGGTGTGGTAGGCAAGGGCTTTTGGAAGATGCTAAATTTTGGGGGAGGGCTGACTTTGAAGATTCCAGGTGGAGGGTAGTAATTTTCTTCTCCTCTTCCCCTACAGCATTTCTGCATAGTCTTGCCAGTGAGCTGAAAGAACAGCTGCAAAAAGTGCATTATATTTAAAACTTGGGGAGGGTAGATGCCATCTCCAATGATGCAGCTTTAATGGACATTATGACTATTTCTGTTTCCCACTACCTTCCAGCATTTTCACTGAAAGGAATGAAACTGAAAAGACACTGAGTTGCTGCCATTGAAATAAATGAAGATATCTGTTTCCATTTAGTTAATAGCAGCAATTTTCTGTTTCATTTTACTTTGTCCTTCATAGTTCCCTTACCGTCATCCAAAATAAGAGGCCCAGGAACAAATGCTCTGCAGTTGTAATTTTCTACTAAAGCCTTATTTTAACAGTTCTGTTCAAAATTTGAATTTTTGACTTGCCCATAGACATCTGACTACTGTTCTTTTTATGACGTTTTAAAAGAGCAACTCCACTGAAAAACATACTTTTGGAGTACATCAGTCTTTAAATCAGCTTCCCAGATAGTGTAAATCATACCTCCATTGACTTCAGTGAAATTAAATTGATTACCACCAGGTGGGAATCTGCCCCAAAATCTGCACAATACAACTCCCCATATTTTAGCAACATGAGTGTAAGAGAGAAAAATGTGGCCGTGTGTCATGTTAGAACTGGGTGAATAATTCATAACAAAGTTATGTTGCCTCTTTCATGTTTGATTTGTTCCTAACTTTTTTTAAAAAAAATTGATGCCTTGAACTTGTTAGCTAAGTTTCTGTGATTAACTTGTGGCTTGTAGCTCCTCTGTGAGCAACTTGTTGCAATTGTTCCTTTAAAATTCAAGCTGTCTTGATAAGAGATGATCAATGGTATGTCTCTTGATTGATATGTAACTTTATGGGAAACCTGACTCTAAACATCACTGATTTTTGAAGATAGAAGGGACTTCATGCAGACAAAGACATAACAAGATTTAATGGCTGGAAGTTGAAACTAAACAAACTCAAATTTAAGAAATTTATTACTCAGGATTACAAATTTGAAAATGACTCTCTACTACAGCTGGTTGGAAAACTGTTCTCCATCTCCACATATCTCTACTCCCCCATCTTGCCACACATACCTCAAGCATGCACAGAGGAAATTTTGACTTCTTGGCAAATACCCCAAACTCCAAATTGTGGTTTGGAAATGGTGCTGTGATCCCATATGGGAGTTGGAGTTCAGGTCTCTCATGCTCTCATTGTCTTCTATGGGCCAAGCTTCTTGGCTAGACGACATATCCCATGATGCACCACGGTCTTTGATTTTGGAGAGCCACTGTGGTGCATCATGGGATTCTCTGGTCCTGTATATCATGGGAGATGTAGTCTGAATGGGGAACTCAAGTCAGAAGAGAGTAAGTGTGGGGATGAGGCACCCGAACTACAAGTCTCATTAGGCTCTATAGCAACACTTCAAAATAGACATTATTTCATTTTCTGTCTAAAACTGAAAACTTTGATACTTAGGTATTCTATTATGATTTTTTTAAAAGCAAAATGTTGCATATAAAGCAAACACTTTTGCAAAAAATAAACGTCATTTAGATGAAAATCCAGTTTTCTGTTTAATTGCCCACCCCACCCCAGTTTTGTGACTAGTCATTACTTTCTCCTAATGGCTACGCCAGTAATGAAGCATAATTCTGGCTACTGAACTGATGTCCTGGAATATATTGTTAAAACAAGATGAGAATAAGTTCAAATTAAATACATTTAGAATTTTAAATAAATATTCACTGACTTTTTTCAGTATTTGCCCAATTTAAATTATAGCACTTAACTGAACAGACAAATTCTGCAACAATATGCTATAGAGCTTCTGGAATAACTTGTATGAACCCAAATCCACTGTATTTATTTCCTGAATCTGGATATTGTGAAGAAAACATTTTTGTTTTTCCTCTCTATTCTTATGTTTATTTGGAATAACTTAAAAAAAAATAAGAGGGAAAAGATATGTTCCTTTTCAGCTAGATTAAATGGGCATGTTGTTAAAATTTGTTTTTGAGGTCTTATTCTCTTTTTGTCTTGAAAAATCCTGGCAGAACTGAGTTGAATAAGCATTCTGTACTTGTATGTTGTGTGTCCATTGTATCAAACTAAAATTGTATTTACGCTCTTAGCTCTGGGAAAAAAATTCAGTGAAGTAATTAGTGATGGAAAGATCTGCTAGATGATGATATAGTCCATTTTTTAACTTCAGGATTTCTGTCTTCAGTAGAATGATTCTTTGTGGTGGTCCCATCAGTCCTCTGCTATATGGATTCAACTATTTTAACCTTACGCATCTGACTAAGTGAAAGAATGGTATAATTATGTTTAACAACAGTATACATTGATGTTTAGAAGTTGCCAAACTCTTGTGACTATATTAAAGATCTAAGGAAATTAATAATGGTTTAGGGCTTTTAATGAGCAATATTAAAATGATCTATTCAACTGAATATAAAACTGATCATTTAACCAGATTCTCCTAATAAAATGTTGTGTGTTAAGGTATATGAGAGGTCGGAGGGTGCTACTGCCATTAGAATGAATAGAATATGACATCTCCATATGTAGCCAATGTGTTGACAACTTGACATCACTCTACTATATTAATGCAATGAAATCATTAGGATACTGTTGGCTGTTATAGTAGGTTTAATAGCCAGGATCTGTCTATCAAAAGTATGACAGTTTAGCACTACTTCCAGGCATTTATATTAACAATAAAATGCAGAGAGTGGCTGCTACTGCTGCCATTGGCATGAATGGAAATGTGACAGCAAGTTGGCAGGGCTAGGTATTTGCCACACTGCAGTGGAAATAGATTTAAAGTTGACTTTCATATTAAATTAATACAAACAGCAACTAATGGGGCCAAGGGAAAGTTGGGCAAATGACCTAAACAATTTTCTTTTTGGTAAACTAAGAAGGCTCAAAGTAGGTTTGATTTCTATAAGGCAAGAAAAGGGCAGTAAGGAAAATGATCTGCAGCCATATTTGTTGTTAAGCAGGATTAGGCAGATCCCTTGCCATTAGTGAAGTTAACCCAATACTATTCTAGACTCACCCATGTTCTAATGTAATGTTCTCTCCAGTTCTAGCTCTGAAGAGTAGAAGCTGAAAAATCTGCATTTCACCACTGAAGGACAGGCACAAATGCATGTATACACGCTACATCGAAGTAGCAATATTGACTTTAGGACTGATTGCTTCAGTTGTATGGTGACAAAGTGACTGTAGCACGAGGATTGATCTCGCTGCTTTTCTCAAGTGTCACAGGAAACGTAAAAAAAATAAATTCAGTTGAACAAATCACTTTAAATTAGCCACTGCTAGTACTGAAAACAAGGGAGCCACTGAATTGTGCAGGCACAGAAGGTGGTGGCTAAATTCTGTACCTCTCAATACGTTGCTTACAGTAATTCATCATTTTATTGCTAATTATTCTTTAGAAAATATCCAAAGAAAGCACTGTATGTTTTTGTAGGGCAAGATGAACTACTTGCAGCACAAACCAAGATGGAAAATGAAATGGTCTTGAGCTACCAAACTGCACCTGAACATCAAACACAATGTGTCCCAATGACAGGCTTGTGTTTTTCATAGAGCACTGACACTTTGAAAAAAACCAAAATCCTACTTTTCACTCCAAAAGTGTAATTAGGAGACTTTCAGTTGGTTTAATTGGGCTGAAAGAACAGAAAAAACAACCAACCAAAGAACCTCAATAAGGACACTTGAGCCGCTGGCATAGGAGAGATTCTATAGCCTTTGATATCTTTGGCTGCAACATTCCAAAACAGCTACTTTTCGCCCTTTCTAACTGCAGAAGAATTCCTCTTGCACTGATAATCAGGTTCAAACTTCCCTGCTTTCAGCTGAATCTAGTTATTTATAGCCAGTTATTTTCCCAGAATCCTTTGTTTCAGTAAGCACATTTTAACTCCACCCCTAGCTTTTCCCAGTTATGTCATTTGCATCAACTGCAGGTAAGGCCTGCTACAGCTTTTGTACCTCTAACTATTTTGGCTACGGAAGTTGTTTTTATATTTACTGATATAGTTATACTAGTACAGCTCCCAGTGAGGATGTAGTTACATTAGTATAAAATGCCTTTTGATGATTAACTTTTAGGCACATACCAAAAACCTTTCATGAACAAGGATGTTTTCCTGAGTGATACTTGACCGACCAGAGAGTCAGTCTCTTCAGCTGCTTTAACTCTCAAATGCCAGATTTTGCTAAAACGCCTGCTGGACCTACCAGATGTCCCTAAGTGTTTGGTCTCTTGAAAGGCTGTGATGGACTCTCTCTGGATGACATTTAAATTGGCATTGAAATAGGTGCAGTCACTGAATACAGAGGCTTAAGTTGTTACTGCCAGCAAGTTCTATAAATTGCTGTTTTGCTGAAGTAGGTTACACTCTACATTGTGTGAATGTTACTTACTCTATTGACCATAAAAAAAGTAGCTGGCTCTTTACACAAACTCTGCAACAAAAATTAAATTTGGTAAAATACTTGATCTGTGGTGAAAACAATCTTGTTTGCATCTGGATCCAATGGAGTTTGCCAGAAGTCTCTTTGGACATGCAAGGTGCACATGTATTTGGCCTCCCTTAAGGAATTGATGAATGTTCTAAACCCAGAATATGAATCAAATAATCAGTTCACATTGTTTTTGAGGCTTCATCTCAGAACTGTAGACAGAAATGTTTGGCAGGTATTAAACTGCATAAAAAACAGTGTATAAGCTAGTGTTGAGGTGACTCCAACCTCCCAATCATACCTTAGGGAGTCATAGTTTAGGGCCTGAAGGGGCCACCAGATCATCTAGTCTGACGTTCTGTACATCACAGGTAACTAAACACTGTCCAGACACCTCCACACCAAGCCAACAAACAGAATTAGGTCAAAGTATTGTAACTCTCAAGAGACTAAACTATTAAGGGACTGAAGTGCACCAATGCTGTGCACCCTGCAATGAGAGGGACTTGATTAATGAGTTATCTACCAGACTTTCAAAGCATAGTTTAAGTTAAGGTGATTTTTACAGTGGTGCAAATCCTTGCTTTCTTAGGACTTTTCTGAATAGGCAAGGTTCAAAACCAACTTCAGTTCTGAGTTGTTTGTTTTGCCTTGCTCAAAATATTCTGCAAAAATAACCTTTTAACCCCAGAAGATTTTTAAGATTATTTTTTAAAATCTGAAGAAAATCTATTCAACCATTTTTGAGCTCTGGACAGATGAAAAAATGTATACTTTTCCCACTTGAAAGAAAGATGCCTTTTAAAAAAGTACAACAAACCAACCCTTCCCTAAGACCACAATGACTAAGGACTTGAGGCAGGAAATAAAAAAAATAAACAAAGATTTCCAAACAAGACCACCAAATCAAGCAGACTATCAAATTACTAAAGACTGCATATCTCTCAGTCCCAGCACTTGTGTAGTCAGTGTTATGTTGTCAGGAAATCTTCTCCTGCCAATATAGCTGCTTGCCACTTGTAATTAAGCCAACAGGTGAGCTCTCTTCGGTCAGCTTAAAATGGCTACACAGAGATCGTACTGTGGCACAGCTGCATCGGTGCAGCTCTCTAGTGTAGCCATAGCCTGATCAGACACTCTGCTTCCTTACCCAGTCCAGTGCTGAAGAAGAGCTCTTTGTAGCTTGAAAGCTTGTGCCTTTCACCAACAGAAGTTGGGCCAATAAAAGATAATACCCCACCTACCTTGTCTCTCTCGTACCCTGGGACCAACATGCCTGCAAAAATACTGCAAACATACACTAATGGCATTTTAATCACCAACCTGCTATAAGCATAGTATATATAGAAAGATTTTATATAGAATTTCTTTTACGCATAGATGTTACAGCAGAAAAGCTCTTTAGCCTGTGTTCACCTGTTTTCCAATGGGCAACCAAATCACATTCAATACCCTTGTTACTGAATTTTAAGGATTTCTATGTTTCATCCTAAAAAGGTTATATTTTTCATGCTTTTTGTTTATATGCAACTACATGCTCATTTACTAGAGGTGAGTGGAATTTTCAGTTACAGAATTCACTGCTCTAGTATTTGCTAGCTCGCAAAACTGTACAAATAAAATAATTTGAGCTTGCCCTTCCCATGTAAACCCTAACCTGAAATCTTTCTTGATATGTAATTTCAGATTATAATGGTGGTATATCTAAATACAGGTACTAATGGGAGATACCAGTAAAGAAATCTGGAATTATCAGAATAAGCTAGGAAGTCCTGACAGCAGAGAAGAATCAACTGCTGAATTCAGCTCTCGAGCAGTAGAAAGGCTAGGGACAGATTGTCAGGATTTGATGGTATGGTGTAGAGAATGGGTATTTACTTTCCAAACTCATAATCCAAATTAGGCCCCCTGAGGTTTTGGTTTTGCATCTGGTTCATCACTACTTTAAAAGCAAACAAAGTAACTTGAAAGGCAACATGAAGCTTTCCTGAAAGTTCATAGGGATTTTAAATTAGCAAAACATGCAGTGACCACTGAATACACTTAAAATATGTGACCTAAATTCAAAACATACGACAGCTTTAAAATAATATAAAGAATTACAGTCAGCTCTTCTGGGGAGAAGAAATGGCTTCCATGTAATAAAGGTCTCAAAGTTACTGGAGGACATGTAGTATGTGAATACAAAAGAAGGTGTTAAGTCAGCACATAGAGTCACCCCCTCAGCAGGGAGTCTCCTTAACAGAGAAACTTTATGTACATCAATGAGACAATTTTATTTGTCTGTATGTGATGACTTATTTCATGGACCATTTCTTATCAATGCAAGATCATCTGATCTTTGAGTGATTCACAAAAATAAATCCATTTCATTTAAAAATGATAAAGCTAACTGTTGGCCTTTTGGCTAGGGAACCAACTAACTTGAAGTGTGAAATAGCTGGTCCAAGGTTAGGAAGACTAAGAATAAGCTATGTATTGAAAATTGACTAAGTGAGTTAGCTTTCATAGGAGTGCAATAGGTTTTGGCATTAGTTTTAATTTATCATTAAAATGTTAGTGTTTCCCTGGGTTATAATTTGTGACATCATTTAGGAAGAGTTTATTAGTGAATTGGAAGAGTACAGTCTATTTTCTTCTGAAAACGTGATTGCCACTATGCTAGCTGTATGCTGTTTGGATAGAAGCATACCTGCACTTAGCCATGATAAAAGTAGGAGCAAGCTCTTTCCAATTAATTGGAAGTTCAGTTGAAGAAATGATTCTATACTTTTGAAATATATTAGTGGTTCTGCACTTGAAGTGCTTTACTCTTCTATTGCTTGTAACAAAATGCTGCGAGTTATTTCTTTAAATACATGTTCTCTATAATGGATCTGGAAGACATTTTAAGTCCTTATAATTGTGGTTTCTGTTTAAGGCTTGGTGCTTTGGGGAACGGTATTTTAGCACAAGTGACTCTGCTTTTCCAGTAGAACAGAAGTCATTTACAGAAGTACAACATTTAGATTAGCGATAAATGCAGGAAGTAATAATTCAGTGGAGCCGGTCTTTAGGGCAATGGGTGTATTCACAAGTCCTTTTATTAGTCTTTTATCACCCAGTGCTAGTACATCTCGATGAAGGTATGTCATTTTCAACAACTTGAGGATTGAGTCTCAGTGAGGGTTTGGTTTTTTTTGGTTGGCATTACTTAATTGTTAAATATACTTAAATGGGTTAGAAGAAGATGTTGTCTTCCTGGTGATATATCAAAGGAAGGAATGTAATTAAATACAATGAAAAGAAGAGATTTCAACCTCCTAAATTTCAGCTGTGCTCACCCTTTCAGAAATAAGGACAAGAAGTACATCCAATTTATATGCTAGTTTTTCACTTTATTCTAAACTTTAATAACACCTTGATCGATTGGTACCTCAGCCCTCACAGAGAGAGCACCAATCACAACACATCAGTCATGTTGTTCTAGCTGGTCCTCCAGCTACCGGCGAGCCAGGCTGTCAGTAGCACCGGATGCCTGATTGGCATAGCGCACAGCAGCCCAGAACTCCTGAGCAATCCGCCAGCCGCAGCCCCCCAAGCAGCTGGGATTACAGGCACGCACCACCGTGCCGGGCACAAACTTCAACAACAACCTTATTTTTATTTACTGATCAGTATGCAGGGCATTAACCGCACAGATGACCAGGACATTACTAACTGAATATTTATCCTTATTGCTGCTTGACATTGGGGCATTTTTTAACACGTTATGCGGGATATGATCTATAAAATCATGACAGGTGTGGAGAAAGTAAATAAGGAAGTGTTGTTTACTCCTCTTCATAACGCAAGAACTAAGGGTCACCAAATGAAATTAATAGGCAGTCAAGTATGTGATTAGTCCCATTGAAGTCATGCTCATGCCCAAAAACTGTATTTGTGTGCTTAAGTGCCTTTGAGGAGCAATTCAAATTTTGCTGAATTGGGTCCTCATTTTTTTATGGAGTTATTGAGGGGAGTTCCCAAAGTCCCAATTTGATCCCCTCACTTATATTTACAGGTGTTCAAAATATTTGTAGCTGGGTAATGCGAAATTCTGAATACTTTGAGCGAGTGCTGATTTAACAGTGAAGATAGACGCTTGCCTAAACTCACTCGTTTTTGATTCCTACTAATCTATTTAAATCCTTAAAGGGTTCCTTCTCTCTGGTTTACATTCTTGCCTTTTTGTTTGAACAGTAAATGATTTCATATTCCAGTAGTGAGGTTATTGTTTGAACAGGGCTCTAATGTAGCTCAATAAACCCACCAATGCTGAGGACAATACTGCTATTTTTAAGTTTACTTTCTTTTAGCATCCAGTAAGATTAACAAAATGTGTGGCTGTGATACCAGCCCTGCTGAGATAATGTCTGCCGGAGATGTACGATGTCAATGCTTTTGTCTTAAAAAGTTGCAGTATTTTACTTTTCAGGCATTTCTTGAATCACTTTTAATATCTTTCAGTTATATTGATGGTTAATAGCTCTTATGATGACAAGCAGGCCCAGGAGATGAGAAATGGAATAACTTATTTGGGCTTTAATATAAGAGGTGGTAAGGGAAGTAGTCTTTCATTACACAATGCTGGAAGTACTGTACTACAACATCAACATTAAAAAACATTAAGTAGGGAGCAGATCTCAGACACAGCAGAAGACTGAGGAGCAAATAGTAATTTAAGACTGCCACTGAGTCTGGCACACACAGTCCATAAAAACGCATTGATAGCAGTAAAACAGATGTGAGAAACAAATTAGCAGCACTGATGGATAGCTGGAAAGATCACAGGCTGGACTCTGCTTTCCAGCCTCAGCATGGAATCAGCACTGTGGCTGATCTGTATGAAATGTATTGTTGCACATGACTGGGTCTCTATTTTTCTTTGTGAGCAAAGATCAGAAATTTGAAAACTTTAGATGTTATAGCTAGGATACTATCAGAATGGGTTAGAAAACGATGCGCTGTTTTTACTTTTTACCACATGGCGACAAGGGCCAGATCTACACTGCAGACTTTGGTCAACAGAAGTTATGTATATTTCTTGTGGGTGTACGTACTTGGGTCCTTGCACTGGAGCTTCATGTACTCACCAGGAGTGCTTGTTTTCATGCATAGTTCGGTGCATCTTTGCTAGGTATCCCAATATGCAACCCACCACCATTCAGGGCACTGTCTTTTGGGAAGTTTAGGCAATGTCTAGTGGGGCAGAAATGAGTTATGCCAGGGTGACTGGAAGCAAAGAGTTGACTTCCCAGCATCCCGTAAGTAATTTTCACATCCATTTTAAAAATACAACAAACCCATTCGGTCCTCCTCATTGTCCAGCATCCCAAATGGAAGCATGGAGCTTGCATGGCTCTTCACTGTTGTCATAAGCATTGCAAGTACAGGAAGCATGATCCTCCAGTATTTGCAGAGCTAGGAGAAGAACTGAATCACTAGCGAACACAACAGTTTCTTAGAGGACAGATTGCTGTGGAACATAGTGAGAACCAATTCATGATTTTTGTTGGAGTTCCTGAAGCAGCTGCAGATGATGGAGCACCATGTCTGGATCTGAGAAATGAGCACTAACTGGTGTGATCACATTGTAATGCAGGCTTGGGATGGTGAGCAGAGATTAGAGGACTTTCAGATGTACAAGGTCACATTCCTGGATGGGTTTGTGTACTGAGCTCGCCTCAGCTCTCCAAATGGAACTTTATTCAGTAACAAAACCAGTTTAAAAAAAAATCTACAATCAAAAAGCCAATACATTAAAAACATAATAAATTGATAGAACAGAACTTAACATGGGGAAAGAACATTCATGCCCATTTTACCTATATATATGGTTTTCACAGATCAGTATATGTGAAGCTGTGGTTGTGCAGGATAGAGGGATAGGGCTCCTGATGACATGTAGAACATTGGCGGGGCAGAGGATGTAGGGATGTGTTGTAATGGAGTTTTTTATGGACTGCCAAAGTAGGCGAGACAGTGACTGTGTAACCTTTAGATCCACAGGAGCATCTGTGTTTTGCTGGCGGAGAAGCGCCATTATGTCCTGGTGCATTTTTCCCTCCTTTTCCTGCTGGGACTCCTGGGCCTTTCTCCTGGCTGCTCTTTCCTTCTCCAGAATGATATGCCAGCAGCAGTTCCTTGGCTTTTATGTGACTTGTCCCTGTCATATCTCTTTTCCTGCAACCCCCATGCAACCTACTTGTAAATGTCAATGTTTCTACAGCTAATCTATAGGTGTGCTTGCACAGCCTCTTCATGGATCCAGGAGATCCACTATCTCCTGTGTACTCCAAGCTGGAGAGCATCTGGAGCATATGGTCAGCTGGGCAGTTGCATATAACAATGGATAGCTTATCATGCTGGACAATCAGGAACATTTCACAGGGCTTTAAAGGGGAGGGGGCCTTCCGATCTCCATAATGCCTGGGCAGTGGAGTTCACAATTACGACCACCATGATCAGTGTTGGGCATCGTGGGACAGCTACTGGAGGACTATTAAGGACAACATTGGTATCACAGTGTCTATATTAGCATTGTGCCATCCTCAGTATTTCAACCAGGGCTCAGTGCCTCTGGGGAGGTGACATTACTGCACTTCTGTAACACAGCACTTATAGTGGTGGGAGACAAATTTAAGTGTAGACACTTGGAAAATTAGATTGACACAAGGCAGCTTACATCAACCTAACTTTATAGTGTAGACCAGGCCTAAGGGTGTTCTGTTTTTAGAACCAGGAAATCATTTTGATCTTTCATGCAGCCCCTGAAAGGTAAGCACCAATAGCGAGATGCAATTTTGCTTTACCATCAGGGATCGATATTTTTCATATTTTCAGCATCTGAAGAGTGATTTAAAAGATGGCATGCAGTGCAGTTTGAAAATGTAAATTGTTCAATCTTTTCTCTTTTAAGGAAAAGCTTATCTCTACAAGAAACCCTCATTCACAATATTTATAGCTGATTCTATCACTCCTGAATTATGTAACTTTCTCAAATTGTTTTTGATATAAAATAGTGTTCTGTTAAATAGCAATTTAAAATCTAACACACACTACCTTCTCGGAGTAAGGGAGAATTATGCTGGCATTACATATTTTTTAAAGAATGCTTGTTTCATTGGAAAGAAAATCATGTTTCATGAGAAGTTTTCAGTGAAATAACTTTAAATCCACTTGTCAGTAGGAAACTTACCTGGTAAGAGATGATGAAACTAGTGAAGTGAGAATGCCTCTTTATTTTAGATTATGGTTAAAATGCTTTCATGTGTTCTAGGGAATTATTTCCTGGTTTGCCTGCAGAAGATAGCGAGTTGCTTATTTTAAAGGGACTCAAAGTACTTGATTTCTTTGATACAAGGTGACTGTATGAGGGGGAATGCAACCTTATGGTGCTTTTGTTCTTTAAATACTGTACTGTTGATGAAGAAAAAAGAATGGTTAAAGCATCCACTCTTTCAGTACAGGCATTTGGTGATAAAATAAGGACTGGAAAGCTTGAATTTAATGACCTGGGAAATGGCTGCCCAATGGATAGTCTAAAGAGAGTAAATGTACTATTTTGCTCTCTCTTTAATGGTATACTATAAATACACTAATATAGCAAAGAGAAGAAAATAGAGTATTAAAGCACTTTAAAAGATGACTTGATCATGTAATTCACCCCATGTTGGTTACTTTTATAGGAAATGCACTTAACTCACTGATTGGGGAAAGAAGCCAAGACCTTAGAGGGTTTATAAGTAACTGTCATTTAACTTTTAAAGCTGTTGTAAGGCCAATAGTTGTGGTTCAGGAGCATTTAATACAAATGTTTTCTGGATTTTTTTTACAAAGATTAGAAGCCATCTTTTCCATTTGAACAATGTTAGCTGCCGGCTGTAAACTGCAGTTTAGCGATGCAGAAATATAGAATATGTAGAAATATGCCAACCTGAATCTATTTAGTGTCTAAGATTTGTTTTTGTTAATTCCACTGATCATCTCTGTGACTCAATACTAACACTTGGTAGCTAGGTGGATTTGGTATGAACTGTTTCTAACTTATATTTTCATAAAATCTGTGACGTTGCACTCTATATGCTTTGAATGTGAATATAATATACCTGGAATATGCTTCATTTAAAAGGTCTCTTGTTAGGTATCATTACAAAGCTTATAATCTATTGGTTGTGTTCATCCTATTTGTATGAATGTATCATTGTTGTATCTGAAGCTAGAACTATGAAGTATAACTCTGAGGTCCTGTTGTGAAACGTGTGGGCCATTAATGGTGATTTAGAAACTATGACTACTATTGACTAGGACAATTGGTTGTAAATGGCTCTGTTTACTTGCAAACCTTCCTGTGTACCTGTAAACCAACCGTGGAAGAATGGACGCTGGGGTCTCAAATGACAAGTGAACATGTCACCTGCTACTGGAATCCATCTTAAACCTGGTGCTTTTCCATTTAGAAGGAGGGGTGGGCACTAAGAGAGACAAAAGATACTCACCTTGTGCCAAAGCTATTAAGGGAGGTGGAACAAAATAAAGGGGGCTTCCAGGCATGAGAAAACCCCTAGTTTCCACCTAAAATGTCTGTTGAAACTAGTAAGGACTGTACCAGGGGAAAGGATTGGGTCCAGACTAGGAAGGAATCTAATCTGGGATCAGTTTCTTAATGTATTAGGTTTAGACTTGTGTGTTTTTGCTTTATTTTGCTTTGCAACTTACTTTGTCTGTCTGTTATTACTTGAAGCCACTTAAATCCTACTTTTTATACTTAATAAAATCACTTTTGTTTATTATTGAACCTAGAATAAGTGATTAATAGCTGGGGGAGCAAACAGCTGTGCATATCTCTCTATCAATGATACAGAGGGTGAATGATTTATGAGTTTACCCTGTATAAGCCTTATACAGTAGACTCTCGATTATCCAGAATTGGGTTAAGGATGTGGATTAACCAGGATGTCAAAAAAATATATGCCTAACTCCCAAGGCCAGCTCTGGCTTTGTTGCCTCCCCAAGCACACATGCAAAAAAAAAAAAACCCATCAGGGCGCAGGGCAGCCAGTGAACCAACAGCCCCTCTCCCCGGCGCAGGGTGGCTGGTGAAGCAACCTCCGCCCCTCACATATTTCCTATGGATGGTGATTATCCAGGATTTTATTAACCAGGATTAATTTTTTCCCTATCATCCTGGATAATCGAGTCTACTGTATGGAGTAAAATGGATTTATTTGTGGTTTGGATCCCATTCGGAGCTGGGTGTCTGGGTGCTGGAGATAGGTGACCCGCTGAGAACTTTTTGGTTAAAGTTTGCAGCTTTGGGGGCGTGGGCCAGACCTGGGTCTGTGTTGCAGCAGACAGGCTTGTCTGGCTCAAAAAAGGCAGGGTTCTGGAGTCCCAAGCTGACAGGAAAAAATGGGCTTTGAGGTAACTTCAACACACCAGGTGACAGTCCTCAGGGGATCTTTATGACTGAATTCAGCACAGAATTGTAGAAATGTAGGCTGCAAGGGATCTTGAAATCAAGTACAGCTCCTTGAGCTATTGCAGGGACAAATAAACCTAAATCATTCCTGACAGATGTTTGTCCCACCTGTTTTGAAAACTTCCAAAGAGGGATTCCACAACCTCCCCCGGAAGTCTTAATCTGCAGCAAGGGAGCTTGTAGGTTAGATATTAGGAAAAACTTTCTAACTACAAGGGTAGTTCTCCCTTGGAAGCCTATTCCACAGCTTGTTGTGGAATCACCATCATTGAAAGCTTTTAAAAACAAGTTGGAAAAACGATAGGGATGGTCTAGGTTTATTTGGTCCTGCCATAGTGCAAGGAGCTGGAATTGATGATTTATCAAGATTCCTTCTAGCCCTACATTTTTATGATTTTATGAAACTGGTAGGTTGAAAGACTTATTTTTGGCAAAGCCACTCGTGAGTAATGCAAGCATCCCCATCCCAGACCATTGAAAACTTTTATATCACATGGTAATATGCTCCCTACGGAACTAGAGTCATAGTAATGAAGTCCCGTTGTTATTGCATTATATTAATTGAATGAAGAAAAAATCAGATATCTGATCTTGGTTCAGTGGTAACTTTGAGTGTATAGCCTATTCCAAGATTTTGTCGTGTGTCCAATTAAGTTTAACAAAGACTACTTTTTGGAGATTAACCTCCTTGAGAGGTTTTTAAAGATTGTCTCTTAAAAGTTAAGTGTTACAAATACAGGTGCAATTAGTGGTTTTTGTGGAGACCGTAGCAAGTAGTCATGCATGTTACCTTAGCTAGCTAAGGTATCTCAAATACTATTTAACTTTCAAATGAGTTAGTTTAACTATACTAATAATTATGGTTAGAGACAGGTGATGCAAGTTGGAACCATGCTTCTTGATAAATTAATGCCTGTTATGTGAACTATTCTAGGGAGAAAGTACCAAGATGCATCCATTCTGGAGAGAACTATTCTCATTGTTAACAAGAGTGAATAAAATGTGTGATTCATGCAGTACAGCTAGAGTTAAGCCATGACAATGATGTAACTATTTACCCAACAGTGACAATACTGTAGCTAGGGTTGCAGCACATTTTGGGTGTTGATTTCCTACAGGGGCATGTTTACGTTATAGACTGTGCACAAGCTGCTGTGCAGACATCAAATGGTTCTATTGAGTTGAGGATTAATTAGGTTAAATTAGCTCAGTCATTTACTGCACATTTTATTGAAGTTCAAGCTGTTCAGACTGTTGCAGTTAATATAAGTAGCCCAGAATGTTGCCAGTTAAATGTAAGTTACCCATCAGGGAACCAGGGATCATTACTGACAGAGATAAAGGCAACTTTAGTCAGTGATAAAGTTCAATTTGAAGAAAAGATTCTCTTCTCTCAGTGTGGTTTTGGAGAGAGATGTTGAGAGAAGAAAACAGAAGAGAGAGATGTGTTGACGTGACACCATGCTATCATTCTCAACAATGCATTTGGAGTGATGCAATACTCTTGTGTACCTGTTCTACGGGCGGAAGCACTGGCAATCAAAACACTTCCTGTGCCTTTCAATTGTCATTAAAAAAAGTCTTCAATTATGGAACATTTGATGGAGTCATCAAGGGAAAGTGAGAAATTAAATGTAGTGGCTCTGCCTAAGCTCTGAACGCACTGCAGAAAAATGCAGTAAAAATGTGATGGCTTTATTCTTTCTCTAATCTTCAAGCTTTTGCATGGGGAGCAGTCCATAATACAGAGACTTTCTCTGCTGAATCTCTCATCGGTCTGGCACTTACGAAAGCCCACTGTTACAAAGGAAACTTCATGGATGTTCTTGTTTAAGATATTGCAGCAAAGAGTGCAGGGCCAGCCCACAACATTTTGGTACCTGAGGCGAGGAGCTCTAATGATGCCTCCGTTGCCCCTCGCTTGGGTCAAAACTTTGAAAGGTCTCTTGTGCTCTCCTTCATCCAGCACAGTTCTCCACCATCTCTTAATCTAGAGCAGAGAGAATACATATGCACTAGCAGCAGATACAATTTTCATACACTCTGGCTCCTAGTGGTGCCCCTCCTACAGTCTGGCACCTTAGGTGGCCACCTCAGTTCGCCTCGTGGTAAGGCCCACACTGAAAGACTGAAATCTTCCCATAACTCCAAGTTTAGAATCTAACATGAAAGGGAAATGAACTGAGAACACAAATATAATATTAGACCCAGAATCAGTATTTGTTTCTTTCTCAGACTGCCATAACAACAAACACCAACAAACCAAAACAGCCCCTCCCCCTTGGGAGGTGGGGGGAGAGAACTAAATTTTTAACAGGGCCACTGCTCTGTCACTTGTAGTTAACAGACACCTATATTGATGAGAGTGAAGTATAGCTGTTTTACAGACAAGAGTAAAGGAAGTGAGGAGTGCTGACTCATAAATATCTGAATTCTAACCTTGATTTTCTCAGTGCTAGGGTCATCACTTTCTTGATCTGAAGGAAGGTTGCATTCCTTAATTTTATTTCTTTCAATTCAAGGCTATAGAATTATGTCAATCATTTTTAATGTGAGGTTCCTCACACAAACTGTTTAATTTCTGAGGTACTGAACTTATTAGGGAGAGCAGGCTATGTTTTATTAGTAGTTTGATTAGATCTAGATAAAAAGAATGTCATAAAGGAAAGATTTTGCCTAGTAAAAAGAAGGGGAGGTCAGGAGTAAATAACTCTGAGTCTGGGAAGGTTTAGCTTTTAATGTCATGCAATCTTTGTTTCCAACTACTTTTTTTTAAGCAATATGTATGATACAATATCAAAAGAGAATATTTTAATGCTTGGCACTAACTTGTACCAATGGGATTTTGAAAAAAAAAACTTTAGCCAATATTGTTTAGCACTGAAAATCAAGATCTATATTAAAATGTCTGAATGATGCATTAGATAATCTAAAGCCTGCGTACTCTAGGTTAAAGGAGAATTGCCCTATTAGAGGGAGAGGTAATGCAAATCCATGCAGGAGAAAATGTTCAATGTTCCTGTTGAAGAAAATTTTAATGTGTTCTGCATTATTCAGCTGTACTAAGAATGTCAGCAGGGAACTTCGACAAAATAAAGTCTAGCTTGGGTAAGAAATCTGAATATATTCTAAACAGAGTAGATTAAAACAAATTGATACAGCTGCTAGATGCCTTAAAACTTCCTTGTCTTAATTGGCCTGTAGTTTTTAGTACTACTTAAAGATGCAATCTCATGATATTTTTTTCAAAATTTAATTGTGCTTGAACATATTTTTCTTTTGGTTGAAAGGAAGGGCTCTTCTTCAAGAGAAGACAGGAGAAAAGATGAACTTTGTCTTTCTTATATGGTATGTTTTGAATTCATCCAATTATCCAGCATACTCATAGAGTTACTACAGCCAATTTGAGAGCTAGCCTGATCAATCCCACTGTAGTGAATAGCATGAATAGCTAGCCTGATCAATCCCACTGTAGTGAATAGCACTGCTGAAGCCTTGGGAATCAATCAGAAGAGGATTAATGCAAGGATGATAGAGAATGAAATATTTATAAAGAAATTGTACAGATATTACAGGGATGCTTAGGAGGGAAAGATACTGTGAGGGCCAGTCAAAGATTGTGCAACTTAAATCTTCAAAATATGTTCTAAGTGGAACAGGGCTGAATTTCACTTGAAGTTAACTGGATAGGAAACTGGGGGAGTCAGGAACTGATTCATTATTTTTTCATTTAAACTGTCTGTTTTTCCAACTCTTCAAAACAAAATGGGGTGGAGGAATAATTATGTTCAGTCCTTTCTTAATAAGGGTATTGAGGCTTATTTAGTTTGGACACCAATCAAAAGATGTGAAACACCGTATAATTGCTAACAGGACTTTCAAAACTACATGTGGTTTCTGAGAAGTCAAAATAAATATTAACAGTTATCCAAGTTATAAGAAACCCCCTTTGTGCTGTCAGCACAGTCATAACCCAGAACCTGCAGTGCTAAAAACCAAGCTTTTGTTGCTTCAGTTATTGCCACAAAAGGTGGACCATCCCACGCTGTTCTAGAATGGATAACACAAACATTGACTTCAGTCACTATCTAGACATGAGGGCAAGAAATGGTATAGCTATTCTATACATTCACATATGAAATGGGCAGTTACCGTAAATAAAACTGGTATCTTTAGGGATGGCTTGTCAGTCAGAATTCTCTAGGGAAGCTAACCATATAGGTTGTGTGACAGAGTCAGGCCAGATGGCTATAGGAGAGTGATAGAAGGTAGATACATTAGCCCCAGATTAAGCAGGCCCTTTTCCCCTGAGTAAGATACTGGGATGTTCCAAAACAATCAGGAAGTTGCTGGAACCAATTATGGTAGGCAGACTAATTAGGACACCTGGAGACAATTAAGAAGCTACTAGAACAGGGGTGGGCAAACGTTTTGGCCCGAGGGCCTCATTGGGGTTCAAAATTGTATGAAGGGCCAGGTAGGGAAGACTGTGCCTCCCCAAACAGCCTGTCCCCGCCCCTATCTGACCCCTTCCCACTCCCTGACTGCCCCCCTCAGAACCCATGACCTATCCAACCCCCCTGCTCCTTGTTCCCTGCCCGCCCCTCCCGAGATCCCCCTGCCCCTAACCACCCCCTGGGACTCCATCCTCTATCTAAGCCCCCTGCTCCTTGTCCCCTGACTGCCCCCTCCAGAGATGCCATACCCCAATCTCCCCCCAGAACCCCACCCCCTATCCAACCCTCCAGCTCCCTGTCCCCTGACTGCCCAACCCCTAGCCACATCCCTGCCCCCTGACAGGCCCCCTGGGACTCCCACACCCTTTCCAACCCCCTGTCCCATGTCCCCTGACTACTCCCTGAGACCCTCTGCCCCTTATCCAACCCCCGCCCTCAACCCGGCCCCCTTACCATTCCTCCAGACATGCTGCCACGCTGATCTGCCAGAGCGCGCAGCCCCCTCTCTCCCTGAACACTGCTTGTGCAGTGTGCTGAGCCTGCGGGGTGTTTGTGTGTGTGTTGTGTTGGGGAAAGCAGAGAGGGGGGAGGAGCTAGCATCCCCAGCCAGGAACTCAGGGGCCGGACATACAGGCCCGCGAGCCATAATTTGCCCACCCCTGTACTAGTCTAGTATTTCCAAGCATAAAGGCTACATGCAGCCAAATCCTTTTAGTCTTACTGTTCTCAAAAGTCCCACTGATTTCAACCAAACTACTCATTTAAGACCGGTGAGCTGGAGTTGGTCTCTTAAACATTGGGAAGAAACCCTCACCACTTTGAAGTCCCATTGGCAGAACTCCTGCTAACTCCAGGATTTCACCCTTGTAATAAGTGCTTGGAGACCAGAACCACATACACAGAGATATTTTACTTTAATTATGCTCAAATGAACTGGAGATCTGCAAGATTTTTTCCCTGCCTTTTTTGGATGCAATGCCCCCCTTTTTACAGCCCTTCTACTGAGACTTTTTAAATTGAGCTATCACAGGGACTTGCTATAGTTCTACAGAAATTCTCGTTAGCTTGGGCAGCTCTAGGGCTTTTCCTGACTTAGGCAAACTGGAAGATGTTTGACCTTCACAACCCACAGGTAAACTATAAACAGTCACTTACCATTTGCTGCCCCTAGTGTTTTGCTGCTCTAGGCAACCACCTGCACTGCCTGTCTGGAAGTATTGATCCTTTCTTTGGGAACAGCTGAAGCTGACATCCTTTTTGTCTTCATTTTTGTGTGGAAATGTATCACTTAAAATAGAACAGGATGCTTTTTTCTTCAGCTCTTCCCATAAAGGGGCTAGTTTCACAATCTAACTGATAGTTTTATAACGGAGATACCAGTACAAAATATTGCAAAAATAAATATAGAACTTGAGTACAGAAAATAACGATTCAATGGGAGAGATTCCAGTACAGCCTATAATAAGCCATCTCTCTGGGCCACATCCTTAGCTTCTGTACACTGGCAAAGTTCTATCAATTTAATGGAGCTAAACTGACTTACCCAGCTGAGGATCGGGCCTTCTGTCTTTCAAAGTGTGTATTTAACTCTAAAATGAGAGTGTTAGAAAATGTATACTGAGCAGCTATGACAAGATATAATTTTTTTTAACATCCATTTCTCTTCTTTCTGAATGCCCTAGGACAATCTCTCCTTCCCCTTACATATAGTGTGTCTGCTTGAAAATCCTATTCTCTCCCATCCCCACCCCAATTATATGCACATAAATCAGAAAGCATCCAGAAGGCCATTTTTGTTCTCCTGGGACAAGCATCACTCCGGAGGTGCTGTTGTTGAGGTAGCTGGTGATAGTACAAAATTGAGGGCTCTCCACAATGACCTAGGCTTCCATGGTTTATGGCTAAGAGAGGGGACCAGCGGGAAAGAGGAGGAGCATGGGGTGTAGCCCTCCCACTTCTACCTGGCCCTCCTGCAGGGGCCCCTAAATTGGCTGGGGGCCTGTTGCAGGGGGCTTATCTCGTTGCCGGGAGAAACGAGGCCTCACACAGGTGGCTAGTTGGAAAGTGGTGAGTTTATTGGAGGGGGCAGCATTTTGTGCTGGGGGGCTTATCTGCCAGCATGGCCGCAATACAAGATGACTGACACACGCGGGCGATGTGGAAGCCCAAGGAGGAAGCCCAACCCAAAGAGGTGTGTCAGCACAGATATACCCATGCTCATTTGCATCTCATACATACTCATCTCATTAATAGCAAGCAGCAAACTGATTGGTTACACACTGTTGGTTACGCAGTCCTGCCTTAGTTTCCCCATTTGGTTTCCCACGCATTCATTCTCACACAGACGGGGTAAACACTCATGCAGCTGGGAACTGGTTCCCAAACACACAGATAACAGCAAGGTCATTCTCAGATAATACCACCATTATGCACTCTCCTGGAGTTGACTTAGAAGCGTAACTGCACTTCCTAGTGATTTCCCGTTACAATGTCTTCCAGTCCTAACAGGGCCCTATGCCTGGGCCCCAGGAGTCTGTGCATTAATCTGCCACTGCCTGGGGGAATGTTGTCTGACTTGTGATGGAAAAAAATCATAGCAATGCATTAAATCACACTTTTATATAAATCTATGCAGCACTGGGCAGTCCTGAATCAAGATCAAGGAAAAACTCAATGTTTGTCCACTCTCGCTTCCTCAGAGCGTTTTCTCTGGACATAGATTGCACTTCAATGTTACATGGGAATAAGCCTTTTCACAAAATTGGTTAGGTGTCAAAATCAGGCTTGTATTGGAAACGATTGTACCTTAAATATGGAGTCACTGCCATCATTCTTTAATGACCTAATGAGTTATTAGATTCCTAGCTGAGAGTAGTTTTATGGACTGTTCATATGTTTTTAGTTTTTCACGGGTAGAGAAAGCTCTCATTTCTAGAGCTAAAATGAGACAAGTACTGATCTCCAACTTCATACAGATGCCACTTAAATAATCTGTGATTAAAAAGCATCCTTGACTTGTTCTGCTCACGCTGCTGCATCCCACTGAAATAAGGAAGTAGGACAAAGAATGCATGCTAGTATTTTAAAGGTTGTTAATGTACATGTTCTTTTACTTCTCAAATAATTTACTCCTCTCAGCAAAACAGGAAGTTGAGGATGGTGGTTTCCATTGTCCATGTTTCACTTTGTCATATAGAGTAGGCCTACCCATTGGTTTTGGAACAATTTTTATAGTGGGGGCACTGAAAGCCATTGAACAAGACTGTAAACCCCGTATATGACGGAAACCATTTCAAGCCACAGGGTGCTGCCACCCCCCAACACCACTAGTTCCAGCATCCTTGCCTGTGTCAATTTGTTTATTTTGCTCCCCACAAAAGTGCAGTCAATCTGCAGGAACAGTTTATGGAAACTTGGTGTTACCTAGGAAATACTTGTTTGCAGTTTTTATTACTTGAGAGAACTCCTTTCCTACACACACACCCCATCATTAAACTTTAAAAGCTAGATAGATTGTTATAATGCCCAGTTGCAACTATTACCCTGACTTTCTGAAAATGTGTTGCATACTTTTATTTGTCACTGTGGCGGGGTGACCACCCGCCCCCTACTGGAAGGGGCTTGGAAAAGCCCCAAAAGGGGTTTGAAATAGCCTGGGAGGCTAGCCTGCAAACTCCCAGGCTGATTGGGAGTTTGGGCTCAGCTGTGTGGCCACGCCCCAAACACTCCCAGCCAGGATATAAGGGCTGGGAGACAGAGAAGCAGAGGAGTCTCCTCTGTAAGCAGAGGGAGACAGGCCTGCTGCAGGAAGCCTTGAGGAAGGTACTAGGCTGGGTGCAGGGCTGGGGCTGGGGCTAGGCGGTAGGAGCTGGGGAAAGCTCTAGCCTGAGAGCCCCAGGCTGCAAGTGCAGGCAAGGGCCTAAAGTCAGTCTTCTCTGTTAGTAGAGGGAGACAGGGCCTGGCTGCATGGAGCCTGTACCGGGGTACCCAGACTGGGACAGGGCGAGGGCAAGGGCAAGGCAGCTGGGAGCCAGGGAGCCTAAGCTCTAGCGAGAAGGCCCCAGCTTGCTGAGCCTAGGGAAGGCCCGACTCACGGGGTACTGGGGGTTGCCAGGGGGGCGGCCCAGGGCTGGTGATAGCTGTAGTAGGCCAACCCCTTCTTGCCGGTGATGAGTAGCCATGATACTGCAGTCCGCCCCAGTGAGCGGGGGCAAGTAGTGACTGACAGTGGCACATTCTGAGGCGAGTTGGGGATAGTGGGTGGTGGGTTCCCCGGGGAGGGGAGACCCTAAAACCAGGGGGGTACTGCAGGGGTGCAGCACCCCCAAAAGGGGCTCCAGGGTCCGGGAAGGGCACGGGGCCAGAGTGTGGAGAAGTGGACGTCGGTCGGCAGAGGGCGCTCAGAGGTCAAAAGAGCTAATTCCCAGGATGACCAGACGGGGGCGCCGCAGGGGTGAGTGACCGACCCCGTTACAGTCACACTAGAAGATCTAAGGCACTTAAGACCTTAGCATGGTATCTGAGTATGGAAAATAAGAATATGGAGCAAAATCCTGGCCCCACTGAAGTCAACGGGAATTTTGCTATTGATTTCATTGCAGTTAGAATTTCACTCATGATTACAATATTTTCTAATGGGATAATGGAAGATTCGTAGTCATTTGTCTCATTTGAAACATTTCATTTTTTGCTGTACAATGAGTATTCATGCCTTACAATCATTAAATGAATTTATAGCCAGTTTTCCTTCTAGTTGTTACTATGATATTTCTCATGGTGCATTCATGCTAAGACTTCCAGTGAATTACTTTAAAGGACTTTGAGTGAATGGTCTTTTTTGTTACTTATGGGAACTAAAATATGGACCTGAAATATGCAATTTTCCCTGATATATGACTGCACTCCATGTAACTTTGCTCCACACATAGCTTTATATCAGAGTGGACTTAAAAAGGATTTTAAAAGGTGACAGCTTAAATAGACAGTATTTCTTATATTTTCAACAGCTGATGATAAACAACCAGATCAAATTAAAAAAAACTATTTCATTTTAACATTATCTCACAGTTAAGAGATCATCAGAAAATGACTTGCTATATACTCATAGTTGGCAAACTAAGGTCAAAAGACCTCACTAACTTTTAGAGACCTAGGACCTGATATTTTTAAAGTATTAGACTGATATTTTTTGTACCCTTGAATGTAAAAAATGATCAGATAGTTGGAATAGCATAGATAATGATTATCCAAGGCAAGAAGCATACTCTAATTACATTTGAGATTACAAATGTTTATGGTGCATAACTTCTATTCTATATTTAGAGGACTTTCTCATCTCATGCAGCTCAATGTTCACTGGAATATCTACAGAAGTATTTCAAGCGGGGTATTTGCTACACAACTTTTCAATTAAATGGTGGATTCCAATTGGCAAATGAGGTGCTGTCTGTTTATATATAAAATACACACACACAACTAACACCTCATGCTTATGAAACCTAAACACTTATATATGAATGAAATCAGTGTGTGAGAGTGGAAGATGGGTGGGTGGAAGTTGAACACAAAGTACTCTCTGCCTCAGTTTTGTATTCATCTCTAACATGGATCTAATAAAAATGTATAATATTAAGCCTCACAAGAATCCCTGTCATTAGTCAAGTGCTTTGAAATGTTTGGATGAAAAGTCATTCAGGGTTGGTAGCACCACCTATTCAGGTTACCCAACACTCTCATTATAAAACCTATTTTCAGTTGGTTGGTAACTTTGCCACACTTTAACCATCTGGCCTGCAATTTGCTATGCTGGGTATCTGTCTTTGGCTGAATTATTTTGAAAAACGTCCGATGAAAATGGCATAGCCATTTCCAAGAAGAAAACATGTTGCATTTCTGGTGACTTCTTTGATAAATTCTATCCATCTAATGCTTTGGAGCAGGTTCTTGAAATTCATTAGGAGGTGGCTTGGATGAAGGGTTCCAGCAGGGTGAATGAGATAAGGAATCACTGTGGGTAAGAGAAGGAAGAAGAAGCTAATGTGGGCTAGAGGGAGCGAGGGGCTCGGATGGGGATACCTAGGACTGCTTGGAATGGAGACTAGGCACTAGAGCTAGTTATTTTCATCAGACAATGATGCTTTGTTAAAGCTGACATTTCTTGCAAAAAATTGACAAACTTTCTCTGACCCCTGCCTGCCAGGATTCTGTGGTAAACCTAACTCTCTACTAGCTCAGCAAGGGTCTGAGCAACCATACCCAATATGTGGACAGCCTTGGGACTGTGGACACCAGGCTTCTAGGGTTTGTGGCTCCTGGGCAGCCCTGTCATGCAATTTGTTTCCAGAATTTCCAGTTTCCACATTGGAATGAAGCCAGATTCTGAAATGCTGGAATGTCTCCTGAATTGGAAATCCCGAGTTTTGGCCAGCTCTGTTGGGGAGAAAGAGCCAAGGTTGGGCCTGACCTGTGAATGGCTGGCGAGGAGACTGGGAGTGTGCAGTAGGGAGTGGGGGTATGGAGAAGAGAGACTGGAATGGGGAGTATGGAGAGGCGAGACTAGAATTTACTAGACAAGGAAACTGGGATGTGAAACCTAAGGAATTGGGGCCTGGGATGAGGAACCAGGGGCGTGGAAGGAGTGAGACTGGGACAGCTCTGGGTTGGAGAAAATGGGACTGAAGGGTCGAAGTTTGGCAAAAACAAGTAGAAGAATCTAGCGAATACTCTTCCTGAAAGCCTAGTCTGGAGCCCAAGATGCCTGAGTCTCGCCTTTTCTTTGCTATTAACAAATAACTGTGAAATTTACTGGCAAAATCTGATTTTTTTCATCCCCCTCTACTGCTGGTTTCTGGTCTGTATAGAGGATGGCAACCTACTACTGCTGTCAGTTTCTCCATTTGCTCAAGTGTCAGTGGCTCTAAAGGTCCAACTCTGATGATGAACATTTGGATGTCAACATGATGCTGCACAACAGAATTTTTTTTTTCAGGTTTTTTTTTTTAAATCTCGGGAAATAATATGCAAAAAACTAAGTTGAGAACATTATTTAGGTTGCAAAATCAATCACTCAGAAGTTCAGACATTCCAGAATTAAGGTTGCTTGTGTGTATGCATTGATATACAAGTCTTTAGTTAAATGATCATATATTATTGTTTTTCCATAGTATCTTATCTCATTCAATGCAAAGACTAGAAGGTGCTCACTCAATGAGCAATTATTCAGAATTTTGTTATTGCTCAGTGTATGGGCCTTATTTACTGCAAATTATTAAAACCCTGCTCTAAAGGCACAATTAATTTTCTTGGGGATTTTTCTGTGGTGCTTACCACTGCTGTTTGAGAGCTTTGCAAATATTAATATTATTTTCACAGCACCCATATGACGAGGGTGGTGTTATCCCTTATTGCAAATGGGATACTGAGGTAGAAAAATGAAAGTCAAAAGCTTTCTCCAAGTTTGAGTGTCCAATCTGAGAGACCTAGGACCTGGATAGCACTTTATATATTCAAAGTACATCTCCCAATGCTTGCAACTGCAAGTGCTCAGCACTTCTGCAAATCAGACCACAAGGTTTCAAGCTGGACAGCCAGAAAATAAGGAACACACAATTACCATGACCAAGTATGAGAAGTTTGATTTAAGTGATTTGCTTGGCATCACATAGGAACTATGTTGCAGAGGCAGGAATAGAATCCCATTCTCTTTGGAGTCATTGAACTGCCTCAATCATCAGACCACCCCTTTCTCTTCCTGTAATCTCTCTTCCCTCATTTGCTGCACATCTCCCAACTTCTGCAGCAAATGAGGCCGGGGTCATATTGACAACAGGCTCCTTTAATACACAACACTGTTCATCCCTAGAATAGATCCAACTTGTGCAAAAGTCGTTTGTGATCATCTAATTATAGACTACCATAACACATATGCCCTTGGGGATGAATTAAGGTTGCCTCTGCATTTCCTAACCTTTGAGTGCTGATTTTGCAAACTTAGGGCTTGTCTTCACTACCCGTCGGATTGGTGGGTAGCAATCGATCGCCTACGGCACCCCCGTCAACTCTGGAACTACAGCTCGCCGAGAGGCGCAAGCTGGAGTCAACGGGGGAGTGCGCCGCTGCCTGCCGCTGCCATGAGGATGACAGGTAAGTCGGCTGAAGATGCACCAACTTCAGCTACGTGAATTATGTAGCTGAAGTTGCGTATCTTCAGTCGATTTCCCCCCCCCCCCCAGTGAAGACCAGTCCTTAAAGTTACTTTGACATAGCTTTTTGTGTAATATAGTGTGCAGGTGTATATTTAATGGTGTGTGTATATTGATGTGTATATTTTTCATAATACAAGTAAATATATTAAAAGTTGCAAGTGATAGTTGGTGCTAACATAATACCTACACAAATCTCTGCGCTTATGCTCTATTTGTGAGGATCTGAGAAATTACTTGATTGCTTCTAATCTTTGGCTTCGTCTATAAAAGCACAACTTCTCCCACCTTCGCTTTAGTGTAAGGTCTGTTTGGATTACAGTAAGTCTTTGAGATAACAAAACTGATTAGTTCAGGAAGAAAGGCATTTGAAAACAAATGTGAACAGATGAGATTAAAATTGGGTGGTAGTAATGAGAATTCAGCACACACGCAGAGCCATAGAAAAGAGTGAGACTGCTGTGAATGCCAAAAGACAATACATCATTCAGAATAATGGAATAAATAAGAACTGGGGAAGAATGGGTTAACTTTCTCAATAGTGGTGTCAGCTGTGCTCAGGTTGTTTAAAAGTCCAGGATTGGGTTTCAGCTCAGAATACCTTTTTTTAGTTTGAAAGTGAGGAATACTTGTAGCACCTTAGAGACTAACTAGTTTATTTCAGCATAAGCTTTCGTGGGCTATAGCTCACTTCATCAGATGCATAGAATGGAACAGAAGGAGGCCAATATTGAAAGCAATCACCAAAAATTTAAGACAGGTGAACAACAAAACTTCAAAGTAGTTCTAGTGTTTATTGGAAAATAGAATTTTCAGCCACTTTTGAAACAGGTGATGGTGAGATGTGAACAAAAACAGACAAACACTGTGCTGCATGCAGTGATGATGCAGAGTGACTTGAAAGAAACTTCCTTAGGAGCATAAAGGCAACAATTCTCCAAAGTTTTACAGGGGAAAATACCATAGGTAGTTGTAGCTAAGGTGCCATAGACTAAGCCTGATCTGACAGAGCTACTGTCCTCTTAAAGGTCAGATGTAGGACTGATGTAAACAGGCACTGTAGAGTGGAGTGTGTAGCTTAAAAGAGAAAAGAAACTGGGAGCTGGTGTGAATCAACCACCGCATCTAAAAGAGAGTATGGAGCAGTCCCAACTGAACCAACAGATTGTGGAACTGAACTCTGGCTTATGGGTGCTGCAGGCAATATTTAAATACCCTCTACTAGAGAAATGGGCTAAAGGGGCACTCAAGGAACTAGGTATAATGAGCCCCATAGACAGAGGTCCATTCCATACAGGTAAAATGGGAATTACTGTATGGTTTTATTATTTCCTTGCAGTAATTTTGACACTTTTTTTTGCTAGCACAGACACTAGTAATTTAATCCTTTCACTTGAGCTGACTTCCGTGTTCATGGGAACTCCTAATGTGATCAAGCTTCTAGTGCAGTGATACTCAGACCGCAGTGATTCATGAGCCAAGGAAGCGATCAACATTACCCAAAAGAGCCACAGTAGGGCAAATTCATTTGTTTCATTTACTTTTTCTCTCTCTCGAATATTTCTCACAGCAAAATGACTGACCAAGTATTATTATTTTATCAGCTACAATTGATTAATAACACAGTAAAAGCATCCCGATTAGTTAATAACTTAGATCAGTTAATAATTAAACCACACAGTGTTTTAATATCGTGTGCTGCAAAGAGCCGCAGGAGACTCATCAAAGAGCTGCTTGCGAGCCTCATTCTGAATATCACTGCTCTATGGTTTAATGGCTGGTATGCTAAAGAGCCTGGCTTTGAAATGTGGCATCCAAAGATCTAGTGTATCACAGCATTCCAGCAACCCTGGTTGAGTGGGGACATTTGAATTCTCTTTCCAATGAGAGGTTTTCTGTTTCACAGTGAATGGTGTGGTGATGAATCCATTTGCCCTCTTGAAATTCTTTAACAAATGTTTTAACTTTTTATTTGAATAAAACCAATACCAATAATACAGTTAAAGGGCCTGGCCCTGCATTGACCTCAGTGCAAGTCTTGAAATAAAATCATGAGAGTTGGCAGAACTGCAAGCCTTAAGAATTCTGAAGCCTTGTCTCGAGGGAATGTTTACTCAAAAGGCAGGGGCAATGCAAGGTTCCCAACACTGGGCCACCACCAACCTTGATCTTGACCCCTTGGTGAGGGAAACAGTCTCTGAGAGTGACAGGGGTTATATGGACTTACTGCCCATTCAGTACTCAGCATATCTGCTGAGACCACCAAATAGATTTCAAGCACAGTAAATTTCCATAATGGTTTTGTGAGGCACAGGTAATCATCCCCCCGGGAACTGGAGTGTGATTAACGTCTAACTTTATGTAAACCCCCTCTGCCTCCTTAAGTAGGCCATAGGCAGCCCCGGCCTATTCAAAGCAGTATTTTCTGCTATTGTTTATACTACATTGCTATTCTCTCTTCTTTCTTTGTTTTTAAATTGGAGACAAACTGCATTAAAATTGCCATCTGATATTGCAATATGAATTTGCTTGCTCTCCTGAACACTGTGTTCCACCTGCAACTATAAGACAGTTGTGTTAATTAATAAATGGTGCTGGACTATTGCAACATGCCACAGTTTTGCAATAACCCAGCGTCACAAAATTGAGATGGTACATTCACACTTTGTTAAGAAAAATGAAATAGTAAATGTTTGTGTCATCATCATAAAGCATCTGGATAAACTGAATACTGTTCCTGTTAGTATGTCATTCATGTTATACTTATGAAGCAAAGTAAAACTTGTGCAGTAAACTGGCCATGATTTATTCCTCATGTGAAATACAACTGGAAGATTAAATTTGGTTCACAAGTTCTTAACAGTTGTCAGGAAAATAACAAATCACTTGCAACTGAACTCTCAAAACAAGAATTTCATGCAAATGCTGTAAAATGGTCTATGTAAAAATGCAGTGGTTAAAAATTCAAATGCTGCAATTCTGTCAAAGAGCATATTATAAGGGTAAGAGAGTTGGATTTCCATATGGAAGCACGGTATGTAATAAATGCAGCATCATTTTAAAATAGCCAGGGCTATTTTTTTTCTCTCCATAGAAAAACCTATAGAAAGGTGAAAATGTAGAGTCCTTGACATTTTTGTAGCCATGCTGTCCCTCAGAAGAGGGGGTAGTATGTACCTTTGTGAGGAATAGGGTACATTACTTGTCTTCTCTATACATTTTATTGTAAAGGCAGATTCTTTTAATCTCTGTAGTTATATACTGTGTCATTGTATACATTATACCCCATTTTAAATAACCATTTGGGGTTTTGTCCCTTTAACTGTACATCTGCAAAGCTGCATTTTAATATGTACCCTTGTACAGTTAAAGGGACAATGTGAAAATTAGAAAATAATAGGTTTCCTGCCTGCTGAAGCAAGGTCATTGAACTATGGAACACATAAGCAGGGACAGAAAGCTATGTTGGCATCCTTCACCTGAAGAAACAAAGACACTGAGCACTTGAGATATGTGAAGGGTTGTGGCCAGATAGTCTGGTCAGCCATGCTGGAAAAGAGACTTGGTGAGAAACACTTCTTTGAACAAGAGAATCTAATTTGTTAATGCAGGTTTTAGTCTTAGAAACCTGTTTTTACTTTTGTTTGTTTGTCACCCTTTCTGTCTCTTATACATGGTATCACTTAATCCTAGGTCCTTTTGTTACATAACCCTGTTTTACCCTGTGCACTGACTGAAGGGAAAGGTGTGTTAACCCCAGTTAAGCTAACAGGATGCAGTGCATTGGGTCTCTAAAAAAGCAATGCACTCAAATTCTGAGAGTGTTCCAGGAGAGGACTGGAAACTACAGGGCAGACATTTGGGGGAAATTTGGGACTGGAAGCATGTTGGGGTCACCAGGCCAAAAGTAACTGGGCAGTGGAAGGCAGGGTGTGACCTGCATGCTCATATGCTGCCAGTTAGTGTCAGGGCTGTGAGCCACAGCAGCATAGCATTTAAGGCACCCACAGTTGGATAGCAGGTGGTGGCACACGCCTTACTGGTCTGAACCCCAGAGTGTCACAATCCTTTCCATTATGTAATCTACAGCGATGCCTTTTTCAAGTCTGAGACTTGTTGCTCCAGAGAATTGCATAGTATGATTTTTCAGAAGGATTGTTTTCATTGTGGAGCATTTATTTTACTGTCAAAGTGATACAACTCAGTTGGAAAAATGTACTCATCAGTGAATTAAATACCACATGGTCCCTGTCATGAAAATGATTTATTACCCCAGGATAACAGCTTTGGGTATAGTTAAGAGAACATCTGAGTAAATAATAAAGATTAAGGGCATTTGCAATGATGAGATTATTGGTTTTTGCTGTTGTGTGAGGTTTTCTGGTTTTGATTATAAAATCTGTTCTCTGTCAATGTTGTGATGGTGTTCTGTCAAGTCTATAAAAGCATTGTTTTGAAAGGAAAATGTCTTAAGCTGTAAATATCAGCCAGCTCAAAAGTTAATTCAGCAGTTTGAAAGCCCAGATATCTAAATGCTTGTCCAAACTTCTGAGGTGTTTCTCTTTCCTCTTTCTCAGTGATAGTCCAACCTTCTTCCTTTAACAAAACTATATCCTTTTTGTTTTTACTCACCCTCTCCATATGCTGATGTTCCTGTAAGCTCTCTCTCCATTTTCTTAATTCCTCTTTTCATTCAGAACCAGGCCACCTTCTTTTTCACCCCATCCTCCATCATTCAATTTCTCTGATCCAAAATCCACAATATCTCTAGCCCCCAAAGCCCATTTGTGTCTTCCCACCCACTTCCTGATTACTACATTAACATTACCATGAATCATGCATCTAACTCACATACACATAAAAAGGCAAGCTATTTCTTCTTAGGAGCATACAATCCAAGTCAGTATAACTGAGTAAGAATGTGAGTTGCTGGTAGGTTGGAGTAATGATGTTCAACAAAAAGTAGAAAACAAAGAAAAATTGCAAAGGGGGGAAACCAAATTTCTTTTTTGTTCTGTGTATTACTCCACTGATATGTATAATATATACTTTTTTTAAGGGAGCAGGTTTTGTGGTGATAAAATGGGCAGGTGAGAATTTGAGTAAATATCACCATAATGATTATCAATATGCCTTCTAACTTTCATATTCCATCTGTAGTCTCTAGGTTTGTCACTGCCTTTGCTCTCCTCTGAGTGAGTTATTGCATATGCTGGAGGTTCCCTATGCTGTGTGTCCCCTTCTGCCAGAAAGCATCAACCACCCTGGGGAAGGAGGACTCACTGGAACTCTCAAGGCTTGATGCCAGTAGCTGGTCTATCTTTGATAGATGCTTGATGCCACCTTGATATCCCCGTCACCTCTTCAGTGAGTAGAGTCACACGGAACTGCCCTAATCATAATATGGTACCAAAATGGTGTATTGTACATTAGATAACTTTAAACAAACTCCTTGAAATTTTTTGCAAAATACAACTATTCTTGAAATAGAGTGAAATTAGCAGGCAGATATGACAATAGCTGAAAATAATTGTGTGTCAGAGGCACCAGATCTAAGAGTAGTGTGATAGGATGTCCATTCCCAAGCTTTCTTCCACCATTACATATAATAATGGCGACCATGTGGAAGAGAGTTTAAACCCTTCTGTTATTAACAGCCCCCAACTCTTTAAACACAGAATTAAGCACATTCTTTAGTGTGTTGCAGGATCTGAGTGAAGGTGTTTAGCACTTGGCAGCAACAAGTCCACCGTTAGGCAGGCATGTGCCCAAGTGCACTATTACTGAGCAGCCTGAAAAGGAAAACAATTCCAAACAAGTGCTATGATTGGTTTGGAGATTAATTCCAACCTGATGTCCAGAAAGCCTAATATGTGCAAGGAACCTACTAAGAAGATACTACCTCTGTCAGGATTTCAATATAATACTGGTGCTTGAAAAAGAAATAATCACTGTATTTGCATACAGTGTTTAATGCAAAACCAACTTTTACAGTCACTGTGTCTATTACAGCCCCTGCCATTTGCATCTATTTACATGTCAACATGCAGACAGGAGAGAATGTAGATGTGTATGTGACACACACCTTACAATTCTATATGTAAAAGAGGCAGGGAAGGTATCATTATTAGGGTTGCCTTGCTCTTCCCATTGTAAGCCTTTGTCTTCAATTGCTGAAAGCTTTCCCAAATTTTAAATGTTAAAGATGAAGTTTTCCAAGGTGAGTATCTGCCACAAGATGAATTTTAAAAAAAAGTTCAGCAATTTCTGAGAATGGGACCAAGGAAAATACATTTTGCTTATGTTTTTTGTTAAAACTTACTTTGAACAACTCTAGTGCCTCCATACGTTGCACTATGGACTTGAAATTTGGCAGGAGGATGGCCTTTGTGTTAGGGATGTGCTCTTGGCCATCTCCATGAAAATCTGCCCAAAGATGACAGCTTTATAAGACTTACAAAAATTGCATTTCACATATGATCAGTACAAACGTGTTTGACTGTAGTAGTAGCTACAATCTTTACAATTTTTTTTTTAAACCTAGGAGATTCCATATGTAAAACTGTGTTAAAAGAACATTACTGAAAAATCAAGCATTTAAATTCAGACTGTGGCAGGGTGGGCCTGACCCAGCCTGCTGCCCCTTTAAGAGGGAGAAAAGCCCTCTGCAAACCTCCCTTGCAGAAAGCCTAATTAGCCACCTGGGCTGCAAAAGGGTCAGGCTTGATAAGCTGCACCTGGCAGCCTCCTCAGGCGGATATAAGCCTGCCAGGCAGGAAGCCCAGTGTGGTGGTGAGATATATATATATATGGTGGCCACTGCTTGCACCCGACGAAGTGGGTACTAGCCCACGAAAGCTTATGCTTCAATACTTTAGTAGTCTTTAAGGTGCCACAGGACTCTTTGTTACCTCTACTAGTTGTATGTTCCTCAGCAGAAATACTTAGTAGTCACAGCTGTTACTGAAGTCAATTGGAATGGTGTTTTGAGCATATCAAGTGCTATATAATGCCCAGTACTCTGAAAAATCAGGTCCTAAGTGTCTGAAATTGGGCACCCCAAATCAGTGGAAGCCTCTGGCCTTAATGTCTCTGCCTCAGTTTCCCCATCTGTAAAATGGAGATAATGCCACCTGCTCACCTCATAGACATTTTATGAAAATAAAATTAATATTTGTGAAGTACTCAAACTATAGTGATAAGAGCCATAGAAAAACCTATAAGGAAATTAATAATTCTGTCTTCTGAGTGCAGTAAGCAAACCGGGGGGAGCACACGTCAGTATTTTGCTTTCTTCAGTAAGAAAGCACCTTCTATCCTGTGCACTGGATGAGGCAAGGGTACTGTGGAAAAAAAGTATAGAATCATGTAATGAAAGACTGTAACATAATACATATGCATAAGGGGGATTAACTGAAATTATATAGGCAACCTTAATTAAAGCATTTTCTAACTCTTGAGCACTTGGCTCTGCAACCTTAATGCCTTTTTTTAAAACTAATTAATCAATGTACACATAAATACGATTTTTCCCCTTCTATGTGAAGAACATAACGTTTAGTTGCAAATGGCCCAAGTTTTAGGTACAACTATGTTTTATATTTAGAATAAATGTAATAGCCACAATTCTGTAGCATAACTGGAAGGACTCTATATACTGTATGTTTCTTTCAGGTAAAATATAATCCAGTAGGAATTATTTTCTCCTGTTATGCTTTGATTTAAGTTTCACAGTTCTGATTCTCTTAGATAGCTGTGATTTGATTTAAAAATGTCTGTGATGTGATTTAAAAATACAACCATCTGATGCTCTAGATATGTGATTCCCCTCCCCCCCTTCATGGGGTGTGTGTGGGAAAGGAATAAGGTTATAGGGGTATTAAACTCATCTTTCTATGGACCTTCTTTGATAACATAAATAGTACTATAATTTGTGTTCTGTCCCATCACTTCCCATGATTCAGGGCCATTTGATCATATTAATATCTTAGATCACTGTGCATGTAATACATAATGACATCATCCTAATGAAAATACTCAATGGGGATGCTCCTCTGGGGCCCACGGACAATAGGTGAGCTTGCAATATTCCATCTGGATCTGATTATTCTCAAAATGATGTCCAGCAGGGATGCTGAAGTTTCTCAGGTTCTTGCACTGAACAACATGATAATATCTCCCTTTCCGTCCCTTGCCTTTTCATGCATACTCATTTTGACAGGCATCATGGGAATCACCAAGGCAGCAGATGGTCTGTGCACAGTTCCCTCAAGCATAAAACAACATTTCTGTATATGTTGTCAGGACCTTAAATTGCACACAGTTCTATTTGATTATTTTCAAAGTCTGGATTGGCCGTAGGGGCCCAGAGGAGAAATATTTGCATATCATGAAGTGGGGGAGAAAGGCTGAATTAAAGTGGCAAGCAACTGGATTGAAAGTAAACCCTAGGTAAAAGTCACTTATACTAATTCTTCACCTCCCTTTGATTTTATTATTTTCCACAAAAGCAATGACCTCTAATCAGATTAAAAAGTATCTAGGTTGAGCACAGTTATTTTTCAACCACATGAATACATGAGGGTTTTAGTTACATAAAAACATAAAACTGAAAATTGGCAAAGCTATAACATGTGGACCTTAACTATTGAAGTTCAAATATGAGCTAAAGAATATAAATATAAATGAATTCCTTGAACATAATGTTATTCCATTGCATATCATGTTCATGTAATATTAATTCCTTATTGGAAAGCCATGCCCATTTTTAAAATTCAATTTGGTATGCAGGATTTTTTTCAAGACTCAGTAGATAATGTCAACTTTAAATCTGTATGTGAGGCTGGAGAGTTTGGCATTCAGTTGAAGCTGTGGAAGGCTGAAGGAAAGATTTATAAGCCTACTGGGTTTAAACAAATTTGTTTAATTTGTTTTTTCCTCTGAGCTCCAAATTTCAACAACTTTAGCAGCTTACACATTCCAAGTTACTTTGAAAAAAGATAAAATGTTTGACAGATAGAAATTAGAAATATGGCTTGAAAAAAGGGGTCATTATTTCCAGGAGGAAGGAAAATAGTGAAGAAAATGTTTTAGAAATGATGAGAACAAGTGCGCAATAGGGCTGTGAAAAACTAATGTATGAGTTCTCATTACCACATGAATTTTAATCTTAGCCTGAATGGTTTCCCTCTAAGCACAAATCCATACTCAATCAAAGTGCTTGGTTTTCTGAGTCATCACCCTCTCACCATTGCATGTGGGAATTACAGTAATAAAACACATCATTTTATGCATCTTCATCAGTTTCTGTACATCACAGCAACTTAAGTGCCAGTGCCAAACTTTTTTAATTTTATCAGGGGAAGGGCTGAAGGAGCTGAAGACTTTGACTTCAAATGATTTTTTAGTTTTATAGGTCACAATTGTGTTATTGACCATTGGTGGGAGTGTTAGTTGGTGCTAGGGGATGTCCCCTATAGCATTTTAGTAATTATCCTTAGATTAGATCTTAATGAGGATATTTAGAAAATGCTTTGGCTGGATTAAGTTTCGTACTTAATCATTAGCTCCTGTTAACTGCTTCTGAACTTCTGCTTCCTCTTCTGCACATTTCTATAAACATAATCAAAGAGTGTTCATTGGTAAGCAGGATACAGAATGTGCTACGCTTCTGGAGAGGTATTTGGACAATATTTGATCAGTAATGGAATTGGGCCAGAAACCTTCAGGAAACCTTGAGTTTGCCTACATGCCAAGGTCCTGAGTTTGGTCTGTTGTGAATTGCACCTACAAATTTATCCTGAGTATTAGATCATCAATAAAAAGGAAGTGAAAATTCCTAGTGTTTCAATAACCAATAACAAAGGTTGATGTGAAAAGGTGAAAAAGCGAGACAGACTGAACTAGCCAAACAAAAAGGCTTACTGATAAAATTCAAGGACTATGTTATAATCATGCTTGGTAAACAAGAAAAGTGGAAACAGAAAGCAATGCACCAAAACTGGTGAGTCAGAAATTAGCCCTAACTGGTGGACAAAATAATGAGAGGATGGATTAATTCACCTATCGCTCCCTTTTGCTATCCTGAAAAACAAACTTTGGAAAAGTTTGTCTGATCAAAAGTTGACTAGTGAAGCAAGCTTCACCATCATGCCTACCACCCCTCCCCACATCATCTCCTGGGACCTCAAGCCTCTTTCATTCTGATCCTTAGATGCCCTGACCAGACCAGGCCAAAGAGAGGGACCCAGATGACATTGACACCTCTACCAGCTCTGGCTGAATCCCAAACACCACATGGGATATGAAGCTGTCTCCCTGCCATGTCTTCTTCCTTCCCAGTCATATTTCTTCTCTTTCCTATCTCTCTCATTTTGCCTTCTGTTTTAATAAGAGGCTGGATGAGCTAGCCAAGACTGTATATTTTGCAACACTATTGTAAACCTGTAACCAGAAATAAACTGCTAAATGTAAATCCCTAGCCAGCTCAATGCTGGTACAAATTGCTAGGTCTCAGGTACTGTGCATGTGGTGTTCCAGTGGTGAGGCTGTAGGTGAGAGTCAACACCAGAGACAGAAGCTGCATTTTCTATCTTGGCTGTTCTGTTCTCTCTTCTTTTGTGTGGGTTCGTTTTGTTTTGTTTTCTAGGAGAAGGGAAAGGTGTTCTCATGATGTAGGCCAATGGGGTGAGAGTTTTGGAATTGGGATGAAGGAGGCCATTCCTTAAGGAAAGGCCGGTTTGATGACTCTAGTCCTCCCTACCTGACAGGCTTCTTGTTGAAAGTTTAATCATCCCCAAAGCAATACAGTACTGCTATGAAGATATGAAAACTTCCATCACATTGTTTGACACAGAATTTAACCCCAAACTAATTAAAATTACACTGGGAGCCTCAGAGTAATTAAAAAAGACATGTTCCAGTCCAAATCCCTGCATCCTTATATATAAATACATAAACATTAAAAGCAGTGGAAAATACAAGCATTTTAGGATACTTTTCTTTTAAGTCTGCTCCGCAGAGAAATGCCCAAACTGTAAAATAGAGCCAAATTGGAAAATGGAAATATTTCACACTTTAGTTCATTGTCCTGATTTGTGACAAAAAGTCTCAATTTCCCATAGAATCAAAATTCTAAAGAAAGTTGACTTAGAAATATTGAATAATTTCAATAATGTTAAATTTCATTTTGACATTAAATATAAATATCAAACACATAATCATAATTTACTAAAGTTGGAATGGAATTATAAAGTAGAAACAAATCATTGTATGTGCAGTGACTACGTTACCTTATCAGAGTTTGTCTGAGTCAAGAACACTTCACTGTCTGTAGAGGGCAGTATCTGCTGGTCAGAATTCACACACCCACCCTACCTTTTCACCTCCTGAGGCCTCAGTGCAAATTTAGAAAAGGTCATAAGTGAGAGGAGTTTAGTAATTCTAAAACTCATCCTAAAGAATCTTTATCCACATCACACCTTTAGTTGGTAGAATTATTCCCTCATTTTCACGAGTACTAACACTTTCCACAAAGAGGGAAAGTAATATTCTAGAGGAGCTCTTAACAACATTCCTCTGTCACTGACTTTGAGTCACAATCAGTCACATTTTCAAGATCTGTAGTTTCTACTGCATTTGCTACTTACCATAGATAAACGTGTTTCCCCTTGTCATTTCTGATGTATTTTCAGCATGTCATAAGTATCAGAAGGAGTGTGTGCTGGAAGCTGATAGGTACCTACACCACCACAGACAATAGAAAAAAGAGCTGAGGGGAACTTCAAGGACTATTATAAACATAATATTGAAAAGCATTCTGAATTTTTAAAATTAACTTTCCATTTTTGTTCACTAGGCTAGCCCCATGCGAGGCATGTCTCCTCTCTGTGAGCTGCTCAGGGGAGGCGGTCATCACAACATCTTTTCCCAGCATATTCAGAACAACACAATTTCAAATATCAGACAACAGTGAGCACTAGCGCCTACTGGAAATGCTAATACTGGCTAGTCACAGGGGTAGGTAAAGTCTCCTTTTCTTTCATTTGTAAAAGGTGCAATAACTATTTTTAATCATCAAATGACTTTGTTCTTTCTCCCCTCTTCTCTGTCTTAATCCAAACACCTTGAATTTTGAGTCTTTTTCTCTTTGTTGTCCTCTAAAGGCCAGGCCCAAGAATTATCCTTCATGTAAATGAAGTCCCTAAGTCACTTGTGGTTTGTTGTCTCTGCTCTGGCAGCAGATTGCAGTTGCTCACTATGCTTTACATGACTGCTGTGTATGTAGTACCTGGTTGTTTCCCTATTAGAGTAAATGACAGAAAAAAAGAAAATCTGCATTCTCTAAGCCAAATTTCTATATTAATTTAGTGAGTGGAGGTTGCATCGTGGGAATACAAGCAGCTTCCTTGTCTAAGCTGCCGTGCCCCAGCAGGGGTTCAGGTGGGGACTTTGAGAACAGAGGAGAACCAGGCTCAGAGTTCAGTTGGTGAAACCTGGGATGGGGAACAGCAGACTTGAGACGGAATTACAGGGAAAGTGCTGCTTAGTCTTGGGATAGAGCATGACTAGTGCAGATGGAGCATGAGTAGTCCAGACAGAAATTTTTAGTTGTGAATTTTCCAGCATGCCTGACTGAGCTTGGTTTATCACTTGGCCAAATTTGGATGGCTTTTCATAGGGATGGCAAAAGGCACATACCTGACAGAATTGTTATCCCCTTTCTAATTTGAAGTCTCTGCTCCAAAGCATGGAGTGCTAGAGCATTTAAAAGAAAAGGTCACCAGAATGTTTTAACATGGTCACAACAATATCTGTTTCCTTAGCCTCATTCTTGGGAATGACACACTCATTTTGGTGGAAATTTCCCCAAACAATTTAGCCAGAGGTAGATACCCAGCCTGGAAAATTTCAGCTTGAATGGTTCAGTTTCAACTGGAAACAGGGTCTTACAATGAGAAGCATTAGGAACCTTAATAATAAGTGGTGCATTCAGCCCTGCCCCTAGAATAAAATACCTGCTAATGTTTTATATGGAAATATGTACAGCCATGTGCATGTAACCATGAACAATGGGTCAGAATTATCTCTGCTTCTAACTTCTTAAAATGGAGTAAATTGAAGTTTCTGAAGTGGGGTGAGAGAAGTAGCATATAACTGGAAAATATTAATTATTCATGATCATATGGAAACTGAATTGTGTCCAACAGTCAGCAGGTAGGGATATTGTGCTATTACTGACCTAGAACTGTCCAATGATTTCCAGTTACATAATTCCCCGTGTTTTGGTTTGGAGTGTCCAATTTACACAGTCACTGAACCATTATATCTTGACTGTATCATTTTGAGAACCCTTGTAGTCTTGCTGAGGGGCATTAGCCAAACTGCAGGAATATGCATAATTGCTCGGTGATTATCTGAGTTCTCGATGATTGTCCGGTGATTATACACACTTCTCTCCCTTGGCTACTGTAAACCCTCCACTCTGATTAGTTCTTGTTCTCAGATTTTTGAAATAGTTTGTATTACCTCAACTGCTCTCTCTCCTCAGATGAAGCACGGCCACTCTATGTGTGGCCATGGGTAAGTGACTTAGGCCTTCCCTATATGAGATTTTAGTCTGTGGCAAGGTGGGGTGTAAATCTACCCCAAAATGTGCTCTATCTGATGTTGACGTGCATCAGTAGCCTACACAGACAGTCGACTTGTAGCAGGTTAATGCAGGGTAGATTCACATCCCCACTTGCCACAAACTAAATAGTCATGTAGACCCAGTCCTAAGGATCAGGTTCTGATATCCATATTCATGTTGAGTAGTAACTTACTCCTTAAGTACTCCCATTGAATTCATTGTCAGAGCCGGTCAAGACTTTTTTACAGAAAACATTTTTTCATGAAAAAATGTAGATTTGTTAAAACTGAAACTTTTTATGGAAAAGCTTGTTTTGACATATTTCTCTACTTCTAAAAATGTTCAAAAAGTATAGAATTTGTCAGTTACATTAACATTTCCACAACCAAAAAATAAAAATCTAGTTTTCTGCTTGAAATTACTTTTTTGAAATTTGAGGTAATTAGAGAGAATTTTTTTGAAGGTCATAATTGTGAAATGAAACACTTTGATTCAAATTGAAATCTTTTTCAATGTTCAGTTTGTGAAAATTTGAGATTTTAACTTTTTGTACCGATCTGGAATGGGGACAAATTTTTCATCTAAAACTTCTGTGGGGTTTCTGCACAATTCTATGAATTGATTATAATATTTGAGGGGTAAAGTGGTATTCAATGAGAGCAAAGTAAAGAAATGGTGACATTTAATCTTTCCATGCCTTTTGTAAAGGGAAATAAGAGTTCCCTTCCTAAGGAAAGAGGCTGTGAAGATAAATCTGTGTATATGGGGAAAGTTCTCAGATCCTGTGGTGTTATGTCCAAATCTTCGTCGACAGAGGGAAGCAGAAAAATTTCCAAATTTCAATAACATAACTAAATCAAGCATTGAATATTCAGCAAAAACAGCAAGGAGTTCTTGTGGTACCTTAGACACTAACAAGAATTCTTAATTGTTTTTGCTGATACAGACTAACACGCTACCATATTGAATATTCAATCATTTATTACTTGGAAATTAAATTCACACTGAACAAAAATATTTCCAGGCTGTCTATAGTCTCAAAACTGTTCTCAAGCTTTTAGGGGATAATACATGAAATTGGGGTTTTCATTGTTTGGCAGTTTTTCCTCTGATGTATGGCAATTTAGCCTTTTCTGTCTTCTTTTTTCAGTAATTGGAACAGTTTATATTGCCTGCCTTTCTTGGGGGGGTTTATTAGGTAAGAAGGTTGGAAGTATAGATGGGCCATTCCTGAATTCTCACTTATATTTCAAGGGTGGCAATGGGATATGCTTTGGGTAACACCCTGTCATGTTACAGGAATTATTTGGGATCATATAGATCATTGGAGCAACCAGAGTCCTATAGTGGCACCGAATCTTATGTACAGGGGGTCATAATGGGTGTCTACGACCAGGTTATGGATTGCTGATTATGAATATGGCATTGGTATGTGTGTATCAATTTTGTAGCTGAAGTTATGAATATTGGCTCTGGACTGTCTGTCTTTCCAAATATTGTGCTGCCAGGGGGACATTCCAGAATACTGGGCATCAGCTCTGCTCGGGGCTTGATGGACCATTAAGAGCAATCAGCGACACAATGGACTCTGGGAGCTTGGAATGCCCCAACCCAGACAAGAAGTCTACAGAGAACCTGCAAGGCAGCCTGTGCATAATGGCTTCTGCCTGCAAATGATGAGTCATGCATGGTCATGTGATCTGCCCATGTGACTCCAGGACTCCATGGGGCTGGACTTTTCACAGCAGGAACAAAGAGGTGTTTGCACCTGGAAAAAAACTATAAATGAAGCTGCTACAGCCCCCCCATCTTGGTCTTCTACCTTCAGCCTGCAGCCTGTCTTGCTTCCAGCTCTGAATGGACTTTGCTACACATGTGAACTCTGAACTAAGGTGCTGACCCATCCCTAAATGGGATGCTTTCTAAAGACTTTGATTTGAACCTGCAGTTTATTCTACCTTTGCTGCAAGCCTGAACCAAGAGATGTGCCATTACTGCATGTAATTGATTTCTTTTAACCATTCTTAACCGTCACCTATACCTTTTTCCTTGTATAATAAACCTTTAGATTTTAGATTCTAAAGGATTGGCAACAGTGTGATTTGTGAGAAGATCTGATTTGTATATTGACCTGGGTCTGGGGCCTGATTCTTTGGAATTGGGGAGAACCGTTTTCTTTATTTGGGGGATTGGTTTTCATAACCATTGATCCCCAGGACAGGTGGCTGCTGGTGGTGATATTGGGAAGCTGGAGTGTCTAAGGGGATTGCTTGTGTGACTTGTGGTTAGCCAGTGGGGCGAAACCAAAGTCTTTTCTGTTTGGCTGGTTTGGTTTGCCTTAGTGTGGAAAAACCCCAGCTTTGGGCTGTAGATGCCCCTTTTGGAAGCAATCTGTCCTGATCTGATGCTCACAGTTGGACCCCACCAGGAACAGCACCGTCACACACCCTTAGAATTTTGATTGCATCAAAGACAAGAAACTGCTTATTTTCTAGTTCAGACAGGTTGATGTATCCATAGCATGTTCTGTAGTGAAATTCTGACCCCTCTGAGTTTTGCCATTGACTTTCCAGAAAGCCAGGATTTCACTTTTGATATTTTGATTCATGATGGTGGGCTACGTTCTTGTAAGAAGAGCTATAACCTAGCCTGAAAACCAAATCTTTGGATAAACAAAATCTGGGTATAAATTCTATCTCCTTGGCCATGTCTATTTAAAATGTACTTTTTAATTAGCAGTAGTTTTGGATTTACTCTTTCTTGGAAGCCTAATGCATACAGTAAGACTCATAATAAATGGCATGCCTAGGATATCTGACCAAGAGCAAACAGCTCTCAACCTTCAGCGCATTACCTCTGAATAAAGTAAAAGTCACCAGCATTTTCCAATATGGCAGTTTCTTGCATCTTTTTTAAAAAATTGTTCACAAACACCAAAAGGTGGTAAACAGGTTTTATATATTGACAGACAAGGCTGTTAGATTTATCCTTCTATAATACCTGCTGCCAGATGTTATCAAAGTAATTTGTAAATATTAGAGCTGATCAAAATGGAATTTTTTTGAATGATTGTTTCATTTTTGGAAAAACTTTTATTGGAAACTTATAAGCAAATAGTTTTGAAAAATATTTGAAATGTTCTATCTCCTGTCCCTTATTTATTTATAAACAACTGAATGCAATAGAATGAATGATGACCAGGTGGTGGTGATTTTTCATTTTTTTTCTTTTTCCCCTTCTTTCTGGTAAAAGGAAATATCGGAACATTTTTGCAAGTTTCTAGTTTCAAAAAAGGTTATTTTTCATTAGGAAGAAGAAGTTGCGTATGAAATTTTTTGACTTGCTCTAATAAACGTAATTAAGTTGCACAACATACCTGTTAGAGAAGGGAAGTATTATCCTTAAATTACAGATAAGACAACTGATTCTCAGAAATGTGTTTTTTGGTCATTTCCCTTCCTTCTCTAACATCATATAGTCTGTGGCAGAACAGATAACTTCAGGTTCCCAATCCCATGCTCTGACCACTAGACCAAATGCTTTCAATAAAATGTACTAGAATTCTAATATACACACAAAAAGATCCACTCATCATGCTCTGTGGTAACTGTCACTTGAATGCAGTACTTTCGAAAATCTCTGTACTATATTATCAGCTCAACGTTTCTGGCACTATAATATCAATCCTGGAAGTTCCACTTCTTGGAATGATGAAAGCAATTGTGATGTCACACAGTGGGTGAATAATGGAGATTGTAAATTGTAGGAATATTTTTTTCTCCTCACTCCAGTCTGACCTTGGCAAAGGAATATGCCATGGAGCCCTTAATCTCTATGGTTGACAAGGAAATTGTGGATCAGTTGTCACAAATCATTCATCCACCTTTATTCTGGGTCACTGCTTCTCACCCCTGTTTTTTCACTTGGTACCCATGCTCCATTTACCAGGCCACTTCCTCAGTCAAGGCAGCAGTGCTAGCTTTACAGTCAGCAACCTGGCCGTGCCACAGAATGGTGAGATGGCACCTCCCCTCTCACATCCTAACTTCTTCTCCACTCATTAAGGATGGGCAACCAGGAGAGCACAAGCACAATTGTTTGAGGAAAAATATTATTTTTTCATGTGAAATTTCAACTGGTACTTTATCAAAGTGCCCATATAAACATTTCAGAAACTCAATATATTTTAGCAGAAGCTAAAAAAGGGATGGTAGGTTGACAGGCTATTGTTCTACACACATGAATCCCCAAATGGTGAATAAAGTGTCCATGACTACTGATACTGCTTATTCAGTGTACTGCTTCAATAATAGAAACTAGACCACAGAGAATAAAAGCCTTAATATTACTCTGCTGGGAAAAAAAAGTATAGGCGTAGGTTATCTGAGCAAAAGGTTCTGATTTCTTTCTCAACTCCTACATGTGAGAAGTTATGCTGGCCACTGGGATGTGTATAATATCTAGAAGAAGTGTGTGCATAATATCTAGAAGTGTGTGCATCTGTCCATCTATCCTAGCCCAGAATGTGACGTGGAAGGCTTAGATTCAAATCCCTGCGCTGAATCATGCCTTCCGAATGAAATTTTTGTCTAAACTAATACAGTCCAAAAGTTCAGTTTTGACCAACCTGCATTTTCTGACAAAAAAGTTTATTTTACTGGAAAATTCCCAACCAACTGTAGTCAGACATATTTGCATTATCCTCTAGTTTAAAACACTTGCAGGGACATAACATACCGTAGTTTATATGCAGTGTTACAAACCCAAAGGAACATTCCAGAATGAACTGAAGAGGTAGCAAAAAGAAAAGATGGAGGTTTAAAATATGAGCAGCTGTCTCCTTTCATTCAAACTAATGTGAGGAGAGTTTGAATACCCATATATCTACTTAGTTTGAGAAAACTGGACAGGGAAGACTTCTGAAGGAAACAGTGGTGCTCGGACACTGACGTGATGAGGGCCATAGAAAGATGAGGGGTGAAATTTTGGCCACATTGAATTCATTGAGTGTTGCCATTGACTTCAGTGGAGCCAGGATTTCATCCTAGATATATTGGGAATCAGAATCTCATTGAGAATTGACTACAAACAAAGATGAAAATGACCAGCTTATCATTTATTGCTCAAGATAAAATAAATGAACACACACAAAAAAACCCCTGCATTTAAATGAAAGTGAATTAGAGTTAAAATGGTAACTTTTTAAAATACACACACAGAGACACACACACTTTCTGTCCCTGTTGTCTGAGAGCCTTGAGATTTCCAACCAACGTCTAAAACACTTTTTGGGAAAAAAACATTTTCTAAAGTTAGGGACAAAACAATATAATAGAAATGATGAAAGCTTAGTTTGTAGAACAATTCAAAGCTTGAAAATCTTTGTTTATATAATAGAGTATTCATAAAAAAATTGAGTCCTCTCTGAAACCTATATTTAGCTTTCTCTCTCAGACTAATGAGTCTGTAGTCTCTAAATGACGGGTGGATCAATAAATGCCTTTTAAAAGTGTTGTGAAATAAACTTGAAACTAAAAAGAATAAAACTAATCGTCAATAAAAATATCTGACCCACATATGCTATACAGTCTAACAATGCTGTACACCAAAGTATTGCAGAAAGCAAAACAATTCCTTAGAACATCAGGCATTTTGTTTCTAGCAAAGTATCTTCTTGTACTTGCTAAATGGGCAGTACAGTACTGCATCTGCAAAAGAGCAGATTACTGTCAAGCCAACTCTTACTGACGTCTTCCAATTCAAAGATCTCTATTTTTACACATCCAATCAGAGAGACTGAAAAGCCGATATGTTTATGTGGTGGCTTTCAGTCTGGCTCTTACTAGGGTAATCTCACTACTCACAAACTTCCAGTTCTAAAAGCATGAGTCTATACAGCTTGAGCTAAAGAACCAGTCTCTCTAGCAATCTTTGGCCAGATCTCCCTTGTGCTCCAGCAAACTTCCTTCCCCAGGGAGCATCTTTCGCTTGAGTGTTCATTCTAAGCCATCCTTTAAACTGGAAACCATGGGTTGTTTTTTTTGGGTCTCAGCTTTTCTTAGTCTTGGATTTCTTGGTTCTTAAATGTTGATTTTTCTCTAACCAAAATTTTAATTTCTTCCTCTTTTTAATAAGGTATCTATTTTGGTAATGTGAAACAGACACACATTAGGATTCCAAGTGTCTTTGTTCTCATGCCACAAGATAATTTCCTAGAAATTACTCTTTCAGTGCCACACTCAAGAGAAGTCTTCATATTTGTAATGATGAATAGGAGGACATTTGGCAAAGATAAAATATAACAATCTTTTTTTGTACATTTCTCCACAATGATTTTTCACAATGCTTTTATGACATTATTGCAGTCTACTTACTTATCTACTGTCAAATAATTATGAAACTTTTAAGTGGCTAGTAAAGTGTTCTATCCTGTAATTACTTAAGTGTTCAATAATTATGTGGTTTGATTTGGATAATATTTATGCTACTACATTGGTATATCTGTTGGATGAAGTAAATGTAAAAGAAGCAATTGTTATCTGATATAAGATAATTATGAAAAGCAAAATGTGGCTCTAATTTTTATTTAGCTTTTAATAGAGTTAATTATTTTTTTAACATGGGCAAACAATGCATTCTCCTTTGGTTTCATTCTTCAAAATGACTGAACTGTTTTTTCAGAAGTTTTTATTTTTTAATTTTTTTAAAAACCAGCCTCAGGCAGAGACCCAACATAGAAAACTTCAGGTCAAACCCTTTTTGGTAAAATGTTGAGCAACTGAAAATAAGGCCCTATAATGGGCTTGGCCAACCCCCTCCGCAGCAGGAGCCTTCCCTGAGCACCCCCAGCTCTGGGTGGCCACTGCCCCACAAGCCCCAGTGTGCCAGGTGGCTGCAACCTCTCCCGCCAGCCCTGGTTTGTCAGATGAGCCCCCACCCCACCCCAGCCAGAAGTCCGGAGAGAGCTGAAGGCTGAGGAATGATGGAGAGGTGAGACCACTGACATCTCTGGGTGAGAGCTACAACCATACCTGAGAAGCACCCCAACTAGAGAGGCTGGAGTGAGGTGCGGTGAGATGCCAGAATTGCTCTAGAGAGAGGAGTGGCATGAGAGATGCTGGAGCTGTGTTTGGCATGTCAATGGACTGTTGGGCCATCAGATTGAGTGAACTGTTTAGACTGTGCTGGGGAATTCTGGATTATGGTTGTGGGACTTTTTGTTAAGATTTACATGCATCGGCCTTTTTTGTAACAATGAATCCAGCAAGAGCTATTTATACATGGAAAGCTGGTGTGGACTTACTGAGGACTCTGGAAGAAAAGAGGAAGTGAGACGTGCACTTGTCATGCTGTAGCCAGCCACTAGAAGGCACCCCAGGCAGGGCTAATTTATGACTCTCTGCCCCATCCCCCTACAGGTGTCACTCATCCTGGGACAAAACTACCAAATCTTACTGCGTATTGATCCAAAATCTCCCTACACCTTGTTCAAAAGGGAGAGAGAAACTGCAAAGGTTCATAGGCTCGATGACTTACAGCTGGCTGCTTCAGAGGAGGAAAAAGGCCCTGGGAGAGGTTTCTGGCAGCAAGCAAAAAGGGCAAAATTAAATCTGTTTTATTTTATTAAGGACCTTTTGTAAGAATTCATTTAAAACAATTTAGTTTGTCTAACGTAATTAAGTCACTAAGCAGCATAGTATGGTAGCCAGCAGTACTTGACAAGCAAGGATTAAGAACATTTAATTCATTAAGTACAGTACTACATGACTAGAATGGGATGTAAAGTATTAGATACAGTAGGATGAGTTACGACAGATGACTGATTTGTCATAACAAATAAAATGGTGTATTGCAAAAGTCACCTCATCTTTATTTTAAAGGTCAATCTTTCTATTTAATTAGCTCATGTAGGCATTGATTCTACAAGGTATTTAAGCACCTGCATAACTTTTAAGCATGAGAGTAGTTGAATTGCCTTTATTAGCATGACCGACATCAGTATTCGCCTGTTGCTTGTGTATATTTAGTGCATTTAGTTACAAAGATGTCTGACCTATGAGTAGATACTTAGAATAAAACCTTGAATTTGAAATGGCAATAGACTACATTTGGCTAACGTTGTGGTAAAAATCCCTGAGGGTAGAATTATTTCAAAAGTGATTCAGGCACTTACGAGCCTAAGGCTGTCTCCACATTTCCCTGCAGTTCAGTCTACAGGGGGTATGAATAGCAGTGCTCACCAAAGTGCTGCTCTGTAACTCCCACATGTAGATGTAGATGCTGCAGGTGCAAACTAAAAGGTTCTTACTATGCTTTAATATCCTGTTTGAAGAGGAGTACGCTAAGGCTACGTCTACACTGCCAAGCAATAAAACACCTGCAAGAGGCCCAGGTCAGTTGACTGTGGCACTATAAAATTCCAATGTAGACATTCAGGATTGGGCTGGAGCCAGCCTGAGCATAAAACCCTTCACTGCAATTTTATAGCCCCACAGCCGTAGCCCTGTGAGCCCAAGTCAGCTGACACAGGCCAACCATGGGTGTTTTAATGAAGTGTAGACATACTGTAAGAACCTTCCCATTTACACCCCAGTGTCCACATGCAGGATGTACAATGCAGCATTTTGCGACACGCTGCTGTTCACACCCCGAATTGAGTGAGACTTGAGCTTGAAGTCACTTTTGAAAATGGTGATTTAGGAGCCTGAATCTTAAGACCCAGAATTTTAAAGGTATTTAGATGTTGTTGCACTCCGCACTCCCTAATAGAGCCAAAATCCCAATGACCATGAATGGTACTTAGATTTCCAGTTGCTCTAAATCACTTCTGAAAATGAGATTTAGGCATTCTAAATCAGTTAGGCATTGCAAGGCTGAGTACAGTAATGTATAAATACCTTTTTAAAAAATGGAGCTTACATGTTTTGAACATTTTACCCTCACCTTGTCTTCACTCCATTGCTCCAACTGATAGAGCTGTACTGGTCAATTACAGGTTCAGATTTTGCCACTAGATAAAGTGGTGTCAATTACCTATCAGGAGGGAAGTGTAAGTGGGCCTCAGAGGAGTCTAAGTTGTATTTACATCTTATTCCAGCCTTTTTCATGTATGTTATACCAATTTAGCTCCTTTAGTTTTTGGTATAAGAGTTGAGCAATCGTGCAAAATAAGTTAATGGAAATGAATTTTGACTTCATAATCATGACTTTTTGTACCAGAAAACTGTTTCTAACAGCTATACCCATTCAGTCAAGAATCAGATACGCATACACGACCTATGTGTCAAACCAAAACAACTCACATTGTAAATATGCTCACAAATTGCTTCTGAACTAAATAGACTGAGAATTACTCACAGAAATATGAATAAGAAATAAATCTGAGAAAACTGCAATCTGTTCACAGGCCACTCATGAACAGAAAAAGGACTGAAATCTATTAAATATGGTATTGACCATGAATTATTTTCTGAGCTCTACCAATATGAAATTGTATCATACTGTCTGTCATTTTGTAACAGAGTCACTGAAAAAAAGTAATTTATTTGTATTGGTTTGTGGACATAAGAATAGAAACTGCAGAATGAAATGCTATTAAGCAGCATCCAGATCTAGCTAGCAACTTTAGAGGAAATAATTTCCTGTTGCATTCAGAAAACATGAAAATATGAATAAAACAATCAGCACTTCACTTGTACTGTATAGAAAAACAAATTAAATTTCATCTAATCTGTCTTAAAGTATCCAGATACATTTTATTTCTTTGATTCAGCTTAGTTGTCTCCCAGGGAAAAGCGAGAGAAATGATGTTCTAATTAGTTATGTGTTTACTCAGCTTTTGCTTAGGTTGCCGCTAAACTGGTTCACTTCATATACTTTCTGCCAGAGCAGATTTAATATTTAATTAAAAAAAACATTAATGATGGCACTCCACTGAATTTCCTTTAGATAAGCTCCAGAACTTTCACAATCCAAACAAGGATTGCACTCTGGGAAATGTGCTTGAAAACAAAGCAAAATGAAAGGCAACAGTGAAGTGTGCTTTGAGTGTTGTTAGCATTATGTTACACTCACAGGTAAACCTCTTCCTTTTAGACTGTGAATTCAAAAGTAGAACGCAAGTTTATACTGCAGTGTTACCAGTCTGTTAAAGAGCCTCTGGTGCAAATTTTCTAGAAAAAAACAAATTTTGACAAATTCTGCTCATGAAATATGTTCCCATCTAGGGAAGCAGCAGAAATAAGGGTTACTTTTGCCATTTGTAACATGACCCCTGAAACTCTCTCTCTCTCTCTCTCTCTCTCTCTCTCTCTCTCTCTTGGTTTAGATTAGAAATAAAACTTGTAAAGGGAGAATAGCTGGCTCATGCCATGACTTTATTATCGTATTTGGCCTCAGTGGGGTGTGACGCTTTGGCGTTCAACCCAAACTAGTGAGGGGTTGTGTCACTGCCTGCCCTGCAACTCTAGAGGCCTTAAATGTTATGCTGCTGTGCCCCACAGTCCTGACACCAACAACCAGTTTTACAAGAATGCCGGTCAAACCCTGGGTTTTACTGCATAGTTATTTTTTTACAAGTGACCCCAACACCTCCAGTTCTGAAATTCTGCAAAAGCACATGTCCTGTCATGTCCAACCCATTGCTGGAATACTCACAGAAGTTGTTGTTTGTTCCTTGAAAGAGTCAATACAGTGCAGCTCATTAATTTAACTGGTATTGGACTAACATGCTTATTTCAATCAAAGCACAGGGTTTATTTAGGTTAAAAGTAAAACAAGTTTGTTTAATTGAAAAGACAGAGGATTTAAGTGAGTTCAGGTATAAGGAATAACAATGGAAAGGCTTAAAAGAAAACAAAAAGTAAAAATACGCTTCTAAGACTTTACACTTAGTTTCAGAAAGTTAGTCTTTTCCTAAGCAAGTTTTTTTTTTACCTAAACTTAGTTCCAGGAGACTTCCCCATGGGATGAAGGACCTAACATTCTGGAATTTCAAGCACTCCAGCCCCTTGGTTCCCCTTAGTGATAGATTAAAAAGGAAGGGGAACCAGTCTGTTTAGTCCACTAAAACTCTGAAATATATTCTTTGGAAAGCAAATCCAACCCTAGCTTCCCTTTCCTGAGGGAGTATAGATGCCATGCTGTCTTCTCAAAGTTCATTGACCCTGCTTCAAGAGGCAGAAGGGTTCCCGGGAGTGCAATCTCCATCCCCCTAGTGATTTGTATATAAACTGTGCTTTCATTGTTCTGATTCTACCCTGCTCAATTTATGGTGGAGACAGGTAGACAGTTGCCTTTCCTGCTGTCCGAGGAGAACTTATTTCTCCCTGTGTTTGGTCACAGACTTTAAAACATAATATCATTAGGTATCCATTATTGGTCATGTAGTGTTAATGCATACATTTTACCATATTACTGTATTATAAAAGTGCACACAATCAGTTGATTCATTTGCTTATCATTTGTGGTTCAGACCCCTAGTCTTTCTAGTTGAAATGCTCTCCTCCACTCACTGTTTTGTGGGGTCTGTTTACCTTTTAGGTAAATGTACTTTCATTGTCGGTGCCTGTTGACCAGACCGGTCAGACAAGCAAATACTTATTCTTTTGTTTAAGGTAGCCTGGGCTTATGCATTGCTTGCCACACATATTTTAAGAACATAATTCTAGCACACATGTAACTCTTTGCATACCATGTACATACAATATGCAACAATTCTAGTGATTGGTGAGTGATTAGTTTTCCAATGATACTACATGATGTTTTGTGAGTAAATATCATAAGTATGTTGGGTGCAGCGTGTCTGTCACGCCTGACAAGAGTTGCTGACATAGAGTAGTTATCCACGAATAGGCCTGTGTGTCACACACAGTCCTAAGGCTACTCCCCTAGTGGTTCTTTCCACTTTGAACTGGAAGGTCTACTTTCCAGCTTAAGGAGACACTAGTGTGCTAAATATACAGTGTGAGTGCAGCGGTGCAAGCAGCAAAGAGGCAAGAATGAGGGGAGTCCTGAGGTAGTCATCCAAGTGCACACCTAGTGTATTGCCTGAGTATGTACTCAGGTGGCTAGGAGTTCAGGCCACTGCGGCTGCACTTCTATTTCTAGTGCGCTCGCTACACAACTGCTAGCGTGGGTGTCTCTTGTCAAGCTGGAAATTATGCCTTTCAGCCTTAGTGTAGACATTCCTTAAGTATCCTAACCTTCTATATGCTCTTAGTACTGCCAAGCTTGAATTTATTCAGTATCCAGTACCAGAGCATTACAAACTATGTACTCTATAAGAATCGTTTATGTGCCAAATACTGGGAAATAGAGCTAACTTTTTATGACTGAATGCTTTTCTATCAATCTGTGATTGGTGCAACTCCCAACACGACATTTTGGTGTTACTTGACTCCTTTGCACACTGATCAATCTGACCACTGCGTTGTATACTCAGCAGTGTTCTTTGCATTGTCTTGTAGGTGCTTCCTTTGTGGACTTCTTTTCACTGCAGCCATTAAGAGAATTGATTTTTTCTCCAATAACTTTTCAGTAGCTCTTACATCACTCTCCTCAGGCGTGATCCAAAGCTCATTGAAGCCAACAAATTCCCATTGACTTGGTCTTTGGATTTGGCCCTTTGTCATCATTGTGAAACTGTAAATGCATATTTTCTGCTTCATGTGTGTGTGTCTAGTAAATGTTGTTAATCATGTTAATCCAGCTACATTTTATTTAAAATCTTAGTCTCTTAAATGATCTTCTGTAATAGCTTGCAGTATATTTTTATTCTTTGGTCTTCCTCCTTTCTTCTTCTAATAGTCATTTTAGAGTTTCATACTGCTGTCTACTGCCACATAATCTTGGTGCCTGATATGTAAACAATAGACTTCTTAGAGTCTTTGGCTTGGGGCTATAGAAAGGTTTGATTTGGAATAGTATTTTTGATGTGAAATTCTTAGTTATAATGGCATTATCAGAAATCATTGCTAGGTCATATTTGATATGCAGGTACTCCATAAATTAAGGCACAAAAGAATTTAAAAAGGCCTGGAAAAGGAATTAAGGAGAGGTGCTTGGTAACTGAGCAAGCTGGGGGCTGTTGGGGACTCCTATGATTGGTACAGCAGGGAGCCAACACTTCCATCATCATAGTCCATCTTAACCTCTCCGATAATGGGGGTGATTGGTCAAGGAAATTGCTTGAGGGACCTGGTCCCAGCAAGAAAATTGCTGGAGCGACCTAGGTTGAAGACAGTATTTTCACACAGCAAACTGTCACACCCTTTATATTGCAAATAACCTTAAGTGTGGGTACTTAGGCCATGATTCTGCAAAAATGTGGGCTTGTGCTTAATGCTCCATTGGCAGAAAAGGGAAATACAGTAAAGCGTGTCACATTTTTTTCAAATCCGGAATAAAACTATGCTTTTCCGGGTAGGCATTTTTAAACGGACTCTCACAACTTATTAAGTATTTCCTCAACAAAGGATGCTCTATGCAGCATCTTGGGCTGGTTTCTAAGAAATGATATACTTTTGCCATTTCTTAGCCTTTAAAAATCTGTCCTGAAAATAGAAAAATTCTAAAAACAGGATTGAAAGAGAAGTGATGTGTAAAAACATTCTTGAACATTAGTGTTTTCACTTTTAAGAGAAGGCAACCAGAAAAAAAATCCAGTTTTATAGCTGGCTTTTCTTTCTTCGCTCATGAATTGTATGGGAAAATGGGCTCTTAAACTCACCTGTGAGCATCCAAAAATAAGAAAACCCTCATGTGGACCAGAAGGGCCCCTAAATGTCAAAAAGTTTCAGTTGTCTAAAAATCCCAGATGTTTGCACTGGTTATAAATGATGGCACAATCTATTGTCGAAATCAGCAATTTTACCAGCAAGTGGTACCATACATATCAGAAAACACAGTTTTAAATTCCTGTCTCTTTGTCTAGTTCAGGTGCCTAAACTCTAAACCTCTGAATGTATCTGATTGCCAGCATGCTCAATTATATATGCACCATACTTGCCTCCCATTCTCCTGACTAGCTTGTCAATACTTTCAGTAATATTGTTTGCCACTGAAAGAATAATCACTGCCTGCTTGCTTGCCTCTTTTGACAAAAATGCACACACCAGTGAGCCGCCTCCTCCTAATATTTTTTTCTTGATTCTCTAGCTACCTCTATTTATTGTCTTGTGTTATATAAACCCATCTACTGAATTGGCCTGAAAGCTATTGGGGGTGGGTGGGTTGTACCTCCATTTTATTCATTTTTTACTATATATCCTTCCTCTTTTACTGCCGCTATATCATCCTATTTCTCCTTTTTGTGCCTGCAGATTCTTTGTTGCCACTTCTGAATCTAAAAGCAGTCATGGGTCATCAGTAAACTTCCCCTGTTCATTGATCTTCTCAACAACAGCAAATTATCTCTTTAAATCAGTTGCAGTATCTGCATGGTAATATTGTAAGATATTTAGATTAAGGGCAAAATCCACAACTAGCATAAATTAGTATAGCTTTAGTATAGCTTTAGAAGCTAGGGCAATTTATGCCAACTGAGGTCTGGCCTAGACTTAATATTTTTAGGTTCAAATTCCAGAAAAGCACTTAAGCATATGTTGAACTTGAAATACATGAGTAACCAACTGGATTGAAAACTGAGAATAGGTCATATCTTCAGCCAGTGTAAACTTGTGTGGCTTCACTGAAATTTGGAGCTATATTAATTACACTAGTTGAGGGTTTAGACTGATTCCCTACTGTGCTTAAAGTTTAGCACAGGTTTCAGTGCTCTCTTCAGGGCTTTAACTTAAATCTACACATCAGATTATCTCCATATCTCTCATTTTACTTTTACTAATAAGAAATGTAGTTTTGTTGGGACTTGCATTTTCATTTGGAATTTTAACTTATTAAATGGTTTCTTTGAAAACTGTGGTGAAAGGAGAGAAGATGGTGTCTATTCTGCTTGGCTCAATAGTATGAAAGGTCACAAGTTAAGATATATTTCTCTGCAGGCACAAACTTGGAAATGAGTTGAAAACATTTTACTTACAACTAACATTGGAGTCTGGTTCCTGGAGGTGACCATCTCACTGAAAACAGATATTATGTGTCAGCATGGGATCCCATTGTGAAAGATTATCCAACCGAGTTTCCAAATACCTTTAATACTGTAAGAAACTACTATTTCAGGCCAGAATTTTCAAAGTAACTTCAGCGATCCAAACATCTAAGCAAGTGTGTGGCCCAACTTTTAGATGTAAAGACAGCTGCAGCTCTGAAAATCAGGTCCGTTTTATTTAGGCACCTAAACTGGGACTTTTTTTGGGCATCGGTTCAAGAATTTGTACTGCATTTTGGGTGGTGAAAGGGAGAGAATTGGAAAATAGATCTGGACACAAGATTTGTTTAGATAGATATTTCTAACAAATCCCTACTATTGCTAATCAAGGGTCAGCTACATTGTCGTTAGCAACATTAGTAACCATGGAGTAGGCAGCTCTCTCAGTTGTTTTCACTTCAGCCTTAATTAGACTTGCTCTGAGCAGGTTTAATTAAATGGTGCTTAAAATGAATGTCAGAGCCAGACAGCAATACTGGTGGAACTGAACTGGTGTTTCCAGTTGCCACTTGGGAATTCTCTTCTTTAAGTATCCTAATGTTTTGGACAAAAATAATGAACCCAAAGCTACAACCATTACTCATGTGAGTGGTCCTACTAAAGACAAGGATTAGAATGAGTAAGGACTATATGATAGGATTCAATCAGATAACATTGAAAATGCTATAAAACCCCCACAGATTATTTCAGACTCTGTGTAGGTGGATTTTTCTGCTATTTGTGATACTTTATATAATAATGCCTATTATACAGCAGACACTGTCTGAAGAACCCTAATTCTTGCTATAGGCATGACAGGGTTACTACTTCAATGGTCATTCTGGAAAGTGCTGACTATCTCCATGTAACACAAATGATCTGTAACCCAGGTTATGTGACATCTTCCAGAATTAAGCTGTAAAGAAAAAATATCCTATTGCCATATTCAAGATCATATGATAGGAGGATTAAATAAGATTCTCATCTCTGCTGTACTAATTTATAGTCACAATCTCTGGTGAAATAGAAAGTCATAGACATTAAGTGCAGCACGTGGTTCTTGTATTATGAAATTCATGTTGTGCTCTACCCTTTAGTCTTCGTCAGATGGTTTTGATTTAATTTGTTGTCATTTGTTACGCTAGATAAGTTAAAAAAGTTGTTATATATTGAATCACTACAGAAAGTGCCTGAAAATCATAGCATTGGAAACAAAATCATAGATCAAATAACAATTATTTTTTAGTCTGAATCTACAGAACATCTTAAATTGCTTCTAGATGTATCTACTACATATAAAAGGTTTTGGCCTCAATCTTTCTGTTAAAGGCCTTTTATCTTCAGATCAGTTTTGTTCTTTCCAAAAATACATTATTTTTTATGAGAAATTCTCACTCCCCTCCATCTCAATTTATTTACTGGGAAACTGGTCCCATAGAACATCTATAGAACCTTCTTAAGGAGAGGGCAAAAGAATGAGCTTTTAATTTAATCAGTGCCAGTAAACATGATTCAGAAACCTTGGATCTGAGGATGCACTGGTACAATTGGTTATGTTCTTGAAAGGGCAACATAAACTTTAAATGGTGGGACTAAGCAGTTTATAAACATAGTCAGACTGAATGAATATTTTCCTTCGGTACATGAACTCTGCCTGGAAAGATTTTTGTATTCTGTCATTCAGGATTTGATCTTAAGATCTTTGGAATAGTATTTATAATTTAAATGTAATTTATTCAATAAATAAGATACAGCTGTTTTCAGAGTGCTTTCTACACAATTTACTTTACTTTAAATATGGATTTAGATGGTATCTATTCAATTCTCCACTACATTTTGGAAGAACTGAAATATTCTGATTTAAAGTTTCAGTACTTCTGTAAATGGAAATGCAAGGTCTTATGAGTAAAGACTATCAATTGCATATGTCAAAAAAATGTGAATTCAGTGCCCAAGGTCAAAATACTGTATTTGATTAAATATGTATTTATGAAATATAATAAATGTGTTCTTTAATTTTTTTTATCCTGTAAAAACCAGGTGTAATCGAATGATACTTCCTTAGCTCCAGTGATAGGTTGTTATGCATGTGTGCTGGCTCTCTTATTTCTCATTTTGCTTTCCCCCGTTGAAATATTAAAATGGAAAATTCATCATACAATGACATTCATGGGGCTTTTTGAATATTCTTGGAGAAAACTCTCAATGGATGAATCTCCAAAATGTTCTGTATTTGAGTGTCTCAAAGTTAGGATGCTTATCTGAAGTTCATCTCATAATATCCATAAAACCACTTGAGGTAGATCACTGAGCTGACAATCTCATTGCATATTGTTTTTTCATGAGATCTTCAATATAGCCTCATTTCACCTGCACCAGAAATGCTGTGATGGTCACTGTCCTCGTAGTATTAGTGCTTTTGGGTTCTATATGAAATTAGGAAATTTAGAAATGTAAGAAAATTAAAAACCAAACACATTTTATTAATTTGTTTTTAAAAGTTGGGGATTGACTTTTGATCAATGACTGTTAATGAACCAGTTCATCTAGCTCTAAAGTTGACAGGCTTGATTCTCAAGCCTGGTTATGGCTCAATGGGCCATACTCCTGTTACACATTGCCAGTGGAATGGGAGTAGGATGGAGCTCTGCTCGTTCTATTCTGACAATTTAGGCCTTATCTTCACTGTGAAAAAGTTGTGCTCTTAACTAGTCAGCTAACTCCAATTAAAATCCTAGTGAAGACCAGGCAATCTGTAGTCCCCATACATGTTAACTGGCAGAGTTAAAGACTAAGAGGGAGCATTGTGTTTCCTTAGACCTTCTAGCTTGAGTGAAAACTACAAGATGCCTTGTTTTCACTAGGATTTTATCATGAGTGAGTTAACTCCAGAACACTTTTTTTCACACTGAAGACACTACTTTGAGTAGGCTGGCAATAGCTCCGTGATATTAGAATTGGGTGTCAACCACAGAATCATGGAATTGGAACCAGCTTCCCAAAGCATTCCCTGAGCTGAAGGGAACTTTGGCACATCTAGGAATATATTACTGGACTTCACCAGTAATTATAGAATACAAGGTTAAATGGACTAAGATAAACAAATTACAGTTTAGTGTACAGACAAATAGCATATTCCAGGATATAACCACTTAGCTAACTATATATTTGCTCCTTTCAGTGTGATATACTGTCATACATGATGGTATTTTATACTTCTGTGGAAAAGGTTAAGGCAAAATGTCTGGTAATCTGTTGACAATTAACCACCTTTTGGAACAGGAGTGAACAGTCAATCTATCAACTTTGGCTGAGAAAAGAAATTATGTCGTTGTCAAGATCTTCCCCAAAATGAAATGGTTCTTCTCTCTTCTTGTTATAATATTAAATAATTCTGTTCTAGGCAATCCTATATGGGTGTTATACAGATCACAGATTTCCTGCTAAGAGTAAAAGGGAGGGTACAGTAAGGGGGAGACAGATGGAAGAAACTGCTATTAACTGGGGGGGGGGCAGACTACAAATGTGTTTCATTCTGTTATTCAGCCCTTGCTGCTATGACTTTTTCTAAATTCCAAGCTAAAATACACCATCCGCTAAGAGTACAAAAACCCTTAGCTGCTGGAATGAAGTCTCATGAGCTGTCATAGCTCTGTATGACACTATGGCATGGCATGATTTTATCCAGGTTCTTGACTGCCATAATATGCAAAAGTTTTCCCTCAGAGTTTTGCAATAAAAGTAATCAACCCTGCCTTCCTAAAAATCATTCAATATGATAATATCCCCAAATTCAAAGCTTTTGGAGACAGCTTTGCAAAATGTCTGGTCCTTGCCAAACACACTTTTCTTGACAGCCACAAAGCACTGGAACTGTTGGGTTACAACTTAAAAAACAATATGTTTTGTGAAAGAGAGTTCCCACAGTGGATCAGATCTTGACCTAGAAAATTATCTGAGGATACATAACTCCCAGTTTTTGCTATACTTTAGAAGGAAAATTAATAATCTGGTAACAGTTTTATGACAGTCTGTTACTGCACTCAGTCTGACCAAAATTGGACTCTGGAGGACTGTTTTATATCACTTCGTATATCCTGTCACTTTATATTTTTTATATTTAAAATATTTTTGTGCATATACCTAAATAGTTTTTACACGCTTAAGTTTAAGAGCATAAATAAAACTAAAAGGGGAAGAGGGCAATATCATCAGCTGATGTAATTTTGACCTAGCTCTACTGAAGCCAATGGCTATAAATCTCTCAGATCCTCGGCTGGTTGAACTCCATGGACTTCAAAGGAGCTGTGTCCCTTTACACTATCTGAGGATCTGGCCTATTGTGTTTTTATCTTGTATCTCATCAAGCTTGACTGTATTTGTTTGGAAAATGTATTTTAAACTGATATTTTCATATAAAAAGTTAATACATAAAGGCAGTGACTAAGCTAGTGCATTCTGTATTTGAGAGGATCAAAAGAAAAAATATTGTATACACTTCTCTGTAGGTTCAAATAGCCAAAAGCTTAAAATAGTGGTGACCTCCTTTAGTTGTACTACCAGCATGAGTATTAAAATGCAATCTAAAGCTTAGAGCAGGGACTCTGGATTTATTTCTAGCATTGGCAGCAATTTGGGTAAATCATGTAGCCTCTTGTATTATCTCTGTGAATTATAAGGTGGACGGGTTAGTAAAATGTTGTTATGGACAGTTCCACTGTAGCTATTACAGTTTAAGACTTGCAAAAAAATAAACTCCCACAAAAACAACTTCCCACACTAGTTTCATGAGTGGGGACAAACCCTGAGAGACCAGCAGAAAAAGTGAGGTATAGAGAACAAAAACTGTAAGGTTAGAATTACACACACACTTTTCTTTCTTATTTTTCCCCCCTCCAATGCAACTTATTGCCAACTACCTACCAGAGCTTTCCTGTTAGGAGACTGAGTTGTAGGCAGAGGCTACAAATGGATAGCTGTGTATATATATACTTGAGGTAAGTGTGTAAACATCTAATTCAAGCAGAAATGGAAGAAAATTTGAAGAGAGACCATAAAGTGCTGTAAAAAACTCAGGAGTTTATGATCACTCACTGCAAATGAAAGTGGTGAAAATTATAAATGGGTTGGAATTGGAGTCATGAAAGAACATTCTGATGTTTGTGGTTTGGTTTTGTATTTTTCTGTGCTGTGTATGGAGGTAGCATGGAAGTAGTAAGGTTCAAAACTTCACACCCAAGTGTCTGAAGTTGGCTACAAAATTCCATATTTTAGATGCCTAAAAAGTGACTTTATTTTCAGAAGTATAGCCTCTATTCCTGTGTAAGTGATCTGATTTTTCAAAGTTGCTGAGCACCACATCTTCCAATCAGAGTTGTAGTTGCTTAGCATGTCTGAAAATCATTCTGCCTTTTTTAAAAGGTTCCTCTAAATACATATGGGTATTTAATTTTTGGTACTGAGTTGTGGAAATGTTATATTACTAATAAAATATATTGTACTAGTGCCTAAGAACCAACCAAGTGCCGGACCCCATTGTGGTAGATGTTGTTAAAAGCACAGAATAGCAGACAGTCCCTGCCACAAAAATCTTACAAACTAAACAGATCTGAAAGGCACAGGCTGCTGGAAAGCGTATAACATGCAAGCAGAGTGAACAATGTGATGGTGAATATATTTTTTGGGGTGTGTGTGTGTGTGTATTTGGGGGATAAGCTAAATGGAAAGAGAGGTGAAGGGATAAGAGGACACTGAAGGGAAGGTGGGTGAAAGGGGCAGGTGCAGAGTGAGACTGAGGGAATGGGAGGGAGAAGTAGAGGTTGGAACAGTCAGCCAGCTCAGGGCAGAGAAAGTACAGTCAGAACTGAATGTTCAGAGCTTTCTGCTTTAGCCTCTTCTCCAGAGGCTCCTGGTGGCTGGAGCCTCTGGTTGCTTATTCCCCAGTGTTATTTTTTCAAGGCCACATGATGGAAGCAGGGGAGACATAACCTGGGTTTCAGTGCCACAAAACATATTGGGGTCCATCTGCACGGTTCTGGTCTGTTTTGGTGTTGAATGTGTTCTTTGATACTCCCACCATACTGCAGCACCCGAAAATAAAACACAGGGCCAACAGATAGAAACTATATTGCCATTCCTGCGGAGTTCAGTAGGTGCTGGAGTGGGTCCATAGCTTATATATAACCCATCATTCTTATTTTTTCATTTTGGAAAGGGAAGTGGTATGAATTTTTTGTGTTCACACTGACTTGGGAAGAAAAACTCTAGTTTTATTTTCAGCCCTTGAACAATAACATTTAAATGTACAATTTCAAAGGCATTTTCCTCCCTCCAACACTTGTTGAAGCAGCCCTCCAGTCTCTTGTGCATTATCCAAGCCTCAGGTGTAGCAAAGTCATAGCTTTTACATACCAGTGATGGGGGGAGAGGGAAGAAATAGCCCAACAAGTAAGGAGAAGTTTTTTGACTGTTTCTTTGATTGATTGGTTTTAGATAGTGGGGAAATATAAAAGGTTAGATTTTTAGTTAATCATACAGAATTAAATCCATCTGAGTAAAACCAATTGGAAATGGTTTTTATCCGTGGCTCTGGTCCTTTGTTCTGCGATAACTGCAGCCATTTAATGTAAATTGTCCATCAAAGCATGATTCTATTCTGGCTTTTGACAAATTGCACAAAACTGTTTGCTTCCCCCCAGGGAAACACAAATGTGAGTAGTTGTGTAGGTTTATTTATTTCCCCCCCCCTGCCTGACATATAGGTTGCCTGCACGTGAGGGCTGAAATGCTTTTAGGTGCAGCATTAAATAAGCCTAGAAAGGTTACACATAGTCCAGCAGAGCTGAAGTGAAGACATTTCAAAACAAATAGCTTGTGTGGTGTGATGACACCAAAAAATTGCTCTTTCACCACATCAATCATCATTTTCAAAACACTCCTCACTCTTTAACAACGTAATAATTATCCAAACAAAATCACCATAGATTATAAATCTTTCATTTGGTCAGATATTCACTGAGTGGCATGAAAATAATTCAGGTGCTTTCCAAATTGTTTATTCATTGCACAGTTGCCATTGTAGGATATATATTGAGCTTTCCTCAGCTAAGAAAAGTTTAGGTTGCAACCTAAAATTGATAGAAGAAAGCCAGTCAAATAAATGTTTCATTCTTTTGAAAATTCCACAATCTACTTTCATCACTCTCTGCTGTCTAATTTATGTGACCACTTTATATTTATCCACCCTATTCCATTTATACACAATGTCTTTTCATACGTAAACACACAACTGTACCCACAGCTCTTCTATATATTTAACATCATTGTACATTGGATGTCAAGAAGAACAAAGTACAGGCTGATAATCCAGAAAAGTCATGCCTGGTTAGTGTAGCAGAATCTGTTGTGAGGAAAAAGGAAAACTAGCAAATCCATGTCTAAGAAATAACACCTCACTTTTTCCATTGCTTTAAAACATCAACAAAAACTGGTAATATTTTCTTCCTCTTACACTAGATGTAATGTTTTGGGTATCTGTTCCTCTTTTGAAGGTGTGCATAACTCCACTTGTTGAAATGGGTTGAAATAGGAACATATTCTGAGGGAAGAACAGGGAGTCAAACTCAAGTGAGTAAGGCTTAACAACTTCCTATAATAAAATATGTATGCAAGTAGGATGAAACTGTTATGACGAAAAGTTTTAATGGCTGCCCTTAGGTGGGTTCTTGGATATAAAGCCAATGTATGTGTGAAGTATTCTATTTTAGTCTCAATGGGTGGAACAGTGAAGCCAGTAAAACCAGCTGTAGACCTGGGAGCACTGCATACCCAGGCACCAGACTGCATGGCCAAACCAAAGCTAAACTGGGTGAAGCAATGGGGTTTACCTGATTGCAGGCTGTGTGTGCTGAAAGGACAAGCCAGCAAAAGTTGTTGGGAGCAAGATCCTGAAAAGAAAAAGAGACAGCACGTGCTAGGCACAGAGCTTTCCGGAATGGCAAACTGGAATTTTTGAGCAAGGAAACTGCCTGATGTTTCCCTGAGCAGAGAGGAAGCAAACAGGACTTAATGTAATCTTGTTTGTTCACAAAACTGTATGCAAAGACTACACCTAGTTTCTGTCACTGATGTCTCATCAAAACTGAAATAACCCTGCAAATCCCTGAATTTTAGCCCACTGCTTAGGCCAAAGGGGCAACAATATCTGTCATTTTGGTATTTCCCAAAATAAATGAGGCCTGTTCCATTGTTCATGGAAAGGCTCCTTTTTACTTCTACGAGCATTTAATTGGGCTGTTAAAGTATAAGAATGGCCATACTGGAAGAGATGCAAATAACCCTCACTTAGTCCTGTATCCTGAATTGAGCAGTACCCAACACTAGAGAGAGGCATAGAATCCCCATTATGTATCCAGCTACACTACTAAGAGGAAACTTGGTCAGTTTGTGTGGTCAAGCATTAAGACTGATTAGCACTGTATTTTTTATTCCCACTATTGTAACTATGGACACTATTTGTAATCTTATAAACAGGATTCAGACAGTAGAGATTGAAACTCATCCAGAGGACCTCTGATGTGCAAGGATAGATGCCATTATATAACACTGTTTCTCTGGAAGAGAATTTTAATTAATGCTTTAGGTGACATTTAGAAGTGTGAACTTTGGCACGTTTTAGAAATTTTTCATACAATTTAAACACATCCATGCTGAGTCGTGTCTCCAAAAAGTCACACTTCAGACATACTAAAGTCAGACAGACTGAGAAGCAAACCATTTAAGACCAATAATGATAAAAAGCATAGGCTGTTTAAATCTAAGGTTGTATCTGGAAGTTAGCAGCAAGAGGGCCAGGTAGTGCAGTGGATCAGTGAAGATTAGAATCTGAGAGGTAGCCGTGTTAGTCTGGAATAGCAGAGGTAACAAAGAGTCCTGTGGCACCTTAAAGACTAACTATAAAGTTTTGAAGCATAAGCTTTCGTGGGCTAATACCCACTTCGTTGGATGCAAGCAGTGGAAGACTGTTACCACTAAAGGACTAGGGATGAAAATAGACATTGGAATGAGCAAGAATATACATACAAGAAAGAATAAGAGAGTCAGAGAAAAGTAAAAACCTGCTCTAGTATTGCATAATTCTGGGATCTTAGCCACGCTGAATAACACAGCAAAATGACTTCCTAGTCACAGAGATCTGCATATTCAAATCCTGTTCCACTGTGGATCTTAGTGCTTTGAGGGCTTCTCAGCACCTACCAAATTATTTCTTACACAAATGCATATGCCTAATATACTTACACCTTTGGACTGGCTTTGTATGTGGTTTACATATCCAAACTATGCCTGCACTTGATCATGAATCTCTGTGCTGTGCTGAAGCATCAAAGAAATTTGCTCTAGCTTACCCCTGCTAAATATGGGTAAACTCTCCACTCAGTTCAGTACCTGATATGGTAAAACTAATTTCGTATCTTACAATCCAATCACTTGCTGCACATTGATGCTTCTGCTGTAAGTTGTATCTTTAGACTCGCTTGGGAGGGTACTTTGTTGCACACAGTCACATGTGCTGCCTGAACAGCTTTATTCTTTCATGTGGATTTTGTCCTTGATGCATTTGTTTTCACATTGCTCATTATAGTGGTCCTTTCTTACAATATTTCCAATATTACTCCCCTTTTAACTAAGTTTTCTAATGGTCTGGCCACAAAGAAGATACTTATCTGGGATGCTTCATCTGACACAGCTAACATGGAGTTAAGTTGGTTTACATAATTTTTATCTTGGATCACTTCAGCTGTTTTTCTCTTACTTAAATTTCCAGTTGAGAAAGCAGTAATCATGGTTTAGGAATAAATAAGGTCAACCTTTGTCAACAAATGTTTGCTTTTATTAGACCATATGCTAAATGATCCCTCAAAGAATCATCTTACTTTCCCCAAATTCATAGTGCTGCCTTAACTTCTTCAGTTCTGCTCCATATGTAGACAGTGCAAACTGATAATTCTGCTTAAGGAACTGGAAACGTTTTGTTGTGATGAAGTTTTGGAGTCAAGTGACTTTGTATAAGTCTTCTGGCTATACAGTAGTCAATGATTTATTTCACATAAGGCTCAAGAGTGATGTTACCTTTGTGACCCCCATTACACTATTAACATAAAAACTGCTTCAGTCTTTCAGGTTGTGATTCACATCTTCACTATAAATGATTGTGTCCAACAAACCCGCCTTTAAGTCTAGAGACCCAGAGAGATCTTTGGTGTTAATTAAAATACATCTTGTTCAGGAGAGGCATGAACAAAGAGATTACAATTACTTTTTACAACAGGAAAAACAGTATTTAGAGAAATTGTATGGAAAGGGCATGAGGGTGGTGGGTGGGGGAGTGATAACTTGTAACAATTTGTAGTAATTTTGTAATCTCAACAATTTAGATTTTGAATATCTGCTATGGGCCAGATTCTGGTACCCTTATTTATGTTAGGTAACACTTTATCCCCAGTATTGTTTCATTTATTCAGATGAAAGGGGTATTTGAAATAGCTACAAACATAGGGCCCAAGAAATAATAAAATATATTAGAAAAAATTACATCAAATACAGCTGGCTTGGTGTATATTTTCCCTTCTAACGTTTACTTGCTAATAAATACTATAAAATTGCCAGTATCTTTTAATGTCTCTCACAATGACAGTGTAAGCAAGTAGATATAATTTCCTTTTAAATAACATTGAATATATGGGAGTAGACTTGTATGGCTGAAAGGTTACAATGGGCCAAATGATTCTGATCCAAAGTCTGAAAATCTAAGGCTTATCCAAAACTTAATGAAATCTGTGGAGAAATTCCCATGGATTTCAGTTGCTGTTGGATCAAACCCACTGATAGGGCTGATCCAAAGATCACTGAATCTGAGAGGAATCTTTCTTTGGATCAGGCCGTTAGTGTTCCAGGAACTGTTGAGAGCAACTGTTTTATGCATTGTATTAAACAAATTGATGTAAATGTTTGCCTCTGGTCTCAAACAATGGCAGCAGGGTCTGTTTTATTGTATCTGTTGTACATAGAGGTACATGTATACAGTGTAGGTGAGTTGTGTGCTGGAATGCTTTTGTAAAGCTTTTGTAAAGCTCAGCTAATGATCTCCATTTGTGTAACTGGGACCCAAAGCCTACTCTTCTTAAATGCGTCCGCTTAAACTGATGATTTTCTCGGTTCCCCATAATAGTAAAATAAAGGAGCATCCAAAATAAAAGGACAGTGAATTTGAAATGAGTAAAGGAAGGTCATCTTTACCCAGTGTAATAATATGCTTATTCAAAAATGGTGAGGTCAAGGCTAAAAGGGATTGCTAGGTATCTAAGACTCTTGTATAATGATTAGAGAACTGTCACATTGTAAAATGAAGCTATGAAAATTCTAGACTTTACGCTAAGTAATGATAAACCAATTATTTCAGAATGACTCTCTTACTGCACGAGAAAAACAACTTAATAAATTCAAACTGAAAGTGAATTATGATTAATATTCATTATCACTAATAGCTTAAAAATCTCCCACAAATGTATCTGGAGATAAGCATTTTAATGTTGACGTTATATAGTTAGTAATTTTCTTTTGCCTTGTGACATGATTGTGTCTCAGATATTTTAAGAAAGATGGAAATTTGCCATTTGTCTCTTTTTATTCCCACTGGGTGAAAACGAAAGTAAAATCTCTAAAACGGATCACTGTTGGAGGACAGGTCTTGTTTGTATGCAGAGAAATGCCTGTTTTGGGATAAAAATCTGTCATGCAGTGGCTTTGAAAGAACGAAATCAAGCTACCTAAAGGGGAGAGTTTTATCTGCTGGTTCTGAAACCTAATTGTGACACTAAGTGTCGATATTGTGAACTATTTCACTGCTGCTTATTTTGGTAGCGAGATCCAGCTATTTTACTTAGCCATCATTTTGGATGCAATAGCAGCCATACAATGGTAGAGAGCTGGTCTCAGACTGGTTGCTGTTATGGTGACTTGGGGGTAAGAAGCAAGTCTGAAAATCATACACACCCTTTGAATAAGGGCCACACTCCTTCCTGGAGATTTCTTTTATTGTTAATTTGAAGAGAAACAAAAGTTAGCCAGCTTTCGGCTAATATTTGGTTGTTCCTATGATCCCTCTTTCTCCCACACTAGCTGATTTTGTTTCGGCTCCAGGGCTGGAGCTAATAGGCTTCAGGTAATCTGGCATCCAAGTGTGTCAGCAAAAATAGCTACATTTCTATACGGAATCTGAGTTTTCCTAGCACCAATTCTAGTGGAAGTTGTATATGCAATGGACTCTCTCTGGCACAGTAGTGACAAGTGACAGTGTTTTCAAAACTTCTCTAAAAAGAACTGAAACAGACAGATCAGCAAAACAAGTATCTGACTTCACCCTTTGAAACCAGGTAACAGAAGCAGTGTCATGTCATTTGTAGCTAACTTAGTTGATTTTTTGAAATACAAATGATCAAATATTCACAGTGATCTATTAATGATCAGGCCTTCACATAAAGCTGCAGGAACTTCTCAAATGTGGCAGTTTCAGAATACAGTAGACTCTCGATTATCCAGAATTGGATTAACCAGGATGTGGATTAAGCAGGATGTAAAAAAAATATGTGCACAACTCGCAGGGCCGGCTCTGGCTTTGCTGCCGCCCCAAGACCACACCAAAAACAACCCCACCAGGGCGCAGGGAAGCCAGTGAATCAACACCCTCCTCCCCCCCAGTGCAGGGTGGCTGGGGAACCAACCCTCTCTCCCCATATTTCCTATGGGTGATGATTATCCTGGATTTTATTAACCAGAATTATTTTTTTCCCTATCATCCTGGATAATCGAGAGTTTACCGTAGTAGCCTTTTGATTTTGGGTATGTTAAAGAACAAGTAATGGTTTTATTGTATTTGAAAAGTTCTCTTGCAGCATTCCGGGAGGACAGAATTGAGGACTCCATAAGAAGCTTATGGGAAATTCATGTCTAATGCTTATAGTAAATACAATCTGCATCTGTCGTACTCATTAATAAATGGGACTTATTAGTGAATGATGCCTGATAGCTATTCCCAGGTGCATCTCTTTCCTTAGACTGAGCTTAAATAGAATCTCACCGCAGTTACCGTATGTGGGTCCCTGCTTGTGAAAGAATGTCTGTCTTGAGTCAACTGTAAGTAATAGTCTCAGTGGTGGAGATAGATACTTCTAACCAAACATGCAAGGAGAGGTCTGGGAAGATCGCTATCACTGGCAGTTGTTCAGCTTTTCAAATTGCAGGCAATTGTTCAGATTTCCTTCAAGATAATCTCCAATACAAGGATATAATCATATTTATTTAATTTAATTGGCTCAGCAGTGGCAGATAAAAACTTTGGAAAAACTGTATTGCAATCAGTGGACAGAGATAAAAGCTTCTCAACAATAAATGAAAGGAAGTAATAAAAAGAATCACTAGGCTGAAGTGCCTCATATCAACATCAGCCGATAAAATATTAAATGATTTACCTTGTGTAATATCTTTGGAGTGCACTGTTGGAGATGCTTTGTACCATGACTGACAACCTGGAAACCCCATTGTAAACCACACCAATATTGCACTAGATAATATACTTTATCTCCTGTGAAAAAGAGCCATAATAAAGACTACTAACTTATTTTATTTTTTTAGTGGAAACATCTTCTGTTTTCTGACCTCTGTGTAGTTTATTTTGCTTCCAACAGAATAATTTTTGCAATGATTTCAAGTCTAGAGTTGTGCAATGCAGTGTGAAGTTTGAAATAAACTTTCACAAGTATGATGTGATCACTTATCAGACCTATATCTATTGAAAGGCAGAGGGGAATTCTTTCAATACATAAGTGGTGACTTTCCCCCCAAAATTACACAGTGTAATAGCAAGAAAACCATTACTGTACACATTGTAAAATGTGCTGATGTAACATAATAAAATGTGCTTCCCTGTCAGAAATTGCATCTGACAGCAAAAGATGACAATCATAAATATAGATTTGTTTGGGAAACCCTAAAGTTTGCTTAGAAGCACTAAAGTTAAAAGTAAAGGAAGAAAAGAGATGGAATGGACACTACTTAAAAATAATCGTCTCAGAAAATGCATACCACTTTACAAAAAGGGAATGAGGAAGGCAAGGAACAAACTAGTACAGTTAAATGGCAAGAAGAGATGAACAGAAATCCTTCAAAATTTGGATATCTGATACTAGTGAAGCCAACAAAAGAACATAAATTACAGCAGACACTAGGTAAGAGAGGAAATTATTTTGAAGAGCAAAGATGTAAAAATCAAATGACCTGCCCAAAACACGCTCCTTCCACCCTAGATTTGCTGAACATTGTGGGAAAATAAAGCTAAACATGCCTTGGACCAGTAAAGAACTCCTTTTGGTGCCATGTCCCCTTTCTCTCTCCCACTCACATTCTTCTCACAAGGGACCCCAGAGTGGGGATGATAGCATCTGAAGTGACTGTGGTTTTGGTTGTACAAAATGGACAGCAGTTGTTATTTTGCTGATGGGTTAGTATCAAAATACCAGACTTCTCATGTGGGTTTGTTTTGAAAGATATCTCAGATTCATTATACTTGTTCCTGAACTCCCATTTTTAGAGTTAGCAAAGAACGGGTGCAAAATGGTATATAAAGGCGGGAAGTGGGAAAAGAGGTAAACTTGCAGAAAAGAATCTGAGCTCTCCCTCTAATTTAAAACTATAAAGTCAGCCACATCAACGAAAATTTCATTTAATTTTTAATTAAAATAAAAGTATATAAATTAGGGCTGTCGATTACTTGCAATTAACTCAAATAAGGAACTGTGATTAATTGCATGATTAAACAATAGAATACCAATTGAAATTAAATATTTTTTGGAATTTTCTACATTTTCAAATATTGATTTCTATTGCAACACAGAATACAGAGTATACAGTGCCCACTTTATATTATTGTGATTATTAATATTTAAATTGTAAAAATGATAAAAAGTAGTATTTTTCAATTCACCTTGTACAAGTACTGTAGTGCAATTTCTTTATCATGAAGGTGTAACTTACAAATGTAGATTTTTTTTGTTACATAACTGCACTCAAATAAAACAATGGAAAACTTTAGAGCTTACAAGTCCACTCAGTTTTACTTCTTGTTCAGCCCATTTCTAGGACACACAAGTTTGTTTACATTTCTTGGAGATACTGTTGCCTGCTTCTTATTTACAATGTCACCTGAAAGTAAGAACAGGCATGTGCATGGCAATTGTGTAGCCACAGTTTCAAGGTATTTATGTGCCAGATAGGCTAAACACTTACATGCCCCTTCATGCTTCGGACTCCATTCCAGAGGACATGCTTCCATGCTGATGATTGTTAAAAATAATGCGTTAATTTAATTTTTGACTGAACATCTTGGGGGGGAATTGTATGTCTCCTGTTCTGTTTTACCCACATTCCACCATATATTTCATGTTATAGCAGTCTCGGATGATGACCCAGTTCGTTTCAAGAACACTTTCACTGCAGATTTGACAAAATGCAAAGAAGGTACTATTATGAGATTTCTAAAAATAGCTACAGTACTTGATCCAAGGTTTAAGAATATGAAGTGCTGTCTAAAATCTGAGAGGGATGAAGTGTGGAGCATGCTTTCAGAAGAATTAAAAGAGAAACATTCCAGTGTGGAAACTACAGAACCCGAACCACCAAAAAAGAAAATTGACCTTCTGCTGGTGGGATCTTACTCAGATGATGAAAATGAACATGTGTCGGTTCACACTTCTTTGGATCATTATCGAGCAGAAGCCATCATCAGCATGGATGCATTGCCCCTGGAATGGTGACTGAAGCATGAAGGGACATGTGAATCTTTAGCTCATCTGGCATGTAAATATCTTGCAATGCTGGCTACAACAGTACCGTGTCAATGCCTGTTCTCACTTTCAGGTGATATTGTGAGCAGTATTATCTACTTCAAATTGTAACCAAACTTGTTTGAGCAATTGGCTGAAGTAGGCTGAGTGGACTTGTAGGCTCTAAAGTTTTGCATTGTTTTATTTTTGAATGCAGTTATTTTTTGTACATAATTCTATATTTGTAAGTTCAATTGTCATGATAAAGAGATTGCACTACAGAACTTGTATTAGGTGAATTGAAAAATACTCTTTTTTTTTTTTACAGGGCAAATATTTGTAATAAAAAATAAAAATGAAGTGAGCACTTTATGCTTTGTATTATATGTTGTAATTGAAATCAATATATTTGAAAATGTAGAAAACATCCACAAATATTTAAATAAATTGTATTCTGTTATTAACAATGTGATTAATCATGATTAATTTTTTAAAATTATTTGATAGCCCTAATATAAATTACTCCAAATCCAGTGAGAGTCTTACATGGGTGCTTAATAGAAATGTGAGAGCTGCATTTGAGTTAAGAAAGGGAATGGATAGAACTATTAGTTGGAAAGAAATACTATGATTGAAAACTTGTCTTTTTTTAAAAAAAATTGTTGTTCAGGCCTTTTCTAATTTGAGCTGGTACCTAGGAGTTTCCAGAAAATAGAGGTATCAGCTATGCATATAGTCAGACCTCAGAGTTCACCCCAACTGCGTAAACAGTGGTGAACTCTGAGTCTATTCACATGCATAACCTAACTCATCTGCACAAGTAGGGGCTAGACCTAAGGGAGGAGACAAAAAGAATCTGACAGGTTTAAGATTAGCAGCCCTGTTAGTCTGTATCCGTAAATAAAATGAGGAAGACTTTGTAGCACCTTAGAGACTAACCAGTTTATTTCAGCACAAGCTTTCATGGGCTGAAATAAGCTGGTTAGTCTCTAAGGTGCTACAAAGTCTTCCTCGTTTTAAAAAGAATCTGCTCTTCCTGGGGCTCTGTGTGCTATACAAGGATATCTGCAGTAGTTGTAAGGGGTAAGAAAATCAGAGTGGCCTCAAAAGTTAAAATATAAGTCCAACAAACGCGTGGACTACAGAAGACGGTCACTGATCCTGAGACAAAGACAATGTTACACCATGCTGGCACTAAGTTACAAAGAAAAACACAAATTACCACCTTCACCCTTCTATATCAACAATAGCAAGCACTGCATAGTGTTTAAAATAAAGGCCTGGGGTTCCAGACATGAAAGATTTGGTTTGGTTCTGTAGACTTGTGTGACCTTGAGCAAGTAATTTAACTGTGACTCAGTTCCCACATCTGTAAAATATGGATAATATCACCTCCCTGACTCAGAGGGTGTTGTGAGGCTCAGTTCAATAATATTGACAAACTGCTTCAAGATCCTCTTACAGAAGGTACTAGAAAAGTACAACTTATTACTGTTTTATTATTTTATTCAACTATCTGCAGGGAACAGCGAGGATTAATTGAAGGATTAACACATGCAGACACAGCAGCCAATATTTTCACTGATTGTGGATATTAGAAATCACAAAATGAGGTACTGTAATATATTTAAAAAATCCCCTTTTAATCCTCTGCAGTCAATAAAATACATACTTTATGTTCAGTTTTCCTCAACTGTGTCCTTTCCAATTTTTTTCAGCTCAACTCATTGAAACAATGGGGTGTACTTTGTTACATCGTCTCCTTATATTACTTTGTGGAAACTGACACGATGAGAGAATAACTAGGCAGCCTGCATAGGAAAGAATATTCTGACTTTAAAACAATCTGAGCTGGGTCCCAAAAATAGTTCCACAGAATCTCTCTCTCTCTCTCTCTCTCTCTCTCTCTCTCTCTCTCTCTCTGCCTGCTACTCACGCTCACACTTCAACTCTGAAAGAGAGGCTATGGTGTTTCACCTCTTACTTTCTTACTAGCTACTTTTTTCACGTGTTTTCATGCTCCTCCTCTCCCATTCCCTGCACCAATAGCCTGCTCACATCTCTGCATATTTGGAATGATTTTTCCTATTAAGGTTTGCTGCACACAGATTTATTGTGCTCATCCTTGGGTTGGGGAGGGAACAACACGATATGTTTGTGGGTGCCTTGGTGGTTGTGTGTGTAGGAAGGGGCAGACATTCCAGTTCACATGAAAACGAAACCTTGCATGAGCAGCTGGTGAGGTTTTGCTGCAACTCTACCCAAAGCTTTAGCTGGATGTAAACACCATTGACTTCTCCCATCTGTAAACTAGATTATAAATAATTCTAGATACGCAGAGATGTGAACAGGCTATTGCTCCATAAGGGGAAAAATATGGAAATTTCACAAAAAAGCACCTCATGATTTCAAATTAAGGCTTACAGACTGGGAAGACTTGTAAAGTTTGGCTCTGAATTTAAAGTTAAAGTAAAAGGCCTGATTTAAAGCCCACTGAAGTCAACAGAGACTCCTAATGACTCAGGTGGGCTTTGGATCAGGCACTTAAAAAGTGAAGTTAGCCCATTCATTGAGTGAATTTAGCACATGTAAAGGGGGCTGTATAAATGACTTTGGAAATAAAGTCCTCCTGTTAGGATACCCCTGATGATAATGCTGTATTTGGCTTCCCTGGTGTGTTGACTACTTGCAAATATTTTATGAAATACTAGCAAAAATATCTGGCATTGCTCGGGTCCATCGGAGGTGGGGAGGGGGCAGAGAGCTGAGCGAGTACGGGGGCCGTTGGAGGGGGCAGAGCGCAAACCTGACACCCCCACCTCACCCCCCCGACCAAACCCGACACCCCCACCTCACTTACCCCTCGACCAACCCGACTCACATTTTCACCCCCCCCACCCAAACCCAACACCCTCACGTCACCCCCTACCAACTCCAACACCTCCTGACCAACACCCACACCTCACCCCCCATAGACCAAACCTGACACACCCACCTCACTTCCCCCCCCAACCAAACCCGACACCCCTACCTACCACCACAAACAAACCCGACACCCACACCTCACTTACCCCTTGACCAACCCCGACCCCCCTCCTCACCCCCACCCACCCTGACACCTTCCCATCCCCCCCAGACCAAACCCAACACCCCCGGTTCACTTACCCCCGACCAAACCTGACACCCCCACCTCACCCCCCGACCAAACCCGACACCCATACCTCACCCTCCGACCAAATCCAACTCAGGTCCGTCAGAGGTGGGGAGAGGGCAGAGAGCTGAGCGAGTGCGGGGTCCGTTGGTGGGGAGAGGGGGCAGAGAGCTGAGCGAGTGCAGGGTCCATTGGAGGGGGTATTATGACATCATAACTATGTCACAGAGAACAGCAGCTGCCCAGCTGATGTGATTGGCCTTTAAATAATTTCATCCCTGGGAGGCGTCAGAGGTGAGAATTGAAAATTTTTCTACTCTTACCCTGATTAGGACCCTAAGGCCTATTTCAAGTCTCTAGCTCAAACGGTGTGGAAGGAGTAAGGGAACGTACATACACGCACACATACACGCCTACACCATTTGACTTTTATATATATAGATAAACCATCTGTAATGAAAATTGTTGCTGAGAAGAAATCTAGTACTTTACAGTCAATGTGAATTATGTATAGTCATTGCATCATTTTAATGTAATTATTGCCACAATTTGTGATTATACATATTAGCAGATATGTACATGTGGATTAGTAGAACATAATGAATCTGAGTTCCTGATGTCAGTAAAATACCAGTTTTGTGTAAAGAATGATTTTATAGCATTTAGAAATTGGCTATCAAAATCCATGAGAGATTCTATTAAGCCATGTTCTTTTCCTAAGTGGCTATTAATCAAATTATTAAATGTTAATTAAAATCCATTAATGTGTGGGAACTGAATATTAATGTTCAGTTTGTTGTTAAATTAAACATCTGTTTAGTTTAGAATTAAAACCTGATGGGTAGGGCACCGTTTTCAGAGCTGATGTGGATCCTCCACAAGTTGTACCATTGAATATAAGCCCCATTCCTGCAATGAGCTGCAATCGGTGAATTCTTGCAGTTGTCTGGAGCCCCACTAACTGGCATGGGACCTCACCTGGGCGTGGGAGACTGCCTCCACACAACTCCGATACAGGATTGTGGCCTGAATCTGTACATGATCATACTTTATTGCTAGTGCAATATTTATATCAAATATATCAGGATGTGTGTGACAGTTTGGAGAATGTTTGTTGCCAAGGAAGCACATGGGGGTTGCGGAAGGAATAGGCAATACCATTTTAAACAAATACATCAAAATGTACTTTTCCTTTCTTTTTTTGTAATAAATATAAAATCGTGTTATTGGTTTCTATGCATAAATAACCAAAGCTGACTGTTGCAATTTGATCATGAGGAAAATCATGACATACTTCCCTCATTTCCCTTAACTCCATTCAACCCAGCTTCTGCTTTTCAATCCTTCTAAAGAAAATACAAACAAGTACAACTAAAGAGATACCTAAGGAGGAATATTTCAAACTGAGACCATAACAGAGTAAGGTACAATTGTTTTATATTAGAACAATACTCTGTAGCGTACAGCAAAGTACCATATAGAGGACACAGAACATAGAAATTTCCTTATAAACTATGCTAGTATAATGACTGGATAAAAGATTAGATCTAATTATATCTTGAATTGTGGAGCATGAAAGTAAAATAGGAATCACTGAGACAAAACCAGTCTGTTGAAAAATGAAAAATCAAGGTGCAATTATTGGCTTATTGATTCAGGGGAATAGAATCTTGCAACACAGAATACAATTTATGAAATTGCAATTTAGCAGGCTAAAGTATTCAGTGAAGACCCAAGAATGAAAAATATTCAGAAATAATTTCAAAAAATCTTGGTGTTCTTGAATTCTTTCAAAGAGAAGATTTTTATACTTTTGAGATATACTTTCATAGTTGTGTGCTAGCCTTACCTTCTCTTTTAAAAGGGACATATAGCAGTTTTGGCTTATCATAAAGGGTATTATATCAATATATGTCATACTGAGAGTGAGCTTTTTTTATAGGTCACAAGAAAATATACTTAGACCAAAAGACATTTTACCAGAGTTGTTATGGGCACTAAAAGAAATGACAGAAAAAGGGTGTGTTTTGTCAAAAACTGATTTTCAGTGTATTAATGAGTTGACATTTTCTACTCAGTTTTTTCTGTATTTCTGTTGGCCCCTAAAACACAATATTTTATTTGAAAGAATTGCCACCCCTTAAACTAGTGCCCTCAGATTCCACATTATTCTCAAAAGTACACATAGCAGTTGTTGCAGCACATCTTTAGTAGTCCAAAATGTTAAGAGGTTGCTTGTTGGTCTAGAGTATGCTATATAGCATTCATAATTTTTAACAGCAGGATTTCTCAAACATATGCAACAAAAGAAGTTCCTGTTATTGCACTTATATTACAGATGAGCAGTTATCTGAGTGCATGATTGATATTGTATGAGGTGCTGGTCTGGAGGGAGTGCCTTCTCCCATGTGAACCCTTGACCCTGGAATGAGCATGGTACCCTTGTCAGGAGTGCCATGTCAGAAGTGGTGTGGAGCCTTATATGATGCTTGGGCACTAGCTTCAGGAAGGGAATGGACATTGACTCCTGGAGGCAGCTGCGGGACGTGACAGGTGAGTATCAGATATTAATAATACATCTACTGAAAACTATTGTATGTTTTTGATAAGCAGGTTGATCCAAAGTCCATTGACATTATTGGAAGTATTTTCATAGTCTTGATTGTTCAAAATCAGGCCTATGCAGAATAATACAGGGTTTTTTAACAACCAGGCCAAGATACTGTATAATCTTAACTTTGGCTGTGAAACTTTACCTGTTAAATTTTATTATCTAAATCTTTTCCTGGTTCTAATTTCCATTTTATGCTCAAGCTTAAACAGGGAAGAGGATATGGGGAAGACAAGAATGCAGTTTTGAAAATCCTTTAGTACAGTCTATCACAATGTTTCTTCCTAAGGAAAAAAATAGTATAACTTTCTAATATTACTGACTTGATATTTTACTAGAATCCTAGTTGTTAGTCCAATAAAGTATTCCTTATGTTCAGTGTTGCATGTGTATAATGCCTTGTGAATGCACGCACTGGTATAAAATATGTTGCTTTTATGTTGGATCAATTTTAAACAAGTGTCCTGTTGGAAGACAAATGCCTTGGTGCTATTGTAATGTCCTTACCTTTTTACCTCCTTATTGCCTGTTGCAGTAGCACCATAATTATTATGTATTAATTATAGTGGTAACAAATTAAAGATACAGGGTAAGATCATTAGGGGAAAATTGAGTGATTTTCCTTGAAACATTACTTTCAGAAAAGTCTGCTGGCTACACTGGTTAAGATGGATTATAGCATTATGTTCAGTCTCAATTCCCACATACAGCAGCTTGCCTTTGAAAAGGAAATGTTCCATCAGATTCTCCTTTTATCTTGCCTTAAGCTGCTGCATGTGATCTTCTGCACAAAACATTTTTTCGTATGAACATTACTTTAAAAGTCTTGTAATACCAGTAAATCAGAGATCCTATAATGTGGTACCCTTATTCTCATGTTCTGTTAATACCTCCTGCGAGCCATTATAGGATTTAAAACACCTACAGAGCAGTTTCTTATAGAATGGTAGCTATTATCTTTTAACTGTCACTAGCACCTTTTTAATCTACACTATCTCTTTAATGTTTTGACTGACTGGCATAATGCTTTCACCCCATGGTACCTGTTGCTTGGAGCCAGTGATATTGTTTGCTTTCATGGATCTATGTGAAAAGTAATTTCAACTGTAGTAAGAGCCAGACTATACTAGTCTATGACAGTTTCATAGGGAGGAGAAAATGTAGGAAAAGGAGCGAAAAAGGCAGTCAAGATGGGTAAAATCCCACTCTTTGTATTAACAGCCCCCTTGAGGGGAGGAGAATGGAACAGTGCCAGCCATGCACAAATTACAAGAATCATCCTCTCAGTGCAGGGCAGAAAGGCTCAAGGAAAGTAGAAATAGTGGAAGTTGGGGCATATGCACATTCATATGGAAGAGGAACAGCTTGTGCCCTCAGCAAGCCTGTGTTGTAGAAATCACTGTACATGCTAGCTGACTCAGGGGCTAGCCAAATGGCGTAGCTGGCAGACTCTGCTTCTTTGGGGAGATGAGCTGGCAGTGGCATGGTAACTGGTTTTGAATCCAACTCTGATGCTGGGGGTGAATGTGGGTGGGGAGCTTCTTTGGGCCTTCTTTTCTGACTAGAAGGCAATATCTGGTGGATCTGCATAGTGGTGATCCATCAGACCTGCTTTTGTTCTTCCTCAGCCTGCATTACTCCCTCAAACTTGTCATTACGTTAATTCAGTCTTTTCTTTACATTTTTAGATTTTCATGATAGATAATAGCAATAATGTTGGCTTCCAGTTAGGCCTTTCATGTCAGTGAGGAGTGGCTGTGTTAACAACAAATCATATATCATGGCGGGGGTTAGACTAGATGACCCTTTGCAGTCCCTTCTAAACCTATAGTTCTGTGATTCTGTAAAGAGCGACCTCTAATCAATAATTAACTGCCAGGAAACATTTTCTCATGCGTTATTTTGATTTAAACACGATAATTCTGGAATAAGATTTTAATATAAAATGAACAAAATGTATCCATGTTTTAGCACTCAAACCACTTGAAAATTAATGAATGAATAGACAGAAAGAAACCCCTATTTATTGCTGCTTCATTGACAAATGTAAGCTGTTTAAACTGGGGAACATTACTTGTATGCTGAAGGTTCTTTTCCTGTCTTTTTAGGTAGAATACTACGGCTTCTCTTTTCTCAACAACTTCCTAATTTATAATACCTCAAAAAAGTCCTATAATCAATTGGCTGACTCACATTTTAAAATTGATTTTTGCCTACCATCTGTCTTTGTTGGCATAACCTCCAGACTTTGCAGTTCCAGATAGTAATTACTTTAACAACTATTTAAGATTTCTAATAGGAATAGCCAGGATTCCACCATTAACATTTCTCCGACTGTATGAATTTAGAGTTCCATATCAGCTAATATTCTTGCCTATTTAATATGGTGATTATATTTGTAAGCTGTTGCATAAGTAATATATTTAATTGGACTGTTTTATGTCAGCTGTAGTCAAATAGAAGCATAGGTTAGTTACTCTTGATTAAATTGTAAAGGATGCCTCTACCAGAGTCCAGTGTCAGAAGCAATAACAATCCCATATTGCTGACTCATTGACTTATATACGTTATTTAGTAGGCTGTCAAAAATATTAGCATATACTGATTTGAAAAGTGACACACTGCACAGATTGTTCAAGATAGGAAGCCATTTCACATCTGGGGCAATAAATATACTTGCAACATTTGCAATTTTGTGGTAACCTAACATACACACATTTTCTTCTTGCTGGGAGCAATGTCACTCTGTATTTTGATATCGCAGATAATCTTGAGGTGGGTAAAAAGTTCAGTTCTTGCAAGGTTCCATAAATATTGTAAGTTTGGCAGGATTTTGTACCTTGCACATATTCCGGGTAATTTAGAGGTATTCTAAAAAAATATGTTGCCTACATGTTCAGACCTACATAGATATATCTGTATATTTTTTGCATAGATGTACACATGAATTTTAATAGAAAATTAATATAGTCATGGCTGTGGAAATTATGCAACATTATATATATACAGTGTCTGTATATATATATATATAGACAAATGCAGACATATTTAGAAAATAAAGTCTGGAGGCTATGCAAGCTATTGAGAACTCAGGCCTTGATCCATCAGAGCAATTAAGCATTTGCTTAACTTGTAAGCAAATTAACAGGCCCATAAATGTCAAAGTCCCAGGACCAAGACCTATATTTGCTAATGGTCTAGAGTACATATGGCCAAAAATTGTGAAGAAACCAAGTTTATAAGGTGAAGCAATGACAGTGACCTATAGGACCCTCATAATGTGAATTATGTTTCACCGTTCATATCTTGCTCATTTGTGCTCAGAGACTAACTTATTCTTTAACACTTTAATTATTGTTTAATAGTTTATTGAAAAATCTCCAATAATGATTTTCTAGATAGATGAAATTCAGTTGCTACTACACAGTGAATTCCTGCTTGCACTGTTTGTGATTAAAATTAATGTCAACCCTATTAATACATCAAATATGGTAACAACAGTGTTGGTTACTCACTAACAATTTCACTTTAATACCATTATCAAGACAGCTTGACAAATTTTCAGTGTGCACTTTCCTGGATGATGAGGTCATATTTGTTTTGGTTGGTTCCTTTCCAGTAATAAATATTTGAATTACTCCATGAAACTTGTTTGTTCAACTTCAAATAAAGTATGGCAATAGGCACACAAGAAATATGTAGATTGGCTAGAATTCTTAACAGAATAGATTTTTCAGCATTCCATCTTACATCGCCAGTTCTTATTAAGAACGTGCTAAATCCCTTGTTCCTTTTCTTTAATATCTCTGTCTCTTCCATTTCTTATCTCTAAATTTCTTATGCATTTCTTTGCCTTAGACCTTAGGTGTCAGCAATGCCCACACCAACACTATTCAGCAGTAAAGAAAAAATGACTGTAGACGGGCTCCTCACCGCCGTCTTCACAAAGCAGGCAGGAGACTCTGTTTGGCTGAACCAGTGTCCTTTATTCCCTTACACAGTGCAAACCCACCACCTATTTACAGAGCTATATACAGTTCTAGCTTAGGCCCCGTCCTCTATTTGGCTGGCCAGGGGGAACAGTTAGCTTCTTGCAGGCAACTGGTCACAATGACAATAATGCAACAATGTGTTACATAGTTACGGTAAGACTTTAAAAAGCCAACATTTAGGTTTCCTAACACAATGTTAACTTTAACATCTTGCACATATATAGTATTGTAGTTTCTGATCTTGCTTCTCTTGGTAAATTTGTAGTTAATATATTTCAGTTTTTAAATGTATACTGTACATATATTGCTACAGGGATTTCTTATTTCTGATTGGTTCTTAGCTCCCTGAATGACCACAGACAGGGGATTAACCCAGCATCTGCACTGTCTTGTTAAGCCACTGAAAATAGTATGGAAAAATATTTGTTGTGACTGGATTGCTAAAGGAAGGTGCAATCTAAAGTATTTTTACTATCCTCTTTCCTTTAAAGGTCTGTTCATAGAAATTAGAGTTAGGGAAACTAGGCCATTCCTCTTCTAGTGTTACCTTGCCTCAAGTCTGTTTTTAAATGAAGATTCTAGAGGTGAACTTCTATCATTTTCCTGATTAAACAGCTCCACAGACCTATAACTCTCACCATGAACAAGTTTTCCTTGATATTGATTTTAACTTTTCCACTTGCTTATCTTGACCCTTTCAGTTGCTTCCGTGGACATCCTACTAACCTTTATTTTCATTATGAAAAAATGATACCTTGTCACAAATAAATAAGGGTGAGATTTTCAAGGGTGCAAATGTCTGTTAGGAGCTCAGTGCACATGGTCTGTTTTATTATACACTTTTAGCAAACAGAAACATACTAAACCGAACCTACACCAAGAAAAGTAGTATCAGAAAATACTGCATTTGACTTCCATTGGGAATTGGAAACTTAACTGCCATTTGTGCCTTTGAAAATCTCCCCTGAAGTGTGTAAGCTAATGTTTTAAGTTTAAGTGTATCTGTCCTGTCGAGGAACAATTGCTTACTACAGATCTTTGATTAGAAAGTGTTGTCACCTAAGCCAAGCTTGTCCTATATCTTACAGAGGATTGGGGGTTGAATAGTGGTATTTTCTTTGGCAAGCAAGAGAGAAGCAGAAGCTTTTTGTTCATGTGCAACTGATGAGATTGGGAAGGCAGAAAAGGACAAGAAATTATTCATTTTCAAAGGCTTTGTCAGAAGGATGCTAGAGTGCAACTATTTATGTAAAGTATATCTGAAATCCGTTAAGCTTAACTTGTTCCATGTAAGTTAGAGGGACTGAGGTAAGCAAGGGTCTTGTTTGGAACAGTTTCATACCTGAATACCAATGATTTAGTAGCGTTTTGATTTGGTTCTAATGTTATTCTGTGGGGAAATCTAAACCCACAAAGGGATTCCTCCTTCTGATGCCAGTGGATTGAATACTTGATGCAACAAAATGCTATGGAAAAAGTGAAGATTCTGCACAGCAATAGATACTGTACTCTTGAAACATTAATTCAATAGTGAAATTAATGTATTGCTGTATGGTATCTCTTCTACAGTACTTATTTAAAATAGCTACAAGTACAATGTAGGATTGAAGGAACTACCTGGAAAATATTGTCCTTGAACCATTCATACATTCCCATTAAGAACATAAGAATGGCCATTCTGGGTCATACTAGTTGTCATCTAGCCTAATATCCTGTCTTCTGACATTGTTTTGTCTTTATCAGTGTTGAATTTCATCTGCCATTTTGTTGCCTAGTCATACAGGTTTGTGAAATCCCTTTGTAATTCTTCACAATCAGCTTTGGATTTAATTATCTTGAGTAGTTTTGTATTACCTGCCACTTCACTGCTTAGTCCGCTTTCCACATCATTTATGAACATGTTCAACAGGGTCCCATTCTAGATCCTAGGGGGACCCCACTATTTACCACTCTCCATTGGGAAAACTGACCTGTTTATTCCTACCCTTTTCCCTATCTTTTAATCAGCTAGGATCCATGAGAGGACCTTCTCTCTTATCCCATGAACGCTTACATTGCTTAAGAGCCTTTGTTTTCTTAGAGTCTTTTTGAAAATCCAAGTACTCTATAGCAAATGGATCACCCTTGTCCACATGCTCATTGATACCCTTAAATAATTCAAATAGATTGGTTGAGGCAAGATTTCCTTTACAGAAGCTGTGTTGACTCTTCCCCAGCATATCGTGTTCCTCCATGTGTCTGATAATTCTGTTGTTTACTGTACTTCCAACCAATTTGCCTAGTCCTGAAGTTAGGCTTACTGGCCTGTAATTAAATTTTTGACTGAATTCGTTGAGGGAGAATTATGTTTCCTGCTCTGTTTTACCTGTACTCTGCCATATATTTCATGTTATAGCAGTCTCGGATGATGACTCAGCACATGTTGTTTGTTTTAAGAACACTTTCACAGCAGATCTGAAAAAACACAAAGAAGGTACCAATGTGATATTTCTATAGATAGCTATACACTTGACCCAAGATTTAGGATTCTGAAGTGCCTTCCAAAATCTGAGAGGGAGCATGCTTTCAGAAGTCATAACAGAGCAACACTCCAATGTGGAAACTACAGAACCTGACCCACCAAAAAAGAAAATCAACTGGTGGCCTCTGACTCATATGATGAAAATGAGCATGCATCGGTCAGCACTGCTTTGGATTGTTATTGAGCAAAACCCGTCATGAGCATGGCCACATGTCCTCTAGAATGGTGGTGGTTTCTGTTTTTTTACAGTGAAAATATTTTACATTGAAAATATTTGTAATAAAAATAAATATAAACTGAGCACTTTGTAGTCTGTATTGTAATTGAAATCGGTATATTTGAAATGTAGAAAACTTCCAAAAATATTTAAATAAATGGTATTTCAGAGAAGTGCAACTAAAATGATTAGGGGTTTGGAACGGGTCCCATATGAGGAGAGATTAAAGAGGTTAGGACTTTTTAGCTTGGAAAAGAGGAGACTAAGGGGGGATATGATAGAGGTATATAAAATTATGAGTGGTAAGGAGAAAGTGAATAAGGAAAAGTTATTTACTTGTTCCCATAATATAAGAAGTAGGGGCCACCCAATGGAATTAGTGGGCAGCAGGTTTAAAACAAATAAAAGGAAGTTCTTCACACAGCGCACAGTCAACCTGAGGAACTTCTTGCCTGAGGAGGCTGTGAAGGCTAGGACTATAACAGGGTTTAAAAGAGAACTGGATAAATTCATGGAGGTTAAGTTCATTAATGGCTATTAGCCAGGATGGGTAAGAAATGGTGTCCCTAGCCTCTGTTTGTCAGAGGGGGGTGATGGACAGCAGGAGAGAGATCACTTGATCATTACCTGTTAAGTTCACTCACTCTGGGGCACCTGGTATTGGCCACTGTTGGTAGATAGGATACTGGGCTTGATGGGCCGTTGGTCTGACCCAGTACGACCTTTCTTATGTTCTTAGGTATTTTATTATTGTTTAATAGTGCAATTAATTGTGATTAATTTTTAAAATTGTGATTCATTGTTTTACAGCCCTAAAAATAACAAATTAACTGTGAATTAATTGCAGTAATTGTGCTAATTGAATTAATGTGCTTTCCTGATATTTTATAAATGGTATCTTCACCACGGCTATCTATTTTGTGCTTATTTTTTATAGCTTTTATGACTCTCATTGGAGTCCATGGAAGTTTTGTCTTAGTAGGGGCTGCTCAGTTGGGTGCAAAGTAATTGACATGCATTGGATCCTGTTTGTTGTCATTGATTCTTTTTTCATGATGATTGAGTGCCTAGTCATGTGCAGGATGCATCCTAGAAATTGTTAAGAGCTCTTGATCTGATTTTCATAGTACCTGAGCACCCAGAGCTCCTATTGTAACTAGTGGATCAAAGCTAGTTGACATCAGTGGGAGTCTTTCTATAGACTTCAATGGAATTTGAATTAGGCCCTAAATGTTGAGAATCGATGAAAAACAGGGAGCTGTTCCTTGCTGCACAAAGCTGTGAAGCTAAAGCCAGACATAACATATAACAAGTGATGTCCAGAAACAAAAGGAGAAAATGAAGGGACACAAAGGCTGATTATAGCAGTACTTTGCTTACTGCTCCAACTCAGACCTGATTAAATTTCACATCATTATACTTTTCATCACTATAAATTGTCAAAATCACCTTAGGCCTCCTTACTGAACAGCACACTGACCGAACACACAGAGTATCATTTAAAATTAATTGCCTTTATCAATAGAATTTTAAAAGGTTTTATTCAAGTCATATTGATGGATTTCATTTATTTCAGACAAGAATGACCCACTGCAGTTACCTGGAATTTACATTAGCAATGTTCAATTGACGATAAATCAAACTAACTCTTCAGTTTAATGTTCTTAACATTTGAGGAGCTAACCTCACTTTAAAACCAATTTGCATTATTTTGAACATTTGAACCCATCACATTAATCTCCCATTATGTTCCCTTTTTCTTTCCGACATGACCATTTTCTTTTAATTTTTTTGCATTGCTTTGAACTTTTATTGCACAATTATCAATATGCAGCACCCCGTGGCATGTTCTGCATAACTCGAGATCAATTCAAGCTCTGTCATTTGGCCATTTGTGGTCTGTTTTCTTCGTGACGCTGGGAAAAAAAAGTAGATTATTACCATGCAAAAGATTTCTCTAACTATATGAACCACAATTCAGTTTGCACATTGTGAAATTAGTCCAAAAGACTGATTTAGTTTGTCGTGTTTCCCCTCCCTCTCCCAACTAACCAGTCCTACATCATCAATAAAGTTGCAAGGTTATTTCCTACTCGATATTCAGTACTTAGTAAATAGCATATATAGCTATGCTGCATATATTTGTGCAAATAGAAATGAATGTGTAGCTCTAGAGAATTAAAATAATACTTCTTGAAACTTGGGAGTACAGATTTATCAAGCCTTTTTAGAATATGCAGAATATAAGCATTCTTTGAGTTCACTGGTACATCTCAGTTGATCACTCTCAGTTAGTGGTGATAGAGAGGTGGGAAGATGGGGAAAAGGGAGTGAAATAAGGGGAGGGGGGATAAACAAAGGGCTACAGATATAATTAGGCAGGCAGTTTACATCCAGTTCTGGGTTCTCCATCACAAAATAACTTTCTGTTGGGAAATCAAGTGTATGTTGATGCTAATCAAGTGTATGTACATGTATCAACAATACTTCATAATTATTACAGGGTTACATATTGAACCTGATGAATAAGTCACTTTATAATTTATTTTTTTGCTTCATACAGGTATAGATAGATAAACTGCAAGATTAGGGCTTGATAGACTACAAATTTCCTGTCTAGTATTTTACAAGGTCTGTCACCAAAATTATGGACTGTGCAAAGAAGTAGCGCGCCACTGCCCATGTAGGAATTCTGATATTTTATTTAACATAAATTTTACCAATAGGTGTTCCACAACTCTTAAAGTAGAATTCACCAGGCCAGACTGATCCCTGGTATAACTCTACTGACTTAATGAAGTGGCATTGGCTGCCACTTAGAATTCCAAATGGAAACCTGTGGGATTCCCCAAACTTCAATGCCATGAACCTCTTGTGGAGAAGCTTCTGTGAGATTCAAGGTAAGGATCAAATTAACATTATGAAGCAGCAGCTGTGATGCACTGGATGTCCATTACTTCCAGTCATAGAACAGTAAAATCCATCAGGCTTTAGTTTGTTGCTGTCAAGTCCCATGTGGGCAGGTCTCGTGCCATCATCCATCATTATGGGCAAATGGTGGAAGTACTGCGCAGTGGGGAATTGATAAGGTGTTTTGACTTCCACTCACAGGGGTTCTTCTAAAATATTTTTCATAACGTGCATAACTTCTGGTTTCAGCTTACAGCAGGAATACAGGCAGATCCTATCAGGAACTTTCATGTATTTCAAAGAATTCTGCAAGTTGAATTTATTTCAGTAGGGTAAAAAGTGTGTCTTTGGGCCTGATCCAAACTGCATCAAAGTCAGTGGGAAGCTCTAAATTGACTAAGTGGGTATTGGACCAGACCTTTTATATTCTTCTCCAAATGTTTCTATTTAGCAGTTCTTAAGTATAGACATATGTGTCTCAACAGCGGAATCAGATAGTAGGATTTGGTTGCATTAACTTATTGCCATTGAATCAATGACAAAATGCCAATTGAATTCAGTGTGACCAGGATTTGACACTAAAGGTTAGCCTTGATACAAAGCTACTGCATTCTAACTGTCCCCACCAGCTTGAAATCTCTAACAAATTTCCTCAAATATGAATCCCTCACTCCAGCTATGCAACATGCTTATATCTTAAGAGCAGCCTAATAGAAAGTGCACATTGGGTGAAATCTTGACTCCACTGAAGTCAATGTCAAAACTTCTATCGATTACACTGTGGCCAGTGTTAAACCTGTCAATATTGTTTAAATACTATTCATTATATTAACATAAGAACAGCCATATTGGGTCAGATCAAGGCCCATCTAGGTTTTCAAACTTCATTACACCATGACCCCTTCTAACAGTAAAAATTACTACATGACCCAGGAAGGGGAGCCAAAGCCTGAGCCTTGCCTGAGCCCCTTTGACCTGGGGCCCAGGTTGGGGGCCTGTAACCTGAATCCCATCACACAGTGCTAAAACCCTTAGGCTTCGGCCTCAGATGGTGGGGCTCCGGCTTCAGCTCTGGGTCTCAGCAAAGCTAAGCCAGCCCTGGAGACCCCATTAAAATGAGGTTGTGGCCCACTTTGGGGTCCCAACCCACAGTTTGAGAACTTCTGAGCTAGCTCAGTATCTCATCTTCCAACTGTAGCCAATGCTAGGTGCCACAGAGGGAATAAATAGTAGTCATCAAGTGATCAATGCTCAGTCGCCTATTCCTAGCTTCTGGCAAACAGAGACTAGGGATACCCTCCTGCCCATGCTGGCTAATAGCCATTTATGGACCTATCCTCCATGTACTTATCTAGTTCTTTTTTTAACCCTCTTATATTCTTGGCCTTTACAACATCCTCTGGCAAGGAGTTCAAGAAGCTGATTGTGCATTGTGTGAAGAAATACTTCCTTTTGTTTGCTTTAAACCTGCTGCTTATTAATTTCATTTGGTGACCCTTAGCTCTAGTGTTATGAGGAGTAAATAAAACTTCCTTATTTACACCAGTCTTGATTTTATAGACCTCTATCATATCCCCCCTTAGTCATCTCTTTTCCAAGCTGAAAAGTCCCAGTGTTATTAATCACCCTGTGTATGGAAGCCATTCCATACCCTCTATTAAACAAGTATTTAAGACTGTATAGCTCTAAAATGGATCAACGGTAAATAAATGTAAAACCAACAGATCCTTGGGGCCAGATCCATAGCTGATATTAATCAGACATATACCAGTTAACAGCAGGTGAGGATCTGGCCCATGAAATTGCCCCCCCAAAAACCCTGAATCACAGAACTGTTGCTCAGAGAAAATATTATAAATGTGAAAGGAAGAAAACAAGAAACTACTTTGGTGAAAGTAGATTTTACAGGCTATACTTTATGTGGATGCTAGTAGTGTTAGGAGAAATGTTATTACAACTGGATTATATCAAAAATACTGAAGCTATTCCTCCATTTCTTATCCAGACATAACTCCCATTTATAGGTGGAAGGATTCTGCTTCTGAAAGGACTTCAGCATCATAACCATGTTGATTTGGAGTTGTTATTTCTAATTGGGTTTGCAATAAGATTAATAGACAATATCTTATACAATCAGAATGATCAAATAAATAATAAACCCAAGGCACTGTTGTTATAGAGTTAAGTTGTATTAATTCTTAACTATGCAAATTCAGTAATATTTGGTTTATGACCTATGGGTATTTCTGTCAGTTGACTCTGCATGCACAAGCACATGTACATATGCATATAATTTTGTCAAGACTATGACTTTATTAAACATTTGGGACCACTATTTGAAGTAGATTTCATTCTTCTATTAGCTTTGACATAGGAAGCACAGCAACAGTCTCAAAAATTATTGGCATTTGGACCAACTAATACATTCTGCAGTGAAATGCAAATGACTTTGCATTTACAAATCAAATACCATGGTGGAATCATTTTGTCATACTAATTTATTTTAGGAGCCAGCTTGGAAAACTATAAATTATTCAGTCATTAGTATTTATGGGGCTATGGGATTCACATATTTTAGTAAAGGTGTATTAGTATGTATTTCTAGGCTCTGCCAAAACACCCATGTGTTTTACCACTTCCGTTGTGGGTATTCAGATCTAATACTTACAAAAATCCATCCTACTTAACAAAGATGACTTCAAAGTATGTTTTGTTCATGTGCATGTCTCTTATGTATTTAAATTTGTTCTTTTTGTTTACTACCCCCTTCTTCTTTTTCTTTTTTTTATACTATATTTAGTGTTAAAATTGTTTATGGAATTCATATCTTAGACTCACATAAGGATGGTTTTGCCTTATTCACCAGAGGAGGTTTTCCTTTAGATGTATCTCTTTGAAGATACATCTAACAAAGAAGTCTAAAACAATTGATAATTCTTATTAATAATTAAGTGTTAAATAATTGTAATTTGCATAATATCTTATCTGCTGAACTTGACTAGATTGGGATTTGTAAATTTTGTTTACATATACACTATTTTAAAAGCATTATATAAAGCAGTTGAAAACATTATGAAAATAACCATTTCATATTGCACATATAATCTTTTGGGTTTTTTGTTTTGGCAGGGGGAGAGGATGCAAGCTATCGTCATCAAAAAGATAAATAATATTCCCCAGTTTTTTCTTTTTCTGTGTTTTTAAATAGTAAAATGATATAGTTGTGTGCTTTCTGTCCGAGGTTGTCAAAACATTTTACTAAGTACTATTTCCCCCCATTTTACATATGATTAAATTGTTGTGGAGTTTAAAGACTATTTATGTGGTTAAAATTAAGCATTTGATTAAGTGCTTTGCTGGTTTGGGTCTGGTTGCTAAAGATCTAATCAACCACGTCTTGAAATCAATGGGAATCTTTCAAGTGACTTCACTAAGCTTTGGATCAGGCCCTAGGAGCCTGACTCAGCACAGGCCAAAGAACCCATGTCCCCTGATTCCCAGCTTTAACAACCAGATTATTCTACTTCCCTTTTCTAACATCTCTTGATCAGGTTTGTGGCACTGGATATTTTCTAGGAATTTACAGCTAGAGCTGGGTAAAATGTATTGGCCAAAACATTTTTCCACCAAAACATTTTTTCACCAAAAAATGCAGATTTGTGTTGACCAAAGCATTTTGTGAAGTCTCGTCAAGTTTGTCGAATTGTTTCACTGGGGAAAAAAAACAGGAAAAATCAGGAAAAAATCAATGTTTTGTTTTGACACTTTTGAAATAAAGCACTTTAATTTTATAATTCCAAATGTCTTTTCAATTTGAATTTTACTGCCATTTATATATTATATATATATATATATATAATATATAAACTGTTGGGATATGTAAGGGTTAAGCAGAAAAACAGGGAAACTGCTGGTGAACAGAGATGACAGGGAATAAAGGCAAGGAATAGTAAAGGAAACACCTTCTGAAAAAGATATGCAAATCTATTGTGCCTAAAGAGGGATTTCAATGACTCAGGCAAGTAAAATCCATATTGAAATAGTTAGTATCTAAGTCAGTGAAAACACCCAGGTTCACTTATTTCTGGAAAGACAAAAATAGATTTAGACACTGTTAGTCATGTTAAGTGCTATTGGAAGTACTGTGGGGAAGCAGGGAGAGAACGCTTCTGATTTTTATTATAATTTTGGTTAGTGGTTAAACAAAGTATGTTGGTTTCGTCTTAGTAAAAGTCATCATACTTATTTCTGTAGGAGGTTCACTTGACACACATAGCATGTGTGCGTTCTAACTAGGCAGTGGTGCTGCAGTTACATATTTTGATTCATCAGCAACTATAAAAGATCAATACAGTTCCTATTCACAGTTTTCAAACTGAGAAGAGAGTTTGACTTGTCTGACATGTTTAAAGGTCCATTAGGTGGTATTCCCAGAAAGTTAAAGCAGAAGTCTTGGCAACGAAATAACTATGGCAATGAAGTAACTTAGCAATGGAGTAACTATGCTTGGTGTCACATGGAGAGTGAAAAGATCAAGCAAATGTGCACAAGAACAAGCCACAATGAAAAATATCTTACAATGAAAAAGCGATAGTGGCAATAGGCTATATGACCATATCAAAAGAAGTAAAGATGAAAGATAGACTGTAGAGATGACAGAGATGCTGGCATAGCTGGTCTTTTAATGGCAAAGATGAAGGGATGAACTAACTATAATAAAGACTTACAAAGTCACGCTGGGCACTGGGAAAGGATACTTTGTATCATGATATTGATATGGACGGCAAACAAGGTTGTAATGATGATAGTAACCTTACTGCATGTAGTCTTGCCCTGAGCATTGGAACTCTCTGGTATAATAAGGTTTTGGTTGGCAAAATAGCATTTCTAATGCTATACTGTAATTTTTGAGGATTTGAGGGATCAAAGAATAGATAGATATCTGCCTCTGAACTGGATGATGATAATTTTTTTAGTGAAATAATTATATATGTGTGTAAAAAACCATTTGCCCAGAAAATAAGCAAACTGTATTTTTTGAATATTTTTTGTTATTATTTTTGACATTTCTAAGTGTCTGGTTGTTTATGTGGCCAGTTCAAAATAAAATGTTTTAGAAAGATGACTTTCTCTTAGTTATTTACCTCAGACCAGGCAGAAGGGTAGAGAACAAAAACTTAATCTGTAGCCAGTTCTAGACTTAGTCCACATTTCGGCCAATAGAAATTTGGACATTTCACCTAAATGCCATTAGGTGAAGCATTTAGGAAAATGCTTATTTATCTTGTTTTCCTACTGGCAGCCAAAATTTCTGGTGTGTCTTTCACATTCAGTTTATAGGGGGGTGGGCAGGAACAAAAACAGAGCCTGCAATAACATAGAAATAAGATATGCATCCATAAAACCAATACAAAGGGTTTTGGACACACATCTACTAGGGCTCATCAACTTTGTCTATGTTGTTGTGTTCCTGTTTTATCTTCTGGTTCTTTGCTGGAGAAGGATATTCATTTCAGGCAACCTTAAGGTTCTTTTGTGCCCTTGAGGAGTTAATCAATTGTGGATCAGATGCTGGTCCCACAAAAGTCAATGGCTAGACGCCCATTGACTGGTTTGGGAATTTTTCATCAAAATACCTTGGTCAATCTGGTGGTGTGGGAAAAATTCCTTCCCATCCTCCCAAGAAAGGAACAGCTAGTGCAATGTCCACAGCAAGCCTGACTAATCGTGGTATTTGCCACCTCTAAGGATAGGGAAGGAGGATGAGTTTGCCTCACCTGATCCAGGAAGAAGGGGCTTCTCCTGCTGAGCTTGCCCTTTATCCACATCCTCAGACCTTTTGGTCCATGGGGAGTGAGTCAGCATCACCAGACTGACCCACTGCCCTTCTGCAGCAACCACCCATAAAATGCTTTACCCCTTCCCTTGGCAAGGCGGACTAGACTCCCTCCCCACTTAAAGGTGCAGTGTGGTCATTGTCTGAATTCTCATTTCTTACAGATATTTGAAGTGTCTCTTCCTTGACTTGTTCATCACAATGAATACTTTTGTATAGGGATTTTCTTTCTTCGTTCTCTCTACATAAAAGTTATACAACCTTCCCCCAGTTATTTGACCTGTGCCTCAGATATAAATCAGGCATACTATTAGATAAGGCAAATATAATATATAATATCACCATTTAGAGGCTTTTTTAGTGCTGAAGAGCATTAAATGCTGAAGAGTATTAAGCACAAAACTGGGTCTACAAGTATTGTTAAGAATCTGAATCAAATGCCCAAAAGCTAGGAAATACAGATGTAGGCTTCCTTTCTTTCTGTATCCTTAGTTCATGCTTTTGTGCCTTGGTATTACATTCTGGATGGTAATGTGATGAGCTACAATAAAGAAGGAAAGCTTCCCTCATTCTTATGTATGGAAGTCATAATCGTCACATCACTTTTGTCCTTTTGAAATAATGATTTGTCCATTATACTGTTGCCTTTTGTTACCGGGAAGCTCGTCTAAGGGCACGATTACACTTACAGGATTATAGCGCTTTTGGTTATAGCTGTCCCCATATACAGCAATAGGTATAGTGCTATAGTGTGTCCTGGCGTGGCCACATTTGCGGCACTTGCAGCGGCACAGGGAGTGGTGCATTAAGGGCAGCTATCCCAGCATTCAGCTGGGTGCAACGTGCTTTTCAAACAAAGGGGGTGAGGGGGAACGTGTTGTGTGTATGCAGACGGAGAGAGCGAGGGGATTTTCTACGGGCTGAGAGTTTTGTCAATGGGTGTCCTTTGAAATTCAGAGCCTGCTAGTTTTCTCGGTCACACAGGCTCACTCCGTAAACATTTGCAGTGCTTATCTGCTGAGTTAAGAGAGAAACTCTGAAAAGGTACTTCTGCATTCCTCCAGCTGAGTTCAAAACAAATGAAGAGACATCAATTGCCTTACATGGCTCAGAGGCATTGCCAGAGATCACTTATAGCGTAGTAATCTTAATGCCCATTCACACTTGCAATAGTGAATATGCAATAGCTGTTATTCCTCAAGGAAGGGAGGATTACCAGGAGCGGTATAACCGTGGGTTTATAGCGCAATACATGCCTTGCCAGTGTGGACGGGTAGGGAGTTATAGCGCTCCTGGAGGCTTTATAGCGCTATAAAGTGCCAGTGTAACCAAGCCCTTAGAGTGCTAAACGTTCCGGTCCTGATCCAGCATGAAAAGCACATGCTTAACTTTGAGATCATAAATAGTTTCATTGGCATCCACTGGTAGAATGCTTTGCTGGCCTGGGGCCACAGTGCTCAGCACCTGGCAGGACTCAACCCAAAAGGCAGAGGGAAATGTCTCCAGTTCTGTGACAGCCCCATAAACACCTTCCTTTCCTCCTGATGCCCTCAAGTTAAGCAAATTATTCTCTGACCAAGCAAGCAAGCCCTGTGTGGAATCTGTCAAGGCTAATCCTGAGTGGAGTTGGCAATAAAATAGTATTTTCCTTGAGGAATTTTGAAAGAAATTCAACATTTAACAAAAATTGGGTGAAAATTTTTCACTTTTTTCACCAAGTGAGAAATGAAAAAAATTCTGGTTCTTTTTTTTATGATTTGTTTTTTTGAAAAAAGCTTTCAAAATTTTAAAAGAAATTTATTTCATGAAAACTCATTTTGAAAAAAGGTCATTTTTCACCGAAAATGTTTTTTGAACAAGGAAAAAAATAGTTTTGAGGGAAAGAAAGAGGTGGAATGTGGTAGGAAAGGATATGCGAGCCTTACAAAGCTAGGTTAGAGTGATCTTGGGTAAAATGTTCACAATTTATTTGACCATCTGAACCTTTTGTGATTTGCCCATTAATTATATGTTCTTGCAGATTTCTTGATGATATTTTACTGTTACCCAATTCCTTAGCTCAAATGTTTCTAAGTGACTTGCAGTTTTATAGATTTAATATAAACGCTATAGTGTTAAAACCAAAAGAATTAGGTGAACACACTTTCTTTACATCTTAGATTACCACACATATGAATCTTTTTATCACCTTCAGCTAGTTACAAATTACATGGATCTTACTTGTGTGAAGGTAAAATGAAGGAATAGGTTTTTTTCTCACCCAATGGTCAGGAGATCACATATTTCTTGAAAATAATTACATAGAGACTCAGCTGGTGTAAATCAACATAGCTCCATTTGAAATCAATGGAATGAAGCCATTATGGCCTTAATGTTCCAAATTCATCGAGTATTTCGAGGTTAGGATTGCCATAGAAGATTACATATGTGGACCAGCTTCTCAACAACAGATGCTCCCACTGTGAGAGCCTGTGGTACCCATTTATCCTCCTTTCCAAAAGACCACAAGGAAAAAAAATATTGTCCATACATAGAGTAGTCATGAGACTGTAACCTTTATTCTGACAGTGCTTTTCAGTCTTTCCTCCATGCTGAGCTGACTGCAATAGGTCTTTTTAGCACTCACATGTTTATTTCAAACTCCTGCCGTTCACAAAATTAATTTCTGTTGGAATCAAAATGTCATGATGAGGCTGGTTATTTTGACTGGGCTTTTACCTTATCCTTTATACAAAGCAACTGATTTACTTTCTATTAATTATGCATCAGCTATAGGGACCTCCTGGTGTGTTCTCTTCAAAGCAGTCTGCCATTAAAGCGTGTTCTCGGGTTTACTATACAGAAAGGTGTGTGTGTGTTTGTCTATCTTACCAGCAAGCTTAAAGTACTTTTCAATTGTAGAATGCAAGGGAATGATTATTTTGTACCATGCATTACACTCCACTTATGTGCAAAATAACAATACCTGTTGCAAACACTTTACATGTTTATTTTATTCTTTATGAATATAAGTAAAGGAAGTTCAACCAAGTTGTGCTCCTTTTTATCTAATTATGAAAACTCCTGCAAAATTAATCTCCTGTTCCTTCCTGCATACCACAATGAAATGCTTAACATTGCTTTGTCAGGAGAGCAATTTAATGCACCAGCTTACTGAAGCTTGAAAGATTAATAAAAATGACATTCTTATGTGGTTTGTCTAGAAAATATATTGTTCAGTGCACCTTGAATTTAAGGACACATATTAAAGGTGGTTATCACACTTGTTTGCTTTGATCCCTTTACAGTACTGGCCAATAAAATTTTCTTTGTTTTGCCATTTTCTGTTCTGTTGTTTGTCTGAGAGATGTGGATGGGGATTACACAAAAAGGTCAACTGAAGCAGGCTGGTCTCATTGCTGAACAGTTTTCTTCTTATTTGCAAGAGCTGAGGCACATAGATATCTGCAAGTACAAAGAATTATAATGGTGTATAACTTGGTGTTAAGCTGTAAGACAGTAACTGGATGTCAGCCTGCAGGATGCTGAATAGAGGTGTAGAGACCAAGTAAGTCTCATTAGCACCATTCAGTAGCATAAAAGGCTGAGTGTCTCTGAATCAAGAATCAGAGGGGTAGCCCTGTTAGTCTGTATCCACAAAAACAAGGAGGAGTGTGTTGGCACCTTAAAGACTAACAGTTTTATTTGGGCATAAGTTTTCATGGGTATAAACTTACAGACACAGGCATAAATATATTGGTACATGAAGAAAAGGGAGTTACCTTACAAGTGTTGACAAGGCCAATTCAATCAGGGTGGATGTGCTCCACTCCCAATAATCCATGAGAAGGTGTCAATATAGGGACTGGGAGTGGCTGGCTCACTACAAAAGCAATTTTCCCACTCTTGGTATTGACACCTTCTCCTCAATTATTGGGAGTGGACCACATCCACCCTGACTGAATTGGCCGTGTCAACACTGGTTCTCCACTTGTAAGGTAACTCCCTTCTCTTCATGTGCCAATACATTATTGCCCGTATCTGTAATTTTCAGTCCATGCCTCTGAAAAAAGTCAGATTTTTACCCACAAAAGCTTATGCTCAAATAAATCTGTTAGTCTTTAAGGTGCCACCAGCCTCCTCATTCTTTTTCTGAATCAAGAGAGAGCAGGAGGGAAGGGAACAAGATGTTTTAATAGGGAGAAATGCTAATGAGCCTAGTAAAATGGGAGTTTCTGGGCTCGGGCTTGTGTGAGTACAATCTCTCCTTATGGCCTTTTACTTTACTGTGATTCAAGGTGCTTCATAAAATCACTCTTCTGTCTGTTATAAGGCCGTTCACATTGCTTGTTTAATCAAAAGGGTTTACCAAAGTATTCTATGGACAAGTCAGGAATTATATATAGCACAGTACTGAGGAAATATTGTATCTGTCAGTGCTGTTCATCACATGAAGCTATTTATGTACTCTATACAACACATCAGTAAGTGTGGATTAAGTGGCTCTAGGGACACTTTAATTGCTTGGAATAGGATTATCCTATACAATGTTTGAGAACTGTTTTAATCTCTCTTATTCTGCTTTTGCCTTGCAGTATTTCTTTTGCATAGGTAATGTAGAGCACAGAACATTTTGATAGTTATAATAAAATTCAGAACCAGTAAACAATATTTATGATGGAAGGAAAATCTGATATTGATTAAATTAACATAATAGACCAAAATGTTTCCACTAGCACTGAAAGCTGCCATGGTATATGAACTGTATGTCTCTGTATTATGCCAGTTCTAGTTCCATAAGTGAGGGCAAAGTTCATCCATGTGGGAGGCAGAAATTTCTCAAGGACTGGTCTGAAACAGTTGAATTAACTCCCACAGGAACTAAGACCCTCACAAACCTCATCACGTCCACTTCAAGTGCAAAGCTCACTTCTGTGACAGAACAAGGAGTAATGGTCTCCAGTTGCAGTGGGGGAAGTTTAGGATGGATATTAGGAAAAAGTTTTTAACTAGGAGGGTGGTGAAGCACTGGAATGGGTTACCTAGGGAGGTGGTGGAATCTCCTTCCTTAGAGCTTTTTAAGGTCAGACTTGACAAAGTCCTGGCTGGGATGATTTAGTTGTGGATTGGTCCCGCTTTGAGCAAGGGATTGGATTAGATGACCTCCTGAGGTCCCTTCCAACCCTGAGATTCTATGATTCTATGTACATGCTTAATTTTAAGCACCTGTCTGACCCAAGGGAAATTAATGGGATCACCCCTGCTTAAAATTAAAGTGTAAAGTTCTGCAATCAATAGGACTAGCTCTGTGTTTAAGTGCTTTACTGGATCAGAGGCATCTGCTCATCACCCTGCAAGACTGAGCCCAAATCCCTGGATTTATAAGAACAAGTCAAAGTGGCAGGTTTGCAAAGCATTTTGATTCTGTATGGTATTGAGTAATGCCCTCAATGTGACTGTGAAATGATGTGATTTTAGGGCAGTTAGACCCACTTAGGATGCGCACAGGGGATGTGTGCGTGCGTGCATTCATTGGACAAGTCAAATGTGCACTTATACTTTTGCACATACCCTGTTAAATATTTGTGCCAAAATACCTTCCAGCTGGCAACACAAACAGTGAAATGGAAAGTTTTACTAGTTTAGCTTATCTTGTAACATTTGTCATCTCTCTTCCAGTTTGTGTATTTGTGTACTGAATGTTCTTGCATTCACAAACCGTAGTTTTACCTTGTTATCCAGGACTCAGCTTGCAGTGGTTGAAAGGTTCATTTAAAAAAGGTTATTGCCTAAATTAAGAACACAAAGGAAATCCATAATGCTCAGTAAGCATTAGGACTGGATGTGAAATGAACACCTCTGTTCCTTTCCCTTTTTATATAATCTTCTTAGAATATTAAATCTGGGTACATATTTTTACTATATGTTAAAATGTGTATTTATTCAGATGAAGATGATCTTGAACTTTGTATATGCCAATTATAAATGACTTAATTTTTAAAAATGTCAATCATATTGTTTATTTTAAAGAATGTGTCACTGAGCTTAGTGACAGAAGACTTCACCATCTCAATAGTCCAAAATCATTATAAATTTCAAAAGACAACAAAAGCTGAATAAAGTATGTGAATTTAGTTAAAGTGTATGGGTAAAGTGTATGGGTATAGGTAAACAAGGAGGGGATAAAATGCAAATTATGCATTCTTCAATAATCAGAATTCCTTTTTTATCTGTTAGCTTGTTTATAGTTGTAAAGAAAAAAATATGTGAACCATCTTGTTTAACAACAAACATAAAATTCACACTATATTTATGCTACTGGGATTGCTATAACATTCTGATTTATCAGTATCAGAAAATGGCTTGCTTTTATTGAGATAGTTGTCACTGGCTGATAACGCAAGGCAAGAATATGGCCTTATTTAATGTAGTACTGGTGCTTGAGATCAAATGCATTTTGTTAAACTGAAACATTAAATTAGTAATATAATGCTAGATGTATCATCTTCTTTGGCATTCTGGGCTTTTATGTTCAGATATTTACTAAACATTGTCATTGGAAGATATATGTAATTTACAGCAGCAGTAACTTGATAAGCAGAATGTCTTTCTGAAGTGTAGATTTTTTTCTCTCTTTTTTAAAAAAATAATTATTTTTGGTTCATCTGTGCCCCACTTTTCCACCTATTTTATTGCTATGGAGAAATCTCCGATGGCAGTAAGATAACTTCTTCAGAAATGATCCCACTCATTTCATTCTCAGGTTGAACTAAAAGCCCTTTTAGCATTGAAGAGTCATGTGAATATTTTTGTGAGACTATTTTTGTTGCAAAAATGTAATTTAACACTCCATCTTTATTTTGTACCGCTTTATTCAGTAGTAATATGAGCTGTGGGCTTGTTTCCATCTCTTGACCTTGCTGCTTTATTTGACTATCCCCCTGTCCCTTTGCACTCTGACCTGAATGATGCTTTATGGGGGGGTCTCCATTTTGGATTGGCACATATTTTGCAACAGTGAAATAAAGACACTCTTTTATGATATTTGTTTTAATTGTTCTTTCAGCTGCCTATTGCATTATCTAGTTATGAGCAACAGTATTTGATTTTTGGCAATGGTTTGCAAATAATCTTAAATTCAAGGGTTTCATTTAAAACATTCAGTTCAAATGGGATTTGATTGAAGTTTATTTTTCCATATGTTTGTAACAATTTCTTTATTGCTAATATTGAACTATGTTCACAAAAAATCTATGCAAAAGTATGAGTCGTAGATCTGACAAGTTAATGTGTATTTTATTTCCAAGCTTAACTTAAATGGAACTTTATGTAGCATAGGCCAGCAGTTTTATATACTCTAAGACCACTAAGCTGATTTCACTCATTATCTAACTGGGCAATCCCTAGAGTACTAATGTAAAATCTTATAAAAGTTCCATCAGGCTTATTCTTGCTACCTTACTTTGGAGTTGCAGTATATATCAGAACAATTAGATTTTCAATCCTCTAGAGATACTCTAGCTATAAACTATTAATTTTTTTCCTTCTCTTTGATTTTATCAAAAAAACATCAGTTTCTTTATCAGAATGAGGACTTCTAACCAGTAGACTTGTTTATGCTATCTAGGATAGAAATAGCTATTTAAAAATTTAAACTAGGGCTGTCAAGCAATTAAAACAATGAATTGTGATTAATCACATGGTTAATAATAGAATACCATTTATTTAAATAGTTTTGGATGTTTTCTACATTTTTAAATGTATTGATTTCACTTACAGTACAGAATACAAAGTGTCCTGTGCTCACTTTGTATTTATTTTTATTATAAATATTTGCACTCTAAAAAAAACAAAAGAAATAGTATTTTTCAATTCACCTAATACAAGTACTGTAGTGCAATCTCAATCATGAAAATTGAACTTAGGTACAAAAAATAACTGAATTCAAAAATAAAACAATGTAAAACCAATTGTTCTGACAACCAAGTTTGTTTACATTGTTGCCCACTTCCTGTTTACAATTTCACCTGAAAGTGAGGAGAGGTTCACATGATATAGTACTGTTGTAGCCAGTGTTGCAAGATATTTATGTGCCAGATGCACTAAAGCAGCGGTTCTCAAACTTCTTGAGACCACGACCCTTTTTTGTTCTCAGGCGGCGTGGCACGACCCTTTCATGTCTGCTGAACAGCCGCCAAATTGAATACTTCTGCATTTGGTGGCTATTTTCAGCGGACACGCTGAACGCTTCTGAGTGCGCTCATTTTGTCCACCGAAAAGCTGCGGAATGCGGAATTAATCAATTTGGTGGCTTTTCGGCAGTGGCAGGAGCTCACGACCCCCTGGGGAGCGCTTGGCGACCCCCTGGGGGGGGGTTGCAACCTCCCAGTTTGAGAAACCCCACGCTAAAGATTCATATATCCCTTCTTGCTTCAACCACCATTCCAGAGGAGATGAGTCCGTGCTGATGGTGGGGTCTGCTTGATAACAATCCAAAGAAGTACGGATCAATGCATGTTCATTTTCATTATCTGAGTCAGATGTCACCAGGAGAAGGTTGATGTTCTTTTTTGGTGGTTCGGGTTCAATAGTTTCCGCATCAGAGTGTTGCTCTTTTAAGATTTCTGAAAGCGTGGTGCACTCCTCGTTCCTCTCAAATTTTGGAGGGCACTTCAGATTCTTAAGCCTTGGGTCGAGTGCTGTAGCAAGCTTTAGAAATCTCACATTATCTTCTTTGAATTTTCTCAAATCCTGCTGTGAAAGTGTTCTTAAAACAAATCTGTGCTGGTCATCATCCATGACTGCATGACATGAAATATACAGCAGAATGCAGGTAAAACAGAGCAAGAGACAGACAATTAAACAAATTTAATTAACCAATTTTTTTAACGTGTGTCATCAGCATGGAGGTATGTCATCCAGAACGGTGCCCAAACCATAAAAGCCACACAATTTTTTAGCATATCTGGCATGTAAATACCTTGCAATGCCTGCTACAAGTGCCATGTGAACACCTGTTTTCACTGTCAAGTGGCACTGTAAATAAGCTGGCAGCATTATCCCATAAATGTAAATAAACATAGCGATTGGCTGAACAAGAAATAGGACTGAGTGGACTGGTAGGCTATAAAGTTTTACATTGTTTTGTTTTTGAGTGCAGTTATGTAAGTTGCATTTTCATGATTAAAGAATTGCACTACAGTACTTGTATGAGATGAACTGAAAAATATTACTTTATAATTTTTACTGTGCAAATATTTGTAATAAAAATAATATAAAGTGAACACTATACACTGTATTCTGTGTAGTAATAATCAATATATTTAAAAATGTAGAAAAACATCCAAAATATTTCATAAATTTCCATTGGTATTATATTGTTTAACCATGCGATTAAGACTGCAATTAATTTTTTTAGTTAATAGTGCAAATTAATTGTGATTAATCAGTAGCCCTATTTTAAACTAATTCTGTTCATATATCCTTTATGCATGTCACTTTCCACTGTAAATTACTATTTCTAAGAAATATCCTTTTCAAATATCCTTTTGCTCTGCTCCTTGAAGCATTGAGAATTTACTTAATTTTACTATTATTTTATTGCCTTCTGTTTTGTACGTAAAACTCCTTTGTAAATGTCCCAAGCAGTCCATTGTAAAATTGGTTTTGTGATATTCAGATTGTTCTAAATTATATTATAGCTTTTATTCATTATTGTTTTTATTTTTCTCTTCATGGTACCATACATCAGGTAAGAATCAGAGAGGTAGCCATGTTAGTCTGGAATAGCAGAGGTAACAAAGAGTCCTGTGGCACCTTAAAGACTAACTTAAGTATTCTTTATGGTGCCACAGGACTCTTTGTTACTTATACATCAGTTAGAATTTCTAACACTGTACGGGACAATTTAGTAACTACACCTAGGGGTCCATAACAGAACTCGTCAGAACATTTTTGACAAAACTCATTGAAGTAGAAATTTTTCACTGACATACCCATTCTAAAGCAGTTTTCAGGCCAGTGCCCTCTGGTTACTTCTGACTAAAAAGAGACTCCTGTGTTCTGTAGCCTTATGGTTAGGGCAGGTAGAAAACCCAGGTTCAGGTCTTCCTGATTCAGAACAAGACCTTCTTTTTTCATACCAGACCTGATAGAATAGGGATTTGAACCTGGGTGTCCCACATCCCAGTCCAGCAACCTATAGCAAGGTCAGAATCAGTCCCAGTAAATAGTAGTAGTAATAGTAATTGTAAGTAACTGTAATTTTGTTACAAATCGTTTGGCCTAAACCTGCATATTTTTACTCACATGAATAGTTTGATTAACTTTGCTCATGAATGACAAGGAAACAGTTGCACAAATGAAGTTGTTTTACTATTGATTACATTGTAAATTGGTACAGAGCAGTATACCAGAAAAGCATCAGCCACTGTGCTACTATAAATAAAACAAAGTATCATACATTAATGGCATCTTATATCTATATGTTAAATATGTAGCTGAGGATGGGGAAAATTTATGCTATTGGGCTTAACTATAAAATGGACTATAATAATATTTTACCTTTTGGACAACTGGAAATGAAACTTTTGCTCAGAGCAATTCCAATGAGAGAAAGTATTAGTCTATAGGTGGTGCTCTTGTCACTAGAGTGATCCTTGATCTGTGACAAGCTGCAGTATTTATGCTCAATTTTTACTTTGAATAGTCTTGCACTGATCAGTTTTGTTGGAAATATTAAATCATGCTGCTGCCCCTCAGCTACGTCTTCCTATACGAGGGGGAAGGAGGCAATATACACTTTTTAGTTCTGAACTATGTTGCTGGGCTGCAGCATGTTTTTTTCCTTTTCCTTGAACAAGCATTTATTATTTTGGGGCCAAAATTAAATATTCAAAAAATATGTTGTATGAGATTACAGGCAACTTTGTTCAACATGAAAATCCTAACTACTGACACTAGTACAGCTTCAGGATTACCATATTAATGTTAAGAATCAGAGAGGTAGCCGTGTTAGTCTGGAATTGCAGAAGTTACACAGAGTCCTGTGGTACCTTAAAGACTAACTAAAGTATTGAAGCATAAGCTTTCGTGGGCTAATACCCACTTCATCGGATGCATGCAGTGTAAGTTTCCAGGGGCAGGTATAAATAGGTAGGCAAGAACCAGGTTAGAGATAACAGGGTGGGTCCAATGAGGCTGAACCAGCTTGTTATCTCTAATCAGGGAGGGTGAGGTATTACTGAATTGGAGGTGTGAACAGCGAAAGAAGATAAACTGCTCTTGTAGTTAGCTAGCCATTCATAATCCCTATTCAGTTCAGAGTTGATTGTATCAAATTTGCAAATGAAAATGTTAAGGCTCCTAGTAATTAGTGAAGAGTAGAGATCACTGCTGTTCTACATACTTACAGATTAAAAACAAAGTACTAGAGATTTAAATAGGATTGATCCATTTCACAAATTGATATTTTATTTATTTTGTGCAAGCTAGTGTCACATATTGGATCATTGCACAGCCATATGAAGAATTATATATTTAATGGGTCTATGGAGACTACAAATATGAGGGAGAAATGCACTCTATGCAGGAGAAAGTGCATAAAGACACAATAAAGTGTTTAAGCTTTTGTTTATCCTTTTCTACCATTTTTTCTTCTCCAGGCTTTTCTAGAGGAGATGGGCTGGAAGGATTTAATGGATATTTATACATGGACAGTCTTTTGTTGTATAGCATATTTTAATTTATAGATTAGGATCCAGAGTATAGGATAGGTGCCTATAAAATGTTTGATACTTTGGACGGAAAATATAGCAAGTATACTCAATCATATTGGGGACATTCATTTCAAGAAGAGCTCTGAAAGTCTAATTTTGTAAATGGCATTTAAGAAAATAAAGAAATTTGTTTTGTACTGGCTTGCATCAGTCAATGTAATTTTGTTTATCATGGGTATTATCCATTGGATTGAATTCAAATTATAGTATGTTTATTTATATAACATCAGTCAATAGGAATATACATTCTATGTATATAAAGATTAGATCCACAGAGCAGTAGTGAGATGGTCTGTCTCCCACCATAAATATTGAAAGCTTACAATTTTGCACTTTGTTGCTGGGTACCACAACATCAGTGTAAAGACCCAGAAAAGAAGAAAGCCATCTCTTTCAGAAAAAAAGCAACTAAATCTTTCTCTCTCATATCCCACACTTCAGTCAAACACTTTCTATAATCATCTATAGAGCTTAGCATTGAAGCTTCTATTTATTAACCTCACAGCAGCCTTTGACACCACAACATATCATTTTACTCCGTGGCATCTCAAAATTCGGGCTAGATTGAAGAATGGCATATTCAGTTTCTAGATAAGATGGTGATGGTGACTGTCAAATGCTTACTGAGAGCTCATGATTTCATACACCAGTTGTACAGAATGTAAAGAAAACTGATATCTCGGTGTGATGTCAATGAACTTATTTATAGAAAATCTTCTGTGACATGGATCAATGCACATGTATGCTAATATCTGCTGTTTGACTCATGAAAGCAGGTCTCTGCGGCATGTAAATTTTGATTTAACAGGATATTTTAATTGCTGAGCAATTTAAAAAAGACGGTGGACTTTAAAACCAAGCACAGGAAAGACGTGGTTTGAATTTCATTCTACAAACCTTCAGGCAGGCAGGTAAATGTTCTCTAACCATTTTTAGAATGTGTAGCAATATAGGAGTAAAACTGTCTACACCAGCGGTCGCCAACCGGTGGTCCGCGGGAAAATTTTAGTGGTCCGTGGCGCCGGGCTCCCTCATGGCCAACCCCTCTGGGCAAGAGGCTGCGGGCGCCTGTCCCGCCTCGTCCCCGGCGGCCAGCAAGCGCTGGCTTGCTACTGCCTCCTGTCTCGCGCCGCGCCGCTGGAGCTGGGGGGCCGAGCCGCGCCGAGCCACGCCGCTGGAGCCGGGGGGGAGGGGGGCCGCGCCGAGGTGCGCCGCTGAGGCCGGGGGACCGAGCCGCGCCGCTGAGGCCGGGGGGGGAGGGGGCGAGCCGCGCCGCTGGAGCGGGGGGGGGGGGAGGACGAGCCACGCCGCTGGAGCCGGGGGAGGGGGGGGCAAGCCGCGCCGCGCTGCTGAGGCCGGGGGGAGGGGGGGGCGAGCCGCGCAGCTGGAGCCGGGGTAGGGGGGCCCTGAGCCGCGACACTGGAGCTGGGGGATGGGGGGGCTGAGCCGTGCTGCTGGAGCGGGGGGGGGGGGGAGCCACGCCGCTGGAGCCGGGGGAGGGGGGGGCCGAGCCGCGCAGCTGGAGCCGGGGTAGGGGGGCCCCGAGCCGCGACACTGGAGCTGGGGTAGGGGGGCCCCGAGCCGCGACACTGGAGCTGGGGGAGGGGGGGGCCTGAGCCGTGCTGCTGGAGGGGGGGGGGGCGAGCTGCGCCGCGCTGCTGAGGCTGGGGGGCGGGGCCGCGCCGTTCGAGCCGCGGGGGCCGCGCCGCACTGCTGAAGCCGGGGAGGGGGGGGGGGTGCGCCGCCACTTTAGTGGTCCCTGAGGACCAAAAGGTTGGCGACCACTGGTCTACACCATGTATGTGCAAAGCTTGATCAATTGTTACCTTATCTATCACATCTAGAATATTTTTATCAGTGGGTAACCTCTTGAACTGCCTTTTTGGGACTACTTATGCATCTGATCTTATTGTACACAAAGCTGAGCTTACAATTTTTCTGGAAATTTACAAAAAAGAGGTTAGCAAAGCAGAAAATGAGCATATACTGATAGCAAAGGTGCAGCCAGAAAGAAAATTCGCCCCTTTCCTAGCTCTTGAAGCATGATGCAAAGATAATGGGGTAAAATTTTCAGGCACTTGGGAGGCAAACTTGCTTTTAAAAATGGGACTTAGACTCTTAAGTCATTGGGATGCTTTTGAAAATTTTACCCATGATCAAATATAGACATACAATTATGGGAATTAGAAAAATGGACATTTTGTTAAAAGTTTTATTGAAATTATTGAAATACATATTTTTAAAATAGCTGATAGCTGCCTTTCATAACTTTCAGCACTGGTTTGTATACATCACTTAGCTTTCCAATAGACTGTTGACACTTTAGAGAATACCTCCACTTCAACTAAGAAGTGATGCAATTTGAAAAGAGGCATTTTTCTGTATAGAACATTATGTCTTAAAATTGTAAGATCAAAAGGATTTATCCACCAAATAAAAGGTCCTAGGCCTTTTGCAGATGACCTGGGAAAGGGTAAGCCAGTCATTTCTCCAACTTATAAACGGAGACAGTTGGGGGCAATGATAGCCCCTCCTGTGCTCTGCCAAGGGTTTGGATAATTCAGAAAAGCAAACCAACATCTGGATACTTATCCAGACCAAAACAAACTTATGACCTTGTGCTATGACCACTGCTCACCTTGAAAATATTTTGGTGCCAATGCAGATGTGGTATAAAGCTCGTGGAAGTCTCTAGAACATAGAAAAATATGGAGAAGCCACATTTCCTCACTATATCTGAAGTAAGCTATTAATTCTGCTGCTTATCTTGTAAGACATTTACTCTTAGAAATGTAAACTGTTGGTTATTTGCACTATTCAACCAAAATTTCAGCTAAACAGTAACAGGCATAAATGGTAAGCATTGCTGAATTTTGTAAATGACCATAAGTTATATCCCTTTAAGTAATATAAAACTACCTACGTATGTTTAGGATTCTACTGTACCTGCAGATTGAAAAGATGAATACATTCTCTATTGCTATCTTCCTTTTGAGTTACAAAGTTTGCATGTAATTGTGTTATTACACTGTAAATATTATTGAATGTGAAATGCAGTGAATATAGGTATATTTTCTGTGACATGAGAATATGGGTGTGTGCGCGCGCGTGCGTGCGTGGTGGGAAGAGGAATAGCTGGAGATGTTTTTTCCAGAAAAACATACTATTTAAAACAAACCAACCATAGATATATATTTTTCCCAAGACATTCAGTGTTGATGCTTATGTTGAAATATATATAATGTATTGGTGAGCAGAAAAGCCTACAGAATTATAAAACTCTGTTTATAAAGTATAACTAGAAAATCATAGCAACGGAAGATATAATACTGGTTCTGTGCCAAGTGGAACACAGAATTGCCATATTGGATCAGGTCAGTGATCCGTCCAGTCCAGTATCTTGTATCTGACTGCAACTCTGTCAGTAGCCAGTACCAAATGCTTCAGAGGAAGTGCAAGAAATCCCTTAGTGGGCAATTATGGAATATTCTAGCCACAGGAGAAATTTCTTTTGAAACCCCATCAGCTAATTGGTTGGCATAGGTGTTGAAGCCCTGTGGGTTTATATTTGTTCTAATTAACAGCTTTACATTTGTTGCCATTCAATTAACCTGAATATCTCCCATGTTCTTTCATTAAAAATTGAATCTGATTTACCTTCCCTATGGGTAGGACCCTACCAAATTCATGGTCAATTTTGGTCAATTTCACGGTCATAGGATTTTAAAAATCATAAATGTAATGATTTTAGCTATTTAAATCTGAAATGTCATGGTGTTGTAATTGTAGGGATCCTGGCCTAAAGGGGCTGTGGTACTGCTACCCTTATTTCTGGACTGTTCCTGGTGGTGGTTCAGCTTTCAGAGCTGGGCAACTGGAAAGAGGCAGCTGCTGGCAGGAGCCCAGCTCTGAAGGCAGAGCTGCCTCCAGCCATCCTTACTGCTGCATTGCTGCCTGCAGAACTGGGCCGTTAATCAACAGCCAACATGCTCTGGTCCCCTAGCTCTGAAGGCAGCAGTGCTGAAGTAAGGATGGCATGATACAGTATTGCCATGCTTACTTCTATGTTGGGGCTGGAAGGGTGCTGGGCATCTAGCCAACAGCCATCATTCTCTGGCCATGCAGCTCTGAAGACAGCACTGCAGAAGCAAGTGTAGGCATACCGTGACCTCTCTAAAATAACCTTGCAACCCCCTGCAATTCCATTTTGGGTCAGGACCCCAATTTGAGAAACGCCATCTTCTTCGTGAAGTCTTCATAGTATAGGGTAAAAGCACACAAACGACCAGATTTTATGGGGGAGAGCAGATTTCACGGACCATGATGTGTTTTTTTATTGCCAGGAATTTGGTAGGGCTCTATCTATAGGATAGCTCATTAGTTCATTTTATCATTATATTGTGTTATCTATTGTCATGGCTAACTCATGTTATTTCCTATGTAATTAATATGTAACCAATGACTGATAGATTTAACTGGTAGGATTATAGGAGTATATGATTGACAAGTATTTAGGAGTGATGAGGGTGCATTGGGTATATAAGTAAAGTAAAGCTGAAATGCAAGGCCTACTGGCTCACGATTTCATCTGGTCAACATAGGTAGATAACCCAGGAATGACCCAATGTCAGTAAGATTACAAAATTACTGTAAAGGATGTGCCAGTAGGGGATGTTCTCAGAAAATATGTCACAATGTACATATCCAGATTGCAATGTACTGCTACAAACTGCAAAACACCTGATTGTAACAGCAGGAAAAGTTCTGCTCTGACCACGTTAGTATGGGAACATTTTTATATTAGTGTTAAGATGATAGTGAGAATAACCTGAAAAATGGACCACCCCAACATTTATGGGTGTGGAAGTACAGGTAAGGAAAAGGAGATTGGAACCTTCATACAGCATGTGCATACGATGGTAGGATCAGAATATAAAAAGGGTTCCTTAGTATGCAGAAGTGTGAGAAGACCATGACAGATTACTTCATAGGAAACACCCCAGCAGGAATCACCTCTCTATCAAAAACTGTCCAGCAGACTCTCTAATATCTTTTGGTAAGAGAGTATGAATATGAAATTGGCCATTGCTTGGATTCTCTTAGGTTTTATATGTTGGTTTGAGATTGTAACCTTAATCATCTACTTAGTAAAACTTATAGAGAAGATTTTTTTACATATGAGTATGTGGCCACAGTCTTCATTCTTTGGGTTCCTAGAGCCTCCACATGTAAGGATGATTTTCACCCTATTGATCTTAAAACTGTAGCAATACAGGAGCTGGATTCACTGTAATTTACCACAAACTGTCAATCAATCCAATTTAAAATAAAGGCTAAAATGTCAATCAATTCAATTAAAAATAAAAGCTAAAATTCTTTACTTCTAGGTTTCTTAAATAGTCCTTTTTATCACCTCCCCTCAAAACTGTAGTTCCAGTCTTTCCTCATATCATATGGAAGCTTTTATGCCTCACTAATCATTTTTGTTGCCCATCTCAGAACATTTAAAAATAATGTGACCAGAAGTGGACAAATATTGCAAGTGATGATGTCCCCTTGATTCCTATAATGGGATTATACAATTCTCAGTGTTTTCCATACTAATACCTTGTGCATTCTAACACCTGTAAGAGATCCATCCATTGCCCACTCCACAAATAGGCAGGAGACTTCTCTGTGGCTTCACCAGTGTCCTTTATTTATAGTGCAAACCCCACCCCTTTGTACAGCTTTAACAGTGCTGGCTTAATACCTGCACAGGGAGCCAGACCACAGCTCAGGAATCAACCCCCTTCCTGGCTCACAGGGATCCAGAGTCTAAGTACTCCTCCCTCCTGACTCCCTAGCTTCCTCTACTTCCTCTCCACACTCCACTACACCACACCCACCCTGGGCTTCCTTCCTGCCGGGCCTTATATCCCCCAGGGAGGCTGCCAGGTGCAACAAGTTGAGCTTGAGCCCTCTGCAGCCCAGGTGGCTGATTAGCCTTCCCCTTCAGGCAAAGCTTGCAGAGGCTTCTGTGCTCTAAAGGGGCGGTAGGGCTGGCTCAGCCGCTCCTGGACAGCACCCTGCCACACACCTTATCTGCTGTTTTGACTATCAATGAACTTTGAGCAGATGTCTTCATTGAATTTTCCACAGTGACAACCAGGTCTTTTTTCCTGAGTTGCTAATATTAAATTTGAAGCTAGCAACATAGAAGATAAATTAGAAACAAACAGTAGCTTAAATTACTCATTGCAAAGTATATTACCTGCATTTGTCAACACTGAATTCCATGTGCCATAGTACTGCTTAATTGCTCTGCATTGTTAGGTCCCTTTTGAATTTCCACAGTCTTCCACTGCAACATAAATAAATTAGTGTCTTAATCAATTTTGCTACCTGCCACTAAATCTGTTATACAAAACCAGATCTGATACAGACTTTAGGACAGCCAAGAGGTAAACTTTTGCCATTCCTACTTTGTTTTGGTCTCACCAACTTGTGAACAATTCATAGAATTCTAGTGTCATGATTTTCTGTTATAACAGTGGTATTGATTTGTCACTAACATATTCTGTTCATCTAGATGTTTTATAGACTTATCTTTAATTCTTTTTCCATCTGTTTTTCTGGTAGAAGTAAAACTTGTTATGCAAATGAATCTTCATAACAAATATCAAAATTTCATGTTGGAGAGAGGGAAATCATAGAGGAATGAGAATAAGTCCTCCAGTAACCAGAAATTACTTAGGCTGAGGTTCCAGAGGAGAGTAAATCTCTTAGGCCTGGAACAGTGAATTTACAAACTAGAGTAAATCTTTTGGATTGGAAAAGGCTTCATGATTCCTTTGCCAAATAGGTTCTGGCAAATCAGCCTCCTCCATCTGAAAATGGAGTCTTACATCTTAAAAAAGGTACAGGGTCTCTCTCAGCTCCATGAGAACTCTCTAGAAATACATCTCTGAGAGGTAAAAGACATTTTGGTTTTAGATACAGATAAGTGACAAGAGGAAAGGAGAAATCACCCCGTAAAACAAGTCCTACATATGGTTACTACTTTTCTATTTCTCTTTGTGGCTTAGGGCTTGTCTTCACGAGCGCTGCCGGAGATCGATCTTCTGGCGATCGATTTATCGCGTCTCGCTAAGACGCGATAAATCGATCGCCCGGAGCTCCCCCGTCGACTCCGGAACTCCAGCTCGTTGGGAGGCGCAAGCTGGAGTTGACGGGGGAGTGTGCCGCTGACTGCCGCCGCCGTGAGGACGAGTGGTAAGTCGGCGGCAGATATGCAAACTTCAGCTACGTGATCCACGTAGCTGAAGTTGCGTATCTGCTGTCAATTCCCCCCCACCCCCAGTAAGGACCAGCCCTTAGAGGACTTTTTGACCAGATGCTTGGCAACCCTAATCAAAGTCTTAGGCCCTGAATTGAACCCCCAAGGGCCATATGACAGCTTCTCCTCAGCTTTTTCCAAGTGCCTGTGATTTGAGGTGCTTCTGTTAGTGTTTCAGCCTCCTGTTTACAATGGATTCTTTACATTTATCCTGAATGTAAGGTGGTGACCATGCCTGCTCTAAAAAAAAAAAAAGGTTTAACTCAATCCATAATGATATAGTATCCATTTAACCCTTCCACTGATCAACCCTGTGGACCTCCAGGCTCCACTGCAAAAACAAACACAAACAAAAAAACCAGTTGACTCAAGCTCATGATCTCAGGCTAAAAATAGCAATGTAGGCATTCCTACTTGGGCTGGGACCTGGGCTTTGAAAGCCAGAGCTGAGTAGTGCTCCAGCCCGAGCAGAGTTTACACAGCTATATTTACCTACATAGCTTGAGCCTTGCTATCCTAAGTCAGTTGACCTGAGCTCTGAAACTTGCTGCGGGCATTTTTTTGCAGGGTAGATGTACCCTGACATACTACTCCACAATGAAAGAGAATTTATACACAACGTAGTAAGTAATTCAATTTTTTTAAAGGTTTCAGAAGGTTTTTTTGCCTGATACTGTGTGCTTGAAGCTGTTTGACATTCCAAGCAGGTCAATGGTGCAACTTGCAGCAGATTTTCATATTTCTGTTCATCTTCAGTGTTAATGGATTAGATCCTTATCAATTCAGGAGCTTTTACAAATAAACCCAGAAGGGCTTGTTCACCAAATCTCTGGCAAAAAAAACCCCAACACTTCCTTCATCAGCTCTAATTTTCGTGTACTCCTTTCAAAAGTGTAACAGATTGCAGTCTTTAAGTATTGATTTTCCCTCGTAGGTGCTTGCTAGATGCTCTATGGAAAAGGCTTTCTTAATTTAAAGCTTCACTACTGATTGATGAATTTAAAAATCCACTGAAGCATGGGTATAGCTGATTATGCTTCTGGCACTTTAGCTGCTACTTGACAACAATTTATGTAATTGGAACAATCAGAGTTTACTAAATAATCTTGGCTAGACCTTTGGCATAAATTTTCGTTTTACCTCAAGCAAAATCTGGAAGAATAGTATAATGGATGATTTAAGGGCTCATTTATTTTTTATGCTTTAAACTAATCAATGGTGGATTTGATTAAACTGGTTTCAGAATAACCTTGATGAAGCTTAGACACCTGAATTATATGACCTGTAACTATCCTACATGAGCAATTGAAAATATTTTGAATTTTGTCAGCTGGAAGAGGGTATCCATTTCAGAAAAAGCTTTTGTTTTGTTTTTTTGTTCTCTGTGACCTGTATTGGGTGTAGCAATGAGTCAGTACACACACAAACACACATTTTTTATTGTCAAAGTAGAAAAAGACTTGATCCAGAGAATATTTGACCAGGAATAGTGAACCAAAAAATACCATTTTACCAACTTGCAATTCATACAATATTTAATTTTAGGAAAGTCTAAAGTTATTAGGGCATAGAAAAGCCCTACAAACTATGAGATTAATATCAAAAGATTACAGGTAGTAAAATATCCTCAGCAGCAAAGTATTCTATGTAGGTGTAGTACAATGGTCCTGAAAGTTCAAGTATCTATAACATAATATATTGGGTATGTATAGTCTGAGAGTCTCTATCTTCAAATACATGACAAGCTTTTTCATTTTTTTGGCAGGGATTGTGACTAGAGTGTGTGGTAAGGGTTGTAGTAGATATAAGAACAATTAGGCAGATCACTACCCCTGGGAATCAGAGGAAGGACTCCCCCTAACTTCAGAGAATACTGGATGAGGCTCACACCTCATATCAATTTGTTGACTAACCCACGATAAAGTACTACTGCAAGTATTAGCAGGGCCGGCGACAGAAATTTTGGGGCCCCCTACTCTGAGCGTTTGTGGTTCCCCCCCCCCGCCAAGGGCTGGCCCAGCTCTTGCAGGTGGGCAGGGGAAGCGCTGAAGCTGGGGGTGCCTCGGGGCGGCTCCTGGGGGGTGGGGGTAGGGGGCGCGGGACGAGCAGCGGCTGAAGGGCTTGGGAGGCAGCCGGCCGTGGCGCCGGACACAGCCGGGGAAATGCAGTACATCACTCTTGGTTGCGAAAAATTCACATCTTGAGCATCGTAGTTAAGCCAGTCTAACTCCCAGTGTAGTCTTGGCTAGGTTGACAGAAGAATTCTTCTGTCGACATAGCTACTGCTTCTTGGGGAAACCCCTTCTGTCAGTATAGGAAGCGTCTGTACTACGGTGCTATAATAGCATAGTGGCCGTGCTGCAGCTGTGTTGGTGTGGTGCCTGTAATGTAGACATGCCCTTAGTTTTATAAGGTTTTGAGGATGTCTCATATAGGTTTTTAATAGTTTTCAAAGAGAGAGAATCTAATTATTGTGCTAAAGTTTATTTTTTAATGATCACAGCTGTCTGATAAGGGGGAGAGGATTTTTCATGAAACATGATTGAGTTGGGTTAATCCTGAATAAGTGAGGGCCCTCAAGGTATATGCTTTATAACTGGAGTATAGGGTGATGGAGCGTCCACGCTTATACATGCAAGCATTAGGGACTCTTGCTCCTTAAACAAAATATGTCACTGTATGATCAAGAGGCTTCATGAATAGCTTATGTTTTGTTGCTTTTGTTTACTTGTGCAATGTACCAGTATGTTCTCGTATGTTAAGCAATGCAAAATACAGTTTTTCATCTCAAGAAATGTGCAGAACACCACATTAAATTACTGGATGCTCTTTCTGTGTGTGTTGTGTGTATCCTTATACCTTGAGTTGGACACACCACTGCATGTAATGCATGCACCATAGGAAAGAGAGTCAGGTCATCAAAGGGTTTAAATTAAACATTCATATTGTTTAGTACTTCAGACTTCCACACTCTGATTTGCATACCTTAGCAGTAAATATTTTCTTACCATGGTGCTTCCAGCATATCATGAAGAGTTCCCTATAGAAAACATTAAACTGTTAATTCATTCGCCTTCTATGTGTTTAATTCTAAGCTCCAGCATCACAAACTTTCAATGCAATATTCTTAATTGCTCAGAATTAATGAGTATTTGGATTCTCATAAGCAACAGAAAATGGAGCTAGTAATTAAGATGCAGAAGGTTAGCTGATTTGATTTTACTTCAGTTTGTGCTTGATACCTTGTCTAACGGTAATTGACTCACCTATAATTTGAGTTCCAAGGGTTAAATGCAACAATGCACAGTTAATATCGAGCTTGATGATGATCTGTAAGAAACAAAATATTTCCCAAATCATGAGGGTTACATCCTTACACACACACACGTGCACACACACACGTGCACACAGACACAAACACACTATTCAAAAGAAACTGAAAACTCATTGCAAATCAGAACAAAATGCTAGAGAGAAGGAATAGTTTTTTGAAATAAATAGACAAAAGTGAGTGGAGACTCACGGGGACTGGCTTAACTGCTGAGGTGTTATTTTATGGTCTGAGACTGAACATGAATGGCGATTGGCCTAAACAGGCCTAAACAGAATACAGATTTCTGGTCTTAATTTACAAAATGCTCAATGGACTGAGATCATATCTCAGAAGCCATTTCTTCCTCTGTGACCATCTGAAGACTACTATGTTCCCAGAGACCATGAAGCTGCACCTTGGTTTTAAAGTAACTATCAAAGAGAGGAGTAGAGACTTCTCAGCAATAAGACTAGTTGTGGAACTGTTTGCTCAGAAATTTGACTGAGGGCAGGTCTGCACTACAGCAGAGATCGATGCTGTGAGATCGATCTATCGGGGGTCGATTTATTGTGTTTAGTCTAGATTTGATAAATCGATCCCCAAGCACTCTCTCGTCGACTCCTGTACTCCGCAGACATGAGAGGTGCAGGCAGAGTTGATGGGGGAGCGGTAGCAGTCAACTCATCACTGTGAAGATGCTGTGGTAAGTCAATCTAAGTTCAGTTAAGACTAAATGTTTCACTTCAACCTGAAAAATGTTGCTTCAACTTTCTGGCATTTTGACAGAAGCAAGCATATCAGAAGGTAGTAGTGTTTCTTTCCCTTTATGTCAGCGGTGGTCAGCCTTACTCACCCTCCAAGCCGCATATGATACTCTTCAGATGTTCGAGAGCCATACATGTGTGCTGGGACTACTGCCCTGCAGTGTACTAGTGGGGCTCCGGGCTTATACCCTATAGGGAAGGGAGAGGGGGATCAGGGCTTCTGTACCATGAAAAGCACCTGGCAGGGCTCAGGGCTTCTACCCTGCAGGGAGGTGGAGGTCTCGAAGCTTCTGTCCTGAGGGAAGGGGGGGTCTTGGAGCTTCAGCCTTGTGGGGTGTGACTGCCAGGGGTTCAGGGCTTCTGCTCAGCCCCCTGGGGCACCCCTACCAGACTCAAGGCTTCAGACCCACTTGAGGAGCCTGCTGTGGTTAAGGACTGAAGCCCTGCTCCTGTTGAAGCCCCAAATCCCGGCAGGGCAGAAGCCCCACCGCCCCATTACAGAGCAGAAGCCCCAAACTCCCCCCAAGTCTGGTAGGTGTAGAATCGGGGAAGGGGAGTGAGGTCCTCCACAAGCCTCACTTTAAATATAAAAGAACTTGGGAGCCACAGATTGGCCATGCCTGCTATAAGCTTTAATCAACTGTTGAAGGCCCTTACCCAGGAGATGCAGTTTCAATTCCACTCTCTGCCTGACATGGATTTGAACTTGGGTTTTCCTTGTAGAAGAGTGTCTTAGCCACTGGGCTCAGGGATGGGATTTTCTTCTCTTCGCCTAACTCTGCTCTACGTTTTACAAATAAATTGTGATTGGAGAAAGGACTAGAGTCTCCCACACCCTAAGTAGTAGAGTTATTCTCAGTCTCTTCCCCTGGCTAATTGACTGTTCATTGCCATTCATATTGGGAATATCCCCTCCCCCCATTTTGTGATGTATTTGCTTGTTTTTGTCAAAATTCCTGCAAATCGAAATACAGTATTTCATTTCAGCATTACTGAGACATTTTGACTTGACATTTTTCACTTTGGTAATGTCAAAATGTTAATTCATTTTGACTCAATTTTTATCTTTTGATTCACCAACCTTTTTTAAAATGTAGTTTTCAGTTTGACCTACAATAATTATTTCCCTATTTATTTTGAAATTGCCAGCTATGATGTCCTGTTTCTTTAAACATTTGGTAGCATGAGCTAGGCTCCCCCCCGTCCCAGTGAAAAGCTTCAGTTTTGAGTTGTTTTCAGTTTTTCCACCAGAACAATAAAATGAGCAAAGCAGACAGTTCTGTGTCCATCAGCTCCCTCTGTGTATCTCTTCTTCTCTGTTGGCTCCAGAAATATAACACCAGCAATCAGAAAAATCCATTGCTTGCTCAGCTCTAGTAACACAAGAAGGAGAGCAGCAAACCAAATTCTCCCTCCCCTGTACACAAGGCAATAGAGAGAAAGTCCAGTATTCCTTCTAGAGTCTGGTGTGTTTGACACATAGATACCAAGATAATAGAAATACCTAAGAAAGCTCCACAGAAAACACTGGAGTCTATCAGGAATCAGGACCTGCAGCAGAACACAGCCAGCCTCATCCGAACAGCTGGCCTGCAGCAGGCTGCCTGATTAGCTGCACAAACTGATCGGCTGCAGAGGCCTGCGGGCTGGTTCTTAAGCCAGCAGCAGCTTTCTAGCTTCTCAGCGCTCATACCCACCACTGTGCCTGCTCCTGCATTACCTTGTTCCTGCTACTCCTGTCTGGCACCCTGCCTTATCTCTGTCCTGTCCACACCTGGAATCCCACCTTGCCTGCTACCCAGATTGCATCAGTTCCTGACCTCTGGCTCGACCCTCAGCTCTGGTACCCAGTTTCTGTCATGGCTTTGGCTCCTGACTAACCACAGCTCTCATCCTGGCCACTAGGCCTGCTGCCTACTCTGGCCACTATTGTAGGCTGACCTCATCCTGGTCAGCTGACAGAGGGTTTACCCTGGGCAGCACTATACTGTCCATAGCTTCTAAACTCAGTAGCCATTTTCTCTTATTATAGTCCTCTCTGCAGTTTGTTAGTTTGGTATTTATATTTTCTAGTTACATGGAGGAGATACTGATATAAAGAGACTACCCCGAGTTTTACTGCTTTGTTCAAATGATTCATGTAAAAATAATGGGTCACTGTGTCTAGAATGTTTAATCTAAGCAATTGTTAAAAAACCTAACGAGGCAATGCGTCTCTTCCTGTGCATTCTGCCATGGCTGTGGTCAGCAGGGGGTGCTTGAGTGGGCACATGCTCTTCAGAAGAGGAGATAGCATTATCTGCGAGGACTCAGAGAATCTGGAGCTTGCTCCCCCCTCCTCGTCCCCTTTAATCCAAAACTGCTTGAATGTGGTGACTTTCCAGGTGTGCTGTAAAAGATATCCGAGACTGAGTGTATATGTCATAGATGACAAAGGGAATAGGTAGAATCCTGACCGGCTGAATTTGTGTGGAACTGATTCTAATGCTCCTGAAATGTAATTTAATTGTATGAATAATTATGTTGGGTAGGTATCTTTATTGTTTTAAATATAATTATTATCTAAATGTGTCAGACATAATTAATGCTTTTCTGCTGTTAGGTTGTAGTCCAGAAAGTTTCCCTTCCATGTGGTCACTGCTGGTGAATCATTTCAGAGAGTGTCAGAATCTTGGCTTTGCTAGCTGATCAAATTAAGTTGTTTCACAAGAGACATTTCTAAAGGCTTTAATTGAGCACACTGCTGCACATTCTGAGATGTCTATTTCCTGCACAGGAAAAATAGAAAGATAGGGGAGCTACAACACTACTAAGTACATTCAGTACCCGTAGCTTTCTCTAGAGTGGGGAAAGAATTCTCTTTCGATACCAACAGCATCAAAAGTATAATGAAAAATAAAAATGTTATTTTCCAGATGTGTCAATCTGTTTTCAGATGAGGAGGTGGTAGGAAATAAACTGCCACCAATAGAAAGAGTTATGTTAGTTTAAGTGTATGAATCCATGCTTTATTAGTAATGAATTAACATGTAGCATTTTAATTTCAGGGATGAACATTATATTTACAGTTGAAGTACCAAAGCAGTTAACATATTTTCTTCTCCTATCAGTTTATTTAAGAGATTTGCAAAATAACCCAAACCAATCCAACAGTTTTCTAACCTCTATTGCAGATTGTTCTAGTGAATAGTAAGTGCCAGCAAATAGAGGTGCTCCAGGCCTCTGGGGGAAGTCAACAAATAAGAAATTGCAAATAGTTTTACCTGTTCCCCATGCATATCTGTTTATGCTCTTTCCAATTTTCCCTCTCCTGATAACTTAAGATGCGGCAGTGCTTGGCTGCTGATTTTCCCTTTAAAACTGTTACATGTGGGTTGGAGGGAGAGAGGTTGGTGAATTTAAATTTAATTTAGCCTTGGAACAATATAGAGGAGAACTGAAATATGGATAAAAATTCAGGGCTTACTGCTGGGGTGAACTGGTATGATCTTCTTTGAAATACTACTTCACTGGGGGAGGAGGCTATAATCCCAAACACAAAGCTTGACCTTTTGCCCTCTGTTTTTAGTCTCTTGTGGACTGTAATCGAGCTTCCTTTCATCGCTGGTGAGTCTCCTTGATCTGTACTGTTGCCTTGAGGTGCAGTTACAGGCAGCAGCTTGCCCTTGAGTAGAAGCAGCATGACCATCAGGCCACTGAGCGGCATGATGAGGCCTAGTGTAGCAGACACACAATAACTTGTAAAAGGTGGTTTGTACCTGTGCACTCCAATTCCTCAGTACCTATTTCTGATTAAGATGGGGGCATATATTCTTCGGAGTTCCATATATCAGGAAAGATATGTTGATTTCTGTGCCTGCATGCTACATATATATTGGTAAACGCAGGGAAGTATTGTGATCTATTTGTATTGAACTCCTAATGCAGCATTAGACATGCATGTCAGGAGATCTGCTATTAAATTGACACAGTAGCCCAAAATGATGCATTTGTAAGTTTTAGGCAGGTTGGACTGCAGAGTGACCCCCAACACACTTCCATGTCTTAGGTTTCTCCCCAGAAATGTATGTCCTGTACTACCCAGCCCTCTTCAGGACAATACACATTATATTAAGTCTGTTATTTCTTTTAAAGAATAATATGTCAGATTATTTCAAAAGATTATTCAGACACTGCAAATTTAAACACACTGTATTAGCTAAAACAGTAAAACAAGTGTATTAACTACCTAGAGGGAGATTTGAAGTGAGTACAAGTAATGAAGTACAAAAATCAGCAATGGTTACAAGACAAGGATAAAACACCACTGGTGTCCATTTAACAAGCTACATTAAATCCAAAGTTCTCTCATCACATGCTTTCAGCAGTCTTACCTACCAAACTTCTTAGATCAGGACCTCTTCTGCCAGAGTCCAACAAATGCTTTATTTGTACCGTCAGGTGTAGTGAATGTAATGGGCTAGGACAGAGAAAAGGGGTGTCTTGGGGTATCTGCCCCTTCTTTTTACAGTTCTGTCCCCACCCTCTCACTGAGAACCATTTCCAGGTGGGAACAAGATCACAAGCAGTCTGTATAAAAGGGAACTCCATGGTTTCTTCATTAAAATGTAGATAATTTTGTCCCACCCCGTTTCCAGTCAAACAATAGCCACTTAGCAGGTAATGCTTCATCAGCTTCATTTACACCTGGCTGAGGTGTCAGTTTGCTCTTTGTCTTTGAGGAACTGGTTTGACAACTCCTCAGACTTCTCTGGAAAACATACTTTCAGTCATGATCTCAGCTTATGTTTAAAATATGTTTCTCAGCTTATGTTTCTAACATCACATATAACGGCACTACATATAGGTTGCCATGATATTACTGATCAACAACTTATGAGTTTGTAAAATGATACATCACAAGGCATACCTTGTACAAACACTATTACAGTTGTGTGCAGGGTGTGAACACGGGGCTATATTCTGTCACACTTGGTTTCTGGTGTTCCATATCTGCGCACTTCATTATGTCTGAGGATTCTACTCTTAACTGTTCTGTAACCTCAGCAGGTACCTTGAAAACCTCTTTCAGTTGAGACAAACTCAGTTTACATTATACTTTGATTCCTCTCTGTTCAACAGGTTCATCAATTACGCTTAGAGAGTAAAATGATTTATGTTAAGCCTCTGCATGTGCCTAATGTGATCTAGATATTTCCAGAAGCCTGTGCAGACTAACTGAGCTCAGTGTTCATGCCCTTAATAGAAGCGCTGTATCTTCTTCCAATCACCTGGTCTCTCAAGTCCTTATTAAGTTTTAATGTGGAGACTGCACATGCCTTGTTCTCCCCAGCCCCAACTCCAGTCTCCACAGAGAAATTCACAGAGTTCCTTCCACGATGATCTTTGAAGAGCTTTCTGTGTGGGGCTACTCTCCAGGCTGCCACTGAGGTGAAACTCCAATGCATATCTTCATGTCAGAAGTGCAAGATCCAAAAGATCTTCAAGAGATCATCTGCACCACTTATTTTTTAAAAAGCTTGATATCCCTTCTATGATTATTGAAGAATATCGAAGTATTGTCTTGCATAATTAATTCCACAAAAATAATTTGTGATTGTTTTTAACCTTATTGAAGGTTAAAATACTTAATCCATTATTTTGTTGTTTCAGTCACAGCTGTGACAGGGCTTTTCCATAGACTGCTTTCACAGAGTTGCTTATTCTATTTCAGCTGGCTAACAAACAATACAATATTAGAATAACAGTTTTCATTTTCTATAATATTTCAAAGCTGGGGAGAGTCAGGGTGTAACCCAGGTGTGGCTGGAAGGCTGAAGTTACACAAACACACTCAGGATGTAGCTTGTATGCTGGAAGGCTGTCTGGGACTTGCCCAGGTAGGAGTTATTTCAGTAAAGCATTGCAAGGCATCCAAGGTTACAGGGTAGGGGTGACACAGTTGCTTATTTGACTGAGTTCTAGCATGGTTCACACCAAGGTTCACATCCCATTTGGCTCTGTCTGAGGAATATTTGGTAGTGCAGCATAGTACCAAACTTTCAGCATGAACAGAACATAGGAGTAGCAACATCACTATCACTATGGTTACCACCACAATATGCTAGACTTCCCCCTCTCCTTGATCCTGAAAAATATTCTGAGAGTCTAATTCTGCTACCTTTACTCATGCTCAGTAATCTTTATTTTATAAAATATATACATTTTTATATTTTCACTACTCAGAATAATGAATTTTGCAACCTGGGCAAGGGTAGCAGAATTGGGCTTGTAGTATTTACATCCTCCATATATACACATATACTTTTATCCAGTCCTCTTGTTACTTAGTTATCACTTAACAAAACATATATGTCTAGTTAACTTAATCTTAGCTGATGTAATAAACCAATCCCTCTAATCACCTAATCTATTTGTGACTAAATCCTTAGTATATTTTGAAAAGCAATCTATTGATTACAGGGGTATTATTAGACAGCTATAAAGCAACCTCAGAAAGTCATCCAAATATTATAGATTTTAATTGAACTATATTTTTGTTATATACTCTCTTTACATTTTGAAACAGAAGCTCTTAACATTTGAAATCACATTTCTCAGAAGTAAACAGTTGACCATAAAATCTGTTAATTGGAGGTCTCTATTTTGGCTGGTATTTCTATGCTAGTTCATTTTTTTTCCTTAGACCAAACATTTGATGCTTGTATGGAATGCCTGTTTTTTTTTTTAAAGCCAAAACAAGGAGGACATAGGAGCTCAGGATTATAAATATTATTATCCTTTTTCTTGACACTAAAGTATCAACTATAAAAGTGGTCATATTACAGTTTGCCCATTGATCAAGATTCAGGGTGTTAATTAAGTAGGGGTATGCTCTTTTAGTAAGTACCCTCCTTAAATTAATTACCTCGTCATTTCATTTTATTTGATTTCTCCTTTCGCCTCCTGGATTCTGCATAATCAGCTCTTTTGCCTCACACAGCTTTTCACTTTCCTATGCAGACAGCAAAAATGAGCCGAGGAGTGGTGGTGGTGGGAAGGGGTTGGACACCTTACTACCAATGAAAGTAATTGGGAATTAGGCACCTAATTGCCTCTTGTGTCATGTGACAATCTTCACCAAGGATTATTTTGTACATGTTGATCTACCTAATGTATTCAGTTTTATCAAGACATGTAACCAGCATTCATTGCTGTGATTGCATCCATCCTTTCAAAATGCCTCCCTGTTGTGAAGCTGACAGCTGCTGATCAATCCTGATCATCTACCTTTTGAATAAGGCAAAAAATAGATCATGAGTAACTTTTTCCTGTTATTCAAGAGTTTGTACTATTTATTGTTAGAGGTAACAAAGTCCTGTGGCACCTTAAAGACTAACTATAAAGTTTTGAAGCATAAGCTTTCGTGGGCTAATACCCACTTCGTTGGATGCAAGCAGTGGAAGTGTCCAGAGGCAGGTATAGAAAAGTAGGCAAGAACCAGGTGGGAGGTAAAAAGGGCTAGAAGAATAACCCACCCTCCCTGATCAGAGATAACAAGCTGGTTCAGCCTAATTGGACTAACCTTTTTACCTCCCACCTGGTTCTTGCCTTGGCTTGATTGGCATCTCTCTACAATTCAGCTTATTACCCAACTCTGTGCATCTAGTGAGCTCTTCTGGCCAATGTTTACTGGGGGCAAAGTGTCCTTTCTTTCCTCTTTGGGGTGCCATGTAACCCTGGGGAAGTAGCAAGGGAGCCATCCCTGTGTTCCCTAGAATGAAGTAGCTACAATTTTGTCTGGCACTTATGTAGGCTCTGCAGAGGGATGCTGCATCCTAATTCTCTCCCTACCATAATTGCCAGGCATAATCTCTCCCTGTACATTTTTAAAATGAAATTAAGTACACTGCAGTTATAATGAAATCCAACTCCAATACCTCCCCAGTGACACATGAACCACAATTACATGCCCTTCACATATGTGGTGAGTTTATTCTCAGAAAAGAGGACATTCCACGCAGATTGTTTATGAACTGTTTTAAGGAATCCTAGCTAGTGGCTGTAGACAACTAGGCTATAGGGCTTCTTGCTCCCCTAAATATCCTTCATATGAGAAGAGGGCAGTGATTTTTCCTGGTGTGTGCCCCTCATCACTGAAGACACAATAGGAGCAGAGACCTATATGGTATAACCCCACAGAACAAGATACTTTGAGTGTCAGCAAAGGCGAATTTCATTATCATCTTATTTTCAATGATAATCAGTCTTAAGACTGCTGTAGAAGCTGAGTAAAAAAAGTAACTCCTTTTTGCAGTTAGAGACAAATTTATGTACAATGAGCTTTGATTTTCCTCTGTAATTGTTACTCATTTCACTGGCCCAGCTACTTTTTCTGTAAATGATGGGTTTTAATGATCCTGCTAGCAGTTCTATTATGCTTGTCAGATATCATGATTTTTGTCAAACATCCTGCTCTAAAATGGAGTCTCTGACTCTTGTGTGACTAGATGAAACTGTAAAAAAATAATAAAAAAAATCCAGATATTTTTGACCATCTCGTGGAGCATGAGGTTTTGTTTAAAGCTCCTGTTAACTCATTCTGCTCCTGCTGTCATGTAAGAGTTTGTTTGAATGTGTGAAATCTCTACCTGGAATATTAGCTCCAGGATCACTGACAGGAGCTAGTAGTGCTTCACTGGAAGCTGATTTAGTGCAGCAGGCTAATTATTCTACCTTTACATGGGAGGCTTGTAAGTGAAATAGGATGTACAAAGGGAGGCTTTAGAAAACAAGCTATTCATTTAAAAAGGGAGGTTAAAAGGAGGGAAGGAAGCAGCGTGTTCTCCCATATTCCCTCAGAAATTGTCTTGCTCTGGTTGTCAGAAAATCTGACCTGTAATCCTAATAGCTTAATCATGGCACAAAGGTCTGCATTTGTTATAGAGGTCTTGTACCTATATTTATGTAACTCGTGTATAATCAAGTTATGAAGCTGTTAAAAGCTTTACCCAAGGGCCTAAAATCTCAATGTATTGCTCAGGGTTTTAGCCAAATGACTCTCATTAATGTCAATGAGAGAGATGCTGTTAAAACATTATACAACACTTAGAAAAAATGAAGCCCCAGTGTGTCATCTTAACATATGGATGTATATTTTTTTCCTCCAAGCCAGTCTTTTAGAGATTCGGGGCCGTATTCTGAGCTTGTGCAAGTAGGTGTAGCTTCACTGACTTTTCTACACCTATGCTGGTTTACATCTACTGAGAATCTGACCCTCTGTTTTATAATTAAACAGATTTTGTGTCAGACTCTTTCTTTTTAAAAAAAATAATGATGGCATAGCACATTAAAAACGTCTTCAGACTTGCAGCTAGTAAATTAAGATGCAGTGACGTTACAGTACTCCTGGTATTCAAAAACAAGGAGTATGTCTGCCCATACTGTAAGAGGAGGTGTGATGCACTAGCTGTGTTGTGTTTATGTGAGATCATTTTTTTCTGTGTAGACACTGTCTGTGATGGCTATACAGCGGAACAACAGCAGGCGTTTGCTTCTAGCTCAAGTGGCAGAGGCACGTGCTTTTGGTGTTAAAGTTTGATTCCCAATCGTGACTATGCTGTCTGCCTGTGTGCACGCATCAATATGTTGTTCATGGTTTTTTGTTTTGTATCTATTTTGAGACATACCAAAGGTATGCTGATAATCATGCTGAGTGATTCATTGTAAATTCTGTTCTGCCAAAATCAGAGCACTGAATCTGAACCCCTTTGAATTTAATTTTGGTTAGAAGCATAGGTTTATTTTTTAATCCTTAGTTGTAAATTCAACCTTATGGTGTTGGTTCCAGGTCAAGTCCAAAACTGGAAGGTCTATCTTCCTGTTCCAGTTTCAGTCTGGACACTGGAAACTTTGTAAAGTAAAATGATCACATGAAACTTCCACAGTTCAAAATATGCACTATTATTGCAGGATATTAGAGAGAAAAGATGGGTGAGGTATCTTTTACTGGATCAACTTTTGTTGGTGAGAGAGAGAAGTTACTGGTCTCACAGAGAGCTCTTCTTCAGGTCTGGGAAATGTACTCAGTGTCCCAGCCAAATTCAAGGCGGAACAGATTATTTAGTGTAATTAGTGCAATTCATGATGGCCAGTCAATAAGGTAGAAGCCCCCCTGCTTCCTCCCCCCACACTTCTGTGCTTCTTTTAATTATTTTAAAAAAATATTTACATATCTGAAAGCATAAATCGATATTGTAATTCATCTTTTATAAATAAAATAATTTCGGGCAAAAAATGAAATAAAGCCTAGGCTGAAAGCTCATGAAAAGGGCCCAACAGGATTTGGGTACTCAAAGCCTAGGTCTGGATTTGATCTGAAATACAAACTCTAAACCTCAATCTGATCTGAACAATGGCTCCTTGCTTCATCTCTATAGAAGACTGTACTTCCCGTCCTATTGTTAAATCTGGCAACTTGCCCACATAAAAGATTGCACTTCCATCTTCAGCATAGTATTGATAAATAGGCCAAAAGCATATTAATGATGAATACCACTTTCTCCTTCTTATATTATTTTTCATAGAGTGTATAGGAGCAATAAGAAGTCATAGTATAGAGAAATGTTGAATAGAGGGAAAACTACAATAATAATGAAGACTTCAATTTTATATTAGACCCAGTCTTTCATCAACCAAGCAAGGACTAACAAACTATCAAACCTCATCCTGTAAACATGTTAGCATTCAGTAATAAGCACTCAATTTTTTATATGATAAAATTTTAATTAAAATATTGATTCCATTGGCGGAGTGTGTTACTCATGTCTTTCCTCTTTGCCTGATGGAATAATCACAGAAATAAGGCTAAGCTTAAGATTTTTAGAATCCAAATTCTAATAAAAAGGCAGGTCTCTATTTTAAATGTTCTGACAAAAGAAATAACATGTCAAAATACAGACTCTGGACTTCAGAAAGGCAGACTTAGACTTCCTTAGGGAATTGATGGGCAGGATCCCCTGGAAGGCTAATATGAGAACATAAGAACATAAGAACATAAGAATGGCCATACTGGGTCAGACCAAAGGTCCATCTAGCCCAGCATCCTGTCTACCGACAGTGGCCAATGCCAGGTGCCCCGGAGTGAGTGAACCTAACAGGTATGATCGAGCGATCTCTCTCCTGCCATCCATCACCCCCCTCTGACAGACAGAGGCTAGGGACACCATTCATTACCCATCCCGGCTAATAGCCATTTATGGACTTAGCCTCCATGAATTTATCCAGCTCTCTTTTAAACCCTGTTATAGTCCTAGCCTTCACAGCCTCCTCAGGTAAGGAGTTCCACAGGTTGACTGTGCGCTGTGTGAAAAAGAACTTCCTTTTATTTGTTTTAAACCTGCTGCACGCCAATTTCATTGAGTGGCCCCTAGTTCTTTTATTTTGGGAACAAGTAAATAACTTTTCCTTATTTACTTCCTCCACACCACTCATAATTTTATATACCTCTATCATATCCCCCCTTAGTCTCCTCTTTTCCAAGCTAAAAAGTCCTAGCCTCTTTAATCTCTCTTCATATGGGACCCGTTCCAAACCCCTAATCATTTTAGTTGCCCTTCTCTGAACCTTTTCTAGTGCCAGTATATCCTTTTTGAGATGAGGGGACCACATTTGTACGCAGTATTCAAGATGTGGGTGCACCATGGATTTGTATAAGGGCAATAAGATATTCTCCGACTTATTCTCTATCCCTTTTTTAATGATTCCTAACATCCTGTTTGCTTTTTTGACTGCCGCTGCACACTGCGTGGATGCCTTCAGAGAACTATCCACAATGACTCCCAGGTCTTTTTCCTGATTGGTTGTATCTAAATTAGCCCCCATCATATTGTATGTATAATTGGGGTTATTTTTTCCAATGTGCATTACTTTACATTTATCCACATTAAATTTCATTTGCCATTTTGTTGCCCAATCACTTAGTTTAGTGAGATCTTTTTGAAGTTCTTCACAGTCTGCTTTGGTCCTTACTACTTTGAGCAGTTTAGTATCATCTGCAAACTTTGCCACATCACTGTTTACCCCTTCCTCCAAATCATTTATAAATATGTTGAATAGGATCGGCCCCAGGACTGACCCTTGGGGAACACCCTCTCCATTCTGAAAAAGTTCCATTTATTCCTACCCTTTGTTCCCTGTCTTTTAACCAGTTTTCAATCCATGAGAAGATCTTCCCTCTTATCCCATGGCAGCTTAATTTACGTAAGAGCCTTTGGTGAGGGACCTTGTCAAAGGCTTTCTGGAAATCTAAGTACACTATGTCCACCGGATCCCCCTTGTCCACATGTTTGCTGACCCCTTCAAAGAACTCTAATAGATTAGTAAGACACGATTTCCCTTTGCAGAAACCATGTTGACTTTTGCCCAACAATTTATGCTCTTCTATGTGTCTGACAATTTTATTCTTTACTATTGTTTCAACTAATTTTCCCGATACGGACGTTAGACTGACTGGTCTGTAATTGCCAGGATCACCTCTAGAGCCCTTTTTAAATATTGGTGTTACATTAGCTATCTTCCAGTCACTGGGCACAGTAGCCGATTTAAAGGATAGGTTACAAACCCTCGTTAATAGTGCCGCAATTTCACATTTGAGTTCTTTCAGAACTCTTGGGTGAATGCCATCTGGTCCCGGTGACTTGTTACAGTTAAGTTTATCAATGAGTTCCAGAACCTCCTCTACTGATACTTCAATTTGTGACAATACCTCAGATTTGTCACCTACAAAAGACAGCTCAGGTTTAGGAATCTCCCTAACGTCCTCAGCCGTGAAGACTGAAGCAAAGAATTCATTTAGTTTCTCTGCAATGACTCTGTCATCTTTAAGTGCTCCTTTTGTATCTCTGTCATCCAGGGGCCCCACTGGTTGTTTAGCAGGCTTCCTGCTTCTGACATATTTAAAAAACATTTTGTTATTACCTTTTGAGTTTTTGGCTAGCTGTTCTTCAAACTCCATTTTAGCTTTTCTTATTACATTCTTACACTTTATTTGGCAGTGCTTATGCTCCTTTCTATTTACCTCACTAGGATTAGACTTCCACTTTTTAAAAGTGAGGGGGCAAGGAGTCCAGGAGAACTGGCTGTATTTTAAAGAAGCCTTATTAAGGGCACAGGAACAAACCACCCCAGTGTGCAGAAAGAATGGCAAATATGGCAGGCGACCAGCTTGGCTTAACAGTGAAGGCCAATGGCATATTGGGCTGTATTAATAGGAGCATTGCCAGCAGATTGAGGGAAGTGATTTTCCTCTTTTCAGCACTGGTGAGGCCACACCTAGAGTATTGTGTCCAGTTTTGGTTCCCCCAGAACAGAAGGGATGTGGACAAATTGGAGAGAGTCCAGTGAAGGGCAACAAAATGATCAGAGGGTTGAGACACATGATTTATGAGGAGAGACTGAGGGAACTGGGATTATTTAGTCTGAAGAAGAGAAGAGTGAGGGGGGAATTTGATAGCAGCCTTCAACTGAAGGGGGGTTCGAAAGAGAATGAAGCTTGGCTGTTCTTGGTGGTGGCAGATGACAGAACAAGAAACAATGGTTTCAAGTTGCAGTGGGAGAGGTCTAGGTTGGATATTAGGAAATACTATTTCATTAGGAGGGCGGTGAAGCACTGGAATGGGTTATCTAGGGAGGTGATGGACTCTCCATCCTTAGAGGTTTTTAATATCTGGCTTGACAAAGCTCTGACTAGGATTATTTAGTTGGTTTTGATCCTGCTTTGAGCAGGGGGTTGGACTAGATGACCTCCAGAGGTCTCATCCAACCCTAATTTTCTGTGATTCTAAGACTCCATTAATATATGATAAGCTATTCTGGGAGAGAGCAGTCTGTGGGTTTTCTCATGGAATTTGTGTATGAGACGAAGTTTTAATAACAAGGCTGAGGAAGAAAAATGATCTCTAAGAATTTGCAACAAAAATGTTGGCACACTGGGAGAGTTAACATTACAGGGAGCCCAATAAGAGATTTAAACCCCAACTTGATATACAAGCACTGTCCATCAGTTGAATTTAATACTCTTTATAGGTGCTGGCTGGACAGCTCTCAAAACAGAAATCCCCAGGGTGATGTAGGTTTCCCAGTAATGTGCCAATAATGTTTTTAGATATTAATTGTAGGTACTTAAAGCTTAAAGATTATTTGTTTTCATACCTATTTCCTGCCAAGATTGTCAATGAGGATGCTAATTAGTGCTGAGTATGGTAGTTCCATGCAGGATGAGGGTGGAGGCACCTGCAGCTTGGGAAGAGCAAGAATATCTTTTTCACCCCCAAAACTTCCAGCTCAGCTGGGATGCATGAGAACATCATTGCCGAACTCTCACCCACTGGGAACTGCTCCCCTGCTTGACTGAGTAAAAAAGGCTGATTGGATCTCTCCCTTGGACCATCCTCACATCCCCTCCACTTCAAATCACCCACCATAATTGTCTAGCTGTAGTGTTGGGTCATGATTTTTTCTATCTGTGGAGTAAATATGCAGAAGTGGCAGAGGAAGAGTTAAATAGAATTGATGGGCCCCTTCCTGCTCAGCAGGATTGACCCAGCTCCTCCTTGACTTAGCTAGCTGGGACATATGGTGGAAAAGGCAGAGGGAATGATGGACAGGATACCTTGGGGTGGACAGGGACTTTAAAGAGGTGTGTTGGCAGGGAGTAGGAGGAGGTTGAAGGAAGGGAGATATTAAAGGGCCCTATGGAAGACAGTAATTTACCTAGCAAACTAAAACCTGTAGTTGAGAGAATACCTTAGTTACCCTTAAAGTAGAGGGTCAGTTCTCCCTCTGACTTTTTTCTCTTACTGTGCTGCTAGCTTGAAATGGAATCTAGCTTGGATGATGATCCCGTGTTAAATTTTTACTCCAGTTTCCTGTGTGCCAGCCCTTGGCCCACTCAGCTTGGAATATCTTTCTGAAAGTAAACATCAGGCAGACTTCAGACCTTCAATGGAGTCTGTAGGAGCTCGGCAGTCTTGAAAATCTGTCCATTTACTTAAAAGCCTAAATATGAGCAGTTGGGTAAAATTTTCAAAAGCATCTAAGTCCCATTTTCAGATGTGACTTCAGCATTTAGGTGATTTTGTCTTATTGAAAATGAATAGGATTTAGGCTTCTAAGTCATTTGGGCTCAGATTTTTGAAGATATTTAGGTGTTGCACTGTGTGCCGCAGGGCCTAATTGATGTAGGAGCCTAAATCTCATTTTCAAAAGGATTATAGGCACTTAGGAGCCCTTGACAATTGATGGTATTTAGTCTCCTAAATCACTTTTGAAAATGAGATATTGGCTCCTACATCAGTTTCACATTGCAACTCTCAGCTCACCAATGTCTAAATACCTTTAAAAATCTGGGCCTTACGCCCTTTTGAAATATTTACCCTAGGAGCCTAACTTGAGATAATCACCCTGCCTTCTTTTTCTCCTGCATCTCCTAATATGATAATAGGGCTCATAGCGGCATTGGAGGGCATAATTAATCTTGGAGTGGATAAAGTGGTGAACTTTAAACAAAAAAGATTACAGATTCAAATCCTGCTAGATTTGTTTTACTGTCTCGTGTCCAAATATTACAAGGAAAAGGAGATGTTGACAGTTATTTTATTTCTTTAATATCTAAATGTTTACTTATAAATTATTAATTTGTATAAGGAAAGGCAAGTGTTAAAAATAAAGATTATCTTGGACATTAATAGCTAGAGTGGAGAAATGCTAGAAATTATACAGTTAGGAGTAATCTTCCATCAGAAGGAAGATGGACCGTATGAGTTTATGTTTTTTTTTATCTAGTTCTAATTTGTATTAAAAGGCTGAAATATTTACAAACTGCAACTAAATATTGTTAGTTAGAAAGTTAACCATTCAGGGGACCAAAACAGAAAAAGTACATTAGTATATTTGGACTATTCCCTGTGCCATCTCAGTAGTTGCATGTGGGCTCAATTCTGCAAACATTATTATGAGTAGTCCCATTGGCTGAGGGTATATCTACACTTTGAACTGGTGATATCATTTCCAGTTTGAGGAGACATACCCACCTTAGTTCTGATTAAGTTAGCATGCTAAAAATAGGCACGTAGCCCTGAGTATGTTCCTATCCAAGACCCTAGGTATATTCTCAGGTGGCTAGACCCTTCCACCATTTGTGCCACCTGGCTGGACTACACTTCTATTTTTAGCATGCTAACTTAATCAGAGCAACTGTGGGTTGTCTCCTCAAACTGTAAATTATGCTTTCAGTTTAAAAGGTAGACATATACTTAGTCAGTGGGACTGCTCAGGGTAGCATGTGTGATGCTTAGTAATAAGTATTTGTTCCTGGAAGTAAAAGTCAGCATGAAGGATATATATTGTTTAACTTAGCCATTTAACTATCCAATGCATTGCTACTTCATAGTTATTTCTGCCATCTATTTTTTCTCTTTTAACTTTGACTTTTTTATATTGCTAGTAAATGCTTTTGATCAGGTAATATTTCACAGTACTAAAAAGAATTTAGACTTAGTAACTTCATGCTTCAGTTGGCGATATAAAAACAGCAGCAGTGTGTTATAGTCAAAATTAATAAGGCTTAAAGAAACAAAGCAAAGCAATTGCCTCACTATGTCAAAATAGTTAGATAAATGTAACTAAAGCTAAAAACAGTACTAGCATAATTAATGAAAGATCATTTTTTGCAGACAGGGATATCTAATTGCACAGTTTTCTTTCCAAAATGGTGAGGATTATGTAAGGACAAATTGTTTTATGACAATATGAGAGGCAATGGTTCGCTAGGTCAAATTATCTCTCAGATTTATGTTCAACACATTTTTAGTTGTCTTTGGCCCCAGTCACAGTCAGACCTATACAGGCAAAACCTTCAAATCCCACAGATCTATTTGCAGATTTCAGGCCTTAACATTTTAGAGCCTACTTTCCAAACTACAGTGAAACCTCGATTTAACGGACTAATTCGGGCGAGGGGGTGTCCGTTAAATCCGAAAGTCCATTATTTAATAATTTTTTAAAATTATTAAATAACAGGACTTTCGGATTTAACGGACACCCCCTCGCCCGAATTAATCCGTTATATCACGGTTTTACTGTCAGCCCGCCCGCCCCCGGCTCAAACGGCGGCGGCTGCGGCGTGCGGGCTGAGAACCCGCAGGGTCCCGGCTCCCGGGACCCTTCACGAACTGAGCATGGTGCCGGGGGGGCCGGGCAGCAGCCCGCCCCCGGCTCAATCTGCGGCAGCTGCCGCGCGCGGGCTGAGAGCCCCGCAGGGTCCCGGCTCCCGGGACCCTGCAAGGAGGGTCAGTGCTGCCGGGGGCCAGGCAGCAGCCCGCCCCCGGCTCAATCCGCGGCAGCTGCCGCGCGCGGGCTGAGAGCCCCGCAGGGTCCCGGCTCCCCCCACCCCCCCTGCTTCAGCCTCGGGCAGCAGCAGGGAGCCCACAGCCAGCCCTCCAGAAACGGACTTCGGATGCATCAGACTCTGAAAAAATTTGTCCGTTGCATCCGAAGTCCGTTAAATGGAGGTCCGTTAAATCGAGGTTTCACTGTATCTCTGAAATGTACATGGCATGTTCAAATTTTCCACCATTTATCACTAAAGCATTGCACTGTCTCACAATTCAGCCAACAGCTCGTCGCTCCCAAATATGAGTTCTATAATTGGACAAACTCTGGTTTAAGCATTCTTTGTGTTCTTGACTCAACAGCAGCAATATATTCTTATTTAATTTCAGACCACAATTTTCTTCAGGCACCCTGGACTTCTGACAATATGTTGCATAGAATTGGTATGGCAACTTCCACTTTTTCATGTTTTCTGTGTGTATCTCTTACTACTGTGTGTTCCATTCTATGCAGTGGGCTATAGCCTATGAAAGCTTATGCTGAAATAAATTTGTTAGTCTCTAAGGTGCCACAATACTCCTGTTCATCTTACAAATGCACTTTTCGTTATGTTCTGCCATTTGCTCAGAAAGGATTATTTTCTAGTAAACACAAACATGACATCTAAATACAGTTTAATGTTAAGGGCAAAAATTTGCCTTTGTGAGTTCATACACACTGTTTTCCTTAGCTTCAGTTGGAGCAGATCTGTATATCTGAGGGCAGAGTGGACTTTGGCTAGCTAGAGTGACTCATCAAGTCTGTTCAAAATGTGTTTTTACAAAAGATCTTGAAACAGTTTATGGACTAGAATTTTGTCCAGACCTGCCTATTTGAGGTTTCATTGTTCCATGGCTTGAATATTCTGACAGCCTGTGTAACTCTTTAGCATTCATACTGTCTGCCTCATGTGCTATAAGTAAACCACTATTGGGCCATTTTAACAACTACAATGGCTTGACTCCACAATAGTCTGCACAACTGGGACCAAGAAACCAAACTTTAAAACCTATGTTTGTCTGAATGCTTATTAAATTAATCTATTTTGCATTACTAAAGATTCTTTGTAAATTGACCAGAGGTTTCTCTGTTACCCCCACCCCCATTTTTCCTAAAGTACTCCCAATTAAATTCTATACAGTGCTGTCATCTGTGCTTCAGATTCACTAACCTCTCAGATTTGAGAAAATATTGCTACTCCACTGAGACCAATCATGTGCAGAGAAAGAGCTTGATGCTACTTCTCTATCAGAAGAAAGGGAAGCTTCCATATTCTCATATGTACTGTAACAGACACTGAAACCAAATCTTATACAGATTATCCTCTGTTCAAACAAACACAGCCCTCATCTATGTCATGAAATGTTATCAGCTATAGAAGCTTTACATTAGACCTCTTTAACAGTCCAGGTGTATACTAATTGGCTAAATTTTCCCCTTAGCTCTGGTCCCCAGTTAAAATGCTACCTCATTGTATGTGCTGTTTCCAGATTTTTCCAGGCATATTCTCTAAAATGACTGTCTCTCTCACTTTCTGTGTGCCAAACTTCTTGTCCTACAGACAAGTGAACTTTTATTTTTCTGTACATTAGATTAATTACTTTCACTATGGATCATGCTTTTCTGATTTCCACAACATCAGTAAGTTCCTGCCAAATTAATTTTCTGTTTGTAGATGGCCCATTAACTACAACAGAAAGCCCCTATCCCCTAGGCAAAAATGTTAGCAGCACACTTACTCTGTTTTGCTGTGCGGGATCAGACAAATAGAGAATAAATACTTCTGCCATCAGGTTGAAACTGGGCTGTTTTCCAGTGTGTGTCTGAATGATCAACAGACTGAAAATGCTTTACTATGTGGTTCCACCCCCTAGATAACCTATGTGAAACAGGTAATGAAAAACACGTTTTTCGTAGCATGAAAAAAATAACTTTAACAATATGTTATTGGAAATATCCAAAACAAAGGTGTTCCCTGTTGAAACAAACCAACCACACTACCATAGCTTCCTAAAGAACAGTGCCTACCAGGCAATAATCATTCATAATTTCCCTGTTTATGTGAATAAGGTGCTAGCCACGAGCTGTAGGCCATGTTGAGATGTATGTTTATGTAAATGAAGGACTGGCTCCCAAGAAACACTGTTCAAACTTACTGCCATTTTCAGAGTAAAGAGGCTGACAATGTAATACCCTTCTAGGCTCTTTTAGCTTCACGGCTAATGTGGCTTGCAGGCATGTCTGATGAGATGTGGGGGAGGGAGTGGAAGGAGAGGGATAATAGTATCAGGCCCTGAACTCAGGGCCACCCCAAAAAGGTCTATAACTGGGGTGAAATTGGGTGAAGTAGGAGAGGGTGGGGCCTCAGTGAACACAATGAAACCATCTCCCAGATTTCTTTTGATGGGCCTGGCTTCAAGAGATTCAAAAGCAGCATTCTGGTAAGGTTTGTTGGTAAGAAAACAAAGCTATTCTAATGCTCTCTAAATGTATTGGTCCAAGGCAAACTGAAGCAGGAAGTTTTCTGGAGTGAGATGATGGTGTGAATCATGGTCATTAGTCACTGATGTACATTGGGACAGTCTACTTAATACACAGAGTGGGAGTAGGTGAAATGCTGCTTTCTTTAAACATTGAGCTGTGACACTGTGGCCTCATCGTTCTTTCTTGGTATGAACCAAACCATCTGACTTCTGCCTTTGCAAAGGAGCATTGTGGACCCATTTAATTCTGAGTGCTATGCAGTGCATACCAATAGCAAGAACATTACTCGGATGTGAAAAGAATGGATAACTAAACTAAGATCTCATTAAAACAATTCAAAGCTCTGCATGGCATGGCCTGGCCTGGCCAGACCAGAACAACACAAGTAACTTGAGGAAAAGGAGGGAGAACATGCCTTTGGGGAACTTAAAGTATGCTTTCCAAGAGGGAGTCTATGCCTCAGGAAAGTACTTGAACAAAACTAAAGTGAGAATAGAACAGCTCTCGGGTATTTATTTCACATGAGACAATCTGGTTTATGACTGAGATTGATGTGTATAACTATGTACCTTTTTTCTTCTGTTCAGATACAACAGTCAGTTTATACCAGTCTTGTAAATACTGTGACTTCTCCATAGCCCTAAATCTATCATATCAGTTCTCATAAAAAGCATTTACAGCATCCTTTATTGTTGCCTAGATACCAGGATTGTATTTGACAACATCTGCTGCTAGAATGGCAAGGTTCAGTTCTAAAAATATTCTACTGGGCAGGAAAATGGGGAGCACAATACTGTTGCTCCCTCTGCCAAGTGGTTACAGATGTCAGCGGCCTTACAAGGCAGCAGCTTCCTGTTAGAGAAAAAATCAGCGTGTGGAGCCTGGGAATATGTTTAATGCGACTTGTTTATTCTACACTGTCTATGCCTGCCCTTGCATAGTTGATCGCAAACAACATACAGGCAATTCCCTTTCAGAACTCTCAGTCAAAACAGCAATGCCCACTTTCAAGGGAGCAATTCTGCCTTACAAATGAACTCTAGTTAGACGGATTAAGATAGGCAAACTGCATTGCTGCTTGCAACAGCTAGTGGAGGTGTTGAAACGCATTACATTATGTATAGCTCTTTTGCAATATCATGTTTTCAGGACTTATAAAAATGACTTTTAAATTTTAAAATCGGTTGACTGCATTTTTCAAAGCTGAGAAGGAATTTCTCATGAATGTTAAGGTGATGATGCACAGGGCATACCTGTGAAATGAGTTTATAGCACCTGTCATCAGATGTTTGACTGTGTTTGTTCTCTGCGTGCTGTCCCAGCTCTGTGCAGATAGTTGGCACAGCAGCCCTCAATCAAACTGTCCAATGACCACAAGACTTGGTTTAGTAGCAAAGGTGCCCGGCCAGGTTTACTGTCGATGAAGCACGGTCGTAGCACCTGGCAGACACTACAAGGATACTAAGACATGTATGGCCTGACAATGGATGCAGCTCATGGTGGGACTTTCCACTGCCTCTATGCTGGATGAAGGGTTAAGGCGAGGCATCACAACATTTATAGCCTGAGACAAACCATCTAACTTAAACAGCTTATATATCATCTTACACATTTCATGACCTTTGTTGCATCCCCTTGTACTTTCCTCCTGATGTTTCAGACAAAACATTCCTCTTCACCACCTGTCTTTGTACTTTCACTCCTGATGTTTCAGACAAAATATCACTATTCATCACTTTTGTCAAACCATTTGATCAGGTGCTATGTTGGGGGATTCTTGTACTGGCCTGCTGGAATGTGTTTACCTATTCAGTGCTTTAGCAATGCTAGCAGTTCTGGTGCTGAGTTTGTGTATTGTCACTGGCTTGCAGGCAAACATCTGCTTTTGACAGGGCCTGACTGTTGCTCATAGCATAACTTTTGCTGACTTTGGTTCAGGCCTTAGACCTTGCACCAGACCCATGCTTCAGGCTCTTTCTTCCTACTACAGCATCTATTCAAATTGCAGCCTATTTCACAGATGCAGAGAATGGCTATGAATTCTGACCCTGTAGCAGAACACTGATGCTACCCCATGTTCCCCTAATAAAAAAGGAGTAGTATGTACAGAACACATTATCCTGTAGAATCGTACAATCCTTAGTTAAGAGGGCATCCAAGACTCCCCAGCCTTTTGCAGCTTTATGGGAGAGGAGCTTGAGTCCCTGCCAACCTTTGTAATCCCCACACCTGAATGACTCCATCTGCTTCCATGGGGTTCTGTTCTGTATGACCTTTCTTTCCCATTACCTCTTTGGAAGGGGACCACTTAAGGAATCCTACTGCCCTCCATACATTTAGACCTGGGATAGGTGAACTAGAGGACATCTGCTGCCTGCAGGCAGAAGGACCAGGAAAAAAGTTCTTCTGTCAGCAGGCTCTCAATTAGGTAAATAGTCAGAGATGCCCCAAATCCTGAGTGCAGTTGTTAGGTGTTTCCTAGTGGTGCTGTAGATGTGATGAAAAGGAAAAGGTCTCGGGCTGCAGCCCCGGGAGCCCGAGTTGGCTGATACCGGGCAGCTGCAGGTTTTCCTTTGAAGTGTAGACATATCTTGTGCGACTGATTCAGTGACTCCTTTTTGTTGTACGTGGCACACGCTGACCCTACTTCACTTTCCCCATCGCAGGTGCTAAGCTTCTAATAAATGCCGCTTAAAGGAAATACAAAAGCTTTTCTTGATGTTTACCAACACAATATGGCTATAAAATCCCAGCCTATTATTTCATTGCTTTCTCTTATTATAACAATTTCACTGAATTTGAATTGTATTCGCCTACCAGTGCTGGATGGAAATAGTGAAATCTTGGCTTTTTTTATATGTAAAACAGACAAAATCACATCACTCTCCTTTTCTTTTCTTGTACAGCTTGTTATTCTCTTCAAAAAGCTCTTAAAAGTGCTTGTAATCATGAAGTGCTTTAAAAAACATCAGCCTTTTGCTGCAAAGTAGCTATTCTGTCATATTTAATTATATATATACTAGCAAAAATACCCGGCATTGCATTTGTAATTGGAAACTGGGATGTAAAAAGACTACCATGTTTTTTATTAATACAAATTTTGTTCAGACGTCTCAGCGTTGCTCCGGTCCATTGGAGGGGAGAGGGGGGAGAGAGCTGAGCGAGTGGGGGGCCATTGGAGGGGGGAGGGGGCAGAGAGCTGAGTGAGTGCGGGTCGGTTGGAGGGGGGTATTATTACATCATAACTATGTTACAGAGAACAGCAGGTGTTAACCTGCTGCCCAGCTGATGTGAATGGGCTTTAAAGAATTTCACCCCTGGGGGGCGTCAGAGGTGAGATTTGAAAAATTTTCGACTCTTACCCTGATTAGGACCCTAAGGCCTATAACTGTACCAAATTTCAAGTCTCTAGCTCAAACGGTGTGGAAGGAGTAAGGCAGCATACATACACGCACGCATACACACATACACGCATACACCATTTGACTTTTATATATATAGATAATTTTCCTCCCTTCTGACAGTTAGTACTTTTCTAGGTTTAACAATTTACAAAGCTCTAAGAGCCAAATTCTCACAGGATCCATCCCCTTTGTGCCACTCTGTTGGTACGATATGGACACCTGAGAAAGCCACCCCACATGACAAAGTCCCCAGGGTAGTGACTCCTGCCCTCCATCTCCTCCTTTCTGGCCATGGCCGAAGGGGGGTATGCCAGGTGCTGAGCAGGAGGGCTTCATAAGACATTTTATCTGTGCCCCAGGTAGGAGGTAAAGAATCAGTGATTTGTAGCCGGGTCCCTGATGATCACTGTGCAATGCTGAGCATGTCTTGGCTACGTGCAGGTCGCTGCACAGGTCACTGTGCAATGCTGAGCATGTCTTGGCTATGACAGAGAATATGACTCAACGGTCAAGAGAAAATTGTTTGTTTGTTTAAGCTTAGTTATTACATTTATCTATTTGATTATTTCTTTGAAAGTCTATAGTTCATGATCAGATGAAAGCTTAGCCTCCCATCCCACCCCCAGACCCTATATTTCAGACTGCATTAGCTAATGATTTTCCTACTATTTTTTCTTTAGATATAAGGTCACTAGGTTATTTAGTGAGGAGCCGCGAAATGCTGTGCAAAAGCAATCCAGCTAAAGTGCATCATGGAATTGCAATTCTGATGTATATATCAGCGATATTACTTGGGGAAATCTAAACTATAGTCTTCAGTAAAGATAAGCGAACGCACATGGATTAGGACCTAGGAATAGATTGGATACATCATTTCTGTTGATGCAACAATTTGCCAAAAAGAGTCATAGCAGCAATCTTACAAATATCTGTAATTCTATCTTGAGTTATGCGTTTCTTAACAAAGAAAATAAAATTGTAAGTCAAACATGAACAAGACTGCAACTTTAATATTTAATATCTTCAACTTTAAAAATTCATTTTACTATCAAGATGTTACTTATTGTAATTGAAATGTATGATAAGAGGATTTAAATTAGATATGTAAATTGTTACAGTTTATTAACTATGATAGCACACAACATTTTAAAATGGAAATATGTGTAGTGTTTTATATATTGCTCTATATATCATTACAGGGAAAAATAAACATAGATTGTTTTCCCCTTACCTCTAGAAAGTACAAAATCATATGGACAAGAGTAGATAAGATATTGGTGTGTCTGCCTTCTAAAATAGACAATGAAAGACAAGATTATATGTAGAATATCTAATGACACTTAGATTAAATACATTTGTGGCGATCATGAATGATCTTGGTTTTCCTTAAAGGAAATAAAGTTTTACTAAGGACACTAAAAACAAATAGCTTTAATAAGCAGAAATCCCTAGTTCAACAAGTCTTAGGTTACCATTAGCGAGTGCCATGGACAGATTTATTCCGGGGGACTAGCTTCCCAATTTTAGTTTTTAAAGGACCACTGCAAACTTGAGTTTTGTTTTTCGACATTGCCTTGTTTTTTAAAAAGTTCAAGTTTGTGTTAGAGCCCCCTTTAAATCATATGTCTTGCATTTTCTTTAGAACTCAGTTTTATAAAGTTTTAGAGGGTGTTGTTTAAAATTTATTTTCAGCAAGGCTGAGTTGGTGGACTTGAGATCACTAATGCCAAATATACTTAGCCATTGACTTCAATAGGCTGTGCAGAGGTATAAGTGGTTGCAATGTAGTAATCAGTTGTGTGAATGTTGAAGAAGATGGAATAGAAACCTTAGCTCTGTTGGCTTGGCAGGGCTAGCAGGAATAAAAAGCAGTAAAAACTTTAGTTGATCACTAAAGTCAGCAGATATAACGCAGAAAACATAAAAGGAGCAGAGCTACTGTGTAAGAGAGAGCCCTTTTTAGTCTCTTCTTTGAGTATTGACCATACTTTTTGGAAGCAAAGGAAACTCTCTACATGGTGAATTTTTGTGAGTTTCTAGGCGTTTCTCCACTCCAGTGGTTGTCTATGAAGAAGGAATGATTAGGCTTTTACTCTTCTGCCATAGTTGTTAGTATTGTATTCTGGTCATAGACTATATGTTTCAATAGTAATTTATCTATGGAAAATCCTGATCATATAGGATTTCTGCATTAGCTTGAATGAAAATGAAACTTTTAAATAGATTTACAATTAGCATCCTGACATGAACCTTAATTATTTCTCAATCGTCTGGGTGGAATACTGTATAATATACTAAAATATTATATATTTGAATTAATAAAATATATGTGCCTATCCTATGATGTGGGCCCCTATCTTATAGGCTAAAGTATGAAGTAATGCATTATATAACTACCTCGTCCATCTGCCCTCTCTGTCCACTCTTTACACCAGCTATTGATAAAATGATACACCTGGTAGTATGCCTTAAAGATGACTAAATCTAGGCTCTCACAGTCCCAGGGAGCTTGTTCCAAAGACAAGAGTTTCCCACAGAATGCCATGGAAGCAGGCATTAATCATATATATCAAGTACACCATAAGTCACATGATATTTCAGCTGTGGGGCATGATCAGAGAGGCAACCACCTTGGGTAACCATTTAGGACTTTATAGGTATAAGATAGATGGAATGTTAATATTATATTCTCTTTTCTGTTCATTATCGAGTGGCCATTGATGATGCATCCCCACTGAGATTGCTTTAAAGCCGAAACTCAAGAAACAAATATACCTATTTATACTAATGATTTTGTAGAATTTAATGATAGTGCTGATCCCCCTCACACAACCATAATCTGAGCCCCATCTTCCTTGTGTGCAGTAATTCATAGAACCTAGTGCTTTGTATATAGTTGTTCTGTTGGTGAATGGATGGAAAGAAATAAATTTACAAAGAGCTAGAATGCCTCATGAAAATCACGATGCTGTCATGGTAAACAGGCATTTTTAGGCAAAAGAGAAGGTCAATCATGCTGGAGTTCTTGTTTGTGGTGTTTACTAAAGCCTACGGTCTGTTGAAAGCCAGGTCAAATGACAGTGATTAAGATTTCAGTATTTTCAATTTGATGCCTTGTTTGGTGCCTTCCTTGAAATGACTTTGTGGTTTCATTTTAAGTCTTGGTGAAGTGTTCATATAATATTTGTCAATCTTGTTGGTAGGTTCAGAAGAAGCATGAAAGACTGAATGGGTATGAAAATTAATTTATTAAAATGATAAGCAATCTTGCGTTGCTATAGGCCCTGCTGTACCTGTTCTGGGCCAGATTATGAACCACTGACACAAGTAAACTAATTGAAATCTATGGGAATTCCCAGATGAGTAAATGTTTACTGATATGATGTTGGGGATCACAGCTTGGCCCTCCTTTAAGCTTCTCAATCCAGCACCTTCTGTGAGAAATACACCCACTCAGTAAAATGAAAACAAACATTCTGTAACCATAAATAAATAAATCTAGCAAACACTGATAAACTACAATTATGAAATTGTCTAGAATTATTGGGGCTGTGATAAATGGGAGTGCTTTGTATCCTAAAATGTGGCTTAGGTATTGGATTTCTGAGGGCTTGTTTAGCTGAACAGTCAGTGTGTTGTAAGCTGGCGTATACATCTACAGTGCACTAGTGTGCTGGGCACTAAGGCTATCTTTTCACTACAGCTTATGTCGGCATAACTGATGTCACTCAGATGTGAATAAACGACATCAACTAACATTAGCACAGCGCTTTGCATATGGTAGAGCTTCTCCTGCTGACATAGCTTCTGTTGTTTGCAGAGCTGCAACGCTGTATGTGTAGACATGCCCTTGTCCATGTAGACCATGCTACTATGCACTAACAGTTCCCTAGTGCACTTTGATTTACTGTGCTTGAGACAGGAGTAGACCAATGTGCACTAAGGAACTGTTAGTGCACAATATCAGGGTCCACATGGACAGTTGTGCCAACATGCTAGTGTGCTGAGATTGACACCCCAGTTTGCCATGCACTAACTGTTCATCTAGACAAGTCCTAAGGTATGTTGGACTGTCAGTAGGAAGCAGACAGTTTGGACACACTCCTCCACATGTAGATACTGTTACTAGACTGATGACTACAAATCATTAATGCTGAATGGGTCTAACTGCCAAATAATGGAGCAATCATTAAGATTGTTTTTTCTTTGATGGCTTGGCTGGCTGAGGGCAGGGGGTGGAGGGGAGAAACAATTTGAGCAGAAGGAAGACGTCATATCTTGGCTCTGTAACAAAGACTATTGAGCAACATAGTAAATGGTCCCAGATGCACAGGGTGGGTAAGGAAGTGGAGTATTGAGGACTGTGTTGGAATTACAAGCTATTACTATAAGAGTAGATGTCAGTTTGCAACCAGCCAGCCTAAAGTAAGGTCGCGTGGGTTGTGCTTTTCTATTTTTGTATGTTATCATTCTGAATACTAAGAAACAATGTAATTGCAATCTTCCAGCAAGAGTTTTTTGTTTTGTTAAACTAATGGCTCTGCGTGTGTGCTGTTAATATAATAAGGGACTCTATTATAATTATTATTATAAAATTAATAATAATTAATAAATAAGAGCTTCCCTGAGAAGACAGGTCAATGGCCAGGGCATGGCAGTCTCTGGATATTGAGATCAGGCTGGGTTCCAATAGCTCTTGAGCTTCCTAAGAGAATGTAAGTTGGTTCCAGTTTGCTTTTGTAACTGAAGAGGAAAGCCTATCTAACTTGTGGTGAGGTGTAAAAGTAGATTAGACTAAATATGTGTTCAGGTTGGAGGTTGGTTTAAAATGTCTTTTATCTAATGCTTTGTTCTAGCTGCTAAATAAAAATACTTTGTTTTCAGAAGGTGGTTGGTTAATAGCACTGGTCACAGATTCCCAAAGGGAGGAAATGCAAATGCCCCCAGTCCGGACTGTCCAGTAGAGCAGTTATTAATAGATAGGGTAGCCAGGCCCAAGTCCGGATCTAAGCCTGGAAGAAACACAAGATTCCACCCTGCAGGGCCGGCGACAGGGGGGTACAACAGGTACAGCTGTACCGGGCCCCGGACTTCAGGGGGGGCCCTGAAGTCCGGGGCCGGTACTCAGCTGTACCCGTTGTCGCCGGGGCTGTGAGCGAGGCGCAGCTCGGGCAGCCGCTGCCGCGCTCACCAGCCCCCTCCCCCGGCACCCAGCAGCCTCCCCCGCCCCCCTTTGCTTCTGGCCGGGCCACGCGGTCGCAGCACATGCAAGGGTTGGGGACCGCGGCAGATAGGAGACCGGCGGGGGGGGGGGGGGCCTCGGGCGGCGGGAGATCGGGCAGGGGGGGCCCGCGGGAGGCAGGAGACCGGCGGGGGGGGGGGGGGGCTCGGGCGGCGGGAGATCAGCGGGGGGGCCCGCGGGAGGCAGGAGAGCGGCCGGGGGGGGCGGCGGGAGGTCGGCCGGGGGGGCCCTGCGGGAGACAGGAGACCGGGGGGGGGGCCCGCGGGAGATCGGCGGGGGGGGACCGCGGGAGGCAGGAGACGGGGGGGGGGCGTGGGCGGTGGGAGACGGGGGGGGGGGGCCCGTACGGTCTGCCGTACGGGGCCCCAAAATTCCTGTCGCCGGCCCTGCCACCCTGAGACAAGTAAGACAGCTCAGGAGGCTTAAGACCTGAGGTGGGTGCAGTCAGTGAGACCAGAAAGGGGACAGAAGTGCAGCCTTGCAATGATGACTGTCTTAAAAAAAAATCTTTAAGACATGGAAAAATTCTATGTTTTTCTCCATTCATCAGAACACACTAAGGTCAATCTAAGATTGTGCGGTGCAGATGTTGCCTGTATTATTTAAGTAAATATTTTAGGTTTTTGAATATATTATTTTCTGCAGCTGTGTAACAGGGTGGCTTGCCCAGGGACTGGAGCGCCTGAGGCAGATTCAGATTACAAGATGCGCCCCACCTGAGGGGACTCGGGTAATTCAAATATATCAGCAGGAAGCTGTAAAGGTGCTGTGGTTGAGAGAAGTAGTCAGGAATACTAGAGGCAGGAGGCCTGGTAGTAAACCAAGAAAGAAATTGTGTTGAGCCTGAAACTGATGAAAGATTTTGTTTGGCTTGGGACCTTCTTGAGTTTTGTTTTGGACAAGCTCTGTTGCCAGCTTGGGGAAGAATTAATTAAAAGACTTGGGCCTAGAAGGGAACTGGAAATGTTGTTAGTTCTGAAAGGTGAAATAGAAGTAGATGCAGCCATGGTACTGTAAGATACAATGCAGGTAAGAAGAAATTAACATTTTGAATGAATATTTATAATACAGACCATGCCCTAAGTGTTAACACGCATTAAAATAGTCATGCTAGTAGTTTCTATGTGTATTTGACTAATAGTCATGTTCTTTGGCTTACATTCCATTAAACAATGCAAGATAAATGAAACTACTTAAGTGGGAAGCCCTTTCCTTTTGTTGTTCATGGTCTCCAGGGTGCAGGCAGAAACAGCAGGTTTTGGTAGTGCTAGTAGTATGATGATGCAATTCCCATTTTGAATTGTTGTGAGGTTCAGATCCAGTGCACACTGAAATCAGTCACAATTTTTCCATTGCTGTACTCTGGATCAGGTCCGTAGTGCCCAGTGATGTATTAGGAGCTGTATAGACATATAAAAGGTTGTTATAAAGAGAAGGGTAATAAATTGTTTTCCTTATTTGCTTTCATTGGATGTTTTTAAGAACAGCTCAGATAAACAGCTGTCAGGGATGTTCTAGATAATACTTAGTTCTGCCTCGGTGCTGGGGATTGGAATAGTTGATCGTTTGAGGTCTCTTCCAGTCCTACATTTCTATGATTCTATTAACTGTTCTCTCTGCTCTGCCTCGGCTCTATTGTCTTTAATAGTGAGCGTCTATAATCATGTTGAACACGTTGAGTATTCCTAAGGAATCATGGAGGAGCACCTCCTTCTTTTATGTATTCCCTTTTTATTTACAGCACAATGTTTTATATCTGGTTTCCAAACTGCAGCCACGGACGTTCCAACAGGACTGATCTGCTGCAAGCTCCTGCACGTGATTCTGATGCTCTAGTACAGTGATTCTCAAACTTGTTTTGCTTTTAGGACCCCTTTGAAAATATTTAAGGCTGTGATGACCCCTCCAAAAAAGTGGCAACCCCCCCATACCATGCCACTCTGACTCCTGTGCTGCTGGTGGTGGTGCTGCCTTCAGGGCTGGTCAGCTAGCTTGCAGCTGCTGCTTTCCAGACGCCCAGCTCTAAAGAGCTCAGGCTGTCAGCTCTGTGCATGGCTGACAGCTAGAACTCCGGCACACGCAGGGGCTGATAGCTTGAGACCCTCCATAATAATCTCACGATCCCCTAAGGCAGGGCCGGCGACAGAAATTTTGGGGCCCCCTACTCTGAGCATTTTGGGCCCCCCTACTCTGAGCGTTTGGGGCCCCCCTACTCTGAGCATTTGGGCTCCCCCTACTCTGAGCGTTTGTGGCTCCCCCCCCCCCCCCCCCCCGCCAAGGGCTGGCCCGGCTCTTGATGCAGGTGGGCGGGGGAAGCGCTGCAGCCGGGGGTGCCTCGGGAGCGGCTCGCCCGGCCAGTCCTCTGAAGCTGCCGGCATCCCGTGGTGCTGGGGGGCTCCCCCCCGCCAAGGGCTGGGCCGGCTCTTGATGCAGGTGGGCAGGGGAAGCGCTGCAGCCAGGGGTGCTTCGGGGCGGCTCCTGGGGCGCGGGATGTACAGCCGGCTGAAGGGCTCGGGAGGCAGCCGGCCGCGGTGCCGGACACAGCCGGGGAAAGAGCGGCCAGGGAGATGCGGTGCCCAGGGGGGACGACTACGGGTAAAGCTGTGTACCGGTCCCCGGACTTCAGGGGGTCCCCCTCAAGTCCGGGGCCCGGTACAGCTCTACCCGTTGTACCCCCTGTCGCCGGCCCTGCCCTAAGGGGTTGCGATCCTCAGTTTGAGAATCCCTGCGCTAGTATTTACAACTGAATTGAGTAATAAAAGGTGGGTGTCTCAACTTTTAAAAACAATCCTTCTGTAGAAATGAGTGAAAGCCCAAACCTCTGTGTACTCACCTCTGCTATCTCTCGTAAAGCTCAACAAGCAGGTATTTATTTGAAACAATGATGTTCACCACTGTAGCTGAGTCCCAGATGAGCCATTTTGGACATTGCCAGTATAAATTAATTTCCCAGTTCCCACATTGCTTCAGAACAAATGGTCCTGGAATCTGAGTAAACTTGTCTTCTGTTATACAGCTGCTCTCCAACAGCAGAACTAATTAATTGCCATGACCGTGGAAAGGAATGCCCTGTGCTCATAATGTTAAGCTATCTGATTAGAAAGATATTCCCAGATCTGCACTTTTATTTTGAATTCTCATTCAGATCACATAAACACTGAGACAAATAATTTATAAACTCTCAAGAAATAATCACCTGGGACACATTTCATTTAAAGCTTTTATTATTAGTATTGAAGCTAAATATAATAGTGTAATGAAATATACTCCAAGAAATAACCTGTTTGTGCCTAGCCAGAGGTAAATTATTCGTACTGAACAAATGCAGCAGTTGGATTTAATACAAACTTATTCCAGATTTATGATCTGGAAAAAAATTATAACCTTTCATAAAAGCCTAATATTAACATTTTGCCATATTTTACAGCATTGTTTTAATATTCATATCCGCTGTATTAATGGCACTAGGTACTTGTACATCAAAAGTGCGTGCAAATAACTAGATCTGAATTGAATGTAAAATAAAAATCCCTATTTTTTTCTAATTTATGTGCTTTCCAACTTAATGGAAGCATATTTGCCATAAATTTTCTCTGAGCATAACTGGAATTGTAACTTTCCTAGGAATAAACAGAATTGCTCCCACTTTTTGTGCACAACTCTGACGAGGAGGGGTAGATTAGATGTTGCTAGTTCTGACAATCACTCCCACTCATATGGTAGTGTGGGTGTGATTGATTACTTACATTCTATTAGTTACACCTGAAGTAGCAAGCTAATGAAACAGAAATTCCAGATTCAGTCTAGAAATGGACCAAAGGATGTGATAGTGTGATGAAGTCTCTGTATCAGTTTTGATTAAACCGGTGCATTGGGGCAGGATGGATAGTGGCCAGTGACTCTCCAAATGTGCAGGCTTGGTATTCAACTCAATTCAACTTCCCAAGCAAGTCAGAAATACTGTCACGTAAACTATAAAAATCAGATTAGGCTCTAGAAACACAGGTGAAATAATTCAGTAGTAGCAGACACTTGACAGTAAGAGTAGATTTTTCACAGAAATTAGATGAAAAAGACCTAGCAGGAGACCTACTTTGTTTCTCTGCCAGCACACGTTTGTTCCCTACATTGTTTTATTTTAGAAGACTAATATTCTTAACATAGTAATAGCCTTATATTGTTTAATTTTTGTCCAAATATTAAAATGTAATTTGGAGATAATCTACTATTGTAAAGTTTTTCTTGTTATTACAGGCTATTATTTCTTGAACCTCCAACTTGGGTCCATATTACAGGTGCTATTTTGTAGGATGCTGAATACTCTGGCCATAATCCTGCAAATCTGTAAATCCATGGATAGTCTCACTGAAGTCAATGGGATTATGCACACGTATGAAATTAAACATATGCTTTAAGGGCCAGAGCACTCAGCATCTTTTAGGATTAACCCTGTTGACCTGATTTGTTTTGCAGAAATATGAACCTTTGCTAGTATTGCATATTTACATAAAACCATACACATACACAGAGTCACAATGGGTCAAATCTATCCATGGTGTTACTCCACATGATCTTAATGGAATAACACCTGGTCTTAATTTGACTCAATAGATTAAACATAACTGATTTCTATTATGGCTATATTTGAATACGATCAAACCTTCATGTGCCTGCCTCTAACTCAGTTGGTACTCATTTGGTATTCATTTGGTACTTTTGTCATTTCCCCCTCCCCAACTGTTTGTCTTATTCAGACAAAAATTAAAGAATATAAGGCTATTACTATGTGAAGATTATTAGTGTTCTAGAATAAAAGAAAACAATGTAGGGAACAAATATGTTTTCTCTTAGAATTCTTTATTTAGTTCACTTGCATTTCTTTTCCATTGTGTTGTTAAAGTTGGTTTATCTAGTGTGTCTCTACCTCTTCTTGCTCAACACACGCTGAGTTTATCCCTCCTTCATTCTTCCCTCTTTCTCTATTCTTCACTTTCTTCTCTCTCTGCTCCCCCCCCCCACCTTCTCTCCTAGTTTTTCTTTTAGGTGCCCATCAACTTATTTATTCCCTGCTATACTGTCAATCAGTCTCTTCCCTTCTCTCCACCATTCTGTTCTTTCCTCTTCCTGCACTGACTTTTTTTATTCACTGCCCTTCATGCAACATACAAGGTGTCTCCATGATGTTCAATTTAAGCTATTAGATTTCCCAAGAATAGTTTTTGGTATGGAAGCCATTGAGCTTCAGCATTTTTACAGAATAAGGCAGGATAAATTGACTTATCCAAAACCCTTAGCAGCAACATTCAAATCCAATCCATTTTCAGCAGAGTTTACAGGAGGTGGGAGATTTTGGTTCATCATATGAATGCACCATTTACTTACACCTTTATTCAATATAAGATAGAATCTTTCAACACCAAAAAATGTTTTTCCTCCTTTTCTTAAGTATTTCCTATGGTGTATTTGTAACAGCAAAGCATTCATTTTCTTACAAATTACTTTTTTCTAACTATTATTTTAGATGTCTACCCAGGTAAACGGGCAACAACTTTGGTTAAATGTTGCTATCTAATTAATTTTTCCTACTTTACTGTGTTCAGTTTTGTCCTATCTAGAATGGCACTTTATCCTTTATAATGCTGCTCTCAGCATTTTTAAAGGACAGAGAAGAGTTATAAATAACAATTCATAAACCTTTCAACTGTGAGTCTAAACATACTTAATAAAGAGTATGGTGGCCTGGCACTCAGAGAAAGAGATTAAATTGTGCAATCAGTGATAAAAATTGCACAGTCAATAAATACATTCCTTAAAGTTCCATTGCAGGGAATACTTTCCTCATGGTAATGATAGAGCTCACCACAGAGCAAAGTGACTATGACTCAATATTATTGCTATGTGACAAATATCTGCACATCTTTATCTGTCCTTTAAATACATCTTTTTTTTTAAAAAAAATTGAAACTTGAAACAAACATTGCTAACTCTAAAAGCTTAGGAGAAAAATAGACTATCTCGTGTACTGTTATCTGATCAGAAATAAAATGGTCAACGCTTAAAGAAACAGTCATTTGAAAGAACTGATTGCGCTCTTTTAACCAGACTGTATTTTTCATTTGGGAAAAAATAGTTTAAATGAATGCACATCTAAAGGCCATATCTTTTTAAGAAATGTGGATAAATAACAGAGTTTACTTATTGTCACCTCTAAAATCCATCTTAGGGTTCTAATATATCAAATCATTTCTTCTAGTACTCATTCAGCTTCCATTAAAGTCAGTGAAAAACTTTCATTGGCCTAGAGAGGTCTGAGGCTGTAAGTAGGCAGAGCTGAGACATCATCTGACTGGTCTGGTCATGTCCCTCTCCTCAACTGGTCTTTTTCCGGCAAGGTGGAGTTGAATGGCCATCTCATCTCATTGTGCTGATGCCATGTATATGGTTTCAGTATCAGGTGAAAAGCTGAGGGGAAGAGAGGACAGGAGGAAAATAGTGGGACACAGAAAGCAATATAAAAGGGATGCAAGGACTGAGCAGGATCTGTGTCTCAAGTTGGATGGGAGTGGAAGCAATCAATTCTTGAGCACTTCTGACCTGAGAAAGTCCTATCATGTGAAATATTTCAATAAAGCAACTGGTTCCAGCTCACTGACGAGAGAGTCAGATCTGAAACTCCCCAAGAGAACTGAGTTAAGATAAAGGGGGCAGGAGGGTTGAGGGTGGAGGCAGATTAAATGGTTTTTGGGGGGTAAGTGGAAGGAAGTGATTGGTTGGGATGGCAAATGAGTCCAGGATTTCAACCCTGAACTTTTCAGGTTTCTGATTCAGAATGCACCTCTCCATTGTTTTAGGTTGGTTGATCATGTCGTTTTTTAAATCAGTGACTATGTAGAACGTTAAAGATGAGCAATAACAAACAGAAAATAAAACTAGTAGCTCTAACCAGGTAGCATTTATTGTTGACACTGGGACTGGAGTGCTCCTGGTGTATCACAGGTCAATTATCTTGCCACTTGTGTGTGCGGAAATCTGCTCATGAAAATGCGGGACTGCCAGCAAGTGCAGTACAAACTTCCCACCCATGCAGCCCCATCAGTACACCTCAGTTCCAACTTGGAACAGTCCTGAGCCTCTCTTGAGTGGAGATTGCCAATCATACAGAGTTGTTATTCCATATCATGTCCTAGGTTTTGTGATGTGGGCAAATGTCCCCCTAGAGAACTAAGATAATAAAATCAAACTCATTTTCTTTGGTTATTGGAAGTCTACAATGATAAAAGGCTTGTGCATTCCTTAACATTGCCAAGCCATCTCATGGAAACATACAATAAGCATATAAATGAAATACTTGAGCACACTATTGGATTTTTTTTGTCCCCCATGAACAGCACTTTCAAACAAAGAAATGAACAGGCATGCTGGAGCAATTGTCAGACATGAGTGGAACTTGATGGAACAATTCTGGCTTGCTAAGTAATGGGGTACCATAAGAAAATGAGTGAAGATGGATCACATGGAGTAACAACACAGCTGAATTTAACAGTCGTTTTAGTGCAGGGTAGGAAGAATGGAGTATGTCACCAAACAGTAGACAGCATCTAAAGTATATTAATGACCAGATCTGGGCTATCTGGGTCATAACACTATATTAAAATATATACTATTGTAGGTAAAGATGCTATGTGGGCTCATAAAAATTATCAAGAAATCCTTTTAGCTCCATAGCCTTATAGTATTTTGTTGTATTCAATCTGTTTTAAAAGGCTAAGTGAAGTCACTACCCAAACTGTTACTTGAACTAAATATATGGAACCATAAGTTGCAGACAGTAAGCTTTTATTTTTGTTGTTCAACACAGCCCATAGTAATCCCTCATCTTTAGGGGAAAAAACATATGTTTTCTCTTCATCCTATCACCTTGTTCAGTGTTTTCATCAGCCTTGAAAGATATGGCAGAGTGAGATTGTGTAGTGCTGTTCGGTAGAGTATTTGCTGTCCAGAGTAGCATTGGCTGGAGTAGCTGCAGTTCTGAAACCTAAAAGAGAGGGTGGTGTGTTAATTTTTCTTATTTCCTCTTGAAAAAGTTTGTTTGCTATAGAAATGTGCTATGAAAGGGGAAGATCACCGCAAAATGAATTAGTTTGGTTCTTCTTTTACAATCCTATTAATTGAGCCCGCTTAGAGATGTCTGTCATATGGGTTTTTGAGCAGACATCGTTTAATGTCCATAGTGCTAAAACATGCTTGTGCTATGACTTCTGCCGGCCATGGCTAGTATAGTACGAATTGCTTTTACCTCCAATTTTATGGCAACTCCAACACTGTTTAACAAAAGCAACAACGTGCTGAGGCTGGCTGTTTCTCAGTTGGTATTTTCCAACTGCAGTGCAGTATTTTAAATGATTTATTCATGCATAACGGCAGCTGAACAGGCTGGAGCATACAATGTTATTACCTTACACCACATTTATTTGGCTAGCAAAGTGGAAAAATGATGGCTGCCTAAGGGTTAATATTTGCTGCTCCACTGGAAGATGATGGGGGTGATGTAACACAATATATGCACTATAAAGATGAGCAAAATTGCGTGTGCTTTTTTCCTAGAGACTCTGCATTATATTATACTTCCCCCGTTTAAATTTATTGAGCTATTTCACTCCGTGCATAAAACGAATCTGTTTTTCAGCTACGTGGAGAGGTATGCAAATAAAACAGAGCCTGAGCTGAACCCGGAAAGACGCTGTTTTTCAGAAAAAAGTATATTCATGAGCGTTTTCTAAAAATGGAAGATGCCTCAGCCTCGGGGCCGTATTAAGTTATCTGCCAACCATTTACTCAGAGAGCTGCTGGAGCATGTACAATACACTGCTATTCATCATGCCTATGTAATTGCTGCATCACGGTAGCATTCACCCAACTGAGAGGCATTGTTTTAATATTGCATATTAGATTAATTGAGTTTTACTAAGGAGAACATGAGCTCTGTTATGGAGAGGCCAAGGTTTAATAAAACAGATATGTACCCTCATGGCACTCAGACAACAAAAATCAGTAAAACTTGAGTTGGACTCTGCTGTGAGGGAGGGACGCTGCTAATTAAGGACAGACTTATCTTATACATTAGGGCCAATATCTTCCAGGGCCCTGATTTTGCAGTCCTTAAACAGATTGAAAATTAATGGGAGCTTTGCCTGAATAAGCACTGCAGAATTTGACCTTATGATTATAGGCCTCAGGTATTTTCAGACTGCTGATTCCCATGGACAACAAATATCGTTCCATCATCATACCATACAGATGTATTTTTTGGTGGATGTACTGTCACTGCTTACATTAAATGAAGTGCCCACTCAGGAGATATGGGTCTGGCTTTTATATTCTGCTTCCAACCCCAGGGAGCCAATGCCATCTTCTGAAATTGTCAGAACTGTGCACTAGTTCAAAAGTTTTCTTTTATGGCAATATTTATTTTCTTAACCTATGTTCAGTATTGTTTTCATTTATCACCAAAACACCATTAAGGGAAGAATTATCCATCTGTGACTTCAGGGACACTTCTGTGTCTACAGAATATTGACTAATTACTATGGTAATTTACTTTCATGATATTGCTTACAAGTGCAGTATTAAAGCCTACAATCTAAAAGCGAGTTAGTGCTGTAAACTGTTGTCTTTTGAGCACCAGAGTTTGGGATTTTATGTTTTTCGTTCACTGTGTTACATGAAGTATGTCTGCAACATGAACCTTAATACAATCAGTAAAGCCTTCGCTGTAATGAGCAACATTTGGTTAGTTTGCGTCAACTCCAAGGAGCATTCCCCACATAGGGTGACCAGACGTCCCGATTTCATAGGGACAGTCCTGATTTTGGGGGGTCTTTTTCGTATATAAGCTCTTATTACTCCCACCCCTATCCTGTTTTTCACATTTGTTGTCTGGTCACCCTATCCCCACACCACAATGGCCATTATAAGGGGTAGCTGGTTACTGTGGGCAGTAATATAATATGGAGCTATGAACTCAGAAAAGAAACACACCTAGACCTATGTGCTCTTTGTTGCTATGCAGTGGTTAGCAGAACAGGAAAGTAGCTGAGAGTCTAGTCCAAAGGCTACTGAAGTCAATGGCATTAGGTCAGGCCTCCCCTAATCCTTATCCTGAAATAACAGTCTTTGGTTCTTTGCAATATATCTGAGCACTGCCTGGGAAGTGTGCCAATTAAATTTTGCTGAGCAGCAGATTCTCTTCCCCCTAAAACATTAGGCAAGCTGAAGGAGAAATCCAAGAGCTAATGCTGCCTGAGACCCTATCCACTCTCTCACTGTGTTATGTGCCTTCCCTTTATGGAGTGAGAGAATGCAGTCAGAATGTGGCAGGACAGCAGAGGGTGCCCTTTCATGACTGCACGTGACAGTCACTGATACTGCAGAGCAGGCGAATACTTGCATGGGAGGGGAACAGATTCAGATGAAATCTGAAATCAGAGCTCTTTATCACTGGCTTCAATAAGGCTAGAATTTCAGGTCTCCCATCCTGAACCACTATGCAACACAGAAGCTCCTTTGCAAAGGATAATGTGTTCTTTGCAAACATCTCTCACCTGACAAATTCACTATGCCAAACACACGTCTTACAGGATATTTATCCATAAAGAGTAACACAGGGATCAGTAACCTTTGACAAGCCGGTTTGTTCACCTGCCATGTCTGCAGGTTCGGCCGATCATGGTTTCTACTGGCTGTGGTTTGCCGCTCCAGCAATTGGGGGCTAACGGAAGGAGCGCGGGCCGAGGGATGTGCTGGCCGCTGCTTTCATATATGATCCCATATGAGTCATGATAACCATTATCACCACGGTTATTATACAAATAAGGTATATTAATTAAGTAAAAAAATTATAATTCTTCTCCCTCCTCCCCCCCCGCCCCCAATGACTAAATCTATGGTAAAACAAATCACAACTACAGGGACACTTGCTACCCATCCAGATAGTAGTGATTTGAAGAGATGATGTGTATTAAAGTAGCTCTGCACAGGTTGGTATTGAGGTTTCAAAGAACCCGCCAACAATTCCATAACTTCCTATCTTATACCTGTGTAAAAATAGGATGAAAAATTACACAAAGGATTACATTCATAATGGACAAATAATCTCAACTCCACTGTGGATATGGATCTGCTTTTGCTACTCATGAATTTGGCCCAAAATAGCACCTCAAGCAGCTGTGTTTAGTCACATTGGTTATAGAATATAACAAAATTGAAGAGAACGTGTAGAAACAAATTTGACTTATTAAATTGGTTTTAAATGTTTGCAAGTAAATAGTCCATGTTATATTTACAACCCTCAGTCTCACTTTCTCACTAAGTTAAAGCCATTCAGGAGTTACAATGAAAACTCCATTTGACCAATATCAAGAATACAGGACAGAGAAAGACATTGAAGGGGGAAAAAATTCAATGCTCTCCTGTTCATTCTTTGAGATTAAATCCTTAGTTGTAAATGTCTTTCTTTTGGGTAACTTGTAGCAGGTCTCTAATGTTGTTTTAATCTTATTTTTTGGTTGTATGACTTGTTATTAATTCAATATATTTCTCTGTATTTGGTTAGATATTTAACTGTCTCCATTTTTCATTAGATATTAAAAACTCGGGTAGCGTGCAAACTCTCTAGAACGTATCGCCAGGGCATGAAGGGAGCCATAAATAGCTTGTTTATTTGCTTTTAAAAGTGTAGACATTTGTATGAATAAGAATATCCTCTTACAAAGTCTAGGATAAAATGACAAGGGCATTAATCATCATACTGAAGTGCACACTTGCCTGGAGTTCCCTGTATTTTATGTTACATATTTAGGCACATGAAGGTTGTTCAGTGACCTAATGTGTAATGAGTTTGCAGTGTTGGTATGTTCTTGGTGGAGAAATATCTGAATCACAGAAATTACCACATAGTGCCATTAAATGGCACGCTAAGCTGCCAATATTTGAAATAGTTTATAAAGAGGGCGCTCTACCATTTTCTGTGTGACCTTGAGCACATCACATCACTCTCAGCCTTTGTTTCCCCATATGTAAAATGGGGTCCAGCTTTCTACAGTGCTTTTCGTTTCTTGAATTAAACATGCTATATAAATAGCATTGCCACTGTCTCCCATGAAGGTCCTCTATACATCATGTTTGTGTAGTAATATGGTGAAACTTGCCATGTCACAAGGGTTCTGTATAACAATAGAGGATTTCTGTCTTAAGGGACATCAGACAAGTAGCATTCATGAGTACCCAATTCATCTTAATTCTTCTCAAGTTAAAAAGGAATGGTAGGGCTGGAAAAGCTATTTTGAGTAAAATAAAAGAACTGACTCAAATTCAGAACTTGACCTACATCATCAAGCCTTTTGAGCTTTGAATTTTTTATTTTATTTTTATTTTTTCTCTTTTGCACTCACTCTCAATCTCCTTTCTGTGCTTCTCTTCTTCCTGGTTTCAGCACAGACTGCAAATAGCAGCACTAAAAAAGGGCAAGAGAGATTTACTTGTAGTAGTTCCAAAACAACTGAAACTATGTCTTTCCCCTTTTCCCACAACAGAAACCTGTTTTTTTAAAAATCAGGATTTCCAATCTCATTCTAGACCCAAATGGTTCTGATAAATATGGCTAGGGCGTTAGTGGGTAAGAGACTTAAGCAAAGATTCAGCTATATGATTTGCTTTTCACTAAAATTAGAATATTGCAATCATTATAGAAATAGCACAGATTTTTGAAGGAGGGTGTACTGTGTAAACCATCAGAACAATGTACATACAAGTGGGTACATAGGCAATTAATTATCAATTGCGGGTGTAATTCACCCCAGCACAGAGAGCCAGCAATCCTCAAAACCAGTGCATAAGCCTATATGATGTGTAGGACTGTGGTTTGCCTCTGCAGAGTGGTGAATTTCATTCTTTGTATTAGTGCCTGATTGTACACCAGAAGCTCTTGTGGACACCTGAATTTCTTGCTGGTGAACCTGTTGGGCTGCCTTTTAAAAATTGTGACCACCATATTTAGAACCTCTGGTTGGTGATCAAAGTAATTGTGTATCAAAAAAGCCCCAACCAAATCCATTTGGTTTAATTTATCTAGTAACTGCATGTCCCTCAGCTAAAGACTACAGTGATAAAATAATAAGGTTGTTCAGAGTACCCAGTGATGTCTTATGATGTTTCTTTAGTATAATAAATGAATTGGTTGCTGTATTTTTTTTCTTATGTTAACTGGAACAGAGAAATTAAATACTTGTTTGTATTAGGATCATGTGGCTATAACTGCTTGTAAAAGGAATTCTGGATAGTTATCCACTGGAAAGGTACTCTTAAGGAATTGTAATGACTTTTGTTGAGATTTTATCTTTGACCTTTGATATGACTGCTCAGAACAGTTTCTTTTTGTAGTTGAGGCATAATACAGTTTTCACAATATGCCTTAGCTTTTTTGGAGATCACCACAATTTTGTACAGTGCTCTGTGTGGCTGGCAACAACTGCTTGCAGCAAATTGAACTGTATAATCTTTATTTTGCTTGGAACCTCAGATTAGAATACAGAATACATAAAATGAAAGGCCATTAGTTTTGTCTGTTCCCTAGTACGTGGTTTCACTTCACTTTGTAGATGAACTGCCATCCATTAAAGTGCTCAAAGTTGTCCAAGAGACATTATTCCTTCTCCTAGAACACATACAGACAAATGATGCTGCCGCTACTAATCATTAGCAGGCAGATGGTAGGTGATCAAGATTTCATTATCAAACACCAGTTTTCTTCTTAAGATGAAAAGATGACCATCTGTTCTATAACATTGTACCTTGGGGTACTAACAACTATGGTTTAGTTAGTTAAAATATAATAAGTAACTTCCCTTAATTAATTTACTTGTTACATTCAAACTGGATTATTCAAATTCCGTTAGCATTTCAAAAGAAATAGAGGTGAAATTAATTATAAGTGGAATAATGCAAATAACACTTCCTGTATTATAAACTGTAAGCTTTATTCCATTTATTCTCTGTACCCTATAGAAGGAACCATCTCTAATGATATGAAAAAGGCAATAAACATAAAGAAGGGATTATATTATTTTAGTATATCATGCTACAATGTCATTTAATATAACTGTGATAATTTATAAAGGAGCTGGATCTTTTTTAGACAGGCCTGGCTGCTGGGAGCTTGAGAAGGTACCTAGAGGGAAGCAGGGCTGGGGCAAGGCAGGAGGAGCTGGGGAAGCTCTAGCCTGGAAACCACCAGGCTGCAGGGCCTAGGAGAAGGCCCCAAAAGGGGTACTGGGGTTGCTGGGGGCAGCCCATGGCTCTAGAGGTAGAAGCAGCAGGCCAACCCCCCTTGCCTGTGATGAGTGGCAATTATACTGCAGTCTGCCTCAGTGAACAGGGGCAAATGGTGACTGGCAGTTGCCTAGACAGAGGCAAGGTGGGGCTAGAGGTTAGGGGTTCCCCAGGGAGGAGAGACCCTAAGACCTGTGGGGGTACTGTAGGGGTGCAGCACCCTCAGTAAGAGGGCACCGGGGTCCGGGAGGGACACGGGGCCAGAGCAGCAAGCGGGACATCGGCCTGCAGAGGGCGCTCCGGAAGCTGGCGAGCTAATTCCTGGTCGAACCAGCAGAAGGCGCCTCAGGGGTGAGTTGCTGCCCGTGCTACAGATGTCCAAAGTAAGCTTTATTGCGGACCAGTTGTCTGAGGCAGTGCCTTCGGAGATGATACTGAGATACAGAAAACACATGCCAGACTAGTTTTTGCCTCTTTATTCTGGTTCTCTTGGCATGTGACACATGTAAAACAACCAAGTACAGGCTAGGATTCAGTACAACAATTAGACTTTAAATACGAATGATCTTTCAATGAAGAACAAAATTATTAAACTTACAGGTGAATAGGAACAACCTGCAAACAGTAAATGTCTCTTAGTATATAATTTCTGGTGGCTTTTTTCTTTTCTAAAAAACTATGGATGGATGAACTGGTTAAGCTAAAATAAGAATTGACCTGAACTGTCACCCCGAAATCAAATCAAACATTTTTATGCAATCAAATATATTTAACTGAGGTCAATTTCAGATTACAGGAATCTGTTAAGAAGTATTATTGTAGCGGGATGTTCGCTAGGCTATTGAGGGAGACCAGTAATAAAGTTCAAGGAGACCAATGAGGCTTAAACAAAACGTGTTTATTCGGCCGAGGTGGCAGCCGCCCAAAAGCGTGAAGAAACTGCCACACCAACCACGCTTAACTTACAGTTTTATAGTCTTGGTTAACTACGCAGTTTCTTTATGTGTTACATGATTGGCTATCCCATATTGCTAGGCAGATTTAGACTACTCACGTGGAGCAGGCACGTGGTAGGAACAGCGTGATTGGACAGAATTTCGCGCCCTTTTTGCAGGATTTGTTGCATTGCTTGTGCATAGAACATGCAATAGCAGCATATTACTTTTGATGAGGTAGTGATTGTATAAATGTGCAAAAACCAATTGTTACATGATTGATTCAAAACATTTTCATAACCTTATTAAAATAAACATTAACATTAAACAATTTATAATAACTATCTATTATTTTCCTTAATGGAGATCTTATATTTTTGATCTTTACATATCTGCATCAACATTTATCATTATTTGCTTTCTACAACCCTCACATTATTAGTTAAAGTATGAGTTTTAAATTTAGATACTGTGAGTTCAGAACAATACATCCATATTCCCTAAAGATACATTTATTTAGTTTCATAGTATTATTCTCTTTACAACATTTTTCATCCCATAATAGTTCAGTAAATATACAGTAAAATCAAGCAACAGAACTTGCTGAGCTCAGCTAAGAAGTTGTCTTATCAAATATGCAATTTTAATTGTGGGAACAATGTAAAGGATTATCCAGGGTACAATCTAGACTGTTGAACAGCTATGTCTTCACAGTACCTTTTACGCTGCTTCTCTGTGAGAGCAACCACTTCTGGTCTGCTCACATGCAGCCTCCAGCACGGAAATTACTCCCAGCTGGACTGTATGAGTGCTTTGGCCATTCACTCTCGAATTACACCACAGAGCAACCCCCAGTGAATTTCCAGTTCCAGACTTTCCCCTAAAAATACATCTTGTACTGCCCAGCCCTCTCACGGACAACAGAAGCTCATATAAAGTCCATCATTTTATTAACAGGATTTGTGCACATAATTTTCTATTATCTCAAATGGAATTTCCCAGACACTTCAATCCTGGCTGGTTTAAGTAAAACACAAAAGTTTATTAACAGAAATATAGATTTTTTTAAGTGATTACAAGAAATGAGGCATTACTCGGGGTCTAAGGTTTTTACAAAACTCCAGACATTGTGAGATGTGATAAAATAAGAACAGTTATGGTGCGTCAGACCAAAGGTCCATCTAGACCAGTGTCCTGTCTTCCAACAGTGGCCAATGCCAGGTGCTTCAGAGGGAATGAACAGATAATCATCAAGTAACATGCCCATGCTACCCATTCCCAGCTTTTGGCATACAGAGGCTAGGGATACCATCCCTGCCCATCCTGGCTAGTAACCATCATGGAACTGTCTTCCATGAATTTATCTAGTTATTTTTTGAACCCTATTAGTGTTTTGGCTTTCCAAAATCCTCTGGCAAAGTTTTACAGGTTGAGTCTGCGTTGTGTGAAGTAATATTTCTTTTTGTTTGTTTGTTTAAATCTGCTGCCTATTAATTTCATTTGGTGACCCTAGTTCTTGTGTTATGAGAAGGAGTAAATAATACTTTCTTATTTACTTTCTCCACACCAGTCATGATTTTATAACCTCTATCATATTCCCCCTTAGTCATCTCTTTTCCATGCTGAAAAGTCCCAGTCTTATTTATCTCTCCTCATATGGGAGCTATTTCATGCCCCTAATATTTTTTTGTTGTTGCCCTTTTCTGTACCTTTTCCAGTTTCAATATTACTTTTTAGAGATGGGGCAACCATATCTTCCCAAAGTATTCAAGATGTAGGCATATCATGGATTTATGAAGAGCCAATATATGTTCTGTCATATTCTCTATCCCTTTCTAAATGATTCCCAAAATTCTGGTAGCTTTTCTCACTGCCACTGCAGATTGAGTGGATGTTTTCAGAGAACTATCCACAATGACTCCAAGATCTCTTTCTTGAGTGGTAGCAACTAATTTAGATCCCATCATTTTATAAAGAAAGCGAGGAATACTTGCAGCACCTTAGAGACTAACTAGTTTATTTCAGCATAAGCTTTCGTGGGCTATAGCTCACTTCATCGGATGCATAGAATGGAACAGAAGTAAGATGCATTTATACACACAGAAAGAAAGAAATTTTTTTTTACATTAGCATACCAATTCTAAGAGGGCTGTTAAATGTAGATGGGCCATTATCAGCAGGAGAAAAAAAATACCTTTTGAAATGGATTTCTGTGTCAGGTAAATTAACTCAGGAAATGCAATCAATTAGTGTAATGAGCGAACCATTCACAAGTCCTATTTAGCCCCTGGTTAATTGTATCCAATTTGAAAATTAATTCCAGTTCTTCAGTTTCTCGTTGGAGTCTGTTTTGCAAGTTTTTCTGTTTCTAAATCGACACCATCAAATCTTTAATGGAATGGCCAGGAAGATTGAAGTGTTCTACTGGTTTTTGAATGTTATGATTCCTGATGTCAGATTTGTGTCCATTTATTCTTTTGCATAGAGACTGGCCGGTTTGGCCAATGTACATAGCAGAGGGGCATTGCTGGCACATGATGGCATATATCACATTGTTCGATGTGCAGATGAATGAGCCTCTGATGGTGTGGCTAATGTGATTAGGTCCTATGATGGTGTCAGTTGAGTGGATATGAGGACAGAGTTGGCATCGGGCTTTGTTACAAGGATTTGTAACTGGGTTAGTGTTTTTGTTGTGTGGTGTGTGGTTGCTGGTGAGTATTTGTTTCAGGTTGGGGGGCTGTCTGTAAGCGAGGACTGGTCTGTCTCCCAAGATATGTGAGAGTGTGGGATCATTTTATAGGTATAGCTGGGCTTTCATTTTCCAATGTGTGTTACTTTGCATTTATCAACATTTGAATTTCATCTGTAATTTTGTTGCTCAGTCACCCAGTTTTGTGAGATCCCTTTGTAACTCTTCACAGTCTGCATTGGACTTAACTATCTTGAATAGTTTTGCATCTCCTGCAAATTTTGCCACTTAATTTAATATAAGTTGGCAACTAATGGCTTGTTATTATGAAACTTTGGAAAATCACATAAGCACAGTCCTACTAAGGAGAATGTGTTACATGCTGGAAACTTTGCTTTGACAATTTGGCTTTAAAAATCAGGCTATTTCTGATTAGGTCTCAGAACCATATCAGCAAAGTTACTGATCTTGCACAGATCGCATTGGATAGGAATTTCATATAATTTTTGTAGTCCATTTTTTAAAAAAGGGCTAGATGATCTTAGTCCATCGTTAAACTGTGATAAATGTAAAATGATGACATGTAAATTCTTCCACCTAGGTTCAAAACATCTTGATTTATCTGTCTTATTTTGGTGTGCTTCTGTATTTCCTGATGCCAGTGAGGCTCTGACGAGCAAGTGTCAGGAAAAACATAGCAAGATAGCATGGCTTAATGTATGACCCTATAGAAGATTAATGACACACAAAAAGTCTAACTGGCTACATATTAAACTATCACTAGATGTCAGTATTGCAAGTCGTTGTACACTATTGTAACAGGTAGGAAGTGCTGAAGTATAACAACAAAGGCTATTACCATATTACATCTGCCTGAACAGAAGCAGGTTGAACTGCAAATCTCACAGGAGAGCCTGTTATGAGATTTAAAGCAGGGTTTCTAGATCAAAAAGACATTTGGATAAACTCAGGTAATTTCTAAATGCTTACCTGAATCAAACTTTCAGACCTTAGAGGATGCCCATCATAGCTAAATACTCTGGAGCAGATTCTCATTTACACCAAGACCTCTTTACACCCCTCAACAGTTTTGAAGGGGGTCTGAAGGTGGGAGTAAATAAAACATATTGTGGCGTACTCACTGTTCCTCAGTTATTCCTAAGGTGGCTGGTCACTATTGTCAACAAAACTCATTCAGGCAGATGTGCTTTCTATCTTTGACGTTTTGTTTCTGCTACCTCTCCATCTATTAGTAGTAAATGTTTCTTGGTCTTCCAACTTCTGGACTTTAAAAGGATAGGCACTTTGGGGAAAGGCTTTGGGGAAAGGCATTAAGCTTATGGAGAATGGAAGGAATATGAATCAGGTACAGAAAGGTGAGTGAACAAACTGGTTTTCAATATGGATAAAAAATGATGAAATACAAGATGTTAATTTGAGGACAACATGATTATATGCACACTTGAGCAGTTCTGATGCATCATTCATCAGGCCAATGGCTCTGACCCTTTCCACACTACCGTACCCCTTTCAGGAGTCTGATTTGTCTTGCACGCTCCAAGTTTCAACTTGCTTATAAACTTCTTGCTTACAAAATCAGACATAAAAATACAAAAGTGTCACAGCATACTATCATTGAAAAATGCGTACTTTCTCATTTTTACTACATCATTATAAAATAAATCAGTTGACAAAAATATTGTACTTGCATTTCAGTGTGTAGCGTATAGAGCAGTATAAACAAGTTATTGTCTGCATGACATTTTAGTTTGCACTGACTTCGCTAGTCCTTTTTCTGTAGCCTGTTGTAAAACTAGGAAATATCTAGATGAGTTGATGTACCCCCTGGAAGACCTTTTCATATCTCCAGGGGCTTGCATACCCATGGTTCAGAACCACTGCATTACAGGACACAACACATTCACCCCACCAACCAACAGCATACTGCATTGTGTTAGATAATCAAAGACATTTACAAGTCAAATCTATCTGTAACCTTAGTAAAAGTGAACTTTTACACAACCTAAAGCTAACAGAGATGTTTCCATGCATTTAATTAAACGCACACACATATCTAATCCCAATGGAAGCATTTAAAATTTCATTCTGATGTGTTAAAGCCAAACATTACTGCCTTGTGCTAAAGCATGAAAATCAGCCCAACTTAATCAAATCTAACCAGAAACTGATTACAATTAAAGGAAAATTGACTAGTCTGATTTAATTGTTTACTTTTTGCATTTCTTTCAGTATAAATAGTGACGAATGAATTAGATTTAAAATTGTCACATCTAATATAATTCAATTTCTATATAATTTGTTCTTAGATTTTGAAACAAAAAGCCTATTTATTTATTTAAAGTATTGGGGGAACATTTTGAAATTTAGCTGCACAAATGAGAATTGGATCCATGGCTGAGTAAAAAGCTACATGGCTGCTAAAGACCTGAATCTCATATTGGAACTGATTACAGTATTCCATAATTGAACTAGTCCCCAGCACTACTGCATAGACAAGAATTAAGAGATAATACACTCTCTCTCTGCCATAACTACTCAAAGATATAGGAGAGTTAACACATTTTGGAGCTGTCCACGAATCTAAACACTGTGGAATAATATTCTAGGGATAATTAAAAAGATCATAAAATTGAATATTATAACATGTCAGATGTATCCAGCCAGAATGGATTATTATCAGACATGCCATATACAAATGGGTTTTACTGAGTTTAATGGTGGCAATAAAACTTGTAGTATCTAACAAGACCAACGGTTTCTAACAAGTTGCTGCTTCTGAAAGTGTTAGTTGGACTGGAAAATAAACTGACAGATTTCTATGAAATTTAAATGTTTTTCAACTATTTCTTTCGAGTAGGGTGTGTGGGAGGCAAATTTTCAGCCAGCCCAGGGATGCTCACTCAGCTACAATTACCCACCCCTCTTTGGGCATGCTGCAGCAGCCGGTCCCAGGACAGGGCCCTGGTTAGCTGACCCCAGGCACAGGGATATCCCTCTCACCTCTAGAGCCACAATTCATGCAACAATACCACTCAGCTAGAAACACTCCTACTGCCTGGCAAACAACACAGGAGACTAGGGAAAACCGTGAAACTGACTAACATCAAATTATTTATAGAGGCGGGGACCTGTGTTCCAAAGCCCAGTGAGTTGAGAGAGGGTAGGCGGGGTGGGCTCTGCTTGTACCTGGAGGGGTGGGCTCTCCTTAAGGGTCTTAGACTCCATTTGACCCTTCCTCTCTCCATTGTGTAACAACAGAGATAATTTAGATTCAATGGAGAGTCTTACACTTGGCAGAGCTGAAATCGCTGATACTTAGGGCTTGTCTTCACTAAAGCCGGGAGAGCTCGATCTTTTGGTGATCGATTTATCGCGTTTCATCAAGACGCGATAAATCGATCGCCAGCGGCGCCCCTGTCGACTCTGGAACTCCAGCTCGCCTAAAGGAAGCTGGAGTTGACTGGGGAGTGCGCCACCGACTGCCGCCGCCATGAGGACGGCAGGTAAGTCAGCTGTAGATACTTCGAATTCAGCTATGTTATTAACGTAGCTGAATTTGCGTATCTACAGCCGATCTTCCCCCCAGTGAAGACCAGCCATTAGGTGTGAGTGTTAGCCCTGCTTTGGGACAGTGTCTTTGCAAGAGACTGGCCAGGGACAGGGTGCACCAGCAGTAAGGCTCCCACACTAACAGCTGAAATCACTGAGAAATGTGTTAAAGTTCCAGACAATACTCCCTGGGCAGGGGGCTTCTCCTGCTGATATAAGATTGGCATAACTGGCACAGACTGGGAACAGCTGTTCTTTGCTTCTCAGGGCCACGGGAAGCAGAACATAAATTAGAGCAGCCCTGAGGTGAAGGTTCTGGGCGTTCGATGCTCCAGAATATGCCTCCTTCTTCCCCCTCCCCCATTCCTACGCCAATCACAGGACAGATGAACTGAGAATTGGAGCCTAGGTATCTGAACCTGAAATTTAAAAAAAATAATTCAATGACGTATCCATAAAATAACTAAAAAATACCTTAGCAGAGACTCAAAACTCCTGACAATAGAATATTTTCAAAATGCTTTATTTTATAATGAAGTAACAAGGCCTGATCCTGGAGCCACTGAAATCAATGGCAAAAACTCTGACTGGGCAGAATAGGAGCAAGATCCGGGCAGTATTTATTGTTTGTATTTCTAGAGGCTGCTTAACCTGCAGTGCACACACTCTCATTCTAGCCCTCTTTATCTTAAATTTCTACAGTCGCGTAGCTCCCACAATGAGATGCCATTCAGAAGCTAGTGATTTTGAGCCTTACCTGATCTTTTCACTTGTCATTCTACAAGCAGCAAGGCAAATGCTCGGCCAATTCCATGTTGTCCTTCAGAAGTGTGACAAGAAAAACAATTGTTTTAAAAAGCCGTGAATGTCACATTAGCTTTCCGGTGGCAGGCAATGTTTTACTTTCATTGCAATATATTGTCTCTTGCCTATTTAGCATCTGAATTGGGGTTTTCCTTTTCTTTTATGATCTTTTCCTGCCAAAGCTAGGTTAATACTTTAAAACACTCCCTAAGAATGAAAGTCCGATGCTTTTATGAAACTAATTTATACACAATATCAGTTTCCATAAACATTACTTAATGATACATTGGACCTTGTTATGTTTAAGTGCTATCTCTAGTTGCCTTATGTATTGCCTGAGTGTGTACTGCTTTTGGAACCACAGCGATCTTTAGTGACACGTACTGAAATTTCACTTTCCCTTCTTAACTTTTCAGTGGAATGAAGTACTGTATTGAGTGAATTCTCACGGTGTACAATCAAGGGTAAATTTTGATATTTTTGCAGTAAAAACCCCATTGAAGTCAATGAAAGTATTGTAGCAAAAATCCTGCTTGATGGTTTGAAAATTGCCCATCATTCAACATGAAAAGCAGTGTTCATAGATACATCACTTTAAATTAAGGCTTTGTCATGTGGTCTATTCCTTAATTATGGACTAACAGATAATGTGGTGAAATTAGGGCTGTCAAATTATTAAAAAAAGTAATCCCGATTAATTGTGAGATTAAAAAAAAAGTCAATTAATTGAAGTTTTAATCACATTGTTAAACAATAATGGAATACTACTATACTGGGGCTTTGGTTATATGGACTACATAGCTTGCAGATCCACTTCCACCCTCCTGATCTGCCCTCAGTCTGCTTTTGTGACCTCTCTATGGATGTTTCTCTATAATAGTTCCATTGCACTTTGGACCTTCATGTTCCCTTGGAGAGGGCAGTGGAACTTCTAGAGACTGTTTGTCAGAGATGCAGCTGAGGATTATGGAAAAGTGGTGCTGATTCTTTTTGGCAAGACGTCTGGCAGAGCATAGCACTCTGATGATTACTCCTGATCTGACGACATGATACAAGCTGAAGCTAATGAGCACTGGAGGTTGATGTGCAGTAAGAACACTGTTTCCAATGTATACCATTAGGAATATGAAGCCACTGCATGGAGAGAGATACTGTTTTGTGGGAACTATAAGAAACATTTTCTCTTTTAGCTATTCTGCATATTTAAATAAAGAACTGCTCCACTCTGGCAGGAAGAGGTGCCCTGAAATTGAGAAAATGCCTGGTACATATTGCACTATTGACATATGCCTCTTCCCCGGGTCTTTGGCATTGCAACTTTGAGTTCAGCAACACACAGGGCCGGTGACAGTGGGGGACAAGGGGGACAACTGTACTGGGCCCCGGTACACAGCTGTACCCCCTTGTCGCCAGCGCTAGTCAGCCCCCTCCCCCGGCCCCCAGCAGCCTCCCCTGCCCCCCTTTGCTTCTCCCGGCCGGGCCACGCGGAGCCCCAGCGCGCGGCGGCTCTGCGCCCCCAGAGGGGGAGAGCGCATGCGGGGGGAGGGGGGCGTGTCCTGCCTCTGCCTGGGGCGGGGGCTGCCGGGCTCCCTCTTCCCCGCCCAGCAGCATTAGCGGGCGCCAGGGAGCAAGCCGGTCACGCTGGCGGGGGGCACCGTGCCCCTTGTGCGGTCAGAACAGGGCCGGAGGGGGGGGGGCCCCGCGGGCGGCGGGAGACCGGCCAGGGGAGGCGGTGGGAGACTGGGGGGGGGGGCCACAAACGATCAGCGTATGGGGCCCCAAAATTTCTGTCGCCGGCCCTGGCAACACATAACTATATTTAGAAATCATGGCTCGTGTTTAAGCTGAGAGTTAGGATGCCCTCCTATTCTGAAGCCCCTTAACAGGGCTCCTTACAACATATCCTGGTCCATTCTGGTAACTGAAGGACAAGAACTCTATAAATTCAGACTTTTTTTTTCTCAAGTGTTTCTGAGGCACCTTGAGTTAAACAGTTAATTAGCAAAAACAAACACAAGCTGCCTCTGAAAACAATCTGAATAAAAGTTACATCACTTCTCAATTACTCACGTTTCACTTGGATGCAATTTCACATGTAAGAATACTACTGATTCTCCATTCATCCATAGAGTTTTCCAAGATTATTAGTGAAGACCTGAAGTTTTTATATAAAAAGCAAAGAGGAAAAAGAAAAGTTGGTTATGGTGGTAGAAATCTTTTAAGCATTACCGTATATACTCGAGTATAAGCCGAGTTTTTCAGCCCACTTTTTGGGCTGAAAAAAGCCGCCTCGGCTTATACTCGAGTCAGTGAAAAATGTGCGCCCCGGTTCCTCCCCTCCCCGCCGGGAAAAAAAAAGCACCTCGCTCTCCCGTCCCCGCCGCGCGGGCGGGCTGCCGGGAGCGTCCCGGTTCCTCCCCTCCCCGCCGCGGGCGGGCTGCCCGGTTCCTCCCCTCCCCGCCGGGGAAAAAAAAAAAAAAAAAAAAGCGCCTCGCTCTCCCGTCCCCGCCGCGCGGGCGGGATGCCGGGAGCGTCCCGGTTCCCCCCTCCCCGCCGCGGGCGGGCTGCTGGGAGCGCAGCCCGCCCGCGGCGGGGAGGGGGGAACCGGGACGCTCCCGGCAGCCCGCCCGCGCGGCGGGGACGGGAGAGCGAGGCGCTTTTTTTTTTTTTTTTTTCCGGCGGGGAGGGGAGGAACCGGGGCGTAATGCATATTTACTCTCCTTTAGGCAGGTTGAGCCAATAATGATTGCAATCAATACAACAGTCTTTAATCAGTATAGTTTTATTATAGAAGCTTCAAGGGTCTCCAACTATCAGATGCACTCACTTACATTTTGTGGGTGATTTACCGGATGTACCTTGTGAAAACTACTAAAAGAAGTTTAAAATGTATTTTCATTTGGAGTGAGTGAAAATCCTGATAGATACGGTATCTATTTTTATTTTTGAAATTTACCGGTAGCTGCTGCATTTCCCACCCTAGGCTTATACTCGAGTCAATAACTTTTCCAGCTTTTTGTGGTAAAATTAGGTGCATCGGCTTATATTCGGGTCGACCTATACTCGAGTATATACGGTATGTATCATAAGGAAGTAAGAAAGAAACCTTCTACTAGATCACAGATCACATCTAAATGCCTTTACCCTGACTATACTGTTTCCTACACCCCACTTGTGGTATTGGGGACTGTGCCTTTAAGGGCTGAACTTCCCAGATAGAATCTGGGTGGAGTGCTGTGATAGTGAATCTCTACCCAAAAATAATACACATTTTTTCAATGAGAACTTAGTCTGTTCTCACTGCTGAACATTGTGTGCATTTCTCAACACTATGCAGAAGTCTCCAGGTACAGATGTTGAGAAAATGCTGAGTGCTCAGAATTAGCACTTTGCCTCCTTGCTCCTCTTTCATCAGTTTCCAGCTGGTGGGATCAAGCCCAAGAAGAAGGTTTCACTCCATTTTCCACCCAGAAACAGTTTAAAAAGTGTCAGTGATGATAAATAAAATATTAACAATGTTCTCTTATCCTTATGTGCAAATTCCTCTTTGTTGAAATATTTATGGTTAATCTTACTGTTACTGAACTGCAATGAAAATTTAATTAGCTTTGTGTAACCGAGGTAACTTTCTCACTAATATAGCAAATCAGAATATTGCTATTTTATTGTCATATAATCAGCATCATTATAGTGATGTATTTCTCATCCAAAATATTGTATTAATTATTAACTTGTGCATATGAAGCTTGTTCAGATGACAACACTGAAGCAGGATGATTAGGAGTTACCAATAAATACTAATACTACAACTACTTTATAACCACTTAATAAAAATACATCTAAAGTAATTTTGCAAACTGTAATTCAGTTTTCTTAACATCCTTGCACATTATAGGTTTTTTTTTAACATCTGTGAATTGTTTATTATTGTGGTGTAAAATAGTCATGAGTTTGTAGAATTCTAAATATGGCACTGGAGGAAATATGTAAAGAAGACTGCAGAATGTCAGTCTAATATCTGGAAAGTAATGCTGACTGAACTTCTGGTTCTGATTTTGTTAATAATTTACAAATGTGACTGTTAGGTCACTATGAACTTATCAAAGTGTTTGTACTTCAACGGAGGGGGTGTAGCTCCTCAGATGAACTAACCGTATGTATCTAACCACATGAAGTGCAAGAAAAACTTTCTTTTCCCTTGATGCTGGGGCTGAAACCAGCCCAGATGTAACTTACAGTAGCCCTTAGACTGCTCTACATTACAGTAGCTGGGGTGCTCTCATAAGGCCTATTCTTGGCAACTAAGGTTCAGTGTCATCCTTGATATGCTCTCATCATGTGGAAAGGGAGGGAGTGGGTTTCATAGAGGCAGCTACGCTGACTTGATACCATCTCAGGATTCCTCTACATAAAATACCTTGTTTCCCTTTTAGAAAGGTGTGAAATACCAGGGTACAATCCAGACTAATGATCAGCTGTGTCACCCCTGCCCTGCTGCCTTGGGTGCCTTACAATGCCCAGCTGCCACCTGGGTTGCTTGCAGGTAGCCTTACAGCATGCAAGCTATAGCACGTCATGTGCGTAACTGCCATCCACGCCAGCCTTGCTTATGCAGCATGGTGACTCCAATACCCCCAGTCTTAGATTTCCTCCCAGACATGCACGTTCTTGTTCTGCTTAGTCTTCTCCTGGACCATACAAGAATAATACATGTACAACTTGTCACCCCCACATAGAGTTACCCAGACGCTTCAATTTAAACACACTCGATTAGATAAAACAATAAAACAAGCTTATTAACTACATAGAAAGATTTGATGTGAGCAAAGTAATGAGGCATAAAAGTCAGAAATAGTTACAAGAAAAATAAAGATCAGACATTTACTAATCCCTAATTTAACAAACTATATCTTATTCAAGCAAAGTTTCTCACCACATGCTTTCAGCAGCTTTACTGACCAAATCCTATAGGTCAGGACCCCTTCCCCAGGGTCCAACAACTGCTTTCCTTATTGCTTCAGGTACTGCAAAGGTGACAGGCAGGATGGGGGTGTGTGTGGGAGCGGGGGAAGGCAGGGGAAAAGGGGAGCCCAGGATGTTTGTCATTTTTAAAAATAGTTTCAGCCCCTCTCTTGAAAAACAATTCCAGTTAGGCACTAGAGACAGAGTCAATGGGAAAGGATGTTCCCTGCTGGCTTTTTCTCCCGTATGAGCTTCCTTGATGAGTCTCTTTATTACTTAAATGCAAATATTGCAGAGCACATATTCCTTTGTTTAGGGCAGACCTGTTTGCCAACCTCAGGGACGTGCTGTGGGGTTTGGAACATCTCTGACTAATATCATACATGGAAATGTTATAACTACATACAATGTTCCCACACATTTTATTGGGACAATACTGACCAGTAAATGAATGTTCAAATGATACTTTACAAGACATGTCTTATACATAAACTATTACAATAGTGTGTAGGGGGTGAACACAGGGATACATTTTGTCAGAGAAGCATGGCTGAGGATCCGGCCTAATGAGAGCATGGAAACAGCAGAGAGGTAAAAGGAGGAGAAGTGGTGAGGGGAAGGGAGAGAGTACAGGAAAGGATGAGGAGGATGAAGCTGGAATGCATTGTGAAAGTAATTAGTGATGTGAAGACAGGTAAGTACATCAAAACAAGGGGAAATGAAGTCAGTTGGTGGTGAGAGTCTAGAGCAGGGGTGGGGAACCTTTTTTCTGCGAAGGGCCATTTGGACCTTTATAATGTCATTCGCAGGCCGGTTGCCGCCCCCTCTCCCCCCCCCCCCCCCGAGGAAGCCCAGACTGGCCATGGGAGTTGAGATGCCAGCTGGCAAGGGGCCAGCGGGGGAAACACCAAAGCAGTGGCAGGCAGAGTGCTTAGCCCTGCACTGCTTTGGGGTTTCCCCCGCTGGCCCCTTGCCAGCTGGGGTCCTGCCGCCTGCCCCAGTCAGCTCCCGCTGTCAGCCTGGGTGTAGGGGGTGACCCTCCTTTACCCCCACCCACCCTCCCACCATCTATCCACCTTCCTCCCCCACCCCTGCCTGGCCCGGCCTGGCCCATCCCATGGAACCTAACCTCCTCCCATCCCAGCTTCCTGCCCCCCATGCCTGACCTGCCCAGCCCAGCCTCCCCCCCACCAAACCTCCTTCCCTCCCGCACCCACCCCATCCAGCCTAGTCTCCCCCCCACTGCCCTCTTGCCTGCCCCCCAGCCCAGCCCCCCCCCACCCCCTTGACCGTCAGCTCCCCGCGGCTCCTCCTTACCCCGCCCAGGTAATGGTGGCCACGCGGCGCCGGCGGCTCCCCCAGGTGCTTCCTTCCTCTTCACCGAGCGCGGAGCCGCAAAGCACCTGGGGGAGCCGCCAGCCAGGGACGCGCGCGGGCCGGATGGAAGGCTTTGGCGGGCCGTATAAGGCCTGCGGGCCGGAGGTTCCCCACCCCTGGTCTAGAGTCATGGGTTGTCACCTGATGGAATGGTTGAGCCACATTCATGAGGGGAGCTGGAGTAGCACAGAATATTGTAATGTGCTTCTGAGGTAGAGTGAGTCTTGATGCAGAGTGAGAAGGCAGCTGGTGGGGCCTCAAGGTGGTAGTGGGTGCAGCTGAGACCCAGCAGGGTGTCTTATGGTTCAGTGAGGGAGGATGGGCAATGTTATGGTAGCCCCTGCTGCCCCTTGCAATTCTGCTGTCATTCTGAATGTGTTAAATTTAAAGAATGAATACTGCGTTGGGAACTGTAATTAAATGTATGTGTATTCCTTAAGTAGAAAAAGAGACTAAATTATTCAATCCAAATTATTCACTCAGTTCTGACCACACAGCGATATCTGACGTATCACAGGGTTTCTGTAAGTGTACTGTTGGAAATAAGGCCCCGATTAATCAAGATATTTAAATATATAGGTAACTTTAAGACCCGGAGTAGTCTCCATTAGAATCAGTGGGGATGCTCACATCAGCAAACTTGGGCACATGCTCAACTACCTTGCTGAGTTGGTGACTAATTGTGATACCTCCTTGTATACCACTATCTGGTTGGTAATTTCTTTTTAGTAGTCCACAGTCATATAGTATTTTATGATTTCATGCTCTATCAGGAGAATATGCCAAAATAATTAGTTCCCATCATTTCTAATGGTGCTAGTGGTGATATATTACTGCAAACAATGCATTGTGTTTCAGGCCAACAAGAAATAATTTGTGTCACTGTTGTGATGGGAGAAATATGCCCACTTTATGAATATTTGCAGACACATAATTCCTTCTGATTTCTCTAGAGTTTGTAAAATGTCAGCTAATTTAATACTTTCACTTAAGAATTCAGATTATCCACTTAAATTTAAAATTCTTTTTGGAATGCTAATTTACCACTTACTATATATGAACAAATAATGATTCCTTACGTTAGAATGTTTTATGAGGAAATACCAAGGGATTCGGGCAAGAGGAGGAAAAAATGTACTGAGCTTCATTGCAAAGAGACTTGAGTTTGTGTTCTAAGTTACTCTGTTAAAACAGCAATTTTATGCTTTTGTATCCAATTTTATGCTTATGTAACAATGATCAAACCCTCTTTTTAGCAACCCTGGAATCCAAAGTAGCATGGGTTCATTACATCCCATCATTGACCTCAGTCCTGTGATGAGCTCTGTATGGGCTTATTAGCAGAACTGAGGCATAGATGCCTAATCCTAGCAGGTGCTCTGAGTTTCTCCTAGCAAGAGTCGAGAATCTTCAACCTTCATTCTCTTCTAGTGGAGTTATAAACACTCAGTGCCTCCTAGGATCTGGCCTTCAGTCCATTATGCTACACTGCTGCTTTTGGACTGAGCAGGAGGAATGGTTCCCTATAGCTCTCCCCACTAGCATTAGTAAGTACTTTCTGGAGGATGGGATAGTACAGGCTGGAGTGTTGCTGGCTCAGTTTCTAGTCCCATTGCATGTATGCTGTCTCCGTCTGTCTCCTAAGAGATGTCGAAGGAAACGTAAGGTGTTCAGATTTTGATCTTTAAAAAAAATCAATTTGCTATACAAGTACAGAACAATCTTGGGATGCAATATTTAAAAGATGTTTCTATTTTTGCATGTAATACAAGAATTAAATCCAGGAAATAAAAATCTGTATAGAATTTCCAACGTATTTAGAATGAAGTTTGAATTTGAATTTTCTGTGCTAAGTTCATTACTTTCCACTTGTAGCAACTTCCTTATCTGGTATTTTCCAAGTGCATTCTCATCCCTTTTAACATTATACTGTGCTTCATCATCTTCATTTTCTGAGTCTGACCTTTAAAAAACTGTAAATCTATTTAAGAGATATAATGCAAATTACCTTAATAAAGACATAATTATTGAGAATAGTAAAATAATATATCCTTTGGAGCATATTTCCTTAATTTTTGTATATGTCTTATCAGAATGCTGAACTCTTGAGATCAAAATTGTGATGTTGGCTTTTTTCAGATCTGATCCTGCAATTCTTGCTCATGAGTAGCCCCACTGAAGGAAATGCAGGAGTAAAAATTAGTTAGTGAAAGCTGCAGGATCAGGTTCTGAAATAATTGAGGTTAAGTCATTAATCTTTCTAGTTTAATTTTCCAGTCTTTGTATAGTCTGGTAGGAGCAGCAAAAATCCTGTGTTATAATTTGATCATTTATTATTCATTGTGAATAATATTTTGATGGACTGTATTTGTACAGCCTCCTAAGTTTATGATAAAAGGGAATATTAAAGTTAGCCAAGGTGGCCATACTGTTCCTTGCTTTACATTTTTAGAGTAGTGCTTTATTTTAAGATAGGATTTCATGTTGTCATACTGTAGCCTAGTTGATGCCATTATAAGATGTAAATAAACAAAAAATCTTGAAAGTTTTAAATAAAGTAGAAATGGAAATAGAGTGGTAGCGGCTCCAGAGGACTGGTGATGAGGGACCTGTGTTTTCGTGCCCAGAGTCACCATCACCAATGGAAAGGAGGAGGAGAAAAAGCCACAAGAGATGCCTAAGTATGTGGGCCAGGGACTCATCATAAGGGTTCTTAAACACTTCCTGTCAGGACTGAGCACTTTCAATTGAACCAGGCTAGTCTGTAGGCTGATTAATGATCTTATCTGGGTTTGCAGTAGGATCTCCTGATTGGCTGGCCTGCCTGATTAGCTGAAGGGAGCCTGCAGGTCTGCTTTTAAGCTCAGCAGAAGCAGCTGGTTTTGGGCTGCTCAATCTTTCTGTCTGCAGTTGTGAGCACGCTTTTTCCTCTGCATTGCTCCTGTCCTTTTCCAATCTTGTTTCTACCTTGTTCCCGTCTTGTTCCAGCCTTGCTCTGGTCCTGTCCCTGCATTGTTCCTGACCTGCTCCAGCCCTGCATTCCCTTCCTGTTTCTTGTCTCCAGCTCTGACCCTAGGCCCCAGCTCTGGTTCTTTGCTTCCTCAGCCACTGAGCTGGATTACCAGTACCTGGCCCTGACACTTTCTGTTCTCCAACATTATTACATTGGTTGGATTTTTTTGGTTCATTCTCCCCATGTTGTGCCTGACTCTATAGTAGGGCAGTTAAAGTGAAGGACAGTTTGGAGCAACAATGGGTGAAGCAGATTGACTGGGAATAATGGTTTGGAATACCCAATTGTGCCAGGAGTGTGGCATGCACATCTAGTAAGGGACAGCCCTTGTCCTGAAGAGCTTAAAGTCTAAACATACCAGATAGATGAAGGATTACATTACGATTTCCTGGGGCCCTAGGCCAGAGCAAGTGGGGGGGCCTCTCCCAACCCCTTCTGCCTGCAGCCCTTCCTCCATTCTGCCCCTTCTACCTGTGGTCCTGCCCACAGCCCCACCCCTTTCTGCCTATTCTATGCCCCCCTTCCATCTACGGTTACCCTCTTTCTGCTCCCCCACTGCAGCACTGTAGCCTTTTTTTGCTTCTTTCTACCCCACTCCTCAGAAGCCCCAAGTCAGGAGAAGCTCTGTTCCTGTGCCATGGCCCAGAGTTTCAGTGGGGGTCTGGATGCTGGGGCTTACCCTGCCATCCCTGGTGCTTCTGTGGGGGACCAGGGTCAGTGCGTTGGGGCTTCTCCCACCATGTCTGCCAGGGTGTGGGGACAGGTGTGGGGGCCCTGTCCCCATCCTGCAGTTTCTGCCTGGGTCAGGGCCACTGGGGGTGGGGGGTGGGGGGAAGGATTCCCTCATCCTGTGGCTTCTGTTGCAGATGGGGTTCAATGGGTGATGCTAATGGGGATTTTTCACCCTGCCCACCTCGTGCTGTCACTGTGGAGTGGGGTTGGGGCATGAGAGCTTCTGCTGCACTGGTGGCTGGGACTCTGGGCTTCCGGTACCCAGCAACAGATTTTTTCCGGGGGGCCGTTAGTTGGCTGGGATCCCTGGGCATGGACCTCATGTCTAATGCACTACTGTGAAGGAAGTAACATGATCACTGAATTAGAGATGCCGAGAGGTTAAAGAATTTACCCTGGGTCACACAGATTTAGAAATGAAACCCAGATCTCCTGAGTCCCAATCCTGTGCCTTAACCCAACACGGGGTTACTTTAGCTTGTGGGTTCAACTGCAGCCACTGAAATCATGAAACCAAAGACGCCAAAACACCAAGGGTGTGTGTGTGCAGAACTGCGTTCATTTGTGCACAAGAAACTGCATATGCCTCCATAGCTTGGGCACTACATCCTGGTGGTACCGCTCCTGGCCATATCACTGTGCAATGATGTCAGAGTTGTATGCTGCTAGGGAAGTCTGAAGGGCAAAATCCTCCAGAAGGAGCACTGGGAGATGGATGTGGGAGAGAACTGGAGCAATGTCTCCTTGTGTCCTGGTCTCCAGGAAGCAGGAATGCTAAAATAGGGAAAGAACAAGTTAAAAATTACTTAGCCAAGTTAGATGTATTCAAGTCACCAGGCCCTGATGAAATATATCCTAGAATACTCAAGGAGCTGACTGAGGAGATATCTGAGCCATTCGTGATTATCTTCAAAAAGTCATGGAAGACAGGAGAAATTCCAGAGGACTGGAAAAGGGTAAATGTAGTTGCCATCTATAAAAAGGGAATTACAGACCAGTCAGTTTAAATTCAGTACCCCAGAAAGATTTGCAAGCACCTACAAGATAATAAGGTGATAAGTAACAGCATGCATTTGTCAAGAACAAATTGCGTCAAACCAACCTAATAGCTTTCTTTGACAGAATGACAAGCCTTGTGAATGAAGTTGGGGAGGTGGGGGAAGGGTAATTTGGTATATCTTGACTTTAGTAAGGCTTTTGATACTGGCTTGCATGACCTGCTAATAAACAAACTAGGGAAATATAACCTAGATACTATAAGGTGGGTGGATAACTGATCGGAAAACTATTCCCAGAGAGTAGTTATCAATGGTTCACAGGCAAGCTGGAAGGGAAAGTTATTTACTTGGCATTGGCCACTGTAGGCAGACAGGATACTGGGCTGGACTGACCTTTGGTCTGACCCAGTATGGCCATTCTTATGTTCTTGTGACATAATGAATGGTCTGCAGGGATCAGTTTTGGGTCCAGTTCTGTTAAATATCTTCATCAATGATTTAGATAATGGCATAGAGCAGGGGTCGGGAACCTATGGCTCGCGAGCCAGATGTGGCTCTTTTGAGCCTGTCATCTGGCTCGCGGCGCTGCTGTGACGGCTGGGGGGCGGGGGAGGCGGTGTGGCGCGGCTCTGAAAGCAAAGCTGGGGGGCGGGGGAGGCGGTGTGGCCCGGCTCTGAAAGCGAGGCTGGGGGGGGGGGGAGGCGGTGTGGCGCGGCTCTGAAAGCGAGGCTGGGGGGCGTGTCACTCCTCTCCTTCCCTCGCTGGAGTTCGGTCACAGCAGCGTGACCCAGCGAACAAGTAAGCAGGGGGGGGGGGAGCCGTTTGCCAGGGAGCATGGAGAGGAGGCTGGGCTGGGAGCAGAGATAAGCCGTTTGCAAGGGAGCATGGAGAGGAGGCTGGGCTGGGAGAAGAGATAAGCCGTTTGCAAGGGAGCATGGAGGGGAGGCAGGGCTGGGAGCAGAGATAAGCCGTTTGCCAGGGAGCATGGAGAGGAGGCAGGGCTGGGAGCAGAGATAAACCGTTTGCCAGGGAGCATGGAGAGGAGGCTGGGCTGGGAGCAGAGATAAGCCGTTTGCAAGGGAGCAGGGAGGGGAGGCAGGGCTGGGAGCAGAGATAAACCGTTTGCAAGGGAGCATGGAGAGGAGGCTGGGCTGGGAGCAGAGATAAGCCGTTTGCCAGGGAGCATGGAGAGGAGGCTGGGCTGGGAGCAGAGATAAGCCGTTTGCAAGGGAGCATGGAGAGGAGGCTGGGCTGGGAGCAGAGATAAGCCGTTTGCAAGGGAGCATGGAGGGGAGGCAGGGCTGGGAGCAGAGATAAGCCGTTTGCCAGGGAGCATGGAGAGGAGGCAGGGCTGGGAGCAGAGATAAACCGTTTGCCAGGGAGCATGGAGAGGAGGCTGGGCTGGGAGCAGAGATAAGCCGTTTGCAAGGGAGCATGGAGGGGAGGCAGGGCTGGGAGCAGAGATAAACCGTTTGCAAGGGAGCATGGAGAGGAGGCTGGGCTGGGAGCAGAGATAAGCCGTTTGCCAGGGAGCATGGAGAGGAGGCTGGGCTGGGAGCAGAGATAAGCCGTTTGCAAGGGAGCATGGAGAGGAGGCTGGGCTGGGAGCAGAGATAAGCCGTTTGCAAAGGAGCATGGAGGGGAGGCAGGGCTGGGAGCAGAGATAAGCCGTTTGCCAGGGAGCATGGAGAGGAGGCAGGGCTGGGAGCAGAGATAAACCGTTTGCCAGGGAGCATGGAGAGGAGGCTGGGCTGGGAGCAGAGATAAGCCGTTTGCAAGGGAGCATGGAGGGGAGGCAGGGCTGGGAGCAGAGATAAGCCGTTTGCCAGGGAGCATGGAGAGGAGGCTGGGCTGGGAGCAGAGATAAGCCGTTTGCCAGGGAGCATGGAGAGGAGGCTGGGCTGGGAGCAGAGATAAGCCGTTTGCAAGGGAGCATGGAGGGGAGGCAGGGCTGGGAGCAGAGATAAGCTGTTTGCCAGGGAGCATGGAGAGGAGGCTGGGCTGGGAGCAGAGATAAGCCGTTTGCAAGGGAGCATAGAGGGGAGGCAGGGCTGGGAGTAGAGATAAGCCGTTTGCAAGGGAGCATGGAGAGGAGGCTGGGCTGGGAGCAGAGATAAGCCGTTTGCAAGGGAGCATGGAGAGGAGGCTGGGCTGGGAGCAGAGATAAGCCGTTTGCCAGGGAGCATGGAGAGGAGGCTGGGCTGGGAGCAGAGATAAGCCGTTTGCAAGGGAGCATGGAGGGGAGGCAGGGCTGGGAGCAGAGATAAGCTGTTTGCAAGGGAGCATGGAGGGGAGGCAGGGCTGGGAGCAGAGATAAGCCGTTTGCCAGGGAGCATGGAGAGGAGGCTGGGCTGGGAGCAGAGATAAGCCGTTTGCAAGGGAGCATGGAGAGGAGGCTGGGCTGGGAGCAGAGATAAACCGTTTGCAAGGGATCATGGAGGGGAGGCAGGGCTGGGAGCAGAGATAAGCCGTTTGCAAGGGAGCATGGAGAGGAGGCTGGGCTGGGAGCAGAGATAAACCGTTTGCAAGGGAGCATGGAGGGGAGGCAGGGCTGGGAGCAGAGATAAGCCGTTTGCAAGGGAGCATGGAGAGGAGGCTGGGCTGGGAGCAGAGATAAGCCGTTTGCAAGGGAGCATGGAGAGGAGGCTGGGCTGGGAGCAGAGATAAACCGTTTGCAAGGGAGCATGGAGGGGAGGCAGGGCTGGGAGCAGAGATAAGCCGTTTGCAAGGGAGCATGGAGGGGAGGCAGGGCTGGGAGCAGAGATAAACCGTTTGCAAGGGAGCATGGAGAGGAGGCTGGGCTGGGAGCAGAGATAAACCGTTTGCCAGGGAGCATGGAGAGGAGGCAGGGCTGGGAGCAGAGATAAGCCGTTTGCCAGGGAGCATGGAGAGGAGGCAGGGCTGGGAGCAGAGATAAGCCGTTTGCCAGGGAGCATGGAGGGGAGGCAGGGCTGGGAGCAGAGATAAACCGTTTGCAAGGGAGCATGGAGGGGAGGCAGGGCTGGGAGCAGAGATAAACCGTTTGCAAGGGAGCATGGAGGGGAGGCAGGGCTGGGAGCAGAGATAAGCCGTTTGCAAGGGAGCATGGAGGGGAGGCTGGGCTGGGAGCAGAGATAAACCGTTTGCAAGGGAGCATGGAGAGGAGGCTGGGCTGGGAGCAGAGATAAACCGTTTGCAAGGGAGCATGGAGAGGAGGCTGGGCTGGGAGCAGAGATAAACCGTTTGCCAGGGAGCATGGAGAGGAGGCTGGGCTGGGAGCAGAGATAAACCGTTTGCCAGGGAGCATGGAGAGGAGGCTGGGCTGGGAGCAGAGATAAGCCGTTTGCCAGGGAGCATGGAGAGGAGGCTGGGCTGGGAGCAGAGATAAGCCGTTTGCCAGGGAGCATGGAGAGGAGGCTGGGCTGGGAGCAGAGATAAGCCGTTTGCAAGGGAGCATGGAGGGGAGGCAGGGCTGGGAGCAGAGATAAGCCGTTTGCCAGGGAGCATGGAGAGGAGGCTGGGCTGGGAGCAGAGATAAGCCGTTTGCAAGGGAGCATGGAGGGGAGGCAGGGCTGGGAGTAGAGATAAGCCGTTTGCAAGGGAGCATGGAGGGGAGGCTGGGCTGGGAGCAGAGATAAGCCGTTTGCAAGGGAGCATGGAGAGGAGGCTGGGCTGGGAGCAGAGATAAGCCGTTTGCCAGGGAGCATGGAGAGGAGGCTGGGCTGGGAGCAGAGATAAGCCGTTTGCAAGGGAGCATGGAGGGGAGGCAGGGCTGGGAGCAGAGATAAGCCGTTTGCAAGGGAGCATGGAGGGGAGGCAGGGCTGGGAGCAGAGATAAGCCGTTTGCCAGGGAGCATGGAGAGGAGGCTGGGCTGGGAGCAGAGATAAGCCGTTTGCCAGGGAGCATGGAGGGGAGGCAGGGCTGGGAGCAGAGATAAGCCGTTTGCCAGGGAGCATGGAGAGGAGGCTGGGCTGGCAGCAGAGATAAGCCGTTTGCCAGGGAGCATGGAGAGGAGGCTGGGCTGGGAGCAGAGATAAGCCGTTTGCAAGGGAGCATGGAGGGGAGGCAGGGCTGGGAGCAGAGATAAGCTGTTTGCCAGGGAGCATGGAGAGGAGGCTGGGCTGGGAGCAGAGATAAGCCGTTTGCAAGGGAGCATAGAGGGGAGGCAGGGCTGGGAGTAGAGATAAGCCGTTTGCAAGGGAGCATGGAGAGGAGGCTGGGCTGGGAGCAGAGATAAGCCGTTTGCAAGGGAGCATGGAGAGGAGGCTGGGCTGGGAGCAGAGATAAGCCGTTTGCCAGGGAGCATGGAGAGGAGGCTGGGCTGGGAGCAGAGATAAGCCGTTTGCAAGGGAGCATGGAGGGGAGGCAGGGCTGGGAGCAGAGATAAGCTGTTTGCAAGGGAGCATGGAGGGGAGGCAGGGCTGGGAGCAGAGATAAGCCGTTTGCCAGGGAGCATGGAGAGGAGGCTGGGCTGGGAGCAGAGATAAGCCGTTTGCAAGGGAGCATGGAGAGGAGGCTGGGCTGGGAGCAGAGATAAACCGTTTGCAAGGGATCATGGAGGGGAGGCAGGGCTGGGAGCAGAGATAAGCCGTTTGCAAGGGAGCATGGAGAGGAGGCTGGGCTGGGAGCAGAGATAAACCGTTTGCAAGGGAGCATGGAGGGGAGGCAGGGCTGGGAGCAGAGATAAGCCGTTTGCAAGGGAGCATGGAGAGGAGGCTGGGCTGGGAGCAGAGATAAGCCGTTTGCAAGGGAGCATGGAGAGGAGGCTGGGCTGGGAGCAGAGATAAACCGTTTGCAAGGGAGCATGGAGGGGAGGCAGGGCTGGGAGCAGAGATAAGCCGTTTGCAAGGGAGCATGGAGGGGAGGCAGGGCTGGGAGCAGAGATAAACCGTTTGCAAGGGAGCATGGAGAGGAGGCTGGGCTGGGAGCAGAGATAAACCGTTTGCCAGGGAGCATGGAGAGGAGGCAGGGCTGGGAGCAGAGATAAGCCGTTTGCCAGGGAGCATGGAGAGGAGGCAGGGCTGGGAGCAGAGATAAGCCGTTTGCCAGGGAGCATGGAGGGGAGGCAGGGCTGGGAGCAGAGATAAACCGTTTGCAAGGGAGCATGGAGGGGAGGCAGGGCTGGGAGCAGAGATAAACCGTTTGCAAGGGAGCATGGAGGGGAGGCAGGGCTGGGAGCAGAGATAAGCCGTTTGCAAGGGAGCATGGAGGGGAGGCTGGGCTGGGAGCAGAGATAAACCGTTTGCAAGGGAGCATGGAGAGGAGGCTGGGCTGGGAGCAGAGATAAACCGTTTGCAAGGGAGCATGGAGAGGAGGCTGGGCTGGGAGCAGAGATAAACCGTTTGCCAGGGAGCATGGAGAGGAGGCTGGGCTGGGAGCAGAGATAAACCGTTTGCCAGGGAGCATGGAGAGGAGGCTGGGCTGGGAGCAGAGATAAGCCGTTTGCCAGGGAGCATGGAGAGGAGGCTGGGCTGGGAGCAGAGATAAGCCGTTTGCCAGGGAGCATGGAGAGGAGGCTGGGCTGGGAGCAGAGATAAGCCGTTTGCAAGGGAGCATGGAGGGGAGGCAGGGCTGGGAGCAGAGATAAGCCGTTTGCCAGGGAGCATGGAGAGGAGGCTGGGCTGGGAGCAGAGATAAGCCGTTTGCAAGGGAGCATGGAGGGGAGGCAGGGCTGGGAGTAGAGATAAGCCGTTTGCAAGGGAGCATGGAGGGGAGGCTGGGCTGGGAGCAGAGATAAGCCGTTTGCAAGGGAGCATGGAGAGGAGGCTGGGCTGGGAGCAGAGATAAGCCGTTTGCCAGGGAGCATGGAGAGGAGGCTGGGCTGGGAGCAGAGATAAGCCGTTTGCAAGGGAGCATGGAGGGGAGGCAGGGCTGGGAGCAGAGATAAGCCGTTTGCAAGGGAGCATGGAGGGGAGGCAGGGCTGGGAGCAGAGATAAGCCGTTTGCCAGGGAGCATGGAGAGGAGGCTGGGCTGGGAGCAGAGATAAGCCGTTTGCCAGGGAGCATGGAGAGGAGGCTGGGCTGGGAGCAGAGATAAACCGTTTGCCAGGGAGCATGGAGAGGAGGCTGGGCTGGGAGCAGAGATAAACCGTTTGCCAGGGAGCATGGAGAGGAGGCTGGGCTGGGAGCAGAGATAAGCCGTTTGCAAGGGGGCGTTGGGGGGAGGCTGGGCTGGGAGCGGGGATAAGCGGTGTGGGGGAGAGACCGGGCTGGGTGGGTCAGTTGGGGGGGGGGAAGCAGGTTTGGGGGGGGAAAGAGACCGGGCTGGGTGGGTCAGTTGGGGGGTGGGTGGGAGGGAAGGAGGTTTTGGGGGGAGAGACCGGGCTGAGTGGGTCAGTTGGGGGGGTGGGAGGGAAGGAGGTTTGGGGGGGGGAGAGACTGGGGGGGGAGAGAGTGGGCTGGGCGGGTCAGGCAGGCGGCAGGACCCTGGCTGGCAAGGGGCCAGTGGGGGAAACCCCAAAGCAGTGCAGGGCTAAGGACTCCACCTGCCACTGCTTTGGGATTTCCCCTGCTGGCCCCTTGCCAGCTGGGGTCTCAGCTCCCGTTGCCAGCCTGGGCTTCGGGGGAGGAGAGCGGAGCCGGGGCAGGAGGCGATGCAAGGCAAGCCGGGGGAGGGGGGCAGTGAGAGCACGGCCGGAGCGGGGGGCGGGGGGGAGCGCGGCCAGAGCGGGGGGCAGGGCGTGGCCGGAGTGTGGGGGGGAGCGCGGGAGAGGGCTATTATATGGCTCTTACTAAAATAAATTTCCAAATATTTTGTTTTCATGGCTCTCTGAGTCAAAAAGGTTCCCGACCCCTGGCATAGAGAGTACTCTTATCTAATTTGTGGACAATACCAAGCTGGGAGGACTAGCAAATTATTTGGGGGTATAGGATTAAAATTTAAAGTGATCTGGACAAACTGGAGAAATGGTATGAAGTAAATAGGATGAAATTAAATAAGGACAAATGCAAATTACTCCACTTAGTACAATCAATTGCACACATACAGAATGGGAAATGACTGCCTAAGAAGGAGTACTGCTGAAAGGGATCTGACGGTCATAGTGGATCACAAGCTAAATTTGAGTCAACAGTGTAATACTGTTGCAAAAAAAAAAAAAAAGGAAACATCTTTCTGGGATGTAATTAGCAGGAAGGTTGTAAGCAAGACATAAGAAGTAATTCTTCCTCTATACTGAGCACTGATTAGGCCTCAACTGGAGTATTGTGTCCAGTTCTGGGTGCAACATTTCAGGAAAGTTGGGGACAAACTGGAGAAAGTCCAGGGAAGAACAACAAAAATGATTAAAGGTCTAAAAAACATGACCTATGAGGGAATATTGAAAAAAAAAACGGGTGTGTATATTCTGTACAAGAGAAGATGGAGAGGGGACATAACAGTTTTTAAGTACATAAAAGGTTGTTACAAGGAGGAGGGAGAAGAATTGTTTTTCTTAACTTTTTAAGATAGGACAAAAAGCAATGGGTTTAAATTGCAGCAAGGGAGGTTTAAATTGGACATTAGGAAAAACTTCCTGTCAGCGTAATTTAGCACTGGAATAAATTGCCTAGAGAGACTGTGGAATATCCATCATTGGAGATTTTTAAGATCAGGTCTAGGCAATGCTTAGTCTGTCTTGAGTGCAGGATACTGGACTAGATGACCTAGAGGTCCCTTGCAGTGTTATGATTCTATGATGGGGGTGGAGCACTGGGCACAGGGTGGGGCAATAGGTTCTGGGTGCTGGGCAGAGCTGCCTGCCACACCACATCCTGGTTGCAGTCTCTCTTGCTGCCCTAAATACCTGGGACCAGTTCTGGGATGGCCTCACCATTACTCCTTGTCTATTTAGACTATATAAACATTTTGCAGCGGGGACTGTGTGTTTCCAGAACCCAACACAGTGGGTTCCCATTCTTGAGTGGGCCCTGTGGCACTACCACAATATAAAATAATTCATAATAATAATGATGGTGAAGACCTAATGAAGTAATGGAAAGTGTGAGGCTAAATCTCTTCCTCTTGCTTTGAAAATCTCAACCTATAACTCATCTCTATAGGTTTTGGTCTCTAATATGAGTTAAAAGTTTGTAGCATTTCATATACTTGAAAATGAAAATTTTGCCTCAGGAAAGTAGATGCCAAATCATACATAAATACACACACACACACACACACACACACACACATATATATATATATATATATATATATATGTGTGTATATATATATATATATATATATATATGTGTGTATATATATATATATATATATATATATGTGTGTATATATATATATATATATATATATATATATATATATATATATATATATATATATATATATATATATATATTAAACATCCTGTTTAAACAGTTTATTTTGCCTTTTAAATAGATCAAGTGTACTGTATAATTGTATTAGGCACTTCAGAGCACATGTCATTGCAGCATATTATCATGCCTTGGTTATTTGAAGGTTTGTCCTAAAACTGAAGTGCTTTAGGTTTTTGTATTAAATTATAGACTAAATACTAAAATACAATAACTTCTAGAACTACAGCATTTTGCCATAAAACAAATATGGAGCATTGTAAATACCTGCTGCAGCAGCCAAAGAGAATTACAGTTACAAAAGTAACCTTCTCTGTCTGATTTATGTCTGGGATGATCTATATACAACTAATAGTCCACAGAACACACTGGTGTAAATCAAGGATAACTCTTCTGAAGTCAATGGAATTATACTTGTGTAAGTGAGAGAGAAATCCAATCTATTATTTTTGTCTGTATATCTAAAATTCAGGTCTTTAATTCACGTCATCTTTGTTGTTTTATTCATACTTAAAACCTTGGAAATAATCCTAATTTAACATGCATTCAAATCAAATATTAACATGACATTTAAGGTTGAATACCTGCCTAAGCAAGACAATGAGGGTCTGAAGAATTCTCAGTAAACCCATTTCAATGCATCTTATGATTTTAGGGTTGTCAGGCTGATTTGTGGGAAGTGTCATTAGAGTCATGTCTCATTAGGACTTGCAGTCAATGCAACTGAGTTCAGGGAATCAAAGGTGTCTCTGTGTCACCTTCATCCCACCCTAATTCTGGACTGGCGGTGTGGGCTCTTCATGCAAGTTAGAACAGATATAGGGATGCTGTAATTAGAAGCTGCTAGAGTGGTCACTGTCATACCTCACCAGCTTTTATACCATTTAGGATTCTCCCATGCTGGAGAAATCACCATCAGCTATTTAGGATTGTTTTAGGGCACCATTTCAGTGCTCTGGTGGCAAGAAGCAGCAGCTTTATAATGGCCTAAAAAGTATTTTTCCATTCCTGTTTCCCTTAGGGTCATAGGTTCTGGAACTAGAGGTATGGATAGTGCTGCTGCATCCCCTGGCTTGAAGTGGTTTCCTTTATATACAGTTTACAGTTTGGTTCAATGGCTCTCAGCACCCCCACTATAAAAAATTGTTCCAGCACTGGTGCTTAGGGTGGCAAATGATGGATGGATAGATTCCAAAAGGTTTCATCACATGACATAAGATTTAATTAAATATTAATTTAATCTTTTAATTAATGATTAAATTAATCTTGGAGACTCCAGATCAATCCTGGAGGGTTGCAACAAGGGTTCTCAATTGTTGCAATATTTTGGGTCTTGTAATATAGTCTTCTCATTTGTTCCTCCCTCCTTACTGTTATCCGGTTAGTATTCTTCTCTTAAAAGGAAAAATAATTCAATGTATAAATATCATAAATAGCTTGCTCAAAATATTTCTGGAACCAGTTGTGTCATCCAGCAAAACTGTGTAACAACAGTGCCGTATGTTTAGTAGGACCTTGCAGGTTTTGTAGTACAGATAATTCACTGTCAAATAATTCCAACTGTGTATTCTGTACCTGTGCTGGTCCGGTGTTATATCTTTATGGGAGAGGAGAAAACATGAGTCAAGTCTTCAGTCATGGTTTAAGGGGATGTCCTCGGTAAGTCTTTATTTGATTCTCCTCTTCCCAAGTGTTATATTTGTCAACAGAAAGGTGAGAAGATAAGGAATTGGTGAAAGGTGCTGATGTTCTTGGCAAGAACACAATATTTGTCCTGTGTCTGACTGAGTTAAAAGACTAGAAGATGCAGACATCCTGACTGGAGCTTTGGTATGAGTGAGTGATAGTTATGATTACTTTATTTTTGTTACTAACTGAACTTATACGTGTAGTGAAGAGGTTATCTATAATGATTTCTTTGAGTTAAGGGTTGCAATAGATATATATAGCAACATTTTAAATAAATCCTTAATTTTTAATAAATTCTAAATTTATTAAACTCTGTGCCTCCAGAGTAATGGAATGGAGAATCAATCCCCATATATCAAGCCTGTGCATAATGAGACTAACTCCTAGAGTTTCCCGATTATGAGAACTTGGTTTCTCAAACGCATCACTGCAGTAATCATAGTTATGTGCATGGAATGTATACTACTAAAATTAGAATTTAGGAATTCCAGCACTCAGTTTTAGATGATTGGTTGCAAGTTGTTGTTACCATACAAAACTCCAGTAAAGAAAATACAAATCGCAAAAGAAAGGAATCTCTAGTTATTAATTAATTTTTTTGGAGTCTTTCTTGATCTCATTTTTTCCCCCACATGGTTTTTATTCTTTCTTGAGGAATAATACACAGAGACCTCTTGTTTATGGATTTATTACCATTGTAACTAACTATGATTAAGTATATGCCTCCTCTAAAACTGCATTTTTGTCCTAAAGAGGCTCAAACTATAAATGGGTAACAATGAGTGACTACATCTAAGCAATTTTAATTTACATACCGGTAAGCAGCTGTGTGTGTTTCTTTCTTTACAAGATAACATGTACACATTACAATGCTGCACTGCAGTGTGTCCCTTCAGTACCTTGTTTTCTCTCATATATTCTAGAGGGATCCAAGCATTATGCATTTCCTCTTCTGCTAATTTGCAGTGTAGAACAGTATTTATAAAAGGAGCTTCCACTAATCTCAATAACTAGCTGAGTCAAACATTTATTTTAAACTCTCGGATGGAGTTCTAATTGGATATTCAAGTGAAATAAAAATGTGGTGCTAAGCAAAAAATGCAAAGTAGCAATGAAAAATGGAAAAAATTATTTCAGGTAGCTTGTTTTTTTTCCCTTTAAAAAGCCTGAAATCAATTTCTTCACTACTCTGCAAAGATCCACTATGTAGTCTTCACAGCACTTAAATCCTCTTTAAATTTTGACAAAGCACACTACAGAACTTTTGATGTGCTCTGGTAATGTCCACATGGGATGTTTCTGCAGTGTGATGTAGATTCACACCCTGGCATGCCACACACTAATGTCCTTTATAGGCAAGCCCTTAGTATCATCTATACATTTCATTGACTTGTTCATTCCCTTTTCTAGATCATAAGACCAGACCTTAACACATCATTAGACATCTCCATATAACTAAGTACTTTGCCATTTGTCTCAAATCCATTTTTCAGTCTGTGTGACAGCATTTATGTTAACAGGAATTTGAATTATTTTTGAGAATAAGATATTTCTGAGACACAGCATCAGATGCTTTAATAAAACCAAGATGTAGTATATCTTGTACATTTTCATGATTCACTAATTTTGCAATTCTATCAAAAAAAAGTACTGCTCTATAAAAGATACGTTCTATAAAAACAAGCTTCATATTTCTTCTAGTTTCATTATTTATAATCTTTATAATCATTATTATAATCTAGTTTCATTATTTTCTTCTAGTTTCATTATTTTCTTAAAGTTTTTTTACCTCTCATTGACTCACTTTTCTTTTCCGTTTCCTTTACCTTTTCCTGGCAAGGTGTAAGTGTATCTGTGTATTCTTTTTTGATCCTACTGCAGGTTTTCTTTTAACCTTAAGTCATCGAGCGAACCTTTGTGAAACTTCGTGGTTTTGAGTTTTGTTCCTTTTGTTCTTATCCAATGCTGACTTGTGTTTCTTTCTCTAAAATGCTTTTCATGGTTTTCATAATTTTCCTTTGATTTAGTAGCTTCTGTTTTATTAAACTGCCCAGAGTAGTACTTTGTTCTCTTAATTTGGTTTTGTGCTCTCTATTTTCTGTGTCTCAACTGATCCTGTGTCTCAAGGGATATTAATTCTGTAACAAGTTACTACTGAATGATCTACCACTGATGACTTCCTACTGAGTAACTCAATTTCTGTTTTTACTAGAGATTGGCCTGAACCAGAAATATTTATCAAAGTCCCCCTTCTTTCCTAAATTGGAGTCTTGGAAATCTAATCTATATTTACCTCAGCCTGTTTGACACAAGAGTGTGGAAGGCTCCTTTGAGAGCATCTATTCTGCACTCAGGCACCAAAACAAAGTTGAGTTACAGTATTTATAGGGCAGGATGTGTGTATTTTCTATCTGACTACATGGAAGGCCATATCAAGCCAGAAGGGCTTATTGCCTTTGTGTGTTTTGTGTAAATCTTCTTTTTTCATGGATGTTCTCTCTGTTTCGATTTTCTTTGCATTCACCTGAAACCTAGGTATCCACAGGTGATCTTGATTCTCCAGCAGCTCTGAGCTCTTGTACCCTGCGTTTCTCCAACACCCCAGGCCATTTGTGTACCAGTGGTTAGATCCTATTAATTTTCTTCTTCTAAGCAAATTTTTGTACTCCACATTTGGCTTTTCTTGTTAGGTCTTTGCATATTGTGTTTTCTCCATTTCCCTCTCTATGAACCGGTGTTACAGTATTTTCTTCACTTATCATTGGGGCTTCCTTTTATTTGTTTATTTTTGGTGGGGTAGTACTAGGCCTTTAAAGGTTTTCCTGTCCTACAGATAGAGCGAAATTCTGATTCCAGTGAAGTCATGGGTATTTTTCTACTGACTTCAGTGGAACTAGGTTTTTACTTAGTGTTTTTCTTCACATTTGACAGGAATTCAATATTATTCAACCAGGGGAATTCCCCACCAAGACAGAAAATCTCCTTAACTACAGGAAAGCATTCCAAGTGTGATAAAGTATCCTCTCTGATTTTTGCATTCTCCTGTATTTGTCATTTGGTCTCTCCTATTTTGTTTTAATCATTCTCAGCTAGGTCATTCTGTTAGTCCTCATTTTCTCTTATGACCATTCTGCCTCTGTTTCTGTTCCTTCATCTCCCCCATTTCATCACATTTTCATCAGCATCCATGTTCCCTTGCTACTTGTGTGAGTATTCTCCACTTCCCCAGTTCTTCCTGAGACTTTGCCTCTACTGTCCTGTTTCCCTGAACTCCATGTGCAGTCTCCCTTTTAAATCCTCGCAGACTGACTGCTCTTCTTATTGCACATTTCCTTCCTGATACTCCTGGATCCTGGCTTATTTCTGCCCTTTGGTGTTTGCCTTTTTACCTTTGGGCTGAAGAAGTTGCAGAAGTTTTCTTCTGAATCTTACACTTCAAATTCCCCTTGCCATGTTTCACTTCTTATCTCTTCTAAGCTGTTCTAATGTACCAGTTTCATCAACTCCAATAGCTTGTATAATCACAAACCTTTCCTCTGTCTTGCCTCAGTTTACTCTTGTCTTTTCCCTTTGTTATTCAAGCAAGGTCTGCTATCCCCTACAGGCGAGTCACATCTTAAGTTCATTTAACATGCACAATTTCAGATTTACATGGTCGGCAAAAAAAGAAAAGAAAAGAAAAGAGAAAAATAATAATTTAGAAACTGTATCTGTAGGAAAGGTGATTCTGCCCACCATTAAACTCAATGAGTTTTGACTGTATGCAGTTTTCGTTTACACGATGAATGTGGAACCTAACCCCCATTTAAGATGCGAGACGCCTGTATTTTAACAAGAAAATCCCTCAGCCCCTTGCTCCAAGTCTACATTACTTCTTTCAGAAACACGTTTAAGTAACTCAGTGGAAAGTAGGCTGTTTATAGGAAATATCATGGGCATAAGTTCTAAAATCTCTTCCAAATACAACTTTGAGTTCCATTAGAATGAATGTAGGGCAACTTTATGAATGATAAAAAGTTAGAAAAATTTAAATAAAGGTTTATGTGCCTGATGGTTCCCTAAAATCACAAACGCTGTCACAATGGATTTGTTTCATGTTTTATAAGCTTTGAAACACATGGTCTTGACAATTACTTTTTATAAAATGGAAGTGACTGGAAAATAATGCCCTTTGCCCTGCAGCTACCCAACTTAATCACCATTGTTGTTGAACTGCAGAGGATGCAGGAAATCTGCATTTATATATATTTCTGTCAACAGGCGTATTCCTGATTTGAACTTGTAATAGAAAAATAAAGAGGAAACAACTCATTCATCCACCAAAAATCACTACTGCTTATTACTCCTCTGAGTGCACTTAAATTGCTTTGCTATCTGCTTCTAAAATAAAATCCCCTTAATAAAATTACTGGGTATAAAAAGACATGAAAATACACATTAACTTTCAAGCAAACAGAATATTTAGCTTTGTTTGCAAAGAACATAAAGAAAATGATTTTAGCTTTCAGATGATGGAGAGTGCAAAACCATTGAGAATAACTTTACATGCGATCTCCTCCCAGAGGGACAGAAGAATGCAATGGAGGTATCTGTTTGCATGGCTTTTCCACCCTGTTTAGAGTTCCTTTGCTTTCTCTTGAAACATACAGAAGAAGAGAACACTTGATGCATTCTCCTTTAGCTCAAGTGGTAGAGAAAGGATGCTTCAACTCTTGGAGTTTGACTCAGTTCAGCTGTGCTGCCTTCCTAACCAAGAGAAGGTATTTGCTAAGGAAGTGTGTGGGTGGGGGTGAGATCTGCCTTTTCTCTCTGTTTGCTCAGGTAGTTAAGGGATTCTGATTGGGCAGACTTAGGAATTAAGCTCCACCTTGTGTGGATCCTGTTTTCATTTAAGTAGTCATCCAAATGTCACAGGGCAGTGCATTTGACTTTGACTTAATTTGTTTTGTGATATTTAAAAGTAGTAAATGAGGCCCTTCTCAGAAGATTGTTTTCTTTAGCTTGTAGCAGATTACCATTGGGTAGTGTGTGGTGGAGGATTAAAATTGGGGCCTGGCCATGTTTATTTTCTTTTTTTTTAAAGATGTATTGTACCACCAGGAAGTTGGAGCACAAAATAGGTGTTGGAAGTAAAGGGAGTGATTCCATATATCTTGGAAAGGAAAATATTTAGCTTATGCAAGACAAATCTTAGGTTACATGCCTTAAAACAACATTGCTTGAAGTTAACATTTTTACTGCATTTTTTGCTGTATCTAACAATTGGATGCCAATTCAAATTGTTTATTAGAAAAGAATTTGAGACTAACTAGCAAAAGACACAAAAATAAACAACATTTTTTAAAGTACATCAGAAGCAGTGAGCCTGCCAAACAATCAGTGGAGCCACTGAACTATCAAGGTGTGAAAGGAGCACATAAGGATGACAAGGCAGTTGCAGAGAAGTTGAATTCATTCTTCACTGCAGAGGATGTGAGGAAGATTCCCATGCCTGAATCATTCTTTTTAGGTGACAGATCTGAGAAACTGTCCTGGATTGAGGTGTCCATAGAGCTGGTTTTGGAACAAATTGATAAATTAAACAGTAATAAGTCACTAGGAGTAGCTGTTACTACTCAAAAAGAGATCTTGGAGTTGTCACGGATAGTTCTCTGACAACTTCTGTTCAACATGCAGCAGCAGTCCAACTAAATAAATAAATAAACCCAACAAACTTGACAGAGAATATTAGGAACCATTAGGAAAGAGAGAGCTAATAAAATAGATATCATAATGCCACTACAGTACACTCACACCCTTAATACTGCATGCTGTTCTGGTCTCCCCTCTTCAAAAACGATATATTAGAATTGAAAAAAGCACCAAAAAGGCATTGAAAATGATTAGCTGTATGAAACAGCTTCCATATGAAGAGAGATTTTCCTCTCCTGCCAGATGAAGCATTTGTTCCTCTTTAGCACTGGTTATAAATTAGTCTCTGCCGTTCAAAGTTAATCAGAGAATCAGACAGGAATATCTAGAATATACTATAGTAAGGGCAAGACTGTTTCAGACATATCGGATCAGAAAGAGAAGTAACAGTGAATGTCTGTCTGGTTTGTACTGTGAGACAGAGTAACTCTCATTTTCCAAAATACATAAATAAAATAAGTAAAAGTATCATGATATCTGAGAGAAATGCTTTTCCAGTAAGCTTTATTAATTGTAACTGAGTAATTTTTTAAAAATGACTAAAACTGTTTGACTTGATTTGTTGTTGCCCTATACCAGAGACTGTTTACAAATGAATATAACAACACTAAGCCCTATCACTTGATTGTATTTCCTTTTCCTTGTGCTCTGAATCTGGTGAGCTTTGCAACAGTTTTATCAAAGTGTTTTCTTTGAGCATCAGTGAGATTTGAGGTTTAAAAACAGACACCAAGTGGTCCTAACTTATTGTTCCATCATATTTCCACTGTTCTCAGAGATGAAAGAGCATTGATAGTATTAGTCAGCTTCTTTGTTTGTTAAAACTAATCTGAAAGAATGTTTGAATTCTCACTCACACCTCCAGGGCTGGACTTTGTATCACTTTGTTCAGTCAATTCTCCTGGAGAGGTGATATTTTCAAACCTTTTAGCCTGTGATGTGGGCCTCCAGATCTTCCAAGTGCAGTCAGCTGTGTTTGGATAGGAAGAAAGGTGTCCAGCTGCCTGTAAACTGGCTGGGCTGTATAAAGCTTTTACTTTACACAGAATAAGGTCATTTGTCATTCGACTGCTTGTCATGTTTATGCTTTGAAATGTTTCACTACCCTTGTGGGGTCAGACTTTGTGTGCTGTTAAAGTATTTGGAAGAATTTATATCCAAGCTGGAAAAGAAATGCCAAATTTTACTTTTCCCTTTATAGCTTAGTCATCTGCAGATTGTATATATTTTTGTAGGGCTGTTAATTTTTCTTCTTTAAACTTCAGTTGCAGCCCCAATTCTGTGTAAATTCTGAGTATTCTGCTCATCCACATGATCACAGAGAATGATTTGGAATATTTAATCAGAGAGGCTTAATTAATATGGTGATGGGGCTAGTCAGAGGATTTGGAGGGCAAGGGAGAAAATTTGCTCTGGAGAAAAATATATCTTGCTATTATTTTTAGAATTATTTTTCTGTCTCCCAGACATGGATTTTTGGATAGAAGTCCTTTTATCATACTAAAAATTTGTTTTTAAAGAAGCATTTTACAACACCTTTCATGAATGTTTTGAAACATTTCATTTTTTTGTTTACAATATTTCATTTTACATATGGGCAATGGAGATGCAACCATGTACAACAGTTTGGGTATATTTACATAGCAGTACCAGATCAGTTATATATCAGCAGTAGTTTTGGCAAAACATGTTATATACATGAAATCTACTCTTTTAATCACAGAGGTCTAGAAAGAGAAACCATGCTAACAATGACACTGATCCTGCAAACACTTGTATATCTGATTAGCTTTAAGGATGCGAGTAGTCCTGGTGACTTAAAAAAAATAGTTTTGGTAAATAATATTTTGTTTGTAAAATCACAGTATGTTCTGAGTGGTATCACAGATTAAAAGCAGCATTGGTTTTATACCTTAGTCACATATTGTAGTTTCTGTTCCTTAACTTGACTGGTATAACTCTTGGAATAAGGTTACCGTTGTGAATACTTAGGCCTCAATCCTGCAAATACATACATACATGTGCATAATTGTATTGACTTCACTGGGACTACTTGTGCATAAAGTGAAACGTGTGTAAGTGTCTGGTGGATTGGGGCCTTATTTTCCTAAATTCATCATCTGTTTTCTCTGAGTATTTCATAATTGCAGCAAACTTGTTAGGAAGAGGACAAATTCATTTACAAATCCAACTAAATATATTTTGCAATATTTTCCCAAGTCTAACTCTGAACTCACTGACTTTTTCCTTCCAGTGAGACTAACTCCAACTCCTTTCCTGACACAGTAACTTAGGGTACGTCTACACTACAATAAGAACCCATAGCACTGAGTAGTAGAGCCTCAGTCAATTGCTTTGAGCCTGCTGGGTTAAGCTACAGCACTACAAATTACAGTGTAGGTTCAGGCTAGACTGGAACCTGTGAGCTCTGAGACCCTCCCCCATCATGGGATTTCAGGCTCCAGCCCAAGCCCAGGAGTCTACACTGCAATTTTTAGGCCCACAGCCTGACCCAGCTGTCCCAGGCTAGTTGTAGCCGTGCCATGGGTCTTTTACTGCAGCGGAGACATAATGTCAGATATTTTAGGTAGCATTCCAGCTCTGTACTTCCCTTAGTCAGTAAAATCTTCCTATGGCCTGTTGTAGTCATTGCAGTCATTATTCTGAATGGGGTCTAACAAGGGCCCTGTACCATATTTGTGTATTACTTTATATTTAATTTTCTATATTATCATTCTGACAATACAATTTCGTGTCCCATTTGCCTTTTTTTTTACTGCTGCTCTGTTGTATGCTGATGGTTTCAATATTTTCACGTTTACCCCAATATCCATTTTCTGATCAGTGTGCTTAATTTGAAATGACAATTATAAGCCTCTTTTGTCTCAGATGTTTTTCCCCTTCAGTTCCCTCTCTTCCCTGTTAAAAGCTCTATTTATCCAATCTCTGCTGTGATGTAGGCAATTTAAAACCATTTACGCTAATGCAAAGAGAACTTGGAAAATATTTCAAGTTATTAAATTCAAATGGCTTGGATATAGGATGGCAAGAATTAATTCAGCAGGTGAGCAGTAGTGGTGCAAGGTTGAGGTTTAGTACAGATGAATAGCTTCAATAAGGTCAGAAAAGAATCAGGAAAACTAGGAGATAAGTGGAAAGTGGGAGAATGTCCTTGGTTCACAATGCAGGCAAGGCTGGGTGGGCAAAAGAAAGCTTGGAAGAGAGGGAAACCAGGAATAGAATATTATCTAGAATTAGAGGCATGAGAAGTGAGTCTGAAGTTGATTACGGTGGTTTAAGAATAGCAGGAACAGAAGAGATCTTTATGGAGACGGGAGGGGTATGTTTACTCTGCATACTAAACTTCCACATCTGTTCTGATTTGGTGTTTCCAAGCTTACTCTGGGTTTACAATTGCTGGACCTAGGTCTTGCAACCATGCTAATGTGTCCACATTGCACTTTTGACACTGGATTGAGCTGTGTCCACACTGAAAAATGATAGGGCTTGGACCTGAGGGCTACAATTCACCTCGCTAGTAGGATCCTAGGATCCAGGTCCCAAGTGCTTGCTACCCAAGCCAGCTTGATTCGTGTGTGGATGGAAAATAGCTTGGACTTAAACCTGCATCAGAGCCTGGGCTGTGTGCAGTGTAAACATACCCAAAGAAGTAAAGAGAGATATCAAACTTTCAACCCCACAAAAAATACCCATTTATCCTGCCTGCCAATAGCAATTCCTGAAATCCAAACCGTGACAGGTTAATCCAACCAGCTAGCTATGGCTGAATCCAAGCTCCAATGAATTTTGCCACTGATACCCATATTTCACCCAATGTATAGTTTCCTTGATCCTACTTTTCCAGGCCCAGGTTTCCCCAGTCTGTCACTATAGGAAAAAAACAAACAAAATGTCCCTGCTTCCACAATAGCAGAAAGAAAGCTCAGGATACTTTCTGCAGATTCTTTATGTTTGGATAACCATTTTTCGCAAGCCAGAGGCACTGGCTTTATTTCCCGATAGGCCAAAACAACATTCCTTCAGTAGAATAATCCCTTATGGGAGATAACATTAAAAATGTTTTTTTAAAACACTTTATGTTTAAAAAATCTTAAGGAGCCTGACCTATGCAAGGATAGTACAGGCAAGGCTAATAAATCATGATGTTAAGGAAATGTCTTTGTAATGATTTGTGCACCAGTGCTGTACAGTAACATTAGTCCTGATATTCCATTTCTTGATTTGTAGCAGTAGCCAGCTAAATCATTTATGGTGTTTAAATGTAAACATCTATTAGTATTTGGCATTTCTCTTAGAAGGAACAATGTGTGCAAATTTTAAAATATACAGTATTGATCTGGGGAAGAGAATGGGTTCTGGCAAAGAAGGGTTATTTAAGAATTTTGAAAAAAGTTATCTCTAGGAGCTATTCCAATATTTAAAAAGATAAGCATTTGGAGTTATGCATGCAAGCTGTGAGCATGTTAATCCATACATTTGAAAATCTGGCTTTGTAGCTACTGTCCTACTTAGGAAAATCAAGTTTCACCCTCTCCCCATCCCCCGAAATGGACAGGCTAAACCAGCTTGAAAAAAATGTGTGGCCTTAAGAATGGGCCTCTCAAAATTGTTATTTATAGATTTTCTGCTTTTCATTTTCTGCTTGAATCAGCCTTTAAAGAAATTAGCGTACACAGAGACGTCTCTGTGGCTGGGAAGCTATTATCTATCTTCCTGCATGCTATCACTTCAGATTGTGTCTGGTAAGCAGATAGTAAGTTTTTGTTTATGAAAATGGATTTGCTTAAATTAGCTCATTTTATTTCTGTTCTGTTGCTTGTTGACAAAGAGAGATGTAGACAAGACAGACTCAAGATCATCTATTTCTTATGTTTCTCAGTTTGTTTCACACATTCCATTCAGACATGACATATGTTTCTTCCTTACAGATCATCTATTTTCTTTGTATTTTTAGCCTTTACCCAACAGTTTCTTAAATACTTCAAGATTTTCTGGAATATGTCTTTCCAAGAGTATTGCCAGTTACATTCACTGTATTATTGCTATATTGCTGAGATGAGAAGCTTGACGTGCCTAAACTTACAGCTGTCTGTCCTGTGTTTTTATTTCTTAAGCACTTATCTTTTGAGCCAACCTCTCATTCTTGCCTTGTGATTTTTCATCATTGCTTCTAATTTTTTTCTGATTTGAGACACCTGTGTGAAATGCTTGAAGTGTGGCATAAGATGCTAGAGAGTTCATCAACAAACAAGAGCTCCTGCGTTGTACTGAGAGAGAAAGAAGAGAAGGATAAATTATACTTTTCTGTGTGGGTAGGAAACAAAAAGCAGGGACCAGTTTGACAACTCAGGCTGAAATATACCATATGTCCTCTGGTATCCAGGAACAATGGAACAGGACATTTAAATATTTTCTTAATGCTCTCTGTTGAGCCTGGCTTTTGTAGACAGATTGGGACAGATCCTCAGGTAGCATACATGGTCATACCTCTATTGACTTCAAATGAGCTTTGACAATTGATACAAGTTGAGTATCTGGCTCACTGTATGTTTGTGCCTTAATTTTGCATTTCCTCTCTACCATTTTCTGCCAAATGCAAAGTGGGTCAGTAAATAAACAGTTTTTTGTATGAACATACATAAAGGGGAAGTCTTAGGTGTGAAAAATCTCAGCAATGTTAGCTCCCAGTGCATCATGAATAAATGTAGAGTATTTGTAATGCTCACCTTAAATAACAATATGCTGTATGAAATAACTGCTAAAGGTAATTTTTATACTTGCATTACAGTTTGAGAGAATGGTGGTAAATATAACCACATGACTAACTGTATTCTTTGCTTTTAAAATGTTTTACAATTTACTTTCCTTTATTCAAGGCCTTCCTCTTTGTAGTTAATCATTTATTAATAAATAACATAAATTAACACAGATATGCATCAAAATAACCTCAAACACCCAATAACTGAGATCACTAAATAATTCCATAATTTTATGATGCCATTCACATCACCTTGTAGTTCAAAAATCCAACTATATGAAATATAAATCTCATATTTATAGTGTACTTCAATTTTCAGAAGGAATTTGACAAGGTCCCTCATAAAGGTCTCTTATGCAAAACAAGCAGAAACGGGACAAGAGGAGTCCTCTCATGGATCAATAATTGGTTAAAAGATAGGAATAAATGGTTAGTTTTCAGAGTGGAGAGAGGTAAATAGCAGGGTTCCCCAAGGGTCTGTACTGGGATCAGTGCTGTTCAACATATTTATAAGTGATCTGTAAAAGGGGGTAAATAGTGACATGGCAAAGTTTGCAGACAGCACAAAATTACTGAAGTCAACTCCAAAGCTCACTGAGAAGAGTTATAAAGTAATCTCATAAAACTGAATGACAAAATGGCAGATGAAATTCAGTGTTGATCAACACAAAGTAACGCACACCGGGAAAAAATTATCCCAATTATACATACAAAATGATGGATCTAAATTAGCAGTCCAGCATCTCTTTCTTGAATGGTAAGTCATTGTGAATTGTTCTCTGTAACAACCTCAATGTGCAGCGGCTTTCAAACAACCTAACAGAATGTTAGGAAAGGAATAGATAGTAAGACATGAAATATCATAATGCCACTATCTAAATCCATGGTTTGCCCACACCTGGAATATTGCTTGCAGTTCTGGTTGCCCCATGCGAACAAAGATATATTAGAGTTGGAAAAAGTACAGAGAAGGTCAACAAAAATGAGTAGGGGTATGGATCAGCATCCATATGAGGATAGGCTGGGGGAAGAGTGGGAGTGCTCAGGTTATAATAGAGAAGGCTAAACAGGAGTATGATGGAGGCCAATAAAATCATGAATGCTGTGGAGAAAGTGAATAAGGAAGTGTTAATTATCTCTTCATATAACACAAGAACAGGGGTGGTCAAGCTTTTTGGCCAGAGGGCCACATCAGGGTTCAAAATTGTGTGGAGGGCAGGGTAGGGAAGGCTGTGCCTTCCCAAGTGGCCTGGACCCTTCTCCTAGTTGACCCCCATCAACTTCATGACTGCTGACTACCACCTCAGAACCCCCAGCCCATCCAACCCCCCTGCTTCTTGCCCCTGATTGCCCCCTCTAGAGACTCCTGCCCCCTAACCACCCCCCCAGGACCCCACCACCTATCGAACCCCCCTGTCTCCTGACTGCCCTGAACCCATCACTGGAGTGTGCAGCTCTGCCCCCTAGAAAGCTGCTCGCGCGGGGGAGGGGGTAGAGGGGGAAGGGGGGAGGAGCCAGCCTCCCCAGCCAGAGCTGAGGGGCTGGTTAGGAGGAGCCCGTGGGCCAGATCCAGCCTGCAGGGCATAGTTTTCCCACCCCTGCACAAGAACCAGAGGTCACTGAATAAAATTAATGGGCAGCAGATTTAAAATAAACAAAAGGATGCACTACTTCACACAATCAATGTGTGGAACTTGTTGCCAGGGCCAAAAAGTATAACTGGGATAAAAAAAGAATGAAAAGTTCATGGAGGATAGGCCAATCAACGGCTGTTAGACAAGATTGTCAAGATGCAACCACATGCTCTGCATGTCTTAAATCTTTGACTATCAGAAGCTGGGATTGGATAACAGCTGGGACGGAGCACTCGATAATTGCCCTGTTCAGTTCATTCCCTCTGAAGCCTGTAGCACAGGCCACAGTCAGAAGACAGGGCTAGATGGACCACTGGGCTAGATGGACCATTGGTCTGAAGTGCTGAGTAGCACAATTAGGTTTAGCTGTGTTAAATGAATTGAGTTAGTGCCGCAGAACACAGAGTAAAAGAATCATAGAAAATAAAATCAGAATACACAACAAAGAAATGTATTTAATAGAAGGAAGTTTTAAAAAACCCACAAACAAACAGACGATAAATAAGTAAAGTGACTGTAAAGCATCCTTCCCCTCTTCTGGACAAGCCCTAACTCAGTAATTTGATCTAATATCATGAAAAACAAGCACTGTACATGAGAAGATGCAACAAACAAATCATTATTTATCATCCACACAGTACATTCAAATATGCAATTGAAATAATTTTCTCCAATCATCTCTATTTACAAAGTGTCATTCTTTCTGTGCACCAGTATCAGTACTTCAAAATAGGAAACATGACTTATATACAAAATTTGTTGTATTAGTGTGGCAAGCAATGAATATATCCACCTCTAACGCAAAATGCACTTTTCTTACAATACTGATATTGCTGTTTCTTTTGTGTTGCCTGGTAAATGTTGACATCTGGTATACCACTAAAATCATGCAGCAAATAATTTGGACTTTGAAGATCTCTGGTAGATCATTTCCTGCTGCATTTTCTTTGATGTTGTTCAGTTGGACAGCACCAAACTATCTGCCCGTTATCACATTTAATTTATTTATACCTCTGGCAGTTGTGATCATTTTCAATTCTAGATGGTGACCAATGTATACCTTGTAGAACCTTGTACAATATCAGGTTTAATTTAGCTTCTCTAGCAAATTCATGAAGGGACCTTAGTGTACACCTTCACTACTTTTCTGAAAAGGTCATGTGTAAGTCCTATCCCCATTTCATTTTCAGTTATCCAAACTGGGAATTGGCCATGCTTGCTGTAATATAGGATCTAGATATTAAATGTAAACGATAAGTAATTTCAAAAAAGAGAGGAGGTTAGAAATGGCAGAATTGCAGTATTCAGCAAATGTTGATTTGTCTTGTTTTATTTACTCTTATGAGAGTTAGGCAAACACTATACATTTTACAAAATGATGGAGTAAAGGTCAACAAGATCAACAAGTTATTATTTTGCAACTGATTTTCTAAGTGGAGTGTTTCAAATGCTGTTCAAGGACATTTAATAGCTGCTTTTGGAAATGTTGCTCTAGAACTAAGCAACTTGGGAGCCTAAGTACTATTTTCAAGCACATTAGAGGGAGAAATGTATGTACACTTCTGAAAATATCATTCATAATAAATAACATTCTGAAACCCTGAATGTAGATTCTGATTGAAAGCTTCCAAGAAATCAATATTTTCATGTTTTTAACCATCTCCCCCTAAATATAATCAATCTAAACTTTTACACACTCCCTAAAAAATCTCACTTTGTTCTTCAAAGTTGTTTTACTTTTTACCTTCTCAATTGCTTTTTAATTACCGAATACTAGAATATCTAATAGTCTATAGAAAGAACACAAATATAGAGGTTCAAAGTTTTTAATTTGACTGTTTTAACAACAAAGGTCAAAATAAGAGTTTTCCTATATTTATAACAAAAGTCACCCTTGCTGTGATATTTAAACAATCGGCAAAGTCATTGCGTTTTTTCCACTAGTCTTTTTCAGGTATTTGATGCAAGCAGATCAAGTGGTACTCAAATCACGCCACTGTCCCAGTATCATCTAGATTACTTTTCCCATTAGTATACCTTCTATCTAGTTCAATCCAGGTTGAAGTTTTCACTTGCCATAATAGTGCTGTTTTTCTTCTTTGCCAGAAAAAAAAAATCACATATCTCCCCATATGGACATCTGTTGCTTTTAAAAATATTTATTATTATTGATTTACATATATAATATACATAATTTGGAGAATCGATACATCCGTTATATAATTTTCAAAATATGTGCTAGGCCTTGTTTCCATTAGTTTGATAATTTGAGGCTTTCTCAAAACAAATTTTAGAAGATCTTCAGTATTTCAAAACAAACAAACAAAAATACTGACAGTTTGGGAGCTGCTGGTGGCAGGGGGAAGGTAGACCATCTTCTGGACATACTAGAACACCTACTGCCAGATTCTCAGCAGATGGAAATCAATATAGCTCTATTGACTTCAGTGACGTCAAACCAATTTATACCTCATTGAGATGGGGGTTGCCAACCTTCCAGGATTGTCCTGGAATCCCCAGGAATTAAAGATTAATTTTTAATTATGAAACCTCCAGGAATATATCCAACCAAAATTGACAAGCCTAACTGAGGATCTATACTTTGAATTCTTTTTCTGTAATTACCCAAAGTAGCCTCTAGTCAAAAATCAGTAAATGAGAATCATCACTTTAATGTTATGTGGTTTAGAATTAAATTGCCCCATTGTACATGGTTGATAAACATAGATGCCTTATTTGCTGTCCACTAATTGGTGTCTTTATAATGTTGCAAAATGTTAACAATACCTTCTGTATTCTGCAACATTAAACATTCATCAGATTCCAAACAATAAGGAAATTGCTGATGATCCAACCTTCAGAGTGGATATAAATAGCAAACAACTAGTGCTGGTTAATTACCTTATGAACTTTACACAACTTGTAAATGCTATAAAGAAAGGCAAATCACCTTTAAAGCTAACAAAATCATTGCCTTATTAAAAAATCATTCATTACTGAATTCTAATAGTAGCATTTGTCATGAGAAAATTTCCATTCCTGGTGAGCAATCCTAAATTGTACTATTAATATGAATAATATCTATTCAACTTCCTCTTAAATATTTCAAAAGTTATACCATTAAACTCTTATAATAGTTTATTTATCTTATTTTTCTGCAATGTACAGGTCTGGTATTGTAGCAGTGGAGGTGAAAATCAATGGATAAAGTCAAATATTAAAAGAGTTCTGAATAACACATTTCAAAATCCATTGTAATTCTCTTTAGCATTAGATAAAAAAAAACTATCCTTGTGTTTTCTTAGTCTATATAAGAACTGATGATCCTTCCCCAAAAGAAGTGCATTTAAAATGTACAGTAAATAGTGGAACTGTATTACTGAAGCACCTTTCATGTCCCTATAGTTAAGATGTATCAGCACTACCTTCATGATTTCTGTTTCTCATGGATTTGTAACTCAGCTGTAAAAAGTCACTCCAGGATGAAACATGGAACAGAGGCAGGTGCCTCTGAGTAATTTCTCACCCCTCCCACCCCCACTCCCCCGGCAATATCTGAACAGGGTAGTGGGGGAGGGAGGAAGCCTTTTGTGTGTGTGTGTGTGTGTGAAATACTGAGGGGCTTATGGTCCCCTCATATATGTGCTGTAAATTCCTAAAATTGGTGTTTATTTTTGTTGATGGAATGACTGCTTCTGCAGAAGATTTTTGCACAGGTCTGTTAGGCTCAAAGTGGCCAGTAATGGGGTGCCAGTAATGACACTAATGATGTGATAAGAGAAAGACCTTTGGTTCTCCAGTGTGAATCTATTGTGGAGCAGTGAATATATAAACTGCACGCCAGGACAAAGACTCACTTACATGAGTATTCACCTGAAACTGGACTTCAGAGAGGTCAGTCAATGATCATAGATCAACTGGGAATTCTTTCAAGGCAGGAAATGTCACACCCTGTTAAAACATTGTGTAGATGTATGGAGCTATAATCTTGATTACTAATTAATATAATCTTCTTGACCGTATACTGTTGGAAGGCAATTATGAGATCTCATTAACTTGTCTATGCACATGGTATAATGAATTTTAAAGTAACCTATCAAGAGAGTAAGTCAGGGGTTCACAGTATAGCCTTAGTCCTCTGAGGAGAAAAGGCCTGTGACATTGAACTGAGAACAGAAGGGCACAGTTCTGTATAAGAACTGATGATCCTTCCCCCAAAGAAATATACAGTAAGTATTGGGACAGTATTACGGAAGCACCTTTCATGTCCCTATAGTTTAAAGATGCATCAGCACTACCTTCATGATTTCTCTTACTCTTGGGTTTGTAACTCAGCTATAAAAAGTCACTCCAGCATGAAACTTGGTATTTCCCATGATGTCATTCTCTGCCAGCCATTCACATCATATTTTATATTAAAAGCAGAAGCTCCTGAACAGAGGTTAAATTAAGACCACTTAGGATGACTATTCATTTTTTTATGTTTATACTATATTTTTCTCACTCTTTCTCTACAAAACTGTCTCATAGGTTGAACATACTAGATTTAATAATATGGTTTCTGTGTATTCATATTTGCCTCATTTTCTCTGTGCTGTATGCTTTGTCTGGTAAATCATAAATATTATTTAATTATATTTCCCTTTGAGTCCTATTTTGTGTAATTCTCACAGGATCTTTTTGAGGCCTGTTCCTGAACAGGGAATCTATATGGTAGAGAGGGAGCTTTTCAGACAAGTTTAACTGAGCAGAGAGGAGAATTTTGGAAACAGAACCCAGAGCATAAAGAGAAGCCAGGCAGAGTCCAACAAAGTAGAATTGTGCTTCCAGGATAAAATCCTGGCCCCTCTGACGTCAATTGCAAAACACTGAAGATGTCAATCTCTCTCTGCGCCCGTCACCCCCCAGCCGGGGTATGGGTCACCAACTGGTGTTGGTGTTTCCGTAGCAATTGGTTCCCTTACGGGGTGGAGTTGCTAGCCCCACGCCCATGTTAAGCTTACAGCACCTGGTATTCCCAGGAGGTCTCCCATCTAAGTACTAGCCAGGCCTGACCCTGCTTAGCTTCCAAGATCAGATGGGATCAGGCGTGTTCAGGGTGGTTTAGCCGTGAAGATGTCAATAGGGCCATGATTTTACCCTAGAAGTCTGTTATAAATTCAAGCTGCATCACACAGATGATATGAATAAGACCCAGCATTGAGGTTTTGGGTATATACTGCTAATTTGCTGTGGTGTGACCCCTTGTCTGTATTATGCTTCATGCTGGAAGTATTATGACATCATGTAGGGCTTGGTTACACTTACTGCTTTATAGTGGTTTTGGTTATACCTGCCCTCGTATACAGCTATAGGGATAGCGCTATAGCGTGTCCACATGGAGACCTGCCAGCAGTATGGTGTGGCCACATTTGCAGCACTTGCAGCAGCACAGGGAGTGGTGCATTATGGGCAGCTATCCCAGCATTGAGCTGGGTGAAACATGCTTTTCAAATGAGGGGGGGAGGGGAAACGTGTTGTGTGTATGCAGACGGAGAGAGCGAGGGGATTTTCTTTGTGCTCAGAGCCTGTCCACAAATTTTCACTGAAATACGAAGAAGCCTGCTAGTCTTCTCTGTCACACAGCTCCCTCCGTAAACATTTGCAGTGCTTATCTACCGAGTTAAGAGAGAAACGCTGAAAACGTACTTCCACATTCCTCCAGCTGAGTTCAAAACAAAAGGAAGAGATGTAAATTGCCTTAAATGGCTAGAGGCATCTCCAGAGATCACTTAAAGCATTGTAATCTTAATACCCATTCACACTTGAGATAATACGGAGCAGTGAAAACACAATAGCTGTTAATCCTCGGGGAAGGGAGGATTACCAGGAGCGATATAACTGTGGACTTATAGCGCTTTATGTGCCTCACCAGTCTGGATCGGTAGTGAGTTATAGCACTCCTGGTGGCTTTATAGCGCTATAAAGTGCCAGTGTAACCAAGGCCGTAGATGCCTATAGTAAACAAAACACAGTTTTGAGATTCTTCTCATGCATGCCATAGAATGCTATTTACGCTTTTCACCAAACTCTGTCACATAATGTACTGTTGTGTAACTGATGGATTGTATAGATGGGCTAACTTAGTGTTTAGAATCATTCTAATTTATCTGGACTTTTGGCCAGTACATGAGATGTTCTCTTCAAGTTCTTTCTAGAACATTACATAACAATTTACTGCCACAGGTATATTTGGTAATGACTAGTACCTAAGGTTACAGAGTGGGCCAATTTAACATGCTGCAGAACTGAACCAAGTATTCTTGATTTCAACTTCCCTGAACTCTATATGTATTATCCCCAATTTACTAGTTTAGGTTTTCTAAGGTCACTTTATCAGTCTCTTGTGGATCAGTCTCTTAATTTTGAAATGTGAGGGAAATATAATCTACTACAAACTAACTATATTTTATGAACCTTGAAATTATTAGTTTATTGGAATCCCCCAGGATTCAGATATTCAACATTTCTCTTGAAGTTATATATAAAAATAAATAATCTTGAGCATATAATTCTTTATGGACTAGGAAAATGTGAAATTGCTTTTTCTGATATTGATAATCCTGGTGTTCAGTGACTGAACAGGTCTTAGTTCAGTAAAATTATAAAATCAAGTCTTTTAACCTGTGTTTGATATGGAAAATTTTGCCAGAGGACCAATAACCAGTTATATTTAGCAAATTTAACATAACTATTCATTTAGCTAAGTAGTGGCTTCAACAACTTTCTGCTGTTGTATATCTGATAGTAACTTCCTGGAATTATGAAGATTAAAAATAAACTTGCTATTTAGTAGAAAGTAAGTAATTCAGCACATAATGGATAAATTCTTCTGGTCCAATCATAGTCTTCTGTCATCTGGTAAAATCTATAAGATCACTTGCTGAAATCCCCAATTCTTTTTTTTAAATGAAAACATATTGTTTTTTTCCCTTCCAAATCAATTTAGATGGTAGTTTTGATTATGGTTCTCCTGGAAACATAGTAGTCTGTAGAGCAGTGTCTCCGTAAAAAATAAAAGTCATAATGTAATATCCAATATTATGTCTCATTATTTATTTCAATAATTTATTATAAAAATTATCTTAACTTTATAATCCAGATTTTGTACATTATGGGCCATATTTAGAGATGTACCCTAGTGGTGCAAGTGTGATGTAATTGAGCAGAATTTGGCAAAATATATGAAGTGAAAGCAATATGTTAAAATTATTTTTTCACTTAGAGTAAGCAGTTGTGACTCAAATTCTGCCTTTGGCATGTACAGTGCCCATTGAAATCTTTGGGAGTGACACACACGTTAAGGACTAAATTTGGTCCTTTGACAATAGTGTTGAATATTATTCACATATGTAGTATAATATTGTAATTTGAAATGATCTGGACAATCTGGAGAAATGGTCTGAAGCACAGGATGATGGGGATAGGGATTCAAGGTGAAGGAAGCGGGAGTGAGACTCCAGCTTCTGTTTATCAAATGAGGACAATATTCTGGCTCTAAAAATAGCTACCATCAGTTGCTTCAAAGGCAGGAATAATCCCATTGTAAAGGCTGAATCATTGTCTCTCAACGGTATCCTTAATAAAGAAAGTGATTTTTTTTATAATGAATTAAAATGTATTGCTCTTATAAATAGAGTAAAAAATGATATATTACAAACATTTCATTCAAATGTAACCCTTTATTTGATGAATGTTGTTTATGAACCAATAAGAATATATGTGAAGATGCTGAACATTTAAAAAAAATGAATTAACATTTAAGCTAATTCTAGCCCATGAATTGTTTATGGAAAATATTATTTGACTTTTTAATATTTGGAATTTGCTATGTAATTTTTTTTCTGTTCATGATTGCTTGAGGTGACTGGGTTACTTCTGCTTCAGCCTGAAATGAACTGAATTCAAACTTAAAATGTAGACTGTTTTCTTTAATAACTCTTACACTGCGTGCTTATTTTCATCATCTGCATACATTTTGTCTGAACAAAATTGCCCTCATATGAGCATGCATGGAAAATGAACAAAAAAAGGTGAGAATACAGATGTGAATTAGAATGTTCATGAATATTTTCCCCTGCTATTCTCCCATTTCTAATCAGAACATACCATTTTGTGTACTGTCTTTATTGCATGTGCATATTCTCCAATCCTTTCCTATTAGAGCACAGCATTCTCCCATTTACTTTTTCACCCCAATGCTCAATGAGCAGACATCTTTGTTGAGATTCACAATAATGTCTAGCTATTTCACCATAGTGATTAAAACTACTTCCAAACCAGTCAGTATTTATTTAAATTGTTCCATCCAGTGTGCATTATTTATATCTCATGTGTGTCAAAAACTGAAGATTTTGCTTAATTTGTGGTGCTTTTGTGGTGTTTGAATGTCTGTAAGTAACTAGAATTTCACTTATGCCATTCTAATAATTTTAACTGCTGCCATTATGTTCTCACTTTGCTTCTGAAACTTCACTTCACTTATGCCATTATGTTTTATCATGTCAAGGCCCACATAGTAGCCTGCTGTTTAGTGGTTCACAGATTAATGGTAGCAGATGATCTTTAATCTACAGAACATAACTGCCTAGACACAAAACTGATGATATGAAATACTGCTCTCTTTTACAGTGCATATGTGAGTGTACCTGGATGAGATAAGTTAGAAACTCAAGTTCTGTTAGATCTATGATTGCTTCCTGTGGGGACATGGGAATTGCCATTCTTGATCAGAGTAGTGACCAAGCAAGCCTCAGATCTCAATTCTTCTGATAAAAGTATATAATTTCATAATGGAAAAAATGAATTATTTTCCCATTGGGGAAGTTTCTTCTTAAGCACAAGCAGTTAGTAGCCAGCCTATGTCCTGAAACATGATGGTTTATATCTCTTAGAATTCTGTATCTAATCTGATCTATTTATAGATGTTTTAACATATTATGCATATCATAGACGATTAGGGTTGGAAGAGACCTCAGGAGGTCATCCAGTTCACCCCTGCTCAAAGCAGGACCAACCCCAATTAAATCATCGCAGCCAGGGCTTTGTCAAGCTGGGCCTGAAAAACCTCTAAGACTGAAGATTCTACCACCTCCCTAGGTAACCCATTCCAGTGCTTCATCACCCTCTTAGTGAAATACTTTTTTCTAATATCCAAACTAGACCTTCCCCACTGCAACTTAAGACCATTTCTCCTTGTTCTGTCTCTGCCACCATTGAGAAGAGCCTAGTTACATCCTCTCTGTACTCCCCTTCAGGTAATTGAAGGCTGCTATCAAATTCCCCCTCACTCTTCTTTTCTGAAAACTAAATAAGCCCAGTTCCCTCAGCCTCTCCTCATAAGTCATGTGCTCCAGCCCCCTAATCATTTTCTTGACCTCTGCTGGACTCTCTCAACTTTGTCCACATCCTTTCTGTAGTGGAGGGCCCATAACTGGATGCAGTATTCCAGACATGGCCTCACCAGTGCTGAATAGAGAGGAATAATCACTTTCCTCGATCTGCTGGCAATGCTCCTACTAATGCAGCCCCATATGCTGTTAGCCTTCTTGGCAGCAAGGGCACACTGCTTACTCATATCCAGCTTCTCGTCCATTCTAATCCCCAGGTCCTTTTCTGCAGAACTGCTGCTTAGCCAGTCAGTTCCCAGCCCATAGCAGTGCATGGGATTCTTCTTTCCTAAGTGCACGACTCTGCACTTCTCCTTGTTGAACCTCATCAGATTTCTTTTGGCCCAACCCTCCAATTTGTCTAGGTCACTCTGGACTCTATCCCTACCCTCCAGCATATCGACCTCTCCATGCAGCTTAGTGTCATCCACAAACTTGCTGAGGATGCAATCCATCCCATCAAAGATCATTAATAGAGATTGTCATAAGTGTAAAGTGCTGGATAGTGTTATTCTGCCTGTATGGGGTTAATGTTACCTGAGAGGGAGTGACGTAAGAGCCCCGGGCCACGAGGCATAGAGGAGGGAGTTTTAGTTCAGTTCCTGCCATTCCAGCATTGGCAAGAGACCCAGTTTTTCGCCTCTAGCTATGGAGGGAGAAAACTTCTACTTTCCTTCCTATATTCATAAGTAGCTGTGCTGTGAGTAATATGTTGATTTCCATAAGTTTCTGTAACTATTTAGGGTGTTGCTAGCCTTTTCAGAGGGGAAGTTAGGGAACTCTAGATTGTGAAGTTGTATTGTAAGTGTATGCTGTATTCTCTTTCCTTTATTAAATCTTTTTAGTTATAAAAAGTGTTTGGTTCTTCTCATAAAGGAATCCTAGCTTTGGATTTAACCCAGTTCCCAGGTACAGGGAAGTCTGTGTGTCTAAGAGGAAGGCTCACAGTGTGAAAGCCTCAGGGCGGTTTCTCATCTCTCTCGGTAACAAACGGAAGGGGGAAGGGGGAAGGGAAGCAGCATCTGGGTGTCCCGGCTCTCAGGAGAGAGAGAAGGAGTTTGGGGGAGTCCGGGTGCCCCCCTCCAGGGTTTTGGAGATCCACCCGGATGGTGGCAGCGATACCCCAATTTCCCAGCTGGTAGAGTGTGGGGCTTGGGGGTGTAAAGACTTAACTTAGGCTGGGAAGCAGCTTGTAGTTATTTGGTCTGGCATAGAAGAGGCCCCTCTCTGTACCCAAGGTTCAGAGAGAGGGAATAGACACTCTTACAGAGATGTTGAACAAAACCTGCTCCAGAACTTCTCCCTGGGCCACTCTGCTTGATATTGGCTACACAGTAGACATCAAGCTATCGATCGAGCTGTTGAGCCTGATGATCTAGCCAGCTTTCTATCCACCTTAGATTCCATTCATCCTATATATGTTTTTTTATTTTGCTGTCAAGAATACTGTGGGAGACTGTATCAAAGAATATTATGGAAGACAGTATCAAAAGCTTTGCTAAAGTCAAGATATATCACATCCACCGCTTCCCTCATATCCGCAGAGCTAGTTATCTCATTGTAGAAAGCAATCAGGTTGGTCAGGCATGACTTACCCTTGGTGAATACATGTTGACTGTTCCTGTTAACTATAACAAGTCACCGGGACTTGGTGGCATTCACCCAAGAGTTGTGAAAAAACTCAAATGTGAAATTGTGGAACTATTAATTATGGTTTGTAACTGGTATTTTAAATCAGCTTCTGTATCCAATAACCAGAAGATAACGTTAATGTAACACCAATATTTAAAAAGGGCTCTAGAGGTGACGCGGCAATTACAGACCGGTAAGTCTAATGTCACTACTGGGGAAATTAGTTGAAACAATAGGAAAGAATAAAATTGTCAGACATATGGAAGAACATAAATTGTTGGGCAAAAGTCAACATGGTTTCTGTAAAGGGAAATCGTGTCTTACTAATATATTAGAGTTTTTTGAAGGGGTCAGCAAAGATGTGGACAAGGGGGATCCAGTGGACATAGTGTACTTAGATTTCCAGAAAGCCTTTGACAATGTCCCTTACCAAAGGCAATTAAGTTGTCATGGGATAAGAGGGAAGATGCATTCATGGACTGAGACCTGGCTAAAAGACAGGGAACAAAGGGTAGGAATAAATGGTAAATTTTCAGAATGGAGAGGGGTAACTAGTGGTGTTCCCCAAGGGTCAGTCCTAGGACCAATCCTATTCAATTTCTTCAGAAATGATCTGGAGAAAGGGGTAAACAGTTGGGTGGCAAAATTTGCAGATGATATTAAACTGCTCAAGATAGTTAAGACCAAAGCTGACTGTGAAGAACTTCAAAAAGATCTTACAAAACTAGGTGACTGGTTTCATTTGCCAACAAAATGGAAAATGAAATTTAATGTGGATAAATGTAAAGTAATGCACATTGGAAAAAATAACCCCAACTATACATACAATATGATGGGGGCTAATTTAGATACAACTAATCAGGAAAAAGATCTTGGCGTCATCATGGATAGTTCTCTGAAGACATCCACGCAGTGTGTGGCAGCAGTCAAAAAAGCAAACAGTATGTTAGGAATCATTAAAAAAGGGATAGAGAATAAAAGGGAGAATATTTTATTGCCCTTATATAAATCCATGGTAAGCCCATATCTTGAATACTGTATACAGCTATTCTTTCCTCATCTCAGAAAAGATATACTGGCATTAGAAAAGGTTCAGAGAAAGACAACCAAAATGATGGAACAGGTCCCATATGAGTAGAGATTAAAGAGGCTAGGACTTTTCAGCTTGGAAAAGAGGAAACTAAGAGGGAATATGATAGAGATATATAAGGTCAAGAGTGGAGCAGAGAAAGTGAATAAGGAAAAGTTATTTACTTGTTCCCATAATATAAGAACTAGGGGTCACCAAATGAAATTAATGGGCAGCAGGTTTAAAACAAATAAAAGGAAGTTCTTTTTCATACAGCACACAGTCAATCTGTGGAACTCCTTGCCTGAGGAGCTTGTGAAGGCTAGGACTACAACAGGGTTTAAAAGAGAACTGGATAAATTCATGGAGGTTAAGTCCATTAATGGCTATTAGCCAGGATGAGTAAGGTATGGTGTCCTAGCCTTTGTTTGTCAGAGGGGGGTGATGGATGGCAGGAGAGAGATCACTTGATCATTACCTGTTAGGTTCACTCACTCCGGGGTATGTGGCATTGGCCACTGTTCATAGACAGGATATTGGACTGGATGGACCTTTGGTCTGATCCAGTATGGCCATTCTTATGTTCCTGATTACCTTCCTCTCCTCCAAGTGCTTCAAAATGGATTTCTGTGTGATTTTTTTCAGAGATTGGGGTAAGGCTGACTGGTCTGAAGTTCCCTGGTAGTTTCTTCTTCCCTTTTTTGTGTGTGTCATATTATAATTTTTTTAAATCCTACTAAGCACTTTGTCTCTTTGAAATCAATTTGTTGTGTTAAATTCCACAGATTAATTGGGTGTAGAACTGAAATCGAAAGGATATTAAAATTAGTTTTTTGATTTGACTGGTTGTCTCCTAGTTCTTGTATTATGAGAAGGGGTAGAGGAATGCCCAATTTACACTGTCCATATACCATTCATTATTTTATATACCACTCTCATGTGTCCTCTTGTGCACCTCCTCTCCAACTAAACAATTTTAAACTTTTCAACTTCTCATCTTATGATTTTTATCACACTTTTCTGACTGCTTCTTTTTGATATGAAGTGACCTGAACCAAAAACAGCATTCAAGGTAAGTGTATAAATGTACAGAATGACTCTGACAGAGATACATGCATACACCCACCCATTACCCCGACACGTTGTAGAGCTATCTTCATTGAGTTGCCCTTGGTGATGCTTAGATCTCCTTTCTGGTTGATTACAGTTAATTGAGAACCTATGAATATATTTGAGTAAATTGTTCATTTTTAATTTAAATGATGTTGTACTTATCTGAAGTGCATTTCATCTGTTGCAATGTTGCCTAACTGCTTAGTACCACAGCCTTCTGTAGTTCTTATTTATAGGTATTTCCCATAGATTATCCTGTCTCTATTCTGTTTGTTAATATAAGAAGAATTTATCTCAGGTAAAATGTCTGATTTCTAGGTTTTCTGTTCATGAATGCCTCAGAAAAGCCCTACGCCCTTGACAAGGAGGAAGAATTTTTGAAGTCATGTAAAAAAAAGAAATTTCATGACTAAAAGTTTTGGGTTTGGTACAAACTGTTACATGGGATTGATCACGTATTCTCTGATGATCATGGGAGACCTAAAGTTAGTTGCTCTTGCATGCAATGTAAAAGAATCTTGCACCAAGTATTCTGATGTGAAAGCGACTGATGTTTGCTATGCCAGGACATCTTTGGACAGTTCACATTCTGCATTTAGATGACAACATCAGAAGAGGGAATACTGAAGTCCTACTGCACATATGCACAATAACTGACAACCAGCCATGTTCTACAATTGCCCGGGTCTAATCATTCAGCCAAAAATGGCAAACTGGAATGCACTGTGCTTTACTGATTCCAACTGGCAGAGTATAGGAAATATATTATTGAGCATCAAATTTTCTTCCAGCGGGTGATATTCCTTGGGAGAGTGCACGTTCTCTCCTCAATTAAACTCTAGCCATTTAATTGCTAAACATGATAAAATGTGAGGACTAGCTAGACTTCAAAGGACTGATATGAAGACTCACTGGAAAGCTAATTTTCCTGCCAGGCCTGAAATCTGAATTTGGAAATTGTTACCTTTAAAAATGTGTACAAGAGGAATTTGGAGATGCCTCATGTGTCTCTGAAGGACCCAGTATGTGCAATACTTTATTTCTAGGTCTGGACAACAAGTTATGAAAGCTTTCTTATATGTATCTATCTAGTCATGGCAACAAGATAAGGGCTAAAATGTATAGCCACAGCCCTCCACTGGGGGGGCAGACGGAGGAAAGAACCATGGAGATCCACTATCTTAACTCACCAACCTCACCATCAGAGATAACTTGGTGAGGGCAATATTGTGACCTGTTAAGCAGGTTTTAACAAGAAAATCTCATGATTTGCTCCTGTATCTTTATTGTTTGGAAGTTTTGCCAGTGACAATGAGACATATATAAAAATCTATAAACACCTACAGAACAATTTAAGATACTTTTATCAGATATTTTTCCTTTCCCTCTCTCAAGCACTCTTTGTTACCCTGAAATGCAGTGCATTTACCATGCCGCTCTGCCTTCAGTGTTTTGTGCCAGTAGGTTAAAATGGATTGCAGATGAATGTATGAATACTTAGTTTTAAAATAATTTATTTTAATGCAAAAACTTGCATAATATAATTGTAGACATTTGTTTTTCCACCAGTAAATAGAAATCTCTTTTCTGTTAAGAACTATATTTTCAGAAGGTTTTATAGCTAGTCATCAATATATTTTGCTCTTTCTGTTAAATCCTATTTGATGTGAACTTCTGCTGATCGGACTTTTCACATAGGTACAAAACAAATTGTGCTTGATATAAAATTTATCTGGATGAAGTGTTCTGAATTATTTCAGTGAGTCAAATGATCAAAATTTAATGGGTCACTTGAGGTTCTATTGAGATGAGTGCATCCAAACAAATTTGTTTTTCAGGGTTCAGAGGCCCTTTGTGGAACCATTAACTTGAAATCACTAGGAAGTCTGGCAAATTCATTTATAAAGAAGCTCAATTTTACACTTGGAGGAGAAACCCTTGGCAGGTGTATTTGAAAATGTATCCTGTAAAAGATGAAGGGGTACCCTAATATGAAATACTTCAGAATGCCCAGAGATTAGACACAGAAGTACCCAGTTATCCTTATTTTTCTAGACTGGGTTGTTCTTCTCCCTTATCTCTTCTCCCCTGCTTTCCTCCCAATAAGATTGGACAGATGAAATGCAAAACATAACCAGTTTGATACTGTACATGATAGGAGATATATCCTCTATTAAAGTGTAGCTTTATATCAACTGTATTTTTTTCAATGCCATATAATATTGGCAGATACCCTCTGATACCCTTGAGTCTTGTCCTGAATTTACCCACTTGCACCAATCAATTATTAAAGATCCTACCATCATGATTTAGGTAGAAAGTTACCCCATATCTACTGAGTTGGGCCCCAAGTTTTGGAATTCCCTCCCTCCCTTTGTACTTGTCCTAACTCTAAGTAGAATGTTGTCTATCAATGGTCAAAGAGACCAGCCTCAAGCCTCAGAGCTGGTTTAAGCAAACTGGGGCTTCCAGCAAAAAAATGATGGTTGGGCATCCAGAATACAAGAGATGATTCAGTGTATGATCTCTTCCACTTCATTGCCCTAAATTCCCATGCATTGTGGCCTGGGGGAGGGACGGAGACTGAGCTATGAGATACTGACTGGAGGTTTCTCACTGAACAAAAAGGGACAGGAGAAACTTGGAAGGTAGCCTCAGCCAGGGACATGTTTGCACGGCAGGCTGAAGTTATTGTCACAATGAGCACAAAGCAACATATAGTACACACCATATGGCAGTGGAGCAAAAGCAGCAAACTAGCATCATTTTAGCCTTTCCCAGCTTACCTAGAACGCAGGCTACGGTTAGTGAATGGAGAGGCTGGTAAACCAGTATTATCTGAACCAGCCCTGCTCAATAGGCTGATGCCCTTCCTAATCTTACTGTAATCCCACAAACTCCTGCAAAAATCTAACTTTAGCCTCAGCCTCCTAACTTGTCCCATCCCTAAACTTATCCCATGTCCTTTATCCATATTGAAGACTAATCCTAGCCCAATGTCCACAGTTCGGCAGCAACCTCTGCTTAGTCTAGTTACTCAGAATCATTTCAAAAGGTTGGGACACCTTCCCCTCATCTCCATCAGGTTTGAGTTGGCAGGAGAGAGATTATTTGATCATTACCTGTTAGGTTCACTCACTCTGGAGCATCTGGCATTGGCCACCGTCGGTAGACAGGATGCTGGGCTGTATGGACCTTCGGTCTGACCCAGTACGGCCATTCTTATGTTCTTACGTTCTAATGCTTGACCTCATGAACTTGCACAGACCTTTACTGTAGCCCAGGCTTGCAATCTGGTCCCATCAATTACCATCTCATGGGAGTCCAGTCTTAATTTTGGTACTGTTCAGTAGATTAGATTTGACATCAGCTTTTGCTTCCAGGCTAGGATTACTGTTGGGACTGACTTGTGAGCCCAGATTCAGAGCCAGTTCTTGACCTCATTTGTATGCTGTGGCAAAGAGTTCCACACCTTAATTGTCAATTCTGTTAATAATAATAATAATAATAAAATACGTAATTCAAATTATTTAAAGTGTGTTTCTTTTCAATTTAGTTAATTACAAGATTTATAAATTTATGGAGTTTAAAGCTAGAAGGGAACATTAAATCATCTAGTCATTCCTGTATATTACAAGTCACTAAATGTCATCCAGTTTGTACTGAGCTCAATCACTTATAGTTGACTAAAACATATCTCTCAGACAGGCACCCACTCTGGATTTGAAGACCTCAAGGGATGGGGAATCTATCACTTCCCTGAGTAGTTTGTTCCATGGTTAAAAAAAAATTGTGCCTAATTTCTAATTTGAATTTGTCTGGCTTCAGCTTTCAGACATCTGTTCTTATGTCTTTCTCTTCTAGATTAAAGAGCATTTTAGTGCCCAATATTGTCCACACAGGAAGGTAATTGTGCACTATGATCAATCATCTCCTTGTCCTCTTTTTGATAAGTTAAAAGCTGAACTACTTAAGTCTCTCACTGTAAGACATTTCTTCAGACATTTTCTTATTTTTGTGGCTCTTTTTTGAACCCGCTTGTAGGGAGCGGAAGAAAATGTTATGGGCCATCGCTAGGAGGCGCAATTATGCTTCCAATTCGTCTCCAGGGTAACACATAATCAAGGTTATCAGCCTGGGAATGGCCTTGTTTTCCTGTTATCTCGTGTGTGTGTGTCTGAGAAGAGCTTCTCAGCTGTGTGAGTTGTTTACTTGGCCTGTGTGAAACTCAGCTTGTGTGAAACCAGACAGGTAAACTGAGGCAGGATTGCAAAACATGTCATTAGCTATTCATGAGTTATGTATGAGATGCAAATGTGCATGAGTATTTCTGTGTCAGTCTGCTCTTGCGCATTGGGCTTCATCCTGGACATTGCTCTGGTGTGCCAGGTCCCCCATCCCAGCGGCAGCACTGTGTGGGGCCCCCAGTGCACAGATGCCGCTACCTTCAATAAACTCACTACTTGTTTCATCTAGCCACTGTGTGTGAGCCTAGTTTCTATGGGACTCAGTGTACCTTGCAACACCGCTCTAATTTTTCAACATCTTTGTAAAAATATGGTCACCAGAACTGGGTGCAATATTCCAGAGGTAAAATCACCTCCCTACCCCTATTCACTACTCCTCTGTTTAAAAATTCAAGGATTGCATTAGCCTTTTTTGACATGACTTCCCACTGGGAGCACATGTTCAGTTTCTTGTCCACTGTGACCCTGTAGAGAATTAGTCGGGGCTCAACTTTCTCCGGGGCGGTGGGGAACCACACCGCCTCACTACAGACCCCAAAATCCTTTTCAGAGTCACTACTCTCAGGGTACAACTGTCCATTGTGTAGGTATAGTACCCATTATACCTACCCATTCCTTGTTCTTTGGTGTATATCTGTGCATTTGGTTGTATTAAAACACATTTTGTTTTAATGGGCCTAGCTTGCCAAGTGATCCAGATTGCACTGAATGACTGCCCTGTCCCCCTCATTATTTACCCTTTAATGTCCCTTTGTTCTCATAGTATAAAAGGATATATAGGAGTAACCAATTTTTCTTTTCTGAACCATCTGTGATATCATTAAGGTACTCTTAATACATTTAAACGTAAGTACAGACATTCCAAAACTCTGAGAGTTTAAGGTGGTTGGTCATAATAGATCTTTCTGCGCCATCATTGTTAGATGTGCAAGCTAACATATTTTTAAGAAGTCATTTGAAAAGACATTTTATTGTACATCCACGATGAAAACAGGTTTACAGTTACAAATGACATATGCTAAATGTAATCTGCTTTAGATTGGTGTAGCCTATGCTGAAAAAATATGCTGTTGTGAGGAGGACTGTGTAGGGAAGCTCTCACGAAAGGGATAATTTCTAGGATAAATTTTATATATTTGATGGTCTAAAAGTATACTAGGGCTTTCAATGTTTGTGCAGAAGTATCTTTTTAGAGTTGTGGGAGCTATGTTGGTCCCAGGATATGTGTTAACTACCGATCCACCTTGTATCTGATCCACCTTGTATTTAGTTGTGATACTCTGAGGTTTGTTCTATACTACATACTTACTATGGATAAGTCCATATCCCTGAGTGACATGGTTATACTGACCTTCACTCCCCATGTAGTATCATGTCAGTGGGAGAGTTTTTCCCCCCAATATAGCTACCACTTCTTGTGGAAGTGGACTTACTAAGACAACAGGAGAGCCATTGGCTTAAAGCATCTTCACCAGAGAATAGATGTGCCTGAGAAAGTTGCTTCCATGCAGTAAACATTCAAAGGTTTTATTATTACTTTTTTTTTTGCCATTTCCCCCCGTCTGTTGGTTGTTGTGTGTGTGTCTTTGTGGTGATGTTGATCTTTGGACAAAGAAAGCGGAAAAGATAAGGAGACACATAGGTGTGCCATGAAAACTCTTGTTGTGTTGCTAAATCTGTACTGTGTTATATTACTACAGAAAATGGTTTTATGCTACTTGTTTATTGAAAAGACAGATGAAATGAAATACTCCAATCTACTGTGAAACTATTCTTGCAGAGTATCTTTAAACAGCTGTTAGACATAAACAGGTAATAAAATACCCACTACCAGTCAGTTGTGTCTCTACCCACCACTCTCAAAATTTACCTCTAGTGAAAAACTGATATGCAGATATTCTCAAAATGAAGTTTCAGAAACAATGAATGGATATTTTTGGCTCTGAAATGTCATTATCAGATATAAGCAGGCCAACAAGACTGATTCCAGAAAAGGATGCCAGTTGTTCTAAGAGCAGAGAGAAATATAGTGCAGCCCATGTACTGTGCTTGTCCTGTATTTTTATTAACACTGATCCAAGTAAGTAAACCAAAATGAGAGAAAAATTTAAATTTATTTTCATTTTAACAGAAAAAGAAGCAGTGAAAAATGTCCATTGGTTAGTAGATTAAATCAAAATAATTCAAGTTTTAAACAATTCATATTCCATTCTTTGCACATGGTATAGATTTAAACGCAGCACTAATAGGAGTATTTCTTTCAGACTATGGTTATGAATTCCTACGTTGTGGAGGGAAGACTAGGTTACTTTAATTGGTTGCTCTTTATGATTAAAATGCATGTTTTCAAATTATATTAGTGTCTTTAATTCAGATAAACAGGAAGCTTTTAGCTAGATTGTACAACACAGGTAACACATATAGTTGTGATAGTCTGTTTGTTTTCCTCTAGACAGTTGGACTGAAGTTGTGATACAGGATATGTCTTATGGGTTCTTTGTTAATTTTGTTTGTTTAAAAATGGAGAAAGATCATACATTATACACCTTGATAATTTGAATAGCAAAGTACTAAACCCAAGCTTGAAAACATTAAAACAAAAGCTAGTATTTTAGAGATGCCGGATAGCTGAGGGAATTGGCAATAGGCTATGGAGCATGTCACTTCTAGGTCACCATTTCACATCTGACAATTTGGGAGTGGCTGAAAGTTACTGCTATTTTATGGCCACTTGCTGCCTTGCATAAAACAATTTGATATTTCCAGTCCAGTTCCCAGGAGACATGCACAGCCACATCACATATGAGAATCACAAATAGTGTTAATTAGCAACCTTGTTGTTGACATGATCATGAATCCTGTTTTTTGTGGTAGTGCCTAAGGGCCAGTCAAGAATGGGGGCACTGTATAAACACAGAGTAATAGATGGCCTCTGCCTCAAAGAACTTACAATCGAAATAGACTAGATAAACACCGGGCAAGGGAAGGGGTAGAACACACAAGCAGTGTTGTATGTGATGGCAGCAAACATGTTAGTCCCACAGATTTTTTTTTTTTGAGGGGAAGGGGGAAGATACTTAGCACAGGATGAGCTGGAAGGGAAGAGGCTAGGGGGATAGGACAGGAGAAAAAAGGTAAGAGGGGAAGGCAAAGAGTGCAGCTGAGCTGAAGAGACTGTGAAGAAGGGAAAGAGTTGGCGCAAACAGCCAATCAGCCCAGGGCAGAGAAAATCAGAACTGTCTGTAGTTTTTGCTGGAATCTTTAAGCTTGGAAAAGGTGCCTCCTTTGGAATCCCTAGTCCCTGCTTTGGCTCCTACTGCCCCAGAGCATATTCAATCCAGTGCCTGCTGGAGGAGAGATGGCCCTGGTTAGACCATTTTGCCCCCTCACCACCTGTGAAGCTTTGACTGCTTCTGTTCCTGCTTGCTGAAGTCTGGCTGGCTCCTCTCTGCAGTTTTTCTCCAAGGTCATGGCAATGAGGGTGGGGGAGGAGAAGAGGTGGCTTGAATGGGCACAGACTGAATTACCCTCATCCTTAAAGATGCTCCCTCCATCAGGAAACTGAGAGTTACCTGTGGGCCCTAAGGACATCTCAATGCCAACTGGCAAAGGGTTCATTGTTTTGTAATAATAACTCCTGACAGGCCTCACACAATCACTGTACCTAGCTCACTGCTTTTTATCCATAAAAAATGACACATGAGGTCTTCAATAAAAGCCAGGGTTCATGCTGGTCATTATTAACATTGTGAAATGTATGTACAAATACTATGCAATAAAAAGTCTGAATCAAGGTAGTGCTGACAAACAGGTGGCTGCTAGACAAAGGATGTATATTAACCTGCTCGTCTCTGTTCAGATGTAAATTGAGCACTGAAAGCCAACATGGGGGAAGCCCCGTTTACAAACAAAGACTTCCATATGAAGTCAGCACATCGAAGAATAAACCCTGGGGGATTATCCTGACTCTAAGGACAAACAATTATTTTTTTTGGGGGGGAGGGATATAAGAACAGGCAGAACAATTTCTTTATTCTGCACCTGAGGAAGTAATTGGGCATTGTGATTACATTCATGAAAACGGAATCCCAACCTGCCCTGGTTGAAAGCATTGCAAAGGACATTTAGGAGAGATAAGACTGCTTTTAGACAGATGGTTTGACTGTTAAAGTCACGTTTAGTCTCTAGAAAGCAATGTATTGATTTTCTTTTATATGTAACCTTGCTGTTTCCATTATCCTTACTCACTGTCTCTTACATCTTGCCCTTTGATAATAAACCTATGATAGTTTTCACTCTAAATATATCTCATTGCTGTGATGTTATATAGAACCTGATCCTCAGTTGAATCAAACAAATCTAGTGTTTGTTGCCCTCTTGACAATAGCAAACCTCATATGTCTGTGAGTAGCCAGTTAACAGGGGTTGGATATCACAGGGGTTGATTAAAAGGGGCTCAGAAGCTGGGGTGCACCTATTGTTAAACTGCAAAGAAAAGTGAGGGCTAGTATTTCCCTGAGGAGATTATTTTGGTGGCTAACAGACTGGAGGCGTCAGGGAGCTGACACCAAGTTAAACACCAGCAAGTCTGTCTCTTGCTGGAGGCGGGGGCGAGGGTCACCCTGAGAATTATCCCAATGGCAAAGCCATGTGGGGAGAAACCTGAACTTCCACTGTCTGTGCTATACACGATAGATGGATGGATGTTTCCAGGGCTACAAGATTCTTCTAGATGTTAGGAATGGCTTCATTGACTTATGCTGCAGTATAATATAAATGTGGATGCTTAGGCTGTCCTCATTTTTCCCTGAGGTTAAATATGAAAATTGAAAACCTCTGGCCTCACTTTTCACTTACAAGATCTTTGGGGATCTCTTCCTAGGGAAAAAGAAAAGGAAAGCAGTAGCAGTTAATTGCTACTGACCATTTTCAGTAAGTCAAAAATTGTTCTAATTTATTACGACATCAATACACCTCCCCCCATTTAATTAGTACCAAGTTTACGTTAAATAATATTTTAACATCTTTGAAATGTCTGCAAAGGAACTGGCAATAAAGCCAGTTAAATCTGTGCTCCAAGCAGATATTGAAGGACACCATTCCAATTGGCAAGAAGGCTTGACTTGGCAGGCAGTACACCACCCCTACCAATCCACAATACTGAGCTCTGCACCTTCCTGAGAAACCTACTTAGGTTGACAAGAAGTGGCTATTAACCCCAGGTATTGTGTATTTTTTTTTGTTAAATATTTTATATTAAGGGCAAAAAAGAGAAGTTCTTACTTTCTATCTTTTTAAAATAAGGCAGTAGTTGTGAAAAGTGCTCAGTTGTCATACCAATAAAACAAATATAGTATTGGCTAGTGTTTGCTTCCCCACACTGTCTAGTCAGTGTTTTGACCTTTGCTTGTGGACCTGGAAAAATCTAGTTGGTTCAAACCTTTGGGACTGCTATTGAAGGGAAGGTATCTGACTTAAAGAATCCTAGCCACTGCTATATGGATTTTCTATTTCCCCTACTTTCCCCCTCACCTCAATCCTCCATATATACACCTTTTAACTCTCTTCAGTCTCAGGTGGAGTGCCAAGGACAGGATCATGACCTAAATGCAGTTTTTACAACTCTGCCCAGTCATTCTCATATTTCTGACAGTCCTGTAATGTAATGAGGTTCCCTTAGGGCAAGTGAACATAATCCCATGTGTCCTGGAAATTTTATTTAGTTCAGCTGGAGACATCATGAGGATGTTACCCCATGAGACCAAGCTATTTTTCAACATCAGTGCTGAAGAAAGGACATTGCCCGCCTGCTGGTGCTTATAGAGTTGAGCATCAGATGTACTTGACTCTCACTTAAATCTGCTCACAGCAACAGATTTCAGACTTGAAGTTAAATTGCTACTAACTGACAAATTGGTTTCCATTGAGGCATCTACTCTTAAAAGTTCAAGAACAGATACAGCAGGGTTAGAAAGAATAAAAGTCTACCTTGCCAGCAAATCAAAATATGGGGGCACAGGTAGTAATGGAGAGAAAAAGCTAGTTTTGGCAGACAACTCTAAGGGCTGGTCTACATGATGCGTTAGTGCACACCAGCTGGGATGTGAATTCTAGTTGACACCACCATGTGATGCACTGTTTGTACAGACTCTGCAGGTGTGCACTAGAAGTTCTTTATCACGTGTTGATATAGTTCTGTTTCAAGCAGTACGATGTCAATATATCCTGGAAAACTTTCAATCTATGACATGGTGGTACATGCTGGAATTTACACACTAACACCTATTCTTGAACTTTGCATCATGTAGGTAAGCCCTAAACTACTTCTGCTCCAGAAAGCCCTATTTATAATATTTTACAAAGAGTTAGAGAATATATGGGAGGAGCCAGTTGGAGTCATGATTTCCTCTATGACCTTCACTAAGGAAGTATTTGTGGCTTCTCTCAGAAAATCAGTCACTGATGTGAACCATATTTCAGTCAATATTTAGCTAAATAGATCAATCATTTGACCTGCTGTGACTCAAGTTGCATGTTCTTACCTAGGATGCCTTCCACCTTCAGTTCAGTCACAGTGAATTTTCAGGCTGATTGATGACATTGCTGTATTGTACTATACCAGTTGGCTTCTAGGGGAGTCTGAGAACCTTTTAACATATGTGAAAGTGAACCAGCCATAAGGAAAGTGAACCAGCCAACAGTTAGTCTACTGTTCTATGGAAGGGGAATTAATACCTTCACTATAAGAAAGATTTTTAATCACTTCTTTCATGAAGTAGGTAGTTGTGATCTTAAATTGTTCAGAGAGTGCTTGCACAAGCGTGTGTGACATAGTCCTAGACTCAGGCAATAGATGTCTAAAATAAGGGATCTCTTTCTTATGAGGGTACTAGAGATTTTATGGAATGAAAATCTTTTTAAAATATGCTTAGTGATGATACTCCCTTTCCCTAATCCATTTCTTTTGGGTATGTCCTTCCATGTTTGCTTGGTCAGTGTAAAGAAAGCTGAACTTCTTGCACTTAGGATTAGAAATTGGATCGTACTGCAAAAAGCAGGCATTCAAGTTATTAATTGCAATGGCACACAGCTACTTGTGCAGTTGTAAATGATACTAAATACTCTCCATAAACCCAACATTGTTATGGAAATATTACTAGAGTCTTTCAGACTAATTCTGAAAGCTGAGCCTCAAAAGACTGTGTGCGGAAAATGATGAAGGTACATTTCATTTTGTTTTGCACTTGGATAGAGCCCACAGCACTCTACAAACTGTACAGATTGTACGAACTACATATAAAAAAAAGAGATCACTTCTCCCACCAGAGGAGTATAGCCATCTTTGGGATGAAACACAGCAACTATTGACTAGTAAAGGGGATCCTAGACAATCATCTAGGACAGGAATAAAGAGGAATATTACAGGAGGAATTTAGATTGTCTTTCCTTGAGCTGAAATTTGTTCAGGACAAATGGATTAACTAACTGTCCCTTTTAATACCGAATGTGCCCATTACTAGCACTGAGCACACAGGACTTATTGTAGGGTATAAATTCTTCCATACCCTCCTGAAAAATTTAACTAAGTTTTTCTAACCTTGAATTCAGACTCATGCGGCACATTGCTTATTTTATCCAAACCAGTTTGCTCTACTTCAGTGGTTCTCAAACTGTGGGTCGGGACCCCATGTTAATGTGGTTGCCAGGGCTGACTTAGACTTGCTGGAGTCCGGGGCCAAAGCCTGAGAGCTTCAGCCCTGGGCAGCGGGGCTCAGGTTACAGGCTCTCTGCCTGGGACTGAAGCCTTTGGGATTCAGCTTTGCCTCCCCCACCTGGGGAGGTGGGGCTCAGGCTTTGGCTTTGCTTCCTCACCCTCGCGGTGGCAAGGCTGGGGCTTCGGTCCCTGCTCCTGGGGTCATGTTGTAATTTTTGTTGTCAGAAGGGGGTCTCAGTGCAATGAAATTTGAGAAGCCCTGTCTACTTTACTAATAAACCTAGGCTGGTAGGCCCCTAGAGATATAGCCTCAGGCAAGTGCCACTTAGTCTGATAACACCTAACACAGAAGAACAAACACGGGGAGATGCTAATAATTTTAGATCAATATTATTGATGAAGGTATTTTTGGAAGCTTGACACCTGAGTTCCAGAGCTTCCCTGATCCAAAGTAAATTCCAAATCAAATTAAAAATAATTAGAGCAGAACATCACTAATGGCCATTTCAATTATCTGCACAACTAGCAATTCATAAACAAGAAACAATCCTCTACCCTACATTTGCGCAAAACTTTAACAGCAGGTGCTCAAGTGAGGTCTTATATTCCTTGGAATTCAGTTCTTATACAACCTGATATGCCCTAAATAATGTAATAAATAAAGCTAAACTGTACATGTGAAAATTCACAAAGAATATTTTTGCAGTGAATTATCCTTTGTTGTTCTTTTACCATCATCAATGTACTTATCTTCACATCACCTCCCTGAAGTCCGGAAGTACTGTTATTTTATAGATGAGGGAACTGAGCCACAGAGAGGCTAAGTGACTCATCTAAGGCTGTACTGTGGCAGGCCTTTGACAGAGCAGGAAATTGCACCCAGGTCTCCTGAGTCTCCAGGTTAATGCCTTAACCACTTTGTTTGCTTGTTCAGGTAATTCTCAGTGGGTGTAATTCACCCTTGTGCAGAGGCCCAACATGGCCTGACTAGCATTTCAGCCTTCCAAATAGGACCTAACCTGAGACTTTAGTGGAGTCTGGGTTTTATGGTGGAGTTCAGCATGTGGGGGCCTTTTACCCAGTGCAAATGATTGATGCTTTTCTATAGATTCATTCATCCTTACGCCTGACCTTTCCTCTCTATGGCTGCTCATGATTTGGAGGAGGTTATTCAATTAACCATAACCATTTGGTGGTATATACTTCCAGGGCATATTAGTCCATCTCATTTCTAACATCTGTTACCATTAGAATCATGTTTACTGGTATTCTGTTGCAATAAAATCCAGAGGTAATAAATAAATATGACTGTGAGTTATAACTGCCAAGTCAGAAAGCTCATTCAAATGAAAAAGTCAAATCGCCAAATGATTTATGGGTAGCAGAAAGTGCTGTACTGTATAACAACATTTGATTCTAAAGGTTTATTTTAGTCAAATACAGTTTGATGTGACAGCTCCAAAATGAAAAAGGTGTTCAGACTGACTGATGGATATTAAGTGACAATAAAACATTGCACACTTTCAGGGGGATTTGTCAAATTAAGTGTCTCATGAATACTTTGTTGTCCGTCATTTTTCACTTGTTTCTCTGCACAATATTAGTATATGGGCAATTTTTATATCAAATTTATACCTTTCTAATTTCTCACATTGCTGGGGGGAGAAATGCCCTGTTGATAAATTGTTAGCAGCATGGATAACAATGGGGAAAATAAAATATTAGATTGTTAATATTTAACTTCCACTGAGCAATATAATTACATATTCTAGTATATCTTAGATGTAAAAACTAGGATTTTTTTCTAACTTTCCTATTACTCTTTACAAGGTTTTTAATAGCAAATGATTACACTTCACCTGTTAAGCAAAAGTGAATTATTTACCTGTTTAACACAGAAATGCTTTGTGATGGAGTATCCACCCCACACAAGAGTAGAAGAGGTTAAGAGACCTTGTGATCCTACCCTACCTGCCCCAAGAGGGGCAATGGAGGTTAGTCCTCCAAGTGGCACAGAGGTCCAGTTAGAAAAGGGCTGCAAGGAGCTGCTAATCTGGGCCCTGTGGATCTGTGGTGGGGCAACTGCCCCACCCTATGAGTGATTGGGCTAGGTCAAGCTAGAGAGGCTGCATGTGCTGGCAGCCAATCAACAAAGGGCCTGCCGGGAGCCAATCAGGGCAGAATAGAGGCAACCAATCAGGGCCAGTCTGGGCCATATATAAAGGCTGCCCAGCGGAGCAGTAGGTAGTCTTTCCCTGAGCAGTGAGGAAAAAGAACTGTCTCCTGAGTCAAGGAGACAGGCACCGTGGACAGTGCAGTGCAGTGCAGTGCTGGCTCGGGGGAGCAGAACAAGTCTCCAGGCCCTGAGAAGAAGGGCCCAGAAGGTGTAGAGGGCTGGAGGAGAAGCGGCCCTGGGATAGTGGTCGGGGAGGGGAGTGAAGGAGGGCAGGGAGGCTGCCACTAGAGGGTCCCTGGGTCAGGGCCCAGAGTAGTGGGTGGGCCTGGGCCCCCCACTTCCCCCTTGTAATGCACCTGGTTGTGGAGGAGCAGCTGGAACAGACTTCAACCAACCCTTGATGAGAGGGGCTAGACTGAGGGGTTGTGGTTGGCTGCTGTGGCTGGAGTGGTTAACCCCCGCTCCCTGGAAGGGGGTGAGCATTGTGGAAGTGAGAAAAATGGATTTGAGGGGCAGCCATCTTACTTCTGTTAGAAACAGAGCAAAAGTCGGTCTAACCCTCATCCTAATAATGTGAGACTTGTAAAAGCAGGACTTGTGCTTATGCGGGTGAGAAACTGCAAAGCAATGCTGTTTTGAACCTTGCCTTGAGATAACAAAAGAATGTAATTGTAGCAGGAAAATGTTAAAAACAAGTAAGATATCAGAAATAAAAATGTATAAACAGGACACCACTTTATGTAATGAAAGGGTATAAATATTTGTTTGTACTTTGAAGATTTGCATAAGGACAGACACTCTGTCCAAACTGCTGTCTTCCTTCTTGCACTTGCTTGAATAAAACTGTCTCTGATTTGTTGCATAGCAAACTCAGAGTGAAGGCTCATTTCCTTTCACAGCATGGACTCGGGGGCATTGCTCAAGGGCAGTGTCCTGAAGTGGACACTGCCAAGCGGGGAGCAACGTGGGTCTGGATACCAGCCGGAAGCAAACGATGGACAGGACACCAGCAGCAGAGGGCGCTCTAGTACTGTTAAGAGCTGGTTCTGGAACTGAACAGCATGAGATGCTGCAGTGGTGAGTCCCAACCCTGTCACAGGGCCCATATAAAAGAAGTTGCAGTGGAGAACAGGGATCAGATACTGCTGGGAGCTCAAGGGATGAGGACTGTGTTCCTAGCAGGCTGAAGGAACTGTAGCACCTTGGACAGAGCAGTTGCTGTCAGAGACCTGGAGAGCAAGAAGTTGTGCATGGATGGCTGCTGGGGCTAGATCAGGGGTCTCCAAACTACGGCCCAGGGGCTGTATCCGGCCCGCGGCTTCAATTTGTCCAGTCCCACAGCTGAGCAGGCAAGTGGAGAAGCTGCTGCTGCCGCCCCTCCCGCCCCCCATGAGCTGCTGCCGGAAGCCCCATGTGCAGAGGGATGAGTGACCCCATGGCAGCTGCTAGAGGAATAAAGAGGGGGAGGGGGCGCTGCAGCCACCGGAGAAGCAAAGGGGGGATTTTGCATATATTTGCATATATTGAATTTTTTCACAGTTGCTTCAGCCCATGAAGCCCCTTCAAAAATCTAATATGACCCTCGTCTCATAAAGTTTGGAGACCCCTGCTCCAGGAAATACTTAAGCTTTTTATTGCTTTCTTCCATCTCAGTTGGGACAGCATTATCAACTGTGGAATGTTGCAGAGAGGTCCAGGAGGCTAAGAATGAAAGTGTGACCATCCATTGACAGCTGGAGATCATCCATCAGTGCCAATAAAGCTGTTTCCATTCCATGTCCTGGCCCAAATCCAGATTGTATCTTCAGTTAGATGATCTTGTAGTTGGCCTTTAGCTAGCTTCTGTATGAGTTTGCTCAGGAATGGAAGGTTTGATATTGGGCAGTAGGGAGTAGCTAGAACCAGTGTATCCCCGGAGAATTTTTTCAGTTCTGGTTGCACTCTGTTATTTAAAGAAGGAAGGGAAGCTTTTTTTCCTAAATGAGGAAACTGTCAATCTTGAATGGCATCAGCCAGAAAAGACATATTAGACTCCTTTCGGGATGTCTAGTACTTCTAGATGCTAGACTCGGAGAGAGACACCCAACTAGTAGAGATGGGGAAACTGCTCCTCTGCCACTAAACCCCTTACTTACAGAGTTCTATAAGACAATAGACTTTCCAGTTATATGATTTTTATTTATAGAAAACCTGTCATTGATGCAAGGCTCACTCTAATCTGCCTTGCCTTTGTGTACAGCTTTAAATTTGGGAAGGAAAAATGTTGTTGTTGTTTTTTTTTAAAGAAAAAGCAGGGAGAAGGACATTTTGAATTTGCTTAAAGGTTTGGAATGTAGGAGTAAGTTCTGGGTTGGGGGAGGAAGAGGTAATATTTGTTTGTTACATTATTGTGCAATTTATCACTTGTATATCATGTGCATAAGGTGTATATATGAATGGGACAAATCACATGATCTGTGGCCAAATAAGATGCTGTGTTTGTAATAATTTTAAAATATATTTGGAAGTTAGGTAAGCTCATTTGTAATTCATGAATTGATATTTGTCCTCCCCACACTCATTAGAATAATTCATTATTGAAGATATGTGTTTTGCATATGTAATCAGAAGAGTATACTTAACAAGAGGGAAAGAAGATGGATTTGATCAGTTAGAACTGCTGAAGCCAAAGTCAATTTTTCACCTTGTAGTTTGAATTTAAAAACTTCAGTAAACATTGCATTGATCCTTTATTAAACTTTATAAATAGTTGCCTTTTTTGTCTGTGACCTTTCTGTTCTACAAATGTAGAAACATAATATACTTTTCTTTTTTTAAATCTTTCTGGCTTATGATTTTGTTTTTAATAATCCTTAAAAATTCACATTAATAAAAATGAATAGTCTTCTTGAGTTGCTCACATGTCAGCAACTTTTTTTAAAGTGTTGTCTAGGCCACAATAATTCATCAGGTAACTAAATACAAGATACCAAAATAGTATGTGTGCTAATGTACAAATCTATGGTAATCAGGTCAAATTTTATGTGGTGGTTTTCTGATATGGTAAATGTTTACTCAGTGCTATTTTTCAATGTTAACCCAGTGCAAATTTCTTTTAAGGTTTATGGAAGAGAGATCCTGAGACTTTTTTATTCTGTCAAATATATATATACAGCAAGACAGATGAATAGCATGACAGATATGCTGTTCAAATTTAAGTACTGGTTCTAGATTCCTATTTGCAAAGAGAGAAGTACAAATGAACATGCACAACAAAAGCTTTGGCCTGAAGCCAGAATGAAGTAAGTGTCCAAAGCTCCCATTCAAGACACTATACATAGAATTCTGTTTTGAAAATTGTAGAATGGAGACAATAAGCTAGTAGTTCTAACAGTAATAAAAGCAGTGGAAAATGTGGGATGTTCACTGGTGCAAGAAGCAAGGGCATTTCATTTCAGTTCACCTGGGTAATTCAAATATGAACTGTCAATAGGTATTCAATTCTCCTTGCAAGTCTCTCCATCAACTGCTAAAGTAAACAGAAATCAAAGTCAGTGAAAGAGGTTTGGCGAGCTCCTTTCATTTGGTGAGTTTTCTGGACACTGATCTGTCAGGGCTGTCCCTAGGCATATGTAGCATACGTAGCTGCATAGGGCACTGGAAAATTTGGGGTACCATTCTCCTCGCTGGCTGTGGCTGGAATCCTCTCTTCTCCAGCCGTCCCCTGTGCTGGACTGGCGGGCTTCTTCCTACCCCACCCCCCTACTCACTCCTCAGCTAGCCAGCTGAGGGCTCCAGCCTCTGGCTCTGCCGCCCCAGCCCTGCGGAGCCCAGAGTGGCCCAGCCCACCACCAACCAGAGCAGACCACCTCCCTGGACCCTGCCTGCCTGTGCTGGTTGGTCTCTGGCAGGGACCGGAGGCCAGGGACAGGACAGCAAAACTTCCACCTTTCTCCTGGGTCATTCCTTAAATAGTAATTCTGCTTTGTCTTTTGGGGTTCGTACCTTATTTCCCTGTGTACTTGATTCATTCATGGTTTTTTTGAAGATGGGGGCAGGGATGGGATAGCTCAGTGGTTTGAGCATTGGCCTGCTAAATCCAGGGTTGTGAGTTCAATCCTTAATGGCGGGAGGGATAGCTCAATGGTTTGAACAGTGACCTGCTAATCCCAGAGTTGTGAGCTCAATCCTTGAGGGAGCCATTTAAGGATATGGGCAAAAATAGGGATTGGCCCTGCTTTGAGCAGGGGGTTGGACTAGATGATCTCCTGAGGTCCCTTCCAACTCCGAGATTCTATGATAGTAATTGCTTTAAAAAAAAGAGAATGCATCCCAAAGATCAGTAAAGTGGAAATGTGATTGGGGCATATACCCCATACTGGTGCTAAAAGGGTTAACGGGAGCTAGAAGACAGCTCGATTGAAATAGCAGCTGGTTATACATGGAGGGTGAACCAGGCTTAACTGAAGATGAGGCCAGGTAAGTGAGGAGTTGGGTGGTGAGCATAAAGGAAGGAAGCCCAGGTGAGAAGGGGGCTTCAGGGGGAGACAAAGAAGAATACTGCAATCCCTCTAACTGCTCGAGAGTCGTGGAAAGGCCTACAGGGAGCCAGAAGTACCGTAAGCCCTAGTCCAGGAAGGAGCTGTGGGAAAATGCCTGAAGGAAAGTCAAGGTAGGAGGAAGTCCAGGGAGGTGGTGAGGAATCAAAGGAAACAGACTTTACCTGCTCACCACAAGGTCCCTGGACTGGAACTAACAGGAGGGCCTGAGTTCCCCTACTGGGTCTCTCTAAAAGGTGGTGTAGAAACACCTTACCCAAGAAGAAAATGAACTATTGAGTTTGGAACTAGGCCTCCAAGGAGAAAGCTTTGGCAAGTGCAGCTCTACACAAGGTTGTGTGGACAGCCCTGCAGCTCCCAGGAAGGGAGAGACTTTAAAATGACCTGGGCAAAGAGCTAAGTCACGAGAAGAGAAAGAGACTGCTTCAGCGACGGAGGAGCTGTCAGCAGGGGGCACTAGATGATTGCGACACCATGCCTGATCATAAGGCTCCCTCCGGTGAGTGTACTCTTCTCTGGAAAGAGTTTGTCCTAGTTTATGAATGGGAAATAATATTCTTATAAAACTATGTTGCATTAAAGCTATCTCTGCTGCTGCTGTATCAGTCTCCTTCATAGGGTTAGACACTTAGAGTGATGCTTATAAGTCAGTTATTTTAAAGAAGTTACTGAGGTTTTTAAGTAAAAAAAGTTATTGTGCTTTTTATCTCTCCAAACACATTTGTAAATTTGTTTTAGTTAGGCTGTTTTAATTAAATTAATGAAATCCTTAAATTCTACATCAGTCCCACAGTCAGTCTCTCTCTCTCTTTGCTGAGCTAGTATTTTATTTTCCCTCCAGGTGCATATTTCTAACTGTCTTGGATTATTAGGAGTAATTGATAATAAAAACCTTAGCTCACAAGTAATATCAATAACAAAATTAACCTAACCCTTGGGCATGTTTAAACGGAACAGGTCTCACAAGCTGAAATGTCATTAATGGCCTGGAATAATATTGATTGCTGTTTGAAGTCCTCTTTCTCAAGAAATGCTGTTGGCACCCTTTAATGCTGGCTTGATTCTCAAAAAGAGACATTTATATCCTTGCTTGATAAGGCCTGAAAAATAATACATAACGGATGGTTTATTTCAAGCTGAAACTAAATATTTTGATTTTTTTTCTCAACAAAATGGAAATATGAAAAAATTATACAGGGCAAACAAAATGTTTCATATGTTGATTAGAAATGATTTTCTAAATGCAATGTTGATTCAGAATAAAAAGATAAAATGATTAATTGATTTTCAGTTTTTTTTAGCTGCAACTATTTGCTGAATTCATGAATAGTTTTGGTGCACCTGAAAATGCATTTATTTCAATTAACATTTTTTCCAAACTCTACACAGGAGGAAGTGGAGAAGTTGTTTGTCGTAGTTTATGCTTCCAGTCAAAGACTCATTAAGAAGATTTGCCAGATCCTGGAAAGTTCTGCATAAAAACTAGACCCCTTGCTCTCTCGCTCGCTCGCTCTCGCACACACACACGTAACAGATTCCATATAATGATAAATAAGATCATTATTTGCAAACATGTTCTTTCATAAAAATAAAAATGATGCCTAAAGGATCTTACAAAGAGTATGAGACTTTAAATGTTAGCTAGGGTGAACAGAAGTCCCGATTAATTAGGGACAGTCCTAATTTTTGGATCTTTTTCTTATATAGGCTCCTACTACCCCCCACCCTGTCCTGATTTTTCACATTTGCTGTCTGGTCACCCTAATGTTAACACGGGTACTAAAAAGGTGCAAAGCAATGAAGAAACTTTGTATATGAATATTCTTGAAAGCATCCATATCAAAGTACACAAACACACTACTAAAGCCATGATTAACACAGCTTTATTTACGGAGAGTCAAAACAAATAGTGCAAATTAAACTCTGCAACGTATACTAACCGGAACAAGTGATCTCTCTTCTGTTAACTTTGTAGAACATGGTGTCACGGTACTGAAATAATTTGGTACCGTACAGATCACTGGGGTACAAAATATTATGTGAAGGGGATCATAACAGGTGTCATATGTGTGTATCTATTCCATATGTGTGTATCTATTCTGTAACTAAAGTTAAAGGCGCCTGTAATTCAAGTTTAGGCTTGGCTCCCGTGAAGGCTCAGACACGCTGGGGCTGCCTGATGGCCCATTAAGGGACATCAACCACACAGTGGACTTTGTATAGGCCTGTCCACACCCGAGCTGCTCTAGGAATGTCAACTGCCTGGTCAGAAACTGAATCCTGGAGAGTCGGTGATTGGACCTTGTGACTGTAAACCTCCATTTTGAACCAGACTCTGCAAAAGAAGGAGGAGGGTCTTGGCCCAGAAGAGAGAGTCTATAAAAGCTAGAAGAAGCATCCTCCATTTTGTCTTTTACCTCCAGTCTTCAGCCTGCCTTGTTTCCAGCTTTGGATGGAACTTTGCTTCTCAGGGAACTCTGGACAAAGGTACTGACCCATCTCTGCAGGAGATGCTCTCCAAAGACTTTGATTAAAACCTGCAGTTTATTCTACCTCAGCTGCAAGACTGAACCAAGGGATGTACCATTACTGCATGTAATTGATTTCTTTTAACCATTCTTAACCCTCACCTATACCTTTTTCCTTGTATAATAAACCTTTAGATTTTAGATTCTAAAGGATTGGCAACAGTGTGATTTGTGGTAAGATCTGATTGGTATATTGACCTGGGTCTGGGGCCTGATTCTTTGCAATTGGGGAGAACCATTTTCTTTATTTGGGGTACTGGTTTTCATAACCATTGGTTCCCAGGACAGGTGGCTGCTGGTGGTGATACTGGGAATCTGGAGTGTCTTAAGGGGATTGCTTCTGTGACTTGTGGTTAGCCAGTGGGGTGAAACCAAAGTCTTTTCTGTTTGGCTGGTTTGGTTTGCCTTAGTGTGGAAAAACCCCAGCTTTGGGCTGTAGTTGCCCCTTTGGAAGCAATCTGTCCTGATCTGACACTCACAGTTGGATCCCACCAGGAACAGCACCGTCACACATGGATTTTAACTTCTCTAACTGAGAATGGATGGACTGAATTTTTCACTTTAAAACCTGTCATAGAAGAAAGGGGCATAATTTATTGAAACTTGTTTGCTATAAAGATGATATCCAAATAGCTAGGTATGAAAATAACTCTTCCTTTTGTTGTCTTTGAATTTCAAACAGATTTATATCTTCCTCTATATTTCATGAATCAGAGAGATAGCCGTGTTAGTCTGGAATAGCAGAGGTAACAAAGAGTCCTGTGGCACCTTAAAGACTAACTATAAAGTTTTGAAGTGTAAGCTTTCGTGGGCTAATACCCACTTCGTCGGATGCAAGCAGTGCCACAGTGCATCCGACGAAGTGGGTATTAGCCCACGAAAGCTTACGCTTCAAAACTTTATAGTTAGTCTTTAAGGTGCCACAGGACTCTTTGTTACCTCTATATTTCATGTTTCTCTTTCTCAAAACATATTAAGAAATACAGAAAATAAGTGTTAATGTAATGCACGAGCTTAATGTGTTTATATTCATTTTTAAAATATATTAAAAAGTTATTTTAAGCTTAATCAAACATACTAATGTTTAACCACCAAACTACACATTAAAATGATTTGAGAAGCACTCTTATGCTTCTTACAAAAATCTTGCTAGAAGTATTTCACTATAACGCCTGGGTCCTTGGCACACAAATGTTAATACCCAAATATGTCACTGAATATATCTGAAAGGGGAAAAAAAAGCATATCCTGGAGGAGAAAATGTAATAGCTGGATAATAAAGCTGATTTCTCAGCATTTGATGTATAGACATTACCCTGGTCAAACCTAAAAAATGGTATAACACTAATATTCTAAAACACTTAAGTGCTCATAGTTTTTCCCCCTCTCCTGCCCACATCATATTTATGGATATTTAAAACTGTTTTTAGCTACACATAATATCCCTCTCTGACTTATGAATTTATTTCATGACAGTGACTATATTTGCAAAGCTGTTTATAGCTCAAAAATGCCCATGTTTAATTTAAGACAATCAGTTTACAGCTGTTCAATCTATTAAGGCAGCAACGATGCCAAGTAATATGACAGCAGTATTACTCAACATCATTGCAGGCAGTGACATATGGTGGAACATAAGGACAAACAAACATAAGTTGGTTTTTAAAAAAAAAATAATCAAAACCAGGGCATTGTCTTAGTTTGAACAAGCCACGTGTTAGTACAGCTGTGCTTAAACAGCATATTAACCTCAACATTTATTAGCATGCCGTGGTGTTGTAGCCATGCTGTCCCAGGCTATTAGGCTTGGTCTACGCCACAAAGTTAGGTCAACTGAAGCTGACCTGCATTGACTTAGTTGTGCATGTGGATTTGCCTATGGTTACATTTGTCTCCCACCAATGTAAGTGCCCCATTACAGAGCCACAGTAACATTACCTCTGTGAGCAGAGTTGAGCCATGGTCGATATACTGAGATTGATGCAGAGTTGGTGTAGATGCTGCATTACTTGTGTCAACCCTAATAGTCCACTAGCAGCTGTCTCACAATGCCTGACACTGACAGTTCTTGTCACAATTGTGAACTCCACTGTCATGGAAACCCCCTTCTCTTTAAAGCCCCATGAAGTCTGGAAATGCCTTTTCCTGATGGTCCATCTTGGTGATCACACCTATCAGCTCCACATGGTTTTGTGTAACTAAGCAGCAACCAGGCTGGCTACACATTCCAGATGTGCAAAGCAAGGCAAGAAAAAAACGTAATGTGTCCTGTCACTCTCATAATATTACATAGTTGAGATGTTTGAAAATGAAAAGGAAAATTTGGAAAAGTTTTATTTCCATTTCACCAAGTGTGAAATGGGCTCATTTTTTCCTTTTTAACACATTAATAGAAATTTAGATTTTGTGTTTACCAGAAAAATATCAAAACGCTTGTTTCCTGAAAAATGTGGATTTTTAAAATGAAAAATATTGATAGTCATGCTTAATTTGTGCAAGGGCTTGCCAGGGCTGAGCCCTGGCACTTCTAGAGTTGGCAGTTCAGAGCCCCAGCACCTCTGGGCTTGCTGCATCAATTATGAAAATTGCTTATTCGGCACCATGCTTATTCGGCACCTCTTTCATTATAAATTAAACACTGACTAGTTCAAGAACAAGTTTGATAAGAAGAAATGCATGAAAATGTTTGAAAAAGTCTGCAGCTTTTTTGGGGTGGGGGGTGGGGGGGGGGAATGCATTTGAAATACTTTGACCAGCTCTGTTAACCATATTGAAGAAAATTTTCATGTGGGTTATGTGCAGGGAAATTTCTTCTTTCACTTTTGGCCACTAGCTTTTTACATGAACTGGAGACTGTTAATTCTTGCTATTTTTATTCTAGCAGATAGCACAGGGGTGGGGAACCTTTTTTCTGCCAAGGGCCATTTGGATATTTATAACGTCATTCGCGGGCCGCTCCCCCCCCCCGAGAAAGCCCAGGCTGGCAATGGGAGCTGAGACCCCCGCTAGCAGGAGCCTCAGGGAAACTAAAGTGGCAGTGGGCGGAGAAGCAGCAGTGGGCTAAGCGCTCAGCCCGCTGCGGCTTTAGAGTTTCCCCGCAGGCTCCTGCCAGCGGGGCGGGGTCTCAGCTCCCGCTGCCAGCCTGGGCTTCCTACACCCAGGCTAGCAACGGGGGCTGAGACCCCAGCTGGCAAGGGGCCAGCAGGGGAAACCCCAAAGCAGTGGCAGGTGGAGTGCTTAGCCCCGCACTGCTTTGGGGTTTCTCCTGCTGGCCCCTTGCCAGCCGGGGTCCTGCCGCCTGCCCCAGTCAGCTCCCGCTGTCAGTCTGGGTGTAGGGAAGCCAGGCTGACAGCGGGAGCTGAGACCCCCTCTGGCAGGAGCCTGTGGGGAAACTCTAAAGCTGCAGCGGGCTGAGCGCTTAGCCCGCTGCTGCTTCTCCGCCCGCTGCCACTTTAGACAAATTTATGTTGCTACTAGTGTAAAAGCCCGTGGACACGGGCCAAAGTGCTTAGGGAAGAGGAGCTGGGGGTCAGATGTGAGGGACCAGGCCTTCTCCCACACCAGCTTCCCTCCCCCTCACTGAGTCAGCTGCTCTGTCTCCCCTGTCTGCCAGGCTTGGGCCCGCAACACGTGTCTCCTGGGCTTTGCAAGCCTCAGGTAGGACACATACACCACTCCTGCCTGGCCCACCTCTCCCCTCCCCCCCCAGCCTAGTCTCCTTCCCCCCCCCCCCGCCTGGCCCACCCCGCTGTAGGGGGGGTGATCTTCCTTTACCCCCGCCCAGCTTCCCCCCATCTCTAACCGCCGAGTCCTGGCCCCGGGTCTCCCCAGCCCTGCTCGCTGGCCTCTGCCCCCGCGGAATGGCACTCGCTCTCCGATTGCTCCTGAGGTGGGAGAAGGGGGATGGATGGGAAGTAGATGGGGAGGGGGCTCTGGGTGAGGAGGGAGAGGGGACATGGATGGGGAGGGGGCTCTAGGTGAGGAGGGAGAAGGGGGACGGATGGGGAGGGGGCTCTAGGTGAGAAGGGGGATGGGGGTAGATGGATGAGGGGGTCTCTAGGTGAGGAGGGAGAATGGGGATGGATGGGGAGGGGTCTCTGGGTGAGGAGGGAGAATAGGGATGGATGGAGAGGGGGCTCTGGGTGAGGAGGGAGAATGGGGATGGATGGGGAGGGGGCTCTGGGTGAGGAGGGAGAATGGGGATGGATGGGGAGGGGGCTCTAGGTGAGAAGGGGGATGGGGGTAGATGGATGAGGGGGTCTCTAGGTGAGGAGGGAGAATGGGGATGGATGGGGAGGGGTCTCTGGGTGAGGAGGGAGAATAGGGATGGATGGAGAGGGGGCTCTGGGTGAGGAGGGAGAATGGGGATGGATGGGGAGGGGGCTCTGGGTGAGGAGGGAGAATGGGGATGGATGGGGAGGGGGCTCTGGGTGAGGAGGGAGAATGGGGATGGATGGGGAGGGGGCTCTGGGTGAGGAGGGAGAAGGGGGATGGATGGGGAGGGGTCTCTGGGTGAGGAGGGAGAAGGGGGATGGATGGAGAGGGGGCTCTGGGTGAGGAGGGAGAATGGGGATGGATGGGGAGGGGGCTCTGGGTGAGGAGGGAGAATGGGGATGGATGGGGAGGGGGCTCTGGGTGAGGAGGGAGAATGGGGATGGATGGAGAGGGGGCTCTGGGTGAGGAGGGAGAATGGGGATGGATGGAGAGGGGTCTCTGGGTGAGGAGGGAGAAAGGGGATGGATGGGGAGGGGGCTCTGGGTGAGGAGGGAGAAGGGGGATGGATGGGGAGGGGGCTCTAGGTGAGGAGGGAGAATGGGGATGGATGGGGAGGGGTCTCTGGGTGAGGAGGGAGAATGGGGATGGATTGAGAGGGGGCTCTGGGTGAGGAGGGAGAATGGGGATGGATGGGGAGGGGGCTCTGGGTGAGGAGGGAGAATGGGGATGGATGGAGAGGGGGGCTCTGGGTGAGGAGGGAGAATGGGGATGGATGGGGAGGGGTCTCTGGGTGAGGAGGGAGAATGGGGATGGATGGAGAGGGGTCTCTGGGTGAGGAGGGAGAAAGGGGATGGATGGGGAGGGGGCTCTGGGTGAGGAGGGAGAAGGGGGATGGATGGGGAGGGGGCTCTGGGTGAGGAGGGAGAATGGGGATGGATGGGGAGGGGGCTCTGGGTGAGGAGGGAGAATGGGGATGGATGGGGAGGGGGCTCTGGGTGAGGAGGGAGAAGGGGGATGGATGGGGAGGGGGCTCTGGGTGAGGAGGGAGAATGGGGATGGATGGGGAGGGGGCTCTGGGTGAGGAGGGGGGTGACGGGGAGGGGACTCTGAGACGTGGGGAGGTGATACAGGTTTCGGGGGGCAGAGCGGCCGGGGATGGGGAGAGGCGCCCACCTCGCGGCCTCTGGCTCCCAGCCGGCTAGTGACCGAGCAGGGTGAGCTCTTCCCCGCACTCGACTCCGGCAGCCCCGTGGCCTGGGTCTGCGTCTCTGGGTCTGGAGCTGCTGCCCTCCGGGCCAATCAGAAGGCCGCGCGTGCCCTACTGCCAGCGAGCACCGAGACGAGGAGGTTGGAAGGGACCGAGAATGTGCCTGTCTAGCCCTCCGCGGAGTCCGCGCTCTATGGTTCTGCTCTTCGCTTCCAGCCGGGGCGTTCCCTCCCCCCCTCCGGATCCCGCCTCCCACCCTGCCTGGCCGGGTGATGGGACCCGCCCAGGCCCGGCGACAAGGGGGGACGACTACGGGTACAGTTGTGTATTGGGCCCCGGACTTAAGTCCCCCCTTAAGCTGTACCCATAGTACCCCCCTGTTGCCGGACCTGGAGCGACGCGCCCCCAGCCCTCAGGGAGATGCTCTGGGGCAGCGCCGCGCCTGCGCACTCCCACCGCCACGTTGGTCCGGCCATCTCTATGGCGCAGATTTTCGAGACCCGCCTGCGGGCTGGACCGAATGATTTGGCGGGCCGTATACGGCCCGGGGGCCGGAGGTTCCCCACCCCTGAGGTAGCAGAAATATTACTTCTTGTTTTGTCTAATCTTCTTGTGGATCTTGCCAAGTTATTTTACCCATAGCATTCTGCAGTAGTGATTTTCAGTGCTTCATTATACGAAGCAATTGGAGTAAAGGCTGGGATCTGGCCCCATGAATCAAAAATTGTATCAAATTCACAGTATATGTAACAAACAACATCCCCACAAAGGTCAGCAAAACATATTTAATGACATTGTAGTTCATTAAAGAAATAAAAAGTTGATTTGTGCTGTTCTCCATATCCCTTCCTTCCACTTTATTTTTGAAGTCATATTACTTTGACTTTGTAATATTCTCATAAGTCTGCTACCAGTTATTGAGAAATTTAGTATTAGTATTTAAATCCTATAACAATACAAATGTACTGCCTCCCAAAGGAGCTATGCTATAAATAACATCAGCTGAAAAACAAAGAAACATTTGTAAGACAGAATAAAAGTAATACCGTATTTTTCGCCCTATAGGACGCTCCGGCGTATAAGACGCCCCCGAGTTTTTAAATAAAAAAGCCGGACAAAAAAAAAAAAAAAAAAAAAGCGCCTCGCTCTCCCGTCCCCGCCGCGCGGGCGGGCTGCTGGGAGCACGCCGCTCTCCCGTCCCCGCCGCGCGGGCGGGCGCTCCCAGGGGCCCCGGGGCCCGAGCTGCTCTCGTTCCCCGCCGGCCCCGAACACATGCGGGTGGGCTCGGGGGGGAAGCGCCGCCCCGCCCCGCCCCGCCCGCCGGGCCACCTGCAGCCGCCCCAGCTCCAGCTGCCCGGTGAGTGTTTCATATATTCGGCGTATAAGATGCCCCCCCTAATTTTGAGATTATTTTTGGGGGTTAAAAAGGCGTCTTATATGCCGAAAAATATGGTAATGATACTGAGCACTTGCAAATCAACAACAGAGCAAAGATTTGAAAAAGCTCCCAGGCCTGTTCTAAATCCATTGGGCTGCTTAAATTTTCTCAGATTATTAACCATAAAGTAGTTTAACCATAGGAATATTCTTAGTATTTATATCCCTACCTGTTTGAAAGGTTCATGGGAATAATCTAGGAATAACTAAACCTCTGTCATAAATACAGAACATTTCATGCTCTGGGGTCCTATATGAAGTATGCTGGTACTTCCAGTTAGTAAGGGTCAAGATAGAATGACCAGATAGCAGGTGTGAAAAATTGGGATGATGGCGTAATAGTTGCCTATGTAAGACAAAGCCCTTAATATGGGATGATCCTGATAATATGTCTGGTTACCCTAGGTGAGGCCCTCCCACCTCAGAAAGAGCCAGAGCAGGTCCTTAAACAACTGATCTAGTTCACTCCCATAATAGCTTCTTTATTTATGTGCTCTGGGGTTTTCTCTGCTTTCTGTCAAATTTTCTTACTAAATTCTTCCCTAATTTATTTCTTGGATTGTCCGATGAGATAGATAAGCAAAATGTATTCTATTTATTATGTAAGACCACTGATTCTTTGACTAGATGCCATTATCTATCTAGTGTTGATTCAACTGAACCCTGATAGACCAGTTTGGTCCAGGCCAATCTATTCTTTACAAAATCAACATTTTCAAATACTTTGAAGAAGCTCTGCCCAATCAAAGCATTCTCAAGCATCTGGAAGGAGGGATGCATCTGTTATACCAACTACAAAATGTAGCCTGATATTTTCAGGTGGTTTTTTGTTTTTTAAACTGACTTATATAAGGTGGTAGTTATTTATTTTCATTCTGTGTTCCCATAGTTTTTCTACCATTAGAGAGGATGGATTGGAAAGCCTGTCTGGGCCTTGCCATATCATTTAGGACATACTTGATATTAACTTTCCATTTGAATAGGGTCAATGATCTATAGCAATGATTAGCCATTTACTAAAACACCCATTAACATGTATTAATGCTTTATAAACTATTTATAAAAAATATTAATATAACATACAACCATAATTTTATTTTGTATCACACTACATCTTTCCCTAGAGAAGCTGTTGGTGTTGGATTCAAATAATTAAGTATCCACAAGATATTGTTGGTGGTTATTTTCTAGGTCTACCAGGTTGCCTCAGGATTTGGAAGAGTTTTGAAAGATTATCATGGACACTGTTCAGAAACCTGTAAAGTCAACTTCAATATATTGCAATAATTTGCTATATCTTTCAGTTGATGGCACTGTAGAAACATAGTGCTTCTGTGATGCCAGTATTCCCATTCCAAGCTCTTGCACACACCAGGCTTCATAGAAAGGGAAAAAATCATTTAAAGTGTTGTAGAAATGAGGTTTTCACAAACGAAAACAATCCATGATGCGGAGCAGACTGTTGTAAGTTGTGTGCTTATGCTTTCCCCCCATGTCAGCTTTACTCTACATTTAATACTTGGTGAAAATAATTACACTAATAATATGTTAATTAAAATTGCATTAATTTTACATAATCAAATAATGAATATTAATTTAAGTCCTAATACACCACAAAATGGCTAATTCTTCAGCCATTTTACATTTAAATGTGTAACGGAAATTAACGTGGTTTTGAACAGCTCATTAAGCATACTAACATATCCTGTGAATTTCTCTAATTGATTAAAGAGACAACCTTTATATAAATACAAGAAAAGTCCTGCTCATGAAATGCTGAGGCTACACAGGGAAACACAAAAACGTCAGGAAATGAAAAATGATTTGCACAGCACATTAATTCTTCCACATGGAACACAATAAGTTTAAATCATAAAAAATTGCAATTTGTATCCCCATGTCTGTGCACTGATTTTACCCAGGGGGAAACAACAAGTGGTGGGACTGCGGTTTCTCTCTCCCTCAGAGTTCCACCAGTGAAAGTAGCTTTAATTTACGGTGCGTGCTCCAAAGGAGAGATCCATTAACAAAGTCTGCCTGGAAGATCCATTTTCTAGGCTGCGGCAGCTAATTCCAGGCCCTTGGTGGAACAGTTTGTAGGCAGTTTCACCAGGGTACTTGTCATCCAGGTGGACTTTTGATAAGCAGGCCCACACGCTATGTTCACTATTGGAATCAAGCCCAATTGCATATTTTCACGTGTACATTTTTAGTAGTTTAGCTGTTAATCAAAAATGTTTAATGTGACTGAATTAACATTACTGTGAGAATCTTGGGGTTGAGCCTCAACAGCACAGAAAGGTGGCTCCCATGGTCCTGAGCTGACTGGGAGATGTAACTGTCCCTGGCAAAACTGTAGAGCATCCTCAAAGTACTGTGTCTGCAGCCATCCTTATCTCTACTTGCATTGTCACAAGGTGAACGGGGCTCTGTAGGATCTACTAGATTCTTGGGAGATGGCAATTGGGCATCATCATAAATGATTCTTGTAATTTAGTTTTTAATTACTTCTCCAAACATCTCTCTCTTTATTGCCAGGTGATCACTATAACAAATATGACAAATGATTAAAAACCAGTCACTTACTTTTGTTCCTGCATCATATATAAAATTCAGTTATAGCCACTGCAGGTGGTGCTGCATATTAAGGTTGCCCAACACTTTCCATTTAAGACCCTGTTACTTTACTTGCTTACAACTTTGTCAAACTGTAACCATTTTGCCTGAAATTTTCTATTCTGGGTATCTGCCTCAGGTTGAAGTGGTTTGGACACTTCTGCAAAAAAACAGTTCAGCCACTTCTCAGAACAAAACTGAGGAAGAAAATGTTGTACTACCCATGTTTAAAAATTTCTTGAAACCGTTTCCCTGAGAAGCTCTAGTGCTTCCATATTTTAAGCAAAGACTGAAAATTTAGTGTGTGTGTGGAGGTGTCACCCCGGTATTTGTTACCTGCTCCCCTTATGCTCTGGTAGCTACATTCTCTGTACTGAGTGTATTCCACCCTCTCACAGCTCCTATCTGCGACAAGACTGTGCATATGCCATTCCCATTGACCAGACTCCAGCCCATGGATGCAGGGGCTGAGCAGGACTTCCCCTGCAATTACTTCTCCTGGCTGCTGTGATGCTGGACATGAGGGAGCATAAAAACACTTCTGTGCTCTCAGTGTTCTCTCGGCAGGGCCTAGGAAGTGTCCAAGTAGCCCAGGAGGAGGAGGAAACAATCACACTGGAATGAAGAAGAGTGAGGAATTGGGCCTGGGGGACAGTGAAAAGATTTACTGGGGTATGGGGCTGGAGATTAGTGGAGTGGAGGGACTAGAATGAAGATGAGAAGCTGGGTAGAAGGTGAGGGGGACTGGTGAAACTGAAGATATGGGGAAGACTGCTCCTGGGACCAAAGATAGGCTGGAGGGGCCAGATGGAGTTGGACTTGGGAGACGCACAGGCAGAAGAGTCTGTAATCACTAGAGAACACTCCTCTCAAAACCTGGAATTTAACCCAGGCTTCCTAAATTCATATTTTGAAGCAGGTTTGAAGATGCCGAGGAGCTGTTCTCTGGACTTTGCCTTTCTGTACTGTGCTTTTACGTCTGACTAATAAAGATGATTGAGCCTATGTTTGCTAATGCCTCATCAATAATCTAAATTGAACCCTAACAGTTTTCTTAAGAAAGGAGTAAGCCTGCCTGATTAGTCATTCTTTAAATGGATTCCATGGTATTAATTTACCAATATGGCAGATAATACCTACATTTATATTCAAACTGGTATCATGAGTTTACTGTTTCTTTCTTACTATATATATTTGACACTATAGTTAACATACATTTAAAGTATCCTTTCAATGCAGTTAGGAATCTAGACTTGCTCCAACATTTATTTCAGAGTGAGGCAGAGTGCACAGCACTGGATTTTGCATTCTCCACAGGGGACTGTGGAGATCATGCACTCAAAATGGCAATAAGAGGTGTCAAGTGTGCTCACTGTTCTTTTCTCTAGATTTTTGTAAGTGAATATAAACATACCACATGGGAAATGGTTGAAGTTTTTTTTTAAATTGTTCCAAGCTGCATCAGAGGAGATGCCTCTGCCATCTTGGAATTAATATCATGGAAGTGTCTTGTGGTTATGAAGGAGCTGCAAGCATGCCATGTTTTTATTACAGAACCTACGGGCATAAGAAAACAAGCAGAACATGGAGGGCAGTAAACAATACATTATTTAAAGTCATGTAGAATTATCAGTATTTGCTTTATTTTCATTTGTGAATCAAGATTTTTAGGACTACTCACATAAATTCCACAGTGATTAGTAAATTATGAAGTTTCACCTAAACACAGATTAATGCTTACTTTGCCAGTGACAACATTTTCTTCCTGGCCACAAAGAGAAAATGACTTGTGCTTAAGTAAAAATTCCCTGAAAGAACTTTCCTCAATGAAAGTTTCCCGAAGTGATTTCCCCCCCTTTGTTCAGAGTGATGTGTTTGTAGTGGAAAAAGCAGAATTTTCCTTCAAATGAGGCCAGGGCAATGTGTCACTTAAGTTTTACTTCTGAGGAAAATAGAGGTTTTTTCCCCAATAAAACTGAACAACAAACCAAAAAGAAAACCCAAGAAGAAATACAAAATGGTCTTGGTTTTTAACAAAATTCTGAGATTTCACCATTTTTCCATTGCTGAAATTCTTGAAAACATAGTTCTAAGTATGCCGAATTTTTCCTTCCGTCTGTCTATTCACTCATCTTGTAAAGTCTTTGTCAGCTGTCTCCCTTGTAAAAATGTAGTAAAACCGTGAACATTATACAATAGAAAAAGGCACTTCTTTGAAACATATCTACGTTAACCTCTTCTGTCACATTCAGGTGCTATATGGCTTTGTTCAGTGTATATCATGATGTATGAAATAAAAAAGGAAGAAGATAATGTACTGTATATATCCATAAAATCATCCAGATTACCTTCTTGTGAACATGCACTGAACAACCCAAGGGAACTGAATTTAGTTAATCTGCGATATTCCAAAAGGCAAAGAATATTGAAAAACTCCTGGTGTTGCTACCAATTAGAAACATCATGAACAGCAATGAATGAAGAACATCTAAATCCAACACCGTAAATCAGGGGTCTCAAACACGCGGCCCGCGGGCCACATGCGGCCCCCCACGCCCTCCTCCCCCTTCCTCAGTTGTTTTCTGGGGCCGCTAAGCTCTCCGTCTCCTCCCTCCTCCTCACACTCCCGGTGCTCTGCTTCCGGGTGCTCTAGCTACCGCCAGGCAGTTCTCTGGAGGCACAGCAGTTTCCACGAGGGAGGGGCCAGGAGTGGTAAGTCTCACGCAGAGGGGAGGAGGCCCCGCCAGACTCCCCATGGGCCCCCACCCCACTCTGTGGGTGGCTTGCCGCTCCTAGCCCCTCTCTCCCAGAAACTGCTTTGCTGCCAGAGAACTGCTTGGTGGTAGGTGGAGCAGCGGGGAAGCGGGGGTGGGGTGGGGTGAGCACAGCTTGGCAGCCGCAGAAAACAACTCGTGGGGGGGGGGAGGGGGAGGGTCGAGGGCTGAGGAAAGTTTGTCCCCTCCCAGACACCCAAGCCCGTAACATCCCTCCCTGCGGTGCTGCCAGCACCGGCACTCTCGGGCTCCCTGCTTTCCACCGGCAGGGAAACTTCTCCCCGGGGCAGGCTCCAATTCCCCTCCAGCAGCTCTGTCGGCTCCAGAACTGGCTGCAGCCCTCGGATGCTCTCCGGTGCAGCTGCAGCTCGGGCAGAGCAGCATTTCAGGGCCGAGCCCTCAAGTTGCCTGGCAGAGGGTAGGAGGGGGTCCGGTTTTCCTGGCTGTCTGCAGCCCTTAGACGCTCCCCTGCATAGCTGTAGCTCCGGCAGAGCAGCAGGTCAGGCCAGAGCCCTCACAAAGGAGGCTGCCTGAGGAGGAGGGGGAACAGGGGATTTCCTCCCCTCCCCTGGCAGGAGGGAGATTCTGGGAGTGGCACCCTGCAGCCCATAGCCTAGGGCTAGGTACAGCTCTCCAGCATAAAGTGCTTTTTTAAGTGCCTGCATATGTCACTGCTTTAATTGCTGTATCAAAGCCTTGTGCCAAGGAAGAGAGGAACAGATAAATAGTTACAAGGCTAAAACAAATGCAGCAAACATGATCCTACAGTGGGTAGCTGAGAACACTGTCAGGAACTGAATCCTTGTCTCTTAATTCTGCTGCAGACTCACTGTCCAGCGACTTTGGGGAAGGAGTTTGAAGGGAACAAGGAAGGGGTTGGAAGAAGCGGAGCAGGAGTGCAGCCCAGTGCAGGGGTGAGCTTTAACAGAAGTAAAGAAGTTAATAACAAAAGTTAGTAAATTTAATAGCACACTATATTACTCTTCATTTTTGGCTATACTTTTGTATCATTGTAGGTGTAACACTGAGGCTGAATATGAGGCTCCAATTTGTTAGGCGGTGGAGTAGTTCACCTAAGGCAGGGGTCTCAAACACCTGACCCACAGGGTTATTTTCTGTGCCCCACCAAGCTCCCCGCGCCCCTTCTCTCCCCACACTTGATTTCCTGCAGTTGCCAAGCTCCACATGCCCCCCAGCGTACCTCCAGGTGTTTCCCACTGCCAAATAGCTGTTGGCAGTGTTTAGTGCTTTCTGGGGGAAGGAGTGGGGAGCAGCGCACTCAGAGGAGGAGGCGGGGCAGGGGTGGGTTCTCATGGAAGTGGTGGAGTGGGGGCGGGGGTGGGGAGGGGTGTGTGTCAGTGATGCGGCCCTCGGGCCAATGCACTAGTCCTCATGCGGCCCTCGTGGTCAATTGAGTTTGAGACCCCTGCCGTAAATTTATATAAAAGAAAAAGAAAAACAGGGTTATGTAGGGAAGAGTAGTTTTCTAGTTTCTCTATTACAGTAAAACCTCGATTTAACGGACCTCGATTTAACGGACTTCGGATGCAACGGACAAAATTTCTGAGCAAGTCTGATGCATCCAAAATCCATTTCTCTGCGGGCGGGCTGGCTGGCTCCTGCCCAAGTCCCGCCTGCGGGCGGGCTGGCTGGCTCCTGCCCAAGTCCCGCCTGCGGGCGGGCTGGCGGCTCCCGCCCGGGTCCCAGCAGCCGGCTCCCGCCTGCGGGCGGGCTGGCGGCTCCCGGCTGCCGCCCGGGTCCCGGCAGTGGGCGGGCTGCGAAGCTGCTGCCCCGACCCTGTGGGGGGCGGGCTGCTGCTCCGACAGCTCGTGTTTTTTTTTATTATTAAATAACGGACTTTTTGATTTAACGGACACCCCCTCGCCCGAATTAGTCCGTTAAATGGAGGTTTTACTGTATATATATTTCAAAACATAAGCATATGAAATTAGGATAAAATCACTGAAAGCCTCATTAAGAATTCATCTTTTGTTTTTGTAACATCTGTTATTATCAGAATGATATTCAGCAGTCATTACTGTAGTCCCTGTTGCTAGAAAAAAATTACTTGGTACATCCTAATATGGCAGTTAAAAATCCCTGTGGGGAATTTAATTTGGATCTTTTATAGCAGCAGCATAAACTAATATATTCTAAGAAAGTTAAATTGTCTGTGACTGTTCCAACAACACATTAGATAAATCCCAAAGTGCTACCACCATAAGAGTCAAATGTCATGAGCTGCAAAGATGGAGTTAGAACAATGGATTAAATGATCTGTAACAATGGAAGCATCATAACAAATTATGAGTTTTCAGTGTATTTTCATATTTACTGTACACATTCTGCCATTTTATCATAGATAGGAAAAATGGAACATATTACTAACATGTCGTAAAGAATAAAAATATACATGATGCATTTAGACTGTTACTCTGATTACATAAATGTCCTGATGAGAGGGAAAAACCAGGTGTTCGTGCTGCTGTTTTTAGATCTATTAACTCTGCTAAATACAATTGCTCATGAGGTAATCTTGATGCAGACCCTAATAGCAGTAAGCGGTGCTGATTTTCTAAGGTTTCTTTTTTCTTTTGGAGAGCACCCAAAGGATAACTTTAATTTTGCCCTGAGGCTGTTCTCATATGTACTCAGCTAAAGAGAGCAAAGAAGAATTCTGCTGGCCCACAAAGTGCGGTGAACTACATAGACTGTGAGAGGAACTCCACGGAAGGGAACCTGAGAATCAACTCTCTGTGACAGCTGGAAGGACTTAGAAGGGTTGAGAGCTGAGCCCCAAAGGTGGGCTAAAGAATAGTGGCAGAAACATGGTTCATTGATTTGGATGCTTTGTTTGGTTATTTAATTGGACTTTTGTTATCCCGGAAGGGTACTGAATTTTACGTGTGACCTGGTGGGAGGGCTGAGTCACCCAGAAGACTGCTACGGAAACGGATTGGCCAACAAAAGGGGATGCTAGAGTAGAAAAACCTCTATAATGCCACATCCTGGCATGAGAGAGGGGGTTATGTGCCAGCAATGCCCCACCTTTATTAAACTGCACTCAAACCATTGTCATTTGTTTACAACTTTAATGGTATTTTCTTGTGTGTGTAGCGCATGTAGCAACATTTTGACATGCTTCTTCACCTTACGTGTTATAGGACTCCCATATGGATTTAATTGTGTAAAATAAAATAGGAAGAAAATGCTAACGTTTTCAAGGCAAAATGGTCGAATGTGTCAATCTCTATGTAGTTGCGTTTAATATCTTTGATTTGAATATACTATCTTGGCTCCTATCTTAATGACAAAATAGAATATTTTAATTTTCACATTTTATTTTGGGGGAAGATTTAATATTGTGTACCAGAAATGCATAAACCAACACCCCAGTTCCAAATTATCCTGACCTTTCAGGAAAAGTGGAAAGATTTGAGCTCATGAATAGTATATACTTGTAGGAAGAAAAAGGCTTGAAGATTGTGATTGGTATGTGGCTGAGATGAGGTAAAATTAAGGATATTGCATGAAAGACAAGACACCTTTCGTTCTTGGGTACATCACAGAGGAGGAATAAAAGAAATTAGTTTTTTTGAGACAAATTCCTTTCATCTGTTTCTTAAAACTGAGAAGGCATTTTTAATCACCCTTTTTAAGGCATCCTAACCTTGCAGTCAAGGAACCAGTGGGGACATGCTTGTTTCCCCAATTTGCTTTTTCTTACAACAAACATCGTGGGTGGTATTTATTGTTGCAAATCTGCTTACCTGTTGATAGCAAATGAAATGCAGTATGTGGCCATTTATTCATCAAACACTTAAGCACATGATTAAATCTCATTAGGCTTTAATTAGACAAACTCATGCTCAAGTCCTGTGCCGAATCAGGGCCTCTGTAAACAAAGTTGGAGTTTGATTGGATTCCATCATCTTAATTCTACATTATCCCTTTTGCAAAAGACAGGACCTCATTGTGTGACATTTATTTAAATTGGTTAACACTTGCTAAAATAAAGTGTCTTATAGATTTTGATGGGACAAGTCAAGTGAGTTGCACATGGGGCCTTATGTTTTAGCAACTAAACAGTAGATCAGTGCTGTGCTAAGTAGGTAATAGTTACATCTGTCCAAAAATGCAAATTTAAAACCTTATTGTCCACTAAAGCATAACTGAGCTGACAGTGGCTGTACCATCTGGTTGCCCTTCAGGGGTTTCAAAAATTCACTTCACCATAAACTGAAATAAATAAATTTGATGGAAACCCAATTCAGAACAATGACCTCTTCATTTATTAACCGTGGCAAAAAATACCAGAGAAATATCCCAAAGATTTTACAATAAACGAATCACCACTTACACTAGAAGAGAATACACACTTTATAATTTTTCATTAATATCACTATGTTGCTGAAACAGCATATGACTTTGTGCTATCATTGCTAGAAATATATTGGTGGTGTGCAGATAAAAATAGAAAGTGGATTTTTGCTGTGTCTTGTGGAAATCTGTTATTCACTCCTAATTTCGTATCTCCCTGAATAGTATCAATTGTCAATTTTTTTCAGATTATAGTCCCTAGAGTATGCACGTGCAATTCTCAATATAGCCTCTTTTCCAGATGCTTTTTATATAAATCCCTGTGTGAATTTAGAAGCACTTTTTGCTGTTACTTTGAAAAGGCTGTCGTCATTATAGAATGAATTTGGAAATAAATTTTGAAACAATTAGAAGAAGTAGAATAAAATCTTCAAAACTAGTAGTGCATAACTTGTTTTTTTAGTGCACCACTTGAAGGTAGAATATTATCCTACCCTGCTTATAAGTCTTAAATTTGTAAATCTTATCAAAAAGCTCTGTAAGTCTGACCTTTTGCCTTCAAGATTTATACTTCCTGGAATTTTTCTGGTAATACTTAGACCAGTGGTTCTCAAACTTTTTGTAGTGGTGACCCCTTTTCCACACCGGGCCTCTAAGTGCGACCCCGCCCTAGGGGTCAGGCGGGGTGTGTATGCCTGCAGCCCACTGTGGCAGGGGCTGGAATGGGGGGGTTCCAGCAGCCCCCCAGTACAGAGGTCAGGATTGAGGGGGGTTCCAGCAGCCCCCTGAGGCCAATGAGTGGGGGTTCCAGCAGCTGCACGGAGGCGCCAGAAGCCCACCTCTGCAGGGGCCGGGTCGGGCACGTGGCAGTGCCTGTAGCCCGCCACAGCAGGAGCCAGGACCTGGACCGGGCTCGCAGGGCCACCAGCAGCCCTCCACGGCAGGAGCCACGGCCAGGACCAACCTTATGGGGGCGCCGGCAGCCCGCCGTGGCAGGGGCACAGGCTGCCAGCAGTCCACAGCAGCAGCATTGTTCGGGGCCAGCTGCTGGCAGCAGGGGCTCACGACCCCCAGAGGAGTCCTGACCCCCACTTTGAGAACCAATGACTTAGACTGATTACATAACTATAAGAAAAGACAGTGACATGATGCATTTTCCTGGGTTTTTATATGAAAAGATAAGCTTATCATGGTTTCCAGTGTACTCCTTCTAAGGAAGCTTGTAATTCTTAAAAGCTTTAAGCTGAAAATCTACAGGCCAGATTCTGATATCCTTACTCATGCTAAGATATTATATATCTTATGAATATGAAAAAGGGATATCGGAATCCGCACTGTAATATTTTGATACTTTAATTTATCCGAGTAGTCTCTTGAAAACAAATTAAATTGCCTAAATTCTCACATTTTCAGCTTATGGTAAAACTTTTGTGAATCAAAATGATACTATTCATGATTTACATCAACTTTTAATATAAATTTTATAATGCATTCCTCAGAAGAAAAATATTCCTAAGGACAACTATTTTTACAGATACTCTTCCAGTACAAGATAATAGAAAATATACTATACGCTGTGAAGTATGAAACAGAAAGAGTTAATAGGAAAGTAGATTGGAAGGGGTCAGCTTAGTTAAGTTTAGAATGCTGTGGGAACAATGTGTGTGGTGGTGTTGTTTAAGCTTCTCCGAAAGTTCGACATACTATATCTTGGTTTTTTTTTGTCTCCACATTTTCCAGATCAGAACATATTATATGAGCAGAAAGTATCTTTGAACAAATGTCTGAACTAAACCAGAACAAGAGAGCTAACAGAGCTATGCAAATAACTGATTTTATGACATGCTGGAAGTTCTGAAATTAAAAAAAAAAAAAAAGGTTGAGGTTGAAACAAAACTGAATCTTTTTGAATATTCAGTGAAGTGAAAGTGTTTGTTTTGGGGCTGAACCAAGCATTAATGTTTTAATCCCAAACATTTCAGTTTGGGCATTATGATAATTTTTAATACAAGCACAGAAAATAAAGGGCTAGATTCACCAGGAATTGGTGCCCTAGCTACAAGACAATTGGGTATTGTGGTTCAGGGCTCTCTCAATCTCCCCCCCATTGAAACTCTTTCACTTTACATAAATTAAATATTCATTAGAGTAGGGACTAGAACCAAGGTGTCCCCACTTCCAGATGAGTGCTCTAACCACCAAGTAGGAGAGACCTTTTTTCTCTCTCTCTCTTTCTCTCTCTGGTCCAATGACTCTAGAGATGTTTGTAGAAGATTATAATTTAGAGACGCCCCTTCATAAGGGACAGTATTATGAACATAGGAATTTGGAGATGGTCCCTGGAGGCAGAAGTTGGGAACACTGCATAGGTGTGTGAAGCAGTTCACCAGAGATGTTCTCTAGAGCAGGGATCTGAAGCTGGGTCTCCAACGTCCCAGGTGCATTCCCTAGTTGTTGGGTACAAGGGCAGAAGCATCACCATGGTCCTTCAACCTCTCATCTTGTGCCTTCAGTAACACTCCTGTGTCAGGAACCTAACCCTCAGTCTCAGTCAAATAGAGCATGGTTAGAGGTGTTCTTCTCACCAAGGGCTGAGACAGGCAACTCAGAGAGAAACAGAAAGAACAAAGAAGAGACTTGAGTTGGCAAGGGTACAGGTGAAAATGAAATACAAGAGTGTATAAAACAAAGGTTAATAAGTCCACTTGGAACAGGAAAAACTAAAGCTGTACATTCCCAAGGAATAAATATAGTGTAGATAGGACACTTCCTGGAGAACTAGATGAAGCAGACGTTAAAAATTCAGGATAAGATTTTAAATATGCCATTTTATGTTCAGCTCTTAAAGGAATATTTTGACACCTAAGTAAGTGAACTAATTGAACGTTCACCAGCTACCATTCAATGAAACTACTCACATGTGCAAAGTTACACATGTGCTTAAGTCTGTGAAGGGTCAGAGTCCAAAAGAACAAAGCATCTTTAGATGAACAAACAATAATATCTCTAGATGAACTAAGAGTAATCAATTGTTTGTGTTAGCAGCCTCCCATTAGGGCTAAAAAATCTAATTAGGGTAAACTGGGAGATTTTTCCCATTATAAGTAAATGAGAACTTTGTGCCTTGAAAATCTTTCCTTAATAGTCTAGATTAAACTAGCAAGTGTGAGATACTATATAATGTGAAATAGCCCAATACAGAGTAAAGCAGATAGTCCTGCTCTTGCTCTTGCACTCACGTCTTATAACACAAGGCCACTCCTGTATTCCTTGCACACCCCAAACACCTACTGAAAGTCAGTGAGAGTTTTAGTTTCACACAGAATGCTGAGTCCATAATTCAATCAAAATATGGCAGCATGTGCATTTCAAGAAGTAACATGCTGTGAGCAATGAATTGATGTGACAAGGGACAAGGAATTTATTGAAAGCATAATACTGTAGTAGAAAGTAAGGATTGGCAATCAAACTGGGTATAGAACTACTTTAGTTTCAGAGAAGAAATTTGAAATGAAGCCCTAGCTTAACCAAAGTACACTTGTATTATGTTTTCAATAGTAGTAAATTTGAAAACTGAAATGTGTTGTCAAAAGAGCTTTGTTTTCATTCCTATTTTTAGACTGGATATTGAGAACAAGGAGATAATTTAAAAATAAAATAGAAGTTCTGTAGCCTTTGGTGCCAATTACACTACATCTGTACTGTATTTGTCAACCACTCACAAGATTCTTCCCTTGGTTCTCAGAGCAGGTGGCATGTTGTAATGGGAAAGCCCCAAGACAGTCAGCATGCTGCATACACTCAAGTAGGTGAGCCGGCAATAATCTCATGAAGTAGTTCTACTGCTTTTTTCAGCACTGCACTAGAATACTGTGGTTCTGCTTCAGCAAATTAGCAACTCAATTGTACCTTTAGGTTCACACAGCTAGAGACTAAGGATGAAATCCTAGCCCCATTGAAATCCATGTTTTGCTATTTACTTCAATGGGCACAGGAAATCATGCTATAACTGGAGCATGCACAGTCATGCTCCTTGTATTTATATTTGTATAATGTAAAACATTTTGCAGTACAGGAGACAATGGAGCTACCTGTTTTAGATGTGAACTCTGTCAAATAATATCTTCCACATCAAATGCACCACAGGACTAAAAGAAGAGAGCATTGGGTCACTTAACTCACTGAAAAATATGGTTGAAGAGAGCAGAACTGTGCAGTTGGCAGTTGTCTGTGAAAGTTCATAACAGTTGCAATATTTAGCTCAGATTCAAGGTCCATCTAATCCAGCATCCTCTCTCCTTCAATGGCCAACAGCAGATGCTTCAGAGCCAGGTATATAACTCTGGAGGTAAATTTGGGATAATCTACTCCACACATTAGGTTCCGGTTCTCTCAAACACAAACTAAATGCAAACCAGCCCAGCAAGCCTGAATGGTGTTAAGAATGGGCTCTTAATAGTTTTATGTGCTTAATTGCTAGTACATATGTAGAATATAGAATATGTCACACTTGGGTTAGAGGGCTCCTTTCCAAAACCAGGCAGCACCTGTAAGCTGCATCTCGTAGTTTTCACTTGTTCTTTATCTCCTTTTTCTTTAGTTTTAGAATTTTTATTGATGTCCTCCTTTTTTATCACCTTTTTAGTGCCTACATATTTTAGATCCTTTGGGCTTGCAAGATTTTACAAGCTTTTTTATTAATATTAAAAATCAAAAAAGGTTTACTTGCTTCCCGGTAGAGTGTTCTGTGATCTCTAATTTACACTTAAAAGTCAAAATAAAACCTTGCTTCTATGGCTAATCAGTATTAAACGGAAGACTCAAAAGGAAGGCTCTGGGCTTCAAAATACACTTATTTTGCCTCAACCTTGAGAAGATCACAGAAATAAATGTGAGAAGCTGTTGACTGCAATACAAAACCCATTAAGCTTGTCTCCTTACAGAAAAAGCAATCTGATCACTACATCTCACATCTGTTCTTTTCAACCCAAAAGCATAAAGGAAAATGGGACATTACACAGTGTTGGGAGGAGGTGGGTGAAAATCTCGATGGCTCAATATGCCGGTACATGAGAGTGTTGATTCCATTGTTTTCTCCAATTGTGAAATCCTATTCCATTTAGCCTTAGAAATTTGTAATTGATCTATGGTGTCATTAGCCTCATCAGGGGGCGAAATCCTGAGGGAGTGGTTAAGGAGGGGTTAAGACTAAAATTGAGTATCTGTGAAGTCTGTATAAATTGTATGCTTTTTTCTCTTCTTTATTAAACTTTTTTTGTTATAAAAATTGTCTGGTAATTCTAGTGAAGGGATCCTAGCTTTGGATCGGGCAGCCCACGGTTAGTGAGGGTCTGTGTGCTTGAATCTCTCCCAGATAGAAAGGGGAAGGGCGGAATCTGTGTTCTTTATCTCTCCTAGGTGGTAAGAGATAGGGAGTGTTACTATTGGGGGGTTTAATGTGCCCCAATCCATGGTTTTGGAATAATCACATTAATGGTGGCAGTGGGTCCCAAGGTCCAACTGGAGAAGCTTGGGGTTTGGGGGAAAAGATTTAACCTAAGCTGGTAAATAAGCTTGGAGTTTGATTATCTTGCATGAGAGACCCCCACATTTTTACCCTAGAGTTTAGTGTGGGCGGAGAAAGATCTCTCACAGCAACTTACCTTGACCATTCTGCAGTGACAGAAAAACAAATAAATTATTCTCACCTGATTCTTGGGCACAATGAAGAGCTACTAGAGGTCTCAGATATATTAATTCACCTGATGGCATTTACACCAACCTCATGGGAAGGTCAGTCTTGCCATTGCTGTTGAACAGTGGGATTTGAGATACTAAGTACACTGACCTTTGCTCCTAGAATTCCTGGGAAAATTACCTGCACTGGACCTATTTATCTAAAACTACCAACCAATGTGTTCTGAGCATATGGACAACTTTTCAGTGCAGGACAATATCAGAAAAGCACACATAATCATCAGTCTCTTGAGCTAGCCAAAGTGATTTTCAAGTTATTTGAAGATAGCTTTGCATGGGGAAAACATTCTGTGTCTTTTGACAGGACAAAGTTCACTGGGGCTGAAACTGAGAGTATGCATCTTTGGAAAGGTTCATGGTGGGAAGGTTCTTCTGTTCTAGGATCAAATAGAGTGATTTCTCATTTCTGTTATGCTTTTTGATATACACTGCAATACATGGTGCGGAATTGTTAAGCAGTATTCGGATGTTCATGCCCATCAAAAACTTTAGGGCCGCTAATTAGTCTTCCAAGTGTTTTGCGAATAACGCATACTCTGGCTTGACCTTCCATAGAGGTCCTGCTAGTATTTAAGATTTCACATTATCTGCTCAGATTATATGTTACATTATAGTCTCTCTTCCAGTTATTTGACAAAAAAGTAAGACAAACATTACTCCAGAGACTTCCTCTAGAAGAAGTTATACTCTATGCATACGGTATTATAAGTGTGGGCCCTATCACATTCACAACTGTGAAAAATGTGTCACAGAACATGAAATCAGACCACTCCTGTGTAATCTAGCTATTCCAGGGCAGGGGATAGGGCAGGGCTGGCGGCACCCCTGTCAGGAGCTCCTACTGGGCTCCCAGCTCCAGCTGCTTCTCCTGCTGGGCGGGGGAGGGATGAGGCTTACTCTTCCTCTGCACTGCCGCTCTGACCGGGAGATAGACCCATGTCCGGATACCTACCCATATGGCAGGAAGTTGCTGGAGGTGGATTTGGTCTCCCGCATGTTGCTGGAAGCCCCCCAGCTGAGGGATCCTAGCTGCTAGTTCCAGCAGGACTGGGGAGACACAGGACTTGCTCTTATCCTGCACTTGAAGCACTCTCCAGCTGGGGGAGGTAACCAGAGGGGGATCTGATCACCCCCCAAAGATGACTGTGAAGGAGAGGAGTAAGTCCCTTCCCTCCCCAGCCCAGGGACAAGCAGGATTCACTTAAAAATACCCTTTAGCTTCACTGAAGTTCCAAAAAAAACCCATTTGAAATAATAAATATGTAATCTGTTTAAAGGAGTATTTAAAAAGAAACCACCTTTAGTCTCTATCAAAGAAAAAAATTGATTTTTCCCCATAACATCTTCACATTCAAATGTAACATGAATAATTGTCTAAAAGACAATTAATCCAAGGGTAAAACATTTACACAGAGTAGGGTTAGGTTTTTTGTTTTGTTTTTCAATTAGTTTATACTGTGGGATACCCTAATTTTCTAAGGGTAAGTACAGATGCTAAGCAATGCTTACTTTGAGCCACTGTACTTAACATACTGTATTGATTGTTCTTTTTCCCCCACTAGCAATTAAGGAAAATTATAGTACACTTTTACTAAACTGCTTTAACTATTGCCTGGTAAATTATGCCATTAGATCTAAAATAAACATCATATATAAAGTATGTTCTGTTTTTTTAAAAAAGCTATTTTTTGGAAACAACACTTACTGTTAATTTCAGTTTTTCCCCTTAAATTATCAGAAGACAGATGCAAATACCAGAAACTGGCCTCTTATGCACCAAGAAACATTTTTCAACTTTCAAAATACTACATTAAAACCCTATTTCTTTCTTTCTGACTTTTTTACAATTCTAAAAAAATGTGATGGTACAAGGCTTCTAAAATGACAGGAACTATCACAGAATGGCGGCAAATGTGTTGCTTCCCCTCCCATCTCTCCCTCCCCCCCATCTTATTTTGCAGGGTTGTTCCAAGTGCAAATCTCAATTGGCACCAATTGTACTGAGCATGAGTGTGAATGTCGTCCCCCTTTAGATTGGAAACCAGATTCTCAACATGCTTTCCCCCCTCTGTGCTATCAATGGGAGGGGCTGCACAAGATGCAATGGCCCACGGCTACTCTATGAAGAAAAATACTACCCCTTTTAGGGGGCAGGCTGGAGCCAACAGCTGGGAAAAATGAGTTCAATCAAGGAGGCTTTACCTCACACTGGGAGGAGCTATTTAAACATGAAGCTAGTTAAGAGAGAGGGGAAGTAAAAGTCATCTAGGCTGTACTACATTCAGGGTCCCGGGGATTAGCCTAATCAGGGCCCTGAGGTGAGGCCTTATGAACTATGCCTTCTGAACTATTTATTGTAATTGCTTCTTTTCTGAAACCTTACTAAAGGGGACCTGCTATCTTGTTAGAATGTGTGGGCTTCTCCTTGCCTAGCTCTGGTCAACTGAACTTATTGATGCCCAAGTGGGAAAATAAAGAGGGGTGCTCACCTGTAGTATCACACCTGGCCCAAAGAGGGTGGGTATGGATTACCCACATCTTTATCAATGCCTAGGACCAATATTTCAGCAGCACCTAGTGATACAAGGTCATCAGGCAGACACTTTCTAACCCACCCAAGTTTCAATCATTGTAACTTAAATCCTGAACTCAGAGCAGCTGCTGGTGGAAAGTGGGGAAAACCCACACAGAATTTTGCTATGGGGTAAAAATTCTTTTCAGACCTCAAAGCCAACAATCAGCCTAGTCCCTGACAACAGCAGCAATCCAGCAACTAGATATATGCTGCATCTGAAATGGGGAGCACACAAAGGTGGTTGTGCTCAGGCAGCAAACTGCCCTTTCCTTCTTCCCCATCCCACATGGCAGTTAATCTCCAGGATCCAGCACCACCGTTAATGGCAGGAGGCTTGTGTTGAACAGGCCCATGCTAGGTCCATAATCCCATGCACCTAGCTTGTGGGAAGAGCAGGGGAGAGATGCAGCCTCCACCTGATGAAGGTAAGTAGGAGGAGGATAGAAAGAAAAGAGAGGACCAGGTGGACTTCTGCCTCAGTTGTTCCTGGGTAAACTGTCTTCCCTGTGCATGAAGGTGTCTCTGTTGCTCCTGCTCTGTGAAAGCCCCAGTGACGTTAGTGAGGTGAGCTTAGTTTATTAAATGTTTGGTTTTGCTGTTTGAAATTAATTAACATTCGGTGCTCTTCTAGTGCTTGTGTAATGATAGGATCACAACACTTGTTAGAGAGAGGTCTAAGTCAACAGTCACTACTAAACATCTGATTGTTTAAAATCTGAATTTCATGGCTTGGGCCAGTCGTCAGTCACTCATGCTATGCTTGTGGTATTGAAATAAATCTCTTTCTTTTACTGCTAGTTTATTGTGGATGTTAATGTAAGCTTGGAAGAAAAGAGAGAGGTGAGGGACTCCTAGTGTTAAAACAGGAAAACTTAATTTTACTCTCAAAATGGTGGTGCTGATAGGTTATAGAACTAGGGCCTGAAGTTACAGGCTTTGATTGTGAAGATTCCTATTGGATTAGTGAGTAAGGAGTGCGGGATGCAGCCTCAACAGTGACTTATAGTTTGAGAGCATTAACACAATATATGTTTCTGCTCCAAAGATGAATGGGTTCTCCATCTTGCAAACCCTTCTTTATGTTAGAAATCAGTGGGGATTACTCACTGTGTTAAGGACTACTCAAGTGAGGAAGAGTTTGAAGAAGGATCTCTGTAATCTGTAATGCTTACAGACATAAAGCAAAAGTCTCCTCATAATTCACTGATCTTCCTGACGGTAGTTTGACCTAAAACAGTACCTTAGGGCCATATTTCAATAACTTAATGTATGCTTTTCTATATGCTATGTGGGATGTTAAAATGGGATTATCATCACAGAAAAGTTATAATGAGGAGGGATGTTCAGAGGGCCTAATTTGTAGGACTGCAGACCATCTTTAGCTCCTCTTTACTTCAGTTGGAGTAAGTTGGCACTTCTAAGGCCCTAGTATTCAGTGATTAGAACAGAACATTGGGAAAGAGATTCTAGTTTCTATTCTCTCCCCTTCTAAGGACTGATTTTCACACCATCAGAGTCCATAGGAGTCCTGCCATTGACTTCAGTGGAAGCATGTGGAGCGTTATGCGCACACCAAGAAGCTCAGTAGAGGATTGTGCATCTTTGAGCTCCCCCAATGTGTGCATCTCCATGCCACAGCGATACTTTAAAGGCACAATCTAGTGCTAAGTATCACTGGGATTCAGATTACCTATGTGCAGAACAGTATAAAACATCACAGTGATGGTTACAAGTAATTAATAATTGTAAAGTAATTAGAGATCTGTGGATGAGGGGGACCTTATGGATATCAAATATTATTATATTTTCCTGTGATTATATTTATCTCTGCAAAAATGTTGCAGACTCAAAGCTATGTCTCCTAATCTGAACCTCTATCACTCCCATTCCATAAATTAGTCACTACTGAATTCCACCAGTACCAACATAATAGCTGACATTTAGCCACAATTCCTAATAACATTTACAGTACAGTATATTATTGCTATCCATCTCCCACTGTGGCTAATGAATGGCTACTGACTTCAATAGGAATTAGATCATGCCCCATATCCAGCCTAACTTTTGTATGTGTCTCATTGAGGACCTACCCATACATCTATTTTTTCCATATAATAATTGTTATGGAAATTCTAAATGATGTAAAAAAATAGAGAAGAAAAGATTAGCCTAGGTTTCTATATTTGTGCATTCTAGGTGAGTCAGAAAAGCTGTAATATGTATCTACCTAGTCTTCAGAAGATAAATTCAGAAGGGGGAGTGGAGAAAAATGAAGTGGTAGGAGGGAACATAATTTAGCTTATTTTTACAGAAACTTTAATTTCTAATTCAAATTGCAAAAGATGAAATCTAAACAGGACTGCAGTTGTCTGAACTGATGTTTCATCATTGCTAGTGTAAGAAAGAGAAAGCTCTGTAATTAATTTTGTTGAGTTCTTTTCCAGTTACTTGTTAAAGAGAGAGCTGCCACATCTAATTGTATTTGTGGAGTCCTTTAATTTGCATGAAAGAAGCTATAAATGGAAAAACTAAGGAGGAAGACAAGTTCAGTTTACTAGCAGAGGAAAGCTAATTTGTTCTTCATTGAATGCTAATGAACCTAGCACCCATGTTTTATTTGTTTCGCTCTGTTTGAGATTTAAAAGTTCTTGCAACACAGCAAAAGTGCACGATATACAGATATGTTAAATTCAAGGACAGCTTTCCTTGATGTTTCACTTAATTGTGTTTGGAGGTCTAAGGTAACTAAGTGCTGGTCTTCACTACCCACCAGATCGGTGGGCAGCGATCGATCTTTTGGCGATCGATTTCTCGCGTCTTGTGAAGATGCGAGAAATCGATTGCCCACAGTGCTCCTGTCGACTCCGGGAACTCCAGCTTGCTGGGAGGTGCAAGCTGGAGTTGACGGGGGAGCACACCGCTGACTGCCGCCGCCGTGAGGACAGCAGGTAAGTTGGCTGCAGATACGCAAACTTCAGCTATGTGATTCATGTAGCTGAAGTTGCGTATCTGCTGTCATCCCCCCCGGTAGTGAGGACCAGCCCCAATATACCGTATTTTTTGCCATATAAGACGCTCCGGCATATAAGACGCACCTAATTTTAAAGGCGGAAAATCTAGAAAAAAAAGATTCTGAACCCCCTCCGCCGAAAAGCAACAGATTTTTTTAAAAGCGCCGACCCCCCCCCCCTGCCGGCTGCACCCCTGCCCTAGTCCCCGCAGCTGCCCCCCCCGTCCCCGCCGCGCTGCCGGATCCACCTGCCCCCCCCCTGGTCCCCGCCACGCTGCCAGGTCCACCTACCTACCCCCCCCGTCCCCGTCCCCGCCTCTGCAGGCAGGCTGCCGGGTCCGCCTACCCCCCCCCCCCGCCGTCTGCGCCGCCGCCCCTCCCCCGTCTCCGCCGCGGGCGGGCTGCCGGGAGCGTCCCGGTTCTCCCCCCCCCCCCGCGCAAAGGGCTGGCCCGGCATTTTTATATTCGCCGTATAAGACGCACCATTTCCCCCCCCCCCCCGTTTTGGGGAAGAAAAAGTGCGTCTTATATGGCGAAAAATACGGTAGATGTATGGAGCAGTATTCTTAATAGAATAAACCTAAAATGATTTGGAAGGTTGCTTAGTATAAGCACCCAGTTTGCAGATGTTTATAAGAACAGTGGTTGACCTATTCCATCCCTGTGGGACAGACTGTTACATAACATAAATTCATAGTCACTTCACAGAAGTTGGTGGAGTGGTTCTAGATCAGTGGCTCTCAAGCTATATACCATTGTGGGCCGTATATGCAGCTCTGTAGTATGTGGATGCGGCCCACATAAAACAATATATATATACATATATATATATCCACATGCTACCTGTATGGCCCTGAGAACATCACATGGGCCTTAGCAATGTGCTGATTGGGCCACGAACCACTGTTCTAGGTTAACACTGGTGTAACTGGTGTTGGACTGTGGCCCTTTAAGTTTACAGATCTGTGCTTAGCCATGCCTCTGGTGAGACTGATTCTGAGTAACTGGATAGCCCTTAATCACTCCTGAAAATAACATAAATAAAAGCACCCCTTTTGAATACTATCATTTAGGGGCATTCAAAATTTGTAAAGCTAAGGTTTATTAGCACCCAACTGCTATGCAAGCCCATACATGGGCATCTAAATAGCTATTTATGTTCATATATGTTCTGAGCTTTTTGATCTTAACTTCTCTGTTCTCTAGCTCTTTAAAGTACAGATACATTAATCAATGTTTGTAAAGCATGTTGAGATTTTTGGACAAATATTCAGACTGTCTACTATGAACTACAGTTTTTAGTGTAATTTCTTCTTGGGGGCTGCCTATATCTCACCAAAGATACTTTTAGCATATGAGAAATGATTGCATAGTGGAGTTAACCTAAATAGTTGGATTAAGTGTGAAAATCATAAGGGTTTATTTACATAGCAGGTATGAGGGATGAACTTGAGGTTAGTTTGTCAGGATTATAAACCTTATTTGCTGTTTCCCATTTTCACTAAAAGTTCTACCCCCAGACCACCTCATTCCTTTCACTGCATGCCTCACATATGCAGAGATCAGGAGGAAGAGAAGGGTTAGAAGTCCAACTGTATATAGCACTTCTATAATTTTAGAATGTTGAAAATAGCCATAAATACAGATACACAAATTACTCTTGCCTATGAAAGGTGCAGCACATACGGAACTGCTTTAGTAGTCCACCAGCAATCAGGAAAGAAATGTTGGGTTTGAACTTGGAATAACTGTTGTGCATAGTCAAGACAGGGCAAAGTAATTTTGATTCTGAACACCATTCATTTAGTTTTGTATGTTGATTTAGACTACATAGAAATACAGTGTTCATATTTGTGCTGATCAGAAGAAATAACTAAAAAAATTTCTAGGAATTCAGTGGAATTTAGTGTGTTTACATAGCAGAAATAAGCCTAAATTAAATAGGAGTTGAAAATGATGCATTATAATTAGTCTTTGTTGTTATTACTGTAGCTTGTTAGGAGCCCACATCATGGACTATGATCTATTATTTCTGTAAGTGAATCTTTACAGGATCAGAGAAGTACCCAACATTTACCTGCTTGTCTGAACTTCAGCCAAATTTAAATTGCTCTGTGAGGTGTGTACAACTGAACTAGAGAACTCATGGAAAAAAGCTTTATTGTAATGTTTTTTAACCTGCTTCCAGCTGGGTCTCCTTTCCTTGCAGTCTTTCAGCCTTGTTTCCCTCTCCAACCAAACCTAGTAAATACAGAGGCCATGAAAACTAAAAGAATATTTAGTATCTTCTTTTTGAAATGTTTTAATTTTACAAAAATATTTAAATTAGGGATAAAGTCTTAGATTATTTCTTATTTGTTCACCCATCCCTGTCAAGTTGTCAACTACACTTGAGGATTCACCTTCAAACAATGTAATGCATTGGGAACAGAAAAGTTTTGAAGCAATTAGGAAACACACTGGGAAGTAAATTGGGATCAGGACTGCTGGGGTGTTTTTTATATTCTTATTTGTAAAGTGGTAGACTGTCTCTTTTAGAGGCCAATAATGTGAGGGCCTAGTGGGGTCATTTGCACTTGCAAAGCATGGCTGAAAAGCCAGTGACCCCTGATCTGCCTACTTGGCCTGCTCTACTTTCTCGCTCTTTCTTTATCTCTCTGATAAACAGTGCGTTCCCCAAAGGCATTTTTAGGGTCTGCTCCCATGACTGGTGTAAACTTTTACAATAATGTTTTTCTGGCAGCTATTCTGCATATACCTGTGGGTTCTGTAATCTCATCTCTGGTAAGGGGATCTTACTGTCTGGTTTTTATCTCCGTGAATTGAAAATCCATTTCTAAAAATAAAATAATTTATGGGCATGCTGGTATGCTGGATTAGGGAGCAAATCACTGCTGTTATCTTTGCAGCTTCTCTTTGCCATGCAGCCTCTTTCAGAATCTGTAGAAGTGTCTTTGTCAACTGTCCTAACAGCTGTGCACCATGAACAGTCCTTGGGCATTGGACTTGGTCCCATATGTGTTGACATTCTTTGCACAATAGCTGAATATCAAAATGCCACAGTAACTTTTTCCAGTATGTCTTCCAGCATGAGGTATTGATACTTCACTTTAACTTTTGAGTTCAAAACATTGGCCACATATTTTCATGTTTGATTGGAGTTCTGGTACTGAACCTTGTGGCTTCTGAGCATGTTAAAAGAATGACACTAACATAGTTAAAGGATTCGGTCTTGAAGGCTGTCAATTTGATACTTACACATGTACACTGCATTTGTGAAAAAAATTAAGACAGAAGAAGAGCTCTTTCGTGTAACCATTTAATTTGTGCCTCCTTTCCAATTGACATTTTTGGACTCCTTAAAGCAGCACTTTCTAAACTTTTTGTACTTGGAGCCCTTCCAGAAATGGTAGTTGAGAGGCAGAAGGTTGCACAGATTCTGCACTTAGTCTCTTGCTATTGCTTTTCTTTTTTTGTGTGTGCAATTGCAACAGTATTTTAATAAATGTTATAACATGGGGGCCAATCCTTCAAGATGATGAGTGTATCTTATGAGATCATGAATGCTTGAATTCCTATTCATTCTATGGGAGATTAGAGCACTAAGCATTTTACAGAAGTGGCTCTCAACCTTTACAGATTACTGTACCCCTTTGAACAGTCTGATTTGTCTTGCATACCCCCAAGTTTAACTTCACTTAAAAATTACTTGCTTACAAAATCAGACATAAAATACAAAAGTGTCACAACATTCTACTACTGAAAATGATTACTTTCTCATTTTTACCATATAGTTGTAAAATAAATCAATTGGAACATAAATACTATACTTTTTAGTGTATATAGACCAAAACAAACAAGTCATTGTATGAAATTTTACCTGGTACATTTTACATGTGCTGACTTCGCTGGTGCTTTTTATGTAGCTTGTTTTAAAACCAGTCAAGTATCTAAGTGAGTTCATATACCCACAGAAGATTTCTGCATACTCCCAGGGGTAGATGTACCCTTGGTTGAGAACCATTGCCATAGTTTCTGGTCCACTAGCTCATATTTAGTAATCTTCCATCATATCTTGTATCCTAGTGCTTTATCGGTTAATAAGCATAATCCTATTTCTAGTAAGCAATCTAATGTGTAATCATATTAGCATCTTGTAGATCGTATCAGTGAAAATGAACACTAATATGGAGAATTAATAATACAGCAAAGCTTTCATGTTAGATTAATAGTTGTGTATTATTCCTGCCTATTGGCAAACATTTAGTAATATGAGAGGAAAGAGACACTAGACATAGGAAAGCCTTGGGAGAAAAATTCTCTCTGGCCACCATGAAAACACTCTTTGAAGTCTCATAACTCATTTGTCTGGAGCTTGGAAAAAATGTGAGCTGGATATTAATGTCCAAATATTTGGTTACATTATGTTTTGCAATGTTCCCCACTGTAAATGAGGGAGGGGGGAAAGGATGTTTAAGAAGGGATATAAGTTTTTTCCAAAGAGTTGTGAAGTATCTGCTAGCAGTCAGATCTTATCAAACTTTATTTAAAAAAACAATTAATTAAAAATTAAGATCAAGTTCACACAGTTAAAACTGCTAGAGAGGTGTTTTTTCATGTGTTATTGGTCCTGGCAGCATTCCATATTTAAAGTTTGGGGAATATTGTTGGAATCGCTAATACATTTAAAGCTGAAAAGAACCTCTAAGTGAACCCTCTATATGACACAGAATGGCTATTGCAAATTCAGAATTGTGAAAAGTCACAGATATGATATGCCAACTTTCTCTGTCCTTCTGATTTAACAGCCAGACAGTGTATAGTTCTAGTCTCTGATTCTGCTTTATGAAATGTTTGGAGTCCCACCAAAATCAATAGGGACTTCTGTGGGTGCTGAGGTCTGTCCAGGCATAGTAGTAGCAGGATCAGGGCCTTAGTTGCCACGTTTAAAAGTGCTTAGAAATATAATTGTTCTGACAAACTTGCTGCTGCTTCTGGTTATGTTACAGAATTTGTTTTTGTTTGATGAGATATTTTTTAGTGGGCTTTCTGGGATCTCCTTTCTGACAAGACCGTATGTCATGCCTGAAGAATTGTGGCTAGAGGCAGCTACCTCCAGATCATTTCATATTTTTTTCCTTCCTGATTCCTGAACTGAGATTTAAATCACTTATTTGTATTTTGAAATGAACCATATAAATACAACTTTAATATCACAGAACCTATGAAAATAAGAAGGAAACATAATTTAAACTCATTCTATGTTTTGAGATGTTTGAGCACATTGATGATAGATTTGAATTCCTGTGGGCCGCATTTTCAGTGAGACTTCCTTAATGCCATCTCATGACTGCTAATTGTTATGTATCATTGGATGAACTTCACAGTGACACAGATCAGACTGAGGCTCTTTCTGTAGTACTTCTTTGCTCCTTTTCTCTCCCCAGGCATCTCTGTCTCACTCTATTCTTAGCTCTTAGCAGCTGCCCAACATCAGTACTCAATAGGCAATCTGAATATAACACAGCAATCGTAGTAGAAATAGCTAATTCAGCAAAGTATTTTGTGTCTGCATCCTTCTTCCCAGTTCTCCCCTAAGATGCCAAAAGTAGTTTCAAGCTTCCTGTGACTCTTCCCCTAGCTCTAACTTGCTGCTTAATATCTGCTGTCCTGTCCCATCAGCCCATACCTCAGACTGTTTTAGCAATATCTATTTATCCAAAAGTGACTATCATATATAGCATTATTCAGATGCAGCCTGCCCCTTTTCTTTTTTTGGTTGTTGCTTGGTATATGTGAACTTCGCAGAATTGTGATTTTGCAAATGTTGTGGTAGGTAGTAGGGATAGATTAACAAAATCCCCAAAGCTGGGCTAACCCAAGTGGGAGGTCTCTATGTAATATATACAGCTTGGCTCACCTCCATCTAGTTGTCTTACTTGTTTTCTACTCTGCCTACTTCCTGAAACATTTTACACCCTACTTTTTCATCAAACTTTTTCTGAGTTCACCTTCTTAGCACAGTCCATAGTTTGGAAGGGGGATGAGAGGTGTTTTTCCCCCTCTCCCAACATGGGCAGGTGCAGAATTTGTCCCAACATGCATGGCCTGTTGGCCTGACTGGAGCTGCCCCACCCCCAAATATAAAAGTCAAACTATGCCTATGTGTATTAGTCTTTCAACCTAATATGAACACACACACTTTTGAACCTACAATATTGAAGGGAATTTGACAAAATGAATTCACAAAAATAATAGTACAGCATATATGTTAATAAGATCCATGATGTTTAGGTCAACTAATGATCATATTTGAGTGACACTGACCCCCACCAAACCCTAAGCTACGCTTAAGTAGAATAAAGTTAAATGATTTTTCAGTTAATTGGCAATGATGAAAAATGGAAAAAACAAACATTTTGGGTCAGATTGAAAATTATTTTTTTTTAATTTCAGTGAATTTAAAGAGCTTCATTTCTCCATCCCTCAAAGCTGCTTAGGATGCTGCCTCTGCAAAGACTCATGAGCCCTGCTTGCCAAGATAGCTAACTTGAGAACCTGAATTTGATTGGCTACTTTTTAATAATACTGTAGAACAAGTGGAGCTTGTAGAATGTATTTGTCAGTTTTTATGCACTTCCTGATGTTGCTCAAAGGCATTCTAGACCAGTCATGAAAGAGATTATAAATAAATATTTTTCATTGGTAGTTATTAAATTTAATCCATTCTTCATTATTTATGTGTATACCTTTGAATTTTAATCAATAGTTCTATGGAAATGTTGTGGAAGATATGAGGGTATGATCACCATCTATATTTATGAAGAACAGTGTCACATTGAGAAATTCTGACATTCTCACCAGAAATCGTAGATTTCATAGATTCCAAGGTCAGATTGGACCATTGTTATTATCTAGTCCAGAGGCTCTCAAACTTCATTGCACTGCGACCTCCCCTTCCAAAAACAACAATTACTACACAATCCCAGGTTCACGTCACCCTTCACTGTGCTGTGGAGTATGCTGCTTACTAACTCATAGAAAAGGTGTGGTGTCATTAGAATGTTGGCCACTCTTGTCTCTTTGAAGACGTCTGGCTACTTACTTTTTAAAAACATGTATTTTCAGGTGATTCACTTTTTCAAAACAATATATTTTATTTTCACAATGCATCATTTAAACACAGCACCATAATTTGCTTTGCAGTTAGTCAAGTGATTACAGACTCTGGGCTCAGTCCTGCAATCACATACATGTGTATGAACCACTGAATCCACTCAGAGGCCTATTGTGTTTGGTGAGGTTCCACAAGGTCTGTGTCTGCCCATGAATGTTTGATTGCAGTATTACAGCAACCACTTCATTCATCAGTGGAATACAGTCCCATCGAGGATGGAAGCAGCAGGCTTTAACACTACAGTATATACCCACTGTTTTGAAATGTGCCACTGGGGTTTTAATAACCAGGGTTCATTATGACTGGTTTTATGTATCATCCAAAAATAGCATAAGTGCTCCACCAGATAAATATTATGGCCCTTCTTTCTAAAAATACTACCTTTTTTATAACAACATTTTACTTAATAGAGACATCTACAATAATACTCCTATTGTCCAAATCCCTTGCATTATCCAAAGCGGGGCTAAGCCTTCGTTGCCAAAAAGTGTTGCTCTACATTGAGAGAAAAATTAACTGTGCTATGTCATGTTTGTTTACCTCACTGTTGAGCTCATCACTATACCCCCTCACCGAGGCTGACCTGGCCTAGCTACATCAAGGTAAAAAGTTTAGCCCTGTCTCTACTAGGATTTTGCAGTGAATAGTAACTCACATTATGTATCTCACTGTAAAGACACATCTTTTTGGAAGTGAAGGTATAGCCTCAGATTATTGGTTAAAGCTGGCTGAAATTTTGCCACCATTCCCTCCCCTCTAGGGTGACCAGATGTCCCGATTTTATAGGGACAGCCCCGATTTCGGGGTCTTTTTCTTATATAGGCTCCTATTACTCCCCACGCCCTGTCCCAATTTTTCACACTTGCTGTCTGGTCACCCTACTCCCCTCCCCCATGAAAAAAGAGGGTATAACTGAAAACAACATTTCTTGAGGGAAAATATTTGTTTTTTCTTGGATTGTTTGTATTTATCTGGTCTCCCTTTTTCCTGTTTCTCCCCCCGCCCCATTTATCTCCTTCCCCCTCCACCTCACCAGTACACACAGTTTAAGTTTCCAGAACTTCTCCATCTTTGCAAAAGTTAGTGACCAAAAGAAAAAAAAATGTAACTTTGTCAGTTTGGAACTTTTCCAAAGGTCTTTTTTTAAAAAGGTTTTTTTTTTTTTTTTTAAGTTTTGAAGTTTCATTTAAAAAAAAATCCTTCAAACAAAAATATTTTTTTCACCCAGCTCTGTTATTGGCTAGTCCTGCAACCTTTGCTAGTTCTGCAATTCTTCACTTATGTAACTGGGTCCACCAGAATCAACAAGACTATTTAGGTTAGTAAGGAGTATTTGCATGCCTTCTGTTTTTGGGCTAGGAAAAAGGCCACGAATTAGGTCTCTGATCTAATGTATTATAAACTAAAATAAAACTCAGCATCTTAACATAATACTAACAATTCATATCCACTCCATGCCCAAGTAAACAAATGAACAAGCCTCCTTATAAAGTCCTTGTTTATAAACTGAACTGAGTGAAAATGGAGTGTCATCTTTCTATTTCTATTTAGTAGCTTCTGTTGACTTTTACCATGATCTTAATGCTATTCAAAAATAGTTGTTACATTTCATGTATCTTTCCAGCAGTGCTGGGCCTGTGTTGGCTTTTTCTTGCCTAACCTTGTTTGATCTCTTGGCTGCCTTCACTGCTGACTGCTGTGATGCTTGTAGAAAAGCCGGCAGTTCTAGTGACAGATTTCTAGGACAGATTTCTGATGGACTAGTTTGCCCTTCTCGATGTCTTTCCCTTTCATTCCCTCTAGAGTCAAAACCCATCAGTGCTATTACACTGTGTTCTGGTGTTGTAACAGCTCTGCAAGGGCTTCACAAAAACAAAATGGAAGGTTTCATTATAATAAAGAGGACTTAAAATATAACCGCCTTGTAGCTAGAGAGATTTCATGTACTATTTTAACACATTGGCTTGTCTCAATATGGTAAAACCCTGATATTGGACAGAATGGATGTCAAAAGCCCAAAATGTGATACAGGAAAACACTTTTTAATACAACACATAATTAAACTATGGAATTCATAGCCACTATATATCACTGAAACACTGTTTAAGTTTCAGACAGGATTAGATATTTGTATGGATACTGAGAACATACAATTACATTCAACAGAGGATAGAGAGACTTTTTTTCCTTTAAGGATATGAACCCTCATGTTTCACAGGATAACTAAACCATTATCTAACAGTTTAGAAGAAATTGGTTTATTCTACTATGGGGGCTCATGCACCTTCCTTCAAAGCATTTGGTACCCATACTATCAGAGATGGGCTACTGATCTAAATGAACTATTGGTATAATATGATAATGGCTATTCTTCATCTGACCTCTGTGTGGACTCAAATCAAATGTGATTTCAGGTAGTTCTCCCTTGTGTGTCAAATATTTCCATAACACTAAGGGCTTGTGTGCATAAACAATTACTTCATGATAAGTCTGGGGGGGGGATGTCAATCTACCCTGCATTAGCTGGGTGGGGTCTGATTCTCCTTGTAAATCCTGCTGACCAGCAATCTAACTGTCCATGTGCACTAACAGAGAAAAGGTGGGTGAGATAATATATTTTATTAGGCCAGGTTCTCTCGGTGAAAGAGGCAAGCTTTCAAGCCTCACAGAGTTCTTCTTCAGGTGTGGGACAGGCAGTCTGAGCATCACAACTACATGTTGTATGCAGTCTAGTTGTAGACTAACAGTTCATTAGGGCGCTTTGTGCCAGTTTCATTTTAAAGAGGACTGGATCAAGGCAATCTAATGAACTGTTCATGAATGTCAGCAGCATGAGCATAGAGCATTAGGCCCTGCTAGGCTAGTGCCAGATAGACTCATACCCCAGCTTGTTAGGAACTAATTGTTCAGGTAGACAAGCCCTTAATAGAACTATTTTAGTTATTACCTTTTTTTAAATACTAAATTGGATTTACATTTTAAAGACTAACTCTTCTCCTTATATCTGAATAATACTACCGTATGTTTTTGCCATGAGATGGCAGTATTATGTTGTTGCTTCCTTAATTATTTCATTTGTGCTTGGTCTTTATACATTTTTAATATTTAGTATTGTTAACTAATTACTCATGGTTGAAGTGTCTATAAAGCATCTGTATAGGATTGTATACATCTATAGGATATACTGTATACACAATCTGTAACTTGAAATTAGGTAAAAGGAACAATGGCAATATTTTATGGGTCTGACCTCACAAAAAGATTGTATGTCATGGCCCTGGCACTGCACCTATGAAATATGATTTTAAGAATGAAACTCCATCTGGGTTTCAATAGTATTTTAAAAAATAGATCCTCAAAAGCACTGTAGATTATAAAATTGCAATCATTCTTATTTTAAGCAGTATCCAAGATTTTATCAAAGCCACCCCCTCCCCCCAAAGAAAAAGGGGTGAGGGGGACCAAAGGGTGAGATCATTCATATTATTTTACATTTTCCAGTTTTCTTTAGGAAAACACACATTAGATGCAACAAAAATCTTATATGCAGCTCTGGGCAAACAGCAAGATATCAGTTTTTCAGAACACAGAATCATGGACACCAAATTGCCCTGAAAAATTTTAAGAACAGGAAATTCTGTGGTGTGGGATTTTCTTTTTGAAGACTTTGTGAGTGCTTTCCTTAAACTAACTTCCAGCGATGTCTAGAGGGGTGCACAGATCCTGTTCTGTGGCTGTCAGGAAACAGGTTAAATGTTTCCAGCCAAAGAAAGGCCCTTAGTTGCTTGCCTTAAAATAAAGGGATTTTCAGTCTGTGCCAGGCTAAGGAATTAATTCCACCTAGTTCATTCTTCCAGGTATGTGCCATGGACAGCTTGAGGTCTGAGTTTAGAAGGACCTCTTTGAAGAGGGTAGGAGCTGGGTTTTTCCTCTCACTCCTCCTTCAACTTTGTCACATCTGAGACCTTCAGACTTGGCTGAAACAAGTCAGACCTTCTAAAGACATTGAACTTTTGCTGAAGAAAGCCCTGTGCATAGTATCTGTGTTTGATCCTTAAAGGAGTATTATATTTTACAATAAAGCAGACCATGGAAGTGCTCAAACTCCATTTAAACATGCACGATCCTTCGTTTCTTTTCCCAGGCATCATCTCATCAACTCTCCTCAATCTGTGCACCAAAAGCTGGCATTTCCTACACAGAACTGTGTACGTAATGGCTTACCCCCGTGACTAACCAACTTTGAACAGGGTATAATGATGTAAACTACAGCACCTTTCAAAACAAAATGTATCTGTAGTGTTTTCAATGGGAGGAGGGAAGGAACTTTTAGAAACATGGTATAAATAATGTAAACAAATTAAAAAGCTCGAGCACCAGATGACAAATGTTAAGCAATAGTTTAAAACTGAAGCTTGCCAGCTCCCCTTTGCATCACATTGAAGCCCAGCATTTCCATTCAAGTAAAAGCCTACTGCAGCTAGATATTCCACTGACCACTTGGTCCTAGCACATATAAGATCTTTGGGAAGTCTCAAAAGCTCATTCTTCAGGGAATAGAACTGAAGCCAGAGTTGGAAAGAAGTTGAACTTCTTGAGGTGTACAGTTGTAGGATACTGAGTGGGCAGTAAGGATTTCCAGGGTGAGGTGGAGACTGGAAGGGTGCAACAGTGCTTTGTAATTTTATAATGCCTTCCATTTGAAGATCTAAAATGCATTGCAAATGCTAATGAGTTAAGCCTTGCAACACCCTTCTCAGTAGAGAAATTAGGGACAGTACTCATCATTTTAAGTTTGAAAAGTGCATTTATGCCAGAAAATCATTCTGAAAAGGGGAAAGGCGTCAAGATACTGTGCTGAAATGTGATGTTCCTACTTACCGTATTTTCCGGCGTATAAGACGCATTTTTAACCCTGGAAAATCTTCTTAAAATTCGGGAGGCGTCTTATACGCCGGTATCGTCTTATACGCCGGGTGCTGAAACTCCAGAGAGGCGGCTGGCAGGGCTGGGCTGGCTCCGCGGGCGCCCGATACGCTCACAGGGAGAAGGGCTGGGGACGGGTATCCGCCGGGGGCAGCGTCGGCTCAGCACGCTCGGGTCCATGTGCCTGGGCTTGGATCGCTCCGGTGCCGGGGGGGGGAGGGCGCCTGGAAGCGGCTGCAGAGCGGGTCTCCTGCCCGGCCCGGGGCTCCGGCGCACCGAGCCGGGAGCCGCCCGGGGAGATCTGGCGGGCTGGGCACGGCGCGCTCCGGTGCCGGGGGGTAGGGGTGGGGGGTGCCTGGAAGTGGCTGCAGAGCGGCTCTCCTGCCCGGCCCGGGGCTCTGGCGCAACGAGCCGGGAGCCGCCCGGGGAGATCTGGCGGGCTGGGCACGGCGCGCTCCGGTCCCGGGGCCCAGCACCGCGCTGTGAGCAGCCCAGCCCGGGGCTTTGGGGTTTTCTCCAGGGACACGGACGGGAACGCCTGGCTGTGTGCCCCCCCCCCTCCCCCGTCAGCACTGCTCCCCCCGTCCCCCCTCACCGGCTCTCTGGTCCCCCCCCCCGCTCCCACTCAGCAAATCTCCCTCCCCCGGGCTTCACCTCGCCACGTCCCGCCCTCCGGCTCCCTCCCTCTGCTCCAGACCCCCTACTCCTCGTTTTCCTTCTTCAGAACCTGAGCTCCCCGTCACCAGAGATATATATATATATATATATATATATATATATATATATATATATATATATATATATATATATATATATATATATATATATATATATATATATATATATATATATATATATATATATATATATAAAATATTTTACTACAGTATTTGGTTCAGAATCTTTTTTTTCTAGATTTTCCTCCTTTAAAATTAGGTGCGTCTTATATGCCGGAGCGTCTTATATGGCGAAAAATACGGTATCTGTGGTAGATATATCTGCATTCAAGGCAGAGAGAAAGTTGGCTGGGCAGGTGTCAATGAAGCAATGTCAGTTTATGCTTCCAGCAGCTCTCCATTACTCCTCTTTGTTGAGCAGTTGACATCAAAGGGAGACTGACTCTGAGCTGAAAGAGAAATAGTTGTTAATGCTAAGCAATTTAGTTCTCTATAAGGTCACTGAGGCAGGTAGACCCAGAACAGATATGACACCAAAGATGGGGAGAAGAGTGAATCTGAGAGAATGAACACATGGAAGTATCAGGTAAATGGCTTTTGTGCAAAGAAAGTAAGAACTGCTATAAAGTCTAAGGGAGTGTAAGTGTTTTGGCCAAATAGTCTTCAATACTCCTATTAGGAAAAGTCTTTTAGAGCATAAATAAGAGTGAAACCAATTGGGGTCTGTCTAAATGACTGTAAAAATCCATGGGATTTAGTGGAATATGTATCTTTTCTTTAGGTTTTTTTTTTTTAATCATCCTATGGAATTCTACAGCAGGTCTAAAATCTGTTTAAATTCTGTGAGTTGGTCCAAATAGTTTTCAAAAAGTCTTCACTTCACCTTAAATTCTCTCTAACTTTTTTCATAAGGGATAATCTGACATGGATTTAAATAACAGAGGAGTGCATGTGTTTAAATAAATTATATATACATAACATAAAATTCTACTGTAATGTGGTATCTGAGGTATCACGCCTATCTTTCTGCTTTGGGCTGGAAAGACGCTACTCTGTTTGTATGGTAATCTGGCTCCCATGTATATTGATCATAAAGATTTATTTTAATGTACCTAGTTGTTTAACTTGAACACATTGGGTTAAGTTCTGCAGGTGGATGTAACTTGGACATAGGTATGTAGTTTCCATTAAAGTCTATGAGAGCAATGGATGATTGCATAAGGTTAGAATTTTGCCTTTCAAAACAGTTGCTTTTTTAATGGAGACTCTTGTTGAATTCTTTACAGTACACAAATATACAGCTTGTTTCTTTGAGGCCAATGTTAAAAATGAAATAGAGTTGCATATAAGACTATTTGTATACTGGAGTATATGTAATTTGTCACTAGTTATCCTTAGTCATATTTCATTTAGTCCCTAGATTTTAAGTGGCCTCTGAGATCCACCATAAAAGTCATCTCAGGGCTTTTGCAGTATTGTATAGTTTCATCCGCATGTCACTGTCTGCATTTTTAGTGCTTTCATAATCTGGGTAATAAAACCAACATTCCATACCCATAGTGCAACAGTTTAATCATAGATTTTAAAATAAGGAAAAATCTACATTACTTCCTATTAAGCCCTAGTTAATGAAAAGTAAAAGTTAAAAGGTGCTACAGCAATTGTGACTGCTATTGAAACGTGCTTTTGCATACAGAGGAGGAAAAGCTCCTTATTAAAATACAGACGTGCCTGCTGGCTATAGGTTTTTGTAGTTCTCATATACTGGCTAGGCAGCTTTTCGCATTTTATTAAAAAAGAAATCCTTCAATCAAGAATGTTTTATTGATTCTGATTAACCTTTTTTTAATAAAAGTTAAAAGCCACCAAAATTGTGAGTAAGCATTATTGAAAATCACACAACCACAAATGCTCCTGAAGAAAGAGAAGATGTTCTGTTTGAACCTGAAAGCTGTAGACTGTCAGTTTCAATGCAGCTCGTGAGAAACTAAATACATCTTTTACTAGCTTTTGTCTTTCACTCTTTGGTTCAATCACTCTTCAAAAGTCTAAATGTACTGATAAAAGGGTGCCTGAACTTGAAGGCAATGCCTGGAGATAGAATAGACACAGAGTGCTTGTCTACATGGCTAGTCAGTGTGAGGCAAGCCAAGTTGTGAATGTACAGTGTGTTAGCTTGCCATGCGCCAACTGACCACATGGACCTTTTGACTATTTCTACAAGTTGTACACATGCTATGTAACTTGTAAGGTGCAACAACAGCAAGGTCCATGGAATCAGTTGGTATGTGGCAGGCTAGTGTGCTGGGCATTCACACCTTGGCTTGTTGTGCACTAACTAGACAAGTTTGAGATTTAGGGCTTTCTTATGACCTTCTATGAGGGGAGGGCAACAAACATTTACTGAAGAAACTGTGGGCCAGACTCGGTGCTATGTAGCGCAGGGGAGAATAGAAGTGATTTAGGCACCTTTATGCTTTCTCAGTTGTGGGCCTGGTCAGCTCCTCCCACACAGTAGAGCAGGCTTGTCTGGGCCCAAAGGTGGGATGAGGCTCACACAAATATTACTCATTCAGGAATCTAAAACTGCTGTGGGTTTAATTCTTTTAATGCAAATCATTTTTTCTAGAATCTTTTTGCTTGATTCCACCTATCTGATGTAAAAATAACTTTCACAAATCAAATTGGGTTGAATGTATGTAGGTACCTTTGAGACTAAAGACAGTGATATCCCTGAACATGGGGGGCACCTGAGAGAGATGCCTGGGGGCTTTCTAAAAGACTGCAGCTGAAGATAGGGATTTCCAGCTTGGGCAGATGTAAAAGTCTTAGCTCTGATGAAGCCAGTGTGCTAAAAATAGCAGTCTGGGCATAGTAGTGAGAGAGGCATGATGGATTAGCACCTGCCCCCCTAGGTACAATCCATCCGGAAACCCTAGATATGTGGTTGGGGCAACTAGGTAGTCTTGCTGCCAGTGCAGCTGTAGCTATGTTGCTTGCTCAAAGCAAGCACAGATATGGCTACTTGAGCTGGAGACTACGCCTCCTGCCTCACTGTAGACATACAGCCCTTAGGCCTCTTATACACTCACTCCAGTATGTTATAAGTGTCCCTGTGTGTCTGATCTGCAGAGGATACGAGTCTGTAACAGCCTTACCTTGAGAGCTTTAGTTCAAGTTGTAGCAGCTCATGATTTTAGCTTTGGAGGTCCCCAGTTCATTCCCTGGCATGTGGGCCAAGGTGATGATTGTCATACATTGCTACCATTGCACTGCTCTAAAGCTCACAATGGCGAGATGCAGTGTGTGCTAGCCCTCGCCCATCCTCTGGCTTGCCCCTGTGCCAATATCTGTGCTGCAAACTCTGTGTTCGAAGGGACACCCATTTCCGTGTAGGAGACTGTTCACCCTTAATTCCCCTGACTGTCCCCCGCTGCTCCATCCAACCCCCCCAGGATCTCTGCCCCCATCCAACCCCCCTGTTCCCTGCCCTCTGACCGCCCCAACCCCCATCCACACCCCACTCTCCGACCACCACCTTTAACTCCCCTGCTCACTCCCTGCCCCCTTACTGTGCTTCCTGGAGCACTGGTGGTGCTACAGCCGCACCACCGGAGCACCAGGACAGGCAGACACGCTGTCAGGCCAGAGCCGACCACTCAACCATGCAGCACAGAGCACTAGGTCAGGCTGCAGCTCTGCAGCTGCACTGATCAGCAGGTGCTCACAGCCCTGCCTCCGAGAGCATTGGGTGGTGCAGTGAGCTGGGGTTGTGCGGGAGAGAGGGAACAGCAGGGGAGGGGCTGGGGGCTAGGCTCCTGGGCCAGGAGCTCAGGGGCTGGGCAGGAAAGTCCCACCTCCATGTTAAATGAACCCTAGCATTAATAGGGCCTTGATTATTTTTCTAAATGACACACGATGTATTAATTAATGAAAAACTAAACACATGGGTCCTCCTCGTGACTAATCAGGTTGCTTATGGAACAAATCAAGCACAGTTGCTGAATCACTTAAAAAATAAAAAACAGTGGAGAAAGAAATCCTAACAATTTGCAAAATGCTTGTGTAATGCACATGCTTTTATACTGCACCATTTTCTGTTAAGCAGCAGGAGTAGAGTTAAATTTACTTGAATCTGTTTCTCTCTCTATCAGGATCATCTGTCTCTGACCAGCTATAAGTATCTGGAAAACATCCAGAAGGAAGATAGTAGTTTTTCCTGACTCCACCCAGGTATATGCAGTGTTGTAGCCATGTTGGTCACATGTAAGAGAGACAGGGTACCTTATTGGACCAATTTCTGTTGGCGAGAGACACAAGCTTTTGAGCTACACAGAGCTCTTCAAGTCACCCACCTTGTATCCCTATTGTTGGGAGACAGTCCTGTGTGTCCTACACACCCTCGGCCCGAGTGCTAAGCTATTCTGGGGAAACTGTTCTAAATATAAGAACTCCTGAGCATCCTGGTGAGGGTGGTCAATATTTTTTTGCTTAAAATTTTCCCTGAAGAACAGGGTTTCATCAAAAAAAAAAGAAAAAAAGTCTGGAATTGGCCCTTTAAAATGTCTCTGTTTGATTATTTGTTCAGGGAGACCCCATATTCCTTAACCTTCCCACATTTTACTCAAACCAAACTCAAATGTCTGGAGATATCTCGCTCTCTGTTAACCCTTCTCCTCCCTGCCCCTCCTGCTCCCTCCCCCCACCCAGCCTTTTTTCATTTCTGATTTCCATTTCATGAGATTGAAACCAGAATTTCCAAAATACTGTGAAAGTGGTTTTTCATGTGGCATTTCCAGCCCAGATCAGAAAGTCTGTGCATGACATATTAAACCATTTTTTAAAGATTCCAGAAATTCAGAGAATTCACATAACAATCTAAACACCAAACCCAAACTCCATGCCTTTAGAACTAAAAGTGATTGTAGGTACTGATTCTATGTATTCCTATGGGAAGATATGTCTGTCACGTACACTGGATTTACATCAATATAACAGAACAGAATCTATCCCAATGTTTTTTTTAATAGACTAATAAAGAAATTTAAATGAAAAATTACCAGATAAAACAAGTTTTGTTCTTTTAAAAATTATTTACAATGTGTAGAAGTTCAAAAATGTCTTCGTGCTCCTGCTATGCAACAAAATTTTAAACAAAATAATGAACATCTAAAAATTAGATTTATTATCCAGAGGCAAAGTAACCTTATTATACAGAAAAGACCAACAAACTCATTCTTGCATAATAAATAATCCAGTAATTTAATTTGTAAACTTGATCAGTGCTCCTAATTGAGTTCATTAGTACCTCAAACTCCTATAAGACATTTAAATACTTGTTTTAATTAATATTTAGTCTTTAATGCTGTTGTGAGTCTCCCAAACTTTCAAAATGGTCTTGTAATTGCTTTTCTAAAATTTACCAGCTGTGTAAACTTTATTGCTACAAGGACACAGATACAATATGACAATTAATTGGTTAATTAACTATTTGTACTCTAATTATAGTAGGAAACTTGCAAGTGTGTTCTAACAAAGACTTGCTTTTGTAATTCACAACTTAAAATGTCTTCTTGTTTCCATATATTATTATTATTTTTAAAATTAATAAGAAACTAGTTCCTAACCTGGTATCATCAGCCCCAGTTGTGGTATCTTCTGAGCAAAGCCTTTGAAGGAGCCACAACTGGTGCAGGAGATGGCAGCAAAATGAGCATTTAGAGCCTTAAAACTTGAACTCTTCAATATAGTTTCATCTCATGCTGGGGCTAACTCAGTGATTTCACTCAGCAGTTGTACCTCAAAAACACTGATGTGTTCAGATTCAGCAAAGATCTGAATTTTTTCTTACAGATTTTGTTTTCCTTTTCTTGAAGAGGGGGTTAACATACCAACCAATGCTACAGTTGCCCAGCAAAAGCAGCAATGGTTGGATCTTGGAGATTAACCAATTACACATCATCCTCTTTGTTCAGCCGTTTTTATAAGCAACACTGTAAAATATGCTGTATGTTATAGCTCTAGTAAGATAATTCTAGCAGTGATTCCATAGCATTGCAGAGTGTGGAACATTTTGCATGAAACCTAGTCTTCTATGAATCTTCTTGGAAAATTAGAATGTGTTATAGTTCTTGGGAATGGAGGTTGTTCATAACTCAGAACAAAACATGGTGGTTGTTCTTTCAAAAGTTTACAACAATTGACTTAATACAGCTTTGAAACTTTACAATGCTGAAAAAAAAATGATGCTTTTAACATCTTAATTTAAATCAAACCAGCACAAAACAAGTTTATTTAACTTGTTAAATCCTTTCCAATCTTTATTTTTTTAATAGTTTAACACTGCACTGTACTGTAATTGCTGCTTTTCTCTCTTGCTGTTGCTGCCACCTGACTGTATACTTCCAGTTGACCAGTCAGCTTGTAACTCTGGTGTTTGTAACTCAGGTTCTACTGTATTACTAATTATTCTATATAAAACCAGTGTAATGACATACTATCATCCCAAAAGGAAGTAAAAGGTTGCCAAAGTGAATATTTAAATTTGCTAATGAGACTGAAATGGTTTGATAGATGTTGAATCATTCTTTGGCAGTTTTAATGAAAGATTATCATTCATTCTCTTTCTTTCATGGACATGTGATTTAGCTTGTTGAAACAGACTTCTCAGATTTGTAGCCTGTTGAAAATAGTATTGTACTGTCTAGCCCAGAAGTCTGGTAGCAGCAGGCTGTATTGACATTCAGGGAATTGCAGTTCAGGATATATTAGAACCTAATTGTATTCTCTGAAGTGTCAAGGGCTGAAGGAATTGCTCTCATGCCCCATCCTAGCTACTACCCAACCATGATGAGCTGTGGAAAGACACATCCGGCCTTTCACAGATGGAGGCAGGAGCTCGGGTAAATTTGTTTCATTCCATTCATTTCAATGGAAGAACATTGAGTTACATCGGCTGAAGATCTGGCTCAGGATGACCAGAGTGGGACATAATTATTATGATAGTAAATAAGAGGGAAAGAAATTGGGAAGGATGTGAAGAAACCTATTTTCATCCAAATGTGTGTGTGTGTGTGTCTCTGTCTCTGTTTACTTAATATATGGCAGTGGCTCAAAATTTATAACCATAAAAGAGGCTGAAAGAAGAGTTTAGGTGCAATAAGCAAAATCAATCCCCAATTAAAGTAAGGTAAGTGAACTGCTTCAAGTCCAATATATAGGTCTGAGACTTGGGGCTACTGGGGAAAAATTAAGACAAAAGTCAATTTTATGCAGCACTATGATAAAAACAGGGAATTCTCCCAATTTTGAAAGGGGGGGGGAAATCCCTTTAATTACTGTCAGGAACCTGTCTGTTGCCAGATTTACTTACACTGATGGCTATCTGATAACAAATTGGCATAATTTTATCACTCTTTAGTGTTGTACATTAATCCATGCTGTCTCCATAATGCATTACCCGTCACAGATTTGATAGACTGCAGGTATTGACACTGTTCCCTGACTTTTAGCAACCCATAACTAGCTGTAGGTCTATTTCAGTGGAAAAAGATCACCTACAGCTGTGAAAAAGTTTTCTTTTCCTCCCATCCCCAGTGTGCGTGGAGGACTCCATATGTGCACATATGCTTGTGCAGCATGTGAAAGCCTGGCAAATATCTTGCCAAGTATAATTTAACTGTTACTTTCCAAAAATTGTTGTTTGGGGCCTAATTTTCAAAGGTATTTAAGCTCCCGGAGATGCAGATCGGCATGTAAGTGGGATTTTCTAAAGTGCCACATCTAAACATTTGGCAGCCTATTCCAAGAAGATCAAGCACCAGCACCTGTTTTTAACTCATGAGGACCAACTACACTGAACTCCTCTACAGGGGCTTGTTATTCGGATGGATCCAGCAAGAAGAATTAGCCCATATTCTTGACAGTAAAACAGCTGCGAAAAACCCACACTTAGCACGAAAGTATTCTATTTTTGAAAAACATAGACATACCCTGTTTTGACTAACTTGGCAAACAAGCTGTTCTCTCCAAACAGTCCTAGTCAGATAAAATTTGCTTTAAAGTCAATGGCCCCTTCCACCCCCCCTTTATCTTGCACCTTCCTCTGGGTTGCTTTCCCTGCTTCATCCCTGCCCTCTCAGGGTGATGAGCATGCCCCTCTATTAGGCCATTTGACACTTTCCTTCCAACACCTTGTCCTTCCAGTTAAGATTTATGGAGGAGCAGGACTTCCAGCTGTGGGCGTTATGTTGAGTCGAGAAGTGTCTTTTATTCCTTTCCACTGAATGGTTTTATAAACCACAGCTGTTATGTGTTTTTTTTTAAATGTCTAAATACTCTAACTATTAGTATCTGTTTTCTCTCACCCCTGAAAGAGGAAATGAGCAGGGATCTAAGTAAGAGCTGAGAATAAGTTTTTCTCCAGTAAGAGGATACCAGGGCATTGGTCTGGAAGGGGGCAGCATGGCACTAGAGTAGCCTCTGTGTGTGTGCTTGCCAGGTGTATGTGTGTGTCTCTTCCCGTGTCACTTTCAGGAGTCATTTTTACCTCAAAGGAAGAGAGGAAGAGTGTTGGAGAGTAGGAATATTTCAGTGGGCTGGAAGGAAGTGATTCGGCTGGAAGTTGATGGTATTCTGTTTGTGTTCATTACAAGAACATATTGGAAATGCTGTTAATTTAACATCTAGCATCCAAAAATAGCAATAACTTGTAACACATCAGAGAATCCAAAATGACAGAGCCGCCACCGATCTAAAACTGCAGGTGGAAAACAGAATACACAAAGAGCCTTAGTTTTAGACTAAATGACTAAATATTGATACATTGCCATAGTAGGAAGTATTCCATTGATGAGGTTTGAATTAAGTGGCACTTAATCATACACTTGACCATACTCTTTTGTCACTGACCTGAAAAAAGCAGGCAGAAATAGTATTTGTTTAAGAGGTTCCAGAGATATGTCCTCAAATCTGTACACACATGGTGTCCTGAATTTTCCTTTTCTGCTGGGATAGTTGTTGTGCAGGACACTGAAGGTGACAATCCTAGGACCAGCATTTGCCACCCTGGCATCCAGACAGGTGCATGGGCCGCATCAGTGAGCTTTCAGACTACCAAATGTGCATTTCATGACTATTCTACTGCTATGTAGATTGAAACTCAATTGCCTTTTTCCATGGCCATTGATATTTGGGGTATGGTTTTGTGAGCCAAGGCAGGAGCAGGGTCCCCAGAAATAACATATGGCTCAGATACACCATATATAACACCAGAATTTCTGTGGAATGTCCATTCTTCCCTCTCCAAATACAATGCCAATCTCCGCATCTTGGCACCATGAACCTTTCTGGTGTTCCCCTCATTAGTATTCATAAATCTGCTTCTTTAACATAATCATAAATGATCTGGAAAAGCAGAAAATAGGTGGCAAAATTTGCAGATGGTACAAAACTACTCAAGATAGTTAAGTCCCAGGCATTCTGTGAAGAGCTGTAAAAGGAGATCTCAAAAACTGGGTAACTGGGCAACAAAATGGCAGATGAAATTCAATGTTGATACAATGTGCATTACTTTGCATTTAAAACATAATCCCATAAAATGATGGGGTCTAACTGTTGCCACTCGAGAAAGAGATCTTGGAGTCATGTTCTCTGAAAATATCCACGCAATGTGCAGGGGCAGTCAAAAAAGCAAACAGAATGTTGGGAATCATTAAGAAAGGGATAGATCATATTGCCTCTATATAAATCCATGGCATTCCCACATCTTAAATACAGTGCACAGATGTGGTTGCCCCATCTCAAAAAAGATATATTGGAATTGGAAAAGGTTTAGCAAAGGGCAACAGAAATGATTAGGGGTATGGAATGGCTGCTGTATGAGGAGAGATTAATAAAACTGGGACTTTTCAGTTTGAATAAGAAACAACTAAGGGGGGATATGACAGAGGTCTGTAAAATAATGACTGGTGTGGAGAAAGTAAATAAGGAAACGTAATTTACTCCTCCTCCTAACCAGGACCGGCTCCAGGTACCAGCACTCCAAGCGCGTGCCTGGGGCGACAATCCGCGAGGGGCGGCCTGACATTTGCCGTCAGGGAGGAAGTTAGGCTGTCTTCGGTGGCTTTTTGGTGGAAGGTCGGAGGCTTCCATGGATTCAGTGGCATTTCAGCAGCGGGGATGATGAGATTGCGGGACCCATGAACCTCCTGCAGAAACACCGCTGAATCCGTGGCTGCCACGGACCTCCTCCAGTTGTGCTGCGAAACTTCTTCGCTCGGGGAAGCAAAAACCTTCGAGCCACCCCTGCTCATAACACCAGAATTAGGGGCCACCAAATGAAATTAATAGGCAGCAGGCTTAAAACGAACAAAGTCTTTTTTCACAAAACGCACAGTCTTTTTTCACAAAACTCCTTGCCAGAGGCTGTTGTGAAGGCCAAGACTAACAGGGCTCAAAAAAGAACTAGATAACTTCATGGAGGATAGGTCCATCAGTAATCCTCAATGCCTCTGTGTCCATAGAACTCCAGATAGTCTGGATACCCATTCCCTTAATATCTATATTATCTATCTATCTAGCTTGCATAAGCATATATGAAACTGATAAGAGATTATTGCTATAGCGAATGTTTTGGGGAATCGCCAGGAAAGAATTATGGGGGGAAGAAATACCCACTGAAATATATGAGCTTGTTAGTTCTCTCTGCTGTAAATAATCATGACTTCACACACAAATCAGGTAAATTGAGAATTGAATAAAAATAACACCAGAATGTGTTTCTTTTGGTAAAGAGGGTTTCTTTGTTTGAAAACCCTATAATGACACTGGCACTAGAACTTGGTTGGAGAATGAATCTGCTGCATCCTTCCAGTTACAGTGAAGAAGAGAGCCAGAGCCAGCTCTTTAGTATATCACATGAAGGGGGTAATATATCTCTTCTTTCTGTATAGTGCTGAACTAATCTTTGATTAAATAATTCCAGTTGAGCCTGTCAGATGACAATCTTGAGTCATCCTCAACTCAGACACGCAAAGCTTTAGGCATTATAGTAATAAAATAATATGTAATGAGAACATGATCACAGTGAAACAGTTAACAATGTTGACATTTAAACTGTCACATTTAGGTACCAGACTAAAAACTGTCACGCACTGAAATGTTCGTTCTCATCTCTCTGAGCATTTGTCCGCAAAAGGAGAATAGTGGATTAATTTCCTTCACAACAATGAGAGAGAGAATAGCAGCAATAATTTTAAAATGAAATATTAAATCAAAGAGTTCAAAAGGAGAGTGGGTTCTGTGACAAAGTCAGCAGCTGCAAAGTCACGAATATATGTATCCCGGACCATGTGGTAGATTAAGTATAATCAATAATACTTTTTCAAAGGTAATCCTTGCACGTTCACAACACTCTAATCATCCTACAGTGCATAGCTCTTAAAATAAAAGCAAATACATCACAAGGCTACCACAGTGGAATATGTTTATGTGCATTAATCCAAACCCTGGTCTACATTAGAAAATTAGGTTGGTTTAACTGCATTACTCAAGGGTGTGGGAAAAAAAGTTCCTGTGTAGACAGTGCGAGATCAATGGAGGAATTCTGTTGACCTAGCTACTACCCGTTGGGGAGCTGGATTACCTACACCTACAGAAGAATTCTTCCCTTTGGCATAGATAATGTCTCTACTGTGCAGCTGCAGTGGTGCAGTTATGCCGTTGTAACGTTTTATGTGCTGACAAGCTCTACTTCACACAAGTAAATAGATTATGATGAGGTTATTTAAAAAGTGATAGCCGGTGGCATCTCTCCGGGGTATACTGAGAGGAGGAGTTACAGTTTTAATGTCTGAAGGATGAAGAGTTACAGCGTTAATGCTAAATTGACAGCTGGCCAGGAGGGGAAAATACTATTTCTAGCCCTGGGGCTGCTCTTTGGAAGCAACCCTGCAGCCCCATGAAGTTCTACATCACGGTTGTGCTTGCTCATCCCTTAGTTCATATGTTTTCACCTTCCTCTATCGTAATCAGTCTTCTTGGAGGAAAGGGGGAATCTAGCTCTATTTCTCTGAGACCAAACTCTTTTTAGGTGTAGAGATGCACATAGTTTTGGCCCACGGAGTCCATTGGCCAAGTACCCCCCTGCTAGATGCTCACGTAGTGGTCTCTTGACTCTTGATACAGAAGTCATAGGAGCAATGCCCTAAACTTGTCTTCCACCGGGGAATGGAGACAGGATCTAGGAAATGTCAAATTCACGCTAAAATTATTCAATTAAAAGTCAGGAAGAGGAAAGTCATCCTGGGCACAATGTTTACCACAACTAAGTTACCAGAACTTTAAATGAGGATTGTCTTTATTCAGGTGGGAGTGACACTCTAATAAAATAACAAAGATAAAGGAAGCATGAAATGTAATTGCAAAATATGAGCATTGCTGATGGTATGAGAAATGAGCAATTTTGGTGCTTTCTTTGGCCACAACTGTTTGAAAACTGGTGTTTTTAAAAAGCTTTATATTGTAGTTCCCTGCTACACTGATTTAGTGGAGGAAATTATTTAAATAGACTCTTTCTCCCAGCTCATTATAGTCTGACCAATTTCATTCATTGTGTATAATTAGGACTAATTATAATGTAGTTTTTATCTCTGATTCGTAATTCATTTGTTTCACCACTCTGTCTGCATTTCACTGACAGGCCGTATTGAGAGCAACAGTTTCAATGAACTCATAGGCCAAATCCTCAGGTCCTTAGTCATTTTTTCTGAGTCCTTATTCAAACAAGCTCCTTTTGAACTCCATATGCTCTGCTTCATGCGAGTGATGGAAAGGGATCATTTTCTAGGCTAGCCCATGCTTCCTCATGACCCAACCCCTCACCCCCAAAGGGGAAAAGTGCACCTTTTGTCTGAATTATCTGGTACTAGCTAATTGTGTGATGGCTAGATGGGTAGCTAGTCTGATTCAACCTGCCCATTCCTATTGTACAGTCTGGAAAGGAACCAGCTAATGTTTTTGCACCATGCCGGGAAGTAATTTCACTTCAGCTCTTGTGAATGGCAAGGCCTCTAACAATACATAGTAGCAGACAAAACAAGACGAAAATAGCAGGTTGTTGATTTACAGATTGTTGAATGTGGAGATAGTATTGATCAGAATGCTGCTATGGCAAGTCTTCTAACATCAGTAGGTCTGCATGGATCAGATCAACACTTCTTACATTTCATTATGTGATTTCTAAACTATTAGCAGTATGAGCTCTAGATTGGTTAAAATTGTGTAACTTGCTTTTGATGTGCTTGGTCAAAACTCTCAAAACGTTTTTGCTGCTGCATTCCAAACAAATACATTCTTGTTTTGTTCAGAGAGTGAAGCAAGGAGAATAGCTACATATACATGCCAAGAATACATGACTAAAGAATGGGTCTAGTCAATAGTCACAGTCAGAACAAGTGTTTTGCTGGAATGGCAATATGACATTGATTGCTGGAAAAATTATAACAAAAATGATATACCATTGAACAAATGTATAGCTTTCAGATTGGACAATACTGCAATGGTTTATCAGGCAGAGAGATAATTCTGTAATCAGAAGGCTAAAGGCAGTGAACCCTCTGATTGTTGATGCTTGGTGCTTTGTGCCACTTGGGAGATCTTTGCAGCAAGTTTAGAATAAAGGCATTTGATCAGCGTCACTCACGGAGATGAGAGTAGACATCTATTGCCCTTTCAAGCAGCTGTTATATTCCAAATCTGTCACAGAATCTCTAGCGATTTAACTGGAAATTTAAATCAGCAAGTGGTCAGCTCCTAACTTTGCATATGAATTAAAGCAGATCTTTGAGAAAATAATCCAGTCTTGATTTTAAAAATTGCCGGTGATGGAGAAGCTATTACATCCCCTGATTAGTTGTTGCAGTAGTTAATTACTCACTGTTAATTTTTTTTACCTTCTATCTAGTTTAAATTTGTCTAGCTATTGTATCTTCCAGCTATTGGATCTTGTTATACCTTTGCTTTGTCTGCCAAGTTTGAACAGCCCTCTATTATGAAATTTCTGTTTTTCATGTAGGTACTTCTAGATTGTACTCCCTCCCCCTTTAATTGTCTCTTTCATAAGCTTAATAGATTGAGCTTCTTGAGTCTTTCACTACACAACATATTTTCCATTTCTTTAATCATTCTTGTGCCTCCTTTCTGAACCCTTTCCAATTAACCAACGTCTTTCTTGAATTGTGAATACTACTACTGAACACAGTGTTCCAGTAGCGGTCACACCAGTGCCAAATACAGATAATATAACTTCTCTATTCCTACTCAATAGTCTCCTGTTTATACATCCAAGATTGCATTAGCTATGGCCCAAGGAGATAGGAACTGGCATCACATTAAACAACCGTTGCATTCTCCTGATTCTGAGGTTCTGGTGAGGGTCCTGGCATAATTTAGAAAGCCCCGTGGGGCTGCCTAAGTTTTGACAGACTGCCCCCAGTTCCAGTCGACAGCACTGCCTGGAATACTTGTACAGTAGTTGCCCCACCCCCAACATACTGCTTCTATACTCTGTTGGGGTTTTTGGTGAGGTTCTTATAGGTCAGCATAAGCTGCCTTGTGGAAAGCCTATGACAGAGGGAATTCTCCTCTGCCAGATCCAGGACTCTGTTGGCCCTTGGATGTTGCCATAACATTATAGGAAGGCTGTAGCAGAGTGGAGAATCCTTCCCATTGTTTCTGTGATTTCTCTAGGGGCTGCCATTTACAAAGAATAATACTGGAGAAGGGCAGATGGATGGTTTTATGGTTAAGTGAGTAGAGACTTGGATTTGATTCTAAAACAAACTTCCTGTGTGATCTTGGGCAAGTCACTTTATTTCTTGGTGACTCTGTCTTCCGGCTGTCAAATGGGGAACAAAAGTAATTTTCCTCCCACCTTTGTTTGTCTAGTTTATTTAGGTTGTGGAACGGATTCTGTCTGTGTGTTGTACAGTACATAGCACAATGGGGCTCTGACCTCATTTTGGGTCTTTAGAAATGATAGTGATACTAATAATTATTATTTTATTTATCTGCGATGCTAAAGCCATTTTCCTTAAAGTCCTGCTTTACTGTAATTGGTATTGTAATTAGAGTAATTAGTATTGTTTTATCTGTTTTTCTTTGTTCTGCTACAACAAATAACCTTTAATAAAGATATTGAAGTAAATGTGAGTTTGTGTGGTGTCTGTATGTGCTGCAGTATTAGTGGAAACACAACAAATCTTCCTTGTTTATATTATATCCATGACATCAGGCCTCTGCTGAACAACAGGCTGGAGGTCCTGGCTGAGGGGTTAAATCTGGCTGAGGGGTACTGGCTCCGAGTTTGAGGGTCAATGGCAACAAGTGTCACATAGAGAGCCTATGATTGATACCAACAGCAACGACAGTGGATTTTCTAGCGTAGTGGTGAAAATCAGTGGGGCGGTAGACTTGGTGAAGAGTGGCACACTGCTGCTAACTCATTACTGCCAAGTGAGGCACGATTTTATCCAATCACTTCAATATGATGGACAGCAGCAATACTGTAGCAGTCCTTGTCTTAATGCAGGTTGTGAGCAACTACTGTGGGGGTACATTAAACTTGTCTGACCTGCAAATAGAAAATGGTTTAGGGTAGGAAAGATCATGTTGCCCAGAAATGGATTGGACCTAATCAGTCTTTTATCTTAACTAATTGAGCTCCTAGTTCTTTTTCCCATTTGGTTTTTTGTCTGTAGTTTTATTGTACTTCAACCAAGAGGACTGCACGGTAGATTACTGTAAGAAAGTTCTCTCTCAAACTATACTGAGAATCTTTTACTTTGGATAGAGATTTTAAACTAACTAAAATTAATGCAAACATGTGAGACATGCATTGATTTCCAACTATTACAATGTTTCATGATAGGTGATGATAAAATTAGACCTTGGTTTAATGTAGCTTGATATGTAGATAATCCGAAGAGCTGGGAAAATGAAAAACTTTGAAATTATTATTCAGATAACTACATAGAGGTTTGGACTCCAGTACAAATGCAGTTTGCATTTTAAACATTGTACTGATTTTTTTTCCAATTACCTATTCAAAGATCATTATTATTTCTTACAAGAAATAATAGTAATATATTGCAGTGAAAACTGCTTTTTCCCTCCTAAAATAAACATGTCTAAAAATATTTGGTAATGTCCATTTTTGAAGGTGATATAGCATGTTATTTTTTTCTCCTGTTTGGCTTTCTCCTAAATTCATTGTTACAGCTTGTGTTAAGAAAGACAAATGTATACTTAGCATTCACCACTGAAGGAAGAGACAAAAAAAAGTTCTAAACGCTGAAGCCTGAAATCTTTAGTGGAATATCCTAACAGTTGAAAGATTATGTTTCTGTACTTCTTCCTTGGCCACTTCTCAAATGTATTTGCTCCTGTCAAGAAAAAAAAAAATCCATTGCTGAACGTTAAAAAGCATTTCTTTTTGTTTTTCAGTATCTGTTTCTTAAATGCTTTGCTATCCTTTAACAGCAATTTTGACATCCTGCTGCTTCACATTATTGGAAATGAAAATCATCTGAATTCATGAAAGTTAGCCATGCTTTTGTTTCCCATTTTTTTCTCTTGCCACTTAACACTTAGTATGTCTTATAAGCTCAGGAGTCAAGAATTGTGTGAATATTATGAAGCGCCTACTTCACTCATTACATTTCTCGAAGAATAAACAGTTGAAACAGTAGTGAGAAGGTTTTTCTTTTTTTAGTAAACTATAGGACATTAGAGGATTTAGTCTTCAGATAAGATAACACCACTTCTTTTTCTTCACTATTAAACTCTCTTAAAAGCTTGTCAAAACTAGCCTGAAGATGATTTCTCATTCTAGAGAATTCATCAAATATATAAACAGAACAATATTTGTATGCAGCTAACAATGTTCGGTCTAAAAATATTCTACCGAAATCAATTATCCATTGAGAATTAAACAAAAAACTGGCAAAATCGTTAGGGCACTGCAAAACATTGGTACTTGTAATAAATTGTATTCAAAACAATGAGAAATGTCAAACTTCTATTACTATGGTTAATTCAAATCATAGACTGTGAAGAACCAGAAACATCAAATTTCAGTTAATGTGATTAATTAAGAACATTGTCTGCTACAGGAACAGGCCACTGGTTTCATCTCATGACTATCATTTACTATTGCTTATCCTTTACTGTGAAGTGTCATGGTTATTTTAGCACCAAAATAGTTTACAGAGCACTTGCATAGCCATACAGTGACCCTACACTATAAACATGTTTCTTGTATGGCAGTTTCATAGAATTGCAGGATAGACTAAGCACTACTTCATAACAACTGCCTTCTGCCCCAGGTGGAGGATTTCATGTGGACATTTACATTTAGAAGCAGTGTTGTACTGCAACTGTTATTTTTATCAAACTCAGGATAGCCTGATGTGCAGAGAAATAGGTCAGTTTCACAAATGCTATACTTTTTTGGTCTCCATTTTAGTTCAGAGTGTCTTAGAATCTTTGTAGAAAAAAGGAGTGCGCTAATTTAGCATATCCTCCTAGAAGTGACAGTGATTCTGGACAAACCTTCAATCAATTTATCAAAATGCTTGCAATTCCCACTTCAAAGCCGGTGAAATAAATGGTCCAGAACATTTTAATAAACAACAATGACAAAAACCTAATGCATATTCCATTAGCTCTTGCCAACTCTTGTTCTATTAGTGAAAATCCATTCCCCATATGCTACAAGGGTGACCTTTCTATTATACACTGAAGGACTCATAAAACAGATGGTTGAGACATCTAACTCCTCCCCCACAGCTTGTCCTGTTCTAAGGACCAAAATATGCATATTAAAAGAATCTAGGAAATGGCTATATAAGTTAAACCTTTGTGGGGATCAGTTATGGTATATTGTATGTACTTAAAATAATTCATATAAGCATTTGCTACGGAGCTTTGGCTGAATAATGTGTAAAGACTTCTTGGAGGGAGCTTGTGGGAGGGAACATATAGCTTTAGTAATTGAGGATCACGGTAGTTCTTGTTTCCATAGGCAGATTGCTATCTAATAATCACATAGTAATGTACAATAATTTACTGACTTAACATTTACATAGCATTTAAAAATACCAAGCTAGGTTGTGGATTTGTCAGAGAACTGAACATTTGGAAAAGAGGACAGTGGAGAAAGTGGCAGATAGGAGAATGTTTATTGTTAAAGTTGCAGACTGGGCCATATTCTGATCTCAGTTACACTTAACAAATTTAGAATAACTCCATTGATTTTTGTGCTGCAGTGGCATATTAAGATGGAAAAACACATGTTCTACACTTTAAACATGTTTCTTGTATGGCAGTTTCCCAGAACTGCAGGCTAGCCTAAGAACACCTAAGAGGGGCAGCATCACCAGCTTTATGGCGGAGAAATCTCTTCTTCAGCACACCACTCTCTCCATCGTCTTTTATGAAGATCTTCTTCTGACTCATCCTACTGCAAAACGTAAATGAGACTGTTCTCTGCAGTAGGTGATTATTAAGTGACACCAATATAAATTAGTAGTAACTTTACTGAAACTGGATATGGAAACAAGATTAACATTGGTACTAGATAGGCAATGTTTTATAGGGCTTTTGTTTATATTTTTATTATTTATCAAGCACTCCAAAGTATGTTGGGCATCACCTAGAATACAAATCTCTGCCTCTTACAACTTAAGAGCAAAGTCTAACACCTTTACTCATACCAAGTGGCACCTAACTACTAAAGAGGTCCCACTGAAATCAAGAGGTTATCTCACTGGTTAAAATACTTTTCAATATGAGTAAAATAATGAGAATTTGATCCTAAATAGACGCAACTGGAGAGGTGAAAGGAATATAACAAACAAGCAAAATGTGTGAGACAGTTCATCAAACATCAGGTTAATTCCATCTTTTCCCTCTTTATTCCACCCTCCTTCACCTCTACTTACTGTCCCTCTTCTCTCTCCAGTCTTCCCTTCTAAAAGAGAGCGCTCCTACCCTACCTCACATGTCCTTGTTCCTTTTCTCCATACTAGACCTTGGGATCAATGTGAAAAGGTAAAACATGAGAATTACAACAAAAAACATTTAGCGACTGAGGAGATACAGTATGCCTGGGCATTGAAGGTAACTTCTCAGGGGACAGAATAACTTAGACTTGCCCTGCATAGTTTTAGCTTGTATTCTAACTCGGCGGGGTTACTCCGGATTTCCTCCAGTGTGAGAGCAGAATCTAGCTGGTCCGTTGTTGTGCTACTGACAACATCTTCCCAGTACAAATAAATTCAAAATGTTCTCTTTAATTAGTTTCATGCTACATGATATAAGATAATTTCTTATATCCCTAAGTCATTGACTTCCCTAAGGGCCCAGGGCAAAGCTCTGTGATTTGTCCTGGTGTGTGGATGGGATATGATGTCTACAAGTCATGACTCAGTGGAATACTGAATTGATAGGGTCAAAGACAGAGCAGATCCCTGTTCTCAGGTTCAGGGCTGCCTGCTGTAGAATCTTGTCCTCCCTTTGAACTGCTATACATGTTTTTCCAATGTAGATCATCATCTCTCTTGTTATATATCAGTGCTCTCACTTCGCTGCTTCCAAATGCTGCTTTGCTCATGTAACAGTACTTTTATATTATTGATGCTTATGGCTGTCATTGGCATTCAGCTTATGTACCTTAATCATCTTTATACACTATTCATACTGCTTGCTATGTCTCGGGAACTGCAAAATCCAAGCCAAAATATGTATGTAGGCTGTCAGAGAGCAAATGATTGGCATCTGCCATCACTGCTTATTATATCAATGGCTTGACAAGTCTTCCCTTTAAAAAACTAAATGTAATGTATGTCATTCAAGCCTTCCAGATGTTGCATTAAGAGAGAAACTGGATCATAGCTAGAATAATGGTGGATACACAACATCACCAGTACATAATGAAATACATACTCTCATTATCCTGTGGCTAAAAGTAGTAAATGCTCACAAAATATTTTTTTCTTAAGTCATAGCTAATCATGAAATCCAAAGCTGCTTTAGTTCCAAAGATTATTGGCAGTAGTTGACACATTTTCAATGGTTCAAAACATATTACATGTTTGTGATAGGCAAAACTCAAAAATTGATTTCAGATACACACATACAGGTTTGGATATTTATCCTCCCTAACCAAAGACTTGTGAGAATCTGTGAACTTGAACTGGAAATCTCATGAGAACAAGCTTCTTCACTAAATTCCCAGTACTTTCTGCTTCTGGTAGAGCAAACAAACATCCTTCCCACACTTCTTGAGTCCTCCTGTAGTGAACCACCTTTTTATTCTAGCGTTATCATGAAAATGAAACGATTAGGAAAGAAGATATGAGTTCACTACAACAGGTTTAGTTTGGGGTAATGTCTTTGGTTTGAATTGTCCTCCTCCCTCCCATTTATACTGCAATATTTGATGAAAGCAGAAACTTAGAAAGTATAATGATATTGTACAAGTAGTTGTGATCAAGATTATGTCATTTGGAATGTAATTCCGAATGTTTATAATGTGAGACGGCTTAAGGTATGCCCATTACTTTATAAAACTTCAAAGTGTATTGGCTAGTGTAATTAATTAGTTCTATGGTTTGGGGAGAGAGAGTGGCTTGTCCTTTTGATGAGATGTAGATTTTCAGGGACCCAATGTGTACAAATGAGCTTAGTTATACATGTGGTTTAGTTACTTCACTTGTTGAAGTACTGAAGATTATTTCCCATTTAAACATGACCCATAATCACTTAGCATAGGATCTACTCAAAGGATGTATGAGATTTGCCAACTTCAAACAGTTCTTGTGTGCTAATTTCCAATGACTGAGTATGGGCCTGGCACTGTATATTGAAAGATTCCAAATTTCAGTCATACAATCAGTGCCTTCCTAACAAAGGCTGTGGATCTCCTCCAGTTAGATTAATATAACATTTCTGGAATTAAGCATATATCAGTACATTGATGGTAATTGTTGTAGAACAGAATAATGTATAATAAAATGAGGAAGACTTTGTAGCACTTTACAGACTAACCAGTTAATTTCAGCATAAGCTTTCATGGGCCACTTCATCAGATACATAGAATGGAACAGAAGTAAGATGCATTTATACACACAATTTTCACACAATTTTCTGTCCCTACAGCAAAGGTTCTCCAATTTGCAACTGTTAGAACTGGGCTACACTTAGCTACTGCAGGTAATTTTTGTTTTAAGTAGGTGGGTAATGTGGTTAGTTTGATTGACGGTATCATTTCTTGTTCAGTCGGGCCACTATTTGTTCATGAATTGAATGGATACAGTTCCCACACTGTGTGGTAAGCAGATATATGCTATATCTTCCAATCTGGCAAGGTGAGATTACCTTTTTCTTTGCCAGTTGCTTTAAAAGCAGGCTAATTTATAGTGGAGGTGTTGCTTTTCTCCTCCATAGGACAGTGCCAGACACATCTGTCTTCATAGTCTTGCCATTTTTATAAATAATTTTACTTTTATATGATTATCTTTTTGCCTTCTGGAGACTGGGGGGAAGAAGGGTGATGCAACTTGCTGTTCGTGTCATTTAGAGTATTGCCTCAGAAGACATAGGGTAGATATCTAGTGCAAAATGAACTTGTGGAACATTTTGAAGTATATGAGATAAGTTTAAGCACATCTGCTGCTACTTCCAAAAAGATTACTAACGAGTGCCTTAAGAGGATGGCAGTGCTTGCCTGAAAGCCAAATACTGTGGTAGGTATTGGTCTTGTTAGAAAATAGAGTGTATTCACTCTCCTAGGTGGTCTGATCTTCCACCTGGGATATGAAGGAGGTGGGAATGGCTCTTCAGAGGAACAGCACCCAGGGTGTGGGCTAAGGAACCATTAGAGAAAGCCCAGGGAGTTTGGGGAAATAGTCGGGGATGGATTTTGTTTTACTTTGAGCTTCTTCTTCTTTGAATAAAACTGAATCCCAGGAAGGGGTAAGTTCTGTTTTTTGTATTGTGTTTAGAATAGGGAGAATGCTCACATGCTAAATGGGATAGTTTTTGTGATGTGAAGACCTAGTAAATGGACTGAGTGACACTGCATAATAATTTCATATAAGCCACCAATGAACTATCACATGGAAATAGTTTTCAGTTACTATTGATTTATTCAAAATTGATAATGGTGATCTAATGACCGACTGATGGTTGTTAGAATGCAACAGTTTTGGTTTACATTGGTTCATTTTAATTTTCTTCTGGTTTCAACTCCTGTGCTTCACATCACCCTGATTTTGATTTGGAATATTCCCTACCTTGCCCCTGGTACTGTACAGTATCCCTGCCTCGTCCCTGATTTCAGATACTTCACACAGCTCTACTTCCATTATCAATCCCTTGAGTCATCCAACTGCCCCTTTCCATTCCTCTGCTAAGTGATATTTAAGAGATTCACAGTATCTTTATTCAGGCAATATTAGATGCTTTGGAAAAATGGGACAATGGGAGCTCTGTGTGTGGCTCAAGAGCAACAGATAGACCTTTGGGGTAAATGTACAAAAGCGGGATTAGGTTTTTCTTTGCTGGGATGTTGAACTTGCTGTTCGTATCATTAGAGTATTGCCTCAGAACACATAGGGTAGGTATCTAGCGCAAAATCACGGATACTCTATTTTTGGCCTTGTATTTCTTCTCCGGCTTAAAGCCCCAAAGTAAATAAAATGGATTATTTTAGCAAATAATGATGTATCTTTTAAATTAAAAATCAGGTTTGAACGAAACATCATTAAAAGGTTAATACCAATTTTTCTTACACTTCAGGAACATAAATTTCACTGTTCATGTCACCTTCCGATTCTAATCCTGATTTCTACCCTGAATAAACAGACTGAAAATTATCTCACAGTGTACATTCATGTGTAAAATGAAATTCCTATTAAAGTTCATTGCTTCAAGTGAAATATGCTTTGTAACATTTCCTGTTGAGATCCCTGCTGAGTTCTGTCATGATATGCTGCAATCCAGGCTGTCTTCTCTTATCCTTCTGTTTAGCATTAGAATTATGTGACTTTTTTTTTTTTTTGGTGATGCTTTGTAAAGTTTTTGACACATGATGCCAACACTGTGTGTATTATTCAACCACCTGATTGGAAAGCAATGGCAAATGGTCTTCGGTCATCAGTGACATATTTATTTAAAAGATTTATTAAAATATTTTTAGTCTTTTCATTGCGTTAATGTGATTTTTAGTTCCCTGTTGCCTCTGATTAACCTTTCTGTGTTTATCTGTATATGAGTACATATGGGATGAGACCTTCACCCATATTCCAGCCCCCAGGGAAAGCACTGCAGTTTAATAACGGGGCTTTAAAAGCTAGGACTACAATCCACTTGGAGTTGAATACTGAATCCTCTCTCTCACTTCTTTCCATTGGCTCCTTGTCACTATGGTCTAGATGCTTTAAGCTGATACATAATATGAAATATTCCCCAACACACACAAACATCTTTTATCAATTTTAAGACTCTCCATGCTCATCTAAAGTAAAATGTATATAGTTGATTCCCCCACCCAGTGTCTGATTTGTACATGTTAAATCATGTAATGAACATGAGCCGCTTGCAGCAGTAATGTTAGCATCAGATATCATCCCTTAAAATAAAAGGGGAAAAAAGGGTATTACTGGGGGGAGAGGGGGAGGGTATTCCTAATAATCCTTCAACACAAAAAGCTAGGTAAATTTATATTCTCATTTGAAATAAAGCTAAGGGGGGGGAGTTATAAACTGAACAAATTAAAAGATTTGGAAGAGGGCAAGACTCTCATCTGATGTTGCTGCCTCTCTAGAGAAGACACTTTCAGAATGGGTAATAGGGAATTTCCTGGTCTTTGGTAAATAAAGAGTTAATTCAATTTAGCTCCCCTGGCTGTTTCACAGGTGCTTGGGAGGAAGGCTATAAGAGTGGCTGATTGGGCAAAGAGCTGAGAGAGTGTTTGTGGAAAGGTAAATTCTAGATAAGGGATGAGGGGATGATCACAAGCTAGAGACCCTTGCTGTTTATCTCTTTACTTCTTGCTCATGGGGGTGTTTGGTTTTTTGCTGAGTCATTTCACAGGTCTATAAAATGCCTAGTAAGAATTTCTGACTTGCTGTAGCTGAATATTTACTCACGTCTCCCCAAAAAGAGGTTTGTAATGCAAACATAAAAAAAGGAAACACCCAACCCAAAGGAGAATCCCTTTCTTTGTTTCAATGTGTTAGCCCTGTGTAAACTGAGAGCATTTGGATGTGAAACTAATGCAGGCATGAGCAAACGTTTTGGCCCAAGGGCCACATCAGGGTTGGAAAATTGTATGGGAGGCCAGGTTGGGGAGGTTGTGCCTCCCCAAACAGCCAATCCCGCCCCCTACCTAACCCTCCTGTTACCTGTCAGACTGATACAATCCAACTGCTCCCTGTCCCCTGCTGACCACCCCCTGGAACCCACTGCCCCTTATCCAACCACCCGGTCTCCTTACCATGCCACTCAGAGCAGAGTGTCTGGCCCCATGCTGAGGCTGCGGGGAAGGGGGGACAGCAGGGGAGGGGCTGAGGGTAACCTCCCTGGCCAGGAGCTCAGGGGCTGAGCAGGACGGGCCCACGGGCCGTAGTTTGCCCACCCCTGAACTAATAGCTCAGCTGCTGTAAATCAGCAGAGCTCTAGAGATTTCAGTGGAGCCCCGGTGATTTACAGTGTCTCAGAAGCTGGCACAAAATGCTGGGTATGTCTGTTGAAGATTGTCTTACTAGCACTTGTGTTTTCCAAAGGCTGCCATCTCCAGCATAACTGGCATCAGTTACTCAAATATAGACTTCAGACTTTTTGTAAATGATTATTATCCAAAAAGGAAGAGGGAGACTAAGGTGAAAACAGGAAGGAAGGATTTTGAGAGTTCTCTAATCTCTTTATCTCCCAGGGCAAAATTGTCAGTGACTTAGTGGCAGCTAAGTGGAAGCTTAACAGAGTTCCAGGAGAACAAAATCCATGTGCCTCTTGGTGGGAAGAAGAGTTGCTACCGTGAGTAGGGCACCTGCTCACACTATTAAACTAGCTGCTAAATCTATTAAATGAGCTGACAGCTCCCTGATTTAAATTGAAGTGGGGTGGTGGCAGCATAATTTCTGTAAGAGAGCCTTCGCTAGAGAATTTCCTACTTAGAACGTGTATTGTGTAACATTCACTACAGACTAAAGGACTCCTCCTTCTGGCATTTCCTGGAGGTGAGGTAATTGATTGGGATTGAGATGAGAGTGGGATAAAACTCCTTTGGAGATAGGGATGTTCTCAGTTGGTCTGTTTTTATTCCAAGGTTTGTTTTTTGATATGCTTTGTTTCATGTCTATGGCCTCAGTTTTGTAAATACTCCCACATGTGCTTACCTTTAAGGGGTGATAGTTAACGTTTAGCTTGTATATGTTTAGTATTGGTACCTGTATTTTTAAATTTTAATACATCCAAAGAACTTGACAAAGGCAACTGGAAAAATAAATAAATAAAAAGTCATATAAATGTAGTGAGAAAATGATATCTTAATGGTCTAGAAATTTGGGGCCAAATTCTTAGCTGAAGTTTACAGGGGCTTCAACTGCTGAAGTCTCCGAATTACACTAGCAATGGATTTATTCAAAGATCTCTAGACTTCAAGGCCCTAGATTAGGTTGCAGTGGTGTAAAGAGGTATAATCTAACTTGAATTGACATCAGTTGAGTGGTGTAAGGAGGTGAATGATTTCAGCAGAAATTGAAATGTGCACAGATGCCTTGCTGTGTCATGCTGCTCTGGAAGGAATCATTTGAATTGTAATCAGCTGTCTAAATGGTGTATTGGTTTTGTATCCCCAAAATGCTCACATGAGGTTATGTGCAATGGCAATTCTAAAGCATCAAATGTCTATAATTATCCACATATTCTGAACCTCGATTTCAGCTACTTACATGGGAAAGATGGAGGTGGCTTTCTGCCAACGTCCCCACCTCAGATCTGTAGTTGCCAAGATAAAGATTGGCCTTGGTTTTGTTTATGGAAATGGTTAGTCTCTGGTTTGGGCTGAGTAGAGAGTGGGTATAGAAGAAACACATTACATAAAATGCATTTGGAACAGCAAGGCCATATTCTGCTCTTTCTGTAGTGTTCTTGGCCCAGATGAGAAATAGGATTGTGTTTAAGATGGGTAGTATGATAGCTCATTTTCCTAATAATGGCGTATTTTTTTTTAGTGGGGACAAGATCATTCTGAGCACCTAAATCCAAATCTTCCTAGATCTTCCTTGCAGAAAAATAGGACTCTTTGCAGGCACTTTAGACTAAAATATGCTAATTGGAGGGTATCTTCTGCATTCAGTTACATAGGAATGAGTTAAAATGCAAATTGCACAAAACTACTGTGGAAACAACAGACCTTCCATTTCACAGCTACTGCTTCATGCCAGTAATGTCGCCCACTGCAGTGTTGTCAGTTCCCTTAGCAGGATGACTGCCCTCATTAACACGGTCAGACCGAGTGCAGCAGCAGGAAAAAGAGCAGTTTCCAAATAGTGTCCGGTGACTAAAGTTAGACCATATAAATTCTGACTGCTGCTTAGTAATTAATTAATAGTTATTTCGCTGTACCCCCAGATTCTATGGCATTTCTGAGGGTATGTGTTCGTGTGTAGATGGGTTACCAGACTCCAGCTGCTGTTATACTATAACCAAGATGTGCACGGATGCTGTGTTCTGTGTAGATAACCTTTTCTGTATTAATACAAGGTGATATGGCAGCCCAACAATGCTTGCCCATGAGTTTGATTTGATTACAATAAAATGACTGAGTCATGTGAGGATTCTTTGATGCAGCAGCATCTGCAACACCTCTGCTGGTTTTCTGACACTGACCTTGGAGTAAGCCTCGTCGCTTTCAGAACTGAGCCCAAACATTTTTAAAACTGCAGCATGAAATATTGAAATTATTTTCATTTTGGTTCCGTTTTCGTTTCATTTCCAGGATGAAAATGGACCCAAATATTTACTTCCCTCCACCCAACATTTTTATATAATTTTTTTAAAAATTAAAAATGCTGTCAAAGCCACTCAGAATACTAAGGGGAGAATGTATTTACCAATACAATTTTCACGGTGATGCAATATCAAAAAATATTGAAAAAGTCAACAAGTTCTTGCAGAATCTCCCATTTTAGAGAATAAACCATATGTTTCCACTAAAAATTTTGGTTTGAAAAATGTTGAATAGCTCTAATTCTTTTGCAGATGCTACCATCAAGTTACACACATACATGCCAACCCCCTGAAAAAAATGCAGAAAATGAGCTTGTAATTGGCTTGTGAGTTGCTTATTGACTAGTTTTTGGTTTGTAGCTTGTTGCTGCTGCTTTCTTTTCTTTTTTCTTTCTTTTTTGGGGGGGAGGGGAGGAAAGGGGGAGAGTCCACTATAGTCAGGGGTGCACAGTGAGCCCATCATAGTCCCAGACTGTGTGCTGGGATGGATCTAGTTACACAGTGATGGGGTTCTTAAGGAGTGGCTTGTTTTGAAATGGGATTAGCTTGATTTTGGGCTTATTGTTGAAGTCAGGGTGCTTATTTACTGAGTGAAAGTTGGCAGCTGTGGTTATACACCTTTCCAGCTACTATATCATTTTTCAGCCTCCTACTGCCACTGTAGCTTCTGTCACTCCCTGTACCACCAGCTCTGAGTGTAGCCCCTTGTCTGTAAAACCAGCTTGTTAAAGGATAGATGCATTTTAAATGAGTTCAGACCTCTCCAGGAAAAAAGGTAAATTTTGTCAATAGAATCACAGTACTCAAGAATTAGAGATTAGCTAATTCCAAAGTCAGTGAAGGATTTTTCTATGGTGTATTTTTGAGTGCTTCAGCTAGTCTAGGCTTCACTGATTCATATGATGGGTTTCCAACATTTCCCTAGGAAGACAAGTAGACAGACCATTTATTAGATGATAGATACTTCCTCCATTATCACAGTATCTTACAATGTTTAAAAGAATCCCAGGACATCTCACTTTCTCTGACTATTGCTCTTTGATTAGATTAATAATTTTTCAACCTGCCAGCCTTTATGAAAGGTCAGTTTGACTGGTCACTGCCTCTTGTTAAAAGCTTTCTTCAAGCACCAAAACTTCCTGTGACTGCATCATTTTACACATTTTACACCTACACTTTGAATCCATCTCCTGAGTCCCTGGATGCAGTTATATGTAATAGCATAACTGACTGAGCTTTCCAGAAGCAGTGTAATCACTATTCTTCTTTTCTTGCTATATAACATGTTTAATCATTGCCATCTTGAAAGCAACAGAATGTTTATGCAAACCTTTAACTACAGTAATATAAAACAAAAACTGAAAGGAAATGCAGCAAATCTCTCACTTGCTTATTTTTTCCTATTTTTTACTTTAGCTTATTGTCAGTGGTTCATTTAGAAAATCCTCCTTTGAGTAATTTTATTTTTCTTGTACTTTACTGCTGTAATCGGCAAAGAGGATTAATTCACTGTGTGTGCTCTTGTGGCAATCCACTATTTATCAGAACCTTATGATGTCATCTTTATAAATTTCTGAAATTAGGCCCCCTGCTTCCCATCTGTGTGTCACTCTCAAATTTGGTTTCAGTTGGTCAGATATTAATGCATATGTTTTCCCAATCTGATGATGACTAGAACTTGTTGCTTATATAGTGTATGGGAGGAAATTTTATTTCTGTTGAGTTAGGTTCTGCCCCCATGTTACTCATGTTCTGTGGTATTTTACTCTGCAAGGAATCCCAGTGTTTAAATGGGACTTCTTGCAGCATAAGGTTCTACATAAAGAATCAGAGAGGTAGCCATGTTAGTCTGGATCTGCAAAAGCAACAGAGTCCTGTGGCACCTTAAAGACTAATACTAGTATTGAAGCATAAGCTTTCATGGGCCCACTTCGTCGCATGCATGCCATAAAATGATTAAGGGGAGCAAAACTGAGTCTTGGAAGTCATTGCTGAACGATTCCATCATTCTACAATCATTTCCTTCAGTTGGTGGTTGATGTTACTGGTCGTTTTGCTAGGGTGGATGATGTTTTGTTCAGTTCTTCACTCTCCCTTTAGAGAGTGAAGCCTGAATGCAGGTAGTTTTTTACTATTTACAATGCATAAGAAGCATCTTCTCATCTTCTTCCTGTTCTGCAACAAGGAATACATTCTCTGGGAAGTGAAGATCATAGAAAGAGAGATGGTACTTACACTCCCTTTGCTTATCTGATATTCAGCATCCCTTCCCCTCTGCGACACAGCTGTTCCAATCTGCCTACCTACCTCTCTGTTGTCTCTCCCCTCAGCCCCTGTTATTACTCCCTTCCTCTGTCACTATTATGGTCCTTTTTCTCCTTCTTACCCTACCTAGATGTCATACCTCAGTACCTCACTTCTTTTTCCCTTTCTCCTCTATCCTAGTGATAAGAATCCACTATTTATTTTCACACTGTGGGTTCTGCTCCAAGTGCATCTCCTGCTGATCAGTATGCCTATCTATCTTCTGAACATGTTGGATGGATGTAAAGTGAGACAAACAAGTTAACTGGAAACATGATTCATAATATAAGTAGGAAGTGTGAGGTGTTCCTGTCATAAGTATGAAGTACCTTAGAATTACTGTTTTACCTGTGAAGGGTTAACCTGAAACTGGAGAGGGGATGACATATCAGAGCTGCTAATACCTGGCAGACAAAGGGGTTACTTTCACTTTTGTTCCCGGGCTTTTTTCATTCTCTCCTTGGCTGCTCGGAGTCTGTCTGCATTTCCTGGCTATGGGGAGGAATCACATCTATGTTTCTATTAAGCCAAAAGTCCAGCAGTAAGTGTATTCTTGAATTGTATCACTTGGTAATTGATCCACGGTGTCCTTAGACTGTTAAGTTTAGCAGAGAGAGAAATTCCAAGGGAGGGTGCTCAATGAGGGCTGGGTGATGTTAGGAAGCTTATTATCTATTGATTCCTGTATAATGAGTTTATGCTTTTCTCTTTTTCTTTTATTAAAATCTTTCTTGTAAGAACTGTCTGTTTATTTCCATTGGAGTGATCCTGGTTTGGATCAGGCACGTCTCACAGCTAGTGAGGGTTTGTGGTCATTGTTCTCGAATCTCTCCCAGGTAAAAAGGTGTGTGTGTGTGTGTGTGTTACTATCGGGGTTCCAATTTGCCCTACCCCATGGTTTTGGGGACTCAGATTGGTGGTGGCAGCATTTTCCAAGCCCCAACTGGAGACGTTTGGCTTTTGGGGGAAAAGATTTAACCTAAGCTGGTAAAATAAGCTTGGGGGGGGGGTGATTTTTCTTTCATGCGGGGTCCCCACATCTTTACCCTAGAGTTCAGAGTGGGGAAATAGAACCTTGACAGTTCCAAATACCACAATGATAAACGGGCATGGAAGCATCACCTCCCTTTCCTCCCCATCAGTGAATACTTTAGCTAAGTAGATCATCAGGCAGGGGTACTTCAATAGCATAACCATGTTTTGTTAGCATCTGATGCTAACAGTTCACTTACATTCATTTCTCCTCATTGTACTACATGACTGATCCATTACACCATTCACTTTCCTCCCTCAATTTTCAACAGCCTTCCATATCCCTGCTTCCAAGTTAACTGATATTCTCCCCAACACTAACGCCTGTTAGTTCAAGAATGCCTTCAAATCTCAAAGGCTACACCCTAGAGAATGAGATGTGTACCAGCTATCTTTTCGGGCTGAGATTCAGGATGGTGGTTGTTTACCAAACTAATTCATCTACCCTTAATTATAATGAAGATTTCCCATAGAATCTCTCAAATCATGCATTCAAGGTCAATGTATTTCATTTTTTCAACTCAGCATGAGCTAACAATCTATATTGCCACTTTTATAGAATAATATGCAACCATTCCTTTCTGAAAACGTTTTGTTGTACCAGTAGACAACTGAGATGAGCTATTGGAAAAAGTCCAGAGGAGAGCAACAAAAATTAAGTGTCTACAAAATTTGACCTGTGATGAAAGATTTAAAAAATTGATGGGATTTATTTTAGACATTAGGCAAAATAATCCTAACTGTAAGGGTGGTTAAGTGCTGAAAATAATTACATAGGGAAGTTGTGGAATCTTCTTCATTAGAAGTTTTGAAAAACAGGTTAGACAAACACCTAGCAGGGATGATCTGAATAATACTGAGCCCTAGCTCAGTGCAGATGACCAGACTAGTTGATTTATCAATGCACCTTCCAGTCCAACATTTCTATGATTCTATTCCCATCTATTTCTGTTATCTACAAAGTAATTACAAAGGGATTACAAAGTAATTCAAGTACAAAGGGATTAAAAGTTTGATAAAGTTTTTGTGTGAGAAGCATCTGGAATGAACACTCATGAAATGAGTGACAATAAAATAAGCTGTGTTGTTAAATCCCACACCTGAATTTGGAGGGGGGGAAGCTGTTTTTTTGTTTGGGATTTTGTTTGGGTTGCTTGGCTGATGCACCATTTCTGCATGAGACCACTTTAATCACCCTGTCCTTATATATTGTGAAAGTTGTTATAAAATGAGGAACTGACGTTAACAAGAGATGCTGTTTTCAAACGGCCCTGAGAGAGCTTTCTGTGTACCTTGTCTGGTTTTCTAATTGCAAACACATAGCATCCTTTGTCATGCATTACAGCTTTGTGTTCTGTACATTGTTCAGCAAACCTTTTGAGGAGGTACAAACTTCAGAATGAAATTTAAGGACCTTTCCTGTAAATCTTGGCTAAATTGTTTAAAACAAGATGTGGGTGTCATAAGTATAAAGTAGCTTAGAATCACTGTTTTACCTGAAGTGACCTGAGAGGGAGATGACGCAATCAACCTCATGAACAAGAGAGTATTTTTAGTTTGTTTCCCTCCTCGTCTCGCTCGTGCTGATGTTCACCTGGCTATGGGATGAACTAACCTTCTGTCTCTATTCTTTATTTCTATAATCTTCTAAGAAGCAAGTCCAGTAGTAAGTGAATTGTATGCTTGAACTGTATCACTTGATAATTGATCCACAGTGTTCTTTTACTGTTAAACTTTAGCAGAAGAAGAATTCCCAGGGGAGGGGTCAGTTATGCTATGTGATGTCAGTGAGTTGTTCTTCTATTGATTTCTGTACAAGGGGTTTATGCTCCTTCTTTTCCTTTTATTAAAATCTTCCTTTTAAGATTCTGCCTGCTTGTTTCCATTGGATAGATCCTGGTTTGGATCGGGCACGTCTCACAGCAAGTGAGGATTTTGGTCTTTGTTTCTCAAACCTCTCCCAGGTGAAGGGTGTACATGAGAAACGTATACTTGATGTTACTCAGTTTTGTTGGTGAAGGGAGGAGATTTGAGAGGTGTTACAAGGGGGTTCCAATTTACCCTAACCCATTGTTTTGGGGGCTTAAATTGGTGGTGGCAGCGTTTTCCAAGCCCAGACATAGGAGAAGTTTATGTTCTGGGGAAAAGTTTTAACCTAAGCTGGTAAAATAAGCTTGGGGGGTTATTTCTTCTTTCATGCGGGGTCCCCACATCTTTATCCTAGAGTTCAGAGTAGGGAGGCACACCTTGACAGTGGGTTTGGACAATTCTAGCACACTGATGCCAGAAAAAGCATGCAGAATTTCTTGGTTTAAAGTTAGATTTGCCATGGGGTACCGTTTTATTATCATGAGACATTTTTTAGAGACGGGTTGTTTGATGGCATAGTTTCATCATCTCTCACCTAAGCCTCTCAGCATGTTCAGAAAGACAGTAGTACTGAACAACTTCAAGTGGCAACTTGACTTTCTGACAGAAAAATCAAACAAGCTATTGAAGCTCATTTCTTTCTTCCAAAATTGCATGCATGAATCATTGGCACCTTTAACAAGTTGGAAGGTTTCCAAATGTATTTGGTCAATAACTCTCCCCTTCAAATAGGGAGCTGCAGTAATTTCTTCAAGGATCTCAGTGATGTGCCTCTCACAAAGCTGATAAGCAAGTTCAAGGAAGCCTTCACATTACTTATGTTGTGTTTTTCTATTTGTGAATTTCTTTGATATCAACACTCTGGCACCTCTCTAACATTCTTTGAATGTAGTGTTTGAGTGGGAATGTGGATCAGTTGTTAAAGAGGGCATACCTGGGAGGCTTTGACAAACAATCTCTTTGCATTTTTGAAGTCAATAAGCTCAATTACTGCATAATCTTCATTTTAAGAATGGATGATTCATGCTTTATATAGAAAATATGTGATCTTGAAATGTGTGCATGTATATTGTGCATGTAAAATGTGTGTAAAACTATATGGGTACAGGGTGCCATGCCCCAGAAATATAAAGATATTTATATAAAAACATAAAGGAAGGAAAGCATATCTAGTGATGACAGCCACTGTGGAATCTCACTGCTGTCTGTAGAAGGGAAGAACTTGCACGGATTGTCCTCAACAGGCTCATCACTAGTGGTCTCAATCCCTCAGTGTGTTCTCTGCTGTCACTACTTCCATGCAAGGCAATCAGTGGAGACAACCTCCCCACTACAGCCCCACAACCAGACTCTCACTTCAAGAATCAGAGAGGTAGCTGTGTTAGTATAGAATAGCAGAGGTAACAAAGAGTCCTGTGGCACCTTAAGGACTAACTAAAATATTGAAGCATAAGCTTTTGTGGGCTAATACCCACTTCGTCGGATGCAAGCTTGCATCCGATGAAGTGGGTATTAGCCCACAAAAGCTTATGTTTCAATACTTTAGTTAGTCTTTAAGATGCCACAGGACACTTTGTTACTCTCACTTCAGTTATATTCTATGGCAGTGGGAGTCAGTCTCACAGACTTTGTATTTAATGTGGCTGAGCAACTTTGTGGCTACTCCCTGTAGAGCTTCCCACATCTTGGTACAACTCTGGTAGCACAGAAGCACGCTGAGGAATGGTGCTCTAGCCTGCTTCTCTGCCCAGAGACATGGTGACGCAGGTTTTGGCTCATGGAAAATGGGCCAAAATATCTCCTACATAAGTTGTTTATATACTGCACGCATACAAATGTATCTATAATATCCATGATGTAGATTGAAAAGACACTGATACAATCTGAACTGGACATGTTTGCATTCCAGGTCTTTGACAGAGGTGTGCAAGACCATGGCTGAAAAGACAATGGCATAGAGCGCTGGAAGCAGTATGGATTGTTTTGATGCTCTTGGTGACGGAAAAAGGCTTCTGATGAGCAAGGGTGAAAGTAAGGAAGTACAGGCCAGTATAGCATACCGGGAAAAAGTAGCTGCCAGTACTGGCCCGTACTGCTGACTTTAAAGCACTGCCGTGGTCATGCTTTAATGTTGTTGCCCCTTTTGCCCCCCTCCCCCCCAGGCCACTGACACTTATTCTAAACTTTCAAAATACTTTGAAAAATACATTCTTTTTAGTCATGTATACTTCCTTCCTTCCTTCATTCTTTCATATCAAAATCTACTACATTTTATTCTATCTTTAGAATATCCAATTATTGTTGTCAATAAAATTTACAAAATTAGAATGGCGGATACTCTGTCATACAACTGACAATATCAATATGACAAATTTCAACAACTTACACACGCATATTCGCACATAAACATATACCTAAATTTTTTCATGTCCACTTTATATACATTTGGTCCTTTGCCAAACTTTAAGATTAAACTTCAGAGAACTTTGGATCAAGCTCTAGGTGCACTATGGGAGCTGGGGAAAATGGTGTCTCACCTTCCTCTGAAGCATTTGTTGCTGACTGCTGCTAGAAATAGAATACTATGCCAGATGGATCATAGGGCTATTCTATGGCAGTTCTTAATTTACTGCCTAATGTCTGCTGTTGTGAGCTGCTCAGCATTTCCTGGGAGCTTCTGAGTACCCTCAACTCCCAGTGACCAAATCCTGGAGATTATTTCTGAGGGTTCCTTTGTGACATTATAATCCATTTGGAGCAGCAAATCTAATCTAATGAAGGAATTTTTTTCAGTGTGATAAACCCATGCCTTTTGAGACATGAACCATGCACTTTTAGATCTCAAAATTATAAATCTATCACTTGATCTAAGGGAGATACATCAATACATGCCAGTAGTACTAACACATGCACTTTTTGTCTCTGAGAACTATGGTCAGAACAGCAAAATATGCTTCTAAGTAACGTCTGAAATCTGAGGAGCATATTTTTCTCACTAGAAGTCCCTTTTCAGAAATCTTTGAGGTAAATCAGATGGACTCTAGTAGACCGAGGACTGGTGATACCTCTCCTTGGTAAGACTTTGGCAAGCATACTTTAGCCAGACTCCTAGCCACCTCAAGGAAGTTTCAGTTCTACTTTTGTGTGTGTGGGTTGCAAAAAATACTGCCATTGCTATAAAGAGTATTTTATTCACCATCTTAGGGTTTTGGGGGCAGTTGACCTTAATATTCCCCGGCTTATTACATTTAAAACATCGCCCTGTGGCCTGGTTGTTTGGGCGAGGTTGGTTGCTAGAGACTGGTGGGGTCGAATAATGAGGTGTTTGGGGTTTTTCTTGGGATGTAGGTGGGGTTTGGGATTGCCCCCTCTGGTAGGATGTGGTTCCAGATTGTTCCTTTTGGGATTCACTCCCACTGCTAGGCGCTTTTTTTTCTTTGCCACCTCCGTTTATTTGTTTTTAATGTTTCCCGCCTTGAGTATAGTTTTGGGTTTTCCATCTTGGATGTACCTTTTTATTTATTTAGGAATGCCCTTTATGAACTTCTTCATTTGCATTAGGAAAGACATCTCCTCCAGAGAGTTAACCTCTGTTCCCGATATTTAGGCATTTAAATTTTTTCTAATGTGGTAGGCGTGTTGGGGAAAAGCCCCGTCCGGGTTTTACTTGAGGGCTTTGAACCACCAACGGGCATGCTTGGGCATTATCCCCATTTGGATTTGGGCCTGCGTTTTAAAAAGTTTATAATTGTTTATTTTTTCCCGAGGCATGTCAGCTGCCACCTCTGACAAGGGTCCACTGAGCTGTGGCCTCAGCTCCACCATATACTGGTTTTGAGGGAGGCTGTACCCAAAACAGGTTCTCTCGAAATTGGCTAAGAAGGCCTCTGTATTATTGCCTGTTTTGTAAGTGGGGAATTTTCTGTGATGGAGAGCAGTACCTGGAGAAGCATTGCTAGGCTGGGCTGGTTGATTTTTTTCGTAGCCTGTGCCATCTCTAGAGCATAGTGTTTATCTTTTTTTTTTTCCTGCTCAACATGCCGTTTCTCTTTTACCTTCTCCTGCTCAGCATGCCGTTTCTCTTGCTCCTTCTCCTGCTCAGCATGCCGTTTCTCTTGCTCCTTCTCCTGCCTAGCATGCCATTTCTCTTGCTCCTTCTTCTGCTCAGCATGCCGTCTTTCTTGCTCCTTCATCTCCATATCCCTTCAGTGTGCAGCTTCTGCGCATATTTCCCCCATTTTGAGCTCCACTCTTTTGGCCTCCATTGTTTTTTCATGTTCCCTTTTTTTCTCCTCAGCTTGGAATTTGGCTAATTCTAAATCCTTTTGGCCCTTACTGCTTTTTATTTTAGTCTTCCTGTAGTTAACTTAACTACTATACTGATAACTAAAACAAAAAATCACTTGAACTTGTACCACTTGTAATAAACAATTTGTCCAGGGTGTTACTTTCCTGCCTACCAGCAGAGGGAGTAAGTTCCCCTACTCTGACTTCAGTTTCAGAAGAACTGGATTTCCCAGTTCCCCCCCACAGGCACACACACATAGGAACCCCCTGCTGTGGTTACCTAACAATTAATGAGCCTATTAGCTATTCATAGCTCGACAGACCTTCCTATCCAGCTCCTAGCTGCAAAACTTGCCAAACCAGTCGGTTTCCAATCAGCTAATGCCTTTGCCTAGCTCCCTGCTGAGAGATCATTAGCATACTCTGCTTAGAAAACCCCCCCTGCAAACCCTGGGCTATTCTGCTTCTGCAGAGAAAAACTGCTTAGAAGACAAAATAAGCAATGTTTTCTGTAATCCTCTTTCTAGGTTCACAAAACTATATCCCAGTTCTGCCACCATGTCAAGGTGTGTCTCCCCACTCTGAACTCTAGGGTAAAGATGTGGGGACCCCGCATGAAAGAAGAAATCACCCCCAAGCTTATTTTACCAGCTTTAAATCTTTTCCCCAGAACATAAACTTCCCCTATGTTTGGGCTTGGAAAACGCTGCCACCATCAATTTAAGCCCCCCAAACCATGGCTTAGGGTAAATTGGAATCCCCTTGTAACACCCCTCAAATCTCCTCCCTTTACCTGGGAGAGATTTGAGAACAAAGACCACAAAGTCTCACTTGCTGTGAGACGTGCCTGATCCAAACCAGGATCGCTCCAGTGGAAACAAACAGTTTTAAAAGCAAGAATTTAATTAAAGAAAAAGAGAAAAGCATAAAGCCTTGTACAGAAATTAACAGAAAAACCCTTAACATCAGTCAACCTCCTGACCCCCTCTCTTGGAATTTTTCCCTCTGCTACAGCTAAACAGCAAGGAACACCATAGATCAATTATCAAGTGATACAGTTTAAGCTTACAAATCACTTACTGGTGGACTTGGCTTTTTTAGAAGATTATAGAAAAGTAGAACAGAGCCAGAAGGTTAGTTCGTCCATAGCCAGACGAACGGCACAGACAGACAGACCAGAGAGATGAGCGGGAGGAAACTGAAAGTAAAAAACACCCCCTTTGTTCTTGAGGTTGATTATGTCATCTCCTTCTCTCGGTTGCTTTAGGTTAACCCTTCACAGGTAAAACAGTAATTCTAAGCAACTTTATACTTATAACAGTGTGTGTTGCAAAAAATACTGCCATTTCTATGAAGAGTATTTATTCACCATTTTAGCAGACTCTGTGCAGCAGAGATTAAGGAAGAAGAAAAAAAATCTAAATTAAATAAAAATAACATTTCATATAGGGAGAAATTCCACTAAAATTCTCTGTTCTTTTTGAAATACAAACTTAGACCATGATCCTGCAAACACTTATGCATAACTTTTAACACCTGAGTTGTCTCTTTGTCTTCAGTGCAGTTATTTATGTGTTTAAGTATATGCATAAGCATTTGCAGGATCAGGCCTTTTATTTCCTTCTGTTGCTTGGTCAGGAAAAAGTCTGTCTTTTCTAATATCTTTCTCTTTAAATGTCTTGTTTCTTCTAATCTTTAAATGTCCTTTTATCTTTGAAGTCCAGCTTTAAAGATATGTCAGTGTCTGCTTTCAACTAGAGCAGGAGCACTTCAAATTTAAAGGGTTGGTATGTAGCCACCTGCTAGATATTTTAAAATTATAACTGAGAGACTGGTTCTCTTTCATCTTTACATCCCCCAGATCTGCACTCCTAGGCATAATACTGAGTTAGACCATATTCTAGAGCGTGTATTCATAACATACATATAGATAGCTCAGTGCTAAAATAGATAAATTATAATGCTGCCTATGGATGCTAGAGCATATGGTACTTATCATTAAAGGGGTAATTTTGTTTACACTATGTAAATGTTGCTTTTTAATCAATGAGCTCTGTATGATCCAGAATGTTTGGGTTGTTCATAAACATTTTACATTTACTTGAGGTTTCTGTACTTTGTCATCTGGTATTTTATGTTGTGTAATAAATCGAAGCCACGTTTTATATAATTTCCTTTGAAAATTTTAAATAGGATAAATATTAAGACATCCGTCCTTTTCCTTTTACTGTCCAAATGTATTTATGCCAGTAATCATACATAAGATAGTTAAATAGATTTGCAGCTAACTTACAATTTTCACAAAATCATGTTGGGTAGTGAACAGATTATCTAACCTAGGGCACAATTTATAATATACTCTGAATTGCTACAACACTCATGAACATAGAACAAGCTGACTATATGGGTGACAGACTGTGATGCCATATTAAAGGATTTAAATGTATGACTCAAATTCAGCATATTCTTATCAACAAATAGCACTTGCATGCATGAATAGCTAAATTTGAATTTAAATAATTCCAGGAGTAGGTTACCAGTGGAAAACCCAGGGGATAAGCATCCACTACTGCAATGCTAGGCTTTGTGGAATAGTTTATTTTTTTTATCAGATTCTGCAAACCTTGATCTATATGTAAATGCCTGTTTACATTCTAAATAGACAAGGGGAAATGTTTGTGGGGCAGGAACTGATATTGAATGTGTACCGTGTCTAGTGAAATGGCCACCAACCTCAAGGCACTGCTGTCATAATAAAAAATAATGAAGAGTAGATTGTGAATGGAGGGTGTCTTTGAAATAAACATAGTACTGAGGGTGAGAAGCTGGAAGGCAAAAGTGGATTAGTAATGGGTCATTAGAACCATTTGGAAAATGTTTTTTCTTCTGAAAATTTTAACAAAAATGGATAAGTTGTCTTCATCATATTGTAACTAGAAAATATGATTTTTTCTTCCTCCCCCCCACAAAAAACAACCCCAATCCCAAATGCAAGTTTTGTTTTTATTGCCACAAAAATGTCATTTTATGGCAGTAGGCTGGAGGGGGCAGGGATAGCCCTAGAAAGTACGCAGTTTTGATATTTCAGTTCTTAGGTTTTCAGTTTTCTGACATATTCATATTTTTTTCCTAAAAAGCAGTCTCTTTCCTAGAAAATTCTTGTTTGGTTGTAAATCTAATTTTCTACTGAAAAAACTGTTGAATAGCCCTATGGGTCACCTTAAAGTTGCACCGGATTGAATCTAGAGCAGTGAGTGCTTAATAACTTATTGCTCTTTGATGACCAGTATTAAACGTGTCTCAGTACAGGACTTGGTGGATGTTGCTCACATATTACTAATAAGTAGTTTTGTTGGTGGTCGCGGTAGAAAAGCTTAGGAGCACAGGGAATGTTGTACTGCTGCTTCCTGTTCTGTAGTGTTCAGTGTATCAGCTGAAGGTGTCAATATGGTGCTACATTTAATAAAGCAAAGACATCTTAGCACTGTACATCAGGTTCCCATACTTCCCCCCCCCCTGATTTTCAGCACTCTATTTCAGCCACCAATTATCCTAGAAGAATAAGATTCATAAACATTTCTAATATAGTTTGCAACAAAAGTTTCCAGCTCAGTCTCAGAAAGGGAAATCTAAAATATTGTGCTAAAACACACTGAGCAAATGTACAAGGGAACGTTACCAGTTAGCCGTGAGAAACATAAAATAAATCAAGCACCCTAGTAGTGTCTTTATCACCACTGATTGTTGTGCACTCTTAAGTAAATGTTAAGTATTTCCTATTACTGGTTTATGCATGGCAAAAAGTCATTTCGAGACTGCTAGTGCCTAGAGCATTGTACTGGGAGTCAAGAGACCTGGGGTCTATTATTAGATCTGTCACTGGTCTGCTGGGCAAGTCACTTCATCTCTCTATACTCTACTTTCTTTGTCTTTCTATTAGATTATTAGCTCTTTGGGGTAGGGACTGTGTCTTACAGTTTATAGGGTGTCTGACATAATGGGGATGTGACAGTCCTAACACTGTAACATGATAATGTTTACTTTTCAATAGCACCTCCCTACTCTTATGTAATAGGTGCTCAGATTCCCAAATATCTGAGCTGTGAAAGCTGTGAAATTAATGATCTTTTAATTGTCTGCCCTTGATAGAAAAGGAAAACATCATGAGAGAGAGAGAGAGAGAAGAAGGAAAATTATCTGGTCAAATGATTAGAGCAATGTGTGAAATGTGTTAATTAAGTCTAAGGTTACCTCTAAACTACCCTCTGAACCGGTGGGTAGTGATCCATTTGTAGACACGATAAATTGATCCCTGAGCTCACTCCCTGTTGACTCCTGTACTCCACCTTTGCAAGAGGCAGAAGTGGGGTCGATGGGGGAGCAGCAGCAGTCAACTCGCCGCTGTGTGGATGGCCAGGTAAGTCAAGCTAAGATATGCCGACTTCAGCTATGCTATTCATGTAACTGAAGCTGTGTACCTTAGGTCGACCCACCCCCCCACCTCAGTGTAGACCAGGCCCAAGAGAGAGAACCAAGAGCTAAAATTGTGTTCCCAGTTGTGCTTTGTATAGTATGAACAAAGATCTTAAAACGATGGATGAGTAAGGATTTTATATGGCGTTAGCCAGTAATGTTGCTTGTAATGTATTCTCCGGGAAATCAGTTTAAAACTTTCACAGATAAACTGTCCAGATCTATTGATCTGCTAGGACCATGAGGAGTTGTCCTGTATAAAATACATTATCCAGACACACATGGTTACAAAGTACATTTCCTGTTGGTCACAGGAATAAGCTAAATTATTACTTAACTTGCTTGACTGGCCTTGATATTATGATTAGATTAGAAGACCCATTGAAGAATATTAATAATTTAACTGAAGCGTTGAGAATCCACTTTTGTATTATTTTTTCACCTGTATAGTAAAGGTTAGTTTTATGGAATGTACAAGTATATTTAGATGAAAATGGTTTACCCTTGAAATTATCTATTAGCTACTAATCTTTATTACTACTTTAGGTATATTTAATCATTCTCTTTTAAACACTTGTTTGCACGTATCAATAGTCTTACATATTTTACCTTAAATATAGTGTTCTTGATGTGAATCATATTATCAACACAATAATCTGAGTTACAAGGCCATCTACCAAAAGTATTCTATTACAAGGAATGTGTGGGAAATTCACATTTTTCATGAAATTATTGTGAGCATTTTGTATCCTTTCCCTACACTAAAATATAACATACACTTTGGTATGTGCCATTTTCATCATTCTCATTTTAGCATGGCTAGTATTCCTTGACTCTTCACTTACAACAGGAGTTTCAGCAACTGCTATAATTAATGCCATATAATGGAGTTAATTCTAAATATTTTAGCTGCTCCTATTGTTTCATTCACTAAGCTGCAATTGGGACAGACACTTGGTGTAAATTAGCATTGCCACATGGACATGAATTAATCGATGCTAATTTATAGTGGATGAGGATCTGGCAAGTGGTCTCTGTTTGAAGGTGAATATTTTCTAGAAAGTTTTTTTTTTTGGGGGGGGGGAGGGGAGAGATTATTTTGCTGATTTTTTTCAGTACCAAGAGTTGAAGAAAATACATTTCCCAACATTTTATGTATATTTAAATATTACTTTAAAAAATCTCACCATCACCTGTATAGTAGGCACTGGGAAATGGAAATTAGTTGTGGAAAATAGCCTTAATTGAGAAGAACCTTTATATGTTCTATTGAGCTTCTGTTTGGAATTGTCTGAGTAATTGGATACTATGGATATACAGCAAATTTTACGTGACTTTTCTCTCCAAGGAAGATTGTGCACTCATGTGGCTTTTAACTTAGAGAAGATGTAAAATTATTAGATATGCTGCATGCTTTGTAAGGCTTACAAGAGAAAATCCTTTCTTCTTCACATAAAGAAGCCCCACAACCAGGGAGGGTACACAGGCCCTAATGCATACAGGAAAGGGATTCCCTCCTGCAGCCTTCCTAAACTGCTTGGGACAGACTATTCTATTGATATGTGCAATTTAGATATTGCATTGGAAACTGCTTTACATTTGATAGCTTTGATATTCTAGAGCATGAAGCTCCTCTTTTAATGGTGCAAGGGCATTTAAATAAGGTTCTCATGACAGGCTGTATATCCCGTGCCATTAGTCTGGTGGAATATGAATGGAGGAAATTTAAATTTGAACTCTGCATTTAGCCTAGAAGTCTTCTAGTAGACTAACTTTCTAGGAATGAACATCTAGAGATGTCTTGTGAATGGCCTAGAAAGAGAACGTTTAAAATCTAAAATTCTACTTGGCCATCTACCAAGAGCTAATCAAAGAACCAAGACTTCATAAAAGATTCTGAGTTATACTCTTCAAATGAAGGAAGGGAAACAAGATCATATAACCAATTATAATTAACCAAAACTAGAATTATAAAAGAGTAACAACTGAATACTCTTAACAGACTATTTATAAACCACACATATGTTTAAGAAACAAACATTCTAAATTATGATTGGTTTGAATAAAAAGAAAATTTGAGCAAATTCTGTAAGAAGAGAGAGGCAAAAATTAATCAATAAATTATTCAGTTAGCTTTAGTATTCCTGTCAGGACAGATGGGTTTAAGAGGAAGCAAGCCCTTGTGTATTTTCTAACTCTTCACATTTAAATGCAACTAAAACTTTTTTACAGTTTGGACAATTTGCCCAAAGTTATGTTGCTGGCCTTTAAAAGTGAGAGAGATTACTTCATTTCTGTTCTACACCATCCTGTACTGTGAGACTTGTACCAAGTATATAACATTTAAAGTAAACTTTAATGATTTTGTTTGTTTACATTTGGTTTTGTATGAAAGTGGATGGAAAAAAAGCTTCTCCCCTGCCCTCAGAAAATTTCAACTAAAACAAAGAATTTTATTTTTATCAACTTTTTCTGCTAAAATATTGATAAAATTTTATCAAAAACTGGAATTATGGTTTTCCAATGAAAAATCAAAAAACTAGAAGGAAAACAGACACTTTCAATGGAAATTTTAATTTTGTCAAAGCCCCCTGTTTTCTTTTGGCGGGTGGGAAAAATGCTTATGGACAATTACTGAGCACCCTTAGTTTTGTATTTGCAATGCTTCCCCAATGGAGATTCTACCTACTTGCTTCATATAAGGTATCATCATCTTGGCAATAATCCTCAAGTTTTAATCAGAAAACATGTCTGCTAGAGTCTTTGGGGGCTCTCCAGGACTATGTCTGCTGTCAGAAAGAATGTGTGATGTTTCTATCTGGGGAAGCAGCCCTGGCCATTTTTCAAAACTCAAAAAAGAGCCTGTAAATAACACCTAGAGTTACAATTTTAAGAGGGAGGGGTGACTTTCAGATTTTTATTTGCTAATACCACAGTTCAAGATCTTGTGTTTCCCTTGGAACAATTTAATATCTCAAGCAGCTGCAGGCCTTTCAGCAGAGTGCTCTAGTTTACCTGCTTCTGATTTTTGGTCGTTGAAGGGAGATACAATATGGCTTAAGTTGGGGTGGGTAAAGAAAAGCAAACTTTTCCTCCTCTGCAATATCATCTTGTTTTTAAGTGCTATGTTGTTCAGCAAGTATTCAGGACATGCTTAATGTTAATCAATGGAGTTTTCATTGGCTTCATTGTGTAATCCAATTACTTCATCAGGACTACTTATGTACTTAGAGTTAGGCACATTCTAAAGTACCCCACTGAACTGTGGTAAAGGCTAGGTACTCCCTGTATTGTTCTTATACTAATGATTTTGAATCTCATAATTTTTTTTAGTAAACTTTGCTGTTAATTTAAAATAAAATACATCTAAATGTAAACGCATTTTACAAAATTGAAAAGAATATAGGCAAGACATGCTGTACAATATATCTTAAAATACAGCAGTTATACAGTGGCGTGACTAATTATAAATGCTGATTGGAACCCATTCAAATTTTTGTCATGTTGCAATATACAGGAAGATATTTGCTTAGACAATGTTTAAAATATAACAAAAAGCCACTTTAATCTGCTGGAATTTACTTTAAGGTAACAAAGGAGTCTAAGTAGATGTTCCTACTAAAACGGCTTTGATGAACTACCCTGGCTGCTCTGTGCTGGTGATCATCAGTCAAACTGATGTGACTTTGGAGGACTGGCTCATTAGCTGACACTGAATTACAGTACTGAAAATTTCCATATACAATATACCGTTTGTTTTACATATGTATGCCTGATCAGCATGACACAAAACTGTAGTAACGGGGAAGAAGCAATGAATATTGTGTGATTTATTAAATGAACCACCCCTTCCTTAAAGTGAAAAAAAACAAAAACCCATCAATCTTACAATCCTAAAACTCTTGAGAGAAGTGCTTGTTTTACCAAAACAACATGTTTCTGAACTGGATGAATATAGAAAACTTACGGATGATCATGCTTAATATTCATCATAGTGATGGTACTGACAGTGCAGTAAACCTCATATATTGGAACTGATTCACTCTGTGTTAGTGGTTTGTTTCCCCATGTCTTGCTCTCTCACACACACATGGTATTTGCTTTGTCAATCAGCTGTGCGTGGACCACCAAACCTAAGGGAAATGAATTGTGCAAACAAACATTTTGGGGTCAGGTTTGTGGTTGTTCTGATGATGTTTGTACTTAATCTTTTTTCCCCCTGAAGAATAAAATATTGCAATAGAAAAGAATGTGTTTGGTGCAAATCCTGCCTTGCTCTTTGTAAACATGTAGGGTTCTCTTCCAGCAGAACAGGTGCACAAAGCAGGGGATGAGGAGCAGGATTTGGACGCTTCCTGTATACCACTGCTCACATGTAACTTCAAGCCTGTGGCTCAGGAGATGGCCTGGCCTGAAAAAAAGAATGTCTTCATCCCAGCATACCACACATCTATAGTTACAGAAAACTACAATTGCTAGTGATCTATATGAGTGGTTTGCAAACTTTTTTGGAGTGTAGTCTGTGAAGACGAGGGCTATCTTGTAAATCTCCCACCCCACCCCCAATCCCTTTAGAAATGCCATTCCTAAGCCAACCTCAGCAAGCACTAACTCAAAAACGATTATTAGAGAAGTATATATGGAATTGTAGCTGTGTTTAATGCATTAACTTGATTCTTCTACCCCAATCAGAGCATCAACTTTTTTTAAAAGCCAAGGTTCATTCAGTTTCTGATTTCACTGATTTCAGTGATTTTCACTGATTTCTGCTAGTCTGAACAAACTCATTTTACTCCTATCCCTATCAGGGAAAGGAGAAAAGTAGTTAGAAATGTATTTATTGGACTCTGTAGTGCACAAGATTTACTCTGGTCAATTCAAGATTCCTTCTGCTAATTTCAGCAGAAATTGAGTAGAGTTGAGTTGACAGGCAGAAACTTGTGGCAAATGCCCACCTCTGAGAATGCAGCTGTTCTTCCCTACTGTGCTGCCATTTTCTGTCCAGCAGAGGAGGTTGTACCTGTCACTCATTAGCCTCCTGGGAATATATTTGAGCAGTGCACTTGGCATGTCATATTGTTACTCGGATTGGACTAATCAGCCATCTCAGAACCCACTCCCAAACAAACTGATGACACTGGGTGGTCCTCATCAATTCTGTTTTGTTTTATTTTTAAATATTATGTAGATAAAATGCTTTGGGGGTGGTTAGGGTTTCCCCCATCAAAGCGATTAGTCATAAAGTATATCTCCTGCAAAACTTTGAAAAGACCCCAAGACACCTGTGGTTTTGGACAAATCTATGTTATTTCTATATTATTTCCATATCTACATCAGAAAATGATGATATTTTTGATATCTGACCATATTTGTACAAAAGGTTTTCAAATTTTGTTTTTATGTATGGGAAAAATAATGAAGAGAGAATTTTATTTTTTACACAATGCAGTCTTTTCTGTACACAAAATATAATTGTGCCAATAACTTGCCTGACAATCCTATAACTTGAACTGAAATAGCTGAAAATATTTTTCATACAAAATGAATAGTAAGGAGACTATCTGGTAATGCAAACTCATCTTCACAAGTATAGTTTGTGACTATAATTGTCATAAGGATTACAGTGGGCCTGATTGTTTACTCATTACTTTAGCAAAACAATCTGTGTTTGCTGGGTCTTAACATCTTCATAGAGTGGATCATATCTTATTACAGAAATTGTTTTGCATGCCACCTCTCTTGTTGGTCCCAATCGTATGTTTCACTCTCATCGAGGTTGTGATTGGCCATCTATATGGTTGGTGTTCAAGCTGAAAAGTCATATAATGTTGCTTGTATTTTAAGACAATTTATTGACAGGCAATAAAGAGATGGGCCACCACCATGTAATGGATTGGCTCTCTTCACACCCCCACCGAGTACTCTGTGGACCATAGTCTGAGGATCGCTAGCTGATATACTTTTAAAAGTAATAGAAGATTTCATTGGGGAATATGGATGGGCATATGAGAAGCCAAAGGGAAAAGATTGATTCCATTGTGATAATATATATCCTCTCTGATCAATACTCTGTCTGTCAGTGCCCAAACAAAGTTATGATTAAGTTTCAATCCCAACTCAGACTGAAAGCTCATTGAAAATCTAATCTCCCAAAATGTGAACCGATCTGAAAGCTTTCTTTAGTCAGAAGGGAAAATCGAATTTCTAGTCCCAAATCTCAGCTGAGAACACTAGTGCTATGCCCTTCACAACTTGCCTTTCCAGGTCGAATCTTGAGACACTTAGTTTCTGAATTTTAATCACTCTGGAATTTCTTCTTCTTGGTATTATAGAGAGCTCTCTAATCAACATTTTTTCTACCCTGGTCATATTTTTTACCTTACATGGTGTTTTCCAATCCATATCAGTAATCAATTCAACCTATTTACCCCAAAGAGCTAAATGTGCATGAAAACTTACATGCAAAAGTTTTAACTGGTAATGGAATCAACTTGATGTTTCATAGGATATTGAATTATCTATTTAGAGTATATTAATCATTTTTAGATATCTGTTGAATAATCTCACAATAAAAAATCAGGAAAATATAGTATGTTCATTAATATACCAGAACAATAAAGTAATAAAACACTTGCAACTTTCTATACCCTCTATAGAAAGACAATCTTTGAAAGAGAACAACAAAACAAGGACCAAAAGTAAAATTTATAGAAGGGAGAGAATACACTGCATTGGAGTGCACAAAATGGTAGCTCATTTAAAAGGTGATGGAACTGTTTTCCTACAACTATACCTTCTTTATTGTGTAATCATTTTTCTTTTAACTGGAATATTATGGACACCTTATCGCAAACTTCCTAAGTAGATAAACACTCATCTCCTTTATTTAGAAAGTATAATAATGATTCAATTGTGGTTTTTCCCCCCCTAAATTATTATACAGTCTAAGTTTAAAAACATTCTGACATGCTTCCCAAAATATAAAAAATAAAATGATAAACGACACTGTGGAAAATATGAGTCTGTAGCTAAGTAGAGTTTGATATGCTTCTAAATCCTCATCTCCTTCAGGTATATTGTAAGTTCTGTGCTTTGTAGCACAAAATCAGATTTACGTTTATCAACAATACTGTTTTGTTAGAGTACCCTGAACAAGTCCCTGAGCTCATAATGGTGAATTGATCTGGCCTTGTATGTTTCATCTGTAGAATCCTTTAAAAACTGCATCTTTCCCTTTCTCACTAAGTTTAACAATACATATTTTAAATGAAAATATAAAAAACACTTTAATTTATAGAATTATTCTGCATGTTCTGAACTGTTTTGCTTAGCTAAACTTAATAGCTTTGCCTTAAAACTATTACCTTCCTGGCTCCCTGTGTGTCTAATTTGTCTTTAGTTAGCTACATCACTTATGCACGTCTTAATCTTTGACATAATCTATGAAGATATCATTTCCCCGGTGTAGCGGGGTGACCACTCGCTCCCCCCCCTAAAAAAGGGGCTGGGGTAGCCCGGGAAGGGGCTTGTATCAGCCCGGGATGGGGGTTGTGGCAGGGAGCCTGCTAATTCCCAGGCTGATGGGGAAAGCAGGCTCAGCTGGGTGGCCATGCCCCAAACACTCAAGCCTGTATAAAACCTGAGAGGCAGGGGCCTGAGAGAACAGAGTCTCCTCTGTAAGCAGAGGGAGACTGGCCTGGCTGCGAGGAGCTGTAAATAGGGTACCTGGACTGGGGTAGGGCTAGGGCAAGGCAACTGGGAGCCAGTGAGTGGGAAGATCTAGTGCGAGGGCCCCAGGCTGCCAAGCCTAGGGCAGGCTCATCCCACGGGGTACTGGGATTGCGAGGGGGCAACCCTGGGCTGGGTAGAGGCAGCAGGCCAAACCCTTCCTGCCTGTGATGAGTGGCCATGAGACTGCAGTCGGCCTCAGTGAGCAGAGGCAAGTGGTGACTAGCCGTGGCCAGGTCTGAGGCAAGGTGGGGACAGTGAGTGGAGGGTTCCCCAGGGGGGGGGTTTTCTGCAGGGGTGCAGCACCCTCAGGTCGAGGGCACCGGGGTCCAGGAGGGACACGGGCCCAAGTGTGCAGGAGCGGACGTCGGCCGGCAGAGGGCGCTCTGGAGGTAAAGAACCAGAAGACCAGACGGGGGCGCCGCCGGGGTGAGTGTCCGCTCGCTACACCCGGGTATAACATTTCTCTTCATTTCTAAAAGATTCCTAAATTTTCTATTACTCTAGCTTTTCAAAATTTGCACATCTAACTATTTTATTTTTCTGCACATTTCTCTGACTTATATCTATTGACCAAAAAAAAATACTTACAGGGATTGTGAAGCCATTGGGGTGGCATTAAAGTCATTCAGAGAGGAATTAAATTACTTGACCTGTCCAGCTATCCGTGGGAAATTAAGGTCAAGACATACATCTGTGTAGTTAAAGTTGTTAACTCCAGAACAAACAGAAATGTGTAAAAAAATTAAATTCCCCTATCTCCTTCCTATCTATAACCCCCCCCCCCACACACACACACAGACACACAATGTAAAAATCCAAAATGTTACAGATGTGGTCTCCTGCCAGAAGAGTGTAGGTTTTGTATCTTTTTTTATGTTTCAGATTAATTAAACAAGTTTATTTTTGAGACAATGTTCTATTTGCAGTTTATCAGCACCCATGAACAATCAAGCCCTAAGTGTCTTAAGTGGGCACTCAGTAAGTGAGCACTTTTAAAAACTGAGTCTTAACCTTGTGGTTAATTCTTCAGACAAGTCTTGCGGATCGCTGAAATTTATTTCTTAACTCTAAACATCCATAACTTTAAGATGTATATTTAAGCCATCCAAATAACACCAGTTTAAATAATGGGGTTTCAATGTGGACATAACAATGAGACGCAGACACTATAATATGATTAAATGAAGACGCAACTTAATTTGAACTAATACTAGATCTGAAGAGCAATGTGAGGGCTATTCCCCCTGCATGCTCAGGCCTTCCAAGAGAGCCTGAGTAGAAGCCAGAGAATCTACCTCCTCCTTCCATGTCAGAGGTATGGGGGATAAAATGAGGAGAGTCACAAGCTATGTGAAACAGAGGCATACCTCCTCACCATGTATTGCTTTTCCCAGAACCCATGGCCTGGCAACCCATTGACTTCTTGGGACTTCAGGTGGACATTTGCTAACATTCCATTCTAACATTACCTAACATACCAGTATTGGAACCTGCTGAAGTTTTAAATCAAATCACAAAACCAGATCTCCTGGATGTTGGGGGATGGGGGGGAGGAGGGGGGCATGGGAAAAATCCTTTCCAGACTATGAAACCAACCATCAGTCTAGCTCCCAGCATCACCAGAGATCCAGCAACTAGCTTGAGAATAAGGCTAATTCAGGGAGTCAAAAATCTTATTAGCTATTTATCCTTAAAGTTCTTACTGGATTATTTGAAAAGCTATATTGCAGAGAGGGAAAGCTCTTTTCTATCATGCACTATTTAAAGTTTGGAGTTTTATTTCAGAATCTCATTTGAATTTTAATCCTGTCCTCCAAAGTACTTTCAACCCTTCCCATCTTTCTGTCATCCATACACTTTCTAAATATATTTTCCACTCTATTATTGAACTCACTAATGAAAATGAATAGTACCAGATCCAGGACCTATCCCTGCAGGATCCCACCATTTTTCTCTGCTTAGTTTGACAGTGAACCATTACCTACTCTTTGAGTACTGTTTTTCAACCAGTTATGCACCCACCTTATAATAATTTTATTTAGATTACGCTTATTTATGAGTGTGTCACACATACAAAATGGGAAATGAATGCCTAGGAAGTAATACTGCAGAAAGGGATCTGGGATTTATAATAGATCATAAGCTAAATATGTGTCAACTGTAACACAGTTGCAAAAACAGCAAACAACATTCTGGGATGTATTTCCTAATTCTTCTGCTTTACTCAGCACTGATAAGGCCTCATCTGGAGTACAGTGTCCAGTTCTGGGTGCCACACTTCAAGAAAGATGTGGCACCTGACTGGGAGCTCAAGGGCGGGGCAGGATGGTCTCACAATTGGAGAAAGTCCAGAAGAGAGCAACAAAAATGATGCAAGGTGTAGAAAACATGACCTATAAGGAAACATTGAAAAAATTGGGTTTGTTTAGTCTGCAGAGGAGAAGACTGAAGGGGGACATTCTTCAAGTACATAAAGGGTTGTTATCACCATCCTTTTTATAAATAGTTCCCCTTCACTACTGAGGATAGGACAAGAAGCAATGGGGTTAAATTGCAGCAAGGGAAGTTTAGGTTGGACATTAGGAAAAACTTCCTGTCAGGGAGCAAAGCACTGGAACAAATCACCTAGGGAGGTTGTGGAATCAATGTCATTGGAGGTTTTTAAGAACAGTTTAGACAAACACCTGTCAGGAATGGTCTAGTTCAGGGTGGGAAAACTTTTTGGCCCAAGGGCCACATCAGGATGTGAAACGGTATGGACAGCCGGGTAGGGAAGGTGTGCCTTCCCAAACAACCTGGCCCCAGCCCTCCCACTTCCCACCCCCTGACTGCCCCCCCCCGAACCTCCGACCAATCCAACCACTAACTACCACCTGGGACCCTCTACCCCTTATCCAACCTCCCCGCCCTGTTACCATGCCGCTCAGAGCAGCAGGAGCAGCCCGGCCAGAGCCGGCCACAGCGCCGAGCTGCCTGGCAGGAGCGGTGGTCCAAAGCTGTGGGGGAGGAGGGACAGCTAGGGAGGGCTAGCCTCCCTGACCTGGAGCTCAAGGACTGGGCAGGTCCGTCTCACGGGCAGGGTGTGGTCTGTGGGCTGTAGTTTGTCCACCTCTGTCTAGTTCCTACTTAATCCTGCCTTTAGTGCAGGATATTGGACTAGATGACCAACTGAGTCCCTTCCAGTCCTACACTTCTATGATTCTATGTCCTGTGGCACTGTGTCAAAGCCTTACTAAAATACATCCTGTTGCTTCTCCCGTATCCACTAGGCTAGTAACCTTATCAAAGAAGGAAATTCAGGTAGTTTGGCATGATTTGTTGATAAATCCATGTCGGCTAATACCTATTACCCTATTATTCTGTATGAAGGGTATAAAATATAGGATTGTTCTGAAAATTTTCAGAATAGAGAGGCAAAGGAAATGCAATTTAAAATAATGTCTGGAAGGATACTTAGTGACTTCACGTTTAAGAAGTTTATTCACAGGGATAATTTGACTTTTTATTGTTTAATTTTGTCCCATTTTAAATGAGAGGTGATTGGTTCCTTCTCTTTAAGGGATCTGGGAGTTGATGCTTTTAGTTGGCCATGTGGCACAGACCCACATCCATTATTAGAGTAATCTTTGTTGATATTTTTAGTCTCTATAAATGACTGAGGCATTGAAAGAAACCTTGCTAACTAGCTCCATGCACATAGTAGGGGGGGGATGGAAAATGGTTTGTCATAGTTCAATGATTTATAAATCCCATAACTTCATACAACAAAGCACAGAATCATAGGAATAAAATACAAATGTTTTTATATAGTACATTAATCCTGCTTTGTTATTCATGAAGCAGAATGTGAAGCAACAGACTAATGGGGTATATAAGTGAAAAGAAAAAAAGCAAAAATAATAATAATAATCCAAAACAAAGAGCTGAGTAATTGGAAATGTAATCTTACTTTCCTGTTTACACCTCCAAAAACATGAATTAACTATTGAATCATTATAGTGTTTCATATTCACACTGTTGATTGTTCTGAGGATTGTTTAACTGGTCTCCTTTCAAATGAAAAAAAATAGTATTCAATAGTTTCTGAAGAATGTTGTTCCTTGTTCAAACAGTCCTTTATCCTATATGTATGTAAGATTTTTAAATCAGGGAAATTATCTTTGGAATATTTTAGGATTGTTATTTTTCTCCTTTAGGATAGGAATTTTCTCAAAGTAGCCTTCCTGGGTTTAGTGAAATATTGTTTAAAAGATACATTATATAGCAAAGGGGGCTTTTCTCAGGCTGCCAAGCTTCTTATCATGATTAACTCTGTTTTTCTTCAGAAATCTAAGTAAACAGATGATAATCTTGTAACACTGTATTGAGAAACAAAGTAGCAGTGGTCCTAATTCTCCTACTGCCTTACCCCTTTTACCAGCATTTGCACCTGGGAAAAATGAGTGTAAAATGTTTCCCTTAATGTAAATACAGTGCATTTTTTTGGGTAGCATTTTACACACCCATTTTGCTTTGATGCAAATGGCTACATGAAATGTAAGGCTGTAGCGAATGCGGCCAGTTTCTCTTAATTTGGGCTTGGTTGATGACCCAGTAGAATCTGCAGCACATAAACACATGGAACTCGTATGAATGGGATCGATTTCCCCCCCCCCCCTCCCCTGTTTTCATTGTTTGATGTTTTTGAGGCAGAGCTCTTTTTCCATGTGGCCATGACAGATGAAAAACTGAAATTGCAAGGTGATATTGTTAGCTTGTTTTGCAGCTAAACTTTAGCTTGGCTACGATGGCAGTTTACTGTGGTAGTAAAATGAAATCTGTGATCAGTACACCAGAGAGATTAGCCAAAGGGAGGTGGACTGGGTGAGCTAATAGGTTCTTTCCATTTCAAACTCCCACAAACTACAGAACTGTGAACCCAAACAAACCGTATTTCACACACCCACTTTCAAAATATACATTTTTTTCTTTAATGAGTTAATTCCAACTGAAAATTGTACCTGATATCTGGAAATAAAAACTCCTCCCAGCCCTATGCAGGACACCACATACAGTGTTTTAAAATCACTGCTGTGCTGTGACATTTGCTTTACCGTTAAATTCAGACCTTGCTCCTGACACTTGTGTGGAGATCCAGACTGGATAATGCACATTGCTAACACAATGGAATAACATGCTTTTTCAGTAGCATACATTTTAATTTTTTTCTATAGTTGCCAGGGCAACAGCTGCCTGTAGAAAGATTTCTAGAGAGGATAGGCACAAGGTCTTGGCAATACAGGAAGAGCTTAAACCCTTGTGCCCCTGTTGGTGTCAGATAAAATGAAATAGCCTCACTCCCATGCTCTGTAATATAGAAGAATTTACACGTTTTCGAAAAAATATGAATATATTAAGGCCTTGCTGTCCTAAGATACTGTGCCAGAACCTTAGCTGATGTAAACTGGCATAGTGCTATTGAAGCAAAGGGAACTATGCCAATTTACACCAACTGAGGCTCCTTCTCTCACAGAGATATACACCAGGAGGACTTCCATTGAAATCAAGTTAGTCACACTGGTGAAAACCTAGTGTGAGAGAGAGGAGAATCAGGCCCTTTGTCTGGAATAACAGAAGAAATGAGAGACCCTGGGGAAAACCATTAAAATACAGAACTCTGAAATCATGGGAACAGAAGCATGTGCCAGCACATTAGTGGGTATTAAATTGGCTAGCTGCAAAGAGGTCGATACCAGTATCTCCACATTCAGGACATTCACATCCCACTTTCAGTGAGGTTCTGCCAATATTTCAACGATATTTCGCTCAACCTGTGTGACATGGGGAGAAGTGTCGGAGAGGATTGGCTCAGAGAAGAAGGGAAGGAGAAATTGGGGAATCTATTTATTTGTTAAGCCAGCTCTAGTGTGTGTTTTTTTAAAAGAAATGGTTAACAATTAATTGCCTCTTCTCATTTTTTTTTCAATATTTCCCACAGGTTACTTTTTTCTTCTTCAACAACAACAAATAACTAACTATTTTTAAAGAACATGCTTAGTTTAAAAATCATTAAAATATTCAGGTTTTGAAAATCAAACTTTTTTTCCAAAATATTTTGGTTTTTATTTTTTTGACAAATAGACTTCATGAACAATTTTTTTCGCACAAAAAATTCATTTTGATGAAAAGGCATGTTTTGAAACTTTGTCCAGCTATTAATTTCCCTCCCACAACTTTCTCATTATTAGCATTAAGAAAGAGAGCAACACTCTAGAGAAAACAAACTTCTATTCAGTGTACTTATCTGGAAATGTTTCTACATTGATCCTGAAAAATACTTTCAACAGTAACGTAGTGGGGAGATGCTGAAGACCACTTTGGCCCATGATGATCCTCCCAAAGGAATTTCTTTTGAAAGCATCTTCTATTTGGTGCATTATGGTCCAGACTGAAAAGCAAAAATAATTTAAGGGCTAAGAGTAATTTCTGTCAGGTAATTGAATGTTTTGGTTCTCCATCTTTATCATATTGGGTACTAATGCTTAAAATAGCGAGATTTCTATGGACCATTCTCCTCAATACTAATTTAACACCATTCCTGTGTTAGTCTAGAGTTATGTTATAAGATTAAAATATGTTATTGAATGTGAAAGGTGTGTCTACTTAGTTACATAAGGGTGCATGTTATTTCCTCCTTCTGGACTTTGTACTGAATCTCTCCATGTTGCTTGTTTCAATTTTTCCCTGTCACTTTGTATTTTGATTCAGTCTTCCTGTGTTCACTCCACCTCTATTTTTGGTGTCCAGATTTGATCAGGGTTGAATTTATGCCAAAGGTTTGAAGCAGTAGTGCAAGGACAGAGTTTACCCAGGTATTTTTAAATTGTGTGTAAAGTAGCATCTGGAAACTGAGGCAACAATCTGCTACTTCTCAAAGGAGATATCATTGACAGCTGATCCACCACTAAGGCAGAAGCACCTCCAGTTCAGCTGCTAAGGGAATACCTCACCCTCCCTGATTAGGGATAACAAGCTGGTTCAGCCTCATTGGACCCTGTTATCTCTAACCTGGTTCTTGCCTACCTATTTATACCTGCCCCTGGACACTTCCACTACATGCATCTGACGAAGTGGGTATTAGCCCTTGAAAGCTTATGCTTCAATACTTTAGTTAGTCTTTAAGGTGCCACAGGACTCTTTGTAACTGTTTGAAGCTCAGTAACTTAAAATATGTGTTTTAAAAACTTTACAAAAAGCGATTTTATATATGCATGGACTAGATGATACAGTGAAGCAGCAAGAAACTACACATTTCAATATGGCTCAAAATGATCCCATTTTAACTGAAACCTGTGCAACTCTAAGCTAAAAGTGACAGTTGCTCACAAACATCATCTTGATAAAGCTTCACACTATATTATTTGGAACTATCAGACACTCCAGATTTAAACTGGCTATGCAGTGTTGACCTAGCATGGAGAGGCTTACATAGAAGCATCACTTCAGCTACCATCCTTGCACTTATCAGCAGCTAAACCATTTATGGATAATTACTTTGAATTACAGGACATCTACTGCTAAAAGTAATTCCTGAGAGATCGACTTAATTATATGACAAAACATATCCTATCCAGTCTGTGATCTCACTAACCACAGTCTAAATTAAACACTAAAAGTGAGTCCAAGACACAAATTTCTGGTCTGGATCCAAATGCCCTGACAGGTTGGATGTGGATGTTGGACCCATTTTTATTACATTGTTTTGATTTATGAGTTTTTGTAAATGAGTTTTTGTAAATGTGTATATTTGTATGTTTAAAGGGTTTCTAACCAGGTGATATTCTGGAGCAGCCTCTCTATAGGAGTTGTGGGGACAAACAACATAATTAGTTTTAAGAGAGCATTGGAAAAAATTGATTGCAGGTGTATGATGTGTTTACTTGTGATGGTAGGGGGGAGGGCTCAATAGCCTATTCACTTCCAGTTTGTCTTTTGTTCCTAAAAGCTTCAGGATATCTGCCAGCTACTGGCAGGGGTGAGGAAGAGATTACCGCCCCACCACCACCTGTCTCCACTATGTGTTTTGTGTGGATTTTCCCCCTAATCTCCTTCCAGTCTAAAGCATCAGGAATGGCCATGGCTGGAGATGAAACATTGCACAGGGAGGGCCAGGGCACTGAGGTGGCACTGAGCATTCTCTCTCTCCGGTACTTGATCTTCTGGTTCTTGCTCACATGGTCAGGGTCATCACCATAACTCATCACCATATGCGGAGTTGGGAAGGAATTTCCCCCCGGGGCAGATTGACAGTGATCTTGGGTTTTTTTGTTTTTGTTTTGTTTTCTTGCTTTTCTCTGAAGGATGCAGGTCACTTGCCTGGATTATCTCTGTATATCTTGATTAATTATTTTCCTGCCATTGCAGGGTCCGTAGGCATTGGTGCACCTGGTTCCTCCCATTCTCTACCTGTGCCATATAATAAGCTAGTCTCCTATGGGCTGTAATACTTGCTCTAATTTTGGTGGTTGGGTTTAGGGTGCAGGTGCTGGGTGGTGTTGGTGGCCTGTAATATACAGATGGGCAGATTAGATGATCTGGTGGTTCCTCGTGACCTTACATTCTATGAACCCTGATCAAACTCTTGTCTCTCTGTAAATATATGTTCTAAGTGAGCTTAGCTTCACAGCAGTAGATTATTCACAAAAGTAGAGGCAAAATTACACATCTCAGCACAATGCATGTTATCACTAAAATGAACATTCAGTGCATTGTTGTAGGGCAGAATCATAAAAAATCTGCCCTTTCGCAGTTGTTGGGTTATTGGTCTTTTTGATACATGGGTTTAATATAGGTTAAGAGATTAGAAATTAATCATGATAAACTATGTATATTGGTTAATACAACTTTACCTTTGCAGTGCCAAACTAAGCATACAAAATCGAAAACAAAATGCTGTTGTGACTATACTGGAATGGAATAGAATTGGGATTAGTGACAGACTGATGGAGAAAAAATCAGTAGTCATTTATTCTCTGCCTAATTTCTGAGCTGTTCATATTCACTTCTTTTTTCAAATCAGTTTTATTTTATGGTTGATTTCCACTTGGAAGGATGTCCTGTTTAACTTCCACTTTCCTTCCTACTACTTCAGCTCCTTCTGCTTTTAACCTGAGAATTACAGGTCTGCTTTGGTCTCTGCTGTCCCCACACTCAAGTTTTTTTCTTATAATACCTAAAGCACTGTTTGGTACCTTTTCACAATTTATCACTGTAGCTCTAACAGACTTCTGCCAGTTCCATACTGTAGTCTGGTACATAGTGCTGAAACGATTGATGCTATCAGCAGATCGTTGTCTCTTCTTAAGCAGCACTTTAACCTCTGTCTGCAATTTGTTTCTATAGCTCTTGCTAAAGGCTGGTGTATACTGCTGTTTTTTCACCGAAACACAGCTTTTGGTGACAAAACAACAGAGGTGTACACACTGCAAAGCCACTTTTTGAAACCAAACTCCTCAGTTCCAGTGCTGTAAAAAAAACACCCACCTCGATGAGAGTCACAAGGATTTTTACACCAAGGTTTTATCGCTGTAATGTTAGTGTAGACATTGTGCTTGATTTTAGTTTTGTTATTGGCCTCCAGAAGGTGTCCCACAATGTCCCTCCTGACCACTCATGTCAGCAATTTCAACTCTATACAACCCTCCACCCCTGCCCCTTTAAAGCCCTGGGAATTTTGAAAAGCTGAAGATGATGTGGATCCCCCCCAGCGGAGTTGCCCGGTGGTGCATCCAGTCAGGAGCTTTTCTCTACTCCGTGGGTGTCTAGCCAGTCTCATTAGTTGTTCTTTGGTGAGCCAGAAGAGAGAGAGGAGACCCCTAGTAAGTGGTTTTGCTTCACAAAGCTGTGAAGCAGGTTGAGGGCAGAGAAATGTACAAAGCTGGCTGTGATTTGGTGTGCTGGCATTTCTCTGCCCAGCGAGGCAGTACGGCAGAACAGGAAGTTAATACACAACCAGATTTCACAAGAATCCCCAGAGAGCTATCTCAGAAACGTTCCTGGAGCTACTCAGCAAGCCTCTGCTGGAGGTTCCTTGGCAGAACTGCTTTGTTCCTTCCCGCATTGATAGAGACTTCCCTACGCCACTCTATAATTAGTTGGGCAAAAAAAAAAAGACATAGTCAAAGAAAACATCCTCTCCAGAGCTCTTCCAGTCTTATTATAAACCTTACTTCTTAATCTTCATTGCATTGGTTTTTGCTGTTTTAGGTTTTCTGAGTTTATTTTATTCTCTCCATTCTTGTTTTCTTACACTTTTATTCTCATCCCATTATGGGTCTCTCTTCTTTCTCTTACTAGATTTGGCTTATGGCAACCTTTTTATATGATCCATGAATGAACATCTTCATTTTTCTGAAACAAATATTTTAATACACTTTCCAATTGATTTCTACTTCCACTCCTGTAATATAAAGCAAGACATTTGTACACTTTTTGTTCTCACTTCTCAGAGTCAACAACTATCTTGCCCATCTTTCTTCCATACATTTTTTTCCCCCGAGAGAATTCTGCAGATGCTTGTAATTGCTAGGTTTCCTTTTCCGATAAACATTTCCATGGCCATGCGTGGACACCTTTACAGGTGCAAATATATATCTAAGCAGAATTGTGAATGCATGCAATTAAAGATGCAGTTAGCGCTTGTTGAGATTTTTCAACTTTTTTCAAAACTTGAGGATATCTTTTAATGAAAAAAAATCATCAAAGCTTTCACCATTTTTGACCAGCTGTAGCAGCTCATTATAACTTTGCAAGTAGAGAATTGGTCTTCCTGTCCCTGAAATTTACTACTGTTCTTGATTTTTTGACCATGCTGTAAACATTGTAAGCTTTTTGGGCAGGGACCCAACTGGTTGCATAATGCTTAGAACAATGGGGAGCTGGTTGGAAAAATTCCTTAGATGAGCTAGAGATGGATTCTGATACTGTTATTACAGTAATACTTTATCCTGTAAGCAGTCCCATTGATTTCAATGAGGCTACTTGTGAAGATATACACTCAGATTGCAAGCTCTTTGAGGAAGGGAACATCTAGTTAGGTATGTAGACACTGCTTATTGCAACGGGGCCCTTTATTAGAAGCCTCTATATGCTACCACAATAGAGATAAGACATAATAATAATAATTCAGAGCTAATACGGGGTGGAAATCTGACTTCAGATTCAGCAAGTACAATACATGTGTTAATAAGAGCATTTTTTCTAAATATTAAACTCTGAACGTTATATTATATTATGTCAAAGTAAGAAACTCAGTTTTTCTTTGCTAATTAGTATCACCTTAAAGCAATTCTATTAATCATATACTTGAATGTAATCTAGTGTTTCCAATTATCCTTGACCAGCAGCAGAGTTTAGGGCTTTGTATAATTATGTGGCACAAGTACTTCATACTTTGATAAATAAAAGCTAATTTAGTAAAATTTGAAGGAAGGAGTTAAGTATATAACCTTGATTTCCACCTGGGTATTACAGGTTGGTCACAGTTGTGGCAGTGAAATTCTCCAGATGCTTTTAATGAGGATTATTAATTCTACAATCTGTAATGACATTAATTGTCCAATACAGGACACAAATATGTCCTTTGAGAGAGAAGTTTCATGGTTTGTTACAGTCTATGTGAATTAATTTCTGCCACTTAAGTAAATCTGTTTTTTTAAATGTTAATAGTATACAGTACATATGCAGACACAGCAGATGAAGTATAACATTCAGAGGATATTAAATAAGGTTTCAGGTCTCAGTACATATAACTAATTGAATCACTTATTTCCATTTTCTAACCCAATATGCTATGAACTGCTCTCATGTCATTTTACACACTTGTATCTGAGAAGATGTTTATAGATCTCCATATATTGGTGAATGCTGTTAAGTCTTTTTTTTTCCCCACTACATTTTGGGTACATGGAATCGGTGTAAAAAATATTTATTGACAGATTCATTGGCCTGTTGAATCGGCCCATTGAGTCAGGAAACAATGTCTCTGTTGCTTTCTCCTCATGAAAAAGTGTTTGTTTCTTTTTGGAGCACAAATGGGCAAGGAAGGGTCCTTTTGACTGTTGGGCTGCATCCAAGGTGCTTTTTAAAGATTGTATCCTCTAACTATCTGGTGTCATTTGCAGACCAGCTGGTCTGAAATTCTCTGATCATGAAGTTCTCTTTGAAGCCAGTGCAGTTGCACCAACAATGAATTTGGCCTATCAAGTTCAGATCCCACAAGAAAATATATTCTAGAAGAATAAATACCTGTGGCCAAGCTGGAATGAGTCATCTGAAAGATAGCAAAGAATTGTGCTGTTTGTCTAATCTTGATTTGTATAGCTCATTTCACAGATATTCCAACTTCTTATTTAACAGAAGATGCCATCTCAATAAGCTGCTTTGGGTAGCTTAAAGTAGCCTGGCACTACATAACAGAAACTCCAGTTCCTGGAGCTATTCAAGTTGGTCATTTAACTCCTGAGAGTAGCCTTTTGTTAGGGAGCTGGATTGATTCTTTCAGAATCCGTAGTAATTTTTCTAATTAATTAGATATGTAGTGTACTTGATCAAAGAAGAATTTAATGTCTTTCATGTGCATTTAACTAGCCTCTACTTAGTCTTTATCCATCTCTGATGTGACACTTACTTTAATGGTTTTAATATGTGTATGGAGCATTATTTTAATGGTGTATTTTTCTTCCACAGGTATCCAGCTGCATTACAGTATTAGTACAAAAGGTGTCCATCATTACTGTTTAAATAAATTAGATTGAATAAAAAATACATAGTAAGAAATCACAGTAGGACTGGAATTGGTGTGTATATATAAATGATAAGAATCAGAGAGGTAGCCGTGTTAGTCTGGAATTGCAGAAGTGACAGAGTCCTGTGGCACCTTAAAGACTAACTAAAGTATTGAAGCATAAGCTTTCGTGGGCTAATACCCACTTCGTCGGATGCTATTCTTTGTAGATTTTTATACAAAAACTCAGTAAGTGAACTCCATGCAAAACACGAATTATGTTTCCTAATTTATTTAACCACATCACCACCCATGTGAACTACCTTAATATAGCAATGAAACCAGAAAATGCATAGATATTGAATGCAGCATCAGTAGGTTTGAGGATTCTCATTAGAATATAAAAATCGGGGTACCTGAGCTGTATCTAGAAATGGATAATCAGTGTTCCCTCTAATTTTTCCCACCCATGTGCAGAATGAATTTTATTATGTGCACCACTGTGCGTGTCCATATTGGTGCACATAAAAAAATTCATGTGGCGGAGGTGGGGCTGAGAGGTTTGGAGTGTAGAAGGTAGTTCAGCACTGGGTCAGAGTGTTGGGGTGTGGGGCTGGGTGGTTCAAGCTCTGGGGTGTGGCTATGGATGAGGGGTTTGGGGTGCAGACTGTCCCTGGGCTACGGCGGGGAGAGAGGACTCCCTCCAGCACGCCTGTCAACAGCAACTGAGCTGGGGAGGAGGGGCACCTCTCCCCACCACGGCAGCACCAAAGTGGGGACTGTGGAATTGGCATCTCTCCCACACCCATGGTAGGTTAGGGCTGGGCTGGGTCTGGCAGGGAGAGGTGCCTATCTTCTAGCTGCAGCAGGTCTAGGCCAGATTGGGTGGAGCCGGGGGAGGGGCGCATCTCCCCTGGCCACGGTAGGTCCATGGCTGGGCTGGGTCAGGTCCAGGGCCTCGGGAGAGGAATCTCTTCCCGCTGCAGCCCTGAGCACCTGTATGGCTCTTAATAGGCTGCTGCGCGGCCACACAGCTTAGAAGAATTTAGGGGATGACTATATTCAACTCTCACTTTCAAGTTTACTTTAACCATTCTTAATCCTTTTGGGTCTAATTTAGCCCCCAATCTTACAGTCTGAAGTTTTGTCTACACTACAGACCTTACATTAGCATACCTGTACCACTGCGGCTGTGCTGCTATAAGGTTTCCCATATAGCCGCTCTATACCAGAGGGAGAGAGCTTTCCTGTCGACCTAATTGAACCATCCCTCAAGGAGTGCCGGTAGCTGTCGGCAGGAGAGAGTCTCCTGCTGACATAGCATTGTCCACACTGATGCTTATGTCAGTGAAACATGTGTCGTCCAGGGGTAAAACACACACCCAACCGACAAAAGTGCTAGTGTAGACATAGCCTGAGTCATGTGGGCAGACTCTTATGCCTGTGTTCAGTCCCACTGAAATGAATGTGGCTCTGAGGAGGTCTGCTGGCATACCTCATCTTACAGAAACTGGGACTTTGTGTCAGCTTGCTGGGGCCATTGTCTTTCTACAGTTGAGTTGCAACTTCAATTTAAAAAGAAAAAAAGCACCCCTAGAAGAAAGAACTCCCAGGTAAACTTGTTATCCATTCAAACAATTTCAAACACAAAGACTCTCAGCAATGTTGGTACTAACTCACTTGCTAGGCTCACTAATGATTTGGGATGGCAGAAAACTTCAGACGTGTTCCAGGCAGCAACAAAGATGATTTTAATGGCTGGACTCCCTGCAGGACAGAATTTCCTTGATAGTTAAAAAAATACAAGGCTATCAGCATGACGTTTACATAGATGGGAAGATTTCAGTTTAAGAGACTACTACTAAGGTATGCTGGTGCCATAAATAATTTAAGAGGGTGAATTTGAAGAATGAACAGGTCTGTATTGAAAATGTAGTGAAGATAAAATATTTTAGATTGGCGATCTTCTCAGGAAATTTGGGCTCCTAAAATACTGAGTATTCATATCCTTAGTCAGTCAGCTTGTGTAATTCTAAGGAAATCTGTTTAAAACAATATGATCATGCAGTCACGCACATACAGTGGATACTGATCCGGCTACAAACTTGTGTGACCTCCTCTAAATGAGTGTACATAGGATATCTGTAAGACTTTACTAAAATGCTGTTAAGTATGGATTGGCCCTTGTGATGAGCTTAACCCACAGAGATGAGGTGACAGACCAACTGAGTAATTCAAAGTGTACGTCAACCTTTGCATTCACTGACAAGCTTCTAGAAAATCAAAAATGAAGACAAAATCTGCAGGGCTAGCTGCTGGAAGCTTAGGGCTGTAACCTGTACAGAATTGGTGGCATATTATTTTTCCAGATCAATAGAGATAAAATCTGCAGCTGTGTACATGTAGGAATATTAACTCATTTACTTCAAAGGCTGCACCAGAGTTGGTGCGCTATGGGTGGTGATACTACACGGGACCAAAACCTCCATTGGGGATATTGGGTTTGCAGCAATTAGAGCAGTAAAATCTACTTCATTTACACAGCCTCCATGAAAGAGATGTAAATGTTGTGTAATGGGCCACGTTGGTGGTGATCTAGTGAAACAGAACCATATGTTGTGGCTGAACACTGACAAAACAACACCTGGTTGCCTCTTTCACCCCACGTTATCTTTGCAGCTTGGTATATTATACAAAGCACCAGTGGGAGGTGAAGTGGTTGCAGGTGGGGGGGGGGGGAGGGGAAGGCTTCAGAAAACTAGTTACAAGTTTATTGTGTCAGAAACAATGTTTGCATGTGGCCAGAATAAAGAGATCCTTTTTAAAAAAAATTCTTCGTTGTGATATCCAGACCAATTGAAATACTCTGAAATATTGAGGAGTACTTATGGCATCTTAGAGACTAACACATTTATTTGGACATAAGATTTCTTGAGCTATAGGAAGATACATATGACATCTGTTCATATAGTGTTCCTACTGTATTTTCCCTCCATGCATCTGATGAAGTAGGTTTTAGCCCATGGAAGTTTATGTCAAAATAAATGTGTTAGTCTCTAAAGTGCCACAAGGACTCCTCAGTGGTTTTGCTGATACAGACTAATACGGCTACCACTCTGAAACTGAAATATGTTACTGTAATATTCTAGAAGAATTCGGGGGTGGGAGGGGAGGAGTCAGGTCTCTTGGGCAGTTGACAAAGAACTTTCTGAGTTCAGTGAGGGCCTTCACCTCTGAGACTGACTCTATCCTGCATTTTCATAGCTTGAATTCAGTAAGGCAGGAGGGCTTAAAGCAAACACATTTTGTTTGGTCTATCTTTTGTGTAGGTTTTTATTTCTATGTTACATTTATGTTCTCTTCCTGAAAAATTTATGTTACTGTAGACAGCAGAGAGGTTAAATTATGGTATTTTTATATAATTTATAAATGTGTACTTAAGCATTACATAGATATTACTTAATTTTAGTCAAAACCAGTTTCAGTTTGCAGTTTTGAGGGAAAAAATACAATTTTCTTGTTCACTTGATCTGGAACATATAGCAAACAGAACCTCACAATATCATTTTCACAGCCACTTTTCAGAAAAGTGGAATACTTCTGACATGGCAAATTTAAATCCTTAGGTGTTCTATAAAGACAGTCTAGTAAGAGATCACTTTCCCCCATCCTAACCTACATAACATTGATTATGACTGAGATAAAACACTGAATTAGCATCTAGAATAGCATTAGAATAACTTATTTTGTTTTGTTTTCCATAAACTCAGAAAAGAGCCTAGAGGGTGGGGACAACCTTAGATGAACCAGGCAATTTGGGCAGAGCTTCCTATAGTGTGAGTTGTGGTCGAAGGGAGCTGAGATTTCTGACCGGTTTTATGAAAAGATTTTGCAATTCTATAGCACTTTCCCTTTAAGGGCTGCGCACACTTCAGAATTATATTTGTTTGGACCTCCTACCTGTCCCACAAGTGGGTGCTACATGTTTATATCCCCATTTTGAGGAATGAGGAACTGAAGTACAAAAAGATTAATGAGTTGCTCAGTGTCACATAACGATTACTAGTCTGAGCTAGGGATAGAATCCAGATCTCCTGATGCCTGGTTCCCTTAAAAATCTGGATACAGTGTTGTCAAGAATGACACTGTGAGCACAGACATCTGATTGCTAAGCTAAAATACCACTGCTGACAGTAGCCAATTTGAGAATTTCTACATCGTACGTCTAGCAGGATCATTAGGTTTAACTTTCAAGGCAGAAAGAACAGCATCGTAATAATGATGAATCTCTGTCTTGAGGGTTGATTTTTTCCACAATTACAGTGATAATAGCTGCTCCAAGTAAGGACTCCCAGCAGAACATCTGCCTCTTGCAGATGATCCCCTATATCCTACTAAGTCTAACATATAGAATCTGCTCCCAGGGAAGAATTTTCATAATTGGAATGATTTAAGTACCTAAAGGGTACTTTATTTCACAATTATAAGATGCTGCCCGATGAGTGGGAATTGAAATAAAAAACTTCACTTCCTAAACGCATGAGAGAGAGAAATTATTCTCAGACTATGGGCAGGTCCCCACTAGGGCTTAAAGTCAACTTTACCAAGCTAAAGTCGATTTAAGCCTGTACCCGTCCTCACATACATGCCCTTAAAGTCGATTTAAAGGGACTTTAAAATCGACTTTGGTACTCCTCCCTAACGAGAGGAGTAGCTGAAATTGACCTCTCTAGGTCGATTGTGCGCTAGTGAGGAGGCATGTGACGTTAAGCCTCCGACCTTCCCAGCAGCTCCGCAGACCCCCCCGCCTGCCTGAGCAGCCCCGCGCCGGCTCCCCCCGCCTGAGCAACTCCGCGAAACCCCCCCGCCCACCAGAGCAGCCCCGCGTTGGACCCCCTGCCTGCCCGAGCAGTTCTGCAGACCCCCCTGCCCGCCCGAACATCCCTGTGAACCCCCCCCCCGCCCTAGCGGGGGGTTTGTGGGGCTGCTCAGGCGGGCGGGGGGGTTCGCGGGGCTGCATGAGCGGGGCTGCTCGGGCAGGCGGGGGGGGGGAGGTCGGGAGCGGGGCTGCTCGGGCGGGCGGGGGGTTCGCGGGGCTACTCGGGCAGGCGGGGGGGGGTCAGGCGCGGGGCTGCTCGGGTGGGCACGGGGGCCACGGAGCTGCTCGGACTGGGGCTGGTCCCCTGGGGAGCGTGCCTGGCTGCCCTGAAAGGTGGTGCCAGCTGGGGACTCCCCGCACTGTGGGATACCTACCCACAGTGCAATGCGGGCTATGTCGACCCCTGCAAAAGTTGAAGGACAGACACTGTCGACCACTGTCGACCTGCTGTCCTTTGTGGGGATGCACTAAGTCGATTTTCTAAAGTAGACTTTAGAAAATCGACTTAAGGGAAATCGACATACTGCTGTAGTGAAGACATTCCCTATCACTCCTGGAAATGAGAGCCAACAACAATCAGGCAAGTAATACTAACAATGAAACCATTCCCTCCCCTCCCGCAGCCTCACCATCCTCTGTATATTCGGCATGGATTCAGTGGTAAAACATTTGGTAATTAGTTATGTTTTTATTGCTTGAGCAACTTTGCTCTGTCAATTCAGTAAAACTCCAAACTAGCACCTCTGGGAGAGCCCCCAACAAAAGCAGCTGTCCTTATTTCCCCCTTGATTCTACTTACCATATTTATCATTTGGTTCTGTTTTTATCAAGAAAAGGCCCTGATATTTCACATCTCTTTTTTTCAAGAGGGTCCTAGGGAAATAAAGGGCAAGAGCAGTACAAAAGCCAAGATGATGAATTTTAAATTGCATGCAATTATAAATGAGTTTAAAGTGATGAAATACATTTGTGCTATATGAAGGCCCTGAAATACAGTTTTAGAAAGAGGTTTATAACTTAGTAATTTTGAACCGTGTTGTTGGACTATTTTGTTTGTTAGTTTTTGTAATTGGATAAATGGGAGCAGCTACTCTAACGTAGGATACCTTGGATTGGGCCCTTGCAGAGATCGGTGAGCAGCATGTGTTGGCATGCTGAGAGATCAGTGTGGGACCAGGGAAGTATCATCCTCTGGGAAGCTCTCTGCAAAAAAATCAAAACACAATTATGCTTCGAAAGTTTAAAACCATGTCATTGAAAGTATAATGTAGGCAAAAATATATTTACTTATTTACAAAATGCACCATTAAAAATCCCCAAAAACTCTAGAGTAAATTTTTTAAATGACAACTGTTCCCACTCTTGGAGCTTCACAAAGCAAAACTGTTTGCACAACGCTTGTCATTTTGCCACAGTTATGCTTTGTCTACACTTAGGGCAGTGAGCAAAGCACAGCACCACACATGTAGCTACATGCTACAGTGAAAGCAGGCTGCGGCCACACTTATCACTGAGCAGTGTAGCTAAATATAGCAGTGAAAGGCTCTGGCATGGCGGGGGGGTGGGGTGGGGGGGGGGAAGTGGGGAAGTGGGGAAAGGCTCCGGGAACTCTCCACTGCTGGATCCAGCCTGATCCTTTCCCTGCTGCTGGAGCCTTTCTCTTGGGTGGGGAAAGGCTCCAGCAGCGGGAGACTACACTGTTAAAAATAGTAGTGTAGATGTGGAAGGTGCTGCTTGGGGAATTAGAGATCTGTGTAGGTATATACCTTTGGGTTCAGGTGTATAGGGCACTCTACTCACCTAAGCAGTGCCTCCCTATCTAAATTGCATTTTGTATTTGCACTAGCTGGGTTTGCAGACTCTGTACCCTATACAGTGCTGTAAGTGTAGACCTACCTTTAGAGATGTTGATGTGACTTCTATATTGGTTAAAGCAGAGGAGAGGGATTGAGAAAGTCAGGGTGCTCTTTCTGGTTCAGTTTCCTGTCTCATGCACAAGTGACATCACTTCTCTTTGCCCCAGTTTCTCCACAGTTACCTTCCCCACAGGAGTTTTGCGTGGCTTTGCTCTAATGTATGTAAAGTACTTGGTGATCCCTATGTGGGGGAAGGCACCGGAGAAGTGCACAGGCTTGTTACAGTGAACGAGGTCTATTCAAACACATCTCCATCCCTACAGAATAGTTACGTTCTCAAAACTATTTTCACCCAATCATTTTGCAGCATGCATTGCACTATGTTTAGTATGTTGGTATATATGTAGCTGATTCAGGAAACTTTTCAGGTGTTGTTTTTTTTTGGGGGGGGAGGAGGGGTCCTAAATATCCCTATTCAAAACCATGAAGATGCTAGAGCTTTTCAAAGAAATTATTGTAAAAATTTCTTAAGTATTTTTCCCTAATCTCATTCTCAGAAAGGGCTGAACCACTTTTTGCCGTCTTTTTTAAAATCAGCATAAGGCAGCCAGCTGAGGAATTTTTCAGTGTAAACAGCAATCTTGGCAAAGTTATAAGAAATTAAAAATAGGCTCTTAAATTATGGAAAACATTTTGTCTGCCAGCTCTGCATCTAATAAAGATCATGGATGCCTTCTATTGCACCTCTTATTCACTCATTTTCTATTGTGATTGGCCCTGAAATGCAGCTCTCATTTTGGCTTGTACATGGCCTCAGATTTACATCATAATATATGGAAACAATTTTTTTCTAAACACTGTTCTTTCATATCAGTATCATAGTAAGAAAATATTAATGAAGATACTGAGCCAGAGATTTATCTGGTATAGATTAATGCAATTCCATAGAATATGTTCCATTACTCACTGACTGATAACATTGATGCATTATTTATGTGATTAATATTGTTTGACCATCTGCAGAGCTGCTCTTCTTTTTTATAGTGTTTTGATGTGCGTGGTTGTTTTGATTCATGCAGTTTATTGGATAATTGTCTATTTCTAAAATTAGTGGATTGCAGCATTGTTAGTGCTGAAGTCCCCGTCCCCCCCCCCCCCCCATAAAACAGGTACAGGACAGGCAATGGTTTACCAGAAAGTATAACCTTTACAGGCATGAGGGAGTTTATTCTTCTTGCCCATTCATTTGTTGGCCTCCATGAAAAGGGAGTTGTGGGTTATTGTTTTTATGAGGGCACATTTTATTAGGAAGTAGATTGAGAACACCAGTCTACTACACTGAGGCCCCTGAACAGGTGGGTAACATCTTTTGGTCCTCATCGGTCTTGGCCCCAAGTTTCAGTTGCAGCTAAGCAGAGGGACATAAAAGCAGCTTTTTCTCCACCTTTTCATCCCCTGAGGCCACTCTATACAAAAGCAGACTCTTGACACAATTTATGCCTGAGTAGTTGCCCAAGGGCTGTTCCAAGAATTGAGGATAACCATAATGCAGGAATGTCCTGACTACAACATTTTCCCCATACCTCCTGATCAGCTGAAAGGAGAAGAGATTCTCTAGAATCATGCTGGCACCTGAGAATTCACCCACACAAAGAAATTCTTCCAGTGACTGGATATATCCCATCAAAGGCAAGAATTTAGCCCTGAGGTCTAGATTCAAACTTGCCACCAAAAAGTGAAATATTTCATGGCTGATTGCTAATGCCCAGATTCATCCAGCCCCCATCAGAACACAACCTCTTTTAAAAATAGAATGTAGAAAAGTAATTTAGCAGTTTTGGATATATTGGAAGAATTTAGATTGCATTTTCTTAAACATTGTTTTTCAGTTGTAAGTCTTCATATCACTCATAATAAGAAATTCTATGACAGAAGACTTACTCAAGGATGATTGATCTTAGTAATTTTGTTATCACATCCAAAATAACAAGTTTGATCAATCTATTCTTGTTAAAAGTATATATTAGCTTTTGAGCTGTAGGTTTCACAATAATTCATTTTATCTATAACACAATAATCTAAAACTATTGAGTGGAGTTGACATTTTTAATTGTAGAGGAGGGGTAGCTGAAGAATGATGGTATTTTTTTCTTGCTCTAGGTAGGTTCTGTTTTTATAGGGCCCCTTTACGATGGGCGAGGGTCTCATTTACATGAATCTCTCAAACATCTGTTTATGCTGCCCCAGTGGAACAAGTTTGATCCTTTTAGTGCCTCCTTCCACACTAGCCTAACCATCTTCAGACTTCAGATCAGTTCCAGTCTGGGTTACATGATATTAAGGGACTACTATCTTTAAACACCCCCAAAATTTTGAGGTGTCAAAAGATCCATCCAAATTTGGCACCCAGTTTTCATTTAAACATGCTGTTTTTCCAGTCTTGGGGAACTCTCGCTGTTTCTAGAAGAAGCACAAAGGAAAAACATATGTTTACCTATTGTATCAGGAAATTGTCTAAGACAATGAGAAATCGGCTTCAAGGGATGGAATGACAACAACTATATAGGTCTTTGCTGTTGATTCATTGTTGTAGTTACTGTGAGAAATTTAAGAACATGTTTAACAAGCTACCTAGAAAGAGTAAATAGAATAAATATCCTTTTCCCCAATCTGTAGTCCCTCAAGAACAAATGAACAACACAATTACACTGGTATGATAGAAAAAACTATTGGTAAGTCTGGCAGAATGCTGTCTCCTGGGGATTTAGTCATGATGGGCCCCTTGCACCCGTTAACCCAGAGGTTTGCTGAAGACTGCATCTCCCAGATGCCATGAAGCAGGTACAGAGTGATGAGCAATTATATCCTGCAGATAAGGCACAATCTGTGCAATTTGTAATGGTTACAGACAACTCAATGAACCAACAATTAACAATTCTCTTGTGTACATTAATCACAAAAGGTGCTTCCGTCCAATGTTGCAAAATATGAGGTGGTATAAAAAAAAGGAACCAAAGAGAAATAGTATAAAGCATCTCCTTTATTTTGAAATGTCATTCAGAACTGTACTTTTGATTATCTCAGATTTCTAATATCATTTTAAGTTGTACATTAATTTTAATTACCAAGATCAGAAATTCTTCACTTTGTTTGCTTTTACAATCATCTGGACTGCGAGTCTCTTTCTCTCATGGAATACTGCCAGAATTTGTCTTTTCCTTGGTCTGACCTAGAACTGGTTAGATAGTGAGAAAACATATTTGTAAATGTTTTGAAGATCTCTAAATACAATTTTCACTTTGGCTATGTTCACATCCCTTTTTATTCATTTTGCACCAACATGACCTCCATTAGTTTTGTTTGTATGAATAGCTGTGTAAAGAGGAACTAAGATTTGCTTAATCAAAAAAACAAAATTCACCCGCAGTTGAAAAATGTAGTTACATTCATATTCTGAATTCAAACTCAAATTGTATTAATTTAGCATCTTAGCCATTAGCCATAATGCTCAACAACAGAAGTGCAAATTCTGAAATTCATTGATACAAAGAACAGAAAACACAGTTGAAGCCCATCTTCAATTTAGACTTTTGAAACATCCTTTAAAACAACATACAAGAATAATATTGCATAGAAATGAAAAATAAATGGATCAATTTAGAGCATAAAGAATGTCATACAATTATTTTCATTCCTTTCCTATTGACCAAGCAAATATGGCAACTATCCAAATAATCAAAACATTATCTCTGCATAATCAATATTCTAATTGTTGAACTAATGAAGTGGAAGGATACTGAGCTAAAATTGGAGGTGACAAAAGTTATAAAATAAATAACGGGGCAAAGCTTAAACCTGAGTATAAGCGATTTGCCTCTCAAAGTCTCTGTATCTCCCTTTTAAATGAGTCTACATTCTTTTAAAAAATGAATATTGAGGACATTTTTATTTTATTAGTAAAGATTTCAAAATGTATCCAGTCCACAAATGGTCTTTTAAATAAGGGTGCCATAACATCTGCCATGTCAAGTTGTTTACAAATATCTTTAGGTCTAAGGTTAATTAGAATTTTTGAACTCTCACTTAGAGTTCTGATCAGACTAAATTCTGGAAGCCCACAGAAATGCAGCGAGAGGCAGATTTTCAAAAGCCAGGGAAATTTTAAAGTTTTAGACTTTTTAAGCTGTTTCTTGAGATGTGATCTTGGGAGAAGATGAAAAATCTTATTAGATTTATGAAGCTGTTTTTCCAGACGTGACCTTGGTAGCTGATGAATATTCATATTCTTAATGTGGACCCAGGAGCTGATAAAGAAGAATTGTGCTGTGATTGAAAGAGTCTTCACTCACCTCTGTCCTAAGTAAAGCAGCTGGAGTATAATTATTAAGATCAAGTATTCTCTTCAGAAATATATTTTGTGCCACCTTTAATGATTTTAGATCTTTCCATCCCCACATCATATTTGAGTAGAAACTTCAGCCTTGAATGCTCTGAGGACAGAAGCAATTAAATAATCCTCTTGTACCTGGGGGAAAATGAAGAGCCGCTTGCATAGACCATATGTGAGAGCACTCTGCTGCTCTCACATTAAGTGGCCATTTCCTTTGGAAAATCTGTTCCTCTATGTCCCAACTCTTTAAATGTTAGCAAATCATGAAGGCTACAGCCAGACAACGCTTCCTCAGATTCTCTCTGTTTTTTGAAATTATGCATGGATTTACCCCATGTTACCTTTTGGTATAACTGTCCAACACCACTGCATTCTACTCCTCCAATCTCGATTTCCCTTCTACTCCCTTCATATGAGACTCCATGTTTGGGGATTTTTCTTTGCTCTGCTGCTCAGTCATTCATCTTAAACATTTTGCCTCTTTTCTTTAACCTGTGGTTGTCTTTTATTCATAAATCTTTTTTGTAATAAAATATAACAGGAAATCTATATGGATATACAGTCTATTGTATTATACTGTAAAGCAGATGTCTTTTCAGATGGTCTTTTTCCCCCCCTAAAACCAAAACGTATCTACACAAAGACAGGAAAAAAGAAACTGAGTAGGAACAAAGTAATTTTAGGCTCAGAATCCACATCACCTGGCATACTGTGTCTGGAAAGTGTTTGAAATCCTCTTCTTAGCTTGTCATCAAGGAAGCGGCCTATTCACATGCTCAGAATAGCTACGATTATCCCTCAGAAAAGTTGTGCTTGTTTGATCTTAGTAGCACTATTCTCAATATTTTATTACACAGTTGGAGATTTCTACAAGAAAGTAGATGAAGATAAATCCCCTGTAGCTTTTCTAGCTGACTACCACCTGGCTGCATCTAGGTAGATTAAATTACAGAAAAGTGCAAGGTGAAAAAAGTCAACTAATGACATTAAAAGGAGCGTGTGCTTGGCAGGGCTCCAAAGGTTGTCCAGGGATGCCCTATATTCTCATTTCCAATCCTAATCTTACTTTTTGTCTGACATTCTATCCAGTAGGACCCTTTTCTTTTGTTAGGACTTGCAAGTGGGATGTTGTGTCTGGAGGTGTTTTGTAAAATAATCTTTTGGTTGATTCAAAGTAATTTGCTCTCACTTCTTCCTATTTAACTGGTAGTGTCATGCAGTGAAGCTTCCTTATTTCATTATTTCTCAGTTTTCTAAAGCACCCATTCTGGCCACTTGCATTTTTTCATTTACAAAACATATCCTCCAATGGCTACATAGTCATCCTATCCCGTCTCTTTTCAAGGGTGAGCCTCTGAGCTTGTTAATGAGAAGAGCCAAGTCTTGAAATGTGCCCTGAAGGTGATAAGATTTAAACTCAGCCTAATTTCTGGTAGAAGTTGGTTCCATAGCTCTCAGTCCTCCTTGGAGAAAGCCCTGGCTGCTAATGAGCATAATCTGGGTTCTGTCATCTGATATTTCTCCACTAAATGAAGTTGTCATTCCAGAGTTCAGGAGAGAAGGCTGTCACCAAGTGAGCATGGGTTCAGTCCATTTAGGGCTCTGCAAATGAAGGCAAGGACCATGAATTGGATTTGGAACTAGATAGAGCAGAGCATTGATTTGAAATGTCCTTGATGGTCTGTCTGCCCTCTTTTTTTAGGTGGGCTATAAGTGTTTCACCAGTTTAACTTTCAGGTAGCTTTCATGAGCAGTCCAGGGTACAGTGCGTGTATTCCCTTAATTTAGTCTGGTAGTTACAAATGTGTGCATCATCATGGGTAGGTCCCTATCTGATGGGAAAGAATGCAGTTTCCTAACCGCATGTAGATGGAGAAGGCACTTCTTTTCGGTCATTGCTGTTGTCCGGGAAGGAGGAGATATCATTAATGGAAGGGTAAAAACAATGTGCGGCTTTTTTGTATAGCTGATTTATGGAATATTTTTGAGACTACAGTAGTGAATTCTTAAATCAAAGAATGGTCTGCTGGACCTAGAAATCAATGTAGTGTCAACAGTATCATTACTTGTGCTGCTAGTTTAAAACAAAATAAGGAAAAGAAAAGTTTTAGGTATCTGAGAGATCATGCTCATAGGCTGAATACCCCCCCTCATATATTCAGTGAGCACATCTACAAAGTATTTCTGTGAAACTCTGAAACCAAATAAACCCATATAGCCAAAAAGAAAAAAAATGAAATAGGTTATTTGCAGGTTATGTACAGTCTTATAATTATTCTTTTTAAGGTAAGCAGAGACATCAGATATATATGGATAAAATCAATAGCTCCCTGGACAGATGGAAAATTAGCAAGGTCATAAAATTAATGCATGACTTGCTTTTGCAGCTGTATATCTAAAAGAAAACCTGTTGTCCATAGATGCTGACTCTCTCTGCATGAGGGATGTCCTAGCCAAGGAAATATTTGCTGAGGTTATAGCATGGATGCCCTCTATTATTTTGATATCCTTTGGGGTGGCTGACATTAAGTAAACCATAAATATTTCATTTTATTGTCTCTGGTTTATCAACCGTCAAAAGATTTGACTCTAAGACAGAGCTTTGGTCCCTAAAAATCTTTGCCTCCTCCACCTCTGTCTGATTGCTTCCTTGCTTTCAAGAAGCTTCTCTTTCTGAGCCTTTTTCAGTTTGTCTTTCTTTTTCTTTCTCTATTGTCTTTTCTGTCTTTGCTCACTCTCTTCCCCCTTGCTCTGTTTCACTACTCGTCCCCCTAAATCAGTGTGTTTGCTTGTTTTTGGTTCTTCATCTTTCCCTTCAAGCCTCCCCTCCCCCCCAAGTGCTGCCAAACTTGTTGTAATGTGGGGCCTCGTAAAAAATGGCATCTTTTAATCATTGCTTAAGGATCCAATCCTTTCCCTGTTGAATTCAATGGGCATTTTGCCACTGACTTCAATGCGAGTAAGCCAGGGTTCAGAAGTGATGAGGTAACAGGAAAAATGGTGGTGCCCTGCACTGTCTCTAATGTTCTCATAGAACATGAAAACATGATCAGAAATGTCTCACTTTGATAAAACAAAGGGTCTTTTCCATTAGCTAATGAAGGATGAAACGTTTTAGCCTGTCCAAAGTATGTCAACATAGACAGAGTACTATGGGTCAGATGCTGGTCAGTTCCTGTGTGAGTGAGATGGGGGTCTTGGCATAATAAGCAAACCCCTCTTGCATCCCTGAGTAGAGACAAGTGAGTATCTCCCTCCTAGTAGCCTCAGAGGCAAGAAGCATAGAGTGAGTAGGGATAAATGGTCTAATTCCCCAGCACCTGCACTGGTATGCAGGGTAGATAACGGGGACCTCTGTAAGAGTGACTGAGCCAGAGGGAATCACTGGAACACTTCTAGCTTACCCAAAATTCTTGTGAGGGGCTCCAGTTTACCACAAGGCTCTTGGGAATCCTATTCATTGGGTTTGAGCAGAATCTCACTCTGAAATAAGATTTTTACTTTTGTACATAAGCCTAGTTTTTAATTTAGCTCTTAGAACAGCCTATTGGAAATAGTGTTATTTGAAGTTATCTTAATGGCTATTATTACATAGTTTTCTCTATTAAAGTACCATTATACTATGGTCTTTCCTTTCAAAATCCTCTTTAAATTCTTTGTGGGATTGCAAGGTGGTGTATTTATCAAATCAACCATGTAGCTTTGGAAATTAGTTCCTCTGTCTGGTCTAAAAGAAAATCCCTATACTGCTATTTTTGCACATGGACACTGATTTCTGAAACTATTTTCCCCCTCAGTGTTCCTAATCCAAGTAAATGAAAACATTCTCAGAGCCTGGAAGTGCAAGACTTCCCCCCCCCCCCCCCCACACACACCTTTAATGTATATGTCTGTATGCCATCATCTCCTGGGGTCTACTCCTGGCTCTGCCATTAACCTTTCTGGTGGCCTTTAGCCATATCATTTTATCTCTATGGGCCAGATTTTCAGAAGAGCTTGATACCTAGCATCTCCCACTGCGACACGTATGGCTACATTTTCAAAAGACTTTAACATATGACATGCTGAGCCCTTTTGAAAATCTTGCCATGTATTTTGCAACCCAAATACGAAACAAACTCTCCTGAAAATCTGGCCCTGATTGTGGGTGGTGAGTTCTTTTGAAAATCGGATCCTAAGTAACCTCTGTTTACTCTCCCATAAAATGGGCATAATATTAATTATTGTGTTGTGATGCTAAATTAATGTTTTTAATCGGCTTTGAAATTCTTTGGAAAGCAGTATATAAATACATAGTAGCATTAGTATTACAGTAAAACCTCGATTTAATGGACCTCGATTTAACGAACTTCAGATGCAACGGACAAAATTTCTGATCCATATCAGACCGCGACCCCTCCCTGCTGCGGCCCCGGTCCCCTTCCCTGGCGGCCGTCTGCTGGCTCCCGGCTGCTGCCCCGGTTCCGGCAGCAGGCGGGCTGGCTCGTGGCTCCCGCCCAGGTCCCACCAGCGGGCGGGCTGGCTCCCGGCTCCCGACCAGGTCCCGCCAGCGGGCGGGCTGGCTCCCGGCTCCCACCCAAGTCCCGCCAGTGGGTGGGCTGGCTCCCGGCTCCCACCCAAGTCCCGCCAGCGGGCTGGCTGCCGGCTCCCGGCTGCCGCCCGGGTCCCAGCAGCCGGGATCTGGGCGGGCTGACTGCTGGCTCCCGCCCAGGTCCGGGCTGCCGCCCGGGTCCCAGCAGCAGGTGGGCTGCGGAGCTGCCGCCCCGACCCTGTGGCGGGCGGGCTGCTGCTCCGACAGCTCGGGTTTTTTTGTTTTTATTAAATAACGGACTTTTTGATTTAACGGACACCCCCTCGCCTGAATTAGTCTGCTAAATCGAGGTTTTACTGTATTAGTAATGATCCTGTCAGCCATTTTATACATCACTATTTGGTCAGGCATAATTCTCTCATAATTTTCCATTAACAATTGAAAGTGAATGACTAATTTGAGGAATAAAGTCATCCTCCTGAATACCAGTGCAAATATTTTCATGCTGTGTAAAAAAGGAATTTTTATGGCTGCCCGTGGAAACTGACAGTCTGTCATGGATACACACATATATTTATATGCTGATTTTGTAGTTTTCTGACATTTTATCAAATAAAACTTTGAAAATGAAGCCAATCAGTGCCTGTTCCCAGTATTGGCATAGGAAGCAGGTGCCTGGGGCGGCACTCTGTAAGGGGCGGCATTCTGGATGCACTCCTCCCCCCTTTACTCCTCTGGATGTGCCACGGCCGCACCGCCCCCACTTCGCTCCTCCGGCAATGCCACCCCCACACTTTGCTCTAGCCATGGCGTGGCTGCGCCCTCCCTTCCCCGCTCCTCCAGCCTCCCCTTTTTTTTTGCTTGAGGCGGCAAAAAAGTTAGAGCCGGCCCTGAAGCCAATACTGTATAAAGTAAGTGGTCTAGATATTCTGAAGGTAGCTGGTAGTCTGAAAGCTGACAATGCTCATGTGTCTCACCATTGCAGTGAAAAGGCTCCTTCACTATATCTCCTGCTTTACAGGGAAAATGTAAACCAGGGGCTGTACTCTGGATGCAATACTATGCATGACAAAGTTATAGCATGTATTACTGTATTGTGTTCTAAATTAGATTAACTGCACTGGTAAAAATATTATACTCTATGGCAAAATAGTCAGTGGCTGCAAGACTACATGCCCTACTGGTGATTAAGTGGTCAATCTGAACACTGGCATAGGCAGATGCAACTTGCACTGGAGTTTATTGGAGTTGTACCCCTTTATACAAAGGCAGAAGAGTTCATCATATTTAAACAACTTTTAGCTAGAATTTGCTGAATGAACAATCATGAAATATACTTGCTTTAAATGTTTTCTAAATCATGCTGCTGCTGCAGAGATTCTGGTGTGTATCACTTGTTTTTAAATTGAAAATATACAATAAATCACTGTCATTAATTTGTACAGTGGGTGGTAAAGCTTGAGGCAGTAGATGTTAGAGCACATCTACGCTGGAATAAAAGACCTGTGGCATGGCTGTAGCTGGCCTGATTTGGGCTGTGGGTCTAAAAATTGCTGTTTTGACATTAAAGGCTCAGGTACCCTCTCCCTTCACAGAGTCCCAGAACCTGGGCACCAGCCTGAACCTCAGTGTCTACGCAGCAATTTTGCAGCCCTATGGCCCAAATCTGAGTCTGCTGGCTGGCCGGTGTTTAATTGCTGTGTAGACCTACCCTTACAGGTTGGGAGAATCTGCCCTGAAGGCAGAAATAAACAGGTTGCACTAAGTGAGGCTTTCCCAGCAAACAGTATTTGCAGGCAAAGCATAATGATGGGCAATCTGCTCCAGAGATATCAAATTATGTCATAGTGTTGTCACTGTCTGCTAGTCATACGAAACTTCTGTAGCTTTGTCTGAGCCAGTGCACCATTACCCAAGTGTCGTTTAAATTGTAAGAAAAATGTTCCTTTGCAGAAGTAGTAATTACGAAGTGACTATGTGAATTCTCTTGCTGTCCTGTGAGAGAGATGGATAATTATCTCTAAACAAGGGATAACTATGTATTCTCCTCTTACTCTATTAGTTCTACCAAAATAGACCCACACCCACACACATATATGGGGGAGGGCAGAGGAACAGAAGTGTGTATGTGTGTGTGTGCACGCACATTTATGAATAAACCAAACACATTTTACTGGTAGGTATTCAGCTACTATAATGGTGGGTAGTGGTAAAAAAATCCCCAAAGAAACATGTAACAGTAGTATTGTGAAAACCCCCCACAAATAGTCTGATTACAATATAATGCAGTTATAAGATGTAGTGTCCTTGGGAACAATTGTTATATTTGGGTGCCAAAAGTTTAATTTGGGAGAGTTGTGGATACATAAATATGAAAATCAGATCACCTATTTAGGTGCCTATATTTGGACCCAGATGCTGATCTTCAGTTTCTCCAAATATAAAAATATTTGTGTAACAGCACCAGATTGATTTTTATATTGCCTTGTAAAGCAATCTCGAACCATTGCTGAGCTTTGCCATTGTGTCTGGGACTAAAGACTGCTCAGTGGTAGTTTTTAGATAAAAGTGAAATCATGTAAATGTTTCAGAAGCTGGCATGTGGCCATGATTGTTCTTTGTGAACCTAACTCCCCCTCTCACCTCCCTCCAAAGTGTTTTGAAGATTGAAACATGCCTGTGGCTGCACAGAATGCTGAGTTTATTCTGAAAAAAGTAGCAAACTGCAAAAAATAATTTTCTGTAAAAGCAGCCCTTTAGTCTCACGTGTTAACAAACAACATATTATTCATAACAAGAGAAAATTTAGTGCTAAGTGTCATCTTTTCAGAAAAAAAATAAATGAGAAGACTTACTCCAGAGTAACTGTACCACTACAGCTGTCAAACTCAATGGGGGTTCCAGCCATCAACAGTGCAGACAGTTATAAATATAAATGTTTCAGGAAAAACATGTATTGAAATTACATTGCTGGGTCTCTGCTTGCCAATTCCATCATAAATATGGACATGGGTGACAAGTTAAGGAATGGCACAGAAGGGGGAACGTTTTATTCATAAGTGGGGAGGGGAGCCAAATTATCACAGAAATTCCTCCTCTGAATCTAGTGAAAATTTTCTCAAATGAAAATGATTTCATAAGCAGAACAATAGCTATTTACAGTATTTCTTTTTAAAAGGACAACCAGTTTTACCTTAGGAAAAAAACAAAAATAAACAGTCTTTCCACTAATGGTGAATTAAATCTCTTATTCTGACCGAATAGAAGCCTGTTCTGACTCCATAAGAGTTTGCCATTGACTTCTGTAGGGCCTGGAGTGTCAGTATAGTTTTAGATTGCAGGATCAGGCTACAAAACTTCCATCCATATTTGTTTCAATGGTTTAAGGAATGCTCTTACTTTTCCTAAATTAATGAGTCAAACTATGTTCCAGTCAGACTAATTAGCTAACAATCAGAAGAGTCTTTAGAAAAACAGAAGCTTAGTTATGTTGATCAACCAGCCTCTTAAAGTCAGTTTTGAAGAGATTATCATGAGTCAGTATGTTAACTCATTTGCGTTTTATTATATATTACTATTTCGTATAGCACTTCAAATGTATGAGATGCTTTGTCCTTAATAAAGCATAACTCCTATTGAATCAGTTGGAGTTTTGCTTGATTAAAGACCTTCACATCTGCTAGAGAGACAGAGAACGAGAGACCAAGAATGGGGAAAGAGTTTAAATAAGGGAAAGTATGCAGAGAGATTATTGTAAGAAAATAATAAAGATTTAATCTTTACTTAATATAACTGTTGATTTTTTTGGGTACTGATATACATTTTAAAAAAACCCAGAAATAGCAAGTAGTTCATTGAGATAAATCACATGTTGTAATAGGAAATAATGTAATAGAGGTTTACACAGAGACTAGAACAGAATATGAACAGAGATTTCCCGGAAAGAACTGGCTGGCAGGGAAAAAAATATACAAGATTAATTTCTGATTCCTGAACACTATTCTAATGTATCTGCATCTAAGGCTAATGAGGACTTTTTGTTTTGTTTGTTTTACAAAATAAGTGCTATTTTTGCAAAATGGTAAGATTCATGGAGGAATAATACATTTCAAAAACATATTTCAATGGTCAATTTCAACCAAATGCTTTATAAGATGCTAGTATGTACCAGAAGAATGAAACAAAGAAGCTGAACTACTCTGAAGCTTGTTGGAGTTTAACTTTGGGGGTGGGAGGGAACCTCAAAAAAGATTTTAACGTATAATCTGTGCATACATTTCATATAAAACTATCCTTAAAAACAGTTGGAATATCCACTGTACGGGGAGGCTTTTGTTCAGTTGAATTCACAAGGTAGCTCTGCCAAAAATGTGTTCCAAGTTGTGACTGTTTTACTACAATGGAATACTCTGGCCTTTCTAGTGATTTTTAATACACACTTTCTAAAAATTGTTGTCCTAACATATGTACAGTTCTGCTGCACTTGAGAAGTCAAAAGAGAGGGCCATGCTGAAGAGGATGTTGTAAATGTTACATAGCAGTATGGCATGCTTGATAAACTGCAGTGAAAACAGCCTCGACTGGCAAGTTCAAGGAATACAAATTTCAATTGGGTTACTTTTAATTTTTTACTTGTCAGTGATATTGCCAATAATAGACATTTTCCATACAAATTGGCACAGTCTTTCAATTTCAATAACTCTGGAACCATTGTCTGTGTTTCCTTTATTTCTAAAAGCATTTTAAAACTTGGAAAAATGGTGTGGAATTTGGAGAGAAAGATGTCTGATCTAAGGGAGAGATTTGCATAGGTACATATGTCAGATGGGGGACTAAGTCCTGCTTGAAAATCTCCCACTGCAAGAATGAACAGTGGATGGGCAGCAAGAATGTCAGAGTTCTGTTGCTGGTTCCTGTCACTGACCATTTCTGTGGCTATGAATGAGTCACTTAATATAGTTTCCATTGCCTTATCTATAAAATTTGAACACTTCACTACACCGAGATATTGTGAAGCTGACCTATTCAATGTTTGTAAAGTGCTTTGAAATGAAAAACATCACAAAGGCCCAAAATAGCTATTTTTATTTTCTTACTGTGAAGTTATTTATATTATGATATATGTATATATACATTTTAAAGTAAATACCATTCTCATCTACAGAACAATTTCCTTAGTCCTTGCCTCTTGTTGCCTCAATTTATATGAAAAAAAAAAATCGACTTCTTTTCCCCATAAAGAGGGGTTTTCCCTTGTCTCTCCGCTTTTCATCTTTCACTCTTTCTAGTCAAATGGGGAAATTATTATCTACCTTAGGTATTTCAATTTTTAATCTCCTCTCCCTTTTCTTCCTGAAACTATAATAATTACAACCAAAACAACCTGCAGCACTCTCCCTGGTGAACAAAAAAAGGATTCTCTTTCCCACTTTCTTTTCTCAATTTCAGATAAACCCACTGGAATTCTTTCATGTGAAAAGTAACTATTCCTCATACTTGCCTGCTCTTTATTCTTGGAATGTTAAGTGTAACATTTTGCCTCTTGACACTTGTCTTGTTCTGAATTTCAGCTGCTCTTGAGCATTTTGTCTAGGGTTAAAAGTATACTTAAAATATACCCTATTTTTTTAAAAGGGGCTCATTTTTTAATTCTAGTTATGTTAATCTTTGCAGAATCCCTTCTCACAGTCCCATGACTGTGGATGAACTGTCTTAGTCAAAACTCCTTTTCTCTCCATTTCTTGTAGACATTTTTTGACCAGGTAAGCCAAAGAATATATAGCACAGATGTGTGTTAGTGGGATTTGCATTCTCCCAGTCCTGGGCCAGCAATGTGGTAACTTTGAGATGAGCTCACCAGCTTTTTAAGATCCCTGGTGCATAGGGAAGACAGACACCCCCTCCTACCCCAAACTCCCCCTCTGTAAAAACACTGGGGTGGAGGGGAAGGCCGGGATGTAAGAGCCATTTAGCTGGCTCTACATTACCAGAAAAATCTCTCTGTTTCCTAACTTACTATATTATATTATTACATTAGCTCATTGGACAGAATCCACTGGTGATGCACCACAAATTTCATTCATTAGATCCCCATTTGGGAGCCAGGGTCAGCAGCCACGGATGGGACTGGAGGCAGGGCCGGAGTGGAGCTGGGGGCAGAGTAACTCTGGGTGGCACTCTCTCCCCAGACCTCTGGGGGTTGGCCTGGGCTCGAGCGCACCCCCCTCCATCTGAATGTTCCTCCACTCCCCCCTAGAAGGGGCGCATACTCACAGTTTGGGGCCACTGCAATAGAGAAATCTGTTTGTTTTGTCTTTCCATTTAAACAATATTTCAGGAGGTCTGCAAACAAATTCACACCATGATTCATTTTTCTTGAAACTTTTATACATTGATCTTCAGAATATACTGGTTGGGATTCTCTATGATGCTGAACATTGGCCTCTCTGATAACTTGGTTGAAGGTGAAGGGAAGAAGATAGCAGTATTTTTCTCCTGAGGAAAAATATGTGACTCTTGGTACAATATGATGCCTTCCAAATATTCAAATATTTGATCTAGAAGTTTTTTTGAGCCTCTGGAATAAGTTATCTCATGAAGGTATGATCTAGCAGTATCAGCAGAGTGTGGTGGTGAACTACATCAGGGGAAGTGGAGTTACTAATGCTGGTCACAACTTAGGGGCCTTCCATGGAACATATCTACTGTTTTCTCCATTTTTGACAATACTTTATGGCTAAATATCAACTGAAATATTTAGATTCAAAATTGCACGCAGTGCCTTGTGGAAGTTGTAGTTCAGGGGACCCATTTTCTATGGCTTTCTGGCCAGACTACATCTCCCATGATGCCTCACTTTCTCCTTCCCTCAGCTTGGGGAGAGTGTGTGTCATAGGTGTCATCACTGGCCATGAAGCATCATGGGAGATGTAGGCCAGCCAAACAACCTGCTCACAAAGGAAAATGGGACTATAAGGCATTTGACCTGCAGTGCCATTAAGAACTGAAATACTTTAGTTTTTTGGCCAAAAACATTTCCATATTTAACTAAAAACAGAAAACTTTTAGGATTTCGGGCACTGACTTCTTTAACCAAATACCAAAATGTCCAGCAGAAAACAAACACTTCTTACTTACAAAAATAGTTTAGTTGAAAATTCAGTTTTTCACAGAAAAAACAGTTTAGACTGAAAATTTGTGACCAGTCCCAGAAACTACTTCCTTTATTGTGGTGGCAGAATTTAACAAGGTGCTCCAACTAATCCATCTGTGTCTCATATCTGAATATAGAAGTAAGCATAGGAAAAGTTATTCAGGCCATCTATAATCAACTTAATAGCGTTAATCTGTTTTTAGTAAACTTAAACTAGTTAAATCAGGGGTGGGCAAACTACAGCCTGCGGGATGAATTTAGCCCATCAGGGCTTTGGATCTGGCCCATGGATTTGCCACCCCCATGGTGTTACAGTCCCCTCTCCACTCTGGGAAGCGGCTGGCACCACGTCCCTGTGGCCCCGCAAGGAGGGGGAGCAGAGGGCTCCAGGTGCTCTTGCCCGTCGAAGCTCCCATTGGCCAGGAACAGGGAACCCATGGGTGGCAGGGACGTGGTGCTGGCTGCTTTCTGGCCCTGCTGCAAACTGCTGCCACCCCAGAGCTGCTTCAGATAGGTGGTGTTGGGCCACAGCTCACACCCCGAACCACTCCTGCATCCCAACTCCCTGCCACATCCCGCAGCAGTCCTACACCCCGACCCCCTACCCTGAATCCTCACCTGCACTCTGTACCCCTCCCTGCACCACTTCCCTGAAACCCCTCCCACACTGTGCACCCCCTCCTGCACCCAGCCCCCTTTCCTGAGCCCTCTTGGACACCCAACACTCCTCCTGTGACCCAACCTTTTCCCCTTTCTGCACACTGCACCCCCTCCCACGCTCCGTGCTCCCTAACTCCCTGCCCCAGCTCTATATTCATGGCCCTGCAAGCAAATTCCCCACCCAGATGTGACCCTTGGGCCTAAAAAGTTTTCCTACCCCTGAGTTAAACTAAGAGAATGGTTGGAGCATAAATATATTTCTGCTAAAGGGGTGAGGGTTCAAATAGACAAATATACAGCCAGAACTGGTATATGAAATCTGATATTTTTTTCAGATGTCATATAGTGTAATGTTTAAAAATACATTTGAATGTGAGAAACAGAAATTGCATATAATATTGGCATTTTGTTCTGGAAAATAAGATGCCTTGATTTTACTGTTAATTATTTTCAAGATTGTAAAAAGAATTAGAAAATGTTATTAAGAGCTGTATGCAATTACAGCAGCTCCAATTTATGTGCTAAAGTGAATAGTAATCAAAGGACATATGCTTTTGCTTGAGTTTTCTGTGTGGGTTTCCCCCCCATTTGTGAATTTTAACATTAATAAAATGATGGCAAGTCCCTTTATGCTGAGTGCTTTTGAACATGGCACTCTAAAGGTACATATTAGAAGCTGTGAAACATGAATCATGTTTATGAGAATTAGAAGGAGAGAAATATGCTTTGATCCAAAGAAAAAGAACAAAATCCTTTAAGTGCAGAATATGTATGAAATCCTAATACTGCTCAGTGGGTGTTCGGATTAAAAATAGTGACTGTCATAACAATTGAAAGTATGGAAGTCCTAGGCATTTACTAGGAATCTTATTGAATATCTAAATTGGGGCATATTTTTAAGATTTTCCCCACTCTGATAGTATACATCACAGAAAAATCTCTAGAGGTAATGTATAAAGTAATCTGAAACCTCAAATCAAACATGCTGAACCCCAAACATTTTTTCTTCCCTTGTTTAGAACAGTACACCTGACTTCTACCTTTGTCTATTCCACTTTAATGCATTCCGCCTACCTTTCCTAATATGCCTCATAATATCCTCCACAGTGTGTCAGAGGTCTGATATTCTCTGCTGTGCTGGCTGCAATATTACACATTCCAGGAAGCCCAAGAGCACACTATGTGCCTCAGACTGAAGGGAAGTCATAGGGGAGAAGAGAAACCTTGTTTAGAAATGAAGTAAAAAGGATTCTTAACTCCAGGTGAAAGAAAGTAAAATCCTAAGCACGGTGACTTTAAACAGCCATAGTTCAAGATGAATACAATCATTTTCAACTCAGTAGCTCAATAGAAGAGGGTCCAGTGACTCTCTCTCCTCTGGCCTAGAACCTGGAAAGAATCTTCTAGTCCTCTCTTTCCCCACCCAACTCTTGGAATATTGGTCTGTAGGTCCCACTGACCAGAGGTCAGTTGTATCATCTGTGGAGAGTAGTAAGGAGTCATAGGTTAAGGTGCTGCCAGTATGCTTATGACACGTAGCTCTCAGAATGTACTTCTTTGGAACTAGCTGAGGTAGTTGAGCACTTTACCCTGTCTGATAGTGGTTGGGACAGGGTGCATACCTGGGGCACAGCTATATGAGGCTTAGACTGAACAAGATGAAATGAATGCTGGCAGATTGGGGAAAGCAATTTCCAGGTATGGTAAAGAGTTTATCAGCCCCTTTGCAGAAGGATGCATGTCAGCTCTTCGTAACCAGAGTTCATATTATAGCAGTCTGCTATTAAATGATCAAACAGGGGCTGCGGCTTTTTACCCTTTTCATTTAGCTAGGAGATTTCTGAATCTTCTTCATGATGACAGACCTCATCACTGAGATTCATGCTTTGTCATCTCAAAATTGGTCACTGCTATGTGCTTTATATATGGGCTACCGTAAAGAAACTGAAGCAACTGAAGAAGGTGGTTGCTTGCTTTTGAATAGCGTTATTCTGCTCTGAACACATGACTTCAGAGCTCCATGATATCTGTAATGATTTCCTGTTGATTTCTGAGTCAAATTTAAAGTGTTTGCTTTGACTTATAAAGCCTTAAATGTCTTAGGACCTGTCTATCTGAGTCTGACTCTCTTCACTTGCTATGCTACTGCAGATGAGGTTTCTAGTTTAAACTTCCAGTCAGGTTGGTTCGATAGGCAATTGAGTTGGGCTCAAGCAAGAGAATTCATATCCAAGTTCTGGGGTTGGGTATACATGGGTGGTTTCATATCTAGTGTTTCAATCTAGCCTTAATAAATGTTCCATATTTTTTTTGTAAATTTAGTTAAACCAATTCATAACTCTGAATAATCTGAAGCTTGTCCATTATTGATTTGAAATCATGGTATATTGTGCATGTCCATCTCTATATTCCCAATAAAAATAAGTACTATGCTGTAGTTTGTGCATAAATAAACCTTTATTTTGAATTAGTCTTAAAGCTTTACCTTTGACACCCCTTGATATATGTATACTTTTTAATAAAATACAAGGAATCAGCCCTAAGAACATGAGACTCCAGCCCACTTAGATTTGGAATCCTGCCATTGTTGTTTTACTGTATTTCAGTGCTTAGGTTCTATAAATACCATAGATAAATAGCTGTGATCTTCTCACATGATAAGAAAAAAAGCTTCCTACAGCAAAACCCAGTCCAGGATGGGGAAAGAATCAGTGGCATGGATCAAATTAAATCAGTAAGCTTCTGAAAAGCTCCTGGAGTACAAGCTTTAAGGTTATAGTTTATTAAGATGTAGTGTAGGATGCTGAGTTTAATTACTTTGACATGCAGTTGACTGAGACCTCTGCTGAACATTATTTTTGATGGCACTTCTGTCAAAGATGGAAAAGTAATTTCTTTTCCAGGATAGAAATAAGCATTGGTCACTGGGGGTTGTGTGTCAAAAAGCATCAAAAACATCAATCTAGTAAAAATCTGCACTTAAACAAAAAGCAAACAAAAAGATACTAGGTTGTGCAGCAACTGAGAGAATATAAAATAAGAAAATGATCTAACACAATTGTTAGACTCCACTTGTAATGCTACATATTATACACTCTATCGGCAACTACTATATTTAAAGAAAAATGTTGTCTTCAAATCAGTTAATTAAAGTTATTGATAAAAGCAAAAGAAAAAAATAGTTGAGTGAATGGGTCAAAATCCAGGTGATATGATAAAAATAATTAGGAAACTTGAAGTAAATGAGTAACAGAAGTGAAACCATTTCATACCGAAGACAATAAGTATATGATATATGTTACTTCATAAGGCCATTGAAGCAAACAATATTATACATACTTTCAATGGATACCCACATAAGTTTATACTAGGAAGAAGGAGGATTGAGAGAAATGGTAAAACAAGGCAATTAAGGTTAAAATTTTTCAAAAACATCGTAGATGATTGGCTGGATGACCTTTTCTTTTGTTCTTAAAGCAGTTATCTGGTCTGCTTTCCAAAATCACGCCTAAATAATATGAATGCTGATTGGCTTTGTACAGTGTATATTTAGAAATTTACCATTCATTTTCTATTCACATACAGTGATTTTCTGTCAAATTGCACAACCATCTAATCAAATGTTCTTTTCTTTTCTTTTGTTCAGTCTTGAGAGAAACAACATAATATCTAAGCACAGACAAAACCTAAACTTTTATGAAAAGTTTAGGCTTATGGCTGGAAGTCAGAGTTTCTCTGCACTCAACTTCTTGTTCCTCTTAATCAGCTATTACCCACTTTATCCATTATCCTTTATCCATTTATGCCATCATACATAGCAGCATCACATAGACTGCTTCTGGGCCCAGCAATAGCATCAATGGCTTGGAAAAGAGAACCCCAACAATGTCAGTTGTATACTTTTTAAAAGAAAATTCAGTCTAATTTGAAGTTGGGGTTTGAACTCAAGCCATGACTGACAAAAGTTGACAAACTGTGGAAAATACTTGAGAATGTGAAGCAAAATCACTTTGTAATGGGAAATCTGACTTCAGAATGCATGCTGAAGTGTTTGGTGTGACAGATGGATGAGGTAGCATCAGAGTAGACTCCCGCTGTCTCCGTCACACATTGCACAGTTTTATCTCTTTTTAAAGCAATTATAAGCCCTGTCAAGATGTGGGGGACAATGCCAACTTCATATGGTTATCGATACACTATGAAGCTACCTAATTAACAAGTACCCTGACTAATTAACCCTGAGAAAAGCATCTGGCAAGGGTTGAAGGGTAAAAAGAAACACCTTGCTATGACAGATACTGCAGAATGGGACCGGACACTTCTTCTTCTTTTTTTTTTAAAGAAAAGTTATGAAAAAGATTTGTGTGGATCTAAATAATTCATATATAGTAGGTCTGAACCAGGGACTGGTTGAAGGGAGATTGCACCATGTGTTACCCTAACAGTCATCCACTGAGCATCACAAACATCATACTCAACCTGTCTATTGACCAACTGTATTCACCCAAATCAAGGAATATAAGGTGGGATTTTCAGAAGCTCTCCATCCAGGCCTGGCTCCTCCAGTGAAGTAAATGATAAAACTCCCATTGACTTGAATATTTCTTCTCATCATTGCTAATTGCTAGTCTCTGTGGGTTACAAATACCACAGTATCAGCCCCACTTGGTTGGGCTCCACCACTCTGCACTTTCTGTATGGTGTGGCATCAAAACTGTTGTTTCAAGAATAGCAGTGGTCACCATGAAGAGGTGCTTAGTTTGTACCTGCCCCCTTTTAACGCAAGTTTTAAAATGTGGGGGGAGAGGGGGAGAAGGAATACCAAAGAAACTCACCTCTTAACTTCAGAAAGGGCAACCGCACAAAAATGAGGAAGCTAGGTAAACAGAAATTAAAAGATACAGTCACAAAAGTGAAATGCCTGCAAACTGCATGGAAACTTTTAAAAACACTGTAATAGAGGCTCAAATTAAATGTATTGCCCCACATTAAAAACATGTTTTTCTTAGCGTTATTCCCGCACTTTGGCAGGGTCCGCTTAGACTGGACACAACCAGTGATATGACTGGGGTATACTCCAACCGATGCGTCATTCCATCTGTCATTGGAGGCATTTTATACCTACTGCCAGTTGTTAAGCCTACAGCACCTGGTATTCCCAGGAGGTCTCCCATCCAAGTACTAGCCAGGCCCAACCCTGCTTAGCTTCCGAGATCAGACGGGATCGGGCGTGTTCAGGGTGGTATAGCCGTCCCCACATTAAAAGCATAAAAACAACAAAAATGTGCCACCCTGGCTAAACAACAAACTAAAAGAAGTTCGAGGCAAAAAGGCATTCTTTAAAAATTGGAAGTTAGATACTACTGAGGAAAATAGAAAGGAACAAATTGATAGTAGTAAGTCACCAGAACCAGATGGTATTCACCCAGAAGTTCAGAAGAAATTCAGATGTGAAACCACAGAACTATTAGTACTTAAATCAACGTCAGTACCAGATGACTAGTGGATAGCTAACATGACACCAATTTTTAAAAAAGACTCCAGAGGTGATCATGGCAATTACAGGCTGGTAAGCTTTGTACCATCATGCTATAATCAATTGCCATTTGACAAGTGCTTGTTTTCTTAAATTGTTCTTCTAATCCTTTATCTTGTTCTTTCATCAGTCTCTCAGGGAGTTACTGGTTTTGATCACAGCTATCTTGTCCCCATTGATAGGTGCCTGCTCCATCGTTTAGATTAGAGTCATCAATCTGCCCTCCTCTGTCATCTGAATGGGGGGCAAGTTGCAATCTCCTGGTTCCTTTATGTCTGTCTTTGGTTCCTCCTTAGAGTATCTGGTCCAGTGATGGCCTTCACACTTATCGTCTAACACACACATTCCTCATTCATGCACAAAAGAGGATTGATTTACACAGAACGTTTGAACAGGAACATCAAATTGCAATGCAGGAGAAAGCAAGCATTGCTTTCTTTTACTTATTTAAAAATGCTAATTTTAAACCTACCTGACTGGATAGGCAGGGAGAGAGACCGCCATGGTCAGGATGGTTAGCAAAATTAATTTCATCAGTCCCTATTGCAGAGCACTGCTACCTGCAATTCTCTGTTGCACGTTGAAATGTGCGAAACTTCCATTGATGGCTGTGGCAGTTCCGCATACAACATAAGACCAAAGATGTGTATTTTACTTTCTACACATGTTGAATTAGGGATATTTTGTTAAGTGAATGGTGCAGGTAATTGCATTAATCATGCTGCATGTTACTCTGGGTCAGTGGCCCAGAAGGGAGACATTATCATCATTTTAGCTGATGTTCTGTGCTGCACCTCCAGGAGGTGGAGCTGGGAGGCAAAGAGAGGGCATTTGGATCCTTAAGCCACCTTTGCACTTATCAGATTCTGGGCTGCCCTAGAGCAGAAGTAGCCTTTACATAAATCTGGAGCCACCCAGATTTGTGTAAAATAAATTTATGTAAATATAGGTGGCTATAGCTGTGTCATCATCTGGAGTAGTCCAGAATCTCATAAGGCTGGTCTACAGTAAGGGGAGGGATCGAACGCAGATACGCAACTTCAGCTACGTGAATAACATAGCTGATGTCGGCGTATCTTCGGCCGACTTACCTGCCGTCCTCATGGCAGTGGTGGTCAGCAGCGGGATCCCCCGTCGACTCCAGCTTGCGCCTCTCGGCAAGCTGGAGTTCCGGAGTCGATGGAGGTGCCGTTGGTGATCGATTTATCACATCTTAACAAGATGCGATAAATCGATCTCCAAAAGATCAATCACTACCTGCCGATCTGATGGATAGTGAAGACATACCCATAGTGGTGAGCAATGTGGAGACATTCTAACGTCCCTTCACCGGGGTTTGTGTATGGGCTGGTATCAGGATACTTAGTGGCACTACAGGGTGCCTCTTCTAGGGGCATTGTACCCTGGCCATTATGGCAGTTTTGTCCATTATATGGCACCGGATCGGGGGTACTCTTTCTCCCCATGTATATTAAATAAAAGGGAAGAGAGGCCAGGGCAGAAATTGCTAAGAAACTAGAATATCTTTAAAAGAAATGGTGACAATATATAAAATTGATGTGTAAATGTGTAGAACAAAGCGAGGATAAAAATAGAACATTAAACACATGCATTATCCTCCTCTCTTCATAGAGGCCTGATCTGGAAATCGTTACTCGTGCAACTGTCCCTTACTACCCAAGACCCATTATTAAATTCATTCAGACAGGGCTGAAGGATTAGATTTATATCTTAAATGCCGTGGATTTAGTCAGTATGTTAAAACAAAGTTGAGTGGGTACCTTATACTCTTTTAAAATTAAGACAAAGGAAATATGTATTTATTCAGAAATTAATTTCAATAGCAAGTAAAGCCTTTCTCCCCTAAAAAGGATCAGGCTCCCTTAAACAAGAGTTAAGCAAGATCTCCTGTTGCTAAAGAGAGGCTAACTGTAAATGTCAAAAACCATAAAGACCACAAACCCAGGAAATAATACTTACAGCCACTGCAATTAAATAATGTACAGTAAACAGATTTTTGATTTATAAGGAAATATGTATGATTTATACCAATTATTTTGAAATCCTTTTGTTTACTATGACTTGTAGATATGTAGTATATTGCAAAATGTGTTGTTTTTTACTAACTAAAATACGTTTGCTTGTTTCTTCAGTTATTATAAAAAGTAGGGGAATTGCACTGGTGAGTGATTCTGTAAAGATGACCAGTGGACGGTTATGATTTTGGAGGTCTTTATTCTGCAGAGTTTATATGAAACTAAAATAAAGATTATACATCCTTTAAAGGCAGCGGTGACCTATACTTTGTCTCCTGGCAGTTTATATTAGAATTTATTTGGATCTTTGGGGAGGACCATGCATTTCTGCATCTTAGCACCCTTTATTCCTTTCCTTTTATTCACCCTTTATAACTTCTATATCAAATAGAATAGCTTCTGGAAGATTTCATATTTAAACTTTTTTAAAAATGTACTGTTGACTTGTGCCATATATATATATATATATATAGAGAGAGAGAGAGAGAGAGAGAGAGAGAGAGAGAGAGAGAGAGAGAGTATTACACTGAATTATTTGCAGGCTTAGTGTTTATGATTTTTTTTTATTAAACTTTTTATTTCAGTAAAACTGAAATTTGGTAGCCAAATAATGGAATCGTCTCAGATTAAAGAACTACATAATGTAAACCCTTGATTGTCTTATTTTCATGAACAGTAGTTTTGATTTCCTTTCAGTTAATCTGCATCACTATAAATACACTCCAAGCAAAAGAGGTGTGTGTGTAATATGTAGATTTTTCTCATCCTGTTCCTGGAATCTTGCCTCACACATACACATCTCCCAAAAGGTTGGGTGAAGTGCTTCCAATCAAAGTCACTCTGTGTAAATACTTATTAGTTATGGACTTTGCTATGAAGCCCACTGGGACGTATTGTCTTTTTAGCCAGAGACATTTTTGCCCGCTCATCTGCTTTATCGGCCTGCAGTGGTAACCTCATGCCAAAATTGTTATTGCAGCATAAATTAATGAATACAAGTTATTACCCAGACTTCTCTACACTCCATAATTGAAAACACCAGAGACTTTAATTGGAATAACATTTTTTAAGGTTAGTAGTTTTCCCAAAATCTTTCATTTCTGCCAAAGTAGCTCAGATATTTCTGAAAATAACAAAACTTAATGGCAGGTTTAACTTTATGTAGTTTTTACTTGTTTGACAGAATTAACTCAGTTTGGATCCTTCCTTCAAAGATCCAGTTCAATCTATCAGGGACCGGGTGCACATGCTATTGTGCATTAACAATTGTTTACATCTCTTTCCTGTTTATAATCCCATGTTGTTTTCCTTTGAAACCCAAGAGTTCTGTGGTACAAGAAGGCCTGACCCAAGCTCATTGGAAGTAATTGGAAAGAAACCCTTTAATTGCAGAGGGCTTCGGATCAACCTGAGAAGAAGACAACTTGGCAGAAAGTGTAGGGGGAAAAAATAAAAGCAGAAGAGAGCCTGGATTATGTTATGAAAGCAAGTGACTTGTCTGGGTTTCATTTGTATTAGAAACACAAGAGTTACCACCAGGCATCAAGGTAAGGGCATTTTGTATAACCACATTCCTGATTCATCCAGATTTTTCCCAACACTCAAAAATACATCGTTACATATTGATATCTTGAACATCGTTTTAGTGGATTAAGCTATCTAGGCACGGAGAGGAAATATATAGAAATGAAGATATATGTAGATAACTGAAATATAGATGTAAATTGCACATGGCATGCTAAAGATGCATGTTAAGGGCATATACTTAGTTGGCTTTCCTTGAAAAGATCTTCATTTTCTAGATGAAACACCACCATAAAAAGATAAATTAAGATTACGGAAGATTTTTCCTGATTATTTGGCTGTCCATGTCCTAGCCACCTCTTCCTGTGTGCCCAGCTGGGAAGAGAGCTAATTTGGAGCAGGGTTCCATACAATACCATGCAATATGACCCCGTACTTGTCTCTTCCTTCTTGTATACCCACAGCATTCCTTAGTTCCAGAACCACATCAGTTCTGCTGTCAAGGGTCCCTCCAAGACAGCATAGGAGAGGGTTTTATTTGTGCCATAGTGAAGATTCACTGTCAAAGGCTTCCACTCGATAGCCCCAGTAATGATTTTTTGCACATGCTTACCTTATATGTGAATACTCCTATTAAAATCAATGGGTCTGCTTGTACACCCTTGCAGTTCAATCACATGTGCAAATCTTTACGGTATTAGGGGAACCTTAGTTGTTATTTCTGAGTCATGGAGTCATAGACTTTAAGGTCAGAAGGGACCATTATGATCATCTAATTTGACCCTGCTGCACAGCGCAAGCCACAGAATCATGGTTTAAAGACTTCAAAGTGCAGAGAATCCTCCAGCACGTGACCTGTGCCCCACGCTGCATAGGAAGCGAAAAAACCCCAGGACCTCTGCCAATGTGCCCTGGAGGAAAATTCCTTCCTGACCCCAAATATAGGGATCAGCTAAACCCTGAGTATGTGGGCAAGACTCATCAGCTGGACACCCAGGAAAGAATTCTCTGTAGTGACTCAGATCCCATCCCATCCCAGGCCATTGGGCATATTTACTGCTAATAGTCAAAGATCAATTAATTGCCAAAATTAGGCTATCCCATCATACCATCCCCTCCATAAACTTATAAAGCTTAGTCTTGAAGATATGTCTTTTGCCCCCACTGCTCTCCTTGGAAGGCTATTCCAGAACTTCAGTCCTCTGATGGTTAGAAACCTTCATCTAATTTGAAGTCTAAACTTCCTGCTGGCCATTTTATATCCATTTGTTCTTGTGTCCACATTGGTACTGAGCTTAAATAATTCCTCTCCCTCCCTGGTATTTATCACTCATTCATATATATAGATATAGATATAGATAGATAGATATATAGAGAGAGACACAGAGACGGACGAACGAACGAATAATCATATCTCCCTTCATTCTTCTTTTTGTTAGACCAAACAAGCCAAGCTCTTTGAGTCTCCTTTCATAGGGCCGGTTTTCCATTCCTAAGATCGTACTAGTAGCCCTTCTGTATACCTATTCCAGTTTGAATTCAACCTTCTTAAATATGGGAGACCAGAACTGCACACAGTATTCCAGATGAGGTCTCACCAGTGCCTTGTATTTCCTTTTCTTTACTGCAAATACCTCTCCTGATGCATCCCAGGACTGCATTAGCTTTTTTCATAGCCATAACAGATTGACGCCTCATAGTCATCCTATGATCAACCAATACTTCAAGGTCCTTCTCCTCCTCCCTTACTTCCAAATGATGCACCCCCAGGTTACAACTGAAATTCTTGTTATTAATCCCTAAATGTATTACCAGAAACTTTTCACTATTAAATTTCATCCTATTACTATGACTCCAGTTTACAAAGTAATCCAGTTCTTCTTATATGATACCCTGGTCCTTCTCTGCATTGGCAATACCTCCCAGTTTTGTGTCATCCACAAACTTTATTAGGAATCAGAGAGGTAGCCGTGTTAGTCTGGAATAGCAGAGGTAACAAAGTCCTGTGGCACCTTAAAGACTAACTATAAAGTTTTGAAGCATAAGCTTTCGTGCTTGCATCCGACGAAGTGGGTATTAGCCCATGAAAGCTTATGCTTCAAAACTTTATAGTTAGTCTTTAAGGTGCCACAGGACTTTGTTACCCAAACTTTATTAGCACACTCCCACTTTTTGTGTCAAAGTCAATAATAAAAAGATTGGTCCCAAAACCAATCCCTAAGTAACTCCACTAGTAACCTCCCTCCAGCCTGACAGTTCATCTTTCAGTAAGACCCATTGTCTCCCCTTTAACCAGTTCCTTGTCCACCTTTTCATACTGATCCCCATCTTTTTCAATTTAACTAATAATTCCCCATGTGGAACCATATCAACTGCCTTTACTGAAATCTAGGTAAATTAGATCCACTGTGGTTCCTTTGTCTACACAAATCTGTTACTTTCTCAAAGAAGGTGATCAGATTGGTTTGGCATTAAATACCTTTTGTAAAAATCATGTTGTATTTTGTCCCAATTACCTTTGACTTCAATATCCTTTACTTTCTCCTTCAAATTTTTTTCCCAATACCTTGCATACTACAGCTGTCAAACAAACAGGTCTGTAGTTACCCGGATCACTTTTTATTTTTTTTTCACTTTCTTAAAAATAAGAACCGTGTTAGTAATTCTCCAGTCATGCTAGACTTGGGATATCATGCCCCATTACTACTACTAATGTGTTTTTTTTATGGTGAAGCTCAGTACAAAGAGGAGGAACTTGGTTTAGTTTGTGAATGGCACCAAGCTGTGCTGCAAATACCCCCATAGAGGTGCACTTTCCTGAATGTTGTTACTTTGTATTGTGCAGCTATATGGTTCTGCATTATGGAGATCAATACTGTATTTACAGAAATCAACCGTAAATGAACCAACAACATTTAACTGAATATTACATAGCTTCAAAGAAGTGTTGGATAACTCATTTTGATTTTTTGAAACTCACTTGAACAATGTTGATTAGCCAGCAGTACAATTCAGGATTGCCTTATGTCTGGCATTGGCTTTGAGACACTTGGGTCTCATTCTCCATTGTTTTCCATCTCATCTAGTTGTATTTGGCAGTGCAAAGTGAGTACAAAGTGGTGTGAAATGCTACCTTTCTGATTTAGTAACCTGGTGAACCACTTTGTACTCATTTTGCTCTGATGTAAATGACTTCACAAGATATGAGGCAGTAGAGTATTAGACTGAAGTAGGGCCGCACAGCCTATTGTTGGTTGTCTTGAAGCAAGAGCTTTAAAGAGAACGACAAAGTCTGTCTGTGTACAGAGATCTGAATAGAAAATCCCTTTAGATATATTGCACACTCATCCTACCTCTTCCACTGCAAGAGGAGCTACAAACAGGCTGTGATCATGTAGCCCTTAATTCACATTCTTAACTCTAAAAATGGGAAAAATCTATACACACATAATAGGACTAAACTCTGCACTTAAGCTCCTAAGCCCCATTGGGATGGATCTTCAGTTATGCCAATTTCTACCAGCTAAGGATCTGCCCCATTGACTTTCAAACAGACCTGAGGTGTAATGTTCAAAAGCACCCAAGTCCCATTTTCAAAATGATTTAATCACTTCGAGAACCCTATTCTCATTGCAAATCAGTGCGGTTTAGGGTCCTAAATCACCTGTGCAGTTTGAAAATTTTACCCAATCTACGGTCTGTCAAAATACTGCCCATATGTGACTATTACTTATAGAAGAAAAGCTAGACAAACAGCACAAGCTTCCTTTTATTTTTGAAACACTGAGTCACCCTTGGGGGAAAACAAAGCATCCATTGTCTTATTTTACAGGGGAAACTAGTTGTGATGAGAGAGGACCTCCTCTCACTCTGAACACTGGGGTTCAAGTGAGGGGTCTCTTCTATAACCCTTAATTGCAAGCTGCTTCCCAGCCTAAGTTAATTCCTTTCTCCCCCCAAACCTCCACACTTCACCAGTTGGGAAATTGGGGTACCGCTGCCACCATTCATGTAAATTTCCAAGACCCTGGAAGGGGTACATGAACACCCCAAACTTCCCCTCTTGCTTCCTGAGAGATCGGGACACTCAGACTGCTTCACTCCCCCCCCCCCCCTCCTCTTGTACCGGGAGAGATAAGATTCAATCTCCGAGCCACCGCCCTCCCCCCTGCTCTTAGTAGAGAGACTCAGATACCCAGGCTCACTAACCATGAGCTGCCCAATCCAATGGTAGGATTCCTTTATGAAAATAACCAAACACTTTTTATAACAAAAAAGGTTTAATAAAGAAAAGAGAAAACTTACACTAAGACCACTTTACAGATATAAAGCTTCCTAACCCCTCTCTCTGAAAAGGCTAGGGACACTTTAATCAGGTACAAACTTTAGTCTAATTTTAGAAATAGAAGGGTGCACATCTCTCCCACAGCTAGGAGAGAGGATAAAAGTGTCTTCATAGCTGAAGAAGAGGTCGAGTCATCCCAAAGCTCTGGGAAGAACTGACCCTGACTTCCTGGTTCTTCCTTGAGGTCGGCTGCTCTGACGTCACCCCTCTCCCCCTCAGTTAACCCCTAACAGGTAAAACAACACTCCAAGGCACTTCACACTTATTACACTAGTTTAAAAACTCAAGCTGTTTTCTAAATCTATATAATAGTGTGAAAGCGTCTCAAAATCCAAATTCTTTCCATGTTCTTCCCACTTTCCTTTTAATGATAAGAAACCAGGACAGGATTACAGAGAATAATTCTAATGCTGCACTCGTTGACATTAATGTTAGTTTTGCCATGTGCCCCAAATCTTTCTTTAAATATGTATAATTAAGTAATTGCTGGAAGTAATTTTGGTTAATTTGGTTGCCATTTACTTACTCTTTGTAATTACAGATATGGGGCCAGATTAAAACAAATAAAGGAAGTATTTCTTCACACAACACACATTCAACCTGTGGAACTCCTTGCCCAAGGCTGTTGTGAAGGCCAAGACTACAACAGGGTTCAAAAAAGAACTAGATAAATTCATGAAGGATAGGTCCATCAATAGCTAATAGCTAGGATGTGCAGGAATGATGTCCCTACCCTCTGTTTGCTAGAAGCTGGGAATGAGCGGCACCAGATGAATCACTTGATTACCTGCTCTACTCATTCCCTCGGAAGCACCTGGCACTGGCCACTGTGACTGTAGAGAGGATACTGGGCTGGATGGACCTTTGGTCTGACCCAGTAGGGCCATTCTTATGTTATTATGACCAGCAGAACGGGTTATGATATCAGGTAAGATAAAAATAGAGGACATAAACCATCAGAGTATAAACTGACTGCCTATGAGTCGAAATTAATTTCTTCTGTGAATGTATGATAGTGTAATTCTCCTGTACAGCGGTTTTACTCTCCAAAATATCTGATTGTGGCTATTCACAAGGAATCCTATTGTGCGGTCACTGGCTTTGCGTTTGCATGCCTATTTGGTTAGCTTTGAGAAAGTCAACTTAGGGAGAAGGTGGTCAGTAAACTAGGAAAATACATTTGTTCCTTGACCCTCTTTGCCTATCAGTAGAATGCACTAAAAATGTCAAAGGTGGTTGCTGCTATGCCTCTTCTGCTTGGAATTTCACAAGCACAACATGTCAAGCCTTTCATGCATATTTGCACATTTGAAAGCAAAAAAGCAACGTTACCCTGAAAGTTCACAGGAAAGCAACATTTTAGGGTGTTAAAATGCTTGAAATGACATGGTGAATATTTTCACAGAATCCCTGTCACTGATTACTCTGACTTTTTTTTTCTCTTCCAGTAAGCAAATGGATCAAAACAGTTTTTTTCCATCTGAAACTGTATTCTCACAGTAGTTTTTTATGTAACAATAGGCAGAATCATTTTTAAGCATTGTGTGGACTTCCTATAAGCCATAATTTGGGTTTTTATTAAACTAAACCTTACTGATTATTAAATCCAAACCTAAAGTCATGGAACTATGCTAATTTACACCAATTAAGGATCTGGTCCAAAGGGTTAATTGTCACAGGAAAATGACAACGTGTTTAATACCATTTGATTTAAAATAAGTGAGTATGGATAATTATGTAATAGATTTCACTTTGCAATACTATTACAATAATGAAACCTTATCTGTATTTAGTCATGCATGTACAGAACATAATCTATTTTACATATGTAGATCATGAACACGTATGTAGATCATGCTGGCAGTGGAAAAGTTAGTGACTACCTCATTGGAATTCCATGCACCCAGTTCTCTTTTTAACAATAAAAAAAATGCCAACCTTCCTTAATATTTTATAGTCCTTTATGAGCTTTGTTAATAAACTGAAGGAGAGAATAATATATAACCAGTGGTATACTGTCAATTATAATAAGAGAATTATTTAAGCAAATTCACTGAGCCAGCAAACTAATTGGAGTATTTTATCTGAACTGATTAAAGGAAATATATTTGCTTCCCATGATTATTTTTTTCCATTGCTGGAACTCAATTAATCTAAGTCTACGTGTATATATTAGTACTCGAATGGTACCATTTTATTACTGAGTTTTTAATAATGCAAAGTTAATATTGGAAGCAATGTTAACATTGACTTAAATCAAGATACAACTAGTCCTATTGCTAAAAGAAAACTGTTGTCAACATATTGTCATTGCTTAAATTAGGTAAAATAAAGTTAAATAATTGGCATAATAATAGAACTTGCTAACTGTAACTCTTCCTGGCATTTGTTCTTTTGCTGATAATGAAATAACCAGCAAATGAACAGTCGAGAAAAATGTGTGAAGCCATAATGGTTGCCAATAAAAAAAGTCATCAAAATAAGCTGCATGATTTAAGACTGGCAAGTAGAGAGCATTACCTTCATGGGAGAGACAGTGAGGAGAAATCCACCATTAGGAAAAGAAAACCAGCTGGTCAATCTGAATTGTTTGGAGGGGAGAAGTACTCAAAGCTGAAAAGAAGGGAAGGAACAGAATCAGCACCAGAGTTCAGAGGAGAAACTCAATTGCTATCCATGAAAAGTTGAAAAGTGTTAACTTTAGGGGAGAGTTCAAAATTGTGTTGTGGTAGATAGGAAAAATCCCATATGGCGGGATACAATCTAATTAGGATGAAACATCCTATTCCCACCCCCAGCCACCACCTCAACTGTCAGCTTTGTTATGAAAAATGACTTCCACCCAAACCTAGTGAGTTTTAAAGTGCTTGCTAGCAGGGTAATCACAGCAGGAGGTTAAAGGGGCTATTATGCTGACAGCTGGAGGTTTTATGAGCCTACAGAATGTCAATTGTTTGATTTTACATGAAATATAAATGAAATGATAAACAAATAATAAATTGTATCAAATTTAAAAAAATCAGGATTCTATATTTCAGAGGTATTTGTAGGTACCAAGATGCTAATTCAGGAGGTCATTCTTTATTCAGGAAAGTGTTTGAGCACATATTTCAGTCCTCTGAAATCAATGGGTTTTAAACATAATTAAATTTAAGCATGTGCTTAAGTGCTTTTCTGAATGTTGGCCCAAATCACCAACTTGCTGATGCAGCAGTCAAGAAGCATTTTTATAAACTTCTAAAAATCTAGCTCACTTAATGGATTGTTTATAGAGTTTCTAAGACTATCATTGATTTAGAAGCTCATTCCCAGAAACAGGATATTTATATGAAATCTAGATCCTCCACTCCACCTCAGCTAGAGCTATGCATGTTGCAGGATTTGGAGTGGTGGCTGCTCTAATTTACATTTAGTTTCCCACCAGTGGAATCACTAGATACTGAGGGGAACAAAAATGGGAATAGCATTGGCATGAGATCTAGCTCAAACTACTTTCCTTTACAACACTAGACAATGCAATCTCAAAAGTGTTAAGTTAAAATACTTTATCTGGCTGTTTCTCTCCTAAGTGTTCAACAAGTGTTCCAAAAGACTAGGCCAGATTCTCTATTGCCTTATGCACTGCTGTGCAAAGTGGTTGCAAAGTAATACTATTCTGATTCCATAAATGGCCATATAAGGTGGAAGTAAAGAGAATCAGACCCTTTGTTTTGCCTTTTCTCTATATTCCCTGTAGACTAAATATTTCAATGTGGCTCCATGTGGGCATAGATCACAAGGTGGGCCTAATTTTGATCTTGCACCAGTCCCTACCCTGATATCAATGGAATTACACTGGTATGAAGGGGAGCAGAATCAGGTGCATTGCAACAAAATGCCTTCAGAGCATAACTGCAATAACACCATCATCAGTGGGCTTTATTTACCCCACCCATTTAAAAATGCTAGCTCAACCAATCTTGTAGTTTTATGGTTCAACACAGTTTGGCAGGTAGAGACTGGTTTTAAACAGGTACAGTTTGCTTTGTGCCACAAAAAGTGGAAACTTCTCTCTGTCGAATAAAAAAATGTGTGACGGAAATGACTACCAATTCATAAAATAATTCAAGAATTGTGATACGTGGTATGACAAATGATTGTATCTTTTGATTGTTTCTTGTTAACACTAGGCTTTTCATATATTCCAGACACTTCCATATAGATGTTGGTTTTTCATGTGTCATGTGATCTAAGGATTTGTACTGTTTAGTTAAAGCAGTGCCACACTAGGAGGGGTGGTACAGTTAGGCTTCTATTGTGGTATACTTTATACCACTGTATCTGATTTCTGTACAGGAAGTTAAATTAACACTACCAATTTAAGACAGCTTTATAAGCACAGTGGTAGACAAAGCCACTTAAATAATAAATGACTATAGCTCTTAACTAGAAAAGAATAATCTAGCTGTCTCAAAGCACTTTACCAAAAAACAAACCAAACCTCTTCACTTCGAGTGCTGCTTAGATTCCTACGCACTGTGCCTCCCTGCTGCCATGCAATAGGCATCTGCCTCCAGGGTCCCTCTTCTAAACCTTTCACTGATGATATTATGGAGCTTTAACAGGTAATTAGACGAGGGCTTCAAATCTCATATGTTCTGTATCTTCCCAGCATTTGAACTATCCCAGAATGACCTGCACATTTGTGTCCCCCTCCCCCCCCAAACTTCCCTTCCTCCCAAAAATCCCCTGAGAGTACTGAAGACAGATTTGAAGAAAACACTGAGCTCAGAAGCTGCTAGCAGCCCTGCTGAGACTTGACTTTGGATCTGTAGGATATCCTCAAAAATGAGAAGCCTGTAATTAGGAGAGCATTAATGCTGTTGGGATGCTGTGGTAGACAGTGTTGTGTAAACCTGAAGATGAACTCCCTGTTGTGCTCCCTGATCCACAGGAAGGAAACTTTGTGCTCTGTATTCTGTCAACATGGTCCTCATTAAGGTTTAGATGCTGTTCTTCTTACCTAATCTCATTCTCATTAAGGTTTAGATGCTGTTCTTCTTACCTAATCTCATTCTCATTAAGGTTTAGATGCTGTTCTTCTTACCTAATCTTACTAGCATCTAATTCTGCTAGTTATTGTTTCATTCCATTCAGGAGCTCTGGCCAAAATATAACCGCTATTGGGTTTTGAAAAGCACACACTTAAATGAACATAAAACAACAGTTGGTTGTATTTGGATCCACGTTTGGTCCCATTTTTTCCCCCCAAACCAAACAAATATCCCTAGGGAAATCCTCTATAGATATTACCAAAGCCTCCCTTCTATTGTACACACTTAACCCTTTCTGAAATAAAACAGTTTTAATACCTCTGTAAGTGATACATTATTGTGTGAAGGGTTCCATTTACTTATTTGACATGTTGTTAATTAGACACGGAAATAATCTGAAAGGTAAAAGTGAGTAAGTGCCATATACAACCTAAAAAAATAATCAAATTAGTAGTAGTACAGGTGTAGTCCAGGTGCCCGATCCCGTCTGATCTTGGAAACTAAGCGGGGTTGGGCCTGGCTAGTACCTGGATGGGGGACCTCCTGAGAATACTAGGTGCTGTAGGCTAACACCTGGCAGTAGGTATAAAATGCCTCCAACGACAGGTGGCGCAACGCATCGGTTGGAGTATACCCCGGTCGTATCACTGGTCTTGTCCGAGCCCCGAAAGGAGGCGGACATGCTGACCAAAGCGGACCCTGCCATAGTGCGGGACTAACGCTAAGAAAAACAACAACATATGTAGTTCAGGGGAAGGAATGCCTAAGCTATCTCTTCATGTTTCTAAAAGCAGGTACATACCTCTATTTTTCCATGCCATGATTTATCTACCTAAGTCTTTATAACTCATCCATCATGGTGGTATCTGAGCACTATTTTTGTCTGCTGTTGGAAATTCCCATTTTGCTTTGCTTTTGTTTAGTTTTCCTTAAAAGCGGAGTTATCTTTTCACTACTAAACATTGAGCTTGAACTATGGGTATACCTGACTATTAGTATGAAAGTAATAATGGTGTATCAGACTACACCACACATATGTTTATGAGGGTTTCATGTTTTGCTCATATTTGCTGGGTTAAGGTTTACTCTATATACTGTTTTATGTTCTTTAAGCTGAAAACTTTTCTTGCCAGTTTGAAACAATTTCTAAATTGGAAAATAAACCGTTTTGCTTTTGGACTGACCCAGAACCTAAACTGTAGTGCTGTGTTTGTAGTATGGGATTAGAGTCTTCTTCCATACTCAACCCCCCAAATTTGAAAGGATTCAGATCTAATGGTGATTTCAAAAGTCATTGTAAGTAAGGTGCCTAATTTATGTAAACATTTTTGAAAACCCCATCCTAAGATTCTAGTTTTACTCCTATCTGCCATCTGTACTATACAGTAAGCTCATACCAGTACTTTATGAATCTTTTCTTATTTCATGTGGTTACAGGAAAATGGGAAGAAGGAGAGTGTGTGTGAGTGAGAACAGGGGACTTTCAAGCCTGAGTACATCATAGCATTCACTAATAGCTATTGTCGAACCACCTGGCCTATTGGCAGACTTTTTCATCTCTGATTTTATATCATCAGCGTCATCATATAGTAAGCTGTCTTAGGCCTCAATCTTACGTGCATGTTTAACTTTTAGGCACACAAATGTTATGCAATCAGTAGGAGTGCTCATGGATTTAAGGTTAAGCACTTAGCCTTGGTCTACATTAGGGGGGGGTGGAGGGATCGACTTAACATACGCAACTTCAGCTACATGAATAGTGTAGCTGAAGTTGACGTATTCAGGTCGACTTATCTCGGCATCTTCACAGCACTGAGTAGCTCCGCTGTTGACTCCACCTGCACCTCTAGGCATGGTGGAGTTCCAGAGTCAATGGGAGAGCACTCAGGGATCGATTTATCATGTCTAGATGAGACATGATAAATCAATCCCCAAAAGATAGATCTCTACCTGCCAACCCAGTCAGTAGTGTGGACCTGGCCTTAGATAATTTTTTCCAGGATTGAGACTTTCACATACTGTTTTTGAAATATAACATAATATTCACAGGTTGCAGTGGATAGGCATAGAGACATGTTATGGTAAGTCACCATGCCTCTTAAGATATTCCAGTATATCTCAAAGTAATACTATTTCAGAATAGAGAATACTTAAAATATGGAATTGTATCTCTTCTCATGCTTCTATCTCCTTAATAAAATTAATTTAAATTTAATTTAACACAACTATTAATTCAAATAATCTATTGTCTATTGTACTTATCAGGTTGAATAAAGACCCCAGTAAAAGATTTTGCTACAGCAGAAGAGAGGAGAACCACAGTTTTTACATTGTTTGCAACCTTATGGACAGTCTGAATGCTGTTTCATAGTTTTGTGTATTGTCAGCAATGCCTTCTGAACATCATCGGCAGTCAACAGACAGCCAGGAGTCAGCTCTTTAGGGTTCTCTTCAGAATCCTCTCCTGGCTCATTTACTTTCAACATGTTGGCAGACAGCCGCAACCTGTAAATTGACTACATCCCAGCATCGGTGTGGTTCCTCTAAGAGTCAATCAATATGTAGGCCTCTGAATAAAAATGGCCAATTTTTCAGAGGCTCTGAGCATCTATTCCTTCCACTGATGTCATTGGGAGAAATCAGCATTTAATGACCTGCAGGCACCTCTGAAAATCAGGCCACTCTTCTTTAAATGACTGAATATCACTTTACTGTAGGTACCTAACTATAGGCACATTAGAATGAAAATGTTGGCCAAAGTCCTTATGTGCCACTGTCATGAGGAAGAGGCACCAAAGCATGCAAAAGAAGCTGTGGGCCCGAGAATTAATGAGAACAGTGTTTCAATATGATGAATATATATTTATATAGTTCTCTCTACAGTTCATAAATTCACTATAGTAGGAATCACATATTTTGTGTTTTCTATTTTACAAAAAGTATAATGGAATGTAATATATTGGGAAATATCTTGAGTTCTGTTCTATTTACATAAGTGATTATATTTCAAAGACTTGAAAAAAGCCTAAATATTTTAAGAGCTTAGATATGATTCATAAGTGCATTGAGTCGCTGCTTTGAGGCAGTTTTGAAGCCAATTAGATTGCTCTGCAAGCATTACAATATTTGTCTCTCTTGGAAAGATGAGGTTAAAGGAAGGTATTAACTTTAATTAAGTAATATAATGACTCACTATATAACTATAAAGAGTGCAAGAAGCATTTCTCAGAAATTCCTTCTTGCTCAGTATTGCAAATGTTAAAAAAACAAACCCACCAAGTATTGTGTGTATGTGTTGAGGGGAAAAAAATGTCACTTTCATTTCAGGCAAAGCACAAGGGGCAAATAAAATGGTCTTTACTGTCAGATATTTTTGTGAGGGTGACTTTTTTGTTATTTTTTGCCTTTTTATATGAGTATAACATGAAAACCTGACCATGTGTCTAGAAAGTTACAGTAACAAGAAGTAAATGCAGAAACCAGTAGCAATTGTGTAATCCGTTTATTTGACTTTGTATGTTTCAGCATATCACTTAGAAATTAGTGGGGACAGGAAGAAATAATAACTTTAACTGCTAAGGCCAGCCCTGGGGCACACTCAGGAACCAAAGGGGTTCATAGAGAACCTAGTATGCTACAAAAAGGTTATGTGGACTGCAGAGAAAAAGAAATGGGTGACCATGGCACATTATAACCATAAAGCCATGCAGATGAATGGCTGTTGTAAAGCAGCTTAGCATCTCTGGCCCCAAGTGTTTTGCAGTCTCTTAAAGGTATCAGGAAGGATGATCTTCTACTTTGTTTATTGGTTTCTCATGTGATGTAACATGTTAGCAAATAAAAGAAGAGAGAATGATCTGACATACTTTAACCGCTCAGTTGCTTCAGGTGCTAACTATGAATGGAGACTCTGATACTCCCTGTTTTAAAAGGTGTAAATGCAAAACAAGAGTTAAAAAGAACCTCTCCGATTCAAAATGGAAACCTTCCAGGACACACTCTCCTCACTTGAAGATAGGCTTGAAATACAGATCTCCAAAATTAATAAAATATCTGTTTGCTTAAGTAGTGCTCTAGTATATTTTTGTATCTCTCTTATTTGGATGTTTAATTGGAAGTAATGTAATGCTAAACAGATTGCTAGTACTAGTGGGGAAACAAGGCTTGATTGGAAAATCAGGTTCAGTTATACAAAATTGGTGATTTTATGGAATTATTCCTGTAAGCAGGGCTAGATCTTGACATCTGCCAAGTATATGAATATAGAGATTCCTGTACTTTCTGGGACCCCTTCCTTGCATGTACCTACAAACGTCTTTGGCTCTAATTTCCCCAATCCACTTCCTGAGGGTAGTAACAATCATGCTCTCCTCTGAGTGTTGGGCAAGGAAGGAGAATGTGGTCCTGATCCTTCTCATCTCCTTTGGGTTGATTGGCACCCACATGAGTACTGGCTGGAGAGTACAGGTACTGAGATTGTGCGTGAGTTGGCGGTTAGAGAGGCGAGCAAAAAGATAGGTGGTGATGTGATTTTTGCCTGGGATTCGTACCATCATTTTCATCTGCACAATTCAAACAAGAAATTCTGCAGGATTGAGTCTTTTCTTACACCATTTGAAATAAATGACAACACTTATTGATTCCAATAGGAGCAGGATTGGGCACCTCCCTTTCTCCCTCTCATGTGCCCCCCTTCCCTCAAAATCCCCTCAAGAGATCTTAACTGGGTTGGGCCTTCTGAACCTCCCACTCCCCTCCCCCCAAAAATTCCTTCTATTACTTTTTCCCCAGTGAGCAAAATAAGTATTAAAAAAGTACTATAGTATGTAGTATAGTAGAGGTGTAAAAAACAGTATCAAAATCTTCATGGCATTTATTTTTATATCCCCTAATTAAGAAGACAGCAAATTGATTTGAATAAATAACAATCCATAATTTAAATAATAATTTGCAAAAAAGAATCTGTGTCAAGTTTTGGTAAAATTTAAAAGAACAAGTAATAAGTGCCTTTAAAATGGGGACTGTAATAGAAATGCAGACAGATCCTTAAATATAGCAGCAGTAATAGTCATCTCTATAATAGAAAATGTCTAATATCATGCATACATTTTTCAGGGAAATTACACTGCAGAAGTTACCAGATGGCACATAAGTTATATACAGTTTTCTACTGAATTAAGATTGGGGGAGCTCAAGAGAGAAGCTGTTAAATGAAGCTTCCTGTACATAAACTATGAAATCTAAAGAAGTAAGCAAAAATACTCTTGTTGAGGGAATAGTTATAATAGTAGTAAAGTAAGTAATGGAACGCTAAGGGCCTGATTTTCAAAACATGATCATTAACAGAGTCTTGTTAACATGCTGTTTCCAAGATGATAGTAAATGGTGTTGAAAAATTACTGTTATTTGCATTAAAACAGACACATACAGAATACAAAAATCTCTGTTTAGTGATCAGCTGAGTCTGTTAAAAATTGTTTTGAACTTTTAGTGTCTAAAGCTTCTCCATTCCACTCTTTATAGACAAGCATAATAATCAAATGCCAACCTTATTTAACTAATTCTTTTGGTACTGAGTAAACCTGCTACAATCTCTCTTTCAATGGCAAGTTAGATTAACAGACAAAATTGGTGGTGGAAGAGCATACGAGCAATGAATAATTTTGGCAGTTGATTAAATGATTTGATAACTGCAAAAGAAATGTGTAAGCACATTGTTTTGCCATAAATATTATTCCTATTACACAGTAAGAGAGCAGAAAAGGAAATAGAATGCCGTTTCTTGCTGTGGGAGCTTGCCACCACTGGTAGAAGTGACAAGGGACCGTGAGGGTGTGAAGGGCTCACTGTTGGGTTACAAACCGACCTCTTGATTGCTCTCCCAAATCTCAACGTTATTTTTTATAAGTAAATTACTATTGTTATGGTTATGAAGGATACTTTCTGAGGTTGGTGTAACCAATGCAGCAATGAGTTCTCCGAGAATCTGAAACAATAGCTCCATCAATGCACCATTCATTTTAATGGGTGTCAACGCAGATGCTGATGATAGTACTTTCAATATCAACATTGATAACTATTTCAGCTCTCAGTAAAGCATGTAAGGCCTGGCTTATACTAGAAAATTTAGTTGGCTTAACTGCATTGCTCAGAGGTGTGAAAAATCCACATCAGAGTGGCATGGTCAAGCCAACTAACCCCTCATGTAGACAGTGCTAGGTCAATGGAAGAATTCTAGCTACTGCTTCTTAGGGAAGTGGATTACCTATGCTGACATGAGAACCTCTCCCATTGGTATATGTGGTGTCTATGCTGAAGCACCACTGCTGTAGCATACCCTAAGAAAAGAGGACAGCTCATATTATGAATATTGACACCAACTTTGGGGGGGGGGGGCAGTTGGTATTGATTTCAGTTCCTGAAGAGGAGCTCAGCTTTCAAAATGTTGGGGAACACTACAGATTATGCTGATAATTTGCACACACAATTGGCAACGATTGCAAATCAGCAGAGCTCTGAACTTTTGGAGAATGAAGCTGCTCCTTTTTTTGTGGTTTCTTTTCCTTCCAATGGATTCATCTGTATGCATCTGCATCCTGTGCCTGGGTACCTATGACAGCAGTGCAGTGTGGGGATAATCTGTAATCTAGCACAGCGATTGGAATAGTGACTGTGGCATGGGCTGTGCTACCCATGGGTGTGGGCCAAATTCATTCTCTCTCAACCCCTTTTGCACAGAGTCCTTTTATTCTAGTTTTGTAGAGGTGAGAGAAGGGGAAGGGTGAATTTCATCCAATTAGCAGATTCCACTCTACGTATAAAATAGTAAATTCATTGCCAGATTAATTTGGGAAATATGGGAAAAAAGATGTTTGTAATTGTCCGTATTCTGAGTATAAGGCCAGATTGTGCTTTGCAACTAAGGGGTATGAAGAGTTCTTCCTCCTTGTGTAAATGTGAGTGCCTACCCCAGCTCTGCCCCTAATGCTCCTGGTGGACAAAGGCTAGAATCTGCAAAGGGGGCAGGGAGAAGTACCAGGGCCCTTTCAATTTTCTGTACCTGCTGCAGGTCAGACGGTGGATTGGGGGTGGCAATGCATGGCACAATTGGTTCCAGGAGTAGCAGAGGCTGCTGTTCTGTGTGTGCTCCTTTAGTGCTCCCACAACACTGGCATAATGCACAGGGAGCTGCCTCCTGGGCCCCTTCCCTCCCCCAAAAGACATACAAATGTCAAACATACACACTGAAGCTTAAAAGCCCCAATAGACCTTTAGAGAGCGATTGCCTAGATCTCTTTGCAAGGTAAGGAATAAGGCTGTACAAAAAAATCCTGGTATTTAGACTGAGGTAAATAGACATAAGGCTTGATCCTGATCTCACTTGCACTTGTTTTCCACTGATTTAACTGAATGTTTCTCCGGACACAATGGTGTAATATTGATCAGAATCAGGCTCTTACTCTTTGCATTACAGGTGTAACTCTCCTCAGAATCACATTCCTATGTGTGCATGGTTGGAGTCGGATAGTATCATTTTAATTAATGCATCTGCACTGTACCCATTAAACCTGCAGGCTGTTTTATTACTCTGGGCTACGATTTTAGTAGAAGCACCACAGCTTTTTAAAAGCTTGTTCCTGTCAAAAATGCTTTATGAATTTTTGGATAGTCTTACAACCAAAACTACTTCTGTAGGACAGAGACTGGATTATCTTTAACTGGGCACAGTTTATTCGCCATTCGGAGACTATGAATACAGTTGGGAAGCCTCAATCCCTAGCCTCATGTGGTCTTTATTGATGATTTTTAGTAATAATCTTGCAGATAGTATATAAGGCTTAATGATCAAATCAGTTCTTTATTGGACTGGGATAGATTTCCTGTAGATTTATGTAAGTCACTGAACGTTGTGAGATTTATGTTCTCAGTTATCTGATATATTTTTCTCCCATCACACTTAGCACTTGGATACATACAATGGATGTATTAGTGGGTTATTTTTATGCTGTTATATTTTTGTGTTAGAGCTAAAGGTAGGAAAATAACTGAACAAAAGGAACACTCAACCTAGTGTCTCCTTGAGGGAGGAGGCAGTGTTTCCTAGTGGCTAGACTGCTGGATTGGGACTGGGATTGCTGGGTGACCTTGAACAAGTCACTTCACCCCTTGGTGACAGTTTCTCCATCTTTGAAATAGGAATAATCATACTGACTTCCTTTGTAAAGTGATTTGAGATTTACTGATGACAGGTGCTATTCAGGAACATGGTGGTAGTGTTTAAGAATAATATTTATTATTTTAAGCCCCTGATTCAGCAAAGCATCCCTATTCAAGGCATAGGATTTGAAAGCACACATCATGAATTTCCTAAATTGCAATGTATTTAGGCACACACTTAAGCAATGTCCTTACTTGGGTCTATATTAGAGAGCAGCTACCAGCAGGATATTCAAGGTCCCTATATCCTGAATTTACTGTCCCCTTTAATTTACCAGAACCCGGATTTGCTGCTAATTAGGGAATACTGCAAGGCTCTCCTGTCTACCCAGGCTGATCCAGGTGGTGGATGCTGAATGGGGACTTGGGGCTGATGACTGAGGAGAGGCTTCTGTTAGCAAAGTCTCTGTGTAACTGCTTTTAGCTTTAATTGTTGTTTAATTGTTGTTTTTTGTCCATGTGCTCAGAGGCTGCTATTCCGCATATTTTGAAACTAGAGGAAGGAAGAAGTGAAGTATTCACATAATATTGTAATCAAGAACTGAAAACATAGGAAACTCCAAAATATGCCAAATAGTTTTGAAATAGTTGGGTATTCTGGTATAGTAATTGACTAGCTTTTTTCCAAACATGGTATTTTTCAGATTTCTCCCACAATCATTCATCTCATGTATTCCATTAATTCACTGTCATTTTAGAACATACATGGAGTTGATATCAGTTTGTCATAGAGATTTTGCTACTAGATCTCAGGTCACAGCAATATCTTGCCCCATTTCATCTTGTCAGGCTTATTCAATTCTAGTGTTTTGTCCCAGATGAGTCAACCCATCTCAGTTGCTTGAGATAGTGCAATTTATTGAGATCCAGAACATCTACTTTGTGATGGGAGGTTGAATGTTGTTATAATAATGGAGCTTTTAGAGTTGAGTTAGAATTACATTTTCCCATCCATCTGAATTAAGAATAGACAATAGCAGCAATGAACTGACAAGTTCACTGACAGAAATGTCTGAACCTTGCATACTCTTCTTCACAAAACACAAGCTCTCCAGTATGTCTCAGACACATTGTGACTTTTCAGCTATATTTGCACTTCTAATAGAGGGAATGTTTCACAAAAAGTGCTGTGTACCATGTAGACCTTATGGTATCTTGTTACGATTAATCCAACATTTGGTCACTTAACAAAAAAAAATGGTAAGAAGTTAGATAAAACAGGAATCCAGCGACATGATTTCTCAGTTCAGTCCCATGTTTTGCGGGATCTATATCTATATCTATATATGTAGTACATTGGTCTTATCTCCCCCTTTGGAGGTGCAATTTGAACTTTTTCACCTACAAAATAATTGGTTGATATAAATTGGAATACTTGCTAATTTGGGGCCAGGTACTTATATTCATGTTCCTATTAAGTAACACCTTGCTAATCAAGTTGTCCCATTATGGGCTAACTCATGATGTAAAGTACTAGTAAGTGTGAGCAAATGTAGCATCTAGCCCAGCCGGATTTGTATTTGCAATCGGTCATTAGAGGAGAAAGGAGAGGTCAGGGTGGTGCTTCATTCAGTTGAAATGTACATGTTTTAAATATTGTACCCGGTGTTGCAACTGTGATCTCAGTTGTGAACTCCAAAATGCATGTGCATCTTTTAAAGGGTCACTTAGAATCCCCAAGAGGAAGGAACACATTTTCAGAAAAGAACGTCTCTCTTCTGGAAGGTTACTTGTTTTCAATACATCACATCACACTGTAAAGTGGACACAACAAAATGTGGTGAGCCAAGATGCTACCATGACAGCTCTTCAGTAAAGAAAGATTTACAATGGAAGATAAAACACATATTTCATTTGATTCCAAACTTCAAGTTTAAATCAATTAAGATTAGAAAGTAACTGTCATCTTCCCTTTGAGAAATGACTGATTTCCATCAGTGTTTATGCCTCCTTTTATTAAAGGAACTTATTGCTGCCTTTGAATATTTCAAATATTCTAACCAAATATTGAAGTGGACAAAAATGTACAAAGCATCATGCTATTTACTTAGTAAATGAATAGGCTTTTTTGAAGGTTTGCTATACAGAGACACTGCACAATAAAGCTTATTAAAATTGCTGTAATGTAACAAAGAGATTAAATGCATTATCTTCAATATGACAGCTACATTTTGTTCTCTAGAGAGAGTTTTGAAGCATTTACTCCCTGCCAGAAAAACTTTTGGTCTGACACACTGAAGCTTCACACAAGAAATAATAATGTAACTACTAGACCTTGTCATGAATAATTCATAATTTCTAATTTCATCTGAGGCCTGTCATTACAAATTAAGTTACTGGTAAATTTAATGGCAAATACTGATTTGAATGAGATAAAGGCTTTTTTTTCTTCATCAAAAATTAAAATACTGGGAGTAATTATGGAAATTAAGCAAAGGATAGCCAGGCACTCTTTTTAACCATTCAGATTACACTGAACCCTATCCGAGCCACTCAGTAATGATTTCTCTTTCTCTTGAACATTATTATTACTAATAATATGAAATCAATGGATTATGGTGAATGGCTTTGAAAGTAGAACAGCATTTTAGAGACTAAAAGTATTCTCCATGGAATACAATTACCCCCAGCAGATCCAAAACCTCAGCTGTTCTAATTATGTAAAGCATTTTAAAACTCATAGTTACATGCTTGGATGAAAAAAGAGGAGTGTTTCTGAGACCTCTCACTAATACTTTAGATTGATACTCCTTAAGGAACTGATCCAAAGTCCAGTGAGGTCAACGACAGTCTTTCCATCAACTTTAACATGATTTGGATCAGGCCAAAATTTTGTTGCCTCGGTATCCTAAGGCCTGGTTTGACATGAGTAGGACCCTACCAAATTCATGGTTCATTTTCATCAATTTCATGGTCATATGATTTTACAAAATTTAATGTCATGATTTCAGCTATTTAAATCTGAAATTTCACAGTGTTGTAATTGTAGGGGTCCTGATCTGAAAAGGAATCTTGGGTGGTCACAAGGTTGTTGGGGGGAAGAGGGTGTTGCAGTTCTGCTACCCTTACATCTGTGCTGCTGCTGGCAGTGGCCCTATCTTCAGAACTGGGCAGCTGAAGAATGGAGGCTGCTGGCCAGGATCCCAGCTCTGAAGGCAGTGCCACCTTCAGCAGTACAGAAGTAAGGATGGCATGATATGGTATTACCACTCTTACTTCTGAAGAGCTGGGCCCTCAGCAGCCGCCACTCTCTGGCTGCTCAGCTCTGAAGTCAGCAGTGCAGAAGTAAGGATGGCATGGAATGGTATTTCTCATCACAGAAGCGCAAACCTTCCTCTAGCCACCTGCTTTTTGAGGAACATTGCTGCTACCAAAGATGGGATGCCAAGCTCCCTGGTTTTCCTACCTGTTTCTATGCCCACTCTTTGCTGGCATCAGCAGATAAGCAGTTCCCATTTTGGGTCAGGAGATTCACTGGTGGTTTAGAAGAGAATCAGTTTCTGCTGTGGGAAACTGAAGAGGAGCTTATAGCTTTTTGTTAGTACTCAAAGAAGCAGGAAGTTCTCCTGGTGCCATGATTGAAGAATCAGTTAGGTTTTTGCAATATCTGGGGTTCCACAGGCCTTCAGTTTCCTAAAAATTGACTCTGGGCAGTTACAGAGGGAATTATATTTAGTCAAAGATTTTTATGAGAAATCAATTTGGCTTTCATTATGGAGGCTATCTACTGCTCCACAATGAAAAGGGATTGCAGACTCACTTTTCTTTCCTTTGTTAGTGAAGGCTGGGATTCATTTAGTTGCTTGATCAAAAACTGATTTTGCGTCGGAGTGGGAAGGAGAGTGGCAGTAATCATTGGGTTTTTTGGGTGTAGAAGTAGCTTTGGAGAGGCAGTTGAGCAAGCAGCAGGAGACTTTGCTTTCTGCTTTGGTCTCTGATTAGAGTAAACTCTGGTGGCAAAGATATTTTGTGGGACCTGGATGTTAATACTGAGATTCTTGAAAGAAAGGAAAGCCTGCATGCTGTTTGACTACCTCTGTTCCAGGTCTGATGTTTAAGTACAAATAAAATAAGCTACATGTAGAATATACATTATATTTATAATTTATTTTACTTCCAATGAGAACCTGATCTACAAAGTCAAGACATCTGCTATTGTTTGGAAAAGGGCTGACGCTGCTATCAGAAAGGGATGCTGGTTTGAGAAGATGGGGAAACACAGCACACATGTTTAATTTTAAACATCTGAGGATTGAACTCAATAAGTTTACTTGTGTATTTAAATTTAAGTTTATAGTGTATAGTGTTAAGCTTATAATGTTTGCAAAATCAATACCATAATGATTGCCTCTATGCTTGTTTGCGAATATAAATATTGATATATGCATTCATGTGTTTGTGTGTGTGTGTATGTACACAGAGAGAGAGATGAACAAAACAAATGCAGGTTTAACTATTGGAACAATTATATTAATTCATATATAGAATAAGCTTGACATATTGATAGATACTCTAGTATTTAGGGGGGAGAGAGAGGAACAATATTTTCTACTCCAGGAGGATGCATAACAAATGCACAAATAAAGAAAAGTTCAGACTTGGGAAACCTGCCGGCAAACACTGCAATTCTCCTGTGGGTCCTCTGTATTCTGAGCATGTAACTGTAGCTTTGTTTTTGATGTTCTTTGAGCCCTGCACATTTTAGTACCCAGAACTGCAGTAAATTGAGTGTCTGACAGCTCTTGAAATCCATGTTCTGTTGCTTTCAGGTTGAATACATTCTGAAATCAATGAAAGAACATGTACAATTTTTATACATGTTTAATATATTTCTACAAGAAAAGGTCAAATGAAGTGGAACATTTCATTTTCAGTGATCTTATGTTTGTGGTGGCAGACACGAATTATGATGATCAGATGAAGCTGGTAGGCTTAGATATTCTTGAGACTGCTAGAAATTTATATGCCTTGGTGAGATTACAATAATAATAGAACAATATCACAAAACTATAATATTTAAAATCACAGATAAATTAACCTTTGCACCTAATTTACTGCTTGAAGAACATACGAGGCTCCAATTAATGATTTATCTATTTAACCAGAAGGTTTACTTTACAATGACTAAATGCTGGAGGTGCTCTTAGCACACCTCCCTTGCTAATTGGTATGCACATGGGGTGGTAACAGTGCTGAGTATATAAGAAGGGCATCCTCATCTGTATGGTACTAATCGACCAGAATGGCTGCTTAAAGGAGGATTAAAAATAAATGAAGCCATTTATGATAAAGGGTATGAATTGGAATGAAATATTTATTTTAGCAGTATAAAGAAACTATAAGGGAATCAGTGGGCTTGTTTCTAATATCACTTACACCAGTATGCATTTTTCTTTTCCACTGATGTTTTTTAATTTCATTTTTTGGTGAAATCTTCTGTAGGGGGAAAAATAATTATGACCAGCTCCAGACAGACTTCATTCTACTGCAGACAATGGCATTACAGCAGTATAAGAGAGATTGGAATTGAACTCAGTGTGTTCTGTGTGATTTAAGATAACTTGTGTCCCACAATCAGTTCTAATGCCACTAGCACGGGAGTACACTGGATGGTGTAATATGCCTTGTATTTATGAGATATAACTACCTTTTCTGAACTCAATGGAAAACACCGAGTGCTGGAAAACTACAATTGTGTAAAACGTAGTAGTTTTGATTAGCAGTGATGTGGTACTCTGGATTTCCATCTCCTGATGTTTACATTGAGTTTTGGACTCCGACAGGTTTGGTTCATATTGCTTTCATTTCTTCTTAGTTTTGTTTTCAGTAAATGAAACTTATCTGTAAATGTCAGACTTCTCCAAGTTTCCTTCTAAGTACATAAATTGCTGTGGAGTTGATCCAGACTTTGTCCAAGTGAGCTGAGATAACCGTAAACCTTAACATAATATTAGAGGGAACATGACTTGCATTTATAACAAACCTAAGCCCCAAGTGATTTTTCACTGAAGAATGAGTAATTGGAAATTTTGCCCATGTCTTTATTAACCACCACCTTCTCCAGTGTGATGTTGGGACATTTCTCTCCTTCCAGGGACAAGGAACTGTTCTGGGAGTCCACCACGTAAGGTCAACAGAATCATGTTTCCAGAGGGGAAACTTCTAAGAGGGGAGACCTATCTGTTTCTCTGATAGGTCTAACTCCATCAAGTATGGAACTTATAATCTTTTATCCTCAGCTATTCATAAATGGCCCTTAGCTGATGTTGCCTTTGGCCTCATCTTCATGTTAATATGTGAATACTGTGCAGTAGATAAACTGGGAGGGAAGTTTGCTAGAGCCCAGATGATGGAAATCTCAAGCTGAATTTGACCAGATCAACAATGTTTTGAGTTCTTGTGTACAGGAAACCAGTGGAGGCCTTTTTGCTCCCACCAGTGTCCGCAAAGTCTCAATCAGTGGAGACTTGGATAATTCACCTTCTATCAGGGGGCTGAGTTGAGTCTATTCCATTATGAAAAAACGTATTTACTTTGCCAAATAAAAGCCCAGACCCTGACCTGCATCCAAGCTGTGCACAGGTGACAGAACCACTTTTGTGTACTGGTGACCGCTTTCACATAGCAAGCCTCTGAGTGCACCCCCCTCCCCCCCAATTGAAAAACACCTTTTCATATGTTTAACATTTTTTTATATGTTTAACATATTTAACCATTTTAAATGCTGGATGCAAAGTGGAGTTTGGGGTGGAGGCTGACAGCTCGCGACCCCCCATGTAATAACCTTGCAACCCTATGAGGGGTTCTGACACCCAGTTTGAGAGACCCTGCCCTACTGTAAAGCAGAGCAGCTTTAGTTCACCACTACTCCCTAATGAGGAAATGTATATTTCTAACGAAACAATGACAATAGTGGAGTCTTTGGCAATGGAAGCCCTAAATCAGCAAAGTACTGAAGCACATGCTAACCTGAAGCACATGAGTAGTCTTTTGCTTGAAGTTAGGCTTTGCATTTATGAACCTTACTGAATGGGGGTTTAAAACATTTCTTGGTAAATCATCCACTCTGCCCTTACTAGAAGTGATTCCGAAAGCCTTTAATATGCCTGTTCCCTGCAAGGACTAGATGGTGCCCACACCACCCCAATAAAATAAAGTAAATGGTGGAAGATGGCATAATAATAAAAAAATAATCTTGGTTTTCTAGGGACAAATCCTGATCCTTTTTTCACGGGCTGCATACATAGGCTGTACAAAGGTAATCTCCACTGTGGTATCCGGGGTTGGTGCCCTCCCAACCAGGTGGGAGGTTGGTATTCAAACTCTTGAGCTACTCCAGACAGCTCAACACTGCCAAGATGCAGTTAGCGCAAGACTTGATGTACTAGGGGACACTTTTGCAGCTCCTTAATCCTTGGAAGAGTGGAGGGTATGATTTGGTCCCCTTCCCAGGCAATTTAGAGCAGCTTCATGGCTTCTGTAAATTGCACTCAACTGTCTATGGCCCCAAAAGACCATTTTAGAATTGAGGGTTAACAGGAACATTACACCAATATCTCTGTCTCTAGCTGTGGATTTATGTGGTGTTATTTACATGTAATTACTATAGTGGTTGGGCTCCTCACACATATTTATTTATCTTCACAACACTCCTGTCCGGTAGGGAAGAATTATTATCCCCATTTTACAGATCAGAAACTAAGTACAGAGAGATTAAAGATTTTCCCAATTCCAGAGATCTAGAACTAGAAACTAGAGCTGAGTGAGTCGTTGATATTTTGGTTTGGGGGCCTGACTGAAAAAAACAAAAAACAAACAAACAAAAACTTGGTTTGAACCAAAATTACATTTTTTCAGGTCAACCTGAAATGAATTTCAGTTTGCTATTTCATTTTGTGTTGTTTTGGGGTGTCTTGGCCCTTTGTGAGTGTTTCACAATTTTGAAACAAAAAATCATAATGTTTTGTTTCAGAATGGTTTAAATAAAACAGTTGAAATGAAAAAGTTGAAACAAACCATTTGGACTTTTTCAATTTTTTACCGCTAAAAGTGTTCATCGAATTTGACCTGAATAGTGCCAACGCTCTGTAAAATGTATTTTTCAGTGAATTTATTGTTCGCTGAATACTATTCACCCTCCTCTATAAGCAACTGGCTATTCTGAGTCCCATTTCAGTACCTTACCCACAATATCTTTCCTACTCACTGGAAATGCCCTATTTTCCCTGCCCCATCCACATAATTTGGGAATTCTTATGAAGTAGGTTAAGTTGATTCTATGGCCTCTTCGCACTGCCATCGGGATTGTATCTATACCAAGCACATATTGAGTTATTTCAGAGAGTCTCTTTATTATCAATGTGTCATTCATAAATTAATGGGTAGCATTATCCTTATTTCCTTTTTCTTTATTTTTTTGTTCCTGACATTCCCGGTAACTAGAATTCTTATAGCATATTTAAATTGAGGCTGTAGGTTACGTGTGTGTGTGTGCGCGCATGAGAGAGAGAGAGAGAGAGAGAGAGAGAGAGAAAGATACCACACAAGTGCAGAGTGCACACATTGTTTCACTATGTGGCTTTTAGACTTGAAGTGACTTAACATGGTCTGAGTGCTCCTCTCATGGAGCAAAGCGATCATCATCCCTAAAATAATAATGATAACACCTGGCATTCATAGAACTCCTTTTATCTAAAGGTGCCAACGTGCTTATCAAATTTTACAACGTGATTATAAATTGTGTATTCGGGGATCACCTTGCCCTTTGCTAAAATGCAGTCAGCTGTGGCATGGAAGAAGGCTGCCTTTTAATGTGCACAGCGGCAGGTTTTCCCCTTTTATGTGACAGCTAAAGATAGAAAAAGATCTTTTACAACTAAAACTACAAGATTTAGTTGAACTTCCGCCAGAAAAGCGGGACTATAGGTATGTGTACACTGCAATAAAAAACCACAGCCGGCCTGTGCCACCTGACTCAGGCTCACACGCCTCAGGCTGTGGGGCTGTTTAATTGCCATGTAGACATCTGGGCTTGAGCTGGGGCCAGGGCTTTATGACTCTGCAAGATGGGAGGGTCCCAGAGCCTGGGCCACAGCTGGAGCTGGAACATCTGCACTGCAGTTAAACAGCTCCACAGCCCAAGTGCCCGAGTCAACTGGCATGGATCAGTTGCGGGTATCCAATTGCAATATAGTCATACCCAAAAGCTCCTACATTTAAAAAAACTTGATATACCCCAATCATTACAAAGGTAAAGCTGAGATGCCAGTCAAATCCTAATTTAAACTGTCCTCGGACTTAGTGGCAACATTACTGCAGTATTCAGCCAAAGGATTTGATTTGAAAGTAGTAACAGAAACTAGTGATTGATTTATTAGGACAAGGTTATATAGATCCAGTTCTACAGGAATGGGCTTGTCTGCTCCAATTTACCAATTGCAGATTTGCCCCTACAGTGAGTGTAAATTTTGAGGCTATATTGGCAAAAAATGATTATTCCACTACTGCCCGTAAGGCCTTGGCAAACTTTTATGAATTCAACTATGACTATTGTGGTTAACAGTATGTCTAAGCATTTAACTCCATGTGTACTATTTTTATTCCTTCTCTTATATAAACATTTAACTATATTTTGACTGTTTGTCTATATGACCCAAATATTTTAGTGGGTTTTTTTTGACATCTAAATATCACTTTGCATCACATCCACTTATAAAAACAGTCTGCAGTCTGACAACCCACATCAAAACCCAGTGACACTTCCCTTAGCTTAGTGAGAAACAAATCAATATGAGGACCTGAAGGAAACACAAATTCCATATTAGACTAGGCATATAAAAAATAGAAACAGAAGTGTCAGTAAGGCTACTGAATCAAAGTTAAAATAATTGAGTAAAACTCTTGAAGCTCTTGACTAAGTCTTACTATCATTTTATTTCTAAGGAAATGGAAAGACATCAATAGAAAGCTGGTCATCAATTTTCACAGAGGTCTTCCTTCATTTTAGTGCCTATCTTCCTACCAAGGGTTCTGTCACTGTTAGGGGAATCAGTCTCATTTGCCTCTAAAAACAAATACCAATTTGTCTTCCTTTTGTATTAGTAAAAGCTTTTTTTTTATTATTATTACCTGTGATCGCCTTATCTTTGGGACTTAGACCAATAGTCCTCTCTCTTCCTTGGTTACTTTGTTAGTTAAATTAATATTTTGGGAGAAATCCCATTGACATAACATTTAGCTTTTTGTTTCTTAAGTGTTTTCTCCTTCTCCTCTGTCTGTCTGTCTGTCTCTCTCTCTCTCTCTCTCACAAACATACACAATGAGTAATGTGGTGGTATGGCATAAAGACTTATAAATGGCAAATATACACCATCGTGTATTGTGTATATTGATGAGTCAGGGTGCACTCAGTTAAGCAAATATAATTCTGCTTACATCTCTACAAGTGCAGAGGGCCCATGGGTAGAAGAACAAGTATAATTCTGACATGCAGGTGATGTAAGATGTGAAGGGACTGTATTGATAAAAGAACATCACTTCAAGAGGCATGGCATGGAGCCAAGCTCTCCATGCACTGGTGGGAGTAGGGTGATCCAGGAGTGGGATCAAAGTATCTGTCCTGGTCTGTCACTGGTCCCTTCCCATAAATAGAGTGTGCTACAGCTGTGGAACCTACTTTGGATGGAAGACGAAGTGGGTATTAGCCCACGAAAGCTCATGCTTAAAAACTTTATAGTTAGTCTTTAAGGTGCCACAGGACTTTGTTACCTCTTGGATGGAAGAGTGACACTGAAACAGCTCTTCTTGGGGTGTGGGAAAGATTTAGCTCTCAGTGAGAGGTTAATTGAGCTGAGTGTTAGGGAGAGTATTTGGCTCTTAGAAGGGAGTATGTAAATTAGTTCTTGTCATTTACAAAAAAAGTTGTGCATTGTGAATTGCTCTGTATAATTTTGCAGATATTTATTACAGACCATTTTTCCAGTCTGTCCATATAATTTTGAATTTTAGTCCTATTTCCAAAGCACTTGCAACCCCTCCAGCTTGGTGTCATCTGTGAACTTTATAAGTGTACTCTCTATGCCATTATCTACATCATTGATGAAGATATTGACCAGAACTGGACCTAGAACTGATGCCTGTGGTACCGCACTCATTATGCCCTTCCAGCATGACTGTGAACCACTGATAACTATTCTCTGGGAATGGTTTTCCAACCAGTTTTGCACTCGTCTTATAGTAGCTCCATCTAGGTTGCATTTCCCTAGTTTGTTTATGAGAAGGTCATGAGAAACAGTATCAAAAGCTTTATTAAAATCAAGATATACCACCCCTACCGCTTCCCCTCTATCCACACGGCTTGTTACCCTGTCAAAGAAAGCTATCAGGTTGCTTTGATGCAACTTCTTTTTGACAAATCCATGCTAACTGTATACATGCTAACTGTATAAAGTTTACAACTATAAACTGTATAAAGTTTACAACTATAAACTTGTATACTCAGACAAGAGCTAAAGGTGGTCTTCCAATCCAGTTTCAGTTCTATATTTATTTTTTCATAACATTTTGCTTTTTTTTTCTTGGCTTAACCCACCTGACCACAGATTTATGGTATTTTTACATCTTAAAATATATGCCAAGGATAGCAGCTTCCCGTGAGCAACAGAAGAAACACAAACGTTCTCTGTACTAATCAAAATTAATGTTATTACTATAAAATGAAAAAAATCCAATATAATAAAATGTTTGTTATTAGAAAGGGAATTCTTGTCTGTTGCGGGTACAGTTTCAAGACTTGGGTAAATTAGTTCCAGGATTTGTGAGGGAATTAGAAAAATAGAGTATGAAGACATTGTATTCAAGACTAACGTATGTATTTAGAATCTCCTTGGATACCCAGGAGATACTAAAAGATTGTAGAAATTATGTTCTGACAAAGCATTCTGTTTCCTTCATTTCACTTGCTTTCCATCCAGTTTCAAGCAGCCTGTGCAGATTTTGAAGTTATATATGGCTCTCGCTTCGTCTGACCTCTCATTCATCTATTCTCTCAAGTCCCTGATATTATGTTATCCTTAACCCTTTCTTCAATGCTTATATACATCTTATTTCATATCCTATCCAGCTATTTTCAGACCTTTGAGCCTGATTTTGGGTCTGCTTCCATTTTTGTGGGCACACTTCTGAATCCATAGCTCAGGGGTGGCCAACCTGAGCCTGAGAAGGAGCCAGAATTTACCAATGTACATTGCCAAAGAGCCACAGAAATATGTCAGCAGTCCCCCATCAGCTGAAGATGGAACACTGGGTGGGATTGGCCAGGGCTCTGAGGTGATGCTAAGCATTCTGTCTCTCAAGTGGTTGCCTGCTGGTTCTTGCTCACATGCTCAGGGTCTAACGATAACCATAGGTGGGGAATTTCCCCCCTAACCAGATTGACAGTGACTGTAGTCTTGCCTTTTCTTTTCTTTTTTTCTCCTCCTTCCTCTTCAGTGTGTTGGTGCAGGTCACTTGCCAGGATTCTCTGGGTATATCTCATTTAATCATTTCCCTGCCACTGCGGGGGCCTCAAGCGCTGGTGCATCTCGGCCCCTCCTACTCTCTGTCAGTGGCAATGGTTTCATCTCATGTGTCTCTTTTATGTACTTAGGTCTAATTTCGATTGCGAGGTTTAGTGTGCAGGTGCTGGGTGGTGTTGGTGGCCTGTGACATACAGGAGGTCAGACTAGATGATCTTGTCATCCCTTCTGGCCTTCAACTCGGTGAGTACAGGCTCACAAAAACTGGGCTCCAGTTTTCCTGAATCGTTTTAACAAACCTTTAGACCAGGGGTGGGAAACCTTTTTTCTATCAGGGGCCATTGACCCACAGAAAAAAATCAGTAGCAGGCCATGCTCAGACCATGCTTGGGGGGAAGATGGGTGTGTGTGCAGAGGCTTGGGGTTTCCCATAGGCTCCAGGGTGGGGGCAAAAATGAAGGGCTCAGAGTGCAGGAGGGGGATCCAGTCTGTGGCAGGGGGTTGGGGTGCAGCTGTGCAGGTTGGGGTGAGGGGTCTGGGAGGGAATTAGGGTGTGGCAGAGGGTTCCAATCTGGGGTGGGGGGTGCAGGCTCCAGGAGGGTGGTGCTTACCTCAGGTGGCTCCCAGTCAGTGGCGCAGTGGGGCTAAGACAGATTCCCGGCCTGCCCTGGCTTCACACTGCTCCCGGAAATGGGCAGCATATCCAGCTCCTAGGCAGAGGTGTTGCCTCCTGGATGGTGCCTCTGCATGGTGCCGTCCCCACTGCACCATTCTCGCAGCTCCCATTCATCATGGTTCTTGGCCAGTGGGAACAGTGGAGCTGGCATTGGGAGCGGGGGCAGTGCACAAAACTTCCCGATTACCTTTGCTCCTAGGGACTGCAGTGACATGCCAGTCACTTCTGGGAGCTGCATGCAGCTGACTAGACTTTTAACAGCCTGGCAACCCTAGTTTCCCCCAGCAGTGGGGTGGCTCCAGCCCCGGCATGGGGGCTGTAGGGGGAGGCACCAAGGCTCAGGGCTTTTGGCTCATGGTGTGGAGATTTGCCGTGGGCTGGATGAAATTAAGCAGTGGGCCAACTCTTGCCTACAGGCCATAGGTTCCCCATCCTTCTTTAGACAAACATAGATTTATTTTGAATTAACAATGAAACCCTAACCCATACGCGTTGGAATGTCATTGCAAACATTTCATATGGGAATTGCTGGAGTCATGCTGGAAAGCAGGTGTTCTCTAAATAGTTGCTATGATATGTCAAATGGCAAAAAAGAATTAATTTACAAAAAGGTACATATGAAAATATGTGCACCATTTGTAATATGTCTGCTCTATGTTTCATATACTGCTATATTATGTTGCATAAGAGTAATCTACTGTATAGCTTTTGTCAGTGCTTTTATTTGTTCAGGGGCACATCACTAAATCTTAATTAAAACCAAAGCAGATGCTCCTAGGGCTTTTTGAAAGGTTACTGAGAAATACAGAAGATACTCCAAAGTCTCTTACTGAAAGTATATTAAAGAATAATCCCTTTCCTGTGACTCATTGCAAAAGGGCAAAGTATCACAATTTATCAATAACAACTAACCATTTTCAGACTGAAGGAAAGAAATTACTTAGCAGGAACTGCGGTGACTCTCAGACCAGGTCGAGGTTCAATAGAAAAATAGACGTAGTAGTTCATAATTTTGAATTTGGCGAAGGCATGCTATCAGGGCAGACTGGTTTAATACAATTGCAGTGCTCTTTGTGTCTCCTGACATTCTCTATCCCACTTGCAGTGGTGTGTTATCTTTGCTAGTGGTTTCAAAAAGCCTACAGTCACAAATTAAATCAGCTCTCCTTTGGCAAAATCCTGGGAGGGGGTTGCGGACTACCCTCAGATTGGAGTGAATCTCCTCTGTGTCAGTATTGCCCCTGGTGGTTCAGTGACAGGGGGAAAGAGGGAATAGCTTTCATGATGCGTACTAACCTTCTGTATTGTACCTTTGAAACAATACCTTGTCTATACCTTTCTTCAGCCCTCCTTTTGTATGCCGGTTGTGGTAGCATGTATGAAATTCTGAGACAGAATCTGGAGCATCAATTAATATTAGAGTATGCCCGCTACTGTAACTACTCAAAAACAGACTGCCAGGTAAATAGTGTGTTTTCAGCATTACCATTACATTATCTGGGCCAGATCCTCGGTTAGTGTAAAAATGTCGTAACTCCATTGACTGCACTGGAGCAATGATACAAGTTGAGGATCTGGCTCTCTGTATCCACAACTTACAAAAGAAAATTGCCAGAATACAGTAATTCCTTGTTTGAAGAGCAGCAGTTTATATGAAGAGCAGAAGAAAAAATCCATACATATTGCCATTTGCTACCGAAAATAGAAATCTTGACTCTTGAGAAGCAGAGAAGGCAGCGAAAACTTCTTAGCAAAGAAGCTAAACTGAAGGATTTTTTACCTGTCATACTTTAACCTACTGTTTATTCTTAGGGTCTGACATATTTGACCTAGTTTCTTCTGCAGAAACTTACTGACTTTTTAAGTATGCCCAGACAAAATTCTTTGGTAAACTGTAAATTCTGAGGTAATTTGAAACTGGAGGGAAAGTGTTCAATATAGTATTGTTATTATGCATTACAATAGTCTTTTTAAGAACCTCCCAACCCCCCTTTGTTTTCTGAATCTTTCCATTTTTGAGGCCATGACAGAAATATCAATGTATTGCTGAATTTATTAAAAATATGCAAGACGGCACTCTAACCTGTTACATTTTATAAATTGAAACAAATAAAGAATAACTTTCAGAGTGAGTCCAGAGGATTTGGTAGTTATGAGGGAGTCGGGATCTGTGTGGGGGGGAAATTTGTTAGCTAATACCATTTGTCATTTGAGTGGCAGAATTTGATAGTGAGTAGTAACATTAGTCTGCTTGTGGAGTAGGTTGTTACTAGTGGGGATGTTTTGGCACATCAGTCATTATTCAGTACCACCTCCCCATAAGGATGTTTTTCTTTTAACTGTTGTGTTTCTAATCTAACCTATGGCCTAATGAAATCAATTGGATTTCTGCCAAGGGACAGGGTCCCTGTTGGAGCCTGGCGAATAATTTATTTTCTTTGGTTCGCTGATAGTTCCAAAAAATGTGAACAAAATATTGTTTGACTCATGCCAAAATTGAAAATTCAGAAAAGTTCAGAAAATCAAAAACCAAAACATTTGTTTAGGATTGAACATGTTTAATTCAGCCTCAGATTAAATATTTTATTTAATCTTGGGATACTCTTTACGAGAAAGACAAAAGACATGAAAGGGTGGATTCACAAAGCCAGAGAAGATAAACATTAACCCCAAGGGCAGAAGACTCCCCTCTGATGTGGGAAGCTTGGGTTGAGTTCCCCATCCCCCACAAGAGGGGGAGCCCAGCTTTGAACTCTGAAATTACAGGAGACTGATATACCCGCTAATCCATAGACTCATTCTCTTTTAGAGTGACAACAGGAGAGAGTAAGTCCCAGACCAGATGACCTAATGGGGCCAGGATTTCACCCTGCATGTAAATTTAATAACTAGCCTCCAGCTTTACTTTAGACTGAATATGTTCTAAATCTGGCTGGAATTTTGTGGTTTGCACACATCACTGGATTTATTTATTTGTTTATTTTAGTTTTTAGGTTTTGAACATATAACTTGAGTTCTTTGATGGATAGGGGGCTTTTTTATAAATGTATCTTTGAAAGCATATTTCTCAGGAAAAAACATGTTTGATATTTTAATGGTTCCTGCATAACACCATTGCACAATGTAATGTAGTGTGGCTGATGGACCTAATTTAACTCTTTGGAACACCCACATTTTAGTTTGCACATTTGGGATGCTGATATGATGTCCGAAATTATAGTTAATACCTGTAATATAGGTATTTAATCTGCTCATTCACAGTGGGAGTTGTTCTATCTACATTGTCTACATTTTGATGAAGACTATAGTCTTTTGTGTATCCTATTTATATATTATATTATCAGTCTTTTGTGTATTCCCTGCATATTATCACACTAGCTGAAAAATGAGGTTAAAATCAATACTGAAAGTTAAACAGGAATGATTACAGTAAATTATTTGGGTCACTTCTCTTATCACTATAAATGGTCATGCATAATTGTCATTAATATTAATGGACATTATCGGCCTTAGTTCTGGGATATAGTAGATACTGTTAAATGCACCTTGATTAAAAAATATGCCTGAAAGCAACATCACAGCTAATGTGACTAAGGGATTTTTCCTCTATCATATGGAAGGAATATTAGGACAGTTCTATAACTATTCTCTCCCTCTCTCATACCTCATGGAGAACTCTCTGCTGCATCTTGGATGATGTGGTTGGGTGAGATGGGAGGCAAAGTGGGCAAAGTTGGGTCAAGACTAGGGGAACACACAGGGTTGTGTTTGCTGCCACACCCCATGAACACTTGTCCTCTGAAGATAAAGCTCCCTTACTGCAGTACCTTTTGTTCTAAGTTAGATATTAGGAAAAGCTTTCTAATTATAAGGGTAGGTAAATATTAGAATATGTTGCCAAGGGTGGTTGTGGAATACCCATCATTGGAGGTTTTTAAAAACAAGTTAGACAAACACTTGTCAGGGATGGTGTAAGTATATATGGTTTTGTCTCAGCACAGGGGGCTGGATTAGATAACCTTTTGGGATCCCTTCCAGACCTACAATATATTATTCTATAATACTTCCACACACCTTCCACCAGGGTGCCAGGGCAGCTGTGACCACTGGGAACTGTAGTTCAATGTAAGTGGTGCTGCCAGAGAGTTTGAAGGGTGGGGTATGTTGAAGGGGACGGGTGGGGTGTGTGTGTGTGGGAAAATACAGGACAGAAGCACAGGGTCCTTGTGTGGAGACTCTGATTTAGGATCCCCCAAGTGTGGGGGAAAGTTGCATGGTTTTTCATGCACAAGTGGAACAGTGCTGAAGTAGGATCCTTTCAGAGATTTCCTTTCCCTGAAAACACAGTTTTTACTAGAAGAGATGTGTCCTCTACAATTTAGAGTAGTTAATATCTTGAGGTTGCCTGTTTACAGTAGACAGGGCTTAGTTGATTTCCTTTATTACCAAAGATGATGCTGATGACGGTACTATGTTTTGTGAGTACAATATTGACTAAACAGGTGTATGCGCGAATGGGCAATCCTTTCCTCATTGAATGCGTATGTAGCTTGATATTGAGGAAGGGATTACAGTCTGTGCCTGCTGAATCTCCTACTATTTATGATGCAGCCTCTTTGCCTCAAGTTCCATATGGTGATTAATCTTGAACTGAGTAAACCCATCATTGACTGCTGTTTGCCAGCATGATCTACCTGTTGCTAATGACCCCTAGCTTTCAACGCCAATATTGCACTGCTTCAATTTATGCTTCAGTGTGTCCTTGAAGCATTTCTTTTGGCAGCCTCATGTGCAATTACCCATCCTCAGTTTCCCATATAGCAACTGCTTCAGCATTCTGGTGTCATCTATCCTCAACACATGACCAGCCTAGTGTGACCGTGATGAGCATGGCCTCAATCCCTGTGGCGTGGCTGCCTTCCAGAATTTCGTTGTTGGTAACTTTATCCTGCCATTTGATGTGGAGCATGGCATACAGATGATATAAATTGAACTTATCTAGAAGCTTGATGTGATGCCTGTAGCAGGTCCAGGTTTTGCACCCATACAAAAATTGGACAGCACTACTGCTTTATAGACTTTAACTTGGTTTAAAGCTTAATACCATGTTGCTGCCAGACGCCACTGAATAGTCTGCCAAGTGATAAACTGGTTTTGTTGTTGCAGCATGTCAGCTCCTTGCCTATAGCAGCATCATTTAACAATGTGTTGCCAAGATAGCAGAAGTCTGTAACAACAGTCAGCTGTTTATTGCTGATAGCGACTTTTGGTTGTGTGTAGAGTTTCCCTACAGCAGATTGATATGTCTTCTGTCCTTTTCAGGTTGACTGCAAAGAAGGTGTGAGCAGACACTCATCAGCATGTAGCAGTTCGTGAACAATTGCCTTAAAGATTTCCCTTTGTGGAACATTGCAGCCTATTCAGGCTGAGTATTCTAGATAATCAGAAAAATATCCTGATGCTGGCGTCCAGGTCTCTCTTAGTGTCATTGAGCATTAATAGATAGAAGAGATTGAACAGGACTGGACCATATGCAATCCTGCTTAGTAGCATTAGTAATAGGAAATGGGTCAGACAGAAGACCATCTACATAGACTCATTCAGAATGTTGGAGAATTTTTCTGAACAACCAAATTTAAGTAATAGTTGTCAAAATCTGGGTCTACTGATTGTCTCAAACGCTTTGGCTAGGTGAGTGAAGACAGTGTAACAGTCCTTTTGCTGTTCTCTGCATTTCTCCTGCACCTGAAGAGCAACAAATATCATGTTTTTCATTCCTTGTGTTATCCTGAAATGCATTGAAACTCTGAGAGCATGTGATTAGCAATGTTGGGTAACAGACAATCAAAGGGTACTCTGGGCACAATCTTTCCAGCAATGCAGAGTAATGAGATACTGCGATAGCTGCCATGGTCAGACTTTTCACTTTTCCACTTCGATGTGATGATGGTGGTGGTGTCTTTGAAGTCATCTGGTATATCTTCAATACTCCATACGTTAAGAGAGGCCATGCAGTCCCCTCAGCATGGTCTCACCTCAGTACTTGAATATTTCCTCAGGAATGTCATCAGATCTGGGGGCCCTGCTGATTTTCATGGCATTGATTGCAGTGCTGACCTTGTCAAGGTCCTCATTTGTGATGTTGGATGGTTTGTTCAGAAGATCACTGAAATGTTGCTGCTATCTGAACTGAAGGAGTTCTTGTTTGTCAGTGATCAGGGTTAGGCTGTCCACATTCTTCAAAAGCACTGTAGTGATGAATGTAGAACCACATACATCTTTCAAAGCATCTCAGAAGTCTTTGGTCTCATGATGGCTGGCATTGCCCTGGATTTCATCTGTCTTGGCATTCCACCATTGATCCAGCATGTCTCAGTGCTTAGATTGAATGTCATGAGACTGATCGCTGTAAATTATTCCTGTGCCTATTGAAATGTAGGTTGCATGATTTTGATGGTGCATTTCATGTTTTTTAGCGAGTACCTTTTGGATTTCTGGGTCATTCTCATCAAACTGATCCTGGTGATGCCATTTTGCTGTAACCAAGCTGGTGAGAGTGGCTTGATATACAGTATAGTGAAGAGTCACCACTTACTATTTACATTAGCAATAGTAGTCTGCTGTGACATCGCAGAGCTGTGCTTGTGTAGCTTCATCTTGTACTCGCTTTTTGTTGAGACATCTGTTTGGTTTGAATTATGACTTGTGATGCACAGGTCATATTACCAATAACAGTTTGGAGTGGATCATATGATGCTCTGTCCCACAACCTGCTCCTTGGGTGCTAGTGCTTTGGAAAGATTGTAGTAAGATTGCCAATGACAAACCATAGAAAAGGGGAATTCCACCGTGTGTTTCACTTCTAGACTGATTTTCACAAGCTATGGCTGTGAATTGCATCTTCTTCATAAAGCTAAGTTGCCAAATCTTGTGACTTTTGTCATGAAACTTGGGATTTTAAGTGCTTTTTTTTTAGAGCCGCACATGATGAAAGAAAAGACTTTCATAATTTTTTGTTCTTATTAACAATAGCCATCATCTTGCATTGTTTTTAAGGTGACTGAACCCACTAGCTGGTTCTCAGCCATTTCCTTACATCCTTTTGTAACTAAATAACCTGACAATATTACATTTCAATGTTCAGTTTGGAAATACACACTGTGGTATTTAGTTTCCTAGGCTACATGCTGATATTTAAGCATCTGTGTTGTGCCATTGTAGTCAGTAGGACTAATGTGCTTAAAGTTCACCTAAGTTGCCTAAGTGTTTACATGATTGGGACCTTATTTTACAATTGCAAAATAGAGCACAAATTTTAAAAATGGCATATTCTAAACACAGTTCCTCCCACTCTTTGCCCCACACATCCAGGTAGAGGCCAATCCTGACTCTTTCTTTTCCATAAGATTTCTAAATTCTGACCTCTATTTTATACACCTTTTGAAGTGAAATCTTCCACTCATGATTTCTGCTGCCCAAAACTGGATAAAGCAGGGGTCGGCAACCCGCGGCTCCGGAGCCGCATGCGGCTCTTTGATCCCTCCGATGCGGCTCCCTGTGTGTGCTAATTTTAACCGGCCCGCAGACTGTTCTCTATGCGGCCCGCCAGCACTGTCCAACCAGTGCGCGGAGCCGCAGCCGAAAGAGAGGGGCGGGGTCAATAAGAGGCGAGCGGCGGGGGGGGGGGGGGAGAAGAACGGAGGCGGAGCCGGGGCCGGGGCACGAGGAGAGGCGGAGCCGGCGGAGAAGTGCGAGTCGGGCCGGGGCCAGGGCCGGGGCAGGAGGCGAAGCGCGGCGGAGCCGGCGGATAAGAGCGAGCCGGGGCCGGGGCCGGGGCCGGGGCACAAGGCAAGGCAAGGCAAGGCAAGGCAAGCTGGGGGGGGAGGAAGAAGAGCGAGAGCACGGCTGGAGGGGAGGGGGAGGGAAGAAGAGCGAGAGCACGGCCGGAGCGGGGGGGAGGAAGGGGGGGAAGAAGAAGAGCGAGAGCACGGCCGGAGGGGGGGGAGGGAGGGAAGAAGAGCGAGAGCACGGCCGGAGGGGGGGGAGGGAGGGAAGAAGAGCGAGAGCACGGCCGGAGGGGGGGGGGAGGGAGGGAAGAAGAGCGAGAGCACGGCCGGAGGGGGGGGGGGAGGGAGGGAAGAAGAGCGAGAGCACGGCCGGAGGGGGGGGGGGAGGGAGGGAAGAAGAGCGAGAGCACGGCCGGAGGGGGGGGGGGGAGGGAAGAAGAGCGAGAGCACGGCTGGAGGGGGGGGGGAGGGAAGAAGAGCGAGAGCACGGCCGGAGCGGGGGGGAGGAAGAAGAGCGAGAGCACGGCTGGAGGGGAGGGGGAGGGAAGAAGAGGGAGGGGGAGGGAAGAAGGGGGAGGGAAGAAGAGAGTGTTATTTCATTTTAAATGTCAAAAGGGTTTTGTGGCTCCCAGTGTTTTCTTTACTGTGGGAAACGGGTCCAAATGGCTCTTTGAGCGGTAAAGGTTGCAGACCCCTGGGATAAAGCCTGAGAAAAATCAGTTCAGCCACTAAGTAGTATGGAGCATGGGGGGGAAATATGTTTCTCAATATACCTTTTCTGAACAACTCAAATACTTAAACAGTTTAAAGAGACAGAAATTTAGCATTGAGCATTTTGGTAAACACTGGTTTTGGTTTGACTATGCTGTGGCCTATTGAAAATTGTACTCTATCAATGCAGTTGTATTTTGCATTGAATTTTCTCATTGAGCTTTTAAAGTGCATGGCTGAAAATACCACACACTGCACAATGAATGAGACAGGACAAAATCTTATAGATCCCTTCTGGTGTTTTCATGTTAAAGTGGAAGCCTGTTTTCTGACCTCATCTTTTCTAATGAAAGGGTTTGTTTAGCTGAATAGTACATTATGCACAATGTCTCCTCTTGTAATGGATATTGTACACACAGCAGCTACAACCCGCATGTGGCATCCATGGAATTTTCTCCCCTCTTCTGTAATAGCCATTGTTGACTTAAAGCTGAAGATAGCAGATTAAAGACAGGAAGCTAGGCAAACTGAGAGTTTCCAGAAAACTGAGCTGCATGGGAAGATGATACTGACAGCATGCAAACTCCTCAAGTTTATGCTCACTGTGTTTGATCTAATTGACATCAGTGATAATCACGTCATTTGTATTTATTTAAACTTTGTCAACCCACAAATTACTCGTGAGATAAGATGTCACTTTTAAATGAGCATCCCTGAAGAAACAAGTAACTATAATTATACAATCAGACAATAGGAAGATAACAAGAGAAATGTTCATTACAGCACAGGCCATCAAAGTGTTGAAGCAAATGATAATTAACTATGCACTTATGTGGTAGTGCATTTGGTTGAACCTGGAAAGTACCCAGGTTCTGTGATTTATCATTGTTCCTTCATGTGAACTTCTTAATGGGTTCTCTCTATATTAACCTAGTTTGGGTAGATTGTGTAATTATAGAGGTGAAATAGATGTAGTCCCATAGCCTACTGGTGCATTGAGAGGGGTCAGCTCTTCTCTGCTCCCATTCTCAGTCCAAGGTTTTTTCATCTAAATAGAGTCCAGTTACTCCTACTGGAATGAAAATCCATAATCCAGAGTGTGTTGATTTGGGTCCAAATGGAGGCATACTGCAATGGAGCGTGAGCAGACTTAAGGTAATATTGTGGAGCAATTGGCTCTTGGTTCAAATGACCCACTTTTTGGTGAATGTGCTGACATCTGTGGGATTACATCATAGATTTGAAGACATGTGATGGATTGGATGGCCACCAAACTCTCCCCACAGGAGAGGATTACATGATGGAAATCTGTAGCTTAAGTGCAGAAAGTTTCTTCATTTAATTTTTGTCTTCCCGCGACTTTTAATATATAATGTGACCCTAAGGGGAAAAAATCAATGCAAACAAACAAAATCATATGTACAACATTAAGATTGAGATTTTAAACCTCCCAAAGTCATAAATTTGAAAGTTAAGGTTGATGACCAAGTCATCACAACTGTATTGACAATGAGACCAATAGACAACTCTGATACTACCTTCTATAAAGAATTAAAAGAAGGCCTCACCACTGCCACCACAAGTCAAACAGAAATTTGAAGACAGAAAACCATAAAATGCTTTTCCAAACTCAAAGAAAAACTCTCCAAACTCAAAGAAAAACTCTACAATCTCATCCCCCAGGAACCCACCCCAGGAACCTTCTACATGCTTTCCAAGTTACACAAACAAGAGAATGCAGGTGGACCCATCAATCTGCCCACATCACTCTCACTGAAGGAATATAGAAATCATCCTCAGACAATGCACCACACAAACGACCAGTGTCCTCCAAGACACTACCAACTTCCTACAGAAAATCTAAAACATTAGCAACCTCGCTCAGAACACCATCCCTGCCACCTCCCTATAAACCAATATCCCCCACAATCCTTGCCTCAAATACCTACAAGATAATGTACAGCACTCAGAAATCCACCCAAAACATGGCCAAACTCATCCATTCATCCTACCCCACAACAACTTCACTTTTTGACAAGAAATACTTTGTTCAACCCAGAAGAACAGCCATACTAGGATGGCTCCCTAACATGCCAGCCTCTTCTTGAGCTACCTCAAGGAAGAATTTTTATAGAAAAATGCACCATGAAACCAATATACCTGAGATAAATTGATATTTTCATCCCATGGACGGAAGACAAACTCCTTCAGAGATTTCCACCAAAAATTGAACCACCACCACCCATCCATTAAATGATCTATAGAACAGTCCCCAAACAGCACCAATTTCCAGAACACCGTGATTAGTTTCAATAATCAAACCTTACAAGTGACTATATGGTGATTGGTGAGCTTTTTCTATATTTACTTCCACAGATACAGCAACCACTCCAGACACACCAAGCAATTTGTCATCTACAGCCAGGCACTAAGATACCACAGAATTTGGTCTCAAGGGGAAGTCTGAGATGCACACTTTAAAACTGCCTTCACTAAACAAGGACACTCCAACAGTCTTAATTGATAGCCTTCTCAATTTGATTATCCATGATGGTGTCAGATTGTGATGTGATACTAAATGGGATCTTTCCCAAATCTCCTCTTCTGGTCTTCAAACAACCCTTCAAGCTCATCATCAGAAGCACGCTCCCCACAGACCAGGACCCACCACCTTCCACCAGAACAACAGATGCAAAACCTGCAGTCATATCTTCACTACTATGTTGAAGAATGCTCGCCCCCAAGCTTCCTACATATGTCTATCATAATGTGGTGTATCTCATGTAGTGCATCAAATGCCCCAGTAGCAGCTATTTGGGTGACACTAGACTAGGGGGTCACAAGGTTATTACATGGTGGGGTTGTGAGCTGTCAGCCTCCACCACAAATATTGCTTTGCCTCCAGCATTTATAATAGTATTAAGTATATAAAAACATGTTTTTTTTAATGTATAAGTGGTGGGGTGAGGTTGCACACAGAGACTTGCTATGTGAAAGGGGTCACCAGTACAAACGTTTGAGAACCACTGCACTAGACAAATATTATGCTCTCAAATGAATTCATACAAAAATGATAAAAGGCAAAAACACCAAATCATTCATGGGTGAACACTTTTCACAAAACGATCACTTCATATCTGGTCTCTCAGTCCTCATCCTCAAAGGAAATCTGAACACTTTCAAAGATGAACCTGGGAACTTACATTTATAATACTTCTAGATGTTACAAACCATAAACTCAACAGGGACACTGGTTTCATGGTTCATTAAAAGAATTTGTAAAAAACACCTGCCTGATAACCCTTAAATGGCCCTTTTCAAATGCCTTTTGCATGAGAATCTCAATCCTATTGTCCATTTCATTTCTACAACTAGCATTCCTCCTTATGCTTAACAATCGGTCCCAACTTGTATTTAGCTCAGACCCTCCCCAAACCTGAAGAGGTCTGTGTAAGACAAAAGTGTGTACCTACCGTGTTTCCCCGAAAATAAGACAGTGTCTTATATTAATTTTTGCTCCCAAAATTACATTACATTATATTACAGCGAGAGGCAAAACTGGAAGTACGTCTTATTTTCGGGGGATGTCTTACTTTCGGGGAAACAGGGTAGTGCCAACAGAAGTTGGTCCTCCAATAAAAGAGATGACCCATCTTGTCTGTCTTATATCCTGGGACCAACATGGCTATAACAACTCTGCAAACAAAAAAGTTAAGGTTTACATAGCAATTCTATTTTTCCTTCACAATTCTCTCTCACACACACACTCTATAATAATTACATTCATATAATGGTACATACATTATACAGTCAGAATATAGAACAATTTGTGTCATTTATTTCAGCAAAATTTAATACACTATATTCCAGATGCTGCTCTGTAATTATATAATTTTAAATTAGATGATCACCTACTAGTTCAGCAAAACATATGCTTCGCTCAGTGCACAGGATGGACAGTTAATGAAATTGAGTTCTCAGAAGAGAAGGGATGTTCTCTTGTGGTTAACTAGGCACTGAATGAGGACACAGGAGAGATGGATTCTATTCCTGTATCTGCCTTGGAACAAGACTATCATAATGCATAAGCACATGGGTGCTGAATTCAAGTTGCCTATGCAACCTTCACACTGGCTTTTTTAATTTTTTTGCGTGGTTGACTCTGAATCCTTAACACTATTTAAAGTTAGCAGTTTTTTGTATGTAATCATATTTTCCTGCCTATGTGGTTATTTGCAGAATGCCACACGTTTTTTCCTTTCCTGCTGTCCCTGACTATAAAATCTAGGTTCGGTGCATACAAACATGCACACAGTAACATTCTGAACAAGATCACATGACTTAATTTCATTCTAAAAATTCCCTTAGGTTCTGGTAGAACAATTGGGACTTGTGTTTGGAGCACTCTGAGGCTCAGATCCTCAGCTGGTGAAGTTAATGTAGCTATGATGATTTACACTAGCTGAGGATCTGGCCTGAATTTCAAGATGGGTCCATAGCTTGGTTTAAATTATTTGTTCTGCTCATGAGCAGAAGGGGAAAAATTATACTCTTTGCTCAAATGCCTGATGAATATATTAGTGCAATTTGAACTATTGTGACAGGTCAGAGTGATATTACCGTGATCTGCAGCATGATCTCTAATTATGTCAATAAAAATATTTATCAACGTAAGATAGGAAAGTTTTTACATGAATAACTCAATTAAATGATTTAGTTCAATGTTAAGCACATATGCTAAATGATGTACCCCACTGTTCCGTAGTCAGTTTGACCACATCAGTTACACTGCCGTATTCATAGTAGTTACTGTGCATGGATGTTTCCTAATTTAGGGGGTACTATTAGACCAGGGGTGGGGAACCTTCTTTGTGCCAAGGGCCATTTGGATATTTATAATGTCATTCGCGGGCTGCTCCCCCCACCCCCGAGGAAGCCCAGGCTGGCAACGGGAGCTAAGAACCCAGCTGGCAAGGGGCCAGCGGGGGAAACCCCAAAGCAGTGGCAGGCGGAGTGCTTAGCCCCGCACTGCTTTGGGGTTTCCCCCGCTGGCCCCTTGCCAGCCGGGGTCCTGCCGCCTGCCCCAGTCAGCTCCCGCTGTCAGCCTGGGTGTAGGGGGTGATCTTCCTTTACCCCCGCCCAGCCTCCCCCCCATCTAACCGCCTTCCCTGCCCCACCCCTGCCTGGCCCGGCCCATCCCACCGAACCTAACCTCCTCCCCCATCCCACTCCCAACCCAGCCTCCTGCCCCCCATACCTGACCCTCCCAGCACAGCCTCCCCGCCCAAACCTCCTTCCCTCCTGCACCCACGTCTTTCCCACCCCATCCAGCCTAGTCTCCTACCCCCCTCCCGACCTGCCCAGCCTGGCCTCCCCCCCACCGTCCCCTTGCCCCCCCCTTTGACCGTCGGCTCCCTGCGGCTCCTCCTTTCACCGCCTGGCTAATGGTGGCCGTGCGGTGATGGCGGCTCCCCCAGGCGCTTCCCGGCCCCTTCGCTCAGCGCGGAGCCACCCCTGCCTGGCAGCCCGCACGCGTCCCTGGCCGCCGGCTGCGGCGCGTCTTCTCCCCATGCCCCAGTGCCTGACTCAGCCCCGGCCCCGCCGCGCCGGACTCTCCCCGGCCGCTCACTTCTGGCGCGCAGGCCCCGGCCCTGGCCCTCCCTCCGCCGCAGCCCGCTGGCTCCCCCGCTTCATTCATCCAGCCCCGCGCCCGGCCTGCTGCGAGGGGGGAGGCGCCACCGCCTTCCCCTCAGCAGTGCCCGTTGCCGCCGCCTCACCGCTCCCGCCACGCCGCTCTGCCCCCACCACCACGTTGGTCCAGCTGTCTCTACGGCGCAGTATTTCGAGACCTGCCTGTGGGCCGGACCGAATGATTTGGCGGGCCATATACGGCCCGAGGGCCGGAGGTTCCCCACCCCTGTATTAGACTATATTTATAAAGTGGGTTGAATGAAAGAACATTCTGAATCTGTCATTAGCACCCCCAGTAGATGTATGAGCCTGAACTGTAAAGTCCATGGTAGTGCTACATCACTCCACAAATAAAATTACTTTGAGAGGCCATATTATACTATAGGGTTCACCTCAAATATATTTAATTATGTTAAATTATTTATTGGTATTTAAAAAAAACTTTTTTCCAACTCTTGGATTGCTCCCTAACTGCAAGGACTATTGATGCTGCTACACCATGAAAGGAGTGGAATAAGACTGTGGGAGTATCCTGTTGGTGTCTAGGATTGCTTACCGCCTAAACTTCTAACTCTGTATCCCTCCAGGGTTCTGGGTTTTGCCAACCAACAGTCCCTAGTATCCTATCTACCAGTCTATACTTTTTGGGGAAGCAGAAATTAAATGCTGTGTTTAGCCTGACTTGAGATGCCAGTGGCAGATGTATCTCTACTGAAGATAAAACCACACTTTTAAAAAATAAGGGTTAGTTTTTTATCTCTGTTTCAACAGTTTGAATCTGGAGTAAATCCACTATGGTCAGTAGTGGTTCCTGGGATTAAGACTGACATAACCTAGGTCAAACCTCTTCCTTTTAGACTGGTGCAATGGAGATCAGGCACAGCAGCCCCATTCTAAATAGCTGAAGACATAATCCTGCAAGTTTATATACCCTCTGTTCCTTCAGTGCCAAGGTCATGTCTATGAAGCTCTGCCTGTGTGTATGACTTTACAGAACTGTGTCTAAATTTTTAGATATATTACAATTCTACTTTGCTGTTCTCATGGAACAATGTCAGTATAAACAACACAGCAGAGGTAGAGAGATTTATAAATTATTATTTATTTTCAGTTCAGCGAGTATAGTGATAATGTAATTATAATCAGAACTGGTTGGAACACTGAAATTTCAGTGAAAGATGGCAAAACAATTCAGCCCTTTTTTCTGAGTTTTTTATTTTTATTGTTGTTTACCATCTCTAATTATAATGTAATTTGTTTAAAGTGTAACCCAGATAGTTAACTTTCTAACTGATAAGGTGTTCTACTAGTTAACTACATAATTTCAGGGTTGTTCCTGTGAAATGTGTTTAAATATGAAATTAGGCAGAGTTCTTTGATGATAATTCAGTTGGTTTTAGCTTTCTGGTTACAGGAAAATGTGGCGATGACAGACATCCCAGTTCAGGGCAACTGCACCTGTATTCCCCCTCTATGGTTTAGCAAGGGCACTCAATCTCAGGCTTCCAGCTCCCCGGAAATTGCCTTTTTGGAGTGAAGACCTGTGTTTCATGGCCATCTGACTGGAGAATTTTCATGCCGTACAATTCCCTGTCCTCACTGTGTTATTCCCAGCACAGACAGACTGCCCAAGTACACCTGCTTGCTTTCTTTTAAGCAGGCATAACAGGGTGACTGCCCACAGTTTATAGATGCCATCCAAATGATGCAAGTCTATTGTATATTTAAGGTAAAAACACTTTAGAGAAAACATACTAAAAATAACAAAAGAACCTACAGATATGCAATTAAGATTACCAGATACCACCTGAACCCTAACCTGGCTCTAGCAGGAGCAGCCCTTCAAAATCCCATGAAGGGGTTCTTTTCTGTGGTCCCAAGTCCACAATAGCCTCAGGTCAGAACTAACACCCAGCCTTATGGCCCTCAATAGGGAAAGTCCTCCCAACCCTTCTCTAAGGGTATGTCTGTACTACACGCCGGATCAGCAGGTAGTGTTTGATGTATTGGGGATCGATTTATCATGTCTTGTCAAGACATGATAAATTGATCCCCAAATCGATGCCTGTACTCCAGCTCAGCAGGTGGAGTAACTAGAGTCGATGTGGAAGCCACCACCGTCAACCCCCTGCCATGAGGACAACCAAGTAAGTGGAATTAAGATACTTCGACTTCAGATAGGCGAATAGCATAGCTGAAGTTGTGTAACTGAAGTTCGAACCCGACTACAGTGTAGCCCAGCCCTAAGAATTGGGGCCCTTTGTGGACCAGGAGTCCTGTGTGTTTGCTAGATCAGGAAGAAGGCTATGAGTGAGTTTAAAACCAGGTTATTTATATAAAAATCCTTTCTTTGTCTCTTCGTCCCTGGATAATCCAGTTTGAACTAGTATATGCACACCTCTTGAACGTGGCTTCAAAGGACTGTTAATGGAGGAAAAACATTAGTATCCTTCTACTAGAGAAGGTACATAAAATTTCACAATAACATATACAAATTTGCATTTGTAATAGAATGGAAGCAAAGCTAGTGAACCCAATTCAATAAGGTTTAATTTATCTTAATTCCACAAGGTTTGTCCAGAATATTTTAAATCTGTCACAGCAAGAACCAAAAACCATAGCCACCGAGCAGCAGTTCTCATCCTTTCCAGACTACTGTACCCCTTTCAGGAGGCTGATTTGTCTTGGGTACCCCAAATTTACACCTCACTTAAAAATTACTTGCGTAGAAAATCAGCTATGAAAATACAAAAGTGTCACAGCACTCTATTACTAACCCACTCAGGTTGAGAAAAACTGATATAGAATATAGAGCAGTATAAACAAGTCATTGTCTGTATAAAATTTTAGTTTCTATTGACTTTTTACTAGTGCTTTTCATGTAGCCAGTTGTAAAATTAGCCAACTATCTGGATGGGTTGATGGACCTCTTGGAAGATCTTTATACCCTGTCACAGTGTACGGATACCCCGGATTGAGAACCACTGCCATAGAAAAATTACATTGTATTTTACACTAGAGCTACAGAATAAAATGTGACCTTTGATTATGTCTATAACACCACAAGTGTGCTTGTAAGTTGATAGGTAGAAAATGAGACAAGAATGCTGTTCTGTTATCTAATAACATATTTAACTTAGGGTCTTCATCCAAAACTCAGCCAATACTTTGGGGACAAAGCTGCTTGCACAAATAACAATGGAGGTGTTCAAAGGTGGAAGAGATTAAATACTAGGGATAGTAAGAGGAGCAAGGTACATTTAATTAATCAGATGAATCAAAAGCCAGCATCTGGCCTGGGCATTCGGAATTGCTTAAAGTACTGTGCCCAATACCCAGGCCAAGCATTGTGGGAGCTAGGCACAGTACTTTAGCCTATACATGCTGGTATACTTTGGCAGTGAAAGCTAAGGCGGAAGGGGCAAGTGCTGGGCTGATGAATGGGGTACAATTCCACTACTCCCTTCAACTGCTCAATGGAGGCTACTTCTGCTCACTAGCTGCAGTAGCCTACAGAGGTCTCTTACACAGCTTCGTATGGAATGATGAGGGGATGGAGCTGGTTGTTGGATTCCCTGACACCATCACTGCCTCCCTTCTTCAGCCTCTTCCTTGCACACTGGAAATGCACTATATCCCATATTTACAGACACAAACATGTACCCATGAGGGTGTTTCCGTACATGTAAATATGCTTTACAATATGTGGACACCATGGAGACATTGGCAACATTAACACTGTGTCTTTGCTGTAGGATAGTTTCTTGTCCTTATAATAACTTTAATATGTTTTTTTCTTTTTAATATTGTTTTTAAAGCCAGCTTTCATTAAAATAAATGGTGGTACTTTTCCATTCATTTGAATGGCAGTTAATGTCAAAACAAAATTTGTTAGAATCTGTTTCACCTTGTAATGAGATTTGCAATGCTATATTTGCTGCATAACCAAGAACATTATGAAAATTAACTACTGCACCTGCTCAGTAGTTAATATTCACTCGTGCACAGAAATATCCAGCTCATTTCAAATGTTTTTGTAAAACACCTAAAGGTTTGCACCATTTTAAGTATAATCAACCAACAAAATGTGTTTATTTTTAATTAGGCCATTTTTATTCTAAACTAAAGCATTGCAAGGACCCTGCTGAAATTAGGTCCCAATCATATTTTGTGAAGCTCTAGTACTCAAAAGAGCTTAATGGATTTCAAACTTTTTTTTGTTTAAAAATTATGCATCCCTGCTGATATCTCATAATGCCAAATTTTAACCTATTGAGATTTGAAACCACCGAGATAGTAAACCCTGAAAATCTGGCTTTATAATGGAAACGCCAGCTCGACCTTAACTCTAGTATTGCTACTAAAATAAACAATTGCATTTTGATGCTAATGAATCACTTTTCTAAATTAGATATCACTAAGCAGATGTTAAATCTCTGGAATATCAGAGCTAAAATAAGTCTTTATACATTTTAATCCCAAACCGTGGTTACTTGCAGAACATAGAAGATTACATGGCATTTCTAAATAAATACATCTAATCCCCAGAGTCACTGAAGTTTGTAAGACATTATGAGCAGTCTTATTAAATCTTCAGAAACAAACTTCTGTCTATGATTTTGCAGTGGCATACTGGGAAAGAAAAGTCCAGGGAAGTGGTCATGGTAGTGGGCATTGATCTGTCTAGAAAGAAAAGTGAATAGCTGTAGTAAGTATCAGAATAACAGATAGCAACACACAACCATATTTTGTCACTATATCACCCCAGCTCAAATTATGAAGATGATCAGTATGGTATAAATACTTTCACTGGGTGGTTGTCTGCTCCTATGTAACTGGATTGGAAAGAGCACAAATAGCCCTGTGGTCCAGAAGAAGAGACAGCCATAATGTGGCTAGGGAGCACAGACATTGTGCATGCCTGGGTGTCTCTTTGGTGTGAGCCTCCCCATCTGGCAGGCTGGTTATGAATAGGAGTTCATTTTGCACCCTATCTCAAGGTGTGCTTCCTAGAACACTTTAGTAAAACTGATTTATCTAGAAATCCTCCATGGAGATCCTCCTTCAAAAGGCCTCTCTGCATCTCCTCCAGTGTGGGATATGTCACAGTCTTGCCCTCCATCTTCATATTCCAGTGATGAGGATTAGATAATCTAATTGCTCTCTAACCTTGATTATTACAGCTAACTTCCTTCTTTACGGCCTTTACCAGTCCCAGTTCTGCACCGCATGCAAAATGCCACATTCTTGCATGGACAAACAAGTGTGGTCACATCACCCCTATGTCCCTCCCACCCCCAAAATTCTACTTTCTCATTCATTCCAAAGTCACTCTCCTTGTTTTTAGATTCCTCCATGGAGTGTAGTAGCATCTGTACTCCCTGCCCCGCAAAAAAGCAGGGGCTGGTCAGTAAATCTGCATAGTCATGGATCTATTCAGGCTCCATGAGAGCACAAAGTGGGGGGGGGAGTAAATTCAGGAGTTGAGAAGCTATTGAGTGTGACCTCAGCTGTATGCATGTAGAGACTGTCAGCTGCAGGGTCTAGTTGTGTTTTGTAGCATGGAGAGGCAGTCTCAAAGATGCACAGGACCCAAACCATAAATCAATGGGTTTATAAATCAAAACCAGTACTTTAAATTTCAATCCTGTTAACACTTATGCATGCTACTAACCCCTCCCCCGCCCCCCACCATGTGATTAAATTTACACAGGTGTAAGTTTTCACAGTTCAGTGGAACTCAGTTCAAGTCCCAGTATAGCATGTTGTAGAAGGCAAATCTGGATCACCCAAAACAACTAGGCTACAACTTCCTTTTCTAGCACAAAAGAGGGATTAGGGCCACAGTTGCCAGCTTGATAGTTGAAGTACGGTAGACTAAGAGGTGGAAAAATGACAATATAGCAGATAGATATCAAGATATTTGGTTACATTAATATTCAGTTTGCCTAATCTTAGCTTATCCCTCCCCCCCATCTAAATTAGGACTCTACTTCCATGAGAAGTAATAGATATCTCATTTCGTAATGCAATGTGCCAAAGTTGTCATTTATCCGCACAGAGCAAACCTGATTTTATGAAGGTCTTTGAAGACACCGATTCAGGTAATTAGATGTCTCCAATTATGGTTTAGAGATATGTCTGGTTTATGTAAGGCCTGCTAATTGTGCAGAAGAGGAATAGAAGAGGTCACTCGGGAGCTCCTCAGGCACACGTGGTTGCAACTCAGTTGTTGTGAACTGCAGCTCAATCATTAGCTCTGAAGGTGAGTTTTCTGGGAACTCCTCAGTTCCACAGGAGTGAAACTTAGGAGCTTGGATGTTGTAAAGCCTAGGAGAGCCCCAGGAACTGAGCTTCACTCAGTGCAGTCCCCAGGAACACAACCAATTTCCTTAACCAGAGTTTACTAATTATTAATTAGAGTAGGTTTTATTTTTTAATCATGATTTTTGGTTGAAAAATAACCTTTTTTATAAATCCCAGATTTTCAGGAATTTTTGTTTGCTTTTCCAACAAAACTGAAAAATGGAAAATGTAGTCTTTTTTAAAAATTCTGTCAGTTTTTGTTTGATTATTTTTCCCCATTTCTCTCCTTTTTTTCCAGCCTCCCTCCCTTTGTTTACGGGAAGGAAAAGGGAGAAAATATTAAAAGCTAAAACAAAATAAAAAAATCAGTAAAAGTATCATGAAAAATTTAAAATAAAAAAATTCTGTTCTGAAGTCTGAAGCTTTTGTCCATGTTTGCATTTTTCATATTTTTCCATTCTAATCATTTGATTGTATTTTATTAAACTTATTCAAATATATTTCTGTTAAAACATGAATGTCTTAAGTTACCGTAGATCAATATTGAAGAAAAACTTATTTTCATATTTGACCACAGATTTTAGATATTTTTTTAATTAACTAACTTAGATATTACAGAGTGCATTTCATGCTATTCATAACATTGCCTATGACAGGATACTTTGTTTCAAAATATATCTTTATTCTAAATCACTCCTTAGTGTCATCAGGAATCTGAGATGATCAGAGTAAAAGTGTCACAAGCCCACAAATGATAATATGCATCCTACACAGTTTAGGGACTGATCCTGCAAAAAACATGCATGAGTAAATCTAAAGTCATTCATATGTGTGTTTGGAGGGATGTGCCCTCAGTTATATATGACCTATTGCAGTTTAGCATAAAAAGGAGCTATGTTTATATGGTCCTAGTAAAACTTGTTTGGTTTTGTTCTTACTCCTTCAGTAAAGGAAACATGATTAGCAGCAGAAATTAACATGGAACAGGAATGAGGGACTGTAGCATCTGTCTAAACATAACTAGATTAGGAACAGTAGTCTCCACAAATTGGAGGGTTGTTGTAAGGCATGTCCTTTGAATAGAATTAGTTTTTGCTCGAATTAAATTACGCACATGAAGAATGATTATAAGGAAGCCTCAAGACTAAAATAGATTAATTACAGGCCTATCATTAGAAGATTCTTTTGCATAATCCCATTAGTTTAATCATATGTTCATTTTTCCCCATATGTGGGGGAGCACGTTTTACTAATTTTATGTAACTTAATACACTGCCTTTTATTGGCCTGTATATTACTTTGTTCTAGCTGTGTGTATGTGACAATATTGCAGATTTTTTAAAAAGGAAGATTGCTTTATTTTGGACACTATGCAGAACATTTTTAGAAAAGCAGCAGCAATTTTCTGAATAAAGCAAAGGGCCTGAATTCTCATTGCCTTGCACCTGCAAAGATGCCTTGCTATGGTGCCACTATTTACACCTGTACAAGTGGGTGCAAAGCTACCCCAGTTTGATTTTTTGTATCCTGCCCACTTTCCCCTTTAACTGTCTCCTGGTTAAGACAGTTTGTTTGTCTGTGTCACAATATAAGACCTGCTTCTTGTAGCTATTTCTGCTTTTGCCCTCTAAATAACACTAGCAGGCCTCCTGTTTGGATGGCATAGTGAGGACCTTCCCAAAAATGCTCTGCTCCAGGGATGCAGTTGTATAGTTCCTATTTTAGGACTAATTGCCCTGTACAACAGAAAACTAGAGGATGTCTGAAAGGGAGGCTGTCACGGCTTCTGTTGGAAGTAATTTTCCTCACAGTCAGCTGCAGTCTCTCAGCTGTGAGACTGGCTGGAGGTTGCCCAAGAGGCAGGATGATTACTATTTCTATAGCACATGAAAGCATTTGGAGATGCAAATATAAGAGTTAGACGTTTCATATACTATTCATACATCCCACTGAAGATGGTACTTCACAGTGTAAGATTACAACATGGTAAGATACTGGTCACTGACATTTGTAAAGAACCAAGATATTACAAAGAGATTGCCAGAGAAAAACCCATGAGGAAATAATAATTCTGGATTCAGTGCAGAATTTGGATGGGGGTCAGTAAATAATATACATACATCACTCATTGACCAAAGAGGATAAAATGAAATATCCTGAGCAGTGAATGAGGCAGGAGGCCTTTGGAAAAATAATATGTGATCATGTAAGTAAAGACTGTATCATAATGCATATTTGCAAGGGGGACGAATCAAGGTTGCAGAGGCAACCTTAATTTATGCTTTTCCTAACTTTTGCAACCTTAATAAGGGCCGGGGATTAACATTTTAAAAAAATAATTATAATGTGACTGTAGTTAGTCACATCCAGCTCCCTGGTCAAAGGCTCCCAAGGCTCCCTAGGCAACAGAACCGGTAAGATTTCATTCCTCCGCACAAAGGTCGTGGTTCAGAGGGCTGGAAGGGGGCATTTTGGCTGGAGTAGAGTTTGGACAGAGCCAGAGGATCACACCTCTATAGATACTCCCGTCCTTTTTTACCCTGCTGGGAGCCACATTACCAACAAACATTTTCCTGATTAAAATATGCAGTATCATCAAAATCAGAAATTATCATGGGAAAAAGTCTATTTCAAATACATTTTTAAATTTTTTTTCAATGGGAAAAAATCAAAATAAAATATTTCAATTTGAACTGCCATCTACAAATGAAGTATGTTTTGATTGGAATTTTTCATTTTGACATTCCCAAACAAAATATTTTTGGAAGCCCTCATTTCATTTTTGACATTTCATCCCATTGCACAGTGTGAGTATGTGTCAAGATATTGGAATTTCCTGAATAGCTCTAGTAAAATGCATTAACATGATTTTGGAAACTGAATGTCTATAATTATGAGAATTGAAGTTGGGAATTTCAAAGGGGATTTCAACAGGACTTGGGCACTAAATCTTTCAGAATCCCCAAATCTATAAGACCAAATCTTTTCTCCTGCTTCAAACTTTAATACCTGTAATTAGAGTTGGTGTAGTGGTTAGGGTAACCAGATGTCCCGATTTTATAGGACAGTCCTGATTTTTGGGGTCTTTTTCTTATATAGGCTCCTATTACCCCCCACCCCGTCCTGATTTTTCATACTTGCTGCCTGGTCTCCCTAGTAGTGGTTCCACCCTATACAGCAACTTCATTTTCTGCGTTGTAGCAGACGGCACCCTGCAAAGTACACTTCTACAGAGCAGAGGGAAGTAAACACTCTACGACAGGTTTCTCCTGTCCTCCCATTGTCTAACACACACACACATACACAACTGAACCTCCCTAGTTCCACTGCCTATTAGACCTTATGTACTTCCAGTGGGAGGGAGCAAAATTTTACTCTGAGACAGTATGACAGGATTAATTAAACTATAGTAATAAATCTATGTGTTTTCAAGTGATTTGTGAGAGTGCAGGGCAGACTCCTATAACTCAGGCAGGCTAAAGCCACTTGTTTCCAGTTCTTGAAATTATAAAGAATTCTTAGATAGTAAAGTAATAACTGATTCCTGTTAGCTCAGGGGCAGTTAATTTCCTGAGTACACTCAAATATATATATATATAAAAAGGCAGCTCACTTTCTATATTCTCTAAATATGTTTATAAAACTCACCTTGTTATTTATGGAACCTAGGGGCTTTACTGTGACATTTCAAATGGAAACTGAAGGTACACGTTCTGAGGGGTAGGAGGAGAACAACATCTAATCTGTTACTAGTCCCCTACGATCAAATTGAACAGATCCTCTGTTGCCATCTCATCACCCTTCACAGTCAACACAGAAAGAACAATCAGCTTCCCAAGTTTTGTTCAGGGTATAAAACTATTTAAGACACAGTAATACATATATTTATTATTGACTGTTCGAGTTGTGGGTTCTTTTTTGATTTTTGTTATTTGTTAGAGTCTGAAAAGAAACTTGTAAATACACTGATAAGGTGAAGGGTTATAAGCCAAACAGAAATAAAATTTGTACTTCTCTTCTAGAAAGATACCTTCATGTTTTTTCCTACTCCTTTGCAGTATGACAATCTAAAACCAGTCTCTTATAATTCATTCTAATTGAATGAAATTATCTGTTCTAGGGGGAATTATTTTGCTTATATATGGTTTAGTTAAGTCAAAAAAAAATGATATGCCCTAAAACTATTCTCATCCAGCTACTCAATATGCATTTTCTTCTTCACATCAGATACTCTATTTCAAAATAACAGATCATGGCACTTCTTATTTTATTGTATGTAAATGTAGGAACTTATTCTGCCTTGTTTTTCTATAGCAATGGTAGCTAGCCATCCAGCCAGTGGTATACTGATTAACTAACAATCTACTCTCAGATGCATGCAAATACCATCTATGAGGCTGGGTGTACAATTTCCTCATACTATTGGGGAATCTTCAGTGTGTGTGTCCCATACTGGTGCTTTTGCTGGATGGAGACATAGGACAGGTCTCTGAGTTGAAGGTCTTTGGTAGGAAGCAAAGCTAAGCAAGTGGCAAGGGTCCTTTGTGTAGTGTCCCTGGCCTCCTTCAATTCCTTTTGGTCCAGATTCCTGGGGAAGAATTAGCGCTCATTCTTTCTGAATGATACCAACCATAGTGGGGCGTGGGCCACTGTCTCCATTGAAATACCTCTGGTAACAGGTTAAAATTATATGGACTCATATCTGAGCCTTGTGGGTCAACATGTTAAGATTTTTCTTCTCCTAATATTATGGTCCAGTTTAGTCACTGCTTTCTGATTTGAATAAAGCTTTTGCCATCTCTAGCATTCTGTTTAATCAAATGATTAAAGCAACTTTCCAGGTATCAACTACATTAAAGATCAGATTTTCAAGAGCCTTACTCCCATTTAGGCATTAAAATGAAGTGGCACACTTTCGAGTGTACTCAATGTACGCCTTAATCCAGCAAAGCACTTAAGCACACAGCACTTACTGTTTGTGGGAACTCTGCACCACTGTGCAGTGCAGAATTTGTGCAAAATTAACATCCAGAATTTCCATTCCTTCCCCCCCCCCCACTACTAGACCCAGCAGAGCCCAGCTCACAAATAAGAGGGAGGGAGAAGGGGAGGGGGAGCTGGAGGGTTCCAGGGGCAGTTCCCAGCATACTTTGCAGGAAGGAGGCAGCAGGCAGGCTGTTTCTCCCTGTTGGGGTGACCAGATGTCCCAATTTTATAGAGACAATCCTGATTTTGGGGTCTTTTTCTTATATAGGTTCCTATTATGCCCACCTCCTGTCCCGATTTTTCACACTTGCTGTGTGGTGACCCTACTCCCTGTAGACCCTAGGGCAAGGTTGGGCAAACATTTTGGCCTGAGGGCTGCATTGGGGTGGGGAAATTGCCTGCTGGTCCATGAATGTAGGGCTGGGGCAGGGGGTTGGGGTGCAGGAGGGATTGTGGGGTGTAGGATGGGGTGCAGTGTGTAGGAAGGGGCTCAGGGCAAGGGGTTGGGGCACAGGAGGGTTGCGGGTTGTACGAAGGGGCTCAGGGAAGGGAGTTGGAGTGCAGGAGAGGTGCACAGTGCGTGAGGGGCTCAGGGCAGGGGGTTGGGGTCCAAGAGGGATTCAGGGTGTGGGCTCTGGCCCAGCACTGCTTAGCTGGAGCAGCTCTGGGGTGGCAATGGTGCACACTGAGCCCTAGTCACAGCCCTGCTCCTGGAAGAGGGCTCCACATGCCTCAGAAGCTCCGTAGAAGCTCCCATTGGCCGTGGTTCCCCCATTCCCGGACAATGGGAGCTTCAGGGGAGGTACCCACAGGCAAGAGCAGTGTGCAGAGCCCTTTCCCCCTCCTCCCCCAGGTGCCACAGGGATGTGCTGCCGGCCACTTCCTGGAGCAGTGCAGGGCCCATGTGCCATGGGGGTGGCAAGTCTATGGGCTGGATCCAAAGCCCTGAGGGGCCAGATCCAGCCCAGAGGCAGTTTGCCCACCCCTGCCCTAAGCTCTGGGGTGTAATGGATGTGGGTGTCTTGGGGGGGGGCAAAAAGGGGGCACAGCTGGGCTCTGGGAGGATAGGAGGTGCAAGTGTCTCACTCACATGGCTGGCCTCTAGAGGGGAGGCTGCAAAGAAACAGCAACTGGCTTGTTGTAGGGGTTTCTTAACACTCTATTCTTGGCGGAAATTTTGTGTGTCTGTCTTGTTACAGACTTGCTGACAAGGTATTTTGAAATAAATTACCAAACTTGAAATTAGTGTGATTATATAGTGTTTTGACAAATAAAATATGCAGAATTTTAAAATATTGTGCACAGAATTTTTAATTTTTTGGCAAAGAATTCCCCCAGGAGTAACATGTTTAATTTTAAACACAAATTTAGTCCCATTGACTTCAGTGGCCCTGTTCATGTGCTGAAATGCTTTGCTGCATTTGGGAGTAGATCTCAAAGTGTTTTACAAACAACCAGATTCTGATGCCTTTACTTTCTTTGAGCAGTACCACTGAAATCACTATTTGAGAAATAAGTGGTAGTGCCAGCTATAACATTCAGGTCTCTATTCCCTATATGGTGCCCCATCCACTGGGTTGTGTCACTATTCCAATATGTTTAGACCAGTAAGTTTAGTTTTTAGCATTTATTTCTGACTCTTGTTTTCAAGCACAATTATTTTATTCTAAAACTTCAAATTCAAATATATAACTATCTCTACACCCACTTGTATTTGAAAGAGTACATTTTAGCTTTGAGTCTAAATATAAATTTTTAAAAAGGCAAAACTGTTAAGACACTGAAATAAAAATTATCCTCTCTGAATGTTTTAACATTTCTCTCAAGATTTTTATGTTTACTAATAAATTTCTTTTAGTACTTTCTTTGAGCAGGCACGTCAAAAGGACAAATGTATCAAAATGAAATTAGCTGAAAAATAAAATTTTGAAATCTTGTGAGATCATGGACATTTAAGAAATTGTGAGTGTTTAACAGGATGTATTTATGTTATATTTCTTTGTCTAATTAGATGAGGTATTAAAGATGTTAGGTTTTACATTGACTTTAAGACCGGAAGGGACATTGTTGTCTAGTCTAAGAAGGTGATTTCAGGTGTTAAAGAATTTTTCTTCTTCATCCTCTGATAGTATTGGTAACTGAGAATTGCTTTCTAGGAATACATAGATTAATAGTGGCCAATTTTAATTCCCATTCACTTCTATTATCCACTAGGGAAAAATCAATTTAAATTATTTGTTGATGTTCAAATCCATATACTTTTCCCACCTTCATTTTATGTTGCTTCATGTTGTTCAAACCAACAAAAAATAAAATTATATTCAAGATGCCAAATGTGAGGCAGTGAGCTTGACCTGCATGTGAACTTTTACATATGTTTTCAGCACTTCTGATATCTATGACTGGAGCAGGTAGAAAGTTTTGGGTGTCCCTTTGTCCTTGTTGGGTGAAGTATTGGCAATGAGCTTCAACACTTGGTGTGTTCTCATTTGCTAGAGTTCAGTAATCTCTGATGACCAACTTCTTGATTTCCTTCATGCATAGGAAACAATATTAAAAGCCTTAGCAAGCTGCTGTTTGTGCGGGTAGGTGTCATGCCTGTGATTCAACAGGTTACTTTTAATTAGTTAAGATGTCATTTTTTTAAAATTTCAAGGGCAATTTTGTACAGCGGGGACTTGGACAAAACAGATAGACAGTATCTCTGTCAAGTTTAATGAGTTCTTTAGACCTGATTGACAGCCCAACAATTCTTTCAAAGGGAGGTCAAGGTTAGTTTGGCACATACTGGCCAGCAGAAGTGAACAGCAGAATGCCAGAATGAAATCTGAGTAATTTAAAAAGAATGCAGTGCTGAAATAGGCTTTACTCCCTTCTCTGGTACCATCAACATTTGAAACCTGTCATAATGAGGAATGCATCACTAATATCCACAGAAATTCACTCTGCTTCAAACTTGGATAAGAATATAATAGCCAATACATTTTCAGTAAAAGAGACATCTTCAACTTAAATATCCCACTACTGTCTGATTTATTTTTAACATGTTGTTGTATAAAATAACACACCCACGCATAAAATACAATAAGTGAAAGATTAGAGAAAATGTATTTTTCTCTACTTTTTTCCTGTTGACTTATTTTGTGCCACTGACAGTATGTGGGTGGGATTTTCAAATGTAATCAATATGGCATTTATCATTGTTTTTCAATAGGAGTAGATTTGGGCTAGCATAGTGGGCTTTTGGAAATCCTACATTTTGTGTATGGTCAAGCTTAGTTTCCCCTGCATAGTCACTTAAGCCCTGATATGGCAATGAGCTTGATGTAGGCAGACTCCTACGTCCATTTCAAACCCAGACAGATTTCCTTGCATGATTAAAGCCTTAGCCTGTTTCACCTATTTGTATGGGTCTTTCACACAGTAAAAAGAGAGAGAAAAGCATAGTTGGAAATAAGAAAATGTGATGGTGAAACTTCAAAATTTGGCAGGAGAATTTGTAGCTGCTGCCTAAAACTATTTCTGTTTTTTGTTTTTTAATTATTTTAAATTGACGGTCGCTTTAAACTGTGGAATAATTTAGAACACATCAGCACTGAAAAACTCTGTCCATCCACTCGCATAAGGTAAGTAACATTTTTGGTGGACGAATAAAATATTGTTAGGTATTTCATTATTTTCATTATCATGATAAAGGACAGGTAAATAGATTTTGTGCCTGAGTTCACAAACTAGAAACTTGTTGTGCTTTGTCTGACTCCCAGTTTATTTTGCAAAAAACTATACAAATGTAATAGCTTAGAAATACCTTTAAGGCTTCCCTACTAAATATTCCTTTTAAACCAGATGTTAGGGAGGAGACAAACATGTTTTTCTATGACCCTGATTAAAGCAGTTATCTAGAGCCTGCTTTTGTACAACATGTAAAGATATACTAATGAAGGAATGTTAAGCAGCCAAATGACCGCCTCATCTTAACAAATTTGTAATTTGTTCTATTTTTCCTATAATGGCTGTTCTTCTTAGATTCCATGAGCACTGCATGTTAGTGCCAAGCAGATGCGTAGAACCAGCTCCTATAAATTCAATGATAAAGGAGAAATTGCATTGATGGAAGTCCTGACCTTGAATTCTTTACAAATCACTGAACTCAACAGGAGTTTGGATGCACAAGGAATGCAAGATCAGACCCTAGTTATGGTAAGCGAAGCTCATGTGGAACCTCATTGAAAACTTTAATGTAAGGAAGGAGAGGAGCTCAATAAGAGCTCAGGAATCTGCCCACCAATATGAGTTTGCAGTATCAAGTGTGTGGATGATTTAAATAATAATTGTATTTATATCTATAATATAAAATTTGTAAAAGTCTTTTACTAATAGGCAAAAACCAGTTTTACAACTGCATTAGTCTATCAGTAAAACTAAAAACATTGAAATAATGTTTCCCAAAAGTAGCTATACTTTGGTGGTTGTTATTGTCGTTATTATTATTTATTCTAAAATGCAATATACCATGCAATGCAATAAAATATAACTTGGAAACAACTTTGTACATTCCAATGGGGCTACGTTCTCTGGGTTCTACTCTATATACTCAGACAGTTAAGATGGCAACGTCCGGTCTGGCTGTTAATATCTATTAAGGATTAAATATTAAAAAAATCTTGAAAATTATTATTCTTTGTGGTCAGATGTAGTTATTGAAATACATCCTGGTACTTTGCAGCTTTCCTTCAAGGAGGAATGCCTATAACTGAAAGTCGGGAGATTTCATTTAAATAGGATGAGGAATGGCTCTTCGTTGCTTACCAGCTAGTGGTTTCCTAATTATCTAAATGACTCTGGCCACAGTTATCTGGTTGTTTGTCAGTTGCACTCCCCTCCCAGAGTTTGAATCTGTTCCCACTGAAGTCAAGGAAAAGATACCACTGTGTTCAGCAAAGTATGATTAACTCTTTTTGTCCCTTCTGAGTCTCCCCCCCCCCCACTTTCCTGTACAAATGAGGTTGATCAGCCCTATGTTTTTTCCCGAACAAATCTAAGACTGATTGAGGTTATGCCTTAGTAGGATGACAGAAAGAGACTGACTGCTGGGTATGCTGTTTTGAAAGCAGAGTATACACAAGGTATCTGATGACCAGAAATAAATTGCCATCATAGCCCACTGCGTTAAACTTAATGGAACAGCATGCACATTAGCAGCCTGGTCATGTTTACTGTTCCTGCTTATCAAAGGTGGATTTGATTAAAATGTCCCTTTAACATAGAACAGCTGTTGTAATTCACTTTAAAATGTCAGGGTTGATGAGAACGTTGTGGTATTTAGGTACTTCATAGAGTTATTGCACTGGTATGAAATGTAGGCTGTATCTAAGCATTACGTTAAAATTTTAGCAGAAGGAAATTAAACCATAGCAGATCAAGGCTGTCTTTATAGGCTACCAAAATTAATATTCAGTAGCCCAATAACCATATTACCCTAGATAGGAGCATGAAAGTTCACAACAAATCAAAAAGTGTGACTTTAAAGCCTGACGAACCAATTAGGAGCATTGTAAAACACATTTGTGGATGCATTAGTTTCAATGTTTCATTGATTTTACATTATATCAAGAACTGATCAAAATCTGTGCTATCTCTGTAAGATGTTTTTGGTTTTGATCTTTAGATAAGATCAGTCTTGCTAAAATTCAATTACTCTATATTACATATTTTAGTAGAATGCTGGATTTCATTTTAATTCAGTGGTGGGTTCCCATCCTCCTCCCCACCCCAAAAAAGTGAGTTTAAAACTAATAAAAGTTCTTGGACTAAAAGTGCTAGAGAATGAAATCCTCTATGAAAGCAGATACAACTTAGGCAGTGATGCAAACTACCCAGATATTGTTATATTAAATCTCATTTTTTAGGGACAGTGTTAAGGGATGGGAGGAAAATTCTTTCCATACTTGGTTTCTCTGCTGAATCTGGACCTGATCCAGTGTTAACTGAAATCAGTCAAAAGACTCCCAGTATCTTTGGATAAGAGCATCTGTCCACGAAGATAAAATTTTACGCTAATTTTTGTGTGTGGACCTATCTTAACAGATACTATAAATTCATTTCATATAGTTCACCAACTACCTAATAGTTTGTACAGACTTTTGGTCACTTTTTATATGGATCTAATCCTAACTACACTCAACGACTAGTGAGTTTAATACATTGGTGGCACTCAGTGAGTTGAAAGCATTCAGTACTCTTGCAGTTTGCACCATGCTGGCAATACAAAAGGTTAAGAAACTGATGGACAGATTTCCACAGCATAGAGGAGTCCTCCACCAGAGTACAGCCATCATATCTCACTCATTCGTGGCCTTGGGGTGGGGACATACTGGTGTGGTAAGGAATATGGATGGAGTGCTGTTGAACTCTGGCCATTTTCAGCTGAGAGAGCTTTTCAGGGACCATTATGGTGTGTGTGTGTGGGTGTGTGTGTGTGTGTGTGTGTGTAATTAAGCACAGATCTGAGGCTGTTCCAATTAATGGTGGGGCAGAGACCAAGATGTAGAGCTGGCCTTATTATCAGGGAGCCCCAATCAGCTCCTTTATATCTCTATGTTGAGTGGAGACTGAACATAGCAGAGAATTTGGCCCTTAGTTTCTGATTAAACCGTAACCCTTTGACGTTATGGTACTTGGTTACAAACTTGCTATTTCACTCGTATTGTGTAAAAATAAATGGTTCCCAATAAATCTTGTTTGCTTCTGCTACTCATTCTTCATTTCAAATCAAAGCACCCATTTAGCTGTGGCATGAGTAGGCATAGCTAGATTGATCTCAAAGAAAGTTGCACTTTCCTGCACCAAGACTGAATTTGGCCTATCCTATTTTCTAGTTGTCCTGTCAGCCAAGTAGTTTCTTTGGAAATGTGAGAGTGTCACAAGCAATGTGCGTTCGTGGACTAGAGGTCAAAGAGCTTGGCATTGAATCAAACAACAGAAAGTATCCTATATTTATGCGAATATTTTTAATGATACAGCTCAAAGGTGGAAAAAATACACACATAATATATTGGTAGAATTTGTTCCTATATGGGATGCTTTCCCAGTTTTCCATGAAACATGACTTGCTCTTTCAAACAGTGAGCACTGTATACAAAACAAACACTGAGGGGCAAATTCTCCATTGTGGTCTGGGCCTTTGTGCTGTTCCAGTAGTATAGAGGGGATGTAATACAAGCAATTCTGCCACCAGGGAATACCGCTGCAATTGGCTTCAGGAGTTGTCCCGTAGTACCTCAATTGACCAGTTTACTCATTGTTTTTAACTGGGCTGCCCTGGAGACGTACCCCTCCCCTTTCAAAGCACAGTTTCTGACAGAGGGTTGTATGGTGTGCTGATCTACTCACGGACACAAAGCAACCCATTAATGTGGAGTGCTTGTGCCCTTGAACACAGAGGCAGGTGTCTGTGTGTGTGTGAGAGAGATTGCTGTGCAGTGATCCTAGGGACGGAGGTGGGGGCTGATGTTGGGGGTTTTCTCCTCCCCTACCTCAGGACCATATGCTTCCTGTAGCTGTCTGAACTAACAAGACAACATGCTAACACATTCTCTGTCCCCCAGAACACACTGTCTCATCCCCCCGACCATACGCACCCCCTACCTCCCCCACCCACTTCAGTTGAAAAGCAGCTGGCAGTATAGTAGGATGCCCATAGAACAATGGAATTGGGAAACCTGCATTTTGTGACACTGCAAACTCTTCCCAAAGCAGCCTGTGGCCAGCTGCACAGTGGGATAACTAACACAATGCACTGTTGTCTTCGCTATCGCAAGAGCTGCTAATGTGGATGCACTCCAGCACAAGGAGCACAGTGTGAATCCACAACAGTGGTTTAATTCCAGCGTTTTAATAAAAGTGGCAGAACTTGTGGCACAGAAACTTGCCAGTGTAGACATACTCTAACACGAAATTCAAGAGCACTGTTAAAACATTATTTGGTCCCATTTGCTCTGGAAGACTGGACATTATTGGGATAGTACTGTGTTGTATCCACAGTGCTCAATGCTGCAAAAATAAGCTAAAGCTTTGGAAAGGTTTGCAATAAAGTTGCTAATATATTTCTGGTTTTCAAATGTGCTGGGAGCAAAAGAAGTCCAGCATTGGGAATCATATTTACTTTTTTTGTTCATTATCACTCAATCCAGGTTGTGCTGGCAATTTCTATATAGACAGAACATGTTTTGCCCCCAGTGCTAAAATATAATATGAAATGCTTGATGCCCCTGTAGCAAACAACTTAAAATTCAGACTTTTTAAACACAAACTTTATTAAAACGTTTACATAGGAGGAATTTAAAAAATCTTGCATAAGTCTAACTGTGAAACTTTTTTAGTATGGATTCACAAATAATTATTTTTAATCCATAAAGATGCTGGATTAGTTTATTTTACTCATTGTTCTCCTATAAATACAATTAGCATTCCTGTCATTATCTGATATGAGTTGTGCCTGTACTTGTATAAATATAAGAACATAAGAATGGCCATACTGGGTCAGACCAATGGTCCATCTAGGCCAGTATCCTGTCTCCTCACAGTAGCTGATGCCATAAACTACTTTATTGAGTGATCATCCCCTGTCATCCAGTCCCAGCTTCTGGCAGTCAGAGGTTATGGGGCGCCCAGGGTATGGGGTTGCATCCCATATCATCTTGGCCAATACCCATTTATGGGCCTACCATCCATGGACTTATCTAATTATTTTATGAACCCAGTTATACTTTTGGCCTTTGCAACATCCCCTGGCAATGAGTTTTACAGGTTGTGTGAAGAAGTACTTCCTTTTGTTTGTTTTAAACCTGCTGCCTATTAATTTCACTGGGTGACCCCTGGTTCTTGTGTTATGTGAAGGGGTAAATAACACTACTTTATGCACTTTCTCCACATCATTCTTGACTTTAGACCTCTATCATAGACCCCACTAACTTGTCACTTTTCTAAGCTGAACAGTCCCAGTCTTTTAAATTCCATATCATATAGAAGCTGTTCCATGCCCCTAATCATTTTTTGTTGCCTGTGGCAGGGCAGGGGGTAAAACCTCTTGAATGTCCTGCCCCTGCTGGCTAAGCCCTGCTTTCTGGCAGGAGGAATGGGGGCAGGGGCTTGAAGCAGTCAACAGGGAGCCCAGCTGTGGGCCCTAATGAGAGCTGGCTCACTGCAGGAGGCTGGGCTAAGTGGTCACAGCTGGGGCTATGGACTGAGAGGGCTAAAAAAAAAAAAAAAAAAAAAAAGCTCTGAGCTGAACTCACTTGGGGAGGCAAGCCAGGAAGGGGATAGGAGGTTATTGCTCTGTCTCCTCACCAGAGGCAAGGTGTCTCAGGGGCCTGGAGACCCTGGAACCAGGTAGAAGGAAGGTAACTGTTGGGGGATAAAGGGAAGCACTTTCTTGCACTGAAGCCACTGTTATGCACTGTAAATAAAAGGCACTAGAGGGAAATACCAGAGGAAGGTGGGAGGACTCTTATTTCTACCAGCCAGAGCACAGGGGAGAAAGAGAGAGACGTGTGCTAACCCTGTGACATTGCTGCCCTTCGTACTTTTTCCAATTTTATCCTTCACAGCTTTAGATATATGGCTGTATAGATATTCCAAATGAAATAAGCAGAAAATATGACCAATCAGATACTTATTTTACAAGTGTTCTAAGTGTATAACAGGTCAGTGATAAAACTCCCATTCACTACAATGGGGCTGGAATTTCACTTGAAAAGACATCCTTCTTCTATATTACCATAGTAGTTCTCTTATTTAGTGTGTGCACATATTAATACCTATGTTTATAAAGATTGACAAATATAAACCAGATGTTTCAATTTTACCTCCTTGTAGCTCTGTAATCTTTTTAGAGGGAAAACAGAAAGTCTAAGTATCATTGCTTTTAAAGCTGCATCTTCTTAGTTTCATGACTCTAAGGATGATCTTCAAACAGCTTTTCACATACAGTACCCTCTGTGACTAAGAAAAAATAGGAAAAGTCAGTCACTTGAACAGATCGTTCAATATGGTCATTTGTTCAAAGGATCCAGAGCCCATTGCTTCAGCTATATTGAAGTGTGCAGTATGTGTTAAATTGCAGTGAGCAGTGATGGTCACAGTAGGAATTAAAGTTAACAAAAATAAATGAATTAAATTCCAAATTTTATGGGTCACCAAAAATTGCCTTCATAGCAGGAGAGGGTTACCTCACAGTCATAAATTTTAGATATATTAAAAAGAGCTAGGAATAAGCATACAACAGAAACATAGTTGCCTTTTTTCCTTGCAACTGAAGGGAAAAAAAAGAAGGAAACTTGCAAAAGGGAAAGGTTTAAGGTCTGCCCAGCAGAATAAAGTAAATAGCTATAGAACGTACTCAGTTTGTTTCTGTGGGTGATTGTTTCTTTCTATAGGATTGGTCTGTGCTGTGGCAGAATTGATATAGGATGGGCTAGAAATCTTCATCAGAAGCCCCACTGGGGGCAACAGAAATAATTTTGGATTACTTGGCAAATATACTGTCTTTGTTGGTTTATACATTCTTTGATGGTTTATATAAGAACAAGAGGAAGCTGAAAACTGTACAAAGAAAAGAAGGATCACTTTTCAATCAAAACAAGACTTTTATTTTCATTTGTTTCATTTCACCTTAAATGGTTTAGACTAAAATTATTCTTGTTCCTTTCAATATTTTTAATTAAGATAGAATTTTGGTTTTCAACCAATCCTAATAAGAACTAAGCGATGCCATTGCCTTTGAGAAGGAGTTACTATTCAATGTAATATGTACCATAAAACTAGACCCGAAACAGTTGACGAAAGCACTGAATAAACAGATAGGATAACACACAAGTGGCCTCCCTGTCATGTTTATGAAATAGCCATAGATGCATGTTGGGAGGTAGACCTATACTGTACCTCAGGAGACTTGATCCATTACAGCGAATTTCTGAACCACATGTGAATGGTTCTCTCTGCATGTGAATTTCTCTTCCACATGCAGCAGGCTGCCTCTGCCTGCCACAGAGGGTTCACAGTGGTGCTGGGAATCTGGGGCTGGCAAGGGCAGTGGATGGCTAGGGAAGCAGTGAAAAGGCTGCAAATGCATCCCCATACCCACTGAAAAGTCCATGGTTAGTATCCTGTTCTATGTTACTCTTCCACTGCCTCTCCCTGGCTCCCTGTGATGGGACTCCTCCTTCATTAAGAGGCAGTCCTGGAGTGGCCATGTTATCAGGGAGCAAGGCTAGAACTGCAATGCTGTTCCAGTTACGCCAGTCAGTTCTGCCAGGACAATTTCTTTTCCCAAGTTGTGTCCACACATTGCACATTACTTCTGAGACACATGTTCATTCTCCACCTTCACTTCCATTATTAGTCACTAGTCCTCTCACCCACAGTGAGGCAGCATTGAACTCTCTCCACCTGTGCTGCTGTGACGGCAGGCTGGCATTAACATGATCTTTTTAAGCAATCTGCCAATAGGATGATCGCAAACCATTCAAATGTAACTTGACTAGTTCTCTGTGCTTTCTGAGTGCTATGATGGGGCTTTCTTTTACTACTGCCTAGAATAGTAGGTAAAAGCATAAATAGAGAAGAACCAGATCTTTATTCTATGAGCCAGTCTTTTCAATAAATGCTAAAAGAATAATAAAATAACAATTTATTTGTTGTGGGAAGAATCCATTTTAAACAAATGAATTACCACTTTCCAATTAACACTTTTTGCATTTTTAGGTTTACAGGCCAATGGAAAATAACTCAGAATTTCACAGATAATTAGTGGGTTTGTTAAAACAAGAATATTATTTCTTTAAATACCTGGCAAGTTGGTGTTCCCCTAAGGAAATGAGATTTTATTTCAACACGAGACAGCTTAACTGCATGTACTCCAACCTTATATTTAATTGTTATATGGCGAGTCACACATTGCCTAGGCAGTGGTTCCCAAACTTTATATGTCATGGCCCCCTCCCCCATTACCTGTAATGTAATCTGTTCACGTCCACACAGAGACCTCAGAGCCACTGTTGGGAGCAGCAGTTTGGGCTGGGGCTGCCTTCCCTGACCACCTCTATTTTTAGTGAAAGTCAGGGGCAAGTTGCAGGCTTCCCTGAATTTTTGTTGTTGACTTGTGACCTGTCCATGGGTATCTTATTAAAATTACCAATGACAAAATCTTAATCTTGCTTTACTACACTTTTCCCAAAGCATCTTTGTTGGAGAAAACATGCCAGCAAAGATGCTTTGGGAAAAGTGTAGTATAAGCAAGAGAACATTTTTCTTCTCTTATACTTAGAACACAATTGTCTGACTGTTTCAGTAAGGACAATAATCAGTAGCCTACAATTACTTTCAAGTGTTACATAATGGAAAAAAAATTTGGTGCTTTTTGCTGTGGTGGTGGCTGCATCTTAAACTGATCTGACACTTGAAATTATTTTACTTATTCTGATAATCTAGTTGATGAGGCAAATATTGAAAAATCCTATTAATGTAGGCTGGGACATGTCCCAGGGTATTCTGTTCCTCTAGTGAGAAAATCCTACAGCATTTAGTAATCCCTCAGTAGTCTTGTGAAAATATGTAACAATATTATGTTTGCTCAGAAATATTTTAGTTAATCAATTCAGAATATTAACAAACACAGCTTCTAGATCTAATTTAAGGGGGAGCAGCCAAGAGTAGAGGATAAAATTGTGGAAAGGAATTTAAGTTAAATTGACATCTAATAGGAAACCATTATTGTCTTATTAAAACACAGATATGAGGCAGAGTCTGATAAATTTCCTTTTCACTGTGGCTTTCAAGTGATCAACTGACTAAATTCTTCATTAAGGTATAAATAAGGATCTGTGATCTTCCCACTTTCTCTCTGCATATACAGGGAATTTTCCACTTCTACATGCTTCTAAAGAGAAGCATCACTTCTTGGTACACTATTTTTGCACTGATTAACTGCTTTTCAAATGTAGAGTGGAATTCATCCTTTCCCTTTAAGTATAGCTACTAACTACAGTAGGTTGCCATTAGTGATAGATGAATGGCAAAAAAATTCAGAGGTTCTGTTTGGTTTGGAAGTGCTAGAAAATTGGGTGGTGGTGCGGATATCCCACAAGAACCAGCTCTCACACAGTTCACTAAAAGTTAGTGTCAAAGCTGATTTCCCCACTCTGGCACTTTGAGTGCATAAGGTGGGGGCCCACAAGGATTCTAAAAAATAATACTGGCCACTCCAGGCTTGTATTAAACTTCCAAGGTTAAAGCTTTTCTCTGACTTTGGATGGGTAGATCCTGCCACCACCCAAATGCAAAACCCTTTTGAGAACCCAGGAAGGCACACTTGAGGGTGCCCTACAGGAGGGAATTCCCAAGCGCTTTCAACCCTTCTCTGGGGAAAAGCTGAGTAACAAAAACAAAGGAAATCAGCCTTTGCCACCAGCTAGTTAAACAATATGTGCACAAACCTCTTAAGACACAAAAATCCAATTATATTTTGAAAAGTAAACTTTATTAATAAAAAGAGAGTGCATCTGGGATTTTTTAGGTTTTTGCTAGTTTTTAATTTAAAAAAATTATAAGGATTAAGCATTAAGAATAGCTTTCTTGAGGTCCAGCTTGAAGGTTATAAGCAAAACAAAAGCATCTAGAGTCCAGAAGCAATAAAGAATTTTAAAAAATAAACCCAATCATATCTTCCTAAACATTTCCTGATCTACTTACATATCTGAGGTTTTAGATGAGTAGTTTCTAGGTATGATACTAATGAATTTTCATACTTGGCATAAGCATTTCACAATGTAACTGCTACGTCTGCCTCTCCCCAAGAACAACAACAACATACAGACAAAAGGGCGTCTTTGTTCAATTTTAAAAAGTTCTATTCTTCCCATTGGCTCCTTTGGCCGGGTGCCCACTCACTTCCTTTTAACTATGCATTGCAGTGGACTTTTTAACTCTTTACAGGTAGAGCAATTAGAGAACAGCTGAGGGGTTTTATATGGGTGTCCATAAAAGAGAACTACCCCTCCTTCCCTTCATTTATCACAGTTAAGTTCTGTGGAAGTTAACAGAGAATGATGATGACCTTTCTAGAGAGTCTTTAAAACAAACTATAGAATTCCATAGCAAGGATATTATTCTCTCAAAATTTATGGAATGGTTTGAAACTTCTATAGAAAGGATATATTTCTTTATCAAAAACTTGGGGCTGGAAAGCATGTAAGGATTCACCCTCTATGAAAGAGTTCCCAGATGGTGCTCATGGTGTGTCAGGGTTGTGAGGTCATAAGCATGGAGTATAATACATTCTGGCTCTCCTATGCAGATCCAGTGTTCCTAGGAAAATTAAATTACCTGTGGGGAGGGACGAAATGGCCTCCAGCTCCCCTTGCATAAGAGGGAGTACAAAGGTGGCCCTAGGATTCTTGAACAATTAGTGTAAGACTCTAATGGTTTCTTAGCTATTAAATTCTCCATGACTTTTAATAAGGTATTATTTAACTTATGTCTTTCTTTTGTTGAGCAATTTGTCTGTTGGTATGAACCAGAAAGTGCAAGATAGAATCAAAATTGGCTATCTGTTTTTTTAAGCATATAAAATATTCTTCCCAAGAAACAGCATCAATTTAATTATTGTGTAATGTCTAAAATGATTTCCCATTCCTAGCAGAAATACTGGAGATGAACCAAAACAGCAATAATGTATTTAGGAGATACCCTTGAACTTTAAGGGTTCAGATTTGAACCACCTTTCTTTTTGGATATGCCAGTCAAGGGTCCACTTATGAGGGACTTAAAAATCAAAACTGACTCCATCTTTACCCATCTCCATGAAATACCCCATTGTCTCCCTAGCTCGGTGAATATTTATGTTCATAGTTACCTTTGTCAAGTAAAAAAAAGGGGGGGGGGTATTTTGTTTCACCCGTATATTAGAGGTGAAAAGTTGGGCAGAGAGTTGATTTATGCAAAATGTTGGATAGGGTAGGTCTCATTTATTCTTTTGTCTTCATTTAAATATTTGTTGCCTACTGAGCACCATGCTGTACCTAATGTGATAAGTAGTAAATTTTGATGTCCTAACCAAACCATCTTTCTCTTTCTTTAACAGGCAGAATGTATTTGGATTCTTTAGAATTATTGCTGTTTTGTGACCTAAAGTCAATAACAGCATGAAGAGCAACTAGACATACAGAAGTTCACTGGGATAGAACTAAGGTCAGTAAAAATCTGGTCTGCATAGTTTAGCATTGTATAATCAGCTTGGAACTATGTTATGGTCTATGAAGAAATGATAGATGCCTTCTCTTTCTGTCTTGCCTTGTTAGTCAACTCAAGATTTCACTGTGACCATTGGAATGTTGGAGAAAGTGGAAAAATAAGTAAAGGAATAAGGAGGAAAAATAAGTGAGGGTCCATTAATGCAGATTCCTTTATATTATATGTTATACTCTATGCCAGTGCCTGCTTTTAAAGAACACTATTCAGTTCCCATCAAAGTCAGTGGAAGACTTCTAGTGTCTTGACTAAAAGCTGGATCAGGCCCAAATTACAGCATTTTAACATTACACTCTTCAGCTTCAGAATTACATGGTTGCCATGATAACATTGACATTTCCTATGTGAGAGCCATTAGTATTATCACCTCAATACACACATTTCCTGTCCTAAATAATACCATGATAATATTGGTATGCTTATTTATCTGTAGTGTATTACTTTCAAATGTCAATTTCAGTATTTTTATGGCAATTACAGTACATAATACTGAGGTTGCAGGTGTAAACGTAAAATAAAAAACAAAAGTTCCAATGATGAAGTCCATTATATAGCCTATATGCATTTTTGAACTGCTCAGGAAACATAAACTTGTAAATATCAAAGTCAACCCTACAAAGCATTTTGTAGAAAAAAATATAACATAATTAACTGACACATAGGCCTCCTGTGCAAACGTGGTGGACTTGGCAATTTTTTGAATCTGTCTGTACAACTTATGAATCTTGGTGGTTGTTACTATGAAAATTGCTGTGTCATGAATGACCAGAGACAAAAGTGGGTCATTAGAACTCAATGACCATCTATCCAAGGTAAAATACCTCAGGTCAATAAGTTTGCATGAGATGGGAGAAGATATTTCCTCTTCCTGTCTGAAAGGAAGGGGGAAGTGGAAAGAAAGTGAAGGAGGGAAAAGACACAGGTGACAGAAACAAAAGATTATAAAAAGACTTACAGGAGAAGACTCATAAAGACACTCAGGAAGTTGAGGCAGGGGGAAAGAAGAGGACGTACTAGTCAAAGTCAGAAGAAGCAAGCTGACCTAAAGAGAGAGGCTCCATGTTTCAAAACTCAAGTAACTCAGCTGCAGGGGGATGGATCCTGGATCCTACAAAGGACTCTTATCCCAGCTCAGAGAATGCTTTGGAGTGGTGAGGAAACTGCAGGAAGTGCATGAACGGTTTATTCTTTCTGTATAGATTTGTGTGTTTCAAATGTGAGTAAGTAAAAGCAATAATGTTAGACCTCTGTGCAAAGTGTCTGTGTGTTGCAATTCTGCCACTACGAATGATGATGAATAATCATTGTACCAGAGAGAGAGAGAGAGGCTCTGTAACCTAGTGGTAAGGCACTCACGTAGGATGTGGGAGACCCAAGGTCAAGTTCCTCAATGCATTACATTATTAATAGATCACACAGTGGCTTCAATTAGAGAGACTGAGACATACCCACCCCAGAATACCCTACAGTCCAGTGCTCAAGGCACTCTCCAGTAATGTTGGTGACCCAAGTTCAAATCGCTTCTCCACATCAGACAGAGGAGAGAATTGATCCAGAGAGCCCCACATCCCAGGTGAGTGCCTGAATCACAGGTTTTAAGGTTCTGAGGAAGGTTGTCTGCTTTCCTCATCATTGTGAATGGCAGCTATTATTCAAATAATAATGATGATAATTGGCCATAATGAATGCTCAGATAGTTTTGGGTTCACAGAAATTGCAATTTTTTGGCCAAATTATTTGTCTGAAAATTTCATTGTTGGCATATGCTACACCTACCACATGGCCTCTTGAAGAGGAAAATTAAGTTCACATCTTCAGGTGACATTCTGGGGACAGGTGTTTTTAAGCTACTGGTGCATCTTGTCCTGGCAGCTTAAGGCAAGTGGGTTTCTGGGACCCCATTTCCATGAAGGGGTAACAGACTGAAAAGTGATGCTCAGGAAATGTGCCAGAGAGGCCAAAGCAGGAAACCATGCTGTAGCCTATTGAAATGCAGGGAAACGTAGCACATGGGAATTCAGTGTCCGAATGCCTTCACAGCAATGTGATAAACTGCTAGTAGGAGGAGCCCAACCAGATCTGTGACAGTAGGTTTTTTATTTTGTCAGTTAAGGGGTGCATAAGATTTATTTATTATAAAGCATGTATAACAATCTCTCCAATATTTGGTTAATGGAGGTCTTAGTCTGCTCACTAAGAAATTGCTACTTTATTTATTGGTGTGTCTAGTTGAATGGCATAATTTTATGCATTTATAAAAATAGTCATAAAAATACCATTAAATATATATTTCCTACTAGAGCAAAAACATTTTACAATGAACTGTGAAATTAAATGGTGGTAACAATTTGATCAAAAAGTCGGGCTGAATGAATTTATATATATAATTGTTATCCAAGTGGTCTCTAAATCTTTTACTGACTTATTGTGTGTAGCACACCAACAAAACAACTCAGCCTTAATCACTTATTGTCCTGTGATGCTCAGCAAATGGCCATATGGCTCATATGGGGGATGGTGAAAACAGACTAATTTTGTTACATAACAGGATTACAGTATGTGAAAACAGGCAGGCAGAGAATTTTTCCAAACCTAGACTGAAATTAACCCATGTAAAGCCCTCCACACCAGTGAAGTCCTGCACTGGGGCTGTGTAGAAAGAGCTGTTGTGCACCCACTGTGAAGGGTCCCTATATCAGACTGGTACTGGGGTTTAAGATTGGAGCATGCTTATGAGTATTTTAAAGTGTCTGTATTTCACAACTCTGCAGTGCTTAAACCCTATTACCAGTGCTGCAGTTAAGACTGAATTGACTTTGAGTTTTGAATTTCAATAGCCTAGGGCTCTGTGTCCTTTTTATCTCACTCTCCTAATGCAGGGGTCCAATAGCAGCTATAGTCAGAGTTGTTCTTTGCGGTGGAGCTCCAATGGGACTGAATTGCCAAAGACCTTGGCAGAGCTGCTGCAGGGAGGCACTGCAATGCTACTGTGCCCTGTCCCCCCATCCTTTGGGATTTACTGGGTTTCACCCACATGCTTGACATAAGAAAGCAGAAGAAACTCAATGAGGTTCCTTTCCCTACTCCCATGTGAGTACAGTATTACCATGTCAGAGTGGTGATCCGACCAACAGTTATTTAAAATTGCATAGTTACAATTCAAAGCTCTGTTTCCTCCACAAGCCTGGTCTCCTTTTTATCTGGTGACAGCATAGGGGAGAGGTACCAAGGCCTGACTGACCCCCTTCCCCTTGGATTTTAGGGGGTGACTGGATGGTTGCTCTCTGACTCGAGTGTCCTTAAGATCCAGTTGTTATGCTAACTCACTCCCAATCCTATTTTGAGGACCTAAGCTTGTTCATTTTATCCTTCATTACTAGTGGGCCCAAAAAAATTCCTCTGCTGACTTCTGCTCTGTTCTGCTGTCATGATCTTAAGCAGTGACTGAGTGCTTTCAGGAACATACCAAAGAATGCATTGCTGATATTAATTTATAGAAGAAGAATCATTCATGCTAAAATCTGCAAAACTCTTATTTTTTTGCAAACACTTTGTCATCAATTTTCTTTGTTGTACAATGGGTTGTGCATGGATTTTTGCAGGGTAAGTTTCTTATGGGGAAGTTGATGATGGTGAAAACATCCGTCCTCAAAAGGGCTACTCTACAGCTCAGCCAGTCTCTTGATTAAATACTTCCGTGGTTGAGCTGCCACAAGGGCCCACTCCCAGTGTGTCTTCTGGACTCCCTGAATCTGCAAGAAGGGAATTGCTCTCCTGTTAACTTTGTAAAACTTTTGGGAGAACTCCTTTCCAATACATCATCTTAAGGCAGGGGTGGGGAACCTCCAGCCCGCAGGCCTTATACGGCCCGCCAAAACATTCTGTCTGGCCCGCGGCAGGGCTGGAGCTGAGTCAGGCACTGGGGCCGGGAAGCACCTGTGGGAGCCACCCCCGCCGGCGGCGGCTCCCCCAGGCCCACACAGCTCTCCCACACGCTTCCCGGCCCCTTGGCCGAGCCGCCCCCGCCTGCCGGCTCCGCGCGGGCCTGGGGGAGCCGCCGCTGGCCAGGAACGCATTCGGGCTGCCAGGAGGGGGTGGCTCCACGCTGAAGGTAGGGGCTGGGAAGTGCCTGGGGGAGCCGCCGGCCGCGCGGCCACCATTAGCCGGGCGGTGAAAGGAGGAGCCGCGGGGCACTGACGGTCAAGAGGGTGTGTGTGTGTGTGGGGGGGCTGGGCCTGGGGGGGGGTAAAGGGGGGGAGGCCAGGCTGGGCGGGCAGGGAGGGGGGCAGGAGACTAGGCTGGATGGGGTGGGCGAGGCGTGGGTGCGGGAGGGAAGGAGGTTTGGTGGGGGGAGGCTGGGCTGGGCGGGTCAGGCATGGGGGGCAGGAGGCTGGGTTGGGAGGGTGGAGGAGGTTAGGTTCAGGGGGATGGGCCGGGCCAGGCAGGGGTGGGGGAGGGAAGGCGGTTAGATGAGGGGAGGCTGGGCAGGGGTAAAGGAAGATCACCCCCTACACCCAGGCTGATAGCGGGAGCTGACTGGGGCAGGCGGCAGGACCCCGTCTGGCAAGGGGCCAGCGGGGGAAACCCCAAAGCAGTGCGGGGCTAAGCACTCCGCTTCCCACTGCTTTGGGGTTTCCCCCGCTGGCCCCTTGCCAGCTGGGGTCTCAGCTCCCGTTGCCAGCCTGGGCTTGCCAGCCTGGGCTTCCTTTGGGGGGGAAGGAGGGGTAGCAGCCCGCGAAGGACATTATAGATGTCCAAATGGCCCTTGGTAGAAAAAAGGTTCCCCGCCCCTTTCTTAAGGTATAAATGAGGTGATATACTTTCCTGGACTTCCCATAGACCTCTTGGGAAAGTCCCTTGACCACTAATGGCCCCCCGCAGACCAATGTTCCTTCCACTTTACTGTCCTTCCCCCATATTTCTGTCACTTCACTGCCTGTCTAACTTTCTACCTTTAAACTATAAACACACAAGTTTTGACACATATGTACATTGTTTTATCCAAAGCTGGTTGAATTCACTGGAAAGACTCCTATTTAATATTTTATGTATTTAGAATTAGAAAACATAAGCACATATTGTTTTCTTCTTGTGAACTATTATTAGACAGTGGAAGGTGAGCAGTGGGAAAGAAATAAGAGATGGGATTAGATGATACTTCCCTGTTCTTAATGTTTAAGTTGCTGGAAATAAAAATGTGTGAGAGAACTACGTTTTTATTTTGTAGAGGAGATTATATGTATCCAAAGTTAAACGTGACTGAACAAAGACCTTAAATGTGATAATTAACAAACATGAGTAATTCCTTTCTCATGTGTTGCGTATTATTTTTGATAATTCTGTATTTAGTAAGGAGTTCATAAGGCTGCATTTGGGAAGTCTATTGGGATACCATTATGATGTCAAAGTGAAGTGAATCAAAATGGCAATGCAAATTGGTGAAGAAGAAACTATGATGTGTTAATATGAATTAATCTTTAAAAAACCAAGGATAATTATGCACACACAAATGGGCTTTTAATCATGTTTTTCTTAGGAAAAATGGCATATGACAATGACATTGTACATTACAGTCCCTGCTGCATGTCTGATTCAAACCAGAAGCACACTTTGCTTTAAATTATTAGGTCCCACAGCAGTGGACAATATTTTCCACATTTAACATATTTATTTATACTTGAAATATGAAGTAAAATGTATGACACAAATAGGGAGGGAGCAATATATAGTAGTATTTCCTATAAGCTTAGTTTGCTGATTCGGCAGCTGTGCTGTAAATAATTTACAGTAACAATGGATGGATATCACCAGGTTCATGTTGGACAGAGGAATTTGGGCTCAACATTCTGATTCTTTCATAATTAGGGACAGTCTTAGTGTACTGTGCATCTTTTTTTTTTTCTTTTAATATGTTACATTATAAAATAGACAGTGGAAAGGTGTTAGAGTTTAATTGTAATCACAGCAAGGTTCATTCTGTTGACTGAGTGATATCCACAAAACAAAGCAAGAAAATATTCAGTTTATATTTATCGTGAGACAGGGTAAACTTTGAAGTTCTGAAAAGTGAATTTGGCCTATATTTTTGGCTAAAAACTGTCTTGGTCTTTCCTCCCCACTGCTTTCCCATGGACTTGTAGCATATGGTGACTATGAGGAATATTTTACAATGTTCAAAACTTCCTAAAGGTTTATGGAACAGTAAAATTGTTGCTTTCTGAATGAAATTGAAGTGTTTTTTAGCATCTCCAAGTTTTGAAGCCTCTTGAGATTGCTCAGAAAGTGAAAAGAGCAAAGACAGCTCTGCATGTGTGTCCATACCATTTCAAACTATAGATTGAACAAAAACCAACAGAAAATTCTGTTCCACATATTTGGGGGGGGGGGGGAAGAGAGGAGGGGAAACCCTGTCTGTGATTATAACTTGAAAACTACTAAAAACAATTTCTCAGATATCTGTGACTTGCAAAACAAGCCATGTAAAAACAAAATCATTCAGCCATTGTTGAATTGTAAATGCACAACATTTCTGACTAGAACAAATGGGACAAGTGTACATTTTATTTTACACATGAAAAATTCAAAACATCTGAATGGATTTTGATGAAACTTTACAAAAAAATGTGTTAGAGCAGAAGCCAAACACTTATCTAATTGGCAAGTTCGTGCAAAGAGGAGTTCATCTGTGTGTGGATTCTCTCTCCTTCTCCATCCACATCTCATAGCTGTCTTGAAGAAGGTGATCTGCCATCCCTGGAGCACCATCTCCCCATTGTCCAGATCCAACCAGGGCCCCATTCATGGGAGGGATTGGAGACCACGAATTCTCATGGGAGAAGTAAAGAGACCTAGAAGGATGGACATCATACATCTTCCAGGTCTTTGATGCTGTGATGGCAGGAACGAGGGAAACAGCCTGGGGCTCAAGATAGTGCATAGGCATGAAGGCTCCACACAGATGGTCTGAACTTCCAAAGGAACCCTGGAAATCCACCAGGTAGGATGAGACCTGCATTAGGGAAAACCCTGCTTCTGCTCTCCTGGAAGAAACAACAGGAGGGAAATTCACAAGGAAACTCTGAGGCGTCTTCTTCCAGAGTACTCTTCTGTAGATTATATCAGGGAGATAATTTGGGACATGGAAATATTCAGCCTGAAATATATAAATTGAGAAGGATGTGAGCCACTGAAACTTGTAATGGAAGTTGTCTTTTAACTTTTACTAATGCAGTTGTTACCACAGCATTTGTAAAATATTCACACAATTATCTGTATACTACTTTAAATCCTTAGCTAATGTATCCCTGCCCATACAGTCATTTCCGTATCTGAAGTATCATACACTTTTTTTCATGTGCATTTATTTACAGTGGTTTCAGCAGAAGACTGGAAATGTAAATCTGTATTAAATATTTCTTTTACAACTTGCATAACCTTCTCTAGAACTTTGAAGACAAACATAGAGGGGAAATGGAGACTGTGACAGGAGTTGGATGATGATGATGAAGTCTGTTTTGATTCACTGTGACTTTGATGACAGTCTGTCATCCTATTCTACTGTGTTAATGGAGCAGAAGAATCTGCCTTGCAAGAGGGAGCAGAAAGAAACTGATGACTCATCACCGTACAGAAACACTGTGCTAGTATCTGCTGGGAATGAAAAGGAGTCCCTTTGAAGACTGTCTACAGTCCCATTGTACCACATCAAATGAGAGGACAGATTCCATGACAACTGGGACTCGTTTTAAATGAGTTGGCTCATTGGGGGTGAGCACATTGCAGCTGGAGGGAAGGGAGCAGTAATGGACAGATGTAAGCATCCCTGATTTAAAAGTTCTGTACTGCTCCCAGATGAGTTCCCCATTATTGAGTTAAAAGAGCAGCTGAGTTGGCTCAACTGAACGATTTTTATGTATAGCACTACCTTTAATTCCTTAGAGAAACAGATTCTTTTCCCCAGAGCAACCTACATAGCACTATCTCTTCAAGTCAGATAGGGAACCAGTTATAGAAGGAAAAAAAAAAAGCATAAGAGGGCAACTAACGGTTTTCATGTAGTAGAGTTACAAAAATGTGAACTTTATCAAGTCTGGATGAAAAATAGGACTAGAGATAATGGTCTGTGTGTGTACTCTCCTACTCTTTTGCCACCTTGTCACAGGTGTTAGTGATGCACATATTTCAAGTGAACCTTCCTGATTACCAGGGGTGGTTCCAGGCACCAGTGCGACAAGCTGACTGCTGTGCTTGGGGCGGTAAAAAATGTAGAGCCACGCCTGCTTTTTACATTAAGTTGCAGTATATTGTGTTTTACTCAAAATGTTTATTTTCCTGCAAGTCCCTCTGAGGATCTTTTGACTTCAACATTTAATCCTGCTTTTTTGTCTTGCTATTCCCTCGCTCTCTCTAGATGTACCACTAATAATAGTAGAGGCGGTAACAATAGAGACCTCATGATTGATATATATAATCACTAGGTAATTTAAAAGTAATAATCGTTGTGTTCTTTGTATACATTATTTTTAAAATAATAACCAATATGGGGAAAGGAAAAAGCTTTTCCTGGCGGTTAATGACTGGATGGAGCACACAGGGGCTCAAGGCTCTTCACCAAGCTGCTCATTAACTGCCAGTGAAATGCCTAATGTGGCATTTAGTCACCATGCACCTAAAAGAACTTTGATTTTCCTTTTTTCCTTTGTATTCCTCTGTAATTGACAGTCCCCTGAGCTAGGCTTTCCCCCGGGTGCCCCAGAGATCAGTTATTCATAGGGAAAGCAGGCTGGATTGCTGTTAATTCACCCCCTCTTGAAATTTTCTGCTGGGGGAGAAGCAAATTTAGATTAAGGTCTGAGCTGCAAAGGAATCGAAACAAAAATTATTCCTGCAGGGATGTGCTGAGGCAGCTGATTTCTGGCTGCCATTGTCTCACCCCATTCCTAACTAGTGCCTCTATTTTTGGGGCGACATTAGTTCTTAATGTCTCCAGCAAAAGAGATGACGCAGCATATAATTGTGTTGTTTTCACCATAGTGTACAATGACGGAAGCCACATAAACCCAAGGTAAATTTTGACCCTATGTAATACTTTGTATGGAGTTCGGAGCACGGTTGCTTTGTTGGGTTTATAATTCTGATGTCAACCATATCTAATTTCTGTGGGCCAAATTCTATAAACCTCATTCAAGTAAAAAAATAATAATCAGTGGGGGTTTTGCCAGAGGAAAGATAGAATAAAGAAAGGAGGGTTTGGCCCTAAGTGTGTTAGAAAGTGCTATGCCTGTCTTCAGAAACAAATGTAATAGACTCCCGTGTTACAAGAGGTACATGCGCACTGTGACGGAGTCAGACCAGAAGGGTATAGGAGGGTGATGGAAGGCAGGTATATCAGCCTCAGGATGTGCAGGTCTCTGTTCCCTGGATAGCCAAACAAAGGCTACTCCAGGCCAATCAAGACACCTGGGGCCAATTAAGAAGGTTCTAGAAAGCAGCAGAAACAGCTAGCCTGATTGGGACACCTGAAGCCAATCAGGGGCTGGCTGAAACCACTTAAAAACCCTCCCATTTAGTCAGGTGGGTGTGGGTGTCAGGAGTTTAGGAGGCATTGGAGCAGAGAGCAGTTTGGAAGGAGGCCCTGAGGTAAGGGTGAAGAGAAGTTGGAAGAAGCGGGGGACTGCTGTGGGGAAGTAGCCCAGGGAATTGTATTGTGCTTGGTGCCTAAAAGGTCAGCCATCTTATCTGATACTATTAGGGTCCCTGGGCTGGAGCCCGGAGTAGAGGGTGGGCCGGGGCTCCCCCCTTTTTCTACCTCCCCTAACTAATCACAGTGAGCCTCTGAGGCTAGCACAAACCACCTGGAAGTGCAGTACCCACAGGGAGAAGGCCAAAGCTTTGCCAGAGCACTTATCGGTGTGAAGCACAAGTCCAACATACACTAACCTTGTTTATTGAGCATGTGGCTAATGCTACAGCAACAAGTGACAAACTTCAAGAGGAGTGGAAGTTTTGAGCACCAATCCTGCAAGAGGCTTTGCAAAGGGAAAGCCCCTGTGCCAGCATGGTGCCCCACTGAAATTAACACATGTGAGACCAAAGGTCTCCTTGCAGGACCCGGGACATACTTTGGATAAAACATGTAGATCATACATAACCCATTTTTCCTAATCTCTCTGATATGCACAACTACTCTGGAAAAAATACAACTCTTCCTACTTGTAGGGGGGACAAGTCCATTTAATCACACTTGCTAGAAATATCATCCCTAAGGTTGGCCGAAGATTCAGGCTGTGGTGTGTGGTGGTTTTTTTTTTTTTATCACTAGTTATTGGTATTCATCAGTAAAGTACCAGTGACCAGAAATCAGTGAAAAGTTTGCAGGTTTCTTTTGGCACAGGCAGGAATGCTGGCAATTTTAAAATACATTTTCTGAATATTTTTAATGAAAGGAAAGCAGTTTGAATATACCCTTTCCATGAAAATCTCCCATGTGTTGTACATGGTAAACAAGTCACTTTTCTAATTACAAAATCTGTTCAGGGTATCCACTTAATAATCCCATGGCTGTTTGTTTCATAACAGTGAGCCATGCTCTGGAGATCGCAAAGCTTGCTTATTGTAATTCCCTCTAGTGGGGCTTCCTGCAGTGCTGTTCCGATGGTTAGAGTATGCTTAAGAACATAACCAAATACATTTTCTCAGGTTTGAATAATTGTGAGAATATTATGTACTCCCTGTATTCTTGTAATCAGCTGCCTATAATGGAGTATGTTGGTACTACTGGTTTTAAAGCTTGTAGTGTGTCATGTCTATATTCCCTATACTTCTGGGTATCTGTACTTGCATATCTCCAATCTCCATGTCTCAAAATCAGCAGGAGATCTCAGGTGAAATGCTGGCCTTTATTGAAGTCAGTGGAAGTTTTGCCCTTAATTTCAATTAAGCTAGGATTTCACCCTTCATCTTTGCTGTAATGTGCACTGGAGTTTGAAAGTCACCTCCCCTCTGACATGTCTTGGTTCATCTTCCTCCACTTTTAAAAAGCATCTAAAACTGTTGTCTCCAATACTGATTACCTTTGCCTTCCTTTTCTTCCCCACTTTTATTTATAAGATCTCCCACACCCTTTGTTTGCTTTATGTGTGTGAGTTTTAAAAGGGTATTTTTATACTATGTTCACATTGTTTAGTAACTTGTTTGGAGGTATTGTACAATATAACACAAATACCTTGGCAAGGGTTCACTTACTAAATGAAATGATTTTCTACTTTATCATCCGCTAATTTACATATAAATCTTACAACCAGATTCTGATCCCCTTACATTGACTAATACCTTACTCCACACCTAGTCCCATTGTCTTTCATTGATCTGCTTGTAAAGAAATATGCTGCTCATTGTGAGAGGTGATCAGAATAATGTTCATAATGATTCAGGGCCAAATTTTCCTACCATTACCCATGTAATTGATAGTTTCTCAGAAAACAGCCCCATTGAAGTTGACAGGACAATGTGCAGTGTAAAGAATTCTTCAACAAGAGTAAGGGTGGTGGAATATGTCCACCAGAATGTTTACTCTTTCTCTAAAACCAGGCTGCAGAATTATTTTCCCCCTACTTTATATAAATCATAGCCATATAGATAACTTGCACATGACTATCACTTCCATGGTTATTTATATCTTAAAATACTTGGGCTGTCAATCACAGTTAAGTCATGCAATTAACTAAAAAAAATCACAATTTAAAAAAACTGCTAAATGGAAATACCAATTGATATTTATTAAATATTTTGGATATTTTTCTACATTTTCATATATGTTGTATTCTGTTGTAATTTAAATCCGTGTATATTTTTATTACAAATATTTGAACTGTAAAAATGATAAACAAAAGAAGTATTTTTCAACTCACCTCCTACAAGTACTGTAAAATGTTGACTATCTCAACAAATACATTTTCTTCCGGTACTTTGAGATTTAGTATTGGAGTGCCATCATCCTAAGTGATTTCTATCCACTGAAGGGCAATTACCCTTCATGGTATTGTTCCCTCATATTAATCAACATAATAGTACTCGTATTGGGCTGGGCATGGAGTTTTTATAAACAATAAATGCAAACTGCCGTGTGTGTGTATATATTTTTCCAAAGTAAGCACTTTTGGCCCCATTACTAGTCTGTTATTAGGAAGATAGGTATTGATTACACCTGCTTTGAGATAAATTTGGGAATCATTGCTCTCCTATGACTTGAGAAAAAACAGTTTTAGTCTTGATATTGTTCTAATAATGATGCTTGGCAGCCAACTTGAATTATTATACCACAGCTGCGACTGCTGATGGGTTCATTGAGCACAGTCAGTATACAGAGCAGTCTGTCATACCATCTCCAGTGGGGTCTCCAGGCAGCGACACACCCAGGAGCTGGGAAATCTCAAGGCTGTAAATTATTAGTTCATGTTGCATGCTATGAAAGGAAGCATGCTAGGGGTTAGAGCAACTCTGAATGTAATGCTAATTTATGGTTGTGTTCTGTTTTGTGGAAGCGTGATAGGATGGATATGAAAATCAAATAAAACAATGGTATTGAAATTTCCCAAGATCGCAGTGCCATGCCATACTGGGGACCGATAGATATTGTTACTTAATATTATTACAGAGAGTTAGCAAAACAGCTGGAAGGCAGAGTACAGGGTAAATTTTTCTTTGCGACTTATTGATAAAACATTCCTGTAAATATTTAGGCTGTAAATTGGCAAACACATTTACAGGGGGATTTTTAAGAGGTTGAGGGTATGAAAAGTGAGCCCTTGTAACTGACCATGCTTAACATCTGTGGAATTTTCAAAGCTAAGGAGGGGGACAGAGAGCGAGAAATCTATCTGTTCACCCGTATAGAAGGCTCCTGTTGCTTGAGGATATGGTACTCTGCCACCGTGGCAGTGGGGTGGGAATGCAATATGTGAAATAGGCAGGCACTGAGGGACCCACCATCTGGGAGTGGAATTCAGCCAGCGGAGTCTTTGTGCAAGGTTCCTCATAATTAGGCCTTGGGTGACTGCAGTTTTTGACTTGTAGGGCCACAGTCCATGATTTAACAGCCCCTCTCATCCAACCACACCAAGGCACAAGATGCTTATCACCTGTGTCAGCACCTGCTGTCTTTATGTAGCTTGGCACAATGAAAACCCAGCCAGAAATTCCCCATTCACAAGTGAAGTTCCCTAAAGGCTTGGTGCTGGTGGTTTGAGTTAGTGTTTAAATCTATATTGATTAGACTGTGCCATCTGCTTAGTGGCAACAATTTAAACATTTCCTCCAGGCTCACATGAGATGAAAAGACATTTGCAGGCCTGTAATGAAAAGCAGGCTTCCCAAATGCATGGCAGAAAGCACATGAACTTGGCTGGCTCATTCACCTGAGCTCCCAAACAGAGCCACTCATAGCTCCTGTTACATTAAGAAGTACTGTAGAAAGACAATGGATGTAACCATGTGCAGTCTACATAAATATGAGTGTGTGGATATGGAGAGTTTTCTACATCTCAGTGACCAACAATTTAGATAAAAGGCAGCACTAAAAGAAGCTGGTAGGATTTACAAGTGAAGAGGTTAAGTGATTGATACAATAGACACATTACTTGATTTGCATAAAATCACTTCCTCTTCAGCTGTCAGGTTCAGCCTTTCCTATTGCCGAATGTATTTTTCTCCATTTCTTTAAATTTAGAAAATTAAGCATGAAAAGAAATGACAGATTGCTTTTCAGATTCTCCATGGTGTTTGTCATTCAGGATTATGGTTACCAGATGGTTCCTATGTTTGGGGCTAGAGTGCCTCTCCCCAAGTAGCAGGGCGGTGGGTGCTGTGTGCTTGACCTTAGGCTACGATAGCCCTGGGGATAAAAAAATCATAGCAAGCAAAGATCTTGCTAATGTTGCCTCCTATTCATCTGGCCTTTTTAGTGAACTGAGATCAAGGATTCCCTTCCTATCCTCCAGAGTACAACAGCAAACCAAAAACCCTGGCCTTCAATACTCCACAGTTCAGTGCTTCATTCCTGCCATCAATTAGAACAATGAGTGGATGTGAAATAGCAGCAAAGACTATTAAAAATAATAGTGTGGTTTATCTTCCACACAGTGATCAGTGAGTAATACAACTGGCACTCACCCAAGCTGTATTTTCCCTTTCAGCTTCCCAGCCTTACTCTCCCAGCCCACATTTGCCAGAGTAGAATCGAAAACTTTGCAAGGACCAAATACAACTGTTGCACCCAGACGCAGGGTATCTTAAGACAACTTGTCTAGGACAATCTTTATGAGAAATGTAATAAACATAAAACCAGTAGGGCTATATTGAAATTATTCTAAGCACCTATAAAATGCAATAGAGTGGTGTAACAAGGTGTGTCTGCCCTGTAACCCTCTTGTTCCCGCCCTAGTGTGGTACTGCAGGCACTCCGGGCCCAATATGCCTTCTCTCAGCCCCTCCTCTCTTATCACACACACACACACACACACACACACACACACACACACACACACACACACACACACACCCTCCCTTAGGGTCGGGGGTGTCTGGGAGCTCCTCTGCCTTAGAGTTTCTCTGTCTGAGTCCCTACCTACAATTGGGCCTGAATGGCCTATTATCACTTCCAGGTGCTTCATATTCAATGTACTGCTTGTCATGGTCACTGGTAGCCTGGATCCAGATTCCCCTAAAAGGGGGCAGCAATCCTGTGACCATACAGAATTTTTAAATTGGCTTCTATCTTTGTTGTACATTCACTATGCTGGTTTAAAAATCCCTTAGAAAGGTCATCATCCTCTCTTAAATGCTATAGAAATTTTCCATAAGGGAGCCTACATTTCAAATTAGATATGGCTCACAAGAAAATCTGGCTGTCTCACTAATTTTTTGACAATTTTCTTTTCTTTTTCTTTTTTTTTTAATTCAGTATGTTGTGAGGCCCTTTCTTGAGCATAAACTTCTAATCTGATCTGCATTTAAAAATCCTGGGTGCACTAACTGAGCACTGTCAAAGGAAGAACTGAGCACATTAGTGAGCAATTTAGTCCTTTCTTTTATGATTTGATGGGGTTTACAAAGCAGCTGAGATGGAAGGCCAGTTTAATCTTTTGCATTTGGATCAAATGTGGCTACATATCCCAGAAGAGCTGGATTGAGCCAACTCATTTCAAAGAGGTCACCGTGGAGCAGTCACATGATATCTGTAGTATTTCAGTTGCTAAAATACATTTTTATTTTGCATGAGTTCACATCTTCTGTGGCTTGGAAAGCAAAAGTCAGTGAAAACTACTGTTTTTGAACCCAAATTACAAATACATGGGAAGAATGGGGGTTACCATGTTTACAAACCTTACTTTGTTTCGGGATGATTATCAGGTCTGTAATTAAACACCACAACTTTCATTAGAGAAGCTCTATATGCATCTCCAGTACCAATGGTTCTGTGTTTGCCCTAGTGATAGTGTGAAAGTTACCCTGTTCTTTTACCAGTCCACATTTAATGTATTGAAGATTTTTGTTTACTTTTAAAATAACTTAAGTTTATTTGTTCTTCTCAGCTGTATTACTTGAAAGACCAAACAAGTCCACAAAGGAACGAACCCTGCGTTCTTTGCAGGGTGTGATGCAACATAATACTCTGCTAAATTACCAATGAATTTTTGTCAAAATGTCCTTGTGATGGGGTCGACTAATCTGGCAGTCATATCAGGTGTGTTTGTCTGTACTCTCTGTTTTTTGGTGCTGTCTGTTATTTTTTTGGGTGGGTTTTCAGTGACTCAGTTCTCTCAGTTGTGCACTGAGTTGTGTGAAACAAAACAGACTGGTGCTAGAGTCAACAGTCCAACAAGGTCTATCCCAGGACCCTCGTCTTGTCTTTAACTTCACCTCTTTCTGGGCTCAGTCCTTCATCAATCCAATAGGGGCAATTCCTGTACCTTGGTTGCTCTTCTGAAGCCACCACTGGGCTAATTCTCAAATAGTCCCTGCTCTGGAATGAAGCCTGCCCCCAGGGCTTTCTTCCAAGAGACTATAGTGAGCCTCAATTGACAACAGTTTTCCAGCTGAGTTGCTGTTTCAATTCAGTTCATTCCCCCTCCTGGGTATTAAAATTCAATATATACTGACCTCTTTGGGTTCTTCAGTCCCTTCCCAGGCATATGTAAACTCCTTTTTCTGGGCACTCAGCCATGTCGCCTGTGCGCCCTCCCCCCACTACTCCAGATCCTGACCCAGGAATCCTATAAATAGCAGCCACGTGCTATGATCTTTAAATTATTTTGTGGTGACTTCTGTTCCCTGGGCTGCTTCCCATGCAGCCCCTTCAGCTTCAGCCTCACCCTTATATCAGGGCTTTTTTGGCTTGTGCCCCAACAATCATCTAGTGGTCCTATTTAGCATCTGCTCTGTCCCTGGTACTACAGCTCCTTCAGTCAGCCAGGAGCTCTAGCTCCAGGCAGCAAGAGCCTCTGCTCCCACAGCTCTTTTTAGCTGTCTGCTGTATTCTGATTGATTGCTCCCTACAGCTTCTCTCTGATGGGCGTTTTCCCTGCAGCCACTCTAGGCAGCCTAGAGGACTTACCTCTACTGCTCTTTGAGGCAGAGTGTGGTAGGCCTCCAGTAGGGGACCTCAGGACCTGTACACCATCACAGTGCTTCATGTGGTTGCTTTTTGGGTCTTTTTGTGATGCCAGAGAGGCTCAAAAGGGCATAATGCACCAGGAACAATTAAGATTTTCACGATGGGATGGAGTACCCTTTTAATTGAATCCCTGTAAATGTTCAACTGATTTCTGATCCCTTTGTATTTTGACAAAAGAAAGTATATGACCGAGTGATGATGCTCTCAGAAATACTCTTCTTCTTTTTTTTTTTTCCTATCAGCCCCAGACTAAGTGGCTCAAACTTAGCAAGTCATGCTTTTCAACTGAAACCCAGTGAGTTCAGTGATAAATCATTCTGGGAATTCATCTCAAGCTTGATCTGAGTCAAAAATGAGTTCTCAGTGGGATGGCCAAAAGAAATGATGCTTGGTAAAAAAAAAAAAGACCGTGAGAGGGGAAAAAAGTTAGATGCTCATTCCCAGAATGGGGAAATCAACTAAATTACTTGTAAAGATTTAGAGTAAATCAAAGACAAGTGGCTTGATCAACGCTTTGTAGATAAATTTGTCCTTTAAATACCACAAATGCTTAACTTTAATTGGAATTTTGTGCATGACTATGCATAAACCCCCTATATATTGAGAATGTGGAAACCACAGGCCCACCACATGCTGGTGCTCTAGCATCATTGGTAGAGAATGCAGGTGTCACTTTAATGTGTGTCACTCTGCATGTGGTAATATTTAATTTTTATTTCCTATGTACTGATTATGAATAAACTATACTTGTATCCTCATTTAGAAAGTGTGACTTCTCTTATATTTAATTGCTTCCCTCTGTAGCTTGCATGGAAAAGGTACATCTATTAGTGGGGGGGGGGGGGTAAACAAGGACAGTTCTATAAAAATTACCTAGTAAATATCCGCTACTATACAAGAACAATTTCTAGCTTGAGGTGATTTCTAAATGAAAATATCTCCTGTGTCAATGTAATAGGAAAACCGAATAAATAAACCAGTAGGCCTGAACCTCAGCTGATGTAAATAAATTCAGTTCCTCTCACTTCAATGGAGCTCTGCCCATTTACACCAACCGAGCGTCTGGCCCTATAACTTTTGCTCTCTGCCTTCCCGCTCTTGTAGGCTAATTACCTCACTAAAGATGATCACTAATGCAACCACTGCCAGACTGATGGTGCACTAGGGTAAAATTATCAAAAGTGTCTAAGAGGCTTAGGAGTCTAAATCCCATTTTCAAAAGTGACTTTAGTTTCCCAAGGAGAAGCAGGTCATCCTCATAGGCTAGACAGGAGGATCATTTTTGTTTTCCTTAAATCAAAGCCATCATATAATATTTGACTTATGAGTCAGCCATTATGGGCTCTAAATCAGTTTTGACCCTGATTTCAAAATACTAGGAATGTATTCATAAGCAAGTACTATTCTGCTACTTGATGATTTTTTCAGAATATGATTCCACTTACGTTTTTGCAGAGAAATTACACATTGCTTTTTAATTGATATAACACATTAGAAAACACTGAAGTTGCAATACTTTTATGTGCTCAGACACAGCTAGTAGGATGTGATTTCTGGAAGTGATAACTCCAATAATAATTATTACAAGCCAATGAGAAAGCTTAGCTATTGGTTTATACAATTCCTGGGGCTGATTCAGTTGGACTTCTGATTACACACAGCCTTCCAATACCATTAAGCTGTCTGACAATATATGTAAAAACAAAGAAAAAGGTTCTTTTGCTAATGTCTAAGGTTATTGTAATAATTTGATATCTCAAATTCTGTTAATTATGACATGAAAGTTCTCTGATATAACTGGTTTGGTTTTATAGAGGTTGACAGCAAAGTTCCACTGTTGATATTGTTTGTATTACTGTAGAGTCTAGAAGACCTAGGGATGGATCAGAACCCCATAGTACTCTGCCTTGGAGAGCTTGCAGTCCAAGTATAAGACAAGAGATGGATACAGTCAGACTGTCGGGGGGTGGGGGGTGGGGGGGGGAGGTTTACAGGAAACAATGAGACAGTATTGATCAGCATGACAAATGGCGGTTTCAGCACACCAGTGGCCTAATTAAAGTGTCAAAATTTTGTAGGATTCACAACAAAGGGAGTGCTTTGAGGAAGGATTTGAAGGAGAATAATGAGGGAGCTTTGCAGATGTTTAGAGCAAGCTGCTCCCAGGTGTGAGGGGCAACATGAGTAAAAGTATGAAGGTGTTTGTCTGCAAATCTAAAAAATAGATGATGGGCTGATTACAGGCGGAGATGACCTGTCAACAGTGATAGGTAGATGATACATAAGTTTTTGAAGGGCTTTAAAAATGAAGACAAAGAGCTTATTTTTGCTGCTATGGAGAAGCAGCATGAATGATGGGATGTAGAAGAGGGGTGATGTGGTCTGATGAGCTAGGAAAGTGATCTTCGCAGCAGCATTCTGAATGGGTACAAGCAGGACAAGACTGCATTTGTCAAGGCCAGAGAAAAGGATGTTGCAGTAATCAAGACGCCAGGTGATGAGAGCCTGGATGACCGGTTTAGCTGTGAAGATGGACAGGAAAGACCATATGTTAGGGAGGTTAAGCAGAAAGAAGTAGCAAGTTCTAGGCATAGCCTGAATATGAGGACCTAAAACGATGTCCGAGTTGAAGATGACACCTAAGTTACAGGCCTGGTGGTGTTGTCCACAGTAACCAAGGAAGAAGTTGGGGGTAGAGTTTGTGGGTGGGGAAATTAGGAGCTCTGTTTTAGCCCTATTGATTTTGAACTGATGGCTGACATCTGTGTCATCAGGCAGGCCAATAAGGGTCTGGAGGTAGAGAAAGAGACTTTGGAATCATCAGCATAGAGATGGTAGTTGACTTTGTGTTTGTAGATGAAATTACCCAATTAGGTTTAGAGGGGGAAGAGAAGGAGTCCATAGAGGCCTCACAGAATGTTGGAGGGCAATGAGGAAGATCCTCTTAAGAACATATAGAAGGAGTGTTAGAGAAATAGGAGGAGAACCAGGAGAGGACTGAGTCTCAGAAGCCAGGGAAGGACAAGTTTTCAAAAAGAAAATTCTGTTGGACAATGTTGAAAGTAGCTAATAGGTCAAGGAGAACGAGGACTAAGTAGTGGTTCTGAGATTTGCTAGGAAGAGGTCATTAAGGAATTTGGCAATAGTAGTTTTAATAGCCTGCAAGGGGAGGAGCCAGACTAGAGAAGATCTAGAATGGAATTGGAGGGGAGAAATTTCTGACATCAGTTGTAAACAGCATATTCGCATATTCAATAAACTTAAAAATGAAAGGAAGAACAGGAATGAGTCAGCATCTGGGGAGGCAAGTGAGTAAAGAGTGGGAGGTTTTGAAGACTAAAAAATAGAGCTATGCAATATGAAAAAATAGACTATATTTTTATGTTGTCTATTTGACATGTGACTTATATGTCCGTTTCCTATCGAAGGAAACTGGTGCAACGGCCAGAACCAATATCTTGGATATGAATGCTGCTGAAACATGGGAATTTGAAACTGAATCTGGCTTACCTGCAGTTCAGACTGTTCTCATTGTAGGGAAAGGTTTGAACAGTGAAATCATATTCATGACAATATGAGTGTCTATGATATTCAGAAATCACTCAAGCAAGCAGTTGCTGTGGGGTTTTGTGTCAAGGGCTGGCAGGAAACTAGCAAAAACAGAGAGGGGAAGGCAGGAGAATACATCTTGAGTTGTATGATTCTGTTTGTGGATTGCATGCTAAGAAAGTACAGCTTGAGACAATTAAAGGAGAGGAGATGAGGAGAAAGATTTGCCATGGCTTAACCCAGGGGGGGGGAACCTCCAGCCTGCGGGCCTTATACGGCCCGCCAAAGCATTCCGTCCGGCCCGCGCACGTCCCTGGCCGGCGGCTCCCCGAGGCACTTCCCGGCCCCTTCGCCGAGCGCGGAGCACCTCGCCTGGCGGCCCAGGGCAGCTCCGCGCTCAGCGAAGGGGCCGGGAAGCGCCTGGGGGAGCCGCCGGTGCCGCGCGGCCACCATTAGCCGGGCGGGGTAAGGAGGAGCCGCGGGGAGCCGACGGTCAAGAGGGTGTGGGGGGGGAGGCTGGGCTGGAGGGCAGGCAAGGGGGCGGTGGGGGGGGGGAGGCCAGGCTGGGCGGGCGGGGAGGGGGACAGGAGACTAGGCTGGATGGGGTGGGCGAGGCGTGGGTGCGGGAGGGAAGGAACATAAGAACATAAGAACGGCCATACTGGGTCAGACCAAAGGTCCATCTAGCCCAGCATCCTGTCTACCGACAGTGGCCAATGCCAGGTGTCCCGGAGTGAGTGAACCTAACAGGTATGATCGAGCGATCTCTCTCCTGCCATCCATCACCCCCCTCTGACAGACAGAGGCTAGGGACACCATTCATTACCCATCCCGGCTAATAGCCATTTATGGACTTAGCCTCCATGAATTTATCCAGCTCTCTTTTAAACCCTGTTATAGTCCTAGCCTTCACAGCCTCCTCAGGTAAGGAGTTCCACAGGTTGACTGTGCGCTGTGTGAAGAAGAACTTCCTTTTATTTGTTTTAAACCTGCTGCACACCAATTTCATTGAGTGGCCCCTAGTTCTTCTATTTTGGGAACAAGTAAATAACTTTTCCTTATTTACTTCCTCCACACCACTCATAATTTTATATACCTCTATCATATCCCCCCTTAGTCTCCTCTTTTCCAAGCTAAAAAGTCCTAGCCTCTTTAATCTCTCTTCATATGGGACCCGTTCCAAACCCCTAATCATTTTAGTTGCCCTTCTGTGAACCTTTTCTAGTGCCAGTATATCCTTTTTGAGATGAGGAGACCACATTTGTACGCAGTATTCAAGATGTGGGCGCACCATGGATTTGTATAAGGGCAATAAGATATTCTCCGACTTATTCTCTATCCCTTTGTTAATGATTCCTAACATCCCGTTTGGTGGGGGGGAGGCTGGGCTGTGCGGGTCAGGCATGGGGGGCAGGAGGCTGGGTTGGGAGTGGGAGGGGGGAGGAGGTTAGGTTCTGTGGGATGGGCCGGGCCAGGCAGGGATGGGGGAGGGAAGGTGGTTAGATGGGGGGAGGCTGGGTGGGGGTAAAGGAAGATCACCCCCTACACCCAGGCTGATAGCGGGAGCTGACTGGGGCAGGCGGCAGGACCCCGGCTGGCAAGGGGCCAGCAGGGGAAACCCCAAAGAAGTGCAGGGCTAAGCGCTCCGCCTGCCACTGCTTTGGGGTTTCCCCCGCTGGCCCCTTGCCAGCTGGGGTCTCAACTCCCATTGTCAGCCTGGGCTTCCTCAGGGGGGGAGGGGGGGACCGGACCACGAATGACATTATAAATGTCCAAATGGCCCTTTGCAGAAAAAAGGTTCCCCACCCCTGGCTTAAACAGAAAACCCATATCATACTGTCTTTTCCAAGCCTTGCTTTGCCTTAACTCTTTTCCAGGGATTCAGGAGCAGCTGATTCGTCTAAAGCTGCCCACGTTACCGGTTGCATAGCTCCACTTTAACAAAGAGGATCCGGTGGCACCTTAAAGACTAACAGATTTATTTGGGCATAAGCTTTTCTAGGTAAAAAGCCCACTTCCTCAGATGCATGGAGTGAAAATTACAGATAAAGGCATAAATATATGAAGAAGAGTTCTGTGTAACTCGAAGGCTTGTATTCACCCATGGAAGTTGGTCAAATAAAATAAAATATGTTATCTCACCTCATTGTCTCTTGAGTTTGAAGCAGTAAGCTAAACTTTTGCAGTTTTTATCCAACTAGCTGACCACCTACAGCTCAGTTTGATGTGGAGTGAACCAGGTCAGGAGTGATTTAAATTAAATATTAAAAGAAGGAAGCATGTATATCTGGTAGTGATTGAGTACCTTGCTTCAGGTACTTGAAAAACATAACTTGAAAACTCTGGGGACCTTATCCTTCTAGTTTACACGAGCTTTAAACTGCTGTCATTCCATTGCTTTAGTGAAGATATTCCAATAATTTACACCAACGTGAGAAGAATCAGGCCCAGAGATTGGGAACCAGGTTTTACAGTTGCAAATATAGTGAAATTTTGCCTTGGGCAAATCATTGGTTGCAAATCATGTGTGGATAAATTTCACTCATTGCGTGATATGCTAATTTTCACAATAGCTTGTGGAAATATCAGGTTTCACGTGTAAAGACTTTCAAAAGATTCTAGAGATATACATGTTCAGAACTATCCAAAGGGTTTTCTGGTCTCTTTTTACCCTATTTCTTACAGTAACCACTATACATTATATCTACGTAATGTAACAAGTATATATATGTGTGTTTTGTAAAATAAAATAATGTTGTTCTTGGATTCCCTCCTCCCTCCCCATGACAGGAATCTAGCAGCATAGATGAAATAAGCATATGGGAAGCACTCATTTTAAAAATCCTCTAAAAACAGAAAATAAGTAATTTTTTATCTAGTCAAATTTCATTGAGCTAAACCTTTCAAAGCTTAAAATAGGCTCAGTTTAAGAAGCAGATTTTTCCACCCATATTTTCTAATTAATTTTGGAATATGAACTTATAAGATCTCTGCATATCTGACATGCATAACTTTACTGTATACTTTTAAGATCAATTAAAATAACTAACTTTGAAATAAAAATTATATATAGTGGAATATTTAAAATAATGATTTATCATTGACCCATGGCTAACCCATACAATTAAAGAGATGCACACGTGGTATAAGGATGAATTCCGTTCCAATTTTAATCTTATAAACAATACTGAATGTTGGGATTTTTACTGATGTTTTTTAATATGATCATGGTTGCTGCTTAAGTTAAAAGTAAGTTATTTCCCTGACACTAAGTGGCTAGACTAAAGACCGCAATCTGCTCTTCAATCAATGTTGATAAAATTATAATTTAAAAAAAGTTTAGATTCAGTGTTTCTGTTTCTTGTTATTGAACTGTGTTTTTCCCTGCTTAGCTGGCAATAAAGCAGGCTGGCATGCTACCTACTTGACTCAATACACATTGTCTGTATCATCAAAGTATGATGGTATTGTGCTTAACCATTTGGGCCATACAGTAGATCATGTTTTGGTCTGCAGACAGAGGTGTGCCGAAACTGCAAAACATGTGTCTTGTTTCCAAACTGTCCCATGTTGGAGGGTTGTAGATCGGGGATTGGATTCAGCCCTAAGCCTAGGGATAGAAAGCAGCTAGGAGAGGAAGATCTGGATTTGAGCTTGGATTTTGAATGCTTTCAGTATTGTGTCCCCACACCCCCTTAGGATTTTTGGTCAGACTCTGCTTTGCTACAGCATAGGCCTTGAGGCATAATGCTATAAATTAGTGAGAGAGGGCCAAATTCAGTCCCAGATATTGATTCTGCATAGCACATTGCATTGGAGCATGAGATTGTTTTAGTGGAAAGTGTAAGGCCACCTGTGTGCACAAGTAAAGCAAAAGTTTTATGTTCCTTATGCACCTGCTTCCTTACTCAGAGGGCACCAGGATATCAGCAGATAATGGGCATGTCTGAGGAAACATCAGTTGAGGTGTGCTCCTTGGCCTACATATGAAGTACTTAGATACTCACTTTGACTTTACTCCTGCTATTTGGCATGAGTAACTTGGTGGCTGTGCTGCAGCACTGTAACACACTATCAGGTTTAATTAATGAATTTATTTTTCTTTGGGTGAAATATAACTTATGAGGCATTTGTGATGTACTTCCAAGTGGGTTTGAAGTAACTTATTAATATGTATCTAATATACCAGATCAGTGCTGCCAAATAAGTATCGGAATCAGCATATTAAAAATACTCGTGTGGCATCCCTCTTGCTGAAGTGCTTTTTAAAATTAGTGTACACAGGTTCACTTCATTGCTCATTGAAATAAAACCACCTTGGGGGCAAAAAGTGTGTCTCCTATTTAGACGTGCACAGCATAGCAGTACTGTCACAACCTGTCCCACTCTCTGGGCAGACACCAGCCTGTTGTGCAAGGACCCGAATGCTGAATCCAATGTGCCCGTAAGCCCCCTGTATCTTGATGAGTGACTGATCACCATTCCTAGCTTTGGGTTTCTCAAGGACACTCTTAGATGCACCCCCCCATGTCTGATACCCTTTCTTAGCAGTGGGGCCTGCACCATAGACTTAGCCCCTGAAAGAGTGTTAATTAGGACACCACAGCTCCCACATCCAGATGGACTTCAAAGGGAAATAAGCAACTGGGAAGTTGGGAGGGATATGTGCCAGGAAGAGCAATGAAACACTGGCTTAGCAAAGGGTTTTCTTACTTTCCAGACCCATCCCCTTTGCCCTAAACAGGTTTCTGTGAATAGATAATCCATGCAGAGCACCTGCTAGCAGAAACCCTATTGTTCAAGAAAGCCAATCAATACTGATGGCCCTTTGATCACTTTGTCACAGCTTTCCAGATATAACTTCCTCCTATGTATCAAACTTCTGTACAAAATGGACAATCTAATCCACAATGACTATAACAGTTACAAATAGTGTTCATAAAACCAAATGGAATCCATATTTGGACACAGACCTATTCACCAAACTGTCACAAGTACTATAAAACAATTCAGTACAGAAACAGAGGACCTTAGTCAATTAAAATTAAAAGGGAAATTTAATTGGAGAAACTATAATTCCCCCACCTAGGATTTGTCTCAAAGACCAGTACTAATTCTTATGTTTGTGGGTGCTTTGTGATATGCAAGCACTAATGGTATCTGGGCCTCACTTAGTCACTGCTTTCTATTTTTAATTGAAAAAAATCTGGTTTAATTTGGCTTTGGTAGCAAAAGCTTTCTCTTCCTATCACTGCTTTGACTTCTTCAATCATGTTGTTCTTGTTGTCTGACACAACCACCTACCTCCTGTTTTAATTCTCCTTCTAACTACAGGTAAACCCACCAATATGCCAATTTTTATCGCTTAACTGCATATTTTGATTTTGTTATTCGGTGTTTCTCCCTTGTACAGTGTTCATTATCTTGACAGCCTGTGCTCCCTCCCTCTTCAAGTTCTCCTTGAGCTTCAGCAATGTTGATGACATTAATATTGATATAGCCAGTGAGAGTATGTGACAAGATAAAAAATGTGCCCTGTTGCACAAGTTTCATTTGCTCTCATGGGGGTAGGGATGAGGGGATCAAGCTAAACAGAGACTACTTTTTTCTTTTGCTTTTATATATGCTGTAATTAACTGAAAGTATTTTATGCAAAGTTTCTCCCAAAACTGTAATGCTAGAACTTTTTATCAACATAAATACTTTTGCTTGAATAAACCTACAGTTTGAAGTTTCTATAACTACACTGGAAAGTGAATTGCAAGCATAGAAAAATATACCTTCATGATGTAAACAATGCTCAGGAAGTTTACATGAAATAAAAAGGAGAATTAAATAGAATTATTATGTGTGATACTGATGGGTATTCTCATCTTAAAAACATATTGTTAGTTCTTCAGCATATGCTTTCAACATTCTTGAAAATAGCCACGACACTGTTTTTGAGAGCTCTGTTATTAGGGGCCTTGTGAGAAATGCAATTTACAAAAGCTAAGAACATCAAAGCTAGGCTTTACCAACATAATTTTATATACTTTAAAAGAGCAAGAAAAAAAGTTAAAAAAAACTATAGGAATATGACTTTACTTTTCTGACTTTGTAGCAGAATAATGTCACCATATTAAAGAATCTATCAAATTATACTTCAGTAAGGCTTGTTTTTCAGAATTGTTGGTCAGAAGTACAACACTGAAGGAATGTCATAGATTGAAATATCCATTCATATGCCATTGAATGAATAAAAAATAATATTGCTCATAGATCTAGGCTTTTTTTGTAATGTTCTCTTAAGTCTATGTCACTTCCCAAATGGAAGAGCTTTGTGGAGCACCAGTGAAAACACCATTTCAGGTATAAAATATTTGATACCCAACATGAGATGCTCTTTTGAAAATTAAAACATCTATTTTTCTGAGTAAATAGAACCTGAACTCTTCTGAAAAGTCTGTCACTTACTGAGTAGTTGTTGCAAGTATCAGTCAATTAATTATCAAAAATATGTTTAGAAAGATTGTGATATGAAAGTTGTTAGCTTAAAATCACTTTTTAAGATCAGTAATGGTCTAGAGTATAATCCCTCCATCCTTTTTGAAGTTGTTTTTTGCATTGTGTATCACTATATTCTGTTTTTTTGTTTTTGTTTTTTTTAGAGCCTACTGAAAACCCTAACCATCAATGAAGTAATTTCTACTTATAGTGCTTTGTTATTGAATCTGTCCGGGTCTGGTGCCATTTTTGATGCAGGGCTGTAGGGTCTTTTTATTGCCTCTCAGACCACAGTATGCTAATGTAATTCCAGTAATACTGTACATTATACAGAGTGGACCATTCCCCAATTGAATTTGCAGCTTATACATCACCTCAGTCTGTTTTTATGTAGTCTATAGAACTTGATCCAATTGAAAATACAGTGTTACAGGTACTGAAACATGATTATTTATAGAATTTTGCTTATAAAATTGTAATGAAGAGGTACATAATGTTTGTTCATCGCTTCATTATCTGGATGATTTCATTGTTTCATCTTATGTAGGAGATCACCTTTTCACCCCACTCCACAAACAGGCAGGAGACTCTTCTGTGACTCACCAGCGCTCTTTATTCAGTCAGTGCAAACCCCACCACCTACTTTGTACAGCTCTACAGTTTAGCTCAGTAGCTTGTAGCTCAGGGAGACAGGCCATCGCTCAGGAAGGTAACTCCCTTCTTCCTGGCTCACAGGGATCCAAAGTCTGAATACTTCTCTCTGTCCTGCTTCCCTAGCCTCCTTCTCTCTCTCTCTCTATCACTCCACCACACCACCACCCTGGGCTTCCTGCCTGGCAGGCTTTTATCCCCCTGGAGAGGCTGCCAGGGGCAACCCGTAAGGCTGAGCCCTCTGCAGCCCCGGTGGCTGATTAGCCTTCTCTTGCAGGGAGGTTTGCAGAGGTTCTGCTCCCTCTTAAAGGGCCAGAAGGGCTGGCTCAGGCACTCCTGGCCAGCACCCTGACACACTTATTTTATTGGAAAGTATTTAAAATTTTTAACAGTGATGGGGCAGGATCACACTGAAAAAGGCTTTAATGTTAACATCTCTATATCTTGGTAAGATATTAGTTAGGGTTGGTATTGGTCGCTGATTAAACCAAATTGATACTTGCATTCAATATCTTTGTAGGAATCCTTGTTCTTGAATGAACTGCCTTGCTCAGATATAAAAGTGTGAAATGAAATCTATTAGTGCCTGACCAAAATTAGTACTTTAACTAAAATGAACTGAAAATATATTCATACTGTAATCCATAGCAGTCTCAGAAGAGAAGAGTTAAAATAATGAATTCAAATTCAAAACTGATAAGAGGAAATATTGAAGTTCTTCACTGGAATGATGCACATATAATAAATTGGGGAATGAACAATTTTAAGTAAGTTATTAAGCACTATCCTGAAATATTGCCGAAACTTTGAACCAAAAGCAGAAAGTTCTGAAAATAGTGTGGCAGTTTGCTATAAAGAGATTTTTCTGACAGGGAGTACATGTAAATCTTTATCAGAACCTGAAACTTTTTTGAAAACTAAACTTTTAAATTTTGTGTTTTAAGGCCAAGTTAGAAAGAACGACATGACTTTTGGTGATATGAAACCACATTAAAAATAGCCATATGAATGCTCAGTAAATACAATACAGTAAAGGAGGACTTGGTATCACCCTGCCTTGTTCATAGCTCCCTTTCTGGGTTTATGAACCCATGGAATGGGACCATTTTAGTTCTATTTTTGACTTGTTTAACTTGAAAATTTAAACATTTAACCTTTCTCTTTTTTTAATGTTTAAATGTTCAATTGGAGCAGATCCACCTCATTCACAACCTGATCCAGTTCCCACTGATGTTGGACATTCACTCTAATGGGAGCTGGATCAGACCATTTCAATGGGGTTGCAATGGTGGTAGCTAAGAAAATGCGATGACAGCGCTGTATAAGACTACGTGGTTTCTTAAAACTCCTGGAGGTATATTTTTAAAGCCTATTTTAGCATTGTTACATCAGCATAAGTCTGAATTATGATATTTGAATTCCATTTTAAGTTAAAAACTCATGTTGGTATGGACTTTAATAATACTCTGAGCTGTTTTAAAAGTTGAATTTACAGCTTTAAAAACTCCCACTTATGCTTTTGTAAGTACTTATTGTCAAGGTTGAAATTTTGCCTGCCACGGGTATCTTAAAGTGGGAAGGTAGTGGGTTTTTTAAAGTCTTCCCTGTCCTTTCATCCCTTTTATTAAAATATTTCGAGCATCTTCAAAAAAAGCAAAACTAAGAATGAGAGTGGCAGGATCACCGATTCAGGAAGGTACTTTTAATCATGTGCTTAATTGCTGAATCAGGGCCAGGGAGAGAAGTGAAGAGAGAATAGGAGAAAGTGAAGGGAAAGCATCAATATCTCTTCTGCACTTGCATTGTAATTATTAAACACATACTCCGTCCCACACAATGCAAGTTGATTAGCCAGATCTATATACATAACCTCATGTTCCCATCACTGTCATTCTCCTCTTCCTCCTCCCCACATCCCTTGAGCAGGGTATTGTGATCACTACATGTTATGCCGTCTCTTTTTAAGCAAAATTGCACATTGAAAGCAGAGGTCTGTTCGTGCTGGAGCCTCAGAATATTTCCTGTAACAGGAAGATTCAAAATGGGGGCAGTACTTAGAGAATCATCTCTTAAATACAGACACATTTTCAAAGAGGGTTTGTTTCTTTAAGAGAAGCTGGCATTTTGCCCTCCCTCTGCCAGGCATTGACAGTCAACCATAACAATAGCTTCAGGAGGATATCCCTGCTGGTGTTCATAGGTTAAGGGACATGGCTGAAACTCTTAGCACATCCACAGCCTCAGTGAGTGATACAGGCTAAAACTCAAATGCTTTACTGCCACAGAGGCAGACAGCTTAGTGCTTTGAGTAGGGTGAGTGATCTTCACAGTGAGAAACACTTATGTCATCAGATGCAAACAGACTAGATTAATGAGCTCATTAAATAGCTGTGACAGATCAGACTTCATCTGCTAAAACCTTAAATTTGACATAGGCTAGAAATTATAGTTCAAAGGGAATAATACAAAATTTTGATCCTGTCTCTTTAAAGAACAAGTTTCAAGTCAACATCTACTAGGGGGAGTAAACACTTGGAAAGAATACTAATATGCATCCCTGAGCATGGCAGATATCTGTTAATGATCCTGGCAGGGGAGGGGAGATAGAAGGGATGTGATTTCTGCTGAGAAACAACCACTCTGATATTAGAGGGACAAGGGGCCTGTGGCAATATCTCTTATTGGACCAACTTCTGTCTGGTACATTGCCTCATGTCCTTTGTCACGCTAATATCCTGGGACCAAATATGAAAAATCAGAATGGGGCTGGGGGTAATAGGAGCCTATATAAGAAAAAGACCCAAAAGTCAGGACTGTCCCTATCAAATCAGGACATCTGGTCACCCTACCTGGGACTGACATGGCTACAACCACACTACATACCACTCTGTGGATACACCTTCAGAAGGCCATTTTGAATGTAAAATACATTGAGGGATGGGAAATAAAAACTCAGGTTACTCACATGAAGAAAGGACACATTGCTCTTTGTGACACTGAATAAGGGGGATGGCGGAAAGAGACGTTCTACTTCCTCAAGAGTTATATTTGAACAAACATATCAAAATGCTAATGTGGCCTCCTGCATCACTAGTATGATAAAACTAAGGGTAGATGCTATTAAGGAATCCTGGTAGAGAATAGTTCTTTGTTAAACTCTGGTGGTTTGCAAAGTTATCTAGCATTGTGTGAGCAGTGGTCCTTCTCCATACAGCTGACCTCAGTTTGAAGTGTTGAAGTATTATCCAATGAGCTAACAATCTACAGCTCAGTTTGAAATGGTTGAATGTAAAGTGAACCATGTCAGGGGTGAATTAAATTAAATATTAAACAGAATGAAAATTAAATTAAAATGTTGTCCCTCTCTAAGGCTAGGACTGAGTTGGTAACTGATCACTCTGATGTCTGACTTCAGAGTGCAATTTGAATGTCAAGTCCACCACCCGAAAGGAGCTGGGTCCCCCCCCCCCAGACTACCCCACTAGCCACCCCACAGCTTGTATTTGCAAGACAATCTGCATGCCAACCTCAGTGGTTTTTGACTGACACAGCTTCACCACCACTATTACTGTGAGTAAAAGTTCTCAGGTAGGGGAGCTGTCCTGAGGTCCTGCAGAACTTAAATCGTGTTGGGTCAGGAGGTAAGGGGCCCCGGGACTGGTGGGGGTGGGAAAAGGTGGCAGTGGCTTTGGATGGGGGTAGAAGGGTTTTTAGAGGAGGGGGTGAAAGTTTATAGAACTCATGGATTTGAGGATGGGGAGAATGTCTTATCCAAGTAATATCATATGTATTGCTGCCATGTCAGGAAGACAATGAGAGAGACTCTGGTTAAAGATTCAGCAGCACAATCCTTGTTCTCAGGGGCTTTTATATTGATGGCTATGGATAACAGCATTGTAATGTCATACAAGCCATTAATAGAACGGTGTATTGGGGAGAAAAGAAAACAGTATTCTTTCTCACAGGAGCCTTCTTTGTTACAGCCTAAACAGCTACACAGTAACTTCTCCTTGCCAGAACCATCTCTTATGTCATGACAATTTTTAAATTTCATGTTAAAAGACCGCAGTCTTAATTAAATACTAGAGGTGATATTCTTTCAAGTGTGAAGGGCCCAGTCATATCCCTCTCTATATATCATTTAATCTGGCCTTAGCTTTCCAAAATGAATGATGGATGCAGGAAGTGTTGCTACACAGAGTAGCCTCTACGCTCTTAGAATCCTGTGGAGATAGTGTTTGGCCTCCTTCAAATAGGCCGTTGTAGCTAGTAACATTGAGAGCAAACTATCCCTGTGCACATGCAGTGGCCCAAACATCTGCACAGGGGACAAAGATAGGCAGTTACTCACTATTATAATTTATAGGAAAGGAATTGAATAGTATCCTCACCTGTTGGAGGGTGTATTTATATTTTTCCCATACCCTTAAGTCCTCTTCCACACAATATACAGCCCAGTGCAGGGAAGGGTAAATTTCAACCTCAGGGACTGAAAAACTTAGCTCTTAAAAATAGGATGTAAAGATGAGAAAACTAAATTAATTAGTGTTTTCCATTTTGCTCACTGACATCCCATTTTGTTTGCACTGAGGTCAATAGCAAACACCGATAGACTTCAGTGTGAAAAGAATACAGCTTATATAGCATTAGAACAAGTGTGTGCTATTTTTTAAGGAAGACCGGAAAAGAGAAGACAAATATAGCATTTCTACAATATCTAGAATCCGAGAGGTAGCCATGTTAGTCTGGAATAGCAGAGGTAACAAAGAGTCCTGTGGCACCTTAAAGACTAACTAAAGTATTGAAGCATAAGCTTTCGTGGGCTAATACCCACTTCATCGGATGCAAGCAGTGGACTTTGTTACCTAGTTTTCTAACAGGACCTAGACACATAATAGTCTTGTTATAAGGTGTAATCTGAATTCTCTTTATTAATTAAAATTTTCTTTATTTGTAAATCGATAGGAGGTTCATATGCCTAGGATCAATGAGTCAGCTATAAGATGTGATATTAATGGTAGATTTGGAAACCCTGTACTTTCTCAGCATAAGCAAACAAAATTCATCTTTAAATTGTAGCTAACATGCTACAATTGTCTGATATGCCAAACTGATAGTGTGTGTGTATGTAAACTCATTTATCTGAATAGTAAATTCAGCTGAACAAGTTCATTAAATGATGAAGTAAACAATAGCAAGGCTATATGATGAATCACACTGTATCACCAGTGACACTTTGCTTTGTTGTTTCTTTTCAGCACTGCCCCTCTTCCCTCCCCCTTTGCAACAGTAAGAAAAAGCTAATATAGGGGTCAGGAAAAATAATAATGCCATATTTGGAAATACCTATGGTGACCAGATGTCCCAATTTTATAGAGATGGTACCTATATTTGGGGCTTTGTCTTTTATATAGGCATCTATCTTGCCCTACCCCCGTCCTAATTTTTCATACTTCCTATCTGGTCATCCTAGAAACATCAAAGTACTAACACTAGGTGCAGTCTGAAATTCTAGAAAAGAGGCTGCTGGTCAAATGGGCCTTTGTCCTACAATGCTGAAGCCAATGAGATCTTTAATGTTGACTTGAATGTAGGATCAGGTCTATAGAATCAGGTCTGTAGTTGTCAAATTTATAATTTTAAATTGTAATTTAAAATGACTTTTCATTAAATAAAAAAACCCTTCTTTTCTGGGACTCAGCTGTATATCAGTGATACTGTACATAGTGGATACATAGTAGGCTAATATTTTGAACTGGCTACCTACTATCTCACTGAAATAAATAGCAAAAAAAATCATCCCGTACCACATCCTTTCCTTCCTCCTCCCAAAAGCCTAAAATAAGGAGAAAACTGAAGCTGCACTAATTCCCATGGATACAATTGCATCTTAATACTTGATGATGATGTATTTGTACTGTGACATTCACCCATCCTCTGGTATGCGCTTCAAATAATGCTGTGGTTGGGAGAATGGGAAGAATGGGACTGAAATTTATTAACCCAGAGAGGTAAAATAAGACCCAAATATACTACTAGGTGTGGTGAGCTGGAGGAATGGCTGTGGGATTTTCATATTTAGGTGTCTAAAGATGCAGATAAGCACCTAATGGAAATTTCAAAAGAACCTAAGCAGACTAGGTGCCTAAATCTAATTAATTTTAATGAGGTGTGGGAAACCATCATCTTCCATTTGGAGTTGCATGCCAAACCTGCCTCTGCATTTTTGCAATTTCCATTAGATACCTATCTGCATCGGTAGGCACCTAAATTCCCTTGGAAATCTCTCACTCATTCTCTAAGGAGTTCATGTACCCTATGCGCTGATCACCAGAAGGCACTCTGTGCCTTTCTAGTGGCTCCGCTTTGGAATGTGCTCAGAAAAAATATTTTCTTAGCCCCTTTAAGATTAAGTAGTCCTTTTAATCCAATCATATTTTCTATAAGTAAAGAGACTTTGCTTGAAAAACAAGACTGAAAATTATTAGTCAAAATATATTAAAGTTATTACATTTTTCTTTAGCTTTGAGCTTAAATAGGATGCAGATGTAAAATGTAAAAATATATTAACATAGGAACAACATAAATTTAGCTTTTATGTTTCATATCAGATTTTTTTCTCTTAAAATATTTATAGAGAATGTAAATATATTTAGAGAATTTTACTATGCCACTGACTGTAAAAATGCATTTGCAGTATGTCAGTGTTACACAAAATAATGGTATTTCTATCAAATCATTTTCCAATAAAACACAAAAACTGAACTGCAGGTACTTCATGTCTTCAATAGGCACATATTTACCTGTAATCTGGCTCTCAAACACAAATTGTAATAACCTTATTGTACTTCAAGTTTTCACTAAGAATGATATAGGTTTTTCCCAGTAATATATGTTCATTAAGGGCTAGATACTACAGGCACTGATAGTCTATACATATTCTTGGGAGATATGGTTAACTGGATTAATTTTATATATACACAGTCTAGATAGATGAGTTAGGAAGTTAAAATTAACATAGGAAACTTTCATTGGAATGTTTACATCGACCAAATAAGCCTTTCATTTGAAGAGCAATTGATCAAATGTGCTAAACAATTAAAAGAACATATACATCCTGTATTCTGTCCAACAGCAGCCACACAGAGGCTCCTCTTTACTGATTAGCATGAATAATCTTCACAGGATGTGTACATACAGGTCTATTGTCAGGATAATATACATGAATATACACATGGACTATGCACTTTGATTTCTAGGCTTCATCTGGGGACAGCTTTTTTTGTGGCTACTTGATTGGAAAGACTTAAAAATTAACTGTGTGGATTTTAAGAGAACAAGGATTGGGGAAGAAACCTTCTACAAGGTGTTTCCTAGTAACTACCTTCTCTTGCCTGGTCTTGGTGCATAACTTGGAAGCCCAGTTAAATACTTAAAACTCTGGCTCGCTATGATATATCTGTGCTTTTGTACTGTGTTCATCACCATGGTACTATTTAACTTTATTTAAATTCATCCTTCCAGACTTGGTCTTGATAACACACTCATCATCTGATCATTACTTCTAGATTTGTCAAGTGTTTATAACCACTAGGATGAAATGAGTAAAAGGTATTTTAAAAAAATATATTGAGACTTTAAAATACCCTAAATGTTCTCTCATTTTGATCATGGATAGACATAACTTGCCCACTAATGACACAGACACAAAGGGACCAAAACAGTTTTTAAACCACTGCATTTTGGGTATGTAATCCCACTCCTTGTGAATAATCTGACCTAAAACACACTACTCATAAATTAGTCTTAAATTAGGCTAAATTAATCTTAAAACAGTTTATTAATCTTTTCAGCCATAACTTTCATTGACATCAGTGAGAAAGGACTGAAGGATTTGGACAAAACTTGAGAGTAAAACAAAAATGTAAAGGAGGGGAAACATAAATGCACTGAGGAAAGTAACAATGCCTTTTTGCAAATGTGATCTGGACTTTCTCTCGTTGGATCCTCACCCAGCCAAATTAGCTGAAGCAAATAGCAGGTTGTGTATGAAACAAATGGATCCACAATGGCAAACATAAACATAGACAAATGCTATTTGATGTTCTATTTCTTAGAAAAGCAACTTCAGTGCTTGTGAATGATGTATAATTGGCAGTGTTGGAATATGTATATGACTATCTAATGTGAAGAAAAGGTGCAATACGGGCAGTAGTGTAACAAGCTTTCCTCCTACCCCTATACTGTCCTGCCAGTGTGTTTTAGCCAGCACTGTTCTGGAGAGCCCACAATTAAGGAATAAGAGTTTGTTTTAGACTCCATGCCATTTCAAATTTCTGTCATAGAATCTCAATCCTCTGTACTAGCAATATCTCTAGTCTCCATATGGCATCCATCTTCACGGCCATCTATGCCCTCCAGGCTTCTAAAAGAAGCACATTTTTAAAAGGGACAAGACCATTTTAAAAAAGGATCTGGAAGTCTTTCAACCAAGCATATGGCTTGCTGGCCAGAGAGCATGTAACAAAATAATAGGCTAATGCTCAGGCTTGTGTTAATAGTTCTGAATCCATTGTGCATTCATCCTCAGATGCACTCAGAGCAAATAATTTATTTTGTATTTTGCAATATTTTAAAGGTTAATTGAAAAGAAAAACTATTTTGCCCTTTACTCTTTCACTTCTGAAAATGTGCTATTTCAATGCAAAAGATGGACAGAATCACTGTAATCTGAGCTAAACTTTCCTCAATGTATGCAGGTACATGAGTTTGTGTCAAAGACAGATTAAACTTGTTTTAAGAAAAGTATTTAAAAGCTACCATATATATGTATGACCATGCCCTGCTGACATCTACAATATGCCAAATAATGCCAGACAGATTTATTGTTTAAACTAAAATTATTTTGTATGGGGACATATACAGAAAAGTGGAGATAATTTTACATATCCATATATTGTGACGGAGTCAGACCAGAAGGGTATAGGAGAGTGCTGGAAGGGAAGTATATCAGCCTCAGGATGAGCAGGGCCATGTTCCCTGGCTAGCCAAACAAAGGAGAAGCTTCTAGAAAGCAGCAGAAACAGCTAGCCTGATTGGGACACCTGAAGCCAATTAGGGGCTGGCTGAAACCAGTTTAAAACCCTCTGATTTAGTCAAGTGGGTGTGGATGTCAGGAGCTGAGAGAGGAGGTTGTGCTGTTGGTGAGACTGAGTGGTTAGGCAATATATCATACGCGAGGAAGGAGGCCCTGAGCTAAGGGTGAAGTGGAGTGTGAAGAAGCAGGGACTGCTGTGGGGAGGTAGCCCAGGAAATTGTATTGTGTTTGGTGGTTAAAAGGTCAGCCATCTTAGCTGATACTATTAGGGTCCCTGGGCTGGAGCCCGGAGTAGAGGGCGGGCCCGGGCTCCCCCCTTTCTACCTCCCCCAATTAATCACTGAGACTGGGGAGACAACAGAGACTGTGCCAGGAAGGATAACTTCTCCTCACTGGCTTATGATGAAAATGGTTCAATAGGCTGTGACCTCGTCTCTAGAGAGAAAAGGGCTACGCGGATGGTCACAGTGAGCCTCTGAGGCTAGTGAAATCTGCCAGGAAATGCAGGACCCGCAAGTATAGACTTGGAGCTGTCACAATATGTACTACCTTACATTGAGCATTTCAATTTGTATTAATGAGTGAATGTAGCATGTGCGTATGGGATTTTGACAATAATTAAATTATATTGTTGCAGGCGTATAACAGGGAATACGCCGTCTGCTGAGCACAACTGCAATATGTGCTATCTACGTTTAAAATGTTGTTAACCTCCGAAAACCAATTAACTATAAACAATAGATACAATTTTCCTTATTTAAAAAAACCAAAAATACATTACTTTGAAAAAATAATATATTGGTTTAACTCATTATTTGTGGCACAGAGGCAGATTTACAAACTGGAAAATATATACAGTTCTGCAAAGAAAATGCTTTATGCAATAGTTGAGCATAATCTTTTTTGCATATTAGAACAAATTCCTCACCCTTTAACTTTAGCAAGAATGTACAAATTCTCATATTAATTACACTAGAAATCCCTCTAAGTTTTTATTTTGTATTGAGGTATTTTAAAGATTAAAAATCAAAAAGCAGTTGTGTTAAACAATAGTAGATTGAATGTAAATATTTATACATTCAGGACTTTCAGATGAGGAAATGCAGGAACCAAAGTTTTTCTATGGTTTTACTTCACACCATATAAATCTGTAAAATACATCATAAAACAAGAAATATTGAATTCCATTTTTTTCTTATATGGCAATTCCAAGCTACACTTGAGCAAGTCAAATATGTCAACGTGTTACCACATTTATTGCCTCCAGGGTCACATGCCATCTAGTACCACCAACAGCCTGGTGCAGTGGGAGGACAAGGTGAAAAGTGGACAGAGTACTGGAGGAAAATAGTCCTAGCTCTCCACTTGCTTGGGAAAGCTGCTGGCCTGAAAGCCCTGGAAAGTGAAACCACCCCGTTATCTAAAGACAGGTTCAAAATAAAGAAAAGGAGAGCGAGCTTCTCTGCACTGTCATGCAAGTGGGACCAAACCCTTCTGGGGATCAAATAAGGATTAGCTAGGGGCTCAGTATCCATACCCTGCTCTCTCCAGTGAGATTACATGCTAATACCAGTTGTGATAGTGCTCTTCAGGGGCACAGGATCACCAGGGAAACTGGTAATATGATACAGCACCTTTCCATGCAGTTCGCTGTTTGTATCTCACTGAAGTTTGAGTAGCTGCTCACCAATGAGTAAGTATGCACTCTGGTCCTATATTAGCATTTATTCAAAATTACTTACCAGTTCTTCACTTTGTTTCGCCCCTTCTGAGATATGAAGTAATTTTTGATCACATGCAAACACAATGGTAACATGCATTGAATAACAGATTTATTACAAGATCATCAGATGCTGCCAACTTGGATAGACTCAAATGATTGGTTTTGCAGAAAGATATGGTTTGAGATTAATGTAACCTGTTGAGATCCCCACGGAAACACTGCAGGATCTTTTAAAACCAGATTACGGTAGCCTTGTATTGAAGTCCGTTATATTCATATGATAAATTCATCAGAATCTGGCCCTTAATATAAAGGGATGTTAAATGGGTCATCCTCTTTACAATCTCATTAATTTTCACATTTAATGAACAAATAGTTAAAGAATGATCTAAAACAATAGCTAAATTTGTGTGTTATGTTATAATGGCCACCTGTCCACCAACTACTAAACTCCTTTCACATGTATAGTGAACAATCACCAGATGATTAGAATATACTTTATATTGGAGGATCATGGAGAAATTTACAAGCTTCAATGGATTTTGTCTCTATCACCCCTGTGAAGAATGTAATATTATCCTGCTTTCTCAGTCTGGGAAAGTAGCACACAGGGATATTTAGTGTCCTGTCTAAGATTGCACATGAAGTTTATGGCAGAGCTGAGTTTATAATTCATATTTCCTGTCTCCAAATTCTATTATTTAACCACAAGTCCATTTCTCATTCTCTGGAAATAGATTCTAGTTATTGTTAGAGCTGGTTGGAAATTCAGAGGGACTGCTTGGTGAGTACCTACCAGTGTGAGTGAGGGAATCCAAATCTGGTTCATAGGCTACACTGGGACTACTCACACAGAGAAAGTTACTGCACGCATAAGTGTTTACAAGTCTGGGCTTTGCAATATATAAAAACTATTACCATTAATGCCATAGAAATACATCAGTTTTTGTTAGAATATTTCAAGTATAGTTCGTCTTTTTTTTTTTAATTGAAATGTTGACAACTTTGTCACTGTGCCTCAGTTTACCTCATTTGTTAAATGGGAAAAATTATACTGACCTCCCTTGTAAAGTCCTTTGACATTTAGTGATGAAAATCCCTATATAAGAGCAAAGTATTATCATGATCTATGATTATATTTATTATTATATTCAAACTATATGGATTCTGTACTTATATTTTTTAATTGCATGACTAACTAAAGCAACAAACTGACATTATGGATTGTCAACTTTCCAACCAAAAGATTGGGCTTGGTACCAGAGTCTTAGTTTTACCCAAATAATCAAAGTTATTAGTTAATCCCTGGAGGACCATTTGTGAGTTTAGAACACAATCTGTGGCATCACTCAGCTGCAGAAGGAAAACTTCAGTTCACACATATATATTTTTTTGAATGGAACATCCTCAACAGTTCAACAGAGCTCAAAATTATAGCTGAGGACTGATCAGTTAAACCCAGGAGGGAAATAGAGTGAAAAATTAGTTTCTTAATATTGACTTGATTCTGCATCCATCATTATAAATTAGATTGTAATATGATATCGGTTTAATTTTTATATATATAAGTAATGTAAAATTATTTATATATATATATATATATATATATATATATATATATATGTCTCATAAAGATTATAGAACTTTATATTTATATATATATATATATATATATATATATATATATATATATATATATATATAAAAACTATTGTTCTCCCTCACAAAATAATCTGTCAAGATCAAAACAGATCTCTTTGAAACATTTTAATATCCACTGAACAATTAAGGACCTTCTGACACCTGCGTGTTCCTTGAAAAGGCTATGTCCAACTACCAGCTACCTTCTCTGGAGAAAGCTCCCTTTCCACAGGTAGCTCATTCACTCATCCATACCCAGCTAATTTAGGTTGACTGTCCTCCATAAAAGCTTAAGAAAACTTCCTACAGTTTGCCAAGGACATTCTGCCAGCAGATGAAAAAATTGAAGTTGGAAAAGCTTTTTGATCTCTCAAAACTATGCTAGTTGGAGTAGGAAGCTAACCGATCACAATGCTAATAATTCCATTGATTATAGTGATTATGATGAGTTGGGATCACAGAAACCACCTTAGAAGCTGCCATCCGATGTGCCAAGACTACCCCTTCCTGCCTTTTCCAGTTTGACACCATAACCCTACCTGGTTTGAGCCAGACCCGCTAGCTGACTCCAAACCCAGACCCAGGCCTATACCATGTCCCCTAACAGCTGTAGGCTTGCCTGGCAACAGGTTAGGAAGTATTCTTGCATTTAGCACTCAGATGCTCAACTCCCAGTGGGGTCCAAACCCTAAATAAATCCATTTTACCCTGTATAAAGCTTGTACAGAGTAAATTCATAGAATGTTTGCCCTCTATAACACAGATAGAGAGAGATGCACAGCTGTCCCCACCCTCCCCCCTGTACTACATGTATTCCAGGTGAATTAATAAGTAAAAAGTGATTTTTATTAAAGAGAGAAGATAGGATTTAAGTACTTCCAAGTAGTAACAGACAGAACAAAGTGAATTACCAAGTAAAATAAAACAAAACAATGCAATTCTAAGCCTAGAGATGTTTCTATCACAGACTGGATGCCTTCCTAGTCTGGGCACCATCCTTTCTCCTGGTACAGCCCTTGTTCCAGGCCTGCTCAGGTGGTAGCTAGATGATTTCTCATGATGGCTATCCCTTTGTTCTGTTCCACCCTCTTATACAGGTGAGTTGCATCTTAAGCGCATTTAACGTGCAAATTTGGCTTTACGCGATCAGGAAAAAAAAGAAAAACAACAATTTAAAAACTTAACCAGAAGTGTGGGCAATTCCGCCTGCCATTGAACTGAACGAGAGTTTCAGTACATGCTATTTCCGCTTTACATGGTAACCATGGAATGGAACCCTTGCATAAGACGCAACATGTCTGTATATCTTTTGCATTAGGTGAGAATCCTTTGTCCTCTCTGGGTTCCCACCCCTAAATTGTTCTAAATGGAAAAGTACCAGGTTAAAGATGGATTCCAGTTCAGGTGACATGATCACATGTCACTGTAAGACTTCATTACCCACTTGCCAGCACACAAGTATACAGGAAGACTTACAAGTAAACAGAGCCATCTAGAGTCAATTGTCCTGGTTAATGGGAGCCATCAAGATGCCAGACCACCATTAACAGCCCACACTTTGCATAATTACAATAGGCCCTCAGAGTTCTATCTTATATTTCAAGTTTCAGACACAAGTATAAAATGAGGAAGACTTGGAGCACCTTAGAGACTAACCAGTTTATTTCAGCATAAGCTTTTGTGGGCTATTATTTCAGCATATAGCTATAGCCCATGAAAGCTTATGCAGAAATAAACTGGTTAGCCTCTAAGGTGCTCCAAGTCTTCCTCGTCTTATTTACGTATACAGACTAATACAGCTGCTAATCTTAAACCAGATACAAGAATGATATATTCATACAAATAGGATAAACACATTCAGTAGATTATAAGATTTGTAGTGATACCTTACATGAGGTCTTTTGCACAAAGCATACCCCAGTTATGTTATATCCACACTCATTAGTATATTTTATAAAATCATATAGATTGCAACGTCACAGTGATATTACTGATAAACGTACAACAGATCGGAAGAGTATAATGAATTGGAACTTCTCTGAAAACTGAAGAGAAAATAATTGTTGTTGTATCCCAATCTTTTAGCTGGAAGATCTGTTCAACATATAATATTTCTGAAGAGTAAATATTTGATTGTTAGGTCAAATACAAAATCAGAGGTACTAAAACTAGCCACTTCTCCTTTCCTTTATTCTAACAATCCAAGACCTCCCTTAGTTCTCCTCTTAAGCATTGTATGCAGCAAAGTCATATTGTGGTTGAATATATTTGATTTCTTTCATACCATATAATTTGTTAGTGCTCTTGTTCATTAGGGACTTGTATATTATAGTACCTGCATTCTCTTGTTGCCATCTATTATAAAGTGAAGGCCTCGGGGAATGGAAAGGAAGCAAAGTAAATATGAAGCTTTCTCTATAAGTCCTGTGGTTTTCACAACAGTGCGCCTGATTTCTTCTTTTAACAGATGTTTCCAATGTAAGTGATTTATATTGGAGTGAGTTCTATGTGTCCTAAAAAGAGCAGTGTGATAACATGATTAGAAGGGGGAGAGGGGGGGAGAAGAAGAATATCTGTGAAGTGCTGCATCTGTTTTCCTGACAATACTGTATTGTTCATTCCCCTGCCAATACAGCACTCTTCATTACAATATATTAATGATTGCTTTGAACTGCCTGGTTCATTATTAGAAAGTCTTTTCTCATCTCTAGCCTAATTTCACCTAGCTCAGTTTCATCGCATAACTATAGCTTCTCAAACACCTGAACAATTCCTCTCTTAATGTTGTCAACACCCTTCCTTCATTGTCATTTTACATAACATTTGTATAATTCAAGTGCTGTTTTAATCTTCAGAAATCAGTTTATCTCATCCCTTAATCATTTGAGCTCTTCTTCTCTGAATTCCTTCCAGTTGGTCTGTCTATCTTTCTGGTGTGATGTCTAGAATTTGTGCAGTATTCTAAATTTGGCCCCCTTAGTTGTCTATGGGAGGATGTTTAATTAGGTCTATGGTCCATAACACGATACCTTTGTGAATATAGTGTAAAATCCCATTAGCATTCTTTGCTGCCTTATCAAATTAAAAGTTCATATCTAATTAGCTGTCCACTGTCAGCCTTAGGCCTTTTTCTGTACATTTTCAAATTATTTCCCTCCTGCTAAATATCTTTCAGATCATTTCCTTTCTTCTCACCTTACAACTCCCTGATGCATTAAGTGGCTTTTCTGTAGGTTGAATTTAATTTTCCACACCTCTCTTGGGGTCTGGATCCAAAGCCCTTTAGAAGACTCCCAATGACTTCAGTGAACTTTAAATCAGACCTTGGGTCTCATCTTTTTCTGCCCTGACTGGTGGTGGTTGCGACAATTTTCAGCTTGGCATCATCATATCTGCGCTGTACTGTATGTTAAATATTCTGTTACTTCTAGAAATTCACAAGCTGGCACTTCCTTGGTTTCCATGAGAGAACATTTAGCAGGACTTGCCCCCAAACAGTACAATTGATTCACAGCCTAGATGTGCGGATTTTAGGGAACTCTGTAAAGCCTATCTACTTTTCCAGATATCTGGGGGGCCAAAGCAGGAAAGAATTGAATTATGAGACACTTGTCTGATCCTTTCTTATTGTTTCAATTTTATATTTTCTGTAGGATTAAGATCTATTAACTCAATTTGGAGGACTAGAAGTGAAATCGCTAGAAACTATTTTTATAATTAATTATTGAAAGGGGTTTGTGTGCATATAAAATAAATGTCTCAGGTTTCTCTTTCTCTTTGAACATTTATTTTATGTTGTTAATCAGCTGGGTAAAACCTTGTTATGGGGTGAATCAAAGCCCTATTGAGACGGATAGATATGAACTCACCCCTCAATTAGCATAACCATAATCCCCACCTAAAACAAAGTGTGTGTCAAGCTGCCTAGGAGTTTTGGGGGTGAATATTGTTTTGGTTAAGTGTGTGTGGGAGTGTGATAGAACACATAGATTTATAGGTCACAGAGAAGAACAGAGAGAGAGAGAAGAGAGAGAGACTAAAAAAAGCAAGAAAAGCTAAGCAGGACCCTGTGTGACCCTGGGGTGGTGGTGGTGGTGGGAAGCTAGAGAGAGTAAGCTTTTGGGTCTGATGTTAGCTTAAAGAGGCTTGCAAGGACTGGTAATCTAAGAAACAGCTCCTTTTTGTTTTTTGTTTCCTTATGTTCAGAGACACAGGACTTTGTTTCCTGCAAATAAGACTTCATTAAAGAACTATCTAGCTACCACCAATTTCTCCCAGCAGCAACACCCATAGAGCCCCAAAATTTGACTAGCTGCTTGAATTGAAAAGGGTCAATGCTATCTGTGTTTTATTAGCCTGCTCTTTTCCAAGTGGAATCTTATTTTCCACCCATGTTTCTAGTCTTTCTAAAACCCTCTGTAAGGTGCCCAGGTGCCAAGTTTTCAACCAGAAAACCAAGTCCTGGGACCTGACAGTGTCCGTTCAGATCAATTGATCAGACACCCAAAGTCTGGTTACTGCAGGGGGTGGAGAAGAGAGGGTCAGAAGGTTCCAGGTCATCACTTGCATTAGCTCCTACTCAGCCAGGGCCACGTCCTACCTGCATCAGGTGGCTGAAGCTCCCAGCCCTGGCTCTGAAGGTAAGCCCCTCCCAACCTGGGGGGATGGGTGGGGAATATCAATGACAGATAGGAGGAGAAGGGAAGAAGAGTGAATTGGGGATGGGGCCTCGGGGGTAGGGATAAGGCAGAGGTGGGCCTCAGGGGGAAGAGGTGGGGTGGGGGAAGTTTTGGCACTCTTGCTGGAGTGTCCAGTTTTAAAATATTACAAGAGTTGGCAACTCTACCTCTGATATTCTTCTTCTTGACTGGTATTTGCAAGTCCTTCCAATTTATGAATTTCATTAATGTGTTGTTTGCTTCCTCTTGGAAATCACTAATATAGTCATTAATTATTTCAATTAAGTTAGGTGATACACCCTACTAAGCATTACCTAAAGGCATTTTATTTTACCAAAGTGCTAGAGTACATTTTGTAAGGCAGTTTTAAACTGCAAGCTACAGATCTGATAGAAGGAGGATAGAAGGCATTAAATCACACCTGTTTTGAGTGGAGATGCTCAGAATATTTCTTTTCCCTGTGCAAAATGATTACAGGAAAAATGTCAAATTTCTTTTCTGGGTTTTTTGTTAGAAAAGAAAACCACCAAAAGCCAAAAAGCTTGGATGGAGGTCACCAAAAAAATTGTTCATTTTCAATAACAAACCAAAAGTTTTGATACAAATTTGAATTTTTTTGAAAAATTGTCTTTCATTGAAGGTAATTTTCTATATTTAAGAAGAAAAATGAACAATGTTTTCAGCCGTCTCTAGCGTTGAAGAAGATATAACTAGCCTTGAGGAAGATATAACTTTCTGGGCACAGGAAAAAATCGATAGTATTCCATTATTCGCATATTGGACAAAACCCTGGGCTTTTACTCTGTTTTGAAAACACTTCCACAACTTGACTAAATCTCCACATTGAATGCAAGCCAACTTGGTTCATTTCTCAGCTGTACCTCTCATTGCATCACCTCTACAACCACTTTCCTCCCTCTCCACACCAATCTTGACCTACTCTAGATTACACACTAAGGGGCTTTTGGGGGTTGCTGGAGGGTGAAAGTGCTCCAGCCACACACACCTTCTCCCACACAGATGACATGCTGTGGTTATGTCACAGTATACTGGACCAATACCATCACCCATATGCAAGGGGAATTCCTAGTAAAATGGTTAAAAACAGTTTTATGGCTCTTTTGGATTAGTTGGAAGTGCTGTATTAGGGTTGGTAATTTGGTCTGCATTTCTGAACTGTGGGGTGCACGTCATTACTGTTCTGTCTTATTTTGTTTGTTCAATGTACAAAACATTCCCTAGAAATATTTCTGTTTATTAAACTAACTGAGTTTGGGATACCATGCAAAGAAATATACAGGCCCTGATTCTGCTTTACACCAGTTCTACATGGGGTAATTCTGCTAATACGGTGGAGTTCCATAGTTTACATCATGGCAAATGAGATCAAAATCAAGCTTTCAGAATTTGACCTTGATACTTATTTTCATTGGGACCACTTTGCAGTGATGAAGGCAGCTTAACTCAATAGAGTAGGTTCACTTTAGGATGGGAGAATCCTCTAGTAGTGTAGAACTGATGTTCTGGGTCTCTCAGCTCCTCCCTGTTTGTGACCATGTAGGAGGTGTGGCCAAAAGAAAGAAAGAAGGAGTCCAGGGATTAAGTGCTATCTTACTACTATATTGGTCTCTTGGGGCCTCAGGCTGCTCTAAATTACATTAGAGAACTAGCCTGGCATCCAACCCACCCAAGGTGGGGGATCACAAAGGTGGCTTAACCACCCTTTGACACACATTCTTCTATTCCCCAAATGAACATCACAAGTCAGGGATCAGTGCTTTCATTTCTAAATGGCAGTTTGAATGTATGTGTCTGGATTTAATAGTGGCTGCTTCTACATATGGCCTCATCATTTTATTTTGGCAAATTAATCCTGATAGCACAGTAGGTCACATCTTTACTAAAGAATCATTGTCTATGGGCTTTGTTTTGTAGGGTCAGACATCCCAGCATCTCTTTCATCCAACTTAAATCTAAAAATAATTTATATATTCTATATATTGTAATGGTTCAAACAGAATATATGAGTTAATCAGTGCTAGTTTGGCTGTGAGATGTAATGTTCTATACAGAAAGAGATTTCCACATATACTGTTGAATGACCACAAGATGAGGTGACATTACAAGATGAAGTATAGTATTCGAATACGTCTGGTTTAGTATCACTAATCTTAAATATCTGTGGTAGAGGATAGGTTTTATAAACTACTTCTAAGTTTTTCCACTTGAATTGTATGAATGTTCACTGTTTCCAGGTAATTACTATGATTTCCATTACATAGCACATAGAAATAAAGGCCTTGATGTGATATGCACAAAATAACTCTCAATATTTATTTCTAATAAATACTTTGTACATTTTGGGACACTATGTATTTCAAAATATAATGTGACCAAGTGAACATTAATGTGGATATCTTATCATTTGTATTACCATTACATGCTGTTAACTGTGTGACCTTTGCCTGCATTTTTGCATTTAATTTCCTTGATGTTTTTAAAAGAAAAACAGCAACTATTTTGACCTAATGTCTCATTCATTAGAATGAACCGTTCCTATGATATAAAATGCTTGTGAAATTATTGCGTGGCCAGCCATCAACACAGAGAACTACTTACTCATTTGCTTTTGCAATGTTAATGGTAGATTAGAAAACACAAATTCAGAGAATACTCACTAAGGTTTCAGTGCAAAGAAGGCAGGAACTAGGTATTTGTAAAGAATCAAGATATTCATACTGAAGAAACTCTCCTTATATCTACAATATATTTATTCTGTTTTTAGTACATGAGGTGGGAAGCAGAGAATGGTACCAGTCTCTTTATTTCAAGTCTCAATCCAGTCTCTTTATTTCAAGCATCCAAATCCTGGACAGTTCTAATGAGCAAGTTTCTTCTAGTGCTCCTTTATAGTGTTCATGTGTTAATAGTTTTTCCTAAGACCTGTCATTTATTTGCCCCTCTCTCTCTTTTTTTTTTTTAATCCTCCAGAGATTTATTTAACAGGTTGATTCCCTGCCGCATCCAGAAAAAAAAAAAAAAAAAACCTCTCCTGATTTCAGCACAGCCAGCTTTTTCCGGAATGACAGGCATTACAAATTAGTTATGAGATTCTTACCAGAAAGCAACCTGAATGTCAGTCAGACTCTTTACTCTGAGTTCTCCAAACACATTAAATGTAAAGTCCAAAGAGATGACAAATACTCCCAGTGGAAAAAGTTGCTCAGATGAGTTTCTCTTTCAGTTACCAAAGACAATTCCAATGTCAAGAAAAGAGGCACATTTAAGGTGTGTCTGCCAAGTGTTCATCATTTTCACTGTTCCAAAAACAAAAAAATGCTCCCAAGTGAAAGAAAGCTGTGTTCTAAAATACCTGATGTTAGCAGTCAATGCATCATCTTAAATGATGGCGATGAATCCCAACCTCACTGTAAATAATTAATCCTCCAGTGATTTTCTGTAATAACATTTTCCCCAGTCTAACTACCCTTATGCAAAACAATTTTTTCTGCAAAATGAAAAAGGCGTCAGGTTGTCATTTGACATTAAATACTTAGTGCATGCTACACAATTGAACAATGCTCTACTGAAATATTTAGCTAAGCCCTGCCACTACTTTAGCGATAACTTTTTTTAATAAAGAGGGACTGTCTCTCCTCCCCCCTCCCCCATTTACTATGAAGTACTAATGAATGTTTACAGTTGAGCATGCTAGATTTACTAATATCTCCTGATCTGTAGGGTCATGGCTAAATATATTTCTACAAACCAACTGTGAATTTCTCCTGTTACAACTGTTGTTGTTTGCTGATGATAACGCTGAAAATTTGCTGTGTGCATTCCAGGAGGATACCCATGCTAAGCAGCTCACTGGGATAATCTTTTTCTTTGATGTTTGTACATCACCTTGCACAATGAGGTTCTGGCCCATAATTTGGGCTCCTATAGGTGCTATAGTTATGCTATCAGGGGCCTGAATCAAAGCTCATTAAAGTAAATGAAAAGGTTGAGTAAAATCATATGAATACATGTTAATGATTCTTGATTTTCTGTCAGTCTCACTGCTGAATTGACTGTATGTGCATGATTGTATGCAAGGATTAAGATATGACTGTGTTTACCCTATAGGAATAGCACCATTCCTTGGGTGAATCATAAAGGAGAATTAATGAAATCTTGCAGACCCTCTACAATTTTGCATTGAGAATACCCTTGACTGTTGAATTTCTATAATAGCTGTTGGATTGTTCCATTATAACTCCTTGGGCTCTTTCATTACAGTGAGAAGGAAGCTGCGTTGTCAGTTTAGATTATAAATTCTTTGGGACTGGGACTCTCTCTTAACGGGTGGATGTAACATATCTGGAGAAATGGATCCATGAGGCGTTTAAGCATTATTTGTAATACAATAATAATATAATTTATATTGTTGCCATAGAAGTCAATGGCAAATTCACTAGGATCAGAAATAAGTCCACAAATAATATATCATTCATATCCGTATATAAACATAATATTATTTATATATATATTAAACCCAAAAACGACATTAAAAGAATATTAAGGTTACAGAGTTAAGCACTCAAATGTTAGAAAATGCCAAAATAAGGCTACCTTTGCAAGCTTGGTTTGTTCCATTTGTATGCATGCATTATTATATAGTCTTTAATTTCATTAACACACACTTTTTTTCCCACATACTATCTTAATTCTGGTATTTCCTAACATTTGACAGCTTGATTTTGCAATTCTAGTAACATACCTTTAATATAGCATTTTTATTTTCATTGTCTTATGTTTTTTAAAAAAGCAAAGTGAACAAAAACATGATGAAATTTCTGGAGCATGATATTGATTCCACCAGAGATATCAGTAGGGTTGGAACCTTTAGATCCACCACACAGGATTATGCTACTGGAGTTAATGTAGTAATTGATAGCAATGGTTGGTTGTCATCCTCTGTGTGGATCAGCACTAGAGGAGGACGGGATACTCTGCTAGTGGGTTTCACAGATATTTTCTGACATCTGAGGAATTGTGAGACTCCGGAATCTTGGGGAATGTACTTTTGTGGGTACAGACTCTTCTACCCATTTTCTCCAAAACTTGACCCCTTTTGTCCCATCCCTTTCAATCTGTATCTATCCCAGTCCTCTCTTTTCCCGACCATTTTCCCACCCCAGATGCTGGCCTCGGTTTGCTTGACAAGCAAATCCTAGTTCACTCCTCCTAGCTCTTCATCTGATCTACCTCTCCCCTCCCACTGACGCCCAGTTCTAGTCTCCCTCCTATGGTTCTTCATCCAATCTCAGTCTTCCCCTTTTCCACTCCCTCTTATCCCAGTCTCTTTGACCAGCCAGTCCCAGTTCTCTCCCAGAGTCCCAGCTCCTTGTCAAATCTGTCTCTCCTCCCTTCCTGTCCTTGCTTGCCCTCCCACACGCATGCACTTGTTCCAAGTCCCAGTGTCCATCCCTCCGTCAGTCCCTTGTCTGATCTCATTGTTCCCCATGCCAGCCAAGTGGCTCCCAGCTCCCCTGTCTCTCCCAGCTTTCATTCCCAGCCTCCCTCAGCTTCCAGTCTGCTTGCAAAGGTGGTACCAGCCCTCCACCCACTCCCAGTCCCAGTTATTCTCCCTGCCTCATCAGATTACTCATACCGGTCTACTCTTTTCCTTCCTCCCAATCCATCTTTTGTCCTTGTGCATTTTAATCAGATGTCTGCTTCTTCCACACAGCCTGAGTCCTAGCAGGTGAGAGGCTTGCTTCTGTAACTCTTGGTGTCCAACCCAAATGCGTAAAGACTGGAAAAGTTATAAGCAACTGAGAACAGGGTCTTTATAACATGAAGTGATGGGCAACCTTTATAAAAGGCAGTGTTATGAGCTCTGCCTATGATAATGTAGTAGGTACTTAGTGTTCTATTAAGTTATTTAAGGACTGTATGTATCTTTCTTTGCTTCCACTCTGTTTGAAAGCTACATTTAACTCCAAAGATTTATATTCTAATTAAGTAATTAGTCCTTTCTGTTCCATTACTGCCAACACACTGGACATGTTTCTTCTCCCCAGCATTGTCCCCTGAATTTGCAGTAGGAGGAAAGACAGTGATATTTGAACCGCCAAACCAGTTCTACACCATTGGAGAGGATTCCCGTTCACTGAGGTCAATCTTCTGGATCAGTTATGCTGGCTTTTTGAGCAGCATGAATTTGGGCCTTCCTAAATTTACGTAATTTAATCATAAAGTATTAGACTACTGAGGAACTGAAAAAGTGAAATTTCCAATGCGTGTATTTTCCCGTCCTTCTTTCTCCTGAAGTTCCATCCTCTATAGTGTCTAAAATTAGTGTGCATTGCTTGACTGTGTGATTCAGATTCTTTTGGTCTCTGTTCTCTTTGTAACTTTAGGAGTAAAATATTCAGAAAATACTCTTTCCCATCATTGAACTCTTGAATAACGTGTAACATCCACCTTTCTAAGGTGGTTAACAACTGTTTAACTATGAGTAAGTGAGTAAAATATATTTGACTCCTCCTGATCTGTTCCAACAATATAGAAAAACTGAAAAATTAAACTTGAGTAACTGTTGTGTTAGAAAATTTTAACATCCCTCACTCCCAAATTCATCACTATATCTATACGTGATTTGCTGAGAATATAATGGAATCCAGGACTCTTTGCAGTTTGCAAATGCACTACAGTTAGGCATTTTTTTCCCCTTGAATTTTTTGAATGGGAACATAATCTCTCTGCAAGTGTCACCACATTGAGAAGAACATGCCATGCTGTGTCTGTAGTGGCTACTCAGAAGAAAACAAAGCACAAGCTTTCCTTGTTTGTTTGTAACAAAATCAGACTCCTTCTGAACCCATTATTACATAATTGAAATAGCTTGTTTACAAAATAGAAGACTTGGCATAAAGAAAGTGAGTTTTCCTACAGTGATCATTTCCATTCCAAGCAATTGCGAGTCTCTTCTGTGCCCTTTCCAGCGGCAGCTTTAATTTTACACTGGTGGACCAGCCCTGTACACAATAGCACCAGAATTAGGTGCTTTATAATACACTTGCACCCTCACAACTTGTGCTGCGCATATTAGGTGCTTTATAATACATTTGCACCCTCACAACTTGTGCTGCGCACGGGATCTGGACCAGTGAGTTTACTTGTAGGAATGTTCAGAGAAATGGAAAGCTTTGAGTGAATAGTAGGGGGTTTGGGCCTGATTCTTCTCTTATTATGGTGTGAATCAGGAGTCACTCAGTTGAAACCAGTAGATCAAGTAAAAGGAGAAATAAGCCCAATTTGTGAACAGCAGATTTTCAATTTCTAAAGGTGCGTATACACACTAGAATCCTAACTTTAAGTGCTACTCTGATCCAGCTAGGGAAAAGAAACAATAGCATGTGCCCAAACAAAGCCAGAGGAGAACAGTACCTGTCTCAAATATCAGAAATTATGTGCTTCCCACACACTACTTGTATAGAGTATGAAGTGTGTGTAAATAGAGTGAATAATTTGTGATGCTTATGGACAATTCATAAAAAAAACAACCCCCACAAAATAAATTATTCAGGAGGAATTAATCACTGACTTCTATCTCTTCTGATTCCAAGCAGTAGGTTCTAGGCATATTCATTTGCAGCTAAGAGAGCCATCTCCATTTTACTTCTCATGCTCCGCACAGTAAACAGATCGAAAGTACTAATTAAAAGACAATGTATAGTGAAAGTGATCATTCTGAATTTCTTCAAAATTATCTGAATTTAGGTTTCATATTTGAATTAGCATTTTTGATGGATAAACACTGGGAACTAAAATGAAATGACATTAGAGTTTTAATTCAAGCAATGACAGACGAGTTGTCATACGTTACACTTCATTTCTGGATAGCTAAAGATAGTAATGGACAAGCTACAGGCTTAGGTATTAATCTTACTAGCTACAACCAGAAATGAAGTGTCATGCATAACAACTCTTTCTCTATTGGCATTTCAGTGCAGGTTTTCTGATTATAATTCATGTCCATATATGTGTATATGAAAATAGAGATATAAAGATGTACATATTATGCAGAGTTCGAGATGACACTTTAGTACCTGGAGCATTCCAGTGTAGGTAAAAAAAACACCAAAAACCAAACAGTTCTTCACATAAGAGCCAATCTCCCAATTTTTTCTCTTGAGATGCGTTTAAGAATATTTGGGCTGTACTCAGGAGCACACATACAAAACCAGAGATTACTGTCAACTATGATAGCAAACTAAAATGCAGGAGCCAGTGAGACCGTAAGGATGTTGAATTTAAAATCATGAAGGGGATGGTAGTGTTCATGACATTTCATTGCTAGAAAAATGGGAAAATATAAAGCAGTTTTCTGTGTGTGTGTGTGTGTGTGTGTGTGTGTGTGTGTGTGTGTGTATGCTAGTGTTGTGGAAAGAATCTTGAAGTCAACCATACCTAACTTTAAAAGTGGAAATTAGGATTCATACAATTACTAGTGAGGTAAAGTACTTTTTTGGGGGGGTGCAGGGAGGTCTCTCTTTTCTTTTGTCCTTTCCTCCATAAAAAGGTCCTCTTAAAGTTTATAAATGTAATTACCCAAATAAGAACCATTTTGAATAAGTATCAGCTTGTTGGGATGTAGTAAAGAACTCTGTTTTATGGAAAATACAGCTTTTCCTCTAAACTGAATTAATTTTAAGGGAAGAAATAACATTAATTATGGCTAGAATTCTCAAATTGCTGTTGCTTTTAGAACATTATCACTTAGGACCTTATATGAAGTCCATATTAGACAACCTTTTGCTTTAGTGGACTTTAGATCAGGATCTGAGTTTCTATTTTTAAAATAACATATCCTTCACTCTAACTACAGGTTAGAAAATCAGCCCCTTCCAAAGCATTGTATCATGAACAATTGTATTGAGATCTCTTTGTTTTTGGTACTAGAAAGATGAATGTGTATTGGGCCCAAAGAGCCCATGATCAAAAGCAGTAGCTCTCATTGATCCCAGTGTAATATTAGAAGACTCATACCCTAAAATCCTGTGCTAGAGAAAAAAACAGCCCTACTTGCTTACTGAACCAGAGGTGGGCACTGTATTGACTTTGCAATCTTCATTAACACTGGTGAGTGTTTTTGAGAGAATTCCCAGTGAAACTAATGGAGCGCTTATGTGAGTAAAAGTTGCAGTGAGGTCCAAGGAGTTTGAGTTTTCTCCAGCCCTGCTCAAAAGACTGTCAGTGATGTCAGAATAACCTTCTGAGTGCAACTTATACCTTGAATCTCCACATTTCTCAATGACAGTTTAGCATTTAAAGTGGATTTGGACTTGACACACCCTATTCTGCCCACTAACCAGGCAAAATATGTTCTTTTCCTTTTAACACTTGTTTAACTAGTACTGCCGCTTTTATAAAATGTATCAGTAAATAGGGACAACGAGGTGAAATTTAATCATGTCAACAAGGTTTCTTGGAGTATTTTATGGATAACTGCATATGACATGACTGACATGTTAGAGGATTTTGTCCTTTGCCTCATGTAACTTAATCTTTTCCCTTAAAAAGGGCAACATTTGTGATAAAACATAAACTCCTATCACTTCTGACCACATATCCAACCTATAATGTTATCTGACAGTAAATACATAGCCTCATCAAATCACTTATCTTCCCACGCTTCAGCAATAATATTGAGGGAATCTGAATAAATTACATCTCAAATGGTACAGCTGCTCTCAAACAGCAGAACTAATGAATTGCCATGACTGAGAGAGAGGGAGAGATGACTTGCATTCATAATCTGAGACAGCTGACAGGCTGATGCCTGATCTGAAGCAGTCACCATAACTAATTACAACCTGAGAAATTAAAGCCATTTTTAAGTTAATGGTTTAGTAAGCACCTTGTAGCAATTTGTAACAGGAAAAGGCTTGCCCTACAGTTTATGAAGGGGATAGGAAGAACAAATTGTACTGACATGCTAACCCTATAACAGTGATTGTCCAACCTAAATTAACCTAAACTGATGGGCCCAGACACCTTTCTCTTTTAGTCTCTCTCCATATTTATAGTTTTGAAGTTTTTATACTATTCTGTTTCCAAACAGTACCATTATTAAGGTCAGTAAATTATTATTTAAATACTAAGAGCATCTCAGTGTTCTGTTTTCTATATAGCCATATTAAGTCATCAAAAGCAGAGGTACTTGGCCATATACAAGAATTCTAGTATTCTTAGCATCAGCAAAATGCATTCAGTTACCATCAAAAATAGGGCTATGCCATTAGCAAAATAGCTACTCTCCATTTCAGATAGTGGATCTGACACGCCAACCCTGTCTGCAGTACTGATTCTTGTTTAAACCCACTGACTTGTTTCCATTTCTGTTTTGAAGATACTCCATTTGAGTTTTGAAGGCACTCAGAAAATCAAATCAAAATGTACTGAAAGCTATAAACCCAGATCTGCTCAAAAATGAATGTAGGTTCCCTGGCTAGATTTGACAATTTTAATAAATTTCTTGACAAACCCAAACTGAGGTTTGAGCTTGAAACTAAAATTTCATATGGCTTGGTCCATAAGTTCTTTCCCAACTAGAGCTGCTTGCACATATCAGGTAGGAAAACAGACCAAGTTCTGGACAGAACATGGAGCTGGGATAAAAAGTGAAAAGTAATAATAGAGACTGGTAAAATAGTCTGAAGACACCTAGCAAAGTTTATTATGAAGTAAAGAAAAAAAGAAGAGTGGATCTGATTACCACCAGCCTTGTGTGGCTTCGGTTTTGGTACATTTTGCTCTCTTTTTCTCTTCTGCTCAGAAACTCCTGTACTGAATGAAATAGTTGTTGGACTCTGGGGAGGGGGAATCCTGACCTGAAGAGTTTGATCAGTAATCTCGCTGGAAGCATGTGGTGAGAATATAGTTTGTTAAATTAGGCACTAGCAAGAGATTTATCTTTATTTTTTTCTTGTAACTAATTCTGACTGTTATGCCTCATTACTCATAGGCAAAATCTCTCTGTAATTAATGTTTTATCTAACGTGGTGTGTTTAAGTTGAAGTGTCTGAGTAACTTTATTTAAGAGAGCAAACTAGTGTATATTATTCCTTTAAAGGAATAGACTTAATATGATTGGACTGTCCAGGAGAGGGCTGAACACCCTGCAGCATAACCAAGGCTGGTGAGAGCCAGGATGTGATTTGCAGTCTGCAGTTACGCAAACATCTGGGAGTGACCTGCATGCAGGTGGCTGGTTGTGAATAGTCCAGCTTGGCAGCTACAACAGCAAGGCATTACAAGGCACCCCAGATTAGAGGGATGGTGTGACACAACTCCCCTCTGGTCTGGATTGTAGCCAGGTATGCCACAGATTCTAACTATAATATTGGGTTACTGGGAAATATAATAGCAGATGTGGGTTTTTTCCTGTGTTCTTTGATCAGTCTTTAGAGATGCTTAAAAATTTCAAACAATTTTATTAGTTACAGATATGAAGGGTGCAGTGGTTCATTGCACAAGCCATTTTTTTAACAGACTTTATCTCCTTTGTGTGTACTAACTTAATTGAAAACACTATACCAACAGTCCTTCACCTGAGCGTTCTGACAAAAAGTACTTACAGGATGCAGATTTCCTCAGATGAGTGGTTGAATAGTTGTAAGATGATCAGTTCCTTAGCCATAAGATCTTGGTATTGCCTAATTCATTATTTTACATAGTTAATGAACTGTAGAATATACCTCAGAGGCTGAAAAGAGTGTTATTGATGCAGTGATGAGTTGGGAGCTTACATCCACTTATGGGAATGTACAACAATTGAAAATGTCTGGAATGAATTTCTAAAGATTTCCTTTGACATTTAACCTGAGAAAAATTACACCCAATAATATACAAATGCTACATCTGGGAACATTGTGTTATTAAACATTTCCAAACATGGGAGTACAATGATATACAAAACAATAAATCAGATGTTAAAGGGATTGAGAACTGGCTAACTGACAAATCTCATTAAGGACTCCTCAAATGAGGATGTTTTCAGTGGGGTTCCACAGGGATTGGTACTAATCTTGATATTATTCAACAATTTCATCCATGATCTAGGCATAAATATAAAATCACTGTTGCTAGAATTTGCAGATGACCCAAAGATAGGCAGAGTGATAAATAATGACGAGGACAGAACAGTCATACAGAGAGATCTGAATCACATGCTGGGTGAATTTAAACGCACTGTGTTTTAATACCAAATGAAAAGTTATACATCTAAGAATGAGGAATTCAAGCCCCACATACAGAAGTGGGAACTGTATCCTAGATGCAGTGAATCTGAAAATGATTTAGGGGTCATAGCTCTGTTCATTCCATCAGAAACAGCTGGCACTGGTCACTGTTTGAAGACAGAAATACTGGACTAAATGGACCATTGATGGACCCAGTATTGCCATTCCTATGTTCTTATAGTGGACAAGCAACTCAATATGAGCTCTAGTCTAAATGTGATTCTGTGTAAGAAAATGGGCTTAAGTGATTCTTAGATGTATAAACTAGGGATTAATAAGTAGCAGTAGGGAGATAATTTAACTGCTGTATACAACATTGGTGAGACTGATCTTGGAATAGTGTGTCCAATTTTGGGGAGCACATTTTAAAAAGGAATCTGAAAAAATAGGGAGGGGGTATAAAAGAGCACTAAAATGATCCAAGTGCTAGAGAATATGCCTTACAGTGAGATACTTAAAGAGCTCAATCTACTTATTTTATCAAAAAGAGATTTGATTATATTAGATAAGTACCTTCATGGGGAGAAAATATAGTATATTAAAAAGCTCTTTACTCTTGCAAGGAAGAGCATAACAAGAACCAATGGCTAGAAGCCAAAGCCAGACACATTCAAATTTAGAAATTTTAACAGTGAGGAGGATTAACTATTAGGACAACTAGCAGGGGAAGTGTGGATTTTCCATGTTTTGAGATTGAGACAGGATGCTTTTCCTAGAAGATATGCTTTAGCCAATCCCAAATTGTGATTTACCACAAACAAGTTATTTGGAACTTCACAGACCAGCAAGAACACAGAATCCTTGTCCCTGAATGGACAAAAATATAAAAGCATTAGAAGGAATGGGTAAGGGATATAATGCGAAAGCAAAGGGAGAGAACCACCTCACTTAGTTTTCTAATACATTTTGCATTTAAATTATAATGTAAGCTACATGAATGAAATATGAGGTTAAGTTTTAAGAGTAATAGTTTCTTTTTAGTGAAAGGGTAGCTGAAAGAGGGACTTGAAGAAGGAAAGAGAGGCTGGTTAGTGTACTGGAATGGAAGATTGTTATCGTCATAGATTGCGAGATGAAAAGACATAGTGACAAGTGGAAACAATATGTCTTACTAAGAGGTGATGAAATCTCCTTGGCATACACTAAGAAACATTAAATAAGATTTTTAACATAATGAGACTGAAAATAATATTTGCAAATAGTCAGTAGTGTCTTAGCAATTCATAATTAGTTCAACTCAGCCCCTATTTGCTTCCTCAGGAAGTATATTTATCTAACAACATTTAGAAAGGAAAGCGCTAACTATATTTTGAGTGCTACAGCAAGATGTTTTTCTTTTCCCAAGTTTTGGCTGATAGTACCATGGAATACGGAGCTCTAAGCTGACCTGAATTCTAAGATGACTGTCCACATCCCTCTCAGATCTCTTTGGCCATGCTAGTGTTTCCACATATGCTGGGGAAAACTAAATTTTTCCAGTCTCAGTTTATTCCAGAAGTCCCAAAGGGAAATCTACTGAGTTCCTGTTCCTTGGGATAAAATCCTGCTCTCTGCATATCCATGGAGCATATATTTCACAGCAGTTACCCATGCTACACATTATAACAACATTGGTGCTGAGTTCATTTGTAATTATGTGCTTTTTCACAGATGACAGGCCGCTGCTGTTCTGAAGTCTCTCAAATGTTCACTGAAATGATCAGACAAACACCTGTTTGTTTCTTCAGTCTGTATAATTTGTGACATTTTTGCAGATGGTGCAGTACACAATTCTCTTAGAGGTGCATTTTAAGTAGTCATGAATGACGAATGAAACTGTTGTAAAAGCATTAGGAGAAAAAATGTTGGAAAAATATAGAGATTAGAAGCTTCCAACTGTTCCCACTCCCATTCAATTTGTGAAGAGAGGGAGAAAATTTCAAGACTGCAAATGTTCCTCTGCCGCTACCCTGCCATTTTTCAGCTATGAAAAAGCTACTCTGTAATACGTAAGTGAAGTGGTTTACCCAGCTGATAAGTGTATGCCACTTTATCGTTTTTGGCAGGGATTGGTGGTTCATCATTTGGACACATCAGGTACTTACTTTGCAACTATCATATAATTTAAAATGACATTGTTTAAAATAGTGACAAAATGACGAAGTGCTGATCACAGGTGGAAAGTTAGCAGTTGGAAAGATTCATCTAGACAGTATTGACTTGAAAGTGAGTTGTGGGAACAGTTTGGGATTAGTTGGTTAATTTATTCACTTTTTTATTTTTAATCTTTATTGAATCACTGCAAAGTGATGCCAGTGATGTGAATTATATCTTGAAACATCTAAAATTCCCTATTTGTGATGGGGTCACTGCCTCTTTTTCCAACCATAGCTTGGTCACCTATTTATGCAGGATTTTTCATCATACTGGATGAAAAAATACTTTCAAGTTAAGTGACCAGGTAATTTTTTTTAACTCCATAGTCCATCAACCACATCTTTGCTCAGACCTGGTATATTCATGTCACTGCTGTAAGAAAAAAATAATTGAAAACATATTACCAGATCCTCAGTAAATTAGCATAGATCCATTTTTAGGACCTCATTCAATTTACAACAGCTAAGGATATGGCTTACAGTTAGTTAGAAGATGCAAAGTCTTTTTCCTCTTTACCCATCCCTACCTCAGGAAGTATATTTACCTAACAACGTATAGAAAGAAAAGAGCTAACTGCATTCTGAGTGCTACAACAAGATGTTTTTCTTTGCCCAAGTTTTCGCTGATAGTACTATGTCCACATCCCTCTCAGATATCTTACAGCTACAGTGTGCAAGGGAGCATGAGAGGGAGACCTGACCCTTACCCAGGAATAAGGGTGAGGTTTTCAATAAAACAATCACCACCACCACAAACAATCAACACCCCCCCCCCCACACACACACAGTTTCCAGCCACAATCCAATTATTAGAAAATACGACTAACACACATAACTTATTCTCCAGCAATATAAATTATAATGTTTGTTTATGCCATAATCAATTGTTTTCTGAATATTAAAATGTGATTCATGAACCAGGAATACACAATAGGAGGTTGCATAAATATTGCCTGGCATAAAAATTGTGGTCGCTTTCAGAAATCTGCTTATGAACTTGAATATTATGGACATTTGGGTGAAACATATTTATTACCTCAGGAGCACTAAAATGAGTGGATGTGAATTGGGTTGTGACAGACATAGTATTAGCCAGTCAGTATTGATAGCTAATAGTAGGAAAGGGCCCCAGGGCTGTGAATTTACTGTGGGCTGCTACCTTTAGTCTGGTGCAGAGAGCCAGCACAAAGTCTATGCACCACTGAAATCGCACATAAGATCGGTTTTAAGGGCTTTATTGGGATATCAGCAGTGCAGAGGTCCTGCACTGCTGGTGAATATCACCTTTGAGTTGAGGGGTTGGAGTTAAGAAAGATTCTGTTGGCACAAAAAGATTACTTTAAATCCTTAAAATGATAAAATGTCGAAACAACAGTAATACATACAATTATTCTATATATGCAAATAGAATTCTAGAAAATTACCACACAGGTTTATATCTGATCTCAGAGATGAAGTTCCTTTAGAGCAACAAGTTTAAAAATACGAGTTGAGATTAAGAAATAGGCCTAGATCCTTGCTCTATTTGAAGTCTGTTTTGCTACTGTTCCTCCTCATCTGGGCTCCCTCATTCAGACAGGGGATTACTTAAACCTCTTGATTCCCCTCAGCTACACCTGCCTGGTTAATTGGGCGCCATCTTACCCTGTGTTAACCTTTTCAGAGCACGTGTGGGGTGAACACCCCATCACACAGCTCCATGAGTATAAATTCCAAGACACATCCAGCTTCTAGAAAACAAAGGATTTTAAAAAAAATGTTGGGAATCTCTAAATGTTTCTTTGTTGAATCCCATGCAGCATTTCAAAGAGTTTTTCAAAAGACAGGGTGGTGGGAACAGTTAGTGTGCTTTCAAGATTTACTATTTGATTTCTCACTGATACCTTCAAACATACCATTTTAATCTTTTGTAGAGAACAGCTGGCCTATAATTTGGAGACATTGCCAGGGTCATTTATCTCTGTGGGTGCTGCCCTTGTCCTCTGCATTGTTTTGCTTAAAGCAGATATTGTTTTTGTCAATAGTGCCTTTCTAAGACAAAAACAAGCATGTACCACTTTCCTTTTCAATCTTATTGATTCATTTCAGGGTTGCATGCTGTATTTCTTTAATCTCTGGGCTTGCTAATCATAGTGCTGGAAGTAATACCACCAAAGCTGTGTATTATTATTTATACATTTGTAGTGGGGCACCTGCCCCACTCCAGGCAAAAAGGGGTTAAAACAGCCCTGCAAAGGGCTGTCGATAGAGAAAGACAACCCAGCAGAGGGCTGCAACATAAGGCAGCTGAGGGCAGAGCAGCGACAGCTGTGGTTGGGTCAATTAGGGCCCAGCTGGCCTGATAAAAAGGGCCCAGAATTTGGTCCTCTGTCTATGGAGGTAGATAGGCCTGGCTGCAGGGAGCTTGATGGGCTACCTAGAGTGTAGCAGGGCTGGGGCAAGGCAAGAGGAGCTGGGGGAGCTCCGGCCTGGAAACCCCCAGGCTGCAGGGCCTAGGGGATGGCCCAACAAAGGGGTACTGGGGTTGCAGGGGGCAGCCCATGGGTAAGCAGAGGTAGCAGGCCAAACCCTCCTTGCCAGTGGTGAGTGGCAATGATACTGCAGTCTGCCCCAGTGAACTGGGGTAAGTGGTGAACTGGCAGTTGCCTAGACTGAGGCAAAGTGGGGATAGGGAGTGGAGGTTCCCTGGGGAGGGGAGACCCTGAGACTATGGTGGTACTGCAGGTGTGCAGCACCTTAGGGAAGAGGGCACCACGGTCCAGGGAGGGACATGGGGCCAGAAGCAAATGGGACTACAGCCGGCAAAGGGAGCTCCGGATGCTGGTGAGAGCTAATTCCCTGGACAACCAGCGGGAGGCGCTGCATGATGAGTCGCTGCTTTGCTATATTATTTATTGGAAATGGGTGGGATCTGAATTAGTCAAGTCCCAGAATAGAAATTTTAGCTATCTGCCATCTCATTTTGCACACTCTGATTTCCTTCCATATCTGATTGTACCTATGAAATTGGACATGCACCAGTTTTGTGCACACAATCACCTGTTTCTTCATGTCAACCAAGGAGAACTTGCTTCACAAATTGTGTAGACAGGTGTAGGTTGGCATATAGCTGGAAGGCTGGTCTTGTACTTTAGGTATAGAACTAGGATTTGGGAAATCTGGTTTCAGTTCCCATCTGTGAGTATTTTTGTGATATTTCTCAGGCCTATTGAAATCCTTGATAGAAGGTGCTATAGAAGGGGGGAAAAAGTTAATATATCCAAAATATCAAGAGCCTTGTTCGGTGTCTTAACATTTTGAAATTTTTTTTGATGTGTTCTATTTTGTATAAGAATGCTTTTGAACACATGGATCATTATAACATGCATAATAAGTAATCTTTTGTTAGAATTCTCTGGAACCAGTTTTTTTTTTTTAATATTTCTTTTCTAGCTTAAAGTGTGTGCATGAAAAAGCAATGAGTGGTGTGCCCTTTAGTCATGTCATGTAATAAATTTGATGGGTTATGTAAATTGCAACATGATACAATCCACTGGTGAAAATCCAGACATTCTGGGAAAAATATTACACACCTCATGTTATTAGCCAGTATCAATCGGTACACAGCAAATAGATGCATGTGTGGGGGAAAAAAAACAGAACTGGCACGGGCAGCTCCCCTGGTATGGGAATCGGATGTGCATTTGAACAGCAGGAGGTTTGTATAGGAACATTTTTAGTCTTTTAGTAAGATTTGTACTCAGATGAGCTGTGTTGACCTTTGTGAACAACTAGAGTATATGAAAAAACACTGTTATGTTCTTCAGCTTTTAACTAAAACTCTTAAAATAACTCAACTTGGCAGAATGGTGAATCTAGCGAACAGCAGGTTTACAGTTGGGGCTCTAGGAGTGTGAGAGCTAACGTGGAGAAGATTATAGAGGATGATAAAGTTATAAAGTGAGAGAACTGTGAAGTTGAGCTGTATAAAACAATCTGCACCTTCTACTCCTGCCTCTTCTGTTGCTCCATCCTGCCCAAACCAACCACCTTTTCTCTGAGATTTATTTGTTTTGATATTTTCTTCCATCTTTCTTTTACTTTCCACATAAAAAACCCCACATTTGTTTGAAACATTTATTTTAAAAATCTTCACTCATCATCTCTCTGTCATTGCAGCAACTAAAACAATGTGTCTTTATTACAGTCTTTAGTAAGTGCTTCTGTGCAGCACACAACTGTAAGTGTATCTGTGAATCCACAAACACTAGAAATGAATGGATGTTTTTCACCTGTTCTGAATAAATGTGTGACTTGTTCACAGAGCTAGATTGTGATATTAGGCAGAGCCCTCACCAGGGATGCTGTGTAAATTGTATCGCTCTAGGGATAGCCCCAGCAGGCACTGACTCGGGGTATGTCTAAACTGCAAGAAAAAAAACATGGTACTGAGTCTAAGTCAAATGGCTCAGCCTACAGGGCTAAAAATAGCAGGATAGACCCAGGGTTCCAGCCCAAACCTGAACATCTCAGACCCACTCCCACTTTGCAGGGTTTCAGAACCTGGGATCCAGAACAAGCCTGAACATCTACACCAGTAGTGCACAAAACTTTTACCTCACACCTCCCCTTGCTCCTTTGCATCTCCCCCACTCCACCCAGGTGTGGTTGGGAGCTGGGACCAGGAGTGGGGCCGCAGTTAGGGCATAAGGTTGGGGCTGGAGCTATGGCTGCTGAGGGCATGCTGGGGCCTTGACCGGGGCTGGTGTTCGGAGTGGAGCTGAGGCTGGTAGCATGGGGACTGGCCCAGGCCCCACCATGCCCCCTCAAATGTTCCTCTGTGCCCTCATAGGGGGTACACCCCACAGCTTAGGAACCATGGGTTTTCACTGCTATTTTTAGCCCCTCACTACAAGCCTGGACCAGCCACAGTCATGCAGTGGGTCTTTTATTGCAGTTTGCAAGTACCCAGAGACACATCTGAATTGCAATTCTTTCCCTTCTTCCTGGGCCGATGGCAGCAATAGAGTACTAACCCCCATGCTGTCTCAGCTCTGCTGGCCAGAAAGTTGGGAAGTCAAGCAAAGATTTTGCCTGTTTCTCACCTGCTTACTCTGGGAATGGGTAAGGTAATGAAAGGTGCCACTTGCTTCTACACATGTGGACCCAAAGTCTGAGAAGCCAGTGTGTAGGTATCCTGCAAGCTCTTCCCTCTAACTTCCTAGTGCATAGTCAGTATCACAATCTAGCACTTTCCCAAATTTAAATTTAAAAGTTGCATAGTCCACCTCCGCTGCTAAGTTCTTTAATTTGGAACAACAAGACTGCTGAAGGCAAAAGTAAGATTCAGATTAAAACTTTGTGAATATACCTTTCATCAGCACTTTGATTAGATCTACTTTTGATTGTGCAATTTGTAATTTGTGTAAAATTAATTAGGTGAAAAGTGTGTGTGTGTGTGTAGTAGTTTTGTTTTCAAATCACCATACTGCAAAATCAGTAAACAGATGTCTCCCTAGTTTGTCTTTACATTTTTCACACAGCTCTAATTGTCCCTCTCTTTTTCATCTGTACTCACCTTTGAATGTTCTTCTGAATTATAGCATTCAGCTGTCCAAGAGAAGCATACTGTAATTACAGTTTCAAGAAAATGGAACTTTACTACTACTTTAGCAGATTTCATGGTCAATTGTTTTCCTGCTGCAGTTCATTCATTTTTTGTTCTGTTGTTATTTGGAAAGTGTGTGTGTGTGTTAACTTTGAGAGACTGAGAGGTTTGGATCTTCATGAAGAAGGTAACCTGGCAGTTAGTTTTATAGTACTAGAATCATAGAAATGTAGTGCTTGACAGGAGCTCAGGGGGTCATCTAGTCCCCTCCTCCACACTAAAATAGGACCAAGTAAACCTGGACTATCCTTTACAAGCGTTTATCCCACTTGTTCTTAAAAATCTCCACTAATAGGGAGCTCACAACCTCTCTTCCAGCACTTAGCTATCATTATAGTTTTTCCTAATATTCAACCTAGATCTTTGCCCTTCTCATCCTACCTTCTGTGGACATGGAGAACAATTAATCACTATTCTCTTTTGTAAGAGTCCTTAACATATTTGAAGACTCTTATCAGGTCCATCTTCAGTCTTCTTTTCTCAAAACTAAACATGACTGTTTATTTTTAACCTTAAACCTTTTATCATTTTTGTTGCTTTCCTCTGGACTCTCTAATTTATCCACGTTTCTCAAAATGTGGTGCCCAAACTGGACACAATATTCTAACTGAGGCCTCATTAGTGTGCCATAGAGCAGAACAATCACATCCCATATCTTTTATACAACACTCTTTTTAAGAGAACCCAGAATAGTACTAGGGTTTTGGGGGGTTTTTTGTTTGTTTTTTTGCAACTGAATCATGTTGTTGATTCTTATTCTATAACCCCACAGATCCTTTTCTCCAGTCCTACTGCCTAGCCAGTTATTCCCCATTTTGTATTTGAGCAATTGATTTTTTTTCTTCCTATGTGAAGTACTTTGCTCTTGTTTTTATAACATTTCATTTTGTTGAAATCAGACTAACTTTCCAATTTGTCAAGGTTATTTTGAATTCTAATGCTATCCATCAAAGTGCTTGCAACCCCTCCAACTTGGTGTAACATACAAATTGTATAAGCATGCTCTCCATTTCACCATCCAATTAATTAATAATAATATTGAATGATACTAGACCCAGTATGTCCTCTGACTTTGACAGCAAACCATTGATAACTACTCTATCTTTTGAACCAATTGTGGATCCGCTTTATTGTAATTCCATATAGACCACATTTCCCTAGTATTTTTGTGAGAATGTCATATTAGATTGTGTCAAAAGCCTATATTGTGATGCATGGAATTGTACCTTAAATCCATTGAAATGTTAAAATCACCAGTTAGTGATTTTGGCCATGTTGAATGAAATAAGAATTAAAATAAACTTTCTCCAAAAACTTCAACTGAATCAAATATTTAATTTAGTTATTGTGGCACATATTTGTATGTCATTGTTTTGTCTAGCTTTGAAAGAACAGCAGACATGCTAAAATCCTTCAGAAAAAGGACATGACTGAACCAACAGTATATTAGAAATCTTGCAAAATATAACAATTTTAGTTCAATTTCTAGAGCAAAGTAGTGTGGGTAAATTTCTAAAATTATAAATTTCTATCTGAACTTTTAGCTGTTTGCCATCATTAGTTGCCATGCAGGTTTTCTTTACCTTACAATGGAATGTGCACACATAGTGTAGGAAGACTTGTGATTGTGGAAATTCCTGGAGACTCTAATCAGAGATCAGAGCCCTGTTGTAATAGACATTATAAAAACACACACACACAGTAAAATGACATTTCCCAGTCCAAAAAGCTTAAAGTCTATGTAGAAGATAAGACAACTGGTGAATACAATGAACCAACAACAAGGGGAACACAAGGTAACAGTGAGATAATTATGTGATGACTAACAGCACACCAGTTGCCTAATCACAGTCAAATGATATGTAGGCATCACAGCAGAGTGAATTTTAAGGACAGATTTCAAAGAAGACACTGCATTAAATATTGATCTGCCTTTCAGTATTTCTCTATCAAGTGCCAGGTAAATGATAAGTTTGACTAGTGGTTGAGGTCTGGAACTTACAATTACTTACTCAAGTGAACAACTTTTCACATGTGACTAGCTCCACTGTAGTCAGAAGGACTACTCTCTTGAGTAAAGTTATTCACATGGGCAAGGATTGGGCAGTATTGGCAGGATCAGGTCCATGGTGATCAATTGGATTTCTTATGTGAGTAAAGTAATGCAAGTGAATTTGTAGGATCAGCCAGTTCATTTCTTCATACATTCATATGAAAAGGAAAACAGCAGCAGCAAAGATGCCCAGATAGTAATCTGACAGTAAGGTCTGGAGAGAGCTTTCAAAACAGCCAGGAAAAAGAGAGAGAGGAAGGGGAGATGCTGAGTAGAAAATAGCAAAAGAATGTTTATCTGCTTAGCAGCTGAGTAAAGTAGCTTAACTTTACTGCAGTGGATTGGATTAGGAGCAGTCAAGCACCATCCTTAGCACACTTAGCAGTTTTTGGACTACGGTCACCTTCTGGCTACTTCCACACCACATACAGATTAAATCCTTAAACACTGACTTCCAGTCACATCACACCATGTTCTGGTCCTGTGGAGTAGTGGAGTAAAGAAATGATGACAAGGGAGGGGGGAGTGAGGGGGATGGCAGAGGGGGGAAATGCAGGTAACTAGGCTAAGATTTGAAAACAGATCTCCAGAGGTAATTACTGCACTAGGTTAATATAACTATCCTGCTGTGGGGCCATAACAATTTATACCATATGTATTTATGAAACTGCTCTGAAAGTAATGTATGTGGGATCTCAGGCTAGGACAATTTAAAAATAAACAAAACATCTTCACCAAAAACAATATGGCCTATTTTAATTTCAATTTTTCCAGCTTTGGATACTTAATTTCACTTTCTAACTGTTCATTAATACAGCTGGCTGGAAATCTTTGACTTTTTTTTTTTCTGTTGGAGAATGCTTAGTCATCTCAATCAAAACATTCCATGGAGACCATTCAGTGTGGATGAAGCTCTGTTTAGTATTCCTTCAGAAATCTGTCTGCTTTGCAGGCAGCTCTTCCACCTGGCTCTTTGGCTGCCTGCCTGGAGAGCTGATGGGGGGCCATGAGCCTAGAATCCCCAACTCCTAAGCTCCTTCACAGCTTGCATGAAGGCAGACCGGAAGCTGAGAGCCTGAAAACCTGGACAGCAACTGCTGCCAAATTGTGACACTTCTGGTTTAGCCAGGGCTTCCAAGGGCCCAGTTCACCTTCAGTGCCTGGTGGGTGGGCAAGGAGCTCAGAGCACTGGCTCCCAACCTCCAGCAGCTCAGGAGGTTTGCAGTTCCTTGGAAGCCTGGGCTTTCAGGGCCTGTGTCTGTGGGGCAGCCCATCAGCAGATTGCCTCAGAGTCATACAGTCCAGGAATTCTCTTTCTGAAAAAAGTTCAAATCGGAATGAAACCAAATTTGAAATTATTGAAATCATCTGTGAAATGAAATTACCTTTCTGCACACAATATGATATATACATTCATTTTATGTGTTAATCTGCCCACAATATGATGAGCTAGCATTGGGTCACAGGACTTAACAGTAGGACAACCTATTTCATCATATTGGATTGGAACTGATCCTGTTAATACTTAACCACGCGTGCAAGCTTTTGAGAAGCTTCTAAAAATTCAGAATTTTTGTTTCATGGGAGATTTTTATGTTTTTACATTTGTTTTCATTCTGAAGTGGAAGAAAAACAAAATATGTTTAAATTTCAAGGAAAATGGCATTTCCTAACAGTTTTTTGAAATAAAATAAAAATACACTACATGCTATGGATATGTCATTACATTAATGTAATGTAAAAATAACCAAAATAATAGAAAAATAAATCTATACAACAACTTAAAAATGAAATGAACTTTCAGCAGTACAGTACAGACAGCAACTACTTGAGCTATATGTTTAACTACACTAGCTGACAGCAGGGGATGTCTGTTGCCCCGGAGTGGAGATGCAACTCTGGGTCCTGGGGTTGGTTGGTTGGGGCAGGAGCTGCCCAGCCTGGAAGACTCTTTCCCCTCACTATTTGGGAGTTACTGGAGCCCTTATTCCATGTAAGCAGGGAATGGGCTTCTGGGACCATGTGTTGGGCTCAGGAATAAGGAACCCAGACCATCTTTCTTGTCCCCCACTTCTCCAGCTACATCTGTTCTAGTAGTTCCAAAGCATTCCCAGTAGAGTGATGGCCAGGAGAGGGAATCCTATTGTGTTGGCAGACTGTTTTGAGAATGTTTGTATATTTAGTATTGTTATTCTGGTAAACTGCCAGTTGTGTTCCTCAGGAAATAAGGGAGGAAAGGGATCTGGCAATTTCATGGAACAATGAAAAGGCACTTTCCTAGCCTGAAGGCATTCCACTTGTCAAATTTCAAAGGAAACAATGGAGATGTGAGAAGTTATCAAAGAAAAGTTTACAAGAATCCTTTAAATTGGAATGTGTTGGGCAACCTAAATATAGGATGTCTATTAGCTCCATGTAATCTCACATATGTAAAATGAGAGTACAAGGAGCTAGTAGATATATTTTATATTTATAGATATAGATATAACAGTCCCATGCACACACAATTACAGTGATGACTCTGGAGTTCAGATACTTCTGATACTAAATAAAATGTCTGATCATACAACAGATAAGTATAAATGTCAAGCCTATAATGTCTAAGAATGTTGGCTTGCCCGATCAGTTTACAATACATCAGTTTGCCATTATCAGAGCTTGATGAGCTCATACGTTGTTGTTGTTCTCAAAGCGGATTTAATTTATTTGAAATGACAGTTTTATAAGAGTAGTGTAAGACATAAAATCTTGTTTCAGTATTATTAACAAATATAATTACCTGGAACAAAGAATAATTATACAGAAAGAAAATTAAAATCCCACAGGTTTCAGAAGTAGTATATTTTCTGGAGTGTCATTGATTGTTTAAAAGGAAGACACCAGTACAGTGTGTACATTATAGTATGTGCCTAGAATGCTGACCACAAAGGCTACAAGCTGTATGCTCTAAGCTCTGTTTGGCAGAAATTAGGCTCTGCAGATAACCAAACCAAAAAAGCTCCACCGGATCCGGTAGCTCAGTGCTAGTAGAGTCTTAATTCTGAATCAGTAGCATTTAGAATCAAACACATGCAAACACACACACCAACAAGCAAATCCTTCAGAGCACTGAACATTAGTATCCATTTTCCATGTGTCTGACACCTGCAGTATGGAGGCTAAAATCATGCTATGACCTCTCCCATTCCATTAACATTCTCTGTACAATATAATAAAACTAAAACAGTCTCCATCTATTTTCAACAGGTATTTTCTTGGGGATTCTCTGAAGTAACCTTATGCAGACAGAATTTTGTCTGATTAATCAATTCTGTATTTGAGCTGGTCTTCACTATGAGGAGATAGACACTGCTGCAATCAATGCAATAGGGGTTGATTTAGTGGGTCTAGTGAAGACCCGCTAAATCGACTGCAGAACGCTCTCTGGTAAATCCCAGTACTCCAGCTCTCCGAGAAGATTAAGGTATGTATACCAGAGAGCATCTCCCATTGATGCAGCACAATGAGGACACTGCAGTAAGTTGACTTAAGCTATGTTGACTCCAGCTACATTATTCACATAGCTGGAGAAGCATAACTTAGGTCAAATTACCCCAATAGTGAAAAAATTTCCCTGTGGCATGTTTTCTAATATTTACATCATTCTTATAGCTCTTTTCTGAACCCTCTCCAATTTTTCAATCTCCTTCATGAACTATGAACACAGAACTGGACACAGTATTCCAGTAGTGGTCACACCAGAGCCAAATATAGAAAGTCCCCTGTTTTACATCTCAGGATCACATTTGATTTCAGTCTCACCTGTGGGGCTCATGTTCAGCTGATTATCCACCATGATCACCACATCTGTTCAGAGTCATTTTTCACCCCAATAGTGAAAACATTTCCCTGTGGCATGTTTTCTAATATTTACATCATTCTTGTAGCTCTTTTCTGAACCCTCTCCAATTTTTCAATCTCCTTCATGAACTATGAATACAGAACTGGACACAGTATTCCAGTAGTGGTCACACCAGAGCCAAATATAGAAAGTCCCCTGTTTTACATCTCAGGATCACATTAGATTTCAGTCTCACCTGTGGGGCTCATGTTCAGCTGATTATCCACCATGATCACCACATCTGTTCAGAGTCATTGCTTCCCAGGATAGAGTCCCCCACTGTCTAAGTATGGCCTACATTCTTTGTTCCTGGATGTCTGTGTTTACATTTGGCGATATGAAAATATATATTGTTGTCTTATGCCCAGTTTACCAAGCTGAATTAGTGACCTGTCCTCTTCATGATGTACCATTTCTCCAATTTTTGTGTCATCTGCATAATTTACCAGTGATGATTTTGTTTTATTCCAAGCCTTTCATATAAATGTTGAATAGCATAGGACCAACAACTAACTGATCCTGGTGGAACCCCACTGGAAATATACCTGCCCAGTGATGATTCCCTGGTTACAATTACATTTTGAGACATATCACTTAGTTTGTAATTGATTTCATGTGTGCTGTGTTAATTTTATATTGTAGTCTTTCTAGGTTTTATTTTTTTAAATCAAAATGTATTGTGGCACCTATCAAATGCCTTATAGAAATCTAAACAACATTATCTTTATCAACCATACTTGTAATCTCATCCAAAAAGAGGTTATCAAGTGAGTTTGACAGGATTTGTTTTCCATAAATCCATGCTGATTTGCATTAATTTCTTTGCCCTACTTTCACTTTTTATTAATCAAGTTCCATATTGGTTGCTTTATTACCTTGCCTGGGATCCATGTCAGGCTGACAGGACTATTATTACCTGGATCATCCCATTTACTCTCTTAAAAGGTTTGCACAACATTAGCTTTTGTCCAGTCTTATGCTCCAAAACTTACTGAAAATCAACATTAACTATCGAGTAAGCTCCTCAACCTGCTCTTATAAACCTGTTGGGTGAAAGTTATCTGGACCTGCTGATTTTAAAATGTCTAACTTTATTAGCTCTGTTTAACATCCTCTAGAGATACTAGTTGGATGGAAAGAGTGTTAACATCACCATTTGATAAGATAATATTATCTGTTTTTCCCCCAAATACAGAACAGAAATATTTACTGAACACTTCTGCCTTTGCTGCATTATTATTAAAATTTTATCATTTCTATCTAGTAATGGATCAAAATTGTCAGGATTCCATCAAATGCACAAGTTAAAATTTGTACTGTTTGTTACTTTGATGAGCCATGTGGTGTTCTCACTGCTTCCTGACTGCATGGCTTTTGCTTGACTAACCAAAACAGCATTAACTGTGACTTTCCTTTGACCTTTGTGCTATGTCACTGACAGAATCTGGCTATTAAGCCACCTCTACAGGGTCAGAGAGGATCATACTTTTATAAGGGGGTCCTCCTGTGATGTAAGGCAACACATAGGTGCTCTTATGCTATTCACTGTGCTATAGAGGAAGTGCTCCAGGAAGTATCTAGGATTCCACACCTAGATGTAGGCTTTGGTTGTTGTCACACTTCCTGCTGGGGCAGAAACAAAGCAGCCTGGGACAAGGCAGTTTCAGGCTACAGCCACAGAGTAGTAGAACGTTGGCTACCTCATTTCTGTACATAGTTCCAGCTCTTAATAACAGGTTTATCTTGACACTGGTCTCTGCTTGGCAGTCAGATATTTCCAGGAATGGAAGGCACAGTATGTGGGATTACCTAGTGAAAGGTAAGGTTGACATGGTTCCTACAGAGCCTGTGTAGCTGCGAGTAAGCCCCCCCACTATCCCTGAAACTCACAGGAAATGCTATATGTGCCTGGAAAAGCTTCAAACAGCATTTTTAACTGTATATGGAAGCAACAGGGCAAATAAATTGGATGATGAGGAAAAGATTCCTCTGCTTTTAACAGTGGTAGGCACAGAAGCCCTGGAAATATATAATGCATTTCATAAAGATGGTGGTAAGGAGACACAGGAAAGCTCTGCAGAAATAATGAAAATGTTTGAGAATCATCATGTCCCTAAACAAAAATATTACTTATGAGAGAGGGAGAGAATAAAGGGTAAACAATAGGAGAGTTTGTGACAGACTTAAAACTAAAAAGGAAGTTATGTGATTAGGGAATATTAAAAGACACTCCTTAAAAACTAGATTGCCTCTGAATAATCACCAAGGGACATATAATTGGCAGTAGATAGGGCAATGTGTATATACCAAGCAACAGAATAAATAGAAACACAAAGGAATGCACCACATCTGATGTCCTGGCTTGCCAGAAGAACGTAGTAGTGCTTTATGGCAGGGATCATCATGGAGGTCAGAACCTGCTGCAAAAAGGTGAGTAGTGGTCAGCTTTGCAGCACAGACTAACCCCCTGGGAATATGAGGGTGGAAGGCATTAAAAGGTGCAACCCTGTGCATTGGAAGCCCTTTCTCCATACAAAAGGCAAAGCAGCACCCACTCTCTCTCCCCTGGAGTCACTAATATCCAGTTGGGTTAGGACCTGCTGTGGACTTTGCGCTAGTTGATCCTTTGTAGGGGGGCTGCGAAGTAATTTTTCCCTCATCACCATATTGGCTTCGGTAGAATGATGGGTTGGGTGGTGTGTTTTTTTGCCTTCACCACAGATGGTGTTGTAAGGTCCAAGCCATGGGTTGGCTGGGAGACGTAGATGGAAAATGAAGGGGGCTGATGGAAGCCATGGTTAGTTATTGATTGAACATAGAATTGCCTGTACTGTACACTTTTATCTGCCAAGTAGTCCTAGATATCTAATAAAGTTGGAGTCTGATTAAAATCGATATCAAGTATCTCCTAAACTCCTCCTGATAGAGACGGACGATTAAGTGTGCAGAGAAAGGCACAGAGCATATGACTCTGAGTACCACAGCTAAGTTGGGATTGGTCCTGCTTTAAGCAGGGGGTTGGACTATATGACCTCCAGAGGTCCCTTCCAACCCTAATATTCTATGATTTAAACATGCCAGGGATAAAGTTAACAGAAATTAAATTGGCCAAGGACAGAAACATGGGAAGTAGGAAACAATGCCAGCAACGTGGCAACCTGCATGCATGTAGGTAATCCCCAGCATTCAGGGAAATATGTAGAAACTGTAATAAACTAGTGTGGCAAAATGTACAGAGAAAGCAGGAAAGTGCATATATTAAATAGGTAAAGGTAAATATTGTCTGAGGTGGCAGGAGCCAAATTCTTCAACAAAGGAGATGTGTTGGCAGGATTTTTCTTGGACACCGAGAGCTCTAACATCTGCACATACAGCACAGAATTTGGCAGATACTGCTTCCTAAGACTGCCTTTTAGAATATGCTCCTCTCCAGAAGTATTTCACCATACAATGAGCTGAATGCTAGAGGGTCTAGCAGCTGTGAAAAGTATACATTGAGGACATAATGATTTGTGGCAGCACTGTCACTGAGGATCAGAAATGACGGTGGAGAGTGCTGGAAAGAGAGCTAATAACCTTAAACCGAATAAGGCTAAATGTCAATTTCAAACAACATAAATAACATACTTGTGAGAGAGAAAGAGAGACTGACTTCTAAGAGAATCTTGCCTGATTAAGCAAAGATTCAAACAATAGTGAACATTCCGAGATCTAAAGAAAAAAAGGGAATTCAAAGACCGTGAGGCATGTTCAACTGTCAGCAAGTTCATAACTAACTATACAGCTTGCAAAGCTAATCTAAGACATCCACAAGGTCATTGAATGAGCATGGATGCCAGAGTATGAAAGATAATTCAGTGATTTTAAGCACAGTCTTGTATCAGCTTCAGTGCTTCAATTGTGTGACCCACTGGAAGACATCAAAATCTTCGTAGATCCTTTGAAAGGAAGGCTTGGTGTAGTTTCAGTGTCATGGAAGTGATTGGTTGCCAGTCTTGTATGGAGCTGGCTATGACAGCTGCATTGAAAATCTATGTATGCACAGGTCTGGCATTGATCCTTCAAGATTTCAATGACTTTAAATATGGTTTTAGTTTCAAAGCAGAAATTGATCATAAATCACTGACTGCAAAACAGAGAAAGGGACTTGGAGAAGTTTTACCTGCTATATCATCTAAATACTGTAACTACTTGTGAAAATACAGAAGTATAATATGACCCTAGAGATCCAACCTGGATGCAATTTAGTAATGGCAGACATGCTTTTAACAGCATATGCTCCATTTGACAATACACAGCCTGGCGATCTGAAATAAGAAGTAAACATTTGAACATGATGAAAATGCTGGAAAAATAGCTAAAGGTAAAATGCTGCAAGCAATAATACAAACTGTAAGTAAAGGAGAGAAAAAAAATCAGCACTTCCCACCTATATGTTCTCACTATAAAAATAAACTTTCAGTGATTTTGGGAATGCGTTTGAAAGAGACACAAATCATGGTTCCCACATTGATGATAGCGAAAATATTGGAATAAATGCTCAAAGGGTACCTGGAAATGACCAAATCAAAAAAGAGAGCTAGAGAAGTTTATATTCTGGCCACAGATGAATAGTGATACGAAGAAATGATGAGCAGTTGTGGATCATGTCAGTAGTACAGATATTCCCAGCTGAAAGAACAAAGTGAAACCACTGTGACTCATTGTACCCCATGTAATACCCTGTACCCCCATATTCACTGCTGTTATATTATTATGGCAAATTTTGTATGAAGTATGCTTTCTGAGCTATCATTTGAAAAGTCATAATCTCCTAAACATCCTATTGCATATGGAATTATGAGATTTTGCTATAGGTTTGTTACTGACACGTAATTCTGGGGAACCGCCGCAGACTAGTCCCTCAGTGTCAACAAAATATTGGCCAAAGGTGTTAGAAAACTATTAGCTGTTGAAGCAACCATTCACCATCAAGGGAGACCATAAACAAAAGATTTGCATGTCATTCCTGAGATGGCTCAATCATCATGTACAGGGATGACGTGAACAAGGAATTTACAGATCACCTTATCTCACATACACAGGGGACTGCTTTGTCTATACCCCAGCAAAGGGATAATCCTCAAAAGAGAGGAGGAGTGTATAAGAATAGAGAGCAACCAACACACAGTTTACCTCTCTTCCCCCACCTTTACTGAGAAAAGCAAGATTTCATGAAAGACCAAGAACCATAATTGAACTGGGGGAGTAATTCTAAGTGGAAGGCTTTCCAGTTAGCATGAACTGCTGAATGCTTTCTGGATGAGAGTCCCCTCTTTGCTTTCAAATCTTATTTAGCCTGGGAAAGTTTAGTAGTTAGATTGTGGTTTTGTCTTTTATTTCTTTGGTAACCAATTCTGACTTTCGTGTCTTAAACACTTATACTCACTTAAAATCTATCTTTCTATAGTAAATAAACTGTTTTATTCGTTTATCTAAACCAGTGCTTCTAGATTGAAGTGTTTGGGGGAATATCTACTAAGGTTAACAAAGCCTGGGGTATAATCTTTTTTTAAAAATAAAATGACAACTATTAATAAGCTTGCTCTGTTCAGTAGTGTGCTAGACAGTGCAAAATGAACATTTCTGAGGTGCACATCTGAGACTGAGGGGTTTGCGGGTGTTGCCCAGTATCTGTTCATGGTTGGCTGGGCATAGCATTCAAGTACTCAGCTGGGAGTGACTTTACATGCTGGTGGTTGTGAGTGATCAGCACCTGTAGAGGTTTGTTGTTCACTAGCAAATCAATGTAAAAAAGTATCCCAGCCTGGAGAGTTAAGGGGACGCAGCAAGTCAGCAGTTTAGGTTGCACCCTGGAAACAGGTCACAGTTCTGTGGGACAAAGTTCAGCCTAAGAAGAGATGATCACTTGGTTATAATAGTCTCCTTTGGCATTTCCCCAGAAGTTGTCACACTTGAATATAGCAGCAGCAACAGTTGTCAGGCACATTCTATCTGTATTTGCACATCATGGAATTCCAAGAATACCAGCAACTGACAATGGGTCATAGTTCAAGAATAGGGAAAACCTGGGCTTTATATATATATATATATATATATATATAATATACTTTCATCAGGAGATGTAGTCTCAGATATTCTCAAGTATAAGTAGCAATGAACTGCCAAGAAAAGATCCACATTTATCACTACTCTGCTACAATGTGGGAAGTGAAAAGCCTATGGCTTTTGCAGTGCAGCATGAGTTAAAGCAGCCTGCAGGATGCTCTGACACAGGAAGACCAGCCTGCACAGAATGGCAGTGTACTCAGGGGAGTGGAAGAGGGTGAGCTGCAAGCCCCTTTTGTGGACTCACCTTAGACCTGCTTTCCATTCAGTTTAGCTAAGTCCATGGAGTTCAATATTTATAATGTTGTGCAGACTGTTAAGGCACTTAAGATTACATACAATTTCTGCTGCAATGAATCATTTATGAAAAAGCAAGATATGGCTAGCCCCTCAGCTGTTTGTTTATAAGAACATATTTGCAGTGATCCAAGACTGCTTGGGATTGGGCTAAATACAGTCTCATCAGCATGCATCATTAACATGGTCCTAGCAGGAAGAAAATAAGGAAATACTGAAACTCGCACCAAAAAAAACCAAAAAACAGGATACGAGAAAGTGAAGAAAGAAGAATACCGTTTTGTTCCCTCAGTAGGCCGAGGAAGAAAATGCATGCTGGCTCCCTGATCTTATGTAAAAGACTATGAGCTATTCCCAACTAGTGTTTTCCCTCATTTTATATCACTACTTTTTTTTCTTTGGCACTTTTGAGCTACTTACTATCCAGTAATGAGGTGTGTGTGTGTGTGTGTGTGAGAGAGAGAGAGAGAGAGAGAGAGAGAGAGAAATCCTAACCCCATTTCAATCAATGGAAGTTTTGCCACTAACTTCAGTGGACTCAGGATTTCACCCAGAATCTTTAGAGGGAGAATCACTTATCCATAATTCGACTTCCATGAAAATAATATCTTCCAGGATATCCAGCCACCTCCCCTAATGTGTGGAGGGGTTATATTTTTGTGGTGCTTTATCTTCATAGGAAGGCTATTTTTGCCTTTGGTGCATGATTTTTCAATCTTAATGGTTTTGGTGATCACTCACTCAGGAACTGACTGGAATATTCAAGATGTTCAGGAAGGTGCATGTCAACTGGATAGGGTCATTATAGGGCCATTTCCACTAACTTTTGAGACCAAAGGTCTCCTAACGCTGACCTTGACTAATTTCGGTAATCTGGGTCCCACCCGAAAGTTAGTGATAAGTAACATTTCACCATAGTTATTTCTCTCTTTCTTAAATAAAGAAAATCAAGGTGTTATTTTAACTGTTTATAGAGTCAAAAGTGTTTAGTAAAATAGGTTTGTTTAAATATTAATATTAATTTAAAGAATAATTAATTTGAGAGACTCAAGATGCAAATTCCAGATCAGGAATTCCATCCTGGTTTCTACTTGGGGTAGTTTTGATCTGGATTTTTGGTTTGGCCCATTACAAGAATTCATATACAAATTTTCAGCAATTTTAGAATTTGACTCTGGGGATTATGGTTCCATCTTTATTTTGTTTGTGTCTTTCAAATAAAGGCTACTTCAAAAGCTACACAGAGTTAGACCCTGATCCTGCAAACACTTAAGTGCATGTTTGGCACTTTGCATGTGAAAAGTCCTATGGATGTCACTGAGGCTTATCCAGGTGCCTAAATGTTTTCAGCATTGGGGTGTTGAATGATATTGATGCACTGTTGAGGGCAGAAAGACTGAAAAATTTATTCAGTGCAATTATGTACAACATCTGGATGAATTTCAGATTAATTTTTATGCACGCATTTTCGTTGCTCATTGTACTATATCATACAGGTTTAATAATAAATGTTACTTCTATTTAGTTTTTCTTCCTCTATAATCTTTTGTCTCTGGTTCCAACATTTATAAATTCATTTCCCCCCTCAAAGAAACACTTACTGTTAATAGCAATTTTTAAGGGAACAAGCCATTTTACAAAGGTCAGAGAGTATTGTAAAGATCATAATTGCCAAAAGGCTTCATTAACCTTTACAAAATAGTGGTTGCTGGATTGTACAATGTAGGATTAAATAACTATTAACATCCAGCACAATTAATGAATTTAACAACCATAAGGTAATACAAGTGACGTATAAGCCACAAAGTATTACACCCCAAATACAAGGCTGTCTCCTAGCAGTCAAAAATGTTTCTGAAAATTTCCAAAGAATAGTTTTGGTGCCTTATAATCTAGAAGAAAATAATTTGTCAGGGCTTAATTTGTAATAAAAGAGGTACCAGGGCTCAAGCAATTAGCTGCTGGGACGCAAGCAATGTTTTTTCTTTCATAACTGATGTGGCAAGCCCAGAAGCGCCGAGGCCATGAACTGCCAACTCTAGAGGTGCCAGGGCTCAGTTCTGGCAAGCCCATGGCACAAATTAAGCCCTGATTTCAGTCCCTCAGATGTTCCTTAGTTTTTGCAGAACTTTGCAGAAAGGTGGCTTAGAACATCTAATAGCAGTAGCTTCCTCCTCTTTAAATTCTGTAAATTAATAGTCTCTCAAATAATAACCCTTTTGAAGTTGCTAGATACCACCCCTTTTGTTTGAAGACAGACCAGTTGAAAGATTTCTGTATTTCACTGAAAATCTCTTTAGACAGACACTAAGCTGCTCCTTAGTCTAGTAAACAGGCATGTAGCAACAAGATTAAAGCCCTATTAATCTACCTCTCCAAACAATCTATTCAACCTCAAAGAAATAAAGGTTACTTTGTATTGCTGACCTAAACAGGAAGGCTTTATTCGATATCAGTGCTGATACTTTTGGTGATGTGGGATACCCCCATTGTAACACACCACTGGAAACCTGCACTCAAAAAAACTAATTCCAAACGTCAAGTAGCAGCCAGAACTCTAAATAAAAAATTCTATGGAAAAAAATCCGAACATTATTTATTTGCTAATGAGGGTTCAGATTCATTACGCTATCACAAACTCTCAAAATAATTGTGTGTGTACAAATATACATAAAGCAAAAAACTATGACAAAAGAACATCATAAAGATTGCAAAGTCAAGTACTGAGAAGTTAGTAAATAAAGTTGCCTGTGCTGTATAAAAGCTAAGTGGTATTATTATTATTATTATTTATTATTTATTATTATATTATAAAATTATTTGTGATTTACAGGGTAAAGGAAATACCTGAGACCATACAGATGGCCAAAGTCACTGATATCTACATGGCAGGCTATGAGCTGAGGTCCTATGGGAGTTGGAAGGGATAGGGATGTGTATTCCATACTTTGTGTCACAGTACAATCATTATAACATATTAAGAGACTGACCAATTCTACAAAGAATGTTTTAGCAAAGTTGCTTTTTTGGGGGTGGGGGGTGAGGGGGCGACCACTGCATGTATTTCCCTTTGAAGCGATACTGAAAGATGGGTGGAGAAATCATTGCAACTCATATATAAAAAGTGACTGGAATTCTTACTTATTATGAATCATTTGAAAACATAATGTGACTACTACTGGTACCAGAAGATGATGTAAAAATAATTATTCATACACATGATGAGAACGCTAAAAAATTCTTACCTGATGGAAAATAATTCCAAAGGAAAAAAGAGAAGTTCAGGTTCACTGTATTATACAAAGTAATAAATAACACATAAGTATGTATAATCTTATTAACACTAATTTTGTCAACTCTTCCTGGCACACCTTGCCCTCATTTTTGGTCTGTTTTAGATGTAAACATGACAAATGATAAAAAAATTAGATTATGATCTTGCTTTTAGATCTAAGCAGCCAAAACCTTACACGTGGGTATTGACTACAGCAACACTACATATGAAAGTAAGGCTCTGCTTGCATAGACCCATTTATGGAGTTGTGCCCTGAGGCTGAAAGCTATTCAGGACAAGGGCCATGTCATATTTTTTCCATAAAGCACCATGCCAATTTAAGAAGCTGTGTAAATAACATTCATTATTGTGGAGAGATTTCTAATGTTTAATATGTTTAAAACATAAGCTATATATTATCATCGTAAATCTGTGGTTTTTCACCATGGTAACAAGGTCCATATTACCAATATATTCAATGATTTAAAAAATATTTTAACATCACTTATTAGATTGTCTGGAGGACAAAAGTTTCCTCTTTTGGTGACTTCCGAGGTTTGCAAATTTGTTTTCATTCCAATGTACAATGAAAACAAATCCTTTGAAATGATTTTTGCAAAATGAAATTGTGAAATCATCTGTTTTTGGATTAAAAGCTAAAGTTTTTCAATTTGGGTCTTTTCTCCCTCTCTTTCTCTGGTTTCAAGTGACCAGAGAACCCTTGACCAAACAAATGTTCCCGAGGAAAACTTCATCAAAACTGATACATCTCAGCAAAAAATTGCAGCCTCAACAAAATAACATATTGTTATAAAATGAAATTTCATCAAAGATGATCCAGCCATCTCTGTTACTTATGCAGCACCCTAAACTGCATACTGCATTACAGAAAAATTAAGACATCTGTCTGAGGCCCTGATCATGCAAACACTTTCACAGCTGAGTAACTACATATGCCTGTGAGTTCTCCTGTTGAATTAAGTGGATAACTGCCAGGCATAAACTTATTCACATCCCAATATGTATATAGGATCAAGCTGTAAATTTAAACAAAATCTTAATGAACAATTTTAAAATAGGTCAAAAACCAGACAAGCACTGTTAAAGAGAATCTTAGGCTAGCAAAAGTTTTTCAGTTGCTTGGGTTTATTTAGTATGCTACTCGATGGCTCTCGTATATTTTGTTTTATTAATTTTCTGTCGTCTTTTGAAGAGAAAAATTCATTGTTAGTTACAATCATTATTTTCATCCATCTCCTCACCTTGTCTTCCTTCACCTCTCTGTTCCTTTCATTCCTTTCCTTACAGAACCAAAGTGATAGTGGCATATGAGCTGGTATGTAAAGACGATACATGCGGTTGTCAAATGGAGGATCACAGGGCTGGAATGATGGTGAGTAGAGAGGGAACTGACAAGAGGGAAGAGTCATAATGAGAGGGAGAAGGACAGGAAAATTCTTTTGGCAACAGGGTATTAGTAAACTGAATGAAATGGCAGTACAAATTGATTGTTTACTAGAAATGGCAGAGGAATACATTAATACAATATAAAAGAAAATTCAACATTATCTACATGCTCATCACACAAAAACTAAAATCACGAAGTTCTGAAAAAGGAGGAGCATCATTAGAAGCCATGAACCAATAATTTCATAGCATAATGGATGACAAAATGTCAGTCATCCTTGTTCTGCAATAAACGTACCCAAGATCTGTGAAAGATGAGCATTTTCCTGTCACTTCTAGTCCTTGACCTCCAGGGCCAAAAAGACTTATCTAGAATTTATTGTAAAGTCCCAAAGAAGAGATGACTTGTTCTGTGTTTGACATATCCAGTACTGGATTTTCTCTAAATTGCAATGACAAATATGGTGCACACAGCATCTAGTGGCATACTTGGGAATATTTATCATTGACTAGTAATAAACTATAAACATTGATAGTATAGACCAAACAACATATGCCAATTTTTTTTATTAAGAATATGAATTGTGTGATAAAACTGGTACTTATGTCCTGCACATAGAACTCGATGCTGGCAAGAACTTTACATCACATTTTCAGGATCTGAATAAATCTGCAGAAAAAAACCCACACAGATTTATAGTCTCTTCTTAGAGACCCATGATAATATGCTATTTTTGGAGTGTGTGAGACATATTTCTGCTGAATTTTCTCCTCATTTCAACATTAAAAAACACCTACTTCAATGCTAATTAATGTGCCACTGTGTCATTTCTGAGGAGTGAGAAACCAGAAAATAATATTTTACACTTTAATCAGCTGAAACTCTTTCCTGACAATTTAGCAGGGATAGAACAGTCAATACTGATAACCAATTTACAACTACAGGTAGTTGCAGTGTATCCAAACATTGTTGTATGAGGCTTAGCTACCTAGCCCTGGTCCCCACTAGGGCTTAAAGTCGACTTAAGCCTGTACCCGTCCTCACCTGCATGCCCTTAAAGTCGATTTTAAGGGACCTTAAAATCGACTTTATAACTCCTCCTTAACGAGAGACGTAGCTGAAATCGACCTGTCTCTAGGTCGATTTTCAGCTAGTGAGGATGCAGGTGACATTAAGCCTCTGACCTTCTGAGCAGCTCCGCGAACCCCCCGCCCGCCTGAACAGCCCCGCGCCGGCTCGGGAGCCGGCACGGGGCTGATCCGGCAGGCGGGGGGAGGGGTCTGCAGAGCTGCTCGGGCAGGCAGGGGGTCCGGTGCGGGGCTGTTCAGGTTGGCGGGGGGGTTCTCAGGGCTGATCCGGTTGGCAGGGGGGTTCGCGGAGCTGCTTGGGCAGGTGGGTGGTCCAGCGCGGGGCTGTTCAGGCTGGCGGGGGGGGCTCTCAGGGCTGATCCGGTGGGCGGGGGGGTTTGCGGGGCTGATCCGGCGGGCGGGGGGGTTCGCGGAGCTGCTCGGGCAGGCGGGGGGTCCGGCGCGGGGCTGTTCAGGCTGGCAGGGGGGTTCTCGGGGCTGATCCAGCAGGCGGGGGGGCCCGCGGAGCTGCTCGGACTGGGGCGCGTTCCTGGCTGCCCCGAAAGGTGGTGAAAGCTGGGGACTCCCGGCACTGTGGGATAACTACCCACAGTGCAACACTCCCTATGTCGACCCCTGCAAAAGTTTAAGGACAGACACGGTCGAGTTGCTGTCCTCTGTGGGGATGCACTAAGTCCATTTTCTAAAGTCTACTTTAGAAAATCGACTTAAGGGAAATCGACCTACTGCTGTAGTGAAGACGTACCCCTAGTCTAGGTAAAAATTTAATAGCTGTCATGTGGTGACAATAGATAGCACAGCTGGTCTAGGAATTAGTGTTGTGGGAAACTATCAATTAGTTCATGTGGCAAAATAAAGATCACCTTGTCTTCAATACTATACAGTTTTGACTCTCCTATATGCCACAAAATGTGGTACATATATATGTAGAGAGAGTCTTTCAGATATTATGTTCAAAGCTCCCAGTTCAGCAAAGTGCCTAAGCATATGCTGAAAGTCACACACACTTAAGTGCTCTGCTGAATCAAAGCTGGAGCTCTTTTCTCCCTGTCTCCTTTGCTCTTTTTCTGGTAATCTTTTGTACTCTCCTATACTGCATCTTAGATTGTTTTTCCAAGTAATGGCATATGTGTGTGTGTATATATATATACACTAGCAAAAGTACCCGGCGTTGCTTGGGTGCGTCGGAGGTGGGGAAGGGGCAGACAGCTGAGCGAGTGCGGGGTCCGTTGGATGGGGGCAGAGAGCAAACCGACACCCCCACCTCACTTACCCCTCGACCAACCCCGACTCACATTTTCACCCCCCCAACCCAAACCCAACACCCCCACGTCTCCCCCCTACCAACCCCAACACCTCCTGACCAACACCCACACCTCACCCCCCATAGACCAAACCTGACACACCCACCTCACTTCCCCCCCAACCAAACCCGACACTCCTACCTACCACCACAAACAAACCCGACACCCACACCTCACTTACCCCTCGACCAACCCCAACCCCCCTCCTCGCCCCCCCAACCAACCCCAACACCCCCTGAACAACCCCAACCCCCACACCTCACCCCTCACCCACCCAGATACCTTCCCACCCCCCCCAGATCAAACCCGACACCCCCACCTCACCGGGGGTGTTGTGTTTGGTCTGGGGGGGTGGGAAGTTGTCGGGGTGGGTGAGAGGTAAGGTGTGGGTATTGGGGTTGGTCAGGGGGTGTTGCATTTGGTGGGGGGGGTGAGGTGGGGGTGTCAAGTTTGGTTGGGGGGTAAGTGAGCCGGGGGGTGTCGGGTTTGGTCTGGGGGGGTGGGAAGGTGTCGGTGTGGGTGTTGGGGTTGGTCAGGGGGTGTTGCGGTTGTTGGGGGGGGTGAGGTGGGGGTGTCGGGTTTGCTTGGGGGGGTGAGGTGGGGGTGTTGGGTTTGGTCAGGGGGTAAGGGAGCCAGGGAGTGTCGGGTTTGGTCTGGGGGGGTGGGAAGGTGTCGGGATGGGTGAGGGGTGAGGTGTGGGTGTTGGGGTTGGTCAGGGGGTGTCGGGTTTGCTTGGGGGGGTGAGGTGGGGGTGTCGGGTTTGGTCAGGGGTAAGTGAGCCGGGGGGTGTCGGGTTTGGTCTGGGGGGGGTGGAAAGGTGTCGGGGTGGGTGAGGGGTGAGGGGTGGGTGTTGGGGTTGGTCAGGGGGTGTTGCGGTTGGTGGGGGGGTGAGGTGGGTGTGTCGGGTTTGGTCGGGGGGTAAGTGAGTCGGGGGGTGTCGGGTTTGGTCTGGGTTTCCCACCCCCCCAGACCAAACCCGACACCCCCCGACTCACTTACCCCTGACCAAACCCGACACCCCCACCTGACCCCCCCCTGACCAAACCCGACACCCCCATCTGACCCCCCGACCAAACCCAACACCCCTACCTCACCCCCCGACCGAACCCGACACCCCCACCTCCCTTACCGTCCCACCAAACCCAACTCGGATCCGTCGCAGGCGGGGAGGGGGCACAGAGCCGAGGAATTCCGGGGACCTTCGCAGGTGGGGGGGGGCACAGAGCTGATGGATTCCAGGGTTCCGTTGGGAGGAGGGAGGGGTGTCTGAGCGAGTGCGGTGTCTGTTGGAGGGGGTATTATGACGTCATCACCACCCAGCTGCCCAGCCGATGTGATTGGCCCTGAAAGACTTTTACCCCTGGGGGGCGTCAGAGGTGAGATCCGAAAATTTTTCGACCCTTATGACCATCTAGACCCCAAGACCCCTCACTGTACCAAATTTCAAGTCTCTGGCTCAAACGGTGCGGGAGGAGTTCACTATCATACATACATACACCACTTGACTTTTATATATATAGATATTTATAGATATATATATATATATATATGGGGGGAATGAAGTTGTTTGAAACATATACATATATATATATATATATACAGGTGTGTGTGTATATATATATATATATATATATATATATATGTATATGTTTCAAACAACTTCATTCCCCCCCAAAAGGTCTTAATCCCAAATTTTCAACTCAAAACTAGTAAACTATTATAGCTATTAAAGCATCAACAAACAGCTTTATATTTTGTTTTTGTGATAATTTGAAATTTTGAGTAAAACTTGGGAAGAATGGGGGCTAACTACTAATCTTAAACCGCAACATTGGAGGGTGAAATGGTTACCTAGCAACATCACTTCTAAGTAATTGAACATTTTCAGGCACAATAGAACAAGGTTTTCCAACACTAGTTTGAGGAAATGCAGAGTTAAATTTGAACCCAGCTAAATGTTTTACAGAGAATCATTCTATTATCTATTGGTGGAACCAGAGTTTTCCATAGTCACCTGGACAGAAAAGAAAGGAATGTGATTTGACATAGAGCTAACTTGGAGTTCCAAGAAGTGTTCTACATACAGTTGAAAAGCCATGAGGATTCCTCAGTTCCACATCTTGTTCTAGAACTGCCACATTTTTTTTTACAGAACAATTGGCCAGATACTGCTGTTACACATACCAGAGTAAATTACTCTTGATTGACCTCAGAGTAAATGAGAACCGAATCACTCCCAATAAAGGCATACTTTTTAATGTGTTTCTATAATGATTATAGTCACTATAGTTATGAATGCATCTAAAACTTTCTCCATGGCATATGTCAAACAATAAAATGCTTAAATATTATTTTGTCTCAGAATACTGTACACACAAGTTTGGCAAATAACCATTTGTGTTAACCTGGGAATAGATCGCCTCTCTAAGGAAGAAATTTTGTTGAAAATTTCTATCATTTCCCTTCCCCTCAATCTCTGTTTAGCTCTAACATATATTAGTGTTGTTATAGTGGTACCATTTGCCATTCGGACCTGGTCTGTTGTTGTGTAGGAAGGGATAATTGGGATGAACTTGCAAACATGATTGAAATGAGATGATCAGTGAGGCTCTGTTTATTATTTGTGCCCCATTCCTATTTTATTAAGATTGTCACCATTTTGGGGGGCCAAATTGTAATGGTCCCTTATGAAAGTGGGGGGCAGAAATTGTGCAATCCTGTCTGTCCAGTCCAAGGGACTGTCATAATCCAGTCCCTGCATTCAGAAGAACACAGGGACTACTCTCTGTGTGTGATCTGAACATGTAAATCAGTCAGTGAGAGACTATTGCATCAAGAGAAGAAGTGAAGTGGAGTTCAGTTTCCCCTGCATGCTACCTATAGCAGAATCCCCAGGAAGGTTCCATCTCACCCCCAGTGTAACGGTATTGTTAACTGCAATCATTTTAAACAACCATGAGTCAGACCCCAAAAATCATGATGTTGACAATCATGAGATTTTTGTAATAATAAATGTTGGATTCTTTTTCTTTGCCTTCTGACTTTTGAGCATTGAGGATGCATTCAGATGATGTTCAAGATTTTGTCAGCAATCATGAAGGCTAGAGACTTTGAACAGTATCAAAGCTGAGATTCTCATGTAATCACAGGATTCTGAGAGCTGGGAAAACAAATTAAAAAAGCCATGAGCCCTGTCGACCCTGAGAAGAGCGGTATATGTAATGGATATTTTACTTGTGTACGGGCACCAGCACAGGAAGTACAACCCTGGTGTGGCACTCTGTAAGGGGCAGCATTCTGGCCAATCTTAGGATGGCGCTCCTCCGGCTGAGCTTCGCACACACACCCTTCTCTGGCCGCCCCCCCCCCCCCCCTTTTTTTTTGCTTGGGGTGACAAAAAAAGCTTGTTTATGTGGATAAAAACGTAAAATGGAAGTTATCACAACGTTTAACATTGATGACTGACTAGTTTGTAATATCCAAATTTTTTAATTCATTATTAGGAAGCCCAATGTAGGTCACTAAAGATTCAAAGAAGGGAATTACCATTGAGTTACCATTACCATACTACATAATCCTTACACAGTGTGTTCTTTGTTAATGAAAGAAAAAGGAGAGAAATCTTGCTGAGCCTTCTCTTCAAAGGGGTGAAACTCAATTAAGATGGCTCTGGGAAGGAACATCTGCCGCAACTTAAAATAGCAGAAAATTATGAACCCGTATTAGCCATATGTAAAAGGTGAGGAGCAATGCTGAGTGACGACAACCTTGTAGATTACACTGAGAGCTTCGTGATATTATCCAAATTAAGAAAGAAGTTCAGTTTATTTGACCTGCCATTAGTTCTGTATTTCAGGTAAGTTTTACTTAAAAACTGCTCATATCTCAGGGAGAGAGACAAAAAAAAACCAACAAGTTCTTTTAACATGATTATCTTCTAAGAGTATTGAAGAGAAAAACGTTAAAGCATTGCTAGGTAACGAAACATTATGGAAAGAAATGCTGAGGAAATATCTGAGTGAAAAGTGCAGGGCAAAGAAGTGAGTGCACTGTATGCTGGCTATTGTTACCTTGTATAGATTATGGAGGCTCATGATGGAATATTAATGGGATGGTGTTGTTCATTTGAGAGATTTAGGAAACATAAAAATACAATTCTTCTGTATGCCAGTTTTAAGCAGTCGAGACTCCATTGATTTCAGCAGGGTTATTCCCAACTTGCTTAGATATAAATGAGAAAAGAAACAGGATATAAGTATCTAATTTATGTCTAAAATATTTACCTGATTCTTTAGTACTTACACAGCCTACATCCTGTTTCAGTTAATATGTTGTGCCTAAGTTAATACAGAATCAGCCTCTATGTGGAAATGAAGTATATGAGTTTGATGTCTGAATGCTGTACAATTTTGAAAGGATAAGAGGAGGGGGGAGGAAGTGGCACAAGAGAATCTGTATTCACCCACAGTTGCCACACAATCTACTTTATTTCTGCTCTCTATTGAGTTCACCATTCTGCCACCAACCTGTTATAAAGAATATCATTTCACAGATAAGTAAGGGGGTTTGTGTTCTTTCCTTTTAATTATCCCATAAAGTAAACTGTGAGTATTGGAGTGACTTTTTTAAAGTATGTTAATCAAGAAAGTACCTATTCCCCAATTGTTCTTGGAACATTCCATTTGCACAAATAGGAAGGAAAATGCCTACTTCATGTAAAATTGATATATAGCAAAAAATAAAGAAACTGCTTGAACTAATCACTCAAAGTCCCTTGACAAATTACTGTAAGCCTGTGGTGTCCCATAATAATAGGCAAGTTACTTATCGAAGTCTCAGACAGAATCCAGAGTCTCCTTGGTCCAATGGCTAAAGATAGAATTAATAATTGATGATCAAAAAACCATGACTTAATTTATTGTGTGGGGAATATCCTAAAGTCTGCATGCAATAAAACTGATAGTTCCAGGGAAGTTCCATGGATAGCGTAGGGAAGCTACGTTTTTTTAAAAAAAGGTTTGGGATTGGTATGATACACCACTCACAATACCCTATAAATGGATAGCAGAAAGAGGCTGTATTGTGTTAGATAGTATTTTCTGGATCATGATATTTTTATAACACCTAGATCTGTTCTTTCCCTCTGCTCCCAACACACACACTTTTTTAACCAGCTTTGTTTCTGTATTATCAATGGGCTATTTCTTGGCACAGCCTTCTCTTTCTATACATCTGCATTCCTACAGTTGAGATGCACATCATTTCATGTTTCTCATCATGACTTGTTTGCATGCTCTTCTTATCTTTGTTACTGATAATCAAAAGTACCAAACTGACATCAGTAGAAATTCAGGCAGCCCAAACCTTGAGTCTGGAGAAGCGATGATCCATGCAAGACTTGAAGGAAGGCATAGGTGGCTTCACAGCAAATGTATGTTCCCCCAATCTTGAGACCAACTGGATAGGACAAGAGCAAGTGTGAGGGAAATGTGGGTACAAATAATATTAAGCTAATGTTGGGTGCTGTGTGTTCAGTACATTACAGTCCTCATTGTGAAGTGTATTTATGAAGTAAGTAGACTGAGGTATAAAGGAGCTATGAGGGAAGCTAGGTCAGGATTTTATCTTAATCATTTGTTTAGCCATAGATAACATGTTCCAACTATTCCTTTACTGCTCCACTACTGTGGTACAACCCTGCACCTAGGGACCATGTTTATGGTCTATAACTAATACTCAGTCTTCCCCTGTTCCCTCACAAAGGGAAGTGTAGTGGGGTAAGTCCTCCACTCCGGCCCTGAAAGGATTAAGAGCAAGCCCTTGGAGAAGATTGGGACTGAAAGTAAGGGCTAGGCTGATTGGGGAAGCAGCTACAGCTGGGCCACATCCCAGCCAGGCCACACCTGGCCCTGTTATAAGAGCTCAGGGAGGAGCTGGCTAGAACACTCTCCCTCCAGCTTTAGAGAGAGATGGACCTAGCTGCCCGAAAGAGCAAAGGGTACAGAGAGTGGAGCAGTGCTGGGGAAGGGGCAGGCTGAGCTGGGGATCTCAGGCCTGGCAACCTCCCAGGCTGCAGCATGACAGGAAGGCCTAAAAAGGTACTGGGCTGCAGGGAAAGGCATCAGGTCCAAACCCTCCTTGCCCATGATGAGTGGCTTTTACACTGCAGTCTGCCCCAGGGAATGGGGGCTACATGATGATGGGCAGTAGCCCTAGACTAAGGCAAGGTGGGTTGGGGGTTCCCCAGGGAGGGAAGGACCCAGAGAAAGGGTAGGAGTATTGCCAGGGGACAGCACCCCAGATAGAGGGGCACCAGTGTCCGGGAGAGACAAGGGGCCAGCAACAGGCGAGGCATATGAAGTATATGAGATTGATGTCCCAACGCTGTAGGTGTGAGTTGTCGCGCAGCTACAGGAAGTCACTGACAATCATTTGAACATCTCAAAAAATTAGCTACCTTTTCACAATGTTCTCCCGATACAACCAGAACAATGAAAGAATACAAAAAAGCACCAAACCTTGGACATAAATGAAACTTAAAATGATTTTATTGTTATGCACTGAGATTTTGTTTTTCAAGGTGTGTATTTCACATCCTGAGACTTAGCTGTCTTCTGATAAGGCGGAAGAATATTAAAGCGGGAGTGTAAAAAAAGAAGTGAAGCAGAAAAAGAATGCTTCTTTATTCGGAGAGAAACAGTCAGTCAGCCTGGCTTTAAACTTTCTGTTCTGAGCTGGCTACATGTTTCACATGACCATGCAATGATGACACAAGTTCAGAGGTGACAGGTAGCAGTGTCCAGATGGGAGGCACAAATGAAAGGTTCTGGAGGGTCCTGTCTCCCACCCCTTGATTATTTGCGACACGTCTGGCACGAACACTCAGCAGTGAGGAGGCAGCCCCATGGCAGTGGTGCTGTGTGTGTCCGTGCAGCCTGGGGAGGGAGGGTACAGCAGAGCAACTGGCTGTGTTATAGCACCTGGGAGCCTCAGTGATGGACCAGGATCCCATTGTGCTAGGGGCTGACTGCTAGGCTCCTCCCCCACCACAAGCGGCTGCTTCGCCTTCCCTGCTGCTGGGATCCCATGTGTTGCCTCTGCCTTCACCAGTTTCTATAATCCATATATGAAACTATTTGAGAATGTCTAGTTTTCATGAATGCTCCACCTTGCCTTCCCTTACTACTCAAAGAAGTATTGCTCTAATGACTAGATAGTGGGTTGTGAAGCCAAAATATTTAGTTTTCTAAGTTACTGGCTCATTTAAACAGGCAACGGCAACACTGTTTTAGTCTGAAGACTTAATGAATACTTTTCAAGTATTTGTTATGAGTGTTACCCAAATATAGCTGAGTAGAACCTTCCCTAATTAATCTGCAGTTCTGCTATATCACTGGGGAGCAAAGGAATATTTATAAAGACTCAACATATGGAATAGTAACTTGAATTTTTACTAAAAGAATTTGCAGGATAATAACGAAGGGTCTATATGTGGAGGAAAAAACTGAAATAAGCCATTAAATTCACTCATATCTATCCCATACCTTACATCCTATGTACAATATTACATTTTATAGAGTTCTGATCCACACAGTAAAGAATTTCCAGATTCAAACAAGTTATTTTACACATCTTTAAAGCTCCAACACTCAGGAATAATGCGATGAATTAAACATAGGGGGGAAATTATCATTTTCCTTATTTCCTATGGTTAGGTCATATTAAGAGCTACACATAAACAGTTGCACAAAAGAAGCCATTAGCAGAGCACAATGATAGGGTTTTTTGGTTCTACAAAACCCAAGAATTATGTTGCATGTTCTTGAGTTTCATCTGCTAGGACCATATCTATCAGCCAACTCTTTATGTGGATACAAACTCTTGTAGGGCTCTCCTGTAGCAAGTCAGATGGGAGAGGATTCAGAGCTGAATGGGTGGTTCTGAGCTGTGAAGATACAAAGTAAGAAGAGGGTGGGGAGTTGAGTGGGTGGGTATTCCTGAGCAGGTGAGGATTGTGTTGGAGCTGATGGACATATAGGGTTTTTCAGGGCTGTGTGCAGGAGCGACGGAGTAAATTGACAATATGGATGATCTAGTGGTGTGCAGGAAAGAGAGCAGATTGTTAGCGTCCATGCAAACCTTTTCTTTAGCTATAATTTCTGGGAGTTCCATTCTACTTTTTAAGTTTTTGGTTTGAACAGACACAGAAGCTCATAGCAAATTTATTTATTAAAAAATGGGTAGGGAGATTCTGAGTTTAACCAAGCTTCAATTAAAATCCTATGCAATGATGTAAATTTTCACATGGTTATGATACAAAACCATAAATCAGACCACTCGGTGGGAATTTTATGCATATATATTAGGGCAGAGTTTTACTCTGTGTACATTGTGCGCTTATTTATGCATTTTATACCTTAGGTGTGTCCCATAAATCATAAATCTTATTTTTTCTACTAGTTTATCATATTTATGACTTCACAGCTTAAGGCATACATGAATTTATATCTTACGTTTGGCGATCCTATACAAAATGACAGATCACCAAGTTGTGCTCAGCTGCTCAGTGATTCTGCAATGATTATCTGAAATAATCAAAAAGTCAGAGGTACTACTCGGTGTGAATAAAGGTGGAAGAATCTGGCCCACAGTGATTTGAAACATGGGGTGAAAATCCTGGACTTATCCATATTAATGTGAGTTTTGCCAATGACTTTAATAGGACCATGATTTCACACTCAGTACTTTGGAATTGTCTTCTCCACACATGGGTTGTACACAATTTTGTGGTACTATTTAGTGATGTACACGTTAGCTTGATTCTTTCAGCATTATTATGTATTCCCCATTGATTTCAAAGGAATTTTTGCCTGAATAAATACTGCAGAATTTGGCCATATATGTTAATTAAACTAAACTAAGATGGGAGTAGTAAAAACAAAGAAAAAACACATTAAATTTTACTGAACATTTTTGGGAAAACTGGACAATATTTAAATAAACTACAAAAATTCTATAAAGTTTTTTTAAAAAATAGCATATGGCTGAGATCTATTGCATGACTTGTGTTGAAGAGGATCATAGGGAACAAAGGTCCAGAAAGTAGAGGTACAATACAGATATTTTAACAATCATTGTCAAAATGTCCTCTCTCTAGGAAAAATAAATGAAAGTGTAAGTGTAATTCTAAAGTAATTGTCATGCAGAATAGGTAGACATGAGAAAACATATTTAAAATGTCACTTTCTGGAGAGAATACTAAAAAGCATAAAGGAGCAGGAGTCGAGCAGCAATATTGTATAATATAATACCAAAAAACCCATACACAACAAAACACCCACCAAAAATCAATGAGATCAATAAAGGTCATTAGTTCCATGAAAAAAATGATAAAGCTGTTCAAGCACCTGCTATTTACTTATGGAAAATCTGCTTTGAACATCTCTCAGAACCTTCTCTGAATTTTTCAGGATAAAAGTAGGCCTGGGCAAAATGTCAGGATTAATATAAACCTCATCAGTATTTCTGAGTGCTTTTATCAACTGTCAAAATGGCTTAAGTAAATTTAATATTTGGTTAGTGATAGAAAGCAAAATTCTCCTTTCACTTATGCCAATGAAAGAATTTTCATCCAGCTATATATTTACTGGGGTTGGCATGGATAATTTTCTACACATACAACTGTGCAAAACTGGCTTTGCAGGGATTTGAAAAAAACACTTTTGTTTTGATTCACGTGGGCTCACACGCTTGGATTTTTGAATCCAGGTACTCCAAGTGAAGCTCAGCCAAATGTGTTGGGTTTCACTTGGCTTCATTTTTTTAAACCTTGTGAACCCACTGAATTAACATGGCTTTAGCTGTTCACCAGGGATTCTTTTTTTTCCAAAGCTTGTCCAAAATGTGAGTTTGCAGTGAAACATGAACCCCCCCCCAGTGTGTTTCATACCATTTCAAGTGTCCCCTTTCCCAGTTTCACAAATAGAAATAACAACAGATAATTGGCAAGTTTCTGCTATATACTGCTTGGGCAGTTTAACCCCCTTAGAGATTATGTATTGTAATTATGCAGCAGACTGAAACAAAAAATGAAATAATATGAGGCCTTCCCCATCCCAAACTGTAGGTTTCATCCCTCCTCTAATGCAGACACACTCAAATGCTCTCTCCCAGTTTTCCATGAATCCTTTATGTTGAAACAGCAACACCAAAGATGAAATGGCAGTTGGGTAAGGAAAACCCTGCCAGCGGAAGTGATCTGGTAGAAATATTTCATTGAAACACACAGAGGAAAATTGTATTTAAAAATTCTTGCTCCAACATCAAATATAGCAGGAATTCAAGTTACAATATATAAATATTTTATGTTGTTGGCAAATTTTGATGTGTTACATTATTTGTCTGTCAATCCATACTATTATTTAAGGGTATATACTGTAAACAGACATAAGGATTGTTTAAAATAAATTCTTAATAAGGATAGATTAAGGATCTGCAGATTAATAAATCTGGGTTATGGACTAAGTGGAGACCCATGTACTCACAAAATTTGCATCCCAGGATCAATGGGCACCCACCACCAATGAAAGTTGTCTTCCATGGAGGCCAAGGAGCTGGAAGTATGGATGCCATGAACAGTTGGATCAGATTGGATCCAAACCCATGTAAACTTAATCTACCACAGACCATACCCATATGTCAGTTATAGGATCACTTGGTCACAGTCTCATTCAGAACTTCAGTTGAAGTGGTGCAATTCCACCCCTTTACTAATCCAGGGCTAGTTACTGATACACAATACAGATCTAAGACAGGAACATGCTTTTAGCAAGGAAAGTTATGATTCAAGATAATGTGAATGCTATAAAATGTATATGGGAACCCCCATTTGAAAAAAAAAATCACAAATTTGTTTAATGGTGTTTGCAACCTCTTTTCTCCCAGTCTTTCACATAGAGTTCTGTGAAGGAAGCGGGAGAACTGTGTTGTGATGCAGCAGATAAACTTCCTGCTGCCACTCTTTCTCTGGGACCGGAAGTTCAACAGTTTCTTTCCTTCACAGTTAAGCACATACTTTGACCTCCTTTTGCTCTCTTTACTCAGAGAATATTTAATGCATTTTACCCAAACAGGGGAAATTTCCATCCCCGATATACTACTGATAATGGATAATTGACAAGGTTGTGCTAAATCACACAACTGTCAGACACTTGTTAAACAGAACTTCTGCACAAAGTGCCTACAGCAGCATTAATTGATGGCATTCTGCATGCATGTTATAACTCCTTAACCAGGGGCTTGATCCTGTTTCTTTTTAAATCAATGGCAGAACTCCCCTTTGTATTAGGGGAAACAGGGTTGGGCCCCAGATCTATCATCAGTGATTCTGCCGGTTTCTTTTAGAAGGAATCTCATTAGGAAAATGAAACTACCCTTAATTATACTACCATTAATATCTCTGGACTGCACACTATTAATTCTGTCACTGTACATATCTGAAATGTAAACCATTCATTCTTCTGCTGGGTCTGTGCTTTTTAATTGAGTAAAGTACAGCTCAACCTGAAACAATTTCTGACAAATTAAATGAAACAATGTGATATCCCTTAGTTCAATGAAGTAGCTATTGAAGGTTTTCTTCAGTGGTCAATACTGGTAGAGATATCTTAATTCCAGATAAAGCAGGTTATCTGGACTCCTCCACATCAGTGGTGCAGTGTACTTGCTGGATTGGTTTCTCTGTATCATTCATGATACAGTTCCATCACTGATGCACTGAAATAAATGCAGGTTTAATACAAAATACATAGAAGCACAAACAGGGAGAGTATCTTAAAGCTTGCTTCCCCCCCCCCCCTTCCCAATTCACATGATCGTAAGTACACCCAAACAACAATAATCATGAGTCCATACCTTGGCTTTATTTATAGACAATGATTGGGTGACTTAGGCTACAATATGCAGCTCCTAATGCTCCATTTGGAAATATATATGTAAGACAACTTAGAGGCATTCTTTAGTGATTCACTGATATAGCTGTAATGGCCTTTTCCTTTTTCATGATGCAAAGAATCATGTATCAATTTGTTATACGACTAACTTCAGTCTTTCACAAAGTCTGTCCCCTGTCAGAGTTCATTCATGTCAAACCTATCAAAGTTGTACAATATATCATTTTGCTGACTGAATATGAAGAAAAGCCAGAAAGGAGAAGATATGTGGTTTTTTTATTTGTTTTTGTTTTTAGGTAATCAACCAGAGGATAAACTGTGCTATCATTTAAATAAATGGCCAAAAAAATCTGTATTGCAAAGGACACTTATATTATGTATTCTATAAGATGTCTGCACAAATAATTCTGTTTCTGGTGCTAATGTCACCATTCCTGTTAATTGTGGCCGCTTCCAAAGATAGTTTGGTGTTTTCCCAAAAGCAATCTGAGTTGGTCTTAAAGACATGGGGTGATAACTGTCTAGCTGAGTGGAACAGACTTCAGAAATATTGAGCTTATTGATTTTTCTGATACCCCATCAGCTGTTTGGGCTGAGGCCAGGATAAATCTACCCAATGAAGTGGAACAAAGGTGATTTACCCATCAATAAAATAGGCAGAACTAGGCAACATATTTCAGAAATAAGGTATAATAAAATGGTGAAGAAAAAAATCATGTAACTTGATTGATAGTAAGATCTTAATGCAGCAGAACTGCAAATACATCTAATAATAGATGCTGTAGGTAGCATAGCTATGGCTGGTTATAGGTAGCCTGTTACAACTGAGTTGGCCACCTCTAAGTTAAGGATGTAATAAAAGGGTTGCAAGAGAGACCTGAATTGAAAAAAAAAAAACACAATGATGAACATAGTTGTGGATCTGTGGGCCTAGATTGTACTCATTAAGCAAACAGTCAGTTGAGGTCACTCTTCAGTTTGTAGGAGTAGTGAACCATTATTAAGTTTGGAGGCGCTGAGATACTCTGGTTTGAGAGTAGTATAAAAACATATTTGTATTGGATGGCATCTGGTTGACTCAACATTTTGGAGCTTATTCAACCAAACAGCAAACTTTGAGAAAATGTCATATCTAGATGAAGTCAAAAATAATTTAATGTCGTGAAACATTTTTACTGTGAATAGTTATGTCAAGTACAAACCAGGCCATCCTTACTCTTCCTGAATAGCACACGACTTCATGAGGTGGCTTCAATGGCATTACTTATGGTATAAGACATTGCTCATCATGAGTAAAGGTATCAAAACCTTGTACAAGAAGATTTCAAAATTTTCCTCTAACCATATGGCATTCCCATGGCTCATGTTTCTTTTGAGATTGCTGGTCATTAGAAGATTTTCTCCCTTCACTGATTTTATATCACAGGGGCCCTACGTAGCATTCTGGTCATTTGAATTACAGCACTGGAGAAGAGGTGTTCCAATTTGGAAGACCCTTCTCTTAGTGTTTCACTTGTTTTACTAGATGGGCTACCCCAAAATAACTTTTCTTCTTGCTGGAGAGTAGCCAACTCAATTTAACACATTCTCATATCATCATTCTGTAAAAAGTCCACTTCTGAGTGCAAAATATTAAAAAAAAAAACCTTGTAGTTTGGTCTGAAACATTACTTTTGGGTAAAGTATTTAACATAATTAGGAGAATTTACCATTTTATAAAATAAATAATCTATAACTGGAAAAGATTTTAAGTTTTTCAGGACCTCAAGTATATTTGCAGCCAGATGGTTTGTATATTTTCAGAAATCTTCCACAGACATTGATTTTTAGTCTGTGATTACATCACCCAACTGGCAAAAATATCTGCAGCATACAGTGTGAACTTTGAACAGGAAATATCATTTAGGGAAGTCTTTTTAATATTGTGTCATTGATATAAAGTGAGAATGGTATTTTTAAAGTGTGGAGGTTCCTTCCTTCCCCCAAAGTAAAAAAAAGACTTCTAGCTCCTTTTCTCAATAATGACAGATTTAAAAGAAGAATAATTTTAAAAGATTTTTTTTTATTTTTCTTCTTCATCTTTTATAATTGTAATAAAGGATGCAAACGGTTGGATACACTTCCCACTCTGTGACCTAAAGAAAATGCGAACAAGATGTTGACAATACTTTCTGGCAGAGAGGTAACCAAAATTCTCCTCCATCCCTTGTGTCCATTTACCTCCTCCTGAGTTACAAGCTATTAACTTATGCTAGTATCAAGTGTGACACTAAATATTCATAGAAATTAGTTCATCTCAGCTCTGATACACACTCAAATAATTAAAAATGTGAATTTAAATTGTAGTGGACTTTATTAAATCAAATCCTATAAGTGAAGTGATTAAATCAATGGAAGTAAATCTTCACTGGCAGTTTTAGATTTGTTGAGTCATAGGTAGATTTCTTTAAAAAAAATTCATTTTAAAAACCGTTATGGTTGCTAAGTAGAGTGTACCAACCGTTTTCTTATCCGATGCATAAATTTTGAATTCTAGTTACTTAAAAGCTAGGAAATATGGTTCAGATTCACAGTTCTGCTGGGGCCCACTTTGTGCCACTAATAGTTCCAAGTAGCCACCCACCCTTCAGATCTGCACAATGGAGGAAATCCTGTTCATTCCTCTAGCTGTCCCCCTCATCTTCCCCTATATCTGAGGTCTGGAATGGAAAAAGTTGAGCAGCCTTGGAGCCACTGTGTCTGGCTGATCTCAAGCTTCTAGAATGGCTCCTTGGGCAGAGGAGCAAATGTGCTTGGGTTTTGGAATTTCCCGGGACTTTGTAACCCTCTTTTTTCTCATCAGTGTAGGTGAATGAAGACTCCATTTTAATTTTTTTAATAAATGCGATCATCAGATCAATTTAAAGAGTAAACAATACTGACCACTCTAAAAATGGCTTGAAACCAACATCCATTCTCCTGTGATAACTTTGAAATTATTGGGGAAAAAATCTCTCTACAAGAAGAACATGACAGCAGTGGTGATTTGTTTAAAGAATTTGAATACATTCTTCATTTTCTTTACATTTCTAAATTAGCTTCCACAAGAGAGAATTATATTTAGCTTTCAAACACAGGTAACTATTAAAATCATTTTACTGTTTTTCTCCCAGAAATGTCCTGTTGCATGAATCTATCTTATCTGTCTTCTCTCTCACCAACCAACCAATGTGTCATAAATCTCATACACTTGCAAAAATGAAATATAATCTGGTACAAAAATGCAGGCCTCTACCAACTGAGCTAAAAAGACTAATGCTACGTATCAGTTAAACAAGTTACTGTACATTCTGGGTGTCATTAAGAGTGGAATCTGTACTATAGTACTTTGTTCTGCTTCCATTGAAGTCAATGGCAAAAAAAAAAAATTCCCACGGATATTAATTTGAGCAGAACTGGCCTGACTCTGGCAAATGTGATAAATAACTTTAATGAATAGCATCCTATTTTCTGAAAATACAGTGAGTGTATAAGTTTGTGAGGATATTTTGCTATTTTGAAAGTTTGAAGGAGCCGTAAAAGATCTGGTGTTGTTTGTGTGGTTGTTTTTTGTTTTGTTTTTTAAAGCAAGAGGGTGATAAACTCTAGAGAAAAATCAAAATAAGAAATCTGGGTATATTTTAATGACCTGGAATGCATTAATGGTTTTACTGATTATCCTTAAAATTTGCTTTTGGAGGAAATTTTGAAAATATGCAAGCCAAACCATTTTCCAAGCCAAAGATATGGGGATAGAGACACGTAATATTGGAAGTTAACTATGGACAGACAAATAACCTTTCCATATATATGTATTTACAAACCTAGTTTAATCACTTCACAGAGAAGGTTTGATTTTGTGCACTCCATACACAACTTAAATGCAGATACATATAGATCTATTGTAAAGCAATAAATCACTCCTGTGCTAGGCTTCCCAAGCCAGGAGCTGGTCTAGTGACTCTCAGGGCAGGTATATAAACTCCACAGGAGGAACAGCAGCTCAGTCTGCTCAACATCACTCAAGGACTCAACATTGTCTCCTGCCAGACTATGGCTCTCTCCAAGACTTTGCCTGCTCCAGCCTTGATCTTGCTCCTGCCCTGTTCCTAGTCCTGCTCCAGCTTTTGCTCCAACTCCTCTCTGGATTCCTGATTGTTGCCCTGACTGCTGACTCTAACTGTTAGGCCTGGCTGCCACAGTTTCAACCAATAGGCCTGGCCATCCCCATCATGGTTTCTGACATATATTTTCCTAAAAGTATTTCCTAAAAAGGGTTATTAGAAGAATTGGGCTGAACATTTTTTTTACTTTTTTAATGTGCTGTTTTGTAGAAGCCAAAATATTTCACTGAAGTTTCCTGTGGCATGGTTTCTGAGGTTCAGGGTGGACAAAATCCAGTTGCTTCCAGAGAGAGACCCTCCAATTGAAAACCAGACATTTTAAATCCAAAATGGATGTCTCAGTGCAGTTTCATTTTGCAAAAAATGTTCAGAAGGTTTTGTTTTGTGTAAAATTACAAAATTTCAAAATCTTGCAAGTTGTAGTAAAATGGAATTGTCATTCTCCAGCCAGCTCTATTTGTTATCCCTCATTCTTTCTGTGAAGATTAGGAACAAAACTTCTTTCAGAGATGTAGCAATCTTTTGTATTTAGATGTAGCAAGTGTAAACGCAGTGTGTGCGAACTGGAAGTTGTGAATCATTTTACTCACAGGCAGAGACAACTGGCAAAGAGAATTATAATTAATTACTGTAATTATATTTACACTGTATTTGAGAAACATATTTAATCTTTCTTTCTCTGTTAAAGGACAATTACTGATTTACCGTAGCATCTCATGCAAAGGTTTTGCCCAGCTAGCAAAAGGATTATAAACAGCTCAGCTGCACAAAATATAATATTCAGTGGTCATTTCTTATTGTTAGAACTGAAGAAAAATAACTTTAAAACATTTACCAAACCAGCTGGGATGATTTAGTTGGGGATTGGTCCTGCTTTGAGCAGGGGGTTGGACTAGATGATCTCCCGAGATCTCTTCCAACCCTGATTTTCTATGATTCTATGATCTGAAAAATAAGTAGTAAATAATGCATGTGTCATTTTAACAGAGTGTGAGGCTATAATTCTCATTGATAGGACTTCCAAATATGCCACACATCGACCTAGTATGATCTCTGACTGCTCCTCAGCAGTGGAAGGTTCCCTGGTAATGGAACCGGACGTGGATCTGCTCCATGAAAGGGCAGTGCAAGGGTCTCCTGCCTGACACCTTGCAAAGGGCAGAAAAATTGGTGGCATGTGGGGTTGAGGATCCGTCCTCAGTATAGCTTTTCTTGTCCACTCTGCATAGTGAAGGGATACAAATAGCTATTTCAGCTTTGAGGGGAAGGAGTCTTCCTGATCTCACACATTTGCCTAGATGGTCTAGAAAGGTGGCTGGACAGTCGGTCCAAAGAGACACTGATATCCTGGAAGGGGAAACCTAGCCAAGAAGGCCAAGTCACAAAGAAGGAGGGGGTTGAGTCCCAGAAAGAGTGAGGGGGCTGTAGTGAAAGTGAATGAGTTATGGAAGGAGCTAATCCCCAGATCTGGATCTGGAAGGATCTGGAAGGAGCTAATCCCCAGAGTAACCAGGAAGACATGTCCTAGAAATGACACAGCACCTAAGTAAGATATTACTGAGCCTGAGTGGGGGTGTATAGAAAGTTTTATCTGGCTTAGGTTACTACTGAGCAGTATAGAAAACCAAGGGATGGATGGATAGATAGATAAATTCCAAGTAAGAGCCCAGATCTGAGCATCCCCCAATCTTTGGCAAAGTTTGGATCCAAATCTAAATTCTGAGGCTCAGGCCCATTTACAAGGGTCAAATTCTTTTACTTTGTACCTTACTCCATATGTAGGCCCCTTCATTTCAGTGAGACTGTTTGCAGGGGAAGTTGCTATTTAGTGTAAGAGTGACATGATCTATATAGAATCAGAGAGGTAGCCGTGTTAGTCTGGAATAGCAGAGGTAACAAAGTCCTGTGGCACCTTAAAGACTAACTATAAAGTTTTGAAGCATAAGCTTTCGTGGGCTAATACCCACTTCGTCGGATGCAAGCTTGCATCGGACGAAGTGGGTATTAGCCCACGAAAGCTTATGCTTCAAAACTTTATAGTTAGTCTTTAAGGTGCCACAGGATTTGTTACCTCATGATCTATATAGTAGGATTAACACTCTGCAAACTATTAGGTGCAGATTCTGATACAATTACTCCAGCAGTAGGCCCAGGGAAGTGAGTTAAATTGCTTATGAAATAAAGCTATACTCCATGGGAGCAAGGATGCCAGAAGCTAGTCCTTGGTGTTTACAGTCAGAGCTGTGTGAAATCTGACTTCAGAGTGAAAAGTGATTGAAATCAACTTTTATGTTATTCTCCATTTATGTTTCATTCAGCTTCCACTAACACACAGTGTTTCATTAGAAATCCTTTAGCATCCACACAGTTTTATAAAAGTGGGACATGACCTTTAATTATATATTTTTTTGGCACTATCTTGATATCTGTGAAAATTTTTGAGGCAGGTTTTCATGGTGCATTTTGAGTTGAGCTAGCTTGACTTAATGGCAGAAGGCATTCGGTATTTATTTGCCTCTCTGCTCTGGCAGTAGGCCGCTTAGACATATTGGATTAAAATGAGAGATGTCTAAGTGATTGGAAACTGATTTATACCTCATCATTATTATTTATTTTTGAATATCCAAAAACTTACTGGGTGTTTCACAGGATGCAGTAAAAAAGGCACCTGCTAAAATGACTTCTAACATCTGAACACCACAAAAAGACAAAAATGGATCGAAGAAGGACAGGATAACTATAATGACATCATGCAGTTACTCGGTACAACATAGACTCATACTCATATTTCCTTTCCATTGTATCTTATGCTTGATTTTGGTTTTTAATTTTATAACTTATTTTCTTGCAACAAGAGTCCCTTGTTGTCTGCATTTAGCGCATTCACTTCTTCTCTCCTTCCCACCACTTTCGGCATGGTATGTTGGCCTGGGAAGGAGATATCTGTAGATGAGCCATTCCTATGGAATCACTCCAGCTTGCATAGTTTAGGCATACCTCTAAGCTGTTCTCACTTATGGTGACAGAAGTTTTGTCCTATAGTGGCCCGAGAATCAACAGAGAAGAAACGTGGCGTAGAGCCATTTTCTCCTCTTAAATTGTGCCAAACATAAACTGACTGGAGTGCGGATTCTGTTCATGATCTCAATTTGACTACAGTGCTCCACACTCTTTCTTTCTCTCTCCCCTTCCAAAGGGTAAAACTCATGAGATTTGGTATATTAAGCTGTAAATGTTGGCTAGAGCTAGTCAGGAATTTTTTGACAAAATTTGTGTGTGTGTGTGTGTGTGTTAAAAAATGCTAGTTGATTGAAACTGTTTTTTCACATTGGGTCTCCCACGTTCCAAGTGAGTCACCCAGTTTGTGGGCTATTGGCTATTCTGGGGTGAATTTGAGGCTGTCTCACTCCCTCGGGTTTTTTTGTGAAATGGAATACTTTTTTTTTTCTGGCTAGCCCAACGTTTGGCCTTTAGCCTACTCAATATGCTTCCTCACCTGTTTTGTGTGTGTGAGTAGTAATGGAGTATGCTCTCTTTATTTTTGAAAAAAAAAAGTATGTTCTTAGAAATCCTTTATTAACATGTAAAATTTTGTTATTTCTGCCCATAGGAAGTTAGCCATAGGTTGGCTGCATTCCCAGATAAAACAGAACTAAACAAAACCACCAGGTTTAATAATCATAATCAGTAACATAATAAAAAGATACTACACCTGGGGTAACCAATTCATTTTTATTGCTTTTCTTTACAACGTCCAGCTTCTATACTATTCTTGATATTTTCAGATTCTATCTTCACAATTCATCTAACTTGCCTATAATATAATTAATAAAAATCCTCTATTGTAAGTTATGAGTAATGCAAAAGTTTATAGAAACTGATTGGCAAATGATACATTGCTGCTACACTTTAATGTTGCCAAGAGTTGTTCTCTCTTTTCTACATACCTGGACACCAACATTTTTTATTTAAAATAAATTATCAAAGAAACCATATATCACCTACGTCTACCATTTAAATATACCTATTGTAAAGATGTGTTTATGCATGCACAACATACAGGTACACACAATTGCAATAGGTATCTTTAATTGATAGACTTGGGTGACTAAATCTATGGATTATATATCTATCTATATATATAAAAGTCAAGTGGTGTATGTATGTATGTACGTATGTATGTATGTATGTACGTATGACTGCGAAGTCCTCCCGCACCGTTTGAGCCAGAGACTTGAAATTTGGTACAGTGAGGGGTCTTGGGGTCTAGATGCTGGTAAGGGTCGAAAAATTTTCGGATCTCACCTCTGACGCCCCCCAGGGGTGAAAGTCTTTCAGGGCCAATCACATCGGCTGGGCGGTTAGGTGGTGATGATGTCATAATACCCCCCTCCAACAGACACCTCACTCGCTCAGCTCACCCCTCCCTCCTCCAACGGAACCCCGGAGATCCCTCAGTTCTCTGCCCCTCCCCCCTCCCAACGGAACCCTGTAGATCCCTCAGTTCTCTGCCCCTCCCTCCTCCAACGGAACCCCGGAGATCACTCAGCTCACTGCACCTCCCCCCTCCCAACGGAACCCCGGAGATCACTCAGCTCACTGCCCCTCCCCCCTCCCAACGGAACCCCGGAGATCACTCAGCTCACTGCCCCTCCCTCCTCCAACGGAACCCCGGAGATCACTCAGCTCACTGCCCCTCCCCCCTCCCAACGGAACCCCGGAGATCACTCAGCTCACTGTCCCTCCCTCCTCCAACGGAACCCCGGAGATCACTCAGCTCACTGCCCCTCCCTCCTCCAGCGAAACCCCGGAGATCACTCAGCTCACTGTCCCTCCCTCCTCCAACGGAACCCCGGAGATCACTCAGCTCACTGCCCCTCCCCCCTCCCAACGGAACCCCGGAGATCACTCAGCTCACTGTCCCTCCCTCCTCCAACGGAACCCCGGAGATCACTCAGCTCACTGCCCCTCCCTCCTCCAGCGAAACCCCGGAGATCACTCAGCTCACTGCCCCTCCCTCCTCCAACGGAACCCCGGAGATCACTCAGCTCACTGTCCCTCCCTCCTCCAACGGAACCCCGGAGATCACTCAGCTCACTGCCCCTCCCTCCTCCAGCGAAACCCCGGAGATCACTCAGCTCACTGCCCCTCCCCCCTCCCAACGGAACCCCGGAGATCCCTCAGTTCTCTGCCCCTCCCCCCTCCAAACGGAACCCCAGAAACCATCAGCTCTGTGCCGCCCCCCACCTGCGAAGGTCCCCGGAATCCCTCGGCTCTGGGCCCCCTCCCCGCCTGCGACGGATCTGAGTTGGGTTTGGTGGGACGGTAAGTGAGGTGGGGGTGTCGGGTTTGGTCGGGGGGTGAGGTGGGGGTGTTGGGTTTGCTTGGGGGGGTGGGAAGGTGTCGGGGTGGGTGAGGGGTGAGGGGTGGGTGTTGGGGTTGGTCAGGGGGTGTCAGCTGTCTGCCACCTCCCCACCTCCGACTGACCCGAGCAGCGCCGGGCACTTATGCTAGTATATATATATATATATATATATATATGTATATATATGTATGTATATGTACCCACACATGTTCGTGTGTGTGCATATGTGTATATTCTATAAAGTTTCAAAGAATCCAATAGATTTAATCACCCAAGTCTATCATTTAAAGATACCTATTGCAAAAGTGTATACTTATATGTTGTGCAAGCACACGTGTATACCTTTACAGAGAGTCTGTGTGTTCTTTCCCCAGACATTTTATTCAATATTTGGTGTGCTGCCCACTATTTACTTCTATCACATTGAAATCTCTTTGCGATATTGTTTGTATCAGTGGTTTTCAATGTGTGGTCCATAGACTTCTGAGGTCGGCAGACTACATCTAGGATTTCCAAAGGGGTATGCACCTCCATTTGGGGTCCACAAATTAAAAAAAAATTGAAAACCGCTAGTCTGTATATCTCTTATTAATACAGTAAAACCTCAGAGCTACGAACACCTGGGGAATGGAAGTTGTATGTAACTCTGGAATGTTCATAACTCTGAACAAAACATGATTGTTCTTTCCAAAGTTTACAACCAAACATTGATTTAATACAGCTATGAAACCATAGTTAGACATGCAGAAGAAAATGCTGCTTTTAACCTCTTAATTTAAATGAAAAAGGCACAAAAAACAGATTTCTTACCTTATCAACACTTTTTTAAAATTTTCCCTTTTTTTAGTAGTTTACACTTAAAGCAGTACTGTACTGTATTTTTTTTTCTGTTTTAGTTCTGCTGTTGCCTGATTGTGTACTTCTAGTACCAAATGAGGTGTGTGGTTGACTACTCTGGTGTTCTACTGCTGGAGGTAACTCTTTCCTGATGTCTATATAGTGCAGTGCATTCATTGTTCTTTGTTACTCTTGGTTTTCTTCAGATTCCTTCCATTTGATTCAAATCAGGTGCTTCTGATGACAATGAACACTTGAGCTTTCATTTCTTTTATATGTTTTTTGCATGTTTTGATGTGTGCTTCAGATCACTGCCATATTTTAAAAAAATAATTCCCTTCCATCATCCCTTCCCTGTGGGATTGGTTTTGATGTTGACATCCCTTCATTTATTGCACTTGCACTCTCTGTTGTGTCATCAGTGAAATCCAGGTTGATTACACCTTTAGAGGAGTTATAGTCCACTCCATGACATTACTTCCATCATGCAGTTAGGCTTCTTTTTTCCTCCTCCGTCTAATATAGCATGTTAATTTGTTTCATCAGACCATGAAACTTTATTCAATTTTTTTTTTTACCCAGAAGGTCTTGAGTATCTAATTCCTTTGTGCTATGGTATCACATATCGTTTCTCAAGGGATACTCTTTTGTTCACACTGTCCCCCTTTATCAGTCTTCTCAAACTACTTGATCCAACTTTTCCATAAAAATCGCTGGGAGTTTTCCACTGGCTTCAGCGGGAACTGGATCAGGCCCAATGTTTCAGCACTTGTATATGCAATATTAAGTTCCTTTACCATTTAAGCTCTTCGGTCATGCCTCAAGCACCACATCTCTCATATGTACGGATGAGGGGAAAGAGGAGTTTCTTTTTTTCCACCTAATTGCTTACTTTGATGGATAGGTAGAACTTCTTATGCCCAAATTTGGGTGCAATTCTCATGTCAGCAATGATCATGTCAGTGAATATTAAGGTATTCTTGCACACTGGCAACAGTACCAATAGGTGTGTATGGGGCACCAGTGATGAGAAGGCTGCCACTTGTTCAGATGTGTATCTCACCTTTGCATACATGCCTATCCTTTCCTTTTTTTTTTCAGTACAGGACCTGGCCTGAGGTGTGTCTGTGATATGTCCAAAAGTGTGATTTCATTAATACATCATTTGCTTCTATGATCTAGAGACTGAGGCCAGGTCTAGACTGAGGCCAGGTCAACGTGAATAGCATCGCTTAAGTCAAAGTATGTTAGGTCGACTTACCTTGGTGTCTTCATGGCGGTAAGTCGACCACTGCCGCTCCCCCGTCGACTCTGCGTCCACCTCTCCTGGCGGTGGAGTTCCGGAGTTCACAGGGAGGGCACCTGGGGATCGATTTATCGTGTCTACACTATCCGCTGATCTGGCGGATAGTGTAGACATGGCTTCAGTGTTTATAAGCCCAATCCTGTTAACCCTTAATTATGAAAGTAGTCTCATTAAAGTCACGTGAGTAATTATAGGTGATATTGGGCACATAGGTCCCGATTCCAAACCCATTAAAGTGATTGGCAGTACTCCAATGAATTTTGGATGAGGCCGATAGTCAGTCTCTCACAGCTTGATCAGATAAGACAAGGGGATACATGGCTCTTGAGCAGGAAGGGTCCAGGAGGAGAGTTCAATGAGACTACTCATGTGTAAATGCTGGGCTTGATCCTGGCTCAGTGAAATCAGAGGGAATAGAATGATCCCACAGGTCTGTAAAGTGTCATTCACAGCTATGGCAACATAATAATAAATGTCATTTAATTATTTCAGCTTTTCTTGTAACATTCTGTTGCATTTAATTCAAAGGTTTTTTTTTCCTTTGGTTTTTCTTTGTTTGGAAATATGTTGCTGCACTTTTTATCATTCCATTTTTAATGGATTTTTAAAAAATGTCACTTCTATGTGAGTTTACAGAAGTGTTAAAGAAATAGAAATAAGATTATTTTGGAATTTCATTGATGATAGCAGCCACGTAAGGCTGCATGAATATTTCATAACACTATTAAATATGGATTATGATTTATCAACAGTTTTGTTTGAACAAAGCAATGCTGCATTAAAGTGAAAGGAAAGGAAGCAGACAGCAATGTCTGGCAATTCATGTGGAAGTAAAAGCTTCCTTCATTTTCATTCCATACTCTGTTTCACAATTTTTGTCCTGCTTAATATCATTAATTGGCAGGGATAAGATTTAAAAAAGGATCTTTCTGAATTTCCAATTGTTAGTTTTATGAAGCTTTTGGAATTACACACAGAAATAACAGTACATTATAAGTTTATATGGAATTACTGAAACAAAGAAGTCTGAAATATGATGCATCATCTGCACAGTACACATACAGTATCTATTTGATAGCACTTTGTCTGCTTTTATACCAACATTATAAAACTATGCAACTGGTTCCAGTCCTAGTGAGATCAGCCTAGAGATAAGCCAGTATTGGAAATGGCTGAGATAAATAGTTGGAAATGATAGTTTGTTTATTCACTGTGAACTTAAGATACTAATTACCAACTGCTAATAGCAATTCTCCCTACTCCCATATTGTAGCACATGCAGGCCTTAGATGGGCTTATTAACAATGGACAGACATCAGATGTTTGTGGATATCCAGCCTGGATAAGAGAGCAAAATTCTGCAATGTTTCAAACAGTTTTGTCTTTTAAATATTTGTATCTGTTTTTTGACTCCCTTCTTTCTTCTTCTTCCTCCTTCCATAACTTCTTTCACTCCCTTTTTGGTGCTGTCTCTACTTTATCTGGGGCATCCCTTAATGCCAAGCATCTAATCTGCTTTCTTAAAACTACTCCCACATTGTAGAGGATATTCCACATTCCAGCCAGCCAGCACCCTCTATCCCAACATCACATTCTCATTTCTGTCCTGTAGAACAAGGAGTTAGTCCCAAACAATGTTTGCTGTAGGGTCCATCTGAAGCAGGATATTGGCCTTTGTGGATCATTGGTCTGTTTTTGCATGACAATTCTCATGTTCTTCATACCATAGAGAAAGTTTAAAATGTCATACAAGTTTGCAGAAATTCACATTTTATTACTGTGTTCAATGTATATGCACAATCATGGCATAAAATGTTTCCTGTAATCTGTGTATGTCAGATAATATCCATATTTAGAGTTCATATTTATAAGCAGTGCTCCACAAATTGTGTGCAAGGACTATGGGGCTCAGAGTCATGGGCTGAAAATCTGATCTCTGGAAGTTAGACTTTTGTTGTGTTGGACTTTCTGTGGTCCTAAAAGAGGTGGAAATGAAACAAGATCTGCCCCCAGAGTTAAGTAGTGAGAAGAGAGACTTCTCCAGACAACAGTTGGCAGAGGGTGCTAGAGAGGAAAGAGCTGCTTCACCTCACCCAGCCAGAAAGAGATGTAGTTGCAGAGAGTCCCTCGCCATAGTACAACTGGGGGGGTGGGAGTAAAGGCTTGGAACATCCTACATCCTATATAATAAAAGGCCAAGGACGTTTGTCCGAAGCCATCATGCGCAGTATTGATGGCCCGGATGAACGGCATGCTGGGAGGTGTAGTTCGGCAGCACAACATGGCCGCCACGCATGCGCTGCTGCGAGGGAAGCAGGGGGCTCGGGGAGTGCGGGCAGGAGGGTCGCTAGGCACAGGAGACGCAGGCAGGGGGCTCTGCCCGGGTGGGGCATGGGAAGGGAGCGCTGGGCCGGCGGGGAAGAGGCTCCTGGGCACGGCACAGCCAGCTGCGCCCAGCCTAGCTAGAGCGGGCCGCCTTCCCCATGCTGCTGGGGGGATGGGAGGGAGCGGGCTGGGCTGTCGGGCGCATGACGAGGAGTTGAGGGGCCGTTGGAGGGAGGAGGGGGGAAACAGCTAAGCGAGTGGGGGGGCCGTTGGAGGGGGGAGGGGGAGAGAGCTGAGCGAGTGGGGGGGCCGTTGGGGGGGGGGAGGGGGAGAGCTGAGCGAGTGGGGGGGCCGTTGGAGGGGGGAGAGAGCTGAGCGAGTGGGGGGCTCTTGGAGGGGGGGAGGGGGAGAGAGCTGAGCGAGTGGGGGGGGCGCGAGTCGTTACCGTTGGCCCGTGTACACAGGCTTTTACACTAGTATTTATATAAAAGGTTGGAGCTTCTTGTGTATTCATATCATAAATAGCTTTCGGCAAAGCCTGAGATGATGTGTGTATACAGCACATCAAAGCCCAAATCTCAATTGGAGCTCTGGAACATTTGTAATATAAATTATAATGGGAGTGGGGAGACAGTTCATTTCCTAACTTCTCCAGCAGAGGCTTGTTGGGAAATCCCCAGTGAAGAAAAGTCTTTCTGGAGCTGGATCTCAGCAAAACTAAGCATCTCTAATACCTGCTCCACTGAGGTCCTGAATGTAGGTGAAGATCAATGGTAGTGGGGGATGACTAGGCTGGTTAGGAGAAGCATTGATTCAGCACACTTCCCATGGAACCCAACTGGAATAAATCTATTCCCCCCTTTGAAATAGATAGTATTAAAGGTAATCTACTCAGAATTTAACTTTGCTAATATGTTTAAAAGCCACTTCAATCTTCATAGTAGATCATGAGTTTGGGTTTTTTCCACCACATAATGTTCTATAGCTTCAGAAACTAGAAGCATTTATATTGCTTTCTGTTGACAGTGTAATAAGCAGAGCTACTGAATGCAATTTCTTTTTGATCCATCAATTTGTATGGCGTCAAATAGAAACCCTCACACCTTGGTAGACTCATTCCCTTTGGCTCTGTACACATGGGGTAAATAAGATGTCCATTAGTCTGATTCATGAATAATGTACAGAGATTAGGTTTTCAGTTGTCAGCTTACTGTATAGATAAGCAAAGTTGTGTGGTTTCTGTTTGATCCATCAATTTGTACAGTGTGAAATAGAAATGTCTTGGTAAATTTATACCCCTTGGGAGTGAATATAGTTCAAAGGGCAGATGTTCTTGTACATTAGTCTGATTTTTTAATGATATACAAACCAGCAATATAGATTTTCCCCAGTGTAATTGCATAGACTGTAGAAAGGAGGTACATGTTGAAATCATTGATTTTATTAAAAGAACCAGACTGAAGGTGCCACTATTTTTACCAGTTGCTTTACATCATTTTGGAATTCCTTAGACATCAATAGTCCTCACTAGATGTGTTGAATAGGTGCCACAGACTGCAGATATCTACAAGCATAAGTTGTCAGTGAGCCCATTATTAGATAAGTTGATAGTCATTTTGCAGTACTCTACCTCTAAAAGCCTTTGTTCCTGTTGTACCAGATGTTGTAATACCATCATTCCCAGAGTTAAACATCTGCCAATAAAAGCACATCAGGGAGTAACTTTCCAGCACCAGAAGATGCTGTCTCTGTCATCCTCATAATTCCCAGAACTAAAATTTTCTCAAAGCAGTACTGTGCTTGCAGTAGCAGCAGTATTGCAACAGCTTGTATGGGAATCCAGAACCCATCCAGAATCAGAGGGGACTCAAAGTTCTATTCCATTAGAAATAGATAAGCCCACATTTTATTTCTATTTCTAGATCATCCATCATTGTTGTGTCTGCATGGAGTTATCTGTAGTGTATGGCATCTCTTCTACTCTTTGGGTCTCTTAAATTCTTGAGTTTTGCCTTGAGGACTGGTAGTTATATCATCTCAGATAAGTGCTGATGTCTTAGGTGGTCCTGGTATACTTAAACCCTAATCAGTGAAGATCTTGAAGATTACATATATTTGGCAGTGCAAATGATTGCATTCTGTAATCTTGGATACCAGTGTGTGAGGCCATAGAGTATATTCTTAAGTGGGACTTCACTTCTTGCTCTGGGATCACAATTTTTTTTTTGTAGCACAATGATTCATGGTTTAGAAACTTAAATCACTTTCAGCTAGAGGTATATTTAATTAATCTAAATTATAATTTTCATAATATTTCACCCTCACCCCACAGCTCTTTTCATATCTAACAGACCTGAAGAAGCACTCAATTTCATCTATTTTAATGCCCGCCACTATCCTTCAGATTGAAAAGACTATGGTAAAAAGTGGAATCGATCGACATCATTCCTTAACTGGCCAGAGAGGATGCTGTTTAGCTATGGAAGGAATTCTCTGCAGTATTACCATCCCCTGACAGCATGGGGATGAGAAATTGAAGGTGGTATTTGAACCTGGTTTTTCAGGGCACTGTGAATTAGCCACTGGGATGGTCTCTCTTTACAGAGCTCAGTCACTAAAATGGATTCATGGTTTTCCATTTGATATATGTTTGTTTTCAGTGAATTAATGGTAGTCTGTACTGTTAATCTTTCCAATGTTCTCCCCTTTGAATAGTATGATATTTCACTGCCCTATTGTTTATAACAACATAATTAACCCATAAGAAAAAATAGAATAACAAATGAAAAGAATAAATAAAAAATATTGAAAGGTCAAGGTAATATACCACAGTGCTGTGATTAAAAACAGGCATTAAAATACTGATACATCATCTTTATGTGAAAGTTGGTAATGAGAAGAGAAAATGACACATGTATCCTTTCTCATGATGACAAAAACTGTAATGAAAATGGGAAATATTACAAACTATCCAACTTTGCTTACAACACACGTGCCTCAATTCAAACCATTACTGTTTTAATTACACCAGTGTATCTTAATCTCTGCTCAGACAAAAAAAGAGTGTTGAGAATATAGTTGAGAAATGCAGAAATACATTAGCATGTGGGCAGAATTTGGCTGACCATCTACAGAAGCACAGATTTCAAATACTGGCTTAGGGAATTTCCTAATTTTGACCAGGCATGACTTAATGCACACACTAAACCTTACACTTTATTTATTAACACAGAAACAATCTCCATCAGTGCATAGTGAAGAGAAACAGATTGGTTTCTTAGCATACCAATAGTGTAGGAGGGATCAACAGAGTCTGGATCTGTTGCTGCCACTATTAAATTTTGCTGCCAGTTCTAAATGATGCTGGCAGTCCGTTGAAATCCTAAAGACTGTAGCCTCCATAACTTGTAGGGTTCAGTCTCTCAGAGTAGATCAAAAGATAAAGGGTTTTGTACTGTATGTTAACATGAAGAAGAACAATCTAAATTCCCCATCCCCACTCCCCAAATAAAATAAAAACCCAGAGCTGTTTTCTTAGCACAGATCAGTACAAACTGGTATTCACTCTGTGCTGTGGGCGTATTGTACCAACTAAAGAACAAATACACTGATTTGGTTCTTCCTTGCTACTAGAAATAGTTGAAAAACTGGAAAGTTTTTTGTGAAAATCTTTGTGGAAAATAATTGTTTTTTGTTATGGAAAATTTTCAACATATTTTATCGGCTCTACTTGCTACCCACTGAATTTTGGGCCAGACATGGTTTTAGACTATTCTCATTGTATTTTTGCTAATTTGTGCTAACTCACTAAATCCTACTTTATTTTGCATCTCCAGTTCATCTTATATATCACTGCATTTGTGGACAGAATAAGTACCACCACATGAAATAAACTCTGTAGGTGACTATTAGTTTGTTCAGGCTAAGAAAGAGGGACAGGTTGCATGATATTCCCATGTAATTTACACAAATCAATTTTACAAAAAGTATAAACAATTCATGAATATAGCTTTTATAGTAGCTATATGCAATTCTAATTTGGATATCAAAGGCAAAAATATCCTGTAATAAAAGGAAGTCAATATTGTGCCTTTAAGGGGGAAAAAATCACAGAAATGTGTTACCTTGAGGATTTTTCAGAACTATTAGTCCAAAGGGATAATACTGGATGGTAATTGAAGGAGGTTGATTGTTATTGTGCTGAAAGCTAAATGCTAAATTGACACCGTTAATCTTAAAATCCAAGCCGTACGATGTATCAGGTGGTCTATAAGATGCCGTCATGCAAACATTATTTCTTTGCTGTGGTCTGCTTCCACCTACTGTATTTTGAATGTACAGTGTTACAATCAATTGGTTTCCCAGATTGTTCCACTGAAGAGCAACAGCAGAGATCTTAAGAATAACTTTTGAAATAAATAATGTTAAAGAAAGAAAAGGAAGGATGGTAGGTATAGGTATATATTGAATGAAGAGAGAACATTCTTTTACATGAATGTTATTGCATTTTACATGAATGTTATTGCATTGCATGAATGGGATTGCAATGGCATCTTAAGGGAGTTGGTGAAATGGAAGGTTAAAACAGGCAACCATGTAGGGCTAGGATGTTGATTCTTGTTGGGTAGCAGTCCCATAGATTTCAAATGAACTTTCAGTAGAGAAAAGGTGCTATTCAACATACATAAAAAGATCAGGATTTAACCCAAAATACTGAATACAAATGGGCCAGATCTTCAGCTGGTTTAAATCAGCAGAAATCCACAGAAGTCAAAGGAGTTGTGCTAATTTACACCAACTGATGATCTAGCATTGAGTCACAAAGGCAAATGAATCTTAGACATTTTCAGTGGTGTAACTTAACATTTCTTAATTAGGGCTAGATTGTGAACACCTTATTTCTGTCAATGAATAGTTACTCACATGACATTGACATCAATGGAGCTATGTCAATGTTATTTCTGGTCACGAATGTAAGCAAGGAGCTCACAATATGCCCATTAATTATCATGAGTCAGACTTGATACCCATGCTCACCTGGATGATAATATCTCACTATTTGCACAGCCCAGTCAAAGTGTAGTGGACTAATTTTACAGTAAGGTGTTGCACAACACGGATGCTGCTTTTGGAGTCTGGCCATTGGGAAAGCCTTCTCTTATTCCCTAGCCTTTATTAGCATCAAGGCCTGGATCCTCAAATGCTTTTAGGTGCCTAAATCCCATGAAGAAACTGGGCCCAAGTTCATTCAAATTAAATTCAAAAGGTAAAGACAGCTCTCTGGTTTTTGCTATCATCATGGTACTGTGAAGATTTGGTGCTACTTTCTCGTTAGCACTCGCTGAACAGTGAGGAAACCTGTTATTGAATATGTTAGCAATTTGATTCCTCTGTGTCTGTGCACCCTCTGGGTATTTTTTCCCCTGCAGTGTCTGGATGACTCCTTTTTGTTTATGAAAATATTTGTGGAAATGCTGTAACTCATACAAATACTTATAGTTTCATGAAAACAAGGGTATTCATGCACAGACAAAAGTATTTGCAGTTTTTATTTTCTGGTCATCGTTCATTAGTCTCTTGTTTAAAGAGATTCAACCATTCAATCAGGGATGGGAAACAACACTTTCTGACTTAGGAGATGAATCATAGATAGCATATACTCACAGAACTCAATTTGTAGAAAAAAATCCACAGGGCTGTAATTTCTTCAGACAAATGGTTTGACAAACAATTATGAATAACAAATTAATTCAGGGAAATCGTGATTGGATTGTGGATAATTCAAGATCAGGGGAAACAACTATATTTGCTAAATAAATTGTTCATTGCCTAGCTCACCCAGCTCTGTAATTAGGGAGGATTGCTGTTAATCATGACTTTGTTAATGGTCATTTATACATGATGTTTCTTGTGGTGATATGAGTCTAGTGTGCAGAAACCAGATAAGCAGATGACAGTAAACTAAGTAACATTAGATATTTTCACCTTTTTGCTTCCTTATTGGAATATCATTGCACTTTACCACAAAATAGAAGGATTTCTTTGAGGTTCCATACACAATGTATAAGCCTCTGGGATTTGCATATTGCTTAGACTTATCATCAGGCATCACCAACTGAGGTAATCTCCCAGTGATTTATAATGGGAGACAGCTCCAGTGTGGAGGAGGCCAGGAACCCCATTCACCAGAATGAGCCTGATGGGACAGATGTGAACAGGTTGTATTTTGGTGAGCCAAACCCATAAATACTGTGAGAGAAGGGTCTGGAATCGATAAATTGGGCTTGAGGTAATTCTGGGGGTGGAGGGAGGAACGGGGACTCATTTTTGCACTGTCCTGAGCAAGATCTGGAAAAAGAGAGGAAAGTTCATTTTAAGTATTATTTAGTTGATCAGCACTGGCTAGAAAACCGGTATAGCCAAAGCACCTGAGATGGACCGATTCAGTACATCCCTCAAGCCATCCCCATCTGTGCTATGCAGCAGCAACAACTTATACTTGGAAGCTGGTGTCCATCTGCAGAACCTTGAGGTGAATATAGTACTGTACACTCTGACTGTCCTCTGGGGATGATTTCCCACTGCAGTACAGCTGTCCCCATAGGAATGGATTTTGGGGACTGCTGTACTGTACAGCAGCAGCCCCATTATCACCATGCCAGCATGAAAGTCTCAAACCCAGGTATGTTTGGGATTTTTTTGTGTTGTTTCACAAGAGGTTATCAAATATAGTTTACGGACTGAATGAATTGACCTCGTTTATGGCTCGTTTATGGCCTGTTTGAATTGCCCTCATTAGCACTGACTCACTTGATACGGAAACTCCTATCTTTTCATGTGCTGTATATTTATACCCGCTTACTGTATTTTTCATTCCATGAATCTGATGAAGTGGGTTATAGCCAATGAAAGCTTATGCCCAAATAAATTTGGTAGTCTCTAAGGTGGCAGAAGGATACCTCGTCATTTATGGTAGGAGAGGTGTTGATATAAGGTAATTCTGAGACACCCTTTTCCTGATAACAGCTGCAAAGATGCTTAAAGTCCAACTGTGAGCTTGCCACCATACTGGCAACCCCATATACAGATTCACTCAGCCAAGTTTTTTTAAATAATTAGAAGTTTAGTTAATCGATTGTATACAGTAGTCCTCAATGAGCTAACAAGAATAATTTGAAGACGGTTTTCTTTGAATCGCATGCAGAGCTTTAACGTGGTTCCACTTTGGTTTAAATCCACCCTAGGTAATTTATAATCTTCCTGTGCCACTGTCCTTTCACAGTTTGCACCTGCATCTTTCAACCGAGTCAAAACAAAATTGTCTTTGTTGAAATGATCTTGCTGAGTAAGTTGCTTTCATACAAGTATGTAATCCACTTATACTAAATCCCTTCTCCTTTTAACACTAGATATTGCCCTGCCTTGAAAAACACTCCAGTTAGAAGTAAAATGTAGATATCTTAATATATTTGGAACAGATGTTTATCTTTTGCTGAAGGAAAAGTTTAATTTGTCTCCGTCTCTTGGATCTACTTTTACAGTTCAGAAACCTTCAGCTTAGAGACGAGCGTGGTAAAATAGAATGTGCCAGTCATTTTTTTTTTAATGTTCAAGTACAGGATGGTTTTGCACAGCAAGGCAAAGGCACATTTTTTGCCTGGCTGCCTATAATCTGCTAATAAGTATTTCCATTTCCTATCAACTTAAAAAAATTGCAGTGCTAGGTAGAGATTTAGATACAGACCCATGCAAGGGATTACATTAGGAGTATGACACCTCTATGATTTGTCATAAATTCATAGGTTTTAAAGCCAGATAGTTCTAGGCTGACTTCTTGCATAACATTAGACCATTAGAATCGCACCAAGTGGCTCCTGAGTCAAGTCATAACTTTTTTTTGAGCTAGAGCAGATATTTTTGAGAGGTATCGGATTTAAAGTGATGGAAGAGCCACCATGTCCCTAAGTAAATTGTTCTAATGGCAAATTACTCTGTTTTTTCCTTTAAAAAATCACCTCATTTCTAGTCTCAATTTGTCCAGTTTCAAGGTCCCAAGCCCTGGATGTTGTTATGTCTTTCTCTGCTAGACTAAAGTGGCCTCTGTCAAAGGAAATGATCTTCCTGCAATCTCCAATGCAAATGAATAGCCTTTTGTGCTTGTCCCTGATCACACCTGGCTTGGTTTGCCACTAAGCAGAAGAAGTGTTTGCCTTCCCATTTGTTTGGAAAAATCCTGCTTTGCCTCTGTAGCGATGTTGTCCACTCACCCGGCGGCGCCCCCGTCTGGTCGTCACGGGGATCAGCCCTTTCGACCCCGGAGTGCCCTCTGCCGGCCGACATTCGCTTCTGCACTCTGGCCCCGTGTCCCTCCCGGACCCCGGCGCCCTTTAGCTGAGGGTGCTGCACCCCTGCAGTACCCCTCTGGTCTTAGGGTCTCCCCTCCCTGGGGAACCCTCCACCCACTATCCCCAATTCACCTCAGATCTGGCCACTGCCAGTCACTACTTGCCTTGGTTCACTGAGGCCGACTGCAGTCTCATGGTCACTCATCACAGGCAAGAAGGGGCTGGGCCTGCTGCTCTTACCCAGCCCAGGGGCCGCCCCCTTGCAATCCCAGTACCCCATGGGTCGGGCCTTCCCTAGGCTCAGCAGCCTGGGGCCCTCTCCCTAGAGCTTAGTCGCTCCCTAGCTCCCAGGTGCTTTGCCCTCACCCTGTCCCAGTCCAGGTACTCTGTTTATGGCTCCCTGCAGCCAGGCCCTGTCTCCCTCTCTGCTTACAGAGGGAGACTGACTGCTTACTCTGGCTCTGTCCTGCCTCTCAGGCTTTTATTCAGGCGTGAGTGTTTGGGGTGTGGCCACCCAGCTGAGCCTGCTTCCCACTCAGCCTGGGAATTTGCAGGCTCACAGCCACAGCCCCTGTCCTGGGCTGCTACAAGCCCCCTTCCTGGGGCTACCCCAGCCCCTTTTCAGGGGGGGGGGAGCGGGTGGTCACCCCGCTACAGCCTCCTTTGTGTGTGTTTGCCTCCAAACCACAATATCAGAGAGAATCACTAATTCCACATATGATATTGTTACATACATTTCACTGTGATACTAATGGCTGGTGTTTTATGAGTTTTCAAATGATATATTACAAGACACCTTTTAAATAAATTTCATGAAAATGGTGTGTGAGGTGTATTGAGCTGGTCAGGCCAGCTGAGTTTCACTATTACATAACCAGGGAGACCTTTGGCGTCTGGCATTAGGGTGCTCTGAAGGTTACAGTGTCTGATTCACAGAGCCTCCTGGGTGGTGTAACTTGTACCATTATCCCTTGCTCATCCCTATATTATCTGATACTAAAACATAACCCTAAATAGTACAATTTAATATAGAGTGACAGTGTTATAATTCCCTGTAATTTATATGTGTGGTATGACTAGATTTATAAGAAGAGTTTGACGGGTGCTCCCTGAGATCTTAGTTGAAAGTCTGTAAGTGGTAGAGAAAAAATATTCGGTGTGAATTCTTTGTTTTAACTTTTGGCATTTTTTTTTCCTATTAGAAGTAGCTGTTTTGTATTTGTTTTTGTTTTCCCCTCACACTTGCAAGCTAATTAGTTACTTTGAATCCTTCCCAAAGGCTTCTTTAGAACATCTCATTGATATATCCTCAAATGACCGCCCTTCATCTTTAAGTTGTGGGAGAGTATGTTTGGCTGGCTGGCCGAATTAAGGAAACAGTGCTTTATGACTGGTGGAAGGGTGGACGGAAGAGACAAAAATTGTTTCAAAAGGGGATAGCGTGATTGCTGACTCATCCCCTAAGAATTCAGGGTTTAAAGGGGGAACCTGTGCCTGAATCTTCCTTTTACATGGAGCAGTCTGAAGCAGAACCCCCCCATCTCCCCCCTCTATGTGGTAAATTACCAGGTTTGGTCAAGACCTGCTGCTGGAATTACGCTAGCCTCCATTACCATCATATTGGCTTGGGTGTAGTTGTGGTGGTCTTTTTTTAATTTTTTTTTCTTGCCTTCGCCAGAGCAGGTTGATGCATGGCATGAAGGCAGTAGGCTGTACATTGCAACTCATTTTTTAACTGTGGTGTGGATGTCCAGTGCAGATACTCCATGGGAAAGGTATACAGTGATGGGATAAATGGCTTGGAAAAGGACTTAAAAAGGTATTCATTAAAGGAATGAATTGTGGGCAGCTGGGGACTCCTGTGATTGGTACAGCAGGGAGCCAACCCCCCCATTCTTATAGCCCAGGTATGGTGAGGTCTCAGCAATACATTTGCTGGAAGGACTTGGGTGGAAAAAGAGGGGAAGCTAGTAAAAGTCCCCTGGGTAATTACAGAATTAACATGGGGTTATATGCACTGTACATTTTTATCTGCTGGGTAGTCCCAAACATCTAATAATAAAGTTGTTGACTAATTAAACCCATGTCAAATATATCCTGTCCTCCTTTAGGTATAGCCAGACAGTGTTATGGTTGCCTCAATTTCTGACCCTTTTTCACAGTGTCATTCCACCCAAGTCATGTTTTCTACCACAGACAACTCTTATTTGTCACTGTTGAAACCTTAATATTGCTCACCACAAAGATGGATTCCTTTTTATACATGTAAGCAGTGTCAGGGAATTGCAGGAATTGCAATGACTTTGCAGTGTCAGTATGGGTGACATCCAGTGGTGAGTTGCAGAAATTGCAGTAGCTTTTGGAAAATAACACCTGATTTCCTTAGACACACCCACCGCACCTGGCCTGCACTCTAACAGCCAAAATGATCACTTTGGCTACTGTGGGACCCCCCAGTTTCTGTAGTATTGGGGCAAGAATGATAGAGTGCTGATTAACATGTTTATGTGAATGAGGGGTTGGGACATTGATTTGGCCTTTGGCATGCTGGAGGGACTCGCCATCAACTAGGTAGCACTCGCTAAACAAGGGACAGGGGTTCCAAAACCCACTGAATTGAGAGAGGCTGTGGACAGGCTCAAGACCTTGTGGTCAGGGCCTTGTCTGAGGGCCTCACTTGCCTATTGCACCTGGCCTCTCTCCCCTGTGGAATGTTAGAGCTGACTTTTGCTTCCTTTAGGAGTCTAACTTCAGCCCACGGAGCTGAAGTAGTTTTGGGTCTGGTGGTGCCTCTGCACTAAGGCCCCCCCACTATGAGCTGAAATCACTCAAGAGCTGAAATCACTTAAGAGCTGAAAATCACTGAGCTTTATCTTAAGTGGGGGGCCCTAAGCAGAGCGGTTCCTGTGCTGGCTGAGCCGTTCCTGAGACAGCTGGCCGAGCAGTCCCGGTGCCGGCTGACCCGTTCCTGAGACAGCTGGCCGAGCAGTTCCTGAGACAGCGGGCAGAGCAGAGTCGAGCCGTGGGCAGAGCAGTTCCTGTGTCGGCTAGCAGGGCGGCTAGCGGAGCCACCAGCACCCCACGGAGAGACTGGGCCGTCAGCCTCGGACCTCATGAAGGTACCCTCCACTCTGCTCTCCACTTCCACCCAGCCTGGGAGGTAAGACTCGGCAGAGTGACTTTCCACCAGGGACTCCAGAGACTTTGGGGCTGTTGAACTTTTGGGACTTTGGGTGACTTTTGGGGTTGCTGGACTCCAGGGACTTTGGGCTATTGGACTTGTGGGACTTTGGGTGACGTTTGGGTTGCTGGACTCCTGAACCCACAGGAGAGGACACAGCCCAAACTTGCTGGGGAGGGGCAATTTGCTCACGGGTTGGTGTATGAACCCTAGGTGTGGTGTTTTTCCCAGTTTAGTGATGTCATTTACCTCATGTTAATAAAGATCTTCTGTTACACCGATCTGTGCTTGCAAGAGGGGAAGTATTGCCTCATTGAGGCGCCCAGGGGTGTGTTAGGATTTTCCCAGGTCACTGGGTGGGGGCTCGAGCCAGTTTGCATTGTATTGTTGAGAGGGAACCCCTATTTACTGAACCTGGCCCTTGTTGCTGCCAATTCTGAAGGGCAGAAGGGTTACATACAAATATCTGAATCAACCAGTCAAACTTAAGCCACTCACATAAAATGGAATACAAGTCTTGGTCTGAAATTTGGCTAAATCTGTTTTTCAAGATCAAAACAAGGTTTCCTCATATTTAATCCCTGAAGGTCAGAAGATCAGATAGACATGTTTGTGGGTGTATTGGATGTGGTCATTCAACAGTAGGCAATCAGAGCACTGCCTTGTATAATTTCTGGTTGGTTATTGAGAAATAACTGCATTGTTGCTCTTTATAAATCAGATTACCTCAGTCAATCAGAGTAAGGAAACTGCAGAATGAAAAATGAATGTAGAGTTATAGTTCAGGGGCAGTTCAGCTTGCCCATTTCATTTCAATATAACGATAATTAAATCTGTATTATTGTATGATTCCATCGCATTTAGAAAGTTTAACTCTTAATTCACCAAGTAGTTGTATACTTATTTCCATTGTGGAGTCAGAAAGCACAATGTTTTATGCATTTGTGAAAGTACACGTGAGTCATATTTCCATTGTCTGAAATGTTAAGATCCCAAGTCTGCTTTCTGGTTTAACGTGGGGCTCAAAATTAAATCATGTTGTTGATGTTTTAACAAAAGATTCACTTAGTGAAATTTCATATTCTATGTCCAGTAGATTTTTCACTCTAACAGATGCATAAAGCACATTCTCTTAATGGAATAAAACTCCCTAAGCTGTTTTCACAAAGGAACCAGTTACTTCCCATTTCTCTTTATAGCAAGTTCATTTGATGGTTATTCAGGAATGCCAGCCACACCTCTGCTGTTTTTTCTCTGGCATACCCTGCTGTCAGTTTCAAAGTGGGTATTTCTAGGATGAAGAGAGTGAGTGTGCTCATGAAAACTGCATGGAGCCAGCACTCCAAATGGCAGTAGTTTAAAGTGTGGTATTCTCATTGCCCTTTAAAAACTCTCTATTTTGCTAATATTAAAAAACAGTTTGAAAAACATGTATGCTCACAGGTAAAAACATGTATGCTCACATTCAAACTGTTGGGAATTTCTATCAGATCAAGTAATGACATTAAAAGGTACGTCCTTTCAGTGTCTAAACAACAGTTGTCACTGGATAAATCAGTAGATTTGGGGAAAATCAATGGTTTTTAAAATGCCTAGAACATTAGAGATCTGATCCCTGACTGGAGCTTCTAGGTACAAACTATAAATAACAAGCCGCAAATGTGGGCATTATTTCATTTTTAGTTTTGGTTCCAGCGTTCATACAAACTTTCAAAACACAACCTGAAACATGTCTGGGGCTGTTCATGTCTGAGATGTTAGTTCAGCCAACTGTAAAAATGGAGTTCATTTACAAATTCAGATTCAGGTCTACTAAAATACCTCATAATATGTATACAATGCTGACCTTCAGCTAAAGGGCCACACCTTTGTCTCTGCTGTCAGTTTCAAAATGATCATATCATTTGACAGCTCTCAGTTATTTAAAAAAACTTGGTGCAGAACACTATATTTAGTCACAGATCTCTTTATCTTCCTAGGGAAGGGTGAGCTGATAAAACAAATATCCCTCCTATGATATTCCTATTTCACGTTATTTCAGCTGTCTCCCACATACAATGAAGCTAATAAATAACATTTATTTAAAATTTTATTTGTACAGGGGAAGAGCCTATGCTAAATATGACAGAGAGTCCCGTGGCACCTTAAAGACTAACTAAAGTATTGAAGCATAAGTTTTCATGGGCTAATACCCACTTCGTCGGATGCATGCAGTAGAAGTATCCAGGGGCAGATATAAATAAGAAGGTAAGAATCAGGTTAGAGATAACAAGGTTAGTCCAATCAGACTGAACCAGCTTGTTATCTCTAATCAGGGAAGGTGAGGTATTCCTCTAGCAGCTGAAATGGAGGTGTGAACAGCGAGAGAAGAGAAACTGCTCTTGTAGTTAGCTAGCCACTCATAGTCCCTATTCAGTCCTGAGTTGATCATGTCAAATTTGCAAATGAATTGCAGCTCTTCGATTTATCTTTGCAGTCTGGTCTTGAAGTCGCAAGATGGTGCCCTTTAAATCTGTAATTGTGTGTCCAGAGAGATTGAAGTGTTCTCCTACAGGTTTCTGTACGTTGCCATTCCTGATATCTGATTTGTGTCCATTTATCCTTTTTCATAGGGATTGTCCAATTTGGCCAATGTACATAGCAGAGGGACATTGCTGGCACATAATGGCATATATTACATTGGTAGATGTGCAGGTGAATGAACCAGTGATGGTGGGCTGATCTGGTTAGGTCCTGTGATGGTGTTGCTGGTGTAGATATGTGGGCAGAGTTGGCATCAAGATTTGTTTCATGGATTGGTTCTTGAGTTAGAGTTATTATTGCACGGTGTGCTGTTGCTGGTGAGAATATGCTTGAGGTTGGCAGGTTGTCTGTGGGCCAGGACTGGCCTGTCTCCCAAGGCCTGTGAAAGTGAGGGATTGTTGTCCAGGATGGGTTGTAGATCACTGATGATATGCTAAATATAGGCTGACCATACGTCCCGTTTTGAACGGGACAGTCCCGTTTTTTTAATGTTTTTTAACCGTCCCGTCTTTTTGTCCAAAATATCAATTTTGTCCCGTTTTTGGGGCAGGACTCATAAAACATGGAGTCATAAAACGTCCCCCCCCCCCCCCCCCGCTGCCGCCGCTGGTGCACTCAGCCCCCGGCTGCAGCTCCGGACAGCTCCGATCTGCCGCCTCCTCCAGCCCGCCGCCCGCTGCCGCCTCCTCCTCTCTATTCCTCCTTCCCTCCCTTCCCTCCATCCCCCTTCTCCATCCCTCCCTTCCTCCCTGCTCTCTCTCTCCATCCACTGCCTCCTCTCACTCCCTCCATCCCTTCTCTCTTCATAAAACCTGGCCGGCAGCCCCCCCGCCGGCGCGCTCGGCCCCCGGCTGCGGCTCCGGACAGCTCCGATCTGCCGCCTCCTCCAGCCCACCACCCGCTGCTGCCTCCTCCTCTCTATTCCTCCTTCCCTCCTTCTCTCCATCCCTCCCTTCCTCCCTTCTCTCTCTCCCTCCGTCCACTGCCTCCTCTTCCATCTCCCTTCTCTCCATCCCTCCTTCTCACTGTCCCTTGCCTCCTCCATCCCCCCTGCTCCCTACCCCCATCTCTTCTCTCATCCATCCATCCTCTCCCTTCTCACCTTCGTGCCTTCTCTCCCTCCGTCCCCTCCATCATCTTCATCCCTCATCCCCCCTTCTCTCTCTCCCTCCATCCTCTTCATCCCCCATCCCAGATCTGCTTATTCCTCCATCCATCCCCCCCGACCCCCCTCTGCCTCCCCCCCGCCCGGCGCTGGGGGGCCCAGGTGGGGCCATGCCCCTCCCCCCACACACCCTGTCCCGTTTTTGCCATCCCAATGTCCCGTTTTTGTCTAAAGGAAATATGGTCAGCCTAGCTAAATATAACATTCTTCCCTTAAGTGCATGGTAGCACTATTTATGGAGCATATATGCACTATTTTATATTATTAATTAAGCATATAACTTAAGTTACACTGTATGATTTATAGTGCCATTGACTTAGGAAGTTCATTAAGAAGTTTCAGGTACAAGTTCTTGTTATTTTGGGGCAAGATATTTTTTTCTTCTTTTCCTTCTTTTTTTCTTTTAGCCCACAAAAGCTTATGCTTCAATACTTTAGTTAGTCTTTAAGGTGCCACAGGACTCTTAGTTACCTCTACTATTCCAGATTAACACAGCTACCTCTCTGATTCTAGTCATTCCGAGGTGAATCATATTAACTAGATTTATTCAAACAACAATGAGGTTTCAAAAGTTTACATTTCAAAGAATCCCTTTTAATGCAGTCCTCTTCATTTTAGTATAATTTTAGCAATACAGTAAAGGAATGAAGCACCAGGGGACACTGTCCTCTCTGCTTTGTCTCACTGTTACCTTGTGTTCCCACCATCTGTTGATTGCATTCAGCTATTATTTCTTGACTTAGCTTGGGGCCAGGACTGTCTTTTTTTATTATGTGTTTGTACATTCTCTGGCACAACAGTGCCTTGGTCTTTGACTGCAGCTCATTATTGCTCCTGCGATACAACAGATAATTAATAAGTATTTGTATTTTGGAGGATGGCATCTTTAGGTAACATGTAAAACCAAAATCCTGACAACTTAGGTCCTGAATGTACTCTATATGCTTTTGCATTAGTGAAGATAAAAGTTTCTCCTCAAGTTGCAAACCAGATTCCATTCTGAATATTTACATTCCATTTACACTGAATTTTTAATGTGGTGGTCCTGTTAAACCTTTGTGCATTGTTGCTGTGCAGCCAAGCAAGGGCTTATGATGATCGGTGGTATTCTGTATCTAAAGCTAAACTAGCCCAGGTGTAAATATGTGCAATCCCACTGAAGCTAATGGAGATAAACCAAGACTTGAGCCTACCAGTGGATGAGGGATACATGAATAACTGTAAGCCACTTTTGACCCCATTGGTATTGGGCTAAACAGAGCCCAACTACACTGAATAATCTGACTGCAAAGTTGTATGCATGATGCATACAAACAAGGCAGCATTAATGTTGGAGTTGCCATCCTTTTGAATGTTTCACTTTGCTATTTTAACGTTCTTTTGTCCATTTTCCAGACAGAAGTAGAATGCTCTCTTCTATGGCTCATATGCACACAGTGAGAAAAGGGCTCTATAGAAGGACTTTCGTACACAACTTTCAATATCACATTGCATAAATACTCCCCTAAGCATTACTCATCTGCATAAATGTTTGCAGGATCAGGGCAAAATATTTATACATAGACATAAAAATGCAATTACAAGAATTGACTGGCTCTGAAAACAATGGGAGTAAATTATTGACAAAACAGATCTCCCTCCCCAAGACTGAGATTTATCACCTGAAACTAAAACCCTGATTGTTTAGGTGGAAGCTAAGTCTACAAATCCTGAAATTGATTATTTCCCAGATAATGGTGCATGCACTGGGAAATAGTCCATATTTGTTTGGTCACCTGACAAAAACAAAGTGATAGTATTGGACTAAACACTACCACCTCCAGAATCATGGCTTTATTGCAAGCATTGTTTACTAGCTATTTTTTTTTTAAATAAACTTTTTAAACACTCCGTACATTATTGAAACAGGAAAATATGTAAGAAAAATACCTTGAAATTGCAATCTACTATGCAAAGTTTAAAATATGTGTAGTATAAGAGCATTATAAATAGGGTTAAGGTAATTCATGAGGGAAATACTGAGAAAAAAAGAGAACCTTAGTTTTAGCCTTCCCAGCAAGTGCTGATGTACTATATGAATCATCCATTACATGAGCTATTTAAAGAATTATTCCTCCTTCACAATAAATAGCAATTCCCAGTGGTAACAAAGCACACACATTACAATTCTGCAGATAGCCAATTGAATTATTCTGTTTAAATCCTATTGTCTAATGAGACTTGGCATTCTCAATTTCAAGAGGGAAAAGATGCTAAATACTTATATACTGTAGTATATGGTACAGTGAATACAAACATGCATGTGCCTGTCCATTTCATAATACATACAATGGCATTTAATCACTGGAGGCTGTTATTTTCTTTACTTTGAGAATACAAAATGGCAGTGAAACAGGAAAAATAGTACAAGTTAAAATGCCAAGCTTATCTCACTCTTCCAAGAAATCATGGTCACGCAAATAAAAAAATGCACCAGTTATGATGTTGTCATTTTTATTTCTCATAACATTTGATGAGATCTTCCTTAGTTGCAGTTACAATTTTAACATGCTACATGAGTATAAAATGGTTTCTGTCAATCCCTGTTTGTTGTTGTTGTTGATGATACTATTGTGTTCCAAGCATTAACTCACAAGAATCTCTATTATAAAGTCCAGGGGCTGAGCAATTTGAGATGCTTGAGCTTCCTGATGTGAAATCATTATTCCCTCTGAAGCTCTTATTGTCATCATCACACCATAAATCCCACACAAGTTAAGTATAGTTTATTATTTGCACTGTGGCAAACATTTTAGATACAACATCGAACAAGTAATGGGCAAGATTTTTATCACTAAATTCTTAGCACTTTCAGAATGTCAACTATGTGGTGTACGTGAGAAGTTGAAAAATGTCAGTGTTCAGTGAGAAACAACCAAGAAAGGGGGGGGGGGGGAAGAGAAGGGGAGATTTTGAGCTTAATTCCAGGATGCTCTTGAAAGTCAAGGACAGATAAGATGAATGTTTGCCGGTACAATAGAGGCAGCATATCATACCTGAGATTTTATATTATATTAGTGACTTTCATTTTGTGTTAGTAGCTGTCATATTATAGGGGCACTTGATGTATCATATTAGCAGCTCCCTCCGGTTTCTTTTATTTGTTTCTTCAGATGGTATAAAGTTTCCACAATATAGAAATGTACAGGACTCCCAAAAGAATCAACCATTAGGAAACATAATAAGATGGATATAATTGTGCAAACAGTGGGATCATTTTTATTAACATTTTGCTATTCCTCTAGGTGATTCGTTCTTGTGAGTTAGGGTTTGCATGAATAGGTTCAGAGTTTGCACTGCGGTAGTATTTTGTATCTGAGGCTTTACAAGTGATTTTATTGGCATGGCCCAGAGAACAGCATAGTGGCTTGTGACTCAGGAGAACTGCATTCTAGTCCTGGCTCTGCTATTAGCTTGCTGTGAGACCTTTGGGGCAAGTCATTTTCCCTATCGGTGCTTCAGTTTCCCAATCTGTACTATGGGGAAAAGGACACATGTCTGCTTTGTAAAGGTATTTTGGCTGGTCTCTCAGAGAATTAGCTTTTTCAACACAGAGTGCCCTCTGTAGGCCGGTGTCTTGCTTGCCGCTGGCCCTGTGTCCCTCCCTGGACCCCAGTGCCCTTTTATCTGGGGGTGGGGGTTCCTGCTTGGCAATACCCCCACAGTCTTACTGGATCTCCCTTCCCCATGGAACCCACCCCCCTTGCCTCAGCCTATGGGCTACTGCCAGCCACCATCAAGCCCCCTTTCCCTGGGGCAGACTGCTGTGTAAGAGCCAGTCATCATAGGCAAGGGAGGTTTTGACTACCGCCTTCCTCTGCAACCCAGTACCTCTATGGGGTCCTGTACAAGGCCCTGCAGCCTGGGGAGTTGCTGGCCTGGAGCTCCCCAGCCCCTCTGGCCTTTCCCTTCCCCTGCCTCACTCTAGGTACCTTAGGCTTCCCAGGCAGCCAGGTCTACCTCCCTCAGCCAAAGGGAGACTGAGCACCAAACTCTCAGTCCTTTTATCAGGGCCAGCTGGGCCTCAATTGCCCTAGCCACAGCTGTGGCTGCTCCGCCCCAGTTCCTTTCACTTTTGCAGCCCTCTGCTGGGCTGCTTTAAGCCTTCTCCATTAGGAGTGGGGTAGCCAACCAGCTACAAGATGGAACACTGGATTAGTTCTGACGTGGAGAATAGAGTGTCACCTACTGAATTGCCAATGTTACTTCCCCTCAGTAGGTCCCAGCTGTATACTTTCTCCATTCTGTTGGTGATTATGTTTTAAACATTTCTTCTTGATGACTCTCTACCCTTCCCTGTACAATTTTAAGAAACAAATAAAAATCAGTGTTTAAACCAGGTAACATGAAGTAATTCTAAATACCCAGACAGTGTGAATTCCTGATTCTTTATTCTGATATATTGGGAGAATAGTTCCGTCACAGTAAATGGCGTTAGTCCAGATTTAAGGCAGTGTAAGTGAATAAAAAAATATCTCTGTGTGGTGTAACCACAATGTGTAACCACTCATATTATGTGTGGACATGTATACAGAGACAGAAATCAGGCTTTGTCCCACATTCAATCACAGCTGGAATGTGTTATGCTTGAGTTTGTCACATGCTCCAAGTAATGAGTGGTGGTTATAGTCTCTTCAAGAAGAGCAAAAACACTCCTAACATTGCAATCACGTCTAACGTAAAACTGTGCGATTTATTTACGATGCTTCTGTGGGATCAGAACAACTCAGACAAGACAATTGGTACATGAATACTATAGATGTTAAGGGAGGGGAAAAAATACAAGCATAAACATGTAGTTGTGTCAGTACCGTCTTTCAGAGCATTTTTCTTCCCAGCTCTCTTCACAAGCCTGTCAGGTGAGTGTAAACACCTTGCCTTAGGAAATTTCTGGCTCCAGCCTAAAACTGAGTCAAATAGAAAGCCCTATAACATTTCCTTTGAAATCAAAGTTGCTAGGATTAAAAGGAACCTCTTACAGTCTCTAGCACAACCCCTGATAAAAGGTAGAAGTCATACTTAATCCAAAAATGGATTGAATTTTATATCAAATTCTTCTAGGGAAGGTGCAAGTTCCTACATGATGCTCATTGTTTTCACTTATTGAACTTAGTGCCAAAATAAGTTTCCTAATACTTCATATAGGCCAAATTCACCACTGGTATAATTCCATTGCAGATAAAGGAATCTCACTTTTCGACTGCTATTTTTTGTTAGCATTTTTAATATATTTAATTATTATTACACTGAGTTGAGGGATCATTTTTGTCTATTTTCTAATGGAAATTGTAGATTTTTTTTGTCATCAGAAGCTTCCAATCCTCTTCTAAGTTTGGATTTTCAGTTTTCCCACAAAAAGTCAAAACTTTTTGAGGAAAGCAGACACTTTCAGTGAAGACTTTCTTTCAATCAAAAACCCAATTTTTTGCCTCTTCTCCCTTTTCAAAAAAGTTTACAGAAAACTTTCAATCAGATCTAATTAACTAATTATTAGTTAGAATTTGTAGTGCAGCAGTACTCAAATGTCCCAGCTTTGACTGGAACAGTGTTACTCACTGTGTAAACATATAGTATGGCAAATGAGGCAGGGAACTGCAAGAAGAGAAATAATTGATCATGTGGCTAAGGCAGTTGAATGCTACTCTGAAGAATCTGATTATATCCCTGCCTCTGCACAAAACTCCTGTTTGATGCTAGGCAAATCATGTAAACTAACATGTTCACATTTGCCCACCGTCTGTTCCTCATTTTCTGGGCACCCAACTTGAGATTTCTGGGATCTGACTTGTAGAAATGCTTAAAACTCTCAGCTGCAGCGGAAAGCAATCTCTGACCTGAGGAATTTAGGCCTGGTCCCCACTAGGGCTTAAGGTCGACTTTATCAAGTCGATTTAAGCCTGTACCCGTCCTCAAAGCCCTTAAAGTCGATTTAAAGGGACCTTAAGATCGACTTCTATACTCCTCCCTAACGAGAGGAGTAGCTGAAATCGACCTCTCTCTGGGTCGATTGTGAGCTAGTGAGGATGCATGTGACTGTAAGCCTCCGACCTTCCGAGCAGCTCCGTGCCGGACCCCCCCCCCCCCCGCCCACCCGAGCAGCTCTGTGGACCCCCCCGCCCGCCTGAGCAGCCCCGCGCCGGCTCCCCCCGCCCGAGCAGCTCCACAGACCCCCCTGCCCGCCCGAGCAGCCCTGCTCCAGACCCCCCGCCCGCCCGAGCAGCTCCGCAGACCCCGCCTGCCCGAGTAGCCCCGCGGACCCCCCTGCCCGCCCGAGCAGCTCCGCGGACCCCCCCCCCCCCCGCCCGAGCATGGGGGGGAGCCGGCACGGGGATGCTCGGGCGGGCACAGGGGTCCGTGGAGCTGCTCGGGCGGGCGGAGGGGGGGGGGGTCCGCGGACCTGCTCGGGCGGGCATGGGGGTCCGCGGCTGGGGCTGGTCCCCTGGGGAGCGTGCCTGGCTGCCCTGAAAGGTGGTGCCAGCTGGGGACTCCCAGCACTGTGGGATACCTACCCACAGTGCAATGCTGGCTATGTCGACCCCTGCAAAGGTTTAAGGACAGACACGGTGTTGCTGTCCTCTGTGGGGATGCACTAAGTTCATTTTCTAAAGTCTACTTTAGAAAATCGACTTAAGGGAAATCGACCTACTGCTGTAGTGAAGACATACCCTTAGTCTTGATGTCTGGGTATTTTGCTTCCATGTTTCCTTTCCAATGTTTAGAATGTTTGCCCTCAAAATCACAGTGTTGTTATGAATGAAGAGTAGGTTAGTGGAACAGTATATCTGTGCTAATTTCACATGGGGAAATGCTCTAACACTGGATTCATTTAAATATTTTCCCTTAGTGTGTAAGATCTGGTGTGTTTAATTTACATCAGAGGACTGTCCTATCCTGTAGGGCAGGGGAACATAAAGATGACTTAAAGCTGCCTTTTCCTTTTCACAGTATTACGTCTCACAATGTTATTGTGAGTCTAGCAATCTTTGGTATTTTTTCTTAAATCCCCAGTTCCTGAAGGCAATGAATTACATGAGAATCTTAGCTTTTCTTACCAAATAAACAAACAAATGAGCTACCAGACTTCATGATTGCAGAGAAAAATCCGAAAATGTGAACAGAGTGTACCCAAAGGCTCAATATCCCAAAGGCAAATGAAAAGAACCCGAAATATATTTTTTAAAAGTCACAATTTTTAAGGCAATCTCATGATTTTTAGGGAGCCAAACTCATGATTTTTGAATGCTTGGGGTTGGCAATGCTGCTTCTGCCCACTCCTGTTTTGTAGTTCAGTCACACGGAGGGAACTGGGTCTTTAGGCGTGTAGGCTTTGTTCTATGAAGCACTTGCTCACAGTGGTGCATAATGTCCCCAAATAGTCACACTGAATTCAGTGGAACTATTTGTTCAAGTAAATGCTCACCAAATGGGAGTAAGGGATTCATGATATGTCCCTGAGGGGGAGAGTTAAAAATAAATAGGCATTCACTCTAAACTTTCTGAAATCGAGCATCCTCCCCCATTCTACATAACGAAGCAAAATTGCTACAACCATGTCATTAATGCCAAACACATCTAGTGCGATGGATTGGAGCAGTCTGGAGACTTTTCTTGGATTGTCAGCAGGCATATGTCAGCATGCAACAAGGAATACCTGTTTCTGTATGTTTTCTGACAGCCCATCTAACAAAAGCAGTACAGCCTTTGTGCTTTCTGCAAACAAGAAAGAGTATGATCCACATAGTTATCTGCCCCCCTCTCCAGTCTGATTCATTGATAGAAAGTGTAATATATCTAAAGAAAAATAGCAAGCCTCATCCTGACTGTGAGATATTTAACTACCTCAACAGAGCTGTTTCAGAAACAAATGCCCCTCCCCCCCCCTTTTTTTTGTGGCTTCTTGACCCAGTCTAAATATATTTTAAAATCCTTAGGGCTCGACTATGACTTGTCCTCCCCCTTATGCAGCTTGTCTGAGTCTGGGCATACAGTGGTACACATGTGCTGCACACTCTCAGCCTCAGAGCAGCCTTGACTCTCCCTCTCTCACCCAACAAAGCAGCCCCCTAACCGTGGGGAGCAACAGAGGGAGGGTGTCATAATTTGCTGCTGCCTCTTTAGAGTAAAGGGAAAACAGGGACGAAACTGTGCCTCAAAAGGGCCAATATGCTTCCTGGTGGTATCCCTGGAGGTATTAAAGGCCCAGCCTAACCCTTAGAAAAACCCATTGAACCTCCAAGTGTTTAATGAGATGTTCCTGTACAACAACAAAAACCTCTACCATATTTACCTTTGCAAGCCTTAGCTTTTTATACTATAATTGAGGGGAAAGGGAAAGTCAGACCTTATTAAGTAAATATGTTCTCTGTCCCAATTCCTTGTTTGTCCATGGTTCAGAGCTTCTGACTCTGATAGGGGAAGAGAATGCTGCATATGGCAAACTTTGCCTGTATCCAGCAAGGCCACCCAGGATTCCTAACTGAAGGTTTTACAGTCTGTGTACTGCGATTCAGACTGAGGAAAGATAAGACATGTCTTGTCTCTGTAGTTTTAAACATGCTATAATATGCTGCTTCTGGATCAGAAAGGAGAAACTTGGATCCTGAAACTGTTCCCTGTCTCTCACAGTCTTGCTGCCTGGTTACCATGGTAATGGATCTCCACACTTTTTCATCTCAATAAAAGGGAAGATTGTGTATTTTTTTCAGAATACTATCTCTTTAAAAACTATTTCAGAAAAGCTTTTTTTCAGCTTTTCATTTCAAAGGCTATTGAAACTTTCCCAGGCTATTTTTGTTTTCCTTATGGACCATAGTCAGGGATGAAACATAGCTTACAGAATGGCAAGCATTTCCCAAAAGCACCTCCTGTTCCAGATTCTTCTAACCACATAGTAATGCAGCTTGGGCCAGATTCAAAATGGATTTCTGCTATTTTCCTCCAGTGGTAAGCCAGGTAAAGAACCTGCAAAGTTCACCTAAAAAGTGAATGGTGCTGGCCTGGGAGGATTATGGCTGTGTTGATCAGGGGTATGTGATTAGTTTTCACAGGGCCGGCAACAGGGGGGTACTACGGGTAGAGCTGTACCGGGCCCCGGACTTTAGGGGGGCCCCGGTACACAGCACTACCCGTAGTCATCCCCCTTTGTCACCGGACCTGGAGAGGGGGGAAGGGGCGGGGAGGCGGCGCGGCTCTCCTCTGGACAAGCGCACGTGTTCCTGGCAGGAGCAGTGAGCCCGGCCAGCGGCAGCGGCGCAGTCCAGGGGAGAAAGTGGGGGGGGGGAGCAGCAAGGGCGGCTCGCGTCGCAGGACCCCGCACTGCCGGCAGCCGCTGTCAGCTGGGGGGGGGAGCGCCAGCTGGGCTGGGGGGGCGGCTGGACTGGGGGGGGGGCCCGGCTGGGCTGGGGGGGGAAGTGCCAGCTGGGCTGGGGGGGCCCCCAAACGATCAGAGTAGGAGGCCCCCAAATTTCTGTCACTGGCCCTGAGTTTTCAACAGCTCCATGGGTAGGACTTTAGTGGGAATTCAAACTGCCCTTACTCAGCAGAAATCTTCTGAGAGGAGAGGAAAGGGTATTGCCAGCTGCCTGGAGTTAGGATGAACCCAATTATTCATGGAGGGAGATGGAATGTTCACCTCTCTCTGCCACTTTGGGTTAATATGTCCCCTGTCTTTTTTTACTGACTTAGAAAAGATTAGTGCTTTTTTATCATTCACACTCTAAGAGATAAGAGATGTTGCATTCTATTCTGATATTGCAATGTATGGTCATTTATAAGAAGTTTTCTAGAAAAGCAAGCCTGCATAGAAATACGTATTACACTCCCTTGGAGTCTTCGAATTCTAAAATCACAGAATGTTTATCATTGACCCATTGTACATAACTAACACCTCTAATATAATCTTATTCCTCTCCAGATATGAGCATTTAGGTATTTTCAAGTTTTTCAAGTAGACAGGATTTCTAATACAAACCTTCCAAAGCTCAAATACCTCAAGTTATATCCCCTCCATAAAGGATAAGTAGAGTATCAAACTATCTAAAAAATAAAATAAAATATTATAAAGGTTCTAAATGCTTTAAATATGTTTACAGACTCTTAAAAATGTGGAATGCCGGAATAATCTGCTTACTACTGCAGTTTCCCACCCCCTCATGCATACAAGGGCATATACATACAGACAGGCAAATACCTAGCTTGCCCTCAGACAGAAGTAGGGTACCATCAGGTTTACAGCTAGTGCTCAAAGTGTCGTTGAATTGTTTGGCACATCTCTATTGCCTCTGTATTTACTTTCATGCTGTTACTGTTTGGGCCCCTGATCTACAGCTGAATGGATTTAGGGGAACTTTTGATTAAAATGCTCCTGGGCACCACAGGCAACCCATCTGTGCAAATCAGTTTCAAGTCAGTGATCAGTAGTACTCTAAAAAACCTAAAATATAGCCAAACTGATGGGCACACTGAGGGAATTTTATTTTGCTTTAATATTTGTGTGTTTCAACTGGATACTATAATCTTTCTTAGTGAAAATTAATCTTCTGTTTAAATTTAGATGGCTGTACTTTGGTAAAATGTGTTCTGCTTGGATCACTAATTGGAGCGCTTTTAATGCATTTTTCTTCACTTTCAGTTGTATATAATGTTCTAAAGGGCTGGAAGGATTAATTTATGAAAGAGCTAAATATGTATAGTTTAGCCAAATGTCTGTGAAGGGAGAATATAACAATCTCTAAATATTTGGAGGATTTAAATGCCAAGGACAGTGAAATATTGTTTAAGGTGGTCTATTGGACTATAACTGTGATTAATGAAAGAAAACCAAGCAAAAGAAGTGTAGGCTGAATATGCAGGAAAAGTGCTTTACAGTATGGTCAATTAGACTATGGGGTAGCTGGTAGTTTCATCTCTACAGTCATTTTAAAGTATTTTAGGAATATCATGTAGAAAACAATAGTGCACTGGGTAATGTGTTAGACTAAATGTATTAATAGGTCTTCTACATTTGACTTTTAGACTGAGTACCTCAGGATAGAGATCATTCGTTTCTCTCTGTTATGTAGCACTGGCTGTGTTTAATAAATAGTGAAGAATAGTAATTTCTATTATAGCCTCTATTTGTAATAGATTTATTTCAGTCACTAAAAGCTATATACTACTCCATCTATATATGCAACTTCCACGGATGTGCCAAAGTGTTTGTTTCATTAAAATATGGGTATGTGGCTGACAGTGCATAGATGTTTCTCAGCCATCCCCAGTGAGGCAGAAGTGGAGTTTCCGCTTGATTTGACAGTCATAAATGTGTTTTCTCTCAAGAAAGTGGGTTGTGGCCTTCTACAACACTCCTGCCCTCACTTCCTTAGTGTAAATCTGTGGGTCTGCCTATCTCAGAACAACCAAATATCTTTATTTATCATGGGAGATTTTATTGGCAAGAGTTTGTGATGATGTAACCGTATATGCACTATTGCCCCTTTTGGATACTAGCTCTGTTCAAATTTTAATATATTTATGAACTAACTGAGCTGATGTATCTACTTTACTTCACCCGGCAGAGAGATCTTTCAGATCATGTTTTTTTTCATATGCTACTGTAAATATAGGGAATGAAGTGTGCCACGTGGGAGTGTGTATTTGTATGCATGTGCAACAGAGTATTACAAATAGGACTGGGCAGAAACAAGATGTCCTCCTTTGTGGGAATTTCCATGAGGTTTAATATATTTTCCCATTCCAGAACAGAATGAAAACAAACATTTCAAAATTTCCTACAAAACAGGAATTGATATATATATATATATATCAAAGATAGATATATTTGGTTTGGGGTTGTTTTGAAATAGTTCATTTCAGTAAAATCAAAATGTAGAGTCACAGGGAGACCCACAATAATGGGGGACTTGGCAACTTCTTTGAGGACAGATTAAGGGGTTTAGCAAAAAAGAAGGTGATTTGCAGCTGCTCTGTGAACAGTGCTGAGTGTGGAATGCTTATTTTGGACCTGAGAAATGAACACTGATGGGTGGGATCACATTGTTATGCAGGCAGGGACTAGAAGAAGTGACTGCAGGACTTTCATATGTAAAAGGACATGGTCCTAGATTTGCGCCGAGCTCACCTCAGACCTCCAGCACTTGGACACCAGACCGAGAGCGACACTGATAGTTGAGAAATAAGGGACAATTGGACTGTGGAATCTTGCAACACCAGATTACAACTGGTCAATGGGAAATCACCTTCCAGTTGGGAAATTCACAGTAAGAGCAATTGTCAGGCAAATCTGCAGGCCCATTATTCATATCCTGCTAAACAGGGCTGTGGCTCTTGGCAATGTGTAGGACATAATGTTCAGAAATGGCATTCCCAAACTGTGGTGGGGTGATAGGCCACAATGATACCTATTTTGTCACCAGCCTACTTTGTCACAGGGTACATCAACAGAAAAGGACTACTTTATTATGATTATGCAAGCATGATGGATAACCAGGGATGTCTGCCATTATCAGTATTAGCTGGTCAATGAAAGTGCATGATTCACATCTTTGAGATCATAGGGATGTTCAGAAAGCTACAAGCAGAGACTGGCTAGAATGGGTTGGGGTCTTGAAAAGATCCTGGATTAGCTGCATAGCTGGAGCCCCCTGCTGTGTATCCCCACCCTTCCTCTTCCTGCTCGTTTTTCATTGCAGGGGTCTGTGTCTTTGGTTCCTCGAAGGTATCCACGGTGACCGTGGGGTCTCTGCCACAAATGACATAGAGCTCATTGTAAAAGCGGCAGGTCTGCGGCTCAGCACCAGATCATGCAGCACTGCTGCAGATCACTGTCATGATCATCACTGTCAATCCTTTTGTACGCGTCCATGTTTCTACAATTGGTCCGTTGATGTATCTGCACAGCCTCTTCTCCCCACAGACCCAGGACATTCATTGCCTCCTTTCTACTCCAGGCAGGAGCACATCGAATGTGTGGAGCCAGTATGGTCAGTTAGGCAGTTGCACACAATGAGCAAGAGATGCTAGGTGTGCTTGCCAAGCATTCAGGAAAAGGCATTTTAAAGGAGGGGAGTTGGGGGGAGCAGCTTCTGGTCTTGGTGTTCCTTGGGCCTCTGTGGAGTTCACAGTTGTGAGCTGAGAGAAGTCATTGTGGGGCATTGTGAGACAGCTGCTGGACGACTATTAGTATTAACACAGATAATGTAGTGTCTACACAAGCAGTGCATTAACCTCTGTAGGGAAGCAGTTTTACTGTATCATGGTAACGGGGCACTTATGTTGGCCAGAGACAAATTTGTGTGTAGACGCAAACCTTTGTCAATCAAACTTTTTAGTGTACACAAGACCTTACAATGTATTGAAAGTGGGTTTCCCCAACTGTCTTACTGTTGCCTAACATTTTAAATTTGTGTAATAGGGTTGTTGGAAAGAGATGAGAGGTATGGTTTGGGACTGTGGCATATTTTTTTTTGGACTCTTTCCAGTTTTTTCTGCTTGCTGAGGTAAGTTATTACCGTACTTCCACTTATTTATTGAAGGCTGCTTACTGAAGGAGTTAATTTATACGTGTGTATTCTACTTCATGATTGTAAGTTTAATTATTGTTATGCCACTCAGAGCTTTGTGTGTCAATCTTTTGTAAATGTCAAATCTTGAAAAGCAAGGCAGGGGGGAGGAGGGGAGTAATTTTATGGAGCTACTGCAAGAGCCTGACTTCATATTAACTGACCAGTTAAACCACTTATCAAGAAGTTAAAAGGGTACACATATTTAAAGTAATAAATATTAAGGTTTGAATCACTCATTGAACACTTCTGTTCCACTGTTCTTTTTTTAGTATAAACTGTAATTCTGTCTGGTTTTTATCATCTCTCTCACCTTTTCTTCCCTTTGAAAATGATATTGATTCTTTTTCAGTTAAACCTGTGTTTGTATCTTTTCCACTTTTTGGCAAATACATTGACAAACCTGCACAAGAATTATTCATTACAGGTAACTTAAAATGTTATACTTAGGAAGATTGTGAACGGTTTAAACACTTGTCTTATTAAATCACATTCTCTTATACTTTGAGGTCCAAGGGGAATGGTAAGCCCAATTTAAAACTAATTTTAAACACTCATCTAAGTTACAATGTAGTTCAAGTAAATCTTGTCCCTCTCATTGTAGACATAGCCTGAAAATCCTTTTTTATTATTCTTTTTATTATTGCTCTTCATTTGTCCTTAAAAATAGTATATTAATTAAAACAACCTACTATAAATATTGCCAACCCACAATGAGCTTTGAATTCATATTTTTATTCTGCAAATCATGATTTTATTTATTCTGCACTATTGCTCATTGAATCAAAATTCATCCAATCTTCAGTTTTGTCTGGTTCATCTGCTCCTTTGACCTTATGTATTGTATTTTGACATTCTAATGAATTTCCATGTAATTTATTTTATTAAATAAAATAAAACAATTAGTTCAGATTAGGAAATTGGATAATCACCCTCAGGAGTAGGCTTGACCTATCAAAGCTAAATTCAGCAAAATTAAAAGATGAACATTTATTAAAATAATCTTGGTATTTACATATCCATCTTCCTTTAGCTGCTCATTAATCTTTTGCTCCTGAGAAATAAGTTTCAGTACTTTTGAGGAATAGCAAAGTTACTGAAACTTTTCTCTGTCTGTGAAATTTGTGTACAACAGTAAAGATAATTTTTCTGAGCTAATGGCACTTGGTAGACATTAGTACCACAGAACCAAGGCAATATACCTCTCTTATTTTTATTTATAGAAGTGAAGCTTACATAGCTTACATGCCTAAGAACTAGGGTAGCTTACTGCTTGTCAACAGATAAATGCTTCTCATTTGCTCATTAAATACAGCACAATTTCATGGTGTATAAGCCACAGGGAAATATTTGTGAGGAACAAAGAAATGAAGAAAACTTCATTTCATGCTTCCTGTTAAGAATAGTGTAATATAGCAAGGTACCACATAACTGAAGTGAAATCTGATTATAATATAATAACAATTATCACAATGCTTTGTATTAATATGATGTTTCATCCCAGAATTTCTACGCATTGTACAAAAGTACAAAATTTACTTTATTCCCATTTTACATTTTACAGAAAGGAGACTCAGAAGGTGAAATCGTCATCCTATTAAAGTTAATGCAAAACTCCCAGTGAGGTCAGGTTTCACCCAATGAGTTTAAGTGATGTATACAAGTCAATAACAAAGATGTGCACAGAAGCCAAGTCTCCCAACTTCTGGCTGCTTAGCTATAGCAACTAGAAAATACTGCCTCTGCAGTTAATAGGAGACTTTCAACAGTCTGTCAGATGAAAATATCCTACTTAGATGTATTTCGGTCTTATAGACCTAAAAAGAGAGTGGGAGGGGAAAAGATTTACTATTTGGTGCAGTCAAAACATATACTTCATAAGTTTTGAAATCAGTGTTGTTGATTTAATTGTCATTAGTTTCATATGAGAACCCATTTTTAAGTTTTACCAACATCTGAAAATACTGATCACACAGAAAAAAAATTCCTTATGGATGGAATCAGACAAATTTGATTGGAAACCTTTCCAGATATTAACACTTAGCTAAGCATCATGATGGAATTGCTTTAATCATTTCTATTCCACAGGGCTCAGAATGTACATCTTCTGAGTAAGGATGAACAAACCTTGCTCTTTTGGGTCATGTTTGATTAAGATTCAGTCAACTAATCCCAACTCTCTTTCCATATATAGTATCTTTTTTCCCCCAATAAACAGTTTTGGGTTCCTCGCTTGTGCTGTCAGTATCTATTGGATCTTTGCTGTCTCAGCTGTGCACAGCATCATAAGATCCTTTTGTGATCTGCTACTTTCACACCTGGCTTGGTGGGATGCAATAGCACGTGTGAAACCCTCCTCTGGCTCCACATAGTGGAAACACATTTTATTAAGATAAGTGCAGAATCTAGGCTCAGGTGGTCAGGTGGCTAGTAAGACTGCTAGGATCACTGCCTGGACTAGCAGGAAGTGGAGAGCACTCTGAAAAGGTGAGAAGGCATGTGTAAAATGTTGAATTTTAAGGCTGCGTAATAATGATGACAAGCCATGGCTCAAATTGAAGTAATCAGACAAAAGTTGTTTCTATTTTAGTTTAGTGGTTGGTTTTGTTGCATCATGTGGGATAAATTCACTGCTGGCATAGGTTGACTTCAGTGGGAGTTGCAGGTGCTCAGTTATTCTAAAAAACATGCCATGTTGGCTCCGGCACATGTGAGATCAAACTGTAACTTGGGTTACATGTTGTAGAATGGATTCACTTTTAAATGACACCCACAGCTCCTAGAATGTCTGTTTAAAAGTGATGTGTTGTGTGTGTGTGAGAGAGAGAGAGACAGACAGACTGAGACAGAGAGAGAAATGAGACAATCACTATGCTCTGGAATTAACTCACAGAAAAATAAAACAAAAACACCATATCATCTGTGGGCACAAGGTGATCACTCTATATCTGACCTCAAAGTCCTCATCATGAAATTACTGCTTGATGCTCCAGAGCTAGTCTGTTTATTGTCCCTACTGCTAGTGCTTACATTAGATTAGATCTATTCTTTGCCGACAGGGCCTGCTGCCATTCCCCAACAGAAATTCCTTGCCTGTTTCATCACTCATCATGGCCTGCTGCTGGCCAGATACAGCAGGCATTGTCTGTCCCTACTTGACTCTAGCTATGCTTTCCTCTCAATACAGGGGATATCATATTAGGAGGATCAGGTGGGCATATCCAGCAGATCAATTTCCTACAATGGCAGGGGTCTAAAAGTTTTGGTGGACCTCAGTCCTTGTCTTTTATGTTTTAGTGTTGTGACAAACAGGGCTTTTCACAGTGCAGGAGCAGAGAACAACTCAAGGAGCAGGGGGGGGGGGGAGAGAGGGGAAGCTTGCAAGTAAAGAACTAAGCAATCAAATTCTGTCTGCCACAGAAAACCACTGTTAAAGGCCAAAGAGAAGAACAAAGGAATGCCACCAACAAATCTCCTAAGGCCTGATGCATACTGAGTGAGGAAGCCTGCAGCCTGATGAAAGTACAGTAGTCTAACAGAAAATTAGAGCAGCTTTTATAAGGGCTTTTCTTTAGTGTCACATTTTAATAGTCTCATTTTAAGTATTTAGTCAGTATATCAGTGGGGAGGGGAAAAGCTACACAGTGATGTGTGCCTTTCTTTTATTGCTATACATGCACATATCCCTCTTTTGGCATTTGATAAAACTGTCAGGTATTCAGAGGCTAAACTGAGGACTAGTCCCATCAGCATGACTACACCACCTAAACGAGACGTGGAAACTAGCATGATCTAGACATCACTTTAAGTCAATGTAATTTATGTCACTGAGATGGGTGGCTTTTTCACTCCCCGGAGCAACATAAGTTACATCAACCTAAGTGGTAGTGTAGACAAATCCTGAGATACTTAATAGCCAAAAGAGGTTACTTATTTTGTGTCCACTTATAAGTCTTTGCTTAAAGATAGAGGTGATGAAAAGAGACACCAGTGGAAAATAGGGACTATTCACTATTCAAATATGAATCAGCAACTGTAAGAGTGTGCTACCCAGTCTCTGTGCTCTTGAGTACAGAGAAGGGGACTCTTGTATGCCAGACCAACTAACTTTAACTGCTCCCCAGCTTAAATTAATTCTCTACACCCCCAGACTCCCACACTTTACCAGCTGGGAACTTGGGGACCCCTGGCTGCCACCATCTGAGTAAATCTCCAGGCCCTGGAGTGGGGTACTCAGACTCCCCAAAACCCTAACTCTGTCTCCCTCCCTGAGAGCCAGACACTTGGAGGCTATTTCCCCTCCCCCCTCACCCTTCTCGGCTGAAGGTAGAGACAGACTCCACTTCTCAGCTCCTACCCTCAGCTGGTCCTTTTATCTACTCCCCTCCCTCCTCTCTTCCCAGTCTGGAAGCAGAGAAAACCTTAAGGGAAATAAACCAAACACTTTTTATAACTAACAAGATTTAATAAAGAAAAGAGATTAGAACATAGGCTACAGTACAACTTACAATTTAGAGTTCTATAACTCCCCCTCCGAAAAGGATAGAGACACCCCAAATAGGTACAGACTTAGGAAAATCAACATTACTTACAGTCAGCTAATTAGGAATATAAGAAGGAAAGTAGAGTCATTCTCAATAGCCAGAGACACTCTGGGACTCTTGCCAAGCTACATGGCAAGCCAAACTCAAAAAAACTTCCTCCCTCCCTCTCTCCTGGCAGGGAAGTTCTTACATCACTTGTTCTCAGGTAACATTAACCCTCTCCAGCACTTTACACTTATGACAGCAATACTATGCAATAGAAGGTAAGGGAATGGGAAAACTAAGAGCACTTTCATTTTGATAATGCTGAAATTCATTTATTGCTTAAAGAAGCTCTAACTGGCATTTTTCAGACCAAATGCTTAAACATAACCCAAAATCAGAGACCACTCCTGAAAATTTCAGCCATATAGCTTGCTTAAGGTTATGCAGAAGAGGCGTGACAGAGCTGGGCAAGTGAGTCTCAAAGTTAGTAAGAGAATCCAAGAGTCCTGAGGCCCAGTATACTGATCTTACTATTAGATAACATTGACTCCTCACTATCTTGTAGAAAAATAAGGACTTAACTGCAGAACTGCCAGTCTGGCCTCTCAATAACACTACAGTCACTGACAAAATTCAAAGTTGAAAGGGGTCATAGAAGTCATGGACAAGATGAATGGCTGGGATCAGTTGGCTCTATTAAAAAGACTATGTCCGCTTCCTTTAGGAGGAATGCAGTGAACATATTGCTCTCCCCCTGAAGTAGTTCTTCTTTAAAGTTCACCTTTAGCTTTTGATAGGAATCATGTGGCACTGGGCAGAAAGGAAAGAATAATAAAAGAATACATGTGGTTGCTAAAGTTAAACATCTTAATGTTTTATGTCTCCTTCAATTTGTGGCCTTTCCAATTCAAATTCCCTGCAGAAGGATAAAACTCGAATTAAGACATTCAGATTGCAATATCAGAAGGGAAGCTACAGCAGTAGCACCGTACGCTAGTACTTTGTGTGAAATTGTAATAACCCTGCAGACTAATACAGGAAGTAAACTTATAGCAAAGAACTTTATGAGAAAGAAGAATAATGGCCTTTCCAGAACATTTGTTAAAAGTTACAGTCAGTAAAGTAAAACAACAATTACTAGTGGAAAATAAATTCAAGGGCATAGAATCATAAAGGGAAAGAACCTTGATAGGTCAACTAGTCCAGGCCTTTGCACTGAAGCAGGACAAAGTATGATCTAGGTCAGTGGTTCCCAAACTGGCGTTCGTGAACCCCTGGGGGGGGGTTCAAGAATGTTACAGGGGGTTCTTGGGGGAAAATTCCCTAATGGCAGATACAGCTATTAATAGGGACCCTGGGCAGTATGGGGCCCGGAGCCTTGGGGACTTCTAAGAGCGAAGCAGATCAAAACAAGCATATTTATCACATTGAGAAAATTTAAACTTCAAGCCTCCTTTTACGAAATAGAAAACAAGGTGGATATTTTTTGCTGTTTTTAAAATGAAATAGGCTGCCAGTGTTGTTTTTTAAATTATTATGAAGAACAAGATTAAGTTTTGTTGTAACGTGCATTGTTTGCCTGCACTGCTCAAGTCCTGAATGCTTGTGTAGGAGGAACTCTTTGACTTGGCTTCTTACATACCTTCATTTGGTTTCACATCTGATACTCCTTGATGAAACATAGGAGCCAGAGGCACCAGTAGGGGGGGGTGACAAGGGTCACATGCCACCCCTGCATCAGTGCCACCTCCCTTATGGGCCCCTACCCTTTTTTCCGTGTCCCCCCTTTTCTGGCAGTGCCCTCCTCGGCCCCTTTTTTCTACTAGCACCTCTGATAGGAGCCTTGTCTTATAACAAGCTTAATCAAAAGCGATCCAAGCTACAAAAGTGAGTTCTTGGAAGAGTATTGCCATTTTCATAATGTAATAAAAATACTGTAATGATAAAGAATAATTAACAAATAGTGTGTAAAAGAATGTCATAAAACAAATTTTATATTTCCAAGATCACTGCTTTTATCATTTATGCTGAGATAAGGGAGAAAATTCATGGAAATTTTCATTTTTAGGAGGGGGTTCATGAGACTTGACATTTTAGTGAAAAGGGTTCATGAGTTGTTAGCTTGGGAACCACTGATCTAGGAAATTCTTGACAGGTGTTTGTCTAAATGTTCTTTAAAATGTTGCTGCAATTGAAAACCATTACTTCTTGACCTGTCAATGGATAAAGAGAACAGTTAATCACCATCTTCTTTATAACAACCTTTTGCATACTTAAAGTCTGTTATGTCCCCTCTCTGACCTGGTCTACCCTAAGAAATTAGATTGGTTTAGCTACATCCACACCTCTGAGCGATACACTTAATTGACCTAACTGTTGTTGTAGACAGTGCTAGGTAGATGGGAGAACCCTTCCATCAGTGTAGGTAACATCTTCACTGAAGTTATTGTGGTGTGACTGCACCACAGCAGCATTTTAAGTGTAGACAGTCTTCTCTTCTCCAGACTAAGCAAACCCAATTTTTTCCAATCTTTCCTCCTAGGTCAGGTTTCCTTGAATCATTTTTGTTGTTCTCTTCTAGACTTTCTGCAGTTTGTTCACATCTTTCCTGAAATGTGGTGCCCTGAACTGAACACAATACTGCAGTTGAGGCTGAATAGAGTGGAAGAATTACTTATGTCTTGTTTATAAAACTCCTGCTAATACTTCTCAGAATGATGTTTCCCCTCTCTCTGCCCTCCCCTCGCATTTTGGCAACAGTACTATCTTATTGACTCTCATTTAGTTTGTCATCCATTATAACCCCCAAATCCTTTTCTGCAGCATTCATCCATAAGTATAGCACTTTTTTTTTTGGTCCTTATTGTATTTCATCCCATTTACTTCATCCTATTTCTCCAGTTTGTTAAAATAATTTTGCCTTCTAATCCTGTCCTCCAAAGTGCTTGTATCCACTCCCAGCTTGGTATCGTCCACAAAATTTATTGGTGTACTCTCTATGCTATTATCAAAATTATTGATGAAAATATTGAGTAGAATTAAACCCAGGACAGATCCCTTCAGGATCCCACTCCAAATGCCATTCCAACTTGACAATGAACCATTGATAACAACAATGAATATGGTTTTCCAACAAGTTGTGCACCCAATTTATAGTAGGTTTGTCTGGGCTATAATTCTCTAGTTTGCTTATGAGATGGTAATGTGAGATAGTATGAAAGCCTCACTAAAATTGAGATACTTCACATCATCTACTTCCCTCTATCTACAAGGCTTGGTACCTTGTCAAATAAGGGTAATAAGTTGGTTTGACATGATTTGTTCTTGACAAATCTGTGTTGACTGTTACTTATCCCTTATAGTCTAGGTACTTGCAAATTGATTGTTTATTTGCTGTATTATCTTTCTGACTACTGAAGTTAAGCTGACATGTCTATAAATCCATGGGTTGTCCTTATTCCCCTTTTTATAGATAAGTACTATATTAGCCCTTTTCCAGTCCTCTGGGATCTCGCCTGTCCTCCACAAGTTCTCAGAGATAAACACTCTCTTCAGCCAGTTCCTCAAGTGTATTAGGATGTATTTCACCAGACCCTGGTGACTTGAAGACATCTAACTTGTCTGAGTAATTCTTAATTTGTTTTTTTCCTATTTGAACCTCAGACCTTATTCCATTTACACTGATGTTCACACTGTTGGTTGTCGAATCACTACTTAACTTTTTGGTGAAAACTGAGACAAAAAGACATTTAACATTTCAGCCATTGTTGTGTTTTCTGTTGTTGTATTTCCTTCTCATTGAGTAATGGGTCTACCTTGTCCTTGATCTTCCTGTTGCTTCTAATGTATTTTCTAAAATGTTTTCTTGTTATCGTTTATGTCCCTAGCTAATTTAATCTTGTTCTGTGCCTTGGCCTTTCTAATTTTGTCCTTACATACTTGTGTTGGGTTTATTTATATACATCCTTCATAATTTGACCTAGTTTCCTCTTTTTTTGTATGACTCTTTTGAGTTTCATATCCTTGAAGGACTCCAGGTTAAGCCAAGGTGGTCTCATACTGTATTTACTGTCTTTCCTCTGCGTTGGGATAGTTTTCTTTTGTGCCCTGTGATAGAGGAAGGTCAGGGAGCTGTGGCAGAGTGCTTGAGGGGAGATATATCAGCTCCAGGTTCATTAGGGCATGGCTCCCTGTAGACTAGGGAAGCAGGCAGCAGGTTAATTAGGAGCACCTGCTGTCAATTAAGGCCTTAATAAAAACCCCTGCCTCAGGCAGACAGGTGTGGGTGTTTGGAAGGAGTTTGGAGGCGTTGCAGCAGAGAACAGTTTGGAGGCGTTGGAGCAGAGAGCAGTTTGGAGGCGTTGGAGCAGAGAGCAGTTTGGAGGCGTTGGAGCAGAGAGCAGTTCAGAGAAGTTGGAGCAGAGAGAGTTTGGAAGAGTTGGAGCAGAGAGAGTTTGGAGAAGTGCTGTGGTGAGCTAAGAAAGACCCAGACCCTAAGTAAAGGAACACCTGGCTTGTGTAGAGAGAGGGCAGGAAGCCCCCCACAAGCTGAAGAGTAGGAGAGGGAAGTAGTCCAGGGGAAGGAGTAGCTAATCCCAGTGGTGTACCGCTATCCTCAGGGCCCCTGGGCTGGGACCCAGGGTAGAGGGCGGGCCCGGGTCCCTCCCTCTCCCCTTCTCCCCTCTAGGATACTAGTGGGACAGTTAATACCCTGTTCAGAGGCAAGAAAAAGGCTTCCTGAATTCCCCCACAAGAGGAGAAAGCGCAGGACCCATCAATATCGTGGGAGTAATTTGTGCGTTCTGTCTATAATGTGGGTTTAACCCTGTCTTGTCTAGTGCAGGGTATGCACATCCTGTCACATATACCTGCACTAGGGGGGCTACATGTGTATGAATGCTCACATCTCCAAAAGAAGCATGTAGTGTATGCACAAAGAAGCAACTTCTACTTAAAGGAATGCTAAATTAAAAATCATTCTTCTCTTTGAAAAGTTACACATAAAACTGAGGTAAACGAGAAATACTATTGAAAGAGATTAAAAGGGGCAGGGGAATCGTGGTTTTCAAGATCATTTACTTAGTGCACTTGACATAAATTTGTGTTTAATCAGTTTTACCTTGTGTGTGTGAGAGAGAGACTTCCCCAAAACAGAAGAGAGGAAGAAAAAAGAAAAAGAAAGTGTGGATATAAAACCACAGAAGCTTTCAAGAAGACTCATGAGCAAGTATAGTATCTGAAAGCATATTTAAAATTTTAATCAAAACTAATTAAATTTCAAATTGATGGTAACCTTTAATGAAGAACTAATTGGTTACTTACAGTAGATTGTCTTAACTAAAATCAAGTCGGTGGAGTGTGAACATCTTTTTCACTAAAGGAGACAAAGACATGCATTTGAAAAAGATTTTAGCAATTTGCAAAACCAAGTTTTTGCTCCAGGTTTAATCCTATAATCACACACAATATGCAGGCAGAAAATATTACAGTTTTTAGTTTTAGTGGAATTGACTGAGAAAAGTGTTTCACTTAGAGAGATGTTGCCTTAGTTTAAGAAACAGTAAACCTGAATGTGATGAAATCTGCTCCAAAGTGTTTGTCAAATATTGTGAGATCTGCAAGATTAGCAACAACACATTTGTCTGGTCAAGGGCAAAAGATTCTTGGAAACTGTATAATAGAGAAGATTATCTTCAGTTAACCCTCAGAAAAGTTTGAAATGTTCTGGAAAAGAAAGCCACAGAGACAGACACCCATTGTGAAAACATTTACATATGTGAATAACTTTTATCCCTTCACAAATCCAAGATGCTGAATGGACACAATGGGAATTGTGGACACTCAATACATCACCATGTATTTTCACCTTACTGATGCCGAATACACACATGTACAGTACATGTCTCCTCAGCTATTTTCTCAGTGTAATGGAGGCAATGGCTGAGCTTTGTAGTTTAAGCATTAGAGCTAGATTCCTAAGAACCAAAGCCTCAGACTCTTGTAAGATCCAGTCATTGGCTGAGACACAGCCTGAAATTGAGTTCAGTATACGTGAGTCTTTTGGATGAGATCTTAATACAGCGCCATGGTACAGTGCCCCTTTTTTTCAAAATAGGGTCTTTGTCAAAATGTCTCTTATACTAATATTGCACAATGTGCTATGTACAGGTAGCTGCTCTCCACACCAGATGAAGATGCATTTCACTGCTGCAGTAGGTATGTGGATTGCAAAGCACTTTGTGACCTTGGCTTCAACAAGCTCTATAATGCTGCAGACTATTACTATATATTGTAATTTAGTCAAAAATTAAAATGTTTTCCGTCTGTCTTAGGTACTCATATGACTCCCATTACTCTAATACTAGAGCACCTCACAATTTTTAATGTAATCATCTTCCGACCTTTCTGAGGTAGAGAAGTATCATAGATATGTAGGGCTGGAAAGTCATCGTGTCCATTCCTGGTGCTGAGGCAGGATTAAGTACTATTATCCTCATTTTACAGATGGGGAATTTAGGCATAGATAGGCTAAGTGACTTGTCCAACATTACAGGAAATCTGTGGCACAGCAGGGAAGGATATCCCCCTGCTAAAAGATTTTTTATCCGAATAAATGTAAACAAATAGAGAAAAAGTATTAATCACAGAATCAGAGAAAACTAGGGCTGAAAGGGACCTCAAAAGTTCAACTAGTACAAACCCCTGCACTGAGAAAGGACCAAGTAAACCTAGATTAACCCTCACAGGTGTTTGTCTAAACTGTTCTTAAAAACTTCCAATGGCTTTCCACAACCTCTCTTGGAAGCCCATTTAAATTCTTAACTATCCTTATACTTAACAAGTTTTCTCAGTTTAGATATGAAGTCTTTCTTGCTGAAGATTAAGCCAGTTATTTCTTTTCAGCTGAAGGGCGGACATGGAGAACAATTGATCATAGTCCTCTTTAGAATAACCCTTAACTGTTAAATACTGTTATCAGGTCCCTCCCACACCAGTCTTCTCTTCTCAAGCCTGAACATTTTTTTAACTCTTTTTAACCTTTCGTCAGAGGTCAGGGTTTCTAAAACTTTTTTTTGCTCTCCTCTGAACTCTTCATTTTTTCCACCTATTTCTTAGTGTGGTGCCCAAAACTGGACACAGTACTCCACCTGAGGGATCACTAGTGCTGAGTAGAGAAGAGCAATTGCCTCTCATGTCATACATCTGACACTCCTATTAAAACATGCTAGACAATTAGCCTTTTTTCCAGCTGTATTACATTGCTGGGTCATATTCAATTTGTGATCCACTTTAACCCACAAATGCTTTTCAGCAGTACTACTGCCTAACCATTTATTCCCCATTCTGTAGTGTAGATTTGCTTTTTTCCTTCCTATATGTAGTAGTTTCCACTGTTGAATTTCATTTTGCAGATTTCATACTAATTTTCCTATTTGTCAGAAGTCATTTGAATTTCAAGGCTTCTCATCCTGGTGTCATCTGTAGATTTTATAACTGTACGTTCCACTCCATTATCCAAATCATTAATGAAAATGTTGCATTGTATTGGATCCTGGACAGACTCCTATGGTAGCCCTGCTAGGTCCTCCTGGTTTGAGATTAAACCATTGATAAACTTACACTTTGAATAAGGTCTTTCAAGCAATTTTACACCCACTTTATAGTAATTTTATTGACCCTATTTTCGAAGTTTGCTTATGAGAATATCATGTGGCACTGTGTCAAAAGCCATGCTACAATCAAGGTATATCACATCTACTGCTTGCTCCCAGCCCCTAGGCCAGTAATCCTGTTGAAGAGGGAAATTAGGTTGGTATGGCATGATTTATTCTTGACCATGTCTGGTTCTTTCGTACAACACTATTATCCTCTAGGTGCTTACAAATTAATGTCATATAGCTTTTATTCTGCCCTTTACAAGATTTAATAAAATGACAATAAACCACTCTATCATTAAAGCATTTTCATTAGGAATGTCAGAAAGGGATATTCAAGTGAGCTTAGTTATGTAGGAGTGAAAAATAACTGGTTTGCCACAGAAAAGGCCAATTAACAGAATTCCTTTTTAAATGAGGGCAGAGATCTGATTTTAGCCTCTATTTGACAGGAACTGTATAAAATATAGAACACTCCTTTTGTCTTTAGTTAAAAAAACAGGTTCTTTTTTAAAAGTCAAACACTGGTATGTGACATTGGACATTTTTTTTCTGTTTGATGAGCTACAGTATACTGAACTCATTGCCTATTAAGAGCATGTGTCTGCTCTACTAAGGCACTAAGTATGTGTCTTCAGCAATCCATGCCATCAGTCCCTAATCTTTAAAGACCTGTAAATATCAAATGCCTTCATTTTTCATTTACTCCAAATGTTGTGTACTAGTAGAAAAATGAGTATGAAAAATGAAATAAAATTGTCCTTTATAGTATCAGCTTGAGTGATAACTATTTTATTAAACAGGGACCTCCAGGGCTGTTCAAGGCATAATCTTGATTTCATTTTTAAAAGAAGTTGTCACTCATCATTCTGCTGACTCCACTAGGAGGATCCACCTTATCCCTCTGCATATTAAGAATCTCCATAAATTGCTGTTTCATGAGAAATGTGTAGCATACTGCATTGGTTTGATGTTGAAAGGAACACTGATAGATGACCACTTTCATTGTGGCTTATTGCCCTGAGATCCAATAATGCATAGCTGAACCTTCTGATTCACCATATGGAACATTCCATCAGCATTTGTTAGATTTGCAGTGCATTGTGCTTTAGAGATTTACACTTGTAAAAGCAGTTTGGGGATTTGTTTTTAATCTACCACACTGCCTAGTTGTCGTCTAATTTAATGACGCTCATTAGTACACTAAGTATACAATAATCTACGGTATGGGATGCAAATGGAAGTAGCTGTGTTGGAAGACAAGTTTGCATTAGCTAGAGATGCCAAAACTGAAGATCAACCAGTAGTCTTCAGGATACATCCTACAGGATAGTCTACAGGATTCACAACTTTGCTAGACTCTACAAATCATGGACTGAATAGAGACACTGAATTTAAAGTTTATTACAACAATGTATAATCCACTAACAACCTCAACCCCAGACTTTCTTTCCACCCTGTGACTAGAGAGGTGTAAACGGGCCACTTCACCTTGAATGGTCCCTTGAAATATGTAACTACTTATGCAAAATAATCTGTTCCGTCTTGTATTAGCTAAAACCCTCTGAGGGCTTGTCTACACTTGCAGCACTGCACTGGCACAGCTGCACCAGTGCAGTTCCGCTGCTATAGCATTTTAGGAAGATGCTCCTGCACTGACAGGAAAGCTTCTCCTTTTGGCGTAGGTCAGGGGTCGGCAATCTTCAGCACCCGACCCATCAGGGTAATCCTCTGGTGGGCCGCAAGACATTTTGTTTACTTTGACTGTCTGCAGGCATGGCCCCCCGCAGCTCCCAGTGGCCGCAGATTGCCGCTCCCCACCAATAGGAGCTGCAGGAAGCAGCCACAGGAAGCAGCCAATGGGAGCTGTGGGAATGGTGAACTGCAGCCACTGGGAGCTGCAGGGAGCCATCCTTGTGAATTATCAGTGTGAACAAATTGTCAAGCAGCCCGCCAGCGGATTTCCCTGAGGGGCCACAGGTTGCCCACCAATGGTATAGAACCTGGTTCTATCATGGGATTTTCTCCATTCAGAATGCTTATGGGATCTGGGCTTATTTTACGGACATTTGGACTCTACTGATATTTTAAGGTGTCCATTGCAATGTAACTAGGCAGCCTTAGTGCCCCACACATCTGTTTTACTTATCTCTACTCCTTTATTTTAACAATTTAGTATCAACAGATATCAGCAATGCAAGGATGTTTATGGTGCAAATGCTGTTACACACAATGCGGGGTGGGTCCTATAGAATATATGGTACGTGTCAAGTTATACAATCTGCTCTTTTAGAGCTCTTTCTATTTGGCACCTATAAGCCCTGGCGAAATACTCCAGTCCATTTATGAGCAGGAATATTGCCATCCAAACAGATGGTTGTAACCACAGGCAGCCAAGAGACCATGTTTGTTCATGAAGTGTGGGTGCTGACAGGATTTCCAGACATAAAATCCAAATGGCTCTGTCCTGAGCTTCTCTTCTTAAGGGGATATGTATGGTTTCAGTTAATAGGGGTTTTTACAGGTAAGTATACAGACAATTAAGAAGAGATGTTTAGTTTTTGGGTGCGGTATGGTTATACATAAGACTATAGATACTTGATGTTATACATAGACTATAGAAAGATATTTGATTTGCCATGCTTATGTACAAATACAAATGTACTCGATGAATTATTGTTATACACAGATAGGTCCATGACATAAGTGTGGAGTGTTGTCTTGCCTGTGTGGGGTTAATATTATCTGAGAGGAAGAGGAGGAGTCTGACTAGACACAGAGAGACCAGGAAGTGGAGTTCAGTTCAATCTGGGCTTTGGATTGACTCAGACCTCTTGTCCAGCTATGGACCCACAACCTTGTCCTTCCCTGTATGTTTTCATAACTAGCTAAAACAGTAAGTAAGAATTGTATCCTGCATAAGCTTGCATTCGACCTTTGGTGTCCACATCTGTGTAGTTAGCAGAGGGGGGGGGGGAGAAGTTTGTTTATGCAAGAAGAGTGAGGTTAGAAAATTCTGTACTTGTGTAGTGTCTTAATTGTATGCTTGTTCTTTTCTTTATTAAACTTTTTATACCTATAAGAATTGTCTAGTAATTCTAGTAAGGTGATCTGAGCCTTGAATCTGGGGATCTCACAGAGAGTGAGATCGAAGTGCTGTAGCTATCTTGCCTTGGGCTATCAGGGAGAGTGAAACAGCGTTGAGGGTCCCGATTTCTCAGGGAGAGAAAGAGGGGGAGTTGGGTGTCAAGGTACCCCCCCATGGTCTTGGGGTGATTACTGAGTGGTGGCAGCTTGGTCCCTATTTCCCCATGGGTAAGGTGTGGAGTGTGGGGGTGTAAAGACTTAACTTAGGCTGGAAAGCAGCTTGTAGTTATTTGGTCTGGCATAGAAGAGTCCTTTTCTCTGTACCCCAGAGCACAGAGGAAGGGAAGGACACTCTTACAGTCCATATAGTTGGTGTGGAATTTTTTACAAAAATAGATAATGGGGTCACATCCTTAGCTGTTTTATATCAACATATCTCCATTGACATTAGAAATAGCTATGTTGATTTACACCAGCTGAGCATCTGACCTATGGGGATTTAGCTCTGAAATGTTAAATTAGTTAGCTAAGTGTTAAAGCATACATTGAGTTGCATACATTATATTGATTTAATTGAGATTGTTCCTGCTTTGAGCAAGAGGTTGGACTAGATGACCTCCTGAGGTCTCTTCCAACTCTAATCTTCTATGATTCTATGACATAAGGCAGGTCTACACTACCTGCTGGATGGGCAGGTAGTGATCGATCTCTTGGGGATAAATTTATTTTGTCCAGTCTAAATGCGATAAATAGATCCCTGAGCCCTCTCCTGTCAACTCTGGAACTCCATCGCTGCGAGAGGTGGCTGGAGTCAACGGGAGAGTGGCAGCGGTTGGCTCGCTGCGTGCAGATGCCGAGGTAAGTCGACCTAAGATATGTCAACTTCAGCTATGCTATTCCCATAGCTGAAGTTGCATATCTTAGGTTGAACCCCCATCTGCCGCTCCCCCTCCCCCCCCCCCCCCCCCCGCATGGCAGACCTGGGCATAGAGTCTGTCCAATCCACTTGAATTAGGTGTAGAGTGAAAAAAAAAATCTAATGAAGTCTTCATACCCTGTTGTCTCAGATAGGCTGGTATGAAAATTATCAAAATGAGTCTCAGAAACCTACCAAGAATAGTACATTTTAAAACAACATGATATTAAAAGCTAAAATCCCATCTTTAATGGGCTCTTCTGAGCCTCAGTAAAGTGCTACATTTAGATTAGTGTGTTTGTAAAGAGTCATTTATTAGATTGTTATATTAGCTTTAATTTTAATTTGCATGCTTTTATTGGAGCACATTAGCCCCATAACATCACTCTAAATTAAATGTTGGTTTTAACATTTCCTTGTTTGTTTGTATTTTTAAATCTGTGCACTGTTGATCTTATGTTATTAGTGTTTCATCAAGAGTAAATCTGAATGGAATCCCTGATTTGGCATGGTCATTCCAATGAGATAACATTGGTGTATGTGAAAAACCCGATACAGTCCAATCATTCTATTAAATTTAAATTAGTTTCTTTTGGATCCCAGGCTAGTGACAACCCATAAAAAATTCAAATATACTATCGACATAACCTCTGAACTCAGACTGATTAGGAAAAAAGTACAGATGAAAATGAGTCTATGGAAGACCTTCTCCCATTTTTCTTTAAACAAAAGTGAAACATGAATTTGAAGAGTCCCAAACATGAAATTTACTGAATCCATGATGTCTCCCTTCGCTCACCTGACAATAATAGTACTTGGTGCTTATGTCACACCTGTCAAGGGATAGAGCCTCCTGAAATCGTTGAATCCAGGGATCTGTAGGAAGAGTTTGTTGCCCTGAAATGGAGGCATGTGTTACCTCAGAATGTGGTTAAGCTAATTGCAACCATATTGTGTGAATTCAGCCATCATGAATTAATAAAATAGAACACCTCCTAGTTAAGGGTTAATTTGAAAAAGCAGGATTTATGGGGGCAAGGTCAAATACAAGCTACAGGCTTGTGGTTTTTGCTAATCAAAATGGGAAGAGGGGAGAAAAGAGTAAATACATTGAGACTGAAAGAAAATACTTGGATGGAGACCTTGAATTTGAATGCCTGTGACATAGAAGTTCATTATGATTAAAATTGTTAGGAATGTTTTGTTGATAAGTGATTTATTGAAATTAGGAAGGTGATGATCAAGTAGGGGTCACTATAAGCTGTGTGTTTTGTAAGTAAAAGTGAATTATAAAAAGACTAGGTAATAGAGTCCACTTTGAAGCAGTTTTCCGAAACTATTCTGAGAAACTTTCCTGACACCATACTCCCCAGCGTGGGAGCAACCAGACATGGGTGACTTGCTGCTAATTACTCAATACCATCTCAGATCATAGGTAATTATTTTGGATTTCTAAGTGTAATGCTTCTGTCTGCATGTGCTTAAATCTAATAAATTTAAGTTTTAGGTAAGAGCACATTTACTTGCATCAATCTATCATCACCCAGAAGTACTGGGTTTCCATTGATTTATTCCTGATGCTGCCTGGACTGAAACAGTTAAGTTACCACTACTTTGGGTTTTGAAAACCCTGTGTAACAGAGTAGTGCCATTTCTCATGGTTCTTTGGACATTTGCACTCCAAAGTCAGCGTAGTTTTCCTTGCTGTACTGTTGTAGCTTTCTGCCTTTCCACCCAGGGCCGGCGACAGAAATTTGGGGGCCCCCTACTCTGATAGTTTGGGGGCCCCTCCAGCCCAGCCGGCCCCCCCCAGCCCAGCTGGCGCTCCCCCCCCCCCAGCTGACAGCAGCCCCCCCCCCCCGCCCAGCCGGCGCTTCACCCACAGCCCAGCCGCCCCCCCCCCCAGCCCAGCCGGCGCTCCCCCCCCCCAGCTGACAGCGCCTGGGGGAGGAAGCCCAGCCGCCCCCGCCCAGCCGGCGCTCCCCCTCCCAGCTGGCCGCAGCGGGAGCGAGAGCCCGGGAGCAGCGTGAGCCGCCCTTTCTCCCCCCCGGACTGAGCCGCTGACGCCAGCTGGGCTCACTGCTCCGGCCGGGGACAGGTGCGCTCGTCCGGAGGAGAGCCGCGCTGGATGACTACAGGTAGAGCTGTACCGGGGCCCCCCTAAAGTGCGGGGCCCGGTACAGCTCTACCCGTAGTACCCCCCTGTCGCCGGCCCTGTTTCCACCACTCCTCCCCACTCTGTCTGTGGAACCGGCAGAGGGAGAGTTACTACCATCCAGAGCAACAGTAACTGGAATATCATATGGCTATTTTCCAAGTCCTCTCCATAGCAGCCAGGCCATACACACCTTTTTGTGCTATATAGTGGCAGTGCTGCATAAGTGGCAATAAGGGAACTCATGGTAGCTCCTGAGTGAAGGGAATGTGTATCTTCTTTCCCCTTCCATGTGAACATGTGATTATACATATGATCCCCCCACCTTGGTTTTCTCCAGTGAGGATTGGCTTTCTCTTCACTTGCCACGTTGTGAAGCTTCATATAGCAATAACTTCATTTACTGGAGAAGATGATCATTAACAAAAGGCCCCCCTGGCTCTGGTTTCAGCTAACTAGCCACTCAAGAATTCAGCAGATGTTTCTGCCTTTCAAATGACATGAACTTCATGGGATGATTTCCTTTCCCTGAGGAAGCTATCCAAGAGCCAGACTTTCCCTACACAGTGGCAGGCACAATGTGCTAACCTGCCCTGAAGCCCCACAATTTGAACTACCATATTGTTCTCAGGAGCTTGCAGGGACAATTATATTTTCTCTTGTGAATCTTACAAGAAATGCATACAGGCTGTAATTTCAACATGAAAAAAGAGTCTCTCTCACATAGATTATCATCAGCAGCACATAAGAGACTCATTTGAAATTCTCCCATAATTGTAAAGGGCCCCTTGAGAAGAACAAATAAGCCCTGCCATGTTTCCTAATCTCACTACACTAGTTGTACAGAGCAACATTCACTCCTAATGATGACACAAAAGCTGCTGTAAGCTTTTCTTTTGTGATTCCGCTGCTTAAATCAGCTATTATTCAGTTATTCCGTCCTAACGGTGGAGAATCATTTTTGTGCTTTTCATTCTTCCTCCCAGAGGGCAACAGATGTAATAACTTATTCCCTGACTGGCACATTAAAGCTTGAAAAATTAATGCAGTGCTGCTGAGATTTCCACTTTCAATGGAACTTAGACTGCCAAGCTTTGAATTTCAGTGAGAAAGTATTAAGTAATAAAAAGCTTATTTTAAATTTGTTAATGTACTTGTCTGTTTTAATGCCTTTCTGAGTTTTCTGCAAAATAAGAATTCCAGTAACTAATCTTCCTTAATTTCTTTTCTTTGTCTGCTTCTCCTCTGCAGTCTGGGTTTGGTTCATACTCCCATATCATCCGGAGCGTCTAGTGCCAGAAATCTAAACACCATTATTAACTCTATTTTATTTTAATGGGTGTTTTTCCATCAGAATGTAATGGCAAATTAATACCAACATACCAGCAATGTTCCTTAGCACAATCACTCCAGTTACCAAATCTTCTTGTAAGCAATTTATCCGGCATGGCACTCCACGAAGTGCAAGTCTGATGTTTGGCACTAAGTGCTCATGTCCATCCCTTAACCCAAAAATATCTCCCTCAATTTAGTGAGAGATGTACCTGGTGTGGAAGTATTTCACCCACATTTTATTGGGTTAGCTCATATGCACAGTTGAAGCAGCTTACAGAACAAACAATACGGTTACTATCATGCATGTTGTCTGGGGGTAATGGTAGCTGTGCATGAGGAACAGAAATACAAGGTTTACCACAGCGCATCAGATCAGTGTCACATTGAGTTAAATATTCTGTCTAGGAGAGGAGCTTGCAACAGATATTACAGAGAATGATGCAAGAGAATTGAAATAGGCAAGTATAGCATAGAGGAAGTATCTTGCTAAGCTCTCAGTGATTAGTTTATGTCTTGAAACATGCAAACATATAGCCCTTACAAACTTTAAGTAATCCTATGTATGGTATCTATGCATGTTCTCCTTATTCTTATAAATATCCCATAAACCTTTTATCATGAGATTTATAAATCATGCTGTGGTGTAGGTACTTATATGTCACTCATAGTATCTGAGCATGTCACATGTATTTTTCCTCAGAACATTACTGTCAGGTAGGGAAGTCCTATTATTCCCATTTTACAAATGGGGAACTGAGCCACAGAGAATGTGTCTACACTGCAATAAAACACCCATTACTGGCTGTTGTCAGCTGACTTGGGCTCATGCCATGCAGCTGTTTCACTGGGATGTAGACATTCGGGTTCACAGGTCCAGAACCCAAGCACCAGACCAAACCCAAATGTCTATACTCCAGTAAAACAGTTTCTTAGGCAGAGCCCCATGAGCCTGAGTCAACTGCCACAGGCCAGTTGTGGGTGTTTAATTGAAGTAAATACCTACCCAGTGAGGCTAAGGGCCACAGTTCCAATGGAACTTAGCTCTGCAGAAAATGACTGGGATTCACAAAGCCTGAATTAGGGACTCACCACAGGCTTTCTGCACAATGAATGGAAGGAGATAGGTGTCTGAGAATCAGATTCACAAAAGCTCCCTGCCTAAGCTAGCCAGTGGGAGATGTTGAGGAATGGTATGTGTGAAGCCCCACACTTCTACCCTGAATTCAGGCTAGAGGGAAGTAGCACCCTTTCCTTGGGATATCCAGCTGCAAACCCTCTTCTGGAGTAAGATGCCAATGCTGTTTTTGCAAGAAGCTGGAAGAGGGGAAGGGGGAATTTCCTCGTAACTTTTAGCCCAGTGGGATGTTGGAGACCTGTAATTGAAATCTCTCCCCCGCCTCAGGGGGAAAAGGGATTTGAATAGGGATCTTGTATTTCTCAGGTGAGTGCCCTAACCCCAGAGCTATGGGGTATTCTGATATGGGGCTCCCTCAATTTATCCAGTTGAAGCTGTTGCACTGTGGATAAATAATGTCATAGGAGCAAGGAGAGAGCACAAGCAGTGCCTAGTCCCCCAGCTCCAAGACTTTCATTAGTTTTCCAAAGAATGTCCCAGTGTGGCCCAGTAGTTACAGCACCCTTAGCCACAGAGGGGACTTAAACGGGGAGAGGAAGGGAGTTCCCACATCTGATGTGAGTGCCCTAACCACTGAACTAAAGGTTATGAGGGAGTTCCTCCTCCCTCCCCACCCCTGCTGGCTGTTTTGTGTAGCTTCACAATGTGGCAAGTGAAGAGAAAGCTAATCCTCACTGGAGTAAACCAAGGTGGGGGGGATCATACAGGGACCTAGTACACTAGCTGAGCTCTGACTCTGATCAGGCCCTGCAAATTTGTTAGGTGGAAGAACACTTATTTCCCCCTGGTTTGTGCATCACTCTGGGGTTTAGGTCTCTGGACCCCTAGAGTGATAGGGAACATTCACTCCAAGAATTTAGGTACCTAAAGAGAGGTTTTGTGCATAGCAATTGGCCTAAGTCCCTTTGCGAATCTAGCCTGTTAGAGTTAAATTTAGAGGACTGGTAAGACTACAGATAACCCAGACTCAGTCAGTTTATGAATCAAATATTATTAATGAAAGATTAGTCAGTATGATACAGAAAGGGAAATACATTAGCAATTCAGGAAAGCAGTCTGACAGTCCAATCCATTCCAACTATCCTTCAGAAACTCACCCCTTTATATACCATATCTGTTTATGAAAAAGAGACTAATAAAATTCCTTTCTCATGACCTATTGATCCATGGAGTTCCTTTCGTAACATCTCAATTTATATAACTGATAAGCTAAACACAACTGTCAAAAAGTCATTATCTCATCAATCACAGAAGACACCTGAAACAACAAGTATTCCCTTCTTGGTTCCTAGGCACTTAGACCCATTTTCTAAGGGTTTATGGGCCAGAGAAAGAAGTCAAAATCTATTAATCAACACCACATTAAGATTTAGCCTGATGACAAAGGATTATAGATACAGACTGTTATGAGACTTTGTTTCATCTGCTATCCAAGTTGCTTACAGGAAGTCTGTGGTGGAGCAGGGACCTGAATGTTGGTTTCCTACATCCTACACCATTCCCCTAATCATTGGACTATCCTTCCTTTGTGGGATACCTACACTCACGTTAGCATGCTATCGTAGACTATAAAGTTAAAACTAAAAATACTGGGAAGTATACTTCTCCATGGGAATTATAACAACAAAAAGAATAACTGAGTAAGGTGGGAAGAATTAGCCCAGTTTTGACCAGGAGATGGGGTGATAGAGGTGGGAAAGGCCAGAATATGCACTATTCCTCATATGAAAATATAGCAGAATTTCTATTAAACTATAAAGGTAACATGAATCTCTGATGCAAAATTTGTTTGTATATTAATCAGTTTAAGTGTCCAGTTGCCCCTCCCCCAAAAAAGAAAATAAAATGTAAATACATTGGTTCAAAATGTTTTAGAAAATAAAGAAACTCCAGCACCTATTGCACAAATATTGTATAACATCACTGAGTATCTGAACTTGGCTTACTAAGCTGCTGCTCCTTGTGTTCTCCATCTGTGGGCCAGGGACCAGTCATTAACCACACATAGTGTCAACTTGTCCACTTTCTCCTGTATGTGGCTACTTAGCTCTCTCCTCCTCCTCCACTAAAAATCCTTGAGTAATTTCTCCATTGTCCTGCAGGCAACTGTCTCTCTCCAAGATGTACTGAATGTGGACTGTAGACTTCCCATTTTTAATTTCTGGTCATACCCACTCCTTTATTCCATGGAGAAGGAGCTCCATTTCCTTAAAAGCTGATTTTTTCTGTTTCAGCATTGCTCATCTTAAAAGAGTTCAATTCAGAGTTTGAATCACCAGCATCAAAGACACCCTCCTGTTCAGAAGAAGCCCCAGCAATCAGGCAGTAAGAAGTGGGATGGTTTCTAACAAGGGTAACAGTACCTCTAGACCTGGAACATGATTTAATAAGAGTATCCTTTCACGTGTTAAATAGCTGCAGAGGTGTAGTCAAGTGAAGCTCTTGTTGTTAGCCAACCACCGCATAATCATGTGAGATTACCTGATACTCACTTTTTAGGCCCCTAATTCTCCCCGTGAATTGTATAAGAAGCCTGGGCATCTAATTTGGGGGTGTGAATTCTACTTGGCAGGAGGGCACTGCTCATCATTGCACCACCCACAACCTCCTTGCAAATCTAGCCCTTACAAGTCTAAGTCTTATTGAAAGTCCATTGTACATTTTACATCTCCTTTGAAAGGGACTGTGTAAATCACTTAGGTACAGATTTTTAAAGTTATTTAGGTATTACTGTCCTGAGTGTTACATTGCCCACCTGACTGAGGAGACTAAATCTCATTTTGAAGAGGGATTTAAGAGTCTAAATCCCAAAGTACCATTTAAAAATGAGATTGAGGAGCCTTATTCAGCTAGGCATTGCAGTGTTGAGTGCAGCAGCACCTACGTACTTTTACAAATCTGCACCTAAGGGTCCAATGCACCTGCCATTGAAATGAATGGTAAATCTCAAAAGATCACTGATCCTGCAGAGGAGGGATAGCCTAACTGAGGTATGCCCCCCTGAGAGTTCTGGGAGCATACAGTATAGTAATTCCTTTATGATATTTATTAAGGAAAGTTTCCCACTGCAAAATTTTACCACGTTAGTAGGGATGTGCATTGATAGTCATGTAGATTTATAAGCACCAACCAAAAGCTCCAGGCCAATATGAATTAATTAAATCACAATATTATTGATAAACACATTCACAAAATGACCTAAACATCACCTCTGGAACACAATCTGGAGCCCCTCCCAACAAATCCATAAAGCAAAAACCTATATAATCACTTAAGGTTTGTAAAGTGCAATAAAGATAAAAATGTCTAGCTATGGCTGCATTCACCAAACTTTAAAAAAAACAGGTGTGCTCTTCCCCCACCCCTCCCCAACTTGACACATGCCTCCACAAAAATGAAATCAACTCCACTCCCTTAAGCTATATGGTGTTAAAGGTTGGCACAGGTATTTAGACATCCTTTGTGCTCCATTCCCCATCTAGTGCTTAATGCCTCCCTTCTCTGCCACCCTACACTTTGGGATATGCTGAGCTAAGGGGTGATACTCCAGAGTATCAAAAAATATCCTGCCACCATCCACATTTATATCTGGAGATTCTTAGTTCAGCTGGTCTTAACATCAGGAGAGAGGAGTCTCTATGAGCAGTGCCTTCCTACCTTAGGAAGGCTGTTTATAGGAGTGTCCACGAAATGGTGAGAACAGCCATTCTCAAACTGGTATGTGCACTACTGGTCAGACATGGGCAGCAATCGGGTTGAACACAGATTGATTTCAAGTATAGTGTCTGCATAATGATCCATTTTAATCCACTGATTAAAAACTATGAAAACAGCAGGGATAGGCTGACTGACTTATACTGTGGATGGATGGAGCTGGTATCAAACCTTTCTCTTCTCTTTTTTGCCATTTAAAAGAGAGAGAGAGTGCACAATTGGACTATCTCCTGTCCCCTATTTTATCTTAAGGTCTAATCCAACTCTCACCAAAATTAAAAAAAAAATCATTGATTTAGGTGGGATTTGGATTTGGCCCTAAAAAGCTTTGCCATTGTAGGTAATAGAGCTTTTTTTTTGCAAATTATAACTAAGGTCTGTTGTAGATTAGTCTTATCAGAGATGACAGTTTATCTTCAGTCAATTGTTTTCTTACAGATTGCAGTAATTTGTGATCGTTGATGCTCGTAACAATGTTCATTCTGTCTTGCATTGTTAATAGTTCTGTATTTTTCTTAAGTCCAACAACAATAATTATTAAAAAGATTAAAAGAGCATAAAATGTCTAATATGTTGGGTAATAATTTAAATCCTGTTTCCTAAACTAACAACTGAATTAAGATAATTCTGCTTACCACATGCTGCACCTTTTTTGACTGATATAAAACACTACAAGGACATATGCCAGAATTTTCTAATTTTGGTCCCTAAAATTAAGCACATAATCCATTTCTAGGCCCCAAAATAAATTGTGTGATTGTCACAGATCTTGCAGGGTATAAATCCAGTTTAAGCAGAGGAAATGCCTTTGTTCTGATTTTCCACTATCTGCGATCTAAAATGCTGCCATTCTGATCTGGTATCATTTGGCGTTTACTTTGTATAAGTGTAAACAACTATTCAAAGTGTAAGGCAGTGGGGTATTGGGCCCTTCTCATTTTTTAAAAAAAGACTCTGTCATTACTTTTTTTCTCCCCCAATGTAATGCAACATTTATTAAGTTTGTTCTACTTGTTTATAAATTATCTACGTGGACTCTAATCATTTAACACTGTTTTGACTTGCTTCCAGCATTAAGTTGTTCATGCCTTAGATTTAAAATAGCTGTTCACAGCAAATCAATTCATCCCTTGAAGATAGATGGAAATACCATCAAAAGGAAAGTGGTTTGTTTGTTTATTTAATTTCAGTCTGTGAACTAATTCTAAACTGAGGGACAGAAGGAATATGCACCAAAATAGCTTCATTGAGGGGTTAGACTAGATGACCCATGGGTCCCTTCTAACCTTCTATGATTGAGAAGCCACTTAATATCCATGTTATAGGAAAAACACCAGGATAAAGATTTAATAGTAAAGAGGTATGATAAGAGAAAGAGTGTTAGTAACTGGTACATTCTGAAAGGAGTATGAACTCTTGTTGCTGTCCTGGGGACACCTCTACCTAGTGTGCAAAGTTTTATTCCCTTGATGCCTTGGGGAAAGAGGGAGAGACTGCCTCATCCAGAGAGCGGGGGCAGACTCAATTCTGGGGAAAGGAGTGAGATTGCTGCTGTGGAGATCTGTCCATATCAGGAGCTGCTGCTGAGAGCTTGCAGGGGCTTTAATCAAGCAGGGAGCTTCAGAGGCTGTTGGTGGCTTCACTGGAGCCAGGCAGAGACGGTTGCTGTGCCTAGAGCTGACTGAGGTGGGCCTTCAGTGCTGGAACTGTGAGTAACCCCCACTGTTGCTTGGGAAAGTACTTCCAAGGGAAGGGGCACAGTAGAGAGACTGAGTCTGAGGACAGCCAGAGTGATCTTCCCATCGAAACAGGACTGAGAGCTGCTGGCATTGGGTGGGGCCAACTCCAGTCATCAGAGGGGTTTTGCAACTTGTTACCTTGGCAGGACTGATTCAACAAAGTGCTGCAGATCTTAAAGTGCGCCCATGCGTGTAAGTGTCTAAGACTCTGAAAACCAGAACAGGGTATACTCCAGGGTGGGATAAATAGCAGCAGTGTAAATCCCAGTTACATAAGTTTCATTTATTACTGTATGATATATTTGTTAATTGATTTTATTCAACTGCCCCCTTTGGATTTAAATTAGTAATGACATTTAATCTTAGTCTGTTATACCTTGATTATTTTTAAATTAAGTAAAGGTATGTTAACTCTTAATTTAAGTATATTGGATGTATATTATTTATAACTGGTATTTTTGAGTTACACCCATGCCACAGATGATATTATTATTTAATATTAGAATAGGTTTATTCCTGGAGTTTCCCAAGGCATGCCATTGTGTGTGTACAGGGGCCAGCCAGGTGGAAGCACCACCAATTTCAAATTCCTTTAGAAGTGAAGGGTGAATAAAGGATTCCCACCTATCCAACATCACCACTGGGATACTCAGGATCTTCTTTAATGTCAACAACATCAGGCATGTTTTATAGGAATTCATTATGCCATTAACATGAGTGTTGCCTGCTCCTGAGTAACCCAGGGAGGAAAGGGGGGTTCCAATACCCAAATCTATATCCCCTTCATTGGTTTGGCCCTTTGGTTTACCTCAACCTTCACAGCCACTGGCTTTTCTATAACTTCCTTCAACTCAGTATATCCAAAGTGACAGTCATGTCACTCAGAAGAAGAGCACCTTCAACCAGAATGTCTCAGACCAATGGTGGGCGACCTGCAGCCAGTGGTCCACACGCAGCCCCTCAGGGTAATCCACTGGCGGGCCACGAGGTAGTTTGTTTACATTGACCGTCTGCAGGCACGACCACCCCCAGCTCCCGGTGGCTCCGGTTTGCTATTCCAGCCAATTGGAACTACGGGAAGTGGTGGCCAGCCCGTCCCTGTAGCCCACACCACTTCCTGCAGCTCCCATTGGCCGGGAGCAGTGGACCACTGGAAGCTGTGGACGGCGGTGCCTGTGGAAGGTCAAAGTAAACAAACTGTCTTGTGGCCCACTAGCGAATTACCCTGATGTGCTACATGCGGCCTGCGGGCCACATGTTGCCCGTCACTGCCTCACACTCTGGGCTGGTCTTCACTAGGGGTGGCGATCGGCTGAAGATACGCAACTTCAGCTACACTAATAACGTAGCTGAAGTCGGCGTATGTGCAGCCAACTTACCTGCCGTCCTCATGGCGGCTGCGGGCGGCGGCGCGCTCCCTTGTCAACTGCAGCTTGCGCCTCTCAGCGAGCTGGAGTTCTGGAGTCGACGGGGGGGGCGCTGCTGGCGATCGATTTATCGCATCTTGATAAGACGCGATAAATCGATCGCCAAAAGATCGATTTCTACCTGCGGTAGTGAAGACAAGCTCTCTGTCTTCCTGTCTCCCAGATTTAGCTGGGATATTTGTCTGAGTGCAGAAATGGCTTCATTAATGCTTTTGACCAAAACTGAAAGATGAAGAAATAAGGGTCTCTAAAACATGGGCAAAATGGAATCTACTTAAATTATTCTTTCTGAACCTGACACCACTTAGAGGGCCAGTTCCTCAGCTGCTATCAATGGATATGGCTTCCATGAATGGCATGTAAACACCAGCTGTACTTTCTAAAGATCATTTTATTTTCTTCTAAAACTGGTAGAGCAAAATAATGTGCACTTTGAACTATGGCCCATGGAGCCATGCTGATTTACCTCACAGGCTTTTCCATAACAAATTCAAATATCGCTGGCTCTGCTTAAGCCTGGATATTTGTGAAAACCACTCCCATCGCCAGAAGAACCCAGGATGGACAGGAAAAATCTTCACGAGTCTGCTTATTTTTCATCTAAACCTTAAAGTCTCCGGAGAATAGCAAGTAGCACATCTCAACAAGCTTGTGTTCTATATCACCCAGCTATCAGCAATATTAACGCAGCCACTACAGTTGTTACCCAAATCAGAAATTACTTTATAAGTCAGCAACTATTGATTGCTTTGTAAATTACATCAGCTTTGTTTTCAGCACTTCTCACAATAAAAACCAAAAGAGATGTAATCTCATTTCAGTTGTAAAATAAAGATGAGTATAGTTTTTTTAACATCTCCCCCCCACCCACATGCAATACAGAGCTATATAAAATATACAACATATAACTATGTTCTGTTTTTTTCAAATCCCAAAACTAGAAATGTTAGGAAGAATATTAGTGTGAGAATTATTTTGATGTCAGTGTTATAGAGAAGAATAAAACAGCCTTTAGAAACTGTGTTTGCATTCCACCAACTTGTTTATTCAAACATTTACAATGTATGGGGCATTAGGAAATAACTTACCTTTATTAGACTTTCTGTGAGGATGCTATAAATCACTGTTTTCATTTGGAGAGCATTATTACAAGAGTGATTTAACTGAAGAAATTCCTCCTCATGGCCCATAGGAGTGAAAGGTTAATGGCATAATGAATTCCTATAAAACAAATAGTGAACTTTTACCATCCTTCAGCCAGCAGATGGTAAATTAGTAGGTAATAAATTGCATAAGTAATCTGCATTCACAGGCCAATAAATAATATTCAGAGGCTAGTTTTGTTTGCTCTAGGTGACAGTGCATTAGTGTGACTATACAGTTGCACCGCACAATAGAAAAGATATAATACATAGACTGGAGTTGATATTGCAGAACCCTGACTTTTAACACTGATACATGCCTGATATTACCAGACGGACATATCCAGAATATTATAACAACATTCATAAACTTTACATTTCACCGTGAAAAAGAACAATTTCTACATGTGGCAAATATATATTCTTGTGGTCCTTTTAACGTGTGACAATTACTCTACTATCATATTACCACTGTTGGCATTTCACTTCGGTAGTGTGGTGACTGGGAGAAAAAATGTTAATATGCAGCAGTGTTCACAAGGGGAAAAATCACCCTAAAATAATCCTGACTCTTGCTGAGAAAGTTAAACTTATCAAGCTATTTTTATAAGGAGGGTTGTTAATTATCCATTGAATCTGCAAGAGTTACACAACTGAAAATGTGTTGATTCTTTCAAGTGATATGAAATCATGTTGCCTTTCAGTGTAATTAAATCAACATTCTATTTAAAAAAAACACGTTTAAGTAGCATTATTTTTATACACAAAAATAGATCAACTTCCTTCTTGGTTTCTACTCTAAAATATTTATTAGAAATGGTAAAAATGTTAAATATATTTTCTTTCCACTGATGAAGTACAGAGAAGATCTTTGAGGAATTTTTTGTTGCTACTGCTGATGCTTGTTTAGTGATATATACCAGGATTTCTGCAAATCAACTGAAAAGTTGGTGAATTGAATGCTGCTTCTGGAAGTATAAGAAACATAGTTAGTTTCTGTCCACGGGCAATAGGAGCTGCTGGCAGTAAATTGAAGCTTTAGGATATGATTTTTATTCATATTCACTCAAATAGGAGAGGCCCAGATTTTTAAAAGTATTTAGAAGTTGCTCCGCTCAGTGCTGTAATGCCTTAAGACCAGATCCTCAGAGGCATCTAAACCCAGCTTTTAGGCATGACTGGTATTCATGTAACTTGTGTTCAGATGCCACCAAGCTCTACAGGTGCCTATGTTTCAACTGTTAAATCCCGAGGTACCTATATTTCAATGGCTGGCCAGACACACAGTTACCCAACTCCTGATACATCCCAACCACTTGGCATTTAGCTCATGCGTAAACCCAGTGGGATTAATAAAGTAGACATTCCTCATCTTTCTTGCCCTCAAGGACTGATGCAGTAGGTATGCTCTGGGAGTGCCTAAACCTGTCCAAGGAGGTGGTGGTAGTGGCACCCCTGTAACCTTTAGCGTTTGCTTAGAACACTCAACCTCTGAGTGGGCTATCTGGGTTCATCCCAGCCTAATGTAGAGCAGGGACTTGAATTTGGGTCTCCCACTTCCTACCAGAGTGCCCCAACCCCAGGCTGTGACGAATTCTGGAGGCTGAGATTTCTCAGTCTTTCCTGCTGGACTGTTCCAAAGTGAATTAATAATTAGTCACTGGATGCGGGTAAGAGCCCTAACCACATACTATAGAGCCATTTTTCTCTCTGGCCCAATAGATATTTAACTATTCCTTAAGTTCCTTCTCCTTGGGTTTCCCCCCCCCCCCTTGAAAAACAGCTGACCTGTCTTAGGGACCTAACTCCAGAAGATGGTTCATAATTGTGAACTCCAAGTGGAGAGAGATGCCCCCTCCAGTCTGCAGTTAGGTTCCTAATTCCTTTGAGTGGGGCTGAGGCCACACTCTTCTCTTCATCAGTTTCTACTGGCTGGTTTAGGCAGCCCTCAGCAGGATGGCTTTTGTGAATCCCATTCTTAAGTGCTTAACTCTCCCCTGGACTTTGTTAACTCTCCCCTGTCTTTCTGTACAAAATCTGGGTGCCTAATTTAGAGTTGTGAATTCCAATAGACAGGCATTACAATTCCAAGCATTGCAATGACTATGACCCCCTGTGAATCTTAAGTCTCATTGAACTTACATCTCATTGAAAGTTGAATACCTTTAACAATCTGGTCTAGTGCTTCTGAAAAATCTCACCCTCAGGGTCAAACCCTACACAGTGCAGAGCACTCCAGCTATGAGCCAGCAAAGAACTTAATTTCCTTCACAGGTACACTGAGTTCAAATAATTTCAAGTTTCTGTTGTGGATTGATTTGAAACTTCATAAGACAAACACATGAAAATATATTGGGCCAGGTCATTAGCTGAAGAAACTATGCTAATTTACACCAGCTGAGTATCTGGCCATTCTTGTAGGCAATAATCCTGCACTGGCCAAAACTATAACTGGGTTCAATAAAGAATTAAATAAATTTCTGGAAGATATGTCTGTCAATGGCTATTAGCCAGGATGAGCAGGGATGCAACAAGACCATGTTTTCACTGTCACTATCCTGTCTTTGCTAGAAGCTGGGAGTGGGCAACAGGGGAACGGATCACTTGATAATTGTTCTGTTCTGTTCAGTCCCTCTGAAGCACCTGACACTGGCCACTGTCAAAAGACAGGATACTGGCCTAGATGGACCATTGTCGGACCCAGTGTGGCCATTCTTATGTTCTTATGCCCTGGCTAGAGATGAACTAGCTTGCCAAAGAGTATTTTCCATCTCTAACTCCTATGATTCTATAGTGTGATGATATTATTTAGTCTTAAGTAGCATTTTATATCTTCAGCATGCTGTGCCAACAATATGCACAATTAACTATCTATTATAATTTCAATAAATGGTAATATATATTTGATGAGAACAAGATTTCAGACTATTCTCTTCTCACACTAGGTTTACACTGAAGTAACTCTAGTGAGTCCTGTTTTGCCCTGATATATGTCAGATCAAAATCGGGGACAAATGCGTGTTTCCTGTTCACAGCACTGATGGTATAAGAAAGATAAAACTAAAAGCCAGCAGTGTTTTCTTATTTCACTTATTAGGGGAAAAAATACTTTTCTTGAACTATTGAAGAAGACCAACCTAGAAAACAGTATGGTTATGCTGTTGCTGAGAGCAAAGAGTTATTGTAGAGAAGAGACAAGGAATGTCATAGCTCCCCAGGGTTGTGTGTGTGTGTTTCTTTGTATTTTTTAACTGTATACTTCATTCTCTGTTTTCTGTCTTATGAGCCAGTTAAGCCCATGCTTGCATTGGGTAAACTAACCAGAACAATGCCACTATAGCCGGCAACATTCCAAAAACAAAATACTTGTAGGTGAACAGTGTGACTCTCTGTACCTTAGGGGAACACCCTACACCCCCATGTTCATCTTTATAAAATATCAATGCAACGTTTGTTATGTTGGGTGTCTTCGGAAGACTCATAATTCACTGAACATAGTTGTTATAGTAATGATATAATAATTGTTACAGTAATGTTATAATAAAGTTGTAGGTTATAATTTCATGTGTATAGTTATGAGGCTGAAAATGTATCTTCATGGCTTAAAGCAAGCCCAGGCAAAAGCTCTCCAAGAACAAAGAGGCAGTTCACAAGATATCAGGGCATGGATGGGACAAACCCAGCCTAACCTCATAGAAACAATAGACACTACCCTAGGCAGCAACAAAAGAACCTGTTAGACCCTCTTTCCTTTGGGCATTTTGGGACTGTGATGAGGTAATGCTCACTTGACTCTGAAATGGGGGTCAAAGCCATGAGGAAAGAAAGGACATGATAAAAGAGAAAGACATTTGCCATGGTCTCTCTTTTCCACCTACATCTACAGACACCACCACCAACAAGCATCTGAAGCGCTGATTAAAGTAGAGAGCCTGACTGAAAAGTAAGAAGCCAGCCTGTGGTGAGAAGCATCTAAGTTTGTAAGGACATTGAAAATGTTAAGATCAATTTAGAATGCATTTTGCTTTTATTTCATTTGACCAGATCTGACTTGCTATGCTTTGACTTATAATCACTGAAGATCTATCTACATTTGCTAATGTCATTCACTTGCAAGTAGCTGGAAGCAGCTTACATGCCAGAGGCTGTGCGGGAACAGGTATGGAGGCTCTCACAGCAGAGCAGGGTAAGGCTGGCTCCCAGAGGATTGGAGTGGTCTGGAGCAGTGTTCTGCTAGGCAACACCAGAGGGGAATGTCACAGACTAGGCCAGCCATAAAGAGCCATTTTACTGAGAGAAAGTCAGGAAGGAGAATCATTTGCACATTGCAGTCTGTGTTAGGCTAAGCTGAAAGATTTTTGAACATGTTGTGGAATTGCAGAGAATTTAAAAGGTGGTCCTAAGGGTGTTATTCAAAAGCTATAGTTATGAGTGCTAACCTTTCTGTTTCCTAATCATACAACTACAACGGTGCAGTTGTTGGAATGGATAGTGACATTTTAAGAGAACTTGAACTGCCTCTACTCACCTCTTTAGATAGACAACATATGAAGCAGGCAAAGCACAACATGTCATAGCTTTTATTTGCTAACAAAAAGGGCATTTAGGAGAGTTGCAATATGTGTACTTAAAATGAAACGATTCATAAAATATGCTATCCCTTCTGCACTGCTTTGAAAATGTAGACCTTACTGTTTTGCCTCTTAGGAAGATATCTGAATAGACTTCTGGGATATTGCCTGGCTGTCTGGTTAATTTTTCATTTTGTTGCTGCTAGTGTGTCTGCTTTTCAGAGTGGGTCCTAGGTGTGTGTGTGTTTGTGTGTGTTTTGAGGCGGGGGGGATCAAAACCCTTGGCATTAGTTTTTGGTTTAGAGATTATTTCTTTTATCAGGTTTCTCACTGTTTTGATATATGCAGTAGAAACATGACTTTCTATAGCAGCCTTATACAATAATTTCACAAAGGCCTTCCAAGGAGAGCAAGGTAGAGATGCAGATTTAATTAGGATCTTCCTAATCCAGAGAAATTAATGCAGCTCCAAAGTGGCATAAGAAGTGCGTGTAATTAACTGTAAGTATATTAATATGGTACTATATTAAGAGTACACTATTTGATTGTTTGCAGTTGTAAAACTCCCATGACCATAGAACCTGGGCTTAAGAGGAACATAAGTACCCTCTTCTCTTCAATTACAGCCAGCTCCTTAAAGTGGATTACCTAGCCCAGCGGTTCTCAAACTTTTGAGACTGCGACCCCTTTTCCAGCTGGGTGGGCGGGGTGCAACCCCTCCAGTCCCCGCCGCAGGCGAGCTGCCGGCTGCCCCCCCCCTCCATCCCCACGGGCGGGGTGGGGGGGCTGCCGGCTGCGCTCCGTCCCCCCCCCTCCGCCGCGGGCTGCCGGGTGCGCGCTGGTCCTCCCCCCCCCCCCGCCACGGGCGGGCTGCTGGGTGAGCGCCGGCCCCCCCCTCCACCCGGGCCGGGCGGGCTGCCCGGTGCACCCCGGTCCGCCTGTTCCCGCTGCGGGTGGGCTGCCGGGTGCGCGCCAGCCCCCCTCCACCCAGGTCGGGTGGGCTGCTGGGTGCGCCCCGGTCCGCCTGTTCCTACCGCGGGCGGGCTGCCGGGTGCGCGCCGGCCTCCCCTCCCCGCCCCATCGCCGCGAGTTGCGGCGGCAGGAGCTCGCGACCCCCCGGGGAGCGCTTGGCGACCCCCCCCAGGGGGTCACGACCCCCAGTTTGAGAAACCCTGACCTAGCCCCTTCAATTAGACACAGGAGCTCAGGCCTTAGAACTGGTTTAACACTCCTGTCTTGGAATCCTGCCCTCAGACACACACACTTGATGCTCACACATGGTCTCTTGGATGCCTACGATCAGACCCAGCTGCTAGGATGGCATTGTGCCTGCTTACACAGTGCAGTGCCAGTTTCACTTGGGTGCCAAGCAAAATGAGTTTAGGTAGGCAGTTTGCAAGCAGCATCTCATTTATAGGAAGTCCCTCCTCTGTGACAGCACTGACACGCTGATGCCAAATGCCTCTTTATATTTGATCACATCTGTTGCCGCTATAGTGCCAAGAAAGAAATACCTAAACAGAGGGGGAAAGGAAGACAGGAATCCTAGGTAGTTATGGCTGCCAGATGACTGACTGTGTTCAAATATAAACCCATTAAGATAATATAGGATATCAAAATCTATGTTAAAAAAAAGAGCACATCTCCAAAAGAGTCTGTTAAGGCAAATTCACAAGTGTTGACATCATGAGATAGGGGGGAAAGGTAGTAGAGACAAAACAGTTTTGCATGCATCCTAAGGAGGGTGAAAGCACCTGCAGACATATCACTCCTGCAGGTGCTCTCGCTTTAGTTTATACTGAGTACAACTAGAGAAGTTCAGAGTTAGCTGAAGCTAACCCAAATCTTCCTCTCTGCATTCAAAAGTGTACATAAAATCTAGGTTTCATAGTCTTGGTCCCAATAAAAATCCCTAGGCCGGCCTGCCTATCTATGCATATGTTTATATTCTGTTCATCGCTGTGGTGGCTGAGCTCATTAGTATATTTACTCTTTGAATATGTAAAGAATTCCCTACTCCAGAACTCATCAGAAACCCTTAATAGCCTTTGAAACAATTAGCCCCTATATAGTAGACTCCAGGATTGGATTAACCAGGATGTGGATTAACCAGGATGTCAAAAAAAATAAGTGCAACTTGCAGGGCCGGTTCTGGCTTTGCTGCCGCCCCAAGCACACACAAAAACCAACCCCAGCAGGGCACAGGGCAGCCAGTGAACCAACAGCCCCTTCCCCCAGCACAGGGTAGTTGGTGAACCAACTCCCCCTCTGCACATTTCCCATGGATGGTGATTATATAGGATTTTATTAACCAGAATTAATTTTTTCCCTATCATCCTGGATAATAGAGAGTCTACTGTATGTCAAAACACTGCAGTCATGTAGAAAAGTCCTTCAAAGGCAATAGACATTAATTGTTTCAGTAAACAACTTTTTCTCTGACCCCCTTTTTCTCTGCCCTCTATTTCTAATGTGGTTCTAACACCCTTTACAGTCACCTGACATTAAATTATACTCTTCTGAAAAGCATTGGGGTAGATCCTCGGATGGTATATATCAGTGTAGCTCCATTGCCTGTAATTTGCTCTTATGATGTGTCCCCCCTGATCTCAGACCACTGACCAGTATTTTTGAAAGTTATGGAGAATTCCTAGTGTAAGCTATCTTCAAACTCCTCATTGACATCCTATGGTGTTTCGGGAATCAGTACAAAGCCTCTCTCTTTGTCTTCATGACTATCTATGTATTTACTATCCTCAATTTTTCTTACTTAGGCCCAGATTTATAAAGGTATTTAGGTGTTCGTCTGTTCTGATTAAAGAGTTTAAATAAAAATTTCAAAAGGGATTTAGGCACTTGATAGCCTCAATCCCACCAAAAGTCTTGCATGCCTAAATTCCTTTGAAAATAATATTTATACTCCTAAATCAGTTAGGCACTGCAACACCTACAAACCTTTAAAAACCTGGGCCCTAATTTTATTATAATTTGTTTTTGACTGTAACCCTCTGGATTGGCTAATCTGTATCGGGTTCTTTGTGATTCTCACTGCCTTTTCTAAATTATGTCTTTTATCTCCATGTTCCACTCCAGAGTCCACCCCTCTTTTCACACACAGTTTTACATCCTGAGGCTGAGTTATTCTAAGCCCTCAGTTCAAAAGGGTTTGGATGCCCAAATCTCCTTAAAGGAACTGAAGGTCCAAAGGTATTGGTATTTGGTATTACCAAAGGTAGAGGTATTGGAAAATCTCAGCCTGAACTTTTTTGAGTTTGACATTTCAATCCAGTTTATCTTTAGTTAAGATGCTACAAATAACTTTCACAGTAACATACTCATAGGGTCTTCCATTGATTATTTGTTAACATTTTATATTTAAAGAATCCTTGATAAAGTATCTTATTTCACATTGACATGTCTGTAATACATTTTCATGTGATTGCATTTTGTCTGATGGGTGATTAACAGATTAGGTGACAGGACCACACAGCATCACATCACTCAGTGTTCTCTCACCTAAATTGCTGATGAAAGAAACATGCCTAGTGATGGGAAGGGATCTATCGAAGATTTGCTTTTATTCCATCTTCCTATCTCCTTTAGTTGTGCTTTCTGCTCAACTGACACTGAGTGTATCGATCATTTATGAGTCTAAAATTGGGGTTTAATTTTCCTCTCATTTTCTAGATTTTCCTATGGTTTTATAGCCCTTTCTTTGGTAATTCACAGAGCCCAGCCTAATCATTCTGTGACTTGGTACTGATCCTGAAAACCAATGGTCCTACGAGAAGTCCATACAGGAAGGCCAGCTCCCTTGATCACACAATGCCTTAGCCAACCCTCATTGATGTTGAAAAAGTCATTAGGAGATCGATCAAGTCTATAGCATCATAACTGTCATAACACTTATCATAATTAGCATAGGTCACAGTTCAGGAAAGTATTTAAGCCTGTACTCAAGTCCATTCATATTCAAGAAAGCACTTAACATATGGTTAATTTTAAGGATGTGCTGGAGTTCCATTGTCGTCAGTGGACCCCAGCATGTGTTTAAAATTAAGAATATGCAGAAGTATTTTCTCAAATCAAGATAGTTGATAATGTTTTTAGTGAAAATGTTTACAAAATGTATCTTTAATGCAATTTGTATTAAAGAGCTGAACTGTCAATTATTGCTAGGTTTTTTTTCTTTTCCTTTTGTACACATTCCACTATTACAGGTGTGCTGCTGTTTTTATTTGCCAAACAAGTCTGATTTTATGATTCTGTTCATTTCACACCTGGCAACACAGAAAATGCAACGGTAATAAAGAGGAAACTCTGTAGTGATAAGTAAAATGACTTGAACCATGGTGGTGATGTGTGTTATTTTCTCAACCAGCAATAAGCTGTATATGAAGTTTCCAAGTCATTGTTTGCCTGAATGACATACTAGAATGTGCTTTACCAAAACATTACAGATAGTACGCATCATAACTATTGTGAGAAGAAAATCTAATAAAGGATGCACTCTAACACGATGGAGAATATATATATAGCAGAAGTCTTGGATTGTGATGTCAGCAAATTGAGAAAATTGTATATGAATTCATACTTATTACTTACTATAATAACTATAATTATAATAGGAATATCAGAGTATGTTTAGATCTGGAAAAGTGACTCCAAAAATGGCATTGTGTAGCTAAATGTTTATTGTTCTTCAGTCACTTCCATCTCAGTTTTGCTTAGCTATGAGTAAATAGTCTTTTTTTCCTATTTATTAGCCTTTCAGATAACTCTGAGATCTGCAAAACAAGTTGCATTTGTACTAGCTCAACAGTAGAAATGGGCCAAACCAAAATTTTAGACCAGAGCACGTGTGAAATATGCATCCAGATATGCATTTGGCTGTGAACAATGAATCTCAAGCCCATTTTTAACCAGCAGCAATAAATACTCTAGTGGAGGAATTCAGCTTATTATTCTGTTGAAACTGTGTTAGTCATAATAGAATCTGGCTCCTTCTTCCATAGCATTGCACAGTCGACAGAGTTAGCAAGAATAATGCCGAGGAACCATTAGGGTTGCCCAGGATCTGGTCCATGAAGTTTTGAGTTTTTGCAATGTTAAAATTAATGTAACAATGAGATGGTGAAGTTAGAGAGAAAGAGACTGAAGTATGGGATGGATATGGAGAGACAGGTCAGTATAAAAAGAAAATGCAGGTATCATCAGCATAAAAAGGATAGTTGAAGCCACATGAGTTGAAATGATCACCTAGAGCAAGGTTATAGAAGAGAAGGGGGACACTATCCCTACAAGGGCCATCCAAACCCCATGGAAGATAGCGGAAAATCATCCAAGTCTTTAGATTCTTGCTCTCCAGCTCTTCCCAGATTTCTTGAACAACTACATTGAAATATGTGTTTCTGTAGTTCTCCTTCATGCCTCTGGCATAAAAGGTGCCCCATAAAATTTATTTAGAGTTTTATGTTAATTTTCTTATGTTAATTTCTAATGGCTACTAGACAGGATGGGAAAGGAATGGTGTCCTTGGCCTCTTTTGTCAGAGGATGATGATGGATGGCAGGAGAGAGATCACTTGATCATTGCCTGTTAGGTTCACTTACTCCAGGGCACCTGGCGTAGGCCACTTTCAGTAGACAGGATACTGGGCTCGATGAATCTTTGGTCTGACCCAGTATGCCCATTCTTATGTTCTTATGTTCATTATGTTTATTACATTCTTTGTACAATTACTTGCTTTCCATGTGTTCTACTGCTACTATAACATATTAAGATTTCAATGAAATAACAGAAATAAGTGTTCTGGCATTAATTTCCAAGTTTCCTTTATTTGAGAATTTCTAACTTTAAAAATATTTAAAGAAGAAAGTCAAATATTGACTAAACAATTAGCAGAATTTTATTTTCTGAAGATTAGTGAAACTAATGTGTAAAATCCATAGAACTCTTCACAGACCTCTTTGCAAAATCATACTATGGAGAGCAGAGGGGCTGGGGAGCTAGAATTTGAACTATGTTTTGCAAATAGTAAATATTATAATTATTTTACCAATGACTTTGTTGTTTGAAGAAACCTACACATTTAATCTGAGGAAAAGTAGAAGTTATTTACAGCCAAAAAAATGTATCCTGGCAATTTTGTACTTCATTTTACATGGAGGGGTGGACCCGCAGAGGCTAACAAAAAAGTAGGAATAGAGGTAATCTTTTCTTTTAATTATATACCCATGTGCTTTATGTAATCAAAATGAATACTTCAATTTGTTACATATTTAGCTGGAGGAATACTGGACATATGGAATAAAATCCCTATGGGCAAACAATCTCACTCACCTGGAAAACAATGTGTGTGTTAATAGAGTAATTTGTTAATTAAAAATTCTAAAATGTCCACCAAAGCTATTTATTTCTGAGTTAGCACTTCCAGGATTTGAACAAGATTCTGAGTCAAATGTAATTAGAAGCTCTCTTTTTCCTATGTCTCTGTTGTTTTAGAGCACAATCAATTTGACAAGTATCCCAAGAGTTACCACAGCAGCAGATGGTCTATATACTATCCTCATCAGCAAGGAGCACCAAGAACACAGAAGATAAAACGATTTCACGCTTGTTGTTAAGGCTCTAAAGATACAGTGCTATATTGAATTATTTTCAAATTAAGCTTCTTACTTGCAATGGAATGTAAAGCAGGGACAATTGCAGAAGACAAAAAACAGACGAGTAAAAACTCTCATTTATACAACTGAATAGACTGAAAGTATTTTTAGAAAGCATTGAAAATGTGGGAGGTTTCATTTAAGCAAGCTAGCTTTAATAGGCGAATTGGCATCAAGAAACACTTCCCCTTTTCAGCTATATCACAGTCCGTTAGGTAACTGATAGTTAATTAATTGTGGTAAACACAAAGAAGTTACTATATTTCATTTTGGGGACTCTAATACCCTATGCTCTTTTTAATGTAGTGAAAGATGCAAAGACGGATGGTTACCTTAGCTCCAGTATTAACTTCAGTAGGCAATGATTAGGTAACTAAAATTCCTAGGTATGTGTCAGTGGCACAATGACAGGAAAGAGGAAAGGTTTATGCCACTAGGAAAAGGAACAGGTTCTGACTGGCTCTATCTTGCCACACAGGGAACCCTCCAATTCTCTTGTTATTTGCCTCTACCTGAAAAAGAGTGAGGAGCAAGAAGCTGTTGGCTCTCTTCGGAGGCTGAGACAGATGGCAGTCCTGGTTCATAGCCTTTGGAGGGGAGTGTTCATGAAGGACTAAGGAACTAGGGTGGGGTGGAGAATGTGGCAATTTTGGTAATACTTTTGTGAATAAGATGTGTGACTCAGTTTGCCTACTGAGTGCTCAGAATAGGAGAACTGAAGCATTGCTGAATAGCACCTACTCTATGGTCTGAGATAGATGAGCCATCAAGCACCAAATGGAATCAACCCATGTGAATGAGCAACCCAATGACTGGATCATTAACTCTTAATGACCAGCAGACAAAAAGCATCTGAATTTCTCCATTCTCTCTGCACAGTGAGTGAAAAGTCCAGAGGAGGAGAAAGTGGTGTGACTAGACTGTTTATTTCAGATTTCTGCCTAAGCACAGAGCCGCATAGGGATGGAGGGGTCATGGAGAGGTGTTCTTGGTCAGAGGAGTGGGGTGAAGATAAGTTCAACATAAGTGAAAGTAGTGAGCACTGTAGAAAGTATAGGTATGTATTGTGGGGTGGTTAAACAAGTTAGTTGGTTGGTCAGTCTTTTACATTAAGAATTGTTCCCGGTAGATTTGCAGCTTTAATAGGAGGCAGGCATAGCATTTTCCCAAATAAATATTGCTTTAACAGAAAAAGCTTCATGTCCAAGCTGAATTGCTGCTGGGAATATTCCTCTCAGAGCTGTCATCCTGTGTTTCAAACAAAATAATCATTCTTTTGAATAAGGCAACACACAATACATGGAATGGTGCATGTAGTTACTCTCGGATGAAAAACAGGTGTTCCCTTGTCTACAGCTGAATTTAAGAACAAGACATTCTTATCCTATTCCCTGCCACATACATTTAACCTTCCAAATTAAGTCTTCTATTTTTCATCTCGGATCAGATACATAATGTATTCTTTGACCTGTGCATAACCTACCTACTAAAAGAATATATATATATAATCCTCTGAAAATGATTTTGATTGAAAAAAGTAAGCATGGAGAAGAAAGGTAATTGAAGTAGACATATATGCACAGAATACACTAAGAGTATGTCTACACAGCAAAGAACAACCCACAGCTGGCCATGCCAGCTGAGTTGGACTTGCTGGTGTCAGGCTGTGGTGCTGTTTCATTTCTTTGTAAACTTCCAGGCTTAGGCTGGAGCCCAGTCTCTAGGCCCCAGCAAGGTGGGAGGGTCCCAGAACTCAGGCTCCAGCCTGAGCCCCCGTGTCGACACAGCAATGAACAGCCCAACAGCTAGAGGTCCACAAGCGCAAGTCGGTTGGCACAGGCTAGCCACGGGTTTTTCTTTGCTGTTTAGACATACTCTCAGGAAAGAAACATTATAAACACAACTTGTAAGACAATGTACTAAGATGACATATGGCCCACATTGCTTCCCTGCAGATGCGGCTAGGGAGGGTGTAAAGTGAGGAAAAATGGCTCCGAGGCCAGTTCTCCCACTCTGCTTGATCCCCTCTGCAAGTGCTTCATAGGTTCTAAATTCTGAGGCTTAGGAGAAGATTATCATCTGCCATATTGTGTCCCTTATCCCAAAAAAACCCTCATGGGGCAAATTAATGTTGACAATAATCTGTCTGCATATTTTCTTCTATTGAAGATTGAAATATTTCCTTTCCCTCCCACCTGCTGGTGAAAATCATACATAAGCCTGATTTCAGCAGGAGCTGTGCTAACATGGGACAGATTATCCACAACAAATTTAGACATGAGCCCCCAACAGATCTGTGGGTATTTGTGGGTTTTATATACCACATTCCGTCACTTCAGTGTATAAGTACAGGCATCCACCTCTTTCAGCGATGGAAAAATTAGGAGAAAATTCAGTGCTCACAGTTTAATGAAGTTTTCAATTGCTGGTGCAGGTTATTTCTTCATAGAGGAACACAGGGTCCTATCTTCTGTGCAAGAATCAGTAATACTGTAACAAAGAAAACCGACCATCTTTGCATTTGTGTACATCACATTTTACTGCTGCAGAAACTGATTTCAAGAAGTAATGTTCATAAGTGCAGACAAAAGGGTGAATACATTAGCTCTATAATAAACTCAAAAGGCTGAATATAATTATTTCCTTTGAAAAAGTGATGCGTTTGCAAATAAATAAATAAGAAATTATTGCTCTCTAAGATGAATTGGTTAATTTCAGTGGCACTGTATAAGCTGTTTATCAAAGGAAAATGCACCTATCTTAAGTGCATTTTTTTTATTTCTCTGAAAATATGTTTTTGTTTTTTTGTAAAGAAAACCTGACTTAAAACCACAGAGCTGGTTAAAGGAGAAAAACTTTGTATATGAAAAGAATTATACTGAAATATATTTTAAGGCTGGAAGACGAAGTCTGTGGTCTTATAGCTGCTGGCAGAGCAGTCTGTAAATCAATGACAGGCAAATCAATAAGATAATCTAATGGGACCATGAGAACATCTTAAAACTCTAGATGTTGAACCAAAGTCTGGAACAGATCTGCCACTGTAACTGAACTATATCTTAAATTCGAGGAAACAAAAGTGTTTTGAAAATCTGTGACCCATTCTATTTGATAGAGTAGGTGCAATTCAACTGTAAAGCAGTCAATACAAGTAATAATTCCCTTAATGTCTACAAGTGAAAAGGTTTTACTTGATGTACCGCATAAATATTTGCCAGAATTGTTGCTGTTAAAAATAAATCAGCAAAGATTTGAAAATGTCAGTTGCCAAATTTATAAACTAAATTGTAGAAATAGACTGTGAATTAAAATTTTGTCCATTCCAAAAGAATGAAGCCAAGGAAGATCAGAATTATCTATTTCTCTCTGTGTGTGGAATGGAAACTTTTAAAACAAGTCTTAGGAGTGAAAGTAAATTCTGCTTTCAAGTATAAAGTACAGAGTATCTGAGTTGGCAGTCTGAGGAACAGTCCTGAACTACATACTTAGACAAGGCTGCTGAAGGCCATGACTTGAGCAAATCCATTATACTGAAGTTAATCAGAGCTTCTCCTAGCTAAGATGTTCATGATTCACTCTCTGGTGGATAAAATAATATTATATCTTGATCAGAAACAGAAAAGTTATGATACCAAAACAATTTTTAAAATTCTCACAAATCATGGCCCAGAAATCCAGCCCCAATGTTGGTGAGTGGCATCTTCATGGAAGTTGGATGGGCACATTGCAGGACTGTATTTCTCCATGTCAATTTTGTATGCATCTCCCACTGGCTTTAATGAGAGTAGACTTTAAACTACCAATAACTTTTTTGTGAGCTGGATTAAGCCTTTTGAGAAAAGTGCTATAAGATGTATCATCTATATATATAAAAGTCAAATGGTGGATGTATGTATGACCGCGAATTCCTCCCGCACCGTTTGAGCTAGAGACTTGAAATTTGGTACAGTTAGAGGTCTTGGGGTCCAGATGGTCGTAAGGGTCAAAAAAATTTCGGATCTCACCTCTGACGCCCCCCAGGGGTGAAAGTCTTTCAAGGCCAATCACATCGGCTGGGCAGCTGGGTGGTGATGATGTCATAATACCCCCTCCAACAGACACCGCACTCGCTCAGCTCACTGCCCCTCCCTCCTCCAACGGAACCCCGGAAATCCCTCAGTTCTCTGCCCCTCCCCCCCCCCCAACGGAACCCCGGAATCCCTCAGCTCTGTGCCCCCCCCACCTGTGAAGGTCCCCGGAATCCCTCAGCTCTGTGCCCCCTCCCCGCCTGCGACGGATCCGAGTTGGGTTTGGTTGGACGGTAAGTGAGGTGGGGGTGTTGGGTTTGGTCGGGGGGTGAGGCGGGGGTGTTGGGTTTGGTTGGGGGGGTCAGGTGGGGGTGTCGGGTTTGGTCCGGGGGGGTAAGTGAGCCGGGGGGTGTCGGGTTTGGTCTGGGGGGGTGGGAAGGTGTCGGGGTGGGTGAGGGGTGTTGGGGTTGGTCAGGGGGTGTCAGCTATCTGACCCCTCCCCACCTCCGACTGACCCGAGCAACGCCGGGCACTTATGCTAGTGATCTTATAAAAACAAATGATGGTGTATTGGTCAACCTGCTAAGATTCCTCATCTTGAACTCCTGAAGATGTCAACAGAAGTTCTGGGTGCACATTAATCTACATTTTAAATTGAGGGTCTGATTTTGCTCCAATTGATGGCAATGGAAGTTTTACTATTGACTTCAGTGGGAGCAGTCTCAGGACTCAAAATATGTTATACAATAAAGACCAAACTCAAACCCCATTGGAGTAAATTAGCATCTCTATGTTGACTTCAATAGGATTTTGATCAGGCCCTAAAACAGCAAGAGGCAGATTCCTGAAGGTGAGGGAGTTTTAACAATTTACACCAGCTACAGCTAAAAATTTATATCATAATAAAGATACCAATAGTTGCAAACATGTAATCTCTGTAAGATGTGGGACCCTCTTTTGACATGTTTTGGGTTCTTCACTCAACCCTGGCACCACAAACTATTTGCCTCCAAACTAAAGGGAACCCTCTTCCCCTTTTTCATTTTTAAAAGGAATTTTTGCAAAGGTGGTAGACCAGTGAAGATAGTGGAGAAGTGTTATGAAACACCATTCTAATTTTGGGAAGTCATTTGATTCAAGCAGTGTCACTTTTTTTTTTAAACTGACTCTTCTCCAAGCTTGAGACTTGGTTGTGTTTCAAAGACATCAGCCATTGTTCGATGTGATACCTCACTCCAATGGGAGCTCCAGGAGGCATTGTGTCCTAATAAGTCATAATGCTTCCTGGGCTTTGCTAGAATATAGGAAAAAGCATTCATTAGTGCTTCGCTTAGGGGGCCAATCCCCTCCACAGCCACGGTTGCCTCCTCCCCCCCCCCCCCCCCCAGCCCCTGACCATTTCAGGTGATTAGAGCTACTACAACACTACTGGACAACAACACTACTGGCTCATTTATGAAATACTTTGTTTTGAAGATGTGGTCACAAAATCATTTTTTTTTCCCAATGAACATTTTGGAGTAAAAAAAACCAAACCCCTTTCCAAACTTTCTTGACCAGAAAGCTGTGGATTTTCCATGGGAATTTGCATATGGAAACAAATTGACTCATCCCAAGGGAATGTAATTGCAGAAGAGTTAATAGGGGCATGCTTGGGTATTAGAAGCCCTTTCTCCAGGCAGCAGGCAAAGTAGCACCCTATCTCCCTCCCCTTGAGGTGTCAAATACCAGGTTCGGTTAGGACCAAACCACTTTTTAGGGGTGCTGGAAAGGAATTTTCCCCTCACCACCAGATTGGACTAAGTGGAGTGGAGTTTTTCCTATTTTTTCCCATAACAGATTTCAGGGAGGCCTTATTATGGTGAGGAGGAAAGGGGGTTGGGCTGTATGTTGAAGCTCTTTATGTAAGTGTGGGGAGTGTGTCTGGTATACATACTACAAAGGGAGGCATATAATGGCCAGATAAATGTCCTAGGAAAGGACTTTAAAAGGAGATGCTGGATAAAGGAATGGAATGGAATGGGTTGGAGGTTCAGGGCTTATATGATTGGTATGGCAGGGGACAACCCCCTTTTCTTATAGTTCACTTTAACCCGCCTGTGAGGAGGTGGGATGGATGGTAAGGTTGAAACCTTGGTTGGCTGGGGGACCTGGATGGAAAATGGGGGGGTGGGGGGCTGGCAGCAGCCTCCAGGTAGTTATTGAATGAACATGGAGTAGCCTGCCAGTACACACTTATCTGCCGGGTAGTTCCAGACATTTAATAACAAAGTTGTGACCCAATTAAATTCATATCAAGTGTCTCCTGTCCTTCTTTTGGTATAGCTGAAGTACTATGTTATTGTATAATGTTGCTGTATGTTATTCTTGAACAGTAGCTGCATATCATGCCAGATAGGGATGCACTTTGGTGGAAATATGTTAACAATTTTCTGAAGTGTTTCGAGATCCTTTGGGCTGGAAGATACATAAAGGATCATTAATATTAATTAGTTAACACTTCATTATAATTAAAGGATGAGTTATTTACAAAGATTTCTTACATCTTCAGAATTTAGTTGTAACTGTGCTAATCTTATTCTATAAATCGTAATTTTATATAGCATAAACTAAAACAGGATTAAATACAGGCCATTTAATTATTCTTACATATGAATGTGCATATTAATTTAAAATTTTATGACCTAGTTTAATATTGTATAACCATATTTTACAACAATATTTTACCCTCTAAAGTTTTAATAGAAAATTAATATATAATTATGTATAACATGGTAGGGCATAAGCGTGTCAACGCAGTCTCTCTCCTCTTGTGTTGCGTAGTTATTTTTAATAATTTCCATGTTATTAAAATGGACTGCAGATACTGTGTAATAACACTCCAACAGCTTACTTAAAGAAAAATTATATCCACGACTATTTTATAGTTTTTTTTTTGTTATATATTTTTGAGGCAAATTTATAGAGGCGGAAAATTTAATAGGCTTTCATGATGATTTGTGGAATGAAATTAGTGTTATAATGAGTGCATTGTATATGTTCATTTCATTTTATTTCAGTGTTTTATTCCTTCACTGAAATCAAATAACATGAGATCATATAAAACCCAGGCGCTTTAGCCTTCAGTAGTTCCATAGTTTGGCCTACCACATTTTTAGGGTGATTTTATTTTAGTGCCTCAGTGCACTGTCATCCTAGTTTGTTACATGACAACCTTGATGGTCAGTGAAACATGCCAGCTATGTTATGTCATTATTTGTAATTCTAATAAAGGACCAGAGTCACAACCTTATTTATTGCTGGGTAGTAGTTTATTCCAAGACTACTCACATGTAAGTCAGTGGAGCTGTTTGTGGAGTAAGATGCTACTCCAAATGAGTGTGGCCCAAAATAACAGTGTCATACTACATTAAGGATATCCCATACAACATCTTCCACCCCTATACAGAACAGTATCCACCACTTGCGTTAGCTCAACATAGAACTTTCATGGAGTTTTAGTGGGGGCTTTGGCCTGTGCTGGTCCTTTGCCCAGTGTTAATTTCTCCCCTGTGGGATATTTCATGTATAAGAGTTCCATATTTTTTTTCCTGATCTTTACTGCATTGCTATAAATTTCACAATGGGTATTTGTAATGGAGAGACAGGTATTGCTGTGTTAATAGCACTTTTTATTTTAATTATATTGCTTTGCCTCATAAACTATCATTATCCAGCAACAACTGCTGCCTGATTGTTTGTTTCATCTGTTGCATCAGCATGATGTAAATGCTAAGGAGTTGCATGCTGATGTAAGTGGGGAGATGAGTGGGACAACAGACTAAAGGCAGATAGAAAAATATTCAGAAACCGCCATGAGGGCTGGTGACAATTTACCCTGAACTGCAATCATGACATAAGATAACTGAGTCCAGACAAGAAGCAGCAAGAAACTTGGAAAGCAGAAGTCAAACTAAGAAAGCTTGAGATAAATCAGAACATCTAATCAATTTATAGGTGGGAACACTGTCTTGTGAAGGTGAGGCTTTCAAAGGTAAACACTATATATCCAGAATGGCAACATCTCTAAGTCAAGCATTTGGAGGATATCCTGCAGATACCATACCTGATATTTCTGAGGGCCCCCATCTTTTAACAGCAGATATTGACTAATAGGTATAATGGATAAATAAAAGGTGTAGAAGTTGCCCCCAGGCATTCCTGGGTCAGGAATATTTCACTCTAGCAGGATATATAGTTGTATTTGAAAACCATTGATTAAAATGTCAACACAGAAATGTTTTCTTGTAGTATCATCTATGTGCAGATTGGATTTAAATTCTTAACATCTGTAACCATGATCACTCTTGCAAGCCCCAAAACAATTAGGGTAGCTGCAAGGAAAAACATTAATCATGACGGAGCAAAACTGATGAAGAGTGTAATGCAACAGGCATAAAAAAGCTTGTTTGAGTCTCTCATTAGAAATTTCAAACACCAAGTATACATGAGCATTACACAATGGAGCTTTTTGGCAGGAAAACTGAGTATCTGCTACAAACCAGCATAGTGGTGTGACAAGTTATCATAACTGTTAGTTCACCAACTCCCTGTCCTTTATTTAGCTATATACTCAGGGTGCCATAACTTTTGTGCATTTTTTCCCCCAGCTACCCAGTTTCAAATACTAGAGGTGAATGTCGTTTAATTTGGGGCCCAAAAGTTATTTAGTTAGATACCGTCTGTTAGTTGGAATCTACATTGTTTGGCTTATTACATGAGTGTACCATACTATGGTCCCCTACATATGGTGAATCCGAAAAAATGAAGCTATGTATAGTAGAGTTGAAATAAAGTTTCATATTATTTCAATGTAATGTGTGCGTTGCATTTCCATTTCTAATGACATTCCACTGATATTGAAGACTTTTAGTCAGAAAATTACTTCCATTTTACCAGGTTACATTGTCTGTACAAGCAAAAGGGATTGGTCATCAAGAATGTGTATGAGGCTTATGTTTGGTTTTGAAAAAGTAAGTTTGATATGTTGTTTCACTGTACATTGAATTGAATTTGAACCCCCTCCCCAAAAAAATAACCCAGAGATTTGTCATAATCATATCATCCTACATCGCTGCTTTTAAAACATGCATATACCTGGGTAGATAAAGGCCACAAATACAATATTTAGAGCTGCTTGCCAAAGTTGAGAGATTCTTGGATTTTGATGCATCCTATTACAGCAGGGGAGGGCAATATATGGCCCGCAGGCCGGATCTGGCCCATCCGGCCTTTCAGTCCTATCCATGGCATTGCCAGCCCAGTGGCATAGTGGGGATAAGACAGGCTGCCTGACTGTCCTGGCTACATGCCACTCCCAGAAGCAGCTGGCACCACGTCCCTGTGGCCCCAGAAAATAGGGGGGTAGAAGACTCCATGTGCTGCTCACCCCCACAGCTCCCATTGGCCAGGAATGGGGAACCCAAACCCAGTAGCCCCTGCAGGGCATGCTGGCCACTTCTGGGAGTGGAATGGGGCCAAGGCAGGCTGTACGCCAGTAAATCAGACTGGAGTCCACACCCTGAACCCCTCCTGTGCCCTGCACCCTAAACCCCTGTCTTTAGCCCCCTGCAACACCCCCTTCTGCGCCCTAGCCCCCTTGCCCTGAGCCCCCTCCTGCACCAACCCCTTGCCCTGAGCCTCACACTCCCTCCTGCACCTCAACCTCCTGTTCCAGCCCTACATTCATGGCCCTGCATACAATTACCCACCCAGATGTGGTCCTTGAGCCAAAAAGTTTGCCCACCCCTGGATTACATAGAGAGAAAAGCTAGCTGCAAAATTAGCATCTGTATCAAAACTTCCCCAAGTTTGAGCTGTTGGAACCAGGGTTAGAGCCCTAATCTATTTTTGAATTAGACATCAGGGAATATTTGTGGCTTGATTATCACAAATAATCAGCACAGTACCTCTGAAAATCTCAGGAGGCACTTCAGGTCAGACGATAGGAGTGTGTGTCCCTCAGGATTGACTGCTCTTTGACCAGTTTTTGAGTTTATTGCTTCTTCTGTTGCTGTTTTGGTGAGAAGTAATTAGACTACTGAGTATCTGTTTCACCACAATATAAGGTCCAAGATGTTCCAAGTCTCAATGTATTACAGTCTCAAACCACTAGGGAACTTGGTGTGATTTATTATTTTACTGCTTCGATCCTTCTCCCAAATTTGACTTTCTTAATGTCAGCTGGATGCAGTGAGTCATGAACAGCTTTCTGTAATTCTGCTTTGTTACCCTCAGAGGAGTTGTTGACGCATAGTATCTCTATCCAGCAAAGCAGAGTTCTCTTGCCACAATATATTGTAATTCATTAACTCTAGTTTGTTTTTTTGTTTGCTTTTTTTAACTAACCAGCATTTGAATGAATTGGATACTAGCCACGTTGTTTAATTGTTACCAAATAAGCATGGAGGCAGTGTGGAAAGCAGTGTTCACAAATAGGTACATCAAATGCTGTCTGCTGGTGGGAGTTATGGACAAGGCCACATTTATATTTTCAACATCTAAACCAGAAATCCCTAACACTAAAGTGCAAGATTCTCTATCTACACAAAAAATATTTAGAAAAGCAAGGCTTATGTATTTTTAGGTAGTGAATATAGATAATTCGGTGCCCCTCATGTGTTCTCTTCATATTCTCTCTACTGCCTAAACTTGGATAATCAGAAAATATGATGAATTATAGAGGGCTAAATGTGCTTTAAAAATAGGATGTATATGAACAGCCAAGTTAGAGAATAAGTAGTTTGGCTACATAAAGATGCAGCATCTATAATTAAACAGCTAAAGCGGAAAAGGATTGAGCCTTCTAAATGCACCCATTAAACTCAAAGCGTTACACTGCAACCTTAGCCCTCTGATATCTCTGTCTAAAACCCAGTGATGTCAATGGAAAGATCCCTGTCGACTTCATAAAGCTTCAGATGAAGTTCCCGTGTAAAAGTTTCCGAGCTATTGCAAATTTATTATTCATAGTATTTAAGGTTCTTGTTTTCCATACATTTCCCCCAGACAATTCATTTTCTTCCACTTATGAAAATGCAGGGATCACTTGAAACAATGGAAATTCATCATTACAATAAAAAACTGCACAAATTTTTAATGAAAATCACAATTCAATTCAGCAGGAATCTTACTCACATAAATATAGAATCCTTTAATAACTCAAAATCAAGCTGATTAGCTTTTCATTACAAACAGCAAAAACCCAACACCTCATTGAAACCTCCCCCTTTTCATGTGAGAGGGGGACAAATTGTGAATTATCAAGTGGGACTTCAGCTGTCAAACTCCTACAACTCTTATTTTTATAATGCAATGCATATTATATGTTATGCACGAAATTTGGCACAACTGACATTTACTAGAAAAATAGTTTATTTTCTGGAATTTCCTATACAATTCTTAATGTAGAAATACACAGTATTCTTAGTATGCCAAATCTCAGTAAAATTTATGGGTTCACGCAATTTCTAGGAAAATTAACAGTTTTTTCAGAAAGGTAAGGTACTATCGATCTTTAAAAATAGTTAAAATCCTTCTCACATTGACACAATACATTAAATTCAGAATCTATTATTGGATTCAGGAATTTGTAATCAGATGCATGAAGTTAACAGAAATAGATCCACAGTAGGATTTAAATATGAATTTTCCCAGACTTCAAGATACAGGGCTTTGGTTCAGTTTAATTATTCATTATCAGATTCATGATCTTGACATTTTGTAACAGAATCATGAAATCATTACCACTTGACATCAGTCATAAACAACAGTTTTTTTCTCAGATTCATAATAAATTCACATTCATGTCTATTGGATTTTTGAAATGAATAATATATTACTACCAGAGCTAGCCCCATGCTGCAAATTTAGACCTAGATCTGAATTTCTTTAATGTTTGGGGGTATTTGGATCCAAGATTTCAGATCAGGAGTATGTCTACTCACCGTGAATTTATCAGATTCATGAAAACAAGTGAGCCTATAAATTTCATACATTTATTATGTACCAACAGGTTTATGAAATCAACAGTCACTTTAAGAATCATAAATTTATTTTCACAGCCATGGGTACATAAAACTTGTAGTTTTCTGTGGAAAAAATGGATTAATCATTGCATGAATAATGCAAACATAATCCTGAACTTTACTATCGTGTACTGAATACAAATATTTGGTAACTATTTCATAGTGAAAAATAATTACAGACTTATAAAAATGTTCAACACAACAATGAACTGAAGTGTTCCATGTTTATTATGGAAATGTGAATAACTATAGGAAAAATGGAAAAGCACTTATAACAGTTTCATTTCAGCTCTCATTTTGGCACGTCCTTTTGTGAGCACACACAGATGCATTGCACTAGAACACTCTCAAGTTGAACACCTGAACTCAGTTGAATTAGTGCTCATCATTAGGAGGAAGAGTTTTGCAGCTGGGTCCTTGTAATGGTGTAATTGCGCATATTCCATGTGGAACCACTAGAGGGCTTCTGTATGATCAAAATCCCTAGTGGTGGAGCAGTAGAATGTGGTAGAACAAGAAACAAGCATGTTACTTTGCATTCCGTGTTAACCAGGTGTACCTGGTTCCTGGGTGCAGATGTATCAGAGCTAAGTCCTACACAGCAAAATTTCAGTCACATACTACAGGGAACAATATTATTTCACCATTGCACCTGCCATAAATAAATCAGACCTTTCCCTGCCTGCCCCTAGTGGATGCCACTCCATTCCTCAAAACAGAAAGAAGAAGGGTAAGACGTTATCTGAGCTTCATGGTCAGGAGTTGAAGACGTAATGACTCAGGTGGTCTGATATTGAAAACATAGGTGATAACTGACAAGATAGGTGTAGGGAGGGGAAGCTCACTGATCTTTATGAAGCTATAGTGAGTGCTACACTGGTTGGGTAGGAAGTGTGCAGTTGACTTAAGATGCCCAGAGAAAGTACACTCTCTTAGTACCTCAGTGTAATTTACTGAGATTAAGTGTACTCAGCCTTAAATTACACCCTTATTTTAACACTTTTTTTGCATGTTTAATAAACAGGTGTGTGTGGGGGGGGGGGGGGGGAGAGAGAGAGCATGTACACACCACTGTCCTTTATTGCACGAAATCAGAACTGTCCTAGGTCACCAGAGATAAGTAAGCTTGGCCTCATTTTGATCTTTTTTACATATAATATCAATGTTTATTTGTAACTTTTTTTATTTTATCCATTTAAATTTTCACAGTTGCAGAAAATTATGGGGAGCGAGACAATTATTTAATTATAATATACATTGAGATTCAAAAAGTTGAAACTTTATAAATCATTTAAACACATATTGTCAATATCACATATCAAAGTATGCAAAGTAAATATCCATAAATCAACATTAATCATAGCTGGTTTTTGTTTTTTTGGTTTTTTTAAATTATTCGTTTGCTATTCCAGTTGTAACAAGACTAATGCAAAGGTCTTTATCACTGGATTTTCACTCTAAGAAGTTCTCCAGCAGCATTTTTCTTGCTTTGTAAATCTTCAATTTTTTATTATTATGGATGGAAATATATTTTTGCTGGCTTGTGTGTGCATGGTGAAACTGCTTTTTTACTGACATTTACTGATAAAAATCTAATCCTTTCAATCCTATACATAAGTTATTGGTTGTACTGTTAGAATTATACAAGTGTCTCTCAGAAATTCTTATCTTGGTCTGTGGTAATATCTGCTTAATTCTCCCTGTTCCTCCCTCCTGATTATGCAGGTGATTGCATATGACAGCTGGTAACACATCAGAAGACCAAAGAAGCTGGTAATCAAATGTAAATCAATTTTTATTTAAAAATATCTTGTAAGCCTTTTTTTATTGTCACTGCAGTTTTTGCAAAAATGGTGTCGTTTTAAGATGTTCCTGCTGACACATCTGCTTGTGAGATATATCAAATCAAAACTATCAGCCATATTAAGCATCTTAATGCTGCATGATAATGAAAAACAGATGGAAAGAATTTGGTTTTCATACAGTACATCACACTATGACACAGAAGCACAGAGATTTAAAAAAAAATTAAATAGCAAATAAAATCCCTCAGCCCTGCAGATGCAGAAAAGCTCCATTCATTTTTTAACACACCTCTACTCTTCGCGAAAAATATTCCACTAGGTGTTTGCTACTGACATATTTTTCCAGTAATTAGTCCCTTTGGTGCCTTTAGATCCAGAAATCCTGCTACTTATGCTAATACCACATTACATTGTGTCAGGAAATCCCATCCCTTCAGCATCCAGGGGTTAAAAAGCAAAAGAAATAATAAATGGATAAAAGGAGGTAGTGGGTTTCTGGAGATTAACTATTACTACTTTCTGTAGGCCCCAGTACAGTTTATTCAAGCTTCTTGTCCTCATCTTTAAAGACCTTCATAACTCCATCCCTCCATTCTTATCTTTTCTTTTCTCTTATTAAATTGCACTCTTAGCTCTGTGAATGATACCCTCAACACTTATTTGTCCACTTTATCCACAAGCATCCTCATGCTTTTGTCCATGTTGTCATTTACGAAGCAAATGACCAAAACAAACTAGTTTGTATAACCAGCACTCAGTCTTCCTTCAAGGTACTAGCCTGGGTAGCAATTATTATGCCTTTAAAATCAGGAACCTGATTTCAACAGAACACAATATTTACAAATTATTCTATCATATCTGTCCATGTCCTACCTGCCTTCCATCTCACCGCCACTACACTTCCATGACAGTACTATTAACTGTGTACATTAGTTAATCTCTATACAGTACTTTAAATATGTAAAATGCCAGGTAGGAACTAAGCCTTGTTACTATTTATCATTATTGCTGAGTAGTCATAAAGCTCAAGCCATCCAAAATGGCTGTTTAGTTTGACATCAGATGCCCCTATATTTTTCCTCACTGTGCCTATTTAGTTTGCATTTCCCCCCTTCCTACCTCCAGAGCAGTATTTTACTTTTTTACATTAAACCTGCAGATTTACACTTTACATCATTTTGTCATGGAAGAAATATAGAATCTCCCAGATTCTAGATTAAACTGCTAGTCATGTCCTAAGAGTCCAAACGAGGCCTGACGCTAATATGGAAAACAGATTCCAATTAACTCTGATCACAGTCACACTGGAGCAGTGAACCTGAATGCCTAAGTGATCTGGTTCAAAAACATCGTATTGCCAACTGGACATCATCCTGACTTAATGGAATTCCTCTACCTACACAAGTCAAAGATTTGGTGGAAATACTGCAACAATCATGAATCCTTAATGCACATATTCAGACTGTTCATTTGTACGATCATATTTTGATGTAAACATACTCAGCCACAGCATAGTATCTCCCGTATCTCCATATATCATCAGGGTTTCAGGCAACAGAGGAACATCAAGATGCAATTTCTGCACACTGCTCCACCAAAGTATCTCAGCTAATGCGCATGAAATGCAAACTCCTCTCAAAGTGAGAGTGTAATTCATCTCCGTGCCCATCCAATTACTTAAGCCCTCTTAAAAAAAAATGTTTCCAATATGGAAAACCTTTTTATATAGAGAACTCTGCATGACAGGTCTGGCCTCAAATAAGACAGTAAAGCACCTGACTAAAAAAAATAATTGTTTTAAAATCATAAACATACAGTAACTTACCAATGAAATGTCCTACTCAACTACCTAATAACATTTTTCATTTACTCATATGCTACTTTGTTCTTAAGTAGATAAGAATACAAAAATGTGCAGTCATAGTGACATTGCTTCCACCTATCAATAACACCTTTGTGAAAAATACAATTAATTCTTTGAGAATTTCCTTTGCGTCCAGGCCCCAGAACAGGTGTATACTGATGTTGCCAGATGAAACGGCCTTTTTTTTTTCCTTTTATTTTCTTGTTCTGCTTGTAGAGAATAACAACTTACTGAATAGAAAGATGACAGAGAAGTTGTACACTGAAATCTAGTTCTATTGAATTATTTCTCCAGAGAGAAAATTGAAGCAAACTGTATGCAGGTCTTCTCTCATTAACCTATCTCTTCTTGACGAGAATTGGTTGGAGAACATTTTAGCAGAAATCACAGCTGGTAAACAAAATAGCACTGTTAATGTGAAAGAGAAAAATGTACAAAATACAGATAATCACCAAAAGCTATCTCCCCTCATCCCATATATATCGATATATAGAAGTATATATCACACAATATAGTCACCTCCCTTTCATTTTTCTGACCATGTCAACGCCCTTCACATTCTTGAAGACAGGCAGCCAATGAAGGGGTTGAATCACATCAGTTGCAAGTAATGCAGTGATAATCTGTCCTTATGTGCATGTTAGAATATACATTTAAAACCCACCCTGCTATTCACATTTTGTGATGTGGATTTTTCTAGCCTTTTCCTTTCAGAGACACACACCCTATATATCTCTTATTATGGTTTCAGTTCTTCTCCCAACGTTCCCTTCCATAACCACCATTGATTCCCCTCATGAAAAAGGGAATAAAGGTTGGTGCATAGTACTATTCTTTCCAGAGCTGAAATGACCTATTAATCACAGATGCTAAGAATCCCTTATGTTTAGGTTTTTTTGTGGTTACATTCCCTCATGTTGTTGGGTTGTATCATTTTTTTCAAGTAAACCTTCCTATCTGATTGTTTTCATTGACATCAATTTCACACCAGTGTAACCCCATTAACTTAAACTGAGTTACTCCTCTGATATATTCCAGCTTGAGAGGGTGATCAGGCCCATTTAGAACAGAACTTTCTTCTAGTTTTTATTCTTGGACGTTCCTCATATGACTACTTTGGAGCCGCAAGGAATATGTGTGTAAAAATGTAAGGGATGATTAGAAGGTCCAAAACTTGCTTGCCTGAGTGATCTTTACTGTGAAGGGGTGCTTATTATTTCAAAATAGAAAAAAAACAATGTTCAGAAATGCTTTCCGACCTGTTCTGTATTCTTTTTTAAAACTGAAACCAGCGTCCCCTCAGTCTAAAGCTATCAGACATGCAGTGCAGTGACAACCTTTTTAACTTAATATTGATCATCTAATTCACACAAGTAATTCATACAATCAATTGTGCATTACTAAAATTTTCAACTTATGCTCTTCTTTCTGGATTTGTGCACAGGCCCCTGACCTGACACAAAGGAAACATTTAAATACTGTAATTTTGTCACTGCCTCAACCACCTTAATACTGGCTGAATCTTGTCATCTTAGAAATGACTCAGAAATTAAGTGGGATGGAGAGAGAGCCCAGCATTTTATTAACGGCATGAGCACTAACTCTTTGTGACTTGGGATAGACAGTGGTTATATCTGTTTTTGAAACTGCAATGATGTGTGACACAGAACATTTACAAGGATTTTGACAATTAATTCCAGACCCATTCTTTGCACCAAAAGAGGTAAAATAATAATGTAGAAATGTACCTAATGATTTTACTGATTTGTGCTCTTATTTATCTCATATCAAATTGAAATTAAATTGAAAACAGTGAATATGTTAGTGGAGTTTTAGTAAATAAAGGCCCCTCTTTAAACACCAAGCTAAAATTCCATCCCCATTGAAGCCAATGGTATAACTCCAGAAGTCAACTGTAAAACTCCATATGGGATATGATCACATTGGACATCTATAAACTTAAAAGCTTGAAACTAAAATGAGAAGTCTTTGAATTGTTACAGTGGGTATGTTTATTTTTACAATTAAATGTGGTGGGGGGAGACTTAGATTTTATTTGCAAATATAAATTCTAAGAAACTTTGAAGTCAAAGTCATTAAATGACAAAGAAAGGAAATGAACAAACCTTTATAAAATATTCAAAATAAGGAAGAGAAGAAATAGTATAACTAAAATAATATTTAAGTATATAGTTACTGTAAACATTAAACCCAAATGATCTACAAAATTTCTGTGTACATATATAAGTATTCATGGTAATTTATACAATTAGTGACATTTTTACAGTACTGTATATTCTATTTTATATTAAAAAATCTATCATTTCAATAGAAAAAGAGTTAAAATAATGGTAATTTTTTACAATAAGACAACATATTGCATATATATGTGAAGTGGTACAGTTTGCATATGTACAATTACTTGGCAATATACAGCAATGCAAATGAGTGTATTCTGTACAGCTTATGAACTTTAGACCAAACTAACCAACAGGTTAAGGTTTATAAGCCTCCATTACAAATAAGCAACCTCTAGAACTGTCTATTTTACAGAGCTACTGCTTAGATTCAGTTTTTATTTGGGATGTTTTAGGAGATTTATAAAATGCAGTGATCCAAATCCTCAGCTCAAGCAAAGCAGTGTGGCTCCACTGAAGTCAAGAGAGCTGCACTGATCTACGCCAGTTGAGGAGCTATCCCAATATGTTAAATACAGTGTGCTATCAGATACAGATGATCATATTGCTAAAATAATTACATTGGGGAAAGATACTGTGGAAAATGTACCAAAGACAAAGCATAGCATTTTGGGAAGCTGCACTTTTATAAAATCAAGCAAAATATACTAAACTGGAATGTATATTGGAAATAGATTCTGGGACCAGCACTCTGTTTGAGAAACTCTCCCAAGAAGAGAAAACATCATTTTAAAAAGTCTAGTTTTGATATAGGAATTAACAGAATATTCATATTTCAACAGAAACCCCTTTTTAGTACTGTATCATGATTCCAGCCCTATACCAAGAGTTAAAAAGAAGAATGATAAATGATGCTTTGTTGTGCACTGTTAGAATATGAGAGCTCCTTTGAGAGAAATCTCCCATGGTTGTGGGACTACCAGTATTATGAATCCCCAAAATTAGGACAGCTGGAGTCAAAAATGAGGGCAACAGAAAAGAAAGGTAAATTGTTCCAAACAATGTTATCTGACATTGTGCAGTAAGGTCAAAGATGTCCACTGATTTGGACCAGGGCAATTTGTTTAACTTCTCTTTACAATACCGACAAAAGAAGAAGGTAGACCAAGCAGTAAAATGAGCATATTTAAAACCCTAAAATATAATCGTTCTGGTGTTTAGTTAAATTGAGTTAAATTGAGTTAAATGTGAATGCAAAGAGAAACAAAACAATGGTGGAAATGCTGGATTTTAACAGCTGAAGATAAACTTGCTTTCTCCATTGCATGTACAAAGGAAAAAAAATATACTCTGGCATTTCTGATAGATACGGATTTGTAGATCTCTCCTGTAGTCCCCAGTTCAGCACAGTAGTGAAGTATGTGCCAATCTTGAAGCACATGAATACTTCCATTGAAATCAATGACAGGTTTCAGAGTGGTAGCCGTGTTAGTCTGTATGCACAAAAGAACAAGGAGTGCTTGTGACAACTTGGAGGCTAACAAATTTATTTGGGCATAAGCTTTCGCGGGCTAAAAGCTGCTTCATCAGATGCATAGAGTGGAACACACAGAGACTGTCTGGTTTGGCCAGTGTACGGTTGTATCTTAGAGCATGGCTGTAGGCACATCCCATGAGACTGGGAGTGGCTGGGTCATTACACAATCTGAAATCTACTTCCCCATGCTGAGTTTCCCCCATACTGTACTCACACTTTCTTGTCATCTGTTTGAAATGCGCCATTCTGATTATCACTACAAAAGTTTTTTTTCTCCTGCTGATAATAGTTCATCTTAATTGATCCATCTCAGAGTTGGGATGCCACAAGTACTCCCTGTTATTTTTACTGAAATCAATATGACTATTAATGTGCTCAAAGTTAGGCGTATATTAAGCTGAGCCAGGGCCTTAAGAATGAAGATGAGTGAAGAAAGTTTGGAATAAAGTTAGTCTATGTTCAAAGTGCTGGGCAGCATCAATAGTTGAGACTTTGTATAATTTTATATTTTAAGCATTTGCCTTTTATCTCTGAAATGCCAATATAATGAATTGAACCTAAATTTTATGTTTTCTAAACTGAAGAGCTTTTAAGCGTGCACACAATGCATTCATCTTCTTCTAATACACTTGTCACACAAGACTGTGTGGTGATGTGTCCACAACTCCCAGTAATTTCAGTTTGTGTTTGTGGGTGCTCGGCAGCTATTGTGCAGGGTCAGGCTCTAAAATGTGTGCTTTTACAACTATCTGGGGATTAGATGTCTCAATCTGTAAACCATTTTGCTCATTCCTGCAGAAACCCGATGTGAGTTTATTCCTTTCAAGCAGAATTAAAATTTAGGATAATCTATGGTTAGGTTCAGTAAAATTAGCAATTGGATTCTTCTGCTTTCTGTATTTATTGTAGGATTTTAACTGTTCTGTGTCCTTACAGATTAGAAAGGCAAGTGTACAATTAGTCCAAACTGCCTATAACAATACAAGATGATTATGATTCTTAATGCTTGAAAAATCCTATTTAGAACATTATTTTATGGTGCATATTACCTGAGAAATGGTTATGCCTCCAGGAAGGTCGTGGTCCAGACAGATTGCTGCTTTCCAAGGACAGGAAAAAACACATTTCTCATCTCAGTGGAACATATTAACTTTTCAGTCATTTCTTTGTGTAGCTGTTCATGGAATGGGAAGTCATTTAACAAAATCTATAACCTAATTTAGGTTTATCATTGCAATCTGAAGATAAATTAATTCCAACAACTCAAGTATTTTAAAGGAACAGTAACTTATTTTTATTCCTTTACCTTGGAATCAGACTCCAATCATTATATAAGTTGACAATATAGGTTGGAACTGTGAAACATTAAAAGGCAACATTTCTGATTAGATTTGAACATTGTAAAGAAATTAATTAGATTTAAGAAACTTTTCAGGTTGTATATCTAGGAATCGTAGTGTCTTCAATTATTCAACACTTGCAAACATTACCAAATATATGAATGAGATTGTAAAATCAGAAAAAACAATATATGTTCTACAAGTCTACAGGACTACACTTAGATTATGTATCCAGTAAGATTATTTAGTAATACAACAGCAGCTCAGATGAAATATTTATTAAATAATTTAATTTAGTTAGTTCAATTTGAAATTCAGTCTTTGTTGTTAGAAAACGTTTCTGTATTTCTGTATTTGAAGTCACATATACAAAACCGTACTAGTGCTTACGGTATTAATGTATAAAGAATACTTACACCTTCTCATTATTTGCATTTTACTTATATCTAGTAACTTTATATATTATTGTAATGCAGTTACTCTATATAATATATAATATTGCAATATCTTAAAACTGTTAAATTCCTTAATAGATAATACATTTAAGCTAAATTCCAGTGAAAGTGTAAAATCCAAAATATAAAATAGAACTAGTAGAAAAATTTCTTGCAAATTTGGGGGTTTTTTAAAACAAAAAAATTTTTTTGGATGAAAATGTTTGTTGAAAATTTGAAATTTGGGAAATTTTGGCTAGCTGCAGCATAAAACTTGTTAATATGATAAACTTTACACAATTGTTTCCCACAGTATCTTATTATTTTCTAATTGTAATGTTATGAAATTGTTATTTCACCCTTAACCTTCCCTTAAGAATGTGTTAAATATAAATTGTTACTTAAATCATAAATTAAGCTAAAACTGTTAAAGCATGAAAAATACATTTCATACACATAAAATAAAAAAAACAGAAATAGCCGTTAAACTACATTTTCCATAGACTAGATTAAATAAAATTAGGCACGAAACCACAAACTGGAGGGATAAAAAAATAAAAAAATAAAAATCTTTAAGTCAGATTTTCAAAGTTGCTCAGCACTTGCAGCACCGGTTACCAAAAACCTATTTGTGACCTCTCCGCATCTTGGAAAATCAGGTCATCAAAGTGCTTCTTTGTACCAGCCTTTAGCACAGTAATATATCTTTCCTCTTTACAATGATACTGTATCTGCAAGATGTTAGACCAAGTCCAATATATGGACCCCACAGCTATAAAATTGTATTTGAAAGTGATAGAGATGGCTTTTGAATGTGATGTTATATTAAAATTTGCTTTATTGACAGAGATAAGTTTTAGTATTATAGATGGCAAATATAACAATATATTTATGCCATTTTACTCTCTTATAAGAGTGAAGTGGGTATTAATTATCTTTCATTGAGCTTCACTTATACTAAATTTTATCAATTTTATATAAATTAAGAAAGGAAGCCAATATAAATTTCTAAATTATCCCTTATGTTTTATTACAAGAGGATATGCTATTGCCATTATGGGTCATTTTGAAAACCCTCCTTTTTATCCATTTGACTAGTCCCATTTAAAGTGAATGGGACTGGTCATATGAAAAAGTGTTGCTGGGCTAGGGCCATATACATTTAGGGTTGGGTCATTATTATGTACCTAATCCAACTCCAGTAAAGCCAACAGAAAGATTCTCATTGATTTATATGAGAGTTGGATTAGATAAATAATCTAATAAGGGGGTTGGGGTAGTAAAGAGGAATGTCTGAAGGACCAAGTGTGTGTGTGTGTATGACAAAAATGCTCTGGAACCATACAACATGAAAACATTCATCTCTCTCTGCCCATTACCCCCCAGTCGGGGTATGGGCCACCAACCACAGATCCCTCCATCTCTGTTGCTGGTGTTTCGGTAGCAATTTGGTTCCCTACGGGGTGGAGTTGCTAGCCCCACGCCCATGAAAACATTCATACAGAATTGTTAATGTAATAGAAAGAGTTTGATTCAACCCCTTAAAAGATTGGAAATTTCTAGTCAGGGTTGTAACTTTCTTCAGTTCAAATATGCCCAAATATGTTTGCCAATTACACCTATCACATGAAATGATACACAGGTGGCAATATTTTCCCTTCTAATATGTTTGTTTGTTTGTTTGTCTCCCACTGAGGTAAACATAAGCTATGTGTCCACCAAGGGAACAATGTAATTATTTGGCTAAATTTTCTGAACTGATCATCATTTCAATGTGCCTATTTTAAGGCATAAAATAAATTGCACTCACAAAAGGGATCCCTCATCCCCACCTCTCCCACACAGTTTGTGTACACACACTGCCAGTTGCATGACCAGCTATTCCATTTCCATGTAGAAATGTGGGTTTTGCAGAAGCAAAATGGCAAAACAACTGTGGTGGTTTCAAAAACGCATATCTAGAGAAATGGATGACATCTGGCAGGAAATGAAGTGCTATTTATGCCAAAGAAGCTAAATGCAGATATGGTTTACAGATTACTCCAAATGTCCTTGTTTTTTTGGTCCCTGTGTCATTTATGTTACTTTAAAAGAGTTGGGTTTGGTTTAAAAGAAAAGAGAGTGGCTCAAGCAGTCAGCAGTTTGTCCCCATACTGTAAGCAGACAAAATTTGTCTCAGTGACATCAAACTGCTAACACAAATAGATCTATTACCCTTTGTCCCTTTCTCGGTAAGACAGTTACCCTTAAGGCATTAGCCTCTGAGCTTGGTGATAAATCATTGAATGATAGGAAACCTGATTATCTAAACATAGCAGGAGTAGACTATGTTATTCAAGTGCTGAAACCCATCATCTGTGAGGCTTACAATGAATGATTTTTGATATACTTAAATAGTTAACAAAAATTTATTGCAAGAGAGAGTTTGTCACTAGATTTACAGTTTCAAGAAACATAGTACAAAACAGTGCATCAGCTTTGTCTAAACATTAAATAGGTGCAAGTTCACAAAGATTAAAAAAACAAAAGGAGCATACTTTACAACATAAATTACAATACTATAAATATATTTTATATACATTATACATATTCTAAGCCATGATTTTCATATATATAGAGAGAGACAGAGTTCATATTAGTATCAGACTATTCAGTGCTTTAGTTATATTATGAAGCTGAACTTTACATATATATTTGCATTGTTATACTTATAGTAAATGATTCCAAATTAATGAGGCATTTTAACCAGTTTATTCCAGTCACATAAAGAACCATTTGTCAAAACTGATGAGTGCTCACATATAGCAGTATGCTCATTTGGAGACGACTCTTTCCATTTTGATTGTTGAAAGCTTGACCTAGAAGAGGGGCTGCAATGGAATGACAGCTGGGTGTGGTGCAAGCAGTGAAGGAAACAATGCATGAGGTAATGGGGGGAAAGCCAGGTGACTCGGATGAAGGACAGAAGTTGGAATTAGCGGCAATTGTGGTGGAGCAACAAACGTTGTGTGGGTTCCTGGACAAAGTCTAGGTCCTACTGCGAGATGAGGTAAAGGTGTTCTTGAAATGGTTGGAACCCGTGAAAGAAATTGTTGGTGAGGCTGGAGAACCTTAAATGTACTTGCAGCGGCAGCAGCAGCAGCAGCATGCTGCTGTAAAACAGTGTGATGGATTGTGGTTACAGAGGTAGAACATAATGGCTGCTGCAAGGGCAAAGGTTGCAGAGGAGAATTAGAAGGTTGGATTGCAGTGGGAGGAAAGACAAACTTCACCTTGTTAGCCAGCATGTTTTGCTGCATGAGCTGCTGATAGGCCTCACATTGCAAGTCTTTGAATTTTCCATGGTTTTCTGGGGGAAATATCAATGTCTGATCAGGCAATATAAATGGGGCAAGTATATGTTCTGTGGTTAAAAAGGTCTGACTATTTATATGTGCTTCTTTGAATGACAAAGGTGGAGGACTGTTACATGTGCCCGAATTAAACCGCAGCCATTCACTGGTTGCCTCATTCATTTTTTCTTGTGGTATGGTCTCTGCTACTTCATTTTGGCATAGATACGATTTACGAGGAGTTTGTTCCACATTTCTATCAATACTGGGCACTTTATAAGGAACTTGACTTTCATGAGTCCTTATATTTTCATTTTTCTTTTCTTCTTCTAGCTTGTTTGCTGGTGTTGCAGTTGTCAGAACACTATGTTCAATAACAGAAGAAGAGGAATGTGTGAAGTCCTCCAAAAATGTACTTGGAGAGCTCTCCATTGTTGAACACTCTGTTGACTTGTTATTTTCTGATAAAAGTAAACAATCAGATTGTAGAGTCGACTTGTTTTCTACAAGCTGTATTGTTTGCACCACATTTTTTGTATAGTCTTTTATGGGTTGAGTTTTTATTTGTTGTATATTTTCTTGAGTTAACAATTCCCCCAAAATATTTAATGTAGAATTTCCCCTGGAAGGGCTATGATTTTCATTTCTTCTTGCTTCTTTGTTGACAAATATGTGATGGGTTCTAGATCTTTTTCTCCTTCTTTTCCTTTTAGGCTTACAACGTGCAGCTAAATTACTTGTTTGCCTGAGATACTCTTCTGATAAAAATGCCTGTCTACATGAACTTTCATCCGATGAACAAGAGTAAGTATGTTGTCTTCGCTTTCGATGGGATCTTTCGGGTTCATCAGTCAGAAAGTTGTAAGCTCTCTTGATGGACTGGCTTTGACTTATAGATTTTTCCAAACATTTATGATCTGGGCTACAGCTAGATCTTCTGACCTTACAGCTACATAATGATCTAGAATACATTAAGTTATGCCTTCCAGAATTCAAAGTCAGTTGTTTTGACTGCCTATGAGAGTTTGCTTTGTACTTTCTGTGCAGAGGTTCAGAGTCAATGCAGTGGTCATCACTATTTTTTGTGTTCCAAGTCCCACATGGGCCTTTGTCACTGTGTATGTGTGTTGATATGGACATGGTTCTTTTGTGATCACTGTTTTCAATGCCAAGTTTTTGACATGACTGTTGTAACTGCTCTGCAGCTAACCATATGCTTCCAATTTCATCTCTGCACTTCCCTGAAGTATTCTGAAGGTGCTGATGTTTATCTTCATTGACATAATTAATTTCCTGTTCAGCTGCTGAAACTTCAGCATCTACTTTTGCTGTTTCATCATGATGGTGATGACATAATTTTCTCCTTCTTTTCCTTTTCCTATTTTTGTGAAACCATCTTTTGTGAGTTTCCTTGTTCCAGACTTTGTTGTTTTTATCATCTATCATGGTATCCTCTCGTAAATGGCTTTTGGAAATGTGGTATTTTTCAGTTTTTCCAGTCCTGAAAGAAGCATCCAAGCATATTTTATCTTGATTTGGTGCAGGTTCACACCTTTTAGCTAAGGAAACATCTGCTATAAGTGATGTTGCTTGGTCGCACACATTTTTATTAACTTCAGTTTTGTAATTAGCACATTCTGAAGAAGATTTATCAGTGTCATCTAAAACAAGACTCTGGTTGGACTCAATTTTGTGATGAGAATGGGGTACATTTGACTGATGTTTAGTTTTCTCCATGCAGTCACTTGCTCTTGATGACTTGAAGTCAAAACATAATGGATTGCAGCTATATGAAATGGATGGTTCTGTATTTGTGTAAATTAACATTTCAGAGGGCCACTGAAGAACAGATGATCCGTGTTTGCTCAGAACAGGAACAAATGGTTCACAAGGTCTTTTATGTGTCTCTTGTTTGTTTTGTAAGGCTGTACTTTCCCCTTCAGAATTTGATGACATATGTACGTCAGACCCAAGGTTTTTAATTTCTGGTTCAGTTGTGGATGAATCACTATTAATGTATTTATTGTTTTCCTCTGCATTATCTTGCAAAGGTAAGCAATCATTAGTGATATCAAGTGCTGGGGATTTCTTTCCCAACCTCTCAGAACTGTGTCTTTCTACAGGTAGCGCCTGATTACTAATGGCAACTGTGGACAGTGATTGATCTCGTAATGCTGTTGAATTGACATCAACACAATAGCCATCCAAATCACAAGACACAGGTTGTTTTAAATGAGAATCAGCAGGAATTAATACTGTATTCTGTAGTATTATATTATTATCTTTACTGGATAGTTCTTTTGACTCCTGAATTTCAGAAGCTTCTGCTGTGTCAGTACATTTTTCCATCAGTGGGTGAGTGTAGTTTTGTTTCTCCTCAGAGCACAAAACTATTTCTGTTGCTGATGGAAACTGAAGATTACAAGATCCTGGAACAAATCTACTTCTTCTGCTAAATCCATGTTCACTAGAGGTTTCATCATTATATTCATAGAAAACAGCAGCCGAGGACTCCAACTTCACTGATGCTTTCTTAGGAAAAGCAAAAGAGAATCCTATTTTATGTCCATGGGCTCCTTGTACTTGATCTCCAAGTTTGAGAGTGTCAGATTTGTTATTACTTCCACTTTCAGAAGCAGAAAAAGCACTAGAAGTAACTTCTTTTGCATTCTGTGCATTGTGCATTAATGTACCATTGAAATTTTGTTGTTTGTTAGAAGATTCTATGATGGTACTCTGTGGGATTTCATGGAAATTATCTCTCACGGTAACTGTAGTGGACTTGAACATGGGACCACTCCCAGGAGCACTAAAAAACAAAACAAAACCTTCCATAAGTACACTTAAAAGAAATTAGATGTTCAGGGTACATTCTCATTGTACTATTATTTCCATAACATTGTGTTATATTTGTTTCCACAAAGATTTCTAGGGGAAGAGGTTAACTATTCTAAATCAATAGCTCCATAACAAGACTATATCACAGCAGGGGCTTTCAAACTTCTTTCTACTGAAAAATATAATATGACAGTGGATGTCAGAAAATCACCTCCTTCTCACAGAAACTGCCTCCCCATCCATATGTGACCACCCAGTCAGCCTCTCCTCCTATTTGCAATCACAAACATAATTGTGAAAATCTTATCAAATTCTTACATGAAAAAAAATAAGATTAGATAAGCATTTACATGCAAAAAAATAAGATTAGATAAGTACTTTCAGCTGACCCTAGTGCAATAAGTGATTTATCCTTCATGAAAAAAAATTAATAACCCTGTCTACTTTTGTTCTTGATTTCATCTCCTCATCCCATCTGTTCTGGGATGTTCTTGACCCAACAAGAAGCAAGGTGAAGAGCCAACATAGCACTAGTAGTTTACAGACCACAATTTGGGAATTTCTGCATTACCATAAGTCATGCTACTTTTGAAACTCAGCTAGTAAAGGCCTATCTTTCACAGTGCAGTACAACACTTTTTTTTTAACAGAAAAATCAAACTTACATATTTGAAGTAATGATGGAAAAACCTGAAAACTGTGTCATAGACTCAGTACCGGTAATTATCTAAAAGCATGGATACCTATCTGTGTTTAATCTATTTTGGCTGGGAAATGGCGAGGGTATCTCACAAAAAAAGGGTTTCATCTGAAATAGTTCCTGTGTTACCTGACTCCAGGTAGGTTGAAAATACCTTTAGAATAGCTCTTTCAGAGAACTAAGTTTTGGCTTCTTTTAGCAGCCTCACCTAGATTTTCCACAATTATTTTTTAAATGAAAAGTGTTTGTTGTACTTTTGGATACTAATTTAAAAACACATTAATTGGCAGCTCACTGTTCTATTCCTGACACACAGGATCACCCTCACCATGATCCAGTGGTATTAGTCCATAAGGCTATATCAGATGCTTTACTCTCCTAGTCCTAAATTGTACACTGCATTCTATTTTGTCAAATAAATATTCTAATAAGTTTTTCATTTAGTTGAAATTGCACTAATTTTAATGCTGATTTTGAACCTACTCTCAGTTATTTAGAACAATATCAACAGATCTATCTATCTATCAGAAAAGTAACTGCAAAAATGACATCAACCTCTTAACTATATCTGTTCCCTTTCATCTAGATTTGCAATGAACTTCTTTAATTCTGTCAATGAAGTTTGTAAGTACATCCATTTTACACATGTAAGTGCCAATTTTGCTAGCAAACACATTTGTTGTGCTCACATGTATGCAGTTCCAAATATATTGGGCACAGTTAAGGAGTTGTCTTTATTCCAACGCATGTATATTAGCTTACTGACAAAATGAGGTACTTACTATGTTAGCATTAAAAAGTCAATACAGTATGGGTGTGTAAACTGGAATTATGTAGCAGAAATGAAAACATAAAAAATTCTTATTGCAGAATGCATATTACTGGACATGAATTGTAGTGGATTTTCAGATCACACAAATTTATAAAGCTAGTATTTAGATTTTTTGCTTGTAAACAAATCAAGTTCAATATGCAAGTCATTAAGATAGAATAAATATGGAATCTCAGTGTCATTTTAAACAGTCACTTTTCACAGTATAGTCAAACTTTAACAGATATGTTTGCCTGTTTTCTGATGCACCAAGTAATACTCCTGAATTGAGCATTGATAGCCATATCTAGATGCAGACACTATCCCAGGAGTCCAGCTAGCAATTTCAACTCAGTATATACACTAGATGCTCCATTGTATTTCATCCCATTTGCTGTATACCATTAATAGCTATGCCATTCTGTATTATCACTAACACAGCATGGAGAGTTAGAGAGAAGGATTTAGCTGTGTGTTGTTTAAAGGTTGCAAAGCCTTGATAATTACAAACTGTGTGACTGTACTGTTCATTCCATACACACCTAACTGCATCCAGGACATGCCCACTTGTTTAGATGGACTTTGTTTCAATATGTCGTACAACATACAGATGTTACTAGTTTTCAAAGGAAAACTATGTACCTCACATTCAATCTGAAGAAACATTCCATTTACACATTAACCACCAACTATTTTTTTTCTTTGATTGTTAGATCTATGCTGGAGCAAACTGAAAGTGGTTCAAAATCTTTTACACAGAGTTGTCTGTTTCATAAGCATGTACGTTTTTGGTAAAAAGGCTGTCACTTCAAACTAAGAAATATTAATATCAACTAGGGATATATTTCCAGATTCAATAGAGAATACACATTTGGTGAGAAGCGATTATTATGATTGGGCTGTGCACCCTGATGGGATTAGGAAAAGGAACATTTTCCTTTAAGGTATTCCCTTATATAGTTTCTCTAGCTATTTAAATTTTAAACTAGATTTCCTGATGCATTCCCAGGTGAGCAGTTCAAACTCTTAAGTCTCACAGATTTCTTACATCCAGGAAAGATAGAGTATATCCTTTCCTCATCAATAAAATAATGCCAAGCTTCAAATGCTTGACCTAGTTCACTAATGCTTTCAACGCTGTGCTGGCTTTATGAAATATATATGGAACATATTTTTAACTAAAAATACATGTCATTTTAGCTCCACTAAAAAAAGTAACGTTAAACATTTATTTCTTCACATAGTGCCAGATCAAATTACTGCATACATACAGCTTAGAGCTTGCCATAAAAATATATGCACCTTGTTCTGGGCTCAAGATCATAACAGTCATCTGTCCCACAACCCCAACTAATAGTTTGGGGATTATTTTTCCAGCACTTTTTCCATTTCAGTAGTTATTCACTCACCATGCTGCCTCTTTCCTCAGTTCAGCTAACTTGTGCAAACGTTGGAGGGCCTTTTCCTGTTTCCTTTCATCTTTTCTTGACTTGGAAGCTACATTTCGAGCAAACTCCCTCTGTTTCAGTTCCTTGAGTCTCTGTTAAAAATAATAACAAAAATATTTAATATAAAGAGAATCCCTGACAGCCCTGGTAAACAACCATATGACTGTCATTTTATCTTGATAAGTATGTAAATACACTATAGCATTATCATTATTATGGTATTATTTTGTTCTGTTGACAAAGTTCAGTTGCACTTTTGTTGGTTCCTTTTATTTTCATGTTAGACATCACACATTTAGGTAGTTGAGCAATATTCAAAATATTACATCAGATTACTGCATGGTCCTTTCCCAAAATATATTTACTGAGTAATGGTATGTTGTATCTTTTTACAGTACTTAAACAATTTAGACCAAGTTAATCTCTGGTGTAATTCCATGGAGCACAGTGGAGTTACATCAGATATTAATTTTGCCTGCTATGTTGAAAGGAAAAACACTAGCTATGTGTGAAAAACGTTTTTGATACACTGGCCAAAACAATACATTTATTTTATTTTATTTGACTTGGTGGATAGATAAACTTTTCCCTTAAGTACAGGCTTTTAGCACTTGTGCCTTAATTTGCCCCTGCTGAGAATCATAACTGGTGATTCCACATTTTCTTCGTGAAAGCAGGTTTCATGCAAACAAGCGGTTTGTTTCAGATTAAAGTTTAATCAAGTCTTCCAGTGAAACCATTTTTGTCTCAGATCAACCGGTTTTTGTATTTTGAAGAAGATGGCTGCAGTAAAGGACTCTGAGCAACCAGCGATTTCGGTTTCAGGAGATCTTTTGGATCTTCTTCCACGGGTCACCCAATGAAATTAATAGGCAGTGGGTTTAAATCAAACTAAAGGAACTATTTCTTCACACAATGCACAGTCCACCTGTGGAACTTGTTGCCAGGAGATGTTGTGAAGGCCAAAACTATAACGGGGTTCAAAAATAATTAAATAAATTCATGGAGGATAAATCCATCAATGGCGATTGTCCAAGCTGGTCAAGGACACAGCCTCATATCCGGGGTGCCCCTAAGCCTCTGACAGCCAGATGCTGTGACTGGATGACGGGGGATGGATCACTTGATAATTGCTTTGTACTTTTCATTCCCTTTGAAGCATCTGATATTGGTCATTGTGGGCTAGGTGGATCTAGTTTGGCCACTCTTATGTTCTTTGCTTTTAGCAATTTTCCCAGTATGCAACCTAGGTGACGGTCTCTAAAACCCCTTCAGATTTTCAATATTAATATGAATCAGCCTCACTACATCTTATGCCCTCTCCGTCCAGGAGTCTGTTATAAAAATACCTTCCATCATGACAAGTTTCCATTCCTTCCTTCCAATAACATTTTAAATTCTCCACACAGCCCACTTTCCTTTTGCTATAGTAATAAAAAGTGACTAGCCCTTAATGCAAATGAGTTTCATATTGCATATAACGATCAAGAGCCATGACTTTGTTTGTAAGTGAGGTGTATGTTGTAGGAAACCTTTTACCCAACAATATTTGTGAAGGTCTAATTAATTTGCTATACTCCCCTTTCTGGGAAATGTTTTTTTTTCCCCTTTTGCATTGTTTTTTCTATATTATAAAAGTGCACAAAGATCCACAGTCACATACTGACCTTTTGTACTATAATGTACTTGCAGCTGCACATAATATGAGCCAAAACTATACATGCTAAATTTGCCTCTGTACATAGCCAGTTTAATACTTTTTATAGTTCATGAGAAGCTTCTTCCTCGTTAAATTGTTCTGCTTTCTTCCAACTCATACACCACACACTATCTCATTTCAGCTATTTGCCTCAATGCACTCTCATCCTTCTAATGATAAACATTTTGTGCTAGCATGGACTCCACATCCAAGGTCCTCCTTTTCAGTGTGTTTGTCATGAAAAATAGAAGTTCAAGGATAATCAACACTGAAAAATTTCAAAGTATTGAATAGTAAAATCAATGGAAATCCTACAACTAAAAATTGCCTATGACACTTGAAAATGTAGCCCTTAGTGTTGCCCACACAACTTCAGCTGTGTTTTTGCCTTGACTCTTCAGTCACAACTGCCACACTGTTCTGAACTGTACTAGATATCAAAAGAAATAAAGATATTGTACAGAGTGTATGCCACAGGCCAAACAAAATCAGCAATATTTCCCTCAGATATGGAATAACTATACAAGTACAGGTGGATACATGAATAGACCACGGCAAAAAACACAACAACACACACACACACACACACACACAACTGCAGCAAGAATGGGAGGGGAAAGGTGGTGCTACAGGCACAGTGAAAACATACATTCATCAGACCTACCAACACACCCTCATGTACCCACACATAGAACTTGAAATGTAAATGGAACAAACTTTCAAATCTAACTGTACTTTAAACAAACTGCAAAAAGTCAAACCAATTACACGTTTAATCCCAAAAGACAAGCACACGCTGCTAGCATAACTAAAACAAAACACATGAGCTAACCAAACACACTGCTACCTTATTAAAATTAAACATTAAAACAAACATTTACAGTATGGCTCACAACAGTAACTAGGTTTCCCTTCTCCTGAGAAAGCCTACCCTGCCTCACTGGGGCTTCAGCTAGCCTGAAAGGAGAGGTTTTCAGCCAATGTCCCATCACCCTCTTCCAGTAGGCCAGTGGGTCACCATATCCTGGCTGGAGGGAAGAAGTCATTCTATTCCTGCTCTCTGGTGCAGGATGCCTTGCCATACTTCAGCGGGTAGACATGGGGTGCTGACTTGGACCAGATCCTAAGGAATCCCCTTGGATCTCAGCCAGCCAGCCAGTTCGGACCCTAGGTCTGCCCGTGCTTCCCTAATGGAGGCCCTGAGGAAGGTGGTAGCAGAAGTGGGAGCCACAGTAACTCTAGGAGCTTCCCAATGGGACAGGTTGCAGCTACCCTTGCACAGTCCTGGAGGTATCCATCAGTCTCTGGTACTTTGTGCTCCAGATCCTGCAGCTGGATGGAGGAGGGGAACATGGGAAAGCAACCCTCTGTTCCTCACATATGGGGATGAGACTTAGGCTAGAGTGAGTCAGCTCTCTAGGGAGCCCCAAAAGTGTGTGCTGCTGTTGTGACCACCTGGAGAACTGCTATTCCCTCTGGACCTAGTGTCTCCCTTCTCTACTTCTGGAAAGCAACTATTTCTGATATAGGAAGCCACTTTTCTTCTTCCCTGATTTCTTCATCCTTCTGCAGGGCCTGGTTGGGATAGTCAGATGATAACTTGGGCTTTGACCCCCTGGCTTGCACTAGATTTGGGAAGCCAATGATTGAAACGAGGACTGCCTTGCTTACCTTGAGAAAGAATTGAATATGGCAGACAGTGTATTACTTTAAGGTCTTGTCTTTACTACATTTCTGCTTGAGCTGTAACTCCAGGTTTGCCCCATAACCCAACTCCCATCCACTCACAAAAATCTCTATCTTGAATTAAGTGGTGCTTTAAGCTTGAGCCAGCTAGTCTGTCGGGTGCTAGGACTGATCCACTAGCTAGAAATGCAATGGGCATACAGCAGCTGGAGTTACAACAATTTTTCGGCTTCAATCCTACCACTTTGTGTAGCAAGACTGTTTCACAATTTGGTCACTCTCACTCTCTTCTAAGATAGACTGGTTCAAGTGGAGTAACTCAAGTGTATACTAACTTCAGCTAACTGTTGCAGTGAAGAATGGCCCTTTGTCAAAAACCACTGGTGCCTAATGATGAGTACCTTGGGCTCCTGAAACCGCTAGTTTTTAAATGGATGCTTGAATGTTATGTGTTATGTCATTGCCCCAGGATGTATGTTCTCACTTGGCAACAGCCACACCTGGTGTCAGATGGCCACACTATTCTATTTGATTTATAAGGAGGCTGCAGGATTATCTACTGGGCAAGCAGCAATTTTTCCTCCTGCTTTCAGTGGCATTTAATTCTGGCAGATAAAATCTGCCTCCAAAATCTATTATAAGGTTCACTCAGATATCTCTGCTGGCTCAGTTCAGTGTTTTTCAGTGAGGGATTGATGTGCTCCTCCTACTGGGAGTTCTGTTGGTAAGTAAAGGGATATTATTTTCTTAGAATTGCTGCTAATTTTGAAATTTAATTTTGAATTATGTATTGAAAGAGTCATGAATAAATGGGTTCTTTTTTGGTCAGGTAACTCATGTGCCGTCCATGTCATCAACAGGTTGCTTTAAAGCAAGCAGCTTAAATACATGTTTATGCTACTGCTTGGTCATCCCAGGAATCTATAACAACACTGCCAATATTTTCTCTTGTTTCAAGGTAAATAGACTATGAAGCAATGCCTCAGGCCAGTTTTGAACCAGTTGTTATGTAATCATTTTTGTGGATCTTGGCACATGGGGGCACTGGGATTGCCAAAGATCACTAGCCATTTCGACACAGAGAAGTGACAGTGCCAGGTTTTCTGACTTTGTGTCATTCAAAGGGCATTCAGGTCTTTCCCTACACTACTGGCCATACCAGAAGTGCATTTAATGAAGTTTGCAGAAGTGCCCAAATAAAATGTGTGTTATATTTCCTTTGCTATTTCTTTTCATTCTCTTTTTCTCTCTCTCTCGCTCTCTCTCTAATATTTAATGCAACATAGCACAATTTATTTAGCTACGCTCTGTGCCTGTCTTTGCCATAGTGGGTGATGCTGCTGCTATTCCATCTGTCTATTCAGATGTTCTCAGATATCAAAAAACATGTTGAGAAACAGATAAGTGAAATATTATGCTCACAGATGGATGGGTCCTCCTTTTTTCATATTATTTTTTTTCCATATTATATTTTATATATTTACATTTTATATTTTTACATATATATTTACATTTTTATATATTTACATTTTATATTTTTTCCTTTTTTTCCATATTATATTTTTTCCATATTATATTTCTAGTAGCTCTGTATTCCTTTGAGAGAAACCATGATGAATCCAATGAAGTTATTATTGTTCCATTATGTGCTCCCTAGACAGTCAACAAAAAAGTGAGTGTCTATTACTGTACTAAAAAAGTGCAAGGTTAAACAATTCAAGCAAGACTTTTGGGTGTTATAGCTGTATTCCAAAGCAAATGTTTGGAATGAGTGACCAAACATTTGAGGCCTCTTTTGATAAATGTGTATTCTTGTCTTCCAATAGATTATATGATGCTGACCCTGGTGACACTTAGCACTCATGTCTCTCTTTTCAGACTTGAAGTAGTTCATTTCATAAATTCATTCTGAGCACTTAGCATGGTGATGGATATTAAAAATGTATAAAAGGGAGAAAAAACACATTGACATTACAAACATAGGGACTTCACTACATATTGAGGAACTCAATATTTATTTGACTGTATATGTTTGTTTTCCTCTGATGAGAAATGTATGCTGTGAATAAGAAAAGACACTTCCAAAAGGACAAGAGAATATACAGTGTTGTTGAAGATAAAAGGGTTGTTTGTTTATTAACTTTCACAAGGAAGTTGAGCCAAACCTATACAGAAATTAGAAAACATCTTTTAATAGCACTTCATTTCAGTTATTGTAATGATTATAATACAGTGAAACCTCGATTTAACGGACTAATTGGGGCGAGGGGGTGTCCGTTAAAGCCAAAAGTCCGTTATTTAATAATTTTTAAAAATCATTAAATAATAGGACTTTTGGCTTTAATGGACACCCCCTCACCCGAATTAGTCCGTTATATAGAGGTTTTAGGAGCTGTCAAACGCCGGCCCCGCAGCAGAGGGCCTGGCGGGAACTGTCAACCCCCCCCTCCCCGCAGCGGGGAGCCGGGCGGGCGGGCTGAAAGTTCCCGCCGGGCTCCCCGCTGCGGGGAGCCAGGCGGGAACTGTCAGCCCGCCCGCCCGCCCAGCTCCCGATGCGGGGAGCCAGGCGGGAGCTGTCAACCCCCCCGCCCGGCTCCCCGCAGCGGGGAGCCCGGCGGGAGCTGTCAGCCCGCCCGCCCGGCTCCCGGCAGCGGGGAGCCCGGCGGGAACTTTCAGCCCGCCCGCCCGGCTCCCCGCTGCGGGGAGGGGGGGGTTGACAGTTCCCGCCAGGCCCTCTGCTGCGGGGCCGGGCAGGAGCTGTCAAACCGGCCGCCCGGCTCCCCTCTGCGGGGAGCCGGGCGGGAACTGTCAGCCCGCCCGCCCAGCTCCCGCTGCGGGGAGCCAGGCAGGAACTGTCAAACTCCCCCGCCCGGCTCCCGGCAGTGGGGAACCCGGCGGGCACTGTCAACCCCCCCGCCCGGCTCCCTGCTGCGGGGAGGGGGGGGGGGTTGACAGCTTCCACCCGGCCCTCCGCTGCGGGAGCCGGGCAGGAGCTGTCAACCCGGCCGCCCGGCTCCCCTCTGTGGGGAGCCGTGCAGCCGGGTTGACAGCTCCTGCCCGGCTCAAAACCCCCCCGTCCGTCCGTCTCCCCGCTGCGAGGAGCCGGGCGTGGGGTTGACAGCTCCCGCTCTGCTCTCCCCAGCGGGGAGCCGGGCGGGAGCTCTCAAACGCCCCCCCCGCCCGGCTCCCCGCTTTTGGAAGCCGAGCGGGGGATCTCAAATGCCCCCCCCCTGCTCCCCGTTGCGGGAAGCCGGGCGGGGGGGTTGATAGCTCCCGCCCGGCTTCCCGCTGGGGGGAGCCGAGCGGGAGCTCTCAAACCCCCCGCCCGGCTTCCCGCTACGCGGAGCCGAGCGGAGGCTCTCAAACGCCCCCCCCCCCCGCCCGGCTCCCCGTTGCGGGGAGCCGGGCGGGGGGGTTGGCAGCTCCCGCCCGGCTCCCCCCACCGGGAAGCCCGGCGGGAGCTCTCAAACCCCCCGCCCGGTTTCCCGCTGCGGGGAGCCGAGCGGAGGCTCTCAAACGCCCCCCCCCCCCCGCCCGGCTCCCCGTTGCGGGGAGCCGGGCGGGGGGGTTGACAGCTCCCGCTCTGCTCCCCCCAGCGGGGAGCCGGGCGGGAGCTCTCAAACCCCCCCGCCCGGCTCCCCGTTGCGGGGAGCCGGGCGGGGGGGTTGACAGCTCCCGCCCGGCTCCCCCCAGCGGGAAGCCCGGCGGGAGCTGTCAACCCCCCCGCCCGGCTTCCCGCTGCGGGGAGCCGGGCGGGAGCTCTCAAACCCCCCGCTTCCCGCTGCGGGGAGCCGGGCGGGGGGGGGGGGGGGGGGTTGACAGCTCCCGCAGGGGTCCCTGCTGCGGGGAGCCGGGCGGGAGCTGTCAACATATAACGGATTTCCCCCAATATCGGATTTCGGATGCATCGGAAATTTTGTCCGTTGCATCCGAAGTCCGTTAAATCGGGGTCCGTTAAATCGAGGGTTTACTGTATTGTGATTTGGTTTCCATTGAAATTAATGGGGCTACTTCTTTGAGAGACTGCTCAACAATGTGAGTAGAGGGTTCAAAATCTGCCCTAAATGATCAATGTTGTATGTTTATATTTACTGCACAATCTGATGTCTTGATCCTTGCATGGTGCAGGATCAGGAACATAATGAGCATGAAAGAGGATGTTAAATGTTTCTTAGGACAGCTGTATTCAGAGATGGATTAAGGGCAGATGCACATAGCTGCATATCTGGCTCTTGTATGCAAAAGAGCCCCTACTGCTCAGTATTCTTTCAGGCAGCACAGCACTGCAAAGCAAATATCAGGATGTTGATCTGAGCCTCTTATCAGCTTAATCAGGTGCTATTTGTTCAGTACATATAAGTTTAAGCAGAGATGAAACATTAAATGTTGGTAAGTAAGCAAATTATTCTGTTTGATTGTTGCATATAAGAAGGTGCCAGTTGTGTGAGGTGCCTGGAGGCAACTTTAATTTTCATAGCGATCTTTTAATAGCTAACTTTTCAGGGAATGTTTGTTTTTCTCCATCTAACTGTGTGCTGCAAACTTGCCCTCCTCTCAGCTAATCTTGGCATGGTCTTTCATATGATAAGTAATGGTGATGAATATAATCATTATACGTGATATATGAGCAACTTACACTATGTGCTTTGTATTTTATAACTGAGATCCCAACCCCCTGTACGGGAAGTGTAAGTGGTTAAAAAAGGGTTCCTTGCTAACTAATCTTCACTGTGTATTTGATACATTTTCTACATGGTGTTGCAGGGCTTAATTCAGCAAACACATACTAGTACGTATAGTCAGTGGAAATATGGTTGTAGTGATGGTCGTAACAAATAGACTTTGCAGGTGTTAGCAGGTCTAAGTCCTGAGTTACCTTTATGTAGTCTCCAAATGTATGTTTTCACCTCATTTTGAAAGCCAGAGCAAAAGATGTGGCATCCTGATAAATAGAGAGCTCAGCAAATAATTAATGATTGATAATTTAAGTGAGAAATTTCTCCGAGAGAACTAAAAGATATGTTTCTCCATTGCTCTGCATCTGGTGTAGTCATTAACAATGGTTTAAAGTGAGTGTAAAATGCTACAAGTATGTTTTACTAGGATGTTCTTCTACATCTATTTTGAATTCATTTGGTGAATGACATCACAGGGTGCAGAGCAATGGGAAAGCTGATCCCTGAGACTCCAGTCCTGCCACTGGATCCATTAAAGGGCTCTTATACTCCTGTTGAACCCTGTTAATTTTACTGAGACTCCACCCACGTGAATCCAGCTGAAAGATCAAGATATAACAGCCATGTTTTACTACTTATATACACTTCAGTTGTCCTGCCCTTCTGTACACCCGCACAGGGTAGAAAGGAGGCATAAGGTGCGCTTTATGCCCATGCCTAGGTTATCTACATCACCGGAGCTTGTACACTGGGAGAACAGCTGGCAGCAGACTTCTATTCCTCCTTTGGCTCAGGAGGTTGGGAAGGTGGTAGAGCCATGGCCATGTACATACATCTCAGCTACCACAGGGGAAGAAAGTAACCTGGATCATCAGAAGGGTTAGTATGGATTGCTTTCCTCTGAAGCAAAAGGAAAGCTGCAACCCCATTGGGAATATCAGAGTCCCTATCTGGTTCCTGCCCTGCTCCTGGGGAACTCACTGGGGCTGTCGAGTTACAATCCAGCTCTTAGAATTTACTATGTATTTGCCAATATAGTCATAACTAGCAGTTTAAAAGTTGGGACTTGTAGAGCATTGCAAATATCTGCATACACATGAAAGAACATAAGAACAGCCATACTGGGTCAGACCAAAAGTCTATCTAGACTGGTAGCCTGTCTTTCGATAGTGAACAATGTCTGGTACCCCAGAGGGAATGAACAGAACAGGTAACCACAAAGTGATCCATCTCCTGTCGCCCATTCCCAGCTTCTGGCAACAAAGGCTAGGAACACCATGTCTATCCGTCCTGGCTAATAGCCATTGTTGGACGTATCCTCCCTTAACTTATCTAGTTCTTTTTTTTAATCCAGTTATAGTCTTGGCCTTCACCACATTCTCTGTCAAGGAGTTCCACAGGTTGACTGTGTGTTTTGTGAAAAAAATACTTCCTTTTGTTTGTTTTAAACCTGCTGTTTATTAATTTCATTTGGTGACCCCTAGTTCCTATGTTATGAGAAGGAGTAAATAACACTTCCTTATTTACTTTTTCCACACCAGTCATGGTTTTATAGACCTCTATCATATCTCCCTTTATTCATATCTTTTCAAAGCTGAAAAGTCCCAATCTTATTAATCTTTCCTCATACAGCACCCATTTCATATCCCTAATCATTTTTGTTGCCCTTTTCTGAACCTTTTACAATTCCAATGTATCTTTTTGAGATGGGGCCGTGTAGACGAGCCCTTCGCTGCTCGTGGCAAAAATCAGGCAGAGACCACTCTTTTGTCAACACCAGTGCCCTTTTATTTCCATGTGCTAGTTCCCACCACCACTTGTATACAGTTCTGTACACTAAAATACACTTAGGTGGCTGCTCGGGGGACAGCTACCTCCTGCAGTTCGCCAAAAACAACAGCCTTACTTCCTTTCCTGTTCCCTCCCCCCCGCCCCCCGTACTTCCTTCCTGCCAGCTTTATAAAGCCTTCTGGTCCATAAGCCCTCCTAAGAGACATACCCTGCCAGCTCCAATTAATTCCCCTTGCTGGGAGCTGAGCTAGCAGGAAGTGAGCTGACGGGCTGGCTCAGAGCCTCTTGGCCAGCACCCTGTTACAGGCGGCCACATCTGCATGCAGTATTCAAGGTGTGGGCATACCATGGACTTGTATAGAGCCAATATGATATTTTCTGTCTTATTTTCTATCCCTTTCTTAATGATTCCCAACATTTTGTTTGCTTTTTTGACTGCCACTGCATATTGAGTGGATGTTTTCAGAGAACCATCCACAATGAGTCCCACATCTCTTTCTTGAGTGATAACAGTAAATTTAGACCCCATCATTTTATATGTATAGCTGGGATTATGATTTCCAGTGTGCATTACTTTGCATTTATCAACATTGAATTTCATCATTTTGTTGCCCAGTCACCCAGTTTTGAGAGATACTTTTGTAGCTCTTCGCTCAACTATCTTGAGCAAATTTGTATCATCTTTAAATTTCCAACCTCACTCTTTACCCCCTTTTCCATTTCATTTCTGACTATATTGAATAGGACCGGGCCCAGTACAGACCTCTGGGGGGGACACCACTATATACCTCTCTCCATTCTAAAAACTGACCATTTATTACTATCCTTTGTTTCCTATATTTTAACTAGTTACCAATCCATACAAGGACCTTCCCTCTTATCCCATGACAGTTTACTTTGCTTTAGAGCCTTTGGTGAGGGACCTTGTAAAAGGCTTTCTGAAAATCTAAGTGCACTATATCCACTGGATCCCCCTTGTCCACATGCTTTTTGACCTCCTCAAAGAATTCTAGTAGACTGTCTAGTAGACATGCTACTTTTTTACTGCTGGAAAGTCTAATTTAATCCAAACAGTAGGTTCCTAACTGAAGCAAAAGCACATAACTGCATTAAGTGCATTTCTTACATCATCTCTACAAGCCTTCTACTAACTTGCAAAGGAATACTTTTTAAAAAAATTCAAGATATAAGCACTTGTAACAATAGCACTTCAGACTAATAGGCTTAAAAACACGGAGAAGCCATAAATTAATAAACACATTCAAGATAGCAACAACACTTAAAGACTGAAACGTGGAACACAATGCATTTAAATACTGTGATAACAGTAGTAAGAGAAGGAGAAATGAGCAAAGATACAAAGTTATGTGGTTGGTATCCCCAAAACCTTAAAATGTTTGATACTTTAAAAACTATAATAAATCCTATGTTAACAGAGTTGACCTTGTTTAACAAAAAGGAAGTCAGATAAGTTCATTGGAAAATAGTGAAACTTTCATGAAGCTCATGAATGTGGGGAAAACCATTATTGTGTAGTGACAGGTATAGCGGGAGTCCTCTGATCTTCTGAGTGCACTCTCCTGGTTTACAATACCCCCGCTATTATAATTTTCCTTTCTCTTGAGCATAGACTAACAATGTAGAATTTTTCTGACTTTGAAAAATATCCAGGCCACTGAACCAATGTTCAGGTCAATAGAGGCATAAAGCTACTGTAGTAAACTACTCTGACATGAAAATTTGCTTCTTGCTTGACCTTTAGAGTAATATTAGGAGTAGAGATAATACCACCCTTGGCTCAATGGCACATCTCCCTGGATTTATACTATTGTTGCTGCCTTCTGATCCAAGCTGCTAGTCAAATTTTGGAGTTCCGGGGATGAATTTTTCTAGTTGGAAGTAGAAATTAATGGAGTCTTGTACTTTTATTGATGCAATCTTGTTTATTTACAAGGACTGTACATTCTTCAAATGCAGGAGCAAGCAAGAACAAAAGGAGCAGTTTCTTAGCTTATGGCCCCAAGCCCCTAGCCAATGCATCTACAGGACAAATGCTCTTTCCAGGGTCACACTGTGATCACTAGCCCCTACCTGGCTTTCTTGCTTTTTGTCTCTGCCATTATCTGTGTTTTGCTTTCTCTCCCACCCTCACATACCTCGTCCCAATATCCAATGGAATACTCCACCCACATAGTGCAAGTTCCTGTGCAAATTCTATTAGGCCTTGTTTTAGATGTAGTAACATAAATGTTTCTTCCAACTGTCTTACTATGAAGGGTGCTTTCAAACATAAATTTGAATGAGGTTTTAACTCAACCCACAACTAGGTTTCACCCAGCTAATACACTATTAAGTAGCTTCAGACAGTTGTCATTCTATTTTAAAATCAGCCCATCAGTGAAATATTTCCTCCTTCTCCCCCCAAATGTGGAATTTACCCACTCTAGATTACACCTGCTTTAGGCCCTCCATAGACTAGATTCAAACTCAGAGCAGTAAAACATCATTTCCATAAAGCAGGTGCATCATAAAGGTTTAAGGAGCAGTAATTTGGGATGGCCTCTAAAACTCATGATAGGTTTTCTGACCTAGTTCCTTGACCTGCCAACCAAGAAAGTTGTACTTAGGATATTAATCAGCATAAAAATGTTCTGACTTGAAAAGAGGATAGCAAATCAAAGTGGAGAGACTGGCAACATCCTGGTAAGTATTAAAGGAGAAGCAGTCACAGAAGGGATACAGAACCACAGAACAGGCATCACACAACTGAGGTGATCAAAGTGAGCATTAGACTTCTAAAAAGAATGTTCATTGCTGAATGGACATTAACAAAACTGAAGATTAGAAGAGTCAAAATAATTTAATGTTCAGTGCTTCAAGTATATCAGTATATTCCTATTTGTGTGCTTACCAATGCTTCTCTCTGCCTCTATTTAGTACTCAAATGGTTCTCATCTAAACACCATTGATTATTTTATCAACACCGATGTGGGTTAACATTATCCGCATTGTACAGATGGGAATTGGAAATACTGAGAGATTGTGTCATGGCCAAGATCACTTGAGAAGTCTTGCAAAGCCAAGAATTGAACTCTCATCTCCAGAATCCCAGTTCTGTGCTTTCTGTGCAACATCATTCTTCATCTCATCTTGAACTAGTGAAGGTTTGGGGAAGAGAAGTCCAGTTGTTATAGCACATTCATGACTTGAATGTTCATTTTAGTTTAGGGGCCAAGCTCCTCAACTCTTTCAGAGTGATCAAACTCTCCTCCCAATAGAGGAATAAAGAAGACACTTCACTTAGCATATTGTTATTTGCTAAACTACACTCAGCATTTCATTATTTGTGCTCACTCAGCCATGGGTGGGAAGCTAAATGAAGACAATCCCTGCCACAGGGAGCTTACAATTATAGGAAAACAGATGCACCAGGAAGCCAAGAAAAGGAATAATATTATGATACTTTAAAAATGTTTGAAATAACATAGTATGGTTAAATGTAAATGCTGCAACTTTATTAAAATCCCTAAAACCACTGCGCCCCCAACTACCTGGCACGAATGTTCCAATGCAGATTTGAACTGGGCACAAATAGCCCTGGGTTCTACAAACCTGAGGATGAGGGCAATGCGCCCTTGCTGGAAGCTAAAGTCCTGTCCCACTCCACTCCTCCACACAGGAGGTAGGAGAGGTTATACTAGGGGAGCCACATGCTGCATGAGACATCTCTGCCTCACCCAAGCTACAGTAGCCACAAGAATTGCTAGGACACAGGTCTGCCCTCCCTATGCCTCCTCTCACCTCCCCTTTCTTCTTGGAGCTTGTGCCTGCTTCCACCCTGTACTCGGGGTTGCTGTGGAAGTAATACAGAGGTAGCAATCAGACATATTTTCTGGGAGGGGTTTTTGCCTGTCCTAAATCCCCTTTGCACCAAGTTATGTGGCGATACAGGGCATAGCACATCTGACTTCATGCTTTGCTCAAGGCTCAGGAAGTCTGTGGCTGATCTGGGTATGAATCATGAGTCTGTCTAGTGCCTAAACCAAAAGTCCATCCTTGCAAGGAAAGAAGGGTTCAGAGATGATTTAGATTAGTGGTGTAAACATATTACCAGGAGCCAGGAATATCTGATTTTTAATCTTTGTTCTTCTAAGATATAGAACTCAGGCCTTTTTTTGGTCCCAGTTCTCCTACCTGTAAAATGCTATGTACTTGAGCCTAGTTTCCTTTATAGATATTCTTTGTTGTAAAACTTCATTAATGTTTTCCTAAAAATCCAGATATGGAAGTAGTATGCTGAAAATATTACAATTTAGTCATCATCTCTATTTCCTGACCCACTTTTAGCTACCTTGGTGTAGTGTGTGGTTGTCTGAGTGTTAACTAAGTTGATCCTTTAAAGTTGGCTCTGCAATATTTCCTATGGTTGGTAATCAGTTTTGCTGTGATAATTTCCTGGGAGATTGTGTTTAGTTCTTATTTAATTAATAATATTATGATTGTTACTTTCTAGTTCTTGGGCATCTTTCTACAGCTGAGAGAACTTCAGGAAGTCCATTTCCTATTGCCTTTCCTTCTCTGGCATGGATATGCATTGTCTGGACTTTTCACTCTGGCAAATTTGAAACCATATCACCTCAGAATAGTTATTGCTGATATGAATGGCACAGTTTCTAAATTCATGTGTTTCATCCTTAAAGCTGTGCCACTGTAAGGTCCATAGTATAGACCTAGCCCTAGTTAACCCTGCTCACACATTCTAGGAAGTGAAATGGAAACATTTCAGTTGTGTAAAATCTCCATCTCCTGCATATTATCTTCTAAATCTTAAAGTGGTGAACCAAAAAGCTCAGCAATGGTTAGGGAGCCGGTGTGTACTGACAGCCACTTGTCACAAACACCACAGTTTTCTCATCTTAGCCTTGTGATTCCCACCCTTTCAGTCCCTGCTTGCTGTATCCAACTGTTCTCCCTCCTCTTGTACTTAAACTGTAAGCAATTTGAGGCAGGGACTGGCTATTGCAGCACCAAGCATTAGGATTAAGGCTGCTGGATGCTAAGTCAATACGAACAAGACACTTTACTTGCCATGTTTACCTACCTGTGTCCTCTCCAGTATAGAATATGCAAGCCTACTTCTGTCAGTTGAACAATTCTGCTCTATTTGCAACTCATTTGGAATTTTTTTTCTCTCTCAATGTTTTGCTGAAGCCACCTTTCATATCCCTGCATTGCACAAATGTATAGATACTGCATTTGGTGGAAATAATGGATTTACACATTGCTCAATAGTTATTTGAACTGGTTAGCATAACTTAAATTTTCCATTGAATCCAAACTGCATACTATGATGTTGCTTAATGCACAAGTTGAAGATGTTCACATACCATGGTGATGAGCATGATAAGAAGAGATCAGAAACTGAAGGAAGCACAAAAATTAATTTGCTACATTCATTTTGCATTTGACAGTAAGTTTGCATATACAGTATCCTTCTAGAGAAGACTTCACTTAATGCTTTTGAAAAACATGAGATTTAAAATAATCACAAACCATTGTTAATAATATATAATCCTGATGAACGATCATGATACTTAAGTAACAATCTAATGTACCTTTAAGTTTCCTTTAGGAAAGTGATGGTTATTGAGCGATAGAAAAACAATGCAGACATAGAACATTTATAAAACAAATTAAATATAATACAATTTACTTGTCATCTTGTATATTTTATAAATCATTGTTGCAATTTTCTTGCTGATTTTTTGTGTGCTTTGATTCAGCATTTCAAAAATATGTTTCTATGGGGCCTATTCAATAATTATTGAATTAATTAGTATGGGACCTATGGAGCTATTCAAATTCATTGTTAACTTGGATGTCTTATTGGTTTTTATTTATTAATCCTGGGAAATAGACTGACACAACACTTGTTACATACACACCTGTGATATAAAGCCTGATTAGTATCCTCTCTCAAACATGGTCTGATTTAATCACTTACAAATAATAATTGAATAGCTCAGGGTTTTCATGGCACCTATAACCACTTAAACCAAGAATGATATGTGAATAGAAATCATTGCTTCCTAAGATGTTTAGTAAAGTACACCCTCATTTTATTTTGTCCCTAATGGTTTACATGTGTATATGTTTTAGTTCATCCTTAGAGTGACCAGATATCCCGATTTTATAGGGACATTCCCAATTTTGGGGTCTTTCTTATACAGGCTCCTGTCACTCCACCCCGTCCCGATTTTTCACATCTGCACGCTATTCATCATGCCGCTGGAGACCTAACCCTACTTTGCTGAGTATAATATGGCAGTATCATCACTTTGTATTATGACCTGCAGTTCTAAATATGTTGTAAATATAGCTTTCATATTATATAAAGTAGAGAAGATAGTGCTTATAAAAGGAACTATGTTAAAACAAAACCAAAAAAACTTAACATGAGCAAGCTTAATTATTGTTGGACTTAATGATTCTGAAAACTAAACTATGAAGGCTAAATGCATGATTAAACTCATGAAGACTAAACTAGAAATTGCATTGGATAGTTTTGAGAGAAAAAGAGCACTATCTCCAGTGAAGTAAGAATGATTTACTCACAGAAATAATAAATTAGAGTGGGGGGGCTGTGGGAAACTATTAGGTCATCTAATTTATCATGCTGCCAATATGGAATTGTTTCCTACAATATATTGTACAATGACTTACTCAACCTACAATGCTTTTGCTCTTCCCTTTAGGAGACTATTCACAGCCTTGTAGTTTTCATCATAGAAACATAGGGCATAGAACTATAAAGGACCTCCTGGGTCACTGACTCCGGTCCCCTGCTACCACAGGCAACTTTGTCAAAAAATCTTATCAAGCATCAACTTATAACTGGATATATTGTTTGCTCCCTAGTCCTAATGGACGGGTATTCTAGAACTCTCTGGTGGCTAGAGACCATCTAATTTCCAGCCTAAATTTATTTGTAGTCCGCTTATACCCATTTGTTCTTATACTAATGTTGTTCTCCCCTTCTCTTCCCTCCCTCATGTTTGCCCTCAGATGTATTTTTAGAGAGCAGACATAAGTAGGAAATATTTCCTGGCTTTCAGTCTAAGTGTTCCTTTGTTCAGTTTGATGTCACTACAATTAGTAATACCTCTAAGATCACCTTATACAAATCTTCTCCTTCTTTGAGGTAAACTCCTGGCCCCACTGAAGAAAATACCAAAATTCCACAGGGTCAGAATTTCACCCTTGGAGGTTGTTAGGATTTGAGGAGTTATTTTTAACAACTTGTTTCATTTCCTTGATTCTGTTTATGAACAATTTTGATATTTATGATTTATTTTGCTTTTTAAGGTATTTGCCCAAAACCTTTAATGAAACCTGCTAGGCTATGGTTTGTTTTGTGAACCATTTTCAATTTGTTTTATGTTTGCTGTTTCTAATTGCCACTGCTTATTTTACAATTGATCCCTTGACATTACAGGACATTTCGGGTCACTTGATGTCACATGATATTTCTCCTTCGGCCCCAAACAAATTTGATTACTTCCTGGCACAAATTTTGTTTAATCAGAAAACAAGCACTGTTTGGTCACAAAACAAAGTTTGGATTTGTCTTCTGACTCATTTTGTTTGGAATAAAATTCAGCTTGTACAAATTGTTGTAAGCAAAACAAATAATACATTCATAAACGTGGTCAAGCAAAACTCAATACTTAAATTTGCTCTACAATTTGTGAAAAAAAAATTCACTTAGAATTTCTGTTTGCATCTTACATATTCCTATCAATAGTTCCTTTTGTTACTTGTGATCCACCTGAATATTCAGCTCAGAATACATATTGGCATTTTTAGTCATAGCACATCTGTTGTTTACGATGGGGGATGGATTATTGACTTTGCACTGGTAGGGCAGGAATACACAATACATCACTGATTCCAAGCATATTTTGTGATGAGGTATATTTAATATTTGTTTCCTCATATGGAATGTCTGTTTTCTTCAGAAGTACCCCTCTTGTTAAATTATTTAGATGATCCTACGTAAATTCAATGAAAACAAATGAAATTTGAGTTAAATGGGGGGGGGGGGGGGAGGGAGACTGTTTCCAAAACCCCAAAACAAAATCAGGCATCACTATTAAATTTCTGAATACGTGTTTAATGATCACAAAAGAATGATAGTTATTGTTAAGTTATATTAATTTGTGTTGTATAAAAGCTAGATAAAATATAAGAATGAACAGTGAATACTGTTTCTCTAGCTCAGAGTGAAAACATCAAAGATAGTGATAACTGAAATGAGCCTGCGTTGTAATTTTCAAGGCCAAGCTAAACTAATTGTACCAGCCAACCTAAAACAGCAAGTCTGCTTTCAGAAAGAGATGTGACTTTGTAAAACAACTGTATGTAGAAACTTCTATCCCTGTTATGATTTGCTGTTTGTTTCTGAATTTGTGTAATAAATGGGCCAAACAGATTTTTGTGATCTGCTATGCCCTAAAAGTAAATATGTTAAAGAGAGACTACCTGAAAGAGTAAAAATAGTGAAATGTATGTTAAGTTCATCAGTTAGAAGAATGAATGTGAATATATGTATGGTTTAGATAATAAAGCAAAGAGGTTACCAGAACCAGCCAAGCTACTGTTTCAACATTGCTGGGCTGAAGAATACGCAGTATGAAGATAACTGAATGACCCTGAAGGGTGGGCCTAGATCTGCGCATCCATCTCCAGATAATGAGGCTGAAGTATGAAGAAAGAAGATAGAGAAGGTACCCCATGGTTGTCATGAAAATTCCATCTGATTGATTATCACTTCAAGTGTTGCAACAGCATGACAAGGCGATTTCCATAGACCTGAATGGGGACAGACTCCTATAAAAATCCAACTCAGACAAGTGAGAAACTGAGTCTGGTTCTGCGACCATCTATGCTGCAGGGGCATCCATCTATGAGATGGATGAGACTCCCCCCCCTCCACTCTTGTGAGCAAGCTACCTGGCCAGTAGCTCGTCACAAGCAACATTTAAGCTGGTAACTATAACAACTTTGCAGAACTTTATAGGAATGAATGAATGTGGGTGGGTGGGTGTAGTAGAGAGAAATAGTAATTGATTGTCTTGGCTTTTCTGTCTGTACTCACAATAAATGTGGCATTTGCCTTCTCCCCTTTATAAGATCCTGCTGGTCTTTATTTGGTAAAACATTTGTACTAAATAGATCACCATACACTTATACATGCTATTTTACAAAAGAAAAAGAAATGAGTTCTTACTCTACTTTCTCTCCTTTTTCATGCTTTTCCCATGGCAACATGTTTCTGAGAAACAAAAGCAAACTTTAAATATTTAAAGATCCATGTGTTTTCCAACATTATGAGTCATCCTAATTCATATCACTCTTGTACCCAATTCTCTTCTTCTCCCCTACCCTATGTGTCACCATCAGGATACAAGTAACAATATCCTGCAATAGAGTAGGGTCCCTGCACTTTTACAAATAATAATTTCTGGAGCATTAATGAAGGAATTTTTATAACATACTAGCGAAAATACCTGGCGTTGCTCGGGTCCGTCGGAGGTGGGGAGGGGGCAGAGAGCTGAGCGAGTGCGAGATCCGTTGGAGGGGGAAAGGGGGCAGAGAGCTGAGCGAGTGCAGGGTCCGTTGGTGGGGGGTATTGTGACATCATAACTATGTCACAGAGAACAGCAGCTGGCCAGCTGATGTGATTGGCCTTTAAATAATTTCACACCCGGGGGGCATCAGAGGTGAGATTTGAAAAATTTTCAACTCTTACCTTGATTAGGACCCTAAGACCTATAACTGTACCAAATTTCAAGTCTCTAGCTCAAATGGTGTGGAAGGAGTAAGTGAACGTACATACACGCATACATACACCATTTGACTTTTATATATATAGATGTTATATAAGATTGACTAAATGACTTTTTAAATGTCCAAAATTGCTGAGTATTGCATACTGAATGTTTCATCGTGGTAGCTGGTAAGTAACCATGTGTATAAAAGCAGTCTGGTCAAACTGCAAGCTTTAGGATTTTTTTTTTTTTGTTAGCTTCAGCAAAACTCTGTGGAGCACTTCATAAATATAAAGTCTGGAACCAAAGAAAACTGTATAAAAATGGAAGTAGCATCTTGCCTATCAAATTAATTTTACTTGAAAAGATGAAAAGATCATAAAGCTGAGACACATTTGTACATTTGGAAAGTGGTTGCATATGCCAGATCTCTTGGTTTAAAGGTACTTATTTTAATGACTTTGGGCCCAATATTGGTCCTATTAAGTCAATGGCAAAACTCCTACTGAGTTCAGTTGGAGCAGGAGCAGACTTCTTAATTACCAAGTGAAAATTTTCAGTAACACTTAAAGATGCTTCTTCAATAAAGAAGATTAAAGCCAATTTGGGTATGGTGTCCTCTGTTCCCTTTAAAGGTCACTTGCCTTTTCATTTAATTTCTGCATCATTGTGGGCTACAATTTCAAAAACATGTGCAAGTGTAAATACACGTAAGAGCTGATTTTAGCCACAATCAGGAATTAGGCACTGTGGCCTTTCTGAAAAAGAAGGGCTCGGTTTAGGGGGTAGATATCCAAAGGCTATTTTCAGAATTGCTCTTGTGCTCCCCATGTGTAATGGTCTGTACCAGGCAATCGAGGCTAAGGCAGGTATAAGCTTGACAGTGCAAAAAGGTGTTGCTGGGACCTAGAGGCAGCAGCTGGGTCACACAGATGTAAAATTGTTTATTTACTTGTCTTATTAATAGCAAGCTCAGTTCACAATCCCCTGGATCATTTCATACGTGAGGGTTTGGGTTATTCAGGAATGCCACTAAATGATCCCCCAATCTCCCTTCACCTTGGCTTTATGTGTAGGTTACGTGAATGTTTTTCACATATTGATCTTCTCCAGTCTTGCTGTGACTACACATACAAACAGAAGAATGGCTATACTGGGTCAGATCAATGGTCCATCTAGGCCAGTATCCTGTCTTCTGAGTGTGGCCAATTCCTGATGCTTCAAAGGGAATTAAAAGAACAGGGCAATTATCAAGTGGTCCATCCCGTCATCCAATCCCAGCACCTGGCAGTCAGAGACAGGGCTGGCTCTAACTTTTTTCCTGCCCCAAGCAAAAAGAGTAGCCAGAGGAGCGCCGCCGGAGGGCAAAATGGGGGGCGGGGGTCGGGGGTGGGGGTGGTAGCGGCACGGCCGGAGTGAAGGGGGATTGGCGAGGCTGGAGGAGCGAAGGGCGGGACAGCGTGGCTGGAATGCCGCCCCTTACAGAGTGCTGCCCCAGGCATGTGCTTCCTATGCTGGTGCCTGAAGCCAGCCTGGTCAGAGACTTAGGGACACGTTTTTTGTTTGCTTTAAACCTGCTGCCTATTAAATTATTTGGGTGATCTCTGGTGTTTGTATTATGTGAAGGAGTAAATAACACTCCCTGATTCACTTATTTTTGATTGAAGCTAGTCTTTTTTACCTCTCCTCATATGGAAGCCATTTTTGGTGCCCTTCTCTGTAACTTTTCCATTTATAATAGATCTTTCTTGATATGGGATGGCCAGAACTGCACACAGCATTGGACTGTCAGCTATTGCTTCTCACCAACCTCTCCTTCTGAGAAGCGTTCATCTTGTAGGAATGGTACCACGCGCTCCAGAGCAAATGAAATTCCATGATGAGAAATTTCACCACTTCACAGGGGAGAAAGAGAGATGGGCTTTTTTGTGGGATTGCTTCCTTTTTAGGTATTTGCAGTAGCACCAAAGCCACATTAAACCATGGAATAGCATGTTGCTGCAGGTTGTCAGCCTTTCTAATGGGAAATTTCACATTAATAGGGCCAATATGCATATTTGAATGTATGATTGTAATATTCTAATGTGTGATCTTGGTGCTGCTTTACTGGCACCCAAATTTTGAAAATTTCTGTGATGCAAATTCACAGATTCCCAAACCAGAAGGGACCATTGTGATAATCTAATCTGACCTCCTGCATGTCACAGGCCACAGAACTTCCTAAGGATGTTCATTTACAAATGAACAGTAGCTCAGCAGTTTCTCTTTAAATTTGACCTCTCTCGGTGTTCACGCCTCCAGATCAGCTGGTAGAAGAAGACTTCATCCTCCCTGATTAGAGATAACAAGGTTGTTCAGCCTGATTGAACTAACCTCGTTATCTCTAACCTGGTTCTTGCCTACTTATTTATACCTGCTTCTGGATACTTTCACTGCATGCATCCAACGAAGTGGGTATTAGCCCACGAAAGCTTATGCTTCAATACTTTTGTTAATCTTTAAGGTGCCACAGGACTCTTTGTCACTTCTGTTATTATCTAAAACACCTTTAAGCAGGCTGAATTCAGAAACACCTATGATTTAAAAAATGGAAAAAAGTAAGACTAATAATTAAGACCATATCTTATAAGAGGAATTGTATGAACCAGAACTATATTTTAATTCAGAACATGGTTTTCAGTATATGACTTAGTGGTAGCAATGTCAATTAAAGTATCAGGATAAATTTTCCTCTTTGATGCACCACAGAAGCATTAAGGACTGAATATGACTCTGTAAGCCCAGGGTAAATGTACTCTTGATTACAGATCACTAGGATATGTTATGAAAATAATATTGAGTTCTTCATTCAACTAAAAGGTCACCCTAACCTCACTTCATTCTTAATGCAGAGGACAGTTTCTAAGGTACATAATGTAATTTCCCTGCCCACAAAAGCAATGATGCCTGCATAGGAAACTAATTTCCTGTTCTAAATACAAATTTCTCCAATAAAAAGGTGAGGTTCACATTAAAAAGAAACCATAAAGTAACATCTACCACACTATACTCCTAAATCTAAGCTGTTCATATGTCTAAATCTTTGAAAATAGAGAAGCACATAAAAAGCTATCCACATGACACATAAATAAGTGTCGAAATTAGCCAGGTGGACTTGCTCTGTAATTCAGCTGTACAGAAGATGGATTTAAAATGTCTGCACTCAACACAATAGCTTGAAGACATCCATGGTTAAAATACTATACCGTAAATCAGAAAATAAGAACAACAAATATCTCACCACTTCATTAATCAAAATTGTTACTACTTTGGGAGAAAAAGTGCTTTAATCCCTCTCTCCTTATCATTCCATAGGACACACAGGGAAATAAATAAAAATACTAGCTAGCCCTGAAATAATGTCTTCAAATCGTGACAGCAAAAACCTTGTTCAACTTAATAATAATCCATCTCCCAACAACAACCCTGTGCAAATGCAACTCTTGGCATTTTCAGACACTTAAACAAGCCTTGCTAATATATTTTTGAAGAACAGGCATGTGGTTCCTTATACACGTGGTTTACACTATTAAACTGAAACAGCTACCACTGTTGACATATAATTTGGCAGAAGAGCTCTTCAGCTCATCCTTTAATCACATAAGCCATGTTCCTCTGACACTTCCACTCTTCCTTTCTCACCTATGCAGTTTTTCAATAGTCTTATTGTGAAAACATCCATAAGGGAGAAAATAATAAAACAAGTTAGTTATTATGAGTTTATTCTCATGTGGAGCCATACAAACTCCACAAGAATCAATTCATGAAGTCTCCTCAGATTTCCGCTATTGTAGGTGTGTGGTGTTCCTCTTTTCTCCCCATTCCCTATGACATGGAAGCCTTTAGATTTCAAAGAGCTGTTCCAAGGCATCCTGCCTTCACACAGTGACCCATGATGTAGTCTGTGAATACGACTCCTGAAGAAACCCATGGTATTGGGGAGTCATTCATCTGCTGCCCCTGGACTTCTGGTGTACATTGAATTAAATTGTTGTTCTCTGCAAGTGGGGGTGGGAAGAGAATCTGTCAGAGACCTGCCACCTCTTGCCCCATCCCTGTCTCTAGAATTCTAACATCACAGAACTACTATTGCGGATTCATAGGATTAGGCAAAAGGAGGGAGCATGCAACACAAGTGACATTTTCTTCTTCTGCATCTCCTGGCCAGGTTCTTGGTCTTGAGCTCCCCCTGTTTGTGGAAGCAGAGAAACGTGTGTAGTCCTTTGCTGAAGTTTTTCACCATTTCATCCATTTTATTTTCATCGTAACTCCTACTCATTGCACTGTTTCCTTGGCATCAGGCATAGTGATGCTTCCACTCTGGCTGTTCAGAAAGTTTCTTAACTTAACAGAGAGAAATGTGTATTACAAGAAAGACTGCCTTTGAAATGATTAAATTGTTCCACACACATTGTTACCCCTTTCCTCCCCCTAGAAGGATATTCCACTTATGGTACAAAACACATACAGTGACAAAGAACCATAAAAATCTAAAAATAAAGTCCATAAACATCTACTACAAAAATAGGCTGCAGAAACAAGTGAATGCGTGCCACACAACCTGTAGCATTTAATTACTGTGTCTGGGAATCTGGAATATGGCTGAAGTGACAAAGAGTCCTGTGGCACCTTAAAGGCTAACTAAAGTATTGAAGCATAAGCTTTTGTGGGCTAATACCCACTTCATCGGATGCATGCAGTGGAAGTATCCAGGGGCAGGTATAAATAAGTAGGAAAGAACCAGGTTGGAGATAACAAGGTTAGTCCAATCAGGCTGAACCAGCTTGTTATCTCTAATCAGGGAGGATGAGGCATTCCTCTACCAGCTGATCTGGAGGTGTGAACTCCAAGAGAGGAGAAGCTGCTTTTGTAATTAGCAAGCCTTTCAAAATCTTTGTTCAGTCCCAAATTGATGGTATCAAATTTGCAAATGAATTGCAGCTCTGCAGTTTCTCTTTGCAGTCTGGTCTTGAAGTTTTTTTGCTGGAAGATACTGACTATTAAATCTGTAGTTGTGTGTCCAGGGAGATTGAGGTGTTCTCCTACAGGTTTTTGTATATTGCCATTCCTGATAACTGATTTGTGTCCATTTATCCTTTTTCGTAGGGACTGTCCAGTTTGGCCGATGTACATAGCAGAGGGACATTGCTGGCACATAATGGCATATATCACATTGGTGGATGTGCAGGTGAATGAACCAGTGATGGTATGGCTGATCTGGTTGGGTCCTGTGACGGTGTTGCTGGTGTAGATATGTGGGCAGAGTTGGCATCGAGGTTTGTTGCATGGATTGGTTCCTGAGTTAGAGTTATTATGGCGCGGTGTGCTGTTGCTGGTGAGAATATGCTTAAGGTTGGCGGGTTGTCTGTGGGCCAGGACTGGCCTTCCTCCCAAGGCTTGTGAAAGTGAGGGATTATTGTCCAGGATGGGGTGTAGATCACTGATGATGCATTGGAGAGGTTTTAACTGAGGACTGTAGGACTGTGGTGTTTTGTTGTTTTCTTTCTTGGGCTTGTCTTGCAGCAGCAGGTTTCTGGGTACACGTCTGGCTCTGTTGATCTGTGTCCTTATTTCCTTGTGCGGGTATTGTAGTTTTGAGGAAGCTTGGTGAAGATCTTGTAGGTGTTGGTCTCTGTCTGAGAGGTTGGAGCAGATACGATTGTACCTCAGTGCTTGGCTGTAGACAGTGGATCGTGTGGTGTGTCTGGGATGGAAGCTGGTGGCATGAAGGTAGGCATAGCTGTCAGTAGGTTTTCGGTATAAGGGGGGTGTTAATGTGGCCATCATTAATTTGCACCATGGTTTCTAGGAAGTGGACCTCCCATGTAGACTGGTCCAGGCTGAGGTGGATGGTGGGTGGAAGCTGTTGAAATCATGGTGGAATTCTTCCAGAGTTTCTTTCCCATGGGTCCAAACGATGAAGATGTCATCAATGTAGCATAGATAGAGAATGGGCGTGAGTGGATGAGAGTTGAGGAAGTGTTGTTCCAGGTCAGCCATAAAGATGTTGGCATACTGTGGGGCCATGCGTGTGCCCATAGCAGTGCCACTGGTCTGGAGGTATATATTGTCACCAAATTTGAAATAATTGTGTGTGAGGATAAAGTCACAGAGCTCAGCAACCACTTGTGCTATGGCATCATCAGGGATACTATTCCTGACAGCTTGTATTCTATCTCTGTGAGGGATGTTTGTGTAGAGAGCTTCTACATCCATGGTGGTTAGGATGGTGTTTTCTGGAAGATCACCAATGCGTTGTAGTTTTTTCAGGAAGTCGGTGGTGTCAGTGAAGTCAAAGTCGGTGAAGTCGGTGTAGGTGAAGGAAGTTGGTGGTGTCGGTGGTGTAACTATGGCTGTGTCTAGACTACACACCACTGGTGGTGGCATGAAGGTTATGTGTAGCTACACGCTGCAGTGAGAAGCATGCTGTGTGCCCACACTGAAGTTTGTAGCTCCCTGCTGCTTGTCCCCTTCCAGAGCCTTTCTCTACTTCCTGGCACCAAAGAGAGACCCCAGAAGCAGGGAGGCAGATAAAATTAGCAGTGTAGATGGGGAAAGCAGTGCTTGAGCATGTAGAGAGCCATGTAGGGTACATACCCTAAAGATATGGGTGTGTCTTGCCTAAGCAGTGCCTCACCATCTACATTGCTATTTATATCTATGGCAGGGGTGTGTGAAATGTGTGTACTTTACACATTGTAAGGAATGTGTTCTGCACATGTACCCTAAGTGAAAGCATGCTGTAGTGGGCATAATAATAGCGAATGGAGAGTCAGGACATCCATGTTCCTTTCCTGGTTCTGCCACAGACTTAATGTGTGACCTTCGGCGTTTAACAATCTCTCTCTCTTTGCTTCAGATTCTTTACTTGTAAAATGGAGTTAATTCACCACTAATATTAAATAACATTGATTTTTCATCTGCTTTTTGTACCTTTGGAGGCAGCTCCATGCTCCCAATTTGTGAGTGATCATTCATGTTTGAATTTCAGCTTTATGTAGTTAAGTGTAGCTTCATAATTATACAGACATCACAGCTGTCAGAGACTGAACACACAATTTTCAGCCTCAAAGCCATAGGCCTCTACCATTTGAACTAAGGGAGAATTATTAATAACTTGATTATTCAACCAAGTTTTCAGCTTAGTTATAGACAAACACTCCAATGATTATAATTTATATAGCAAGTTTTACATTTCAATGTTCAGCCAGGACACATTCTGCTTAGGGTGTGATTCTCCACTTGATTTCATGCAGGGAGATGCATGCACTTCTGCAGAGTTCCAGTGACTTTAATGGAGCTTTACATTTGTACACTAGTACTCTGATCCTTCACTATGTTGCATATCGGAGGCTTAAATACTATCTTTTGCTACCAGTTGACAAGGGTGTTATTGAGCATCTTAAAGTAACACATCTTTTGATGTAGTGTCAATAGGCGATAAGCTTACCGTATATAGAACCTACTGTACTTAGTTCCACTGAATTGCGGGACGTTGGGTTTTCTATTGTATTTCCAGTCTGTACTGACTTTCAATCCTTTGCTGTTCAATAAAGTATTGTAATGGATAGAATCCTATCCTGTACTAATATTCTAAATAGGGGGAGGAGGGATGGGAACTTATTTGTTATTATTCTACTCTAAAAGTTGAAGGTGTTACTGAGAGCTTTGGGTGAATGCTTAAAATGGAGATGAAGAAAAATTACTTTCTGTACTTGTACTCTTCACATTCAAAAAACTCATATCCTCTACCATTCAGAAAATAGCACATGTGCAGAAGTCACCCTTCACTGTTTTCAAAATGCACTCTACCTCTGATTTTCAGTGCTTTTTGAGAAAGCTACAAATACTTGATTCTTTTAGCTTGTCTAGTAAATACAAACATTTGCTTAACACTTTCAATAGTCATTTAATAGCTGAAAAGAAAAAAGCTGATATGAAAATCTAAGTTTAGATGCATCACTGTTCCTCTGCTGCACTGAATGACTTATTGACTAAAATCCAATACCTTTTGCATTATGTGTATTTAAGTGTGTGTAACACAGACATGAGGTAGGTGTATTTTTCATAACTGCCCAGATAAGGATTGCAAGTCCCCAGCATTTTTCATTATTGAAAATAGAAGCTGCATAATTATGATTTCATCTAATATTTTCCTTGAGAGCAATATTTCAGGTGAGATTGTGCATAGTAGTTTTATGTACTTTAAATAACTGTTGAAGTGTCAGCTGTTCTGGTTAGACAACCTTTGCAGTTTGAGGATGATCTGTTCTTCAGAATGCCTAGGTGTTACATTGCTAGCAACAGTCAATCAACTCACAGTTCTGCAAGACAGAGTAGTTATACTGACAAAAAAGAAATGTGATGATGAAGGTGGAGTAAGGTTCAGAAGTATGTCCTTTTGCCATGCTGCTAAACATTTTAGCCATGTAATCTGGCATTTCAGAGACAGTGTTGGATGACGGAGTAAGTGATATAAAAGCACTGATGTTCCTAAACAAGCAGACCAGGGCCGGCGACAGGGTGGTACAACGGTTACAGCTGTACCGGGCCCCGGACTTCAGGGGGGGGGGGGCCCTGAAGTCTGGGGCCGGTACAGCTGTAACTGTTGTGGCCGGGGCTGTGAGCGAGGCGCGCTAACCAGCCTCCTCCCCCGGCACCCAGCAGACAGCCCCGCCCCCCTTTGCTTCTCCCGGCAGCCAGCCCCGCCCCCCTTTGCTTCTCCCGGCAGCCAGCCCCGCCCCCCTTTGCTTATCCTGGCCGGCCATGCGGCCGCAGCATATGCAGGGGTTGGGGCCCGCTGGAGGTAGGAGACCGGCCGGGGGGGGGGCACGGGAGATGGGGGGGCCACGGGAGGCAGGAGATGGGGGGGGGGGCGTGGGAGGCAGGAGACCGGCCGGGGGGGGCCGCGGGAGATCGGCCGGGGGGGCCCACGGGAGGCAGGAGATCGGCGGGGGGGGCGCGGGAGGCAGGAGACCGGCCGGGGGGGCGCTGGAGATAGGCCGGGGGGGTGCCGCGGGAGGCAGGAGATCGGCAGGGGGGGGCGTGGGAGATGGGGGGCGCGGGAGGCAGGAGACCGGCCGGGGGGGGGGCGCTGGAGATCGGCCGGGGGGGGGCGCGGGAGGCAGGAGATCGGCGGGGGGGCCGCGGGAGATGGGGGGGCGGGAGGCAGGAGATGGGGGGGGCCACGGGAGGCAGGAGACCGGCGGGGGGGGCGCGGGAGATCGGCCGGGGGGGCCCACGGGAGGCAGGAGATCGGTGGGGGGGGGGCGCGGGAGGCAGGAGACTGGCCGGGGGGGGCGCTGGAGATCGGCCAGGGGGGGGGCCGCGGGAGGCAGGAGATCGGCGGGGGGGGGGGGGGCGCGGGAGGCAGGAGACCGGCTGGGGGGGAGCGCAGGCGGCGGGAGACTGGGCGGGGGGCCGTGGGCGGCGGGAGATCGGCCGGGGGGGGGCCGCGGGTGGCGGGAGACTGGCAGGGGGGCCCCACGGGCGGCGGGAGACTGGCGGGGGGGGCCCCCGCGGGCGGTGGGAGACTGGCGGGGGGGGGCCCCGCGGGCGGCGGGAGACCGGGGGGGGCCCGTACGGTCTGCCGTACGGGGCCCCAAAATTCCTGTCGCCGGCCCTGAAGCAGACACATTAGAACATTTAATACTTCTGTAAAAAATTAGATGTTAGGGAACAAATCAGGTCTCCTTACCCAGAAAAACACATCACAATGATGATTTCAACTCTATCTTCTGCTTGTGGCAATATCACTAAATATAAGTAATGTTCTTTGAGATTCCTGCTGACTCTTAATATACCAGATAGTGTCCTACATTGAGAACATCTGCAACTTGAATCCAGATATCTGTCTAGTACCAGTGATGGCACTGTGGTTTTTACTTCCACTATAAACAAACTACTCAATGTAGAACACATGGTAATAGATTTTTTTTCTGGATGGTTCCTCTCCTGTTCACAGTCTCCCCTCCCATCCTACAGCACTCACTATAGCAACATAACTGGAGCGAAATAATATGACATCACTGTAGCAGCCCTTGCTTCCATGAAAAGTAATATTAGGCAAATATTTAATGTATTCAGTTTCTATTACCTTAGTTCGGACCCCCCGGCTAGTGTAGCCCAGGCCTCCAATTGGAACCCAGCTAGAATCAGTCCTCACCTCTGCTGGAATAGTTCAGTTAGCTAGTCAGTTAATAAATTAACCAACCAATCAGTATTGAGTATATAAATTACTAATTCTGTTACAAGAAAAATACAAAACTAAGGCCTGGTCTACACTGGGAGGATGGTGGATCGAGCTAAGTTAAGCAACTTCAGCTACATTACGCAACTTCAGCTACGTGAAAAATGTAGCTGAAGTCAGTGTACATAGACCCACTTACCACGGCATCTTCATGGCAGTGAGTCGACTGCTGCTGCTCCCCCGTTGACTCCACCTGCGCCTCTCATGGCGATGGAGTACAAGAGTCAATGGGAGAATGCTCGGGGTCGATTTATTGTGTCTAGACCACACTAGATGTGATAAATCGAGCCCTGCTGGATTGATCACTGCTAAGAAATTAGTTTTCCCTCCCAATTTCTACTTTCTATAACTAGCACTACCGGGGTCTCACTGCTGGAAAGTTAACCATTTCACTAATCTGAAAAGTGCTTCAGAGGGAAACCAGCCTGCTTTCTGCTCTCGTGTCTGAGCTTCTCCTAATCCACACAGGTCACATGTCTTCTTGTAAAGCAGCTGTCCAGGGAGCCTATTGATCATGATCAAGACTACCACAGCCAGTGTGCTGGAATGCAAATTGGTATCTGCCTACCAACAATGACCCAGACACAACTCATTCCTCTCCCCATTCTCCTCTCAACATAACTTAAAGAGATATCTCGCTATTAGGCATTAGGTTACACTTACAGAAATCAGTGCAAGGTACTGGAAATAAGGGATACATCAGGGTCACTTCTTTCACCAATGAAATGTAACCACTGTTGGAGCTCTTAAGAGTTCACACCAGTTCTACACAACTGTTTAGAACAGGAAGTGAAGTGAAGAAGAACTCTGTAATTAGTTGAAGCTGCAGGGGAGATTAATGTAACAGAATCTAATTACCTGACTTGGAATTTGCTCTCTACACCAGAGTTAACACCCTTGTGCTTAAGAAAAATGTTATAGAACTTTAATTAGCACACCGGTTAAAGTCTTGGTTTTATGCTGCAAAAACAGCGACTCCAGCAGCCCAATGCAGGGGAAAGTGCCATCTATTGAAGCATCATCTCTTCCTGTAGACAACAGATGCTAATTGGATGTCCCTTATCAGAGTTGTGAGTTGCCCCTACCCTGCTCAGCTGTGAGAGCTGATGAGAGCAGAACACAGGGTGGTACAGCTAATAGCTTTACTGTAGAATCACATTTCTTTAATGAACAGCAAATACACAGGCCTTAATAAATAAGAGCCTTATGCTTATGCTTGGAAACGGAAACACATGATTTAATTTTTTGCTCTCTCTCTCTCTCTGTGTCTGCAACAGAGAGTACTGAACTACCATTATTAATAGAAAACACAATTGTGACAGGGGACAAAATTGCAGCATGCAACCTTTGATGTTAAGACTTAAATTGACAAAGCCATTATGGAAGAACAACCAGTCAAAGTACAACAGTCACAAATGCACAACTTTTCAAAGCTGAAAAGAGCTGCCAAGGTGTCAAGACAGGAGAAAAGCCAGCATAATTAACATACTCAATAGTTCAATCTATTGGGTTGGAAAAAAGCAGAATTTGTTTTTGGACAATTACAGTTTAATAAATGGAAGTGTCAGTTTCTCTATAGTTATTTCTAAAGCACCCATTAAAATGTACTAAAGGCCAAAACCTCTTAAAGTCTCTGTCATGTTAGGCAGCACACTATCATTATTTCATAGTTCAAGCAATTTTATTGTCAATGATAGCAGTTATAACGTACAAGAAAACATTTTGCTCAGCAGTACCAAACCCTTTGCACTACCAAGATTATTTGTGCTGCCGTCTGACAATAATCCACAGGTGACCATTATTTTAATTTTGCACTCTAGCCAGTGTATACTTTTTTCCAGAAGACAGACAGATAAGCAGAAAGACACAGAACAATATCATAGAATACCTATTTAATTCTTCACCAACAATGAAGTTCACTGCTGTGAAGTGGATCAGCGAAAGGCATATATACCACCTAAGTTCAGCTGAATCCCTATTTTTGTGCTAGCCTCTGAACATGGGTGAGTTTTATCCCAAAGTCCAAATCCTGCTCGCTCTCACTTTGTCACGTAAGCATTACATTGAAGTCAATGGGACCCTCTCAAGAGCCCACATCATCAAAGGAAACTGAACTTTTGATAGTCACATGAAATCCCACTGAAGTTCCTTTGCAGGAATGGGCTTATATGTGAGTTACGGGAGCAGAATTTGATCTCTCGTTACTATAAGCTAGGACTACACTAGAAGCTAGGGGTGTTTGATCCTACAGCACATGTATAAATAGTCATACGCATGCTCATCGAGCTAGTGCAAGTATAAGAAGTTGTGTAGCTGTGGCAGTACTTGTAGCAGCAGCAGGGGCTGGGCTATACTATACTCAGCTATACGGAGTACAAACTTGCCTTAAAACAGTGAGTATGTACTGGGTTCAGTTCAGTCATGTCTCTGCTACCACTACCAGTGCTAGCCTGGCTGTACTGCTATTTATACTTGTACTAGTAGGGCCAGTGTTAGACTCGCTGGAGCCCAGGGCAGAAAGCCAAAGCTCTGCCACCTGTTAACCCAAAACCTGAGCATCTTCTGGTGTGAGGTCCCGGCAATTGTCCTGGTTGCTACCCCCCTAAAACTGGTCCTGTTTTTTATATACAGAAAAACGGCTGTTGTGGCACCGGTGGGGCATGGTATTTTTATAGCATGTTGCAGGGAGGGGGAGATCAAAAAGAAAAGGTGGAAAACGCCTGTGTTATAAGTGTGAAGGGTGCCTTTCCTGGGTGGGACTATGTTATCTAACACAGTGTGCCTTGCCTGGGTGGGGCTTGTTATCTGAGACAGGTAATGTAGGAGTTTCCCTGCCATGGGGGAGGGAGGAGCCTTGAGCCCATGAAGAAGGAAGGAGCAAAACAGTCAGTTCCATCTTGGCTGGCTTCCAGGGAGGAGGCAAAAGCCAGGGAGTTCCATCTTGGCTGGTCTCCAGGGAGGAGGCCAGGGCCAGGGGAGATCCATCTTGGCTGCACATGAGGCAGGAAGCTTGCCAAGGTAGCTGGCAAGGGTTCTAGACCATCTTTGGCTATAAAGATGGCTCTACCTTTTTCTTATACTTCTACTTAGCTAATGTGAGTATAACCATTTGATTCTTCTATTAAGCTGTGCCTTTGGGGTGTTCTTTCCTTTTCAGAACAAAGTGGAAAACCCCAAATGTAAAGTGTCTGTATCTCTGCTTTAACCTTTTTCTTTATTAAATTTTCTAGTCATAAAACCGTCTGCTTTATTTCCTTAGGATTTTTCTCTGCTTCCAGTTGGGAAGGGGGAAGGGAAGGGAATAGGAACCAGGGCAGCTAGGGGCCTAGCTGGAGTGTGAAGACTGTCTCTCCTTACCGTCAGGTTAGACGGGGGAGGGAGGAAGCAGTCTCCAGGTGTCTGGCTCTCAGGTACAGAGAGACAGGGTGAAGGAAAGTAGTCTCCAGGTATCTGACTTTGAATCCCAGGAAGGGGTACAAGGTTAGGGTCTGGCTCTCAGGTTGAGAGAGACAGGGTTAAGGGAAGTCTGCCTTCAGCTGGTCAGGGTGAAGGGAAGCAGTTTTCCGGTGTCTGACTTTAAAACCCAGGGAGGGGGTACAAAGTCAGGGTTAGGGGAAGATCAGAGGCCCCTCCAAGGTTTTGGAAGTATACCCGATTGGTGGCAGTGATTGGTGACCCCAAGAACCCCAACTGGCAAGGTGGGGGTGTGGGGGGAAAAGGACTTGTTGGTCTGGCATAGAAGAGGCCCAGCCTTTGTACTCAAGAGCATAGAGGCTGGGGGTAACCCCTCTTACAGCCTGCTCTACTACCGGTATGATATGGGGAAATCACATCCCAAGCTAGCAGTGTAGACATTACTCAAAGTGACCTTTTCCTAGGAGTTTTACAAGAGTGCTTATACTTTTCTGATGCTTTTATTTATCGTGGTCGTCTCAGAACCTGAAAATTCTATTTCATTCAACACTGGTCCTTTTCTTTTTCTGTTTGGCAATTCTTTGCCTCTTCCCTCCTTATCATCTTTTTCTTATGGAAGGTAATGTGACATGACTTTGCCTTGCTTACTTTCTTGTTAACCGGGTCAGGTTTCTCAGCAGATTCACATTTCCTCTGCTATTAGATGTCTGGTTATGCAGAATCAATGCAAAAGGTACTTCATAATAAGAAGTGGTTACTTTAAAAGCAAATTCCTTAGCAAGAGAGCTGTGAATGTAAATGTGTCAGATAATTAAAATTTTCAGAGTAATGCCAATCAAATTATAATTGCTAACTAAGAGTAAAAATATTTGGACCCATCATGTTATTATCGGAGGGTTTGGTAGCACTACCTATTATTGGTTACCAACACGTCTCTTTGTAAGATCCTGTTTTCAGTAGCTTATAACTTTGCTAAACTTTAACTGTTTGACTGAGATTTTTACATGGTGAGGGACTACCTCAGGCTGAACTGGTTTGGAAAATTTCAGCAAAACCAAATCAGTAATTTCTGAGAATGAGGCTAGAGGAGAAAACCACATTTGTTGTGCCCATAATAAACAATTTTGGTGATCTTTCCTCTGAAAAGTTCTAGTGTCCATGTGTTTTGGAACAGGACTGGAATTTGGATGTGTGGTTGCCTTGTTGCCAAATTTGCCCACATTTTAATCCTTTGAAAAACTGAAATTTGCATATGCTCAGTGGAGATTTCTTAGATTTGAACAACTAAATTCACTGAAAATTCTGTCTGCACTGAGCCTTCTTCAGCCTTGGATGAGCAGCACTTCCCTGCAATTGGAGCTCTTGCTTGCTGTAGGCTGTGCCAGGTCCAGTCACCTGAATTGGGAACAGAGAGCCTCTCTTATGTGTGCTCTGTCACCCCCTCCCTCATCCCACTGGGCTCAGGAAGTGTGAAGGATGAAGGCTCCTGATTCAAATGCAGAGGGGACAAGAAGCTGACCGCCAGAGATCTTGGGGGAGTAGACTGGGCTGGCAGGAAGGCAAGGAAAACTAGGACTGGCAGTTGCACTGGGGAGATGTGGAGAGCCCAGGAGCCCAAGAGAGACTGGGAGTGAGAACCAATGGGATGAGGTAATGAAGTGAAGGGGGAGAGAAGACATATCTGACAAGAAGCCAGGTGTGAGGGGAGAACTGGGACAAGCTGAGCAAAGAGACAGCTGAGGGCATGACACAGAGTCAGGATGAGAAGCCTAGGAAGGGAAATTGGGGACTGGGACCTCCCCAGTTCTGCAGAAGGAGAGAGACAGATCAGATGAGGAGCCATGAGGGGGTGGAATTCAGACTTTGGAATAAGGATAAAGAGGTTGGGGGAACAGGAGGTTGGCTGAGCAAGGAGACTGGCAGTAGGAAAGGAAACCGACTAGGAGTTCAGAGGGACAGAAAGGACTTTTTGGGGCAAGGAGTTTTGGAGTAGGATGAGGAGTCTGAGAAGTGAAGATTGTGACTGGCTAGGGTTAGAAGATTGGGACTGACACAAGGACCTAGGGGTGAGAAAGAGGCAGGACATGGATGGCAACAGATTGGAGAGGATGGAGCACAAGAGGGTCATACTTGGGAGGAATGGGCAGAAGACGCTGTATCCACTATAACCCATTGTTTCAGAGTATAATATGGTACTGGTGATTCTTCAATCTCACCATTCCTCTGCTGTCCACATATCTATGTGAAACCCACTGGCAAAGTTCTATTCCCTTCTAGTGCTGGTCCGCACAGAAGGTAACATGTTATTCTATTAGCTCAAGAGGTGGAGGTCCGTGCAGTGGATCCAAAGGTCCCAGCCCTGCTGATGATGTATGTGTGTGGCAACATGATCCCACATGATGGAATTTCTGTTAATTATTTAAAAATCTAAGAAATCACACCCTCATGAAATGTGCAGGATGAACCTGCTCTGGAGAAGAATGACGACTGTTCACTAATCACCAAGACTGTTAACAGTAGGACCCCTGCATCATTTGTTGCAGAAGTTGGAAAGGATGTACGGTATTAGGCACAGAAAGGTGAAGTAAGGGGCACCAGATCACAAAGTAGGACAAGGATGCAGGTCAGCTGACATCCAGTCCAGTGTCCTAACTACTAAACCATGCTGCTCCCTGGGAAGGTGGTGTAGTGAATGAGAGAAGATTTCAGGAGGAGAAAGAATGATGTCATAGTTGAGGCAATTAAATGCTGCCCTAGGGAACTGGATTTTCTCTCTGCCTTTGCCAAACAGTTCCTGTGTGAGGCTAGTCAAATGAGATAAACCAAACTTTTCATAGGTGGTCACTAATTGGGTATATGGCCTCTGAGTCACTTGAAACCTTGGGGTGTGCTTTGCAGAAGTGCTCACCACTCTCAGTTGCAACTGAAGTCAATGTGAATTATGCTTTGCACTTATAAAGTGTTATGTAATGCTGACTACCCTGAAAAATCAAGTTTTAGGTCTCTCAAATTGGGCACCCACAATTAGCATACACTTTTGACCTTATGCTCTCTGTGCCTCAGTTCCTCATTTGGGTGGTGTGAAAAATACATGAATATTTACAAAGAGCTCAACACTGCAGAAAAACCCAGGAGGAACTTAATAATTCTGACTTCAGAGCAGGGGCTGAGTCTGTAGTAAGCAAGGCATGAGGTACACGCTGTAAGCAAATTACTGGCCAGCTGCTTATTAAGTGAACACAGGCCATCCTGCGCCCTGTAGAAAACAATAGTATGTGATTATGTAATTAAAGACTAGAGCAGAATGCATATGCACAAGGTAAAACAGGAAACCTAAATTTTGAGTGCTTGAGTTTCCAATCTTAATGATGCGGATAATGTAGTTTTTGTATGTGTATAGACAAAGCAAACATTTATTATTTGCTGTGGCTTGTCTTCACTACTGCACTAAATCAGCACTGCTGCAATTGATGCAGCGGTGTCAGTTTAGCACATCTAGTGATGCTGTGCTAAAATCAACGGGAGTGCGCTCTCCCATTGACGTAATTACTACATCTCAATGAGAGGAAGCAGCTTTGTGGCTGGAAGAGCATCTCCTATTGACATAGGGTGGTGTATATACCACATTGAGTTGACGTAAGTTATGTCATTCGGGAGGGAGGTTTGTTGATATCCCTGAGCAACATAACCTGCATCAACCTGTAAACAAGCACTATCTTATCTTTCCCTCCTTTTGCCTGTGACATTTGCTTTTTGTGCCTGGCCTTAACTTTAATTAAAAGCAATTTGGGAACAGGCACTGTATGTATCTGTGCGTTTGTATGCAACATAGCATAAGGAGTCACTGATGCAGACTGGGACCTCTGGGTGCTACTGTAATACAAATAGTTAATGATAACAGCAACAAACAAAAGGGAATTGGGGAAAAATCTACATCTAAGAAGACCATCTTTTCTTCCTTTCATGATACAGAAAGGTTAAGATTTTCAGCAGTGGGAAGAGGAAGGTGGGCTAAGTTTATATTATCAGATTTTAATGTTCATGTTAATGTTGGGTAGTGTTAGCATATCATGATGACAGGATGAAGCTATACCAGTGCAGCTGGGAATTTAAAAGCTACTGTATTAATCATTAATGGATTTGAATTAATATTATTTATTATTTATATTTGTATTTCACTAATGCCCAGAGGACTCAGTCAAATCTAATTTAAGACAAGATGCAGCAAGGTGCTATGACCCACAAGCAGAGGAAAGAGAAGGGTAACAGTAAGCAGAAGGCATGCTGGCACAGTTGGATTCAGGATCTCTTTTAAAATATATATATATAAACACACAGGAGACATTAGCTGTTCTATGCCTAGCTATTATGAGTTGTCCATTTACCCTATATGGTGGAGTAGAAGTGAATCTGGAGGAGGTAGTTGAAGGGTTTCTGCTTCACAGGTTAGTTCAGGGGGAGTGCATGTCAAATGTGCATCATGGAAGAAAATACAGTGGTGACCATGGGAGAAATTGACAATTGGGTAATAAAATATTGCATTACTGGCAGAGAGGAATCAGTGAGACAATAAAATATGAGTAAACAATTTGGGAGGGGCTAAGTTATGAACGGCTTTGAAGGCAAGGTCAAGAGCTTATATTTGATACTGTGAAAAAGGGTGTGGGGACTGGCATGATTATAGTAATGGAAGTAAAATATGATAGCAGAAGTGGTTTGAATGGACCCAAGAGACATGTAAACATCAGGAAGGGCAGCAAAGAAAAGGCTGCTGTAGTTAAGACAGGAAATGTTAATAGCCAGTGTGGAAGTATGGGGTTGAAACTCATACATTATATAAATTATCTTTCCATTAATTTAAAATTACTAAAAATACATTTTTATGGCTTGTTTGGTAATGAGAAAATAAACGTGGCTAGAATTGCAAGAAAATCTATACTTTACTCAAAAAATATCCCAATCTAAACTGCTAAATTGAGGGGTCTAAATTCCATGGGACAGCTGGTACCAAATGGCAAATCATTGTTTGGCATGTACCTTATGAGTAACATGAGTACTAAAAGGAAACTGAATTACAGTTCTCGCCGTTTCAGAAAACATTGCATGAGTTCTCCCCCTAAAAACACGGAAAATAAAATATGTTAATAACTAATACAAATTGATTTCCTTTATTTTACAAATATTTGTAATAAAGCAGTGCAAATCAGTCATTTACAAATGTTCGATGCCAGCATGTTATTAAAGGAAAATCAGTAGAACAAAACTTTTTTTTTTATAATCAGTTGTGCTTTTTTGCCTGTGTGATATATAAAGAAGACCTGAAATAAATGTTATGTATCTAGATGGATCAATCAATATTAGTCTATTCTATGGGTGGATGTTAATACTTTAAAAGAGGGAAAATATTACCATTACTTTTCACAGTCCTTTTAGAGTTGATACAATTTAAGAATTTTGGCTGTAAAGCAGAAGAGTCAATTGCTAAATGTAAGATTTCCTCTCTTTTTCATGTGATTTGCAAAAACAATAGACCAAATTCAATCCTGGTGTAAATCAAGTTTAGCCCCTTCCCCCTCCGCTCTGCAGCATTTCAGGTCTCATATTGGCACTTAGATTTCAACAGCACTTCAGAGGGGGCATGTCAGGACATGGGTGTTACTATGTCTTCACCTCTACACAGGGACAGATGAGTGCAGAGCAGTCATGCTGTGGAGAGTGCTGCTTAGATCATATATTTTTTTAAATGTAAGAAGTGTATTTCCTTCTGCACCCAGGAAGCATTATGTCCTATTCGGCATTAAAAGTGCCACCTGCTGCATTACCTTGTCTCTCCAAAGAAATAATTTAGACTTTATTTTTATTTATAGAGCAACTACTATGCACCACGGAGGCAAGACCAATTTCCAAAAAAAAGTCACGTTTGTTAGCTCAGTATCTCTAAAATAAACTCATACTTGGAATTCTCTTTCTGCCTTTGTGCTCTAGTCACATCCTAACATTTTAGCGGAGTGGTGATCTTGATTTCTGTGCCTCACCTTCTTTATGGTCCAGTGCTGTGCTGTCATTTGGCAATCTTGCTTTTCTCCCGGGAACAGCAACGTCAGCATTTTTAAATGGAGTGGAAGGAAGAAATAACAGAATTCTACTGGAACATTTCTGTCCCTCTCAAACATTACAAATTAGACACTATGTAGTGGAAGTACATAATAAACATGCCTAAGCTTGATAATATTCCTTATAATTGTAACTACTGATGTTAACCCATCAAAAGCTATATTTAAAAAATCATAAAGACCATAAAACTTAGAAAATAGATGTTATACATTATATATATAGGCTGCTATTTGAATGTAACATTACCATGGGCCGTTAAGAAAAACAACTCTTATGTGGAAAAAATGCCAAAGTGATTTTCAACAGTGAGAGAGAGCTACCTATGGTTCAATTTAAATAAGAGCTTTTAAATCCCAGTCCATGTTTAATTAACATTCAAGAGAGTCAAGATTGCCTGCACATCAGGAGACACAGAAATGAAAAATATCACTGTGCTCTAATGTGATTAGCAAACCAAAAGAAGCAATATAAATTTGCTTCCTATCTGAAAACTAGTTTTCTGCTTGTTTGATTGCAGGAATTCAAGGGAAGTGGTGGAAGCCCTATCACTTTAGTAATTTAAAACTAGAGAAGATGAAGTGCACCAGAGTAAGATGCAGAGAAGTATTTTGCATTGGCAGGAAATGGACGGGACCGGATGATGCCAAAGATATTTTCCATCCCTGATTTCTGTAAGCCAAATTCTTCCAAGGACAGGAGCTATATTATTTCCATGTAGGAGAATGTGTGGTTTCTGCCTGATAATTTCACTGGGAGATAAGGGTTTTCCATGCCTGCTGCAGAAGGGGTGGGACTTTGGCACTGAAATTCTTATTTCTTAGAGAATCTACTGGACCAAGAGCGATCCGTGCAGAAGCTATTTGCCACTGATCTGCTTCATGGCCCATGGAGTCTTCAACAGTAGCCCAACTCTTGCTATATCCTGTGTCTTCTGATTCCACTCCTCCTTTTAAAGCAGGTTTCAGGGTTCAGTACTGGCCCAGCAAAAGCAAATTTTAAATCAGTCAGAATTCAAGTGCATTGGAATTGTCTGTGTTTTTAAGAGAATGACGCTGCAGACAATGGCTATCCTCAGGCTCTGCCTCCAGCCTGCTCCCTCACCAAGTTATAGGAGACCTGGATCTCCACAATGTGCTCATAGGGTGAAGGTAAAGCAGGCAGTATGTAACAGAACCAAGAGGAGCAAGATACAAAAATGCAATGAAAGAAGTTCAACATCCTCACTTTATTAAAAAAAGGTGGCCAAATGGAACCCCACCTTTATGAGTTCACTGAACCCTGGTCTGCTATATTGTGCCTACTGCCTTAGATTTGTTTTGTATGTGGAAGAGATCTTGGGAGGAGATTTTGGGAGGCTTTCACTTTGAGCAGGGCCAAGTTCCAGTATGCTGCTATCAGAGAATATCGAGGTTGGAAGGGACGTCAGGAGGTCATCTAGTCCAACCCCCCTGCTCAAAGCAGGACCAATCCCCAACTAAATCATCTCAGTGACTTCTCAAGGTCCCTTCCAGTTCTGATTCTATGCTTTTGCTACAATAAGCATTCAGTAAAAGTTGGGTTTATGTAAAAACCTTCTTGTTTCTATATACTGTTGCTTGTTTGAACATTTTATTAAAATTTACATTTTAATTATGATCTGCAATCAATGGTGTCTTATATTTTAATTTTAGGTAACATTTACATTCCATTCAGTATAAGGCCCCATTTGGATCTCACCAGTTATATACAGATTCTATTCTCCTATAATACAGAACAACATTTTAAAAGCCAAGTGTTCCAAGGTGGTGCTAGTCAGTATGACAACACGCTCAAGAGAGTCTGCTGCCTATGCCCTAGCCTGATCCTATGTCAGTAATGTGAATGAGACATATCTTGAATAGACAGACATGAAAAAAATATAAAATATTGTTGGTCTTCAGCTGATTTTAGGGCTTTGTAGCAGGTTAGTTTCCATAGTTAGAAATTTATGCTATGGAAGCTAGTCTGGTATATGTTTATTTACGCGACATACATGTTCTTATCTATACGATGTACATAAATCCCATTATTCTTAATCTAAGACTAACTCAACTGTATACAGTTCCAGAGACCCAGCCCCATCACCTGGAGCAGCCATCAGGTACAGCTGTCTAGATCTCAAAATTTCCCTCTCCACTGACCTAGGACCTTTGTCCATATCTATCGTCCTCCAGTCAGGACCCAGGAGAGCAGCAGCAAATTCAAGACATTAGATTGATTGCAATACATTTTATGGAGGTTTGTTTTATCAACCACTAAATATACTGGGAGGTTGTTTTTAATCCTGTGCAGCAAAAGTAACAGGGAAAAAAAAGTCACATTCAAAGCAAAATTCCTATTTCTGATATGTTCCTTCTCATTTTGAGGTGACAGATATTAAAAAGCAATGAGGTATCATAACAGAAAGATCAAGTCCCAACACACTACTGATTATGGTGTTTTTCCCCAAATGCTGTCTCTGTTGACAACCACACATTTATTTGCATTTTCTGATGTATAATAGATATAGTCTGAGCTCCAAGTCATTCTTTTCCATAGATCTTGATGGAGAATTTCCCTTTGGAAAGCGTGCAAGGTCACAATAGGTTGGGTTAGAACAGGGGAATGCCTTTAATCTTATATGTATCCTTTATGGCTATGCATCCTGTGACGGACATTTGTTCATCACACTCTTTGTTGAAAAGTTGTGTTTATTTTTTTTAAAGAAACCTTTGGTTATGGGAAAGTGGAGACACCGCGTGTTTTGCTTCAAGTGAAGAGTTAATGAGGGCTATGCTGTTTGTTATCCCCTTCAAATAACATAGTTTCTTCTCAAACAGTGATGTTTGGATGTTGTGAATGGCAGTTGGCAGAGGAAAGAATCCACTATGATGGATAAGGATATGTATTTATTTACACAAAGAGAAAATATCCAGACACTGATTTAAAAAAAAAAAGCAGCAGCAGCAGCAGCAGCAGTTTAAAAGTGGACTGCAAGGGTTTGGTGTTTTTTGTTTTTACATTGTCTAAGGAATTACCGTATTTTTCGTCATATTGGACGCTCCGGCGTATAAGACGCCCCCGACTTTTAAAGTAAAAAAGCCGGGAAAAAAAAAAAAAAAAAACCCACCACACACAAAAAGCGCCCCGGTTCCCCCCTCCCCGCCGCGGGCGGGCTGCCGGGGGCGCCCCGGTTCCTCCCTCCCCGCGGCGGGGAGGGGGGAACCGGGACGCCGCCGGCAGCCCGCCCGCGGCGGGGAGGGGGGAACCGGGGCGCCCCCGGCAGCCCGCCCGCGGCGGTGAGGGGGGAACCGGGGCGCCCCCGGCAGCCCGCCCGCGGCGGGGAGGGGGGAACCGGGGCACACGCACTGTTTTTTTTGTTTGTTTTTTTTTTTTTGTGATGGGGCGAATAGGTATATTCGCCCTATAAGACGCACCAACTTTTCCCCCCCCCGTTTTGGGGAAGAAAAAGTGCGTTTTATAGGGCGAAAAATACGGTAGACAATTGACAGCAGAGATGCTAACAGTGGTCAGTGTGTTAACATTCACCACTGTATTATTGTCTGCCCTACTTTTGTTTCCTTTAAAGGAAGGTGCACATAACCTTACATTTAAAATGTCTTGGGTGATCATCTGAAACCTTAGTAAAATTGGGGTTTTGTAAAACTATTCTCATTTTCACCCTTCTTCACTTACTTGTCATGTGTTATTTCAGAAGTAGTTTGTGATGTTATAAACACCCAAATACAAGCAAAGACTGCTTTCTGAATGCCTATATTATAGGTATTCTCTATAATCAGAGTGCAGTATCTCAAAAGACAAGTTTTGAGAATATAATGTTGAGAGGAAGGGTGAAGTCACAGGATCCATGGTTATGCAGCTCTAGTGGCAAAAATCTTCACACATGTGGAGTGTGGTGCAACACCTGCTACTGAAACCCATTGACATTTCTTGCCCTACAACTCCTGCTTAGGTTCCTGCACACAACTAGTTTAATTATATAAGGAAGGGTGATCTTCATCCAGTGAGCCATATGTTTGAGGAATGGCCTCTGACTTCAACATGACCATTTTGTGCCTGTTGCTCTCACATGACTGTAGTTGAATGTCTCTAGCTGCATGATTACAGTTAAACTCTCTTTGGCATTAGCTCTGTTATTTTACTTTTCATCAACATCTTGCTGTCGTTCTTTTTTATTTGTTTTTTTTTGTCCTGATCTGAAAGAGCATTTCTGGAGGCAGAGGAAAACTAAGAACAGATATGCCTCTGTGGTGTCAGGTGGTTAGTCAGAGGTTCCAGGATGGAGCTGCAGGCTTTCAAATTCAAAAATAAAATCTTTGTTCTTGTAGAAACAAAAGTCCCTCAAGAAACAACTGATGCTGGAGACCTTGCATGATCTGGCCTTCCTCACTAACATAACAAAACACTGCACTGTACTGACTCTCACGAGCTGTTAGATGAAGGTCATTTATTGCCATATACTGTATATTCAGCTGCCGCTCCCAACACTGAAGTGTTCTGAGGAACATATAGGAATTCCCATTTTACCCTCATGTCAGAAAATTATAGTAACATTGTTGACAGTTGCCCAGACAGAAATACCTCCACAATCCACTAAATGAATGCAATTACTATTTCTATGTCAGAAGAGATAAAGCAGATACAGTAGAATCTCGATTATCCAGGATGATAGGGAAATAAATAATTCTGGTTAATAAAATCCTGGATAATCACCATCCATAGGAAATATGGGGTGTGGGGGTTGATTCACCAGCCATCCTGCACTGGGGGGAGGGGGTGTTGGTTCACTGGCTGCCCTGCACCCTGGTAGGGGGTTTTTGTGTGTGTGCTTGGGCCGGCAGCAAAGCCAGAGCCGGCCCTGCGAGTTGCACAAATTTTGTTTGACATCCTGGTTAATCCACATCCTGGTTAATCCACTCCTGGATAATCGAGAGTCTACTGTATCCCTATAGTTGAAGCAAGTAATTTTTTTTTAATATGTGTAAATACAGGATCGCCTTTACAGCAGTTTTAGTTGATGTGACCAAAAAATAAAAGATTCAGTGACAAACACTGTATTCATCCTATGCTTCTTTATCAACAGACAAGAGACAGGGTGATCCTAGGGTTTAAGTAGTAGACCAGGAGTTTGAAGAGTTGGATTCTATTACCACATGTGCCATGGACCGTAGGCAAGCTACTTAGGCCCACACTGTCAAACAGTGAGCTAAATGATAATGTTTAGTGTCCTTAGCTTTGATTTTGTCATCTCTGAATGGGAATCTGCTGCTGTTCCCTTGCGCTTGGAACTGCTCAGTTTTTTTTTGTTTTTGTTTTTGGTTTTTTTTGCGAGTCCCTAGGCAGGGACTTTGTTTCCCCGGATACACTTCTTGCAAGCACCCTTTATAGATGCACTGGTGAACTGTACTGATATTACACCCCAGGTCTTGTGGTCAAAGCTAAGAACAAGAAAACACTAAAATAAATTAGATCTTGAGGCAACAGCCTGAACCTCAAGAGAAAAAAAAAGGTGTGAAATAAAGTAAGCGCTGATGTCTCTCTCTCTCTAAATCACCTGGAGAGAAAGATCCCTTACCATGATCACGAAACCAGATATTCCAACTTGACAAACACAAGGGCAGGTCTTGACAAAGCAGTAAGGCTTCCATTCAAAGAGGACAAAATTTCAGATAAGGAAAGAGTTTTATTAATTTCTATCATGCTGCTCCATCCGGCTATAAACTGCTGTAAAGTAGCAAGTCTTAAGGAACATCCTCTTTCAGTAATGTAACAGTTCTTGAGATGGGATAAGGGCAATCTTCTGATGGTTCACCATAAGACCACCAGACCCTAAGAATATGAGAGTTTGGTGAGCTGTTACTTTGTAGCATCATTATGCAATCATCAGTAGATCAGACAGATAGTGTTATATCTTGATTGGACTGGGATTATAAATCGTTACTCTGCAGTCTGTGGTATATTGGAAACTGGTTAAAAAAAAAGACAAGCTATCACTTTACATGTGAGAGATTTCTTAGTCCAGCTTGCAGGATGGGAGGAAGGAATCCATGTGATCTAAATCAGCTGAGTCAGTTTTGGAGCCAATTTAGATTGGGATGAGTTGGGCCTCTCTATTTTTAGGGGAAAGCCTGCTTTATGTCTATTTTGGGGTTCTTGTGCGTTATCATTATGAAGACTGAGAAATAAAGTAGTGTTATGTAGCAACTAGGAGTATTTATATTTTCACCTGATATCTCTAAGGATGACAAACACAATAAAGTCGAGAAACTTTGTCTTGTGGAAGAGGCAATGAGAGAATAGTTAGACAAATGGCTCCAGGTTGTTGGAGTGGAAAGAGAAGAGCGGGAGCAAGAACGGGTCTGGTGAAATAACCATTTGGTGCCTGCTGAGTGGAAGCCACAAAAAATGACATCATGGAAGCTGGAGGGGGAAAGACCTGCCTGCCAGAGCATAGAGCAGAACATAGGTATGGGAGTTCTTTGATTTTCCAGTTGGGCTTCATTCACCTGTGGAAACACTGGCACAGCTAAGGCTCTACTGTTAGAGGACAATTCCCAGGCTGTATCAACATTCTCTCCAGACCTGTCTGTCCTTGAAAGATAGAAAGGAAGGTAGAGGGAAGAGGGTGGGGAAAAAATCCAGGGGCAAAAAATTCTGACAGCATGAAGATGGAAGCCTGTGAGGGGCAAGGTCAGTGCAGTTCACTAGGTATGTCTGAAGAGGGCACTGACAGGCAGAATATACTGGATTTTAAAAATGCAAAAAAACCCTTGTCTCTTTCAAAAACTTGGGGAAAAAAACGAGAAAACTCTCCTTATCAGAGTCTGACACAACAACAGATTCCCAAGTTAGCAATGCTATATTTAGGCAGCTATATTAGTGGTCTGATTTTCAGCTGTGCTAAGCATGCACAACTTCTGACATGCAGGGGATTGTGATGCTTACCCAACTTTGTAAGACAATTTGACATCAATAGATGAAAATCACTATATAAGGGCTAAATATTATTTATTGCTATTATTTCAGGAACAATGTCCTAATTTTCCAATGTTCTTAATGAAAATTCTCTGTTTGGATGTACTGTGTTCTACAGATGGACTCAGACTGCAAATTTGCATTTAAACCCCTATTTTATTGTATTCAGTGTTGATCCAAAATGAGAAGGGGATTAGTCTCTGGCTGTTATTTGGATGCAGACAGAAATCTCATATGATCAGCTGGCCTTACAAACTATCGCCCGTTTTGGGCTGAAATGTCATGAGGGTTGTGCTTCCCATATAAAGGTATAGTGACTAGCACATTTTGAACACCACTGCAATACAAATAAATGAATAAAATATTAACTATTGAACACTAGGGTTTTTTTAGCTTCAGTCTTGAGCTCTAGGACCCAAAATTCTGTCTTCTCATCCCATCTATAACTAATAGAGAAAAGACCAAATGGTGCGGTCCTCTTTGCTTTAAAAATTTGGCAAGACAGAGCGCTGCTGAGTTGGCTTGTTCTGTCCCTGCTGAGGATAGAGAACTCTGTATGGTGTCAATGACAGTTCCTATTGAGTCTCCGTCTTGCTTTTTCCCCGAAGTTAGGATCAGCTTATTTTATGAAAACTATTTAAAAGAACCTGATGAGTTAAATTTAGAATAATAGGAACATAGAAACTGCCATAAAGTTGGGCTCAATGTTCTGTCCACCTTAGAATCCTGTCTGGCAGAGGCCAATGAAAGTATAAATCCTACAAAGGAGAGACTGAAAATTCTGCCCTTAGAGGAAGATCTAGCTTCATTATTTTTGTGTTATCTAAAGTTCACAGGAGATTTAATCCATTTTCTTTTTATAAATTTGCTTTTTTAAAAAAAAAAATCACACCAGTATAGATTATTTTTAATACTATATATTGTTCTACTGGATAGCTTGATTCATGTTGCTCATAATGAAAGAATATATATGGGACTGAAGTGGGCAACACTAAATTCCGAAAGGGAAATTCATTGCACATAGCCAAAGCTTCCATAGTTATTTTTGTACGTCCACCATCATTCTTATGAGTTGCCCAAATAAAAATGCAGAACAGTTAGTTTGTAACCCAATTTTGAAACTCTGCCAACAAATGACTACAGCATGTGTTACAAAAAAACAAATTAGTTTTTCTTTTAAAGTATCTTTCTCTTCTGCCTTTAACAGGAGGCTTTTGTGAATAAGATGTTGGATCTCTGTAGGCTTCTACATAAACTCTAATTATATACTATTTAAGGTCTGATAGAGTAACTTCTGTACTATCTAATTAAAAATGTAGTGTTTACTCTTGCTAGTGATGAGAAACAGAGAAATGATGTGTCCCAGGAAGCTGCTTTGGAGGAACAAAAGGCCGGGCAACTATCATTCTGGAAAATGTGGTGGTGTTAGATGATGGTGTAAGTGGCACAGAGAGGTTCATGAGAGTACAAGAGAAATAAATGTTTTATAAACTTGAAAGCAATATAGGAGACTTGCTTGGTGTAGTGATACCTACAGTTCACTCTTTATGTACTTTCTAGCTCAAGGAATCGAAGTAATCAAATCAAACTATCCAATTGAAACTATGAATAAGGAAATAATATCTAAAAAATCTTTTTACACGTTACTGTGAAGCATACAGTTCTGATCACTGTCAGAGACAGGATACTGGATTAGCCTATGGTCCGGTGACACCACTGCCTTGCTTCTCACTATGAATTCAGTATTTCCTGTAGCAACATAAATAATCATAGTGGTATGCAGTACTTTAGAGAAGGTTAATATTGAAAACACAAGTATGAGTTCACACTTAGTTTTTTGACTCAAACCTAGCTATAAACTGTGTCTTCTTATTTATGTTTTTATCATTGATCCGTTTAAAAATGATTACAATTCATTTAAGAAATGCAATTGGTGATAAAAGAAAACTTAGCAATAAGTTCCCCAATTCTGTAATCAACTCTTATGAGAATTTTCTACCTGCGTCTGTGGTAAGAACTGTTTCCCAGGGCACATTTAGCTAATAGACTACAATATTTATTTATATGCCAAACTACTGAGAAACTGAGAACCATTAAATTTTGCATTCATGTTTTTCCTGGGTACATTTCATCACTCCCTGCTTCCATTCATGCTTACAATGCTCACAGTTCTCATAGACCTGGGTATATTCTCTCACAGTCAGGTCTTCTTGGAGGTTCCCTTGTCAAAACATCTTTTAAGGTTTATTTCAAAGCAAACTGCACATTTCAATTTTCAGTTCTAGGGATTGCTAACAATGGACATTGCTGAAGCTTGCGATTTTCAATCACCTCAATGATTTGAACACCCAGTTTCTTATTCACGTGTATGAAAATTGGTGGTGAAATCCTGCCTACTGAAGTAAATGGCCAAATTCCCATTGACTTCTGCAGGGCCAGGAGATCATTCCAGGTGTCTAAATCCCATGAAAATTCAAATCCCTAGAATGGCTACATATCTAGCAGATTCCTCTTACCTGTTTGTGAGCATGGTCATATGAGTTAATGTGATTGTCAAACTCCTGATGTTTGTAGTACTGTTTGTCACAGAGTTCACAGTAGAAGTTGGCCTTAAGGTCTTCCAAGGCTTTTGCTATTGTGTTCTCCTTTTCAGCATAATCCTGAAAAAAACAAAACAAAACAAAAAAAACAGTAGGACTTTAGTTGTCCGTCCCTCTGATGCTAGAAAGTGGATTTGTGCTCTTTGTTTTAATCATATCTGTCAACATTGATTCTGCCATAACTAAAAGCCTGCACATATTTACCAGGTCAGACTGCACATATTTTCTGTATCAGATGAGAGGCACACAGATGTACCCATACCAATTTGCTGTACAACTGAAGGCTACCTTTAGGGTATCTGACAGACACAAGTCTAAGAAGCAATTTGTTTTAAGTTCTCGCCAAAATGGACAAATATTTATCATGCCTAAGGTCACGTTAATTTCTGTCAAATAACCAACGCTTAAAATGGTCAGCAGATAGCGAACCTAACTAGAATAAGCATGAAAGGGGGAAAAATCACTAATCTACTCTGGTTACAGGACAGTTCCAATAAATGATAATGATACAAAATAAAAAACACCCTTAGAATGACCTATCTGAAAATATACACAGATAAATAAATTAAAGGATCATTTCTGTGATGGAGGTTTAATGATTTTCTCCCCTTCAATATGTTATTTGTCATCTGTAAAAAAGAAATACAGCTCTGCTTGTCATTCATGTATTAATCTCTTGCAATGAATCAGGGTTAAAAATAATCTTCTTTATTACTGGAGAATAAATTCTATAAATCCCTATTTGATGTTTTCTTTCCTGGATAAATTGACTATATAGTATGGCCTAATCTTGAAGACCATAGTCAGTGTCTGATCCTGATCTCAGATCAGTTTGACATCAGGGAAACTCCATTGACTTCAGTGGTATTACTCCCAATTTGTAGCACTATGTGTGAGATCAGAATTGGGCCCTAAGTTCCAATTGGTGTAAATGTTAATTACTCCAAGTGCATACACTGAGGAAAGAATACATTTGTCTGGTTAAATATTTGGACATTTCTGTCAGTCTGAGGCTTCTTAAACCAACTTTAGTTTCTATCAGTCTATTTCTCCCAACAATCTCCTTTTTCAAGGAGTAAAATAAGAAAAAATATCCTATAAAAATTCTATAATCATACCACCTAAATGAAAAATGAATTAAAAAGTTCCCTATTATGCTTATTTTATAAGAACTATAAAATCATGTCATACAAAGTCTGTTTTTAAAACAGCTTGTATAAATTTGCAATACTTTATGGCGTTTCCTAAAATGTTCTGAAGAGGTGTTTTTAAAAATAAATAAATAATGGGAGTAACTATCATAGTAACTTCAGTTTTAGAGTTGCATCTTAAAATGGTACTTATTTCAATATAATTCAAAGTGGCAGAGCAGCTGGCAAACATTGTTGATTCATTCACAAGTAGCATAATCATAGCTATTTTATCATCTACTTTCATTTGTTACAATAAAATCAGATTGAGTATTTGCTATTAGCATACAGTACATAGCACTGTGGGGTTAGAGTCATGAAAAGAATACCAAAATCAGCTCAGAATTTTGTCTTGAATGGAAGCTAAATGGCTCAATGTTTCTAATGAGAGAAGGGGAAATCACACATTTTTAAAATGCTATTTAGATTCTGATGTTTTATAAAAACTAAGTTTCATATAAAAACAAATGAGCTATCAGTTCCAGGAATGAAAGGTGCTACTTTATACTTAGAAAGAAATGTACAGTGTATGGAGGGCCTAGCCTGGAAGCCCTGCAGTTACTAACATGTCTGAAACTCTCTGTTTCAAATCACTTCAATAGTTGCTTAGGCTGGGTGAGTTTGGGATAGAAGTGGGAGCAGTATAGTTAATCCCGGCGGGGATGGAATGTTTTGCAACACTCTGCAGAAACTAGTCTGGCAGTCCCCAAAAGGGATTCACATCCAGTCTTGCTTGCTTAGGAGGGGAGGTGCAAAATTAAGGGGTGGAGAGATTTTTGAAATCAGAGCATTATTACAGCTCTAGAAAGTTGTATAAAACCATTTAGAGGGAAACTTGCAAGTACAAGAATATGCAAGAAAGGAACAGTGACAAATCATGATGATATTTTTCATTTCTGTAACTTCATTTGAGGATCACAAAGCCCTTTACAAATCAAACACTTAGCCAGAGTCTGTTACTCTTACTCACATGAAATAGCACCTAATTTCTTCAATATCCTCATTGTTTTCAATGGAACTGCTTCTGGAATAAAGTACTACTTATCATAAGAGTGAGACAATTGGAGCCACTACAATTGAAATGAAGTTTACTTTGCAATTATACTTGGCAGATCCAATGAATCGTAACACAAATAGCAGTTCCTTGGGCCATGGTAACCATACCACCACAACTTTTATGCAGCCTTAGTGCTTAGACTCAACCCAGTCATTATAAAGGGATCACTACCATTGAAATATGCTTTGGAATTTTTTGAAAATACACATTAATTCTACACAACAATATACAGAAAAAATAAAGATGCAGCTACATCTAGTTAAGACTGCAAGTGGAACCAAGTAGGCAGAATGCAATAACCAGAGATGGAATCTGGCCAGAACACTAAGGAAACATCACTACTTTTAGAGAAAAGCTTCAGAAGTCTGGAAAGACCTCAAATGATCAAAACCCTTAGTTTTATGTCTCAGTGCAAATACTATTGCAAACCTTTCTAATTTTTCATGAAGAACAGACTCAATCAGCTGGCATACTAACTGTAACTAACCTGGGCATGGAATTGCTTTTCTGGTCTTCTGCCTGGATTTTCTGATATCATGGTGCATTTGGGGATTTCTCTTGGCCTTAGAATGAGGTAAACACTAGTGCTGAAGTGTATCTAGTAGCCAAGTTTGGAGACCTATTGCTGCTGAATTGGAGGTGGTTAATGGATGGGAAAAGGCAAGGAGCTTGGCATTTTTCTGTGCATTAAAGGAGTGGGGATTTGACTCACTTTATTAGTATCCCCAAAGAAACAAGATAAGTGAGAGAGCAAGTAGCCACCAGCTTGTGGGGAGGGGAGGGAAGGGGAAGCTAACTGTCTCAAAGTTGTCACAGCTTGGAAGGGTACATGGTGAGGGTGTACATTTCAGGTTACTTTTTCCCCTGAACCAGCTCCAAAGACAGCAAAAAGGTAAAGGGATGTGGATTCAGCACCTTTCAAGAACAGGCCTTCAGTGTCCATTTTGTGCCTACACCTAAAATGTACTTTGTGTAATTGGTATGTAGCTCCTAGAAAGTGCTGAGCACCTTTTGCAAGATGTCGGGTGCCCTGTTCTCAGTATCTTGCAGGATAAAGGCCTGTAGTAGGCAAAAGCTAATTCTTAATTAGTCATATAAGATTGTTAGTAGAGAGCTGAGTGATGTGACGCTCCATATTCTTTATAGAAATATGTTTATGATATGAAAATGGCATAACTAAGATATATTTTATTCAAGATGGCTCATGCAAGATATCATTGGAAAGCTTATGATTTACTGAATGGATTTTCCAATTTGTATGCACATATATTTCTGTATCTGGAGTTAGGAACATTGACTAGGTAACAATTACAACTGTGGGTATACTTGGAAATGCCCACCAGACAGTAAGCAATCAGCCTTAATGGGCCATTAGGAAAAAAGACAGTGAGTCTTCCAAGATGTGGATCTCCCACCTCCCAGGAGTTCCTTTCTGTGGACATTGCAAATAAACCTGGTTTCATGGTTGCTTTGATATTGCAAGGTCAAGTGATAATGTTGCCTGGTAAAAAATACCACCTTGGACACTGATGACACTTTTCTACGGTAAACAAACGCTCCCTGCCTTATATAAATCCTATGTGGGGACTAAGACAAACAGGACTCTTCTCCATTGTCTTACTGACCAAGAAGAAAGACTGCTGAAATTACCTGAAGAGACAAAGGAACTGAGCAGTAGGTAAGACAAGGGCTGGATCCAGACTAAGACAGGAGCCTAGTCTGTAAAGTGCAATAACTGGAACTCTAAGCTACAAAAACTCTGCAACTTGTCTAAAACAACATTTAGGATGAGAAATTACTTCTTGTCACCAGTCTCCTTAAGATTTTAATCATAGTATGCTTGGTAATCTGCTTTGATCTGTTTGCTAGCCCTTATAATCACTTAAAATCTGTTTCTATAGTTAATAAAATTGTTTTTGTTGATTATAAAACCAGGTTTGTGCAATTTGTAACTGGGGGAGGCAAAAAGTTGTGCATTATCTTCCTCTGCATTGAGGGAGGGAGGGAATTTATGAGCTTACATTGTATAGATTTCTCTAAAGTGTAAGATAATATTAGTCTGGGTGTGCTTTCCAGAGGGGAGCTGCACTTGAGTGCTAGGCAATTTCCTAGCTGAGTCTTCTCCTAGAGAGCTGTTAGCAGACTCTGTGTGATTCTACAGCTGGTGTGTGTATGTGTGTGCTACCTGAGGTTGGAGAGCCTAATTCAGCAAAACAGGGAGAGGGAGCCCCCACTAGTGAAGCAGGCAGTCTCAGTGAAATCCCAGTACATCAGGTAGCATCCCAGAAGGGGGGCCTAACTCGTCACAATTGAAACTGATTGGATCATTTTCAACTAAATGTAAGATATGCTGTTTTGTCAAAGTCAAAACGTATCGTGTAGACATACCAATTTCAATTAAGTTTTCAAAAGAGAAGGTTTCTGAAGTCCAGAATCGACTCTCTTGTCACCTGAATCAAAAGCCTGACATTTTGATCTGGTAATGAATATTTTAACACACTTCTGTTTTGTAAAACCATTAGAAATGTTTTGTTTTCATTCCAATGTAGAATAAAGCAAATTTTGAAACCTCAAAAGTTGTCACAAAATGGAATGGTGATTCACAAGCCATCTCTGTTATATTTCGAAAAGTGTGTGTTCTATACAATATATATTTTGAAATAACGGAATGTTATACTGCTTAAAATATTATTTTGCAAAGGGAAATGGAGAGAGGAAAAAACTATAGAGTGGCTTTTGTCTAAAGTCAATTAACTGGAATATCTGTGGGCACAATTAATATAGTAATTTCTGTTAGCTTCATTTAGGTATTTTATGAAGAAAGTGTAGAAGCAGGTTTCACAGCATAAAATGTACAATTTACTAATGTCATTCTTACCATCTGTATTGATATCACTGTATAAATGTAATGGTTTTGTCTAAATATCTGCACATATCATTCTGATTTATTTGAAATCAAGCAATGTGTCACCTACATGATGGACTTAAAGCAGATCATTTGCTCCAGTTTAGGAGTAACCTCCTGCTTTTGAGATTTGATACACAAAGCAAAGCCATTCCATAATCTCCTCTTGATTCATGCTGGCCTGTATACCCAGTCAGATTAGTTGGGCTAATAGTAATCCTGCTGGTTTATCCAACCAGGTCTTGATTATGCAATATTTAAGTAATTGGAATTGTTCTTACTTAAGCCATCGGGAATTGAGCCCACTGAACCTTATTGTGTTTTATAAAACTTGTGTACATTTATATAGGCTACTGTAACTAAAAACAATAGGTCTGGTACTCAGAGTTAGGGTGACCAGATGTCCCGATTTTATAGGTACAGTACCGATATTTGGGGCTTTTTTTAATATGGGCTCCTGTTACCCTCCACCCTGTCGCAATTTTTCACACTTGCTATCTGGTCACCCTACTGAGAGCTGTTGAGCACGTGACTCCTATTAAAATCTTTACCCTCTTAAAATATTCATATATAGTATTAAAGCGCCAAATAGACATTTATACAGGGGTTCATCTGCAGGTGGAAAGAAAAACTACTGGGGTGAAATTAGAAGCAGTTTTTAAAACATCCTAATGAGCCATGTGTTAGTGCCATGCTGTCGTTCTGGAAGGCCAAATTCCGGAGTGAAGCTTCCTCCTGAAAAATTAAAAATGGAGGCCAACTTCCATGCCCCATTCTATCTCACTGAATTCAATGGAGCTCAAACTGGAGCTAGAATTAGTCCCAATAACATGTGAATCAGTGCTGAATTTGGTCCTCAATATTAAGGCAAAACTAAATTTCTGGCAGGCTTGTGATGAGACGGCAATTTGTTACCAGTCTTGTCTGCCTCATAAACAGTACTTTCATTTGCAAACCCTTAAAATGGATCTTCTTATAAAGTAACCTGATTAATGTTTCACCACCACAGCTAACGGTTGTGCATAAAGCCTAGCCATAGTTATTATTTATGAAGTTCTGATCCTTTAAAATCTTTTTCGAACTCAGAAACTGTATTGAAAAATATAACATTACTTGTCACCATTTTTAAAAGTAGTTACTATTAGCAAAATTGGAGCTGTTGTGGGGGTAGTGGACATGATAGTGAAGTAGGAGCATGGGTCTGCTGTTCTACTATGCTTGCACTAGCTTCCTACAGGCCATACTGAACAGGGTTGGGGAAGGTTCTAAGCAGATGCTCTGAAGTAAAACAGAAAGAATGAAATTAACTCTAGGGACTTAATAGCAGTTTCCTTATTCTAAAAACGTTATCGGCTCAGCGTTAGGAGAAAGTACCTCTTTCTGTGATTCTTTACCAGGGTTGCTTGACACTCTGTACAGATGCAGAAGAGGGGAAAGTTTTTTTCTATATCTTTCAAATCTTTTTTTCAGCCACTCACACCAAGTCAGCATCTAAGGCCAGATATACAAAGATATTCAGGTGCCTAAGGCGGATGATAGGCACCTCTTGGTATTTCAAAAGAGTCAGGCACATAACCTGCTTTGGCTCTGCTGAAAATCCCACTAAGCACCTATCAACATAGTAGGTGCCTAAATAACTTTTAAAATCTGGCCCCTAGTCCCTAATAAAATGTCCTAACTTTATCCAAATGAAGATGGGACTGAACGGTAAAACTGAGCATAAAAGGCACATCTAGTTTTCCTAAAATGAAACAGATTGCAATATTTGTCATCTTCAGAACAGGCTGGAGCCCACAGAGAGTAGATCTAGGCAAGCGTTTACACCTCAAGTAAACTGATTGCCAATTAATTGTCGGTGGTGACGTTGTTTGTAAAAGTTAATCTGGACACTCTCCATATGTGTTCCAAGCTAAAAACAAAATTGTGGGAACAGACTAGGTAAACTGCAAATGGTTTTAGCCCAGAAAAATATATTTTGGGAGTGTCCAGACTAGTCTTTAAAAATGATCCCCAGTTAACTGGCAATCAATTAACTTGAGGGGGAAACACCCTAGTGAAGACAAGCCCTCTGAGACTACTGATTCCAGCAACCTGTATTCCATCTTGTTCAAAGTAATGGGCCACATCTTTACTAAACAGGTACCCCACTAGAGCCTACTTCATTAAAGAGAATGGCAGCTCTGATGTACATTTTAAATTTCTATGGGTTACAGTTGGCCCCTTGAACTCAAGCCATTTTTGCCAAATGTTGAGCTACCTTCTTGTTAAATAGACATTATCAGGTAGCATTAGGGAGACATCACATACCAGCATATGACATTTTAGAGAAAAAAAGGTGCATGTTCCATAAAACCAATACTTTTATTAGTCACAGATTGAATCTAAATAACAAGAACAATACAAAACAAAAGGAACAGAAAAGGGAAAATAAAAGAAAAGAAAAAGTATGGGCAGGAAACAAAAAAACAACAACAACGGGTCCTGATCACGCAGACAAGTATGCATGTCCTTAACTTTATCCCCATGACTGGTCTATGGGACTATTCCTATGTAAAACTTAGCAGGTATGAAATTATTTGCAGGATCAGGGTCCATGATGATTACCAAATACATTCTTCTTATCAAACTCACACCTGCTTGTGACTACTGTGCAACATCTTAATCAGATTTTTCTGGAACTATAGTTTTTTATCTCAGTGTTCCATATTCATCTTTTTTTCTAGGCTTTGGGGGAAAAGTCATTTTAAATTTTACTCTTGTCTATTTCTGTTTCCACCTTTAAAAGATTTTTCTAAAATAAAAGTAAAATGGGAATACAATAGTCTCTTTAATTAAAAATCTGACTTCTTTTCCAACATAGTGCATATGTTCCTTTTAACACCTTTTTAAATTTATCTTTGATTGGTTACAATTTACAAATCATTTTCCTTTCAAATAAATAACCCTAAGACTTTTGTTATTTAAATACAAAGCAATGACTCCAAAGTGTGAATATTATACATTTCACCTACTAAGGAATTGTATTTTGAATTAAAGTAAATATGTCCACTGAGTTTTCACAGTCAATTTGTTTGTTATGAACAGAGCACTTCAGAATTTAAAATGCCTATTCAAGTAAATGCTGGCTGAAATCCCAACAGAAGGCTCAGTGATTTTTCTTTACAGACCTTTTTTCCGATTCCATTTTACAATGGCTTTCCAGGCCATTAAACATTTTCATGGAAATTTACCATCTTTCTTCTATCTTTTTATAGCTTCAGGGACCCGTCAGTACTAGCCTTGCTTTATGTGTTATGAAGTTATGTGCCACAAGTACTCCAATATCAAGGATACCTTTGCATTGGGCAGGTCTAAAACAATCATATGCAGGCCTGCACGTGTCTGCCTTCAATTCTATTTGAAGTAGATAGGAAAAAGTTCCAGCCTGAACATTAACCAAGAAAACGATTCCACTTTACAGTCCTGGAGCACTAAATTTCCACTTATCCTGCAGGGAAGGAGTATCTTTCTTCCAATGGAATCTAGTATTATTCAATAAAATTCATCCTCAAGGGCCAGATAGGTGGAGTGTTAAGTTCAAGATCTGTGTCTGATGGAGTATAGCCCCTCACATGAAGGGCAATACTAAACACTGGAAGATTTTGGTCAGTCCTAAAGCCGAATATTTAGTACTGAGTGACTTTGAAAGAGAGGGAGAGAGAGAGAGAGAGAAAAAATTAATTTACTCATATAGAAACTTATAAAAAAATCTATCCTAACCTAAGTATTAACCTGCAACAAATGGGTGACTATGAACAAAAAGATCATAACTGTGCAAGACATGGACACTGCTCACAAGCTGAAATTCCTCACACATCATACACCACACCAGGAATACGGCCAGAAAACAGCTATAAATTGCTGTTTACTATATAATGATAGAATTTTCAGGGAGCCTCTTAAAAAGGGAAGCAAAAATGTGGCAATATTTTATTCTGTTTTATTGCCGTAGATATTATTTGAGAGATAGAACCAAACATGCAAAAAGGCAGAATTTGCTTTCCATTATCAATAAATGTTAATTGTGTCTAAAAGATAACATGAAAGTGAGACCTGCCTCTCTCATATTCCAAGGGGAAAAATATATATACTCAGTACTCATCTAAGAATTCATTCAGACTTTAATCCATACTTTTGAGGAGATAATAACATGTAGAATGGTTCCGTTGGGCCAGTTTCTCCATATTTTCTATTTTTTCCAACCCTTTTGGAAATGTAGCTCTGTCAAAAACCTGCAAGATTTCAGGGAAATTCCAAGAGGGAGTGTCATTGAAACAAAAGCTGGGTGAAAATGGGAGAGGGGGTGAGGCTGCACTAACGATGTGCATGATAAATCCATGACCTGACAGAAAATAAGCTCAGATTGGAGGTGTAAGGTTTTCCAAAGAACCACACACCTGCAGTTCCAGAAGAACAGCCGTATTGCACTAAAATGCAAAACCATGGTAAGTAACACTTCTGCCAGCTGGTCATAGTTTTCTTAGTAACAGCCAAACACCAAGAACAAGTTCCAGCTTGAAATTTCATTATACAAATATTTCATATATATTTTTAATTTAGCATTTCTAGAGGCCTGAGCTTTGGATCCCATTCTGCCAGGCACTATATGTACAGATGGAAGAGACAATACCACCCCCAAAAGCTTACTGTTTAAGTAAGCAAGACAGAAAAGAGTGAAGGAGGAGCCAGAAATAATGAGACTTGCCAAGGGTCAAAAAGTAGATCATTGACAGAGCCAGGAATAGAAGCCAGGTCTAATGCAGTTCTCTATCCACATGAAGTCTGCTTCATGGTTTCGGACAGGCTCCTGAGGTGTGTATTCAATCCTTATAAAAGCAAAACTCCCACCAATGTGGCCCACAAAAAAGAATGAAATCGGACATTCCCTGGGATTTGGCTTTAGCTATCTGAGGAACCCAAAGGATCAGTGACATAACTAGAAAAAGAAGTGTCTATTCCGGGGAGTTGGAAGAGGAGGGGGAAAAAACAGAAGCCCAAACAGCAGAAAAGATAAAGGGAGTAAAAGACTGCTGGGAAGATAAGTCTGTTGGGAGGGCAGGGCTAATGGCAGGAGATCAATGTGTGGAGTGAGGGAGGCATATCCTACAGGAGTTGATATTCCTGAGAGCCCCACATTTTGGTTTATCCAGGCCCGCTATAGCCTTAAGCCATTTCTGCACAGGAAAAAGATTTCCTCATCTTCAAGTTGAAAGAACTACAGCAGCACTGAGAAATGAGCCCTGCACAGCACCAAACAATTAAAAAAAAAAAAGCAGCATGCTCAGCACTATGGAAACTACTAGGTGCAAAAAGAAACTCTCCTTTTCAGCATGAGTAAACCATGAAATGTTTGTGAAATTAGCATTTCCAAACCTGCTACTTATAGCAGCCATTTTGTTTTTAAAGTGTCAGAATTCTTGATTCTGGCTGTGCAGGAGCCATGAGTCAGGTTCGCAGGATGATTATGTATTTCAGTTTAATAATCAGAATCTAATCTCCAATAATGAATCTAAAAGGCCTACTTTTAAAACAAAGCTTATTTAAACAGACTGGATGGTTCAGAGATGTAGTAATAGGGTATGGAGCCTAGCAACTGTACTTTATCAGTTCACATCTATCCCACAGCAGCAGTCACTGCAAATAGGCGTGGGCTACACTATAGAGTTAGGTCGAGGTCAGGCAGTCTTTCATTGACCCAGTTCTGAAAGTGTCTAAACTAAAATGTTGCTCCCACCGATGTAATTCACCCATTACACCTACTTAATAGTTCTATATCAGGGGTTCCCAAACTTGTTCTTGGCCAGGGTAAGCCCCTGGCTGGCTGCAAGATGGTTTGTTTACCCAAGTGGCCATAGGTTCGGCTGCTCGCAGCTCCCACCGGCTGCGGTTCACCATTCCCGGCCAATGGGAGCTGTAGGAAGCGGTGGTCTGACCCACACTGCTTCCTACAGATCCCATTGGCCAGGAATGGCGAACCATGGCCAGTGGGAACTTCTAGCAGCCAAATCTATGGCCACTCGGATAAATAAAACATCTTGCAGCCAGCCAGGGGCTTTCCCTGGCCAAGCCTCGGAATAAGTTTGGGAACCTCTGCTCTACATCTACGAGAGGCATAGCACTGAAGTTGATTTAATTAGGTCAACGCAGGGTCAGTATAGACACTATGGTGCTTATATCGACTGTTGCTGCCTTTCAGAAGCTGTCCCACAGTGTCCCATGCTGACAGTTAATTCAGTGCAAGTGCGCCTGGTGTGGACACGCACGGCCAATACAAGGAGCATAGTGTGGACATGCTAAAGCTATTTAATTACTGTGGTGTCTGTACGTAGACTGAATTTTGTAGTGTAGCATCAAACTGAAACGTTTACATCTGGCTTTACTGAAGCTGGAAGGTCTTTTAGATTTAGGACTTTGGTTTGGTCTAAAATTAGTGATGAAAACATCTGGTGACTGTAAAATGATCTGGGGTCCTGATCATGTTCCTAGTGGCCATGTATCTGTGTTAGAAAAACATGTCAGCACAGCCAGCTGCCTCAGGCTGGGGGCTAAAAATCTACAGAGTTTTATTTCTGACACAGCCAATTAGCACACATTCAAAAGAAGGACTTTATAAAAACAGCATACTTAACCACTAAGCATGCAATTATGTCTCTTGAGAGTGGGTGGAACCTCTGCATTGCCTAGCTGCTGTGGAAGGAGGGCATGTCTGTGGTAAATTATGTTTCTTAGGTGGAAATACTGGGCAGTAATATAACAAACACTCCCTCTCCCATCATCAGTTTTTATTCCCTCGATGCTTCTTAAAAGTTCAGATGCTGATTTCTGGTTTGTGTCAGTATTTCTTAGTGGTTATGAAATATGCTACTTCTGAAAAGTTTATTACTATATTGAATAACTATATATTTACTACTTCTCTGTATCTGATACAAATTGAACAAACATAGGGAATTTTACTATAGTAGAAGTGTCTATTCAGGGCTTCCAGAGAAAAAAAAATACAGCATTTGTCCACCCAAACTGGATTCCATAGTTTGGTCAAATGCTTCATGCTGATGGAAGTCTTCATTGCTTCACAAAGCCAATTTACTTCTTTAAACGGTGGAAGGTTGCTCAATAGTGAATGCTGATATTAAAGCTGCCAGGAGGTGCTAATTAACACACACATTTTCCCCTATTTAATCCACAACTTAGTAATTGGCTTTGCCAGCACTGATTTATCTAGGATCTTGATGTATTTTGTTTCTGCTTTCAGCTGTAAACTTAAACTTCACCAAAGCAATTCCCAAATGGTGTAACATGTAGATTAAAATTAATGAGTTTACTTCTCTTTATCAAATAAATGACCAACCTTTTCATGGTCAGCTTTTCGATTAAGTTTATCTAGAAAATGGGTATTTTTGACCATCTATTGACAATATTTCTGAGCACTTTTAAGTCTGTACTGATATGAAACATGAGTTCATCAATCAGTTCTTGAGTTAGGACTCTGAGTCAGCAGTTCTCCTGTGGCATCTTTAATTCGTTACAAACTAAATCCTTTAAAGATCAGCAACTAAAATTCAAAAGGTCAGACATAAAAGTGGTAGAAAAATCAATGCTGACACCTTTTGTCATCCTACAGAAGCCATGTTGTTCTTGTATATGTGTAATTCTTATTCTCTCAAAACCAGTCTCACATATGACTGGTTGAGTCCATTGTGTATATAAAATACAGTATAAAATATTTGTATGAACATGCTGCATGAGAAAGTAGTTACTTTTAGCATCAGATTTATCACATAGAAAACGAAAAAAGCAAAACAGTGATATTGCCATTTGCATAGATTCTCCAGAAACCAAAGTCAGAATTTTTTTAGGGAGGACATCAATAGCTTCTGCGAAGTGACTGATTCTATTCCTATTGTTGACCCTTTTTCACTCAAGCAACTACTCAAAGTTTGAGGGACTGAGGATGTTTCAGTTGGAAGAGCAGAAGGAATCAAATAGCAGGAAACCATTTATTTTGCTCACAGTCACCAAGAACACTCTTTTCAGCTTGCAACCCTGACACAAAAAACCTCTTCCCAGGTTTCTTCTAAGGTCAGACAGAGTGTTTTCAGCTTCTCCTTCTGGCTGTGTCTCAGTCTCTCTAGTTTTATCTGTTCTGCCATCCCTCACATGTACACACATACACCCCTGATCACAGTACCCAGTCAAACCCTCTATCCATGGAATGTTTTTTTTCTGGGCACAGTCAATTAGGTATTGTTTTAGGTGTGTTTCTTTTGTAAAAAATATTTTCAAATTTACCTATTTTTTCCATCAACTATCCAAATACTTTGTTTATTATTTCAGCAGGCTATATAATTACTTATGTATACATTCCAATTCATATAGTACCTATCAATAGATAGAGGAGGTACCCTCCAATAATTAAAATAATTATAATAACAAATAATCATAATAATACCAACAACTAAGCAAAGACAAATATACTGCCCAGCCACAGGACTGATAATACTTGCAGATAATCTTAGGGTATGTCTTCACTACCCGCCGAATCGGTGGGTAGCCATTGATCTTCTGGCGATCAATTTCTCGCGTCTTATGAAGACGCGAGAAATCGATCGCTCGCGGCACCCCCGTTGACTCCGGAACTCCAGCTTGCCGGGAGGCGCAAGCTGGAGTCGACGGGGGAGCGTGCTGCCGACTGCTGCTGCCATGAGGACGAGTGGTAAGTCGGCTGCAGATACGCAAACTTCAGCTACGTGATTCACGTAGCTGAAGTTGCGTATCTGCAGTCCACCGCTCCCCCCCCCCCCCCCGTAGTGAAGACCAGCCCTTAGTTCTCCACAGCCATTAATCACTGGCCTAAAGTCCACCCTTAATCTATAAATAAATTAGGGTGACCAGGTGTCCCAATTTTATTGGGACAGTCCTGATTTTGGGCTCTTTTACTTATATAGGCTCCTATTACCCCTACCCCCCACCCCATTCCAATTTTTCACATTTGCTGTCTGGTCACACTAAAATCAATCTTTAAAATAAAAATGATAACTTTTTAATACGTGTGGAAGGTTAACAAATCTAGACTCCAGATGAGGCAAGGAGTGAGTTTTAGATGCACAGTAGCCAGTCTTATGTCATTTAAATTAAGGACACTTCAGTGCCTATGCTAATCAAAGTTGGCTAGTGTCACATAGGGAGGGGAAGAGAGATTTCTCAAGTATCCAGGACATAGGTGCGGAGGGGAAATGAGGATGAGGGCGCATCTCCATTTTTCTCCAGACTGTTAACTGTTCTGTTAATGTCCCCTTCCATGCAACTTCATGACTAATGTAATCTCTCGTCTGATCTTCCCTTCCCAGTATTGATTAGGACCTATTTAGGCCTTCACAGGCCAAAAAACATCTTCTTCAATGCCTCCCTAAAGTCAGTTATGAGGTACTACAGTTCTGTGCTCTCTATTTAAAACTCCATGTGTTCACTTCAATGGGATTACTCACTTTCTTAAAGATAGGCATACCTGGCCAAATTAGCACTTCAATAAACAGATAGCAGCATTTTGTACTAGATTCAGCATCTGAAGGTGTAGTCCCATGTAGAGTGTTTTAGTAGTCCCCTCTGTCAACATTTCAAAAAATATATATTCTAGTTTTGAGTGTCCAGTTTGAGGTACTTTGGGCACACACAAATTCAAAGCATATTAAATCAGGCAGCATGGTGGATAATTTTGTCCTGAATGTGTGTGGCTGAGCAGTAAGAAGAACAAGAGTACTTGTGGCACCTTAGAGTGACTAACAAATTAATTTGAGCATAAGCTTTCTTGGGCTACAGCCTACTTCATCAGATGCACAGAATGGAATATATAGTAGGAAGATATATATACATACAGAGAACATTGAATAAAAGATGGCTGCAACTCTGAACTGATACACAGTATGCAATTTACTATAATGAAAAACAAAGACATCAGCATGTCATTGCAGGTTTATTAAATGGCTCTGTTGGCCAAGAATTTTTGCAGAGAAAACTGCCACTGAAATCAGCAGAATAACCTGCATGAGATTTTTTCAGGACCTGACCCTATAATTATTCACATACCCTGTTTATGATTCAGTTTCCATTTTTAAAGAAGTAGTGACCTGCTTCCAGAAGTGTGTTTAGATGTTGTATGATAATTGGTGTCTCTATGAATGGAATATTTCCTTTTTGGAATGCTTTTAAAAACATTTGGGTTAAAGATTAACACTTACAGCAGCAGCATTGCAAAGGAGATATGCGTATTTAGAAGTTTGTAGTTCTATTTAGTAGAGATTGTATTAACTTTAAAGTCTGTGTTAACTTTCAATTGAATTCCACAGCCTGAAAATCAGAAAATACAATGCTTTTATTGCTGGCCTTTCATGCTCAGTCTGAAAGATAATGAAACTAGAACAATTGAATGGAAATGAATTACCTTTCAGGAAGCTCTCCTGCAGTATTTCCTCTCACAAATTAGTTAAATATTTGCAGGTAAGAACAGTCTTCTTCTCCTGCCTATTCAATCCTAGTCATAATCTCAGTGTTTATGATGATTACATCATTATGATATAAAAATTTGAAACATTTTCCTTTAAAAATAATTAAACAAGAGAGAGGAGAAATCTGGGTAGAAGTGAGAGGTAATTTAAAAAATATTCCTGAGAGACCTAGTGCACATGAAGATGTAAATTGTTTTAATGTATGTTTACACAGTTATTTGAAGATAAAAAGCATCTCCCTTGAAACAAGCAGAGGAATATTGGGCATGCTATGAAAACTAGGGTTGTCAACTAATCGCAGTTAACTCATAAGATTAACTCAAAAAAATTAATCGTGACTTAAAAATTAATCTCAACTAATAACCATTTTAATCACACTGTTAAACAACAGATTAGCTATTGAAATTTATTAAATATTTAGAAATTTTTCCACATTTTCAAATATATTGATTTCAATTACAACACAGAATACAAAGTGTACAGTGCTCACTTTATATTATTTTTATTATAAGTATTTGTACAGTCAAATGATAAAATAAATAGTATTTTCCAATTCTCCTCATACAAGTATTGTAGTGCAATCTCTTTCTCATGGAAGATTTTTTTTGTAGAAAAATGTAGATTTTTTTGGGTTATGTAACTGCACTCTAAAACAAAACAATGTAAAACTCTAGAGCCTACAAGTTCACTGAATCCTACTTCTTGTTCATCTAATCACTAAGAGAAACAACTTTGACTGGAGATAACAAGCTGGTTCAGCCTGATTGGACTAACCTTGTTACCTCCTACCTGATTCCTGACTATTTATCTATACCTGCCTCTGGACACTTCCACTGCTTGCATCCGACGAAGTGGGTATTAGCCCACGAAAGCTTATGCTTCAAAACTTTATAGTTAGTCTTTAAGGTGCCACAGGACTTTGTTAACTCTGCTATTCCAGACTAACACGGCTACCTCTCTGATTCTGAACTTTGTTTATATTTATGGGAGATAATGCTGCCTGCTTCTTATTTACAAACTCACCTGAAAGTGAGAACAGGTGTTTGCATGGGACTTTTGTAGCCGGCATTGCAAAGTATTTATGTGCCAGATATGCTAAACATCCGTATGCTCCTTCATCCTTCGGCCACCATTCCAGAAGACATGCTTCCATGCTGATGACGCTTCTTAAAAAAATATATTGTATTAATTAAATTTGTGACTGAACTCCTTGGGGGGAGAACTGTATGCCTTCTCCTGTTTTACCCACATTCGCCCATATATTTTATGTTACAGCAATTTAGGATGACGACATGTTGTTTGCTTTAAGACAACTTTCATTGTCAATTTGACAAAACACAAAGAAAGTACCAATGTGATATTTCTAAAGATAGCTACACCACTGGACCCAAGATTTAAGAAGCTGAAGTGCCTTCCAAGATCTGAGAGTGACAAGGCATGGAGTATGCTTTCAGAAGTTTTAAAAAAGCAACATTCCAATGCAGAACTTCAGAACTCGAATAACCAAAATAGAAAATCGACCTTCTGCTGGTGGCATCTGACTCAGATGATGAAAATGAATATGCGTCGCTCTGCACTGCTCTGGATCATAATTGAGCAGAACCATCATCAGCATGGACACATGACCTGTGGAATGGTGGCTGAAGCATGAAGGCACATATGAATCAATAGCTCATATAACACGTAAATATCTTGCGTCTCCAGCTACAACATTGGCTTGCAAACACCTATTCTCACATTCAGGTGGCATTGTAAATGAGAAGCGGGCAGCATTGTCTCCTGCAATTGCAAACAAACTTGTTTGGCTGAGTGATTAACTGAACAGAAGTAGGACTGAGTGGACCTGTCGGCTCTAAAGTTTTACATTGTTTTATTTTTGAATGCAGTTATTTTTTGTACATAATTCTTCATTGGTAAGTTCAACTTCCATGATAAAGAGATTGCATTGCAGTACTTGTATGAGGTGAATTCAAAAATACTATTTTATTTTCTTTTTTACAGTGAAAATATTAGTAATAAAAATAAATATAAAGTGAGCACTGTACACTCTGTATTCTGTATTGTGTTTGAAAATGTAGAAAACATTGAAAAATAATTAAATAAATGGTATTCCTTTATTGTTTAACAGCACAATTAATTGTTTTAATCACACAAATAATTGTGATTAATTTTTTTAACTGCTTGACAGCCCTAAAACCCATTATCTGACATAAAGAAGCATTCTCTAAAAATGAAACAATCTTGCAATTCTACAAAATTAATTTGAAAAGAAGAGAGTAACACAGGAAAGTAGGATTTTAAATTAATCCTGCTATAGATGAATGTTTCTTTTTAAACAAATATATATGGATTTACCTTAGAAATTCAACTTTAAACCTGTTCTTTAACAATATTCTACATAGCATAAGCCTACTCCTGAGTGGTGATGAATGCTCTCTATTCCCATTGAACTGACTTAGTCCCACTTCTTGTAGGGTTGCACAAGGACTATTCACAACAGCAGTCTCCAGGGGCTGGTCTGCATTACACTACAAAATTAGGTAGGCTTCACTACATCACTCAAGGCTGTGAAAAAATTCAGGGCCTGTGTGATGTAATTAAGCTGATCTAAGCCCTAGCATGGACACCTCTTGGTCAGAAGAATTCTTCTATCAACCTAGCTACTACCTTTTTGAAATGAAGATTTACTACAGTGATGGAAGAATGCCATCGGACACAGTAGTAATTGTCTTCTGTAGTGATTTTAGTATAGACATACCTTAAGATCCATAAACCTGGGAGTGCTTCCTGCCCCCATTTTTGGTAGCAAACCACTGTAAAAGGGTAAGCCACCCCTTCAGAATCAACCTACAGAACCAGGTTGACCTATCACAGATGGAGCCAACTGTTTAAGGACCAGGACTTTGCCTGTCTGAAGGTCAGTCTTTCCAGTGCTCTACCACAGCATTGTAACTGAGGAGTACCCTCTATTCAGGACTGCTGTATATGACACACTTCAGCTCTCATTCGGAACCGGGGTACTCAGCACCTCAGAAGACATGTTTTTTGCTTTGTACTTTATGCTTCAAGATGTGTCTAGACCAACATGTAAATGTCCAATGTACACACTTGGTTATCAAAGTGCAGAAAATAAACTAAAATTGGTCCATTTTCACTGAGGTCACATCCAGTAGCTTGCACACATTTAATCTCTTTGGCCAATCCTGTTTCTAAGCTCTGAAGTAGGTTGTAGTATGAAACTAAATTGTTTATGTGTGCACGTTTAAGTCTAAAAACAAAACCTATATTAACAAGTTCAGTTACTCTCCATTTGGGCTGACAATGCATACTCAATTGTTTCTTTGACATTGTCATTTATCATGTCAGCAGATGTTGCCATAATGTTGCTTTTAAATAGAAAGGCTGGTTATAGCATGACAGAGGGCAAGAATGAACAAGCACAGCAGGACTTTAATAATGTAGTTTTTCTACATTTCCTTCAAAAACTCATCAACTCATAAGCTACATTTCAAACATAATGAACTAGGTTCCTAAGATTCAGGTAACAGCTTCCACAAAGACATGTTCCAGACTGAAGACTTGACCAATGTCTTATTCAATAAAACACAACTTCGCTATCATCCTCACTCCCTCCCCTCACCCCTGCCCTTCCCAGTTTCAGACTGAATAATCTGCATCTTGGTTACTCATTTAAGGTATGTCTACACTACCTGCCAGATCAGCGGGTAGCAATCAATCCAGTGGGGGTCGGTTTATCATGTCTAGTCTAGACTAGACACAATAAATCCCCTTTGTTATCAGTTAGTTCTGCTGATATAGTTCTACTAAAGGCTCCATATGGTGAGTCAGTGAGCAGCAAGCCAGGGTATGAATCCACAGCACACTAACTGGCTATGTGGATCCCATCAGCACACGCGAAGAGTTCCATAGAGTGCTTTGATATATTCCCGTTTGAAATGCCAAAGTGCACTGTAGAACATTTAGTGCACAGCAGCAGGGTCCATACAGCCAGTTGGCATGTGACAAGCCAGGGTGAAAATCTACAGTACACCAACTCGCAGTATGTGCAGTAACTCACCATGTGGACAGGCTCTGAAATTCTTAGTAGAAAATCTATTTGCTGGTGCATTGTTTGGCCTTTCACCTCCTTTAAAACCTAATATCTCCCTTAGCATACACTTTTTATCAGTGTGGCTGGCTTAATAAGAGCCAAATGGCAATGAGGAATCGAGCCCTGCTTTTCCAGTTAGAATGTAGTTGACACTTTCTATTAATTTTACATGAACAGAATGATGATGGCACAGCCAGTGTTCAAACATCCACGAAAAAGGCTAAGCACTAGAACAGTGACTTCATGTAAATAGAAATGCACAGTATTAAACCACCACACAACCAGAAAGCAAATGCTTTGGAGACGTTTTCTTTGTGTTATTGATTTTTTTTAGCTTTACCTCTGGTTGATGTGACTAAACATCACACCTCACAAGAGAAGACAATGTCATTCAGTGGACTATAACATAATTTTATATAAGAAAATAATAAATTAACACTTTTCATAGATGGATAGCATCACAGACAGGACAATTTATTGTCTCTTCATTGTGTATAATATTAACGACAGACATTGACCACATGATTGTTTAACTACAATTTCACTTCCATCACTCTCAGCTCACCAGCACCTTCGTCAAATACACTTTAATGGCACTATCATCACACTTTGTAATGTTTTTTTTCCAGGATTAAACCATACCATTTGAAGTAGTATGCTTACAGAGAACTTGCATGTACTTCTCAGTTGGGCCTACCTTGCGGAGAACAGGCTAACTAAAGTTTTTGCATTCACCACTGAAAAATATGTTCAGTTAGAAGTGCCATAAACTGTAAATAAATTTTAAAAAGGGAAGAAAAATGTTGGGCACATTTAACTCAACTCTAGTCACAACTAACGTGGTCCTGGTTCAAATGGGAAAAAACACCATATACTATTGCCAACCGAATGCCATCTGGCTGGTACTGCTACAGCCTCCACCACTATAATGTGAGAGAATACGAACAGTCATGCAGGTTTTCTCATGTTAAAATTCCCATATTTTTGTTTTGTTCCCTCTCCTTTTTATTTTGGTCTGGCATAGAAATGGATTCCTTGCTTTTATCCATAGGAATGCACTAGCATAGATTTAATTTTAACTACTGTAAATTAGCACCATTTTAAAGAATGCTCCTGAGGAATTTTTTACTCCATTAATTTCAAATTTAGCTTGACCTAGGGCTAGCAACATTGAATTAAAAGATATTTAAAAGTATACATATATAAAAACTGTGAACTGGAACTGATGTATTCAGGCTAAATATGTAGGGAATGTTTGTAATCATGTGAAAACAATCTCTGATATTACTGAGGAAAAGCAATTCAAACTTGTGTGTATTCAGAAGTGCTGATAACATTTTTTCAACATCTATTCATACCAAGGCAATGTTTCTATCTAGATGTTTTCTTTCTGATTCTGATATTTGTGTTACGGGCTGCAAAATAAATCTCTCTTTCACACAAAATGGGGGAGGCATTGAGGATTTTCATTCTGGGAAACATGCTCAAGATCAGGATGTCTGTCTCTTTCTCTGTCAAGCTTTTAAAAAAAGAGCAGCATGCTATGGCACTCAAAAAAGAGCCTCGCAGATAAACTGAAGGCAGATTACCTAAGGCTACTTAAAAGTGATTTTCTTTTCTGACTTCTGGGTAAATGTTGTGTATTTTTATATGGTAAAGAAGAGAGGGTGGGATGTTCAGCCCCAAACTAAGCGGGAAGGAATTAAAATGGAATAGTGCTTTTGATTTCTAAGGGTTCGGCTTCACTAGGCTGGTCCGGGATCGATCTTCTGGTGATCGATTTATCGTGTCTCGTTAAGACACGATAAATGGATCACCCGTGGCTCCCCCGTCGACTCCGGAACTCCAGCTTGCTGGGAGGCACAAGCTGGAGTCAACGGGGGAGCGCGCCACCGACTGCCGCCGCCGTGGGGATGGGTGGTAAGTCAGCGGCAGATACGCAAACTTCAGCTACGTGACTCACATAGCTGAAGTTGCGTATCTTCCGTTGATTCCCCCCCCCCCCCCCCCCCCGTGAGGGCAAGCCCTAAGAGGCTGTAACTATCAACTGCATCTGAGTGCAGGACTAGTCCACTGCCACACAGTGCTGGGTTAACAGTTCAAGCAGGTTAAAAAACTAACGTGATTTAAGGCCACTGGAGGTGACGTTCACCATTGCTAACCAAGACCCTTATCCTTCCACTGCCAAACATATGGTACTTTCTTGCTTAAATAAATGGCTGTAGGAATCAGGCACTTTAAAATTATGTACGAATACAATATCAGGTTGCTTCCTTCCAAGAGCAGAGACTGATTTTGGGGCACTTTTCTTTGTAAGATCGAAGGTGGTGCTGCAGCCCAAGCAATGGTTGATTGTAAAATAGTATGTTACTATTTCTATCTTCCAATGCTTGTACACATTGGAAATATAGGCCTAGATGTTAAAATCTCTGTGACTACCAATACCTTTTTGTGTTGGCACTTTATTATCAGTTGAGCATCAACCGTTTAGTGACAACAACTGTATATGGGGGGGGGGGGGACCCAGTAAACACACACAACAAAGAATGCAGGTTTGCAATCTATGCTCATGACTCCACTGGTACTTCAGCAGCCTGGAATGTTAAGTAATGAAACATTTTGGCTGACTAGTTCTCCTGTCTAAGCACTTGTTTTATACTGTTTATGGCTTTTTAACCCAGTCACAAATATACCAACCAATTTGTTATCAGACTAGAACGAAGCTCAGCATTGGTACAGCATCCAATTCAGAGCTGATAATGCAGGGCATATATCCATTTGATGTGTCTGACCTTAGTAGGAGCTGAGTGGGGAAGCCATTGTCTTTAACAATGGCAGTAATGAGATGAGGAGGAGCTGCCTGTTGAGAGATGTACAGGGGTCAGATGATGTGAAGAAGGCAGAAGCACATAATCAGTGTTTGTTGTTTGCCTTACACAGCTACACTCATGCTTCAAAAACGACTGTTCAACTTTACTCCTTTATTCATAGCCATTCCTAACCAATGATTCCTAAGGAGGGAAAAAAAGACAAGCAACTTGAAACGTTACTGGGACTCTCAGAGAGGATAATTTCATTTAAGGAGAACCCTTTTTTTACTCTAACACAAATACGTTTTGTGACTCCTTTTATCAATATCACATTGCATACAGTCGCTGTGTATGTCAAATCAGCGACTGCTACTTTCACTGCAAATTAATTGTAATTAGAAACTGAGAACATTCATATACATATTTTTTTACTTCACATTTCTAAAGTGTGCCAATCAGAAAGGTAAAATTTTCAAAGTGTCTAAGTCCCATTTTCACTTAAGAACTTAGGAGCTCAAATTTCATTGACAGTCAATGGGATTTAAGCTCCTAAATTGCTTTTGAAAATGGGTTTAGGCTCCTAGGGGATGTTAACACTGCAGCAGGGAGGTATGATTGCCACCATGAGTAGACTGATTCACACTAGTGCTGCTTTAGCTAGCCCGCTAAGAACAGCAACGTGGACACTGTGGAGCCAGCTGCGATTCAGGCTAGCCACCCAAGTTTAGGCCCAGGGGATTGTGCGGCTTGGATTCAGGTGACTAGCCCAAGCCACTGCCTCTGCTGTAATATCCGCACTGCTGTTTTTAGTGCACTATCTTGAGCAGAACTAGGGCAAGTCTGCATGGCTATGCTGGGAATCACACCACCCAGCTGCAGCGCAGACATACCTCCTAAGGCTAAATTTCCAGATGTGGTTAGGCGATAAAGATGCAGCTAGGTGTCGAGCGGAATTTTCAAAACACTTATGCAGGTTACGCATCTGAACCTCATTGAAATCAGTTGCCTAACCTGCTTAAATGCTTTTTGAAAATCCTACTAGGCCAAAAATCACTTAGTAACCTTTGAAAAATTTGCACATCTACAAAGAACACCAGTGACCCAATGTGAGCAAGGCTCTCCACAGTTAGTTTTATCAACAGCTGACTTAGTATCTGCCTCAGTTTAAACATGCTTGTCTACTGTGCCCCCTTTTATCACATCATCAAGGGTTACCCCACCTGCTTCTGAATGTTCATGTGATCTGGCAAATGCTGACATCAAAATGTCTACTTTTTGGTTTGGTTTAAATGCATTAAACATCAGAATTTACACAGTATGTTGGTCTGTCACTGTGTGACTTACAGAAGGTATAAGGTAACATTGTAATGATGGAGTGACACTGTGCTTCTAGATGAATTATAAAAATACATCCAGTTTACTTCCCATAACTAACATGTTTTAATGTCACTTCAACTAATACAAATGTCAACTTTCTTTCGCACACACACATTTAGTCTCATTAAGTAACATCTCGTATCTTCAAACCTCTGAACTCCTTGTAGTTGAGGAGACAGAGGATGTGTAAGATTTTTCTATTGTTTCCTGTAATGATAGTCTTCATATTATTTCTTATAAGAACGAAAGTCGCATTTTCAACTGAAATATAAAGGGCAACATTTAATCTATGGCAGCTACTTTTGCAATTCAGCCTTCTTAAACCTATCTCAGATAGCAAAAAATATATATTATCCCAGCATCTATAATGGGGCAATTAAGCTCACAGTTTTACAAACAAATAGGTGTGATCTAAATTAGAGTATGCTCATAAGAGAGAAAAGTTTATTATTAGCTGTATTATTTAATGTGTCTCTCTATAGCTCAATGTGACTACCAGGGTACAATGCAGACTAATGAGTAACTGTGTCACCCATGACCTCTGTCAGGGTTCCCTCCCCACTCTGAACTCTGGGGTACAGATGTGGGGACCCATATGAAAGACCCGCTAAGCTTATTTCTACCATCTTAGGTTAAAACTTCCCAAGGCACAAATTCCTCGTCCTTGGTCAGTATGTTGCCACCACCAAGTGATTTAAACAAACATTCAGGAAGAGCCACTTGCAGCCCTATCTTACCCAAAATATCCCCTCCCCTCCCTACACCCCTTTCCTGGGAAGGCTTGAGAATAATATTCTAACCAGTTGGTTACAAAGTGAGCACAGACCCAACCCCTGGGTCTTTAGGGCACTGAAAAAAATCAATCGGGTTCTTAAAAGAGAAATTTTATTTAAAGAAAAGGTAATAGTCCCCTCTGTAATATCAGGATGGAAGATAACTTTACAGAGTAACAAAAGATTCAAAAACACAGAGGAACTCCCTCTAGCCTTAGTTTTAAAGTTACAAAGAAACAAGAATAAACCTCCCTCTAACAAAGGGAAAATTCACAAGATAAAACCAAAGATAATCTAACACGTCTTGCCTGGCTTTTCCTTATGAGAGACTTGTTCTGGATTGTGTGGAGGAGATGGATTTTTTTTTGTCTGGTCCCTCTCAGTCCCAAGACCGAACACCCACAGAAACAAAGAGCACAAACAAAGCTTTCCCCCACCTCAGATTTGAAGGTATCTTCTTTACCCATTGGTTCTTTTGGTCAGGTGCCAACCAGGTTATTTGAGCTTCTTAACCCCTTCCACGTAAGGGGGAATTCTAGGCTGCCCTTAGCTGTATGCTTATGACAACCTCTAACTTGGGATGCCATTTACACTAACTTGCTGCTGTAGCCTCCAGCCTGAACTGTTTACAAATAGTCTCTAGCATGTACATCACTCTCAGCTACGTCTTGTGTGTGTGCTGCAGCCAGCCAGTCACACCTTAGCTGTTACTGTCCTGAAAGACTACCATGGAGTGACCCCAACACACTCCCATTTCCCAGAAATGTATGTCCTGTACTGCCCAGCCCTCTCCTGGACCGGACCAAAATATTAAGTCCATTATTCCGTTAAGAGAATAATATGCTCAAAACTTGTTGCCCCCAAATGGAGTTACCCAGACACTTCAACGTGAATGCACTGGGCTAGATAATAAACTTGTCTTATTGTTTTAACTACAAAGAGATAGATTTTACCCGATTCCAAGAAATAAGGCTTATGAGAAAAATAAGATAAAACGATTACTGCTGCCTAACTAAGGACTTAGATAAGTTCATAGAGAATATGTCCATCAATGGCCATTAGCCAGGATGAACAGGGATGGTGTCCCTAGCCTCTGTTTGTCAGAAACTGGGAATGAGTGACAGGGGATGGATCACTTGGTGATTAACAGATCTGTTTATTTGCTCTGGGGCTCCTGCCATTGGCCACTGTCGGAAGACAGGATACTGGGCTGGGTGGACCTTTGGTCTGACCCAGTACAGCCATTCTTATGTTCTAACTTAATAAACAATATTAGATTCAAAGCAGTTTTCTGCTTTCAGCTATCTTACTGACAAAACGTCTTAGGTCAGGACCCTCTCCCCCCAGCATCCAATGGTGGCTTCCTTTGTCTCTTGAGGTGCAATGAATGCAATGGGTGGGGAGAGAGTGACTTGGGGTAATTGTCCCCCTCTTGAAAAAATATTTTTAGCTGAGACCCAATCCGTGGGCATAGTCCAAATGCCAGAGTAACCTGAGTGACTCCTGTGAAATATCGACGTGCTCTATGTCACTGAGGCAGTGTGATCTGGTGAATGTGGCAGTGGACTGGGAGTTAGGTGGCAAGGTTCTAGTACCAGCTTTGTCACTGACATACTGTGTGACCTTGGGCAAAAACCTCTGCTTCATCTCCCAGTCTTTGCCTGCCTTGTTTATTTAGACTGTAAACTCCATGTTTGTATAAAATGGGCCCTGATCGGATTCACACCCTTCTGACACCTACCACCAATGCAAACATTAGAAAAATAATAATTAAAGATATTTCAATATTCAAGGATTAATCCTGCTTTGCAAAATGCAAGGGAATCTCTAGCAGTTGAGGGTTGCCTCAGCATGAGGGATTCCTCAGTTAGCATAAAGCCAATGTATTCAACTCTACATCAGCCCTCAGTCCCTGCCCCCTCTCCACCAGACATAGAATAATCTAGGAGGCATATCAAGGAATCGAAGGGGTGAGCCTGGCTTGGAAAGGCTCACAGGGATCCATTCTTGCCTGTGTAAATTCGATCATCTGGTGTATGCAGAAATGCGAACTAATGCCATTGTTATCCCCACAAACTGTCACATATAATGAGTTTATGTGTACATAAGGATTGAGCCTTCAATGTGTGGATAGTCCATCACTTCCCTATGCATCTCTGAGATTGTAATCAGTGATGAATGAAGCACAGGTCATCATAACACCTAACATGGAAAAAGCCAAAGTATTATAGCACCTAAAGATGCATCTGAATGCGGACAAATACTAATTAGTCATTGAACAGACTGTAAACTTCAGGCTGGGATAGTGTTGTCCTTCTACGATGTAGTTGCTTTGAGTTAGTGTAGAGACTCAGCTATAGTATTATATAGAATTAGCTTCCATACTTCGAGTATAAATCATTTTGTTATGAAAATATACATTGAACAAATTATGATAGGATACCACAGAAGATAGGATTTCCAGTAAAATTTGTTTGGAATGGCTACTATATTCATCACTTTCATTCATATATTTCAAATAGCTATAAACAGGCTTCTGAAAATTCTAACATAGCACAGAAAGTGGCATTTCTTCTGACCAAGAAGGGATGAGCATAGGTACTCTATATTCAGCTTTAAGAGATGGATGAAACTGCAGCAACTACACTATAGCATGTTGTTTTGCATACATATGGAACAAAACATGTACTTTTAGTCTAGATTATTTTAGCTCAAGGAAAACAAAAAAGAAATATAAAGTCTCCATAAGAGAGAGAGACACACATTTCTCTCGCATGGTAAAAGCCTCCATCTTGAATCTACTCAGAGCTCAACCCATTAGCAGTCAAGCAGGGAGATGTTAAATTAAAAGACATTTAATATGGCTATAGAATAATAACCTCACAGTGGGAAGAAAGAACATTGGTTCTTACACGTATAATTCACTAAGTATTTTTGGCATTGCACCATTACATTTGCGTCAATGAGCTCAATATCAAATTCCATTCCTGCAAACAGGATCATAAAGGGAAAGAACTTTTACAGCCATACCTATGGCATGGCATTTTGCTGACTCATTTGTGCAAAGTAACAACCAACAGACAGAGGTAACTTGACTGTCCAAAAAGTCACTTGTCCCCAGGTTCACCTCAAAAGACTTCCTAGCAGAAGCTGATAAGATGTGAAGAACAGTGAATTTTAAATATTCTTGAATGCACCTTGAACCCAAAGAAATGGATGGATAGTTTGGCAGTAGGGTAGACTTGAGTCCTATGATTTCCCCCAAGTTTTAGCACATATGTTGCAGAATTTGTAGCAGGCCCTACAATTTGTTGACATCTTCATAAAAAATTGTTGGACTATTTCATGCCATTTTTCTGTTTGGAAACTTTTTTTTTTTTTTTTTACACAAATCTGTTGTGATGCTGCAAACAGCTCGTGAACACTCATAGGCTGAAATTTGTTGCATAGACTATTTACTGTTACAATTAATTACTGTGGATTTGTCGCCTAAAATCACATGGTTTTGTTTCTATTTGTTATTAACTAGACTAATGAATAGCAAGTATTCTTGTTTACAGGCAAATATGAGAGTCCATGCAAAAACAAGTCATTCTCCAACCATTTGTGTGACTTAAAGCTCATTAATGCAAATGTTCACAAATAAAGAAGAAAAAGGAGCACATACAGAATTGAATGACCAGCTATTTTGAATTCAAATGAGTGTTTGCAAAGGCTGTTTTCCAGTATTTGACTTGCTCTATTCAAAGCTATGTAAAACTATGAATTTAACTCACTGTGAAAGACTGAAAAAATAGGATTTACGAATGAATGTTATTTGATTAAATTAAGTCAACTCATCTCCAAAGAGACAGATATACAGAAGTGATGATGTACTGGACATTCTACAAATGGGTAGAGGTGTTCATTTGTTTATTTTCCCCAGTTTTTTCAAATTATAATAAAATTCAAGTTTTATAGGAATAGTGGAAGAAGTGTTTTGGTGGAGGAATTATTCTTCCAAATAATTACTAATTTAGACTGGGAACTATTTTCTATCTTTTATATTGTGTTAAACCTGTCTCCCAATCATTTCTATAAGAAGTTCCTGAAATAATCTAAGAACAAATTCTGATCTCTCTTACACCTGTGTAAACCTGGAATAACTTCAGTGGAGTTACTCCAGCTTTACATCAGTGGGAGATTAGAATCTGGTCCCTGGCCCTTCTTTCAGGATACAACCATTCATTTTAATTTCATTTAATTCCTCAAGAGAAAAGACTGTTAATAGTATTAGAACTGCAGTGTCATGTGAGTATGTATTGTGCTTGTATTACTGGAAGATCTCAATAAGACCCTTTTATTCTAAACTATGTAGACAGCTAGACAGCTGCATCTATAATATTAAACTCTATATTCAAAGATGGAACTGACTGTACAAATTATTCTTAATTTATTATATTGGACTTTTTACATTCTAATGAGAAAAAAGGTCTTGGGTGGTATCTTGCAAACATAGAGTTTCCTCCACTCTCTCCTTCCCCCCTATTTCTTTCACTCACTGTAAATGGTGAGCAATTAAACCAGGTTGCTATATTTGGTATATCTAAACTTCACAAGTTGATAGCATAATGATTTTAATAACTACTTAAAATGTAACATGGTGACAAGTTGACACCTGAAGTTTGTGTCCTGCAATTTTATTTTTCAGGCATTCTATTGTTATGCCAGAGGAATAGAAATATGACTAAGAATTCATTTGAGTCATTCCATGCTACTGCTTCTTGTTTTTTACTCAGCTTTTCTTTTTTCAGTTTAAGCTTCACAGACATGCAAGGTACAAAGGTCCTTCATTTAGCATTAATTTTGGTGGGTTTATTTCCCCACAGTGTACAGTACTGGTCACAGAACTAACCACTGCCTTGGAAGTTCAGATGGAGAGCTTTCTGCAAAGACTGCTGACACTTGCTTCAACAAAGAGTATACAGACACAAGTTAACATTATAATGGCATTCCAATCACTTAATATGAATGGTCCATTAATGAAAAAGTGAGAGATTTGCCCAGCAATATAGTGTCAAAATAACAATATAATATTGCACTTCTATGAAGACCTTCCCTCTACAAATATCAACGTGCTCTACAAACTATTAATTTAGCTCCACAAGAATAAAAATTACCATCTATATTTTATATCTGGAGAAAATGAGGCAAAGAGAAGTGATTAAACCAAGGATACCGTATGATTTACAGCAGAGCCAAGATTAGAATCAGGAGTTCCTGATCTACCCAAAAGACTATCCCTTCTGCAATCCAGAATTTAAGGACGAGATAACATTTGCATTTCAAACCTATATTTTTAGTCCAATGTAACTTTCAAGTTCTTTTTTCTTTTTCAGTTTCATTCTAAAACTACCAAATTGAATTAAAAAAATTATTTGCACAAATTAATAAACTAAATGTGTAGGGTTGAATTTTCTCTGAAGACATAAAGTCATGGTGTGAATTTAAATGGGAGATTATTGCATGTATCTCAATGCTGAAGTTGGTCCATATCCATGTAATCTAAAAGGGAACTCATTACTATGTTTGTACACTGACTAAAGAAATCAAAATGACCAATCAACGTATATAATCATGCTATTTCTCCTCCACATTGGACACTTGCAGACCTACTAGGAATCTATAGAATGCAGTACCAGAAGACAAAGACAAGGGATTTGGAGAGGAACAATAAATTGTGTAATAGTTTAGTCAGCAACATAGACATATGTCATTTTATTATTTCACAGTGTCATTTGAATATAAAATTATTTGTATAGTCATTGCCACCTCGGAAATTCTTCTGTCCCAGTAAGAATATTGTGTATCTAGCTTCCCCATTTGAAATCTATTTTACTTCCCATTCTCAAGAAGAAAGAACAATTAGGAAAAAGCCCTTGCAATTAGTGCATTGCCCGAACCCAATCTATTTCTTGGTGGACCCTTTACATTTTCTGTCACAAGATCCACTGGATCCAGCTGCCAAAATCCAAAATTTCTTTAGATTCAAACCATGATAACAAAGGTCCTTCCTCCCAGTATTCTTTCTGGGTGGAGGGGTTTCTCACGAGGGTTGCCGAGCATCTGATTTTTGATGGGAATGCCCGGTCAAAAATGGACTTTGGCAGATCCAGTCAGAGCCCCACTCCAGAGCCTGCACCTCCAGCTGGAGCCCTCACCTCTCCCGCCTCCCAGAGCCCTGCCAGAGCCCCCTCCTGCACCCCTAATTTATTGCCCCACCTCGGAATCCGCACCCCCAGCCCAGAGCCTCCTCCCACACCTCAAATCTCTGCCTCAGCCTGAGGGAGTGAATGAGGTTGGGGAGAGCCAGTGACAGAGGGGGGTTGGAATGAGCAGGAGTTGGGCCTCAGAGAAGGGGTGGGGGCAGGGGGCAGGGCACGGGTGTTCGGTTTTGTGCAAGTAGAAAGTTGGCAACCCTATTTCTCACTCCTCTTCGTGGCCTGGGAAGGTGAGCATGAGTCACCCTTTTCCCATCTAGGGGTTTGAAAGTTTACTAGCAAAGCAGTCTCCCCCTTTGCCCTCTCAATGAAAGCTGCACTTTCTCCCAGGTTTTGTTTTAATTGGCTGGGGGATCAGTAAGATACCTTTAACAGAAATCATAGACCTTTGTATGTACGCCACACCTGCTACCGTAGCCTCAGAGTACAGTTATGAATTGCTGAGGATGAATGATACAGGAGTACAATTGATAGTCCAGATATGCTGACTCGCCTAACAATGAAAAAGGGAAAAGTGTGATCTAAATCTAAAAGATGACACACAAAAATAGCAATATTTGGCTGTGCAATTCAGGTGCAAAATTTTGAAGCCCGTGTAAAATGTTACTGGCATCCAGGGTAAAAATAGGAGTTTAGAAATAAGGTGATAACAGAATTTCATCTGATTAAGTCATCTAACTGCAGAACTTTTAAATATTTGCACCCTATTCATCCTCAGATTCTTCAGTTCAATAGCAAGAGATAGTAGTTAACACAGTAGCACGGCTCAGCATCTGTTTAGCAAGGATTTCAAGACATAGGGCACAGTCCTGCAAACCTTTGAGCACTGAACTCAAAGACACTATTCATGTGTGTTAAGTAACTGAAATGTTTAAGCATCTGCGGGCTCAGACCCGGACACACTATCTGAATCAAAAGTGACTACATCTGTCTAGAAAAGAAAAAAGTAAGATTATACCACATTGCAACCCATCAATATTTTTAAAACCTACCCAGACATATACATATTGCACTGCACGGGAGCTAGCATACAGTCGGTCACCTACTTACTGCTATAAGTGAATGTGTTGTTCAGCAGATCTGCATGCTATTGTCCACCAGATCAGCATGAAAAATAGCCCCCAGTGGTTCAGATGTTGTGCAAGTAAAAGAAATTATAATACAAAGGAAATAAATCATTATGAGGGAAAGGGCTCACCAATTAATTTTGTCCATCGGTAAAACCTTGTTTTTCTGCATGCAACACAAGGAAACAGCTGTGAGTCACGGAGAATTAAGCATCAGCTGCTCAGAGAATACAGAGCCAAAAAAATCAGCCAGAAGCAATGGTTGCACACTTTTCATTTTCATTTATGTTTGTCTATGTAGAAAATAAAACTCCAAACCAGAACAACTAATGTAATCTTTTTGAATGTACTACTTCAGCACAGTCTCATAAAGATAAGATGAACACATTTTTCACTATGATATTTCTTGGTCTGTTAGATTTTTCTCATGAATTTGGAATTATCCAGAAACCTAATTAACCCATCAACACTAGCTAAGATCCCTCCCCCCCTCCCAACCTCCCAGCCCCGGTTAGTTAAAAATATGCAAGGAAGGAAAAGAAATTGTTTGCTTTTTCTTGGAAAAGTTGATTAATTTATTAAAAAATCCATGTTTAAAAAGCCAGCTTCATGCAAGAGAGGTATGCAACAAAAGCAGTGCATTTATGTAGTGGGTGGAACCCTTCCATTACAGTGCTATTCCAAGGAAATGATAATTTTGAGCCCTTTAAAATGTGACTATTTAGATGTTGTCTTTGAGCTGCTACATGTTTGTGGGGCAGGAATTGTAACTGGAGCTAAATAAACTATCAGGAAAAAGTCCAGCTTTTGCTTAGCCCAGGCTATGCTTTTGACTAAGTTAGCCGGCAGCACCGTCTACTATATACTTATTACTGAAATCTCTTTTCCAAGCTCTCACACGTGTATTCTCACTATCTACTGCCTGCAACACATCCAATATATACACCTTCAACAACCACATCAACAACAGTGCTTCCTCAACTTCATGACCCCTCCCTGTGGTATCATCCCACAGAACTCTGGTCTTTTTTATTATAATTTGACTCATGTTTATACCCAAACATGACAAAAAATGATAATGGATTGAAATTAATAAAATATTGAGGTCAGAGGTTAGAAAATTGACAGGAGCAGTAAAAACAACTGAATTAATCATCCTGAGAAGTGGCTGAGGCCATCACCAGAGGTGGACACAGTGGGGGTAGATTATAGTTTTGAAGGATCAATGCAAAGAAAAATCCTTCCTCATATATGTATCTAGACAAGTTGAGGCATGAGGTCTTACCTACTCCTGACATATATGATAAACAACTTCAGGAATCTCTAATGCATTAGGTATGTAGTACAAAATTAACTGCCTGTGAAACTTTTTGTACCTGGAATGGTACCTAGTGTACTTAATCTAACAGTGCCTTGCTCAACTGCAACAGCAGCATGCATCAGTGGAATGGTTCAATATTTTAGATTAACGTCAAATATTTTATGTTAATGTCAAATTTGTAGGCATATATTTCACGTATAACATATGTTTGTCATGTAACATAGACAAAAAAGATTGAATGGTGGAAAGAGTATCCAGGGGTGGCTCTATGTATTTTGCCACCCCAAGCGCGGCAGTCAGGTGGCCTTTGGAGGCCTTCTGAAGGCATCAAAAGTGCAAGGACAGTCAAAAACTGCATGACAGCAAATGACAAACAGGAAATGCACCATTTATCATGTGGTATGTCCATCTCACAGCACCACTTACAAAGTATATGACCCATATTCAAATTATTTCCAGTCTGGAAATTTGCAGATTAGGTTACCCTAAGAAGCTGATTGTTATGGCTCAATGTTCACTCCGCACGGAGAAGGAGAAAGGTCATTTCGAGAACAAATGCAACATTACATTTAATACTATCATTTTTAGGAAGTGGAGTTGTCTTGCAAGAAGCACAAAGATTGTTCAATAAATGTTATTGTGCTGGCACAGCTAATGTGAGTTATGTGCACCTTGACTAGGGGCTGGAGTCAATATAGAGTAGACTCTCGATTATCCAGGATTAGATTAACCAGGATGTCAAAAAAATATGTGTAACTCGCAGGGCCAGCACTGGCTTTGCTGCCGCCCCAAGTACACACACACAAAAAAAACTCTACCAGGGCGCAGGGCAGCCAGTGAACCAACACACCCTCCCCCCGACACAGGATGGCTGGTGAATCAACCCCCATTCCCCATATTTCCTATGGATGGTGATTATCCTAGATTTTATTAACCAGAATTATTTTTTTCCCTATCATCCTGGATAATTGAGAGTCTACTATATTTTAAATCAACAGAAGACACATAAGGAATAGGAAAACCCCCCAGAAATTAAACCTTTGGCAAGTCAAGCCTGTTTACTCTCACAGATGAACTGGGAGACCTCAGCAGTGTGGAAGGGAAGCTAGGCAGTGACTCTATGGTAGAGAGATCACCATGGGCCTACAGCATAGTCTCAATTTGCTCACTACCCTAGATTAGAGCGAAACTGGGTGCTGCGATGTGGGGTATCATCACTGTAGCTTTGGAAATGGAAAAGAGAAATCTGAGAAGTGTAGCAGAGGAGGAGGATTGGAGGAATCTGAGAGGGGCAGAGATGTGAGGAGCCAGATAGGGGATGGGGGCAAGTTGACAGAGGTATTTGGGTAGCAGTGAGTAGGAAAGTTGAAAGGGAAGATGTAGCCAAACTGGGGAGGATGGATGGGAAAATTCAAGTAAGGAAAGAAGGGGGTAGAGAGTGCATGGCATAACAAATGATGGACTTCATGGGGTCGTGGGGGAGGGAAGCCAAGAGCAAAGAACTGAAGGATTTGACAACATGAGAAATTAAAATGAGGTAATGCATATTCATCAAATATACAAAATTAGTTTATTGCAACATCTGCATGAAACCTCCATCTCCAGCTTTAAAGTATTTCCATATCTGTTCTCCTCCCTGCCCCCAAATGACACTGAACTGTTTTTAACTGAAATCAGTGATTTACTAAGTATGTACCATATCAGGGATAGGCAACGTTGGCACGCGAGACCGCAGGGTAAGCAACCTTAGCGGGCCCCGCCGCTTTGTTTACCTGGCATTTCACTGACCGTGGATCCCACTGGCCGCGGTTCGCCGTCCCTGGTCCAATGGGGGCTGCGGGAAGTGGCACGGTGCTGGCTGTTGCTTCCTGCAGCCCCCATTGGACCGGGACGGCAAACCTGCGGTCCCGTGTGCCAACGTTGCCGAACCCTGTATCATATCATGATATTCTTGTATTATTACCTGAAGAGCAGCTTTGCAACATCTGTTCAGATTTGATTTCTGTATCTTTGCTATGCTGGAAATAACTTGGTTTTGTAATGGATCTGTTGTCACATACATCCACAGGCACCATGATTGTCAGATTCACACAAAGAATACACTTTATTATCTTTTCAATCCAAGAATGCAGGCTTCTACCACTTAACTAAAAGGGTTAATGGAAAATATTCACTATTCTCAGTAGTAACAGTTTTCATCCCATTTATTCTCCAGTCACTGGAGGGAGAAATCAAACCAAACACCTGAGTAGATCTGTTACTATCCAGCACAGGGGAGTGGTGCATGTGTACACATTCCCACGCACGTAGAGCCGAGGATAATTTATAGGATGAATGAAATTTTACAAACCTGAAATTTCAAACAAACCTAAGGTGAATTTACTGTGATCCAGGGCCCAGCTGCAATCAAAATAGAATGGACTATTTAGGGGTTTGGGTAGATATCATGTGAAACTCTGGTTTTGACACAAAACAACAAAAAATGTATCAGTTTTGCTTTTGTTCTGACCTGAAACCCCAAGTGAAATGCCAGGTGTGTGACCCAAAACTAAAACCAGTTTATGTGACACTCCAAAAGTGCTGGGGCTTGCACTGCTTCACATATAAACAAATATATTGCAAATAGGCATAATCTTGCTGCTTGTAGTTCCATATATTTCTAATGTATTTGTTTACATTTTCATTACAGTTCAAACTATTTTTCGCTAATTGACTGCAACAGTGAAGCTTGTAATGGCTGCATCGCAATAAACAGAGTTAATCCATTGCCATCTGCCTTTCTTTTACTGACCCTCTCAATTGCATACTGTTGTGTACAAGAAGCATGAAATTCTGTGGTCTTGCTGAATTAAATTTTGATTGAATCTGGATAGACTTAAGCGATAGAAATTTACCTTTTTAAAATATATTGCAATTTTTAATTACTTTAGTTCATGTTGCTGTCTGTATGTTGGTTAATGGCTACAGCTAGCTCATCCTCAAAAGCCATCATCTGTCATGTTTCAGGCTATTAAACACTATATAACATTCATTTACATTTTATTTGCTGTTTATGTTCATTACTAGCAAAATTTCCTTTAATGTGAATTTTTATTTGCTGTTCATGTTCATTACTATCAAAATTTCCTCTCAAATGTGCTGCCATTAAATACTGGGGTATTTTAATGTTGACTAAAGCAATAAGACAGTAAGCGATGACCCATCAGTTTTTCAAAGATTAAAATGTTAAGAGAGATGAACAATTAATAATATTTTCTATGACAGTATGCTATATTTCAGGGGAAACTGGCTGAAAAAACCAGTCCAGAGGGTTCTGGCTTTGTTTGCCTGTTTGATAAGCATCTTTTTTTTAAAAAAAATAATATTAATTTGGTTGCTTTTAAGTGTTTATATAGCAAAATTAAGCCCTCACCTTGTAGTTATATCAGAGTCCAGTGTGTTGCCAACCCTCCAGGATTGTCCTGGAGTTTCCAAGAATTAAAGATTCATCTTTAATTAAAGATTATGTCATGTGGTTAAAGCTCCAGGAATATGTCCAGCCAACATTGGCAATCCTATCAAGGGTGCTGTGTCTGTAGCATAGAAAATTTCAAAGACGCTTCTAGCCACTTTTGGCAAGTTTCATTTTGAAACTTACTCAGCGAAGGGAAAATAGAGTAGCAAAGTGAACCTTACCAAAGATGATAAATTTCACTTTGAAGTCTGCTCTTCTTCACACAGAGCATATGACTGAGGGACAACTAGGGAGCAGATTAATAGGAAAAAAGATGAGAGGCAAAGAAAAAGTTGGGTGAAGGGGAGTGGAAAAAAAGCAAAGAAGAGCTGGAATGGGGACTGGATGGTGCAAGGAAGAAGAGAAACAGAGGATGAAAGAATCAGAGGGGAAAGGAAAGTGAGGGTGAAGGCAACAGCACTGTGAACGGTCAGTTCATTCCTCTCTCTTGATCATCATTTCTGCATAAAAGATATGGCCAGAACTGGAAGCTTAGCACAGATCGAAGAAGAGCTTCTTGATCACCTTAACACATCACTTGAATTCCTCTGTTCATTGGCACCCTGAGCTAGCTGAGCCTTTTAGGGAGGGTATGAGTGAATGATTCTTTCTGTTGACAAATGTATTTGAGCTACTTCTAAACTATCACTCTGGTTATCCAGGTGATGTAAACAAAATATCTGGAGTACTAAAGGGAAGTGGAGGCAACAGCCTAGTTATGTGAATAGTCACATCATCAATACCCTCAAAGTGAAACACATGGGCTAACCTAAAGGTTTATATCCTCGGACACACATTTTAAAAATAAAAACTCTATATACTGTGTTTTGCTTTCTGAGTGTAATTTTCAAAAGGACGCAAACCTCCTGTAATGTTTTCACCCCTTCCTCTTCTTTTTAACATAAAAGTTAAAAGAAAAAAAGAAGAAAAAGGTATTTCCAGCTTGGTCCATATAGTCAGTTAAGGCATCTTAGCACTTTTGGTTCATTTTACCATGATTAGATTTTGTCAGTTTTAAACATATTGTCCTTTAGTTTCTTTGACTTGTTCCATGGGAATGTGATGATTTCAACAGACTTCTAAGGAAAAATCAAGCAGGTTTCCTGTGTAACCCTGTGTGTCAGGACAGTTTCTGGGCATGCTTTCCTGCCAGCTTGTCTGCCCAGTTCCCCAGCAGCCTGCCAGGTAGTTCCCACTCCAAGCTGCCAGGCTCCCAGGCCTGTCCAGCTCCCCATCTAGTGGTCTGCCAAGGCTCCAGGCAGCTCAGCAAACCTTAGAAATGTTTTGAAAAGGTCAAAATAAAATGCCACATTTCAACTTTTTTTCTAAACAAAACTTTGGTATTCCCATTCCTTTGGGAAATTTCTTTTTTTGGCCCAATCCAATATGCTTGGAAATACCGGAATTTCATGTGGAATGGCAATTCCAGGTCTGCTGAGCGATAGGTTTTGAAGAAATAACTAGTTCATTTCCATGAAATTAATCTTTAGAAGCGCCCAAAAGATAGTTCACATAACAAGGAAAAAGAACTGAAATATCAATTAACAAGTGTTTGTTTTTTTAACTGTCTCAAGATCTGCTTACCACAAACAAACACTTTCATTTACCCTTTGTTCTGTTTTCTCTGATAGCAGAGGCTGTGTGAAGACTATTGCCTTATCATGCCAATCAAAAAGATTATGAGGATCCCAATTATGGGATCTATGGGGAATGCTATGCAGTTGTGACTAGAAGTATGCTTTCAGAGTCTTTGTTTTGGGGATCTTGAGACTGCTTTCTTGTTTGTTCACAAATCCTTCACTTGAGATTTACTTAATAATGTTATGCTGCATGTACTGCTCTTCACTCAACTACCAAAAGCCATTTCACAGAACAAAAACTCAAACTGACAATTCAAAGGATCATATGTCATGTAAAATTGACCTATTTTATATGAGAGAGAGGTGAACAGATGTTCTGAGCTGTAAACCAAGTGGTGGCAGGTATCTATAGCTTTCAAAGATTATATTGTTTTTCATTAATGTATAGTTCAAATCAGGATAGTATTAATTATGATTATTTTATTGTACCAGCACCTACGTGCCTCACCCAGGTCAGTGCCCTGTCGTGCTAGGTGCTACACAAACATATAGTAAATTTCAGGCCCTGCCCCAAACAGCTTACCATTTAAAAGACAGGACAAGATGAACTAGACAAACAAGTGGGCAGGGGAAAGACGGATGAAGTAACAGGATGATTGGTGCAGTGTAGCTGTATGCATAACTCATAGATGTAATTGATACCAGCAATGACAACTCCCCACCTCTCTTGCAAAAGCCAAGGGAGGACAGGATTTCAAGAAGAGTATGGCCAACAGTGTTGACAGATGCTGATGGCTCAAGATGGATGAGGATGAAGTAGAAGCCTGGATGTTTGGCCACAAGGAGATCATTACAGATTTTAGTAAGAGTGGTAGAGGCCATTTTGAAGAGGACAAGAATTGGTTGCAGGGAACAGTATAGGGGGTTGTGGGTGGAATGCTCAATGGGTGTTGTGGAAGAAAAGAGGAGATGGGAGTTTTACAGAAAAGTCAGGTCAAGGCTTCTTTTCTTTGCTCTGGCAGGAACCTGAGAAAAATGAGATGCTGAGGACCAAGGTGAGTATGATTGAGATGGCGTTCAGAAGACAGGAAGGAATGGGATTACTGGGGCAAGTGAAAGTGCTAAGGAAGGAATGCAGGGAACAGGTCGCAGTTGTTTGTGGCAGTGAATAAGGCACAGTGAGCAGGGATATAGGGAGAGTGAGGGGTAAAGAGGAGGTTGATCAGGATTTTTACAACTTTTTCTTTAAAGAAATTACAAAGATCCTGCACAGAGGAGCAAATGAGAGGGAAGGATATTCAATTTGATTAACATCTTATGCCATTTACCAAGCTGCATAAAGCAAATAGCTATACAATTAAAGACTGGGGATAGATTCAATCAATAGAGTTGGTCAATGTTTCTCAAATTTCAAAATTTGAAGAACATTTTAAAAAAAATTTAAAGGAAGAAATTGTTCCCCTTTTTTCTTCAGTAAGTCCTATAATGGAAAGTGTGAGGATAACTTGTCCTTGTGTTTATTTATCAGGTATATTATGTTGAGCACATATTAGTAATTTTGTTCATTCCAAAATGAACTGAATGGCTACTTAATTCACAAGATAACTGCCTGGAAGTGTAATGGGAACACAGGACTCCTTTATGCCTGTGCACCTAGACTAAAGGATTACAAAGGTCATGCAAGAGAGTAAATATGAGGGTGTCACTCCCACTTACGCTCTCACATAACTACACAGTCTAGGAGAGAATGCCAAAGGAGAATAGGATTACAGAACAAATTCTGTCTCAGGATATGTAACCAACACTATGTTTTATGATGTTACCTTAAGTTTGTACACAATATATTTAAATATTATCAAACCTTTGAAAATAATAAATTTATCTTAGCTAATCCAAAGACATGTTGACATTTTCAGTCCAGCCCAAAACTTCTGTTTTGACAGTTCACTCAGGTGAATGATTAGTGTTTTTAAGCAGGGTATGAACTTCCCATAATAGAGCTACAATACCAGAAAAATAGTTCAACTGCACAATATAAGGGTCCAGACTGATAAATCCACAAAGCTCCTAGTTTGTATTTCTTATGGAGAATACCTTAAATGTCTCCATAGCATCGCACAAAAGAAAGAATTGACTTCTAGTCTCAGCTGTAACGACTGCCATGACACTTAACAACATGTTCCAATTTTTGCATGCATGCTGGTTCAGCAAAAGTGGTAATTAATATGTCATTATGGTAAAAGATCACATTGTCTAGCCCTGGGAACAAAAAGTTCATGATCCTATGTAAAATAGGCCACAAAGAAAGCAATTACACCAACAAACGCCTTTATGCATACTGTTATAAAGTAAGTCTTTGAATAAGGCTCTAATACTATTTGCTGCCATACTTTACTTCAGTGAATTTAACTCCCTGTACACATTTTGTTAAATCTCAAAATATGACATTGATCCATATCTAAGCAAAGGGTTTACAACAACTTTATAACTAAATAATAAAAGGGGCATTTTTTAAAAAAAGAACAAGTTCACTGTATTATATTTTTTTAAGAAAGCTGTAACAGCCCAAACAGATTCATGAAAATGATGTAGAGTTGAATAAAGAGATACTAAGAGGTCCATCAGTAGGGCAGGTAATTTACTCCCAGTGCCCCTTCTGAAAATAATGGATAACAATGGCTTTTGAGCCAGTTCCTAGAAATGCAGTATTACAGATGTAAAAATGATATGGCAGCTTTGCAAACACTGTTTTATGTTATTTCTTGAGCTACTACTACATTCCTTCCTGTAAGTAGCACTTCTGTACCACAGCCCATCTTACCTTGTCAGCATATCAATGTGCTGGCACTATTTGTATGATTATTACTGGGTAATTTGGATTTGGACTTTCAACTGATGCCTTGTCAACATTACTATCTCTCCCAACCTATTAACTAAATCCCTCATGATGCTATTTGGTTTTGGTTCATTTCTTAGGGAACAGCTAGTATGTTGGGTCTGACTAGGTTATGTTGATACCAGTGTCAGCAGAGAGCCCAAAGCCTGAATAGGTATGGAGGCTATACTTCTGCCTCTTTGGAAATGGTTCCATTTGAAACACAGGTGTGGGAAAATACGGAAAAGTTTGTACTTCAACCAACCATGCTGTACCAGTTTTGTGGATATACATAGAGTTTCTAAGGTCTATCCAACACCTTTCATAGACAATTAACTTAACAACTTAGAAAAAATATTTGGTCCATATTAGTTGCAAATGTAAACTTTTTTCCCTTTCTTTTCCATTATTTCTTCATAATATCCATTTGTTATAAAATAAAGTCATAGAGCCAGAGTCTACAATTTGTACTCTGGCAAATGTTCCAAGAACTGGAGATAGTTGACTGCAAAGGTAGTTTCTTAAACATTTAAATCTCTACTGGAATTTCAGGGTCTCTCTCAGACTTTCAATGTAAACAACATTTGGGCATTATGTGATAGATATTAGCATTAGCCAAGATTTCCATGGAGATAGCTGGACAATTGTCAGTTACATGGAACTCTTGTTTATAAAGCATGACTGAATGAGGTGTATATATATGCCAGTTATGTGTTAGATATCTCCGCCCTCAAGAGTTTATAGTCTTTCTTGTATAATTTATGAACCATTTCATCACAGGATTTTCTCTGATCTTTTCTAACGTCCTACTTCTCCAATCAACTCCCATGATAAACAGAAGGCCACACAAGCTTTTCTTATGTCTCCAATTGTCTTAAAACACAGTGAACAATTAAAATAATGTCCTCATTGTCACCCTTTTGATATAACACAACTATGATATTTTTAGACACAAGATAAAGCACAGAAATGGTGCAATCCTGTAACCTTTATTCATATGCATAATCCTTTCTCCTGTGATTTGTCCCACCGATGACAGTGAAATCATAAGAATTGCAGAATCAGACCCCAAATTCTTCCTGCATATGACTGGGATCAGCTCCTAATAAAATCTCTTGGTGACCTGATACTTAAGAAAGCCTTTGAGCCATTCTATAATACTACAGTACCATTTGCTGGTTTGCAGTACATGCTGGGCTTCCCACCAACCCAAAAGAGCAATGCAAGTTTGTGAATTATATCTCTTCTAGCCATCTTAGTAAACAGGTTCTGATGCTTAAAGATAGAATACCAATCCATATGCAGGACAGAATTTATAGTTACTGTCTTCACATACATGCATTCTCTTTTCAGCATTAGGTGAACAGATTATGAAAACCAAACATGCTATTCAACTGCAGGTATATCCTGTTCAGCCTTCGGTTTCTTTATATTAGTTGTCTGGCTATTTATATTGCCTAGACACAAAATATATTTGCAGATGCCATGAACTCTGCTATTTCTCATTCTAAATGAATAAGCTACCTTGAATTCTATACTATTATTTATGGTAAATTGGTTTAGTTTTGCCATTTCAATCTAAATGTACAGTATTTGTACTTCATTTTACCCCCAGTTGGAAAGGTAAATTAATAAAAGTTGAAAGCTGTACATACATTTTTCTTTTTGCTCTTAATTCTGCCTAAAACTCTTACCTAATAAAGTATTTCCCAATACGAGTAAGTATGCATTTGAAGTCATTATGAAGACTTAGCATGAACAAAGGAAATAAGGTCTGCTCTTTTAGTTTAAGAACTTTTGGGAAGTATAACAAACTTTGTAACAGTTGTTTGTAGTGTTGTTGTAGCAATGTGGGTCTCAGGATATGAGCGAGACAAGATGGGTAAAGGTAACAAAGAGTCCTGTGGCACCTTAAAGACTAATATAAAGTTTTGAAGCATAAGCTTTCGTGGGCTAATGCCCACTTCGTCGGATGCAAGCAGTGGAAGTGTCCAGGGGCAGGTATAGATAAGTAGGCAAGAACCAGGTAGGAGGTAACAAGGTTAGTCCAATCAGGCTGAACCAGCTTGTTAACTCAAATCAGGGAGGGTGGCGTATTCTTTTAGCAGCTGAATTGGAGGTGTGAACTTGGAGAGAGGAGAAGCTGTTTTTTGTAATTAGCAAGCCATTCAAGATCCTTGTTCAATCCTAGACTGATTGTGTCAAACTTGCAAATGAACTGCAGCTCTGCGCTTTCTCTTTGCAGTCTGGTCTTGAAGTTTTTTTGCTGCAGTATGGTGACTTTTAAATCTGTAATTGTGTGTCCAGGCAGATTGAAGTGTTCTCCTACAGGTCTTTGTATATTGCCATTCCTGATATCTGATTTGTGTCCATTTATCCTTTTTCGTAGGGACTGTCCAGTTTGGCCGATGTACATAGCAGAGGGACATTGGTGGCATATAATGGCATATATGACATTGGTTGATGTGTGGGTGAATGAACCAGTGATGGTGTGCCTGATCAGGTTAGGTCCTGTGATGGTGTTGCTGGTGTACATATGTGGGCAGAGTTGGCATCGAGGTTTGTTGCATGGATTGGTTCCTGAGTTGGAGTTATTATAGCGCGGTGTGCTGTTGCTGGTGAGAATCTGCTTAAGGTTGGCGGGTTCTCTGTGTGCCAGGACTGGCCTTCCTTCCAAGGCCTGTGAAAGTGAGGGATTATTGTCCAGGATGGGTTGTAGATCACTGATGATGCGTTGGAGAGGTTTTAACTGAGGACTGTAGGTGATGGCTAGTGGTGTTCTATTGTTTTCTTTCTTGGGCTTGTCTTGCAACAGCAGGCTTCTGGGTACACGTCTGGCTCTGTTGATCTGTGTCCTCATTTCCTTGTGCGGGTATTGTAGTTTTGAGAAAGCCTGGTGAAGATCTTGTAGGTGTTGGTCTCTGTCTGAGGGGTTGGAGCAAATACGATTGTACCTCAGTGCTTGGCTGTAGACAATGGATCGTGTGGTATGTCCGGGATGGAAGCTGGTGGCATGAAGGTAGGCATAGCTGTAGGTAGGTGTTCGGTATAGGGTGGTGTTGATGTGGCCGTCATTAATTTGCACTGTGGTGTCTAGGAAGTGGACTTCCCGTGTGGACTGGTCCGGTGGAAGCTGTTGAAATCATGATGGAATTCTTCCAGAGTTTCTTTCCCATGGGTCCAGATGATGAAGATGTCATCAATGTAGCGTAGATAGAGAAGAGGTGTGAGTGGAGGAGAGTTGAGGAAGTGTTGTTCCAGGTCAGCCATAAAGATTTTGGCATACTGTAAAGATGGGTAAAGTAATATCTTTTACTGGACCAACTTCTGTTGGTGGAAGCGTCAGACTTTCAAGCTTCAACTGCGAAGCTCAAACGTTTCTCTTTTTCACAAACAAAAGATGGTCTAATAAAAGAAATTGCCTCACTCATCTTGTCTCACAAACTTTATAAATCAGCATTGCCAAGTGCTTAGAACATGGAACAAGGAATTAAGAGATGTGTCCTACCACTCTGAGCTTTGGTTTTCCATTTGCAAAACTGGGGTAATGATATTTGCAAAGTGTTCTGAATTCTTAAGATAAAAATGACAATGTCAGAACAAAGAGTTATTTTTATTAGATAATATGTTTGATTACAGTAAAACCCCGATTTAGCGGACCCCGATTTAACGGACTTCGGATGCAACGGACAAAATTTATGAGCAAGTCCGATGCATCCCAAATCCGTTTTTCGGGGGCTGGCAGCAGGAGCTGACTGGGGCAGGCAGCAGAACCCCGGCTGGCAAGAGCCTGGGGGGAGAGCCCAAAGCCAGTCAACCTGCCGCCGCTTTGGGGTTTGCCCCGGTGGATCCCTTGCCAGCCGGGGTCTCAACTTGCTGCCAGCCTGGCTGTAGGGAGCCCAGGCTGGCAGCAGGCTGAGACCCAGGCTGGCAGGAGCCTGGGGGGAAAACCCCAAAGCAGCGGCAGTCTGAGCGCTCAACCGGCTGAGCGCTCAACCGGCTGCCACTTTAGAGTTTCCCTGCAAGCTCCTGCTAGCTGGGGTCTGAGCTCCCGCTGCCAGCCTGGGTTTCCTACAACCAGGCTGGCAGCGGGAGCTGACTGGGGCAGAATAGGCGGGGGGGGGGCAACAATCAGAGTAGGGGGCCCCAAAATTTCTGTCGCCAGCCCTGCCCTGTGGCGGGCGGGCTGCTGCTCCCACAGCTCGTTTTTTTAATTATTATTAAATAACGGACTTTTGGATTTAACGGACAACCCCTCACCCGAATTAGTCCATTAAATGGAGGTTTTACTGTATTACTATTTAAACAAAGAGTGGTAAATAGCATCACTTTAAACAACCCATACCAAATAATCAGTGTAACATCATGCTCCAAAAATTGAATACCACTTGCAAAAAGTCATATGGTTTGCTAATGTATAGAACACATCATTTTGGGCCTTGGAAAAGATATACATAGATAATAGCTGATTTTACAAGATTTGCAAAATTCCCACTGACTTCAATGAGAGCAAGTGTGATCTTAAGAGTCTGACAGAGATCACGTACCATACGTGATCGTCCAAAATACAATTTACCTAACCAGTCTTGACACTAGCCAGAAACCAATCAACTCATTGTTCTTTTGTGCTCATTAGAGGCACCTAATATTGCTCTTAAACTTAATATAGTCCGATCATTAGCCTGAATGTCAAGTTGAAACACACAAACTCAAGCTATCAGGTAGTTTATCACACTGAAGTATGCACAGCAGCATCTTGTATCATGCACCATCTATCATATGAATGAAAACAGTGTAAAATTAGTTGAAACACAAAGAGCTATTTTTAAAATAAGAAACAGGTTAATTTGACCTTTTTTTAAAAAAATATGCTGCAGTGTTCACTTTTGAAAGCAAGTGTTCCTTACTTCTACAGAACACCTATATGAGTAGATTTTTATCATACTGTGTCTTCCACAGCAGAAGTGAATTTCATTTCATATGCTTCTTTGGAAACTCATTACGCTACCATTCTTTAATCATTTCTCATCCATCAGTGCTAATGTATGCAAATACCCCCAACAGAGTAATGGTCTGACAGGGTACATTTGAAAATGAAGAGACTTTCAACAGGAGAGAAGGCAAAAACATTCAGAAGCAAATTTCTAATAAACCTTAGCTCTCCTCTGCTGTTGCAAGCTCGACAGAGAACTAATATTGCAATGGTGCTTTCTGCTGTGCTACTTTTATACTACTTTTACATTATCCTTAATGATATGTTATTATAATCACACAGAAGACATTATTGTTTGACTTTCAAACTTATTTGGAAACTTTCAAAAGCTTTCCCACTTTAATATTTTCTGACTAAATAAACCTGAACCAACTTTCACTTACAGTACTTGTCCTGGGAAACAAAACAAAAAAATAAAGCAATAAGAAACGAAATGTCATCATTCATATTCAGGGCAACGAATAAGACTGAGGGAAAAATCAAAATGTTAATCTTTGCCCTGTTTTGACATAGAATGTGGAACAACTCCAATCCAGAGGAAAAAACAGTGTGAGATCAGATTCACTATCATTCAAAGAATGAGTATCTGATCAGGTATGCTTCAATACTTTAGTTAGTCTTTAAGGTGCCACAGAACTCTTTGTCACTTCTGCAATTCCAGACTAACACAGCTACCTCTCTGATATCTGATCAGGAAGTCTCTCAGATAGAAAGCAACTAAAATACACAACATGAGGGAATTAGCTCCACTCTTGTCTGTAAAGTCTACCTCACACTGGTATTGTGAAAGCCATTTTGCCAGGTGATGAGCTCCCCAAACTTCCATTGATGCTAATGGGAGCTGAGGACACTCAGCACCTTAAGCTCAGACTGTTTGTGAGATGGTTTGTGGTCCTTGGTTCAAAAGCTAATTGGTATTATTAACAATGTTAGTTTTATATGCAGTTCAAGGATTGGTAGACTTATTTGTGACACATTTTAATAGAATAATGGACTACTAAAAGGCACATTTTGACAATCAACCTTTAAATTTTGGAAGCCCATATAAATATAAGTGCAAAAACTATGTGGAATACTAAACCTATGAGGCAATATTTTTTGATTATCATTGTTAGCTCACTCTTTTCCTCTGTATCAGTTTTGCTTGTCTTTGTGGTTCCTCTTATGTTTGTATCTATCTCGCTCCATTCTCTTTTTATTTTACTCTTCCTTTTTCGGTGCTTGACTCTTTCCTCTTTTAGGCTCAGTTTTCATAGCAGGCATCGATTTTTCTCCCTGTCACTCATACTTTTATCCATGTTGGTTCCTTCCCCCCACCTTACCCATCATTGCCAATGTCCTCCAGGACGAACACATGAAGGTATACGTGTTTTGGAATGAACAAATGCTAGTCCGCATGACCGGAAAGGGTGGCAGGGATACCCAGAATTTATCACTTTCTCCAGTCTTACATTTGCCAGACAACTAATACTAATCACTGCTGAGAATAAGTAGTGCATGAAGACACTGGCTGTGAGTTAAATAGTTCTCTGTCTGTCAAACTGAACCTATACTGCAGAAGAAAAAGAAAAGTCAGACAAAACACAAAGAAAAAGGAAAAGTTGGGTAGAAGTTTGGGTACAAAAGGATAGGGAATCCAAAGTTTTAAAAAGATAAATATTCTATCATAATTTTTCATCAGTGCAATACCATTGACTTTAAGGGAGAAGCAGCAGAATATGTTTTTGGAGCACTGTTATCTCCCTGTCCCGTCTCCCCCGCTGCATGCACACACACAAAATACCCAACACAACTTTCCCTCATCTTCTCATTCCTGTCTTTCCTTCCCAACTACATATTTGTGTCCCTCATCACCCAGTAGCTGACCAACTATAATTTCCGTGTTTGGCTCTTTCCTTCTATTTTTCTTTTTAGTGCCTGTCATAAGTGTAAAGTGCTGGAGAGGGTTAATGTTACCTGAGAACAAATGACTGACGTAAGAGCTTCCCTGCCATGAGAGAGGGAGGGAGGGGTTTTAGAGTTAGTTTCAGTTTTGCTGGCCATGCAGCATGGGCCAGGGTCCGAGAGCTCATCTCTAGCTGTGGAGATGATTCAACTTTCCTTCTTATATTCCTACTTAACTGACTGTAAGTGATCTTTTGACTTCTTAAGCCTGTGCCTATTTAGGGTGTCTCTGTCCATTTCAGACGAGAAGTTAGAGAACTCTAAATTGTAAGCTGTACTGTGCCCATGTTCTATGCTCTTTTCTTTATTAAATCTTGTTAGGCATAAAAAGTGTATGGTTCATTCCCCTTAAGGTTTCCTCTGCTTCCAGGCTGGGAAGAGAGGAGGGAGGGGAGATAGAGAAAAAGATCAGCTCAGGATATGAGTTGAGGAACAGCATCTGTCTCTCTCTTCAACGAGAAGAGAGGGGGGGGGGAGGTGACACAGCCTCCAGGTGTCTGACTCTGGCTCTCAGGGAGGGGGACAGAGTTAGGTTTTTGGGGAGTCTGAGTACCCCAATCCAGGGCCTTGGATATCTACTCAGATGGTGGCAGCCGTGGTTCCCCAAGTTCCCAGCTGGTAAAAAGGGGGGAGTCTTGGGGTGTAGAGAATTAACTTGGCTGGGAAGCAGCTAAAGTTAAGTGGTCTGGCTAAAGAGAGTCCCTTTCTATGTACTCAAGAGCACAGAGACTGGGGTACCCCCTCTTACGGTGCCTCTCCCTTTCTTTTCTTTCAGTGTCAGTTGTCTTTGCTCTTTTAAAATAGTTTTGACACTGTTGTACCTTAGGATGTGTAGAGACTCTCAGTTTTCTAGCAAAGGCCTAGCTTTCAGAGCACGGGCACAGTGTGCCAACATTTTTTTTTCTTGTCCTGATGTTAAAGGGTTATCAATGTTACTCCCTCACATCACCTTTCTCTAATGCTGGCTCACTGAAGTTCCGAAAATCTGCCTAGCCTCTCCAGTGTCTGACATGTAAATTGCCAATCAATGTGAAGGAAAGAAACAGCACAGCAGGAGTACACTTCAAAAAGTTTTGAAGTTCTTATAATCTTCCAAGGAGAATCAGGGAAACCTCTACTTCTCTTGCAACCTTTTCACAGATGCATAAATCAGAAGATAAAGGGCCAAATTTGCTTTACTTGCTCATGTGCATAAGTAAGATAAGCAGGATTAGGTCTATAGTAAGTATGTGCTAAATAGCTATTTCAAACCATCTTTCTTTATGTGAAGAGCAAAATAAAAATTGTCTTGCAATTGTCAGAAGTGGATTGACATTTTTCAGTGAAGATTGTCATTAGTTTCACAGCAGGGCTAATTTTTAAATTTAATGTTCCACCTCATGTATAAAAGAAAACATCCTAGTGGGATAATAACTTCTAGCAACCAATTGATTGCATATAGTTGCTGTTTTTGCAGGTACACATCTCTTTAAGGAGACTATAAAATAAGAAAATAATAGCCCTCAGATGTACAGATTATCTGAGTTTGCAAGAAAACACTGATGTCAGGACTGCCTGCTGGTATGCTTTTCTTCATAATAACTATTTTACAGTAAATAAAATGGCAACAAATGGTCAAGTGGTCAGAATTTATAGCCTCAGCTCTATATTATCACTTCCAGATATGGGTATTGTGAAGTCACTTCTGTAGCAAACTTTTTCATAATTTAACTCAAAGAAAGGTAAGTAACAATAGTAAATATTATTCCACTAGATAGCCCTATTCCATCAACTGAGATAGCTTAATGATATTACAAAGGGGAAAACATTATGTGTCAATAGTGTTTACCGTTTTCATAAAGCCATCTCTCATATATTGTTAAACTTTATTATTTCAATGGCAAGAGATGCAAATAGCACCATGTATATAAACGCATACACACAGTTTTTAAAAATTACCTATTTTTGGTCAAATACAGCCTCTTGTAAGCAACTGGTTTTCCCCAACCCACTTTTAAGTTTGTTCTACACAAATTGTTTAAAGCTCAATGTTGTCAACGGATCTTAAGCAAAACACTATTACTGGTTCAGCTTGTATTAAGAGCCCAATTCTGACATGATCCCATTGCTCTAATACACACTATGTGAATACCCAATGTGAGTATTAAGCTTAGCTTCACAAAATCAAGCTCTTTTAAAATGCCGGTATTTACAGAATGTTAACCTAGTATAAAACTCAATTGATTGTACATTCAAGTGTGTTGATGTAGTCATACAATCGCTGTTAGCACATTTTCATGTTGTAGTTATTGGCTGTGCTTCTTACAGTGAATTGTGTAATAAAATAATGTGGTGAAGATAGCATCAGCACAGTACATGTGATTTGTTCATCTTTCCATTTTAAACAGTTTTTAATTTTAGTGTTTAAATTTAGTGTTTTAACAGGTATAAAAGCCAGATACTAATTAGTTTAAGACGTTGCTATTTTCCTTCCTCCTAACATTAAAAGTTGACCAGTTTTGAAAAGTGAAACGTTGCATATTAAGGATCATTGAAGTAATACAGCCAAGATATAGAGAAGCCTAGTATTCACTGGTTTTAAACTATACTATACTGAGATATTTAATAAGTTCCCAGTAGCAGTGTGGACTGTACAGGAATCATATCAGGAAATTAAAATTTTGTCCAGACTTTCCAGAATAATAGATCTTTGGGTTGAGCCTAAGCATGGGAAATTTCCTACCTTAAAAGAATTACTCTGAGAAAGATAAGTACAACTAAGAAAAAAAGTACATGGAGGTGTTGAGCGAGTCTTTCAAACAGTCTTTAACTACAGTCTTTAGCTAGTCCCTCTGAAATCCAGAAATGCAGATACTTAAGGTAGGATCTCAACTTGTGTAAATTGTTATAGCTCTCTGAAGTTAATTCAGTATGACAATTTATACTAACTGGGGATCTGATCCTGAATCACTGCCCAAATTGGACTTTCAGTTATTTGGTAATAAAATATTGAATGTGTTCATAACCAAAATAAAATTTCAACCGGTTATACACTTACCCCCACTGACTTCAATGTGAGCAGGACTGAACCCCTAAGATATTTGTTTCAAAGTTTCTCTGAGTGACACTTAATAGTGCTCTTCACTAAAATAGATCTATATAAAACATGAAAGGACATCAAAAATCAAATAGATCTATATAAAACATCAAAAATCAAAGCTTATTTGGCTCTAAAACACTGAAAGTTTGATCTGTTAATAAGTCCTGTCATTTCCCATGTAGTTTATTTTGAAAAGGATTATAGAACATACTGTAGTTGAGAATTATAAGCTTTTAACCATCTTTAACACCCATTGATTCTATACAAGTACTAAAGAGTCCTGTGGCACCTTAAAGACTAACTAAAGTACTTTAGTTAGTCTTTAAGTACTTTAGTTAGTCTTTAAGGTGCCACAGGACTCTTTGTTACCTCTGCTATTCCAGACTAACACGGCTACCTCTCTGGTTCTATACAAGTACTGATGCTGTAGTAGACCCAAAAACTCTATCTCCCAATACTATCACGGACAAGGAGAGAGAAAACTTGTCAGTTACTGGTGGGTAGCCAGTACCTCACAGATCATGATGCAAGCTACTGCTGACAAACCCAAAGGTCAAAAAGCAAACTGATGTGATGAATATGATCAGGTTCCTCCAATCTAGAGGAACCCTAGCATTTCTCCTGTGGAATTTCCCATGGGAAAGTCCTACATGATTTCACAAGGATCATACCAGCAGAGTTTTATATAATTTACAAGGATATCATTCTCTTTCTATAGAATGTTATGGGTTGTGTTACAAATTCTTGAAAAGGAATATATTTTTCCAACAAATCCACTGTTGAAGAAGCTATTTGCCAATCCTCTTCCCCACCAGTGAACTCTTCCAGATGTTGCTAGAACCTTCATTCTCCCAGTTGGAATATTTTGGAAGAGGAAACATGCTTGCTCATCTCATGCACATCCTAATGGATTAGCATCTCTCTCTCTCTCTCAGATTACCACAGTGATACTTAGGAAACATGAGAGATCCTAAGGCTTTCGACTGGCACTTTAATCCTATGGAAATCCAGAAGCAGTCACAGTATCACAGGGTGTGCATGTCTGTAAGAATGGAGGAGAGAGGGAGCTAAAAGGCAGACTGCCAAGAAGACAATAGCAGGAAGATTTATGATAGTCACGCTCTGAAAGTGCCTACCTTAGCACATGTTTTGAGGATGCCCAGAATTGGCTTAATTTCTGTAACAATGTTTTGCTTTGTTGTCCTGAAAACACTGAATGTTTCCTGTGGGTCTAAGAGAGCTAAAATATGTCACATTGTTTCTCTTTACATTTTCATACAACCTGTGTCTTTGGTGAGCCCTACAAGCACAAAATAAGGAAACCCATGAAAATGGTATGTTCTCTCAAGATTTCTGGCCCAGATCAAACAGGAAACAGGGAGATATCATGAGACAGCTGTTTGCATGAGACTTCCAACCCAGTCTCAAGATCAAAGAAATAAGGGTGCATTCAGGTTATTTTGAGAGGCAAAACAAAATCCAGAGACACAAATCACAGCCAATCTGCCAAAATTGTGTGAGCTTCACCCATTGTGGTGAACACACTGTACTGTGTAAGTCTTTCCCCATAGATACACAGCCTAACAACTGAACTTGGATTTGATAACTCAAGTTTCTGGTCTTTGTGTCCTTAATAGGAACAAACAACTCTCTTGCAGATGCTTTCATTTAACATTTGAAAATGTCCTGTGGGATGAGAAGATTTAATTTTCTGGTCATCTGTCATTTTAATAATGTGCTTGTGGTATTGCAGAACATTATCTGCCCCTCTAGCTCGGGCCCTGGAAGAGATATTCAACTACAATGAGAACACAGTTGCTATACTATTGCTACCACTTTTTAAAAGCAGACAAATAATATATACCCTTAGAATAGATTATTCTTCATCTCGTGAAGAATGAAATGATTTTACTGTCATTGATTTAAATCTATGAATGATTTTTAAGTCAGCATTATATCCAGATAACATTTTTTTCCATAATTCTACACATCGTCCAAATTATGCTGGCATAATCTAATGTTCAATATGCTGTGCATTTCTTTATATGCTGTCAATGTGGGAAGATCCTAATGGGACATAACACTGAGTGCTCAAAGAGAATTCATGTAAATATTTGATTGAGGCAGAATAAATAATTTGGTTAAGAGGTCAGTAGGCAAATTTCCAAAAGTCCTAAGCTTGTACGGTGCCCATTGTCTTCAATGGGATTTATGGCTCCTTAACAGCTCTGAAAATGCAGCTATAATGTTAACTTATTTACAACCCACGTTAAGTGTGGGATTTTTAAAAACCTCTCACCTTCGGCCTAATGTTTCTCCCACTGCAATCAGTGGAAGTTCAAACATAACCATGTCAGTCTGAGAAAATCCCAGCCTAAGGGTTAAATACAAGTCAGTGCAGAATTTGCCATCCACATTCCCTAATGAAATAACAATGAAATTGGTTTGTAGAATGAAAAAAAAAATTGGTATGCATCTAGAAGATGCCATTCAAATTTTACTGTGATAAGTGTGGTAAAGTTACTCAGCCAGAAAGAGCCATGATACCTTTGCTTTTTTTAAAAAAACAAAACCAAGGAGATAAGTGGGACAGTGTAAATTTATGAGGACTTATAGCTATGCTATATATATTATGATTATTTTTCTTCCTAAAGGTCCTAATCCTGGAAAACATACCACTAATTTTATGCATGCAAGTGATCCCATAATGGGGCCTTATCCAAAGCCCATTGAAGTCAATGGAAAGATTCCTGTTGACTTCAGTAGACTTTAGCTCAGCCCCATAAAGTTACCACAGTTTTTACAAATGTACTTTCCAAAAGTCTCATTTTCAGATGACCTAGACCCCTATTTCTTGTTTGAATAGCTTCTGTCAAGGGTTAAGGTAAGTGAAAGTGCAAATACCTCCTCCTCTGCTAAAAGCAAGGGGACTTTCCTATCCTTCCTGTCTTTTTCCTGACTTGTGTAAGTAGCAGTCCCCAGCATCATCTCTGTTTTCGATGGGTCAATGAGACCTTCCCTTCATTTTTCAGTTTACTTTGACCACTGATTTCAACTGTAATAAATAGCATCAGTGCCATGACTCTCAATCAGACATGCATCATTTTAGGGACAGTAGATGCCTTTCCTGTTCTACCTAAAAGCCCAGGAAGAAACTATTCTGAAGGAGACTTGAAAAGTTTTCTTGATTCAAAATCTTTTTCACAAGTATCCACCAAGAACTGCTACTGAAGCCCCGCTACTTTCTGTGATAGCCTTGTTACTAATAATATACATTTGGCTTTTATAATTCAGAATGCAATACCCTTACAGGGGTGTTATCTGTGGAAGCCAGTGCACATTTAGTGCTTAAGGCCTGCTATACATTCCTCTTCACTCTCTTTTCCTGCCTCCCTCTCAACAACCTTCCTTTAGTCTCTTTTACTCCCTGGGGCAGCATAGTCCTACAAGAAGGACTATGAAGAAGCTTACAAGAAGTGGAAGATTGGGCAAATGACCAGGGAGGAATATAAAAATATTGCTCAGGCATGCAGGAGTGAAATCAGGAAAGCTAAATTACACGGAGTTGCAGCTAGTAAGGGATGTTAAGGGTAACAAGAAGGGTTTCTTTAGGTATGTTAACAACAAGAAAAAAATCAAAGGAAGTGTGGGCCCCTTACTGAATGAGGGAGGCAATCTAGTGACAGAGGATGTGGAAAAAGCAAGTGTACTCAATGCTTTTTTTGCCTCTGTCTTCACGAATGAGGTCAGCTCCCAGACTCCTGCACTGGGCAGCACAGCATGGGCAGGAGGTGACCAGCCGTCTGTGGAAAAAGAAGTGGTTCAGAACTATTTAGAAAAGCTGGACGAGCACAAGTCCATGGGGCTGGATGCGCTGCATCTGAGGATGCTAAACGAGTTGGCTGATGTAATTGCAGAGCCATTGGGCATTATCTTTGAAAACTCATGGCGATCAGGGGAGGTCGCAGATGACTGGAAAAAGGCTAATGTAGTGCCCATCTTTAAAAAAGGGAAGAAGGAGAATCCAGGGAACTACAGGCCAGTCAGCCTCACCTCAATGCCTGGAAAAATCATGGAGCAGGTCCGCAAGGAATCAGTCCTGAAGCACTTAGAGGAGAGGAAAGTGATCAGGAACAGTCAGCATGGATTCACCAAGGGCAAATCATGCCTGACTAACCTAATTTCCTTCTACGATGAGACAACTGGCTCTGTGGATGAGGGAAAAGCAGTAGATGTGCTATTCCTTGACTTTAGCAAAGCTTTTGATACGGTCTCCCACAATATTCTTGCCAGCAAGTTAAAGAAGTATGGGCTGGATGAATGGACCATAAGGTGGACAGAAAGCTGGCTGGATCGTCGGGCTCAATGGGTGGTGATAAATGGCTCCATGTCTAGTTGGCAGCCGGTATCGAGCAGAGTGCCCCAAGGGTCGGTCCTGGGGCCAGTTTTATCTGGAGGATGGTGTGGACTTCATCCTCAGCAAGTTTGCAGATGACACTAAACTGGGAGGAGTGGTAGATACACCAGAGGGTAGGGATAGGATACAGAGGGACCTAGACAAATTAGAGGACTGGGCCAAAAGAAATTTGATGAGGTTCAACAAGGAGAAGTGCAGAGTCCTGGACTTAGGATGGAAGAATCCCATGCACTGCTACAGACTAGCGACCGAATGGCTAAGCAGCAGTTCTGCAGAAAAGGACCTAGAGATTACAGTGGATGAGAAGCTGGATATGAGTCAACAGTGTGCCCTTGTTGCCAAGAAAGCTAATGGCATTTTGGGCTATATAAGTAGGGGCATTGCCAGCAGATTGAGGGACGTGATTGTTCCCCTCTATTCAACATTGGTGAGGCGTCATCTGGAGTACTGTGTCCAATTTTGGGGCCCACACTATAAAAAGGATGTGGAAAAAATGGAAAGAGTCCAGAGAAGGGCAGCAAAAATGATTAGGGGCCTGGAGTGCATGACTTATGAGGAGAGGCTGAGAGAACTGGGATTGTTTCGTCTACAGAAGAGAAGACTGAGGGGAGATTTGATAGCTGCTTTCAACTACCTGAAAGGGGGTTCTAAAGAGGATGGATCTAGACTGTTCTCAGTGGTAGCAGATGTCCGAACAAGAAGTAATGGTCTCAAGTTGCAGTTGGGAAGGTTTAGATTGGATATTAGGAAAAACTTTTTCACTAGGAGGGTGGTGAAGCATTGGAATGGGTTACCTAGGGAAGTGGTAGAATCACCTTCCTTAGAGGTTTTTAAGGTCAGGCTTGATAAAGCCCTGGCAGGAATGATTTAGTTGGGGACTGGTCCTGCTTTGAGCAGGGGGTTGGACTAGATGATCTCCAGAGGTCCCTTCAAACCCTAATATTCTATGATTCTACAAAACAGCCTATTGCTAGCTGCACTTTCCCATATTACCATGTTTTGGTTGAAAGTTTTTAAGTGCCTCTTGCAAACATCCATGAAACTGAGTCAGTGTTGGCCCAGTGGCCTTGAAGCATCTGCAATCCATTCAAGAGAATCTTTGGAATGAGGCCATCATCCATGCAGTACAGATGGCCATGCCAACAGAAATTCCGTGTTTGAAAATTGTGATTAGATTTTGCTTTCTCAAGTACTTTGGGGTCAGCAACTTTGGCTTCCCCTTTGATATTTAGAATACAATAAAGAGGGAGGGTGTGGAAGGTGTTGAGCCTCCTCTTATGCCTGCTTAAAAGGTATGTCTGATAGAGACCCAAACCATGGTATTCAAGAGCAGTTTCCCATTAGCCTACATGTGTTTGATAACTTGGCCAAAAGTGGTGGGGCTTTTTTTTTTTGATGTGACAAAAGAATAGCATGCATAATCTAGCAGGCTATGTGGTTCATTACCTCTCCAGTAATCTTGTAGCTTGCTTTAAATTGAAATGACAGGTGACTATTATAGATTCATCTTCCCACTGATGACTTAATACATCCATGACCATGATATTATATTTGCATATCTTTAGTACCTTTCTTATGTAGATACATAAGAGGCACAAAATAATATGAGGTAAATGATATTATACGAGCAATTTAATAATGGGTTCCTCAGTCTAGCAGACCATATTATAACAAGATCCAATGACTGGAAGTTGAAGCGAGATGCATTCAGACTGGAAATAAGACAAACGTTTAACAGTGAGAGTAATTAACCATTGGAACAGTTTACCAAGTGTTGTGGTAGATTCTCCATCACTGACAATTTTTAATCAAAACTGAATGTTTTTTCTAAAAGGTATGTTCTAGCTGAATCAGAAATTAATTCAGGGAATTTCTATTGTCTGACGAGACGATCACTATGGTCCCTTCTTGCCTTAGAATCTGTGAAGTATATCAATGTTACATACAAGTAAACCAAGGAACAAACGGGCAAAATGACTTACCCAAGTCATACATTGAGTTGGAATAAACTTCTGAGTCCTGATTCTCAATTCCCTGCTGATATCAGCTAAGCAGCTATTTTCTGACAATGACAATTGCCTTTTCTAATGAAATAAAGGAATTCTTAATATGGTTAAATAGTTCAGGTATAAAGGACCATACACTGCCACATATCTGCATGAAAACCTGGGTCAATTCAGATCAGAGAAGTTTATGACTCAAAGCATCTAAAACATGTATAGTTGTAGAACTGTCAATTTGAGGTGAAAATAATTGAGCACCAGATAAGTATGAAGCTGAAAAATCTTATCTGAGGGCTCAGTCAGGGTTCAGCCCACCATGTCCTCCATTGGACTTAAAAGTCAGCACTAACTTTCAATACTAATAAATATTTCTAATCTAGAAGAGTGAAGATATGTAGTAAGTTACTGTGAGAATTAATACTGTTGATCTGACTACACTCCGAAGTAATGCTGGCTCATTCTTTTCACTGCAGCTCAATGGGGTGGGTCCTTGTTCATCTGGCTGGAAAAGGGTGGTTGCCCCTCTAAGCTCTGGTCCTCCCCACACACACACACCTCACCCCACAACTAGTAGTAGAGGTGGAGGAAAGGGGAATGTTTACTTCTACAGAGCAAATAGGAACAGGAAACTGGAGCAAATAGGAGCTGGACCAGGTCAGGAGAGGGTATGGCTCGTCCTCCTTACTGGAAGAGTGGAGATATTTATACCCCATCTAGCCCTGGAAAATCCCTCTTTTACCTGGATTGGGATGACAGCACCCACCCATCCTTTACATTTCCAAAAGGACTCTGATCCTCAGGACCCACTGTGGGCAGTATATAGTTTCCCTTTTTTCCTATGGGGCTGGAAAGCAATTTATCCCCTACCTTCAGATTGACCAAAGCAGGATGGGGGTTATTTTGCCTTCCCCGCAGGAGGTCTAAGACCCAGTCAAGTGGAATAGGTGGGTTAGATTATAGCAGTGCAACCTGGTATGTAAAATTTGTGGCAGATGTCCAGTGGAGGTACTCAGTAAGGAAGGGATGAAGTTATCAGATAAAATGCATTTTAAAAGGATTTGAAGTAAAGCATCCCTACGGGAGCTGAGTAAGGTCTGGGAGGGGGCGGTTGGGGCTCTTACATCTGTTACAGTGAGGAGTTGACTCTCCCCCCTTAAGGGAGTTGTTAATAAAGACCTGCACTGCAGAATTTGTTGCCAGGTTCTCCCAAATATTTTAAATGACTATAGTTGCAGCCTAAAGCACATTCATTGCATCCTGTTTTCCTTCTTGTGTGGCCGGGCAGTTGAGCCACTTACCGCTGATGTATCCAGGGTTCCTCAACCCATCACACATTTCAGCAAAAAATTAAAGCTTCAATCAAAATGTCATGCAATGTATTATAAATAAGCACTGCAGCACAGTGGCACCAAGTTGACATAATGTCCTTTAAATTCTTAGGTTAACTTGTGCAAATTTTCCTGAATCAACAATCTCAACATAGGTTAGACAATTCTCTCTACCGTGGAATTCCCTCTAACATTTTGCTGTGAATGTTGTGTGTACTTCATAATGAAAGCCTGGGGTACAAAACACCTAATCATAATTTTCCAAATTTGTTCTCTCCATGAGAAGAAACATTCATTGCTGGTAGGGGTGAGCACATAGATCCTGCCAATTCTCTGGAGAATATGCTGGTTCATTTCCTCTCCCTAAACTAATCTCCACTAGGTTTATACTGTCTGGGAGTTCTGTAGAAAAAAAACCAGACAATGTATTTTTTTAACCAGAGATCTGATTATTATTTTATAATTTCCTAGCATGGTGTCTGCTGGGGATGAATCCAGTTCTTGTAGCTTTATCCACACTAAAGAAAGACAAAATTCTTGCCTATCTAATTTACATTTGTAATGCAACATCTGAAAGATTTCTACTCAGCTTTGTATTAACACAGTTTAAAAAATGTAAAAGGTAGTAGCGGATACTATTTATTCTACTACAACATGTTGCTGCTCTAAGTTCCTCTTCTCCTCACAAAACCTGGATGCTAGGCACAACAGAGACTATATCAACATTGCCATCTGTCTCCTTGGCAGATTTCATATCCAGCAAGCGGCTGTCAGTTTACTGGTGACTTAGAAGTTCCCTCCAGATGTATTGTGCCACAGGCTGCTGATGGGTTGATTTTTCTTTCTAAACGCTGTCCCCCACCCCACTCTGGTTTTGATTCTGAACAATCTGAGCATGTTTATCCAGTTAAGAATAAACCCAAATGCCATATTAAACTACAGAAAATATCAATAAGGGAATAATATGGGCCTGACAAATGCTCAGTATGTGAAAACAAGAACATTTAATCCTCAATTTGTTTTGTTATAGTTTGTTATTACAGTGCATCGGGCCAGTATACAAGCCCCCATTTTGGACACTCTCAGTACATCTGGTCAAAGGAAGCCAAGCTAAGGTGCTTTGGAGGAGAAGGTGGTGGCGGTAAGGCACCACAACCTGTAAAGAAGATGGGAATAATATCTTGGACATTACATTAAGGCACATGGACTGCTAGGAATGAAGGCCTAATAATTAGTGTATGATGACTTATAGAACCAGCTAAGCACAAAAGCCTGATACTTTCCCAGTCTTTTAGGGGCAGCAAATCCTTATCCCCCTCTTTTACTTTCCCAGAATGAATGAGGAGGGATAGATCACTTTAGCTGTGTATAGTGTCCACAGTCCTCCTAAGTGTGGTTTCAGAACAATCAGTATACTCACACCAGAGGAGGGCTAGCCTCTTTTTTTAAAAGAAGATGTATTTTATGCTTTGATTGTCTAACTTTGATTTGGACTGCTGGCTCTCCTCCTCAAAAGAGGAAGAATTCTTTTGGGTTATCGGGCAGATGTATGCATGCATTCTCAGAGGAACTAGCATGTCTATTGCCTGGCCTTTCTGCTTTGATTTGTCATGCTGCAATGCATGGGAACCAAGTACTAAGGCTCACCTGTCTTGTTGCACTCTGTAACAGTGAACAGAGGAAACAATGCTGAGTTCATGTATTTATTTATTCACCCTTTGGGAGTTTGTCCCCATAATCCTGATTCAGATTGGGGAACAACATTTCTCTCTGGTCCTTTTAACCATCTGTGAGATAAAGTAAGAAAGATAATTATTATAATTCTTCAATAAAATGCTTTTTTTCCCCTGAACACTAATAATGGACTTTTGTTTGTATAATAAGAACTAAATAGCACTGATCGTTGAATCAGTGTAATGGGCAAACAATATGTAATCTGCTTCATATAATGTAAACTCGCTTCTTCTGTCTACTTTGTTTTCCAGCATTTTTTGAAATATATATGATTTCTTCATTCTTTTTCTTCTTCTACACCTAATAAATGTATTTATTTTCTTTTAAATGCTATTAGTCTTTAGATGTTCTGTATGAAGAGCACAGTCATTGAAATATTTGTGGGTACAAAAGGTGCACAAAAGACAGGAAAAGCTGTCTTTACAATGAGATTCAGTGGGTGGAAACATTGGAAGCACAGTTTTGATATGAAGGGCCAGATCCTCAGCTGTTGTAAAATAGGCATAGCCCTGGTGCAAAAATTTTGAATCTGACTTTTGTTACATTGTCTTAGGCCATTTACAGTCAACTGAAGTATGAAACATTTTCAAATATCTATGTTACTGATGGTTGGGGTTAAAGTAAATCAGTGTTGATATTTGATATTTTACAGTAGTACAGTCTAGATTTTAGACTAATATTTTGAATGATTAATATAGTGAAGACAAAACTTGGTGACTATATATCTTCTCTTTAGCAATAATTGGTGGTAAGATAAACCATCACTCAATGACCAAATCTGCTTAATTTTTACTCCATTTTGTTTAACTACAGTAAAAACATTTCCTCATTTGTACTCTCTTTCCCACAAATTTACAAATTTGAAACACTGTGCAAGTGGTTTCTGAAGATATGCATTTAATTTTCTTCCTTTGCATATTAATGCAATGTGTGGGGTTTTTTTGTCTTGGCCCAAACCACGGATGCAATGACCCTTTAACTTAAAAAAGTAAACACATAGGTGCAGAATTACCAGCACCACATACAGTTATTAGTTCCAGATCATATTTAATATTAATAGGATGCTCCATTTGGTTGCCAGCCACAGCAAGAAGTTATTCACATTCCTAGCTGTAACAGTATCCCCTGGAACAAAAGACAACTAAACAAAACCAAAGAGGATACTTGCTCACTCGCTCTCTGCTTCTCAAGGACATACAGAAAACTGCTCACAGAAGTAACACATGCCTACCTACTCACTGGTAATGACAATCACTAGGAACAGAGACATGGGATTTTGGTTTCAGATATAGCTTAGTAGCTGAATAAGCCACTGCAAAAGAAACTATATTGAGAACAACACCTGTGTGATTGATCAGAAAGTCATTGAGGTTCAGATGATAGTTTAAATTGGTTATATTAGTTATCATTCTTGGCTGGCATATTTTAGTTGCATTTGATAATTTTAAAGGAAAGATGTAATAATAACTACTAGAGTCAGTGGATACTGATTAAGACTGGTTAACATTTTTCCATTGAAATTGTTTTGTGACCCACTGTTGAGTTTTTGATTAAACAAATTATTTTTTGCAAAGAAAATTTAGATTTTTTTTTTTGGTTGAAAAACCAAGTGACTCCAAATTGAAAAGTTTTGCTTCAGATGTGCCACCATGGTGCCTCATGGCCATAATCATATAGTTGTTTTATGTCCACCTTGTCCTCCATGTGCTTGACTCCTCACCAGAACTACATCTCCCATGATGCACCATGGGGATAAGACTCCCATGATGTGCCACCTCCCTTCACCCAAGAAAGGGGACAATTGTGCACATACAGGAGAAGTAATCCAACCAGATTATATGGAATGGGAGCGAGCATGGGGCACCTGAACAATAAGTCTCATGTGGTACTATATTGCCAAATCAAAATATTTTGGTTTTCAGCTAAAATATTTCAGTTTTTGATTTTTTTACCGAAAAGTCAAAATCTTCTGTAAAAATACCACCCTTTTCCCGATCAGCTCTAATACTAACTTCTGTGATTTGCCTGGGATGTTTGCTTTTTAGAACCTGGGCTGAGACTGAGGCCAAGAAATGAAGTTTGATATCTTGTCAGCATGCCGGCTGATGTCTGCTTCTGCTCTGGCCCCGTGTCCCTCCCGGCCCCCGGTGCCCACGAACTGAGGGTGCTGCACCCTTGCAGAACCCCCCCGAGTCTTAGGGTCTCCCCTCCCTTGGGAACTCTGCACCCACTATCCCTACCTTGCCTCAGGCTTTGCCTCTGCTAGTCACCATTTGCCCCCATGCAGACTGCAGTATCAGGCTGCTCATCACAGGCAAGAAGGGTTTGGCCAGCTGCTTCTACCCAGCCTGGGGCTGCCTCCTGGCACACCCAGTACCCAGTGGGTCGGGCCTATGCTAGGCGCGGCAGCCTGGGGCCCTCTCTCTAGAGCTTTGCAGCTCCCCGGCTCCCAGCTGCCTTGCCCCTGCCCTGTCCCACTCTGAGTACCCTATCTTAGGCTCCCAGCAGCGAGGCCTGTCTCTCCCTGCTCCCAGAGGAGACTGCTCTGTTCTCAGCCATGGGTGAGACCTTTTACCAGGTCTTGCCGCCTGGGGCTCTCAGGCTAGAGCTCCCTTGCTCCCGGTGCCTAGCCCCAGCCCTGCACTCCCCTGGTTACTCCCTCAGTCCCAGCAGCTACGCCTGTCTCCCTCTGAGTGCCAGAGGAGACTGTCCATCTGTTCACTTCTCACTCTGTCCTCTCTCCTCTTCTGTCTCCTCTCTCTCCTCCTTCTGTCTCCTCCTCTAGACCCCTGCCACACAGGCTTTTATACAGCCTGAGTGTTTGGGGCGTGGCCTCCCAGCTGAGCCTGCTTCCCAATCAGCCTGGGAATTAGCAGGCTCCCAGGCACAGACCCCTCTCCCAGGGCTATCCCAGCCCTGGCCGGCAGGAAGCGGGTATCACCCCGCTACAGCCTCATTGTCACTGATCCCTCTTGTCTTTTTTCCTCCCTGTTAAAACCCAAACAAATAAGATACATCGAGAGTCTAAGATTTGGGTTTACTTGTTAAGTTCTTATTGTACTGATACATTAGCCTATTAGTTGCACAGCAAACTGAATGCCTGTGTGTTTGGAAGTGCAGATTTCATACATAAATTATTTACTCTTGATGAAATATCTACAAACAAAAGCAAAGTAATCTCTTCAATTCCTGTTGACTAATTGGGCTGTTTAACTGGAATTTTAAACAGAGCATGACAAATTTAAAATCCACAATGTATGCAGATAGCATTTTTATAGAAAAAAAAATGCCACAAAAACAGCACGGTTTCTATTGGATAAAAAGGCTTTATTAGTTTATTTTTAAGACAACAATGTACAAACCTGAGGTGAAATTCTAGCCCCATTGAAATCAATGGCAGAACTACCGTTGACTTCAGGATTTCACACCAAAGGAGAATTTTCTAAAAGGCCTAAGTGATTTCAATGAAAAAAAAAATTAATGGGACTCAATTAGGGCTGTGCCTAGAATCAAAATCTAGCCCATAATGAAAAGTAACTTTCAACAAGGGAAACTGACAAGGTTGTAAAAAATACCGGTATTAATTTAAAAACTATTGTAGAAGTTACACAAGAAACTAATGTTCTTCTATATATGCTAAATCCTCTTCTTAATGAACGATTATGAATTTTACACATTTTCCATAGTACTCAGTATTACACACACTTAGGACAAATTCTGCTGTCATTTAAACCCCTGCTACCCTACTGATGTCAACAGATTTCCACAGGTTTAAATGGTGGCAGAATTTCCCCCATGTAAGTATTTAGAATTGACCTTGGCCCTTTGTGAGAGTATTTCCAAAGAGCTGGAAGTTTCAGATATGAAACGTTTTTTCTTTCCTTTTATTTTTTCTGGAAATTGTTCTTCAAATGCTGGTAGCTTATTTCCAACCAATATTTAACCTTTTACAAAACCTTTAAAAGGGATGAGGAATCAACATTGCCTGCTCAGTTCAAATGACTATTTGGAACTTAAGCCATTTTAATTCCTGAAGGAAATGTCCAAGTATATTTAATTATGATGTGGTTGTGCCTGGTAATATATTAATATCTCTGACTCTAATTGCCTTGATTAAGTTCTAGTGTTCAGACAATTCTTTCTTACTGCATCTACTATTTACTTAATGAATAATACATTCTCCTGTAAAATATACCTTCTGTGTCACACCTAAGCCTGTTAGAAAGGTTAATGCAGCATTTTATAACACTCAGGATACGATGGAAAGTTTAAAAGCTATTCCAACAAGCAGAAATGTCAACACATCTCTAACAATACACAAAATGACACAGAATGAAATGTTACCAACTGCTGAGTCTGAAAAAAGCCTTTTTTGACTAAAATCCTAAAATAAACAATAGGATAGATTATATTAAAAGATAAGTTATTTAATGCAACTTTATGGGAAAGATTTTCACACACACAAGTTTCCAAATCAACTAAACTTAAAACTGTTAAACTCCTCTATTCCCCAGTTATGTATTGAAATTTCTAATTTACTGTATTTGACAGTTCATAGCATTACTTTTAATAAAAGGGCCCCAAATGGAAAGAGATCCACAAAAGCTGACCATTACTCCACCTTCTTTGGTGGAACTCCATGCAGGAGCTAAGCTCTGTGCTTCTACATCATTGGGCAGGATTGGGCCTAAATCAGCAGTATGGCTTTTTTCGGTGAGAACATCATGACTTTCAATTCCCTAACTTCACAGCATGTTATGTCTCAGCATGGATGCTAAATTAATGTATGGTTTATATTTCATTAAAAAAACTATCAAATTGCCAGTTAGACAATGTATAACTTCATACACACAGTAGGTAGTAGTCAAATTAAGCTTGCTTGATGTAATCCTGATTTCTTAAGATGCCTCCAAGAAAACAAGAGGTCTGTCTAGGAAGGGGCACAGGAAATTGGTCTCCTTTCTGTGTTGGAACAGTAAGTGGTGCTTGTCCCAAAATAGCAGTCACCACTTTCAAAAAGTCACACATCATGACATCTTAATGAGATGAGCAAAAGTCACAATAAAACATGAAATGAGGAAAGTTGTTAAATTTTCCCTAGCTCATTGTGAATCCCGGTTTCACTTACCTAGCCAATGTTTGTGAAGCTACAAACACCTCACCTCACTCACCTGGGGATGCTGAATAATATAGTTCCCCCTATTGTAATGATGAAGCATTGATTCAGTACTGCTTCCAAAACAGGTCATCCCCTGAATTACCAGAAACACTTTCTGAAGCACCTTAAAAAAAATCACTCAGTAATTCTCAACTGAATAGTGGCTAAACCCAATCCTGTTCAGATGTGTGACCTGATATTGCTTCAATTCAGTTACTTTGGAATGTGGAAAATATGTTGTTTTACACTATAATCATAGCACTATAATGATTGTCTTCCTAGCAGACTTTCAGGAAATGTTGAAACCAATTTGGCCCTCTTCCTCTGTGACTTTAATCTAATCAAAACAAAATCTTAGCCAAATAGAACAGTTCAGTTAATAAAGCCCCATCTACCTCAATATAGAAGTGCTCTACTTGAAATTCATATTTGTTTGTCCATTTCGGGTCTCTAATAATGAACATGGTTATATTTTTCATTCAGTGACAGAAATGGAGGTAGAGAAGGGAAAAGATGACAAATTATGAGCATAATGTCTCTGCTTGATTTTACTAGTCATTTTAATGGGAAATTATGATAAAACATTTGAGGAAAATCCATCCTAAGATATTTAATTGATTTTTTTCATAGGATTGGACATTAGAGGAAATTTCATTTCTGTAAGATAGATATTGCGTATGAAAGTATTTTTAGAAGTAGACAGAATCAATCAGAAGGAGTATGGATATTTACAAATACGTCTGCAGAGATCCACGTGTAAAAGGAATGTTTCATCCAGCCTATTTTACAATCAATGCCCTGGTCTTGAATAATACAATTCCACAGAGTAGCATTCTTACTTGATCCCTCGGAAATTTGTTAACTGAGATATGGTACTACAGCATTGACAGACATTGTGACAACCCTTAAAGAAACAAATCACACCACTGGTATCTATCTATCTCTTTCCTTTAGTGCTGAATAGGTCAAATACTGGAAAGGGGAGATTGGCTGGCCAGGGAGATGATTATTTTAGTGGCTTCTCATATCTACTGCTTGCATCCAACGAAGTGGGTATTAGCCCACAAAAGCTTATGCTTCAAAACTTTATAGTTAGTCTTTAAGGTGCCACAGGACTTTGTTACCTCTGCTATTCCAGACTAACACGGCTACCTCTCTGATTCTTCTCATATCTAGCTATTTTATTGGTTTCAGATTTTCATGATAAGGCATGAGACAGTCTCTCAGCATTCATGAGGATATATGAATGTGTGCCTAAAAAAAACAAAGTAAAACTTTAGTTTCAGTAGGCAGTGATTTATGACTGTTAGCATGACAGGTGGCAGTGGCTCTTCTCACTTTCGTATGTAGAATAGTAGTTTACTCCACAAATAGCCCTACCAAAATCAATGTGGAGTAAGTACTAACTACTCAATATAGGTTAGCAGTTTAGAATTAGACCCAAAAATTTTAGGTGCAATAACTGAACCCATGTAACTTTTTTGAAACTTATTCTTTTTTAAACAGCAGAAAAACGCTGTGTGCATGTATGTTTTGGGGCTGAGTCAGGTAAGAATTGATTCTCAATACATTCTCTCAGCCCCAGTTAAAGTAAACATGTTACTCTATTACAGAAAAAAATGTACATGAAATATAGTCTTTTTTATCAGTATTATAAAACTTAAGTCTTTGCAGCCTTCATTGCCTGCAAGATCTTCATTGCCAGTAAGATTTTCATTGGCATAAAAATTAGAGAGGAAAAAAAAGGGTACTGGACTCACCCCTGTGGGGGTAATAGACTTTGTGCTAGGTTGTGGCTGACTATGCACATGTGGCACCTTTTTGTTACAGTGTGGAGGTTACACACTGTCCCAGTCCTTGTATTCTTTAAGTGGCAGGAAGGGAAATTCTAGCCTACCATAAGATTACCTGAAACGATTTTGGAGAGTTGGCATCATGGCCATTCCATGCCTTCCACTGGATCTGAATCAACTGATGGAGAGCACACCTTGTATCAGTTAAAGCCTGCACTGGCATGTGCTCTCCCAATGAAAAGAATTATGGAAGAATTCTTGGTGAGTCAGAGATCTTCTATGCCCTACTCACCAGTGAGTGCATATACTGGATTAACACCCACAACATGGTTTTCTATTAATTAGAATAATAAGAACTAACACTTTTCTCTCTTTCCTGCCAAGGAACTACTGTAGTAAAACCAACTCTTCTCTCTAAAATTGTATTCCATTGTTTTTCTATTAGCTATGTACTATACAGCTGGTTTTCTCACAGCAATACGCTCTTGAATTATATGATTGGTTAATAACCTAGCCAAGAAATGCAGTTCTAAATGGCTGCACTGTGCTTTGAAGTATAAACTGACTTTAAAATAGATAATATTAATACTAAGTAGCATAAACAGGACTCTATGATTCTCTCCAGTGCCAGAGGTGAAAAAAATATACAGTTTCTAGCATGCTCTATTGTTTCAAAATTAGTCCTAAAATGGAATTTCAAGATACAACTTACTATAATACTTACGCAGCTTTAAAAAGATATAGGTGAACAGAAAACAACTTTATTAATATTAACCTATAATTTATCTGAAGCCAAAAATAGTTTAATCAAATATTCAAGACAAAATGTAAGCCTTGTGGTCTGAAGCTTACAGAGTAAGAAGCTCTCAACATCCATCTGTTGGTGAACAGGAGGACATATAGCTACAGAGAGAGAGCTGTATTTGCATACATTTTCTAGCCAGAATCCTCCGTGACACTTTGGGAAGCACCATAACTGTACACAAATGCAGAATTGGTGCTGTAATGGAGCTAAACAAAGAGTGGAAAAAAGGGGCCTTAATATATGGCAAGGAGTCTGATCAAGGGTTTTACATGCTACTGGTCCCCCCTCTGCTAAGGCCCCTGTGCTGTGGGGAAATCACCACAAGAGGTAACAGACTGAGGTCTTCTCTGCAAGAGCTGTTGCAGAGGGCTTCACAACAAGAGGTGAGGCAGAAGAGGTGCCTCAGTTGGGTACAATGCAGAGAGGGCTCTTTGCTGAAACCACAGAGGACATCAGCCGACTTGAGTCAACTTTGCCGAGTCCCCTCCTACTCAGCCACTAAATAAAGCTGAAATCACTTTTGCTGGGTCAAGTGGTACAGCCTCAGCACAGGACCAGACAGAGCTTCCCAAGGAGACATCCCCACCTGAGAGTATTTCTGATAAAGTTTTCCTCAGTACTTGTGAGTGGAAAATATTGTCTATTAAGAGCACCCAAGTGAGATATTTAGTGATCTCAGAAATTCGGTGTGGGGGTTCAAGCTGGTGGTGTTTGTTTAATTTTAACAAACACCTCTAGCTATCTGAATCTGGCCCTTGGGTCTGCTGATAGCATCTGGCAGATGGTTACAGAAACTTCTAAGAGTTGAGGTACTAAATACATGAACAATGAAATTCGTACACCACTCTTGCAAAAATCCCACGGAATTGGTCTTTGTGCAAAGAACTTCACAGGATTCTGGGAAGCTGGAACTATCCTCATTAGCCCCTAACTCCAAACACACACGGCCAAGTCTCAGGGCTGTAATGCAGGCCCTCTGCAGCTCCTATTCCGGCCTGTATGCTGGAACATTTTCCCACACTGTCTTGTGCCAGCATGTTTTAATGTGGAGATTATTATTCTTTTGTTTCCTACATAGCCAAACAGTTAATTTCTTCTAGCTGCTTTTAATTCTCTCATCTTTCTTGTGTACACTGTTCCATTTTCTACCTCAGCAGTGATTACAAAAGGTCACGGTGGGGATGGCCAGTCAACAATGGCAGAGCATTTTTCAAAGATAACTTCTTGCCTCCTCTTGAGAAACACATTTACACCTTTTCAAAGGGAAATTCAAGAACCAGTCCAGGGGCTTGCTGTAAGAACATCGAAAGAATACCATCTTTAACACATGCCTACCCATGCATTGTTCCCAGGCACTCGGGGGCCTTGTGAAGATGACTGAACCTGAACTCATTAATGAGGCAAAACTCCTATTGTAGTCAGTAGGAATTTTGCCAGAATACAGGCAGTACAAACAACCCTGAGATTGCAAAGTAAAGATGATGGCTACTCATACTACAACTATGTCTTGTTGGCCAGTCAAGGAATGGCAATGATGGCCTTACAAAAGCTTGCTTGCCTACCGTCCCTGCTGCAAGATGAACACGAAAGGATATTCAACAGGTTAACATGGTGAAACAATGCATCTTAGAGCAGACGTGTGATAACTAGTCCCAATCCTGAGGAGTTTTTTAGACCAGCTTTTGGGGTTAACAAGAACACTAACATGCTTGAGTAGTGCATAATGTCTACAAACGAACACAACAATTCAAAATTTACAAAGTATTTCAAAGAGAGACAAACTATATTTTCTGTGTAGATTTTAATTCAACATTTCTTAACTATTTTTAGGGTCTAGGTTATTAGATGACTGGAAGCTTTCCTTTGAATTTATGAAAAGGTGCATGTGTGGGGAAGAGAGAGTTATATATAAAGTTGCAAAATGCTTTGTATTATATAATCTTTTTTTTTTTTAAAAAAAGAAATCAATAAAAATCAAATACAGAAAAAGCCTTGTTTTGAGAAGGAAACTATGCATGACTGAGATTTCAATGAAGTTTTTATTTGCCCATGTGAATGTTTTCTTTCATAGTAGAGTTCTTTGAAATTGGAACAATTAAATCAGTTCCAATCCCCCCCCCAAAAAAACGAGCCAACCAAGTAACAAAATTGATTATCTGTCCCTATTTTAATAGTATTTTACAACTCAGCTGATCAATGATTAACAGAAGATTTCCTTTGGAAAATGAAATGGGTTTATGTTTATGAAATGGGAGGACTTAGTCCCTACCTGATGACTACAGTAATTCCTATTAACAGCAATAAGAAATATTTATCAGTGGAAAGTTGATCATTTTAACACTTTGTTAATGATCATAGGGTAGGTCCAGACTACAGCCGGGATCGACACTCTGAGATCGATCCACTGGCGATCGATTTAGCGGGTCTAGTGAAGACCCGCCAAATCAACAGCAGATCACTCTCCAGTCCTTCCCTGTAATCTACACCCTCGACCAGAAGAGTAACGTCAGTTGATGGGAGAGTTTCTCCTGTCAACCTCCCACAGTGTAGACCCTGTGGTAACTCAATCTAAGGTATGTTGACTCCAACTATGTTATTCACGTAGCTGGAGTTGCGTTGTATAGGTTGCCTTACCACAGTAGTGTAGACATAGCCTGAGCTTTAACAAAGCCATGTGATTCCTGCAGACATGTCTGCATATTAGCTACACAGGAAAATTTCTTGACTATTTACATCTACTGACTCCAAAGGAATGCACAGATATCTTACAGGTAAGAGGATTTAGCCTGATGCACAGCCATTCAGAATTGTAAATAACACTCTATACTAGCTTCAGTTTCCTGTAGAAATTCCAGCTTGGATAATTACATTCTGCTTTCTTGCCCCCCGCCCCTTAGAGTTTGTTACGTTATTCCTCACTTCCTGTATAGAACAGTGGATAGTATGCAGCATGCTTTTAGGATCTGATCCTGCTCCCACTGAGGTAAGTGGCAAATGCACTTTAAGGGTCAGATCCTGCACAGTTTTAAGCTAAAGTGCTACCACATTTAGAGGGGTCTAAATTTCCATGACTACCGTAATCCCTCTTGTGTATGATTTTGTTACATTTGTAAGAATGCTTTGGGGTCCTTCCAGATGAAGGGCATTAGCTAAAAAAGAAAGGAGCAAGTTCAGTGCTGATTTGCACTCCCACTCAATTCCACAGGGACAGATTCTGATGGCAGCACCAGATATTAAATCCAAAAGAAATCTATTTATTTAAACTACTAATTTAGCCATTGACTTCCTGAATGTGTTATAAACTGACCTTGAATTCGTCCCAAGATGCTTTGTATTACAATTAAATGAAATAAAGTTACTAGCTTCATTCCATAAATTTTACAGGGCACACTACAAAAAATGGAGAAGGAAAATTATGTATACCTGAAGGGTGGGCAAGTTGTATGTATGTGTGAGATGGAATGATATTGAGTTTTGCGTTTGATTATACAGCAAATCCACATCTTCCTACATCTGATAGAAAGATTCAAAATGAAGGGGATTATTTGGTTCAGAACTTTCCACTCTTTTGGAAAATGTATTTGACAATAAATAAAAATGCCCTAGGGTGTACAATGTATCTGGAGCTAACTCTAATTCATAGGAACATTGATTTAGTAATCCTACCACAAAATACACTAATTTACTGTCTATGTTTGAAATACAGAACTCTTGCTTCAGTTGTGTCCCAGAATTTCAATATTAAGGACAATGGCTTGAACTTAGATCTGTTCAAAGCTAAAAAATATCCATTAAGTTGGCTTTAGTAAAATTCTCATATCTATTTAAAATGTATATATGTATGTATATATATATATATATATGCAATAATGAAGGTAGGAATCATACATTTCCTTTTTGCTAACTTAACTTATTTGCACTATGATCAGGTTAGTGTATGTAAGTAAGCAATTATTATATTATAAACAATTTATGGCAAGATACATCGTTACCTTGAATTACATTCTAATATTTAAAATACTTTCTTAACTGAGATGCTATCCTCCCTTACTAGTTTTCATTTGTAACTATACTTCAGATGTCTGCATTCAAACACAAAATTAGAGCTACAGCTTGATCTAATTAGAAAATAGTGAATTTAGTCAAGTAAAATGGCTAAAAAAATACATTTTCCTAATGATTTACCCGTCCCTTGTCTCCGTGCTTATAATCAGTGGAACTTTGCTTATGTGAGGACCAAAGAAAAGCAGAGGGTCCAGTTACACCACAGAAATTTGCATCTTCAAGACCTACTCCCTTTCCTGGGCACCCTGAAAGGCTCTCACCGAGTAGATGCGGCTGGAATGAGCATCTAGACTTGAGTGTATGTACAAACAGACCTCAACTATTGGAAATTTGTCTCTCAGTAATCTAAATTTCAAATTAAAACAGCCATTGCTTTTCTGTGCATTAGCAACAGAATGATTTTGCTAGATTATATACAACAGTTTACTGTTTATGTGAACTTACAAAGAAATGTGACAAAATCGGTTAAAATAAGGATGCCATGTGTTACTTTTTTATGATCAGCTCCTTAAGTGAGATTTGATGAACTGCCATGGCCAACAGCTCTAAAAAGGCATTGCAGATGAAAAGAGGTGTGGGAAGGGTATGACAGTTCTCCCAGAAAGAGTGAGGCTGTCTTTCATCTGTTGTTATATATTACAACTACTGGTAAGGCAGGTGAACAGACTAGATACTACATTAAAATATCTTCTCTGTTTTATCAGTTATGTATGAAATACTGTAGCAATGGTTCCACAGAATCAAGAAGTCAAGAAAAACTGAGTATGAAACCCCTACTGTTGTCCCTAGTCAAAAAAAACATACTTGCTTTTTAATACCAAATCCCTAAATATATATGTATATATATATATAGCCAAACAACAGAATTTAGCATACATGAAGCAACACATGCATACATACTAGTATTTACAGTGGAAGATGAACAATTTAATAACCTCTGATTAGTTTTAATTGTAGCTTTATCTTTACATTGTCTTGAGATTCATGTTCTATTCTATTAACCATTTTGTTTTCATTTTAAAGTGAAAAAATGGAAATAAAACTACTAATATCTTAATTAACAGAACTGAAATTGAAAAATAAAATCTGTTCTGGTGGGGTGACTGCTGTGGATAATTCATTCTGGAAAAGAAAAGCACAATAAGCTTAATGGCTAATACCAACACTGCAGTAGCATGAGTAATTTTGCCTTTCCTATGTTATGGAGGAGCAAGAAACACTACAGCGGTAGTGTTGAGACAATGTGTGTGAGGGGAAATGGAGACAGAGTCAACCATGCTAGAATCAGGTCAGGCACTTCCATACATTCAATATTACTCCTAGATCAGTATTGAATGCTTGCTCTTCTTTAAACTTATTTTAGGATATGATGTCCTAATTATGTGAACAGGCAATATACACAGGAATCTTATTTGTTCACAAATATTGTGCATGAAAATTTCATGCATCACTTTGAATATTTACCCCTAGGTGTTTTATTACAGCATGACATGGGAGAACAAGATATAGGGCCCAATTCTGTAGTCAATCTCAGAGCTAATGGGAGTTCAGACTCAGTAAAGATACCAAAATTGTGCTCAGTCCCAAATCCATCACTTGTTATCTGCAAGCAGACTGCTATGCCATGGAATGCCCTGCTGAAGTCAATGGAGCTTTGCAGTCGGTTGAAACATCGGGCCCTTAATTGTAATAGCTGCCTATAGATATAATTGAAGCCACTGCATATTTACTATCATAATTTACATATCATAACTACTAAAAGCTAAGTATTGGGAGATTTGTAAAGTCTGAATCATCATTACTTGACCAAAATAGCTCCCCCATCTGCTCCACCTCTGTTTTATTCCAAGTTCAAAATATATTTAAAATAATATTTAATAGATCAAAATATGCAATAATTGTAGCAGTAACAAATGTCTATTTAACTTTAGTTACTAAAAGCAAAAATCTAGTTGGTAAGACCATATCAGTTACTACAAATAGTTTATATTTCTTCATAGTAGTCAATTCTCCACTGTAATTATACAACAAAACTATCATTTGCAAATGACCTTACATAGAGAAGAAATATTTACTGTGTTCATTTCCCAGAGAATATTTGCTATACAAGATTTTAAACTAGTCCCAGGGCTTTGAAATATTGATTTAGAATATTTAAAATATTGGTAAAATTGCTGCTATGATTGGATGTTATTTATCAGGGGAAAAAAGTGATTGAAAGTTTTAAGTAATCCTACTAATAATGATTTCAATGAATGTCAAGAAAATTCCTTAATCATAAAAGAGCAAGCTTTTAATCAGTGTCCTTCCAAAATAAGCTGAAATTACTATGATATACATCTCTTGCTCTGAAAGACAGTCTATTTTTCCAGTAGTACTAGCGGTAGGGATGTTTCATTGTTTCACTCCCCTTTGCTGCAATTTGTTGCAAAGACCAGTGTTTAAAGATATTCTCAAAACAAAATTTACAAGATACACAAGGGAGTTTTGCTTTGCAAAGTCCTTTGATGGATGGATTCAGATGATTCTTGAGGGTCAACTGGCAAGCAGAGTCTGAGATTTATATTTTAGGTACCAAAAAATTGAATGGTTGTAAATATCCTCTCCATGGCCTCCCTGGTTTAAATTGGTTGGTGACAGAAGCATTCACAGCTCCAGCTCCATAAATGGACTTAGGCTCTTCAACACTCACTTTAACTGCCTAAGTCCAAAACCCCTCCTTAGTTTCTGCCTAACTCTAGAAGCCCCTAAACTCCCTAGGTGCCTAACTATTCTTTGTAAAAGTCCCCTAAGAGTCTAAATTTTTGCCTCTGGGTATAGAATAATAGAATATCCTGGTTGGAAGAGAACTCAGGAGGTCATCTAGACCAGCCCCCTGCTCAAAGCAGAACCAATCCCTAACTAAATCTTCCCAGCCAGGGCTTTGTCAAGCCTGACCTTAAAAACCTCTAATGAAGGAGATTCCACAATCTTCCTAGGTAACCCATTCCAGTGCTTCACCACTGCTGCCTTAATCTAGGCACCTAGAGACCTATCTCACTTCTAAACTCCAGTAGGATCCTCAAACCTGGTACAAATAGATGTTTGCCCAGCCATCTTAGGTTGACTTACCTGCATGTCCTCATGGCGGTAAGTTGACCACTGTTGCTCCCCTGTCGACTTTGCTCCCCTGTGTCTACACTAGACACAATAAATTGTTCCCGATAGATCGATCATTACCCGCCAATCTGGCGGGTAGTGTAGACTTGGCCTTAGTTAGGCCAGGGTCAGCTAGTATCTAGTTCACTTCTGGCTCTTCTAGCTGAAGTGCATAGTTTGCACTCTCTCTTGGCTCTTTGTGTCCATCTGTGAAAAACTAATAGATTTGAGTATTTGAAGTTTCTCTGTCTTTGTTGCAGAATTTTTTCCAAGGTTTGTTTAGTTTCTAATGGAGTGCCCTGTTATGAAGCCGCCTTATACTCTATACTCAGCACTTTCTCGTAAGCCCACACTTGGATTCCTTCCCTTTTTGTTTATAAAAACACATTAACTGTTCCCCTTAGCCAAATACCTTGATATTTCAAATCAATCAGCCAATCAAATATCTTAGTGCAGTATCCATCAGAGATTGTCACTGAATTTTATTCCATTCTACATCTTGTCATCACTTAAAAGGACAAAGGTAAGTTTGCTCCTCATTTTCTTCAACAGCCGCTGTCCCTTCCTTCTTAACCTTTACATGCAGCCCAGGCCTGAGAATTTCACAAACAGTATTTATAATAATAATTTGGATAAAGTACACTTTTTAGAAAAAAACAACAACAAAAAAAAACAGATTTGTGAGTAAATGATTCCTTAGCAATATATGGTGCAAGGCTATCTACATATATAAATGAAGGCAAAATCACTTATGGTGACTTGGAAGTGACATTCACTGCACCTAGCTACTGGCTCAGTTATCTGCATTTGTAATTTTGCTGGAGTCCAGGTTAAGAGGATCTTCAATATTTGGGCCATCCTGATTATCTCTTAGTGACAGCTAGTTTTGTTAAAGATGTACTACTTTAGGTTGGTTTCTTTTGCTGGTCTGTAAAACAAATGGGTTTACTCTGCACAAAAATGATAATAAGGTGATTTCAATAAAGACAACAGTGTAAATTATCTCATTTCATCTGTCCTACACAATGTTTTGCTCATCCAGTAAATGCCAAAACAATCAACCTGTCCCACAATATTTGTACCACAATATCCTTTTATGCTCCATTTCCTATGAATTGTTATTATTTATTGGTGATGTTAATTACACTAGAGGTAGGTACTGCAAATACATGTATACATATTGCTACTATTAACATACTTAACTCTCTCCACTCATTTTTTAAATGAAAAGTTAACAGGCATATACTATAACACATGGTTCATCAAATGTAATGCAATATTGTTAGGAAATCATACTTAAAACAATTTCCAGGAATGTAGTGACTATTATCATGCATAAGCTCTTGCAAATGGCATGAGCATTCATAAATAAATGGAAAGTTAAGGATGTTACCATGCCTGTATTACTGTGAATATTCTTTGAAGAGTACATGTGATACATTTAAAGTGCGTGAACGCCCAAACTCAAAATGAAGATAGCAAAGAAAGGAAATGAAGAACAAAGAACAACAACAACAAGAGAAGTTAATGATTGGTTGTTTTTTTTTAAAGCACTACTCTTGTTATATAAATGATTCACATCCTAGTCAAAGCCCCTGAGCTGGGTATGTACTATTGTGAATTGTCATGGGTCTTTGTGCATACACAGTGGGTCTATCCATATGGAACCCAGAACAGTAAAAGAAGATAATAGCATTTTGCCACACTACCGATTTGATCCCAACCTGCTTGTAGATGCGGCCCAAATCGACTCCTCCCTGCTCGCCCCCTGGCAAAAGATCACCGCCCTCAATACCTTCCTGATCCCCCACATCTCCTTTGTCCTTAGGGGATCGGCCGTAGCCAAGGTGCCCCTGAACAAGGCCGATAGCACCATCAGACAGCTGGTGAAGAAATGGCTCTACTTTCCACAGAGGGCCAGCGCCGACATCGTCTACATCTCCCACAGGCAGGGTGGTGCCAACGTACCCCGTATGGGTGACCTGTGCGACATGGCGGTGATCACCCACGCCTTCCGCCTCCTGACGTTCCCGGACCCAATGGTGAGGAGCATCGTGGAGGAAGCCGTACGGAATGCCGTCAGGAAACGAATCATCAGGACCCCCTCTGAGCAGGACATCGCCACCTACCTCAGCGGCTCCATGGAAGCCGAATTTGGGAGAGAGGGGGGAGACCTATCCTCTCTCTGGACCCGTGCCCGTAACGCCTCGAGACGTCTAGGGAAGAGGATCGGCTGCTGCTGGAGTTGGTGCGAGGAGCACCGGGAGCTGGGAATACTAGTGCCCCGCATAAAGACCCCGGACCACACCATCATCACCCCAACCACCAGAACGATGCTGGAAAGGACCCTGAAAGACACCATCTGCTTCTACTACGCCGAGAACCTGAAGCGGAAGCCAGACCAGGGCATGGTGTTTGAGGTGTCCAGCAAGTGGGACGCCAGCAACCACTTCCTCTACGGGGGAAGCTTCACCAGGTTCGCTGACTGGCGGTTCATCCACCGGGCCCGACTCAACTGTGTTCCCATCAATGGAGCCATCCGCCATGGCAATCGGGACAAGCGCTGCAGGAGGTGCGGCTACGCCAACGAGACATTGCCCCATGTCCTGTGTGGATGCAAGCCGCACTCCAGAGCCTGGCAGCACCACCACAATGCCATCCAGAACCGACTGGCGAAAGCCATCCCACTGTCCCTGGGGAAGATCTCCGTCAACTCCGCCATCCCCGGGACAGACAGCCGACTGCGACCCGACATCATCGTGACCAACGCAGAGACGAAAAAGGTCCTCATAGTGGACGTCACGGTGCCATTCGAAAACCGGTCACCGGCCTTCCATGAGGCCCGAGCTCGGAAGGCACTGAAGTACACCCCGCTGGCTGACACCCTGAGAGCGCAGGGCTATGAGGTGCAGCTCCACGCCCTAGTTGTAGGAGCCCTGGGCGCATGGGACCCCTGCAACGAGCCGGTACTGAGAGCGTGCAGCATTGGTCGGCGCTACGCCCCGGCTCATGAGACAGCTCATGGTGTCCGATATCATCAGGTGGTCCAGAGACATATACACGGAACACATCACGGGACATTGCCAGTACCAGGTCGAGTAGCCGAGACCGATGACCAGGGAAACAACCCCCCCCCCTTCCCTGACAAACAGAGGGACGCACCCCACCCACGTACTTATTGCCTGCATCACCACTGACTCGGACTTTCACTACACCCATGGGTGGCGTACCCGAACACACCTATAGACTGACGCTTTAAAAAACTCCCACACCCCAATCTGGATCTATGCTGGATATGTGATATGCATGTGCCTTGTAAAACCTGTACCTACTACCTACAATCGCCCATAACTCCAGCCTGACTCCAGATGTCCAGTACCTTACCTCTCAATCTGTGTATGTTTTCATGTTGAACATTAGCTTTAATACAAATTTTAAATCTTTAGTATAATGGAAATATCTAGATTAGGCTGCAAAACTCCTCTTGATTTCATTAGAAACAAGACTGGATACAGTATGAAAAAGCGGAACTGGTAAATTATCAGGGAAGGAAGACTGCCTGATTTGATCATAAATATGAAATGTCATGTAAACTCTGTTTGAAGGGCCTATTTCTGTACCCAGGAAAATTTCCCACCAAATACATTCAACAAGAAAGGCCGGTCCACTGTTTGGGGAGCAAGCATAGGACTTGGGTTCTATTCCCTGTTCCACGGAGACTTCCTGTGTGACCTTGGGCAGCTCAGTCAGTTTCTTTGTACCTCAGTTCCCTATCTGTAACTTGGTTCAATAGCACTTCTGTGCATCACAGGGTGGTGGTGAAAACTGAGGTGCTCACATTCTACAGTGATTGAGTGCAAATAAGCTAAATAACAAACAGCTGGAGTCTGATCTTTTTACTCAGAATGAATAATTCCTTACTCCAACAATGAATAAAGTGCTTCTCTACATGAGTAAGGCCATCAGAATCTGGCCCTCAGAAAAGCTACAGTGTTTTTTTAAAAAGAACTGTTACACGTTCAAGGTAGGAAAAAGTAAGGAGTTTGTCAGTATTATTATTGGATGGTTTAACATATTGGGCAAGCCCAGCCAGTACAAATCAGCATAATATCATTGATTTTAATGGAGCAATACTGGATATATACCAGGTGAGGATCTTTCTTATTATTTTAAAAGGCTTGATGCTCATATTTTATCATTCCACATTGTATATGGAATGATTTTGAGATATAAATTTGGGGGAGGAACAGTGTTGTTGAATTTACACCTTTTCCTTTTATCATTCATTGGAGTGGGCTGAGAAGACAATGAAAAACTAAATTACAAAGAAAGTGCTTTATGTAGCATTTAACACTGGATGGTATTTTATGGTTCTTTTCCTCCATCGCTTTTTAAAGCTTTCATCTCAGGTTTTTATTTTATTTTATTTTTGTAGGAAGCAGATTATACATACTAGCAGTTAAAACAAGCTGAGTCAAAACACTGGAGACTAACTTTGCTTTAATCTAACAACTTGTAGTTTTTGAATAACTTGTTTTCAGTAGGTTTGAACAGCAGCATAAACATTAATAAAAACAAGATAATTTGATGAGAGAGAATGGGAACAGTGTAAGCTGTAACAAGAAATCTGAAAGCGGAACACACTGAGGAGAAGGAGTATTGGTACACAACTCTAGTTAATTTATCTCCATTGGCACATGGCAGAACATTTATCTCAGGGTAAATTCTTTCCCAGATGAAAGGATATTTCCTACTCAAAATCCAATTATTCTTTAACAGGATATTTAGGGATAGTGGTAACAACTGATTTCCATTCACACTGATGTACCACTGGCATTGTGTACATGAGCATAGGCAAATGAAGGAGCTAGATTACTGAGAAATACCAAAGTATATTATAGTCAAAGCTAGTTGAACACTTATACATCAAGTTGCCTGACATGCTTCATTATAAGGCCCTGTGTTTGGTTGTTTATAACTTTGCCAAATATTTAAATATTCTGTGTGAAATTTTCCATGCGGGGCTTCTGCCTCAGCCTAAATTATTTTTTGGAAAGCTTCAGCAAAAATGATTCTGAAAATAAGGTTAGGGGGAAAATACCTTGTTTTGATCAGGTTAAAAAATTCTTCCAATGTTTTCACTGAGAAGCTCTAACACCTCCATGCTTTGGAGTAGGAAATTAAGTTTTTCAAGGAGGCTGTCCTCGTGTCAGAGAACAAGAGAAACTGCCTAAATTTGGACAAGTTAGAAGCCACTGGAAAAAAAAATCACTAGAGGCTGGTTAGAATTTAGAAGCTAAAATCTCTCAAGATTCTGTCTGTACTGAGCATGTGCCAGTCTAGGTTATGCAGGGGCTATTCTCCGCAATTGCTGCTCCCAGGTGCTACAGGCCACTGTGATGCTGGGCATTAGAACTAAGGCAGGGGTCCAGTGGAAAAAATGTGATGTGATCACCTAATTAAAGAAAGTATCATAATGCATACCCACAAGGGGGAAGCATGAACTAAGATTGTACAGGCACCATTAATTGTGGCATTTCCTAACTTTTGAGAGCTTTTGACTTTGCAGTGATACTATTCTTTACATGACATACACTCTATGCTCAAACAGTTTGTCATATATTATAACAAAGAAGCATATATCAGTGATACAAATATTCAGTATTTTTAATATAGAATGTCCTTTATGTGTAACACAAGAAAAATATTACTAAAGAAAGTAAAGTTAATTCATTTATATACAACATGGAAATAAGCCTTTATAAACCTGATCATACTAGTTCTGAAATATAAATGTTTAACTAACACTTGGCAGTTCCAATCAAATGCTATAAAATACTCACACATCATTAAAATAAGAAGATTAGAATGAATCCTGAATAAGGGCCCAGTCCAACTCCCATTATGAATAACGGCAGGGTAAGCAGGTGGTGTTCCCATTATGCTCTTAGCATACTATGCACACACTGGATATTATCCAAATTTAGCTCTTCCAGAGAGTTTTCCTTAATTGTTCATTTAAATAACAACAAGCAAATCTCAGCTTGAATGTCCATGTTTTTAGTTTCTGCCTGGAGGACTTCTGACTCTGCAGCTAGTGATCTCTGCCCTAGAAAACATCTCAACCCTTTTATACTCTGGAGATAGATATACTACTACTCACCCCTTCTGGCTGCTATGAGGGGTCAACAAAATGGGCCCTATACAGGCCTTAGCAATTCTGTATTTCTTTCCTGCCCTGATGGCTTCACTCCTTGCTGGTGGAAGTCACCCAGGAGATGGGGCTTGCTGTCTAGAATTATGCTGACGAGTTATCTTAAGTGCCTACACACAAATGCAAGAAGCCTGGGAAACAAGCAGGGAGAACTCAAAGTTCTGGCACAGTCAAAGAACTATGATGTGATTGGAATAACAGAGACTTGGTGGGATAACTCACATGACTGGAGCACTGTCATGGATGGATATAAACTATTCAGGAAGGACAGGCAGGGTAGAAAGGGTAGAGGAGTTGTATTGTATGTAAGAGAACAGTATGACTGCTCAGAGATCTGGTATGAAACTGCAGAAAAACCTGAGTGTCTCTGGATTAAGTTTAGAAGTGTGAGCAACAAGGCTGATGTTGGGGTGGGAGTCTTCAATAGACCACCAGACCAGGGGGATGAGATGGATGAGGCTTTCTTCCAACAACTAAGAGAAGTTACTAGATCACAAGCCGTGGTTCTCATCAGAGATTTCAATCACCCAGATACCTGCTGGGAGAGCAATACAGCAGGGCACAGACAATCCAGGAAGTTTTTGGAAAGTGTAGGGGACAATTTCTTAGTGCAAGTGCTGGAGGAACCAACTAGGGGCAGAGCTTTTCTTGACCTGCTGCTCACAAACCATGAAGAATTAGTAGGGGATGCAAAAGTGGATGGGAACCTGGGAGGTAGTGACCATGAGATGGTCGAGTTCAGGAACCTGACAGGGAAAAAAGGAGAGCAGCAGAATACGGACCCTGGACTTCAGAAAAGCAGACTTTGACTCCCTCAGGGAACTGATGGGCAGGATCCTCTGGGAGATGAACATGAAGGAGAAAGGAATCCAGGAGAGCTGGCTGTATTTTAAAGAATACTTATTGAGGTTGCAGGAACAAACCATCCCAATATGTAGAAGGAATAGTAAATATGGCAGGCGACCAGTTTGGTTGAACAGTGAAATCCTTGCTAATCTTAAATGCAAAAAAGAAGTTTACAAGAAGTGGAAGATTGGGCAAATGACCAGGGAGGAATATAAAAATATTACTCAGGCATGAAGGAGTGAAATCAGGAAGGCTAAATCACACTTGCACTTGCAGTTAGCAAGGGATGTTAAAAGGGTAACAAGAAGGGTTTCTTTAGGTATGTTAGCAACAAGAAAAAAAGTCAAGGAAGGTGTGGGCCCCTGACTGAATGAGGGAGGCAATCTAGTGACAGAGGATGTGGAAAAAGCAAATGTACTCAATGCTTTTTTTGCCTCTGTCTTCACGAACGTGGTCAGCTCCCAGACTCCTGCACTGGGCAGCACAGCATGGGGAGGAGGTGACCAGCCCTTTGTGGAAAAAGAAGTGGTTCAGGGCTATTTAGAAAAGCTGGACGAGCACAAGTCCATGGGGCCGGATGCACTGCATCTGAGGGTGCTAAAGGAGTTGGCTGATGTAATTGCAGAGCCATTGGGCATTATCTTTGAAAACTCATGGCGATCAGGGGAGGTCCCAGATGACTAGGAAAAGGCTAATGTAGTGCCCATCTTTAAAAAAAGGAAGAAGGAGGATCCAGGGAACTATGGGCCAGTCAGCCTCACCTCAGTGCCTGGAAAAATCATGGAGCAGGTCCGCAAGGAATCAATCCTGAAGCACTTAGAGCAGAGGAAAGTGATCAGGAACAGTCAGCATGGATTCACCAAGGGCAAATCATGCCTGACTAACCGAATTGCCTTCTACAATGAGATAACTGGCTCTGTGGATGAGGGAAAAGCAGTGGATGTGCTATTCCTTGACTTTAGCAAAGCTTTTGATACAGTCTCCCACAATATTCTTGCCAGCAAGTTAAAGAAGTATGGTCTGGATGAATGGACCATAAGGTGGACAGAAAGCTGGCTGGATCGTCGGGCTCAACGGGTAGGGCTGATCAATGGCTCCATGCCTAGCTGACAGCTGGTATCAAGAGGCATGCCTCAAGGGTCAGTCCTGGGGCCAGTTTTATTCAATATCTTTATCAATGATCTGGAGGATGGTGTGGACTTCACCCTCAACAAGTTTGCAGATGACACTAAACTAGGAGGAGTGGTAGATACACCAGAGGGTAGGGATAGGATACAGAGGGACCTAGATAAATTAGAGGACTGGGCCAAAAGAAATTTGATGAGGTTCAACAAGGAGAAGTGCAGAGTCCTGCACTTAGGATGGAAGAATCCCATGCACTGCTACAGACTAGGGACCGAATGGCTAAGCAGCAGTTCTGCAGAAAAGGACCTAGGGGTTACAGTGGATGAGAAGCTGGATATGAGTCAACAGTGTGCCCTTGTTGCCAAGAAGGCTAATGGCACTTTGGGCTGCATAAGTAGGGGCATTGCCAGCAGATCAAGGGACAGGATTGTTCCCCTCTATTCTACATTGGTGAAGTAGGGGCATTGCCAGCAGATCAAGGGACAGGATTGTTCCCCTCTATTCAACATTGGTGAGGCCTCCTCTGGAGTATTGTGTCCAGTTTTGGGGCCCACACTACAAGAAGGATGTGGAAAAATTGGAAACAGTCCAGAGAAGGGCAACAAAAATTATTAGGGGTCTGGAGCGCATGACTTATGAGGAGAGGCTGAGAGAACTGGGATTGTTTCATCTACAGAAGAGAAGACAGGGGAGATTTGATAGCTGCTTTCAACTACCTGAAAGGGAGTTCTAAAGAGGATGGATCTAGACTGTTCTCAGTGGTACCAGATGACCGAACAAGGAGTAATGGTCTCAAGTTGCAGTTGGGAAGGTTTAGATTGAAAATTAGGAAAAACTTTTTCACTAGGAGGGTGAAGCATTGGAATGGGTTACCTAGAGAGGTGGTAGAATCACCTTCCTTAGAGGTTTTTAAGGTCCGGCTAGACAAAGCCCTGGATGGGATGATTTAGTTGGGGATTGGTCCTTCTTTAAGCAGGGGGTTGGACTAGATGACCTCCAGAGGTCCCTCCCAACCCTAATATTCTATGATTCTATTATAGTCTAATTTTAGGAGGGGAACCAAGCCACAATGAGTAACCATCCCTTGACTTAATTTCTGCAGACCCACAGAGCAGTGTGCTCAGAGGAAGGCTTAAGTAGGTCAGTTGGATAGGAAAGACCATGCTGCAGAGCTGATGCTGCTAATCATCTTCCCTCTCAAGCTCAGTTGTAAAAGGAGAGTGAAACTGGTCACTATCCCCTCTACTTAGATCGCAGCAGAAAGGACACATGGATTTAGCATAGAGGGTCCAATCATCGATGCTGTCACTACATACACATGCAGTATTTAACTACACCATAACACAACTGCCCTGTTATCAAAGTAATTATATACATCTCATCACTGTGGAATGTCAGGGGTGGCCTCCAGACTTGAATCCCAGAAATGCTTACTCTCCCTGGTGCAGAGTTGAGTTGTGGTACAGGAGAAAATCTAATGTACAGACCCTGAGGAAGGAGAGTGCAAAGATCAATTTTTTTAGGCTATATTCAGCACAGATCTGAACCAGAATCTGAAGATATATTGGACAGTGCTTTGGGAATGCCTAAAGGCAATGCAGCACCTCTTGTTATGAAAAAAGATATTCATTAGTATTTAATGTGTTCTTAATTGGTCAAAATAGATGTGATTGTTTAGTGGATTCTTTGGTGAGTAATTAAATACACTTCTGGGAAATTCAATAACATGCCAGAATGTAGTCTGAAGCTGTAAATTTTCTGAACTTATTGGAAGATATAGGGAGGAGATAAGGTACTACTGATAAATCCTCAACGCTGCTACAAAACCAGAGTCAGATGTCAGAACCTATAAACTTCCAGAGACTGCACCTCAGACTAATGTTTTTTGGTGCACCGTCATGAATTATTTCTGCTGTGCAATTTTGTCTCCTTGCGCACACCATGAGGACTGAACAGATTCTTGTGGGTACACAACAGTAGGCTTGCATCTGTGATGAAGCTCTCCAGGGATCCTCTGCAATTCTGCTGTAAATTCAAACACATGGTGCTAGTCCCTGAGGGCAGTGGATGCCTCACCAAAATAGAAGACTAAGAGGTTTCTCAAAACATAAAAATGAGTGCTGACTTGGTACCTGTAACATAATGCTACCACTAATTGTCATGCACTAGATAAAATCATTAACCCTGCACTTTGCACTGGTACCACAGTATGACATTTAATCCTTCACATACACATTATCTGGCTTTTAAATTATTATTTTTACCCACTTTTATTTGCAAAGAACTAGGGAATTAATTACATATAAATGGTGAAGGCTCCCAAAGGAGATTTAAGCTCAGCATTGCAATGCCTGACTTTAGGCACCCTGCCACCTAGACGAATCCTCCACCCTGAGTTTAGGGCCCAGGCCGTCTATTCAAGGTGTGGGGAGATTCCAGTCCCTAAAAATGGGATTCACAAAAGCAAGTGAACTGAGTAGGGTGCTGCCTAAGTTAACCAGAAGGATGTGTCAAGGAGAAGGGTGTGGCTCAAAGAGACTGAAGGGTCTAACTCTGGGCCAGAGGGAGGTATTTATCTCTGCTTGGAATGCTTAGCCAGGACTGCTCTCTTGGAGTTAAGAATCAGGGTGGTAGCCGTGTTAGTCTGGAATAGCAGAGTTAACAAAGTCCTGTGGCACCTTAAAGACTAACTATAAAGTTTTGAAGCATGAGCTTTCGTGGGCTAATACCCACTTCGTCCGACGAAGTGGGTATTAGCCCACGAAAGCTCATGCTTCAAAACTTTATAGTTAGTCTTTAAGGTGCCACAGGACTTTGTTAACTCTTGGAGTTAGGCACCTAAACCCAGTCAGCCCTTTTTCACAAACAGTAGTGCTGGTGCAGCTGCCATTCCTCGCTTGTATCCTATATCCCTATGTTTAGAACAGTTATGTAAGATGTGGGGGACCTGGAGTCAAATCCCCACTTTGCCTGATGTGAAGAAGGGCCTTGAACCCAGGTTTTCAACAGTAGTGCTCTCACCGTTGGGCTATAGAGTATTCACGGGGTGAGGAAGGGGTTTCCATCTTGCCTTTTGAAACTGTTCCACTTTGTATGAAATAATTAAATATTCATGGGTCCAGAGAGAGTGACCTAGTCTCTATAGCTTAGATGATCCAGTCTTCTTGCTCCTATAGCTCTTTTTTTATGTTGGGTTTCATCCTATCCTCAGATGCATAGAGAAGCACCATGATCAAGGGAGTGAAAAGGCAAACTTTTAGCCTCTGTTGCATACCAACCCTTACCTGTTGCAATCTGTGCATTTGACTGTATCAGAGGATCTGACCCAATGGCTGTTTGCAGTCATTGGTTCTAATCTAGCCTAATTTAGGGATTTTAAAAAAACATCGTACTGACCTAGTTGAGAATAATCATTTTATCAATTACGTAAAAGCCACCTGACAATAGACTGTGGGGGTCATCTGAATTCTGAGTAGCATGGACTAATAGATGTAGCTCCCATTATTTTAAAAAGTATAGTGAAGAATCCAATGGCACAGACTTGCATTAAAAATGGAAAAGGAATGATGTGGGATTGCACAAGATATACAACTATAAAATATGTCACTCTGAATATAAACACAGGGATTTAATACAAAGCAAAACAATAATGAATAGATTTCTCCCAATAACTTTTGAAACTTTAGGCTTCAAATTTGCCTTTATGATGTTCTTACATGTATAATGTTTATAACAGGGATATGTGCGCCAAAAATACAATTTATTTCATTTTATATAAAAGTGATCTTTAATCAGAAATATAATGAAATCTGTATTTCAAGGAATCGTTCTATTTTGCAGCTGTTAAACTCAGAGACCAAGTTTTTCAAACTGTGTGTACCAAAGCTCTGACTTGTATATACACATTGGGTGAATAAGTGTGCACAAAAAAGTGCACACATCTGTAAAAATAGGAGTTTGATGTTTTTGGACACAAAATATTTGAGAAAGGAGACACAAACCACAATACTTCACATTATCTGAGAAAGAACAAAATACATGTTGATCCAGTTAGGAATTTGCAAGGTAACATTTACACTTCATTAATTGGAACACCCCCCAGATATGTATTTAATAAAACACCTGCTACAGGCCTGTAACATGTTTTCCTAAAGCCTTAATATGAACAAGCTGCAAGTGTTTACATTTTCTAGTGAGACTTACAGACTGAGCAGCCTGAAGATGATGGAAATATGAAGGCACATAAGGACACTTTTGGAAGTTTGAAGATTAATGGATTGTTATGGTGCAGAGCAGCTAGCACACTTGAACTCAAGTAGTGGATAATTTCTTCCAGGAGAGAAATGAGTGGACTGAAGACTCATGATTAATAACTAGCCTAATCTACTTTTATTTATAAATGAATCATTCCTGTGCAGAGTTTTTTTAACTCAGTGGGATTTAACAGTAAAGCAAGATAATTTGTGTTTGAATGCAGAGGCTGACAGCAAAGATTTCTCTCACTACATGCACTCAGACAGTCTTCTGTCACATCAAAGCTCAGAGTCCCTTTCCATATGTAATCTTCATCTCTCACCCAGAGAGAGTCCCTAGTTCTCAGAGCTGAAAATGCCCAGGCTCTTAAACTAGTTTTCGTAATGCAAGATAACATTTGAAAAACTATTATGCCACATTCATAATACTTTTCAAATATTATATCCTCATCCAGCACAGCTAACCATGCCTAGGGTTACTAGAGTTGGAATGTTTAAAATCAGTTTGAGAAGAAGACATTCTTCACTATAGACAATTACTGATTTGTTGTACTGTGGACTGCAGAGAAGAATTATTATTTTTTGAGTGGGGTTGAAGGAAAGCACTATAGGCTTTAATGAGCTGTGCACAAGGGAAATGGAGATGAGTAGAGGATCCCCTATTATAAGAAACCTCCCATGTCTCCCTATTCTGAAAAGGTCCTACTAAATAGGTATATAGTTTGTCCTGTCTCCAATGAGTGGCTCTGCTGTAGCTTTTCAATATTGTTTTACTTCATTTCACAAAGTTTTCTTTAGTGACAGGACTCCAGTAAAGTGTTCAGCAGAAAGATCTAAATGTCTGCCCACTTTGGGGTAGTGACTGACTATAATCTTAATGTAGATTACAAATGTAGACAGAGATTCTGATCAGTATAATTCCTAATGCAGAGGCAACCTTATTGTCACTTTCTGATTTTGAATGTTTTGCTTTGTGTATTGCTAATTTTTTTTTTAATGTAGGAGTTTTGCTTGTTTAGTATGGAACAAAAAATGTAATACGACCTTAATGTCATTACTTAGTTCTTTGAAAAAAAATAAATTTAAATGAACCTTCCAGATAGGCAGATAATTTGGAGATTCTTGGACTCAAACATTCATTTACAAACGTTCACTTTTTAATTTTAATACACAGAAACATCTATTAGTGCAGCTAGGAAATGCCTTCTATTCAACACAGACCCTTTCTTCTCCTAGCAGAAAGGTGAGGAACTCCTCTGGCTGGGGAACTGAAATAGGGTACGGAAATGAACACTTTCATTCTGAGGTGGCCTTTTATGTGACTCAATAAGCAAAATGTGTTCAAACTTCAGTGTTGTTTTAAAATAGTGTTACCAGCAGCTACACAAAGAAGACTGGTGATTAACTCAAATATGCTACTTGGCATCTTCAGCATAAACACAGGGTTTTTGCTGCCATATGGGTGATAATTTATAATCCTAAATTTTTTACATTATGCTTCCTTCAGCTTGACATGGTTAGATGATACCAGATGATTCACTGAAGAAGACATATTCTGTTTCTCAGACTGAGGAACCAAAAACATCTCTATGTTTTATTAGCTGAAGTATCATGAAGATGTAGAACAACAAAAAGCTGCACATTATAGTGAATCACCCAAGGGCTCACAATGAATTATAGTGCTAACCTCGAGGATACCTTATCATGTCTGCATAAAACAGGAGATTGCCTAACGGAGGCAGTATTCATGAAGGTTTCAAAATGCAGTCATCTGCATTAATGGCCCTCATCAACAGGCTTCTGTTCAGCAGAAAATGTCCTAGTACACTGCTGAGAATACGTTCTTCTGTCTCATTGAGAAATGAACAATGTATAGCCATATGTTGAAACCCAAACTCATCTTTTTCATCTTCAGAAATACTAAACAAAAACTATTTTAGTACTTGAAGGAAAACAAAACCCAAAAGAGTTAACAGCCCACATATATTATCAACAGGACAATCCCATGACAGATGTAGAAGCAAAACCCTCAGGAACCAGTACACAGTATCTGTGCAAGAGGTCTGCCAAAAGCCAGATACTGCTGTTAGAAAATTATCTTTCACATCTGGTAATGGCTTGGGGAGGAGAGTAGGAACAGGACCTGTCCCTATCATATTAGAAGGGGGGGAGGTGAGGGAGAAGGAAAGAAAGAAAGAAATGAAAAGTGACAGAGTGAGAAAATGTCACATTTCTCTCATAAATAATTTAAAATAATATTTTAAAAGTAGTCCAAATACAAATATTTCATACTTCATTAAAGGGAAAAAGTAATTTTGAGGAACTAAATCCATTCAAAGATTCTTATTCTGAGTGCCTTATACGTAAATGCCAGAATTAGAATATTTCCCTTTCCCATGACAGAGCTGTGCATGTTATTTGATACATAATCCCATGAGCTTTTATTCTGCAACCACAATATGCATGAGATTCAGATGGGTTAGTACTGGGGGAAGTGAAGCAGTGATGAGGAAGCACAGCAAGTGTTATTCATGACACTAATTAGGTTGCATTTTAAAAGATGCTTTTTCTATGTTTTATATCTTTCTTTGGAACTGTGTAAAAATCATTATGAAAAATTGAGGAATTTTTGGATGGATTCCATATTTCCTTGTTTTCTGTATTTCCTTGCTTTTAGACATTTGGACATATGCACAGGAGGAGTGGTTGGGGAATATGCATATACAAATGGGTTTAATTTTGAAAGCAAGCTACAATTAATTCTTCTCTCTGACCCCAAATTATACTAAAATTCTGTTATTTGTGGAAGCATCATTTTCTAAATGGAGATGATGAATTTTGGCTTCACATCTAATTTAGATACATTTATAATTAATTTTCCACATTTTCCTTCCTAACCTTTTGTTCTGAGAAAGCCAAACTGTTACTGCAATATAATTATTAAGTAAAAGTGTCTGTATTCATTATTTCCTGTGAAAACAATCAAAGTTATTACCCATTTTAACCCCACAGATTATCATTCTAAACATTGCCTTGGAATAGATTATTCTGCTGTACAATACTCTGATGTGGACTTATTTTCAATATCCACATTAAATAAAGGAACAGTCACTGACAACCTATGTTGAATAATTTTACATAAACTAAAGAATTCCATCATGTTAAGATGGAAGGGTGTGGGGAGCCCAAATCAAGCCCCAACATATACCTACGTAACTGCTTGGATTAAAAGAAGACTTAAACCTCTAAAAGAGGCATTTATAAATCTCTCCTTTTTTCCCTTATATGAGACTTCTTGCCATCATTTCTACCAGCAGTTAGGTCTTAGCATTTAACATTTACAGAAGCTGACAAGCTTAGCAAATTCTTTTGGCTCTGGGTACTCATCTGTCATGAAAATCAGCTTGCTTTTTTTTTTTTTTTAAATGTAACTGGTAGTAAATGGAACTCCTTATCTTAATACATGAAATTAGGAAGAAATGTTAGGGAACACAGCCGGTTTGAACTGAGGAATTGGGGAGACTCTAGTCAGAGTCTGCTATTTATGAGAAATGAAAATTCAGATTTAGGGGGTTCCTCAGACTTTTTTGGGGGTAAAGGAGTTATAAAAGAATTTTAATATACTGGTTGTTTTGGGTTGTGCTATATTCAAGGGAAACTATAAGAGTATGTGTGTATAAGAATCAGAGATTGAAGGGTGTGGTTTTTTGCAAGGGGCATATCGATGAAGCATCTCTAAATAGCATAATCTGGAAAACAAGCAAAAGATGGAGGGGAATGAGGGAAGTGGAGTTGGGACATGGTATTTTTTTCAAGAACAGAGATAATCATGCCAGAGAACTTCTCGGCATAGATAGCAGAAGCTATGAGAGGGATCATTCCGAAGTATTATTCTTTACAGAAGGATTAGGTATACTAGGGGAGGTAGGAAGAGAAAACCAGCTGTTGGGGCCAGGGTATAACATTTTTATATGACAGTCTGACAAGAGTAATAAGGTAATATCTTTCTTGTACTAACTTCTGTTGGTGAGTGAGACAAGCTTTTGAGCTTACACAGAGCTCTTCTAGCTCTGTATGGCTCAAAAGCTTCGCTCTCTCACCAACAGAAGTTGGTCCAAGAAAAGATGTTACTTCACCCACCTTGTCTCTCCAATATCCTGGGACCAACATGTCTACAACTATACTGCATACATTACATAGTCTAGATTTCTAATGCTGTTAATATAAATCAATATTTTGGGGCACCATAGTAGTTATTCAGCTGAGGGGAAAAGGCAAGAATCAGGAAATTTTTGCAATAGATATTACTTTTAATATACAGCATGAGTGAATTACCCCGTGAAGATAGCTAGCATAAGGCTGAAGGTAGAGTTTAAGTGATACATAAGACTTGTGCCAGCCCTCTGTGAATTGAACCCTGTGAGCAAAAACATCTCCCCCCATCCATAATGATACAGCTGCAATATGACAACGTTACAGTGCTGTCCTGAAGACACCAGCTTCTGAAGAATCATTTATGATTTTCATATTATAGTATATTTCAAGGATGAACATTTTTATTTATTTACATAGGTACAACCACACTTCCCACTCCCAATTTGGTACAAATTCCCAGAAATACAGAACTGTTTACTCTCTATTTACATTGAGATTTTCAGAAGGGCTCAGTGATGTTATCAGTCTGCTTCTTCGGAAGTCAACAGAGGCCACTGGGAGCAGAGTGAAGCCAATACTGAGAAGTTTTAAAAATCCTAACATTACTGCCATAAACTAAAAGGGTTCCATAAAGCAGCTTTTACAGGATCATTCATGAAGATACTGCTCTTTTCTTAAATTGGATCTGATCTGGGGGAAAACAGATGACAGCAGTAAGGGCCCAATCTGACAAGACATTTTTTACAAGACACTGAGTTTCTGGGAGTTGAGGGTGCTTACTAAATGTACTTGGAATTTCACAGATTCAGGCCCTAAATGTGGAAAGAGAGATGCTATCTCTGAGTGCTATGGAGGCACCTGGCAGTTACTGAATAGTTAGGGTAGCGTTCCAAAATCTGCTTAAAATAGAACATATATCCCTGTTTTATTTTGTTTCAAATGTGGGTGGCCAACTGCTGTGAAATTTTGTGCAGGATTAAAAACTATGTATATTAAAAACTTAAAAACTATGTATATTTTTGGTTCTTTTCTTAATTTTTTTTTATAGGAATTCTTGTATTTGGACTATAGTTAAACTTTTTCGTAGGCACTCTTGCTTTTCAGTGTTGACCACTATCTCTAGATAATATTGTCTATCAACACAAAACTTGATAGATAGGTGTATCCAGTGGAGAACTGGTGCAACAAGGAGATTTCTTTTTAAATTGGATTTAGGGTAATTTTTAGTTGTTATTCACATTATAGTTTGAAGTTTATGTGCTGTGCATACAAACATGTTTGATGAAAGTTGGGTGTACACAGACTTGATTGGTCGATTGGGACTGAGTGCACACAAATCGGATTGGGAAGGCCAGGAATACAGGAGCTACACTTTTCTCTCAGATTTTATCCTATAGCAGGGAAGGTTCATGTGCAGCTGCTGACTGATGAGGGGTTCATGAGCTGCTTGCAACAGATAAAATATTCTGTCAGCAGCTTCCTACTCCCAGTTTATCCAATTTCAACCAAAAATTAAGGATTTAAAAACCCTAGGAGAGAGTAATGCATACAAAATTCTGTTGTGAAGTGGGTAGGTTTTTTAAAGAGTATATTAATCCTAACAAACTCGTAAAAGTAAGGAAACAAAATATTAAGCCACTTACCAGTTCAGACCTTTTATTCCTCCACCCATTAGCATACACCTTACTATTATCCCACAACTGTACCACTACATCCACTCCTATCCCCTAGGGATGTTCGCTTTCCACCACTAACATTAACTACCGTTCTGCACACAACCCTTTAACAAACTACTTTTCCGACACAGCCAAACAACAGGAAACATGAACAACTAATAATATTGGCTAGAGGGCAGGGGAAAGAGGAGATACAACTTGGGAAAGAGGTGTGTGGCAGAAGGGCAAAAAGAAGGGGCAGAATTAAGGTGAAGCTTCAGTGAAACTCTCCACTGCCAAAAGCCCAAATGACTTATATCCCCCCAGCACAAGGGGAGTGTATGATGGCAGGGAAGGATTGTGCTTATAAGTTGGAGAGAAACTAGACCATGGTGTGTAAAGAAAAAGGCACGTTCTTCTTCCTGCCCCAAAACACCTGGCAAGAAAAATCTGACAGACACCTATGCATGTGTGTAACTTTTTTCACATGAATGATAAAGCCCTAAATTTACAACAGGATAAATTTGCCTAACGTAGATGCATAACTGTTACAGCTGCATAGAAATTTTTTTCCCATCAAATAATTTTGACAAAATATTTTGTGGAAACATTTGTTTGATTCAAAGTGTTCACTCTTTTTTAAAAAAAATGAAAAATAAAGAAATCAACACATTTGTTTTCAATTTAAAAAGTTTGCTTTTCAAAACCAACTTGATTTTTGAAAATCCAGAAATTAGCAAACATTTAAAAAAAAAAAAGTGTGTGATTGGAAATTTTTCATCCAAAGTACCTACCAATTTCTGACCTGTTCCAGTAACTGCCTTCTTGAATTCAATAAAATGAGCCAAGAGTTCTCATTTTAACTTAAAATATTTCACAGAATTACAAGGAAACATTTAATAAAACTTTTTAATTTAAAAAATTCATAGACATACAGTTAGTCACCTTAATCATTATTTTATCAGTTTGTTCATAATGCTTTATGCATCATTATGAGTTTCTCCAGATAATTAATGCTGAACTCCCAATTGATTTCCATGAGGAGTTGTACACGGAGATCAATGGCACAATATGCCTCCTTATGCCCAGAAGCCCATAGCAAGTTTATTTTGTTCATTATATAATCTTTGGGTCATGGTTCTCTCTAGTTACATTGTGGTGGAAAGCACTTCGCATGTGGTACTTCAGAACTACTCCACATTGTACAAGGAGCTGCAACTTACTTACTATTTATATATTAAAGGAAAGCAGTTTATTATTTAACTTGAAAGCAAACATTTTCAAGAGGAATGCACTTTTGACTGCTTCACTTTGCAACTTTAATAGTCTTTTATTGTATGTTTTGGAGTGGGTTGGAATTAATATGATGGTGCCCCTAAGACAGGCATACAACAAACCTAACAAACAGCATGACATTACTTTTATAACCAATTTCTTCCTACTCACTAATTTTCACCTTATTGTTTGATGCTGTTACTTGTAACAACTTGCCTTAAACAGATTGCTATCACTTGAAAAGTTTTACTTGCACAAGTCATTCCATGAAATTTAATAGGACTTCTTCCAGGGGTAAAGTTACTCCCCTGTGCAAGTGTTTACACAGTCAGGCTCTTAGATTGTAAACACTTAGGTAATCAGAACATTCGTTTCTTCAATACTTAATTAAATGCCTATTAAGTATTTAGTTTTGGGTGAAACATTAATAATGATAGAAAAACAGTTCACATGGACAACTGTTTAGCTCTTGTGCATTGATTTCAGAATTCAAAACTCTTTTGCTGTTAGATAAAAATATTGTGCAAAGAACATTTAAGATCATGCTTTGCATTACACAGTGAATGTGCCATCTCCGAGAGGCCATGAATATGCATAAATAATTGAAACTTCCATCACTTGATTCACTTTTTGTAGCACAGAATCTAATAAGCTGTCTAAAACAAATTTAGGACTAGATTGTGCCCGCAATCGATCTCTGTGTAACAGATGGCAGGTAATCCACCTGTGTTTCTAAGAGAAATAATCTACAGCTCGCCCTCACCAGAAGCAGAAAACAGCCACTGCTTCCCCATGCCAGATCAGCTGGCCTTTGGCCATCTTAGCCTACTCCTTGCCCACATACCTGGGGATAGCATAGTACAGGGTGTATTGCCCTCCCCTTCCTGCATGCAACTGCACTGCGTTTGTGGGGAAGCTGCATGGAAATCAATTGAGAGTTCAGCATTTTAAAAAAAAATGACAAGATACAGTTCATACTGCAGTGGGCTTAATGATATTAAGGACATCATTGTATTGTGGAGAAGGGTTTTGGTTATTTCCTTGCTTGATTTACTGAACAAAGACTGTTTTGAGTAAAATCAATAGAAAGTTCATATATTCATAGATTCCAAGGCCAGAGGAGACATGTGATCATTCGTCTGAAGTCCTGTATAAAACATAGGACACAGAACATCCCTAAAATACTTTCTAGAGCAGATCTTTTAGAAAAACAACCAACCAAGCCTGATTTTAAAATCATCAGTGATGGAGAATCCACCATTACCATTGGTAAGTTGTTCCACTGCTTAATTAACTTTCTCTGTAATAAAATGGTATTCCTTATGTCCAGTCTGAATTTGTCTAACGTTAACTTTCAGCCACTGGATCATGTTATACCTTTATCTGCTAGAGAGAAGAGCCCATTATTTGGTTAACGGGTGATTTAAATTACAATCTGAGTATCTAGGATGGGGAACAAACATCAAATAGAGTGAGCTCCTTGAGTCGATCACTATAAGGCATGTTTTCTAATCCTTTTAATCACGCTGATTCTCTGAGCCCTTTCCAATTTATCAACACCCTTCTTGAATTGTGGGTACCAAAAGTGGACATAGTATTCAACCAGCAGTCAAACCAGTGCCATAGAATAAGCGTGTTAGTGAATGGACCTTGTAATCTCAAAACTTTTTATTATATAACCATCTAGGTTATTCCTAAATATCTTCTCAGTTTTGATTGTGTGTGATATTTTGAAAAATGAAGAAAAAATTCCAGTTTTTGAGTGTTCTGTTGAACACAAGTCACTGCTCTACTGAGTTGCTTCTGAAATCCCAGTCCTAGCAGCAGAGAGTACTCAGTGAGAGAAAATTAAAGTGGGGATGGAGTCACTTGAAACACACGAGCCCGGAAGCAAGTGAGATGAACTAGAAGGAAGAGACTCATTTGGAGCAGAGAACGAGCACCTGCACTCAAGTTTATCCGCTTGACAAGGCTTCCTTAAAGACTCAGGCTGTGACTACACAGAGTTTACAGCAACACAGTTGCATCAGTGCACCACTGTAAGCTCTCCAGTGTAGCTGCTCTAAGCTGATGGGAGACAGCTCTTCTGGCAGCTTAACTGCTCCAGCCCTGGCAAGCAGTGGTAGCTATGTTGCTGGGAGATGCTCTCCCTCCAACATAGCACTGTCCACACCAGTGCTTAAATCAGCATAAATTCGGGGGGGGGGGGAATAATTCATCCACATATATTGACTTAAACTGTAGCCATAGCCTTAGTTTAAGAGATGCAATAGGATAGAATGTATTTTGGGAGAGAACAATTCCAAGACTCTCCTCTGGCTGTGACAGGTCTCTGCTACAGCGAACAGCATCTACATGACTGCCTAGTGCTTACCTGGAGAAGCTGGTGCCTGATTCTGATCGCTCACTGTGCTTCTTTGTTGCTTTCAGAGTTACTCCTGACGTATACAAGCAAAAACTGGAGGCCAGAAGCCAGCCCTGAGACCAAATTGTTGAATTTATTTTTCAGAGCATCATTTACGTACACTACAATTTATGCAAAAGAATATGCATATTAGTTTAATTTTTAATGAAGGCATACATACATTCCATACATATAATTAAAATGCTTGAGCTGGAACCACTACCCTGAAAAAATAAGGTCACCTCTCCTCTGAACAGCACTATGACATGAACATCTGTCACTTAAATGTCACCAAGTAAATCTACCTAAACAATTCTATTATCCATACAGAATGGAGAGCAGGGTTATATTTGCAGCTTTATGGGGGGACATCTGTTTGAATGACAGAAGCCTGTGCCACAAGAGTGCTGTGCATACTTTGTTTTACTGATGGAGTAATCTCTTCTAAAGGACTCCATACACTACTACCATAAATTAAGAATTCTTACTTTTATGATAGACTCTTTGTATATTTTTTTTAAATCCCATTTACCAGGGATTGCAGCTGTAAAATGTAAAAAAGCTCCATACATTAAAGGCAGTCTGATGTATTTAGAGTCCTCATGTTATTTATGCCAAAGCTTAAATCCCTGTGTTCAGATTACATTATCTTGGTTTGAGATTGCAAACAAGTAAAACATTCATTATAATTTGTATTAAAATTAAACCCTGCTTTAAGTATTCCCAATTTTGGAATATTTATTCTTTCTTCCATATGTTATATTAGTCCATAACAATATGTATCTGTGTTGAATTATCTACTGCAGGGATCTCAAACTCAGATGACCACAAGGGCCACATGAGGACTAATGCATTGTGCCCCGACACACACACCCCGTTGCTCCAAGTTCCAGCCCTATGCCACCCTTTCCCTGAGGCCCCACCACTGCCCTGACTCTTCCCCGCCTCCTCCCCTGAGTGTGCAGCTCCCTGCTCCTTCCCTCTCCCTACTGGAAAGTGATAAGCACCACGAAATGGCTGTTTGGCAGTGGGAAGCGCCTGGAGGTAGGTAGAGGAGCAGGGATGCGGTGCACTGTGCGGGAAAGGAGCGTGGTGGCCACCGAAAATAACTGAGGGAAGGGCGGTGGAGCTTGGCGGCCTCAGGAAATAACTTGGGGGGAGGAGGCACGGGTAGCTTAGCAGGCCTCAACAAATAACTCTGCAGGCCACATGCTTGAGATCCCTGATCTACTGTATGGTTGCCATTTTACACAGAGCACTCCTCTATCCTTAAACGAGCCAGTTGTGCCTCTACTAATCATATAGGTTATACTATACTATACAATGCTAACTACTAATTATATTGTGCAGTGTTTTCACATTATCTTCACACTCAGATGCAATATCCTTGAATTTCTGTCTTAATAAGATCTTTAACACGTAAGGCACAAAAGACTGCTATGTTCAATGGCAAAAAATGCATTACCACAGAGTTACGGTTGCTTGGTAGCGTCATTCCTTTGCAGAATGTGGAGTTGAGAAAAACTCAAACTTCTGAAAACCAGAAAATGCATAGTTTAGGGTTCCCCATTCAACTTTAACTCTGCCCTCTTGCAGCAAAATCTCCCAATATATGCCTTTAACACATATATTTATTCTGTAAATCCCACAGTTTATTTATTCTGTAAATCCCACAGTTGAAGTGCATAAGCTTTTTAGCCAAACCCTCAAAGAATGAGCAACATGTTTTACAACTCCCTTGCATTTACAGAATGCCATCTCAATCCACGTTTTCTCTTAACCAACTTTAAAGAACTGAATCCTTTCACCTCTCTGCAGACAATATCCTTTGAAATAAAAGTCTTGTGTCCTGCTACTGACAAAACCTATACAATGATGCACTGAAATGATGCATACGTATCCTGAAGATACACCTGCAGCTCTTCCCTTTGGTCAGACACATCAAAGGGCACAAAACACAAATCTCCTCCTAGCATACATACAACTGTGCCACCCCCCTCAAAGTAATCCTGAACTGTGCTTTTTCTGAGTTTTACTCAACTCAACATTCCAATGGGGAATGACATACCACCAAGTAACCTTAACCCTTAACTTCATATTGGCATAGATTTTGCCATTGAATGTCCTAGGTTTTTTTTGTTTTTTTTTGTTTTTTAAACAGGAAGAGATATGTGGTAGTAGGAGTTAATTGTTATTTAGGCAATGGTACACATCATATCCTGAAATTAACATGCAATGGACTACATCAGCCTGTAAGTCAGCAAACCCCATGACATGGTGTAATCCTTGGTTCTCCCACAAACTCCTGAAATCTCAAGATCCAGGAATCATCCAGAATCTACATGTTTGCAACCCTGGAAGAAAACATTTATTTTCCGTCAGCAGTCAAGGTACCTGCGTTGTCAGTACCTCTGCTCTGTTTGTCTTTGGAAATCTATTAATTAATCTACCCTGGATCAAGAAATAGCCACTTGCCCCCACACACCACATATCTCTCCAGGGAGGAGTAAAATACAGATTTTCTCAAACAACCAACCCAAGTCTTGCCTATGACTAATGCTCATTGCCTAATCCTTCCATAGCCACAATCCCTCTTCCTGCCTCAGTACCCCATTCCCCACACCGCACAAAATGTCTGTGGCTTCTCCCCACCAGTCATAACAAAAAAAATGGGTAGGATGGCTGCTGACCATTCTACTGTGTTCAGTAAACCTCCCCATAAAATAAAAACACATTATAATAGAGACAACGTATAACAAGCAACACAAGTTATTAAATCTTCACTGCAGAGGTGTGCAAAAGTTTGTACTCAAAACGTCAGTGGCAGGGTGGCATTGTCACATTTCCTTAAACTATCCAGACAAGCATACAGTGGCTGCATACAAACTCCCTCCTATTTTTTCTTTATTAGTGCATGCACACCTCCAGACTGTACCTTTTTTTCGCAGAAAGAACTGAAGTGTCCTTAAATATTGTTTACAATTTGGGTCCCCAAAAGACATAATGGGTGCTGTGCCAACATGTCTCCACTCTGATTCGGATGTACAATCTCTATTATAGGAAAGTTATAATATTTACTTTCTTATTGAAATAACATGCTACCCGTGTCTATTAGGTGAAACATATTTTATGGATAATATGAGAAATAGCATGTGACCACATAATCCTGTATTGTAGCAATAGATCGTATTATGCAAGATATGACAAAATATGTTTCTAAAGTTTGGAAAAATAATTGTAGAATATCATACTGTTTAGGTTGAATTATTTGAAAAATAGCATAAGTAATAAAAAACAAAAAGCCAGACGGATACCTATACTGATGTTGAGTAGCACCTTGCCACTAGTCAGCAATACTACTTCTCCTGTATAAGGTTATCAGAACTTGGCTCTAAATGATAATGCCTATGTTTATAAAATGATTTCAGATCCTTTTTAGGTTCAGGATGAAATAAACTATATAAATGTAAGATTGAAATTGTACTATTTCCTTTTTTTTTTATTTCACAGTTAATGTTCATTTTTCTAACTATGCTGCTTTAGACTAGTTTAATTACTTTAAATGTGCTGTTATTGGAAGTTATTAAAGGGATATAAAATCAATTCACTGACCTTTTTCTCCCCTCTCCTATTTTTTTCAGATGGTTTCCTTTGAAAGTTTTGCTTGATTTTGCAGGGGGAAGGAGGATATTTTTGTTACTCTTTTTCAAACTCTTCTGTGACTTTAAAAGTGATAGATCTTATACTTCAAAGTATTTTATACCACTATTATATTTTTTTTTAAAAAAAGGAAATCAAACAATTTATTCGTTACAGTACAAAAGAGAAATCTGAAATTGTAACAATCTTCGGCTCATTTACATTAGAGGAAAGTAATTTAAATTAATGGATTTGGGGGAAAAAATGTTACATTGTGATTTTATTTATTCATAACACCTAGCTACATCTTTAGCTGTTAATACATCTTTTTTTAAATTTACTTGCATGTTTTACTTATTGTTATTAAGAACCATGAACTAATGTATAGCAATCATACTGAGATAAGTGCACAAATATAATTTGATTATTTAAAATGTGTTAAAATATCAAAAACATACCAATGCAACATTAAACTCAGCCGACCACAAAGGAATGATCACACATACTGTACATTAGAACTCTGATTATTCAAAAGACAGATTGCATCACTCAAACTTCAGAACACAGAGGACTGGAATAATGAGGGGAGCTGGCCAGCCATGCCAAACGCAAAGACACTCGGTTTGTTCCCCTTTCTAGGGAGCTGGCTCCCTTCCCCCGAGACCTGCTGGCTCAGCAGGACTACGGCACATAAGCCCCCGGATGCAGAAATAACCCTCCCTGAGAGCTGTCTCAATCCATCTCACATGAATTTTAATGAAATGTCAAAATATTTTTTCCTCGCAAAGTTAGTTTTAATAAAGCCTCTGCTGGCTCCCCACAGGTATTACTTCTCTCTCCGAAGAACCCCCCTTTCTTTGTTTCTTTGATCTTTCAATTCTTCCATCATTTTGAACTATATGGAGGATATTTGTAGGAACTGTATGGAGGATATTTGCATAGTGACCAGCAGAAGTGGAGACATTGCTTTGTATTATCCACCTGCAGGAAAACCTCGGCAGAGTCTCCTCCTAATCCTTATCTACAAAATGCAACTCCCTTCTCTCCATCAGCCCATGCATATAAACAAAATCAGCTTCACCTTGGATGGGGTAACAAATATTTTGCAAGGGATCTGATAATTTACAGGGCTTTGGACAGCTAAATATACACACAAACACACAATTTTCCCTTTCATCTTCATGCAGTGATGGAAGTTTCTGGTGCTGTTACACTGACAAGGATAAATTAAAAAAAATAAAAGCTTGCAGTGCAAAATTTTCAGTGTCTTTAATAATTAAATGAAAAAAAACATTGTCAGAGGCTCTGTTATGAATTACATATCACCTGAAAACTTGTGGCTGGTGAAATTAAGATCACAATGAGTGATTCAGACCCACTTTGCATAAAAACAGATTCTAAAGAACATTCAAAAGGCTCTAAAAGAAAAGCCATTAGCAAAGCTGTTGCATATTATAGACTCAAAAGGTAATTGTTAGCAAAAGTATTATTAAATACATAAGGATATGTCTAAAGCGTGTGTTCTATACAGCACACTTCCCACTAAAATTCAGACTGATCAACTTTACAAAAAACAAACAAAAAATCAAAATAATATCCTGATCCTCCCCCTTCTGAGATCAAAGTCATAACTTCCAATGCCGTCATTGATGTAAGATCAGGGCTTCAGTAAATAGCTCTTTCTTAATCACCATCCTGGTGGGAGGATTGTCTGGCTGGCCAGGAGAACAGAGCAATGCTTTCTGGCTTGGTGGGAGGAAGGGGGATGAAGGACTGCTGGAAGAGCAGTCAGCATGGTGGATCACTGCTTTCTGGCTTGCAAGAAGGAGAGGAGATGTAAAGCTGCTGGAGAAGTAGTCAGCGTGGTTGACAACTCACCATGCTTGCATCTGACGAAGTGCGTATTAGCCCACGAAAGCTTATGCTCCAATACTTTAGTTAGTCTTTAAGGTGCCACAGGACTCTTTGTTACCTCTGCTATTCCAGACTAACACGGCTACCTCTCTGATTCTTCACATAGGAATGAGGAGTTTTAAAAGATTAGCAGGGGGGTTGGCCCCTCCCTCATTCACTTGGAGCAGGCTGGGCAACACTCACCCTTCCTCCCTAATTGGGTCACATATATACCAGGTGTTTGGCTAGCATAATGCCCACAGCAGATATAGCTACCCTGCTAAGAGGGGCTGGGGAGGAATTTTTCCCTTAGCACCATATTGGCCAGGTGCAATGTTTCCCCCCCCCCCCATCTTCCTCACAGTGGGTTCAGGTAGGCTCCCGGCAAGGGAACTGCTGGAGGGACCTGGATGAAAAGGAGGGGGGGGGGAACTGGTGGAAGCCTCTCCTCCCTTCCCCAAAATTGACTGGAATTGGTAAGGTCCAGTCAAGGAAATTGCTGGATGGACACAAATTTTGCACCTGCAAATTTTTTATCCCCAGACATCTGTCAATAAAAGTTGCAGCCTGATCAAACCCATATCTAATGTCTCCTGACATTCTTTTGACCTAGCCAGACAATAGGAAGAGAATACCAGGACATCAACTATGACCTTGAATTGCACAAGTCATAAATTGACACAGAATTTGCCCAAATAGGAGATAATTTATAATGTAATTACTAGTCCAGAATACATAATAGCCGATATTAAACTGTTCACATCTAATTACAATTACAGCATAGTGGCATCTGAGATACTGCAGCTATTTCCAATTGTATGTATAGAGAAACTCTGGCATCTAGTATACTTCTGTAAAGAAGATGAAGGTGGACATTGGGAACCAGTCTAACATGGCTCAAAGGGCATATTTAAAAGCAGAAATTATTTTTCATTTAAAACAAAAACATTACAGACAGCCTCAGCACACTCCCCTACCCCACAATTTTAGTTTCCAGGTCTGGTCTGCAAGAGCCAGGGCTTGGAAAATACTGCTTGATTCTTGTTGAGGGTTAGTAATTACAGGGGAATTAAATGCTGTTATTTTTCTCATTAACAATCAATGTAATAAAGCATTGGTGTGTGTATTTTTTGTCTGGGCTACTAAATTCTCATGGCAATTTTGCAAGACATATCTATATGGATATTCTTCTCTATGAGTGTTACTTTTTTTGCAAACATATTGAATCCATACATATTTTATTTGTATAGTTTTACAATACATATTCAAATATCCCAATCACTAGGACTTCAGTACTATGGTAACAGGAGGAAGCAGAACAGCAAATGCACTGGTATGATCATAAAGGTAAGCCTTAGTTTCAGTAAGTTTACCTATATTAGGATAAATAGTAACTGCTAAGATAAAATGTATAATAAAATATCAATTTTTTAAAAAAGTTTCACTCAATGCATGTGAAATTCAAACTATCTTCACTCTGTAAGGGACTACCTTTAAAGAGAAAATTCAGTCTTTCCAACTACCTTCAGGGCCGGGAACAGGAATTTGGGGGCCCCGTATGCAGATCGTGCCCCCCCCCCGGTCTCCCGCCACCCGCCCCCCCCCTCCCCCGGCCACAAGGGGGTACAGCAGCGTACCGGGCCCGCCCCGGATTTAAGAGGGCCCCCCCTTAAGTCCGGGGTCCAGTACAGCTGTACCCGTTGTACCCCCCTGTCGCCGGCCCTGCTACCTTTGACAGATTTGCCGCTCCCGCAGGAAAACTGAGAATTAACACTTCACTGGACTAATGGACTGAAACCTCCACTAAGACAATCAAGACTACAGAAGTTCACAAGGACCCAGAGATTAATGCTTGAAATGGCACTGAAATAAATCAGTTTTCTTTATATTTGATACAAATTAATTTACAAGGATACTGGCCACACTCCTGAGCATGCAGCAGGTGTCTGAAGTCACCTCTTCCACAGCTGGTTCAATGATGAGCAAGAATGGCACATGCCTCTTACTTCCAAGTTTCTTGCTGTTCCATGAACACAGTCAAGGATTTGACTTTAAACAAATACAGAAGAGTGAACTTTATAGTACATGTTCACAAAAACCAGGGAACTCAAAGCAAAATCTTAACACTGTTTAAAAAGAGAGCTGTAGTCTAACCAATGACTTGTACTGCACATCACTGTAAATCTGAGAAAAATCAGCTATTGTGTATTCATGCCACACATCTGATCCCTTCCTCTTCTTGGGTTTTATTGTATTTCTCTCTTATCTCTTTCTTTTAACCAAATTACACCTAAGGTGGATTGTTATCCAGAGATATTATGAACTGAGATTGTTCAATGACAATCTGATTGATCGATTATGTATCTATAATCCTGTTAGGGCAATAAAACGACTTAAAAGCAAAGAAGCTGTTTGGAGGGAAAAGCAGCTGAAATTCCCATCCCCCCTCTAGTCTGTAACACACACACTGTAATTTCCTTCGGGGTTTTTTTTAATTTACTTGTGTCTATGCCCAACCACAAATTCTAACAGCTCCTGAACAAAACTGTTACCTTTAAATTTTAGCTTCTAAAAGTTTTTGTTTCTAAAAGAAAATCGGGAGCTGTTTAACACTATCCATTCAGCATTCCTCATAAAAACCTAGAACTTCAGAAAGGGGCCTGAAAGCAAATAAAATGCCATTAAGTGCACCAGCTGGCACCATGCTTTTCAAAGGAAGACACATTAGTTTTACTGCATCTGGCCTTCCCATGGTACTCCACAAGAGCCAAGAAATATTCAAGTTTTCAAAGCTGTTTATAAAACTGAATTGGGAGTATTAAACAGACACCAGAACTTAACTCCTCTAGGCTGTTAAGCAGAGCCAACTGAAGAGAAGCAAGGGAGGCAAATTATATGGATTTAGAAATGACTCTGAAATCAGAAGGGTAAGGGTGGGGGCGGAGGGAAAGGAAAATGTCCAGAAGTGGAACTTCAGCTTTTACAAAAGATCATGAATTGTGTGTTGGAGGAGGGTGTGGGGGCAGGAGAAGGGACACAAGGAGGAAGAGAGCTAGGGGATTGGTTCATAAATGGTGTTTTACAAAATGGAGGCAGAAACCCACACGAGTGAGGTCAGTGGGTGTTGAGAGAAGTTGGCACTTCAGAGGATCACTTGGAGTTGTGGGATTCACCTGAACCCAAAACTCCACAAACTTCACAGGATAAAACACACCCTGAAATCACCCAGTTTGGGTTCATTGAAACCCAACTGGCAGGTTTCACACAGCTATAGTTACTTGTCTAATGTATAAAATTTAAAAAATATCTAACATCAGAGATAAACAGCATATTTAATAATTAATTATAAATACCACCACCAATCAGCTGTTACGTAGCACTGTTCCTCAGTAGATTTCAAAGTGTCCTACAAAGCAGGTCAATATCATTTGGAGAACTTGAGGCATACACATGGGGAAACCGAAACAGAGACACACAATGCGATTTTCCCACAGTTATTTAAGAAAATTAAAAAAGACATTTTAAAGGGTATAATAAAACATATGCAGGCAAGATTTTTTTTTTTAGTAAATGAAGTAATCTATTACCTAGAATAAAATCAGACCTCATCTGCATAATGTAATGCTCTTGGCCCATTGTTTGGTCAATATTACAACCTAGAGGGCAATTGTTTTAAACAAAAATACAGCAATAAATTACCTGGATTTCAATCAGCCCCTTCCTTCCACATAAATATCCACAGTTAATTAATATAATTGCTTGATTAAGAAAATACTGACAGATATAAACTGTCCAAACTCATTCCAAATAAGAAATAAAAATGCTGGGCATATAGGAAGAAAACTGTAAGATCAGTTAAGGAATTATTGGAGTCTATTCATTCTAGGTCAAGTAAGAATGGGTTAGACTATAATAATATCCACAGACGTTTTAGCTGTTCGGACTAGAAAATTATATAATAAAATGACTGTTGTATGATGCAGAATTACAATTTTAGATGAGTTATACTACTATAAAATCATTTTAATTGAATATGTTTAGTACCTTCAAAAGAAAGTCACATAGTTGCCCAGTAAAACTTTTTTCAATAAAGTAATTTATCCAGGACCACCTTGTTTTGCTACTATTAGAGTTCCCCCTCTTACCTATTTTATTTTGCTTTGACAATGTATTTTAAAGGCAGTAAAGCAGAAAGCAGTAAAAGAAGCCATAATGAAGGAAGAGACACACAAAGTGATTCTTAATGGATTGTCAGCTCATGAAGGCAATTCACAAGCTGTAGCAAAATGAGTTCTATGCACAAAAGAAATCAATACTCATTGTAGCATCCTTCCTGCTACACTGCAATTTATCAGCTAAACAGAATACTGTCACATCTCATAGGCCTCAGAAAACTAGTTGCTCTCAGAAGCAGTATTTATTCTATACCAATTCCGCCACAGCTGAAACTGATTTGTTTTTAGCATAGGTCTGCTGCCTTGCAATTTGAAGATCAGGAGAGGGCAACCTGTTTAACAACAAGGGACAACAATTTTGCTTTACAAAAGGTCAGATATAATCCAGGGAATCCTGGAATGTAGCCCATGGCTGCCTTCAGCTTGTGATTTCAAGTAGAGGACAAAGCTGTCCAACTGCAAATTTTGATTGCTGGTGATCTCAGACAAGTTTATTTCAGCCAAGTAGGCATAATTGAATGCACTTATTTTTAAAATTAAAAGACATGTAAATATGTATTTTGTGTGGTTCTGGGTCTTCTAATGTGTTGTCATGCAACTCTTTATGTAGTAAAGTCTGAGCACCACTGCTTTGTAAAACAGGACAACAGAGGACCTATTTTGAAGAAAGTAAATTAAATCCTTTTCCTTACAGAGTGAGGAAATCTCATGATCTTGTATCTTCTGTACTAACTAATATGGGTGAGGATGAGGAGAGGAGGGTAAAAGGAGAAAAAAGTAAAACCTTTTAGAAATTTAGCCTTTCAAAATGCCATCACCAATGCCTGCAATTTAACAACAGAGTGTTTTTTAACTCAATTATTAAATATTTACAATTTCAATCTTATACAGCGGAAACATCAGCTATCTTCAGAGATGCAATATATTCTGGTACAATGCAAGATATGAAATACTGTATATGAAAACAAAATTAATCAGTAAATATTGTTTCAGTCATGTAAGACTTTTCTATATTTTCACTGATCAACAATTGAAACTTTCCCCTCCTTGATTTCATGCAACCATGTTCCTGGACTTAATAATATATTATTTGGATACTTAATGTAAAATACCAGGCCAATTAACAAATTAGGACAGACTTTTTAGAGATTATTCCTGTTTCACCCTTTACAAGTCTACAACTCAACATGTCTTGTAAAGCCAGTCACTATACTTGTGATTCATACATTATTCAAAACAACAAGATTGAACCCAAGGAATGATATTTTAACTGTTACCAATATTTCTTTTAGATAAGCAAGCCTCTGAGGGTTTGTCTAATAGATCATGCACTCTATTGGGGAGTGGTTTCTAAAGAGTACTAACATGATGTGTATTAATTGGTGGGTGAAGACCCTGCTGGTGTGCTTTAAAGTAATGCTATTTGAAATAGTACTATGTTAAAGTGCATTTAGGAACCTTTACGGCACATTAATTAATGCACAACATATTAGTGGACTTTAGAAATCACACCCTCAGAGCACACTACCCCACCACATAGACATGCCTGAGATGGAGTTTTTGAATCCCAGAAAATACTCTACCTTATCACCTAGACAGATTGTATTATCTGACATGCAGATATGCACCAAACAGGTGTTTAGCAAAACACAATAGGATTAAAGAGACGATAAAACCAGAGTTACATATGTAAACATATCCATGTCTTGCTGAAAGAGCTAACATATGCTTTAAACTTCTAAATATATACCAATCAGGTTGAATGCAATATGAAAAATGTTAAATATCAGGGATGTAAAACAGGAATGAACGTATTAGAATGTTTTTTTTCCCGGACAAAACCAATTTGGAGCCACCTGCTCTCTTTTACTGGAGAATGCTTGAAGAACCTTCTGCAGAGTCCCTGTAGATCATTGGTTCTCAAAGTGGGGGTCACGACCCCTCGAGGGGTCACGACCCAATTACGTGGGGGTCGTGAGCCCCTGCTGCCCGGATCTGGCCCCAACCCCTGCCGGCTTGCAGGAGCTTGCAAATCGGCCCCAGGCAGGCAGAGAGGGGGAGGAGGTCTCCACGCTGCCGCATTCAGCAGGGACGGGTCTTGTGGGCAGAGAGCCCCCAGCCGCCCCCGACCCATGCAACCCTGCTCCGGCCGCACCCCACACCTCCCCCAAGTGTCCCCCGGCCTCTCCTTGCTGCCCCCAGGCACCTAGGTGACCCTGGAGCAGATCGGAGCCAAAGCATCCCTGTGACTCAGTCAGCAACTGCCGCCGCAGGGTCCTAGTGCCCGCCATCTTCCCCTGCCTGTGACAGGGTGAGTGTGCTGCTTCTGCTGGGGGTGCCGGAAAGGGGGGCCCTTCCCACAGAGCTTGCTGCTGCCAGCAGGGAAAGGGCTGTAGAGTGTCCCCCTTTCTGGCCCCAGAGCAGCCTGCCTGCACCCAAACTCATCCCTAGCCCTGCGCCACCCCAGAGCTCACACCCCCAGCCAGAGCTTCCCACCCACCTCACCCTCTACCCAAGCCCTGAGCCCCTCCAACACCCCAAACCCCCCCATCTCCACCCCCAGCCAGAGCCCTTCCCCCCCACACCCCAACCCTCTGCCCCATGCTGTATTACATTTTTCAATAGTTATTTTTTAAAAGTTTATAATAAGCAATGCTCTGGGAAGAGGGGAGGGGGGGATGCAAGGTAAAAATTTTGCCTAGGGTGCAAAATATCTTTGTACCCCCTCCCTACTCTGCCTTCCCCCCACCCCGCCCACCCCCCCACTTGCCCAATGTGTCCTGATATTTCAGTCTTGCGATCTGGTTACTCTACCCGAGCCCTGGCCCCTGCCACGGCGGGCTGCCGGTGGCGCCCTGAGCCCTGGACCCGGACCCTGCCGCGGCAGGCTGCTGGCGGCACCCCGAGCCCCGGCCCTTGCCGGGGCAGACTACTGGTGGTGCTCTGGGCCTTGGCCTCTGCTGTGGCAGGCCGCCGGTGGCACCCCGAACCCCAGACCCGGCCCATGGTTCAGCAGGCTGCCGGCAGTGACTTGAGCTCCAGGCCCTGCTGCGGTGGGCTGCCGGCAGCACCCTGTGCCCTGTCCTGCACCCAAGGGCACCCCTACACCCCCCCCCCAGCTCAGCCTCTGCCCGGGGGGGGGGGGGCTGCTGGCACCCCCCTCAGCCCAGCCCCTGTCCCGAGCCTTAAGGGGGGGGGTCGCGCTTAGAGGCCTGGTGTCCGAAAGGAGTCGCCAATAGACAAAGTTTGAGAACCACTGCTGTAGTAGATGGTGATGCAGTTTCTCTTTCAAAATGCTTTGTGTTCCGTCTGAGTAAGTGGATGGTTGAAAAATATAAATCTAGTTAAAATTGCATAGGGCCAGTCTGCCTGTTTATTTTTTTTTTCAGATCAGTGCACAAGTTGTGTGTGTGTGTATTTTTGGAGGACTGATCACATAACCACTTTTCATATAACTGCTGATTAAATAGGGGAAATCCAGCTAAAACAAAACACCAAAAATGGTACCATACCCCCACTTTTCTCCTTCAGTTAGGAACAGATTCTGCCACCTTTACTTATACTGAATATTACCTCACTCCACAAGTAGCCTCACTAAAACCAATGGGGCATCTCAGGAATTAAAGTACTACTTAGCATTTGCAAAGGTGGCAGAATACAGTCCTCTGATTTTTCTACTCACTGTCTCAAACAGGCTCTGAAGAAAATTACTTGAAGGTAATCACTGAAGAATTCATTCCCCACTCCTATTCCACCCCCAACTGCTACTACTGAATACTTAATATGTATCTATATACCCTACCATCTGTCTTAATTGAGCATTAGAGCAACAAGTTAGATCTCAACAAGTAAAATCTTTTACTAGACCAGTTGCTGTTTCAGAGAAAGACAAAGTTTCAAGTTTACACAGAGGTGTGGCATTACTGAGCATTGACAGTGATAATCCAAACTAGTAACCAGGCACAAAGAAGATTCTTACATTTATGTTTTACAAATGTTTTGGTTCGGGGGGGGGGGGGGGGAGACCTGACTAACACTCAGTAAATTTCCTCAGTTTGTCTTTAGAGCAGCAAACCATTAACACTGATGGGACCAAAACCACAGAAAAGAAACGTTACATTCAAACTAAGATTACAACATTATAAACATGATCTTGATATCAGCTGCATGAACAAATAGCTTTCTTGAAGAACAGCCCAGTTTTTGCGGATATGCTTCCTCCTTCTCTCCAAGCAAAGTAAATATTCAATAAGAATGCGGAAGGGACAATACAATAGATGGATCGAAATACAGGCAGGGGAGGGATCATCTCTATCTAGGAAGAAGAGGACTACTATTCTGGTAACTCGCATTGAAAAGCACCTTATTCCATGAGTGGTCTCTCCAACTTCAATGGAACGACTCAGAGGAAGGTACTATTCAGAGGAAGGTACTTGAGTCTACTTCTAAACAAACAATCAGCAAAGACTAACACACAATATTGCTAATGAAATGCCAGGAAAATCCTGCATAAAATATTATGTTGAAGAAACCAATTACAGTGTTAGCATTTTCTAAACACAAACCTGTTGCATGGTTTAGAAAGAATAAAATGTTAACATTTGTTAAGAATATCCATTGAGGTGTTCTGTGTTGATAAGAACCTAAGCAGGCTATGATCCTTTCCCAGATCAAAGTTTAAGCTTTGTTTTGTTCATTTTTGTTTTGTTTGCTTTAATAAAGTAATCTCACTGTATACACTCATGCACAATGATGGCATATTTTCACCTTTGGAATACACTTCTCACTATAAACCTCTAGTAGTAATCTTTTGAGAGTGTATTGTGGTTTTTAGAGGCTAACTGAATCAATGTGCTGCAATGTCAAAATGTGAAAGTTTTGTTCTCAAGAACTATGATTTCATTCTCACTACTAGTAATAACAGCTCTTAGATGAGTTTTCATATTTCAACATATTACAGACAACAGTTTTTGTTGCTCTTACCCTTTTAAATTTGAAAAATGAGAGACAACTAGCAGAGGATTGAAATGTGCTGATTAACTGTCAGTATGTAAAGAAACCAGAAGCCAGAGATTTCGGATAAGGTAAGAAAATGTGTTGAAAATGCAAAACAATTACTGACTGATTATTCATATACATACAGCTATTTTTCCTTAAGAAACAACAAGATATCGTAGATTACTTCCTCTCCTACCTTCTTCAAAGTTAGTTGTAAATATTTAAATTTTCATCAGTGTAGATTATGACAAAAGTAAAATGAAGACTTCTGCATTTATTTGATTGGCAAAATACCGTATAAAATCATAACCACACCAAAATCTAACCACTTATTGTATAATATGTATAAGCATAATACACACACACCCACACACACCCCTTGTATAACAAACAATAATATTGAGCCAAATGACCCTATAAGCTGTGTAATGTAGTAGAGAGAAACAAAAATGGAAGAAAGAAAGATACCAAAAACAGTTGACAAGGAAGGTTCTTATGGATTCTCACAGTCAGTCAAGCTACCTGGCAGAAAGGAACCTCTGAAACCATCCCCAAACCCATCCACATAGTTGCCTGGCCATGTGAACAGATAAGAGGTTATGTGGAAGGAAGGATTATAGACGATAGGAGGAGAAGGGAAAGTTGAGATGAAGAAGGCTCTTGCCAACTGGCTAGAACTCAGCTCAGCCAGCAAAAAGGCCTTGATTTCTGTAGCAGTTTCTGGAAGCACAAGAATGAAAGAAGGGACATTTGCAAATAGAGGTTTTTACTGAATTAAATAGTACAACCCTTGCTTTGTTGTTCATATCATTCACTTTCAACGTGGACTTAGGCAATGGTTCTCTCTGCTTCCACAGAATGTCTAGCTTCTGGAAGAATGCAATACTGATGTGCAATAGATACCAGTGGAATTTGGTGCAGGATTTCAGCCCAGTATTCCAGGGCCCAATATTTCCACATGTTACTTCACTTGTCTATTCAGAATTCTCAAGGTTTCAATTCAATAGTTACTAAGAAATGTAGCCTACTACTTCTGGGTTTCCTCACAGCTTTTTCTCTTTTAGACTTAGTCTTGCTGTATTCCATTGGAATCAAGCAATATCAATAGTGTATACATGTGCTTCAACAATTTACATGGGCATGCCTTTTTAGCAAACTAAAAGATGCTGCACTATTTTAAGTTGCTGTACACTTTTCTTTGTACTACAAGATTGTTAGTTTTGCCAAAATGGCTCATGATGATTCTCTGATATGAAAGGATGTTGAAAGGTTCAATAAATAATATATAGTACTATATAATTTTGCACAGTAAACTTCGATGACTTCCTAGATTGCTATTCCAATTGCTGGCTTTATTTTATTTTTGCTGCAGAAGCAATGTTAGTATCTTTAAAATAAAATTATACATTGTACAAAAATTCCTATTCAAGGGATCACTTCGGTAAAAAAAAACTAACAGAAAACAGCAACCAGTACTAGAGACAGAGGAACAGGGATGGGAGGAAAAGGAAGAGGTTACTTATCTTATATTCCCAACCACCTCCAGTTCAGTTCCGAGAAAGCAAAGTGTTTGAATAGTAGTAAGAGACCCTCTAGATAAAACAGCAAATAACTAGTTTCTGATTTCTTATATAACAAATGAAAGCACTGCTTCTTCCTTCTCTAAAATATATATGAAAGGTAGGGACAGAATAGAAAAAGCACAGCGAGGAATGATGATTATGCTTTATAGAAGATGTGTTCAATGACAACAAGTTCCCTTAGCCTGCAGAAGTACCCTATCAGAGTATAGCTGGGCTGAGTATTTACATAGCAGAATATCCTAAAACTATATGTATTTTGAAATGCTAGATTATGATGAATGTTTTAATATTAGAGACTAGAAGCTCTGCACTGAAGTTTGCCTTTCAGCTAGTAGCAACAAGAATAACCCTGAAGAGCAGCTAGAAAAAGCATATAGCACTATCTATCCTACATTATGTTTTAACTAGCTATTTTAGGGAATGACTGTTTAATCTTCCTCTGAAATAGTATTCTTTCAGTCTATCCAATTTATTGTTATTGATATTTTATGTGTATTACAAATAGTCATATTCATAAGACATACAATTGGAAAAGTGAGAATTTTGATCCTCTCCCACAAAATAGACACAGACATTAAATGAACCCCAGAAAAACTAGAAACCTCCTACCAAACCTCAGATGATAAAGCCTTTAAGATCATTCACAGGACTAAAACAATGGAAAGTTAGATCGACTATGTGTACACTTACCCCCACCCTCAATTATATAAAACAGTTAAATTACACTCCCTGGATATCATCTAATATATTATCCCAGTATTGTGCCTAGTTGACAACTTTGAAAATGTGAATGAATTTTCAAATATTTTTTCAAAAAAATTGTGCACAAATATTTTGTGAATTTTCAATCAACTGCCCAAAATATTCTGCAAATAAAGAATATCTTGGCTGTCTTGGATATCACTGTTTACCACTTGTAATATTTGTGTGCTACAAAGAGTATCTCTGTGCAACCTACTAAAATGCTAAGAAACACATAGTGAACAGGTGGCTAGAATCATTTTTAGAAAGGTTTTCATCATCACTGCAGCAACCAAGAGTCTCACATGCAGGGTTTCCAACAGTTTCATGTTAGTATTGTGGCAAGGGGGCCCCCCTGGGCACCCCAGGCTCCAGTCCTCTGGGCAGCTCCCCCATTTGGGTTTGGCCTCTCGCTGGTTAGGGAGGGCTAGCTCCCTCCTGGGAGGGGCTCCTTCCTGCCTCCCTGCCTGCTGGCAGCCTCTCTGTATCTGCCTCTCACTTGTCTTTACCTCCTTCTGCTTCCACAAACTCAATCTTCTAACTCCTCCTGCCTCCAAACACACTCCTCACTCCCACACCCCTCTCTGGGGAGAAGTCTCTTTAAAGGGCTCTGGCTGGCCCTGCTGCTGGCTGCAGCAGCCTTTCTCAGCTGGACCTAATTTACCTGCAGTTTCCCCCTCTCACCACAGCCTTCCAGCCCTGGGTTTACCACAGTATATTCTTTGAGGCCTTCACATATAAAAGTTACTGTATAGAACAGTAGATACTAAACCTATAACCTGTGTCAACACAGATAAAGTTAAGTGATAAAAATAGTTTAGTATATATTAAAACTGTCAACACAAATTGGAATGATAATCAATAGCCAACACATAGCCACAGGCTGAAAGATCATAGTTTGAAACCTCAGTCATAGAAGTAAAAAATAAAGGCACACCACATTCATAACGGGATAACTTATTCCTAATCATTAAGTAAATATTTCTATTCTTTGAGGTTCACATTTTATCTAGAGAAATTAAATCAAATGCATTAACTGTGCCACGCAAAGCACTGACTGGCATCCGATAACTAGCTTTAAATATTTATTATGAGTGACATGGTGGTCCTATTGAAATCAATGGGAGCTTTGCTGTTGACTTCAACAGTGCCAGGTTTCCACCTTCTGAGCACAAAGCCAGCTGAGATACTATGAATTCTCAGTATGTTGAGATTTAAACATTTTAACAAAGCAAACATGACTCCCGATTCCATGATGGTGTAATGTACAGGCTTTCCTGGATAGATAGAGGGTCTAGTAATTTGAACCCACTTCCCTGTGGACAAGATCCAGGGATTTATTTCTACTAATACCTTGGCCCTATTATTAAGTCATAGTTTATATGGATTTTCTGTCTATATTAGTAATTTTGCATTTTTGTGCTCAAGAGAGTAATATTGTCATTCGCTCCTTCAGTTATCAAGTCAGCATATTTTCTGGATCCCTGCCATATATACAAAGTATACATAGAAAAGTTCTGACTTTACAAAGAAACATTGGTCTTGCTAATTGATCGATCTACCATAGCAGTACCCTACCTAAATGCATAAAAGGAAAGTGAAACCCCACAATGTGTGCACACTGGGACACATGGTACATATGGAGATATGCCTATCTCATAGAACTGGAGGGACTTTGGAAAGTCATTGAATCTAGTCCCCTGCCTTCACTAGCAGGACCAAGTACTTTCCCCTCACAGATTTTTTTTTTTTTGTCCCAGATCCCTAAATGGCCCCCTCAGGGATTGAACTCACCACCTTGGATTTAGCAGGCCCATGTTCAAACCCCTGAGTTATCACCCCCAGGGGGGGAGATGAGACTGTAAAATGGGCTCTCTCCTCCCTTAATATGAAGGATCAGCTTCAAAAAAGGGGCTGTTATGGCCGGGGTGAGGTTGTGGGAATGAGCTCCCAACATCCATAGAATGCCTATAAAAGGCCAACGCTTGTGATAGCCAAGCGCCAGATCACATACCTTCATATGGCAGGGGTTTTTGTTTATTTTTTAATCCAAAAATGGGGTATATAAAAGGTGGGTATCTGGTGCCTTTTTTCTGGTGGGTATCTGGTGACTAGACAGCTCAGGGCAGATGGGGCTCTCCAGTCCAGGAGGATAACTTACCTAGGAAAAGGAAAATTCTGGATCTAGTAGGGCTAGCCCAGTATGGTGGGAAGAGAGGGGTCCTATGCTTAGTTCAGCTGGGAAAAGGCCCTCTCACTGTGGTGGATGCCAACCAATACACTATAGCTTTTTTGGTGCAAACGTGATTAATTCAGTGAAAACAGTGTATTATTTTTGGTGTGTTACCAAAGCACAGTAGTATATACCAATTATAAGATAAGGTGAGACTGGCCTGTATGCCTCTTTGCCAGGGACCACTGCTAACTGTGGAAGTATGTAATAAATATAGTAATATAGGTCTCAGACCTATGCCAGAATTTTGCCCACTTCAAGTCTGGCAGCCACAAGACAGTAGGATTTCTGGTGGTCAACATCAGAACTGTCTCTAGAGGGTCAAGGGAATTAGTGGCCAGAGCAAAGAGTGAGGGAAGCAGATTTGGTCCAGCTGCGCATGACACAATATCTTTTATTGGACCAACTTCAGCAGGTGAGAGAGACAGAACTCTAGGTCTTCACAAAGCTACCTTGACAGGCCCACCCACGGCGAAGCAGAGAAGAGGGAATGGAAAATGTAAGCTCTAGGGCCAGGACCATCTCTTTATACACTATCCAGCACAATGGGGTCATGGCCCATGACTGGAGCACCTAGGCACTACTGCAATAACAATAATTAATAGGACAGAGGGGAAGGACATTTACAAAAAGGGGGGGGGGAGGGAGATTGGAACATCTGTTTGGGGAAGAGCCTGAGAGAACAGCAACATCCATAATAGTGAAATGTTATTAAATATTGCATTTGCTAACAGATTTGTATATTTTCACAATTTAATCTTAGATTAAAATTTTGTAAGAGTATTTTTTTAAAAATCTGTAATATTACTATTGCCACAGCAAAACCACGCATCCATGCTGAGTACACGCCTGTTCTTCCCACATGAGAGGTGTCATTCCCCCCCCCCAACATTTTAAAAAAAAAGGATTATTTTAAAGGGCTTGCGGGGTTATTTTAGAAAATGGATAGTTTCTGCTGTTCCTTCCCTAGCTGCCAACTCAACAGGCCATTTCAATTAATTAAATTTAAAAATATTTGATTGCAATTGCATCCAAATTTTGTAACAAATGCAAGCCTCTCTTTCAGGCACAGATGCTGTTTTCAGTCAATTAAAGATCCAGGGAAAAGGCAGAAAAATTGTTTTCACAGGGTCAAAACCTACCCTTTCGCAATTCTGCAGTGCTGACAGCCACATAGGTCTGGGTGCACGGAGGTGAAGCTTCCCGGTCCCCCACTCCCTCTTTCTAGCTGGTTAAAAGAACAGCAACACACCCATGCCCTGACAAACCTCCCCGATCTGTCCTCTACCAGCTCTGGGTCATACAGCCCAATACTGGAATGAAACCCCTGCTCTTCAGGTGTCATTTGGTCTGGGATAGCCTTCCCTCCTCCCTCAGATGGGTGCAATGAAGAAGCACAGCAACCTGTCTGCCTTGTGCTGAAGTTACCCTCCATACCCAAGCGAGAGAGGGGGCCAGCCATCTAGGTGCTGAGCAGCTGATACAAAGGATTTAAGTAGGAGACACACAGCTCCATGTCCCAGTCAAAATTATTTTTCTGTATTTTTTCTGGATCCTTAATTAGTGGGAAACCGCAAATGTGCCTTGGAGATAGGGAAGGGAAAGGATTTAAAATAAACAGTACAGGTGAACTGTAACAGGGTTCCTGCAGGGCCTCCTGGCTCCTGCCCCGGTTTGTCCCATAAAGTCACTCAGAAGACCCGGTTTGCAGTGCTTATCTGTGGTTTATTGTACAAGACATGCTCCCACCACCTTCACAGTACAATATATACAAGTTCCTTCTCCCCCCTCAGCAGAAGAGAAGGGCAAGTTGGTCCTTCCTGCTTCCCCTCAGAGCAGCTTCCCTTCTTCCTAGCTCCTCCACCTCCTTTGCAGGTACTTTTCCTGTCCAGCTCCCCCAGCTCCTTTCCTCGGAGGCTTTTAACCAGCCCCAGCCTGCAGAGACAGCAGCTGCTCCTGCTCTGCCAATCAGGGCCAAGTGGCCTCCCCAGCTCCAATTGACCTTCCCTCAGTGTAGCTGGGGTGACAGAGGGTTTGCTAACAGTTCTCCTGCTAGCACCCTGTCACATGAACCTAAAAGGGAATGTATTCAATAGGTGGATCATTTGTGAACAGCTATGTGACATGCACATTACCCTTTACGTGAATGATGAACTGACAGTTAAGAAGATCTCAATTCCTCCATGGAGTCACATGTATGATTGCAGCATTTTACTGATTTAGAATGAAGAGCCACATTGAAAACCCATTGTGTACGATCATCCCTGATTTTCAAAAGGCTAAATAGCTGGGGGAGAGGGAATCAGCATCTCTAAAAATCATAGAATATTGTACATTTTCACCTTAAAAACCAGTTTTTGTTTTGGGGGGCTTTTTATTTCCCTCCTAGCTGTCTTTTATATGCTTCTGTTGTACAATCAACAGTACCGGCTGAGAACGTGTTAGAGTAAACCCTAGGATCCTGAGGGGAATTGTTACAAATTATAACAAAGTTGCAACCTTATTTGGATTGATTATTCATCATCTCAAAATAAACATGCTAGATACTTTGGGATAGATTTTATAATGTTTACTTTATATTACAGTGACCCAATCTCCCAAATGCTACACACAAGTAATCCTTTTGCCTTTCATGAGACTTTTCAAGTGTTCGCTGAATTGAGCCATAAAGCCACTACACTGAGAAAAATGCTTCAACTGAACATTTTCTATTTACTTTTTCACATTTATGTTTATTAAGATTTACAATAAAATTGGAGAAATCGCTACCCTGTAAGAGTACATTTGGGTTTGTTTACTTCTCTCTCCCTCCATTAAGGAATTCTTATTCCTTTAAAATCACTTCTACAAAGATAACAAATAAATTGGTTGTATCTGACAGATAAATGGATACTTTAAGGTCAATTAGCAAAGCCTCCTTCCCTCTCCACCCCCATTAATGCACTGGCCTTTATCTGTTTTCAGTGATGTTTGTGACTTGAAAGAAAGCATTGAACAAGCATCCCAAGAAGCAGAGACTAAGTCTCTAGTGCGTTAGCATTTATACTAGACCCACTGCGCTGTTATCAAATTTTTAGACCTCGGCAAACTCCATTCTGTTATTGCTGTCCTCAATATAAAATGGCTAATTGCATTTTTCTAAGTGATATGAATATTGTAAAAAAAATGCAGTATACAGTAAAACCTCCATTTAACGGACTAATTCGGGCGAGGGGGTGTCCGTTAAATCAAAAAGTCCGTTATTTAATAATAATAAAAAAATGAGCTGTCGGAGCAGCAGCCCGCCCACCACAGGGTGAGGGCAACAGCTCCGCAGCCCGCCCGCTGCCTGGACGCGGGCGGCAGCCGGGAGCTGGCAGCCAGCCCACCTGCTGCTGTGACCCGGGCGGCAGCCGGGAGCCGACAGCCAGCCCGCCAGAAATGGATCAGGAATGCATCAGACTTGCTCAGAAATTTTGTCCGTTGCATCCGAAGTCCGTTAAATCGAGGTCCGTTAAATCGAGGGTTTACTGTATTGAGTTGTGTTTAATGTTTAAAATTCTTCACATTTTGCAGATACCACAGTTATCAGTAAATTTGGGATTGTGCAAACATTTAGACAAATACATAGTTCCATTGGAGACTATAGGACTACACACTGCGTAGAGATACGTGTGTGTGTGTAGGTGTTTGCAGGATCAGAGCACAAAATAGCTATCAAGGAGAGTAATAAATACTGTTTCATTGGAATAAACGTTTCTTTCTTTCAAAAGGTATTCTTACTTTTTTAAAATATAGTATTTCTCACTATGGAAATGAAAAGTCCATATTGCAATATTCTAGTCTTTAATAGAAAAGAAATAATTCATTGTAAATGAACTGAAGTAAGAAAATATTATTAAAGAGTAATTATTCTGTACCGTTTTAATCTGCATTTAGAGAGAGATTACAAAGGGTGATTTGTAGCCATCAATGCACGTGTTGCATAATCCCTGCTCTCTAATTGCAGATTAAAGCAATGAAAAGTATTTTTTTTTAAATAAGTGTATTATGATTTCAAAATAGCTAAGATAAATATACCTAAATGTGCACTGCACACACACAGCTTTTAAAACATTACATATAAAACAATATACAAACACAAACATCAATATCAGATAAATCTATGGATTTTCCTCCCTCAATCTTATTTTCCCATTTTTAGATCAGAGATATCCACCTAAATTATGGCTGCTAACTGCATAACCAAAATCAGGATGAGCACAGTTTGCAAAACACATATACAATTTAGTCTACTTCAGAAGTAATCACAAATACAATCAAATAATTAGCATCCTTTACAAGAAAGGCAAATACAGCACCTGTGACATTATCCTGGAGCTCAGGCAACATAGGCTTGCTAACTGCTGCCCCAGTGTGGTATGTATTTTAACAATCATAAATACTTGGATTACTCACAAAAAAAACAAATTAATATGTTTGTTTCCCATTTCTTTGACCCTTAATTTTTTTAAATAAATTAATAAATCCCTTAAAAATATTAGCTGTTGTATATTGAGAGAGATATTTGCTAGAGCTCAGCAGTTGACATTACCCTGACTTGACTTATAACCAATATAACCTCAGATTACCCACAATATGAATAAGGAGTTTGGTAGATGAAGTCCATAGTCAGCAGTCTCCCTCACAGAACCTGGTGAAAACCTGCAAGTTACACAAGGAAGGTAAGAGGTGGTTTGGAGAGGCAAAGGCAATGGATGAACAGAGGAGAGGAAAGGGGAACAAATGCCTATAGTAAAAAGCCAAAACAGGATTTCTTTTCAGTATCTAAAACCTGCAGATGTGACAGGTGAGCAACTTTATTTAACACTCCTCCCCGCCCCCACATGGGACTACTCAAGTGCATAAGTGTTTGGACGATCAGGCAGTCTGATGAGTCCACTGTGGGTTGCATTGATTTAAGTCAGATCATGATTAAATCTCCTCACCTGTCCATTTCATGCTCTCCTTTACACTTGGCATGTTCTCTCCAAATCTAGCCACCAAGCCAATAGTCTCACTCCATTCAAACCCCACCTAAAAACAAACAAAAAAACCCTCACTTCTGCCCTACAGCCCACAAGAAGGAAACAATTGAAATTATTTGTTCATGTACCCTTGTTCATGTAAGAAGGGTACATGAACAAAGTTACAATAATTGTGGATCCTATTTTTAAGTCAAAATATTTCTCCACCTCTCAAACTCTTATTAACTTATCAACTGCAGTTCAAAAAAAAATGCACACAGTCTAACATTTAGTTTGTACAATCTTGCTACAGTAAATAAGTACACAGCCCTATGTAAAAAGTCAATTCAATGGTATGTCCGATTTGTTTCACAAATATGCCACAGTCTTAGTGTCCAGCAATCACAAACAACAGGAATAACAGTTTTAGAAGAGAAGGTCATGCTCCATATTTTTCAGATGATTCAGCCCACCCCATCACTTGTCACATCCTGCTGATTTTCTTGAGAGGGATTTTTTTTTTCTTCCTGATATGAGATACTGTTTCTCGTAGGACATATTTTCTTTTTCCTTTCTCTACACCTTTCTCTCTTCATTCCTTGGTGTGTCTGATCTCCTATGTCATCCCCATTATTTTCTTTAATGCTCTCTTCTCACCCCAGTCATTTCCATTCTTCCCCCACCGCTCACAAGCCAACATCTCACTATTTTCTCCTTTTCTTTATTTGCTTCTCTTCTCCACTTCTTCCCATTTGCACTTTTGAGAATTAGTTATCAGCGATAGTTCTAATGTCTAATACTAACAGATAATTTAGATAACATATGATAGGCCTTTATGAAGACCCCAAATGACATAGAAAGATGCAGAATTAGCATTGAACAACAGGTTCATTTTCACTGTAAGGCATCTAATGTTAGTAGGTTCTTCTAATGAAATCTTTTGGAATGGGCTATTTGTGGATGGAAGTTTCTAGAAACTGATGGAGAAGGAGAAAAAAGATCAAGAGTAAATACCCAGATGTGGGGATGTCATGCTAACTGCATGATAACTGACCATAGTGGGGATCAAAAAGGAAGATATGCATCTGGGTGGGATGGTGTTGAGGGAAAACACAAAACAAAAAACCCTCGACTCAAAACAACCAAGAAACAATAATGTACCCCTGCCTGAGTAGAGCTCGGTATACAGTCAGTTCCAGAAGGGGGGCAGGATTTAGGAATGGGAAAGAAACTAGCTGACATCTAGTTTATGCCTTCCCTTTCCTCAAGAAAATATGACCACTCTCCCCCAAGTATGGTAGCCAAATGAGTCCTTTCTTAAAGGAAACAAATACTCAAATACAGTTTGTGTTCAAACTGTCCCTTGTCTGGGAGTGTCCTGGTCTGTCTCCCTCACTCACCACACAGTGAGTCTGTTCATTTCCACAGGCCATTTTCCAGATTCATCCTCCCCATGTTCCACACCCCACCCCAAAAACAAACAAACAAACAAAAAAACTGTATGAAATGAAGGCATGAGTCTGCAAGTAAAATATTAATGAAAAGAGCACTGGATATGTTCTACAACATAAAGGACGCTCCTAACTACAATGAATGTTCATTACTGCATCTGATCTCTTGCTAAAAGTCCTTGGCTTCTACAAGCATTGGAGAGGACGTACTGTACACCTAGATAAACTATTTAATACTCATAGATTGTCTCTTCAATTTACAATTCTAAATTGTAAATAATACTCAGTACTATTTTGCAAATAATTAATTTACTACAGTTCTCCTTCCTTTGTAAAGGAATGGTCCTACATGAAACTATTCACATTTTATGTAAAGTTCTCTTATTAGGCTAATTCCCAAGGGAATGTACAAGTGCTTTAAAGTTAAAAAAATGTGGTATGCATTTAAGTGTAAAGTGCTGGCCCTTTTGATTAAATTATCACCTCAGGAAAACCCCTTGCAAAATAATTCACAGCCTATTTGTTCTTCCTTTAATTTCAGCAGGTTCTGAAAGATGCACTTACCATAGGTGGAAATTAGCTACCAGAATATCAACATTCTGAAAGTAGATTTTGTTTTAAATCTTGTATGCATTCCAATCAAAGCAAAATGAATGAAACAAACATTTCAGACAACAGGAATTATACATGGCATGTCACTATTACATAATAAAGTTTATTTTTTTAAAAATAATCCAAACTTCATTGTAAGGCACTGTTTCCCACAGAAAACTTCATGTTAAAAAGACAATAGCTTACACTATTTTGGTGATATTTGTATTCTCCTGCCTATTGTTTCCAGTTACCCAAAACTAGAAAATTAACAGAACTGTGCCTATACATATGCAAAGTGGTTTTGTTCTAGTAACAGCAATTTAAAGCAATTTAGGACAGCATAATTACTCTGCACCAAAATGTTGCTGCCCACTGTGTTGGGGGTAGGGAACAATATATACGCACACACATACAGATGGTTCTGTCCATTAACTCATTTCTACTTCAGCCGAGAGAGAAACACAGAAACAAGGGGGTTATGCTATCCAGGCCAAACAAATACCCTCCCCTTCTCAATGGGGAGGGTTTGGTCAAACCAGAGAGGGGAGGGCCAAATCTCCAGATGTTGTGATCAGTGTCCAGTGCAGATAAAGGCTAAAAGAGCCAGATTCCACAGGTGAGAGAGATCTTTTGATTCCAAGGAGAAGGGAAGGGAGATCAAAGTCTTCACAAACAGAAGTCTCCCTTGGTACATCCTACCTTCTTCATGTATGGGAGGGCAAGAATATTCAGAAGTGAGCCCAGCCTTAGGAATTAGGCTGAAAAGAGTCTACTCCAAGCTACTTGTTATATGATGGGGTACTGAAAGCAGCTCAACACCAAATATGAGAGAGGGAGCAGTCAGATACTGGGGAGAGGTACTAAATTAATTGAGGGCTGCCACTTAAATCCATCCCTGTATCGGTCTTTCATTCAGCTATATGTCCTAATCCAGAGTCACCTGGGAGAGAGGAACACACACAAGGAGGTGGAGCAGGAGACAGCTGCTATCTGCAATTATTTGGCATCTGACAGTCCCTGGAGTAAAACTTTTCATAACATTTTGGAAACAATCTGAAATAATGTGTAAGAGGAGGGAGAATATTTCCTCAACATATGGATATAAAAATACACTTTTTTTCCCATCCACCAAACAACTAATTATTAAAAATATCTTCTACTTCATTAGCAACTCTGAGTAGTATCAAAATGAATTCTTCAGAAAGTTAATTCATTTCAGTTATGGGGATTTTTTAGTGTACTGCCCATGACAGAGGTACAAGATGTAATACTATATAAGAAGGTGGTATTATAATTAAGTTTTTAATTTCTGTGCAAACACCCATATAATCTGCCAAAACTGTTTTAGTCACAGGCTGATTTTCTCCAAAAGAATTGGAGGGCACAAAAATTTTAGCCTTTTGTATTCTCACATGTATAACATTTCTGCTGCATGAAAGTCTCAGAATGCTTTCAATTATTATAAGGTTCGGCACATATATAAATAATATTCTGTTCTGTCAGCACAGAAAAAATACTTCCAAAAACATTATACAGCATACTGCATTATTAATTATAGCTTGCAAGTGTTTGAAAAGCATTTTGTAGAGCAAACAGAAAGACACGGTCTTGGGTTAATAGTAACAACTAAACGTAGGAAGAGAAATCCTGGCACAGCTAAATTCAGTGGGAATTTTGCCTCCAATTTCAGTAGGACCAGGATTCCAATGATAGATTTCTTAAGGCCTGGGAATGAGACCCAGCTCCTAGGACAGAATGCCTTATTGTCAGTGACCACTTTGACCTACATGGTTCCAAAAGGCATCTTGGCAAGTCCTTTAAACTGAAAGGAAAGTGATTGCAGAAGAGGAGGTCCTGAAGGATGGGTAGGATAAGAGAGGAGAAAGTGAATAGAATCTCTAAAAAGCCTGTTTTTTTCTCTGTCCCCCTACATTGGTAGGTGTGGGAGGATTCTCTGCTTTAAATTAATTTTTGCCATGTTATTTTGGATGCTTGACTCTAAGCAAAGTGATTACAATGCTTTGAACAAAAGTACTAGGTTACTTTGCTACAGTACTTAATGACTGCTTAATAAAAGCAAGTGACACATCTAGCTCACTCTTGGGAATTTTAATTATAATTAATAATTCAATATCTAGAAAGTTAGGTATTTCGATTATTATATCTCTAAATAGCTTAAATATAATAATTGAACAAAAGAATCAGAACAATGCTTGAAAAATAGAAGATGCAATCAAAGTCAAATTCTGTTCACCTCACTTATGCAATTTTTCGTATTGAAGTCACAGGAACAGCAGGATTTTGTCTCCAGTTTGTGATGAAGTGGGCATCTGGATAAATGACAGGCACTATGGGCTAGATTCTGCCTTCAAAAATGCATGAACAGTTTCCATTGAGTCCAGTTCTGGAGCACTTTCTCAGACACTACTCCCATGGATTTTAATGGCTGGAGAAAGCTATCAGAATTCAAAAAGGAGTTCCTGGTACATATCTGATGTCAGAATTGCACCTCCCCCCCCCTTTCTTTTCTTTTCTTTTTTTTTTTGAGAATTGATAGAATAGAAACATACTATACTTACTGAAATTATAATACTGATTTTAAATAAAATTACTTATTCCACTCTTGCTTTATCTAATACATTAACTAAATTAAAACAATGTTATAATAGATATTAAAGTAAACATACCATCCAATGTATATGCACTTTACCCAGTTTAGCAGTTTTGTGCCCTGATCCCATAAACACTCATGGATATAGCTAACTATGGGAGTAGTTCCACTGACTTCAGTGTTACTGTTTGTGTGAGTCACTTTAAGCATATGCATAAGAGCTTACAAGATTGGTCCTGAGATTCATTATGCATACATGACATATACATTTGGAGGAACAAGGGGAAGGTTTTAAACTCATTTCTGATGAAAGAATATACACTACAGTAGTGTAGATATAAATAATGGCCCAGATTTATAGATGTGCTGCAGCTGGCTTGAGCTAGTCCATTGGCAAAAAGCAACCATAACTTGGTAGGCCAGAGGATTCCTCTTACCTAGAGGAATTCTTTGGAGCCACAGCTTCCATGTAAGTGCCAGCTGATTCCTAGCTCTTGAAATTGCTCTCTTGGGCAACGTGCAGCCTGAAATAAGTGAGAGGGATCAGGAGAGCATAAAAATGGTTTAAAGTCATCTTTGCTCCTCCCCGCTCTGGTCCTGTGTTGGCTGCTCAACAAACGAAAACCATTCATTCAATTATTGTTCATACAAAATATGAAATGCTTAACTCAACAATGTGTCATATAGCAATACAAGCAATAACAAATATTTTAAAGTACACATTTTATGCAATATAATATTGAATGTGTTATAATACACATACACTTTATTCACTGATTCACAAACTTGTATTTGGCAGTTACCCCAATATCGCTAGATAAATACATTTGCAAAGGTTTTTTTGTTTTTTATGCACTGCGGCATTCCTTTGATTATGTGATTATCTATGAACTGTGTGTATATCGAATAAGGGCCCATGTAGACTTTATATTTGGAAATGTCTATTTTAGAAGAAAAATACTAAAGTTGGAACCGTATGAAAATCTCCTATTAGTTGAGGCTTACTCTGCCTTTTGCACTGCTAATATTTAAAATGCAGGGCAAGAATGCACCCAAATGGTCACACAAACTGTGCTGCAAACTATAGCATATATTGATTAATATGCCATAATGGTTCCTAATACTTGGTGTAACAATCACATACACACACATATTGATCAACTATCACACCCTTTTCATTAAGAAAGATTTCAGAGGTTTACAAATTAGGAATTCTGCAAACAATTATTATGGGACTACAGTATTCGTAAGAGTAGGCACTGTGATTAGTAGTAGCTAGTGAATGAAATGTTCTATTTTATATAAAACTGTTTCTGTCTAAACTATTACTAAGTATATTCTTCCACTTCAGGGGAAGTTAAGTGCAAATTGAGCCAGTGAGCAAATGCAGAATTGGAGCCTGTGTGTGATAAACAAGTATTTATAGATTGAGCCGTATATTTACTGCACAGGAGCACATTTTACCATCTTCCCCACTTGCTACAGGGAAATACAGCCAAGCTATACAACACATTAGGAAGTGAAATGTAGACACAAAAAATATCTATTTTAATTAAAACCATAAGGAGAGTTGAGTTAGGCATAATATAGTTACATGCAAACAAATTCTGTCAAAATTCTAGGGCTGACACTTGTACCGGATGTCAAAAGTATTAGGAGGCCAACACTGACTAAAAGCGGTCAACAGTATGCCAGCTTGTTTTCTTTCTAGCATATAAAAGGGTTTGCATGTTATATATTTGAAATGTTATTCTCACTATTTAAGGCATTCTACATGTTTAATGCAATAGAAAGAAAAATCTTTTCTGACCTCGGAATGGCTTTAAACATTTAACATTTTATAAGAGGCTTTGCTTCTGAATGGCTCTAAATATAAAATATTAAGAGTTACTTTTCTATCATCTGAGTGACTGTAACATTAAATACAGTATGTTGCATAAGAAAGTGGCCATCTATCCACTAAGTGTTTCTAATTTTTGAATATTTTAAAAAGTTGCTTTCTCAGGCTCTGAGTAGCACTAAATATTTTTAAAAGATGTTACCTCAGTTGCTGAATGTCTCCTTTAGTGCCTTTTTGTAACACAATAGGTGTTTGCCAGGCATTTAGCTCCTCTACACAATCAGGACTTCATCTTGATGAATGGGTATTTAACTGCCTGCCTCATTAAAACTGACTATTGTGCAAGCTCCTTATCTTTTATACTCACCTACATGTATCTATACATGCAGCATAAGTTTCATGTATGTTAGAGTATTTTAATATGAATTTTAACAAAAAACTAGTTTTATTTTCTGGAGTGGTGTTGACTGAGTTTTCACTGGTCTTTGCTTTTAATTTCCTTCATGCTTTTCCTGATCTGTTAGTTCCAGCAGTGTAGACAATCCCTGAATGCCTAACTTTCCCTGCTCACTCTACTATTTAAATGTTTTCTTATATTATCAGATTAAATCAAAATTACTTTTTGATGCAATGTCTAACAAGTGGCCAAAGAGGCATAGACTTCTCTTAAATGTTAATTTTGCTGGTGTAAGAGTCCTTTTCCATGAGGGTCATCCAATTCTCTGACAGCATCAGTGCTTGCAAGCAATTAAGTTTTCCCCAGCTAATACACCTCAGAGATTTTGGAAGTTAGACACTGAAGGTACTCAGCTGTGGCCCTGGCTCACTTGCTTCTAATCCCCATCGTCTTTTGTGTGTCTGTTAACAAAAAGAAAAACCTCCCCCTTTTTGAAAAATCACTTTCCTGTTTGTACTACCATCTGGCAGCTTTTCTTGGAACAATGTCAGCAGCTTCAGTGGTAGGTTCTTCTCCAAAAGAGCTTAGCTCATTGAAGTTCAACCTCTTCTCATTGGCTCACCATAGTTACATTCCTTGATGTAGGATGGTTTAAAACAGGAGCACTTTATTAAGGGTGGGGTTTTATTTGTTTGTTTTGGATGGGTTTTTGTTTGGTTGTTTGTTTTAAATGGCAAAAATCCCACATTCTGGTCTGACCACAGTCTGCTCACCTAAGCTTATCCCCAAACCTTGTTAACAGAGTTCCAGCCCTTTAAATGGGCAGGGGACAGGAAAACAACCCTGTTCTTGAATAACAAATTCCCACTAACATACTCTAGCATACATACATATTAACTTATATAAGTATTTTGGAAGATTTTCCCCATTTAAAGGATATGCTAGGGAGTCACAAGAACAAAATGCAAAACAATAATTAAAGATAACTTTAATCTAGTTTTCCCATTCCCTCCTCTGCAAGAACTAAAATATAAAAAGACTTAAAATTTTCTAATCAGCTGAATACCAGCTGCAATATCATTAAATCTGTACCAGATCTAACAAATTAATGAGCAGTGCAATTAAGAGAATATTAGAGACCTTTATTCTCACTGAATAATCAAAAATGCTTCTTTTCCTATTATTTCTAACAAAAATTACTATAACAAAAACCCAGAGCTTGAATTTCTCATTAACTGATTGACCTAAAGCAGATAATCTATTTTCAAAAAGGCACCTGTTTTTTAAAAGTAACCCACAGCATGAGGAGGATAGAAAGGAAAGGAAGGAAAATGAAAATAATAATAATAATAAAAAAAAAATCAAGGGAAGGAGAAGGGGAGGCCATGAAAGGGAAAGAGAAGAGGCAAGGGAGAGACAGTGAAAGGGAAGACACAAAGAAAGACTACCAGAGAGGATAATGGGAGAGGGATTATAATACAATGTGATGTGCTGTAGGAAAAAAATAGTAATAAAATAATAATTATAATAATAATAATCAACAAAGTTCATTTTCAAAAAGAGGAAAGAAATGCAGTGTGAACAAATAAAAAGGAGCAAAAGGCATGTCATGAACAAAAAACTAAAATGGAAATGGAGAAAAAGGCAAACAGAAGATGAAATGAATAGCATCCTGAGATGTACAGTGAAGTCAAAGAAAAATGTTTGTAGCAGTTTATTTTCTTAAGAGGCACTCCCACCTCTGTGACCAAACATCTTTGGCCACATCAAAACCCAAGATGTTCTTCTACATAGCAGAGAAAGAGTTTAGCAGCCCCTTTTCCTTTAGGACAGGGTTTCTCAAACTGGGGGTCGCGACCCCCTGGGGGGTCGCCGAGCGCTCCCCGGGGGGTCGCGAGCTCCTGCCGCCGTAACTCGCGGCGGGGCCAGGGGGCCGGCACGCAGCCGGCAGCCCACCCGCAGCGGGGAGGGGGGACCGGGGTGCACCCGGCAGCCCGTCCGCGGCGGGGGAACTGGGGCACACCCGGCAGCCCGTCCGCGGCGGGGGAACTGGGGCACACCCAGCAGCCCGTCCGCGGCGGGGACTGGAGGGGTCGCGCCATGCCCACCCAGCCGGAAAAGGGGTCGCGGTCTCAAAAAGTTTGAGAACCGTTGCTTTAGGACCTTCTCCCCTCCTCCCCTGGTCCCCACTCCGTCCCCACCCCAGTACATCATGTCTGCACTATGATGTCTTCATATGGGTTGGGGAAGGGGATGTGAAGGTCAGAGGATGGGCTGATGATTCAAAATGAGATAAATCTGCAGGCTATTCATCCTCATTAAGGATACAATGTGGGTGAGGCTACTGCAGCTCTTAGGCAGCAATCGTGGCAGAAGTAGCCGGTATTGTTGCTAATCCCTATTCTTCATGGAACCATCCTGCATAAAAAGCCAGGTAGATGGGATTCGCATCTGTTGGGAAGAATTGCCCTGTTTCATAACAAAACAGATTGAATCTCACCTGGCAGCTACTGAAATAGTCTTCAGAACTACCAGTCATGAATAGTTCCCTGTGCGCCCTTACCAGCCATATACTTCCAAAGCAGTACATACTAGAGGATTCTCAAACTGGGAACATTTAAGGTGAAAGATGTAAACTACACATCCAGAGCACCTAAGACAGTACTCATCACAAGCAGGGAAGGTAACTGAGAACACCTTACACAAAAGAGTGATATTCAGACTTGTTGAGAGGAGAGATATTCATAGGCAAAGACATTTCTCTCCAGGAAAGATATCTATGGCAAGCTTTATGGCAAAGAAGTGGCTAGTGGGGAAATGCAAAAAGAGGTGGCATAGGAGTAGGCATACCCAGTACAGAAGGGAAAAATCCATTCAGTTCAAATATTTCACTAACAGATTTTTGAGTTTTCTGAAAAAGAAATTATGTGCAACTTCCATCATTCAATTGTGAGAGCAGATGGCAGCCTTATAGATTTCGTTTGACCGCCCCGATCATTCAGTACAGAATAATGAGGCTGATCTGGTTGTACGTGTTTTGATCACTGATCAACATAGTTCACCACCACATGCCAGGCATTACCTAGCAGCTCTCTCACTGGGCTAGTGTCCCCAGCAGATGATTGCTGCAGTACTACAGCAGTTTCTCAGTCAGTAACTCAGCACTGCTGGGTGCAAATCTGTCCAAACATAAAAGTCACAAAACGTCTTTAACACAAACGAAATCCCGCTGCCTTTTCTGGGGCTATTCCTTAGCCTTAAGCCTCCCTGATGGGCACATCAACCCTTGTGAGGGGTTTATATGCCCCATTCTTTAGGGACAGTAAGGGAACTCTGTCCCATCCTCTTCTCTGGATTCTAGCCCAGAGTCCTGCACTGAATAGGTCTGCTCCAGTACCTTTGCTGCAGTTTTCCTAGGGTTACTTCTTACCCAGCCTTCTAAATTCTCCTCTTAGTCTCTCCATCTCTTCTCTACTTTTGTCAAGGCAACTGCCTGCCTGGAGCTTTCTGCCTGGCTCTTACTCCAGCTTTTCCCCCTGCTGGCCTTTATCATCATTTAAATTTAGATCTCCCACTTTACTGCAAATTCCTTCTGCTCTCTATTGGGAATTGCCTAATTCGCTTCAGATGGGGTTTATTCTGTAATCAGATTAGCTCATCCCCAGGTTCTCCAGCCCAGAAGACAAACCATCTTGTTACATGGTGTAATTAGGCTTTTTGCTTTTCGCACTGTTAAGGGTTCAACTCTTTTTATTGATAGGACATCAGATAAGTCAGTTCACTCTTTTTATTAATGATTGGTAAAATATGGAACTTCTCTCTACTCAGTTATCTGGTAGAACAGGCTTGCAGCAATTACATCTTCCCTCTGTTCCAAATTATTAGATCAATTTGGCTCATATTTATACTCCCTTGTTTACAGCAACTAAAAGATTCCACACATTTCACTATATTATTGCACACTTTACTCCCCTTTTCTTATCTAGTTTCATACATATTTTACAGGGTACAAAGACATCTGTCCCAACCATTCTTAGTACCAGCTGTACCTAGCAAACTATTTGTATTTGGCAAGTGTTAACAGAACATACATCTTGTTTCTTACAGAAGAACAAAGGTTACAACAATTTAATGTTTAGTAGATTTCCTCAACAAAGATTAGCATGAGTAGAAGGCACTCTGGGAATACAATTTATAGTTACACAATGTAGCCTAAATATAAACCGCTCTTGGAATACAATGTATTAGCTAACAACACTTTTGAGATGCAGTTTCTTATAATCTCGGAGGCTCTTTCCTCTGCACGTAGGCTAGAAGGTGACAAAAAAGGCAGTGAAGTTGACCCAAAACAAAAATAATGAAGAACAGGAAGCTGAAATTGTTTTTTTAATCTGTGGCACTCCATAGTGTGAAAGGTGCTTCATATGGAACACAGAAAGACACAAACTCTGTTCCAAGGACTTTACAGTCTAAATATCAGCTATAGCGTAAGTGTGCCAATCTGTACAGAGAGGATTGGGCAGAGACGGTTGAGTGTTAAAGCAATATGATTACTCAGTTTAAGCATGTGCACATCTTGGTACTTCTAAATTTTTGTTTTAGATAAAAAATAAGGAAGATATAAGATAACAAATACAGACTTAGGCCTGAGCTACACTGGGGGGGAGGGTTCAAGCTAAGATACACAACTTTAACTAAACTTAGTTCGATTTACCTGGCCGTCCTCACAGCTGCGAGTCAACCTCAGTGGCTCCTCCGCCAACTCTGCTCACTCCCCTTGCAGAGCTAGAGTTCTGGAGTCAGCAGGGAGCACATACAGGAACTGATTTATCGCGTCTAGATGAGATGCGATAAATCGATCCCCGATACATCAAACACTACCCGCCAATCTAGCGGGTAGTATAGACTTACCCCCTACAGACTGTGTGCATATTAGAAGAAGAGTATTTTTATATATTTGAACAGATCTGTTCTAACCATGGGGAAAAAACTAAAAGTAATAGTAAATAATAGTTGATGAAGGTTATGATCTATTGGGCCCAATGGAATTTAGTAAAATATTTCTTGCAGTCAGAATATCAATAGAGAGGGTTCAAATCTATACAAAAGAGATGTTTCAAAAGTTACAGTGTTGAAGAGCTAACATTTCACTTACATCTAACATACTATATCTGGTTCTCTAAACAGGAGAATGCATGAAACAAGAATCAGGTCTGGTCTATACTGGGCGGGGGGGATCGATCCAAGTTACGCAACTTCAGCTATGTAAATAACATAGCTGAAATCAACGTACTTAGATCTACTCACCGCGGTATTTTCACTGCAGGGAGTTAACAGCTGACACTCCCCCATCGACTCCGCCTGCATCTCTGGGTCTGGTAGAATACAGGAGTCAATGGCAGAGTGCTGTGGGGTCGATTTATCGCATCTAGACTTGATGCAATAAATCGACCCCTGCTGGAACAATCACTGCCCGTCGATCCTGCAGGTAACGTAAACAAGCCCTCAGTTAATGTGGACTGAAGAAATTAAAGATCTAAGGATAAAGAAAAATCTCTTCTAAAAATTAGAAAGAGAAGAACTAATCAAACAGGAATATTCAGAGTCAGCTAAGGATTGTAGGGGAAAAATAAAAAGACAGCAAAATTAGCTAATACTAGCCAAGCTGTTAAGGAAAATAAAGAGGGCTTTTGCAAATAGAGCAAGGGGAAAGAAATATGACACAGTATGTTCACTAATAAATGAACAGGGGATGAAACTGATGACTCACAAATGGTAGTTAATATTTGTTTGTTTTTAATTGATTTTCCACACAAGACTATTGAAAGGAAATCTGAGCATTTAATATGGAAAAAGATCCTATGCAATAAGTCTTCCTAAAAATTGCATAAGACAATACCTTAAACATACAGTATAACCTCAGAGTTACGGACACCCGAGTTACGAACTGACCGGTCAACCTGCACCTCATTTGGAACCAGACGTATGCAATCAGGCAGCAGTAGAGACTCGGGGGGGAAAAGGCAGCAAATACAGTACAGTACTGTGTTAAATGTAATCTATTAAAAAATAGAGGGAAAGCAACATTTTTCTTCTGCATAGTTTCTAAGTTTCAAAGCTGTATTAAGTCAATGCTCAGTTGTAAACTTTTGAAAGAACAACCATAATGTTTTGTTCAGTTATGAACATTTCAGAGTTACGAACAAAGTCAATTCCCAAGGTGTTCATAACTCTGGAGTTCTACTATACAAATGATCACAAATTAGCCAGTCTGAATGACACATATTCTAGGATAGTACGGGGATTATCTAATAGACTTACTGAGCTAGTGAAAAACTATTTCTTTTCAAAATATCAACCTGTGATCTTAAGGAAAAACTAGAGTCTTACATCTATTCCTATTGAAATAATGCAAAAAAGTACTAGAGAACCACCACCAAGACACATAAAACCTTCATTGTGAAACCCTTACTAATGTTGCTGAGCACTTATTCACTTAAGCAGTCCCACTGATGTCAATGAAACTACTCACATGTATAAGTGCTTACTAATATGAGTAAAGGTTCTACAATCTAGGCCAAAAACATCTAGAAGGTAATGCAACCATTAGAAATACACACAGAATTCGAAGGTCACTGTACCTGGAGTATTGTACTGAGTTGAAGATACCACTTTAACAGATACATATTGGAAATATTGGAGCAAGCTCAAGGAACAGCAATAAATATAATTAGGGTTAGAGGGATTGATGTATGAAGAAAAAATGAAATAGCTAAATACATCCAGCTCAGCAAAGATGTTAGTGAGTGTTGGGGATTTAAACAGAGAACACAGAATTGGGCACAACTAGGAGTAACAGAGTGGCACTAAAAATGGAGAAATCTGGGATGAGTATCAGGAAATGCTTCCTAATAGTGGGGTGGAACATCTTGTGCACCATTCCACTTTGCTTATGGCAGGGAACATTTAAAAGTAGACTGGACTAAATAGTAGACAATGTACTATATGGAACAATCCTGCTTTGGCCAGGAGATGGACTGGTCAATGTATGAGGTTGATTCTATTTCTAACTTTATAGCCAAGAGGTGATTGGTGAATAGTTAAACAAGTAAATGCAGTTGTTCCTGCTCCTTTTCTATTGGGTCCTCAATAAAGCATGCTCTACTTTCTGTACTTGAACAACAATAAAATCAAACATTTTAGGCATCAGGACTGTAATTCACAATTTGGCAGGCCATAGTAGCCAAAGTCCTAAGGCAAGCAAATTGGGTAATCCCAACATTGCTACTTATGAATGAGACAGTGGGAGAAGATGCTACTGCACCTAAAGAGCCTGCATGTTACCAGAGTCAGGTTTATGGACACACAGCAGTGCAGCATGTAAGGGGAAACACTGGCAGGATATCAGTCTGAAATCTGTGCTAACAAGAGCAACATGTGCAGCCCCTAATACATATTCATAGTAAAGTATTTTTCTCCCTTATTTCTTATCCCTCTCCTTAAAGAGAATCTTAAAATAGGAAAGTGTTTATGTCCTTTCCAAAATATATTTTTCCTATGCAGATATCACAGGTTAGAAGGTGCAGCACTTGTAAGCAATGGTCGGAGTAGAGCTCTGCTAACACAAAGGAGAGGACTCAACAGCCTTTACAATGTTTAATGTTTAATCATGCTGTCTTGTTTCTAAACTACACTGCAAAGCAGTGACGAGCTTTGCATGAAACTCCAAACCATATTTACCACTTATGGCTATTCATCTGAATGAAAATTTCAAAGTAATTATAGCTAATAAACATGTTATTTCTAAACCTCTGAGGTGATATTACGAGTAGGATAGACCATATGGCTTCAATGTACTTATAAAGCACTGTGCTCCGGTGGGCCTTTTTATGTTGGTTGTACCCAGGAGCTGATATTATTCTGGAGGTGAATATTTCATTTACTAAAAATCTGTTTGTGTGGAAACAGAAGGCGAGGAAGCATAGTCTCATAGTTCAGGTACATGACTGGGAATCAGAAAACCTGGTCCTATTTCCATCTCTACCACCAGATTTCTTCTGTGACCTTAGTAAATTCACAATTTGGCTCAGATTCCTCACATCTACAACTGGAAATGATACAGAACCTACTTCTCAGGGTTGTTGGGGGTGAATAATTAATACTTGTGAAGTATATCATGATCCTGAGAGATGGAAAATGTTAGAAGTATTTAAAGCGATCTGGCAGGAAGTATTTCTTGTTCACAGATCATTTATACTAATTCAATAATATTAGTGTTTGTTAAATAATATTAGTGTTATGATCAATGTAAAAAAAAAACCAGAAAAAAGTACAAATAGACTAACCCTACTATAACATTGTTATTTTGTTTCAAATATGGTATGCTAGTAATTAATCTTAGACCTTGAGGTAATACAGTGATCTCCACTTCATTTATAGCAGATGCTGTTTGTACATTTATAGTCATTACTAAGGCTCTTGAGAGGATAGAGAGTACTAGTGGGGAGTGTTTGCAACCAAGGAAATGAGGAACAGATTTATGTTCCTATGCAATAATTCACCATAAGCTTTCTCCATTATCCTTTAGTTAGCAACATACTCTAAAAGACAAGAAAGTCTATTTTCGCTTTGATGCACGTGACACTCATTAACTGGGTTTAGGCACAAAGGAGAATAAACCCTACAGATTTTCAGTGAAACTACCAAAGTAACAATGTATCATGTCATGTGTTCAGCTATTAAGAAGATAGATTAGTTGATTCATATTTTTACTTTCTCTATTATAATAGTTCAACAGTCAACTATTCTTAAAATAATCAGACAAAGCGAAAACACAGATTTCAGTGTAGGGCCTAATTTGTAAAAGGGTAAAAAAAAAAAATCTCCTTTTTCAGGGTGCAAGCATATGTGTCTCTCCCTACTTGACAGTGGGCGCAAATCAGGAAGTCTGAATTGCAATGCAGATTTATGCTTGTAATTCAATTTGGCAGGTGTAAAATGCAAGTGCATATTTTGTTTGCATAAAATAAGCCTCCAAAGGGACCCTGGGCCTCAGCCATTTGATAATTTACCCCATACTGCAGCCTTCATAGTATGCACTGTACCTTTCATATATCTGGAAAGTTTATTATATGTATTTGCTTACTCTACCAAATCAGTCTGGAATATATCCAGTGTCGTAGCACTTGACACATCCTCAGCACAAGGTTGTCTGTGTTGGCTGAAGTATGGGTTGTCAGGCTGAGCCTGTAGTGAGACCCAGTGCCAGAAGACCACACACAATGCCAGAATATTAATCCAAAAGCTTTAACCATCAAATTGTTACACACAAAATTAATCAAATCATTTACACCATTTTTTATTTTTCTATGGGGACTGCTAGACAAACTGGTCCCAATACTGCCTTTGATGTTTATATATAGCTCCCATTGAACTCAATAGGAACTGTGCATTTGAATCAGAGCAGAATTTGGCCCATCTTGGACTAAATAAATTAACAAATAGACACAAATTTTCTTTTCTCTCCCAAAGCTATAGCCAATATTCTTTACTTCTCACTCTAGGTAAGTAAAGAACAGTGAGAAATTTACAGAGAACTATATTGTTGCATTAAGCCACAGACCTAAATAGTGTGCAGTGCAAAACCACATCACCTTAAAGACACAGAATACCTCCACCTCAGAAGACAAAATCTCTTTCAAATCTCCTGAGTTCACACTGGAAGCATGCTCATGCATCATCCTTTGGCAGGAGACATGCCCTCCTCTCCATGGCAGGCAAGCTCTTAGGGCTAAACAGAGCTTCCTGCCATGGCCTTCCACCTCTTTCTGGGAATTTGCTCCCCCAGTGATATTCAAAGGGAGCAGTTTTGAATATGAGGACTATAATTGCCCCAGGTTCTTGCACTAGTTCCGTAAAGGAATGGCCTAGTTAAGTGGGAGAAACAAAATAGATAAACAAAAAGAATTAGAATATTCTCTTTCCTTAATGTTCCTTATTTCTGACACATCACAGAGAACCCTTCTTTCAATGCAACCTTTCAAGAGGACATATTTTTGTAGTAAGGTATGGAAAACATATCAGAAATAGACCAGATCTTTACACAGATCTTTCTGCTGATATCCCGAGTCCCTTTGCACAGGATGAAGTAGTTGATCTAGTTGAATGAAATTGAATTCCCTCATTTTTGTAGGTTTCTGAAATGCAGAATCTAGATCCATCTAGAGTAGACAATGTTGCCTTTGATGCTTTCTCACCCCTGCCGCTGTAGCGGCTAGGACCGGGGGAAAAAAGTGTATATTGTTAGTTTTCTTTAAATATATTTTAAGACCCTCAACAACATCAAGATTATATTCCGTTCTCTCTTTTTCATGTGAAGAATTTAGGCAGTAAAATGTTATTGTTAATTCTGGAGACATGCATAACAATCAAATTGGAATTAATTTTGAAGAAATTCTCAGCACTACATCACGTTTGTGAAAAGTGCAACACTGTCTTTCCATAGACAGAGACTCACTTACTCAGATCCTTCTGACTCAGCTAGTGGATCCCCAAAATGAAACCTTTCACAAACAAGACAATTAACTGGGCATTCTTTAGTGATCTGACTGATCTTTGAGTTAGAGCTTCAAAAATACAGTTCACTAGGTAAACTCGGGTCACTTTGCACAGTATAAGTGTAAGGGGAACAAAGTGACCTTAGAATGGGCAGAGAAAGCCAGCGGAAAATTCCCATTGTGCAGGGAAACTTTCCACTCATGGAAAGCTGATGAGATGTCTCCTTTCCCAGCTATGCCAGCTGCCCTTCACACTTGTATAAGGATAGGAAGGTAATGTTCTTGGGACAGGAAGAACATGGAGGGGACAGTTTAATCGGCAGCTATAGTTTTAATACTCCGCAGCTCTGAGTTCTTTACAAAGTATTTTTAAATGCTTCCTTTCACCACCCTGTGTCTATCAGTTATGAGTTCATCATAAATTGTTTTGTGCATATACTTCTAATTTGTTCTTAGAGCAGGTACAGTCCACCTGCAGTGTACCTTCATTAACAATTTCCACCATAACAATAAAATCAACACACTTCAGTGGACTATTCCTACTTATTTTGTCTTGACACTTTATACCCCAGAGAAAACAGACATGTTTTCATAGGATTTCAAAATGCTAAACAGTTACCCTGTTGGTACCAAGTCCTTATCTTTACACTATTCAATAAACACTACTATGCCAGCAAAACTTGGGATAACCTTGGCAGGGTATCTTTAAATTAAACTTGCTGCGATACCTCTGTCATCCCCTTTAAGTCTGTTTGCTGAATCTCTGAAACTGTCATTTGTTTATCTGGCAATATGTGTTTGCTAATGTTTTCCTCATCCCTCCACACACCCCAACACCAGACTCTCACCAGAAGCCTTGTTAAGTGCTCTGCGGAATCAATGTGGGGGGAGAGAGGAGGAGTAATATAACTTTTGGCTGCCCCACAGCTAAATGGCTGTCAGTTTTTTTAGTGTGCCAATTCTGCAGCAAAAGAACAGCCAAATATTCTCTGCATTTTTCTTCCTTCTAGGGAGAATGGTTCCCAAAATTACAGCTGCTGTTGACAAAGCAATATGAAAAAAGGCAGAATCCTGAACTTTTGAGCAACATATTCCATCACTAACTTGGTAGCATATTAAGCCACCATGACAGTTACCATAATTTGTTTGAAAGAACTAATAAATTTAAATTAAATATGCAGTATAATTAATTGCTGCTTTTTAATAGTTGTTGAATTGTCAGAATTATTTTCTGCAAAATTGTTACTGTTCTTTGTTTAATAAAAATAGAAGCTTCCTTAGTTTTGTAAATAATTTTGAATTCTTATGAAATATATATTTTCATTGTTAATTTCCACAGCAGATTTAATAAGTGAAGTTACAAAATTCATTATTTCAAATCAGCCTGTCATTATAAAAACATGAAAAAGCACATTTGATAAAGTTTCTACAGACCACAGTAACAAATATATTGCACCATTGATCTGTGGCACAATAGGAAGTTATTTACAATAGCATTTAAAATATGTTCTTTGCTTTACATTTCTGGCCCAGGAAGCAAGCCACAGTATTTTAATGTCACATACTATACATATCATTGTCTCAATTAATACTTTTATATGCTTTAATTTTAAGACTTACGTTGTGACTCGCAACAAATATTTTTACCGTTCTGTTGGTCTGTTGATCAATGGCATCCTGTACATTGCGAGTCACAATGTAAGGACACTGTCTTCAGATACGCTTATTGATGTGTACATCGCGTAAATACAAAAAAATCAAGGCAGATGTCATTGGAGTGTGTGAAATGAGGAGGAGTAGTGAACTTATAGCGCAGTGGCAAAGCGGAGAGCAAGTGTTCCTCGGCAAGGCATTGAATAATCGTGCCCGAACAGGCGGAGTAGAATTTATTGTTAAGAAGGCAGTGATACAGAGAGTGAAAAGCTGTGACATATTCTCTCCACAAGTGGCAGTTCTCAACTTTAAGATTGACAGAACGCGCTTACTGAAGATTGTTTAGGCATACAGTCCGACAGAACAAGCAGACAATGATGAAGTGGAACAATTCTATCTAGAATTAGAAGCAGCAATGAGAAGCAAAGCGACTTACACAATCGTGCACGGGGATTTCAATGCAGTCATCGGAATGAAAGAAGGTGACAAGCTTTATTTTGGGAAATTTGTTAGAGGAAATCGAAGTGAACGGGGCAATCGTTTGGCAATTTTTGCGGAGTGTAATCGTCTTCACGTTATGAACACAGTGTTCGAGAAGACAGAGGAGCGGCAATGGACATGGAGAAGTCCAGATGGGATGACCCTCAAGCAACTCGATTACGTACTGACAGACATGAAAAGTATTTTTTCAGATGTATCCTCATAGGCGACCGCATTATATGCTCAGGCACAGACAACAGGTTGCTGAGATCTAAGATGAGCATTTGCCTTGCGAAGGAAGAGCATATCAAAAGAGCTCAAAGATCTCCCCCGAAGCGGTTCTTCAATGCTCAAATTTTCGCCGAAAAGCTGTCCACAAGAAATCCAGAAAGAGATGCGGAAGAAGATATTGACAAGGATTATGAGGATCTCATTCAGAAGATCCAAGACACCGTTAAGGAGTCCAGTAAAACTGTGAAATCCGCTCGAAAAAACCGTGTGAGCAGCCAAACTAATCAACTAATGGAGAAGCGAGCACAGCTCAAAGCTGATGGGAAAATCGATGATGTGTATAGGATGCTTTGCAAGCAAATCCAAGAGAAACTGCTAGAAGACTATGATGACTACAGGAGAAGGAAGTTGAGGGAAGCTGTTGAAAGTAAGAAAAGCCTGAAGGCGGCAGAACGCGACATCAGGCTCAAGCAACGCATCCCGGTTGCGTTCAAGGATGCTAACGGAAGGAGGATGACTGATCGCAAACAAATGAATGCGATTTGTTCAGATTTTTACAACAAGTTGTAGTCCTCTTCCGTTAGCGTTGACAGAAAACTGTCGAGTGTTAAGCGCAAACAAATCCCGGAAGTGATGTGGGAAGAAGTTCAGGTGGCGGCTGAGTGCATTAAGGGTGGAAAATGCCCAGGCAGGGATGGAATAAGACTGGAACATCTCAAGGCAGGAGGCGTTTATCTCTATCAAGCTCTTGCTAAACACTTTAGTCAATATGTCGTATCCAACAGAACTCCCGCAGCATGGAAGGTGTCCAAAACAATTTTGCTGCTGAAAAAGGGAGACCCGGAAGACCGATTACCCTTCTCTCACAATTCTACAAAGTCTTCACTCGCATCATTCTCAATTGGATAAAGACAGATCTAGAGCTGCTAACAAGTAAAGAACAAGCTGGGTTCAGAACGGGCTTCTCGACTATTGACCAAATGCACACTGTGAAACAGCTGATGGAAAAATGTAGGGAATATTGAATCCCGCTGTGTGTTGCATTTGTGGATTACAAAAAGGCATTTGACTCTGTCGAGTTTGCAGCCGTTGTTAACGCATTGCATGATCATGCAATAAACCCGGCTTACATTGATCTGATACGCGAACTTAATAGTGACTGTGCCACAGAAATTCAGTTGTTCAAATGAGCCATGTCACGTCCAGATCAGAAGAGGAGTGCGCCAAGGCGACACTATATCGCCAAAACTTTTTACAGCTGTATTGGAGTCGCTCTTCAACAAACTTGACTGGAATGGAGGCATAAATGTGAATGGAGAACACCTTACACACCTTCTGTTCGTTGATGATTGTGTTATCTTCGCCAGTGACACCGCTGAGCTGCAAATAAAGGTACAACAACTGCAAGAGCGCTCACGCAAAGTGGGGCTGGAAATGAACGCATCGAAGACACAGTGGATGCGAAACGATCACTGCACAGAGGGACGGATACTCTTCAACGGTGAAGTGCTGGAAGAAGTAGATGCCTATGTGTACCTTGGACATCTTCTAGCAAAGACCAACAAATTCGATGGAGAGTGCGCAAGACGGAGAAAGGCAGCGTGGGGTAGTTTTAATTGAATTAAAACCTCGCTGTTGGACTCGAAGATTCCCATGCGATAGCGTAAAGAATTGTTTGACTCTACAGTTCTTCCAGCAATGATATATGGTTCGGAGTGCTGGAGTACTACACAGGCCGATGAAGACAAATTAGCAGTCATGCAAAGAGCCATGGAATGCAGAATGTGTGGAATTTCCCTTCGAGACCACATTCCAAACGTAGTCATTCGACAACGAAGTGGAGTTAAGGATGTGATTCAGTCAATCTAAGAAAATAAGCGCAGGTGGGCTGGTCACGTAGCGCGACTCCAGGACAACAGATCGACCGTACGGTTAAAAGAATGGATTCCGCGAGGACAATCGCGCCAACGTGGTCACCCTCGATGACGTTGGGAGGATCCTATGGTCAAGATGTTTGGGCAGAGATGGCATCGACTTGCGCAAGATAGGCAAAGGTGGAGCGGTATCAATTTGCGTTCGTGGCGGAATCAAGACGCCGTGCAACGAGGACAAGTCGGATCCAAGTAATCCAAGTAATTTTAAGACTAAAAAAATACATTAAAAAAAACTTTCCATCAATCATTTAGGGTGTTATAATTTACTATGTCCATAGGTTTTATTTTAAGCCTTATCTAATTCATTAAAAGATATTTTAAATGAATTCTGTCAGTTTCGCTTTCCTCCTTCTGTATTAATAATGTGTTAAGAGCAAATTATGATATGTAGTCCAAATATTAAATGATAACTTTTAAGTTGAGGCTATGAGACATCTGCATTGATTAACTCAAATGACTGACAAGTCTGCTGGTCTAAAGAAGTTTGTTATCAAAGCTGGTAACTACCTTTGCAGATAATGATAAATTTACTCCTGGACTACATTAAATGAAAAGGAGGAATGTTCCTTTACAGTTGCTACCAATGTGCTGTTCAGACTTCTTCCTTATCATTCCCTGTTCACACATCACAAGATGCTCTTCATTTTCACCCCTCCACTCTTCTGCAGCACAGCCAGCAATTAGTGGAGAATAAATTTAGAAGCAGCCAAAACTAACTAGACATGATATTAAAAAACTGCAGATCATTTAATTTTATTTTACCAATGAAAGGCAGTTTTATTAAGAAGGATGGAAGGTAAACCTGCAAATAATGAACTGCCTAAATTAAGACTTTGAAAGATCAAGCTGGACTAGACAGTCATAGGATTGGAAAATAAACATCTTTGCCCAGTTCTCTTTCATGACAAATCCTATCCTGTGTAATGGACATGGTCTAACAAAATATTTTATCAAAATAATCTCCTTATTTAGGAAATATTGTTTAATTTCAATCTGATGAATTATGAGTTAAAATGAATGTGAATGTTGAAATGACCAGATTAATTAGTGTTCATAGATTTTTTCAGTAGCTAGCACTCTTGTTCAATATCTAGCACTCAGCAAATAAAAGCCAAGGATCTGCTAGGTATGCAAAGAGAACTACCTTTCCAACCCTTGGAAGCAGTCCCTCCAGAACAGGTGGAGGCACACAGATGAATCATTAGAGAGACACTTGCACTTCGGCTATCCTTGCTGTACCGGTTCTGTTGATAAAAGACAGGTCTCCAGAGCTGTCAGTCTGGTACTTGTCATGACCACTAAGTCACTTAGAAACAAGCAAACAAACAAAAAATAATTAGTTTAAAATAATTCTTCATAAGAGAAGATCTAACTATTTAGGAATTTTGACTGCAGTTATTAAACTACAGAAGATCTAATTTAGCTGCAAGAGCAAAAATATCCCGAGTTAGCAAGATATTAATCTACAGTGGACTTGATTATCCACTGTATTGCCCTATACAGAGCCAACTGTACCTGTGTAAAATTACTTTTAAACCTTACCACTGGCAAAAGGCACCTTTCTATGTATCTGAAGAGATTCTCCTCTTGTGCACAATAGGTTTAAGTTGCTGTTTCACAAACTGGCTCTGTGAGTTCAGGTGTAAGCTCTCTAAGTGACGTGGCTGATCCAGAAAGGGATATTGTTAGCAAAAATTACACTGCACTTATTCGCCAGCTAGTGCCTAAGTAAAGTTGGTATAAGTGGTCTGCATAAACTACAACAGCCAGGTGGCTAAACCTAAATGCCAAGCTGTGCACTGGCACCAAGCTCAGTAATTTCATCTAATAATGCCATGCTCCATAACTGTCCCTCTGCTGATGTCCTCTAGCAAGACATCTCCTTTATGTTGCCTTCTTTTTGGTGCCTTTTAATGTTAGACCATGGAAATTGCAATTGGTTTGCCTTTGTGTAACAGAGGGTCACCTCACAGAACACATTTGCATGGGAATAGATTTGTGCAAACAGGAGATACAGGAGAAAAAACAGCAGAGCACCTGAAAAGATTATAGGCTTGTAACGTGGAGACACTGTATGAAGCCAGAGGTTGTGAGGAGAGTGCCAGGGTCACTTTGTAGGCAATTAAGTGGAAATTCTACTGGTGTGGGCTTTGAGAATAGATCTTAATTTATTTTCATTTTATAAAAACATTGTTTCTTTAATGACTGACTGGTTTTCTACAATTATTATACATGAAAGTGTGATTAGCTATTAGAGCTGAACTAAGTATGATAATTATATTTTTGCATCAGTTTAATACTTTATTGAGTTAGGACATTCACACAAACTGTCATACAGATGAGATTTGAACTTTTTAAAACCCAAATTACATAAGCATATTGAAATTCTAAATAGCATTAAAAAGTCCAGTTGATGTAAGCAATGGATTAGAAACAATAGAAGAATGCAGGTTTAAACATTCAACTTGACATTGTGCAATTTGAAAGTCACATGGCATATCAAATGCTGTAAAATTCTGGTTAAGCCACTCATGCTACAGATCAAAGACCCAATTCTTCAGATGTGTACTAAAGATGTAATATTTACTGCCATGAAGTATCTCATAAAACACAATGGTAACTATGAGCAAAGCACTTAAGTGAGTGAGTAACTTTAAGTATCCAAATAGTCTCATTGAAGTCACTGGGATTTAAGCTTATGCTTAAGTACTTTGCCAAATTGAGGCTTAGCTGGTCAGTTTCCATGATTCTTCAACCAGAAGCATGGTGTCTTATTTTGAAAACAATTGGGCTACTCATGGTAGTAAACAATACATGCAGCAGTAAATGTTTGAAGGATTCAGCCTAAAGCAAATTTTAATCTAATAATTGAAATACGGTATGAGAATAAATAATATCACAATGTAGGCTGTGAAATGTATACTATAATACATTTAGCTATAGCAGAAAATGACAGAGAACACAAATTTAGTGAACTTTTTAATTATTTTATTTTCAACAACAGGATCTATGATGTATGGCAAAGTCTATCGGGATTTTTTTCTTTGATAAATTAACACAAATTTATGACAGACTTAGTAACTTGTTTGTATTATACATACATTTAGAGGTTTGAAATACATTCCCAATGAATTTGTACTTACATGGCTATTTGTTGAACTCTGCTAACTCCATTATTCTACTGAATGAAAGTAATTTAAAAAATTACATTTTAATTGTACTGAACTGAAAATATTTTTAATAAAATATGTTGTGATGCACATGAAAACCTATTTACTTTAGCTGAGCTGTGAATACAGCAATATTCTAAAAATGTAAAAGAGACAAACACAACCAACAGCCTGAGCAACAGATGGCATTTTCAGAATGCACTTAGTATATCATTATTTTCAACCCCATGGAGTTTTTATAAAAACATCAATAGACCCTGGGAATTGGAGACTTACAATTTATTTTATTAATTTTTTACATTCAGAAAAGATTTGTTCGGTAAACAGACAGACATTTAAAGATGTGCAAGATACTTATTTTGATCTCTCATACCAATAATCGCAGAAGCTGTAGTCAACACTTAAGCCAAAATTTTCATTAATGAGTACTAAAAGTTGGGAACTCAAATACATAAAAGTATTTAAATAAGTTGTCCATCCTTAATGAAAGCTGCATGTGTTCTGTATCTTTGAAAATACAACCACTTACTTAGATGCCTAAGCCATGAAACTTTTGACTTCAGGATCCAATCCACTTCCTACTGAAATCAATGATCCAGATTCTCAAATGGCATAAATTGGAGTAGCAATTTGTACTAGCTGAAGATGTGGGCCAGTGACTTCTGCCATTGACTTCACTGGAATTAGGAGCAGGTCCTTAAAGTTGGTCATTAGAAATTTAGAAAATAATGCAAAATGTCTAATAACAGTAAAAATAAAACAAAAAACTAATGAACCCTTAGAATAGTGCTATAAATCATCTTTGCTTTACTGCAGGGGTCTCCAAACTTTTCAGCCCGAGGGCCGCATTAACTATCAAATAGCAGTTCGGGGGCCGACAACACACTCGAGGTCCAAATTAAAAAGGAATCAAAACATGGATGTTGTTTTTAATTATTTATTTAATATTATTTCATTCAGTTATTATTTAAACTTTTATAATGGACATTTCTTTTAATTGAATAACAATTGGTTATTTAAAAGAAGCTTAAAAGTAGTTATTTAAAAGAACGTTTGTTTTTTTTAATTCTATTTATAAAAATATGTTGGCAGTATCCCTTTAAGAAATAAATTTTGGATGAAGCAGTCACTGATATTAGAGGGAAGTACTTGCTTCCCTCTCAATGTACCCCTACCTAAATCTAGTCTAAATCTATATTTCTATACTGCTGTCATCATCATGGTTCGTTATGAGCATGTGTGTTCTCTCTCTCAGCCCCCCTTCCCCCCAAACCCTACATGCATAGCACCAATAGCATTGCCTGGATTCACATCAGAAAAAATGAGAGCATACCCCTTAAAAAGGGGATGGGCCTAATGCTCATGCCAGGTGTGTGACTCCACTGAAGTTAATGCAGGGCTGCAGAGCTGAGCTTCAATTTGGGGCTGAGGTGCTGGGGCAGGTAGAAGGGGAAGCAAGGATAAGTCACGCGGCAGCCCCAGTCTAGCCCAGGAAAGGGGCGGAGCGTGGAGCAGAGCAAGGGGGGGGTCGCTGAAGCGCCCTGGCCGGGAGCTGCTCACACTTGGCTCCTTCGGTGTGTCCCCCCTCAATATTTCCTCTCCCCCCCTCCCCCCCCATTAACTAGTGAGGAACTTCAATCGCTCCCGGGGAGCTGCACCGTAAGATGGCCGCACAGCAGCCTCTGCTCTCCTCCGGCCACCTCTGGGTTAACCCGGCTGCGGCCCCCTCCATCCTGCGACACCCCCCCACACTTACCCCGGCGCGGACCCAACAACTACAGCCCCGGGGGCGCGGGCCACACTCCGCGGGCGCAGGGCGTGGACACCCCCGGGCAGGGATGCACTGGTTCCGGGAGCCCCTTGCAGCAGCCGCTCCCCCTTCCCCTCCCCTCCCCTCCCCTCCCCTCTGAGGCCACGTGTATGCAGCCTGGGCAGAAGCGTCTTAAAGAGGCAAAGCACCTCCGCGCCGGGACAGCCGCTCCCCCTTCCCCTCCCCTCTGAGGCCACGTGTATGCAGCCTGGGCAGAAGCGTCTTAAAGAGGCAAAGCACCTCCGCGCCGGGACAGTAAATTTCCGTAATCTTTTTCCGTAGAGTCTACGGCGTAGACAAAAAGATCTCCACGGGCCGGATGAGAGGGCCTCGCGGGCCGCATCCGGCCCGCGGGCCGTAGTTTGGAGACCCCTGCTTTACTGTAATGAACTCAGCACCAGTGGTTTACACCAGCTGAGGATCTAGCCCTCCAATTGTAATTAGCAGATTAGCTATTTAGAGAACCACTTTTAAAGGTCAAATCTCCCCCTGATCTAGTAGGGAATTGCATATGTAACTAGAATAAATCCCTTAAAATATTGCTTGCTATTCTGAAGGACATTTCTGAGAGGGCTTAACAAATCAACCTGTCCTTAACTCCCAACAACTGATTTATTTGTACAGATAGGTATCCCTTCACACAACTTGTCAACCCCTGATGAGATTAAAAAGTTGCAAGAAAGCAGCCACGGCTTGGGAACATGAATTGTGAAGATAGATTAGTTAGACCTGACCTCTAGAGCATGCAAAGAGGTTACTAAATGGTGGCTGTATGTAAGTTTAGAAGATCCAAAAAGAAAGTGAACAACTTGCAGCAATTTTTTTTTATTAGGCCCCACATCAAATGTCATTAAAGTCAATGAAAAGACTTCTACTGGACTTCTGTGATGTTACAGTGGGTCTAAATTCAGATCCTATCCTGAAAACAATAATTACTGGGGAAAATTCCATCAAAGTTATTGATGGTGGCAAGTGATTTCAGAATCAGCCCACAGCTAGCAATTACTTAAACAAACAAACAAAAGATCATGAATTAAAACTGAAGAGAAAGCATCTGAAAGTTTTTTTTTATTTATTTTAAATAAATATTATTATACACAATGTATGGGAATATATAGAACAGATGACCAAACAAAGGATGTCTGCTTTAATTATCACTTTGATATAAAACTCTTGACATTAAAATGATTTATATCAAAGTCAGACCTATTGTTAAAAAAAAAAAAAAGACAGGACAGACTGACTTAAAATTGGATTGATATTCTGAAGCCATCTTGAGAGGAGGAGAAATAGCTAGTATTTCTCTGTTTTCTCTTTTGTATTTGTGTTTTAATATGAGCTTTCATAACACAGCTTCTCCTCTCCTTAGATGAAATCAAACTCTTGTGTTCATTAATGTTCTGAATGATAGGATGGATTGCACCCTCAGCAAGTTTATGGATGACACTAAGCTGGGGGGGAGGGGGGAGAGGTAGACATGCTGGAGCATAGGGATAGGGTCAAGAGTGACCTACACAAACTGGAGGATTGGGCCAAAAGAAATATGATGAGCTGCAGCAAAGACAAGTGCAAAGTCCTGCACTTAGGACAGAAGAATCCCATGCACTGCTACAGGCTGGGAACCAACTGGCTAAGCAGCAGTACTCCAGAAAAGGACTTGGGGATTATAATGGAGGAGAAGCTTGATATGAGTCAACAGTGTGCCCTTGTTGCCAAGAAGGCTAACAGCATATTGGGCTGCATTAGTAGGAGCGCTGCCCCCAGATCGAGGGAAGTGACTATTCCCCTCTATTCGGCACTGGTGAGGCCACATCTGGAGTACTGAGTCCAGTTGTGGACCTCCCACTACAGAAAGGATGCGGAGACATTGGAGAGTCCAGCAGAGGTCAACAAAAATGATTAGGAGGCTGGGCACATGACTTATGAGGAGAGGCCGAGGGAACTGGGCTTATTTAGTCTGCAGAAGAGAAGAGTGAGGGGGGATTTGATAGCAGCCTTCAACTACCTAAAGGGGGTTCCAAAGAGGATGGAGTTAGGCTGTTCTCAGCGGTGGCAGCCTTCTCTAGCTGCAGTTGGGGAGGTCTAGATCGGATATTAGGAAAAAACTGTTTCACTCTGAAGGTGGTGAAGTACTGGAATGGGTTACTTAGGGAGGTGGTGGAATCTCCATCCTTAGGTCTTTAAGGCCAGCTTGAGAAAGCTCTGGCTGGGATGATTTAGTTGGTGTTGGTCCTGCTTTGAGCAGGGGGTTGGACTAGATGACCTCCTGAGGTCTCTTCCAACTCTAATATTCTATGATTAGGAAATTAGTCTATTTTAGTAATACAATTGTTATTTAATATTAGGACTTCATTCAAAGATTAAAAAGAGGAAAAATGGGTATAAAATATTAAGCCCTTGTTTTAAACAAATAATTTGGGTAATGAGTAAATATAGGAAGGCAAATTTGAAAAACCATTGGAAAGATTAATTAATATATTTGAGATTAATCTGAAATGCTTTCCTTGTACGAATGTGTCATGTTTCTGTGTTTTGTATAGCACACTTTTCTCAAGTGGAATGGTCCACAAAGCAAGCTTATTAGGACAAAAGTTTTGGTTCTTTCAAAACACAACTAATTTTTTTTTATATAACAAGAAATTTTGGTGGTCCAAAACAAGACATTTTTTTCATTGATTAATTACCTTCAGATGTATGGCTTTCTTCATTTTTAAGTTTGTCTCTTCGAACAGCTCCTGTGCCCCACAGACAGCAAAGATCAATCAATTAATTCTCCTCCTCCACCTTAAAACTAACTACTGTTTCAGTCCTTTGAACAGGTTTATAACTTAATAGATTGTAGAATCTCTTTTGATATTTATTCTATTTAATCCCAAAACAAATGCTTCAGATGGTAGGATGTATGGGGGTGGAAGGAACAAAAAACCTAGAGAGTCCCTCAATCTTTTTCAGTGAATTTGCTAGATTAATAATCTGATGCAATTTTAGGATTTTAGAGGCTATGCTCCAAAGAATGATCACCATGCTCCTTTAAGCAATGGAGGAGAGATAATTTAGCTCCCTTTTGCACCGAGCAGGCGGAGGCAGGCCAGCCAGCGGCCACTAGATATAACTGTGGTACATCTTGGAGAAAAATTGGGGAATGCTTAAAGGGGTAGAACTAATGCTTGGAGCAAGGAGGGACTTGATCCTTGACATTTTTCCAGGAGTTAACATTGTATGGTCAGACATGAGCCCCTCACCTCCTAACTCCCCCTCCCCCACTCCAGGGTGAACAAAGCAAGGAGGTATGTGAACAGGGAGGTGGCCAAAATTCCTTGTGACCCTAGGAGGGGCAGTATTTTCACATCCTGGCATAGTATACGGGGCCCTGGAGTTGTTTCAGGAGAATGGGGTTCACCTGTCAGATTCAGAGGCTGTCATGTTTTTGACTGATATAAAAGAGAGCATTAGGAGATGTCTGAGAACCTGACTGGGTTTGGGGAGGAGACAGCCATGCTAATGGCCGGTGCCTCCCTGAGGTGGATGTCCAGTGCCGGTACTCTATTGGAAAGGTATACAGTGACCAGATAAATGGCTTGGAAAAGAACTAAGATGTGGTGTTCGGTAAAGGGGAGAACAGGGAATGGTTGGGGACTCCAAGCCAACTCCTTATTATAGCCCACTTGAACCTTCCTATGAGGAGGGAGGATGGATGGTAAGGTCCCAGCTGGAGGGACCCAGATGGAAAAAGAGGGGGAGCTACTAAAAGCACCCCAGGTAATTATAGAATAAACATGGGGTTACATGCACTGTACATATTAGTCTGGGACTACCTGACAGATAAAAAATAAAGTTGTGGCCTGATTAAACCCATGTCAAATGTCTCCTGTCCTTCTTTCAGCATAGCCAGACAATGAGTTTGAGTCCCTCTTCCACTAAACTCCTACTTTCAATGTATGTCAATGGTACGTGGCTCAGATGAAGGCTAAATGAAGCTAAGATTCACCCAAACTAGATTGCTCCAAATATGTTAATACATTACTCAAGCACTCATAGGAGTGTTAATATACAAAGATCCCAATGCATATATATAATATATGCATAACATAAAACCTACAGTAAGGTGTATGGGTAACATATTTGCATCTAAAAATCAACCTATTTGGTAACTTTTGGTTATGTTCTTCACTCCCCCCCCCCTCACTTTTCCCTGTACATATTCTCTTGGGACTTCCTTTTCTATGTATGTTTTTACAATAATTTCTGGTTTGATTCAATCCATTCTTCTTTCACTCCCACGTCTTAGTTCCTTCTTACCATCCCCTTTCTCCATGTTCTGACTTTCCCTGCATCCCTTCTCATTGTTTACTCCATCACACCCTCTTTTCCTGCAGTCTCTCTTTCTTTCTCTCCCTTTATCTGTGCTCCTTCTCTCCCACTTCCATATCATTCTCTCCCAAAATGAGTGTCACAGATCAGGGCAATAGCACCTGCATCTCCCAACTCCTCAACCATCATTCTAACCTCTCTTTCTAATAACCAAGGTTTTTCCAGGCTGTACAGTTCCTTATCTACACTCTGAGTTTCCCAGCAAGTCAAACAGCTATACAGGTCTGCCAGAGGCTACAAACAGCATAATTTCCCACAGTTAGAAGTTACCACACAGCTCTATCTAAGCAAGCACATTTATTCTTAAGGTGAAACCTTTAAAAGAGCACATGCTAATAAGTTTACCAGAGATCACTCTAACTCCAAAGATGCTAACAGATGATCAGTATGTCAAGCCTCACCAAGGCATTATCTGTGATTACCAGTTTATAATAGCTGTTCATCAGAACAAGCTCATCCTGGAGTCTGAGAATCCTTCCTTTATACAGTTTGGTCTTTGATATTGAGACTCTGTGAACAAGTAATCAGACAAAAGTTCCTTCCTCGGGGCAAAGCTTCTTAAATCTGAGTTCTTGCATAACCAGAATGGGTACACTGGTATACACTCCCCCCTAGAGATTTCCTGGGAAACCCATCTATGTTTATTTGTCCCATAAGTTCATTATTATCTGGCAAATAGTCCTTTGAAGACCATAACACTTCCCAGGATTTATGCTGGTCACATCTCCCCCTATAGAAGTTGCATACAATTCCACAATAATGCATAAACTTTGCATTTTTAATACAATCGACTCCAGAGTTACTTAAACTTAATTCAGTATGATTTTTCAATGATACTGGTGAAATTGCCATATCTGTCAAAATGAGTTACTGATATGCTAGGGTTTGGGGAAAGGTTATACTCCAAAGGTGTGATAGCGGAAGAAGCTGATTTTCTTCTCTTTCCCATCTGTGGACACAGAAGGAACTTTTTCTTCCTCCATGTCACCAAGGAAAGTGGGGACTATTCTTTCCCCCTTTCCTCACCAAAAGTCTCAAAGAGGTGTCTTTCTGTTTCTCCACACCAGAGGAGATTTGGGAGGGTAGGGTTTTCCTCCCCTAATATCTGAGGGGAGAGGAACTCTTAGCCTCATCTCTCCTTCCCATCTAACCCTTATAGGAAGCCATGGAGGGTCCCTCTGCTTCTCCCTAACCAAGAAGCAGAGAGAAGCTCTAAGGCTCTGCCTTGCTTTTCCGTCTCGTCTCACCAGAAGAGCAAGGGAAGCCCTAGGGAGATTTTCTGCCTGTGCTTCACACAAAGTGGAAATGCACAAGGTAGTCTCTCTGTCTCTCCCTTTCACCTGAGGGAGCAGGGGGAACATTCACTAGTGATCACAGCTCTCTAGGCAGCTTTCTCACTCTGCCATGCAATCCAGCAGAATACAGAAGGAAACATGAATCTGGAAGGGCAGCTAGAGCAGCGGGTAGGCAGGAAGAAATTCTGCTCAGGAGTGACTCCTATTGGCCAGTGGTACAAATTACTCTAAAATAAAAACAGCTTCCAGCAGCGTTTCTGGGTCCCTTCCACGCCTGCCCCCAGAGTGCTACTGTAGTTCGGTAGGTGGGCTAAACTCTAAGTTTTTTCCATCCCACTCAATCAGATTGTTTATTTCAATATCACAAAAATATGGATAAAAAGCCATTCCCACTCCCTCTGTTGTTTATGTGCCTCCCTCTCCTGCTTTTTGGGAGATGTCTTTGATAACTTTAGTAAATATAGTCTCCTGTTTCCTTGCAGAATATTATAATTAATCCCTTCAGGGCATAGGCAAAGTAAGACTTAATATATGGCAACTTTTTCACAGAAATGATTCAACACTATATAAACAGTTGCTTTAGTGTTCTCCCCAACTCACAAGGAAACCGTCACTTTGACAATCTGCTTTTAGTAGGGTTGCCAATTTTGGTTGGATGTATTCCTAGAGGTTTCATTACATGACATAATCTTTAATTAAAAAATAATCTTTAATTCCTTGAGACTCCAGGACAATCCTGGAGGGTTGGCAACCTTACCTTTTGGATAGGTGTAAATGACAATGAACTTAGAGCAAAAGAGAATGCTTCAGCTCTGCTTATACTGGCTGTATCTTATATTTTAAAAATGGATGATGTCCATCCCATTACATTTCAGGAGGATCGGCAGGGGTTGAGGGGAGGAGGAAGGATATCAGACTGCAATAGAAGACAGTGTATTATAATGAAAGCTCCCAAGGCTATAATATAGAATTTTCCTTAAAACAAAAATTTACATCTTTAAAATATATATACACACTATATTATATATATATATAATGAAGTCCATTTATATCAAAGTGATTGATTCTCTGTGAAATGATTTAATGTTTGATTTGCAAACAGAAACTGAGTAAAATATACATTATTGTTTAGGACATGAGGTAGAGTTACTGCAGCTTTTCCTTATTATTTATAGTGCTTTAACTCCTTCATAATATAAATGAACTTTAAAAATCCTTCTTATATAGGCAAAACAGATTAGATCACAGTTAAATATTAAAATATCACGTCTGGTATATACACTTTATGTCATGTGTTTCATATGTTAAGGAATTTATTATGAAGACTATAGAAGATAAAATCAAGAATTAAATTTTCCTTTTAAAAAAAACAACAACAACTAGGAACCTTTTTACTGGATAATTATTTTAGTTATATTCCAAGTTGAGTATGACAAAGGGATAGATTAGGTTTAAAATTTTACATTCAGCTCTTCAGTAGCAATCCATTTAATATATAGCATATTTGTTACTTAGTTCTCTTGTATGTGAATATCTTGCCAAATATCAGTGTAACTTTACATTTACTTTAAGAATGAAAATAACTAAAAGTTTGAAACCCTATGCAATTCATTTGAAATTACTAAATGAGACACAGGCTTTCTTTCCAACATGATTTTAGTTACTACTTACTTGACTTTAAGATAAACAGAAGTGTTGGATTTTATAATCTATTTTATTACATAAGCATTAAAAAGGAGGTAAGTAGATATTCAAGAGAAGAGACAATAGTACAACAGAGGTTGTATAAATTATAGGTATTACTCCATAAACACACAGTTCAAAAGATGTATCAGACTTTTTATCAATTAATCTTGTTCTTGCCTGACATCTTTCCTCCAGTAGTTCAATAGTCAGTTTAATATAGGCACTATTTTCTACCAAATTTTCAATTTGTCAAAAATTTCTAGAATTGATTTTTATTTTGCAGCCATAGCCACTAAATATATGTATTGAATGCAATCATAAGAATTCTACCATTATCTGTTTAATTTCAGGGAATAGGATTTTTCCCTAATAAGACGACTGTAAAGTATATGCCACTGAAATAACTCTTGCATCAATTTTCCAACATCAGGAGCCCTTCAGTTTGGGACAAACCAAAGGCAGTTTCAGACACTCTTGTAGTGGTTACTATTTTTATAACTTGGCACAAAAGCTTGCCTTAATCTTTTTATTTAGGGAGAAACTGCAAGCTTGCCAACTTTAGCAAATGTTAATACAGGTCATGCATTCCAGGGAAATATACAGTGAACACATGCTGTTCCATTTTAACAAAAGGAAATTTAAAATAAGGTGATGGAGGAGAATGATAAACAATATTGTTTAAGACCTAATTCCAGTTCTGTGGTATCCTGCATATATCTGCTTATACTTTGTTTCATTTTCATTGAGCTGTTACATGAAGTAACTCACTCAGTTTGTACTATTCTTGCATTACCCATATTTTCATGGGCAGTGTGGCACTTGTAAGCATGGACTTCATCCTTCCAATCTCCTCACATTATAAGGCTTCATATCTGTTACGTCCAGAAATCAAAACACTGAGCACAAACAAGTCAACAAAACTACTGGAACCTGAAGAGATGCAGAACCAATACATGAACTGCATATTTTATACAAATATAATCTTAATGCACAGGCGATTAATCAAGACTTTCCAGTGTATCTAACCAGTCAAGCTGAACGGACTCTCCCTGCTCAGGAAGTCCAGGCCGCGGCCAAGTGTTGCTTTCTGCCTCTCCCCTCACTTTCTAAAAACCAAAGACTTTCTAATTGGCACAGACATCTTGGATAGATGAAAGCACCTATCATACTTTTTTTCCAAACTGGAGATCCACACCATTTCACTGAGCTGTATGAGTTGGGAGCATCACCAGGTAAGTTTCCAGCTTGTTAAAACCTCTGCAGTCCTAGGTTAAAGGACTAAAAGTGACACCTCACCCACCAGTGTAGCCTGCACGCCCTCTCCAAGTTGGGTTTCTGGGATCCCTATTCAAAGACACACACCGCGCCCCCCGCCCCCAAAAGCTAACAGAGCACGCAGGGAACTCTTTTGGATGGCTAAAGTCCTGTGCACGGGGAGTCTGAGTGAATCAGTGGGAACTCCTGTCCCAAGGAGGGAGACTCCGGGCTCTAGGAACAGTCATGCAACCAACAGTACCGCTGGCGCTGGGACCGGGTCCCCCTTACACCAAAAACACCAGCGACACACTACCCTGCGCTGTCCAGCACTACCGCGGGCTGCATCCACGGCAGTGCACCCCCAGCCCCCTCCCCGCCGAGCCGCCGCTGGGGAGGGAATGGGGGGGGGGGGTAGAAAAGGAGCCATTACCAGAGTTTTATTCCCGTTCTTGCTGAGGGGCCCTCGGAAAACTCCCTTGATGTTGCGAAAGTGCCCATTGCTGAGGTGCGTGGAGCTGATGACAATGTAGTAACACTCCATGGGGCAGCCGCCGCCTCCACTGCAGCCGCTTCCATGCACCCCTGTGCCGGCAGCTCAGGCGGACCCCGGGCGGGCGGAGCGACGGCGCGGCGCTGAGGGGACCGGAGGAAGCAGAGCCCCACCGGCATGTACGACCGACCACCTCCGCCTAAGCTCGGAAATTAACCCAGCCGCCCAACTCCTCCGCCTGGCAGAGCTCGGGCCCCCTCCCCTCGCGGGCTGGGGGGCGGGGAGGCACCCGCGGGGCGTGCAGGAGCCCGGGGACACGTTGCAGAGTCTCCCGCGGTCTCAGGGCAGCGCCGGCTGGAAAAGGAGGCGGCGGCGCAGCGGCAGCATCTCGGTGGCTTTGCTGAAGGAGTCTGAGCGGCTGCCTCTCCCAGGCATAGCGCTGTTATACCGCGCAGCGTTGCCGGTCCATTGCACTGAGCCAATGGCAGGGAGCCACTAGGCTGATCCCGGGCGCTGTCAGAGGAGTGCAGCTGTCACACGCCGCCTTCCCGCCACCCCCAGCCCCCCCTCCCCGGGCTATTGTCTCGGCCCCAGCCACTCCGCCCGCCGCGGCGGGACCCGGGCGGCCGCCGCGCAGGGAACGGAGACGGAGCGAAGGGAACCAAGCGGGGGAGCGGGGGAGCAGGGAAGGGGCGGCCCCCGGCCCCGGCTGGCGGGGAACCCTTCGCTTCAACTGCAGCCAATCCCTAGAGCCCAACCGCAGCGCGGCCCGAGCGTTCCCGGGATCCCGGCCGGCCGCTGCTCCCCGCCGGGCAGGGCTCGCAGCCCACCGGGGCTTTCACCTGCTGGGGGAGAGGGGGGCGCCTTCTAGTTGAGCCCCGGGTTAGTCTGGGACTTGGGGCCGGGGGCAGCCAGAGCAGGGATCAGGGCCCCCACCCCACACACCCCTTCTCCGTCCGCCACGCGAGGAGGGGTCTGGTCTGGCACTGGGCTCTGCTGCCTCGGCCGAGCCCCGCGGCACTGTCAGGCCAGCTGCTGGTACCAAGGGAGCTCGCCGCTGCTGCCCCCCGCCCCGCACTGGGCCCGAAGGGCAGGGCTCCCCCAGGCCAGCGAGCCCCGGAGCAGCGCTGGCCGCGACCGCTCGTCCTGGGCAGGCGATCAGGGCACAACGCCCGGCACTTCCCCGGCTCGGGGCGGGGGCGTTCAGCGTGCGGCTCCTCGGCAGTGAATACGGCACTCATTAGCGGGCACTTAAAGGGATCAATAGCAGCCAGCGGGCAGCCTGGGAGCGGTCCTTTACTGGGGGGAGGGGGAGCTTTATTTCCCTCTCTCTCCGGGCAGCCTGAATGGGTTGATAAGGATTTCAGAACCATGGCTGTGCCTGGGCATAGGACAAATGTCACTCTGGGTTCTCCTGTCCCCCCTGCATGCTTCAAGTCACTCACGGCATCACTGAAGTTGGACAAAACCTCGGTCCATGTTCCTACTACTCCCACGCCAATCACTTCCTAAATACACAATAAGGTACCAGACGTCTCGCTCCACAAAACCGAGACCACGCTACGTACTAGCAAAGTGTTACCTTTTATCCGGCTACAAAGGGATCCGAGCTTCGTAGACCAATCAGACGCCCCCGTGTTAAAGGGAAACTGAATAAGGGCAGGGTCGTAAAACACGTTGGATGAGTGAAACAATCCTGCTTTCTTGCAAAGAACGCTCGTTACCTCGCAGGTAATGGGAAAACTTGTCCTGGATCGGAGATCAGATTTTTTTTGGAGAGGGGTATTGCTTGTTTGTTAGTACTAAAAACGGACAGGAGTCTTTCAGTACACGCAGCTGATATATTTTCTAGTTATCCGCTTGGGGGAGTCTGGGAATCTTTAAAATAAAGACCATGTTTACAAACCTTCCACATCCCAGACTGTTTAGTTAGGGTTGGACATGAGTGATGTAGTGGTTTGTTATTATTATTATTAATCGAGTAAAACCACATCACTTTGTTGAGGACGGTTTCCTTGAAAACTTCAAATTAAATTGCAACACTCTTCTAGCACTTCACAGTGTTGTTTTAATTTTTCTAACTGAGGATATTATATCCCATTGAGTTGTGAACACCTAATTACCCGGGTTTCTCTGACTTCGGGACACTGTGGTCCCCCTGCTAAGGAATTAGGGTGGAAATGAAGACACCTTTGTTCTATTCCTAGTTTGTGGTAGACCTGTCCACATCCCCCTCAAATCACTTTCCCCAGCTTTAAAATGTGTGTGCTACTTACCCTCCCCTTATAAAGTACTTAGAATAATCTATGGATGAAAACACTAAATAAGAGACTATATATTTTTTACTTTCCCCAAATCTAGCCAATATTTAAAACCTACCAACAGTTAATAAGTTATAAGAATTAGTGCTTCTTTCCTTTTTATACTAATAAAACAGATCTTGCATGTAAAAAAACTCAATGCTGTCAGAAAATAAAACCTTATTTTTTTCCCTGTGGATTCAGCTACCTGCAGCTTTATTGCACACAACATTAAGATGTTCCTAGGTGCCCCCTTCTCCTTCCAGTCCACTTTACATTCATTGTTTAAGTCAGGTTCTGTGGCGTAAGATTGATTCCTTTCCTAAAAATGGGAACTACAGCAAAAAAAGAATTAACTCAGAACTATGATGTAACATCACAAAATGCCTCCCAGCCAGCATTTGCTCCTGGCAGCAAAATATGATGATCCTATCAGTTTGTGTTGGAAAATAAGAAAGCTTCTTCTAGGAAATTTTGATGGGTGTCATTTTCCTGTCAGAATGTCCTATCTTTACCATTTGTATCCTTGATACAGGAGGCAACAATTTATGATAGGAGCCTTCCTCCTATCAGAATTTTCTATCTTCTCTAGTTCTCATCTTGCAGTAGGTAGTAAATTTTGGCAGGTGTCAGTCATCCATCAGAATTTGCTAGCTGTTGCACCAATGAATCAAATGATGAAAGGAGGACACTGTGACAGGTGAGACACTTGCTACCAACTGTTACAGGAATATGTCAGAGAATATAGAGTAAAATCTATCTATGTGCATGCGTGAGCACACACACACCTGAAGAAGGTAGTGAGATTATTATAAAATAATATGGATTTGTAGCCACCTCACCATCATCAGTAGTTGGTAGATATAGTATCACAGCACACTAGCCCAACCCTAGTCTTTGGTAGGACTATTGCTGTGAATAAGATGTGCAGGATTGGTTTCTTCAAGGTAGACTGTTTGCATTTCCTTCTTATGAAGACAGAATGCCAAACGTGAAGTTTAGACTGCAAGTTTTCCATGGCAGGGGCCATGTCTTATCGTCTGTTTATACTGAGCAGAGAACAATAGGGCTCTGACCATGACTGAGGCCTATGAGAACTACTACAAAGTAAATAATAAATAAGTATTAATAAATTATAGTATGTGGCAGGAGGCAGGAAAAGAAAACATCACAGGAGAAGAGATGTTAGAAGATTGTGTATGAATCCCCACAGGGGTATTTCCTATATAGAAGTGGTATGGGAATTCTCTCTCATGTCCAGGCATCCAAAATATGTGTCGTTTTGTTTTAGTTACTTTTACCGAGTGCACTGACTCCGATATAAAATATTGATATGCTAATATCAACTGTCCATTGAAAACTACTCAAAGTACTAGTTTACAACAGCAAAGTATGTCAGTTGTATGGCAATAAACACAACACTTAAAATAATTGTGTTACCACTATGACTCTACCTTCCTCATTTTTCATAGCTTTTCTCCCTGGCTGCCATGCTGGCTCTGATGTTCCATGGAATCTGCTGTGTTCTTCATGTTTTAACCTTAGTGTCAGCTAATATGTTATTGATGGTAGAAATTATGATCATGGGCCTTTGTCACACTACTGCTAAGTATTTGACCCAAGCACATTAATAGAAGCTGTCAGCAATAGCTCTTTCTGTTTCTTTCCCATAATCATCAGATTAGGCTTGGGAACCAAAGAACTGAAACCGGCTGACAATCACATGGACAATAAATATAAAATTTCAAGTACTCTAAACAGACAAATCAATACAGTTGGATTGGTACTAGCTTAGGGGGATGACAAAATATTAAGCAGGTAAAATAAGTCCAAGAAGAAAATAAATGTCTGGCTTTCTGTGATTTCATTGATCCCAGCAATTGTTAATAAATTTAGAATGCACATATTATAGTAAGATTTATGTGACCATGATGTTGATGGTTGGATCAAATAATGATGAAGTACTATCTATTTCCTTTTTTTAAAAAAAAACAGTAAAATGTCTAAGAACTGGCCATTTAGAATAGGCAGTGAGCAAACATTTACTGATTTATAAAAATCCAACTATAATAAAACCTGTGGACACATGTACAAAGCATTAAATTAGCTAAATAATATTTTGACTGATGCCATTCAGATAAACTCTTCCACAGTCATATGTAACCAACCAGATACTTTACCAACCAGAGGTAAAAATCCAAGGATAAAATAATATTCAAAAGCCACCTGACCTGTGATTCAAAGTGAATACTATGTAGACACAAAATCATACAATACTTTCCACTCGTATAGTGCCTTTTATGAGTAGATGTTAGAGTATCTTGAAAACAGCAATTAATTGTACCACACAACAGCTCTACGGAAGGAAGGAATTACAGGATTCCCATAGAACTGATTGGTATACTGACACTGAAAAGTCAAGTGTTATGCCTATATAGCAAGTCAATGGCACAGCTCGGAACCAAATTATTAGGGCTAGTCCTCATTATGGCAGGGAAGGATCGATCGCCAGCGGCTCCCCTGTCGACTCCAGAAGTCCAGCTCGCCAAAAGGCGCAAGCTGGAGTTGACAGGACTGCGCCGCCGACCGCCGCCACCGTGAGGACGGCAGGTAAGTTGGCTGTAGAGACACCGATTTCAGCTACATTATTAACATAGCTGAAATTGCGTATCTACAGTCGATCTCCCCCCACCCCAGTGGAGACCAGCCCCAAGCCTCTGCTCTCATCATTAGATAATACCTCCCTCCAGTGCATGCAAAAGTGTACTAAAGTTTCCAGGTGTGAAATGTATTTTTGGGGGGAGGGGGAAATAAAACTAGATATAATGTACAAAATGGACAGTTATATTTCTCTGGGTCCCAAATAAATTGTCTTGAGGTTTTGTGAAACTCTTAAAAATGTAGTTATCCTATGACTGGATAAAAGATTAGATCTAATTATATCTTGAATTATGGAGCATTTAAATAAAACAGGAATCACTGAGACAAAACTGATTTCCCTTAAGCCAATTTCAATTTCAAATTGTTTTTTTAATGGTTCTAAAGTATCTTAATTTTAAGCCAAACTCTTCTCTCTTCAACAGTGACTGGAGAGGGTTGTTTTGTAGCCACACTGGCACACCTTAGAGTTATCTAGTTATCCATCATATGGTTACCACATTGTTTTATTATTCCTTTCATAGAAGTTCTAACTTTCAGTAGTACTTTCTATCAATTCATATCAGTAACTCCTACATAATTGTTTTTTTTGAAGTTCCATAAAGTTAAGATAACAATGAATAGACAGAGAGAGGAGAACAACAAAAATGAAAAGAAGGCTATGCAGTTACCTTCTTTGGAATAAGACAAAGAAAAATATTTGCAGGAACTGAGCAGAACAAAAATTGTTCTGGACTTCTAAATATAATGTTAATAATGGGCCAACCAACTTCTGCCTGGGGTTATGAAGAAAATTCCCCTATGGATAACTTATTCCATAACTGCCCACTTCAGGGAATCTTATACCTTCTTTTGAAGTATCTGACACTGACCACTGTTGGATGCAGGGTACTTGCTTAGACAGACCACTGTTTGATCAGATATGGTAATTCTCATGTTCTTACGACATATCCATTTTCAATAGCGTATAATGTTTTCAGGCTTCTGGCAGATATACCAAATGCACCTTGTGTACCAGAGTTAGTTCCAGAAAGCATTGTAAACTTTTCATCATGCTTGTAAATAGCTGGCCTACTCCATACACCCAAGTCCATGAAAATATTATATTGTGATCTGTAACAAAGAATATCTGGAAGGCTATACATTTCTTGCTGGTGATGAAGGTAAGGTTGCCACCTTTTTTCTTGGACAAATTTTTATTCAGTTCCACAGTCACCTTTCTTGTCAAACTCTGCCTCTCCCCAGACTGAACTATTCATTGTATTAATTGACTCAGTAGTCAGACTCTCCTCCTGAATGGCTGCTTCTTCATTTCTCTTGCCCAACTTATCTCTTTTCCCCTCCCCCACGTATCTGCCTTCCCACCTCAGGTATCACTCATCTTCCTAAGTGTGTGCCAACTCCTCAATTATTGACCATATACTTTTTAGCTCTTTCCCTCCCCTTTCTTCTGCCCTTAACCTTCTATCAGTCCATGATTCCTACAAACCATGAAGCTTCTCCCTTTGTCCTTTTTCTCCCTCTTATTGTTCTACTCTTCCTCTAAAGTTTACAATCTTGAATACTCAATTCAGCAATTCTCAACGGGGGCCATATGGCCCCCAAAGGGGCCATGGCACATTTGAAGGGGGTCACAGACTGAAAACTGTGAGAAGGGGAGCCCCAAGGGTTTATGGGGGCCCTGGTAACTGAACCGATGAAATGCCAAAGCAGCAACCTTAATTGGAGTCAATAGTTTCCCTCCCTCCCTGGAACCCGAGAAGAGTTCCTAAGGGGGCCATGGCCAAAAAACGGTTGAGAATGGCTCTAGTTCATTCTCCCTTGTTCAATATGCAGTCCTTCACCTCTTCATAAGAGTATCAGAACTGACAATAGCCTTCCAATGCCAGATTATAAACTCTATATTCCACTTTTGAATAGTCCACAAGGAGTTGTGGGGCTACATAAATTCTTACAAAGTAAAACTGAAAATTCAAACCCTAGCACTCAAAGACAGGAGATGGATTTGTGACAATCCTTGGAAGGCTGTGGGACTATAACCCAATGAATGAGTTGTATGAATCAACACATAGAGGATAGGTTTTTTTTAAATCTGTGACAGATATAATGCTTAATATTCTGCTGTTTAATATTTAACAACATTCTTCATTTAATAAATTATCAAAGCATAATTAGTACAATTTGTTCTTCAGTAAAAACATATTCTTCATTTTGCTTAACAGTTCTCAGAGCATGTTATAAACTACAGAATACCAAATACTTTATGTCAAGAAATCATTTCACCCACCACTGAAATGCACCCAATGGTGATAGAAATTAGCAACTGTTCAACACTCACAAGAGTTCCTCCCAATCTGGCTCCCATTAAAGCTCTTATTGATTTCAGTGGCAGTTGGAACCAGCCCAAGAATTCTGCAAAGTCTATCTAGAGGATCTGTTTGTCCCATTTACAACTTTGCCTTTTTTATGCTATCCCATATATTTAAAACAGTCTCCTTCCATTGGCCTATCCTAGTTCACAGTCCCTTCTAACAACTAACTTCTTCCAGTAGGCCTTCCATTTTTTTTGTTGGGGTTTTTTTTTTTTTGGTTCATTTCATGTCCCTTTTCCTTGTGCTAAGGGAAAGGTTAAACTTTTCTACACTATTATCTATTAATTATCTTATATACCTCTCACTTCTCCTCTATTAGTCATTTTCTCTCTAAAAAAAATCAACCCTAATCCTTTCAATGTCTCCCTATACAGAAATCTTTCTATGCTTACATTCACGTTCATTGCCTGTTACATTTAGAAATAATCTCTTTCTATTTCTGCTATATTTCTTTTTTGGAGGGAGTAACCAGAATTAAACACAGTATTCAGAGTAAGGATAATACCAGTGATTCATGATAATGAATCATATGATTCATTATCATATTTTCAGTATTTTAATAAATCCTAATTTGGCCGGGGGAGAGGAGGGGTGGCTGTCACTGCACATTGAGCAGAGGTTTTCGTTAGATTGTCCATGATGACACAGAGGCTTTTTTTCCTGAGTTGACACAGTGAGATTTAGAACTCAGCATATGTAAGATCCGTTCAAATTACTGCTTCATCACCTGGCATTCATCAGCAATGAATTTCGCCTCACATGCTCTTCATTTATGTAACTTTGTTAGCTGTGTATGGAGTTTTTCAAAGTCTTCCCTAGACTCGGCTAATTTAAACAATTTTGTGTAATCTATGAAATTTGTCATATCACTGCTCACTCTGTTTTCCAGATCATTAACAAATATATTCAACTATACCAGCACAAGAACAGATTCTTGGGGCAGCCTGTTAATGATGTTTTGCCATGTAAAATATTGATAATTTCCAATTCCCATTTTTTCCCTTTAATTTCCCTTTCTATTGTCCTGCAAAGATTTATCCATGTGAATAATTCTACTTGACTTCAGTGTGACTGATCATATAAGTAGTTACACAAATACATCTTTACAGGATTTGGCTCTTTGTTTTCTGTCTCTTAGCCAGTTTAGTATTTTACCTCTTACCCTAAGACTAGTTAGGGCTTGGCTGCACAGTAAGTGGAAGCAAATGGAACTGAAATAACTAAATTTGTTGAAATTCATAGCTTTAGTTATTTTGTTCCAACTCTTCCTTTTTTGAGACCTCAAATCTCTGACAGTGCTTGAACTTCATTACTTAAAAAGAATAAGGGGCAGGTAGCTCTCTAATATCCTCTATGGAAAAGACTTATTCACAGAAACCCCTTAGCTTCTCTGTATAGTCTTTATCCTCCTTCATTGCCTATTTAATCCCTTAATAGTCCATCTTATTCAACAATTCTCCCTCAGTCTCTCTGTAGTAAGTAGATACTATTACTCAGAGGTTTAATTACAGTTACCTCTTGAACCGGGTCTGGATTGTTTGTTTAAGACTAAGCTGAGAAGCGCCTATCCTCTCACAAGCTTTAGAACTAACAGGTCCAATAAGCAGTCATTTAAAGTGTCAATAAACTTCTTTAAACCTTGTCCCCACATGACATATATCATGACCAGTTTACACACGGTGACAATTTATAAATTCTATACGAGATTTTGAACTTTCTGTATGTGGCTTTACCAAACTGTAAACTCCATTTTAAATGTGGGAGCTACTTGTCTCCTCTGTTGTGCTTTTGCATCCAGCTTGGACCAAAAGTCCAAAGGTGGGTGGCAAAGAGTTAACAATTCCTCAGGAGCTTTTTTAAAAAAGCATTGCATTAGCTGTCCTCCAACCATCTGGTAAAGAGGTCGATTTAAGTGATAGGTTACACATCACAGTTAGTAGCTCTGCAATTTCAAATTTGAATTCCTTTAGAACCCTTGAGTGAATACAGTATGGGCTTGGTGACTTAATTTTACAATATGGCATTAATTATTGTCAGTCTGACATATTCAGAAATGCCTATTATGTAAGAGTCCTCTTCTATTGCCAGGCAAATGTCTAAATTCTCCCTGATCTCCAAAATGAACTGGATACAGTGATGACAGTCCAACAGATCCAACTGTGTTTCATATAACTCAGCACAGGGTACATCCTGCCACAATGACTTGATAGGCAAGAAAGCCAGAGAACTTCTGAATTTGTCTCAAAGTCACCTTCAGTCTTTCCAGAAGCAGTGGGCCATTGAGCCTGTAAACCATAAACTAGGAGGCACCAGGCAGACCTTTCAATGCTTTGCACTTCCATGAAAGGAAATTAACTAAATAATGAGCCAATTAGGCCACTGCCATTTCTAAGACAACAATTTATTCTAGAATGGAGCTGAATATCTCAAAGGCAGCACAGAAATAGAGTGTTCTTTGTGGGAGCACATTATAAATGTAGGAGTCAGCCACAAAACTCAGATCAGGACATGGATCTGGGTCTAAAGTTGCCTGCTATTCAGATCAGAGGGGTTCAGCTCTCAACTCAAATCTCAGTGTTAACAGAATTATAAAAAATATATTTTAAAGTGCAAGAGTGGTGAAAGGATGTATAAAAATCATTTCTATCTTCACTGAACGTCTATTTACACTTATAAAAAAAGACAAATTAAAACCTTTAAATCATTCTTGCAAGGACAGTGTAATAATTACATCTCTCAAACTACTATTCACTTCATCATTTTCAGTTCAGTAATATAATTCTCAGTGGAAATAACTGAATTTAACCAGAAATGACAGTGTTAATAGGTCAGAAATTGGAGATAGATTACTCTTGGATGTTCAAATAAAAAAGGGAGATCAAATGGAGGAAAATAAATTAGATTTGATTAAAATTCATAGTATCTAATATGAGACTCAACTACACATTCTAAGAACTCATTTCTGTTGTTGTTTGTAATGAGAAGAAGGGGAAGGAAACCCAAGGACTATTGGCTTTCGGTGCCTAATGTGAGACCCTTTAAAGGGGCCTAATTTTTACAGACTGGATGCTCATCATTTTCTGAAAATCAGGGCCATTTGAAGTGTCTATAGTTGGGCCCCAAAAACCAAGCCACAAAACATCACTAGTCACTTTTAAAAATCTTGGCCATTTCCCCATCACATTGGTCACTTTCAGAATGTGTTCATATCAATAGTACAAAAAACCTACAATATATTATGTATATGCTACAGAAGGATATTGTTAAATATCATGACACATTGCCAAGTACAATTAAATTGTACCCTTAACATGATAGCCTACACAAAGAACAGCTAATACAATTATGTACAAATAATATTAAGAGTTTGATTTAAACCTTCTAAAGCCAGGACATACATATTTTAAACTATTATACAGTCATAACTTACCCTGTTGTACCTAAGCATTAGAGCATATAATATATTTACATCAATTACTTCTGGAGGGTTTTTTGGTGGAAATTGAAGTGCCTACCATCTTTAGTTTGAGCCCTAAATCTATATTTGTTTTCAGGTCTGGATTTAAACTAGTCTCTTGACTTTATTTGCACATATTTTTATAGTTAATTTACCCTTTTTATTACCATACAACTTTTAGAAGGCAGTAAAACTCCTTTCATGAAAATATATGAGTTACATTATAAACTAGAAGCAAAGGAGCTAATATGGCCTGTGATTTAAATGCATGTAAATATGTGTTGTACTTCAAATAGTTTTTAAAGTATTCATTATGGCCATAATCCTGAATGGTGGTCAGCACCTGCAACGTATCTAAGGAAACACTCTATTTACTGATTAGAACATTTACTTAAATCTTTCCCTTAATATCTCACAACATACTATATTCATCTACCATACAGAAGGAATATTCATTGTGAATAGGCATATTTAAAATACTATAAAAAGAATTTATTGGAAACAGAAGCCAATTTTCAAAACATTAATAACGTAAGTGTTTAATTAAGAATAGCCACCTCCATGTGCTATTCCATGGCCTTGAGCACACAATAGATTTCTGGTCTGTAGAATATCATTGTAAGAAACAAAGTTATTTTTTGTTCTAAAAATAATAAGTTTCTAAAACCCAGTATTTCCTTTTTAGCAGTTTAAGTAAATTATATAGACAACTTTGAATTGTCAAAATAAACTCACTCCCTGGCTGAAGCCTTGTTGAATATTTTAATTTTTATCCAAAAGTACATTGGTATGGGTACATCTAAAACTCCTGTAATCAGGAGCTTGAAATAGATAGTGTTTTAAAATGTTATTACCAAAACAATTGGTTTTGTTATTACATAGACCCATGTTAAACGGTCCACATACCGAAATCAGACTCAAGTAGAAATATGATGCTCTCAGATAGCTTTTACTTCATACAGTAGCATCTAATCTTTGCCTTTGAGCTATTTTGCTTTTACTGCACTGGTGATCTCTGAATTAAGATCAGCCCCTCACGTCCTAAGCTGGCCGAAGAGGATGTGTTTATGTCACACACCTGCAAGGATGAGATGCTCATTCCTTGAATGATGGCTTTATTGCTATGAGAGTTCTGACCTGTGTATTTTGTGGTGGGGTGGAAGAACCTTCCTGCAAATCTTCCTTTCTCTCCAGTTTCATCCTCACACTTACTGTTTTGCATTGTTTTTCAGCCTGAATTTGTCACCACTTTTGGAAGCCGATCCTCAAAGCAAATGAACAGAAGATGGTTCCCAAGAAGGAGCCCTTGTTCTTCTCGTTCTACAAATACTTGTAGATTGTTATGCTCCTTTGTTGTCTCTCACAGAGACTATACACTTGTTTAGCTCTTTTAATACTGGGTCAGAAATTAATCCTTGCAGCCTCCTAATCATTTTTGCTACTCTTCTCTGAACTCCTTCACAATATTATGTTGATAATTTGGTGAAAGGAACTGAATGCCATGTTCCAAGCACACTTGCTCTTGAGCTATAGAGTCCTACTCTCTGTCCGCATTTCTAGTTTTTGTGGTTCGGGTAAGTATTTTTGGTGGGGTTGTGTACACTGCTGGAAAATTATTCAAAAATACATGAGAAATCAATGACTTTTCACCTCTGAAACCAATAGATCCTACAAATTAACTTCTGGGTTTGTAACCTGAAATCCTGCTTATGAGCTATTACAAAAATCTCTAGCAATTTAATTTAAACAGGAAAAAGTGAGATGCCCTGATTCTTGAAATGAAACATCCTGTCCTTAGGGGCCGGATAGCTTCCTAGCAGGGTTATACATCATGATAATGGACAGACTTTCTTTACATGACATATACCAGGATTACATTAGAGAGAAGGTGGATGAGATAATATTTTTTATGGATCAGCTTCTGTTTGAGAGAGCTAAGCTTTCAAGCTAACACAGAGTTCTTACTCAGTTCTTACCTTCTAACTTGATGTCCATTTCACAACAGCTCTTAGTAACTAGAAGAACAGCCAATGAGGTAATGAAGTCAGCCTTTTATGGAACATAAGAAATAAACCAGAAAAATGGACAGGGGCTGGTTATTTAGTTAATGTTTATTCAATCTTTGGTCAAGATTAATGTACTCTGTGGTGGTTACTTGATGATTCATATAAACTCTTGTTTAAGGTTAAGAGAATGTTACTGCTACATACTGGGATACAACATTATTTTGCTTATGTTCCTTTTATTTTTGGTTGTATACGACTGTCATCTTGTGTGGAGAAAATCATTTGAAGAAATATTTTAGTTTTTTACATATGCTAATGTGAAGTGTCAGAAATGTTCATATAACTGTAGTATTAATGTTTTGTCAATAAACAGGACTTCAGTCTCCAGTGCTGTCAGTCCAGAACTTTTCTAGAGCACAACATTTACTTATTAATGCTCTTCAACATCCAGTTGTTTACAAGTGAATATCTTATATTGGTAGGCAGACTGTATTTAATGTCGTCTAATCAAGTATTAGAGCTTTGTTCTTCTAGTCAGCTGTTAGAGTCTGTTTTAAGACTTTTTGGCATGAATATTTTCATTTTCTCCTCCATGTCCTTTTCAGAGAAAGCACTAATACAAAGATTTTATTTTTTACAATAACTGAATGCCACAGTGCCCAAAGTAACTGCACATCGAACACATTCAGGGCCATACCTTTTGTCAGCACAAGAACCCCCAAGTCAATCTCTCCAAACCAGAGACTTAGGCTGCAGACGCCTATCATTCACAGTGATTATCTCAGCATGTCTGATTTCACTTCAACACCTGCAGTCCTGTCCTCTCAGGGGCAATGACTGGGTTAACCAGTGATCAGCCAGCTGTCATAAAGCAAAGTACTACTTATATAAATTAAAAGCATTAAAGAAAACATATCTTAAAAAAAAACACAACACGGTAAACAGTTTACATACAGGTCTTTGCTTACTAGCCGGTCACCCATTTTCCACATAGAGATTCTGATAGGAATAGAATACTTCAGGACCATTTCACACTGCTTGTCCCTCTTGCTCAAAGTTTCACTTAGTTCTTGGATCAAGTGACCATGACCCTGCTCCCAAATCAGGGCTGTATCTTTATACAGTGTTTTGTTCTTTGTCTGCTAGGGCCTTTGAGCCAGTATATGGTATTTTCTAAAAGTTCACAGACTTATTACTGGTTTTGCTTCAGCACTGAGTATTTTCATTAATTACCTTCCAGAAATTTGAAGGAAACATCTTTTAGCAAACCCATTTAGCCAGGGGTTCACTAGCCTGCCCTTAAAGAGCGACAATATTTATAAAGTAAAAACAATAGTCTTTGAATATTCCATACTTTTAAAACTCCACATCTGTGTGACCGATGTGTGAGGATTCAGAGAAACTCTTTGCAATATCAAGTCTGCTGGACTAGACTGAGAATGAGACATAGCCCCATGCACTTCTAAATCACCCAGGTTAAAATCTATAATAGTAGCACATGATGCTTCTTTCACAATTTGCTTCTCTCCACTTCTCATCTTTGGTCTAGTAGGTTTCAGGCTGCAATTGGCATTGCATCCTGTAAAATTTGTTCTCCCTTCTCAGCCCTAATTTATTCACCAGTCATAATTTGTTGTTACAGAGATGAGAACCAATGAGGAAAACAATTTGTGAGGGAAGGTCAAATACCAGCACTCTAATTTTACGTTATGGGCAAGGAACCAATTCAGCCCTGGCTAACAACCATGCAACCCATCTGACTTTATGTACTTTGGGTCCAATCCAACGCCCACTAAAGTCAATAGAAAGATTCCAATTGACCTCAGAGAGCCTGACTTGAATCATGCCCTTTATCACTTCAGTGGGGTTACATGGGTACAATTTAGGGTAAAATTTGGACCATAAAGGATGAAAGACTCTTTCATTTAATCTCTCCTACACTATTCATTCTGGAGAGGGATAAGAGTATAAAGAAAGCGTCTCAACAAGAAGATCTCCTTTCGTAGCAGAAAGAAAAAAGGAATGTATAAACCATTCTTAAGTGATCTACTAATACTATATATGCTATATGTGTTAAGACACCATCAACCAGCCTATGTCTAAAGAAGATAAATTCAATGCAATGTTTCTGAGGCTGCCTTTTGTATAAACTATTTTTTATTACTGTCTTTTCCTGTGCCCTGCAGCAAACAATTTACCTTCTACAGGAAGGAACATTTTTGGCTAAATATGCTGACAATATCCCTGGTAACTTCTGAGTGCTTCAATTAGTGTCATTTCATAAAAACACTACACATAAACCAGATTTATGAATGAAAACCGTCAGTAGATGCATAGCACAAAAATGAGCCATTGATAAATTTCTCGGTAGTATAATTACTTAATATATTTTATGAGCAGCACAAATGGGGATGTAGGGGGAGAAGTGCATATCTAGCTACAATTCAGATTAGTATGTGCATCTTTTTCTCTCTCCTATGTCATTCCATATGTTGCTACTGACTGTAATAGCCTAGAATAGAAAAGATTTGTCTGTATATTTTATTTCACTTGTGAGCTTTTCTAGGAGCAGTATGTTTGAGAATGAACGGAAACCTCTGAAAGCCTATGTTAGCATAAGCAAAACTCCATTACCAAAAGGCCATATTCTGGAGTGTCTTTGTAGATGTAGTACAGTTAGCCACCTCCCATGCACACCCTCATGGCCCAGCAAGCCTCTGCAGTTCTCTGCTAATAATTTCTTCCTCAAAGGGCTTCTTAAAGACTGCAAACACTTTTTCTAAGGTCAAAATGCTCCTTTTGGGGATCTGGGTTGATTCACAGAAAATAACTCAACATAAAACTCAAAAGTCCCACAAATAGACATTACTCTTCTTACTCCCAGGCTTCCCTGCCTGGAGAGCTTGTGCACTCTTTTCTTGGCCTGATCAGAGTCTCTCCTGCATCAGCAAGCTACTCCCAGCCATTCCTGGCTGGAGTCTTTCTCCCCAAATCCCAGGACTCTTCTGGAGTTTGTTTACTCCTAGCAATTTCTGTTCTCCCCCACCAGCCCCAGCCCCACCACTGCAACTTCCTACCATTTTGATCCCGGGAATATTTGATTCATACCAGGCATAACTCACCCTCTAAATCAGGGCTGACTTAGCTGCAGGTTGTCCATGCCATGGACCAAACCTCCCTCTTACAATACCCAAGGGAGTCCCCAAAAGCAGTTTAGTGACAGTGAAGACATAGAGCACAGTCTAACAATGCAGACAAATAGTCAGGTGCAGTTGTTTCCATCGTTCAAATGCCTTCCATGGCCTATATTGCTGGCCTCAATATATATTGCTGGCCTCATTCCAGATTTGCAGGGAAGTTTGATTGCTGGAACTGAGGAGGCTTTCACTCCTTTTGCTTGTGAAACAAAGCCCTTTTAAGCAGGCTTTACAGCTGTCTCATGCTTTGTATTTAAAATATGCTGGGGAGAAAAATAGAGATTGTTACAACAACAATAATGGGCAGTAGTAACTACCCCAATATCCCTTTCATGTTCTTAAGAGGCATCTTAAGTGGAATAGTTATCCATACTTTTACTATTTTATTCTTTTTTTGTTCCTTCTCTTTCTTTTTTCCCCTGGGAGAGGGGGAATAGAGAGAGAGTTAAATTGCTAATACAATATAACAATGTATACTGTTGCCCTTTTTTGACCCAAGTGGCTCAAGGCTCTGTAAATTGAGAGTAGAAATTGGTGGTAATCAGTTATTTCCTTGCTTATTTACAAGGAATGTACAAAATCCTGTGCCTCTGAACACAGAAAGACCCAAGAACAAAAAGGAGCAGTGTCTTAGCTTACCAGCACATTAAGCCCTTTAACCAACACCAGACCCAAAAAAGTCTCTAGCTATTTCCAGGGTCACCCTGTGCTTACAGGTTGCTGGTTGGCCTTTTTTTGCCTTTGCCTCTCTGTTCTTGTCTTGTCAGTATGTTCTCTCACATTCCCCCACATATCTACCCAAAGCAATACTCAGCCCCAAAAGCTCCTCAGCGGATCCACACATCTTTTGTCTTTGTTGGGGCTTTCATACCTTACAGGGTTTTTACCCAGTACATAAGATTTTACCCAGCGCACAATAATAATTAATATAGTATACATTTATAAAAGGAAGGAGTTTTTTTCCTTCCTTTTTAACAATACCTAACACACATTCAGGGTATATGATTCTCAAATAGGTTCCTGAAAATTGCTCAGATTGGTATAGTGCAAGTACAGAGTTTCTTATTTATTTGATGGTGATGGAGGTTAGGATTTCCCACATTTATCTACAGTATGTCGTCTGCGTCAGTCTCTTATGTGAATGTGTAAAGCATACTATATATCCTGGTTGTGTGGTGCCAAGTCTATTTCTGAATCAGGAGCTAAACCAGCTCTCTGCAGCATAATGAAAATTTGCAGTCTTTATGAGATTATGTATCACTTCCTGCAGTTCAATACTTTTTCTAAACTAAAAAGTCTCAATTAAGGGAATATTCAAAAAGAATCCACTAAAAATAGTCTCCCTTTCTCCTTTTCACTCTAGAATTTACTATGTTGCTGTCTTCCTACTATGGAAATTCATACAATGAAAACACAAATGTTTAAGTTTTACGGTTTTCACCCTCAGCAAAATTTTAGTTTAATTTAAATGACAAGTTATCCTAATGAGTATAATCTTAAGGTTAGGGAAGCAGAGTGTTTGACTAAATTGACTACCATTAATTTTTAATTTAACATTTTTTCTTAAATGAAAATATTCTTCTGGAGATCATGCTTACTGAACATACTTGTGGTTCCAGTCCCACACAGTATTTGAATTCCATAAGGTGTGTGGGAGGTTTTTTAAAATCCACATAATTTTGTGTTATTTTTTACATGTTAAATTATTATCATCAGATGGAGGGGAAATTAAACATTCTGAACGTGTTAAAAATCTTTCTTCTTGACTCCTATTACCAACTGCTAACTACTGCTAAAACTCATCCAATTTTGGAACACGAACAACCTTGATAACATCAGACTTAAGACAAAATAAAAATAGAGCTTTGATAAACCATGTGAATTGAATTCCAGTATTTTAGAACACAGTATAAAGCTTTTATTGCCTTAGCAAATGTAATTCAATGTATTAATACTTCAGAGACTTCAGTTAGCTAGCTAGACTTTGCCTAACTATGCTTTTATTAAGAACATCCAAAGCTACAGTCATCGTGGAAAAGATGTGAACAAAATCAAGTCTGATTTTTATAAAGCATTTGGATTTTATTTTATTTTTGCCAGAGGGGTGGGGTGGAGGAGAGGAAGACCAAGAACGATACTGTGGAAATTTTTCACAAACGTTTATCTTTATGCTGTTTTCCACTGCATATATGATGCCTATATTATGTATAATTAAAATTCATCTAAGTCTGGGTGGGAGGAATGTTAGGATGGAAGACAAAATGATGGTTAAGGTTTCTCTTTCTTTCTTGTGGGAGGAAGAGAGAAGAGTGAATGTGGGTATCACATTGCTCACTTGGCTCCTTGAAGGTAAACAGTGCCTCTTTCATTACCTGTATTATTTGTTCTGTTATATAAACTAGATCATGACATATGGCCCCTTATATTCCTTGGTTTTTATCAATATTCACTTTTTTAGTTTATTGTTACTTGATTCTAACTGCCAGCATGCTCTTGTTTTTATTGTCTTGTATTACATTTATGTTATCATTATGTTAGCTATCTTTTACATTGAAAGGACTTTCCTAGCACACAGCTCTACACAGTAAGTGGAATTCAGGTGTTGAAAGTGTGGAAGGTTTTTCACTTATGGGCTATTCAAGGGTGATCTGGCTCTGAATCAATCAATGTGGTTCATTCAGAATAAGAAGTCAACAATGTATTATTCTTTGCTCACCTTCAGAATTACAGAGGTAAAGACTGCAGGATCTTCATAACACTTTCAAAATAGGGTTATTTAAAATATGAAGTATGGAATAATCTCCTTGGTAGTTACTGGGGAACTGACACATTGACTCAGGAGGTCTTATGCAGGAAGCCATATATGGTTCCAGTGCTTTGCCCCTCCTCTGGATTGGAGGTGGGGTTCAACAGAAAGAAGATGACTGTTGCCTCCTTCTCTAGGAGCACTTGTTCAAAACTCCAGTGAAGTAAATAGTTATATTATACACACATACACACACGCATACATAGCATTATGTGATGTAGTTGCTAGTTGCTACTGACTATTACATTTTCTAAGGATCAAGTGGTTATCCTTAAGTGATGTGGAATAGTATCTTTCACCATTAAAGTAAATGAGACTGTTTGAAGGGTATATTGCCACTAAGCTTGAGTAAGGGTATCATAAATGAGTCCTAGTTTTGAATGGAAAATTAAAAATAAGCAAACAAAAAAGCCTATGCCTATCAGTTGGCCTGATAGTTACAAATACTTGAAATAGAGATCTCTTGTGGATAGCTAACCAGAGAGAGAGAGAGAGAGAAAATGTTTAGAAAATTGATTTAGAAAACATGTCTGATACTAGCATTGTGCTCTTTGGTACAGTTTTTTAATAGGAATGCTGCCTTTTTGCCCACAAGAAGAAAAGAGATCATATAAATTAGAAACATAGGATGCCTTAAACACCAAGAGTTGCAGTCAGCCCTGGATTAATGAATCGTCAGATTAAGAAAACAGTATGTTCTTAATGTCAGAAGGTCTCACTGCAGGTCATAAATATCTTGGGTCTGTGTGACTATTTAACATCATTCTGTTTGTAAGCCTCTTATAATAATAGTGGTTTCCCAAGAGATCATTAGCTTACTGTGTACCTAAGTTAAATCTGCTACAGTTAAGCCATGGTAAATATATTTCATTTCTCCAAGGAACAGTCAGGTGAAAGCACTTCAGTAAAGTTCAAATGGCTACTAAATTAAAAATAATAAAAAGTAAAAAAATATTTATGTCCTATCATGTCCAGTGAGACCTTCATCTTACACAGCCTCACAAGAATGTCTTAACATTCAGAACAACAAGCAGAGGGTAGAATAGGTTATTTACTTTTTTATTACTATTATTAGTTGCATTGCCATTTGTCAAATTCTACCTTGTAACAACATTATTTCAAAAGGATGACCATGCAGCTTTTTGCTGCTAAATGGGAGACTAAATTGCTATACAAAGAGCTAAAATAAAAATAATTTTCTAAATGCCATATTTTGATATCCTTACTCACATTGGCAAGTATTCCCCAAATAGTCCCATTAATGGAAGTGGTCACTATGTCCACTCAAGGGTTAAGGTACTATTAAATGATAGCAGTACAGTAAAACCTCCATTTAACGGACTAATTCAGGCGAGGGGGTGTCCGTTAAATCAAAAAGTCCATTATTTAATAATAAAAAAACCCACGAGCTGTCGGAGCAGCAGCCCGCCTGCCACAGGGTCGGGGCGGCAGCTCTGCAGCCTGCCCGCTGCCGGGACCCGGGCGGCAGCCGGGAACAGTCAGCCAGCCCGCCCGGGTCCCGGCTGCTGTGACCTGGGCGGCAGCCGGGAGCCGGCAGCCAGCCCGCCCGCTGCCTGGACCCGGGCGGCAGCCGGGAGCTGGCAGCCAGCCCCCGAGAAATGGATTTTGGATGCATCAGACTTGCTCAGAAATTTTGTCCATTGCATCCGAAGTCCGTTAAATCGAGGTCCGTTAAATCGAGGGTTTACTGTAATATCACAATCTAACCGTAGGTAACATTTTCCTCTTGTTCCAACCCTTGTTCTTCCTTCCTCACTATTCTTCCATCATGTTTTTCTTGTATTCCCTTATCATGCTTCATGTTTCTTTGTAGACTAATATGCTCTTTGGGACAGGGAATGTCTCTTCTACAGGTCTCAAAGAATCTAGCACATTTTGGATGCATAGTGGTTGTTGCTTTGCTATTGCTGTTTTTGTCTTCACTGGATTGTATTTTTAATGGTCTGTGAAGGGCACTTAGGTCCTGGTCCTGGAAACACTTTTGCACTTGCTTATATTTACACAAGTGAGTGCTCCAATTGAAGTCAAAGGAACTACTGATGTGTGTAAAGTTGAGCATGTGCCAAAGTCAGGGCTTTACAGACAGAGATAAGCATTCTCTTTAGGTTTATGTGCTGAAATTTTAATTCAAAGGCAGTCTGCCAATAAGAGCATATATTTTATTTGCCACAATGGTAGGAAACTAAATAAATACCTAAGATTTTGCTTTAGTTTAACATACAGACACTACAGTTACTGGGAAATGTTAAGTCTGAGTTTTAAGTGTGTAGTGCAATTAAAATGAACAGCATCTTTGCATGTGGATAACCTTTCAAGTTGTGCTTCAGGCATCAGTAAAAAAAAAAAAAACTCCTGTAATTTATTCAGAAATAAAGTGTGTTGCAATAAAGTGTGTTGCAAAAACACACAAGATATAATGCTATTAAAATTTTTCAGGATAAGTTTTGTAACTCTGCCCCTACGTCTCCTTCTCAGCCTTTACCTGTAGACCTGTAAGAGAAGACTGTTCTTTAACATTATAACATGGAACTTGGAGCTTCACTCTCTCCTTCCACCTCCACATACAGATCTGGTTACTCACCTTGTGCAGTAATCAAAAGTTCTTTGAGATGTCTCCACTTAGGTGCACATATGCCTCTTGAGCCCTCAATCAAAGATTTTTCCACTAGCAGTGATTGTTTGACCTGCACACAAACCCTATATTTCCTCATGCTGGAAACCAAGGCAATATAGAGATGTACAGGTTAAACACCCTCAGTTCCTTCTCCACCCAAACAACATCTCCGCAGAGAACAGAGGGGAAGAAACGGTGTGAAGTAGAGCACCCATAGGGGGACACATCTCAAAGACTGCAGTTACTGCACAAGATGAGTAAACTACTTCTTCTAGCAGTGTCTTAGATACCTGTATGTTCTTAAATAATGCTGTGGATATTGCTTGTGACCTGGTAGGATGTGCTATCATCCTTTGAGGAGGATAAAAGTCTGAGGTCTCGTAAAAGGTGACAATACATCCAGATATCCATATCAGTAGTCTCTCAGCAGAAATCATGGATCCCCAGGATCCCCATGTCTGCAAAGGAGATAAATAGCCTGGGTGAGCTTCAAAATTACTTGGCCCTATCAAAGTAGAAAGCCAGAGCCCTTCTAAGATCAAAGGTATGAAAATGGGAATCCTGCAGAGAGTTGTGGCTTTGGGAATAACACTGGTAGTTGAATAGTTTGATTAAGGTGGAACCCTGAGAGATTCTTAAGTAAGAAGTTAGGGTATAGGCCTAAATAAATCTGATCCTTGAATAATCCTCCAAAGGGGGTGGATCTGCCATCAAAGTACCAATCTCCCCAATTCTACAGGCTGACATGATGGCTACTATAAAGGCCATCTTCATAGATAAATGGAATAGAGAACAGGTTGCCATAGAGTTGACTGGATGTTTCATAAGATAATTGTGAGGTCCCAGGTTGGGGTGAGGTCTCTAATTTCACTGGATGAAAGGTTGATATTGTGACCACATGGACCTTAACTGATGGAAAACTAATGGATAACCCTGATTTCTTCAGATCCAGCAGATAATCCAAGATGACTGAAAGAGGCACAGATCCAGGCAGTAATGATAGTAAGCAGTGGCAGAATCCCTTCATTTCTGTGGGTAAGTAGTATGGGTTGATCTCTTCCTGCTATTCAGTAACTCCAAATACTCTTCCTCAGAGCAGGAGGATTCTAACCCTGTGAACCACTGAGAAACCACACAGAGATGAAGAATTTCTACTTTGCGGTAAAGCACATTACACCCATCTTGTGAGACAAGATAAAGAGTAGACCACAGTTTGAGCAGCAGATAGATGCCTAGATGAACAGGTAAAGGTACCTAGCTTGTCTCATCCATGTTTATATTATAAGGATACCCCTGTCCCCTCTGATTTTGTTCATCATCCTCTGTATCAATAGAATTGGAGAAAATGCATAGAGTAGACCCTTTTTTTGAACAGAAAAAAGGCACCACCCAATGAGTGGTACCTAGATCCCCTCTTGAGGTTCTTGGCAGTTCTTTTCCTGGAGATGGAGAAGATATCCACCTTCATAAGACCTCATCTTCGGAGTATGTTATGGAGGACTTGAGAGTCTAGCTCCCACTTGTAGTCTTATGGGAAGTGTCTGTTATGGATACTGGGTGTGCTGTTCTGAATGCCTAGGAGGTAGTCAGCCAAAATTTGGATCTGACAAGCTATGCAATAGTTCCATAGCTTCATGGCTTCAGCTCCTCCCTACTTGTTAATATACCACATGCAGGACACATTGTCGATCATGACCCTGATTGATTTGCTCCTGATGAGAGGCAAAAAATGGAAGTAGGAAATTCTGGGAGCTCTGAACACTAACATTTTGATGAGATTGATTTCCTGAATTGTCCATCTGTCCTGAGTCATGAGAGCATTGAGATAAGCGCCTTATCCCAACAGCAATGTGGTGTTAGTGATAGATAGTGATAGAGTTGGATGACAGAAGGGAATGCCCGCTCATACATTGAGTTAATCTTTCCACCAATTCAAAAAGCTCACGTTCAATCTGTCTGTTCAAGTGTCTCTGATTGGAAAATAGATCATTCTTAGCCAAATTGACAGTGGAGGCATAGTCTTGTGTGATTGGTCACAAAAGTTCAAGTTCCCATGTGTCCCAGGAGCTGAAAGACAGTTCCTTATAGGATTCCGAGGATTTTCATGAATTATCCATGCCAAACCTTACAAGGTTATGAATCTGTCAAAGGGAAGGTAGGCTCAGGTTGTAAACAAGTCCAAATAAGCTGTATTTTGTTACAGGGTTAATGTGGATTTCCTTACATTTAGCTGAAGACCTAACTCCTGGAACAGAGCAAGTGCCATCTGGGGCAAAGGTAAAACTGCTTCTTAAGAATTGTCCTTGAGTAGCCGGTCATCAAGGTATGGGAAGACCACAATTGTCTCCTGTTGGAGGTATGCAGCCACTACCTCCAGGACCTTGGAGAACACTCATGGACAGAGGCGAGACCAAAGGGAAGCTCTCAGTATTAGAAATATTCCTGGCCTATAGTGAATCTTGGGTATCAGTATATGGAAATAGGCATCTTGTAGATTGAGGGACAAAAATCAATGCCCCTCTCCAGTGGAGGAACTATAGTTGCCAAAGTCACCATTCTGAACTTCTTTAGAAGTTGGTAAAGCATCAGAAGTCTTAGATGTAAAATCAGTCTCCACCATCCATACTTCCTTGGTACAAGGAAACACTTTGAGTAAAACTGTTGCGATCTTCCCTGTGACCATCAAAGAATCGTTGGACTGAATAGATGAGACTAATGACTAGTCTGTTTCATGCTCATCATCATCTAATGGAGGAGCCCCATAGAAAAGGGTGGTGAGTTCTGTGGTACTGGGAAAGACAAAAGTCTGAAGATCAACCTCTCACTACCGAAATATGCTCGGTACCCACGAGGAGTGGGGATTCCAGCTCATCCATTTGTAGTCATGTCCTCATGTATCCAAACTCTTTCAGTACAGAGTAGGGAATCGCTGCTGACCTGGTAGCTAAGAATGCAGTGGCTGAACCTGATAGTACCACTAATGTGTCCCAATGTAGGTGGTGATGGACTCTGGAACCATTGCTTGCTTGAGACCAAATCGGTTAGTGCCAACAGTGGGAATGGGCTGGATGGTACGAGATCAGGGTGCTTATGCTTGCTCTCTTTGTCCCTTGTGTAGGGTACTGGAGCACTGTAAGGGTATGTCTTCACTACAGGACTAGGTCAATTTCCCTTAATTCGATTTTCTAAACTCGACTTTAGAAAATCGAATCAGTGTGTCCCCACCAGGACAGCAGGTCGACAGTGGTTGACACTGTCCTAGAACTTTTGCAGGGGTCGACATAGCCCGCATTGCACTGTGGGTAGGTAGCCCACAGTGCAATGCGTGCCGGACCCCCCACCCCCGCCTGCCCAAAGAGCCCCACGAACCCCCCCACTCTCCCAAGCAGCCCCGCGCCGGACCCCAGCCTGCCCAAAGAGCCCCGCGGACCCCCCCGCCCACCCAAGCAGCCCCGCGTAGGACCCCCGCCTGCCCAAAGAGCCCCGCGAAACCCCCCGCTCGCCCAAGCAGCCCCACGCCGGACCCCCACCTCCCCAAAGAGCCTCGCGAAACCCCCCCGCCCGCCCAAGCAGCCCCGCGCCGGACCCCCGCCCGCCCGGGTAGATTTTGGTTGGAAATCTGAAGTTTATGGAGAAACACCTGGGGTAGATTTTGGTTGCATTTTGTCCTGGGCGAGCGGGGGGTCCGCGGGGCTGCTTGGGCGAGCGGGGGGTTTTGCGGGGCTCTTTGGGCAGGCGGGGGTCCGGCGCGGGGCTGCTTGGGCGAGCGGGGGGTTTCGCGGAGCTGTTTGGGCAGGCGGGGGTCCGGTGCAGGGCTGCTTGGGCGAGCGGGGGGGTTCGCGGAGCTGCTTGGGCAGGCGGGGGTCCGGCGCGGGGCTGCTTGGGCAAGCGGGGGGGTTCGCGGAGCTGTTTGGGCAGGCGGGGGGGTTCGTGGGGCTCTTTGGGCAGGCAGAGGTCCGGCGCGGGGCTGCTTGGGCGAGCGGGGGGGTTCGCGGAGCTGTTTGGGTGGGCGGGGGGGTCCGGCGCAGGGCTGCTTGGGCGGGCGGGGGGTTCCGCGGGGCTGCTCAGAGGTCGGAGGCTTACCATCAGATGCCTCTTCACGTACTGACAATAGACGTAGAGAAGTCGATTTTAGCCTTACTTCTCTCGTCAAGCAGGAGTTACAAAGTCGATTTTGAGTGCCCTTTAAATGCAGGTGAAGACAGGTACACGTTTAGTTCGACTTAACGTCGTTAAAGTCGACGTTAAGTCCTAGTGAAGACATGCCCTAAGAGACATATCTCTCCCTCAAGCTTTGGAACTTTCCAGCTGTGCTGGTACTGGACGAGAAGTCCTTCAACTCAGTGATATGGAATCAAGAAGTCAAGTCTATAGAGACCATAGATCTTTTAGGGGAGCAGGGTGTTTTTTTGTGTGTGTGTTTTTTTTAAACACAACAGGCTCCTTCAGATGAGAGTTCGTAGTCTTTTTAGAAGCCTTCTCAGAAGCCTTTAATGACCTTCCCTTCTTAGGGAAGCCTGCTTGAAAGTAGAAGGGGAGTGTTAGATCTGCCCAGAGACAGATATGGGGGGGGGGGGGAAGTCTCCTGACCTGACTCAGGTTCTGGTGAAAGTGAGGACTTCATCATTAACAGTCTAAGCTTCATCTCTATTTACTTAGTTATCCTGCCTGAGACTTTCCATATAAAATGAAATTGACTAGTTGTCAGTCCTCAGAAGTATTGAAGTGAGTCTCTTTTGGGAGGAGCAGGCTAAGAAAGTGATAATTCTGAATTCATATTTGGGCCAGTGTGTGATACTGTTGATTAATATCAGCCTGCTCTGCTTCCCCCCTCCCGCAGGTGTATATTAAATCAGCAATACTGCACAGTATCATCTCCTATTGCTTAGATATAGCTAGTTTCCTGATATTAAATGATCTGGACATGATGGAGGATCTAGCTGATGGTAACAGTCCATTGGGATATTATTCCAACACATACTCATTTTTCCAGTTGCTGCAATTATAGCATTACCAATTTGTTTACAAATGAGAATGTTCCCACAAGGCACGTTGGTGATGAAAGGTATTATTTGGTCTAATATAACAAAAACAAACTGATAAAAATGAAAACTATTTTTTTCACATAACAAAGCAGTCATTGTTGATTAGGACTGATTCTAATACAGACACAGTTTCACAACCTTTGTTCTTTTTAGTGTAACATAAATAGCTCACTCTGCTTCTTCTAATACAGAAATCTATTTTCTGGCACCAGAATTTAAAGAGTCTTGCATAGTATCTTGCTTTGGCCTAATTCAGTGCAAGAGGAAGTAGATTGACAACAAATGCAAATAGAGATGCAAACCAGTTTGCATCCTGTATATGTTTCCACACTACTGACACACCCACTTCGTTCCAAGTTTGTATCATGATGCTTAGGAGAAAGATTTGTATAGTAGAGATAACAATTACATCTGCTTACATCTAATCCTGGCCCCCAAACTCAAATGCACTGCAACCATTTTGGGCAAAAGTAATTAATTTTGGCATTGCTTGCTGAAAATGTGGTTTGATACAGAGATTGCAACACAATAAATTTCTTCATACCTATGCCAGTGCTTTGAAAAAAACAGCGAGCCTACTCCTCCACTATAATAGTGGTAGAAAAGACACTCCCAGGACTTGTCCTGACCATAAATTCCTTTGTAAAACCAGACTGCCTTCATTCCACAACAGGACCTATCATTGGAATTTCACATGCATCCAGGATGGTCTATTGGAGCCCCAAGAATGATAACTGGACTACAGAATCAGGCATATTATCTCCCCTCCCTCCCCAAGAATTAAGTCCTCACAAAGTACTTATGGAAGGATTCACAACAATCAAAGCCATCACCTGTAACCCTGTTCCTTCCTGGAGGATAAAAGAAACTAGTGAACATGTGGAGACCCTAGCTGCCATCAGGAAAATCTGACCAGCACCAAAGAAACCATCATTCATCGTTGTACTAACGGTCTGACACAAGAAGATTTGGACAAACCCTGGTCTTTAGTATCTGGCACCAGTTACCTGATCTGGGTCAGGGTTCCAAACGTGACTCTGTTACATTGCAGAGTGAGGCTCCACAAGCTTAACCCAACCTACAACAGCTAAGGTCTACTGGATCCATGAGTCTATTAACTTAGGGCAGGAGGTTAATGAATGTAGTTTAATGACAGATGAACATGTGTGGAAATCTGTTCTCTCTTTGATGGCTTATGTATCCGTTGTCTTTACCTTCCCTGTCACTATCCCTCATCTTGTGCAGGGCTGTCTTTTGTTAAGAGAGATTGTCTTTTGAATTTAAAATAATATTCTACATTGCAGTGTAGCAATGAAGTCGTTATAACAAAAAGAGCCACTTTCATTGTAAACATCCATTTTCAGGAGCTTATAACTTTCCAAAGGAGATCACTTTTTAAAGTACAATTTCTCATGTATGATCTCAGCCAAATAGAAAATCATCTGAAAATGTGGAGAAATTCCATATTTACAGTTTTCTTTCATAGACGATTACAACATGTTCTACGACCATAGAAGAGGCTTATGGTTAAAGCTGTAGACTGGGTCTTAGGAGATTTGGATTCTTGGTACTGCTACAGATTTCCTGTATGAACTTGGGCAAGTCACTTAATCTTTCTGTGCCTCAGTTCCCAGTGTAAAATGGAAATAATACTTTCTAAATATTACAAGACAGACAAAGCGTGGGAGAAAGAATGCAAGGGACTTTCATTTACTATGTGTATGCACAGTGCCTAGCACAATGCCCAGATCTTTTTTGGGAGAATTGCCCCTTTGCAAAGCACTTTAGGACTCAGCAATGAAAGGAAAATACTATTATTCATAATTATCACTAGCTTCCTGTACCTAGCTGCTTTTATTTTGCATCAAAAGCACAGACACTGCAAATCAACTTGAAGATAAGATTTTCCCTTCTGTTCAGTGAGTAGCTCACAGCAAATCTGCTGTAAACCTTTATAAGCAGCATATGTAATAGTGCTTCCTCTCCAATTGAGCTGTAACCAAGTGTTGTGAACGTACTACCTATTCTCCTCCTGCTTCGCATGAATGGTAAAAGTACAAAAGCAATATCATCTCTCCTTTTAAACACATAGTAATGCTATTAATTTGAGTAACACAAAATATAACTTGTACACAGCTAATAATACCTTCTTCTGCCCGAAGTTACGCTATTGGAGAGAGTCTTCAGTGCAATGCTCTGAAAATGCTTTAGAAATCAGATTAATCAGTTTAGGCTCAGTCTACTTCCCCCTCCCCTTGCGACAGATACATTCCTTGTACAGATTGATAAAGCATGACAGATAGATTGAGTGACTTGCCTAAAGTTATATATCAAATTATACACACCTACAGGAACAGAATTTCAAGTATCAGCTCCCACTCCCTGCTTTAAAGCAACTTCCCCTCAGCCCCCTGAGACTCCAAAGAATTTTATGCCATGTATATATCTATTCACTATCTCAGAGGCCAAAAGGCTGTTGGACACTTCAGGTTTTCCTGTGCTTTGTTTTCTGTCTCCACTTGGTGGATCAAAAGAAGCAACACCATAACTACTCCCAGTAGCTTGCTTGAATTCAGAGCATGCAGCATTCAGCATTTTACATCACATCCTGCAGTGGTTAGAACATCCAGAGAATAAAAGTAGAGAATTAAATCAGTTATTTTATGGTTGTTTTATATTTCAGTCACTGAAGGAGAAAAACCATGGAAGATAAATGGGATCTTCCTCCTTTTCGCTCCATGATTTGTTTTTCAAGCCCTTGTTTTTAAGCATGGCATATTTGATTGGGTTCCTCCTTCCCCATTACAATTTTAAAAAGACATTTTCTATATCCTGTTTGATTCCCTCAACATCAGCAGTTTTTGAAGACCAAATTTACTGTTCTGCTAAGGAATGAGATGATGGTTTAAAGTTCAAATTGCAATAATAGTAACTGTGATGAAACACCATTCTTACCATGAACCTAGCAGTGCTGAGAACTGTGCCATGTTTTAAAGTTATACTGTAGATTCTGGGGGAGATTAAGTAAAGGAAAACAAAGGTTTGCCATTTGCACAGTTCACTAGCTTAAATCTCAGAAAAAAATAAGTATTCTTGTTCCTAGGGGTCAGTCAGGGAAATTGTGCTAGAGCTCAGCTAGCAATGACAATCCTTAAAAACTGTCTGTTAGCTCAGTCTTCACTGTGGAATGGAAAAGTCCTGCAACACTGGTTTGCCCCTCCAACCTGGTCACTTGGAACTGGAACTTTATTACATATCGTGGCAAAACATGCTGCTTTTCTTACAGGGGTGAACGAGGTTCTCTCAAACTTTCTTTGGAATAATTAGTGGCCAGATGGAAGTTTCCAAGGTTTAGAGAGGAGCAATAGATCTGGGGGAAAGAGTCACAGGGAGCATTGAGCTTCCATATCTCAAATTATATCACTAGGATGACTCATGCTGAGAAAGAATTGTAGTGGTTCTTGGATGACTCATATGATGGGCTGCTTGAAGTTGAAGTTGTATATTCAGTCCTTGTCTTAGGCCCTCTACATAATTTTTTAGTTATGAAGTTTAGTTCATATGCAGGGGCAGGCAAGTTCCTTCACTAAAATTAACTGAAAATGGTTGGTGAAAAGCCTCCACCATTACACATTATGGACGACAGAAAATACACTTAGTGTTCTGTTTCTTTTAATAAACAGCAGATGAGTTGATCCAAATCAGAGTGATAGAAAGCATACAAATAAATTCAATTCTTATAGGCAAGCACCAGGTTTGTAAAGCAATATCCTGATTTGGATTTAAGCTATCAGCTACCAAAAAAAATACAAATTATTTCAGTGTATGATATACAAGTTGTAGTACAGATCACCTGGAATTAAATGTTAGTGGTCTCTATAAGGAAAGGGAAAACTAACAGAATTATAGACTGGATTCTGCTCTTATGTATTCTCAAGAGAGCTTCCAGAAACTGTATGTTTGGCACCTGGGAAAAGGCTGAAGGTAGCGTAGCAAAGGGGATTTGTTGGCTGGTGTCCCCAAGCCAGGGCCAGTGGACTGAAGGCAGAAGGAGCATCAGCAGAAGGAGATACCAGCTGGCTTTTAGTCAGAGAATAGGACCCCAAGGATTGGAGAGGACTGAAGGGAGGGAAGCTTACCCACTGACATCTCCAGGGCTGAAGAGCTGGAGCCTAAAGAACTGTGAGAGGGCCTGGGGGAGTGTAGGATGCTCCCAGCAGAGAGGTTGTGGGGGGCTCCTGATGGGAGGAGCGGGGTTTCATTCCAGATAGAAGTGCTGGAGTTGCTGCCCTAGTACAAGTTCAGGAGAGGATTGACAGAATGTCAGCAGGTGGTACGTGAGGCACTGAGATATGAGATGTCTTGAGTTTTACTGATTGCTGGCACTGGGATGAGATGACAGGCATAGGAGGGAGCACCAGGCAAGGCCACTCTCCGATAGGGGCATTCTGACTCATCTTATCTAAGTGAGTCTTTTCACCATTTCACGCTCAGTTGATTCACAGTGGATTTATTTTTGCACTGTGTGTGACTTAATTTTAAAAATCCATAATAAATTAGAAATAAAAAAAAAGCCTGGGATCCAGATTGCAGTGGTGGCCTGGGCAGTCATCAGCAACTTAAACAAATGATTGCTCTAAGGCAATTCAAATGCTGCCAGCACAAATGCTCAAAGAGTCTGGAAGAAGCCAGATGATGCCATTTTATTAATATCTTCTATAAATGAGTCTTGTCATTCAAATGCAGGGAGAAAAACAAGGATTAAAAAACACAATACATGACATGGCTTAACAATAATACTACGATAAAAATGATTTATATCGCATTTGGTGCAAATCTTGGTCTCACTGCAGTCAATATCCCATTCGATTTTTTTTCTTGCCAGGGGCTACAAAGGAAGTAACATTGTGGCCTATATTTGCAAATTTATAGGGCTCTAGAAGTGAAAGGTTAGTTGTTAGTTCATGTGGGCTAAAAAAGTAACAGACATACAGCACTTTTTTTTTTCAAAGTTAGGATTTTTTTTTTGTTTGGGTACTCAGAACAGATGAGCACTGCAATAGGTATCTCAGCAAAGGTATGGAATTTCTTTGATTAGAAGCTTTTATAGCTACAGATAACATCCATCTACTGAGGGATAATGTAATCACGCACAAAGAATATGGGCTATATATGACCCATTAGAGATCTCTTCCAGTTCTAGAATTTTATTGCCCTCTTGGTATTTTCACTTAGTCCTGTCTGTACCTACAGATTTTCACCAAATACCTTTTGGAGTTCAATGAATAACGAAAATCCCATTACTCTTTTTTTCTTAAGGGGTATTTCTCCAGGATGCTCAAGAATAACTGCTTGTTCCTTTAAGAATAATAAATAGTATGATTCCACTACAAATAGATCAGATTTAAATTGTGACTCTTGAGTGAGCTAAATAGGCGTAGAGGAGTCTAATGGATCATGGGAGTCAGAACCAAGAACTTCAGAATTCTACTCTCAGTTCTAACATCAACTCACTGTTAGCTTTGGGGATGTCACTAAATCTGTTTCTCAGCTTCCATCTGTAAAATTAGGATATTTTTCTGGTTTATCTCAGAGGTGTTGTGAGGATTATTTGTTAATGTTTATAGAGCATTTAGAATATACAAAAGAGTTACATATTATATTATTTCAGTCATTCCCTTTAGGGTTAAAACAGATTTTACAAAACATGCAAAAAGGAAAGGATAAGTATTAAAAATGAAAATACTTGTATTTTCCATGTTCTCATTAACTGCACTATTAAATCATCTGTTTCTGGATATTGTTTATGGGAGCAGAAGACTTGGAAAAATTCTACAGAAAAAATAATATTAATGATGAGTTTCATTATTTAACACCCAATTTTAGAATTCCTAACATCTTCTCTGGAATTCCTGCTTTTCTCAGCTTTACAGTTCTAAGCCCTACCCAAACAGCCAGTGACTATTTTTCTGTGATAGTAAAGGAACTATTTGATCACCTTGATAATCAAGTTAACTTTCTCTGTCCCACATTACTATAAATCCATTTCTCTGGAGACTGAAATGTAATTACCTCATGGTATAAACTTGAGACATTTCAACAAAATCGTTAAGACAACTCATTGTCTGGGGAGGAACGTGTATACCTACTTTAAAAGTTTTAGTGTCCTAGCAAATATCCATTCAGGAGGACCATAAAAGGTACAGCATTTCCTTTCTGTCGTTGGGTTTCTGGTTATGACCCCTCCATATAAAATGCAACCCTTTCTTCCAGTGAAATTTATCTTTATTTCTAATTAAGGCAAAATAACAAGCAAACGGTAGAGAAAATGCAGCTAAGTCCTTGCAGGGACTTACTAGGTAATAAGGCGGCCTTGTTGCCTTTCAAACTAATTTACATGCAACATGGAAATAGCAATCCAGGAACTGCAGACAGGCTAAGAAGACTACTTTCCACCTGAGGCTGAAGTAGTTCGGCAGAAGCATTAAGGCACAGATTGTGCCACTCTCTGATCTTTGCCTGGATGGATCCTCTACATGTATGATCACCCTTCTGCACATGTAAGTATGGCTCAGGTGGCTGACCACTGGAAATCTCCTTGTGACATGGGCTCCCTGTGGTGGGACAGGATAGAGTCAGGGAGGTCTGGAGAAGGGGTAGGGGGGAAATATAATGTTCCCTCTCTGGCCCACAGAACTTACACAGAAAAGTTAACATAGTCTTAGGCTTTCCCATGAATTTTCTTCCCCTCACAACCTCCAGGAGATGCCACAGAAAGTTTCTAGTAACTGGTCCCTGTTCTCTGGCAGCACAGCTCCATTGGGTGGTGGGGAGTTGTCAATGGAGACCATTACTACGGTGGGTCTCAGGCCCTGGGGATGCATCGTTTAAAGATGGCTTTTCTGTGTGGAAAGGGAAAGTACAATTTAATGTAATATCTGCAAGATTTAAAGAGTTCTTTCCTGAAGTTTGTCCACATAGGAAGGTTACAATCTGACCCAATATATGCTTACAGTTAAATACTGGAGAGAAAAAATACTGAATTCTCAGATAACCTCAAACTTGGCAATTGTATGTAAAACAGGGTTGGAATGATTAATTGTATTAAGGCTCATACAAACTCAATGGCTTTCAGTTCTTGCCTGATCTGATGGTTCTAATTGCTGGTATCTTCTCCTAGCAAATTTCTACAAGGATTTAGATAATGTAATGAGTATCTCATATCTTTAGCACCAACAGACTCAAATTAAGAATGAATTCTTTACAGAATATATTATTCATGGATCTCTGGAGCAGCATTATGCACAGTCATTGGTCACAGAGCTTCCTACAGTTTAGTAGCATTTCACTGGAGTGTTTGGACAGTCATTGTTCATAGCACGATAAAGGCTCTACACATCAGGATGTGTGCTGATTCTTTCAAGGACAGGAATATTGCTTTAATGTCACCTTCTGATAACAATTGTTCATGTTAACCCTAGTGAGCTTGTTTACATACAAGTAGTTTTGTTTCTTCTAAAAACAATTAGAGAACTAAATTTGCCTGGAAGTGTTTACGGAAACTACAAATATATTTTTAGGCAAAAATGTGTTTTGGAGGCTATACATTCCTTAAAAATTATTTATTTTAAATGTGTTGAGGGTTTATTCTCTTTAAGAGGAAACAGTTTCCAATTGGAAGTTAATATTTTATTCATTCATATAATATTTATTGCAATGCCATTAATCATGATGCACTCATTTAGATGTAATGTGGATGTAATTACAGTCACATCTGGGGGAGAGGGGACAGTAGAAGAGTTATTTTTCTTCTGATGTCAATTTGCACCAAAAGTGTCATAAATTATTTATTTTCCAATACAGTAAGCAAAGTGGTTTAATGATGAATAATATTCAGGAATTTTTCATAATTAATACACTTGTTTTTATTTTAACATTACAATTTGTTTGTTACATTTTGTAATGAGTCTGCTGGCTCAACAGTTGGTTGCTTCCTTGGGATGATCTGGAACACATATGTTGGCTCACATCTGCTAAGAATGGTGGCAGACTAACAGAAAACTTGCCCCCAGTTACACACTTGGAAATTCTTAACTTCGTGTCCATGTGCAAAAGTTCCTTCACAACCTTATTCCCTGGGCACTCTTGGACTCATCTCCTTAAGCATTCATCAGCCTGTCCCAGACAGGAACTTGAACAGTTTTATCAGCCATTGAGAAGTTCAGGGACATTGTCTTTTGAAGATGATTCCCAGCACAGACAGGACAGAGGAACTAGGATCAAACAATAGGCTCTGAGGCATGCCAGGGTGTAACTTCTCACAACTGCGTACCAAGCAACAGTGAATGAAATATCCAAAGGATAACTGGACAGGATGAGAGTGAAACCATTGTAGCCTATTAGCCATTCCCTAGAGAAAGAAGCTAGCAATCAGAGGACAAGGATCACTGAAGCAGAAAGACAGCAGTGTAGTAAAGACAGAGCCATCCCCCACGAAGCCACCAGGCATCACTCAAGCCTCTGAAAGTGCAGTCAAGCCCAGACCTATGAAACCAACGGCCTAAATGGTCTCCTATCAAGACAGATGGATTTAATCAGTCCTAAGGGCATAGGTGCTGGAAATAGAGGTGCTGCTGCACCCCCTGGCTTGAAGTTATTTCTATTATACACAGGATTTACAGTTTGGTTCAATGGCTCTCAGCATCCCCTATATATACATTGTTCCAGCCCCCTTGCCTGAGGGACAAGAAGAGAATCACACCCTTTCTTATTGGAATGCCACCCAGGAATTCACTTATGGAATACTTTCCATCTATCACTGATGTAGAGTCTAGATCTCAAATATCAACCTGTTCTCTTTTTTGCTGGTCCTAGTAAATACATTATTAGGTATGTGTAGCAGGGCGGCACCTCACCCTGCAGTGCCTCCTGCTGGTTCATCCGGGAATTAGCTTGCCAGCATCCAGAGCACCCTCTGCAGGCTGATGTCCCGCTTGCTGCTCTGGCTCCGGGTCCCTCCCTGGACCCCGGTGCCCTCTTCCCTTGGGTGCTGCACCCCTGCAGTACCCCTCCAGATTTTAGGGTCTCCCCTCCCAGGGAACCCCCACACTCTGCCCCCACCTTGCCTCAGTCTAGGCAACTGCCAGTCACCACTTGCCCCCGTTCACTGAGGCAGACTGCAGTATCATTACCACTCATCACTGGCAAGGGGGGTTGGCTTGCTGTCTGCCTCTGTAGCTATGGGCTGCCCCCTGCACCCCCAGTACCCCTTGTGGGGTCTTCTCCTAGGCCCTACAGCCTGGGGGTTTCCAGGCTAGAGCTTCCTCAGCTCCTCCTGCCTTGCCCCATCCCTGCACCAATCTAGGTACCTTGCTCAAGCTCCCAGCAGCCAGGCCTGTCTTCCTCTGCAGTCAGAGAAGACTCTCCTCTCCACCAAACTGAGCCCTTTTATCAGGGCCAGCTGGGCCTTAATTGACCTAGCCACAGCTGTGGCTGATATGCCTAATCAGGCTGGATCTTGCTTGCTCCCAGCCACAACCCTTTCTTGGGCTGTTTTAAGCCCTTTTTCATGGGAGTGGGGCAGCTGCCCCACTACAGTATGTATGAGCATTTGGGGGAAAACACCAAGTGCTACTGCATCATGGTTTAATGTTTGTAGCACGTACAATAATTCTGTCTGAACTCATGGTTAGGACTGGTTGAAAAAGAGAGCAAGACCCCATAACAGCCAAGTGCTTAGGGTACTCCCCTAGAATGGGGGAGCCCCAGGTTTGAGTCTGTGCTCTGAATGGCCCTCTTCCCTTTTTTAGAGGAACATTTTCACAGCTCTTGGATTTGTCCCAGTAAGAAATGGGGGGAAGGGAGAATCACCAAAAATTTCCTGGGACTGGTAAACCATTTCCTGCCCAGCTATATACCTACCACAGACCCAATATCAGAAATGTTATGGTGTAAAACAGTATTGTGGTCCTTGCATAGCTACAGTCACAATATTTAAATAGAATCAGAGAGGTAGCCGTGTTAATCTGGAATAGCAGAAGTGACAAAGAGTCCTGTGGCACCTTAAAGACTAACTGAAGTATTGAAGCATAAGCTTTCGTGGACTAATGTTGCATCCGGTGAAGATTAATCTGTCCCTAATATTTAAATACTGAGTTTAAATACAGTTTTCCCCCTTACTGTGTTACTGTTTTCCACAGTCCATTTGCTTTGTTTGATTTAGCTAGTTATACAGGCAGAGTAGACTAATGACCAGAGCAGGATACACTGGCTTTACACTCTGCTTGGTTCTACACTGGTAGTACTGAAAATCTGCTAATTTTACTTAATATCCTCCCTTATCTCTACTTAAGGAATTGAATGCTGAGCTTAGCTACAGTAGCTTCCAATCTTAGTTATCTAATGTAATGTGCAAATTTTATACCCAGTTATGTATAGTTCAGCCACTGATTTGCCATATAACCCTGGGCAAGTTTCTTCACCCCTTTACCTCAGTGTCTTCCTATGTGAAATGAGGATAATATGTATTACTGCTATATCCGGACCTCACTTCAGTAATGACAATGAGTGTTTTCTACTCAAATTCACAAGAACAAAGATTTTGGTCACCTAAGGACTAGTGCTGGTCAGAAATTTGACTAATTTTTTCTTGGCTGAAAATACTGATTTCTCAATCACTACTTTTTAATTTTATTTATTTAATTATTTATTTGTGTATTTCCAAGAAGGGGTAATTTCAACAAGTTTAATTCTGTTTAGACATTTTCAAAGTGAAAAAGTCTGGTTTTCTAATTTAAAAGTAATTTCAAAATTCAAGCTAAACTAATTTTTTTAAAAAAGTCAGAATTGAAACAAAACATGTTGATTGGCCCAAACAGATTTTGCTCCCTCCCAATTTTCAGTGAATAAAAAAGTTTCAAGAATGAGTTTTCCCCAAACCATTTCCCACTCAGCTCCACTGTTGTAAGGTTACTTTCTCAGTATTTACATCATGCTTTGAAATGCTGAAATAAGTGAAAAGTATCATTATATAGCATTGCTATGGTTGGAATTTGGGTAGTTCAAACATTTCATACTCTATCCGATTTAGTTTCACCACACAGATGCATGTTGTATATTGAAGAAAGCAAACTCCTAATACAACATATTCCCTTCAGAGACCTTATAAATTCTCACACTTTCCTGATCAAAATCTAAAACAAGTTATTTTCTCATGAAAAACCTACCTGAATAGAATTACACCCACCTACAAAAAAACCCAAAAACATTTAAAAAGAGGAAAGAAAAGTTCTAAATGTCTTTGCTCAGCCACATGGGAGAGTAGTGGTCCAGTATGTTATGAAAAAGAAATCTGGTTTGAAAATGATTGCCAAGAAAACAGCTGAATATTTATATATAATATAGTACTGTGACTACTGAATATTTAATCATTTTGAATTTTAAGATCTGGCATGATATGCCAAAGTCTTGTGTGGTGACCCAGTTGTTTCCAAAGTTTGATTATAAAATTCTCAGATTGTATCCAGATTACAACCTGTTCTTCACTGCTGAAGTGACATGGAGTTTCGTTTTCCATACTTCGGAACGTCTCTAGCTGTTTCAATAGCCACTCACACTCACACGCTGAAAAAGGAAATAGTCCCAATTCACAAATTGAAAGTGAGGAGCAATTGCTATTGGGCATTATAACTAGAAAGTACAGTGTATTTTTAATAGACTGGAAAGATTGCAATATATATACAGAAGTAAAATCATTGGCAGTTTTTACATCAAATGCTTTTGATAGAGTTTTCCAAAATGGTATAGCTCAAATAACTTCATGGTATCCTGCAGACCTTTTGACGGTCAGAAGAAGATAGGAAAAAGTGGGAGGAAATAGTTAAACACTTATGGAGTCAACAATTTGAAGTTTTTTGGGACAATTCTTCCACTGGTGGAGATCAGTGTAGCACTACTGACATCAATGGAATGATACTGATTTACACATATCTGTGTGGATGGACTGGAAGAAGAGCTCTATTTTGCTCGAAAGCTTGTTTCTCAATTTCAGAAGTGGTCCAATAAGAGATATTATGTCACATACCTTGTGTCTGGATGGAATTAGTAATTCTTTCACAATTCTATTGCAATTCTAAAGAACACTGCTTATTATATTGTATCTAATACATCCAACAGCTTTAGATGGTGTCTATCCTCTTTTCATTGTAGAAACAGTAGGTGAGCATCCTAAATGCCTTATTTCTTTGTGCTGTTGTGTTGGGAAGAGGGATAAGTTTAAAAAAGGCTAATGTACAGTATAGGCAGAAAAGTCCTGTCTAGCATGCACTCTATTAGATTTTTTTTAAATGTAAGACTTAAGAAGTAGGTCAGATCAGTATTAAAGTATCTTATTTGTAGCTTTGACTTTACTAATAACTTCCAATGATTACTTCAGTAATCAGTATTAGTCAGTATTAGTCAGACTTCTTGCACGGATATATTTATTTTTTGCACTTCATTTTGATTTTCTCTGCATTTCTACTTAGCATGAATGATAGACTTTTTCTTTACCATAAAATTTGAAAAAAAATCAGATTATTGTCACTAGTTCTAATGGGATCACATCCTTTAAACTCACTGACAGGCTAAGTCCCTAATGCTTAGTCAATGAAAGTTTAAAATTAGAAACATTAAAATGAAAAACTAAAATGCAGCTGGGCAGTAAAACATTCTGGGGGAAATAAGGATTTTTTCTCCTTAAGAAAATATAAATTTAGGATAGAATTTTTCAAAAGCATTCAGCATTGGACTAACTGTTCCCATTGAAGTTAATGGAAATTTCCCCATTGGCCTTGTTAGCAGAGAGTTACCTCAACACAGAGTATTTTTGAAACTTTCACCCTTAATATCACTATAATATATACATACTATGTCCAGCTGCTTGAGGGGCTTCTGATTCAGCTTCCAACCAGGAACTGACATACACAATAGTAGTTCATGGACTATGGCAGAATCACTATTCCTGTATCAATCAGAAAAGTTACAAACTATTCTGTGCACACCCCCCCCCCCCCCGCTCCCCACTATTTCTGAAGTCTTCTGCATTGCTCCCCAATAGCATCAGCCAGGAACCAAAGAACTGAACTTGAAATTCTATTTTTGATCACTACATGGAGTTACAGTGTTCTACTTTTTATTTATTTAATTATTTATGATTTACATGGTACTGAATTGTACTACTGAAGCTACTCCCCAGCTACGGCTCAGTGTTTTATTTTCCCATATACCACATTAAGATGAGTTATCTTACCTTGTGTACAGTCATATATAAGAAATACACACTATGGGGATGAAGATCAAGAGTGAACAGCTATGAAACAGCAGTCACTGTGAAAGGAAAGGAAATAAGTGTGACATATACCTACACTGTATGTACTAAAATATATCCTGTAATATAAAAACAAACTATAAATGTATCAAGGCCTTGACCAAAGGAAAAAAATCAGGTCCAACAGAAGAAATAAATATGATCTAATCCCTTTCTAAATATGCTCAAATTTTCTTTTGAGTCACCTAATGATTTATTACACACACACTATTAATGAGTTATTCAATTTAATAGTTTGATAATGCATACTTCCTACAGTTCTTTCAAAATAAACCTATCAGGCTATTTCACAAGACAACCTGAGTCAATATAATGTAAAGCTTTTTTAATGTCTTAACAGGAGATAAATATCTTTTATTTTTCCTCTCAGCTGAGTCTGATAACATGCAAAATATTCCAAAAAGACTGTTTGATTTTTGAAAACTTTGAAAAATAAATGATTAAATTGAAATTGCTCTTAAATAAATTAGGAGAGGTATGCAGATAGTACAGAGTGCACTTTCAAGATATGGTACTGAACAAAATGCCAAATTATTATTGCTTGGAAAAAGTATTTCATGTTTGCCTCATGTACTAATCATTCTGGGTTATTTTAAGTTGAAGTATATTTTACCAGATGTACAGCATGGTGATACAGTATCCCAATTTGAATTTTTACAGATAGCATTGTCCCTAATCCCTTTTTCACAGAATTTAGGGTTTGTGGTGAAAAACAAACAAACAAAAAAACACCCTAAAAAAAAGAAAGAAAGAAAGATGATTTTGACTCTAAAGCCAGGCACAATGTACTGGTTCTAAATGAGTTTAATTTTGAGGATTGCTCAAATGCAAAAAGCCAAGAACAAATAAGAAAGTATGAATCGTTACGAACAAAAGTGAGTGGGTGGAGACACTGTACAGGTTTCCATGAACTAGTGTGAAACAAAATTTCTGAGTTCACCATGGCTCTTTACTTATTTTATTATCTGAACAGAATTTTTAAAGAATCTGATAGATGGGTCTGTTGTGATTACAGATCCTTCCGCTCTCAAACTGAAGTATGGTCTAATAACATAGGCACACTAGTTTCAGAAGAGCTTTCATAGGCATATGCTGTTTTTGACCCAGGTACAAACTACATACAGGAATTGTGGTAAATGTAACAAACACAATAATGTTTTTTTTTATTTCTAAACATATTGGATACATGTCACATTACTCTCTCAATAGACAGTAACATAAATCAAATACAATAGCATCAGGAAAGAAAGTTAACAATAAGCACCTGAAATATGAAAGAATAAAAGGAACTAGTGCAAAAGTGCTCCAGATGATGCAGTAGGTTTAAGACTGTAATCGCAGATGGCTAAGAATGTTAGCTAGTCGGCTCTTGATTTGTGTGGAATAGCACTTGTCACCTAAGGTACAAGAAAATGAGGCGCTACTGTGATAATCAACAAGACCAGGATAATAAGAAAGACATTAATCCCAGACTTCTTAAAAAAAAAGTAAACAAAAAGAGAGACTAGGGAATAAGTGTCAACTAAAAATCCTTTGGTAGTGTTGAGGCCATTCTTCCAAAGTTTGAAATTAATTATGATTGTAACTCTCTCTAAATCCAGCAGTGAGGCACAATGTTGGTAAATTTTCTGAAATTCAATGTTTTATTTCTTTTTGTTTCTAAGAATGGGCTATGCTTTTGAGGGGTTGGGGGAACAGGATATTTTTACCAGCCTAATTTGTCTCTGTCACTTACACATGTGACTCAAAGCCATGAAAACACTGAAATTGGAATAGCTACAAGAAATCTATGGAGACATACTTAAGAACATAGGCTCTAATCTAACTTCCACTTAAATCAATTGAAATTCTTTCAGTTATTTAAATGGTGCAGGATTGGGCCTTAAGTGGTAAGGAAGTGTTTGGGACATAGTTTAACTGGTCCCCTACTGTGACTGGCTAGAGCAGATTTTTGCTTACTCTTCCCCCAGTTCATCCCACTCTCCAAAGGGCCACAGAGAAAATCTCCAAGCCAAGTTCACAAATGGCAGCCCAGAGGCGGTGTTGGCAGAGGGCTGGGACACAGAATCCATGATCATCATGTAAACACATTTGGTACAGTCCAGCTGTAGCTGGTATTTTTCAACTGTACCCGACAGGCTGGACCATCAACTGCACTGGGGCTTCGGCTAGCCCTAGAACAGAGATTTGTGAATCTTAATGGTAATTCTTCACCAAAAAGCTTCATTAGAGCCCAATTACTTGGAATGTATGGGCATGTCTTCACTACAACTTTAATTCGACTTTAACGACGTTAAGTCGAATTAAACGTGTACCTGTCTTCACATACATGCCCTTAAAGTCGATTTAAAGGACCCTCAAAATCGACTTTTGTACTCCTCCAAAACGAGAAAAGTAAGGCTGAATTCGACATTCCAAGGTCGATTGTGGGCTAGTGAAGACGCAACCGACATTAATAGCCTCCAGAGGCTGTCCCACAATGCTCCATTCTGACCGCTCTGGACTGCCTCACTGCTCCACTGTGACCGCTCTGGACAGCACTCTGAACTCGCTGCTCTGGCCAAGTAGATAAGACCCGGGAACATTTGAATACCATTTCCTGTTTGGTCAGCGTGGCCAGCTCACCTGAATAGCTCAGTCACCATTCAGAGCAATCAGCAGCACAAGCCACCATGCAGAACTCAGCATCACAAGACTCCATGCAGAGCTCAGCTGCCCTGGAGACCAGCCAGAGGAAAAGAGCACCAGCATGGTCCACTCGTGAGGTGTTGGATCTCATTGCTATCTGGGGAGAGGAATCCGTGATGTTGGAACTACGCAACAACAAACGGAATGCCAACACGTATGGAAGAGTCTCCAAGGCCATGCTAGAAAGGGGCCACAACAGGGACACCCAGCAATGCCGCGTGAAAATTAAGGAGCTGAGGCAAGCGTTCCAGAAAGCCAAGGAGGCAAATGGACGATCAGTGGGCGCGCCGCGGACATGCCGGTTCTACAATGAACTAAATCAGATAATGGGGGGGCGCCCCCACCACCATCGCACCGGTCTGCGTGGACTCCACCGATGGGATAATCGTCAGGGAGGAGACTGATTCCGATGAGGACGACCATGAGGAGGAGGGAAATTTCACGGAGCAGCAGGAGGCCAGCGGAGAAACCGTGTTACCAGACAGCTAGGAGCTGTTTATCACCCTGCAGCCAGCACCCTCCCAAGCCTCCCAGGGGGGTAAGTGTTTCTTTTTAAGGGATTACATGACGCGTGATTTTTTAAAGGAAGTATTTATTAATGAGTAACTTGCGCTAAGGACTTAGCGTGCTTTCATTGCTGGTCAATTTCTACTCAAAGAGTTTGTCAATATACTCCGGGATTGACCAGAAGTCCTCCCCGGACATCTCAATGAAGCTATCCAGGAGGTAGCGATGAATCTTCCGCAGCAGATTTCTGGGGAGAGCCGCCTTATGTGGTCCCCCGTGATAGGAGACCATCCCATGCCACGAAAGTAGTAAATAGTCTGGTATCATTGAGCAGGCTAGCATTGCGGCGAAGGGACCAGGACTTTGCATGGAGGCAAGGAGCATGCGCTCTCTATCTCTCCGAGAAATTCTCAGCAAAGTGATGTCATTCATGGTTGCCTGTTTGAAATACGGACTGCAATTAGTAGGGAGATAAAGATTCCCAGCTGCAAAGTACTCTTTTCTGCTGAGGACCGACCAACCACCCCTCCTCCTCCAAACGCTCACACCCCGCCAGCCCGTAGCGGTAGCTAGCAGGGAATCTGAACAGTCTGCAAGCAGTTGCTTCCGCTTCAGATCCAACGCGCACCCACCCACCCACCCCTCCAGCCCGTAGCGGTAGCTAGCAGGGAATCTGAACAGTGTGCAAGCGGTCTGAAGAGCCCCAACCACCCCTTAGCCCTTAGCGAGAGATTTTTTGGCCTTTGTTTTGCAGTTTGCGGTTCAGTGGGAGCCACGCGGTGGGGAAGGGGTTACTCTACAATATGCAAGTGCTGCTTTTAACTTACCATGGCCGGCTGCACGGTGCTTTCAGAAGCCGTGTTGGGCTGAGGCACGCATAGGTGTCTGAGATGCTGTGACTTTTCTGTGAGCTATTCAGTCACTTTTAGGTGTAGAACATGACCTTGTACAGAAATCATATCAGGCCTCTGAATACTGAGGTTGCAAATGGCATAGTACTCCCATTGTGTACCGTCCGAGACTGCATCTGCCTCCTAACCTTGAATGTATCTGTCTCATAACTTTCAAACTTTCTTTGCCCACATTTGCCCACAGATGAACAATTATCTCAGAATCCCCCGTCCTGCTCCTCCCGCCGTGCATCGCAGATACGAAAGCGTAAAAAGAAAACGCGAACGCGCGATGATATGTTCAGTGAACTCCTGGAGAACTCGCGCGCTGAGGCAGCCCGCCAGACGGAATGGAGGGAAAGATTAATAGAGGCAAGGAATCAAGAGATACAGGCAAGGAATCAAGAGATACAGGCAAGGAATCGAGACAGGCAGGAATCGAGAGCCGCGGCAGAAAAGAGGGAAGAACAGTGGCTGCAGCGACAGGACCGCGAAGAAAGACGCATGGATGCTTTGATCCGTATAATGGAGGACCAAAGCAACATGCTGCGATCTCTGGTGGAGCTGCAGCAGGGCCAAAGATCACCTCTGCAGCCCCTGTCTAACAATCCCCCCCCCTCCCCTCCCCAAGTCCCATAGCTTCCCCACCCAAACGCGGGGTGAGAACCCGGGGGGGCAAGCTCCGTGGACCGATCCACTCCACCCCACAAGCCAGCAGAAGCAGCAGCAGCAGCAGCAGGCTGACCTTCTCTGAAAACTTTTAAAAGCTACTGTGTCTTGTGTATTTGTATTTCTGATGAACCAATAAAGGAACCATGATTTTTCAAACAGTGAATTTATTTCCTCTGCAAGGATGGGGAGGGGGGAGGGGAAGAGGGTTCAAGGACAGCAGGCTTAGAGCACAGCAAGGGAGCAGGTTCTCAAACGCCATGTCGGGCACTCATAAAACTCTCTTTCAAGGTGTCCCTGAGGTGTGCTCTTGTACTTTCCCTGCTGTCTGGCTGCTGGTAAGTAGCAGACAGTAAATTTGCCTCTGCCTCCCAGCCCACCATAAACGTTTCCCCCTTGTTCTCACAGAGATTGTGGAGCACAGAGCAAGCAGCAATAACAATGGGGATATTTCTCTCGCTGATGTCTGAGCGAATCAGTAACGAACGCCATCTCCCCTTCAGACGGCCAAATGCACACTCTACGGCCATTCTGCACTTGCTCAGCCTGTAATTGAACAGCTCCTGACCCCTGTCCAGGGCTCCTGTGTAAGGCTTCATAAGCCAGGGCATTAGGGGGTAGGCTGGGTCCCCAAGGATAACGATCGGCATTTCCCCCCCCCCCCACGGAAATTTTCTGGTCGGGGAAGAAAGTGCCTTGCTGCAGCTGTCTAAAAATCCTAGAATTCCTGAAAACACGAGCATCATGAAGCTTTCCCGGCCACCCCACGTACAGGTCGGTGAAACGACCCTTGTGGTCAACCACTGCTTGCATGACCATTGAATAATATCCCTTCCGGTTTCTGTACTCGGCGTCCTCGTAGTCCGGTGCCAGGATAGGGATATGAGTCCCATCTATAGCCCCACCACAGTTAGGGAATCCCATGGCAGCAAAGCCATCTATTGTAGCTTGCAGGTTTCCGAGGTTTATAACCCGGTGTAGCAGCTGATCGACGATTGCCCTGCTTACTTGCATCACAGCAAACCCCACTGTAGACCTACCCACCCCAAACTGATTCGCGACTGACCGGTAGCTGTCTGGCATTGCAAGCTTCCAGAGGGCTATCGCCACTTGCTTCTCAACTGTAAGGGCCGCTCTCATTTTGGTATTTTCGCGCCGGAGGGCCGGGGACAGCAAGTCACAAAGTTCCATGAACGTGCCCTTTCGCATGCGGAAGTTTCTGAGCCATTGGGAGTCATCCCAGACCCGCAGCACTATGCGATCCCACCAGTCCGTGCTTGTTTCCCTGGCCCAGAATCGGCGTTCGATGGCATGAGCCTGCCCCATTGCCACCAAATTTGACAGATTGTCAGTCGCCCTACTTCCAAAAACGGCAGTGTCCCTGTCGTCCCTGCTGTGCACGTCCTTGTCCATCTCCTCCTCACTGTCATCGGGTTCCAGAAAGCGCAGTTGTCCCCGGATCGCATTCCTCTGCAGACGGTTCAGCATGAAATCCGCAACCGTGATCGAGGTCTTCACAACGGCCATTACTGTTTCCGTGGTGTCAGTGGGCTCCATGCTTGCAGTGCTATGGCGTTAGCGCGCTGCGGAGAAAGGGCGCGAATTATGGGATGCCTACCCACAGTGCACCGCTCGTAATGGGGGTCGGCGGCACGGAAAAAGGGCGCGAAATTTGGAAATGCCTACCCATAGTGCAGCACTCGAAATGGTGCCTGCTGGGGGATCCGGGAACTGTGGGATAGGTACCCACAGTGCAACGTTCATTATGTCGACGCTTGCAAAAGTTGTGCGGACAGACACTGTCGACTTGCTGTGCTTTGCTGTGCTTAGTGAAGACACACAAAATCTGCTTCACAAAATTGAATTAAAGGAAATCGACCTACTGCTGTAGTGAAGACATACCCTATGCAAGTGAAATGAATTCTACTGAAAAAAACAGTTTGGCACAAAATTATTATTCTGATTGCCATTGTAGCAGCTTTAAAACATGAGTTATTCCATAAAATAATTTTGCATGGATCATATCTGCTAAATTTTTGTTTGTTTGTTTGTTTGGGGGGGGGGGCTGTTTTTAAAATTATTTTCCTAACAAGTCTGCAGACATGGGACAGTGTCTACTGCAGCATTGGCAGATTAGGGCCAGCTGGTGTTTTTCCAGTTGATTTGCATTTTCTTGCTCAAGGTGATTCCTTTGTTACTAGTATTGATGACTCAAAGGTCTGACACCTTGTATACACTGAGTTTCTGTGAGGTCAAGGACAATCTCAGCAGTAAACATAAATGTATAAATTAAAATAGAATGCACAGAAAGGGCTAGCTAAATTTTCAGATATTTTTGTCCTCAACATTAATTTTATTTGAATTTGTCCTCTTATTGGTGAAATACAACTATAAACACGGGTCAAGTAAGGATACTAGAACTGAACACTGTGAACCAGGAGCAGTCTTTAAATACTGTACATGTGCAATTTATTTAATGATTTTTTATTTCATCTTTTTAGACTACCTCTAATATAGTAAAAGTTCACTACACTAGCATGCTGACTGTTTATCATTATTCATAGACTCAGACTTTAAGGTCAGATGGGACCATCATGTTCATCTAGTCTGACCTCCTGCATATTGCATTTGATGGCTGTAATTTGTTACCACAGAATATAAAAGTAGGAAATGGAATACAACCATCTCCAATAAGCTTTTAAAAATAAGCAAGTCCTATTTAAAAGATGTTATTATATATATATAGTCCACACAGGTAACTTCAGGATTTCTAGTAGCCATAGGCCTAACCCTAGCCCAGAAAGGCCTATCCAAGTCACAGTGCAGACTCCCAAGGAAAGGCATCAGGAAGCCAGATATACTTCCCTTGGAAACAAATAGGTAAGAATCAGGCAGTGATAGGTGAAAACATGGCTCCAAACGTTCCTAAATGCTGGTCAGAAATGCTGACTGGACATATGGGAGCAGTATGCTGCACTATTAAAGGGTATCCAAAATTATACTTCCCCCACCAACCTTTGGGTGCAAGAAAGGAGCCTCCAGAGGCACTTTACCCCTAGATTACCTTGGGCTGTTAAATGTGCACACTGCCCCTTAACTCAGGGAATTTAAGGGCACAATTCAATCCTGAGATTTCAATTAAGGTTAACAAATCTGGCCTTGGAGTGGATCAAAGGGGTTGGAATAAAATTCCAAAGTCAAGGGACCATTACAGAGCTTGCCTTGCCAACAGCACTCTCCTACTTTTAGTGAGGTTATTCCAGTCATGTACAACATGACTGCATGAAGAGAGAGGCAGACCCTCAGGAAATCAGAGCTTTTAAGGCTTTATAGGTTAAAACCTTACACTTTGAACTTCAGAGCACTGGTGTAATGTGTTTCCTATGTGCCACAGCCTTTCATAAGCAAGCAGTCACATTCTTCACTAGTTTCTGGGCTGTATCCCGCATTACAATAATCTCATTTCAAGATGACAAAGGCATGTACAATTGTGACATGTGCAGATTTGGAAAAAAATGATGTACTCTTCTCACCAGGTGCAAATGGAAATAAATACTTCTGGCTACTGATCTACCAGAAAACCAACAAGTAACACAGATGATGCCCCACATGACAGATTACAGTTGCAAAGAAGATATGCATTCCCTCAATCAAGGATGCCAGGAATCACCATTATTGCCTGCTGCTTCTCCCAATCTCACATTAGAGCAATCTTATCCAGAGTGAGCCTCATCCAAGCCTAAAACTCAGGGAGGCAGTTGCAATTCATTCCACTGAACCACCTGGGCCAGACATTATTGAGATATGGGGGTGTCATGAGATGCACCACACCTCATATTTCCATATAACCCTTCCAATAGGCTCACAGATTTTGAGCAGGAGAAGTTACCAAACAGATTCCTTCAGCAACCCACAAGACAGGTCCATTGCAATGGAGGCTCAGTTGTCCAATATAACCTCTTAGGATGGCTACCGAAAAAAAAAACCGCACAGGATCTTTCAAGAGCAGCACCATCTACCTCTACTCTAGACTACAAACACGTCATTATATATTTGTGGTCAACCTATCACAAGGCAACTGATAGATCTAAGAAAATCAACAGAGACATTTGACCATTGCCTGCCACATAGAGGTTATTGACTAATCATAGAATCATAAGACTGGAAGACACCTCGAGTGGTCATCTAGTCCAATCCCCTGTACTCAAGGCAGGATTAAATATTATCTTTAGACCATCCCTGCAAGTGTTTGTCTGACCCGCTCTTAAAAATCTCCAATGATGGACATTCCACAACCTCCCTAGTCAATTTATCCCAGTGCTTAACCAGCCTGACAGTTAGGACGTTTTTCTTAAAGTCCAACCTAAACCTTCTTTGTTGCAATTTAAACCCATTGCTTCTTGTCCTATCCTCAGAGGTTAAGGAGAACAATTCTTTTCCCTCTTCCTTGTAACAGTTTTCAAGTACATAAAAGATTATGTCATGTCCCCTCTCAGTCTTCTCTTCTCCAGATTAAACAAACCCAATGTTTTCCAATCTTCCCTCATAGGTCATGTTCTCTAGACCTTTAATCATATTTGTTGCTCTTCTCTGGACTTTCTCAAATTTGTCCACTTCTTTCCTGAAACGTGGTTCCCAGAAAACAATGCTCCATTTGAGGCCTAATCAACACAAAGTAAGGCAGAAGAATTACTTCTTGTGTCTTGCTTACAATACTCCTGCTATTACATCCCAGAATGATGTTAGTTTTTTCAGGGGGGGGGGAGGGTTGCAACAGTGTTACACTGTTGACTCATATTTAGCTTGTGGTCCATTATGATCCCCAGATCCCTTTCCACAGTACTCCTTCCTAAGCAGTCATTTCCCATTCTCTGTGTGTGCAACTGATTGTTCCTTCCTAAGTGGAGCACTTTGCATTTGTCCTTATTGAATTTCATCCTATTTACTTCAGACCATTTCTCCAGTTTGTCCAGGTCATTTTAAATAATCCTATCCTCAAAAGCACTTGCAGCCTCTCTAAGCTTGGTATTGTCCCCAATATAATCACTGCAGTTTGTGTATCATTCCTACATCTGTAACCATGTTTATTAAAATAAAGGACATCTGAGGACTCCCCAAACTGACAGAACTATCACTTTCTTTATGGACTTTTCCAAAATGAGAGTTTATAAACCCAATGATGAGGAAGACAAACACCATCAAGAGATGTTTTCTTCAGCCGAGAACTCACCATAGCTTTTAGAAGAGTAATTTACATGTGCAGTTCTCCTCTTTTAGGGATAGATGCATCCTTTTTATCAATACTGGGCACAATATCTTACCCTCTGGCTTTTATCAACTAGGAGAGACTTCAGACCCTAACTTATGAGGTGGATTGAAGCACCAACATCCCACCACGTAACATTCTCCAAAATTCAAACAGAGAAGACTGGGTGCTAGTTTTGGCAAGATAACTATCTCAATGGCAATAAATAGTTCAGTCTAGATCCAAGTTACACATTAACAAGATAATTTTTGTATCAATAAAAAATTGACTCTGTAAATGAGTGGGGAAAATATATATTAAATAAGAGATCAACCACCTAGTACAGTTCCACTCAACAAGACTTTTGATATGCTATAGTGCTTCATCACCTGCACAACTATGACAGATGACTTCAAAAAGTCTGTCAATCAGTCCGATTCCATGTAAGACTGGTCTCTAGCCATCTTTCCTCTTGCTTTGCTTCATTTGTCATCTCTAAATCAATGTGACCCATGAGACTGAAGACAGAGAAGGCATTGAGCTCCCCTTCCCCCATTGATAGCCTATTATCTTTTAGCCTAACAAATATTTAGTAGAACAGGCAGTTAGTTGAACAGTGCTCTCACTCAAGGCTGCTTCAAAACTTACCAGTTCCATCAGCTTTTAAGAAAGGGCTATTATGGTAGGTAGCTTGCCCCAGTCCTAGATCAAATTAAACATAATGGTGTTCCCCTGCCCCTCACAAAGCTGCTACACTCTTACCTCCCTGACATCTCAAATAAATGTCATAAAATCTTGTTTCTCTTTCTTCCTAACAAGTCTTTTTTAAATAAAAAATATTTATACCTTATAAATGTGAGCCAGTTTCCCCCAGAGAGAACAGCAATAGTTTTTTTCAGAAGAAAAGGCAGCAACATTCTGCATTTTTGCTTTTATTTTCTGTCTCTTGGGTTAGCTTACTGATTGGCAACCGCTTTAATTTAACAAGCTCTTCTTTCTCTAAAAGGAAGCTTAGTTTTCCCTACTGAGTCTACATGATTTCACTATCCAACCTTGTGGCAGCATTCCAACTTTGAGAGGAGTAAAGCTGTTAGTCCCCTAAAGCCAACCATATGGTCCTGGCAGAGTAAGCACTCCCTGTTGTATCTGTCTTCAGATAGATTGCTTCCCTGGATAAAAACATCTTCTTGGAGGAGTTTATCTTTCTTTGTTAGCATCTTCATTTCTCATGTATGTCAGTGAATGCCAAAAACCTCTATTTTTAACTAACATTAAGGACTCAAGACAAACTGAAAGAAGCAAAGCAAAGGTGACACTCCATTTCCTAATTGTCCCATTGAACTTATCATTGCACCATACATAGTCAGTGATGTCTGAAATGACTTCTCCCAAAACACTACATATAATTTGCTTTTGTCAATCTTTAGCACAAACTTGGGCCCTGATCTTGCAATCACACCTACCTGGGCAGACCCTTGCAATGCTGTATTGACTTGTGGGGTTCCACAAGGCCAATCCTTATGAGCACATGGTGGGCCACTGAAATAGTGTCTGGGGTTGGGAGGGCGGGTTCTAGATGCAACAGTCCATCTGCACTGATCTGATGGCAAGACTGGCACCATACTATTGAAAGTAGGGATGTTTTTTATTTTGTTTTTTTAAATAGCAGTTTGTAAGAAAACAAAAAAAAAAAGTTAAAAATCCTATAAAATTGAATGGAAATTTACATGCTGCAGGATAACCAGCTACTCCTCGTAAAGATTCATTTATATTTTTCCTCTAAACACATTACATAGCAGTAGACAATACAATCAACATAAGGTGCATTTACGTATGTTTAAAATGTGTATAATTGATCAATAGCCCCTTACAGCTCTGAAGAAGCCATTAGAGTTTACTGGGTAAATACATGGATTTTTAAAAAGAAGGATCATGATGTGATGGAACAAGAATATTTATGAAAAACAAGTCTTATACCTTATTAAACGTTATTGCACCTCAAAATAACACTTAGCACAAATTTTGAACTAGATATGCATTCTATTTTAAAAACTAAATGAAAGCTGGTTTGAGTCATTATGAAAGCCAAAAATATATCTATCTCCAGTTAAAACTTTAATATATAATAACATGGTGAAATCAGATTTTGTTGTAAAAAAACCCTCCACATTTTTAGGACCAATCCTTTACATGCTGAATAGTCCACAGTGCCTGTTGTACATTATAAATTCCCTGAAACATGGATTCTAAATGGAAATGCTGACACAAACATTACAGCGATACTTGCAGGCTTTGCTGTAATACAGTGTTATTTACGTGTGTTGCCAGATCTTGGGAAGGGAGATTTCAAGGTGACCTTGGAAAACTGGATCCAGCTGTCCAGGAGCTCAAGATGGATAATATTTTAGAGACTACAAACCCAGGGACAGCATGAAGGGCTGTCTTTTGTTGTTGTTTTTAAATTATTTTACATTGCTTAACTAATAATCTGATTAAGCCTCTAAGAACAGGGGTTAATAGAAACTTCCTGAAATGGACTTGTCTACATGGAGACATTAGTGTGCAGTAAGGCAGGGTATGAATTTAAAGCAGACTAGTTATTCCATTCTAACTCCTGATGTGGGCACACTGACTGTGTGCTAAGAGTCTGTCTTTACAGCACAGTTAGTTCAAGTATAACTCAAATGCAACCCCCTAACTCCACTCTTGTCCACACACAAAGCTCCCTGGTTCAAGTTAAGTAGTGCTTTAATCTCGAGCTAGCTAACCTGTGGGGTTGAGTGGTGGATTGACACTTGAGCTAGTAAAACAGTGGGGATGCAACAGACTGAATTATAACAACTGATCAGCTAATCTAAACACTCTGTGTAACCCCCCTGGTTGTTCTGCAGCATAGTCACTCTGACTCAGGCAAGGTTTGCTTGAGTGCAATAACTCAAGTGTGCTAATATGTCATGGGACACTTGCCTCTGGAGCGCCTCCATGTGGCAGGGTGTAGTGCTGTAGCTTTTTCTGACTCTTGGTGCCCCCAGCCAACCCCAGTGGGGGTCTTCAGTGGTTTGGCCTTTCAACCATATCAAAAGTACAAACAAATTATTTTTGGGATTTATCTGTGGCTGGTAGGGGAACCCACTCGCCCACTACTCCAGCTTCCAACTCAGGGACTATTTAAACATCAGCCAAATACTTGTTGATTCAATTTGTTGATGCTTTTTCCGGGCCTCTTGGCACCAGGCTTCTTTAACTTCACCCTTATCTCAGGGTTAGCAAACCCAGCTACGCAAAAGAAACTGTGGCTATCCTTCAAGCACCTGTAGCCAGAGAGAAACCATGTTCTAGACCCAGCAAGGAACTTACCTGGTAAGGCCCTGCAGCTCCTTTTATGTCAGACTACTGGGCACTGAATGGCTGTCACTAGCCCTTCTAGCACCATGTTCCTGTACCTTCCAAGATGGCTGCTCCAGTTAGGCCTCTTCAGGCACATCTGGAGGACTCATATTTGCTACACTTCTCCTTCCCCTTTGCTACTTCCTGTGGTGGAGTGTAGTGGGACTAAAGGGCTTCCTGTAGGGACCTGCAAAAGCCAGACACAGCCTGTCACAAAAACCAAACCCAGAAACAGCAAAGCACACCTATCTCTGCCTCTAGCTAGCCATAAGATTGAGCACCATCTTATTAGAAACACACCTTGGCTTAATTAGGGTATATATTTGTAGCCCATAGGGCTGGCTTGCCTTCATTATATTCAGCTGTAATGCAAGGGATCTGCAGGTCTGTATTCTGTAAGACATTATACTTATAGTAACTTGCTTAAGCTAATCAAGTAGAATAGGCCTATGACCCTTGACATAGATAAATGGCCTGACAGTTACCATTTAACTTTTCAGGGGACCAAAAATAGTTTGTTTAACAGTGGGAGTCAGAATTTAACAGTAAATGGCAATCACAGGATAAAGGAAGTGATAACCATGAATCTATTTGAGCAAGAGGTGATGGATATGTAATAAGTTAAATGACATTAATAGGTATTATTTTGTTAACCTATGGGATAAGTGTAAACCAATATGATGAGGATAAGGAAGTTAGATTTGGGCATGGCAGGCGAAGCATTAGAATAAATATGTTTGATAGGCTCAAGTCCTACAAAAAGGGCAAGCCACCATGTTGCGTGTATTAGATTTCTATCATTTGACCCTTCAGCTCAATTGTTATCTACCACCAATCTTGGGCATTGAGGAACCTAGAACATTGGACTCATTGGCATACCAGAGACAGGGTTGGTCTTTTGTCTCTTACCACCAGGTCCTCAAGGAAGGGTATAAGTATAAAGAGCATATGCAAACAATAATACCATAGATATCCCCAATACTGTACTATTCCTATCTGTTTATATAGCGTGGAGATTTTTTGGCTCTATTGATTGTAATAAAAATCTCTAAGACTTTGCTTTTCCCTCAGTATGAATGTCCTTGCCACATACCCCAAAGTTCCCTACAAAATACTGAACTCATTGGTTTTAGTTCTGTGTAGTCTGATTCTGGGAAAAGGACCTTATTACCCTCAGCTCATTAATCAGAGTAATTGGCGATCAGTACAAGTATTAACCATTAAAAAGGTAACATACTCTCAACAAATACAGTCCTTAAAAAAGCTCCAATTGGTACAGAACACAATTGCCCATCTATTTAACAACACGGGTTTCTGTGAACATATCACCAGAGAGCGCCTGGTTTCCTGTTGAATACAGTTCACAGATTCTGTCCTGATATTTAAAAGTCCCCAGAAATTTGTTCCTAGCTGCCTGAGAGATCTCCATTCCCATGGCTTCACTATGCTATTTAAATGTCAATGCTTTGGTAGAACATAACTGAGATGGCAAGGCTTGTGAGTGCAAAAGACAGGGACTGAATGGAAGCTGGATCTAGACTATGGAATTCATTCCCAAAAAAGAGAAGACTGAGCACAGACTTAGACACTTCAACAGAATATAGAACTTGTGGTTTTTTATCAATAATTTATACACATAAAACAAACATATCTAAAACAACCAAAGCTGGAAACGGCTCATAAATGAATCAAATGATTACTTCTGCAAGATGAGAAGGAAGAAAGAAAGAGAGAGAGACTGATTAACCTTTATTAAAAGACCAACTTCATTAAGGAAATTAGTTTCATGAGTCCTTTGAGCAGTTATTTGATATAAGTATCACTGCCCCCGATAGCTAAATGACACAAAGTCTACCTCAAATCCATATTCAAGCTATATGCATGCACAAGCTGTCATAATAATCATATTTATGTTAGACAGTGAAGAAATGTGCCATGAGTGCATTTAGTAAGTTTATCATTTAGAAAGATGCAACTGTTTCCAGTGATAGGAAGAACCATTAATGGCAGATGCCAGCCACATCATTTAACACAGTTTTAGAAGGCAGATACACAATGCATTAGAATAGAACAAAATAGCAATAGTCCCTAACTATTTATGGGGAATTCTGCTCAAAATGGTAGAATATTTCAAAACATTAAGAAACAAAAATGTAAGGGTCCTCAATAAAGGAGCCAAAAATAAAATAGGCTTTTTGATCAAAAATATCTTACCAAAATACACACAAGCATGCACTGTTTATAGACTTTGAATTCAGATCAGCAGTTCTATATATTTGTCAGAATAAAGGAAAACGAGATTGCTATTCAGTGCAGAAATTATATTCTGGAAAAACTGAATGGGATCATTTTGCAGGGGTAAAATAACATCCATTATTAACATAACAACTTTCAGTATACTGTATTGCTAAACAAAGATCAAGTATATAAAAATCAACAGTATACAGATACAAGGACAAAGTCTGCCTCCATTCACACTGTTTGACCTCACGGAGGGAAAGAATTGGCTCAATCTACAATAGGAAATGTTTAACTTTTTATTTCCATTGGAGAATAGTGGGACATTTTTATAATGTTACCTCATTTAGGGCCTGATCAAGCATTTACATTTTTCTAATTGAATATCAGACAGTGTGTAGATAAAAGTCAGTTGGTACCCATGTGCAATTCATTGTTGCATAGATAAAGCAGAATCATCAACTTTGCAGAAAACAATAGTACATAGAACCTTAGAAAAGGCAGTGTCACCCTACAGAGAGGAATATTTATTACTGCACCAGTCACAGTTTAATGAAGAGTTTTCTGGAGACACAAAAAACATACAAGACAATTAGATATGATTCAGTGGAATTGCTCTAGATTTATACCAATGTACACAAAAACAGAATATGATCCAATAGTTGTAACAATGGCTAATTTTCCACTCTATACTCTGCTTTAATGCAGGGTTTGGATGGTGTATGGTAAATACAGTAAATAAAGTATGGGGTACATATTGAAAAAAAAAGAATTAAAAAGAATTATTGAACAGTTGCCTCATTCTGTGAGCAATGTCCATCCTGTGAAATGAATGATACTATTCTCCACAGGAGTCCAATGTGTGAGATCATAATATTGAAGACTGTCATAGTGCAGACACACAAGGAACAGAGTTAAGGTGTCATGGGTAGCTGTAGTTCTGGTATTTTCTAACTTTTGAGTACTTGACATTGTAGCCTTAATAGCATTCTTTTAATGTACCGTATTTTTCGTCCTATAGGTGGGGAGGGGGGAACCGGGACCCTCCCGGCAGCCCGCCTGCGGCGGGGAGGGGGGAACCGGGGCGCACTTTCGCCCTATAAGACGCACCAACTTTCCCCCCCCCCCCCGTTTTGGGGAAGAAAAAGTGCGTCTTATAGGGCGAAAAATACAGTAGTTTTTTGTTAATGAAATCCATGTTCTCTCTCTCTCACTCTCTGGTGTTTTTTAAACTACAGTATATCCCATCATCATACATCGGAGAGAGTAGAATGTTTTATCTCATAATTAATTGGGATCTGTGCCTTAATCACAATGGAAAAGAAACAATCTACACTTTAAAGTACAAAGTGCTTTAACATTAGTAACCTAAATCACTGTATCAAGAAAATGATATTATTTATCATTTGCATTAGTGTAGCACCTCATCCCACGAAGGAATTATTTAGCCTTGAATTTATCTTAGGGATTTATTTGGTCCCTATTACCGCAATAGCTGAGCTCTTCACAGCTATTGATCTTTACAATATTCCTATTAGTAGGGAAGGCATTTTACCCCCATTTTACAAATGGGAACTGAGGTGCACAGACAGTGACTGGCCCAACATCACAAAGGAAATCCCAGGCCAGTATCCTAGCCACTGGTCAATCCTTTCTCTGCATACCACAGGAATGTATGCTGATACTTTTCTTTAACTAAAACACAAATGACAGAATACAAGTGATAAATGGGTGACTTCCATTACAATCTCTTCTGTGTATCTCTGTGCCACAGCTCTAACAGGAGATGTTTCCTGTGCCTTTACCCACCTATGCAGTGTCTCACCATCCACACTGCTATTTATACCTGTGTATTTGTACCCTACACACTGCTGAAAGGAGTGTGCAGAGTAGATCTTCCCTTACTGAATATTGATATATGGCTTCAACAGTGCTCTAGTTAGAATATAACTTGGTAATATAACAACACATATGTTTAGTTAGTTAGGATACAAAATGTTAAAACTAGTCAAACAAATTCCACAAGTTTTCTGCTTCTATCTCCCAAGGACAAGCAAACATCAAAACATATCAACTATGTAAACCATTCATGTCTTAAGCATCATGAACAAATAAAAAGAAGCAAAAGCATACATTGAACAAAAAACTAAAATGGAAACAGAAAAGGAAAAGAGAAGAGAGGGAATGAATAGCATCCTGAGATATACAGTGAAGTCAAAGAAAATCAGAATTGTAAAAAAGAATGCAGGTTGGATTATCAGAGCCATAAATCTAAGTTACAAAGTGGGCCTGTCATGTACACCCCCTTTTCTTTCAAAGAATAACCTCAGTTTAAACAGCTGCTGCTGTCCTGACTGGCAGCTCCCAGCTGCAGGAGCCTTTCCCTGCAGAGGGAAAGACTCTGGCAGTGAGAAGGCGGCAGGGAAAGGCCCTAGCAGCTCCCTGCTGGAAGTTTAGCTACATGCTGCACTGTGGATGCAACCTGCTTTTTCATTGAGGCATTTAGCTAAAATACCCTACATGCCACCTCAAGAAGTGTGCATTGTAGCTATAGCCTAAAGGTGCAAACAAGTTTGTAATAATGTAAAACAATAAGTTATCATAATGATTAATATCATTTTTGCATCAGTTTTGAAGTATCTCCCCCACATGCTACTCAAGAATGAGGTGCCACTTGTGCACTTCGGCATTGGGCTGTCCATGTGCCGTTTCGGTCTGTGATGTAAATTAGAGCAGCCACAAGGCAGCTTCAATTTATATAAACTGCCAATGACTGCAAGAGGCTGTTTTGGTTGTTGAGGACAGAGGACTGTAAGGGACCCAAGAGCCACTCTGCTGGTGGTCAAGAGAGGACTGTTTTATGGAGTTAGTAAGGCAGCTGTTCACCAGCTGAGGATTCCTATGCACTGAAAGATTCTTTAGTGGCTGAGATACTGACTTCAGGGTAGCTTTTCACTGCCCGGGGCACAGAAGTTTGCAATCGTGGACTGGAAAGAGCTGACTCAAAGCTGACTGTTTTGATGCAGTGTGTCTTGGACTTATTACTATTTAGTTTATTTTGCATAAGGCTCAGTGTCTTTTTATATCCTCCTTGAGCATCTTATTTCATCTATCCTGCATGGTTCACTATCCAGAATATAAACACTGCTTTATATGCATCTTTTTTCCTACAAAAGGGTATCATAAAAAGGGATGACTTTTTTTTTATTGGTCAGAAATGATATCTGCTGCATGTCCCTTCATTTTTCAGCAGAAACAGCTTAATGTGTGCTCTGAGATGAGGGTCATGTGACCCTTTTTTTACTCATTGACTATTTTTAGCTTTTGCTATTTACAGAATGGTCAAAGATGGGATATAGTGGCCATCTGAAGTGAAATAATACGAGATGCAGGAATATCTCAGGAACCACCATCTTCACAATATTATACTAGTTATTTATTTATAGCATTTCCGTTTACAGCTTGAATTCTGTTTGGAAAGAATATTTGGAAATGCTTCCTGAATTCGGTAATTGCTTTTGTAATTGCTTTTAGATTTGCTGTATTTCTAAGAGCTGCTGAACCATATTACGCTGTTGCCAAGTAATGCCAGTACCCTGGTTATTTCCTTTGGGAGCTAAGGGGAGGAAGTTCAGAGAATTGATGGGAACCACTCCCCAAAACAGAATATAAAATTCCTTAGGAACAGGTAAGTAGGTCTGATTGAAGAGTTTTCAGCAATTACTACTTCCTGCTCGGCTTCTCAGAAGCATTATTTTTATACTATTGCAACTTATAATCATTTCAATACAAATTATTGATATGTACATAAACCCTTAACTAAGAGTAACTAACACACTTCATAGCAAAGCTAAATACAACATATGACAAACCCTGGGTAAATATTTGGTTCATTTTCAGAATATCAAAGTTCACAACACATCCCACATCTAACACATCGTAGGCCAAATCCTCCTTGTCATACTCAGGTGAGTAGTCTTACTGAAACCCTGCTGTCAGAGGAGAACAGGATTTGGCTTTGAGGCCCTTTGGAAACTGTCAAGACAAATGTACAATCATAAAGTGCAAGGGGACTCTTCGTCCCATTCAATGGCATTGAAAACTTCTATTGTCTTTCACGGCACCTGAATTTTCCCCATAACATTTTATTCTGAATTTAGTCTCCTACATTGTAAAGGCAGTCTAGCTACCCTATTTGCAGTAAACAAAGTCCTAAAAAAAAAATCTCTAACTTAATTCTATCAGAATGAGAGCCGATTAAGCTCAGTAACTGTTACTTTGGACATACAAGAGTATGGATTAAATCTGAACTTTCCTTACAATTCAAAAATATGTTTTATTTGCCATAGAAACCCTAATGGTTATATACAGATACTGTAGCTAATTTAATGGTCATGCTTTTTTATACCAGTTATATTAGAAAGATAAATACCTTTTTATGTCATGGTTTTAAAAATGGATGAACATTTTTAGTTATTTTCTGCTGAGACAAGCACAAGTATGTGTACTTAGCCATTTATAAAGCAAAGGTGATATGTTTAATGGAAAGGTATTTTACCCAGGTTGTTAGGATAACATCTTATTTCCAGTCGAATTATCTGATCTAGAATTTATTATATTTATGAGGCGCGTTTGGACCTGAAAAATTATGAGAAAGATGTACTCTTGAAATTTCTGGGTTGGATAGAAATAGGTAATATAGTACTGGAAACCCTGATCTCTTGAGATGTTCAGCTCTTTTCATACCAAACTGGTTCAGACAAGCATGCAAACTTCTGTAGCAGTAACTGTTGGAACTACTGTTCACTCTCAGAACATTTCTTATTGTTCCCTGTTAGATATAATAAATCAGAAATATCTTTCTTGGCAACAAGTAGAAAACTGGCTAATTGAGAGGTAGTGTACTCAGGAGTTATGAAGCCTACACAGCAACCCCCTTATATCAACACATAATTGGGGAAAAAAAAGCCTTGTTTTTCACAGCGCCTTCTCCTGACCCTCTGTTTTCAAATAATAGTGACCCAAACTGTGTGAATGAACAAGTTCCTAAAATACTGTACCAATGTCAAGGAAAATAAGGAAAACTGAAAGATGAGAAGTATAAATATGAAGAGAGAAAAGAGAGTAAAGGATGTGGAAAGTGAGAAGAGAGGGAAGTGGAGGGAGAGAGGAAAAAATGTAGGAGGATGCTGTGAAAAAAACATTCTGTAGCCATGTGCTGCATTTTTACAATGTGATGAACTTTATCCTCCTCTTGAAAAAAAATAAACTTTAGTTGAATATTAGAATATTTTTAGTGATTTGTATCTGAAAGAAAAGAAGATAAATGCTTGCTAGAGGGACGAGTTTCAGGTTCCAAAGACAGCCTGTGGAGCAACAAACATGTGCAGAGACAATGTGAAAGATGCCAGTTCATGGTGTGGGCATTTGATCCATGCAAAATAATCATGACACATCTGACCCAACTGTAATTTTCCCATTGACATCAGAGGGAGATGGATCAGATCCAGGGTGCAAAGGGAGCAAGGGAAAAGGAATATAAAGAGGACTTGAAAAAGTGGAAAATGTAGACAGATAAAAACGGTAAGTGTTGTGTCTTTTGCTATGTATGCAAACAAGCATAGTGTAAAGGAACTACACTGGCATTTCAGAGTCCAAATGGTTGTCTTTAATGAACATACACAACATGCAAGATCAAACTATGTGTTTACATTACTGCTATGGTAAGGTTCTGGCAACTTATAAAAGATAGAACATGGTTGGTGTTAAATTCTACATATGTTGATATAGACTTTATAGGATTACACTACAATGTTAAATATACAAGCAGTTTATGGTATTCCTGTGTACTTTTGCTCTCAGATAAAGATACAATTAGAGCTGTAGAAACAGATTTTTCACTTGCTGGCAGTTAAAAAAATTGTTTCAGGTCAACCAAAATCAAAATTGGCAGTTGAAAAGTCAGAAAAAATGGGTGTGGGTTGAATGAAATGTTCTAATTTGGAAATGAAGGGAAAGAGTTACATGGGAACTTAGGTGTCACTGGCATTCACAAAACTAAGGAAAAGGTCCCCTTATAGCCTAGAAGTTAGGACACTCACTTGAGAAGTGGAAGACCCATGTTTGAATTTCTGCTGTGGAGCAGAAACTTATACCCAGCTTTCCCTCCACCAGTGAGTGCCCTAAACACCAGACTATAGGTTATATAGGTGTAGGTCTCAATCTCTCTTGGTTAACTTGTTCCAGCTGCATAAATTAAATATTCATTGGAGCAGAAACTGGAACCTTGGTATTCCTCCTTCCCTGGTGAGTGCCCTAACCACCAGACCATAGAATCATTTTCACTCTCTCAATAAATATTTGTTTTTTGTTTTTTATAAAAAGTATAACAGCTTCAACAGGAGACACCTACTCCAGAATCCACTGCTTGATTAGGGGAAGTGGCATGCGAATGGGAGAGACCTGCATCTTGGAATCATATCTACTGTGTAAGACTTTACTGTGCACAGAGACTGCATGGTACCAAGAGAACAAAGCATGCTTTCACTTGGATTACATGCAAAGGCATGTCTACATAGGGACTAAATATCAGACCTTCATACCCATCCCATGGTGAGTTTAAGCAGTGGTTTTGGTTGCTTTTGACACTGAAGTGAATTTCTCCTTCTGGGCCTAAGTCACCTCATCTGTACAACATAAATATAATTATCTTAATTTTACATGGGTATTGAGAAGAAACATTTATATTACAAAGTATGTGAATTGCTCGGTCACAATGGTGCTGAATGAACATCACAGAACAGCATATAAATAAAACAATTATATCCTCCAACAAGTCTTACAAAGTATTATTTTAAAGTGTGAATCTTACCATCCTTTTAAGTGACCTGAAAAGGTTTTGTTGAAAATGAAAAACTTGTTTTAAAGATCCACAAAGCTTGTTTTCAAGGTCCCCAAAGAGGGAATAAGTAAATAGCTGTTGCTTAAAAATAAAATTAACACTACTTTAACATGTGAGACAGTCATTAACTGCAAGCTTCCTATTTTCTTTTGCCAGATACACAAGTTGAAGAAGCCATTCTATTCTAAGGCTCCATTTTTCTACCTTAGTTTTATCACAAACAAACCTTTTTGGCTGAAATTACTCATTTCTTTTTTCTTCTCTTCTCTCTCTCTTTTTTTTTTTTTGGTGTGGCTATATATGTGCAGCTCCCAGTGATTGGAGGGGTGGGGTTTTTTTTTGGTTTTTTTTTTAAGCTATTAGGAGCCATTCAAGGAAAGATTTTAGACCCTGATTTAACAAGGCTCTTAATCATATGCTTAAATGTGGGTATGTCAATAGTCCCATTGACTTCAATGGGACTACTCACATGATTAAAGGTAGACACATGCTTGAACTGACTTGGTATTGATTTCCAGAGACAAAAAAAAATGTAAATTTTAAAATATATTTTATTGATATAAATGTGGGAGTCTAAATTAGCTGTTATCACTCTAGAAATATCTTTGGGTCATTGTGGATAGTTCTCTGAAGACATCCACTCAACGTGCAGCCGCAAACAAAAAGGCTAACATAATGTTAGAAACCATTAGGAAAGGGATAGATAATTTGAAAGTAAATATTATTATGCCACTATATAAATCCATGGTGTGCCCAAATCTTGAATATTGCATGCAGTGTTGGTCACCCCATCTCAAAAAAAAAAAAGATAGATTTGGAAAACGTACAGGGAAGGTCAACAAAATTAGGGCACAATTTCATTCCATTTCACTGTAAGTGGAATTTGACTCAGAGTTTGTTTTAAGCACTTTCCATTGTAATGGGAAGACATTGCAAAAGAATTAAAATAGTTTTACCTTTGGTTGTCACAAAACCACTAACTATGGCCCTAACCCTGCAGTCTTTACTCACATAACATATAATGGGAATTTTGCCCAAGTACGAATTAGCTCCTGCAATTTCCTGCATGGCAATCCACACTAAGAAGTGTTTATATTCTTTGAAAGGCCCTCCTCCTTACCCTCAATTATGGAGCCATCTAGTATTCACAATGAGGAAACTCTAAGCTAGTATTCTAAGCTATTACTTTACTGCTAGGTACTGTACTCCTGCTGAAGAGATTCTATTTCTCTGTAAAAAAACCTTTGACCTTTGTTACTGCTTCAGGGAGCATCCAGATCAGATGGGAAGAAAAAGGTCAATAAAATAGACTGTTATATATTTTTATTGCTTTCTGAAGCAACAGGGAAAATAATAGCCACGAAGTTTAAAGATTGATTTTGAATGAAATGCTTACAGGCAAATAGATATGATAATTACATCACAGAATAGTAGATGACACGCTACTTGTTTTCAGTGAATATGCTCCAGAAGAAGGAGCTCCAAATTTTATATTTAAATCAGTTTCCAAATTATACTGTGTTATAATTACTCTATGCAAAGAGACCGTTTGCAAATAATTAAAGCAGTGATTGTTTACAGTTATGTGATATGTTTAGTTTATATACTACAGGAAAGTAGATGAAGCATTAAAACAATTCTATCTTGTACATTCAAAGACAAAATATTAACATGTAAATATTAGGTATGTACATATTGTACAGGATTTCATTATTACTTTGGTAAAGACTACTCTTTTAAAAATAGTAGTAAAGTAACTTTAGGCATTTGCTTATGGATTCTTAATTTTTGAGCAATTTTATCATGGCAAAATATATTTTTTGTATATGTGTGGCATTTCTCATCTGAATAGCTGATCTACAGTGCTCTCTGACTAGAGCAATATTGCTACTGTCAGACACTATGGGCCACATTCTGACACTCATAGTATATGTGTGTAGCACCTGCAAATGAAGTCAATGGGATAAAGATATGAGAATTTGGCCCCGGATTTGAATGATTCTTGTGCAGATCTACAAATCAAATTTTTCCTTATCTTTCCACAAAGAGAGAGAAACTGAAACTAATTTGAAAAATAAATTGAAAAAGACCCATTACCTTAGGTCTCGATCCTGCAAGTTACTCAGTTACTCCCTACAGGTGGAACCAGAGCTTCCGTAGAATAACTTGTACATTCAAAGACACGGTCAACAAATTATTGTCTGTACAAAATAGCCTATGAAGATATGAATTTGAAATTTTTACAGAGTTCTTCTGTAAAATTTACAATCAAAGTATTTGTCTCAGAGAAACTCACCACAGTTCCTACCTGCAGTTTTTTAATAAGAGTAATCATTCTCAGCCTATACCCTCTCCTGCACTGACTTTTTTATGGCCACAGTCCAGCTCCCACTGAAGTAAAAGGAAAAACTCACATTGACTTTAAGGGTGCAGAATCATCCCCAAAAAGAACATGCACTACAAGAATATCCTGCACTGGATATTCAGGATTTTTGAAACATAAAACCTATATAACAAACTGCTAGTGCTGCAATTCAGTTCAAAATGGCTCTCATCTTTTCAGACCCTAACTGCTATTTTTAAACAGGATTACAAATTACATTATAGCAATGCTTTTACTACATTACAGTTTGGCTTGTGTCAGCATCCCATTATACATTTCTACTTCAAGAGTAATAGCTAATCTATAGAAATTCAGTCTTGACAGAGTTTTGGAACCAAAAGTTCCAGACCAAGCAACATTTTTTGGCCCACAAAACTTTGAAATAAATATCTATCCAATTATTATAATTTTATGTGGAAAAAAACATAAAAATAGATGTTTACTAGATTGACTCATTTGAATCATAAGTAAAATGCTATTTAAAAAAACCCCAAATTTTCCAAGCTTATTTAATGTAGCATTTTTATATTATGATGACCAAGTTCTTAGTGTTTGGAAGTTGGCGAGAGCTCATGTACAGTAATTTTTTCATGGTTTTATCTAATATGTGTATCCATTTTGATATGAGAGTTTAGACAGTTTGATAAACTGCAATGGCTCTTTTGGAATTGTTACAAACTGAGTTAACCATATTCACTAAAGGTTTTTGTTTATGACAGTTCAGTATTCAACATAAGATTCAAAATGCTAAGTATGTATTTCTATCATGGGGTTCACTCACCATTGCAGTGAGAATAGCTCTGCTAGCCACTGTGCCCTTTTCTGGTGATCTCTCGCTGCCATCACTTCTGCTCTAAGCCCACTCACTTCCAGGACTGCAGCATCCTCTTCATGACACAGCCTTCCAGCTATGTCATGTTCTGTTCTCCCCAATTCTGGGGGAACTGCCATTTGCTATCCCGCCTCTTCTCTCAGTGGCAACTGCAGCCAATTGTCTGGCCACTTCCTCAAGTGGCCCTGAAGATGACTGCCACTTGCTGCTTCCCCTCCAATTCCTCAATTAATTTCCGTGGTTCACTTCTGTGTGGTCCCAGCACTCTCTTCACCCTTGCCTCAGGGCCTCAACCTGCAAACCCCTGTAGCCAACCGGAGCGATTTTAGCTCCCCTCAGTTAGTGCTACCTAGCAGCACTGCTCTGTCAGAGGGCTGACACTCCTTCCTCACGCTAGGAGCCTGATTTTCCCTCCTTGAGCTTCAGACAGCCCTGCAGCTCTTCTTATATGGGCCTGCCCAGACCTGATTGGCTGCTCCTAGCAGCCCCTCTCTAATTGGCTGCCTGCTGTGCAGCCTCCCTGGGGCTCCATTTACGCCTTATAGGCCAAAGTGGAACAGATGCCCCATCACAATTTCCTTCTTGGGCTATTTAGGTCTATGTGGGATTTTTTGTTTTGGTTTTGAGGTTTTTTGGGTGGCGGGGAGGTAGGTTTTGCTTTTTTAAAAAGTTAAAAAATAGCCACCTACATTTAAACATTTAGGCTGTGATAAAAGCTGGAAAGACTAACCACATAACCCATACTGTTGTACTTTATTTTTCACAACAGCTTTTGTAAAATTTTATGAAAACTTCATTATTTAAATATTTTTTTTCATCCATAAAAGAATGAGTCAGAAAAATGTTGTAACTGCTGTGCCTAGGTACATTGCCAGGAACTTTATTATTAAATAATATTATTGTGCCAGGGACATTACTCTTACTGACTGTGCCCTTAAGAGACATGGACAAGGTAGGCAAAGAGTAGCTTTTTAAAGGCAAAGAGTAGCTTTTTAAAGGCAAAGAGTAGCTTTTTAAAGTTTCTTTGGATAGAGGGAGACAAAGGTAGGGAGAGAAGACACTGAAGGGAGGAGAGGTCGTCAGGGAAAGGAAGAAGAAGAAAGGTTTGAGCAGCATGTGTGGAGTGAGATTGAGGTGAAGAGACTGCGAGCAAAGATTGGGATGGGTATGGAGCATGCAGCCAATCAGGACAGATGAGAGATGGCAGTCCGAAAAATAAAAGAAGAGAGAGGAGAATGAATGCCCACAGTACCATATGAACGCCCACAGTGCCATATGAACCAATGAACGCCCACAGTACCATATGAACCAATGAACGCCCACAGTACCATATTATAGATTTGAGAGTGATGATGTGATATATTTGCTAATTTGGGCATATATTATCTCATTGTTTGCTGTCCCAAAAGTAAGTTGTTCTGTGAGTACTCTATATGTCACTTCATTAATACATTTCAGAATCAATTTCACTATATGTATATTTTTTGGTTCTAGAAGTCCTAACAGACAGATGTGGGATATCTGACAGATTCTTCTTTACAGATTTTTTTCATGTTGATACAGATCAGCCCAATAAGTATATATCTCTAATAGCCCAAGGCGCATGGGGCCTAGGGACTGTTTCCCTGTTATTTATCTGTGGAAAATCAGGCTTCAGATTGGCCTGTTTCTGAGTCAAACGAGTGAAAAAGAGACCCATGTTTCAAGCAAAGATGGCTTTCACATTCAGAATGAACAGACATTTTCACATTTAAAAGATTTCAGTTCAAAGAAAGACATTTTGTTGACATTGAGAATGGGGGCATGTTGCAATATTGTATGAGAATAAACTGCAAAAACTGTCATTAGTAGTTCCATAGTATAAAAGCTGAGGTTAAAGTGACTAATCTTTCTAAAGTGATGAGAGATCTTAGGCAATACCATGTAAATACAAGATGTTATTATCAATTTTTCATAGAAGAGAATATGAAGAAAACATATTAATGTAAACAGCAATTTTTCAACCATCTTCTGAAAAATCCATCAGTTTTAACATTTTTGTTTCCAATCCCCTACTCCCATCTTTGTGATGCAGTATTTAGTTACCCATAACTTTATGGGTATGGATCAAAGATGGCTTCCGTCTTTGCTTATAGTCTTCCAAAGTTCACTGAATTTGTTTTAAATGACAGGATGACCTCATTCTGTTTTTCCCTTCCTCTAGTCTTTTTACCCCCTTAATGATTTTTATGTAAATGGGGCCTCCATTGTTTTTGGTCACACCTTGCTTCATCTCACTGGAGACAGATAGATAGCTGCCTTCTCTCCTGTCACGGAGGGAACATCTTTCTCCCTGTCTGACCACAGACTTTAAAGCATAATATCACAAAGCATCCATATTTTCTCATATAGTGTGAATACATACATTTCACTATGATATTAATCACCACTGTGTCATTAGCTTTCAGAAAACACCTCACTCTATACTCTTTTATAGTATAGTAATATTGCATACCATTTGTCGATTCGATTGCTTATCACTTGAGCTTCAGACCCCCTGACTTAATAGACCAGTACATGTTTCAAATAGTAAAATAAAGTTTATTCAATCTGTGAGGAAGGAGACATGAAGTCTTGCAGTGAAGGAAGTGCCATTTTGTTTCTTCCCTCACTTGTTAGCTAAATAGTGTTGTGTACCTAACATGTAAAAATGGACCTTCATTGTCTTTGCATGAAGATCAGGCTTGCTAGAGAATCAAATACAGATTTATTTGTCTAAGGCACACCTATTTACCAACTCCTCTTGGGAAGCCTGGTTTAAATACACTTTAATCATAATTTCACCATATATCCATAACTCATACTATATACCACATACATACATCATGTAAGACTACTAATGAGCAGTGAGTTATCAGTTTTCAAATGAAACCTCAGAAGGCATATTTGGTATAAAGATTATTACAATACTATGTAGGGTGTGAATATAGTAGTGCTTAGGGTCACTTTGTCAATATCCATTATTATTATTATTCCTTACAAAGCATTGATGAAATACTTGAAATGTAGGAAACAAAATCATATTTGGAAGGTTGGCTTGCAGTGTGACAGAGAGGTTGCCATGTATTTTGTACTCAAAATGGAAAATTCTTGTTGAATTGTGAAAAGAGTGCATCATAGAATAGTCTAAAAAGAAAAGCAAGATGGATTCAATGTAATTGTCAATCCCACAGTAACATAGTTATGTGATCTTTTTTAGTATGCTAGCCTCACTTTGTGGGTGTTTCCTTTCCTATAAAAAAAAGCCCATTACTCTTACTTTTTCTTTTGAAAATAATCAAAGGTGCTGCCCCTTACATAGCAAATATACATATCTTGGAGGGTTGTACATTCTCATCATTTCAGTTCTGCCCTACAAAGAATATTATTGTCATTTATTCAAATCCTCAGAACTTCTTTATTGCCAGAGTCATAATTTACGTAATAAGTGTCTCCTGATCTGCTTACAATTTCAGTGCATATCTTAAAGGGAAAAGATGAAGAGGACATCTGGCATTCTAGAGATGTCAGTCACATTTAATTTCATCCTCTTAAAACTTTCATCTGGACCAATGACCAAAATAATCTGTTCATTCCAGTGGCAGCAGTAAGGAGCTCAAAGGATTTTTGATTAAAAATAGACATCAGCATATATGTAAAGTTTATAATTATCTTTCCATATTTACTGCCCCTGGGTCTGTTTGCACTTAAAATAAATACTGCTAATGGTTATATCAAAAAGTTAGAAAAGGAAAAGAAATAGAGAGAGAGTACTTCTATCTTTTACCTTGGCGCAAATGGAGGAATTATTAAGTTCACTACAGCAAGTGGGGAATTGCAGTTTAATGAATCCCATTAGATTTATCCCAAATTCCAATATTCCTCTTATAAACATAATATAAAGAATCCTCATTCTTTTCTATCAAATGCCCTCTTTCAAACTATGAGTGTTAGCATTCAAAAAGTGGAATAATGCTGTGAGTGAACTTGCTGCATACATAATAACCTTTCCAATATTGGGCCTGATCCTGCACTTGCCCTTCTGCACTGAATTTATGAAGGTTCATGTTTAATGCTCATGTTCTAACCACAGTTCTTCTAGCTACCCTTTTTTTTTCTTCAGCAGCACTTGGGCCACTTTTTTTTTTTTCTTGGGGTGGCAAAAAAGCTAGAGCTGGCCCTGGGGGTTGTACAATGGTGGAACTGTGAGGAAAACTTGTGTATGTCAGGTTTACTACACAGGAGAGCAGGTAAGAGACTGAACTTTGTTTTCAGGATGTAGTCACCTGACATGGGTGTGGATTACCTCCTGGACACATGGCAGAGGTCATTGTTTTCCCTAGGTATTGTTGCACTCATCTGGATTCTTCTAGCCACACCCTTATCTTCCCAGCATATAACACTCCACAGCTCCTTCAAGTTACCCAGGTCTCTGAAAATGTATCTCCATTTCTCACAGGAAGGCAAGCCCATTCAAATGACTTACAAACTTTCTCCTTGACACCGTTATCTCCCTGTCTCCTACACCTGAAATCAGAGAAAGAAACTACGGAAGCCACTCCCATCCTCTCAGTAGAGGCTTGTGTGATGATATTTTCATGACTTTAGCAATACTCTAAAGTACTTGTGAATGTGTCCTTGTCACTGCCCTCTATCACATGAAAGCATACAAACTCAGCTATATGTCATGAGCCCCATGTTGCTAGCTCCTTTCTCTCAAGTTGTAGCAGCCTGTTCTTTTTGAACCGGGAAATCAGAATTCCATTGCTGTTGGTACCATGGTGTGTAACTCAGTTACAGTCATGAACCCCTAAGTGGCTACACTATATATACACAACAAATTTACCATACAGTCTTTGATAGATATGAAAATATTGGAGCTATTGAGTGCAATGGCAAAACTCCAACTGACTTCAGGGTGGCCAGGATTCCATCCTAGAGCTGGGAAAATAATTGATATTTTTGGTTGGCTGGCAGGTCTGAAGTGCTGAAGAACTTAAATGTCCATGAATTGTAAATGGCAACAAATTTAGTTCTGAGTTGAAGAAGAAATTTTGTTTGACCTGATATGACTCATTTCGTTTCCATTTCTTTATGTTGCAACATAAAAGCAAAGGCAATGAAGGGACAGATTCCCAAAGTGGCCCGGGGAGGAGGAACCTCTCTCATAATTTCTACCCCAGTGATTAGGACACTCACATGGGACATGAGAGATCAGAACTCAATTCCCCATTCTGCCTGATGGAGAGCAGAGATTCCAAGTTGGCTCTCGCACACTGCAGGACATCACCCTAGCCATTGACCTAAGGGATATTTGGGTGTGGGTGTCTCATTTTCCCCTGCTGAAGCCACTCCACTATGTATAAAGAATTAAATAGCCATTGGAGAAGGACATGAACTTGGGGACCACCAAGCTATAGAATTAGGCTATGTCTACACTAGAGAACTTTCAGCGGCACAGCTGTACTGATGTAGCTGCGCCACTGTAAGATCTCTTGTGCAAGATCTCTTGCTGACAAGAGAGAGCACTACCGTTGACACAATTAATTTTCCCCCAATGAGCAGCAGTAGCTACGTCAACAGGAGAAGCTCTCCCGTTAACATATCAACACCACCACTTATTCCAGCTTAATTTATGTAGCTTAGGCGCAGGTGTGTGGAATAATCACACTTCTGAGTGACATAAGTTTTTCCGACATAAGTGGTGGTGCAGACATAGCCTCAGTTTCAGTCACTCCATCTCTGGTCCAGTGGTTATTCATGTATTTTACAGGGGACAGCTGCAACAGGAGAGAGTGAGGGCACCCTGGCACAAAACGACCATAGCCCATTGCTAAGCGCCCTCTTCTGCAATAAGGGAGAGTTCAAATTCTTTGTCCACATCAGGCAGAGGAGAGAATTGAACTGTTGTCTCCCACATCTCAAGGTTTAAGATTATAAAGTAATCTCCCCTCCACCAGTCTTTTTGTGAATGGCGCCTAAATCCTCTCCCCCGTATCCTGCCAATATTTTTGCTAAAACTATTCAGCGAATTTGTGTCAGATCCATTATTGCTGTTTAGTTGATTGACCCTGTATTTTGACTAATGAACTATTTATCTGAATAGTTTTGTCTAGCTCTGTTTCATTCCCTATGTCTAGAATTTTTGTTTTTAAACAGTATTTTTGACATGCAAAGAAAAACTAAGAGTTACTTTAAATATTTGACCTGTGTCTTAGAGTAAGTCTGGTCACACTTACAATATACTGTCAAGATAAATGGTACGATCCTTTCTACTTCCCTTAACTATTGACATTATATGATAAATACAATATTTTAGGTAATAAATACAATCTCATGCTTGTATTATTGACAATGTGCTCAGTTATGTACTTGTTAGGCAGTTTTCCAGTTCTAAAGACCCACATTTAACCAAGCCAGCTTCAAGCATATTATAGGTTATCACTTTGAATGCAAATGTGCATATTAATCAAGCAATTGCTAATCTCTGCAAACCCTAAAAGCAATATTGGCAGACCTTAAACAACTTATTTCCCAGCTTCTACGCCTGTGCTTTCATTTACTTAAAGTATCATCTGTCACATGAAAGGTTAGTTAGTAAAATTAACTAATGAGTTAAATAAATCTCAAGAGCACAAGTCTATTGAAATTTTATCATCTATTCCAAACTCAGTCATACAGAGAGACCAAAAGGGCTTATGTTTGGGAAGTATTATTACAATTGGGAAGTACTTTCAAGTGGTTGAAATGCTTAAAATTTAACCCATTTTCTTTTAAAAACATCCTGACCAATTCTCTCATCTTTGGTGTTAAAACGTATGTGATGCATTGTACATAACAGGCCAGTGGACAAAATCTTCCAGTGATGAGTTCCCCCCTCCCCCTTACTTTCTATTCTGAACACTTAGTTTGACCTTTAAGATCATTTTTGTGCATTGCTGAGGTTTGTGAACTATTCACTGTGCATGCCTTTGGACTACTTTTGTTAATTTGCTATTGATCTGGACTTGTGGGACATATGGCTCTTTGGACATTTGTTTAATTTCTATTGATATCTGTTCCTAACTCTTCTATAATATCTAATTGGTTTAAGTCTCCAGCGATATATTTGTTAATAGATCTTGTAATTTTAACTTGTAGTGGTTTATTAGCACTTTAGAACAGCTTCACCCTTTTGTTTTCAGCTGAAATTAGACTGTGATTGCTTCTATTTCCTCTTGACTTGGTAAATAGCCCAAGGGAGCAAGGGGAAGATGGACAGTTTATAGGATAGCTATATAATAATAATAGCATGTAGCTTTTGCATAGGCTTTTCATCTCTAGATATCAGATCCCTTTACAAACATCTCATGATCACATTTTAAAAACGGGAAAGCTGAGAATCGGTGAAGGAAAGTGAGTTGGACAAGGTCAGCCAGCAGGCCAGTGGAAGAGCTAGAACTAGAACCCACTTCTTTTGAATCCCAATCTAATGCTGAGTCCACAAGGCCATTCTGCAGAAAACAAGCTGCCCTTGTAGAACAATGAGTGTGCTAATGTGATTGGCCAGCCAAAAGAAAATTCCCCCTCCTGCAAAGAAGGGCGTTGGAATAATAGCAAACCCCCCAGGAAAACAAAGAAGCTGAAAAAAGGCATGTGTTCTTTGAGCCAGGGGAAACCTGTTGAGCACCAGAACAGAACTAGCTAAGGAAAGCTTTTTGCAAGGGCAGGAAGAGAACCTGAATGCTGAGCGAAGGGTCTTGGGTCCCTGAAATGACCAACCAAAAAGCCCAAAGGGCTCTGAGTAGTGAGGACAAAGGAGAGTTTGTGTGTGTGCATATATATCTGCAAGTCTTTATGCTTTCTCTATTAATAAAATTGTGTGTGAGAGAGAGTGAGAGAAGAAAGAAGAAAGAAGAAGAAGAAGAAGAAGGGAAAAAAAGCTATTTTACAAAGCCCCTGCATGCCTTTCAGTAACTGTCACATGTCCCCGAAAGATTAAACTGCACGCAGGAGTGCCCATGAGGGTGGATCTCTGAGAAAGGGTGTCCTCAAACGACTCAGGAGAGCAGGGAGTTCAGAACTAGTCTTGGGGCCTAGACAAGCTGGACTGCAGGTTCCCAGAGCTGCCCGGGGGGGGGGGGGGGGGGAGGGGGAAGTGGGGCAATTTGCCCCAGGCTCCCATGAGAATATGTGTTATTATCATATTGCAACTTTTTTATGGAAGGGGCCCCCAAAATTGCTTTGCCCCAGGCCCCTGAATCCTCTGAGCGGCACGATGGGTCCCAATTCTGAGCAAGGGTACCAAACAAGGAGTCTGCACCCCAGGAGTAAGCCTGAGAAGCCAGAGCCTGTTTCCAAATGCTGCTCACACTCAAGTGGACTTAAGCATGCGGAATCCATGGTTTGGACCCAAACACAGAAGCCTGGTGAGTGTCCCCCAGGGACAGCTTGACCAGGTGCTGTGACACTGGTATAACTTGCTTTCAGTAGCATATTGACTACGCACCAACTGAGACAGAACTCTGCATCAAATGGGAAAGAACTATCATCCTCAAGGTGAGGCAGACATTATTTCTGGGCTAAAAGAACCAAGATATTTTCTCATTTATTCTAATGAAAATCCAGAAGAGCACCACTCAATTCTATATATTAACATGTATTTTTAATCTCTCCTACACACAACTGCATGATTTCAGTCCATTAGTGAGGCCATGATAATGGTTTCTCTCAGAGACTATAGAAAGCATTATTTCTGTACTTATTATGGCAGTCGCATCTTTCCCTTGAGCATTTTTAAACACTATTCTTTTAAGAATTTTTGTTCATTTGCATTGTATCCAGTAGTGTTGTAAACAGTAAACATGAGTAAGGTCCCAATAAAGCTTCAGACAGGAGCTTGTCAATTCTTATACTCTACTAATTCTTTAATGTCTGATTCACATACACTTTCTTACTTCTGCCAGAAACCTCTGTGGGGAAAAGACATGAAGTTCAAAGGAAGCAAATTAAAGCACATTTTATTAGTTTCACAGAGTTCAGCTCTCTTTTAAATGAACCCTAATAGAAAGAAATCTATTTTGCTGATATCTGTCATGTACAGTCTAATTTGTTATGGTCACTGCTATTAGACATTTCCCCATTTGTAGTGCAGAGTGCCAAATCCTGAAAAGTGCAGGGCCCTGCAGAGCTGGTGTAACTTGCATGTAGGCCTCCCACTTACTTAAATAGGAAACTTGTGCCCAGCTTTGTGGGTGTGCCACACTTTCCAATCAGTCCGAATTGTAGCTTCCTGTAGATAAGTATGTCGACAACAGTTTCTCTTGATATTTGTGCCCATGTAAAATGTCCTTTTAATGCTTTGAAACTCCAGTCCAAATACCTAAATGCCATTAGGAGTCCAATCTATTCAACATGCTTCCCACCACCACCTCCACTTTTCTAAGTCAATTTAGTGCTCATGAAAGGTGCCAGATTGACTGTGCTTGAGAGCTGCATTTACTATTTATTCCCAAAATAGTTACTGCATGGGTAGCAGCACTGCAAACTCCTGTCCACATTGCCAAAGTGTCAGCTCCCCTCATCTCTCTTCCTCCCCCATCTCCCTGGAGACAGCTACTCTAAGAAAAATTAGTTTAGTTGTCATGAATCATTAGACTTTCTCCTGATATGGCCCCTACCAATAAATAGCTCTGTTTAAGCCCCAAAGCTTGTCTCTCTCGCCAACAGAAATTGACCCAATAAAAGATATCACCTCACCCACCTAGTCTCCCTAAGTTCCTGGAACCAACATGACTACAACACTGTATACTCCAGAAAGTGTCAGTTGTGACTGCAGACAGGGGTGAGATGATCTTATATCACATAGGCCAGACTAACAACTGCCTATCGTTTCTAACATAGGTGAATTCCAATTGTCTACCTGAGAGTGAAAGGCTGTGGATTCCATTACTAGTCCTTTGAACTATGTTGAACCAACCTGTCTGTATTTTTTTTTTCCGGTTGGATTTTTCTGAATTGTGTGAGTTAGAAAAAAGGGAGCAACTTTTTAGATGGATTTCTGACATGTAAAATGTTACTGACCACAGCTTTGCCCAAGAGATTTGTGGTTACTCTATAAATGAAAATTTCATAGCAGGTATTTTCCTATGAAAACACAGAAGAGAATGAAGACATTATTACTTGTATTACAAATCTGTGATATGGTACATAGTTGCCAAGTTCTATGCATGTCTCACAGACATTTTTTGCAGCTATGAGTGAGCAAAACAATCTTTTTCTGATTCAGCTTGCCTCAGCATCTAGCAGAAATAATAATGCTAATAGCCCATAGTAAATCTTTCATCACAGGTTATATATCTTCTACATATGGGAAAAATGAAACACAGAGAGTGGACATGAATTGCCTGTGATTGCAGTGACTGTGACAACCATGAACAGAAGCCAGGTGGCTGGATTCCCAGTCCATGAATTTGCCACAAGATTCATAGACTAAGGCCAGAAGGGACCATCATGATCACCTAGTGTGACCTCCTGCATATTGCAGGCCACAGAACCTCACCTGTAATGGGCCCATAACCTCTGGCTGAGTTACTGAAATCCTCAAATCTTGGTGTAAAGACTTCATGTTACATGGAATTCACCACTTACTCTAATTTGAACCAGCAAAGGACATGTCCCACACTGCAGATCTGCCAATCTAACCTGGGAACAAATTCCTTTGCAACCCCAAATATGGCAACAGGTAAATCCTGAGCACGTGAGCAAGACCAATATGTCAGACAACCAGGAAAGCATTCTTGGAGCCCACTCCATATCTCTCTTCTGGCTGTTGGAGTTATTTTTTAATAGCTGTCATGGATGGGCTACATCCCATTGTAGGCGATCTCACAATACCATCCCCTCCATAAACATATCAAGCTCAGTCTTGAAACAAGTTAGGTTTTTTGCTCCCACTACACTTCCCTTGGTAGGCTGAACCAGAATTTCACTCCTCTGATGGTTAGAAGCCTTTGTCTAATTTCAGGCCTAAACTTATTGATGGCCAGTTTGTATCCATTTGCTCTTGTGCCAGCATTGGCCCCTTAACTTAAATAACTCCTCTCCCTCCCTAATGTTTATCTCTCTGATGCTTTTATAGAGTGAAATTGTATCTCCTCTCAGTCTTTGTTTTGTCAAGCTGAGGGGAGATATGATTTCACTCAGTTCTCTCAATATCAAATGTATCACTACATTTTAAATATTGTTATAATTCAGAAATGCCTTGCATTTAACAATATTTAAATAACTTGGTTTATTTTAAGCCAAATATATACACTGCACTTAAGTCTAATTTTCATGAATTTTTTCCTTCACGTAGATCTTGGTATACATCAGGGAATAGTCTCTGAACTCTGTATCTCTTATATTCAAAATTTTAATTAGAGTTTTGCTTTTAATTCTCACTATGATTCTATTGCGGTCAGGGAACAATAGGAGAGCCTTCCCATAGCTAATTTACCACCTGTGAATTCTCTTGGACTGTAAATAAAATATGTGCAACCTAGTTTATGAAATCTCTGGATAAGATTGGGAACACTAACAGATTCTACCTGAACTGGATATAAATTCATAATGTTTCCATCAATGCAATCATGGGTTCATTCATATCACTATTCTTATCTAAAGCAAATACAGAGGAGGAGAATCTCATTCAAAACATTCCATGTATGTGACTATCATAGGCAGGACTGGTTGCACCACCTATTAAGCTTGCCCCAAGCTTTCTATTATAAAGCCTTGTTTTCAGTTGCTTAGAACTTTGTCAATCTTTAACCATCCAGGATGAAATTTTACTCATGGTGTCTGCTTTAGGATGAATTTTGAAGAAAATGGATTCTGAGAACATGACTAGGGAACAGTGCATCACTTTACCTACATTAAAAAAATCCGGGCAACGTTTTCTTTTAAAAGTTCTAGTTTCCTCCTACTTTTTGAGAAGGGGCTTGAAGAGGGTGGCTTTTGTGTCAGGAATGCCCCATTTGGTGCCCCTGAAAATCTGCCCAATTTTGGTTGAATTATAAAAAAAAATCTCAGTTCACACTTGCTTAATAGAAACTTCTTCAGATTTGGCAGATAACATCTCTGAAGAGTTCATACTCACAGATCATGTTCAAGCCTCTCAGAGCACTTACCAGACTGCTTATGCACCATCCCCACAAAGTGACTGAGCATGTTTCCTTCAGCTCAGGGCTATAGGGACAGACAAACTTCCCCTGGAATGGTTGCTTCAGGCCAGGCATTGGAACTCAGAGCAGGGAGCCTGTCTCTCCTGTGCTCTCAGAGACACACCCACCCACTCCTGGTATCCAGGGTGTGTGGAGGAAAAAGCAATCAGACTGGAATACTGTGGGGACAAAACCTGGACAATGGGGAGCAAAGTACTGGCAAGACTGGGACTGGAGTGCCTAGGAGGAAAGAGAAACTGGGACTAGCTGGGAAGAGAGGCTGGGAGCAGTGCAGGTGCGTGAGGATACTGGAATTGGGAGATGATGCTGTGCTTGGGAGCCAGGAATTGTTTGGGCAAAGAGACTGGGATCCAATAAGGCAATTGCATGGGGAGGAACCGGGAGCCATTTGGATGGGGAGGGGGGAAACAATTAAATCAAATATGGAGCCTTGGGGAGGGGAGGAGCCTGGGATTGGCTGGACTAGGAATTAGTGTGGGAGAGAACAGAAGTTGTGGAGAGGGGAGACAGATTTGATAAGGAGATGGGATGTGTGAGGAGAACTGGGTCTGGCTAGGCAAAGAGATTCTGACAAGGAGCCAGAGAGGGCTGGCAGAGGGAAGACTAAGATTGATTGAGGAACCCAGAGAAGAGACTAGGGGATAGGGACACTAGAAATGCTACATCGATGCGGGGTAGAGCAAGAATCAGTCTTTAGCCCAAGCCTCTTGTCTGAATAGACAGAAATATACAGTCTGGGGCCTCTGACCCTCTGGGTGGGGGCAGAGTGACAAGCAGTCTTAAGCTTCAGCCTTGGGACTGGAGCAGACAGCAAACAAAGTCCAGTAGATCACTGCCTCCTGGCTGGGGCGAGCCACAAAGAGGGCAGAGGCCTGTCAGCCTAGGGTGAAAGAGGCCACCACCTGGGGGAGGGGGAGGAGGGACTTGGTGATAGGAGAACCTTGTTCTACCCTACTCCACCAGGTCCCAGCCCAGAGCCCTAACACTAGTGGGTGGTACTGCCGCTGGGTCAGGAGAGAAGTCACTGAAACACTTTGACTTGTTTCCTGGACACACAACTGGACTAATGTCTGGTTTACATGGGCTATTTTCCTCCACCCTTCCTAGGTCTGGCTCCATAGTCCATAGGTCCTCAGTCTGCTCGGGGTAAATGGCGGACAGTAGTCCTAGCAACTCCTCTGCACAGTCTCCTCCGGGGACAAGTCCTTACGTAGTGTGGTTCCCAGTCGAGAGTTCTGCAGCGAGACAGGGACATCTGCCTCCTTCCCTGGCTCTGCCCCCAACTGAGCTGGAGAGCTACACTCTTATACTTCCTGTCCCACCTCTCTGCATCCAGTGTGGGGGGCAAGGCTGTTTGGATCTGCCCACCAGGTGATTTGGGGCAGTCCTTTCCTGTCAGGCTCAGAGGAAGGCCACTCTGCCTCATTACAGGGCTGAGGAGCACACTAAGGGAAGTTGGCTTGGACCAGTGTTAGCTTTACTACATATCCAGAATTAGCATTATGTTTAGAATTAGCATTATGTTTACTCACAAAAGCACCAATCCATGTGAATGTTGTAACAGCATTGGATGCACAATCTATCATAATATCGACTTCATTTTTCAAAGCAGAGTTCTACAGATATGCAAAAGGCCCTGTATTTAGTTATCTTCTGACACACATAAATAAGGTGAAAGAAACAGTGAAAAACTATGAAGGATGACAACACTGAAATCCTCCTGTAGGATAGTTATCTGCCTTTTCTGCAGGTCACCCACATTTTTTCTTGTTAACAATTCTGGCATTTTGTAAATCTACTGATCTTTATCCCATATCTGCAGCTGCGTAAAGCTGGGGTGGATTTCTTGGAATGGAGTAGATTTTAAACTTCATAATTCAGTGTATGACTGCAGCTGGGGTTTAAAAAAAAATCTGCTGAGTTCGACTAAATCTGCAAAGGAAACACATTTGCATGAGTTTTCCACCTACTGATTGGCTTAGCTACCTTCCAAGGCTTGGCACAGTACAACAGATTTTTTTTAATGCAGTCCACTTGTAACCATGTCAGTCCCAGGATATTAGAGAGATTTTATTAAAGTAATTCTAGCTTGCTGGCTGATTTCTTACTAAATTATCCAGCTAGGCATAAAGCCAATTTTCATGACTTTTCTTTTTAACGGTGGAAGCTGATTTTATTTATATCTATCTATCCAGATAGATAGATAGAAAATGTATTGTTTCAAACCCCAGGTTAGGCTCTTTAAAAAAAAACAAAAAACCTCTCTGATTTTTAGCATCTCACCATACCATAGGAGAAATACAACAAAGATTATTCTTCAAAGAATAAACAGTCAGATATCTTCTGAATAAATGTCCATTGTTTTTTCAGATAGCTAGTGTTAATTAAGCTTTACAAAATCTGACAGATTTTAATGCAATTATATATTTTACCTACATCATATCCTCTGGTACTAGAGAGTGCACAGAGTAAAAAGACATTTAATAGGACCCCAGGAGGTGCAAGATCTGTATTTGGTTTCATACAGTACCAATTAATGTTATCTTTGATACATTCTTATTAAAAGGAAGTCTCAGGTGCATTACATCAATTGGAAAAGAATATCAGAGAGAAGCTCCTAGTTTCATGGGACCACATAGCTGTTTACAAAGCTTCTGAATTAGCAGTGTGGTCTTATTACTGTTATGCTTCTCCTGCCTCCGACATAGTTCCTCCACTGTGTGTGTTTGCTTATGACTCAGCTGTTGTGACGCGGCTGATTTTAGAACCTGGTCCTGAAAACACTTCTTCGCTGAGCAGTTCCAATGACACTGACCACACCTTCAAGCAGGATGGGCTTTGTCTGGGTATATGAAGGGAACGGTGCTTTACTGCTGGGGTGGGGGAGAGAGAGATCAGAAATTGCCGCAAGAGGGGAGGAGGGGCCAGTGTGATCGTAGACTCACCTCCTGGGAACTGGAAGGACAGACGGGCTTAAAAGGGGCAGCTTCAGGAGGTGAAGTCCCTTTTTCATGGAGCAGGCTGAGGCAGCCCCTACCCTTCCTTGGATTTAGGTGGTGAAATGCCAGATTTGGTTAAAACCTGTGCTAGCTGCCCCTTTTCAGGGGGGCTGGTAAGGAATTCGTTCCCTCACAACCAGATTGGCCTAGGTGTACTGGAGGAAGGGGTCTCCTTCACCACAGTGGGTTCATGGAGGACTTTGTTGATTTGTGGCATAAAGGGGTCAGACTATATGTCACAACTCATTATGTAAGTGTAGGGTGGATGTCCAATGCAGGTACACCACAGGGAAGGGATACTGTGACCAGATAAAAGCCTTGGGAATAAAAGGAGATGTTGGTTAAAGGAACACAACAGAGGAGGTTCAGGGCTCCTAGGAATGATATGGCAGGGAGCCAAGCCTCACAATTTCTTATAGCCCACCTTAAATCTCCTACATGGCGGGGAGGGGTGGAAGGCAAGGTCCCAGCAATGGTTGGCTAGGGAACCTGGAAGGAAAAAGAGGGGGAATTGGTGGCAGCCCCTGGCTAATTATTGAATGAACAAAAAGGTTACCTGCATTTACAGTTTTATCTGCTGGGTAGTGCCAGATATCCAATAATAAAGTTGCGGCCTGACTAAAACCATATCAATGTCTCTTGTCCTTTCATTATAGTCGGACAATTGAATTCAGTAAGATTACTTGTGTGCTTAAGTGTTGTTAGGATATCTTTTTCAGGCAGGAACTGCATCTTTACCTGTTTCTGTGAAGCACTGCCACTTTTGGGCACTCAAAAATTAAAATAATCATATTGTTTATTCATTTCTAGAATACATACTACATTAAACATAAGAGGATTTAATTAATATAATGCACCTTATGTGTTTTTGAAAACTAAAATAAACATGAATTGGTTTAACTATCAATAGTAATAAGTCCAAAGGTTCATAAACTCATTTTGCTAAACTCTTGCAATGAGTTAGTTACAAGCCATCTCGCTTCAAATGTGAGTAAAAAGAGCGAAATGTTTTAGTGAAAATGAAACCATCACAATCTAATTCAGTAAAAATAATTTCATACTAGAAGGATTTTTGTTTAAAAGGTCACCTAGACAATGAGGCAAAAATAATTAGATTGGAAACAGCTAATTCAGTAAAGTATTGATGCCAAAAGTAATAATTAGAGAAAATTTTAGTGAAACACTTATTAGCAGAAAGGATTCTTATTATGAAATGATAATGTACAAGTATGGTAAAGAAATTTAAAATATTAAATGACTGACAAATGCAGTATTTTAAAATAATTGAGTAATTATAAAAATACACAGTCTTATTTGAATGCACAGATAACATTGCAAGAGTTAAATTCAGACTACACTGGAATCATTAAAATGACACTTCTTGTTTGGAGGTAATAAACAAAGGCTATTGAATTTGATAAAGCTGTAAATGACAAAAATATTTTTCCTGACAATGCACAGTTTAAAGCTGTAAAGTACGATTACATTTCACTCATCTCAAGCAGTAACTATGATGCTCATGTTAAATTCATACTGCATTTTTGACAAAAAGGCTCTGCTATTCCATGTAGAGATGGGCTGCAATGTAAATAGGTTGGGTTCTGTGAAATGTTTAGCACGCTCATCTCCCATTGAAGTCAAGACCTGAGGGAAACTCAAACTAGTACAGTGAATATCTTCAGCAACAGAAACTACTGTGAGCACATCAGACCTGTCCTCTGCTCTCTACACTGGTTTCTCATAGAATATTGAGTGAAGTTCAAGGTCACTGTCCTTATCTCCAATGTGTTCAATGGCCTGGTCCTGTCATATCTAAGAGTTTCCCCGCATGCTCCAGGACTAACACCACAGAAAACAACTACATTCCTCAGTACAATGCAACTTTCTACCATAAGGGCTAAAGGTCATCTGTGCAGGAGACAGAGCTTTCTCAGGGGCTGGTTTGAGAGCTTGGAACGCTCTCCCACAGGAACTAAAAAGACAATTACAAACTTCACCGCCTTCCATTCCAAGTTCAAGATGCTCTTCTTTGACCTTACTTTCCCTTACAAAACATAGAGGAGCATTTAAAAGAGCAGGAAAAAAAACCTATTAAAAAAAATCACCTTACTGAACACGCAATTCTTCCCTAGGACAGAGGATGAGTGTCACCCCACTTAACGCAGTACTGAAAGGTGCTCAGAGTCTATGACAATGAGAGTAGTACAAGATTCTGAATGGAAGCATCAGCATTGCACCATTTTTGGCATTGAATGTCAGCCCCTTTACACTTGTTGACTCACTCAGGTACTGTAGTAGTGTACTGCAATGGAAATATCACAGATAGGTGTAATGCTGCAAGTAATATTTCCAGAGACATCTCTTTCAGAGAAGGTAGTAGGAGTATCAATGCCACTCTTTAGAATGATATCCCATTGGAATGATATTGTCTGGTCAATAAACCAACAGAAGCACCTAGATACCCCCCTCTACTTGCCTTGAATTACCCCTCAGTGTTCCATAGGCTGCCTTGCTTTTACTGTATTAATGTTAGTGACCCTTGGCCCTCCTCCTCCATGCACGCCATCTGGCGCCACTCCCAATCACTTTGCATTCCCCCCCACTGGAGTCTCCTTCCATTCTAATTTTCAACAGTCTTCCTTTTTCCTCTCTTCACACTCTCTCACCCTCATTCTAAGATTTCAGCTTCCATTATTTTGACCCATCTGAAATGTTAACCGTCTGCCTCCTTCCATCAACCTTTTGTTCGACCTTCAACCATGAATCAGCCTTCCACAGCTCAGCCAGTCCCTGGAACTTTACCACATGCTGCTCCCTCCCCCTGGCTTGAAGTGATTTCCATCTAACCCTGTTCCATTCCTTTTCCCACATCTCTGAATACTCTTAAAGAAAAAAAATCATGGACCATAAGACTTCTTCCACTACTTTTTTAGTAGTGCCATCTTCCTTGATAAGTAGCTTTACTTCTTTGCTGCCTGTTAAATTCGATACCTAAATACTGTGCCAACTTGAATTCTCACCTCAAGCCCTCACCTCCCTCTCTTTCTCCAGGTTCTACCCATCTTCAGGGAAAAAATAGACAAGATCGGACACTACCTCCCTTCACCATCCTTTGCCTTCTTGTTTTGTTCTTCCATCCCACTCACAGACTTGGAAGTCTTTACTCTACTTTCTTCTTCCAGTTATCCCACCCCACCATAGTACCTCTGTCTCTGACCTTCTCCCTTTTCTCCTTCTCAACATGCAAAAATTTGCTGGTATCTCCCCATATTCAAGCCCTTGATCTTACATCTCTCTGCCCAACTACCATCACACCTGCATTCTCCACATCAGGAGACTAGGGCATATGCCAACAGGGAAAAAAGAGCCAAAGTTTGTAGAGGCAGCTAAAATATTTGTCAAGGAAAGTTTGTTGGTTTTAAAGACACAATATTTGATTGCTTTCAAATTTGAAACTTCAGTGGAATTATAAACATTTTGCTGGAAGTGAAAGAGGCATGCAGGGTTTCAATCAAGGAGCAAAAGTACAAATTGGGAAAGAGCAAGCATTGCTACATAGCGATGAGCACAGGTGCCAAAGCTTCTCAGTTCAATCCCCATCTCTTCCATTTAACTTAGCAGATAGACCACTTTACAACTACTTAGACCCCACAAACAAGGAAATATAATTTCCTTGTTTAACAGATGGAGAAACCAAGGCCCAGAAAGGATGTAACTTTCCCAGTGGCACACAGCAAGTCGGTGCCAAAAAATAAGGTTTTGAGACCAGTCCTTCTGACATCCGGATTATTAATTCATTCTGTGAGCTCTGCAGAGCTATGAAAGAGGGAGTTGGATTCTGTTTTGCCTCTGCTTCATGAGTAATAGTGTCATCTAAGTTTTGATATATGAATCTTTATTACTGGCAATGAAATAAAAGGAAGAAAGAATCACAGCTTGATTTTCAGCCTGCATTGTGAGCTTGTAAGGTTGGCAATTAGAAAAATCATCTATTGACTTGTCAACTGAGAAAATTTGGTCTGAAAATCACTAAGAAAGAAAAATATGGAACCCCTCAATATCCTTTTAACAGAGTCATTTTTCTGACTATAACCACACTTCAATTTGTCAGTCAGTTACTCAGTTCCACATAGATTTTGTTTCCCTAGAGACAAGTCTTTTAAATCACAGTTGAAAACACCAACCCAGTCTGGAAGTGGAATTCAATTAAAGAAAAAAAATCATGTTTCTTTTGGGGCTTCATTCTAGTAAAAGCCCCTAAAACAGATTTTCCTGGCGTCCCTTGTTCTTTATCTGTTTTTCTCTTTTGTAGGTGCTCCCTGGAATTACTGAATGTATGACTAAGCTAAACAAATTGCTAGGCTAACAACTAGAGCTGGTCAAATTATTCATATGCTCATTATTCCCAAATATTTCCCAAAGAGTTTGGATGAATATTTTTTCAACTTGTGGGTTTGTTCACAAACTGTTACATTAATTGTTATTCATGATTTATGGTACATCATTGGTCAGCATAGTCACGGGATACTAGTTCTTCCCCGTTGACTGGATGACAAACTTTTAGAAGTTGAGGATCATATTTTGTGAATATGCATGTTCACATGTAAATAAAGTCAATATAGTTTAGGGTCTGTTATGGTAGGTAAGATATTTCTGGTCCTAGCAATATTCTCTATTAGAAGTATAAAGAACGCCGATTCAAAGTGGTAATATTTCTTAAGCATTGGCAAAAAGAAAACTTTTGAATTGAACCAATACTTTTGTCTGCATATCATATCTAAATATTTGTACGGAGAAGTGCCATTTCCAGTAATTCATGTGAACAGAACCTGTTCATGAATAAGGAAGGATATGAACATGATCAAACTAAAGAGTTGCTAAGAGTTTGAACAAAGATTCATAAACAGTATTTGTGTAGCAGTCAGTGACTTTCAGAGAGAGCAATGCTGATCAAGTTCTGCACAAATACTAAAATTTGTAAAGCCTTTACTTGAACTACCGCTTAGTGGAGGATGGGTACTGACTACAGAATTGGTATCACTGAACCCTGAAGACCACTGAGACAGATTTAAATGAAAGAGAAGGTAAAATAATCTTATTTTTCTCCTCTATTTCCTAAACACTCCACTACCACTTTCCCATTTATTTGCGCAGACAGTGAGCTAGATTCTTTGGAGCAGTCTGGCCACTTTGAACTGCATCAAACTGCCACCATAAATATGCACTGAAATCAGTTTAAGTGTGAGCCAAGAAGTAAAGTGGTGAAGAGTAGCTATAGAGGGTTTTATCGCTCTCCTTTCCTACTATGACTGTAGCAGTGGAAAAGAGGTGTGGTCAGGATGTCCAGCATCAAACTGATCCTGAAATTTCAACCTTTTGTGGATGTTTGCTGCATGGCATAAATAAAGTCCTGAAGCTGCTCTAACCCTGGCTTTGCAGAGAGCTGCACCAGGATCAATGCAACCACGAGTGCAGAGATGAGCTTTTCATGCCACCCTTTTGACCTGGTGGTCTCTCTCTGCAGTTCAGCCATACTTCAGTATGCATAATTGTCAAGAAAAATTCTGCAAACCTACTGTTTATCAAAGTGGCACAGAAACACTTCGGGAAACTGTAACCAGTAACATTTCTGCAGTGCATTCAGAGGTGAACATTTAGGACCTGATTCTCCACTGCCTGGTGTAGTCATTTACACCTAGCTCCATCACGCTTTGCTCTATCAAGCAAAGGCAAAGTTTATAAAAAGTGCTACCATGCTGATTTAGCAGCCTTGTAACTCACTTTGCACAGTTCTAAATGTTTATACAAGGAACAAAGGAGGGAAGAAGCAGATCATTGAACTGGCAGCCACAGTGACCAACATGAAATTGATCTTTAAAGCTAAGACTCAGTCTGCCATTAAATTGGCACTTAAACAGCACAACCAATTCTGGCCCAGTGCACCACAGCATGCCCTGTAATGTGAGGATATTAACAAGCTTACAGCTTTGAAACATTAGAGGGCAATAGTTTTAGAAGTTTTCATTCATGCCAGCTTCTGCGGGTAGACTAAACGCAATTTGCTGAGCCAGGTACAAAGTGGTGGGATTCTTTCAAAAGCCATATTACAGACAGTAGGGAAAAAATTAACTTGAGCCCTGATCTTATAAAGAGTAACATGTTATCTCATCTGTTTGCACTGTGTGTAGTCCTATCAATTGCAAGATTGGTACCTTGTGTTTCAAAGAAAAAAAATTAGATACCAGCTGAAAGGTAGACCGGCATAGTTTGTTTTGTTCTTATTTACACAGTCGTCCCCCCAAAAACCCTTAATTTAAAAAAATATATTATTCCTTTAATCATGTCTTATGCCTGGAGATATTGTAAACATTATGCACAGTGGATACAGTAACTAGGTAGCTGTTTTAGACTAGAGCAGGAATTCTGCCTAATCATGAATCAGGACCCCACTGTGCTAGGCTCTGTAAAAACAGAATGGGCAGAGACCAAAAAGCTTAAGATCTGGTCAACATGAGACACACTAATCAATAAGATCACACTAAAGAGAGGAGAGACATGTTTCTAGGGGATAAGTTTACTACATAACCATTTAGTCTAAATGGTTAAAAGTATAAAAGAACCTTATGCAACTGATCCACATTGTGTTATTTGTTTCTTTAAAAGATCTCCTGAATAACACATATACAGTTAAGATATACTGTAACACAGACTGGGTAATTTCACACAGTATTTTTGGTTTAGAAATTAAACTCCAAATTTGTTTGTTTAGTAAGAAAAAAAACAAATTATTAGAATCCAATATTCCTAGTCTCTACCAGATGTACACATCCTTGTAACTGATTTAAAAACTCAGTAATTATCCTTCATATGAATGTTGATCTTCAAAAACCAGGGCACTTTTTATGAAGAAAATAATTATACTATTTTTATCATGCAAAAGGATGTTAATTTATTCTTGAAAATTCCACCTGTGTCAAATTGGCTTCAGAGAGTGCAGAGTATTATTATTCCATACTCCCCCCAACCCCCACCCATACCTTTTGTTTAATTGAACCTCAGGGACTGAATATATTTCTGACTCATCTAGCACACTCAGCTGGGGCCAAGGTGGGCTACATAATGAAATTATTGTAACAGCAACTATATCTAATAGGACCTGATTCCACATTAGCAGAGAATTTGATATTGTAACAAATAACTGCAAATTAATATAACAAGAGAGCCTTTGTGACAGTACTCAGAAAAACACCAGCCTGAATTCCAGCAAGACAAGTACAATTCACTAGAGAGGGTGATAATTCATATTGCTTTTAAGAACGAATGCATTAGAGAATGTCACAGCCCTAGCACAGAGCCCCAAACATGAACAGATAATCAATTCAATACCTTAAGGGAAAAAAAAACATCTTTCTCCAAGATCCACATGGAGATTGTGACATACTATGTTCCCTCATGGCCACTGCCTCTAAACCACTCTGGGAAGAGGGGTGGGCTTATATTGTGTCTCCCATCAGAAAGTAACTCCCAAATACCTGCAGGACTGAAGTGGCACAATGACACAGACTGCATCTGTCTGGCCGCTCACACTTCATAGATTCTGACCACTGGGGAGCAGCCACAGATTGGCTTTCACTGGAAATGGACATGTTGAACTTCCAGCATGTCTGAAGCCGGAATTCCCTCATTTATACGTCCAGCTGAATTGACTCAAATTTGCTATCCTCACCTGATTAGATTTTTAACTATAGCAGATGAAAAGCAAAAATGGGGTTAATTATTATTTGTTTGTATTCTCGTCTACAGTGCTAGGAGCCCCAGTCTGGGACTGGAGCTCTATTGCACTGCATGCTATACAAACAGAAAAAGAGGATGATGGTGGCTGTAAAGAGCTTACAGTATCAATATAAATCAAGAGACAACATATGGATATAAACAGACAGGGAAGTACAAGTTTAAGTTGCAATGTTTAGATCTGGGGTTCTGAGCTCACTTCTAGCATTTACATTTGGGTAAATAAAACGCTGACTTTAAACTGTATGTGGCTGAGCATCAGACATCACTGAGAAGAACAGATTTCACAAGCAACTCAAAATCTAAGTATAGGGGGTGTAGATACACTTTTCCCAATATCATAGGCAGAATGCATATTATTTTTTAAATTATGGTACCAAACTATACTATTCCACTAGAGTCTAGAGTCTTTTAACAGAATCAAATGTATTCAGTTTTCATAAGTAAAAGCTGTATTTTTCCCATTTGTATGCATTTATCATATGTTTGGGTTTCATCCTGTGCGAGTGATGGAACACAGCTAAAACACAAGGTATGCATCTTTTGAAAATGCAGCAGGCAAGCCTCAAGAGGCACTTATCTAAACTTAGAGGATTCTTATTATCCTGGAATTGAATCGGCATTGTTCCAAGGTGTGCATCTTGCTCACGTGTGGTCATACTGATCACCACATTTGGAGTCAGGGGGAACTTTTCACCCATGTAAGAATGGCAGGGATCTTTGTGGGTTTGCCTTCCTCTGTAACATGGGTGTATTTTACTTCATGGAGTGATCTGAGCTTATTTTACTTAATCATTTCCCTGCTATGCTAGGGGCCTCTGGCACTGATTGCTGCCTTGGTTTCTGTTGTCAGACAGTTGCTTTTGCTAAAAACTGAAATGTTTTGGTCTGACTCAAGTCCTTGGGTTTAATAGAGGGCTATGTGTGTGAAATGGAATGCCCTGTGAGATACAAGAGATCAGACTAGATGATCTGATTGTCCCTTCTGGCCTCAGCTTTGAAACAGCACTGTCAGCCAGAGCTGGGACAGGGGTTTTGGGCCAAAAACCTATTCCCTGGCAATTGGTACAGAGAGAGATTGCCATTCTCTCCCACGGACATAACAGTGTGGCTCTTCCCAGAACTGGATGGCAAGTGCATGGTCAGTTTGTACAGCCATCTGGAGCTACCTTGTTTGTAAATCTGTAATAACTAGGATCAGGATGTTCCCTTTAAATTAATTTAACATCCACACTCTCTATATTAAACAAGACAGTCTGTCTTTCATGGATGAATCTGAGGTTGCAAAGGGTTAAGAAAAACAAAATGTCCACCCAGGGCTGGCGACAGGGGGGTACAATGGGTACAGCTGTACCGGGCCCCGGACTTAAGGGGGGGCCCCCTTAAATCCAGGGCGGGCCCGGTACGCTGCTGTACCCCCTTGTCGCCGGCCGGGGGGGGGGGGGAGGGGGGGCGCGGGCGGCGGGAAACCGGCTGGGGGGGGGGCCCTGCGGGCGGCGGGAGACCGGCCGGGGGGGGCCCGCACGATCTGCGTACAGGGCCCCCAAATTCCTGTCGCCGGTCTTGTGTCCGCCCACCATCAAGCTAGTGTTTCAGGGCATTTTTGTAGGAGACACATGCAACATACTCCATCTCTGAAACAACAGATGAGTTATTCTGCACCTAAGTTATATATCTTGTCTTATAATGAGTAAAGTTAATGGAACTAAAAGGTGTGTGTTTTGTTTTGTTTTGTTGTCAGCCCAACATCACACTGAGTATTAGCTTTCCAGTTATCCTCTACTTGCCCAGTGCTTTTCTTCATGAACGAATGCATCACACTAGTTTCTTCTGTTTACTGCATCCTATGATTTGCCTCATGTGTGATCTGTAAAATAACTAGATCTGTTTTACCCTGTTATTAAGAAATACAAGAATCGGAAACCTAATGAATGGGAACCGTGTTCATTCTCGAAAAAGATCAGGGTGTATTAATTTTATGCTGTGGAACAGATAAGAGTAGTAACTGTCTCATCCACTTCTTACTATTACTTATCATGGCTGTGTGTGAAGCTAAATAGTTTATCCTCATTTGCTCCCAAAGGTGTTGTAGCATTATGTCACCAATAAAATTAAACTTGTGCAGTCCTAAACTTCCTCTTTGGTATTTCTGTTGCCAAACTACCTATAATCTTAATCACCCACCTTAATCTAAGTTTCCGATTTTATAGCAGTCATCTGTGCACACTACTACAGAAATCAAATCAAATGCAGAAGCAGACTTGAGATATTCACTATCCATTAATAATGTAACAAATCGATAATCAGTTAAAACTTCCTGGCTGTCATTCTCCATACCATGGTCATTCATCACAGCTGCACAACAGAACTCAGATCTTCCTCCAAAGGCCAGGCCCTTACCCTGTGAGCTAAAATATTTTTAGCTTTTAGTAGTTGTCAAGAGAGTACTGTGAGGATAGTACTCCCCCTTGCGTAGTTGTGACCAAGTGTCCACTAGGCCACCATTTCTCTCAAGGCAGTAGCACCTAGTATTCACAGTCCCAAGCAGTAGTGCCTATTGAGGGTGGCTGCAATGCCCAAAAGCTAGAATATGGAGGGTAGGGGCCCACCCTACTCCACCAGGTTCTGACCCAGAACCCTATATAAATCATCCCCAAAGGAGTATTCATGTTTCCTAATGTATCTCCTGGGTTGCTTCCTAGCCTTAGGCCCACCTCAAGTATCTTCTCAGCTGGCTGCAGCTCAGCATCCCCTTGGGTCCCCGTGGTCAGCTGGTTCTCTACAGCATAGTTATGGTCCTCAGCCTCTGCAGCCTATAATATAAATGGTTCTTCTGCAGAGTCTGCCACACATGCCTGCTCTCTGCCTCAGAGAGACCAGACAGAGCTGTTTCTTTTTATGTGCTACCTCCACAGGAAGCATGCACAACAAGGGAGAGGGAGCATGGCCTTTTGGACCCACAATGACTGGTCAACCCCTGCCTGACCAGTGTGGGGCTGGTACATCCCATCACAATAATATAAAGCCTATGACTTGAGTATCATATCTCATATGGGTTACCTAGGGAGGTGGTACAATCACCTTCCTTAGAGGTTTTTAAGGTCAGGCTTGATAAAACCCTGGCTGGAATGATTTAGTTGAGGATTGGTCCTGCTTTGAGTAGGGGGTTGGACTAGATGACCTCCAGAGGTCTCTTCCAACCCTAATATTCTATGATTCTATGATATCACTATAATTATTATTTGCATTGCAGTAGCTTCTACAAGATCATTCCAATTGTGCCAGACACTGTATAAACTACACAAAGAGCTTCAATCCCACTAATCTAAATGCATACTGTTGAAAGTAGAGCTGATCAGGAATTTTCCATTGGTGTGATTTTCTCATGAAAGACGCAGTTTCTGCTAAATCAATTTTTTTTCCATGAAAAATTGATTTTACCAATGTTTTTCGACTTTCTGTTGAGAAAAATCAAGATGAACTATTTCATTGAATCAGTATAACCCAAATTAACACCCAACATAAAGGGGTGTTAAATGAATAATACTGATAACTAAGAAAGCTATGTTTAAAATACAGAAACCTACCGTATTTTTCGCCCTATAAGACGCACTTTTTCTTCCCCAAAACGGGGGGGAAAAAGTTGGTGCGTCTTATAGGGCGAATGTGCGCCCCGGTTCCCCCCTCCCCGCCGCGGGCGGGCTGCCGGGAGCGTCCCGGTTCCCCCCTCCCCGCCGCGGGCGGGCTGCCGAGGTTCCCCCCTCCCCGCCGCGGGCGGGCTGCCGGGAGCGCTCCCGGCAGCCCGCCCGCGGCGGGGAGGGGGGAACCGGGACGTTCCCGGTAGCCCACCCGCGGCGGGGAGGGGGGAACCGGGACGCTCCCGGCAGCCCGCCCGCGGCGGGGAGGGGAGAGCGAGGCGCTTTTTTTTTTGGTCCGGCTTTTTTATCGAAAAACGAGGGGGCGTCTTATAGGCCGGAGCGTCCTATAGGACGAAAAATACGGTAATTTTTGTAACCTCAGAATTCATATGTGCTATCCAACGGTACAAAACAACACTTGATATAGTATGATAAAATGAGGTTTTCATTTTCATGAGAAAAAAAAAGGTTGGTGATGCATAGTACTGAAGAAAAAGTTTAGTCTTATAGTAGACAAAACAGTCCCATTTTAGTGTTCACTAGATTAGAGCCTAATGATTGCAGTATTTGATCATTCAATATTCTTGCATACTCTACAGTAATACTTACTGGAACTACGATTTTGTTCAATACATTTCAAGGGTTGTGATTTCTACATCTCGAACTTACAGTAAACACCTGAAATGCAAGAACTTAAAAATAATTTTATATAGAAAAATAAATAATTTTTGATACAAAGAATTTGAATCAATGTTTTCATTCCATTTGGAAAGAAATGTAAAGTTTTTTTCTTCTTCCAAAAGCTGACGGGTACTGTGTAAAATATTTAGTTTCAATAAAGAATTTATTGGCCATTGGAATAACATAACTGCTAAAATGTACCAAAATTGTGCCAAAAAAAGAACCTTTATTTAAGCATTCATTGGAAATATATCCACATATTCTCTCTCCAAGTCTAACAGGTTTCTGAGTCATTCTCTTCACTTAATACTTAGCACAGTTGGGGCCAGATTTTCAGCTGGTGTAAATCAGCACAACTTCATTGGCTTTAATAGAGCTAAGGATCTGTCCCAATTAATCTTCAAAGTGTTGGACAAACATTAATCTGATCATTTACTAGGCTGGGATTTCAGCGCCTGCCTGTCAGATTCCATCAATGTACTCTTTCGCTCGCTGCCTCTCAGTGGGCCTAATCCCAAGAATTTGAAATAAAGACTTTAAATTGATTTCAAAGGATTTTGAATCAGGCCAGTATGATCAGTTCACCAGCTCTTTCATCTCACCTGGACCTGCTGGTTTCTATTTTCTGTACTCTCTCTCATTCCTCCACACTGCCTACTTTCACTGCCACTCTAGCTAACCTAATCTAAGACCCATTCCGTTTCCCAAGAACTGCCGCACCCCATATACATCCACTCTCCTGTCACCCTCCATTCCCACTCCGTTCTAGATATACTATCAGATCTATGATGGATGATCAGATGATCTTGAAAATTTTTCTTGGGCTGGCTGATGTATCCTAATTTTATATGCTCCTGGCTTCCCCAGGTCAGAGGCATTCTGAAATGCATAGTGTGATCATGCAGGGTGCAAAGAGAGCTGCTGGCCCAACCCCAGGTTTCCCTATAGAAGTGGACAAGTATAGAAAATCTTTTAAGCATTTTGATGTGTGAAATTCTGGAAATTCCCAAAGATACATTTACTAAAAACCACTTTGGAAAATGTTGCACAAAATCTCTTCTTCCCTTAAAATATTCAGAGAGGAATTTTTCATTTTCAATGTCTGTGTATAAGAAAAAAAGAAAGTTCAGGCCACATATTTTGCAGATTAGAAATTTCTAATAACCTGGATTCTTGGTTTTGGAACATATAAAGGAAAATCAAGGGAGCTAACAGACATCTGCACAAGTGTTGTTTAATAGATGCTGTTATCTTAAAGAATTGACAGGAAAGTTTGAGAAGAAAAAATGGAACGCTAAACTACTCGCAAAAGAAAAAAATAATCAAGTCCCTAACAGAGAAGCCAAACAAGAGCACAAAACAATGTGCTCATATCTCCAAATAATTATATCACACTTTGTAATATATATGGAATGAGATTTATTGTTAGAGAGAGTGAGAATAATATTAGTAATAATATTCCCTTAAAGAAATAATGGAGAGAAGCAAGGTCTGTGTATATGGCACTCAAGCACGGGAATCTGAGGATCAGTTTAAAAAAATGGAAGGAAATAAATCTGGTTTGATTTATGCCAGCTTTTGTTTTTTTTATGTGTAGCCTGGGGAATATCATGATGATGTGCAGCGAGTCAGGGTGAAACGTGTATAAATAAATGTACTGTCAATTTGCAAGGGTGTTTTTTTTTTAAGTGCCCTTCTGTACATTCCACGCTGCACTGTGTTTCCTTATGGAGAAACAGCAGATGGCAAGAAAAGGTAGATTTGACATAGTGAGAAAAAACTCCAATTGCATGCTGGTTTTTTTCCTTCCTTCATACATCCTCTCTACTCTTTTTAAAAGAGGGAATAGTTGTCAATGATACTTGTTAATGTGCATTCTGATGCAACAAGGTCCTACTGGTCTGTGCTGAATCATGTCTGTGCTGGATCAGAGCATAGTTGCTCAGAAAATGACTGAAAAAACGAGCTGGTTTTGGAAGCAGGCAGCTCACCTGACAATTTAAACCAGTGGCTCAGTTTTCACACTTGCTAGGAATCTTAAGTCCTTCTGCTAAACCAAGAACTCCCTCTTCCAGGCGGACAAAAGAAAGCAAACCTCCAGGGATTCAGCTTTCTTATCTGTGTCTGTAAACCTTCTTCTTACTTCTCAGGAGTCCACCCCTCTTCATATTAGACTGCCAAGTTATTTTTGGTCCAGCATGTCTCAAGGAATCTTGCTGAGCTCCATTTGCAGACTTGTGTCTCAAGACTCGCCTCTTTGCAAAGGTCAGAGTTCTTGCCCTTCCGTAAACTTTTCTGGGCAGAGAGACTTACAGCATCTCCCTAGATCTCCCAGACTACAGAATGCAGGCCCTTTTATACCCTGCATGGTTGGTTAACAGTTTACAGTTCCCATATTTGCTGTTCAAGTTCTGGAATTCCATAGGTTTTTGCAGAGACCATGCTACAGAAACAAGCTGAATGCTGGACTATCTTGAAGGGCCAGCTCCCTTGGGGCAGCTTTGTTCATCTATAGGTCACCACAAATCCTCTAACTGATTTTAAAACAAAATTGCCAAAATAAAATGAATCCACTCACTTCTCCTTATGCCAAATGTAAATGAGGAGGGAATTTTAATGGCACAAATAGGAATTCATAAATGTCCATGCCAGTCTTGCCAGACCAAAATAAAAAAAGTCAGGTGAATGCATTAAAATTATGAGATTTCACAAAACACATATATGTTTGGTTCTTTTAATTCACCTTCTGGTTTTTGTGCGTTGCATCCAAGTTTTCTTTTGCAGCCACAAAGACTACAAACTTCTTTTTGTTGTTGTTGTAAAATGAAAACTAGGGTTTGTATGCAGAGCTGGGGCTCTAAGAATAAACACTCAATACTGTAAAATCATAAGACTTAGCAACACTGGCATGTTGATATTATTCTATAATTTGCTATGTGAGATACTAAATGTAAAATTATTTTAATGGCATATTATGATTTTTCAGTGTGGAATAATGCAGATTGCTAAAGTTAACCAAGATATTGAGCAACTAGCCAAACTGGCAGGTGGAAGACTATGCACCACAGATATCGAGCAGTTCAGAAAATATCTAAATTAGAAATTAGTTTCAAATTACCACTCCTAGAAGTACGTAAAGAGCATTCCAGTAAGTAATTAATTGGAACTTCACGACCTTAATATCTCTCTGAACATACACCCTTAACTTGAACTGAAATGGTCAAAATGAATTAATAAAATGAATTCATCTTCTGCTATCATAGTACAACTCATTCTTGCTATGTAGTTGTGGGTAACACACAAAACACCTGCTTTATCCTGGCTGAGGTAGTTATTGGCATCTACCCACTTGAAAGGAAAGCCTTAGCCAATTTTTCTTCCTATCTCCTATGTTAACAGTTTAAACTTAAACTGCCCTTTTATGACTAGGTGTGTTACATAACTGACAGACACAGATATCTGGGTTCTGTAAGCAAATCAAACTGTATATTATGAATAGTAATTAAATAAGTATCTACCCTAAAAATGTAGTAGTAACCACTGATTTTAATTCCCAAAGTCACTTATAGGTCATCATCATTCCAGGATAAACTGGATTTCCCTCTGTGAAAATAAGCATCTCTACTTTGGCTCATTGTTTCTTTTTTTTATAAATGTCTCATCTTTGCATTTGTATATCTCAACCTAGGAGGAGGAGATCATTATCCTGCGACAGCATTTGATTCCATTGACATTATTATCACTTACATTTCCTTCTGTCTTACACCTCTTGACTCTTTCACCATTTCCATGTTCGGAGAGGTATCTATCAAAGGAAGTTGGAAATTACCAGTGTCCCAATTTTGTTTTTCATCTGATTCATGAAGCACTTCTCATAATGTGAAAAGCAGTTCATGAATTGCTTGAGAGCCAGCAAAAGAATAGTAGTGCATCTATTTCCATATAAATAGACTCATTACTATGCAGGCAGGTGATAATTTATGAGACTGGATTCCCGTCTGCAAACAAGGGTCCTGTTGGCAGTGTCCTTCTGTTTATAGGCAGGAAAATGTGATTTCTAAGCTATTTAAAAATATATCTTTTAGATTGGTAAGGTGCACCTAACTTTGATCCGCAGCAAAAACACTGATTAGACTAGGAGTTTTCTGAAGATATCAAGAGGCATTTTAATATTAATGTTGTTCACCATCTCAAAAGCAGTAAAACAATATCACCTTGGAAGAGGTAAAATGCTACTTCATGGAACACTGAGACTCACATGAAGCCATAGGATAAAAATTATAGAGAGGGTGAATAGGGTAAATTTTTTGGAATGATGCAAATGTTTTAAAGAATTGGATCCAAGAATTATAAGAAATTTTCCCTTCTATGAAGTTGTAAAAAAATAAAACAAATACCCTTTGCCTGATCCCAGTTAAAATAGAAATGTTTACGAATCAAGATATGATCATCATTTTCCTCTCTCAGCCTCTTCATGCACGTTAAGCTTTTTTGTTTCACCCTCTATATTTCAGGTCATTATTGTTCCCACCCCACTAAGATGACTGAATCTCAAAATGTTTGGAGTTTGGGTCTGGTTTTGATAACTACTCAAGGACTCGGATAGCCACCTTTACTGGGGTCTCTAAACTCGGATCTTGCAAAACTAGGCCAGAAATTTCAGAGAAACAGAGTCTCATTACATTTCTAGTATTTCCCAATTCTGGTCAGGACAAAACCCCCACAAAAATCATGCTCAAGTATTTTGGCACTTCTGGCCAGAATCTGGAAGTTCAGAGATTTTTAGCTGGTGAAAGTACATACGGAGCCAATGAAGTCAATGGAGCTTCAACAATTTACTGCAGCTGAGGTTCCAACTCACTGTAGACAATTTGGCCAATGATTAATCAAAAATCCACCATTAAAAAAATCATTCATAAGGGGACACTGTGTTCAATTCTAGGAAATTAGCAACCATTCAGGGAAGGGAAGGTTAGTTTTGTTTCAATTTTTTAAAAGTATTCATTTGGTCCCAGCCTCCTACATACAATGAAGAAAATACTTCTCCAAATTCTACACCATAATTGCATATCCCTTCAAGTAGATCTCTAAATGGGAAAAGAGAACTCCTTAGAATGCAATGGAAATATTCTTTGTTTTATCAACTTCTCCATGCATAACTATTTATAAATGTAATTGCTGTGAGAGGACCAAGTATGGTAAAGCTGATAGCATTTAGATAGTTCATTGTGTGAGTGTATGTGTTTTTTAATTCTGAATTTAATTCTAATTTAAATTAGGTTCCAAGCAGATGGAGAAAATCTGAGTTATGTAGGATGAGTAAAACATTAAGAGACAACTAAGAACACTACAAGCACTGGCATTATTGGGCTCAGAATGTAGGAAGGTGGATACCCTACCTTATCATTTTTATATCCTCATGTAAATAGGAAGAAAGGGATTTATATAGCTGAAATGAAATCACTAATTGGTGTAGACAAGTAATTCCAGTTCTCTTTATTACTACATCTCTCTAGTGTGAAATATTCTTTGTTAATGATCAACATAAACATAATTATCAGCATAAATTCTTTTAGGATAACTAAAATACCCATTGGTTTTACAACTGAATTAGGAGGTAATTATTAAACCCTGTATTGAAGTTATGTCAACGATTTAGGGATCCTCAGATTAAGCTGTTGGAGAAGAGTAAAATATTTTATTACAGAAATACAATCTTGAACTAACTGATGTCTTTTCCAGAATAATTTTACTTCTACCTCCTCTGCAGCTAACAGGAAGAAAAAAGCTGCTTATTCATCATTTAGTTGTCAACATGGATTGGGCCTTCCATTTTGGCTCAGTAGAATTTTACACTCCCGTTAATTCACAGTGAAGCTTTAAAGAAACCACCGATGTTTCAGGGTGGCAGGGAAGGCTGAAGGTGGGTGTCACCATCCTTATCTCTCACAGCATATTCTAGAAGAGCCTGATCTGGTTCCCACTGAAGTAGAGTAGAAAGACAAGCATTGACTTCAACGGGAATTGGATCAGGGAGTGTGTACACTACATAAAGGCAATCCCTATAATGCAATCCCTTTGGTTAGCAGTTAACCAAAGGCTAACTAAAGGGGTTACATCCTCTTGGGGTTACATTGACTGAAGCACCTCTTTTGAAAGGCTCTAACTTCTGCAGGGACTAAAATTCCTGATTATTCAAACCCAGAGTTTATGAAGGCATTGGCCTACCTGTAATCATTCTAAAAGTCAGGATTCTACCAAGTATACAACTGGGGTGTAAATTAAAACTGAGCCTCTTTTTTTCAGCTGTTACACTGACTCTACCCTTTCTACTCACTATCAATTTCCTCTCTATTAATCCTTAGCTTTTAACATTATTCACTTTCCCACTTAAAAAATGGTTGACTCAAATGTTAATGCCAAACAAATGTATATGATTATGTATTCAGTTATACGTAGCCTATCGTAGCAGCTAAAGGGTATTCACTGTAAGCCTCCCTGTTCATAGTATGACTCCTTACCGTGCACTGAAAAGAAAACTACATTCTGTTTTCAGAGTTTTCAGTCTGAAATTTCAAAAGGTAAAAACACCTTCTCTCTATGTATGTAAACTATGAAATATTTGAACCGCCTTGCTAGAAAAACAGTATTATGATATGGGCATAATGAGAGATGAACATAAACCAGTTTTAAATTCTGCTTTGTTAATAGCTTCATAATAATAATAGTTAATCAATAGGAAGAAAACTTTAATGTTTAAAATACTTAACTTTTTTTGCAATTAACAACACTTATTTGTTAAGCATTAAAATCTGATATTAAATTAGGGTACAAAAATTTTAGAATCCTTAATATTTGTTTCCCACAGGGCCACTATCTCTAGTGATGTCACTTTTCAGTGAAAGGGGCACAGTAAGAAATGGCAGTTGCAGCTGAATATTTTTTTGTTTTAAACTATGTCCTGATGAAGGATTATTACTTTGTAACTTTCAGTTTTCAGGGCACAGGAAAATAAGCAAACTTCTTTTTAGGGTAACTGTTTTCTTATTAACATGGCCTCCATCACCACAATATCTGTGCACCTCATAATCTTTAATAGATTTATTCTTACAACTGCCCTGTGAGGTACAGCAAGAATCTTATCTCATTGTACAAATTATTGAGTTCTCTCTTTTGATACTTATGACCTCCCATCATCATATCTGAATGTCTCACCATCAGTAATGAATGTACCCTCAACAACACCCCTAAGAGTGTTATTAATATTTCACAGATGGGGAGGTACAGAGAGACTAAATTTCTTGCCCAAGGTCACAGTGGATCAGCAACCTCTGGCACACTGCCTGAGAGGGTAAGTCCCTGGTGGGCGGGCCAATTTGTTTGCCTGCCATGTTTTCAAGTTCAGCTGATCGCGGCTCCCACTGGCTGTGGTTCATCTCTCCAGGCCAATGGGGACTGAAGGAAGTGGCAGACAGCATATCCCTCGGCCCCATGGGGGAAAACTGTGGCAAGTGGGAGCTATGATCAGCCAAACCTATGGACGCAGCAGATAAAAAAAAATGGCTTGGCCCATCAGGGGTCTTATTCTTGTGGGCCGTGGGCCAAATATTTTCAATCCCTGCACTAAACCATTCTTCTTCTCCATTCTGATCCTGCAATGAGCTCCCCATCAGCTCCCTGCTTTCCTAAGTTCCCTGTTTAGAAGCTGCCCAGCAGTCTATCAATTGCCGGCAGTTCAGCTGTCCCTCCCCACACTGCCATATGCTGCTCCTGCCCTCTGCCTTGGAGCAGCTCCCTGAGACTCCTGCTTGCTGGGTGGGGGGAGGGAATAAGAAGGGGGTGTCCCCCTCCCCCTTGGTCCTGTACCCCACTTACCCCATCTTCCATAGAGCAGGGAGGACACACGACAGGACTCAGGACGGAGGAAACTTGCTGGAAGCAAGCTGATCTAATTAACAAAGCAGTGTACTTAAGAGTAGGGTCAGCATAGTTAAAGGGGAAATGCGCTCTCTCACACATACACCATGTGAGGGGAAATTGGATTCACTTAATATTGTTTTTCATAACTACATTAAGTGAGCTGTTACTGTACTACTAGTCCTATTTTACAGGTGAGTAAGATGAGGCACTAAAGATAAGTGATTTCACAAAGACCACATACACAGTCAGCAGCAGGAACCAGTAGTGCTGAGACCCAATATGCTGCACACACTAGACAATATATTTCAAACAATTGAGATATAGACAATTCCCCCTCCTGTATAATCCTCCATCACTTGCTGTCATTTTACTTGATATACACTATCCACCCAACCTTAATTTTGCTGTCTTTGTTCTTTAATGGAAATAAGTATTCTGTTTTACTAAATACTTATATACCTCTACCCCTTATTATTGCAATGTCTGAACACCTCCACAGTAGTTACATCATCTTTTACTAAACGTGAAGTAAAGATTTCCAAAGGAATGTAAATCCCAGGTCACACTGATTTATGCCAATTCTATACATTGCCTGTAGTGTGATGTTTTGGTGGAGAAAAAATTGATTAATAGAACTTGAATTACAGATTGGTGATATGAAGTGTGTTGATTATATGATGTTCTGAGTTAATATAAGTATATGTAGGCTGTGCACATTTGTACTTTCAACTATGTTAACAATACTGAGTAGCACCTAACATACTACCTTACTCACTGTACAAAAACATCATATATTTTAATGTTATACAGCATAATGGATCCCTTGAATAGGGAATTGCATTTTATAATCTCTTGGTTACTTATTATTTTAATATTTCCATAGTTATAGTCAACCAGCACTAATGGAGCTTTTACACAAGGGTGACTCACAAACCTAGAAGTTTGTGAAGGAGAGAACAAACAGTTAATCTGTCTATCCATGAAACATTAACTCTCTGAACACACATATTCCAATATAGACAAGTGCCATTGTTGGGTTTCAGTAAACCAGGCTATTTTCTAAAGAAAACTGGGTCATCATCTTTCTGTAATGTTTAGCATGGATTCAAACTATACCTCACTGGTCAGTCTGTCAATGATGCTGTTCAATGGAGGAGCAACAAAGTACTTAGTAATGTGTTTTGTTGCTCAATTAGGAGATGCTGGGAAATACAAACCCCTAAACCTCTGCCATACCATCTGTAATTAAACACTTTAGTATAGATAAGTACCAGAAATAACAGGACCTGCAGAATTATTGTAGCTGGGCACATGCTGTTAAGTAAAAAAAGAAAAGAATGTATTTGTGAGGCATGAGAGCCTTTGGCTACCTATCTTGAAATTATTTGTTTGTAGATGTCTGCTACAAATATTGTGATCCAGTTGTGCCACAATAGAGGTAGTCATGCATGTGATAGGAAAAGGCAAATTCCCACTAGTGAGACTGGGGAGGATATGTGAATGGTGGCATTTATTTGTTTGTTCATGTTTTTACAACAGTCTCCTGTTTTTTGGGTGCTCTGGAGTCATCCTAAAACACACAAGCATCTTGCACAGTATCTTGGCAAGCTTTGAAGCAGCATGTACTTTAAAGGGGGGTAGTAGTTTAGGAGAAAGAATATTTTTTGTTTCTCTGAAGAAAACTTACTGGCATTTGATTATAAATTGTTATATTATTCCACCCAGAAAAGGCTGGTGTTGACTTACTGATTTATGTATCAGTTAAGCACCTTCTTACTGTTTGGGAACTGTGCTGTTTGATCATTCAGTATCAGGAGCAGTAAAAGCTAAAAAGCTGCTACTTACCCTCAGTGATCTTCCTGCAGTTTGAAGCTTCATATAATGGAGGCTAAGTCACATGATGGGGATCTTTATACCTGAGAGGGTTGTGTGAATTTTGACCTTAAGTGCATATAACTTTCTGGAGAAGCCTCCTGCTTTCACATGTGCAGGGTTAAGCCTCAGTAGCAACTAAAATGTTTTTGGAACATTTTGATTAATCTGAATATATATAAGATTAAAAGACAGATGGCTTTTAATATGTTTGTAGCTTCCAGTGCTGTCTCTCCCCTTACCTCTAACAAAGGTAGACACCAGCGTGACATGAAACATACTAACATTGATTCAGTAAGAAGCATTTCTTATCAGAAATGAAAACAAACAAAAAGAAAGGGAATTACTTGAAAATTACACCTAATTCTTGGTCAGTGAAGCCAAAGAGGGGAAAATACAGCAATAGGAATATTTTCATCACTGAGCTCTGAACTGGACTCTCCTCACATTTCAAAAGTGAAAGGATATTCTAGGACCTGGGTTAAATGGTTACCTCTGCATCCTCTTCCAGAAAGTGGTGCAGGAGGGGAGGGGGTGGTCTTACACATCTATTTACATAGGCAGTGATCAAAGAACAATTTTGGCAAATGAACATTTCTTGCAGAATTGGGAATAGCACCATTTTTGTAAATATGAGACACCAAAGGCAGATGAAAAAGCATGCTTTAATAAGGGTCTAAAGACCAAGGAAGTTACCGGGAGTTTTTACAATGATTTCATTTGGCTTCAGAACAGGGTCTAAGAGCAAAGCATTATTAGCTACCTGTTTTTGGATAAAGCACAGAAGGCCTGATTCTCCTCTCACTTATCCTAATTAACATGAGTGTAACCTCCATTGCCAATGAGTTAATGGAATCACAGTGGGGTCATGAAAGCTGAGGCAGACTCAGAATAGGGGAGATATTTCTGGGGAATCTGTGGCTAATGTGTCAGTCATTGATCTTGACAATAAAAGACATAGGTCTATCCTGCTATTTGCTATGATTTTTAAGCACTAGTTACCAACATTCAGATTAAATGCAAACTGTGCGGTGCATGGTCCAGTGGTTAGGGATTTGGGAACACTCAGGTTCTATTCCCTGTTCTAGTACAGAGTTCCTTTGTGATTGTGGGCAAGTCACTTAGATTCAGACCTACAAAGGCACTGCTGCAATCTACAAAACCTCCTCTTGACTGGTTCCTATGTTTCTCCCTTGGGCATAAATATTGCTTCCTTACTCTAGTTATCCAGCTGCCTATCTCACACCTAAATTTCATGTGATCTTCAAACCAGGGGAAGACAGATATGTCTATCTTCCCCATAGCATCCAATCCAGTAGGCATATTTAGACATACCCTAAATGCCACATAAAACAGCCATGAGTGGAGATGCCTTCCTTATGACCTTTAACCCAGTGGTTAAGAAACTCACACAGGACATTAGAGACCACATTCAATTTCACTCGGTGTCTGAAGAGAAGTTTTCCATCTTTCAAATGAATACCCCAACCAATTGGACTATGGAATTTTCACAAGAAACAACTCAGGTGCCTAAGCCTTCTGACTCCAGAAGAGGGGATCACAAGCAGCTATAGGGGCCTCCCTGGGGTTTAGGTGCCTAACTCAGTGAGGGGGCAGGGATTAGGATGCAGTTCTTTCATCAGAATTTCCTAGTGGCTAGCTTAGGCAGCTTCCTACCTATCATGCTGGCTTTTATGGATCCCACGCTCAGGCTCCTATCTCACCCCATGAATTCTAGAAGGAGCCTAACAACTAACTCAGACCTGGTGGATTCCATTGTTTTTTCCAGTGATTTTCTAGGTACCTAAAAATAAGGCACTCAGCTACTAGGAGGATGGACAACATGTCTACCGGAGACAGACAGACATTGGTCGCCAAGTTAGCTGTTTAGGGCCAGCTTTTGCAACTTGAACTGTAATTTACTGCAATACTGTACCATTATTAAGTAAATGGCTATTCATAAGTGTGTGTGTGTTCAAAAGACAACAAAAAATGTCTATTACCTAAGACTGCAGACTAATAGCTTAAAAATTAAACAAGTAAAAAGATAGTTTTACGAATGTTTAAGGCTTGATGCATCTCACAAGGAGAATTCTACCTCAGCCTTATACACTTTACAGCATTTCTTTGATATCTTATTCTTCTAACACATTTTTCTCTTGCCTTGAAGACACTGCAGTAAATCATGAATGAGACAGTTGTTAATTTTGACAATTTCCTTTCTTCAAGGAGCAACTTAGGTTGAAGTCAGTTTTCCTTGTCTTTTTTACTGTGCCATTCACTCAGAGCGAACCTCTGCTGATGAGTTCCTGCTTGTCTCATCTTGTTGTAGCCTTGATGCTAAACATCTTTATATTCATGTTTTCATGTCTCCTCAATTTAAATACTCATTTTCTTTCCTGTGGGTTAATGTCTTATCCATTATCCAGTTGTGTTGATGCTTGTTTTATTGTGATGACTGTGTTAGTTTACACATAATCTGAGGTAAAGCAGAAAAAATAGAGATAATTGAGTACTTGCTGTTGTCATACTTTAAAAAGAGAGACGGGAATTCAATCAGTGCTTGTGAAAGTGCCATATTGAAAAGCATTAACCAAGTCCTCTTTATACAGAGCAAATACAGTAATAGCTGCTGTGGATTAGACCTCCACCAATGTGCCTCACCTTTAACCAGTAGAGCTTTGTTCCCTTGTGTCTGTCTAGTGATTGATGCAAAAGATGTTTTCCTTCCTTGCTTACATCTTCCAAAGTTCAATGACTTTGTTTCAAGAGGTAGATTGATTGCATGTTTTTCCCTCCTCCAGTGGGCTTCCCATCTCCCTTTTGATTTCTATGTAAATGGGACTTCCATTGTTTTTTGTAACACCTTGCTTAGTTTCATCAGAGACAAATAGATAGCTGTCTTCTCTTCCGTCTAGGAAGAAATCTGTTTCTCCCCATTTGGTCACAGACTTAAAAGCATAATATCACTACATGCCTGTCACGGGGTTGACACTCGCCCCTGCGGTGCCTCCTGCTGGTCGTCTGGGGAATCAGCTCATTTAGCGTCCAGAGCGCCCTCCGCAGGTTGATGCCCCACTCCTTTGGTGGCCCCGTGTCCCTCCCAGACCCCGGTGCCCTCCAACTGTGGGTGCTGCACCCCTGCAGTACCCCCTTTGGTGTGAGGGTCTCCCCTCCCCAGGGGAACCCTCTACCCCCTATCCCCACCTCGCCTCAGAGTGTGCCACTGTCAGTCACCACTTGCCCCCGCTCACTGCGGCGGACTGCAGTATCATGGCTTCTCATCACAGGCAAGGAGGGTTGGCCTGCTGTCGCTATCTCCAGCCCTGGGCTGTCCCCTGCAACCCTGGTACTCCTGGGCCGGTCCTTGTGTCAGGCCCGGAGGCCTGGGGCTCTCGGCTAGAGCCTACCCAGCTCACTCTGCCCTGCCTCAGCTCTGCCCTAACCCAGGTACCTGGCTCGAGCTCCTGCAGTCAAGCCTGTCTCCCTCTGAATACAGAGGAGACTGTTTCCTCTAGGGCCCTGCCTCCCAGCCTTTATACAGGCCTGTGTTTGGGGCGTGGCCACCCAGCTGGGCCTAATGCCCAATCAGGCCTGAAAAGCCTGCTGGCTCCCAGCCTTAACCCCCTCCTTGGGCTATTTCAAATCCCTCTTTGGGCTTTTCCGAGCCCCTTCCAGTAGGGGGCGGGTGGTCACCCCGCCACAATGCCTCTATTACCTCACATAGTGTTAATACATATTTTTCACAGCGATTTTATCACCAATGTCTCATTAGCATTCAGAAAAGTCCTCATTTTCTACACTTTTATAATGCAGTAACACTGTATACCTTGACATTTCAGGTAATTCCTTAACATTCAGACCCCCTATCTTTATAGACCAGTAAACCTTTGAAATGTATTCCTCTGTGAGTTATCCCACAAAGTATAGTTTATTCAAGATGTGTGGAAGGTTCCATGGAGTCTGGTAGTGAAGAAAGCTCCATGCTCTTTCTTTCCCAATTTGTGTTTGCTGAAATGCAAATTGGTCTATTTTCTTCCATCCCCACCCTCTGCTGTCTTGATGGGTCTGTTTACTGGTTATATGTAATTTGTAAAAAAAAAAAAAAAAAAAAAAAAAAAACAACCCTGTAATTAAGTAAAGCTACATTCCTTTGTTTAGGAAAGGTTTATTTAACAACTCTTGCTGACACATCTGGTTTACACACACTTTAGTCATATTTCCAGCATATATTCCTAATTCTTAATACACATCATATCAGACACTATTAGTGATCAGGAATTCTTAGTTTTCAATTACCTCACAAGACACATTTTGTACAAAGATTATTACAGGTGTGTGTAGGGTCTGAATAAAGGGTGCTCAGTGTCCAATGGGATAGAACATATAGACTTATATCAAAATGCTTACAGAGAAACTATCAAGCACACAGCAATGGACTAAAAATATATTAATATTCTAAGATGCAAGAAGTTTTACTCAGTTATTTTCTCAATAATTAAGTCTCCGGCTACAAGGCAGAAGAAATTGTGTGTATACTATCAATAATGTAATCAATTACAATGAACAGTTGCACTGCAGTAGATTAGAATTTATTTCAGGATCTACTGCTAATTAACAGCCAAAACTACAATTAGTCAGTGCAGCTCAGTGGAATTCATTGCATTTATGTTGGGGGCAGAGGTGAAACTGCCACATGGGTTTAGATGTGGGGGCTGTGGAGCCGTGTCCATGGCAATAATCAGAAATACAAATTAATTCAGTCATTAATTTCTCTTTCTAAACCAATTGCTCTCTTGTTTGTGTTCTACCTGATTTTTATCACTTATCAGCTGTTTTTAACAAACACTTCCATTTTATAAACTCATAAATCTTTTTTTCTTGTTTTCTTTATTCTGATTGCTATTTTTTAAAGTACTTAAGCAATAAAGGAAATTTTGTTTTCAGTGTGCCTCTGAGCAGCATCGGGCCATTCACTGAACCTGGTTCTTTATTTAAAATGGTATTCATTTATGTTCCTCTCAAAATACGAGCTCTCTCTTGTCTTGCTTCTATGGTGCAGTTATGGTCTTTTTAGTCTGTTACTAGATATTGGGTTATCTTCAATATGTCTCCACTCAAGATGCCTTGTAAAAATCAACATTGTGTTGTAGCTGTGTAAATTGTCTGTGACATTCTATATCGCATTTGCTAAATTTTCTGGACAAAAGCAACCTTTTGCTATTTTGTCCTGAGAGTTTATTTTCTTTTATTAAAATAAGATGTGCTATCTTGAGTCATAGATGAATACCAACTTCAATTCCAAACAATTTTTTTCTTGCCATGAAAAAGGAAAAGCATTTTAAGATTCTTGCATGGATCTTTATATCTTAATCAGTGTAAATGCTAGAACAGACAGAAGGATTTTATGTTTTCACAGTAATCCTTATCTCCGAACTCTAAGAAGACCGTCTTTCTTTCCCCAATCAGAGAAAATGCATTAAGCATTTCAGTGATAGTGCTAGAGACACAAAGTCATGGGTTATTATAAGGGAAAATAAGAGATGCAGTGTAATTAAGTGAAACATGGTGTTATGTTGCAGTTATTGATATAAACAGAAAAGAAAAAGATTGGGAACAGATGTCTATTTTTTCCAGGTTGGCTTCCCAGGTTTTGTTTGCATATGTACATCAGTCCTGGAACGAAGGTTGTCAAGCAGCATGGAGGCCTTCCCTTCTTTCAGGAATCTCAGCCCAATACCAATGCCTAGATCCCAGGGTGCTATTCCACCTCAAGAAGCTACTCCAATCACCAAGACAGAATTTACACCAAGGCAGAGATCAAACTCTTGCTTCTTGCAGAAAAAACTAACAACGTAGGACAGCATGTCTTCTCAAGACTATACATTTATTCACATGCTAAAACAAAAAACTTTGAAGACACGTAGTACTGCAATCGGTGTTACCTGGCACAGTCCTTTTCTGTCAGCAATACAATATTTAACTTCATAAGCCAGTTTCTGATGTTAAATTATTCTGTTAAATTATCCTGGATCAAACAAACATGATATGAAGTGATACTGCAGTGACTTAAACTACTCATCAGTGAGCAGTTCACTTTACATAGCATTTTAAATCCCTGTTAATGAACAACAAACAGCTTTGATTCCAACAAGGAAATAAATATATACCATGATGAACAAGAGTAATCTGTAGTAGTCAGCAAAGCCAAACTTTCATTACACTCCTGCATGTGTGCTTTTCTTCCCTATATAGGAACCAGCAGAGATAGATGAATACTAAAACAAAAGAAATGTGAATAATTGTTTAATTTAAATCATAGAACCACAGAAATGTAGGACTGGAAGGGATCAGAGAAATCATCAAGTAAGGCTCCCTGTGCTGAGGCAGGACCAGTAACCCTGAGCTATCTGTAACCGGTGTTTCTCCAACCAGTTCTTAAAAGCCTCCAATGATGGGGATTCCACAACCTTCCTTGGTAAAGTATTCCAGAGCTTAACTACCCTTATAATTGGTAAGTTTTCCCTAATATCTAACTTAAGTCTTCCTCAGATTAGGCCCATTATTTCTTGTTCTACCTTCAGTGGATATGGAGAACAATTGAACGCCATCCTCTTCATAGCAGCCCTTAACTTATTGGAGGATTGTTATCAGGGTCCCTCTCCAGTCTTCTTTTTTCAACACTAAACTAGCCCTTTCTCTTAACCTTCCCCTAAATGCTCATGTTTATAAAACCTTTTATCATTTTTGTTCTTCTCTTCTGGTCTCCCTGCAATTTGTCCACAACTTTCCTGAAGTGTGGTTCCCAGTACTGGACACAGCACTCTAGCTGAGATCTCAAAAGCATGGAGTAGAGTGGAACAGTTACCTCCCATGTCTTACATACCACACTACTGTTAATACATCCCAGCATGATATTAGCCTTTTTTACAGCTTCACCACACTGTTGATTCATATCAATTTGTGATTCACTATAACCTCCAGCTCCTCTTCAGCAGTACTACCATTTAGCCAGTTATTCCACAACTTATACTTCACTTGATTATTCCTTCCTAAGGGAAGTACTTTGCACTTGACTTCATTCATTCAAAATTTCATCTTGTAGGTTTCAGACCAATTCTCCAATTTGTCAAGATTGGTTTGAATTCTAATCCTGTCCTCCAAAGTGCTGGCAACCTCTCCAATCTTAGGGCAGGTCTACACTATCCACTGGATCGGTGGATAACAATCAATCTTTCAGGGGTCAATTTATTGTGTCTAGTCTAGATGCAATAAATGGATCCCGAGCACTCTCCCGTCGACTCTGGTACTCCACTGCCGTGAGAGGTGCAGGTGGAGTTGACAGGGGAATGGCAGCAGTCAACTCAGTGCCGTGAAGACGCCGCGATAAGTCAACCTACATATGTCGACTTCAGCTACGCCATAGCTGAAGTTGCGTATCTTAGGTAAGTGTAATTCCTGACTCACATCTCAAAGCCAGCACGAGCAGAATAGTGTGATTACATGGCCATATCATAGTAAGAACCATCATCCAAGATAAAACACAGTAAATAAAAAGGTGAAAGACAGATTCAATATCACTTTTCACTAACTCGGCACCATTCCTATGGGTTTCGCTAGGCGCCCAGTCTCAGGGTTAATAGTATCAGTGAGCTCTAAGGAAAGAAAAATGGCACATTGTACTAGGGAGATTGTGGAGACCACAATCCAATGGGAAATCCTAAAGGGAGGAAAAAGGAGTGATCAAAAGCAGTCAGCATTATGACCAGCAATCAGTTCTTGCTGAACTTATTCGACAACAGCAGGACATGTCCAGTATTATTCATAATATTAACTCTGAGGGCCTTATATGACACCCTGCATCCTTCCTGGAAATCTTTTCAGAGATACAATTAGCAGCTTCTGTCTAGCCACAGTAAACAACAAATCCCAACCTACATTAAGTCTGAGAGGGGAGAAATAAACAGGAGGAGGCATTTGCTCAGATTAAACCATGCTATTTCTTTCTTTCTAAAATACTGATCACCCTTATCTCTTCCTAAGGAATCCTTCCTTGCCTTCTCAGAACACCTTGTGCTGACCAGCACATTTGGTAAATGTATGCCCAGCTATGCAGGAAACAGACTAAGTGCATGTACCAATATGAAGGACCCAGCAAGCCTGACCTTGGACTTCTGCACAAAGTCATTAAAACATCCATAGGGACATCACTGTGGTTACTAGTGTGAGTGACTGTTAGGGGCTCGGGGATGATTTGGCACATTTGGAAGTTGTCAACTGCCCTAATCACCCAACCTAAGGCTGGCACTGGAGGGATCCATAATCTGAAAGGAAGTAAAGTCAGCTGCTTAAAAATAATACATTTGTCTCCAGATATCTCACAGTGGTTTAGGTAATTGCTTAGGTCAGGGTTCACTGTACATTTCTCCCCATCCACTCCATTTCAGCCTACAATTTTTTGATTAAAAATAATTTCCATTTGGTCTTACTCACCATATTTTACCATTTTCGCTAAACAATAATGTTCTATAATGGTCACACCAAAAAGTGATGCAACCTTATGAGACCTACAATAGAAGCTATTAGGACTTCCGAAAACTAATATAAATCCGATAGGCTGAAAATCAGCTTTTAATAATTTTCTTTGCTACTCATAAATGTCTTTCAAACACTTGTCTTTAAATTCTAAAGGTTCAGCTTGAAAGGATGTTGTAGGCCCATGGCTAGTAAAAGCAGTTTAACATTTATTTTGGAGATGAGAAGCAGAGTAGGCTTCTTATCTACTGTGTTTAGACACAGTAAGAAACATAATAAAAAGTTAGCTGGAACAATGTACGGTCCTTGGATTTGAGTTTAAATCTGAAAATGGAAAGCTGGCCAAAGCTTGGATTAGTGCTCTGACTGAAGCCTAATTGGGCTCTAATCCTTTGTCATGGTGGGAGTCAGGAAAATTACAGAGCACCAATGACAGTGTTCCTAAACCCAAATGACTTTAGAGGCTTCTCAAAAGTCATGAGATGACCAGTATTTCAACATAATTCCATCAATGTTATCATTAATTTGTCTGTAAAAATGAGTTTTGTAAAATCTTGATATAATGACAAATAGAAAAAAAAATGCTAAGGATTAAGGGAAGAACTTTTCATTGACTAGCTTTGTTATGAACTTCCCTTTATTTCTATATGTGCATCTTGAACATATCCAGTAATTTTGCCAGAGTATTTAAGCCAAATTCTATTCTCAGTTACACCTTCAGTGGAGTGTGTCTGGATGATCACTGTTGTAATCCAGTGCCTCTGGATGAATACTGATGTAATCATCTCCTTGATGAAGGATCCCCTGCTATCTCTCCCTTTACATCCTTCAGTGTCACTGCATTTCTAGCTGAAAAAGGGCTGGCATGCTGTTTTCAAAGCCATTCTTGAATTCATCAAAATGATCACAAGACAGTGACACAAAGCATTTCTTTCCCCTGCACGGGCAGAGTGCATTTTCTTGATAGGCCTCTACAAGGCCTTTGGCAGTCTAAACATGAATGGTCAAACTCAAACCCAAGTCTGGGTCCTTCACATAGAACAATGCACTAGGAATGTATTTATGGCAATGGTAACAGTGGAAACTTGAACTTCTCTTGCACGTTGGAAGTGTCTCACATTGGAAGTGTTGTGTCTCAGCCCTTACATTCCCTGATTTAGGATAATCTAAAGAGAAGATTCAAAGGATTAGTGTTCCTTTTCCAGTAGTCTATCTCAGCAATTCTGAAGCAGATTAAACATAAACAAAACATGAAATGACACAAGCAAATTTGCAGCACATGTAATCTTTTGGCCAAACTATAATTTTCTGTTGAACATTACAACTATCCTGATATAAAAAAACTCAACTCATTTTATGTCTGTATACACTCTATATGGAAAGATTTACACAAGCAATAACATCAAGGCTCTCTGCCCAACAAGTCAGTCAACAGTGATGAGATTAAGACTACCATAAAAGACTCAATTTAATCTCATACTTCAATGTTTATCTGGTTTAATATTTAACTATTGGTCCTTCTCCGCCTCCATGTTGATAGGAAATTACTTTCTTTTCTACTCCCAGCTCCTCTCTGTAGAATTTTGTATTCTGTTTAATAGGTAGGAAAATATCTGAACTGCTATTTTCCATCATTTAAATGAACAGAATGTCAGGTGTCCCAAAATCTTTGTTGAGTATCAGCTAATTCTTTATCATTTATAATCATATAGCTTTTTTATATTGCCAAATCTAGGCCACATCATCATCACTACACATAAAGAAAAGTCTAGCAACAGTATTCTGTGAATGTCTGCCCACGAAGAAAATAAAATGCTGAAATCTCAAGTTTAACAAGAAGGTTTTTTTCCTTTAAGATGACACCACATTAGTCCTCAAATTCACACTGACAACTCAAATATATATTGTATTTATAATGCAATAGTGGGTTTTGTAATGTAAGTCCTTTTAATTTATTGTCCTTACTATAGTAGTTTGAATTCATGACAATGTCCTCCTATGTCAATGCTCTTATGACAGTATAATTGTTAGATGGAGGTTAAAAAGATATTTAGATCACTAACGTGAAATAGAAAAATTTTGGTTGTGACTATAAGCCAATATACTTATAGTTCAGCCTTTATTATTCCAGAAATTATTGGACTATTTCCTCAAATAATGTAAATTGGCATTGATTTATTTCCTTCAAGGATCTATGGAACATGCATAAGATGAGTATCTGGTCTATTGATGGCACAAGGAAGACACAGCAAATGAAAATAATAATGCTGGTATTTAAAACCAGCAGCATTTTACAACTTGATTAGAATGGGAATGAGATTAGACATCTCCCCTTTAGTCTTATCACTGGGTATTGTAGCTTAAAATCTGGTAATTTATTTGCATTTATCACAGCTGTCAAATACAACTTTTAAAAGAAGGCATAAGATCACATTTCATAAGATTATAACTCCTCTATAGTGACACCCTAATGTGTCATGGGGCAAGTATGAGATGAACAGTAGGAGGCTCAGTACTGTAGTTAGAGTTTAATGGATGTCATTCAGCTTTTAATCTTGGTCTTTTCACAGTTTGCTTAGTGGATGACAAGGAAGGGAATATGGGCTGAACAAAAATCTTTTGTTTTCCCATGTTGATGATGAGCAGTGTGTCAAAATGGAAACATTACTTATTTGAAGCTACCTAAATATAGCTAATATTCTGTAAGAGTTTGTCTTCCCAGATTTTACTGTTATATTGCAAAGATAACAAATAATTTAGGTCCAGATTCATGAAATCACTTAAGTATGTACTTAAAGCTAAACATGCACTTAAGTGCAATTCCAACATAGGGCTTTTCTCCTGAATCAGAGTATTAGTTTGTATGTGCCTTGGTTAGCTATACTAAGTTGAATATCATAGATAACTATTATGATTTTTGGATATTTTTACCACTAGCAGTTAATTCGGGTCTATCCAATGGATAAAATTACATGATTCTTTTAGTGCAGTGCATTGACATATCTTGCAGGAGTTTATAGCTTCAGGGTTCCATTTTCCCAAGTTGAGCAACAGAATCTCCCTGAGAAAAAACAGAACTTATTTCTCATGGTTTTGCTCCATATTTTGGAATGGCTTCTAAGAAAACATGCTTAGAACATAAGTCCTTGCCTTTCCAGATGATAACAGAGAGCAAGAGACAGGCTGACATTAATGTGGTCACATTTATATGTAGATTCCTCCATGTTTCTCAAGAGGATATATGATTTTTGTGTGTTCTTGTTGGTAATAAATTTTGCAGCTGCTGAGAGCAGGATTACTGTAAATGATTTATACTGAATTCAAATGACTATTTAAAAAGCTGATCATTTCTATTTCTCATTAAATTGAAGGAACACTGAATTCAAGATGGCTGTGTCAGCCCCTGAATGCGATGGAAGTTTGGGACTGGGAATACTGAGGACCAGGAACTCTTACCCAAGAACTTGAACACAACTACAATGAAATAAAACTAGAGCAGTCACATACAGTAACTTCTCCTAATGCAGCCTGAACTGCCACAAGCAGAGCTTTCCTTTCTGACAAGAGCTCTGCTTTGCCCACTGGGCTTTTCCTGACGCTCTAACAGTTTATCCAATAAAGACCAGTTGCCTCCTCTCACCTTCACTAATCTCTCTATCCCACCTCATGATTAAACTGCAGGAGGGTCACTTTCAAAAGCACAAATGGAAGTTAAACTGCCAAGGACTTTCACAAATGGCAGCTAAGTGTCGCCTTTCAGTGGAAGGTGGCTGCCCAGCTGTGTTTGTGCCTTTGAAAATATCCTCCAAGTAAAGTTATATGTACATCTGTACTATGGATGTACTACCAAATTACTGCTTTGTTAATTTCACCACTGAAAAAGCACTATTGAACACCCAGTATTCTTGCACATTTGAATAATCATGTAAATCACTAGTCTCTTCACAGCTTTTGTATATATTTAACTCTGAAAATGCATTAAGCAAGAAAATGACCAGCACTCAAACACCTAAATTAACTTTGTTTTCCAATTACTACATTTAAATTCACTTTCTATTTTCTCCTTATGGTCTTATAGTCAAGTTCATTTCAGGGTAGAATTGGAATACTTTTTGTTGTTGTTGTTGTTGTTGTTGTTGTTGAAATTAAATTACATTCTAATCCCATCTGAGTTGGAGTCCAAGATTAGATCTGATGTTTTTTAAGAAGCCTCATTATAAAGGCTGTATCACTGTAGGAAAAAGAAACAAAACAAAACACAACAAAACAGAAGTGTGATCAGGGTTCATAGATCATTCACTAAATAGGGGAAATTAAGCTGGTTAAAATTCTGCTGTATTTCAAAAGGGGGTGGGGGAGAGCAGGGAAAGTAGCTCTGTTGTGATTCAACCCTCCTTTTCTCTGTCTGAACAATTATAAAATGCAAATATTTATACATTAATGCATATTGCAATCATCTCCCTTATTTTCCAAACAAATGTTACAATTTAGGAGTGAGGTTTAGCAACAGTTCCTGTCATGGAGTAGGCAGTGCTTTTTTTCTCTGGTGCACAAACAGCATTTAAAAAAAAAAAACCTTCTGGTAAAGTGTGCTTCCAATGAAGAAACAGTTTCCACAATTTCCTGATCCTATTATTACTAAATGGTCTTGCACTGAAATAAGTATGTGATTTTTAGGTGTAGTCTCGTACTTGAAATGTGTAACATAGGGGAACTCCACGTAGACTACATATTGTATAGCAAGATGTTTGTAGAAGACTATACTTCAGAGATGCTCCCTCATAAGAGATAGTACTATTAATATAGGCATACAGGAATATGCCATGGAGGTGAGGGGTTGGGAACATCTCATGGCTGTTTGCAGCAGTTCAAAGATGCTCTCCAGTTTGTTTCATTAATGATGTATTCCTTTCTCATTCACTCATTTGTTATTTAATGAACCCCAAGATCATTACATGGTGTCTGACATGCTGAATGAGAAGGAAACTACAGTCATTTTGAAGTTAACTCTTCTTTGCAAGTGAAAGCAGAGACAAAGGGAGGCACCAGAGAAGTAGGTGGAGGATGAGGCACAGAGGCCTTTGCATGTATTTGGTGAGCACAAATAGTAGCTTGACTAGCTTCAGAAGGGGAAAAAAGCCAAAAATTGATGTGTTGCAACCTCCATTTAGTCTGCCATTGTCAGGCAGTGGTGCAGAGAACTGGAAAACATTCAGAGAGAGGGTTAAATTTTATTTAGCAGTCATGGGGCAGAGGAGAAAAATGATAAAGTGAAATGATCAATATTTTTGCATGTTGTTGGGGAGGAAACAATTTTAAGTTTTAAGAAGGTGGAAAACATGAAGTTAAGTAAAATACTGACTAAATTTGAGAAACGTTATATGCAAAAAAGGAACGAAAACGTTGAGACACAATTTTTTTTTTACATGCATGCCTCTCCTACACCAGGTCCAACCGATTTACTACTTTTAAAGTGTCAATGACTTTGAAGGTTATGTCCCATATTGTGACATATTTCACAGTATTTCTTCAAGAATTATTAATTTTGCCATAAATTGAAGGAGGGCAGGGAGGAATGTTCTTGAAACTGTGATGTTCCAATGAGACCAAAAAAGGGAGAACATAACAGTGAACTAAATATCTGACTATAAGCATCATAGAAGAGTATTTTATTCATTCAGGGGTATGTAACTATTACAGGAGTAATGAGAGTAAAGAAAGAGAAAATTGAGGCTGCACATCAAGAAAATGTCCTAATGAAATTTACCCGTCTATTCAAATAATCTCTTAAAGAACGTGCCAATATCCTATTTAGTTGAGATATTTAGAATTAGAATAAGTAAAATACTTGCACCCCACTACAATTGGAACACAAACACTGGAAATTATACTTATGGACTAGGCCATAACTGGGCTGAAAGTCATCTGGTGGATAGGTCTGTTTCTTCTCTAACTTCTGTGATTTAATGAAAGAAGTGATTGAAACTTCTAACCATTTATTTTGTACTTCTCAAACTTTAATATTTCAAGTGATATTTTTGTCAATCTTTTCTCTCCTCTGGTAGAGTGTTTTTTTTCTTTCAAATTACCATATGTAGTTTTTATAAAGGTGTCTAAACTTATAAAAATAATGGTTCTCATGGGAAATTCTAACAAATCCTTAATTATAACAGTGTACATTCCTCTGCTATAATTAAAATTTCTGTCCTCTTTTTTAAGAATACTTTCTTTATACCAGTCTCATCAAAATAGCCATCTTGGTTGCATCTGACTGTGAGAAAGAAAGCACCATGTTGTGGCTTCTGTAGAAAAAGTGGTATTAAAAGCATTCTTTAAAAGAATTCCCACCGTTCTTTTTTCTTTATATTTTACTTCTGATATTTTTATTGTGGCTTCCTGCTATACTTAAGGGGCATGGGCTGAACCAAAAGCACAAAGATTTAAAAAACATTTAAAATCTTAAATAGATTAGATTTTTAAAAGCTTGTGAATAAGGGCTATTATTATAGTAGTCATCTGTAGGGTAGTTATTATTGTAGGTAGAGCAGAAGGCCCTTCTACATGAAGAGAGAGGGGTATGTAAATCTGTCCTCCTTGAAGTTTCCTGGCCATCAATATAGCAAAACATATATTTCATGAATAAGTGGAGCTGTGGAATAATGGAAATGGGTGGGGGAGGATACCAGGAGAATTGTTGTTTTTAATGGAGTCTGTAAGGCATTATGAGTACAATTTCATGTAGAAAATAGCTGAATACAGTACACAAAGCACAATTCTGCTCTTTCATTACTGCAGTTTCAGATCAACTCCCTTGATCTCAGTGGAGATCATTTGGATTTACACCAGTATCAGCTGAGAGCAGAATTCTGCCCATAGACTAATAGTTTTGTGTGTGTAGGTGCTTTCTTCCTCTCTTCTGATTCATATAAGCAAAAATATGGTATATGTATCATTACCTTTTTGTTACTGGCTATATGGATAAGAACTGCTATTATTGTTGTAGGTGTAATGTGGGTGATACATTTTGGGTCCCTTTGTTTTGGCTCAATGCGGCATATAAATCAAAAATTGTTATGTACAGTATGCAAGTTGCCTACCCTCTGGAGTTTACTGCGCCTGCATTTTTTACAAGTTTAATCTCAGAACTGATGTTCAGAAATTTAGCTATTCCAGGCCTATAATTTCCATTAATGAAGGCTACAAGTCTCTCAAGACCTGTGCGTTCAGTTTTGTATATAGAGCTAACCGCTGTCTTAAGAGACCTAATAGAATAAAGGTTGGGGACATAAGGACGTTGTACTCTCTCTCCCAGACAGCAAGTGAATTACACTCATTTGTAGCCTAAATTTTTTTGATAACTTCAGCCTGCTCTTGTAATAAATCTACAGTAGCTGCCTCTTGCCCAACTCTCCCCAGGGCTGAGGATCACTGGAGAATAAAATCAACTGAAAACCCTTGTTTGGAGTCACTGCATTTCACGTTTTTACATCAAACCTACACACATCAGATCTCACCTTCACATGACTATGAGGATAATGGTTTCAGTAACATTTTCAATAAATGTTTCAGTTAAAATTCCTTTAACTGGAAATAAATAAAAAAATGGGTCCAAGCCTTGTGAAGCAAACAGCTCTAAAATAGAATTTTTTGCAATTAAAAAAAAAAAATTATAGCCAACTGTCTCAGGTAATCAGTGATAGTTTGTGGTAAGGAAGAACTCACACCCAGTCTGGCCTTTCTTTCTCCCAGGTGGCTCCTCTTATGGAGTTTTCTGTTTTTCCTCCAGTGGAACCTGATTGGGCTGCAACCTTAGGGCTTGTCCTCACTATGGCAGGAAAGCATCGATCTTTTGGTGATCGATTTATCGCGTCTCGTCAAGACACGATAAATCGATCACCAGCGGCTCCCCCGTTGACTCCGGAAGTCCAGCTCGCCAAAAGGCGCGAGCTGAAGTCGACGGGGGACCGCACCACTGCCCACCGCCGCCGTGAGGACGGGAGGTAAGTTGGCTGTAGAGATGCCAATTTCAGCTACGTTATTAACGTAGCTGAAATTCAAGAATCAGAGAGGTAGCCGTGTTAGTCTGGAATAGCAGAGGTAACAAAGTCCTGTGGCACCTTAAAGACTAACTATAAAGTTTTGAAGCATGAGCTTTCATGGGCTAATACCCACCACTGCTTGTAGCTGAAATTGTGTATCTACAGTTGATTTCCCCCTCCCCCCAGTGGAGACCAGCCCTCAGTATAGTCATATCAAGCTCTCCTTGCCCAAGTACTCTTTCTACTAAGTAGCTTACTCCAATTGTAAACACTTTGGGGATTTTTTTGTTTTGATTTTGTTTCTCCATCTTCAATTCTCAGCTCCCCTCTTCCTTTTTTCTGTTTTCCTGACCTCTGACTTCTTTTTCCTTTATTGCTTTATATACGTCATCACTGTAGCTACTAGGTGTCAAAACTGGTCACACCAATGCCACATTAGCACTCCTGGTACAAAAGAAAGACAGCAGAAGCCAAGCTAGTTGACCTACTAACCAGCTAGCCTCTGCCCCGTATCACACATTAGCTTTTAACCTGAAATATATTATGTCATTTGGTGATGGAGGCACAACACAATGTGTTCCCACTCCCAAATCAGAAACTTTTAAAAGGAACTATAGAGCCAACACAGTTAGTGGTATAGATGGCAGGAAATCACCGTGGGCCTAACTAGGGAATAAGAGTTGTGAGCTATTGAAAACCATAAAATAGCCACATACAGTAGCTAGAGTTCAGTTTTAGAGAAGATTTTACAAATATTCTGTTGTGTATAAGAATAGAAGAATATCCTTTAAAATAATTTGCAGGTCTTCTAGTGACTCTGACCCTGTTCTGTGTTTTAGAAGCAGAACTGCAGGATGTATACAGCTAGACCCTGCATGGTTATGTATATTTAGGAAACATAGTTATTTGTGCCCCACCTGTACCCATGTGGTTTCTTCACATTGTTTGTTTTTGTGTAAAGAGCAAAAAGACACAAAACATTTCAAGCAAAGAGATGCTGAACTATGTACGTGCAACTAGGTAACTGTGCCATGGATAGCAATCCTCCTCAGTCCCTATGGAGATCAGAATGTCTAAACTCATCATCTTGGAACGTTCCTTTATGGCAATACTCAGCACTGCAGCACCTCTGCCTCAGCTTCCCCACAACAAGCACCCACTTTAGAAGTGACTTGGCTGAAGAAAGCATTCAACCCCTTGCAGGGTAAGAAAGACCCTTCGTCCAAGTCCACAAATAGCAAGACAGCTCACTGATCTTAGCCTTCAACCCCTTTGCTACAGGCAGTCTCCTAGCAGCACCAGCCTGTTTCGTTGTCTATCCATCAGCTCCTGGATGCCAATCAACCCAACCAGTAGGTCAGATCAATCCCCTTAACATGGGTCTCTGGCAGGCCTTGAGTTAGTGCCTTGCTCCGGTCAGTTTTTTCTCACACATCAGAGCAGCCAACTCATTCCTCTTCCCGGCCATCCCTCAACTGCTGGGCTTTCCTCCAGTTAAATTAATTCCCCCTAATCTATTATCCTTAGGGATTTTTCTCCCCTCTGGATACATCAAAAGTAGCCACAGAAGACTCTGCTCCTCCTACACTCCTTTCCTCGGTTGCTCTGGTCTCTTCTTGCCCCTCTATGGGATTCTGTGACCCTTCCCTCCCAGGACCACCTTCCCTGCTTCCTCATTCTTCTTGTAAATCCCACACCCTGCACAAGTGTAGCAGGGCAAGGCTAATGGAACAGAGCCTCTGACTCTGAAAGAGGCAATACTGGCACCCTTAGCACTCTGATACTATTGAGATGAGTTGGGGCAGCTAGTGGTATCCCACATCAGTCCTACCTCATTCAGTGAACATGTTTGTATTGAACATGTTATGCATACTACATATACCCAGCAGGAAATAAAATCTTCACTGAACAAAGTGCACTTCAAAGAAGCTCTGATTCAGGCTCTGGTGCCTGTAAAGACAAACACATATCTAACTCTGTGCATGTGAGTAGTGCCATTAACCTCACATGTGTAAAGATAAGCCTATGTTTAAGGGTTTTGCCAAATCACTTGCTCCAGAGTAGTATCTAGCCAAATAGTTTTAGATTGTGAAAAATCATCTTCTTTGAAAGGAAGGGGCAGGAAGAAAATTCAAACAAAGAATATCATTAAGAGAAAGTTAAGGTTACACAATTAAACATGCAGAAGCCAGGAAAAGCCAAGAGCTAAAGACTGGATTTATTTTTATGAAGTAATGACATCTACAAAGCAGATCAACTTTAAGAAAATCCTTCCAGTGCTTTTAAAGATATAAACAGTTGAAATTGCCACATCAAAAATTGTCCTTTGTTTATTTAATCCATACTAAAAGCTAAATCATATTAGACTGTTGGGACTACTAAGTGTTTTAACTTTGAATCAGAGAACATGAAACATAGATGGAAATGTTGGTAGAGTTAAAATAATCCAATAAATGTGGGCCCAATCATATACTATACAGAAACTAAAATCAGACTGCCTTATATTTATAGATCAGCAACCATCTATTGTGACAGTTGGTGTACTTTAGAGAGGGGGTAGGGAATTACTGTTTTGCAATCAAGCTCATGAACTCAATCTGCTTCAGTATTTTTAATTAGTGTTATTTCCTTTCCTTACAAAAGGTTTTTTTTTAAAAAAAAATCAATAGTTAACAGTGCTGAACAATTTATTTTTAGAATCTCAGCTATTGGACCCTCCATTGAATGTCATGTAATTTATTTCTAAAGGTTAATTATTATATGGTTTAACCAAAACATCCTCTTTCATTAAAGAATAATCAGACAAAGGGATACAACCTCTCAATAAGAAGAGATTACAAAGACAGCAAAATTTATTTCATGTTAGATTTATTTTTTTATAGATAAATTATTGCAAAATATAATGCAGACCATGTGGTTTGTGGGTGAAGTTGGGTTGGTGGGGGTAGTTTGGTAAAACATGTTATGTATTTGCTATTACTATCCATGGGGGAATCATTATAGATTATGATTACCTAACCTGTTAACATTTAAAATTTAAACAACAAAAACAGTAATACATCTGAGGAAAAAAATGAAGACGTTTGTCTTGCTCCATAGCTAAAAAGGCTATAAAGAGAGAGAGAGAGAAATAATTTATGGTAATTTCACTTTCTCTTCTATTTCATTTCTTATATTTTTTGTGAAATCCAGTTTCCTTCACAAACTTTGCCAGAGGAGATCTCATTACAAACAGAAGGACAGAGCAGATCCAGGACACAGTGCAGAAGGTTCTTGCACAGCCCTATACCTTTCATTCGTCTTTTATTTTTTTGTCAAAAAAATTTAGTCTGTCTTTTGCCTCTGTCATTTCCTTGGCAGCTCACATCAGTTTGAATTTATTTCACGGCTTTCTCTTGGTTTTACATTATATTTTGGGTTCTGCAATTAGTTTCACACAGTACTCTACAGTAGCCGATGGGGAAATTCCAAAAGGTTTGGTTCAAGTAATATCCAAAAATTCAAATACATTTCTAAACTTAGCCAAATCTCTGGAAATACAGCTGAAAATCTTAGGAGAAGAGACTAGCTTGTGATCTTACTTATACTCTCTGATTCAAATTGATCCAAAAAGTAACTAGAGAGAGAGAGAATAGCATGTTGACCTATATGTTTCTGTATTGGGAGCCTCATTTGAGGCAACTTAACATGATCTGATTTTCAGTCTTTTCAGCATTTTCCGAAAATCAGGTTCTTTTATGGCTCAAAGCAGGACCAATCCCCAACTAAATCATCCCAGCCAGGGCTTTGTCAAGCTTGACCCCGAGTGTGCCAACTCCAATCCACCTGACAATTCTGGACAAAGTGACTATTCCCTCTCTCCTTCCCTTTTCAAAGAGACTTAATGCATGTAGGAATCCCTTCTTTCCTTCCCTTTTTGATTTTTGCAGCCGATGTCATTCTGGGAAATACCCCCATATACTGGTGAATAGTTTCAATTTGGCCAGTATGGCATACTTACATGTTATGATTATGAGAGACACCTTGAAAAAGTGAATTGAGTCTAACTGATACAGCAATGCCTGTCTGCATCTACAGAGACCCTGAAACAATAATTCCGAGGGATGTGATTGGGCCATTCATTTCAATGGATGTTAGCTTAGATGCCAGTTTATTTTAAATGTTAACTATTTCACTGGTAACTGAAGGATGAAAGAAAAGAAAATAAGTATCTATTAGAAGATCTACACAGTACACTAAGTGACAGCTCATTTTTGCACCATAAGCTTTAAAAAAATATTATCATTTATTTATTTTTTTCCCCAGTGAAGAAAGAGCCACGGTCAAGGAACTCAGCAAGGCATCTGAGCCCCATTGAGGGGCAGGTAAATCCAAGAATCCCAGCAGGGACCAGAGATCATGTATAATCTCTACTGAGAGCTGGATCTCATTTTGTTGTCTCAACTGGTTGGAGCTAATGTTGTGAGTGGAGATTAGAAAGGTACCACTACCTTTTGTTCCCCAGTTCTGGGGGTAATCAATACAGTTAAATATCCCACATTCATGAAGTTATCCCCATGGATTTTAGGATGACTTAGGTGAGAATTAATGATGTGATTCCTCTGTGTAAGAGAGGAAAGAAGCCACATTTCTCTGTCAGTCCTTGTGCGCAATGATGTTGGTGTTAGCTGTGAAGAAAGTATTTTGCTTTCTTTATTGGCCACAAATAATGAACAGTGATAGCACCCACCATATGATGTAACCGTGGTGGACACACAAAGGAGGAAAAGAATATTGAGGTGAATAAAATCTTCAATAATTATGTTCAAATTAAGAGAAGAGAGGGCACTGTTATGCTTGGGGCTTCCTCCTGCCAGAAGTAAAGAGTTTAATCCTTAAAGTTGGCAGATAAGGAAGTCCCACTGTTAGCACTAATGCAAAGTACATTAATGCATTGTGTCATGAAATCGTGACACTCACCACTTCAGGATTAAAATTTAAAGGTAATATTTTCATTTCATGGGTCTATATTTAACTTTATTACACAGTTCCGTCTGCCTAAAATTTGGCTTCCATGCGAATATTTCTCCTATTTTAGCTTCCATTTGATGCCTCATACAGTACAGTGGATTTGCATGAAAAGAAGTTGGAATACATTAAAGCAGCAAGTCTTATTTTTAGCTGAATTTAAATAACTTAATTTGACTGGACAATATTCCTATGTTGTCTACCACAAACTGCCTATAAAGCTTTTTACATTCCTGAATAGGGCTGGTCATATTATTCATTAGGGGTGGGTAGGAATGGGTGTTTTTTAAAACATATTGAGTCCTCTTTCTTGTTTGCAGATGGTTCACAATCTGATCCAGACATGTGAAATTAACGGACTCAGGTGAAGAGGCAACAGCTCCCAGGAAACCTAGATCATGTTGATTCATTTGCTTATACAATCTTGAACAGAGAACTAGAGAATTCTGTGATGAGAGTTTTGAGCAAAAAAGCCCTGGGCACAAGTTAGTGTCTTCAGTCCTTGGGGAACTGTAATATTCTTGTTTAATTATTTTCCTTTGTTCATAATTTTTTTGTAATCTTACAAGCAATAAGTCAATTTCACCAGCCAGCCGTTTGGTGCAATCAAACCACTGATCTCCAAAATTGTCTCTTTTCACTTGTTCTGCTTTGCTAGCATGAAGCCTTGTATTAACCTTTGAAGAAAAAAAATTGTATCTAAGTGCTTACAATTTGATTGATTGATTGATTATTTGCTCCATTCTTTCCTGTAGCCAAAGTTGAGCTGACTAGTCTGTAATTCCCTGGGATGTCCTTATTCTCCTTGTTATAGATAGGTACTATATTTGCCCTTTTCCAGTCCTCTGGGATCTCTACTGTCCTCCACAAGTCCTCAAAGATAACCGCTAATGACTCAGAGAGCTCATCATCCAGTTCCTTAAGTATTCTAGGATATATTTCATCAGTACCTGACAATTTAAGCCATCTAATTTATCTAAGAATTCTTAACTTTCTCTTTCCCTATTTTAGACTCAGATCCTATACCATTTACACTGAAGTTCATTACATTAGTCATTTGATCACTGCTAACCTTTTTTTGGTGAAAAACAAAAAAAGGCATTCAAGACTTCAGCCTTTGCTGAATTTTCTGTTGTTGGCTTTCCCTCCCCATTGAATAATGGGGCTACCCTGTCCTTGGTCGTCTTCTTGCTCCTAATGTATTTGTAAAATGTTTTCTCGTTACCCTTTATGTTTCTAGATAATTTAATCTTTTCTGCCTTGGTCTTTCTAGTTTTGTTTCTATATGCTTGTGGGGCTTTTTTTAATTCTACTTTGTAATTTGATCTAGTTTCCACTTTTCATATGACTCAGTTTCAGATCATTGAAGATCTCCTGGTTAAATCACGGTCTCTTACTATATTTCATATATTTATTATGCTTTGCTCTTGTGCTTTAATAATGTCTCTTTAAATCTTAAATGTCTACCATTTAAGAAAATATGTTAGAAACATTGATTGTGTAACTTGAATTTTCCCATATCCTTAAGACAATAAATGTAGAAGGGTTTTATATCATGGTGTAGTAATTAAAAACCTAAGCTTTGGACCATAAAGAGGACCCTATATTAGGAACTAGAATCAAAATAACACCCATGAACCATGGCAGTTCACTCACTAATCTCTTTCTTTAATCCAGCTCAGTATTTATTCTATGCAAGAACAGATCAAGTAAAAGCTGTTTCTAAATACAATATCAGAAATAATACAAAGTACATTAAAAGTTTCTTATATATTTTTTTCCTTCTATTACTTAACATCAGGCCTTTTCTTTTATAAATTTAAGACAAATAGCTATTACAATACTTTCAATATTTGCTGATAAAAAATAAATGTAAAAAATCCAAAGTGCCTGAATTTGTGCCAAAAGATGTTAGTGTAACCTTTATGACAGAGCTACAAAAGTAAAGAAAGAAAATTCTCTCAACCATCATGTGCTTCTGCACTATGAAATGCATAATAAGTTTCCAGGTCTTCTAGAACGAAAGACCTAATTCTGAATCTAAACTGACCCCCTTTGTCCTGAAATCCAAACACCCCAAGTCCTCTTGAGGGTGTCTGGAGAATGAAATAGTCCTCTAAATCTATAGCCATCCTGTAGACCAAAGATCATCCCGCATGCCTTGTTCTCCAGACCCATGTACTGCTATCCCTTCCCTGCACCTACATCAGGGGAATCTTTGTTTTCCCCTGAGGTGCAAGAAGGAGCTAGAAGAGGATCTGAAATGTAATTTCAATAACAACTTGTATTATGTAATGAAATGACTAAACAAATATATTATCCTATGGATTTCTGATATAATATATTTACAGTTATGTTTTTGAAGTCTTTAAAAATAGACCCAGATTCTCAGCTGTGCCAAATAAGCACTAGGCACAGCTTGAAGGGAGACAAAGGAGCCAACATAGTTTAGAGCAGCCTACTAGCTGGCTATGGGCACAGGGTCCTAGACACCAGTTGGGAATTGATGAAGTGGAGAAGCATCAGAGCACACATGTAAGAGATTTCCTTCCCCTCTCTAAGCTCTAGGGTAGAGATGTGGGGATCTCTTATGTGAAAGACCAATTAACTCCAAGCTACTTTCCCAGCCTAGGTTAAATCTTTTCCCCCAAAACCCAAACTTCTCCAGTTGGGGCTTGCAACCCGCTGCCACCATTAACGTGATTACCCCAAAACCATGGGGTGGGGCACATTAAAACCCCCGATAGTAACACCCCCCACCCCCTTGCTACCTGGGAGAGATTGAGAACACAGACTCCGATCCCAAGCTAGGATCCCTCCAATAGAATTAACAGACGATTCTTATAACAAAAAAAAAAAAGGTTTAACACAATAGAGAAAAGAGAAAAGCATACAACCTACACAGACTTCACAGATACTCAGTTCCTAGCTTTACCCCTCCCTTGGAATTTCTCTCCCTGATGAGGTTAAAGACACCATAGATCGATTACAAGCTTATACAATTAACAATTTCACTTACTGCCAGGCTGACTTAGAAACTTATCAAGGGATGAGTAGAAAGGTGATTTATTACCCCAGAGCCGGGGAGGAGATGGAGACAGGCAGAGTGCCTGGGAAAAAGTGAAACTAACTCCTTTGTCTTTAGAAATTTGCATCCCCAATATGTCATTCCCTCTTCTGCTTCAGGTTAACCCTTCACAGGTAAAACAGTAATTCTAAGGCACTTCATACTTATGACAACACAGAAGAACAGCAAAGGGCCAGCTTTATACTATATAAATCCTTAACTAACCTTAAACTTCCAGGTTTAAATCTGCTTAATGCTGTGGCGCCTGGCACAGATCAGACATAACAGTGATCCAAGATTCAGCTAATGCAGAAAGCTCTTCAATATGTATCTTAGTAGGAGTCATATGAGCTCTTTAAAAAAAAACATTTGATTTTGTTTGCAATTAACTGGCATTATATAGAAAAAAGTTTACTCCATTATCAGAAGTTTTCAGACTGTTTCCCTATTGTCCACGGTAGCTTTTGAGAAGACTATTGTTACCCAGCAAAGACAAAATGAAAGAGATTTAATTCAGCAAAGAAAATACTCTCTCCTTTAAGATTGGTTTGTCTGGAAAAACAACAACAATAAGGAAATAGAGAAGACCTTGCCTCATTTGCATAGAATTTGTTCAGATTTTTGCTGAGAGGATTCATATGACTGGAAAGTTAAAACAACTGATAATAACCTATTTAGGAAGGACTTAGTGGGCAAGAGGGGAAGGAGAGTGGTACTCTCTTCCAAAAATGGCATTACCTGTTTCGGAGTCACTGACAACTTGGAAGAAAATGATCTTGAATATTTATGATTCACTGGCCTAGCCGATAAAGCATAAGATACTAGGTGGTATCTACTACAAACCACCAAATCACAGCAAGGAACAGGATGACTGGCTTCTTAAGCACTTATTTATAATGTGTAGGAATAAAACAGCGTCATCTTGGGGAATTGCAGTCTGAGTGACATGCTGAAGGTCCTTTTTTTAGAAATAGATTTAAATTGTTTATATTAGCAGTAATTTTGAATACGATATAAATTCCTTAGTAAGAGAAATAGGATCTGTCTCGGTAAGGCTAGGTGGGGGATGGTAAGTGAGCTCTTGAAGGGGCTGGACTGTTCAGTGGGTGTGCTGCTGCTACAAGATGAGGCTGGCCTGTAGTGAGTCACTGGGAATGTCTTGGTCTGCAAGAAGCTCCCATAGAATAAATTTTGGATTCCCAGAAAGAATGAAGTTTTCCTTAAAAAGCTGAGTTTTGTGATCAACAATGTAACACAGCCTCAGAATATCTTATTATAGATGAAAATTTACGACCTCAAAAATGTTGCATTGATCATGTAGGAATTTGATATTAATCATCATCATAACAGAGCAAGGGGACTTGATCACAGAACTAAATAATAGTAGTCGTTTAGGTACAAGTGATTATTACTTGATCACATTCGTTATTTGCAAAAAGAATAAAGTCCAGATCAATAATATATGTACACTTGATGCTTTAAAAGGTCCAATTTCATACAGCTGAAAACAATTAAGCCAAATCAGTTGGTAGAAAGAATTTAACAGAAAAATTTAAACTATAATTTGGAATTGTTTAAGGTTATTTTACTAGATACCCAAAAAGTCACACTCAAAAAAGACAACACTAAGAAAATCAACCTAACTTAGAATGAAAGTGAAGGCAGCTATAAAAACAAAGCTATAAAAACAACCAATATATAACAAATGGAAGCAAGTTGACAGTAATATCAATATAAATATAAATCTGGGGAGATGGCCAACTTTCTCTACAGTAAGAGTCACTTGCAGGTTTACATTACAGTGAATGGTGGGTTCTCTGTAACTTGAAATCTTTAAATCATGATTTGAGGACTTCAGTATCTCAGCCAGAAGTAATGGGCCTATTACAGGAGTGAGTAGGAGAGGTTCTATGGGTTGCAATGTGCAATGGCCTTAGAGACTGTGGGTCTATAGGCAGGAAGCTAATTGTAAAAAATTGGTAAAAGAAAGGAAAAGGATACAAGACCAAAAAACCCAACCTCTATTGCCAGGAGAATTAAAAACAATAAGAAAGAACTTTGAGGTATATTAGGGAGAAAAACAATCCTGATGATGTACTGGTCCATTTCTAGATGGAAGTTATAGAATTGTCAATAATAATGCAGAAAAGGCAGAAACGTTAAGTAAATTTTTCTGATCTGTATTTGGGAAAAAGTCATATGATGTAGTCAGGGCCAGCTCCAGGTACCAGCCTAGCAAGCAGGTGCTTGGAGGGGCAAACATGGAGAGGCAGCATTCTGGACACCGCCAGGGCGGCACTTAGGCAGCTTTCGATGGCATGCCTGCGGCAGCTGCGACACTGTTCCCACTTTGGTGGAGTTGCCGCAAGCGTGCCACTGAAAGCCGCTCTTCCCTCTTCGGCAGAATACCTGTGGCAGCTCCTCCTAAGACGAAGCCCTGACAGCGCCGCTTGGGGCAGCAAAAAAGATAGAGCCTGGATGTAGTCATATTACACACTGATTCTGAAACACTTTCCATTGCTCCGGAATACCATGCTATCTTTTATTTTTTTAAGTAAAATTACAAGTTTGGATGATAAAGGTAGTAGTACTGATGTAATATACCTACACTTCTGTAAGACATTTGACATGGTGCTACACAACATTCTGATTTAAAAAATTAGAGTGGTACAAAATTCAAAATGTCACACATTAAATAATTTAATAACTAGCTAACTGATGTATGTCAAAATGTAATTTTGGGGGATCAGTTCTTGGCCCTACACTATTCAACAGTTTTTATCAATAACCAGGAAGGAAGCATACCATCATTACTATAAAATTTGCAGATAATAGAAAATGGGGGGAGTGGAAAATTATGAAGAGGACAGTCACTGATACAGAGTGATTTGGAGATGGGGAAGCAGTCTGAAAAAGACTGACAGTCATGGTGGATAATCAGCTGAACATGAGCTCCATTATGGAACATAAATTCCATTATGATGCTGTGATCAAAATGGCTAATGTGAGCCTTGGATGTATAAAAAGGGAACTATCTAGTAGGACTAGGGAGGTTATTTTACCTCTGTATTTGGTTCTGGTGTAACCACTGCTGGACTACTGCATCCAGTTCTGGTGTCCTCTGCTCAAGAATAATGTTGATCAGTTGGAAAGAGTTCAGAGAAGACCCACAAGAACGACTAAATGATTGGAAAACATGCCTTATAACAACAGACATCAGGAGCTCAATCTATTTAGCTTAACAAAGAGAAGGTTAAGGACTGATTACAGTTTATAAGTACCTACATGGGGAATAAAAGTTTGATAATAGAATCTTCAGTTTAATAGAGAAAGGTATAACAAGATCCAGTGGCTGGAACTGAAGGTAGATAAATTCAGATTGCAAATTTTTAAGAGTCAGGGTACTTAAGCATGGAAAGTGGAAACAACTTTTTCATAGTTCCAAGCCAGAAGGACCATTGTGATAATCTTCTAGTCCAACCTCCTGTATAACACAGCCCAGATAACTTCCCCAAAATAATTCCTAAAGCAGATATTTTAGAAAAAAACATCCAATCTTCATTTGTCAATGATCTATTACAACCCTTGTACATTCTTTGTTCCTAGATGGATACATTTACACTTAGTCCTATTAAAACAAATACTGTTTTCTTATACCCAGCTTACAAAGTGATCTAGAACACTCAGTATTACTGACTAGTGCTCTTCATTATTCACCAATCCCACTATCAGTATGTCATCTGCAAACTTTATCAGTGATTTTATGTTTTCTTCCACGTCATTAATAAAAATTTTAACAATGTAAAGACAAAAACTGATCCCTGCACAACCTCACTAGAAATGCACCCATTTGATGATGATTCCCCGTTTACAACCACCTTTTGAGACCAATCAGCCAACTTTTCATCAATTTAATGTGTGCCATGTTAATTTTGTATTGTTCCAGTTTTGTAATCAGAATGTTATGTGCTATCAAGTCAAATGACTTAAAAATGTTGAAGTATATTACATCAACAATATTAGCTTTATCAGCCAAACTGGTAATCTCATCATAAAAAGATATCAAGTTAGTCTGACAAGACCTATCTCCTATACACCCATGTAGATTGATATTTAAATTCCTTCCTTCAATTCTTTACTAATTGAGTCCCATATCAGCCTCTCCATTATCTTGATCAGGATAGCTGTCATACGTTTTACCCTTTTAAAATATTGGCATTATCTTAACTTTGTTCTGTTCTCCTGGAATTTCTCTGGTGTTACAAGACTTATTGAAAGTCAATATTAATGTCCCAGGGAGCGCCTCAGTCAGCTCTTGTAACACTTGTGTATGTATGTTATTTGGACCAGCTTGTTTAAAAAATGTCTAGCTTTAGGAGCTGCTGTTTAACATCCTTCTGAGCTACTAGTGGAATGGATAGTGTGTTACCATATTTCGATATGTGTCCATTTGCCAACTTTCTGAGGCTTGTGGTAGATTCTCCAACACTGGCATTTTTAAAATCAATACTGGAGATAAATTCAGACAGAAATTAATTCAGGGAAGTTCTATGGACTACTACTGCTTGCATCCGATGAAGTGGGTATTAGCCCACGAAAGCTTATGCTTCAATACTTTAGTTAGTCTTTAGGGTGCCACAGGACTCTTTGTTACCTCTATGGCCTATGTTATACAGGAGGTCAAACTGGATGATCAGTGATTCCTTCTGGTCCTATATTCTATGAATAGCCTGTGGATAATATTTGTATATGGGCACTCAGTCTAGGGTTGCCAGGCATCCAGTTTTTGACTGGAAAGCCCAATGGCACAGTGGGGCTAAAGCAGTCTCCCATTGGCTGGGAACCATGGCAAATGGGAGATGTGGGGGCAGTCCCTGGAGAGGCAGTGCCTCTGGCCGCCTGGGTGGCACACAGATCCCATTGGCCCCTCCACCTGGGAGCTGGACATGCAGGCCACTTCCGGGAGCCACCTGAGGTATACACTGCCTGGAGCCTGCACCCCTCACCTTCTCCTACACCCCGACCCCCTGCCCCAGAGTCCCCCTCCCAGACTCAAACTCTCTCTTATAGCCCTAACCCCAAGCCCATGCCCCCAGCCAGATCCCCCTTCTGAACCTCAAACTCCTCATCCCCAGCCCCACACCAGAGTCCGCACCCTCTCACCCTCTCACACTCCAAGCCCCTGTTCTAGCCTGGAGCCCCCTCTCATACTCCAAACCCCTCATCCCTGGCCCCACATCAGAGCCTGCACTCCAAACCAGAGCCCTCACCCCCCAATCAACCCCCCGCCCCAGCCCAGAGCATCCTCTCACACTCTGAACCCCTTATTGATGGCCTCACCCCAAAGCCCACCCTCCCAGCTCAGAGGCTGTACCCCTGCCCTCACCCAGATCCCCCTCCCACACTCTGAACCCCAAATCCCTCATCCTTGGCCCCACTCCAGAGTCTGCACCCCCAGCCAGAGCCCTGATCCCCCCCCCCCAACCACCTGCCCCAGCTCAGTGAAAACTGAACAAGCGAGTGACAGTGGGGGAGAACAAGCAAAGGGATGGAGCGGGGGCAAGGCTTCAGAGAAGGGGCAGGGTGGGGCCTCAGGGTGGCGTAATCAGAAAGTTGTCAATCCTAAACTCAACCCCAAACTAATGATTTTTTGTAAACATCTTTACGTCTTCTTCGGTTTATCAATGCCCAAATAACAGTAACAATAATAAATGTATCTAAAATATCACTAGGATTCATTCAGGAGAGGTAGCAAAATTGCTTGAACAAAGTGAAAATTATTAGGAAACAAAATCTGTCTTCAGGAAGTGTGAAATTATCTTCCCATCTCCTAATCACTATACTATATTATATTTACTCATGCTTTGCCACAAAATAGATATTTGAAGCAGCATTGTACGTTAGTAACAGGGCTAATGTTCTGTGAAAATTTATTTTCTATAGAAAATAATTTTTTGACAAAATAAACATTTTTATGGAAAGTGACTTCACTGGAATTTTTCTATTTTTCATCAAAAAACAAACAGTTTTCAGACAAAACTCAAACATTGTGTGTTGGCAGTTTTCGGGTGAAAATTTTTTTGAAAAATTTTTGGTTCTCAAAAACAGAATAATATGTTTTCTATATGTTTTGAACCAACCTCCTTCCTCTCCAAAAAATAAATTAGTTGAAGAAAAATAATTTTCCAACCAGCTCTAATTATCCCATTCACTTGAGTGAAAATATATAAGATCATTGCCAAGTTTTCAAACACTGGCTTGAATTCTTAGGATATCTAAATCCTGACACGAGTGCCATTTTTCTGAAGGAGAAAGTAGTTACTTCACAGATGGAATAAGTTTGAATATAGTGGTGTAGTGTTTCCTGTATGTTTGGTGCGTATCTAAGGATTTCCATCAAATACTGCTGTCAATACTAGAATCCTCAGGCATCCTTTAGTTATATGGATACCTGTGTCCAAAGGTCTCCTTTACATGATTCCTGAGGTTATCCCACTACACATGGTAGAAAAGGTGCAGGTATATGTCTCCTTGTCCCTCTCCTACACACTCAGCCAAGACACAGTTCAGGTTCTGTATTTATCAAATAGGGTATACAGACCCTGAGATACAGGTCCTGGATCTGGCAGTCTGATGCACAAGAGATTAATACGATAGAAGAAAGGAGATACTCTGCTTAATATTTAACTTGGGGATCCAACTTCTTTCATTTTCTTCATGTAATACCTTCATGTATTACAAAGACGGTCAAAGATTTTCCTTTGATGTCAAGCTCAGAGGATATAGCCTTCTTTCTGTCTACTCAGTAAAAGCCTTGATTTCTGCAGCAAAGTTTTTATCAAGGCATAGCAATAAGCACTTGAAAGGTGCAAGGCTCAGCCCTTCTTGCCATCAGCGGTTGCCTCACTGATGATGAAGCTAGGCAAACTATTAATAGCCAATGATGTATTTGACAAATTTAGCCCATCTTTTCTGTCCATGGATTCCTCAGACTTCAATTTTTCTAATGTATTCATTTTCGAGAACCGTTCTAACATGTTATGGGAATATATTTCAGCCTGGTTTTTTTCCCCCACTTCAACTGCATCTTTGACTGTTCATTGTTTTTGTTTGATTGGTCACCTATATCACATGGTATTGATTCCGCAGCTTGATCAGAAAAGCATCTGCTATCTCTCCCCTCCACATGCACACACAATTTTTCAAAGTGGAACAACAGAACAACTGTTGTGGAGTAGCGTTTGCACTCAAAATAGATTATTTGGTGGGGATAAGGGATGTTTGAAATGGAGAGTTTTGACAGCTGGGGGCAGAGACATTTCCCTTTCGTCTGCCAAATATCTCCTATGCTCTCATTCCCCACTACCCACTTCACTTTCTGAATCAAATCCAGTACATTACCATGAACAACTGCTTGAAAATATTTACATTATTCCCAGTCTGGTTATTGAATATTCTAATCCATATCTAAAAACCACGCTTCTTTCCCATTTACTGTTTCCTGCCTTGAGTCCTGACATTTTTAGAGCTGGATTTCTTTCCCTTCCTCCCTACCCCCCGAATTCCCCCATCTTCTTACATCCCTATTATTTTCAAGCCTGTCCATTTAGTATTCTCACATCTATTCACTTGCTGTCAGAATCAGAGTTTAAAACCAGAAAGGGCCACCATTTATCTAGTCTGACCTTGTCTATTACAGGCTACCACCACCACCTACCACCCTTTAGCCCAACAACCAAATTAAGCCAAAGTATTACAGCCCACAAAAGACTAGTTTCACAAGCAGAGAATAGGAGGTGCACCAATGCCCGAGGACTCCACAATGGCAGAGAAATGATTAAGCGAGATATACCCAGATAATCCTGGCAAATAACCCACACCCACTCACTGCAGAGGAAGGTTAAAATCCCTGAAGGTCACCACTAAGCTGATTTGAGGGTAAATTCCCTTCTGACTCCATATATGGTGATCAGTTAGACCCAAAGCATGTAAGCAAGAACCAGCCAGCAAAGCACTTGAAAGGCAGAATTCTAGGCACCACCTCAGATCCCTGACCCTACTTACCAATGTCTCATCTTCAGCTTTGAACATCCCTGATGCATCAGAAGAAGGAAATAAAAACTCAAAATACACTTCGGGGGGATACCCTAAAATCCCTTCCTGATTCCTGTCCTTTGCCTCTGACCATTCCCACAAGCAGATTGCTTCGTTTTACCCCACAATCAGGTGTTCACTTCTGGTGCTGAGGAGATTAGGCCAGAAATATGTCACCTGTAAATACTGTGACAGACCGCTCTCTCACCCCCCTCAGGAACACAGGCAGGAAACCCTTTTTTGCTCCAACAGTGCCCTTTAATTTACAGTGCAGGACCCCACCACCAATATATACAGGTTAACACAGTTCATTAACATCCAGCTCTTAAACAGCTCATTAATACCCAGCTCTACGGACTCTATGTAGTCCAGCTAACATTTAACACAGCTCTAGGGACTCTATGTAGTCCAGCTAACATTTAACACAGCTCTAGGGACTCTAGATAGTCCAGCTAACAGTTAACACAGCTCTAGTAGCTTAAACCACCACCACACACTCAGCCCTGAATAGCTCCTGCCACCACCACCCTGGGCTTCGTTCCTGGCAGCCTTATATCCCCCAGAGGAGGCTGCCAGGTGCAACCCATCCAGGTTGATTAGGCTGCAAGCCAGGTGGCTAATTAGGCTTGCTGCACCGGGGGTTTGCAGGCTGGTGCTCCCTCTTAAAGGGGCAGCAGGCTGGGTCAAGCCCCCCCTGCCACACACCTCCCCCCTTAGCCTAGCCCCATAGGGCTGGCTCAGACCCTTCAAGCCTTCGATCAGCTCTACAAGGGCCCCAATGCCCTGCGGACTAGTGTACAGGTGGAGGCTGGGTCCACTACCCCCGGTTGGGACTTCCTCCCCACCTGCACCCGCAGAGTGGGTAACTCAGGGCGGATCAACCAGGGCAGATCAACGCTCTGCGGACAAGCATACAGGGGGAGGCTGAGTCCACTACCCCCGGTTGGGACTTCCTCCCCACCTGCACCCGCAGAGTGGGTATTACCCCACACGGTTTCCGCCCCCAAACCCCAGTCCATGGGCCATCGCCCCAAATCCCGGACCCGTCGTGGTCCGTCTTCTCCCCGAGGTCCCTCTGTCTCCATGTACTTCTGGTCGGGTGCACTGCAGACTTCACCGTCTCTGGCTAGTGCCTTTTGACTCAGGTACGGACAGTCTCGGGGAGGCAGAGCAAACTGCTCCAATATCAGGGAGTCCATAATGTCCCCAAGTCCTGGGCCTCTGCCCACAAGGTACGGAGCAAGACGGAGGGCCCGGGTGGTCTGCTCCCACCCGGCTGTGGTGGCTGCCCTCTCAAAAGTCCCGCAGTACCTTTACAGCTCCAACTGAGCCTGCTGCATCTGGTGGTTTCTGCAAGGCGTGTATGGCCTGCTGGGTCCAATTCTGTGGTTCCTCGAGACACTGCAGGGTTCCCTCCACCTCCGGGGCCACCAGTTGTGTTGCTGGTGTAGCGATCCCACCTCTGACACCATATGTGACAGACCGCTCTCTCACTCCCCCTCAGGAACACAGGCAGGAAACCCTTTTTTGCTCCAACAGTGCCCTTTAATTTACAGTGCAGGACCCCACCACCAATATATACAGGTTAACACAGTTCATTAACATCCAGCTCTTAAACAGCTCATTAATACCCAGCTCTACAGACTCTATGTAGTCCAGCTAACAGTTTACACAGCTCTACGGACTCTATGTAGTCCAGCTAACAGTTTACACAGCTCTACGGACTCTATGTAGTCCAGCTAACAGTTTACACAGCTCTACGGACTCTATGTAGTCCAGCTAACAGTTAACACAGCTCTAGGGACTCTATGTAGTCCAGCTAACAGTTAACACAGCTCTACGGACTCTATGTAGTCCAGCTAACAGTTAACACAGCTCTAGGGACTCTATGTAGTCCAGCTAACAGTTAACACAGCTCTACGGACTCTATGTAGTCCAGCTAACAGTTAACACAGCTCTAGGGACTCTATGTAGTCCAGCTAACAGTTAACACAGCTCTACGGACTCTATGTAGTCCAGCTAACAGTTAACACAGCTCTAGGGACTCTATGTAGTCCAGCTAACAGTTAACACAGCTCTAGGGACTCTATGTAGTCCAGCTAACAGTTTACACAGCTCTAGGGACTCTATGTAGTCCAGCTAACAGTTTACACAGCTCTAGGGACTCTATGTAGTCCAGCTAACAGTTAACACAGCTCTAGGGACTCTATGTAGTCCAGCTAACAGTTTACACAGCTCTAGGGACTCTATGTAGTCCAGCTAACAGTTTACACAGCTCTAGGGACTCTATGTAGTCCAGCTAACAGTTTACACAGCTCTAGGGACTCTAGATAGTCCAGCTAACAGTTAACACAGCTCTAGGGACTCTAGATAGTCCAGCTAACAGTTAACACAGCTCTAGTAGCTTAAACCACCACCACACACTCAGCCCTGAATAGCTCCTGCCACCACCACCCTGGGCTTCGTTCCTGGCAGCCTTATACCCCCAGAGGAGGCTGCCAGGTGCAACCCATCCAGGTTGATTAGGCTGCAAGCCAGGTGGCTAATTAGGCTTGCTGCACCGGGGGTTTGAAGGCTGGTGCTCCCTCTTAAAGGGGCAGCAGGCTGCGTCAAGCCCACCCTGCCACAATACAAACTGTGTTTCTATTTCCCTCACTAAATCTTACACAGGCAGAATATCACATTCCTTTACTTCATCTTTTTTTTTCTTCTCTCGATACTTTTTTCCTCCTGCTTTCTCCTTTTCTCTCATTATTCCCCTTGTCCCTCCTTTTTTTCTTTCACCCCACAGAACTCGGACCATGATTACCACAAGAAATGTCTTGTTTCCCATAAATTCAGAGCTGAGATTGGCCTAAAGGGAGTATTCTTGGCACATACTGAGTACAGGGCTGCTATGGTGGGTATTAAGCTTCAGTTTTAACTGTTAGCCCTCAGTGAATATAATTTCACCTCCCAGAGGTGAAGTGCTGGTAGATATAAGGGAAAGAGGAGCACCTGACTGGCAGCATGTTTTGTTTTGCTTTGTTAAAGTCAGGATGGAAAGCTCACTAGAGGGGTATTAATTTTCCCTGGAAATATGATTTTTAAGGATCTGGAGAAGTGCTGAGAAATACTTTAAAAAATCAGTTACTTCCACTGCATGCATCCGACGAAGTGGGAAAGCTTATGCTTCAATACTTTAGTTAGTCTTTAAGGTGCCACAGGACTCTGTCACTTCTGCAATTCCAGCCTAACACAGCTACCTCTCTGATTCTTAAAAAAATATAAAACAGCAAAGAGGTAATGTTTTAAATAGAGCCTAAAGCAGCAAACATCTGTTGCCAGAAAACTGGCATAACAAATGACACTTAAACCTGAATCCTCTCTGCATTACCTCTTCTAATCTACCTGCACTCATTATGAAAAAACACTATTAGACTCTTCAACGGGCCATCCTTGTGCTTTTCCATTCATGAAGTACTTTTGTATTGTTCAGTCAGCGCAGCTTTATGGGCATCTAAGTAAATGTTCATCTTCTTTATTTAAATATTCACTTCAGAAATTGCTTCTCTCCTCAAGGGACATAGCAGCAGCAATGATCAGCTGAAGTGCTTAAGGTAACAGCCTTCATAGTTAAACATGAAGAGGCTGGAGGCAAGGCATTCTTAGTGAGAAGCCCTTGAACTCAGCTGCTCCTGCTGCTCCAACACAGCTTGAATGTGTTCATTTTCAGGGCATGCTGCAAGGTGTAGCAATTTCTCCAGGCTTTTGGTGAGGAGGTGGAGTGTTAGTAGCTAGATTGACAAGTGTTTTGAAACACACATGCCTGTAAAGAATGCAGTGGTTGGGGGGTGGTCCTGGGAGGCAATCTCTGCCAGAGAACTCCAGCTATGAAACCTTATAATTGGGTTTGTAAACTCAGGGGCAGAGCATTGTGGACTTTCAGGCCTCATTCTGAAGAATGAGTTTTTGGAATGGGGCAGGATTGCTGCTGGAGGTGAATGCAGAAACAGTGGCCAGTTTGCAGTGATTTGTTTATTCAGCCTCTCTGCGTAAGACCCATTATGGGAACCTGCTCTGAAAGATTAAGAAATGGAATTAAGGGAGTAATAAATACATAATGTAAGTATTATACTAAGTATGTTGTTCACATAATTCTCAAAATATTGCTAATGAGAAGAAAATTGTCTATTCTTTAATGTACTACACTAGCTCTCATCTTGAATCTGTAAACGCATCCTGAATTATGTAAGGCATATGGCCAGCCAGAAAGTTGTAATGTTTGTTGACAATATACAGAGTTAGAATTCTAGACAACTATATGATTTCAGAGATAAACTGGACCAAACTACAATGTTGAATATTATTATTCAAAGGACAGGTAGCTGCAGTTTAGGAAGCTGGTTTCTATCATATGCAAATAGTGATTTTTTTAAAACATCTGATTATCATGCTCAATGTGAACCTTTTTCTAATAGACTGGCTTCAGTTTTAACACACTACTAATCAAAAGACTAAATCCAATCTGTAGTACCTGTAAATCTGGGGGGGGGGGGGGGAGTTCCTAAAGTACATTATATTTTACAGCATATTTCCATTGTAAGTCAGTGTGTATTGAAAAATCCACATCTGAATTCAGATTTCAATTGGAACTAGAGTTTAATTCAAGCCTATCTCTAATTTCTAGAGTATTTATGGGAGAAGATCCATTCATGTTATCTAGCATTTCCTAAACCAGTGGTTCTCAACATTTCCAGACTCCTGTACCTCTTTCTGGAATCTGATTTCAGTGTCAGGCGGCGAGGCTCTGGTTTTGGTTTGGGCCCTGGGTGGTGAGATTAGGCTTAGGCTAGAGCCCTAGGACTTTATCTTTGCAGGTCCCCCTGTGGCATGGGGCCCCAGACAGTTGCCTTGCACACCATCCCTTAATGCTAGCCCTGCACTCCAACCCCCCCTAAACTCATCCCATGACCCCCTGAATTGAGAAACACTGATACAATATTTAGAGTAGTATAAACAAGTCATTGTCTGTATGAAATTTTTGTTTGTACTGACCTCGCTAGTGCTTTTTATTTAGCCTGTTGTAACACCAGGCAAATATCTATTGTACCTCCAGGAAGACCCCTGTGTACCCCGGCTTGTTCTAAACCTTTCACACAGACTTATTTTTAAGGACCTGCAATCCAGGAAGTCAGTCTTGGAAGTACGAATCAACATATCCCTGTCTCAAATTATATATCCTCTGCATGCGTCTCTTTCTTTGTACATTTATCTACAGATACGTTTAATCTCATATAATCTAATTACTGTCTTTCTTGCTTCGTGGATGTGTGATAGAAATATTCACCACTGACTGTTCAAAACTTTCTTCAGACTAGTTCTATCAAAATGTGCACCCCTAATTTAAAGTATTCTAATCAGCAATGGTATGACTAGGAGCAATTACTTGAAGCTAAAAGAGTATTTTAAAAAAGGCTGAGACATGGGGTCAAAGTGTACCCTAGATGGTGCACATGACAACTTCCACTCCAACAGAAATGATGGATCTGAGGGAGGAATTTAACCGTATGGATTTTGCAGGTTTGCTTCTTATGGGTATTATTAGTCATATGGGTATTACTATTCTTACAAGTTCAGACAATTTATCCTGCTTTGTTCCCACTGCATACTAAATATAGTACTTTACATTTGTTCTCAGGTTATACATTACAGTCTTTCAGACCAGAGTAGATTTATAAGGCGTATTTAAAGGATTGTTCTTTGGCACCATGTGTTGTACATTTGCAGGTATATTTTCAGACAAGTCCATAGGGCCGGTTTTTAATCTTATACAGATCCCACCACAGATTTCTTTTATACTTTATAGTTGGCCCCACACAAGATACCTGAAGGCAGTAAATTCTTTTTACATATATACTGATATCCAAGTGGATTTCATAGGTTTGTCAGGATCCTTTGACAACCTTTATGACAAACTGAATTTGGTTTTTTCTACTGTTAAATTTTGGCACATACATGTTAACAGTTGATATAAAAAGTAGTCTGGTGCCAATGCAACAATATAGACATAGGAAGGAGACCAATATTTTTTTATTATTAATTATTATTTATCTGTATTACCGTAGGGCATAAGAGCGGCCCTAAGTCATCGATCAGATTCCCATTACACTAGGCACTGCACATACACAGAACAAAAAGTAGTTCCTGCCCCAAAAGAGCATATAATCTAAGTAGGTCATAGGTGTAAACCTACTGTGGTATTCTGGGGGAACATCTAAACAAGTCATTACCTACCACTATATCTGTGAAAGCAGTGAACAATTTTCTGTAAAATATTGATAGAAATTTCTCACCATGTCATTCTGCACCCCTGCAATTTCACTTTACTGTGACATTGTGAAAGTAATGGCTATTTTGCACTTGAAAACGAGCAGAATCATGTAGAAAAAACACAATCTATATGGCTAGATATTTTATGCTTATACATTTTTAGTGCATCCAGGAAGTGATATAGCAGCAATCTTTTAAGTACTGTATTTATTTAGTGTGTGTTTGGCAAGTGCGACCCAATAAAACGCCTATAGACATAATTTTGTAACTCATGGCTTCCATATTATTTGTGTGAAATTCTACACACTAATTCAGTATGTTTGATGCTAATGGAAAATCCCAGACTACCTATTGCATAATTTCTCTTTTTCTCTTCCTCTGCTTTCCTCCCATTACCTCTGTCAACCTCAAGAGAATGCTATCCAGCATTCATATTCCTACTGTATTTATTAAAGCAACTTGAAGCAGACACACGCCTAATAAGCCCTTATGAGCAGTTCTAAGGAAAGTTCTAGTTTTCAGGTTAGGAAAATAAGACACATTTCTATCTATCTATCTATGAGCAGTTCTAAGGAAAGTTCTAGTTTTCAGGTTAGGAAAATAAGACACATTTCTATCCTCCCCCCCTCCCCCCGACAGGCTGAGGGAAAGAAAGCCCAAAAAACCACAATTCTCTCAGAAAATGTGAGTGTAAAGAGTTTGTCTTGGCCATCCTGAGCACTTGGGACAGGCTCAGCTAGTAAGAGAAACAAAAGAAACTTATAATTTGGTTTCAACCATTTGACTTCCATTATGTGAAAATATAATACACTTCAAAAACAGCCAAAACAGTTGTAGTAATTTTGAGGCCATCTACATAATGGGAAAAAAATTGCTTTCAGCACTGGTGAAAGAACAACGTTAATGATAGGTGATTAGGGATAGTATTCCTGCCATTAACAAATATGAAAGTGGGTTATCTGTTCCAAGTTTCTATGCAAACAGTAACAAAGGTATGCTGTTTTCAATCCAGCTCTGCACTACAGTACTTTAATTTTCAAAAATAGAAAAAAAAAATACACCGGGTATGGGTAAGGGAGCATTAAATAGTATTTGCCTTTTTGTACCCTTTGCAGGAATTCGCACTGAGTGTATCAAAAAATGGTTCTTACTGTTGTTAACATCACAAAAATGGCTGGTAAGATTAGGAAATCTATTTAAAAGAATACAAATGTAAATGGGCAGGGGGGATTAAAAAGCCCTGTTTTAACAAGCATTATTTAGTTTATATCATATCTCAAGGAACAACCAGGGGCACTAGAGCCTGTTTTCTTGTGTATGAGACATAAATAGGTGCAAAGCAGCGATTTCTTGTCTACAAACATTCCTTACTAGTCAGTCACTGATGAGGAACTGCAGAAGGCTAAAGTGAGAGTGTTGCCAGGAACGGAGACGGCGGACCTTTGCAGCAGGAAAGTTAGCAACCGACAGACTAACTACAATAGCTTCCACTGCACTACAATACTTGAGGAACATTCACTGGGAAAATAATATTTTCTGAACTATTTTGAATAAATTGTTGGTCTTCCAGGTACAAATTTTGAACTCTGAATTCTTTAAATATGAACATAAGAACATAAGAACATAAGAACGGCCATACTGGGTCAGACCAAAGGTCCATCTAGCCCAGCATCCTGTCTACCGACAGTGGCCAATGCCAGGTGCCCCGGAGTGAGTGAACCTAACAGGTATGATCGAGCGATCTCTCTCCTGCCATCCATCACCCCCCTCTGACAGACAGAGGCTAGGGACACCATTCATTACCCATCCCGGCTAATAGCCATTTATGAACTTAGCCTCCATGAATTTATCCAGCTCTCTTTTAAACCCTGTTATAGTCCTAGCTTTCACAGCCTCCTCAGGTAAGGAGTTCCACAGGTTGACTGTGCGCTGTGTGAAGAAGAACTTCCTTTTATTTGTTTTAAACCTGCTGCATGCCAATTTCATTGAGTGGCCCCTAGTTCTTCTATTTTGGGAACAAGTAAATAACTTTTCCTTATTCACTTCCTCCACTCCACTCATAATTTTATATACCTCTATCATATCCCCCCTTAGTCTCCTCTTTTCCAAGCTAAAAAGTCCTAGCCTCCTTAATCTCTCTTCATATGGGACCCGTTCCAAACCCCTAATCATTTTAGTTGCCCTTCTCTGAACCTTTTCTAGTGCCAGTATATCCTTTTTGAGATGAGGAGACCACATTTGTACGCAGTATTCAAGATGTGGGCGCACCATGGATTTGTATAAGGGCAATAAGATATTCTCCGACTTATTCTCTATCCCCTTTTTAATGATTCCTAACATCCTGTTTGCTTTTTTGACTGCCGCTGCACACTGCGTGGATGCCTTCAGAGAACTATCCACAATGACTCCCAGGTCTTTTTCCTGATTGGTTGTAGCTAAATTAGCCCCCATCATATTGTATGTATAGTTGGGGTTATTTTTTCCAATGTGCATTACTTTACATTTATCCACATTAAATTTCATTTGCCATTTTGTTGCCCAATCACTTAGTTTAGTGAGATCTTTTTGAAGTTCTTCACAGTCTGCTTTGGTCCTTACTACTTTGAGCAGTTTAGTATCATCTGCAAACTTTGCCACATCACTGTTTACCCCTTCCTCCAAATCATTTATAAATAAGTTGAATAGGATCGGCCCCAGGACTGACCCTTGGGGAACACCACTAGTTACCCCTCTCCATTCTGAAAAAGTTCCATTTATCCCTACCCTTTGTTCCCTGTCTTTTAACCAGTTTTCAATCCATGATAAGATCTTCCCTCTTATCCCATGGCAGCTTAATTTACATAAGAGCCTTTGGTGAGGGACCTTGTCAAAGGCTTTCTGGAAATCTAAGTACACTATGTCCACCGGATCCCCCTTGTCCACATGTTTGCTGACCCCTTCAAAGAACTCTAATAGATTAGTAAGACACGATTTCCCTTTGGAGAAACCATGTTGACTTTTGCCCAACAATTTATGCTCTTCTATGTGTCTGACAATTTTATTCTTTACTATTGTTTCAACTAATTTTCCCGGTACGGACGTTAGACTGACTGGTCTGTAATTGCCAGGATCACCTCTAGAGCCCTTTTTAAATATTGGCGTTACATTAGCTATCTTCCAGTCACTGGGCACAGTAGCCGATTTAAAGGATAGATTACAAACCCTCGTTAATAGTGGCGCAATTTCACATTTGAGTTCTTTCAGAACTCTTGGGTGAATGCCATCTGGTCCCGGTGACTTGTTACAGTTAAGTTTATCAATGAGTTCCAGAACCTCCTCTACTGATACTTCAATTTGTGACAATACCTCAGATTCGTCACCTACAAAAGACAGCTCAGGTTTAGGAATCTCCCTAACGTCCTCAGCCGTGAAGACTGAAGCAAAGAATTCATTTAGTTTCTCTGCAATGACTCTGTCATCTTTAAGTGCTCCTTTTGTATCTCTGTCATCCAGGGGCCCCACTGGTTGTTTAGCAGGCTTCCTGCTTCTGACATATTTAAAAAACATTTTATTATTACCTTTTGAGTTTTTGGCTAGCTGCTCTTCAAACTCCATTTTAGCTTTTCTTATTACATTCTTACACTTTACTTGGCAGTGCTTATGCTCCTTTCTATTTACCTCACTAGGATTAGACTTCCACTTTTTAAAAGATGCCTTTTTCTCTCTCACCGCTTCTTTTACTTGGCTGTTAAGCCACGGTGACTCTTTTTTAGTTTTCTGGCGTTGTTTTTTAATTTGGGGTATACATTTGAGTTGGGCCTTTATTATGGTATCTTTGAAGAGAGTCCATGCAGCTTGCAGGGATTTCACTTTAGTCACTTTACCTTTTAATTTCTGTTTAATTAACCCCCTCATTCTTTCATAGTTCCCCTTTTTTAAATTAAATGCCCCAGTGTTGGGCTTCTGAGGTGTTATTCCCACCATAGGAATGTTAAATGTTATTATATTATGGTCACTATTTCCCAGCGGTCCTTTTATAGTTACCTCTTGAACCAGATCCTGCGCTCCACTTAGGACTAAATCCAGAGTTGCCTCTCCCCTTGTGGTTTCCTGTACCAGCTGCTCCAAGAAGCAGTCATTTAAAGTATCAAGAAATTTCATCTCTGCATTTCGTCCCGAGGTGACATGTACCCAGTCAATGTTGGGATAATTGAAGTCTCCCACTATTATTGGGTTCTTTATTTTGACAGCCTCTCTAATCTCCCTTAGCATTTCGTCATCCCTATCACTGTCCTGATCAGGTGGTCGATAATAGAGCCCTATTGTTATGTTCTTATTTGAGCATGAAATTACTATCCATAGTGATTCTATGGAACATGTGGATTCATTTAAGATTTTTACTTCATTTGATTCTACACTATCTTTTACATAAAGTGCCACTCCCCCGCCCCCACGACCTATTCTGTCCTTCCGATATATTTTATATCCTGGAATGATTGTGTCCCATTGATTGTCCTCGGTCCACCATGTTTCTGTGATACCTATTATGTCAATATCCTCCTCTAACACGAGGCACTCTAGTTCACCCATCTTATTATTTAGACTTCTGGCATTTGTGTACAAGCACTTTAAAAACTGGTCACTGTTTATCTGTCTGCTCTTCCCTGGTGTGTCAGATTCTTTATGTGAAAATTTCTCATCTGATCTGGCCTCTCCTTTATCCTTTGTCCTCTGCCTATATGCCTATATCCTATGCCTCTGTGTATCCTCATTGAGAGTCTGATTCAAAAGCTCTTCAGTCAAAGGAAAGACTTTGGATCAAACTCTAAGTATTTATCATTAAACTAAACATAATCTTCTACTCATTCTCCTTACATTGTTCTCTGGAATAAAGGAGCAGAAAGGTGAGCTCTTTCAAAGTAATTTATGCTTCTCTATGAAGTTACCATATTTTCCACAGGAGCTTTTGATGTGATTTCTGTTTTAGTCCTATTATTATCTTTGCCAACTTGTTTCATAGCATTAAAGTGATCAGAACTTGCAGTATAGGTTTTTATTAATCTTTTACTATGCATTCTTGTGCCACATTGTATGTTTAAAGCCCCCTTGAATCTTACCAGATTATGCTTAGAAACAAAGATCTTAATTTGGGGGAAATGTAAATCAGTAACTTATTTATTAACAAATGAACAAAAACAGAGCATCTTCAATAAAATCTGTACCAGGACCATTATCTTTAGTGCATACACAGCTGACTTCAGTAAGCTAAAAACAGTAGTATGTGTAGCAGTACTTTATAAACTACTGTCTAACAAACCTACATTTCAAATAAACTATATTTGTCCATACAAAGAATGGCCTATCTTCAGATATAGTTTAAACTATTTAGATTTTATACAAAATATTTTAAACTACAAGATTTTATATTTTAATTTGAATCTTTAATATATTTAAATTACAATATTTAATTGTAAAATGGTAGTTTCATACCATTTTTGGAGAAATTTAGGCCAATTTTATAATAGCTATTACATCTGTAATTATATTATGTATAGTTATTTTATATACCCATGTGTAGACAAAAAGGGAGAAAAGAGTAGGAAGAGGGAAGACAGAAATGCGGGAGGGAGTTAGGACATTGAGAGTGAGAGAGACAGAAATACACAGACAGACAAAAATAGTTAGTTGTGGGATGCTGATCTACCCATTGCAAATGTCCACCCACAGAAGGGACTGGGGAATCACAGAGGGCCTCTAGATCTTACTCTCCAAAATGAAAGCTATATCACTATACCAGATTAGCTGAACAGAAGGTTGGAAAGCCCCAAACAATTATAAACATATCTGATGTGAGATACATCTTTCACACTGCAGATGCTCTCAAACATTTGTATTCTGATACTTGGCGTATCTTCAACACCACTCCAGTAATCCTCTTTGGGTAAAAGATGTTTTTCTGGTGTGTGTCTCACTTTTTTGATCTGCTTATTTCATGCTTTACCATGTGAGAAAGAGAACGGATGGGAGGCTTCTAAGGCAAGGGCAAATCTTCACATGAGCTTAGGACTGATTTAAACATAATTGGACCTGAGAGCTTTCCAACTTAGAAAAGTTGTTAGATAGGTAAAGTCCTTTCACTCCAACAGGGAGGATGTTACCACAATATTCACTGGAATGAAATCCTTTATTAAGCCAGCGTAGATCATCACAATGAGTAGTGTAAATGGGTAAGGATTGTGAGAGGAATAAAGATTTAGATGTCTGGCCAATGTAATTTGCTTTTCATCTTGCATTAAAATAGAACTTATTGTGTTGACAGAAAAGATCAGGATATTAACAAGAAGCATTTTATATATAAATTGATCTGGCTGTGTGACAGCAGGTTTCTTAAAATGCCCAAGGCATATTCCTTATTATTCTTTATTTAAAAAAAAAAAAAAAAAAAAAAAAGCTAAATCCCTTCAGTTCATACAAAGGGTAAGATACTTTAATAAGGGTAAGGTAACTACACCCATGGGTCTAAAGGGCTGGAGCACAAGATGATCTGTACCACTATATTAACCCCTTTTACAAGATTATGAATTTTCACACACAAAGGCAACATTTTGTGTAAAGTTATAGGATTCTAAGGTTGGCAGATGCATCAGCCAGATGTTAACAAAATCAAATGGACTAGGACTTGGTTAAGTGGCCATTCTCTGGCAGGAAAGAGGAGATGGGCAAAAAAATCTACAAAGAAATGGCCAGGAGTCTGCATCCACACACACTTTGTCTCCTGAGCCTCAACTGAAGAGGATTCTCAAAGAAGAGAACAGACTATGAAAATAAAGAGGAGATTCCCCAAATTAAGTTACGTGGTAGTTATGATTTACTTTTATGATCTTGTAACCAATTCTGAATTTTATGCTCCATTACTTGTAATCACTTAAAACAAGTTTATTAACTAGAGAAAGATAGATTTTATCTAGACCATTGTGTTGGGTCAGACAGTGCATGGCCATGAACATGAACTTAGACTGCTGTCCTGGGATGTGGAGACCAACTCCCCTACACACACAGCCTATTTCAACAAAAAATCCTCTACTTAAAAATGATCCAGCCAGCTACTGAGCAGGTAGGTCAAGTGGCTGACTAGCTGTTCCTCTGAAGAAATGGAGTACAAACAAGTGCTGGTGCCTCAGCCTACTATTTTGAAGAGAACTTGACATATACTGGAGCCAGCCTTTCTACATGTGTACTGGGATTGGCAGAGGGTTCTAAATTTGATCCTACAGACAGAAGTGTACCTGCCTTCTTCTTTATAGTATGATATTTGGAACTAATTCAAACAGTAGTAGCAGGACAGAGTGACGTATCAAATGCAATCAACCACAGACTCATACTTATTACAGACTAGCAAAAATACCCAGCATTGCTCGGGTCCGTCGGAGGTGGGGAGGGGGCAGAGAGCTGAGCGAGTGCGGGGTCTGTTGGAGGGGGGAGGGGGCAGAGAGCAAACCTGACACCCCCACCTCGCCCCCCCGACCAAACCCAACACCCCCACCTCACTCACCCCTCGACCAACCCAGACTCACATTTTCACCCCCCCCAACCAAATCCGACACCCCTACCTACCACCACAAACAAACCCGACACCCACACCTCACTTACCCACCGACCAAACCCGACACCCCCACCTCACCCCCCAACCAAACCCGACACCCCTACCTCACTTACCCTCTGACCAAACCCAATTCGGGTCCGTCGGAGGTGGGGACAGGGCAGAGAGCTGAGCGAGTGCAGGGTCCGTTGGAGGGGGGGGGCAGAGAGCTGAGCGAGTGCGGGGTCCATTGGAGGGGGGAGGGGGCAGAGAGCTGAGCGAATGCAGGGTCCGTTGGAGGGGGTATTATGACATCATAACTATGTCACAGAGAACAGCAGCTGCCCAGCTGATGTGATTGGCCTTTAAATAATTTCACCCCTGGGGGGCGTCAGAGGTGAGATTTGAAAAATTTTCGACTCTTACCCTGATTAGGAGCCTAAGACCTATAACTGTACCAAATTTCAAGTTTCTAGCTCAAACGGTGTGGAAGAAGTAAGCGCACATACATACATACACGCACGCATACACCATTTGACTTTTATATATATAGATAGATAACATATGGCTTGGAACACTGGTAGAGATTACTTAATATTTACAGTGTATTTTTTAAAAATTAAAAACAAAATAACTTTGCAGACAATACAATATGCAGAATGAAATGACTGAATAGAGTACAAGATACTGTATAGGTTCTGCAGCAGTTGGGGAAACCTAGATGTAGGGTGCGAGAAAATTTTGTAACGGTGTGCATATAGGAAACGCTCTCATGCTAGACACCGGGGAAAGGTCACTCCCGGTCAAGGCAACTGCATGCCAGTGTTATCTCTTGTATACCAGAGTCCTCCAGCTGCTAACTGCTTGCCAGGCTTGTGTGAAACTAATGAAGCAAAACAAGTTATTAGCTATTCATGAGGTATGCATGAGATGTAAATGTGCATGGGTATTTCTGTGTCAGCGTGCCCCTGCATGTTGGGCTTCATCCTGAGCATTGCTCCGATGCGTCAGGCTTTTTCCCCATCTCTCGGTGACAGCAACGCTGGGGGCCCCCTTTGCGGGTGTGTCACGCGCGCCTTCAATAAACTCACCACTTTTATTCATCTAGCAGCTGTGTGTGTGCCTCATTTCTACGGGACTCAGAGTACCCTGCAACACTAGAGAAGCAGCAGGGCTCTTCTGAAATCATGCTGTATAAATATGTGATTTACTGTTTGACGTACCCCTTCATGGGTGGATGTAGTGTAGCAGACTGTCCTCTTTTTAGTGTCCCTGCCATCAGCCATTCCGGCCCTGCAGCATTCTGCTGCTTCTTTCAACTGGCCCTCCGGCAGGATCACATGAGATATCACCCCTTCTGGGTTAAACCAATAGTCCAACAAATCAACATGAAGCTTCATGTTGGACCCTGTGTCTGAGTGCGGACTCACTAGTCCTTGCCCCTGGCATCGGGGAGTTTCAGTAGTCTTTACTTATTGTCAGAGGATCCCACTCCACTTTCCTGTGTGAGCTGGTAAGGGAACTCAGGCTCTCCCTTCCCTAGTGGGTTCTGGACCAAGTACCCTTGAATATGTAGTCAGGGCCTGACTGCATAGATCCCTTTCTGATGCCCTATCCATTTCCTCCCTTGCTCTGTCATAGGCCTTTGCCTCAGCCTCTTCTTGGGCTCAGTTTGTCAACTCTGCTCTCTCTTAGCCTCTTCCTCACTGCAACCCTTTCTGCTAGCTATCTGGTTCTGCTACAGCTCATTTTTCTCCATCTCCTGACTCAGCAGAAGTCTTCCTGATCCCCATGCACAATCCTGGGCAGACTCTAGACAAGATGCGATAAATCGATCCCCGACAGATTGATCAGTACCTGCTGATCTGGCAGGTAGTGAAGACCAGCCCTTAGTAACAGCCAGTGATCTGGAGAGGCTGGTAAGTTCCTAAATGATCTGAATTCAGCCCTTTTAACTCTTCCCTCCTGGTTTGACACCTACTACAGGCATAGCTATTACATGAGGTGGTGATGCAAATCTTGCCTTGATAGAAGAATTCAGAAGAAAAAAAAGTCAGTACACATTTAGGCATTTTTGGAAATTTTCCTGCATTATCCATGGACACAAATCTTTACTTGATTTTTCTATGACATTCAGAATCTAAAACATTATTCTAAAAAACCGCTATTCTTGACTAGGTGATCATAGTCATAAATAAAGCAAATAAAATGAGGAATACGTGTAGCGCCATAGAGACTAATCAGTTTACTTCAGCATTAGCTTTTGTGGGCTATAGCCCACTTCATCGGATGCACAGAATGGAACAAACAGAAGGAAGATACATTTATACACACAGAAAACAAAAAATAAATACAAAAAGCACAGTATCAAATTCCCTAAATAAATAATTCCAAAGCACTATTTAATTTTGATGATCCAGTAGAGTAGCTGGCACCAGAGGGAAATATTACATCCCAGAAGACAAATTTTAATAGCTTTTTTTTGTACACAGTTTCCAAAGGCTTTTTCATTAGACTAGTATTTTCTGAAAGACTCCTACCTTATTAGTTGGATGTTCGGCAAAGAATGAGGCAAGAGTCCACTGGACCAGTGATGTTAATAAGAAATGTTGAACAGCTGCCACATTCTGTGCTCACCTTCCAATCTTGCATTGAATGAGGTGCAAGACCTGAGGAAAAAGTAATAAGTGACTATGTATTGAAATATTGTATCAAAATCCACACAATACATAATTTAACACATCGAGGGTCAGAGTTAAATTCACATAGGGTGTAAATTAGCACAGGATTGGGTCTTGTATACTCAGACAAAAAGTAGGATTTGCCACATTGGATGGGAACAATGATCTATCCAGCCAGTCTTTTGCCTCAAGAAATAACATACGGCTAAAACTTCAGCGGAAGGGGGAAATACATTGTATACATAGGGCAAGGTACACATAGTTGAAGAAATTATATCTAGCCCTGGGTAACTGCATATTATCATATTGATTGTAGGTTTGAACTCAGGATAATATACCTTGAGCTTGAAATTTTATTTGACTGGGTGTATAATGAAGGTGTGATATATGAACATACATACATACCATGTAACACAGGTTTATAAAACAACGGCTGCAAAAGGGTTCAGCCCATAGTATTTCACTGATGTCCGATGCAGGTTTATTATAATCTATATATATAAAAGTCAAATGGTGTATGTATGTATGTATGTACGTAAGCTTACTCCTTCCACACCGTTTGAGCTAGAGACTTGAAATTTGGTACAGTTAGAGGTCTTGGGGTCCTTATGGTCGTAAGGGTCGAAAATTTTTCAAATCTCACCTCTGATGCCCCAGGGGTGAAAGTCTTTAAAGGCCAATCACATCAGCTGGGCAGCTATGTTGTTATGATGTCATAATACCCCCTCCAACAGACACCACACTCGCTCAGCTCTCTGCCCCTCCCCCCTCTAATGGAACCCCGGAATCCCTCAGCTCTGTGCCCCCTCTCCCCTCCGATGAAACCCCGGAATCCCTCAGCTCTGTGCCCCCTCCCGCCTCCAATGGAACTCCGGAATCCCTCAGCTCTCTGCCCCCTCCCCCCTCCGATGGAACCCCAGAATCCCTCAGCTCTCTGCCCCCTGCCCACCTCCAATGGAACCCCGGAATCCCTCAGCTCTGTGTCCCCTGCCCACCTCCGATGGACCCGAGTTGGGTTTGGTTGGAGGGTAAGTGAGGTAGGGGTGTCGGGTTTGGCCGGGGGGGTGAGGTGAGGGTGTTTGGTTTGGTCGGGGGGGTGAGGTGGGGGTGTCGGGTTTGGTCGGGGGGTAAGTGAGCCAGGGGTGTTGGGTTTGGTCGGGGGGGGTGGGAAGGTGTCTGGGTGGGTGAGGGGTGAGGTGTGGGCGTTGGGGTTGGTCAGGGTGTGTTGGGTTTGGTGGGGGGGGTAAGGTGGGGGTGTTGGGTTTGGTCGGGGGGATGGGAAGGTGTCGCAGGGGGTGAGGGGTGAGGTGTGGGTGTTGGGGTTGGTCAGGGGGTGTTGGGTTTGGTGGGGGGTAAGGTGGGGGTGTTGGGTTTGGTTGGGGGGGTGAGGAGGGGCGTCGGGGTTGGTCAGGGGGTAAGTGAGGTGTGGGTGTCGGGTTTGTTTGTGGTGGTAGGTAGAGGTGTCGGGTTTGGTTGGGGGGGGAAGTGAGGTGGGTGTGTCAGGTTTGGTGTATGGGGGTGAGGTGTGGGTGTTGGTCAGGGGATGTTGGGGTTGGTAGGGGGAGACGTGGGGGTGTTGGGTTTGGGTGGGGGGTGAAAATGTGAGTCGGGGTTGGTCGAGGGGTAAGTGAGGTGGGGGTGTCGGGTTTGGTCGGGGGGTGAGGTGGGGGTGTCGGGTTTGCTCTCTGCCCCCATCCAACGGACCCCGCACTCGCTCAGCTGTCTGCCTCCTCCCCACCTCAGACTGACCCGAGCAACACTGGGCACTTTCGCTAGTATAATATAACAAACAAGAAACAACATATAAAGAGAACATGGTACTGATGCTGCTGTAATCTAGCCTGGTTTTAGTCTGAGGGTAAATCTACTCTGCAGTCATGGGGTGCGTCATAAGTATAAAGTAGCTTAGAATTTCTGTTTTACCTGTAAAGGGTTAATCTGAAAGTAATTTGAGAGGGAGATGACGTAATCAACCTCAGGAACAAAGAGAGTGGTTTTAGTTTCAGTTTCCCTCCTTGTCTCGCTCGTACTGATGTTCGCCTGGCTATGGGATGAACAAATCTTCTGTCTCTATTCTACATTTCTATAATCTCCTAAGAAGCCAAGTAGTAGTAAGTGAATTGTATGCTTGAACTGTATTACTTGATAATTGATCCACGGTGTTCTTTTACTGTTAAACTTTAGCAGAGGAAGAATTCCCAGGGGAGGGGTCAGTCATGCTATGTGATGTAAGTGAGGTGTTTTCTATTGATTTCTGTACAAGGGATTTATGCTCCTTCTTTTCCTTTTATTAAAATCTTCCTTTTAAGATTCTGCCTGCTTGTTTACATTGGATAGATCCTGGTTTGGATCGGGCACGTCTCACAGCAAGTGAGGTTTTTGGTCTTTGTTCTCAAACCTCTCCCAGGTAAAGGGAGGAGATTTGAGAGGTGTTACAAGGGGGTTCCAATTTACCCTAACCCATGGTTTTGGGGGCGTAAATTGGTGGTGGCAGCATTATTCCAAGTCCAAACAGATGAAGTTTGGGTTCTGGGGAAAAGTTTTAACCTAAGCTGGTAAAATAAACTTGGGGGGTTATTTCTTTTTTTCATGCGGGTCCCCACATCTTTACCCTAGAGTTCAGAGTGGGGAGGCAGACCTTGACGGGGTGTCTTGAGTACATGTATCTGAGCTAGGTTTGATCTAGTTAGCTCAGGTACTGGAGCAGTGAAGCCAGGGCAGTATGGGCTTCAGGGCAAGCTATCTGCCCACACAATTATCTAGGGTTCTAGACAGGTTTGTAAAGCCCTTGCTGCTGCAGCTTCACTAACTCGCATACCAGCAATGTTATATTAATGTAACCAGCGATGTTATATTGGGGATGTCTTCATAACTGCAGCAAAGTCATAACCTGACTTTCCAGTTCTGCCATCATCTTTCTCAGTGAGCAAATACACGACAGGCAGCAGTGTCTTAAAACTGTGACACAGAGGGAGACTGAATTTATTTCTTGGCTCCGATACCTTGACATGTGTCAAAGATATAAAAAAAAAACCAACAAAAAAGAAAGGTTTTAAAAAAACCCTGTTACCTGACAAGAATCCTCAAGATCTACTGTAAAGCAAAGCATATTTAGGCACATCCATATCTTTAAAGTTCTTTTCCCATCTCTATCAATCACTTGAGTTTTTGTTCTTCCAGTGTATCTGCTTTCACTGAGAAAATGAGTAGCCAGCGAAAGAGTTTTCTGTCATATCTTCAAGAACCTTTAGCAGCTGATTAAGATTTCTCTTTCTGTGACTAATTAATATGTAATAGGTGATATTTGGTCACTAGCGAGTGACCATGTTGCCAGATTCTACGAGAGTCTTTATTTTTTCATTTGTTTTGAATTTACATTTTCTTTCCATTCTTACAATGGGGTGGCACCTGCTTCTCACGAGTGCCCCCCCCCCCCCATTGATAGTGCTTTTAATTGGCCTTCAGTGATGCAGCCTGCTGGCCAAGTTTCACACACTGTTCCCCACTACAGCATAAACAGTCTCTAGTTCAGGGGTAGGCAACTTATGGCATGTGTGCCAAAGGCAACATGTGAGCTGGTTTTCAATGGCACTCACGCGGCCTCAGGTCCTGGCCACCACTCCGGGGGGGCTCTGCATTTTCATTTAATTTAAAATAAAGCTTCCTAAACATTTTAAAAACCTTATTTACTTTACATACAACAATAGTTTAGTTAATGAGTAGCCAGCAAAAGAGTTTTCTACTCTTTCTACTCTCTTTTAATAAGAGCTGGCTACTCATTAAAAGCTTATAGAAAGAGACTTTCTAAAAACTTTAAAATGTATTACTGGCACGCAAAACCTTAAATTAGGGAGAATATATGAAGACTCGTCCCACCACTTTTGAAAGGTTGCCTACCCTGCTCCAGTTCTCGCTCATGGCCCCTGGTGTGGGGCTGCAGAACCAAGGCTTCCTCCCCAGAAGCAGAGCCTTCTTTAACAGCCGAATAGGGGCCCATCTCAGTACGCTCACTAGGCCCTTGCCTAGACTTAATCTTCAAAAAGATCTGCAGGGCCTATCACGGTATCCTCACCCAATCTATCTAGGTTCTGGGCTCAGTCCCCTGGGCTCAGCCTGCACGCATTGACCTGTTCACAGCCAGCCAAATACTCTTCCAGCCAGCCAGGTACCCAGTCTTTGGCAACCTTCCCTGGGCTCAGTCCTGCCTGCAGTGAGCAGTCCACTATCCTGCTGCTATTCCAGACAGCCAGGCATCCAGTTCTCCCTCTTCAAGTTCCAGGCAGAAACTGACTGTTCTGCCTTTACTACTTCCTTTTATATGGACCTTCTGATCCCGATTGGCTTCTCCAGCCACCCCTCTGACTGGCTGCTCCCCTGCAGTCACTTTAAGGATATCTCCTCTGCTCTTTTCTGCAGCAGGGTGAGGCAGGGCGCCAGAAGACCTCCAGCAGTGGGTTTCCAGAACTGTTACATCCCATTACAGTCCTACTTTAGCTATGCCTCACGTTTGGTAAGTTATGCTGGCCCTTTTAAACATTGCAGTAGTGTTGAGGAGTGCTCAATAAGGATTTTCTCTTGCATCAATTGGCTTTTTAGAGCCAATTCTTAATTATGTGGACTCCATATTTGCCTAATCTGTCCCTTCTAATGTCACTGAGACCACATAGAGATTAATGACTCTGCTCTACAGCCATAGCTAAGCACCAGTTGACTTTTAGCTCCTCCAGGAGAGGCTCATGCACTTAAGGTCCCAAGTTCCATCCCACTCACTGACGACTGGGGTCTGTTGGCATTACAGGTGGGGGAATCATCTGGGATATCAACTGGGAAGTGTCTGAAGCTTGAGAAATGCTTTCTAAGGTAGGGGAAGTATGTAACCCACACACCTTCTGAGTGTGGTGTTCTGATCCCTCTAGTGGCACCAATGAGTCTGTCTGATGCAGCAATATTATTTAGTGAAGAAAGGACTTCTGGGAAGATGAAGCATATGATGCTAGTTCAGGTTACTCAGATATTAAAAGATGTCCACTGATACTCATGGGCAGTAACGTTCCTACAAAGAGAACTCACCCATTAGGAGGGTCTACACTGAGATGGAAGTTCTTCTTACAAGATATGTTAGAATCATATCAAAATAAGTAAATGTGGTTCCATTCCAGAGAAAACCGTTCCTTCAATTATGGCTTGTTTTAGCCAGATGTGTTTTTAATAGTTTATGTAGTACCTGGGGAGGAATGTCAAAGAATGTTCCTCTCTTCAAAGTTGCATACTGCTATGTTGTTTCTTCATTCCAGTAGCATCAGCAAAAGGAAATAAATAAAGATGTTTAAGATAAGGATACCTTTAAACACAAGTGGAGAGGAAAAGCCTGACAGAAGCAAGACCTTTGGGACTCTAAAATACCTTTTTAACATCTGTATTATTTGGCATACATCTGAGCCACTGAATTAACTAACATCAGTACTTGCAAGGAAAGTTCAACTTAGAGTACCTGAGGGGGTCAAGAAATACCACGAAGAACAAGAGGCAACAAAAAGTAAAATGAAGGGGAAAATTGTACTAGATAATGAAAGTCATTAAGACAATTATCTTTCTAACCTAGAGGTTAAGGGGTGGGTGACGGTTGGGGAGAAATCTCTAGTAATTCTATTTACTGAACTTGGAAGTGAAAAATCTTTCACATAAGTTTGTGAAAACCAGACAGCACTCTATATGATAAGTACTCTTGATGTATTATTGGAACTTATCTTTAGGACAAAGGATGATAGGAATATGAATGCTGGATAGTCTTATCTCTTGAGGGTTTTTTTTTTAAAGGTTGAGATAGGTAATGGGAGGAAAGCAGAGGAAGAGAAAGAAAAAATATGCAATAAGTAGTCTGGGAATTTCCATTAGCACCAAACATACTGAATAATCAGTGTGTAGAATATCACACAAATAAAATGGAAGCCATGAATTACAAAATTATGTCTATAGGGGTTTTATTGGATCACACTTGCTAAACAGAACCCTACTATTACATGAGGTTATTTCAGTTGTGATGGGGTTTACACATCCCACACTAAAGCAGGACAAGGCACAGAGCAGTATTGGGCTAGGGAGGCATGCCCTTCAGCAGCTTTCCGGCAAACGCCAGATGGAGGTTTTTTAAAAAAAATACCCTGGTAGTCCAGAAGCATGTCGAAGTGTAGCAGATTGCATCAGATGTAAGAGGAGTGGCTACATCAGTCCTAAAACTACCTTGGAAACAGTGATCCATATTATCCCTCCAGTACCTTGGTAGGAGGGGAAACCTCACAAGAGACTGCACAGGACACTTCCGACGGATTAAATAGACTCCAGCACCTGTGACCATGCCCCAAACTGAGGGGCCATATCCTGGTAGGAAAGCTACCCAGTGGGGAGTACTACGGTATAACTTAGAGTGATGAGTGAGTGATCCAGATATTGTAATTTCCTAAGACCCTATCTTGGGACCTGATGGAGTGGATGGCCCAGTCCCCCTAAATCACTCCCCTATATATCTGCCATGAAAGACTCCTAAAAGGAGAGGAAGAGACCCTCAGGAGGGATTGAGGCCTGCCACATACACCTTGGCTAGGGGTCCTTCTAGACTTATCAGGCCAGAAAGAACTGTGAAGCCACTATCTGAGCACCATGCCAACTAGCTAGCAGAGTGACCCGCTATGCCAATTTAAAGCCTGATCCTGAATCCTCAACAAACTCATTGACAGCACTTTTGTCAGCATAATAAAACCACTTCTGCGAGAGGTGATAGCTATGTCGGCAGGAGAAGCTCTCCCGCTGATGTAGCACTGTCCACACTGGCAATTAGGTCGCTGTAGCTTAACATTGCTCTGGGGGCTGGCTTATTCACACCTCTGGGCAATGTAACTTATATCAACATAAGTGTCTGCAAGCCCTGAGACTCAGGGCAGGCAGCTATCACCAGGCTAGGAAGGGGTGCCCCAGTAGTTCCTACTGCTGTTCCTTTGGCAGCTCCTCACTGCCTGGAGCACTGCGCCTTCCCCCAACCTGGCAGCTTACAACTGCTCCTCCTCTGAGCCAGGTGTTTCCATGGTGGCTGGAAGGCAGGACTGCTCTGGTCCTACCAGCTTCCAAGCAGCTTCCCTCTGATGCACTGAGGTGGCCATTCCAGACCCTTCTCTTGGTCCCACTCTTGTCTCTGCCCACTGTGCATACACAGAAGCAGAACATTGTGGGGGCACTAACCTTCACCACCCTTGCTGCTCTCAACATGCGGTATTTCTCTCTGAACAGTGAGCTTCTCACAAAGTGCTTAGTATCTCAGTCATTATCTGATTTATTGGATAGTGGGCATAGTGTCTCTGCAGCAGGGGTAGAGTTACTTATGGGTGTAATTAAATTTTGGCAAGCTCACTTTCAAAAATTCTAAATGCTCTGCATTTTCTGGTAGCAATCTGGATCTGTGTCGAAAGCCTTTAACGAATCTCAAATGGCTAACAATCTGTTATAGGAATTTGAGGCCTAAATTAGAGAGTGGATTTCTTCACAAGACTGGAGAATAGAGTGGGGTTTTTTACCATTAACACTGAACACATCTTTGTTAGAACACTCAGTGCTGGCAACTGTATACGTGCGGCACATTTCACACATTGAGGTAGCATCTCTTTGGGAGATACATTGGCAAGAGCTCCCAATGGAAAAGTTTACTGAAGAGGGAGTTATAGAAGGAGAGCTTTTGGTGGACTTCACTGGGATTTGTATTGGAAACTTAACTCCTGTTTTGTGTGGAACTGATTTGTGAATAGAATCTGTCCTAGAGATGGTTTAAGAAAGGACACAGAGATTCCCTCAAGAAAACAAATACCATGAGGGAGTATGGAAAACATAAAAAGGGAAGGCCAAGACTGATTTCAATGCAAGCTGTGTGTGAGAGCAGGATTTAATCCTTGATATATAAATTGATCCACACAAGTGGAAAATATAAGCATTTGTCTTATGTTTAGAGGACCTTATTGTCCTCTATCTAAATTTTCAAATTGTGATTAAATGCACAATTCTTGTGCTGGCCCTCTGCACCAGGATAAAATTGACTGTCAATGATCAGACTTCTATATATTAAGGGTTAATCTTTCAGTATACACCAGTGGATTATTTTGGGGGGACCAGTCTCTCCTTTCTTGTACACCCAAAACTGCCATTCATTTCAGTGGGAGTTTCGGGATATGCAAAGGTTGCAAGAGAGGGCTCATAAATATTGACTTTTCAATTTACATCCTCCATCACTGTAAGTACTGTGGAGAGTTATATTTTCTGAGAGAAGAAAACAGAGAAATTCTTCAGAATATTAGATCAGTCTGAGAAATGAGACAACTGAAATAACAAGGCAGTGTAAATATCCCATCTGTAGCTTAACTCACAAACATCTTTAAAGTCACCAGGAGAATTGTATGAGGAATCCACTGAGAAGCCATCTGCCAGTTTTAGGACACTTGTGCAGTTTGCCATCTAAACTCTGTACCTTCCAAAAACAAGGGAAGGAAGAATTTGATTATATTAGAGATGAGTGAAATTAACCACCGTATATCAATGTTTTAAAATAAAAATCTACAATGGTTGAAGAAGATCTGGTGAGAAATGTAAGATGGGATGCCTGTTTTCGAGCATTTAAAGTACAATTGGTAACCAAATCAACTGAAGTAAAATGAATGGCCTCTAATTCCATTTGCATGTGTATTTTGATAGTTATATGCATTTCCACAAGTAGTAGTCACTGATAAGCTAGACACTTAAATCTACTCCCTCTACTGATGCATCCATTAATTATCTTAGACACTGCCATGTTCACAGCAAAATGCGGTACTATGATCTAATCTGGAGTTGTTTGAAAGACTTATAATGAACAGAAGTTCTTTGGGGGGATCTCTTACCAATTTGGTTGCAGCCAATAAGAAAGAAGAGCTAATAAAGGTGACAGAAAATATCAAATTTCTTAAAGAAAAAAAATCAATTGTTGAAAACCATTTTTGGTAGTAATTTGTGGTATTCAGTAAAGATTCTCAGTTTTCTGTAACAATTTGTATTGAAAATTAAACATTTTACATCCAAATTTTTGAACTCCATAAAAAAGAAAAATGCATTGAATTTTTTTCTACACAAAATTTAGTTTTTGACAAAAAGGCCTCTTTGCTTGAAATTTCTTGTCTATCACAAATTTTTAATCCCCTCTCAAGTTAGAATTTGGGGAGGAATATGAACATTCATATTTAGTATTTCCTCAGATAAGATTTTTACAAATAGCTTTCACCTACAGAGCTGTCATAACACTTCACAGTCCTTAGGGAAATCAATCTATATTAACTGAAGTGAGAATATAGAATATATACTTCTGAAGTTAATCAAATTTAGTGTTTTTCATTTTTAAAGACTCCCACTAATTTCAGGCCCTTAATAAATGGGTGAGGGGTATCTCTCTTACCAAAGGCCTTTTCCTTATCTGTCAAAGTTCCTCCTTTTCCCCTGGAGAACCTGATTGGTTTTTTGGCCCAATATCCTGTCTTAACTATTTTCTCTAGCTCTTTGAGGTCTAAGCAGGGTATTAAGTCTGTCACAAAGTTACTTCCCAACCCGACACCAAATGCTCTTGAAATTTAAGAGCAGCAGAATATAAACTATGTTGCTTCTACACCTGGTTTTAGAGGACTTGGGTTTTTTTGTTGTTTTTTTTAAATTCATCAGTGATAACAGCTCATTAGAAAGAGCTGAGCCGGTGCTTTCCATGAATGACAGTCAATAGAAGATGCTTACCAAAAATGATAGATGAAGTAATTTGGGTTATTGCTTGCACAACAGAGCAGTCAGATAAGTACAATGATTATGTCACTTTCAAAGATATAATCAACTTGAAAGGGAAAAAATGCTTAATGCAGCTAAAAATTGAAATAAGATTCAATCCATTGAAAAATTCATTAGTATAGCTCCATAGACTTCAAAGGAGTTTACCCCAGGTGAGGACTTGGTTCTAAGCCAGAACTTGTACTTTTATATGTTTACATGTAAAAATACATTTCTATATAATGCATATGCACACACACACAGGTCATTGTACAACATACAGTGGTCACCTATAAAAACAGACACAATATCTTTATCAATGTATTTGATCACTATGGCCCAAATCCCCATTGGGTGTGAAGCTGTACACTCCACTGAAATTCTGTATAATTGCCCAATAAATGAAAAATATATTAAATTAACAGATCAAAATATGAGAAATTAAAATAAAAAAGGAATTACACTACATGATATACAATAAACTCTGCTGAATTGATGATAATGGGCCAAACCATTAATTGTTCCAATAAGTCAAATTCTTGGCATCAGCATTCAGAATGTTGAGCTAGCTACATAGGATTTGGGGAGCCAAAATATTAATTGTATATCTTTCCTCCTCTTGTATTCAATTGTGTGCTTAAATGGATGGTCTTACTGTGCACCAGAAAAGCCATAGGCACACAATTCATTCCTTATTAGAACATCTTTATTAACAAGTTGCTTTTTTTTCAGTTTTTGCAGCAAGTTGGAAATAAACATATTTTCATTTGTGTTTCATTAAGTTATTCTGCAACCAATATGAAATGTCTTGATTCAGTCTGAAAGGTGAACAGATGGGAATTTATTTTTAGCTCACATTAGCACAGGCCATCAAACACTCATTTGCCTGATATACCATCATAATATAGCTTACTACTGAATCTTTAAAAGTATAGCTTTGCCTGAATTGTTGCATTCAAATGACAAAAGGCAACTCTGTGATAAATATTTAATTACAATTGTGATGGCTGTTATGTCACTGAAAACTAGTTATTGTAAGTGAACGGAAGAACTGTGGTTATAAAGAGGTATATGTAGTACTGAAATGATGGCAGATTTTTCAGTTAGAATATTTTAAATAAGACTTATGTTCAAGTTTGGAAAAACATTTGTGCGGAACAATTGTGTATAAATTCCTACACTTCTTCACCTACAGCAGCTATGTTAAGATTTAAGTACCTTTTAATAATAAACTAAAACAATACCAGTTATATTTTATGTACCAATTTTAATACAAAGTATCATAAAATAATGCACAGGGAAGGAAATGTAAGCTAGAAAGAAAAGAAAGATTTTAATTTTAAGATGAAGTTTGCAATCTCATTTATCTAATTTTCAATATACAAACCAAAACCAGATGTATTCGAGGAAAACTACTCCGCCACAGGACTTTGTTACCTCTACTCCTTATATGGTTTCTTTCACAGAAACATTTTGCCATTCAGGATAATAGGAAAGAAGTTATGAATAGATTTTAAAATATAGCCTCTTAGATCAAACAAATTCTGTTCACTTGGGAGTAAACATTAGTTCGAAGCATTTTGAATGTTATTGAGCTCATGTGCTAATAAACAACCTGTCATGTGCATTCAGTTTCCTATCTCCCACCTCTCTCCTCAGTGCAATGACTTACTGCCAGGGGAGGCACAAATGCTTACATGAGGCTGACAAGCAATAACTGGGCACTTTTCCATAGGTGATTTTGAACTCTTAAAACTTTTGAACTCTGCCTCCCTCTCACACACATCCATCAGTAACACTGGTCACAAAAATTAAGAAAACCCTGTTGCTTACTTGTAACTGTTGTTCTTTGGGATGTATACCATATGAGGGTTTGCATGCCCGGTGCATCAAAGCCAGAGAAATTTGCCCAGCAATACCCATAAGGATGGCAGTCCTGCCTTGTAGCCATAGACCCTCTCCAGGCCATATAAGGGAGGCACTCACCTGAGCCCTTCAGTTCCTTCACCTTGCCCCACAGAAGTAAAAGATGCCAATGTAGAGGGAATGGAGGGTGGGTCCTGGAATAGATGATTAGACCCAGATGACTGAGTAGGCATAGTGTGAAGGGAACATGAGTGAGGACTATGAATTCCCTTCTTCCTGAGGGTATGTGGTTACCCCCATCACACACTTGGTAAAAACCCAGGGAGTGGAGGACAAGTTGAAAGGCAGCATGGTGTACTGGCAGGGCTGGCCAGCCAGGACAAATCTGAACAACCTCCTGTGGTTTGGGAGGATTGTGATGTGGAAATAAGCATCCTGAAGGTCCGGGTCAGCAAACCAGTGACTGAGATTCAAGACAGGGAGGAAAGATGCTAGAGTGAGCATACAGAATCTCATCTAGCTGATGCATTTGTTGAAATCATGGAGGTCAAGGATAGGTCTCATCTCTCCCTTGGGTTTGGGGACCAGGGAATACCAGGAGTAGAATCTCTGTCCCTGAATCTTCAGGGGATGTCTTCTGTGGCCCCCAAAGCCAGTAAAGACTGAACCTGGTCAAGGAGCAGTGTCTTGTGAGACGGGTCTCTAAAAGAGATAGGGGGAGGAACTGTATGGCATAACCTCATCTGACAGTGATGCTGCTCCAACCACAAGGTGGTTACTCCAACCACAAATCTCTTACCACCCGAGTCCTCTCTGTGAAAGACTTGCAGATGGATCACCTCCTTTCCTGTGTCCCTTGCTGAGAGACAACAAGCACCTCATGTAGGAGTCATTGTTGGGGATGGCCCCCTACATGACAGACAAAGTTTGATCCCTGATGAGGGCATCACACAGGGAAGCCACTACTCTGCTAACACTAAACTAACATTTAAACTAAACCGGAGATACTACTACCACTGTATACACGAAAAGTTCTCAGAAAACTGAAAGCATGAAGTGGCACAGAGCTCCAGCTCAAGATCTGGGAAGTCAGAAAAAACAGAGTGTCAAGGCAGCGCTGCCCTTATACAACCAGAGGAGGAGCTACGGAAGCAGGGTACAAACACTGCACCTACAGCTACTGCTAGACAAAGGTCTCCAGCTCAGTGTGCAGGGCATGTACACATCCACATGGAAGACACAATTGCATCTATTCGAACAAGAAACATGGCATGTCAGTGCAGTGCTGTGACAGTGTGGGCAGGCTATTTTATTTTCAGACACGTTTAGCCTTTCACTTAATCTGTAATCTCATAAAAGTGAATGAGCAGAAGGGCTGAAATAAAATGTTCATCAATGAAGCCCGGGGTGAAGTTGCATGCAGGATCTCCATCAGCTACTGAGGAAGAACAGAGACTACATGGCATGTCTCTGGCAAACCACTTCAGAACCAATGGAAACATCCCTCAGTTCTTGTGACAAGGAACATACTTACTGGGATACTTTTAAACACACGTTCTTGCAATATTTACTAGAATTACTGAAGAGGTTTGTGGTCCATAAATGATATTATCTTAAACAGTGTGCAAAATATTCTATACTGTACTCTATATTTTCAGTATTGCCCGCCCAAGCATTCAAAATGCATGTGTTTGGTCCCCAGAATCATTAAATTGGCTTAAAATGAAGAGATTATAAGGACCACAATGTTTGAGTTCATTTTATTTTATCTTCTAGTGTTGGAATCTTTAGGGTTTGTGCTTCCAAGCTTTTCTCTGTAGGCTGGAAGGAAACAAACTTTACAAAAAAAATGAAAATAGAGCGTCTCATGTGAGCACACCACTCTAGGAACTGGGACTCTAAAGAAAAAACACAAAAAATAAGACAACTCACAATAAAATAATAATTGGCAATAGTGCAATTTCCATTTAAATTGAAAGGCTCCACTCCTAATGAAGGAAGGTGAAAGGTTTATAATCGATGCTGTTGTGAATGGAGCAAATCCTGACAAGTGCTGTGGCTCCTCAGCTCCCACTGAAGCCGGGATTTAAGCCATGTCTTTATCTTTGATGTTACTACGCCAGAGCCATGTCCTTCACTCCTTGCGATTTTATTGAAAGAGCCTGATCATTTGAGAGGGCATTGCAGCGGATGAAAGTGCACTCTTCTGTCACTTGTTAGAACCAATATAGCAGCCTCTCATCCAAGAGGACAGGACCCTATGGCTATTTGTGGAAAGCGCAGCAACTTCAATGTCATAAATGAACAACTGTAAAATTTTCATAAATGCCTATGTGAAAAAGGAGATTAAATCCTATTTTCAATGTGACATAGGGCTTGTCTACAAGGGGGGTAACATTGCTCTAAGATAGGGTGTGAATTTAAAGAACACTAGTTACTCAGCACTAACTCCCTGTGTGGATGCTCTTACTGAGCATTAGAAGTGCCTTAAACTAAACTACCCATGGGCACTTTTAGTGCAGAGTAAGGTTACATCTACAATCCAGCACTTACAGCGGCACAGGTGCACCACTGTAGTTCTTGTGGTGGAGACACTCTAAGCTGATGGGAGAGAGTTCTCCCATCAGCTTAATAACTCCTGAAGGCAACAGCTATCACAGCAAGAGAAGCTCTCCCACCAATATAATGCTGTCTACACCAGCACTTAGGGTGGTATAATTTACGTCACTCAAGGCTATGGATTATTCATACCCTTGAACAACGTAAGTTATAACAAAGTAACCTGTAGTGTAGACAAGATCTAAGTGTCTTCACTTAGAGTACTCTTTAAATTCACATCCTGGCTTACTCCATACAAGCCATTATGTACCTAGAATCCTAAGTCCTATTGACTTGCAATAAAATTTAAGAGACAGTTTTTAAAGGTATTTAGGAGCCGAAAATTACAGATTGGTGCCCAGTGGGATTCTCAATAGCATCTAAGTGCCTAATTCTGATGGGCATCTATCTTTGAGCACTGTAACAGATCGCCTTCTCACCCCCCCCCTCAGGAACACAGGCAGGAAACCCTTCTTTGCTCCAAACAGTGCTCTTTAATTCACAGTGCAGGACCCCACCACCAATATATACAGCTTTATACAGTTCTTCAGCATACAGCATACAACTCTTTGTAGTTCAGCTCTACAGCTTACAGCTCTACAGACTCTATATAGTCCAGCTTAAACATACAGCTCTAACATACAGCTCTGAATAGCGCACAACATACAGCTCTGAATAGCTCACAACATACAGCTCTGAATAGCTCAAACCATCACCACCCTGGGCTTCCTTCCTGGCAGCCTTATATCCCCCTGAGGAGGCTTCCAGGTGCAACCCATCCAGGTTGATTGCCCTGCCAGCCAGGTGGCTAATTAGCCTTCCTGCAAGGGAGGTTTGCAGAGGGCTTCTGCTCCCTCTTAAAGGGGTGGCAGGCTGGGTCAGGCCCACCCTGCCACAGCACCTAAATACCTATAAAAATCTGGCTCTAAATCCATTTGACTTTTAATGATACAGGCTCCTAAGTCTCTTTGGAGAATTTGACAGTGTTACTCCATGACTTGGATACCTGTCCTTTTCATAATAAAATCCATATCAGACAGAAGGTCTGATCCTACACAACTCCTTTTCAAGTAAATGATTGCTTTGTGTTCACACAGTGTTATTGTAGCTATAACGGTCCCAGGATATTAGTGAGACAGGGTGGGTGAGGTAATATCTTTTATTAGAACAACTCAAAAGCTTGTCCCCTTCACCAACAGAAGTCGGTCCAACAAAAGATATTACATCACTTACCTTGTTTTGGGTTCTGCAAAGGTAGGTTCTTATTCAGGGAGAGAGATCTAATATTAAAGTCTGAGCCTAAAAGTATCAGTGAAATCATTTAAAAAGAAAAATGGCATATTGGCCAATTTGAAAGGAGGAAAAAGAAAGAATAATGTTAGTTGTATATCATCTATCAAAACTAGAAAGTTTAAGATACAGGACTATGATAATGAGAGGTAACAATAGTATTCAAAAGGTCTCAAGTAAAAAGGATGAGTTGAATGAGCCAAGTCAGCCAGATATGAAACCCTACATTATTCCATCTGTTCGAACATCCAGTGCATCCATCAAAGCATTTTACTAATGAGTGTAAATACCAATCAGCAATGTTGTATTTCTTTTCCTTTTCTCTCAGATGGCTGGAACCTAGGAATTGAGTCTTTAACCATTTAACTAGGCAGCAGACACATAGGACTAATTAGTGAGGAACACGACCACCATAGGAAAGAAACAGATGGCTGGGAGAGTGAGAATGAAAGACAGTGAAGAATGGTATGGACGACAGAAGTATATAGGCTTATATTGCCTCCTGTGAATTCAGAAGATACAAAATACATATGTAAACAACTCTCAAGTACTAGTACCCAAACAGTAGCAATATATTTACTTGATAAGTTTTCTTTGAGATATAGTATTGTAAGTGGAAAGATCAAATATATCTACAAGTCAAGACAGCAATCAATCCTTTTTCAATATATTAGATGGTAGTATTTCAACTCTGACTTTCACTAAAAATATCCCTGACAAATGTGGTACATGGGTTCAGCACTCACTGTTACAGGGGCTCCCACCACTGTAATGCATCCTCTCTCCCTGGGCAGCTGGTAGCTGCAGGGTCCCCCAGCCGCTGGCTGGGGCTGGGCAGCTGCGAAGGTCACCCATGGCCTGAGGCAGCTAGGCAGCTGCAGAGGGTTGATCAACCAGGATGGGCAGGGCAAAAATGTCACAAAGGTTAACGAAAATCACTGATGCCATGAGTTCCATGACATAATCGTAGCCTTAGTCATTTTGCGGATGCCAAGAATGAGCTTTAAGCACAAATGGATGTGTCCTGGACTACACATCTTTAGTGGTCTCATTAGATATCTCAATGAGGATCTGTAGTTTAGCAGTCCATTTTCTGAAGCACAGCCCATTATTTAGTAAACACTGGAGAAAAGCAGAACAGTGATTATTTTTTTTCTGAAAAACGTGCAGCAACCAGCTAAAACTCAACAAAAAAAATCAATATAGATACTTCCATCTCGTGAAATTATATGCAACTTTCACTGTGACATCAAAGCCTTTCTGAAGCTCTGAAATGCAGCAGTCTTTCTCAATGAACAAATTGGAAAAGATTAATTTGAATTTTAACTGATACATACTTGTTTTTCAACTGGGACAGCCTGCCATCAGTTGATACTGCTGCTTCTGAACTGACATGAAGTGATGAACTGGCGCAGCAGGAATGCAATAAATGTATGTTACTCATGGACTTGTGGTTTGGCTGGATTACTGGTATCTAAATTACCAGAAAATTGAATCTTTGGATATTAAAACTTATGGTGACATTTATTTTAGCTACATCATAATTTTTCTATTTTCTATTAAATGTTACCAAGTACTGCAGTGTGTATTTGCAAAAATAGTGTGGCATCAATATTTAGAGAGGTAAAATATGTTATGACAATATCATAGCATATTTTAATGTAATATATTAAATAACCATATATTATCCCAATGATAGCATATAATGTCAATAAAGACATTAAATAACATGAACACATTTATGCTAAATGTAAATGACAAGTTGATAACAATAAACAGAGATAGAACACATCTCTTACACAATCACAATATGCTGATCAAACCATTGTCTGCTTTTATTACTTGAGAAAATTCAGAATAATTTATTTTCATTAGATTGCCATAGATATGATTTCTGCATATTACAACTTTCTGGACATTCTTATATTTTATATTTTTATGTCCTATATCTTCCAACAGTACTTAGGCTCTGATTCAGCAAGGCATTAAGCATGTCCAATTAAACTTAAGTCTGTCCCTATTCAGGAAAACACTTAAGTGACATTCTTAAAGTTAAGCATTTAATAAAGTTGAATAAGGATGAAAATGATGAAGGAGAATGATTTGATAAATTGGTGCCTAAGAAATACCTACTCAGGTCAAAGCTGAAGAGAAGCTGCAATTTCCCCCTTTGAGTTCTAGAAGTCAGGCATGCAGCCAAGCTGCCTCCACCCACCCAATGCCCAGTTGGCAGAAATGTTTACTTCTGCTCTGAAACACACATTTGGGAGCTATTTGGTATTTCTTTTTATGAAACACAAGCTTTCTAGGCCTCCAAACTGGGGATTTACTGGAAGTGACTCAAGCCAAAATTTGCAAGCTTGGTTACCTAAAATTATGAAAGTAAATCCATATTTAGGCTCTCAAGTACCCTGATTTTCAGAGGTCTTGAGCACCCATGACTCCTACTGCAATCAGCGGCATCTGAGGGTGCCTGCCTTCTCTGAAAATCACGCCAGGTACTTAGATGAGTAAATCTGGATTATGTTGCTTGGAAGTTTTGAAAACAGCCTCACTGTCTTGGAAAAAGCAAGTAGAGAAAAATCCTGACTAACCAAAGAAGAGGGGCAGGATCTTGATCAGTAAAAAATTGTAACTTCCCCAATTTGTGTAAAAAGCCCACTACATAAAAGTAATGAAAAACACTCATTAAAAATGTATAAAAGGAAAAATACACACACATTCTATAGGTACTTGTCTCCCTGAAGAGCTCCTCGTTGAGTAAAATGCATGTTATGTTTTGATCGAAGCCCATTTATACTCAGTGCAAATTTCAACATAGCATGAAATCCATGGCGGTTGCAGAAACACTTGAACTTCCACAGTGTGTATTACAACTACATTAAATAGCATGTCTTTCTCATTGAGGTTTAAATAGCAAGCAGAACACTCATACTGAAAAAGCTTTTATCTCTTTCTTTACTCCACATTTGGCAAAAATCTCCTTGTCAGATTTTTGTCTATAATCTTATGCAACATCTTCAGCAACTTGGACACAACATCCTAAGATTTTCTTTTCAGAGTAAAAACAAACATTCAGCAGAAACACATTTTTCCCTCTCTGGATGTTTGTAGCTATTATCATACTCATGTTTGGCCAACCATCTTGCACGAATATCAGGGTTAATTCTTTTATCACCTTGAAGTCTTTAAACCATGGATTTGAGGACTTCAATATCTCAGACATAGGTTAGGGGGTTACTACAGGAGTGGGTGGGAGAGAGTCTGTGGCCTGCATTGTGCAGGAGGTCAGACTAGATGATCATAATGGCCCCTTCTGACCTTAAAGTCTATAAGTAAATCACAATTTCTCATTTTATGCTCAAGTTCTCATCTTTATCATATGGTGATTCCATGCCATGATAATCAATTTATGTTTTTACATATTTTCAGGGCTGAAAACCAACAGAGATTGTTCTAATGAAGAGCTGAAACACAACTGGTAGCTATGTTTGAAACAGAATAAGGACATTCACATTTAGAGGAATTATGCTATCAGTCACCCTGGCCACCTTCCAGAAATTTCTAGATTCAAGAAAATCAAACCTCTTAACCCATTGTTAAAGAAGATGGGGCCCAAAAAAGAGGTCTCAATGTACCAGCTACAGAGGCAGGAGAGTTGGGAAAGAACACTGGTCTTCAATTCAAATCAGGAAAGAGGGGAATCTCTCCTTATTTTGGCTGAGAATGGAGAGCTATGCTCCTAACCCAGCCCATCCCACCTACTTTGACCCGTATTGCTAACTATTCATAACTCTGCTCACTCATGTCTTCAGTATTCAAGGATAGGTAAATCAATCCACAAGCTTCACCAGTAACCTTCCTTCTCTAGATTTTCTAATATGCATAATAAAACTATGATGGTCTCATCACTTCAGTTTTAATGCCCTGAAATCAGAATCTGACATTTCTAGTACTGAATATCTTTCAAATTCATTTACTTCAAAATGACAGATTTGTGATTTTCCCATCAATTTGAAATCAAATGCATTTTAAAAAATCAATTAACACTAGTTTCAGGCACATTATTGTTCAATTGCCAGCTTTGTGGTTTTACAGTCACGTTTCAATTTTTTAAAACTACTTTTAACTCTTTTTTTCAAAATCACACACATTGTAAGCTGTTTGGGAAAGGGACTGTGTCTGTTATATGGTTACACAGCATTTAGCACAATAGGTCCAGAGCTGTAGATGCTAACATCATATACATAATTCTAACAAACAATTGTTGGTTGATGATGCCTCTGATTCATTAATTGCCATAACACTTTTGAAATCCTTATATGAACTTGATTATTAGAAATAAAACCATTATACAGATGCATTTTTAAACATTCTATGTGGGATTTAGCCTCTAAAAGATGTCCATTATGGCTCCTTCTCCTAAAATGTTACTTTACCCTTTCACTTTTTCTTCTCAAACTGGAACATTAAGAATTACTGACATTGGCACAATAGTGGTAGAACACTGGTCCCAGTACTAAATAAAAATTGGAAATAAAGAGTAAGAGATTCACTGAGTAGAATATATTTGGCCATGAAAATGTAAAAATAATAGTTGGTAAATTATATACTTCCAAGTATTTCTTTCTTCAAAGAAAGAGAGTTCTGTATTTCACTGATGACATCCATATAATGTACACCAAGAATTACTATGGTAACAAAAAGGTTTTATATCAAAAAGACCCATACAAAGATTTTTTTTGTATCTTTCTTGTTGTGCTGTTGATATGCTGATATTGTAAGGTGGTATATACCTCAACCAAAACTTTGGAAGTACATGGGATATTTAAAACTAGAATGGGATATGTAGGGAAACTGTCGTAAATGTACCATACAATATGGAACAATCCTGAATTGGCAGAGACATGGCTGGAAGTAGGTAATTTCTATCTGTAACTTGTATGATATTATAATTAGAGGTATATATTTCTATTCCACTGAAACCAGAGATAATAAAATGATCACCTCTGTATATTTTTATCAACTTCAAACTTGCTCACAAATATGAATTTTTAATTGTTGAACAACCTATTTACATTATACCGATAGTATAATATGTCCAGCGATATAAACATAGTTAAAGAATTTTAGGGATAGAGGGTGGGGAAGGACATTCTTGTAAATAAAATACCGCTGGAATGTCCTTGAAGCACGATATTTTGGGAGGGGGTCAGAAACAATTCAAAATCTATAAACACAAGAGACAAGTTTTATAAATCTGGTGCTGAAAATCCCACATGGACAGAGAGCAACATCAACAAAAAATACCACCAACCTCTGCACATCAAAAAGTTCCAGAGTGTAAAAAAAGCAAGTCTGTTATAAAATGATCTCTGAAGAAGACAGGCTAGAGAAAGCTCTTATAGATCGCCAGTCAATGATATAAAAAAATCATTTAGGACTGTTCTCCAGCTGGCATTAAATAATTCTTCACAAGCTAACATCAACCAAATGATTGCCTTCATCAGAGACCAAAACTCCTTCTCTTAAAGCTAGCGTGCTAGCTTCAAAGCAGCATTTGACAGCATCATAATTCAAAAACAAACAAAAAACAAGTATGCTTTACCCATCTCAATTTTGTTGTTTGTATCTCTACAACCCGCAGCAGTCTGTCACAATGGTTGGTCTAGCTTTTATACAGCACTCTTCATCTGTAGAGTTAAAAGTATTTTATAAGAGTGAGAAAGTACTGTTACCGCGGTCTCCTTTCTCCCCCCATTTTACAGATGAGGAAATGGAAAGTACAGTAGACTCTCGATTATCCAGGATGTGGATTAACCAGGGTGTCAAAAAAAATATGCACAACTTGCAGGGCCAGCTCTGGCTTTGCTGTCGCCCCAAGCACAAACAAAAAACAACCCACCAGGTGCAGGGCAGCCAGTGAACCAACACCCACTCCCTGCAGCACAGGGTGGCTGGTGAAACAACCGCCACTCCCAATATTTCCTATGGATGGTGATTATCTGGGATTTTATTAACCAGAATTATTTTTTTCCCTATCATCCTGGATAATCGAGAGTCTACTGTATGTCAACATAGAAAAAAAATCAATAAATAAACCCAGGAGCAAGTCTCAAACGCAGATAAGTGTTCTGAAACTCTCCTCCCTTGCCGGGTTTCAGAGCCCGGGCTTCACCCAGAGTTTGAACATTTACACTGCTATTTTTAGCCCCTAGGCAAGTCCTGTGAGGCTGAGTCAGTTGATCCAGGCTCTGAGACTCACTGCCACAGGGTTGTGGGGCTTTTGGGTTTTTTTTTTTGCTGTGTAGAAGTACACAGAGCACAAAAAGGTCAAGTGTCCAAGCCCAACGTCTCACGCTAGAAGTCAGTGGCAGTACCAGAAATAGAAATCAGATCTCTTGACTTCCACTCCAGTGTCTTATCAAAAGGACACTGCTGCTACCTTGGCGAGTCGTTCCCCTTTTGCTTTAATTGGTATACCATTTATCCACTGAGGGCAGTGAGTTCAGGAGAGGATCAGGACTTTTAGTTGGGATCCTCTATAGGGATAAAGCATCCTATTTTTAAGCACCCTTTCTGGAAACCTTGCCTTTCTCTTTTTGCCTCTCTAAATATAACAGAGGTGGGCAAAACAAAAATTGGATATGAGTTCAGATCCAGACCTCTCTGAGGATTCTTCCAATAGTTTAGGGTTGTATGGACCCATCATTTTGTTAAGGCCCATCTTTAAGTTATAGATGATAAAAAAGACTTAGATCTGAAGTATTAACGGTTGCTGCATGTACATACGTAACTTCCTTATGGCAGAAATCTGTTACATCAATGAGCCTTAAAAAAACTGAAAGAGCCACAGGAAAAGAAATTAATCACTACAAAGACTGTGAAGAAGATCTTTTGACAAAGATCTGGGATAAATTCTTATTCCAGATAAAGTAATAAATCAAAATTGAGCTGTGCCTTAAATTAATCTCCCTTGACTTGCTTTTGTTTTCCAGTCCATATTTAATCTGAACCAGTACATCATGTTTTCAAAAACAGCAGTTACATCCTTCAGCAATTTCCTCCAAATCTTTCCTTTAAAATATTTTAAATGTGTGTGCAAACCAGCAATAAAAATAACTGAATAAAAAAGTCAATTAGCGTGAACGGGAGTTGGGGATGTCCTGGGGGAAGTTAGCAATTAATATACTCAACAAATATGGACTGAGGTGTTAGGTGAATTAGCTATCCCTACAATAAATAGTTAAGATTAGACAGAAGCTGCAAGATTTCAAGCAGCAAAAGTAGTACTTGACATCTCATATTTATCTTTGGGTTTTGTACTGGCTCTAGTCACCACAGAATCTGACCATGTGTACTAATTATAAACATGTCAATCATTTTGAGAAAAAAATCCTTGTGCCAATACCCAGCACAAGGTTGGTCACTAGTCAGTGCATCCTTCTTTCTGCAGATGCACAAGTGGCTCTTTAACCACTCTGAACTTCAACCTTTGTGTGTTCAGTTTCTTAGCGTCCAAAGTCTCCAACGTGGCCTGTCCCAGTTTTCCCGTCTACTGCCTTTGAGGGTGGAGGGGAAGCCAATAGGCGAGAAAAGAGCTTCTGAGCAGAGCCTGGGTTCCTCTAAGAATTGGCAATGTAGGTGAGGGGCCCAGCCAGTAAATACTGCTAATTGTATTGCTCCTTACATCGGATCTTGAAGACAGCTCCCCGCCCCTCCCCCCCCCCCGCAGCTCCCGCCAAATTTTGAGCTGAACTAAATCCCCACACAGGCCCATGTAAGAGAGACACTGATCATTTTCTACTGTTGCCATCCCATGGGACTGTCTGCTGCTGGGGACCATCCTAGAATCTACAAGGATACCTTAGCCTTTGCAGTGAACCTGGCCTCATATCCCATGTCTAATTGACCAGTCCTCTGATATGTATGAATACAGGTACTGAATTTGGGGGATGCTGACAAACTCCATGCTGACAGTGCTATATGATTGTCAAGATTCCCAGTGCTCCTATAACTTTGGCCAGCAATGGCAATAACAGAAGAATACAGTTCTTCTGGGGCATTAATATGTAAAAAAAGAAAGAAAGAAAAAGACTGTTCCAAATGGCAAATGAAGGACTGTATGAATGATATAGCATTAATTTGTAAATTCCTTTTGCAATGACTGGAAGTTAAGGTGTAAATATACTCTATTTTCTGTCATCATTAACACAGTGTATTCAGAGTGTGTTACTCATGCAAAATATGTATAGCAACTTCTCAGTAGTGTTTCAAGAGATATTTTTTCCAAATGAAACAACTGAATAACACAGAAGATGCATTTAACAGCCAGAATTCTAGTCTTGTGTGAAATGGATGAGAACAAGTGAGGTGTTTTGTGTTTTTTTAAAAAATAAAGAGCTATTGCTCACTCTGCATCAGTCTACGTAGTCTAATGTGAGCTCCCATCCTCTAAGTCTTCTCCTCCCCCCCCCTCCCATCTTGAGGAGGACAAAAAATGGGAAATAATATCACCAGGGCCTGGGACACTAAAGTGAAATGTTTTTAGAAAAGTGAGTACTGTGCCTGTTTGAGTTTTATTGGTTTAATCTGCAATTTAGGAGACCCTCTGGGGAACATCTATGAATCCACAGAGGTGGTCAGTTACTAGAGGCAGAAAATGTCTCAGTTCCCAGGAGACAATATAAATAGGGTGACCAGATGTCCCATTTTTAAAGGGACAGTCCCGTTTGGGGGGACTTTTTCTTATGTAAGTGCCTATTACCCCCCAGGCCCTCTCCTGTTTTTTCACACTTTATATTTAGGGTGACCAGTTAGCAATAGAGATGGGAGCCATGGGCATGTGGAGTTCTGAGAATGAAGTTGTGAGGGAGCAATCAGGGTGACCTGTAAGCTACAGAAGTTGCTATTACTTAGAACTGCTGAAGATGGACCAATCAGAAGGCCGGATGCTACACAGTCTGGGCTTTAGAGGAATTTGACACAGTTAATAGCACTTGAGAGCAAGTTATGTTGGATCTGCAGTTTAGACTAAGAATAGTCAGAGTCGGAACTCCACTGAATTTTTGTGACTTAGATAAAGTGAAATTTAGAGCCCCACCACACCTGATTTTGCAAAAACAAAACTCGACTGATAAAGTTTCACAGAGCCCTGTTTGCCCTTTTCAGAGATGGGTGGAAATCCCAAATCTTCAACCAAAATCCCCTAAATATTTTGAAAACATAGACAAACAATCTTGATCTGAACCATTCTTATGATGAGACTTGAAAGCTTTGAACAACAAACACACAGCCTCTAAGAACCATCTCTGTTCAATAATCATTCCATTTGTCACTGTTTGACTTCTACCTTATAAAAGGTATATTTAACCTTTCCTCTTGGGGCAGGACATAGATGAATGTATGTGAACTTTAAACTGTAACAGCTGTGTTTTGAGTGACCTCCATATGCCTCCAGCAAAGCTCTACAACATTCACTTAATAGTTTAAATTTGTGCTTCAGTAAAGGTCAAAAAGGAGAAAAAAAATGAAATCCTTCAAGGCAATAAATATGATCACAGAGAAGAAACAGTTTCCCCCTAATACAAATCTATTTGTCTGGTGAAGGTAAGAAGCCAGTGTTTTAATCAGAATGTAGGAATGAGGAATTTCCATGTCTGAAAGAACAGAATGTGTAATATTCAGAGTACAGCTGATCAAAGATTTTTGATTACACCTTATTACAATGAAATTCACTTTTCTACACTCAAAGATTTCATTTAAAAACTGTCTTTCTAAACAAAACCATATTTTTGTCAAAACTTAACATTTTGAATTTTAGAAATTTCAGAATTTTGGGTTTTAAGCTTTTGTTTTCACTCTCTTTTTCCTCTTTATTACTTGTCTCTTGCCCCACCCTTGTTACCACTGAATGCAAGGGAATAAATCATATTGGGGAGATCTTTCACCTTTTCATTGTTCTTTTTACAAAGTCCAAAAGTTGAAGTTTTGACAAGCTGAAGACTTCCAGAGTGGCAGGGGGGGAGGGGCAGGAGAGAGAAGGGGGGGGGGGACATACCATTGAGCAAAAGAAAGGAGAAAAAAAATAAATGAACACTTCAAAATAAAACTTTAAAAAATTGTAAACATTAAGAAGTCATTCCATTTTTAACCCCGTAAAACAGAAATGATTTCAAAATTTTCCAGTTTGTGAAGGTTTTTTTGGTTTTCCCTTTGGACTGATTCTAGATCAGAGTAGATAGATAAATTAAGGGCTTGTCTACAATGGGGGAATTGACTGGTGCAGCTCTTCCAGAGTAATTCATCTGTGTGGACACTCTGTTCCAAAATAAAAGTGAATTTATTTCTGGAATAATTACTCCAATTCATAAATTTACAGTAATTATTCTGGAATCAAGTAATTTATTTCAGAATTCAGAGTTTATTAATTAAATTTATTAATTATTATGCAGGAGCTATGCCAGTCAATTTCCACATGTAGACAAACTCTTAGTGTCCCTGCTTAGCTGAATTGCACGTGGATGTGATTTGAAATGGAGGCTGGGGAATGGAAAGTCAAACAAAGCATTCCCATGTTGGATAGAGCTACCAGTTACAAGCTGTATTTGTGACTGGCACTGCCATGTGGAGACTGGTTGAATTAAAGGATTTTTGACGTTGCAAACTTCTATGATTTTCTAAAGAGTCTCCCTATCGCAGGGGCGAGCAACCTGTGCCAGAGAAGGAGCCAGAATTTACCAATGTATCTTGCCAAAGAGCCACATTAATATGTTAGCATCAGCTTCTCCAACTGCAACCGACAGCACCTCCTGCCACCAATCAGTGCCTCCCACTCCCTCCCGCCTCAGGGATCAGCTGTTAAGTGGTGCACAGGAGGCTGTGGTGGGGGGGAAGGGATGGAGTGGGGATAGGGCTTGGGGCAAAGCAGAGGGTTGAGCACTGAACATTTCCCAGCACCTTGGAAAGTTAGCATCTATAACTCCAGCCCCGGAGTCAGTGCCTATGCATGGAGCTGCATATTAACCTCTGAAGAGCCGCATGAGGCTCCAGAGCCACAGGTTGGCCACCCTGCCCAATAGTGGTCTTCTGCTAACCCCAGCTCCTGAAGTCAAAAGATTTTGTGAGCATCTGAGCTCTTAATAAAAACAACAAGATTCTGGGTGAATTAATATCTTTTATTAGACCGACTTCTTCAGCTCTGGTGGTAGCTCCAAAGTTGTCTCTCTCAGTAACAGCAGTCAGTCCACTAGAAGATATCGCATTCACCTTGTCTCTCTAATATCCTGGGATCCACATGGCTACAACACTGCAAACATTTTTTTTAAAGTACTCCATTTCTATCACTCATGGTTGGTTAAAAAAAAAGGTCAGCCAATATAACCCCAAGGCTCAGAAATTCTGAAGCCAAATAAAGCCCAATATTTGTTTTTAAATCTCTTTTTAAGATAATCAAATTTTGTGGTTTGAGTCATGATTCTGAACGTATGGGGTTGATAGTACTGCATTTATTAGGAAACTTCTGATTTTACAGTATATTAGATCACCAATTTTCCATGACCCATAGTGTTGCTGGAAAGGCTTTTCCATAGGGAGGATAGCACAATAATATGTTGATCATACCCTGTCCTATTTTTGTTCCAATAGTGGCAGATTTAATATTGCGCTTTGCATGTAGATTTATTGGTCACAGTCATTTCAGGGGCTGTGTCAATATACACTTAACTTGCTGGTTACAGGTAGGGAGAATGTAGCATGTTATCTCCCACAGCTTTTAATTTACATGAAACTCTACAAAACCTAAAGCCAATTCAACTGGGCAGAGACAAAAATGGCAGAGGTGAAACAGCCAACATTCCCCCACCTCCACCCCAAGGTCCATGATGGGACAGGTGCTGTTTTTTTTAAGTAGTGGGGATATCTTACTTAAATAAAATGGACGGTACCCTATCAGAGAGAATATGGCAGTAAGATTCAGCACTAGCAATAGTCAACTAGTTCACATAAAATAAGAAGCTTTCCCCTGAACAGATTGTAATCACACTATTACTTTGAGGTTTGAAAAAGATAGTCTAGCCCTATAGCAGGGAAACAAGTATCACTGAGGAATTAAAATAGAGATAGCCGAATGATTCATTTCCAGTCTGATGAATTTAATCTCTTTTCTGCTTTTGAATGACCGACGGACAGCACAACAGTGCTAGTGAAAACACTCTAAGCTGTGCTGGAGGCTAAATCAGTTTCTAGCCAGCTCTAGGATCAGAAAACCACAAGAGTGGTATAAAACAACTTTTGCCCCCACACTCAGACACTACGTAAGCAGAGCTCAGCCAAACCTCAAAATTAGGCCCAGAGAAGAAGAATTTTGAAAATTGCTGAACTATTAGAAATAGCGCTACTGGCGGGTATTAGACACACTCTTTCAGAAGATATTTAAAGATGTTATATGCTCTCAGTGAGAAATGTTCACACAAATAGTTCTATAATGCCTAAATTCATGTGATACTTTCCAACTGATTTTTATCTCGGAAAGGGAAGCTATAGGATGTCTAATAGTACAGGCTCATTCATCCATAACTTTACATTCCTTTAAAAAAATATCATGTACAGAAGCTGATTGAACAACATGAAACTGTGCTGCTCTATTAATTCCTTTGCTCATTTTTTAACTCTGCTATGTATTTCATTGCTAATTTGCTTCAGTTGAAATATTGTAATTTCAGAGTTCATTATGACGTTGGCATCTGTGATCACTTTGGCATTTAGAGTCAAAAATTTACCATCTTGCATTATTAGTAACAACATAAGGGCCTGATCCTGAAAACTCTGCTACGTGTGGGTACCTATTCATGCAAACCACATCTGTTGAGACACCTGTGTGAAACCACTGATTAATAATGTCAATTTTAAGGAGTAATTTGGGAATAATTTCTATCATCTATAAAATTCTTAAATTGTAAAGTCAGTGGAGCTATGCCAACCTACAGCTGGGATGGGGGAAGGTTGGCTCAACGTGAGTTGGTCAAGGCCAATGTTGGGTCCTAAGAGAAGGCACTTCAGATCGACAGGCTTCAACATATTCCATTTCAGCTTTGCCTAGTAACCTGAAAGAGCAGAGTGGTAATGCGTGTTCGCGTGTGTACACCTTAATGTTAGTCATTTAAAGTGAACAGAATCCTGTGAAAGGCTCCGTTTCTTCATTCCCTCTCGGTTTTGTAGAAGCAACCAGAGACAAAATGCAACTGTCAGAAATCCTCATCCCTGTTTGTAGCTTTTGACTCCTCCTAGTCTCCAATGTATTTTTTCCTTCCCCATAAGTCCCAGGTAGCATAAAACTCTCTTTCTCCCCTTCTGCAGTCTCTGCGGGAGACCTAGGAGAGTGGTAATGGAGAAGTTCCTCCTGTCTATAGTCAGTCTTTGCAGAGGCACTGATAAAAGCTGCTTCTTTCATTGCAACAGCCGAACCAAGAATAGATAGATAAGAGAAGGACTGAGATATCAGAACTCAAACTAACCTCATTTTAAAAAAAAAATGTGTATAGTGATTTTCATATGATTTATGGGAGCCTTTGGATGGGATTATCTTTTAAACAACTCTCACCAGCAGCCTTGTTGGTTTTTTTACCTCATTATGCTTAGGATTTGTTCTAGTATTTTCCTAGTTCTATGCATAAATGTGCTGGATATTATGTGAGATGAAGCTACAGGTTATTAAGCTCAACTCTATTTGGACTAATAATGAACATGGTATGGAACAATTCCTATTTGTAGGTTGTAATAAATGTACACTGCTTTAAAAATACCTTGGTTGTTAATAGGAATAATGAGCCACAACAATGAATTAATAGACTTCATAATATAAAAGATGTAATATAATGTTCAGTAGTACAGCAAGGAAGCCATTGGTTAAACAATTGAAAGGCAGTGTTTGAATTTAGAGACAGGAGGAATATCCGACTGCTAACATTCTTTGTCAAATGGAATAACCTGTAATAGCGGGGGTTGGGGGGGCGGGGGATTATCACCAACAGCCAAAAAACTTCATTCCATGATATACTTGGAGTGTTTAGCAGAAGAACATCTTGTGCCCAAAAGCTCATCTCGATCCCCAGGCATGGTCATGATCTGTATATGAATGGAAAATCAGAAAGTGAACATGAAAACCTGTGCTTAACAAAATACAGATGGGCAAGTCATGCACTCTAGCCAAATTCTTAGCTAAAAGGGGTCCCATTAGTTGTTCCTGATAGCATGCACCTCGATGAAAATCTCTTTAGTGATTTCTGCCCCATACTATAGTCCAAGCTGAGGGACCCGTCAGAGCTGCACCCAAGAGGATTCGTCGTTGTGATGTATAAGAGGTGAGGTCAAGGAATAGAGCACAGAAGTGTCCTTTCCCTCTATACAAAATGTGCATAACCTGTGTGGTTCCCATTGTACATACAATAGTTCTGAAAGTTTACACCCTCGTACTCTACAGAGGAGTGGGCAATGACTTGCTCAGTGTGATAGAGTAGTCCAAAAATTCTGCAATTTTACATCCTAGGGTCCAACCCTGACCTCATTCCAGTTTTAGACCATCAGCTCTATTAACTTCACTGGAGTTACTCTTGACTCACATCAACGTGTGAGAAGTGTGGCATTTGGAACTGTACCTTATAGTGATTTAGCTTCCCAGATAGGAAAGCTAGGGAAGAGGCAAGGCAGAAACTAATGCTGTGTTATGCAGAGGTGGTTGGAAACGGTTGCTGAAGAAAAGGGATCTCTTTCAAGCACTTTGGGCCCAGAGTGATTACTGACCACCACAAGAAGAATCAAGTCCAGGTTGTCTTGCAAGTACATTTTGCCTTTCACATTCTTTCCCAGGGCAAAACATGTTCTGATCCTTCAATACCAAAGACTGCAACTCTACCTACTGGTCACAGAAAACTGCTCTTCTTTGGATATGGACCCTGGCTGAAATGCCAGATCTGCCTGCTTCCTCACAGGAGACAGCAAAAGCCTGCATAATCTATATGAAGGGGACGGTTGGCAGTTACAACATTAACTATTTTTGGTTGTGATGACCACAACTCCTAGGATTGCCTCCTGGGAGTACGGGCAGCCAGGTGTGCAGTAAAGCAGCTGTTCTAATCTATGTGGAGGACCATCCTGGTCTCCAATTATCTCCAGGACAAACATAAATATGGCCTCAAACCTCCTTTAATCTCCCATGTCCAGTCCTCTGCTGAATTCAGCTCAGCTGAACCACAGAGTCTAGTCCATTGTATGTAGTATAACTGGAGGCAATACATTAGATAGCAACAGATTAGTATGATTGGAGGGGGACTCATTTGCCTTTATGGTTAAGGAACAGTGTTAAAGCTGAGTGGGAGCTTTGTAAAGTATTAGAGTAGATATCTTTATGACAGTGTGTATATGAATGGCAGTTGTGATTGTCACAGTTCAGCCATAAGTCAAAAAAAAGTCATAAAACATCAATTACATTTTCCTGAAGTCAGCTGAAGAGAGACTTCCATGGCAGCTTTCAGATGCTCAGTGAGTTAACTGTTACACAGTTGTGTGCTCTGGCAAGCAAAAATGGGAAGTGAATTTCTACGTCTCTTAGAAGACAAATTACTAATGTAAGTGGCCTCCAACATTTTTCTACGGTTTGAATAATGATGTTTAACTATAATCAAGCAATTGGACACCTTAGGTGGATTGAAGTTATTGAGTGTAGGTTTAAACCTTATGTACAGGATATTTGTATTTTTATTTAATAATCTCAATAACCACAATCCCTTGGATATCTTGTTATAACTGTAACTTTAAAAAAATATCCTACAATAATGGCATATTGAATATATCGGGTCAATATTCAAATAATGACTTGAAAAAACCAACCTTTTATTAATATCCTATATAATAATCGGCTAGGGAAGTGTGTGTGAAGCCGTCATGTGCAGTAGAGACGGCCGGACGAAGGGCATGCTGGGAATTGTAGTTCGGTGGCACAAGGTGCAGGGTTTACAGGAGAAAGAAGACTTCGGTTACCTCAGGTTATGGTGGAGGGGGCACGGCACGATAAGAGATATCAGTGGGGTGGGCGGGGAGCATGGCAGGGGGGCAGGGGTTACCAGAAGACGCGGGTTACTAAGGGTTCCCGGAAAGGGCGGGGGCAGTGGGACTGGGGTTGCCGGGAGGGGCGGGCGCAGGAGTTACTGGGGATTACCAGGAGGCGCGGTGGGACAGGGGTTACCAGAGGGCGCAGAGGGACCGGGGTTGCCGGGAGGGACGGGCACAAGAGTTACCGGTGATTACCGGGAGGACGGAGGGGCCGTCGCAGGTTACCGGGAGGGATGGGTGCAGGGGTTACGGAGAACGTGGTGGGACAGGGGTTACCGGAAGGCGCTGTGAGGCGGGGGTTACCGGGCACGGGCATTACCGGGGGGCACAGTAGGACTGGGGTTAACTGGAGGGACGGGCGCCAGGTTTAGCGGGGGGCGCGGAGGGACGGGAGTTACCGGCACAGGGAGCCGAAGGACTCAGCTCCTCTCCCCCGGAGCGGGAAGCAGTTCGGGTGCCGCCAGCCCCCGAGTGTTCCTCCAGGCCGGGAAGCCCCGATCCCCCCCGCCGTGAGGGGCACTGCAGGCCTCGCCCTCCCGGGGGAAGGATCCCGGGGGAGGGTGACGATGGGAGGGCGAGCAGGGAGGGGGGTGCGGGAGAAGGGACTGGATGGGGTGGCCTGGCCCGTGTACACGGGCTTTTACACTAGTAATGAATATTTAGACAGAGTTTGTTTGCAGTCAAGTGAAGCCCATTAAATCCAGAGAATAAATTCTACTGTTATAAAAGAAAACTTTTTTTAAGTTACAATTTCATGGGTTAAATTAAAATCAGCTTTCAAAACTTCAGCAAAGCCAGGTAAAGAAAATATCCAGCTTAACAAAACAAGTGGACAAAACAGTACTAAATGCAAAACAGAAATGGGAGTGACATCTGAGAACTACTTTAGCCAATAAAAGCGACAAAGAGTCTGTAGCACCTTATAGACTAACAGATTTTAGGGATCATGAGCTTTCGTGGGCTAAGACCCACTTCATCAGATGAATGTGAAAATCTCCAGAGGCAGGTATAAGATCCAGACTAACACAGCTACCCCTCTGATACTTTAGCCAGTAAGTGCATATAGATAGATTACAGAATAGTAAAGAACACACATTAAATCAGTATTGTTTGTTCATGTTTGCAGCTCTCATGAAGATGGGCACACAGTGGTTGTCAACCTGCCTTCTAAAATAGTTTCATGGCATCCTTAGAATTCAAAGAACCAGAGTGCAAGTGATAGTAAGGTAAGGACCACCTCTCTCGGCTTGTAGCACAAACTCTTGGTAATATGGTTGAGGCTTGTTTGGCCTTCTGAATGACCAGGGCTCTATTCCTGTCCGTACAGGTAGGTGTGGGTAATTTGTCTGCAGCACTGAATTTATTACAGATTAATGTTAGAGCTTCTGTAAACTGAGTACACAAGACAAGCTTTATATACTGCTACTCCTCCTAGGTATTTTATAACATATCAGGGCATATGTTCATATTGCCCACAGATCATGAGACCTACCACTATTGTTCTTTTATTACTGAGAATTTGACCTGTTGCTTTACATACATGCGTGTAGCATCTAACTGAAAAGTATATTTGTATTTTATAATTCCATAAGACATTACAAAAAACACTTATATAAATCATATAATTCTCTTATATTTTATAGGGTTTTGAGTTAATCTCTGTAGAATGCTATTACATTTCTATATTCTCATATGCTATAAGCACTGTTACATTGTCTAAATCAGTGTTTCTCAATGACCATTCTAGGACTGGCACTGAGCCCTGAGAACTCCCTGATACAGTTTAGGAAGGCAGCAAGCCAGTCCCTGGTATCAAAAACGTGTTAATGCACACTGGTCTAAAGCCTTCAAAGATCAATGGTAGAGACTTGTGTTTTGTGAGGAAGAGACAGGGTTCTAATTCAGGCTCTGCAAAGGAATAGGTTTGATATATCTTGTTATTGTGTCAGTTGTCTACATCACAGGGATTTGTGAAAACTAAGAGAAAACAGGACAGACTTCAATGATTTGGCTGCCTGAGACTAATACTTTCCTACAACATCAATTCTATCAATCTCTTCTAGCACAGACTTTTTACTTTCCCTCAAAAAGCCCAATCCCCTCATCAAAAGCCATTTACTTCAATAGGAATATGATCAGCCCCTACTGTTAGGACACCCTGAAGAACAACTAAGTCTATTTACTTCAAAGAGGTAAAAAGAAATGATTTGACACGCACATCTATGTTGTGAAGCTCCAGAGGGGAAAGAGCTTTCTACTCCCTCCTCTGTTGGGGAAAAAAAAGGGAGGGGGGAGGAAATGCTACCATAGAGCATTTCATTTCTTCAGGCTACTTACACGCACATCTTCCAGTAACATTGGGTGAATCACCATAATTATAAATGAACTTGAATTTTAGGAAATAGGGGGCTACAAGGGAATCTCAAGGAGGGGAAAGAGCTCTTTGCACAATGGCCTTAAGTGCTCATACCTTCCATTCTATGAGCACTTTAGTGTGCAAGTGGAGTGGACGCTCTTGAGGCCCCACCCACCCAGCACCGTAATAAAGCTGAATCAGTGACCTAATTTAGGGTAGCACTTGCAGATAGGAGAATGCAAGCAGCTCCCTGGGGACTAGAGACAAACCTCCATAGACACACTTGGACCACTGCTACAGACTGATCCAAACAGAGTGAGCCTTGGTGGATGAGTAAGGTGGTGCAGTCAAGGGACTATCACCTGTGGGATTTCTCAGTAATAGGTGGAAATGGAGTTAGGAAGACTACTGCCAAAATTACTGGGTGATGGGGTGGGAGTAATTTTATTTTCTATTTGCTGTAACATGGTTCACACACTTCAAGAGCACCTCTACCTGGCCAGGCATGGTATAGGAGGTTTCTTCCCATATGGCACCACTTACCAATTGTCACTTCATCACTGCAGTGGTTTCCTCTTTCTGTAATTCACAATGCTCTCTCTCACATCGTGATTTGGCCTTCCAGCTAGGTCATTATGTAGTCCCCCATCTCCTGGGGCATTCAAGTCTTGGTGGACCAGCTGTCCAGATGGCACCTCCAGTTTCCTGCACCACTTCTCAGTGCCTCCCTCTATATTGGTTTCCAGTCCAGGAACCCTGTAACCAGCAGCCAAAGTCTACACAATCCCCTTTCTTGCTTTTCCCGTGGTCTTCTTCCTGTCCTTTCTTACCAGGCTCTCTTCTCCTTCCCCCACCTCCACCTCTTTCCAGGGCTTATTCTCTTGCCTAGGTTGCCTCAATCCCACTGCACTGTATCTAGACTCTCTCCCTGTAGCCCTTAGCTATAACAAACTTCCTCTTTCTATAAATCTAGCCCAACTTCTTCCTCAGATGAGCTGGATCAGCAATTAGAGTTTATTAACCCTTGGATCACCTGTCAGGTTCAACTGTGAAGGTTAATTGGCCCCATCTAGGCCACCTTAAACCTACAGAGCTAGTATGGGGGTGAACACCCCATCACATTTGCAAATATATGTTGTTGCTTTTTCCTCTCAATTTTATGACTGTGTTCATTCCCCTAATAAAGAAGTCCTTTCTATAGACAATAGTGGAGTACTTATGAGTGGGGAAATTCTGCCTATGAAGGCACCCAGAGAGAGGGTATGTAGTGTTCCCAGGTTTCTGAGTGAGAGCTCAAGCCAGTTTAGTTTTTTGTCTAGAGGGATCCTAGATATACTGAACTAGGCCCTTTTTGCAGCAATTAACCCGTTGGCAGAAGGGTTATGTTGATTATCTATATGCCAACTTTGTTCTACATTTATTAACCAATATTCACATCATGTGTCAAACTGTTTGGGGGATTTATGTCTTGCTATATATATACACAATTAAATGCAATTTGCAATGGGGTGAAAAGAAATGGGCAAATTCAAGATGCAACTGACTAGCTTTAAAAACATTAGATCTAGTCTACAGGGAGCTTAGGTTCTATCAGTACTGAGACGATACAATTTATATTAATTCTCCAAGTAGCAGATGTTGTTTGGATTATACAGTGGCTTGATGTACCAGATTGCAATGGCTTATCCAAGAATCCAGAGTACAGTATGTCTTTGAATACTTGGCACTGCATATAGTTGGAGCTATAAACTCTCACATAGAAATCTATGTACTTTATCATTTTTTGGATTATAAATTGCTTTATAGAAAGCTGTGGTTTTTTATTTAGATTTTATACTTTATGGAGTATCTGATCATTAGCTTTCAATAACTCAGAAATGTGTATTGAATATGAATTTAGGTGGAGATAATTCTCTCAGCATTTTAGCATGGAGGACACACTGCAGGCAGATCTCTCCCCCCTTAGAGCCGGCACTAGGCATAAGCGGCAATTGCTTAGGTTTACTCAAGGGACCCCCCTATTCGCTTTAGTATGTATGTTGGGGTAGGGCAAAAATATTCCTGCTTAAGGCCTTTAATAGTCTAGCACCACCTCTTCCCCCACTTCCTACCCAGAAGACTGGCTCAAGGGCTGCTGAGGGACTGTACCTGCTTTTCTGGAGTCACACATGGAAAGAAAACAGGAATCAGGAAAGTTCAGGGTCAACAGTGGGTATGTAACAAACACTGGTACCTCCACCAACCTATGGAATCATCCTGGGAAGGACCAGGCTCCAAGAGTAGCTCAGATCTGGAGCCTGAGCTGAGAAGTTAGGATCCCCTGGAACTGTAGTAGAGACACAGATCTCTGTATGGATCTACAGATTTCCAAAGGTCTGTTAGGTTCGAGAATTACCTGCTTCTTCTACAGGTAGAAGTGGGAGAATTTTTAGAGTGCTCCACAGAGGTTTCCTCATTCCTTGACATTTTCCCCCACAGATGTTTCCTGTAGAAGAGGGTAATCAGAGCCCTAATTAGCTACTACACGGAGACAAAAGGTACTGGGGATGAGGATTATTTTCCTTATACCTGCTGTGTTGCAACATAGTGAAATAAGGCCTCCTACTTGGGCTTTTCTGACTTGTTCAGGACTTTACTTTACTTGTTTTTGCAGCTTCTGAAAGTCCATATTAATGTGGGTTTTCATTCCCCTCCCCCCCCCCTCCATTACAGCCACTTTGGTTCATCCCAGTTAGTTAGTAGCTCAAGATTTTAGTAAAGTTACTGTTTTTGGGAAAAGTTAGAAGTGTTCAGGTTTTTAATCCAAATGTTATTTGTTATACATATTTAAATATTTGTCCCTGGAAAAACAAATATTTTGTTGTCTTTAATTGTATATCTTATTGCCCTTATACAAATCCATGGTGCGCCCACATCTTGAATACTGTGTACAAATGTGATCTCCTCATCTCAAAAAGGATATATTGGCATTAGAAAAGGTTCAGAGAAGGGCAACTAAAATGATTAGGGGTTTGGAACTGGTCTCATATGAGGAGAAATTAAAGAGGCTAGGACTTTTTAGCTTGGAAAAGAGGAGACTAAGGGGGGATAAGATAGAGGTATATAAAATTATGAGTGGTAAGGAGAAAGTGAATAAAGAAAAGTTATTTACTTGTTCCCATAATATAAGAACTAGGGGCCACACAATGAAATTAGTGGGCAGCAGGTTTAAAACAAATAAAAGGAAGTTCTTCTTCACACAGCGCACAGTCAACCTGTGAAACTCCTTGCCAGAGGAGGCTGTGAAGGCTAGGACTATAACAGGGTTCAAAAGAGAACTGGATAAATTCATGGAGGTTAAATCCATTAATGGCTATTAGCCAGGATGGGTAAGAAATGGTGTCCCTAGCCTCTGTTTGTCAGAGGGGGGTGATAGGCGGCAGGAGAGAGATCACTTGATCATTACCTGTTAGGTTCACTCACTCTGGGGCACCTGGCATTGGCCACTGTCGGTAGACAGGATAATGGGCTAGATGGACCATTGGTCTGACCCAGTAAGGCCTTTCTTATGTTCTTATGTATTACAAATCATACAAATATGGTAATTTATTTTAATACAAATATAGGGCCAAATTCAGCCACTGACCCCTTTTAATTAGCATTTCAATTCCAAAGGTTAAAAATATACCATAGGTTTTACTGCAGTGTTAACCCAGCCTAGCTCATTCTGTATATTTTAATCACGCAGTTAAAACAACTTAAATACATGAAAGATTGTGTAGGAACACAGGAACAGAAATCCCTTGTGTAGTGGGTGGAAGGTGTTAACTGTGGGTGAGAGTGTCATTCACGCTCCATACCTACATGGGAATTCCCTACTTACACCACTGTATATACTACTTATATGACAGGTACAGAGGAGAAGAGGAGAGCAATGCAGGGAGGAGGAGGAAGGGAGAGAAGTCTCTGTCCAGCACTTACTAATGCTTGGATGTAAGGAGTCAGGGTGGGGTTTGGAAGGGTAGGCAAAGCCTTGGCTGCACCCCCAAGAATACATCCTCCAGGCACAGTTGAAACAACCCAGCAGGGAAAGTAATCCAGTACCAGGTCTAGCTCTGTCACAAAAAAATTCCCCCTTTGGATTCCTTTTCTCTTGGCATTTATGAGAGAGCCATACTTTGGCCTTATAGAAATGCAAATTATTATTCCTTTATCAAAATTATACCAAGGAAGCTAAGTTGAAGTTTCTAGGTATAAGTGTTTGCATTATGTGATGTGATGGGGCTAGGGAGCCCCACACTGGGGCGGAAGGGATTAAGCCAGTAGCCCTGAGAGCGGAAGCCCCGCCCCCCGCCATACTGGGCATGCCGAAAGTGCTCAGCCTGTATAAAAGGCAGGAGCCTAGCTCATTCTGGGTGGACCACCAAGGGAGGAGGACGTGCCCGGGAGGCTCCCGCAGTGGACCAGCTGCAGCCCTGGGAAGTACCAGGATCTGAGGCTTGTCCAAGCCTGCCTGGAACTGAGCAACAGGAGCAGCCTGAAGAGGTGACTGACCCCGCAGCATGAGGAGGAGGTGAGGATGCCTGGGAGATCCCCGAGGAGATTCCGATAGGAAGTGACCCAGGGCAGGTGCGATTGTGGTATCTCCCACCTGGAAAGACTCTGTGTTTTGGTGGGACCCCCCCGCTGAGTCAGTGGCAAGACGCTAAGCCACTGTTCGGGCCCTGGGTCGGGACCCAGTGGAGGTGGGTGGGCCCAAGGCCCCCTACAAAGTCTGCCCTACCCCTGGGTGGACGGCCCACATTATTAGGCTCCAGCTGTTAGGCCATATTACCCTGTGACCAGGGGCTCTCGGTCGGACACTGGCCACCAGGCCACACCGCCTTGCAACTCGGGGCAACTTTCTATGGACTCTGGCCAATAGGCCGTGTGACCCAGCGACCACTGGGTATTCCTAGGGACTCTGGCCAAGCAGCCGTGGGACCCAGGAACCACAGGGTATTTCTGTGGACTCAAGCTACTAGGCCGGGCTGCCCTGAAGCACGGGCAAGCCTATGGACTTTGGCCATTAGGCCATGTTGCCCAATGTGATTATGAAAATACAACACCTTCCTCATATCCAGAATTTTTAAAAAGTGTGTTCACAACACACTAAAAATGGTTGAACCTTTTTGCACCCATGTTCTAAAAAACGGCAGGATATTCTACCTGCCATTTGAAATCTCTCTTAAATACTGTATCTCTAGTTCTCTTTGTGACCAGGGCCAGATTCAATTAGTTTGGAGCCCAAGGCACACCAGAGCATCCCAACATCCACTGCTCCACCAACCTGCCATAGCCCTATCTCACATCTGGAGTGGCCACAACAGGGGATGCCCCACTTTCCCCTTCCAAAAATGGACAGTAGGATATGGCCCCACTCTCTCGCTCTCCGAAGGTGGCATCAGAAGTTTCCTATTCCATCTAGAGAGTCAGAAGTGGCAGGAGGGGGATCCAGTTTTACCCAGCAGCTGGGCCACATCTGTTTGGGTGATGAGCCAGGCCTGCTATACTCTTCTCAGATAGGGTCATTTGCTGGGGTGGTGTTGTCACAGTATCTCCAAGCCATACCTCTTGAAATGAATATCCCATTGAGACACATGAGGTAGTTCACCCCACTAAGAGCCATTGTTTCAGGCTAACTCAAGCATACTTTGCTGTACCGGTCACGTATTTAGGTCACCTTTTCAAATTTTCTTCACAAACATTAGGACTAGAAACTTCCTTTAAAAAAATTAAAACTGAAATTTTGATGTAATCACATGAATCCTGAAGCTGGGACCCTAAACACGTGCTTATCAGGCCTATACTTATTTTGCCTCCTTTTACTATATTCAGGTACACAATAGGGTCATATCCTGAATGAATTACAAAATTGTGTCCATTAGTAAAGATGTAAAAACTGAGAGATTAATACCCTAAGAGCAAGAAAACCAATCCAAAACCAGAATTCTGCAGTGAACATATGATTAAGAGAAGGTATTGTAGGAAAATGTCTAGGATGCTGTTTGGACTCCCTCACTTTAAACAGCTAACGTATCCATGTTGATAAGATAGATTTATTAAACTATAGAATTTTGTCAGAATGCATCATTAGTTCCAGAGCAGAAGAGAAGATGCAAATTGCATAAGTGATTTTAAATATTTGCATTTTATAATTGTTTCTACAAAAGACTGAGGATGTTGAATTAAATGACAGCCCTTTATTCTGTGAGAAGCAGCAGAATTTTAACTAGCTTCACTACCTTTGCTCAGCAGTCAGCAGATAATATGGGATTCTCTCAAAGTTCCCTTCGTTTATCCAGAATCAATTTTTTCATAAAGATAAGGAAATGAAGTTTTTTAGTTGCAGCTATGATTTTAAAAACTTCTCTAAAGAAAGATCTTAGTAATATAAATTGGCCTTATATCCCCTAATGCCAGGCCAATTTGAATAATTCTAGTTTTATTGTTAAAACTATCATTGGAGGCCAATTTGTTTAAAGGTAACACATTTTTAACAAATGTATAAACATATTTGCAAATATGCAAATTCTGTATTGGGCTATGCAGGATGGGGGAGAGGAGGGAGAGGAGAAAACGAACCTCTTCTAGGCTACAGTCCAACCTTTGAAGACAGAGCAAAATCGACTTCCTTCACAGAAACTAAACATTTTCACTACAATAGGAGAGAGCCTAATAGGGAGAAATCATCCTTTTCTTCCTTGTCCAAGCAGTGCTAAGATATCTATTCAGGCCCTAAAGTGCATTAGGTACTGCTTCTGTGATGAAATCGGCCTTTAAGACCTTCATCACCAGTGGGGAGAATCTAAAATGGACTTCCTTGCATATCTCCCTGAATGAGAACACATCCAGCAGGATGAGGAGCAAAGGACTCCTTGTTACACTTATGCTAACACCAGAGCCGGCGACAGGGGGGTACTACGGGTACAGCTGTACCGGGCCCCGGACTTTAGGGGGTCCCCCTTAAGTCCGGGGCCCGGTACACAGCAGTACCCATAGTCATCCCCCCTTGTCGCCGGGCCTGGAGAGCGGGGAAGGGGCAGGGAGGCGGGGAGGCGGTGCGGCTCTCCTCCGGACGAGCGCGCATGTCCCCGGCAGGAGCAGAGAGCCCGGCCGGCGGCAGCGGCGCACCACCGCCTGCAAAAAGGGCGAGGGCGGGGAGGCTCCGCAGCACGGTAGGGCTTCCCCCACCGGTCCGGGGGAGGGGGAGAGAAAGAAAGGGCGCGGGGGGGGGGGGAGAAAGGGCGGCTCGCGCCGCTCCTGGGCTCGCGCTGCCGCCAGCCGCTGTCAGCTGGGGGGGGGGGGGGGGGGGGAGCACCGGCTGGGCTGGGGGGCTCCCCCGGCTGGGCTTCCCCCCCCCCCAGCCGCTGTCAGCTGGGGGGGAGCACTGGCTGGGCTGGGGGGGGCCCGGCTGGGCTGGGGGGGGCCCCAAACGATCAGAGTAGGGGCCCCCCAAATTTCTGTCGCCGGCCCTGGCTAACACAAGGACTGATGTACCCCCCCACTGCCTTTAATTTCATTACCTCAGACTCTGCTTGAAAAAAGTAAAGAATCCAGACACTTCCTTTGTGTAGCTGGTACATTTTCTCTCCATACAGTTGCTTAGGCTTATTTCTTAAAGATACATGAGTGACAGACATTTTTAGTGTGTGACACAGCCCACACCACCACGTGATGATGCCTATATGTGATAGACATGTACCTGAATAAAACCCTGGATCCAAAGTCCCCTAGCTGAACATGGCTCCAAAATCTGAATTTTGTACCTGGCCACTACTACTACAATGGACTGAACCAACCAGCTTGGAAAGCCTCTTAATTTTGCAACATTTTGAATCTGAATGTTGACTGAACTGGATCTGAATGGTGCAGCTTGGTGTACACCTAAACCAGGAGAGGAGGCATGGTGTAAACGTGAAGTTTTAAACATGTACAATATGTAATCAAAGTTTAAATGTTGCTTTGCTCAAGCCAGTAATTAGATAGGAATCAACCATGAAGCAACACAAATATGTGGGAGAGAGGCATACTTAGGTCTAAAATGAGTGATGTGTCTTCTAATGATATGGAGATAAGAAATACTATTATTATTGCTACTACTAATGACAAATATCATAATGTGTGTAGTAGTTAGACATGCTTTTCATATACCATGACACTGTTATAATAGTGCTTCTCCCCTATCTGATAACAAAAATAGATTATGATTAGAAAATTGATAATACATTTTATACTGTATTATTAGGCTTTTATACCTTGGTAGCTAGTATACCCTTAAAACAGTCAGTCATTATTAAGATATACGATTAACATATAATGGTGTAAGATGTTTTTTAACAATAATTGCTTGGCTATAATAGCAGGTATATTAAATGGAGTATAATGTGGTAGAATGGAATGAGTAAACCTAGAGCAGTCACGATTAATAAAGTACCAATGACCTCCTGAAGAGCAGCTGTAATTTTGGAGAACCACAAACTATCTATTGGGACCATTTCTGGAAATGTTTTCTACATCATAATGCCAAAACAACTCTTTGTAGATAGCAATAAATTTGGATCCCTGATCTCGCAATATTTTTTTAAAGCTCTGAAGTCCTCACAGCCACATTATGAGCAGACTCAATATTCAGAAAGAAAATGTTTTTCCTGTTAACCAAAAGTGCACACTTAGCCAGGATTTTACTGGCCAAATAGCACCAACTCTATTACATTAATGAAAATGATAATTATTTGGAGCTAAAGCTTTCTCAGAGAGAGAGATTTCTGTGATCTTTTGTCCTAGCGCCTTCTCCCCCACCCACACTTAAAGGGAATCTCTCCAACTATTTAAGTTTTTCTGAGATGCTGTGGTAAACTGACAGGGAGGCAGTGTAGCGCAGTAGAGCACTGCAGTGGAGCTCAGGATGCTTCTGCTTTATTTCTCTCTCGGTCACTGGCTTCTGGGCAAGTCTCTTCACCTCCCATTGCTTCAGCTTTCCCATCTGTAAAATGGGGATAATGATCCTGACCTTCACAAAGCGCTTCTCAGGTGAGCTAAAAGCATTATATGAGAGCTAGACATTATCCTGGAATTCCCTCATGGGACACTTATCTGCTGGGGAATAATAAAGCTGAAGCCTAATTAAACCATTTTCAGGTCTCCTGTCCTGTTTCTGGTATAGCTGGGCGATGAGGCAGATACAACATCCACTAAGGAATCTATTTGTCTTCTTTTAGACCAGAGGTGGGCAAACTTTGGCCCGCAGGCCACATCAGGCCCGCGGGACTGTCCTGCCCAGCCCTTGAGCTCCTGGCCCAGGAGGCCAGCCCCCAGCCCTCTCTTGCTGTCCCCCCTCATGGTCAGTGTGGCTGGCTCCAGCCAGGCAGCATGCCTGTCACATGCTGCTCTGAGTGCCAGGGTAAAGGGCTGGGGAGGGGAGGAGCACAGTTAGGGATGTGGGGGAAGAGTCAGGAGGGGGTGGTCAGGGGATAAAGATCAGGGGGGGTTGGATGGGTTGAGAGTTCTGAGTTGGGGAATCAGGGGGCAGAAAGTGGGAGGGGGCGGATAGGGGACAGGTGGGGGGGGGCGGGCTGTTTGGGGAGGCACAGCCTTCCATACCCCGCATTCCATAGAGTTTCACAACCCCGATGCAGCCCTTGGGCCAAAAAGTTTGCCCACTTCTGTTTTAGACTATATAAAATATATTGTATACATAATTAAGGTTTTAAGTATCTTTACTTCTGCAAGCTGTGAAGAAAGTGAAATAAACATCACTTTTCATAGTGACATATCAAAATTATAGACCAGGTCCAAGAGCTATTATTACTTCAATTTTACTGGGTACATTATAACCTGTATACTACTGAACTTTCAAAGACTGAACACAAAATATTTTCTGCTTATTCTAAAACGTCTATTGAAAAGGTCGCATGTAGTTAGTTCCTGTTCCACATTGACATTCATAGTCTTAAAAATTTGTTTCCATGCAAGTAAAAATAGCTTCATTTTTTTCCTGTAGGATTGTAAAAATGTAAATTACATAGGAAAAGTACAATTCCATCATCTGGCTTTATTTCCATTTTCAGACTCATTTATTCTTGCAGAAGTGTCTGAGAATCATATTCATTTTAAACAGGGGCAATTTTAATATGGAGTAAGTATAATGGGACTTTAGATGCGACATTACTTTACAAACTCCATAGAGGAACTAATCAAGCAAGAAGAACCATTTCTATTATTTTTTCAATGTTTTTGTTACCCAGTAAGGTTTTAAGCATATCAGGATAAGCTATTGTAACTGAAATGTTTTCTCTTGGGTCTTGATACTAATGGTAATTTTGGTTAAGAGTAAGTTTCTATACACTTCTAGTGAGGATATTCTTTTGAGGCTAAACGGTGGAACTGGATGAAATGATCTTCATTTTAACATACTTCGGTTTTACCATGCTGGATATTTCTCTTCAAAAGGTTTGTCATCATCCCTGGAAATGTTTAATCTTCCATTGCTCTCCTTTCATTCAAATCTACTTAGACCATGAAACAGCAGGGTTGCTGAAATTGGGCTAGTCAAAAGTGTAACTATACCAATGTAATATCATTCCATGGAACCATTTGTTAGATGCCCAAAACAAAAAGGTCATTTCAGCAAAATCAGAACTGGTATAAGTAGCATTCATCTTCATATTCTGCACACTTTGTTAATCATTGACTGAACAACACTGTGCCTAGAGCCAACTGACAGGAATTTTAACCTGATTAAATGTCCCAGTATGCTTTAATACCTTTAAATGGAATTTTTATGGCCTGTTCTGCACGCATATTATTAATACAGTACCATCAAGAAAACCACAGACATGCATAATAGCTCATCAATTTGTAGCTAAGCACTTTTGACCTTGAAAAATCAGCTGTCTTTCAGATTAATGTAGCTCCATTTTGGGCAGAAAAAGAAGCTATAACATTGTTATGCTTATTTTTGTCACATGTCTGCACTGGAGTATGGAATAAAGGCCATGCTGCTGGCTTTTTATTGATATTGCTGTCAACCTCTGACATCTGAATTAGAGTCTCTGGGACCTATTCCTAATAAAAATCCACTCAAACATTAACGTTTCAGCTATTGGAGATCACAAGATGCATTGCCAGTGGGAAGATACATTTAGCCTGAGTTTGACACCCCTGCTAGCTAATTTTCATATTCCCAAAGCACACAGAGACCCCAAAGCACTTAAGAAACAGTCTAATAGGAACCAGGGCATCCACCTACAGAATGGGTCAAAACTTTTGCTGAAGGAAAAGACAAATAAGATCAACGTTTGCAGCATGGATGAGAAATTAAAGTGACGAAAAGATGTTATTTTTTCCAGAATGATGAGACAATATCTATAGAGAAGTACCTTAGTGTACCAACTATTCTAGCATCCAGGGGACTAGATTGCTGATGAGACTAGTAATGGCACATGGGCCTTTCATCTCTAGGTTGTGATAATGACAGAAAGTTATACCTCCTCTTTGATGGCTATTCAAAGACCTTTGAGACATTAGGATTTCAGTACTCTCCTGCCAGAGAGGTGTTCTCTTTATGAAAACTATTACAACACTTAGCACTTGTCTTAGGTATAGTATGGAAGCATTTTTATTATTTGTCCTCAAAACACCCCTAGGAGGTAGGATAGCATCCCCAATTTACAGACAGGGGAACTGAGACCAGATAAATTTGCCCAAGCTCACGTAGTGTGTCCATGGTAGAACAGGGAATTGAACCTAGTTCTCTCCCTCATCCTGGGCTAGCATGTGAACCATCAGACATTACTTCCACCTTTGTAGGGTGCCTCAGAGGCTTAACTGATTTAACCTCTTATCCATAGAGATGGCCTCTTCAAACCAGACTTAGCACATGTTGGCAGGGCAGCATAGGGAAGCTTGTATTGTCCCCACAGCTGTTCCTGTGCTTATTCTGTAGATAAAGAGAGAACTTTAGTCTCCAGGCCTCTAAGCCTGGAGCTTTTCACTACCACTTAAGTAATTAAAAATAAAATAAAGATAAAAGCATTTTATTAAATAAAATTAATGTCCTGATCCTGCATCACTGAAGTCTTGAAAGTACACAACCTCGGAAAAAGCAGTTGATTTCTATGGTCTGATCCAATTTGATAAACTCAGGAACATTGGAACCTGCAACACACAGTCCCAGACCTTGTTACTACAATTATAACCAGGGCAGCTGGAACAATTTTTATAGTGGAGGTTCCAACAGTCCTTGAACCAAATTGTAAACCCTGTATATGACAGAAACCACGTCAAGCCATGGGGTGCTACAGCACCCCCAGTTCCAGCATCTATGACTGTAACAAAGAAGGAGGGAATCAGCTACATGGAAGAAGCAAAACTACCTTACTAATGACATCACTATAATGCATCTGAATAAAGAATCCTTATTGAGGTTTCAGGAACAAACCATCCCGATGTGTAAAAAGAATAGTAAATATGGCAGTCGACCAGCTTGGCTTAACTGTGAAATTCTTGCTCATCTTAAATGCAAAAAAGCAGCTTACAAGAAGTGGAAGATTGGACAAATAACCAGGGAGGAAGATAAAAATATTGCTCAGGCATGCATGAGTGAAATCAGGAAGGCCAAATCACACTTGGAGTTGCAGCTAGCAAAGGATGTTAAGTGTAACAAGAAGGGTTTCTTCAGGTATGTTAGCAACAAGAAGAAAGTTAAGGAAAGTGTGGGCCCCTTAATGAATGAGGGAGGCAATCTAGTGACAGAGGATGTGGAAAAAGCAAATGTACTCATAGCTTTTTTTGCCTCTGTCTTCATGAACATGGTCAGTTCCCAGGTGGGAGAGCGAGTGACTGAGGGAGGGGGACTACAGTGAGTGGGGGCAGGACCTCAGAGAAGAGGCAGGGACAGGGCCTCAGGGAATGGGTGGGGCAAGGGTGTTCAGTTTTGTGCAATTAGAAAGTTGGCAACCTTACCTACACTCAAGCACTACACACACTCCACTTAAACTATGCCAGACTTGCTAAATGCCACCATTGATTCACCCTTGCCTTCTGAGCCAATGCCCTCAGTTACTCCTCGCTAAGGTCCAAACTGCTGACAATCCCCATGGAAAGAGTCATTTCCATTGCAACTGACAACCTACAAAATTCAGTGTTAAAAATGCACCTCTTGTCCTATCACAGCGACAGTTCTGCCAGCCTGCTCCAACTTCTATTGTTCAATAGAATTACACCTAACACAATGAGGCAGTGGGAGAGCAAACAGATACATGCTGGAATTCAAATCTGTGGAACACGAATACAATACAAACAATGGTACACTCTCTTTCAATTCCTCATGGTTACTTAGTAAGCTTTTCTGCTCTTACTGAACCACTCCCAGCGGCTCTTGCAAGCATCAGGGGGAAGAACTATGGGTGTGTTGCAGGAGTAGTGTGTACCTTAACATTGTATTTCCTGGTTTTTGGAGGTCTTAGTATAGTTAAAGTTGACATTATGGAAGGGCACAAGGCACCACTGGGCAACCTTTAACTCTGTGTTAAAGAAGTTTGGGGGCATTTATTTAAAATTAAAGCAAATACCTTTCCTCCATGCAACATATAGCACAAACACCCACAAATGAACATATGGAGAACTCTCATTAAAGAGGAAAAGAGCAATTCGATACATTTGTAAGAAAGAAAATCTCAGATTTCATGTTAAATATAATAATTGAAATAAATGGCCATGTGTTACAACTCTGCACTAGTATGTGTGAGAACTAGGGTTAATTCTCTTTATGTATGTCTTTAGCAGTTAAAACACATTGTGTTGTTAAAAAGCCCATCACTGGAGCTTGTAAACAAATTGAAGTATGTAAACAAAGCTACCTGCTTTGGGTATTTATTTAAGCCCGACCAGTAAAAGAAAGCTTATAAAATAAATACAATACAAAAAGTGGGTTTTCTTGCCCTACTGCTGCCAAGAGCGTTTTCAGGTCCCTCCCTAGTTGTGTAAAGGGCAAAGTTATATAGTCTTCCTTTTTTCAGCATGCCTTCTTGCAGATGAGGACTAGAATATGGATGACAGAAGAGACAGTATTTCACAGTATTCCTGTTCTCACAGATATCAGATACTGATCTGCTGGGATCTAGCCTGAGCCATCTTTGTCCCCGATTACATTCGGGAGAGATGAGTTCCAGTTCATGAAACTCTAACCTTGGCCTCTAATGCTGAGGCCAGAGATAAAGTATGTGTTGAAATCTACAAACTGCATCTCCAAGGGGCCTTCAGTGACTATGTCCCCTGTCCCAATGTTATTATTAAAAAGAAAACCTAGAACAAGGTAGTACTGGCCCAAGAGAGTAGCCTCACAGACCTTAAAGAGACACTAATCCCTGTTATATGTCCCACCTGGGCAGGGGCTGAAACTATTATGAAGGCTGTGTTCTCAGCCACTAACATGGGAAAGTATCTCCCCAGGCTCAACATCCCTCTCTCTCAGGAGTAAGTTTGGGTATTGACAGGCTCAAAATGGGACCCTGCCCAGTTCCCCTCCATAGGTGTGATGAAGAGTTTGGGCAAGACAGGTGTATACATTGAAAATAAAATAAAGGGATGCTCTGGGTTGTAAGGGCTCTTAGGTCCTTGGGGAAGAATTGACTTTCTCTTTCCACACAGGAGCATGCTAGGCCCATTATGCTCTGTCCTTGGGAGAGACAGTGTGACTCATCTGCCTGTCACCTTGCTTGTCTTCTTTATATGGAAAAAAATTCTAAAAGTAGCTCAAAATGTTACACTATCGCCATTAGTACTTCAGTAAATGCAGGCTAGCATGTCAGGAACCTAAGGGAGAAATAGGGACATCTTAATCTTAGCAAACACACTGCTATATCCACAGAGAGTGATTTTCAGAACTGATATGGACCATATAGATGCCCTTAGAGAGAGGAGACGAGAGAGTATGCTGTGGAAATCTTCACCAGTGTGTGACGTGTTCTGTGTCTGACTGAGTTCTCTGAGAAAAACATTAAACTGCTCTGATTAGGATATGTTGAGAATTACCTGCATACAGCAAACCCCACCACCACCACTTCCTTATGGCAGGGTGTTATTGGCCCTGTTAGTTTAAAAATGCAACAAACAAATCAATAGCTTCAAGTTTGTTGAAATGCTAATGGCCAAAAAAAAAAAAAAAAAAAAGGATTTTCATATATTTAAGCCTGCCAAAAAGAACAAATCTAAATATGGAGAGATCTTAACTGTAATCCTCAATGACATCTTGTGCTTTGGCCAAATTTACAGTTTATTTGTTCTTTCCAATAGGTGGGCGTTCTTTTCAACCGCCACTGCAGGGGAACCACAAGATGTCTCAAAGTTCCATTTTAATAGTTCAAATTAAAAATTCCACAAACTTTTCTTGGCGCAAGTACTGCCTTAGAGAAATTTTGGCCTCCATTCATTAAAAAAAGTAATTAGACAAGCATTTTTATAGAGTGGTTCCTTTTTACCGGGTGAATAAAGGTGAGTCTCCAATTACATGGAAAGTGAAGGGTATATTTCACTTTTGAACTATTCAGAGAGCTCTGTTCCCATTAATGACCAAGTAGTATTCTAGCACAATTCTGTGTAATTTTATACACAAGTTTCGAGAATCAGCTTATGTGATGGCTTTGCTGAAACCATTCTAGCTAAAATAAGTATATATGCCTAATAGTAAGCATACTATTGGCTGCCATTTCAAATGTGCATCTTCCTCTTGAGATGCCACTGATGTGAAGTGCATGTGAATTGTAATAAAAACTACTGTTAGGCTTGGAAGAAGACAGAAAAAGAAGTTGTTAACCACAAATGGAATTATGCAATAAATATGTTATATGAACTGATGAGAGCTTCTTTGAGCAGTTACAGTGCCTTATTCTTAGTTGCACCAATTTTACATCAGGATAACCCCATTGCCTTCACAGGAGATACTCTTGATTCACAGCACAAAATCAAAAGCAGGGATCGGCAACCTGCAGTGCTGGCTGCCGCTTCCCGCAGCCCCCATTGGACCGGAGCAGCAAATTGCGGCCAGTGGGAGCTGTGATCGGCCAAACCTGCGGACGCGGCTGGTAAAGAAACCAGCCGGGCCCACCAACGCTGCTTACCCTGGGGGCCCGCATGCCAAGGTTGCCGATCCCTGATGAAAAGCATCTTTCAGACTTTGTCCATGGACATGTCCACAAAGAGAACTAACTGCAACAACTGTCCAATGGGGAAAATGTTCTGCACTGCCTGATTTATCAGAATGATGCTATTCTTTTTATTCAGTCCAACTGTACACCGCTGCCTCGATAGAACACTGTTCCCTGGAGCCAAAAAAAATCGTACCACGGTATAGGTGAAACCGCGCTACATTGAAGCCAGACACAACGTGCTGATCCGCCGGAGCGTACAACCACGCCCCGAGGAGCGCTTCTTTACCACGTTAATCACAATTCACCTTATATCGGACCGCGTTATATTGAGGTAGCAGTGTACTAGTATCTTGAATTTCCTGCACGTAGATGTTAATTGTTTTTTGCAGTAAATGAAAAACTGACTGAAAATCTGGATTCTTCCCACTGAGATTTTCTATTTTTCATGGCAAATGCCCAACTTTGTATTTTTCACAAAATTCATGATTACTATGAATTAGAATAGATACAGTCTTACTAATAGATCAACTGGGATTTTTATTTGCCCAAATTTGTTTTGGAATAAACTTGATCATTCAAGGCTTCTTTAGTCCTATCCTACTAAATGAGGAGAATTCAATTACTCTAATATTAACTAATAATATTAATCTTGTGTATGTCTCCACAGACAACAACAACAAAAACTAAAAAACCCACAACCCACAGCAGCAAGTCTCAGAGCCTGGGTCAGAGCAGGGCTAAAAAAAGTTGCCAACTTTCTAATGGCACAACACCAAACACCCCTGCCCTGCTCTTGGCCCCAACCCTTCCCCAAGGCCCCGCCACTTCTCCAAGGCCCTGTCCCCACTCACTCCATGGCCCCTCCCTCCATCACGCCCTCTCCCCCACCCTCATTCAACCTGGAGCAGGGGGGATTCCAACCTGGAGCAGGGGGGTCAGGATGCAGGATTCAGACAGGTGGCACTTACCTTGGGCTGCTCCCAGTCGGCAGCGCAGTGGGACTAAGGCAGGCTCCCTGCCTGCCCTGGCTCCATTTGGCTCCCAGAAGTGGCCGGCAAAGTGGAGCGGACAGGGGGCTCTGCGCACTGCCTGCGGCCAAACGTGCCACCCCCACAGCTCCCATTGGCCACGGTTCCCAGCCAATGGGAGCTGCCAAGCTGGCACTCACGGCAGGGTCAGTGCCCGGACCCCCCTGGCCCCTCTGCCTAGGAGCCAGAGGGACATGCTGGCTGCTTCTAGGAACCACATGGAGCCAGGAAGCCTTCCTTAGCCCCACTGGGCCACCGACTGGAGTCTTAATAGCCCAGAAAAGAAGTCTAGTCAGGAAAAAAAGCCTAGTCAGAAAAGAGTGACATGGCTGTATGTAAAAGTTCAACAATCTTTTATAACTAGTCAATGTATGAGTGAAAGTGAGCCATGCCACCTCAAGAGTCTCGCCATAATGTGATTTAAATTGAAAAATAAGACTACTTAAGGCTCTGATAGAGTGCTCACTGAAGGAAGTGGGAAGTTTCCATTGGTTTCAGATAATGTTGGATCAGACCCTAAAAACTTAATGTTCTCATTACAGGAACTTTTGAACAGCAGTGGGGGATTTCCACTTCTGGAGGATTTATTAGTTATGATTTAGGTTCTAAGATGTCATGGTGCCTAATGATTATCTATTTTCTGTAGAGAAGAATGTTTATTTAATATGTTCAGGATGTGTTTAGGCAGAAGCAAAACTTTTATTACCACACATTTTTCTCTATGACCAGCTTCCAACACAACTTTATATTACACTCGGCACTGTGGACGTGTGTGTTCCCATCTCTAACTTACACCTCTGGCAATGACTGATTTTTAATATTTCTGCAACCATTTTAGCAGTATGTAAATGCAGATTTTTTCTGAATTCACTATAACCCCTAAAGTAGTAGTTGGGAGTTAATCATATTTAATTGTCTGTTGTTGCATCATCTGTGTACACAGATCTGAATTCTGATGATTTTGTTATTATGACAGATCACACTCCAGTTGGCTCTGAATAAAACTATACATTTTTAGCAGTTATTTCTTTTTAATTTAACTTTTACATGTTAATAAACTGTCATGTATGTGGCAATATGAACAATCAAAGCAAATTGCTGTTGCTAGAAAAGGATGGGGAGACCTAGAATCATGATGATTAAGCTGTGTGGCTGTGTTTGCATCCTTGGAGCAATGTTTAGACCCAATGCTGCACGCATGTACACACTACTTAACTTCACAACCCTGATAAGTCCAACTGATTTCAATGGCCAATGGGGAAGTTAAGTATGTGCATAAGGACTGGAAGAATCAGGGCCTAAGAATGAATGCTGAGATGAGGGATTCCATTTAAATGTAAATATATTCCATTTAAATGTAAATATCAACCCATAGTTGTATGTAGTAAATTCCTTGTAACTGGTTTATGTATCAATAGTTTCACTGCCCAAACTACCAGATTTTTGTTATTTACAAGATTGAGCCTAGTCTCCTTGACTCCAGGAAGTGTAGGATGGAATCCTAAGTGTTAAAATAATTCCCTTCACAGAGTTAAAAATGTTATTCATGTTTGAGCTCTTTAACCTGAACTTTTGCTGTTTTGGAATGGTTGCCAAAAACACTGATGGTTTCTGGGAAATCTTTGGGAAGCACGATATGGTGCTAAGAGCCTAGAAGAAACCTTAAATGAATTTTGCTGAGGCAAGGAGAGAATTCCATCTTGCTAATTAGAAGAAGGTGCCATCATTAAGATCTTTCAACTATTTTCAGACTATTTGGTAATTAGGGAAAACTACTGAACATTTTTCAAGAAGTAGTAAGTAAAGCATTTGATTATGTTTTAATCATTAAATCACCCATCTACTATATATATCAGCTGCATCATCAGCAAATTCTGTTGTTCAGGCTTTTTATTCACAATTACAGTAGAGAAGCTACAAGATTGCTACCCTAGCATCTTGGGGGGGAAAAATGAGTTCAGTAAAACATTCAGAGAGGGGGGGGGGGAATCAAGAAAAATACAATGAAAAGCCAAAATTGTCACTAAATCTGAGGGTTCCATGACGACTGAAATGATCCAGGCTTCTTTTGAAATCTTACTAAACATAGCCTTGAATCTACCGCAAGAACTTGAATATTTACTAGACTCCACACCAAAAGCTGGGTATCTTAGAGAGTCAAATCTCTAGACAGAGAAATGTTGTACTGGCATACCAGGTTTTGCCTCCACTTTTAATAGAGATTGACGTGGGGCTCAGTTGTGGTACATTGGTATGGCTCTGCTGAGGTACACCAAATGAGGGTCTAGTCCTTAATGGCTTTTAAAATGTCAGTGGAAAATGGATCTACAGCCTAGAAAAAAGGTACATAAATAAGCCATCTTGTTTTTCAGGTAACCAAATTCGGATGCACAAGGTACTCGATATACATTAACCCCCCATTATGCACAGTCCAATATTCTACAGCAGTGGTTCAGGATGCTATAACTTACAATAGTATTCATGCCTTGTTTTGGACTGGTCTATGATTGCACATTTAAATAAGGGATAGGCATAGTTCATCTACAGAAATTAAAATACTCTTTCCAGCTCAGTTCTGCGTAGTTCTAGGAGCTATTAAAAATATGTCTCTTCTGATTTCAATGATGCCAAGAAATTTTTGGATTTGAAACTGGCAACCTCCCAGGAAGAGGAAGCAGGTGATTTATGGGAAAAGGCAGCTATAAAAAGCTCTTATTTGCCTGAGTTTTAATTAACTGCAAAGCTATTGGCCTTTTGGATTTACTTGTCCTCAGTTAACACACAGGATGGCTTTCCATGACTTCAGATTAATAACCTAAATATATTTGTTTTATCATTTTTTCTTCTAAATGAAAATCTGAAGACTATAACGTTTAAGATTAGGGAAAGCATAGAGTAGCATCTGCTTATACTAGATCTGAATCTACCTTAAAGTGGGTATGTTTGATATTAACAGATTCTTATCAGTACAGAAACAGAGCAGATCTTACAGTCAGACACTGACTGTATCTACATAGTGGGAAACCATGGGCCCAATCCAGTAATTCTTGCTACCAACTATGGGACTTGCAGTTGAGAGTAGCCTCAATGAAACACCACCTCCATTGTGTCTTTTTTGGGAAGATGGGAAGGGAGCAGAAGATTGTCTCCGATCTTTTCAGTGGTGCTCAGGTCACAGAAAGTAAGCAGAAGGGTGGAGAGGAGACATGGTCATTCCCACCCTTTACCCCAGACACACATACATTCTATACTGCCCAGGCTCGCTGCATGCTGAGAAAAATTCAACACACAGCCAAACCAGATTCTGGAATTCTCATTTCACCTGCTTATGCTGCTTTGAGAGTTCAAAACAGGAAAGAAAGTCATGTTAGTCAGCTGTAACTCCAAGTGGCATAAAGTCAAGTAGGTTTGTGGGGTGAACCCTCCTTGTGGGCACCATAGCAACTAGATACACGTTAAAGCAACCCTAAGGCTACTCTAAACTGTGCCACTTTGGTTTTTCTCCCAAGGCACTATTAGAGATGTTGACTTTAAGACAGTTTTGGATTTATTCATTCTTCTGCCACAAGTAGATGCATTTGCCCTCAGCACCTTGAGGTTAACTAGGGTACTGCCATCACTTTAAGAAAACAGACAAAACTTCTGGTATGTGTGGTAATGCCTTGGATACAACATACAAGTGGTCAGAGGGCCATCCGGTGAACCATAAGCAAATGAATAATTCAGATCAGAAGGAAACAATTATGTATGGAAAGTGACCTAAGTATCAACCTTCTCACAACTGCTGGACATTTCTCCATGCTTACTGTGAGCCAGTAAATAAATGGATCACTGGTCAGAGGGTGGGAGAAAACACAACATCTCAAATGTGAATAGAAACAGAAGGAGAGTCAGTTCTGTGATGTCTACTCCTCCCACTGCACTATTCTTACTACAGGAGAAATTATGGGGGGTTGGAATGTGCTAATTTGTTTGTTACTACTTGTTCTGGGTTTCTTGTTACTTCTATTTTCTTCCTATTTTTGCCTGCTTTTTGTCAGATTTTTTCCAATATTTTTAAAAACCTTTTTCTCGCTTGTTGGACAAAATGTTCATAACCAATTACTCTTCAGAAGTCTCCACCCACTTCACTCCCACAGTAAGATCAGAGAATAGCTGTAGGTTTTTTTAAAAATACACAGTTGCTTTGCTGTACTGCAAAACTCACAAAATGTACCTAAAATAGTACAAATTGGAGCTTGCAAGCCAGAAAGAAACTCTATGTAACTTTAGACATATTTACCCCCCTAAAATTCAAGCTTTCTTCCTGGCTTGCATGCAGTCTGCTTATGATTGGCAGCACTCACTATCACCACCAGGAGGCCTGGAAAAGATGAGAGATGGACATAAAGAGATGCCCAAAGAAGAAAACAGGGGGCACAGATTAATTTAAGTGGGTTAAATTCAGTGGGAATCCTGCAGTGCTGAAACAAAGCACAATCTCTTGAATAGCTACTCCATTAGTTTCCCTTAAATGAAACATACCAGTGTCTATACTAGATATGGTTGTGAAATATTTTAAGTTTTAGTTTATTTAGTTTTTTAATTACAACCTAATTATTTTTTTAGGTATTTTAATCCAGGTTATTATTTTTTTTTAAAAAAAACAAACAAACAATTATAAATCGTGCTGAAGTACTGACACAAACAGAACATATATTTTTGGTACTAAAAGTATTAGGCTCTAACTAATCTGTGCGCGAAATCTTTAGCCATTCTAAAAAATTAAGAGACATGATCAAAACCTGTAGGCTCTTGTTACACTTATTAAAGGTTCTTAGGAAACAATAAAAAGGGTTTATAGATCACCAGAAGCCCAGATAGTAAGGGGAGTGGCTGGTATCAGTAGTGATTGACAAGAGAGGCAAGGCTAGAGACTGGGATGAACTGCAATAGGGTGCTGGAGATAAGAGAATGGGTTGAGTTGTGAACTCTTAAAGGGGACACAATCTGCTAGAATCAAACTCCCAGAATGTGGACAGGACAGCTGAACAAGTGGCTGATTCTACTAAAGAGTTATTTTCAGTGCCATCATTGTCACTAAAATGTAGCTGCAGTGGTAATTACATCTCACTTCGGGTAACCCAGCATCTCTCCAATGTCAGTTTCATTCATTTTTAACTTATAAAATGGCAGAGATCCACTGGTGATTATGCTGTAAAAAGCAAATGAACAATGAAGATGTGAACTGGATCATTACTACATTTTTTATCAATGTAGCACAAAATGAGCAATTTAAATAAATGATTGAGTCATTTCACCCTTGGTATACTTCCCCAGACAGACAAACTTAGATCCACTACTAGCTGCTCCAAGAAATGAAAGAGAAAAAGCTCAAATATTAATTAAAAGAATTAACATTAATTGAAGCAAAATGGCTGATTGTTCAAGAATGGCTATAGCATCCATTCCTACTTAAGGTTAGTGAATCTATATCTGAAAACATCACATCACCATATCATGTCCAACATGCCATCCCATTTTGCAGAGTAAAATATGACAGTTTCTCTTCAAGGTCCAACAAGATGAGGGTCCTAAACTTACCAAATTAATCACAGTGTTTTATTTTTCATTTAATAAAAACTTGTGGGTTTCTTTTTGGTTCCTTTCAGGATTTATCTTTTAAAACAGCTCATTGAGCTCTCCCCTCTGGCCTTTTTCCAGTGGTTAACAGCTGGTATCAGTAGAATTAACAGATATGGCATAGGTAATTTAAAAAAAAAATCACAACCATCTAACTACATACACAACTCTGTGTTCAGTAGTTAGGCTTATGACATCAATATCCTGTATATTAAAATCTATGGATAGAGCCCAGAATAAATTTGGCCCAAAATGCATATAAATAGAGTTTGTTCTTAACGAAAAAATACTCAATAAGAGGATTCATTATTCCAAATATTGAATTCAAGGACTAGGTAAATATTGTCATTTATCACAACTATTTCAGTATCATTAGTTAAATATTTCCTTTCTAATGGCAACCATTGTAGACACATGTATATGCAGCCGTATTTTTATTGTATTATTAAATCTAGATTCCTGATGTTATTGTACCAGAGATTGAGATGTTTCTGAAAAGACTTGAGGGTGGTGGATCCTGCAACAAGAGAGGCCTCTTGAGAAAAGCAAAGGTCGTCTATGGAGCCAGCTTCTTACCTATTCTTGTAAACCATACAGGCAACAGTGATTCTCCACTAACGATCCATAGAATATTTTTGGTTTGCTTCATAGAATAATAGGAGTTTTCCCATCCTTGCTAATGTGAAGATTTGCCTTAGGTTTGCAACACTACTGGGTTGGTGTTTTTTTGATATTGTGTGCTTTAATATCAGATTTCCAGAAAACAGGAGCAAAGCAAAGAGCTAATTAATAAGCAATGTGATAATGACACAAATGGAAAATACACTGTTGTGCCTGTCGCTTAGAATCAAGTGGTCTGAAATTTATTATCCTAATCAATGACTCTTACTCAAATCTAGTGTAAGACAGCTGCATATTAAGACACTAACAACATTCTGGAGTTGTCTGGATAGATACATGTCTCCACAGAAAGATGTTATAGGTGAAAGTGTATTATGAGTGTAAAATGCCCTTTTACAACAAAGATAGTTATAATGGTGTTTAAAGAATTTTTCAGCTAATGTATAATAAATATATCAGAAAAAGCATTCATAGTTCCCAAAAAAACTTCACATAGGCAATGAGATGTATTTATCTCAAACTTAAAAGGGAACATTGGTTATGCAGCAGCAGAGCCTGGACAGAAAAAAAATGGTCATTTTCAAGGAAAGGGACATTTGCACCCTGCTGGGGAAAGTATATCCCACTTTTTTTTTATTAGCAATGACATTTAAATGCATTAAGCCCCCACTTATTTTTATTAATGTCAGAAAAAAAAGATCAATTTGTAAATCAATCTTCTTTTCCTTAATAGTGTCAGATGAAAGCATGCAGCAGATTTGGGCCACTATCAGAAAAGCAGGCAACAACAGGAACAATAGTTCATGGAGTTAGAGGACAAAAGCACAGCTGCTAATGAGGAAATGGGACAAAAAAGACTATCTGAGATAAACATGGAAAATTTGGTAAAGAATGGGAGGAACATATGTGATCAAGCAGAACTTTGAAGAAAATAGCAAGTAAATACATTAACCTGTTACCTCTTGGGGGTAACTTCAGTCTTAAATCATGGATACCTAATATTTCCTGTTGAAACATATATGGTAGCTTTCTTCCAGTCTCTGCTCTAGGTATATACTTTCTAACAGAAAACAGACACCGAATTTGGTCAGTTCTTTGTTCTACACAATTATGACTTAATTCCAGAAAGATACAGGGTTATTAAAGATCAGGATTCAAGCAGATTAGGAGAACATTATGTCAGCCTCTGGCTTTTGCTGATAGTTTTGTACTTTGATTACTAACAAAATCATATCAACCAGTCAAATAATGCAGGAAAAAAAGGTAAAAAGAAGAATTCTCTGTGAAAGAAAAGTGAAGGAAATCATTGATACCTAAACATTTAGTCGCATTCAAATAAATTAAGAGGGCAATAAGCAAGTGGGAAAAAAATAGAACATATCCACATCCCAAACCATAGCTCAGACAAAGGAATAGAATTCAGCAATTTTGCCAGGTTAAACAAACATAAGAGTTAGATGCTTTGGAAAATTCCTCTAGAGCCTCAATTCTCAAAGATATTTAAGCACCTAACTCTCATTAAGCATCTAAATACTTTTGAGGACCTAAGTCTAGGTGCTTAGGTGATAAATACCTTTAAAAATTAGGCCCTTGATACATTACTGGGGATACTTGGTGTTCAGGCCATATAAATAAATAGGGAACATTTTTATGGCTATTGATTCCACATGCAGAATAATGATAATGGGAGTGCTAAGTGCCAAACAACTGCTTGGGTTAAGATAGCATAGTGAATGTCAGAGGTGAGGCAGGTTTTTTTGTTTTGTTTTTTTAAAAAAAGCATTTGGTAGACTTTATTCTTTAGAGGCACATTAAAAATACTATAGTAAGGGACACCTATCAACTTCATTGTTATGCGATAATGCTATTTTAAGGTTACTGAGTAGAGATCTGCATTTATACCACATAATCTACTCATTGATCTTGGTCTGTTGAAGGAATAGGTTGTTTTCCCATCAGAGTTGTACAAAGTGAAACTGAAAAATGTCTAGGACTGTCAGATTTATACAGATGAAACACTTTAGCAGGGTATTTTCAGCGTTGTGTAACTGATACACAGACTGTCACTCGCTCGTGGACACAAGTTAGTAGATGAGCTTTCTAGAATATCCTTGCCTAGACTAGTTCAAAAAAAAAAAAAGTCCCAGTGGGTGACTATCACTGTAACCCATGATCTCTTTTACTGGCCTGTTTTCTGTGTCAATGGACAGCGGAGACCTTAGAAGTTGCATGCTCTCAGATCTTTGGACACACTTTGTATTTTGTACAACACATTAGAAACTTGTACAGTGCTTGACTACAAAAATCAACATTTATTAAAGAATATTCTACACCAGTGGTTCTCAACCAGGGGTACGTGTACTCCTGAGTGTACTCAGAGCTCTTCCCAGGGTACATCAACTCATCTAGACACTTGTCTAGTTTTACAACAGACTACATAAAAAGCACTAGCAAAGTCAGTACAAACTAAAATTTCATACAGACAAGGATTTGTTTGTATTTCTCTATACACTACACACTGAAATATTTATGTCATTTGATTTATTTTATGATATGGTAAAAATAAGAATGTAAGCAATATTTCACTAATAGTGTGCTGTGACACTTTTGTATTTCTGTGTCTGATTTTATAGCAAGTAGTTTTTAAGTAAGGTGAAACTGGGGGTATGCAAAAAAAATCAGACTCCTGAAAGAGGTACAGTAGTCTGGAAAGGTTGAGAATCACTGTTCTACACTAAGGGCTGGAACTAAGGTAATGCATTAATGGAACAAAGACAGATACAGCATCTGAGATCATTCAAATGGTGTTATGACAAATTATTGTTGTATTTGAGATACCAGGGGTAAAGTGACTTATTTTTAAATTTTCCCCCTTTTTTAAATTATATATGTATGTCTGGTGTGAGTTCAGTCACTTCATCATCAAGCCTGACTTTACATAGGAGACTGCTGAAGCTGAGATGGATCGTATTGAAAGCTGGAAGCATAGCTCAGTGAAATTACCCCATTGAATGACCAATACCCATTTCTCCAAGTCTTTTATTTACAAGGAAAACTAGTACAATGGTCAGAAAGCCAACCCTAAATATCATTCTCTCCTCACACACTTTTCATCTCAAGACGGCTCTTCCAACATCTAGTCTAAACCTCAGCGAGAAGCTAATACAAATGATGTTTGGAATAAACAGATTTAGTTTCATAGTTAGGTTTTATTTTTAGTTAAACGGACCCTCAAGTGGCTAGATGTATTCAAAAAACATGAATCAATGTGTATCAAGATCTTCTACAATGACCCATGCAGCCCATCATTGATGAAGCGCTAGATCCCAGACTAAAGACAGTGAAAGTAGTTTAGTGCTGTTTCCTGGTGTGGAAGACAAGATTGCAGCCATAGCTGCTATGCAACAAAGTAGTGATTCAGACATTTCGTTGAGGGAACAGGAATCCTGTTCTCCCATAAGAGGCATCGGCTTCAAGGCTACGTCACGCTTCTCAGACCAGAGAACCATTAGCTTTGGAGCCTTCTTCCCTCTCCAGGGAACAAAGGGAGCAGCAGCATCAGAGTCTTTAATAATTTATCTTCTTATGCCTCACATGGGAATTAGACACTCACACTGTTTTGCCAATGGAAAATGACTGAAACTGAATAGGTGCTATTTAGTTTTTAAAAGCTCTACCGCCTATGTTGGAAATTCCATCAGCTATAACCATTGGTCTGATAGAGCTTACCTCCTGTTCCGGCATTACATGGGCCCTTAACAAGAAATTCAGATATAGCCAATCCTTTACAAAACCTGCAGGCATAGCCTTGTAAGAGTCAAAGGTTGGTAACTGAGCACACAGCATGTGAAATGTATAAATTCGATGGCGGTAAGAGATATCCACAGTCTGCAAATAGGGTGGTCTGCACTTCTCCACCTTTTAAGTTTGACTGCTGGTTGACCCTGGAAGTTTCATAGTGGTAAGCATCTAAGTTTCCTGAACCAAATATATTTGGCTTTCAGCATTTAGTAATATATCTCAGGCTGGTGCATCAGAGTTTCTCAGTTCTTGACAGGAACCATTTAGCTCTGGGTGGTCCACAGTTTGTGTTAGTGAAGTTTTCTATCTTCATTTAATCAGGCATTTCATTTTAACAGAGCGTAAAGAGAGAAATCATCAGAAACAAGCCTACTCAACTTCCAGAGCTTAGAAAAAATGCCAGACATGTCTGTCTGCTAAGCTTCTAAATTCTCAGAGCCTATCTATGTGGCTCACAGATCTTACAAACTCCAAGCTATGCCGTAAAGTATGATATATTCCATTACAGAGCTTAGAAACCAAACCAGGTTAGTCTACATGCTATCTAATTTATTCAAGACAGAGTATTGTCATGCAGTGCCACAGATCAAAGTTCAAATTTGGTTTAGATTATACCTTCAAAGTTATGATGCTCATCATAATCTGCTGTAAATACCCAAAGCTGAACAGGAAAATCAAAGTCTGAGAACTGGCTTTCTTGTGAGATTTTGATGTTTAGTGTTTCCAATCAGGCTATTTCTGTCAATGGTATTGCCTTTCTTGAAGTGTTTTGTATCTTTTGCTTCCAGTTCTGGAAGGAACATACATATACACTGAAAAAATCCCTTTAACTCAACATTTGAGACTGGGAAAAAATTGAGACTGGAGAAAACAGCTGGATGTTAATTAGAGGGGTGGGGGATCTGCCTGCCAGGTGAATGGTGATTGTTTTGCTGGAGAGCACTTGGGAGAGAGGATGGGGTTGTGGAGGTGGATCTGCCTGCAACTAGAGCTGAGGACAGAGAGGTCAACTGAGACCCTGCTTGAAGAACTTTGGCCAGTGACCCAGCAGGCCAGCCTGGGTAGGAATGGTCGTCCATTTTGTTAGAGTGGGTACCCCAGTCTCTGTGCTCTTGAGTACAGAGAAAAGGACTCTTTTTAGCCAGACCACTTAACTTTAGCTGCTTCCCAGCCAAGTTAATTCTCTACACCCCAAGACTCCCCCCTTTTACCAGCTGGGAACTTAGGGAACCACAGCTGCCACCATCTGAGTAGATATCCAAGGCCCTGGATTGGGGTACTCAGACTCTTCAAAACCCTAACTCTGTCCCCCTCCCTGAGAGCCAGAGTCAGACACCTGGAGGCTGAGTCACCTCCCCCCCCCCCTCTCTTCTCACTGAAGAGAGAGAGACAGACGCCGTTCCTCAGCTTATACCCTGAGCTGATCCTTTCCTACCTCCCCCCCTCTCTTCCCAGCCTGGAAGCAGGGAAACCTTAAGGCAAGTAAACCAAACGTTTTATAACTACAAGATTTAATAAAGAAAAGAGCATAGAACATAGGCACAGTACAGCTTACAATTTAGAGTTCTTTAACTTCTCATCTGAAATGGACAGAGACACCCCAAGTAGGCACAGACTTAAGAAGTCAAAAGATCACTTACAGTCAGTTAAGTAGGAATATAAGAAGGAAGGTTGAGTCACCTCCACAGCTAAAGATGAGCTCCCGGACCCTTGCCCATGTTGCAGGGCAAGCCCAAACTCGAACTGAAACTAAAAAACTCCTTCCCTCCCTCCTGGCAGGGAAGCTCTTACGTCACTTGTTCTCAGGTAACATTAACCCCCTCCAGCACTTTACACTTATGACAATTTTGATATGTGATATTTTTAATAATTTAGAAAATAAACTGTCAAGTTACAGGATTACTGACATCAAACATTAAAAAGGTATAGCTACTTTTCACACAGACACTTTCTATGAGCTATGTGCAAACACTTAGCTGATAGTCCTTTCAAATGGTCATTCAGGCTATTTTATATTGGACTTGGACTTAAGTTAAGCTTTGTTTTGTGAAGCACATACATCAATAAGATATATCTATTGTGAATCTGTGACCAGTATTTTTACCTGTAACTGCCTGACAGCTAAATATGGTCAGTAATCTTTGCTGTTAGATTCAAAGAAAAATGCCCAGTTTGGGGTTTCAGACTCAGTTTTTAAGTACTTAGGAATCAAATACCTTTTCCTTTGATGCCCTTGGGAAATATTAGCTCTCAAATGGCCTCCAAATGACTGCACTGCAGGTTACACTTTAGAAGCATACCAAGGTCTCTGTAGTTTGTCATCCCCTGTCACCGAGTGTTTTGATATTTCTCTTTGCAGAAAATGAAAAATGTCTTATATTTCAGTGAGTAAGAGAAGGCTAATTCTTACGTGATTACAACTACAAATAAGGGAGTCAGACAACTTTCAAAATGAGTAGCTGAAATACCCCTCCCCCATTTTTTTAAATAACGTGTGGGCCAGATTCCCAGCTGGTATAAATAGGACTAGCTCTGGTGTAGTCAATAGACTAACACTGATTTACACCAGCTGACGATCTAGCCCTTTGGTGCCTGAATTTTCCTTTGAATTTCACTTAAAATCTAGTTCCAAGGTGGTAAATTGCAGATCCATCCAGGAGGCTCATGGATGCAAGTGAAGCCCTAATAATTTCTACTTCTCAGGAGTTAGTCTCCCCATCGGAAATGGAGCAGTCCGTGAGTGTCAGGGCTGGTCTACAATAGGGAGGGGGATCGACCGAAGATACGCAACTTCAGCTACGTGAATAATGTAGCTGAAGTCAGCTTATCTTCGGCCGACCTACCTGCCATCCTCATGGCGGTGCTCTCCCCCGTTGACTCCAGCTTGCACCTCGCGGTGAGCTGAAATTCTGGAGTTGACATGGGCACTGTTGGCGATCGATTTATCATATCTTAACAAGACGCGAGAAATCGATCGCCAAAAGATCGATTGCTACCCGCCAATCCAGCAGGTAGTAAAAACATACCCTTAGTGAAGTAGAAGAGCTGTAGTAACTCCTCCTTAGCTGAAGAGGTAGCCCGTACTAGAATTGTACAAGAGTTCTACAATCAAACCTGTCAAGTATCAGAGGGGTAGCCATGTTAGTCTGGATCTGCAAAAGCAACAAAGAGTCCTGTGGCACCTTACAGACTAACAGACACATTGGAGCATAAGATTTCATGGATGAATACCCACTCCATCAGATGCATGAAGATAAAGCTGCCTGGTTTGGGGATTTCATTGGAAACTTAAAATTCAGAGCAGCAGTGTCAATAAAGGTTTGGCAACTATTTTGCTAAGCAAGGAAACTAACCCTTTGACAAATGTGAACTAAGTGACTCACGAATTTGGAAAGAGTTTAACTGCTAGTTTAAAATGGGACAAAAGCATGGTCAGCTTTATTTCGGTTTTACGCTGATGTAAATTCACCAATATGACACGGCAGGATTTGGGTGCCAGTTCAGTAATCCATCCCTACTCAGAAAAAAAACACTGCACTTTATTTTAAAGAGAAAAATACACATTTCATCCCTACTCTGCATTGCAATGGACCTAAACTGAACTAAATTCTTTGTGATGGTCTAATTTATTCCATGCCAAAGAATAATCCATTAGTAAGAGAATACTTATAAACAAGTAACAAAAATAAAGTATAGTTTTGTCATTTATTTGTGATTAGGAAATAAGCTAACTCTATCTAGACTAACACTGGTGAGTGTAGAGTAGATTGTTTGAAAAATATATTGGTGACAAACATGCTTTCTATTTCTGTTCTCTTTTTATCTCCTTCAAAGAAAACTAATGTTGACAGTGTACATATTTTACTTTTTGCTTATTAAATTTTAAAAATAATATCTGTGGAATACTTGCCATACAATGATTCACCTGGTTGGTTATGTCAAAAGTATTACAGTCATGTCACAAAACACGGTGCATCTCAAAGTGAATTAATGTTGAATATTTTGGTTAGAGATGAGAAAACATCAGGACACTTATTTTAGAATGAAAGATCCTTGCAAAATTAATAATGCAATCTACATGTTATGGGGAGAAATTTTTTTGCACAGCATTAAAGTTAAATTATGGTATCTCTTGGCTGACCCACCAAAAAGGTGAATTGATAACAGTGCTACTTTTATTTTATTTTTTACAGTCAACCAGACCCTAACAATTAAAAATCTTTTATTTTATGCAGTCAGGGGAAATTCTTGATTAGAAGGCAAACTTCAGACATACACAGAAATTTATGGCTCTAAATGAAGATACTTTGCAGTGCTTTAAATTTTGAAAATAATAAATTTTCCCAAACTTCCATTAAACATGCCAAATGCAAAAAGCAAATGATCTACCAAATCCTGAAATCCCTGGGCAGTGCCATGACATCCCATAAGTTTTTATGCTGAACTCTCTACTGAAATGAATTAGCATTCGCCTCAACTTTTACTAATTCCCTTCAAAAGGTCCTACCTTCCAGGCCACTTTGTCCTTTTAGCAAAAGAGAACTGAACATAGAAGCAACATTGAATGGCCCTGAAAGGAACTATCTGTTACTTTAAATAATTTTACACATACCTATTTAAAAATATGTGTGGTTGAAAACATGTTTCAGGGAACAATATTGTAAAGAAGGGGAATTATACATATGCTATATATACATTTAGCACATATACAATATGGCTATTGAGGTGAAGATCTGCAATAGAATGACAGTTAAACTTTAATATACCTATTGCCAGATTGCATGCCACAATTTATTTTTGTCCAGCTAGAATAGGATATAAATGTGATTAACTCAGCTGCAGCAAAATGGAATTTTCACAGTGTCTTTAAGTTAAGAGGCACTGTGTTCAAGCAAACCCCCATTTCCTTTTTGAATTTCATAACTTGACTTCTCTACATTGTGTTTTAAATGTGATGGTCCTTTGGGGGAATGTCAAATCCACTCCCAAAACCTGATTCTTAATAAGAGTGCGGCATTCAATGGTCTGGCTGCAATGTGCTTATCTTAATTTGACATTATGAAATGGAAATTCTTGGCAGGGAAAGGAGGAAAATATTTTTCCAGACACTAAACTTCAACATCGTTTCTAGGTATATGTTTAAGTGGAGGGGGAGAGGAGAAATCACATGGACTCATGGCAAATGTTCATTTTGGTAAATTTTACCTTAAGATCAAGAAACAATATACCCAGAGTTAAGATTTTTAATTTTGCTTAATAGTCTTCTAATTTTCATACAGAGGGAGAATCATCAACATTTTCTATAGTTTAATCCTTTTTTTAAAAAGTATTTCCCCCAAACATTGTGAACAGTATATACAACTGCCATAAGTCATTACTCACATGTGAAATACATACTAAGGGGTGTTTATGCAAGATGTACAGCCAAATAGTGAAGCCACCACTTACCTAATGTATTTTAATAAATATCATTATAGTCAAAGAAACAGCTTCTCCCAATTCACATGGAAATGTCTCGTGTTATTTACTGATACTGTCACTCCTCATTCAGACAACTTCATCTGCTTTTTTGAGATCTGTCAAAAAAATCTGTGACTGAATCTTTAAGTGTCCACTGAAAAGCAGTAAACAAGCCACTACCTTGATCAAGTGTTATTTCACCCTCTGAAAACCCAGCACACAAGGGACCCAAGTTGTAGAACATAAGTAGAGTTGAGAAACTAATGTTTGATCTACATCATCTTTATAAATAATGGCAAGGTGTTTTTAATATACTTGGCACAAAATAAATAGAGAGAGAAAATTAGGAAATGAGCCTCTGTCAGTAAGCAGGTGCTGCAGAGTGGTTTGTAAAAACCTAGCAGTTCCATTGTTCTTAAAACCAACTGACACCTCATGGGAATCTCAGAGGAAATTTCTTCCTATACAATATGTCTCATGGTTTTCTTCTATTTTATCTTAGCTCACAAAGAAATCAAACAACTACTTAAGTGGCTGACAAAAATAGAATCTAGTTTCTTAAGAGGTGTCCATTTTTTCTTATTATTCCTCACAAGGTCACAGTGGTTTCTTCAGAATTTCTTGTGGGGTAGCTTCATAGAGAAATACAAAAAGGCAGTATTGAATTAATTTTGGGCTATTGTGGGGTTCACATTTTAGGACTGTGCTCAGAAATAACAGGGAATAAGAACTCTGTACACAGGCTATCCGGATCTTTGGTCTAGGTATGTAGGAGAACATAGTCTACTCACCTGCTTACTCCCCTCTTCCATCCCTGGAACAAGCAGGTTGGGATGAGCAAGGAATGGTGGAGCCAAAGCTTCATCCCCTCTTACTGTCTGGTCAGAACTGCTGAGGCAACACTGGGTAGATAGTAACCTATTGCTTGTCTGTACCAGCAATTAATTACTATCTCCCAGGAGCAAGAAGGAAATGGGAGAAGCTTGTGATAGAGAGGTGTATGTTTCAACTTCTCAACATTACTGCTAATGCCATCCCCCTTCGCTCAGAGCAAGGCCTAAAGTTACAATCTAGCCTTCTACAGATAAAGAAGAAGACCACACAAGACCACCCTGTAAATTACTAGATTTTACAGAAACATTAGGTTTTAGGCCCTATTACATATTCCAATGCTTTCCAGAGTCCTCTCACCACCTTAAAATAGAACAAATAAATACGATTTATTAACTCTTCCAAGCTGCTATTTACATTTTTGCCTTCAAACATCATCATCTGTGATATAAGAAATAGAAGCCCGCTAACTTTCCTGATTGTATTCCACTGACAATTTTGCTAGCTGCTATCAGCAGTGTTACACCTGGGTAATTACTGTGAACATTTAAAATTCTTGGGATGCTTTTTCCTTTTTTTCTTTTTTTATAATCCTTGGCGATTTTCATTATGATATGTAGCTGCTGGCAGACTTAACATCACAGAATCCACCAACCTCCATTTTTATCATTTGCATTCCTTATTGTGTTCTCTTGCTATTCCATGATATAACACGGTGTCTTGTATCAAATCTCAGACTGCTTTCCAGAGGGAAAGCAAACAAAAACTCGGCAACAACAAAACAGATCTATTAGTTCCAAAAGTGTCAAATGCCATTCTCCTGTTCTTATTCAAATACAGTACTAATAAAACTGTACTGTCACTGGACGCAAATGAACTGCTCCTGTTAAAAGTTTTAGTCACAACCTGTGGACACAAGCTGTTTTAAAATCACTCCTGTATTTTGAATCATCTTGTTAGTTGGCATGTGAAGATATTAATTTCTTTCAACTCATACCCTCAAAATTATTTTATCAATAAAGATAAATAAAAAGACTACGTATATTAAGATTTTTCTAGACCTATCTAGATTAAGAAACATATCAAGAATACTTGATAATATTCAAGATGAGTTTTGCATGTAGCAATTATTCTCCGTGGGACAACTGTTGTGTTGCTTTTTCACATGCTGTGTCCATGCCATAAAAAAAAAAAAAAAAGATACCACCCTTATGCTTGAAAGCAGTAATCCAATACCTACAATACTCTCAGAGTAGAGTCACACCCAGGAGAGTGATGGAAATGTAATGCAACTATGCCCAGATATCACATGTCAGCTAAAGTAACCCAAAAGCTGTTTTTCCATAAGACAATATTGCAGGGTACTCGGAGTCCCGTAGAAACGAGGCACACACACAGCTGCTGAATAAAAGTGGTGAGGTTATTGAAGGCAGAAAGTGACACACCCGCAACAGGGGCTCCCTTCGGAGCCCCTGATGGGGGAAAAGCCCGACACACCGGAGCAATGCTCAGGGTGAAGCCCATTATGCAGGGGGACGTAGGCATAGAAATACACAGGCACATTTACATCTCATGCATACCTCATGAATAGCTAATAACTTATTTTACTTTGTTAGTATTGCACTATCTGAGCTGGTGGTTAGGACCAGATAGCTCCAGTATGCAGGAATGTTGCCTTGGCCAGGAGTACCCTTTCCCCGGTGTCTAGCGTGAGAGCGTCCCTATGTGCATACCGTTACAAAATCTTCACGCATCCTACAGACATCAAGTAAGGTCAATAAGTCATCATATTCTCTTTATCAACGGAAAGGAAAAAGACTACATGAAGGTGTTTGCTTTGTTTTGATCCAGGAAGGATCACCAGATCCCAGTTATATAGCGGAGACAACATTGGAAAAGAAAAAAAAAAGGCTACGTATTTTCTTTTGAATTTTTAATGAATTCACTTTGACTGTTTTCACTTCATGCAACTAGTCCAGAAAATGAATTTACTGACAAGAATATTAATCAAAACAGCAAATTTTAAGTAAGACTTGCACAATATTTATGGAAACTGATTTTAAAAGACTCATTTGATCAGGGAACAAAAATACTATGTGACCTTTGTGTCAATAAAAACAGCTTCAATTTCAAATATCAAACCTTTGCAATTAGCTATGCACAAGCAATCTGTGCACCAAGAATTATTCACAGAAGCACTTGGCAAATATATTCAAACAACAAATACATTTGAGGAAATCACAATTTAATCATGTATTTTGAGAAGAATTATCCACTGAATAAATTTTAGTGAGTAGATTATTCACTATAAATTATTCACTCAACTCTCAAGCACACAGAGCATGGCATCTGGGATACAAAAAGTAGCAAAATAAAAGTGATCCAAAAATAATCACATCACCATTAATAGAAGAAGACAAAAATCTGTGGTGATGACTAAAATAAAGAATATGGCCCCTAGTATATGCAAGGGTTCATTTAAATTTAAAAGTTCCAGAAGTCCCATGAACTGCTAAGAAAATCTAATAGTAGTATTAGTCACATGTGTGTTCAAGTCCCCAATATAGATAAAACAACCAACAGAAGCTCTGAGGAATCACACAGTAAGCCTAGGAGGGCTTTCAGTGAGCAGTAAATTAAAGCAATCTTAAATGCTGAAAGATACTGGGCAAATACATGTACAAAGCATGTGTGTATCAAACTTCCTGGAGAATCTTGGAATACCATCAAAAACAGATGTAAGAAAAATATTGCTACATCCCAATCCAACCTTTGCTCCTAAGACAATTAAAAATGAACAACCAGGAAAGCATGAAACAGAACACGATGATCATTTGCACTCCAACCAAACATTGGTTATACTCAATGGGCCTGATTATTCCCTCTGGTAAATCAGGAGTAACTCATTTGAAATCAAGAGAGTTGCCCCTTGTTTAAAACTAGTATAAGTCAGAAGAATCAGGTTCAATGTCAAAAACAGTAGCATTCAAGTTGAGCTTTTGTTGTTTAAAAAAAAAAAAAAAGTTTTGGCAGATGGATTATTCAACCCTGTGTCCTGGCAAAATTCCAGAATGGTTACACATTCTGCTTGCCTAAATAGTCTGTGTATCTGAATCTTCCCATTTAGTGTCCTACATTACTCAGCATCTCCCATGGAGTTGCTCAGACTTTCCCACCAATAGAGAAAACTTGAGTGGAGGCTTTGCAGGGAAGAAATCTCCAGGAGGACCCCCACATCATTCCATTAGGGGGAGGCAAAATTTGTCCTTCTGTTCCCATTGACTTACTTGCAGGGACTAAAAGGACTAATATTTTTTTAAAAAAAATTAAAAGACAAACACAAAGGATAAAAATAGAATATGTAACTGCTATTTATAAGCCAAAAATCAATAGAAGCTATATATATATATAAACCGCATTTCAGGAAAGTTAGACAAGAAAAAAAGCAAACAATATTAGAAGTAACAAGACACGTGCCTTTCATCAGCTTAACCCTTTTGTTGGGATGTTGTATCCTATTACCCTGCCCTGCATCTGCTTTGTGTCTTTCACATAATAAGCTCTTCAAAAACAATTTCTTCCTATATGTTAGTACAGCAATTCCAACGGGGCCCTGTGACAGTGTGCACTCACCTCTCATGAGCACCTGCTCTTCACTAGGTGCAAACCTGCACACACCCTGCTTGTCATGTGGTGTCCACTACTGGCTGTTGCCCTCATCAGATGAGTCTTCAGTGGCTCAGCCCTCTGGCTGAGCCACACACAGTCTAAACACAGGAAGGACTCCTTCCAGGGCAAAATGTCCAACGATGCCTGTCCCTGTGTTCTTGTTACCATCTTTAGCCCCTTCTCTGGGCTCAGTCCTCAGCCCCTTCTGGGCTAGCTTTAAGTCCATTGCTGCCCTGGTATAGAGCAGTGGCCCCAGAACTTTCTCACTGGAGACTCTGCTTTTTACTGGGGCCTCTAAACAAGCCTTATACCCATCTCAAGGCTGAGGTCACCCTGCCAGTCGTAGGGACCTAGGCCCAACCACTACTACAAGGTCCAACTCAATAAATAGAAGCCACATGCTACTTTCTGTAATAGTTGCTGCTGCTTTCCCTTGGGCCACTTTCCACATAGCTCCTTGCACATCACCCTTATTGAAGATTATCTCCTGTCCTATTTTACCTTTCTAGTCTTAGCCAGCAGCTGATCTACTTAGTCCCTGCAGCTCCTTTTTAACTGGGCTTGCTACACTCTGATTGGCTGCTTCTCTGCAGCCTCTCTTGGCAGGCGTGGAGGACCTATCTTCGCTGCTCCTTTTCTAGGATGGGGTGTGGTAAGACCATAAGGCCTCCAGTAGGGGGCCTCAAAGGGCCCAGTACACTCCACCACATCCCTAATCCTGAGTGTTACTGCAGTACAAATATCAAACTCTCATAATTAATACTAGTGAAATACAGGCATCATTGAAGAAGTGAATGACTATTGATAGATTTAAAGTATGGTCCTAGAAAGTATGGGGCTTATATCATCCCACAACAAAGGAAAGAGCATTTATCTGCCCTTAGAAGAAATCCAGCACAGTTGGCATTGTTACAGAAATCCACCTATCTCAAAGGATCTATGAGAAAATGTGCATGTAATGGCTCGGTAATGTTTTTATGCCTGATTTTGTGGCAGATAGAATGAGGCCTAAATGTTAATATACACAAAGCTAGAATGGGAGAATATTGAAACCCTATTGAATTACATGGGGAAAGGATAACAGCAGAAGGTGTCTTAGAGCTGGATCCATTTCCCAGTGAATCCACTGAAAAGACTTTGTTTATTTCAGTGGGAATTGTACTGGTCCCCAAAAAGCGTAAGGAAACAGTGTCTCTCTGTGTATGCCCCCACTCAGATTTGTATGGGATTTTATCATAATATACTGACAAAAATACCACACTTTATAATGGAAAATGGAGGAGGGTTATATCTGTGTTCTGCATAATCTCAAAGAAAAAGATGAGAGACTTGATAAGTTTTCCTCAGAGGCGAGAGATATGAAGTCTACAGCTGAGAAACTGGGATGGAATAAAATACGGAGGCATTTGCGCACACTAAGGCCAGTGCATCTCTTATTACAAAACTAAGTGTTTGCTCATTCTATTAAAAAAAGAAGAATAGAAGATTTGATGAAAGGGAAAACACAGGTACCTTTCAATCTTTATTATGAAAAACTGCAACACCAGTGATATAGTCATACATAATCTTTTACTCGTCCCATTTAAAAGAAATTGCATGGAGTAATCAGAGTTAGAAAGGAAACTGTGCAGCTCAGAGAAGTAACAGTTGCCAAGTTTAGAGAGGCGATGAAATACACAATGTTGTAATCGAACACATTTCTGACCCTAGCACACAAATCAGTGTTATGAAGAGAACACTAATCCTGGCAAACTACTTGATGAGGAATGGAAATATGAATGTCTCAGGGCTAGCATCAGGAGCTGGATTCAACTTCCCTTGAAGTCAATGGAAAGACTCATTGATTCCAAGAGACTCCTAAAACAGCAGGCAGTCAAATTTCATCTAAAAAGGGTGAAGGGAAAAAAATACTATGCATTTCACACAACCTTTATGCCACCTTACACCATTCTCCAACATGTTAAATTACTCCGTGTCCCCTATTGCTATAATTTTAAGTGGTGTTTTAACATTAAATGAATTGGAGGCGGTCAACTTTCTCTTCCTGGTAATAAATCACCATGGTCCAATAGGTCCACCATAGATTGTTAAAAATGTCTTAAATCAGAGGAGACTGAGCAAGACGTGTTTTGTGATTCAGGAAAAAGAAAATTGTACTCACTACACTGCAGGAGACAAAAATTGTTCTGCTTCATGAAGATCCATTGTACTGTGCCTCTTGTAGGCCAATCTGCTTAATTAACTCTGACAGTAAAGTATTAGTTGAAGTTCTGAAAGGATGCCTATCTTAACGTATAACTGACCCAGATTGGGCAGGTTTTGTACCAGCCAGATGTGCATGAGATAATTTAAATAGACTATTTAGTCTCATAGTTTGCTAAGAAAATTAAATATAGCTAATTTTATTTCAGTGGGCATAGCTGAAGCATTTGGGTCATACTGAATGGCCTTTTTATTAAGGATCCTAAAACAATTTTGTTATGATTATGATTTTTTTAAGTAGAACTGATGGCTTTACATAATCTTAGAAGACTCAGTGATAGAGAATGATCTGGCCACCTTGCAGTTTCACCTGGAAGAATTTGTGCTCATGAAATCCACATGCAAGAGTATTGACTTCATGAGTGAATCTAGGGGGCATGCTCTGGCCTATACTAAATCCATTTGTCTCAGTGGTGTTAGTTTAGATTTAACATGGAATAATCAAGGATAGACTTGGCCCATGGCACGCAAAAAATATTCTAATGATGAATAATACAATATAGAACAATTTCTGTAGTACAGATTTATTTTTTAAAAAAATATGTCAACCACAAATTCAGTATGTCAATTTGCAGTTTACTGTTTTCACACTCTGCAGTCTATTATTTAAGTGTTCGTTCCATGTTAAATGATATTGTTGATGGGAATTACAAGAGAGTCTCAAGTATTGCTCCCACGAACAGTCTCTTATTATTTTTGTTTTCAATAAAAGTTCTGTTATTTGAAGTTAATTCTACTCAAAGTAATGAAGATCTCTTCTTGAAACCCAGAGAAAAGCATATTTCAATGATTACACAGATTTAAAGATATTTCAAGAGAACAGGAATTAAAATAGAATTAACTGAAAATTAAACCAGAATCATAAGGAGATGATTGTACCATTCTTAAATATACTAACAAATAAATATTATATGCTAGTTTTTCCAAAATATAAGATTAGGCCATCAGGTAACAGAGCAAACTAAATCCAGTTCCCAACAGCTAAGAATGGTCTGCTGATTGCTGAATTAAATTCAGTGGCTTCTTTAGGTTAACAAAAACAGCTGTAAATCCATACATGATGCTATTTAAACAAAGCAGAGGAACAAGGCAGAGGAAATGTACCATAGTAAAAACCTTGAGAATGAGCAGATACACCTAGAAAGAATATTTTGTTGTCAGTGCCACAGCTCTTGTTGTGCTGATTTGGATCACAGACAGAGGTATGTTCAGGTGAGGTATTTTATTATCTATATATTCCTAATGTATTCTTCTTGAGCATGTGCAAGAGACTTCCTTTAACTTATCTCTCTGGCAACATGATGTTCTTCAACAAACTCTTGCCGGAACTTCTTATCTTTCTCTTGAAACAGCTCAAATTTAGTTAGCAGATCACCATACTAGCATCCTGAGGCATTCATTATTGGGCCCTGTGTCTTCCTGACTGTCACACGGTCAACACAGGGCACTCTGGCTTCCCCTGTGTCCTGGATTTTCTAATAAAGTTTTCCACACCCTCTTTTGGTGTTTTCTAAGTGTCCTTTATTTACAGTGCAGTTTCAGTGCCAGCAAAGTGCTCCCCTTGTCCCCCAACAGTTACCTTCCCTGTCCTGGATCTAGAGTCTCCAGGGCCCTGAGGCACTTTGCCCTCCATGAGACGACAGAGCAGCCCCCTGTCCTCCTCCTGGCCTGCCTCCTTACTGACTAGGGCTTAGAGCTTTTCTAGCCCTCACTTCTCCCAGCCCCAGCTGTACCAACTTAGCCCAGCCTAGTGCTGTAGACTAGCCCTCGCTAGGGCTCCCAGCTGGGCTCCCTGCTGGACTGTTCTAGCCTCTGCCCCTGGCCTTGCTGCCAGAAAGCAGGGTTTAACCTGTAGTGGCAGGGCAATCATGGGGGTTTTACCCTAGCCTTGCCACACTGACATTCAACATTTCTTCCTCTTTTTTTCTGCCAGTTAATTTCCTCAGTTTCACCTTCTGTTCGCAATTGCAAATAAATGGATACTAGCAAATTAGCTTTTTGGTGGCCCATAACATCTTACAATAATGTAGTGCAAGTAGATGGTTCAGTACTGTCATGATTTATTTTCTGAATTATTATGAGATCTTGCATTAGTTATGTTGCATGAAAATGTCATAATAGATTGGCACATTAAAATTTGCTAGGGGGTGAACTAGTTTAGATGCCAACATTTGACTTCCTTTAAGTATTAAAAATATGGGGAAAATTCCATTTAGACTCTAGGGGCCCAATTAAAAACTCAATAAGGCAGTGAAATTGAAACCAATAGAGATACTCCCAAATTATACTGGTGTAACTGACATCAGAATCTGACCCTAAGTATATATTTATTTATAAACAATTTTATAATACACTGGCTAATAGAATGGAAGAATAGTCTACTGGAAAGCTGTAAGGTCTGACATACACATGTAGCATTCCTACCACAAATTACCACAAATCAACCTGCACCAGCCCCTCCTCAGTTGGGGACACCTCCAACCTGCATCTTGTTGTCTGGAAGGCAGCAGTCTCCCAAAGCAGAGAGAGCCCAGCTGGATTGGGGGAGGGGGGGTGAGAGGTGGAAAGGATCTAGCAATGAGAAAAGGAGAAGGGGAAGAGGAGAGAGCAGGGGACAGACTTGGGGGGAAAGGCGGAGCATGAGGTGGGACTTCAGGAGGAAGAGGCAGAGCATGGGGGCAGAGAATTTTAACGATTTGTTGTTAAAATTGTTTTCAACCCGACATAATGAAGCCCAACAAATAGTGCATGAGGCCAAAGGCATCATGCCAACTTGGGATGTTCTTCCATTGATTTCAGTGGGACTACACCAGATTTACACCAGTGCCACTGAATGCAGATGTAAGCTTTTGTACAATATTATACTGCTTTATCATTATGGGCATCATATTGCACATCTTAGGTACAGCAGAAGTATCAAACCCCTATGTGTTTTCCCCCATATTTCTAGAATACTAGCGTTTAATCTCTAAATATATTGAAGACATGATTTTTCCTCCCTTACTCCTGCTGTTGATACGGGAAGGGTATGGAAGGAGAGGTGCACTATGAGAGCCCTAGGGAATATAGATGCTGTAAGTATTTCACTTAACACTTCAAACAGGGTTACAGACTCTCCAGTGAAGCCTTAAACTGTGGATTACTGCAATGTTATGCTTGGCTGTGAGGGCTGGCAAAGCACAGAATTGGGGAAAAAACAGTCATTCCTCGCTCTATTTTTAAAAATTGTCTTTCGGGTCAGTAAGCCCAAACAAATTTGCCATCTGGTACAGACCTCACAACTTTCTAGGAGTAAATATAGACTGCAGTAGAAAAGGCTGGAAAGGCATTTTACTATAAAGTATCTTAAACCCCTATGCATCTGGATAGCTACTTATCCAATGAATGAGAGGAGGGCCAGGCCCAGAGCTCCTCCCACTCCCCACTCATGTACATAGAGGAAATTATTTTGGGTAAGCAGCCCCCACATTCTCCAGTTGTGTGTGCATCACAATCTGAGCAGGGCCAAACAGAATCATGGGGGGACTAGAGCTTATTCAGTCTTACTCCCCTGCCAGGGCCAAATAAGAACTGGGACAATCCAGCCCTACATAAATAAAACAGAATAAGCAATTATTTTTAAATGAACATAAATGTGAAAAAGGTCAAATTCCAAATTTCAAATTTTGCTTTGTCCTTCTTTGCATCAGACACTGGGTGATTTCTCTGTAGTTGAACCAAAAGAAGAATATTGTTACCGACATAAAGGTAATGAAAATGTTGTGTTGAAAATGACATTTTGCAGGAATGCTACCTCAGAAAGCATATTTCTGCTTACTGTTCAGGGACTTAGACAACTCTGAAATCTAGCTGAAATTGTTTTCTATTCCTTTTAGGCTGGATGCTTTATTTATTACCAAAATGTCAGCATATTAAGAAAAAAGACTTTTATATCTTTATAGATGTAATGAGTCTCCAGGGATTTCTAAGTTGCAGTATAAGTAACAGTAACATAAACATCCTTATTTTTCCCACAGATTCACTGCAAGGGATTTTTATCAAACAGGTTTACACACACTAAGTAAGTTGAAAGCCTTAAAAAGACCACACACAAAAAAAAATCAATCATTTTTCTTTCATTACTCATTTAAATATACATTTAATCAATACTGTGCGTTATATGTATTCATCACAATTAGCGGTAGAAGAATTTAGAGATCTCGTTCTGATCCTGGTTCTGATCTCAGTTCGAACAAAGGCGCTGGTAAAAGTAAAAAGTTTGAGAAACATCAATAACAAATCCCTACTAGTAAACCAGGGTACTAATAACACAGAGAAGAATAAGAACATAAGAATGGCCATACCGGGTCAGACCAAAGATTCATCTAGCCCAGTATCTGGTCTTCCAACAGTAGCCAATATCAGGTGCTTCTGAGGGAATGAATAGAATTGGCAATCCTCAAGTGATCCATCCTCTATGGCCCTTCCCCTCTTTTAACAAACAGAGGCTAAACACCATCCCTGCCCATCCTGGCTAATAGTCATTGATGGACATATCCTCCAAGAATGAAAAAATAAACTAATAAATGCCAGGTTCCAATTCACCTTTGTGATGTATACTGTCATAGCTCCATTGACCTCAAATCTATTACATTCTGGTCATCCAGCCCCTGCAATGGCATCTTACACCATTGACATCAACCAGATTACTAATGGATCAACATAGTACTCAGCATGAGTATCAATGTCAGAGACCAGCTGTATGCTAACAACTTGCTTTCTAGGGCCAAATTCTTAAGTCTTTACTGTAGCGCATCTCCCCTTGACTGGTCCTTGGTGTAAGAGATCCTTAGAACAATAGAGTTATCACTTGACTAGTAAATTGCTGTGTTAAAATTTCAAGTACAATTTTGTATACATTCTGGACTTAGCTGCAATAGAAAATTACTAATGTGAAAATGTATATTTATACTTGAAACTAATTCCATTAAAGTGGTTGGAGAATGAAAACCAATTTAAAAGATGCATTAGACTGTCTCATAGCAAAGTTGTGAGGTACTTTTTTCTTTAGTTTTAAATCTGTACTTCAGTTCTTGTTTTTTCTTTAACTGTTTCTTTTGTGCAGACTCTTCTGTTTTAAAAGTCTCCAGTTTTCTCTTGCCTTTCTCCTCCTGTTTAGTCTGCTTTCTTCCTTCTTAAGTTCCCTCTTTTGCACTTGGATTTGCTTTCCTCTTATCTAATGGCTATAATCTAGTTTTGTTTCATGTTCTGATCTTATACTAACTTCAACCAGAGTTTTCAAAACATAACATGGGTACAATATGAATGTAGTTTCATTAAAACAAATTGTGATGAGTGCATTTAGTGAAAAACTAACAAATGACATTTCCAGAGATGAAACTAGTTATGACTCTGGTACTGGAGATGCTAGGGTATGATAATTTCAGTGAGTTGGACAACAAGGTCTACATATTGAAAAGCCAGTCTCATTTTGCTCCTGTAGTCAACTATAGGAACAATATTAATATTTGGACAGCTAACTACATAATTTGGACCATAATTTGGGCCATTGAAAATTTAGCCTTCAACAGCATATTCTGTATTGAAACTCACTGGAAAAAATCTCTCTCTGCAAGATGTAGCGGTTTTAAAAACTACAAGTAACTTGATGGCTCTCAGGATACAGGACATTCCATGTTGAGAAAAACCTGAGCCGAGATTTTTTTTAAAGGAACACAAAATTAAGCTCCTGATATCCATATTAGGCATGGAAATAAGTGACCTGGTTTTCAAAAGAAGAGTTCAGTGTAAGCTGCTGAGTGTTCTGACCTCTTGATAATCAGGATGTTTATTTAGGGGCCTATGGATTTAGGAACTTGACTTTAGACTTCTATATTTGAAAACATAGGAAAATAGCAAGTATGTAGGAAATATCTCCATGTCCATATAGATGGTCTGAACTCATTGTTTCAGCCTTATCAATAAAACCTTTATTGCTGCTGCAGCAGTAATCATGTATGTATCCATATTCATGTTTGGAGATACATTTATACTGCAATAAATCCCCCATTACAGCAAGTCTCAGAGTGCAGTCAACTGACTTTGGTTCATGGGACTCACACCATGGGGTAAAAAAATCTGTGTAGATGTTTCCGCTTGGCTCAGACTCTCCTGCCTTTCCAGGTTTCAGAGTATGTGCTCGAACTCAAGAGGAAACATCCACACTACTATGTTTAGTCCCGTAACACAAGTCCACATCAGTTGACCTCAGGATTGTTGCTGAGGGTTTTAATTTTGCAGTGTAGACATCTCCCACATGGCTCTCATCACTGTATTATCTGAGCACCATCCAAATGAAAAGAAACAATAATCAAATTATCTTTTGTTTCATTTTCTAGTAACTACTTCTGTTATATATTTTATACTATTTGTAGAAAGTTATTGTAATTGTGAATTTAGTGCAAATAATGGCATTGGTCAAAAATGTGGCTGTTGGAAGTTTATGATTTTTAAAACATTACAAAAACCTCACCTCAAGCCATTTTTGTAGGATAACTAAGCCAATAAATGTACAATTTAAAAAGAGTTGAACAAAATGTCAGGCCAGCCAAATTCCCCATGTATATGAAATTTGACTTGTATGCTAACAGCTAAAGTTTAGTGCTTGATGCTGCATCTTGAATCTCGCTGTCTCAGCACCTTGCGGCTTAACTATCAAAGCCTGCCAAGATACTTATTTCAAGAAAGACAGCTAAATGTTTTAGGAATTGAATTGGATCTGTAAAATAGCTGCAGCACATTTTCATTTGAATTATGTAGCCTTATAAAAAGAAGTCTTCTTAAGCAAGTTGCTAAATTAGAGACACTTGGCATTGTTACATCATTGGGCACTCCAGCCCAATGCATTATATATCATCAGTTAATAACTGCAGGATTTCAGCAGAGACTGCAGCAACAGCAGCAGCAACTAAAACAACATTTTTGTTGCAACTGAGTGAAGTTGGCTATAAAAGTGTGTCTGAAACAGAAGGGAAAGGGGATGAGTAATGAAGCATCATTTCATCCATTCAACAGTCACTAACCACTTAGACTCATTACTAGTAAATGGATTTTTTCATAGTGCATAAAATTCAAATTGTAATTTCAAGGAAAAGAACAGCTGCCACATAAAAGTTAGAATTTGAAACATATTTACAAGAAGATGACCAGATTAGCAGTTTATAAAAATAAGGCAGGCATATGGGGAAGAGAAGATTAAAGAGCCACTATCAGGATATTTGAGGAGGCAGCTCACCAGCCACTCTGATCATGTTGTGAAAATTATATTTAAAATGGTTCACAGCCATTTTAGTTATCATCTATAAAAGCAATATGTCAACATCCTTAAAAGTAGATATGATGTATAATAGAATGCTGAACATACAGCAAAGCAAATGCCTCTATTCAATCAATAGCCTTAAAATAACCTAAGTTAAAAAATCCATTAGACAAAGTAGAGTTTATACATGAAGACAAGAATGCTTGTTTGTGAATTTTTTTCAGTATTTGTTACTACATTGGGCTGAACAAGAAGCAGTCCATTTCCTAATACATACTATTGAATTTAATCAGGATGCACTTAACCTGCCAGATAATCAGTTACTCCACTGACCGAGAATATTAATGACTGCTGCTTGTTCAGGACACAGACAAAATAAATTCCATGTATAGAGATGTAGCCAGTTGGTTACATGGGGTTAATTGTAAGCTTTGGGGCCAAATTGTGGTCTCAGTTATATCAGAGTGAAGTAAAGTAACTTCTTTGACTTCACTGGAGTTTCTCTGGATTCATAATGTAACCAAGTGCAGAATACAGTCCCCGTTTTCACAGACTACTGTTTTAACAGCCTTTTTATATGCTTAAAATAATAAGCACTGGACATGCATATTAGAAACATTAACCCTGATTGGGGCCCCTATGTGCCACTGTAATAGAAATAATTAACAATAATAATAAAATTACAAGTAATAAATAGCAAATACAGATGAAAGAAGAAATCAAAATTGATGACAAGCATATTTATTCTAACACATTTATTCACTGCAGTATCTTCTCATTTAAAGACTCAACTTTTTTTTTAAGTTGCATAGTTCAAATTAGTTTACCCCCTAAAGAGTAAGGCAGAACTATTTTTACTGACATCACTTAAAGAAAAACTTTATCCTCTGTCATCCTCTGGGTAACCAAATATTCTGTTGGTTCTGCTGATATAGCTTGGAGTAAGGAATCACATTCTAATCACAGTTACGCTGATATAAAACCACAATGGCACTCTCGAAATCAATGAAGATTTATAATATGGTTAACTGAGATCAGAAATAATTCCAGATATGTTTATTTACCCCTTAAGATATAAACAGGGCCCTACCAATGTCACGGTCCATTTTTGGTCAAATTCACTGTCAAAGGACTTTAAAAACAATAAATTTCATGATTTCAGCTATTTAAATCACAAATTTCATGATGTTGCAATTGCAGGGGTCCTGTCCCAAGAAGGAGCTGAGGGTGGAGGTCACAAGGTTATTGTAATGGGGCTTGCGGAACGTCTATCCTTACTTCTGCACTAGTGCTGCCTTCAGAGCTGGGCAGCTGGAGAACAGCGGCCACTGACCGGGAGCCTAGCTCTTAAGGCAGAACCACTTCCAGCAGCAATGCAGAAGTAAGGATGGCATGGTATGATATTACTACCCTTACGTCTGTGCTGCTGGGGTGCTGCCTTCAAGCTGGGTGCCTGGCCAACAGTTGTTGCCCTCTGGTTACTCAGTTCTGAAATGAGCACAGAAGTAATGGTGACCCCTCTAAAATAACCTTGTGAGACACCCCCCCACACCCCCCCACACACAACTGCCTTTTGGGTCAGGAGCCCCAATTTGAACAATTCTGGTCTCCCCCATGAAATCTGTATAGTATGGTATAAAAGCACACAAAAGACCCGATTTCACCGGGAGGAGGGGCTGGGGGACCAGATTTCACGGTCCATGACATTTTTCATGGCTGCGAATTTGGTAGGGCCCTAGATATTAATAATGCCATTCTGACTAATGTCACAAAGGTTTTTGGCCAGATTCCGCCACCGTTACTCATGGTGGACAAAGTTTTTCTGTGCAAGAAGTTCTACCGAAATTAGTGGAGCTACTCAGGAAGCAGAATTTGCTCTTTTATAATGGGCAAGATCCTAACTCAGGCAGACTCAATTTAAAAAAAAAAAGATCTCGTTTATTAAAATATTTCATCTTGTTACCATGAGGGATGCCAAGAATAGAAGACACTTATAAAATATTCATCAAGATTGATTCGTCTGAATTTTATCCTGATACAAATATGATGCATATCCATCCAATGAATGTTTTTAAAAATCTATGAAGTAATCTCTCTAAACAAACCAGTATTTCAAATGTCATGTAGAGTGATGGCTTTATATCAGCCGCTATCAGCAGAGAATGAAACAATACTCCTCTTGCACAGGATTAAAACAATCCTCCTGCGTGAACAGACATATGATAACACTAAAAATAATTTAATATCTTCCCCATAAAGGTCTTAAATAAAATAATCATAAAATATTAATCAATAAACACTAGATGGATAGATGGACACATAGATAGAGATCCTCAGCAGGAATCTAAGTGCTTTAGAAACTTTATTTAATTAATCTTAGCAGCCTTGTAAGATAGGGATATATTAGCAGCATCAGCATCTTACAGAGGTGCAAAGTGATCTCCAGAGAGGTTAGTATGGACCCCTGCACAGAGTCCTATATAAGTCCTATACAGGATCAAGGTGTAAATGGCTTGGCATTGATGCAAGCTAAATTTGGGTTCTGTAAGAAAGTGATATTCACTCTCCACCTGTATTTTACCTTGATGTGAAAATATATTGCCTGGATGGAGATTACATACCTACTTTTTCATTCTTTCACAATTTTAATTAGAATAAACTTGCATTCATTCAAATCATTTACCATAGTTATAAAAGATAATTTGGGGTATAGAAAAACAAAGAAAAAAAATCAAAGGATGGAAAAACAATCCGATTAATTTCTCTTTTTCTTTCCCTTGGTCAACCACATTCTTTCTCTACCTGCTCTTCCTCTTTGCTTCTGGACATTTACCTAGGCAGCAGCTCTCAAAGGCTGGCAGAGTCCTGTTAATTCTTCAAGTCTACAGCCATCCAGCCATTCTCTAAGCAAGGATACCCATCAATCAGTTATTAACAATGTTGAAAAACTGCAGTTCATAAAAAATCCAAGCATATTAGCTTCAGTACAGTGTTTCAGTTTAAATCCCATGTAGAAACTTCCCATTTTGTGGACATCATCAGAACTACACCAATTCACAATAGTTGAGGATCTGGCTACTACATTGATGCTCAAATGTTCTGGGCTTCAGAAGGGCATCAAGTCTCCAGGCCATAAGTCTGCTGTCATTGTCATGTGGCAAAGAAGAAAGACCATCCCAAATGGTGCTAATGTAGATGTCTTTTTCTAGTTCAGTTTATCTGAATGTACAGGATTTAGATCTTGGGAAAATACTTATTGTAACCAGTAGTGCTGTTAGATGGGGCGCCATCACTTAAAATCTGTTATGACTGTATCTCTTGAAGAATTACTGCATAGGTATAGCTTCTACTTACTGGATATACATCTGAAATGCAAAAAACATATACAGGTTGTCAAAACATGTACTGAGTACACAGAAAATTAATGGAGAGCTGTGCTTGCTGTTGAATTTATTTTGAGTTTTAATATATTCGAGAACTAAAAAGAGAAAAACAAACAAGCAAAAAATAGACCTCTCTTGGTCCCCAAAGTAATTCACATCAAGAGAAAATACTTTTCTGTGCCCATTAGAGCTATAAACCAATTAAAATTATTCCAGACAGACATATGGGTTAAATCTCCTGACACTAAAACTGTGCAATACTAGAGGCAGATGAAAGCCTCTGAAAGCTCCTGATATTTTCAAGTAATCTAACAAAAAGTACATTCCCTATGTAGCTTCCCAACAGGCAGTATTCATGATCGTAAATACATTTAACAACTAATATCACAACAACCCTGAAATTCAATAAAATAAATAAGCCATCGCAAATACCTTAATATGATTGGAAATACAGAACTTCAAGGCCTCAAGTCAGCCACCATACTAGTTGCAGGAGTGTCCCTGGGGAGATATGGAGATATTAAACAAGACCCCTGGGGAGTTTTAACTGTTGGCTTATATTAATGCTGCACAGTATAAATGAAAACAGAAGCTGCAGCAAATGGAACTGCACATTCACTATGCTATAGTACCCATTTTATATAGTAATCAGAAAAATAAATAAAGCCACCCAGAAGAAAGTATCTACTCTTAGAATCAGAGAGGTAGCCGTGATAGTCTGGAATAGCAGAGGTAACAAAGAGTCCTGTGGCACCTTAAAGACTAACTAAAGTATTGAAGCATAAGCTTTTGTGGGCTAATACCCACTTCGTCGGACACTTCCACTGCATGCATCCGACGAAGTGGGTATTAGCCCATGAAAGCTTATGCTTCAAAACTTTAGTTAGTCTTTAAGGTGCCACAGGATTCTTTGTTATCTCTATCTACTCTTAAATAGATTAGCAATTGAAAATAAAACAATGGGTTTTAGAGAAAAATCGAGCCTGGCAAGTCTGTGTACAAAAGATATCATGCACACGTAGTGCGCAGAACACCTGGGTGTCTGATGCATGGACTGGGCTGGAGTGGGTAGTGAAAGAGAGTAGAAGGAGGAGAGGGATTTTCAAATAACCACATTCAAGGCTGCCTCTGCACTGCTTCACTGACATCTCTCTAGCTATAAAAGATATTAGAAAGCAATATTACTGCTGGGGGGGGGGGGTTGGTCCATGTTAGATGCTTACACATGTGCTCCTGCTGCATGGTAAAAGAACAAACAAACAAAAAACCCTAGTATTTAAACCCTGATGGTACACTGGTGGTCCTACAGACCCTGGAGGTGGAAGAGGGACAGATCCCCAATGCTCAGCTTTGCAAGGATTAAAGTGATTTAGAGCACTAAATACCATTTTCAAAAGTGACTTAGTCACTTGGGAAATTTAGGCCTTTCCTAAACAGCCCCAAAGTCTGGATACAGGGATGTAAATTGCAGTACACAATAGTGGACTGAGTTGTAACTATCTGTTTAGATCCTGTGAATGTGAACTCAAAAGGCACTTAATTTGCTTTAACATAGTCCTGTTTAAAACTAGGTACCTTTTAGTTTGCATCTGCAGGATCTACGTTGGGCAGTTACAGTGCAGCACACTAATATGTGCTGCAATTCAAACCCCCATAGTCCAAAATCCAGAGCCATATAGACAAATCCTATGTCTCACTGAAAGTTGACATCTGTCAGCTAGTGAGAATGATCAGTTCAGGAACAGCATGCGTGCTTTCCATAGGATCTGCACGTTGAAACCTAAAACAATGGTGTTTTGGGGAACAAAGTAATATACACACTGAATTAACAGCAAACTGGACTGTGCCAAATAAAGTTGACAAAATGAAGTTGACGTACTTCATGGAGGCACACATATTCCCAGTGAGTCCATTTCTACAGTATATTCAGACTTTCCAAGAGCCTTCTAACTCCTGCTGCCAAGTACGACTAACAATGACTGACTTGTACAGCTGAAAATTTCAAATTAGCACTAAGAATGATTTTTAAAAAGAAATTCCACACAGTGAAAACTACATTAAAAGAACATGAAGATTATTAGCAAACCAGACAAGAAAGGAAATTCATTCAGTAAAATATACTCTTACACAGTTGCTTTCAACAGGATAACTTTTACTGCTGTGTTTTATAGCTGGACTGGGCATTCTGAGAATTGTGTGGGACATAACCATAAGCAAACATGTGGGGTACTTCTGCTATATTTCAAGCTTTTTGCCTTCTCAAATATTCTTTTCTTTAGAAACTTAAAGGCTTTGAACTTTTGGCTTCTTCTGACCCAATTCCCTGATGCTGTTGAGAATATTTTGTTGGGAGACACCAAAGGAAAGATCCAATTTATAAGTATTAAGGAAGCATTACTGCAATAAATTCTGCTATTCCTGATGTAGCAATATGGATCGATCAAGTTCAAGTGATTACCATATGAAAGAAGAAGAAAAGGAAAGATAACTGTTCTTAAAACATCAGAGATCTGGGTCAAAAGTCAGGGTCCAAAACATTAGAAAAATGGCCAAGAGACCACAAAATTGGAATATGTTATCTTTTATTTTTTTGTATCCTCATAGCATCCAGATCATTCTGATTTCACTGTACTAGGAAGATACAGCCCCTGGCCTGGAAAGCTTACAGTTTAAATTTAGCTGAACTAAAACATTTTTTATTAGTTTAGTGCCACACCACCTCCCAGACACATTGCAATGTTTCTTGCAAAGACAAATAAATTAATGGATACTATGCAACATAAGTAACAAGGTGAACATCTGTGCAACAAGGTGGGTATTCCCTAGTCTCCACAACACTGCTGTTCAATAAGGAATTATATCGACTAACCATTGACACTGGTAATCAATCTTATTGTCAACTGCCAACATTACTCAGCTGTCCTTTTTTGGGAAATCTCCTGTTTTAAGTACTTGAACAATATTGAAAATGAGTTGACCTTCTTGATTAATGATTTTACATGCTCATCTGGGATCAAGGTCATCTTTAGGCCCTTACCATCATACTAACAAAATCTCTGTCTTGAATTACTGTCAGTATAACAGCAACTGTCCAAATAAAATAAGTAATAAAATAAAAATTAATGAGTGAAGCTTGCTTCCTTTTTCCTGCTTGGCCAGTTCTGTCCCTTCTGACTCACCTGGAGTGAGATTCTGACCCAAGTGAAATCAATGGGAGTTTTTCAATTGACTTCAGTGGTACCAGGTTTTCACCCCTGCTCACTAGGGGAAGAGTATTGTGCGTGTAATCCCACTTTGTCCTCTAGTTTCTTATGTCCAAGCCACACTTTAAGCAACCTAAACACTTAATTACATTAGTAGTACTCAAAAATCTAGCTTCAAATGTCTACTAATATGTGTTTAAAATAGTTTCAGTATCCTCCATACACTATAACCATGTGGTTTCAATTCAGTAATACTTATACATGAACATCTTTAATATTATCTCAGTATTTTTGCAGAAATTGTTCTAACAAAAAAGTGAAGTGAAATTTTCAGTTTTTCATTGAAAACTGGAAAAATTTGAAAGAATTAAAAATTCTGTGAAAAAAAAATTTTGAAAAAATGCTACTTTTTAATCAGAAAAAATTGTACAAAAATGTAAGTCCTAAAGCACTTTTAAAATGATATTCAAATCCCTAAATCAGTTAGTCATTGCAATGCTGAGCAACAAAATGTCTACAAATCTGGACCTTTTTGCCTTGCTTCTACTGGGTTTAGCAGCCAGTCCATTACAAGTGCTATCATGAGTGGTCAGTGAACAGTTTTAGTCTGGATTTCTGTAATTGAGTTGTACAACATTTCTAAGGATAAGGTAGTTTGGAACAATGTGCTTGAGACCTGCATCTGTCATATTTTGCATGTTGTACATACTACTGAATTCCAACGTGGATTAACAGATGAAAACAAATCACACATGAGTTTATTTTACATCTCTTTTGCATCCTCACTGAATTTAATCTTCACTGTCAAAATATACTACCTATTAAAAAAATCAGATACTGAAAATAGTTAAAATTTTTAAAGATTTGCATGAAATAAGAGATTAATTAATTATTGAAAACTTTTAACCGACAAAAGTTACACAAACAATTTAAGTCATCATTCACTATTAAAAAACAGAAGAAACTCATTACAGCTACAGATTCATCAATAATTACTTTTCTAGCTCAAAAAAACAACAACAATCAACGTTAACAGGACTATAAGAACAATTATACTTTTACTAGAGCTGGAAGACAAGTGGCATGGTAAGACTTTAAACAAGTGAGGCAATTTAGCCCAAAGATGATGAAGAATTTGAAAGTAACAAAAACTATCAAGTAGAATACACTAAAAAATCCAAGATTAATTGAAAATTATCTGTAAAATACAAAGTGGCCAGCCAAGTGCCCTGAAAACAATAATGGGATGGAATATGTCACGGATAGGAAGTGAAAAATGCAATGAAGCAACATTCTGTTCCCATGGGAAATAATTTTAAGTGGACATGAATAAAAGAGGTAAGGAGACTGCTGATATATAAATAGGAGTTAAGAATAAAGAAAGGAAAGCTTTAGATTGTTAGTACTCAAATACATTCCATAAACAATAAAGAACATAGAACACAATGAAACTCAAAGGTTAGAACTGATTTTATTGTATTGGAATGTTTCATGCACTGCAATCAGTCTTGTAGATGAAACCAAACCATGTCCCAGAAGTTTAAGAGGAAAAAAGATTTCAAGAGTAAGAAATAATTCAGGCATGAGCTACTGAACAGAAATGATCAAAAACATATCCAACAGAGAGGAGATAGAGCACACTAAAATCAGTAAAGTCACTTGCAGGAACAATAGAACAGAAAGGCAAGCACAATATTTAGGTTACTCTCAGTCCCAAGAGATTAGTCACTTACCTCAGTTCAATTTGTACCTTAGATCTCACACAAAAGACAACACTTGTACCCAATCCTGTAATAAACATACTAAAGATTTATTAACTAAGAAAAAGTTATTTACAGGTTAATACAAGCAACATAAACAAACACAAATGAGTCTCATCTGTGATTTAAAGGTGACAGAGTTGTAGCAATCTGCCAATTCAAAATGTCTTTCATGACTAACCCATACCATGCAGCATGGGAATCTCTTTGCTTACGTGTAGGAATCTTTTCTCCTCAAACTCCAGGCAGCATGAAAAATACTTTCTGCTTGTCGGGGATCTTTATCCACTCCAGAGTCCAAACTGATGGGATACTTGTATACATAGGTTTCTCCTTCCTGGAGGGAGTTAGGAATGCAGTCAACCAGGCCTCTATCTTTTGCTTCAATGCTTTGTCTGTATGTGGGATAAGCACTTTACCTTAATTAATGCTTCTTTTCTGCTTGGTGAGCTACACAATTACAAAAGTTTACAATGCAAACATTCTACAGAGGTTTTGAGATCAATACATGCAGCATCCTAGAAGCATTTTATAAAGTCTAAACATTCTTATCAATTTAATATCCAATCTCTATTTTGAAAATGCTAACCCACAGGTAACCAAGGCTGGCTTCCCACTATGCATGTGTAAGGGTTCAATGAGGTCTGGGGCCTTAATGTGAGTTAGCACCTGGTCTGACGGCATCACAGATAGCTATTATTTTCTGTGTAGCATAATGGAAAAAGTAATTAATGACAGAAATGACATCTAGGAGAAAAAAATGTACTGGCAACATTTCAAAAATACACTTCAAACATGAGAAATATTAATATGATGTGAAAACTAATTAATTTCCCTGTTAACTAGGAGATAGATTAATGCAAAAAAAAAGTTTAAATCATCTTAAAACAGTAAGAATAATGAAAGTCAAAGATATGGATAGAAAAAGCTTGGCAAAGTGAGTAAGGGAGAAATGCTAGTCTTAGGACTTGTCTTCACTTGAGCCGGCAGGGATTGATCTTTTGGTGATCGATTTATCGCGTCTTGTTAAGACGCGATAAATAGACCACCAGCGGCTCCCCCGTCGACTCCAGAAGTCCAGCTCGTGAAGAGGCGCAAGCTGGAGTCGACGGGGGACAGCGCCGCCAACTGCCACCGCCGTGAGGATGGGAGGTAAGTCGGCTGTAGAGACGTCGATTTCAGCTACGTTATTAACGTAGCTGAAATTGCGTATCTACAGTCGATTTCCCTCCCTAGACCAGAGTTTCATAGCTTTGCAACCTTAATATTACTGAAACACAGAGCCTGATTTTTAAGTCTACCTCTCTTATTGCACTTGTAATTTTGCAACCATAAGGGACATGTTGTAAGCATCAAATTACCTGATTTGTGGCTGCCATAGTGTGTGCAGAAATGGAAGCTGGTTTTTATAAATCAGGATTAAAATTTCCTTCTTTTGAATAGTTTGGGTCAATGTGGTGCATTTACTATGGGAAAAACAGATGTGCCTTCAAAGCAATAAAGTCTATTAGTAGGTTGGAAGTAGAGCTGAGAAAAAAAATCTGGTATATAGAGTTGTGTGTAAAAACTTCAGCTTTCTATTTCATTCAATTTTACACACTTAAATTTTGTTTTAAGTGAAATTTTTAAAATAAGTTGCTTTCGTATCAAAAACATGTATGTATGTGTATGTGGACACATGTTTTCATCTCATATACAACTTTACTCAAAGATTAGTCCAATTTGGCTTGGCACTAGCCAACACTGAGCAAAAATGGTCATAGGTCATTTAAGGCTAACTGCCCCATCAAACTTTTAGGTCTCTTCTCCAAAGTTTTGCTGGCTACCAGATAAACAATTCTTCCCAGCCCATTCTATTACATGACCTATGTACTTTCCCAAGTGGGAAAAGATTAATCATAACAGATTTACAGATCATAGTATATGTGGCTCAGATAGTATAGAGGAAATGCTGTCCAAGAACTATTTACTGAACTTGCTCATGAATTCCAGAGTAACATATATGCAAAAAAGGTTAAAAAGCATAAATAGAACGATTGTATCTACAGAAACATACATAAACCTTAGCCTCTCATTTCAGTTAGAATTTATAGAGAATAAATCAAGAGAATTACGGTAGAATAAAGAGCAGCTCATGTAGAGAGATGGAAGACATTGTTCAAAGCAATCTCCGACTTAAACAAAAATGAGCTATCATCATTGAATCATTACACTATTGCTACATGGCTCAGAGGTGTTGTTTCATATTTGTCAGAATTAAGAGATATATGATGATGATGACAGAAAGTAGGAAATAAAATCAAAAACTGAATTAATAGCATTTGATGACAGAGTAAATTACTAGAATATTTTGAGAACATCAGGGAGAAACAAATGATAAACTAAAGTAGAGATAACACATGGGGTATCAATGATTGTCAGAGTGACAAGAAAAAACAACAGTGGAGAAATTAAATATTATATTTGTGGGCTCAGCACAGATGCATAGCAGAGCTAGTAGGATTTATTTCAGCCAACTTTGGACTCTGGGGATAATGATGATTAAGGTGGTGATTTGAATGGTCCAGCTACTTGATTAGGCATGTCTAGGAGTTCAGCAGAAGCTATGCAAAAGCAGGAGTGATAGTGTCTTGGTCTAGAATGGGCTACATGTGATTGCTTTTCAGTAAGCTGGGGATAAAACTTAATACTTGTCCCTGGGGTCTGCTCTCGAGAGACACAATCTAATGCAAGCTATATGTCGATTCCCAAGCCATAAAGGGTGTACAAGCTGATGGAGTTTCAGTTTATTCAAGAAAAACATCAGCCAGCAATAAAAGTTTCCCCATGAGGAGTGGGAGAGCTCCCCAGGGAAAAGGGAATTCATAAGAATAAACAATTCACTTCCCATATTCTGCTGCGCTGTATTCTTGCTCCATCCATTGTCTTCCTATTCAGACCATGCTGACTGTAGGAGGGCTCCATTTCAGAGCTTCCTCCCAGAGAAAAACATGGCTTCCAGGCTGCATCCCTTTTAAAAGTTTTTCCTTATTTAACTAATATTAAATCAGTCATTTCTAGTCATTCGAATTAGACATTGTTATATAAGGTGACTGTGCTACTGGGAACATCTATATGCATGGCATTTCCAAGATGCACCACAGTAGCTCAGCAACAGGAAGAAACTATGGTGCACCATGGAAGATGTGGTCCAGCAGGTAACAGGATCAATAGGGGGAAAGGGAAGCATGAGGACCCCCGAACAGCCTCCATAGGGCTTCATGGGGCAGGTGCAGCGATTAATGTAAAAAATGGAAACAAAACATTTCACTTTAATTTTTTCAATGGAAAATGCAATCAATTTTTTTTAAAAAAATTAAAATTAAAATTTAATTAAATGTTAATTAAAATTAAATTAAATTGTAATTACAAATTTAAAAAAATAATCCTTTCCCATGGAAAATTTCAATTTTGATGACACCCCATTTTCCAGTAGGAAAATGTTTTATTCAGAAAATGTTGACCAGTCTTAATATCGAGCTTTTGGTCTCAAGTTTCATTAAAGAATGAATCCACTTTGAGCACTAGATCAGAGGTATCTAGATGTTTTTGAAGAACTTTCAGATTGATATATCCCTAATATCCTGAAAGAGGTTCCAAAGGCTGTCACATTTTTTGAACAAAATTGTACCTGTGCCATGTGCAAAAGAGGTGACAATCAGTGTGACGTTCAATGAACACAAACATCTTTAAAGTACATTCATCTATAACCCTGACATAACAGAAAAATATCCTTTATTTATAAACAATACAAATATCTTCATTAAAATTTGTGAGAAATTAGTTGTTTCTTGTGATTAGTATGCTCGATAAGGAAGTCAACCACAAACACCATGAGAAGAAATTACAGAAACAACAACTGTGAAACACACAAAGTCTATATTAGTTATTTCACTAACACTTCATTAGTCAACAATGAAGACTGAACTTGTATGAAATATTTGCCCCTTCCTTGGCAGCTGCTAATAAAACACATTGTTATTCCCTAGGCAAAGTCTGATGATATTTTTAGCCATCTTGTATAAACTGTCACCACTGATGTTTTTCTTATTCTTCTTAACCTTTCTAATGAAGACAAATAACCTCACGTCTCCATTTTAATTTATTTATTTGCCAAGATTGCATTTTAGGGGTATGTAATTACCATATTCCAACTTAGCTCCTATTAAATTATTTCAACTCAATATGGTGTGAGTCAATATCTAATATTTTTCCTGTTGCTTTCATCCCTGGTTCAACTCCTACATCCCATTAGTATATGTATTCCACATGGATTTTCCTTGGACATATACACCAAAGTCATATTGTTGCCTAATTCAGAAGTAATAGTTTTAATAGTTTGGTACGCAGCAGTGTAAGACACTGTATATCAATACAAAATTAGGAGAGGTTCAGGTAAAATGCTGTGTGATTCCACCTACCACTAGGACTAACAAATCCAAGGGCAAAAATTTCCCATGGCTGGGAGAGGAAAAAAAGAAGACAGGTTTGCAGTTTTTCTAGACATCTTCAAAAACTTTCACAAACATTTTAAGGCTTGTGGGAAAATAGGAAGAAAAAATCTCTTCCAAAAAAAACCCCTCTGCTGCAGAGCAAGAACAAGAGCAACGCTATTCTGGTTTTCTATAGCTCCCGTAGTATCTGAGGATATGCTTATATAGCAAAGAAAAACCCATGGCTGGCCCCCTCAGGCTTGCAGCGTGGTTTCATTGCTGTGAAGACTTCTGGACTCGGGTTGGAACCCAAGCTCTGGGACTTTCCCATCTTGCAGGGTCCTACAGCCTGGAAGAAACAGCCCCACGGTCCAAGTTTCATGTGTCTGAGTTGGCTAGCACAGGCCAATGGTGGATTTTTCTTTGCTGTGTAGACATACTCCCAGTGCTTCCTGTGTAAGGCCCCAACTCAGCAAAAGCACATACGCCCTGGCTTCAGTAGGAATATTCATCTGCTCAAAGTGCTTTGCTTGACTGAGGCCTAAATTAAGTGCCCATGAGAAAATCCCTGGTGAACTTTCAGGAATTTTCTGCTTCTCTCCCTTCCCTGGAGGCTCTATGTAAAATATATACATATAATTTCTTCTTTCTCATCCCTTCCTGTGGGGCAAAGCTTTGTCAAAGAAGGCCTTTGCTTCCTTGCAGGTTTAAGATTAGCAGCCGTGTTAGTCTGTATCCGTAAATAAGATGAGGAAGACTTTGTAGCACCTTAAAGACTAACCAATTTATTTCAGCATAAGCTTTCATGGGCTATAACCCGCTCACGAAAGCTTATGCTGAAATAAACTGGTTAGTCTCTAAGGGCTGGTCTCCACTAGGGGGGGAAATCGACTGTAGATACACAATTTCAGCTACATTAATAACGTAGATGAAATCCGCGTCTCTACAGCTGACTTACCTCCCGTCCTCACAACGGCGGCGGGCAGCGGCGCAGTCCCCCGTCAACTCCAGCTTGCGCCTTTTGGCGAGCTGGACTTCCGGAGTCGACAGGGGAGACGCTGGCGATCGATTTATCACTTCTTGATGAGACGCGATAAATTGATCGCCAAAAGATCAATGCTTCCCTGCCGTAGTGAGGACAAGCCCTAATGTGCTACAAAGTCTTCTTCCTCGTCTTATTTGCCTCCTTGCAATGCATCCTGGAAGTATCTAGACTATATAATTCTAGTTTCCTCTGAGTCTCAAAGAGTTTGATTTGAATATTAACAACAATTATACTAACTACTTCACATTGCTCTGCACAAAGCAAAAATGTACAATGGATGGGACTAATGTCTTTAAATAAACAGAAGTTGGCATAAGACCTATGTATGTGCAGTATGAGGAAGGGGATGAGGAATGAACCATATGTTGTCCCCAGGATATTTCTCCAACAAAAGCTGGACACTGTTCTGGCTGTTGAGAGGATGGACACACAGCAACCTTGCTAGGGAGCCTCAGAAAAGTGCTGTACAAAGGTCTTTGAAATCAGCATATTTGGTTATCTTAATGTGTGTGTTAAGAATATCAACTATGTGTAATAGAACTCTGCCTTTTGTCAGGTGTCAAACCTTCTGAGAAGTCATTACTTCCTCAAGACCCATGAACACTGACTCATATCAGTAAAAGCTGTCACCACGCCATTTAAAAAAAATCCCTAAGTCCCAATCTTCCATTGCAATTAGACTCCAACCAGTAAACACCGATGAATGTGAGCAGTTCCAATGAACTGATGAATGTACATAGCGTTATGCATGTAAGCAGTACCACAGTACTTTTTGCCACATAAAGTTACTCACTTGATTAAGTTTTTGCAGGATTCATACTTCAGATGGTAAGTATCTCAAGGCAAGACCATATTTTCATTTACGTCTTGCACAAAACCATAGAATTAAATAAAATTATAGTATATTGCTTGTTAAGTGCAGAATGTATTATCAGTTAGCACTTAGATGGCAGAGGGGATTTACCTTTGAGTATCAAAGCAGCCCTGTGGGAAATCAGCAACAGAAAAATATAAAAGTGTGTTCAGTAATATTGCAATTGCTACACAAAGGAAAAATGCAGAACGTTTATTACTGGAAGCACCTCTTGAATAATTTTTCCATCTGTACCTTATTGTTCTTTGCTCTTCTGCATCAGTGCTGTAGATTCCTCTTTGTATAGACATTACCTGCCTCTCTCATATTCATTGCTGGATTTTCCATCCCTTGAAAGGCAGCTGTGTTTCCCATACCACTCTAGAGATAGCGTGTTTCAGTCCTGACCAGTCACCCAAAACATGTCCTTGCTCCCTCTCCTGTAAGAAAATGATAGTAAGAAATGTCATGCAGGATTTCATTTCCAGGAGAGTAATTGTGGTGGGAATATACAACTAAATGCTTCTCTGTCTTTTTATGCATGATCCCTAACACTGGTACACTCCCTAGATGAACCCCTCCATCATCTTTCTACCCTCTCATCTTTTCATTGCTTTAGAAAAATCCATTATACTACACTTTCACTACAGTATAAACAAACCCCCCAAGTCAGACACTCTACGTAACTCCATGCAACTGTCAACGCAAGTGTACTTTTCACTCAAGAGACTACATGATCTGTGTTCATCAGTCTCATATTCTCCCTTCCCCATCCCAACCCTTATGTTTATCATCTTTTCCCGATTTCTGAATTTCAACACGGATACTTCAACGACTTCCATGTGGGTGGACTGCTGCACCTATGCAAGGCCTTACTGACTTCAGTAGAGCTTTGTGCAGGTCCAAGGGTCTGCTCAAATGTATGGGCTTGTAGGGTCAGAGCATTAGATTGCAAGCTCACAGGGGTAGAGACTATGGGCCTGATTCTCTTTTCAGTGATGCTGGTATGAGTCAGTGGATTTACAGATATACACAAAAGGACAATCAAAAGCCACACTCTGTTTGGTAAAGTACTACGTAAAGCTGGTCAAAAAATTAAGAGGAGGTAAGTAGTTTCCTGTGGCAATTTTCAGTTTTTCAGAAATTTGAATACCAAAAAGTTTTGGTTTGGGGTGCCCATTTTTTGTCAAACAAACCACACACATACCACACCACACACAACCAGCTCCCTGAAATTTTCCATGGAAAGTGGACACTACTTTTTGAAAATTCTCATTTTGTCCTAAACCCAATTTCCCATCCAGACTCAGTTTCAGTGGAAAGCTTTTGACCAGCCCTAGTGCTATGTACATATATAGAAAGTAGAATTTAATTAATCATAGACAAATAAATTAAATAATTATCATATCTCATCATAATTTATTTATTTTTGTACATCAAGATTCCTGGAAAATATGGAACTTTTAGTAAAGTATTTTGCTATGGGAGCTCATTTACTCTATTTGAGTATCCCATTAGTCTAATGCTGCATGCTGCTTGATTTGTTAGAGAGTTGGTCAAATTAAATTATTACCTGGGCTTACCTAACAAACTGTCACAGCGGTGCTTACTGACTGACATTATGAAATAATGGCTGATTGGATTGTGAAACTGAACTGTATATACACAACCTTACTGCAGTCACACTGATTTACAATAGGCAAAGATTTGGCCATTATATTGAAAAGAAAAATCTGTTTATTACCTTGTGTAGGGTTCATAATTCTCTCTGGGATGAATTTTCATCGCAAATACATTTTCCATTAATATGAGTGGATTTTGTCATATGGTCACAATTAAGTCAATGTGGCAAATAAGAGGAGAATGTATCACAGTTCCTCCCCTGATTTAGTTGTGTAATATCTGATCTGAAATATATTTAAATAGACAGTGTGAGGGACAAAGCATGTTCAAGAGGAGCAAGAACAATTTTCATTATTTACTTTTCTATTTACAAAATTGTCATATAAAACAAAGAGGAAAATTCTATACATGCTTTATTTAAAAAAAAATCTTTAGAAATATTTATAATGAATTATTTTCCAATATGACATTTATGGAACTGTTTAAACATCTTTTACAAGCTGTCCTACAAAGTTCCAATAAAATCCTTACAAAAAAGTTCTATGGAATTCTGTAATAAACAAATGTTTAGAAACTGTTTTAAGAAAATTAGCTAATTTTCTGTTGAGATTTCTTTAGAATATCTTTTATAGCTAGAGCTGAGCAAACTATTTGCAGTGAGCAATTTATTCATCAGATTTAGCCTGGATTTGCCCCAATATGAATGTGAACTAAAAAGAATTATATTACACAGAAATGGTTTTAACTAATCCTTTATAATGCACTAGGGATATATGCAAATTAATTTGCTATTCAGGGCTTAAAACACTGCACTGTGTAGTTGTAATGTTTGTTTACGTCTGATAGTACGTATTACATAAAATAAGAGAATTTAACGGTAGTGTCACTTAGGGGACTTATAAAAATGTAATTTGTTCAATGTGAAATAATCAAATCATGTTAAGTCAGGAAAAGAATGGTTATTATAGAAAAGCATTCTGAAATACTTTTTGGCATATTTATGCAAAATACTACCTACAGGGAAACTTTAGATAGATTCTCTAAAGATTTTCTAATAAAGTCAGGAGTTCATGCACAAGCTGCAGAACTGTGTAGACATCTCATAGAATATTTTCCTTTTGGGGACTGTTCTCAGTAAATACTTCAGATAAGGACTAGCAAATACTTTGTATAACAGTGATACATCTTTTTTTATAAATATATCCCTCTGATATGCAAGAGGCTACCTTGAGTGTCATGTTCACTATAGCTACAATTGTCAGATGTCCCAATTTTATAGAGACAGTCCTGATTTTGGGATCTCCCCCCCCACCCCACCCCACCACTCGATTTTTCACATTTGTTGCCTGGTCACCATACAATGGTCATCCTTACAAACTTTATAGCTTTTCTTTGGACATGTAGCTTATATATATATTGTATGTTCAATGTTAAAGTGTTATATATGTCTCCTTTCAAGTCATTGTCCTAATTTATTGGTAAATAAGGCAAAAAATAAAAATAAAAAAGAACACGTGACTTCATGTGTCACCTTCTGCATATGGAGGTGGCAGATATTTTTTTAAAAATTATAATTGTATTAGTGGTATATGTCTGAGCAACAAGAATATTAAGATCGTCCACATCGAGACATCAAAGTCACAGCTCAGTGCTAAATCAGTATTTTCAAATGTAGGCAAAATTACCTTTTAAATAGTGCATAACTTGAACCAGATTAAGGTAACCTGGTGCTCTACACATACCATGACACGGCTTTCCCCCTGTGTCATGGCAACACCCTCCTTATTGAGTGGTGGGAGCTACCTACATAGAAGCCATGTGCCACCACTCTTCTCCCCTCCCCTCCAAGAGATGCAGCTAAGGTCCTGCTTAGGAGCAGAAAGGACAGCAACAGAAGTTCCCTCTTTCCATCAGAGACAGGAGTGGCAGTAGAGTGGACCCTCAGTAGATAACCAAGAGGCTGGGGTGAGCAGGCTGGGCCTGTTGCACTATTCTTCTCCTGCCACACAATGGGTTGGTACCTCTCGACTTCCTCTATGTCATAAAGCAACTAGCACATCATAGGCACCACTGTGAACAAGCAGCTAATCCTCCTAACAAATAGCTTGTAATAAAAACTATTATATATGCACTCATTTTCTGGACAAAAAACCCAACATAAGTCAAGATGATGCACTGGAGTTCTCGTTGTTCTGACAGCTTCTTGCACATTTATAGCAAGGCTTGCTTAACTAAACTAACAGATTAATTCATTAGACTTTTTAAATGAAAGAAATTCACATGCATGTATGCAACTGTCTTGGGATTCTGATACAAAACCAAGACTTCACTTACATCCCTTTATTAAAAATATGCCAGACAAGGGATTCACAACTGCCTTACTCTGGTTGTAGGATAGTACAACTCCACTGATGTCAATGGAGTTACGGAAAGCTGGAGTAACAAAATTATAAATTAAGTCCATTTACCACAAAGCAATTTTACAGATCTAGAAAATAGTTTATTCCTCACAGAGACTGGTCATCTGAAGTGGTCAGACTTTAGTGGCAAATGGGATAGTGGCAGCTTCCCATTCTGTCCCAGTGGTTGTGTTTATTATGCCCAAGGTTTCAAAGCTGACTGTACGTAGGTTATAAAAAATGAACTAGACATTAAATAAAACATTTCTTGATGATTTTTAATCTTGCCATTTATAGCTAAAGTTTGAAATGGCAAAAAAGCTTTTAAATGTCAAAATCTGATTGGGCATCTTTTCTTCCCAAGTCAATAGAGTTTGATGCAACACAATTTAGTCTACATCATATTTTCTTCCTTGCAAAAGTGTCACCCAGTGATTATGATGAAAGCAAAGACTGAATGAGTACTTATATTAATTAGCAATTACTCGAAGACAGGTCCAAGTGATTACCGCTTCACAGACATGAAAATGAATTCATTACTAAAAGGCCGATGCCACCAAGTGAATATCAGACCAGTGTTGGCGGACCAAAAAAGCATATTAAATAAATGAGTAATCAAATGATACACTTTATCATTTGTATAAATTATTGAAAGACAGCATCTCCTTCTGATTGAGATGCTCAGCTCAAAAGGATTATATATGTCATTTCATGCAATGTGCAACGCTTTTGTTAGAGTGAAGCACACTTTTTAGAGAAGTGATTGTAAAGACAGAAAAAGACGCTTATCTGACTGGCATGGTTTCTAATTGCTGTCTATTGTTTTGTGATGGCCATTCTGCATTGTCATTGAGCAACCTACAACAAAGTTGTTTAGAGAGTAACATTCTGACTGACTTCATACTTTTCTGGACTACCCCATCATTTGGGTTAGGTGACACATTGGGCTAGGTCTTTAGTTGACAGAGTGCAATGAAAAAACGTAGTTTAAAACCACTTTTGCTTCCTCATGATCCTGCAGCTGGTCTGCACTGGCCCCTGGCATAACAGAGTAGACTCAGGGCTGTTCTGCATTTTGGCCATTTGCCCAAAGTGCCAAGGGGCTGGAAGCATAAGTCAATTTATAAATTTGCCAGGTGCCAATTAGATTTTTAAAACTGAAATCTAACAAACATGGTTTGCTAAACGAATCCAATAAGATAATCTCCTTTTTATAGAGACACAATGGAACATTATCTTTTTAGTTTCAATGCTGTGTTCTTTTCAGGTCAACATTTAACTTGAATAGTATTTTTCAAAATGAGGACACTTACCTATTCTTAACCAACCAATAATTTAATAGTTCATCCAGAACCACACTAATGTACAGTCAACAGTTCAGCACTCAAGTGTAGATACAACCAATGTTCAGTCTTGCAAGAAATTATCACACAGTAGAGTTGAGGGTCAGCAATTATATCAAACAACAATGCAAAGTACCAAGATTTCTTATTACATTTATTTATAATCACAAATTCTTAAAATCTAGCACACTTCCAATGATGCACTTGCTTTTAAGACACCTCTTAAGAGTGTGGTTTCTACTTTTTGAACTGTTCGAAAGGGATGGGTTTAGAATATTAAAAACAATTACTTATTTTCAGTTTCTCTTAGGGCAACTGAACCTTTATAAAAGGAATTAAACTCTAAAATATGGTTACTCACTGGAGAGCATAGACTCAGAAAGATAACCTATAGCTATTTATATTAAAGAATAAAAGTGGAAATACTGTTTTAAATAGAATCTCACTACTTAATAATTATTTATTAGACCCTGGTTTATATATTTTAGTATTTCTTCTTCCTTGTACAGGTAACTCCTGCCACTTCTAGAATGAAACAATTATTTAGAATGTAAACCCAAAAAATCCTTATACTCTGCTAAATTTGGAAAACATACTCTATACATTCTTTGATTGCATTTCACCTTATTTAGGACTTACAATAGAGCAAGAGACTTTTTTCACACATAGAAGGATGTAGATCTGACTCATGAGGCAAACAAATGTGCAGATTGTAGTTTGGAGTGATTGGGATATCTGATTTACAAGGGACACAATGTATAGTAAATAATTTGGGGTGAAATCACTTTGCACGGGAAAACAGGATGTGACCCTTAGTTGGTAACTTGGAGTTCTCTTTAGCGAGGATGGCAGACAGAAAGAGTTTTACGCAATTTGCAGATTATAAGAGTGCCTTGCCTAGGTCCTTAACAATACTCTCATTACCGTTTTGGTTTCTATATTTTCTGCTCTGGAGACAGGAACTCCCAATCTTGGCTGATCTGTGGGTTCTTAGACAAAGTGTCTAATATGATGTGAACCATTTTCTTACTGTCTGCTTCTTTGGTGGATCCCATTTTGGAATAAACAGAAGTGGATAGCTTTTCTAATTTTATTGAAGGCCAGAAGGAATCAGTAGTTAATAATTCAAGGCATATCTCTTCCATCTATCCCTTACAGGGCTTTCCTATCTGCCAAGACACAAGGATATCTTTGTCCCATTTGCTTTTTCCTAACTATGAACCCTCCTTTACTGGACGATTTCATATAGGGTCATCCTCCAGCTGACATTTGCATCAGATTTAAGACAGCCTCCCACAAATTACCCTCCACAGGGCTGAGGATATGGCCCTATATTTCAGAAGTTGCTGATAGATAATAATGCATGTTTACTTCAAATGCATACATAAATAATAATTAAAAGATAGAGTCCAAATGTTTATCATATAATAAAGGCTGACATAGAACTCTGAATGAGAAGAGGCTGATATTGTCTAATCCAGAAAAAGCATATTAAATGTACATTCAGGTTCTTCACAAAAAAATAAAAAGGTAGATTTTAACAAGCATTTAAAATGACTATGGGAATCAATAAGCCATTATTTCAGAAGTAGATTGTTTCATCAACATGGGGCATAATAATTAACAGCTCTGTTATGGAGGTTAATTGCAAAAACTATCAGAAGGCCATCATAGGCTAGGTAATATTCTGATTTAACTGAATCGTATACAATGAAACATAAGCATATGTAACAAAGGCTTAAAATCAATTTTTCATGGGACTGCATAACATTTTGGTTTTTTCCCTAAGCAGTAAAATCAGATTTTTAGATGAGTTCTCTTGTCCACTGATGTTTCTGTCAAGCTGAGTGAAGTGGCTCACAAACATGGGTGCCAGCCTCAGGGCAGACTGTTACAAACCGGGGCACAAATTCCATATGGGTTGTGTGTTCTATAACTAGACTTCACCAACCAAGTATCAAGTGTGAACTCCTCAAGCATTATAACAGCCTTAACATGGAGTCACCGGGTTGTTGGCACTCTGGTCTATCTTTTCACCCAGGAAAGACTGCTTTTAGAGGTAGCCAGGCAGGTGTGGCAGCATGTGGAAAGGGCAGACGGATGTTCTACAATGGTTTATCTGGTGTCTATAGGCCTTCTTTGATTGGGCAGATGACACCTTGTTAGGACCCGAAGAAATTGTGATGGGCAACCACTACAGGGCGTAGTTACGCTTCTGAGTCAACTCCAGGAGAGGGCGTAATGGTGGTATTAATTGGGAAATGACCTTGCTGTTATCTGGGTGTTTGGGAACAAGTTCCCAGCTGCGTGAATGTTTACCCCGTCTGTGTGACAATGAATGCGTGGGAAACTAAATGGGGAAACTGAGGCAGGACTCATAATCAACAAGTGCTGAACAGCGTGTAACAAATCAGCTTGCTGCTTGCAAATGAGATATGAGTATGTATGAGATGCAAATGAGTATGGGTATATCTGTGCTGACACGGCCCTGTTTGTTGGGCTTCCTCTTTGGGCTTCGCCTGGGTGTGTCAGACATCTTGTATCGCGACAGTGCTGACCGGAAGCCCCCAGCACGGTAATGCCGCTCCCCTTAATAAACTCACCACTTTCCAACTAGCCACCTGTGTGAAGCCTCGTTTCTCCCGGCAACGAGATAAGCCCCCTGCAACACACCTGTTTTGGTAAACTAGTAGTTCATGCTTTGGTAATGCTTCTCTCCTGATTGTCGGTTTTTCAGTTTAAATAGCAAACATTTAAATATTATCTTATAACATGGAATACAAATATTATAAGTAAAATTAATGATACAACAACTCACAAGCATTTCATAAAGTTTGTAAACACTAAACATATCTCTTTTTTAACAATACCAATACAAAGATGAGCCAGACAGTTTCCAGTTATGCATTTGTCAGTGTTCAGTGAGACCTAGGACCTATAGATGCATGAGCTGGCATCTATAATGCTGGCTAACCAGTTTCCTCTTCCTAAAGCTGGTAAATCAATAAGTAATGCAATATACATTCACTTTAGCTTCATTTCTAATAGTTTGCTTGATTTCATATTTGCTTGATTAAGTAGAGTCAAAGCAATATGGGTAAAAATGCTTAACATTAGTTTGTTCATCTGGTAATGTACCTATACAGACTATCTATTCACATCAATATTATGGATATATTTAAATGTATTTAGAAATGGCACTTATATGCAAATTCACACAATATCCTGAATATACATACCTTAATTGAATCAGATCCACCCCCCATTCAGGTTCATGAAAAACAAAAAAAGAAACTTGTTCTGTTCCTCTCAAACATGCTAAATTGAAAATACTTATTGAAGGTGGGAAAAAGATTATTAAAATTATAATCAGAGAAGTGCACAAAGAAAGATTCTAGTGAAGCAATGCATGAGGTTTACGTATTAACATCTCACCATAACATATATACTATTACCATTGCTTGTGATTGAAGCAGAGAACCGTGAACCAGAAGATTTGAGATCTATCTCTAGCTCTGTCAGCACACTTGCTATATGACCTTGAGAAACTTACAACTTTTCTGTGCCTCAATTATAAATAATAGTTCCCTGCTTCACAGAAGAGTTGTGTGGCTTAATTCATTAATTTTATTATTAAAAAAACACATTGACATTCACAGATGGAAGATGCAATAAAGTACAAAATGTTATATAAAGTCATTTCCAGTAGATAGATTATGCAAAAAATGAAGTGATAGGTGAGAAGACCTAAGCAAAATTCATATTTGATTTGGTTTAAGTTGATAATTATACAGTCTAATAACCATCATTTTCATTAATATTGAATATATTCACTGGAAAGTGTGCGTTATCCACCAGGAACATAACCATTAATAAAAAGGCTAGAAGGTATAATTGCAGTCAGAAGAGAGACAACCTCTTATACATATAGGGAGAAAGTCTGATCCTATTGAAGGCAATAGGAGTTTTACCATGAACTTTCAAAAGGATCAACCTATAATGTCCACCAGTTTTAGGATCAGATTCTTCCTGCCTTACTCCCATTGAATAGTACCTTACTCCTCAACCAAGCTGTTTGAAATGAATAAAAAGCCACTCAATATGAGCAAAGGCTTGAACCAGCACCGCCCTGAAGTTAACAGGTGTCTTCAATTGGCATTAAATTAGGATCTAAGGGTAGCAGAATTTGGGCTTTAGTGAATAATTTCCAATAAAAGCAATACTTACATTAACTGTTGTTTGTGGATTTAGTTTATTTAACAGTGTTTGGAATAATTTCTTAAGTATTTATTACACTAATTCCCGTAACACTTACAACTATCATATATCCCCTTGGAGTTCATCACAGTGTCATACAGGAAAGGAGAAGTATTCATTAGTGGCAGGAATTATAGATATCACTATACAGAGTGACAGAAATTCAGGACATCACCAGTATCAAGTTTTAGAAGAACTGAAAGACAACAACAGAAGCATAAGCACAGTGTCTCCACATAGAAGTGCAAGATACACAGAAAGTGAGTTTCAGTAGATACAAGCCTACTTTAGTTGTTTCTGAGTTAGCTACCAGGATTTACACCTGGTACAAAAGCTGCCCGTGCACTTCAAGAATCTCATGTGGCAGGTGTGATTATGCACAGAATTCACAATTGACAAGCCCACCCACTGGATAAAGGAATGGCATTAATTGATTACATGTGTTCTATGTCTGATCACCAGCTGGCAGACACAACATCTTCCATGCTAGACTCTGAGTGTAGCAAGTGAACAGCAGAAATATGAGGACACAATAAGAAAAAGAGACTTGATTTACAGCTGTGACTTAAATTGTTCAAGGATAAAGGCTAATTGGCCTTTTATTCTATGATTCCTTCCCCACTGTGTGGGTTATTTTTTTGTCAGACACACAGATGACTTATACATAGGATAACTTTTAGTGGTTTAGAAGCTCCCTAGGGCAGATCATTTCTTCTGTGTGCAAAGTGCCAAACTACAGGTGCACAATAAACAAAACAACAACATTACTATCACCAAACAACACTATTTTCAATTACTCAAAAACAAGTGAATTATCTTATTTAATCAGAACAGTCTCCAGCTCATACATTCCTCTGATAAATATGCACATTATTTTCTTTACTCCAGTCCTTTGGTTTAAGGATTATTTATAAAGCTCAGAGAAACAAGTTAGGGATTGTCTTTAAAAGAGTGAAAATCTTGCAAAAAATATAACTAGAATGCAATACTCTTATATCTTAGTTCATTATATCAATATTTCTTCTCAATATTCCAAACTAATAGAGATTACCATAATTGCTTATGAAATATTATATGCTAATATATAGACTCTAGAATTTTAAGTGTTTAAATATTTTTTCTTAAGAATTCTTAGTTTAGCAAGCATAGGACCTTAGCAAGCATAAGACCCCCATGTCCTCAGTTTTGATTAACTGTTTATCTTCCGATAGTTCTGAATAACTATTTTATTGCTGCCCCACAACATACAATAGGTGTGTGTGATTAATTTTTCTAATCCTTTTCTTAAACAAACAAAAATGCAAAAAGATAAATGGATTTGCAACTCATCTACAACATCAAACACCGCACATTTCATAGGAAAGCCAATACGATTATTCAGTTATGTAACTTTACAGCTTCTCAAAGTTGTGGGACCAGACAACACAAAATCAGACAATATTACATGGACATTACTAATTGGAGTGGGGTAAAAATAAAAAAAGAGACAAATAGGCAAAAAGGGAAAATAGGATAGAGGGAAGAGGGATAGGAAAAAGCAGAGATGTCTGGTGGAATGGAAGTCTGGTATTATTTGCGGTATCACAGTATTCTTTGCCCTAATATAACAAGAAACAGGGTCTATGTTTCTTCATATTCTTATAATTGCTCTTCACATTGATAAGCTAGTCTTTCTTTTGCTGCTCCCTCAGAGAAATCGAAATATCACCTATTATAATTAAATTTATACGGCTAAACCACCCTGAACACGCCCGATCCCATCTGATCTCGGAAGCTAAGCAGGGTCGGGCCTGGCTAGTATTTGGATGGGAGACCTCCTGGGAATACCAGGTGCTGTAGGCTTAACATGGGCGTGGGGCTAGCAACTCCACCCCGTAAGGGAACCAATTGCTACTGAAACACCAACACCAGTTGGTGGCCCATACCCCGGCTGGTAGGTGATGGGCAAAGAGAGAGAGAGAGAATTAAATTTAGTCATTTCCTCCATTCTACTTATGGGCACAAATGTAGCCCTCTCCTTCCATATACAATCTGTCCATTATAACAAAAAGTAGTCAAGAGAGACTTGAGCTTCTTTAGGTGGCCATCCACCTCTTATTTTTAATTTCAAGTGGTTATTTCATTCCCATCCTTTTTCCAATATCTGGCCACCATAGCGTAATTATTGGTTTTCTAAAAGGCAGATATAAATCGAGATAGACATGCCGAACAAGTAGTTAACAGACAACTTGTTTCCTTAGCAACAATAAGCATGTGAAAGCTCTCAATATTTCACCACACGCACGTTCATTTGATACTAAATATCTGATTATAAATGTATTGCAGTAGATAGAAAAGGAGTACACAATAAAAGTATTCAAGCCATCCACAAAGCATGGATCACTGAATGTCTGAATTATTTTTGTATAGCACTGCACCAAATAGCTGAAATAAGGAGCTTTTTCCTTTTCTCTGGTAGCAAAAAGAAAGATAGCTTTTACAGCCCTTGAGACTCATTACTATGAAGCTTTAACCAGTTCTTTGACTTTGTTTCCATAGAGAAAGTGCAGAGATCCACAGACTTTAGGCACGGAAAATAACAATTAGGTCATCTAGTTCCTGAAGGATTGTTCCTGCTAAGTTTATAGTGCTTTGTCCCATTCACTTTTAAATGTCCCATGTAAAATAGGTTTTCACCACTTTCCTTGGAAGACAGTGAAACAGGTATCATTAGGAGGAGGAGATTCCAAATAGTCAAGCTCAATATTTATTTTCTTATTTTCATCCCGTAACAACTGTGTCTAACAATAAAAACCTAACAATACCCTGTCTCCTTGGTGTATACCCATTTCAACTTTTTCATAGTCAGTCATTAAGTCCTCTTCTATACATACTTTGTTTCATTTCAGTTTCTCTTAATTCAAATCCTCCAAGTTTTTCCATCATTTGTTCTCTTCTGGACTCCCTCTACTTTGTCTAAATCCCTCTGGTTCTTAAACATCAGGATACCCTGATTAATATCACCTGCAACCTGGCTTCATGCTACATGATGTTGGCAGAGCATTGATCAGAGTTCTCTTCGTATCTACATTACCAAACCATCCGGACTTGCCCTCTCATGCACCTTTTCTACGTTATTTACAGCGTTTACCACCTCTTTGTGCTGGATAGTGTAGGGCTGGCTTAGCTGTCAAGAGCAGGCCCATTTTTACACACGACATATCTGAACAAGTACTGCTGAACAAGCCCAAAGAGATAATTGCTGAAACAACGAACTATTGTATATATGTTTATAATAAATAAGAGGGGCAGAAACTAACTACTTCAAAAATACCCAGAGTAATTAGTTTAAACAAAGTAGGTAGAAACATCCTGAATGGATATGCTTGCCTTACTCAATCTGCAAAACAATTATTAGCCTTGATATGCAAGAGATATAGTATTAGTAACTAGGAAAGATGTATATAAACTGTGCGGCGTGAGACATGAATTGGAACTGGGGTATCACCCTGTACCTAAACCCCCTGCCTCTGGGCCTGGCCAGTGTGGACAAAGAGCTGTCATGTGCCCAATAAAGTAACCTGAGTGGCAAACAGGAACTGAATGGAGATTTTGGATCCCACAGAAAAGGAAGAAGTGTTTGGCCGTAAAGAACACAGTAGCTCCTGGACTGCAGTGACTCCTGAAGAGCTGCCGAACAGGGAAAGGAAAATGGGACCAAGACTAGAGGTGATGTGTTATATAACTATCTGCAGGGAAAATGTGTCAGCTAGGTCAGTTTCCTCCTTCCTGAGAGCCACGGGGTGAAGGGGTGGGGTTCACCTTGCTTTACCTTCTCCTCTCATTCTTAACATGCGTCAGCTCCAAAACAGAACCATCTTCTATCTCCCAGGAGTTTGTGCTGGGAGCCTGCATGGCCTATTCTGCCCAGCTGTCAGTAAGCTTAGGAAGGACACCCCACCTGGGGCATAACATTTCGACCACCTATATTGTCCCTTTTCCTTTAGTACCATTTATGGCAGTTGGGGGAATGGAGAACTTTGATAGTCATGCAGGTGCTAACTATTTCTTATGATTCATCCTGTGACAGATCGCCTTCTCACCCCTCTTCAGGAACAGGCAGGAAACCCTTCTTTTGCTCCAAACAGTGCTCTTTATTTCACAGTGCAAGGCCCCACCACCAATATACACAGCTTTATACGGTTCAGCTCTTCAGCTTACAGCTCTACTCACAGCTCTATAGCTCACAGCTCTACACAGCTCTATATAGCTCAGCTCTACACACAGCTCTACAGCTACAGCTCTACACAGCTCTTTCTCTCACTCCACACTACCATACTACCACCACACTGGGCTTCCTTCCTGACAGGCTTTTATCCCCCTAAGGAGGCTGCCAGGTGCCACTAATCAAGCCTGAGCCCTCTGCAGCCCAGGTGGCTGATTAGCCTTCTCTGCAGGGAGGTTTGCAGAGGCTTCTGCTCCCTCTTAAAGGGCCCGCAGGGCTGGCTCGGGCACTCCTGGCCAGCACCCTGCCACAATCCCCAATCATAATTCAAATAGGACTCCCTAGTCATGAAAGATGGGCAGGTTCTGTGCAACACAACAGGGTAGAGCCAGGATTCAGATCTCAGTATTTAATAACAAAATTATTCCTTATGAATCCTTTTTGAATTCTAAATTATTTTTTAGGATGATCATTTATTGCTTTTGGAAAAATTAAATAGATTTAGGTGCAAAGAATCTTCCCCATTCGTTGTATCATGCTCAAAGTTAAAGATACCTACACTACCAGTGTCTGCCAATGAACAGACTAGAACACTTTCTGGCTGGCTCTTCACATTTTGAAATTTCCAGGTGTACCTTGTTTTTGGAAGGTGTGCTGGAAATCATAAGTTACAGCAAACCCGATACCATTAACCCGTGGCACAGCAGGAAAAAATATGTCTTTCAAAAATCTCCCTCACGACCAATTAGTCAGTGGTTACTCTCAGTGAAAATTCATTAACCACAATGCCAACCTGTGTTCTTTCATTTAAATAACACTAATTAAAACAGAACTTGAACCACTCAAAATCTCAGACCAAGGCAAACAGAGGCATATTTTAATTGACTCTCAATTAAGAACTATTATTGGCATGGTGTGCACAGAGCAACCTGTTTTAACCATGAATGTGACAAATTAGCAAGTTTATTTTTAAATATATTCAGTCTATCTGCAACTTCTTATGGCTAAGTAAATAGTCTTTAAGTCTAGGTTTTGGGGTTTTTTTTTCCTGAGTATAATCCCTTTTCAAAATCTTTTTAAAATATATGTCTGCTTTACAAGTATAGGTGCTGGGGCTAGAGGTGCTCCCTGGTTTGAAGCAATTTCCATCATATACAAGGTTTACAGTTTGGGTCAATGGCTCTCAGAACCCACACTATACAAATTGTTCCAGCACCCGTACTTAATAGGATCTAGATTAAGTCAAGGAGAAATCCCACTAAATCACCATATGCTTTTCTTTGCTGAAAGTCTACACAGATTATAAAATTTCTGGTAATTATGCAACAAGATTTTTCCCCCCATTTCTTTTATATTTACACCAAATTGCAAAACTAAACCAACACTCCAAAACTTACTGTAAGAAAATAAAAAGTAACAGCCACCACTGAAATCAATAGGAACATTAAATTGTCTCTGTACAGAGGGTTAGAGTACAGCCATAAGTGGCCAAAGAAGAAGGCACTTATTATTGGGAAAATCACCACCACTATGAAGTCAGCAGAGATAGCTCTAGCATCTACCACCACAACCCTAGGGTAGGGCGTGTTTCGAGGAACTATCATATCTTCGTAGAAATCATATGTCAACAGAATAAATTAAAGCAGCCTAGTGGCTTACTCCAAAGCTGGCATTAAGTCAGAGATTTTAGTGCCAGAACAAGGGCCAACATAGACTGGCTTTACAGAATAAGGGAAGGGAAATGTAAACATGTTGGTGAAAATCACCTTCAAATGTATAAATATACTGTATTATAAACTAGTCACTGTTTAATATTCTGATTCCAAATATACTTAGCTGATTTGGGTTTAAACACACTCAAATATAATTCACAATTAAATTATTAGTACCTGATCCAAAATCTAATGAAGTCAATGAAAGAATGTCCATTGACTTCAAAGGGCTTTGGACCAGGCCCTTATCCCTTTCACATGCATCACTATTTGGCTTGTGTGTCCACACATATGCCATCAAAAAAAGAGCTTGTCAGATCATCCTACTTCAAACTGAGCTAACTATAGACAGTAAATGATCACAGAGCAGGGGTATGAACGCTCATAATCCATTTTAATTGATTGTATGTTTCATTCTCCCCTCCAACCCATGACCAGGCCAGCAGAGAGCCCTCATTAAAGTGTGAAATGGATATTGAGTGTCAAACAATCAATCCAAATACAGCCTCCCACATCAGTGATGCCCCGTGAGATGGATCTGAATACTGAACAGTTAAGCCAATTTTAACATTATGATATTAGATGGCATTACTGTGCAATTTTTTTTAAATGTACTGGCTTTTCTAATACTCTGAAATATTTCCTAAAGGAAAAGGTTTCTAGAATAAATCAGCTACCCTGTGATTTTGATACAGCTAGAAGTAATACTGTACATTTAAATACAAAGGTATAACAGTCTAGTAATAGTCATCAGATCATAGTGGGTGCTTGGAAAACACAGTACTGACTTACAAACAAAAACAGAAGTACTTATTTGCCATAACAGTGGCTCCAATAATTTTTAATGAGTGATTCATAGGAAGCGGGATAACTGGTATGGTTTAGGCATCTGGGAAATGTTGAACTTTCATTAACAATGCTGTAATTTATAGGAATTTTAATAGATGCCACCAAAATAAAAGCAGTGGATGAAGCTAGAAAAATTTGTTTGCAAACTACAGAGAGCGGCATATGGTCCTCATAAACCTCGCTTTGAAATGTCAAGAGTACCTTATGAAATGAGCATAAAGAATTTAGGACTCTGTAAAGTAGGATGTGGATACAAACTAGGAAATATGATTGCATACCTGAAGGTATTATCATAATTCATAGAAGACATCAAGATCTACACATCCAAAGTTAACCAGTTGACAGTACTTCTTAATATGGTGGATTTCTTTTCAATTGAGATCCTGATAAAATGTTTAAAGGCAATCAATAAGAGATGAATTAGTTAGTAGATAGACCAACCGTTTTATAAGGATAAAATTTAGATTACTTCTAAGCAACTGTGCAGGTGATTCTGAATGTGAAAAACACCACTGCACCCCCTTGCATGACTGTGTTAAGGTAACTGAAATTGTGGCTCTGGGTCCTCTGTAGAGAGTAACTGATCTTCCCAAAAGAAAGTAAGTATCCAGAGAGGTGAGAGACCACCAAATTCCATGAGATTGTAGTATCCATAAGGATTTCCCAAATTTAGTGTCATCTCTGTCACAACCGGGATGAGGGTAGTCATAGCTACTGGTCGGAGCAGGAGCCAGGCTGAGTCAGGTATCGGGAGGCCAAAGTCCAAGATAGTCCAGAGGGCAAAATGAGAGTCAGATATCACTTGGCAAGCAGGGTCAGATTACAGAACATCAGGGTCAGGCACCATGTTACAGACAGCAATCAAGGGGCAACATCCAAGGACAAACAAGAGTCTGAAACCAGCATCTAGGGTCTATCATGAGCAGCGTCTGGAGCAGAGACAGGTAGGCAGTCTGCATTGTTGCTCAGACAGCTTCCCACCATGGATTTCTAGTTTGAATACTGTTACCAGCCAATCTGTGGGCTTCAAGGGACTGCCATACAGGTCCTGCTGAGCAGTAATTCCTGCCACACCCTGCCTCCCACAGGAGTACAGCCTCACAATGTTCTCCTGTAGGTGTCCAGCCTAAACCTCCAGTGGTGATGCAACAGCATCAGTAGCACAGAATCCCCATCATCCCAAGGTCTAGCCTTTCAAGTTCTTACAATCCCTGTTATGAATCAGAGTAGATCTGTTGATCCAATTAAAATTGCTATGGCAGCAGCTGAGAATGTTAACTATTCCACTAGATAAGAGGCCAGCAGCGAGTATGAATCCTGAGTTGGACTTCAGGCTCATGTTCATGGCGGTAAATCATTGTGACATGATTCATTTAGGTCATCTAAACAACAGAAAGTTGGATATATTTGATTCCTGTAATTACAGTATGCACCATAATAGGAAAACAAATGTGAGAAGAACAGGGCAGTTTGGTTCTTGGTAACGTTTAATTTTTTTTTCTGTCAGCGGACATTTACTTTCAGTGTTAACTGCCATTTTCTTGAGTGGACTCTTCAGGAAAGGATAGAAGATTTATTGCACTAATGGAGAGCAATATAAGGAGAGCAAAAGTGACCACCCACATTTAGATTGCACAATACTTTCCGTTATAAAAATTCTCCTGGTATTTTTAAAAGCTCTAGCTTCTCCATGATATACAGAAGGAAAATGAAATTTGACAGTAAGAAAGACCTGGCATCAGAGAGAGAGAGAGAGAGAGAGAGAGAGAGAGAGAGATTAGTGTAGCAGTACCGTATTTTTCGTCTTATAGGACGCTCCGGCCTATAAGACGCCCCCTCGTTTTTTAATAAAAAAGCCGGACAAAAAAAAAAAAAAGCGCCTCGCTCTCCCGTCCCCGCCGCGCGGGCGGGCTGCCGGGAGCGTCCCGGTTCCCCCCTCCCCGCCGCGGGCGGGCTGCTGGGAACGCTCCCGGCAGCCCGCCCGCAGCGGGGAGGGGGGAACCTCGGCAGCCCGCCCGCGGCGGGGAGGGGGGAACCGGGACGCTCCCGGCAGCCCGCCCGCGGCGGGGAGGGGGGAACCTCGGCAGCCCGCCCGCGCGGCGGGGACGGGAGAGCGAGGCGCTTTTTTTTTTTTTTTTTTTTTGCCCTATAAGACATTCGCCCTATAAGACGCACCAACTTTTTCCCCCCCGTTTTGGGGAAGAAAAAGTGCGTCTTATAGGGCAAAAAATACGGTAGTTTATGAAAAAAATTAAAAACAAAAATATTTTGGAAAAGTACATCTTAATATAAAAACACAACAAATCAAAATCCTCTATTAAATTGCCTGCCTTCCTCTGCTCTTATATTAACTACTGTGTTTAGGGTTTGATACTAAAAGGTCATTTTCACATGACTACTCCTATTGTCTTCAATTGTATAATGGGATCAGGCCCTTAGCCCTAATCCTGTGCATAAATTTACTCACATAAGTAGTCCCATTGAAATAAGTTATGCAAGTGCTTATACTTTTACAGGATCATACCCTCAGGGCCTATCTACTATATGGGCTGGGGGAGGTGGGTGTTTCCCAACCAAGTTACCCCAATTGAGTTAGCTGAACATAACTGGAAATCTCCCTTAATACTCATGTGGACACATTTTCATTCATGTTAGCTAGTTCTGTTGTTGTCTAGCCACCTATCTGGACAACGGGTAAGTTCCTTGGGATAAAGACTTTCCATATTATATGTTGTGTGCCTGGGGCACCTTTCAGCATTATAATGAATAATAAACAGCATAAAGCACCACCGCATTCATACAATTTACAAACCTCTGAATTTCCAAATGATATAACTAACATAATTCAGCACTGGAGAAAATAACATTTAGTTTTAATTCAGCAATCTGAATTAAGTGTCCTGACTGGAAATAATAAGGGGAGATATTTGTCTTTTAAACAAATTACTCTCTATCTCATTGTCAGCCCTCTTGCTATGAATGACCAGCACATCTCTTTTGCGTGTGTAGCGTAGTGTGATTCGTTCTTAACAAGTTCTAAAACAAAAATAAATTGAAGTATAACAATCTACCTGACACACATCATTTATCAGAAATTAAGAAAGTGCTACAGTACGTAGCTAGAAATGCAAAATCAGTCTGGCGAGAGCATAAGTTTAAAGCTTTAAAGCCAGTTTGAAACAGCCTTTAATTACACATGGTTCAGAGCAGAGATATGTTCAATGTTCAAAATCTAGGATTACATGCACATACCCTCAGGTCATTCACATTGACTTACTGAAGTATAATTTACACCACCTCTGAAGTTGACCCTCAATGTGTTCCCAGAGTAGGTGCTTCACTTTAAAGTAACAGAGTATAGCATCATTCCCTGTCATGTTACTTTCCAATGATTTACAATGCCTGATTTTTAGGGGTGCTGAGCATGTGGAGTTCCCATTGGTTTCAGCTAGAATTCTGGGTGCTTGGCCCTTCTGAAAAACACCCCCTAAATGAAAAAAATATAGGTTCAACTTGTTATCTGGGGAGAGGGGTGTGTGTGGTAGGAGCATGAACAAGAGAAGGACAGTTTGTGCCCCAAATACACAAGTGTAACTCCTTTTCATTTCAGAAAACACAGCACCTTCTTCCCAGGCTTTAGATCCATCTATTGGAATTAACTTAAACCCCATATTTATTAACTTCTACAAGATTTTGACACAGCAGTGTCTGCAAAACTATACAGTTGAAAGAAGTAAAGACATTTTTTCCAATCTCGCTTCAGACAGGTATTTTATGAAGATTATCTAAACCACTAATTAAAAAATAAAGCTAAATTTAATGACAAAGGAATGAAATTGGTAAAATAACTCCAGTGAGCAAATAAACCTGACCATATGTGCAACAGCAAGCTAAGAAACTAATTTTCATGGCCCTCTGCTCGATTATTGTGAGCTAGCACACTGTTGTCAGTTCTAAAGGTTAATGCAGTAATGAAAGATGACAATCTTTCCTAAATGATTACAGAATGCCCAAACAGGTATTCACAGATTAAATTAAAGGTGCTCAGACAGCCTGCAGGTGTAGAAGATTTCACCAAAAGATCTGCCATGGCCTGTGCAACGTGTTAACCGAGCCTCAACTTCCCTCAGGCATAACGTCAGATACCATCAAGATATAGAAGATTCCGGCAGAACTCTTAATACAAAATCTCTACAAAGATAGACCAGAAATATCCAGAGTACATCACCTGAGCGCAAGGCTCCTTGAACAAAACATTTCATTTTTATTTGATGTTCCCAAAAGAAGAAAATTACTTTAGGAAAGATGTTTATGCCTGTATATTGCTTTGGCCATCAAAGGTAAGGGCTTTCTTACCATCCCCCTTTAAGTTATCATGCTGTTCAATGAGATGTACTAGGCAGATAGATAAATAAACTCAAATTAATACAAGATATTGCAGTACAAGATGTTAATTCACATGACATTTCTCTCTGTGGACACCTAACTCTACACTTTACCATTCGTAAATGAGAGAGCAGGTAATCTGAATGAGCTAATGAAATAAACTATTTACAGTATTGCTCATATGCATATCCATAATTCGCCTTCAACTCTGCCAGTAATTACATAATTATAATGGGTTCTAAACCATACCTGTTTGAACAAAGCATTGAACGTCACATTCTTAGATATCAGATACACCTGCAAGATTTTCCTTAGTCTGCACTAGAGACAAGAGATTATTCAGATAATGACAATAAAAGTGATAGTTATGATAATGACTACTTCTTTCAAAAGTGAAAGAGGTGTAAGTATTAATACAATAATCCATCTGAGACTGTGTTAATAAATACTTCAAAGTCCTGGGTCAGATTTTAAAGTCACTTGCTGCTAAAACCTTTCAAAAAGCATTTCAAAAAGAAAAAAATTAGCTTCCTGATCATTTGTTTCAAGTTTTTCCTTCTCATTATTTAATGTTTAAAAAGGGAAAGAGGATATGGAACATGTAGTACCACTAGTTTCAGAAACAAAAAGAGGCATAAATCTTTCAGACCTTGTCATATTATCAGAAATTCAGAGATAACCAAACAGAAGGGTGCTGATGAAGCCAGTATTCTGCTTTATTAGATTGGCGTATGGCTTTTTCTACTGCCAGAAATAATGAAAATAGTAAATTCTAGACAGAAAGAAAACCACAGAGATAGTGTATATTGCTTGCTCACAGAAGAGATATTATAGGACTCAAGCATACTATGCCCTAGATGTTTTCACTTTCTAATTTTGTCATCCAATGCTATACCAAATGGTATTGTCTGTAGACATACTAATTCAATTCTGAGTCTCACTGAGAGTGTGGCTGTATGAAAATGTCACAGGTAGTGTTTCGTTTTTGTTTTCTATTTACTGCACTTTAAATTTTTTGAAGAATTTTACCTGGGCACAGCCAGCAGCCATTTGGTTCTCATTGTTGCTACAGCATATTATAAAGGAAGCATACATACACTCTCCAAATGCAATTTTACATTTGTAACGATTTTTCTTAGAGTTGTTTGCAAATTGGCCAAAACAACTGAATAAGGAAAATCTCATGAGGGTGCCTGTTTTTACAAGATTTTCAGATCAAAAATTCAGGTAATACTCAGAAGAGCACATGATTCGGGCGGTTGGGGGGGGGGAGAGGAAGAGGTGGAGGGAAGAAGTCATGGGAAGGGAATTGTTTATTTTAAGTAAACCTAAAAGGTTAATTTATCATGCTACTCACCCCTCTCCCTTTTTTTCTTCAGGATCAATGATCATAGGCTCAGAAATAGTTTTTACTAAGTTTAGTACATGTTAACAAACATTTACTTCCAATAACACAAGAGTCTGAATACCCTTCTGACAGAAAATATATTAAGGCTGGAGTTAAACATAAGGTGAATTCCTTTCACCTGCCAGTCAAGGGAATGGACCAGATTAGATTAAGAACATAGAACACTGTTTTCAATATGTATAACTCAAAGTCGTTATTGCTCTTTGTTGTAATTTAAAAACTTTCAGAGTCAGTTTACATGTATTTTACACAATGTATTCAGAAGCTGTACTGCAATATATTTCTAATCACTGTGGCTTTTCTGTACATGGATTATGGACAATGAAATAATCACCCCCCGGGGAAAGCCTATAATAGGTATCTTTTTACTACTAAATCAAGGTCACCAAAAAATAAGTGTCAAGCACTTCTACGCTTTTATAGTCTCAATGGTCTCCCTAATGGAGCCATTAGTGTAAACTGAGCCCAATCCTATCCCTGACTAGATTTCTTTGCAGTCCCAGCTAGCAGTGAGGTAGATATCTGGCTGTTGTTCTCCTTTGCTAGAGCAGGGTTGTTGGGTTTTTTTTAACCTTATTTTTGCCAAATAAAGGATATGGCCTATACAACCCAATAGAGAATACATACATGGAAAACAAAAGCACAGTAAATCATCAGGAATAGCATGGTGCACTGAAACTGAGTTTATTTGAGGGATTTATGAGTAAATGATTTTTTTTCTAAAACAGCACATTACTCTGCATAGCTCAGTTAATAGCATAAAGCAATTAAAGGTTTTGACCCAGTGACAGCATTAGACTGACTGAACATTAAAAGACCTTTGCTTCTACCGACATGTTCCCTTGTGCACACATACAGCATATTGTATCAAACCTCTCCACTCCCATAAATAAGCAATAGCTACTCAGAACTTATGACAGTGACAGTGACAGCAAGGATGGAACTCCTCAGATGCAACTACCCCAGAAGCACAGACATAGTTTGGTGAGCTAAAGGAAAAGCTGTGTTAGCAATATTGGAGCTAAGAAACAAAGGTGGGGTTTAGGTGACTAAGTCCCAGTTTTAGGTGCCATTGTTATTCACAAAACTCCCTCTCAGCTGCTGCCTAATGTTGTAGGCACCTCAACTCATTCAGGACCTAAATTTTTAAATTAAAATTTCCCTAAGCACCTACATTTCTGCTTGTGCACTGTTGCCTCCCACTAGGCACCTGGATCCGCACCAGGTGAAGAGAGGTGGAAGAGCACCTAACTCATCCATGGGACTTGATCCAGTAGAGGTACTCAAAGGCCACCTGCTGGATTAGGTCCCATTCAAAATTGGGCCGGAGGAGACAGTGACCAACTCAGTGGTTAGAGCACTTGCCTGGGATGTGGGAGATTCAGTTCCCACCTCTACCAGATGAGGAGAAAGCAGTAGCATAGCTGGGGGAGATTGGGGGAGCATCTGCTCCCCCTGAGTCCAGAATTCCAAATGTGGCACCTTTTCAACTGCGTGGGGGGTGGCTGGAGCAGGGCGGACCCTTGGGGGGAGGGGGGAAGCCAGAGCCAAGGCCACTGGGAGGGGGGATTGGCACGGCAGGGCCCGCTGCCTTCTCATCCCCGAGCCCTCGCTCAAAGAAGCAGGAGGCTGGGCAGGGAGACTCCAGGCTGGAGTATGCCCAGGGGTGCCTGGCCAAAGCCTCTCCCTCAGGTAGGGCTGGGCCCAGCAGGAGACACTCAGCCTCTCCAGGTGTAATGCGGCCAGGGCCCATATAATAAATTTAGTTTATTCCATGTGTGAAGTGGAGGGGTTTTTTTGTTTGTTTGTTTGGGGGGATTTTGGTGTTAAAACCTGGCTATGCCACTGGGAGAAAGGATTTGAATGGGGATCTCCCACACCTCTCAGAAGAAGTGTCCTAATCCCACTGAGCTATGGGATATTCTGACATATACCTCACCTCAATCGATCCTGCTGAAGCTGTTCCAATTTGGATTAATAATTAAACAGTCACTGCAGCTGGGCAACTGGACCCTGAGTCATTTGCCTCCCAGGAGGGTATGCTAACAACCAGACTATGGAGTTAATTTCTCTCTCTAGTCCAATGACAGTTGAATATTTATTGGTGGATTGCATTCTTAGGTACCTACCTCTCACCATTCATTGTCTAATGAGACTTTGGCAGGGCCGGCGACAGGGGGGTACTACGGGTACAGCTGTACAGGACCCCCTGACTTTAGGGGGGCCCCGGTACACAGCTGTACCCATTGTGTCCCCCCTTGTCGCCGGACCTGGAGAGTGGGGAAGGGGCGGGGAGGCAGCGCGGCTCCCTCCGGGCAAGCGAGCCTGGCCCCAGCAGGAGCTGTGAGCCCGGCCCGTGGCAGCAGCGCTGTCCGGGGGAGAGGAGGCGAGGGGGGGGGGGGAAGAAAGGGCGGCTCATGCAGCTCTCGCTGGGGGGGGGGGGGAGCGCCCGCTGGGTTGGGCTGGGGGGGCCCCCAACCGCTGTCGGCTGGGCTGGGGGGAGGGGAGCGCCGGCTGGGCTGGGCTGGGGGGGCCCCAAACTATCAAAGTAGGGGGCCCCCAAATTTCTGTCACCAGCCCTGGACTTTGGGGATGACAGAATTGTTCCATTGATTTCCTATATTAGATGTTGCAAAGCCTAAATTAGCAGGCCTCAAACTGTGGATCAGGACCCCAAAGTGCGGTCCCCATTTCAATGGGGTTCGTAGGGCTGGTGTTAGACTTGGTGAGGCCAAGAGCTGAAACCTGAGCCCCATCGACCATGGCCATAGGCCAAAGGTTTCAGCCCTGCCGTAGAAGGACTCAGGCTACAGGCCTCTCACACAGGTCTGGATCTCTTGGGCTTTGCCCCTGCTGCCTGGGGCAGTGGGGATCAGGCTTTGGCTCCCCCACCCAGGGAAGTATAGCTTGGGCAGGCTCAGGCTTTTGTCCCTTCTCCTGGTCTCATGTAGTATTTTTTGTTGTCAGAAGGGGGTTGCTGTGCAATTAGGGTAACCACACAGCAAATGTGAAAATCGGGACAGGGGGTGGGAGGTAATAGGAGCCTATGGAAGAAAAAGACCCCCAAATCAGGACATCTGGTCACCCTATGTGCAATGACATTTGAGAACCCCTGACCTAAATCCCTTTGTGTATTTGGGCCACAGAATACAGCATTTCTCATATCATGCAGGAGAGGGCAGTGGTACACAAAAACATTATAGAATGATAGACAAAAAACATCAACCACCACATCGGTCAAACTGCTCCATTTTATAGTCATTACAGGGGATGACTAAAGACTTTTTAAACTACATTAAAATTTCAAATAATTATGAAAATGGTGAAACTAATTTGTAATATAATTATATGTTACCCACAGGTAAAATTTAATTTAATTACTAGACATTGGTATCAAGCAATCACTCCGTTTCACTTTATGGCTCTCTCGCTACCCAGAAACCTCTGAGATACTGCAATTCATTCATATGCATCCTGCAGGAACAATATTATACAGTGCATGAACAGTTCACTGATTATAAGGGAGTCTGGAAAACAAAACTTCTTTTAAAAAAATTAGATAAATTGTTATGGTTGAGGCTGTTGTAGTGTGGTCCAGAGGCTACTGGTGTGGTACTTCTGCTTTCTCCTGTTGATATCACTCGGCTGCGTGCGTGTGTTCCCTCTGTGTGCTGCCCCAGCTCTGCGCAGATAGCTGACACAGCAAATCCGACGAGAACCCCCAATAACCACAGAGTTTTAGTAAGGTACAAAGGCACCTCGGCCAGGTTTATTGCGACCCTGACACCCTTTCAGTTCCCTGTAGATTCCTTAGTCTACCGGGCATACAGCTAGAGAGTGCCGCTCGGCAATGGACACAGCTCAGTGGCGGAACATGCCACTACCCCCCACGATCCAGACAAAGACATTCCAGTGACACATGCTTATATACAGGTACAGAACAAGTTACACATCACTCCTGACGTATTGAGGTGCAACCCTCTACGCAGCAAGGTACAGCCCTACTACGTATTAAGGTACAACCCCCCTATGCAGTAAGGTGCCGCCTCGCACCTCGTACATATTGGTTCGAACAAAACAACTCTATCCATCATATTACCCTTTTGCCCCTGTCATGGGAAGGGTCGGTCCGTTCTCCGTTATCTTGAGGAATGTTCTGGTTTCTACTATATCTAGGTACGGTGTTTATGCTGTAACTATGCTAACTGAGTATGTATTTCTGCAATATCGGCCCTTTCCTTGCCAAGTTCTGTGGGCCGGGCCTGCCTGTAGCTCAGAGCTGAACTTTGTTTTATACTAGCAAAGGCTTGACCATTACTTTAGTTCAGGCCTCATACTGGGCCTCCGTTAGGCCTTTAGCCTTTACTTACATTACCTTCACTTACTACAGAGGCATGTCTGTCTGTTGAATGCCTAGCACACTGCTAATGATATAGAAATAAAATAATAAGTTATCAATTGCTGTCTTCAATGTGATGTATTAAATAACCTCAAAATAAGTTCTAAATAACAGCCTTGTTCCCTGCCTCTTTTCCATTATCGTTTTGGAAATCCTTCAAGAAGACTTTAGTTTTTCAATTTTTAAAGGTGAGTCCTCCAAAATAATGCCATCCTTTTAGACCTTTATCTGCCAGTTGCAAATTATATCACACACAATTTTAAACAATATTTGAAGGTCAAACCAATAAGCCACAGATATTGTTGAGCATCTTGTAAAATTCAAACAAGACTAGGTAGAAGCCACGAGGGGGTACTTAGTAAAGCGATCAAGTACTTCTCAGTTTCACATATTTATTCAATGATTACCAGGGGCACAAAATAATCCACTTGTGCAGTAAACTGATGGGAAAGGAAAACTCCGCTGGAGATGCAATAAAATTGTCCTTGCAGAATTTCTTCATCATCTTCTTTTCAGTCTCATGGAACAGAGAGATGTTATATGGCTGCAAAACGCATTATACCTGAGGATCTTTAGAATATAGAGTATAATCAAATGGACCATGGGAGTGCAGGGCCCTGCGGCTCGCAGCGCTCGGCCTGGCACCCACCCCGGGCCGTGAGCATGGGGCTCCATGGCTCGCAGCGCTCAGCCCAGCCCCACTGGTACCACTTCCCCAGCCTGAGCTTATGGGCCGGATTAAAATGGCCGGCAGGCTGCATGTGGCCCGCAGGCCATAGTTTGCCCACCCGTGCAGTAGAGAGTGGCTACCCTTCAGGTATATATGCAAAGCAGATCCTAGATTCTGGTTCTCTCTGTGTCCATTGGGTTTGAGGTTTCAAGTTTATATTTCTTCATGTATTTTATTTATACACTGAAAAGGATGTGGGCTATAATTTGTTTAGTTTATGGCATACTCTGTGGTAATTCCCACATTTTCTCTATTTTTCACTGCCCCAACTTCTCTCCTTCCCCCCAAAAAAGTGCAGAAGATGTTTTATTGTCATAGGTATTCAGATTTCAGTAGAGAAATAGGGAAGCCACATTAAACTGAAATGTGCAATTAAAAGAAGTTCACTCATTCATTTGGTCTTGACCAAGAAAATGTTTTTGTAAAGTGTTTTCTAACTCAGGATGTGTATTTAAGAGTCTCATGTAATGTATTATATATGTTATCCATATTACTATACTTTAATTAGAAATGGCCCCTGCCATATCAAGCAGTTGTGTTTTGTATAGTGCGTTGACACTGAGCAGCCAGAGAGACTATTAAAAAAACACAGTATTTTTCCAAGTGCTAGCAACTAATAAGAGGTCTGTCAATAACCACTGTAATTTGCCTGTTAGAAGCTAAAATCACGTAGATTGGCTGAATTGGCAGGAGGAAGATTTGGGAAGAATGTTGACAGTTGATTGTTTTTGCTGGATCGGCCTTGGTACACTGGTATGTTGCATTGAACAAGCACCACCTTTAAAGAAGAACATGGTATTTCCTTATTGGCTGTGCTCGTTAATAGTGATTGTGATTTATTTAGATTGTAAACTCTTCTAGATTGTAAGAGTTCTTGATGCTCTGTTGTAGAAGTACCTCACAAAATGGGACCCCCTTCTTCATTGGCTTAGGCCCTACTGTAATAAACATGATTAATAAATACATGATAGCCTACTTTTACATTGATGAACAATACTAAGAGTATCCCAAAATAGGGTAAACAACCTGGGCTTGCTTGCATTGGTGCAGGGAGAGAGCAAGCAAGAATGTGGGAAAGTATCTTTCTAAAAAGCAGTTGAGGAATAAAGGGAGTAGGTGGGGACGTGGTGCATTTAATAGAAGTAGGGTAAGTTGGGGTGCTTTTACTTTGCATCCTCTTTACACTGTCATTTGAGAATATAGTTGAGACAGCTATAGAACGGTGACACTTCCCCTCTGATTCCATTCATTGGTTCTATGACCAAATTCCCTTTCTACTTGTACACTATTGTTAGCGTGTTGCAGGCATACATTACTTCCTGCCATATTGAGTATTTGGGGGCATACTGATCACACGCTTTGTACTGAAGTTGATGTTTCCGTACATATATTCTCATTTTCATAAACTATACTCTGCCAGCTCGGGTGGGGGTTACAAGACCAAATTGTTTGTTATATGAAACATGAAATACATGAATTAGAGAAGCAGAGACTTGAGGGAGGGGAGGAGGATGAAGGAGGAGGACAATTAATCCAACCTTTCTAGCTATATTAAAGTTACTAGTAAATACATATTTTCTAATGCAAGAATTAATTAGCAAAGGTAAAAGATTAGTTCTTAAGGAGCCACTTGTAAATGAAAATGTGCTGGAAAAATTCAGTTCACAAAGGCAAAACAAATAGGATCTGGATAACTGAGATGTTTCTCACTTTTCAACACTGAAAAGTAAGCTTATAAAGCATAGAAATAACACATTTTTCTGTACGGTCATTTCATATTTAAAGAACACATAGAAGTGTTTCTAGGCAGGCCGGGGTTTTTTGCAATAGTGTATTTATGGCCATAAAAAAACAAGTCCTGTGAAGATCAATGTATACAGCAAAGCTAAATATTTGTGAAATATCTAACACCTCTTTCCCATGTACACTGAAATTTTTCCATGGCTTTTTTTTCATCCTTTATTACCCATTATAGATTACTGTTTAATACCATAAAAGTCATTTTGTTTAGACTGAAGGAAAGTCACATTCAAATTGCACATACCCGTTGAGGGCCTCTTTTTCTATTTGCCTTAAAAACAAGTCCCCAGATGACATTCTCCTACACGTACTGGTTTTCAGCAGGATCCCTCTTACAAAGTACAATCGAGCTTGATTACTGTGGTTGAATTCTCAGATATCATGGTCACAGGCACTGTGTAAGAATCTAAATAGAATGGAGTGGTGATTGCCAATGATTCATTCTTCTGAGAGTGAAAATTTGGTTTCTTTCACTACTTGCCCTAGGAGGAAGAATACCAAAACTGACTGAGAACCTGTTGGCTTCCCCTGTATCACAAGATGTACAAATTACTGAGTTATATCGGCACTAGATCAGCAGCAAATATCCTTGTGCTTTTGGAAGATATTAGTTTCAGTTATAAATCTAGCTCTTGCAGGAACAGAGATAGTATGATATATGGATCCAGATGGTATAAGTCAACTGCTTAATGCCATGGACTTGAATGGAGTTACACTGATGTACACCAACTGAGAATCTGGTTCTGTATCTTTAAGTTGCTGAATGAGGATTGAAGAGCAGAAGTTGTTAAATATTACCATGTCTATTATTCATTGATAAATATGATCTTTTCCAGTGCCTCCGGAACTGATTAGCTAGATGAAAGTTTAAAGTTGTCATGAACCATATGTTGAAGTCCTTACTACATTTCTCTCAGACAAAGCTTCCAATGAAGACTGGTTGGGTTATGATTTGCGGTAAAAACTGAACAGATGGTTCCCACCATGTACAGAAAAAGGTGGTTAGGGAATGCCTATCCTTTGTTCTGGATCCCACCACACAGCCTCCAGTAAGTGGTGAAGGACAGGAGTAGGGAGACAATGCACAGGTGAGGTGTATAGTGTGATAGGAAACACTTAAAGCAAGGACATAAGATTGTATAAATAGGAAAAAGGCAGTCTTGCGTTCTGTGCCTTGTGTGATCAGATGTCCTGATTTTACAGGGACAGTCCCAATTTTGGGGTCTTTTTTTATATAGGCTCCTATTATATGTGACTCCATCCCAATTTTTCACACTTTCAGCTCTCAGTTGCTCTGCTTCCCACCACCAGTGAGTGAGGGGAAAGTATCGCTCTCTGAACTCAATGGCAGCGGAAAGCAGAGTGACCCGGCTGAGAGCTGGCAGAATAGAGCAGGCTGGGGAAGAGCTGCTCCGCTTCCTGTCAGTGAGTGTGGGGGGATCCCTTCCCCCAAACCTCCTCTCCTCAGTCAGGGTGAGAGAAGCGGAGTGGGCTCCTCCTGGCCCCCACTAATCCACCAGGCCACCCTGGGTCTGTGAGGCTCCCAAAAGTATCTTTGTGGGTGGGTGTTGGGGTTGGGGTTGGTCACGGGGTGTTGGGTTTTGGGGGGGTGAGGAGGGGGGTCAGGGTTGGTCGAGGGGTAAGTGAGGTGTGGGTGTCGGGTTTGTTTGTGGTGGTAGGTAGGGGTGTCGGGTTTGGTTGGGGGGGAAGTGAGGTGTGTGTGTCAGTTTGGTCTATGGGGGGTGAGGTGTGGGTGTTGGTCAGGGGGTGTTGGGGTTGGTAGGGGGGTGACGGGGTGTTGGGTTTGGGTGGGGGGGTGAAAATGTGAGTCAGGGTTGGTCGAGGGGTGAGGTGGGGGTGTCGGGTTTGGTCAGGGGGGTGAGGTGGGGGTGTCAGGTTTGCTCTCTGCCCCCTCCCCCCTCCAACAGACCCGAGCAACGCCGGGTATTTTTGCTAGTACTGAATAAAGAAACAGAATGCCACAATAACATGGCAGACCATCTCTCTCCAAATGCCTAGTAAGGGATTTTTTTTTAAGGGATTGTGCAGCAGTTGGTCAGTCTAAATGCATGATACACATTTTCTTTCAAGAAAAAGATCCAAAAAGACACAGACTAAGGTTTTGAAAAAGAAGCCCTACCCACCACACAGACATTGCAGAGACTTTCCAGTGGGCATAAGATTTCATGTGGAAACTGACTACAAACTGCTAATTGCTATTCTAGGTTCAAAAATCTTGATGAGTTACCACTTAGGATACAACATTTTCAAATAAGACTTATGAGGTTTCAGTTTTTGATTGCTTGTATACCAGGGAGAATGTTACCAAAGGTGATACATCAGTGTAAACAGGAGGAGCTTCTCATAGAAGGTTTCATATATGCAGTACTTACTACTTGACCAACAGGGTGATATGCGTATCTGTGAGTGGTAAACACCTCTAGCAAATAGATTCAGCTCTCCAGAACCCTTGATGAGAAGGAAGTTGAGGTCCACTATTCCAACCATCCTTTCCCACCCCTGCTGGCCTGACTCCCCTAGACTTCAAAAGTTCAATAACAAACCCATGATAAGAAGGACTTTCTCAGTGACAAAGGGTCAAATCTGTGGCAATACTGACTCCAGGAGATTATGTTTGGGTGAAAGATTCTCAAAAGGAGGGGACAGTGTAAAGATGTGCCAGGACACCTCAAGTCTATTTTGTTTGGGAGTCAGCAGGAGTCATCTATCAGAATCAAGAATCAGAGAGGTAGTCGTGTTAGTCTGGAATAGCAGAGGTAACAAAGTCCTGTGGCACCTTAAAGACTAACTATAAAGTTTTGAAGCATAAGCTAATACCTACTTAGCCCACGAAAGCTTATGCTTCAAAACTTTATAGTTAGTCTTTAAGGTGCCACAGGACTTTGTTACCTCTATCAGAATCAGTGTCATTTTGTGCTGTCACCAGATTTACCTCCAATACACCCTAAGACTGAACCTGTGAAAAACACTCCATCTACCCATACAGAACCACCAGCATGTCCACCAAATATTCTCCCTCAAAGGAAATATCCCACTAGAGAAAGTCAGTCTACTGCATTACTGGAGGATTACATAAGACATTGAGAATTAAAGAAAGTCAAAGGACTAGTAGCCAAATGTCTTAAAGGGGCAGAATAAATCCCTAACACAAGGCTGACAGTTCAGGTAGCATATCCTTTCATAGGTGTTAGTTGTGAATGGTTAGAGTGGCCAATAGGGGACATAGACAAGGAGCTAAGACCTTGTAAACAGGAAATAAAGTCAGTCAGTGTTGATTTCACTCCAACCACAGTGTGTTAGGTCTCTAATTTCCACAAGGATGGAAGATAGAGGAAAGGTAGATTTCTCTCTATGATGTTGGGAGGGACAATTTAATAACCATATCTTACTCTGGCCCAATGTACAAACATATGCAAAGCAACATCTGCTGAGGGACTTATTAAATTTTATCATCCTATATAATAAAAAGCCAGAGGATGTTTGTCTGAAGCCGTCATGCACAGTAGAGACGGCCTGGACAAACGGCATGCTGGTAGTTGTAGTTTGGCGGCACAAAATGGCCACCGCGCATGCGCCGCCGCGAGCCGTAGAGACGGCCCAGACAAACAGCATTAAGCACTTTGGCCCATGTACACGAGCTATTACACTAGTTATAAATAAAAGATTCAGGCTGTAGTGTATTTGTATTACCTGGTCTGCACATTTACGCATCCTAGGTCCACAGTAATTGTCCAGTAGTGGTACTATCACCTTACTATTGCAAGGTATGATCTTCATTATTAGTTTGTTTTTTCCTCCCTCTCCACACTTTAGACATTGTCTTCCATAATCCCCTATAGCTTCACTATGCTTTCCTCAAAAATATTTGAGGACAACAATCATTTACAGACTCATATACTGTAAAATGCTTATGGCACTTACCTGAAATACCCCCACCCTGAGAGCAGATATCAACTGGGAAAGGGCTAAATAGATTAAGTCAACTTACTGAAGTAGAGGACTTTCACATCACTGGTGTGAATGGGTTCCCGCTTCCTGCTCCCACAAACACTGGATGATAGGCCCTTTTTGTGAAAGGGTGCCTCTAGCAAGTATTTTTATTGTGGTTTATGCGCCAGGAACATCACGTTACAACACTCACACAAAGTCCACCTTCCTGTTTTCTCACCAGGTCTTTTATAGTGCTTGCTTTCTTCTCAGCACTATCCAGCTGGTGAGCTAATTAGCACATCAGGCTCCCAACAGGGATCCCTTCTAAACCCAAGAAAGCTACTTAACTTCCTCCTATGCCAGCCATATCCAGTGTCCTGGGTGATCTATGTGGGCAAGGTATTTGTCTTTAAAGGGCTTTATTTGTAGCTGCTAATGGCACCCTATCTCATCTGAAGGTAAGAGAGGAAGGATTAGCTCCACTGGAGAAGAATTAAGGTATCCTCAAAGGAGAGTTCAGTGTGCCAACAACCATAGCAAGAAAATTTAGGTTGAATTTTATTGTAATATTGTTTCTTTGTTAGTACCCAAAACCCTCAGAATGAGGGTGAGTTTGGACTCCAGGTAGTATGTATGCTTTATTTGGAATAATTCTGTAGGTATAAATGTCATTCCTCCTATGTGAACAACACCTGCTCACAACTATTTTGGAACACTCATGTTCATACAACATGCCCTTTATTATCCGGTGATTCACTTTATTCCTTGCTACTAGAGAAATTCTTATGTATTGGTTCAAAAAACCTCAACCCTAAGTTGAAGTGTTGGCTTCTCAAGGCTTTCTTAAGGGAACCATTCTTCAAATTAGAGAACAAATTTAACAGTAAGTTAAACTTTCTATTCCAGGCTCAAGCTAGTACTGTTTTATAAGATGCATTTTAATGATTTTTTTTCCTGTATTGTTTCACTAAAAAGCATTTCACAGATGCTGGTATGGATGCATTTTAGATTATTGATATACTGACTGGTTGGGTTGTTAATAGTTTAAAACTTGTCTTGTATTTCATTCAGGCTTCCACTTTCTGTTGACTAAATCCCTTCATGCTGTTGAAATGCTGATTAGACTTTTAAGAGATACTTTATACTTTATAGTTGCAGTCAACTGTGACTTCAAACATTATTAGTCCACTTCCTGTTTTGGATGTATCTTTATAATGGAACAATCCACTATGCTGGATGACTTTGTGTTCAGACCCAATATGCATATTATGTAGCTTACTCTAGTTCTCCTATGACCTCTGTTTAGTAAAACCACAATATTGCAAATAAATTGCATCCTCTGGAGGTATATTATCAGTTTTACAAATCTTTATTGCTACCTACTTTTTCACTTTGCAAAAGATTTAAAGGTTATTGGATAGTCATATTCTGCCTTTCATACCCTATCACATCTTTCTTGTCTCAGGTTATGAATTCTTTACAGCTAAACAATCCTTTCATTTTTTTCCACAGGATTTCAAAGTAGGCTCAGGGAACAAATTTATTTTCACTGAGGTTTTCATTAATAATAGACTCAAGACCAACATTCTGTAATAAACAAGACTGCGCAGCTATAAGTCTACACTGTGCTAACATATAAGCTACTCCCCAGTAATGTCCCTCAGGCATGTTTAGTACTAACATGTGGATTCTTCCTATATTCAAGCACAGCTTGTCTCTTGTTACAATCAAACCTTATATTATAACATGCAATATACTGGAAGAAATAAAGTGTTGAAAAAGTACTGTGTTAAATAGCTAATTGTAAAGTAGAAGGGTGACAAATTGTAAAGTCACATATACAAACTAAGGGCCAGATTCTGTAACCCTTTTTCACCTGAAATAAAACCTTACTTTTCAAATAGATTCCTGAAGTCAATAACTGTACTCAGATAGTAAGGTACTATTCAACATGAATGTGTGTGTCTGAATCTAACCAGCTAACAATAATCCAATGGAATTTTGTTTATATTTACAAATGTACGCTTTTAAACTATAATTATTTTTCTCCATCATGCCATAGTTAGGCATATGCAGCTGAGCAATAATTATATTCATTTTTTTCATGATTATTGAAGTGCCTGACTGTCAGCTTTAACAAGTGAAGTTCTTCTGTTTAAGCCAGGGGTCTCAAACATGCGGCCCGGGGGCCACATGCGGCCCGCAAAGCCCTTCCCTGCGGCCCACCAAGCTTCCTGGCGCCCCCCCCCCGGGCCCCCCCATAGCAGTTTGCAGGATGGAGGGGCCAGAAGTGGAGGCTTCTCTGCTGCCTGGCTGGGCCGCACGTGTTTCTAGCTCTGGACTTCCTATATTGCTCTTGCTTTGTTTGCCAAACAGCTGTTGGTGGTGCCTAGCGCTTTCCAGGAGAGAATGGGGAGCTGCGTGCTCAGAGGAGGAGGTGGGGCAGGGGTGGGACCTCTTGGAAGGGGTGGAGTGGGGGCAGAGCCGGGGCAGCGAGGGCAGGGTGTGTGTCAGTGGTGCGGCCCTCGGGCCAGTGCACTAGTCCTCATGCGGCCCTCATGGTCATTTGAGTTTGAGACCCCTGGTTTAAGCACAGAATAGGAACAGCTCAGACAATGAGTGCAAGCTGGCCTGTACTGCTCCTGCCCTGACACAGTTAAGCTCACACAACTCATTCATTTTCTGACTTCTCTGTTGAGATACCAACCAAGGGAACAAATTAGTTCCAACTGTGTCCGTGTCTTGATACTAACCCCACAGCCGTCTGGACTGAGATCACTGGAAAGAGCTATTGGAAGAGAACAGCTTTTACTCTCTACCAACCAGGATTGGATTTCTACTTGTAATTTAGAAACATCTAGCCCATGCTTCTATTTTCTTACCAGTTGGTGGCATTAATAGATTCCACATTCATCACTGTAGAAGCTTCTTGCATTTATTCACTTTCTGCTATCCAGTGGCACTGATCCCGTGAGCATAATTTGAGAGACACTGGGTATGCTTGCAGCTCTCATTATAAAACTGATGCACTGACATCATTGCATGAACATGTAGGATTGGAGAACCCGGTGCTACAGGATGCCCTGCCAGGTGCCAAAATCCGTGCTGACCGAAGTTGAGGGTATGGAAAACGGCTACCTTTCTAGTACAGGTTGCTTTCTCTATCTCCTGGAAATCATGGAACATACCTCGCTGTTCTCTGCACTGTCCATCTTGCTGTGATACCAACTCATCTGTGGCCAAGATCCTGCTTTCTCACCCTTCCATGACCTTAAAAGGCACCAAAGTGAGGACAGGATGGGGCGAGGTGAAACAGAGTACTGTATAACACATCTTGTGGACTATAGAACTGTGCCCCTTACTAGCCCTACCTACAAATGCTTTGAGGGGAGTTATTGGTTCTGGATGTGTTAAGATTGAGCTTGGACTAGTGCTGGAAAATAACCAATAGATCTGTTACTATTAGTATTCACTGGCCAAAACTGCAGGAGTTGCTGTACTTAGGCACACAAACACAGCCACTGGACTGCAATAGCAGGTCCAACACCACTCTTCCCCAAGCCCTGCACAGCTCTCCTGCACAGAATCCATTACCTAGGGCTTTTTGCAACAGAGAGGATTTCAACTGAAAGGTTTTGGGGGGGCTTGGGGTTGTTGTTGTTTTTTTTCCTTTTAGTGATGAATTTGAATGGAGAAATGTTCAGGTTTGCCCTTTCTTGATGATAATCCTCTTGGAAATTTGACCAGTATTCATCCTTGCCTTGGGCGGGTGACAATGTCAGTGATGACATGTGGCATCATGTCATCAAAGTTAGACAAACTTCACTCAGCACTTGACGGCTGTCTTCAGGCTTAAATCAGTATAGTTGCAGTCTGTGTACGTTCCAACTGTTTCATATTGAAAAGGTTTATCCTTTATTATCTACAGTGGGAGAAACAGTCCCTTTAAGTGTCCCAACTATTCAGGCAATCTGCCAGGTATAGCTATGACATATAATAAATATAGTGTAGTCTCTGAGAACCATTTGTTTACAATGCAGAGCAGACGTAAAAATACACCAAAAGGACTGTGACAAAACAGTAAAACAAAAGACATTTGCAGTTAAGTGTGAATTACACTGAAATTGCTTCTCCCTACAGGATGTTTCTCTCAGTCTCCCCACAACGTTTGACACTTTTCTTCAAAATAACTGCAGCCAGCCTGCTATCCCTTTCTTCCTTTCCCTCACCTATTTAACCTTCTGCTCTGTCCCCAACACCAGGTTCTTAGAGCTAAGCTTTCATCCATAAGGTTCTGTGAATATAGGACTTGATACACTTCTTGCATACAGCAGTGTAAATCCAAATGAACTACACTGAGAAGCCAATGAAGTAACTGCTCTGAGGTCATGGGTGAAAAAAAACAGTGCCACAGGTGAATCAGGGTGAAAAAGTACTGTGGAACTTGTAAGCCTGATTGCAGTGATAACCGAGAGCAGAAGGTGGATCACAGAAGGCAGCTAGACAAATGTAACTGGGGATAGCTAGATTGGAAAACCTAGGTGGAAAGATTGAACAGGGGCTGGGCTTGTCTGTGAGGAGCTGGGGTTACAGAACGAGCTTTACTTTACCCCTTTTGGTCCCTCTTCAATATAGGTCTCAAGTGATAGGCATGGCTTCCTTTCTCACAGTTCAACCACTCCTGTATTGGATCTCTGGGCTGCAGCCCGCCCGTCCTCCCCCAGTTATTAACCATGTTAATACAACAGGTCCAAATGCATTTGTCCCCTGAAAGCACTTTACTGCCAGGGAGCTGGAACTGATTAAAGTGCCTTTCCCCAAGGACTCTTGGTATTCCTTGCCATCATTTTGTTTCCTGTTGGTTTCCATCTTACAGCTCCCTTTGGTTTAACCCTATCCATTCAGGCAGGATAATAGCACAAGTACCTAGAAAGGCATATGATAGTTATAAAAACTACACAACTCCCTTACTTTCCACGGAAACATTCATTGATAATAATTGACTTAGGATTAAAAAGGAGTTAGGATCCAATTCTGCAACATGTAAACATGTGGGTAGAACTACTGAACATGAAAATTAAGCCATTACTGTGCCTAAGAATCATTAAAATACAATAATATCACTGGTTCAGACCCCCAGTTTGTATAAATCTATTGGGTATGAACTGTGTAGACACTATCAACATGCACATACCAATAGCATTCCAGCCTTTAGACTTAGTTAGCAGCTTTAAAGAGGGCTTCACTGCTATTCTGCAACCTTGGAGAAGGAAAATTTCTTCTCCAATTTTAACCAAAGAGGGCAGGATTTATGTCTCAGTGTCTGCTTTTATTAGCATAGCTTTCAGTATAAGACATTCTTATCTGAACACTGATGCCTTCACTGTTTGAAAGTAATTGACATCCTAGTAGTTAGTTGTACTAGTAGTTAGTTGTTTCTAGTTAGTTGTTTCCTAGTTAGTTAGTTGTTTCTATAGTTAGCTAAATTATATTCCCTTAAAAATAAAGTCAAAGTTCAATGGACTGATATTTTAGGATCTATTTCTCTTTAAAGACTGGCTGTGGGTACTTGATATTTTTAGGGGTTTTAAGTTTGACTGTTGAATAATTTGCAATGTTTTGAAATAAAAATAACTGCAAGTTAAAATCAAGTTGATTTTAAACAGATAGAAAATGTCATGGAAAATAGTGGAAGAAATATAAATTAGGGAACTTGCAACACCTTCTATGATACACACATTCAATTTTATGAAGAACCCTCTGCTACAAAATGGGCTCAGAAATGTGTCCAAAATTCTTGTCTGGTAATGCATGCTTCTAGACCAGGGGTCCATGCGGCCCGCAAAGCCCTTCCCTGCGGCCCACCAAGCTTCCTGGTGCCCCTCCTCCCCCCCCATAGCAGTTTGCAGGATGGAGGGGCCAGAAGTGGAGGCTTCTCTGCTGCCTGGCTGGGCCGCGCGTGTTTCTAGCTCTGGACTTCCTATATTGCTCTTGCTTTGTTTGCCAAACAGCTGTTGGTGGTGCCTAGCGCTTTCCAGGAGAGAATGGGGAGCTGCGTGCTCAGAGGAGGAGGTGGGGCAGGGGTGGGACCTCTTGGAAGGGGTGGAGTGGGGGCAGAGCCGGGGCAGCGAGGGCAGGGTGTGTGTCAGTGGTGCAGCCCTCGGGCCAGTGCACTAGTCCTCATGGTCATTTGAGTTTGAGACCCCTGTTCTAGACAATATTGAACTGATAGGGCAGGTTCATCCTCTCATTCCCCATCTACCCCTAATAGCCAATTTTCTGCCTTAAGAGACTGTCTCACAGTGTCTTCAAATTTCTTGCTTCACATCTTAATCTCAGTATAATTCAAAATAACTCCATTGAATTCAACTAAATTACTCCACTGGAAGTGAGACTGGAATTTTGCCTAATGAGTATAATTTTGCCTCACTTTTATTAGGTCACTTGAGTTCACATGATTTCTGTTGATCCCTTATAATAGGTTTCACTGGATTCTAAAATATAATACGGGCATAAATGAAAATGGAATCAAGCACACTGTATTTAACTGCATGCAAATTCTAGCTTAACATTTCAAATACTTTCCTAGTCTTCTTATATTTCACATGTCATTGTCAAAATGTAACAAAAGTTCAATCCCTTCAATGATCTAAAATTTCCATAGGGATAATTACCTTTTGCTATTTCAAGTTGTTATCAGCCAAGGAGATAGTGAGAAAAAAAAAAGGTTATTCATATCCTGGGGGTTATATTCTTAAAAGGAGCAGAAAACTGAGGGAAGATTGCTAAAGATACATTCATTTGTGCTCTGCTATCGGCAAAAGTGCAGGGTAGTTTCTAACAAATCAATGCAACCCCAAAACAAAATTAACATGTTGTCTGATGTGACAAAACTAAGCTGAACACCAGCCTTCAGGACCAGAGAGCTGGCAAAGCTAATACACAATTTAGTCTTCTACGAACAATTTGTTGTGGCACAATGTAGATGCTTCATTTTGAAGGAAAAAAATATTAAAACTCAAAATGCTTTGTAAAAAAAATTACAATTGTCTTGTTCCTTATAGTTCACTCCTCTTAATCCTACCACTGGCCTCATAACCTACTGGTAGTAGGCAGCTTGCCAACATCTCCTATTGTTACTTACCAGTTTGAACTATATAGGCTACTGGTCAAGTAGGTAGATAAAAGGCCATCAATAGCTTCAGGTTAGGTTCCTGAAGTGGAAGTGGAAACCTCAAATAGAAAGGCCATTTGGAGAGGATAGTATTGGCTTGTCTCTTTTGCCAATAGCAGAGCACAAGTTAACAAATCAGTGCTAGCCAGACCATTTATAATGTTCAAAGGTCAGAGCCCACCAACAAGCCTTGAGGAACAAAGGCATTATTGCTCTCTCACACTTCCTTTTCTTGTTCCAAACAGGCTGTGACATATCTACAACTCAAAGACAACAAAATCAGCAAACTCAGTGGGTCTCACAGGAATTATCATTCTTCACTCTCCTCAGCTCAGTCAAGTTGAATGTGAGAAGTGTGCTCTTTACAACAAATTTAGAGTCTTGCCTACTACTGTTACTCCTCCTGTACCTTGTCTGTAAGTATTCTTAGGTCAGCATTCTAATGTCTACTGGAAAAGTTTATTCAGAGAATTGAATTTGGTGAATGCCATCTTTAGGGAAGATATTTAAATTTAAAGTGAATAATTTCTATATACCTCAACCCTTCTGCACTCCCCCCCCCCCCCGGTATTTGTCACTTCTGCTTGTAGTATCACACATTATGCCTTATACTGTAAGTTCTTTTGGACAGAGACTATCTTTTTGTCTTCTTGTGAAATTTCTAGTTTTGAGTGCTATATGATTATGAATAATAATGATTTTTAATTCTTGAAAACGCTGATTAAAACTACAGCAATGAAGGATACAGAAGCAGCTGGAGGACAACAAAGAAATCTGGATGTCTGCTATCTAACAGCGGAAGAGCAAATCAGATGACAAAAATAAGGCTGGAAAACAATGTGTTCCCTCAGACTTCACTAAGTGAAATTACAGTTAAAATGAATGCTGTAGAGTGTTTTGAATATGAAAGTTCTAAATAAGTATTAATTATCATCAATAAAAAGGATAAGTACAGCTTAATAGAATAACTAATGGGGAAAGTGAGACATTACAATGCAATACTGGGATCAAGGAGGAACAAGCTATAAAAGGCCTACTTACAATGACCATATTCAAATCAGGGGACTGAATGAAATGAGCTGTAGAGTACTCAGAAGTAGTGGAATTACTGACAATGTTAAATGATGTTCCAAAGCACTGAGACATAGTAGCTATTAAGATGTGAAAAAGAGGAGACCTTTACCAGGGGATTTCACTCTGGTAGGTTGAAATTCAATACCTGATAAATTACTAGGTAGTATCTGGAATGCAGTTAATCTGGTCTCTCGGAAAGAAAAAGAACATGATAAATAGAAATTAAAAGGTGCAACTGAAAGCCAGCATGAGCCTGTGAGTGGAGCACTAGGCTGAGAATCAGTCCAGGGTTCAGAACCAGAACCTGGATTCTATTCCCAGCACTGCTAATAATCTGCTATGTGACATTGGGCAAGTCACTTCACTGCTCCTTGTCTTTGTTTCCCCTTGTCAGACTTTTCTATTTAGTTTGTGAGCTCTTTAAGGCTGTCTCTCACTATATGTTCCTACAGTGCCCAGCACAATGGACCCTGAGCATAGTTGGGAGATGGAGGCCTCACTGTAATACAAATGAATTTTATATTAAATAGACTCAATTTTTTAAAAAATACATTATGATAATTATATTGTTGAGTTTGAACTTTACCCTGGCTTTGTGGCTCTGTCTGAACTTTTAACCAAGGCTCTGACCTACAGGCAGCCCCTGAGCTCTTCCCCACCTCGGGAGCCATGTTTCCTTTGTCTTTGTCATTAGCATTTACTGTGCAACTGTAACACTGGTTTTAACTGGATTTACCCAGCATAATCTTGATTGCTTATGCATGACCATTATGACCTGTTAATCACTTTGTTTACAACTGTCTATAAATATCAATGTTTGCCTCTAATAAAGTTGCCACACTTATTCTGAAGCTTCTGAGCTAAGAATAGTGTGCACCCGTTGATCAACGAATTGGTGTCTGTGTACTTGGTCTCTGACAGCTTGCGTGCCCTATACCAACTCCGCACTTCTCAGGTGCTGGACGGTGAGTAAGGACTTGCTATTTTACCTAACAATTTGGGGGCTTGTCCTGGGATTCCTTCTGGTGCGGTACCTCTGTCCAGTAGTCGGATCACTCATATACGAATTGGCAGGCACCAAGGGAGAGTTCTCCCAGCCAATTCGATATCGAGGGGTTGTGTGCGGGACGGTAGGGTAAATGCCAGTTGGAAGGGCTCCTGTCAGACACCATGGGTCAAGGGACTAGTGTCCCTTCTGAGAGTCCATTGGGGATGGTAAATAAGTTATGGAATGAAGGAAAACTCCCAGTTCAGATGGGTATGACTAAGAGGAAGTTATACACACTGTGTGTAAAGAATTGGACTGGGTATACCACGGTACTGGCCGACCCGGAACAGAGGTGGCCTTCGTATGGTTCTTTCGAGCAGGCTGCCTTAGGAGGAGTAAGGAGCCAGATCGAAAAAGACCATCCGGGACAGTTAGGTTACTGGTTTTGTTGGGACACTGCAGCAGAGCTGTGGGAATCTTTAAAGATTATGGCAGTCAGGTATTCTCCCAAGAGTGAACCCCCTCCATGTTATTTTGATGAAGGGTGTAAACCACGGTGTGTTTTGACCCGCCAGTTGGTCCCCACTGCCCCTGCTCCCCCGCCTCCTCCGCAGGGGAACTCTCTCCCAGGCGCAGTGGGGAATCTGCAGGACTCAGGATCGGGGTCTATGCAGAAGGATAAGGAGGAAATGGAGAGGCTCACCTCGAGAGGAATGATCACTAGGCAAAAGATCAAACAGATGCACCAGGATACATACCCCTCCCCTGAGGATAGCCCTGAGACTTCTTTCACCAAACCCTCTGGGAGTGATCAAGATGTGTTTATGGAAATGCCTTTACAGGTGCACAATCAACCTTTTGTGGGCAATGATGGCCACTTACAACATACTAATATTGTAGAATATAAAGGATGGCTACAATGGGATTTAAAAGAGTGGGGACGGTTTGTCGGGGTCTTTTGGGGAAAATCCCCGAAAAATCACAGAACTTTTAGAAAGATTGTTTTCAAGTTATAATCCTACTTATACAAATGTAGGTCAGTTGTTAAGTAGAGTTTTGACCGGAGAGGAACGTAGTAGATTGTGGATGGCAGAAAGGACATGGGGGGACAGCAATGTGGTTAATACTACTTGGATGGATAGGCGGGATCAAGCCGCTGGCTGGAATCCACAAGACTGGAGTCAGGCAAGGCTGACGCAGTTGCAAACAGATCGAGAGCGATTGTTAGAAAGGCTCAAAGAAATGGCTCACTGCTCGCCTAATCAGGCTAAGTTCATGCAGATTCGGCAAGACCCTGATGAGCCACCCAGAAAGTTCTGGTCGAGGCTATTGGAGGGGGCCCGAATGTTCACTCAGATGGATCCTGAGAGAGAAGAGGACCATCCTACCCTTATTTCGTTTTTTGTGAATCAGTCACAAAAACCCCCCGTACGGGATTATTTCTTAAAGTTCCGCCCCGGCTGGGGTGGGGGGGTGAGTCAGTCACTTCAGTGTTGGACGTAGCTGATTTTGCATGGGAAAAAGAAAAGGAGAGTAGCAAAAAGAAAGAGAAAAAGGAAGAATATAAGTTGATGGCTTTAGCTTTTCGTGGCGGCGCTCGAGATAGAGGCCGTGGCCGTGGCAGGGGATTTCAGGGTGCTCGGGGGAGAGGGTCCTGGCAACTCCAGCCACCGGGAAATTGTTTTCAGTGCGGACAGCCCGGTCACTTTAAGCGTGAATGCCCCTGGGGACGCCCAGTGGGTCCGGCCGCATCCGCAAATAGTTACACCGGGGACGAGTACACCCCTGCACCACCAGCTCATCCCAGTCCCCAGGCCTGGATCAACTATGGAGAACAGCAGCAGCAGCAGCAGCCTCCTAAATGACGGTGCCCCGGGGATGAAGGCAAACAATGTGATGGTCTTATTTCCTTAATGTCTTTGGCAGGCTCCTTTCTCACTTTCTCCCCACCCCCCACCACTCCCTACCGCAGAGCCTCGTCTAACCCTTTCAGTCCAAGGTCTCCATGTCTTTTTCCTCATTGATACCGGAGCTACTTTCTCTCTCTTAAATCATGCCCCCTCTCCCTGGCTATCCTCCGAGGTTAAAACTGCGACCGGGGTGGAGGGCAACCCACAGTCTCTTGGACTCACTTTGCCTCTGAATGTTGTCTATGCTGATAAATGTTTTTCTCACCGTTTTCTTTTTTCCCAAGCTTGTCCGATCCCTTTGATGGGCCGGGATTTACTCTGTAATCTTGAGGCTACTTTAACCTGCACTCCTGAGGGGGTGGAATTATTAATGACAGTGTTAGGAGATTCGGTCCCGACCCCGGATAATAGGGAAGCCCCTCTCCCTCTCCCCCCTGACCTCACTGACTTGCCTTTGACCCTTTGGGGAATTTCTGACACTGATGTTGGCCTGCTCCTTTCGGCAGAGCCAGTAAGGATCCAAGTTAAGCCCTCCTTACCCCCTCCGTCAATCCCTCAATACCCTCTGTCGCTGGAGGCCCGGGAGGGCATCCGCCCCATTATCGAGGGATTCATTGCACAGAAGTTAGTCTGCCCTCAACGCACTCCCTGCAACACCCCTATACTGCCTGTCAAAAAGCCTCCTAAAAAGGACAGAGACCCTATTCGTTTGTGCTTTGTACAGGACCTATGGGTTGTTAATCGGTATGTGGTCCCTCTTCATGCAGTGGTTCCTGATCCAGCTACTATCATCAGCCAGATCCCCTGGGATGCTGAGCGGTTCACTGTTATTGACTTAAAATCAGCTTTTTTCAGCATTCCCGTACACCCGGACTCTCAGTATCTCTTTGGTTTCACCTGGGAGGAACAAAGTTATGTCTGGCTGGCAATGCCTTCCTCAAGGCTACAGAGACAGCCCTACGATTTTCAGCCAATGCCTCCGCCACGACCTGGAAAGCTTCACCAGCCCGCAGGGATCCACATTGGTCCTGTATGTAGATGACATCCTATCAGGTAACCGCAAAGAAGCCTCCCTCCACATCGATGGTAAGGCACTTTTATTATACCTACACACCAGAGGCCACAAGGTAGACCCTAACAAAATTCAGTGGGTCTCACAGAAGGTCTGTTATCTGGGCTTCCTGTTAACCCCAGAGGGATGACAAATGGACCCAGTTCGCATAAAGACTATCCAGAACTGCCCTCTGCCAACCACCAAGAAACAACTCCAAGGTTTCTTAGGGTTAATTGGCTTCTGTCGCCCCTTGTTGCCGTCCTGCGGGGAGTTAAGCAAACCGCTCCACCGACTCACTGCTAACCTTCCTCCTGACCCTTTGCAGTGGTCCCAGGACACGATCCAAGCATTCCAGTTACTCAAAGATAGTGTGGCCTCCTCCATGTCTCTCCGCCCCCCCCCAATACAGCAAACCTTTTCACCTCTTTGTCCACGAGAGGGGTGGAATTGCTAGTGGTGTCCTCACCCAGCTGAGCGGGCCCCATCATTTCCCGCTCGCTTTTTACTCTCAGCAGATCGACCCCGTGGCAGAGGGAACCCCATCCTGCACCCGGACTCTGGCAGCAGCTGCCCTGCTGATCACAAAGGCCAAGAGCCTGACCCTGGGTCATTTTACCACGGTTTGGACCTCCCATGCCTTATCAGCCCTTCTGCGCAGGGGCACAACCCAAGTGTTTTCGGCCCATCCTCAGCAACAGCTAGAGGCCGAACTCTTGGAAGACACTAACCTGATTTTTGAAAGGTGCGGGCCCCTTAATCCAGGTACCTTGCTTCCTGACCTGCCAGTCCTCCAGGATCAGCACGACTGTGTGGAAGTGGTTTATAGCGTCTTACAGGTAAGGGACAACCTGTTCAACGTACCACTGGACAACCCTGATTGCATCCTCTTCTCGGACAGAAGCTCCTTCTATGTTGATGGCAAGCGTTTCACTGGTTACGCAGTCACCTCTGAATGGGAAATTCAAGAGGCCGCCTCGCTGCCAGGCAACTGGGGAGCCCAAGCCACCAAACTCTATGCTCTGGCCAGAGCATGCCAGTTGGCCACCAGTAAGACTGTTACCATTTTTACTGATAGCAAGTATGCTTTTGGAGTTGTGCATTGTCACATCCATCTCTGGAAGTTTTGAGGTTTCCAGACAGCTGCCGGTAAACCCATTCAGCACCTCCCCCTCGTCCTCAAGCTTTTGGACGACCTCCAGGAGCCCTCGGTCCTAGCTGTAGTTCACTGCCGGGCCCATACTAAAGATGATACCCCCATCACCCGTGGAAATGCCCTGGCCGACGCCTCCGCCAAGACGGCTGCCGTCTTACCCTTAGCCATGCCCACCTTGGCTATTGCAGCCTCCTCCTTTACTCCACTGCACCCCGTATCTGTACCCGCCGCTGAACTACAGTCATGGGAGAGCCTCGGGGCCACTCTGGTCAAAGGGACCTGGCTTATGCCGGATGGCCGACCCTGCCTGCCTCGCTCCACATACCCCGTGGCAGTTCGCTGGCACCATGATAAAGGGGGTCACTACGGCACACACGCCCTTGTGGACACCATCGCTCATTACCTAACAATATCATTTAAATGGCAAAAACAACATGTACATTTAATACAAAATTCATAATTTAGTAAATTTTTTTTGCTAAAGGCATTTGCTGCATTCAGCACTTCGATGCTTAACTAATTTAGATGCCTAAGTCTCATTTTCAAAAGAGAATTAGGTGTATGCTTAAACACAGTCAACTGTCAAAGAGATTTTAGCTCCTAAATGTGTAAATTCTTCTTTGAAAATGAGTTCTAGGCATGTAAATCAGTCAGATGTTGCAACCCTGAACACAGCGATGCTTAAATGCTTTTTAAAATCTGGGCCCAGATCCTTAGCCCTGTGCAATTCCCAAGTAACTGAACTCTCTCCTATAGGGAGAAAGGGGTAAGAAATTCCACAAACACACACTCTTCCTGCTAGACCATTCCAGGGCTGTGACTTCATGCGCAGGTCTGCAACAAACCTCATAGGTGGGAGGGAAAATTGCTGGTGGATCCCTGTAATCAATTAGCTATAGTGGCCTCTCTTCTCTCTCTCTCTCTCTCTCTCTAGTGTACCACCATGACTTGCCTGAAAGATCAGTATTGCCAATAGGTTATTGCTCTGTGATTGGAAAGTAGCAGTTGCCATTGTGATGTCATTAATGTAGGTTCACTTCTGCTTAAAGCAGCATTAATACCCATTCAGATATCCCCTTAGATTATCAGAGGACGTAGATAATGATAGGAAGAGAAGCTGCACTCCTCCTGCTCCCAAAAAACAGCTGCAGCACATGGAGTTCCAGAGAAAGAGCCTCTGGGGAGTCTCAAGATGGCCGTAGCATGCTGAAATCTCCCTCTGTACCCTCACAAATTTTGCTTTCTTTTGCTGCATGCCAGTTGCAGAAGAGAGAATATTGCTCTACGTCAACTCGGAAGTAACAGAGTCCAGCCTGCCTTGTTATAAAGATATTATATCACATGATAACAGCCATCAGTTTTGTTCTGATGATGTACAGTGTGTCCAAAAATGTTGTATGTCTTAATTATCACACAACCTGTCATGTTTGTTATCAATATATAGTATGCTATATTAAATATGCCACACGTGATCTTTTTAAAGAATGCACTGCACATTAGTTTGCACCTAATTACAAACCTTTTCTTTTGCAAGTGTGAACCTGAAGGATTAGTTCATATTACAGATAAAATACAGATGCTGTTGCAAATATTTTATATAGAATGTGGCCACACTATCTTCCCAGCCAGCAGGCTGGATTGGTGTTTCATGACAAGCAGTGAGTAGTATACATATTTGTGCCAGGCTGATCTATGGATCTGTTTAAAAAAAGCAACTCCTTACTATCAGGGCTGTTCTCCTTCCTTCTCTTGAACTTCTCCAGATGAGCTGTAGCAGATTTGAATGTGTTTTTTTCTCTTTAACTACTTTTTTTTTAATTAAAGATCAACTTTGCTTTGGCTACTTTATGTAGCAGAAAGCTTGCTGTAAATAGGTTTCACGTAATACCCATAGTAACCTGAGGAGCATCTCCGAGTACTAAGAAGCACATTATTAAAATCCCAAATAAATTGGGACATATAGCATGTCACTAAAGGCAATCCAACACAGAGTTCAAAAAAATATATATTACTCTTGGCATCCCGCACCAATACTGGTAATGCAGGAAGAAGTTCCATGAAGAGAAAGAACATTATCAGTTCTATTCAGCACAAGATTGAGACGGATGTACTGTACTTCCCAATCAAAAACTGAATGCCAGTTTCATAAAACAAATCAGCCTAAATATAAATAGCAGCTGTTTATCTTTTCACTTAGTTCACAACATGGCAAATGAAAATAGTGTTCCCAGCTGTCAGTGCAGGATAAGCTCCCCTACTGGACATTCACCAGCTGTCTGTGTTTGAACCCACTTGCTTGGCCTTTGTGCTTTTAGGGTCCCCTGGGTCTTTGCCCATCCACTGTCTCTGACTCTGGCCCCTTTGGCACACTTACTGGGAATAGAATGTCTGTCTTTGTTCCCACTTCAGGAAGTGGGACCTTGTGGCCCAGCTACCCTATACCCCAAGACTGGTGCTAGATTTCCCCTCCCAAGCCTCCCAGTTGCTCTAAGCACATCCTTTCCCTGGGTTTCATCCTTGTTGGCCTTCTGGTTTAGTTTACTTCTTCAGGAACAAATAATAAGTGGAGAAAATAGACACAGACCTCTGATAAAGTGGGTTTTAGCCCACAAAAGCTTATGCCCAAATAAATTAGTTAGTCTCTAAGATGCCACAAGGACTCCTCATTGTTTTTGCTGATACAGACTAATACGGCTACCACTCTAGACTCGCAGAAGTGTTCCTAAATCAATCTGTCATTAGACAGCACACAAGATCTACAGATTTAGATAAAACATATCTGTACACCACTCTTAGCCTCAGTTTCCGCATCATTCTTAAGCATTCTTTGGTGTATTGGTCAATGTCCTTTCAGGGTTCCAAGTCCCCTCTTCTTGACCACACACTCCTCTAGCTCCAGGATTTTCCTCTGAATCATGGAGTTTCCTCCCTCTGATCACTACAGTCTGCTTCCTTCAACCACAGCTGATCAGAAAACCCAAAAGATATTCCCTCCTGAAAGCCATTCCTTTGTTCCTCTCTGACGCTCTCCCTCAACCTCTCAGCCTTTGTGTTTTTAAAACCCTGCTTTCATACCTCTGTTTTTCTCAGGATTTTTCACTCATTAAAATCTTAGCTCTTTGCAGACAAGCTGGAAAAAAATTGGCTTCACCTAGTATACATTGTTCTCTTTGGGAAAGAGCTATTCAGGCATTTATGGTCTTTAACAACCATCCTGTTCAGACGCAGACATTCAGGCAGCCCTCCCTCAAGAAGTATGAGAGCTAGAATAAAGATAATCATAATGGTTTAAACATACAGAGATCAAAATCTTAGAAAGTATTCATAGATTGTATATAGATTCCCCAAATCATTACACCAACTCTTGCAGTTTTATTTTGAGTCTTATGGTATTGTGTGTTTTTCTTAAAGCCCAAGCTCCTAAAGCCAATGGTATTTCTTGAAAAATTCAGCTTTCATTTAAAACAAAATCTAGCTCTTATGGTTATGGCAAAAAAAATAAAAAATATAACCCAACCGCATGATACAGACTTCAAAATCAGCAGGCAAACAAGAATTTACATTTTTTAAAAATTAAAAACAAAAACCCTCATTATTCTAAGACAATTTCTTGATTTTTAATACTGTGAAAATGAAAGGGCTACATCTTCAAAACTGCTTGCATAATTTTGCATGACACTACTGCTTTAGGTGCACAAATAACCCAAAGAAAATTAGAAGGTCAGGCACTCTGAGACCTATATAGTACCTATGTGAACTGTAAATCTTAACTATTACATGAATGTTGAGTTTTGTGCTTACCTAAATCCAGCCTGTTCAACTAATGCAAGCACTTTTGAATTTGCAGTTTCAAAGTTATGGCTTGAAATTGTTTCAATGAATTGGGATTTTTTTTTTAAATGGTATCGCATTTTTAAGTCAAAGAACTAGTTGGACTGTGTTTGACAAACTGGGCCCAGACTGCAGCCTATAGGTATAAGTATTTGCTGAGTGAGGCATAGGCATAAATTAAGGGTATAAAACAATCAGCCTACCTCTTGTAATACAACAGAATCAGTAGTTGGCACAAAGTTTTGAGGCCTGTGAACTTTGGCCCAACAGTCACCCTGAGGTTTGGGGAACTGGAAGAGGTGTGTTTAAGGGTGAAGTTTATATCAGGTAATCACAAGAACATTGAACTGATGCTGGGCTTGGGCATTTTAGGATGGGATCAAATGGGATCTTGTTTTAGCAACAAATTGACATATATGGTAATAAGTGGAGACCATTAATTTGTTAACCTATAGGATAAGGAAACCCCAAAATTAGTAGGATGAGGAAATACAAATAAGAAAGAGAACCCCCTACTGACTATGCATTAGGTATAGTAGCATCCGTGTTATTAAAGTTGTATCCCAGCCTGCATACTTGAGGAGGGAGAGATGTAGCCCGTAGAAGGTACCACAATGATGACCACTGACGATGGTGAAGAGAATGACTAATCTTTCAGTTTGTTCTGCAAGGGAGGGTGATGTTCAGATGTATGTCCTGTATTCTCTCTTTCTACATTGCTAGGTTAGAGTGTTGGTGACTTTGTGAATTGAATCAGTAGAACTATTACAGATACAGAAGGGTTCCCAAATGTGAGTGTTGCACATCAGGGTTTCCCACTGAACAGTAATTTTAATAATACTGGGCCTGATTTTGGGACAAGGACCTATCAGAGTAACTGGGAATTCTTAAGTAATCTATATAATTAATAGACAAGCCATAGAACAGGCAACAGGACTATGCGCTCAAAAGATTCCATAGGGAAAAATTGCAGTGGTAGAGTTAAGATGGCCCTGGTATATTTTTCCATCTCTAATATTCTTTGATTTCGTTGTTCCAAATGTGTTTAATATTTGACACCAATAATCTGAGAAGCACAACACAATTAGGACTAGATGATTATCACTAAACAAGACAAGCGGTAGGTCAGAATATCAGGTCCAGCTAGGCAGTGCTTTAGATAACAACAGTACATAATATTCTTTTTAAATACAGATATGTTTCCTTATTAGAATGTTTCCTTATTATTCCTGTACATTTTCTGATAGTTTTGGTGGGATTGGGCCAGTACTGTTTTCTAAGTTACCAGACATGGAGACCATTTTCTTTCATTTTACAATGATTTCATTGTGATTGTTATAGGCCATCACTTACAAGAAAACATATCTGGTCATTTTTGCTGCTGGCTCACAAATTACATGAATAGGCATAGTCGGTTATGAAGGTGAGGAGGATGGAGACCTAAATGAAACATAACATACATTACTAAAACTGGATTTTGTGTTTGTGTATGTATGCTTCCATTTCACCATGGGGAAAAACATTCTCTCTCACAATGACTTTATGAAAGTTAAAAGGAAGTGTAACAAATAGCAATCTATCTATAGTGCCGCAAGGTAGTAGCAGCTGCTACATAAATTGGCCATTTCAGGAAATATTTTCATTTTTTAGAAGTGCCTTTTGTTCATCTAAATAGGAAAACTCTGTCTTCCAACTTCCACTTTTATATCTGTGGCTTTTCTTTTAAGCTCATCTGTATTGTAACCAGGACATTGCTGGTCGTTGGAATAGAGCAAGAAGTGTGATGAGAGGCAGAGGGTATTAGCTGCTGCATCTCTGCTAATAAAACAACCTCGTACCTGCATTTTCCAGGATTTCCATTCTCTCCATCATAATACCAAAGTACCTATTTAAGGTGAGCGAGGCCCTGCTTCTCAGCTGTGCAATGGATGCTTTGTGCCACTCTGCCAGTGCAAAGCAGCCCTCTCCTCCCCCGGTTTTCTCCACTGGCAAGCCTCAGAGCCACTCCATGGTGGGCAGGGGCTGGAGAGCCCTCCACCATCACTGCATGGCTGCTCTGCTTTTCCCCATCTATGCAGGCTCACTCAAGAACTTAAATGGTGTTGAGGACCTCCAGAGAGCCCTCTACTCTGGGTGAATTACACCCTATGGGCCTGATTTCAACTATACTTACTTCAGTTTTCCAGGGCATAACTCTCCTGACTTCATTGGAGGCACCCCTTGTTTATACTGGTATAAGTCAGAAAGAATTAGATCTTTTATATTTTAAATCTATTTCTAATACCAATAATTAACAATATTGCATAAGACATGTTGTAAATATATTATAATCACATGTTGTCCCAATAAGAACGGGAATGAGCTCTGAAAGCATTTCTATCATTAAAACTGTTAGAAACCATAATATAATGGCATGATTTTTTAAATGTGCTACTGACAAACTCTCACACTGACCAAGAAGTTCTTGGCAGACAGCCTCCACAGGAGAGCATGTAATGTATAACTCCTACTCAGAATTCACAGGTCATATATCTAAATTACAGATATATCCAGAATTCCTCTGAGTTCTGTCTAGCATGTCAAGCAAAGATTAGCCCACACATGTTAGGTCTGCAAGAGAAGTTTCCCAGTGTTCCAACACTCCTTTTAAAATCTTTGTCAGGTCTTGCTTAGCAAGGTTCTGTCAAACTCCACTGATGAAATTCAGTGAGGATATAGATACACAAGTACAATCAGGCGGCTAACAACCTGCCAAGTCCAAATATTTGACACAAGGTGGGCCAAAGATCCAGAACACAGGAACCAAGAAAATTAGCTCGGGGGGGGGGGGGGAAATCTGATCCTAATCCAAGTAAATTGAAAAACTCATATTAATTTCAATATTAATTTTGAATCAGACCTTTTTTGCAGGAAGTGTAATATGTGATATTAGTTTCCTTAGGGAAAAAATATTTTTTCATTGCTTAATTCTGCTTCCACAGATTAAATATTGCCCTTTCCAAGGTTTTCTGACCTTGAGTCGAGTCCTGTCACTTCAACTCAAACAAGCATTTCCTTTATCTCTTCACAGTTCAGATGTTCTTTTCTGTGTGTTCAGCAGTAACTCTCTCGTTTTTCTATATACTCTCACTGCAATTAATAATAATTATTTCATCAAATAATTGCCACAATATATCATTACTTGGCCAATTTTTGTGAGAACTATAGTAAGGACCAAAACCTAATTTTGTAGGCTGCTCTCTACCATTATTACTGTATAAGGCTTTCTGTTACAATATATAAAATCTTTCATTGAATGACACCACACACAGATCTTGCCTGCTAGCTACATGTAATTGGTAATAGGATTAATAATACCAGTTCATTCACCTTCCAGAGTGATGATACTAGGGGCTCAATCCTGCATTCCTAACTCCAGTAATCTTTAATGGGAGTTTTTCCCTTCTACAATGGAATCAAGCACAAGAAGTGTGTTTTAATAGTTTTTCCTCTTTTCTGCTTTACTCACCTGACTATTCTATTGCATTTTTTAAAATTCTCCCAGGTTTTCTCTTTTCTTTTTACTCTATAAACATCTCCCCCTCACTCACACTCTGCCCTAAGCAACCAAAAGAATTTTATTAATTCTGCTTTCATGACTTCAAGAATTTGCTGAAACCATCTCAGTCTGAGACATATAAAAACACAAAGTACTGTGATTTACAGAGCAGGGGGGAATTTTCATTGTGATTGCAGTTCACACTATGCAAGGCTTTGTACCTTTGCATGGGCTATCTATAATTTCATGTCCACTTATTTTTCCCTGTCACCTTCCCCACTCCCTGAACGGTGGGTGGAAAGTTGACATGAACAGTGAGAAATGAATGGAAACAAAATGCTCCCACCCACAATGTACCAAACAGCACAGCTAAGGCAGTCATAATTTGAGGTAGGCAGGAAACTGTTTTCCTGTACTGCAAAAATTTGAGACTATGAAAAAATTTCCTTCCCCAAATTGGGATGAAAGTCAAAATCTCAACCACTAACAGAAAATCCGAAAAACAATTCAGTTGGAGGAAAACATTTTCATTTTGATCAAACTGAAACATTGTTTCAATTTCACCATTTTTAATTAAGTATAATTAGCTTAAATTTCAAAATACAGTTGTATCAAATCTGAGAACAGGAATTTTTCATTTAAAAAATGTCAAAATGAAACGTTTCTTCAGTTAAAAAAATACCAATATTTATTTTCAATTTAAAAATTCATCAAAACTGACCCTTTCCTGCAAAAAGTTTTGTTTTTAAGGAATTAACATTTCTGACAACAAACATTTTTTAAAAAAATTCCCAACTAGCTCAAGGCATAACTTGCTGTGGGAAGAGATCAGCGGAAGATCACCACCACTTGAAATAAGGGGAAGGTAAGGGGAAGCTTGTCCTTTGGCTGGGTCTTTGCAATATAATGCCTTCCAGGCCTGCTTGAGTGGTGGTGCATTTTACACCATTTTTACTCAAGGATGTGCACAGAGGCCCAAACAAGTCTCTAGGGTTTATTTGTAGGGTTTGTTTATTTGATTGATTGATTTTTGGAGGGGTCCAAATGCATGCTCTTGCTTCCTCCTTTTCAAGGTGTTCTTCCCTCAAAAGGAGAAATTATAGTCATTTGCCATTTGAAATGCAGCCCAAGCAGCAAAGCTTGTGAATGTTTAGCTCCAGAGATTTGGTGTGACCCACTGTAAATAGAGTGACAGTTGCAAAACTCAGATGTAGATCTGAATTTTTCCAGAGTTCAAGGTATTTGGCTTCTGAGTTATGGTTAAGAGCCACCAGTACTACTCAGAGCCACCAGTACTACTCATATCTGTGCTGGATGAAACATTGCCAGGGCTATAAATGGATATTTCCCTTCTAATAAAGAGGCTAGAAGAATATATAGTAGGGTAGTGCTAATGTTATGATACTTGAAGGAGTGTTCCAGATACCACAGTGCAGTAGAATATTATTTTTGGATGGAAATACCTGCCCAGAGTTTAAAGCAGTGTCTTCTGCTGGATTTTGGTGGGTTTGAGGAAATCTATACCTAAAGAAAACAATGTAATCTGATGCAGATTTCCTGCAAAATATCTCAGTGCAAGACACAACAGCTAATCAATCTCCACTTGCAAACTACACATTGTGCTTTGGCACAATATCCATGAATGCCGATTGCCTGTTCATCTGACTTTGTGTGATGGCATTAGAGAGCTAGATCCTATCCTTTCTCAGCAGAAACTCTGCTAGAATTCACTGGGATTTCAAATGTTTTGAAATTTTGCCTGAACAAGGGTGTCAGGGTCTTGCAGTTTTTATTGTCCTTCTTTAATTGTGGGACATTGAGTTGGTATGAATGTAAAGAAAAGGGATGGGGATGAGGAAAAATGGAATCTATTAATCCAGTTCCTTCTAGGCAAACAGATTTAAGCCATTTCCTATTTTAAAACTGAGTTATGAATGAAAAGATGGTGGTAAATTTGACAACACGAACAGTATTGCTTGAGGGCAATATAAATTGATCCTTCGTGCTTTCTTATATTTTAATTTCATTAGTAACTCAAATCTATATATATAAAAGTCAAATGGTGTATGCGTGCATGTATGCGTGCATGCGTGTATGTATGCTGCCTTACTCCTTCCACACCGTTTGAGCTAGAGACTTGAAATTTGGTACAGTTATAGGCTTTAGGGTCCTAATCAGGGTAAGAGTCGAAAAATTTTCAAATCTCACCTCTGACGCCCCCCAGGGGTGAAATTCTTTAAAGCCCATTCATATCAGCTGGGCAGCAGGTTAACACCTGCTGTTCTCTGTGACATAGTTATGATGTCATAATACCCCCCTCCAACAGACCCCACACTCGCTCAGCTCTCTCTCCCCTCCCCCCTCCAACGGACCCCGCACTCGCTCAGCTCCCTCCCCCCTCCACACCACTACAACAGCCCCCCAACTCGCTCAGCTCTCTACCCCTACCACCACCACCCACATCTACATGCAAGAGAATGAAATTAATTAGACAAAATGAGACTTCTGAACAAAATTTGTATTAATAAAAAACATTGTAGTCTTTTTACATTCCAGTTTCCAATTAGAAATACCCCGAGTAACGCCGGGTATTTTTGCTAGTTGCTTATAAAATAGAAAATGCAATAAATGGATGATGTTGCAGCTTTAAATAAATATTCTACCTAAATATTGAATGTGTCCTCCAATTTTCAAGTTAAAATCATGAGCTCCAAATTTGGGCCTAATTCTGCCTACTATACATTTCACTGGAATTGTGGGTAATATCTGGGGGCAGAAGTGAGTCAGTTAAAAGAAAAGTGAATTTTGTTGGAGTTAATTCATCAACGACTGGATTGTATTAGTAAAAATCACTACTTGTTAATTCATCACCAAAAAGGAGGAGGGCAAGAAGTTAATCCTTGGTGAACTATCTATATATACAGCATTCCCTCCTCCCCCCAAGTCCCTCTCATTCAGTGTCAAAACTCTTTTCTTTACTGAGGCAATATCACAAATGCAATTCAATTCTGTAAAAACAAGGTGTTCAATGAAAGAGATAAGACAGTCATCTCCAGCCACTAAAAGCTAACACAGTTTGGGAGAAAATACAGTATACAGTCAATGGAACTACTCAGGTCAGCCCAGGCTAAAGAACTTTGTTGAATTGGGACCTTACACAAATTCAGTCTAAAATAACGTAAGTTAGACTTTCAACCATAGCCATCAGACTTAGCCTCATGCTTCTTTAGAATCAAACAGACTCTATTAGACTCCCCTAACTCAAGCCCATTTACCCATGTGTTATTTACATTACTTACATGCCTTTATCCACCATCTCTGCATACAGTGAATCACTACAGGAAACAGAGCTTTGAATCCCTTTCAACATATCATTAGGTTTCTGTAGACCAGTTTTAGTATCTTAAAGTCTTGTGTTGTAGCCTACCACAGTGCATCTTAATACTTAGTACTCACACACAGGACCAAGTATTGGCTTGCGATAGGAACCTTTTTAGATGTAGTGCCATTACATGAAGCATAAATTACAGCTACCTCAGAGATATTTTGCTATAATGTAATTTAAGCACCTGTGGTGTTTATGACACTCCTATCTAAAATGGTTGCCACCGTCGTTAGTTATGCTATAACCAAACATGCCTGAAATCACTGGTCTCTCACTTCTTCTTCATTGAGAATATGCGCATTCTTTTCATATTGATCATAAAACCACATGCTGTGTTTGAGCTTAATATTCTTGGTTACCCAATTTACTAGAAGAAAATTCACATTCAAATTACTGAAATCCCCAAATTGGCTTGGCTTCATCAGGTCTTTAACAACAGGAGAAATGTGAACACTGAACTAAAACAGAAATCATATTTTATGAAGAAGTAGGGGGTTGAATTTTTCATTTGGAACAAAAGCTTTAATAGTTGTTGTTTTTTTTTAATGGGGAGGGCGAAAGATGAGTCATATGTAGCTGGTCTAAATTGGTGTACCTCCACTGAGCTCTATGGGTAGCTCTATGGGAGCTACACCATTTCACACCAGCTGTGGATATGGCTCACAGACCCTTCTAAGTTAGCTTGAGAAATGGAAGTTGGAGTAAAAGTCACTCAACATTTAAGTTGGCCAAGAATAGTAACTCAAATGCAGCATGTGTTCTTTCAGTGATGGTCTGCTTTTAACTTTAACCCAATTTTCTATCTGGTTTGACTGATACACACAGAGATCAAATAACTTGCTGGAGATCACGGAGCGAATGAGTAGCTTCCATTCCTGTTCTCAGATTGTTAGACTGCAATGTTTTCCAATCTCTTTCTTTGCCTTATGAGAATAGATGTGCCCTAATGCGATCTAGACTGTACTTCAATCCCATCATTTAAGATTCATCTAGTGAAGGAATTAAATACTGCACTGCTCCAGTTACAAAGCAGCTTCAGGCCTCCACATGGGGGACACCATTCCTGACCCTGTCGCTGCAATTTGTCAATTGCTCATGGTATTCATTATCTTAGACACCCACAGGGGACAGTCCTAAAGAGGTCTCATGATGTACTACAGAGTGGCAACATCATTCTGTCAATTGCTGGTTATAATGGACCTGTGAGCCCTTCATATAAGATTACAATTGAAGCATGAACAAGAACATTCTTCCTAAATGGGAACTGGTTCAAGACAGGAAGCTTTTTTTTTTCTTTTAAACTTTGGCAGAAAAGCCTGCTGGGCCTGTACTAAACCTGTAGAAAAATTATGCTTTGCTGGAGTAAAGAATGTTTATTAGGATCAGATGGGTTTGAGAATCCATATAGTGAAGTTTTGGATCCCCAGCATGATCTACAGTCCTCAGAGGTTCTGTTAATGACTCTTTAAATAATTTTAGAAATGTTTCTGTGAAAATTTGAGTTATTTTTTAATTGCATCAACAGTCTTGTTTTTGTGTTAAAGCAATGTTCCAATAATAGAACACTTAGCATTGGGGGGGGAATATCAGAAAATAATTGCAAAATCATAAAAAATTTATAACTGAAAAAAAAGTTTGTGATCTTGCTTACAACCAATTTTTTTTAAAAGCAACCAAAAAGTTAATTCCTAAAATCATCTTCACCATATATTTGTAAGGAATGAGTTTATTTTGATTGCTGTAATTTTTATTTTAAGTGCATTTTGCATAATTACTTATGCCTTTATGGAAAACCTAATGAGGAAAATTATAGACAAAACAGAAAATGCACTAACTATGTAAATGAAATTAATTCCAGCTAATTAATCAATCATTTCTAGACAATAAATTTACATAAATAAATCAGACTAGGATTTCCCCTTGACTAATATTTCCTGTTGAGTTTTTAGGAGTAATAAGAAAACTGATAAAATTTAAAATAAAAGTTTTTAAAAATATACTCTGTATTGCTCATGAGGTTGAAAATCATTATATGACTACAACATATCTAGGCAAATAAGAAAGATAAAGAGTAGCTGCATTTGTGAACAGAGATATAAAAATCTATTACAACATTCTTTGAAAGACACTGTATAGAATGCTGAAAGTGCAAAAAATATTCTTTTTGTTCTTGTTAAATTTAAAAAACTAAAATTTAGGCCCTGATTCAAGAAATCACTTAAACCCACATTGGTGTTGCTATTTAGAATAACATGTAAGCACATGCCAAAAGGTAGACTTGTCCATAACTGCTTTCATGACTCAGAAAGCTTTCTTAAATGGAGGCCAATGTCAATATTAGTGGGAGAAATTACAATGTGAAATATGGGGTATTTCTAGATATTAAAGTTGCTCCCACAAAGATTTAAAAAACCTGCCACACTGCTTTTCCTGGAGGCCAAATTCTTGTCCACTCACACTCATTGATACAGAGAAAATCAGACTTCTGTCTTGCACCCTCACAGCTCCACTTTTAATTTTTGAAAGAGGACAGTGGGAAAGCACCTTTATGATTGTCAAATCTTTCCTCCTCCATATCCATTGCTCTATTCCCTAAAACTAAGGAATGATTTCAGAGCGGTATTGGGCATGCATAGAGGCATTAAAGTAATTGCAAGATGACAATGTCTCATGTAAGTTTTATTCTTGTATTCTACTTGATCTTCTTTTACGGGATATATATGTACTAATTGTTATGAATTAATTAGTGTTTAGCACATGGCAATAAGAAGCAAAGTAGAGGAAAAGTTTGAAGCAATAGTTCCTACAACTTCAAGACAATTGAATTTTTTAGGTAATTAGATTCACTCATAGAATTACAAAGAGGCATTTCATACCTGCCAGATTATGGTAAAAGGTATCTTTTGCTACTTTTTCCTAATTATAGCTCTGAAAATGCTTTGTAAAAATGCTTTAAAAAAAAATCCCTGTCTGCAAAGAGAGTTTCTGGGCCTGATCCATCTCCCAGTGGAGCCACAGAAAAACTGGAGGTTTTTTAATTGTGGGCAGAAGCTGGCCCACTCCTACTTGCCTTATAAAATTACACAAAAGCAATTACATAAATTCATTACATATTTATTTATGAAGCATCTTTGACTGAAAGATCATAAATTTCTTTGCAATAATTTAATGCACAACCTAAAATGGAAATTAAACATACACAAACAATCCTTTATTAAAAGCACATTTCAAAGGAAGATATTCAGACTAGTAATGGGTGAAAATAAAAAGGGTCATAGGTTAAGCACCCAAAGTTCTGCGGGCTAGAATTTCAGGTGCTTTATATCGATATACCTCTATTGAAGCCAATGGAGCTACACTGAATAACGAGGGTCACAGGAGCCAGGGGGGCACTAGCACCCCTGCAATGGAAATATTGGGTGGGCTCTTCTCCAATGTAAACTCCTGCACACTGACACTCATTTGCTTTTCTCTCCTGTCGTACAATACTTCCATGTATTTTCCACTGGAATGATTTAAAACGGTGCAAGCACAGAGTTTCTCGTTTCTGATTCACATGCCTCAATTTGTTGTGATTGGTTTACCATGTGGTGTTTTTCTACTAACTGCATTTTTGCTTAGCAAAATGAACTTTGGCCTAGAGCTCATAAATGCAAGTGTTTTCTTCCACACTTCAATACCTCCACTATAACTTACCAATGCGCCGAGCAGCAGTTTCGATGAGGGTAAGGCCAGTGATCTGAATTTAGAATCTTTTTGCCTGCTTCTCTTCTTCTTCCAATAGATACTTCTATAAAATAAGAAAAGTAACTAAAATCTTCATCAAAATGTACCTCCACGGTTTACTGCTCAGAGTGTCATTCATGCCATCCTGTCTCTGAACTTGTAATGGATCAATATGCCACAGTTCCATAATCTCAGAAAAAACAGACGCCTGCAAGGTTGCATCCCATTCTCTTTATTGGTGGAAACACGTCTTATTGAAATCATTGGGATTGCAAATTGTGTTTATATTCATGTTCTTTAGAACTCAAAAGACACCAATATTGAGTCTTCTAGGAGGAGGAAAATTGATTCTTATTAATTTGTGAATGGTTACCAATGTGTTTGATGACTGGAGAAGACATGAATCCTTCCCTGAGTGTCTTACAAGCTAAGATACCCAAATTCTGTAAGGTGATGATCACCCTAAGAGATGATCAGATCCCTCAATTTCCATTTATTTCAGTAGGAGTTGAGGGTGCTGAGCACCTCAGATGGGATTGGAAGCTGAATATTTCTAAATATATAACATTTGTTATTTGACCAAATGTAAAAAAGTGGAGTTGTCATTTTGCTAATCAAATGAAGGGCACCACGGTAGCTACTTACTGCCTTCCAAGCACCCCATCTGAGCAAGGGTTGCCTCTGTGGCTGTCCTGCCTCTGTTTCCCCTTCAATTACTCACTATTGTCTCCAGTGACTTTCTAAAACAAGCACCCCATCTGAGCAAGGGTTGCCTCTGTGGCTGTCCTGCCTCTGTTTCCCCTTCAATTACTCACTATTGTCTCCAGTGACTTTCTAAAATCAGTCTTAATTTCCCCTTTACCAGTTCTCCTCACGCTGGTAACAGCATGTCAAAAAACAGAACTCAAAAGTCAAAAACAAACATGAAGCTTAGAGCTCATCTTCCCTCCTTTAACTCCCACTCAAAGGCTGTAGCCTGCAGGGCTCTGCGGGAACTTGTTTCTTGTGAATGCTTTTCCCACTGGCCCCAGATCCACACAGTCTCCCAAGCTTCCTGCCACTGGAAGTTTCACTCTCCCTGTCCCCTACACCTTCCTGCTTATATTAGAGTTCCTAGTTCCTCTCAGGTAATGCCCATCTTGTAATCAGGGCTGGCATATAGCTCCAGGCCAAGACACCCTGTCACCTATGGTACTAATAAGGTGCAAGGTGGAAATACATATTTATGTTAAGTATTCGAATCTGTATGTCTTCTTACAAGTGCCAATCAACCTACTGAATACATCCTGCTGGCCACATAATGTATGGGACAAGGAAACATCAAGAGCTGAACTGTTAAGAATTTTCAGTTTGTTAGATCTGCAGCATACATAAAATAACCATCTTCCAAGAGAATATTCATATAATAAAATGCAAAGAAAAGTTCTGCTGCAGCACTTGGGTGTTTAATAATGATTGTCTGTACCCAGTAATGATGATGATACATCACTGCTTGCTGAATTCCAGCAGTTCAGTGAATCTTTCCACCAAATGTCGGTGGTGATGTTGAAACAAACATTATTCATTTTATTTTATTTTGGAGAGAGAGAATAGACTAAAATAGATGAGGTGATTAGAATATTTGAATGCAATAGCCAGTTACTTGACATTCATTTGAAAAGTAGTACATTATCATTCCAAGGAGCCTCCTGCTATGCTAATCTCTCCTTGTTACGGCAATTTTACATTTCATACTTCTTTAGAATCTTGAATTTCTGACAACAAGTAACAAAAGGAAACACTATTGAATCAGAAGCGAGCATTGTTCAAATGAATTTCAACCACAAAGCAATTTTTTCATACACATTATTGGCAAAATAAGAGAGAAATGATAGACAAGTAAATAGATGAATAGAGTAAAAGTCACCTTTAAAAATGAATTACTCACTTTAATAGTAGTGTAAATTGAACTCAAAATAACAGATGGACGGATAAGGGGAAATCTTTAAACTTTTCAATGTCTCAATTTAATCATCTACGGGGATAATATTAATACCAGACTTTGTGAGACTTAGTTCATTCAACTGTGTAAATAATCTGAGGTCCTAGGATGGAAGGTACTATGGAAACATACTGAATATAATATACAGTGAGTAATATCCAGAACACACACGTACTAATGCTATCAAAATAGCTATACATAATCTTAGCAAGAAACCTAAAATATGAAATCAAGCTACCAGCTAGTAGGCCAAACAGCTCTTTCGTGGGTTTTAATAAAGTTTAACTATTAAGTTGTATTGACTATACTGCCTTCAAATAAGCAGAGCAGCCTATTCTTAAAATCAAGGCAAATCTGATTTTACACTTTGGAAAAAGCTGGGGTTTTTTTTCTACCTTTGGGAGATAACTACTGCTAATTCCTGAAACCTGCAGATCCCAAGTTCTAGTTCACCACATCTGGTTAATTAAAAATTCTCCTTTTGATAAAGTGCTAAGTGGATGTCATATCGTTATACATGCTGACAATATGTATAACTGACTAAATGTGCACCAGGTTTATACACTTCTAAGACTGCATATTTAATCCAAAATTATTTTACACTATTACTGTATTTAATCTAACAGGCTTGCAGGGATTGTTTGTACATACGTCAGCCCTCCGTCTATTCTGAAGTTATATCAGAATATTTTTCCAAACAGAAAAGAACACAGACTCATGGGTTTTGCTTGTATGTGATAACACAGAGCACTGCAGGAATTCAGGCTGAGTTTTAGCTCTCCATCTTATAGAAGACCTTTGTGTTTTCATGCATCTTCTCTTGTTTAAGTGAAAATCATTTTTAAGAGACTGAATTCTATAAAATTGGTGGACTTGCATACAGCTTGTCAGTTTGAGGTGTTCTCTCATGCTAGAGGTGAAGTTGTCAGTAAAATATAAGAAGCAGATTCTCACATGGTGTAAATCTATTGACTTCAAGAAAGATAGTCTGTGAACTCCCACAAACAGACCAGATATAAGAGTGGACATGGCAATACCAGAACATCAATGAAACATGGCGGCCTGCTTTAGTACTCAAAGAATGATATGTTAACTCAATATATACAACAGTGATGTCAACATGCAGACCACTAGCTGTTTAAGTGGCTAAATATATAAATAGAACTGGACAAATAATGGATATTTCAGTTCAATGGAAATTTTGAAGAGTTAAAATAATCAAAACTAAAAAAAAGTTTTAAATAGGAATAATGAAACCTTTTGTTTCAATAAAAATCTAAATATTTTATGTTGATTTCAACCATTTTAAAACATTTTTGGATTTCTTGAAGTAAATTTCGGAACAAGTTTGTTTCAAATTGAAAAAATCAATACATTTAATTTGGAAATGTGGAATGAAGTGTTTCGATTTTTCAGGGTTTTTTGAAGGCTGTTCAAAATGAACAGTTCAGAAAAGTTGACACAAATTTGTGAAACATTTTGGTATGATCAAATCTACATTTTTCAGCAAACAAATTGTCTAAAAAAATTCACCCAGCAATAATGACAAGTTTCTGCTTTGAAGAATAAAGAGGCATGACCACACATAAAGTCCACTACAAAGTGTTACCATCACAGACTGCTGAGAATGTATTGTAGGCAGAATGCTTCAAGGAACAGGAATTCTACACATCTTATTGTCTTCACTAGGCTGGTCCGGGCTTGATCTTCTGGCGATCAATTTATCGCATCTCGTTAAGACGTGATAAATCGATCGCCCACAGCTCCCCTGTCGACTCCGGAACTCCAGCCTGCTGGGAGGCGCAAGCTGCAGTCGATGGGGGAGCACGCCGCTGACTGCTGCCGCCGTGGGGACGGGCGGTAAGTCGGCGGCAGATACGCAAACTTCAGCTACGTGATTCACGTAGCTGAAGTTGCATATCTGCCATCGATTCCCTCCCCCAGTGAGGACAAGCCCATTACAAACTAAGGAGCCACACTTTCCTCAACTCCAGCAATGTACTCTGATCCCTTATATATTTATTTTCCCACTCACACATATTACGGATTGAATTTTTATCTACATAAAACATCTTTAATGTTATGGCCAATGTTTCTTGCTCTGTTCCTATTTATTGAGCTTAAACATTATTAAAGAGCATTATGAAGAGCATTACAAAGCACAACAAGGCTGACACAAATACATTATAGAGAAATCATTATTAAAAGTATGTCACGGCAAGATGTCACCTGTCATTGGGAGCAGGAGCTCTCAGATTGGTGAGTACAGCCACGAGTGGTAGGGTTCAGATCTTTGCTGCTGCTGCTGTTTTACTGGAGACAGTTATCTCTGAAACTGGCTTGCCAGGAAAACAGTGCATCAGATACTCAGCAAAGGGCTGGTGCTATACAAATAATAAATAACAATAAAGGGTTTGCAGTGTGAATATTATTGTGGCACAGTGAAAACAGACTCTGAGGAACCCAGCAAAAATTGTAGAAAGTCCTAAAATTACAGAATCCAAAATTTCCAGGCACTGGTGACTTTCCAAGAAGAACAATTCTATTTTGAGTTGAAAGCTGAACAATATATCTATTGGTTCTACTCGTTATACTGAAACATTCATCAGCATGTTTTCATTTCTTCAGTAAGGCACCGATTGAATCATTTTATATTGTATTATTATAATCAATATTTTGTTCTTAAAAAATAAAATTATAGCTTCCTCTCTATAATATAAAAAAGAAACTCAAGATGAGAACTGTTATTTTTTCTTTGTGGGAAGCTTGCAAAATATGGCAAGTCAAGGAAATTATTCAAAATGATAATATAAAATCAGTGGGAAACCTAATCACATCATTAAATGTCCCCACCAGAAATCTCAGAATCATATGAAAATTAAATTGGTTTACTATAATCTGTAATATTTACTGTAGCATGCAGCCTCCTGGTTTTCAGTATTAAATCCTAAAACACAATAATAAACCATTCATCATCTCTCTTTTAAGCTCTAGCTCCTACACCACATTTATCAGTCATTACAAGGATTGAGGTGTTTTACCATGGTTTCTACAAGCTATCATGCCACTTTTGTCTGTAATGCCCCCTAATGTCTTTTATTATTTATCTCTGCCCAGGACTAAAAAAACCTAAATGCACATTGACAGCACAAACCACCTAATAATCTAAAGGTCAAACTTTTTCTATAACCTGGCTCTTTCATACCAATTGTCCATTACAAAGTATTAGCAAATGCCATAATAGCTAACATCACACTAGTCTATTCTTCCCTGGGGCTTGAAGCATTGAGGGCTGAAGAAAACATACAGAAAAATAGAGTTTTCTTTTTGGAGGAGATGAAAACATTTTAATAAAGAAATGTGCCAAGAATATACAAATAGAAACTGCCGAGATTTGAAGTAAACAGTTTCTATTTTTAAAATTGCCTCTCTCTAGGACTTTTTAGGAAGTTTTCTGCAGATATATTCAGAAAAAAACATAAGAATGGCCATACTGCATCAGACCAATGGTCCATCTAGCCCAATATTCTATCTTCTGACAGTGGCCAGGGTCAGATTCTTCAGAGGGAGCGAAGGGAACAGGACAATTTATTCAGTGATCCATCCCTTTGTCATCCAGACCCACCTTCTAACAGTCAGAGGTTTAGAGACATCCAGCAGACTGGGTTTTGTCCTGACACTCTTGGCTAATAGCCATTGATGGACCTATCCTTCATGAATTTATCTAATTCTTTTTTCAACCCAGTTATACTTTTGGATTTCACAACGTCCCCAGGGCAACAAGTTCCACAGGTTGACTGTCCATTGTGTGCAGAAGTACTTCCTTAGATTTCTTTTAAACCTATTGCTCATTAATTTCATTGGATCCCCTCTTTTTCTAGTGTTGTATAGGGATAACCAACACTTCTTTATTCACTATCTCCAAGCCATTCAGGATTTTATAGACCTCTTTTATACTCCCCATTGGTCATCTTTTTTCCAAGATGAGCACTCATCTTTGTAAGCTTCCGTATGGAAACTGTCCCGTATCCCTAAACATTTGCTTCCCTTCTTTGTATCTTGTCCAATTCTAATATATCTTTTTTGACACGGAAAGACCAGAACTGCACATAGCATTCCAGGCGTGGGTGTAGCATGGATTTATATAGTGGCATTATGATGTTTTTTGACTTACTGTGTATTCCTTTCCTAATGGTTCCTAACATTCTGATAGCTTTTTGGACTGCTGCTGCACACTGAGCAGATGTTTTCAGAGAACAATTCTTGATGATCCTAAGATCTCTTTCTTGAGTGGTAACACCTAATTTTGACCGCATCATTTTGTAAGTAGAGTTGAAATTATGTTTTCCAAAGTGCATTTATCATTTAATTTTTTGTGCCATTTTCTTGTCCAGTCATCCAGTTTTATGAGATCCCATTGTAATTAATTTATTCCTACCCTTTGTTTCCTATCTTTTCACCAATTACTGATCCATCAGAGGACCTTCCCTCTTATCACATGACTGCTTACCTCACTTAAGAGCCTTTGGTGAGGGTTCTTGTCAAAGGCTTTCTGAAAGTCCAAGTACACTATATGCACTGGATCACCCTTCTACATGTTTGTTGACACCATTAAATAATTCTATTATTGTTTCCCTTTACAAATGCCCATAGTGAGTCTTTTCCAACATATTGTGTTTATCTATGTGCCTGATAATTCTGTTCTTTACTATACTTTCAACCAATTTGCCTAGTGATTCAATACTTTAAATTATTCATAATGAAGAATCACATACTTTTATTTAAATGAATCTCTTTATTTTTGCCTTTATTTCTTAAAAAAAATTACATTTCACATTTCCATAGGCCATCCTGGCACCAAGAACAAAGTTTCAAATTCAGCACAAACCCATGCCAGCAAAGTTTAGCATCAGGTATACATTGCATTGTTTTTAATCAAGGAGTTAATATTCAGCAGCAGTGCCATCATTCATAACAGATTCATAGATTCCAAGGCAAGAAGTAACCATTGTAATAATCTAGTCTGACCTCCTTATAATACAGACTATAGAACTTCCCCAAAATAATTCCTAGGGCATATCTTTAGAAAAAGCATCCACTCTTGATTTAAAAGTTTCCAGTAATAGAAAATCCACTAAATTGTTCTAGTAGTTACACTCCCTATTAAATATGTACACTTTGTTTCCAGTCTGAATTTGGCTAACTTCAACTTCCAGCCATTGGATCTTCTTATACCTTTCTCTTCTAGATTGAAGAGCCCTTTACCAGATATTGGCTCCCCATGTAAGTACTTATAGACTGTGATCAAGTAACCCCTGGTAAATGGTCTAATCAAATGACAGTGGCATCAGAAATATTGTATGTAAAAGTGGAACCAACTGCTAATAATTAAGTGAGGACAGAAGACAGTTGTGAAGGACTTAAAGGAGAGAAGGAGGTTGGAAGATCATGATAGCAAAGGGGATAAAAGAGAGAAAATTGGAGGTGGAAGCCCCATGGAAAGGAAATGGGATGGGGAAATAGGGGAATTGTTCAATTCAAGTGTTTTTAGTTTCTCTGTTTTATGTGGCAGCTCCAAAATATCTGATTGCATAAATGAAATATGAGCAAAATGTAGCAGTGCAAATTAAAATGCATCGATTTTTGAAAAAATAAATATTTGTTCTAGGGAAAATCTATTGTAATTACTTAAGGTATCCTATTTCAAAGAAAATTAATTAATCTAAGAATACCCAGACTGGTTGCAGTGGCAGAACAATTACAATGCTCTTCAGTATAAAATGATAGATCTCTCACTGTGTGATGCCCTTGAGTTTTGTCCTTTACACTACATTCATAAAGAAGCAATATATAGATATTTGCTGTTGTTGGGGGGGAGGGAGGTCACACCCTTATTTTTCACAGCTAAATCTCACCCATTTCTAGTAGTAGGACACAACTTTCACCATCAAAGCTACTTCAAAATGTAGCTTGTCATCCCCAATTTTATAGAAAGATATTCAGCATATTACATTTCTGTAAAGAACCATTTTAATCACCAGCTGCCATTCCATGCTTAGAGATGGCTAAAGGTGGTAGTCTTCATAAAATTTATAAATAATGATCAAAGCAGTATCAATTCAAAGCTTATTATTATTAATTATTAATATCTTTCACAACCCAGCTGAATAAAATTTACTGTTTGACAAAATGTGCATCCTAAATCAAGCAGGAATAATACTACATGATTAAATGTGATTCTTTCAAAGAACTGTGTAAGGGAAACATGAAATATTTGAGTACTAATTACGGTATGTGGTAATAAATGCTAAAAATGAGGTAATTCCAACTTGCCCATAAATAATGTAAATGATTTACAACTCCTAAAAATGCAGATTATGAATGAAAATATGTTAGCAGCACTTCATAGCTGTGGTCATCTTGCATATAGACTTATTATAGTCAGTCTCTTTTTATGCATCTCAAATTCTGCTCTGTTTCTTATTATCTTATAGCCTTTAAGGCCAGAAGGGACCTTTGTGATCGTCTAGTCTGGCCTCCTGCACATTGCAGTCCACAGAACCTCACCCACCTACTCCTGTAATACACCCATAACATCTGGCTGAGTTACTAAAGTACTCAAATCATGATTTAAGGACCTCAAGTTAGTGAGAATCCACCATCTACTCTAGTTTAAACTGGCAAGTGACCAATGCCCCAAGCAGAGAAAGGTGCTATTAAAGATCCCTGGAGCACCCAAAAATACTGTGGGGTTTGCTCATCAAGTGGGTTACTACCAGTACAATTGTGATGTGAGAGTAGGGATAGGGACATGCTGAACCTGTGGCATATAAGGGTGGCAGCTTGAAAGGGCTGATTGACCCAGCCCATTGAGTACAGGGACATATTGGGGGTTCAGCTTGAGAATGATGATTCAGGTCCATTCAGACTTGCTCTTTTGGGGGAAGGTGGAAGAGAGAAAGAGAGAGAGTGCACGCACGTGCATCTGATTCTAGGGCTGGAGGAACCTAGGTCCTGCAGGCTAGTGCCATTGGGAGGGGACTTGAAGAAGGGAGAAGTAGATCTCTGTATGAGAACACAAGTGACACAGCAGTACAATAGTAGAATTACAGAACCCCCCAGAAGAGTAACCCTAATAAATTAACATACCCCAAAGTAACGGAATATCTGATAACACCCATCCCATCCTTCGAATGTTATCCCACCTAAGCAGTATTCTGCTCCACCATCTCAGATCATTATGCCTAAATCGTCCCATGGAAAACACCAAGTGTGCTCCACTCCATTGGCTACATGAGGTACCACAGCTCCTGATGTAGCCAAAGGCAGTGAATGGCCAAGTCCACATATACCCTAAAGCTCTTGGATTGCAATGTTCTCAGCAAACAACTGGGGACCCCACAAATAGGGAATTTTTAAAAAAATCATAATTTTCCTTCCCCACCCCACCATTTCTGGCCAATTCTACTAAATTTCTATGCCTGTGTGAAGTCCAAGTCTCCAGGCTTAGTGAAGGAATCCTCCATTCAGCCACTCTACAGCAAACCTCCCACACCAAACTGGCACACCCCTCTGCAGGATCGTTCCAGAGATCCAAAGTGGATCCAGGAGGGCTTTCCCTCACCCCCAGCAAACCCAAAGACTTCTAGTACCTTAGACCCCTTCGTAGGTTCTTGGAACTCTTGTGGCCATCTGCTAATTGTTTTAATTCTCTCATGTTCTCACCATATCAGTTCCAGATCTGTGGTGGCAAAGGGGGTGAAGGAGAGAGAGAGAGAGATGAGAGGTGGGGAGAAGGGGCCCTGCTTCAGAGAGCACAGCTGAATCAGGAACAGTTGGTAAGAAGGAATAGATAAAGGTGAGGAAAGGAAGGAGAAAGGAAAGAAAAAAATTAGCCTGGAACTAATCGGATAGGTGCCAAACGTTGCCTCACTCATTTTGCTTTTATGTTATATCCATTTTCCCCAGCCTATTTAGATTGAAAGCTTTGCAGGGCAGGGAGCTGCTGTTCTTCTAAAATGGTGGGTATAGCATAGTTCTTGGCACCATATAAATGGTGGGTATAGCATAGTTCTTGGCACCATATAAATAATAAATCATCATAATAAAGCAGCTAAACCTTCCCAGACCCTTGGAGGCAACCCCTCTACTGTCTTTCTCAGAGTTATTTCAGCTGTCACTGAACAGTGGCAAGCAGCTTAGATTTTTCTCTTCAGATAAATCTTCCACATGCCCCGTGTGCTGTTTTCCAAACTAACCACAGCAGAAGAGATATTTCCCTGAAGATAAGCTGTGAACATGTTTCACTTACGAAAGTGTAAGTGGCCTATGGGACTTTTTAGAAGTGTGTTAAAAAATTTTAAAATGGAGTTGCTTTGGTTCCAGGAAACTTTCAGTAGATTACGGAGACCTGTTTGCCATCCCCGAAACTCTGAAATTCTCCTTTAATTTAATGGATGTCATGTTGTCCTGCAGCACTCTCATTCCTTCATTCTTGTGCCTAACCTTACCAATAAAACTGTCTGTGCTTCTCAACTAAACATTCATTTAACAAATCACAAATCCAACAGACCTTGACTACCTTCAGCGTAAGGCAAATAAATATATTAAGGCACTCATGATTTCCCGGTTTTATAGTCAAGAGGCATCCAATTCAATAAGAGTCCATTTAATCACACTAAAATGCAAGTGCCCTCAGGAGTTACATGGCACCTGATAGCACTGTTCTGTAATAGCCTCAATGACTCTTAAGAATCAGTTTAGATCAGACTTTTTTCTTCTTTTCCATATTTAGGTTCATCTTTTTACTATTCTACTGATGATTCCAGATCTCTCAAGAAACAAATGATCTAACGTCTAACTCTGATCGAGCTCTGAGATGATTAGGACCCATTTCTGCAATTTTACACTGATTTCACTGGGACTATTAACAAAAGATCAGAATGTAGAGACCTTATCCACACTGAATAACATTTACTCATGAGAGTAATTTCATGGAGAATTATTGAGCTACTTGTGAAATGAAGTGCTATTCAACATTAAGAGTATCAGAATCAGGCCCTTATAGTTTATTGGCAAACTCTGCATTACAGATGCTCTACTTTCCCCTCTCCTCTAATGTTCCCACTCACCCAATTCAATTCTATCCTAATATTGTGGCTTGAACTGTTCATCACTTTTATGGGACAATTCATTCAAGTACAGCACAAGCCACATAATTTAAAATTAACCGAGTTGAAACAACGACTGGAATATGAAGTGTGAGTCTTTTTGCGGTGTTCATAAGTAATATGCTTTAATTCTCTAGTAATAAAGCCAAATGAGGAGAAGAACATAAATTTACTGAAAAGCCATTTGTAGTTACCTATACAACATGCTCGCTCTCACTCTTTTTTTTCCTTTTTCTTTTTTTTGGGGGGGGGAGGGGTTAATTCAGAAATGTGCCCAAGCTGAAAAATTCCAAACCCAAACTGGATTTTTCCACAGGAAGGAGATGCTCTTGTTTGAGATTTACTTTGGGCCCATCCAGTTCTGTTGAGACCCTCTTTCATGTGTTCATAATTCATTTAAGAAATTAGACAAACTGAAGGGACTTCTACAGCATTAGGACCAGAACCAACCAAAATTAGCCTCTCTACCCTGTTGGAATTTTTCCCACAAGAGGGTTACACAACAGCCCCACTACAAATGGAATGTTGAAGTGGGAAATTCCACGTCTCTCTAAGCTGTGGACTTTGTTAGTCCTGAACAAAGCTTTCACATCCAGCCAAATTTTATTCTAAATAAGTCAACCTCCTGTTGGTTCCATAGCCTTCTGAAACTTGCATTGCACAGAAAGCTATAGATACTTTGGGCTATATCAGACCCAGTTTATTTGATCTCACTAATAACAGACATTAAATTAAGAGGTTATTTTTGTAACATTTTAAACTTCATGGCCTTAACATGCTTGGTAGCAATTTACTGTAATTGGATAGTCATCGTATGTAAATAAATGTTAATGTATAAATAACAGAATATTTATTAAAGTTTAACAGCTACATCAATAACACACACAGTAATAAATCATACACATACAAGCATTTGTCTGCTATCTAATTGTTTAAGGTCAGAACATAGTTTTAATTAATTTGTATTTTATTAATATAATTCCCTCAACAGGATGGAATTAAATAAATGTTAAACTGTGGGTCATGAGCCCGAACAAGCTAAGATCTAAAGGATATTTTCCTTTAGTTTAAGGGCTAAGTGTCTGTGATTTGGGGGGTTGGAGAAGATGAGCTTTCATTGTTTCCACTGGCAGCATTCCCCTTTAAGTGGCACATAGATTCTGTATCATCCCTCTGCACCAGGGTGAATTCCACCCAGTAAAAGGTCCAAGTGTCTGACTGTAAAGCAGAGACAATTGTGATGCCAGACCACACATTTGTTGCAATACTGTATTCAATTTAAATACCAATACATATTTTACAGTGTATTTGAGGTTTGCAGATATAAACCCTGAAGTGTTTTTAAACTCAGGAAATGTCTTTGATAATGAGTTTGAGATTCTAATTGACATTGCAGATAGTGAATATTGAATTTATTAAAATAGGTCCAAAATCCTTATGAAGCAAGTACATTGAAACATACTCACTTTGTTAACGCCACCATGTTCACCTCATCTGATGTTTTTATGCCTAAAGTTTTATTTTTATGATAATTAACAGGATGATGTACCTGTCAGAAAACAGCACTAATTAAAGTATAAGAAACAAGGTAAGTGGTAAATGGAGCTCAGAGAAAGGGCAATTAACAGCAATTTGGGGAAGCTGGGGAGACCTTCTAAACGGTGCAGTTGCTTTTGTATTTTTCATCGGTGACATTGTCATTGTCATCATTAATCTGTCTCTTTACATTACGGGCATTTTATTGCAGGTAATGATCCATTTCCCAGGCACCCTCACTCTAAATCTATGTCTTTTTTTATTAAAGGAGTAGTAAATTAGCAAAAGCAGTAATGGTTCTATTGTCACTATATGAGCCTTCCACACTACTACCCTATTCTCCCACTTCATTTTAACAGTCATTAGCACTGGCAATTATTGTTACCTATCTCCATTAGACAGGTAGAGGGTGTATTTATTTGTCCACACACTAAGCATATAATTTTATCTTCATTAGAATTGTCTGGTTAAGAAGAAATTTCAAGAGGCCTATTATACTCCCAATGAAGTCAGATGAGATTTCCCATTGACTTCAATAGGAGCAGCTTTGGCCCTAAATATGTACATACATGAGGATTGAGAGCCATGTGATTTGTATGTAAGTAGGCATAACCGCAGTAGCTTTTCTTGTACTGCAGTGACAGTTTTCAGATGCTGGCACCTACAATGTATCTGCAAAATGTGTACAAGCACCTATTTAAATAGCACAAAAAATAATTGCCTGGGTATATTATCTGAATTCATGCATAAAGATTCACTGAATGACAATACAAGCGGTATCATTTTTGTTCACTTATATTAGTTTAATAAAGAAAGAGATTTAGAGAGAGGTGGTTTATTGATTTTATATAAATAAACATGCTAACCAAATAAAATACCAGGAGATGTTTTTTCACAAAGAGAATAATAAACATTACCCAGGGAGAGGAAAAAACAGTTTCCAAAATGGAGTAAAAAAGAATTTTCAAACAAAGAAATGAGTTAAGATACTTCAAAATAGTCAAATATGCCTATTTCAAATCTGCTTAGTGCTCACTGGCAAAGGGAAGCGGGGAGGGGTGGGGTGCATAGAAATACAGGAATTTCCTGAGTCTGGTATTGACATTCTAAGGGCATGTCTTCACTAGGACTTAACGTCGACTTTAACGACATTAAGTCGAACTAAACGTGTACCTGTCTTCACCTGCATGCCCTTAAAATTGATTTAAAGGGCACTCAAAATCGACTTTGTAACTCCTGCTTGACGAGAGAAGTAAGGCTAAAATCGACTTCTCTACGTCTATTGTCAGTAAGTGAAGAGGCATCTGGATGTTAAGCCTCCGACCTCCGAGCAGCCCCGCGGACCCCCCCGCCTGCCCAAACCACTCCACGAACCCCCCCGCTCCCCCATGCAGCCCTGCGCTGGACCCCCCCGCCCGCCCAAACAGCTCCGCGAACCCCCCGCTTGCCCAAGCAGCCCCGCGCCGGACCCCCCGCCCACCCAAACAGCTCCGCGAACCCCCCCGCTCGCCCAAGCAGCCCCGCGCCGGACCCCCGCCCACCCAAACAGCTCCACGAACCCCCCGCTCGCCCAAGCAGCCCCGCTCCGGACCCCCGCCCGCCCAAACAGCTCCGCGAACCCCCCGCTCGCCCAAGCAGCCCCGCGCCGGACCCCCGCCCGCCCAAACAGCTCCACAAACCCCCCGCTCGCCCAAGCAGCCCCGCGCCGGCTCCCCCCCCCCCCCTCGGGCGAGCGGGGGGTTCGCGGAGCTGTTTGGGCGGGCGGTGGTCCGGGGCGGGGCTGCTTGGGCGAGCGGGGGGGTTCGCGGAGCTGTTTGGGCAGGCGGGGGGGGGGGGTCCGGCACGCATTGCACTGTGGGCTACCTACCCACAGTGCAATGCGGGCTATGTCGACCCCTGCAAAAGTTCTAGGACAGACAGTGTCGACCACTGTCGACCTGCTGTCCTGGTGGGGACACACTGATTCGATTTTCTAAAGTCGAGTTTAGAAAATCGAATTAAGGGAAATCGACCTAGTCCTGTAGTGAAGACATACGCTAAATCACCAATAGAGTGACATAAGATCTCTAACAACAGCCTGTGTCACTCTGGTCATCAATATCATTGTGAAATATATGAACAGCTACTTTGCAAAGAGTTGGTGGGAATGGGGTTGGGTGTGTGGGTGCGCACACCTGCATAAACACACACAGAGTATGTTCTTAAAGTCTATCTCGGTACTGATTCCTAGGTGAGAGTGAAAAAGAGGTTTTGGTCAGTCTGGCTGTTGAAATGGAAATTAAGTATTGTATGTTTCATAATGGGGCTCCTATCACCTGTTTGAATCAAGTGATGCTCCTGAGAACTGTTCCCTCTAAGCTGTGCGTGCACACGCAGATCCTAAACCTCCCACACACAGCAAAACACCACATGCACAAAAATTTGCACAGAAGCACAAAAAAATCTGTCTTTCTTTATTAAACTAAATGAACAGAAATTTTTTGCACACACAGCTTGTCAAAAATTTGCACAGAAGAAATTTTTTGCACACACAGTCTATCAAAATGAGAGGGAACGTTGCACCTGAGTTGAATCTTACAAGCTCTGTGTACTGTACCTTTGGAAACAGCAGGCTGGGTGATTCTGTAAGTGAGCAGTGGAAAAGGGCTGAGCACTCCAGAAGGATGCTTGGAGGACTCAGGGGTTTGTATATGCCTATTGCTACTCGTCTAGAGAGAGGGAGGCCTGTAAGTTATGCTTGTGCTTGTGCTGCTAGAGACTGGTCATTGCAGGGAGCTGATCCACTGCAGACCCTGACAAGACTTCTTCACACTAATGGCAGAGGTATTGGTGAGGTACTTCCCAGTGGTACCCAGGGTTGGGGACTGTCACGACATCAGGGATGAGGAAGCAGGGAAAAAAAGTGATAAAATCATCTGAATTTGTTAAATTCAATCTAATTTTGTCTCCCTGGTTTTCCATCACCACTCCATTGAGGATGCAATTAATTGAAGGTGCAAATGAAAATATTTACTTCTAACTTAAACCAGCAAATTAGCTAGTTAAATGTCCAAATGCTGGAATTTGCTCCCACAATAAAAAATGAAATATCTCCCCAACCAAAATAAGATACTTGGCTGCACATGCTTCCCCCCTGGGGAAAAGATGAAAGAACAAGCATGTGACAGATGTTAGTCATATTGTTTAATGCATTACTGGAAGGTATTAAGATCCTACAGTGATGAGTGGAGTATGAGAACCTGTATAGAACAAAAAAAAAACAAAAAAACCCCACCATTTTGCAACCATAAATTCACTATAGGCATAAATTGATAGATTATATTGAAACCCTTAAAAATTAGCCCAGTGTATCCTCCACACTATTGATTATACTGATGTGGGAAAATTACTATAACTATCTGCCTTTTTCTTCTTATTGCTGAATCACAAACAAAACAAACAAACCCCACTTAATCATTTTCTCATTAAAAAAATGTAACTGCCCTCAGGATGAATGCAAAACTTTGATGTAACAACACTGACATTACAAAAACTGGGCTGACAGAAATAAGTGAAAAGGCCTACAACTAAGACTTATGCTTACAAAAGTTATGTTTTCTCTGGTAACAATTAATTTTGCCAGTGTCCTCCATAATGGAAAGGTGCATGGAGCCAATTTTATTCAGTCCTGACTCACCATAAGTATATTATGTTTTCCATACAGCATTGCAAATGACATTAGGTACTGCTAAGCAAACTGGAACATATTTCTAGTTTACTCCTCTAACAATGATCATTTTTTACTACATTTCAAAACAAACGGATAAATAGGTAATGAGATATTTTTAACAAACGCTGGATTTTTTTCTCCCAGTGTGAGCTGTAGCACCTACTAGAAAAGAAAAAGGGAATTCAGGATTTATGCCTAGTATATTGTCCTGGAGGGGAGGTAATCATCTGAACATTTATCTATAACAAAAAAACTGACTACGTTATCAGTTTATTTGAGACTGCCAACTGTGATACATCATTTCACATGGCTACTCTGAGCCAAGACATCCATCAAGGTTTTTAAAGCTTAGCTCACCACCTGTGGATGGAGAGAAGTAATTGAGAAAATAAAGTCGAAATTATGCTTGGTCATCATGTTAAGGGCAAAAATGTAACCTTTCAAAAGGATAAGAGAGGTAACAACATTTGGTAATATTTTTTCAAACCAGTTTTGGTAATAAAGGTACATTTCACCCAACTGGATACTTCCCTAGAAAAGATACAGTTGCAAATATTGCCCTCATTAAAAGCAATTCACATTGAATTCCGCCACTCCAGTATTTTGTCCAACCCCAATTTATAAAATGATTTAAGGCCTCACTTTTTAGCATATCTGTTTTTCACCAACTATATATGTATAGGGCCCTATCCCATATTTTTACTCAGGCAAAACTACTAATAGCAATAGGATTTTACCCTGAATAAGCCATGGTTTCTTATAGCCTACTAATGCTTTGTATTGCATACTGCATTGTAATATATACCATATATGACCAAGGCTGATAAAGGCTTTTCCAGTCTGTCCTGGCCCAAGTTCTACTCCATTTCTCTTGTTAGATTGATAGTTTCCATTCTGCTTTTTTTCTTCATCTCTGTCTCCCATATCCCCTTGTATTTTGATTGTTGAAATTCTAATTATGGATTAATTGTTCAGATAACTGTTACCCAGAGGGGGGTGGAAATAAAATAGGAAGTGCTCTCCATATGCTTGATTGCTCTTGTGAATGCAACAACAATACATTTCCAGCATCTACAAATGTTCTCTTTTGGTTACCTTTCCACCCCCTACATAGTATATTTCCACAAATTCTGATGGTCAGATATTTTTGTCCTGAGATGTATTGTAGTTAGTGTAAATATTAAAGTTTGGAGAAAAAGATGAAGACAGCATGATGTTTGATACAGTACTTATAGAACAGAAGTTTTTCCCCAAAGATATCTGTGTAAGAGAGTCACAAACATTCCTCTGTTTTGCTTTTTGATTAAGGAATGTGAAGATAGCTAAGTCTCCATTTATCACAGCACTAATTTTGTTCAATCCTCTGACACAAATGAAAGATGATCCTGGCATTTACTTGGAAGACAAATCTCTCTGATTTGATAGTCCACCTACAAATTTATGTTCGTAATGTACAATAATACTGATGGTGAAGGAGTAACCGATCATGGAATAATTTTAACAGCTAAAAAGGTAAAACATCCCAGTTTCATCAATATTAAGCACCATCATTTTCAATATATGTGTGGTATAAAAGAAAAATACAACTAGATTTAGTTGAGCATATATATCATAACTAGTAGTTTATTCCACAAATTTCACATTCTTTTCTTTTCTGAATTGTTTATGAAAAGCTTGGAGACTTCTTTAATGTATTTGTTATTTGAAATGCACACATTTCTAGTGAATAATTATTGGTCTTCAGATCATTCGCAAATAGATTTGTTATATATATATACACAATTATGATGTTGTATTGATTAGTTATACAAGTCATGTAGTATTGCTTCTAGTCCCCAATTTTATCACACATTTATTCATCAATACAACATGAACTATGAATTTAGTGATTGCAACTCCAATTCTAAATTCACTTTCAGCTAATATGCAAGCATTTGAGCTTAAAATTCACTTTTGGTGAAAATTAATACTAGTAAAAGTTGAGCACTCAAATATCTGTGGAAAGTAAACATGCAACAGTTATCATTAGGACTGAAACAAAATCCATTTTCAGATTCAAATGAATATTTGCCTAATTTTGTCTGCTATCCAGTCACATCTACCCCAGGGCATCATATGTTTATAGGATAATAAGGACCTATGTTCTATTCTGCAGCTATTTTTTTTCAGACTATTTCAGACTACATAAAGAGGGGGTGGGAAATTTGCAATTCTTATGGAAGCTATTGTTGACTAGACTTTCTGGGCTACTCCTCCAGGCTTCCATGTGGTCAAGAAGAGTAGGTTCATTCTGAGTGAGTAAATTTTGAAGTGAATTTATTCCTGTTTCAGAGTCAGATTGCTGAAATTCTAATATTCCATTTACTTATCACATAGTTGAAGACTCCCAAGAAATAACAAACACATACAACATATTCAGCACAGTAATTATATTAAACAGGAGATAAATATAACAGGGTAAAACACTATTATCAGCCTCACCTGTGCCCACTCTGATAATACCCATGAATTCACCGAGTCACGTGTCCTGATATAGCAAATTAAAAAAATTAATGTCCTATTGGTATGCATACTTTGTAGGGGCCTTTGATGACCATGATATCACAAGTGGAATAAGGTGGGAAGTTCCCCCACAGGTTCAATAGGCAGCCGATAATAAAATCCCCAAACCCTTACCCTCTGGGATGGAGTGAAAGTTACAGATACAGGCATTATTATGCTGACACATGAGTTACAGACAAATGTAGCTCCCTTCTCTTCATATGTCAGTATAATAATGCCTGCATGTGTCATACATTGTCCAAACCAGACAGTCTCTACCTAAAAGAATAAATGAACACAAATTGGACATCAGAAATGGTAACATACAAAAGCCAGTAGGAGAACACTTCAATCTCCCTGGACATTCTATAGAAGATTTAAAAGTAGCCCTACTGGAACAAAAAAACTTCAGAAACAGACTTCAAAGAGAAACTGCAGAACTAAAATTCATTTGCAAATTTAACACCATTAATTTGGGCTTGAATAGGGACTAGGAGTTGCTGACTCACTGCAAAAGCAGCTTTGCATCTTGTGGAATTGACACCTCCCCATCAATTATTGGGAGTGGACCACATCCACCCTGACTGAATTGGCCTTGTCAACACTGGTTCTTCACTTGTAAGGTAACTAACTCCCTTCTCTTCATGTGCCAGTATATCTATGCCTGCATCTGTGATTTTTGCTCCATGCATCTGAAGAAGTGAGTTTTTTTCTCATGAAAGTTTTCTCAAATAAATCTGTTAGTCTTTAAGGTGCCATTGGACTCCTTGTTGTTTTTGTGGATACAGACTAACATGGCTACCCCAGATACTCTCCTACCCGAGTGACCATAGCACTAACACCCAGAGCAGAGCTTGCCATGTGGTGACTGATTTCACCTAGAGAACTGGAGGACTAATTCCGGTTGGCTGGGGGAAAGGGGGAGGAAGTTTTCCTAGCAAAGCTCTCTAAAGATGGGAGTCACCTTGAAGAGGGAAAGGAGCCAAGCTGAGGGATCTTGCTTCCCAAACCCCAGAGACCGGTTCTCAGGGGGAACCCTGCATGCAGGCCTGGGACTCTCCAGCTCTCCACACAGCCAGCCCTGCCCTTTCCTTGGCTGGCTTTAGACTACTCCAAAATGGCTCCTCCCCTGCAGTCCTCCCGTAAGCCAAACAGTGGCTCTCCTCTCTCCCGCTGGGAGCCTGCCCTTGGCTTCCCCTCCCTACCAGGGACAGTGTGCCTCTTCCTGATTTACCCACACACAGAGCCTCAGGGATCCAGGTAAACTCCTTGGGAGTTGCATAAAATTGTATTTAATTTAACATGTGAATATAGAGCAAAATCCAGCCCCTGCCATGGAGACCAACACTAAACGGGAAAGACCTTCATGGTGCTACCATAAGGAAGGTGTCAGAGCCATCCCGCTAGCTCACGGCAAGATTGTTGAAAAAGGCTGGGATAAAGGGATAGAAATGCTATGCATCACCTCTTACACTAAAAGGGAGCAGCATGCACCATTACCCCCACAAGCATTTGTTTCGCCCTTCAGAATACAGAGAATATACAAAACTGTTGGGGACTTGGTAAACTACGTGGTACAGTAACAAAGAAATTTCAAACTGATTAATACCACACTGCAGAAAACTACTTTTTCCCTATTAAAGACTCTGCTGATTGCAAACATGACAGGTCCTGTTTACATCACACTTCAAATTTATTGCAATTTAGGTGTGAAACTGTAAGCAGAACAGCACCACAGAAGACAAATGCAAAGTTAAATGCAACATACTGTTCTTGTACCTGAAGATCACAAAATAATATAAGATAAAATCAAACACAATGCTCAAAATGGACAGGAGACAATGAGATTCTCACAGACTTTCTCTGTAATGTGTTCACCTGGTACTTTGAAAAAAAAAATTGGCCATGTTTAACTGGTATTTTTAAAAAGACATATTGTATTCTAATGTCCCTTTAAGATGAAATTGTGTATTTCTGTCATAACCTACTGGGGATTAGGAAGTGCAGAAAGGAAGTACACACAGTACCAAATTCAGAAGTTAAACTAAATAAATCTAGAATCAGAGAGGTAGCCATGTTAGTCTGGAATTGCAGAAGTGATAGAGTCCTGTGGCACCTTAAAGACTAACTAGCGTATTGAAGCATAAGTTTTCGTGGGCTAATACCCACTTCGTCGGATGCAAGCAGTGGAAGTGTCTGGGGCAGGTATAGATAAGTAGGCAAGAACCAGGTAGGAGGTAACAAGGTTAGTCCAATCAGCCTGAACCAGCTTGTTATCTCAAATCAGGGAGCGTGAGGTATTCCTCTAGCAGCTGAATTGGAGGTGTGAACTCCAAGAGAGGAGAAGCTGCTTTTGTAATTAGCAAGCCATTCAAAGTCTTTGTTCAATCCTAAATTGATGGTATCAAATTTGCAAATGAATTGCAGCTCTGCAGTTTCTCTTTGCAGTCTGGTCGAAGTTTTTTTGCTGCAAGATAGTGCAAGATAAATCTTTAATGTAGTGCTGCAAGATAAATCTGTAATTGTGTGTCCAAGGAGATTGAAGTATTCTCCTACAGGTTTTTCTATATTGCCATTCCTGATATCTGATCTGTGTCCATTTATCCTTTTTCATAGGGACTGTCCAGTTTGGCTGATGTACATAGCAGAGGGACATTGCTGGCACATATTACATTGGGAGATGTGCAGGTGAATGATCCAGTGATGGTGGGCTGATCTGGTTAGATCTTGTGATGGTGTTGCTGGTGTAGATATGTGAGCAGAGTTGGCATAGAGGTTTGTTGCATGGATTGGTTCCTGAGTTGGAGTTATTATGGTGAGGTGTGCTGTTGCTGGTGAGAATATGCTTGAGGTTGGTGGGTTGTCTGTGGGCCAGGACTGGCCTGCCTCCCAAGGCCTGTGAAAGTGAGGGATTGTTGTCCAGGATGGGTTGTAGATCACTGACGATGCATTGGAGAAGTTTTAACTGGTGATGGTCAGTGGTGTTCTGTTGTTTTCTTTCTTGGGCTTGTCTTGCAGCAGCAGGCTTCTGGGTACATGTCTGACTCTGTGGATCTGTGTCCTTAATCCTTGTGTGGGTATTGTAGTTTTGAGAAAGCTTGGTGAAAACTACAATACCTTGGTGAAAACTACAATTTCTCAAAAACAATCTCCTGTGACTTTGGTTCAGAGCGTAAAGATGGCAGCCTGTGTGTGCTACGCCTATATTAAACTTTTGTCTGCTGGAAACCCAAAGATTCTATGAAGTATGAAAACACACTAAAATGGCTTGACACGCAGGGTAATTATCTTTGGATGCCTCAGCTTGGAGGAGTGCAAATAAAATAGTCCAAGGAAGTCAGTAAATCTGCAACTAAACTACCTTCATGTGTTTGCATTATCTGGGCATATCTATTCATCACAACTCTCTAAGGAAAAAATATCTCCAAAAATTTTAAAGCTTCTACTAGCAGAACTTTTGTAAACCACGAGGTATTTAAAACTAAGGGCAGGTCTACACTACCCACTGGATTGGCAGGTAGTAGTTGATCTATCGGGGATCGATTTATTGCGTGATAAATTGATCCCTGACAGATCGAGTATTCTCTTGTGGACACCGGTACTTCACTGCTGCGAGAGGCACAGGCGGAGTTGATGGGGGAGCAGCAGCAGTCGACTCAGAGCCAGGAAGACGCCGCAGTAAGTTGACCTAAATACGTTGACTTCAGCTACACTATTTGCGTAGCTGAAGTTGCATATCTTAGGTTGATTCCCCCCTCCCCCAACCTCTGATCTCAGGGTAGACCAGGGTTATGTGAATAACTTCTTAGTATTTCATCCTCACAGGTTTACAAAGGAATACATTCTAAGCTTCTACCGGACTGTGGCTCAGGATCAATTCCACTTGGCTGATAAATACCAGGGAAACCTGAAGAAAAGTTTCTAACATTCCTCTAGTCATTCACCTGCTTGACTGGCTTCTTTTGTGGGGCCAGAGAGAGTGCTTATTATGAATGCTGCATGTTTACTCTCTTCTTCATATTGCGTGAGAGCAAATTTCTTTGTACTGTTAAATGTTAAAATGTCCAGTGTCTTTTTCATCACAGGGAGCTGAGACATTCATACTGAACTCTGGTTTTGCATTACATACAAGCTGACAAGTTGTTATATTCAATATTTTTAACTGTTCTTTTCCTTTTTCGACATAGGCAATCTCTCAGTAGGCCTCCTATTATCGTATATGACTAGGTGAAAAGGGTAACAGTCATATGTTATGCGTGATCTTTTAAAGGACCATTCTGCTGAAGGAATCGTGGTAACACCAAAGAAATGGAGGATTCAGTTGTACAACCATTACTCACATTAGTGGGAAATTTGCCCTGTTTAGAGTTCCACGTAGAAAGCTTAACAGAAGACGCAATTTGAAGTTCACAACAATTTTATTGGTCCTACAAATCCATGAACAATGCAAAATATTCTTCAGTGTTATCTCCTGGCACATTATCTATTAACATATATACAGACATCTCATTTATAAAGCATTTCTCTTCCTATAGAGAAAACCGAATTTAAATTAACTATATAGTCTTTCAAATGGGTAGGTAACTTTATGGTTCCTCCACTTCATGTAATTTTATTTTCAGTCCCATCCTCCTCTTCCCTTTTGCCCCCAGGAAATTTCTGTGCTGCTAAGATTTTCTGGCAGTACCTTTGCCAGCTTCTGGGGCACTCCTTTCACAGTCTGCAAGTGAGCAGACCTCGCTCTTCTATACTGAAAAACTCCTCTAACAGGCCTGGCAAAAAGCCTATGCACAATTAAATCCATATTCAGGGTTTAAATAGAACTTCGGTGGTAGGTAGGGGACCTGGGCTATCTCCATTATAGGAATTTTTGCTCACTGTTGAGCTCTTACTACTCTTACTCATGAAAGTAGTCCCATCAAAATTAAGGAGGTAACAAAGAGTCCTGTGGCACCTTAAAGACTAACTAAAGTATTGAAGCATAAGCTTTCGTGGGCTAATACCCACTTCGCCAGATGCAAGCTCCATCGGATGAAGTGGGTATTAGCCCACGAAAGCTTATGCTTTAATACTTTAGTTAGTCTTTAAGGTGCCACAGGACTCTGTTACCTCTGCTATTCCAGACTAACATGGCTACCTCTCTGATTCTTGCCATCAAAATTAGTCACTCACCAACATGAGTAAGACTTGCTGAATCAAGCACTAGGCATTCCGGTGGTAAGGAAGTAGGGTCAAGTAAGAAGAAATAATATGCTACAAATTGATTTATTTTAGAAGCAGATCCTGCTTTTAATTGTATATGTGATCTCCTACTATACATGTTGATATTGTGTTCATGGTTTTGAAAAGATAAACAAACAGTTATATTAAATAACCCACATTATGCGAGTCGAGAAAAACTGCACTTAATTTCTAAAATAAGGACAATTGGCAATGATTTGTTGTGAAGCAATGTCATATTACAAATCATAGCATTGTGAAAGACTGCTTGTAACAACTGATACTTTGTATCCTGTCTTGAATCTCTGCTCCTGCCTGGCCAGTAACAAATCCTCACTGCTTTCAAGAAAGTTTTCATTCCCCATGTGACTAGAGCACAAAAACTTGACCCTGGATAAGTTCAAAAGTGTAGGCTTGGAACAAAGAATACCGGTGCCAATGAATGTTATTTGACTGACTTCCTGGGTGGGAATATCTTTTTACAAAGTGGATCTGGATTAATAGATATATTCAGAAACTCCAACCACAGTTCATGCAGCAATGATTGGGAATTCAGCAGTTTCCACTCGGATGGTCTGTGGAGAGCAGCTTCCAGCCTTTTAAAGTTTGTTGAAGTATTGGATTGGCAAGCTGAGATAATGCAAGACCACTTCCAAATGATGGTATAGTCAAAGTATTAGAGGGCAATTACTTCTCCAGCACTTCTGCTAAAGAAAACTAAACTAGCTATACGTGAAGTGCTTTCTGTTTTTCAAACAACTGCTGATCGTACAATACCCCAAACTGAATACCATGTCAGAATACAAGTAAAAAGTTCTCATCATTGACAACTAATATTTTTAACCTTCAGATGGGAATCATTACTGGGCCACTTGCTGAGTGCATTAAGGGGGGAAAAATAAATTCAGAGTGGGCATATTCAGTGCCTTTGTTTTCTTTTCTCCCAGAGTTATGGATTTCTAGTTTCTAAAACAGTATCTAAAATAGTATTTTAACAGACTGATTTTTGAATACTGCTTATAGTGGGTTATGGACGATATACTTTTAATTACTATTTTTTATTTATATAGCACTAGTACTTTTGTGTGACACTTTACAGATATAAGCACATTTTCAAATTAATACAATTTAAGATCATTTAAATCCTCTTCTGTGCTAGAAGGAGCTTACAATCTACAGTCAATTATAGTAAATTGCAATAACAGCAAGCAGTTCTGTGTTACTGGGAAGACCAGTAAATTTGAGTATTTGACTGGTGGAATGATTGTTTTTTCAATATTGTTCTGATTTGACAATATCCTCTCTAACAGTCCTGTATAATGTATTTTCTCTAACAAACTGTATAATAATAAGAGACCTAAATCAGAACAGACTACTTCAAGAACTCTATCTAACTCAGAGGGATATTGACATTTGTTTTCTGTAAAGCACCGTGAAGAAAAGCAATAGATATGTATAAGTGTACTGTGAATTTTCTTGTGAAATGAGTGTCCTGAAATCATTGAAATCATTAATCATTTAGGCCAGATCCTGCTGAGGTCCCTGTGAGCTTCTGCAGCAACCCGTGATAAAGAGGACATGTCTGAGCTGTCTGGAAGTGGGGCAGTCCAAGGCGTGATGGCAGGCTGGAAGGACAGAGCTGGAGCATGATGTGCTTTCTCTGTTGATCCCCAGCCGGCTGAATGGTTTGATGAGGATCATTCTCAACAGTACAAGTTAGAATAATCCTTTGGTTGCTCTAGCTTGTGCTTGGAGCAGATTCAAGCTGCTGGCTGGCCCAGAACAGGGTCAGGATTAAGGTGGTTTAGAGTCACCTTTAGTCTCCTCTCTCAAGCTGTGTAACTCCACTGAAGGCAACGGAATTACACTTAAGATGAATTTGTATTGATCTATGGTGTCCAAATGGAAGTATGAGAAAAACTGTCAGTCCCTCTAAATTTTCCTCTGCTCTGGAAACTATATCACAGTGGCACCAATCAGGGCCTGATGACTATCTCACCATTGACTTCCCAGGGAGCCGGGGCTCAGGCCCAATGGTAGTAAGTTTAAATAAAGTGATGTACTTCTGTATGTTTTTCTTCATCCTCACACACCCTACCAATAACACTGCAGCTTCATTGTTAATGTGAAAGGGAGAAATGACTGAGTAGCCACCTGTTGTGACACTTAGTAAATTAATATTTTTGCAAAGAGAAATGAAATCTGCAGATGAAAAGCACTTAGAGAAGGGCCGGGAACTAATGGCTTGATTCTGTTGCCAGTGAAGTTAATGTCAAAACTCCCAAGGATTTCAGTGGGAGTAGGAGCAGGCCTTATTGCTGCTGTCTTTTGTACATCCTTATTATTTAACGAATACATAATTCACCTCTACATTCTCTGTCATACGTGTCCTAACTATGATTGCCAAATTAGAGCATTTTGAGATAAATAAAAAGGTAAAACAAAAACTACAAACCATACTTTGCACGACAGTATTTTTTAAAAGTATTGTAATGGTTCTGGACCACTGGTTCCATCTGTTCTGTACACGAACCTCGTATTAAACAAGATCATCTCACCAGAAGCGAGAAATGAGGGATTTGTGAAGGCTATTGAACATGCCACTAGCTTTCAGTGTGGAGTAGCACAGTTATTTAGCACAGGTGTTTCTAATTGTGATGCATCGGGGAAAAATTGTGTTTAATGGCCCTGAAACTTACACTTTCACCTGCACAGTGTTATAGTCTACTGTTAGTGCAGTAATACAACATCCAGGTATATTAGCTGATCAAAGATCAGCTGAGGCTTCCCCCACCCCATTACTATGCCTGTGCTTAGACACATTACACTAATTGTTTCTTTCTGTATTTATAGTCATTTAAATTCATTCATTCATTATATTCATTTAAACAATGTCAAATCCTTCTGCTACGTAGGTGATGCACTTACTGATGACATTGACAAAGAACCTGCAGTGCACTTAAAGTAGCTTTCAGTCGTCTACAAAAAAAATTAAGGACAAGATGGAGGAGTGAGGGAGGTTAAAGTGTCCAGAAAATGCCAAGTTTACAGAGCTATTGTGCTTCCTTGTCTTCTGTCCTCATTAGAGACCTGTCCCCTTTATTGTCGCTATATCCACAAATTTAACTGCCTACAACGCCACCTACGCAACCTAATGGGAGTCAAATGGTCTGACAAAATCACCAACAATGAAGTACTATGGCTGGCAGTCATGCAAAGCGTGGAAGCCACGCTAGCGTGGAGGCAAATGTCCTGGGTTGGTCACGTTATACATATGGATAACAATTGTCTGTACAGTGTTCTGTCCTACAGTGAACTTAAAGGCAGTAGGAAGTTTGGCTGACCCAAAGTCCACTACAAGGATTACATCAAGCAGCACATATAGTCTGCCGGTTTGGACTTGATGACCTGGGAGGATAAGGTCACAAGAGGTGAGCTTGGCACTCCACTACAAAAGAAGCAGAATGAACAACAGAACATCATTGTGCCAGCTGGGCCAACTGTAGGAGGGAATGTGGACACCAACTTGCCCTGGTACATGACCTGAACCCTGCATGTGGAAACTGATTAACTCGAATAATTCTTTCTGTATATATACTCATTTAGCATGCTTGCAAACAAAAGTATGTGTTTCAAAAAATATAATAAGCTAAAACTATGCAGACATAAAAAACTGAAGGGAAAAATTGAAAAACTCAAATGGGGATATAGGATAGTTTCAAACTAAGCTGTACAACTCATTTCAAAAGGCTACAGAATAGAATGATACAGAAGAAGCAAGAAAAGGAAGGCACTGAAGAAAAGGGTGATCTACAGAAATTTCCTTAGCAGGATGAACTACAGAGCATTTCAAAAAATGGAGACAGTTCACAAAAAATTATTTCTATCTTTCATTAATGTAAACAGGCTCAGTCATAACACAGACAGCACATAGTGCCCACAAATTCTTACAGATAAGGAAAAATATTTTCTTCTCCAGTCATGTTCCCAATCACAATCTTCCAGGTGCTCATACACAACAGACTTACCCTTCATTCCCTTTTCCTGCTGTTGGAAAAGGTATTTATAATTGAGAGTCTTTTGCTGCATTCCTGAAGGCTTGCTGATAAAATTCTTGCTTTCTGTGAGATTCTATTTCTATCTGTAATTACTGTTCCACAGTTGTTCCAAAGAAGAAACATCTGTTGTTGCTCATTACTGTTTCTTCTCATCACCTTATAGCTTTTATGCACTTTGAAAGCATGTTGGATTACATTGTTATGTTTTTCTGATGTTTTCTGCAAAGTGAGCCAAGCCAGTTAAAAATAATTCAGAAAAGCCTGGATATAAAAATGTTTTGTAGAGCTGGAGGACAAATGGGAATGTTTTGCACTGATGTTGCAATTGGTTATAATACTGCCATGTTTTCCACACTCAGCCCAGAAGTACCAACTTCAAGAGAAGTAATATCAGAATAATAGGACAACAACAGATCAGATGACTGGCTGGCATTTCTACAGGCAACATTCCCAAGATTAGTATTACAACATAGTGGATCAGAATTTTCAAAATATGTCAGTATTCTTAGCATAGCCACAATACTGGCTAGAGTTCATTAGTACTAACTCATGAGACTACTCAAATAATTAATTGGGCAGAATTTATTCTATTCTATTCTTACATGGCATCTGTCATACTATGACCATTCAATACTTTGTTAACTTCTGGTTGCTCCTTTTGGCAGAAATTTTCCTGTTACCATGCAGCATTTCCACTTTTCTTCCCTTATTTCTGTCTCTAAAAATCCCATAATCATTTGCTTGTTTTACTAGGCATTTTGTAGTGCTGATTTTCTGTTCAAACCCATAGTTTGTTCTTAGGCAGATCACTTAACTGAGGTTTATTAGGTTAACTTTTGTTATCTTTCTATTAAGTAGCTTAATTTCAATCAAATATTTAATTTCTAAACAGCAGCAGCCTTATTTTACCTAAGTCAGTGCTGACTGAAAACCTTAGTAAAAATAAAGGGACAATATCTCCAGCATAGAGGTTATATTGAAATCATTTGCTTTCAATTTTCTTTGTTTTAGCAAAAAATTTAAGTTTGTGGAGACCTTGAGTTTTCTGTGATTCTCTAATGAAAAGTTGCTTTTTTGGACAGGGGAGGGAATGAGGGAGGTAATTAGTTGTACTTTTGCTCCTTGTTTTGTCAGATATATCACACATTCCACTTTGAGGTTTTTGACCCATTCACATTCATGCAGTTGTCACATTGAAAAGTTTACTTAAGAGAATAGTTGAAATAGCAGGTCTGTAAATTATCTGAGAATCAAAAGATATGGGGAAGAAATAATGAAAATCACAAAAAGTTAAAAACCCTGTATGGTGTTTTCTTAGACGTAGCCATGACAGTAAACATTGCTTTCTCTCAACCTAAAGATCAAAAACACTGCAACCACTAGCAAAAACTGATGTTTTATCATTTTTTATCACTTATTATCAATACAATATAGTAGATAAGATATTGAGATATATATATTAAATAACTAAACTACCAGTTTCTGTCAGACCTAAACTGGGGCAAAAAATCCCCATAATCTGTAGGATAGATCTTTTTTTGTGTGTATGTACACACATCCAGTTTTCCTATGAAATGGCACCATATAGTTGTTACTCAGCATCAATAAACAAGTGTTGATCTATTTTACACTGGTATAATCTGTTCTAGTCCTTAAGGTGATTATCCCATCTGTGTTTCATAGCTGTTGAGAAAGCTTACACAGAGATAACTTAACTGAGGGGACAGTCTTCTACATTTACTGGTCTAAAATATTGACAAAGCCAGCTGTTGTGCAAGTCTGTGAAATGATGGGGAACAGATGCATCAGTACATCCTCTGCCACATGGATTCTCTAGCCAGATCAGATTCCACAGGAAAGTTTGTTGCACTATACTATGCACACAATTTGGTGTACCTAGTAGGAATAATGTAAAAAAGCCTTCCTCTGCCAGTAGCCTATATGTTGGATGGGTTGTTGTGAGGGAAAGTAACAATCCCTAAATGGTAGATCGACCTCTTGAAGATGCTGTAAAATTGACTGAAGTATCCAGGATCTCTACAACCTTTTCTCCCACTGGTACTTAACCCCACTTTAACTGAATGCATTAAAGGTGCAGAGGGCCTGGGTACTGGGGTAATCTTTCGCTACAACTCAATCCTGCAAGGTGCTGAGCATTCTAGCCACTGAAGTTGAAGAGACTGCTCAGGTGCTTGAAGTAAAGCACATACTTAAGTGCTAAATGGTAGACTGAAGCTAGAGTGCTCAGCACCTTGCAAGATAAAGCCAGTAGTGCAAGGATTAATACATTAGCCATGTCCATCTTTTAGCAGGCTCTTCCATCCTATAGAGAGATTTTCTCCTGCTGAGTGTGTGAGCATATGTATTTGTGAAGAAAAGGTTCTCTGTGCCCTCTTCCCTTACTCTCTTTGCAGATGAGTGCAACACAGGATGGATTCAAGAACTCATTATAAATCGAGGTGCGGTACAAGAGATAGCACTTAGATAGGAACTATGTCTTTGTACAGTATGTGTTTGCACAGCACTTAGCCCCGTGGCCTCTGATTCAAATGGAAGTCTTTGGACACTACAGATAACAACAATGCTGCATAATAAATAAAACGTGGTTAAGGAATCAGAACTGTCAGAAAAACTGCTAGTTTTGTAAAATAGCTTTCAACAGTAGCATATATTTTCCCTATATTTGAATAGAGAGTTTTCATTTGTACTTACAATGCTTTACAGAATATCTGATCAAAATCCTATTTTCAGTAAGCACATTTTGTTTTCCACTATCTATGGGAGCTAAGATATTTAGATGCATGTATTTATATTCATTTCTCTAGGAATTATTTTAGTATAATTATCCAGTTTATCTTTCTAATAGTAGCAGGGTATTTATTTGTAGTTATTACGCTTAAAAGATTTTTTCCCTTTTAATTAATTTTGATATTGGCATAGTCTAAATGCATAGGTCTACATGGGTTGGATTCTCTTTGAAAAGATGACTGCAACAACCATTAATTTCTCCTTTTTTCAATCCTTTTTCACAGTAAAATGATCACACTCTAGGGTAGCAATTAACAAAATAATTCTGATTCCACGGCTAATATTTTGACATGTTGCCTAGTGGCAACAAGTCACTGATCCAGTTATTTTAAATAGATACTTTATGAAGGCCTCTCTGATTTCCTTAGCATGCTGTTTTACCATTGATAGCTAAAGAAAATCTGTACATTTTGCATGAACAGAATACTGTGTTGTATATGAAAATTTTATGTTCATCAATATAATTGATTAATAATGTATTGAAGAGTTGCATCTTTAACCTATCTGGACTGAAAAGGAGTCCTAAGTAAGTGTAACTACAATTTGGAAATGAGTTTAAGTCAATTTCAGTACATTTGGCATGCAGTCTTCTATTCTTCCTTCAAGTTCTTCAAAGCTTAGAAGTTTGTATATTCTGTCAGTGTGTTTCAAGATATGTGTTCCAATGTAATTTAATAAGAATGACAGCCAAAAGGAGTCCTTTCTTACTGATAATCTTATTAAAACAGACCTTTTATAGTCACGCTATAATACATTTTTGTTTTTTTTTAAATGGTGCTCCATAAAACCCAAATGACAAGTCATCTTGTTCCTTGGAAGTTCTAGTGACAACATAAATTAAATACTAAATATTATTCAGGAACAGAATATCAAAAAAACTTTAGTCATACCTTTTATAAAACAATATTCATATTTTAGTTCATTTTAATATAAATCCAAATTTAGTTTAACTACTGTACATCTTTTCAGTCCACCATTACATCGACAGTCTTTTCTTAAACAATCCATTTCCCCTTTTGTATAGCTACAGTATATGACAAATACTGCTATATAAATAATTCAATGCAAGCCACAGCCTGAAGGTATGCACTAGAATAAGAATTTATTCAAATATTCGACTTTATTCATCTCTCAAGAGTGCTCAATTGAGCATGATTTAGAGTCATACATGATACATTGTTCAGAAGTACTGAGAAGAGAATTTTTGCATTCCTAGACTAGGGACATAAGGACCTCCCAGTCTTAGGGAGACCACTTTAAATCAAATCATATTAGATAATATCATGTGAAAAGTGACTTTGCAAGTGCAACATTTTGTCCCAGTCACATCATATTATCACACACTGAGCAGAGTAATGATATTCAGAATCATATTTTCAAAGTTAAGTTTCAGCAATTGCATACATACATTGACATATGCAAATATCCCAGGGTTTGTAGGGGCCAGTAGAGGCACTACCTTCATGTTCATGCATTACCTTACAAAATGTGATCCACATGGTTCAAAATATCTTTCCTCCTCCAAGCACTCAGTTTCAAAGATGTAACCATCAAAATCGGCAGTTGGGAAGCCTGACCCAAAATGAAATATATGTATTTCATTTCAGAAAATTGAAAGTTTTTGGCAAAACTGTGATTTTTCCAGACACTGTATTTTCCACTGGAAAATCATACACAGCTTTAAACATGTCTCTGCAGGATCTGAGCTTGGGTTCAATTCTGCAAATCCTTACTTCTGCACTTGGTTCCACTGATTTGAATGGGAGGTCTTGTGTGATTAAGACTACTCACATGAGTGACAGTTTGGGGAAGCAGGTTAGAGATGCTGGACTCCCATCACCCTCCACTGAAATGTAGCCAGCTCTAAGTTAAAATGGCATCGCTGTTTAACAGCCATATCAACATTAAGAACATTTTAACACAAGTATTACAGAATACTGTGTCCAAACCGAACTGCTGGGGGAATTTTTGCTTTGTAGAATGTATTGGTCACCTCCTCCACCCTCCCAAAATTGGGCAGGACACTAGATTAGCATCCCCTATTCTTGCAAAAATTGCTGTGGGACTGTTAATGTCAACAAAGGTAAGAACTATGTTTATAGGAATCATCAGAAAGGTTGTACCCTTGAATACAGTGCCCCATCATGGCTGCAATGCAGACTCAGTGGAAAGAATGTCAGCTACTTAATTTCCAAGCAACTAAGTTGTCTTCCTCTGTTCATGAAAAATGGTTGCTTGGAAATTCAGCACTGTACAAGTTTTTGCCATATGACTCCCAGCTGAGATACTATAACTGTAGCCTAATTAAACTCAGCTGGGAGTCGAATGGCAAAAACTTGTACAGTACAGGCCATCATTCCTACTTTAACGGTTTCCACTGGGTGGAGACCTGCATCAGTCCCGCAGCCCTCCACAGCTGGTCCCAGCCCATTGTTGGGATCCCACCACCCTCCCCTTGTATGATGGTTAAGAGGCTGAGGAAAGGGAGTCAGCTCCTCACTGTACCAGGCATTAGAAGCCTCAGCCGCATCCCCCAGCTTCTTCAGGGAATGTCTCTCCCCTAACTCCACTTCCAATTCTGGGTATTAGGAACCAGACCCCCTAGGGACTAAGAACCTGCACTGGACACTGCCATAAGAGGGGTCTCCAGCCACAGTGACAGGGCTTATATACACTCCCCCGGTGCACCAGGGGCAGACAATGCATCCCATCAGTCACCTCCTGATCTCCCAGCCTCAAAGGAAGGGTAATGATCATTAAAGGAACCACTATCCCTTTTTCCTATTAGTTTAGAATAGGGGTCTCAAACATGCGACCCATGGGCTCATGCAGCCCGCGGAGCCCTTCCCTGTGGCCCTCCAAGTTCCCTGAAGCCCTCTGCCTCCCCCAAGTTGTTTTCTGGGGGCGCTAAACTCTCCACTTCCTCCCCCCACCCCGCACTGCTTCCCACTGCTCTACGTACCCCCAGGCAGTTCTCTGGTGGCATAGCAGTTCCAGGAAAGAGGGGTCAGGAGCGGTAAGCCTCCCGCAGAAGGGAGGAGGCCCACCAGGCTTCCGGCAGCCCCTCCCTGCCTACCTCCAGGCATTTCTCACTGCCAAACAGCTGTTGGCAGTGCTTAGCACTTTCCAGGAGAGACGAGTGGGGAGCAGGGTGGGGCAGGACCTCATGAAAGGGGTGGAGTGGGGGCGTGGCTGGGGGCAGCGAGGGGGGCGTGTCAGTGATGCGGTCCTTGGGCCAATGCACTAGTCCTCATGCAGTCCTCATGCTCATTTGAGTTTGAGACCCCGGTCTAGAAGACAAAGATTACGCCTCTGAAAGTAGTGGAGGATGGATTCTTGCAGCAGCATGAGTTTTTCCATTAAGGTATCCCATTCAGGTTCTATGCCACACGACTCTGCCTAGTTTATGGCCTTGTCTACACTACTGGGGTAAGTCAACCTAAGTTGCACTACTCCAGCTACATGAATAATGTAGCTGAAATCGACACAGCTTAGGTCGACTTTCTGTGGTGTCGTCACTGCACTGTGTCAACAGGAGATGCGCACTGGCTGATTTACCTTACTCTTCTCGGAAAGCTAGAGTACTGGAGAGTGATCTGCTGTTGATTTAGTGGGTCTTCAGCAGCAGCATCAATCTACCAGCTGTGAGGACAAGCCCTATGATATCTGATAATAGCACAGCACAAGTACAGTTACCGAGTGTGCCATGCTGAGCTAATATACTTCGCCAACAAGTGGGAATGCCGAATCGTGTTGAAGTTATTTGTTTCACTGACAATGAACAGGATTTTAAGTTTGATTTACAGTGCTAAGAGACAAATATGTTTTCTGCACTGCTGACATATAGCTGCAGACCTCACTTCAGGTCATAAATTATATGGGTTTCTAGATGACAAAAGCAACCCTATTATTATTACACATTTGCCACTGGAGTTTGTTAGTTTTTCTCTCACGCATACTACAGCTGACTGTTGCTTCCTCACCTTGATTTGTCCTTGAAAAAACCCAGTTTCACTGCAAACAAATTCTTTGGTGTCATAAATAAATGTGATCCCTGCATCAGGAAATTTAGAAATGCATCCTGTTGGTGCTCCAGCTAATAGAATCATAAGGATTTTTACCATTCAGTGGGTTCAAAATGAAACAATAACTTTCAGTCACAATGGGGTTTTAGAATAATGATTACCTTTTGGCAGATGAAAGGTGTTGCATACAGTGCATTCTATTTCACACATACTGTACTGCACAGCTATACAATGCCAGGAACAAATGAACGCAGTGCAGTACGACAATTCCATTAAGCATAGATTCCGATAGAGATGAAAAACCTGCTACACCTGACCTGACGGCTTAACTGAATTCTCTAATCTTACCTGCTTATCTCACTGCCCCCCAGCCAGCCAGCTAGTCCCCAGGAGCCCTCCACAGAATATTCATTGATTTTTAATGTATTGGACCTGCTTCTCCCCTGCCTCAGTTGCACCTTGGGGGCCTGATTCTACACTCTCCTGCAGCTTGTGCAGCCATGCAAAGTGGGTGTAAAAGGCTACCAAATCAGAATGGCAGTGTTTTACATGCACTTTGCCCAGTTTAAATGTCTGTACAAGTTGCAAGACAGTGAAGAATCAGGCTCATGGAGTGCAACACAGCCCATAACACAGCACAGGAACATAGAGATATTCAGTAAAACTGAAAGGCAGAAAATTTTTAAAAGATCAATGAAAACACTTTACCACACAATGCATAATTAGCTTTCAGAACTCTCTGTCACAAGATTTCATTGGGACCAAGAATTTAACCAAAAAAAGACTGGAGATTTATACAGAAAACAAGAACGTCCACACCTACAATTATAAAGATGAAAAACAAACAAGAGTTTTGAATTAGAGAGGTAGCCATGTTAGTCTGGAATAGCAGAAGTAACAAAGAATCCTGTGACACCTTAAAGACTAACTAAAGTATTGAAGCATAAGCTTTCGTGGTCTAATACCCACAAAATACCCAAGAGTTTTGAGCCAACACCTATGTTTCATGAAATAAGCCAGCCTTTAAATACTGGAAGTCAGGAGGAAACTTTCCCCAGGAACAGAGTATTCCATAGCTGTCATCCAGGTTCCTTGCACTTTCCTTCTGAAGCAGTCTGGCAATTTCTATGTTCCCAGGCAGTGGAGAAAGATGGCCATTAAAAACAGCAACAAACTTTAGGTGCTTCTAAGTCTTACTTCTGACTTTTCCTTCACTTCCTCCTCGTTCTCTACTCCCATCGGGCTGAAAACACATCATATGCGGCTGGCATCTCCTTTGTCAAATCAATTATCTTTGCTCATTGGCTGCTATGTACTCTCACTGATTAGATGTGTCATCCACACTGGGGGAGTCTCCTGTGCTTAGATATAGCCAGGCTTTTCCATAATATCTCAGATATTATGGGTGGATTTCTCATAAGATGACCAGATGTCCCAATTTTATGGGGACAGGCCCGATTTGGGGATCTTTTTCTTATATAGACTCATATTACCCCCCCCCCCCAACCTCCTGTTCCGGTTTTTTCACATTTGCTGTCTGGTCACCCTAATTTCTCATGTGGTGGTGGCTATCCTTCTGTCTAATATGGCTATGTTATTCTAGGAGTATTCAGAAAATGCTGTCTATGGATTTTATCCTTTTAGTTCTCAGTATCAAACCCTTTTCTTAAAATGGCTAATAAATCTGTGTAGGTGAGCATGAATTCCACTATTTGGCTAGTACAGTATTTTCTAACTAAGCAATTTTTTACTGGACTCCCATACTTTTCTATATAACCAGATACACATTTCTTGTACTTGAATAAAACAGTATGTCTGTACCTTTAAAATACTATAAACCCCATCACCTTTTATATCTGAGGAGCTTTGTTTACTCATATTCTTTTCTTCCTTGGATTTGCATGGCAGATGGTTCTCTATGGACATATGGGTTTCACGTTTCTAAGAGCTGATTTCTAAAATTCCATGTAGTCTTTCAAAGAATGGGTCCGACTCCCTAGTGTGCCATAGCACTGCACAAGGGGTAAGAGTCCCAGAGCATCAGAAGGAGCATCTGGAGTCCACAGATACTGCTCCATGCTCAAGGGGTGAACACTGGCATCGGAAAAGGGAGTGGGGGGCCATGCCCTCACTTTTTAACAAAAGAAACAATCATAGAATTCATGTCCTCTACACATCCCTGCCCCCTCCTCTGAATAATAGAGTCTGCTGGGGAGGTGCCACAATTACATATTTCACCCACCAAGGGCTGCTGTGGTGCCAGAAGAAAGGGCAGCCGGCTCACTGCCAGAGCAGCCAGTGACAGAGAGAGAGGTGGCACTTTGGCCTTGGCCTCTCCACTTCTACAAAGATTTCAGTGTCCTTGGGGTGAACACTTTGCACCAGCCATTAGGCTGAAACAAAATTATCTTGAGGGAATAAGCGCTGACTCATCCTAGGAAATCAGAAAGCATCCACCCCCAGGAAAGAAGAGAAAAAGTGGAGTCACCAACCTAGTGCATCTAACATCAGAGGACAGGATTGGTGAGGACTCAAAGACAACCCTGGGCAATTAGCTAAAAGGAGAACTGGAGGTCTGATATCCAGGGCACATAACCTCCCTCTGTGAAGGAGACTGCATCTTGTCCAAGGACTCATGACAACACTCAAAAGAAGAGGACTAGGGCCTACTCTCTATAAAGGAAGGTCTGTGATAGGAGGAGGCAGTAGGCCTACCACAAGACCCCAGTGCCCTTATGGTACTAGAGCTTCAAGAGGTAGATGGACAAGGGAGCTCAGCTATTCCTCCAGCCAGAATCTGAATGAGCAGGATTAAGGAAGGAGATGGACTGATCTGAGAACATGCTTCCTCCCCCACATCACCTCCACTCCCCCCCACACACACACACACACTTTACCTAACTACACTCTACTTCAGGTATGTGCATCGTCTCCAACACTACCCAAGCTCGATAGGCCACCTGCCCAGTGTCTGCCTCAAAAGAGGAGGGGAGACACTTTTTAGGGTCTTCTCTCTCTCTCTGTGAAGATCCCAAGTGGCAGCCTGGAGTGAGCAACTCTACCACAGCTGGCACCAGATCCACAAATACTTCAGTGGCTGGCACACCTCTTAGAAGGTGCTGCTACCACTACAGAAAATCTCTACTTCCTTCAGGTGCTCCCCGACCAACTCTGCACTAGGTATAAGAGGTAACAGGTTGCAGTGAAGAGTGACTGTACTAGATCTGAAAGAATTACCTAGGAACAAGTGGGAGATAGAGCTACTACACCATAACCTGAGAACAATAGCCCAGGCTCAGCCTAAGTTTGCTCCACCTAGAAAAGCCTTCTCATGACTTCACTATAACAATCATATCAGTTTCCACTTTTCTTTTTACCCTGCATGCTTGACCAGGCCACGTTATATATGACTGTGATCCTTTGCTTTACAGTCACAATAGAACTTCTATAAAAGGTTTAAAGATATAAAGTATTTTAAACTTGGTGGTGTGCAGACATTTAAGGCCCTGAGTCTAATTGACTAGATCAAAGAGGGCTCAGCTGCCAGTCAAGCTTTCCCTGGTAGCCTTACTTACATTAGCCACATCCAGATAATTGGCTTAAATGTAGATCTGTTAAAATATTTTCATTCTATATTTGTCTAATATAAGATAGCTAAAGAACTTGACAAAAGTAGACAACAGAAATATGTTACTCATCTTCAGTAGATTATGGTTGATTGAGGAATCCTTATAAGTCACCAGAGCAGATATCTGAAGAGTTAAGTCTCTCTAGCTCACTCGTTTGGAATAAAGAAACAAGGACAGTCATACCAATTAAATACTGCCATTCTGTACCAAGCCACGGGGAAAATCACTTGTAACGAAGCAGTTCAAATACCGCTTAAAATGAAACTCTACCTGCTAGAACAAAACTTTAATATGTTTTCATAGAATGGTGCCGTGTTACCAATGGTCTCCTGTCTCTAAGATCTTCACCCAGATGGCATGTATTTTATTTTAAAGGACTCTACACAAAGCAGATTTTAAAAGGAATTCCTTCAGACATTTACCAGTAGTATACAGTTGGTTCTGCACATGGGCAGAACACAATTTATTTATGTTCTTTACTTTACCAAAAAAGATGATTATGACACTTTTTGCTCTACCCTGCACATTTTTGGCTTACAGTGGTGGTGTTAAGGTTTGGATTTCTGTTTAGGTTTCTATCAAAGGCTCTCTCCGTGCTGTGTTCCTATGTTCACTCTCTTCTCCAGATTTAAACTGATTTGCACAGCCAGTGGAAGGAAGTGGTCATCATACTTCAGCAATGTCTGTATTTGAGGGAAAGCCATTTGTACACCCAATGGAAATAGGCAAACCAGTTCATTCCTCCTCTCTGCATCCCTGCTTCCTCCCAGTCTATACTCCTCTCACAACCTGAACTGCTTTCTTACATTCAGGATCACACCTCTCTCTCCCTCATTTGCAAAGGGAGATGAGGAAGACGCATCTCCCGCTACTATCTGAATGGAAAGTCTTCTTGGAAAGAAGGAGAAAACCCAGCAGTCTGCTTCCCTTCTCTAAAAAAAACATCCAGGAGATCCACTATTTTTTTCAAACACAAATAACCGTCTGGTCAGTTGCACTCCTGTTCATGTGTGGGGCTACCTGATAGTCTTGAATCCTTCATCTATTCCATCCCACCCCCAAATCCACATTACAGAATCTTGTGGGGAGTAGACAGCTTCATCCTTCTTCTCCTTTCCCAGTCTACATCAGTTAGAGCAAGGTACGCTCCCAAAGTCTCAAGGCAAGTGTTGGACATTAACTTTTGTAACTCAACAGACATGCTCACATTTATGTCACTGGAGGTAGTTGGTTGCATAGGTTTCTCTGAGATCCTAAGCTGAAGACAAACAAGATATTCATTGAGGGCATAACCTGCAGAATCTTTATTACTGGTGATTGTGCATGAGAAGAATACCCAGTGTGGCTCTCAGATCTCATGCTGAGTACTCATATCAAATGCCTGCCTTACAAACTATTGAAAGAAAGGATGTAGTCCATGTATAGAATCACTTCTCAGAGTCCAACCAAGCTTTAAAGCTTTTTAGAAAAGCAGTCTGGGACTCAGACACACTGCAAAACACTAGAGTATTCTGAAATTCTAGCAAAAGCTTTTATAAAATTATTCAACTTAAAGATAGTAAAACTACTTTCCCTCATTGCTGTTTCTGATACAGACTAACATGGCTACCACTCTGTAATCTCTTTCTGTCATTTCCTGTATACATGCACTTTAGTATAGACTTGCACAGTAAGTGAGATGGGAGGAATTTGTATTTACAATTTATGTTGCGGAGTGGGGAGGTTAAAGTTACAATTAAAGTTATTTTGTAATGCTGTGGAGTTTGAACAATACAATGGGGTTTTTTTCTGCTAGAAGGAAGAGAATCGGAATTCCAAATGGGTATATTTACTTTTTATGTAAAGTAGAGAAATTTCACACAGTAATGACAAGAGATAGCCTGGCTCTTAGTTACATGACTGTAAATGCCACAAGGGATTGAGCTGTCCCCCAGGCATTTTGCATCCATTCTATGTGCAAGGGAAGCTACACCTGAGGGGCAATCATCACTATGGAAAGCTAGCAATCCCCACTAGAATTGGGCAAAGACTGCAATTGTACAAATTTTTATTTTTATTAATAAATTTGATTCCGTTGTGCTCATGTTCTGTGAATATTTCAGCAAACAAATTTAATAGCAGGAATGTTTAAAGGAATAGTGAATTTTAAGTGAAAAATGGAAATTACCATCAAAAGCAAATTCTGGATTCATAAACATAAGTATTCACACCAGAAACCTACTTCTGTTAACCAAATTTATCCTTTATTAGGGGACAGGCACAGCACCATATAACCTGTTTGTCTCATGAAAACAGTTTGAATTTCAAAACTACTCATGAACAAGCTACAGACCAAGAATTATTTCTAGAAATTATCTGGTGAATAACTTTTAGAAAACCTTTTACATATAACTTTAGAATAACTTTTAGAAACCTATCCCCTGTTGACAGATCATTTGTGAACAGAAAAAGAGATGAAATTCATGTAACATGTTTATTATGAATTATCAGCTCAGGTCTAACCACCAGAGATAAGCATGTAAACCTATGTGTAGCCTCTGATACCAATGGTATTCAGTAACTCATAGTAGGGTTTTGTTTTTGATTACCAGTAAGGTAGTTTCTGCCTCATCCTGGGGCAAAGAATTCGTAATTCAGCACAGAGTGCCAATTAAAATGACCACCCTCCTTTTTTTATTTGAAACAGTTTGGTACTACAGTGATAACTCATGTCAGAACACATCAAAAGCATATCCCAATTCCATAAGCATGTCTCATACCTACACTAATGGTGGGAAATCAGCTAAATCTCTAACACTTAGTTATTCCCAAGATAAGGATTAGTGGTGGAGCATTAAATTCTTAATGATAATAAATTCATGAATATTACAGCTGGAGTGGTAAAACAGAGATTCATGAAATGGTCTTTTTTAATGTCTTGTAATTTATTAAAGTTCTAACAAGGTGCTCAGTGCTATACAGGACACACAAAAACAGCCACTTCCCTGAAAACCCTACTATTTTAAAGACAGGCACACTTGAATATCCAGAGGTCTTTGACATTGAATATACGACTTCTATTTACTTTTTTATTATTATTTATTCTTCTCTTTGAATCCAATACTGAAGCAGAGAAAATATTTGATGTGTTAGAGAATCGCAGAAGACCTAAGTCCTGATAGGGGATAGATCTGAATGATAGAGCATTCCTATACCCAGAATGGGAGCTAATTCTATATTTGGAGACAACAACGAAGAAGGTATGAAGCCACGCATGGAAAAAGAAAATTAAGTGGGTACCAAGGCTGCTATCCTTGGTGAAATGAGGGAGAATACAGCTGGTAAGAGAACACAGGTTTCCTGATTTCTACACCTATACTTTAAACACAAAATTCATCTTTTTTCCTTATACAAGACATCTCAGAAGAAGTTTACTGAAGCAGCAAGGGATCTATCAGGGGACACACTAGAATGAAATGTATACAATAAGATCTAGAATGTGTGCCCACATGGATTCCAAACTTCATAAAAAGATTCTTACGTTGTCCAAACAGGTACGTCTCCTATGTGATGATAGTGTAGCCATGTTTCTGCATGCAAGAATCAGAGAGGTGGCCGTGTTAGTCTGGAATAGCAGAGGTAACAAAGAGTCCTGTGGCACCTTAGAGACTAACTAAAGTATTGAAGCATAAGCTTTCGTGGGCTAATACCCACTTCGTCGGATGCAAGCAATCTGATTCTTGAAATATTTCAGTGTCTCTGAGATATGCGATGGACATCCAGAGAAGAATTTCAGCACTAAGATGCTGAAGAATTTCAGCACTAAGATGATGGTCAAAAGCTGGAATTGCTTATGCAGAACAAAAAGAAACCATGCTTTACAACAATGAGATTCAGGGAGTGACCCTAATGATGAGTGACTTACATATGCTCCACTGTTCAAACGACGAAGTGGGTATTAGCCCACGAAAGCTTATGCTTCAATACTTTAGTTAGTCTTTAAGATGCCACAGGACTCTTTGTTACCTCTGAAATATTTCAGGTGACTGTTTTTTGAACAGTGGAGCATATGTAAGTCACTCATCATTAGGGTCACTCCCTGAATCTCATTGTTGTAAAGCATGGTTTCTTTTTGTTCTGCATAAGCAATTCCAGCTTTTGACCATCATCTTAGTTCCTTTAATATTTATTAGGCTCCTCTGTCCCCACCTTCTTCATTGTGATCCAAATACTTTCAACATCCCAAATAACCCTTTTTAGTTTCAGAGACAACTGCCTTCCAATAGTGCAACTGTTTTAAGTCCAATAGCCACAAGCTTCATTTTTAAAAAGCTCTTCAATGTAGAATCAGCTAAGCAGAAAGTCCATCATAGACCCAAGATGGAGAAAATGTTACCATCATTTACACTTAAAAGAGTCCTGTTGACTTCAGTGCATGCCCATTTCAATGATGGGGTTACACAAATGTTAGTGAGCTGATCCATGACTAAGGCACCAAGGTCATATAAATAATCATTGGATATACTATTGATATCAATCTGTCCCTTGCTGCATGGTTATCAGCATATCAATTTTAGACATATTCAAAAATAATTTGCTTGGTCATTCTATTGCAATGTTTTCATGTCTTCAATTCTTAGTTTTTAGTCTACAGTAACATAACTGTTTGGCTGAACAGTTTTTGTAAGAAAACATGACCAGAATGCACCACAATAATGAAAATATATCTGAACAATTGAACTCAAAACTCTTTGCAATGTCCACAGAAAGTTAGTATATTAATCTTTATGAAGGTCTATGATGTCGTTTGGTAGAGAGTATTAAGCCAAATTTCATCCAGTGAACATGGCTAGTTAAACTGTAAGTAGAGAGACAACTTCAAAGACATCAAGATATAAATACTGTTGGCCCAGGTGCCAAGAGTTTACTTCATGGTAAAAGAAATCTGTTGATCACAAGGAGAATTTTATGAGAAGTGAATAAAAGGACTCATTTTCACAGGACAGAAAGAATGGCATCTGTCCTTTTGACAGTGACCATTTAGGAAAGCTTTACTGAGGGGTACCAGTCATTGTTTTACATATTAACTTGAGGATGCTTCCAGAATATGAGATAATCATAGATTCCATAAATTCTAAAACCGAAGCTTAGGTTTCTGTTACACAGGAAGCACAAAGTTACTACATTGAAATGTCTGATTATTTTAATATAGAAAAATATCTCAAAATACGCATGTTGTTTAGAATAGATGATCTATTCTTGTTAGCTGAAAAAAACTGAGAAATTGAAGAGGCCATGTTTGCTATGGGCATATGGCTGGCAGGTTCTTCCAGAAGTAGAAAAGTAGAAAATCAGAATGCAGAGATATACATGCTATACACTTACTAAAAATACAATACAGTTGACTCTTTTTATAGCACCCCTGCACTCCAAGACCAGTCAATTTTCCTGTAGAATTAATAAAAATTTTACAATCATGCTATAGGTAATACATTTATAAATAAATACCTTAATAGCTTATAAGATATACTACATGCCTAGAAACTGCTTTTCTTTATTTTAAGCACAGTAGAAACATTTGCAGAACTTTTATATAGTTAGCTTATTAAGGTTTATTAGCAATTATTTGTCGAAGACATTTCTAAGTCTCAAGTTAACATACTACATAGGCACCAGTTGACTGTAACTACAAATTCATTAATTTTATTTTAAAGACTGCTCATTTCATTATAGATTGTTTACAGAACATAGGTAAGCCATATACAATGAAATGTGCTACCCTTAAAATAAAGGAAATAGAACCACAGGACTCTCTGGAAAATTTTTATAACTTTTATAAAGTAAATAGTAAATGATTTCCAAGGCATTTCCATCTATCCTATCTGTATAATGTCTATAAATATATTAACATGTCATAACTTATTAAAAGGCAATCCTTAAAGTGTAACAAAGATCTACATGAACTTGTAAAAGTATTAAACAGATAAATTTCCTTGTAGAAACAGCATGCAGTAGTTCGTTTTATCACCACTGAAACAGAGGGATAGATGATTGTGTTGTTCATTTTGCTGTTTCAGAGAAGACAGAACAGATATATTAATAAAATTGTAAGCAGTAGATGAATAGTCATCAGCATACTTAAAAATCTGGATTTCCTTCATCCACTTGTGCAGAATTTCATTAATGATACTAGAAAACAATGATCTAACAGTGACCCCTAAGGCTCTCTAAGAGACAATGAAAGAATGTGTACAACAAAAATGTATACCGGTATATGAAGATACAAACTAGCGATCATATGCCTAGAGATTTTGAAGAGTAAAAGTAAGTGGTTCTCTTATAGAAAAAAAATATACTATGTAGATCAAAAAAAACAACAACTGTTTTTCTTGTGTCTTAGACACAATGAGGAACATGGAGTTATTTTGCAGACTGTGCCTCTATAGAATCTTCTAGATGCTTTCTATCCATTCCTGCCTATTTCCTATTACTCTTTAAAATACTCTTTTTGTATTATTAACTATCCGTTATTAAACAAATCAATCTGTAAGCACCTAGAGTATAAGCTTACAATGTATTGCCAGCATGGATTTGTCAAGAACAAATCATGCCAAACCAACCTAATTTCCTTCTTTAAGAGGATTACTGACCCGGATGGGGAAGAAACCAGTAGAAATGCTATATCATGATTTTACTAAGACTTTTGACAGAGCCCTACATGACAATCTCATAAGCAAACTAGGGAAATGCAGTCTAGATGAAATACAATAAGGTGGGTGCACAACTTATTGAAAGACTGCACTCAGAGTAGTTATCAATGGTTTGCTGTCAAATTGGGAGGATGCATCTAGTGGGGCTCATAGGGGCCAGTTCTGGATCCATTACTGTTCAGTATTTTTATTAATGACGTACATAATGGAGTAGAGAGTATGCTTATAAAATTTGACACCAAGCTGGGAGGAGTTGCAAGCACAGTTCTGTCTAAGCTGTGCATGTGTGTGCACTCACACAGATCCTAAACCTTGCACACATGGCAAAATTTGCACAAAAGCACAAAAATTTGCACAGAAGACATTTTTTGCACACATGGCCTGTCAAAAATTTGCACAGAAGAAATCTTTTGCGCACATGGCCTGTCAAAAATTAGAGGAAACATTGGTTGCAAGCACATTGGAGGGCAAGATTAGAATTCATAACAATCTTGACAAGTTGGAGAATTGGTCTGAACTCAACAAGATGAAATTCAATAAAGATAAGTAACAGTACTTAAGGAAAAATCAAATGCCCAGGTACAAAATGAAGAAATAACTGGCTAGGTGCTAGTACTGCTGAAAACGACATGGGAGTAACAGTGGATCACAAAATGAATACGAGTCAACAATGTGATGCAATTACAAAAAAGACCAATGGTCAGTGGTGTATTAACAAAAGTGTTAGATGTAGAACATGGGAGGTAACTGTCCTGCTCTACTCAGCACTCCTGAGGCCTCATCTGAAGTACTGTATCCAGTTCTGGGTACCCCACTTTAGGAAAGATGTGGACAAACTGGAGAGAGTCCAGAACAGAGCAACAAAAATGATTAAAGGTTTAGAAATCCTGACATATGATGAAAGGATACAAAACAGTGCATGTTTAGTCTTGAGAAAAGATGACTCAGGGGGATCTGGTAACAGTCCTCAAATATGTTAAGGTCTGTTATAAAGAGGACTGTAGTCAATTGTTTTCCTTGTCCACTGAAGGCAGGACAAGATGTTATGGGCTTATCTTCAGTAAGGGAAATTTAGATTAGATGCAATTTTCTAGTTATAAGAGGGGCAGTTAAACTCTGGAACAGACTTCCAAGAGTGATGATGGAATCCTCATCAGTGGAGGTTTTGAGGAAGAGATTAGGCAAACACTTGTCAGAGCTGGTCTAAGTTTACTTGATCCCATCTGAGCACAAAGGGCACGTCTTGATGACTTCTTGAGGTCCATTTAAGCCCTAGATTTCTGTGATTGTATAGCTCATCACAGAAAGAAAATTAAGAGACTTCCCAGCAACATTTCTTCCTTTGCTGTGAAGAGCACATTAGTAAAAGTGTCATGATTTTGCTTTTGCAAGTAAATATTACTATTTTTCAATGACACTAATTACTTGCAAAGACATTTGTAAAGATTGCAATGGGATTGGTGTTTTGCTGATTTTCACACATCTGCTTATTTATTTTTCCTTATATCTAGTCTAGATTGGGAGTAAAAGAACTGCAATTTAAAATTCAGTTAAGGAACAAACAAGCAAATACATTTACAGTCTCTAGAGACAAAAGGAGAACTTCTCTTCGAGAACTGAAGGAATGGCTCTCCAGAGCTAGGTACTGAACTCTCAATAGTTTCTAGAACCCAAGACTGGAGCCATCTGAGTATCAAGGCTACATCCTGTGATGATGAAGGTTTCTGGTCAGAGCAGTCCCTTGGGTATGGTGAATCGGGGTGACTGCTTCAGTCCCTGCTCTTTGTGGGGCCCCATGCTTCAGTGTGCGTGTGTCATGCAGGAGGCACTAAGCTGGGGGGGGAGGGTAAGGGTAACTGGGGAACCAGGCCATTTAGGGGGTTGCATTAGGAGTTGGGGCACCAGGCTGGCCTGGGGCTTAGCCACAGCCTGCACTCACCAGTGGGAAGCACATGTTGTATTTCTTTTTCTTGCTCGGCATCACATGGCTCGGCTCAGTCTCCCACAGTGGCAGCAGTGACTCTGGCCCATTCCGCCCCTCCCTGCCGGCTCCCAGTGTCACCCGCTACCAGCGTCCCAGTGCTGTCACCAGCGCTAGGCTGACCCCATCCATTGCCCTTCTGCACCGGATCTCTCCCTTTTCTGAGACACGCCCTACCCACCCCCAGCACAGGATGCCTCCTCACTCTAGCACAGGTGCTATCCTTTGACTCTCCATTGTTCCTCACCCCCCAGCACTAGTATTCGCCCCACATATCAGATTTCACCTGTATAAAAAATGTTAAGGGGGGCCCATACAGGCTGATTTGTCCCAAGCCCCACACCTCTGTAGGGACAGCCCTGCCTGGGGTATTAGCAAAAAGGAAAGGAGACATGTTTATGTTGCTTTAATAATGCATATTTTTACCTACCATCCTTTGTTGGTTAGAAATTCCTGGGAAGAAGAAACAATTATTTGGGTATTTTTTTAAATCTTTCTTAATCAATGTACAACAGGTGCCTCCTAGGAAATACTTGGGTTGTTGTAGCAACGAAGTAACAACATTGCTACTGCTATAGATGAGTACAGATTAAAGCAATGTCATCATTTCTCTACTGATGGCTAGAATAGAGGGTTAACAGGATTAAATTCTTATTTGTCCTTTCTGTTGGATAATTGCAAAAGAACAGGATTAACTCAGGAACTGAATTAATTATCTTGTGTTGTTAAACAGAATAACTGAGGTCATTGTGTGATTTTTAATTAAATTGTTGATTGATTTCCTTTAATTATTTTGAATATTTTATACAGCTGTGACTTGATATCTTATCTACAATAGTCCTTGTAGAACATCGGAAAATGAATTCAGCCAATAGTCCACAGAAAGATAGATCCATGTTCAGGTATATCCATACACTATATACCTACATAAGATCAGATACTGATTCATGCTTACATGTTGCAGAGAAGGGAGGAAAGATGGAGACTTGTGTAGGTCTAGAGGATGTGGGGGTTTCTGCTGCCCTGGTCATACATTTCAATTCTGATGTAACCTAAGCAGTTTTTTTGTTGGTTTCTGAGATAGATTAAATAGTTCAAAACTGAAACTTCAATTGAAAAAGAATCGAGACAGCATTTTTTTTAACTGTCCCAGTTTTCCATCAGCTCTAGTTGGGTAGAAGAGGGTTGCTTGCTTGTTTCCCTTTTCTTCTGAAGCGATTATCTTTACAAAATAGCAAAATTGTTTGTTGTTTTCTTATACTGGTTGCTCATTTACCCATTCCAACTCCTTCAGGATGATTTCTGTATCTTTGAACAATCTCTGTTCTGCTTATTTCTCACCACAAAAATATCCAATATTCTGGGGTTCAATTCCAACCTAAATTATAATGAAGTTATTCACCTTTTTCATCCTTGGATTATCAATATCACATTTGTCATTGCAGTTTTAAAAAGTACACTAGCACAGAAACTGATTGTCTAACTTATGTGCAAGAAATGCAAAAGCAAACAAGGACGCTTCGCACAAGCATCCTCAAGACTGCAAAGGAGTTTGACTACTCATCTTTGTAGCTACCTGTCTCCGATAACAAAGGGCCACCAATTACCACTTGTCATGGAAAACCTCCATCCAACAGGCAACAGGAAGGAGGAATCTGAAATGTTCCCCTCATGGATTTTTCCATAGATCAAAACATCAGTGGCAAAGTTTATGCCCCCAGGACCCACAAAGTCCCTTGGATCTCTTGAATACACAGGATCAATTACATGTCTCCATCTTGTCTCTCAGATATCTTCCTTCAACACCCAGCATTCAAGATTATATTAATCTTAAATTCTGCCACTGGATTGGTGGAGGGAGCAACCCCGTCCTTCACCTCCTTCTACAAGGAAATTATGAGAATCCTCCACACACAACTCTGAGGGATACAGTCTGGCATCATGCTCTTTAAACCCCAATCCTACAAAGAGAACTGCAAAGGCAGAGCAGTGCACCTGTACAGAGTCCCACTGAAGTTAAAGGGTTCATCTATATGGTTCTCTTTGCGGGATCAGGGCATTGTTTTGTCAAGTAATCCAAATGCATAAATCCTGTTAAATTAGGTCCAAAAAGTAACATGTTTGCAGGAATCTACTCAGTTCACACAGGTAAAATCTGATTAGGAATTATTCTTTATTAACATGGTTCTGAGAATAAATAGCTCAAGGCATGCATTTGTTACGTCATCAGAAATTATTAGCAAAATAACAATTAAATCAGAACAATTTAGGTCCTTTATTTTAATGAGTTATCAAATACATTTTTCCACCAAAAGCAGCAACTTTACTGCCTGTCAAGTTGTGCTGATTAAGAAAGAGAAACCTTGTAACAGGAGACTCCATTGTTATATGATAGAGCTGATAAAATCCTGAGCCTTGTCCTCCCCTTCTCCCTTCAGTCCTGATCCATTCTAAATTTGTTTTAATGTAATTTACAAATTGCAACAATCCAACAGTTGGTTATGCTCAAACATAAGCCTAAGCAAGAACATTTCTGAGCAGCGGGGCATACACAAACTCCAGATCTTAACCTAACTTTGAGACTACACCAAAGTGATTTGTCAAGCTTTAGAACGAATCCAACTGTGATCCTAAATAACGAACCTCTATTCAACAATGAAGTTAAGTGTGAGTCAGCTTTAGTAACTGTCTGCTTCTTTTGTCAGTCTGATAATAGAAGCACCTGGCAATGAAATAACATCTTCAAGAATTTTTAAATTTCATTAAAAATAGAATTAAAGGAAGAATGTCAACACTTAGCTGGATGGGTACAGCAGTTCAGTGTTAGTTACTTTTTAGAGTATACCTGTTGATTTTACTTCATTAAATTATCTGAATTGTAGGACACACCTTAATATCCTTCTTGAAATGGGAAGCAGTGGGTCAAGACACTGTCCAGAACATTAAAGAATATAAGCTCAGACTCCCTATAGTGTGTCAGCTTTCTTTCATTTCCAGCCCAGCACTTTTGCTTGTCTCTTCATACCCAAATTACAATTGTAATTAGGTAGAAATTGTATAGTAACATACCACTCTGCATCTGATTAATTGTACTATCTGAGCCTTTTACCTACTCTTCTTTGCAAAACTAAAATTGCATCTCACCTCAACAATTTTTTAAAAAAATAACATAAGAAATATAATCATCTACCTTCAGAACACATCTAGTGAAACAGGTGACAGAAAGGAATACAAGAGTATACTAAAGGATTGAATTCTATGAGCCAAATCAGCTGAGAGAAGGAATTTAAACAGAAAGATGTATATGATAGTTGGTAACAGTTTAAGAACATTTTATTAGATGCCCAAAAATCTACAATCCCATAATTCAGAAAGACCTCCACACAGATTGAAAAAAAAAGAATTTAGCAGGAAGTAAAAGTTTGTATAAAAATTAAATATAAAACAAATAGAAAAAAGAAGACATAAGAAATATAAAATTAGAAGTAAAGAATTGCAGAAAAATAATAAAAGGAAGCCAGTGGTCACAGGAGAAGTCTATAGCCTACAGACAGCAGGAGAGAAAAGCTTGGTCTGTGCTTTACTTTTCAGAAGAATCTATTTCAAAGATTTATTGGTCTATAAAGACAGAGCTGAGCCTCAAGTGATAAGCAACTGAATCAACTGATTGTATACAATATCACTGTATTATAAAAATGTAAGGAGTGAGGTCTTTTCTAAAAGCTAATGGTGCATTGGTGATTAATATCATAGTGAAATGTATGTATTAACACTATAGGAGGAATTATGAATACTCCTTGTTATATTTTAAACTGTGTGACCGAAGGAACAGTTTCTGCCCAGATTCATTTACATAGAGTGAATGGAAAAGCCCAGGGGAAGGGAAGAGTAGCCTGAGGTAATCCTGCTTCTTGAAACAGGGTAATCGAATTTTGGAAAATATAAACAAGGACAAAAGCCATCTTTGGCATCCATCACCAGATGGGTACCAGGGAATAGAGCACTTGCAAACTGAGAAAGATGGGTCCTTCAACCAAAATCAAGGGGGGGGGGGAGGTGGACTGAAATCTCTGGAACTGAATATAGATGAGAAACCTGCTTAGGTAAAGTTCTTTTGCCTAAGAGGACAAGAGAAGCCAGCAACTTCTATTTTTGTGGAAAGGCCTGACTAAGGAAAAGTCAGCCAAGACTGGGAAGAAGAAATGACTGGTGAGAGAAAACATCCTGAACAAAGCCTCTATCTTGCTAAGATTACATTTTAGAACCATATTTTGTTTTGTTTTACTCATAAATCTTTCTATCTTCAGTCTTTAGACTTGAGCTCACTTAACTCTATGTATATGTTGTTAATAAGTTTATTTCATTTTTACTATAAGCCAACTCAGTGCTTGTTTAAAGGGAAGGTTGTTTCCCACCCTCCAGTTACATTTTGTCTCTTTAAAGCAGCAAAGAACCTTATTATTTCTTTGAGCTATCCAAAGGAGAGCTGGACACTTCAGGGCACACAGTTCTGGGAAAATTTGGGATAGAGCAGGTGTTGAGGTCAACGTGTTTGTTGTTACCAAGGCTGGTGGAAGGCAGAGTGGGGCTGTCAACAGGCTATTGGCATCAGAGCTGCTGAGCCAGGGCTGGCTAGCACCTAACACTCAGGGTGTGGCCTGTATGCTGTACGGTTGTGAGCAGTCAGGTTTGGAATTACAACTACAAAGCATTTTTAGGCACCCATGTTTACAGGGCAAATGGTGACAACCCCTCACTGGTCAGGATTGGCACCCCCAGAACATCACAGGGGTTAAAACAGTTCATGCCAATCAACATGGGTGTCTGGAAAATACATCCCAATAAAAAAGATACTAAGGATATCCAACTAGCTTTTTATGAGATTACAAGTTTTATTGATGTAATATACTTTGACTTCTGTGAGGCATTTGATTTGTTACTGCATAACATTTTGATTAGGAAACTAGTACTATACAAAATTTCAACATGGCCCACACTGAGCTGTGTGGGAGAGTGGAGTTTGGTTCCATTTTTATTGTTTGACATGTAACGCTTTTAAAAAGAGGGGGGATTCAATTACTTCTTGCATTTACTATATGTGGGAGGTATCTTTTGAGGTGTTAGAGAAAATGATATTTAATCAACATTATGTCAGTGAAGTGCTTGTTGTAGCCCTACTACATTTTTTAAAAATCCAAAATGCAACACATTTTACACAATTGTGACAAGGCATTGTCCGGTAATATCCTGGACAAACTTTACTGAATTAAATATATGTCTCATTGTGGACAAGGAACTATATGTAATTTCATTGGGGTGGGGAACTAAGAACAGCGGATGCAGCTTGGCAAATTCACTCACATTGTACCATCTCCACAGCAGTGTAGCCAGGGAACTGTAAAGCCTGAAAATACCTTGGTCAGGAGGGAGAGATGTTTGCCTCTGCCCAAGAGAGGTGATGGCTAAGGAGCCAGGAGGCTAAGAGTGGGTGCCCTTACTGGAACATAAAGGGAAAATATAGGGGCAGATTCCTTGAACTGTGACACCAAAAACTGATGAAAATGTATATGTAGAGATCTGGCCATTAAAAAAAACATTAAAGCATGCAAACCTTTCACCAGAACTCTGATAGGAGGCACTCTTACTTTGCTCTTGGGACAAGGTTACTTTAAATCACAATGTTTCATTTTAAAAGCATCCATTTTTGAGAAATGAAAGAAAAGTTTAATATCACTCTATTTTTCCCCCAAAAGAAAACGATCAGGACTATCTGCTAGAACATTTTAATTACTTATCTGTAAAGTTCTAGAAGACAGAATTGCAGTTTAATATGTTCTGTTTTCCATTCAAATTACACTAAAGAAAGATTTCCACTGAGTAGTAACTAACACATAGACTGTTCATTTAGCAATAGTAGGGATGATTGTTCTGGAAGCTATACCACTGCAGACGCAGTTCAGGGAAGAAATTGTGCTTCAGAGAAAGTCAATAATTTGCTCTTAAACAGTAGAAATCTGCTATTTTCTCTGTGCAGTGTCAAATTACTAACTACCTCCCCAACATGCCAGTTTATGTGTGCTGGCCTCCCCAACTCTTGACATCCAGTCACTAAATTTAGGCAGCCCCAGATTCCCTCACGGTGGGCCTGCACCAGAGACGTGAAAAGGCCACAAAAGGGCATTAGCAATTTGGTCATCCTTCTTGTTATACCCCAGGGTGTGGACACATAGGGTGGGCTGAGTAGAGCCCAAACAGCCAAAATCTGCCCTTGATGAGACTTTTGCTATATAATTCAGCAACTCTAATGAGAACAACTTCAGGTCCAAAGCTAACATTCAGGTTGTGAGTAGCGATTTGATTGGACCAAACTCTCCCTGATTACCACTCCAGGGTGGAAATGAAAGCAAAATTTGACCTGTAATGTTTTCATCATATTCTTCAATGTCAAAGTTTGATATTTAGTATATTTTCTCCTAACTGCTATATTCTTTAATGCTAGTTTACGAAAATTAAAATGTCTGAATTTTCTCTGTTTGTAGTGTTGGTCCCAAGATATGAGACAGAAATGGCAGATGAAATATCTTTTATTGGACCAACTTTTGTTGATGGAAGACAAGCTTTTGAGCTCCACAGAGCTCTTCTTCAGGTCTATTCTGTGGAGCTTGAAAGCTTCTCTCTTTCACCAACAGAAATTTTTCCAATAAAAGACATTACCTCACCCACTTTGAATTTTTTCTGCTAAGTTCTGCACACCTTATTACTGATTAAATGAAATTTCTTTTTCTCTGCTTTTTCCCCACAACTTTAGGTCTTATCTCTAAAGCATGATGGTGCAAAACTTGGTTTTGGACAAGCTGGATTCTAAATTATTTAATTGGCCAGCATAGCAGAGAGAAACATTTTGCATTTTTTTTCCTTATTTTTAAATCAAAATGTAAAAATTAAAAAACTTTTGACTAGCTCTGGTAGTGTAGTATGCAAATGAGTATTCCCACTAGCAAACATCAGAGACTTGGATGTTCATGCTAAGTAAACCAGAAAGGATTGCAGACATGCTCCAGTGAAAATTTACTTTCTAATTTGAATGAATATGTAAGGAAACTTGTTAGAATTTCATCCAATTACATGGCCGGTATTAATGGGCCCATTTGGCCCTAAAATCTACCAATTAATCTATTATCTCAAATCTTTTTTATATTTGGGTCCAAAACAAATGGTACAAGGACTAAAGAGCAGTTTGGTTTTTAATCTGTTTATAACCCAGTTTGACCTTGTCCATGCCCCTGACAACCATGCTATAGTCCAGTAGGCCCACAGGGAAAAAAAATTGTTGCATTTTGTTGTATCAATGAATCTTTACACTACTGGGCAAAATTCATAATCTGATAACTCCAACCACTAATGAAATGGGGGAGAGGGGAAACCAAATATTTCAGGACTGGGTCGGGAGTAAAAAGACAATATGAAACCTTGCACAAATCACTTTTTTAAAAATATACTCTGTGACAATCCACCCTAGCATTCCATTTGCACTTTTTAGGTAATCTCCACAAGGAAAAGGAATAGATTATTATGGAATTTTAGGCATCCGGAAGTATTTTGGTCCCTTTTATAGCCTGCCACAGTCCAACTGTCCATTGGGACATGAGTAATTTGCCCATGAATAACTTTCAAATAACTTCCCAGTCTCAGAACTGAACCTATATACTTTCTTGTATACAGGTTCTTGTATACACAAAGATCTTGCTTTCAAATGAATTTTGTTTGAAATTTCGCAGAGAAGTTATTTCTGACACAAAATATGGAAAACAAAGAATTTTCAAACCAAACAACTGGCTTCCTCAAATCACGTCAAATATGAAACACATGCTACTTTCAGGTCTAGAGTAAGAGGTTGCTTGTTGGACCAAGTATGGAGAGTTCTTCCTTTGATTGCCTTCAAGGGAACAGATCCCTGAGTGGTGATCTGTCACGATATATCATTTCAGAGAACCGCGGTTACAGCTAAGTAGTTTCACCTTATAGTATAGTATAGTATAGTATAGTATAGTTGTGTTGCATTTGAGGTAGGAAGATTAAATACTATGGCTCTCCACAGAAATTATGACAAAGTATTGGTGTGATAAAATTAGGATTTAAAACTTTTTACTAGTGCCTTATTTGAATCTCCAGGTTCTGAGAGGTACACATGGATTTAAATGAATATTTCAGTGAACTTGCTGAACATGGTGGTGGCAAATTTTATGTCCTTCCTATAGACAAGTGGTACAGATATATTGAATAAGTCCCCCTGCCTGATGGATGGAAAGATTGAATGTTCCAATTAGTCATCACCCAAGATGTGCTTTTGTTTCTTTATGATTGTTTACTACAGTGTTTGAAATGAACTATAATATGATTTTCGCAATTTAATATGACCTATTTTTAGCAATGCTGAGGGTCTGATTGCAATTTTTTCATTTTACTGTTCACTATAAGATGGGTATTCACGTTTAATCATATCCACAGATTACCTCAATGAATACAAATGTGTTACATTATCTTTAAATAAATGAATGTCAATATGTTCCACGGTAACAGAAGTAATTGCATATTGATAACAGTCATTTATCATAAGTCATGGTTGCTGGCAGAAATGCACTTGTATTTTTTAATAAGGTGCAATATTATGGTCTATTTTGAGATGATAGCTTTCTATTTTCCAATACATGATATAATATCATTTTAATATAACTGGCAGACCTCAGGAATAGATAAAATGTAAACCTGTGAATTGCAAGATTTTATAGTCTTTTTGAAACTGGGGTGGATGTTATGAGTATTTTAGCAAAGCTAATATGAAGAAGTCATTAACTGTTCCAAGCTGATATAATTTCCATTCCATTTCCCACCAAAGTAGATAAAAGTGACTAGCCCCTTACCCTGAACTTGTACACCAGATATTTCAAATTTGAAGCTGTAGTTTATTTCAGTTGGCAAAGAAATCTTAAAGACATTTCATGAAAGAAAAAAACCCACCTCCTTTCTTTTTAGAAAATGCAGTCCAGATATGTGCCAAATTCTAAAACTTAGGAAAACTGTATTTATTTGCTAGTGGGTAACAAGGGAATAGTAGCACTAAAAGATTAAGGGCATGATTCTCTAGCTATTCACTACCAATAGGAGTGCCGCATACTGTGCTCTGAAATATCAGGACCTAAATGCAAATCTACAGATTGAGGGCAAACTTTCCTCTGTGATACACACCAGGGAATCTCTTATCCACAACATAACTGTTGCATATTCAGCTCTTATTCCATGTGTGGCATTTTCATTAATATAAATAGGAGTTCCATGCAATGAATGACTGCAGAATATACAATGAAAAGCTGCACTATAAATATGGAGAATTTTACTTTATCAGTAATTTTAATGGCTGTAAAACTACAACCATAGCATTTCATTCCATTTTTTAAAAATTAATCCCCTTTGCAAACTTTCCCATTCCAAACATAGATGTGTTTTCGTGAATTGTAGTTTGAGATTTAGTCTGAGTCTCTAATTATCATTCACTATGTTCAAAGGCACAACAAGAACACAACGTTGGTCATATATCTTTCTAGTTAGGGTGAAAGGTGAGAATATTGTTTGGGTGGATTGGGCCAGGCTCTGTCCCAATCAGATAGGAGAGGAGGCCCAGGTGATTGAGCATGAGCCTTCCCCATGCTCACCCCATGCAGGGATGGCACCTTGTCCCACAGGGATTGCACAACAACCCTGTCTGGCCTCACACTCACCCTGTGCAGTGACAGTTCAGCTCCTGGCCCGCAGAGCTGAGCCCAGGGGTTGCAAAGTGAGCCCAGTTGGCCCTGCACTTACTCCGGCTCTGTTCCTGTCCTGTCCAGGGGTTGCAGAGTGAGCCTGCCGGGACCTGCCCTCACCCCAGGTAGTGTGGCTCCACTCTTATCCTGTGGGGATTGCAGAGCGAACCCATCAGACCCTGTATGGACCCCAGCTCCATCCTGTCCTGCAGAACTGGGTCCAGGGGTTGGACAGTGAGCCCAGGAAGAGGCAGCTTTATTCTGTCCCAATGGTAGTCAGAGCCCATTTCCCCTCTCTGGCCAATTGGCTCTCACTGCTAAAAGGAGGCTCAAGGAGCCCACCACATCATCCTGTGACACACATCAGGGCTTCCCTGGCCAAGCTGGGCACGTGCACTGCGGGGGAGTCGAACAATTAGTAAGCTGGTAGATATGTAGATAAGGGCGGAGGCTGAGCCCTCTAGCTCAGCCACCTGCTGCCTATAATGTAGGCTAAACTGAGCCAGATCTGATGCTTTTCTTTTTGTCCTGCAAAGAAACATCAAATTACACAGTACAAGTGGAGGTAATACAATCACCAAACATACCAGCTGTCCTTTGTATAGCAGAGGAGATTAACCTAATCTCAGCAATTTACTCCTGTAGCGAAAATTCTTCTAAAACCCCTTTTATAAAGGGTTCTTCTAAACTCCTCTACAAATATGATTATATTTTTAAAACGATGCTCCTACATGGCCTGCTTAACTGAGATGTAAACCCAGAAACTTTCCTCTCAGCCACTTTGAAAGTGGCTGTTTAGGAAAGTAAATAATTAAATGTAGATGTAAACTAAAAAGACAGTCAGAAGAAGATGCAGCTCTGTATTGGGAGTGAGGCTGCACTGTCCAAGGGAGCGTTGGGAGACATTCTGCCTTAACAAGGCAGCACACCTCTGGAGCTCTGTACCATGCAGGGAGGTCACACCAAGGACTGGTCTTACCATGAGGCGAACTGAGGCAGACTGGAGTGTGGGGGGAGGGGCACCACTAGGACCCAGAGTGTAGAAAATTGTGTCTGCTTTTGATGCAACTTTCTTAAAATTGTGGAGCTGATGTCCGAGTTTGATGCTGTACTCCAGGAGCATCTAAGGAGAGTCACCATCCAAGAAATGTACACACACCACTGCGTTGGAAAAACAATTCAAAATGCGATCATACAATTAATGGCAACAAAAGTCAAGCAGAAGATTGTGGCAGATCTGAAGTCAGCAAAATATTATTCTGTTGTTCTGGACTGCACACCTGACATCAGCTATATGGAACAAATTACTTTAATGGTGCATTTTGTAACAACAACAGAACCTAGTGAAAATGTCCCTGAAATGGTGACTGTCAGAGAGCATTTTCTAGAATTTATTGACATTGATGATATTACAGGACCTGGTATGACAAATGTGCTTCTTAAAAAGCTGGAAGATATGGGAATTGCAGTAGCTGACATGAGAGGAAAGAACAGAGTACAGACATGGATCTGAGAGAGTTAAACCTTGAGCTTTTTTTGTCCCATGCAGTTCTCATTCATTGAACTTGGTGGTCAGTGATGCAGCATCCGCTTCTAGTGAGGCTGCTGAATTTTTTAATGTAATTCAAAGCATCTATGTATTTTTCTCTGCATCAACTCATCAATGGCAAATTTTGAAGTAATATCTGGGAACATCCTTTTTGAAACTGAAACTTCTTAGTGCCACACGATGGGAAAGTGATAAAGCCTATGGAGCACTATGCCACTATGGAGGATAATGCTATGACAGGAACTGTTTGTGGGAGAACAGTAGCAGAGGGAAATGGAATCACCAGAAACATACATAACTTCAAATTTCTGTGTGGATTAATGTTGTGGCATGTATACTGTTTCAAATAAATGTTGTAAGAAAGAGACTTTAAGATGTTGACCTTGATATATCTGGAGCAATGGAACAACTGGACAAAGAAAAATTATACCTACAGTCTTACCAGTCAGATGAGAGATTTCAAAACGTTCTGAAGAGTGAACAGAAGTTGGCAGAGGAACTTCACACTGAAGCTATTTTCCTACCCATTCAAAAATACAAGTCACTGAAGAAGATTACGAGGCACTGAAGATGATGATTTTGATTACGAGGCACGGGATAATTCTATAAGAAACCACAAACCACAATTCAAAGTTGAATTCTTTAACCAGGTTCTAGGTTGTGCAATAGTCAGTTGAAGAACATTTCATGCAACTCAAGGAACACAGCAGTATATTTGGGATGTTGTATGACATTCCAAAACTCCACACTATACCTGAAGATCACCTACGCCAGCAATGCAGGGCACCTGAGACATTGTTGACACATGATGACGTGTGTGATATTGATGCAAGTGATTTAGGTGATGAACTGAAAGCCTTTTCAAGATACATTTCAGCAGGATCAACTCCAAAGGCTGTTCTGGAATATATGTGCACAAATAAGATGATCACCCTCTTTCCAAATGCTTTTGTTGCTCTGTGCATACTTCGAACACTTCCTGTAACAGTTGCCAGTGGAGAACATAGCTTCTCCAAGCTGAAGTTAATAAAAAAACATCTATGGTCCACAATGACACAGGAGAGGCTGGTTGGCCTTGCAACCATCTCAATAGAGCATGAGCTGGCCCAGACTGTGGATCTTCAGGGAGCAGTTCAAATCTTTTCAACCAAGGCGGCATGGAAAACACCACTTTGATTATTCAAACAGATTAAAATGTGAGTGTTTACAATGCAAACAAGATAAGTTACATTTGCTGTTCAGGAGTTTAAAAGTGAAGTGTTACTTAACATTTTTGAACAAGGCATTTTAAGTTCTTAGTTCTCCTTTATTGGGGTAGGTAGCAGAGGAGTACCATGAGAGGAGTAGAACTGGAAGAAGGCAGAACTGAGACCTTTCAAAGTTTTGGCCAAAGCGAGGTGGCATGGGGGGTTTCATTTGAGCTCCCCGTCTCAGGTGCCAAAATGTGTGCTGCCCCTGGACTCACCTGCTGCTACGTTTATTTATGTTGTATAAGGTGCAGCGTACTCCCCGCTGTCTACCAGCCTTGCTCCACAGTAGCAAAGGTGGTGGCATGGGCTGGAAGACCTGACCAGTATCCCGGGTATGTACTTGAGCATCTAGCCCATGTTGCTACAGCTTGGTTGCTATTGTTATTTGAGTTAGAGAGATCAAAGCTAGCTCCGATCTGTCTATATCAAATCTCTGATTGCAATTTAGGCATACCCAATGTAGAGGGAGGGGTAGGACCAATGCCCTATTTCCCCTTCATCTTTTCCTATCTGCTTTGAGGGAGTGCTGATGAAGCTCTATCAGAGTTCAGAGCCTGCAATTCTTCTTGGCCCTTTGGTTTATCTTTTTCTCATTACAAAACAAATATAAATATGAAGGAACTGCATACGCATCGTAGGAGTAAGACTTAAAATGAAGCTTGATACAGAGTCTGCTATTTCTTTCATTTTGCAGCAGGATTATCACAGACTACGTAAATGAGGTGAACTTGCAGAGAGCCTCAGTGCTTACAAAAGCATACACAAGGTAAATCCTCACTCCCCCGGGTGTTATTACGATGGAGGTGAAGTAACTGTAAACAGCATCTGTCAAATCTCTATGTTGTGAAGCTTTATTTGGCAGAAAATGGCTAAGAGATTCATCTAGACTGGAAAAGCATAGAACATCTATAGGGTTCAAAACAAATTATGAATTCCAGCCCCAAAAAAGTCTTGAACTTTAGAACAAAGCTGCTGTTTGTCTTTCAGGATGGTAGCAGCACCTGAAAATATATGAAAGCAAAAATTTTGCTTGAAGAGGGAACAAGTGCTAAATTTTGCAAAACTCATACAGTATCCAGCACTTACAGGACTCTGGAATTATATCTAAGGTTAACTGGAGCGAATGGAGCATCCCTCTAGTGCCAATAATGAAAAACAATAATGAAAAACTATGGTGATTTCAAGGTTACCATTAACCTAATATTGCATGTTGATTTACCTAGTGTAGAGAATACACTTTTTTGTCATTAGCCAGTGGTAAGCAAGACCAACCTAGCCCAAGCTTTCAAATGGAAACTGAAAACAATGAGAAGCACCACCTCACGATTGACAGATATAAGGATTTATTCAATATATTGGCTAGTGGTAATAATAGCATCAATATCTATTACTTGGCAGCAAGCCATGAACTATGTGTTACAGGGTATTTCTGACAGTGAATGTTACTTGAATGGTATTGGTCACAGGACAAGTGATGAAGAGCACCTTAAGAACCTCTTAAATTGCTTACAAGGCTGTCTGAGAATGGTCTTTGAGTATTTAAAATGATACTACCTTGTAACTATAAACTCCACCCATGTACAGGGAGGGATGGCTTTGTGCCCTCCTCCCACCACCAATGGAAACCAGAATAAGGGTCACATGGAATCTGGTCCCAAATTGGCCAAGACTCCATCAACAGAGAGTTTGTTGTCCTGATAAGCAGAACCCCAGATAGCCTTTTGAACAACATATTTTCGCATTCATTTCTGTGGACCAGTTTCTGCCTACCTGGCCCTTAAGCAGGTGCCCAGTGGTGGCGGGCGTAAGGAGATTCTCACTGCCTTTGTACAGCCCTATGCAAGGGTCAGGCCGAAGTTCAGTCCTTTTGTTCATGGCAGTGCAAGGGCTCCTACCTCCCTACTCCCCTGGGGGTACATGGCTCCCCAAAGTGGACAGGGAGGAAGCAGGACCGTGGTTCTTACCTCCCTACACACTTGCCAGAAGAGCTGCAGCTCACAAAGGGATGTAGCAGCAGCTGTCTCGTAGCCTCTGTGCTCCTGCGAGGTCAAGGGGACAAAAAAGGTCTCCCAGCGTAAGATGGCCACCAGTGGTCACCCTGAACAATGCAACTCCACCCCATCCTTTACTGTGGGCTGTGTCTAAAGGACACCGCCTAGCTCTATGAGGTTCTGAAATTAGTTAGGAAAGTATGGGGTTAGAATGCCACCCAGGTGAACTGGTCATTTCAACATTAAAAAGGTGCAGCAAAACAAGAGTAATTATAATTAGATATTTTAATAGCTTTATGAGCCAAGGCTATTACTGGGAGAGGTTTGGCTCCCTATAACCAAGATGTGGATCTAGCTTTCCTTTGAAACTAGCTTTCCTTTGAAAGCTTGATTTCTGTTCTTACACATGCACGCAAACTTTACCAGAGCTTAACTGATCCAAGTGAATTTCCACATGGTACTGTGAGGATCAATTAACAAATGTTTGTGCACGTACGCATTATTAGTACGTTTCCTGTGCAGCTTGGAGGAGCAAACACTCCTCCCTATATTCTAGCCTTACTGCCTTACGCAGAGTGGGAGACTCTCAGGGTTTATCAGAAGAAAAGGTAGGACACGAAGAAAGAGAAGGGTAATGTCCAGCAGAAGCGATGCTTTCTGCAGAGAGAGAAATAGATTTGTAAAAGGAAAGAGAAGTTACACAGAAGAGCAATGGCAATTTGGGGTTTAGTGGGACAATATTGCTTAGTGGTGTCAATAAGGCTGATTCATTATTATGCTACAGCACATTTTATGTCAACAGTGGTGGTGCAAAGGGTCCATAAGGCAGGCAGCCTGCAGTGAAGTAAGCTTTTACACCAGGCACAAACCAGCTCCACCAGTTGTCTCACCTCCACAGCAGATTAAGACACAGCGGGCATTTCAGGGGTGGAGCAGGCATGCCGGGGGTGAACCTGCACCCTGATTTACTAAGCTCCCACAAAGTTCTTATGGATTAAAGTAGGTCCTTCAAGCTCCCGAACAGGAGAAACACAAACTGCCTCTCCTCTATCCCTGATCTTAATGCTAGCTGGCATAAGCCATAGACTGGTGTAAAGCAGCCTAAAGATTTGCAATAGGGATGGGGCACAAAAAATGGTGTTCGTCAGCTCTGTGTTGTACTTTACTGTTTGGAATTTTCACGGAGTTGAGAGTTGTTGATAGTACATTTTGTAAGAACAGGGCCTTTCCAGAGCAGAGAAATCACTATGTATTACACTAATGTGTGTATTACACTAACATGTGTATGTTTATTATTTATATATTATACTAGCGAAAATACCTGGCGTTGCTCGGGTCAGTCGGAGGTGGGGAGGGGGCAGACAGCTGAGCGAGTGCAGGGTCCGTTGGATGGGGGCAGAGAGCAAACCTGACACCCCCACCTCACCCCCCCAACCAAACCCGACACCCCCACCTCACTTACCCCTCGACCAACCCGGACTCACATTTTCACCCCCCCGCCCAAACCCAACACCCCCACATCTCCCCCCTACCAACCACAACACCCACACCTCACCCCCCGTAGACCAAACCTGAAACACCCACCTCACTTTCCCCCCCCCAACCAAACCCGACACCCCTGCCTACCACCACAAACAAACCCGACACCCACACCTCACTTACCCCTCGACCAACCCCGACTCCCCTCCTCGCCCCCCCACCAAACCCAACACCCCCACCTTACCCCCCCACCAAACCCAACACCCCCACCTTACCCCCCCACCAAACCCAACACCCCCTGACCAACCCCAACCCCCACACCTCACCCACCCAGACACCTTCCCACCCCCCAGACCAAACCCAACACCCCCGGCTCACTTACCCCCTGACCAAACCCGAGACCCCCACCTCACCCCCCCCCCAACCAAACCCGACTCCCCTACCTCACTTACCCTCCCACCAAACCCAACTCGGGTCCTTCGGAGGTGGGGAGGGGGCAGAGAGCTGAGGGATTCCGGGGTCCGTCGGAGGGGGGAGGGGGCAGAGAGCTGAGTGAGTGTGGTGTCCGTTGGAGGGGGTATAATGACATCATAACTATGTCACAGAGAACAGCAGCTGCCCAGCTGATGTGATTGGCCTTTAAATAATTTCACTCCTGGGGGGGCGTCAGAGGTGAGATTTGAAAAATTTTCGACTCTTACCCTGATTAGGACCCCAAGACCTCTAACTGTACCAAATTTCAAGTCTCTAGCTCAAACGGTGTGGAAGGAATAAGCGTTCATACATACACGCATACATACACTCATACATACACCCACGCATACACCATTTGACTTTTATATATATAGATAAAATGAAGATACTGAATTTTATAATATTTTCCTGCTATATGAGAGACATTTCATTTGGACCTGCAATATATTTTCACTAAATAAGCACTTCTGTGTGCACTAAGAATTTCAATAAACAAAACGTACCATAGATAGAAAGATACTTTTATGAAAAGTTGCATTTTTTTCAGATGCAAATACTGTCAGTTTTCTGTGCAACAATGTAGTTCTTGCTATCTGGTATCATTTTCTGGAGTGCACTTTCTCTTAGTCTTGCAGTAAGAATAAAGGCCATTCTTTGAAGATAATAACCTTTCTGCTAGGAATTAATCTTTTTGAAATGTTCTCTATTTTCTGTCTTCTGCTATTCCCCCACAGTCAATATTCTCCTATTCAAGGTGACTCAGTCAGTTTCATTTTTAATAGTAAGGAATCTACAGTGATAATTAGCTGTTCATGCTTCCGTGTGTTTTCTGTGAAAATGATTTTTCTTCTATATGATTAATCTCCTCCAATTTTACTAAGTGTTTGCAAATATTCCAGTTACAATTAGGTCTGAGATGCTTCATACTTATGTTATTTTCTATGTCAGTGTTTTCTAACATCTGCTTAATCAATTGTTTGGGAACTAAATGCAGTTATACATGCAAATAGGAAGAGCAAGTATGTTAAAAAGAGCCAATTATGAATGGAACAAGTCAATTCCTATGACCAGCATATCCAATTTTTAAGGCTATTTCTTACAATTTACAGAATTCTGTACATTTTACAGGGATCTAGATTAACTGTAATAATTCAAGAAAGGGACCTAGGCATCAAAGACAACTCAGTGAAGATCTCTGCTCAATGTGCAACTGCAGTCAAAACAATAAATGTAATATTAGGTTGTGTAATGGGGTGTTCACTAGACCTGCCCTGAAACATTTAAAGTGATGTAGATTGAGCCAATTAAATTTATAAACCACACCTAGTGCAGAGGCTGGATTGACTGAAGATGACTAATGGCTAATAAAGCCCAGCTGGGGAGGAAACTGGCTAAGATATAAAGCCATGAAGTTTGCAGCAGAAAGGAGCTGCAGTGTGAAAGCTAGCAGTCACCCTCTGGGCTTAAAGAGAGAAATGGAGGAAGAGGCGAGAAGGGCTAGAATCTGAGGAAGACGACCTGGGATCCTGGCCGTGAGAGAGTGTCTATCTAACAGGGTGGAGAAGAAAGCCTGTAGAGTAGGAAGTGGCCCAGGGAAAGAGCAGCAAGGCACAAGATCGAGACTGTGCAGAGCTTGGCTGATGAATGTAAGGTCTCTGGGCTGCAACTAAAAGCAGTGGGTGGGATTCCTTATTAGCCACTGGGAAATGGCAAAGGATTGTTGGAAATACTAAGAGATCAGCTGGTCAGAGGGACTTTGACACCTCAGCAGAGGAGACTATATCATGACCTAGCCAGAGGACAGAATCACGAAGAGAGGAAGCACCCTGAGTTGCAGAGAAAAAGGCCAGAAGGCAAACAAATGACAGAAGGAGGTGCCAGACAAGACCTGATTTCCCCAGACATAGCCACAATGATGTGTCTTAACACTGAGTGAACTCCATGACAGGCTGCATAAAGAATAAAATGGAGAATATTGTAATCCTTTTTATATAAATCAATGGTATGGCCTCACCTGGCATACAGTGCGCTGGATGGCTCACCCTTCCTCAAAATGCACATTGTGGAAGTAGAGGGGATTCAGGCAAAAGCAAAGAAAATGATCAAGGTAGGGTGACCAGATTTCTTATATAGGATCCTATTACCCCCGACCCCCATCCCAATTTTTCATATTTGCTGTCTGGTCACCCTAGATTAAGGTGATAGAAAATCTCATTTGAAGATATGTTAGAAAATATTAAGATTGTTTACCTTTGAGATATGAATAAGATGAGACACGATAAAAGTATATAAAATAATGAATGGTATACAAAACTTCTCTCCATCTCATAACACAAGAACAAGGAGACAAATATAAAAGTTAGGAAATTCAAAGCTGATAAATGGACATGCTTTTTCACATAATGTATTATTATTAGGTTCAGAAACTCATTAATACAGGAAATGGCTGAACTTAGCTATCAGAGGAAGGATGATCTGTTGATTAGGGTGCTAGACTGAGATTTGGGGGATCTAGGTTCTATTCCCTATTTCTCCACAGACTGTCCATTGCTCCAAACTTGCAAGAATGTGCTGTTCATTTAGTTTTCTAAGTCACACCACTATTCCTGCTGTAGATCAGCTAAGAAGCAGCAATTAGAAAGGCTGCAATAGCTGGTCACAGAAAAATCAGAAGATCAGAGTGAAAGGAAAGAAAAGGAAAGGACTTCAGCTACATAGAAGGTTAAAGAATATTTGAGGATGTCCTTCACAAATTCTTTGTTATCTTTAGAAGTGTACTGGATGTTTCCCCTGTGGCGATGGTCTTCTGGTTTGGGTCTGCTAAATAGAACTTTCTATTTAAAAGTTGGCCTGTATAGAACTCTGCTTTTATATGCCATCCCGTCTGTGATCCATTATTGAGAGACTTAAGCCTTTTACCACACATTTCTGTAAAAAAGAAGGAAAAAGAAAATGTGCACATGGGCTGACCGCTGGGCAGCTTACAGGACTCCTTAGTTTAAAAGAAAGACCTTTGAAAATGACCTACAGGACTTTGAGGTGGTTTTATAATTCATCAAAATATCTTGATAACCAACTACTATAGTGTTACTCAGAAAGAAAGAAAAAAAGACTCAAAAAGAAAAGTCAACTAACTTTAATCCATTTCAGTTCTTTGGAAGAAAGCTATATTTGCTAGGCCTGATTCTGATTTTATATGCTCATATGTATAGGGGTAACCCTGGAGTAACTCTTTAGTAGTAATTGGAGGTACACTTGTACAAAACTTAAGTGAACTGCGGATCAGGACCACTATATACATACCTATAGATATATAGATACACACACATACTAAATTGCCAGAAAAACTATATAATTTCTCTGGCAATTTAATGTTCCTCACGTTGCAGTTGGGAAGGTTCAGATTGGATATTAGGAAAAACTTTTTCACTAGGAGGGTGGTGAAGCACTGGAATGAGTTACCTAGGGAGGTGGTAGAATCACCCTCCTTAGAGGTTTTTAAGGTCAGGCTTGACAAAGCCCTGGATGGGATGATTTAGTTGGGGATTGGTCCTGCTTTAAGCAGGGGGCTGGACTAGATGACCTCCAGAGGTCCCTTCCAACCCTAATCTATGATTCTATGTGGTTGTAATTCTTTTATATACTTTATTTATAAGTATTAAAATCTTACCAGAAACCACAAAGGGCTAGATACAATTAATTTTCCTGCTCAAGTCCTCTCTTAAAATCTCCTTCAGATTTCTTAATGTTATTCCCAAATTAGTCATTACAGATCAAACCCTGCTTTGTTGACTCCAGTGGAACTACTACTCTGCCAGGTCAGCACCATTTGGCCTTCATTTAGCAGTTTTACATACTGACACATTTCCTTTTTTGTAATTCTTGAAATGACATGAGAAATTAATTGTAGACATATAGTAATGTTTTACTGTTTGATATCAGCAGATCTTTATTGTTTACCTGTAATTGTCTTTGATATAGATATATTTCCACAAAGTTCTCATTTAGTCAGCAGGCTAGTACTACTTTATGTAACTAAAAGTGAGAGCAGTAGTCAAATCTAAAGAGAAAAACAACATGAACTTTTGAAAAAAACTCCATTAAACTCCATGAAAAAATGGAGTCAGGGTTCCTCTTTTTCCATATTTTTTTTCTGTTGACTTAATTATAACCAATTTTTTCATCAAAAGCCAGTTTTTCTTCTTCTGGCATCTGAGGAGGAGTTAACATGGAATCAAAATTTCACTTTTTATACTCTCAACAAAAAAAATGTTTATTTCTTACTCAAACAATCATCTGTATGTTAAAATACAAGGCTACAGTCATAGATGCAATGCAAGCATCTACTTTGAAGATGTCCAGTTCATAGCTTCTTAACTGGATCTGTCTCGAGAGGTCCAGAACTGTGTGGACTTGCTTGTCCAATAAAACATTTAGTTGTTGTTTTCTTATCATTTTGAAGTCTCTTAAAGTAACTCAGCCAAGTCTTACATCCATTTGACTGTCTAGTTCCACAGATCCTTCTTTCAAGACATACATTTTTACATTATCTTTTTAATGTGGTTATCTAGATTCCCACTTTCTACATAAAGTTGTCTTTTCTTTAATGAATGCGACAAACAGTATGGGAGATTAATTTGCATTCAAATTAGAAAATAGACACAGATTTAAGGTTATTTAGCTATTGGAATAAACTACAAAGATAAGTGGTGGAATCCCCATGTCCTGAGGTCTTCAAAACAAAATGATATTCCTTTCCTGAAGATATACTTTAGCCAATCACAAAAAATAGGACTGGTTGAAATTTAATAGCCTGTAATATACAGAAGGCTGGACTAGGTGATCTTACAGTCTCTTCTGGCCTTAAACTCTATGACTCTCAGTTTTAAGACCTCAAGCATATTTTTTTCAGTCATTGTACTGGCCTCTAAGATTTCACATTTACCATATCAACAATCCATCAAGTTTTTGTCCAAAATACTGTTTCATAGATCTAACTGCTTGTTTACATTGGCATATTAGTGTAGAATCCATGCCCACAAGATCTCCAAGGAGCAACATAAGAGGGCATGAAGGAAAGAGCAAGATGCCGCCATAGGGTATATTCTGGCAGTGTTCTCCACAGCTTGCCAATAACACCACTTCAAAATTCTCTAAAGGTCAGAACTGTTTACAACCTTCAGGATTTTACTGAGGTTTACCCAGAAGAGTAAGGCAATGGACCAGATCTTCAACTTATGTAAATCAGCAGTTTCACACATTTACACCAGCTAAGAATCTGACTCTGCTAGGTCACATCACTCCAACAAGCTGAAAAAAGTGAGGGGAAAAAACTCAGAGATTAAACACTGAGCTAACCCTACCACGCATTCTGCCAACCAATAGCAATACACTATGGTAGATAAGTGACATGAAAAAAGGCCCCTTCAAATTAACTGAGCAACCACTGAGCCTCCTTTATCGAGCCATAAAATGGCATCCCCAAACAGTTAAATAGCTCAAGTCATAGATGGCTGGAACTTCCATGATATACAGGATTTACAATTTGGTTCAATGGCGCTCAGCACTCCCACTATAAAAATTCTTCCAGCACCTCTGCACTCAAGCTGCAGTAGAGGAATAGTCCTGGAAATGGGAATTTAACCTCTTGATAGATCAACCTCACTTTAGCTAAATAAACTACAGAGTTTTCAGATTTTAACTAACATTCAGTTTTCAATAAAATATATATTTTTAATTGTTGTGTGACATGTGATAAGCCCAGGGGAAAAAAATCAGTGTTTTACTCTTGAAAAATTCTCCTCTTAGCTCCTGCAGTTCATCAGAACCCTTCACTTAGTACTACTGGCAGAAGCATGACTATTACCAACGTACTGTACTTGTTGAAGTTGTACTGAAACCCAAAGAAGCCTCTTTCAGAGCAGAACTGGTATCTTTTAATATACTTTCAATGAAGAAATACTAATGGAAATGTCAATTTTTAAATTTTCTGTGAGCCACTTGCTTAACCTGCATTTATGATAAAAAACAAAGAAAGAATAAGATAGAATGAGGAAAGAAAACAATAAAGGTGATAGTCAAGAGAAATGGATACCAGCCGTATTTGGCTAACAATGTAAGTACCAATAAAGGTTAGCTGTCCTGTATGTAGGCCAGCAATGTCCTGCCAGTATTTTAACTAGGGTCTCTTCCAAAAATGTTCCCCATTAGCTTGTGATAGTAAACCATATGTACCATGGGTGTGGGCTTAAAGAAAGGAAGAGTGAAGGACTAAGCAAGACCCTTGTGCTATGTTCACCGATGCAAAATATGGGCAAAGGTTGTTCTGATGCACCAGTGATTTTATTTACTATCCATGGAAACCTTATCCAAGGGAAATCACACTGTAAAACTGGAGGGCAGGGCTCTGCTTAAGCTACAAAGTAGTCATGTCTCAATCAAAAAAATCAACTACCCTGATTCTTAGCTGCAGTATCTAGGTAAGGTTGTCATAGTCTGTGTAAACTAGTTGTCAAAATTCCTCTGTAAATGTAATGTGCAATGGTTCCCTAGCTAAAAGGAGTTTTTAACATGTCAGCCACCGTAGCATCCCAGTCTGTAACATCTATGAGGGGAACAGATTTCCTCCTCTGTTTTTCCAAGATGCATAGCATTCCAGAATGACTTTTTAATACTCTTCCTTGCCACTGGGATCCATAATCTGTCAAGTCATCAGGATTAGGATAAACCCTGGCTGGACAGTAACAAATCCAATAGGACTTCCTCAGACCAAGCACAGCCAAGAGATTTCATTATGGCTGATTCACTACCTTCCTGCTCAGGTAAACTTATACTCAACTCATTATTGGGAGTGGTTAAAATGGCACAATAATTGTCATGTCCTTGCTACTCATTTTTCCCTACTGAATGATATCATGCTAGTGAACAGAATTTAATACAAAGAGAGAGGGGGGTTCATACGCTGCTGAACTTGTATTTGCATTTTTTACTCCACAAAATATCTGACTATATTCTTACCACTTGTCTGATCAAAATTATAAGGACTGAAAATGGAGAATTTCTCTTTAAACACACATCTTAGCAATGTTGAATGGGGGCTTGGTGAAGGGTCATTTCTTTCAAATTGCCATAATATAGTAGTAGCTTTCCAATGAAGAGAAGGTCATCATACAGCTGCAGTGTGTGATTAAGACAACTTGAGACAAATTTCCATACCAGTTCAATGTTATGCCTTTCCTAAACAGTGCCTACCACTGTGCTAAATGATGTGCTATAGACAAAAGTAATTAGTGATATAACAACTGATTTTACTGGAATTTTCAGGCTAAACTTACACTGTGGACTCAGAAGAAAAAAAGACAATGCTATATTAATCAGTCAAAACAACTTAGTTCCCAGTAAGCACAAAGAAAATTACTTTCTCGTGAAATAGATTGTTCCCCTATGTCATCTGCAAGATATAGATGAATTTCATTTAAAAAAAATAATTCTAACACACAGTATAAATGGACTGTCCAATATTATATCAATTCACTAAAGTAATATGCCACTGAAAGCAAAAAGAAGGAAGAGATAAAACATGTTGAACCTGTAATCTCTTATCTTAAGAAACACTGTCAGTGGAAAATGAACCGAAATTGAGACTGCTCAATATTGTTGCCTGCTATTTTAGACTGAGTGTTCTACATTACATTGTTTATACTGTACTGCTATATACTGAACATTATGGGGGCTTGGGGGGGGTTATGAGGTACCACCAAGAAAAGAAGATGTGCATATTGTGGTGCTAGCCCATGAGGGAAATTTCAAAATAAAAAATAAAACTACATGACTGTTTGTAAAAGGGCACAGCAGACAGACTAATGTTTCTTCAGGCTTCAGGGCTTCATCCACCACCCTTTTGCACTTATATTTATGTAACTCCAGTGACTGACAAATTTCCTTATATAATGTACATTTTAGACTGATTAATATTAATGTCAATCTACCATTTTATAATATTGTAAATGGATCTATAGTTTCCTTACTAGCTGGGTATGGTACACAACTCTACTGACCAAGTAATGGCCTAAGTCCAGTGGACACAGTTGAAATCCTTGCTCCATTGAAGTCAATGGCAAAAGTCCTATTGACTTCAACGGAGCCAGGATTTCACCCCATGTGTCCAAATCACAATACCATTTGCAAGACTGAACCCCAAAAGCAAATGTGTTGGCAGCCTCAACAGAGATGCTAAGGACAATAGGCTTGGAAACCAATCACCCTTCTCATTCCTAGAGATGACCCTTCTCTATATGGATTGAGGAACATCTGTATGGAAACTTATTTTGCCTAAGTGCTACAGCTGTTGTACAGGGCTTCAATCTTTAGGGCCATCATTTCAGTACTTTTCACAATCATTTTCATTCAGAAAATAAAAGAGGTTTAAAAGCAAAGGAAGGTTATGAAAAATGCTCTGCACATGGTTTGTCTTGAAACACAGCCAACAACATTTGACGTGTTAATTTTCAAAACTTGTCCATTTATTCCATAACAGCAAGGGTATAATTTCTCACCTAAAAGCTGTTAAACCTCTGTAATCAGCAAATGACAGATTTTAAAGCTAGGGTTTAGGTCCATACTGCAAGTAACTATATGTACCATAACTTTATTTGCTTCTCAGGACTTTACTGCTGTGCTCATCTCTCAGATTTGGGGGCGGGGGGGGGGGGGGGAGAACCATTCTCTTCACATCATCTGTCACCAAAATATAACTGTTCATAATTTATACAACATTTTTTGCCAGTTTAATCTATAATCCAGTCAAATTAAATAATTCTTTTATGAGAATTACTAAAACAGTTGGTTTGTTTTTCAAATTTGCCTGAGTATAGTGTTGGCTCTTTAATTAAGTGAAGGCTGTTATATAGTTCCACTATGTGATTTCTTATTAACATAACTTAAGGCAAATTGCCATTTAAATTCAGTGCTAAGCCTCTCCTAAGCCATGTCTGCCAATTGTGCTAAACCACATATGCAGATTTTATGACAGTAAAGAAAATCAGTTGGCTGAACTGGTTTTACTGAAGATTTCTTAATCCGTACGGTCAGAAGTGAAGACATAATGTTAGTTCAAACAGCCCACAAACCGTGAACACTGAATGGCTGAAATTCACCTCCACCTACTCTCAGAGGAACCCAACAGATCATTCGACAGATGGTTTGGTAGCATTCTACAATGAATTTTTGTTCCCAACCAACACCACAGTGTCCCTTAGACAGACTCTCCCACAGTTTTCGTTTAACGGATGACCTAAACAGATACCCTAAACAGATACAACAAGAAATGAGTTAGCTGGTACTGGTGGCAGAAGCAGCACCATGCTGAGTCAGACTGATTGCAGCACAGAGAATTTTTAAAGCCTTATGCTGCAGCTGTGAGGGATGTGAAAAATGTTTCTTCACTTCCACCATAACATCCACAAAATCTTGCACTGTGGAATTGGTCTAGGTGGCTCACAACCTTCATATTCTGAGCTATCTCCACTAGGCTTCATGCACTGTGAAAAAATTTCACATTAGTCTGCAGGTAAAGCCCCCAATTATATACATGCATGGTGACGATGCAAACCTTTGAATGGACAAATGCTATGACCTCCCTACTTCTATTTAGCTTATGTTTACTGAGGGGAGTCACTGAAGGTGTTCTGGAGTACAACAGTCCATAATGAGATCTGTGTCCTGCCTGCTTGGTGCAAACCAGAAGAGAAGTACTGGGCCTGTTGATATTTGAATTCATCCGTGTTTACCTTCAGGGAGTGTAAGGAGAAATAGGCTGACATCCCTATCCCTAAGTAAGCAATGTTAAATAATGTAAACTGCTTAGAAATCTGGAACGGACACTGGGAAAAAAATCAAAATAGCCTTAGTTTGAGGAACTAGTACAATTTCATAAATTCTAGCACAACCCCTCCATGACTGCTCTTCTAGCCTATTGGCTGGAACAGACACAAATGTTCTTCACAAATACCTTTATCAGGGATTCCCAGGAACTAGATCCATATAAATGTAACTCCAGTACCTCCTTCTCCAGCCAGCTACAGTGCTCCCCAGAAAATAGAGTTCTCCTACACCTACTCCACACCCATGTATGCCTGCCTGTCCCCAACCCTCCCATGATTCATCAGCATAAAGGACCTTGGACGGGTTCTCTGCCAATGGGTGAGCTTCATCCAAAGTGAACAAGTTTCTCATGAAATAAGCTCTATTCCCCAAATACAGATTTTAAATAGTATAAAAAAGTAAACGTATTATGTAACATACAAGCATAACTTCAGGACTGATATCTCAGAATTTTCCAGCAATCTGGTGGAAATGTTTACATAAAATCATCTTTGAAGAGCTGTCTTCCAACTTCCAAAATCTTAGTGATGCCCTTACAAAGATCCAAATGCTCCTGAAAATTACTCTGGCAGCAAATTCAGGGCCATGCTGACATACAGGGGACATAGGCCATACAGGGAGTTTGGGATTTCTGCTTCTTGAGTTTCAGCTCAAAGGTGAAAGGTTAAACAATGGCAAGTTGATTAAAAATGTATGTTATGTTAAGAAAAAATGATCACCATGATTGTAATAGTGAGCACTAATCCCCACTGGAGTGAAGAGAGTCTGACCTGTCATGGGACAGGGATATTTGCCTTCAGAACCCTCACGCAGGTGGGTTTAGGCAATTAGGGCCAGCCACCCCACAACACTCCTGTGTGTCAAACAATAATAAGCAGAAACAGTGGGGAAAATCTTATTTGAAACTGGCATTGTATCAATATATAAAAAATCCAGGACTGATTTTAATGACTTAAAATCATTTATGTAATATTTTAAAGTGTCCCAAGTGAAATATATTGCACAGTTTCAGATGAGCTGATCATGATGGACAAATTGTCTGCAATGCTATGTAAACTTTCTGAACAATTGTGCTAAGCTACAACTCCTTCAAGGAAGGAGGTTATGGCCCAAAAGTCCAGAGTAGCAAAAGTCACATAAACCCCAGAAGAGCTCATACCCCAACTCACAGTGGGAATGAGAAGGCTGTAGATGCGGTCTTGTATCTGAACACAACTTTAAAGACTTTCATCATGTCTCTATGAACTCTACTTTTGGGGCACCAAAAAGAGAGAAAAAGAACATTTCCTCTTTTTCTCTTATATAACTTTTTAACTTTTAACTTATATGTAGTTAATCCTGCTCATAATTTAAACCTTGGGCTAAAATCTGAGACTGTCCCATATTGTACAACAGTGGCATTCTGAATACATCCATATGTAATTAGGCAGGTGGATAGACCAACAGTTATTTTTCTGGTTTACCACATCATTAAAAAGAAATGAGCTATGATTTGAAAGAAGAACTTAAACATTAAAACTACTTTCAGTCATTTAAGTCACATAGTTCTGATTCCGAAAGCTTTGATCATGTATAATTCTGTTGAAAGGCTGAATTGTAATCAGCCTGAGATACGTTATGTTGGGATGCTGTGCCACCAGTGCGTGACAGAATGTTATTTTCCATTCGTTCATTCTTTTGCTGGAAATATAAACACTCTATATGCTTAATAGTCCAAAAAATGAATGTTATTGCATGGTAAGATTGTCCATTAATGAGAATTTTACTTGTTATTAAAAAAAATGGAGTGCCTCAAGGACCGTCTTTTGAATGCTGACATACCTATTTGCAACACCAACAATGTAGAACAATCAAAACAACATCATTCCAAATTGTGTCTTTTTAGTAAAAGCAGCCATGTGTCCTGACTGATTAAAATGGAACTTTGCAGGGTCTTTTGAACTGGGATTTATTTTTCTAATGGTTTTTCATTGAACTATGAAAATTTTCACATCTACAACAGTGATAGCTGAGCAAAGTGCATATGGAGCAGAAGCGGTGTATATTTTAAAAAGAAAAAATGTAGAAAACGTTTTCATAGATCTAAATCATGTAGAGTCCACAGAGATATCCAGATGAATTTCCCAGACTTCCAATACATAATGGTCTAGTTTCTTTTCCATACACATGCAAGGCCTGATTTTCTGAGCTGTGACCTGCAGCTCCCACTGACATCAGCTGGAAATGAAAATCAGGCGCCCACACAGTAAAACCCGTCGTAAACCTATTGGATTGTGATTTACATTGACTAACAGCCCAAATCTGACAGGGGGGAGACCACTAGTGTTGTACACAAAATAAAAAGCTGATTTTAAAACTTTACATGAAACAAATGAACATTTAAATGACGTGTGTGTGTGTGTGTGTGTGTGTGTGTGTGTACATGGACAGGTTTGATAGAGAAGTCTAAAATGGCTAGTGCAGATAGGTAAGGGTCTGATTCTGAAAGGTGCCTCCAAGTCCCATTGACATGAATGAGAGTGGAGTGCTCATCGTCTTGCAGAAAGGGCCCTAAGAATCTAAAGCAAAGTCACGTCGCTATCCTGACCAGTACATATAGGATAGAGAAGTGTGACAGAATATACCTCTGTATTCATACCCTACACACTATTATAATAATCTTTGTACAAAGTGTGCCTTTCATGTGAAAACTTGTAATTTGCTGGTCAGTAGTGTCCTGATAAAATATGTGTAGTGACCGGAAGATTATTGTGACAGGCAACCACTAGGGGGCGTAGTTACGCTTCTGAGTCAACTCCAGGAGAGGGCGTAATGGTGTTATCTGTGAGAATAGCCTTGAGCTTCTGTTATCTGTGTGTGTCTGAGAACACGTTCTCAGCTGTGTGAGTGTTTACCCTGTCTGTGTGAGAACGAATGCGTGGGAAACTAGATGGGGAAACTGAGGCAGGACAGCATAATCAACAAGTGCTAAACAGTGTGTAATCAACCAATTAGCTTGCTGCTTGCTATTAATGAGATGAATATGTATGAGATGTAGATGAGCTTGGGTATATCTGTGTTGACACACCTTCATGGGTTGGGCTTCTTCTCTGGACATTGCTTAGGTGTGTCAGACCTCCTGTATCGCGGCAGTGCTGACCGGGGGGCCCCTAGCTCAGTAATGCTGCACCCTTCAATAAACTCACCACTATCCATCTAGCCACCTGTGTGAAGCCTCGTTTCTCCCGGCTACGAGATAACCACCCCACAACAATATGTATGGTAACATGGTATGTAAAGTTAAAAGATTTCCCTGTGGCATGTTATTAACACATGTTGCAAACCACACAGCCCTGCCCGAACTGAGGTTGGCAAATTGGTCTGCCATAAATAAATGATGAGCGCTCTGCTTAATTTGCATTTAAGCAGTAAACAGAGACACCAATCAGAAAGGGAAACAAAGAAAGCTCAAACCAGGTGAGGAAAAAACAGCTGTCCACATAGAGTCTGTCTCCTAGCACACAGCTGGAAATATTTTTCAATAGGGGGACTGAAACTAGAAAAAGCAGGCGCACACACAACAAAATAGCTTTCTCTCTCTCTCTCTGCCCAACACATTGACTATACCTAAAGCAACAAAGGAAGCAGTCGCTGTACTTGGGGGCAGGGGGTCCTGACCTATGGAGTTTGGTCAGTAAGGCTGCTGAAAGCAAGTGGTAAAAACTTTGCTTGATCGGATATAGTTTGTTAAGTTAGGTATTAGTAGATGTCTGATCTTTATTTTTCTTGTAACCATCTCTGATTTTTATGCATCATTACTTGTATTCACTTATAATCTATCTTTCTGTAGTTAATAAATTTATTTTACTGTTTTATCTAATCCAATAGGTTAAAATTGAAGTGTCTGAATAACTATTTGAGATAAACTGGCATATTATCCTCTTTAAGGAATAACAGACTTAAAATATATTAAACTGTCCAGGGGAAGGTTGGGTACTCCAGGTCACACATTTCTGGGGTGTATTGGAGTCCCCCTGCAGTATAACCAAGACTGGGGAAGGCCAGAGTGTAATCCAAGTATGACTGGCAGACTGCAGTTACAGAAAACCACTCAGGGCATGGCTTGCATGCTGAAAGGCTGCTTGTGAGCAGCCCAGGTGGGAACTCCTTCAGCAAAGCATTGTAAGGCACCCAAAGTTGCAGGGTAAGGGTGACACAGCTGCTCAATAATCTGAATTGTACCTTGATAAATCACAAAGAGGACAGCTGTATTCTGACATATCACTTCACATCAATTGGAGTTGTAACTGTGTATCTCAAGGAAGGGCCAGATCATAAGCTGGTGTAAATCATCATTGTTCCATAGAATATAACATATCTAACTTGCATTATCCCTCCTGTAGCTTCTTATAGCATAGAAGAGTTTATTAGAGAAATGTTCTTATTTTTAATTATAGTTGGGAGAGAAGGAATGTACCTGTAGTGAAGTTAAATATAATCCAATGATTAAAAGTTTGCATGTGCTGCAAAGGATCTTTCTATCAATATCTTTATATTTTATCCTTGCCTATATTTCATTTTAGTATGTTTGGTGACCAGATGTACTGGTCTGTTGTAGAGCAGATATTTTATTATTATAATTTTAATAAACATTTAGAAATTGAAAAAAGAGAAAAATATTAGAAAGAGTAATGAGTTTGATCATACCAGTTCAGTTCTCAGTGCGCATGTGTTCACATCACAAAAATTGCCCTATCATTGACATTAACCGGTATACTGGTTGGCTGTCTCAAAAAATAAGTCCTGGCTTGTTTGGGCATGGTCAGTTAAAGAAATTGTCACCCCTTTGAAGAGGTCACTCCAGTTCATAGATGGGGCACATCAGTGGGGCAAGTAGCTTGCACTGTTGCTGTTTATGCAATGTGTTTTGTTTTCAAGGCTGTCAATCTGGCATCTTTCACAAGTAGTTACGGTAATTCCGGTGGAGGGGGAGAAATGGATAAATAAAGTAATCTTGGGAGCCTGTAACTAGGAAAAGAGTTTTTGTTCCTTGACAGCACATTTGAAATATAGTTTATTTTATATGGATTATTTGCAATCATTGTAAAAAAGCATTTTCTTTGCCAAACAACAAACTATAACTAAAACCTCGTTTAAACCCATTCAATCCTACCCACTAAGAAAACAAAATAAATTAATTTCTGCAGACAAGCATATCAGCTAAATGCCTCTTTCGAAACACTTACGAAGGTACTGCATGCAACTGACAAATGTGTCTGCAGAAATGAGTATTTTTAGTTTATTTATTCCTTTTCCTCTTAAGCCAGCTTGAGTATAGTCTGTAGGAAGGAGCCAGGAGAAGGACAGCTACGCTGAAGAAGCAATCTTTATAATTGTTTTATGTTGAAATTTGAAAATATATTTGAGTGGAAAAAATTTTTAAAAAATTTTAAGTTACATTGTGTTGCATTTTAAAGAAACAGTTAAACTGTATTTATTATTATATATTTTGGTACTTTGTCTACATAGCCAGGTATGTCCTTTAGTTGGCCAATATGATTATTGGGAGCACATAATCTACTGCACATATGTGGTAATATCTGGCCATGTTTTAATAAAATGTATATTATTTCCTGCATGCCAAACGTAGTGATGTAAGCAATATTTTGTTTCGCTATCTAGTTACCAACCTAGCCCCAGATATTGAATGGGTCAGACCAAAGGTCCATCTTGCTCAGTATCCTGTCTTCCAACAGTGGCCAATGCCAGGAGCCCCACAGGAAATGAACAGAAAATCATCAAGTTGCTCTTTCCCAGCTTCTGGCAAACAGAGGCTAGGGACACCATCCCTGCAAAGCCTGGCTAATAGCTATTGATGGACTTATCTTCCATGAATTTATCTAATTCTTTTTTGAACCCTTTTATGGTCTTGGCCTTCACAACATCCTCTGTCAAAGCATTTCTCACATTGACTGTGTGAAGAAATACTTCATCTTGTTTGTTTTAAACCTATTAATCTCATTGGATGACCCCTAGTTCTTGTGTTATGAGAAGAAGTAAATAACATTTCCTTATTTACTTTCTCCACACCAGTCATGATTTTATAGACTTCTATCATATCCCCCCTTAGTCATCTCTTTTCTAAACTGAAAAGTCCCAGTCTTATTAATCTCTCCTCACAGGAAGCCGTTCCATACCTTTAACCATTTTTGTTGCCCTTTTCTGAACCTTTTCCAATTCCAATATATCTTTTATGAGATAGGGCAACCACATCCGCATGTGGGCATATCATGTGTTTATATACAGGCAATATGATAGTTCTGTATTATTATCTATTCTTTTCTTAATGATTACCAAAATTGTGTTTGCTTTTTTGCAGAGATGTTTTCAGAGAACTCTTCACAATGACTGCACTCTTACCCTATGCATCAGAATATAAATATCCTCTGTCAGCAATCACTAAGTAGTAAGTAGGAAGATGTGGGCATCATGACATTGTATAAGTAAAAAGGGTCCTAAATAGTCCACTCATAGGGTTATATCTTTGGCTGTTCAAAAAATAAGTTCTTATCATCCTTTGTGATTAGTTAGGTCCCTAGTTTCGTTATGCACCTAAAAATATTGAATAGAGAGCCCCTCCAGATATGCAAAATTAGGGAACTGTATTGCAAATTCATTTCACAACAGCTGCAATCAGAAGTTCCCCAGCCACTGACATTTCATCTCTCGTACTTAATGAAGGATCATGCATATTAGACATGGATGTGGATCACACTGTTGCTGCCTTTGAAACTGCAGCACCCAGTCGCCCTCACTCAAAATGTGAGCAATTCCCACAAAAACACTGAGAACTAAGAGGATGAGCCCCTAAGAGATTTACTAGAAAGTAAGTCAGACAGCGGAGGAAGTTAAAAGGATTTTCTGTTTTGATAGGCACTAAGGGTTTGGAAGAGACTGTCTATACGTATAATGGAAGAATATACTACTAGAGCTGCTAGTACTGGTGACCCCTTTCACACAGCAAGCCTCTGGGTGAGACACCCCCCCCCCCCCATACATTAAAAACACTTTTTTTATATTTAACACAATTCTAAGTGCTGGAGGCGAAGCAGGGTGTGGGGATGGAGGCTCACAGTTCATGACCACCCATGTAATAACTTCACGACCCCCTGGAGGATCAGGGCCCGCAGTTTGAAAACCTCTGAGCTAGAAACTGTCAAAACAAAACAAAAGAAAATGTTATCTACTCTATAAAGTATTGTCCAAATACAAGGAATTGGCATTAGCATAATTTTCATATGTCCTACTAGCTACCCATAGATTCAGCCTCTGTCCTGCAAATAAAACAAAACCAACTCAAACTACAAACTACACACGAAATCTGATCATTTTTTTAAAAGCACATTTTTGTTAGGTTTGGTTGTGTTTGTATGTGTTTGGGAGAGTTGCTTTGATTTTTATTCAGAGACTCCAAAGCATTTCAGTTTCTGGAAAACCAGAAATATTCTCCAAAAAAACCATTTTAAAATGGTTTTCTTCTGATAAAATGCATAACATTTTCCAACCAGCTCCACTACACACAAAGACTAACCGTACTCTGTACTTTTTCAGTATTTTTCCACCAGTGGTGAATATTGGGAGAAAACAAGGCTTTCCATAAAACAGTTACATTTCCAATGACTTTCAAAGGCCTGGTTATATTGTCAATTTGATCTGATGCAAGGAATCAGGAGCCAGACACTGCATGTAACTGCTCCTCTTCTAATCTCAAGTGTAAATAAGGAAAGCTGAAGCTTGCACTGGGGGATCTTACAGCAGATTTCCTTGTTTACACTTGGAATTTGCACCAGTGCTGCTACGTCTGTGGCTGGAATAGGGACAAAATCCCTATGTAGAAGAGGTTTAGGAGCCTGAAGGAATGAAAAAAATATCACATATATGAGTCTACAGAATGCTTGGAGACCTATTACCAAGTGCATGGAAACTGCACTTATTGAACTCTGTTCTCATAATCTCATTATAAAACAAGATGTTCCAGCACTTAAAAAGATAGAGAAGGTTTACAACTCGGATCCTCAGATTAAATATATATAAACCATGAGGAGAGGGTGTAAGAGTTGAAGCTACATTATCTATAAAACAACATGATGACACCAAGGGATGCAATTAAAGTGCTTAAAATTTTGAATAGTGCAGATGAGGTCAGCTCAAGTTGTTATTTTCAGCCCAACAAAGGTGACAGGACAAAAAAGCATTTAATTTTAATTAAACAAAACCAAATCCAGAACAGATGTCACCAAGCACTTTTTCATGCAGAGAATTAAAACGAAATGGAATAACCTTACCAAATAAGGTTGCTAAGGTTCAAAAGAATAATTGCAGGATCATTTAAGAAAAAATTCAAAGGCATCCTTAGAATAATAGGACATAGTAAGGGACAGAAAACGTAATTTATTTTTTGAAGTGTGCAATATGTTTGCTCAAAAATACCTTTCCAGATCTCAAACTGCTCCTGTCATAGATCAAAAATACAAATTCTAGTACAAGCAAGATAAAATCATCAGCTTCCCATCCCCCACAAATAGGACTGACAATACAAGCCATCACAAAAACCCATGCTTTCTTTGCATCCTTTCCTCCCAAAAAAGACTGGCCGAAGAGATGGGTTTTGCAGTGTACGTGTGTAGTGACCGGAAGAAATTGTGACGGGCAACCACTAGGGGGCGTAGTTATGCTTCTGAGTCAACTCCAGGAGAGGGTGTAATGGTATTAATCTAAGAATGGCCTTGGATTCTTGTTATCTGTGTGTGTTTGGGAACAAGTTCCCAGCTGTGTGAGTGTTTACCCCATCTGTGTGAGAACGAATGCGTGGGAAACTAAATGGGGAAACTGAGGCAGGACTGCATAATCAACAAGTGCTGAACAGCGTGTAACCAATTAGCTTGCTGCTTGCTACTAATGAGATGAGTATGTATGAGATGCAAATGAGTATGGGTATATCTGTGCTGACACACCTTTTTGGGTTCGGCTTCTTCTCTGGACATCACCTGGGTGTGTCAGACATCTTGTATTGCGGCAGTGCTGCCCAGGAAGCCCCCAGCACGGTAATGCCACACCCTTCAATAAACTCACCACTTTCCATCTAGCCACCTGTGTGAAGCCTCGTTTCTCCCGGCAACGAGATAAGTACCCCACAACAGCGTGCTGCAAGAATATTTTTCTGTGTATTGTTTCTTCCTTAATATCAGTTTCTAAAACAGGTGCCAAGACAAAACTCCATTCTGTGAACAAATATAAGCCTCAGCCCATTTCCTGTGCCAAATCCCACCACAATTCTCCATTATTTTCTATTATGGGAATGAGTAGTGCTTTCATGGTAAGGGAAACTACATATATTACTAAATCTATGTACACACTTACATGAAATTATTGCACTTTTTGGTGAAAAAGATACCTTTAAAAAAAAACAAAGCATGTATGGGAGGGCCTTACTGGCCATGCTCCATCCTGTCTCCTCCTTCCCCGTTTAGCATAACCGACCCCAACAGAGAGCTTCTTGCAGGTCTGAAGCCAGCCTGGAATGGCATAATTCGTTGGCGGGGATTATCCAGAGGGGCAGGGTTCTCTCAATCCTCTTGGGGGGTTCTCTACATTAGTTTCTCCACTTGGTGGCCTGATTGCAGTTGAAATAATTATTCTGAATAGACACTATTCCCCTCAGGATTCCTTGTTTCAACCTTTGATTTTAGTTTTTCACTCTTGTTTATACACTTCATTAAAGGCTAACAGCAGCAGCAAGTCAGAAAGGACAACAGATGGTATATGCCCCTTAGAACTGCATGAATATGATCATATGGGATATGACCATTTCTAACATATGATCCTGGTTTAGTGTTTCAGAGATTTTCCCTAACCTCTAAAATCCCTATCAAAATGACCTGGTGGCTAAAGGTTTCCCAAGACCAAAACTTGACAACAAAGTCAAGTCCCAACCTGATTTCTAACTCAAAGTACCCATCCATTAAAGATGTTTGGAATTAAAGGCAAATACGCATAAATAGCAGTGATTATTTAGGTATAGGAAAGGAGCATATCTTCACTGGTACTGGTTCTTTTGGTGGTGACGTACATTTCCTTATCAATCTTTTCTTTTAAACTTTGTAAAGGCTAGACCTAATTTGGAAAAATACAGTATCCTCATTTTTTAATTTATCTGACCAATTCATCATATGTATGATGTCCTCCTGCTTGATTACCTTATTTATGTCACGTTTCCAGAATGTAATGCATTGTTCCATGGCTGATAGAACCAGATATGATGTGCCTAAGCAATGACCAATTCAACGTCTCTTTCTATTGCAAATGTTTTTTCCCTACCATGTTTCCTCATATTCATGCTCAATAAAATGGATTAATAATGGAAAAGAAAGAGTTCAGGGCAAAATAAACCCATAAATTGTAAGTGACTCTCTCGGGATTAGAAATGTTTCTATTCAGATGAAAGCTGGAACACAGATTCTGTTTTCTTGTCTGTAACTGACTGATTTCATGTACGCCCCATCACCCAATACCTGCAAGACTTGGAGAGGGTAATTTCCAAAGTGAATAGAGCCCTTTTAGGAGTAGGGTAGATCTGAGTTTCATATTCATGTTAACACTTATCTATATCACTACATCTGTTTACTTAATGTACTTTACGTCTTCAATTAATCCCCATATTGTTTCTGTGAGACCTGCAATTATTATGTGCAGAGAAGTTAAAGGCTTGCCAAAGGCAACTCTTAGAACTCAGGAGTCCCTGGATCCTAATCAATTCACTCAATCCTCTGAACAAGACTGCCATTCTGCGTGAAATTTCTTAAATCAAAACTCCAATTAATCCATAAAAATCCCTTGGGAATCATGAAGGAAAACTCTTCAGGGTACATCTACATTTGAACTGGAAGGTTGGATTTCCAGCTCACGTAGATGTACCTGTGCTAGCTCAAGCAGAGCTCACATGCTATAAATAGGAGTGTAGCTGGGGTAGCATGGGAAGCAGCTTGGGTAGCCACCAAGCACATCACCCAGACCCTGGCCCCATGCTACTCATGCCCACCCTGTCTAAACTGCTATTTTTAGTGCACTAGCTCAAGCAGAGTTAATACAGCTATGTCTACATGAGCTAGGAATCACACCTCCATGATCAAATGTAAAAGTATGATCAGGGTGAAACTGACTTCAATGGAAGTTTTGCATTTCTTCAGTGGGGCTAGGATTTCACCCCCACTCTGTTACGACACAAGAGGCATTGTTGTATGGTTTCAAACATTCTGAGCTTTGACACACCCTTATACATTTTTATTGCTGCTCCCTATTGTGCTTTATCCGATATTCCCTGCTCCATACTCTCTCCTCAGTGGAATAGGAACACCATTTTCATTGTGTGCTGTTATTAAGATCCAGTGCCATCTCCGCACTCTCTCTATTTTTCACCCACATGAGCAAGCACTCGAAGAACCACCAATATTTTGCTCTGGTAAAAGCAAGCTTTCCAGTCACATAATATAAAAAAATGTAGGTAGCCTTATTACACGAGGAAATCTATTGGATTTTCCTCAGTAAAAGGAAATACAACAATTGTAAGACTCTCTGCAGTCATAACCCATAAGATAAAACCCCAAAATTCTCTAAAAATGTAATAGGGTCCTATAGGAGTTAAATCTGGTTGATGTTTAGTCTACACAAAATTGTTCTCTTTCTGTAGGTTGTTTGAACCATCTCATAGAATTCTTCCTTAGGGATAAAATACTCTATTATATTCTTTAGAATGCTTCAGAAAGCCTATATAATTGTTGACCAAGGTTGGCTGCCTAAAGTTAGGAGCCTCAGTCCACACTTAAATAAGAAGCCAGATTTAGTGCTGAGCACCCAGCAGCTCCGACTTCCTTCAGAGAGAACTGCTCGGTGCTAAGAATCTTGAAAAAGCAGATCAATTAATTCTGAGGTGATCACAACAACTCTGCAAGGTAGGTCATTTTTTCCAAGTTTTCATTGAAGAAATAGTTAACATATATACTATAAGAGAATATAAGGTAATGAATGACAATGAGTTAAGGATGTAAAGATTAAAGAATTTTGAATCCTCTGAGTTGGAAGAGGAAGGATGGCATGTGGTTAAGGCTGTGGTCTGGAGCTCAGGAACACTCAGTTTAGTTCTTGATTCTAGTGTTTCCTGTATGACCACTTAATCTCTCTGTGATTCAGAGCCCCATCTGTAAAATAGTAATAATATCACCTCTGTTTGTCTTGTCTGCTTAACCTGTAACCTTTACACTGAGTTTGTATAGCATACAAACCCTCTCAGCATGACTGTAATAGAAATAGCAATAATGTTAGCATTGCATATACTGATGACAGAACAAAGGGAAAATTGTTCATGCTGTCTGAAAATTCATGGGGGGGGAAAAGTCAAGACTGGCTGTCTCAAAAATGTCCATTTTAATCCATCATTTCACTCATCCCCCCCCCCCCCCCACTTCCAGATCTACGCTTGTTCCATGCTATGGCTTTTTCTAAGTCTTGAGTACCCCTGGGTCTTACACACAAAATTGCTTTGCTCCATGTGTGCAAATAAGGAGCTGACTGTTGTGGCACCATAACCCCAGGTGCAGCGTGGATATGAGTGATGATGGGATACTTTCACCTTAGACCCAAGCAGACACTTTTCAAGTACCATAGTACTAAATAAGGCGCACTCTCAGCAAATGGGGGAATCAGTATTCTTGTTTTACAGTTAATGGATTTGAAAGTGATAAGATTTTTAGGCTTTCTGACCATGGTGCAATTAAAGTCCACATTCATGGGAAACTTGATGAACAGCAAATTCCTTTACCCTCATTTTTCTTTACTTCTATCATCTCAGTTGTGCTCATGTTCTACTTAAGAACAAGGTGAGTACTGAATGGCTTTATTACCAGATATCTTGCATGCAAAGCGCATGAGCCAGCTCATGTTGTGGACCTCCTTAACAAGGGGTTGCACTTACTTTTAGCAAACAAGGTGCATGCAAGAGCTGGAACCTTTTTTTAAAAAAATTTCCAGCAGCGGTTTTCTGTAGTTGACCCTCGCTGAATGTAACAAGTAGCTTTTTGTTTCAACAGCTTCTCACCCAATCTCACACTTGTATGAAATTGTTGTTGACGAGGTGAGACCCTTTGTAGAGGAGCTGACTGCTGCTGAGGAACTTCATTCTAAATGAAAATGACAGCACTTCAACTAGACCTAATGTAAATTCTTTGACAGAATATAGATTCACATAGAGAAATAATTCTTGAGGCTGTCATAAAACATCACTTTTTTAAATGTCAGTGCCATACGGTATTGAAGTGAATACAGGAATTGCTGGCACCATCTGTTGGCTAAGATGTTGAACTTAAAATGTCTTGGTGATCTTCATCTCCCTGAAGAAGGGTAAGGTGGGAAAAGAAAAGTAATGCTCCTTGTTCTAATGTGGGATACTGGCATTAAATCACAGCCGGTGGTAAAGGGTAGTCGTATAGCCTATTCCATCCCATGAGATTGGCCAGCTCCACTGCTGGCTCATGGTGCAGTCAGAAGAGCCAGGAATCTACTTAGTCTCCACAACTCCTTGTTCCCTTTTGAGCAAATTGTTCCAGGATGGGGAACAAGCTGGTAGCAATCCACACATTCCATCATAGCACTAGACAAAAATCTTGGATTGTACAAGGGCTTAAGCATCCAAAGAGGATATATTTTGAATAGATTTCTGTCAATGTGTAATATTCCTGAAGGAGTGGGGAATATAAATATAAAATAGATTTAAGTAATCACCACATTGTACACCAAGTCTGATCAAAAGGTTACCCAATGGAAAGTTGATCTATTGTCCATAAAAAAAATTTATGGATGCAAAACTGACCTATAAGAGGAGTCTATTTTCCATTAAACCTGACAACCTGCAGCATGTTTGGTTTGATGTTTCACGAAGGCAAAAAGAAAAGGAGCAACAGGCATTGAAATAAGTAGCTTATCCAAAAATAAAGAGTACAATTACTTGCCTAACACTTCCCTTTAACTGAAACTATTTGGTGCCATCCTATCAGCACAAAGCAGCACTAATGCTATTGTAAATAGGCAGGGGAGGATTCCTCCAGAAGAAATCCTTTTAGGTAGAGCTGACATTCCAGATCTTATGCCACCTTCACCTCAATGGCCATCACAAGGGGCTTTCTCTGCACAGCAGGGAACTTCAGCTGCCATATTGGTCCCCCCGGTGTGTTGGGTATCATTCTAGACCCACAGCCCAAGATGTTTGCATACACACCTTTCCTGAGCTAAGCTGTGCATTTCTTGGTTACAGCCAGAGATCATCATCATAAATTACGTACTTGCACATGCAAATAACAGTCTGCATGCATAGTGACTGACTTTGCACCTTTAACTCTAGATTTTGGGTGTACAGTTTGTATGGAAGTACAAGATATATCTGAGGGTACAACTTAGGACCTGTGCTTTGAAAACTTGGACCTACATTTACTTCACTAAATATGTTATTTTATTTATAGCAGCAGTCCACTAAACCTCTTCTTAATTCTTCCTATGCTGTGTATGAAGCACTTGAAAAGTGGTTAGAAAACTCTTGCCCTCATGCATAGGCTCCCACTCCAGCTCTGGAGCACCCACAGGGAAAAAATGGGAGCTGAGCACTCACTGGCAGCTCCCCTATCAGAACCCCTCCTCCCCCCAGGATGTCTTGCCAACCAGTGGGTCCCACTGATCAGTGCCTCCCCCTCCTTCCCTGTGCCTCCCACTCACTGCAATCAGCTGTTTCACAGCATGCAGGAGGCTCGAGGGGTCGGGGGATGAGCGAGGATGTGGTGCACTCAGGGTAGGGGTGGAACAGGATGGGGAAGAGGCAGGAAGAGGCGGGGGAGGGAGCAGGGAGAGAGGAAGCAGGCAGGGGTGGGACCTGGGAGGGAAGGGGTGGAATGAGGGCAGGGACTGGGGCAAAGCCAGGGGTTGAGCACCACCCCAGCACATTGGAAAGCTGGTGCCTATGTTTGTTTCTCCCTTCATACAGGGAATAGTCCTTCCTGCCATACATCTCTCTCTCCATTCTTGGTTCTCTTTTTTGGCCAATTTTGCTACTCAGATTCGTTGACACTCTAAATATCAAGCCTCTTCAAGTGTTTGGATTTCATTGCTCTGTGATGGAGGGAGAATCATCTTGTGCATAAGGCACAAAAGACCTCAGTTTCTGTTTTTGCTGTGACCTTGATTTGTCATGTGACCTTAGACAAATAACATCTGATCCTGATTCTGAGCTCACACAAGTGAAAATTAGCACTGAAGGGCCCAATCCTGTAAACTGCTGGAGATACAAAGTGCCTTCAACCCCCATTGAAGGTAATAGGAGTTGAGAGTACTAAGAACCTCACACATTTGGGTTTTATAGCTATTGAAGTTAATGTCATTATACTGGTGTGAGATCAGAGTCAACCCTTCCCTGTATCTCTCTTCATCTATATTATCTATCTCTCTTCCTCGCTCTTCCTCCAGCCTGACCTTAAAAACCTCTAAGGAAGGAGATTCCACCACCTCTCTAGGTACCCATTACGGGCTTCATCACCCTCCTAGTGAAACAGTGTTTCCTAATATCCAACCTAAGCATATGGTGCTTGCGGCCCAGGACGGCTATGAATGCGGCCCAACACAACTCGTCTTCTTCCAATGTGGCCCAGGAAAGCCAAAAGATTGGACACCCATGCTCTATAAACTAGGGATGATGGGTACAATTCTCAAAAGCACCTATCTGATTTAGGAGCGGTTTTTCTAAATTAACACAATCACTTAGGACCTTAACTCTCATGGCAAATCAGTGGGAAATGTTACCCCATTTTACATTCTTGCCTCACAGTAGTGTTACAGGGCTAAGTACTCCAATGTTTGTAAAGTACTTTGAGATCCTTATATATAAGGCCCTTTACATGTGAAAAGTATTATTATACTTCTGATTAATTCATGTAAACTACCTTTCTGTGTGACCCTCTCTTTATGCCCTTCCTATATTTCCACTTTAATTGGAACTACATTGTTATTTATAGTTTGGGATTAGCAGTAGATTGAGATGTGCACTGAGCTTTTCTTAGTTTAAGATGGGGGGGGGGAGAAATGTTCCCATAATGAAAATCCCACTTGTCCCTTTTCAATCTGAATTGCCTAGTGGAGAGAGAAAGAGAGGCTGCTTAAATTATTTTTATCAGTATTACTATGCATTTTGGTTTTTTTGTATATCTTGTAAACATGAACAAACAAATGCTGACTATCCCCTCGCTTACCTTTTTGCAGGTTAATGAATGTATGTAACTCATTTTAAGATACGGGGTTTTCAGTTTTTCTCCAAAGACAGTTGTCTGAGTCATCCATAAATATTCCAGTTTAAACTGTTCTTCAATCAGCTCTTTTGTTTATTACAGTTTTGCTATGAAGAATCAAAAGACCACTAGACTAATCCAGAAAAATGGCATGCGAGAAATCATGCGAAAGTGCAGCCATCTCAAAATTCACTAACCTTGTGGAACAATATTCTTTCAGAGATATCCAGCTGAAGTAATGCTTAAATCTGTCTGGTCATTATAACTACCAGCTGTTTTAAAAACACATCTCCTTCTTAATCCCTTCGAACAGGAAACAAAATATAGAGAACAAGGTTATAACTGATTTTGATGTTTAAAAATATAGTTTCATGCAATTATTTTTATTCATCTCACTAATTAATCAAATTCATTTTGGGATGGATTAGTGTTTCCCCCATACTGCATCAGACTGGAAATATTATTAATGTTTTAGACTGCACTGTAGGGTTAGCTTTGAACTTGTAAAGTTCCAGCACTTTAAATAATTACATGTGAGAATGATATGTAATCATTTAAAATGTTGGAAACATGCTATGAATAGCTAATGTGAAAATAGATTTTGCCTCCTGATTGCTTAGGTCTCTGATTAATTGTTTGGATGGAAAGATAACAAGTGCTAAGATAAAAAATAAAAGCTCCAATTAGGAAATAAATAAGACTCCTGAAGAAGGCTGATACTCTATATGACTAACAACTGTGCTGGTTTTAGTCATGTGCAGAGCTCAGCACCTTTTTATTTTTTTTAAGAAAGCATTTTTTTTTTCAAATATTCATTAATTTCACCTAATAACATTATCACCTATATAGCACCATTCTGTCCGAGGGTCAAAAGGTGCTTTACAAACATTAGGACATTCTTATTACGACTCTCCATCTAATGTATACACCACGAGTAAAATGAGAGTGGTGAAGTTAGGAGAGGGGCCTAAAGCACAAGGAATTGTTCTGTGGCTTGTGTTATCCAGGAGGTCAGATTAAATTATGAAAATGGTCCCTTTTGGACTTGGAATCTCGGAATCATAGAGAAAAAATAGTGAAAAGGCCTGGAATGACGCCTTGAAGTCCTGGACCCTAGTTCTAACCACTTTACTACAATCCTCAAAGCATGTAAAATATGAAATTATTAGAACACTTAATGGGAACATAGCATTATCAGGAAGCTGCAGAAGACCAATTGGCTCATTGCTTTCATCCTCCTACTGGTGCAGGATTATTCCTTAAAATCTTTCAAGTGTTCTATTGCAATCTATTAATAAATGTCCTCCCTCTATGCTCCCATCACTCTCTCTGCCACAGTTATTTTACTCTATCGTATTCACTCTTAGAACTTGGTATTTCCTCTGTCCCCCTCCAAAAGAGGCTCTCTTTTGCTTTCCAAAGCCATGCAACAATCCACTGTTTGAATCTGGTGCTGAGGCGGTGAGACTACAGCACATTTCTAGGAAGCATGGGGTGGTAATTTTTTTAACTTTTTTTAAATATTTTAATTTGCTGATATTATTGTCCTGGTAACATATGTGTGGCAAAATTGTAAAGTTACAAGATTTTACTGTATAACATCACGAGCCATATTCCAAGATCAGGCACAAACCAGTTCTTAAGAGACAAAAGGCTAATTGGCATGACAGCCAGTTGTCCACAAAATCAAATGAACTATCACCTGCGTAAGCGGCCATTCTTTGGCAAGAAAAATGGTGCGAGCGCGAACTTTACATCTTGGCAAAGCAGCAGCTGGAAATTCCCATCTCCCCAGAGTTTCTGTCTCCAGGTGATTTTCAAGGAAAAGAAAAAGGTTAAAAATGAGGAACAGAGGTACAAATCATATCTGCTCATGACATCAACACCTGAAGGACAAGTGAATGACCATTGAACTAGGGGATGGGTGCTGGCTGAAAGGATTCCAGCCAGTAAAACTGCTAAAGCATGTGGTGAGAGGAACCTTTGCTTTGAGTTCACTTAACTTGTTAAATAAGATTCATTTTACCTTTTATTTCTTTGTAACCAATTCTGACTTTTAGGCCTCATTACTTTTAATCACTTAATCTTTCTGTATTTAACAAACTTATTTTATCTAAACCCATGTGTGTTTGGATTGAAGTATTTGGAAAACCTCATTTGGGATAACAAGATTTCTGCATATCATTTTCCATTAATGAAATGACTGGCTTTATATGAGTTTGTATTGTCCAGAAGGGGCTGGTGAGAAAATCATTAGGTCTTGAAGAGATAGCAAGGGGTAGAGAGAGTGGACATAAACAAATTAAAAGTTTTTATAGCCTCATGTGCACAAATTCAAATCAAGTGAGGAGATCTATTTTCTAATTAAACAGGTCCCACTCTCAAATGGTCTCCTAATGTTCTCTAAGGGAGCATGGCTATCTGTTCCAAATGCCTACCAACTTCTCTGAAACAATAGTCTTCAACTTTGATCCACTGAAAACACAATTGTTGGACAGGGTCATAGACACCTGTCCCTCATAGGCATTCTACTCATTTGGGTCAGGACAGAACATCATGGAGACACATAACAGTCAGTGGCCTCTATGCTGTCTAAGCAACACCATGAAAACTAACCAACCTAGCTGTGCACAAAAGAGTAGGGGAAATTATGCCAATAGCTGAAATACTTTAGACTAGAGGAAAATGCAACAGAGAAAGGATTTGGTGTCATATCGTAAGAGGTATGATAAAGGAATCAGAATCAGACAAGGGCAGATTAGTGAGTTGTGGGGTCCTGGGACAGAGCAAGTTAGCCCTCCCCAATCCCCCACCTACAGCCGCCCTCCCCTCCCCCCCAAAAAAAGGTTCTGCTGGGGAGTCTTTATTTACAATGAGTAAAGCAAGACAGAAGGGAAGAGAGATGGACAGTTTCAGCTCACTGGTCCAGGTTTAGAGGTGTACCTCCTTGCATACCAAAGGGCACTTGCTTGTAATTAGGGTGAATCTGAATCTCAGAATCCAGTGCTTCTGTGTCTCTGCTTTGACATTGCTGAACTGCTGATTTCTTTTAGCCAACCACAAAAGCTGGGATTTTGCTTTACAGGTTCCTGGTTAAGCTTATTTCAGGCTCTCTCATCAGTAATACGCAGGCTGTCCCTCACATCCCAACACTGACTTGTGCAAAGGTCACAAAATGCCAAAAGTCATGGATTGTTTTTCAAAACACGTGAGTTATGGAATCAACAAGAGCTGGGGAAAAGTCCAGCCTTCTTTGTGTTATGTCTTTTTTCCTTTTGTTGGGTTTGTCTAGTACATTTCACATTTCACAACTATAGTACATGAGATTTAGCTGTTATTTGGCACTTGGGTTAAGGCTAAAGGAAATGTATCTACAATAAAGCCAGGGACATACTGTTTACAGTGCCACATCTAGAAAAATCACAGGGTACAGGGACTGCAAAAAGAATATCTGGATTTCACTGGCAGGGTTACCAAACTGTTTTCATCGGCCACAGCCTATTTATTGGTTTATATTAAACTGTTATCAATAATAGTACAAAAAAGTCACCTTACAAGAGGTGGAAAAAATGGAAGGGGGTCATCTCTGACAAGGAGAAGCATTATTGAGGAGAGGATACTGGACCCAATTCTCCACTCAGCTACACTGTTTTAGGCAGCTATACCTCCAATGGAGTAGAAATAACACATAAGTGAGGTTAATCAGACCCATTGAAATTTAAGGCAAGCCTTTGGATATATCTCTATGTAATCAGACAGAGGTTTTTAGATACGAGTGACAGGAATATTTGTTAGATGGAATAAAACATGTGACCATCTGGAGACCTTCAGAAGTACCTGCTATATGACGCCATCATCTAGAGCTAGACTATTTGGGCTAAGTTCTACCCATGCTTGCCCCCCATGAATACTCCATGAGTTCAGTGGGGTTGTATGGATGTTCTTGGGGACAGAACAGACCTTTGTATTTATTTTCCAACCCCCTTTCTTTTCCTTATGGTTTCACTCCCAGAAATGGAGATCTGACTTATTAGACAAGATGTGTCATTTAGTCTGTACAATCATAATTATGGTGGGCTCAATGCCACAGTTTCTACTATTCTAAAATTAGCAAGAGCTTGGACAGGCATGGGGTGACTATCCATGCTCCCTTCTCTCTGCTACACCACCAGCAGAAAGAGGAGTTGTGCAAGAGTTGGTGGCTCTGTACCACTGGACATACATTCTCACACCAGGGTGATCTCTCTGGGGCTGGTGTGAGGGCAGGAACCTCTTGAGCCAACTGGCAGAGGGCATAGAAGGTGCCTAGAGTTTTACAGGGATCCCCCAGGTCAGATATATACACATTATAATTCACTAAAAGTTGGCATGTGAGGTCTCCACCAAGAGCCAGTAGCCTACTGGTCATCAGGACTGTGAAATGTGCATACCGATAAGAGTTGTGTCTCTACTGAAAGTTACATTCTTCAGGCAGGTAACCAGGAGGTGACATGTCTCGCACAGATTCCTTTCCAGCAGAAAGTAACAAATGCATATCTGTCTGGTTGTGTGTCTTGGGCACTGTATGTTTCACAATGGATGCCTGCTTGCATATTGAGCCAAAGGTTAATCAAGAGATTGAGAAAGAAACCCTCAAGAGAGGAAAATTACAGGAACAAACAAACAGCAGGAAGGGGATCCTGTTTAGATGTAAAGACAATGGATTGTTGGAGTCTAGCTGGGGGGTGCAGAGGTACACCCCACATCCTTCACTGAGAAGTCAAGCTAACAACACATTTGTTGTAAAACACAGAAGGTCACAACCATGCCTGGCTATAAAATGCTGGAAGGATTTTGGGTAAGCATTAGTCTATACAACATGAAAGTATCTAGTTAAGTAAGTCTAGGTTCTAGAATGCATATTATGATTCTATGTTCTATGTACCCCTTTGTTTCCAACACTTCTACTTGCTATCACTTGAATTTCTGCTTGTTCCTGGTTGAATAAACTTTTGCTTGTTTTCACTATAGACCTATCTAAGTGCAGATTATCAAGCAGAGCAGTGATCTGAGGTGTGACTGGTAAGCTGGAGTGTACTGTTTCTTTGGAAGCAATGTATCTGTGAATATTCTGAGTATCCAGTGGAATAGAGGCTGGACACTCCACGGGGATGCTCAGAGGATTTGACAGTTGGTGCTAAACTGTAGAGAGAGAAAGCAGGATCTGTGTAGGCCTAGAGGGAAGTGTTTGTGTTGACTGTGGGTAGTGGTTTCAGAGAACTGATCCACAGCATGCAGAAACAAGGCTTTCTCACACTGAGGGCAGGTAGGTGAGGTGTTGCACAAACCTGGTACCCCTGGGAAGAGGCACAGCAGATTACACTGAGTTTAGGACCTGCTTTTGCTGGCCATGCAGGAAACAGAAGCTGCACTGCACCAGAGAATCTAGCCCAATGAATTAAAAAAACCCAAATATTTATGTCAATAACATTTGCCTACTATCACAGTGCTAGATAAAGTTTGGATGGAGCTTATGAAAAGGTAAAATTATCTACTAGCAAGTAGCTATTTGTTTTCTTGTTTTATGTTTTTTTCTACAGATAGGATTTATTAAATGAGCCTGAAGGAACTCAACATGCTTTCTGGATATATTTTCTCCATTTTTTCCCAAATAGCACCTCTCTATGCCTATATGCTCTTTAAATCAACTATCATGCTGTGCAAAATAGAACTGTCTATTACTCACAAAGGTGAAACTCAGTAGCATTAGCATTTTGAGCTATATTTATGGAAATAAAATTATAATGACCAACTTTTCAGTGGCTTTTAGATATTTCTTCAAGATGATAAACTGGGACTGGCTTTCTTTTGCCATGCTGGCACTTGTAAATGCCACAAATCTTTTTAGCAATTGAAAATATAATGATAGTAAAAAGTTTCCTTTACAAATTGCCTCACTATTTTTCTATGGGAAAATTATCAGAATGAACTGCTGAAATGTTATGACACTGTGTTTATTTTAAAAGATCCACCACTCCACTATGTCATCAATTAGAACCTATCATCACAGCCATCTATGTTCACCGAAAGTAAGTGGATGCGTAAAAGTCAAGAGATGAAAATGATAGCAGGGACTTTATTACTCCCTGAGATATGCTGACGAAATTGCTGAGTGACTAAGGTTTGTTGCTTTTTTCGCAGTGTGAACATTCAAAGTGCTGATGCTTTTTAGCACCCGGCTTTGGATCACATCTGGAAGCATGGAAGAAATGTTAACTTGAGTCCTGTGAACCTCATTAATGAAGCTTTAATGAAGGTTTCCTTGGTGACTGCTATACTCATTGACAGTTTAATAGTATTGTTGATGAATTTGAATAAATTTTTGCATGAAGTCCGTGACTTCCTCGTACAAATAATGAAGCAATTAATGCCTAAGGTAGTATAGGCAGATGTTGTTCATCATGACTATTCTATATCCCACAATGCTACTGGCAAGTGTAACCTGATGATGGAAAGCTTTGGATTGTTATATTTACTACCGTAACACCTCCCGTCTTCCCCACACAAACCCACAGAGCTTGCATATATATATGTAAACAATTTCTTGCATAGCTATGACCTCCTAATTTGTGAGCTTGTAACTGATTATTCAAAAAGACAGGAGTTAAACACTGATGATTTCATAAGTGAAATCATTTGTCCTGGAGAAGTCTGTGCAAATTCTCATCGCACATTGCTCTGGGCTGCTCAGAGGCAGCTCCCCAGGGCTTTCAAGCATCTCTCAGAAGCAATGAAACCTCATCAAAAATTATCCAAATTCACTGTTTAAAAAAAGAAGAAGAAGAAGTTTCACAGTTGAGCATACCCATACCCAAATATGACACACTGAATTTCTGGGTGAGGAGATCTTCCATAGTGACCTAATATTTTCACACTAAAGTGTCTCAGAGTGGAGATTACTTTTTAACATGATGATCATATCTAGAAAGCTGTATCTAAGAGCTGTTTCACTGCTGCCAAAGCTGCCCTGCTCACAACTACACAACTTGCCTCAAGTTGGAAGGACAACCCCTCTGCCATAAGAAGTATTTTTACAACTAAGCAAAAGCCTTCCCTGCCTGTCTGCTGAAGCAATTCTGTATCTGCAAACTGAGCTGGGACCACAAATCTCAGCAGCTGCATCGTTAGCTTCCTGATTCAAATCTAGAGTCTGGTCATTAGAGTTGCTACTACTCAGATGTGTACACATAACTGAACTGTAGGTGTGAAAATGAGGATTCAAATGCTTGCTCATAAAAAGAAGTCCATCAAGCTAATGAAAGGTTTAAGATTAGCAGCCGTGTTAGTCTGTATCCATAAATAAGACAATGAAGATTGTGGCACCTTAGACACAGTTGATCACCCATAATTCCAAAGGTGCCAGGGCTCAAACTGGAAGAATTCTGCCCCTGTACTACATCCATGTCCCTCTCCCTGTATCTGCTCACATTGGAGGATATCTGTGGTTCATAGCTAAGGGATTTCAGGTTCTGACAGAGATGTGGTGTTAGATTAATCTCTTTTTGGTTCAACATTAATGTACATCAGCATGTTGGAGCCTGACATTTGTCATTTTCAGCAAAATGCAAAGGTGAAAAATGGTTACTGCTATCTGCAGTGAATTAAAATGCAAATCCCTTAAATACAATATTGGAGTTGCACAACTAATCCACAGCACATAGTGCTAAAAATTTACCCCAGTGTATAAAAATTAGTTAATAAAGGCTGCTCTCTTAGCCAATTCACTTTATTTTTTTAAGACTTTTCTTTATTGTTATTCTAGGACAGTCCTGTTGTGGCTAGGGATGTGAATGATTTCAAACTGATTTTTGGGACTGGGGCTCAAACTATTTAGGAATGGAAGAGCTTCACTGTCCTTATATATTTGCTAGACTACTGATAAAGTGACATGAATGTGTCATATATGGCCCGAATTCCAAGAGACTTATGTTGCTAATTCAAATGGAATGAAGTGAAGCTCTTTTGATGCTCACTATCCACTAACATCTCAACAGTTAATCACAACCTGTCATAATTATGGGATGGGACATCTGTGCTTTCTGCTGTGCTTGCTATCAAATACATCACTCAGCCATTACACAGAAATTAGATTCACTGGCCCATTGTTCTGTAGCATTAGATTATCCGATCGTGGGAGTAACAAAAACACAACTTCTTGTAGCCCAGCCTACAGATTGTGGAACATGACATAAAATTATCACTGACCCATCACAATTAGGCAGAGTGGCAGCCTACAGCCATCCATGATTAATGCCGCATACTGTAAAGAAACTTTACTATAGCAAGCCATGTTAGAGTGACAGCACATTATCTTTCCTATTATGAGGACCTAGTTATCATATACAAGCATATTAATGTCACTTTTGATTTACATCATGTCCTATGGAAACATTGTTTTCCAACTTGACTCTCAGATCACAGGCCAGGTTTGCATGGCTGACATTTAACAAAAACATCTTGCTTGAAAACTGAGCACATATAATATGAAAATCATTGAGATACTATCTCAAGGCACTAACTGCACTATCAGGCAACATAATGCAAAAACTCACCACTAAAAATTTGCTGCTGTCAGTCAGAAAGCATTTTTAGAGGTTCCTTTTCTGTAGGCTTTGAAGGAACATGGGGTCATTTTGCAGATTCTGAAAAAAAAGACAAAGCAAGAAGATTGGAAACACATTACTCTGTCAATGCAGGCACATTCTGTGACAGGAGCTGAATTAAGGAATAAACATTTAAATTCCAATAATTGAACAATAAGTAAACCACTTTGGAGGTTACATGCATTTTCATAGCTCTGTATGCAGAGGCTGATTATGGTTTTTTGGGGCCCTGGGCCAGAGCAAGTGGGGGTCCTTCCCCAGCCCTTCTGCCTGCAGTCCCTCCCTGCTTCCGCCCTTTCCCCCCACCCCACCCACACCCTGGCAGGAGCGTTGGGTGGAAGGAGTGGGGCAAGTCCCAGCGCCCCAATCTCCATGCCCTGGCAGGAGCACTGGGTGGGCAAAGCAAGTCGGGGTGCAGAGGCCTTGGGCTTATCTGTCACTGCTTTTATGTCTTATATATTACCTCTTTGAATTCAGTGCTCCATTAAAATGGAAGCTATCCATAAAGCAGTCGTACATTGCAATGTTTTTTTACACAAATCTCGTATAAATCAAACAAATATTGGGTCTGTCTAGGAATTCTGAGGAGGCGCACCTGAACTAATAAAAAGGACAGAACTGCATCCAAGTTCTACCTTCTAGGGCATAAATCCTACAGATCTGATACAGCTTTCAGAACTCTTTCCATTTTTATTTTACAATAGTAAGAAAATGTCATAGTTTTAAGACTGCAACAGAACCATTGTCTTTCTAAAGAAGGGGTAGGCAACCTATGGCATGCGTGCCAAAGGCAGCACACAAGCTGATTTTCAGTGGCACTCACACTGCCCAGGTCCTGGCCACTGGTCTGGGGAGCTCTGCATTTTAATTTAATTTTAAATTAAGTTTCTTAAACATTTTAAAAACCTTATTTACTTTACATACAACAACAGTTTAGTTATATATCAGACTTCTAGAAAGAAATCTTCTAAAAATGTTAAAATGTATTCCTGGCACATGAAACCTTAAATTAGAGTGAATAAATGAAGACTCGGCACCCCACTTCGGAAAGGTTGCCGACCTCTGTTCTAAAGAAATGGATCCTGTTCTTTTAGTAGACCATATTTTTGGCTTTTTTCTGGGAGATTAGGCCCCCTTGTTGCCCAAGGATGGTAACATTTGTTCTAATTTCATTGAGAGGTACAAGATAAATCCTGGGCTGCAGTGGAAGTTATCAGAGGAGAGGCAGCTCAGTAACACCAAAAATATGACTGAAAAAGGACTGTCTGTTTGGATTCTCAGTGCAAGCTTACTATTCACAAAGGCCAGGATGTTTCTTCCAAATCTCATTACTAATCTGATAAGAGAAAATTTTACTAAAAAGTTCAAGATCCAAGGCTGGAACTGTACTTGTGATTTTTTAAAGTGATTTTTAAGGCCTTTTTCATGATTCCTTAAGGATTTTCCTCAACATTTGTACTCCTGAGCCCCTCCTCAGATCACTGCATTGAAATATTAGCCATTTCGATCTCTCAAATATGTGAATATTAATTCTTCAAAAAATAGCTGTATAATTTGTGACCTCTAATGTAAGCTGACTTCAGCGCTCTCATATCTCAAACCACGCTTAGCCCACACAAATCACAACTTCCTCCTGGTTTTACAGTGCTTCAGTATCAATGTGATTTGCTGTAGTATTTTTTTCATTTTTAACTCAACTTTCTTTAGGCTACAGGAGCATAAAACTTTTTATTATAAAATTCAGAACCAACTTAAAATTCAATAGGTTTCACATTTTAAAATGTAAAAACTAGGAAAACAATTCAGTTATTTTCAATGAGACTATGCTCCTGTTTAAAATGAAGCACATATGTATGTTTTTACCCTGAACATAACAATCCAATCACATAAACCATTCAGAGAAGCAGAGGGGGAGATAGTAAATGTTCAGCAGTTCAACAATGAAACTGCAGGACAATAGGCAAAAAACGGATGTCCTGGTGATGCTTTGACATCTCAATAATTGACAACCTCAATTTGTCCAGGATTTTTTGTAGTTGATTTGCATAATATCAACACAACACTCTTCTGGGCTCTTCCAACCCCCACAACCCAAACTGCTTCAAAATATTTATTTCTCAAGATATCTGTGAAAATAAGAACTCGTCTCCCGTCATGACACAAAAATCCTCTACATTCTGACAACCTGATACCAGCTTTTGCTAAAGTTTTCATTTCTAGCAATGTGTTGCCATTGTTGGCAGAAAAGATTTTGTGTAGTGAAGGATTTCCTCTGACTCTGTGGATGCAATTTCCCACCTGATTTTTCTCTGAAATCCTAGTGTTGCCTTCTTAAATAGCATGACAACCCCCTTCAGAGAAATCTTCCAATATTTTGATTGAGAATTCATTTAGTTTCATGGATTTTTAACAAAAATGAGCTTATTTTCATATGAGCTAGAGCATTGAAATTTGATATACAATTTGATATATTTTTGGTCTTCCAAGTTGGGGCAAAGTCTCACATTGAAACACTGACTTTTGATCTTTTCCATTAAAGGTCATCAAAAGGGCATCAGTCTCTCTATTTAGATTTAAATTAATTAAGTACTAGAATCTTGAAATTTAATACACTCATTTATCACTGAATGGTGAGTACAGGAAAATTCCCAATTTTGATATTTTAGAGGTCCATGAACTCAGATCTGCCTCCTTCACTCAAAATAACTAGTACCTAGCTCCACTAGTAGTTCCACTGAAACCAGGAATTGAAATTTATTATGTAAATAATTTATAAAATGATCTCAGATTTGAGTGGAATTTAAGTATATTTGGGTCTAATAATTCACTGGGGTAAAAAGATTTTATTCAGGATAATCTTATGAACAGAAATTCCGACATGAGATATTGTAGAGAGCTGAATAGGAGCAGCAGCCAGCTGGCAAACAAGTAGTGGACGGAGTCTTCATTTCTAATTAACAACATTGTCTGTATAATGCCTCCAGGACTAAATCCACACACACACACACATACACACCCATCCCCCTAGAGTCCTTTAGTTCTTCAAGTTCATACTTAAACAATATGGCAGACATGTCTAATCAGCTCTTATATTCTGCTGCCACGTTTCAATGAAATATGGTCTCTTTTTAAAATCCCATAAAAATAAATGTCTTTTCAAATACATCTTAGCAGTTTAAACTGTAATAAATGTCATAAATTAGATAGAAAAATTATGAACTTATCCAAACTCTAAATGTGGTGCTTGGCTGTGATAATAAACCGGAACAGATTTTGAAAGTTCTGAATGTTAATCCAACATTTGTCAGAATGTTCTGGAATGAATAAGACGCTCAGCGTATTGGGAGGGAAGAACAACTCAGATTCCTTTTTTCAAAAATCTCATGTGACAGCTTTAGTGCCCCCCGTTAGCAATAGTAATATTGAGACTTTTGTGACACTTTAAGTAGACGTGCAGTGCAAAAAATGCACACAGTTGTACATTTGTGTTGGTGCTGTTACTAGGACTATCTGCAGGATGGAAATTAGCATACATCTGGCTATTTATATTCCTCATCAGCCATTTGTAAAATACATTAACGATATATGCAAATACGCATTTTGGCTGAACAACTCTTTATTCATCCTGAGCAGCACTTACTCTGGACTATATCACATCCCCTGCTGCATGCTCATTCAGGTGAAAGAAGGAGCATTAGAAGCCCTTTATTTCACTGTATTTGCAAGGGGTAGGGCAGATAGCAGCATATAGAGACCAGCTGCCACTTGAACCTTGACTCCACCTCCCTTCCCAAATGCATCTGAGCTGGCATGGAGGAAGGGGAGGGAAGCTGCATCAGCTTACTTTTGCCATAGAGCACATAAGAACCAGGGAGTGAATTGTGACTCAGCTTTGTAACTATGTGTTGCCCCTTAGAGTAGTCAGATAATAAGAGTACAATCTAGCTGTTAGGGAGTAGTCACACTGAAATTGTCAGGACTGGAGTAAAGCGTCATGCAGAATAAGAAAGGCACAATTAGACACTTAATTTTATGTAATGTATGCCAGCAAAGCTTTGTATCACCACATTGTACTCACTGTTGGACGAAGATAGAAGCAAACTCTTAGAGATATTATTTAGGAAGGCACTGATGCACTATTTTCTTACTAGATTACAAGAGAGGGTGAAAGTTGTGTTTTCTACCTCTATGGGCAGATAAAATTGTATCCACATAGAGAACCGAAGGCATAGCTAACACTGAGTCAGTTCATCTTCCGGCCTTTGCTGAGTAAGGACTGAGTAATAATTACATAAATATTTTATGATAGTGTTGCATGTGTAACTTAGCTAATATTTTACCTATACAAATATGCAGCTATGCATAGATACATATGCTATATTTTAGCTATACATTTAGTGGCAGAATTACAACCCTCAGAAATCAACTAGATTTAATATGCCTTTAGAAGGGAGCATAACTGTCATGCAGAAAATAAACCTCAGAATGGAAACTATATAATGGGGCAACTATGTGTTGCCTAAATTAATTATTTAAAACAGAAAGTGAAGTTAACTAACAAATATCTAATAGTCTAAGTAGAATTAAAAATGCAAACCGATAGAAACGGCTGCTCAGAATGCACTGCCACATGGTTCATGTACTGCAATTCCTTTTATGCCTCTTGACTCAGACCACTTCACTTCTCCAAGCCAATTAATTTGTACTGAAGCTGTGTCATGTTTACTGCATTAAATACTATATGAAAATTGTTTGTCTGTAAGCCAAATATGTTTTTCCTCTAGAAATATGTTTTGCATTACACTTGTTTTAATGTTTTTCCCCATTAGCATGTTTGACAGACACTGAGTTTCATCTCATAAATATCTACTGCATGAAGAACTCTTTGGTACACTATGTCTCAAACCCCATATTAAAGGCAAAGGCAGAGTAGTTGCTGCAATGTCAAACACAAGAAGAAAATAAAGAAAAGGTTGTAGTGTTATGAAATATTTAAAATGTTCCAAAATATGGTACTGTACAAATGAATTGACTGACGGTGTGTGGGGGTTAAGTTAACCAGCAAAAATCATTTATAAATTGTAAGACTTAAAGCCATGTTGTAACTCACACTGGGAGGAGCAAAATGTCTTTTAAAAAAAAGTATATTAAGTACAAAATAAAAAGTGTAGTTTTTTTGTAAGGCTAAGACAAATACTTTGAGCCAATATCTCACTGTACTACAAGTCGACGGGCTAAATAACCCCGTGGGTCCTTTTCTACCCTGTAAAGTAGGATTCTATTTGCTTTATCTGTAGTTCATCCTTCCTTCTACATTAAATTTCTTATAGCTCCATCTTATATAATAGGTATGAAACGTTTTGGAAAAAGAGCAAAACTGAGCCCAGTGATGGCCAAGGTTTGAAAGATTTAGAAAACTGAATATCATCTTTCCCCAAATGGCAAAAATTCCATTGTCTTCAGTAGGGTTAGGATTTCACTCCTTATGCTATGTTTAAGACCTCAAGAGCTCAGAAGTTTATCTGAACCCAAGTCCAACGAAAGTCAATAAAGGAATTCTTTTCTTTAAATGTGAACCAAACCTAAGTCTAAAATGATTAGAGTTTTGGGCAATGCTCATTTACAGTCTATCCCCATTAGTCTGTCCATCCCTGTAGCTCATGTAACTCATTTCTTGGGATTTATTTTCTGGGGCCTTCATCTCTAAATGGAGCAGAATCTGTAGGCTGCAAAAGCAGCTGCCATTTTATGTTCGGATGCAACCTGACTCTAAAGGACACACTGTGTGCCCTCTCCTGAAGGCCTTACTTTAATTCTTTGTTTTGTTGGTCTCTTATAAAAAAAATCAAGATAATTCTGAATGAAAGTATATGGTTGCTCTTTGTGGGGAAAAACATAAGGTCTTAACTGAAAGACATGTAGGAAACTGTAAAAGCTTTTCAGTGTAAGAGCCTAGTTTTCCTAGTAACATATACTAACTCTAATGCAAGTTCCATCTGCCCTCCTCTCTCTCTGAAGTCAAAACAGAGAACCTTACTGTAATTATGAACCTTGCTAAGTGATGAAGAACCAAACATGACCTCACAATATAGAGATACGAGGCAGTACTCCTTGAATTGCCAGCATTGAGGAATCTACAGTAGCTTTACAGTTGTATAGAACTGGGATTGACAGCTATTGAAATTACTTAAAATACAATCACCATATAAAGCTGGTATATTCACTCATGCATATTTCCCTCCCTTCTCTCCTGCCACTCTTTAATCTTGTTCTCTTCTATTGAGTGTCAAGCTATCAGGGAACATTTACAATAGAATAAAACTACAGTAATAGAAAACTGCAGAACCAGGAAAAGGAAATCATCCTATAAGGTTACAGATATCAGTGGGGCTAAACATCAAAAACTCACTAACGTAATACATCTTCAAGGGCTCCCAATAGATTCAAAGATTAAGTCTAAAATTGCATTATTGCTTTTTGAAGTTCTCCATTTGCTACTGGCTACATAACTTGACTCCAGTGTCTACCCCATGAAGTTTACCAATTTGAGTACTACTGCAATAACAAATCACAACCATAAAAGGGTAGAAGGCCATTTCATCATCTAGTGAAGTTTGAGACACCCACAAAAAGAATCCCCTGATGTGACCTTGTACTGTCATTATTGATGGGTGGCCCCAAGTCACAAAGTTTAACTCTGCCCCGAAAAGTCTGCTGGTGTTTTGATTCAAGGTTGTATTCCATACAGAAATAGGCACAAGCCATGCCACTCAGTTCTGAATCCAGAAGTGCTTCAGCCCTAGATCTGAAAATGTCTCTCTCTGCAGCCTTGGGCAAATCAGCTTTTCTGCCTCATTTTCCCCTCTGAAAAAGATACCACATTCACCTAATTGAGGTTAATATCTGTACAGAGCTTTAGAGATGAAATGCATGCTATAAATGCCACATAGAAATCCTGATACGCTGGACCCCAAAGGGCTCATTCAGCCAGAGCTAAATCCCTCCCCTCTACACAACTACAACATACTTCCCCATGTGATCTCAACAACTGCTAATGTCTCTTGCATGCACCACCACCTGCTGCAAAAGAAAGAAACATGACCCACTTTTCTTTTCCATTATTACGGCCACCTTCCTCCTGTGGCAACCTTCCTTCACCTCAAAGGACTCCTTAGAGAAAAGGTTGTGTCAGAGGTACTATCATATTCCCGGCCTTTGCCCCCTGAGAACCAAAAAGTGGCACTCCAGCCATTGTCACTCATGTCTGTACAACACAACAACACAGGGTCCCCAGCTGACCACTATTCAGATAATTGAGACACTGCTTTATCTTCCCTTACGAGTATTGATAAGAAGGGTCATCTATTGGCGTGGACTGCAGAAAGCTCTATATTAGGGGATTAATTCTATTTATTGTTCAAACTGTGTCTGCGTGGGAAGGGAATAGAACTAGTTTTGGCAGTCAGAACGATGGGTTGAATAGCCTGTCTTTCTGTATTTTGTGTATTCTTTTCTAAGTCAAGAGCCAAGTATTTCTTTAGTGGATGATTGGAAATATATGATGGATGTTTTTGCAGGGTTCTGCTTTGTTACATTCTTTACTGAGCACAGGAAACTATTCAGATCTTCCAATAATAAGACATACTGTGCACTTTCATCAGAAGGCCATCTCTGATACAAGGTGTCTATACCTTGGCTTTCAATTCTATTAAAGTTTATTATAAACAACCCTGTATAACATCCCCCTCACTGTGGGAAGAAAATTACTAGCCTCCAAAGAACAGTTTTTCAGAGATGGTGTGGGTACTTAAACCAGCTGTGCTGAGCAGAATGTCTAATAAGTTTGGAGTTCTTGACCATTTCAAGGGTACTCACAAGGTACAGTAGCACTGTTTTCCATTTTCACTACAGTAATTGACACAAGAATAGATTCCTGTTGTGCCACTTGCTGTTCACAGCCTTTGTCAGCAAAATAAACCATCAGGATTGCAGTGCCTCATTTATCATGGGATTCTCTGTAATGTGATATGCTTCCAAGTCTTTCCAGTAGTCTATAGTTTGACTGAAATGAGTCTTGCTAACTTAGAAATCAAAACTATGAAGAGGAAGGAAATGGTATTGGCAGCAAATAGATTTCAAAGTGCTAAGTATCTCATATACAGATGCATTCTGGTAGCTACAGTTACAGAGACCTTACTGGCCGAATGTGGGGGAACTAGCAGAAATATAGCTCCCCAACTCTAACCATTTTCTCTTTAAATAGTTTCCTTATGGGAAGCCCCTTCTCAAAAATATAAAAGGCATTCTGCTCTCAGTGCAGCTCATTTCTAATGGCATTTTTAATGTTTAACGTTTTCGTTCTTTATAGGCTGTGAAACCAAGGTGAAGATGTACTCCATCAACTTTATGAAGATCAGTCATTAAATTTAATAGAAGTCAGGTATGTTTAGGCACAATTAAAAACTAATCAATGTTTTATATATAAAGCTATTACTCAGGTACACAAATGCAAGAAAATAATATTTGCAAAAGCTTATTTGTGTTTCCTATTGAAACTACCCAAATGGATTTTGTAGGTGTAGGGAGACTATCACCACGTCACCTAGCGTCAGCCCAAAATGAATTCTAGGGATTTATTGATGGCCGTAGAATAATGTTTCTGTTGCAAAGATAGCACACCACAACACTGAATTATTCCACTGTAATTTGACATTTGCTAAAATAAAAGCTGTGTGATGAAGTCTGAGCATCCACCCGTTTGTGTATTTTTCAGAATAAGGACATGTCTACACTACAAACTTAAGTCAACCTATGTTAGACTGACTCCTAGCCACTGCCGTCATTATTGCAGTGGTTCAGGTCCATGCTACACCTCTTCTGCCAGTGGTGCCCATGCTCACCAGGAGTGCTTCCACTGACTTACGGGGGCAGTGTGTAGGGCTGACGGTCCAGGCTCTCAGCTCTGCATGCAGCTCCCCCCCAGGAACCTGGCTGTCCCCCCATGACTTCCAGCTCCCTGCTTCCCACTGGGACATTTGAACCTTGATGTAGCAGAGCTTCCAGAAGGGAGAGGGGAGCCGAGAGCCTAGAGGGCAATCGACTGGGATCCAGGGGGCAAGGGGGCAGCCCAACTCCCACAGGGACCTTGGGCTGCACCTCAGCGGGAAGCCAGAGGCCCAGGGACAGCCTGGCTCTAAGCCGGAGACTTCCACCGACCCCTGGGTGACAACCTGAGCTGTGAGCACTTTCTTGTCAATTTCAAGATGGAGTCATGAAATTGACAAGAATGATAGACAACAGCGGATGTAACTAACCCACAGTCTCTGCATGTACACTGTGTCACCCTAACTACACTGACATAAGCGCTACGCCTCTCATGGAGGTGGAGTTATGTCGATGTAATAGAGCATTTACATTGGTGGGAGCAAGGCTGCAGTGTGGACACTGGCATAATTAGGCTGACGTAAGCTGTCCTATGTCAGCCTAATGCTGCAGTGTAGACCAAGCCTTAGGGTCTGTTGTCCATGCAGTTCAAGCCACAATTTCCTAAAAATCACGCAACCTTTACTCTTGTTTAGTGCTAGTGGAATGAAGGGGCATATTGGACACTCAGCTACGGCTTCCACTCTTTTCCCCAATGAAACTTCCAGGGGCCTAAGCCACGGAAAGAAAAATGTCCAGAGGTCCCTGCCTGAAGAGAGCATCAGGTGGTCTGACCCTGGGTGGCCAGTTTCCAGTGGCAATTAAACTGACCCCCAGTGCTCTTTCCTTCCAAGCTTTCACCCTCTGGGACCATCGGATGCCATGGCAGGGAGGACATTCTTTCTAGACCTAGCTAGCTTCTTCAGCAGTGACAGTTTGGCTTTAAGATGATCCAGGCTGTATTCCAGACTCTATGTGAACCTCCTCCTAATAGATATTTTAGCTTTGCCTTCACCCACTTTTACTGAGTACACCATGACATAGGTCAGCCTGTGATCATGCTATGGGAGTGTATAAGAGTGGACAACTTACTCTTCCTCGATACCTGTCACAATCATTATTTCTATGTGTTTAAAAAATTACTAAGATTTATTTATTATTGAATGTTCTACAGTGTCCCAGGCACCTGAAAATGGAGAGCTTTCTAAATACAATTACTACTATTGTATATTGTTTGCATTTATGTCTGTCATCCAGCTCTACTATTAAAATCTCCCTTTCAGACAGTTGGAATATCATAGGTTTATTTTAAATATCAATTCTAACTCAGTTTAGAAAGGGGTTTTGACTTTTATTAGCTTTAGACAACATTACAAGAGTTGTCATGTTTCTTTTCATTTACAATAAATAGTAAGGAGAAGAATTAAGGACTATTAGTTTCTGCTCAATTTGATTTCCAAGCTTAATGACTTGATAAAACTGGTGAGGCTGGTTGAACACTGAATTTACAATTACACTCAGATTGTCTTGGCTGTACTTCCTCGACAATGTCTACACTAGCAAAATAGGTTTATTTTATGTACGTTGGCCAACATATTAAAGTCATAGCAGGAGACAAGGGAAGTTGTAATTTTAACAGAGGATAGCTCTTGAGATAAACATAGGGCAAACCTAACACGTGAACACTCATTAGCTCATTTTAATATTCATTAGCTATCCCGTGTTTCAAAACACACCTTTCTTCCTATTGAATACAAAGCCAGGGAATGAAGTAAAGCATATCCACAATACTTAAGAAGCTTTTCCAAAATGTTCAGCTGTATGCTGACCACTACATAGCAGGTACTCAAGATACATAGTATGGCATATCAAGTGTTTCCTTCATTACAAGATTAATGGTTCATAATTTTATGCAACCAGTACTGATTTAATGTGCACTACACTTGAGTGCTGCTATTTCTGAACAGAACCAGCAGGTACCCAAGTCAATTAAAAAAAATCATTCCCATCTATTATTCCCATTCCTTAGAGATCACACAGTAGAACATTTATAAGATAATAATTAAACATCAGCTGAGAAATTACTATAAACCAAAATACACATTAGGTATGAGTTGCATTTTTCTCTCTGAGAAAGGTTACTCCAGAAAGGTAAACTTTTGCTTTCAAAGTGATCTAATAATTTATTTAGCCAAAGTAAGCAAAAACCACTGACATTGTACTGACAATGAAACTTTAAAAACTTTCTGCAATAATTTGTATTGAACTTGCTAAATCCTCTGTCTCTCACATTGGCTCATTTGTTTCCCATCAATCCTGAGGGTTCTGAAAATGATTTCCAATACACAGCAATACCAGTGTCGGTAAAGCACAATCAAACACAAGGGCTGCAGGTAACAACTGAATTACACTTGCACGGTTTTTTTGTCCTACTCTAGAGACACAGGGATATCAATTAGATTGAACAACCAAAATCCTTAAAGAAAAGAAATTGAAAAAAAGTGAGTCTCTCCAATTTAAGTCAGGAACTTTGGCAAACAAACAAAAAAAACCAGAATCAGATCTAAGGAAACTGGAGCCCAAATTCTACCCTCAGTTATTCAGGTATAATTTCTGTTAGGTCTGATCTTGCAACTTCTACCCAGCCTCTGAGTTTAGACTTCTCATGGCAATAGGGTTTGTGCATTGGGCCCAATGACTGCAGAGAGGATAAGGGAAAACAGGAACAACAAATCAGGTGACATTTGGCATGTCCATTTCATGCAAAGTTTTAATGATTACACACACACACACACACACACACACACACACATATTATATATTTGATGTATACAAACCCCAAATTACCCTATGGCCACACCACTCTAGTTTCTTATGGCCCTCACAGAGTTCAGTCTTCAAAGGAGATTTGAGTTTAGAGAATGTGGTGGCTTTGCTAACCAGCTCACGATACATGAGACAGTAACAAAGAAGGCACAAAGTTTTTTGCTGAGTATGTGGACAAATTCATATCAAGGCTGGCATCATTGGTGGAGTAGCAAGTATGTGTGGGGAAAGAGTAGGGGGAGATAAAGAAACAGAGGCATAAATGGAGGAGGGCAGGTCAGGAGCAACATGGGTCGCAGGAAGGCCTGTATGTGCTCCAATAAACAAGAACATTACAGATCAGATGATAGTAACATGAAACCTTGGATCAGTGAAGATCTTATTTTAGTCAGAACCCATTCTTCTGTGGTTGTTCCTTTGCTTTTTATCATAGTATAACTTGCACTGACACTGTGATGCAGGTTCTGTAGCTTTCCAATTAAATTGCTTTCCCTTGTAAACAGCGGGGAGAGAGAAGGAGCTAGCCTCCCTAGCTAGGAGCTTGGGGAGCCAGACAGAATTGGCCCATGAGCCATAGTTGCCCACCCCGACTCAAATCCTCATGAGGCAGTTTTGACAATACACAGTTCCCATTCTTAAAATACTCAAATGGGACGTGTTCACTCAATACCAAGTTTAGTAGCAATCTTTTCCCTTATCAGCCATAGGCATGCACAAATTGTTAGGCATGCACAAATTCATACACTTAGGCATGCACAAATTCTTATGAACCAGTAATAATGGGCATGGGCAGTGTGTGAACCACCAGCTGGGGGAGGCTAGCCCCCAACCCACCCTTCCCACATGAGGCCACTCCCCTTCTGCACCCACCTGACCCCCCGCTGGAGCCCAGAGCCCTTGCACACAGGGCCGGCTCCAGGCACCAGCCCAGGAAGCATGAGCTTGGGGTGGCACATTTGAAGAGGTGGCATTCCGGTCAGTCTTGGGGCGGCACATTCTCCCCCCCCCCCCCCCCCCCCGTTTTTTGTTGTGTTTTTTCCCCCTTCAGCGGCGGCGCTCTGGCCACCCTTTTTTTTTTTTCTTGGGTGTCAAAAATGTTAGAGCCAGCCCTGCTCACACAGCAGCCCCCAGCCCCTGCCCCACGCTAGTGCCCCCAGACGCAGAGCTCTGGGAAGGCAGGCTGCACAACCTGAGCTCTCCCAGCCCCGGACCACTGGGAGGCATGGCCCCAGCTCCAGCCAGGGCCACCACACAGGGGAAGCTGCAGAGGGGACCTGCGGCTGGAGCCTGAGTGGGGCCACTTCTGGTTGTCTGCGGAGGCACAGCCTCCCCCAGCCTATGATACCTGCCGCCCATGGTAAGAAGCATTTTTCCAAAGCCTTTTCACCTCTAAATCACTTGCTTGAACTATAGCACGTACCAAAAAATGGACAAACACTACCACTTGCTCTGTTTATCCACCGATCTCAAAGTGCTTTGCAAAGGAAATCAAGTATCTTGAGCCCTAAATGGCTCTGCTGTTGCTTTGCCGCCTGAGGAATGATTCAATGAACTGTTCCCCTTAGGGAATATCTGGATAAAAACCTTTTTTTACTCGGGCTTTGTGGAGGAAAGAAGTAGGGGAGAGAGACAGATGTTATGCAGTTTCATATGAATGCAGTAATATATTGATGACAATCTCACAGCTAAAGAAATTGCATGAATATTATTTAGAATTACACTAGTTCAACTACACAATTTCCTACCTTAAATCATGTTCAGGCCTGATGTGATGATGGGTTTATTAAATAAATTTTAGATATAATCTATTTTTGACTTTATTTTTGACGAAGTTTTTGTTTACATTTTCCATGGGATAAATGCATTTTCTGACCCAACTCTATTAAAAAGATCCCTAATGTAACTAACATCTAAACTTTTAAGAATCTGATTTTTTTGATTTTCCCCCAATGAAGAAACACAGGATCCTACCATCTTCATTTGAGCAAGCATTGCTATTATAGTCAGTGGGATTACTCGCGTGACCAGCTGCAGGATTGGGGCCATTGTTGACTATGGTTTATAATAAATAAGCCAGTGTTCATCAAACAGAGGCCAGGCTGCAGTGAATGCTCAGAGTTGCTAATAAATATTCAGAATTGGAAAATGAATCTGTATGAACTATGCATCTGAGCTAGCCAGATTAAAGGATTATGCTTCCCATTGCAGTTCATATTATGGGGATGCTGAAATGTCAAGGATAATAGAACTTACTATAGATGCTCTTAAAACTGAAATAAAAACACCATTATTTTAAAATGAAAATTTACAAAACAAATTAATCAGAAAGTTGAAGAAAATGAGCCCTGAGAAGAAATTAATAATTTAAAAATGAAAGTCATAAAAAGGTCACATTTCATATTAGTCTAAATGAAATAATTTCCACCCCAGCTATGTGTGACATGATTTTAAAATGGGGACTCTATTTTGTAAGCAGCAAAAAGTCTAGGATTTTCTCTAGATTTCAAAGAATTTGCTCACCACACCACCCCCACACATGTACTACCTTAAGATATAAAACAAATGTAGGTTTTAAATATTTCTTTGTGGGACAACTAATTATTTTTCCTTCAAACAAGAGTCCTGGTTGTGTTTGTTTTCTGCTAAGAGTATCCTTCAGTGAAGCAAACTGTCTAAGCACAGAGGCATGATCTGCTTGTTATGAAGAGAGTCATTTCATATCCAGATTTCATATTCTTTCATTTTCCATTGACTTTTTTTGTACCTGAACCCCTGTGAGAATGTTCTGAGAAACTAGAAAACAGCAAAGGTAAGGTTTATTTCACTCAGTCCTTCACAGAGCTCACATTCTAATTCCTCCTGAGGCTGGTAAAGTCCTTCAAATTCTTAAGCAGTCTCCTTTGTCTTAAATTTCTCCTAACACCTGGAGAGGCAGGAACAAGATGAGTTTGTGGAGCAATTCCCACTAATAGATTGTCCTCATTTTTACATTCTATATTTTGGGGAAGCATCCTGAACTCCGATATTCCTCATTTTTATATAATCATGATCTTACATATAAAACATGCCTTGTAAGATACTGGGGAAAGGTTATGATCTATTGAAAGTCATTTCTCTAGCCATATAGGTATATCATTAATTCATCTGAAGTTATGAGAATTGCAAAACTCTAAAAGCTAACAATATATTGATCATTAATATTATTGTGTGGCATACATATGGAGGACAAATTCAACATTACAAACATGTTGGAAATTATGTTATCAAGGTGTGCCTGCCAGTCAGGGTTAAAGTTGTCATTAAACATACTGTAAATTGGGGAATCAGCCCGATGATAGCTCCCCACAAATAACAGAAAGGAAAGCAACCAACACCCAATAGGGTGTCAAATAACCTATTAACCACCATTGTCCATCAAGGGAGCTACAATTCAATAACTCACCTGCATGAGGCCATATCAAGGGCATTGCTCAACCTTGCCTGGAGACTCAGCAATGCGCCCAGACATGCCTGGACTTGACATGACTGGAGCATCCAATGTCTCTTATTGGCCGGAGCTCAGCCGCACACTGATGCAGTCTGTGGAGTTAAATCTATAGCACCATTTCAAACATTATATTCCCAGTAAGTCTTGGCTCATTTTGAGTCCCAAGCAAGATTGATTTATACATTTGTCAAGCCAGAAAACATGATGTTGTTTGTTTCATCTCAAGAGGATCACAATAATAGGGCTTTCTGCTCTTTTCCTGTGGCTAGTCCTGTTAGACTATATTTTTCATTATGGCAGGACATATAGTCTATAACAGAGATCTGCATTGCCCTTTGATGGCCAACCAAATAATTAAATATTCAATTGTCTATTAGTTATTGCTCAGTTCTTCCTGAGATGATTATTCACAGTGGCTCTGACTGGATATAAAGAATGGTGTTATAAGAAAGTCTAGAATGATGGACAGCAAAATACTGTAAATGTATCGCTTCTGCAAATGCATCCACCACACAGGAATGAATGATAACTTTATTACACCAACAAAGCAGCCTAGGTACTATGGTCATTTCCAAAATATGAGGGAAAAGCCAAATGTGACATCTCCAGACATTTTATACCTAGGTAGGCTAAAACAACCTCTCTAGTCCAAAATGGTGGGATTTGGCTTTTCACTTGAATGTAAATTAGGTTACAGAACTTAAATGTCAGTTAGCCCTAAAATAGCTTTCTACTAACTGACATTCTAGTAACGACCATTTATATATGACTGTTCTCAGAATTTATGGGGACAGAATGTTTTCTGGTTGGGGTTTATGTGGTTTTAAAATATAATATATTATGAATATACTATATTCATTTAGTATATAATGACAACTCTGTCAATTATTACTCTAACCTAAATTAATGTACAATTAGATATGATCATTTATGTTTTTACTGTACCTTGAGAATACCAAATCTAGGTTGGATGCCATATATACCAATATTATCCACAAGATTCTAGACTCATTGTTTTATTTCAGAGCTCCAATTATTTCCTGGATACTTCTGATACAAATAGCTTGCATGTTGGACTCATCCCTCTCTCCAGTTGTCAGTGGATCACATACAAAGACTGGCTTTTTGGATGTGATACCAGACTTGTCTCTTAGTGTGTTAAATCTCATCATTTATTAATTATATTTATTTCATACATTCATGGTACCTGTACACTTATGTAATAAAAAACACAATTAGTGTTTTTCTATGCTTTTCCTTAACATCTTTTTGTCATCTATTTCACTTTTAATGGCCTCACTAACATCTCTTGCTGTTTTCCCATATTATTTACTATTCCTCCCATTGAATTATGTTACCAGACTATTATCCATTTATGAGTGTTCTTAATTCCCTGAACTGTCACAAAATAAGTTCTGTTTCACCAGGACCCTTCTTTTTATGTGTGGGCAATAGTTAACACTGCTCATCCATATCTAATGTTTTAAACAGCTTCCTCCTTTATTCCCCTAATGACTCAGCCAGGGGCACTCAAATGTAATTGTTTACTCCTAATACTGCTCAGTAATTTATTATTCCATTTTAGGAAGGGCTCCCATTTTTCTTCTGCTTTAAAGACACACTTTAAATGGGTGGAGTTCCCACCCGGTTTAAAATAGAACAGACCTGCTATATGTAGTCCAAACCTATCCTCTTTCCTGATAAACAAAACTAAACATTCTTCCCCAAACTTGGCTTCTCCTAGATTTTCTCCTGTAGCACTTCCTCTATCCAAAGCTCTATTCCCTCTGTTAAGAAAAGCATCTAAATTAACAAGATCACTTCCTAGTATATCTCAGCATAATTATGCTGCACCTATATATAGTCTATAAGCACCTAATATCAGGATGACTCAGACTCTGGGGCTTTTCCTATGCAAGATCCTAGAATCTACCACTCTGTTACCCACATATCACATTTTTCTCTTGAGATGCAATCTATTCATATGCAACTCGCTCTGAGATCTGGAGCTAGATTCACAAAGGCATTTAGCTGTAGTGATGCTTATCACCTCCATGCCAAACTTGTATGCACCTAGAAAAAGAAAATCACTGGAATTCACAAAGTTTAAATTAGACAGTCCAGCTCTCTGTACAATGACTGGGGGAGAAAGGTGTCTGAGAATGTGATTCACAGAAAACAGCATGCTAGGCAGCTCCCTTAAAAGCACACAACAACATCCAAAAATGTGTCCAAAAGGAAATAAAATTATGTTCAGAAGCACAACCAAAGTGCCTGATACAACTGAAAAGAAGGCATTTCTGCTGCCTAATTACATGCCTAACTTAATGTTCCCCGGGACCCTAAAAGCTAACAACATATTGGGGCTTGTCCTCACTGGGGTGGGGGATCGATGGCAGATACGCAACTTCAGCTACGTGAATCACGTAGCTGAAGTTTGTGTATCTGCCGCCGACTTACCTGCCGTCCCCATGTCGGCGGCAGTCGGCGGCGCGCTCCCCCGTCGACTCCAGCTTGCGCCTCCCAGCGAGCTGGAGTTCCGGAGTCAACGGGGGAGCCCGGGGCGATCGATTTATCACGTCTTGCGATCGCCAGAAGATCGATCCCGCGCCACGCGAGTGAAGACCAGCCCCTAATCATTAATATTATTGTCTGGCATACATATGGAGGACAAATTCAACATTACAAACATGTTGGAAATTATGTTATCAAGGTGTGTCTGCCAATCAGGGTTAAAGTTACCCCACCCTAGACAAAGGAATTATGTCTAGGAAGGTATTTCCAAGGTACATTAGGAGACAATGGGAATGCAATTTACATAGAAGGTAAACAAGACCATCAAGCCAAGAAGGGGAGGACATAACCACTCAGCATCACAGCAGGAGGAGGAGATTACAGATCAATCTGCATTTTAACAAACACCAATGTGGGAAGAAACCAGCATGTAACTTCCCACCAGACTCCATGTTGCTTTCCTCACAGCTTGAAACAACTTTACTTTGAGGATTAATTTTCAAAAACTTCATTGGACTATAAAAGGACCAAAGGACCGCAAGTTACCTTTCACCTAAGACGACAAAGGAAACGAGCACTTTGTGGGAGACTCTGACCAGAGGGGGTGATCAGCCATCTTGCTGGAAGGTAGTATGGTAAGAACAATACCTTGAACTAAGGCTGTAGTCAACAAACAACCTAAATATCTCTGGCTGGTCCAGAAGAGGACTGGACATTGCAAAGCACATGCTGTGTGGAAAATGCAGGGTCTGGGAGGTGTTGGAGCCATCTCGCCACGTGTAACCAAAGCTGGTGGGGGCCAGAGTACGGCACTGATATAACAAGCAGGCTGCTGGAATCAAAACTGCTGAGTCAATGCTGCTTGACACAGAGACACTCGTGCATGCTTGTACGCTAGCTGGAAGTATATGGACAAGAGAACCACAGCAGCAGAGCATTTTGAAGGTTTCAGAGCTAAAGGGCAGGTGGTTAAAACCCCTCACTGCTCTGGATTGCACCCCCTAAATGCAGGGGAGCATGAACCCCCTAAATACATGTCCAACCAGATTTTCAAACAAAAGAAGGTTGTACACACTGATGAATTCTTCCTCGCTCATTAGCCTAAGTGCTGCCCCCATTTGGACAACTCATTTGCACAATGTAAACGGCCTTATTTTTTAAAGCTTTGAAACAAAGCTGCCAAGAATGCTAGTTTAAATACTGCTGCCTCTAGCCCAGCAGTCATCAAACTGTGGGTTGGGACCACAAAGTGGGTCACGGACCAGTTTTAACGGGATCACCAAGGCTAGTGTTAGCCTCGCTGAGGTCCAGTCCAAAGCCCAAGTCCTGCCATCTGGGGCCAAAGGCTTCTGGTTATAGGCCCCCTGCCTGGGACTTAAACCCTTGTGCTTTGACCCCTTGCCTGGGCGGCTGGACTCAGGTGAGCTCATGCTTCCGTTCCCCCTCCTGGGATCATATACCGTATTTTTCGCCCTATAAGACGCACTTTTTCTTCCCCAAAACGGGGGGGGAAAAGTTGGTGCGTCTTATAGGGCGAATGTGCGCCTCGGTTCCCCCCTCCCCGCCGCGGGCGGGCTGCCGGGAGCGGTCCTCACGCGGCGGGGAGGGGGGAACCGGGACGCTCCCGGCAGCCCGCCCGTGGCGGGGAGGGGGGAACCGGGACGCTCCCGGCAGCCCGCCCGCGCGGCGGGGACGGGAGAGCGGCGCGCTCCCAGCAGCCCGCCGTGTGGCGGGGACGGGAGAGTGGCGCGAAAAAAGCGGCGCTTTTTGTGTGGTGGTGTTTTTTTTTTTTTTTTTTTTTTCCCCGGCTTTTTTATTTAAAAACTCGGGGGCGTCTTATACGCCGGAGCGTCCTATAGGACGAAAAATACAGTAGTAATTTTTTTTTCTTGTCAGAAGGGGGTCATGATGCAATGAAATTTGAGAACCCCTGACCTAACCAGAGGACAAAAACTAAACTTTTGTCTTCCTATCTTTTAGCAGAGATTATCAAAAAGGGAAAAAGAGATTGCTCTCTTTCAAAGCATGTGAAGGAAAAAATATGAGATTAGTGGGATTTATATAGGCAGGTTTGGCAGCCTTTTCATAGTAACTGGAACCTGGAAATGTGCATGAATTACATCTGGGACTCTCTCCAAGAATATTCTTTAAGCATACATTAGTGGATCAGACAATTGCATTATAACGGTGTTTGTCAGGTATGATTTTATATTGTTTTATATGGTTTTCTTCATTTATTTTTTTATTACATTTGTTCTTTATATTAGTATTTTGTCACAGTTGTGTTGGGCCTCTCAAAGGTACCCATCACTTACAATAAAACAGAATGTTGAGCTCTGTGCTTCAGGTGTGACAGTTCAAACTACCCTGCAGGCTGGACAATTTTGTCTCTTAACTTCTTTCGATTAAATCAGTTATTTTTGTTCAATGACGACAAAGGTTTCACCTGTCTTTGTGACAGACACAACAAATTGCTTTGGGCTTCATACAGTTACAGAAGGAAGACGTTTCCCCTCTTTTCCCAGGGTGGGGCACAATTGAAGATGTTGAAATGAGGGTCTCTACTGGTGTTAGTAAAACACCATTATATATTATAGTTATTACAGGTCCAATCTTGCAGTCCTTAATCAAGCAAAACTCCCATTGACTTCAATGGGATTTTTGCTCAATCACTGCTGTAGAATTTAGCTCTGTCTTTTATCATGTGTGTTGATTAAGACCCCCCAATCTAAAAACATCTACATTAATTTTACATCTTAATTTTATGCACATAGGCCCCGATTTAGCAAGGTATTTATGCACATGCCTGTCCTCACTGAAATCAATGGGATTATTAACACACATTTGTTTAACTTTATGTATTAGTGTAATAGGCAGTCTAGTCCTAAACATTGTTAGTGAGCTACATCATCAGACCACATGATCATGTATAAATGTAACCGGGATAAGAGTAAGTTATCTGTTCATAAACCAATCATGTAAGGCACTTGTACATCTTCTACAATTTTTTAAAAAAACTGATACTGTGTGAGAGTTTGACACAATGATACCTAAAAGGATTATCGTCAAAATCCTGTCCTTGTTCCTTGAGCTACATTAGTGATCCTCCAGGCATGAAGAGGATAACTAATGGGACACCACATTTGTTAAATGGCTACAGAGGCAATCCCAGCAATTACAGGCCAGTAAGCGTAACTTCAGTGCTAGGCAAATCAGATGAAACTACAGTAAAAAACAGAATTATCAGACACAGAGGTGAACATGATTTGTTGGGGAAGAGTCAACCTAATTTTTTAAAGGGAAATCATGTCTCACCAATCTATTAGAATTCTCTGAAGGGGTAAAAAAACATATGGACAAGGGTGAGCCAATGGATATAGTGGACTTAGACTTTCAGAAAGTCTTTGAAAAGGTCTCTCACCAAAGGGTCTTAAGTAAAGTAAGCAGTCAGAGGATAAGAGGAAAGGTCCTCTCATGGCTCAGTAACTGGTTAAAAGATAGGAAACAAAGGGTAGGAAAAAAATTCAGTGTCCAGGATGGATAGAGGTAAATAGTGGTGTCCTCCAGGGGTCTGTGCTGGGAGCAGTCCTGTTCAACAGATTCATAAATGATCTGGGAAAAGGGATAAGTAGTGAGGTGGCAAAATTTGCAAAGGATACAAAATTATTCAGTTATTGTAGTAGCTCCATCCAGGCTGTATTTTCAAAGATAATTGCCAGTGCCTCAGATATTTTCAGTCAGCTCCTTGCATATTGTAGGATGAAGTTCAGGCGGCTCTGGTAACTTGAACATTTCTAATTTGTCTAAGTAATTTTTAAACTTTTTCTTTCCGTATTTTAGCCTCTGATCCTAGCTCACTGGCACTCACTGTGTTAGACATCCAATTTACACCAATCTTCTTGGTGAAAACTGAAACAATGAAGTCATTAAGCACCTCTGCCATTTCCACATTTTCTGTTTTTTCCTCCCCCCCCCCCCCCATCCCCGCATTGAGATGCCTGAAAGATGTACAAGTGTAAGATTTAAATGATTTCCATACAATTCAAATTAGTTTGGTCAATGCTTAGTTATGTTTTTCATCTTCAGGTGTGATGAAAGTGCAAAACTATAGATAGAAACAAAACAAAAGAAAAAAACATTCAGGATAGGGTACCTATTCATGCAGTTAATCTGTAGAACCTCTTCCCAGGAAAGAATGTTGGAGCAACACCATTGGAATCATTCAAGAAACAATTAGATGACACTATAGGGAATGATACACTAGAAAGGTATCCAGAGAGAAGAAATATTTTTTAGAAAAATAAAACCTATTTTTTAAATAAAGACTTTTTGGAACTGGAGCATCCAGTGAGCACACTGAAATTTAAATCTTGTTCTACAGCTACCTGACTTTCATATCATACCAAAGGCCTCCCATAAGAGACCACCCACATTCAGTTCCATTGACTTCAATAGGACTTACGTACATGCTTAAGGTTAAGCATACACTTATATATGCTTAATGAGTTGTCTGTCACCCAAGAACTCAAAGAAGATTTGAATATTTAGATAGATAGATAGATAGATAGATAGATAGATAGATAGATAGATAGATAGATAGATAGATAGATAGATAGATAGATAGATAGATAGATAGATAGATAGATAGATAGATAGAGTCTGGTCTAGGGGGCGGAATCTAGAGGGGCGGAACACTAGAGGGGCAGAATCTAAGTTATTCACATAGCTGAAGTTGCATAATGTAGCTGAAGTTAACATACTTAGGCCATGGTTACACTTACAGGATTATAGCGCTTTTGGTTATAGCTGTCCCCATATACAGCAATCGGTATAGCACTATAGCATGTCCTGTCGTGGCCACATTTGCTGCACTTGCAGCGGCACAGGGAGTGGTGCATTATGGGCAGCTATCCCAGCATTCAGCTGGGTGCAACATGCTTTTCAAATAAGGGGGGTGAGGGGAAACCTGTAGTGTGTATGCAGATGGAGAGAGCGAGGGGATTTTCTCTGGCTGAAAGTCTTGTCAGTGGTTTCCTTTGAAATTAGAGCCTGACAGCTCCCTTTGTAAACATTTGCAGTGTTTATCTGTGGAGTTAAGAGAGAAATTCTGAAAAGGTACTTCCGCATTCCTCCTGCCGTTTTCAAAACAAAGCGAAGAGTAGTCAATTGCCTTAAATGGCTCGGAGGTGTGCCAGAGATCACTTATAGTGTAATGACTGTTTACACTTGCCATAACACGCTACAAGGAATACGCAATAGCTGTTATTCCTCAAGGAAGGGAGGATTACCAGGAGCGGTATAACTGTGTGTTTATAGCGCAATACATGCCTTGCCAGTGTGGACGGGTAGAGAGTTATAGCACTCCTGGAGGCTTTATAGCGCTATAAAGTGCCAGTGTAATCAAGGCCTTAGACCTACTCACCATGATGTCTTCACCATGGTCAGTCAACTGCTGCCACTCCCCCCCATTGATTTGCCTGCACCTCTCACAGCAGTGGCGTACAGGAGTCGACGGGAAAGCGCTCAGGGATCAATTTATTGCGTCTAGATTAGTATGATAAATCAACCCCCCACTGGATCAATTGCTACCCACCGATCCAGTGGGTAGTATAGACATACCAATAGTTAATGCTTAAAGAAATGGAAGGAATCAAGCTCCAAATTTTAGGGCTTCAACCAGTTTCTTTGCAGGTGCACATTATCTACCATAGTTGTCTAATGTCAGGTTACTGGCTATGTAATTCATGACTATAAAGGGCTGACATACTTGGTTAGGAAGTCTGTGCTGGGTACTGAAGTCTATGATATAAAGTTAGGGTGGGAAGACAGCATCATTTCAAACCAGATGAAAGTGACAAGTAGACTTTAAGAACCCGGACCTCCAAACACTTGTGCACATGTGTCTTTTTACCCATGTGAGTTCCCAGTGAATTTAATGAGACTCGTCATGTGTATAAAATAATGTACATGCAGAAATGTTTGAAGGATTAGAGCCTGACTCTGTAGCTATGTATTTGATCCATATGACTTTTTTATATAGGCAAGAATACTTAGCATTTCTTTTATTTATCTGCAGTGACTGGATGCATTTAAGAGAATGCAAAGCAAATCTATTTTGAAAAGCATAAGAAGTGGGGATTTTTACCCACAAAAGTTTATGGCAAAATAAATCTGTTAGTCTTTAAGGTGCCACTGGACTCCTCATTGTATTTTTGAAAAGCACAAGACCATCTTTAGGAGAGAATGAAATTTGATTTAACCAGTAAAAACTCTTTGGATGCTGATTCAGGAAAGAAAAAAACCCAGAACAAATGTGCAGTCCCATTGACTTCAGCTTTACATAAATTTACACACGAGTAGTCAAAGAGTTTGCAGGATCCAGGCCTAAGGATTGGTTCATTTAACGCAAAAGATTCTTCTCAGTAAGATAAATTGACTTGAAAATGCATGGAAGTGACCTAGCTCAAAAAAGCACTGAAATAGAGTTGTTCATTATTTAGATTGGGCTTTAAAAGCATTTCTATTGTTTGTGATACATGATTAGCCATTAGAAAAAGCAGAACCCACTATTTATACACTATTTTGTAAATCTTTGGTATATTAGAGACTGCCTGAAAACATTAAATGTTGAAATAAGCAGCCAACCATTATAAACCAACAGGGAGCCAAGACTCTCATTTGCATTTTGATCAAATGCAATGGGGGGGGGAGCAGTTTCTTGGTAGAGGGTTGTGCCAGTCCCCAAATTTCCACACATTGGCTCAAGAAACCATTTCCTCTGCCCTGCCAAAAGTATGTTTAAAATGGCATGGAAGAATGGATGTAAAAGTGTTTAATTGCTCTGAATGAGTCATCAGCATCGCTAGCTGCTGGCAACCACATAAAGGCATAAAGAAGCCTGACCCCCGGATTGTCTCATTGATTTTCTGGCCAGGAAAGATAATGTCTCACTTTAGGGAATTCATTTTTGATAACTGAAATTGGCAAATCCTGAATTAATTCTCTTGATGAACATGAAACAGTGTTGGGAAAAGGAGGTCTTGTGCACCAAATAGTGAAGAAATATATACAAGATGGTTAGTGGTATTCCCCACTGAACTCAACTCCTGTGATGATTTTTAGAGCAATTCCATAATGCTGTCCATAATGGTGTGTAAAGAGCTAAAGTAGCACTGGTGAGAGTTTTGCAAATGAAAAGTTGTTTTTTTAAACAGAATATGAAAATAAAAAATGTTATTGAAAGCATTTCTGGAAATATTTCCTTTAATGAAAATCAGGTTCCAGAAAACTCGGTTTTTGTCACCTTTTCAGCAAGAGTTTTGATAGTGGTTGTGATAAAGAAGAAATAGGTCATGAAAAAAATTGGGAAAGAAAACCCATGGACAGCTCTGAGCCCCCTAATATAGAAAGAACTTTGATTTTTTTAAAATTGTCCTTTATGTTTTAATTTTTCAACCAACTCTAAGCTACAGAAGTTAGCAATTATTCTAACTGGCTTGAAATGTCTAAACATTAACAGAAAACAGCAAAGACAATTAAAGGTTGGTTGGTTGTGCCCATTACTGCTTCTCTGTGATGTGTAAATATCACCCAATAAAAAGATTCCCAAACATCGCTATTTTTTCTGCATGCTTTTGTACATTAGGTGTGGGATCTTTACGTCCCAGTTTTGCTAGAAGACCTTAAAGGGAACCACATGTTGTATTTTTCACAAATTTTTCTCCCAGCTATTTATTGTCCGGAGAATGAATTAAACTATTTTTTATAAACACCAACCAAGGGATTTTAAGAGAGACTGAGAACTTGGTTCTGATCTCATTATCCAGGTTTACACAATAGTGTAATTCCTCTGACTTATTCCTGATTTTAACCATTATATGGGAGAGGATCATCCTTTTCCCCACTCAGAGGACCAGGAAAGCTGCAGCTCAAGTTTCTGCTATTGTGAAGTCACACTCTCATTCAATTCCTCACAGCGTGGTCCAGTGAATAGGAGATCTGAATTCCATTCCTGGATCTGCCATTTAGCAACTGTGTGACCTTGGGAGAGTCATTTCCGCTCTGCTCCACTTCCACTCTGTTTCGGCTCCTTAGACTGTAAGCTCTTTGAGGCATGTCTCTGACTTACAATAACGTACTATTTATATATCTATATATATAAAAGTCAAATGGTGTATGCGTGTATGTGTGTATGTATGCGTGTATGTATGTATGTGCGCTTACTCCTTACGCTACACACACCGTTTGAGCTAGAGATTTGAAATTTGGTACAGTTAGAGGTCTTAGGGTCCTAATCAGGGTAAGAGTCGAAATTTTTTCAAATCTCACCTCTGACACCCCCCAGGGGTGAAATTATTTAAAGGCCAATCACATCAGCTGGGCAGCTGCTGTTCTCTGTGACATAGTTATGATGTCATAATACCCCCTCCAACAGACCCCGCACTCGCTCAGCTCTCTGCCCCCTCCCCACCTCCAACGGACCCGAGTTGGGTTTGGTCAGAGGATAGGTGAGGTAGGGGTGTCGGGTTTGGTCTGGGGGTGAGGTGGGGGTGTCGGGTTTGGTCGGGGGGTAAGTGAGCCGGGGGTGTCGGGTTTGGTCTGGGGGGGTGGGAAGGTGTCGGGGTGGGTGAGGGGTGAGGTGTGGGGGTTGGGGTTGGTCTGGGGGGGGTTGGGATTGGTCTGGGGGGGTTGGGGTTGGTGGGGGGGTGAGGAGGGGGGTTGGGGTTGGTCGGGGGGGTGAGGAGGGGGGTCGGGGTTGGTCGGGGGGGTGAGGAGGGGGGTCGGGGTTGGTCGAGGGGTAAGTGAGGTGTGGGTGTCGGGTTTGTTTGTGGTGATAGGTAGGGGTGTCAGGTTTGGTCGGGGGGGAAGTGAGGAGGGTGTGTCAGGTTTGGTCTACGGAGGGTGAGGTGTGGGTGTTGGTCAGGGGATGTTAGGGTTGGTAGGGGGAGACGTGGGGGTGTTGGGTTTGGGTGGGGGGGGTGAAAATGTGAGTCGGGGTTGGTCGAGGGGTAAGTGAGGTGGGGGTGTCGGGTTTGGTCGGGGGGTGAGGTGGGGGTGTCGGGTTTGCTCTCTGCCCCCTCCCCTCCCCAACGGACCCCGCACTCGCTCAGCTCTCTGCCCCCTCCCCACCTCCGACGGACCTGAGCAACGCCGGGTATTTTTGCTAGTCTATCTATATACATAAAAGTCAATGGTGTACGTGTGTATGTATGCGTATATGCATGTGCACTTACTCCTTCCACACCGTTTGAGCTAGAGACTTGAAATTTGGTACAGTTATAGGTCTTAGGGTCCTAATCAGGGTAAGAGTTGAAAATTTTTCAAATCTCACCTCTGACGCCCCCCAGGGGTGAAATTATTTAAAGGCCAATCACTTCAGCTGGGCAGCTGCTGTTCTCTGTGACATAGTTATGATGTCATAATACCCCCTCCAACGGACCCTGCATTCGCTCAGCTCTCTGCCCCCTCCCCACATCCGACGGACCCAAGTTGGGTTTGGTCGGAGGGTAAGTGAGGTAGGCGTGTCGGGTTTGGTCGGGGGTGAGGTGGGGGTGTTGGGTTTGGTCGGGGGGTGAGGTGGGGTTGTCGGGTTTGGTCGGGTGGTAAGTGAGCCGGGGGTGTTGGGTTTGGTCTGCGGGGGTGGGAAGGTGTCAGGGTGGGTGAGGGGTGAGGTGTGGGTGTTGGGGTTGGTGGGGGGGTAAGGTGGGGGTGTTGGGTTTGTTTGGGGGTGTGAGTCTGGGTTGGTCGAGGGGTAAGTGAGGTGGGGGTGTCGGGTTTGGTCGGGGGGGTGAGGTGGGGGTGTCAGGTTTGCTCTCTGCCCCCTTCCCCCTCCAACGGACCCCGCACTCACTCAGCTCTCTGCCCCCTTCTCACCTCTGACGGACCCGAGCAACGCCGGGTATTTTCGCTAGTATATATATATAAGTCAAATGGTGTATTCATGCATGTATGTACGTTCCCTTACTCCTTCCACACCGTTTGAGCTAGAGACTTGAAATTTGGTACAGTTATAGGCTTTAGGGTCCTAATCAGGGTAAGAGTTGAAAATTTTTCAAATCTCACCTCTCATGCCCCCTAGGGGTGAAATGCTTTAAAGCCCATTAACATCAGCTGGGCAGCAGGTTAACACCTGCAGTTCTCTGTGACAGTTATGATGTAATAATACCCCCCTCCAATGGCCCCTGCACTCGCTCAGCTCTCTCCCCCTCCCCTCCATTCCAACACCCCCCCCACTCAGCTCTCTCCCCCCCCATGGCCCCCCGACTCACTCAGCTCTCTCCCCCCTCTCCCCCTCCAAAGGGGCCCGCACTCGCTCAGCTCTCTCCCACCTCCCCCCCTCCAACGGACCCGAGCAACGCCGGGTATTTGTGCTAGTATTATATATATAGATATATCTATATATATATCTATATATATATATATCTATAGATAGATAGATATAGATAGATAGATATAGATATATATAGATATAGATATAGATATATAGATATATATAGATATAGATATATATAGATATAGATATAGATATATAGATATATATAGATATACACACACACACATACACACCTTCCTCCTGTATGTTCCACCCAATGCATCTGATGAAGTGGGTTCTAGCCCATGAAAGCTTATGCCCAAATAAATTTGTTAGTCTCTAAGGTGCCACAAGGACTCCTCATTCTTTTTGTGGATACAGAGCATCACAGCTACTACTCTGAAACTTGTTACAATTTGTTTGTGTACTACCTCGCTTAACAAGGTCACTACAGGGGTCTCTAGGCACTACTGTAACACAAATGAATATTACTAATAAATGATAATTAATAATTCTAGCATTTACTTTACTCTCCATCCAACTAAATGCAAGGTACAAAGGAATTGTGTAAATTTGTTTTTGTAGTTAAGATTCTAAAATAATCAAAACTCTGATTTAAACCTACATTATACCAATATACAGAGCACCTGCTGAACTCACTAGTAAATTATTTTAATTAGCAATGAACACAGTTTTTATCAAGTTAGCCCTAAAATTACTATGATTGTCCTTGTCAGTTACTTTTAAAACAATGTGTTGACAGCATTCTGTGAAACTAAAGAAGCTGACTTTGATGTGCCAAAATACTGGCCTCAATTATCTAGATGCCTGTTGATTTTTATGGTGTTGTCTAGGACATTTTATATGTATAATATTTTGCAGCTCAATTGAATGTAAAAATTAGGCAGCATAAAGAGATAAAATGATGCTTCGAGGCAAACCAAGTTTAGACGTTAATTTCTAGTCCAGTCTAGCTGCAAAGGGATAAAAACTGTGCATGAGAATTATTCTAACTTGTGAAAGCCATGACATTATAGTAAACTGACTACATGCCTTATTTAGTTCTACATGCATTGATCAGTATATGTAAGTGAATAGACAGACATTGGGTGGATTTTAAGTGGCAGGGTGCTACTTTATTAAAATTTAACATCCAAGAGGGGCACTATCTGTCAATCTCACCATTCCACACATCTAGGGGGATTCAGAGTCAGGTTTACAGGGCATCTATCATATTCCCATAACTAAGGGTAGACTCTTCGCTGCCTACCCCAAGCATTTAGTTTGCTCTATTGAATCCTCTCTCCTTCCCCCTGAAAAGTGGGCACGTGTCATAAGTATAAAGTAGCTTAGAATTACTGTTTTACCTGTGAAGGGTTAACCTGAAGCAACCTTAGGAACAAAGGAAAGGGCTTTCACTTTCAGTTTCTCCTCAGCTCGCTCAGAGGGCTCACTGGGCTTTGAGACCAACCACACCTATGTTTCTATTCTACATTTCTATAAGTTTCTAAGAAGTAAATCAAATAGTAAGTGATTTGTAAGCTTGAACTGTATCACTTGATAATTGGTCCACGGTGTTTCTTTGCTGTTAAGCTGTAGTAGTGGAAGAATTCCCAGGGGAGGGGTCAGTTATGCTATGTGATGTAAGTGAGGTGTTTAGTCTATTGATTTCTGTATAAGGGATTTATGCTTCTGTTTTCTCTAAGTAAAATCTTTCTTTTAAGAATCTGTCTGTTTGTTTCTATTAGATTGATCCTGGTTTGGATCGGGCACGTCTCACAGCAAGTGAGGGATTTCTTGTTCTCAAACCTCTCCCAGGGGAGATTTGGGGAGTATATTAAAGGGGAGGTTCCAATTTACCCTAACCCATGGTTTTGGGGGCTTAAATTGGTGGTGGCATGTTCTAAGCCCAGACATAGGGGAAGTTTATGTTCTGGAGGAAAGTTTTAACCTAAGATGGTAAAATAAGCTTGGGGGGTTATTTCTTCTTTCATGTGGGGTCCCCACATCTTTACCCTAGAGTTCAGAGTGGGGAAATACACCTTGACAGCACGTGGTACCAAAGAGAGATCCAGTCTTCTAGAATGGGGTTTCTCAAACTGGGCAAGCATTCCCAGGGGGGTCGCGAGCTCCTTCTGCCACCGAAAAGCTGCCAAATTGATTAGTTTTGCTCTCGGAAGGGCTCAGTATGTCCACCGAAAACAGCCGCTGAATGCGGAAGTATTCAATTTGGCGGCTTTTCAGCAAACATATAAGGGTCTGCCGCGTCGCCCAGGGGGAGGGAAAAGTGTCGCAGTTCTCAAAAGTTTGAGAACCGCTGTTCTAGAACTTCAAGTCTCCCATTTGCCATAGAACTGCAAAATCCCACGTCTCTTATTTTCTGGTCACTGATGCTTTAAACCACACTGTACACCAGTCACAAGTTGTGATTAACACTCATACAACTCTTAACATTAAATTCCTAACTCCTATACTATTTTAACCTAACTGACTCCATGATGCTATGAGAAAAGCAAAAAACTGACTAGGTCACCACCAATTTTCCCCCAATGAAAAAATATCTTCCAGACCCCATGAACAGGTAGTCCAACCCCAAACAACCTGAAAACACAGTTCCTATACCGTATAACTATAAGAAGGGACATTTTCACAAGTACAAGTGTGGACTTCACTCTAGATTTGGTAACTGGGAACATAATCTAGCCCAGCGTGAGTGGGCAGTTACCCCACTCCTTTATTATACACTTCAGGGGCCTCATATTTTGATCATCCTCATCTTTACAATTTAGCCAATATGTAACTCTAAGTTAGATGGTTCACCCAAAGCAAGGTACCACTCTGCCTCATTTGAGTTTCCTGGCTGATACCCAATTCTTACCACTTAGTCTTTTGGCAAGTGTGTTGAGTTCCAGTTAAAATAGCTCATGCAATTTACTACAGCAGGGAAGGTATCCTATTCATTTGCAATGAAAGCCGCATGGGATCAGCAGGTGAGGAGTCTACATTAAAAATTATGAAGCATTGCTACAGGGGAGTCCTCCCTACAGCATGCTGCCATGCATGGCAAGCAGTGAGGAGGTTACTGTACATCAGGTTTCAAAATCTTCACTAGGCAGCATTATATGAAGTTATAATTGTAATTCAGAGTAATTTCAACTGTCAGTGAAAACACTTCCTCCCCTCACCTCCTACAGCTAATAACTTTTATTTCCCCACCCCCAAAGAAATGTCTGTGCTTTCACAATCAGCACAAGCCTTTTAGGATTATGGCCTCAATCCTGCAACATTGCATGTTCCATTTTTCCTGCAGAAGTGTTTGGTGTCTCGGTTTGAATGTACCCAAGAGTTGGGCTGTATTCCAAGGATTAAAGAAGAAATCCTAACACACATTTGGCACCTCTTCATTTCCCCTCATTTTAATCGGAGCCATTTAAGACAAAGATTTACTCTGAAGTTGGTGGCATTGTTCTAATCTGTCAGCATCTATCTGCTCAAGACAGTTTATTCTGTGTATTTATTGATTTTTAAATTTGTACAAAATTTAATAATGATTCAAATTAAAAATAGCAATATGCTTATTCCAGAGACTATTAGCTACTATGGAGTGTTTCTCCAGAAATCTGCCACACACTTTACCAGTCAATTTCTGTATGGGTGGTGGAGGCTGGATGTAATTTCATTAAAATTCCATTTTATTCCAAAAGTTTTGCATTCAGAGCTAGTATGCTGCAGTCCATTGTCAGTGGTATTTCTTCCGGAATACCAAAGAGGAGAAGATACCTTTTAACTTTCTACAAACTGTTGACTTGTGAATCTAGTAAGAAGCAAACTTGCAACAAATGTATAAAAGTAGGCCAAAGCTACCAGTTAGACAATGGCTACTCTTCTTTACACTGACTTAATCTGTTCTTTCCCAGGCCTACCAAGTAACAACATGAGTAGGAGAGGTACTTTCAACTGTTTCCCTATAATCATTTAGAAGACTTGCACGATTCCAAAGTGCATTTTATGAGGCCCATCTCAGTACATAGGGTTCTCTTTGGGAGATTATTTGCACAGGTCACATAATGTCAAGGTAATCAAACGTACCTCGCCATTGTAGTTAGTACATGCTTTGAACGGACACTTATGTCATCATAAGGCTATTAGAGTTCTTCATTTTATCATCTAGGCCTCAGTTCCTTACAGTCACTTAGTCTCCTCTGCCTTGACTCCCCCAGATTTTAAATTTGACAATTGAAAAGCTGGAGATTACAAATCAGATTCTTATCTCTGTCCAAGTTCTGCCCAGTAGCAATGAGAGGCCCAGCCTCACTGCAAGCTAAAGGAGAAATTCTAATCTACCTCCCACATCTGACCACTGGGATGACATGCTGATTGGCATAGGAGGCATCTACACTGTATCTGACAGTTTTTCCACCACCTCATGTTTTGTTGGTGCATGGAAATTCTCTTCTGGCTATTATGGCGATTTGTGATCCACTGCACAAAGTGGAGGCTGTGGACTGAACAATCCTGCCCTACCAGTCTATGCTAGTTCATTAACTCCATCTTGAAAACAGATTCCAAGAAACAGATGTTACTCGTTTTTAGGGCTTGTCAACACGGTGATTTAGGGTGTGGCTCAGTAGCATGGCATGCACTAAACTAATCATCATGTCGACCATTTATGCTGTCTCCCTGCTTCTTTTTCTTCAGCAGCCACAGCTCCCAGATCCTTTCGCTTTCACGTGCCAGTATGTGCTCCCACTGGCTATGCAGATTTCCTCTTTCCTGTTTTCTCCCTGGGCACATCTATCATATCCCTGTCCTGAAAACCCAAAGGAAAAACTCCCATGGGGAAAGAAGGAAGCACCATTACAAATACCTCTGTGTTCCCACACTTTTTTTTTTTTTTTGCAGAGTAACTTGCCTTTTCATAGTTCAAACAATGTTCTCTGAACATTCCTCAGTTCAAAAATAATCTTGCATGTATCCCTCCCTAATGACAGTAAAGACGCAGTGCTCTGTCTGGTCGTTTAGGGCCCTTTAAAGGCTCCCACACTTTATATGGGCTGCTGCACTGCCATTGACATATTTCATTCCAAAATGAAATGTAACCCTCAATTTTAAAAAAAAATATTGCATAGATTAATGGGCCGACTTGGTCTTCACTGCTTTCACAATTAAGCCTTATTCAATTGCAAAGGTGTGAACTTTGGCCTTTCCTTTCCCCCACAAAATGAGTCAGTTTCTTACAGCTGTAAACAAATCAGAGAAAGTGCCACTTTTTTCTAACACTGAACAAAGTTTACTAGGATAAGAAAAATAGCATTAGCCCAAGAGTTTCTGCTTAGCTCCTTCCTCCGCCCCTCCTGCCTGGCTTCCTGCTACAGATTTAAAGAGAGATATTTATATATCCATCCTCAGATGGGGGGGGGGGGGGGAATGAACCTAATTTGCTACCTCCCCCCCCCCCCATAATTTTTTTGCCAAGAAAAATCCCATAAATAAAGCATTTACTGTGCAGAAATTTCTCAACTTCCTTAGTGACTTAATTAAACTTTCCCTCATCCTGTAAACTCGCTACACAAAGACAGTTCCCTAAACATCACAGGTGGATGGGGAGACCTCAAGGAGCTCCTCTTAGTCTCCCCAAACAGCTAGAAACCAGCTCTAGGGACTCTTATTTAGATTTTAATTTCATGGAAGTCTGTGAAAAAAACAAACAAAATTATTATTTGGTACAATATATGCAAAACATGCTGTCAAATGCTGCTGCATTTCAGATTTCAAAGCACGTATGTTCTTGTGCTGCTTGTCACATAATCTAGTCTCAAATAAAGGCATCAGTAATTTTGACTTGATTACACTATAATTATTCAAATATCTTTAATTTTATGCTCTGGACTAATTTCCATAGCCGTTATCATTAAAAGAAATTGTTATAGATAATGTACCTAAAGTATTTCCCCTAACTGAAAAATGTAATTCTTGAACAATAGCTGTTGAAACAACAACAATCCAGTTTAAAGGCTACTTTGGTAATATAACTGTAATTATTACAAACAAACTATGGCAAGCCACAATAATAGCAAAACAGAAAGATGAGCTGCAGACAGCTTTGTCCTTTTCTTTCCTCCTTCCCCCTACTCCCATCCCCTGCTATTTCCTCACTATGAGCCAGTAGGCAGTGCTGGAACTTTGCCAGGTTAGCTCATGAAGTAGACTTGGTGTTTTATAAAAAAACTCTCTCTCCAGGGCTATAGCACAAGAGGCCTTGATCTAATGGTCTATTGTGCTGCTGCACTTCACTGAAGATGGACTCCCAGCTGGACCTCCCATCAATCAGTGACAAGGAGCACTGCCCTGCATCCTGATGCAACACTTCCTCTTCCGTTTAAAGAGGTGCTGTGGGCAGGTAGGCTATTTCAGGGACACACTGCAGTAGGACAGGCAACAGGAAAATATAGAGATAGGTGGAGCAATTCACAAGAGAAAGTCTGAATAGGGTAAGGGGGAAGAGTGTGAAAAAAAGTAAACACAATGAGGATTTAGAAGACAGACAACTTGGAGAAGGTCAGGAAAGACTGAATCTGAGGGTATGTCTTCACTACCCACCGAATCGGCAGGTAGCAATCGATCTTCTGGCGATCGATTTCTCGCGTCTTATGAAGACGCAAGAAATCGATCACGCGTGGCGCCCCCGTCGACTGCAGAACTCCAGCTTGCCGGGAGGCGCAAGCTGGAGTCGACGGGGGAGCGCACCTCCGACCGCCGCCGCCATGAGGACGAGCGGTAAGTCGGCTGCAGATATGCAACTTCAGCTACGTGATTCACGTAGCTGAAGTTGCGTATCTGCAGTCGATCCCCCTCCCCCCCGTAGTGGAGACCAGCCCTTAGATGAGAAGAGAAAACAGAATGGGAGGGTGTAAGCGTGCAGCGACTCATCCTGTGGTGCCTTTGGCTGGTCATCCAGGGAATCCGCTCTTTCCAGCCTCTGGAGGGCCCTCTGCAAGCCGATATCCCAATTGCCACTGGCCCAGTGTCTCTCCTGGACCTGGTGCCCTCTTCCCAGGGGTGCTTCATCCATGCAGTACACTCGACAGTCTATCTGGGTTCCCCCTCCCCGGGGAACCTCCACCCCTAGTCACACCTTGCCTCAGCCTTTGGGCTACTGTCAGTCACCACTTAGCCCCCTTTCATTAGAGTCAACTGCAGTCTGTTTAAACCAGTCTTCATAGGCAAGGAGAGTTTGACCTGCTGCTTCTGCCCACCCATGGGCTGCCCCCTGCATCCCAAGTACCCCTTTTTGGCCGTCTCCTAGGCCCTGCAGCCGGGGGGTTTCCAGGCCGGAGCTCCTCTGGCCTTCCCCCAGCCCTGCTCCACTCCCGGTACCCTAGTCAAACTCCCCAGCAGCCAGGCCCCCTCCACAGCTAGAGGAGACTCTGCCTGAGCACCAAACTCTCAGCCCTCTTATACAAGTCAGCTGGGCTCTAATGGACCCAGCCACAGCTGTGGCTGCTATGTCCAATCAGCCTGGGAGCTGCTTGTCCCCAGCCACAGCCCTGTTTTCCCAGGAGCGGGGCAGCTGCCCCACTACAGAGGGGTAAAGATAACTTAGAAGAGGGCTGAGTCAAAGGAAGAGAAAGATCAAAAAAAGAGGAGAAAAGGAGGTAGGAGAAGAAGAGAAATAAAGATGGAAAAGGGAAGCAAATAGAAAAGAGAAAAATTTTAAAAGAGGACAAACTACAAGAAAAGAGCAAACCCAGCCCAGAAAAGCAAACCCAGCCAAAATAGCAACTCACCATCTCTAGGAAGGGGATTTAAGCACATAGTGCCAGAGTTCAGGAGAGGATAGACACACTTGAATCAACTGACAAAAGGCAAGAGAATAAAATGCAATGGAAGTAAAAGGAGGCAGGTTATTGTACTTCTTTGATATTTAGACTGAGTTGTTTAGGGGAGGGACTCTCTTTTTATTGTCTGCTTATACAGGGTTCAGCACAAAGGGACACAAACTTGACTGTGGTCTCTAAGCACTACTGAATACAAATAATACCAGTAAAGGGATTTCATATTACATCTGTTTTACAAACAACTCACTTGGGGAACTACTCCATTCCCTCAACTTCCTATACAAAGCCTCCAGCAAATCTAGCTGCTTCCCTTCACAGTTTTTCCATCTTATCTCACTTTCCCCTTTCCATGTTTCTGTCTGAATTATGGACCAATAAGTACACTTTCCCAGCTCGGCTGCAGAAACCCTATGTTTATCTCAATGCTGAAACTGTGTGGTGCTGAATTTGAAATGAAGACTCTTCCCCTGGCACTTAGTGTTACCTTTTCAATAACAAGTATTCCGGATCGGTAACATTTTTGACTCATCATCAGGACAAAGGAATGTTGGCAGGAACCATAATCTGCCGTGAAGACTGTAGCTTCTGATTACTGTGCTATGACACAAAGATCTGTTTTATATTTGACTTTTAGATTCTCTCAGAAAAAAGTGAGCAGTTCCTCCAGTCATATTTTATCCCTAGCTTGTACTTTAGAAAAAATGGATCGAGTCCAGAAGGGTCTGCTCAGTCTTCCTCCTTTTATTTGACAAAGCACATTAGCCACAGTCAAGGATTGGCCCAAACTACATAGATCACTAGTCACACAGGCATTATACAAAGGTGGCTTAAAGTTCATCTTTACACTTCACTGAGTGGTTTCTCTCTGAGTGGCCCAGGTCCCCAGCATTATGTTGTGCCTGTTCTGTTCCTGTCCTGCAATGGCCTTGGAGACAAAAATGCAGCCAGGGATCAGCATAGTTCAAGACCATCTTAGCTACTTCCATTTTCCTCCAACCACATGTCATTTCTCCGATATGCCAGGAACAAGAAGGGTGTATGTTTTAAGAGTCCAGATGCTGGTCAGATCCCCTGGAGGATTTCCTTTTATTAGGGGGATACTTGACTTTAGGCAGGATTATGCAGATGGTGTGGCACAAAGCAGCCACACTGCATTGGAGGATCTGGCCAATTGGCATTTGCTCTTATTTACTCAATTAATTTGCCTAAGAAAGGACTGAATAGGGACTGCAGGCTTTGGTCCTATATACTTAGACTCTAAGAAATAATACACATCACACTAACTTTGGTAGTTTAGAGGCTCTCTGTTCAAAAGTTCCAGACAAGACTAGTTACATTGACTTGTCCTTGGTTTCCCCTGAAGTACAAACAATTCTCAGATCTCTAGTTCTTAATCATTTTCACCACTTTTTGGCTGGGCCAAACCAGATTAGTGCTGGATATGCCAGATTGAAATGCCATTCACTCTAATTTAGCCTGACCACCCCGTGTCGTGACAGAGGATTGCAGCACCACTCAGGTCTGGAGGGAGTATATGGACTCATTGACAAATCTGTGCCACACACACACTATAAATAGAACTCTGGAGACCCTGCACACTGAACACACACTTCTTGTCCCCAAAGATCCCTTTTTGTTCTTTGAGGTCTGAGCCATTTTCAGCTAAATGTAATTTCAGATCCTTGCATTGAAATAGCTTCTTTAGTTCATCATAATAACCTCATTGCTGCTCTTTGTAGTTTTACTCCCAAAAAGATCACTAATACTGGTTTCGATTCCCAGCAATATTTTATTCACCATTTTGAATTTTCCCAGCAACATAACATTTCTAAATAATTCAACATCCTTTTCTGCAACACACTATTGGGTTATCAGAAATACATACCTAACACTGGGATTACCAGAATCTGTTTCCTGACCCAAACACCTATACATTTGTCTTCCTGTAGCACATAGCACAATGGTGTCTTCACAGCCATTAAACACCCACACATGTTCCGTGTAAGCTGACTCCGGCTTGGACTATGGAACTGTTTAATTATGGGACAGATCTTTGGGCTTTCTTCATAGGTCTCTACAAATGCAAATACCTAGGAGAAAACTAACAGAGAAATCCCTCCAGCCTCCTAACCTTTTTCGTTGCTCTTCTTTGACCTTCCTCTGTTTTGTTAATAACTTTCTCGTAACGAAATGCCGAGAAATTAACACATATTCCAGGTGCAACTTCCTCAAAATGTAGAGAAAGTATCCTTTATCTTTCACATAAAGGGTCTGATTTAAATGTAACCCTATGAGTTGCATTCATGTGTATGGTTGGTTTCTAGGTAAAGTTGTACATTTTTACCAATGACTTCTTAAATGATTGGGATCTTGCCCACCTTACTCTCCATGTAGAACTACTGCAGTTGACATTGGTGAAGATACTTGAGCTGGAGTCCCCTTATCTTAAAAGAGAGGGAGGCTGCTGGCAGGATATTCTATATAATGGGTCTATGACTTTCATTTGAAATAGACAAAAAAAAATTCCCCAGAGAGCATGCTGCAAAGCCATCTATTTTCATGGGCTCTGTGCGAGGGAGAAGGCACCCAATGTTTGTATTTAAAGGAGGATGAATACTTTAGTTTGCTTAATTTATGGGATGAGAAGGGACTACTAGTTTATGTCTGGTTTCTGCAGGAAATAAGAACATAAGAACATAAGAACATAAGAACGGCCATACTGGGTCAGACCAAAGGTCCATCTAGCCCAGCATCCTGTCTACCGACAGTGGCCAGTGCCAGGTGCCCCGGAGTGAGTGAACCTAACAGGTATGATCGAGCGATCTCTCTCCTGCCATCCATCACCCCCCTCTGACAGACAGAGGCTAGGGACACCATTCATTACCCATCCCGGCTAATAGCCATTTATGGACTTAGCCTCCATGAATTTATCCAGCTCTCTTTTAAACCCTGTTATAGTCCTAGCCTTCACAGCCTCCTCAGGTAAGGAGTTCCACAGGTTGACTGTGCGCTGTGTGAAGAAGAACTTCCTTTTATTTGTTTTAAACCTGCTGCACGCCAATTTCATTGAATGGCCCCTAGTTCTTCTATTTTGGGAACAAGTAAATAACTTTTCCTTATTCACTTCCTCCACTCCACTCATAATTTTATATACCTCTATCATATCCCCCCTTAGTCTCCTCTTTTCCAAGCTAAAAAGTCCTAGCCTCCTTAATCTCTCTTCATATGGGACCCGTTCCAAACCCCTAATCATTTTAGTTGCCCTTCTCTGAACCTTTTCTAGTGCCAGTATATCCTTTTTGAGATGAGGAGACCACATTTGTACGCAGTATTCAAGATGTGGGCGCACCACGGATTTGTATAAGGGCAATAAGATATTCTCCGACTTATTCTCTATCCCTTTTTTAATGATTCCTAACATCCTGTTTGCTTTTTTGACTGCCGCTGCACACTGCGTGGATGCCTTCAGAGAACTATCCACAATGACTCCCAGGTCTTTTTCCTGATTGGTTGTAGCTAAATTAGCCCCCATCATATTGTATGTATAGTTGGGGTTATTTTTTCCAATGTGCATTACTTTACATTTATCCACATTAAATTTCATTTGCCATTTTGTTGCCCAATCACTTAGTTTAGTGAGATCTTTTTGAAGTTCTTCACAGTCTGCTCTGGTCCTTACTACTTTGAGCAGTTTAGTATCATCTGCAAACTTTGCCACATCACTGTTTACCCCTTCCTCCAAATCATTTATAAATAAGTTGAATAGGATCGGCCCCAGGACTGACCCTTGAGGAACACCACTAGTTACCCCTCTCCATTCTGAAAAAGTTCCATTTATCCCTACCCTTTGTTCCCTGTCTTTTAACCAGTTTTCAATCCATGAGAGGATCTTCCCTCTTATCCCATGGCAGCTTAATTTACGTAAGAGCCTTTGGTGAGGGACCTTGTCAAAGGCTTTCTGGAAATCTAAGTACACTATGTCCACCGGATCCCCCTTGTCCACATGTTTGCTGACCCCTTCAAAGAACTCTAATAGATTAGTAAGACACGATTTCCCTTTGCAGAAACCATGTTGACTTTTGCCCAACAATTTATGCTCTTCTATGTGTCTGACAATTTTATTCTTTACTATTGTTTCAACTAATTTTAATGTATGTTTAATGTATATAAATGGCACTGGACATAGGATAGGCCTTTTTAATTTTTTTTTAAATTATAAATCCAAACAAATAGGCAGCATGAAATCACATTGGCCTTTTATGCTACCATATCACATGGCAAACTCATATAGAATAGTTCACCCACTCTCAAACCAAAGGCCTCTGGCAGCATCCTGCTTTCCCAGAGTCTGCCTCTGAGTTTGAATACTAGTCCCTAATGCAATAGGTTTCCAAGCTGAATCTCTTATTTCCTGCATATAATACTTTAATTTACCCAGATCCCTTTACATTATTCTGTCCTCTCTGCTGTTCACCACAACACTTATTGTAGAATCTTTTGGAAATTAACTAAATGGGCTGTTTATTCCCCTTCTAGCCCATCAATCAAGAAGTGAAATAAAACCAGACAAAATTGATCCCTGGAGCTTACTACTAGATGCATCTCTTTAACTTCACCCATTGTCATTTACCATTCGTTACCTTTTGAATGTGGTTAGCCTATTATCAAGTCATAATAATAATATCTGGAAGCAGAATGTATATGAAATGAGGGAGGAAAAGCCAATGAGAGTTCTACCCACCTATGCAAAAGGCTAAATTTGATATCCAATTTTTATTCTTGGAGTAGTCAATGGGTCATAGTGTTGCCTTCAGTGAATCATTCAACCTCTCCATCCTTCAGTTTACCCATCTCTAATATGGGAATGGGGGCATGAATTAGCATTCACATCGCGCTCTACATCAGTACCAAGCCCGGGCCAGGGAAGCTAATTATCCAAATGACGGACCAAATTCAGTGATGAATCCTGGTCACATGCCACCCAAGGCACATTGTGCATATGCTAAGAAGAAAAAAATAGGACAATAATAATTCTTAATTACCATGAGGCTTAATTGATTAATGTTTAAAAAGTACTTTGAGATCTTCGGTAGAAGGTGCTATATAAATTCAAAGCGGTACTACACCACTCAATGATTCTTGTTTATTTTTAATCTGAATCTCTCCTTGCTCAAATTCATCTTTAGCCTGAACAGAATTATTCCCAGCTCACTGTTTGCTTTGCTAATTTTTTTGTGTACCATGATTTGGTCCCTATAGTCTCAGTTTTTCAGTAGTAAATTCATTTCATTTGCAATGACTAGGGCTTTTGGACTCTTTCCAACACTAAAATGCCCGTTCTTCAATCCGATGACCAAAACTCTATACCTTAGTAGAAAAGAATCCTGGCAAGAGCCTTATGTAATGGGATCAGTAATCAATAGTTTTCCTTGTGACTGATTCTTCCTCTTACATAATCTGACAAATTTGTACTCCAGAGAAGGATAGCTGCATTGCTTTCACTGTCCAGAAGCTGAGCTGATGTAAATAAGCACAATTCCTTTGACGGCAATAGAGATGTGTCCATTAACATCAATGGAGGACTCATACATTCACATTCACAGAGGATCAGGGTAGAAGGACCATTAGATTATCTAGTCTGACCTCCTGTATCTCACAGGTTACTAACACCACCCAGCTACTAAACCCAACAGTTGAAAGCAGACTATTACACTCTTCAGGAGACCAAGGAAATGACTTTTACTTGGAAAAATAAATTAGTTGTCCTTGGGATACACCATAATGCAGAGAAGCATTTGCACAGTGCAGAAGATAACACACCACTAGCTTCAGTTCTTTCAGGCTTGCATTGCCCCTCTCTCTTCCCTCATTTGGTTATGCAACTTGCCTGTCTGATACTTTAAGGTCAATCAGAGATCAAATCTGTGACTGCCTGGTGAAACAGACAAGTGTAACCAGGGCAGCCGGCCTCTGTGATATTATTGCATAACTAGAAACACTGGGCTTGACCAAACTTGATTTTAAAAACAGCTCAGAGTTCACAGTTCAGAGCTCAGAGTGCTGTCTTGATTTGGGTGACAATGAAAGTGCTATCAGGAAAATACTTACAAGGACGTTGTAATATGTTAGCAACACAAGCCCTGGAGTAAGTCCTGGCTTTACCTGTCTTAGCAGTCACACATCCCCAATCAGATCCACTTAGCAATGGCTACGTAGTACTAACACATTTGCCAAACACTGTCCTTTGCCCTTGTTAGAGTCCAAGTTTCTACCTCACTCGATCATCAGTGGTGATCATGAGGAAGCAGCTCACCAGCACAGTGCCACCCTGGCTCGCGGTGGATGGGACTGGTCTTCGTGGGAGAGAGAGAGTAACATTCATATGTTATCCACACATATCGCTATTCAGCAAATTACACAAGCATTAATCTCTATGGGCTTAAGCAGAAGATATAGATACCATAATATCAATAGGCAGGCATGGACACCAGATATTGCAATAGCTATACCATCAAGAGTTGAATCTGTATGCTGAAGCCTTAAAGAACCAGTAATCCTTAGAGACTTTTGAAAAAAGATTTAACTGGGGACAATTTGCTTATCCATCATGTATTTTCTAAATTCTGCTTTGTTATTTATTGCTAGACACTTTGTATGAATTTTTTTTAAAAAAAATTCTATATGCGATGTTGAATTTGACTGGTTTGGATGAGCCATGCACCTGAGGCTGTGCACAGAACTCTTCCTTCCGTCAACTGGAGTTCTGAATAGGGACTGATCAGAGACACGAGCCCTGGAAAGCATGATGCCACAAATACAACGTTAGGCAAATAAATAAACTTCTAAATTTAGTGAACACAAACAAAATTAATGCTCAGAAACAAAGGTTGTCTCAAAGTAAATATCACTTTTTGGTTTTTTAATTAGAAAGTAGAAATACTGACATTTTGCATCCCTCCTGCAGAGTAAAATAATACACAAGAGCCAGGACAGAAGGAAATTTTGAAGGAAAAAAATCCTTCCCTGAAAAACCTCAGACCCCTGTTTAAGTAAACATCACTGAGGTTACTGACAGCCCTAATGACTGCTTAGTTGCAGTGCATTTGGTCTACAGTTCTTTCTGAAAGAAGACACAAGCTAGAAAAATATTTTAAGATATTGCACTAACAGACCAGGGAGTCAGATCTACCTATCAAGCAAATAAAGACCTTCTGCAAAGTCCCCTTTTCTTTAGAGAGTTTGATCTCATTTGGCGTCAGATTCAGCAATGCTTACTCATGCTGAATAGTCCTGACTGCCATAAACAGCCACACTAGGATTGCTGTTTATTCTGGGCTTCCATGAAACTACTTATATGAGTAAAGACTACTCAATAATTAGAGTTTTCTGATGAGTACAGGAACAGAGGGGGATTTACAGATACGAACTGTCATCAGTTTTGTTTGAATTCTGGACATAGTGCACAGGTCTCTACAATGAAAGACAGTTTTTCCCTGAGAAAAACTGCTCATTACCCTAGAGACCAAACAAATACACACACACAAAAGAGCTGGTATAACCCCCTCCCTAAACAGCAACAGCCACACAATGGTCAGGAGTATTGATCCCAGGAACAACGTTCTGCTCACTTCAGTAGGGAAAAAGGAGAGAGAGATGCAGATTAGCATCCTTTATAAAAGTATCACATCCATGCTAAATTCCTTCACATGGGACCTACAATGATGGGCACATTCAAAATTCTTAAGACAAAAATAAGTTTCCTATTTTTCCTAAATTGAGGGAAACCGTGTTTGTGGCTGCTTTTAACAAGACTGTAAGCATGAATGAATACAGCTTTATTCAGTTAAGAATTTAGCTAAGCTGGAACAACTGTTCAGAAAGCACTTTTCAATGACAGGGAAGAATTCGTCAGTTTGAGGAATGTTCTTGGAACTAGGCCCATTTTCTCACTTCACTGTTTTAAAGCCAACTTCTGAGGTAAAATTCACATATACAATATGGTCTGAAGTGAAGACCAGCCATCCCCTGTCCCTCCCAGCTAGCCCAAGAATATCCCACATTAAACAAATGACTGTCAGTTCTTTAGAGGTGTAGCAAGTAATTATTTTTACTATGCAATATTTACAAGTGTAATAATAAAGCCAACAACAATATAAATAAGAAATGTATTCATGAAACAAAGAAACAACTAGTTTCTGAAAAGGAACATAAAGGAAGTTAATAGGTGAAGAAGAGTATAATACACTAGAGGACCTACTCTGAGACAGGACAGAGTGAGATTGGAAGAGAAACAGAGATGGGCAATGCTTTAATTGCCTGCTTCACATCAGAAATCAAATGGTTGCTGTACTGCTTTGAATCCAAACAAAGAAATTACTTGTGGTACCTCAGAGACTAACAAATGTATTTAGGCATAAGTTTTTATGGGCTAAAACTCACTTCATCAGATGCATGGAGTGGAAAATACAGTAGGGAGGTATAAATATACAGCACATGAAAAGATGGGAGTTGCCTTACTAAGTGGGGGGGTCAATGCTAACGAATCAGTGTTAATTCAACTAACTAATTTGTTAGTCTCCAAGGTGCCACAAGGAATCCTTGTTGTTTTTGCTGATACAGACTAACACAGGTGCCACTCTGAAAGGAAATTACTGACTTTACTAGACAAAACTAAACACCCCAACACATTCCACATCCATTGGCACATCACCAGTCCCTTACTGCTGAAATGTTATCAAACTTGACATATACCCAATATCCCATTGCCATTAAACCGGTATGTGTGGGAGGATACAGAGGCAAAACTTGGCCTCAGAATGGCCCTTTGACACTAGCTTGACCCATACATGGCCATCCAGCCCCAAAGAAAAGCCTGAGAGGGAAGGGGAAAGAATCACCAACTAGGGCCACAAAACACCATCTGTTCTTTTTTTTTTTTAATTGCACTTTTTATTAACAGTTTGTTTTATCTGCATTTGTTAAATGAACTGAGACGAAACTGAGAGCAGCCCCATGTATGCTGCTCTTGGGCCTGCTGACGAATGGCAGAAGGTGGGGAACATGATGATGTTCATTTCTGTTGTCACTTAGAGTGAGATCCAGTCAGGTTACAAACACTTCTTTATGGGCGCTGAGGACATCAGCACCTCCTAAACTTGAGCACTAAGCAGAGTCTGTCTTTTACAAGGACACCAGGTGCGTAAACAGACTGTGACCTCTAATCACACATCTGTGGATGCAAACTAGCATTTTGAAAATGTAGCCCTATATATCACTTCATGACTGTGCTCGTTTCACACAGAGAACTGCCACTAGGAATTACTCAAGCAGCACAAATGCAGAGTAGAAAGCAGCAGAGATCTACACCACCGATAAGGGAGTTGGCATGCACATTGGAAAGGAGAAACTTACCTTATTGTTTCCTTGATGTTAGTTGAGTGTTTGTTTCTAAGGATGCTGTTGCTTAATTACATCAGCACTTACATGGCTCTAATTTGGCTGTGGATTTAACCCTTCTCCAGGCACAGTGAATGAGTTACACATGCATTTTGAAAATCAAAACAGGAGACTCCTACTTTTACTTCAGGATCCAATGCTATTTTGGTTAAATGTTTTTTTCTTTTCTCCAAATACCATAGTGGACCAATTTCATTACAATTATTATTCTAATCTTTGTATTAGCAATGGTAAGTATGTTCTAATCGGTTTTATTCAGGCTCTCATAACACACCCATCATCCAGGTATCTGAACCCCTAAGAGAAAACAGAGTCTTGAGTCTGAACCCCTATGACCACTTGGCCATCCTAACACTGGAAAAGGGTTGGCAGTGTCCAGGAGAGTCAGTGTAATGCTGTGATTCAGATAAAGAAAAGGCCTCTGTCTCGAAGGGTTTACAAATGTCTCTGAAACCCACACAAAGTGAATTAATGACTCAAAGGAAAATGCTGGTTTCCCCTTCTCTTGCCTTCCCAGTATATCTTATCTACTCTTTCTCACTCTCTCTCTTTATATGGTGAACTATTCATGGTAAATGATGTTTTACAGGGGTGAGTACATTGTCAGTACTTTAAAAATGTATTAACAATCATTACTAATTAATCTAATAGACAACTCATTTGCAAGCAATGTGGAGAAGGTTTCTTTGTTATATCCTAAAATGAGAGTGTTGAAATTTGGCATGTATCTTGTTAGTCGCACAATTTGTATTGAGAGATTTTAGTAAAATATTAATTGCTACTTAATTATTTAGATTTGCTACCTTATAATCTATTATGCTCCTATTTCATTGGAGAAAGGATCGGGTTTATATGCCTTTCTGAGTAAGTTTTAAGATAGGACTCAAAGGAGAATAGGATGGAGGTATGGCATACTCTGTCAGGGCTTAAATGATGTGGAATGCAAGGAAGTGACATGCAAGTAAGAGTGAAAGGAGGACACAGAAGGGAGAGAGAATGGGGTTAGTCATGCAAATTGGGCAGAGTGAAAGGGAGAAAGGGAAAACATGAGAGCTGAAGAATGCATAGGAACTAAGTTTTGCACGGCTTTGGAGGCAAAGACAAGAGGCCAGCTTCTGGTCAGGTGTAAATCCACCGAATGGAGCTACATCCATTTACATCAGCTCAGAATCTGGCCCAAAGAATTTACATTTTATGTGGATGGTGAAGTCACAGTAGGGAAGGAATTTGAGGAGTTTGTCCCTAGTTCTCTGTTAGAACTGTCTGACATGTGAACCATGTAAAATCTGTTGAGTTTAAGGCCTGGGGAAGGATCAAGATATAGTTCAGACCTTAGTTGTTGCTATTGTTTAGCTGGGGACAGTTTTCTGCATCATTGGGTTTACAGTGTAGCAGTGTATAAATGTAGAGACATAAAGGTTACCTTTGCAACAGTGACATATTGCAGTATCCTTTCCAACAGAGAGGGTGAGATGCCTCTTGTTGTTTGTTGGGGACTTTTAAGGAAAGTTTTGACTTTACAGAAAAAAAATAAATCTATGGAAAAATCCTAAAAACTACAACAAACATGGGTTTCAATTGCTGGGAATTCTCTAGTCCCCTGGCAGTTATTAATGTTAACCAACATGTGTGCCAATGGGAACAAAGTGGACAATTATATAGAGGAAATTTGGCATGTAGCAAAATAAAATGTCAACAGCCCTGTGTACCTTTTTTCCCATTAACATGAGCTACAAGAGCATTTCTAGAAGGAGAGAGACAATGTCCAAATGTTATCCAACAGATTAAAATCCTGCTATAACTATATTCTCCTCCCCCCCCCCAAAAAAAAACAAGAAAAATTTAATATATTAAGTTTGTGTTCAAGGTGCTGAATTGCATAAGCCACCAATGAACTTTGTAAAAAAACAAACACAAAAAAATCCACGCAAGGAAATGAGCAATTACATCATTCAATAGTCTAACACTCTACTCATCAGTTCCCCTTCTCAATCTCAGCTACCTGCCTTCTACCCCCTTAGGTCCACCTGCATTCTGAACAAGGAGTGCCCCCCCCCCCCACTCCTGAGGCATGTTTAGCAGCAAGTCTCCCCCTGTTATGGTGGGAGTGAACAGGGATAGGGAGATTTACAGCTGAAGGGTTCTCAGGAAAAGAGTTTCCAGCTCCACTCCTAAGGTAGCCTCTCCTTCCTGTTTCCCTCGTGGGGAATTCTGGCCTAACACATGCCATCTGAGCAGGTCTGCCACTTGGGAACTACAACTGTAAAAGGTAAAAACCTCCCAGGGTGCTAGTGGGAATGTAGATGATGTTCTGTTGTGGGAAGCCCAGGCTGTATGTGCTGAGGCAGCAATGTACAGAGACTGGGCTCCTCCCTTGCTCTGCTGGTCTCCCATCCAACCTCCCCTCCAAACCCGGTTATTCCTCTGTACTCTCAAGACCCTCATTTTCCCCAGACAGCTCCATCTCTCCTTAATGCCTCTCCAAGTTCCCCACTTCATAACTCCTTCTGACCAGCCTGCCTCTCTGGCTCACCAGGGTCTCTGAGGTGAGTAGATCTAGTGAGGCAGGAAGGAAGGTTGAAGCAAAGTAGCTGCTGGAGCCTGACAGCTCTGTCAGCTAATCTTAGCAGATCTCATTCCAGTTACAGCTAGTAAGGGGAAATAACACTTTAAGTGCACTATGGCTGCTTTAAGCCATTCCAGTGATGCAAGAGAACTGTAAACCCAGGTTACGTGGCCAGTACAGCCAGGTTGATGGCTGCTTTGTGTTGCCAGAATGGCCCAAAGCAATGGAAGGGAGGAGTTCGGAGGACTCTGGATATTTAGTAGAGGTACTCAAAGAAATATGGCAAAAAAACTTCACATTGAATATTTTAAAATATTCCCTCTACAAAAAGTGAGTTAATATTCACTTTAAAAATTATAATGCCAACTCAATTGTCCTCTGAAGAGTTGTTATGCCAAATGTGAAGACAAAATCCAATCATTCAAGTATGAAACAAAGGAATTTTGTTCCTGTTTGAGGAGTAAATTTCAATGTACCCCTGACTATGGAATCATTGCTGAAGCCTCCATAATTAAAACTAAATCATTAAATACAAAAGGGCAAATATATAGTAATGCTAATTTTTGGCATGCAGAGTTTTCTAGCATAATAAATCAATTGTTTCAGGCTCACAACTATAACCAAATGGGACCATTTTAAATCTAAGAGAACATTAGACTGATCTGTTGTACTGGGAGGAGATGGCAGGAGGAAAGAGTGTGGGTGATCTGCCAGACTTGGCAAGGTTCACTTAAAAATGTTCCATACACACCAAACCTATCAGGGCCGGCTCTAAGTGTTTTGCCACCCCAAGCAAAAAAAGGCAGCCAAAATGTGCAGCCCCAAGATTGGCCGGAATGCCGCCCCTTAAAATGTGCCGCCCCCAGCATGTGCTTCCTCGGCTGGTACATGGAGCTGGCCCTGAAGCCTATTAGAAACTAAGGGGGTTTGTGCACATACTTCCTATTCACTCAGTACACACAACAGCAACATTTTATAAATCTTTAAATCTGAGCAGACAAATAATCTGATTATATTTATGAAAATAACAGTGGCATTAATGTGAGAGATTAAGAGATGCTGACTATTTATTTCAGACCATTGGATTGTCATCTAAAGCAATGGGTAAGTAGTTCAGCTCACTAAGCCTCTGACTTGTTTCAGGCTCGCTGACCATCCCAAATCAATTGCTTCTGTGTCTGGGATGGGCTAGGGGATTACCGACAAAGCAGCCAACCCAGCTGAAGTTCATTCAGGGGGTTCTGGACACAGTGAACCGAAAGGGACTGAAGCAGCAGGCCTTGATCACTAGGACGACTACTGAATAGACAATCCCAGACACTTGTTAAAAAATTAAACACCGCAATATTCTCTCTTTTTTTCCTTTTTGCCACAAGAAAAGTGGCAGGTCTAGTGGGATCTCCCATCCTCACCCATACAAAAGGCCTGTGGCATGGTGAGAATGCTCCCAGTGAAGGTACTTCTCTCTGAGTAGCTTAGCTACAGCAAAGGGAGCTGGGTTGAAATACGTTTCTGAATGACAAAATGACTGTGAGTTATGTTCCCTCCTAGAAGCACTAAGCACCCTGACGCTACAGTCTTGCCCTTGGGAAGTTAGTTTTTGATTTCAGGACTTGGTATTGGATACTTGCATTCATATTTTCCCAGTAAGAAGCCAGCCCATGATGCACTTCTGAAAACCAAAAGATACAGGCAAGCAGTGCAGGTATTAAACTGAATCAGATTGCATTTTCCTGGGTTTCCAAGAAGCACTTTATCCCCATTAGTGCTGCGTTTGGGAGCTCACAATGGAGAGTTAGAAAATACAACTTTTTTAAAGGATTTAATAAAATATTTATGGACTTGTTTCAGGATGACAATAAAATGTATTGCCCTTTAGATTGCAGTTGATCTCCATTGCCCAATTCTTTGGTTCTATTAGGAATTTTCTCTATCATCAAGAGATGGGCTGGATGATCTGATGGGTCTTTTAAATGTGCCTGGTAAAATTCATCAGAGAATCTAAGTGTAGCAAGGAGTGTTTGTTGCACTAACTTAGACTCGCACTTACATTGGTTGCTATAATTTACATTCCCATCTCTTTCCAGATCACCTCTGATTTGCCCCACTGAGTTCAAAGAAATCTAAGGGCTTCTCTAGATTAACAGCATGCAATGGTGCAGCTGCAAGTGCCAGCAAGGGAGCTTTTCCCATCGGTGGAGATACTCTACCTCTCCGAGAGGCGGCAGCTATGTCGATGGGAGAAACCCTGCCATAGATATAGAGCTGTCTACACTAGGGGTTAGGTTGGTATAAATATGTCGCTCAGGGGCATGGATTTGATATACATAGATTTAAAGGAGTCTGAGATGTAAGGGAGACTCATGTATCTGATCTGTCCCTAAAATTCCATGTTTCTGCTATAAACTTAGCTACAATATAATCATGGGTACAGAGGGCAAGGACAGGGAGAATAGACCAGCAAGAGGGGCTGGCATCAAAAGCAATCTTGCATTCTTGTAGGACTAATCCTTATTCCCTACCTCAGGGAGCTCTTGGTGGGAACTGATGTTTAATGTAAGACACTATTGCCCTGTGGGTTGAAAGAGTGGCCAATACTAAGCTCCTATTATTGTATTCCATTAGCAACCAGTTCATTCCATGGTTTCAATGCATCCCCTGGACAGTCTCTTCAGATAGGTGCCCACCCAGAGAATAAAGCAGCCTTCTCCAGCAGAGCCCTGGAGAGAAAGGACTTCTGTGGGTTCAGCTCAAAGGTACAGGTGGCTACAAATTGCACACCCTGCACCCACAATGGTGAATCAAACCCATGTCCTTTCTGGGGCTTCAGATGCCACGATTTCAGAAGTATTTATAATAGTAAGGCATTTTTAAAATATATCCAAATTGAACTACATTTGCTTGCAAAAAAGCACAAGTTGTATACATTTATGTTCACCAATAAGATTACCAAAAAAATCAAATGACTTCTTTAGAATGGTACACTTACAGCTGACCATGTAAGATAACGGCAATAGAAAGGAAATCTCCTCAAGACTTCTGTGGAGGGGGTGGTCAGACAGGTTGAAGAGAATGATAAAGTAAATTGCACCATCTGCTGGACATTTCTTCAGCTGGGATATAGAAACTCATCATATCCAGAAATATACTCAGCCCTCTTCTCTGTACCCAGAAGTCAGCACTGTGCTGAAATGCAGTATTTGTGATCTAAGGCAATCTGAGGGGAAAACTGTCCCCTTGGCTTTGGGATTCATGTAGTTAGCACTGCCACAGGGAGACAAACCTGGAGTTCACCCAAGCAGTCATGCACGGGTGTTATTCCTCTCAAGACAGTCTGATATAGCCTGGTGTAGGTGAGGATAGGCAAATGGTACAACCTATACTCACTGGTAACATCTGGGTAAAGCAGGAACCTATAAGGCCCATCATCAGCGGGCCAATTAACCTTTCTGTTCTGCAGTTGTATTGTGTTGTATTCCATACCCCCACCCCTCATCCACCAGAGTGCTTCTCTAGCTCCTTCTTTAACATATTCATGGCTGTTACTCTTACTGCTGCCTTTAGATGTCTTTTTGACAACAGTTCTAAGCAAAACTTTGGTTATGAAACCTGAAACCATTCAAACCCTTCCTCGTGTTTTATAAACACTCAAAACTTTGCTCAACTTCTCCGAAAGTTTTGCTAGAGTTTGCAGACGCTGAGTAGAGATGAGCTCCAAACATAGACCTGATAAAGCTTTAAATGGCTTGACTCTCAGCTGCCCAAAAAACCCCTTCTTTTCCAGTACAGCCATCGAGTTAATCTGAAGTGCTCAATCGCACAGGTTTAAATAAGACAGAATGGAAACAGATTGTTATTTTCAACTTGTTTGGCTGTTACATCAGTTGCAGGTCGGGCTCCAGTACACAAACTTTTAAAACGGAAATGTAAATAGCCATAGCTCCTCTGACTCTGGAAAAAAATGCATCTCCCCTTTACCACAGATTAAATGCTTTCTTGTTCTGTCTGAAAAGAACTTCCTTTACTCAATAATGGGATGCCAGCTTGACATGAATAAGCTACTTAGACTCTGCCCTCCTTTCTTATATTGCCACATGCTTTTAGGAAGCAGAAACTATAGGAAACTTAACCAAGGAGGCAGAGATGACTGGTGCATGCCAATAAGAGGGGGGAGAGGGAATGGGGGGGGGGGCAGAATGAGTGCAGCTGGCTTCAGTAGTGCTACTGAAAATGGGCAGTCCATGTGAGCATGCTCAGTACAAGCCAAGCAGCAAATGGGGGACACATGACGCCCGCATGCCTCCCACCCCTTCCTGCATTGGCTCTGCAAGAAAGGAACAGCAGGGTCTCCTTTAACCAAGGATGGTAAGAGGAGCAGAAAATTCCATGAAATCCACCAAAGACATCACCATGTAGATTTAGTTTATCTGGAAAGTGCTTCAGCACTGTAGTGACAAGTGCTATAAAAAACATAGGCAGATTACAGAAACCCCCTCAACAATCTATAATTTTTCCCCCCATTTACTTTTCTTGTTCCAAGCCAAGATCATTTTTCTTGTCCTATTACGGAGTATTAAAGTAGTTTGTATCTTGTTACGGGAAAATAAACTCATCTTTCAAAAAATTCCAACTTTAATGCTGGCTGTGAAATCCTACAGTGGTGACTTAACTGCAAGTGACAATCCTGGACAAATGCGTTTGTCAATGAATGTTGGCAAACCTGCTTCATCTCTCAGGACCCAAAGTACTTTAAGATGGCTGACTTATCTGCACAGTGAATTTTTTATTTTAGTTTTCTCATTCTTTTACCTGAGAATCTCTCAAATCCTTTATTTTCCCTGTCCCAATGTCTCTGCTTGTGGTTATTCACTAAAGCTCCGGACTAAAATGCCATACTGTTAAGTGAACATACAGACTGCAGCAAGGGTGTTAGAGCCATCCCACGGCCAAAACCCCATCAAGTGTTCATCCAGCATCTGCAGTCTGCAAAATGCAAGCTTTGCATTTGGAATTAGATCTAGAAATGGCTCTAAAGAAAACCTTCCAAATAGGCACAGATGTACTGGTGACATAGAGCCTGAAACAGCAGCTCCAAGGGAGGCATGAATGTTCCCATTTTATATTAATGAGTGTTAACTCTAATGACCAGTGGTGATATTTCAAAGCAATCTGATAGCTTTCTTTCTAGATGGAGCTACTGTAAGGTGAGATGTGTAACTGGTTGGAAAATCGTTCCTAGAGAGTGGTTATTCACAGTCATGCTGGAATGGCATAATGAGTGGAATCCTGCAGGGATCAGTTCTGGGTCCAGTTCTAAATCAATGATTTAGAAAATAGCACATAGAGAGTACACTTATAAAGTTTGCAGATGATACGAAGCTGGGAGGGGTTGCAAGTGCTTTGGAAGATAGTATTATAATTCAAAATGATCTGGACAAACTGGAAAAATGGTCTGAAGTAAATAGGATGAAATTCAAAAAGGACAAATGCAAAGTACTCCACTTAGGAAGGAACCATCATTTGCACACATAGAAAATGGGAAATGACTGCCTAAGAAGGAGAACAGCAGAAAGGAATCTGGGGATCATAGTGGACCACAAGCTAAACATCAGTCAATAGTGTAACACTGTTGGGGGAAAAAAAAAAACCAAACATCCCTCTGGGATGTATTAGCCAGAGTGTTGTAAGCAAAACACAAGAAGTAATTCTTCCACTCTACTCCATGCTGATTAGGTTTCAACAGGAATAGTGTCCAGTTTGGGGCACCACATTTCAGGAAAGATGAGGACAAATTGGAGAAAGTCCAGAGGAGAGCAACAAAACTTAAAGGTCTAGAAAACATGACCTATGAGCGAAGATTGAAAAATTTGTTTTTGTTTACTCTGGAAAGGAGAAGACAGAGGGGACATGATAACAGTTTTCAAGTATATAAAAGGTTGTTACAAGGGGGAGGGAGAAATAGTGTTCTTAATCTCTGAGGTTAAAACAAGAAGCAATGGGCTTAAATTGCAGCAAGGGAGGCTTAGGTTGGACACTAGGAAAAGCTTCCTATCAGGGTGGTTAAACACTGGAATAAATTGCCTAGGGAGGTTGTGTAATCTCCCTCAATGGAGATTTTTAAGAGCAGGTTAGACAACCACCTGTCAGGGATAGTCTAGATAATACTTAGTCCTGCCACGAGTGTAGGGGATTGGACGAGGTGACCTCACAAGTTCCCTTCCAGTCTTATGATTCCATGTGCACTGCCTAGGTTCCGGAGACATTGGGGGACAGAGAACTAAAAGGGGATATACTTTAGTTTAGGAACACTGGGGGAGTGTGTGTGACCTACTATGCTTGCCAGTATAGCCTTTAGTAATTAAAAGCCATTGTTAATATTGCTAATCATTTTAATTGTTTAATATGTTTACAGATGGTCCATTTTTAATCAAATCCTTCCTAAAGTTCATAGTTATTTTAATTTATTTACTTGCAAGAGTCTGCCAAAGCAACAGTTTGGGCTTATCATCAAAGCACTCTGCTGGGAAACTGGACAATTGGGCTCCAGTCATGCCAAGGACTTCATCTCCTAAAATCAGTGTATTAGGTGTATAGTGTCCTTAATGAGGAAAGACACTATTGTGTGTCTGAGAGAACAGAAAGAGTCACCGGATTCTCAGCATGTGGCATGATGTGCTGGACAGGAAATTTAAGTTTAAGGATGATGGGAAATGCACTGAACTGTAGATAAAATTCTACTGGATCTAAAGACATTTTTAATTACCCAGAAGATATTGGAGAATCAACTCTGGGAAAGATTTGCATTATTCTTTATAAGTGTCATGACCCTTTGAGTACCTGTGTGAGATTACCCTGCCTGAATGCACAGGTAGATCAAAAGGGGGGGTTGTTAAAGTACTACCGAAAGGTAAAACAATGTCACAGCTAAGACAGTCTCATCTACCCAGCTTCAAGGTAGCTGAGAAAACAATGGGACTATTACTGGGAGAAGGCACTTTCAAGCACCTGCAAAGCGAACAGGTTTTGGTTTGTACAGGCTGGTACCCTTAAACATCCAAGAGACCCTGATGACTTAAAAAGATGCCCCTTGAAGAGAGAGAGGGGAATAGTCATGTAAGCTGGAAGTTGACAGTGGGATGCTGAGTCAGCATGAAGCAAGGCTGATACAAAGACTGACTGAGAGTCTGGTTCTGCATCAAGCAAGCTGTAACTTGGTGGCCAGGGAGAACAGGGGACACTGTGGGTGTGTCTATACCCAGGCTGGTCCAAGTCAGCTGACGTGGGCTCATGAGGCTCAGGCTAAGGGGCTGTTTAACTGTGATGTAAAGTAGCCCAGAGCCCTGGGACCATAGGAGGCCCTCAGAGCTCAGACTCCATCCCGAGCCTGGACGGCTACACTCCAAGATTAAGTAATGTCCACATAGGGGCTTCAGGGGAGTGTGAAGCTTAAGACAGACAGTATGCATACAGGTCTGTTGTTTTAAAATCTTTTTCTCTCAGTTTTATTTAGGCAAAATAAATCATACTTGGTACTGGAGAAACTGCTCCTGTGTCATTGCATACTATTGCTGACCACAGGTTCCCGAAGGAGAACTCTGGCAGGGTCCAAGTCCACGCAGACCTGCTAGGTAACACAGTTGGCAAGCAGAGAGGTATGACCCAGTTGAAGAGTGGTTGAACTGTGGGATCCCACCCAAAGAGAAGGGGAGGCAAGGTTTCACTCAAGGGACAGTTGAGGTGAAAAGATTTATTATCCTGTTATCATGCAAAACCTGATGAATGTTGTGGAATTTTGGTTTTAGTTTAAGAGCACTGAAGACAAGCTAATCGAAAATCATCTCTGGGTGGTAAAGACTCTTCCCCCCCCCCCCCCCCCCAAGTCACGGGCCTGTTAAGGGGAGAAAAGGTAATAAACCAACTGACTTTTTTTTAAATGTATTTCCATACTTCTGTTATTTAGTATTCAATGTGACCTAGTTTTGATGGAGAGTGCCTACAGATTACCAGGAGGTAAGAATAAAAATAACTCGGATATGGGACATGCTGTTATCAGAGACTCACGGACACTAAGGACAAGGACAGACTCTTGCTGGCAGATCAAGCAAAAGGAAACAAAACAAAAAGGTAAATGAATCCAATCTCGCTACCCTGCCAGAGACTGCTGTGCACAAAGTAATTTCCCTCTCTTCCCTTAGTAGAAAGAGTTTCTCATTCTATTAGAAACACCTGATTGTTTCCAGCTAAACTACAGATTAAAGAATGTGATAATGCCTATGATTTTTGTGGAGAATGGTCTGGGGATGACAAATCAGTTCAGAAATTCCTGGCGCAGACTAATTAACCATCATGTCCAAATGTTTCATATCCCAGAGATAGATGAGGATAACAAATAAAAAAAGACCTCTGTCTCACTTGCTGAGGTTATTTTTAAAATCTATTGTAGTTATATTTTTAGAGGAACCAGCACAATCTCTTCACAACATACTGAATGTCTGTGTTCTCTAGCTGCCTTTTTTAGGGTTTTAAATGACCCAGTGAAAACTATCCTCCCTGTTGAACATTTCTGAAGCTGAGAGAGTTGATTTGGGCTCATTTTCTTGTGCCAGTGTTTAAAATTCTCAGTTTTCAAATGGTGTTGTTGATGCAATTGACAGGCAATGATTTTGTCACTATAATTAACACTTGGTTTGTTATAACATTTGGAAGACTGCCTTTCCTGTGGGAACACAAGGGGCAGAAAGGAATACCAGAAGCCCTGTGCAGACCACAAACGGAAGTACTGTGTTCCTTGTATAGAGTCAGAGTGTTTAAGGCCAGAAGAGACTGCTAGATCAGCTAGTTTGACCTCCTGTCCGTCATAGTTGCCAACATCTGCACACTATACCCAACAATCAAAATGAGAACAAAGTATCATACCCCCAGGAGACTAGATTGTGTGTCACGGGAAGAGACTAAGAGGGACCAAGATGCACCAGTGCTCAAGGCCTCTGCAATGGCAGGGAAATGATTGAGATACCCAGATACGTCTGGCAAAGGACCGCACCCACATGTTGCAGAGGTACTATGCAACCAGAGAGGCATGACTTGGCCTAGAGAGTATGGCTAAGGTCCAGCCTTCTATTCCCTCACCCTTACATCAGCTGAAGGTCAACAGCATGGGAGTGCACGATGAACCACAAACCTCAAAAAGGAGCCAACGGAGTTGTTGTATGTTTACAACAGTGACTGAAATTGAAGTCTGACCCTTGGCACTCTAGATTAGTTACCAGACAGAACTTCCTTTGGGACTGTACCAGTGTGGCGACTCACCCCAGCTGGCGCCTCCTGCTGGTCGTCCAGGGAATCAGCTCACCAGCCTCTAGAGCGCCCTCTGCAGGCTGATGTCCCACTCAGTGCTGGCTCCGTATCCCTCCCGGACCCGGGTCCCTTTTCCACTGGCGTGCTGCACCCCTGCAGTACCACCCCAAATCTCAGGGTTTCCCTCCTTGGGGAACCCCCACCCTCTATCCCCACCTTGCCTCAGTCTAGGCAACTGCCAGTCACCATTTGCCCCCATTCACTAGGGCAGACTGCAGTCTAAATTGCCACTCATCACCGGCAAGGGGGTTTGGACCTGCTGCCTCTGCCTACCCTTGGGGCTGCCCCCTGCACCCTCAGTACCTATTTGGCCATAGACTAGGCTAGGCAGCCTGGGAGGTTTCCAGGTCAGAGCTCCACAACCCTGCTACCCTTCCTCCAGCCCTACCCTACTCCTGGTACCCTGCTTGGCTCCAGGTCCTCCCTCTCCAAAGGCTAGAGAGGGACTGCTTGCCTCCAGCCCACTGCCCTCTTATAAGGGCCAGCTGGGCCCTAATTACATTGGTCACAGCTGTGGTCAGTTACCCACTCAGCTGACCCAACTGTCCTTTATCTCTTTCCCTGCTTCTCCCAGGGCTGTTTAAGCCCTTTTGAGCAGGAACGGGTGGTCATCCCACTACAGGGACCCAGTACTGCTCCCACTGACATCAATAGGGACTTCTCATTGACATCAGTGGAAACAGCATCAGCCCCACTGTGAATCCATGCAGTTGCTTGGCAGTTCCATTCACATCAATGAGAATTATCTGGAAAGATTTTAGGGAGGTGATCTTAGCCCTGGTCTACACTGAGGGGGTGGGGGTGGAAATTGACCTAAGATACGCAACTTCAGCTACGGAAATAGCATAGCTGAAGTCGATGTATTTAGGTCAACTTACCCCAGTGTCTTCATGGCACTGAGTCGACTGCTGCTGCTCCCCCATCGACTCTGCCTGCGCCTCTTGCAGTGGTGGAGTACTGGAATGAATGGGAGCTCAGGGATTGATTTATTGCATCTGGACTAGACATGATAAATCGACCGCCAAAAGATCGATCGCTACCCGCCAATCCGGCGGGTAGTGTAGACCTGCCCTTAGACATTTAAGGCCTTAATGTAAGCAAGTGCAGCTCCACTGATTCAGAGTTGCACTCACTCATGCAGGAGTTGCATTTGGCCCTTCAACTTTAAACAGCATGCTGGGGCTCTTTCACATGCAGAAGGAACTCTGGAGGCTGGCTTCCCTCCAGGACACTTCCTTGTTGATCACACTTCATACACCATTCTGAGTGAACAAAAACAGAGATTCAATATTGTCTTACAACAGAGGGTTTGTTTGATTGGTGGCGACAATGGTTCCAATATAAAGAAGGCATTGACAGATGGGAGCTTGTTGTGCACATACATTGCTCTGCCTACTCCTTGAACTTGATTATATTGTTCCCTCATTGAGGAAGATAAAAGAAACTGCATGCTAACTTTAGTTATTGCAGCAAAGTACGGCAGACTCATACAAAATGTAGAAGCAACATCTTTCTGTACACATCCACAGAGCTGTCTTGAAGTGAAACTACCTGTTACATATCAAAGGTTATTAGTATTTTATATACAGTTAGTTTGTAAAGCAGCACTTGCTACTTCTTTAATCATGGGACTATCTTTCTTCCTTTCAGGAGTATTTTAACAAATACATTTTTTAAAAAACCAATCACCTTTTGACTCCATTCATTCTCTTTCCTCCAGCCCTTCCTCAGTTGGGCCCACTCAGTAGTTGAACCTGGAATCGCCTAATTTCTCTCAGATGGGGCCCATTCTGTAATCAGGGCTGGCTTTGTCAGGGGCTATTATTCTCTCAGAGCTCTGAGTGTTCACTTTCTCTGAGTATTGATCTCTCTCTCCCCACATATATTTATTACAGTCACTGTGTTTTCTCTGTCATGGAAAATTTCTATTTGTTCAGTCTTTGGGCCCAATTCTGAGAAGTGCTGAGCACCTACTAGTTCAGTGGTTGTTCAGGGTGCTCAGTATCTTGCAGGAAGCTGTTAGTGCCTCTTAGGGTTAAGCCCTTTCTTTGATGTTTTTCCTTGACCTGAAATAAAAACAAATCTAGACTGAAGAGTATGTTTCACTCTGAGTACAAGCATGAAAAACATCCTTCCTGTGACTTGGAATCACCTTTGCCATAGCCTTTGGAGGTTCTTCACCTTCTGTAAGATTTTGTGTTTCGGTAACAACTGTAGCACCTCTGTCTTGTCTATTTATGTCCTTCTGCTTGTACATTGGTCTGTGTTGTGATCCTGTGTGTTATATCAGTTCACTTACATTTTCTCATTCATTATACAAAGAAGTATCTGACAGATGTTCAAGGAGCAGATTTATATCACACGGATTTATACATGGAGAGAATTGATGCATTCTGACTTGCATATTTAGTATATGTTTTTGAAAGACATAAAATTTCAACATAGAAGATAGTTTAACATTTTATTGTTTTGCAAATGTCAGTTGCCTACATGCTGCAATTATCTGTGCATAAGATCATCACCAGCATGAATACACAGTCAAGTAATTGAAAACAATCACCCCACTAGATAAGAAATTATTTTTTGTGAAAGAAGTTGTCTGAAGGGTTGCCACATTTTCAGTTCAGACAAACATAGGCCAAGATGAGCTTGTCTTTTAGCCAAAAAGCTTCCCTTGGTTGGAAAGCCCCTCAAGGCAGATTAGGAGGAAAGGAGTTTATTTGATGGCCCTTACTGGTTATCTAGCACAGTTTTGGTCTAACAGGGGGATGAAGCTGTCCATAAAAGGAAAAATACAGGCAAGCTTCACACAGACCAAGAGAGGAAAAGGAGGAGAAATGATGTTAGAAATATGCCATGAATTTCGTTGTGGTGCCATAATTGTTAGATGAACAGTAGGAGTAAGGGAAACATAGGAAATAATTATTTAGACCTAGCTGGAAGATCTGTTATTTTCTAAAAGGTATTTATGGACTGGACAGCCCAACAGTGTTTGGCATTTTATAAAACCTCTAGCTTTGTGAAACTCTTTTTATGATGTTGGCAGGACAATAAACATAACAGTGTCTAGTAGAATGGAGAAAACCTCCTCCCCAAAACAAAAATGGTGGAACTGTAAACTGGGTGCCTTGTATAAAATATATAGAGATGAACGTGAAGAAAAAAAGACACTAAAAATTGTGAAAAGAAACCATCACAGAAAAAATATGCATCTCACTGTCTGTGTTTTTTGACAGATTGGATATGAATTTGTTCCATGGTCAAGAATTGAAAACAGATCCAAAAGTCAGTAGGTGTGCTTCTTCCTGGTTGTTATAAAGTACCCAAAATCTCATGAGTGGGTCTAAAAATGGGATTTTTTTTTTCCCATGAAAAGAGTTGGTGCCACCCTGGTCTTCCTGACTTTCTTGGTTTCCTATAGATACCAACAGACTTGGCAACAATAGTTTATCTGGATGATCTACATCTGCTTTTCCTATCCTATGCTTTTCCCAGGTTATTGATGGGGAGTTTACATAAAGCCTCTGAAGATAGTATGTAAAAGTGAAAAGTTAAAATGGCCTGCTTGAAGAGAGGTTACATCAAGTTGTACATTTTATAATACATATTCAACTTTCTTTCTTAGCCCAAAGAAAAGAAATAATGTTTCTAGGATTTTTGTGTTTCTAGTTCAGCCTATTGTTAAATCCATTCAAAATACTGACATATCCTCCCGTTCGATAATGGTACTTCCATTTATTTTGAGTTTTTCCATAAAGTAAGCACTGCCAATCAAAGACCACATGAGCATGGAGGCAATAATCTATTCATCCCATTGGTTTGCAGAAGATACCATTTCTAAATCAAAGTGTGTTAGATCATTGGGCAGGAATAGTTACTGGAAATGATTTAAGAGTGGAATGTTGGAGGTTTATAATCACTCAGTCATGCTTAAATAAATTTGTTAGTCTCTAAGGTGCCACAAGTACTCCTGTTCTCTTTGCGGACACAGACTAACATGGCTGCTACTCTGAAATCAGTCATGAATATTTTTCTCTATTGATATAATCTGTGTGTGCTTTTAAGGCATAAATCTGCTAATATATTTGATTTCTAATATATAATCAAATTATTTGTAGTCAGCTCGCAACCAAAATTAAATGTGGAGTTTTCGTGGTAATTTTTTGAGCCCCTATGAGTGTTCCTCATCTGACAGCCAACAGAGCGTGCTCTTAAATTATGCACAGACACAAAGAAGGAAAGAAGCAAAACAGAACCTTATGAGCTTCTGCTTCATTAGAAAGGAGAGACATTAATGATTGTTAGCCAAAAAGTTGAGTACACTGATTAACTTTTAATCATCTTCAAAAATTACAATGACATCCAGGGTCCAATTTTTAAAATGTAGGTTCTAAGCCATACCCACAGGTTTCTTCGTTAATCTGCAACAGCAGAATATCATGCATTGTTTTTTTGCACTGTATTTTTATTATAACTAACCTAGTAACTTTTCATTCTCAGTGTCCCTTAACAAACAGGAGCATTCCATGCTGCTGAGTGTGACATTTTAAATCAGACCTGCTTGAGAGTAAAATGGCACAATGAAACACTTGTCAGCATTTAGAAGATATTTATCATAGTTTAGGCTCTGATGCGGAAAAGGCACTGAAGAATATGAATAATCAAGAATTTAAAGATACGCATGTGTTTAAGTGTTTTGCTGGATCCAGGTATTGATTGTGAAGTGTTGACTCTCACTGTTTACTTACATTAATGCCAATTTTGGGTTGTTTGAAACACCATGAAAATTGAAATAAATGTGTATGTTAAAAAAAAAAGTGCTTATAATGACAGTGCACCGGGCCTGGGGTACTAGTATAGTCTCAAGGAGCAATAAAAGGCATCACTCTGATACAATTAAAAAATAAACATACTGACAATTCATCTCCAGCTTTGTTTTCAGGTTGATCAATGCAGTCTATTTATTATTCATGAAGTAGGCCACACAGTTTTTCAGTGTAACAGAGCTTAGTAGACAGTTAATTTATTACTGCCATGAAGGCTTATTTATCAATAATGTGTCTGGTTATGAAGGTCATAGGGCAGAAATATTCTTGCAGAAGTTGTAATAAAGCTATTTTATTCCATGGATGTCTTTTTTTTTTTTTTAACTGTTATTAATTATTTGTTTTGTGATAGATGTCAGGCCCCACTGTGCTCAGAAGACAATGATTTTTCCTTGTAATATAGCATTTAAATATCTAATAATTAGATACTACATGGGACCCAGAACTTTTGTTCTGAGTTGAAATTCACTCTGAAATGCTCTTCCTTGATACAGTCTATTTTCTCCTTCCAGGTCTCAAAACACAGTTCTTCCCATAAAAGATGTGTCCATAAATTAACAACAATTAAAGTAATAAACGTGGAACTCACAAAAGGCGATAAATTTTGCAACTAGTTTTGTGTTCTTTAGTGCATCCCATCCTTTTTATATATATGTGATCTGTTTAGATAACTAGATCTTCAAAGCAGGCATTATTTTTCTTGTATTTGTCTGTAAAACATCTAGTATCATTTGGCACTCATAAATAATAATAATAAAAATAATACAAACTGTTGAAAATGCTAAACCTAAATCCAAAAGATGGAGATACCACTAAGTGTAGGAAGCACCACTCTACTTGCATGTAGGGCAAGTATTTGTTACTAGACCCAAAAAATAGCTTCAGAAAGCTTTGAGTTAGGTGACTCGTAACAGAGAGAGGACAGAGGGAGAGAAAGAAATTTAATAGGCCTGATTCTGATTTCATTTACACCAGAGTAACTCTAGATTTACAATGGTGTGGGTGAGTGCAAAATCTGGCCTAATACTTTTAATTCTCCATGTTTTTAATTATGGGGCAAATTCTGTCTTCATTTAATTTCCACCTTTGTGAGTCTGAGTTCATTGGAATTACACGGATTTAACCTAGAGCAAAATTTCCTGTGAGGTAGTTCACAGTGGTCATTGTTACAGAGTGAGACTCCCTTTGTGCTCTCAATGGACACTTTATGTTTGTTTTTTCTTTGTTTGATGGTTTCTTGAACCAATAATAAATATTATCCAGGCTGAAATAAATTGTTGGTATTTGTATGTGGAAATACAAAATAATCACCACTCATGGAGAATTTTGGGCTCAGTTTAGATATCCCTACTCAGAGAATAAGTGGAAGACTTTCTTGTGTAAAGCCCAGCAGGATCATGTAATAGCACCTCGGTAATTGACTTTGTGCTCTTTGTAACCATGTTTAGGGCCAGAGTTATCTGTCTCCCATGCCTACAAAATATCAGAATGTCATGACTGAATATACAATTGTCTTTAGATGTATTTCCCAAATAATAACTTCTACCCATTCCTATACCCATTAGACATTTTGAAATTATATCATTTTACTTGTCTGTCTATGTCTGTTTTATTGAATAACTTGCCATCTTGAATTCATTCTGTATTTAGGGGTTTTCATGGACTTTTGGAGATACTTAAGGTGAAACTCTGCACCTAGTTTTGGGGGGTCTGAGGACAGATCACACTTAAAACACTGCATTAGTGCAGCCGCACCGACACAACTGCACTGCTGTAGCACTTAAGCTCCTACGCTGATGGGTGAGCTTCTCCCTTGATTGTAGTAAATCCCCCTCTGCAAAAGACAGTAGCTATGTTGATGGGAGGCAGCTTTCTGCCAACTTAGTGCTCTCTGCACCAGAGGTTATGTTTTTATAAGGAGTGGAATTTTAGCACCCCTAAGAAACATAGTTGCACCACTATAAGTCTGTAATGTAGACTTGGCCTGAGTCTCCCCTCTGTAACACAGATGTAGAAGATCAGAGCAACAGAGTGGAGGCTTGGTCCAAAGGGATGGAACCTTGGCCCCACTAAAGTCAGTATCAAATTTCCCATTGATTTCAGTGGGGCCAGGATTTTAAGAAGGGCTGAGAAGTAGTTTTGAGAACTGCCACATTCTGAGAGATAAACATGTTTGAACCCTTTGAATATGTTCAGAAGCTCTCTTTCTCCCTCTCCAGTCTATGGATTATATCGGGGGGGGGGGGGGGGAGGACATCAGTAAACTTGCAAGAAAACCATCACTAAAACCAGTATAATTCATCTGAGGCCACATTATCCATAACTTAGCTGCTGAAAACAGAAAAAAACTTAGTCTGAAGAGATACACTGAGAAAATCTTAACATTGTATTCCATATTGACCTGTTATCCAGCACAAATTATTCTTTGAATGATTGTCAGCTTCCTACATAATACACAGTAGAGCCATTGCTTTGTATTTTGAAAATCACAAGAGACTTTTCTTTGGAGATCAGTTTTCATTATAGCATCATAAATGAAGCCTGCCACTTTTCTAAATGGGTAATTGTTGACAAGAGCCATTTAAACTGTCACACATTCTAATAAATAGCCATGCACTCGGCAGGCTCTTGAAAAAAGAAAAAACCCAACAACAAAGACAAGAAAGCTTTTAAGCCATGGAGGAAGGCGAGCTGTCTAACTGGGAATAGCTTGTTTCAAGGAACAGGCCTCTGCTCTAAATAAGAGTTATGCCAGCCCACAAACACCGTAGGACAATTATACACTGCAGTGAAAGAAAGATAAGTTCTAAGTGTGTATCAAGCTCACAAGGACAACCAGAACTCTGCTGATACAACTCTCCTAGATATAAAGCACATTCTACAAAACTGACTTACAAGAGTTCTTTGAACAGCTAGTACGACAGAAAATTTTCTATCCACTTTTATTGTCTGCTGCTGCCAAGGAGTGCATCAACTCGAAATAAAAATGTCACACAATATGTCCTTCAACATCAGATCACCAAACTGTTCTGTGATACTAGCAACACACACCCTTATTATTCACAGGGATCTTTGTTTCAGTGCTCTCAAACTGAAGAGGGTTTACTCACTCAACGGTGGCCTCATCTTATTGTTTAAAACTCAGGACATTTTTCCAAGTGAAGAATACAGAAACAGCTTTCATTTTCAGAACCAACATTACTTTACTGCACCATTGGGTGAAATCCAAGCATTTAGTCAGGCTTGTTTCCCTTGCTGCCTGGCTTAGCACATGTAATGAGAATTATGTCTTTCACATCCATGCCAACTTGAATACATTAGATGCAAGAATAACAGAGTCAGCACTATATCAAAAGAGACAGCACTGCAGAAAATAATCTAATGGATTCTTACCCAGGTGGCATTCAACTTCCGAATGTTAGGACTAATGAACCATAAAGAGCTAATCATAGACTAGATTCTTACAATCATAAAGCTTCTTTGGTTTCAACTGTCACCCAACACATTTTAAAAATTTTCCTTGAGAATGAACCCTCTTCTGTATACACTGGGTCTTGTCATCACATCACTTTAATACAATTATATCATAGCTTCTCTGTTACAGTATGTTCAGTTTGCAAAAGGAGACAAGTGAAGTGTTAAATGAAATACATTTATGTTCAGATTGATTTTCAGTGAGATTTCAATCCAGCTCCATCTCGGATTATGTAGTTTTGCACACACACCTCACCTCACCCTTACACAGCACTAACACCTCTATGCATAGGAGATAACATTTTCATAAGTGGGTTTGGCACATAAAAAATATATTACCGGCACATACACCTAGGTGTTGGACTCTATCCTCTACAGCTGCATGTGTTATTGCAGGAAAAATATCCTCATGCATATGTGAGGATGCATACACGCACAAAGCTAGCATCCGAAGATCAAGCCCTTTTTTTATGGCTGGTAATAGGAACAAAAATGGAAATAGAAAAAAAGGTTTTATTGTATTTATATGCTATGCTCCAAAAAAAAAAATCTTTGTTTTAATTCTTCGGCAACCTCAAGCTCTAGCCTTGATTTTAAAAACAACACTCATTTCATGTTTTCACTGTTCTTACATGGTCCGATCAAGTCTCCCATTGATTTCAAGAGTAGCTGAGTCAGGCACAAAGGCATCAGTTCAGAAAAAGGCAAGGTCTAGAAGTCTTAGCATACGACTGGTGTCAGGAATTTATGCATTCCAATAATGACTGAAATGGACTTGTTTTGTGACCTTGGACAAATCACTTAACTTCTGTGTCTTCTGCTTTAATGGCCGTTCTTCAGCCACTGAAGAATTCCCTATGGCCTTTATGCTGGTTTAGGTTACCCAGTGGCCTTTTTGGCCCCTCATTGGGATCAAGAGAATGGAAAGATATCTTAGAGCTACCTTTTCCCAGCTCCTACCTCAGCAATCCTAAATATAAACTCAACACAGATGAAGATCTAGTCCTATGTGTAAAACCAGTTCAGCCAACAAGATCGAAGCCCTGATTCAGGAAAACATCACCATGCAGCAAAGTCAATGGGATTTAAGCACATAGTTTAAGTGAAGTATGTACTTAAATGTTTTGCTGAACAGGGATGGATTCAACTATGTATTTATTTGCATCCCTGAATTAGGGCCCTTGTCCTCAAAGTGGCTGATTATAGCTGTACACAAATCCCAATTAGTTATAATACCGGTGGTCACCAAGACAATGTTATTTAGTGAAATTGTACTACAACACTAATGGCATTTAAAGCCCTTTATGTAGGACATAAGCTTCAGTAGGCAACAATTTATTTCAAGGGAGCTGAGTGATAAAATACACCAATTATTTTTTTCATTAATATTAAAATACAGTAGGAGAAAATCCAGAAAGCATTCGAAATATGAAGACAAAAAGTGCTGCTGTTTTTAAAGCTGTATTTTGACTTTTTTAAATACAAGTGACCTGCTATAAATATTATATAGACTCATGTCCCTGCTGAATGAGGACAGTTTTCTGCCTTTAAATGGTATTGCCTGCCGGGATATGCTCTGTCAGCATATGAGTGTCACCTTTCCCTTGTTTTCTAAAGCTTGTTTCTCTTTTCTCCTTGCTTTGGTTCCTTTCCCCTGGTTTTTCTCACATAAACCTGGGAACAAATATAAAATATGATTGTGCATCATATTGCACTTGGCATTATATTGCACTTACCATGGTATTTTTAATATTGTAATACATAGGTCTGTTGATTTTTCTGCATACAATAGAAAGATTTAATCAAAAGAAAGTATCTATTTCATTTTAAATAGAACTGATCTCCACATAAGCAGGATGATGCCGTGTGTTCCAATTCATAATTAGTTTCTCTGACTCTTGCAGTCTAAAATAAGGGAAGAGGGAAAAGAAGAAATAAAAGAGGCCAAGATTACTGGGCAAGAGACAGCATTGTTTAATCAGTCTCTGAGGACAGGTTTCCCGGCAGGTGTGACACAAGCCTTCCATTTCACTGACACATGCTACAAAATAGGGCAATCCCACCTTCAGCCTACACTCACCCCCATAGACTGCAAAAGAAAAACCTCCCTGCTTACAAAATTTCCTCTTGCAGTGTCACAGATTTGAAGCGCTTGTTGAAGTTGTGCAATAGTCAATGTTGAAAGCTAGTACTTATTTCTTTATACCAGGGGTGGGGAACCTCCGGCCCGTGGGGCTTATACGGCCCGCCAAGTCATTCCATCCGGCCCGCGGCGGGTCACGGCTGAGTCAGGCACTGGGCGTGGAGAGAAGATGCGTGTGGGCCGCCAGGCGGGGGTGGCTCCGCGCTGAAGCGCCTGGGGCCGCCGCCAGCCCCGCGCTGAAGCGCCTGGGGGCGGGGGCAGAAGACGGGCGTGGGCCGCCAGGCGGGGGCGGCTCCATGCTGAAGGTAGGGGCCGGGAAGCACCTGGGGAAGCCACGGGGAGCTGACGGTCAAGGGGGGGGGGGAGGCTGGGCTGGGGGACAGGCAAGGGACCGGTGGGGGGGGAGGCTGGGCTGGGGGCAGGCAAGGGACCGGTGGGGGGGGGGGGGGGCAGGAGACTAGGCTGGATGCGGTGGGCGAGGTGTGGGTGCAGGAGGGAAGGAGGTTTGGGTGGGGGGGGAGGCTGGGCTAGGCGGGTCAGGCATGGGGGCAGGAGGCTGAGTTGGGAGTGGGAGGGGGGGGAGGAGGTTAGGTTCGGTGGGATGGGCCAGGCAGGGATGGGGGAGGGAAGGCGGTTAGATGGGGGGGAGGCTGGGCAGGGGTAAAGGAAGATCACCCCCTGGCCTACACCCAGGCTGATAGCGGGAGCTGACTGGGGTAGGTGGCAGGGCCCCGGCTGGCAAAGGGCCAGCGGGGGAAACCCCAAAGCAGTGCAGGGCTAAGCACTCCGCCTGCCACTGCTTTGGGGTTTCCCCCGCTGGCCCCTTGCCAGCTGGGGTCTCAGCTCCTGTTGCCAGCCTGGGCTTCCTCCGGGGGGGGGGGGGGGGGGGGGGGGGGGGGACGGGACCGGCCCGCGAATGACATTATAAATGTGCAAATGGCCCTCAGCAGAAAAAAAGGTTCCCCACCCCTGCTTTATACTAATGGAAACAATGTTAGAATAAGGGCTGTTGAAAACTGAATATGTACTTAGGATTCCAAGCAAACACCTAGTATAGGAAGCAAACTCTTTTTAAACCGACATGCAAGACAGAACTGTAACAACTCTATGAATCAAGAAAGACGATGGGTCAGATTCCAACCTTCAGAACACCAGTAGAAATCTATAGTCAGTTTCCGCTTTGATGTCATTGAGATGAGAATCTGTCCCCTTGTGTCAACAGTTTGAAAATTCTGCTGTTCTTGGGACCCAGCACAGAGGAAAGCAAAATGTTCTTCTAATGGTTACAGGAGTTTTCCTCGAAGAAGAAATAGTTTTGACTGTTCAATATTTTGTACAGTTCAATGAGCCATAGGGCCAGGTCTTGCAAGCAATGATGCACAGAGTCCTATTAAAGTCAATGAGATTATACACCCAGAGAAAACATATGCATAGGAGTAAATATTTGCAGGATCTGGCTCATAATAGTGAAGGATAATATCTAGGAACCATAATCAGCACAACAGTGGATGATAAATTCACCATGGATGGCTAGACTGACTAGACTCTGATTTGGACCAATATACTTTATAAACAATAATGGATTTTCTGTTTCCAAAGAGACACCATCTATTTTGTACTTCAGTTTCCAATAATACTGTAACTGTTTCGCTATGACAATATGCCTGGACTTTGCTAAGAATGTAGCAAAATTAGTGAATGTCATTATTAGTTGCCGAAGACAAAACCATTATTCAATTTGCTTTAGTTATTAGCCTCAACTGTTAGAGTTTAGTGAAGACAGTTTTGTGACTTGATTTCATAGATATTTGTCCCCTATGAGATTCTGACTGGGAGATTTATATTTGCTTTTGCACCCTTAGTGGGGGCCTTATCCTGTGAAATGCTCAATATCTTGAAGAATTAGGGCCTGAGTCCCAGTCATGGCCCTGGATAGGCAAAGGAAGAATACACACTACTAAAATCTAGTGAAAGGAAATATAAAGCTGAGTTTCATTATCGTATCGATTACATTAGAGTGTTATGTGTATACACAGCATATGATTAATGCATTCTGTGAGTAAATAAGAATCATTAAAGGCTCTATTGGAACAATACCAGGCATACTAATTATGTTCACCTATATCCTTCCTACACTATCCAAACTTTTTACCACCCAAATCCGGACCTGTTTATTTCAATCTTTTTACTCCTTCCTATGCTGTGGAAGATTAGACAATTGAATATCAATTTAATACCACTGCTGTAAATGAGGAGTAACTACTAAAGTCGGTGGAGAAAGCCTGGAGTTAGTGAGGTCAGTCGGATCAGTCAGAAAGTGACTAGTCTTCCACATTCTTAACAGAGAGAGATTAGATGGGGTCATACAGTGACAGAAAAGGCCTAGGGCAAACACCCAGATTTAGGGAACCACTTTATAAAGAACCTATTCCAGTCACTGTTGGAATTCCGTGCTTTCACCTTTCATTTACCTTTGACACTGCCCATTTTGCCCCTGAGAATCTCATTTTCATTTTCTTAGGTCTGTGATCAAAACCAAATTGCCACCAAGCATCATTTGAAACCTGGAAAATTTCTCATCTGCAGCAGACACTTGAGATATAAAATACTACAGATTTTTGATCAATATCCAAGTCAGTCTCCTGCAAAGCATCAAAACCTTGGGTCATGAGCTCATTACTCTTTGTAATCATCTTTGCCAACTTTTCAAAATACAAGTCCCCTCCAGCGATCAAGTCCTGCAAAGTCTTTGAGGCAATAAACTTTCCTCAGCTACAGATGGTACAAAAGAGAAGATTTGCTTGTCAGCTGCTGCTGCTTTACTTTAAGCACCATTCCAGGGAGAGGGATGGTAAATATATAAAATGATCCCTAGAGATTCTTGTCAAAGGGTGAGAGGAATGCAAAAATGTTCAAGGAATTTCATTTCTGCTTTTCATTGAAATTTCAGTTCATCAAAATATTTTGACCATGTTAATAATCCCCAATGTCCACCTAGTTTACAAATACAAATATGGAGGGGGTATCTTAGACATTTAAGTCTCAGGCTGAGAATACCTGGATTCTCCGGAACAATAGATTCCCATTAGACATTTTCTGATAAACTGTAGATAAGTGAGTACCATGCGATTTACGGGGTTGAGTAAGTCCTTAGCCACTGAGATTCTCTCTCTATTTTGTGAACTTTAAAGAACCCTATGGCACTTTTTATAAGCGTGGGTGTTTGCCCCTGTGTCCTGGATCAATAATGCCATTATTGTGCAGTGTGCTGAGCACCACCTGGCTACTATTCTCCTGCATTTTCAGTGGTGCTGAATGTATACAACTCATGATTTCGCTAAGCTAAAAGGTACTATATCAACATAAGACTATTGGGCTAGACCTGTGTACGGAATCCCCTACCCAACACAGAAGGGACTTCTGTCCCACACCCCCCACACACTATGGAGGGCACTCCATGACTCCTGTTAGCTGCAAACAAGGAGTGAGCAGAAGTGCGATGGGGATATACACATCCCACCTCCCTCCCTATATACAGCAGTGAAGGGATAAATAAGACGGTTACTACAGCCATATGCCACATTAACTTTCAAGGAGAGGCTTGTCTGCACTGAGGAATTCCATAAGAGGGGGAAATGCCAGTTGGAGAGACACTAGCAGGGAGCTGGGACAGAACCAGGGAAGAGGAAGGATAGTCATGTAATTACTGGACTGTGACTCTCAGGAGTAGGGTGTAATTCTGAGGTCTACCACAGATTCCCTGGGTGCCCTTGCGCAAGTCACTTAAGCTGCCTGTGTCTTAGTTCCCCTCTGTAAAATGGGGATAATAAAAATTCTAACATTTCTCTCAGCCTCTGTCCTGTGTATTTAGATTGCAAGCTTTTCAGGGAAGTATATGCCTCTTGCTATGTGTTTGTGCAGTGTCTTCTACAATGGAGTCCTGATCTTGGCAAGGTCTTCTGGGTACTCCCATAATATTAATAATAATAGGGATCTAGAGGCAATCCGGAAGCATTGAGCCTTTACACATGCACCCCAGTAGAGCACTAGATCCATGCAGTTCAGAGATTCACAGATTCGAAGGACATAAAGGACCACTGTGATCCTCTAGTCTGACTTCCTGCATAAACCGAGGCCATAGAACGTCCCCAGAATAATTCCTAGAGCAGGCCTGCACAACATGCGGCCTGGGAGCCACATGTGGCCTGTAGGGGCTCACTGTGCAGTCCACGGGGGGTGAGTAGGGGCGGGGCAAGCCAAGCAGTGGGGTGGGAGGGCAAGTGGATGGGGGCAGGACTTTTCGGCCTGCTGCTGGGTTTTTTACAGTAATATGGCCCTTGCTGCTTTCCCAGTTGTGCAGGCCTGTCCTAGAGCCTGTATTTTAGAAAATAATATCCAATCTTGATTTAAAAAGTGCCAGTGATGGAGACACCACCCTGGCCATTGGTAAATTGTTCCAATGACCAATCAACTGTCCAACTCTGTCCGTAGTGTGTCATGGCGGGACTGGAGTGTGTGCAAACTCATCGGTTTATGCACTGCTTAGAAATCAATGCGATTAGCAATAAGAGTATTTAAATGGCTTCATCCGGATTGAGAGATGCTGGACTGTGCAGGAGAGTCATTGAACACATTTTATTCGAAATAGTTTTCCTTTGGAAAACGCCATTCTGATGAAATTGAAATCTTATGAATTTTAATGATCTTTCATCTCAAATCAAAATGGAGAAAAGTTTCAAAAATATCAAAAGGGGATGTTTGGACATTTTCAGAGTGGAAAGTTTTGATTTTTTATTTCTGGGTGTATTGAGAACTGTTCTAGAGAGAGATCTGTGTGGGCTGTGGACTGACTCCCTGGTTTCCTTTTTGGGGAGGGAGAACCCCTAGACCACAGAAGATTTCACAGGAAACTCCACCAGAAGAGTTTTCTGGTCCCTAAAACAATATTCCCATGTAGACATAAGATATGGACCTATTATTATTAAAAGTTACAAGTCCACAGGATATAATGAAACCCACCAGACATGTATCTGCAATCCATATTGGTCAGACAGATTCCCCAAATCATCATGGTTGCATACGATGTGCTGCTTATGTGCACTCTTTTCTTTGCATTTGTTGTAAAGATCATGGAGCATCTTCTTACCTTTAAAAGTCCCTTTTTGCCTTGATTATATCTCTCTCATCATTCAGTGATATGGATGAAAATAGTCTGACATTCCATTGATAGGTACTGGTCCCTTTAAATAGCAAAGTAGACTTTGCTTACTATGCCAAGATCGACCAGAGAGATAATGGAGGTGGATGTGATCAGTGAAGGTGTGCAACTATTCTGACAATACAAAGGGGAAAGCTTTACATGTTGTTTTTCTTAGCGTTATTCCCGCACTATGGCAGGGTCCGCTTAGAACCAGTGATACGACCGGGGGATACTCGAACCGATGCGTCGTGCCATCTGTTGCTGGAGGTATTTTATACCTACTGCCAGGTGTGAAGCCTACAGCACCTAGTATTCCAAGGAGGTCTCCCATCCAGGTACCAGCTAGGCCCAACCCTGCTTAGCTTCCGAGGTCAGACGGGATTGGGCGTGTTCAGGGTGGTACAGCCATAGTCTTCACATGCACATGTACCCTTGTGAAAAAGCCATGAAAAGGACAGTAACAGGAGTGCCTTGGTGGTCTCCTTCTTACATTTTGATGACTATAAACAAACACCTTATTCCAGTAAGTAAAACTGTTTCTTTCATATGCTGGTGTGTCACAAAAAGATTAAAAAATTAAGAGAAAGGCATGTGCTGCCAACTCATGTACCATTACTATGGGGGTGGTTTGAGGGGGCTTTTGATTATGAATCCAAAGCACAGTCTCCGCTGTGCCTAGCGAGACAGTCCCATTTGCCAACCTCAGTTTAGAATGTGTTAACACCATGCAGTGGAATCTTACAACTTCACATACAATGTTGCCACATATATTTTATCAGCAAATCATGAATTTTCAAATGATACATTTCAAGGCATACTTTGTACAAAGATTACTACAATAGCGTATCAGGTGTGAACACAAGGGTACAGTCTGTCACACCTTTTCATTACTACAGCTCTTTTCAGTTCTAAGAGTTCATAGCTATGTACGTGTCAAAGACTGACACCTAACTGATTGAAGCAAATTCTGATCTGACTTAACATGCAAGAATGTGCTGCTGCAGAATTTTCAACACTTTAGCTGATTCACTCCTGTCGGGTTTTGCTTTTAAATAGCTACCGATTTGTACCCTTCTTTCCTTGTTTCCTATAATATAAGGAAAGTTTGCTATATTAGGTTCAATGGTGCCAGACGCCTTTTGCAGGTGCTGAAATTATGTGTCAGTGTTAAAGCTAAAATTAAACTTCTAAATTTACAAAATCAAGAATGCTGTTCCCCCCCCCCTCCCCCATTAGATTGTGAACTGCAATAAAAGCCTTTACTTATGGAATTTTTCCTTTGAAAGCATTTAAACATTTGCCTATTAGCTGGTTACTGAACTAACAACTTTCCTCAGTTATATACATCCCCAATTCATTTTAAATGTCCGGCAAAAGTTCACAAACACCAGCTATTTTGGGCCCTGATCCAAAGCCATCAGAGAGTCTTTCCATTGACTTCTCTAATGGGATTTAGATCAGGCCGATGGTGAATGGACAAAAACAATTTAGCCTTTCTGGAGACCGGCCTTTAACGGAAAGCCAGTCCCCTAATTAAATGCGTGACAGGGAGTAATCAATCAATAACAATATACATTATTAAACACCTGCAAATTATTTCATTACTTGAAACAGGAATTCATTTGATTTATGTATTGAAATCAAATGCTTTTTTCATAACAGATATTTTCTGGTTATTGAAAGCTTCAAAGTATAGTCACAAATAGTAGTAGTAGTACTTATAGTTTCTTTTGCAATTAAAATGTAATGACTCCAATCAGGAATCAGGGCCCCATTTTATAGGCACTGCACAAACAAACAATACAAAGATATAGTATATCTATAAACAAAATGGTCTGCATGCTCTGCATTCGCAAAAATTAAAGATGAGTCACCATGGCTGCCATCTCCCAAGAGTAGAACAGTTCCTGCCACATGTACTAAACATACTAGGTGTGTTCCTTCAAATCCTTCCTTAAGATCTTTATCTTCAAGAACACCTTCCTCTCATCAGCAATATAACTGCCACTCCTGATGTCTAGTCCTCTGTCTTCTCTATCTTAGAGTGTAAGTTCCTCAAGACAGAGAACATCTCTCAATCCATGTCTGTAAATTGCTGTATACACTTATGGCACTATATAAATGCTTCCCAATAACAATATTTTATTCAAGAAAAAATTGTGCTTCATGACATGATTATTAGCTCCTAGGAAATGAACCTCAGCAGTGCCATCTGAAGATAAGACATAGCTAGCAACAGGAAAGAAGTTGTTTAGGGAAAGAAGCACCACATTTTCCCAAGGAGAACCTTTGGTGGCTAAAATACTGCTCACAGGAAGTACTGTTACCAAGAGATTTTGTAGAGAAATCTAAGACTGTTCTCCTTGGGAAAATGTGGTGCTTCTTTCCCTAAAGAACTAACAGCACTATCTTCTTCTTTTCAAATCCTTCTACCATTACAAAGTGGACACAACAATGGTGTGGCAATCATTGGAGCCAACCCCTTGTGACTCATGGTGCTGAATTTTAGGGCTGAAAGATTGAAGAGCAGTTTAATGGAGCCCACTGTACAGAACAGGAGGTCAAATCCCCAAGCATCAAGCTTCTTCCAGCCAAGAATGTCTGGCCACTGGTTCCCAATTCACCCAATTGAGACCTTGATGTCAATTCCTCCAGATGGTCTAGGAACACAACCCTCAAAGCCATTTCCAATAGTTTATGGGAACTCACCCAAAGTCTACAAGGGCAGTTGTTAAAAGCCTGGCACACAGAGCAACAGTCAGAAATGTGTTTCTTTGTGGTAAAGTCCTGTGTGCGCTCACCATTTATGGACATGGTACTTCTGGTCTCAGACAAAGATCAGAAGACCGGTCATGGAACAGGGACAGCTTAATGGAGCCTTGAAGAAAACAAACCCACCGATGGGGCCAAAAGGTTGGCAAAAGCCTAACACCAGCTATCCTAGAGCTCTGGGTAAAACTTGAAAGAATAAATGCCAATTTCTCCCATAATGGATGGATGCTGGCAACGACAGACACTACTGAGCTCTTGCTTACTACCTATGGCAGTCAGAAGAAGCTGAATAGTGACTGGGGCTGTGCGCAGGGCTGGCGACAGAAATTTTGGGGCCCCCTACAGTGATCGTTTGCCCCCCCCCAGCCCAGCTGGCGCTCCCCACCCCCACGGCTGACAGCGGCTGGGGGCAGTGCAAGCCTCCGAGCATTGCCGCTGCTGGCACTCACCCTTCGCTGCGCTCTCGTGCCCGGCGGGGTCCTGCGGGAGCACGAGTCGCGGCCAGAGAGCGAGAGCCCGGGAGCGGGGCGAGCTGCCCTTGCTGCTCTTCCCCCCTCCCCCCCACCGGCCCCCACGTGCCCTTCCCCCCCAGCCCCGCGCGAGACCCTGTGGCTGGCGATGGAGACGCCGCTGCTGTGACCAGCCACAGGAGCGCGAGAGCCCCATCCAACAGCCCCCTGACTGCCCATGGGCCCCCCCTGTGCTTTAAGCACCCCCCAGCCCCCTTACCACGCTGGTGGCTAGGCGGGAATTAAACAGGCTGCACTGCTCTCCCAGAGGAGCGCGCAGCCCCACGCGGCATGCTGAGGCTCTGGGAGAGCGGGGAATGTGGGGGAGGGGCCGGGAGCAGCCTTCCCCACTGGGAGCTCAGGCGCTCGCAGCTGAGCCTCTGGGAGAGCGGGAGAGGGCCAGGAGCTGTTCTCCCCCCCCCCCCCCCGCCGGAGGAGAAGCCCCTCCCCCTACCTACCCAGAGCCTTCCCCCACTCTCCCGGAGCCTCAGCATCGGGCATCTGAGCTCCCAGTGGGGGAAGCTGCTCCCAGCACCTTCCCCTGGGCGCCTTTCCCTGCTCTTCCGTACAGCTGTGTACCGGGCCCTGAACTTAAGGGGGCCCCCCTTAAGTCTGGGGCCCGGTACAGCTGTACCCATAGTCCCCCCCTGTCGCCGGCCCTTGCTGTGCTACCCTGTATAACTTCACATGGGAAGCACAAGGACATAGGAAGGGAGTGGCGAGTGGGTCATCCTGCAGTCTCTGAGGTAGAACACCCATATGGTGCAGCAGCTGTATGGCCCTGCCTCCTTTCCTCTAGGATCCTGAACGAGTTGTAGTGTGGAGGGCTACAGGAACTATACTTTAACAGAGTGCATAAAGGCACCCCCCAGGTGGTAGCTGCCTTGGAAATGGCTGGCACACCCACATCTGGCTCAGTCCCCAATTTCAGAATGAGCCGAAAAATATAACCAACAAGACTGGTCTTATCATTGTGGAGTGGGCCTGTGAAATCACATGAGGGTCTGGGGAGGGTAAATGAGATGATTCTTAAGATACACATACATAAGATGAGTTCATTAAGTGAAGAGTGTATCATTGGATTTCCCTCCCTCTGCCTCCTGGTTCACAGGTGGAGCTCAGTGCTTGTTCTTTCAAGCAAGCAGTATGTCTACCCAGAAGCTGGGCAGTGTAATTCACAGCATGGGTAGACATACACATGCTAGCTTTTTTCAAGCAAGCACCTAAAAATAGTGTCGTGGCCACAGCAGCATGGGCAGCACCTTGGGCTAGCTACCCAAGTTCAATCTCACCTGGTTCCCCAAGTCTGTACTCAGGCAGCTAGCCTGAAACCTCTCCCAGACCATCAGGGCCACACTGCAATTTTTGGGCATTAGCTTAAGCAGAGCTAGCATGTGCATGTCTACTAATGCTGGGAATTACACCTCCCACCTGCTAGTCTTTTTTTTTTTTTTAATCATTTACATCATAGAATATCAGGGTTGGAAGGGACCTCAGGAGGTCATCTAGTCCAACCCCATTTAAAGCAGGACTAATCCAAACTAAATCATTTTACATTTCAATGCTACTGTGATAAATGAAGGGGTGGGGTAGCCCCCTTTTATGGACACCCAGCCAGCTATAAAACTCCTATTGTAGTTGTTCTCTACTTTCTTTACCTGCAAAGGGTTTAAAAAGCCCTTGATACAAAATCTAGGTTTCTAGATTTGTGCCTGCTTTCCCCTACATTCATCTTTAGACAGATGCTGAAGGCCAAGATGTGTGGGGTTGGGTGGTTTGTTTGGTTGTTGTGTCACATGCCCCACCCCTCAAGACATAGTACATCTTGAGTGAGAAAACAACAATTTCAAACCTCAGGGTTTGAGATCTCTTCCGAGTCTAAATGGGAATTGCACTTGCTGGAAGAAGTCATAAGGCTTGACAGAAATGTGAATTTGCTGTATATGAAGAACATAAAAATGAATGTGTGGATTTGAATAAATGTAAGAAGGTGTCATAATTTGGCATTAGTAAGCATGAAGTAATGTCCCATTCGATATGCATGGAAAATCCATTTTTAATAATGTAGTCATTTGAAAACAATAGGGCAATTAATGTTTATTTGACTGTTCTCTGGCCTGTGCATAATGAAGCTGACCCTATGTGCAATTTTCACTTCACTATCTTCAACCTGCAAATGAACATGTTCTTATGTTCATGAGCACAATTCAATTACAAAGAAATAGAAAATGGTCCCTAAAAATCAATAGCCTATTACAGTACTGCTATGATGGGTAATTTCAGCTCCCTTTAATGTAGTGAAATATGAGACTACGTGCTGTTAGACTATGTGCTTGGAAATTCCTATGGACTTCAGCCTGCTTCTACTGAAATCTGTGACAATACTCTTGTCCACTACAAAGGGAGCAGGATAAAGCCCCAGAGGACTAATCCACTGATAATCCTGAATTCTCCTTGCCCTTTAATTTAGTTAAGGATGTTTAGTGTGGATCCTAAGTATGGAGGACACATATTTAGCATGCAGAGGCTTAGAATATAGAGGCAGATGGTTAGAATGCAGAAGAAGGAAATAAAAATCATCTGAAACTCAAAGTGAAGGAGACAATACGAAAATCAGAGTAAAGAATATTAATAATATTTTAAAATATAATTGAGCTATACTCATAATGAAAACACTACTGGACATTTTCCTCCAGTTAGACTTTAAACATTATTTCTATTTTATTCAAAATGACAAAAAGAGGAATATGCACATTCATGTAACCTCATGATTTAATTCTAAACAGATGTACGTTTCTAATCACTTTTTTTTCATAACTCAGTTTGCTGATCAATTTTGATGTTTTACATACCTATTTAGTAGATTTAGTGCCAAAAAGATTCTTTGAGTCTGGGTTTCTTGAAGACTTTGAAAGTTCCAGTGGAAAATGATAGAACCATCCTATGAAAAAAATCAATTTTGATCAGATACAATAAGTAATATTTAAGACTTCTGGCAAAATGATGCCTCATTTCATATGATCATTCTTCTGTAAGTCAAGACTGGCAGTCACAGGGCTTTTTTTAAAATAGGTATATTGGGCTTGGGGAAAACTGAATATCTTATGGAAACGGAAACTTTCACTGGTTTCTATGGGCACAGGAAGAGGCTCCAGTATTATTCTACCTAGATTCTTTGAATCCAGAATTTTAAATTCTACCAAGTTTAATTTAGCCCTTTCATCTTTCTGTGGCAAATACATTTGAAGGCAGTTTGGTGTGTGGGGAGTCTTCAAGATGTAACTAAAATCCGAGTTCCTTTCTTCCCTGCAATGACATTAAAAGATCAGATGGCACTTTTATAAAAGTAAGAAAAGGAAACAAAAGGCCATCATGTTTCCTCTCCTATTAGCATATTGTGGACCAAAAAAACCAAAAGGATACACTATTACTCATAGCTGGTCAAAAGATTTTGAAAAATTAGGGAAAAAAATGAAAATACCTATTTGGTTTTGTGAAAATGAATGTTCTAAACAGGCCATTTTGCAACCATACTGTCAACTAGCTGTAATCGTAGTGAGATGCCATGCATTCCATAGTAAACTGAACCTAAACTCTACAGCTGCCTTTAGATTGCATGGAGCAGACTAGAAATTCTGTGGTAGTTATTTAATTTTAAAATGCAGCTCTATAAATAAATTCAGAGTCCTACCTCTCATTTCCATTTTTAAGAGTCACTGTGTTGTTTGCATATTAAATTCAATTTATTTTACTTTGACCAACATCATTGACATTCATTATGCTAAAGATTTTGTAGGGACAGTACATATAGTTGCATTCTAGAAATTGTAAGGAAGAAACTGGTGGGATTGGCATTCAAAGAGGAAGGTTGGAATTGTGAGAAGTGCATTAGTGAAATGTTTCTACTAAAATGATCAGCAGTGAAATAGTAAATATTGATCAATATAGTGTCATCATTAGGTTTCAGGGTGAATAACCATTTTTGATTAATGGGGTGGTCCATACATACGGACTATTGTTTTAGGCCAGGGGTCTCAAACTCAAATGACCACGAGGGCCGCATGAGGACTAGTGCACTGGCCCGAGGGCCGCACCACTGACACACACACACACCCTCGCTTCCCCGGCTGTGCCCCCACTCCACCCCTTCCATGAGGACTAGTGCACTGGCCCGAGGGCCGCACCACTGACACACACCCCGCCCTTGCTGCCCCAGCTCCGCCCCCACTCCACCCCTTCCAAGAGGTCCCACCCCTGCCCCACCTCCTCCTCTGAGCACGCAGCTCCCCATTCCCTCCTGGAAAGCACTAGGCACCACCAACAGCTGTTTGGCAAACAAAGCAAGAGCAATATAGGAAGTCCAGAGCTAGAAACACACGCGGCCCAGCCAGGCAGCAGAGAAGCCTCCACTTCTGGCCCCTCCATCCTGCAAACTGCTATGGGGGGACCGGGGGGGGGGGGCGCCAGGAAGCTTGGCGGGCCGCAGGGAAGGGCTTTGCGGGCCGCATGTGGCCCCCGGGCCGCATGTTTGAGACCCCTGTTTTAGGCCTTCTACAGGCTCAGATAAATATCAGTGCATCAGTTTATCCTTGGTTCATATTTGCTAGGTTCTCTCTGAAACCATATGGGCTGGAAAGATCTTTTTTAAAAACAAATTTAAAAGGAAGGGGAGATTCTGGAACACAATTCTGTATGTAGCAAGGGATGGATTTTGACAGAATATAGGAGGCTGTGTTGATGGCTAACAAGATGTTAATTAAATGGCAGACACACAGGAAAAAGACAATGTCCTCGCAAAGAAGGATTTTTCCTACTGAGAATAAAATTCACCCCTACTATGAACAAAGCCTGAGTAAATGGGTTTCTGTGGAGAGCTACACTGGAGTTGTTAGGAAGTGAAAACAACCCTAAGCCTGAATGTAAGAAAAGACAGCGGGATGAAACTAAAACCTGCTCAAAGTGGCAGTCCCCAGGGAGTGAAGTTAAAACTATTCCTTGACTGCTGTGGAGTCAGCATAATTGCAATAGGGTATTTTTTCCTAAAAATGATATTTGAAGATTTAAAGAAAAAAAGGTTTTTCCTGATTTAAAAAAATGTAATTCATCTACAAAAAGCCACATTTGCAATTCCGCTTACTTCATTGTCTTTGTATAATTATGCCAGGAGTGTATTTGGCGTTTTTAAGGTGCAACTCCATTTATATATTTATGAAACAATGACAAAACTCCTCTCTGGTGGCTCTCAAATAATATCAGGATAGAGTCTCGTGAGAGTATTTTATAAGGTTGGATCCTGATGTCCTTTCTCAGGCAAAACTGCCACTGGCTTCAGTATGAGTTTTGCCTCTAGCATGGTGGCAGATTTAGCTTTATCTGAGGAGGCACTGTACATATGCATCAGGCGATGATATACTTTAGTTGTCTTTAGCAGGAGACTGAAAATGTTTTACAAACTGATTATGTTGATATTATTTATGCATTCATTTTTAAAGGTCACTTCACTAAACTAAAGACTTTCTATCAAACTGTTGTTGCCAGTACTTGGCTCATCATTGTTGAACTTGAAAATAACTTGTTTTCCTCCTGGGAGGCAAAAACCTCATTCATAAACATTAATACATACAAGCCTGACAGCCAGTGCTGTTAGTACTTCAATGCTTATTAATAGTTACATACTACAATCGAAGGCAGGCCTTTTTCTCTTGTACAATCATCTAAAAATACAGCTTCACCAAAGATGCACAAATTTACCGGAGGATTAACATTTCTACTTTATGGATAAAGAATGCTCATTCCATTGACTGTTCCCATTCAGTTCAAGGGTTATAGCCTGGTTCATTAATGTTGTAGTAAAGTTTGTGAAGTAGTTCAATTCATTTTACTTAACTATGAACAGGAAGGTGGGAAATCCTGGGATTTTTCTCTGTTAACTGTAAATACGTCCCACTGCTATATGTTGTGATGGTGATAATTCCTTTGTACACATTCAGTTTTGTCTTGAGGGAGATATTTTTGAGTTGTCAGATGTTTCCGAGTCTTCCAAATGCAGTGTTTGCCTTCCAATTTTCTTCCTCGGAGCTAGTACCATGTTGGCTGTCTTTATTTTGATTTCTGTTTGTGTAGTCCCCATTCACACGACTTTACATTTCTTTGCATTGTATCTCAAACCTATAGACGGCAGCTTATCAAGAAAGATACGCAAAAGCTGGATGCATTTCATCACAAAATGTCTGAGAAAAATATTGGGAATAACATATGGAGATAGGAAAATGAATGAAAAGTCAGAAAAATTACTGGACAAGGCACCCTGGCTAAACAATCTACAAAAGACATCAGTGGCTGAGATATGCTGAGAATGTGAAAAAAAAAAAAAAAAGAACTCTTACCCAATACTCCCCTTGAATAGAAGGCAGAAAATGCAAGAAAGAAAGAAAGAGAGGAAGACTGTGTATAAAAGTTCTGAACAAAATCAAGCACCTCAACATTAAATGGAAAGATTTGGAGAGAAGGGTAGTTGACAGACAAGGATAGCAAATGTGGATAGCCCAATGTGTACTAAAAAGCATAGGATGTGGACTAAGGCCGGAGTTCTCAAAGTGGGGGTCTTGACCCCTCGAGGGGTCACGGGCCACTTTTGTGGGGGTCGCCAGCCCCTACCCGAGTAACTCCCTGCTTCGGCCGGCGGCTGCCCCAGCCGCAATCCCCGGGGCCGCCAGCGGCTGCCCCAGCCACAATCCCCGGGGCCGCCAGCGGCTGCCCCAACCCGGGAGCCCGCTGCCCCCCCCCCATAGTTCCATATACGCAGAAGTATTTAATTCGGCGGCTTTTCGGCGGACATGGAGGGGTCGTGCTGAGCCGCCGGAGCCGAAAAAGGGGTCGCGGTCTCAACAAGTTTGAGAACCGCTGGAGTAAGGTCTATGGTAAGGTCTAACTGTAAATATATTTGAATGCTAAGTAACTCAGCGTGTCTACAAACTTGTCTTCCTCCTCCAGACCTCTGGTATCAAATCAGACGTTATTTATGATGCAACTGGTCTGAAGTCCAATCCTTTGTGGTTACTTTACATAAATAATTATGACTTACGTTTACAGAGCATTATTCATGAAGAAGGATGACAAAGCCTTTACAAATTGATTTACAAAGCACTGCATAGGCCAAATCTAACCTTGGTCTTTTTGCTAAACTTACACCGTTAGCAATGGAAGGTCTGCATGAAAAACAATGGGAGAATATGGTGACCTTTGCATATATTACTTCACCTACCACTGAAACTCAGCTACCATTTGTAGGAATGATTGGAAACTAAGTGCACAGAAATACTTCGCAACTATCTAGGTGAGGATATGCAGAATATTTTGTATAACAGAAACTACAAGGAAAACATTTGGAAGATATGGACTACCCACACTGGAATTTTCCAGGATACTGAGGTTAACACATCCCTAAAACTTAAAAAAAAAAAAAAAAAAAAAAAAATCTCTGGGATTTTCAATTACCACATGGGCTCAAGAGCTTGATTTTAGGGCTCACCCAATGAACAGCACCAGCTGAACAGGGCTCCCTAGGACATTAATTTGATACTGCCTAGGAGAGAGAACTGCTACTCAGCTAATCACCAACACTACTTTCTGCAGAAACCAGGTGATTTTTGGAGGTGCTCCATCCACTTATTAACCAGGTTTGGCCCTGCTTAGCATATGAGATCTATCTTGGAATGTGATGTCTCCGGAATAATTGCTGCCTGTTAAAAAAAAAACCTAAACACAACGACAGTGGAATAGCAAGGGTCTTACAGGTGATGTCCAAGGTGCTTTCATGGAACTAATCAGAGAGGCCTACCTTACCGAGCTAACACTGTTTACTTTATCTAGGCCTTGTTACACTGGCACTTTATAGTGCTATAAAGCCTCCAGAAGCGCTATAACTCTCTACCTGTCCACACTGGCAAGGCATGTATTGCGCTATAAACCCACAGTTATACCGCTCCTGGTAATCCTCCCTTCCTTGAGGAATAACAGCTATTGCGTATTCCCTGTAGCATGTTATGGCAAGTGTAAACAGTCATTATGCTATAAGTGATCTCTGGCACGCCTCCGAGCCATTTAAGGCAATTGATGTCTCTTCGCTTTGTTTTGAACACATCAGGAGGAATGTGGAAGTACCTTTTCAGAGTTTCTTTCAACTCAGCAGATAAGCACTGCAAATGTTTACAAAGGGAGCTGTGTGACTTAAAGCAGGCTCTAATTTCAAAGGAAACCACTGACAAGACTTTCACCCATAGAAAATCCCCTCGCTCTCTCCATCTGCATACACACTACACGTTTCCCCTCACCCCCATTTGAAAAGCACGTTGCACCCAGCTGAATGCTGGGATAGCTGCCCATAATGCACCACTCCCTGTGCCGCTGCAAGTGCCGCAAATGTGGCCACGACAGGACATGCTATGGCGCTATAACCAAAAGCGCTATAATCCTGTAAGTGTAACCATGGGAGCTATCAGTCCCTTGCATCAGAGGGATAGAAAATCCAAATTTTTTGGAGAGCACATAATCTATGGCCTAATGACAGCCTGTATGGAAAAATAAACATCCTGGTGGCATTTCCTGTTTCTTCTTCCATTATTAATCTCGTAGTATAGCACAAGTGTCATCAATGCTTTAATGTAGTTTCTCTACACACAAAAGTTGTACTGCTTGAACTGTTATAGAAGGCCCAACACTCCCCACATCAGTCTGTATGCAATTATATTGGGATAAATGTGCTTATACTATTATAGCCATTCCTATACAGGCGTTCTTGGTATACCAGCATCACCATGTCCACATTAGGGGTTGTACTGGCATAACTATATTAGTAAAAATATAAATCACATCCCTAACTGGAACAGTTACAGATTACAAAAACTGTGTAGATCAGACCTTACTTTGAAACTTGACAAATTCTCAGACTAGGAGTAGTAGTTAAAAAAATTTCCTTCAAATAAGTTTGGCCTATTTTTACCCACCCCTAGTAGATAGCATACAAAATATTTTCTAGTAAAAAGTTTTACTTCATTTTAATAGTGAACATTTGCATTCTACTAGTCAATAATTTGTGCACAAAGGTATACATTTGAACAGCACTTATCCACATTAGGGCAGCACTAACTGCTAATGCACAGCAGTACTTTTCAACACTACATTGCGAGGCAGTCATAAAACTATAATAGAACACAACATTCATTGCAGGTTATTATTATGTATGTTGTCAATGCTTAACAGCTGTGCAAAACTGCAAAAGTGCTACATCAAATGGGTGACAAAAGAATCATCCAAATGGTCCTACTCACTTATCAAGTCTCCAAATATCTGAAGAATTTTTAAAGATATTTGGGGGGGGAGGGAAGGAGGGTTTGTTTTTGTTACACTTGTTAACAGCACTAAACAATATTTTTAAAATAAATTAAATCTAAGGAACATATTAAGATTTTATTTAAACCCACAAAATTCCAGACCAGCCCTTTTCTTGGAATTTCCTCATTGTCAATTCTTTAACAGTGGTTTTTTAATTGTATTTTTGTATGTAACAAAACAAAACAGTACAAGCTAACTATCCAGACCTAGAACCATATAATCAATGATATTCAACAGCCTCCCCATCACACAAACTAGCAATTTCAGTGTCATATTCAGGCAGCCCCTCTTCTCCCCATGTTTCTATGCTCTTACCTAACCCAGTCACTTCATCCTATGTCATCTCTAAAATTTGTTCTTTACTTTCCAATTCTATCATTAAAATGCATGCTCCTGGCCTTTCTCACTCATCTTGCCCTAATCCACATCATACAAAATGCTGCTGTTAAATTATCTTCCTCTCCTGCTGTTCTGACTTTGTCACTACTGTTAGAGGGCTTTCCCTCCCACTTTCCTTGTTCCTGTCACACAAACAGCAAAAGACCAGAAGTCTAAAGTGCAGACACTGTGATGTTTATTGGGGCTAATTTCCAGCAAATGATTCCTATTTTTCCCCACCCATTTGTTTGCCCCCAATTTATATAGTAATGTTCTCAGCTATACCTTAACCAATCATTTTATTGAAATGTAACTAACCAGTCCTAATATACTGTAACAATTATCTAACCAATTATATCCCACTACCCTAATTAACTTACACCTCATAAAATTAATTATACAGCAGACAGAAACAACTAGATAACCAGATAGATTAACAAAAGCAAAGTGGGGGGCATAAAGATAAAACAATACAGAAATGAGGGTTTCACAACCACCACCATTGATAAGTGATTTCTTGCCAGACAGGAAGCTATTCAGTTTTCTTTAACCATCTGAAGATCTCTATCTGGTGGTGATGGGCACTAAGCAGGACAGGATCATCTTCCTAACAGCCCAATACCACCTTATTTCAATGTGACTGGTTTGGAATGTGAGGATGTGACTGTACCCTTCCCATTTTATGGCTTCCCCTGCTGGTTAGTCAAAAGCCTTAGCCTAAGACCAAGGCCTCAGACTATCCTAGTGAGACACAGGCAGACTAATTTTTATTCTCTGTTTTTATACCCCTGTAACTAGCCAAGTGATAAAAATACACCTAAGTTCTTAAAATATAGGCCTTTACAGACAGACCTGAAGATCTATATTCCAACACTTGCACCTGTGAATCCTTTCACTGAGGTCCACTCATTAGGTATTTACGTTTCCCATCCTCGTCTTCAAGGCTCCGCTAGATCTAAATTTCAGTTTAGATGGAATTCCTTCTCCTTGTGTTGCCTATACTTGTCTCATGCCCCCTTCTGAATACCCTTTTGTATTCATTCCCTCATTCATTTTCATGCCTCCTCTCATCCGACAGATCGCTTAATGCACCAGACAGCTTCCCTCTCATCATTCAAATCACTGCACGCACACTTCTTGCATGAGGCCATCAGTTCTAATTTGTGGGATACTGTTAGTGTCTTTCTTACTTAGTTGCAGCTACTATGAGGGCAGGTAAAAGCACTCAAGGTGCATTTGTACACCTGAGGAATGTTATTTCTCTCTTGGCACCTGCTGGCTAAATCTGTATTAATGGCCTTTCTAATACTTAAAACACAATTTTATAGAACTAAAAGGCTTTTTACCAAGAACCGTGCTTATACTATTTTACGTTTATCTAAAAAAACTCTTTGCCAAAGGCACTTCACAAGCTACATATATACACTACCACAAATACACTTTGTTTTATTGAGGTAGAGAAGTATTGAGGAGGGAAAAGAATGGGCTAGAAGTGGACAACCCCTTACCCTTACAAAAAGGATGGGAACACCGATGTGTTTGAACAGTGCCTGGCTAGCACAATGGGGCCCTGGTTGGTAACAGTAGGCACTCCTGCAATACAAATAATGTTCACTAGACAAAAACAGCACCTGAGCATAACAATCTCTTCAGAAAATGAAGAAATTAGTCAATACTGATGGAACTTAAGTGAGAGTCAAGACGCAAGTTAGTTCAAGCCAAATATTTAGACACATAAACCATCCCCTTTGTAATTTGTTTGCTACACTGCGTAAGAACATTTCTGCTATATATACTGGCTATGTACTTTCCTTCTCTTTTGCCCACACCTCTGCTGATCGAGAGGAAAGCTTATTACATTTCTTCTTTTAAAATAGAGCATCTGCACTGATAAATCAAAATAAACTTCACACAATAGCAGTCAAACCTCCAGTTCAATTATAAAGGTAGCATACCAGACAGTTCTAAAAAGCTGCCACAAGGTGGAGATAACAGTCTGCAGCAGGAGGTAGAAATTGTATTTTCAGTTAGAGAAATAAACACATAGCGGAGGCTACAGGACCCTACTAATGAAAAGTTTAAAGCTGTATAGAATTAGGACATTGTCATATCTGCTATCAAGCCTTTGACTAAACAGACTCAGTTGTAGCAACAGAAAAGATTAAATAATATGTTGGATATTTATGGAAAAAATTGTTTAAAATTATGGCCCTGTTCCCACATGGGTAGATCTCCCAGTTAATGGAGCTGAATACATTTCAGTTTGCAGGATTAGGAGAAATGGACACTGAATATTGATAAGAACAGATTTAAATTTTTTTATTAAAGATGTTAACATTATGTAATACATAGGTTAAGATTAACAAGAGTATGTCTGAACAGCTGGATATAATGCTTCAGTTATCAAAAAAAAAGAAAGAAAAGAACTGTGGTTTGAAAATCATAAAATACCTATAGTACATAATCTTAATCTGGGATAGTGCATCTTAATAAATTCTATGGTTCAGTTAAAGTATTAGCATTCAAATATTCAGGTACATCACTCATAAGAGGTCATATTAGGAGTAGCTCGAAGTAGTTTTACAAAATGGTCCCTTAATTCCAAGTATAATAGCAGTCAGCTATCATTTCATTTGCAACTATACTTTTCCACTATAAAGCAGCAGTACTAAGTGCACAGGACAGACACAACTCCTACATTTCTAATGCCAGTTCTCCCTGTAATTCACCATCTCGGGTTGACAAAATAAGGCTGGAGATTTTCAAAAGCACCTGTGGGATTTAGGCACACAAGCCCCTGGAAGTCTCTAAATACTTGACACACACAAGGTGGGTAAAGTAATATCTTTTATTGGACCACCTTCTGTTGGTGAAAGAAGTTTTTGATCTTACAGAGCTCTTCTTCAGGACTGGAAAAGTACTCAATGTCACAGCTAAATACTAGATGGTACAGAATGTTTAGTAGTAGTTAACACATGTACCATTCAAGGTAAAGTGGCTCATTAACATCCCCGCAGAACAAAAATAGGACCGAAAACAGAAGAGCTAGTGGGTTAAAGATTCTTATAATAAACCATAAATCTTGTTTTATTAAGAGCATGATTTATAGAATCTAGCAAAGTTACCAATTTAAGCTTCCAGGCTCATCTTTTGAAGGTGTTGAACAGGTTTCCTTTGAGGAAGAGGACTGAAGTCAGATATGGACTGATTGTTTTGAGAAGTGTACACCCACAAGTAACATGGTGGTTTTGTCTTTTATTTTTCTGAGTTCATTCAAGAATGTGAGGATTGTCTGGTTTCACCCACATAATTGTTGGGCATTAAGTGCACTGGATGAAGCACCCATGTAGTGATATCCGCAGGTCTTATAGGTGCTAACACAGCTACCTCTCTGATTCTTGATATCAAAAGCTTGAATCTTTCACCAACAGAAGCTGAAACAGAAAAAGATCTCCTCGCCCACCATCTCTCTGACATCCTGGAATCAACAGGGCTAACACACTCTAAATATTCTAGGCGTTTTTGAAAATCCTCCCCTTAGCATTCAGTTTCTCCTAGAGAGGCTCTTTTGCCAGCAACATATTTTGAAAATGAGCATTTTGTGTAATGTTTTTGGTGTATAAGACATTAGATAATTCTTACTATATTCATGGTGAGCCTCCTGTTTTAACTGAGCTAGTCTACAAATAAAAATGAACACAGCTACTCAGCACACCATTAGACACTATTTGGGAATACTTATTGTAACAAATTCAAGAATAGCAGCCACAAGTATTCCTCGCTTTCTTATTGTAACAAGCACGTGACACAAATACAAGTCACTCCAGAAAGAACCTAGATCAGCAACACAACAGCAGAAGCTAGACAGTAGAAGCCAAGTATATTGCAGAGGTGGGCAACTGTAGCAAAGCAGAGACTCACCCCTGCGGCGCCTCCTACTGGTCATCCGGGAATTAGCTCTTTCCAGCATCGGGAGCATCCTCTGCAGGCCGTAGTTCCACTTGCTACTGGCCCCATGTCCCACCCTGGGCCCCGCTGCCCTCTTCCCTAGGGTGCTACACCCTTGCAGTACCCCCCCAGTCTCAGGGTCTCTCCTCCCCAGGGAACCCCAACCCCCTATCCCCACCTTGCCTCAATCTAGGCAACTGCCAGTCACCACTTACCCCCGTTCACTGGGGCAGACGACAATATAATTACCACTCATCACAGGCAAGGAGGGTTTGGCCTACTGCCTCTGCCGCCATGGGCTGTCCCCTGCAACACCAGTATGCTTTGTTAGGCCATCGCCTAGGCCTTGCAGTCTGGGGGTTTCCAGGCCAGAGCTCCCTCAGCTCCTCTTGTATTGCCCCAGCCCTGCTCCACTCTAGGTACCTTGTCAAGCTCCCAGCAGCCAGGCCTATCTGCCTCCTCAGCTAGAGGAGACTTTCTCTCTACCAAACGCTGGGCCCTTTTATCAGGGCCAGCTGGGCCCTAATTGACCCAGTCACAGCTGTGGCCACTTTGCGCTTTCCATTGGAGCCCTCTGCTGTGCTGCCTTTCAAATCAGCCTGGGAGCTTGCTTCCTCCCAGCCACAGACCTTCCAAGGGCTGTTTTAACCCCTTTTCCAGTGGAGTGGGGCAGCCTCCCTACTACAGCAACCTATGGCACATGTTCCAAAGGTGGCACATGAGCGGATTTTCAGTGGCACGCACACTGCCCAGGTCCCAGCCACTGGTGTGGGAGGCCCTGCATTTTAATTTAATTTTACACGAAGCTCCTTAACCATTTTAAAAACCTTATTAACTTTACACACAACAATAGTTTAGTTCTATATTAAAAACTTATAGAAAGAGAGCTTCTAAAAACATTAAAGTGTGTTACTGGCACACGAAATCTTAGATTAGTGAGTAAATGAAGACGCAGCACACCACTTCTGAAAGGTTGCCAACGCCTGGTGTATTGATTCTTTGATCCTGAGCATGTTTTCTCCCTGCCTACAGAGAGAAGTGAACCAATAGCCAACATTCCTAGGCAGTTTTAATGTGCAGACGTCAATGAGGGGGAAAAAAAAAAGTGTGTGAAGGTGCCAGTCTGGGCAGGAAAAGTCATCCTAAACTCCATGAGAAGCAAGACACAAAAAATAGCAGCAGTCAAGAAACTAAAATCTGGTACTTGGAATGGTGAGCTATCAAATTGTTCAGCAGTTTAGTTAGTGAACAAATGATCATGAGCTCTAAGTTCAGTGAAGGGAGGGAGAGTGAGCAAGAAAGGCGATGGATCCACGTGGAACTCAGGAGATCAAGAGAGAGCAGCTAAATACAAGTAATACACCAAGAATTCTGTGGATGTCCTGCCACTTTATAGGAGGAAAGATTGTAATTTGCTAGTTATCAAAAAAAAGTTTCATTACCTGTTTTCTGTATGGACTCATCTGTTTAACAGGCTGTTTGGAAGCAGAGTCCAGAGAGAGGTACTGCATTTTGAGCAGGTGTATTGGGGACTGCAATTAAGGAGCAACTGGAATCCAACATAATTAATTGACAGCTGGTGACCACTTGTTCCTGTTTAGATTCCAATAAAAGGGCAGCTCTTTACTAAGCACCAGCTATTATACACAATATAATAGCTTCCAAAGAAGCACAGGGCTGGACTAGTTAAGCAGATGAAGCTGCTTGCATAAAGGTTATTTAAAACAGATATAATTATATCAATAAACTTCAATCAATAAACCTTTCATATCAAATTAGCTTGAGTCAATTAAGAATAAGTTTAAGCTAAACCATTCTTAAACCGATAGTGTCTGTGCTAGGTTTTGCACAGGTTTAAGTCAGTTTAAAAGCCAATTTATCTTAAACTGGTGCAATACATACTTAGACAATGCTTAAGGCTGCACATGTTTCACAGTTTTATGTTCCCTACTTTGCATAAGATCTAGAATGTACCAGGAAGTGAGATCTAGCCCACAAGCTTATGCCAAAATGTTAGTTTTTAAGATGCCACAAGTAGTCATTTTTTTGAGGATACAGACTAACACGGCTACCACTCTGAAACATGTATAGTAGGTTTCTATTTGGGAGTAAAGACACATGCATCATCTTTGATATACTCTGGAACCAAGGACCAACTGCTGGTATACGACTGGTGCACTGAGCCACATGCTGCCCCAAGCTATGGAAATGTCCCTCTTGAATCATGTGGGCAAAGGGCTTGCCATCAGCTGTAGAACTGAATTCTGAGGAGCTATTACTAGAGCCCAACACTAATAGAAATATGTTATGCTTATTGAGGGGAGATAAGTTTCCTCTCAGGTACCCTGAGGAATGGAAATGTACAGAGTCAGGATGAAGTTTATAACTGTGTGTTTCAAAATGCAGTATTGTGCAATAGCTTGAGTTGGAGGAACATACAAGAAACAAGGATATAGGGATATTGGTATATGGAGGCAATATTTTTTCCTTTGAGTAAATGGGGGGGGGGGAAATCAGCTGTATTTAGCCGTATTCTCAATTTATGATCATCAATCTCACATAATATAGGGTGAAGCCTCCTCAGTCCTGGATAGGCCACCTCTCAGGAAAGTCCTGGGTACTGAAGGGGAGTATGTTGGTACAGTAATTCAAAAGATGGCACTCTACCTTTTGATTCACTATTCTGCCAACACACAGGAAATAGCTTCTTCATTAGAAAGTCTTATGATGAAAAAGGCCCTCTGCAGCTATTAGCTTAGTCCTTGTTCTGGCCAAGTTACAGTTTAGCAATTTTTTCCACTTGCAATTAGATATTTTAACTGCCTGTTTCAAACTGTAGCGTGCCGAACATGGTAAGAAGCAGGCTTGTCTTATGTACTCAAGTGGAGGATGTATTTTAGTCCTGCGGAAACGTACAAGTTTGTGTAGCATATTTTTGACCTTTTCTAAATACCTTATACTTTATTTAGAAGTGGCACAGTGCTTCTTAGTAGGTCCAAATTTAAATCTTAACAGTGATACCAATTCCAATTTGTGCAAATTAAATCCACCCATTTTGTTTTGACTGCCTCCCTCAACCCTGATACAGTGCCATGCAAGTTCAGGTGGTACATGCAATATGCCTGGCTCAAACCTGTGAGACAAATGGGAAGTTCATGAACATCTGGGTTGCTGACACTTAAAAAGAACTCAACTTTGCAAACTCTTAAATTTTATTAGGAAAATGTAAGTTAAAAAGTTTAAAAGGCTGTTATGAAAATTTAGAATGGGACTTCAAGAAAACTTTATATAAACAGAAAAGTACTAATCAGCATCCAAATTAAAATTTAAACATTCATTTTAAAATTGGTAGCCCAAGAAAAATCCCTTGTTTTACTAGAATACATAGTGCTCATCCTGCAGAAAACTTATCCTTCCAGAAAAGATTAAAAAACATTGTTACATTATTGGGAAACAGTGAACTGAGTTATCATTTATACATTCTCACTTTACATGAAAGTATAATTAACACAATTCCATAACTTATAGCAAAACAGTACTGACTTTTTTCCTGAAGTCATGCAATCACTAGAGCACAAACAGCAAGAGACCACTTGTATTTACACTGATTAGTTTAAGATTATCATCTTAAAACGCTGTGTATGTTGCCATCATTTAAAGTGCAAACAATGTATGCTGAATTCTCCTCTCAGAAGGCATAATTGGTATAAAGGGAAGCTGAAATACTGCCATGAGTGGTTATACAACTAACCAGGAAGCTGGCAGTTTATCTGTAGCCCTGTGTTTTAGTGTAATACTTTCCATTGCTTACTACCAGCCAAACATGTATTCCATAGCTTTAGATACGATACTTTCATCTTTCCTTGGGGTTTGTCTGTCAGAAACCACCTAGAAAAAACAAAAACACTCAGTCAACCAGCATGCATGCATTCATTCTATATACACACACACACCTCTTAGAATTACTATGACTGTAAAAATGGGCATCTAAGGGCATCTTAACACAAATTCAACTTCTTGGACTAGACAGATGAGTTAAGAAGATGGCTTTCTTAAAAAAAAAAAGGCACTCTGAAAGCTTTCTGACAGATGGATAGGCTATGTAGGCAAGTCTGAAAACAACTGCCTTGACAAGTGGGAAAGGTACATAGAGGTGGAGATGAAAAATGAGTTAAGACTAGAACAGTGTGCAGATGTCCCCATTCCTCAGTACAGAAAGTACAAATATGCATTCAGCACATCTTTTTTGGCTTAAGTTGTTTCTTTTGCAGTTCACTTTAAGAATATAAATTCTTTTTTTGGAAGTCTACTTAAGTATTTTGCAACTTTTCTCACGCTCTACCCTCTCAAAAAATACCTGATAGTCACTAGTGGAAGCTTTATATGCTGTTGCAAGAGGTCTCATTGTAGAAATCCTTGGAGTACTTGCAGGCTCCATCGGTGTGCCTAAGGTTTTTGTCGGTGGCGTGAAGACTGAAGACATGGAGGATGCAGAGCCTCTGTCAAAACTTTCCATCACATTCTTGGAAGAGACGGGGAAATAGGCTATTTAAATTTTAATAAATTGGAAGCAAATACTAGCTGCATATCAGTTGCTGCAGTAACTGGATTTGATGACAAAGTAATATCCTGGTAGCTCAAGTTGGACCAGGACTCTAATAAAGTTGCCATTTTGTATTCAATGAAGAGTATGCAAGATATTTACAGACAGTGTACCCGACACTGAACTACCAGTATATGTTCTATGATGAACATTAATGCACAGAGCAGCAGTAAGAAAAATGCTCATTTAAAAGAAATGTAGGATGCTAGTAGAAGCTGGTGGTGAACTAATGATTTACTAGCCTTCAAGACAATGTCACGACCAAATCTGCAAATAGTACAAAACACGATTTTAGTGATCCAACCTTGGGTTTTAAATACCTAAATGTTTTGGATTCAAGTAGTGTCAACTTAACCCTTCATCCTTCCATGAGTCTACTGCCAAACAATCCCGGGTTATCTGTAGAGTTAGTGATCCGATGGCTTTTTCCAAAACAGAGGTTTGGTATTTTGTCTTTCCAAAGATTTTTTTTTTCCCTGCAACACAAGACAAGCTTCTTGACAGCCAGCCCATTAGAGCTGGGGCAAGAATAGGTCTCAGTCCTGTTTAGAGGATTTTCTGAACCAAGTTGTTTGTTTGCTTACTCCTATTCAATTGGATTTCCTCAGTCCTACATTATTTCTGCTGATCCCTCACCCCCTTTAGTCTGGTACACTACAGACCCGTTTACACACCGCTGTCAGGAGTCAAGCCATCATGACTGTGGGTTAAGGGACCGCGGGTTAAAAAGGGCCATGCTGAAACATCTGAAGATATCTTTATATACACATGTGTAATTATTTAGGATTACATACGAATTCACAGCATCCCAAATACCGTAGGCTTATCCATTAACGGTGCTTTGCAAGAATATAAATTCAAATATGTAATCTAATAAAAACATTAAATATGCAGTAAATCATTAAAACTTTGAAAAAGTACCAGTTTAAGCTAAAATGTGTAAAACATGTCGCAAAAGAAAGGTTTCCCGTTAGAATCAAATCAACGAGAATCAAACAATTTCAAAAATTTATTAGCACAGACTATGTATTACATCTCTCTAGCGTAATACATCTTTATCAATATCGGCGATCAAAAGGAAGAGGAAACGCCAGTAGGTTTCCGCTCCGCACTTCCTGTCCATTTCTATGTTAGTGAGTTAGTGAACAAATCTGTAGTGCTACATAGCAAGTTCCTGTACTGCATGTTAATGAGTCTCGCGTGTTAAATAGGTAGCACTGGAAGGCATGGCGCTACCGTGCATTAAGCAGATTCACTGGTAAATGGGTCTGTACTGTACGTAGCATAACCTCTTTTCCTTTAGGTGGTTTACAGCCACACTTGAAACCCATTACAACTGACAGCATAGTCAGCTCAAGCAAGCATATAGAGGAGACTGCCAAGGTGACCAGAGTGCTGCAGGAATTGGTGTTTTAAACAAACAGGTAGGCATGCTTTTCTCCTAGTGTAGAGGAGACAATTACTAAGTGTTCTCTATACTGATTTGGATGGGGACCTATATACTTGCCAAAGTATATTAGCTAGCCAAACATTCAAAAAGTAATAGCAAAAAAAATGTTAAGTACATCAGAATCAGGAAGCCTGATAAACAACCAGTGGGGCCACTGGACGATTGAGATGCTAAAGGAGCACTCAAGGACAATAAGGCCATCGCAGAGAACTAAATGTAGTTGGTCTTTGCCTTGGTCTTGGCAGCTGAGGATATGAGGGAGATTCCCAAACCTGAGCTGTTCTCTTTAGGTGACAAATCTGAGGAACTGTCCCAGATTGAGGTGTCATTAGAGGTGGGTTTGGAACAAATTGGAAAAACTAAACAGTAATAAGTCACCAGGACCAGGTGGTATTCACCCAAGAGTTCTGAAGGAACTCAGATGTGAAACTGCAGAATTACTAAACTTCAGTAGTTAGTAAACAGCAAAGTGTTAATCCTAGTGAATCAAATTCCAACGCATTCTACCCAGCTACATTTCCCCTGCAGTTTTAGATGAATTAACATACTCCCTTCATAGCCTTACATGTGGTACAGCACTGCTGTACACCATTATAGTTTCCATGTTAAGTCCTCAGATAACAAAGGACTCTATTACTGCAAACAACTGATGTATGCCACCTGATTTAACATATGAACCCTGTCCCACCCCCACCGGCCCCATCCATGTACATGCTTCTTTCAGAGGAAAAGCAAGGAAGAGACCTAAACAAAGATGCTTCATAATTTAATTTGTTATTCCATACAGAATGGATGGCTAACTTACTTTATCTATACAAGGCTTGACTCCGATCATGATAGATTCACCAAAAATCCTTCCGTCTTTGCTTAAGGCTTTCCGGGCTTGCAGTTTGGACTGATACCGAATATGCATCCAGTTTCCTGTATTGGACATCTGTCTCGGTTTTGGTTGGAAGTAGTGAAATTTAGTATTTGAAGAATGAACAAATTAGCATAGGTTTTTAGGAGATAGTCAACGTAAGACTTACCACATGCTTTAGTATGTTTCCATACTGTGCAAACTGTAGTAGAATATATGAAGCAGATGCTTGAGGAAACCTGAAAGCAACAAACAAGATGGTTTCTCACTGAATAGCATTTTGAGTATTACAGAACACACTAAATATTCTATAATGTTTTGCTGAAATCTCTCTCCTTGGCAGAGTTCACAAAAGTGCAAGATCAGCTGAACTGTTCATTAAGCACCAATTCTGAAATAGTATTTAAGGTAACAAAATGTTCTAGGTTTTATTGGCTCACCATCATCTACACTCTTGCATGAAGAGAATGATGTGCACATCCCCTATGGAAGCCACTTGATTATTTAGCAGAAGTATTCACTTGCTGTCTCCTGGCTTTGAGGATCGAGTCCTGTGACTGCTAGTACCCCAGCACAATGTCCTATTGCTGCATCTTTCTGGCCCTGCACTCCCCACTCTAAACCCACTTCCTAAGAAGCAAGATAAATTTAAATGTACTGTAGTCTATAAAATTAAAGTAATTCAAATTCACACATTTTTCAGTGGCATATAGACTGTACATCTGCATGTACTGGCACTCAAACATAATAGCCAAGTATAAGGACTTTGCCATTAGATTTCTTAGAAAAATGCTGCTGATCACTCACCCAAATACAGTTACCCAGGTGTCATCGAGATGGTCTTCTGAGGTTAAGGAATCCCCTTGAGTGTAGAAAGGATCCAGCTGAGCAGGAGACAGTGTAGTCTTTCTGGGCTGTCCAATACTTGCCGGACTAAATACACCTGTGGCTGTTAAATTGAAATAGGATCGGTTTCAATGAATTGCTACTGTAACTAAGCTAGTCAGAGTAGTGTAGAAAGCTAGGCATCCAAGAGTATAAAGTTAATATGAAGATTATTTTAGTAGGAAAAATTAAGTGATTTATTTTCATAAACACATTAGAACAACATGAACTCATACTTTAGTGAAATTTGCAAACATGTTACTAAGCTCTGTGACTGAGCTACTTACCACACCTTTTGTCTGGTGCGGCTAGAAATGGGGCCAAATTCTGATCCTGAATCTACTGTGCAGAGGCTATTGTAGGAACAAAGAACCCATCAGAAAGATTTACAAGAAGCTGCTGGGTTCATACAAGGAAATGAGGAGGCTCTAGAATGGTGGCACCATCAGTCATCCATAGTATTCGTTAAGAGCAATCACTGTGTTCAATATAGCATGGAGGAGTTCTGCTGCAAGGAGCAAATAAATAGCTGCCGTTGCTTGTTCTGGCTGCAGTACCCTAACAAACAAGGCAGTACTTTCCTGCTCACATTTATCGCCTGCAAGCGGAAAGGATGCTACTTTATTTGCAAGGCAATTTACAAAAAAGTGAACAACTTCAGAAAGAGTTTTCCCTGTACCATGCTAAGAGATGTACAGTTTGACAGGATCTCTACCTGTTCCAGGGATTGCTGGCATAGCTCCAACCAATGGACTCTGCGTTACAGAAAAGCTGGGCTGCATTAAAATACAGAAAAGTAACAAATTATAGTTGCAGGTACATTCTTTTCATAGTCAGGAAAGACCAGTTTTCAGCCCAATTGTTAAAAATCAGGAGAAAAGGTTAAATTTCTGCCCCCAAATCAATTTAAACCAAAACATTCTTCTGCTTGCAGTTAGTGAAACAATTGTGCAAACCCAAGAAGTGGATCCTAACATGTAATAAAGTTATCAAACATATTGCTCCTGCATTTGTTTAAATTCATATAACCTAGTAATTCCTTATATATCCAACTGACCCTCAATTGGTAGATAATGAAGAGCTTAATTCACTGTTTATCCTTGTGGAATAAAGTGAAATTGACTGTGGGTCTTCTGACTAAGAGTATCTAATTCTTTTACACCAGAGGTGGGCAAACTTTTTGGCCTGAGGGCCACATCGGGGTTGCAAAATTGTACAGAGGGCTGGGTAGGGAAGGCTGTGCCTCCCCAAACAGCCTGGCCCCGCCCCTATCCAATCCCCACCCACTTCCCGCCCCAACTGCCGACCTCAGAATCCCCAACCATCCAAACCTCCCTGCTCCTTGTCCCCTGATCACCCCCTCCAAACCCCCCCCCCTCCCAACTACCCTCCCTGGGCCTGGACACCCCACCCCGCTCTTTGTCCCTTGACTGCCCCCTCCCTAGACCCCTCACCCTAACTGCCCCCATGGGACCGCTACACAACCCCCCCCATTCCCCAACTTCCCCCCCCCAGAATCTCCACTTCATCCAACCCCCCGGCTCCCTGTCCCCTGACTGCCCCCGGGACTCCCTGCCCCTTATCCAACCCTTGACCCCCTTACCATGCTGCTCAGAGCAGCAGCCCAGACAGAGCTAGATGCACTCCAGCGCTGCCCATGGGGCAGTGTCTCTCCAGGGGTGGGGGAGGAGGAAGAGGAGCTGGGGAAAGCTTGGGGGCCAGGCAAGACGGTCCCATGGGCCAGATATGGCCCACAGGCCGTAGTTTGCACCCCCTGTTTTAAACAGTGAACTCCTCTAGCAACTATTTCACATTGGGGAAACATTATGAACAGCACACTGCTTATAAATTTGTTCATAAGGCTGTTGCCCTCTAGACAGCAACCAATCATCATATAATAGGGACATCTATCCATGCCACAGATTTAGGGGAGGGGTCTCAGCACTACTGAAGTAAGTCAGCTTTCCTATAAACAGCAATGTTTTGCCAAGAATAAGTATTTTGCATCTATACTCAAAGTCCTTTCATTACGTTGAAGAGTTAAGTAAACCTAACTCACCACAATGGCTTAATAAATATTCACAAAGAATATATCAGACGCAAGTGAGGCCTCTCATTGATCAGTTCTTTAAGTTAGTTATGTCCCCTTCTCTTCACTCAGTTGTAAGCTTTAGCAACAGATGCAGTATACCAAGAACACTCAGTTGGCTTACCTACCCTTGAACGACTTTTACCCTAGCCCCCTTCCAAACTGAAACAGAGTATTCAAAAGTTTAGGTCTCTAAAGGAAATTTCAGTGTTTTAAGTAAGGGCTTCAACAATTCCCTTTTAACATTAAAAGCAGCATGTTTTTTCATAAATACAAATTACAATTAAGAAAACAGAAGTACCGTATTTTCCGGCGTATAAGACGACTTTTTAACCCCGGAAAATCTTCTCAAAATTCGGGGGTCGTCTTATACGCCGGGTATCGTCTTATACGCCAGGTGCTGAAACCTCCGGAGAGGCGGCTGGCAGGGCTGGGCTGGCTCCGCGGGCGCCCTATACGCTCATAGGGAGAAGGGCTGGGGACGGGTATCCGCCGGGGGCAGCGTCGGCTCAGCGCGCTCGGGTCCATGTGCCTGGGCTCGGATCGCTCCGGGGGGGGGGGGAGGGGCGCCTGGAAGCGGCTGCAGAGCGGGTCTCCTGCCCGGACCGGGGCTCCGGCGCACCGAGCCGGGAGCCGCCCGGGGAGATCTGGCGGGCTGGGCACGGCGCACTCCGGTCCCGGGGCCCAGCACTGCGCTGTGAGCGGCCCGGCCCAGGGCTTTGGGGTTTTCTCCAGGGACACGGACAGGAGCGCCTGGCTGTGTGCCCCCCCCCCCCCCCCAGCACCGCTCCCCCCGTCTCACCGGCTCTCTGTTTCCCTCCCCCCTCCGCTCCCACTCAGCAAATCTCCCTCCCCCGGGCTTCACCTCGCCACGTCCCGCCCTCCGGCTCCCTCCCTCTGCTCCAGAGCCCCTACTCCTCGTTTTCCTTCTTCAGAACCTGAGCTCCCCCGTCACCAGACCCAACCCCCTCGGTTCCCCAGCCCACGCTCACCAGAGCCCGTCACTCGAGTGCCGCCCGGGGCTTCCCCTTCTTCACTCCACAGTCTGTAGTTCCCCCATCCTCTGCCCCCCCCTCCCGGGGTGCTCTCCCTTCCCCCAATACTCTGTGTCCTCTCATGGGATTCGCCCCCCCCTCACCACAGCCTCTGTGTTCCCCCCAGGACTCTGTCGCTCTCCCCAAAGACCCTCTGTGTCCTCCCCTCCACCCAACCCTCTGTGCCCCTTCTTGGGGCTTCCCCCTCCACTTGACCCTCTGTGCCTCCCCCCCCCCCCCCCCAACCTGATCCTCTGTGACTCCCCTAGGGCACTGTCTCCTCCCCCATACCCAATCCTCTGTGCATCTGTGCCTTCCCCTGGGACTCTTTCCTCCTCCCACCAGACCCTCTGCACCCCTCTTGGGGTGCTCTTCCCCCCCCCCCCCCGACTCTCCTTCCCACCCCAATCCTCTTCCCACCCCCCAGGCTCTCCTGTTCCCCTCACCAATCCTCTCTGCCAACCCCCTCCACTCCACCCGGACTCTCCCTTCCCCCTCATCCGATTCTCTGTGTCATCCCCCTTCGCCCCACTCTGTGACTTTCTTGCGCTCTGCCCCCCCAACCCTTTTTGCCCCCCAGTGCACTTTCTCCCCCATCACCCAATCCTCTGTGCTCCCTCCATACCAGATCCTCTCCCCCCATGTTGCCCGTCACCAGGACCGCTTTCTCTAACTCCCCATGGCAGCTCTCCTGGTTCAAGTAGGCTTTCTGATCTGACATTGGTGTTACTGGTACTAGGGGAGTTTCAGGTGGCTGCTTAGCCTGTCCAGTATGTGTGGTGTGTGCAGCTCTGCAGAGTTACATACATTAACACCTATGTTCTCAGCACTATTTGGTCTTGTCCTGTAATTAAGGGCTCCAGTCTGGGCTCAGAGAAATACAAGGTGTGCGTGTGCTATGTGTTTGCTAGACAGTGTGCGTGTGTGTTTGTACTCACTGCAGCAGCCTGTTGCTGCCTCTTTCTAAATACATCTACATGTCAGCCCCAGATTGGCTGTTTCTGCATCTGGACCCGATGATGTTTATCACTTAGTAACTATGGCTCTTAGGCACTGAGTTGGAGGCGGCGGCCGGGGGGGGGCGAGTTAGGGGAGGGGCACCCCCAGAGTGACTCCCTCATAGCCCTGGGGCACCCCCCAGTGCGACCTCCCTTGGGGTGAGTTGGGGGGAGGTTTGAGTGGAGTGAGTGGGGTTGGGGCAGGGGATTTGAGATGTGGGGTGAGTTAAAGGGTTGCGGGGGTGGAGACTGGAGGTGGGGTGGGGCAGGGGATTTGGGGCCGTGGACTGGAGTGAGTTAGGGGGCGAGGTGGGTGGAGATTTTTGGTGGGGTGATTTAGGAAGTGGAGGCTGGAGTATTTTTAATTTTTATTTCGTGCACGTTGGAAGAGGGGTAGTCTTATACGGCGAGTATATCCCAAACTCTATATTTTAACTGGAAAAGTTGGGGGTCGTCTTATACGCCCGGTCGTCTTATGCGCCGGAAAATACGGTACTTTTAAATTTAACGGGAGCTATTAACTTCATTTCAATTTATAAGAACCTTGTGCCAGAAAACATGCCTATATTCTATGCAGGACCAAGTGTATAATCAATAGAGTTAGTCAGTTCTCTTTACCAATAGAAGAGTTTTCTAGTGAAAGTATTTGCTCTTTATTATGGAACAAGAGGCTGACTGACAGGCTACTGAACTGACCTTTCAGAAATCTTACTTCTTGCCTGTTAGCATCAGAAACAAAGTTTAACCTGGCATTTCACTCAATAGAATTTAATTAAAAAGCATGAAGATGACTTGCTATTGCTGGCAGCGAACTTCTGGTCTGAGGTAAGAGACTTGACTGTGTTTTGTTTCAAGAGAAATTCTGTGTTTTCATATTTCACCCTCCAAAGTCATATGGAGGAAGAGGGAAAAAACAAAAGGAGATACCTGTGAATATTGCAGTGCTTGTTTGTCAGACTAAGCAGCTGGTAACCAGACTAAAGTGAAAACTGAGTTAAGTTAAGCTGAAGCCCCTCACTAACCAGAGCATGAGAGGCATTCAACACTGAAACAATAATTGTATGAATTAAATACCTGCACTCAACCTGGGAAGTAAAGGTGGATTAACCTACCTAGATTAACTCAAATTTTAGTTTAGCTTTGCAACTAACCTTTAAGATTACCACTTACTGGTTTTCTTGAGGTTAGAGGTGTAGATCCAAGTCCTGGACTAGATAATTCATCATATATACTTCTAACAGGGGGAGCACCACTTTTATCCTTATGTGTAGGAACTACTGGTTGTGGAGGAGAGCCACCTGCAATGGAAAGTAGCAAGTAGAAAACCTATCATTTCCATTCACTCCACCAGATTTATTTGAATGTCCAAAGGCTAGAGCTTCAAAACACTTAGCAAGCATCTGATCATAGACTGTCTAGTTAGTTATTTAATTGTCCCTTTATTTACCCTCTTTCCCCCTTAGATTCTATAAACTAAGAACAGACTATTCAAACCACTTTGTTGGACAGTTTTCAGTACACTTGTTTCAGAATCAGATATATCAAAGGGTCAGATTTTTATAACATCACTCACTCTGAGTAGCACTTTAACTCCTTCAGTGATCCCATTGAAGTAAATGGGACATTTTACAAAGGAAGGTACACTCAATATGAGGAAGGGTATCAGAACCCAGTCCCTAACAATTACCTAATGCTCTTCTAATGAAGTAGATGGCAATGCATTTGCTGCTTATAACATTTAAAAGTTATATAGAATACAGCATGAAAAAATATTGTATGGCACAACACTACAGCAACAGGGGAAATAGATTCAGTAACTTCAAAGATTATATTAATCAAGTTTTGATTACAATCCTCTCGATGGAAGTGAAGTTACTTTAGAGTTTTGTTTTGCATTTCTGTGGACACTGTCAGAGTGTGGTCTATGTAGTTAGTCAGTTTCTACACTGATTTAGGTTAGATGGGTTTTAGATGTTTTCATTTTCTTCTGATTTTTAATATTATTTAACAATTGTTTTTCCACAGTTACCTCTTGCTGTTCTATGGCAGAGTAACAATGTAGTATTCGCAACAGTCATTTAATGTTAACCAACTTCACTCCAGCATGAAACAGAAGACTTCATGAGAGCTTAACCAACAACAACAAAGGGCCACTGGAGATTAAGACATCCACATGACTAATCATAAAGGATTTTGAAACATTTTGGAGTGCATGCAGTTAAACTATTGCATTATCACTGCTCAAATTATCTCTTCCCTCCAGTTTCTCTGGAAGGGGTGGGGTTCTGAGGGGGCAGTTAGGGTGTAGGGGTCTCTGGAGGGGGCAGTCAGGGGGCAGGAAGTGGGAGGGGGTCGGATAGGGGGCAGAGCCAGGCTGTTTCAGGAGACACAGCCTTCTCTATCTGGACCTCCGTACAATTTTGCAACCTCGATGTGGCCCTCGGGCCAAAAAATTTGCCCACCCCTGCAGTAGCTCAAAGGGGACAGAATAGGTCAGTATTGAGTTCTGCACCTTTAACACCCTCCTCTACAATTGAACCTTTGCCCAGTGACACTAGAGTGCTACTCACACTATACCCACACAGTTGATTCAGTGAAACAAATACTTCCTACTTCATCTTAGACATTGAATACATTGATTAAGAGATGTAGAAGCTGGTAAATGTGTCTAAGGAAGGGAGAAAAGCAGACATTGCTCTTACCCAGAGGAATGCAGAGAGAGGGGTAAATAAAGCCTCTTCCACCTACCCAGTTATCAGGATGGAGAACAGAACCACACAATTTTCCGAGTAGCGAGGAGGGAAAACAGTAGGTATATATTACTATAGGCCTATGTAATCATTTTCCCATATAGGCCCAATTTAACTTGACAGCCTTCACCTAATGTAGCTAATAGGCACCTCACAAAACGAATAGTCAGAAACACCCCGAATACATTCTGAAAAGGATTTTTAGTTCTTCCCCAATGAGTTTTCTTTCTGTAGAATTTCTCAGGCAGATTTATTAGTAATCTCTTCCTTAAAAAGAGAGTACTTTAAATCAAGAGTTTCCAAAAGCTTCGTTTTATTCACAACATATCACTGCTTGGATCAAACAACTTCCTAACAAGCAGAGCAGCTACTTTTACCAGAAATCTACCTGTGGGAAACCAAACTCCCTTTAGCACAGATTGAATTAGGAATGTAAATACTGTTTAAAACATTAACCACTTAAACAATTAATTAAATCACTTAACTAATTAACCAAAGTCATTTCGGCTTTGGATGGTGTGCTCACAAGAGCCAGTGCTGCTCTGTCCAGCCTGATGTAGGCAGAAGAACTACCTTTTTGACTACATGATGGTTCCATTGTAGCAAACCTGCTTAAGGTCTTGATCACTCATTCCTGGTCTACAATTAAAATTTAGATTAACATGGCTATGGTGCTTGGTGTTGTGAGAAGTCCACCTCCAAATGCTAACCATTGTAGTTACCGAACCTCTAATAGAGAGCGAACTAGGGAAAGCGCTGCAGTCTGTCCACACTGACATCTTCAAGCACACCGGCGTGGCCATATTTGCAACACTTGCCGCTTCATTGGGAGGGGTGCATAATAGCTATCCCAGAGTTCAAGTGGCTGCAGTATGCTTTTCAAATGTGAGGGGTGGAGTGTGACAGGGAGTGTGTTGTGTGTATGTGGGGGTAGAGAGAGTGGGTTTTTGGGGTGCTGCGAGTGTGTCAACAAGCTATCTTGTAAGTTCAGACCCCTCATCCCCCACCTCTCTCACTCACTCACTTCCTGTTTGCTTTCCTCTCGGATCAGATAAGCTGCGGTGGGAAATGGAGCTTTGAAAAGGCACTTCCACATTCCTATTTCAAAACAATGAGAAGGTGGCCACTTGACTTAAGGGGATTATGGGATGTTTTTGAGGTCAATCAGAGCGCAGCAATGCAACTCCTCATCCACACTGGCACAGCGGCACTCCAGGGGGGTGCATCAGACATTAATCCTCTCACCAAGGTCAAGAACCAGGAGCGCTCCAACCAGGGAGTCAGAGCGCTTTACGTGCCTTGCCAGTGTGGACAGGGAGTAAGGTAGAGCACTCGGAGACTTTACTGCGGTATAACGTGCAAGTGTAGCCAAACCCGAATTCAATTTTATAGTGTTCTAAGTTGCTGACTCAGGGCGGTGAAAAATCACCTCCCTTAGTGCAGCAAGTCTGAGCGCTTTAAAGCACTAGTATAGACAGGCTCCGTGCCCAGGGAGCCACGCTCCCAGTGGTAGAGCTAATCCCATCGTGAAGGTGGATTACCAGGAGCACTGAGAGAGCTCTATCCTAGCGCTGCTCCGCGACCACACAAGGCATGTAAAAGCACTGTCGCATTGCCAGTGTAGACAAGCCCATTTAAAGAGTAGGAGACAAAGTGAACTAACAGAGTTGAGCATCTTTAACACGGTATGCCTATCTTTACTTGTGTACCACAATATCAATCCACATGACTGTTCACAATGTCCATTAAACAAGATAAATATATGATGCCTTCCCTGCAGATTTTACACTCTAAGCTGACTAAATACATTTACAGAAATTAAGAAGGGAGCACCGGGGGTGAGGGCAGGGTTCAGCTACCTAGCTGGTTAAGCATTGAAAACTCCTAGAAAGTTTTCAGATGTTCATCAAATCAGTTATTGGAGGTTTTTGGATAGTGTACCCTACGACCAGGAAAGTGAATTGGATCATACTTTGCTAGAGCTATTTATGCCAGCACTATACTATTTCATAGACAAAAATCCCTATGTGCTAGAATTTTTTTCCCCTCAAGTTGCTTCCACTTTACCAATTACATTGATTAGTGCTTTAAAAAAATTGCCCATTTATGACCAGTCAACTGACCAATTATTTTTGACATGTCAAATGCCGACCTTAGATAGAACCTATGCCTGGCAGAAACTCACATTATACTTCTTGAGGAAATTTTGTTGGACTGAAACAGTCATACTTAAATCTCCATGAAACTTGTTTAAGACTTATTTGCAATAACTGGTTATTCAAACTAATTTGAATATGTTTGAGGCCATCTTCAGTAACTACAGTTTGGAAAATGATAGAGACTCAAATTTGTAACAAAAATCACTAGACTGGTAAATCAAAGCTAGCCTTTTTTCAAATAAAAAAGACAGCTGCTTCTACAACTGGCTTCATAGTAAAATGAATTCACCTGCAAGTAAAGGAGACCTCATTTCCATCACACCAACGGAAGGGCCACTTAAAGAGCGAGGCTGTGGAGTCATTGGAGCTGGTAAATCCCCCATTAAAAATCCAGGTAGGAACTGAGCACCAGCCCCTGGCTTTGGAGAGGTCGGAGAACCCAGAGTCATTGGTTCAGCTCCTGTATTAGGGTAAAACAAAGTTTAAGAATTCACAAATGTTAGTGATTCAGCAGATCGCCATTCCCAAGCCTAAAGAAACTGTCTGATAGAAAAACTACAAGAAAGTTAAAATTAGTGCTGAGAAATGGACATGAAAGAACTTTCCTCATTCGGGATTTACTTTTATAATCAGAACCAAGACCAGCTGACCCGCATTGTCAGTGACCATAGCAGCTCTTATTTCTGATCACTTTAAAGCAAGAACAACCAACTGACATATTACTTGTCCGCCTGCTCCTCGTTTCATTTTGCAGCCCAGAGCGCTCACGCCGCGGGGAGGGAACCGGGACCTGCCATCACGCCCCCGCCCGAGTCCCCCAGCGGCACGAGTGACAGTCGCTGGGGCCGGATGTTTCGCAGCAACAAAGCGCCCGACGCCCACGGGCCGTTAACGAGCCGACCCTGCGCGGCGTCAGCGAGCAGCTCTCCTGCCCGAAGCGCTGAGCGCGGCCACTGGCACCGTCCGGAATCGCACCTCGGCGCCGGGATCCCGCAGCCATGATGGGACCCGCCCCGGGCCGGCCAGGCAGCAGCTCTCCCGGGGCAGAGCCACAGGCGCGGCCAGGCCCGAAGGCAGCCCCGCGGCGCTAGAAGCCGGGACCCGGGAGAGCCAGCGCGGCCCGGCCACATAGTCACTCGCCGGGTGGAGCGCGCGGCCGGGGCCTCCCTCCCCACGAGCTGCGGGCGCTGGCCGTGGAGGCCTCCCCAGCCGCGACTCGCCTCGGTAACAGCCGGAGCCACCCCCGGGGCCCTGCTTACCGGCCGGCGGCAACTCCATGGTGAAGGCGGCCATCGCTCGGGGGGATCAGAAACGCTGCTAGCAGCCGCCGCCGCCGCGATCACTTTCAAATAGAGCGGAAGTTCGGCCTGCCGCGGGGCGCGCGGGGATGCGTCACTTCCTGCCTTGCCCGGCGGCCATCTTGGGGGCAGCATGACTTCGGGGCAGGAAGAGGCGTGGCTACGGTGACGGGTTCCGGCATTCGCATCGTCCTTGACCACGCCCCCATCCCCGTCTCAGCCTTCTGCCCTGCAGCGAGTAGGGACCCTCGGCCCGGTGACAGCGGCAAGAGTACCACCCCCCCCCCCTCCAGCTCACCCCCATCACCCCTCTGACACTGTAACACACCCAGCAACCATCGCGTGGCCACCGTCAGACTGTAACACACCCAGTAACTTCCCCACCGCCCGCGTGAGATTGTAACACACACCACTCCCGTAACACACAGCAACCCCCCCCATCATCACCTGTGAGACTGACCCATCAACCTCCCATCACCCCCATGAGACTGTAACACACCCAGCTACCCCCATCCACCTCTGTGACACCGTAACACACCCCACAACTCCTATAACTCCTGTGAGACTGTAGCACACCTGGACACACATCATCCCTACTGTAACACCCAGCAAACCCCAGTAACCTGTGACACTAACATACCGAGCAACTGCTGCCCTCTCCCAAGATGGTAACCTCCGGCAATCCCCATAAGATTAACACACACACAGCAACCCCCATCACCCCATACTCCTTGAGATTGTAACTCACACAGCATTCTCCAGCATCCTCTGTGAAACTAAAGGACACACAAAAACCCGTATGACCTCATACCTGTGAGATTAAATGCGCACACAACAATCCCCACCCCCTTGTAACACACACAGCAAACTACCCTGTTAGACTGTAACACATATACAGCAACTTCTCTCCCTTATATCCTAGGAGATTGTAACACACACACAATCCCCTCATCCCATGAGACCGTAACACACACACACAGCAACATACACCACTCCCAAGAAACTAACATACAACCACTCCAGGCCTAAGAGTACTTGACTGGCCTTGCCCTTTTACGCATTTGCCAGCTTCCAGAAAAATAATTTAATCTGCCAGGTTGTTTTTGTATGGGGGTCTAAAGATTTGCATTATTATCACAATACACTGGGATATCTAAATGTTAAAAGTTTCTATGTCCTGCTAAAGATGCTGCATTGTTCCTCTTCCACAGTTTAAGCGATAACATATCAAAACTGTTGAAAATACAGCAGCTGTCTGCCCACCAACACGTAAGCACACCGCACAAGTGTGAAAGAGAGGGTTTGAGTTACACAAGAAGAAGGAGATGTGTGAGGCATATTAAATAATGGAAGATCAGGGCAAAGGTGCCAGTGATCCTACTACATCCCCCAAGAAAACAGCTTGCATCAGTAACTGCACATTCAATGAAAATTGGCTAAACAAAACAGACTACAAAGACTGGCTGGCAAAATGTGCTGATAAAACAAACACCTGCTTGTTCTCAATGATATCAATCTTATCTATATGTGTTACTAGATACTGTAAGTGACTGTTGAAGGGGGAGTTGCCGAGTTGCCTTGTGGTTGGGATTTCGTCCGTGGGGGAGCGGAAGCATAACCCTACCTACGCCCACTCCCCCAGGAGACTAACATCCACAACAACCTCTTCCATGCCCAAGACTATCATGCACAGCAAACTGCCACCTCTCCCCTGGAAACTGTAACAAACACATACACTGTGAGTAGGGTGGAAACCCTCCAGGATTGTCCTGGAGTTTCCAGGAATTAACAGATATGGACCCAGATCTTGCAAGTGAGTCCACTCCTGAACCCACGTGAAGTGTCACTGACTTCAGTGGAACTCCACATGGGCCAGGGTTCCACGCATGTAGATCTGCTTGCAGGAGTAGGACCATGGACTTTTAGGACAAAATAAATCCTACTGAGCCTAGAGAACATTGCTGATAATATGCTTGAGATACATTTTCTGGTTTAGCTTTTGATAAAAGCGCCTACTTAGATTAGTTTTCCAAAAACATACATAAATGAGACACTAATACAATGGCCACTATTTAAAAATATCAATACCTACTGCTTAATATAATTAAATTTACTGTGGCATTTCCTAAACCCATTGTAAGAAATACTGCAAGTCAAGTTACCGGTGCCCAGAGGCAGGCAGGTTAAATGTTTATAACAAACCTCTCAGTTATCTCTCATTTTACATACACGTTTATATTTGACCCACCCAAATCCTGTGTTATTTCATTTCTACTGCAAATTAAGAAATCAGAAATATTGAATTATGAAACCAACAATATTGCCTGTGGTAAAGAAATAAATCTTTTAAAGCTTTTCATACCTATTTATTCTTGAATTTGTCCCTTTGAGTTGTTTGTCAATTATGAGAGCTGACAGGATAATGATGAGATGAAGAACTTTAAAGAAAAAATTACTAATTATTCCACCATCCTGCCTCTTTTAGGTATCTCAGCTTCAACCTTCTATTTCTGGTGCTGCTTCTTTATGTCCTCTCCATCTTCAGTTTTAAATCAGTTTATATTAATGGGTTTGAATGGGTGTAAATGAGGGCAGTATTTTGTCTTTGTTCTGTAAGGAAGTGTACACATCATTGTGGGTTTTAAGTCTGTATCCATATTCTGGGGCTTACAGAGGGTGGACATTAGAACAGCACCCTTTGAAAAAGTAAACTCTTTTTTGAGCAGGCCTAACTATACTGTGTGTTGCAGGAGATAAAGAGGAAGAGGAAAGTTTCCCCCTCCTGCTTTGGAGACTAATATCACTGAAAGCGCCAGCAGGAAGCACTTTCTTTATTCTTAAGGAGGCTTCTGGCTGGCCCCTGCACAGGGTGCGAGGGAAGAGAAGGCTCCTTACTGTCTGGCCAGCCCACAGAATTCAATAAAAACCTGTTTGCCTTGCGAGATCAACTTAAGAACAAAACAGAGGCATTTTTTTAATAAGAACAGTTTATTATCTAGATTTTACAACCAGCTAGAATAGTATTAAAGTAGATGGGGGGTAACTTTATTACCTGAGCATGCATTTTCTTTTCTTTTTCTATTGCTACCTCCATAGACAGTTCCATTAAAACCTACCATTCTAGTCTATCTGATATTTCAAACAAGCCAGAACTTGTTTGATCATTTTCTCATCACTCTTGGAAAAATGTGTCCTTGGGCCAAATCATCTCTGAAGTCAATGGAAGACTATCGGGGGAAAAGCTGGTCTCATAGCAACTTGATATCTGAACCAATTAGTGTAACAGTCCCTTTAGACTAAAAAGCTAAAGAATTAATTGTGGGGAAAATTAATTTACCCTCCCCCCACACACAGATCTTTAAATTCAGAAATGACAGTTTAAGGCAGGGGTGGTTAACCTACGGCCCACGGGCCATATGTGGCCTGCTGACCATTTTTATCCAGCCCGCGAGCTCGGGCCGGGAGAGCAGAGCCAGCGGCCCTGCGTTCCCAGCCCAGGGTGCCGGGCCAAGTGTGGCAAGCCGCAGGGCCCTGCGCTCCCAGCCGGAGGTCGGGCCGAGTGTGGTGAGCCACGGGGCCCTGCGCTCCCAAGCCAGAGGCTGGGCCAAGCACTGCGAGCCGCAGGGCCCCACACTCCCACGTAGGGGCACCAGGCCGAGTGTGGCTAGTCGCGGGACCCCGCACCTGGCTGAGCATAGTAAGCAAGGGGGGGCCTAGGTGGTGGAGTTTCGGGGTGGTGGTGATTAGGGTGGGGGAGTCTCAGGAGGGGGCAGTCAGGGAACAAAGAGCAGGGGGGCTTAGCTACGGGATGGGGTCCTGGGGGGGAAGCTGGGGGGGTCTCCGGAGGGGGCAATCAGCAGACAAGGAACGGGGGGGGGGGGGGTTGGATGGGTCAGGGATTCTGAGAGGAGCAGTCAGGGGGCGGGAAGTGTCTGGGGGTCAGACAGGGGGCAGGGCTAGGCTGTTTTGGGGAGGCACAGCCTTCCCTACAATTTTGAACCCCAATGTGGCCCTCAGGCCAAAAAGTTTGCCCACCTCTGGTTTAAGGTATGCTATGCCAGCACATTTGTTATAGTATAACCACACAGATAGTTGCATGCATGTCTCTCATTTTATCATTTGTGATCATTTATGTTTCCATTTGCCTTTTTACTGCACTCTTGATACTTGTGAAGCTGCTCCATGAAGCCAGGATTCGGACAGATAGCAGGTCTTGCATTTTTCACCCAGGAAAATGCTCTAGCAAAATTGAGTCCTTCTGAATTCATTAGAAAACCAATGATGATTGCGGCAGCACGGGAAACTCCTGCATTACAGTGAACCAGCACCACTCCATCCTTCAAGAGAAAAATGAAACTATCAGTCATTTGAGATACCATATTACTGTAAATAGTGTATATACCATATCACTATACACACAGTGACAGATTTAATATACCATTTTCTGATGTTTATTTAGGTTTATTAAAAGCACCTTGTCTAGCTCTAAGCAATTGTGTAACTATCAATACCTACAAACAAGGATAAAGTGCCCTAAACAAAAAACGTTACTGACCAAAGCTGCTTCACAACCACCAAGTAATAACATAAGTAGCCTCTTTTGAAGTTAAAAGCCTCCCATTCTATACTAAGATCCTGCAATCAATTACCCCCAAATCGTTCAAGCCATTCCTCTTCACTCCCTCAAATAGATTCCTTGCAGCTTGCCGGGAACGTTAAGAAATCCAGGCTCTGTCAGACCAATGGTGTTGGGGAGAGCAAGTCCCAGAGTCAAGGCTCCCACAGGGAGAATGCCTTGCCCCAGCACCATCCCTTTTAAATGAAGGGGCTGCCAGTATCAACATGGGTCTGATTCTAATGTGGAGAGGAACTTATCTATGTTTTGAAATCAGGATAAAGACAAGGGACTGTGGCAAACCGTGATTACAAAAACAGAGGCAAGTGTTTGAAAATGCTGCAGGTCCAGTCCCACATTCCTTGCACACTCAACACTCATTCATCATTATTATCTAATTGTATTATTGTCATACCTCGGCGCCCCAGTCTTGGACCAGGACAGGGTTGTGCTAAGCACTGTACAAAGTGTGAGGACTCTGGGTAGGCAAGATCAGGCTCATGAATAGCTCTATCAAAACGGACCTTAGGAAAACATATCTATTGAATTGAAATAAATTTGCCATCTACTCTATTTTGTACTTTGATTAGGCATAAGTGACTAGAGATAGACCTGAGGTGCAAAATCCTAACCCTGATCCATATCTGAACTTCACCCAGGTTCACAGGGTTTCATTCTGGGAGTTACACTCAGGCTCGTCTCTAATTAAATAATAAGAACAAATAGCAATAATACTTATTTTAAAACAGCCTGAACCTTGTCTGAACAACATTTCTGGACATCCTGAACAACTTTTTAAAGATGTTGCTGTTCTGATAAAAATAATGTAGATTACTTAACAATTAAAAAGGAAGCCACTATCTAGAAAATCACAGGAAATGCATTTTATCTTTGGAATGATGAGAAACCTAAAAACTATCAAAGTTGTTATAAAGCAAGAAAAATTAGTATTTACCTTACACAAACTTTGTGATGCCCGCATCTTACTCTGTGACCTAGGCTATCTCACTTTCATTGAGAAAAATCACTAGCACCATCTGCTGAATGAAGATACTGAAACTGTGACAGACCTCTTAAAAGTACACATGCATTCTTAGTTAATCTATATTTTAAACACCTGAAGGCCTGGTTTGACAGCCCCTAATGTGTAATAAGACAATGGAAGTGTCATTGGGGAAATAAGACCTTGTAAATGGCAAGGTTCCCGTCCAGAAATTAATTATTATAGTACCACCTAAGGGCCAAATCAAGATTAGGACCTTATTGTGCTAGATGCTGTACACACAGAGTAAAATTAGTCCCTGTACCAAAGAGCATACAATCTAAATAAGCAAAAAAGATCAAGCGTAGGAGAAAGCAATAATTATCCCCACTGAGAACAGAGAGATTAAGTGACTTGCTCAATCTTACACAGCAAGCCTATGGAACAGCTGGGAATTTAATCTAAATCTCCTGAGTCCCAGTCTACTGCCTTAACTCCAAAAACATTCTTCCTCTCGACAAAATTCACATCCTCTTTACATTGTCTGCTGTCTCTATTAACTTCTTCATATTCACAAGAGTTCACTTCCTTGTCACACAGTGTGGCAAGAAGCTATTTTTAAAAGATATACATTTAAACACACAGTGGGAATGACAGTGGCAAAACATAAATGAGATTGCTCTTTAAGAAAGATTTTATGAGATTTAAAAACCTATATTTTATTGCTAATGAAACAGCTGTTTTCTGTTCAAGTGTGCCCAGTTAAAATTCTAATTAAACACTATAAACCAATAGGTCACATTCTGGTCTCAGTTACACCACTTTAACTGGGAGTAATCTTATTGATTTAGTGGAGTAATTCCAGATCTACACCAGTGTAACTGAGATCAATATCTAACACAAAGCTTTGAGGAAGCTATCAGGAATTAAACTGGTGAAAAAAAAAAAGATAATGAAAAGGGGTAAAAATATAAACAAAAAATAGAAACAAAAAATCAGATTAATTTTTGCTAAACACTGTAATTTCTTTACAGTCTGCATTTAACTGATGAATCATTGAAATGATTCAGTTTCTTCTTCTTTGTGTTAATACTCTATATTTTATTAGGTCACGTTGCTATGCAGTTTCCTTTTCAGGAGAGCAATGCTGCATACTGCAACAAATCACATGGCTACATGCCTAGATTAGAACTGAGAACTATTAAATATGAACAAACATATGCAAAATCATTAACTCACATTTTATGATGGGCCACCTTATCTTCCTAGCTATAACTCTACTGCCTGTTTGAACTTGGCACATTCTTCTTATTAATTTTGCATCCAACAGGAGAGTTGTGGGACTGTGCTGCTTTTGGAGATCACGATCAGTTGGGAGATCCTCTAGGATTGACCACTTAATCGTGATTGACCGGTTGGTGACCACTGTTCTAATCTAATCAAAATCTAATCTCCTGGCAGTCTAGCACACATTAACATCTCGCAGGATAGAAATATTAGTGTTGCCATGAAAGGCTTTAGACGAATACCTCTGATTGTGGAGAAGTAACTGGAAAATTAACTTCTGAAGTGGAGCAGTGACACTAAGCTGGCAAGTCTCATTTAGAAATGAAGTGGAAATCGTAACTGGAAACCTGAAGGAGGTCATTAAGTGACACCCCGTTTCAGGTAACTTGTAAATGATATGTTAGAAAGAAAGAACACCATGCGCCACAAAAGAGGATGGGGCAATGTTACCTTCCTTTACCCTAAGCTATGTAAATAATGAACATGATAGATCTGGTGGAATAATCCAGAACCAGGTTTGACTGTCAAGGCATTTTGTCTTCTTGCACTGTTAAAGTCAATGGCCTGTATAAAATATAGTAATTCAACATATAACAGTTAGAGAGGACTTTGATTATCTGTACAGCCTGCCAAGCTTTTTAATAATTCTGGCATGAGATGTGACATCTTTCCCCTCTCTACTCTGACTTTTCTTTTTCTACAAGAATTAAGGCAACCAGGCTAAAACAGAGAAAAATTCTGTTCCGAGACTTGCTTTGTAGATCTCAGTTCTGATTTCCTGGTCTCACATTCTGTAGAAATGAGATAAATTCAATGCATGTACACAGAACAGAATATCTGAAATGAAAGCTGCCATGCAGCCCTGAGAGTTTTGTCCTATTTCCTACTTCTTTTTTTTTTTTTACAGGAATTTCGACATGCAGTTAGACACTGATTCAGCAAAGCAGTTACACACAAGCTTATGTCTATCCCTGTTCAGTAAATATTTGCTGAACAGGGATGGGTTGCTGAATCAGGACCTTTGGTTACAGTTACTAACATGTGCTCTAACTATTTTGATGTTGAATTCATAGTTTACTGTGTTTCACCTTTAAGGAAGATTCAAGGGACAGTATCAGGCTGAGGTATCCCTGACAGCTGGAAGAAGCCGGCAAAACCCCACTGCTTCCTCTCTGGTATGTCAAAACACTGCCCCCCAATGGATGAATTCTGGAAACCCTACAATTTTTTTTAGTTTTTAAATCTAATCCTGTTAGATTTTAATCCTGGAAGAAGGTTTGGGACCTTTGTTAAGCCTTGCTTATCAAAAAGTCACTCATTGCTCTAGATCAAATTAAGAAATACTGCACTAAAAAAAAATCTAGTAGATAATAGTAAACAATATTTGATTACTCTAAGAAAAACATGATCAATGGGTTGTTGTTGTGTTTTAACTAAAGAAAACTGTTTTATGTTATTGCCACATACCCAGGATAACTAATAATATGAAACACTGATTTACCAGCATCTTGGCTTGCTCAATAAACTCAAAACATTCCGGGAAATACGATGTGATGTCAGTCTCAGGGAGATCCAGTATAGAAATGCTCTTGTATACAAAGTCATTGGGGAAAGCATTTTCAACTCCATATGCCACATTTAGGACATGAGTAACCTAAGCCAAAAAAGGTAGTTTATGAAGACAACAAGCAAAATGGACAAGAACAAAAATAGCATTATCCATTAAGCAGACATCAATTGGAACATCAAATAGTAGTGCTCAATTTTATTCAGACATTCTGTCTTTGTTTCTGACTTGACTATCTTTTTGAATCCACTTAAGATTTTATCAAGTGTTAAAATGTATAAAGCAGCATTTCAGTTTTCTTCAGTCTATCTTAACAAAAGAAGATTAAGGATAAGGATGATGTTTCAAGTAAATAACGTCTGAAAATTAATCTTTGAGAAGTTGTTGCTACAGGTTAAAGTCTGCATCTTAGGTTACATATTCCTTTCATAAATGAGGCACCCAAAATTTGCAAACTATTTATAGGAAGCCCCTCACTTATCACTGAAACATAGCCACCTCAGGGGTGGAATGAACCTACTATTGAATAGTGCATAGCCAGAGTATGTAACAGATAATGAAAGAATATGAAGAATTCCATATCCAATAAACTATTAAGGGAATCTTTAGGTTGGTAAAATCTGAATAACCAAATTGAATTTGGCAAGCCCGACACCTTGTAGAAAGGAGCCATGGGATCTTCATTGACTATGAGTAGGCAAAAACATCCCATCTGAATGTGGAAAGCCCCCAAATTAAATTAAGACCATGAGGGTCATCTGCTCTCTGAGTGTGCTGACTGGTGCTCTAAGAGATCTTTGCCTGCTAGCAATATTAGGCATTCTGGGGAAAGATCTGGCCAATGGGCCTTCCCCCTCATGCTAAATCATATGATGGAACAGTTACTGCTTCACCCCACATAAATGAAGAGAGAGTATCTGTTGGGCAGGGATGAAGAGAGAATACCTGTTCCCCTCACCCTAACTACACCAGCTAACGTAAGGGTTTTAAACAGAAGATGGGGATGGCAGAGCACAGGAGAAGAACAGAAGAGAAAATTAGAAGGATATGAGTATAAATATATTGGGTGTTCTAAATATATTAGCCTGCCCTACACCTGAGGAGGCAACACATCCAGCAGCAAAATACCCCCTTGGTTTATGCTGGGACATTGGAGAACTGGTTAACAATACACTTTTTGAGTCACCAACATTGCTTACTGGAGCATGGGGCCTCATGGTTCTGGAGGTACAGACTAGGCAGGACAGGGAAAAGGTGGCCTTATGCCGTTTTTGTTCTGTCTGAATTCTGGCCTGGCTGGAGACTACTCTAAGTTATGGCAAGGTGGTACAAGGCTATCCATACAGTCCCTATACTGCCAGGGTATTGCCCTGCAGCAGGGGAATCCTCCTGGAGTACATTCCACTCTCATTAGACCACCAGAGATCCAGAAAGGGACCAAAGTTGGGAAAAGACTCAGGACCATGTCCATCCCCACCCCCTGCCTTGAATATCTTCCATACAAATACTGAACAGGCTCATTGACCCTACTTAGTATCTGATGACTGATGAAAACACAGTTTGAGAGGCATATAATCTGTTCTATAATAAAGCACACTTTTAACCACAGCTGATATTGAAATTTTATGTTTCTTATGAAACCCACAAACATCCATCATGATTGTGTGCATGGATCAAGATGCAAGCTTTTGAGTAGCAACCTCATTAAACTAGATATAAAATGTAGCTCATTTTTAAAAGGGAAAAGTAACATTCTCTAAAATGATTTTAAAAGTATTTTCATTAGCACGTGTTAAATATAAGACAGTCTATAGTCATTGTTAGGCAGTTTGTTACCCCATATTTTTTCATTGTCTCCAGATCCTGAGCAGCATCTTGTGATCCTATAAAGAGAAGGGACCATTATCACATTATTTGCACAGAGCTGTCAAAATATAAACAGACAAAGCAAATACCCTACTTAATTTTAAAAGAAGTTAGCTATTTGTTTTTCTCAGGGACAATGAGTTATTTTAATAATGCAATCTAAATATGTTTATATTGTGCATAGTAACTTATCATCTGAGTTTAATAAATCTAACTGCCCATCTGCTTAACTGGATAAAATAATGTGAGCAGGAATGCAAGAAGAAAGTCATATTTCAGTATCAATGCAGACATAGCAATATCTTGGAACTTGATCCTGAACAGTCCTGACACTTTATGGAACATGGTTTATCGGCGTCAACTCCAGTTCACCTTCGTGGGAGTGAAGCACCCCCGGTTGGTGCTCAGGACCTTGCAGGAGCAGGCATTTAACAGGGATGCACATTTAAATTCAAATAGGCACTCACCTAGCAGCAACCAGGGCTTAATAACACCAACCTGCAGGTCCAAACTAAGGTCCTGAACGTAACCACAACCCAATCCATCACTTGGCTCTGCTTCTTCCACCACCTGCATTCGGGCATCTTTCCACGTCTCTATAATTCTCTTCCCCGTTAAAGTGGTCACCCTTGTGCATTGCTTTTTAAGATTTTTCCTGGAGAAGCTTCTGATTTCCTGAGTAAGTGAGTGCATTACATGGGCAGGCAACTTCCAGCTAGCTAGTAACACAGGCAAACCTAGCAGCCTGTAATGCTTCTCGGTAAAGCCAATCTCCTTCTCTTTAGCCTATGGCAGGCTCCTTGCTGCTTAGAGTAGGCAGACAGCAATAAGCAGAAGAGAGGACTACCACCTTAAACCTATTTTTTCTAAAAATGCTATGCAAGCCAGCTTTTGATTGGTCATACAAAAGCGTTCCCCGATTGGTTTACAATCTCTTCTTCCTGTTAGCTCGCTTTCACTCCGTAGCTCTCAAGGCACCAATGGAAAACTGCTCTGTGCCATCATTATGTTTTCATCTGATCACGCTTGTTATTTGTCTGTTGTGATTGTTTAGTTGATTGTGTCGACTGCTACAGAAGTGTTGTTTGTAAAATAATTGAGGAAGCTGTGAAATTGCATTGTGATTTATAATGTTTTAATTTAAAATATTTTCAGATGAAGTCTGGGTTTGTCAATATTCCAAGTCCACATGTCTGGAGACTGATCTATTCGCTGGGTTACAGAAAGGTGGGCAACAGAGCAGGTTGGGAGGTGATTTATTTCTCCATGAGAAAATGTTGACAAGCATGGGGAGGAAATCACTGTGTTGAAATTTTTCTACAAAATTGTTTAGGTTTTCACTGGTAAACTTTTCCCCCCGTGTTTTGGTAACAAACTATTTTAACAAATCAGTTTTCAGCGACATAAAGCAAAAAACTTTTGGGCAGTCAAGCAACATTTTTTTTATTTTAGTGGAAACTTTAGTCTGAGTAACTGAAATATTTCAGGTTTTAAACTTTTGGTTGCTGGAGTTTGTGGTTCATTGTTTTCCAAGAGAAACTCAACCAATTTCTTCAAAAATAGCCATTTCATTGTGGAAATTTCCTTTTTGACAAAAGCCCCATTTTTTTTTCCAATGAAAATTTGTGACCAGCTTCGTATGTGAGCTTCTCCATAATACCCCACCAGTCTGTAATCTGCCAGCCTTTAGAGTACCATTTTGTTTAATGTGTATTGTAAATGCTTAACTAGAGATATATATTTTTGCTTGTATTCCGTGACAGCTAAAATGTATGTTCAGGTAATTTGTATAATTTAGGAGAGAAGTTCCTTATGACAGCGTGGGCCAAGGATTGTGCAAAGGGGGAGAGGTTTGCAGAAACTACTAGTGTTAATGTGCAGTGTAACATGATGTCTGAACCATAATAATTTAAAGAGCTGTAGCTTCTCAACTTTAGGAACTGGAAAAATCCCATGGCTGCAGGAAAGAAACCCCTAAGCACCAAAATGAAATAGTTATGAAGACTGATTTTATATCTCGGTATTTCTCTCCAGAATCTTATGGAGCCAGTGCCAAAAACATGAGCAGGATGGGACTCTTTTGCTTATAACACTGGTGTAATCATAGGGGGAGAGAGAAATGGGAGGGGCAACGATGTTCTCATCTCTGATCTCCCCCATTCACACTCATACACAGGAACCAATACACACACTTTCTCAGGCATTCTGATTGGAGGGTATATTTGTGGGGCTGTTCTCCTCCCGGACAAGGTTCCACACCATTGTTTTACCATTTATTTTAGATCAGCCAGTTTTAATTCCAAACTGATTCAGGAAATAAGGACCTAATTCTGCAATGCAAACTCAAGCAGCCCCTTTGAAACTAATGGAAATCCAGGAGTAGGGCTGGAGCTGGACATTTGCCTGTTCTAGGAACCCCATCCCCAAAAAGCTGTGCCGGGCAGGTGGCTGAGCTGGAGAACTGCATTGGTGTTTTGGCTCCTGGTCCCAGTTTATGATGTGGGGTGCCTTTAAAGGAATAGAAAATAAAGCTTTGGTGAGAGGGATTGAGCCAGAAGTGCCCTGAAATAAATCAGCCCATGTGACCTATGACATCTGCCTATTCCTATTTATGTGAGTAAAAGGCTGCAATGTTGGGCCTAAATCTTTTAAACCTCCATCTTTCTGACTGAACTAAACTAAACAAAAACCCTGCAAGTGTTTACCATCCAGGCTTAACATCTGATTCAGAATCTCCATTATGAGTAAAGGTATGGGGGGGGCAGGGTTTAACATAAAATCCACTAAAATCCCTACTTGACTAATTGAAGGCATATCTACTGTGAAGAATGTCTATAATTGCTGAAGCTGCTTTAGCCACCAGATGTCAGTACTACACATGAAATTGTTTGCTGTTTTTAGTTTACCAAAGGGGATGAATGTTCTCCAAAGTGTGTATACCGTATGTGAACAATATATTTGTCATGCTCTCTGATCTGTATCATGAGCACTGGAGTTATACAAGATGTGGTTGTCCCTATGGTAACTATTTCAGCATTTAATGTGTCTGTGAACAAAAATCCATAAATAATCCAGTAATCCATACCCAGTTTTTGCAGACAGATGATCTAATCCTTTGAAGTGCAGAGTACTTTCTGCAAACTGATAAATGCCTTCAACTAGGATTGAAGTCAGTGGGTGTTGGAAGCATCTTGCAAGATTAGTCAGTGACTGTTGCAGAGAGAAAAATAGATTTTAAAAAAGCCATCTTGATGCCTTGGTTGATCCACAACATTGATAATGGACTTGTGTGAACTTGCAAAGAGAAAAACATATCAACAATGAGTATTGTTAGCAATTGTGTAATTCATATTTGTTTCATTTTCACATGGGTGGTTCAGTTTCACTGTTACATTTTCTAGTGGTGGATTTTCTCTCTCTGTATTTACAATGATATTAACTCGATTCTATTTGCCTGATTCAGTAGATCAGTGAAGCAGAAAATAGAGTTTACAGAATTGTATAAAGTAATTGCACATCTAATGATAGGGCAATATGGAGGGCAATTCGGAGCATAAAGAACTAGAAGGCATTCATCCCCTTCTAATTTTTTGAAGAGCTGAACTGTGGCTTGCCCAATGTGCTGTTTGACCCAAGTCAAACTATTAAAACAGAAATGTTTAAACACAGATTAAGAATATTCAAAATGTATTAAAACATCCTAAATTGCCTCAAATTCAATGTATATTTTTGCAATTTTAGATGGCCTTCTACTTTGTCTAAAAATAAATGAATCGTAATTATTCCTTTCACTGCAGAAAAACATTCAATTGCATGAATGTTTCTGACTCATACAGGCTAAAGATTAATGACTGTGTTTGAATATTTTTACCTAATGGTAGGTTTTTATGTTCATAGGTACTAGTTTTACTTCCCTGTGCCTGATGGCACAGTGTATTTTATAGATCTGATGAATGTGTGAGAATTTGGAACAGCTGAAAAGTTTGTGATGTTTTATAAATTGTACTAAATGTATATAATAAAGCCCTTAACAGTCTCCTTCACTGTTAATAAGTTCACAGAGTGAAAAAGCACCTGTTCAAACAGAGGGGCATATGTTAGATATTATTCTCTATTTAGAAACAAAAAAGTTAAAAAGCAAATAAAACTTCTCTAAATGACCACATGATCTTATTGTTATCACACTGGTATTTCCCTCCCTCAGCTCTTCCCTGTAGTTTTTATCTCCTCCTGTGATCCATGTCTTCATTGAGGGCCAGATTCTCCTGCCTTTACTCTTTATGAATAGTATCCCATCAGTGTGAATAAAGGGGGCAGAATCTGACCCTTCCATTGTAAATTCTTCTAGGCAGAGACTCTGCACATGATTCTTATCTTACACTGACGTAAATCAGAATTAACTCCCCTGAAGTTAATAGAGCTACACTGATGTAAAACTAGCATAAGGGAGATAATTATGAGGCTTGTAAAAACCAGCTATGCAGTCTGAAGAATCAATATGGTAGATGATTAAAGTTCTGTACACATATAATTAAAGAGCTGATTCTCCTCTCACTTATGACAGCGTTACTCCACTGAGGACGAGAGGAGAATCAAAGCCTAACTGATGATTTACCTATTTTAAATCTTAGCTCTTGTAATAGGATGATTTAAATGCCATTCCCTGAGGATGGACCATTCCATATGGAAAATTATTTTATGTATTTTAAGGGAAGTGGAAGGAGTGGATTAAGACCAAATAGGTCCCACAACCACATGTATGGTATGGTATGTTTATACTCTGAAGGGGGACCTGATAATCATCTTCAAATACATTAAATGCTGTTATAAGGGATGGTGATCAGGTATTCTCCATGTCCACAGAAGGTAAGACAAGAAGTAATCAGTTTACTCTGCAGCAGGGGAAATTTAGGTTAGATATTGGAAACTTGCTAACTATAAGGATAGAAAAGTACCAGAATGCACTTCAGAGGGAGCTTGTTGAATCCCAGTTGTTGAAGGCTTTTAAAAACAGGTTACACCGACACATTTCAGGGATGATCTAGAGTTACTTGATCCTGCCTCAGCACAAAGGTCTGGACTTGATGACTTTCTGAGGTCCCTTCCAGCCCTACAGTTCATCCATCAAAGTCAGTGAAAAGGCTCCCATCAACTTCAATGTGCTTTGGATCAGGGCCTTACTGAGTGCTGAAAATATGATCAGTGCTGTACAGGCCACACATTAGACAGAACCCTGCCCAGAAAAAATTACAATCTAATTATTTTGGTTTTCTTTCACCACTTCCCACAGTACAGTAGTTTACTTCTAAACACTCAATAACTGTCTCTGTGTTGTGCTAGATGCTTTCATCTCACCACAGATAAGTGAGCACCAGTATATCCTCTTGGGACTGGGGAGAAATTCCTGTATCTGTCTCTCCCTGATTCAATGCCTCTTACAAAATTTCAGATGAAACCAGCTTCATGCTATGTTCAGCATAATTCTTTGGTTCATACATTTGGTTGTTGTTGGACAAGATAGTTCTTGCTGGAAGCTCCTTCATCTGTATCTCCTCATGAAAGGTCTCAATCTCTCCACCAGTCCTTCACATCAGTGTGATGTCTTGAAAGGTGACACCCCTAGTTTGTGAATGAAGGCTTTCTTCCCTGGTCTTCAGGACGTGGAAAGATGTATTGAAGTCAATGGAAGTTACATGCCTAACTCACTCAAGCACTTTTTAAAACCCCACTCGGTTCCTATCTGCATCCATAGATATCTAAAATACCTCTGGAAATCTGCCCCTAAATTCCGCTGCCTTTTTCCAATTATATGTTAGCAACAGTATTTATAGAGCATTTATGTTCTAGTATGTAATAAAGCTATGATGCACAGCAGCAAAACCTGATAGTAGTATATGTACATTTGTAGACAAGACCCATAACCATAATAAGTCATTCTCAATCCCGATGATGACACTACAGCATTTCTCCATTTTCCAGTCAAGTGAATAACACAGATGCAAGAGCCCAGCGTTCTAAAAGCAGTCCATAGGATCACTTCCATTTTAATTACAGAAATATTTTTTCTTCGAAACCTCTGCCCGTGTGCTCCAACAGAGTACATTCTGCAAAAGACCAGAGTAAACCCACAACTAGTCAATAGTATTTATGGGGCAAAAACCACCACTGTAGCCTTTGACTATTATGATAATGTGTCAGCAAAGGTTTTTTTGTTTTAAGTCTTTGGGAATTGCTGAGGGGGAGTGAGACAAAGGTATATGCAGACAGGGTTCCCCCAGAAATTTTGTACATGGTAGGCGCAACTGAATCACTGTCACTTTAACTTAGCTTGACGTTGATGAGGTTTGGCCCAGCCTCCCCTCTGGTATGATGGAGGGGTCGCTGGGCCAAATTTCAGAGAGTGGCATTGTCACCTAGAGCACTGGGTCGCAGAACCACTTGGTTTGAAGGGCCCAGGGCAAACTGCTTCCCGCCTCCCACACTCTGAGCAACTCTCCCTCCTGCCAATGTGCATACATTAGACATGCACTGTGTGTAATATATGCATGGTTGCTGGCGCCATTGTATGCAGAAACATTTCAAGTGTAATTGAAAGTGTTTGGGAAGCAAACCATAAAGTTAATACAGTTGTCAAAGCACATGAGACATTTCAAGAAAATCAGGTGTTCTGGCAGATGGTGACCAGAACACCTACATACACCAAAAGTACAGTGATCAGTGTACAATGACATCTATGGTGAGTCAAATTGTGAAGACCTTGCTCTCACAAAAGTCACAGTGAATTTAATGAGAGTTTTGCCTTGGGCTGAGAGGATTTTAGAGTTTGGTCTTTTATTTTTACTAATGCTGTAAAGTTTATGCATCATAATAAATACTTATAAAGTTCTGTGAAGTGAGGAGGCACAATCCTTCAGCAGCTGGGTTCAGTTCATGACACGAGTCAAGGATGAAGTAAAATATTTTAATCTTACACTAGTATTTTTGTGAACACTATGCACAGAGCCATCTGATGACTTGGTACTAGACTTCTGTATCAGACTATCTATATTTAATGAATGGAAAAGCTAAAATCTTGCAGGTCAGGTCTGTTAGGTCACTTATGATCCCATCCTCCCTATACAACAGTGACCCATATCAGAGAGTGGAGATACCATATGATTCAACTCACAGAATTTCTTCACCATTTTTCCATTGAGGAAAGGAGCAGGTGTACAGATGTTCTTTGTCACCAGCTGCTGCTGAGGTCTCAGGTTCCATTAGTCTAATAGAATAGAACCCCCAGCAACTCCTTCACAGACAGTGTTCTCACTCATTTGAAGGTAGATCTGCAAGATGAAGCTGAAGAAGAATCCATTCCTATGTAAAAATAATCTACATAAAGGAGGAATCTTTGGAATTAGGAATTTGTTCACGTGAGTGACATATGCTATGGAATCCAGAGTTCCATCATTTAACACCCAATATATTATAAATAACACTCACTGTTTTTCCAAGTGTTACACCTGCAGGCTATCAGTTTTGTAAAATGTAAAAACCTGTTCAGTTGTCTTTCCAAATAAAAAGTGAACTTTACAAATTCTAAAGCCAAAGATTAAAGGTTTCTGAAAACTCGAGATCCAGCAGAAAGAATAGTCTCTAAGGTGCCAGAAGTCTTCCTCATCTTATTTACAGAAAGAATCAGTTTCAGAATATCATCAACTGGTAACAGTTAAAAATAGAATTGGCATAAATCTCATAATTCATTATTTTCATTTCTTTAAAAAACATAATAAAATATGTATTACTATTTCACACATTGCTTTTTATTTAACTCTGAATTTTGTTTAAATTGAAAAATATATTTAAGATGCACAAAAATCAGCCCTTCATTTAAATTTATGAAAACAACTTTAAATTTAGTTCTTCATTATCTAGTGTTCTACTTAATGTGCCTGTGAATGCAATAATATAATGTTCCTTCAGAAAATAAATCACTAGACTATCAGCACTTTTTAAAATTAGAAACTCAATCTCTCTGCAGTGCAATTATAGTAGTTAGATTACCAATAACAATTCTTTCTGCAACTTACTGAAGAGAATAGTTATCTAAGATGCATGATAACAAAGATGATGCAACAGAAAAAAACCCCCAAAACTGTGCATGGTGAACTAGCTTTTTTCTTTTTACACAAAATATTATGTTTAAAAGTAAATAATAAAGCATGTAAAAATAAGCAAAAATTATGTTAGAATTATTAAGAAGTAAATCTTAGTAAAGGTAGACACTTAGAGTAGGATATAATTGTTTAAAGTTTCCTCGTAATCATAAACTTCCTCTTAAGTTTCCTCAGCTTAACAAAATAGAGAGTGTGTATTTGAATACGATGATCTGCCATCTTGGAAAAGGATAAAAATAATATGACATGCTGCAATTTTGGGGGGTATTTCTTTATGCTTTCAGTTTTGTATTTTTGACTGCATGTACCTGGCCTCTGCCATTCCCTAGAGGAAGCCCAACATTCTTACTACATCTGACCCTAGGAATCAGCAATGTGGGATAAAAGAAACAGCAAAAGTGAGTCCTCCAAACCACCCTAAAGAGGCCTTTTGGAGCAGCCATCTTGGAAACCAAACAGACCTGGTACTCCAAGGGCTAGAAGGATTAGCAACACACAATCAGAGGCCAGAAGGCCCAGATAAAGGGTGTTGCAGGGCCTTACCAGGGCAGTCCCTGGCTGGGACCAGAAGTGTCTGGATGGGTACTCCCTCTTTAGCCAAAGGAGTGTGAGGCTTAGCCATAGTTTATCTCTGTCCACACTAGCAAATTAACAGGAAGAGAGGTACCTGAGACCATTGGCCCAGGGATAAGGATGAAGATAAAGAAGCCCAAGAAAGTAGCAACAAGAAACTGAATTGAACAGTACATGACTGCTCTTAGGGTCTCTGGGCTGGACCCCAGAGTAAGAGGTGGGTTTACACTCCAGAGGGATGCATGCCTGAGGAGCTGGGAGTTGCCGTAGCTGTAGCCTTCCTATGCAGCAGCTGCTCAGAGAGCCTGCACATAACTGCAGCTGGATGTGTCCCTATCAGTATGTATGCTGGTGAAAGTGCAGTCTAGAGGGCTTTGCAGCTTGTCACAACAGTACAGTGTGAGAGGGAGCCAGGGCTAGTGGGTCAGGGGTCTCAGTGGTACCCCAGTTCCAGGTGGCACCCTGGAGGGAACCCATCACACCCACCACCTAGACTTGTGCAGTACACAGGGGAAATAAAGGCACAAACAGTATTCATGCAAAGCACTTGATTCATAACTTGGAATCCCCAGGTGTTTCATTTACAGGCTTAAAATCTCTTTAACCTGGGTCCAGGACTTCCCCCAGTTCAGTCTTTGTTCCTCAGGTGTTTCCTGGAGTTTCTCTGTGTGGGTAGTGATGACTCCCAGATTATGTCACTCCCTGCCTTATATGGCTTTTTTATATGATGGGGACCCTTGTTCCCAAAGCTTGGTTCCCAGACCAGTCTGTGGAAAAATACCCACATCCCAAGATAGACATGTGGTCTCATCACATGTCCTTGTAGAGTCATAGCAGTCATTATTTGGAAGTTTTATGTAGCTTTCTCAGGAAGACTCACCAGATGGGAGATAAGCTCCTCCTAAGGCCTATTGTTTTTTCCTAATGGCCCATTCCCTGAATAGGCTCTTTCCCACCCACTATCTAGAATGAAAGCATCTTGTCTAGTGGGCGTTACCCAGCTGTAACTACATTTGAAATACAGTTACATAGTCAACATTCATAACTTCAGACTCAAAAATGATACAAGCATACAAATAGGATCATCATATTCAGCAAATCATAACTTTTCCAATGACATCTCACATGACTTATCTTGCATAAAATACATCACAATTATGCCATACTCATATCATATCATAATACTATCACTGTGAAGAATATGAGGTACAACGTCACAGTGGGACAAGGGTGTGCGATCATTGCAGAGACCCTAGGCAGATCTGACTGCCTCTAGCTGCCAGCCCACAGACAACAACTGGACACTCTGTATCCTGGCACCAGCTGGGGCTCCTCTGCAAAAGGCAGCCGGCTGAGAGTTGGAGAAAAGAAAGAGGTGGAGACCAGGTGACCTGGAAAAGAGACAAAGGATGGAAGAAGGGCAACTAGACATGACTGAGAATGGGCTGCTGAAGCCTATTCAGTTTCCTGGTTTGGGACTCAAGGGAGAGAGCCTAAGGTTCTGGGCTCTGAATCCCCCTTCAAGATGGACTTTGCTGAATGTTGCTACTTTCTGTGCTAACAAGAACTGGTCTAGCTATGTTCCAAATGACTAATACATCCTTCTGTTTTACAACCCTGGCTCACTGCTGACTGTGAAATTGAGGGTTTATGGTCGCTATGGGGGGCATGTAAGGATTCTCCAGGTGTCCTATTCAGGTAGACTCACTGTGAGAAGCTCATGGTGTGAAAAAATGGTGCTGAATGCTCCGAGGTCAGACCCTGGAGGTACTGAAACCAAGATGGCTTGCTGTAATGAGAGTGTGCCCTGAGGGGAGACACACTACAAGACGGTCTTATTTGAACTTCATTCAGAGTGGTTCCAGGTACACCTGTGACATAGACACACACTGGTAACTGACCACCCAGTCTAAATGCCAGGAACCTTTTGTTATTATATTTCAAATCAGTTCTTGGCTACATAATACAATTAGATCATAATTACCATTTCCTATATAGAAGTGTGAAACTGATGTTTTTTTTGCTACATTAAAATGTCATTATATTATGTGAAAGTGCTCTGTCAAAACACTAAGAGAATCGGTTTGAAAACCCGTTATTTCTGCAAAACTGATTAAGATACAATAGTTTTTATTCTTGCTGATGATATCCTGCCCCTCCCCTGATATTATGACTTTCCTACAAACAGGAAAACAGATAAAAACGATAAAACATGTATTTTATATGCTTTATTTATATATATTTAAAAGGAAGCTTCAGATTACCATTGATCATACACAGCTTCTGTACTATTAAAAATGTTAAGGTTTAGCCATTGTTAGCATTTTTTAAATGTTTATTAAGAAAACATGGGAAGCAGACAATGCCCCTTTCCAAGATTCCTGAAAATAAGAAGTTATCTAACATTTAAATTAGGTCTGTGGTTACAAGCAGACTGTAATCTATTGGCAGAAAAAAAATCTGGATGGTAAGAAGGAACTTTCCAAAGACTTGATATAATTATTAATATACACAAAACACTAACTGGCAGTTTGTTTATCATGGATATAACTGTGACTGGGAGCAACTGGTACTGACTGAAGAATTACTTTTATGAAGGTGCTTAAACAAAGTGGGAAATGACAGACTGTGGAGGACAACTGAGATTACAATGAATAAGAGTGGAAGTGTGCAACTAGATAACTCCTACAATATCACTAAAAAAAATACACCAGGAGATGACCACAGCATCTAAGGACTTATTTATACTGGAATGTTACATTGAATTAACTTTAGTTTCTTCACATTAAAGTTTTTTGTGTGCACACACAATTTAAAAAAAAAATAGAATTATTTGGCATTGAGTCACGGTAATTAATCCTCTTTGGAAGAGAAGTGATTCTACTTTGCAGTGAGTTTGTATGGATGCATTCCTAACTATTCTGATTCTAGTACTCCTCCAACTGCTACTCCTTGCTACCTTGCTTCATACCTTAATTGTCTCCAGCTGACGTACCTGAAGGCAATGAACAAGAATCGGCCATCCAGCGATGCTCTCACTACCTGTCCATATTATGAGCATCTGGACTGCTTTTTTCCAAGTAATGCTACTACAATGAGGAGAGTTTTCTACAAATTTCAGAGTAGTAGCCGTGTTAGTCTGTATCAGCAAAAACTACAAGAGGTTCTTGTGGAAGTGGGTTTTAGCCCACGAAAGCTTATGCCCAAATAAATGGATTTATATAGTAAAACTGGAGGAGCTTGGTTTGCCAGACTGATCAGCAAAGCCAATGCTGATGAATTATGTGAAAAGGCTGCAAAACACCAATCCTCTGGACTGCACTGACATGCAGAAAGGACAGGTCTACACTAGTGGGGAGGGTCGACCTAAGATACGCAACTTCACCTATGTGAATAGCATAGCTGAAGTCAACTCATCTTAGGTTGAGTTACCTGCCATCCTCATGGCGACAGTGGTCAACAGTGGGCTCTCCTGTCGACTCTGCCTTGCACCTTTTGATAAGCTGGAGTTCTGGAGTTGACTTTGGGGATTGATTTATCGCATCTTGACGAGATGCAATAAATTGATCCCCAATAGATCGATCTCCACCTGCCGATCCAGACAGTAGTGTAGACCTGGCCAAAGCTGTTTAAGCCAGTCATTGTCAAAGCCAATTTTAGAAGTACTTAACAAGGCTGTTAAAAATGCTGGCGACACAAGACAGTTTATTCAAACAAACATGGCTGTCATATTATACTTTTTCTTAAGCAAGAAATACCACACACTACAAAGTGGAGGCCAAAGCAAAGTGCATTGGAGTGACCCACATGGCCTGATGGATTAAGCATCTGACTTCAGATCAGGTGATTGAGGGCTCAAGTCACCTTCATGGGGGGTAGTTCAGTGGTTTGAGCATTGGCCTACTAAACCCAGTGTTGTGAGTTCAATCCTTGAAGGGGCCATTTAGGGATCTGGACCAAAAAAATCTGTTGGGGGACAGTACTTGGTCCTGCTAGTGTAGGCAGGGGACTGGACCATGACCTTTTAAGGTCTTTCCAATTCTGTGAGATAAGTATATCTCCATATATTATGGTTGTGTTGCACATTTGGGGAGGGGGGAGAATAGTTTAGTGATTTGACATGGTCCTCCTAAACCCAGGGTTGTGAGCTCAATCCTTGAGGGAGCCATTTAGGGATACAGGGCAACAATTTTTTGGATGATTTAATTGGGGATTGGTCCTGCTTTGAGCAGGGGGTTAGACTAGATGACCTCCTGAGGTCCCTTCCAACCCTGAGATTTTATGCATTATCATTTGTTAATCTTGAAGTTGGACACTGGTTCCAACCACGATCAGCAAATACTCACTTTGTTTCTGCAAGATACTCAACTGACTGCTTAGAAGCGTGCGGTGGAACAGTGAAAGACTCAGCAGTTTACAAAGTGAAGAATTCTCACCACGTTCAGAAAATGCACATACATGGATGATGAATGAACAATGCAAATGGATGTCTACTATTAAGTCACTGCATATCTTATCTTGATGTCAGTAGTAGGCCAGTAGATGAAATTCTAGATGTTCAGTTTATAGAAGACTGCTGCATGGGCTGCATGCATCTCTGACAACCCACATCTTAGAAGTGTTAAATGCTTGTAAATTGAACCCAAAAGAGATGGCTGCTTGTGCATTTAATGGAGCTGCAAACTTCTCTGGAAGACATAGTGGAGTACACACTTTGCTCCTGAAGTAGAGGCCATCTCCTTCAACTAGCACTAGAATGAACTGCAGAATTTTCAAAGGGCATTTAAAAAGCTATACATTAATGTCTTCATTATACTTCTGTTTCAACAAGAGTCCAAAAGGACTGAACATCTTGTAAAATATAGAAGATATACTTGGACTGAAGTTCAAATTAGTCCAACATGGGAAAACCCGATGGCTGTTGTCTTAAAATTACTGCAACCATTATTATTGGCTTTTGGAAAGTATCTACGGGATGGATCTAAGTAGTGAGGCTGTAGGACTACTTTTGTTATTAAGTTCAGAGAATACAATCACCATTCTCTCTTGTAAATCCACTGTTGAAACCACTTGAAATAACGCCATCCAGTCATTTGCTACAAGGGTAGTAGGTCTCTGCTCAACAATGGAAGCTACACTTGGATCAATCAGAGAGATATCCATTGAAAACATACTGGAAGAAGTAAAGACTTCATTTCAGAATTAAACTAATTAGAGCACTTATATTGACTTCTTAAATGAAGAGGACAAGAAGTGTTTGTTAAGCCAGCTGAAAAAGTAAAGTACACAGACTTGATTCTTATATCTCTACAACAGCAACTTCTGGATTCTATGAATCTCTGTATAGCTTTCACAGATGCCTGTTTTATAAAACACCAACAGTTGAGTGGAGTGAAGCACTACCAGCAATGGGGCTGCTATGTGATTATGACAGAAGAGAGAATTTGAACAAAGGTGGAAGACCATATGATGAACAAATTAACAATTGACTTCAACTTTTTTATCATCACTTGTGGTTCAATTCAATTTTTGTGCTGTTTCCTGGGATTATGAAGTAGGAATTCATCTCTTTCTAGTCCACTCACAAGAGCTGCAGTTGAGCGTTCTTTTTCGTCATTGAATAGAATTTTGTATTCTGAAAAAAGTCATCTTCTGCATGATCACGAACATATCACGAAGGACTGGAAGTACCAGACACATGAGAAGCCACCAAAAATGAATGCCCAACATTTGAGAAATTCATTAACAGTGGTGTGCAAAATTACAAGAAACCAAGATGGATATAGATTCAGTGCTTCATAGTAGGCTTGCGTAGCCAACTTTAATTTGTGTGATGATTTAAAAACATGAGTTAAATCTAATAAAATGTTCCTGAAACATTTTTCAGTCTTTATGATGATGCCATACAGCCCACCTTGGTCTCACCCTCATTAGTTATTGCCCTAGTGGTCTCACCCTCCTTAGTCCTCCCTCCTCCCTCCAGTATTTTTGAACACCCCCCTAATTTCAAGGATTAGCAATTTATCTGATGTGCCCTTGTGAGTATTCTTTGTGCCTTAGGGCTACCATTGCTGGTACCCTATGGCAGCCACATCCACGCTCCACCTGCAATATAAACCTGTAAATAAAACCGGTGCAGCTCCGTGCTGTGCCAAAGACAACTCCTGCTGTGTAGGGGTATGTCTTCACTACAGCATTAGTTCGATTTCCTTTATGTCGATCTTGTGAACGCGACGGCATACAGTCGATGTTGTCTGTCTTCACTACGCACAGCTAAGCACAGCAAGTCGACAGTGTCTGTCTGCAAAACTTTTGCAGGCGTCGACATGACATGCGTTGCACTCTGGGTACCTATCCCACAGTTCCCTGATCCCCCAGCAGGCACCATTTCGAGTGCAGCATTGTGGGTAGGCATTTCCAAATTTCGCGCCCTTTTTCCGCGCCGCCCACCCCCATTACAAGCGGTGCCCTGTGGGTAGGCATCCCATAATTCGCGCCCTTTCTCCGCCGAACTAACGCCATAGCATTGCAAGCATGGAGCCCGCTGACACCACGGCTGCAGTAATGGCTGTTGTGAGGACCTCGATCACGGTTGCTGAGTTCCTGCTGCACCGTCTGCAGAGGAGGAATGCGATCCGGGGAGAACCGCGCTTTCTGGAACCCGATGACAGTGAGGAGGAGATGGACGAGGACAGCGGGGACGACAGGGACACGGACGTGCACAGCGGGGACGACAGGGACACTGACGTGCACAGCGGGGACGACAGGGACACTGCCGTTTTTGCAAGTAGGGCGACTGACAATCTGTCAAAAATGGTGGCAATGGGGCAGGCTCATGCCATCGAACGCCGATTCTGGGCCAGGGAAACAAGCACAGACTGGTGGGACCGCATAGTGCTGCGGGTCTGGGATGACTCCCAGTGGCTCAGAAACTTCCGCATGCGAAAGGGCACCTTCATGGAACTTTGTGACTTGCTGTCCCCGGCCCTCCAGCGCAGGAATACCAAAATGAGAGCGGCCCTTACAGTGGAGAAGCGAGTGGCGATAGCCCTCTGGAAGCTTGCAACGCCAGACAGCTACCGGTCAGTCGCGAATCAGTTTGGGGTGGGTAGGTCTACAGTGGGCTTTGCTGTGATGCAAGTAAGCAGGGCAATCGTCGAGCGGCTGCTACACCGGGTTATAAACCTCGGAAACCTGCAAGCCACAATAGATGGCTTTGCCGCCATGGGATTCCCTAACTGTGGTGGGGCTATAGATGGGACTCATATCCCTATCCTGGCACCGGACCACGAGGCCGCCGAGTACAGAAACCGGAAGGGATATTACTCAATGGTCATGCAAGCAGTGGTTGACCACAAGGGACGTTTCACCGACCTGTACGTGGGGTGGCCGGGAAAGCTTCATGACGCTCGAGTGTTCAGGAACTCTAGGGTTTTTAGACAGCTGCAGCAAGGCACTTTCTTCCCCGACCAGAAAATTTCCGTGGGGGGGGTCGAAATGCCGATCGTGATCATTGGGGACCCAGCCTACCCCCTAATGCCCTGGCTTATGAAGCCCTACACAGGAGCCCTGGACAGGGGTCAGGAGCTGTTCAACTACAGGCTGAGCAAGTGCAGAATGGCCGTAGAATGTGCATTTGGCCGCTTGAAAGGGAGATGGCGTTCCTTACTGATACGCTCAGACATCCGCGAGAGAAATATCCCCATTGTTATTGCTGCTTGCTCTGTGCTCCACAATATCTGTGAGAGCAAGGGGGAAACGTTTATGGCGGGCTGGGAGGCAGAGGCAAATTTACTTTCTGCTACTTATGAGCAGCCACACAGCAGGGAAAGTAAAAGAGCCCACCGTGAGGCCCTGCGCCTCAGGGACGCCTTGAAAGACAGTTTTATCAGTGCCCGAGATGGCGTTTGAGAATCTGCTCCCTTGCTGTGCTGTAAGCCTGCTGCCCTTGAACCCTCTTTCCCTCCCCCCTCCCCATGCTTTCCCTCCTCCCTCCCCATGCTTGCAGAGAAAATAAAATCACTGTTTGAAAAATCATGGTTCCTTTATTGGTTACTCGGAAATACAAATACAGGGGATCACTGTCTTGGTATCCTGGAGGGATCCTGGAGTCGCAGTGGGGAGGAGCGGGCAAAGGAGGGGGGGGTGGGAAGGGTGGAGAGGAGGGGTTGGCAAGACTCAGCAGCTTTCAAAAGTTTTCCGAGAATGTCAGCCTGCTGCTGCTGCTGCTGCTTCTGCTGGCTTGTGGGGTAGAGTGGAGCGGCCCACGGAGCTTGCCCCCCCGTGTTCTCAACCCGCGTCTGGGTGGGGAAGCTATGGGAGTTGGGGAGGGGGGGAGGTGGTTACACAGGGGCTGCAGAGGTGGTCTTTGGTCATGCTGCAGCTCCACCAGAGATCGCAGCATGTCGCTCTGGTCCTCCATTATGCGGAGGAAAGCATCCATGCGTCTTTCCTCACGTTCTACCCTCTTTTGTTCAGCGGCTCTCCATTCCTGCCTCTCTCGATTCCTTGCCTCTCTCTCTCGATCCCTTGCCTCTCTCTCTCGCTTCCTTTCCTCTCTCTCTTGATCCCTTGCCTGAATCTCTCGATCCCTTGCCTGAATCTCTCGATCCCTTGCCTCTATCATTCTTTCCCTCCAGTCCATCTGGCGGGCTGCCTCAGCACGCGAGTTCTCCACGAGTTCAGTAAACATCTCATCGCGCGTTCGCGTTTTCTTTTTACGCTTTCTTATCTGCGGTGCACGGCGTGATGAGGAGGCAGGGGGGTTGTGAGATACTTGTTGTTCATCTGTGGGCAAGTGTGGGAAAAAGAAAGTTTGAAAGTTATGAGACAGATACATTCAAGGTTAGGAGGCAGTCTCGGACTGTACACAATGGGAGTAGTATTCCATTTGCAACCTCAGTATTCAGAGGCCTGATATGATTTCTGTACAAGGTCATGTTGTACACCTAAAACTGACTGACAAGCTCTCAGAAAATTCAGAGCATCTCAGACACATATGCGTGCCTCAGCCCAAGACGGCTTCTGAAATCACCGTGCAGCCGGCCATGGTAAGTTAAAAGTGGCGCTTGCATACTGTAGAGTAACCCCGCCCCCTTCCCCCCACCGCGTGGCTGGCTCCCACTGAAACCGCAAACTGCAAAGCAAATGCCAAAAAATCTCTTGCTAAGGGCTAAGGTCTTTTTGGGGCTCTTCAGACCGCGTGCAGACGGCTCGGATTCCCTGCCAGCTAACGCTACGGGCTGGGGGGGGGGGCGGCGGTCAGCGTTCGTGGGGGGGGTGCTCGGTTCGTCGGTCCTCAGCAGAAAAGAGAACTTTGCAGCTGGGACTCTTTATCTCCCGACTAATTGCAGTCCGTATCTCAAACAGGCAACCCTGAATGACATCACTTTGCTGAGAATTTCTCGGAGAGATAGGGAGCGCATGCTCCTTGAGTCCATGCAAAGTCCTGGTCCATACGCCGCAATGCTAGCCTGCTCAATGATACCAGACAACCTACTACTTTCGTGGCGTGGGTTGGTGTCCTATCACGGGGGACCAGATAAGGCAGCTCTCCCCAGAAATCTGCTGCGCTGGATTCATCGCTACCTCCTGGAGAGCTTCATTGAAATGTCCGCGGAGGACTTATGGTCAATCCCGGAGTATATTGACAAACTCTTTGAGTAGAAATTGACCAGCAATGAAAGCACGCTAAGTCCTTAGGGCAAGTTACTCATTAATAAATGCTTCCTTTACAAAATCACGCGTCATGTAATCCCTTAAAAAAGAAACACTTACCCCCCTGGGAGGCTTGGGAGGGTACTGGCTCCAGGGTGACAAACAGCTCCTGGCTCTCTGGGTACAAGGGTTCTCCGCTGGGCTCCTGCTGCTCCGTGAGATTTTCTTCTTCATGCTCGTCCTCCTCGGAATCAGTCTCCTCCCTGACGATGATCCCATCGGTGGAGTCCACGCACACCGGCGCGATGGTGGTGGGGGCGCCCCCCATTATGGCATTTAGTTCATTGTAGAACCTGCATGTCCGTGGCGCGCCCCCTGATCGCCCGTTTGCCTCCTTGGCTTTCTGGAAAGATTGCCGCAGCTCCTTAATTTTCACGCGGCACTGTGTGGTGTCCCTGTTGTGGCCCCTTTCCAGCATGGCCTTGGAGACTCTTCCGTAGGTGTTGGCATTCCGTTTGTTGTTGCGGAGTTCCAACATCACGGATTCCTCTCCCCAGATAGCGATGAGATCCAGCACCTCACGAGTGGACCATGCTGGAGCTCTTCTCCTCTGGCTGGTCTCCAGGGTAGATGAGCTCATCATGGATTCCTGTGATGCTGAGCTCTGCATGGCGGCTAGTGCTGATTGCTCTGAATGGCGACTGATCAGTTCAGGTGAGCTGGCCACGCTGACCAAACAGGAAATGGCATTCAAATGTTCCCGGGTCTTATCTACCTGGCCAGAGCAGCGAGTTCAGAGTGCAGTGCAGAGCGGTCACAGTGGAGCAGTAGTGAGGCAGTCCAGAGCGGTCAGAATGGAGCATTGTGGGACAGCCTCTGGAGGCTATTAATGTCGGGTTCCGTCTTCACTAGCCCACGGTCGAGCTTGGAACGTCGAGATTAGCCTTATGCCACTGGTTAGGCTGGAGTGCCAAGATCGATCTTTAAGGCCCTTTACATCGACGTTAAGGGCATGTATGTGAAGACAGGTACACGTTTACTTCGACATAACGTCGTTAACATCGATTTAAAGTGGTAGTGAAGACATGCCCTAGATCTCATGCCTTTTACACTCATTCCCTAGGGGCCCCAGAAATAGGTTCGGAGCCGGGCCCACAAAAAGCAAATCCGGCTCTGGGGGCGACGCTCAATAGATGCCCTGAAGCGGCGAGTCACCGCCGGGCCCTGGTTCCGAGCCCGTCGAGCGCTGGGCCGGGCGGTCGCGTCTCCCAGCGGCGGCCACCGGGGGCAGCAGAGAGAAGCGCGTCATGTGATGCGGAGGCAGAGCCCGGCCTGGCTGTGGGCAGCGGGCAGAACCGCCGCCGCCACCACGCCTAGCGGAGCCTGCGAGCGAGGCCGGGCGGAGGGGCGTCGGGCGATGGAGGCGCTGTGAGCGGGGCCGGTCAGGGCGGCGGCGGCGGCGGAGCCTGGGTCGGGAGCGCGGGGCGGCGGCGGCAGGATGTCGCGCTCGGTGCTGCAGCCCAGTCAGCAGAAGCTGGCGGAGAAACTGACCATCCTGAACGACCGGGGCATCGGCATGCTCACCCGGCTCTACAACATCAAGAAGGTGCGGGGGCCCCGCAGCGGGGAGCCGGGCGGGGGATCACCGCCGCGATCCTCCCTGGGCCCTGGCGGCCTCCCTCCTGCGCCTGATCCGGCCGCCGCCGCTCCTGCAGCGGGACCCTGGCGGCTCCGCCGCGGCCTAGCTGCGGGGCCCTCGGCGCAGCCGCTCCCCGGGATCGCTCTCCGGAGCAGCGAGAGCTCCGGTCCCCGCTGCACGGGCGCGGCGCTGGGCGGGGTCGGCGCTTCCTGCCAGGGAAGCGGAGCCGTGGTGGGAAAACTTCCAGTCCGGCCTGGGCATTGGCGTGAGATCGCCGCGGGGAGGGACCCCGCCGCTCCCCGGGGCCGCCGCCTGGATGGAGGCCGCTCGGGCAGAGCCGAGGGGTCCTGGTGTCCAGGGCTGGGTGTTTCTCCCCCGGAGGTGCAGAGGGGGGAGCCGGGCGTTGCGAGACCACCCACGATCCCGAGGGAAGCGGGCAGCGCCCGCACCATGACATGTCGGATTCCCGTCTGACCACGGCACTTCTTGGGAAGAGCCCAGCAGGGTGTAAAACAGGCATTTCCCCTCCGGGGCTTGTGAGTCCTGACACCAGGGAGAGTGTGGGTCAGGTTCCCAGCCCAACCTGCCGACGCTTCCCGGCTCCCCAGGAGAAGAGGTCTCCTTCAAAGTTACTACACTTTAATCTTAACAAGTTTGTGGCGGGTCAGGTGGTTGCTTAGAAAGATTGCTGCTGGTTTCAGTTGTAACAGATGTTTTGAGTTCTCCTTGGTGCTAAAAGACTAGTCACAGCTGGTCTCCACGTTGGCTTTACTTGATTAGAAAAATAAAGGAGCGAAGATAGTGTTTTTATCAAAGAAAACGCTTCAGAGGTGCGGAAAGTAAACATACGTTATAATTATTCATGCAGGGAAAATCGCCACTCCCTCTTCGGAAAGGTTTCTCAAGTTTAGTTCTACCTTGTTGAGTTTTGGAGCAAGGTGTTTTTTTTTTTTTTTTGTTGATGTTTATAGACTTTATTGACTCTTTTTTAGTCAGCTATTAGATGCACTGGGTTCTTGTTGACTTATTCTAAACTTTTTTGTTAGATTAATTTTTTCAACAATGACACTGATACTAGGTAGAACTTCAGGTTTCTAATGAATCCAATTGAAAGGATGAATTTTGGTTAATTAAGATTTTACTATGACTCCTAGTTATTCTGTTATCTAATTAGTGTATTCTAGAACAGTGGTCGCCAACCTTTCGGACCTCACGGACCACTAAAGTCAAAATTTTGAATCCCGCGGACCACTAACATCGCAGCCCCCGCCCCCCCCTGCTCGAGCGGCGCAGCATCACAGCCCCCCCGACGCGGCGTGGAGCAGCGCGAGACGGGAGGCAGGAGCGAGCCGGCGGTTGCTGGCCGCTGGGGACGGGGCGGGACAGGCGCCCAGCCCGAGTGCGGCTGCCTGCTGCTCCCGTGCGCCCAGCCCTGGCGCGGTGTGGCACCGCAGTCGTCTTTCCCCTCCCCCTCCCCCCCCGGCACGGCGTGAGACGGGAGGCAGGAGCGAGCCGGCGGTTGCTGGCCGACGGGGACGGGGCGGGACAGGCGCCCGCAGCCTCTTGCCTGCCCGGAGGGGCAGCAGCCGTGAGGGAGCCCGGCGCTGCGGACCACTGAAATTTTCTCACGGACCACCAGTTGGCGACCGCTGTTCTAGAAGGCATAGTTTGATATAGTGTCTATATTCTGAGGATGTGCAAATGTGTGCAGGATTGAAGTCTTAAATTCCCCAAACTATTCTATTGGAATTCCACACGCTCAGATTTTGCACGCATTGTTTTAAAAATACTTCTGATTTGACACATGAAAAAAGAACCACAGATCACCATGAAGGATGTAACGGGTATTGAGTGACTAAACTGAGTGATTCCTGGTTAAACTATGAGCTGCACCACACTTCTTGTCAGATGGCTTCTACATTAAAGGAAGCATTTTTATTTCAGAAGTTATATTGAGTACATTAAAATTTAACAGTGGGCCACAGTGGTTTTCTAGCAGTTTTGTAATGTCTGCATGTAGACATGCCCTTAAATTCTCACATCTCAATTTTGGTGAAGCTGTTTTTTTGTTTGTTTGTTTTTTTAACTGATATAGTTAGACTGGTGCAAAAAGGCTGCGTGGGACATGCTTATTTAGGACTATTTTAGTTTGTCAATTTAGGAGCAGGTTTTCACTGGTTTAACCAAGTCAGTCTAAGCAGGTGCAAAGTTCTTGTGTGGACAATGCCTAAATATATATTATTAGGTGCTCTTAGCCTGAAGTTTTGTATATTAGGAAGTGACCAGGATATGTTGCCTGTTGTTTCAATGTAATAGCAGTATAAATATAACAGTATAAAGTTATCATAAAACAGAAATCATGTGTTCAGGGAAAATGGCTTAAAGATACTTATTAAATCTTTCTTATCTACACTTCTATGAAGTCTAAAAGCTTGCAGGTATAGGTAGATTGGCAAAAACCTTTCTAGTGTAGACACAGTTATATTAGCAATACTCTTTTGACAGTATATCTTTATGCTGGTTTTGCTAGTGAAATACATTATACAGGTAAAATCCCTTTTTTCTCTCTCTACCATAACTGTTTGTGTTAAAGCAAGGCTTTTGCCCATATAAATATGTTGTCTTAAAAAAAAAATCAACCTGAAATTGACACATCTATGCAGGCAAAAGTGTTAAGGGTAAATCTGGCTTTAGTCAATAACAGTGACTCACTGGAACTGGGTCTGCCCTTCAAGGCTCTAAAGTTGCATCTGCTCCAGATTTGATGGTAAAAGTGCTTAACTGTCCATTGTGTCCAAAATTCCCAGTGTTGATGCAGGTTTAGGGAGGAGAGGACTCCAGTCATGCCTGCCAGACAGAGATAGTTTAGGAGGTGTATGTAGGTAGTTCAGCTCTATGTTGCAAACTCCACTGCAAAGCTGGCAGAGTCCAGATAGAAATCTATGTGGGAGTTCACATAGCTGCTTGTTTTTCTACTTATGTTTTCTTTTTTTTTAAAAAAAATTTTTTTTTAAAAGCATTCATCATTGTGGTAGCTGAATGGCAACATGGTGTCTGAGTGAACTGTGGTGAGGAGGGGGGTTCCCGGCACAGAGCTGAGAAGTTGGGCTTCCATAGGGTTGGAGCTAGAATTTTGCATGAATCTTGGGCTTGAAGTGTGCATGTCCTGAGCTCTTTGTAATTGCAGATCTCCCCTCAAAGATGAGACCGTGTCTGAAACCAAGCTCAAACTTGCTGAATTTTCAGAGAACTGAAGGAGAAAAGAATCTTAGCGTTTTTGGTTTTGAAACTCCCTTTAAATATTCAAGAGGAGAAATGGGAACTCAAATTACTAGAAGTTACTAGTCATTATGTGGTACTGCGGTTAAAGGAAATGGTTAAGATGGTTTTTATAAGAGGAAGTGATAGTAGATCAAGTGATAAGACTGAGAAATTGCTGTAATCATTGTTTAGAGAATAAGAATGTTTAAAAGATAAAGTTTCTTGCCTGTTTAAGTGTACTAAACAAAATATTTGCTCCAGAAGTTATCAGGAATAGTTAGAGTGAGTTTGTGTTTCATCTTCGCTTGTAAACATCTCAGTTTTTGTGTCATTGAACTTTTTTTTTTTTCCCCTACCTAACATTGTTGATTGCTTTTCAGTTCCTGTCTGCAGAAACTTCCTGCCATTACATTGTTTTTTGAAATAGCAGTTTGGAATTCATTGGATTTAACAACTTGAGCTGATATTGTCTATCTTGAATAGCACAAACTTGAAGAAGGTCACAGGTTCTTCAGTGTTTTTAGATGTAATACACAAAACTTGTGCTTTACACAAAACTTGATTATCATTCATCTTTCATGCTAATGTTCTTATTTTTTTTGAATACTGTGCGTGAGTGAACAGTTTAATTGATGACTTTTTATCTTGAGATCTTAATGCTCTTAAATGAGTTTGCACAGAAGCGGTGGTTGTTGGATCCGCTACTCCTCCAATCTTGTGGCACTGAAAGGATCTATCTCCCTCTGTTCATAGTTCTCTCCAGCAGTAGAGTTAAAACTAATGTGATTCTCATTGGTTTCACTACTGCCCACAGGATTCTGATTAGCAACAGTGATTTGGGTACAAGAATAAAATGAGTAAGAAAGGTGAATGGTTTTTCTTCCCCCTATTTTGAGAGCACAGAGCATGGGTGGGTAGTATGAAGGGGGGTTAGTAAAGTGGTGTATGTTGGAATAAGACACTGCTAGTGTGTTGCTAGTGGACCATGTGTTTTATGTCTGGTCTGTACCAGGAGTGGATTTCTGCAGAATTGTGATTGTCTGCACAGTGTTCCACCCTTCTCGATACTGGGACCAGTCTTAGTTCTGAATTTGGATGGGCTGCCTCTACACTTTCTCTCCTCCCTTGTTTCTTCCCATCATTGGAGCCTGCCTCTTTCCTCAGTTCCTCAAAGGGTTATACTGGTGCTGCTGCTTTTCCCACAGAACTTCCTAACTGTGCTTGTAGGTGAGTAACTTTTCTGTAGTACCATACACAGTTTAGTGCTCTCCCCCAATCTCTGTTTTACTGAAAAAACATACTTTACAAGTCAAAGCTTTCCTGCTTGTGACTTTGCCTCTGGTAAGAGCAGCAAAGCTAAACTGATTAGACTGTAAATTTCTCTGTCAATGCTTCTATATTTGTAGGTAGCAATGAACAGGAACCGTTCTTTTTAGTGGAGGTATTTCTTTACACTTTTTTTTTTTTTTTTTTTTTTTTTTAAGTGTGTGGTTGCCAGGTAGTATTTGCTACAAGATTCTATGATGAATTTAAACTCTTGGAATAGCTAACTGAACCAAGGCAGGAATCTATGATGGAAGCCAGTGTTGATGTTAAAGTTCTTGTGGTTTTAGAATAAATGATTTTAATGAGTGTCAGAGAAACATATTTTGAATAGAACCATTTATATAATACAGTTAAGGTCACAGAATAATACTCCAAAAATTAGGAATCAGAAATCAGTGTGTTAAATATTTTAATTCCATTTGTTGTCATTGTGCTATCAGTATCCAATTCCAAAGCACGACTTTTATGTCTGTGCACAGGATTTGCAAAATTCTTCTTAAGATGTCAACCGATGTTGTGTTTTAAGTTAGAAGGAAAAATGGGCACTTGGTTAAAGGTGTTAACATGACCTCGTAACTTTCCAAAATTAAACAGTTTTAAACAACACACTGCATTTGGTATACAGAGACCTCATCCTGTTTGCTAACAGCGCAAATACCATTTAAAATCTCGTAAACCTTTTATTAAAGATACAGGAAAAGAAAAAAACAGTTAAAGCATTTTATTGACATCCTTTGTTCCCTTTACCTTAAGAGAGTTTTCAAGAAAGAAATCCCACTTGTTTGATAATTAGATGGTATTGAAGATGGTAATAGCTATCCTTTTGGGGGAAAAGAGAAGAAGTTTGTTGAGATGAAATGGAGATGTGGTTGCTGAAGTCCGATCCCATTTCTTAGGAGAAAAAGGGGAAGGGGAAAGAAAAAAACAGCAAAGACCTAAAATGAAATTTCTGTCCCTGAAGTTACTTTCACTTCCAGCCTTGCTGCTGGAAAAATGCACAGCACATGGTCTTAACTACCACTCTGAGATCTGGCAAAGTTTTACCAACATTGATCTGGTCACAGGCTTGCATTAGTGTTGCAAAATTTGCAGTCTTGGCTGGTGTTACCAGACTCTGTTATGTTGAAGAAAAAAGAAAATAAGGTAGGAAAGGAGAGGGACCCATATAGTGGGGTATATATGACACAGACTCCCATTCCAGGTGGTGGTTGGGATTGAGCTGGTGGAGTGGCAATGGTGACGTCATCAGGGTTCCTCTCTCTGGCCTCATCTGGTCAGAACATCTCTCAGGATTAGGGTCAGAAAAGGTTTGGGGTTCCAGAAGATGGTGGGAATGGCAGCCATGATGGTGAACTTTGCTTCCTTCTTCTTCTTTTGTCTTTAATTCAGCCAGCGTTGCAATAGCCAACTTTTCTCCAAAGTCTTTTACTTTAAGGACCCCAAAAGGGAGTGGTAGCTGAAATAGCCCAGTGGCTCCTTACCTTTCCAGACTAGAGTACCCATTTCAGGAGTCTGATTTGTCTTGCATACCCCAAGTTTCATCTCACTTAAACTTGTTGCTTACAAAATCAGACACAAATATGCATGTCACAGCACATTATTACTGAAAAATTGCTCACTTTCTGATTGTTACTGTATCATTCTAAAATAAATCAATTGGAAATATAAATATTGTACTTGTTTATATGGCTCTATATACTATACATTGAAATGTAAGAACTTTTAGTTTGTACTGACTTCACTAGTGCTTTTTATGTACCCTGCTATAAAACTAGGGAGATATCTAGATGAGTTGATGTACCCCCCTGGATCAGGTGACCAGATGTCCTGATTTTTCAGGTCTTTTTCTTATAGAGGCTCCTATTACCCACCCCCCTCCAGATTTTTCATATTTGCTGTCTAGTCACCCTACCCCTGGAAGACCTCTGCATACCCTCACGGGTATGCATACCCATGGTTGAGAACCACTGGAATAGCCCATTTCCCTCCTTGTTTTGTTCACCAGTTAGGCCTAATTACCAACACACCAATTCTGGTTCATTTAGTTCTGGTCCCACATTTCCCCTATGTACTAGGCATGATCTCAACTCCCTCCTTGAGTTAGATCTGTAGGCCTTCTTTTTTAGCCTAATTTAGTCTTTGTCTTCGCTTTGCTCCTTTTCCCATCAACATTTGTTATAGGTTATTGTGACACTTTACGAACTTTAACCACTTTACGAGTTAGGCTCACAAGTGGAGTAAACTTGTGGCAGATCACAAGTCACTTAAATTAAGATGTTGACATTTTGTGGCAATTTAAGACCACTATTTTTTCTTCTCGTTACTTATCTCACTACCTTTATACTTAGAAAAGATTGATTCTACTAATTATTTGATCAGTTCTGATATTTACTAAAATTACAACTTTTCAGAGCTAACCATATAAAATGTATTAGGTTCCTGTGTTGTGTTGTATTAGATTAGGAATTAAGTGTAAAGTGTCTGATTCTGTAGCCATTCTTGACACACAAATGCCATTGATGTCAGTAGTTTTGCTTGGGAAACAAATGTCCTGTCTTGGTCTAGTCCTAGAAGACATTAGGTTGGACTTCAATTGCTGCATCAGAAATGACAGGTAGTAGATTTAATTTGTGTTCAGGAAATATTTTGAACAGTTGAACTTGTTTGCATTACAAATATGGCTGTCTGAAATTGTTAAAACATTAAAATTTGTCACATGGAGGCCTATCCTCGTTGCAAGGCCTTCACTGACTTAAGGAAGTCCAAAGCTTTATCTTATGTACCATATCCAGTTATAGAATGGAGAGGTTTGGTCCATGCTAAAAAAATTTAACTAGATGAAGAGGATAAAATGTATAACCAAGTCCCTTGGCATGGGTGTATTTGTAGGTTAGAAGGTGGAACTTTTGATCATACACAATACAAATAACTCATGGAACTTCTGTGATACAGAATTAAGCATGTGCTATTGTAGGAGGAAGTTTGTCAGAACTCTTCAGAAACATCAAAGCATTCAAAGCTTTACTATGTGAAATAATTTGTCCATATACTACAGACTATTTTTCACAGCAACTTTAGTTCTTGTATGAAAGCCCTCATTCACATCAGCATTTCAGTAAACAAGCCTGGTTGATTAATCAACTGTAGACTTCCAACAGAATGCGCCAGCTGTGGCAGCCTTCACTAGAGATGGTAAGGCAATCACTTTTTAATCTTAATCTATTCATTTATAATATAAGGAGTTTCTTTATATTTTGAACTTCCAGTATAACTTTTTAATGGAATAGCTGTTTTTTTTTCTCCCCCTCCGCCGTTTTGATTGTTTTCAAAATTAGACTTTAATAAATATCTAACAATTAACTTTAAATAAATGGCAAACCAAGGTTAAGTAACTGACAAACCTAGGGAAAATGAGTTGATGATGTAACTCTATCTCTGAATTACTTTTTTTGGCTACTATTAAATTAGTCACTTTCAGGCCACTCATACATAAAGTGCAACTCATTATCCCTAAAAAAGTTTTAGACTGAACTTTTTTTATATATTGTAAGCCCCACACTGTAAAAATGCTTGCCCATGATTTTCTTATGTGGCAAGTGAATTTGCCATACAGCAGAATGCAATGGCTCAGGAGTTTCTAGATCTCTTATTAGGGTATCTTGTAATTAGCATTGTGTAGATTAATTGTAAATTTTGGGGAATGTCATAGAAATCTAATGCAAATTACTAAAAAAATACACTAAATGTTGGTCTGACTCAGTATGGCCATGCTTTTATTCTTATAAATGCCTGAGGAACTAACTCTTCTGGTCATGTCTCACACAAATTGTTTTGATGAATTCCCAGTCTGGCTTTCACTATGGTCGCAAACTGTAGTTCTCCATCTGATGAGTCTTCCTTTCTGCACATTGCTCTTTCTTTGTCAGTGTAGCTTTTGACACTGTAAACAGTTCTATCCTTCTAGATAGTGTCCATAGGTATTTAGTAATCTGTGTGCCAGCTGTAATAGAATCTAACAACTTTTTCTGAATGTAGTTCATTTATACCAGAACACCTCCATAAAGTTTCATAGAGCCTAAGTCTGGCTCAGGGCCACGGATTTCACTGAGTGACAAGATTCCTTTAAGTTAGATGCTGCATCATACAGTGTTGCAATATCTAAATCTCTCTGTGGATCTAGTCCAGGGGTGGGCAAAATTTTTGGCCCAAGGGCCACATCAGGGTGCAAAACTATATGGAGGGCTGGGTATGGAAGCCTGTGCCACCCTCTGACTGCCCCACTCAGAGCCTCTGATCCATCCAATCCCCCTTGCTTCTTGTCCCCTGTCTGCCCCCTCCCAGGAGACCAGCCCCAACCCCCTCGCATCCAATCCCCCCTGCTTCCTGTCCCCTGACTGCTCCCTGGGGACGCACCCCCAATCCAACCCCCCCCCTTCCAGTCCCCAGACTGCCTCAACCCCTATCCACATCCCTGCCCCCTCCCAGAACCTCCACCCCATCCGACTGCCCTCTGCTCCCTGATTGCTCCCCGGAACCTCCTACCCCTTATCCCCACCCCCAACCCCCTTACCATGCTGTTCAGAGAAGCAGGAGATCGGCGCCAACTGCGTTACCCGTGTGGCGGCGTAGTTGCAAGGGAGGGGGTGCTAACCTCCCTGGCCAGGAGCTGAAGGGTCGGGCAGGACAGTCCCACGTGCCGTAGTTTGCTCACCTCTGATCTAGCCCTAAATATCTTTGAGCAATCAGTATACATGTACAAAAGTCCCTCTTTGAATGCTGTTTTTTTTTAAATATTCATTTTAAGATATTTAGGGTTTTAGGTGTAACAGCCTGTCACTCTGTTCTTTTTAAATAAAAGATAGTGTAGCCCTTCTGTAATTCTCCCAACAATTACTAGATCAAAGGTTAAATCAACATGTGTTTACTGTACTGGTTCTGGCACAGGCTACTTCTCCTAAGTGCAGAGTGATACTGTGTCTGTCCAGTTCTTTTCTTTCACTTTTTAACCATATCTGTTATTTTATGCCATTTTTACATCATTTTAAACTTAGGGCTTAGTTCCTGTTTATCTTACACAAGTGATTTCTTTAGCAACTGAAGCTACGTTAAAGTTCTTAAGCTATTTTTTTTTATAAAGGCATCCTCAGTGGATGGCCAGTATTCTGCTATTGCTAAAAATACAGCCACATTTGTATAGTTCATTATTTCAGAGTGCAGATTATTTCATGCACTGTTGTGATTTCTTTATGTAGATGAGATAATTACTTAACTGATCAAAAGATAATTTTAGTTTTTGGGGGCTCAGTGTAGTTATATATAACAATATTTGTCTCAGTGTAGTTGCATATAACAATATTTTCCTTTGAAATTGCATTCAGAAAGAAGAGAATGTTTTTTTGGTGGCTTAATGTAGGAGTGAGAACACGCTGTGCTTCTAAGCATGACCCTTTAGTTAAGGAACATTCACAGATGTGTGGGTTCTGTTGGAGAATAGAAGTATAACGAACATGAGCGTATACGGATGTAATTTCCAACTGTCTTCTGGCCAGCTGACATTTGCACCTTCCTTACTAATACAAAGGTTCTGTTTTGGTGATGTTCCCCTTCTGCATCATTTGGAGCGAGGGGAATGGGCTGGTCTAAGATGTCTGAAAAGAGGAGAAGAGGGTAGTATGGCAAAAAAAGTATTTCTAATTTGTAGAAACAATATAATATAAATCTGCTATGCCTTTGATCTGATGTATCCTAATTTGCTATACCTTTGCACTAATGCCTTTATCACAATTATGCATTTTCTATAGATTTAAATCAAATCCACCCTGCTCTGAAACTTGATGGGAATCTAGTGTCTATATTATTTTAATGATACTTTATTTCTAAAATAGCAATTCCGTGTATTGGTCTTGATACTTGTGTTGCACCATCTTTCCCAGCATAGTTATGTTACATATGTCAAGTAACATAGAAGAGAATTTGGAAATGACTTGCAGAAGATTCCTTGATCATAGGATTCCAGATCTGAAGCAGCTGGAAGCCCATAGCTTCTGAATGATATATTCCAGGAATGCTGCTTTAGTCAAAATATATTTTTAAGGTCTTGATTTGATTTTTTTGGAAGTGCTGAAGTCACCATTGCATTCTGTGGCCATAGATCAGAAATAAAAATACATAATTGGATCAACAGACTTAGTTAAGAATGGGGCATCTGTATCTAGCCAGGTATCAAGCCTGAAGGCATCTAAAGACACTGAATCTTAAGAAGATCAAGTGCTTTTGATTTAATAGCAAAATGTTTAATTTTATTGGACTCTACTCTCAGCACCATACACCACAGTCAAATGGGTGATTGAAAAATTTTACATCCAACTTTTATTTGACTGGTATCTAAAAATCTTCCTCTAAAATTGATATTCACTTTTTTCATTTTCTCTTTACTCCAGTTGTTTTTATCCATCTCATAACCTTTCTTCTCTTGCTTTTGGTTTCCCTCTTTTGAGGGGCTTGGCGGAGAATAGATGGCTGTGTGGTGTTGTGATTACCTTTAGGCAGACAAAACCTTACCCCTACTGAAATCTATTAATGTTGCTTCTTTAGTTCACCTAAGGTGATTGCTAGAGTGCAAAGTGAGGCAAATATGCTGCACCATAGTGTCCCTGGTTGCTGAGGGGGGAAAAGAGGGGTTAAGTTTGTTTCTTAACACTGCACTTGTATTAACCAACAAACAATACCCACCATTTACTTGGACTTTTATTCTGAGTGTTGCTTTCATCATCCCTGTCTTCTTTTTACTACCCCAGTCAGATAATATTCTACTGATACAGTAGACTCTCGATTATCCAGGATGATAGGGAAAAAAATAATTCTGGTTAATAAAATCCCGGATAATCACCATCCATAGGAAATATGGGGAGTGAGGGTTGGTTCACCAGCCACTCTACGCCCTGGTTGGTTTTTTGTGTGTGTGTGTTTGGGGCGGCAGCAAAGCCAGAGCCGGCCCTGCGAGTTACACATATTTTTTTTGACATCCTGGTTAATCCACATCCTGGTTAATCCAATCCTGGATAATCGAGAGTCTACTGTACTTCTGCTATTGACTCCTCACTAGCATAGGACTGCTCAGTTTCACTCTTTTTTCCTGAATAGTAGTGGACTGAATGTGCTGGGCATGAGCTGCATAGGTGCAGTCCTTTGACAATTCTGGAAGTCTGATGAGAGGTCTAGTGTGGGAAAGGTACAGAAATGAAGTCACATGTGGTGTAACACAAATGGATGAAAGATGTATTGGTGCAGCAGTGACTGACTTAGTAACCAAGCTTGGTTCCTTGCTCCATCTGCCAGCAGGAGTCTGGGAACTGTGAAGAGACTTTGCTTTCACTCAGTTGAACAGTGGTGGTGGTGGTGGTGTCGGCCCGTGAAAACCATTTCTGAATGAAAGAAGGAAGCAGCAGCAGTAGATCAGTTACTGAGCAATGACTGTGATGCATGGGAGAAAGGAAGGAAAGGGATATGAGAAAGGGAGAAGGATCCTGATGTTTTAAGCATTGACACAGTCCTTTAGTCTGGTGCATTGCATTTACTTGAATAGGTGAACATTAGTCTTTGATTTGGTCTAAATAAAGGCTTAAGTTTTAGAAATATATTAATCCGAGATATTACAATATTGGTTACTTTTTATATCTTCTGGATTTATTGTTAAACAAAACTTGACTTAATTGGGTGTCTGTATCCCCATGTTAATCTTGCAGATCTTATCAATGACCGTACTGGTCACCTAATCAGATGGGTTAATCTAGGTATACATAAATTCTGGAACATTGAATGGGTGCTCTAATCTGGAGGACATTTCAGTTTCATGATGATTTGGGAAAAGTAGTCAGAAGTTTTGTGTTTTCAGGCCTCTTTCCCTGCAGGTTGAGGTCTCACTGTAATGCTTCACATAGAACTCAGCTTTCAGTATGACAGCTTAATGACACAAACCTCTCATATTAGAAGAAAATGGTACCTGTTTTTTTCTCACTACAGTATAGGAGTAAGAAATAGTATATGTGAAAGTAGTGTGTAAATTAAAGTTGACAATAGTGAACTTGGTGCTAGTGGACAGTATTTAGCTTAGTGACAAATGACACCATCAATCTAGATCAGTGTTTCCCAAACTTTAACAACCTGTGAACCCCTTTCACTGAAATGTCAAGTCTCACGAATCCCCTCCTAAAATGAATATTTCCAGGGATTTTCTCCTTTACTTGCGTATACATTATAAAAGTAGTGATCTTTGAAATATAAAATTTGTTTTGATGACATGCTTATTACACACTATTATTAATTATTATTTATCATTACAGTATTTTTATTACATTATGAAAATGGCAACACTCTTCCAAGATCTCACTTTTGTAACTGTATCACTTTGGATAAGCCTGTTATATGACAAGGCTCCTATGTTTCATCAAGGAGTATCAGATGTGAAACAGTATGAAGGTACAGTAAAACCTCGATATAACGGACTAATTCGGGCAAGGGGGTGTCCGTTAAATATTATTAAATTATTAAATAACGGACTTTCGGCTTTAACGGACATCCCCTGCCCGAATTAGTCCGTTATATCGAGGTTTTACTTACCCCGCGAGCCGTCAACCCGCCCGCCCGGGTCCCGGCTGCTGGGACCCCGGCGGCAGCCAGCATTCCCCCCGCCTAGAAATCTTCCTTGATACACTTCTACCTCAATATAACACGGTCCCCAAGAGCCAAAAAATCGTAGCGTGGTATAGGTGAAACCACGTTATCAAGGTAGAGGAGCACACAGCCACACACCCCTGAGCGCTCCTTTATCACGTTATTTGAGAATTCACCTTCTATCAGACAGCATTATATCGGGGTAGAGGTGTACTTTCCTTTCCTTCCGGTGGGCTTCTGAGGAAGTGCTGTTGGTACAGACAGTAGATGGGCCCTCAGCCAGCTAAGTATTGATGCATTGCTCTCAGGCTTCTATACCAGCTGCCTAAGGAGTAGTTACATCAGCTAGTCTCCTACCTCCAAATCAATGGCTGGGGCTCTTAGGTGGACATTTAGGCAGATCTCTGGAATACTGGAAAAGGGAGGTAGGGAATAAAATCTCTTGTTACCCATTGAAGTGTTCAGCAAGCAAATGGTGTAGTTGAAATGTTCTCAAAGCTGCTCTGTTCTATCCTCTTCTGAACATCACAGATTCTGTGTCTTATCCTCACCAGAGCATCCCCTGTACTTTTCTTCAGAAAGTAAAGGCAAGCTTCTGGAAAGAAAATGTGGAAAACTTTGAAATTAGTTCAAAGTGGAAATTAATTAATTTCAAAGTGGAAATTAGTTTTCAAAGTGGAAAACTTTGAAATTAGAACAGTTGCAGTTAGTCTTCAAAGGAATCACTCAGATTTGCACAGTTTTTTTGAGTATCTAACCACAGATTAAATATTGAAAATTCTAAACAAAATGTTTCTAAAAAATCTTAGTTCATATTTTGATGATGAAGCAGTATATAAATACTTGCTAGCAGGATTACAAAATATTTACCTTCCCTGCCTTAAGGTTACAACAACAATTTTTATAAAGGCTAATGATACGATCCAAGGCCATTGATGTAAGTGGGAGGTTTGACATTGACTTTAGGTGGGCTTTGGTTCAGGCACTAAATGATGTGATTAAGCTGCAGTGTATGCATAGGGAGGTTACTTTCAGTGTATGCATAGGGAGGTTACATTTTGAGGTTACTTTCAGGTTGCAGCACTTGGTAAAAGGACTACAAGTTTTTTTTTCCCTACAGAATCTATTAAATTTTAAATTGATATTCGTATTGTGTATTTTATAATTTTGGATTGGGGATCTCAATCACTAGCTGAAGAAAAGTCTCTGTCCATCTCTTCAGAGAGGAAAGAATATGAATGTGAAATGATTATAAGTAGAACTCATAAGTGAACTGAGATGGTTTAACATAGAGATACAGATGAACCTATGACAACCTCTAAGGTTTTAAATCCTAAATTTGAAAGCTTGAATTTTTTTTACCTTCCTGACTCTCTTGCCCTCATACAAAAACTTTAATTTTTGAACATGGAAAAGTAACTTTAAAACTAAAGGATGTGTACAGTATGGACTGACTCTCTCTATATGCTTAAATAAATGTCAACTTGTAGTGCTTGCTTCTGAGACTGTTAAAGCAAAAATGATTATTCCTAATTAAAAATATGGGCATTTAGTTTTTATTGTAATTACTTTTTGAAGTGTTGTAGAGCGTTAGAGGTGACAGTTCAAGAAAGGTTAGTATTGTATTTGTTCTGCACAGGACAACTAGCAGCTGTGGTGCTCAGATGTAGATATATTGGCATAGTCTGTGGTTTTCCAGAAAGTCTGTCTGTAATATGAGCAAGAGTTTTAAAATTATACCATAATTAATTTTTTTTATTCTTGGCTACCATTTCTTTTTCAGGTATGTAAAATTCACTGACAGTCTTTCTCCCGTTTTTTATAGTTGCATGTGCTGTCTCTTGTTTATCCCACTCCCTCCCCAAACTCAGTTTGGAAAGAATATGAGGGGAACTGACCTGATGCAACATGCATTGCATTCAGAACATTGTTGTACAGTAGTCAAATTGTAATAACTAAATGTATAGTTTGTGTGTATTTAGAATGGCAATCCGGTAGAAAATATGTTAAATATAGCCATAACCTTAATTTTGTTGAATATAGATAAGTGCATTAATTCATTTAAAAGTAATGATGCCAGAGTTTGAGAATATTTTGTTTATGTGTATTTTTTTTCTCTCTTTGTTACAATGCTTTCCCAGCAAGGACAAGTTTGGAAGGTTTGCAAAGCTTTTCACCTTCCCTCTGCCCGCTTGCCCGCTTTCAGATCAGTCTCATACTCCATGACTTCTGTCTCTATAATCCACAACAGCCATAGAAATCAGTATAGAAAAGTATTAAAATTAGGTATCCTAGATCACTATCTTTTGTAGAAGCACATAGCATGTGATTTAGTTTGCATGAGACACAGACGTTGTATAAATCCCTATGGGGAATATTAATCTGTAAATATTGGAATGTAAGTACCGTTTGAGCACAATATTTTGTCCTTTAATTACACTTCTCACACACTTAAACAGAACGGTGTTGCTCAATGGTTTCTATCCAGTTTTTATCAGTTTATAATAGTAAATTGCTAAAGAAACATTCACTTAAATTTGCAAGGATCACCATCATCTGATAAAGGTGGTTGATTAGTTGGTTGCCCAGAGAACTTTGTACTGCTGATATGGTCAAATCGGTTACTTCATAGTTAACATTTTCACTTAAGAACCATGTATTATAATATTTTGTATAATTGTTTGAAGTGCTGTTTTTAAAGTACAGCCGACAGCAGTACTGTAATTTTGCTTAGGGTCAGGGGCACAATTAAGATTTAGTTTACAATGAGAGTAGATTTAACATGCTCCTAACTGTTGGAAATAATCCTTTTCTTTAGATAAGGCAAATATTTGGTAGCTTTATTGCAGAAGGGAGAACTGTCTTGCAGAATACAATAAAATAGAAAAACTTAAATACAGGTTGTTTCCTGTTTTTCTTCACATAGGATACACTAATCATTTAATATGCCCTGCACTCTCCTCTACGGATGATGATATGATTGGATTTTCCAAGAGTTTGTTAGCTTCAGATGAATACAACCCTACCTCAAACCATGAATAGAAGTAAAATATCTTTTTCTTCTTTTAGGATTGAGTTTTCCCCCTCACTGCTGTTCTGCACTAACTGCTTTGAAACTTCCATGCATTTTTTTCAGTAGAAGAGCATCTCTGTACTGTCTCCCATTGCATATTCCAGCTGTGACAATCCCTGCACTTTGCCTACTCATTTTATCACCTGCTCACTAAAACCCAATAAGTCTTTCTAGTTTCTGACTGCAGACTTGCTACAATTACTTAATTTTAGCAAGATGAATGAATGTATTTTTAATTCACTTCCTTTTTTTTTTGTAGGCATGTGGGGACCCCAAAGCAAAACCATCATATCTTATCGACAAAAACCTGGAATCTGCTGTCAAATTCATAGTCAGAAAGTTTCCAGCTGTAGAAACACGCAACAACAATGTAAGTAACCCAATTGACTATGTAAATATGCAATCTGCTTTAAAAACCTTTTGCATTTGATGCATAACTCTGCTTTGTAGGGGTTTCACACATTCTTCTAAAGGACTTGTTGCTGATGACTATTGGAGACAGATTATCCGTGTAGATGGACTGTTGGTCCAACTAGTGTGACAATGATTTTATGTTTGTCTAAGCAGGGGAAAAAAGGAATATATTAACCTATATTTCTAGGTTTATTTTTATTGCAATAGACTTGCCGTTCCTGCATTAACTAGTCTCTTTAACTAGTGCGGCCGACCCTGGGGACTGCCCGAGCAGCGGGAGCCCCCAGCAGTGGTGGGTGACATCCCACCCTCCCCCCAAGATTTAGTCATGGGTACTTTTAGTAAAAATTGTGGACAGGTCACGGGCCGTGTATTTTTGTTTGTTGCCCATGACCTGTCCGCGACTTTTACTAAAAGTCCCCATGACTAAATTGAAACTTGCTTATGAGAGAGGACTGGCCAACACAACTGAGACAACCAGGATAGATGGAAGTTATGACAATTTAGTTGCTCCGCACAGATGCTCATGCTAGTAGAGTGCATATGGGGAGTCCCTTTGTGAATTAAAGATGCTTCGACCCACCAGTACAAATCCCTATTGAGAGCAATAGCAGGAACCCCAGCTTTCTTGCAAAGGAAGGGTTCTTCCCTCTCCACCTTTACATACAGTGAGTTTGCTGGTACAAGGAAGTATATTAATATACTTTTATATATATATATATATAGATCACTTTACCAGCATTGCTGAATTTAGCTTGGAACTTTTTAGAGAGACATGTATGTGATTGCTGTGATTTCTGTTAGGAGCAGAAAGATCTACATACATTGGTTGCTGTGTCACTGCTTAGAATTGTAAAGTTTACATGCCTATTTTTCTTTCCAAAAGTGGAAAGAGAGGTAGGTAATGAGTTTGCATGTTTCATGCATGCAACTATTTGCATAACTGCTTGAGAACTCCCATTTTCGAGACAATTATTTAGGCCCACTTTGAGCATTCTCCTGTTTCTGCAGTTTCCATTTTGGCAACCTTAAGCTACATCTAATTTTTATTTTTTATTGTTTGTGTTAAGAGCACAACTTGAGACCATTAGGAGCTATCTCCAGCAAAGCCAACAAAACCCTATAAAAGTGCACTTTCTTTTTAAATAAGAAAACTTATTTAAGCACAGCAATGCATTCTTTTGTATTCTTGAATATGTTTGCATTATTTACAATTCTTAAGATTGCTTATCTTCATGTACTAAATTTTTGTCTTTCAGTAACATACATGAAAACACCTGTCAAAGGGCTTGTCCTCACTGGGGTGGGGGATCGACGGCAGATACGCAAACTTCAGCTACGTGCGTATCTGCCGCCGACTTACCTGCCGTCCCCATGGCGGTGGCAGGCGGCGGTGCGCTCCCCCGTCGACTCCAGCTTGCGCCTCCCGGCAAGCTGGAGTTCCAGAGTCGACGGGGGAGCCTGGGGTGATCGATTTATCGCGTCTTAACACGACGCGATAAATCGATCGCCAGAAGATCGATCCCGCGCCGCGCGAGTGAAGACCAGCCCTTAGACTTATGTATAAAGTAAACATATATCCACACTTTTCTTAAGCCAGGTCCAGTGAACCCTCTAATTCTCAGCTCTTTATTACAGCTCATCTCCTATTAAAAGTAAAATGGCACGTTGCTAGGCATTGAGCACAAGAAATGAACTTCAGTTAGAACACTCTTGCAAATATCCTCTGTGAATTGTCATATCTGGGTATATTTGGATTCGATTTTAGATCGGGTTATACACTTAAGAAGTTGGTTCTCTGAGGCTCAATATGTAGATTAGAGCGAGTTGAAATATTTGAATAAGCAGTTTTGCAAAAAATCTGAACTTGCTGACTTTCCATTTTGTGACAGTCTCTAACAATTTTAGGTGTGGTCATTATATCATTCTGGCTGTATATGGAGAAAATAAATTATGAAATCTTTTCTCATTGTCCCTGAAAGAAAATTACATTATTTACAATATATGCTCCTCATGTCTTCTAAAGATGAATCTGTAGCCTAGAGATTAAGGACATTTAACTGTTGCTCTAGCAGTAGTTTGCACTTTTTGTCTCCTTCAGAAGTTCTGCCTCTATGGTCAGAACACCAGGCAGATACCTACCTAAAATTAATTTTGGAGGGTATGAAGTGAGCTTTGAATTGATATTTTAGGGTCTGTGTGATACAGAAATTTCAGAGGCAAGGAAAGGAGGTTTTTACCCAAAAGACACAGACCTAAGGAGGCCAAAATCAAGTCTCCATGATGGATGCAGTGCATCCCTTATTTTGAAGGAACTATTTTTTTGTTCACAAATTAAATCTCTTCAAAATTTAAGGATGTCTGACTCAGTGGGAAACAGGAAAGGGCCAGATTTCCCTCCTTCCTCTTCCTCTCTCCCCCCTCCTCCCAACTCAAGGGCCAATGGACATTTCAGTAGCAGAGCACACTGACGAGGTTCTCTGCTAAGGAAGCAGATGTTCAAAGACCTGCAAGGGACAAGGAGTTCGCTGGCAAAATAACATCATTAAGTAAAACACTATTGAGCATTACTAAAGGGACAACAGTTAAATGATCTTAACATATGTAACAAGAGTTCCTACCAGCTTTTCATAGAGACTTGAATTTTTCCTATTTCAAGCACAGGAATTACCACTGCTCAGTGTGATGTATCCAGACCTTTGAATTTGATACAGATATTGTGTGTTGGCAGATGAAATTGCCAGTCGAGCATGTTTATGTGTAGTCAGAAAATCATGAGTATTCAGTTCATGTTGTCAGTTTTGTTTTCACAATCTGCAAAAGAACCCCGCTTTTAGACTCCTAGACTTTAGGGCTAGAACAGACCATCATGATCATCAAGTCTGACCTGTTGCGCATTGCAGGCCACAGAGCCTCACCCTCCTATTCCTATAATTCAGATTAAAGACAAAGTGAGAAATTGAAAAACCCACAAATTTCATTAAACAAATACAGTATGAATCTTAAATTACATAATTTGTTTCACTTTGTAACGTGTTTATTCTTCACCCTTAGTTCAAAACAAATAGCATATAATTCTCAGTAAGACTTAAGTATTTAATAGTCTCAGTCCAATAACTAGTAAGGCCTACCACTTTCTCTGTCTGCCCTTCAATAGTAATCACTTGCCAACTTTTCTTTTTCAGTACCTACCATAAAATATGTGATGTTTTAACCAAGTCAGTTAAAGTGTACTAAAAATACTCAATTGGTGCTGAATTGGATGGGGTCTTAAAACACATGATTCTGAATTCAGCTTTTTCCCATCTTGATGCAGTAAACTGTGACAGTCTCCTTTAGAGACATGCTTTAGGTATAGAAATCTAGATCTTCACTTTGAAATGCTTGAAATATAGGAACCTGTATTCACTTTTTGGCATTTTCTTATGCAATGAAAAAGATCATGTTTTTCTTCTTTGCATGTGTCTCTCTGGCGTCTTCAGCTATTTGGATACAATATTCTATATGCCTTTGGTTTTAGACATAGAATGAATAGAGTAAGTGGAAACACACTTTTTCCTTGGCATTTTTCCAAGGTAAATGCTGCAATCATTTCGTAATAAATTCCTCATTGGGTTCTATATTGAAGGCAAGGATAGACTAAGAAGGTTGCAACTCAAGTTTGTCTGCCTTTCAGTTGTTTTTTAATAGCATAGTCTCTGAATTATCTGTGCCATTTTTTGGTCTCAAAGATTAACAGACAAGGTTTCTGAAGAACCTGCGTGAAGGTCTGGAATCTGACTAAATTGTCATCATTGTGAAGTTTTGATAAAGTTAGCAGTGTTGAAAATATCTCGCTCAGTGTTTTGCTCTATCTCACTAGAAGGAATTTTATTTGCTGGGAATGTCTTGAAGAATATAAGATTCAGACAATTTTTGCCCCTGCTGAGATGATTGTGAATCTTTATTTTTCAACTTGACTACTGACCATGTTTACATTTTTATTCAGAAACTTCTTTATTCATTTGTTGGTTTCTTATCACTTCCTTCAAATGCTAATCACCCATTTTAGTATGGGCTAACAATTTTATATTTACTACAGTTAGAATGAGGGGAAAAAAACACCTAATCAATCCAGTACTACGAAGGTCAAAAAATAAAATGTGGCAGCTATTTTCTGTAGAACCAAATTACCAGATGTCCTGTCTATTTTCCAGAATAATTCTAGATTATAACAAACCAAACACCCGCTCAGTACATAACTCCACATGCTCTTTTCTTAAGAATCCAGTGACATTTGTTTCTACCCTTTAGACATACTCTCTTCAATCACAAACATCACCACCAATATTCTCATTTCTATAACTTTTTTATTGTTTACTATGTTAGACATAACAATCTTGATGTTCTGATCACTTTGCTTTCTATTTTTTAGAATAGCTTGATATCATTCTGCCAGTGAAAATTGAGCCTGACAGATCTAGTATGAAAAGTATTTTGGCTGCATTTTCATGTAAATAACAGTGGGTTGGTACAGAAACTAAAATGGCAGCCTTATAAAATCTCTAGGTTGGGATTTTTCCTTAGGTGTTTCACATTCTCAAAAAGAATATGGGAAATGGCTAAAAATAAGCAACTTAACCATTTCTTCAGATGAGGACATGGAGAGTTATGTCTAACTGAGTGAGGATGATTAGGGAAAGATATTATTTCAGTTGTTTTTTTGATTTCTCAATTAGAGCATATTTTGCAAGATTACTGGGAAGAATAGCAATACACCCGAACCCTTCCTTGTATGACTTTCATTACAGAGAGCTCACAGAATGGGGTTGGTGGAGATATTTTGCAGCTGAGCATGCAGTATTCTTCATATTTTTTAAAACAGGCTGACACCTACTTTGAACTTACTAGGAGATAGATATGAGTCAGAATCCTTGGACAGACTTGGGCAACATTTGGAAGCTATTGTTAGTTTACTGAAAAATTAGTGCTTATTGGGCATGCTTTTAAAAAGGATACACCAATTATAAAGTTGTTTTTTAGTCAAATAGTTTTGCCTTTATGGTCAGATTCCTGTTGGCATTTTACACAGCAACAGATAAAAGAAATATGATTTAAAAACCTTAGCTGGAAGAGAGAGTCTGAGCTATGTGTAACATGTGTAGTCTTAACTACTTCTTCTTCTTTTTTTTTTTTAAATTCATAGACCTTCTAGTTGATGTCCCGTTTAAGACTGGCAGTAATGATTTACGACACACTCTAGCAGTGGGTAGTTAGTTAGGCTAGCCTCCATATATGACACTACAGTTTCCTAGTGGAATTCTAGGTAAGATGTTCTGGTGTGAGAAGCTTCAAATGACTGCACAGTTAGTGATACGTGAGAGAGAACCTAAAGCAGGAATTACTGTACCTTTCCAAAGCCATGCAAGAATGACAGTTATACGGCACCTGATGTAAGATTGGGAACCTTACTTGTTGCATTTGATCTGAACAACCAAATTCATATTCTTGAGTCTCTAGATGTTAAAAATCATGACTAGTTATGGCTCTATCATCACGTATTGGAGTATGCTATCAGGTATCACATTAGTCTCTCTTATAAACAAGCCTATCTTTCTTTCTTTTATACTGATTGAATAAAATTCAGTATTTCTGTTTTCCTGTGTCTTGACTGAAATTACAAATATTTTAAAAAATCAGTGGAGTAGATAGACCTTCAGGTGAAATCCTGGCCGCATTGAATTCAATAGCAAAATTCCACTGTAGTGGCGCGAGATCTTTTTGGGCCATCTTTTCGAAAGAGCTGGGTGTTAAAAAAACAACGTGGGTGTTAAAAAAACAAAACAAAAAAAACCAATTCATTTAAAGTTAACACTGTATATTTTTATGCACCTCCCCCTCCCAAAAGGTATAGCAGTTTATGGCTTTATTTTTAGTTGTCCTCTTTACTTCCTTAGTGCAGGTTGAAGACCTGCCACCAAACTGGTGACATTGGAAAATTAACCTACTGAAGCTTCGCTTCCTTTTGACAACTTCTCCCCAAGTCCCTGTGAAGTCAAGGTGGGATCTGAATGATCCTCCTACCTTCAAGGATAGCCCTTTAATTCTGCATCTGGTTGTGTGTAATGGATCCAGTTTCCATGCTGTTCGGCTAAACTCCATAGGGAAGATCCTTAAAAGTACTACCGTCTTTCACATTGTTTCTCAAATTGAGGAAACTGAAGGGCTCTGGTAACAGTACTCACTGGAAAGCATTTTCCTATTGACTATTTTGAAAAGTCTTTTATAGAGAGAGTATGTCCTTATTTCAAAATGCATTGTGGCTTTTAGCCAGTAACTAATGAAGTGAGCAGCTTAGTAAACTGTTACACAACTTTTATTCAATTGATGCATTAGAATTTGTCAAGGATAGAAATACCTGTCTAATTTTCAATGGTTCCTATGGCTGTGAGCATGTGTCTTTGCAACCATCTTGTATGACTGGAAAATTAAGTTACTATCTGTCCCACCGGTTGTACTTGGCACACACCTAATGTTTCACAGCTTGCTTATGCTGTTCCTCTACCTTTACCCTTCTTACTAACACAGTAGGGGGGCAGGGCTTACCAGAACCACAGAGTAAAGTCATTTGAGATTCAAGGACAAGCAAGAAAAGATTTTCAGCCTGATTGGGATAGGGCCACTTTCTTGAAATGTGTGGAATATAATCTAATGGGATTGTGTGTGTGTGTGTGTGTGTGTGTGTGTGTGTGTATGCATTTTGGGGCATGGGGTGTGTGAGTGGGTGCTAAAAACGTTGCTATATTCTCTCTTTTTCAAAATGGTATTTGCCATGTATTAGATTAAATTTAAATCTTATAATTTTAATCATTTAAATTGATTCAGTAATAAGACAGTTCACATGTAGTGTTCCTGAAACCTGTTAAAAATACTGACCTGAATAAGTAAGCAGGATTTCAATATGTTGACTATTACTGATGTGTATCATTCATATTCTTATCATGTTCTTGTTATACTATAATAGTGGAATAATGACCCCATGCCTTTAACAGGCCCATTTCTGACAACAGGTAAAAAATATTGAAAGATATCATACTTTCTTTGCCACCACTACTGATTTTTCTTCCAGTTGTGGATCTCAGTGCACATGTTGTTTGGGCAGCTAGGTCAGTGGCTCTCAACGTTTCCAGACTACTGTACCTCTTTCGGGAGTCTGATTTATCTTGCGTACCCCCCAAGTTTTGCCTCACTTAAAAACTACTTGCTTACACAGACATCCTAGTACAAAAGTGTCACAGCACTACTGAAAGATCACTTAGGTTCTCATTTTTACCAACATATTAAAAAATAACTTAGTTGAAGACCTCATCACGCTGTACCGACTAACCACTTACATGTTTCCATGTTCAATGCAAAACTAAACAATGTTGTATTGTTGCTAATAGCCATTATGTTAACTGAACTTCTTGAGGTATAGATACTTTTAATAAACATATCTTTCTTGTACAAAGCACTTTCCTGAATAATGTGTATCACTTCAGCCAATCATTTGCTTTTCAGATTTACCATTAAGATACCCCGAAGGGGACACAATGCATAAAGGAAATTTTTGAAATGTCTCTAGTACTTTAGCATATATAATAGTAGTTCAAATATCATTAAAAAAATTGGGTTACGGGTCATAGCATAACTTACCTAGCTGCCTCGCATACTTGCGAATTCCAAGAAATGTAGGTGGTTTGGGGGGGGGGGGGGCGGTTGTGGTTTTTTGTTTTGTTTTTGTTTTTGTTTTTAGGAAAAGTTTCCTGCCCATGAGGAAATAATACAATAATCAATATGCACACATCAGATAAAGGCTGGGAAAAGCTGCTCTCTAGGAAAGATGCAGTTCCACTTTAAATGTCAAAAGGATTAACATTAAGTTTACCAAAATATTTGCTTCTCTTTCCCCTTTTTTTTCCAGTGAAAAATGAAAATGTCTTCTATCCTTCACTAAATGTCCTTTACTTCACTAAATGTCTTTTATATTTTTAATTTAAGTGAGAGCCTTAAGAAAGCTCTTGGATAAACTAAAAAGACTGCAAAGATTAAGAGGTAACTTGGATTGTGGTGTCCAAGTCCTACTGTCAGTTTTGGGGTAACTGCACCTTTGACTCTGTGGTATTCTCCTCAAGGGTTTCCCTCTGTAGGGCTCAAGCCATTGCCTGTATGAGCAAAGTTCCATGACTCCCTCCCTCCCTCCAGACTGGGGTTGTAGTCTGCTCCTTCTCTTCCCAACAGGTCTGACCTAGCTCAGCACCTGCATTTTCACTGTTTCTCTAGGGGCAATGATAGTGGCTTACCAACAGCTTTCAAAAATCAGAGCAAATTTATTTAAGTACCAAAGCATTACAGAAATTGTATCATAAAACGAAGTCAAAACACATATTCAACTTACAAGTGGTCACTCATCTTCCATGTTAGGGATCTGGTAGGTGTCAAAGTCCTTCAAACTCTTCAGCAGTGTGCACACTCGTGATTAATGGTGGCATGTTCATTTTCTGATCAAAAGCTTACAAAGTCAGTTTAGGCTGGCCATTTATACCAAAAGCCTTTCTTACTTCCTTCAGGCTCAGTCTAACCTAATACATGCACAGATCTACAAACTCTTCATTAGAGTTTTATACTAGTCCCAGGGTTTGCAGCAATTTCCTCCCACTGATTATAGTTCAGCAAACCTCCCCTATGGAGTTGCTATTCTGTCTGACTCAGAAAGGTGCAGATAATATTTATAAAGTATGTACCTGTGTTGGTCATACCTTTCACACTTACATGGGAAAGATTTCTGATAGTAGATGGCTGCTTATTCTAGCAGAAAGAGGCATAGCAAGTTCCAATAGTTGGAAAATAAAGCTAAACAAATTCAAACTGGAAAAAGGCACAAACTTTTAATGTGACGGTAATTAAACATTGGGGCAACTTGCTCAGGATGTGGTGGATTCTTCATCACTTGAAGTCTTTGAATTCAGACTGGTCTTTCTAAGAGATGCCTTCCTGGTGCGTTGACCTCGTCACCCTGTTCTTTGCATCCCTTCACTGGCTTCCCCTTCTCTTTCACACCAAACATAAACTGCTTTTATTCATTTTCAAGGTCCTTCCTGCCCTTTTATGGCCCACTTTACCAGTCATTTCTAGTTCACTATCAGAATATTGGCTCCTGCCTCAAATTGGCTCATGTCAGCCTCCATTGCCCACTTGTTAAATCTTCAGACTAGTACTTTAATGCTCTTCTTCCATGATTGGAGCTCCCTGTAAACATCCACTGTTCCCTTTTTATCATCTTTGAAATTCCTCCTTAAAACTCTTCTTTATCATGATGCCACTAAAAAACTGGAAAATGGTTCAATTGTTGGTGTGTTTAGACCACTGTCTGTCATGCTGACTGATATTGTCTCATTGGTCCCTTGTACTCTCTCGTCTTTGTCTGAATCAGTCTGTTGTCTTTTGTCTTATACTCAGATTGTTAATTCTTTGGGGCAGGATCAGTCTCTTCTGTTTTTTGTACAGCATCTATCATGTTGGGGACCTGATAGAAATGCAGATAATAAACAGAAATTATGGCCTTCCTGCAGAAATTACTGGGAGAGGTTCTGTGGCCTGTTATGCAGGAGGTCAGAGTAGATAATCATAATGATCCCTTCTGGACTTTACATCTGTTAATTTGACCATGGAACAGTCCAGCTGATCTAGTGCCCTTACAAAGCATTTTGGAGAGGAAGAGTGCAGTTTTTGTGTCCTTGGTTAGTCACTTGCTTGAAGTGGGAGGAAAAATGAGAGGTTAGGAAAATGTTTTCCTATGACTAGCTAGTCATTTAGCATATGAAGATGAATCACATTGTCACAAAAAGAAGTTCCTAGTGTAGAACAAAGTTCCATAATCATGGAGCACAAATGTTCCATCAGACTTCTAAGTGGACAATCAGAACATGAATGGCTACTAAAAAATAAGGGATGCAGTTCCCCAAAACTTTCAGCATTAGTCCTACTTTGATAACATTGAAATCAGTGCCAGTGGCGAACTACTTCAAAACTCTTCCTCCATCATGATTGTAGATCAGATGAAGACTTTAGGTATTAGATGCAGGTGACTCTTTTCTTAATTTTTTGTGTTAAAACTTCTGTACTAAAATCCTTGCATTTTTCTTCTTACTATTGAATCCTAGTATAGTCTGTTACTTTATATACTCTCTGTTCCTCAAAAATACTCTCTCCTTGTGTATATTTACAGTAGATTCTTGATTATCCAGGATGATAGGAAAAAAATAATCCTGGTTAATAAAATCCTGAATAATCACCCTCCATAGGAAATATGGGGAGGGATGGTTGGTTCACTAGCCACCCTGCGACGGGGATGGGTGGGGGTGGGGAGGTGGTGTTGGTTCATTGGCTGCCCTGTGCCCTGGTGGGGTGTTTTTTTGTGTGTGTGCTTGGGGTGGCAACAAAGCCAGAGCCGGCCCTGTGAGTTGCACATAGTTTTTTTGACACCCTGGTTAACCCAATCCTGGATAATCGAGATTCTGCTGTATTGAGCTATTTTAAAATACTACAAAATATATTTCAGTCAAGAAGCCATTATGATTATCTGTAGTTGAAATTGTTCTTTCTGAAATTTTGAATTTACTATCTTTCTGCTCTCCAACCTGTATACGACTATACTATTTGTTTGAAAGCAGAAATATTCAAAGCTTCCTAAATGAGCATTATGGGTTTGTACAAATCAACTACATTTACAAAATTCAAAACTGACACTGAAGAGCGTATTAAATATTGCTCTTCAGCAGCTGCTTTAGAAATTAGTAGTGAAAAAGCTTTGTTGCATGGGTGTGGAAACAACTACACCCACATTCCTGAGTGCTGAAAAACCCAAGTAAATGACTAAAGTGCTGCATAATATCAGCTGTGCTTTTTTAGCTATTTTCAAACTTCTGTTTTGAAAATTAAAGTTATCAACATGTATTCTAAGCGATTTAGAAGTACATATTTCTTGGCATCTTGTGCTTTTTAATATCTTGCTTTAAGTATATCCTAGAGCAGGGGTCTCAAACTCAAATGACCACGAGGGCCGCATGAGGACTAGTGCACTGGCTCGAGGGCCGCACCACTGACACCCCCCCCCCGCCCTTGCTGCCCCGGCTCTGCCCCCACTCCACCCCTTCCAAGAGGTCCCACCCCTGCCCCACCTCCTCCTCTGAGCACGCAGCTCCCCATTCCCTCCTGGAAAGCACTAGGCACCACCAACAGCTGTTTGGCAAACAAAGCAAGAGCAATCTAGGAAGTCCAGAGCTAGAAACACACGCGGTCCAGCCAGGCAGCAGAGAAGCCTCCACTTCTGGCCCCTCCGTCCTGCAAACTGCTATGGGGAGACCGGGGGGGGGGGGTGCCAGGAAGCTTGGCGGGCCGCAGGGAAGGGCTTTGCGGGCCGCATGTGGCCCCCGGGCCGCATGTTTGAGACCCCTGTCCTAGAGCATTCCAAAGGGTCCCAGGGCATGTTAGTCATCTGTTTGTTGCTGAAATGAAACCAATGCTGGGATGAAAATGCTTCCATGACCATTTGGAGTTGTTCTGAAGAAGGAATTATGTATGCTGAATGTAACAGCCACCTGCTTCTCTTCTTCTGCAAAAAAGTACTATGGGATTTCCGATAATTCTGGAGGTTCCCAGGACCATAGTTTGTCTCATCCCCATAGCACCTCCAACTGTACTTAATCTTACCTTCTTTAGAGTGAAAAGTAATTGCTGAATTACCAGTGCCACTTGCAGTAACACCTACGTATTATACCTTGGTAGTTTCAAACCTTGCTTAGTTCGAGATCTGATGGAATTGCAGCAAAGGGTTGGTCTGTCTGTGTCTGTCTGTCAGTTTCTCTCTCAGGGTATGGTTAGACTAGAGATTATAGCGCGTTTCTGTATAGCGCTTCCCAATTTAGTGCAATAGGTATCGCGCTAGAGCCTGTGCGCATTTAAACCCTGTAGCGCTAAAGAATGCACACATTTGCAGCGCTTCTGGCGGCAGTGACAGTAGCGCGATAGGGCAGGTATCCCAGCATTCAGCTGGGTGCAACGTGCTTTGCAAAGGAGGGGGGCGAGGGGGAACTGGGAACGTGTTCACAGGGAGACAAGATCAGGCTGTCAGTGACTTTTCCTTAGCGAAAACTGACAGGCTCTATATTTAAGACAAACAGCTCCGTCCGCAAGCATTTTCAGTGGTTATTTGCTGTGAGTTATTAGAGAGAAACTGCAAAGGTACTTCCGCATTTTTCCTCCCGTTTTCAAAACAACACTTACACGTCATTTGCCTTAAATGGCTTGTTGATTGCTTTACATGGCTCAGAGGGGTGTCAGAGATCCCTTATCGCGTAATGATAGAATACACTGGCCCTAACACGCTACAGGGAATACGCAAAAAGCCTTCTGACTCTTGGAGAGGTGGTTTTATAGTTGCGCTTTAAACGGTGACTTATTACGCAAAATGTTACTTGCAAGTGTGGCCTAATGGAGGCCCAGTATGAGGCCTGAACTAAAGTAATGGTCAAGACCTCGCTAATATGAAGCAAAGTTAAGCTGTGAGCAAGCGGCAGGCCCTGCTCACAGAAGTTGGCAAGGAAAGGGCTGATATTGCAGAAATACATATTCATTTAGCATAGTTACAGTATAAACATGGTACCAAGATACACTATACCGGAACATTCCACAGATAACAGAGAACAGACCGACCCATCCCAATGACGGGCAAAAGGGTAAAATGATGGATAGAGTTGTTTTGATCAAACCAACAGGTACAAGGTGCGGGGGCGGCTCCTTACTGCGTAGAGGGGTTGCACCTCAATACGTCAGGAGTGATGTGTAACTTGTTTGTACCTGTGTATAAGAATGTGTCCCATCTGGGGTGGTGTCTTTGTCCGGCCGAGGGGGGTAGTAGAAAGTCCCGCCACTGAGCTGAGTCCATTGCCGAGCGGCACTTTCTAGCAGTATGTCCGGTAGACTAAGTAATCTACGGGGAACTGAAATTGTGTCAGGGTCGCAGTAAACCTGGCCGAGGTGCCTTTGTACCTTACTAGACTCTGTGGTTATTGGAGGTTCTCGTCGGGTTTGCTGTGTCAGCTATCTGCGCAGAGCTGGGGCAGCACACAGAGGGAACACACGCACGCAGCCCAGTGATATCAACAGGAGAAAGCAGAAGCACCACACCGGTAGCATCTGACAACATGGGGTTAGATAATTATAGCGCTCCTGGAGGGTTTTAGCGCTACAAAGCGCCAGTCTAACCATATCCATACACTCTCACACACATATCACTGTTATTACAACAGAGCTGTTATATTTTGTGTGCCATTCCCCCATTAAGCATAATTATAATATTCTTCCCTCTCTTTGGTAATAATCTTGATACGCCATTTTTGCTTCATTCATTTGTACACTTTTTTTTAAAAAGAGGTTTTTAAAAATCAAGTTAGCCATTTAAAAAAATTGTGATGTCAGGAGGAGGAATAAAGCCAACTAACTGATATGGTATTTTCATGTTATGACAGTTGTGGCCTACGAAAGCAGTGCTGAAAATCCTAAGGGGTTGTTTCTTTGGAGAAGCTGGCTGAACTAAGCTATCAGAATTTGATTATATTTTTAATGGCGAAATGAGGAGGCCTACATGAGCTTATGGAACTACATGGGTGGTGATTGCTGGTTCTTATCTACCTTTTAAACATTAGGCTAGGATGGTTTTGAGTATTTGTACAAGAAGTAATCAGAGAACTCAAGCTGAAGTTTGAAGAACACTTCTCTTCGGGTGTGTGTTTGGGAAACTGATTCTGTCCCACATCAGTCTCATTAAATTGAAAAGAACAGCAAGGACAAAAATATAGACATTATTGGTTCTTTGTAGTAGCAATTCTTTGTCTAGTCTTCGAGTGAGTGATGTAAAAGAAATTGAAATACCACGTAGGGTAAACATTGCAGGCTCAGGCCTTACAGACTTAAAGCTTGTGCATGAGCTTAAATTTAAGTATGTGCAAAAGTTTTTCAGGATTCGAGCATTAGGCCTTGAAGTAGCTGATAAGAGGAAACATGGATAAATTCCTACTGGCTGAATGTGGCTGATGACCGGTGTCTCATTTTAAAATGCAGAGAAAAGATGCATTTTGGTGAAACAAAGTTCAAAAATAAATCTCCAAATATATGGGGGACTAAACCACACAATGTGTATGTGTGAGTCAGTGGAATAGTGTGCACCTGTGAAATGAGTAGATGCTCTTCCCTAGTCTCGCTATGCAAGATGCTTATCTAAAAAAGAGAGTAAAAGTAGTGATGGTGTTGAGTTCTCATCCTCTATCCGTTCAAGGTGTATCTTGAAGTGATCTTTCTCCTCCATTTTAAAGATTAGTTTACACCAAGGATGAAAATATAACAATGGTGGTTACCTGAAAAGGTAATTTAAGCTATCTTTATTTTCAAATTTTATGGATTTTTTTAAAATATTTTTTTCATATTGAGTCTCAAAATTGCTTTTGTGTATTTAAAATTCAACTTAAACTATGGTTAATTGGAATTCTGATGTCATAACATAATTGGACCCAGAAATACTGAGATAGGCTGTAATATGGATGAACAGAGCTAAGTAACTGACAAGTTTTCTGTTATACTTCTGAGCTACAGTTATTTAGTTATGATCATTGCTAGAGTTAATTTGGAAAAGCCTAAAAATCAGTGAAAAATATTCTGCGAAAATGCGACTAGCTGTCACTGTCTCAATTTAAAAAAAAAAATCAGGTGTGAATACAATGGCATAAGTAATTCACATTTGCCTCTTCCATTTATCCACCAGTGTCTAATGCTAATGTTTTGCTTCTTTTTCATTTCTTTGGTGTGTTGTTTTTTTTGTTGTTGTTGCTTTCGTTTTAATGTATTGTGTTTATATGGAACTGGTCAAAGAACCCTTACTGTATTTTATGTTTGTATCTACATTTTATTTTGCATGCTTAACGTGGCTTTGCCTGGATATTCTTTTTGGTAAGTTCAGAATTTAAAAGCAAATTGTTTGTTTTTTCTGTAGTAAAACTTGTATATTCTGCCACCTCAAGTAATCTGTTGTTATTTTTGTCATACTGACTTGTGCTCATGTACTGTTGTGCCTTTTGCTAATTACACATGATACACTTCTTTCTTAACATTTCCCAATTTTGTCTCTAGCTGCACTAAACAATGACTTCAATACTAATGTATACTAATTTGGCTTTAATCTTAAAACTAATGATAGCCAGTGGCTTTTAAAGCGGGCAGTTTTTAGTCTTTTGTATTACTGTATGTCTACAAAAAACCCAAATGAATGCAAAAGAACCTGTCTTAGGAAATATGTTTTCTTGCATAGAAAGCTTAGCGGTTCATCTGCACCTCACAGGTATTTTATTGCTGTCATTTTTTTCTAGCTAGTGTTTTTAATGATCTGGTGAGAACAGCATAGATGCATTTGTATTTCTTTTACAGCAACAGCTTGCTCAGCTACAGAAGGAAAAATCAGAGATTCTGAAGAATCTGGCTTTGTATTACTTCACATTTGTTGATGTTATGGAATTTAAGGTAAGGCATGGCAAATACAACTCAATGACTATTAGAATTGATTTTGCAGTAATTCATGTGTCATGTCAAATAAGTCCCCTATCAAATCTATTTTTGCAGTAGTATAGTGCGTATAATGAAATAACTGCTTTTCTAGTTTTGTGTTTTATAGACTCAAAATGTGTTCTATTTCTTTGGCAATATATATTGACATAATTGTTTAAGATCTCTAAACTAAAATAAAGGATTTTTCTTTTGTAAGGACCATGTTTGTGAGCTGCTGAATACTATTGATGTTTGCCAAGTCTTCTTTGATATTGTAAGTTTCTGATTTTTACAAAATATTTTAAACAAGCTTTCAAATACCATTGGAAACTGAAAATGGTAACTATGTATAAGAAAAGAGAAAAGTATGTTTTGTGTTCACCCAGTTTCTGAAAATTCCTTTGCTCTTTTCTTACATTTACAGATATAAGTATAACTTTTCAGAATTTTAATGTGCTTTAGAATAGTCACAATAGCTAGAAAATTAATATACTAACCAAAAAAAATTAGTTTTATGACTATAGACTTTGTGTATGACCTAGTCAGGCTAATTTTATTTTAAATCATGGATCTCTATTATGTCCACAACTTAACTGCCAAGGTATTAAAGAGTAGCTTACTTTTAACAAGACCGCTTTTGAACCATGACTATAGCATTGTTAGCCACTGCTGTTACACAGCTGCATATCTCTTGTCATACTGATTCTACAAGTTCATTGTCTGCTGTGAAGGAATGCTTGATTAATTATTGTCAGCTGAAGTATTTCTGGTGTCACATGGTGTTTTTTTTTTTCTTTTTCTCTTCCCTTTATATACACCAGTGCAGCTACATTAGTGGCTAAAATTCCAGTGTAGAAAAAGATAAAAAAGAAAACCTTTCAACTTTCCCTTTTGACTTCTGCCTCATCAATCAATTAGAATTATTTGAGGTTGTCAGTGAGCATGAGAACAAGGGTGATTAAGTGAGTATAGTCTACTTGGACTTTCAGAAAGCCTTTCACAAAGTCCCATACCAAAGTTTCTTAAGCTCAAAGTAAGCAGTCATGGAATAAGCTGGAAGTCCTCTCATAGATCAGTAACTTATAAAAAAGATAGGAAACAAAGGGTAGGAATATACATGGTTTGTTTTCACAATGGTGAGCAGTAAATGGGTCCCTCACGGGTCTGCATTGGGACCTATTCTGATCAATATATTCATAAATTATATGGAAAAGAGGGTGAATAGTGTAATGGCAAAATTTCCAGATGATACAACATTACTCAAGATAATTAAATCCAAAGTTGACTGTGAAGAGTTACCATGGGATCTCACAAAACTGGATGGCTGGGGAACAAAATGTGAGGTGATATCCAGTGTTGATCCATGCAAAGTAATGCACACTGGAAAAAAGAACCCCAACTATACATACAAAATGATGGCCTTTAAATTAGCTGGTACCACTCAATAAAGAAATCTTCGTGTCATCTTGGATAGTTTTCTGTAAATGTCTGCTCAATGTGCAGCAGCAGGCAAAAAAGCTAACAGAATATTAGGAACCATTAAGGTAGATAATAAGACAAAAATATCAGAATGTCACTATATCAATCCATGGTACGCCCACACCTTGAATACTACATGGCGTTCTGGTTGCCACATCTCAAAAAAGATAGATTACAATTGGAAAAGGTACAGAAAAGACCAGCAAAATTATTAGAAGTATGGACAGTTTAAAAAGAGTGGGACTGTTCAGCTTGGAAAAGAGACAACTAAGGGGTGGAGGCATAATAGAGGCTTATAAAATAATGAATGGTGTGGAGAAAGTGAATAGGGAAGTGTTATATACCCCTTCACATAACACAAGAACTAGGGGTTACTTGAGAAACGTAATAGGCAGCAGGTTTAAAACAAACATGAAGAAGTACTTCTTCGTACAATGCTCAGTCAGCCTGTGGAACTCATTGCCACAACATGTTGTGAATGCCTGAAGTATAACTGGACTTAAAAAGAATGAGAGAAAAGTTAATGGAGGATAGGTCCATTGAAAGTGCTTACTTCAGGGACACAAACCCATACTCTGGGTGTTCCCAAACTGCCAGCTGTCAAAAGCTGGGACTGGACAACAGAGCAAGGTTCAGGTAAAATTGTAAAATCGTTCTTTTCGTTCCCTCTGAAGCATCTGGCACTGATAGCTGTCAGAAGACAGGATACTTGTCTAGAGGGACCATTGGTCTGACCCAGAATGGCTATTCTTAATTTTGGCTTTTATTCTTGACATTTATAATGTCATTTCGCTGGTTCAATAGTCATTAGTCTTTAAGAATGGCAATCTTGGATTTATAATGCAACAAAGAAGTACAGATGAATCCCTTCAGGGGATCTTTATATGTCATTAAGATTCAAAATGATAGTAGAAACCGAATTTTTGTCCTTTACAGGCCATCTTTTTTAAAATGCAATAAAGTTTATAGAAGCAAGACGAAACACATTCTCATTTTGATTGCTTTGTAATTTCAGAGCACAAATATTTTTCAGTTTATTTCATTCCTTACACAGAATTTAACAGGTATTCACTAACACCCTGATGCTGCAAAGATGTATGCTTATATTCTAGCATTTTGAGTTGTCGCACTGATTTAAGAGCTTGAATTAAGCTTGTGCTTAAGTGTTGAAGAAAAATAAGACATATAATTTTGGTATTAAGAAAACCACTAGAAATAATTGCTAATAATACTGAAGTATGATTTATGTTTTTTCACCAGTGTGTGTGTGTGTGTATGTATATATATATATATATATGTATATATATGTGTGTATATATATAAATATATATATATAAATATTTTTGCTACTGAGTCTTCAGAATGGAAAAAAAATCCTGTAACTATTTGTACTTTATCTCTAGACTGTAAACTTTGATTTAACAAAGAACTACCTAGATTTGATTATAACCTACACAACACTAATGATACTGCTGTCTCGAATTGAGGAAAGGAAGGCAATCATTGGATTGTACAATTATGCCCATGAAATGACGCATGGAGCAAGGTAAAAATCAATTGTATATATTTTTTAAAGAGTATGTTTTTACATATTTTACCCCACAGTAGATAAAATCATTTGTTGTGCTTTTTAGTGACCGAGAATATCCACGTCTCGGCCAGATGATTGTGGATTATGAGAATCCTTTAAAGAAGATGATGGAGGAATTTGTACCTCACAGCAAAGTATGTTTGAATACTTTTCACAGGTTCATAATCATTGCTGATTGAAAGAAGCATGTATGTATGTATGTATATGTATGTATATGTATGTATATGTATGTATATGTATGTATATATATAAACAAATTTACAGGTTATAAAACTACTATTAAAAAAAATCTCTAGGAAATTAAATTGTTGATTAAGCAGATGTATGAATAGAGAAGGACAATTTATAAACTTTGCCAAACCACTTCTCTGCCTCCCAGGGAAAAAAAACTAAATCAAAACTGGTTATGCTTTTTGACTATATAAAAGATGTACAATTTACTGTTCATTTGTAGTATAGTAGCCTAGAGGCCCCATTCTGGTTCAGTACCCCAATGTGCTGCCTTCATACATCTACACAGTAAGACCCAGCCCTACAGAATTTATTAATTTTTAGATGAGATGGAGGAAATGAGCTTAATCTATAGGGGAGAATTTGCTGACAGGACAAGAGTAACTGGCTGTATAGATGAACTAATGAACTACTTAATGAGTCCAATTTTATTTTTGTTCACTCGTGGATGTAAAATAAAAATTCTCAGTGCTTGTCTTTTTTTTTTATTTTAATGTCACTGCCATTGCATTTTTAAAACAGTTTTCTAGTTTTCCATTATTAAAAAAACAGTACCTTGTTTCTTCTATGTGAGCAGAAACAGGCTTTAGTTTAGTTCAGGGTTTAGTGTAGTGTTTAGCCTCATAAATATTTGTATGACAATTGTGATCATTGCAAGAATGGATGTAAAGTACCAAACTGTTAGCGATTAGTTAGTTTTTATGCAAGGTTACATCAAGGCTTGAATGTTAATCATTAGCAGTTCAAGTTGCTCAAAATAGGAGCTATTACATGGTGATTGCTATTGTCATTAGCTGTTCAAGCTGGTGAAAATAGCAACTATTTGGCTGGTTGCTATTAGAACAGAATATTGTGCTAATGAAGTAGAATAGTTTCTAACAACAGTGTCTAGATATTGTTACTGTACAAGAAGACATACAATCAAGTACATACATCGGATATTTGCTAAATTAAACAAAGCATTTGTTTTTGCAGAGTTCTAACTAAATATTGTTTTTCTTACTTCCAAGTCCCTCTCAGATGCTCTAATTTCACTCCAGATGGTCTATCCCCGAAGAAATCTGTCAGCTGACCAGTGGAGGAATGCACAACTATTGAGCCTCATCAGTGCCCCGAGTACAATGCTTAATCCTGCACAGTCAGACACAGTATGACATTTTACATTCAGTAATACAGTAGTATTTAAGTTTTTCTGTGAAATAATTTGTGTGTGTGTATGTATATGTATATGACATAGGATTACATATTATTGGATTTAACTGTTTAATTTGCGGTCTAGAATTCAGCTTTTCCAGGCCATTTTTGAACCAATAATCACTTTTGTAACACTTGAGTATTTACACCTGCAGTGCAGAATGGAATGAATTACATATTTAATTGTAAGACATCCTTTGTCTTAACACATACTTCTTAATAATTATCCTCTGAATGAAAATATTGTGGATTTTAATGTGTGGGGAGGGCAAGGAATGGAATTTTATGTAGTGTCTAGAATGTTGATAGGGAAACAGATGGAACATCAGGCTCAAGATTTTTTTCAAAAGTGAGCTGTGACTTTGGATGCCTCCATTTTTGGGTGCACACTTAGCACTTTGTAAAAAATCAGCCTGTTCTAGGTGTCAAGTTGGGCAGTCAAAAAAGTTACTAGTCACTTTTGAAAATATTACCTTGGAAATATTAGATATCCTTATAAAAGGTTCTGCATTGCTTTGTTTCCAAATTACCTTGTGCACTGGAAATTTAATTTCTTAAATTGTAATTTTTTTTTGGTGAGATTATAAAAAAACGGACAGTTTTTATCATTTTGCTCAAGAGACTGGAGCAAAGGTATATGTCACACTTACCGTGAATTAGAAACCGATTTTAGACTCAGAAGGTTTTTTTGTACCTGAAAAGAGTTCAGTCTCTCTAAAGTATATAAGACTTTATTGATGCTTAAGCCATCAGCTAAGTTAAAAGCAATTTAGTAAACATAAGCAATCTTTATGTTTTGTTCTTGATATTAGGGTAATATGTCCAGACAGGCTTTGTGAGGAAAAACCTTATTAAATTGTTGCTTTTGTGTAAAAAGTTATATTCTGTAAAAATATGTTCATTAGGTTTTTTTTAACAATGTATCATTAGGTTATTACAAATTAATCTTTTTCAAATAGATGCCATGTGAATACCTCTCTCTGGATGCAATGGAAAAATGGATTATTTGTAAGTACAACCGTAAGAGATTGTGCTTTTTTAGTTATTTTACTGCTATAAAGTCCCTGTTTACTTTTCAGAATGCTGACCTAAAGCAATTGTATTCTGGGGAATGTGGCTAGACTCGTAGATGTTTTTGTTTATACAGTCTCTCATGTTTTGTATGTTGTGTAAAAAATAGTTTATAGCATAATATTAGATTTGAATTTTATGATTTTTTTCAGATTCTTTTTGACTGTACATTTGTTTTTGAATTATTTTTATTAGTGATAATTTAAGCAGTGCCATTAATTAATTCATACCAATGACATTTCGGTCATTCGTTGCTCTACTAGAAAATAAGGTGCGTGTACTGTCATGCTATCTAGAGTGGCTCACAACTGAGACTGCCAGTTTTAGGTCAGACTGTCAGAAAACAGTGCCGATAGATACCCCAAACTGATGGTATATTCTATAATTGGATTTCACCAAACCAATAACAAATGTTAACTCCTTGAGCATTATATCTGTCTTACCATGGAGTCACAGACAGTCCCTTTAAGCTAGGGGTGGGCAAACTTTTTGGCCCAAGGGCCACATTGGGGTTGCAAAACTGTACTGAGGGCCGGGTAGAGAAGGTTGTGCCACCCCAAACAGCCTGACTGCCATCCCCTATCTGCCCCCTCCCACTTCCCACCCCCTGACTATCCCCCTCAGAACTTCCAACCCTCCCTACTCCTTGTCACCTGACCACCCCCTCCCAGGACCTTCTGCCCCTAAATGCGCCCCTCCCCCCGGAACCCCACCTCCTATCCAACCCCCCCATTTCCTGTCCCCTGACTGCCCCCTGAGACCCTTTGCCCCTTATGCACCCCCAGCTCCCTTACCATGCTACTCAGAGCAGTGGTCTGGCTCCGGCCAGACATGCTACCCCGCTGATCTGCAGGAGCTTGCAGCCCCACCCCCCAGAGCACTGCTCATGTGGCGGCGTGGTTCCAGGGGAGAGTGGATGCCCGTGAGGAAGGGGGAGGGGGTAGCCTTCCCAGCTGGGAGCTCAGGGGCCGGGCAGGACGGTCCTGTGGGCCAGATGTGGCCCACGGACCGTGGTTTGCCCACACCTGCTTTAAGCTCTCCTGCCCATCTTGCCATCCAAACAAACTGGACTTAGTGAATAATGGTCACATAAACTAGAAATCACATCACATTAGGTTACTCCCAATCACTTGCCCCGGATCAGTTTGGTACTCTGCATGTCACATCAAAGACCATGCTGGCAGCCAGTTCTCTAGTAAACGAAGATTTATTAGCTAACAAAGAATCATTCTCTCAATCAGTATTTGTATTTTCTTTCCTCGGATAACACTCTGACAAGTGGTTTTTACTCGCTGCCTGTCTCCTTGCTTTGAAATTAGCATTTCCTGTACAGCCATTAAGTCCTTCATTAACATTTCACAAGATATCTTGGGGGAGTAATTTTAGTTAGTGTTGTACATAAATGGAAATGTTAGTAATAGCAAACAACAATTCTTCATTAGTTTGCATGGAGTTTACATATTAAGTACATTTTCATCTCAACACTAATACACACTTTTGATCTAGGTTAATTAGTTACATGGGTATACATGATGTAATACAATAAGTGAAAACAATACCGTTAACATTTCTTTTTAACTAAACTATTTACACAAGTGAATTGGCCTGATTACGCTACAATTTTGACACTCCTTTGATTTCTTTTAGCATATGTGTGAATTAGCCTACAGCCCTGTCCTGAAACCTCGGTAGACCAGGTCACATATACAACTATACATGAAATCAGTATATTAAAAACTGTTGATTGGCAGTTGGCCACAGTGGTCCATTCAGTAGTTCAGGTTCTCATGTTGTCTTTGTATTTCTGCTCTGTAATATTTTACATGCATTTTTAATTTTCTTTTGTAGTTGGGTTTATTTTGTGCCATGGAATCCTGAATAGCGATGTTACAGCTTTGAACCTTTGGAAACTCGCTCTTCAAAGCAGTTCTTGCCTGTCTCTATTTCGAGATGAAGTTTTCCATATTCACAAAGCTGCAGAAGACTTGTTTGTGAACATAAGAGGGTATGGTATTTTCATGAATGTATTGTGTTAGCAAACTGTCTTCATTTCTGATAATGGAGTTAGCAGAGGGCTAGGATAATTTCTGTGTTAGTATGAGAATTATATAACAGCTTTGATTAATGGTTTTAGAATATGGAAATACTGTTGGAGGGTAAGTAGGAGGTTAAATTCTCATGGCTGTTTCATTATGGTAAAAGATTAACACTTCTTTATGTCTGGAGCTTGTAAGTTTTCATGACACTTTTGCAAAGGTGAGCTGTTCCGTGGTGGGAAGGTCTTGAAATAGAAACATTTTCCTTTTTTTCAGAAGGTATTTTTCTAATCCCTCACTGTTAAAATTTACATATCTCTTAAGATCATATTAGTAGTACTGAAAATACAATGAAATGTAGAGAGATTTTGAATAAAAAATTGGCACTTATTGAAAACATTAAATGTACACTTTGATAGTTTTGATAATTTGTTTCATAAGTTTTTTGCCATAGGTACTCATCATTCAGAGATATTAGAAATGCAAAAACAAAACAAAAGTCCCTCCTTCCACCAAACTGTGCTTTAGTTTCTAAATTGAGCACTTGTTTGTGGATTGCTTTTAATCCTTGTACATTCATCTCTAGAGGGCTGGATCAAAACTGCATAGTGTGTTCCTGGGATTTTGTTTAAATGTACCAGTCGTTGAACAGTTGATTAGAAAATTATGCATCTAATATTTCATCTGTTAGATGAAAATTCTGCATGCAGATTTTCAGTATTTCCAACATTTAAGCTATGTACACACTATAGATCAGATTGGTATAAGCTATGTTGCTCAGAAGTGTGATTATGCCACCCTCTTAGCGTTACACTGACCTAGGATCTGGTGTGGATAGTGCTATGTCAGTGATGGGAAAGCAGCCACTGATGTAGCTACTGCTGCTCATAGGAGTAACTAAGTCAACAGATCTGCATTAGGATTGATGCTGCTGTAAGCTCTGTAGTACAGCCAAAGCCTTAGCTTAAACCATAGACTGTTTCTTCTCAGTGCATGGACTGAAGAATTCTTATGTAAAAACACAGGAAACTGAGATCTCGATCAAGGATGGGTGTTTCTCGTTACTGTCCAGTGGTTCATCTCATTATCTAGAGCAAGGTAGTCCTTGAGCAACATGGGCTGTTTGCTAAAGGCAAATTCCCTTTGCTGTGGGACTACAGAAAGTAGAGGGCCCTACCTCTTGCTAAGGCTGTTACCAATGCTTGTTGACATTTCACTACTGTTTTTCTCGCAGCTACAATAAACGGATTAATGACATAAGAGAGTGCAAAGAAGCCGCTGTGTCACATGCGTAAGTATCTTCTACAGCGTACTGTGATTTTTCAGATTTGACTACTGCTTACTTTTGTAAAAAGCTTAAAACCAACAATGTTAACTGGAAACTCAGTGCACCCCAGGAGTGAATTTAAATGGAACTTTATACTGAGCTATTCTTGTTGTACTAAGCTTATTGTCCTTGGCTTTTCTTTTTCCTGCTTGAGAGAGGTATGTTCTTGTGTACTGCTGTTTAAAAATAAACAAAACAAACCCTTACTTGAACGAAGTCATTGAATTGACATTTTTGTGCATGAAGTTTTCCTAAATTCAAAATCAGTTATGGGAATTGAGTTTTTCACCTTCATATTAAGTTAGATCAAAATATCTTTGAATTCACTATTTCATCAAGCTTCTTCAAGAGTAAAACTATTGTAAATAAAACATGGAATGGGAAGTTTTAATCTTTGAATAGTTGGAACTGTGTAAACACTTAAGTGGCATTTAAGGTTGTGTCATGACATGTCCAGAGATGGCCTTTCTAAAGTTCTTTGAAACTGACACATTTAGTTGGATTTCTTTGAAATTTAGTGTACCTCAGAAGGTGCAAGGTTGCTTGTGATCCAAATTTGGAGTCATTTGAGCCAGGAGTTTTGAGGATATAATCCCTAGAAAATACTAGCCATTTAATTTTTTATTTTATTTTATTTTTCTGGGGCCTAGTGCTAGAGACGTGATGTAGGTCAAAATAGTCTGTCTGTAATGTTTTACCAAAGGTAGTGCATGACACCCATTCTATATTTGGGGGACTCAAATAGAAAGTGTATTTAAGAAAATGTATATCTTTTTGTAGTACACCTACCCCAATGCCAAAAAATAGCTAGGGGGTTTCCATTCCCATGATTTTAATGTATTTTAAACTTAACTTTTGTAAGTGCTCTAAAATCCAAATGGATACTCTGATTGCTGTGAAATTTGATGTGGCTCATGATAGTGTTAGTGATTCAAATTTGGAGTTGTTTGAGGGGTTCCAGAGTTACAGCTCTCCTCCCTCCCTCTCCCACCAAAAGCATCCGGTGCCTTGTAGTGTTAAAAAAAGAGATACTAATGACTGGATGATGCACAGACCTACAGGTACAGCACCCCCTAGCACTTCCTGCACCCTCCAACTCTGTCATGGAACCCTTACCTTCCTGCACTCCACAGCTCTACTAGTGCACCCCCTACCTTTTGCACCCCCCAAGTTGACAGTGCACCTCAGCCCTCTGGCCCCCACCTGTGCCAGTGCACCATTGCCTCCCAGACAGCTAGTGCATCATAACCACCTGGAATCCCAATCATCCTTCACCCTCACTCTCCAGTGCACCCCAATATGTTTTGCACTGCATAGCTCTGCCTGAAGGAATTAGGAATTTTAAGAACACTTTCAAGGGCTGGTCTTCACTGGCGGGGATCGATTGAAGATACTCAACTTCAGCTACGTTAATAACATAGCTGAAGTTGGTGTATCTTCAGCCGACTTACCTGCCGTCCTCATGGCGGCGGTGGCGGCGCGCTACCCCATCGATTCCAGCTTGCGCCTAGCGTCAAGCTGGAGTTACCGAAGTCAATGGGGGCACCGCGGGCGATTGATTGATTGCTCGTGTCTTAACGAGATGCGAGAAATTGATCGCTAAAAGAGCAATCGCTACCCACCGATCTGGCGGGTAGTGAACACCTACCCCTACATGACCAAAAAGCCAGAATTCAGGAAGAAAAGCCATATTGGTTAAAAAAAAAAATTGGTTTAGAGCAGAAGTGAAGGCAACTATAAAACATACGCATGTGTGTCTGTGAGAGAGAGAGAGAGACACGCACGCACACGTAAGAAAGGTGAAGTTGATAGTAATGAATATAAATCGGAAGGTAAGAGCTATAGAAAATTGACCAGAGAAGCAAACGGACACAAGGAGCAATCTGGGGCCAGTAGAGTTAAGGACAAAAAGGAGTTATTTTAGTATATTGGGAACAAAAATAATCCTTACAATAGAATTGATCCATTACTAGATAGAAATGGTAAAATTATTACTAATACTACAAAAACCACAGAAGTTGAATATTTTTCTGTTCTGTATTTGGGGAGAAGAGGAGCTTAGTCTCATCATACAACTCTTTCCATTTGACTAGTATCTTAGGAGAATATTAAACAACAGCTACTAAAGTAGCATCAACTGGTCTAGGCAACTGGTCTAGGTTTTTTTAAAAAAACTGGCTGAGGAGCTCACTGGACCTTTAATGTTGATTTTCATTAAGTCTTCGAGAATGGGGGATGTTTCAGAAGACTAGAAGAAAGCAATGTTGTGCCAATATTTAAAAACAGTAAACAGGATGACCTCTGGAATTGTAGGCCTGTCAGCCTGACATTGATCCCAGGAAAGATAATGCAGTGGCTGATACAGGAAATGATTAATAAAGAATTAAGAGGGTAATATAATAAATGGCAATCAGCGTGGACATAAGGAAAATATATCCTGTCAAACTAAATTGATTTTTTTAAAAGAGATTTCAAGTTTGGTTGACAAGGTAATAGTGTTCCTGTAATATACTTAGACTTCTGTAAGGCATTTGACCTGGTACTGCTGTGACACAGGGTACAATCAGGACTGTTGAACCATTGTCTCCTTTATTCTGTAGGCCCGGGTGCTTTTTACACTGCTTTGCTAATGACGAGCAGTCTCTCCAGGCTCTGCTCACATGCAGCCATTAGCATGGAAAGTCATTCCTAGCAGAATTACATCAATGTTCTCCCAGCTAGCCATGAACAAGGCAACACCAGGAATATGCATCTTGCACTGCTCAGGACTGCTCTACCCCCGAACAGAGTAAACTCATTAAGTCCATCATTTCACCAAAGGGAATGATTATACACCAGCCTTTTTAACCTGAGTAGAGATTCTCCAAACCCTTTAAATCAAAACACACTGGTTTAGATAAACAAATAAAAGAAGTTTATTAAATAGAGAGAAACTTTAAGTGATAAGTAGTAAAGGAATAAAAGTCAGAATTGGTTACAAAAGATAAACATGCAGATTATTTCCTAAACTTTACTAATCTAAATAATATTTGAAAGAAAAGAATTTTTTCTCACCCAAGACTTTCAGCAGGCCATACTAACTGGAAAGCCTTCCAGTTAGGACCATTCCCCCCCTAGTTCAATGATGGTTCTTTATCTTTCAAACAGTCTTGCTGCTGTGAGTAGAGACAGAGGAGAAGAGGTAATGTATAGGTCTTATTTTATACCCTCGTCCTCTCTTTGAGGAATACTCTATGAAACCCTACAACCAGGGACACCCCTCCTAAGAACAGAGTGGATGGGGATCCCTGTGGGTCCCTGTCGAGCCACAGATGGTCAGAGGCAGCCTGAGGACCCAGACAGCCACAGAGCCGGTGGGATACATGGAGAGGGGGTGCGAAGGAAGGGACAGAGTGCTTCCATTGACTCATAGCCCAGAAGAGCAACAGTTGAAGCCGAGTGAGTGAAGCAGTGCCCTGAGTGATTCTTTGAGCCTTCCACTCTTAGCGGTGCTTCAACCTTTTCTGCCTCCTAGTCTGCAGCTAAAATCTACCTCAAAATAACATTTCCATTCAACTGAACCCTGGGTTAGCCAAAAATCCGATTTTCCCCATGGCCATTCAGATGCATGGGAGCATATCATACTTAAGACCCATACATCAGTTACCCTAATAGCCATCTAAAGGTTTGGCTTTTAAAGGCAAATTATACATCTAAAAACTCAATTCTTTCTTCGTTCTAAGACCCAAAATACCTGAAAATAATTTCCTGCTATTTTTCCGTGAAGCCCTAAATTCAGTAGGGGTATAAAACTTTATAAATAATACATCATCAAGGAAACCATGTCAGATAGTCGATGCCCCAAATTTAGGTTTGTTTAACAAAAATAAATGTTCAGATTTCCAAGGGACAACTTTTTAGGGTTTACACATTCCCCAAGCATTTTTGAAACCTTCACAGTATAGTATTTTATGCTAATGCATGAGAACTCAAAAGTAACTGGCTAGAAACCTGAGTGAAATACGAATTGAAAAGTGTGAGTTGTGAAGAATAGACTATTAAACTTCTTAGTGTTTTAAAGTGTTAGTAATGGAGGAGACATTTTTAGTCTGATCCGTGTTCTTTCAATTGCTGAATTTTCTTTGAAGTTGGTGAAATATGAATTGTAAATATTAAGACCAAGGCAGTTCATTTAAAAATAAAAATCTTCCCCAAAACCCATTTTTATAGTGACTCAGAGAAGATATTGATGATTGATTAATTTCAATCTTTGTTTTTTTAATACAGTGGATCAATGCATAGAGAAAGACGCAAGTTCTTACGGTCTGCACTGAAAGAATTAGCTACTGTCCTTTCCGATCAGCCAGGCTTGTTAGGTCCTAAGGTAACTGCAGTAGGGTTTTTTTTGTTTTTGTTTTTTTGTTTTTTGATGGATATGCACTCTACGGGATTTTCTTTTAACCTTACAATAAGCTAATTTTTAACGTGTCTTGGAAAATATGCTACTTTACTTCGGTAAAATCTGTACATGTAAGGTGTTTATTTTAGGAACTAATTGATATTTTTTCTTTTCAGGCACTTTTTGTATTTATGGCATTATCCTTTGCTCGTGATGAAATTATTTGGCTGCTTCGTCATGCAGATAACATGCCTAAAAAGAGTGCAGATGACTTCATAGATAAGTAGGTTAATAATATTTAGTGTGATTCTTTAAATCTTTATGCAGAATTTACAGGGAAATTATATTTGAATGCAAGATGACCTGTGCAGGAATCATTGTGTATGTATGCGTGAATTAGGGCTGTTCAGAAAAGTGGAAATTTCAACTTTTCATTGAAATACAAAAACCTGAACTTTTAGCCAAAAACTGGAACTTTTTGATGAAATCATAAAACTTTGTCCAGAAAGCTGACACTTTTCACGAAAAATTTACTCAAAACTCAAATTTATCTTGGAAACAGTTCAGATGGAAAATTTTTGACTAATGCTTATACTTTTTGTTGAAGCAATGTACCAGAACATTATATAGATATAAATTAGTTTTAAAATTATCTTGCATTGTAAAATTACTAATACCCCAATCCTATGGAGAAGTTCAAGTGACTAGTAAATGAGAGAGCCCTAATCCAGTTGTACAACGTGCCATACATAAACAAGCAAGTTGGCAGCAGGAGACCTGGATAAAGAAATGATTCTGATGGACTGTGGGGGAACAGCACCAGCTCTCTTTAGTAGCAATCCAGGAACTTCTCTCAGACTTCAAGTGAACTAGCTATACTTGTCTTCTCCCATGAAAGTAAAAACTGAATAGAAAGTTCCTTGAAAGTCTGTTGTCTGTAGAGCAGGCTAACCATGAATCTCTGCGCAACAGTGAAGATCGAGATTTCTCTGCTCCTCAACTGGAATAGGAAACCCTGTGATTCAACCAGTGATCTATTCTCCATCCACTGGAGAGAGTCAACTGATGCATCCCATTCACTTGATTCCGTAGGTTTTGAGAGAGAGAAAACTGGACAAAATCTGATCCTAATAACACCATGCTGGGACCCATTCGCTGTTAATCCTAATATTTTTCCTTCAACAAATTTTATATGCTGGGTCTGTGGAATGCTAGAAAAACTACATGTAAAGGCTTGGTTTATGGAAAGAAAACTCATAACAATATTATCTATCAGATCTCTTCAATACCCCAAGAACAGTATCCACCGTAAATGCATACCTTACCTAGGAGAAATTACCCTGGTGTGTACAACTTAATCCTGTGCCATCTATGGTATGCAAAAACCCTTTGCATTCAGTCTTTGAGAAGCCCTCAGAGGCCCTTCTGTGAATGTTGTCCACTGTGTGTGTCACCCTTCACTATGCAGGTCTGAGAGCAGTGGAGAACCTGTCATAAAGCCCTTGCTGGGTAATTCTTATATTGAGATTAAATACAGTGCTGCTGCATGGACTTGCGTTCCTTTTCTCAAATCTGTGTGTCCGTTTACTTGTTTTAGGGAACCATTTGCAGTGATCTTTACCTTAGACAGGAGTGTGGGGAGTTTCCTAATGCTCCCTCAGTAAAGTGGCTGTCGCCAACTATACATACAACTATAATACATTCAGTTTTCCTTTTTTTGCTTCTTAAGGCACATAGCTGAACTGATATTCTACATGGAAGAGCTCAGAGCTCACGTGCGAAAATATGGACCAGTGATGCAGAGATATTATGTACAGTATCTCTCAGGTTTTGATGCGGTGGTCTTAAATGAACTTGTGCAGGTGAGGAGCTGTTTGTTCATTTGTTTTTATAAACATATGTACAGGTTTGCCAAAGAGCTTGTTTAGCTGTTGTCTCTGATGTGGTATCTAGAAATGCATTTGTGCTGCTCTAATAATAACTACTGCAAAATAAAACAAGCCAAATTAGTTCATGGTTAAACTTTGTGCTATAGAGATCGAGCTATGATTACTTTGTTAATTTAAATATTTTTAAATTATCTGTTGCCTTTGGTGAAAAAAAAAATCTATATTCACCTAAAGTACAAACTGAAATAAATAAAGATTCCTGGCTGTGTTCTTTCACCAACTGACTGGCAAGAACTCTTGTAGTTTCAGAGTTGTAAAACTGTTGAACCACCTCACCAGTGCATGGTACATTCCTGCTTCTATCAGTGTGAAAAAGGAACTGAGAGGATCTAGTCAACGCAGATACTTTGTTTTTCAGCTGTATTTTTAGCATCTCTCAACAGGTCCCTTGACTCTTTTCTTCAGGAATAGTATTCTTTTGTGCCTTATTGCTTCTGATTTCACTCTAAAATGTTTATATGTATTTGTCTACATAGACTAAGAGCAATAAGGCTTGATGCCTCTAATAGCACTAACTTGCTTTTAATTAGATTTTGATAGTCTTTTTTTATTTTGTGATACTACTTTATAACATCTCTGGGAAGCGCACAGTGCCCTCAATTGCTGCCCTGAGAGTAGTCATAAGACTAGTTTATCAGCATAATGGAGACACCTTGGCCCATACTACTTCACAAACATGCTGAATAGGAGGGAGAGACCTACTGGAGCCCTCTGGCACCCTTTATAAGCGTGCTGTTGGGAAAGATAAACCAGTTGCTCAACGTTAACTTCAGGATCCACTCCAGAAATACTCCATGCATTCACCGATAGATGCCATAACCACGCCAGCAACGTTTCATGATCAGCAGTATCAAAGACAGTTGAGTGATTTAATAAAATCTTTGTAGACTCTTGGTTCTTGTCCATTATCAGCAAGAACCTGGCAAATTATGCTGGTGTAATCTCTTTCTCACGTGCCTACCACTAGATTGGCCAATGTGAAGGAAATCTGAGGACAGTAGGAATTGTCAGAAGTTGCTTTGCCACAATCTTCTCTATTTTGCTTCTTCTCCCAAAAGAGATGAGGTGGTGATGATTAATGAGGTGTGTGTGTGTTGTGAGCAAGGGCCTAATGTTATGCTTTTGTATTAGCTTGAGGGTCATTTACAGCAGGGGGAAAGAGCTTCACAGTTGTGGTAAACATGGAAGCACTTGCTATGAAGTGGAAAGCACATGCAGAGGGATTCAGCGCTTATGTCATTTGGTTTCTCTAGGAATCCCTCTTCACAAAACTGTTTCCCGAAAGGATCTTGTATGTTCTTTGGACTCTGACAGACCCGATATTCTAAAATGTGGTTCCAATTCAAGTAGAGTGAAATCCTGGCCCTGTTGATATCAACAGTAAAACTCCTATGGACTTCAGTAGGTTCTGAGTGTCATACAGTGTTCTACTTCAGAGAGCAAGGAGAAACATTTTGTCTTGTGTTGAGAAATTTTAGGTGTGAAACTACAAATATCTCCAAATAAATTTCTGACTGCAAAGGAGAACATGCTCACAAACATTCCTCCCCATCTCAGGTGGATGGTTGGGGCCACCTTCAGAATATGGACCTCTTTCCAATACCGCTACCTACTAAGTTGCTGGGTTTTTTAGACGAGAGAACCCCTGTTCCATGGAGATGGACATTGGTATCCATGGACACCTTTGCTATTTCATGAGGAAGGACTTTTACATATGCGTCGCATGGTTTCATAGATAAGAAGCGTAGCCAATCTGAGGAGAAATGTGTGTTCCAAGATGCTGATAATGCCTTACTATCTGAGAGATATCCGTTTCTTATCCCTACTGAGTGTGATAGTGCTCAGCCCGTTAAGGTTGAAGGTTTCTCCACATTTGCTATCAAAGCACCTGGGCACATCATTTCCTGAGTAAAGTAAGTCTTCACTAGCTCCTGGGAGGGTAGAGGTTCAGTGGTTCAAACAGGAGCCTCAGGTTCTGCTCAAAAGGAGTTTGTTGAAGTATATGTAACTGACTGGAGATGAGTTTCTTCACTTGTCATATGTCTTGCCTATAAGGCATGTTTGCCTGTTTGGGACAGACCAGTAGGGAAGAGAATGCAGATATCCCAAGAAAATTCCATTTATTTTGCCATAGTAGCTGTACCTAAAATATCTGTGGCCATGGCTACAAGCCAGAGTGGTAGAGCACGGATGGCAGATCGAGGAAGGCACCAACTATATATAGTGTGTGTTTATATTTGGAAAGTGACTTTCACTCATCATTGTCAGGGGAATAGGCAGGCTAAGCAGCAGACCTCAGAATCAGACTTCACTTTGTGATTCTTGAAGGCCAAGACCCTGTCTCTTTTGGATAGTATTAAATATACTATAACATTCAGCAAATGTTTCCAAAGCAACAGACAAAACAGACCAGTTTTTGAGTTTATGTAAACTAACTTTCCAGGAATAGAATTGGTATCATGTGAAAATTGTTTTGTTTTTAAAGCTTAAAGAAATTGGAAATTAGTACGATTAATAGGATGACACATGTATGGAATGGTGATCTATACTGTACAGTAAAACCTCCATTTAACGGACTAATTCGGGCGAGGGGGTGTCCGTTAAATCAAAAAGTCCGTTAATAATAATAAAAAAATGAGCTGTCGGAGCAGCAGCCCGCCTGCCACAGGGTCGGGGCGGCAGCTCCGCAGCCCGCCCGCTGCCGGGACCCGGGCACCAGCTGCCGGGAGCCGTCAGCCAGCCCGCCCGGGCACCGGCTGCCGGGAGCCAGGCGGCAGCCAGCCTGCCAGAAATGGATCAGGAATGCATCAGACTTGCTCAGAAATTTTGTCCATTGCATCCGAAGTCCGTTAAATCGAGGTCCGTTAAATCGAGGGTTTACTGTATTTAGACTTTACCCTTATGACACCAGTAGATGGAGCTCACATTTTGCTAATCTATTCTTCCGTCCACAAGTGCATTCATTTCTTATTTAACTAGATTGTTACTCAGTGTGCATTAGATTATAGATTTACAATAATGTTGAATGTGTTGTAAATGCTCTCAATTATTGAACTTAATACTGTAAAATAATAAAAAATAACTCTCCACGGTTTAAATTTTTGTGTGTGTGTTTAAAACTAAGTGAATACTTGGAATTACTGATTTGGAATGATTTAATTGCTTCTAGCAATTAAATACTTGCTTTTTGCTGCTTATATATGTTCCACCTGTCATCAGATCATCCTTATCTATCTGGAAAAGTTATAATTGTAAAGGTTGTACTCTTATTTCTTCATATCTGCATGCTCCGGAGTGATGGTATAAATTACTTTTTTCTGAATTTGACATCAGTGACCCCTGAGAGAGGATTTCCTAGACACAGTAAATGACATTTGATCTCTTTGTACAAATGTACATTAAGATGAACCATGAAATGAGGAAATGATCATAATAGCAGGTTGAGTCCTGGGACTAGCTACCTTTAGTCTTTAATCAATACCAAAAACACAGTGATAGGTTGAAGTGATTAAGTAGTGAGATCAGTTTATTTTGAAACTCCAGGTCTGGGAGAAAACCCAAGAATATTGACCATAATCAGAATTATATAAAATTACTAATTTGGTTTAGTAGTCTTCCATTGCAATATGGTCTTGGTGCTTACAACTGCTATTTCTGTGAAACAATACTTTTTATATTGTCTAAAAACTTCATATCTCATCTTCCAAATAGTATAAACCAGTGGGTTTTGACCTTTTTTGTTTGTGGACCCCTACAGCATTTCAAATGGAGATGTGGACCCCTTTGGAAATTTTAAATATAGTCTATGGACTGCCAGGTTGAAAACTCCACTGGTATAAATCTTACCTAACTGTTGGTTTGTGAGCTATTAGATTTGGAAATCATAGTGGAAGTGGGATATATTGGGAAGCAAGGTGTTGAGGTAGTGTGATCATGTGTTTAATAGTCTGTCTTGCAGCTTGCCTGGATTAACTTTTGCATGCAGAGAGGTCAGGTGGCCATTTAGGTCAGCAAAACACTAGAAACAGAAAAATGGTGTAATGACTATTGCATGAATGGCTAGGCTGGAGAGTGTGGAGGCTTTACCTAGAATGCTCATAACAGTGCACTGTAATAAAGAATTGCTTAAATCCATTTGTAGCTACATAGGGATTGTAATATTTTTTTCTCATCACTGACTGAGGACAGCTTGGAAAAGTTTACTGGTTCCAGAACCCCTTGCACCAGCTTCCTAAATTAAGGCTGCCTCTAGAGATACTGTTTTCTTGTTCGTAAAATTAACTTCTTTAAAAGACGTTTTTAAAAACTCGCTCTGTATATTTATGAAATTTGCAAACTTGATTATTCTTGATATTGTTTCTTTGAAGCCAATGATGTAATTCCATTGTTATTTTAGAATCTTTCAGTATGCCCTGAAGATGAATCAATCATCATGTCCTCCTTTGTAAACACTATGACTTCCCTGAGTGTGAAACAAGGTAAGTCTGTTCAGATGACAAATTCAAGAAAAAGTCGACTGAAGCTCAATCTCTATTACCTTGAAGCTCAGGTTTTCTGGTGTTTTAAAATCAGAGATATTTTCTCTTAATCCATTTCTGTATGGTGGCTGCTTCTATCCATTCTACTTCCTTCTGTTTGCTTCCTCTTGTCTTGTATAACTCCATCTGCTTGATACAGCAGTGAACATCCAGCAGAGGGAAATTTACAGGAAGGAATCCTGATCTCTGATTTTCAGAAATTAGTATTCAAGTAACTTTCACATTACTGTTGCTGACATATTAGTAAATGAACACGTGTACCTGGAATCTTAAGCAGCAGTGAAACACAGACAAAATGCACTTTCATTGCTGCTGCACATACATTATGTCATGGTATTCCACTGATTTCAGTGAACAGAATTTGGAATGCCGCAACACAGCATCAAAGTGATTAAGTGAAAGAGGAGGAAGAAAAATTTTGGGATAATAGAACATTGAAAATAACTTGGTCTTCTCCGTAAAATGCACAGTGGGCGGAACATAATCTTTATTACCCAGTGAGCATGTCAGGGAAATGTCATGTAGTGGTGTCAATTTCATGTAGTGGTATGTCAAATTAGACTATAGTGCATTCAATTTCTGGTAGGCATGTTGTTAACTGAAACTCCTTCAGTTTGATCTTGAGTTACGCATTGTCAGTGCACACAATCTAGGATAACAGTGTATTGTATTATTGCTTTTCTTACTCTGCGGGGATCAGAGTCCATTCCTTGAGAGGTAATTTCACCTGTTAGGCTATGAGGACACGGTCTGCAAAGCAGCTGTGTGGTCCTTATACATTTACCAGGCTTAGAATAGAGACACAAGCAGTTTTATTCCCATGATCATATATGTTGGGTTGGAATAATTTTTAGTAAATTATCTGACCAAATCTAACCATATTCTCATAAAGAAAGTGATCATTAAGGGCCTTGGTGTTCAAATTGTCCTTAGAAAAATGTGATTGAATTTTTGTGTTCATATTTAATTTTTAAAGATTTTATTTTACAGTCTGTATTTTTTTTTCTGATGCAGTTGAAGATGGGGAGGTGTTTGACTTCAGAGGAATGAGATTAGATTGGTTTAGATTGCAGGTAAATTTTAATGGTGTGTATTTTTGCGTGTATGTTGTAAGGAATAATTTGTTTTTAAATAATCTGTTATTACATGTTTAACTGTTTATCTTGCAAATGAGTGGTAGATATTGAAAGGAGGACAACATAATATACTGATACAAAATAAAATTTAAGTAGATAATCTATTGACCTATTTTATTGTAATTCTTATATTTTCTGTGTATGTATTTTTAAATACCTTGTATAGTAAATACTGTTTAGAAATCCCCCATACTGGATATGTCCCCCATCTTCTCCCCCCCCCCCCCCCACTTTTTTGCAGTAATGACAGCCATCTTGAATCAACCGGCCATGCTATGGTTTCACCCATGAGTGGAGATTGGGGGGACGTAGAGGGGCATCCCCCCATACTCTGAGGTGACGTGTGGAGAGGAGGGAGGATGCCCAGATTTCTCCCTTAGTCTTGTTTCCTCCCCATGGGGGAATGTTGAGGGGGCAGGGCGAGCAGTGACACAAGGCATTCTGTGCCTCCCGGTCACTGTGCCCACGTGGGCTCTGTGAGGGGAGGGCAGGGAACACCTCCTGTTGACTCACCGCTCAGCCCATGTGGGGGAAACTAACCAACAAGCACAAAGCATTGGAGTTGCTGCTCGCCCCCACACTCCTTCCGCCTAATGGGAGGCACAGAGAAATGCGGGGCGGAGGGTCTGCCAGGTGCTCTCTGTTAGCAGGTCAGTTTCTCCCTCATGGGCTGTGTTAGGGGAGGGCAGGGAAGTTGTGACCTAGGAGAGAGAGATAGCCGAACTGCTTCCCAAGCACGTGCAGTGTACAGCCCAGGTGAGTGACCAAGTGAATTACTCCTGTGGGAACTGGAATTCTGAACCTGGCTCATTTGCAGTGTGTGTGTGTGGGGGGGGGGGGTTCACTTCCTCTTCCCCTGGAACAGCTGGGGCCGGGTCAGACCCACCCCCAGGCATTGCACCCCTCCCCTGCTTCCTGCCCCCATCATCCTCAGCTGCTGCAGGGAAGGTCTCTGCTGTGAGGAAGGTCCACCCACCAGCACCCTTGCATCCAGACCCCCCACACACCCAGAACACCTCCCACTGAGCCCCCTGCACTTAGACCCCCCCCCATCAAGCCACATACCCAGTCTCCCATGTTGAGCCCCCTGAACTTGAATCTCTACCCTGCCGAACCGTACCCACCCACCCTTGCCCCTCCAAACATAGAAGTCGAACTACACCTATGCACCTACCTCCAATTCACTCGTGGTTTCCATGCACACACTGCTTCCGTACTTCTTGGCCCATGCTGTTTTTCCTGTACAAGTTGATATCTTCTCACAAATCTGATTTGTTAAGGGAATGGGCAGAGAAGTGGAAGGATACTTTTGGCTACGAGATGATATCTTAGCAGTGGGTATTTGGGAGCACTCTATGCTCTGCTGTGACAGGACTGCTTGGTCCAGAAATTTTACCCCAGTGTTGCTGTCATACTATGTCTTCAAACAGGAAATGATGGCAACAACTTAATATGGAAATTTGATTGTAAAATGCTGTGGGTTCTAAATTTAAAAAAGGGTGGGGGAATGAAGACCGGGATTTACTCCAAGCTTTGATATTTTTAAAAAGCATGGGTCATTTACGTGGTTCAGCCACTTTTTAAGATTACATTGGGCTGAAGAGAAGTTTAAAGAAACATTAATAACTTGTATACAACTACATATCCACATTGTCTGTCTGAATCAATTATAGATATAAGAATCTTAATATTATCAAACTATTGTCCTTACAGGCCTACACCAGTGTGTCTAAGGCTTCACTTAGTCTTGCAGACCACAGAGAACTTGGAAAGATGATGAACACAATTATTTTCCACACAAAAATGGTAGATTCCTTGGTGGAGATGTTGGTGGAAACATCAGACCTTTCTATTTTTTGGTATGTCATTAATTTGACTCTAGAAGCGTTGTCTTTATAACTTTGGTTACTTTGTCTCTTACACATGCAGTTTTTAAACCATATATCATCTAGGAAGATCTAGCAGTGGGAGAGTGGATGATAGTTCCTGGTTTTCTGTTTACAGTGACTTTATCCAGCAGTGATTTTTGTTCTTGTGTTCCTCATTGAAAATCTATGCTTTGATTCATTCAAAGGGAAACAGCAGTCCCTATGATTATCCATCATTTTGCCTAGCCAGTATGGAGTTTGCCCTTCAACATGTATGTTTCTCAAACAAAGCTGATAAGCAGGCAATAACTCTGCTTTTTATTCACTTGTTTATAGATTTGCAGTACATTTATCATAAAGATCCTGGCTAATAAATATATTTATATACAATTCATCATTCATTATCAACTAAAATAAAAATACCTTCCCATCTCAAAGTAAGCTGTACTTAAACCCATAATACCTTATAGTATTTAAAAACAAAATCCTTTGCTCAGAACAGTAGTATGGAAGTTGAAAAAAGGCTTTTCACCAGCTACAGATTGTAAATTATATTTCACCCTATTTTAATTGAGAAATAATTCTTGCTTCTGGATTATGGGAACCAAACAAAAGACTGTAACCACTTTCGTTCCTGCCTTAACAGTTTCAACTTCAGGACTCAATTTTACCCTCCAGGTCCACTGGGAGAACGGGCACTAACTGGAGCAAATCTGGGGTGTGGTGTATAAAAAAAGGGGAAAACAAGGCATGTTTTCTCTCTGCTATAAAATCAGTCTGGAGTCAAGTGCCTGGTAAAGAACACATTTTATCAGGTGTCCAAAACTTGGACTGGAACTGGTGCTTCAGACCCTACATGTCATTCAGAACGTGTTTTTATTCGCAGAGTGTTAATTAGAAATAGCCAAGTTCAGTATTTATTTTTGTATTCCCCATCCCCCTAAAAAAGCCAAATTAGCATTGAATTTGAAGCAAAGCCTTGGTTCAAAAGCAAAAACATTAGAAATGCTTTATAGATTTTGGGGCTGGAAGAAACCATGAGTCGTTTTCTAGTCTGACCTGCATAGCACAGGTGTGGACATAGAACAGGTGTGGACACACTACGACCCATGGGCCCTTCCTGACTGGCCCCTGAGCTCCTGGCCGGAGAGGCTGCTCCGGTCCTTCCCCTGCTGTCCCCCCTCCTCTGCAGCCTCAGCGCTCTGAGCCGGGTAGCGCTGCAGCGTGGCTGGCTCCGGCAGGGCCTGTGCTCCTGCTGCTCTGAGCGGCTTGGTAAGGGGGTGGGGCTGCGAGCTCCTGCGTGGCAGCTTGTCTTGCTCTGGTGGGCCTGAGCAGCATGGTAAGGGGGTTGGGTCCGAGGCCTTGGATAAGGGGCACAGGGTCAAAGGGGGGCAGGCAGGGGGCAGAGTGTGGATAGGGATCAGAGCAGTCCGGGGACAGGGCACAGGGGGCTTAGGTAGGGGGTGAAGTTCTGGGCGAACAGTTAGGGTGGAAGTGTCTCAGGGGTGGTCAGGGGACAAGGAGCAGGGTTGCTTAGATGGGGTGCGGTCCCAGGGGGTGGTTAGAGTGTGGGGGAGTGTTGGGAGGGGGCATTCATGGGACGGGGGGGGGCTAGATGGGGGTAGAGTCCCGGGGGATTGTTAGGGCTGGGGGGTCCCAGAGGAGGCGATCAGGGGACAAGGAGGAAGGGGGTTTGGATGGGTTGAGGGTTCTGAGGCGGTTGGATAGGAGGCAGGGCCAGGCTTCCCAGCCCTCCATCCAATTTTTAACCTCGATGTGGCCTCGGGCCAAAAAGTTTGCCCACGCCTGCCATAGAACATAGATGAACAGTTTCTCTAGTTTATTACCAAAACTCTTAGCATTGGTGTATAGAATTTCTTCTTGTCATGTGTTTTGCTTAATTTGTTCTTGACATCCTAGCAATTTTGTGCTAAACTCTCTTTTAAACATTTCTTTTTTTTTAGTTTAACGCCTTGAGGATCGAATTAGGTTGATATTATGCACTTCTGAATCACTTTGTTAACAGGGACATTTTATTTAATGGAACATGCCTACATTAATAAAATGTAAATAAGAATCTCTCTGGAAATAAACTAATTTTTAGTCCGTTCTACAGTGGGGAAAAGTGTATCAATTTTGATGGATATGATGTAAGAGGGTAATATGGTTGATCACAAAATCAACGTTGCACATTTAAATGGATTAAAAACTGGCTAGCTAATAGGTTTTACAATGTAATTAAAACAGGGAATCATTGAACAGAGTGTTTCCTAAAGGAGTATATCAGGAATCACTCTTGGCTCTGGCACTATTTAATATTTTATCTATGACCTGGGAGAAAACAAAAAATCACTACAGATAAAAATTTTCAAATGACATGTTAGGGAATGGTAAATGAAGAAAAGAGGTCACTAAGAGTAATCTAGATTGCTTGGTAAACTGGGCATAAGCAAGCAATATGTGTTTCAGTATGGCCAAATGTTCTTGTAAGAACCAAAAAAAAAAATCTGGTGCATTAAAAATCATACAGTATTTCATAGCTGAACAATACAGACTGAATACATAGTTGTAAAGTCTTGCAGTGACATTTCTGGTGTCTAAATGTGTGCACGCACATTCACATTCTTACCTGTCAGATGAACTGTTTTGTTAGATATCTAACTAATCATTATAGTTAATCTGAATAAATGAAGACAGCATTTCAGCCTCTGGCAATGTTTACAATATTTGTTTTGCTGAAAGGCTGCCAACAGATTACATGAATACTGAATTTTAACTTCTGTTTCTAAACAGTTTTTATAGTCGTGCTTTTGAGAAGATGTTTCAGCAGTGTTTGGAGCTGCCCTCTCAGTCAAGGTATTCAATTGCATTCCCACTACTTTGCACCCACTTTATGAGCTGCACCCACGAGCTGTGTCCAGAAGAGGTAATTTCAAAGTACTTCATGCGGATGTTGTTGTGTGATTTTAATTATCTGTACTGCCTTGTTTAAAGTATGTTCAGCCATTACATTAGTTACAGAAATTCAGAGTGAGTGGAAATAAAGCAAAATATTATTGATGTTAATAATTAGCAGTTATGTTAGCCCTGCTTTACCAAGGTATATAAGCATTATTATTACCATTTTAAATAAAAGGAAACTAAGGTGCAGGGGTTAAATGCCTTTTCTTGGGTTGCTGAGTGGGTTAACGGGGAAGTTTAGAGTAGTAATGAAGTCTCTTCACTACTAGTCCATTGCCTTATCAGCTTCTGTAAACTTCTATTAAATAACTTAAGTTTTGGCAAAATAACTTTAAATATTTTAAGTATTCATCTAAAAATATTTTGTTTTGGTTTGTGGAGAGGGGAATGGACTGAAGTGAGTAGGTTAAGCTGTTTGATTCCTGCATTGTATATCATTTATATCTGGTTATGGATGCTGATTGCTGCCATATGTCCATTCAGGGCCGGCGACAGGGGGGTACTACGGGTAGAGCTGTACCGGGCCCCGGACTTTAGGGGGGCCCCGGTACACAGCAGTACTCGTAGTCATCCCCCCTTGTCGCCGGGCCTGGAGAGCGGGGAAGGGTCGGGGAGGCGGCGCGGCTCTCATACGGAGCGGACGAGAGCGCGTGTCCCCGGCAGGAGCAGTAAGCCCGGCCGGCGGCAGCGGCGCAGTCCAGGGGGGGAGCAGCAAGGGCGGCTCACGACGCTCTCGCTCCCGCAGGACCCCGCACTGCCGCCAGCCGCTGTCAGCTGGGAGGGAGTGCCGGCTGGGGGGAAGGGGGAGGCTGAGCTGTGGGCCCCCCCAGCCGCTGTCAGCTGGGGGGGGGGGGAAGTGCCAGCTGGGCTGGGGGGCCCCCCAAACGATCAGAGTAGGGGGCCCCCAAATTTGTCGCCGGCCCTGTGTCCATTTAAAATGTAAAGACTGTTCTTATAAATAGTTTGTAAACATTTAAAAACTTGTAAATTATAACAGTTTATCTGAACAATATTGGTAAGGCACTGACTCTGAACTATAGCATTATGCAAGCATTCATTACGCTGTGATCTACCTTTGAATACAAGGATAAAGAAAAGAGAAGATTCTTCTCACAGAATTCTTTACATTTTCATGCTATAATGAAATATATCCTTCAATACACTTGATATAAATTCATTGACTTTGGAATTACACCAGGGATTAATCTGTCCCTCTTTGTTTGCTGCAAGTAGAAGAATTCATTAGTACTGTTCAGAATTAATCTGAAAGCACTTAAATGAATAAAAGAGATTTATTGAAATATGCATGGTTTGGATTTCCCTTATTTAAACCTTAAACTCCTTCTCCCAGTATATCTATACCATTCTTTTCACTCAGCTTTAAACAGCTGCAAACTTTATTTACATTGGAGAACCACAAAAAAGTTTCCAGGAAAATTTCCATTCAAGACAAGAAGTGTCTTTCAGAACAATTTATAGGAACAGTAAAGAGATTCAGTTGCTGTCTACTCTACAGTAGTTACTCTAAATTTAGCTATAGTCGGTAAATGTCACTACAGCTAACACATGGCTTGAATTTAGTGCATTAATTGTGTAATTTGGTCACAATTACCAATTTGAAAAATTAATCTTTATACTGTATAATGGTACTGTAAGTGTTACAAAGTAAACATGACTAGTGAAAGAGAGAGGTTTTCATTGAGGCATAATGCTAGAGCTGTGCTGAGCAAAAACCAAATACAGTAGACTCCCCATTATCCGGGCTCGGGTTAACCGGGCTGCAGATTAACCGGGATGTCTAAACTGGTCGGTAGGGGAAGCCCCAAAGTGGCGGCGGGCTCAGCCTCAACCTGCCGCTGCTTTGGGGCTTCTCCCACTGGCCCCTTAGGAGCTGGGGTCTCCGACTGCTTCCAGCCTGGGTGTAGGAAACCCAGGCTGGCAGCGGGCTGAGACCTGGGCTGGCAGGAGCCTAGGGTGAAAGCACAAATCCACTTTGGGCTCTCTCCCCAGGCTCCTGCCACCTGCCCCACTCAGCCCCCGCTGACAGCCTGGGTGCAGGGAACCCAGGCTGACAGCGGGAGCAGACTGGGGCAGGAGGCAGGACCCCGGCTGGCAAGGGGTCAGCGGGGGGAAACAAAGTGGTGGCGATCTGAGCGCTAAGCCTGCCGCTGCTTTGGGGTTCCCCCGCTGGCCCCTTGCCAGCTGGGGTCTCAGCCTGCAGCCAGCCTGGGTTTAGGAAGCCCAGGCTGGCAGCGGGAGCTGAGACCCCCCCCGCTGACAGGAGCCTGCGCGGGGCGGGGGGGGGGGGGGGGGGAGGTCTAAAGCGGCAGAGAGCTGAGCAGCGGTGGCAGCGGCCGAGCTCTCAACCCCCTGCTGCTGTACAGTTTCCCTGCAGGCTCCTGCTAGCTGGGGTCTCAGCTCCCGCTGCCAGCCTGGGCTTTCTACACCCAGGCTGGCAGCGGGAGCTAACTGGGGCAGGTGGTGGGACCACCACCATCCCCACCCCAGGGCGGCCGGCGAACCCCCCCACCCCCCCGACGCTTGATTATCCGGGATTTTATTAACCGGGATTAAGGTTTTCCCGATCATCCCAGATAATCGAGAGTCTACTGTATGCTAAATCCCCACAAGGTGCATACAGCAGAGCTGCATGGTGGATCTGTTCACTGGCTTGAGTGAAACTAAGTGTACGTCTACACAGCAAACAGGATCCCTTGGCAGTGAGGCTGAGAGCCCAGGTCTACAGACTTGGAGTTTCGCTACCGTGCTAAAAAAGGCTGTGTAGATGTTGTGGCTTGGGCTCTGAACCCTAGGGAGAGGTGTGAATTTGTTGACTAGCTTTAAATTTGTGAATATTATAAGTCTCTTCAGATGTGCAGCAAGGTTTTGTTCTGGTTTAAAATGTGTGTTTGGGATGTACAAGCACAGTAGGGTTATCGTTCTGTTTCAAATGTTGAAGCCACTATCCAGTACTTTACTGTAGAAGTTCACTAGGCCTAACAAGTGCTGTGGTGGTGGTTATTCACTCCCTACTTCCTCCAACGTCCCAACAGGCCACATGACCTAACCTAACAAGCACAGTCTGGGAACCCAGAGCACTTGAGTTCTATTCGTATCGCCTCTGCCTGGCATTGTCAATCTTACAAATAGTTAAGCCTCTGAACACCACAATAAAGTAGATTAATATCATTATCCACATATTACAGATGAGGGAAAAGTGACTTTCCCAAGCATACCCAGCTAATCTGTGCCAGAACTCTAAGGACTTCTGATGTGCATATCCTTGACTAATCCACTAGACTGCAGTGCTTCTGAGGCTAATCACCTCAAGGTGATCTGCAAAAAGTAATGAGAGAAGGGGGCATATGTACTGCTTTGATGTATGAAGAAGGGGCAGGAGCATTTAAATTCAAGTTTATTCTGCGCTTTGGGAATTTTGACAAAAATACCCACCGTGAGCAGTGCAGGTCCACTGGCATTGGCAACATTGGTAGCCCATGGCTTAATGGCTTTGACAGTTTTTAGCAACTATTGAGGAATGGTGCGTGTAACTGTGAAGAAATGTCAGTGGATTACGTGTTTCTACATGCCTGAATGTTGCCAGTAACTAAGGTCTGAATATGTGATATCTCAGATAAGTGTTGGATCCTTCATTGCCCGTGCTGGAATTTCATTTGTTTTTAACAAATACTGGGGATTAGACAGTTTGTTTAAATACATTTTATAATGCTCCCTAACCACCAGTTGACCTATTTCAGAGGTATGTTAGTGTGGAGGTTTGTCTGTAAGCATGTGTGATCTAGCCCACTTTAAACTATGGCTATACAGTAAAACCTCGATTTAACGGACCTCGATTTAACGGACTTCGGATGCAACGGACAAAATTTTTAAGAAAGTCTGATGCATCCGAAATCCGTTTGTCGAGGGCTGGCTGCGGGCTCCCTGCTGCCGCCGGGGTTCCAGCTGCGGGCGGGCTGGCTGGCGGATCCCGGGAGCCGGGACCCGTGCGGGCTGACTGCCCGCTCCCTGCTGCCGCCGGGGTTCCAGCTGCGGGCGGGCTGCCGCCCGGCTCCCAGCAGTGAGCAGGCTGGCTGGCAGGTCCCAGCAGCTGGGACCCGGGCGGGCTGGCTGGCTGACGGCTCCCGCCCGGGTCCCAGCAGCCGGGACCCAGGCGGGCTGGCTGATGGCTCCCAGCTGCCGCCCGAGTCCCAGCAGCCGGGACCCGGGTGGGCTGGCTGATGGCTCCCGGCTGCCACCCAGATCCCGGCAGCAGGCGGGCTGCGGAGCTGCCGCCCTGACCCTGTGGCGGGCGGGCTGCTGCTCTGACAGCTCGTTTTTTTTTATTATTATTAAATAACGGACTTTTGGATTTAACGGACACCCCCTCGCCCGAATTAGTCCGTTAAATGGAGGTTTTACTGTATTTTAAAGGGAGTGTTTTTAATTGGGAGCTTTCTCTCCTGGCTTCGATAGCATTAATAATTCAGAGAGACTAATCTGTTTACCGGAGGAAGTATCAGAGTAAAGCTTGTCACATTTTTTTTTCTTCCAGTATATCTTATATGTCAGCTACTCCTGGTTTATTTTTCAGTTCTAACGACCAGACATGGGTTGTTTCCCACCAGTCAGTGATTATTCTAGTGATTTACACAGTACTCAGAATGCTTAAAATAAATTAAATCAAAAACCTCTTTGCTGTTGGATATGAACAAAAAGTAACAAAATGGAAAAGAAGAGATGATAATTCCAAGAAGCTACTCAGTTTTTTCATGTTTTTCCGTGCCCTTTGAAAATGTGTTTTGGGGATTTTTGTTTTTTGATTTGTAATTTCCAACCTCTTTGTTAAGGAGGTGCTAACATTTGAATTAGCTGCTTAAAAACACTTTGTGGGGTTTTTTGTGGTGGTTGAGGGAAAGAAGATATGGCCAATCTTTCTTTGACCAGTCTCCTTTATTAACCACACTCAAAATAACTGTTTGGTAGTACAGCCGTATGTAATATACTGGTAGTATGTGTGAGTCCATGCATGCGTAGTATACATGGCAGTCACTGCCCTCTAGTGGCTAGCCGGTTAAGGAGAAGATAAGGGTTGTGTTACTATTGCAGCAGCTAGCAATCTCCCTTAGCTCAAGAGATTAGAAGTTTTATTTTTGGAGCTAAAAGACCAGGAATTTAGTCCTAACTCCTCTATTTGCAGGTATAATATTGGATTGGCAGAAATTTTGAAAAACCTTTCTTTCCCCTATTTTCTTTTTTGATAGCGACATCATATTGGAGATCGCAGTCTTTCCTTGTGTAACATGTTCTTGGATGAAATGGCTAAGCAGGCTCGGAATCTTATCACAGATATTTGCACGGAACAGTGTACTCTGAGTGACCAGGTGAGAATTTTTTGTTATAAATAGGTTTTATTCTTTTGAGGCAGTTCTGAGAAGCTTGTAGTTCGATTCCACATACACTGAAAATATTGGATTTAAAATAAATATTATCCACCATTAATTTTTAAGCTATGAATATGCTTAAATATTGAATTAAGCCCTACCAAATTCATGGTCCATAGGATATTAAAAATTGTAAATTTCATGATTTCAATATTTAAATCTGAATTTTCACAGTGTTGTAACTATAGGAGTCCTGCCCCCAGGAGAGGCTTGGGGGGGAGGGGGGTGTTCCAGGATTATTCGGGCGGATGGTATTGCCACCCTTATTTCTGCGCTGCTGGTGGGTGGCGATGCTGCCTTCAGAGCTGGGCGTCCAGAGAGCAGCAGCAGCTGGCTGGGAGCCCAGCACTGAAGGCAGCGATACCACTAACAGCAGCACAGAAGTTAGGATGGTATTGCTACCTTTACTTCTGCATTGCTTCTTTCAGAGCTGGGCCTTTGGCCAGCAGCTGCCACTGTATGGCTGCCCAGCTCTGAAGGTAGCAATGCAGAAGTAAGGGTGTTATGGCAGGGTATTGACATCCTTACTTCTGCCCTGCTGCTGGCAAGGCGCTTCCTTCAGAGCTGGGTGCTCAGCCAGCCGCCACCGCTCTCCAGCCACTCAGCTCTGAAGACGGTGCAGAAGTAAGGGTGGCAATAGCACAATCCATACAATAATCTTGCAACCCCCTTTTGGGTTGGGACCCCCATTTGAGAAATGCTGGTCTCCCCCCATTGAGTCTTTATAGAATAGGATAAAAATACACACAAGACCACATTATACAGCCCTAAATTTGGTAGGGCTCTACTTATAAACTGTGATTTATTCAAAAAGAGGACTTGTGCTGTCACAATAGGTTTGGTGTTGCTTAAAAGGCTGCTATGTTGTCTTCATTTTTTGTTGACTTTCTGATTTTTATTTTTTTAATTTTCATTTTGTTTGACCTGACTTGAATTCTTTAATTTTTTTTTCAGAAATGCTAGTGAACCAAAACAAGTTATTTTCTCACCTCTTTATATAAATATACACAGATTTTTTTTTCATACATTACCAATTACTCTATGGCATTTATTCTCTTCTGTTTATTTCTCTAAGTGTTTAGCCACTCTGAGATCATTTTCATAGCTGTATTCCTAATCAGTTTTTCTTTTGGGCATATCTTGAAAATGAATGAGGATGGAGAACTTTCCTAAGCTGGAATTGTATACTCAACTAAACATATAAAGTGTGCATTGTGCATTTCTTTGTGATGAAAACGCCACCTGAACCATAACTTTATTTTTAATCTAATAGTGGCTAAGATTTGTTTTCATCCTCTTTTAGCTGCTGCCAAAGCATTGTGCCAAAACAATCAGTCAAGCAGTGAACAAAAAGTCAAAAAAACAGACTGGAAAAAAAGGGGAACCGGAGAGGGAGAAACCAGGAGTAGAAAGCATGAGGAAAAACAGATTGGTGGTAACCAAGTAAGCATGTTCTTGTGCTATTACTTCCTTCTTCTCCTCTTGCATTCTCTGCAATCCTTTTGTGTAAACATTGATATTTTCTTTGTGTTGATTTACATGGTTAATTTTAGGATCAGTAGTAATGCAATTTTCAGTTTATCTTTTGAGTAAATTTACAGCAGTGTAAATAAAGGGAAGGGTTTCTCTCTCTCTCTCCTCCCTCTCCCCTCCCGACCCTACCACTGGCTGTGTGGAGAAGGTGGGTTTTACACATCCTTTAATCTACCCCTTCAGCATTCTCTCTCCTGGGCAACACAATCCCACCTGGTAGGTCTGCCCCACTCAGAATTTTGGATAGCCCGTGGGGCCAGGAGGGCAGTGTCAGTAGCCACCAAACTACCATCTGATTTGCTGAAGAGCAAAATAAAGTGAGCTGAGACGCCTACCAGGCGTGTTGGTCTCCTTCCATTCTTTGCACCCTCACCTGTCAAGGAAGGTTCTCTGAATAGCAGCTGCGATGAGGGGTTGAAAACTATTAGAAAAGCAATGAGATGGAAACACAGCAAGAGAAGAGTGCATATGGTAAAGGGGGGCAAAAATACCAGGATGAGGGGAACCGATGGAGAGGAAGTAATAGTGCTTACCATTATAGTTGGAAATGCTGAGTATGTGTGTGCACTTTGTGAAGGAAAGCTTGCTACCACAGTCAACAATGAGGTGTCAGATGGCTGACATGAGTGGAAGGGTTGAGAGAAAAGGCTTATTTAGAATTTGTGTAATTAGTCTATAATCTTAGAATTTTTAAATAAATTTCAATGGTTACAACATATAGTCTCTTGAAGTGGTTGTTGGGTTACAAAATGTAAATTAAGAAACCCCCTAAAGAAATTTTTCATTTTGGTGAACTGTGCAACAATCTTTCTCTTCTGCACAGTATAGAGCAACACACAACCGTAGCATCCTGCATTAGCCAGTTTTTTCCCCAAATCTGATTTTAAATTAACAAGATGTGAAAAAACCTCCTCATATGATTACTGCACATTGGTAACTTGTTTTTAAAGGGCAGAACTAGTTAATCTTACTTCCATAAAAATTGTCAACAACACTCCCCAATAATAATGTATGCTTGTGTTTCTTTGAAATAGTTTTGTAATGTTTTATGTAATTTGTGTCAATTTTTTTTAAGCCTGGACAAACTGCACACTGCACTTTCTGAGCTCTGCTTCTCAATCAATTACGTACCAAACATGGTTGTCTGGGAACATACATTTACCCCAAGGGAGTACTTAACATCTCACCTGGAAATCCGTTTTACCAAGTAAGAGACCGCAAAAATTAAATTTTACTTAGCCAAAGAAAATAAATCCTGTTTTGTTCGAACATTAAAAAGACTGCGTATCTGTTTCACAAGACTACTTTTGAAGATGAACTGCAGATCTTTAAAATAGATTTTTTTATTTTGTTTTTTTGGTTCAAATTCTAAGAACCCAGATTCCAAATAAATTGGAATACATATATAAGCATACAACATTTTTGAAATTTAAATTATACTTAAAACAAAATATTTGAAAATACATTTCCTCTACTTACTGCGCAGATTCTGAGTTCATATTTCATATTCTTCATAGGAGCCCATGACTACAAATCCTAATAGTACAGAGATTCTCTTCACATGCCACATCCCTGTAGTGCTGAATCTTGTTTTCGATGTTTGATTTTACCAGTGTTTGGAGCGGGGACTTAATTCCTTGCCAGGTCTTTAGTTCATATTTCTAAGAGGAAACTTCCTAACATTTTTGTTTTAAAATAGAGAGTGCTGTGGGCTGGTGTAATGGTTGCTTGATGGGTTCTTGGCTTGGCTTTCCCTGTAGTAAGTAGGTGCAGTAAAAGGGAAATTTCAACCTCTTGTGAGAATTTCTCATTGTAAGAGCCATCCCTGTTGATCATGCTGGTGGTCAACTTTGGTAGAGATTCTAACTATATCTTCTGTATTTCACATAAGGTTTTAGGGGGTCTCTAGTGATCAGGACATGGTCTGAGGATACTTTTGTCTAGAACTTTCTCTTGACACACTGGGAAGTGCTGGTGACATAAAAAGGGTAAAAATTGTTGATTTTTCATGAAGTCCTGGGTTTTAAGACCCTAAACCACAGTTCTCTCTGAAATTTTATTTTTGGCCTTGTGGGTGGGTAGCAAGTCGACAAAAATGCTGACTGATGGTTTTGAGGGGGTTCTCGGGGCATCCCCAAGCTAGAAATGGGATTTGCTATTCAAAGACTGCAATTTCTTTATTTTTTTTCTGTTTCTAATGTTAAGTGGTATTTCTTCCAGAGGTCTGCAGTTTATCTTTACTCAAAGGGTTGATTTCCTATCCTATGTAAACATCTTAGTTTTTACTACTTTAAGCTTGTGTCACTTTAAAGACTAACAAAAGTATTGAAGCATAAGCTTTTGTGGGCTAATACCCACTTCGTTGCCGACAAAGTGGGTATTAGCCCATGAAAGCTTATGCTTCAATACTTTTGTTAGTCTTTAAGGTGTCACAGGACTCTGTCTCTTCTGCAGATCCAGGCTAACACGGTTACCTCTCTGATACTTTAAGCTTGTGTATTTCTTTTTGTGACTGAACTATTGCTTATATTGCTATACCAGCTTTATTTTGTAATGTATCACTTCCTGAAATAGGTTGAAAAATGAAAGATTGCATCAGAGGCAAACTTGTACAAGTAAATAGTAAAATGTTTCAACAAAAAATGTCACTTGCTTCAAAACAAAAACAAATGCATTTGGTTTAAATAAACTTCAGTTCTGCTAAAACAGTTGTTTCATGATGACTATTGTGTTGTTGTTGACTTACTGTGTGAATTTGGGCAAATCCGGTTTTACCATTGTTTCCTTGTCTGTAAATTAGGAATAATGATTAGGTTAAGTCTCTGTCACGGGTATTTTTAGTAAAAATCAGGGTCCGGTTGAAGGCAATAAACAAAAATTCACAAAAGCCTGTGAATTCACTAAAATAGTGAATGCTAACATAAACGAAGCCAGCCCAGTAGGCTTATGTGGAAGTGGCAGCTTTTAATCCATTTAAAAAAATGAATATCAGGAAAAACTTCCTAACAGTACGATGTGGTAATAGTTTTCCAAGACAAGTAGTAGAAGATCCATTAAATGAGGCAATTAAAATTAGATTTGATAGACTAATTATGGATATGCTCTAGTCTTAAGAACAATACTGCACTTGCACAGAACTAAATTGTTAATGGACTAAATTGTTTACTAGGACTTCTAATATATTATGTTTTGATTCAGGAAATTAAATTGTCTAGTCTTAATATGCCAAATTGTCTTTGTTTTGCAGTGCATGTAAATTAGATGACAAGCTGCTCTGACTTTGAATTTTGTTCTTTCTTAAATTTCCTTTTGTGCTTATTTTAATGGTAATTTTTATTTTAAACCCTTAAAAAATATATATAGAAATCGGCATAAACTATAACGGCACCACTGCACAAAGAATTTGTCCTAAATAGTGCTCCTGAGAATGGTTATCGATTAAGTGGCTGGTGCTTCCTTTTTAAGCCCACCTTTGTGGTAGATAATTATAGCTAGTTTCTCTCATGCAAAAGTATTTTTACTTTTAAAGTGTTTTCTTGACCAAATTGCTTGTGGTTTAAATCTTCTAGTTCATGGGTCATTTACCTGATGATAGACCATACTTCCCTGAGTTTCTTCATAGTGTTCACTAAGTGTTTGTGTTAAGAATTCCTATGCAATTTTATCTGAGAACATGTATTATGACTACAGTATTCCTGCTTATTTCACTTTTTTGAAAAGTGCTGATATGTTTTAAATCTCATTGAGATATTCAGCTAAAAGTTTGAATACTGAATCCTTTATACAGCCAGGAAGAATTAACTGTTGCTTAATTTCACTAATGTACAAAGGTAACTCTCTTCTCTTTAAAAGGTCAATTGTTGGAATGACTATGTATAATCAAGCAACACAAGAGATTGCAAAACCTTCAGAGCTGTTAACGAGCGTAAGAGCCTACATGACAGTACTCCAGTCAATAGAAAATTATGTGCAGATTGACATAACAAGAGTATTTAACAATGTTCTTCTTCAGCAAACCCAGCATTTGGATAGCCATGGGGAGCCAACTATTACCAGTCTGTACACAAATTGGTAAGAATGTAACGTATCAACCTCTATTGCAAGCTCTTTGTTTTATGTTTAAATACATTTAAATCTAATTAAACTGAATAGCCTGCATCAGGAAATTGGAATTCTGTATGACATGAACTCTTACAAATTTGCAAAGTTCCAAACAAGACAGATTTACTGTTTCTCCCAATAGCTGTTTGAAAGACCGTTCAAAAACTCACAGAAGATGAAATTCTTCTGGTTGCAGAGGGCAGGACAAGATCTGTGCACAGTTAAGCCATTTAAATGGGTCTTAAGTGGTGCATAGGCCTTGTGCTGTCCTTCTGCACAGGATGAATTTCACCCTTGCAGAACAATGAACTTTTTTAATATTATGAAAAGCATAGTATCATTCTCATTGAACTAATATTTTTGTGTCTTTTTTTTTTTTTCCTTGCTAAGGTATTTGGAAACCTTGCTAAGGCAAGTCAGCAATGGGCATATAGCATATTTCCCAGCAATGAAGGCATTTGTGAACTTGCCCACAGAAAATGAGTTGACGTTTAATGCTGAAGAATACTCTGACATATCAGGTAAACTTTTTATGACATGGTTCTAGATTAGGGGTGGGCAAACGTTTTGGCCCAAGGGACACATCGGTGTTCAAAATTGTAAGAAGGGCTGGGTAGGAAAGGCTGCGCCTCTCCAAACAGCCTGGTCCCACCTCTCATCTGAGCCCCTCCCCCTTCCCGCCCCCCGACTGCTCGCCCTCAGAACCTCTGACCCATCCAACCCCCTCCCCCCCACTACTTGTCTCCTGATACCCCCTCCAGAGACCCCTGCCCTTAACTACCCCCCCAAGATGCCACTCCCTATACACCCCCCTCCCCTGTCCCGACCCCAACCACACCCCCAATCCCTGACCGCCCCCCCAGAACCTCCACCCCATCCAACTGCCCCCTGATCCTTGTCCCCTGAATGCTCCAGGGCCTCCCTGCCCCCTTATCCAACCCTCCGGTTCCAGCCTCAGGCCCCTTTCCTCACAGCAGTGGACGGAGCCAGATACACTGCGCGCAGCCCTGCCCCCCAGAGTGCTGCCCATGCAGCGGCATGGCTGCAGTGGGACAGCAGAGGAGGAGCAGGAGCGAGTCTCCCCAGCAAACTCAGAGGCCAGGCAGGACATGAACGCGGGCCGTAGTTTGCCGACCCCTGTTCTAGATATTCTTTGTAAGGGCTGTTTTTCATGTGCTTGGGACTAAGACTTTTAGAGAGATGGTAGAATACCAGTGCTGTTTTTAGAGAAATATTCTATTATACAGAATATATATCTCGTGTTTTTTCTCCTTGCTGTTTCTGTGTTATGCTACCCAAGGGGAAAAGTACCAAATTTTTTCTGGTTATTGTTGAAAAAATTACTGGTTATGTGATTTGACAAACGTGATTTGTTGCAAGTAAATGCAGTAGGTGAACTTACTACCCCAGTGTTGTTATAACTTAAGCTTTACTCTGTATCCAGTTTTGAGATTGTTCTGATAGAATGGTATTGCTATGTGTTATGGTTGTTAAATCACTGCAAAAAAAATAAACATAGACAATTGTTTTTTCTTCCTTAGAAATGAGGGCCCTCTCAGAACTACTAGGACCATATGGCATGAAGTTCTTAAGTGAAAGTCTTATGTGGCACATTTCCTCACAGGTTGCTGAACTTAAGGTAATTATATTTTGATTTTTTTCCCTATGCACATTTTATTTATAGTGCCCAAGAGCTATGCTTTGCATGTTATTCACTGAGTATTACCATACCACACTAAAACTGAAAACAGATGGATATTTTTTTTCTCATTCGTATCAGTCATCCGTGAACACATAGTACACTTGAGCATGTCTCTGTATCATAGTCTCTCAATGGTTGGACTACATCCAAAACACCACATTTCTAAGAGCCTTTTCCTTTAAATTAAGATTAATAATCTGCTAGTATATTAGCATATCTTGCTCACTTTGATTGCACTTAATATCAAGTTGGCTTTATTTTCTGTTTTTCTATTTTTAGCTCTCAATTTTTTACAAAGTTATCCTTTCCAGTTTGAATGGTTTTTCTTTGATAGATAGATGCTGAGCTTTGTTCGAGTTGATGAAATACCTGCTCAAATGCAAGTTGTCGTCAGAGATTTGAATAGTTTGAGTGCTTTGGGACTGCATTATTACGGTGTTTTCCAAAAGAATGTTAAGACCCAGTAGTACAGTGTACTGAAGTACAACTTGAACCATTGCTGTTACTAATGGACAGTGAAGTTGGCAACTTATTAGTTCTTATCTCAGGAACTGAAGTGGCTACTGTTTGTTGCCTAGCTGAGTAGCCATTTAGGTTCCATTTCATACTTACCCTTCCCCTCCTTTGAACTGGTATAACTAGATCTCTTGTGATGCCTAGGGTAGGCTGATTGCCAATTATAGGATTTTACCCACATGACAGAATTGGAAAAGGACCTGTATAAGTTTTCACCTTCCATCTGGAAGACCTCAAGGGTGGTTTAGGGGTTTACATTCCCATTGTCACTTACAATGCAGTTGGTTAGATAAGGGATCCATACCCATCAGCTATTTGAACATTGGTCCTGGGCACAGCATTGCATGGTTAAGGAGTATGCCTCAGTGTCTCACAACTTGTAGTTTCCTGTCTATTATTTTTCCTGCCTCCAGTGTGGAGGAAAGGGAGGCCAGAGTCCCTAGGCAGGCCTGAAGGCATAGGGAGCCTGTCCTTCACAAACACCTTCAGGTTTGTAGTACCCAGTCCTTGGTGCTAGTTGAAGTCCGAAGTGGAACAGTATTGCCAAGTAGTTTGGGGGTGGGTAACAATTTTGTCAAATTACATATAGTAATACTATATTAGTTTTTCAATGTTCACGTTATTTTTTTAATCTGTTGTTGAATTTCCATGCTTACCAATTAATGTTTCACCCCTTCTGCTACATCTGTTAAAGCCTTTATAAGGCCTCTTTTGAAGACTTAGAGGTCTCTTGTAAAGATGTTTGCAAAAGTCACTACTTGGGCCTTACATCTCCCTTCCCCATATGTGCTTGGATACAACTTGCAGTCTCTTCATGAGCCTGCTTTGGTTGTAGGATCATGGAGTCCATCTTCTCTTTAGAGTAGAGATGAAAAGTTAATTTTGATAGTATATGTTGGAGTTTCTCAAACTGGGGGTCGCGACCCCCTGGGGGGGTCGCCAAGTGCTCCCAGGGGGATCACAAACTCCTGCCACCGCCGAAAAGCTGCCAAATTGATTAGTTTCGCATTCGGCAGCTTTTTGGTGGACATACCGAACGCTCTCAGAAGCTCTGGCATGTCCACTGAAAATAGCTGCCGAATGCAGAAGTATTCAATTCAGCGGTTTTTCAGGGAACATACAAGGGTCCACCGTGCCACCATGAAAAAGGAAAAAGGGTTGTGGTTCTCAAAAGTTTGAGAACCACTGGTATATGTACTCCTGTTAATGAGGTATCATTTTCCCCCTCATGCTTTAGGCTGTGGCTTACTGCTACTCAGTAGTTGATCTGTATCGGCAGAAGCCTGCACCATGTTTTCCATTATCGCTATTCCAAGTCTGCTTATTATCTTCCAATCCAGAGTGTCCCTTTCTCTGTGTTCCTGTTTTCTTCTCCAGTCTTCCTCATGTATGTTCCAGCTTTGGCTGTATTTTCAGGGGCATAAAGCACCAAACGTAGAGTTAGAGAGCGGTTCTAGAGCGAAGTAGGGATAATCTTACTCTACTTAGGGTGTGTCCTCACTGGGGGGGGGGAGGAGGGAGGATCGATGGCAGATAGGCAACTTCAGCTACATGAATCACATAGCTGAAGTTTGCGGATCTGCCGCCAACTAGCCGCTCATCCCCACGGCGGCGGCAGTTGGCGGCGCGCTCCCCCGTCGACTCCAGCTTGCGCCTCCCGGCAAGCTGGAGTTCCAGAGTCGACGGGGGAGCCGCGGGCCATCAATTTATCGCGTCTTAATGAGATGCGATAAATCGATCGCCAGAAGATCAATCCCTGCCGGCTCTAGTGAAGACGAGCCCTTAGTAGTGTGCAGAGCTACAAGGAGGTTGGCTTCTCCGTAAGAAGATCAATTAACATGTAAGACGATAGTTCATCTCTAAAGATAAACATCCGAATGGATTATCATTCATTGACTGTACTTTCCCTTTTTATGAGAATAAAATAACCACTTTTTGCTTGTGGTTGGAGGACTTGAGGTAACATCTTACCAGGTGGTACCGAAAATTCCTGGTTGGATCCAACAGGCTAAACTTTATAGCTGTGTTTATGCAGCTTCACAGTCCTTAAAATCCCTTATAATTTATATATTTGGAGAATAATTATTACACATACATACTTGCTACAGAGATCTCTAGCTCGTGTTTTTTTAAGGATCAAAGAAAAACACTTCCTTTACATATTGTTTCAGCCAAATTGTTTTGACATGCAGAATTCTGGCGTTCTTTTGAAGTTGAGTTACTACTTGAGACTAAATTGCATGGATTTAAATAATTTCATTTTCCTTTTTCTTTAATACTCTGTTTTGTGATTGGAGTCAAAGAAAATAATTTTAGGCAAGCTGCACTGATATTTATTGTTTGAATAATTGATGAGGATCAGATTATTTAAAAAAATAAACACTCTTGTTTTACACTAAAATGTGAAGCAATCAACATTTTGAGAAACTCTGCTTCCCAGTTAAGGAGGCTTCCTAAACTGACTGCAATCCAATTGTCACCAAAGCATACATCTAGTGAAAAGAGCAATTGAGATGTGAATAATTAGAATATTATTGGAGTTAAATATAATGAGTATAGAGTGTCTTTATACGAGGTTTATGTTGTGAAGTTTTACTCTAAGATCATTAAACTCATTTTGTGAAATTGCACATTCTTCTGAAAATATAAACTGCATTCCGATCAGCAGTTTTTCTTCCTCTCTTGGTCATTCAGAGCTCTCTTTGGTGTATAATCAGGATTTACCAGAATAATCCTGTAGTTCCTTCAGAAGAAAGATAGTGGGAACATCTGGATTTTGAGTTTGATTTCCTGCTTGCCAGATTGAAATGTCCTAAAGCGTGCACCTATCGTTTTAACCCACTGAGATCTGCGGCTGACCTGAGGTCTTGCTTCTCTTTAGAAACTTGTGGTGGAGAATGTTGAAGTGCTAACACAAATGAGGACCAGCTTTGACAAACCAGACCAGATGGCAGCACTCTTTAAAAGATTATCATGTGGGTAACTAGCAATATTGTTTTTCTTTTTGTCCCTGCACTTGTCTGTCTAAATACAACAACATTGTGAAACTATCCTCTCTGATTTTAATGTACATGAATGTTAAAATGTACATTTCATTCACTAGAATTTACTTATAATGTATGTGAACTGATTACATTTTAAAACTTATCCAGCTTGTTCATGTGTAAACAAAATGAGATTTCAGTGTAAATTAGTGCATAAAAACTTGGATATGAAAAGTGTGTGTGTGTGGGGGGGGGGGGGATGCAAAAATATGCCTTTCTGCCAAGAATGGGCTGTCATGTATTGGGATGAAATGGATCTTGTTGTCCAATTGGCACATCTAATAGCCATAAATATAATTTTTCAGAGTACAGGCATGTAGAAGTACATGGATGCAGAGTAGAACTTGCAAAGCATTTTGTGGTTGCACCTGATTCAAATATGATTCCATCATGGTATATTGCTGCATCCTTTAGAAACAAAGGGACATATCAAATTATGGAGAGAAGATTGTTTACATCCAGACATTGACATCTGTGTGTAAACAAACTCATTCTTTTGAAGTAGTCAACAGGAGTTTATACATTTATTGCCAAATACAAATATCAGCTACATACATAAAACAATTGTCAGGTATATTTTAGTTCCTGTAATTTATGCCTTTTGTTAGAATACTTCCAAGTTGTTTCTATATTTTCCTACTGATCTTAATTTAGGGCAGAATGTGGGAAAAGGCTTCTTTTGTAAATCTTGGGATATATTCTAGTTCAGGGGTTCTTAAAAATTTTTTGCTGGGCATATTTCAGGATGTGCCCCTTTGGTATGGGCCATAGCTTTCACAGCATCAGTGCAGATTCCTACAGAGCTAAGTAACTACACCATCCCACCTTTACTTCTGTGCTGCTGACGGTGACTCTGCCTTCAGAGCTAGGTGCCAAGCCAACAGCCTCAACTCTCCAGCTACTCACCTCAGAAGGCAGTGCCACCACCACCAGCAGCCCAGAAGAAAGAGTGGCATGGTATAGTACAGTGAAACCTCGATTTAACGGACTAATTGGGGCGAGGGGGTGTCCGTTAAAGCCAAAAGTCCGTTATTTAATAATTTTTAAAAATCATTAAATAATAGGACTTTTGGCTTTAATGGACACCCCCTCACCCGAATTAGTCCATTATATAGAGGTTTTAGGAGCTGTCAAACGCCCCCCCCACCTGCCTGGCTCCCCGCAACGGGGAGCCGGGCGGGTGGGCTGAGAGCTCCCGCCTGGCTCCCCACTGCGGGGAGCCAGGCGGGAACTGTCAGCCCGCCCGCCCAGCTCCCGCTGCGGGGAGCCAGGCGGGAACTGTCAACCCTCCCGCCCGGCTCCCCGCAGCGGGGAGCCCGGCGGGAGCTGTCAGCCCGCCCGCCCAGCTCCCGCTGCGGGGAGCCAGGCGGGAACTGTCAACCCCCCCGCCCGGCTCCCGGCAGCGGGGAGCCCGGCGGGAACTTTCAGCCCGCCCGCCCGGCTCCCCGCTGCGGGGAGGGGGGGGTTGACAGTTCCCGCCAGGCCCTCCGCTGCGGGGCCGGGCAGGAGCTGTCAAACCGGCCGCCCGGCTCCCCTCTGCGGAGAGCCGGGCAGGAACTGTCAGCCCGCCCGCCCAGCTCCCGCTGCGGGGAGCCAGGCAGGAACTGTCAAACTCCCCCGCCCGGCTCCCGGCAGTGGGGAACCCGGCGGGCACTGTCAACCCCCCCCCGCCCGGCTCCCTGCTGCGGGGAGGGGGGGGTTTGACAGCTTCCGCCCGGCCCTCCGCTGCGGGGAGCCGGGCAGGAGCTGTCAACCCGGCCGCCCGGCTCCCCTCTGCGGGGAGCCGGGCAGCCGGGTTGACAGCTCCTGCCCGGCTCAAAACCCCCCCGTCCGTCCGTCTCCCCGCTGCGAGGAGCCGGGCGGGGGGGTTGACAGCTCCCGCTCTGCTCTCCCCAGCGGGAAGCCCGGCAGGAGCTGTCAAACCCCCCGCCCGGCTTCCCGCTGCGGAGAGCCGGGCGGGGGGGTTGACAGCTCCCGCCCGGCTCCCCCCAGCGGGAAGCCCGGCGGGAGCTGTCAAACCCCCCGCCCGGCTTCCCGCTGCGGGGAGCCGAGCGGGAGCTCTCAACCCCCCCCCCCCCCCCCCCCCCGCTTCCCGCAGAGGGGAGCCGGGTGGGAGCTGTCAGCCCACCCGCCCGGCTCCCCGTTGCGGGGAGCTGGGCGGGGGGGCGGGGGGGTTGACAGCTCCCGCAGGGGTCCCTGCTGCGGGGAGCCGGGCGGGAGCTGTCAACATATAACGGATTTCCCCCAATAACGGATTTCGGATGCATCGGAAATTTTGTCCGTTGCATCCGAAGTCCGTTAAATCGGGGTCCGTTAAATCGAGGGTTTACTGTATTGCCATCCTTACTTCTGCGCTGCCTTCAGAGCTGAGTACCAGCAGCCACCACTCTCCAGCTGCCCAGCTCTGAAAGCAAGGAAAAAGGTGATCTAGAAATCCCCTTACAAATAGCCTTGTGACCTTCATTTTGGGTCAGGACTCCAAGTTTGAGCAATGCTGTTTTAGTTCACTATTTTTCTTCTAATTCAGCTGTTGACAGTGTTCTGAAGAGGATGACCATTATTGGCGTAATCTTGTCTTTTCGCTCATTGGCACAGGAAGCACTTAGAGATGTAAGAAATAACTATATTTATTCTGCATGGTTTTAAGATGAATTAATATTGTATTTCAATGTCTTTGTATTTTAAAAATAAAACTAACTTAAAATAAGTTGCCTTGTGGGTAAAATGGGTATGTGCAGAAACATATTGAACCCAAGATTCCCAGTTCTGCAAGATGAAATAGGTATTTACAGAGAATTCATTGGGTACTGTTCAAAACCATTTTGCTGCCAATGTTAGAATCTGTAAGAGAGTTTTCAGTGTGTCAGCCTGTGTTTTTCAACTTCAATAATGTCTAAAAGCACTTGTCCACTTGGTCAGTGCTAGGCCCAATTTTGAATGTATTATGATTCCAAGTCTCTCATAGATTAATAAACTATCTGATACACATAAAATAACTCGTGACAAAGTAGAGTAAATCCACTAATAATTTAGTGTCTAAGATTATTTTTATTGAAATCATTTTCTAATTGCATATTTGTTTGTCTCTTAGGTCTTATCCTACCACATTCCTTTCCTTGTAAGTTCAATTGAAGACTTTAAGGATCACATTCCAAGGGAGACTGACATGAAGGTAATGTTTTTGGTTGAGAGAGTCATTTTTATGGCTTACTAAAAATATTGGGCAAAATCATTAACACTTGATGTGAAAAATCCAGAAACAAAGAATGTTCTGTGAATTTAGGCTATCATGTTCAAGTAACCTCTTAGTGTTCTAAGTTTTTTTTATAATAAGGGTCACACAAGTATTTTATGGAAGTATATAACAAAGGGTTAAAAAGGCAAAGTTTCATCAAGGATTTAAATTGGTTAAGCACCGAAAAAAGACCATTCCTGTTTTATTAATGATTTGTTGATGCTGCTTGTTGATGGCATGCAGTTCTTTTGGCTAGTAAAAGGCGGAAACTTCTTTTGGGTTTAAACACATTAGGGGATAGAAGACAAAGGGCAAATGAATAAGTACATTAGTAAAATAGTCTGAATTTAGAGTTGACAGGAAGCTGTGAAGTTGTCAACAGTCTGAAGGTTGCTGCCACAAACTGGAGAAATGTCAAAGCAAGTAGGATGTTTGATCTATTTAAAAGGATAAAAAAACCACTAAGGTAACCAGTCTTCATATTAACCAAGTGATCTTCTTACCAGACTTTTTCTCCAGAACTTGGTCATAAAGGTGAGGGAGAGGCTTCATGCTCTAAAGATGTTAGAAGAGCTTCATCTTTTTACTTAAACCGGACTAAACATTTTAGGTCTTCGACTCAGCTGTTCATCACATTTGTGGACAGAATAAAAGGCTGCCAAGTATCCTGAGTCAAAGGAGCTCATCTTGGATATCCAGTTAGCACGTTCTTTCTACTATCTATCTTAAATCACCTATTTCTTCTTGTCCTGTCTTCATTGGACATGGAGAAGAATTGATCACCATTCTCTTAGTAACAACCCTTAACATATTTGAAGACTTTTATCAGGTTTTCCGTCAGTCATCTTTTCTCAATACTAAACATGTCCATTTGTAACCTTTCCTCATAGATCAGTTCTTCTAAACCTGCTCTTCTCCAGGCTCTGTCAAGTTTGTCCACATTTTTCCTAAAGCATAGCACCCAGAATTGAACACAATACTTCAGCTGAGGCCTCACCAGTGCCAAGTAGAGCAGGACAATTGCCTCCTGTCTCTTACATATGCCCGAAGATATTAGCCTTTTTTATAACTATCATATTGTTGACACGTTCAGTTTGTGATAACCCCCACATCCTTTTCAGAAGTTACCACTAACCAGTTACTTCACATTGTATAGTTGTGCATTTGATTTTTCCTTAAGTGAAGTATTTTGCACTTACATTTATTGAATTTCATCTTGGTAATTTAAGACCAGTTATCCAGTTGGTCAAAATTGTTTTGAATTCTAATTCTGCCCTCCATGAGCTTGCAACTCCTCCCAGCTTGGGTCATCTTCCCATTTTATAAGCATACTCTCCATGCCATTATCCAAGTCATTCATGAAAATATTCAATAATGCTGGACCCAGGACCAACATCTGTGGACTCCACTAGATGTGCTGTCCCAGTTTGACAGCAGACCATTGATAACTACTCTGAGTAGTTTACTTAGGGAGTGTCATGTGGGACTGTATCAAAAGCCTCCTTAAAAATCAAATTCTATTCCTCCCTCAGCCCCGTCCATTCCAGTAGGCCAGTAACCCTGTCAAAGAAGGAAATTAAATTGTTTTGGCATGATTTGTTTTTGAGAAATCAAAGTTGGCTATTCCTTATTAACCCTATTATCCTCTAGGTGCTTATAAATGATGTACTTAATTCTTCTAATGATGAAATGTCTATGGCTGAACATACAGTTAATGGATCTAGACTGTTCTCAGTGGTAGCAGATGACTGAACAAAGAGTAATGGTCTCAAGTTGCAGTTTGGAAGATTTAGATTGGATATTAGAAAAAACTTTTTCACTAGGAGGGTGGTGAAGCATTGGAATGGGTTACCTGGGGAGGTGGTAGAATCACCTTCCTTAGAGGTTTTTAAGGTCAGGCTTGATAAAGTCCTGGCTAGAATGATTTAGTTGGGGATTGGTCCTGCTTTAAGCAGGGGGTTGGACTAGATGACCTCCAGAGGTCCCTTCCAACCCTAATATTCTATGATTCTATGAATAAACTGGGTGTAGTTTTCTCTCTCATTCATGTAGGAATGAGATGTATAAGTATGATTTATAGGAGTTCCCTATAGGAGGAAACTTCATGCAGAACCCTGTGACTGTTAACTGAAGGAGCACAAAGTATTGTTTATCTACCCAAACTAGGATCATTCGAGAGTAAAGATAAACACTGTTGTGGTCAGTGAGAAGACATTTTACTGCTTAAGTGTATATGAGATTTAAGGAGCAATATAAAAGGTGGCCACTTTATAGGGTAACTTTGCCAAATACCTGCTTGTAATGAAAGGTATTTGTGCCACTTTATCACCTTCCTTCAAACTGTGCAAGTCCAGTAAACCATAAGGATATCCTGTGATGTCAAGCCTTGCAGCATGAGATGTGGTTTTTTTTTTTAAGTGGCTTACAACAGAAATGTCAAAAGGCATGTATATCAATAAACAACAACAAGAAGGAAGGCAAGGAAAAAATAACATGGTTTTATGGCAAGTTTCAAGAGGTTAGTCCAGAGGTATCTGTCAGAAAATGAAGATCCAGCCCTCCTCGTGAAGCCAATAAAAGGAACATAAACTACTATGGCATGTAATGTGTAAGGTTAAAAATGAGGAAGGTTAGAAGGGAATTAGAAGAGCAAATACTGCATGACATAAAAACAATTTGAAATGCATGAAACAGAAATTAAAAGCAGGAAGCTTCTGAGAAAAATGTTTGGCCTATTCAACTACCAGAGTAGACTGGCAATTAAAAAAGGTAAGGGAAATTGCTATGAAACTAAATGATTACTTTGTATCAATCTTCACAACTGAGCATGTTAGGAAGATGCTTTCTCATTTTAGGAAATAAAGATGAGGTACTTCCAGACGTTGAAATATCAAAAGAGGTGGTGCTGGAACAGGTAGATAAATGAGAGGGGAACAAACTAAGAGCAGGATTGTTTACTTGCAGGAGTTCTGAAAGAGCTTGAAAATGAAGTGGCTGAGCTTCTAACAAAAAAAAATATACTCTCTCCTGGGAGACTGGATACTTTCATACTGGATCAGACCAGAAACCCATTTTGTCCAGTGGCCTATAACTAGTACCAGATGCTTCAGAGTAGGATGCTAGGAACTCGGTAGTGGGCATTTATGGAGTAGCCAGCCCAAAGGGAGAGTTTCTTCCCACATTGGCTATTGTTTGGCTTAAGCCAGAAGAATGAAAATTTTGTTTCTGAGGAAAAAAATATTTTAAAAAAAAAATTGTTAAGTTTTAACTATGAATATTCTCATTAAGCATATAAAAGTCTAATCCTTTTTAATCTTACTAAGCTCTTAGCCTTCATGATTAAAAATTAGCTATTGTACAAGAGGTGTGAAGGATAGTAAATCTACTTTTAAAGGAGAATTAAAGAATGAGAGAGAGAGAGAATGAACAAGAAAAAAGGCAAATGTTTCAGAACTTGATGTAAAAGCGTATGAAACCTGGGTGTTTACCTGTCAATCTGTCCCACAGTGGGTCTTCAACAAAAAACAAAATTGTGAATCACTGGTTTAAGTATCAAATATATAGGATGTACAACATTCTAAAGCTAAAATTTTTCAAAAGTAGCTAGTGAATTTTGGGTTCCTAACGTGAGACCCTTAGGTGGACCTAATTTTTCAGAAAGTTCTGACCACCTTACTCTTAAAATGAGGATCCTTATAAGATGTCTTAGGTTGGGCACCCAAAATCCCTTGTCACTTTGAAAATGTTCACCCAATTTAAATATTATTATAGGACCATTAACTTTTCCCCCACTTTTGTGCATTTAATTTGTAACATTGCATCAACATATGGTCATAATTGGCTATATTTGTTAAAATACTTTAAAAACTTTGACACTTCTGATGTCATTGCTTACATCTTTGTTAACTTTACTTTCTCTTTTCTTTCAGTTAGAAATGCTAACTGGATGCTAAGATGTTTATGCTGGAGGCAGTTGAGGAAAGTTACAAAAGCTTTGTTTGGCTTGACAGCAAGAAATGATAACCTCCTAGCACACCAAGTACTGAACCAGCTGTTCAGTGTAGGGTAGACATAATACAAATCCAAAGGCTCTTTATCATATTTCAGAGACCGAAATTCCCTAGTGTTCTCAAACTCTGCAGTTTAAATATTTCCGTTCAGCTGTGTTCAGAAATGAGACTTTTTTAGAAAATATTTGGTGTTTTTCACCTTTTAATAATGACTATTCTGTGTCTCAGGTGGCAATGAATGTATATGAGCTGTCATCTGCTGCTGGATTGCCATGTGAGATCGATCCTGCCTTGGTTGTAGCACTGTCTTCCCAAAAATCAGGTAACAAGTCATATAATCTTTAAAAAGTATATTTAGCAATGCACACGGACTCTTTTTGATGTAAAAAAAATAATAATCCAGAAACCTATGCAGATGTTTGCAGTAGTAGGCAAAGAGCTGTAGGTGGATTATTGGCTCTTCTGTATTGCCTGTAGGGGAAACTGCTCTAGAAATGGATAATAGGTGAAATGTGGATGAATGTAATGCCTGTGTGAAAAACTGGATTCATTTAAGGAGAGGAAGATAGTGGGTGGTGTCTTGAGGATAACAGACGGCAAATAGTCTCTTTTCTGATGCACAGTAACTTTTAATGTTTAAAATGTCAGATTTTAAGAAGCAGTTAACAAACCAATATTGTGAAATATATGAAGGTTGTGTTTTATGCAGACATTAATATGAAGGCAGACAAAGGAAAACATTTTAAATTATGCCTGTGAAAGAATCCAAGACAGATTATAACAATTTCAGATTCTGTGGCATTTGTTTTAAAGGGTCATTGCAAATCCTTCCAGTTTTCCAATTTATTTTATTTAACTGACCGTATCCTTTTAGATGTGTAAAAATAAATGAAATTCTTAAAGCTGTTTGTCAGATATTCATTTTGTTCCCTGTGTTTCTTATTAAACACTTTGATTATTCCATACAAAAGAAAAAGCAGATAAAACAGTGGTAACACAAATCTGTGAGAACAAGGAGTACTTGTGGTACCTTAGAGACTAACCAGTTTATTTCAGCATAAGCTTTTGTGGGCTATAGCCCACTTCATCGGATGCATAGAATGGAACACACAGAAGTGAGATTCATTTATAGGCACAGAAAGCATAAAAAGTTGGAAAATACCATATAAATTCTAAGAGGCTGTTTAATTTGGATGAGCCATTATCAGCAAGAGAAAAAAACCTTTTGTAGTGATAATCAAGTGGATCTGTGTCTGACAGTTGACAGGAAGGTGTGAAGGAAACTTAACTAGGGAAATAGATTCAGTTAGTCTAAGCCATTCACAGTCCTTGTTTAACCCTTGGCTGATCGTGTCCAATTAGTAAATTAATTTCAGTTCGGCAGCTTCTCATTGGAGTCTGTTTTGGAAGTTTTTCTGTTTTAAAATTTACACCCTCAAGACTGTAATAGAATAGCCAGGGAGATTGAAGTGTTCTCCTACTGGTTTTTTAATAAAAATGCATCTATCTTCTGTGTGTTCCATTCTATGCATCTGATGAAGTGGGCTATAGACCACGAAAGCTTATGCTGAAATAAATTGGTTAGTCTCGAAGGTGCCACAAGTATTCTTCGTTTTCTTTACAGATACGGATTAACATGGCTGCTAATCTTAAACAAATCTATGAATACATCTTATTTATTTTGTTCTTGCCATTGGTTGGATGTCTATAGAGCATGAATTGTTCGAGATCATACCTAAAGTTTTTTTTGTTTGTTTTCAGTTTTTTTAGTAGAGGTAGCTTTGAGGTGGGTAAAAACACACTTAAGTTCCTTAAGACATTTGTCACTATTATTTTAATATTAAATCACATATTGGATTCAAACTACCTGAATGGCTTTTTAAAATGTCATTATTAAATATTATTTAAAGTTCATGTGATTCTGAGATCTCTGCCCTTGGTAGTTCTAGCTACAACATATTCCAGTAACTATGAAGGAGTTAAATTGTGTGAACAGAATATAGCATTTTATTTTAGCTCATTCTTGTTGGTATTGGGGTCTTGTATTTTAATTCCCATCTGTTTCTGCAGTTGGATGGAGTCACCTACTATCATCAGTTAGTCAATACATGCTGTGCATTAATAGTGTGCTAGATATTGCAATTCACTACTTAATATTTTTAACTTTATAATTCCATTAAAGGTGGCGGCAATAATATTTTAGAAAGTGACATGAACTGTGACAGACCAAAAAGGCAACTTTCTGCTCATTTGTCATGGGATAAATCCAGCTTTTAAATTGAAGTTTCTTCTTATTTTCAGAAAATATTAGTCCAGAAGAAGAATATAAAATCGCCTGCCTTCTCATGGTCTTTGTGGCAGTCTCCTTGCCAACTTTGGCCAGTAATGTGATGTCTCAATATAGCCCTGCTATTGAAGGTACTATTTATTTGGTATTGTTCAATTTCTGGTACAAATATTTGCTTGTTGAAATATCTTGATGATTAATGTTTTAAGTGTTTTTTCTCCAGTACTTGCCCTTTGGAGTAGCAAAATGTATTTATTTTATTATTATATGCTTTATGGTGGATGGATCTAACAGGTTGAACTGAATCTAAATCACAACAAAAACATAATTAGACATTTTTAAAAGTGTTTACCTTAATATTGTTTTGAAAGATGATATATTAAAAATGAATATAATCCACTTGAAATTTTGAAGACTAGACACAGTTTTAGAATATATACTTTAGGCGTTAATGTTTAACTCGCACACAAAGCAGATGACCTAAAACATATTTTCCATTTTGATTCATCTAAGAATTGATATTGATTAGCATATGTGTTGTTTTAGTAACTGTTAATTTATTACTGCTGCATTGGATTTGTACCTATTCATATGATTTCATAGTTTAATATCTGAGCTACTAAGAATAAAATGGTTTTTTTTAAATCTAGAAGGATTGAATAGTAAGTAGAATCATCTTGTAAGGAATCTTTTTGCTACTTTCCTTTCTTGTTAAAAGAAAGATCTTTGCCTCAAGGAAATTCTTTGTTTGTAATCCCCAAAAAAACATGTTTAGCTCTTTCAAACAAAACTAAGTTTAACAAAAAATATTGTCAAAACTGCTCCAAGACACACACACATTACTTTTCAACAGTTCAAACTTTCCTTCATTGCTGTGTACGATGGTCCAGATAGGAATATGTGGAATCTGTGTCCATTCACTTGACCCACAGAGTTTTCTTTATTTGTCTTTTTACCAGTATCTGCACAGGACAAGGCTTAATTAACATAGGACATCTAGCTTGTCAATCATTTCCTTCTCCAGCTTTCCCAGAATAATTAGGAGCAGCAGGGGAAAGGCCAAAATTTCTAAAGCTTTGAATATCAAATTAAAGAAAATATAGTATGTAATCATTTAGAGGTACAAGATCCCATGTTTCAAATCTTTGTATGCATAACTAGTCACTTGTGTAGTACAACGATTAAGTGTGCAGACTAAGATTGCAATTGCCATGAATTACTGTGTACACACACATTTTTGTAGAAATTTGTATTTCAAGCTTCCATTTAACTTGACAATGTCAACTTCCTTGATGGAGACATATTTTCTTAGTCATCAAGATGTATAGGTATGTACAGTCTAACTTTTAGATAGTAAGTGTAGAGTAGTACAGTAGTCTGAGATGTGCACATACATACATCGTTTCTGGGATTATCTGCAATGAACAGAAATTTAAGTGTACCTATTGACATTTTACTTAGATTTATAGGGGGAACAATTCATAGCCTGAAGAAATAGCTCTGAGGGTTATCTACAGAATTGGAAAGCCAGAATTGCATTGCTTTCCATTTTGGGAAGCTTTTTTCAAAACCGGTAAAGGCTAGAAACGTTTCCCAGATTAAATAGTCAAGCACAGGCAGGAGAGAGGACCAGAAAGTGTGTTAAAAGAGAAAAGACAGAGCAAGACTCAGAGAAGGGAACTGAGTCTTGGTGGCAGGCCTTAACTGCAGTCTCTGAGTGGAATGGGTCATATGTAGTTTTTGATCGCTTCTCTTCAAGATGAACAGGACTTGTGTACATTTTGATACATAAATTGCGCTAGAAAATAGCCTCTGTCACCAATTTGTCTTCCAGTAGCAGTCTGACTCTTCCATTTAGCAGCTCTGACAAGGAGTCCGGCAAAGCCAATGGACCTAAGAGGAACCCTTTAAAGTTGGTAACTTTGGAAGTGCATCCCAGACCCTTTCAGTGATCCGACCCAGAGCACAACAAAATCTATATCAGGCTTGCCACTGACTGTACAAGATCAGAAGGATAAATGCATTGAATTTGCTATAGGCTCAGGTGGATGCCTCAGTCTTTAGACTGAATGAAAAAGAGGGTTATTTTTGTCAGGGGGACAAATCTCGTTTGCCTGGTGGAGAAGCAATTCTTGAAGAGAGGGACTCTGCCTTGGATATACAGAGCTTTCGTTTCTTGGGTGACTACATGTGAGTTAGTCAAAGCTAAAAACAGGACACTTAACATTTTTTAGATGGCTTTTGTCCTTTCTTTTATCACTTTTTCCCCTTGTGTTCTACAATCCTGAACGTAGCATCTGGCTTTGGATGTAAGTTATAGATTCAGTCTCATATGTGCTGTGCACCTTTTAGTGTCATTAAACTCTGGCAAGATCCCAGATTTGGCCATCTAAAAAGTTAGACTTGAACTAGCTTCAGTTCCCAAGCCAAGCAAAAGAGAGGAAAAATATTATCTCAGAAATACAGACTTCAAGATATCCTTGCCATATCTGAGAGCCTCCCAGTTGTATATCCAAGACCCAAGGGCTCCTTCTATGTCTCCTGGCAGAGAGCCAGACCCAAAGTAACCTTCATATTTGGTCCTGCTTACAGAAGACTGAGATCTTGACAATTAGCCAAATCTCAAATTAATTGCCAGAGAAGAGTTTTTCCTTAAAACTTGAACAATAACCTGCTGACAGATGAGCAGAGATCATTCATGCCAGTTTCACAGTCAGATTCTCCTTCCCTGTCTACCACACTGCCTCTTCACTTATTTCCCTCCAGTCAGAGAAGAGGCAATCTCTCTTGGACTTGACATGCAAAATTGTTCACTCCAAAAGCTGTTACTAGTGTTCACCCATCAGAGAATTACTGACAAAGTTTTAGAGGACAAGGCTGTTTTACACCCTATCCTGGGCTAGTCTCCTCTCCAGATGTGTGTCAAATCGAGATTGAGAATGAAGGTCCTTTCCCTGCTTTATTCAAGAGATCTCTTTTTCTCCCACAGCCGTCACATGGAAAATGAATAAATCCTGTGCTCGTTGAGCCTGAAAGATGCTTGTGTACATGCCCATATGCCCAGCTAATTACAAAAACTTTCCTTTTTGCAGAAACTAATGTATTTTTCCAAAACATGGCTGTTCCCTTCATTCCAAGAGTCTCTGGGATCTTTCCCAAGCATGGTGATAATCTTAGCCCTTAGGAGGGAGGGGATTTGAATTTTTCATTACCTATATGATCACATGTTTAATCCATATAATATTTAAACACTGAAATCATCTCACCTTGTGGCTTTTAATGACCCTTGCAATGGCTGCATAAGATGGGCCTTTGTTGTGATAAATGCCTGTTATTTTTAGTATGTTACATGCGGCTTACCTGCAAGATGGGAGTAAAATATAATAATTAACTTCATTCTAAACATGTATTAATTCTAAACATGTTTACTTCATAAGCTCCTTACTGAATGTGGCCTTGAGGTCCAAAGCACTCACCACACTTGCTAGCCCATTTCAAGTTAGTTCACTGCAAAACCGTGACCCTGTTGCAGTTACAAATTGTGTCCTGTCAGTTAAAACATTCAAAGAATCATTTGGTTTTGAGAAGTGTTGCTAAAGTAATAACGTCTGTGTTTTTGTTTAGGGCACTGCAACAACATACATTGCCTGGCAAAAGCTATCAACCAGATTGCTGCAGCTTTATTTACCATCCACAAAGGAAGCATTGAAGACCGTCTTAAAGAATTTTTGGCTGTATGTACAATTTGATAACCAGAGTTGACTGCTACAAAAATCAGCCTAAAAAAAAAAAAAAAAAACTTGGCCTAAACCTTTGTTGCAATGACTTAGCTTTTAGATATACAGTGATTACCCTTAAAATCTTCAACATTTTGCCTTTGCGAACTAATATTACTGTGGTATTCCCCATGCATAGTATAGAGTGCTACAATAATCTTCATTGCAATAACATTTATAAAGATTTTAATAGAAGTTACTTCAATTGATCTGCAATATCTGTTTGCTTTTACATAACAGTATATATGTACTTTGTCTAGTATTGGTAGTTATTTTCCCTTTGGTATTAAGATTGCTAATGAGAAGAAGGCTAAATTATGCACAGTAGTGTTTTCACAGTTTTCTTTTAGAGAAAATAAGAAATGGGGACACAATCAGTTGGTTATACTATAATCACACACGTGTGTATAGTAAATAGACTATATATATATATATATATAGTCTATTTTTTATATATATATATAAAATAGAGTACATGATTTTCTAGATTGTAATGCAAGATTGGAAACAGGGTAAAGTATAGTGTATATGAAATCAGTGTTTATATGAACTTCTTATGAAGTTCTAAGAGATTTTCCACAAGATATACTTCCAGTTTATTATATGTTAGTCTGTCATAACAAGTAACCTTAGCTGACTTGATGTATCTCTTGGATTGTACTTTTTGACATTGAAGTTCTGTTTGTGCAGTAACCATTAGGTGGATAGGGCTCTAGACAACCAAGAAAACTTGTGTAAGAGAATTAGTGGTGCCTCAGGGTGAATTGGAGATCCAGGTCATATCTGTCATATGTAATGTTTTGGTTTAGTACATCTAGATTAGTCCACACCGACCTGGCTCACCATCATGCTCAAAAATATGTATCCAACACTTATCTGCTTTAAGATCAGATCTTTTTAACTTGTCAAATACATAAATCTGTGGTTTGTAGTTTTGAGATTTTTTTGGCATGAATTTTAGCATACTTCGTTGTGTTTCTAAAATAGAAATTCAGCTTAAAAATTGGCTCACAGTTTTTCAGCAGTACATAAGGCTAAAATAACACTGCTAAGTAGATAGTCTGGTCTAAATTTTCAAAAATAGCCAGTGATTTTGAGTGCCTTTGTTTTTGGGTGGCCAACTTTAAGAAATGTGGACAGAAATGACAACCTTATTTGGGCATATTAAACATATTTTTGTGTGAATTTGGAGAGGCGGGAATCTGTCTTTATCTTTAACGTTCAGAGAGGTATAGTGAGCAGTACTTTTTTCCAAAAAATGTCTCACTTCTGGTAATGCATTGTTACTTTGTGGAAGAAAAAAAAAGCATCTTAACCCATTGATCTCATGAGTTGATATTGTCTGCCGCAGCTGTTGGTAGCAAAAGATGAAAAGAAAAATGTTCATGTCAAGTTGTATATGCTTGACAAGCAAAGGAAAACAGTGCAGTTTCATGTGATATAAAAACATTTTCGCTGCAAGAATCTCATATTTGATCATGTGATTTAGAAGGTACTGTAATTCCTCAGACTTAGACTGTAATTAGTGTAGTCACTGACCTTATTTTGTTCAACTTGGTGTCTTCCAATTTCTTATTTTTAAATAATTTTTTTTTCACGGTTAGCCCGAGGAGCCCTGTAGCTAAAGAAAATATACTATGGGAAATATCTTCTCCAGATCTCTAAAGAAATGTACTAGATAACCTAATTGCTCTTACCCATTGAAATTAAATATGGGAATGTTCTAAAAGAGTTTTTGAAATGTGGATACTATCACCTTCGATTTTAAAATACTTATTTTTTTCTTTTAGCAAATTATTAAACACTTTTTTTGCAAGGGGCAATGGTTCAGTCTTCAAAAATATTTTAAAGTGAAAATTCCCAATTCGGACATTTAGTTTTGTGAGCAGGTATTAGACATGAGGCTGTTGCTTCATTGGTACGTACTATATCTTGAAAATTCTGCTTTTAGAAGTTGAACGATTTTTTTTTCTTATTTGTGTATTCTACAGTTCATGAAAATAAAGTTAACAGTGCATTTGTGATCAAAATATTTTTATTGAAGTTTGTGACCCTGATCCTGCAAAGACTTAAGCAGATGCTTTTATTTTCTCTGTATCTGGGCCTTTATCACTGAAACAAGCAGTTTGGTTTGCCTACACTTTTAACTGGCAATTGTCATAAAATACTAATGTATGCATTTCTTTAATATGTAGTATTTGAGCATTTTATACTTTTTTTCTCTCTATTACATCGTGACTGGATATGGAATGATAAATTTAAAAACATTATTGTTATTGATCATGGAAGAGTACACAAACTTGCATACATATTGGAAGGAAAAAACTGGTCTGTGACAAAACTGCTGACTTCATGAAAGCCAGGATTTCACCCAGAAATTCTGTGCAGCGATAACCTTTTTTTCTCCCCCCAAATATACATGTCAAACGCTGATAATCAGAAACTCCTTCGATTTCTACAAAAAATGCTAGCAGAGCAAAACACAATATACAGAAAGCATGCTTGTAATGTAGTCATGGTATTTTTTTTCCATTAAGTATTGTTATATTAATAACTACACTGGTTAGGGAGATTAGTTAAAAGAAACCGAACAAAAGAAGCAAAAACTGATCAGCTTAAAGTAGAGCAAAAAAATTATATGATATCTTTTTAAATATTTATGATCTTTCAATAATTCTTTGTAGCTTGCATCATCTAGTCTACTGAAAATTGGTCAGGAGACGGACAAAACTACTACAAGGAACAGAGAATCTGTTTATTTACTGCTAGACATGGTAAGTTCTCATGCTCATTGGTATTCCTAACAACAAAGGCCTTTTTGACAGACACCCTTGCTGTTGTAGCTCGTCAACCAATAGAAATACTTTTTAACATTGTGACAATAGAATGACATTAAGAACTGAAGTTCTTTTGATTTTTTTTCTCCTATCCCTCTCCACTATTGAGTTTTATCTTTCTTTGTGTTGCTTAGAAATGCCAGAAAAAGTTATATCAGTATTCAAGTAACCTTCACAATTGATCAGTAGATACAGCTTTATATTGATGTCACATTAAATTAGTGCAAATTAAACTGTAAGGATAACCCAAGAGTCTGTCTGCTCTCAGCATTTCTTTTAGTGTCACAAACCTGTTTGAAATATTTGCAAAGCTTTGTATCTATTTGCTTAAACTTTGTATTTGAAATGACTTTATGGGATGAACATGCTGCAGTATTTATCTTTTCCCTTTTCTGCCTAAGAAATATAAATACTATTGTGGTGCAGGCTGATAGCAATTGAATGGTGAAGATGATTCTCATCAACTGATAATTTATTTTTGAACATTAAAGAATCTTGATACATTTTTGGTGTTTTTCAGATTGTGCAGGAGTCTCCATTCCTGACAATGGATCTTTTGGAGTCATGTTTCCCTTATGTCTTGCTGAGAAACGCATACCATGCTGTCTACAAACAAAGTGTCACATCCTCTGCATAACTATCTACTTACTGAAGACTTAGCACGCATCTGTGTTGCCTCAGTTTTACCTGTAAACTGTGGAGCTATTTTACTTTATCGCCTGGCAAACAGTTTTGTGGATTATAAACTTTCTTCCATAAGGTTGTATTTCTGATCAGTGGTTTCTTAATATGGTTGTACTACAATATGAGCTTGGTTGATTTTTAGGTTGCACATTCATGGGAAATACTCCTTTTTTTATTTTTAGAGTATCGGTTATCTTTAAAAGAAAAACACTACTTCTGCTATGTTTTTGATATTTGATCATGCAAAACCATAATTGCTTGTTTATTTCCAAGAAGAAAAATGTATTTAGTGATTATTTTAGATAGTGTTCTAGTTTTCATCTGTGTGTAAATTATTTCATATAGGGAAAGTTATAATCTGTACCTATTGTTCTTATTGAAAACAAGAATTGGATGTGCATTTCTGTGAAGTAATTACAGCATTTCTACTTTCCTTTATTTTGAGACATTCACTAATCTAAGTACTATGACACTATATAACATTACAAATGTTATAGGACTGCTTATCCTTAGACAGCAATCCTCTCCCGATATTCTTAAACAACAGCAAGTGGTGTTGTTTGTATAAAGTAAGGTGGGAAAAATTTTTAGACTAACTTCCATGGTGCCCTGTTGGCATTAACACTACCATTGTACCCTGCTGTATAATAAACATTCTTACACATTTATCAGATGTTGATAAAAAATGTTAGCCCTTAACCACTTTTTATATGTTTTAAATTTTTGAAATTCAAGTGTACCTTCCATAACATACAATAAACACTAGACTGTATTACATGTTGGTGAATTATTTTTAATGTAAAATTACAATTAAAATCTTAAAATCACATTAAGTTTTAACACTGATCTTGTGCATTGCTTTGCCATTCTCAATTGATTAAATATTGTCCCTTCACTTGGAAGGATTAAGAATTTTTTAATTTATTCAGCTTTGTGGAGAGCTCTACAGTGGAGTAGATAACTTATAAAAACTTCAGAGGAAGGAATTTTAAAAAAACACATGAAACCCCAGTTGAAGCCACTGACCTTCAACTTTTTAATTTTACATTTTTTGTTGTATCTTGTATCTCTGGTGCATACCAACACCAGTTGCACTTATAGAGGAAAAAATGTCCTTCTAAAGAGTAAAAATTAAAATAATTGAAGAATCTGAGAGAATGCTGCTAAAACCATGACATCAAACATTTCTGAACAAGACAAAATATATAATAGATCTGTGTTTGTCAGTCATGCAATTGGCGTTCAGGATAGAGTTGGCTCATTTAGCTGACCAGATGGTTTGCTCTTTGATCAGCACCATAAAGATTTTAGTTTTCAACAGCTCTGACTCTGGACATTGTATAGGGCCCCTGTTCTTGGACACAACTTATGTACATACTGGTAACTTTTTTTGTGATCAAAGAGCTGTTGTGGGCTCATCAGTTATAATGGTTTCTTCTGTCCAAAGGAAAACAAGCCAGAGGGATGAAATAGAAATAATGAGGAGGTAGCACATTACATCCTTATCAATTACTTATACAATCTTTTTAAAACTAGGGAAATAAAAATGTTGCTTTTTATATTGCTTATACAGTATCATAACATTGGATAAGTTGGTTTTTGAAGAAGTAAGATGGGAGATCTGATGCAGCTTATTCAGTTTTAAGATGTCAAATTGTCTTCTAATATTAATTTAAATAGCTCTCGGTTGAAGTATGTTTGTGGTTAAAGGGCTCCCATCTTCCATTTGACAACAGGTCCTGCATGTCTCGAGCTTTGCTGTCAAAATGTGCTAATGAAGTAGCATAGCCGTGTAGGGGGTGGGGGCGGAGTTCTGCATATTTAATGGTTGCTTTGATGTTAATTAGCCACTTCTCTACCGGTCTTTTGGCAACTTATCTGTGTCGATAGTATTTTAAATCTTAACATTCACTAGTCCTGACTACTGCATATGTCCCTTCCCCGGTATAACCAGAGATAGTTGAATTTTACTGCCAGAAGTCATACCTGGTTTGCTATACACCTGCCAGCTGCAAACACTCAGACGTAAAATTATTGAAATTTTTAATTTTTTGTGGCAGGTAACAAACTTGCTTTCTGTGCTAAACTTGCCAACATCTGACGCTCTGGGCGGTATTCTGGTGTGTACAGCTTGTCTGTGACTCTTGACGGAGCACTCTCTGTCAGCACATCTACCTCACCACACTGCCTCAGTACATCACGAGCCTAGCAAGGCAGCATTATTAGTCCAAGACTGGAAGGCTTGCTGCATGAGACCACTCTCCCAACCACTGCTGAGAACAAGTTAACACTGGAAGCATGCTCCCCCTGTCCACTGAACTTCATAATGCCATGGAAAGGGGACTCAGGCATGAAGGAGCGTCATCCCATCACCTCACCCTGAATACTTAAACAGAGTACAAGGAATGTGCCGAGCAGACATCAAGTGGGGCAGAGTACCACAAAGGAAGAAAGCAAAAACCTCTTCCTACCAAAGGAAATATGGTCAAAAGAGCTTCCCATATTATTAGTTAGATCAACAGTAGCATTAGGGAGGATGATTCTGAAAATGAGGAAGGAAACGTAATCAGTTGTCATCATTACATCACGATGGCCCAACCAGCAAAAAAATTCTAGATAGCAATGGCAATAAAAAAGCCATTATTTCCACCACTCAGACATGAACATAGCCAAAGATGACTCCTACTTCAAGAAATGGAATAGTTCAACTTGATAGTTTGGAAATTGAAAGGACCATGTTGGCTGAAAGAGATGATATAGGCAGAAAATGTGATTTCATCCAAATGCCCTTCACCTAAAAAAATATTTTTGCCACAGGTTTGACCTTTGATGTAAGGAAAGAGGCTTCAACACCAAGGGGTATTGCAACACTATTAGAATTACTCTAAGATGGTCTAGGACTCTAATCCTTGAGCCAACCTGATGTGTCTCCTACAACAAATACTCTCTGCAAGATCTACATAAATTCTAATTGATTATTCCCCAGCCAGATTTCTAAAAACAGAATAGCCACATCCAAGGTTGATAAACAAGTTCTGGTGCTTCCAGCTGTTACAATCACATTTGAATTCATGACTGCAACTTATTTGTCTCAACGCATTTGTGACAATTGTGTGTGCAACATGAGCTGTCTATACACAAACTTGTGTACGACTCACAAGACTTACTCCAAACTCAAAACCCTTTTATGAACAAGGTAAATTGCTCTTTCAGTGCAAACAACATTCTTTGACAAATTGTGGCACAAAGTCAGCAATATTAATGCAACTGAAATGCACAGCAGCTGTGAGACTGTCTGTTCGTGTTTTTTAGTCAGTACAAAAGGGCTAATCTCCAAAGTATTCTCTGGCAAGGGGGATTAAATGCTGCATCAGAGACTCTTACATGGCCTGTAACCAGACTTTTCCAGAAAGCACATTCAAGAACTGCAGGTGCATCCTGGGTGGAAAAATTACTGACTTACATCTAAGGTATGTAAAGCCCCAACCATTTTTCTATGCTAGAATTCATGTCTATTACACTTAATAAATTATCTACCATGGTGGTTCCTTTGGCAGGCTTTTTAAAGCAGTAGTAAGACTGATTTATTCTAAATACGCTTGAGCTTCATTCCTCCCTATGGGTCTTTACTGCTTGTTATTTCTGAATAGGCAGGACTACGGGAACCGTTATGATTTTGAATAGAAAATAGATTCCCTAATCACTGCTCTGTAAAATTTATTGTCACTCTTCTATCCCAACCACCTGGCTTTTCCTTACTGAACCACGTTTAAGGAAGTGGAGGATGGTGTGACTCATAGAGGTACATGAATCATGGCCAATGGTGAAGCTGTTTAAGCCTAGTCTCTCTGGCCCTTTGGATAGTATACTACATTTGAACCCAGGAGACTTGGATTCCATTTCCTGCTCTGCCACCGGTTTGCTGGGTGACTTGGGTGAATCACTTTTTCCTGTGCCTCAGGTTTCCCAACTGTAAAAGGGAGGTCATTTTATTTCCTTTGAGATATATGGATGAAAAGTGCTCTAGAAGTTGGGTATTACAAAACTGCACTCAACCTCATAGTATCTAAGTGCTTTCCAGTAATTTAAGTGATATTAGTAGCATCTGCCTCGTGGTTAATTCATTTATTCTCCCTAAGGCGGGAGAAATGAGCATGCCATGTAGTGCTTTGCTTTGGTGGGGTATTTTATATATGTACATGTTGCTAAGTGTTTGTTAGAGAAGGCAGTTCAGAGTACCACAGGCTAGCTTTACCCTGGTGTTAGTATACATCTACTCTACACATCACTTTTGACAGCATGTAGGGTAGGTGTGGCTGCATGCAACGCTGAAAAGCAGGCTTCATCCATGCTGCGGCTGCCGTGTGTAGCTACATGTATCCGTGAAAGGCACTGGCAGGAGGTGGGGCAGCGGGCAGATACTTCCTGCTATCAGAGCTTTCACAGTGGCAAGGAAAGGCTAAGACAGTGGAGAGCTGCTGGAGTGTTTTCCTCAACTGGTCATGTATCCTATCCTAATGATTATCACTGCCAAGCAACTGCTATATTAGAGTATAAATTATTTGAACCAAGTAGAATCGGGAGCACTGGCAGTTACCAGAAGCACTGGAGCTGAGGTGGGAAGCAGACAAATCCACAGGGAGAAGGCAATGAAGGAAAAGTAGTAATCAAAAATCCTCTGGTGGTATTTTACAACTTGGAAAAATACATTTTTATAAAGCTTTATCCTAATGACTCCAGCACAATGATGACTGACAGTATTGAGGACAGAGGCCTGGATTGTAGTATGTTCGGTTAGGTTTTAGTGTGTAGGTTAATAATATAAGTAATTAGATAAGAAGTTTTAAATCACGAACCTTGATCAGGTTTATTCCCATCCATTAGATTTGCAAATATTTGTATGTGTACTTGCTGGCTCTTCTGCTAAAAATGGTTTGTGTATCCAATTTTCGCAAACAAGCCTGTGGTTGCAGGGAGCAAAATAAACAAGCAAGCAATGTTCTGTATACAGTATATAATTGTGGAAAAAATTAGGCTAAGGGGGAAAAAATTGTCTGGAGGTTAGATTTATAGATTTTGTAACAGAAATGTCAGGAATGATCAGAAAATGATCTACGTTTGCAATAATTGGAAATAGATTCTGAAAAACTTGCCAACTGAATTTTGCATTTTTCATTTTTAACTGAACCAAGAAGATTTGTCTGTATACCAGGGACGAAGATTGGTGTCAAGTACACTATCAAATTATGTTTGCATTATAGTTTTACATATCAAATAATTACGTTGTGAGAAAATTAGGTAAAAGGAAAACATGATTTTAAATTATTTTCTGAGTTTGATCTTTATTCTGCAAGCTTAAGGGTCTGTAGGATTGGGGCCCAAGATGTTAGTCATTAAGATCTCAAATTGCCCTTTGAAATTCATTTTTGTTACAAGCACCAGCCATGGCCCAAGGGTAATTGTAATTCACCAGATATACTGAACATTGTAGACTGATGCAATAACCTGGGAGAGCCAGTGAACAGGGACAAAACTCAATAGGAATGAGGAATTTAAAGAGACAAGGACTATATTTTTAGATTTATATTAAGAATATGTTCTGGAATAGTCCCAACTGCGAATAGCTGGTAGTTTAATTGTGTAATAGTATTTATCATCAGTTGTTACAGTACACTATCACTGTGTGCATCTAATTTTTGTGACCCTTCCTGAATTTACATTCCCTCCCCACTATTTTCTCTATCAATAAATAAACTGAAAAAGGAAAGGCTTTCTTAATCCACATGAATAAGTGGAAATCCATCAATAATTTAATATTTAGTGCAGATCCAAGGAGCAGCATCCATGCGGTGTGCTGAATGAAACAGTCCTGTGGAAAAAATGGAATGTGACCATGTAATTCAGGACTATATCATAATGCATATGCACAATAGGGACAAATGAAGGTTGCAAACGCCATCCTAATTCTGGCATTTCCAAACTTTGGGGAGCTTGTTCTTAATGTTCTTTTAATGTAGTTATTTTATTTTAACAAACTAGTCTAGTGTATAGTTTATAAACGTCATAATACATTTTATGGAAGTAATGGAGTCTTGGTAATAAGTACCCCTACTAGCTGCAACATGCTTTTTAAATGTGGGGAGATAGTGGGTTTTTGGGGTGCTGAGTGTGTCGGCACGCTATCTTGTAAATTCAAACCCCCTCCCCCAACCTCACTCACTCAAAGCAAGCATTTACTTTTTTCTTGTCTCATATCAGATAAGCAGCAGCTGTCAGAAATGGAGCTTTGAAAAGGCACTTATGCATTCCTACAGCTGATTCACAAGAAAGAAGAGAGGCCACTTGACTTAAAGGGATTATGGGGCATTTCCGGAGGTCAATCAGTGCAGTAACTTAACTCCTAATTCACACTAAGGCTGAAGGGTCTCACCCAATAGGCAACAGCTGTTAATCCTCTCATGGAGGTGGAGTACCAAGACTGCTCCAGCCAGGGAGTCAGAGCGTTCTACTGCCTTCCCAGTGTGGGCGGGGAGTAAGGTAGAGTGCTCTGGGAGCCTTTATTACGGTATAACGTGCAAGTGTAGCCAAGCAAGGTCCCTTGAGATTACTGAACTTGGTTTACTTTAAGGGCTTGTCTTCACTAAGCTAGTCCGGGATCGATCTTATGACGATCGATTTATCGCGTCTCATTAAGACGCGATAAATCAATCGCCCACGGCTCCCCCGTCCACTCCGGAACGCCAGCTTGCCGGGAGGCGCAAGCTGGAGTCGAAGGGGGCCCTCAGCTAGTTCCAATGGGTCCCAACTCAAGACAACAATAAACATTAGTTATGAAACTGAAAATGGTTCAACTAATTGAATGCCACCTCATTAGTGTGACTGTGCTGCAGATCTGTGTGAATTCTAATCTACTGGTTAGCTTTTATCTGTCTGGGTTCGTTGAAATGACATAAAGGCTGATTTTTTTTAACATTGTTAATTAACTCTATTTTAAACTTTGGTTACATTGTTAAAGGAAATTGTTTCATCATGTGTTAATCACTGACGCAACTGTCTTCTTTTCCCCCCCTAAGGAAAAAGATTAGGAAACCCTGAACTTTGTCCCCCTTTGTCTCTACCTCTTCAATGGAGATGCAGATCCTAAAGTATTTAAATTGTAAATGTGAATCAGATTCCAGCAGAACCCTTTAGGGCATGGGTGTCCAATCTTTTGGCTTTCCTGGGCCACATTGGAAGAAGACGAGTTGTCTTGGGCCACACTGCACATTGGAAGCCGTACACCGCCAAAAAACTTAAGCCACACATGCATACAAATAGCGAGAGCGTACGGCGCATGGCGGCTGCGTTATGCCTAGTACACACGAATTCTTTGTCACAATTCATTTTACGCGACATTAGAGTCCTCTCGCTCTTTATTTTATTAGTCAATTTTATCAGTTTTTCATTTTTTTGGTCTAACTGTTTGCAATTATAATGCGAATTACGAATAATACTCCGGTATTTGTGGACGTAATCTCATAATGTTGTAAGTTGACGATTTTGTGTTGAGCCGCATTCATAGCCGTCCTGGGCCGCATGCGGCCCGCGGGCTGGACAAGCCTGCTTTAGGGGTTTATGTACCCTCAGGCAAGTTATCAGAACAAAAAATTGTGTTGATGACACTAATTAGACTGTAGTAAATACAGTTAGGGATTGTGGATTGTCGATCTGTGACTTTGCACTGAAGAATTGCCATATTAGAACAGACCAATGATCTACTGGAGAGTAATGGTAGGAACTTAAAAATGGAAAAGATCAGGAAAATCTTTCTCTCTCAAATCGATTGGATTCCTATGGTACCAACCTTGCAATCAGGACCCAATGTAACATGCAGAGATGTTTTGGTATGGCACAAAATTTTCCAGACTGAAGTCCTGATTCAACAAATGTTTAAATCTGTAGAAGTGACAGAGTCCTGTGGCACCTTAAAGACTAACTAAAGTATTGAAGCATAAGCTTTCGTGGGCTAATACCCACTTCATCCGATGCATGCAATACATTAGTTAGTCTTTAAGGTGCCACAGAACTTTGTCACTTCTGCAATTCCAGACTAACACGGCTACCTCTCTGATTCTGTTTAAATCTGTGTTACTTTACTCACTGTAGCAATCCTACTGAACTAATTGGTGCTACTCATATAAATAAAGTTACACACATGCTTGTGTTTGCAGAATCTGGGTTTAGGCATTCATATAAAGACTTCATTGCAGGTGCTGAACACCTCTCAAAATCACACTGTTATTTTAGGCATCAACATTTGAAATTTTTTCATGCACATTTCTAGACCCTGTGGTTGCAAAGATAATGATCCAAATGTAAACTGAATATAACTACTGTTCTGTTCATATTACGTTTTCAGCATGAACATATAAGTTCTGATACACTTTTTACATATGAAATTAAAAATGTCTCCTCTGAATGTAAATATATCTTTTGGCCAATTAAATTTGCTTTATCCTACCACCCCCTCCAAATTACCATTTACAATAATATATAGGGAATTGTATAACTTTTTTTAACCTAATACAGTTCTGAGTTATAAAGTAGTGGGAGAAAAATGTGATGGGTTTCGGTTCACGGCAGGGCCAGTGCAAGCACTAGGTGACCTAGGCGGTCGCCTAGGGCAGCACGGTTTTTGAGGGCAGCATTTTTCCACCCTTGGTGGCATTTCGGCAGCAGCTCCCAGGCAAACTTTCGGTGGCATTTTGGTGGACATGCCCATTCTGCCGCTGCTGCTTTCGGTGGCGGAAATCCAACATCCAGAATCTTTTTTTCTTTTTCCACCGCTGTGGCAGCTCCACCCATCTTTGGCGGACTTCTGCTGCTGTTCTCGTTAGCCACCTCGGGCGGCAAAAATGCTGACACCGGCCCTGGATCATAGCTGAAAATTTGAATGTGAATTTGAAAATCAGAATCACAGACAGAATTTAACAACTTCTCTGTCAATAGCATATTCTCCCAGGTGAAATGGGCAAAGTACAATCAATTGCCACATTGAAAACTGTATTCAAAAAGACACTGATGTGGCCTGGGATTTTGCAGAGTTTGGAACCCAGATTCCATTACAGTAAAACCTCAATTTAACGGACTTTGGATGCAACGGACAAAATTTTTAAGAATGTCTGATGCAGCCGAAATCCGTTTGTCGAGGGCTGGCTGCGGGCTCCCTGCTGCCGCTGGGGTTTGAGCTGCGGGCGGGCTGCTGCCCGGCTCCCAGCAGCAGGCGGGCTGGCTGGTGGGTCCCGGGAGCAGGGACCCGTGCGGGCTGACTGCCAGCTCCCTGCTGCCGCCGGGGTTCGAGCTGCGGGCTGGACGCCGGCTCCCCGCTACCTCCCAGGTCCAGGCACTGGGCGGGCTGGCTGCCGGCTCCCCACTGCCTCCCGGGTCCCGGCAGCGGGAGGGCTCGCTGCAGGCTCCCGGCTCCCGCCCGAGTCCCGCCAGCGGGCGGGCTGCCGGTTCCCGGCTCCCGCCCAAGTCCCAGCAGCCGGGACCCGGGCGGAGGCTGGAGTCGTGCTCCCCGGGCGGCGGCTGGAGCCCCGAGCCCCGGGGAGTGATCCCCGGGGAATGCGGATCGAGCTGCGCTCCCCGGGCGGCGCCTGGAGTCGCACTCCCCAGGCGGCGGCTGGAGCCCCGAGCCCCGGGGAGCGAGCCCCGGGGAACGCGGCTGGAGCCGCGCTCCCCTGGCGGCGGCTGGAGCCTCGAGCCCCGGCCGCCAGCAGGGACTGGGGCCGGGGCGCAGCTGCCAGCCCACCCGCAGCGGGGATTGGGGCCGGGGCGCAGGGGGCTCCGCGGCAGGTTTAAAAAAAAAAAATCGGCGGCTTTTCGGCGGAGGGGTTATTTAATAATAGTTATTATGAAATAACCCCTCCGCTGAAAAGCCGCCGATTTTTTTTTAATAATAATTTTAATAATTTTAATAATTATTAAATAACGGACTTTCTGTTTTAACAGACACCCCCTCGCCCGAATTAGTCCATTATATCGAGGTTTTACTGTATAGTTAATGGGATTTAGGCTCCTAAGTGTCTAAGTTACTTTAGAAAATGAGACTTAGGCTCCTAAGTTATTAGGCATTGCAGCGCTGAGCACGGTAATGCATAAATACCTTCAAAATCTGGGCCTTAATAAATTCCAGTTACACTGTGAAATGGAGCAATTCTTTAACGATGTTGATACCCAATAATGAAGTTCCTGGGTCCCTGGCAGCTGTGTTTGGAATAAAGGAGGACCAGTTGTCAAAAAGTTCTACCGTCCATTTGTCAAGCTTCTTATTCTTTGATGGAAGTTTCTTCTGTATAGCCAAATGCCATGAAAAGCATACATACCACATAAAGACACTTGCTGTCAATTTATACAGGCAAACCAAAACAAATCCCTGTACCCATGTTTCAGAGTAGCAGCTGTGTTATTCTATATCCATAAAAAGAACAGGAGTACTTGTGGCACCTTAGAGACTAACAAATTTATTTCAGAATAAGCTTTCGTAGGCTATAGCTCACTTCATCGGATGCATAGAATGGAACACACCGTGGTTAAGATATATATACACACAGAGAAAATATGTAAAGGTGAAAGTTGTCATACCCATTCTAAGAAAAATCTGCATTACAAATGGCAAACCCTACCCAGAAACTAAAAATCCATATGTGGCTGCAAAATCTGGGAGAGTCACAAGCACCTCATGTGCTCATCCTGCCAAATTAGACCTCCATGGAACATGTACATGTGTATGTGTGCCACGTGCCTAAAATAGGCTAGAGTAAAAACTGCACCAGCATGTTCTATGCTCTCTTGGTCCGCAGAACTGTTGTCTATGTCAATGAGCCTTTTCAATGTTTGTTAATTATGTGTAGAGCTAAATGTAACCGGGCATGTTTCCAAACCCATAATATTAATTTCACTAGTAACAAAGGATATAGAGTTTTGGGGCAAATCACGTTCTTCCTGACTTTTCAAGAAGGTCGATGGGAGCAAAAATTAATATCCGAAACCTGAATCTGTGCTGTATAAAGACCCAAAAGGCACAGGATGGTTAATAATGAAAGTAAGAAAAATCACGGGCCTGAAAAAGATTGTATGAAAAGAACCTTTTCTTATTCCTTTCTACTTGTAAGTTGTCCGAGGAGAAGCTTGAAAGATTATTAAAGTAAGTTAATAGTCTCCTGTGCTTTGTCTACCGGAGGGAGCTGTAACAAAACCTTGGCTGGAACAGGAAATGTACAATAAATCCCCTTTTTATGACTCTAACTCAATGATTTTATGGTTTTAGTAACAGCTATATCAAATATTTTGTTTTTTTCTGGATACATGAGTAAATTGTAAGTAATACTAAGATCATTAGAGAAGGCTCAGGAAAGTGAAAACCTGTTCTGAATACATGATGTTGATCTCAACATGACCTTTTCTTATTAACAGTCTGGGTCTTTGTGTACACATGGATATAGAAAATACTACACAGAGTAAAATGAAAATGGTTGGAATGGACAATTGGTTGTAGCAGACAAATTTCTAAAAGCAAAAATATTGTATTAGATGTTTTCCTTAGCCTAGAGCATCACACAAAATGTGTGTAGCTCTTCAGAAATAGTAGCCCATTATCAAAGTACATGGGTCTTGTATTACTAAAATAATCACAAATCAACAAAATATAACAGAAAACCATGATTGCTATCAAAACACCTTCCTTAGCTGTTGTTTACAAGATTGATCATAGAATCTGAATCTAAAGGTAGAAAACACCTGGTATTGTCATAGTATCATGACCAGGTGCTAAGGTAGGTTGTTCCTATGGAATGTTAAACAGGGTGGGGGTTTTGATCAATTTAAATATATACATTCAAAGTAACTGGATCTTCATTTCTTCCCTTGGATAAGTACTCCACTGGCTAAAAGATTTCACTTTTGAATGTTTTTTCCTGATATCCACTGTAAATTTTTCCTTTCTTGATTTTATCCCATTGCTTCTAGTTATATTCCAGTTAATTATGAAAAAGAACTCCTTTCCCTCTTTGGTGTTCACCTTCAGATATCTATTAACTAGTTTTACATCCAGCCCTAAATCAGTTCTTAGACAAACTATCGGTATGTAGTAAATAATTTCAGCTGTTTTTACCAGGCATTTCTTACTGTTTAGTTGTGTAAACTTTTTTTGCTGTTGAAGAGCGAGTTTAAAGATCTATCAGGCAAATATCTGGGCAAAAGAACAAGTCTTATACTGGGCTTTTGAGCTGTGATTGACTACCGGAGCAGGTTTCAGGGACATGCTTCTTTACATCAGTTCCAATCATATGTGCTCCAGTCTCTTCCTAGCAAGAATCTGAACCATATCTGAAGAATTTAGTGCCTAGATTTTGCCAACTTGATATCATTTAGCTGCTTTGTTTTTGTCTGTTTTGCATTCTTTGAAAACGTAGAGCCAGATCCTCTGGTCCAGTTGAACAGTGCTCTGCTATCAAAAGGTCACTAACACTCCCTCACCTCTCCCCCCCAACCACCACTTCTGGTGTCAGAGCAGCCATATAGTTGCTCTAATTTATACTTGACTGCCCACAACCTCAAGACAGGTTCTGACTGCCAGACATTGCCAGGGCCGAGAGAGACACTGGCTACATTCCTTTGTCCTTGGCTAGACCTCTAAATTGGGAGGAGAAGTAAGAGATGGCGATGTAGGAATTGCTCTTGTGGATTCCCATGAAGAAAGGACACCTCCCTGGGCCTGAAGCCACCATGTAAAACTCCATCTTGCCTCCACTGATGACAGCAGGGAGTAATGAGTCCACATGTATGTGATAAAATTCTTCTTTTGCATTAGCACTTCAAAACATTTTAGTGGATCTGATGCACTATAAACAGTTGCACTAAGGCATAAGTAAACACACCAGTAAATCCTACTGTCCCACTAACAGTTTGTATCATAACTTTGTTTCTGATCACATATTACTCATCCTCCCTTACCATTTATTGTACTCCATGAAGTCTTTATGTGAAAGGAGGACAATCTAAACTTCTTTTAAAAAATCTATTTTAAAAGCATGAGATGTTGCTTACTTACAGTTCTAATAACTAAGCTAAACACCGTGACTTTGACCTTGGTTTTTAATCCAGTTACTGACTGACTGACTACTGAGACAGAGAGAAATAAAAGGGGGAGGGGGGGTGGGGGAAGGGAAAGGGGAGAAAGTTAAACAAGGATACAAATTAGTTCCAGCCATCTAGAGGCAGCTTCTTTCCTAGCCTCGCTTTGGTATGGCTATGAGAAGAAGAATACACAAATCAATCCCTTTTCACATTCTCATCAAATCTGCACTATTGCGGTTACATCTATATGCCCTAATTAACTTATTCAGACATCCACACAGCTCTGAAACTTATCAGACAACTTGCAGCTGAATTCTGGTGTCCTGGCAGTCCAAGCCACTGATTTCAATGAGGTTGCACTAGTGTCTGTGTGGTGCAATGGGTTAGCACAGTCAGCTGTTAACTGAAAGGATGGTGGTACTTCTTTGGAGCTAGACTGTTTTCAGTGGTGGCAGATGACAGAAGAAGGAGTAATAGTGTCAAGTTGCAGATGGGGAGGTTTAGGTTGGATATTAGGAAAAACTTTTTCATTAGGGGGGTGGTGAAAGCACTGCAATGAGTTACCTCGGGAAGTGGTGGAATCTCCTTCCTTAGAGGTTTTTAAGGCCTGGCTTGACAAAGCCCTGGCTGAGATGATTTAGTTGGAATTGGTCCTGCTTTGAGCAGGAGTAGGGAGAAAAACTGCTCCTGAGGTCCTTTCCAACCCTGATATTCTATGATTCTAGTATAACTGAGGACAGTTTGGCCTACAAGATATATTTTGCATCACTGTAGATTATCCAAAGTTTTGCAGGCTACAATAATCCAACTTTCCCTTTCATTTCTACATAAACCACTCAAAAAAAACCCCACCTACTTTGGCCTTATCCTCACCAAGGGCATGTATACTCTAGGAAATAACTTTGTGTAATAAGAGATGTTATATTATTCATTAGATTTACAGGTCCATACCAACTCCTTAAACCCCACCTGGAAACTCATAGGCAGCCAGTGTATATCATAGAGCACTCTCATATTGAAGCATTCACGTCAAAATGGGAAATGACTGCCTAGGAAGGAGTACTACGACAAGGGATCTGGGGTTGGGGTTCATAATGGATCACAAATGAAATATGAGTTAACAGTGTAACACAATTGCAACAACAACAACAAAAAACAAACATCAGTCTGGGATGTATTATTAGCAGGAATGTTGTAAACAAGACACAAGAAGTAATTCTTCCACTCTACTCTGCACTGATTAGGCCTCAACTGGAGTATTGGGTCCAGTTCAGACAGCATGTGGACAAATTGGAGAAAGTCCAGGGAACAGCAACAAAAAATGATTAAAGGTCTAGAAAATGTGACTTATGAGAGAAGACTGAAAAAATGGGGGTGGTTTTGTCCGGAGAAGATCAGACTGAGGGGAGAGGGAACTGTTTTCATGTACATAAAAGGTTGTTCGAGGAGTAGGGAGAAAAATTATTGTTGTTAACCTCTGAGGATAGAACAAGCAATGATGTTAAATTTCAGCAAAGGCCGTTTAGTTGAACATTAGGAAAAACTTCCTAACTGTCAGAGTGGTTAAGAAGTCCTGGAATAAATTGCTTAGGGAGATTGTGGACTCTCCAGCATTTGAGATTTTTAAGAGCAGGTTACACAAAAACCTGTCAGGGATTATCTAGATCAGTGGGGGCAATCTGCAGCCCATCAGGGTAATCTGATTGCGGGCAAGGAGACATTTTGTTGACATTGGCCGGGAATCACAGATCTAGATAGTACTCAGTCCTGCCTTAAATGCAGGAGACTGGACTAGAAGACCTTTCAAGATTTGTTCCAATCCTATGACTCTATGCCAGCTCATCATGTTTAACCCTATGCTCCACCCTAGGGTTAACCAAAATGTTAAACATTGCTACTCTTGTCTCCTTTCAGTACCAGCATGTTTAACACTTTGTTCATGAGTGTGTGTTGTAACAGAATGGGGAGAGGAGGGGATGGGTGGACAAAATATGAAAATGTAGGTGCAGATGTTCAGGACCTGACCTGCCTAGTCCCCTGCAACTGTGTAGGGCATCCATCTGAAAGTGTGCACTGTGCAGAGAGGATTTGCATCTTCTGTGTGGTCTCCTCAAATCCATGCTGCTGTATGTGGCGTCCTGCACACTGAGAGAGATTGAGGTGGGGTTTGCTCCTGACATTGTTCAGATATTGAATAAAAGACACAGAAAAAGTGGGCTATAGCCCATGAAAGCTTATGCTGAAATAAACTGGTTAGTCTCTAAGATGCTACAAAGTCTTCCTCATTTTATTTATAGAAAAATACTGATTTTTCTGTTGCTGCTAAAGACAGATTTTCCCCACTATTTTACTACCTGCAAGACATTATTTCATTCAATAAACAATTAAATATAGAATTCCTTCAAGATTCTCTCTTCTGCAGCACTAGTGTGCAAGGGTGGGAAATAGATTATTTTTTATTTCTATTGCCTTGCTTGTTGTTTTCCTTAAACTACAAGAAAAAATGGATTCACACAAAGGACAAGCCACCAGCAGCAATCACTTTTCTAACATGAAACCATGGACATGTTCTGTGTTTACACAGGTCTAGTACACTGGGCTCCTGATCCACAGTTAGGGCATCAAGTGCTAGGGTATTACGAATAATAATAATACATAGGGCCAGACTGTAGATGGTGAATCCCATGATAGTCACTCTTGGACCATGAGTCTTCAACATTCAGTTGGCAGATCCTTAACCTAGGTCTGATCTGCCTAGTACATTGGCCTTGAAAAGGCCGGCTTATTTTCTTGCTCTTTTGACCAGGAGGTCAGCAGTTAATGTTCAGTCACCAGTTTGATGATGATAGTCGTGGTTTCCCACTTAACAGTGTGGGCTGTGTGAAGACTGTCATCTTCCATCTCAGAAAAGTACTGCTAATGAGAATCCCAAACACATTCTAGCTTGAATATGGCTATCTCCAAATGTACTATGCAGACGGGGGTATTTATCTCAGCATGGCTTTATTTTATTTTCTTTTTTCCAACATAATTTAGTGCTAATATTTCTCATGTCTTATTTATTTGTTGTTAAAGATACTAAATAGTTACACCAAAATAAACCACCCTGTGCTTCAACTGAATTAATCCAAGGTTGGAGTCTGTTATTCTCAAATTAACAACCTTTGTTTGGGGAAAAAATGTTTATGGCACCATTGTCTAGAATTATTTCAGCAATAATAAAGCCATCCAAACAGCAAGTGAATGTTACATTTTTAAACCTCTTGCCTTCAAGTCAAATCCAGGGCCAAAACAGATAGCCCACTGTGTGTGCTGGGGGAGGGGGTGGGAGCCAAGGGGATAGGTTTGGCTAAAAATGATCGGCTGTGAGAAATGGCTGTGTTGAAACAAAGGCACATTTAAATGGTGCGGAGCAAAGGTGGTTTCCTGTTTTGTTGGGGGCTTTGTTGCCCTTCTCTTTTTCTCTGGTGATTTAAACGTTTCTCTCGCTCTCCTCGATGGATAGGGGAAGGTGCCTCTGTAGTCACTTCATTTTAGACCATGCCCTGACCAGGAGGTTACTTAGTTGGAGGGAGGAAGCTGCTAGCGGATGGATCCGCTTTCTATTTTCTCCTCTAGCTGAAATGCACCTGGACTGAAGGAGAGAGAACCACTTTCTGCCACTGTGGGAAAAGTTTCCCGCAGGTCTCTAGCTGTGGAGGGGGTGGGCCGTGTCCGAATGAACGCAGCTCTCCCGGCAAGGGCTGCAATTCACAAAGGCAGCGGATCCGGTGCAGGGGGGCAGAGCAGAAACGCTGTGCCTTGTGTTTGAAAAGGAAGCCCCAGAGGCGATTGTTTACACCAGAGCAGGGAGCCTCGGGAAGGCGAAACCCGCCTCCTCGTGTCGCGTGGAGTGTCTGGCAGAGACTCTCCTTTTCTTTCCCTCCGCGGGAGGAGGGACGTGTTTCTAAAGTGCAGATCTGGAGCTTGCAATCTTTACCCCACGACCTGAGGACTCCAGGAACTCAGCCAGAGACCGGGGGGGGGGGGGGGGGTCTGTGGCCTGCGATGTGCTGGAGGTCGGGCGATGTTGCGGCTCCCTTCTGGCTGAGGGGTTTGTGGGGCTCTGCGCCCGTCCAGCTCTGGTTCAAGGGGCTCGGGCAGGGTTGGCTGGGCGCTTCTGCTGCTCTGCACGTTACAAGGACAAGCTTGATTTGGCTTCCCCCAGCTCCGCCTCGCTGCAGCTCCAGCGGAAACCGAGAGCTCGCAGCTTCCCCGAGGGATCGCCAGGAGGCGGGGGGTGGGGGCCGGGACAAGCGGTGTCTTATCCTGCTGGAAGTTAATGCAGCCGCAGGTCATCCCGTCCCCCTCGCCCCCCAGAGGAGCGGGGTTAAGGAGGCCGGGAGGGAGGAGGAGCTGGGCTCTCTGGCCGGGAGGTGGGAGAGGGAAAAGGAGCTGGGCTGCACACGGAGCCCTCACTGCAAAGCCTGCGGAGCGGGGCCCGGCGGCAGGGCGAGACCCAGGCGCTTTCCAGCCCTGGCCAAACTTTCCCGGGGCGCCGGCGGGCCCGTCCTCGTGCTCGGAGCCAGCGGGAGTGGGGCGCCCCCAGGTGCAGCTCCCCCCTTGATCCCCCCTAGCGCCGCTGCCCGGGGCAGGTGGGCAGCGGGAGCCGCGGTGGCGAGGGGCGGCTGTCGGGGAGCGCGGGGGTGTGAGTGAGGTCCCGACCCCACAGCCCGGCGGGACCATGCCGTGCTCCGGCTCCGGCTCCGCCGCGCTCCTGCTGGCCCTGGCCGGGCTCTTCCTGAGCAGGGGGCCCGGGGCCCAGGGCGCCGCCTGCGAGCCGGTCCGCATCCCCCTGTGCAAGGCCCTGCCCTGGAACATGACCAAGATGCCCAACCACCTGCACCACAGCACCCAGGCCAACGCCATCCTGGCCATCGAGCAGTTCGAGGGGCTGCTGGGCACCCACTGCAGCGCCGACCTGCTCTTCTTCCTCTGCGCCATGTACGCGCCCATCTGCACCATCGACTTCCAGCACGAGCCCATCAAGCCCTGCAAGTCGGTGTGCGAGCGGGCCCGGGCCGGCTGCGAGCCCGTCCTCATCAAGTACCGCCACGCCTGGCCCGAGAGCCTGGCCTGCGACGAGCTGCCCGTCTACGACCGCGGCGTCTGCATCTCCCCCGAGGCCATCGTCACCGCCGAGGGAGCCGGTAAGTGCCGCACCCCGCGGGCGGGACACCCCGCTCCGTCCCGCTCCCCTCTGCCATCACCCCCGGGAGTCCAGCCGCTCCGTCCCGCTCCCCTCTGCCAGCGGCCCGGGAGTCCAGCCGCTCCGTCCCGCTCCCCTCTGCCAGCGGCCCGGGAGTCCAGCCCGCTCCGTCCCGCTCCCCTCTGCCAGCGGCCCGGGAGTCCAGCCCGCTCCGTCCCGCTCCCCTCTGCCATCGCCCCCGGGAGTCCAGCCCGCTCCGTCCCGCTCCCCTCTGCCAGCGCCCCCGGGAGTCCAGCCCGCTCCGTCCCGCTCCCCTCTGCCATCGGCCCGGGAGTCCAGCCCGCTCCGTCCCGCTCCCCTCTGCCATCGCCCCCGGGAGTCCAACCCGCTCCGTCCCGCTCCCCTCTGCCATCGCCCCCCGGGAGTCCAGCCGCTCCGTCCCGCTCCCCTCTGCCAGCGGCCCGGGAGTCCAGCCCGCTCCGTCCCGCTCCCCTCTGCCATCGCCCCCGGGAGTCCAACCCGCTCCGTCCCGCTCCCCTCTGCCAGCGCCCCCGGGAGTCCAGCCCGCTCCGTCCCTCTGTCATCGGCACGGGAGTCCAGCCCGCTCCGTCCCGCTCCCCTCTGCCATCGCCCCCGGGAGTCCAGCCCGCTCCGTCCCGCTCCCCTCTGCCATCGGCCCCGGGAGTCCAGCCCGCTCCGTCCCGCTCCCCTCTGCCATCGCCACCGGGAGTCCAGCCCGCTCCGTCCCGCTCCCCTCTGCCATCGCCCCCGGGAGTCCAGCCCGCTCCGTCCCGCTCCCCTCTGCCATCGCCCCCGGGAGTCCAGCCCGCTCCGTCCCGCTCCCCTCTGCCATCGGCCCGGGAGTCCAGCCCGCTCCGTCCCGCTCCCCTCTGCCATCGCCCCCGGGAGTCCAGCCCGCTCCGTCCCGCTCCCCTCTGCCATCGCCCCGGGAGTCCAGCCCGCTCCGTCCTGCTCCCCTCTGCCATCGGCCCGGGAGTCCAGCCCGCTCCGTCCCGCTCCCCTCTGCCATCGCCCCGGGAGTCCAGCCCGCTCCATCGCCGCTCCCCTCTGCCATCGCCCCGGGTGTCCAGCCCGCTCCGTCGCCGCTCCCCTCTGCCAGCGCCCCGGGAGTCCAGCCCGCTCCGTCGCCGCTCTCCTCTGCCAGCGCCCCCGGGAGTCCAGCCCGCTCCGTCCCGCTCCCCTCTGCCAGCGCCCCGGGAGTCCAGCCCGCTCCGTCCCGCTCCCCTCTGCCAGCGCCCCGGGAGTCCAGCCCGCTCCGTCCCGCTCCCCTCTGCCAGCGGCCCGGGAGTCCAGCCCGCTCCGTCCCGCTCCCCTCTGCCATCGGCCCGGGAGTCCAGCCCGCTCCGTCCCGCTCCCCTCTGCCAGCGCCCCCGGGAGTCCAGCCCGCTCCGTCCCGCTCCCCTCTGCCAGCGCCCCCGGGAGTCCAGCCCGCTCCGTCCCGCTCCCCTCTGCCATCGGCCCGGGAGTCCAGCCCGCTCCGTCCCGCTCCCCTCTGCCATCGCCCCCGGGAGTCCAGCCCGCTCCGTCCCTCTGCCATCGGCCCGGGAGTCCAGCTCGCTCCGTCCCGCTCCCCTCTGCCAGCGCCCCGGGAGTCCAGCCCGCTCCGTCCCGCTCCCCTCTGCCAGCGCCCCGGGAGTCCAGCCCGCTCCGTCCCGCTCCCCTCTGCCAGCGCCCCGGGAGTCCAACCCGCTCCGTCCCGCTCCCCTCTGCCAGCGCCCCCCGGAGTCCAGCCCGCTCCGTCCCGCTCCCCTCTGCCAGCACCCCAGGAGTCCAGCCAGCTTCCCTCCCTGCTCCCCGCTACCCTCTGCTATTGCCCCCATGAACCCAGCCTGCTCCCCTCCACCATTACCCCGGGAGCACAGCCTGCTCCTTTCCATGCCATTGCCCCGGGGAGCTCCACCCGCACCCATCTCTGCTCCCTTCTTTCCTCGCACCCCTGGGAGCCCAGCCCACAACCCTCTCTGCTTGCACCTCCAGGAGCCAAGCCCACACCCCTCTCTGCTATTTGCCCCCAGGAGCCAAACTCACACCCTTTACTGATCTGCTTTCTGCCATTGGTCCCAGGAGCCCAGCCAGCAACCCTGTGTGCCCAGCACACAGTGAATCCAGTCCCCAGTTCTCATCTTTTCTAATTCCAGTCAACTCCAGTCTATCCTGCTTGTGATCCCCCTCTGGTTCCAACTCCCAGCTCTCATGCCTCCTGGACCCTCAAGGAGATCACCTTTGATCTCAGTCAACCCCAGGTTCATGGGCCCCCAGCCAGCTCCATCTGCCACCCCTCTTCTTCTCCCTGCTTACCTTCTTTCTGCACCTGAATCTCACTCTTATTCCTTTGTAGCATCTCGCTCTCTTCCAGAATCATCTCTATCCCTCCTTCTCCTATTTAGTGCCCACTCTTCTCCCCTTGCCTTCCCATCTAACTCCATGGGCGCTGGTGACATCTGAGAGTGAGTAGGTGATGCTTGCATATAAAGGTGCAGAGCCCATGGACAAAGGTGCCCTGTCGCCCTGTTATTCCAAACAGGGTGAACACTGCATTCATGTGTGGTTTAGCATAATCCTCCCCTGCCACCCTTTCCTCCAATTCTAAGCTTGTCACTCTGATTCTGTCTCCCATTTTGAAATCCAGCTCCTGCCCTCACTCCTGATGCCTCCTGCCATAGGCTAAACTTAGCTCTCATCTAACCCTCACCCCCTATCCAACCCTACACCCTTCTGATAGTATTTTTATGCTCTTTTGTGTGAATAAGTTTACCTGTAACTTTTTACTCGTTTAGCATTTGTGTGAAGCTGATTGAGGTTTTTGCGTGAAATCTGTTGTTGTTGAAAGTGGCCTTTTTCAAAAACTGAAAAATTCCATTAAAAAATCTTACTTTTTTGAGAATCAGAGAGGTAGCCGTGTTAGTCTGGAATAGCAGAGGTAACAAAGAGTCCTGTGGCACCTTAAAGACTAACTATAAAGTTTTGAAGCATAAGCTTTCGTGGGCTAATACCCACTTCGTCGGATGCAAGAAGTGGGTATTACCCCACGAAAGCTTATGCTTCAAAACTTTATAGTTTGTCTTTAAGGTGCCACAGGACTCTTTGTTACCTTACTTTTTTGAAATTTTTAACTTCTTGTGATTTTTTTTTATCAACATTTTTCAATCAAATTTTTTATCAACACCATTACCAGGTAATCAACAGTTCTAGTTTACTAAAAAGTGGGTCTTTGGTGAATGGAAACTTTCAACAACAGATTCAGAAACATTCTCTATTCAAAAAGTAGATTAATTTTTTTGTAAAAACTTGAAAAAAATGAAAATGTGCCTCTTTCAAATCCTGTGAAATGGAAACAATTCACATTTTTTTAGCCCAGCTGTAGTATTTTGTATAGTATATATACTATATAGTATATAGTAGGGCAGTAGCCACACTATAAATGTACCCAGTACTGTGTATACAGTTCCCCATGCTTTCCACTCCCCTTTACTATGTCGTTAAAACCATGTTTCCTTCCGGAATTGACTGCACTCCCTTTATTTTGCATAGACAAGAGCAGCTGCACATTTGTGCTTGTTGAACTTCATGCAGCAAGCTAGCTGATGGGATGGGGGCTGTGCTTCTATTTCCATGGCGGTGACAACATGAGAGAGATTGTGGTGACCATAGGAGAGAGGTTCAAGTTTGGAGAAGCAGTTGCCCCTAAGAATTCCTATGACACCAGTAGCACAAGGACATTCACAATGGCAGCTGGGGGAAGAGTGGCAGAAAGTAATTGTTGCATATAGATTTTAAGATAAACTTATAACAAATATTACTAGTTTTATGGCATGGATAGATACTGGGCCAGATCCTCAGCTGTATTAGGGTTGCAGGTGGTGGTAGCTGAAGGATGAGTATGGTAAAGATGGCTACATGGTAACATGTATGTCTCCTGGTCCAGTTTGGCCCCCAGTTCAAATTAGAGTAGCCTCAGAACTCCTCTAAGTTGTATCTGGCTGCAGTGGCCTCCAAGAGGCCTCTCCGGAGATCACTAGAGGCTTCTGGAAGAGCACAGCAGCTCTCTGGCCACATTCTCTTTCATTGGCTATTCTCCCTAAACTTGGAGCTGTAAGGGCGGTGTTCCTCTGACCGTAAGAGAATCCCCACATAGCTGGTTAAGATGGCTTTCCAACTGTTTTGTGCTGCCAGGACACATTGTCTGGGGGCTGGCTTTTTTAATCCAAAAAAGTATAACTTCACCCATGGCTGAGCAGCTATCTCTGGGATGGAACGTGGAACCTGTTTAACAGTGCACAGCAACACAACGGACTAGGACAAGCAATGGAGAAATAAACCCATTTATTTTCAATTGAAAGAGCTGAGATAAGCTAAATTAGGCAATATGTAATTTGGGGATTTGGCTAGGACAAGGCTCTGGTGCTAGAACCCTGATGTTTGCAAAGTGCTCAGTATCTAAGTGTTTATCTCATCAGAGAGAAATAAATCTCTCTGGTCATACTGGGAGATACCATAGGTGATGGTATAAGTTAACTATTGGTAAGTGGTTTGACTTACATGCCAAAGTTGGCAGAAGAGGATGGTGTAGTGAGAAAAGGAAGTTATAAGATAGAGCAGGCTTTCACCTGTGCTTTATCTTACACCTACTTACGCTTTTCTGTTAGTTGCTCATACTGTGGCAGCCCCATCGGTGTGTAAGTTACACCAGCTTGCACCAATTTGTTGGTTCACTTATACCACCGTTGATGTCACCTCTGATTCTGACCCATAGCAAAGTGCTTTGGATGAAGGTGCTGGTTGTAAATCATTGCTGTTGTCGTCATTCTGTTGACTCTTACCTTTCGTATAAGCCAAACCCCATCATTCCTCTTCCAGTGCTTTCTCCTCTTCCAGTCACATCTTGTACTGTATTCCAGGGTTCGGCAGCCTTTGCGAAGTGGTGTGCCAAGTCTTCTTTAATTTAGGGTTTCGCATGCCAATAGTACATTTACATTTACAGGGGCTGGGGGAGGGAACCCCAGACCACCAGCACTGGCGGCAGATAGAACCCCAGACTGAAAGTGGGCTGAGTGGCTCAGCGTGCTGCTGTTCTGGGGTTCCAGCCGCTGGTGCTGCTCAGCCTGCTGCCCGCCTGGGGTTGTGTTCAGGCAGGCAGTGGGCTGAGTGGGGTCGGTGGCTGGGACCCCAGCTGGCAGCAGAGTGCCACTACAAATCAGCTCACATGCTGTGCTGCCTTTGGCACGCATGCCACAGGTTGCCAACCCCTGCCCTATTCCATTGCACTCTTCATGTGCCCATCTAACCTTTCCCATCCATCACTTCTTTCCCCTACCTGTATATATTTTTTATTTCCATAGCCATCCAGCTCCACTCCTACCTTTCAAACTACAATTTCCACCTTTTCTAACTCTCTGATCTTCCTTTACAACCCTTAACCCACACCTCAAGCTAACTCTGTTCCTTATACTTCCATAACTAACCCTTCCCCTCAGTTGTCTCTAACCTTCCCTTCCTCTGTAATTGTACCCCACATCTAACTCTGTGTGTCTGTCTATAGATCTGTTGTTGCTGGTTCTCTGGACTGCAAACCTGCTGGGAGATTTCAGTGAGGTTGGTTTTGAATTCAAAATTAGGACTAGTTTGTGAATGTCTCATTTTGAAACACATTTACAGACTTTTTCCTGAGCAGCAAAGTATCTGCTGTTTTCAAAACTGCCTTAAAAATGGATCCAAACTGAGTGAGGTTTGGCATGTCAACTGATATTTGAAAGCAGTGGCATTCAGAACTGAAAGGAGGAAGTTTCTCTAAAATTGCCCCTGAGTTACCTATTGCTGAGGACCACAGCAGCACAATAACCTCTTTGAATGATTCCAGTGTGAAATCCATGAACACTTCGCTGACTGGAAACCTGATGACAGTCTGATGTCTGGGATTTAAAAATCAGCACACGATCCACTGGACTGAAGGCATTCTTCTGGGGAGGGGGGAATAAATCCTCCCCCTTAGAAATATAATGAAATATTTCTAATCTAGGAAAAGGTCAGAAAAAAATTGGTATCATCCTATTGGAGGATTGTACCCTAGTAGAAAACATCACTAATACAAAGAACAGACTAGTTAATGATTCGTATTCAAGGCATTGCTCCTAAGTTCTTTCCTCTTAAGAATGTACTTTCTGCACCTAATATTGTTGGTGAAATGCAAGTCAATGGAAATGTAAATTCACATTTATTACTGAAAAGGTTTTCATCCTTCAGAATGAAAGTATTACCCACTAAGTAATAGGACTTTGCACTTCTATCACACCTTTTGTTCAGGGATCACAAATTTCTTTCTAAACTTTGACTGGTTAAGGTAAGTATTATTCAATCGATCGTGTACAAGGGCAAATGAAGGATGGGGCTGTTAAATGATGTAACCAAGCTCATAGTCAGTGGCAGAGTCACGAATAGAGCCCTGGAGCGCTGAGTCCAATGTCTTTTCTCTGTTCACCAGACCATACCTCCTCCCTCGTGAACAATTTACAGTATACAGATTCACTGTGTGAAATAACTTCTTATTCTATCCCATTGTAGAAAATTTCAGCGTGCAGAGTTTCTTCCAATTAATCCACATCTTGATGCATATTCTGAAAAATGCACATTCTCCCTCAAAGAGTTTATGTTGCGCATGATGTCAATGGTCAAGTATGTAAAACAGTGAGTGTATGGGTCCCAAAGGGTCTGGGGGGTGGCCCTAATTAACAAGTCAGATAAATCAGGGCTAATTGACCACTGCATTAATGGGTACAGCAGCTTTGGCTTGTGCCAGTATTATTTACATAGTATATCAACGGGGACCTTTCTAAGCTTGTCACCCTAATAGGGCCCAAATATTTCCATGTGTGAACTGTCATTTGATCATTTCTCCACTCTGTGAAGAACAGAGAGGCTTTTCTTTAACACCGGTCTGGCAGGTCTGTCTTTCCAACCTATTTTTTCATTCCAGTAAACACATTTCTAGAGGCCATGTTAAGGAGAACTGTACAGTTGTTAAAATTAAAGACTGAAAGAGCCCCATTAAATCATTTTGTCTAGCTCCCTGCTCAGTTCAGGGTTCTCCCATAAGGCATAGCCCATCTCCTTTTATCCATTTGAGTTCCCATGAGCCTCTGATACCAGAGCTTGAAATATTACCAGACACTCAACTACTAAATCTATTGGACAATGCTTGGTACAAAAGATAACGAGACCAGCTTGGGTGAGGGCTGTGGCAACACTCTACCCAAAAGCCCATCCTCAGTTGCTGCAATGGGAGAGACGGTTGTGATCTCTACTATGACCCTGGTTAGGGCTTCTGTCTTTCATATCCATGCTATACAAAACAGATTTAAAGGCCACTTCCCTGGAAGGAGCTGTCTGTCTTTTCTCTACTGTTACTCCAGAGCCCCCTTCTTGTGGAAGGGATGATATGGCCCCTGCTGTACCATTCACTCAGTCTCATTAGATTGCTGAGAAGGGGAATCTCAGTTACACGCTGCCCCTCCCGTCCTCTGCCATTAACAACTATAGTCTCCTTTTCTGAAGGGAGAGAGGGGAGATGAGGATTTGACAGACCAGTCAGAGCAGAGCAAATGGAATTAGGAGGCTGAAACGGGACCACTCAGCCTCCTCCGTTTCCTCAGCAGTCACCCATCTCGGGATATCCTTAAATGAGGATATCGAGGGGCACCGCCACCTCCACTGACATTATTCCCTGAAAACCTCATATGAGTTGGGCAGGGATGGTGTCCCCAGCCTCTGTTTGCCAGAAGCTGGGATTAGGCCACAGGGGATGGATCACTTGATGATCTGTTCTGTTCATTCCATCTGAAGCACGTGGCATTGGCCACTGTCAGAAGAGAGGATACTGGGCTAGATGGACTTTTGGTCTGACCAGGTAGGGCTGTTCTGATAAGTCAGTGAAGTCCGATCTCCATACGGAAGGAGCTAGTTGGGCAACCACAGAGCAGAGGGTCTGTGGCTAAGATCTGTGTTCACTGAGCAGATGAGCCAAGATTTGGTCCTTAGATTTTTGCTACCCTGTATACTGTTGTAAAAGAGAGAATCTCCAGATCTGTATTTAGAAGATATTGTAACTTTAAACACACCAGTAGTTATATCTGACTCTGGAGGCCAGTGTGAAATTGTATATCTTTGATTAGACTTCAGGATCAACTTAATCAAGACAATCCTTGAAGGAGAAGAAAACAATATTTACGTGTTTACATTCCAGTTGTCAGCAGGGAGTGCTAAGGTCCAAATGTACATCTCTGGCCTTTGATTTTTATGACCAGTTTTTGCGCATGTAAGCGATTCTACCCACAGATGTGGGAGTACACCATTTTGTATGTGTTAATTTGCTACTGTGTGCACAAGTGACTCTGCCGTTCATGCCAATCTTGTTACCCCATTTGCTTCCTCCACCCATTGTTGTCTCTGTGGTGTTCCATGTTGACTTCCTGCTAGTCAAGTGCTCTTCTCACCTGAGTTTACCAAGCAGTCACCCTCTCTTTGTTTAGGTCCCTCTTAAAACTCACTTATTCTTCAAAGCTTGCAAGAAGTGAGTTTACAATTTAAAAATGAGCAACGACCAGATCCTCCCGATCACTGTGACCTGCCACCTGTGTGTCATACTTTTAGATTCCAAGGACTTGAGGGCAGGAATTGTTTTTATTTTTGTATACAGTGAAGCATCAAATATGTTATCAGTGCCAAAGACCTGACTGAAGAAAACACCTAAGCACGTGCTTACCGTATTTTTCGCCCTATAAGATGCACTTTTTCTTCCCCAAAACGGGGGGGAAAAAGTTGGTGCGTCTTATAGGGCGAATGCAAAAAAAAAAAAAAAAAAAAAAAAAAAAAAAAAGCGCCTCGCTCTCCCGTCCCCGCTGCGCGGGCGGGCTGCCGGGGTTCCCCCCTCCCCGCCGCGGGCGGGCTGCCGGGGTTCCCCCCTCCCCGCCGGACAAAAAAAAAAAAAGCGCCTCGCTCTCCCGTCCCCGCCGCGCGGGCGGGCTGCCGGGAGCGTCCCGGTTCCCCCCTCCCCGCCGCGGGCGCGCTCCCGGCAGCCCGCCCGCGCAGCGGGGACGGGAGAGCGAGGCGCTTTTTTTTTTTTTTTTTTTTTTCCCTCCGGATTTTTTATTAAAAAACGAGGGGGCGTCTTATAGGCCGGAGCGTCCTATAAGACGAAAAATACGGTATGTCAATTCCTATTTATGACAGTGCTGAAGTCCCAAATAGAGATGCTTTTCTGAACAAATGGTAACAATTAAATGAGAGCAGATAGAAAGGGGCACTTGCAAAGTAAGAGAGATGGTTTAGGCTAGCTGAACATTTATCTCTGGAAATGTCTGACTTGAAAAATTGGAGATGTTTACGTGAAATGGCAAGCACATAGTTGTTAAAAAAGAAAACTTCTGTGTTATGTTGCACCTTCAGAATATGAAAATGTAACTTCATAGATGTGGATTTTTTGTGTGCCAAGTTTTGCAGAATACGTCAGTCAAAACAATTGCCTTGATTATATGTGATTAGAGTAGGTTGATCGCTACACTGTTTTTGAGTATTTCAGAGAAATATTATATTTAATTCTTGGCTTTACTTGCATCCATCATGAAGATTCCAGTCCTTACATTATTTTTGTGCAGGCTTGTAGCATTCATAACATGTTCTCCAATGATACTCTACTTCAATCCCATATGGAAATTGAAATCATTCCCCTAAATGCTGGTCTGTGTGTTGCCTATCACATCAGTGGACTCTTGAGCAGTATCGAGGTATGTGTGAATTTCTGCATTTGGAGAGAAGAGTAGACCAGAGAGTAGGATCAAAGGAAGGCCTTCGCCAGGCTGATTGTACTGTGTCCAGAAGAGGAGCATTGTAGAATGAACATCCAATATTACAAGGAAATAAAAACATGGCTTGAAGGTGTGTGGTGCCCTTGGTGAGACTGGGTGGGGGGAAGAGGGAAGGAAACACCACCACAGAATGTAAAGCAAGTAAAACAAATGCTAGGACCACTTTACTAAGGGGCAGCTGACTGGAAGTCTGAGACTCTTTGCTGTATCACCTCCCCCTTTTTTTTAAAGGATTCTGTGCTCAGAGTCTTAACATATTTTGGGGATTATTGGCTGGAGAAACACTAACTTCAGTTAAGTCTTCCCTCTCTGCCTATGTGCCTCTAGGTGTGTAAACACACACAAGGATATGTATGTAGCAGTGGTGCTGCAGCAGCCCCTGGCTTGAAGTAGCGATAGCAAATACCAAATCCATGGTTTTCATGGTTCCTTCAGCAGCATGCCCCACTGTAAAAATGGTTCCATCGCCCTAGTACTAGCTATGCTTAAAACATAGGTAAAAGCATTAACTGGTCATGCTTATTATAACTATTTGCAAATGTTATTAGCTCTGTTATTTCCAGTCCAATTATTTAAGATCAAATTCAGCACAGAACATACAATACTTTGCACAGCTCCATAGACTTCAGTGAAATTGTACAAGTGTATAAGTTATGGCAGTATTTTGCATATAACAAACCACACATTCCTCAGAGAAGACTGTGTACAGGTCAGATTTGTCATTTTAAAGTTTTTTTTAGTCCTCTGCATAAAAATGCAAGTAAACCATTTTCTTAGTTTCAGAACAAATATTCACTTATAAGCTGAAAATGTATATTTCCAGCCTCACAAGAGATATTTTGAGAAATTTATGAGCTAAAGAAAAACAAACAAATTTGAAACCTTACTAACAGTGTTTCCTCTGGTGACAGTATACTGCCTCTCTCTAATATATCTATAGTATGAACTGTAGGAAAAAATGGATTTTGTGGTATACATATGCGCAAAGTCAAGATTTGTGGAATTAAATGCCCTCAAAGGTTGCCCTCAAAGGTTGCCCTCAAAGGTTGACTCTAAGGATAGGTCTACTGTTACCTTGCAAGTTGTTCTGTCATTTTTAGTTCAAAGATGACATAATGCCCTATCCTCAAATACTTGTACAATGCAAATATTTTGCAGTTAAAGAAGATACATTGAAGAACAATAAATATCTGAAGTAGATAATTAAAATTAAATTAATTCACATTGAGGGATTTCTTAGTCAGCAGTGCTGAGGAATGTTCTCATCTCATCAAAGAAACTGAAGAAAATCTCCAGACAACAACCCTTCAGTTTGACTTTCTGTTGACTTTGCAGAGTTCCTGAAATGGCTTCTGTAATGCTGCGCAATGTCATTTGAATTGCAGTAATAATCAGGATGACATTATGCTTGGATTTCCTTTAGCTTTAACATGTTTTTTATTCACAACAAAGTTTTCTACCAAATCACCCCTGTCTTCCCTTTTCAAACTTTTCTTCCCACTCTTTAGCCCTTGAATTGTTGTCTTTTGTTATACTCTTTTTCAGTGATTCTTACAGTTTTCCACTGAAAATGGATTTGGTAGAATGGGCTGTAGAAAGATCAGGGATCCTTATAACAAGGCCATGTTATTTAAAAGCATAAGTTGTCGGTTTCTGGCAGTGATAAGGGTCTGCATTTATTCAGAGATTTGTGGTTTGTCTGTGCTTCGCATGTCTTGAACATAAATGAGATTACACTTTCCCTTTGGAACTCATTTTGGGCTGGTCTTCACTGGGGGGGGGGGAGATTGGCTGTAGATATGCAATTTCAGCTATGTTAATAACGTAGCTGAAATCGGCGCCTCTACAGCTGACTTACCTGCCGTCCTCACGGTGGTGGCAGTCGGCGGCACGGTCCCCCGTCGACTCCAGCTTGCACCTTTTGGCAAGCTGGACTTCTGGAGTCGACGGGGAAGCCGCTGGTGATCGATTTATCACGTCTTGATGAGACACAATAAATCGATCGCCAAAAGATCGATCCTTCCCTGCCGTAGTGAAGACAAGCCCTTTGTTTTCATTTACTGACAAATTTTGTTTCAAGACGTGATTCTGTTTATTGATATATTGTCTTATGGAGGCACCTACTGGCTTGTGTTCTAAAATGGACTTAAAATGGGGCATAAATTCCTGTTTTTCTCTAAAAGTTGGTAGCCAATTGGTGTGAAATTTCACACACGGTTAATTTTTAGGCCTTTTGTATTTTTGATGCAGTTTCTGTTTGGTGTTTCATAACAAATTTGTAACAGAAAGCCTTTGAATTTGGGCTTGTGCTGAATTTTGCCCTTGGTAGGTCTGCTGTTTATCGTTGTCAGAAATTTCTGTCCACAATTCTCTGGACAAAACGTGGTAGCAAGGTAGATCCTGAGGGCCACGGAGAAGGTGTTTTTATTTGTTTGTTTTGGTTCTTTTTAACAAATGTGTTTAGTCACTATTTGCTTTATAAATAAAAGTTTGTGTACATAAACTTGAAGGATGGAGGCTAGGTGCAAACTTAATAGGTTTTGTCAGGATACACAGAAACCTGATTATTGGGCCAGATCTTCAGCTTGTGTAAACTGGTGTAGAGCTACTGACTACAGTGGAGCTTAACTAATATACCCCAGCTGTGCATCAGGTCCACAGTACCTACAGTTATTGAAAAATATTCTTATTATGAAATTTATCCCTACTTATAACACCACTGATGTCAATGGCACTTTGCTCAGCTGCAGGCGGGTACATGAGCAGACCCAGTGGCAGGATCTAAACTAGTGTTGTAAAACACGTGAATTCACTGTGTTGTATAAATGATTAATAATAAAATTCTCTGGATTCTGTTTTTTGAGTGGGATTTAAATTTTAAGATGAGTTCTTCCACTTCCATTTAAAAAGACTGAAGGAAGTGGGAAGTGTCTGTAATCCGGGGGCATCACTGCATGTAAGTCTTTTTCATAATCACTGTATTAAAAAATGTTTTTAATGTGGAAATGGATTCAAGCTAAAAATTCAGATCCAGATCTCAGTATGAAGTGCAGGTACCCCGAACATTCAGGCAACGTTGGATTTGGGGCTTTGGTTGGTTCAAGGAAATCTACATTTCTTTACCTGGGAGAGTGTATTTTATTCCTTCTTATTTTTCCTTCCACACCTCTTCCTTCAGAACAAAGATATAAAAAATGCTGCCCATGATGTTTCTTTTTTACCTTCTTTGCTGGCCAGATTCTCTCTCTCTCCTTTTCCTTCCCTCCATCCCTCTTTTTGATTCTGTTTCCGTTCCCTTGTTACCCATTATGAAAAAGACAGTCTGCAGGACAGGGAAAGTGAACAGAGGTTACAGGGGTAAGCTATAGTTCAGGCTGCTGTGAATGTGTAAGGAAGACCCATTTTATGGGAGTTTTGTAGATTTAAGGTCACAAGACTTCTAGTAATGGGAGTATCAGACTGTTAGTAACAATAGGAGAGTTAGAAACAACTGCCGCCGGTCCAAAGAGAGGCCACAATTCAAAGTTCTGGATAAGGAAACACAGCTATGTCCTAGACTATGTACTAGAGTTGGAAAGGTGAAAAATAAGAGGAGATATGATAGCTCCTATATAAGAAAATAACAGTATTGAAGAAGGCCATGTGGACTATACCTTTTATCCTGTCCTATAATAAAAGATTAATAAAATAATGGATAAAAGTAAAAGAACACAGTTATATTGGATAATAGGAAACACTTTTAAAAAGCCATGTATAATTGATCTACAGAGTTGTTGAAGTGAACAGCTTAACAAGATTAAAAAGAATCTCAGATAAAACATGAATAAGAATAGTAGCTGAAATTTCACTGATTAGGATAAAAATGACAAGTATTGTGCTTTGCAGCCTATGTTTTAGTTGAATAATAAGCTACTTCTACACTGCAATACTGTAAAATTAAATGCATATGGGGGTTCAGTACTTCTGTATGTGTCAAACTGTTTTATGCCATTGTCAAGGAGAGGATTCTGGGCTAAAAGACAACTGCCCTGGAATGCTAGGTCATTTCCTGTACCCTTAAGCTTACTTACTACATTGCTACAGATGTTTGATGCTGAAGTGTCAGGTTTGCCAATTTTATTTACTATTTTAGTGAAATAAAGCAGTGATATTTCAGAATCTACATTCATCCTGCATGTCTTTTTGATACTTATGTAAAGTTTGTTGCATGCTGTAAAAGGTATAAATATACATTAAGGAAATGAGAGATATGCAGCCCACATTTTTTTTTTTAAATGGGTGCCTAAGGTTAGGCTCCTAAATCCATATCTAGGCACGTGCATGCATGCACACAAACATGCACACATGTCATTTTTAAATAAAACGTATAGCCCTGACATTGCAGTTGAATCCACATAATGGGACCCTTGCACCCATACTGATCCTCATCACTTCTGTGGAGCTCAGTGCAAGCAAAACCACATTGATCCAATTGCAAGGTTGGGTGTCTGTCTATGGTGCTATGTACATATTTATTCCTTCAGTTTTTCTTCTTTGTAGAGAATAATATGCAACACCTAATGTATTTTTATTAACAAGACATGCATATAAATCATGTAAACTTTGGTGTTATTTAAAAATAATAGATTTGAAAATAAGATTATTAATTTGGCACATAGTCTTAATTTAGAATGGCCCCAAATGCAGTTCTTTGGAAATTGGGCATCATGGCCTCCTTGCTAGTCCTATTCCTTATCTCTCAGACAAAATAATCAGAATTTTTTTCAGGAGGGGGAAACTGAAACACTTAGTTTGGTTGTCCCTTCAGTGACATAATTGTTGTTGGTTTTTTGTTACTGAGGAAATCAAAGCTGAATTGTCCTCAGGCATCTAACTGAGTAGAAAAGCAGTATATGTACATTTCAGAGTTGCCCCAAACTCATGTTTGAATTGACACTTAGTATAGTGCACAGAGTAGCAGGATCTATAACCAATGGAAATGTGACAGTTTCCATTGTGAACTATAAATAATGTGGAGTTCACTTCAGCATGTAATATTAGGTGCCTGCTAAAAGTCAAAATTCAGACTGATTCAAATTCAATAGAAACAGGTGAGGACTCAAACATTGCAACCTCTTTTTCATTAATAGGGTCTTGCATTTTAATACACTAAATATTAGAGAAAAAATAAGTAATTTTAATGTGGCTTTATTGAAATAATCCAATATTAAAAATACTAACATTTCTTTACATATTTTACGAATCCATACCAGATTTCCCTATGGATTCTAATAATGGCAACTGTAGAGGCTCCGGCAATGGTGAGTACATTTTTATATAACTGTTTTTAATAAGTTATCTTCTTTCAAATTCTTTTAACGTTTAAATAAGACCAGTACTTAATGATACATAGACTGTGCTGTGTTGTCTCAATTTTTTGTATACTGTGTGTTACATGTGCAATAAGACATTCAGGGAGGATGAAAGTTGGATTCAGGTGGTGGGTAAGCCTCTTTGAACAGATGTGAATTTCACTTTTAGTACTTTTATAGGGTCTGATTCTGCTGTTTTTATCCAGGCAAAACTTCCTTCAAGTCAAAAGGATTTTGCTGATTTCAGGGGAGGTCTTGTCTGTGTTAGGATTGAGCCCTTGCTATGGTTTCCACTTTCTTGGTGTCATTCCGTACTATAGAAATATGATTTGGTTTGCTGCTCAGATCCTGCAACTCTGGAAGTCATCTTCCTTGTCATTATTTTTCACACAAGCTGGAAATTCAGTCCATAGAAGAACATTTGTTTCTTGGAATCATTGGCCTGAACAGGTGAATCACATATCACATTACAGCATGCTAATGCAATGGACAACACTTCTCTTAACATTTTGGCATTGGAAAGAAAAATCAACAATGCCACATATGTTAAACCCAGTGTGCAATGTTCAGCATGCAAATCCCTAGTGTGAGAGATTCTTTACAAATTGCTCTGATGCTTGTTTGTATGATGGAGGGTCCAATTCACTACTGTATCCAGTTTTATGTTGGCAGATCTCTGGAATGAAGCAGTGATGAATCTGGGCCAGTGTATATATCACTCTGCTGAAATGCCAGCAGTCTTTCTTTTCAGACCTTTGAACTGTAAAGCAAAACGATAGAATTTTCTTGTGCAGCATATAAAGCGTATACCTGAGTAAAATTGTTGTTTGCATTGGTCAACGGGTACATGGAGGTAGATGATCATGATGGTCTCTTCTAACCTTAGAATCCGTGAGTCTATATTAGTTGTGAGGAAAATAAGAAAAGAAGCTATAAAAATACTGTAGCCTTTAATTTTTTTCTTTGCTTCAGAAATTTCTAGAGTTGCATCAAAGATCTAAAAATAAATTATTGTTCTTCTTGTTTTAATCCATTTTATTTCATTAATTGATTTATTCATTTCAGTCAAATGGGGATTAATCTTAAGTAGCCTGTTTGGGCTTTGTTAGGAAAGGAAAATCTGTTTTGGTTTGCTTTACAGCAAAGCACATTACAAATTGCTGCAAGTAATATTCCTCTGTAATTTTCTTCTATGAAGTTTAATTACATCTACTAGCAACCACCATTTTTGACATTACTCTGGAGGCCAGATGAGCTGATCATAATGGTCCCTTCTGGCCTTAAAAGCTATGGGTGAAATACTGACTCCACTGAAGTCAAGAGAAAAGCTCCCATTGACTGTAATAGGATCAGGATTTCACACTATGAATCCATGAATTTTCACTCCACTGAGCCTCTCATTGTCTTGTTTTTGTGTCAGAACTGATTTAATCCCTTTGAGTTGACCGCTACTCTTAGGTAATACAAGGAAAAAGAAAATTGAATTGCCCCATATGGATAGATATGGTACGGAAGTATTGTCTGAGAATTAGAACTGGGGAATGGCTATCAGAACTCCAGGATTCTATTACCATTTCTGCCAATAACTTCTTGTTAGCTGCTGGTCAAATCACATGGGCCAAAAGGTTCAGACTTGGGCACCTAAAATTAGGTATCTAAATCCACATTTAAGATACTAACTGCATTTTTGTAAGAGGTTTTAAATAACCACAACTCTCAGTGATAATCCGTCTGCTTTAAGTACCTAAATCAGGATTTAAGTGAATAATTGTAGATGCCCACATGTAAAAAAAATTTCAATTAACTTTAAACCAAGCAAAAATGATCTTTGCATAGTCTAAATGAAGTTCTGTGCTTAACAGTTAGTGTTAAAAGAACATAATGAGATGTATGTTTGTTGTCTCTCACTGATTTTCATACCAGATATGCTCAGTTTATAAGTAAAAAGATCTTTTTAAAATAATGTGTCTTGCAAACTTGTGGGATCTGAATGTTAAGCTGTCTACTTTACTTGTCCTGTTGCACCATCAGTAATGAAATATTTTGCTGGCCAAAACTTGCTTCAGTACCAATCCCATTGTCTTCATTGTGGTCATCCAAATTTAATTGCTTGGAATTTAAACAGTTTTGTTGTCATATGGCAAGAAGAAATGAAGTCCATCTTAAATGATTTTAGCTGTGCTGTCACAGTTAGACTAGTAGGAGTGACAAGCAGTAAAATATAAAATATATATATTACTAAAGAAAGCAGATATGATTGTGAAAACACTAGGGAGCAGCTCTGAAGAATAAGCTGAATATTTTTACAGACACTTCTTTAGTGTAGAATCACATTTTGAATCTCAATATAGTACTTTTTTTTTCTATTGACAAACACAATTTAATCCCACCAGAAAAGAACGTTATAAACAAAGCAAACATTAAAAAATATGTTCAGTAAAACAGCTTTTGTCCTTTCACCATTGTAAATAGACCCTTTGTAAGTAGTATTACAATGAAGTATGTTAAAAAATTCAGGACTGAACATTCTGTATGATTTCTAAAGGTCTGATTGCAAATAGTTGTGTGTATTGTTGCTTGTAAGTAATGTCAGTGTGTTAAATCTAGTCAAAGCCCCTCTTATCCCTGGCAAAGTCAATTGGCAAAATCCTGTCTCAAAAGTCTGCATATAAATAATTTTTTTTCTTCCTTGGCTAGACATTACATTCTTGTCTATTTCATAAGATGCTCTTACATTTTTGCTTAGAAGCTTTTCCAGATTTTATTATTTCAGTGAAACATTTGCCAGCTTTGAATACTTATATTGATTAGTAACACAATCAGGTTTTATGGGGGCGACATATTTTATATATTTTAAGAGCCCCAATATATTTGTAGGGAAACATTTTCAAATCCACAGATGGCCCATAGGCCCCTAACTCCCCCTGAGTTTTTCTTAAAAATTGAATGTTTTATCTCATTCCCAGTGGAGTTAGGGGTCTAGCTGCCATGTGGTTCCCAGTGCTTTAGGTGTTCGAGGGAAGATAGGCAGGGACACAGTCAGTAGCTCTAGCAGCTCCAGAGGAGAATGGCTTGGTAGAGTTCGGGTAGAGTCACGTCCCATACTTGCTGTGCCAAGGGGATAACTGGCTATTCCAGTTACACATGTGTAGAAAGGGGTGTTTCCATCCTTGCTCCCCTAGAATCCAAGAGCTATTAAAAGGCATAGTGTCAGAATTCTACTAGGTTCCCCTCTGGGGTGCGTGTGTGTATGTATATGCATGCCTTTGACCTTTTCTCGCATAGGTTCATCCCTGCAAGAGACCTCAAATCAATCAATCAAGGCCTTTTATACACACACCATTTTCCCACTGAAGGTAACATGATCCAGTGGATAGGACACCATAATAGGAGTTAGAAGACCTGGGCTCTGATGACTTAATAACTGGCCTAGCAAGTCACTTAACATCTCTGTGCCTCAGCTTCTCCATTTCTAAAGAGAATGCTACTGGCTCCCCTTTTGTAAAGCTCTCTGAAATCTACAAATTGAAAGTGCTGATAAGTGATATTAGATAGTATCATTCAGTGGATGGGGAGAAGCCCATTGATTATATTCTAGGATAATAACAGTAAAATATTTTCCTTGGATTAAAGCAGTTTCTGAGGTTGTTATTGATTTAAGAGTGTTAACCCATAGGTAACATTGCTGTCAATTTCAATCACTTTGTGTTTTGCTAGTGTGATAGAATAAAGTTCTGCAGAGAAGGAGAATTATAAGGGATTGACATTGTGTGTTGTTAAGTTAACTCTCCTGGATACAGGCCTGACTCTGTTTGGATTTGAAATGTGAAACTAGCATGAGTAAGGGTTACAGAACTGGCCCCTTTATGAGCACCTGTTTTGAGGCAGTTTACAAAATGAGCATAATTTGGCCTAAGTGTACATGAATTCACATAGGCATAATGAAAGCCAAAAATTACTTCCCTTTTCTGCCTTATTATATTAAAATTCACATAGAAAAGCTCAGATCTATAGCACTCACTTTCTCTATATAGATTTCTGAGAATGTACTGTGAAACCTTGATTTAACGGACTAATTCGGGCGAGGGGGTGTCCGTTAAAGCCGAAAGTCTGTTATTTAATAATTTTTTAAAATTATTAAATAACAGGACTTTCGGATTTAACGGACACCCCCTCGCCCGAATTAGTCCGTTATATCAAGGTTTTACCGTCAACCCGCCCGCCCCGGTCCCGGCTGCTGGGACCCGGGCGGGAGCTAGCAGCCCGGCCGCCCGGCAGGGTCCCCAGTTGCTGGGACCCGGGCGGCAGCCAGCAGCCCGCCCGCCCTCCCACGTCCCAGGCTGCTGGGACCCGGGCGGGAGCCGTCAGCCCGCCCGGATCCCGGCTGCTGGAACCCGGGCGGGAACCGTCAGCCAGCCCGCCCGGGTCCCGGCTGCTGGAACCCGGGCGGGAACCGTCAGCCAGCCCGCCCGGGTCCCGGCTGCTGGAACCCGGGCGGGAACCGTCAGCCAGCCCGCCCGGGTCCCGGCTGCTGGAACCCGGGCGGGAACCGTCAGCCAGCTCGCCCGGGTCCCGGCTGCTGGAACCCGGGCGGGAACCGTCAGCCAGCCCGCCCAGGTCCCGGCTGCTGGAACCCGGGCGGGAACCGTCAGCCAGCCCGCCCGGGTCCCGGCTGCTGGAACCCGGGCGGGAACCGTCATCCAGCCCGCTCGCCCGGGTCCCTGGCTGCTGGGACCTGGGCGGCAGCCAGCTGCCGGGACCCGGGCGGGCGGGCTGGCTGACGGCTCCCGCCGGGGTCCCAGCAGCCAGGACCTGGGCGGGCTGGCAGCGGGGAGCCGGCAGCCAGCCCACCCGCTGCCTGGACCCAGGAGGCAGCGGGGAGCCGGCAGCGGCCGGGCGGGCTGACAGCTCCCGCCCGGGTCCCAGCAGCCTGGGACGCGGGCGGGCGGGTTGACGGCTCCCGCCTGGGTCCCAGCAGCCGGGGACCCGGGCGGGCGGGCGGGCTGACTGCTCCCGCCCGGGTCCCAGCAGCCTGGGACACGGGCGGGCGGGCTGCTGGCTGCTGCCCGGGTCCCAGCAGCCGGGACCCAGGCGGGCGGGCTGACCCGGGAGGCAGCGGGGAGCCGGCAGCCAGCCCACCCGCTGCCTGGACCCGGGAGGCAGCGGGGAGCCCACAGCCAGCCCTCCACAAACGGATTTCGGATGCATCAGACTTTCTGAAAAATTTTGTCCGTTGCATCCAAAGTCCGTTAAATGGAGGTCCGTTAAATCGAGGTTTCACTGTATTTTGAAATTCAAGAGAAACATTATTCTCTTCCTTTGAAATGTTCTTTTTTTCCTATGTATACTGTTTTCTATTTTTAACTATAAGGATACATTGACACCAAAGTAAATGAGAAACTGAGAACCCCATTAAATAACACAATAACTTCCTAATTTTTTCAAAGCACAAAAATACAAGTTTATTTTGTGGAACTGTTCTTTTCAGATTATCCTGAAATATCTGAAATGGGCCCTGTTGTTTTAGATCTTCAGTGTATATAAATCAGTTGTGTTGGGTTTTACTGTTTTTAATATTGAAGGATGCACACATGACTTGGGAGGAAATGTCAGATGTTTAAAGCGTGAGTGTGAGAGTAAAAACACCTGGGTTCTGTTCCTAATTTGACTACTAATCTGCTCTGAATTACGTGCTGCTTCAGGTAGAATAGCAAAGCAGATCACGAACCGGATTTGCCTATTTCTGGAACATGATGGTTCTAGTAAGAGTACTGATGCAGTTGTTACTTTAGAGGATGTTCTTTATGTATTTCTGAATAGAAGTAGAATGTTGTGTGCTTAGCAAACATAATGGGGGAAATGCTCTATTGGGCACAGCAGAGCTGGGAGGGGAGAGGCTGGATGGAGGTGGGGGGGTCCCAGCAGGGAGCTGGCTCTGAGTTTGGTTCTGGGCAGTACTGTAAATTTGGTGGTGGTGTGAGGTGTTGGGGGAGGGAGGGCAGTATGGGAGTTAAATTTATCTAGTTTACCCCAGCAAATGTCAACTGCAATCAGCTGCTCCACTCTACCAAGTTTCAATAACTTCCACTACATCCAAAATAATGAAGTTATTTGATTTTTTTCTGTTAAAATGATAGTTACATTATGAATCCAGACTGAGTTAGCACCCTATTTGAATGAATGAAGTGTACTCACCTGTATTATTGTTTCCAGCTCTCTGCAATCTCAGGCACACACCACTACATGGGTTTATATTTTGAATTATTTTTGCAACTGGAAGGGCTAGTAACCTCACTGTGTTAAGGAAAGATTAGATTCTAGAGCACAGTTGTGTAGCAAATTCAGATAGAAAGGCAATTCTGTGGCCACATATTCATTATTGTACACAGGGTTCTGCATATTTTCTATGAGATTACAAAGAGCTCTTCCCCAGGGTTCTTGCTAAAAAAATAATTCTCCTCAAGCCAATGATCTGCAGTCATGTACAGGGCAGTTATTTGTTATAGTTAGCACTCCACAATTATTTATTATAATTCATGCAATTTTCAAATGTTAATTTAGTTACAAGAGCCTTACTTTATTCTTTCCCTGAATGAAGTAGAAACATAAGAACTGCTCTCACAGAAGTCAGTGTCAAAAACTCACATTAGCTATCATGATCATACGGAGACAAGTAAAACATTATAAATGGAAGAGTATCCAAATAAAGCTGATTACCTTGTTCACACCAATATTTATAGTATATACATACAAAATGTCATGTCTGTCTGATCCATATGAGTAAGGTTTGCTGGATCAGCACCTTAATTTGCTCTTTGTTTTGGCTTTCTGGTGTGGGATGGGAAGTGATTGATTATATTTTAGCCATAGTTCAGTCCAAGGTCATTTCTTCAGTGCTGGCTTTATTAACTTAAAGGAGATTCCAAACCAGGATCAACATAATACAAGACACGTGCAACATCCAGACAAGACCTTTCAGCAAGATGGTAGGTGAGAAGACGGACTATTCCCCTGGGTAGCCTTCCTGGATATCTTCTAGTCCTCATATCACCTGGCCAGAGAACCAACCTTCACAAGACTGTCCCAGAAACATTCCTTTATATAGTAGCCACTAGGATGGCACATGATGCTAAGTCATCTGACATTTCTTAATGATGTGCCCGGTCTGGAGACTACAAATCCCATCAACTTTTGTTACAGGGACATAATCCCTTTAAACCTAATGTGCTGGTCATGCTTGTGCTTTCACACTCCTATTCTTCTATAGAGAGCTGCCATAGGGAGTCTTCAGCCTGGCCTCCGTTTTGCTGGTGCAGTTATTCTGAGTTTAACGTAGTAGTACTGAAAGTGGAATTTAGTCTGCGATTGATAGCTGGTTGGGAATTTTCAATCAATATGGTTTCTTGATCATGGGCACCACCTCTGTGGGTGCTCTGGGACTGGAGCACCCATGGGGAAAAATTGGTGGGTGCAGAGCACCCACCGGCAGCTCCCTGCTCACCTTCACTCCGTCTTCTCCCCTGAGCACACTACTGCATCCTGTGTCTTCTCCCTCAAACCGCTTGTCGTGCAAATCAGCTGTTGGGCATGTCAAGCCTAGGACGGAGGGAGGGAGAGCGGAGGTAAGCTGGGAGGGGGAGTGGTTCCTCTGCCCCCACCACTCCTGGGCCACAGGGTTATTTCCTGAGGCCCACCAGGCTCCCTGCGCCCCCCCCCCCCGCTCCTGCTTACCTCTGCTTCGCCTCCTCCCCTGAGCACACCACTGCTCCACTTCTCCCTCCCGCCTAGGCTTGATATGTCAAACAGCTGATTTGCGCGGCAAGCCTTGGGGGGGGGGGAAATGCGGCATGCTCAGGGAAGGAGGCGGGGCCAGGGTGGGGAAGGGATGGGATGGGGGTGGGGCTGGGGGAGCAGGAGCACTCACTGGCGCCGGGGAAAGTTGGTGTCTGTGTTCTTGATGGGAAATGTAGTTTCTGCAAAAATTTTCAGTTTTCTGTTGGGAAAACCAAAATTAAATACCTTATTTTGAGTTTGTTTGTTGAAATGTATAGTTTCAAGTCAGTTCAACATTAAATTGCATTTCCCTAGTGTGGTGCATTGCCTCATGGAACTGTTATTCCAGCCCCCATTCTCTCCTATGAGCTAGGCTCCCTCATTAGACATCATCTCCCATGATACGATACAGTCTTTCCTCTGACTGGCTGAGTGGTGCATCATGGAAGTCCCATGACTGCAGGCGCATCATTGGAGATGTAGTTTGACCAGGGAGTCTAGTCCATAGGGCAGAATATGGCCATCTGACTCCTGAACTACAGTTCCCATGAGGCAATCTGCCACAATAGGAAAATACTGTTTAACATTGAACAGGCTGAAAATAAAACATGTTGCCGTTTCCAATTTTTTAAATATTTTCTTTCCAAAGAGTGTTGCTATTTCAATTTTTTGTTCAGATTTGGGATGAAAACAGATGTTGAAACATCAGAATTTCCTGCAGGCACGAAATTCTGATTTTCTTTCTTTTCTACTCTGATCTTTTTGTAAATATCCTCAAATCAGCAATGTGATCCTCAGTTTCACTATGTTTTTGAGCAGAGGAGATTAATACCCAACGTTTTTAATAGAACCTGAATGTATAAATAAATGAATGATTGATGGCAATCTGTTTGGTTGTTCTTAAAGGTGATTTGGAGGAGAAGAGAGAGTGTGACTTTGAATCAATGCCTTGTTCTTCTAAAGTAAAGGATTTTTGTTTTGCAGAGCGTTGCAGATGCAAACCTATTAAAGCTACCCAGAAGACCTATCTTCGGAACAATTATAACTATGGTAAGGACAGCTGTATGGCTAGATATCAAACCTTGAAAGGAATAAGTTTTTCATGGAACTCTAAATTTAATAATGAGACAGGAAAAAATTCCACAACAGTGGGCTGCTATGGCCTAAGCATGTCACTCATTTGCAGTAGGAAAGCTGGTTGGATTGATTGTATTGAATTAATTAGCAGTAACTACAAAACAATATGAAGTAAAAAAAATTCCCAAGTTCAAAACTTGATTCACTCATGCTAGGACAAGGGAAGGGTGGATTAGTATTTTAATAGACATCATTATATTTGTAGTTTTTGAGATTAAAATGTTCTGTGAACAGTTATTTTTTTAAACAATATTTAATCATTAACATGCAAGCCCAGTGTGCTTCATTGTATAATGTTGCTGTGTTTCACCCTAAATCCCAGTCAAGTATGAGATGTGCCACTTCATTGGTTCCAGGAGAATACTAAAAGTGTTTATGCATTGAAAAGTGTTTCTAGTCTTAAAAGTGACTGGATAAAAAATGACATTGTGGGATTCTATCTTTGATCCATCTCTGATTTCTAGCTCAAACTTGCTCAGTTTACAAACAAAAAGAAGATGTTTTTACTGTCATCCCTGAAAACTCATCGTGGGTTCTTTCCTTCTCCTGCATCATTGCCACTAATGAGGTTCGTGCAGGCCAAGTTATGCTGGCAGTAACGCCTGCGTGACCCCCTCCCCGCCCAGTGTCCAGACTGTGTCCTGAGCTGCCCAGATTTCCCTATTTTTTGGACATCCCCTGGGTCCAATTATCTAGCCTTTATTCAGACAAGTTGTTCTTACACAAACAAACCTGATGAAGTCAACAAGATTTCTTGCATAGGTAAGGATTACATATAGGAGTCAGAAATGCAGAATTGGGCCCTTGAGGTCTTAACATGGTGACCTGCAAGCCCTTACTCATGTGAGTAGCTATTATTAGTTTCACTGAAGTCATGAAAAAGGGTTTAGGGAAGGGTTCCAGGACATAGAGAAGACATTTTTATTGTTAAACCAATGTTTTTAAGTACATATGTATACAAATGGGTATCCACTGAGTCTGCAATAAAATAAATCCTACTAAGTGATATTAATGAGTTCTCATATTCAGTGAAAAGCTGCAAGGATATGATTTTCTGCCTCATTTAAGTTGTAGTGGTGGTTGGTGTGTTTGGGCAGCGTTTGTGCTGTGAGTATTCTCCAGTGGATACTGTCCCTGCCTATGGCAGAGATTCACTGAGCGTGCGGCAGCTATAGTTTGGGGGATGTTCTGGAGAGAATGAAGATGACTTGCCACGGGCTGTCTTTCTATTCTGTTATACCGTTCCTCTCTTTTCTGTCTTTAGAATGTAAAGACCTCTGGAAACACATTAGAAAGAGTGCCAAAGCAAAGTAGGCTTTTGTGGTAAAGTCTTAAGAGGTTTTAAGAAAGTAGATTACTTTGGGTAATTTTTTTCCTCTGTATACCTGTGAGCTGTTGAACAGTTGTGTTTAACTTAGCTGAGAGAATTCTGAGCATGTCTGTGGGTGGAAAACTTGTGTGTGTGAAAGAGAAGGGGGGAGTGGGGATGGGTTAATGGATTTTCTGTTTTTCATTACATGTCTTCCATTTTGCCTTTTTTTTTGCACTAGTTATAAGATTAAGAATCTAAGGAATTTGGATGTAAAATGGAGGAAGACTATGATTTGAAAACAGTGCAAGATGTAGAAGTTTGTTAAGTATGACCTCTGGATTTGCATATGGTGTCAGCTCATTGGTCACCATGAGAGACCTGAAAAATTGCTGCAACTTTTTGGAAGGCAACTTTTCCTATCTGCAGTTCATGGGAGAATGATAGGATCAGAGAAGAAACAATTAGACAGGTCATCAGGTTAAGATCATGAGCATTGGAGTTCATGGAAAACAGAACAGATTGGTGCTGGGTCACTGGAGGAAGAAGAGAAAAGGGAAGGCCTTGTCATCCAATAGGGATAATGATACAATAAAGCTTTCAAGTATATTTTCCATTTTGTGAAAGGCTGTGGATGACAAATTAAGAGTCTGTAATAAATAAGAAAGAAGTTGAATGAACAAGATGGCAATAATATGAAGTATGAACTACATATTTTAAACAGAGGGAATAAAAGAAAAAAGATATAAAAATATATCACAGAGAAAGTAAGGTGAAAGGCCTGTTGCTAAATTATTGCCTGCACTGTGCATCTACATTGCTATTATATATACTGAGCGACCTAAAATGTATATGTTACTCTTGGTAGAAGAGGAAGTGAAGAAATAGGGAGAGAGTAGAATCTCTGGGCAAAATCTAGATGGAGTTCAGTTGAGCTTTTGATAAAGGGGTACACAAAAGACTAATCCCCCAGGTCACAAAGGATGGCATGGGGGTGACCTACATTATTTGCTGCTGTTAACTATACTTTGTTACTTTTCCCCCAGTCATTCGGGCTAAAGTGAAGGAAGTGAAGACTAAATGTCATGATGTCACCGCAGTAGTTGAAGTAAAGGAGATACTAAAATCTTCTTTGGTGAATATTCCAAAGGACACTGTTAACCTTTACACAAACTCTGGCTGTCTATGCCCACCGCTCAGTGCCAATGAAGAATACATTATAATGGGCTATGAAGATGAGGAACGCTCCAGGTAATTTATTCTTTAGTGTTCTTTAGAGAATTACTTTCCTTGCTTTATTGGCCCACCCATGAAACCTCATTTTGAAGCCACCATGGTTCCCTCCAAAGAAGACTGGGCAGAATTGTCTTCAGAACTCATGAGCAATGCTTTTGAGTTACCAGGACTTATCACTGCTGAATGCCATGAGGTTCTCTCTTCTCCCCTTGAGCAGATCCCATTAGCATTGTGTATATTGCTATGTACCTCATATACATTCCTTGATAGTAAAATAACTGGCTTATCTGAAATGTGTAGGTTACTCTTGGTAGAAGGCTCTATAGCTGAGAAATGGAAGGATCGTCTTGGTAAAAAAGTAAAGGTAAGACAATGTTTCATGATCTTAATAACAATTGACACTGGAAAGTGTTTGTATCTCACCTTTAAGAGAGAAAATACATGAGGCCCAATTTGACACCCATGAAAGTTAACGTGTCCGATTCTGATTCCATTACACAAGGGTAAATCCGGAGTAACGTAACTGAAATCAATGGAGTTAATCCAGATTTATACAAGATTAGCAGTGATTAAAACCTGAATCATTTATTTCAATCAACAGGAACTGGATTAGCTCTGTAGCCCAATGCTGCATTTAGATGCATATATACAGCTTTTATTCAGTTCAGGTGGGACCATCTACACACAGCCAAGAGCAGAACGTGGTTTCACAAGACTTCTTCTTATCCCATTTACAAACATGTGCATCTCAAATGTTAAATGTTTAAATACAGTTCTCATCTCAATTAGACTTAGCTCTTCATCTAAGGAAACTCTTGACATATATGAAGGAGGAAAAGAACATGGGAGGAATACAAATGCGGAAGTTCCTATCTGAAAGAAAATAGAGAAATAGGGAGGAAGTGGAGCAGACACAAAAGTGATTTATGCTCCATCCTACTATCCTGTCATTCCTGGAATGATTGATTGGCCAAGCTAGGCATCCACACAGCCTTTGGCCCCTAAGCTTTATCTTGCATATCTGACACCTGTCAAACCTCAAATGGTTTTAGTGACTTTGGCGGCATTACAAAGAACATCACTTTACATGGAAAGTATTTATTTTAAAAACAATTTCTCCAGCATGTTGATTTACATAAATAAGGGTCCCCAGATCTTTTTGCATGTGTGTGTCTGTCTCTTTCCCCTTATTTTCTTCAAGTTTTAGTGATCATTGCAGAGAAAATCTGATTTATTTATTTTTTACACAAATTGAAATTCTTCTTTGTCTAGCAGTCATCCATATTCTGTTTATGAGACGGGGTGACCTATTTTAAATTCTTAACTGGTAGATTCTCCTCAACTCCAGTGCCACAGAATAAGTGATAATTCATGTTGTTCTCTGGTACCACTTTAGTTCTGGTTTCCTGATACTAGTGTAACTTCAGTTACCGGCATCTGTTACATCCCTGGTAGTTTCATTACCATTTACTATACCCCACACAATTTCATCGTGCTAGCTTTGCTCTATGAATCACTTGACTGCTTTCCTATCCTGATTTTCTAAAAAGGACCACAGGTGGCTTTATTTACATTTTTTTAAAATAATAATAAAGCAAAGCCACACTTCTGCTTGTCATTGTATCATGATGTCTGATCATTCATTTACATGATGTTAATATGATTTCTTAGGCAGCTAGCAGTTCTTGCTTAAAGGGGCTCTGTCAAGTTGTTAAAAAAAACAACAACAACCAAAAACCCCCTAAGGACTGAAAAAGATCCTTACTCATGTTTCTAATAAGACCTGAGGACAATAACCCCGCAAATAAATTATGTGCGTAACTTTTTGTGCTTGGATATAGCTTTGAGTTTGATGACGTTAGTTGCATGAGTAAAGTTAAAGATAGGCTATTAAAATCTAATGTACTTTTCTACACGTATTTCTTTCAGCTTTGACATGGACACAGTTTTTCTATTGTTCTATTGTTCATAGTCACTTTCTGATTCTCAGCACTGCAGTGATTGTGTTGAAAGCATGTGGATGGGAATGTTTAGTTCCAATCCTGGGGGAGGGGAAGAGAATCAAGCCTGTTTTCAATGTAAGAAAAATGTGTTAACATTTTAAATAATTAATTTTGGTGAAATAACTTTTTCAAAATCTGTGTTTTGACCATAATCTACCCTGGCATTCATAATTTAGGTCTGTGCGTGTAATATCAATCAACCTCAGACTGTAAATAACATGCTATGCATTTGAAGGTATGATCTTGTAAGGTGCTGAGTGCCCTCAACTTCCAACTACTTCGCTGAGAGTTGAGAGGGCTCAATACCTTTTAGGATTGGATCTTCATCCTCTGGGCTGAGTTGTGTACTGTCGGCTGACTACTGCCCCCACATAGAGCCCTGCTGAAGTAAACAGGGTTTGTGCAAATCAGCTTGCAGAATCACGGCCTTAGTAACTAGCTAACGTTTGAGCCTTTAAAAGGGAACATCCGTACCAAGAAACAGCTAGAGACAAAAGATTTAAGAAATACGGTCACTAGACCATGAGAACAAGGACCTGCTTTCCCCTGTAATTTGTTACTCTAATATTACGTAGGTAAACATTTAGGTAGCCACATTCCTGTCACTATGCTCTGCACACTGGGGCAGAACTCTTACTTCTGCTCATAATCTGCAAGTCAAACATTCAGTATTATTTTATAATAGTCTCTGGCATTTTCTCTTCTGGTGAAGGTAACAGCATCTTTTAGAAATATTGCTTTGCAGCATTTGAGTGTAATTTGTGAATTAGTTTGGTAAAACTTCTGAGTTTAGGGTAGTTTGAAACACATGCAGTTGTAGTTTTGTTAAATTTTTTCTTCCATTTATTAGTTTTGTTTGCTTACATTGTACAGCGCTGGGATCAGAAACTCCGTCACCCTGGAAAGGGCAAAAATGAGCCTGGACAAAGTGATTCTGCTCAAAAGTCTGGAAAGAACAGTAATCCACGACAATCACGCAACTAAATGTGAAAAGCTATGTAAAAATCAATGGACTATATATTAAGACTTGCATTGTTGGAGCAGCAAGGGAGAAATTGCACTATTGCACGTTATATTCTATTGTTTACTAAAAAAATCATGTAGCTAATTAGTTATTTTCCCTCATTTTCTGCCTTTTTGGGGGGAGTGTAAACCCTGAAAAAAATATATAATTTATCTCAGTAATAACTGCAGAAAACTGCCCTTATGAGATAAAAATAGGAGGACATATTAGTGGTTTTATCAGTGGGGCCATGTTGTTTAGAGAGAGACTTCAACAAGGAATAGGATCTGACCAGACCAGGACCTTTTTAAAAAAAATAAAAGTTTGATCCAGTTTCTCTGCTCCTGTCCCTTTTTCTCACATGCTTGATCATGGCTACAGCAACTGGATTATTTTAATGTATAAGTTTTAGTTTGAAATATAATGGCCATATCTACACATAAGTTAAGAATTATATAGCACTTCTGGAAAGACACTGAAGAGCAAAATAAATTGTTTGCACGGTTAGCATCAGCAAAGTGGTAAGGGAAATTTTGACTGGTTGAAAACCAGTTTAAATATTTAGCTCTGCAGTTATCTAACAACAAAACATTTCTAATCAGTATTAAGGAGGAGATTCATGTTAAAAGTTGTGTTCTAATAGCACCACCCTTCCAATTTGCTTACTCTTAAATAAGCCACTGTGTAAGTTTGTCTGTCTTACACTTATCACAACACAAACACATGAGACTTCTTAAATGCTTTAATCCTTGTGGGAAACATTGTATAGTTCTGTTAACTCACAGCATAATTTATGGTATACTTGCTCTCGTAAGGGCAGTTCCTTCCCCTCCCCGCCTCCACATCGTAGGAGTAGACTGACTTACCAGGCCTGCTTCTCAGTATAGGTCTGCACTTTATCATTTTGATTTTGTGGTGTTATTCTTATTTCTGTGCCTACATAAACAGCAGTGTTTAATGCTCAGTAAAATGTTTAATAAAAGAATTATAGTTGTCAGAGACCTTATCCTGACTTTTGCACCAAATGAACGTTTAAAATCTGTGATTTATTATTGTCCACAATGTATGCAGCGCAAACAAACAAACAAACAAACAAAAGAAACAAACATACACCCCTTCTTTTTCTTTCTTCAATAGAATTTTTCAGTCAGTGCCAACAATTTGAAATCATCATCATCATTTTTTAAAAAGTATAATGCTGTAAGTAGAATACCAAGCTTCTGAGCTCTGGTGTACAGAAAATAAAACACTTATGATGCAAATTGTTACTGCATTTTTAGTTGGAAGTACTGAATTTCTTTTCCCAGGACACCCATATACAGTATCTCGTGGTTGCTGTACCTCCACAGGAAACACTGCAGAGTTTAGGTAGTTAAACATTACTGAATTTAAATGCAAATAAAGCAGTGAAGATATGAACATCTCAAATATTTTCTAATAATGTAATGTTTTCATTAGTAACCAAAGGTCAAGCTTAGAGCTCCATTGTTCTAGAAACTATGCAAACACAGAGACGAGGTTTTGTATCTTTTAAAATGAAAATTAACACTACAGATGGGGACTGAATGTCACTGGAGATTAGCAATGGGATGCTAATAGAGCTGGGCAGGAAACAATTGCAACATCCCCTGAATATTTGGGTAAAATTAGGACAAAGTGGAAATCTCAAAATATCTAGGATATGGGGGGAAAAGCTTCCTTTTGGATCAATTGAAATGTATGATGTCTATAAGTTGATTTCAATCCTTTATCTTCCTTTTTAAGGTTAATTAACATACATTTCAAAGTGAAAATTCAGTTTGAATTTGAAAACTAGAATTTTCCATTTTGAAATTGTCAAAATGAAAAGGTTACACAACTTCAAAGTTCCCCCCCTCCTCTTTATGTGTTTATTTGGGTGAGATTAGTTACATCTGAAGCTGAGCCATTTTGGTTTTAACCTGTTAGCATTTTTCAATGGAAACATTTTTTCAAACGTGTCCTGACTACAGTTTTAGATACAAAGCCTTCTTTGTGTGTCAAGGAAGAAGATTTCAGTACTGTTAGAGTTGATTGAAAAATGCCTCCTCTCCAGAGTTTTAGTGTTTGGGTAGAAATTTGAATACCAAAACATTTCTGCTGAAAATCAAAATATTTCAGTTTGGAACTGCCACACCAGTGCCTCTTAGAAGTTGTAGTTTGGATAGTTGATGTTCCCTTTCTCTACTATAGCTTGGGCTCTCTGGCTGGTGCAATATAGGAGAATTAAATCCAGCCCATAGAACTGGGGGACATGAGACAACCGATTACAGCTCCCATGAGGCACTGTGGCAGTATTTCCAAATCAATATTTTGGTTTTCAGGCATTTTGGTTTTAATGAAAAAAACCATTTGCATGCAGGAGGGCACTCAGGGCTGATGAAGGAAGAGGTGATGGGTGGGAGCTTCAGCTGGGTGGCTCTTACCTTGGGCAGATCCCAGTTGGCAGCACAGCTTTGGTAGCTCTGTGGTGGTGGACAAAGACCCGGATTCAACTTTTAAGTCATTTTAAATTGAGTAAAAAAGCCTATGAGGAGGGGAAGAGCAAAGTGAAGGGGGATAGCTACAAGAGTTCCATTTTAGGCAGGGCTGGGTCCAGGTTTTACCAACCAGCTCGTTATATTCAATCCCAGCTTTTGGCTTGAGCCCCAGCATTTTGTTTGTAAAGGCTTGAAACATTAGCCTTCATTCAGACACTGGGAGGCATTGTGAGGAGCAGGTGGGAGACCATGCTGAGGCTGGGATTACCTCTAATTGACTCAGCTGTTCCTCAGAAGTTACTAAAGAGGATAAGAAGAAGCTATCTCTTCCCCTGGACAAAGCAGGCCTGCTCTTTTTCTCTGGAGCTTGCTGGAAGGGGGAAGCAGGCCCTAGAATCCACCTCTCCATCAAAGAGGACAGCTACCATCCAGGTAAGATTGGGTGTGTGGCTATGTGAGAGGAATGATTGTGTGGCTATGTGAGAGGAATGATTTTAGGGGTATGTGGCTATGTGAGAGGAATGATTGTGATGCGGTCTCAGTAATGATAACTTGAGGATGCTGCCTATGAACGGAGCTGTAATATCACGGGCTGATGAGCACCTTAGCCGGTGAGTTTATTTAACCCAGGACATGGTTATTAGTTCCAAAACAGACTTTGTGCACAGGTTTTCTAATAGAACAAGTTCTGGTTAGCTAGAAAATCTGAACTAATTAATGGTGCTAACATGGTTTATTTACCTCCCAGGACCCAAGTTCTATGTTGTACCTGTGCCAATTGAGGATATATAATCAACAGCTGAAAGAGAGCAGATGAAATGTGTGGGTGATAATACATGAAAACCTGACTTGGGTCTTGCCAGATAGAAAGTAGCAGTTGATTTTCAGCTCTTCTGTTGCAAAGTTTATTAATCTGTGACATGCAAGTCTGCACATGTGTTCCCTATGGGCCATTCACATCTCTGGGCACAGCCTGAGGAAACCGGCTATGTGTAGGTGTACTCTCTGGAGACTGCAAGGAGGAGGAAGTGTCTTTCTGAGGCTACAGTGTAGTAGTGCAGCCTGTCTGTACTGTAGCTTCAGAATGGAAATAAATCCCCATGTGTGCCGTGATTCCCTCTGCCAAGGGGACTGGCCATCTACATGCTGGGAAGAAGGGGTGTGTAATGCTCCTCTTTCCTCTTCTCCCTAGACTCTTCCATAGGAGCCCATGCTCAGAAGATGAGCACAGCCTGTTTCATCTGCCTGCGTGCCCTGCAGTGGAACTACTGAGGGTCAGGCATGGCTGTTAGACCCTTCTTGGGGCCATGGAGAGGAAATGTGATTTTTTCCCCCCATAACGATTAGGGATTTTATTTTAAACTGCTCATTTAAAAATATTAGTTTTCTGATTCCCTTTCAAACTTGAATTTGTTTGGAGAAAATATCTAGATCATCATACACAAGCCCAAACAAGTACAGATGGGCTGAATAAGCTGACAAAAATGCATGTGACAGCCAACTTGGACCATACGTTAATTGTGGAGACGGGGGGTATTTCACTGTGTGACACACGTGATTCAGTGCCATGGGATGTATAGGATGATTGATTAAAAACCAGGTCTTTCCCACATCTGTTTTTGATTATTTCAGGAAGCAAAATATGCAATCCAAATCTCTGTGGATAATTAGTAGGATATGTTGCTTACCATAAGGGAGCATTTCCTATTACAATTCCACAAAGGAGTGGGCAGGAAGACTAAACATTTTAGCATTGCCACTCACAGGCATGTCATGGGTTTAATAATTCTGTACAGCAAGCACAGCTGTTCAGTGCTGTGTACATTAGCAATAAGGTGAAAATAATCACAGAGCTTCAGTTTAGTCTATGTAATGCTACTCAGATTTAACCCTACTCCCAAGGAAGTCAATAGCAGCGGGGCCAAGTGCCATACATTGAAACACAAGATCCTTTCCTGATGCCTGCCTTAACATGACTGGAACTAGCAAAGCTCATTTAAACTATGTTGCTGCTCTTTCTCTGAGACATTGGCAATACAAATTGAAAGACCAAGGAGCTCAAGTTTTCAAACATGCTTCCATTTTGAGGAGAAATAGCAATAGGCTGCCAAAAATTCACCCCACAATCTGGGGAAGGTTCTATCATCATTTTAAAAGACAGAGTGAGATTCCAAAGGGCAAGAAATACAGTTTACTTAATGAGGTGACCAAGGCCCAGGCTTTTAAAGGATTCTAGTGAGTCAAGCCTGAGGAAATGTCAGCTGAGTATAAGACTGATGGTAGGGAAGGAAGCCTCCCTACTTTAAGTTATAGTCTGGGCAGATCCAGTGTCTTCTCTGAGGAATCAGGCTGCTAAAGCTCCAACCTTTGGGGAGATGTCAAATAATTATTGACTTACATAACAGCTGTGATGTGCATGGCACCTTCCAGACCTCTAAGATGCCAAGGCCTCTATGGTGAAGTCTAAATTAGGGAGATAAAGCAAAGATGGTAGGAAAGAGGTAGAGAGCGAGAACAGTAAACACTAGGAAAGTAACAGGACAGTGGAGGTGTAAGCCACAGGAGAGATTTACCAGGTGCTCCTGCTTCCCTTCACTCAAAGATACAATGTAAAACACACTGATACATGGTTGCCTCAACCTCCAGTCATACAACAGTCCTGATGACCTAATAAAATAGGGAGGGAGTTGGAACTTCTGGGATCTATTCCCAGTTCCCTTGAAAACTCGCTGTGTAACTTTGGGAAAGATGCAATGCCTATCTGCGTCCTAGTTATCCACCTGTAAAATGGATATAACAATACTGATCCACCTTCTGAGAGAATTTCAGTCCTTGGAAGGAATTTATATTCAATGATCATCATTGAAAGGTCACAACTCTAATTAAATGGGAAAACAAATATGTCAAACACAACTTTGTGCTCACTGTTGGCAAATGTTGTCTCTCTTTAAATGGCAACTACTGTATTGTTAAGTGCAAGGCATTGATATTATTCCCCTCCCTGTAGATGTGGAATAAATCTATGTGAGAGACACAAAATAGAAAGATGCAAACACACCTGAAGTACAGCTCCCCTTATTGATAATAAGCACCTGGTCCAGACAATTATGCTGGATTCCTGGATGTTCTAAATGTTCACTTGGCCACAGCAATACTGAGGGAGACCAGGAGATAGTCATGCAAACAGAAAGTTCATTTTCTGACGGTGTTACCCATGATGTCCCGGGTGCGATTCTATCCTCACTGAAGCCAGTGGCAAAAGCCCCTTTGACTTCTGACAGAATAGTATCAGGCCCTGATTCTCACTCTGCTCTTGGCTTGTCTGCCTTTGTCTGAACAAATCCTTTGTCCCCTTCAGAATTGCTGAAGAGAAATGCACATGTCCTCCCCAGCTGAACTGTAACCTTGCTGGATTTCAGTCCCATTCCTCTGAGCATTACATTGACTAGTTCATAATTCTTTCCACACTTCCTAACTGCTGGAGGGCATTCATGCTATATTCCAGCTATCGCCTCATCTGATATGATACTTTCCAGATATGTAGTAAATCTCCATTTTCAGCTCACAGTGTAGAATTTAGTACAGATGATAATGTAGATGAACCATGGAAGAAGTGGTTGCTTTCGTTCATGGAGGCATCTATTCCTCTATGAAACATGAGAGGTCTGGTTCTTGTCCTATCTGCATTTCCCCTTCTACACTGCCTGGGCACCAGCAGCAGGAGCACTTAGAGCCCAGAGAAGACTGTATCCCTGCCCTCAGTTCCTGTACCAGTGCCTCAGTGGCCTACAGCAGCTCGGAGCAACAATTGCTGTGGGCAGAGCAGGATCAGTGCAGACAGAATCCTTGGGGAATTTACCAGCCAGATTCTAACATTTCAACTGGGCATGTGTGAAGTGAGATTTTTTCCCCAAAGGCTTGTAAATTGGCCAAATTTGGGTTTAAATTCACAGGTATAGGAAAAGGCATGTTCCATACACTATGGCAACCCCCTGCCAAAGATCAAGTCCCTGCTCAATGCATGGAGATGCTAGAGTTTCTCAATGAAACACTTGTATATATTTCTTAACATGATTGACCAGTGTTCTCTTCCCCACCCCACCCCATCTCGTTCTTGGAAATAGCTGAAATATATTTGATGAAACTTCCAAACATTTTAGCTTATGGTACATGCCCAGGATGGAAAATTTCAGCCCAAATGGTTAAAATCTGGCAAAGTCTTAAGCAACTGAAAGCAGGGCATTATCATAAGAAATGCTGGGGAACCTTAAGTATAGGCACCTTTGCCAGCTCCTCCTCTAATAAGTAAACATTGGCTGTCATGATGCCCAGGGTAGTCAATTTCCCTTTGTATGAAAGAAACAGCACAAACTATTTCCATAATAGTTAGGAAAAATTAAGGCTTCTAAAATATGTGAGATCTTTGAGTTTGCCAGTTGATTTTTAACCCATTATTATGTTGGCACATTAGCTTTTGTGTATAGCTTTATTGTGTGTTGTTGGAAATAGGAACAACAAACTGACTGATCTTTAAGGGTAAAATACACTACTCTGCTTTCAGATAAATTCCTAGTAATATTATGGTGGATGCTGTGAAAATTGTTCCTTATCAACGGGCCTTCAGAATATGCTCGTGCATTCCAAATATTCCTGGAATTACCTGGAAAGCAGAGTAAAATATTTCACCCCAAATGCCCCCAAGATCAATCAGGTCCTTTCTCCTCTTAAATGCACACAGTAAAACCATAAACAAAAGTAAATATCCACATTTTTCCCCATCATTATGGAGAAAAGCCCATGGATGGACTCAGAGGCCTCTAATCCTTGAATTTTCATGTTGAATCTACTGTAACCCTCTCTTGTCCATTGTTGGCAGTGTGTTATTTCCTGTAAGAAAGTTTGACGCCAGCTAGCAAAACAATCTTTTTAGTCCTTTTTGCCTTTTGATGTCACTTTTTAATAGTTTGCGTCTTGCAGTTTTGTAATTAGTTTACATTTGAGATGCCACTGAAACTTGGCTCACATACATGATTAGTGCTGTGAGAGCCCTGCTGGTTCTGCTCATGAGGATTATGCAAAATAAACCCAGGAGCAGACAGGATTCGCAGAGATTTTCCAACAAATCCACTCCTGCTGATTTGCTTGGCGGTACAAGGTCTTGAAGGGCCTAAAGGGTACCTGTTCCTCAGTAAGGTACAAGGAGATGGGACACACTGTCTTCTGATTGCCAGCTGCTGTGTCGCTCACAAGGGACAGGTTCTTCAGTGCTCCAGAGTCTTGTGTAGGATTGCTACAAGTTATGGGACATTGCTCAGAGCATGTAATTGCACAAGGAACACTGGGGTCCAACCTACCTCCATAGCAAATGTTAGAAAACCAGGCTAGGGTTTCCCGCTTCCCCTAAAGACCCTTATATATAGTATTGGGCAAGTTAGTGGCCCTATGGTGATCCTCCCAAATTATTCCTCGCTTAGTTTTTAAAATATTGTACAAATTACATACAGTGCCTCGTCTTGATAGAAAGTATTCTATGTAGCAATCAATGATTTTTAAAGAATGTCTCCATACTAAATAACTTTCCCCCAAACCCTTTTACTGTTAGCATGCATTTGCCTTTTAAGAGTTTTAATTTTTTTTAAGTATATTACAGAAGTGAGATTAATGATACAAGATGTTGCCTTGGAGTTTTTTCACACCTGTTCTTTGGGTTTCTGATATTTACATCCCATTCACTGTAAATGACAGCAGGGTGCAATTGTGGTGTTGGTAAGAAAGGGGTTAACCCCTCCCCATCTGACTGGAAGGACCAAAGTTGCTAGCCTTAGTGCAGAGATTTTGGATTTTGGGTAGGAGAACTGAACCAGCTGTGGGTAAATCATTAATTCCCCAAGAGGTATAGTTGCCAATATGAAGAGTTTTGCCTGGGAAAATTCTCCTAATGCAGCAGGAAACTGCTGGACAGATGTATGTGATTTCAGGTGGATTTTTAGGTTATTTTAATCTTGGAAGAGTGAGAGGAAAAGGCAAAGGAAGATTACCTGCAATTCACCAGCAAGTTCACAAAACACTAGCTCATTGAACAAACTGCCCCCCTGTCAGTGGGGCCTATGCCTCCCTGGGCCCCTTCATCCCACCAAGGCTCCATCTCTCCCCTAATGGCGTCTTCCTTCATTCTACCTATGTTGCCCCTGTCTTTCTTGCCCTCCAAACCTCCCCTGAAGTATTTTTAATACACCATCTCCCTAGCTCCCCATTTTTCCTGGCCCCCCACATCACTCTGCCTGCCCTATGTGTCCTCCCACCACTTTGTGTCTTCTGCCTGCCACATCTGTCCCTTTCTTTCTTCCATTACCCACAAAGGTCCTTCTATGTTCGCAGCCCTTCTTTTTCTATCCCCAATGCCTTCTGCCTGCTCTGCCATGCCCATCATTCCTGGGCCAGGGCCAGTCTCCTCTTTGCTCTAGCCCAGGAGCAGCGCAGCTGCATCTCCACTCCAGGCCTCTTGCTGAGTACAGCTGAGAGGACACAAGCAGGGGGCAAGGCTGAGAGCTGTTGCTGGGAAAGGAAGACTTCCTGCCCTGGTCAGAGCACAGCTGCGCTACAGCTGTCAAGAGAGCTTGGCGTAACACTGGCCAGAACAGCAGTTCCAATCTCTAAAGAGCAGTTACTCAGTTAATGTAAAAGGTCGTCGATCCACCGAACTCAGTGGACCTGTGGGAGTTTATACCACATGAGGATCTGCTCCAGGAGTCTGTCCTCCTCAAGTAGGACTATTGACAGTGGCCAGAGTACTGTGGATAGTGCAGGTATGGAAGGAAGGTTTCTCTAGGTTGGAAAAACATTGTAGGCTACAATTTGTAGCTTAGGAAAAACCGTGGCAGGTTTCCTTTCTTTCTCCCTGGAACGTGACTGCAGTGAGGCACCTTTGCACTGAAACTGGCATGCTTTATATCAGTACTCTGGATAAGAGGAGCTTTATTGTGTTGCAGGCAGAATGGTCTTTACATCTACTTTTCTGTTTAACAAAAATAAAAAAACCCAAACCACAAAGGTATACACCTAAGCATGCAGCATCCTTTCCTTCTCTGACAAGCCAGTCACAAATCCTTTAAGTGCAGGCCCACACCCACCACCAAAAAAATCGATTGGAGTAGGATACTTTTATCACAAACATATTTATCTCTTGGGTACTTTTGAAGGCACTTATCATGTTGTGATCTTAGCACCAAACAACAAAAAAACATTGTGGGTACCCAATTGTGTGTCTGTAATCTTATTTTGTGATAGTTTTTATCACTAATCAGGGATCTTTTAAAGTGTTATATAATTATTTATGCAAAATTAATACTTTGTTGGCAGCAGATAATTTAACACACTTCAATATATAGTTCTTAAGCACATGAGCAGTCCCGTTGACTTTAAAGCTAAATATGTTCTTAAATGCTTTTTTGAATAAGGTCTGTTTTTATATTGAACCAAGAAATCCTCTATTAATTGCCTGATAGAAATGCTGTAATGGATTTTTAATTACCCACTGACAACTATTAAAATGATGGGGACACTTTAATGGTACTTTTAAAAATTCTTACGAAAGTATATTACATTTTTTAAACATTCTGCTAAAACCTAGAACACTCGAAAAAGCTCTGGAAAGCTGCTGACCCTGCACAAAAAACTACTGTGTGTTTAACCCTTTCAGAAAAGAAGCCTGATTTACATTTAATGTCAGTATTTGATGACTCCCATACGCTTCATAATGTAAACTACTTAATCTGCTCATATCTCATGGGTGTTTATTTGGACTTTGACCCTGAAATTGGTTCATATCAGGAGTTCCATTATAGGATATACTGCAATTCTGTGGTGAAGATGGTTACACTAAGCTTCCATCTACAGATCCAAGTGATATAGGCTCATTTTAGGTCACCATAAATTACATGGTTGTGTTAATTTCCCCATAAAGTCCACACCTGTAGTGATGGAATTTAACTTTCAAAAATATGTTTTGTACTAAGACGTTTAGAGGTCCATCTCCTGCAGTAAGTTAGAGGAATATATTCTTATCTACGCAATAATGGGAATGTGGCTTTGCGCCCTAAATACCTCAATGATAATGCTTTGCGACTTCAGCATTAAACACCTGAGAATTTCCAGATCCCTATTCCTTGAAAGTCTGCACAAAGATTTTGAGGGTCGGGAGGAGGACTTGATGTGGTTTTAAACACTGTTCTGAAGTTCAAAACTGGAATATCAAATCGTAATGAAAAGTTACTTGTGGTGGCTGTTTGACAGCCTATACGTGAAATGAGTTGTTTGGTCACTAATGAAAAAGTGTCCATATCACAAAAACTCCACCGCTACCACACTTGGCACCCTCACAGTGAGGGCCATAACAGAGGCCAAGGATATTGACAGCTACATTCATGTATCACTGAAGCCTAAAGTGTGGAAATAAGTTTCATTTCATTCATACACCTCTATTATTTGAACTGTGGTGGGACTTCTGGCTTGTGAGCTGTCTCAAATAACCACATGCCTTGATTTGTTAACTTTGAGGAGGCGGAGTTTACCCAAGAATAACTACAAATATATTCCAGCATCTTTATCTGTCATCTAGTGGCATGGTGTTTTAAGAAAGGAATAACTGAGTCATAAATGTGGGTAATTAACTGCAGCAACATTACACTGAAAGTACATTTATATCAGGGCCCTGGAGGAGGGGGACAGAAAGGTAGAGAAGCAAGCTCCCTCTGCCTGTCATCCTTCTAATCAATCAGGGCCAAGGGGTGGAACCAACCATTTCACAGTATTGTTGTCTCCATGTGGCAGAAGGTCTCAAAGATACTTTTATCATTTAGGAGTGTGGGTGTTGAATAAGTTGCACCCAGTATGTTATGCCTAAGCTATTTGGAACACATTGAACACAAAGATTCTGCTTTCAGTTGTTTTACACTAGTGTAAATCTGAAGTAAAACCACTTGAGATACAGGAGTTATTCTGGATTTAAACTAGTGTAAATTAGAGAAGTCTTTTGTCCATTTATTACTTACTGTATGATAGTTTATTTATAGTGCATCTTTTTAAAATGTAATTATATTTTTTCCTAGTCATGTGTCACAAAAATGTGTATGTGTTGAAATGTATGTAAAATGAACATGTGGAGTTGTCATGAATTCAGTGTGTTTTTATAGTGGCATTCACATATGGTCAAACCTTGCTTGTCTTCTGATATGCCTAGGTAAAGATGCTAACAGTGTTTTTCTTTCTGTATCTTAAGCAGTGAACAAACTAAATTTGTAAGAGGTGAGGAACTAACTAGGGAAGGGATAAAATCACTGAAAATGAATTACACACCATGCAAGCAACTCAAAAATAAACGTCAGCCAATTCTGAGTAGTCTGAACGTTCAATCTTAAAGAACAGTAGACAGCAAATTGTTACATCAGTCTCTCAATAGTTCTTGTTCGTTTCTACAAGAACAAAACATAGGGTAGCACAATTAGTGACAGCAAATGTGGCCAAACCCCACAGGGCTAAAACTCTAGTCTTCAATTCTCACAGAGATTATACAGGTATTAAGTAATTTTTAGCAGCTCAACAATGACCCACTAATAGGTTTGGGCACTTCATCTGTTACAATACTTTCTCATTTCCATTGTCTCAAATGGATATTTTTGTAGCTACTGTACATGTTTAGAAATCAGGCAGCTTTGCTAGTAAAGTTAGCATAGCCATTAAAAGATGAGGGAAGAAGAATGGTGAGAAAGAGAGGAGAGAGCAGGAGAGGGGAAAAAGCAAAGACAAAAAAGTGAAAGAAGTAAAAAAAGAACCCGATACATTTTTTTGGATGAAGGATGAAAAAATGCAGTAAGAGCTTAGGCCAGAAGACAATGTAGGCCAAAACTACATAGCAGAAGATCCAATAATTTATGATTCTATTTCTTGTTGAACATGGCTCATGGAGGAGGACTGCCCCGGCACTTGGCTCTGTGGAGACACAGAAAAGGGCTCTATTTGGGTGCAGAATGGGGGCCTCGTTTATTATTATGATTAGTTACTTTTGCAGTACTGCCCAAATGCTGTACGTAGAATTAGAGATCTATTCTGTTGGGTGGTCTGCAAAAACATGAGCAGACACCATCACTTCCCCAAATAGGCTGAAATCTAAAAATACAAGATAAACAAAATACACACAAGCAAAATCTCAGCCCCGTTTGCCCTTCCTCAGTGACAAATTGCCCCAGTCATTGTAGTGTTATATTGCTCCTAATGTTCCCCCTACACCCGTCTCACAGAGGTTCAGGTACAGGGTCAGACACTGTATACACCCAATTAAAAAAGAATCACTAAACAGTCTATACCAGAAAAAAACAATCCTTTTGCCGGCAGAGCTATGATGGCAAAAAATCATGTCCCTAACCAACATAGCTATACTGGCAAAACTCTTAAGTATGGACCAAGCCTAAGGGCTTGGTTACACTGGCGCTTTATAGCACTAAAAAGCCGCCAGGAGCGCTATAACTCTCTAACCGTACACACTTGCAAGGCACATTTTGCGCAATAAGTCTCTGTTTAAAGCGCTACTGGTAAACCACCTTTCCGAGGGTAATAGGGGCTTTTGCGCTACCGCTGTAGTGCAACAGTGCGAATGTGAACACCCATTGCATGTTAATGAGCCTCCAGCCTCCTCCAGCCTGGCCCATAATTCCCCTTCGAGCCACTCTGGGCATCAGTTTCAAACTCTTCTGTCGTGTCCTCAGGTGACCACATGTCAGACCTGCCCTTTACATTCCCAGGGAAATTTGTAAATCCCCTTCCTGTTTGCCAAAGCCAGGCATGGAGTACTCCTCAGGTAACCATTTTGCTTGACCCATGACTCCACGTGCCATGCTTCCTTGCAATAAGCGATCTCCAGCGTGGTCCGATCATCAGTTGCTGGACCTCATCAGTTGTTGGGGGGAAGCGGCTGTCCAGTCTCAGCTGCAGTCTAGCCGCAGGAATTACGATACCTATGCCCTGATATCACGGGCCATGAGGGACAGAGGGCATGAGCGTGACACTCTGCAGTGCCGGGCAAAAGTAAAAGAGCTTAGGATTGCTTATCGCAAAGCCCACGACGCAAACAGCCGCTCTGGGGCAGCCCCTGTGTTTTGCAAGTTCTACAGGGCTCTGGATGCGATCCTGGGTGGTGATCCAACATGCACTCCAGTGACCACCCAGGACACTTCTTCCCAGCCCACCACTGAAGGGGGGCGGCAGAGGAGGCTGGAGACGAGCAGGACAGCGATTTGCAGCAGGACTGCGAGGAGGAGGCGTCGGCGGCTGCGAGCCAGGGCACAGAGGAGTCACTGGAGACATGCAGCCAGGAACTGTTCTCGAGCCCAGAGTGCAGTCAGAGCGAGCCACAGCGTCTGGCGGCTGCAGGTCCTGGGGCTGCAGCACCAGTTTGCGCAGGTACAGAAACTTTTCTATTGGGAGGGCAGACAGCTTTGGGGAGGGTGGAAAGGGATGCTTGCATGCTTGGCTACATGTGGAATAGTGCATTGATGTACTCTATCACCTCGCGGTAATCCTCATCAGTGATTTCTGCAAAGGTTTCAATAAGAGCTCTTGCAATGTGCCTGCAGAGGTTTCGCGGTAGCCCCAGCATGTTCGCTGTCCACACCACTCTTCTAAGAGTGGGGGGTGGGGGAGGCAGCATCGCCGCACAGATGCAAGCTGCGTATGGCCCTGGGCGGAAGCCACATCTCCTTAAAATCCCCGCCCTGTCTTGCTCCGTCACCCGCAACAGAGAGATATCTTCCAGGATGAAAACCTACACAGAATGTTGGGAGAATGCTTATTAGACTGCAGTTCCCAATAACGCCCACCGCTCCCCCAAAACAATAGTATTGAAAGGCAGGGAAACAGTGCTTGTCCCCACAACTCACCATGCCCGGGGATCCGTGGGTACCTCTGTGTGTGATATGGCTTATTTGGACAGGGAAACTGCACAGAGATTCAAGGAATTCGTGGGACTCCCCAATACTGTCTGTTGCAAACAATGGGATCTTGTGTTTTAACTGTGAAATTGTAACTTTCCCCAGCTTTGCCCTTGACAAGCTCACCAGCTTTATCTGTGGCTCAAAAACTAAGTAAGATTCGAAGCAGACCGAGGAAGAGCAAGGAGGAGCTTCTGAAGCAAGTTCTGGAACAGGCATCAATGGACAACCATGCTGACAGCGACCGGATGGAGGAGGAGATGAGGCGTCGGGACCAGCGGAGGGAGGAAAAAATGAAGCAGAGGAAGATATCTCGCGAACAGCGTGCTGATAACCGCGCTGACAATCTGCTTAGAATATTAGAGCTGCAAGTAGAGACTCTGCAGTGGATCGCTGCCGTTCAGGAGCAGCAGCCCCCTGCTTGCCACCCCCATTGTCAGTTGCCCCTTAACCCTTCCCCTTCTGGCCCTCTGGCCCCTTCAGGCCATTATCAACTGCTGCCTGGTTATTACCAGCCACAGTTGCCTCCCACCCTCCTCCCTTCACCGACCAACCCACAGATCCAGCACCCTTATCCATGGCACCCAACCCCTACTAACAACCATTATTGCCCTCCGCAAAGTAGGTTGTGGGAGTACAGCAATTCAGAGGGAATTGGAGGTTATGAGTCCAGGACATATGCCAATATCTGACGGACCCCTTTCCAGCCCCAATTTCACACCCCTCCCTCCCTCACATACTTTAATGTTTTTCAACTTTTATTTCAGATTATGAGAGAGCTGTTCAATAAATGAATTCTTTTTAATAAATGGGTTTCTGTTTTTGGTGCAGAAATGTGTGTAATAGGTACAGAAAAGCAAATGCCTTATCCTATTAACAGACTGCTCCCTCCCTCTGCAATTCCCATTAGAACTCGCTTTCACCCAGAAAATGCTCCCTCAAGGCTTCCCTGATCCTTGTACCCTCGCGCTGGGCCCCTCTAATAGCCCTGCTCTCTGGCTGTGCATACATGGCCTCCAGTTGTTGAACCTCCGAGGTCCATGCCATAGTAGGGCACAGTACAGTACACGGAAATAACCATGGATATACTTCCCTCTGCCAAGTCTTGCTTGCCATAAAGGCATCTCCAGCGGCCTTTAAGATGCCCAAAGGCACACTCCACAGTCATTCGACAGCGGCTCAGCCTGTAGTTGAACCTTTCCTGGCTGTTGTCCAGGCACCCCGTGTAGGGTTTCGTGAGCCAGGGCATTAGAGGGTAAGCGGGGTCACCAAGAATCACAATGGGCATTTCCACTTCCCCCAGGGGGATCCTGTGGTCTGGGGAAAAAAGTGCCTTCTTGCAGCTTCCTGAACAGGCCGGTGTTGCGGAAGATGCGTGCGTCATGCACCTTTCCCGACCAGCCTGCATTAATGTCAGTGAACCGCCCACGGTGATCCACAAGTGCCTGAAGAACCATGGAGAAGTACCCCTTTTGGTTAATGTACTGTTCTGCTAGGTGGTCGGGGGCCAGAATAGGTATATGGGTCCCATCGATCGCCCCTCCACAGTTAGGGAACCCCATCTGCTCAAAGCCAACCACGATGCCACGCATGTCACCAAGAGTCACGATTTTTCGTAGCAGGAGGCCATTAATGGCCTTGCACACTTCCATCAACACGACTCCAATGGTCGACTTCCCCACACCAAAGTGGTTGGCCACCGATCGGTAGCTGTCTGGGGTGGCCAGCTTCCAGAGTGCTATAGCCATCCGCTTCTCCACTGGGATGGCAGCTCTCAATCTGGTGTCCTGGCGCTGCAGGACGGGGGCGAGTTCAGCACACAGTCCCATGAAAGTGGCTTTTCTCTTGCGAAAGTTTTGCAGCCACTGCTCATCGTCCCACACTTGCAAGACGATGCGATCCCACCAGTCAGTGCTCGTTTCTCGTGCCCAGAAGCAGCGTTCCACAGTCGTGAGCATGTCCGTTAAAGCAATGAGCAGTTTAGTGTCCAATTTGTTCCTCGGCTCTATCTCGTCTTCCTCTCCAGACTCATCACTACTATCACGTTCCCTTTCAAGAATTAACTCCGCTGCGCAGAGAGTTGTGCTGGCAACACTCGCCAGCATGCTCCACAGCAGTTCACGATCCATTACGGCACAGGAAAACGGACGACTGAGCGCGCGTGCCTTACTGAAACCGTTGAGAGATGGCGCCCGAGGTGGCCGGAAACACAGGGATTGCTGGGATACGACACAAAGCATCACAGGGAGTTGGAACCGGATGCAGAATGGCCACAAGTGACGCCCCCCTTCCCACAAGGCACTGTGCCAAATTGGGAAGAGGTGCTCTGTGGGATACCTGCCCTATTGCGCTACTCTCAGTGCCGCCAGTAGCGCCGCAAATGTGGCCATGCTTTAGTGCTACAAGGTCTTAGTGTGCACACGCACTAGCGCAATACCTATTGCGCAATATGGGACGCGCTATAACCAAACGTGCTATAATCCTGTAGTGTAACCTAAGCCTAAGTATATGACAAGAGACCACAGCATTGCTTCTAATTATAGAGAAGTAACTGCTATCTGAGATACTGTGTTTTAGTAACTAACTTTCCAATGACCACTCTATTTTGCGCTAAATGGTTACTATTTCTCTATTTGACAAAGTGTGCTGGTAGCACTTTGAGCAGTCGCATTAGTTTGGAAGTTGGGCCTACCAACCCAGTTTACTGAAATCAAGACGTAGAGAGCAGAGGAACAGTGTAAATGATATCTATGGTGACAGATCTATCTATCTATCTATCCATCCATCCTGTGGAGTGGATTGAAATAATATTTGCATTCTGTACTTAGGTAAATGAATGTGTATGAAATGCATTTAGAAGTGGAGCATCTGTCTGACTGCTTCATTTAGCAGAGCCAACTCCAAGGGATGTATTCTCTTGTCAAGTCATTTGTCCCCATTAAGACAAATAGGAGCTGCACCTGTGTGTATGAACATATACAGGTCCAATACTTAATTTTTAAAGTAGTGAAAAATGCAAGTTAAACCTTGTAATTCTGATTAAGACCAGGGATGGTTTTCTCCCCTCATTAATCTATTTTAATAAATACAACCAGTAAAGGGGTTTCCTGTTTTTCCACTCCTAGTGGTTTTTATATGCTAATAAAGTTAGTTTTATCTATATGGCACAGTTGACCCTTCCTTCTAAGTAATTTCAATCTGCACAGCCTGCTTCTGCATGCTAATTGAACTATCAACAATAAACAAAGGAAGGCAGACACTTTAAGCTACTACTTTAAACTACAGAAATTTAGTTGGAGGCAACCTGCTGTTTCTTCCAAGTATGCATGAGAAGTAATTAGGAAAAGTCCTGCATAACCCTGCAGTCTGCTGAATCAAGAATAATCTGTATGTCGTGAACTGACAAAAGACGCACAAACCCCCTGCAAATCTTCTCAGGACAAAACTGTGTGGGATTGTGCTTTCAACAATGTGTGGCCCAATTAATGGAAAAGCACTTAACTGAAAAGTTATATTGTCCTGTTGCCTTTTGGCCTATAAACTGGTGTCTTGCCTTAAGCATGAGAACCCTTGCTGAATGCTTGTTTTACCAAGACGAGCACAATGAAGTGGATATGAACCGGCCTAATAACTTTACCAATCCTGGGCCAAGAATTAATGCTAGGAATTTTTACTGAATGAAGACATAGCTCTTTGTCATATCTTTGGCTGTGGTTGTGAAAAGGTTACTAGATTCCCACATGATGGCACAAAGGGGCCAGTAACGCTTCTTGGGGGAATGTATTTCCCACCTGCACAACAGCTTCCTTTTGTGAGGTAAAAATAGCAGGTCCTACTCACCGTTCCACACCCGAGTAGTGTGGAGTTAGATTGGGGCTCACAAGCTGTCAGAGACCAAACAATACAGATACCCAATACGATGATCAAGGGGCTCACGCCCTCCTCAGCTCAGGAGCTTCAGAGGCATGTGGCAGCTTTATTTGTGACATACAGCAGTATTTATAGACAGGAGTAAACAAAGTACTTAACTGGTCATGATGTACACGCGTGATCAATCAAGTTTTTCCTGGTTGTATCCATTTAAAACCAGTGTTACAACTGTTCGAGAAATACTAATAAGAGGGACAATAGATACATGGCTGCCAGGGTTGGAAAATGGTCAGAGCCTGCCGTTCAGGTCAGAGCCAGGGCCAAAAGTTCAAACTCAACACTTTTCTAGCAAGAAAGTGTAGATAAAATAAAAATCTAGACCAAATCTAAGAGGACTCCTTTATTCCCCAGTGTTATTGCTGCTCCTACACTATACAATGATGTCACCCTTCTTCACTATCTTAAATTTTCTGAGTGCTAAACTACAGAATGAAGACAAATGCAACATAAGAAAATATGGACCACCCTGTAAAAGACCAACACAGAAACCAAATGCGGGATCTGGTTTAGACAAGGGACAGAAAAATATATAAGGACAAAAGCACCTTGGACGGGAGATTGAGAGGAGAAGCTTGAAGATGATCTTTGAAAGTGAAAAGTGATGGATTTTAGGGGAGAGTGCATGCAGGGTGTATGTGAAGGAAGATGCCCATCCCAACAAGGCTAGAAGAGCAGGTAATCTAATGCACTGTATTATGCCCAGGGTTCAACTGTTACATTTCTGAGATGGCTTAGTGACTGCTCCCTCGGTAGATTGCTTGACCCAATTGTCTCTGCTTCCTAAGGGTTTGTGTCACTCGGTAACTTTGGGCAATTGTACTTGAATGTTCATTCTTGACATTGCTGCTTTGGCTATATTGTGTGCAGAGGCAGCACTGCTGGGGAACTGAGACAGGAGCACAAGGGGAGCCAGACTCCCTCTTTGTACCATGCTGGGCTGCCTGTGACATTTCCCTAAGGAGAAAAAAATAGCGTCTTTAGAAATCTGTTTAATCTTCTCTGGGCCCACGGACAATGAAATCATAACTGTGGAGATACTGCCTGATGTCACTGCAGGGCAGAGCTGAAGTTGTCTGGGTGCCCTAATTCTGCATTCCCACACTTGACCGTGTTGGGGGTTTCTTTAAGTTGACCTGTAACTCTGCAATTCTTTGTGCTCCTTTTTGTAATTTATTTTACCTTTAAGTTTTGGACTCTCAACTTTAACTTCATCTTAACAAAGCTTTTTGTCTGGGAATTGTAATAGGCTTGAATAAACCTGAAATGTAAAGGCCCAAGTCTCTATGTATTCAGGACAGCACTTCAGTGGGACTCTTTAGGCTCTGATTCAGGAGTATCTCTATTCAGGAAAACACCTAGCAGCTGACTTCAGCGAGATTATTCATATTCTTTGCCCAGAAGTATCTGAAAGATTTGGACCCTTACATAGTGATGGCCTATGAAACAGACGCTTTAATAAACACTACTGAGAACAGAACCCATTTATTCTGAATTTGAAAGTGAATTTTATGACACTTCCTTTGCTGAGGAAACAGTTTGCTCATTTAATCCAACTAGATTCAAAATACAAAGAAACCAGTTTAGTAAAATTTTTAAAAACGTTTATGAAAAGTTAACTGGACATTGGGTGCAGCAGGAATCTGGGTTTTATAAGGTATAAGCACTTTTGCCAGCATTACACTGCTAGCTCTTGATTTTACCTTTTCAGTAAAGTACAAAATGGCTAATTCATGTTAAAGAGAGTTATTTATGCCATTCCAAGGGCAGACCTTGGTAACTTCATTGTAGACAGCAGCATTCTTTGTTCCATCCACCCAAAAAAGCAACTGTAACAAGATTGGATGTTTTCCTGAATGCTCCTATTTTTAGTAACTCAAGGCTATATCCTCTGAAATGCCTGCTACAGTCAGTTTCTGTCTCTTAAGTAGATCAGTTAGATCAAAATGTCTTCAGCATAGTTAGTCTTGGTCAAACAATATGTTGATTCAAATGGTAAGGATTACTCAGGGTTGGAAGTATTTTGCATACCACTGTTATAATGATAAGCACCATTGCAACAGTATTTTTTTAAAATGTCCAGGATGTGTTAGTACAGTAAACCCTCGATTTAACGGACCTCGATTTAACGGACCTCGGATGCAACGGACAAAATTTCTGAGCAAGTCTGATGCATTCCTGATCCATTTCTGGCGGGCTGGCTGCCGGCTGCCGCCCGGGTCCAGGCAGCGGGTGGGCTGGCTGCCAGCTCCCGGCTGCCGCCTGGGTCCAGGCAGCGGGTGGGCTGGCTGCCAGCTCCCGGCTGCCGCCTGGGTCCAGGCAGCGGGCGGGCTGGCTGCCGGCTCCCGGCTGCCGCCCTGGTCCCACCAGCTGGGACCCGGGCGGGCTGGCTGGCGGTTCCCGGCTGCCGCCCGGGTCCCAGCAGCGGGCGGGCTGTGGAGCTGTCGCCCCGACCCTGTGGCGAGCGGGCTGCTGCTCCGACAGCTCTTTTTTTTTTTTATTATTAAATAACGGACTTTTTGATTTAACGGACACCCCCTCGCCCGAATTAGTCCGTTAAATGGAGGTTTTACTGTAATTATAAACAAGATTTTTAGAAACAGGTTTTATTTTGTGGATTTAAACTGGCTGGTATGGAGTCTAAGTATTTTACTACTTTGCAAACATGTGAAACAGAGAAGTGTGGAAAGATACAATTGTTGATTTGCATTTTGAACATCAAGGTCCCAATTCTGCAAACTCTTATTCATCCTTACTCATGCCCGTAGTTCCCATTTGACTTCACTGAGGATACTTTCAAGAATAACATTACTCTTAAACCTACCCTCAGATTTGGTTAAATTAAGGAGTCTCCCATGAAGATGATTTTATCAATGTGATGTGCCAGGCCATTTGTTACAGATCTGAACAGCAGCAGTATCAATGTCCCCGAAATGTAGGCTTTGTTTTATTTTACACTGGTTACCTTTTTGAATGTGTCTGATTTTAGAAACCAAGTTTCTTTTTAAATGAAACAGAGAGGACCAGTCAGTAATTCCAAAAATATTCAAATAAAAATCAGGGACGGAAGGGAGGGAAGTCAGCAGTAAGCAGAAATTACACCTAAATATTGCAGCTAATTAGTCTTGTCCAAGAGTGAGCCAGTGCTCTGGCTGCTGGGTTCAGTGTAACATTAAATACAACCAGCTGTGACCAATTACTGGGCCTCCCAATGGTAATTTAAAAAAAGTAGTAATCCCAGTAATTTGGTAAAATATATTTAGCATGGCATGAACATGTTGCACTGACTGCAATAACCCTTTAAGGTATTCTCTTACATTATAATGGCATATACCTATTAGTTTCTGCATGCTCTCTTCTTTGTTATGTTGGATCACATATTTTAATAATTTTAATCTGTGTTAAAGCTCTGTACAAAATAGGAATTGTGTGTCATAGCAATTGTAAACATTTTTATTGAGCCTGCAAAATATCTTTCCTGAATGAATACTCAGGAATAAATGCCAGTATAAATGTCTAGTCTCATAAAAAGTAGCAGGATTAGTTAACAATTAGGTAACATCTTGATTTCACTTCTTCAATTGCCCTCCCACCCTTAATACTAAGAGCTGCATTCAAAGTAAAATGGCTTATGTGCACAAGCAATAGGCCTGTGAAAGTTTAATGGACTCAGTTTTCTCTTCTTTCACAAATATTTGTTGTTGTTATGAATATCATGTGTGAAATCCTGGATCTTCTGAAGTCAGGGGCCAAACACTCATTGACTTCGGTGGGGCCAGGTTTTCACATTGTGAGCGGGGTGGGTCTCAGCCAGAACTCTGGTCTTTCTCCCATTAAACTTAATGGGATTTCATCACAATGTGGGGCTTCTGCTGGTACCTTCCATCTTTCCTGCAAATGTGTTTTTTTTTTTAAAAAAAAAAATCTCAAGGGGTAAATTTACCTAGGTGGTTAATCTGAGTATTTTCCATATTCCTGTGTCCCACCACCCTGGCTAGAGCATCGCTCACTTATGGGCGGTTGTTGCTCTGTGTGTCTCACCAGCAGATCAGTTACTGCAGTTGTCACCATCTCAGCACCCACATAGTGGTCGTATGCTTCATTACTAACTCCTGTTATCAGCGGAGCCATGTTTATAACATTGGTCTCTCCTCTCTGTGCCCAGGTTAGACCATGGTGCATCCCCTGGTCTCCACTCCACCTCCCGCTGCCTGCACCTCTGTCCATTACTGTGGGTCCTGGGAGGTGAGGTGTGCATGGGGCTCTCATATGGAGGACTAGGCCCAAACTGGTTAAGTACCACTTTTCTCTCTCTCAAGCTACGTTAATACAATACTAGGGCTGCTGTAGAAAGGATAGGTCAGATCCTCAGCTGGTGAAAATCCGCTTTGATGGATCTGATTTACATAAGCTGAGGATCTGGCCCCATTATTACAACTTTCCTGACCCCCTTGAGTTTAAAATATCAAAGGTAATGTGACATTTATGTATTATTGGCATTTAACAAAGCAGGGGTTCTTTACCTGGGGATCTCCATGAGGTGTCGGGGTCACGATCCTCTTGTCCATCCGTCCCCTATTGCTAAATGGGAGGCGGTCCCAGTTAGACGGCAGGGGAGTGGCTCCCAGTGGGGTATATCTCCACAGCCAGTGGCAGTGCACTCCGAGCCTGGGTTGACAGACTCAGGCTCTCAGGGCTCATGTTCCCATACTAAAAATAGCTGTGCAGACAGACAGTACTTTTAAATTGCAGCTCAGGCTGGAGAGGCTTCAGGGCCTGAGCTCCAGTCCAAGCCACAATGTCTACATAGTCGCCCCCAGGTTCCCTGCACTGGACCATGTATCCATTATGGAAAAGTTTGAGAACCGTTATTTCCTTATTTTCCTGTAGTGAAGGAAAGCAAATAATGCAGAAAGTGGGAATTATCCCCTTTGCTAGCTTTCACTTCTTACAATGAACCTGTTTGGTTGAGGCTGGTTGTGGAGTTACACACACAGTACCTCCATTATTGGCCTCAATTTCTAATTGCTTATTACTTCTAACCCACTTACTTTGGGGCTGAAATTCCCCATTTATTCTCAGTTGGCAGATGAAGGTGTCCCTGATTTACTTTGGAAGATTTCATTGGATTGCAGGCTTTTAAGTTACATTTCAAGTCTATCTTTTAAACCACTTAAGTAATTTCTAACGCACCTTTTCTACTATAAATACAAACAAGGTGGTTGGTTTTTTAATTAATTCAACCTCCCAGATGAATTTAATGTCAACTGGGCCTGTTGGAATCAATTACAGCCACACATATTCTCAATTAAGGTTACGTCTACTCTTGGATCTGGGGTGTGATTCCCAGCTTGCGTAGACTTTCTTGTGCTAGCTCTCATCGAGCTAGTGCACTGGAACTAGTAGTGTTGCTCCTAGCTCCAAGTGTGGACGTAGCCTAAGTTTGGTTTTGGTACACACACTGAGTATTCACATATATGATTTCTAAAAATTCACACCTGCATGTCTTTTCAGGGGGGGTACATTTTTGGATGTTTTTACTGTAAGTGTATATGGCAAATACTGTGTAAACGTACAGTCTTCTGTCTCCAAAAGACAAGTGGGAATCAGGCAGCATAGGGGGTGGAACAAATCAAAATTTGTCCTGGATTAATCTGGGTAAAATTTCTGGCACCCATTTAGGGTTACTGCAGCACAGCTTGTTATCTCTATATTAACAAATATCATCAATTGATTGGACAACAGGGTAGGCACTATTAAAATTGCTTAATTGTTCGCTGGGCTTATCTATATGAATAATTAGACTGCAGCAAGCTGGGGTGTAAATCTACACCACAGTAGCCTGCTGCAATCTATCTGTTCATGTGCCCCCTGCTGATATGAGTTAACAGTTCATATTCGAGCACTTGAGCTTGGGCAGATTTACACCCCAGTTTGCTGTGGTCCAGTTGTCCATGCAGACAAGCCCTAAAACTCACTAAGGGAACTTGCAGGCACTAGTTTAAATAGCTTCTCTAGTCTAGAAGATACAAATTAAGGGCCTGAATGAATACCCGGTGGAAAAACACCCATTAACCTGAGTGGGTTTTGGAGCAGGGATTAAAAGAGCTAGAATAAACACCAACAATTTTTGTTGTATCTTATTTGATCTCTAGGAAGCCTTTGATAATTTATTGCATGTTTTGGCAAGAATATATATGATCAATGCTATGACAGTTTGTTTTAAAAAATGATTAACTTGGCTGTAACCGGAAAGCTCCAAAATAAATTGAAAGAGCCACTGGAAGTACACGATTTGAAATAACAAAAAATGTATCATGGATTTTTTCGCTCCATAACATCCCAACAAACTATTGATTCTTTAGTAGGAGCTAGAAATACACAATATTTGTAAAATAGCCTATTTCTCTGAGAATGTGCAAACACGATGTTTCTCTTAATCTGCAAATGAAGTCTATCTTGGTGAGTGCAGAAGTCTTTTCATGGGGATTCTGAACAGAACATACCTGCAAAGATATGTCATAGGGTCTCAGATTTGGCCAGCAGTAGGCTCTTGTTAAGATCATGATAATTTGGGCATTCTTAATACAACCAGTAATTCTAGGATAATAGTTTAGCCTCTCAATTACTCTGTTTATGTGGGTGGAGTATTCAATATTTCATCTTTCCATTTGAAGTTGTTTTTCTGTTCCTCCCAGCTCCCTGTCAGTTTATCTGGGGCAGGAGCAGACAGTAAATTCAGGGAAAGGGAGTGGGAGTAAAGAATTTACTACTCTCAGAAATCTCTTTCCAATGCAGGTACTTATAGATAGCGATCGAGTGACTCACTTGGTGTATGAGTGAAAATCCACTGACATCAATGGAGCTGCATGCATTTGCAACAGAATTTGATGTTCTAAGTGTGCTGGCCCTACTGACGTTAAATCTCCCATTGACTTCAACAGGACCAGAGTTTCACTCTCTGTCTCTGGATAGGTTTGAGGTGGGGGTGGGTGGAATGGAGGAGAGGAAACTTTTAATTTTGCCTGCCTTCTGCATCAAGGCTTCTTGACTAGGGGATGAAGAACTGAGGTGAAGGGATATTTTAAGTTTGCACAAATGTCATGCATTTATCTACCCCTTTTTATTTTATTTATTTTTAAACACCATCTTCCCCTCAGAAAGGGATTATGCATTCCCTCTCTGGGATTATGTATAAGAGTCTGTGAAAGCAACATTGGCTGCTTGATCTGCAGCAGTCCCATTCTATGAAGGTTGTAGTAGCTGCTTTAGAGCTGCTGTGATCTCATTGGTCCTTAATCTGTGGCTCACTGACCTGACAGGCCATACCAACTACCATCTATGCAGTCTAATAGGGACTCTTAATCTGCAGACAATTGACATAACGGGCAGGTTCCTAGAGAGCTGTAGCATTCTATTGTGCCAACTGTATTATTAAAAAAAAATATGCTGTCTCCCCGGCCTACTGTACTGTGTATTTAAAGAAAGTTTGAATACTCAACCTCTTCTGAAAAAGGAGTTAATACACATGTCCAGCTTCCCCCCTTTTAAATATCTTAATAGCAAAGATGGTTTAGGATTTCAGGTTTCTTTTGTTCTTTTCATCAAAGGTATGATTCTATATTCTGGACTAATCCTCTGCAAAACTATTTTTTCAAGTTTTGGGAACTGCGCAAATGTCTGAAACCATAAAAATTACATTCTCTCTGGTCTCCTATTACTATAATCTATCAAACTGGTTTTAACTCTGCAGTGTAGACATTTCAGTATCCTTTACAGGCAATAAGCAGCAAATGCTGGCATAAAAGAATAAATCAATCTAAATTTGAGACTCACTTGTTGTCGGGCTTATATGCCAAGTTCTTACTGAAGTTGCATTTGAATGTCACAGGACAGAAGAACAGGATAAATAATGGTAAAATCTGACATCTTTTAAAGCAGCATGACCAAGCATTCCTATCATATGACTTAAGTGACACTGATTACCTTAAATATGTAAAAATTTAAAAATCACACACATTCCTCCCCAGGCTTTATCCTAAAAGACACACTGAGATAATATTCGGACAGCTCGAGGGCAACAGTGATCAATCAACCTTTCTTGTCAGTCACACTTAATGATGATGAGACATAACATGCTACAGAAGGAGTTTGTTGTTGCACTCTTTGAAGATCTACAGCTTTCACTGTTTATCCAGAAAAGAAGTGGCCTATTGCTTTTTTGATGTGACCATTCTATGGAATTTCAGCGATTTACATAGAGATAGAAGATAAAATGGACTCCTCGTATTTCTGAGATAATGTAATTAAACCACCACCACAGGGAGACCTGGCAGAAAACAACAGAACGGTGGAAGCAAGTGTCTCATATTTTATTAAGCTTTCCCCCTAACATTTCTTACGTCAATTCCATATCAGGATGCTGGAACACTTCCCCCTCACAACAGGATGCAGATGCACTGGCAAGGAAACCCTACTAAGCAAACGTTTTATTCAGAAATTCACTTGAAAGCATTTACTTATAAAAGCATGGAACCAAGCATTTGGGCTGTTATCTACCTTTATATGCTAAGGTCATAAAAACCTTTGAAGTATTCAGGAGAGATATGGCATGTAAACATGCACAAAATATTTAACTCCAAATCCATCCTTTTAGACACCTCTGTTAACATATCAGAAGACAGTTTCTCTCAATTTGTTGTGGTTGATGCTTTTGTTGCTTCGTGTTCATATGTAAAGGGATTTAGATAATTGGATTTGCTTTGGGTTTTTTTTGCTGGGGGCATGGGAGTAGCAAGGGTGGAAGGATGGAATCAAATGGGCAATGGAGAAATGTTATGTCACTTAGCTTTTATTGGATGTTCTCAAATTGATCCTGGGAACACTTGATAGGGGTTTATAGAAACCTGGATGAGCACATGAGATTATAAAAGAGGAGAAGAAAACACCAAGTTATGTAGGTAGCTTGAGATTTGAGTCAGTCCTCATGAATATCTTCAAACTGCAACAGTGTAAATTTCAGCTCATCTAAGAACAGTTTATTCTCAGCTACTTCTCTCAGAAACCAATGTCCTCTGCATTCAGCATATGGACTGAAGGTCACCAGTACTGTGTAGACATGAGGCTGTTACTTGGCTCTAAAGGTACATTTGAGTGTGAAGGCAGGAGGACACTATTTTATTATGTAAGAACAACAAAAGGTCACACACTTTTGTCTTTTTGTCCTGAGACTGTAAGTATGTCTTCAAGTGACTCACACAAGGCCATATCTTGAATCTTTACTGCCACCTTCTGACAACCACTTTGTCTGTCATGTCATTCTAACTGTAGTTTGTACTCTAGCTGTATTCGTTACCTCCCACAGGAGGAATGAAAAACAGAGAGGGAAAATATGGTATTAGTAAGGGATCTGCACTGGTTGTATGCTTCATAAAGTCCTAACTAGCTTGGCATTTACCTACTTGGAAGATCATCTCTCTCCTGTTGATGCTGGAGCTGGATTTCCTTCACTGTACAGGGGGTGAGGGTGGGAGGGGTCCAGCAGGGACCTCTCAGGGCCCTGGAACTCGCTTCCCATCTTTAGTTTAAAAGAGCTGAATATGATGATCCTGGGCATGTTTGCAAAAACCCTGTGTTTGGAAGGGTGAGGAGGAGTATGGAATGATTTGGGGACTGGGGAGCGCTTCTATTTTGTCTTCTGGCTGTGGTAAATTACCTCCACTTGATTACTGAAGGCTGTTGGCCGAAAGAGTTTATTTGTAAACTGTCTTAGTATTAATGCTTCTGGGTAGCTACTATTGTCAGGAGGCTCAAAGGTCCAAATCTCAAAGCTATTCCCAGTGGGAGGTAGTTGCCTAAATACTTTTGATGATCTGGGCCACAAAAACAACAGTGATTGATTTTTATCTGGCTTAGTTCTTAGAAAGTTTATCTGCTTCAGGTTTCCTTCAGCTTGGCTTAAGCTTTCTTGTATAATGTAGTTTTAGTGAGTTGTGAAAACAGGTTGTGCCTCTCCTCTGTCCAGTAGAGAGTCTACTGTCCCATGCTCCTCTCGAGGCAATGACTGTTTTACCTTCTCCAGAGTGGCAGCATTGGGCCCAGTGCCTTAAAAATGAACACATCAATTCATATTTTATAACCCACACGACAGGCTTTTATTCTGTGGTTTCAATGCGTCCATGGCTAGCAACAGAATGCAACAAACCAGGGCAGTTTAAAGTGAAAATGGCTGAAGTGGTGTCAGCCATCAGAGTTTTGGCAAAAGGAGCTGCTTCCACAGCACTGTGACACCGGAGGGCAACTCTGGGATAATATTGCGCTGTTTACACACTGTGAAGGCAATTCACTTCAAGTGTTTTTAAAGACATTCCACGTCCAATCAAAACACCAGATGTCTCGACTGAGTTCTAAAATTGGTCCTGAAAACAATTTGGCACTGACTAAACCAGTAGCCAAAATGTTTTCCACACTGGTAGGAATGAGATCAGAATGGATCTGTTAGCAACATGCACTGTCTACAAATGGGTCACTTTCCTATCCTACACAGGGACGTAGTGGCTTCTGATGCATCTAGTTTTGTTCCAGTCTTTGTCAGGTGTTTTATAGACACTCTCCACATTCAAAAAGGTTGGGGAAACAATGTACTCCATCCTTTTTATTGCTGTCCATTGAAGCATCCAGAGTTTATGCCAGTTTTAAATTGACAGCAATTGAGAATTTGGCTTATGAATGTGCTAAGAGTTCCATTCTTTTTTCCTCCAGAGTCTGCATACTTCCTTTCATTCCGTCGGAACTTTATCCCAGGGTTTTCCCTTGTCTCAGAGACAAAAAGAAAATCCATTTAAAAAAAACCCAAACCAAACAAATAAACATTAGCAGCAAGGCATGAGATTACCCTGCCAGAAAGGAAAGGTAAATAAGATTGTTTGTTTGTGAGCCTGGTGTTGCTGAGACACATTTTAATTAACTTAAATTCATTCACACTCTTCCATTAGCTCCAGCTCCAGTTTTCTTTGTAAGGTGGTTGTGGTCAAATTATATCCACAAAGATTTAGGATATCACTGATAGCCACCCATGTGGTATTTCAGGTGGAGATATAGATGCTGATCCTTGTCTCTGGCTGAGGAGCACTCTGTGAAAGTCCAGAGTGTTGAGATGATGTAAAGCCACTTTTGCACTTCCCCACTCCTGGGGATTGTGTTAGGACAATCTAATGTGTTCCAACTGCCCATAGCAGTTGGCATAAGGACACGGGGGCTATTTTCTCTTACCCAGATCAGGTCCCTTATGCCAGCTAAAGGGATATCTTTTTTTTCAGCGATCCTCCTATGGCATTAGCCTTGCAACAGCAGAGCAGTTCACAGCTGCTGTGGTATGGGGAGAATCTGGCCCACAGTCAGCTGATAAAATGGGTTCCAGCAGGGATGGGTAAGATTCAAGCTTCATTGTATCTGTTTCTTCAGAGAGGAAATAAGGAACCATGGAACATCACTTCTTAAATCAGAGCATCCAGTTTATATACAAATCACGATTCATCTTCCAGTTAGTTTATTGCATATACAAAACCGCTATTAAATGATGTTTTGAAGAATTTTTAATGTAAACACTACACTTTAAATTATAAAAGCAGCAGTTAGTTTATTTTGAAATGCCTGCTTTTTCTGTCTTAGAGACCATGTTATATTTCAAATTCAGTTTAATTCTCTATGGAAATTTTTTCCATGTTCTCATTTTGTTGGAGGAGGTTTTCAGCATCTCCATTTATTTTCACTCTGACAGCAAAGTGACTGGTACTGACTCTTCCCTGTAACTACTTTGAGGGCCAATATCCTGCAATTTATCCTACAGCTTGCAGAATCAGGATCTTCTTATTTAGTGATCTTGCTATTGCAGGTGTCTTGGACAGTGCATTTAAACTATTGATTAAATTACAGATTACTAGCATAAAATTATCTGTGATATTAGCAACTGAAAGCAAATGTGTCTTAAAAAAAGCAAGTTTAATAAGAATAGTATTTTGCACAGCTAGAAATTAAGTCTAGACTTTGACAGTAAGAATTAGCAGACAAAGTAGTTGGCAAATTAAACCTTGCAAAAGTCTTGGAAAACATACAGCATCCTATTTTTCTAACCATATGCATACAGAGATGTATTGGAGGATAGAAGAAAAAAACTTCAATACCAAATCTCTAAAAAAAAAAATTAAAATACAGTCTTGAAATTCTGCTGTTTGAGAGGTGTGGCACAGGGCAAGAATCTTTCCAGACTACAGACTTCAACACAAGCTCCCTTGCATCAAATTAAATCTTAACCCATTTTTTTTAGCTGTACTTAGACAAAATTACCTCCTCATAGCCCATTTTGTATTTCTTCTCTTCTACAAGGTGAGGTCTCTTATCTGTAGACTTCTTGGGCTGCCAATTACTGGTATTCTGTGAACTGGACACTTCTGATGGACACAACAGTGTCCTATTTCCATACTATCAATACAAGTTTGGAATGACTAATGTGGGAGGGAATATTACTGAATCCGTATGTTCATTTAAGAAAAGCCTAAGTGTTAAAAGGGCTACAGTCCAACTAAGACAGTAGGTTCTTATGCTCCGATTACTTTAATCAAGAAGAATGCTGGGAATCCTTCATACTTATTGTCCTAGAATTTCTATAACTATTAATTGCAAGTCAAGGAAGACAGTTCAACAATCTCTGTTAGTGTTTGTATTTCCGCTGGAATAAATTTCCAAAAGTATTATCCAAGAATGTGTAACCATGACATCATCCCCTGGAGGAAAGGTAGAAAGTGATGGAACGTGAGAAATGAGGTTACAGTTAAACAAGCACTAACCAAGACAAAAGAGTTTGACTGTTTTAAATCACATAAACTTTAACACTTTCCTGAGTGTGGAAGGGTCCTTGATAAAAGAAACAGATGTATTACTTTTTTCTGGTCTATGGCTGGTAATATATATATTAAATATCCTGCAAGCAATATAAGTAACTGTAAACATAGGGTAAAAGTATTTGAGTTTGGGTGCCTCAGATTAGCTAGAGTTACTTTTTGTTTTCATGCGTGTCTCACTCTAATTTATTATATAAATTACTCAGTGGGGACAAGACCCCTAGGAATTTCTGATGTATTCATCATTCTGGTAACTACAGTAGGTTCAATCATGCCAAGGCTGGGTGGGTGGAAACAGGGAGAAAAGCTCATCTGGCAATGGCTAATCTATATTTTATTAAAAAGTAAATCATTTCAAAGAGTCATCTTTTTTTCAAAGAAATTTAACTTACAGTAGACAGTTTTTGTGGACACCAGTAAAACTAAAATGTAAAACAAATCAAATGTTGCTAAGTGCAAATGGTGCATATAGAATCCTTTGTTGCATACACAATTTTTAAAAATAATAACAAGAATGACCTTTAGCATGAACAATGTTAAATGTCCATTATGAAATAGTCAAAATTCAGAAGGCACTTATACAAAAAGGGGAAATATGCACTGTGGGTCAGGCCCATATTTCATGATGAAGATTTTCAAGGGTATCTGGGGGCATAGGGTTTGACAGTGGTTATACCAAAAGAAGTTACAAGATGTGCCCCTTGTATTCATCTGAGTTAAAGATAAACTGGAACAACTTTACTATGAAAAAGCTGAGAATTCTGTACAGGATACTTCAGTGATATAACACATTTGTATTTGAGTTAATCATTGAGTTTTGAAATCCCAATGTGCTGAGATGAATTAAAAAAAAATAAAAAAGACAAAGCTCTTCAAAACTTTAGTCACCTCAGTTGCTAAGATATAGCAATATTCTACAAGGAAGGTGATCTATTGGTCTATAAACCTATCCAACTAGTGGTTGCTTGGTGAATTACTACAAAATTAAAAACCCAAAACTAAACTTCCATCATGCGACAAGATTATTTTTCCTTCACATCGATGTCAGACGATTCCTCAGTGTTCAGGAAGGGACAGTGCATTCTGCTGTGTGAAAATGAAAGTTTTGCTTGCTTGATTACACACTTGTCCACAGGTTGAATGCAACATTTGTGTGGAGTGTGTAGGAAGAGATGTAATACCAGAGGGTAGACGAAAACCAGATAGCCCCCACTATTGACTAAGCCTTTGATTAGGAGAGACAAACTTCAGAAAGTGGGGCAGGCACAGACTATTCCCAAATTTTTGCAATCCCCCAACAACAAGTAGAACAACTCCCTCCCCAAAGTTTTATAGGCCTTTATACAAGCCTAGGGTGTCCATGAATTTGAACTAAGGTTCATTTCTGTTTTTCCTATCATGAAATTAGTCTAACTTTTATATTTTCATCATAGGGTCTTCTATTTGTCACAGCTTCGGTATACTTTGAATTTTATCCTCTTCAATATCAGAGTTCATCCTGATAATAATAATAAACAAAATTACAATCCAAAAGTACTTCACACCAGTGTTTTTATATTTTTTTGCATTAGCTCTTTAACACTAACTTGGCTGGGCAAACATTTAGCAAACTCCAATTTTGACATTTAACAATTTAATATTTCATTCCAGCTGAAACAGAGATATTAGTCTTGGTCTAATATGCCTCTGTATCTATGTCCCATTGCCTGCCAGGTTTAGGGTAAGTATACCGTCAAGTGTAAACCTAGGATTCAAACTCAGGCCCAAGCCTAATTTCCCATCCCCTACAAACAAATCACATTAGCCTATGGTCCCAGGACCCTATGGGGATGGAGGGTCTTATCCTGAGTCAAGCCGGAATCCAGTATTCAAACTCTATTGCTTTGCAGTGTAGACAGCCCCACTGGACTTGTGCCCTGGGAACTTGACAAAAGTATCCCAGAATACCATGGGCTGACTTTTCTTGTCCTCTGGACAGTGAAGTCTGGCGGATAATCAAGTTTTCCCTCACTGCAACACTAACAAAGGGCTAGAGGGGACACATTTTGGGATAGCACTAGAAAGTCTAGGATATGGGTGGCTGGATTCAGGCCAACAAATTGCAGTGTAGATACTGGAGCCTCAGGTTGGGACCCAGGATTCAACAATTTCTAATCTAGGGTTACAAATTAAGTGTTAGATGCTCAGACCCTAGATTAACAAACCCAGGGTCTGCTAACTCTAGTTCTACTAAACCAGGTATTATGTTGCAGAGTAGGCTAACCAGTATAAATTTACAACTAACCCCAGTTACTGAATAGTCCCTTGAGATGGTCTTTTTTTATATTGCATTAAACTTTGGCAGGAATGGTGAAAAATAGCCTCAGGGAAGACGCAGTAACTGGTTCTGTGACAGTACCACTAAACTGTGCTGTGCCCATCCAAACAAGCAGAAAAGCTGACTTAGTAAATACTGTAATTAGACCAAGACTGCATATAAAACTACAACATTTTATGGGTATAAAGATGAAAGGCTATCAAGATTCTTTAAATAGCTATTATTTACGTTAATACATGTCTTCACAAAAGCCACAAGTTTCCTACCTTGTTTCTAGAAGATTTTTTTCTCTTTCCTTTAGTTTTAATGACGGCTAATCTTTCAGTCAGAAGATCAGCTATGACCTTTGCATCTCTGCTGTCTATATGCTCGCCAAGAACATTTTTCTTTAAAACAGAAGAATAAATTATCACTTCTTGCCTTCTCTACCAAAGAGAAATGGATCTGGTGACTGCTGGGTGAAATTCACACCCATTCTGGAGACAATTGCAAGGCCCTATGCAGTGCTCAAACTCCCAACTGAGGTGAATATCACCCTTCAGGGAGAAAAAGAGATGTCTGTACTTCATAAAATGTCAATTCCCTCAGTAGTAATAACTACGGAGTTCCAGTGAGTGCAAAACATGCACTTTATGAAAACTCTAATGCTTAGCTAGAATATTTTTGATATATACTAGCAAAAATACCCGGCGTTGCTCGGGTCCGTGGGGAGGGGGGAGAGAGCTGAGCGAGTGCGGAGTCTGTAGGGGGGAGGGGAGAGAGAGAGCTGAGTGAGTGGGGGGGGGGGCGTTGGAGTGCGGGGGCCGTTGGAGGGGAGGAGGGGGGTGATATTTTAAAAATTTTTTATTCTTACCTGAGGGGGGAGAGAGCTGAGCAAGTGGGGGGGGGGGTGCGTCGGAGTGCGGGGGTGGGGGGAGAGAGCTGAGTGAGTGCGGGGGCCATTGGAGGGGGGGGGTGATATTTTAAAAATTTTCGATTCTTACCTGAGGGGGGAGAGAGCTGAGCGAGTGCGGGGTCTGTTGGAGGGGGGTATTATTACATCATAACTATGTTACAGAGAACAGCAGGTGTTAACCTGCTGCCCAGCTGATGTGAATGGGCTTTAAAGAATTTCACCCCTGGGGGGCGTCAGAGGTGAGATTTGAAAAATTTTCGACTCTTGCACTGATTAGGACCCTAAAACCTACAACTGTACCAAATTTCAAGTCTCTAGCTCAAACGGTGTGGAAGGAATAAGGCAGCATACATACACGCACGCACGCATACACACACGCATACACCATGTAACATTTATAGATATATAATATTTACTCAGTAAAATATGAATACATATTTTAGAAATCTATCACTCTGGTACCTACATTCAATAAATCTCTTGCTGCAGGTTTGACCTGACAAACTCTCATTCAGAGAGAAATCCCACAGAAGTGAATGGGATTACTGTGTGAGTACAGACTAGTTTCAGGGGGTAAGGATTTACAGAATCATGCTCTTAATATTGCCCAATAGAGGCTGTTTATAAATGCAAAGTAAAATTGAAAGAATCAGCTTTGTCATTAGAAAGTATTGAAAACTGAACACTTTTTTTTAACAAAACAAATAATTATAGATCTTGCCATATAATAGCTTGGAAGTTTAATAACATTCAATGATTTCAAATGAAAAAGGCAATTTTCTAGAGATGATTGGAAACTTTGATGGAAAGCTTTTTATTCTGTTGAAAAATGCCAATTTGTCAAAAACATGATATTTGGTGGAAATGTCACTTTTGACGGAAGTTCATTTGGAAAGAAAACTTGAAATAATATTTTGATCATCTCAAAACAGAACGTTTAAACTTTGTTTTGACACAACTTTGTTTCACTTTTTTATATAATACAAAATCAAACTCTGAATGAAGTGTTCTGTTTTACTGAAGCAAAGCATTTTCAACTGGATCAAAAATGGTTTAAATGTTGTTTTGGAGGAAATTTTGAAATTTGTTGCTTTCATTCCATTTAGGAGCAAAAACGTGCAACATTTCTCACTGAATGAAAAATCTAGTGCACACTTAGCTCTACAGTTTTTCATTACTTTGCACTATCAATTTGTCTTGATAGCAGCTTCCTTTCCCATCAGACGCAATGACTATTATATCTCTCATGACACTAGTGTTTTCCTGCTACAGAAATTCTGAGTATTAAAAAAGCATCAATTTTTACAGTTTCATTTCCTTTAGAAAGATTAGTTTAGGGAATACATGTTTATAGAATCTGAAATAAGAACTATAATACACTTCAACATTTAATTTTCAGTACACAATTAGGCGCAATATAATCTTAAATAGTAGTGGAGCTAGACAAGTTAAGCAGCAGTACTTCCCCTCATTGGGTCACACAATGGGGATGCTATTTAAATCAATATTTACCTCTGCTCCTTGGTACGGATAAAATTTAACAGTAGGGTAGCCTCTGATGCCAGCCGTCTGACAAGTATGAGCATAAGCTTGACAGTCAACTTTTCCAGCTTTTACTTTTCCTTTTACACTCTGAAAAAGAATTTTTTACTAGAAAACCTGTTAGACTAAGCAAACTTCAAAATTTCCACGTGACTCAGACAACTTTTTATAAATTGGAATTGTAGAAAAAACACACAGCATAAAAGGATGGTAGAGAATATGTTCATTCATTTTACCAAGTGCAGATAAAGGGTAAACTTTTTAAAAAAATGCTTAAAGTCCCAGTTTTAAAATTAATGTAGGCCGTTGGAAACCTAAATCCCCTTAATTTTCAGTAAGACTTAGGCTATATCTACTGTGTAATTTGCAGTTTCTGTAAATGTACCAGTGCAAGCTTTACTCTACTTAGAATGCTAAAAATATGAATGAGAATGTGGTGGTGTAGGCTTAGGCACGGCTGTACAAAGGCATGAGGTGTGATTTAACAATTTTGAAAACTGTACTAAAGAGTGAAAGTAAAAAGCAAAATCTTTATTCAGACAGAAAGATAATGAATTACTGTGCTACAATTATTGTGTAAACAGAGGCCTAAATAACACTTTTCAAATGGAAAGATCTAGGATGAGAGCTGCAGACACACAAAAACATCCATAAAGGCTGCCTTCTGAGTACCCCCTAATAAGCCCCGATGCAGGGATATGAGAGAGGTGTGTCCATGGTGGCACCACAGTCGGTGCTGCGGCCCATAGGGCAGCTCCAGGAGATAACTGCAAATTAGTCAGATTTCCAGAACTGCTGAAATGATGCTGGAGTTGCTGCATTTCCTACAGCATTGAGTGTGGAGGATGCCAAGTTAGCTTAAAGCCACATTAGCCTCCCCTTAGCCTTGGTCTGTCAGTTCTGTGCTGCTCCTTTTGAAAGGTGTAGCACAGAATCTCATCCCTACAACTTTCAAATTTGTCTTTTGAAGCTCAGTTTGGCATGGCTGCCACCAATTTGTCTCCCTATGAAGACATGGACTATTAGGATGCCTTTCTTGTATACCAAAGAAAGGCAAAAGCACTGAATAGAGACTTGAGTTTTGTTGTTTGTTCTGCCACCATTGTCTCTGACCTTAGACAAGTCCCTGAATCTGCCTGTCACAGATTCCAAACTGTAAAATAAAATACTTGCCTACCTCACGAAGGTTATGAGGATAAGCTCATTAATGTACATGAAACACTTAGATACTGTGGTGACAAGCACAACTGGACTGGCAAGGCTATTTAAAAATCACATGCCCCTCTTGCCTGTAATGGAAGGGAACCATAATTTCTCTGATTTTTAAGTATTTAAAGTAAGTAAAAATATACTTAGAAATTATGGTCCCTTTCCTTTACAGAGAAGAGGGACATGTGATTTTTCTATGTTTAGAGAAGAACTTCTCTACAATCACTTATGCAAGTACCTAATGGTGCTGAGGAAATAAACTGAGAGGGAAATAAAAGGCTTGTCCACATAATGAATTACTGTGCTGTAAGTTAGTGCACAGCAGATTCACACCACGGCTTGTTCCCTGGTGTGACAACTCACTGTGTAGACATGCCATAAGATTTTATAGTTTTGAAATAAATATTTTACTTCATGGCAGAGGCATATATAACTAGTACTAAGTCTACTGATGAAAATCTATATACGAAGTAGGTATTATTATTACTTATCAGAAGCAAACTAACTGCTGGTGTCAATAGGTTAAAAACTTACCCTAGCTAGCACCTCAAATTCTGGAGCAAAATTTTGGCAAGGGCCACACCAAGGAGCATAAAAATCAATAATCCAATGATCTTTCCCATGCAAAACTTTTTCTGTGAAGCTCTGAGGTGTCAGATCTACAGATACTTGAGGTAGATATCTGGGAAGAAGGGAAAAGCATGTATAATGAAATTAAAAACCTTAAATATATTTAAAATTTCTGTTACATTGCAGACAGCTCCCAGAAATTAGAGAACAGCTATAATGAACTGTAAATAAACACCATAATACTATTACGTTCAAAGACCCTTTAGCTTACATGAGGTGTAGGCATCTAAGCATTATCTCATCCCTCCTTGAACTAAAAACTGAGGATGTTATATAATTTCAGTGTGGGGAGGGCAGACTTGTGTCCCTTCAATATGAATGGTCTTTTCTCATCAACAGACATTTCTTCTTCCTTTTTTCAGAAGACTTGAACTTGGTTCTTAGTCTGAATTTGGGAAGTAAAAGAGCTGTATTCCGAGACCACAATATTTACTATGGGTTCAGGGATGTGACGCTACCTTGACTGTTGTAGGAAGCTAAGAATACCTTCTCTAAACAATGTTTAGAAGGCTTGAGCCAACAGAGTACAGGAATTCCCACATCTGTCTTGTGAAGCAACATATCCATCTATCTAGGCATTTCTAATGCTTTGTTTCCATGGCATTGGGTGCCAGCTTCTCCTAGACACAACCATTGGGCTAGCTTGTGAACAAATTTTAATGTAACAACTCACCCAAGTGCCCAGCTTCGTAATGAATACGAATCCCTGTGCCAACCATTGTAACTACTATGAGAGAACATACAAGAAAATACTCCATTATACAATAGCTTGAATAGGTTTGAAAGACTTTGTAGAGATGTTAAATCTGAACCCAGGATAACCTATTCACAAAGGCGGATATAAAATACATTTTAATGCATACATTTTAGAATATATTTCTACCATAGTTTTAGATATTGAAAAAGGTACTTTAATTTCAAATCTGAATAATACAAGTCAATGATACACATTCTAAAGTACTGGAATATGCAGAGATGGAGGAATTGATCCAATGTTATGTTAAATTAAAGGAGAGTACGGTACATTTAGTACTTCAGTCAAACTGACTTTTTGTCAGCTAAAAAGCCTTGTGAGCATTGTGTCTTTGTTTACATTTCCAGAATCTAATATAGGTGGGACAAAAAATAGCACGTGATAAAGTGAAAAACACAATTAAGAAAACAAAACAATTTCAATCTATATTACAGAGAACATTTTATTATTACAAAGGAAATGTATTCAATTAATTTTACTTTTCATTCTATTAACTTCTGCATTTCTCTCACCTTGGACTATGAAAATGAGTTAGTAACCCAAAGATTTATTATTTCAACTGTAAATACTGTAGGGAATTGTTTGTTTAAAAACATCTTTCACTGGAATTTTCACACAAATTAGTGAAACTAATAATCATAGGCTCTGTGAAAGTTTGTCATAAAAATATAAATTCATAGTCAAATCTAACCCAACAGTGCTTAGTGGCATTTCTTTCCAGGCATTATTTACCCCCAGAATATATATATCATATTTCTTAATGATATTATACTGCTTTCTGCAAAATCTGACATTATTAAAGGTAGAAATGTATTTATTTTTCCAAAAAAGAAAAATAAAACACCTCTTCTGGGGAATGTAAGTGCTCTGGGAGAAATTTTATATAAAAGAAGAAGAAGAAAATCAACTTGTATCACAGGCAGTTCAACAGTCAAAGCTTCAGCCACCTATTAGGCATCCCTTAATACAGTCTACATAATTTACTATCAATGAGCATTTGATAGAACTCTTCAATTGTATAAATAATCATTAGTATTTCCCAATTCAGTTTAATCTTCTTCAATATTCCATTTGCCTCTGAGGTGCCAGGGTCAGAAAAGTAAAGTGTTTGGTGTTACAAAGCTATCGTGTATCATGAAGAATCAGAAGTGACAAAGAGTCCGGTGGCACCTTAAAGACTAACTAAAGTATTGAAGCATAAGCTTTCGTGGGCTAATACCCACTTTGTCGGATGCAGAATCAGAGCATTATTCCCTCCCCCCCCCAGTCAGATTTCACTTTCCATAGCAGTAATTTTTTTCACTATTAAGAATTTTTCTGTCATTGTCCCAATAAATGGTGTGGTGAATGAGCTCATTGAACATGTAAGGTCAAAAGTTCTATAATGTTTATATCAGACACACGCTATAGAAGGTTGGTTATATATAATACAGTATCTTTATGCATACTGATCTATTTTTAAAGCTCAGGTTGCACTAAAGTATATACAGTGAGTCAGAGCTACTGATATTTTCTGCAGAAGACACAGGACTGGGTCTATGGCACTGTTCTGTCTTAACTATATATTTAGCCATTGACATGGCAAAGGACTAATTGTTTGAATTTATGTACTTCATTTTTATGTTACTAATGAATACACTGCTCAGGAAAACCTCTGGCAATCTTAATAATAAAACATAAGAACCCCAAACAATTATTTAGATAAGCTAAATTAATTTTTTGTATTATTTTAGTATTACATAACTGCAAATCTCAGAATGTGTGAGAATAATTTACACTGTACTTGTAAACACTTATGAGTTTCCAATGGCTTTGACTTAACATCTGAAATATACTATTTTCCCTCCCAGGCTCTCCTTAAAACGTTTTGAAGATAGCATAACTTTTGAAATACAAACCATGAAATATTTTCCAAATGTAAGCAGTTATTTACTTACTAGTAATGATGACCTGCTTTTGATTTTTGAGGAAAGAGTCTTATTTCAGGGTATCCCTGTACATTTTCTTGGTGACAGAAAGAAAAATATTTTTGACAATCCACACTGCCGACAGTGATTAATCCATTTAACAACTGAAAAAGAAAAATATATATTTTCTAGTCAGTAAAATCACTCTGGGAACATGAGGATAGTTCATGGCATATGAATCTGTCAGAGGTGAATACTTCAGAATTTAGACATCGGCATTTATTGCAGTCCTCAGCTCTGGAGTACTCGGCAGGTAAAAAGCAAAAGGCTGATTTTTTTCTCTTTTTTCCTATGGTAATTGAGTGCCTGTGTGTGCAACTACATACATACTTTGCACATGAAATACTATGCATGTAGTTGAACCCCTATTTTATAAACTGGAGATGGATAATCAAAACGTTCATAAAATTGGACATCTCAGAATTACAGTAGGTACAGTACATAAACTGTATGGTGCTCTGAATTACTTTTTTTGGTTGTTGTCCCTCTAAGAACTGTAAAATGACTTCCAATGCATTACCTCTGCTATTCCAGACTAACACGGCTACCTCTCTGATTCTTCCAATGCATTGGCACCTGAAGGGATGTCAACTTGTTCTTAATTGACATCACTTTCATTATGTGATTCTCTATACCATGGTTGAGGAAAAAAGGGTTCATATAACTGATTTTTGTGAATACAGTCATACTAACAGTCAAAGTTATACTGTACATGTCCAGAGCTATGATTATACACACTGCTAACTGGTGCCAAATGGTCATGTGATTGCACAAAAATCAAGGATTTGCAATACTATTACACAAATGATTACATACAACAATGGCAATCCAAAGTAAGCACAAAGTTGAATACTGAAGTGTATATAGTTTAGATCACTGAAAAGCAGACTAAAAACATCCTGGAAATACTATTTAATAATATGAATTGAAAAGGCCTCCCAAAAAGAATATTTTTAGGTTTTTTTTAAATATAAATATTTAAATCAGGTTTTATACCTCAATTTGAAAACAGAACCAGATCCTGATTGGACCCTCTAGTTGCTACCTTAAATACAAATAATAAACTATCCCCCATTAAGGAAGTTAGAGGGGAAAATGGTATGGTTAGTCATTTCTGATCCAACATACAGTAATGAGTCTTTTTTTTTTTTTTACCTTTTTTATTTTAAACACACATACCTAGTTATCTTGTAATTCACAATACCTAAGGAATTAATCAAACTTCAAGGAAAGTTATTCTAAACCTTGTCAAAATTTGTGGGATTATGGGTATGTAGGATTACATTAGCAATGTTCAGGAACATTAAAAAAAAAATCACCATAGCTGGAAAACATAAAACTGCCATGGAGGAACTTATTTTGTCCATTATATTAATCACTAGTCTTTTTTCACTAATGGTAACTTCTCCTGGTCAATTTGTTAAACAGTCTCAGTACTTCTATTAAATAGGACATTTTAAAACTTGGAATGTGATTTCCACTTTACCCTGGCCATCCTTTTCCATTCTGGCATTAAAGCTTGACAAGGCCCACACCATGGAGCATAGAAATCAACCATCCAGACTTCATCCCGCTTTCTTTGTTTAATTAGTGCACTGAAAGTGTCTGGTGTTAAGGAGACCACTGACGGGTTCATGAGATCCTAAAATACACAAATAATGAGACTTACATTTCAATGAAATGATCCTATATGTGGCACTATCAAATACAAACTGATTACATAGTACTATCATGCTCATCTCACAAATGAAGCTTGTTTGTCTAAGTATCAATAACTCAAAAATCCCATAAATTAACAGCCTTTGAAGAATGAAATGAGTGTGTAGAGATCTGCATCTTATTTCACAAAGATATATTGGGTACCACAGTCTCTGAGCACACTCAATAATAAATGCATTTCTCCTTCCTATAATGTTGGGAAGTGTTATTAACCCCACTTTACAGGTGGGGAACTGAGGCACAGAGACATAAAGGACTTGCTCGAGGTCACAGAGAAAGTGTGTAGCAGAGCAGGGAACTGAACCCAGGTCTCCAGACTAGCGCTCAGGAGACCATTTTCCCTCTCCTGAGATGTCTTCTCCCCACACTTTCTTATGTTAAGAATATCAGATAGTGATATTGGGATAGCTGGTTAGAAAAGATGTCTTGGGGTGTTTTACACCAAAACAGCATGAGTATAATGTGAATTCAGGGTCTGACAGTATCATAACATGAGTCACATACCTCTATAAACTCCATGATCTGTTCAGCAGAGTGATGCCCTTCATATTCATGAACATTGGACTGGTTGAACACCACTGTTGTTGGGTAAGCTCTAATGTTATGCTACAGAAAAACATAACAAAACAAATGGCAAAAAGGGTTCCTATTTGCTGCCAATTCATGAAGGACCATTGGTACTAATGATCCATACTCTTGCTAGCCAATTTGCTTTGCACAGGACAACTCCTCAAACTTTTAGATAATATACTTAATCTTTCCTTAACGGTGTGGGGGGGGGGGGGGGGGGGAGGGGAATGGACCAGATGACCTATTGAGATCCCTTTCAGCCCTATATTTCTATGATTTGTTGGATTTTGATAAATGAGAGTTTGGAAGGCCTAGAAAAAACTATGGCGTGGGGTCTCCAAACCCCAATTCACAGTGAAAAGGATGCTGGCTTATTTAAGAGGATGTACTGTTGGAGCTTAAAAGTCATCCCACACTCTTTTCACTGTACTCATGCTTAAGGGAACAAAACTACAGCCTTTTCCAAGTCTTCTGACCTGACCCTCCTAATTCTCTAAACAAACAAAAAAAACCAAAACCTTTATTTGAAATTTTCAGCTGTACCCCTTCCCAACCTTCAGGTAAAATAGCTTGTACTGTACTAATAACTGTAAATTAATTTTGCTATCTGTAAACCTTAATTCTTCGATGATTTAAGTCCTTCAGTATCAGCGGATATTGGCAACTCTATCTTGAAGACTTTCCATTTATGCCAATTTCCCCAGGAATCCTACGATTTTACGTTATCACTACAAAACCAGAAATATCCTGGTTAAATGTGCATAAGTTTGACTATTTTTTAAAAAAATCAGTTGTTTAATTCAAGCAGTGCACCGATATAGAAAAGGCCTGAGCAAATAAAAAGGCAAAAACCCTCAGGAAAGCTCCTTCTTAAATACGTGGAACAGTCCTGCATTTCTTGTGACCTCCAAAATTCCTGATTTGTACTACAGACAAAAGGAATGCAAATTACAAAGCAGTTGTAGGCTGGCTGGGAACTTGAACTCTTTGTGGCATTTGGAAAGTGGTGCTTCCTCAGCATAAACTTCTCTGCTGTTTTTATCTCTCCATGTTCAAGGCAATAATAGGACCAGTGTATATTTTGTAAATAGATTAGGAATGAGGAACTGGGTCTGTGCTCATTCACTTCTCTCTCAAGAGGGAATAACCCAACACTGGAATCAAATCTTTCCTGCCCATTAAGAAGGACTTTAATCTTCTCACAGAACACATTTTAAGTTTACAAATTCTTTTAAGAGACCTGTTCATTTAATTCTCTTGAAAAAAGCCTTGATAATGGAGCACTCTGGATGTGTTTTGAAATTTTAACTACAAGAAAACAGCATTTATTGAATAAGACCTTTTAATACTTGCAGCTTACCATGTTGCAAAGTCCTTCATGGATTGTGCAGTCTAGTGTGCCAAATTTAAGGTGATCAATAAGGTGTTTTGATGCTTTTCTCAACTCTGGCAACAAAGCTCGACATGGAGGACACCACTAAAAATAATGCAAATCATAATACTACTGTTAAAACAAAGCAAAGAACATATAGCTCTCCTGTAAGCAGTTCTCTGCAGAAATACAAATACATATATTGATGTGTCTCAGTATGCTGAGCAATGTGTGCATAGTCTTGACAAACAAGACTCCAATAAAGGATAAAAACATTCAATGCAGGAATGGCACAACCTTGGATTAATGAATTATCAGGATGCTTCATACTATAGAATATCATTTTAAAAAACAATGCTGGTATTTTAATACAATATTTACATATTTATGGGGAAAAAAAAGAAAAGAAATACTTACAGGTGCAAAGAAGTCCACAAGCCATGGTTCCTTCTCCTTGCCAGGAAAATTCTGAGGCCCAAGTGTGATAACATGAGAGTTTACACTCTCCTTGGCGAATGCAACTATATCATATAGGATCATCTTCCCTAAAAATACCCCCACCCAAAACAACCAATTGTTATTCTCAATATCTATATACTTATGATTACTCAATATTTATTTACCAAAACCAGGAGCATGTTTCTTTAACTGTGTATGATTTGTCTTATTACAAATGTTATACCGGAGATGAGGCTGAAGAGCTGGTAAATGCAAACTTAGTCACTGGCCCCACTGGTCCTGATTCAAAGTCCACGGAAGTCAATTGGTCTTATTCAGTTAACTTCAATTATTTACTAGCAGGCTTTGGAGGACCTAAGCATATATGGCAAAAGTGACTGAAAGCATCCCTGTATTCACACGCTACACACTAATGTAGTAAAACTGGTCAATAATATCATGGTAAAATGTATGTAGCAATATTATATGTAAAGTTATGAATTCTCGCTGTATGTTGTTAGCACATATTTAAAACCACACAGCCCTGCCTAGACAAACAGTTAAATCTGTTAAACAGTTCTATCCTAAACAAAGGAATGCATGTTTACCTTCATTTACATATTCGTAGTAAACAGCGTCCTCAAGACACTAGTGGGAGAACATGGCAGAAAACACAAATGGGGGAAGAAAGAGCATGGAGTTTCCTTTGTCATGAGACACCATGTCACTTTCTGCTTGCTGCTTTGGATAAATTTTACTTTTGGGGGGGAGAGGTGGCTCTCTTAGAAGAATCCATTTCAAAGATTCAATGGCCTATAAAAGAAGGGGGCAGGTACCCCAAATTCTCTCTCTTTTACCCAAGACAAAAGTACCAGAACCTTTTAGGCCTCTGGGACAGATCCTGATCGAAGAGAGGGTCAGCCACCATCTTGCTGGAAGACTGTAGGTGACAAAGGTCATCTTACACAAAGACTTGAACCAAAAGTTACTAGATTGTTTTAAATGCGTGTTTTCACTTTTATTTGCTGGTAACCATTTCTAATTTTCTTTCTTATGCCTGAATTCATTTAAAATCTATTTTTTTTAATCTAAGCCAACCCAGTGGTGTGAACTGTTTGATAATTCCAGTTAAAGTAGCAAAGTGTTGAATAGGACTCCCTTAAAAGGGTAACAAACCTTAATATCTCTGATTGTTCCAGGACAGGGCTGGACGTTTCAGAACATTTGTTTTGGGGAAAATTCAGGGCCAGGAACTGTGTGGACTCATTATCCCATGACTAGGTGAAGCCAGTGGAAATCTGTGATATTGCAGGCCTGGGTCAAAGGTTGCCCAATACAAAGGCAGAATTCATTCTTGTTGCTAACTGTGGGAGTTCCATGCAGAGAGCCGGTGATAAGGCACTGTGAGACATTTGGGGTTACAGGAAAGGAGGTGATACAACTCTTCACTGGTGTGGATTTCACCCCAGGACGTGACAACAGTGGGTGGAAGTGAAATTAGCAAATGGACACATGTAAAATAAATCAAGTCCCCAGATTCTGAAGCCAAAAGCGCTGTGCAAGCAACATGTTCAGCATATGGGGATGGGTGTGCCTTATGTCATTTGCCAAAGCAAAGAGCTGTACTGATCAGCTTCAGAAATTCCCATTCTTATTCTAATGCTGTAATGATGTCTTTGAAATAGAAGGAGTACTAAAAAGTGAGTAAGTAGGAGACTACCCTTTTGGGGTTTGAGGATTGCTTACACAAGAAAAAGGTATACAGAATAATATAAATCAAGACAATAGGCAATGTTAAAGCAAAATGATGATATAATATCAGAGTTATGAAAACAATTGTTCTGAAAAACAAATTCAGTCTGCAAAAGACTTCATCTAAAAAAAATTACATATTAGCTTAAAACTTGTCAGTTTGCCTTACCATGATGAATTTCATAATCTTCAGTTCCCTTTCCTTTAAAGACCGCTAGACATGGCTGATAGACATACAGATTACTGCAGACACTTGGTGCAGAAAGGCAGTCAATCTTTCCAACCTATTATTAAACAAACAGTGTTTTTGTTTGTTTTTTAACAATGGAATCAAATTTTATCAAAATATATTTGGAAAGTTGACATAAATTGAGACACTTTTCCAAAATGGTACTTCCTGTCAGTTATAAATGCAATATTCTTTTATAAGTGTTAATGGTTTTTGATCAGTTTTATGACTGATATGATGTTTAAGGTGTAATACAATTCACACAGATGTATTATGTACTGCAAGCACAATTAGGTACAGAAAAGCTTCTAAAAACAAAACAATTTAATATTACAACACCGCTAATCACTGCTAATTCCTATCTCAAAGACAGGTATAGGAAATAGAAACTAAAAAAATCCAATTTCTTCCAAATAAAATATTAAAAGAGAACATAGCATCTGAGTTAAATACTAGGGGACCAAATTCGGCTCTTAGCAGAGTAACTACTGAAGTCCATGGAAATTACTATGAACTTACCTTAGAGAACCTTATGATTTATGGCCTTTAATTATACAAATTTCTCCTGGTTACACAAGAGCTACTTTGAATTACTTTTAAGAATGAAAGTTAATTTAGTTTCACCTTCAAGCACACACAAATATAATTATAACATCTTTATGGAGTAAATATTTAAAATACTGTTCAAGATTTGCAAGACTTTTTTGTTTGAATTATGTCTTCAGCTTCTGTAAAGAAAAAACTGCACTACGTTTATCACAGACGTATCAAATGTAACTGTAGAAATGAGACAAATACAGATTATAACCAGTTTTCAAACACAAATGCCTAACCCATTCATAGGTACCTGAGTCCACTCTGGTTTAGTTAATGTGCAGCACATTTGATATTGAATTCAATGGGGGCTGCAAGTGCTCAGTACTGTGAAAATCACTTTGATTTACACATCTAAGTCAGGACTTGGGTGCCTAACTTGGTAATTGGGCTACCCTGCCAATGAAATTTAAGGAGAATGTATGTTGTAATCATTTTCCATTCTTTCATGTTTTAACATACTCAAGTTCTACTTAATGGGCCAGATTTTTTTCCTGAAATCAGTGGAGTAACCCCAGATGTACATAGCTGTCTGAGCAAACTTTGTCTCCGTACTTATAACTGATATGTTATTACCTGAAACAGCTTGTTAATAGGAAGCTAGGGTGCATAATGCTAAAATAATGAATATTCTTACCTGAATATGTTCATCTTTAAGTAGAAAATTCAGTTTTTTAAACTCATGCACATTTGACTTGTCACTCTCACCAAACTGAAAGAAAAGCAGCCACCGGTGATGAGCCACGTGGTCCTTAAAATGGGAAAAAAAATAGAGAAATGTTTAGCTTCCAATTTCTACCAGTTATGCAAGTTAAATCCATGCTTTCAGTCATGTTACTGTAAATCAAATGCTAAACCTAAACCCTTGTCCAATACACATTGCATTGCCCTTCGAAAAGATATAAATTTAACATCTTTTCAATAGAGCACCACCCTCACAGAGAAAATCTAAAAACTACTTTATATATCTTTTAAATCTTGCTTCCAATTTGCCTCCCTCATACTAGATCAAAATTGCTAACCTCTGCACTCTCTCTTTAAAGCAGTGTTACTCAGACCTCAGTTGTTCAAGAGCCAAAGTAGCAATCAACATTACCCAAAAAAGCCACAGGAGTGTGAATTCATTGTTTCATTTACTATAGTACAATTCCTATTTAACAGTATGATGGAAATATTTATATATATAATATATAATCACAGGAAATAAGTTAATAACATAGTGCAAGTTGATAACTTAATTGGTTAATAATTAAATTAGTGTTTTAACATCACGTGCTGCAAAGAGCCACAGGCAACACATTAAAGAACCACTTGCAGCAAACAATATTATTAGCCTAGTGAAAGGAGACTGAGGCTTAAGGCTTGTCTTCACTACCGGCTAAGTCGCTGCTGCTGTGATTGATGCAGCAGGCATCTATTTAGTGGTCCTGGTGAAGACAAGGTAAATCGATGCGAGAGTGCTCTCCTGTCAATTTCAGTACTTCACCTTCCGGAGAGATGGAAGGGAGAGCATTTCCGATAGACACCACTGTAAGTTGATCTAAGTTACATTGACTTAAGTATCTTACCTCATTTGTGTAGACCAAGCCTTAGTTTGGATACACTCTAACACATATAAACCCATTCAATTGAGTCTTTAATTATTAGGCCATCAATGACACTAGGTTTAATTGTCGAAACACTCCACTAGGAATTTAGTCAAAAAGAAAAACAGTAGTCATTACACCATTCCGAGTTTTGTGATTTTTCATATTTTCTTGTTTTAAAAAATGGTGCTTTTCCCCAGTTGCTGTGTGAAAGGCCCGATTGCAAATAAAGGAAACAATGAAACTCAGTACAGATAAAAGGGCTGTCAAACAGTTAGAGGGAAAAAACAACCTTTTTTGGGTTTAGTAATTTTAAGAATTGTTTATACCAACAGAATGTGAAAACTTTTCAGAAAGACAAGAGATTATTTTGCTGAATGTGGCCTTCTAAACTTAAAATCATTTACTTTTACTTTTTTAAAAAACAAAAAACAAAAACCAAACCCTGTTACCTCTAATGAGTCTGCAGAGAGCATTTCAAAATCTGGAAGATGCTGCATTACTTCCAAATATATCTCTTTGGCATCCAAGGAGTTCAGAAACTAGAAGGGAAAAAAGTCACTCTAATTATAGAAAATGTATAAACATTAACCTGATTGTTGATTAGAAATCCTCAACAGAATTAGTCCCCATTCATCTACTGAAAAATGCTGTTAATCAACATATGTTCCTTGATTCAAACTTCCCTTTAATTGCTATTACAAGAACACTATACTCTAAGCAGTCTGCTCTTTTAGATTTTAAAAATGCATTTAGGCACACTGTGATCAGTGTTGTGATGCCAGAGTCTTATTTTCAAAAGTGACTTAGGCACATAGGAGGCTAAATCCCACTGTCTCACATACTACTTTTCTCCCCATCCCCCACACTAAAAACACAAAATACCATTCTTTGTCAAAATAAGCGCTAAAACAAAGTCATGGCCTCTGCTCACAAAATATTTTGTTTGGCAAAATATCCTTATTTTACTGTTCTATTTGTATAGTTCCGATCACTATTTCCGTAATTTTGCAAACATCAGGAAGTGCATAAGAAATAGTAACTCAATGCTGGTGGATTTAATGTCGCTCCAGGGATTGTTACTTTCTCTTCAGGTTCACTTTTGAAGAAGGGCTTAAGTGGCCACATCATATGAGAGTGAGTGTGTCATGTTTCAGATTGGTGATTTTCTTGCATAAATTAAGAATATTAACCTCAAGACAACTGAAAAGAGTTTAAGGTGATATGGTAATAGAAGGATAACACAACACATAAGTGACAGGCAATGCAAGTCCATTTTCAGTGCATGTAGATCACATTTCTTTGAGATTTTCAGAAGGGTATATAGCTCATTATGTATCAAATTTACCAATAGCAAACAAGTTATATGCAAAACTGGGAAAACAAGGTTACTTACCTGTAACTGTTGTTCTTCGAGATGTGTTGCTCACATCCATTCCACTATAGGTTAGGCACGCGCTGTGGGCCTGGTTGCCGGGTAGATTTTCCCCTAGCTGCAGACTGGGTGAGCAGGGAGCCCCCTGGAGTGGCGCCACTGAGGCACTCTATAAGTACCCCTGCGACACAGTCTGGCCCTCAGTTCCTTCTTTGCCGGCTAAACCGACAGTGGGGAAGGAGGGTGGGTTTGGAATGGATGTGAGCAACACATCTCGAAGAACAACAGTTACAGGTAAGTAACCTTGTTTTCTTCTTCGAGTGATTGCTCACATGCATTCCACTATAGGTGACTGCAAGCAATACCTAGGAGGTGGGGTCGGGTTGACCCATTGCTGATCGTAAGACCGCTGACCCAAACGCCGCATCGTCCCTGGTCTGCTGGACTATGGCGTAGTGGGCGGCGAAGGTATGGACGGAGGACCAGGTAGCCGCCCTGCAGATGTCCGTAATAGGGACTCCCTCCCGGAAGGCCGCAGAGGACGCCTGCGCTCTCGTGGAGTGTGCTGTTACTCTCTCAAGCGGCTTGTCCGCGAGTTCATAACAGGTGTGAATGCACGAGGTAATCCAGGAGGAGAGCCTTTGGGCTGAAACTGGCTGGCCCTTCATCCTCTCCGCAACTGCCACGAAAAGTTGGGTTGTTTTCCTGAATTGCTTTGTTCTATCTAAATAAAAGGCAAGAGCCCTCCTAACGTCTAACGTGTGTAATTGCTGTTCCCTTCCAGAGGTGTGTGGCTTCGGATAAAAGACTGGGAGACAAATGTCTTGATTAACATGGAAGGGAGAGACCACCTTAGGCAGGAAGGCCGGGTGGGGACGTAGCTGAACCTTGTCCTTATGGAAGATAATGTAGGGCGGCTCGGAGGTCAGTGCACGGATCTCTGACACTCTACGAGCCGAGGTGATAGCTACTAGGAATGCCACCTTCCAGGAAAGGTGTAGTAAGGAACACGTGGCAAGGGGCTCGAACGGGGGCATCGCGAGGCGTGAGAGCACAAGGTTGAGATCCCAAGGTGGAATGGGACGCTTGACGTTCGGATACAGCTTATCTAGACCCTTAAGGAAACGGTATACCACAGGGTCGGAGAAGACTGAGTGGTTCGACTGACCCGGATGGAAAGCCGATATGGCAGCGAGGTGGACCCGGATAGTAGAGGTAGAAAGGCCCTGATTTCTGAGGCCTAAGAGGTAGTCCAATATGCGTGGGATAGTAGCCTCACTTGGAACGATGTCATGTTGTGTGCACCAGGCAGAGAAACGGGTCCACTTGGCGGTATAGGTACTTCTGGTGGATGGTTTCCTACTACCCAGAAGGACGTTCTGTACCTCGGCTGAGCATAAGAGCTCAGGACCTCTCAGCCATGGAGTAGCCACGCTGTGAGGTGAAGGGACCGCAAGTCCGGGTGCAGGAGGCGACCGTGATCCTGAGAGATCAGGTCTGGCCACAGCGGGAGGCTGATGGGAGGGGCCCTGGACAGCTGGAGGAGGGACGCATACCAGCATTGCCTGGGCCAGGCCGGGGCTATGAGGATGACGTGTGCCCTGTCCCGTCTGATCTTCAGGATCACCTTGTGGAGAAGCGGGATCGGAGGGAACGCGTAGAACAGGTGCCCCGTCCAGGGTAGGAGAAAGGCATCTGTCAGGGATCCCCGGGAGCTGCCTCGAAAGGAGCAGAACTGGAGGCACTTCCTGTTCTGTCTGGAGGCGAAGAGATCGATGTGGGGAAACCCCCACCTCAGGAAGATCGGCCGGATGACATCTGGCCGAAGGGACCACTCGTGAGTCATAAAGGATCTGCTGAGGCGGTCCGCCAGGGTGTTCTGGATTCCGGGAAGGAAGGAGGCCACCGGGTGAATAGCGTGGGCTATACAGAATTCCCACAGGAGAATCGCCTCTTGACACAGGGGGCTGGAGCGGGCCCCGCCTTGCTTGTTTATGTAATACTGGGCTGTGGTGTTGTCTGTCAGCACCGCTACACAGTGACCCCGTAATGTGTCCCGGAACGCCTGGCACGCGAGCCGGACGGCCCTCAGCTCCCGGACATTGATGTGGAGGCAGAGGCCTGACTCCGACCAGCGGCCCTGGGTCCTGAGTTCCCCTAGGTGAGCTCCCCACCCTAGCGACGAGGCGTCCGTCACTAGGGACATGGACGGGCTGGGGGGAAGGAAGGGGACCCCTTGGCACACATTGTCCTGGTCTTCCCACCAAGCCAGAGCGGATAGGGTGGCTCTGGGGATGGAGAGGAGGGCGTCCATACTGTCCCTTCTCGGTCTGTAGGCCACCGCGAGCCACGACTGCAGTGGGCGTAGCCGTAGTCTGGCGTGCTGTATGACATGAGTGCACGATGCCATGTGACCTAGCAGGCTGAGGAAGACCTTGACCGTAGTCATCGGACAGTTGCGTAGCTGTCTGATGGCCGACTGGATAGTGAGGAACCGAGGCTGTGGCAGGGATGCCCTTGCTACCGTGGAGTCTAGTAGGGCTCCTATGAACTCTATGTTCTGGGTAGGCTCCCGGGTGGACTTCTCCCTGTTGAGAAGGATTCCCAAGCGGTCGAACGTGCTGATAACGAGCCGCACGTGAGCTGACACTTGGTCCCTGGAGGTGCCTCGGATCAACCAATCGTCGAGGTACGGGTATAAGTGCACCCCGCGGCGCCGAAGGAATGCCGCTACTACCGCCATACACTTTGTGAACACCCTGGGTGCGGTGGACAGGCCGAAGGGTAGGACGGCAAACTGATAGTGTTCCCCCGCTACCAGGAAGCGGAGGTAACGTCTGTGTGAGGGTTTGATGCTCACGTGAAAGTAAGCGTCCTTCATATCGAGGGCAGCGAACCAGTCTCCCGGATCCAGAGAGGGAATGATAGTGCCCAAGGTGGCCATGCGGAACTTGAACCTGATCATGTAGGTGTTGAGTTCGCGCAGGTCCAGGATGGGCCGGAGGCCCCCTTTCGCCTTGGGGATCAGGAAGTAGCGGGAGTAGAACCCCTTCCCCCTGAACTCCTGCGGTACGGGCTCGATGGCTCCCAGTGCGAGGAGCGACCTCACCTCCTGTACGAGGAGTTGCTCATGAGAGGGGTCCCTGAAGAGGGACGAGGAGGATGGGTGGGTGGGAGGAGTGGAGGAGAGCTGGAGCGAATATCCCACCTCCACCGTGCGGAGGACCCACTGGTCTGATGTAATGTCTGACCATGCACGGCGGAAGTAGGACAGACGGTCTCCAAAGGGAGGGTCCAGGTTTATGATTGGTGAACTGCCCTCGGGCGCACCATCAAAAGTTGGATTTGGGCCCCTGGGAAGGCTTAGAGCCTTGTTGTTTCCCGCCCTGCCTAGGCCCTTGCCGCCGGCGGTAAGGGCGGCTTCTCCTGAGGGAGGAGTCCTGGGGCGGGCGCGCAGGTGGGAAGAATTTCCTGCGTGGCGGGATGAAGGGACGCCTCTGTGGACCTGGGGTGTGCATGCCCAGGCCTTTGAGGGTTACCCCCCTGTCCTTGAGGGCCTGGAGACGGGCATCCGTATCCTCCGAGAAGAGGGACTGTCCCTCAAAGGGGAGGTCCTGGATTTTAAATTGCATGGCCGGGGCTAGGTTGGATGACGAGAGCCATGCTGCCCGGCGGAGGGCAATGCCCGAGGCCATTGTTCGGGCCGTAGAGTCGGCCGAGTCCAGGGCCGCTTGCAGGGCATGACGAGATATGTCCCTGCTTTGGAGCAATAGGGCCCTGAACTCCTGTTTGCCCTCCTGCGGGAGAGCAGTCTCAAATTTAGTAACGGCCTCCACCGTGTCAAAATGGTGCCTACTCAGGAGTGCCTGATGGTTGGCGACTCTGAGTTGTAGGCCCCCGGAGGAATAAACTTTCCTGCCGAAGTGGTCCAACCTTTTGGCCTCTTTGGCCTTGGGGACCTGCGCCTCCTGCCCGTGGCGCTCCTTGTTATTAACAGAGTCCACCACCAGGGAGGAGGGCGTGGGGTGAACATACAAGTATTCATATCCCTTGGCTGGGACAAAATAACACTTCTCCACCCCACGAGCAGTGGGGGAGATAGAGGCGGGGGTCTTCCAAATTACCGCCGTGTGGAGTTTAATAGTATTAATGAACGGCACTGCCACCCGTGCCGGAGTGCCCTTAGTTAACATGGTGGTGACCGGGTCGTCCACCACTGGGACCTCTTCCAAAGGCAGGTTCATGTTTTTAGCAACTGCCTGGAGGAGATGTTGGTAACTGGAGAGGTCCAAGGCGGGCGGGCTAGTTGATGAAGTGCCCGCCACTGCCTCTACCCCTACGGGGGAGGCGTAGGGACCCGGCTCCATAGGGCTATGTACCGTGGAGGGCTGGACTGCCGATGATGGTCCTGCCAGCACGTCCACTGGACCCTCTGAGCTCACCGGGAACCCGGGTTCAGACTGGGTTTCCCGGGGCCGATCATACCCCCATGCCGCCCACTCTGACCAGGCAGGGTTCTGGGTGACTTGGACTGGTCCCGCCGAGCGAGGGGCCCGCGTGCCGGCGGACTCTCGACGCTCCCGGTGCCGTGGGCTTCTCGACCGGTGCCGGGCGGTAAGGTGCCCATCCGAGGAGTCGTGGCTACCCGAACGGTGCCGCCTCGGGAAGTCTCGGTGCCGAGACGATGATCGGTACCGGGGGGACCTTCGGCGCCGCGACGGGGTCCGGTGCCGCTCTCTACACTCCCGGTGCCGTGGGCTTCTCGACCGGTACCGGGCGGTATGGTGCCCATCTGAGGAATCGTGGTTACCTGAATGGTGCCGCCTCGGGGAGTCTCGGTGCCGAGACGATGATCGGTACCGGGAGGACCTTCGGCGCCGCGACGGGGTTCGGTGCCGAGACGACGAGCAGTGCCTGGACGCGGAGCGGCTTGTGGAGCGACGTCTCGGACGGTCTCGGCGCCAGCTGAGGGACCGGTGCCGGGAGTGCGACCGGTGCCGAGAGTACGACCGGCCCTTACCAGGGTGCCGGGACTCTGATGGGCGGCCAGAGCGCGAGTGGCGCGAACGGCCAGGAGGAGACCTTGAGCAGGGTCTCAACTGCTTGCGGCGCCGAGACTGCGACCGGAGCCGGGCGGGTGACCGTTGCCGGGAGTCTGGTCGGCGCCGCGAGATCGAGCGGTGTCCATGCCCTGCCGGGCTCCGACACGCGATCTCTGCCTCGGTCATGGGCGGCCTGCCCGTCGACCGGACTTGTTGCTGCGGGGCGTCCCCGGCAAGCAACCCTCTCGCAGCAGTACACGCCTCCATCGTGGAGGGAAGCTGCTGCGGAGTTGGCACCCCAAGTGGCAAGACCACTGGCACCGGACTCGACGGGGCCTCCTGCGGCGCCGGAGTCAGCGGTGCGGGTGCTGGCGGCTCTTCTTCAGGTCGGCTCCCCGGAGAAGGCTGAGGTCGCGGCACTGGTACCGACGGCTGGACGCGGTCCGGAGCAGGGCGAAGTTGAGCGCTCCTCTTCCGCTTGGTGCTGGGGGAGCGCGACCGGTGCCGAGGCTTGGCTCTCGGCGGTTTGGGTGCGGGGTCCGGTGCCGCACTGGAGTCCGGGGCCGCCTCCATCAGGACGTGCCGCAAGCGGGATTCCCTGTCTTTGCGGGTCCTGGGCTGAAGGTACTGCAGATCTAGGAAGAAACTGCCAAGTGCACTTACCAGGCACTTGAGAGGCACTTAGAGTGTGGGTCTCCCTTACAGGCATAGGCTTCCCACACTCTGAGTGCTTGAATCCCGGAGCCTTGAAGACAGAGGCTCCGGCAGCAGGGAAAAACCCCTGCACTGACTCTTTACACTACAAAGACTATGTAAACTAACTAACAACAACTGCTAACAACGAACAAGTAAGAGAACAATCGACTAGCTAGGAGATAAGGAGAACGCTGAAAAGCAGAACTCCTCTTCCGACTACCAGCTCCAGCGGTAAAGAAGGAACTGAGGGCCAGACTGTGTCGCAGGGGTACTTATAGAGTGCCTCAGTGGCGCCACTCCAGGGGGCTCCCTGCTCACCCAGTCTGCAGCTAGGGGAAAATCTACCCGGCAACCAGGCCCACAGCGCGTGCCTAACCTATAGTGGAATGCATGTGAGCAATCACTCGAAGAAGAACAAACATTTCTCAGTGTATTAAATTCAATGTTGTTTGATTAGTGAATGTTTATAATCCACTTTCTCATCACCACCACCATATTGTATGTAGACACAAACTGTTTAAAAGCAACTCATACCAAAACACCTCCTTTCTCTTTATTAGTTAAGGTGGCTCCAGGTGGAAAGTATCCTGTAGTACTAGATGAAATATCCAAATTATCACAAAGCTCACCCTGGGTGGCACAGTCCATCCAGCCTACATTAACAAGGCCTTCCTGAAATAAAAGAGCGACAATTTGAGTGTTATTTTGAAACTCAAGGTCAGAAGAATTTCTGTAAATACAACAGAAGCAACTAACTACTGTTTTTAGAAGATGGGGACAAGGAAGCACAACAATACTTTGAGAGTCATGTACTCTATTTTAGGAAGTCCTTTAAACATTTGGTTCCATTATATCATGTCCAGTAATGAACTGGCTCTCAAACATAAAGCTGATTTTCAAACAATTTGCTTTCAAGTTATTGGGTGAAATCTTGGCCCCACTGAAGTCGCTGAAAGTTTGCCATTGACTTTTATGACATCAGGAGTTCACCTTTTGGAATTCTGATTTAAATAGAGAATGGGTAACATCTCCAAATGAAATACTGCTTACCAACATGCCCGCTAGTTTAAGGCGCGTCTGGGAAGTCAGACAATCTGGAAAACGAAAATAATGATGTATCTGTAAACACAAGGCTGATCACACAATGATCAAGTTATTAAACTTACTCTAGTTTAGAATTTTTCTTCTCATCACCAAGAATCCCAGGAGGAAGCAGGCTACAGTTTCACAATGTATGTTTTCTAGCTTTTTAAAAACAAAAACCACATTTTTTTTGGTAGCCTTTCAAGTGAAAATTTTGAGAAGCTACTTCCTACATGATGACAATTGTGAATGAAAATATTCTATGCCAAAGATTGCTTCATTGGCAATACTCTATCATTTTGAAATATGAGCTGTTTTACATGGCTTCTGATTCCTGCCCTTGTAAACTTACCTGAGCAATGTTTTTAAAATATCTATCAAATTTTGTCATAGAAAGAGATATCATTGGAATTATTAGAAACCCCACGGACATTTCTGGAAAGTACTAACTTGAGAAGATAACTGATTTTTTGACAAAGGAAATGCAGTAGATTTAGTCTACCTGGATTTTAGTGCTTGATACAGTTCCACAAGGGAAATTATTAGTTAAATTGGAGAAGATGGGGATTTATATGAGTATTAAAAGATGGATAAGGAACAGGTTAAAGAGAGACCACAATGGGTTATGCTAAAAGATGAACTGTCAGGCTAGAGGGAGGTTACTAGTGGAGTTTCTCAGGGATCGATCCTGAGACTAATTTTATTTAACATTTTCATTACTAACGTTGGCCCAAAAAGCGGGACTGTGCTAATAAAATTTGCAGATGACACAAAGTTGGAAGGTAATGGAGGAGGACTGGAATATCGTACAAGAAGATCTGGATGATCTTGAAAACTGGAGTAATAGAAATGGGATGAAATTTAATAGTGCAAAGTGATGCACTTAGGGACCAACAACAACAATTTTTGCTATCAACTGGGGACTTTTCAGTTGGAAGTAAGAGGAGGAGGCAGATATTGGTTGATAACAGAATCACTGAGCCTCTAATGTGATGTGACTATGAAAAAAGGCTAATGCACTCCTAGGATGCATTAGGCTAGGTATTTCCAGTAGAGACAGGGAAGTGTTATTGCCGTTATACAAGTGAGATTTCATCTGGAATACTGTGTGCAATTCTAGTCTCCCATGTTTGAGAGATTAATTCAGACTGGAACAGGTGCAAAGAAGGGCTAGGAGGAGGATCAGAGGAATGGAAAACCTACCTTCCTTATGAGAGGAGTCTCAAAGATCTTGGTTTGTTTTTAGATTAAGCAAATGAAGGCTGAAGGGATATGTGATTGTCTCTATAAATACATCAGAGGAATAAATACAAGGGAGGGAGAAGGGAGTTATTTAAGTTAAGCACCAATGTGGACACAAGAACAAATGACCATTAACAAGTTTATGCTTGTAATTAGACAAAGGTCTGTAAGCATCAGAGGAGTGAAATTCTGGAACAGCATTCTAAGGGGAAGAGTGGGGGCAGAAAACCTAACTAGCTTCAAGATTGAGCTTGATAAATTTATGGAGGGGATGGTGTGAAGGGTGCCAATCCAAAACCCCACTGATTTATTTAAAAGGTTCACCCTCTCCCCATCTGATCATCAGATTTGTAGTTTGTGATATGCAAACTTGGGTTGTGCAAGGGCTACATAATGTCTAAAATATTTAATAATTCATTCAATCTTTATTGCATTATGATTGGAGAGGGGAAGTCCACCACTCTGACCAGTTCAGGGCCAATGAGCAGGGATGCTATGTACTTTTCTAGTATCTCATACTGCAGCCTATGAGCTGTAATAGCGGTCAAAACCTGTCTTTGTCAGTTTTATGGGATGTGGGGGCTACTGCAAAAGCATGGATCCCATGGCCAGGCTTCACTGTGGGTCCAGGACAGAGGCCTATCCTGTGACTTATAGGGTGTGCAAGCACCTTGTACAGTTCCTCCATTAATGTTCTCTTTCCCAAGTAGCCCTATAATGGGGCTTAAGTGGTCCATATGGCCTTGTGCTGACCTTCCACACTGTAGGTGAATTTTACCCCATTAAAATCTTCATTAGAAGCAACAGCAAATGTCGCCATCAGTGAAAAACAAGAGAACTGTTTTCTCTTTAATCAGTTTGCCTTATTTAATACTAGCAAAAATACCCGGCGTTGCTCGGGTCAGTCGGAGGTAGGGAGGGGGCAGAGAGCGGAGCGAGTACGGGGTCCGTTGGAGGGGGCAGAGAGCAAACCTGACACCGCCACCTCACCCCCCCACCCAAACCCAACACCCCCACGTCACCCCCCTACCAACTCCAACACCCCCCCCCCTGACCAACCCCAACACCCACACCTCACCCACCCAGACACCTTCCCACCCCCCCAGACCACACCCAACACCCCCGGCTCACTTACCCCCCCGACCAAACCCGACACCCCCACCTCACCCCCCCGACCCACTCACCCCCCCGACCAAACCCGACACCCCCACCTCACCCCCCCGACCAAACCCGACACCCCCACCTCACTTACCCTCCGACCAAACCCAACTCGGGTCCGTTGGAGGTGGGGAGGGGGCAGAGAGCTGAGGGATTCCGGGGTCCGTCAGAGGTGGGGAGGGGGCAGAGAGCTGAGGGATTCCGGGGTCCGTTGGAGGGGGGAGGGGGCAGAGAGCTGAGCGAGTGCGGTGTCCGTTGGAGGGGGTATTATGACATCATAACTATATCACAGAGAACAGCAGCTGCCCAGCTGATGTGATTGGCCATTAAATAACTTCACCCCTGGGGGGCGTCAGAGGTGAGATTTGAAAAATTTTCCACTCTTACCCTGATTAGGACCCTAAGACCTCTAACTGTACCAAATTTCAAGTCTCTAGCTCAAACGGTGTGGAAGGAGTAAGCATACATACACGCATACATACATACACGCAAACACGCATACACCATTTGACTTTTATATATATAGATAGATTTACCTCCACCCTCAGCACAGAAAGTGATCAGCCAGCCAACACCAGAGGCAAATGAAGATTGAATAGCATTAACAAAATTTCCTAAAACAAAAAAAAGCACAAAATCCATATCAATTTGTTTGATGTTTTGTTTTACATACGAAAAATTATTTTATGTAAACTGTGAAACAAGCATGCTTAATAGCACAATTACAATTGAACAGTTTTTAAAATTTCAAGTACTGTGTACTTGATTTAAACCTTGAGTAAGACATACTGGGTACACACACTCAATTAAATGTAGATATAATCCTGGCAACACCTCCTTATTTTAAGAAACAAAATAAAAAGATCAATAGACCAAACAAATTACGTTACCTGCCCATAACTCTGTCACTGTGGTTGTGACATACTGCATGGCAAAACTCATTAAACTTTCCTTTAATCTATCTCCATAATATTTCACTGGATTCTACCAAGAAGGGGGAGAAAAAAGAAAAGAAAAGAAAAAGGGGTGTGTTAATGCAATATTTAACTTACAGAAATCATCACACAGTAATTGATAATTTAAATTTTATTTATACTGCAGATGGACCTCAGCCAAAATCCTAGATCCAAATGCTTTCACTCTCCATCCCAAACTTTAGAGTGTTTGGTGTTCAACCTTAAATTTGAATTTTGTGACTCAGGCGCCTGTCTATTTGATATGTGGCTTCCATTTAGCCCACCAATTCGAGGATTATAATGCCTCAGAAAAATTAGTTCCCATAGACATGTCTGTTTGTTTAAAAGAAGTGAGTATTGTGCCAGTCTTCCGTTAATATACATCTCCTCTATTTTAACCTCCTCAAAAGTTTACGCATTTTTTTCTACTGTAGCATATGCTGAATGATCAATAACCAGACTAAGTAGCATGAGGTACAGCAACAGTGGAAGAAATTTTGGAAAAATAACATGGTGTCTATTAAAGGAATACTGTCAAAGTTCCTTAAGCTTAAAGCAGAATATTGCATATATTTAAATATTATCCTACATTGTTGGAAACTCCCACAGAATTGTGATAGACGCAGTGTGGCTCAGTAGATAGGGCACTGGTCTGGGTGTTCAAAGCCTTGTATTCAGTTCCTGCATCTATCACTTATTGTACAGCCTTGAACAAATCATTTAACCTCAATGTCTCAATTTCCCCAAAAACAGAAGAAGTGATACTTGCTCTCTATTGCAAAATGATCTGAAGAGAACTGTTTGAGAGGTATTTCTTTCTTTCTTCATTTAGTTGTAATATAATATGATCAAAAGTGAAATTGTCTAGTGTAATTGGGCTGTTCATGATAAATGAAAGTCCAAATATTATTTTTATAAACTATGAAGAGTAAATTATTAGACTATTGTAAAGAAAAATTCTTTACAAGGATAGCATCAGTGATAACAGAATACTAAAGTAAAATATATTTCTTAGAATTCTTTAACTTTATTTTAATCATTTTTATATAAAATATAAAAACATAATAAATGCATGCACAAGATGGACATCTATATGCTCTTTCCATTATTTATATAACCTGGAAAAAAATAAAGCAGTTTAATTACTCACCATTCCAGTTTTGAAAATATAGAGACTTGGATAACTATTAATTCCTTTGATCCTACAAAGCATTCTATTATCACCACAATTTACAGCTCCAATGCGTATAAGTCCATCCATTTCTTTAGCAAATTCTCTCCACTAAAAAGGAAGGGAAAAAAGAAAACTTGGGATATTTTCCATTGAAAACAATTTTCAAAATTCTTTTGCTGTTGGTTTCTTGAATCCCAGTTGTTTTAGGCTTTGGCTTCAGCATGCAAATCAAACTTAAAGTTTTACTCAAATTAAAAAAGTGTCTACTTTAAATGCATTTTCAGAATTAAGATGCTGACTGTAAATACATACCGTAGGTGCTAAATCATGGCAGTGTGAACATCTAGGAGAATAGAAATTGATGAACCAGAGTTCTCCAGAGTTAACAGCAGCATCTGGTTAACAAGAGGAAACAACAATGTGCTTAAGTAAAGAACTGATAAAAGTTTCCTTTTAAGTTGTGCATCTACAACTAATATGAGTGTGTGAGAGAGAATCAATACACACCCATTTTAAGACCTGTGTTCAAGTGTATAGAGTTCCCTTATTCAGTGGATATCATTTATGCCTAGAATGGTGTAATGACTGCAATTCCATTTATACTGACACTGGCATATGCAGGACACATGACAGGCATAACTGACATGAAACCACCAGCTTAACTATGAAATTTTGTTTACATCTAATTGAGATAGTGAACACACTAGAGTAGTAATTTAAACGCTCTAACAGATTAAACCCATACTTTTTAAATATTAGAAGGATAATAGAAATTTAGTTACATTAACAAAATACAAACACTATCACTACTTATCAGATACACGTTATCTTCTAACAATCACTTACACTCTTGCCACATGGTAAGTAATGCTCAAACCTGAACAGAATAAAAAAAATCTATTTCAAATAAGAGAGGTTTATTTTTACATCTGAAAATGCAATTTAAATTGCAGGCTGGACTCAATCTAATGTGCTTTGATAAGGGGCCAATTACTAATTTACTAATTTCCAGAAACACAGCAGAATAGTGTTAATTGTCTGAGTACACACAGCATCTTACTTTGAAAGTACATTAACTGTCTGTAAACATTAACAATAAACGTGAGAGGGCAAAAACAAAAGCCCCCACCCACATCGCTGATCAGTATGATCTGTTTCCTGGTGTCTGGATTAAGACTTTTTATTTTTTACATTAGGGAGCTAAGATTTAAGAATGTCTGAATAGGAATCCTGTCTAATGGTATCTTCGAACAAACAGAATTGCACATAAGTAGCACTGACTGAATAGCTAGTTTTGGAGATCAGTTGACTTAGTGGGAGATGTATGCTCAAGACACCAGATCAAAGACTGAGAATATTGCAGGATAATAAATCTGGAGAAGCAAAATTACAAGTGAAATAATTTTTCCTTCATTCAGATATTACACACTTTCTTTCAAATTCAGTCTAAAAAGCTGACTGGCATGGATCTGCATAGCATTTGTTAATTGACCCATGATGCTCAAAAATATTTTTGTCTTTGGATAGAATATGCACATTTTCGCTGGTAGTATTCTGACAATTTAGAATCTATGTATACCATGAAAAAATTCACTCTGAAAATAATATTTATACAATGTTAAAATATTAGAGAACCCATATGACTTGACGGACATACCAAATTCTCCTCTATCCAATGTTATGATTTCAGGATCATCATCATAAATACCTAGTAAGAAAAAATACAAAGTCAGCAACTCTGTTTTTCTTTTGCAACCTTTACATAAAAGAATCCAGAACTACTCCTGTGCTGCTTGCACAAAATGAAATTTGTAGAAAACAAAAGATGGTGCATATTAACAAGGTGAAAGATTTTATCATGTGTTACGTAATTAAGTGATGTATAAGATTAATTTGGTCTCAGTTCAATTCCCAGGAGATAAATGTCCACATCACAATAGCCACCGTCACAGCTGGAAACCTCTTGGCATCCTCAACAGACAAACTAATCATTAAGTAAGCATAGGAGACTGAACTGGTTGTTCACACAAAGACCTGGGGCAACTGTGTCACAGATGAGAGACAATACTGAGTGCCTGATGAGGGTTTGAAAATATGGAAATGTAGATTTTCTGCAGAAAGTGCCTAGAATCTAATGACCCACCTTTTCCATTCTTGGTATGTGGATAGACTAGGAAAGAGGCCCAAATGTATCAAGATTGTGAAATGAATAGTTAAACAACTTTTTCTCTGTGTAACCAAACTTGTTTTTTACATAGTTCTTTCAATGATGATTCCTTTAAACTGAGCAACTGCGAACTATGATGCCACTGAGTTGATTTTCTTGTCCATAAAACTCTTTAAAAGAATCGCTGCTATTGAATGAATAAATGTACTGAAGTAATTGCATCAATTAAAAAAAAAATGATTCAGTTGATAGAGCACAGCACTGAGACTTTCAAAACCCAAGTTCTAGTCCCAGGTTGATCACTGGCCTTCTGTTTGACCTTTGTCACTTTCCCTCTTGGTGCTCCAAACCTCTCTGACCCTTTGTCTGTCTTATCTACTGAGATTGTCAGCTGTTTAGGGGAAGGAATTGTCTCAGTATGGTTTGTATAGTGCCTATCACAATAAGCCCACATGTCAGCTGAGGCCTCTAGGTACTACTGTAAGACATGTAAATAAGACAGATCTTCAGTTTCCTTCAGAGTTATCAAGCCATCACCATACAGACGCAATAAATTCACAATAAAATAAAAAATCCACAAGAAAAAAAATAGGCATAACTGTACATAAACTTAAAATGAATGTTCAATAAGTTAAAAATCTGACATTTTAAATCAACCACTTTTGTTAAGAAATGCAGACTCAAACGTGGAATTTTTAAATTATTGTAACCTTTAAAGAAATTTGAAATTACTCTCAATTTCATGTAATATGCATGTCTCTGGATTATTTAAATTAGGTGTACATAAACATTAAAGCAGTTCTTGGGGTTTTTGTTTTATAAAATGTTCTCTTTGTATTCTGATTTTTTTTTTTCAGGGTTAGACTGCATTAGCAAAATACAAGTGCAGGAATTCTCTCCTTCACTTGTGATGTTTTTATCAAATTCATCAAAACAGGGACTCACTTCAGCTTCCATATTTATGGCAGGGTGTAAATCATCACTGCAGTCTCTCAGCTGCCTATTTTCCAAGTTAGCTATCTGTGTCACAATAGCTCTGAAAAGACATCCTGGCTGTCTAATTCCCAGCAAATATCTGGACAACTGATTGCAAAATTATTTCTGGCATAACCTTATTTCTCTGGTATGTATGCTTACCTGGGAATCAAATGTTTTGGCTCTTTATGTATAAAGAGTAACAACTAAATAAATAAATGAGTTAGGGAGAATACTCGTTATGGGTTTCCAATATAAAAAAAATCATCAGAAGAAATTAAAAAGAAAAAACCCTTCCCTTGTATTAAGAATACACAATATTAATATTTGAGTGCCAATGAACAAAGATCACTTATCGCATATAATACACACACACACACACACACACACACACACACACACACACACACACACAAACAATATAACTGAATGGTAAAAAAGCAAATTCATAGTCCAATGAGTGGATTTCATACCAAGCTGGCTATATTATTACTGCTCTTTGGTGGATTATTTTAACAAGATACCTTAAGGCTAACAGTCAGTAGGGAGAAAGGAGAAAAAAAGACACCTGTGAAGGGTAAAAAGAAGAAGAGTGGGTCTAGGAGGAAAGAAAGTATGTATATAGAGTTGGCATAGATGACAATTTTGCATTTACTCAGAACTATAAGACAAGCAAATTACAGACACACATCTTACCAAAATCATAACGATAAAAGTTCCAGCTCTCGTATCGACCTCCTTGTTGATGATCTTCAAGACCTTTCTCTCCATATTTATCATACTTCTTCCGTAGCTCGTCATCTTTTAACACTTCATATGCTCTATTTATTTTCAAGAAGTTTTCATGAGCATCTGGATCATTCTATTAAAAGAAACCATAATTATTAAATATTTGTCTAATGCATAATTAAAATATTAAATGAACTTTCAGCAATACAAGAATAAGAGAGGTAGCCATGTTAGTCTGGCATAGCAGAGGTAACAAAGAGTCCTGTGGCACCTTAAAGACTAACTAAAGTATTGAAGCATAAGCTTTTGTGGGTAATACCCACTTTGTCGGATGCAAGCAGTGGAAGTGTCTGGGGCAGGTATAGATAAGTAGGCAAGAACCCGGTAGGAGGTAACAAGGTTAGTCCAATCAGGCTGAACCAGCTTGTTATCTCAAATCAGGGAGCGTGAGGTATTCCTCTAGCAGCTGAATTGGAGGTGTGAACTCCAAGAGAGGAGAAGCTGCTTTTGTAATTAGCAAGCCATTCAAGATCTTTGTCCAATCCCAGATTGATTGTGTCAAATTTGCAAATTAATTGCAGCTCTGCAGTTTCTCTTTGCAGTCTGGTCTTGAAGTTTTTTTGCTGCAATATGGCGACTTTTAATTGTGTGTCCAGGCAGGTTGAAGTGTTCTCCTACAGGTTTTTGTATATTGCCATTCCTGATGTCTGATTTGTGTCCATTTATCCTTTTTTCGTAGGGACGGTCCAGTTTGGCCAATGTACATAGCAGAGGGACATTGGTGGCATATAATGGCATATATAACATTGGTAGATGTGCAGGTGAATGAACCAGTGACGGTGTGGCTGATCTGGTTAGGTCCTGTGATGGTGTTGCTGGTGTAGATATGTGGGCAGAGTTGGCATTGAGGTTTGTTGCATGGATTGGTTCCTGAGTTGGAGTTGTTATGGCATGGTGTGCTGTTGCTGGTGAGAATCTGTTTAAGGTTGGCGGGTAGTCTGTGTGCCAGGACTGGCCTTCCTCCCAAGGCCTGTGAAAGTGAGGGATTATTGTACAGGATGGGTTGTAGATCACTGATGATGAGTTGGAGAGGTTTTAACTGAGGACTGTAGGTGATGGCCAGTGGTTTTCTCTTGTTTTCTTTCTTGGGCTTGTCTTGCAGCAGCAGGCTTCTGGGTACACGTCTGGCTTTGTTGATCTGTGTCCTTATTTCCTTGTGTGGGTATTGTAGTTTTGAGAAAACTTGGTGAAGATCTTGTAAGTGTTGGTCTCTGTCTGAGGGGTTGGAGCAAATACGATTGTACCTCAGTGCTTGGCTGTAGACAATGGATCGTGTGGTATGTCTGGGATGGAAGCTGGTAGCATGAAGGTAGGCATAACTGTCGGTAGGTTTTCGGTATAGGGTGGTGTTGATGGGGCCGTCATTAATTTGCACCGTGGTGTCTAGGAAGTGGACTTCCCGTGTGGACTGGTCCAGGCTGAGGTGGATGGTGGGGTGGAAGCTGTTGAAATCATGGTGGAATTCTTCCAGAGTTTCTTTCCCCTGGGTCCAGATGATGAAGATATCATCAAAGTAGCATAGATAGAGAAGGGGTGTGAGTGGACGATGGTTGAGGAAGCGTTGTTCCAGGTCAGCCATAAAGATGTTGGCATACTGTGAGGCCATGCGGGTGCCCACAGCAGTGCCACTGGTCTGGAGGTATATATTGTCACCAAATTTGAAATAATTGTGTGTGAGGATAAAGTCACAGAGCTCAGCAACCACTTGTGCTGTGGCATCATTGGGGATACTCTTCCGGACAGCTTGTATTCCATATTTGTGTGGGATGTTTGTGTAGAGAGCCTCTACACATCCATGGTGGCTAGGATGGTGTTTTCTGGAAGGTCACCAATGCATTGTAGTTTTCTCAGGAAGTCGGTGGCATCACGGAGATAACTGGGAGTGCTGGTGGCATAGGGTCTGAGTAGAGTCGACATATCCAGAAAGTCCTTCAGTAAGAGTGCCAATGCCCGAGATGATGGGGCGTCCAGGATTTCCAGGTTTGTGGATCTTGGGTAGTAGATAGAATAACCCCGGTCGGGGCTCTAAGGGTAGGTTAATTTGTTCCTGTGTTAGTGCAGGGAAAGTCCTGAGTAGATGGTGCAGTTTCTTAGTATATCCCTCAGTGGGATCGGAGGGAAGTGGCCTGTAGAAATTGGTATTGGAGAGTTGTCTGGTAGCCTCCTTTTGGTAGTCTGACCTGTCCATGATGACAACAGCACCTCCTTTATCAGCCTCTTTGATTATGATGTCAGGGTTGTTTCTGAGGCTGTGGGTAGCATTGCGTTCTGCATGACTTAGGTTGTGAGGCAGGCGATGTTGCTTTTCCACAATTTCTGCCCGTGCACGTCGGCGGAAGCATTCTATGTATATCTCCAGACTGCCATTTTGACCCTCAGGAGGAGTCCATGTGGAATTCTTCTTCTTGTGCTGCTGGTGGGATGGTGTCTGTGTATACGTGTGCTGTTCAATGTTGTCTTGAAAGTATTCTTTGAGTCGGAAACGGCGAAAGTAGGCTTCCAGATCACCACAGAATTGTATCATGTTTGTGGGGGTGGTTGGGCAGAATGAGAGTCCTCGAGATAGGACAGACTCTTCTGCCAGGCTGTGTGTGTAGCTGGATAGATTGACGATATTGCTGGGTGAGTTAGGGGTACCACTGTTGTGGCCCCATGTGGTAGGTAGGATTTTAGATAGTTTGCAGTCCTTTTTCTTTTGCAGAGAGGTGAAGTGTGTGATGTAGATCTCCTGTCTTATTTTAGTAAAGTCTATTTGTGTGGCAGGTTGGTTGTTTATGAATGTCTCCAGGTTGGAAAGTTCTTTTTTTGAGGTTTTCCTGTTTGCTCTACAGGATGCTGATCAGATAGTTCCTCAGTTTCTTAGATAGTGTCTGGCATAATCTCTCACTGTGGTCTGTGCAGTATGTAGATAGCAATGGATTTTTCACCTTCAGTCTATTTGGTATGAATGGACTGAACTCAGGAACCAATCCATGCAACAAACCTCGATGCCAACTCTGCCCACATATCTACACCAGCAACACCAGCACAGGACCTAACCAGATCAGCCCACCATCACTGGTTCATTCACCTGCACATCTACCAATGTAATATATGCCACCAATGTCCCTCTGCTATGTACATCGGCCAAACTGGATAGTCCCTATGAAAAAGGATAAATGGACACAAATCAGATATCAGGAATGGCAATAAACAAAAACCTGTAGGAGAACATTTCAACCTGCCCGGTCACACAATTACAGATTTAAAAGTCACCATATTGCAGCAAAAAAACTTCAAGACCAGACTGCAAAGAGAAACTGCAGAGCTGCAATTAATTTGCAAATTAGATACAATCAACCTGGCATTGATCAAAGATTTTGAATGGCTTGCTAATTACAAAAGCAGCTTCTCCTCTCTTGGAGTTCACACCTCCAGTTCAGTTGCTAGAGGAATACCTCACCCACCCTGATTTGAGATAACAAGCTGGTTCAGCCTGATTGGACTAACCTTGTTATCTCCTACCTGGTTCTTGTCTACTTATTTATACCTGCCCCTGGACACTTCCACTGCATGCCTCTGACTAAGTGGGTGTTAGCCCACGAAAGCTTATGCTTCAGTATTATATTAACTCTCTCAGCTTTCCCATTATTACTTACAAACTTGCCTTAAATTACTACATTAATATACAGCAATACTAAAAAAATAAGTTACAAAGAAACTATTTCCCGCCCGATGCACCCGCACAGCTGCTATTAACACTACAGGGGTTACATGCATGAATTGACAGTGTCATCTAAGAGTCTACACAAAATGTATGTTTAATTCTGCAGAAGGTAGTCTGAAAAATCTCTTACATAATAATATTTCCATATTTTATAAATTATAGCTCTCACTTTGGAATCTTAATACTTTTGAAGGTGTAAGTAGAGAGCCCAGTTAAAACCTATCAAGTAGCTGAGAGAGCATTTCATACACTATTGAGAATAAGCCATTCTATTTCAAGTGACATATCCGTTAGCTCTGAATTGCTCTTTAAGATAGCAAGAATCAACCACATATATTAAGTTACAGCTGATCTGTACTTATCTTTATTGTGGGTGGAAAGACATAATAAAATTAACAGTTTTCCTAATTAGAAGCTATATACTGTAACATATTCCTCAAGAGTTAATCCATGTTCAGTCACTCTTCTCTTCCCCATTGAAATGATAGTATATAATCAAATACACATTTGCTTCCTAGACTCATGTCATAAATGTTTGGTGAAAGTCCTTTTCCTTGATGTCAAGTTCAACAGTATAGCATCACCTTTGGCATTTCAAGTCCCACTTCTGCAGCTTGCTCTGTGCAGGCAGATCCCTGTGCCCACATGGACCTTCACTGACATCCTTGGGGATCTCTGAGGGTGCAGGGCTCCACATGCATGGAACAAGTAGCAGGATCAGGGCCTTTTTATTGTCCTACTCCAATACTTTGTCTAATTATTCCAATAAATCTTGAGTAACATCTAGGAGAATAAAAAATGTTTCCTTACAGGGGTCCATCCATTTCCCCTTCTCATCCACAGGCCTTCCCAGAATTTTTGCTTTCCAAATGGGACTGACATGAAATATTTATTACACAGATGCAACTTTATAGTAAGAACAATAAGTAATAGCTAAAACAGACAGATGCCGTGTAATTCTAAGAGAAAGCACCGGATAAAGTGTATAAACTATCACACCTTTTGGCTGCAATGGCTCAGTAGGACTTCAGTTCAACTTCATAATTTTCTAATATATCCATTCTTACTTTTGCTTTTCTTTGCAGGACAGTCAGTCTAAACTAAGTATTATTTTATTACATCACTTCAAAAATCTAAGACACAAAGATGCAAAGTTTCACATTTGTTAAAAAGCAATTAACTTTAAAATGGACTTTTAACTGTGGATGAATTCGTTCAAACAGTGCTAACTTTATCACATGAACTCAAAGAATTTACTTACCTGATTTTTATCAGGATGTAACTTTAATGCCAGTTTTTTGAAAGCCTGTCTTATTTCTCTGCTACTTGCTTCTTTGGATATTCCAAGTAAACTGTAATAGTTCTGATCAGTGCAAACAAGAGCTATCAGACATGTTAAAACTAAAAATAATAACAAAGTTCTTTTCAAATCTCTAATGCAGTCTCCTTTAGATAACAACTCCATTATGAAGCTTTTTACAAGTTGCAATTCAGACAGACTTCAAAGAGTGTATCCAATAAGTTTCAAGTTGTTCAAAAAAGATATAGATGTTCTCTTTAAGATTTTGGTTGTCATAATCCAGTCACATGATAGTTGCCTTGAAAAAGCTACAACCTGTAAAGAGTGCAGGAAAGCTATTTATTAAAGGTTTCATTATACTACGTGGATAAGTTACTAAGAAAGACTAGGGGACAGGAGATATTTCTGCATGTGGCAGCAAATAGTTTAAAAGTAGTTATTTTAATATTGTACAATCCTTCATCCCAGGAGTGAAATGTGTTTCAATTAGACTGTTAAAACCCCTTAAAAATCAAACCGAACCTAAAAACCTCCCTCATTCAAAGGGCTTCAGCTGGCCGAGGGGGGCTGCAGAGTCGGGCAGCCTGTCGTGTACCTAGGCGCACGCAGCCGCGAGTGATGTCGCTCTGTGCGTAGTAGGGGTGGGTGGGCTATGCAGGTTGTGTGAAACAGACTAGGGACAAAAATAGCTGCTTTAGCACCTTAACCTGGGTCCGGCGGGAGTTTACACAACGGGGTGGGGAGAGGAAGAGAGCAGAAGATGGGTGTGTGACAAGGAAAGAGGAAGAAGGGAAAGCCGAGGGCAGGACCTGGGTAAAACAGGGCTGGGGAGGGGAGAGACGGGGAGAGGGTGCCGGGGAGGAGACAGGCTCGGGACCAGGAGAAGCTCTGGGACAGAGGGAGGAGGACGGGGAGGGGGGCGCAGCGCTGGGGGTTTAGGGGAAGCAGCCCCGGTGGGGGGGCTGGGGGCGGTCTAGGGAGGATGCTGGTGCCACAGGCGGAGCAGCGCGGGGACGAGGCGGGCTCACCCGTCTGCTCCTTCCCCCGGCGGGCCGCTCTTGCCGGTCCGTGCGGCGCCAGGCTCCCCGGCGGGATGCGCAGGAGCCGGCTGCGGGGCCGGGCGCGGAGCAGCCTGGGACGGGGGCGGGGAGCCGAGGCGGATCCGGCTCTGAGCCGGAGGCAGGCGGGGCCGGGCGGCTCTCGAGTGGCCAGGCCGCGAGGGCTGACGTGGCCGCGGCTCCTGAGACGGGGGCGGGCCCGGGCGGACCGGCCGGCTCTGGCCCCAGTGGAGCCGGGTGGGGCGCGCTCAGGGATCCGAGCCGGGCTGCTGCACCCGGGGACTGGTGCGAGGGTCGCCACCGGCCTTTTCCTTCACGAGCTCCCCGCCCCGCCGTCTAACCTCCAGGGCCCGGGGGGAGGCGGTTGGGCCCCCCCCCCCCATCAGAGGTGTAGTTTGGCTTCTCTTGCGGGGGCAGGGTTGGGGGAGGGGGCTGCTCACCGCAGCAGGACATCCAGGCTGGGGTGGGTAGCAACCAAACATGATGAAGGGTGGGAGGGGTTCCGCTCAGTGGGGTAGCCGGGGCTGTGTGGGCGGGTGGGGTAGCTCAGGGTGCAGGCAGTGGGGGTAGCTAGGGCTGTACAGTGCAGGGGTGGCTCGGTGGTGGGTGGGGTAGCTCATAGTGGAGGTAGCTGGGGCAGTGGGGTAGTCTAGGGTGCAGGCAGTGGGGATAGCTTGAGCTGTGTGTGTGTGTGTGTGTGTGTGTGTGTGTGTGTGTGTGTGGAGGGTAGTTTAGGGTGTGTGCAGTGGGGGTAGCTGGGGCTGTGTGCAGGCAGGGGTTAGGTCTTAAAGAGGGTAGCTAAGGACTGTGTGCCACAAGGGCTCCCCACACCGAGGTCAGCTGCGTGAGCAGTCAAAAGGGTCTGGGTGCTGAAGAGCAGCCACAACCGCAGGCAGCAGCAGGAGGAGGAGATGGGGGAATGAATGCCATGGCTGCCTGCCCCATGGCATCACCTGGAGCACCAGTCCCACCTGGCTGCAGTGTCCAGCCTCCAACCTAACCAAGGGACGGGCCCCTAGGGACCTGGGGGAAGAGAAGGGGATGGGGGAGCTGCCCCCATGACTTCCCTGCTCTGGGTAAGTGTGATGTTCCTCTGGTGTTATCTGGACCTCTGATCTGCTAGGTCACTCTGATCCTCAACTCTGGGAGCCAGCCTTACCCTGCTCTGCTGTGAGAACCCCCACTCCTGGACTTTCACGCACAGCCTCTGGCATGTAAGCTACTCCCAGTTACATGAGTGAGCACTTTTGGCCAGGTGCTGCTTGGATTGTGCATCTGAATGACACTAGCCAATATCTCCAGTCCCAGTCACAACCCTAGGAACCTCCATCTTTCAGTGTCCAGTTATCTCTGCTGGATGCTGCAAACTTATATGGGGTTCATCAGTTTAACAAAGAAATTTATACCAGGCTTGTTATCCCAAGGGGAGTCTGACACTTCAAACCAAACACCCTACTTCTGGTAAATAAACAGATGTATTAACTACAAGAGATATATTTTAAGTCAAAGCACAAGTCAGATTTGGTCAAATGAAATGAAAGCAAAACCCATTCTAAGCTGATCTTAACACTTTCAGTGCCCTTACAAACTTTGATGCTGATTGGCTGCCCTTCAGCCAGGCTCTCTCCTTTCATCAGCGCTTCAGTCGCTTGGTGGCATCTGTAGAAGGAGGTGGATGAGAGAGAGCATGGCAAACATCTCCCTTGTATCATGTTCTTTCTTCCCTCTTGACTTTGCCCCTCTCCTTCCCCATCCCCTTCACTGTCAGGTGAACATTACCTCATCACAGTCTCAAAATGACCAAAGGAAGGGGGTGACTCACTCCAGAGTCCAACAGATCCTTTTTTGCTAGGCCAGTGTCCTTTGTTCCTGTGAGGCTAGGCTGGGTTTGTCCCATACCTGCCCTGATGAGGTGTGAACTTCCTCTCTGTTCTTGGAGAGTTTTGCCTGGACTTGTTTTAAGCCATGAGGATACATTTTCACCCTCATAACTATATATATGAAATGACAACCTATAACAACGATTCTCAGTGTCTCATGAGCCTTCTGAAGACAGCTGACATGACAGACTTTGCGTTGGATATCACACAATCATGAGGGTGAGCATGGAGGTTCAGGGTGTTCCCGCAAGTATAGTGTGTCACAGAAAGGCACTGCAGTTTGGCAGGGCAACACCCCAATGCCTGCCTATGGGTTCTGAGTTTCCACCTCCCAGCTTCAGCCCTAGGGGCGATGTTGGGTCCTTGAGCTTCGACGGTGTGGGGGTGCCAGGGGCCAGGGTTCCTGGTTTCAGTTTTGGCCACGCCAGGGCTCAGGGCTTCAGCACTGTAGCTCCTGGCTTCAGAAGTGTGGGGGGGGGGGATGCTGGATCTCAGGGCTCCGGGTTTCAGCCCTGCAGTTCCCACCTTCAACCCTGCAGAAGGCACCAGGGTCAGGGCTTCAGTCCAATGACTCTCAACTTTGCTCTCATAGGGGGCACCGCTGCTTGGGGCGCTAGGCTTCAGCCACAGATCCCCATGGACCTTCTGGTTGAGAAACCACTGGTGTAGAGTATAGACACAGCAGGCCCCTCAGCATGGGTAGCTGGCGAGGTATGAGATAGGTGCCACTGATTCTAAGGGTGTGTTCCCCTCTGTACAGCCCAAGCTGTGCCACCCACATCTCTTTTGGGCAGTGCTGCATCCTGCTGCTAGAGCCTTTCCCCACTGTCCATCCCCATCCGAGCCTTTCACTGCTGTATGTAGCTATTACCTGCAGTGTGGACACAGCCTGCTTTTCACTGCCCCATGTAGCGCCACCAGTATAAAGTGCTGTAGCATGGGTAGGTATAGTGAAGGAGAGTACTAGGGAGATGTGGGTTCCCAGGGAGAGGAAAAGTGGGAGCTTACTGGCCAAGCAATCTTTCTTTGCATGGAATTTGCTGGCTCACTAGTGTTTGTTTCTTTTGGACAGTTTCTTGCAAGGTGAATAAGAGATATTCATCTTCCTGAGAGTTGGCATGAGAAACTTGCTCTTTAGTTTTTGAATGGGTCCTGGAAAACTGAGCTTCCCAATACCAAAGTATTGCCAAATCTTTGGAATAGGGCTTGTGTAATTTAATTATTGCATATTGGCTCTGCAGAGACTTTGTTTTAAACAGCATCAGATAGGCTTATGTGTCCCTATCTGTATGAAAATTACTAGTGTATTTTTCATAGACAAAACTAAGTTTAAGTGAATCAAATACTTACACCAACAGAAAAGTCAAGTTAACAAAGAAATACAGAAAGACATTGGTTGCAAATGGTCTGTTAGCATTTGTGTATCCTGATTCTTGTTGCTTCTGTCACAATCTTAGGCCATGGTTACAGGATTATAGCGCTTTTGGTTATAGCTGTACCCATATACAGCAATAGGTATAGTGCTATAACATGTCCTGGTGTGACCACATTTGCGGCACTTGCAGCAGCACAGGGAGTGGTGCATTATGGGCAGCTATCCCAGCATTCAGCTGGGCGCAATGTGCTTTTCAAACGAGGGGGGTGAAGGGTACGTATGCAGAGAGAGCGAGCGAGGGGATTTCTACCGGTGACAGTCTTTGTCAGTGGTTTCCTTTGAAATCAGAGCCTGCTTTATAAGTTTCTCACCACACAGCTCCCTTTGTAAACATTTGCAGTGCTTATCTGCTGAGTTAAGAGAGAAACTCTGAAAAGGTACTTCCACATTCCTCCTGCCAAGATCAAAACAACACAGAGACGTCAATTGCCTTATATGGCTCGGAGGCATGCCAGAGATCACTTATAGTGTAATGACTGTTTACACTTGCCATAACACGCTACAGGGAATACGCAACAGCCCTTATTCCCCGTGCAGAGGTGGTTTACCACGAGCGCTATAAACTCAGACTTATAGCGCAATATGTGCCTTGCCAGTGTGTACGGGTAGAGAGTTATAGCGCTCCTGGAGGCTTTATAGCGCTATAAAGTGCCAGTGTAACCAAGGCCTTAGCTATTTGAACAGGTTTTTCCTGTGAAGTATCTGAAAAAAAAAAATCAATGTCAGACCAAAAAAAGTGGGGGGCGGGCAGGGGAATTTGTCATCAGATGTTAAAATGTGTGTTATTTATCTGAGAAAAGTTGTTTTTATGTAAATATAAATTTATCAGAGCCAAACTGTTTCCAGCTTGGCTATTTTAATTTATAGGAAGAGATTAGCTTAACATGTTACATTGTCCTCTCAATTACATATTAACAAAGTAGCAATAGTAAATACACTGTTAAAATCCTCCAAACTATAATAAGGGACATGACAGATGTACTGACTTCATGGTCTAGTTACATGTTTGCTGTTGCAGTTCATCGCTGGTCTGTGTGTTTACTGTCTATGGGTTTTTAGACTGGCATAGGGACTTTGTCTTCATTCTTGGTAACAATTTACCTAGCACACTGATGATGCTGTCTGAATAAAAATATATAATATAAATTAAGAAAAAAAGTCACTCTAAAATTACTTGACCGTTTAAATGACCAAATTAAGCAAGATTAAATTACAACTACCTTTTTCCTCCCCCTTCTTTTGCAACTAACCGTTTCCTTCCCCTTCTTTTGTAGCTGAGGTCTATCAAAACATAATAATTACCATATGGAATAAATCATTAGTCCATCTAGTAACCTGTTCTTCATCCAGTACCTCCCTTGGAGCATGGATCAGCATTCACGGCACACTCCTCATCAGTACCCAATACTAAGTTAGCTGCAAGAGTTGTTTAACTGCAGCATTTAAACAGCTAATTAATGGGATCATATATCCCAGTTTTATCAGGACAGTCCCAATTTTTCATTTGATACCCTGGTGTCCTGAAAATTTTTTTCAGAATGTCTGAAATATCCTGACTTTTCATTTAATCAGTCAAAACATTCAGAATTTTTATGAACTTCAAAATAGTTGCTCAAGATTTATTGTGATATTGACAAAACGGTTCCGATTCTGGCAGCATATAAGGGGAAATGAAGATGCCACAATTCCTCTGGTAAAGGAGCAGCATAGTGCTGCTATGTTGTGCCTTTCACAACTCATGTCATAGGGAGTCTGTTGTGGCAAAGGGGAAGTGCCAGAGACAGAAGTGGGAGTTCTTTAGTGTTAATTGGTATAGAGATTCTGGGCTGCAGTGAATCAGCCCATAGTTAGCCTAAGTAAAAATGCCATTAATAGAGCAGCCCCTTAGCCTAGGGCTTTTCTGATTTACACTGGGAGCACATTGGCCCACAGGGGGTTTAGAATCCAGGTATTGATACTTAAACATACTGTCTAATACATGTAAAATGTACATCAACAATATATTGGACATAAATATTTTTATGTATTCCTTAGAAAGTTTTTAGTAGTATAATAAACACACAACTATGTACCACTCTCTCTCTCTCTCTCTCAAATTACCAGCAGGGATTATTTTATCATTAGAATACATTATATAAAATGTGTAATTAAGTACTGATGCCATGTAAAACTGTCTGCTTCTGTTTAGATGTTTAGATACCCAAGATGTTATAAAGTTACTTATTTTAAATATCTATGCAGTTTTTTAAACATTTAATCTTTTAAAGAAATTATAATTTTATCCTTTTTTACAGTCAAACATATGAGTTTTAGTAAAGAGCACTCTGTAGAAGTTGAATGTTGACACATTTTATTTCCTGTCTTAAAATATTTTTTTCCTACTATTGGTTTAGAAAAGATAAATGTATGAAGTGTTAATATTTGTTGAGTTGCTACTGTGGGAGAGCAAAGTTTTTTTTTACTATACATATACTATAGGTTGGAGGGAGTTGGGCTTTTTTTCACTAAGAACTAAATTCATTTAGGTCTTTGCCCCTGTAAACCATATTTTTGGTAGTCAGTAGCCGAACATCTGACATGGGCAAGGTTTTGGCAGTGCAAAGCATCTGTAAACACATTTATGCTGGGGGAACCAACATGACCCAGAATTGAATGGCGAGAGGTATGTCCAGAGCTACCTGTTTCCTCAGTGACTCCCACAGCAGAATTTCAGCAGAGCACCTACACAATTTGAAATGTCAGTAGAGCCCAGCAGAACTTTCATAATCCTGTTTGGACCTTATCTCCTAGAAGTAGTGTCTTGCTTTGGTGTCTCAAGTGGGTAGAGTTTGGTTTGCGGTTGAACCTTGGAAGAGTACCACTACTTTTCCTCCCCCTTTTCTAATTGAGGAGGCAGAGCTTCTTTGACAGAAAGGAGAGGGAGCTGCTGCTGCCCAGATGTTTTTCATGAAGGACCTGGAACATTGGAATGTGCTTTTCTTCAGCCTTGGTCTGCCAAAACTCAATTTCTTAACCTCTGTGCATGCTGAAAAACCTATTTTCTTCTGGGTGCTTTTGGGAAATAATTGAAGGTAGAGGAGAGCTTTGGGTTTATTTTATTGTGATTTCTATTTGCAGGTGGTATCAAGGAAGGATGAGCAGTCCTTACATTGTATTGTTATTTTTACAGTGTGTTTTAACTTATACAAAGGTTGCCTGAGGATAGGATATACACCAACAGAGGTTTTTATAAGTCTCCATAAATACTAAAAATTAATTCTAATATATGTTTCAAGATGAGCCCCATGCTACAAAATTTTATGTGAATTTCAAACATCCCAGTTTCAGAGTGATTCATTTCTGAGCTTTCAGTTTTGATCAATTAAAAAGATAGCGGGCATCTGCATAATTTGGATCCCTATCCAGGTATAGATTTTGAAAACTCAATGAATTTGTACATGCTCTTTTTGGGGATTTTGGACTGGATAGATATCTCATTATTTTTAAAAACATGATTGATTAGCTACAAGGATCCATGTCAGCCCTATATGCTGAGTAACTTAGCTGGAGGAGTAAGTCATGAAGAGGTTGTGGTGATCAGAGGGATGAGAGAAGAGCTGTAGACTGAAAATGAGAGACTGCATGATGGCATGCAACCACAGGAAGGGGCATTGACCTTGAGATGTAATTCCTAGACAGACCAGGAGGAGGTGCCAGACAAGCAGTGAGTAGTGCACCCTGTGACACACATGTATTAGCCTGCTTTATTGTTGTACTTTATGCTGTAATAGTTGAATGCTGCTGTGAAAGTAACAGTAGGGAGAGAATTTTAAAACTGACTTACTTGCATCACTTTATTTCCTTGTTTATATGCCAAAACGAAATCACCGAAAGAGTCTGACTGCAAAAGATTGGCATGCTATTTTACATAAGAATCATATTCACATATTTTTAATGAGCAGAAACGTATAGCCAGCTGAACTAGCATATTAATTTAGAAAACCGACGGTACCAATTATTTTTTAAGAAAGGTCAAAACTATTTTGTTTCAAAAGTTTTCCATTTTTCTCTTGTTAAAATGATCCATAGTCTCCTAACCTATGCTCTGAGTCATCAGATGGGCTTAACCTTTAGTGCTGAATTTGTAAAACAATGATTTTACTGTTTGTGAAGTCTTTTTTAATAAATAAACTAGCTTTTTATACGCATCTTGCAATTTAGTAAAACTATTGACTATTCTAGAAATTTAGTGTGCTCTCATGTGTGTCATAACATGTAGAAGACAGCATTCTGAATGTCCACTCAAAGCATTTTAATAGGTTTCATTTTTAGTATGTGACTAATATTGGCAAATTGTCCGATGAAATCTGTTGATGTTGAATGTCACTGATTTGAAGCATACTTTCAAATGTATGCTCTTCCATCATTTGAATAACCACAATGGATCATTGGGGATGCTTTGCTATCATCACCGTGGGCTAGTCAGGGAAGTGCAGGATTCTTAGTTCTTTAAGAACACAAGTCTGTTCAGGAAGGTGCAAGTAGGGGCTCTTTTCCCAACTGGCAGATTACTACTGGCAATGTTGAAATGCCAGATGTGATCTCGAGGACCCAGTTTACCCCAGCTGACGAAGCTTTGCACCAGCCACTTTGACAATACTAGGGAAAGAATCAGTTACTCAGCAGGTGCAGAATGGCAGTTGGATGTGCTTTTGGTAGATTGAAGTAATGCTTAGATCTCTGTGAGAAAAATACCCAGTGGTTCTAGCTTCCGGTTGTGTCCTGCATAATATCTGTGAGGCAAGGGGGAAAAGTTGCTGCCAGGGTGGAGGTGGAATAGCTGGCTGCTGAATTTGAACAGCTAGACAACAGGCCATTAGGATAACTCAATGCAGAGCTGTGTAGCTGAAGGAGAACACTTTAATGGTTGACCACAGTTGTGTTCTATCTAGCCCTGATGTTTAGGGGTCGGGGGTTGTCAGGAACTGTCATATTTGGTGTACATTTAACAAGTGCTGGCTGGTATCGGGGGCTAACCTGAAGCAAGCATCAACAGCTTAATTGTGAATGAGAGAGTTTAGGGAAGAGGATAAACTTGAAGTAAAAATCAGTAGCATGTTTGTTGGGGGAGAGCCAGTTGAGGATAAAGACAACAGTATATAATATGGAATAAATTTATTTTCACTAGTTTCAATAATAACTTGACTAAAATAAAATGCTTTTCACAAACAAGCAGCTTTGCAAGAATAATATTTTTAATTTGTCTGAGACTCAACACCAGCCAACTTTGAAATTTGGTGTATACATTGTAAGCACACTGGCCTGATTGATGCCAATCCATCTATTGTACTTTTAAAAATGAGGTCTTTGTTATTTTATTTCAGAGGCTGAAGGTGTTACCTGCACAAATCACTCGTGTCCCAGCATGTAGGAAGGACTGAGATCCCTCATGCTCCAAACTTTTGTTTCATTGTCATGTTATTGACATGCCACCCCTTGTAGAGAGTGAACAGAATATCTGAAAAAAGTAATGGATCCAGCATGTTGCAGTGAGAAAATGAAATTAATCTCTCATGGGGAAGAGGTGGGTGAATCTTCAGGGAAATTATTCTTAAACTCTCCTGAAGAAAATTCTTAGTGTTTCCTAATCCTGCAATATGCAACTGGGTTGATAAAATAAGACTGCGTTTTAAAGGTGCAATTACTTTAACAGAAAAGAGGCATATCACTATTCTAGGTCTCGTTAAGCATCATAAGAAATATTTGATTGTATTCCATCTATTTGTGACAGATGTTAACCCACATGTCCATTTCTAGTTGTAACTAAAATATGTGTAGCTATGTTTTAATTACATACTTATAATTGTGAATGTCAAGTTTATGAAGAACTCTGACTCATCTTTCCAGAAGAGACTGTCACACCTGGAACATCATCTGTTTCTGTTGATACAGAAGAGTCTTGCTCTATGAACTGGGGTACAAAATAACAGAAAAACAAGATTGTGAAAACTTTAGATTCACTCTGCTCCCTGGAAGTGGATTCATTCAAGAGGTTTTTTTGTATAGTTTTTTAAAAAAACCCAACATGTATGCTTAAATAGAGAAAAGCAATTCATTATTAAAATCCTTCTTTCTTTTGCTTTGACTTGTTCCCTAGAATGAATCGGTGATGGTTGGGTTAGGCCATACAGTCTAACCTGGCTAAGAGGCAGCATGTAGCTGTGCCCCTCCCTCCCCCAAGGTGCAGGTCAGGGACCAAATTCTGAGTCACAGTCTACTTCTCCACTTGCTCCATGCGGAAGATAAGGTGCCTGATATTTTCTTGGCATAGGGGAATATTCTATCTGTACTGGCTGGCACATTGGCATGAGTGGAGGGGCAGAGGTAACGTTCCACTTGCTCTTCACCCATATTACTTTTCTTCCCCACTCACCTGCAAGGAAGGTGCATGAAGTCTGGTGATGCAAGACACCAGTGCAGGGGAGAAAGGAAGATTTTTACCTAGTGGTTTGTTTGTTTAAAAAGCAACATCTTTATCTTATTCCCACTGAAATCAATTTAAAAGCTTCCATTGACTGCAAAGGTGCAGGATGAAGCCCCAAATGAGAACAGATCGTGTTTTGCTTAATGATGCAGCCTGTGGTAGGAGCAGAGGAGATGAGACTGTAAGAAGGGGTATTTTCACATTTTTATGAATTGTAAGCAAATTATGCTGTAGAAAAAGAAATCCACTACTAAGTTTAGATTCAAGTTGTGTACACTATAAAATATCACTGATTTAATTTGTTCTGGATAAGCAGAATTGGTATACAGTGCTAAGAATTCCTTGATATAATCCACTCTCAACTATATATATTTCTTGTAACTTCTAAGTTGACATAATTTCAGATTGAGTTGTGTGAGATGAGGCATGTAAGATGGCAAGGAAAATAAGTGACCTATCCAACTGTTTTCCTTTTTTTTGCCATATGTAGCAGAGGAAAGACTGTAGAGGGAGCCCTTATCACATAATTTCTCAGTGAAGCGAAAAATGTTTTCATGAAGAAAATTCATCTAGCTGCACTAGAGAATGAACTTAATGTCAAATCTATTATGAATACATCTGTGCTATAGGAGATGTTAGGATACCACCGGACAGTCATTTGCAAGCATAACCTGATATGTTTCTTCATTTGTACAAGCAAATGTAGCTCACCATTACTTGTAGGATGTGAATATGAAGGAAAGTGAACTCGGTGAGGGAAATTTCAATGTTATGATCACAATGTAAAAGTCACATTTTAACCTTGCTCCTTTGGGGAGCTGTCAGGACACAACAGGTTGGGATGTGGGTGTGTGCCACACTGCAATAGGTAAGGGTAATTGGGCACTCTCCTCGAACAAAGTAGACACAGACAGAACACCTTGGACCTTGAGGGAAGCCTCTGTTATGCTCTTACATATGCTTGTGAAAGGTACAACATATGGTTAACTGAGGATCTGCTGCCATGTGCCAGCAGGCACATCAAGTAATAGTAGTGGAGTGAATCTGACTGTGTCTTTTCACTAGCTGGTCAGATGTCTATTTGAGCTGTGGAGACCTCAAATTATGCTATAGCAGTCTACAGCAGTGATCAGGCAGTGGCAGTAGGGCTTGATTATTTCTACTCCTTCTACATCTTGATTGTGGAGAGTTCTTTCTTGGGGCTTGGTTAGACTGGTGCTTTGCGGCGCAAAAACCCTCTTGTAGCGCTATAATTTTCATAGGGAACACACTTCAAAGGGAGATTTTGTGCAATGACTCCCTGTTTAAAGCGCAAGTGTTAAACCTCCTTTTCCAGAGGAATAAGCCTTTTTGCGCTAACGCTATAGCGCAAGGGTGGGAATGTGAACACTCATTACGCTATAAGGGAATCAACAAGCCATTTAAGGCAAATGACGTCAACATTGTTTTGAAAAAGGGGGGAAGAATCAGGAAGTAGCTGATCAGTTTCTCTCTTAAAACTCACAGCCCATAAGCACTGGAAATGCTAACCGATTGAGCTGTGTGAGTGCACTGCAGAGGCTGGTCAGTTTCCTAGACACTGACAGCCTCAAATTGTCTCATTGCCTACACTTTCCCTGTTCCCCCTTTCCCCTCTTCTTTGCAAAGTAGGCTGCACCCAGCTGAATGCTGGGATACCTACCCTATCCCGCAACTGATACTGCCGTCAGAAGCGGGACAAATGTATACAGTATTTTGCGCTACAAGGTTTCAGTTTGTACGGTCTGTAGCGCGATACCTATTGCGCTATGTTGGGAAGCGCTATAAATAAACACGCAAAAATCTTCAATCTAACCATACCCTTGGAGTTTGGTTCCTTTTCTGGGGAAGACAGGTTGAGTGACTCATCCAAAGTTGTTATCGAGAGTTGGTGTCAGGCAATAGTGGAATCCAAGCTTCTAGTCTCTGGTCCTCTGTGCTCTATTCCCTAGGCACACCGCCTGTCGAGGCACTGAAGTAAGAAATAGCTTCAGACTGCGGTGCAGACAAGTGGAGATTAGTACAAAAATCTGTTGTTTTGACTTTATTTAAATGCAATATTCTGGGTGACTGATGGTTTCCATGTTTAATGCAGTAATTCACACGAGATTTAGTGCTGAAGGAATTAGTCTCCTCACTGAGCTGTATGTTTAGTCTCCAGCTTGATGAACGGTAGAGCTAAATCCATCAAAAACTTGTTTACAAAGTCAGTATTCAGTAACTGCTTTCCTCCATCATAGTTCCATTTTAATGTCTCTTCTACACCTACAGAAGTGTCTCCTTTTAGCAAATGAATTCAATATTGGCAAAAATTAGTTATAGCTTAATTAGAGCGCAACAGTACCAAATAGTTCAAGTTTGTTTATTCCAAGAAATTCTAATCAAACTCAAGGATTTTACTCCAGGGTTGCATTAGTTGAGCTATATTTCAGTTTTCTCTGATGCCATCTAGTTAACTTACAAGGAAATTCACGTTAGAATTGATTTCCCTTTTATGAAATTGTTTGCAGGTGTGAATGACCAGAACTAATAGTTTCTAATATTAGTACATTATCATCCAGAATAGGTGAAACAAAAAACAAACAAAAATCAAATCCCAGTCATAGAAGTCTCTTGTCACTTAATATAATGTCTGTTCCAATCAGGTACTCTGTGCTTCTTAGCCTTTACAAAAGTATTTGCAAAAAATCTCTCAGATTTGTTTTGCATGATGGATAGCCTGTTTAATGCAGATTCTCTACTTCATGGCTGATGCTGATCCCTCCCATTGTAAGGCAATTTGGTGTAAATCTGGAATCAAAATGAGTCAGAATGTAGAGGGGGAACAAATGCTCACTCTTCTCTGCTTGAGTTTGGCCATTGTCACTCACTGATGCCCCGTGTGTGTTTAATATTTTAACAGGCTTGCAAAGTCAAGAGCACTCAAAAGTTAGGAAACACCAGAAAGGACATAAGAACAAAAGAGCCAATGTTGCTTTTAACATAGTATTTTATATGCAGTTCCCTAGGTTTTTAATAAAAGAAACTGGGGAAAAAATTATACCATCTGGTTACACATTGATACCCACATGGTTCATCAGCAGGCCTGAAATCTTTAGATGCACAACACAGACCTCTGTCACTTGAGCTAATGGAATACCTGATAGTGGTAGTAACCAACACTAGAGGAGGCAGAACAGTTTGTCAGTAGGTTTTACTAAAATTTGCTGAAAGCAGAGGAATGGTCAGATGCAGGAATCTTGGGTTCCCTATCTGGCTCTGGAGAGGAATGTAATCTTCTGCCTGTCTCTCTAAGTTTATCCCTTCAGCTATATCTACTCCAACCTATACCTGCCCAAATCCTGTCTGTTCTGCTCCTTTAGTTTCTTGTTCCAGTCCCACTGTCTTTGCCTTTCCAGTCTCCACTCCTCAGGCATCTCAACCCATTTCTAGTCTCATTGCCCAGCCAATCCTAGTTTTCCCCTTCCAAGCTCAGTATCTGAGTCCCCAACTCTTCCTGACTCCCAGTCTCTTTCCTTAGATCCAGTCCCAGTCTTCTTGCCCAGGAAGTCCCAGTTACTCCTCTTCCTGCCTCTGGTCCTTGTCCCCAGTTTTCTTTCCCAGCCACTCCCAGATCCACCTCCCAGGACCTTATCTAGCCTCAGTCTCACCCCACTGAGGCTTGCTTGCTGCTCTCTTTCTCTGCGGAGCCTGGAGCCCCGGGCACAGGATAATTACTGATAGTGTCTGGAGCTCCAGCCATGCCCAGGTTGGGATGCAAGGTCTCCACGTCAGTCTTGGTCCACAGGAGCATGCTCAGTCTGTGTAAGATGGCATATGCCCAGCCTGGTCAGTACTTGAAGTTGTGATAAGATGCTCCGATGATCTGTGGGGATAGTCCATGCTCAGTCTGTTTAGCATTAGGATTTGAGAGGCAAAAACATGTTCCATAAGGATGGAATCTGAGATTTTAGTTCCTATAAAAGTGAAGTCATGTGTCTTGAACATGTGTGAATTGCAATTTTACAAAGGCTTGTAACTTAGCCATTTGGGACATAGAGGCAGCGACACACAGGTCCTTACCAATGTTCGAATCCCTGCTCCAAAGCCAGGGGAATGCTTGAGCAGTTCAATGAAAAAATGTCAAGAATTTTTTAGTTTTTTTAAATTCTTTAAATTTAATTCTTTTTAATTCTTCCCTATGCTTGTACACAGGAACGTCTGAACTGTTTTGATTGAAATGTTTCAAAAACCAGTAATGATGAGGGGCACTATCAGTGCTGCCTGATGTACTCACAATGACTTCCAGTTTTCTTGCTATTTCAAGTAAAAGGCCTCGATTGGTTGAGTTTTAAGAATTTTTTGTTGTTTCCTAGCATACAGATATACAATGTTGTTTATTTGCACTCCTTCAGAAAATGGACTTTCAGAAACATTCTTTGATATTTTGAATGACTGACAAGTCCACCATTAACACCCTGCACAGCCTAACTGCTGACTTCCATTGACATAACAAAGATCAGTGAATTATAGCCTTGGACTGAATCAATGCCTTTGCAAAAGAAATGCCAGCTACACTAATATTTTTGTTTAGGTAGAGAAATGTGCGAAAAGAAATAAATTAGCTATGATGAGTGAAACCTCTTGAAACTGTGGGAATAAGATACTGGAGACTGAATTTAAAAAAGAACACATTTAAACAAAAATGAGTCTTAAATGTTTTAGGCTAAAAGCAATTGTTAGGAAACTTGCAGAAGTGAGTATAAGATTTTAAATTGATCACCAAAAAGTCTAAATATATGCATGCTTGTTTACACAGCCTATTCTATAAACTTTGTACTGTATGAATTTGTAGTCCGTTTATGTATTACCAACACATGGAAGGTTGGTGTTGTCTGATACTTGCCTAACCCTAGTGTAAATGCCCTGACTAATGTGGTTCTCTATGACCCCCTCCTCCCCCCAGATCCCATCCCATTCCCAAGTGAGTGTGAGTCAATAGTGTAACACTATTGTAAAGAAAGCAAACATTTTTCTGGGATGTATTAGCAGGAATGTTGTAAGGAAAACAAGAAGTAATTCTTCCTTTCCACTCTGTGCTGATTAAGCCTCAACTGAAGTATTGTGTCCAGTTCTGGGCGTCGCATTTCAGGAAGGTTGTGGACAAATTGGAGAATGTCCAGAGAAGAGCAACAAAAATGATCAAATGTCTAGAAAACATGAGCTATGAGGGAGGATGGAAAAAATTGGATCTGTTTAGTCTTAAGACAAGAGAAGACTGAGAGGGGGCATGATGATAGTTTTCAAGTACATAAAAGGTTGTTACAAGGAGGAGGGAGAAAAATTGTTTTTCTTAAGCTCCTGAGGATAGGACAAAAAGCAAATGGCTTAAATTTCAGCAAGGGAGGTATAGATTGGACATTAGGAAAATCTTCCTAACTGTCAGGGTGGTTAAGCATTGGATTAAATTGCCCAGGGAGGTTGTGGAATCTCAATTTTTGGAGATTTTTAAGAGCAGGTTAGACAAACATCTGTCAGGGATGGTCTAGATAATACTTAGTCCTGCCAGGAGTGCAAGGGACTGGACTAGATGACCTCTCAGGGTCCCTTCCAGTCCTACACTTCTGTAAATCTATGCTCCCCTCTGAATCGTAGGACTGGAAGGGACTACTTTCTGAAAATCTTGCCCCCTGTTCCTAAAACAAATGAATTAAAAATCTGCTGCCATATAAAAATATGGTGGTAATAACCGTGGGTTGGATTATCAGGCTTTTTTCTTATGCTGATCATGTATAAAAAATTAAGCCTTAACATACTTCATAACTGGGTTATCGTATCTCATACTCCTTTAATGCTGATAGTTTTTGCAGTAGCTTGTAGTACATCTTCCAATGTTACTCCTCATAAAATCTATGTGAACTTCCCACACTCTCATTAGACAGTTCTATACTATGCAACCATCCATTTTCTGGAGCATCATTACAATTATATTAATTTATACAGTGTTCAGGAAAAATCTTTACAAAATTACACCTCTTCATCTAGTTTTTCAATCAACAGTTCCCTAATATAAGGTCGTGTTTTTGAGTCTGACCTTGAAATAATAGTTAGAAATGTTGTTGCATATCCCAAGCTGGTTAGGAGAAATATCAAGTAATTATCTTTGACAGTTAATGCTGTGGTTTCTTCTTTACATAATTGTCAGACTACAAATCTAGCAAATATATTGCAAAATAAATTGGAGTCCTGTACTTATAATATTCTATAATACATGATCTATAATTACTTGATTAAATGTATTATGCATTTGTTTAGAAAGGACAAATACAATGACACTTGTAGCACAGTTAAATTTGCCACCCCTTCTACTGAGAGACAGGTTACAGTAGATTTCATTTCTCAGTTAATGGTATGTATTTTAGTGGTATGTCTTTCAAAACACCTCTCTTGCAAATGAGATTAAGGCAGGTACATTTAAACAGAAAGTACTTTCTATAGGGATCCATATTATCCAGCAGTGTTGAGATGAGAGAAATGCAAAGTTTATCAGTGTTGCCTAAACCTAGGAACGAGAATATACCTTTCAGTCTTACTGTTTGACTTGAGCCAAGTAATTTCTCTGCTTCATTTCTGCTGAGCTTTAAAATGGAATTCATATGCATAAATATTACAAGCAAAGTGCTGAATGAATGAAAACCATTATGGGTCAAATTCTGATAGTCCCAAAATAAGTCCCACTGAAATATTTGGGACTACCCAAGGTGAATAAAAGTGTCAGAATCTGGAGTACTAAGAGGACTTAAGTAGCATGGAAGCCACAGGCTGCCACATATCCTGCAATTTTCTATGATCATTCTGATTTTTACAAGGAGCTCCTGTATCCCGTAATCACTGTTGGCATTTTGTGTGATGACAAAGTAGCATTTTGACAGTATAGTAATGGTTGCATCAGGTATGCCAATGCACAGGTGAAAATTTTTCTACCAAAACTTTTTTTTTCCACTGAAAAATGCAAATCCATGTCAACCAAACACTTTTCAAATTTGTGTCAAATGAGCCAAATTCATTTGGTTTAATCCCCCCCATACAAATTAGTTTTCTTTTAGTATTTTTGAAATGAAATATTTTGGTGTTTTGATTCAAATAATTGTTCTGAAATCTACTTCAGTTTTTTTTTTAAGTTAAAGCTCCAACTAAGCAAAACATTTTGTTTTGGGTTGAATGAAATGTTTAGCGTGATTGGAAAGTAACTTTTTAAAACTTTTTTCTTGATCTCCTAAAATGTTTTCAAATTTTAATTTTTGGCTCAACACTTTTTTTTCCCCAAAAAATGTTTGGTACAACCAGTGAGCCAAAACGTCCATTATCTGCATGGCTGTAAATGCACCACAAAATGGAAATACATCATGACATGAAAACAACTTGCACATCACATTAGCCATGCTCATAAAAAAAAGCAACACAGAGTTTTATCCCCATATGTATAGTTCTACTGAAGTGTTGGAATTCCAGTGTGCTGCATTCTCTAAGAGCTGATTGACAGCTTTGGTGTACAGCAGCGAAGGGCTTAAATTGACTCAGATGCGTGTTTGAGTATTCAACAGCTGAGTGTAACAGAAGCATATAAATTTTTTTTTACAACCATAAAATGTACTATAATAGCAAATAGCAAGCTATCATCACCTCATTCGGTCATCTCAGAGTAAAAAAAATAATTTTTTTTTATCTGTGATATGAGGCCATTGCTCTTATCTAGATTTATAAGTTTTAATGATTTGCCATTTAATTCAATAGAAAAAAGTTTTGCTTACTCTCTTATGGCACAAAGTAGAGCGGTGTAACTTAAGGTGTGAAAGAGGCAATTGGCATCACTGATATATTCAGTAAACACTTATTGGAGTCATCTGTTTCCATTAGTGTATATGACATGCAAAACATTCTGTAGACTTATGTTCTTATGATCCAGGTGGAATGAGCAGGATAAAAGAAATACTATATTACTTAGCTATTATCAAGCTTTCATTTTATTATCTAAAAAGGCAGACTGGGCATGTGGTTAGGAGTGGTGATTTGTAACTTGTATTGGGGAATACTACAAATCAGTCAAAAAGGTGATGTAACTTTCCCTTACTCAGCCTTGGTTTGATTTCTAAAGAAATGGTGTTTGTATAAGCGCTCTTGTATTAATCTCATTTGCACAAGCAAAGTTTTATTTGAAAAATTTGCAATTAATATTGAGTGTGTTGTTGTATCAGGTGGGGAGGAAAGTGATGGATTATTTTTCCTTGAGACTGGATGGATAGAGAAAGGAAAGAGGCAGGGAGGGTCTGTGTGCAGGAGCTGAAGGAGAAGTCAGAAGGGGCTTTTTGCACTGAGAGATAAAGGAAGCAGGTGAGGTTCTGAACTGTGAGGAAAATATGAAGGAGCGGAGAGTGGTTTAGGCCCACCAATTGCTTTGAACACCAGCTAACTCTAACTGGAAAAGTGAAAATAAATGTGTGATACACTCTGATGCATGCTGTTCCTCTGACAGCTTGTGGTCATTCTAGGTCCCATGGTAATTTGGGTGTTTGCATTCTGCCTACCTAAAATCTCCCTGCAGTTTCAAATGGATGAGGACATCTTGATTTCCTGTTTTAAAGGGCTACAAAGTAACACTGTGTGATACTTGAGAGCTGTTATGTTCCACTACAAAGGTAGCTGCATCACAGTGATATCTTTGTGTGTTTATGCTGTAGAGGCATTGTGTATGTGACTCGGACTTCTTTCAGAGGTGATATATAAATGTAGACTATTAACTGTCTAATAGTATACATGTAACTAAACCTCCATACAAAGGCAAAATGGAAAAATAATACATTCTGGGATCAAAATGCACTTATGAATATCTATAATGTCATACATTGGAAAGATTTAATTAAAACCTTATGCATGGTTGAATATCTCTGAAATTTCATTTCACTTGCTATCTAGCATCTGCATTGGGAGTAGTATAATCACAAGCTTTGTGACATTTGATAAAAGATTTTTATTTGCACAAATGGGAACCTACCTCAATTATAAGATTAGTGAATACTTATTCATTCTGGTTTATGCAGTACAAGTTGTGCAGTAATAAAAGATCATATTAACTTTATGCATGCTATGAAATTCACCTTGTATTGAAGTACTGGAAGAGAGTGTTAAGTTACCATTCAATAATAGTAAAAATAAGAATAAAATACTTCTGCATGATTCTTCTGTGATTTTGGTGGGGGGTTTTTTTTCGGTAAAACTTCCAGAAATCAGACACACACTTCAATTTTGTAGGGGAAAATGAGGGATTGAAGTGTTATCATCTTTCAAACAATCCACATATCCCCAAAAAAGGCAAAAAGTTCTCAGATTCACATTTTAAAGTAAACAATATTTTTTTCCACATTCAAGTTTGTGATGACAGGTATAAGCTCCCTCTCCCCCCACCATCTGCCTATAATGGTAGATGAATATATTTCAGCTTAACCTTTTCTGCATGATAAATTAACATGCTAGTCTTGGATATGTACAAATGTGTGAAAAATGTAACTATTGAACAAATAAAGAAACTAAATTGTTCCTATGAGAACCATGGTGAATTTAAAAAATCCCTATTGTAGTCATGTGCAAATAGTTTGAAATTCAAGAATATCAGATGCAATCTCTCTCAGATAAATCCTCAGCCACAGTAGTGCTCTGGAGAGAGATATTCAGGATTGGTTCCAGTTTAGAAATGTGATGCCAAAAAGGCAAACTGCAAACCTTTTTGTTTCTGTGCTTTCTGTTCTGAGTGGAGGTATTAATCAGTGTAAAATTAATCTGTGTAATATCTGTGATTCATTCCATAGTATATTCACCAGTTGCTTTCACATTTTCAGTATGTTAAAGCACTGACTGCATAGCTACTGTTTTGGTCTCTAAACCAAGTATTCAATTTTATAAAGGATGCACTATTTTTAGGGTGCATCACCTTTAAAATGTAAAAGAACATGACTCTCTTATCTGAGCCGATTTGTATGCTTTTTAGAGTTCAAGGTGCATTATTGACTCAACCATCTGTATTCCTAACTACACATAAAACTTGGCATTTTCAGAACATCTGAATTAATGACTAAGCAGATAATTGGCTTGATCTTGTGGCCATTCCTTTCAGGATAGTGCCCCAAATGCTTCTATGCTTGACTTAGTGTTCAGCAAGGGGGATGTCTCTTTATAAATAACCAAATCACACTGCTTATGTTCAGGATCCTCCAGTAAGTCACATCCATCACCTTCCTAACCCTAATCTGCAGTTTGCCACATTGGCTCAATTGTGATTTGATAGCAACTGGGCCAAATTCAGAGTGGTTGTGTAAATCAGATTTCCTTACTCTCAACTAGCTTTTATAGACCTACTCACATCCACTTGTTAATGTGAAAGGGAGACTCCTGTGGCCTTCTGTGCACTGGGAATTTGCCCTGATGCCACAACTGATGGTAGCCACTGATGTGACAACCCTGGTGAAAGACTCCATGTGTAGACAAGGAAAGCTATCATTTGCAGTAATTGATCATATCCTGGTTTCAAGTAAGGGTAAGCTCCATATTTACAATTTCTAGTTTTTGGAGTCTCCACTTAATGTTGCACCAGTACAACTTCTATCAGTGACTGGCTATTAATTGCTGGAATCAGGGTAAATTTCCAGTGTAGATAAGGTATAGGATTGTTTTCAGCTCCTGTCTTTGTTCCATCTTTGCTTATTGGCCACAATAAGCCCTACCCACCCCCAAACTGTCAGCTTTGTAAGACTGAACATAACTATGTTTTGACCTGGCAATTGTCTTGCATGGAGTTGAAAGAAAAACCTTGCTGTCTGCCATAATTCCCTTTTAGCACTATTTCTATTTTATATAACACATAATTTGACAGATTTTCATCTGTCACAAGCATTTTTCACAAAAGCATTTTGTGTTTCTTTGATATGAAATAGTGAAACAAAATGTCTTGTAATATGTAATGTTTATGTGGATATATAAGGAATCAACGTTCTTAGAATATGGGCCCAATCACAACACTTTGGTTTGGGGATATATGAGCCAAGGACCTCCGGGCCTTTGCCAACTGGCATCAAGGGAATGAATAAAGTTTTACAGGGATCCTTGAGTCAGGTATACCCGTAATAATTCAACAAAGGGTGACATATGAAGTCTCTACTGAGAGTCAGTACCCACAAGTCTTCATAATCCTTTTGAAATGTATGGATGAATAATATTTTAAAGGAGTTACGATCTATACTGGAGATTATGTTGCCAAATTCGTGGAGTTAAGGCAGGTAACCAGGCAATTACATGCCTCAGACTGGTTCCTTCCCATGAGAGGGAAAGATCCTTCTTTCCCTGTCCAGGTGGTTTACAATATAGGTCTATTTGAATACAGATCCAAAATGCTAATCAAGAGCTTGTGAAATCTTGAGAGGAAACTTACAGGAACAAATAAAGCAACAGTAGGGGATTTTGTTTAGGAATAGTGACAATGGATTGTGGGAGTACATCTTGGGGGCAAAGTTGCCCCGCTTCATCCTTTACTGAGGAGGCAAGCTGTCTGTGTGACTTGCCTAACGGAAAAAGGATCACAGCCAAAGGAAGGAATAAATGCTGGAAGGATTTTGGGCTGAGCTTTAAAGAAGTCTAGGTTCTTGAATGCAAGGTATGATTTGGTTTCCAGTATTTCTACTTGCTATCTCTGTTCTTTGTTAAATAAACTTTTGGTTTTTTTACTATAAACATATCTGAGTGCTGTGTGGAACTTTGGCCAAAGGTGTAATTGATAAGTTGGGTGGGGAGCAGGGAGGGATTTTCCTTTGGGAGCAGGGAATATGAGATTCCAGTGGACCAGGGCTGGACATGCCAGGGGGATGCTCAGGGGATTTGCGGGTTGTAGTGTACCTATGCCTTACCTGCAGAGGGACAGCACAATCTACATCAGATGAAAGGGGAGTGTGCATGCTGCTTGTGCCTGGTTTGGTTGGGGAGCTGAACCACGGAAGGCATAGACAAGGTTTCTTCATGCTAAGGGCTGGTGGTAGGAAGGTGTGTCTCAGCCCTGGGTTCCTTTTGGGAAGTGTCACAGGATGATGGCATTTTGATTCCTGAAATACAGCTTAGCCAACACAGTTAAATTCTCTTCTCCTGCCCTAGAGGACTGGTTCTAACTCTTTCTCACCTACAATTATGGAGTTTTGTCTTTGACACTTCCCTGTCCCCTCTCCCCCTTCAACAACTCATGCTTTTCAAAGAGCTAACAAACAAGTTAACTCAGGCCAATTGCTGATTGGAAGGATTTGCTCTCCAAAGCAGTTAGTTTACTCTTATCCTATGGTGTGTCCTGATATGATTTGTATGAAAGTGGCAGACAGTGTCTCTTTTCTCATGCTAGGTCTTAGAATGGGTTATAAATACTGTACAACTTACAGTATGGTAACATTATACAAAGAAAGGGCTAGCTCAGGGGTGGACAAACTACAGCTCGTGGACTACATCCGGTCTGCAGGCTAATTCTGTCCACCCCCCCCCCCTGAACTCCCAGCTGGGGAGGCTAGCTACTCTCCCCCCACCTCCGTTGGCTCCCTCCCTGCAGTGAGCAGCATTCTGGGTGGCAGGGCTGTGTTTTCTGGTGGATCATTGTGGCAGCATGTCTGGCTCTAGGCCAGACACACTGTTCTGAGCAGCATGGTAAGGGGGCTGGGGTTGGATAAGGACCAGAGGGGATGATTAGGGGCAGCGGGGGTCTCTGGAGGGGGTATCAGAGGACAAGACATGAGGAGGGGGTTGGATGGGTTGGGGATTCTGAGGGTGGCAGAGAGTTGGAAATGGGAGCGAGTCAGATAGGGGGCAGGGACAGGCTGTTTGGGGAGGCACAGACTTCCCTACCTGGCCTTCCATATAGTTTTGAACCCCAATGTGACCCTCAGTCCAAAAAGTTTGCCCACCCCTGTGCTAGCTGCTCTGCTTGGGGAGAAGATGCTCTCTTTATAAAGAAATATATACATATACATATACATACTCCATTACTTTGAAGCTGGAGTACAAGTCAGACTAGCCATGGCAGATGCTTGGAGCTGAATTAATTCAATTTTCCTAAATTTGAGTTTGTCTATTTTTGAGAGTGATAAGCTTGAGTTAGAAGTAAGTGCTGTGCTTCAAGTGCTATGGTTTATCTAAGGCTGCCAAAAGGGGGATGACACCAATTTGGTGGAATTGCTTGAGCTTGGCAGGATGCAAGTAGGTTGGAAGGAGAGAACATTATTTCTAATGTGAAATGAAGAGGAATTTGCCATTAAATGCTCTAGTACGGTAAATGCCTACACTGATTTTTTTGAGGCTGAATTGGATGTCTTTGAACAGAAGAATGATGTTACAGCAGTATAACCAGTGTGTAGATTACATGATACAGTGAAAAGTGTACAGAGTATTCACTGTAAATCTGCAAGATTTCTTGAAAATAATTCTTTCAAAGATGGCATTATTGGTAACTCAAGTTTTCCTACATCTGCTATTTAGCCTCCTACATCCAACATATAATAAGTACAGGCTTCTAATGAAAAATAATACATGTCCTATGATCTGCAGATTGTTGTTAATTTTCAGCCATTTGCACTGTAGTATGTGTAAATTGTTTTCATTTGTCCGCTATTTTTATTCCATTTTTGTTTTGTTCTCTATCACTCAGTTTTTGCTAAAGAAATCCCTATAATCAGGATGAACACAGTAATTGTGTTAGCAATACTCCACTGTGTACCAAAGGTGTATCATTACAGCTTCTTCAGTTTTTAGTCCTACTTCTGACATTGAATTAAGTAGTAAAACTGAACTGACAATTGAAATCAATGTGAGTTTGGCATTAGTAAGGCATAGTAAGCAAGCAAGATTTGGACCAAGGCAGGCAGATATTGCCTAACTACAAGCCTAAAAGCAGATTTCTGTTTTTGCCCTGTTGCTCCACAAAATTCTTCAGTCTTCATTTATATTGCTATCATCTATTTTATCTGCTTAAGAACTGAATAACTGCCCCCAAGATATCTGCAAGGAAAGGGAAACTTAGATGAGGGTCTCAGAACTTCAGCTTTGATTCGCATTATGTAGGGGAGACAGTAACAGGAACATCTACAGCAGTAAATGTGCCGAGAGGGTAGATGTGTAGTAGCCACCCATTTAGATAATCCAATAGAAATGTGTGCAGTTTTCATTTTATGCAAACATCAGTGGTAAATTCACAAATTATCCCACTGTGATGACTTTGTTTTTAGTTTAGATGGGGTGGAAACTAGAGAAAGGCAATTGTAATCTAAGCTTTTATTTAGTGTTTGTGTTTTGTAGTTAAAAAATAAATCAAAACCAGATTATAAATTGATTAAACATAAATACAAAGGCTAAATAAGGGCCTGATGAATTGAGTATAGTGTGTGTGTGTGTGTGTGTGTGTGAGAGAGAGAGAGAGAGAGAGAGAGAGAGAGAGAGAGAGAGAGAGAGAGATGGTGCCCAGTTTTCTACTAGAAAGTCTGGTAAAAAAAGATGACCTAATAGTGTCCGGTCAGATCTACTGACTGGTCACCCAAAGTCCAGTTACTGTGGGCAGAGGAGGTGCTAAGTCATCACCCACACCATGCCCTACTTAGCCAGGACCACCTTCTACCTGTGTTGGGTGGCTGAAGCTTCCAGCCCTGGCTCCACAGGCAACTCCATCCTGACCTGGGCAGAGGTGAAGGAGAAAGGAGAAAAGGGGAGCAAGCAGGGGCAAGGCCTCAGGAGGAGAGGGAAGGGTCAGGGCAATGGTGGATCCTCAGTGAAAGGGGTGGAGAAGGAGCATTACAAAGCTGGAAATCCTATGTGTGAGGGACAGCAGTGTCTGGTGTGCTGCTTCCTTGTCTTTGCAGAAGTCTCTCTGTTTGTTTGCCATAGGGTCAGGAACATTTATGTATGACAGTCATCATACAATGTAATAGTTTAGGATGGATGTTTGTGATGTCTTCATCAAGTGGATGGCCCATAGGGAGAATAAGGGACTGTTACTGACATTCTATAAGGAAGATTTTCTTTATCTCAAATATAGAAGCCTGTATTTTTGGAACTGAAGGACAAGATATCTTACCCAGCTTCTCCAGGCACATGTGTGATTTTATTGAATTATAATCTCAGGCCCTTGGATTTCATACAAGTTTCCTCCACTGGATGTGCAACTGGTGTTATGCCACTAGCTCACCACCAAGAAGCAGTATTTTTGCATCAGGAAAGATGTGTTTTGAATCTTCTTGTGCCATCTATGCAGCTAGTGTATATCCATCACTTCTATATGTATAAGGCCAGAGATCATGATGCCATATCAAATAATTATAACTTTATCTAAACAGATTTTTTTAGATAGTAAAGTCGAGCATCTCTGGAAGCAGAATTACTTAGTATGCACGCTACCTATCCCATGTTTCATAGTTGTCTGAGAATGATTTAAAAAGATCTAGTACAGTCAATAGATATGTAATTAGTGTCCACATGAAAAGAAATTTCTACATGGATAAGCTGAATGCTAATGAAGCATGACAAACCATTTAATATGAGCTGTTCAGGCTCATAATCTTATGGCACAAATAAATATATTCCAGTTAAAATGCTGACTATCCTAGGAGGTGTTTTGGATTAGGACACTTTTACAATGATTTTTTCTTATGCAAATAAATATAAATTAAAATACCCCCTAAACATTGAAACAGAAGTTGAGGCCAATAAACTGAAAAAAGGAATGAAAGTCCGGATAATCTGATTTATGTCATAAATAAGATGAAATGGATATTCCTACCACATTACAAGGGAAAGGATCACCTGACCACTGAGATGGTTCTTCTAGTCCAAGTGAGTCTCTACTAATCCAGCACAGGGATGAATTTTACCATATGATCTAATCTAGGAAGAACTGGAGTTAAAGGAAGAACAGACAGAAAAGAAGCAATTTCAGAAAAAGGCAAAAACAGAGAAAAGATCAGAGAAATGCTGGGAAAACATGTGTTTGGTACTTCCATTCTGTTAAACTGTGAAGGTAGACGACTAATTTTCCTTCATCGTGTTATATGTTGTTCTTTAGAAGTCCTTCCAGACTTTGATTCTTTGTCCAATCATAATTCACTTAATCTATATAACATCCCTTTTCCTAAGACAATGTGCACTGCCCATGCAAGTAAATGAGCTCTTTTTAGAGGGTGAGAATGGCTCTTGCCACCTAGACAGTGAAAGCAGGCACAATGTAAAGGCAGGGTTGGCTCTAGCTTTTTTGCCGCCACAAGTGTGAAGAGCGCAACTTCCCCCCCTGCCCTCAAGGGCAGCCGGAATGTGCTGCCCCAAGAATGGCCAGAATGCCGCCCCTTAAAATGTGCCGCTACAAGCACGTGCTTCCTCTGCTGGTGCCTGGAGCCGGCCCTGTGTAAAGGGAACTTAGGGTAAATGAGAACAGGCCTGATATTTATAGTCCAATAGTCAGTGTAACTTTTTACATTGTTTTAAAAAGAAGAAATCCTAATTCTGTAGCTGCAGTGGCATGTGTTTTAATGGTCTAATTTATCCTCCATCTATATGACATATGCATTGTCCAGGGTATTTTCTGGTATTATCCAGGGTATTTTTCTGTCTTTGAAATGTATTATAGATTAGACAGACACAGTCAAGATGCCCTGATTCCAGCAGATATCCTGACTACTCTTGGGAGTAAATCTTAGACTGTATTTTATGTGAGGATGCATATTTTTGTCTTTATAGACTGCAAACTTTCACATTTTTCAGTTCTTAGGTTTTATGTAAGGTTCAGCTGTTTCTGGAAAAAAACGAAGACATTAAAAGATTAAACTCTGAGTAATTCTTATGAGAACAGCATAAATGCTTTAACAGACAGAAACAACGAACAGTGAAATAAATGTATATTACAAAAGAAAAGTCCAAAACATTGTATTAATGGTTAACAGCCATGTAATAGACAATCATAACACTGATAAACTACAAATATTTCCCAGAAAATCCTTGATTATTATCAGTATTTGTATAAAAAATTCCATTTGCATTGCCATGCGCTGGATCTATGCCATATGTTTTACTCTTGGTAAATAATCATAATAACTCATTTCCTTTCAAAAGGGAACTCCAAAGTGCTCAAAAAGGGGTTTCTATCCTTTAATGCTTATTTGTAAAGATGGAATTGTAACATCCTTTAAAAGAAAATATCTGTACTTTTATTTTTTACCTTGGAAATATCAGATATTACTTTTACTCGGGGATCCTTTAGAAGACCAGAGAAGTGAAGTGGGTAGTGACATTGTAATATTTTATTAGATTTTTTTCTTCTTTCAGTAGTGCAGAATTTAGGTGCTTAACTTTTTGTTAAAAATAAATTAGAGAGTGCTAACTACATGAATCCTCCTATTAATGCTATACCCTAGGATCTCACCTTATTGCACTTATGAGCTAAGCCTTATATGAGACCAAAAAGGAGGGCATTTCAGAGCTAATTACATTCCAGTATATTTGAGAGTACAAAAATGAACATGGAGAAAATTTAGGATAACACCAAATGAATGACAGATAACAGATGTTACTATATCACCTACTGCTGTCTGAATAGAGCCCTGCAGTGCTAATGACTTGTTTGAGGATTCATCAAGACAAATACATTGATTCAGTTTGATTGTGTAGCTGGCTCAAAAGAGGGAATCACATAATATTCCATGATTTATTATATGTGCATGCCACTAGCATAAATACAGAGTGCAGTAGTGGAGGGAGCTACTACGTGTTAAAACATTACATATTCGTTTCTTTTCTGTACATAAGAAATTGGCTGTCTTAATTTAAAAACAGACTTTTTTTCTTTTTAAAGATTGTGGCCTAAGTTTGGGCAAAGAATAGAGTGATTACCCATATGAGTATAGCAAGCAGATATGGCCCAGTGTAGCTAAAAAAGAAAACCTGTATTGAAAATCAAGAAGAAATAAAATATAGTTCTTGACAAAAAGCAAGACAGGATGATATGCATCTCAGAGAATTAGCTAGTAAATGTAATGGACCCACTAGCCTAACGAACAGAATTGGGAACAATAGAGAAAAATCCAATGTGATACTGATATTCTAAGAAGGAAAAACAAATCCTGGGAATTACCATCTGGAAAACTTTACTTTAATTGCTAGAAATATTGGGGGTGGAAGAGGAGGTTAGAGTGCCAATGGAACCAGGAGCAAACCCACTAAAAGTACACAGTATAAAGAACACAATAGAACATTTAAATGTGAATGTTTCCTTGGATTGGATTGAACTGTCTGAATTCCTTCCCTTCACTCATTTTGTAATGTGCAGTTGGACTTCAGTAAAACATTTCCTACTCAGAAAATAAATTCCAATTGCTTTGATTATGAACATTCATATGGAATGAACATTGCTAAAGGGCTATGGATCATGTCCTGTACCTCCAGGCATGGTTATCTCAGCTACTGGAGGGGGGAGAGAGACATGATTCCCAGGTGCAATGCAGTTAATTTGCTTTCCACCACCAGAAGGATATGGCCAGAGGACAGCTCAGTCACATCTTTGCTTCTCTGCCCATTGTGGAGGGCCTGGTTGGGGAAAAGAGACATGACTGGAGCACTGATGTACTCTGGCAGTCCTTGCCTGCTGGAATGGCCCCTTTGGGCCATTGGCAACTAGGGGAAAGTTATTTCAGCCATGATACTGTTCTAAGTGCATGTCTACATGGGACATGATGAAAAATGAAGGCAACTCAACTAGAGATGTGACGTTAATGTATATAAATTAAGCGGTGTTAAATTACCTATGTGGAAGCTCTCCAAGGAGAATTAAGGCCATGTCTACACAACAAACTGACACAAATTACATCAACATAAAACTGCCGCATTTGGTATATCGCCCTTGTGCGTGCATACTTAGTTCCTTGAGTAGGCACAGCGCATATTCACCGGGAGAGCCTATGTTGATGCATAGTGTGGTGCACAGTGGGTTGGTATCACCACCATCCAATGCACTGCATTCTGGGAAGCTTTGACACATAGGCAGAAATGAGTTGCATGGGTGACTGGAGCAAAGGGTCAAGTTACCAGCATGCAATTTCATCCATTTCATAATCTCATCTATATCCTGCAATTTTCACACCTTTTTAAACAATCCCACATGGACCTTGTCAGCTGTGCCAGAAGCATAGAACCTGTGCAGCTCTGCATTGTTGTCATGAGTGCTATAGCACAGGATGTACAATCCTTCACAATCCAGAGCTGTGAAAACCACCACATCGCAGGGAACAGGATGATTTTGTGGAGGACAGATTGCTGTGGGACATAGCGAAAAACAGTTCAAGGTTGTTGGCATTCTTGGAGCAGCTGCAGATGGTAGAGCACCACTTCTTGGCCCAAGAGACGGGTATTGACTAGTTGGATCACATCATAATGGAGGCTTGGGAATATGAGCAGTGGCTGCAGAAATTGTGGGTGCGAAAAGCCACATTTTTGAACCTGTATGCTGAGCTGGTCCCAGAATGACAGCTGCTCTGACAGTGGAGATGTGAGTGGTGGTCACACTGTGGAAACTTGCAATGCTGGTCAGTGGGAAATCATTCTGAAGTTGGAAAATCTGTTTTGGGGATTGTTGTTATGCAAATGTGCAAGCCCATTAATAATCTCCTGGTGTTCAGGACTGTGACTCTGGCAAGTTGTAGGACATAATGGATGGATTTGCAGCTAAGGAGTTCCTGAACTGAGTTGAACAATAAATAGCATGCTTTCCCTATTTGGCACCAGCCCACCTTGCTCCAGCATATATCACCAGACAGGCTATTTTTCTATGGTTATGCAAGTGTTGCTGGGTCATCGTGGATGTTTCACTGACATCAGAGTTGGCTGGTCAGGGAAGGTGCATGAGATGCAGCTATCTTTAAGAACACAGGACTGTTCAGAAAGCTGCAAGCAGAGATTTCCTTTCCTAACTGAGGATTACCATTGGTAATATTGAAATGCCAATTATGATGCTGCGGGGGACCCAGCCTACCTCTTGCTATTCTGGCTATTCCATTTTTGACCCCTTGGGCAACATAGTTCACAAATGTGACCAGAGCTCTGTGTCCAGCATGGTAGGACAGCTGCAGGAGGACTGTTAGGGTCGACATAGGTAACACAGTGTCTACATATTCCATGGCTTTATGCCATCCAGGGAGGCAGTGTTACTTTGTCACTGTAATGGGGCACTTACATCAGTGGAAGACAAACTTAAGTGTAGACACATACATAACTGGGTTGACACAAGGTGGCTTATGTCGACCTAACTCTGTACTGTAGCCCAGGCCTCAGTTACGGTGAACCTAGACCACTTGACTCCTGAAGGAGAGCACCCCTGAAGGTTAAAACACTTTAACTTATTTGCATGAAGGTATGAAGTAAATTTTCCTCAACTTTCCTGCATGTTCCCATGTCTGCATGCCCTGACTCTCATGTAGGGCTGGTTTCAGGATCCAAGAGCTGTAAAGGTGAAGTAGGGGGACCTTGCTTACCCCCTTAGTCCCCTTAGGCTTCAGTGCGGAGTGCAGCTTGGTCAGTCTGAATATTGGAACCCATTCCCTTCAGAAGAACTAATCCTGAGTTCTATCAATTGTGGCAACGCTTTGGCCTTCTCCCTGTGGGTACTGCACTTCCAGGTGGTTTGTGCTAGCCTCAGAGGCTCACTGTGATTAGTTAGGGGAGGTAGAAAGGGGGGGAGCCCGGGCCCACCCTCTACTCCGGGCTCTAGCCCAGGGACCCTAATAGTATCAGCTAAGATGGCTGACCTTTTAGGCACCAAACACAATACAATTCCCTGGGCTACTTCCCCACAGCAGTCCCCGCTTCTTCACACTCCACTTCACCCTTACCGCAGGGCCTCCTTACAAACTACTCTCTGCTCCAACGCCTCCAAACTGCTCTCTGCTCCAACGCCTCCCAAACTGCTCTCTGCTCCAACGCCTCCCAAACTCCTGACACCCACACCCACCTAACTAACTAGGAGGGTTTTTAACTGGTTTCCCTGATTGGCTTCAGGTGTCCCAATCAGGCTAGGTATTTCTACTACCTTCTAGAACCTTCTTAATTGGCCCCAGGTGTCTTGATTGGCCTGGAGTAGCCTTTCTTTGGCTATCCAGGGAACGGAGACCTGCACATCCTGAGGCTGATATACCTGCCTTCCAGCACTCTCCTATACCCTTCTGGTCTGACTCCGTCACACAATATAGCAGAGGAGAATCAGGCCCATGGCCTCCCTCCAGGCCAGTATGTACAGAGGCCATTTGGGGCAGAAGAAATTCTTAAATTCTTAGGCCTCTAATCTGCTTTATTGAATTAGTAAAGTTTCTTCATCACTGTATTGGAGGATTGAATTTCTTAAAGGTAAAGAACTAGTATTTCAAATACATACCACACACTTAAAATAAACATCACAAATAAACAGAAAATGTATTTAGATTAACCAGGCAACATTGTTCCCTACTTGCATTTTTGTAGCCAGGTTCCAAGGAGTATCAGAAGAATTCAAAGACGAGCTTCATACACTCTGTGAGAACTGAGCTACCTGAAGACCTCAGTCCTGACGGTTGACCCATTCTCCCCAGTTTACACTAGTTCAGCACTGGGACTGAGGTCTGAGTTATTCCCATAACTTGCCCTTCCTGTTCCGACATGGCCTACTGCACCCCAAGGACTACGTAGAGGGAAGGACACTTTAGTTTTCACGGCTGGGAGCTGCAGCTAGGATGTGCTGAATTAATCTCTGTCTGCTCTAGCCTCCCCCCCTTGGAGTTTTGCTGTCTGACTGGGGCCTCTTGCTGAAGGAGCGGTAGCAGGTGCCTTGTGCTATGGAATCCTCTCCTCTGACAGCCTTTCCATCATGGGGAATCCTGTATTGTGCTCTAGGCCAACAGAAACCAAGCGTGAATTTGGCCCTTAGGGATTGCATTAGTGTGACTGAGAACAGATTTTTGTCCAGATTTTCTCTTTAAGAGATAATGGGAAACATTTGTTCTGCTGTGTGCAAAACCCTAATTACTCAACAAAATATTTAGACCATTCGTGGTCATTCTTGCTGTAGTTGATCATTTCAAACCAATGCTAGGAAAAATTGAGTCCTGGCTACACCATGACCTGGCCCCATTTGGGTTTCATATTGGGCCAGAACTCTAATGGTTATTTTTGTGGATCAAGCAAAGGAACATGCCAGAGATTACTGACCATCCTCTTTGATAGATTCATCATGCCCATTATACTCCCTCTCCTCCATATATCCACCTTCTAAGGGTAAACAAATAAGCAGAAAATAATAATGGAAATAGACTACATATGGTCAGATGCACTATTAATTACACATCATTCCAAACCTTCAGAATGGACTAAAATGTTTGGGTTTGTAATGAATTATTAAGATATCTACAAGGTCAAAAAGAATGTGAAATAAGTTTCCCTCATTCAAATCATGTGGAGAGACAGTTTATACTGTATGAGTGTATAGTTAAAGTCTGTGAAGGGTATTTTCTCGTATTTCCGTACATTTTAGTGTTATTTATATGATGCCCTCCTGAAAGTATGAAGCTTAAGTTACTGCTTCTGTTGTGAAATGTGTCTTGTAATAGGATAATTACAGTTCCCATTCTGGATTGTATTTATCTTGTCCATATCCTGGGTTTGTGATCTCAATATTTCTCCCATACACACATTTGCCACCAAGGTACTTAATCACACCATCCTGCCATTTTATTTTATTCAAACTTCCTGTTGACTGCACATGGAATGACAGCAGAATATGACTCAGCATAGATCAGTCAGTAGTACATGTGATTCTCTGAATACCCAATTTCCTAAATTACTGTAGCTCAACCCTTGTAAAATGTACTGCTTGCTGATTTTGTTAAAGGGCCATTGTGCTGCTATAAACTATTCTTGTGTAGTTGGGGGTCAAGTCTGAAATTAATTCAGTTGTGCATTTGGGAGCTCTGTCGTGTATGTGAAATATGAACAGGTCTGAACATCTGGATACAATGAAAAAACGGAACTGATTTAAAAATTATTTTCCCCTTGCACTAAAAATGTTGCAGCACTTATCCCCAGAAAATTGGTTTGTTCTTTCTTAATATCCTGCTAGGTGAGCCAGTTCACAATGTGAATTCAACAGCAGCAGCTGGGGTTTCATTGTTAAACTTTTAAACTTTAGTATTTTTGTAGTTTCTACTTTTGTTATTCTATAAATGCTGGCTGCTTTTCACAGATAACAATCCCTTCATTGGCTTTTGAAAAAGCAAATGATAGTCTATATAATTTTTATATTTTTGTACTTTTATTTTATGCACAGACACCCATATAATACCTCACAGTGTCACTTGCTTTCTTTCAAAACACATTATGTATAATATTTTTGTAGACAGCCATGGATAAATCTGGATATAATTAAATCTTCTGGTTTTTTAACCTCTTCCCTGTATGGACTCTTCAAACTTGTTTCCTAATGACTTGAGTTGCAAAATATTTTACCTTGTGGTAAAAGATAATTTAATTGACAGTGTCTGGCAGAGCAGGACTGTTAGATGTGTTAATGTAACAAAGTATTTTTAAAGAGGGTATTCTGCGCTATGGTTATTGAAGGTCTGCTTTCCCGGTCCGGCTGAAAACTTCCAAATCTGGTGCAATGATTTTTTTAAGTTTGTCATTGAATTTTCAAAGTATCTTTTCTTTTTAAGATGATTGAAGAAAATGGGGTCCTTTTATGCTCAACAAAACTAGGATTACACCTTTCACCCAAATGTTTGCATTTAGTAGTTACTGTGTACAAACAGTTGTGAAGTATTGAAAATACATGCATATACATTCCAACAAAATTGGAGCTAGGAATAATACTACCTGAGAATTCAATGTTGTTTCCTCCACCCATTTCTTTAGAAGTGCTTTCCTTCCCACCTGCTACAACAAAAGTGGATGAGTCACCTGTGATTCAATCTATTTTTTCCTAAGTGTTATCAAGTGCACAGCCCCAGGGTATGTTTCAAACATTTTAATCAACAGTCATACAGTGGTAACCATACAAAAAAGAAAGGGCATTGACCCTTATAGAAGTATGTATTCGTACACTGCCAATATATTTAGTTATGGAAATCTTTAACATGGGTTCTTCCCTGTGAAATCAAGAGAAGGTTCTAGAAACGTAAGCTGGACTTCTGATTAACATCTGGATGTGTTTTTAGTCATTGAACATTTGTTAAATGTAAAGTACAAGTAAGAAATATTGATACCCAGGGTCCTTTCCAAGTGAAATAATTTTATGGCTGGCAATGCTTATTTTCTCATTTTAAATTCTCAGACAAATTTCCTGTTAGCTGTTGATTTTAGAGTGTTAGATGACAGCATGATGCCACTGGGGGGTTGTTTGCACTCCAGAAAATCTACTGGGTTGTGGCTCTAGATTATATAATCATTTCGGTCTCTTGATATGCTCCAAAGCAAGAAAATAAAATGTAGGGTCTAGCAACAATGGACGATAATAATGCAGCCAAAATGTTCCTAGGGGAGTAATTCCAACCTGGGGTAGCTATGCCTTATAAATGCACCACTGTATAATAGTACTGGCCAGAGAAAAATGTAAGTTTCAAAAAACCCAACCAAACAAAAAAATCAAACCCACAACAAAACACGTCCTTGAAGATTTCAGCGTTGTGGATCCCTGCAATTTCTTTTCCACTGCAGAATAGATTTACATTCAGTTGAAAAATCACATTTTTAGTAGGAAGTGGGGCAGTACTGGAAATCCATTCCCCAACCCCTTTCTACTGGATATATTAGGTAGCACTGAACAGTTAAAGCTTAATATCGACATATGTATCCATTGCAGTTAGAAATGGTGAGATTCTGGAAATGTATACTATAGATTAACTGAGATTCTATATACAACCAAAGGTATAATAAGTACTGGTACTACATAATTATACTGTTTGAAGTGATATATATTGCGTATTACTAGCTGGTGTGAATGTACTGTGTTATACTAGGTGATATGTACCATACAGTGTGTAGGAATATAGCAACTTCCATACTGGAGAGGTGCCTTGATGCAACTAGTCTAGTGTCCGGCCTCTGGCATTGGCCTAACTACACCTATTAAAGGGCAGATATGGGAATTCCTTCCCAACTCCAGTCACAGATCAACATAGGTCCTCAAGAATTATCATTAGATCTTCTTTCTTAAGACATGAATTGGCATTTTCAATATTCCCCCCCACAAAATGTGGATAAAAATAAGGATGAGCTTGAGCCACAAATTGTTTTTCCAGATCTGAGCTTTTCCCAAAGTTTAAGGATGCTCAATTCTGGGGCTTGAGTTCAGCCTATTAGAAAAATCAAGGGTCCTTCACAAAGTTTGAATCTAAATCTGGAATCAGACTTCCTTTTGATTTGGAGATTTCTGGATTCTAGGATAAATCTGGAGCCGTCTCAAGTCAAAGCAATATTATGCACCTGTTTAAATAGAGAAAAGTCAGTACATGTCTAATGAATGTTCAGGTTTATATCATTGAATTGTTCCTGGGTATTCCATGATAACCCCCATAAGACCACCAATGTAAAGCATTGGTATCCAGAAGTCCGTTATGATTCAACTTTCAGTCTCTTCAGCAGGTTTTCCTGCTGCTTATCACTGATACCTAAATGTGCTTGGTGAATCTAGCAAAACACACCTAGCTGCTTGCAAGTGACATGCCATTTTTTGCCTAACTAACTAATCAAGGTTTCCTGGCAGTGAATCTTTGATCCTGTGGGTTCAAAAAATGTGATCGTATTCTCCTGCTCCAAAGAGGCTGCAGCAGGAAACTGTGCCAAAAGGCTTAATATTCATTTGCATGCCGTTTTTCAGAATGCCTGAACCATATAGTTTTAAAAATTAAAGATGTTTTGTCTAGAACTTGTCAACAAAAGCATCTGACTAATGCTGCTTGTAGAATAAACCAAGTAAATAAATATACTTGGGCTAAAAGGCCCTGGAGACTAACCTTGAGCTCTCAGATGTCAGGTTTGTAGGAACAGGCTTGATGATGTGCTTCACACTTTTAAACATCACCTTGAGGTGATTTATACCACCTTTGCAATCTGAACCAATTCCCTCACTGCTTTAAGGCTGGGTTGGATGCTATGCTCCTTTTGGCATATACACAGACAACAGGGAGAGGTCTTCAGTGCACAATATGGTATGACAAACTGAGCAGGTTGAAGGAAGTCCATACTCTGTATTTTGTTTTCACATTATGCTCAAGCCTTTGCATTGAGAAGATGAGAATGTTCGGGCTACTGTCAGGTAAGGCCCTTGTCCCTGCTTGGGTTTCCTACTTCAGTTAAAACAAAACAAAAACTGAAGTCTGATTTATTTAACTTCCAGCATTAAGCTGCTACTTTCACAGCCCCACCAGCCCTGTCACTAATCTTTGCTTTGGTAGCAAAATATCTAACATCTACCATGGTGAGGATATAAGCAATGTTGCAGAAACTCAGGTTTAAAATCATTTTTTTTACCAGCTTAATGAACCAAGCCTTCGAACGAGGTTTTCTGAAATATTTCAGTGATTTTTTTTAAACAGACTTTACAAAGCTCTTGTGTTGCATGCAGAGGTTTTGCAGGTTTAAGTGTAGGAATAGACTGAGGAGGATGGCTATTTACTGTTCATTTTCAACATCACATTTTCCTGTAAACTCAATGGAATTTATGCAGCCTGAACCACTTGGCATGTTATCAAGTCTGCTATTGATTCCTGGAATCCAAACTTCCTCAGTGTTGATCCTGGCCAGGGAAGCATGGACACATTGGGGAGTTTTATCTGATTTGCTGCAGATGGGACTGCAGTTTCTTGGAGTTTGCACATGGTCAGGTGAACTGCATTGTTTACTTTCATTCCTGTGCCTGATATTTCCAAGAAGTTTGATTCACTAAGGTCCTCCACATTAATTCAGAATTGTACTTGATCTTCTCTAGAGAAGATTATATCTGTTTCAGGCATGTTGGTTTCTCTGGACATGATCCAGCAAAGCACTCAAGCATATGTGTAACTAGTCCCATTTACTTCAATGGGATTACTAAGGTACTTAAGCACTCAGTTTCGTATGCCTCGATCCAAGAAAGTTGAGACCAGTGGGCACGAAAAAAGTCACAGGGGTGACAAGCATAAGCATTTTACTCTGCTTTGTTTTCCAAATGTTTTCATCTTTGTCAGAACATTATTAAAAATAGAACTAGACAAAAAGAAATCAATAAACAGACCGCTACAGGCAACATGGAGGAAAGAGATGCAGTTGCTTCTATTGTGGTGCAAAGAACTTTATAAAGTGGGTGAAGAGCTCAGGCAGTAATGTAGTTGAGAAGGTTTTTTTTAATATAATTGTATGTGTTTTGATCAGTTCATGTTGATTATACTTTATTACAACTTTTCAAAAATACAACCTATAAACTGACAAAACAGATGAAGAAAGCAACACAATTGATACTTCACTTTGTAAATTCTTTTGAAAGAGAAAATGAGTAGAGTTTCTGGCGTTTTCAACCACCCCAGTACTATATACCGGCTCTTCTTCACCCTCTCTGGAGAATGGGTGTCCAGAACACACATCTTTTCTGGCAGGCAGGTTTTTTTCCTGCATTGGAATTCCACTACAGCAGTGCCTCTTTGCCTTTCCAGACTACTGAACCTCTGTCAGGAGTCTGATTTGTCTTGCGTACCCCCAAGTTTCACCTCACTTAAACTACTTGCTTACAAAATCAGACACAAAAATATTACTGAAAAATTGTCCACTTCCTCATTTTAGCATATAATTATAAAATAAATCAACTGGAATATAAATATTGGGCTTATATTTCAGTGTACTGCATATGGAGCAGTCATTGTGAGAAAGTTTAGTTTGTACTGACTTCGCTAGTGCTTTTTATGTGGCCTGTTGTAAAACTACGCAAATATCTAGATGAGTTAATGTACCCCTAGAAGACCTTTGTGTACCCCCAGGGGTATGCAAAACCCTAGTTGAAAACCACTGCACTAGTGCATAGTGCCTCACTAAAATGTGGCACCGCAAGCCATTGCTGGTTCAGTCCGTGCCTACAGCTGTCCTAATGACAAACTAATCTCCCTTTCTTCTTCTCAGTAATAGTGTGTATGACGGTTCTATGCTTGTAACACCTGGTAGTTCAGAAAGGAGTAAACCTTCTAACTTTCCTAAATGAAATGTCTTATGTCATGTAATAAGTGCAAAGTGCTACATACTGAACTCTCTGGGTTGATTTCTTTTCATAATTGAGATATTAAATAATTTGAGATTACAAATATAAAACACACACTTTCAGTAGTAATGGAGAATGTAGTTCTGATCAATAAGAGGACACAATTCTAGACAGTGTAAATCAGTCTATAAGGTCCCTGCAAGAGAAAGTTAATGTCTAGAGCAGACAGAGTGGAATAGAAGCATTCCAAGGCAGGCATAATCAATAAAACAATGTGCACGTAAATGCAACCATAGCAACATGCAGTTGATAGATGAGATGCAAACAGGACAAAATGGCACAATCAAAGGTATGGTTAAATCAGGGAAGCTTACAAGTATTTTTCACCTACAAAGAACAGGTAGGAAAGGCAGCATTAAAGCGTTGATCCCTGATCCACTATTGGTGTCTGCGGCAAAGAAACGCCTCCGAAGCCTTAATTTCATTTTTGTGAGGGACTATGCCAAACAGTGGGTGTTAGTGCACAAATCTCAGCAAAAGAAAAGATTGTTTCTGGGCACCTTTTGTGATTCCTCATGTTTTAAGCTCAGCTTCCAGTGTAAATTATAGGAGCCTTAGGAGGGCATCTCTAACTCATGGTCTGGCTGTCAATTACCCTAAGAGTCAGTCTATTGACTGAAAATAGCTAGAGAGCAGCAGCACTTCAGCTGTTTCTTCGCTAACTCCATGCCTTTCCCCAGGGCTTCATGCTGCCACAATGGCATAAGAGAGAATGAGCTGCATGGAATCTAAGTCCCCAGATGAGTCTCCCATTTTGCTGTTTCCAGATTTGCATATATGGTACCAAAAGCATAACTTTTCAATGTTCTGGTCAACTGTGTTAATAACCAGCTAGTGCCTCAAAGAAGTCAAAACAAAGCTTAATCTCTGTTCATAAAATACATACTGCCTAATGCCAAAGCTCTTTGCTATAAATCTGCTGTAGTTCAGATCCCATATATGGTACAACTCCTCCTCTTCCAAAATTTGCACACTGCACCAAAGCCTGGCTTGCCAAAGATTAAATTAAACATAAAAATAGTTTAACAATAAAACTTTGTATGCCAAAACCCACTTGAGTTATGTTCCCACTATTATCACCGAAGGACTCTAAAGGACTGAGATGAGTTGTAGCATCCCTTGACATGCTACCAGTCTTGTAGATTACAGCTGTAAGCATGGCACATGTTCGTATTTGGCTGGCAGTAATAGTGCCATAAAAATTCAACAACAGAGAAATCTTGATTAAATAGGCTAATGCAGCTGCCACCGCACTCAAGGGGAGATTTGTTATTAACTTTAGTGGGTGGAGAAATGGGCACATTGTCTTGGAATCCTTTGTGGGGTTCTGCAGAATAGAAAAGATATGAAAACCAAATGCCATATATGCTGCTGGGAAAGGGAATTTAATGAGATTAGCTCTCCCCCTCTTATGAAAAAGTCTGTAAATGGGAAAAAGTCAGAGAACCTATGAATTTGAATCATTTATACGTCAGTGGGGGAAAAACTCCAGGACAAGCTGGTAAATTTCATCACACAGACACTGTACACCAGCCTTCATTCATCAGCTAGATTTTCTACAGCACCAGATGCCAAGTTCAAATACACATGTAAAAAGACAGTTTGGAGATTCTTCAGAAACAAGCTACACAAGTGGAACTTCCCGAACTCTCTCTGAACTCCAAATGAAATGCAACACCCTTTTCTAGCCTAAACATTGTTTTGGTTTTGAGAAGATTCGTTTACACATTTTTTTTCTCGGTCTCATTTGTGGTGTTAGAAGAAATCATATAAAGGAATGGAACCAGAATCTTCCCAATTTTTGGCTTCCTGTGCATTGATAACCAAGATGACTTAGTTATTGTTCATGACTTAGTTATTGTTAATTACGTGCATGTATTAACATCTAATAGAAGAGCAATAAACACTATATCTAGAAGGAACTTGGATGCAAAAGGTTGAGATTTATACACAACAAGCCCTTGTCTAGCTCATCATTGCTAGGACTATTTATTTATTTATTTATTTATTAAGTGGAGAGGTAGCTGAAGTCTTTTTCCAGGTCTTTGGGACACTTTCACTTTCCAGAATAGAACACAAGCTCTAAAACAGAGGGAAATGTTGATCTTTATCTGTGCTTTATATGCAATTTTATAAAGTGTGATGGGTGAATGAGCTTACTTAGGAATATTGCAATAATGTCACTAAACCCCCATTCCAAATAGCCACATCTGAATTTTCTAGCGAGGTTGGGATGAATGCTGATGAACTTAATTGTATGCAGTGTTGTTGTAGCTGTGTCGACCCTAAGATGATAGAAAGAAAATGTGGGCGAGGTTACTGGCAGCGGACAACTTCCAAGGGAGCAATGGCAGGGTGACCATACATCTCATTTTGTCCAGGACAGACCCTTTCTAAAACCCCGTCCATGCTGTCCTGACTTTTTTGGCAAAAATGGGCATTTGTCCTGTTGGCTCTTGCCAACTGATCAAGGGGACAAATGCCCACTTTTGTCAGAGGTGAGTGTGGAGGAACAATCATGGGGTGAGTGGTGAAGCCAGCCCTGTGTAGTGGGGTCATCAGGGCTCGGGCAAACAGACACCAGCCCCAGCCTCACGCTGGGGGGATGATCAGTGATGCCAGCCCTGCGTGGGGAGGGGAGCAGGGCTCAGACAAGCAGCTCAGGCCAACCCTGAGCAGGGGAATGCTCTTAGGCTAACCCCCACATGTCCCATTTTCCCTTGGGGAAATATGGTCACCCTAAGCAGTAGATATTACCCAATAGCTGGGAAGAAGCTGTATTAAAGAACTTGAGGCATGTGCTCCTTGATTTGTAACATAACTGCAGCTTTGGTTGACAGAAACCTTATTTTTTGCCTTGGTTTTGAAACCTTTCTGCTTTGGACTCAGGGGTACTGGGTTCTTCCATAATGTGAATACCTGTTGCACTGACTGGATCATCATTGACTTGTTGCGTCCTGGTGTGGTGTTTTCAGGGATAACTAGAGGCTTAGGCTTCTTCTCGAAAAGCATTTTCGAGGGCACATACTTCATGGGTTGTCCCTTTCTTTTATTATTTAATATAATCTCAACTGGCATTTAAACTCGCCAGTCCCTCTCTAATTTCTGTCTCGGCTGAATGTGTTTATATCAGTCTCTGACCACTAGCTGTTCTCCGCTAGAATGTGGTGTAAAGTTGCCGTGGTTTTCTCCCCACTGTCCCCAACTGAGACAAGGTCTGTTTCTAGCTTTTCTACTTCCTTACATTATAAATGTTTTGCTCTTGTATTTGACCTTTGAAAATAAGAATAAGCTTCAGATCTCTGGTATCTTTCCTTTCCCTTAAGGGTCTCATCAGCTGGGAATAGTTTTTCTTAAACAGCCTAGAATGCTCATTTTAAAAAAATTCCTTGGCTATTCATCATCAATTCACTAAGCATCCCATTCTTAGAAATAAGTAGATGAAAAGTCTATCCCCTGGATGATTGTCAGACATGTCACCCAGATCAATGTGCTTTGGACCCTCAAAGAATACCTGCCCACTTCTCACCTGCAGGGCTACATCTGCCAGATAAGAGGAGGAGATGCTTTTGAAAGGTAGTGCAGATTCAAAGAGGTAATCGCTGTTTTGAGCACAATGAGTAGGCTTAAAAAGGAAACCAGTGCTGGGGCGTCCAGACAAACCGTACATCAGAATTTTAACTTTGTGTGGACAGAGGGCAGTCAGTCATAATTATTAGAGATTAAGACCATGTCTACACAACCTGCAAATTGGACTACAGAGGTATGAATTGCAGCATGCACTAACATGTTACACTTTAATTCCCCTGTATGGACGCAGCTGGCACAAACCTAAATATACCTATTTTGCATTAACCAGTCCTGTTTGAAAGCAGACTACATTAATGCAAACTTTTTTGCATTTGTGCCAGCAGTGTCCACACAGCAGTTATGGAGCAGTATGCTAGTGCACACTATGCAAACTGTGGGGCTGTGCAGACAAGCCCTATGTCTAGGACAAAAATTTCAAAATTGTCGTCACTGAACTAAGTTCCACACCTCAGTTTTTGAGCACAGCGTGGAGCAGCTGCAACTCCCATTCTCTTCACTTAGTTTAAGATGCCCATCAGGCTCAAGGTGTCTGAATTGGTGCCTCTCAAGAAAAAAGGCATGGAAAATCAGAGGTAACCTCTGGAAAATTTTAGCCACAATAGGCTCTGAGACTTCCTGACTGTGGTGCACATCATTCCATTTGGGTTCCAAAACTAAAACATTCTACAATGATCCTGAGTGGGTCACTGGCTGTTCTCATCTTACGCATGAGGACCAGTGATATAAGGAAGCTGCATTTTCTTCCTCATTTCAGATCAGATTCTTAGAGGTGGAACTATTCCAACAATCAGTGTGTTGGCTTCCAGCCATTTCCTCTTGACAACAGCCAATTATTGCTCATTTTCATAGTCCCACTCAAGGAACAGTGAATCCCCTTTGTGTGCTGAATGAATGCTTTTGATGTTGAAAGCTATAAACCAAACACTTCTTAAAAGGTGTTCTTCCTGTCTCTTTCCTCCACCAATACCCACAACCATATAGTAGGTTCATAATATGAAGGTCAGATGCAAGGACACTGTATTAACTTATAGCTGATTAACAATTGACTAGTTTTGCTTTAAAACACTGGTTTGAGTTTTCTGCTCATATTGGATCCCCCCCCCCCCAAACAAGCACAGCACATCACAGACAGCAGCAGGGCAACCTTAGCCACGCTGCTTTAGTTCCCTGCCTGCAGGGACCACCCCTATAGAGCATATCATGAATGCTAGTCTACACCTCCATTCAGTTCTTGGTTTAAGTTCTGAGGCCACCAGATTATTCAAGGTTAAAACTATTAGGCTGGTCTGGATCAAACAGGTGAATATGGCAGCTGAATCCTTCTTAATTATACATCCAGACACAATTAAAGATTCTTCAATGTGATCCTCTGTTCATTTAGATAGAACATTACCTTTCGATTTTCCTCACACCTGACACTTTAGAAACTGTCTTATTAAAATGTTTTTATTAACTTTTTAAAGGGAAAAAAGCCACTTGTCAGTTTTATTCCATCTTGTTCGTTCTTTATTGTCATTCTTCTTAAATTTCTTTTTAAAGACAGCCGGTCTCCAGCACTGTTTTTCCCAATCAAGTGCTTTCTTTTTTGGCTAATTAGATGACTCCAGCTAGCATGAACTATACAATAGGCTTAAACAACATCAGCAGCTGATAGCATAGTGTTGCCTAACAACTTGCAGAGCAGTTCCTCCATTTGTGCTTAGTTACCATAGTAATATCTGCCCACTGGTGGTGGACCCATTTAGAGAGAAATTTTAAATGAAAACAACTGTCACTATAACATGGTTGAGATTTTAACCACACAAATATTAGGAAACTCAGTTATTCCTAAAGCAACTGTAGCGAGGCTCACTTTTACATATGAAGTATCTGGGTTTGGATACTTGTTTATTTTCTGTGGGTTCAATTATCTGTTGCCCTATTCCTGCATTGGGTGAAGAGATGGATGGGAAGGGCCACAGTGGCTGTGTCACTTTTGTGTTGCAAAGCCACCTTTCAACCACCACTGGCTCCCAGTGTAAGTTAGGGCAGCTTACAGTTTGCTTTCCAAGACCCCTGATGAGTGGACCCATGCCAAAGGGGGTGGTGCTAGCACCAGCTGTAAGCCAGAAGAATAGTCCCTGACAGGACATATGGGGTGTTCCCTGTGGGATGTTTGTTTCTTTCTGGTGTTCGAGCACAGTCAGGTGGAGAATGAGGTGAAGTAGCAGTGAAGGATTTCTCCTAAGTTCGAGGCTTAACACAAATAGAAAAAAATAAAAATTGGCAGAGCCTTCTTCAGGCATTTTACATTATAAAACAATCAGAGAGGTAGCCGTGTTAGTCTGGATCTGCAGAAGTGACAAAGAGTCCTGTGGCACCTTAAAGACTAACAAAAGTATTGAAGCGTAAGCTTTCGTGGGGTAATACCCACTTCATTGGATGCATGCAGTGGAAGTATGCAGAGGCAGGTATAAATAAGTAGGCAAGAACCAGCTTAGAGATAACAAGGTTAGTCCAGTCAGGCTGAACTACCTTGTTATCTCTAATCAGGGAGGACGAGGTCCTCTTCTAGCAGCTGATCTGGAGGTGTGAACACCGAGAGAGGAGAAACTGCTTTGTAGTTAGCTAGACATTCATAGACTAGTAGCTCTCTGAGCACATAGAGCTGGCATGGATGGATCTACCTGCATCAGTGGGTGGGGGAACTTCATAAGGCCAGCAACAAAAGGAGTACAGTCCCTGGGTAGAGGAGTTCAAAATTGTGAATGGAGTTGCCATTGTCTCAGTGCGGGACAGCTGCTGAAGACTGTTACGGTCCACATAGTTCATTCATTGAACCTAAGTAAGTCAGTCTGTGTGAGCGTAAGAAGGTCAACCATGGCTCTGTGCCATTTGGGGAGGTGTTATTGCACCACTGTAACTGGGCACTTACATCAATGTGAGACAAATTTTAGTGTCGACACATGCACTGCTAGCTTGACAAGTTGACTTATGTCAACTAACTTTGTAGTTTAGACGAGGCCTCAGTCTAAAAAAATGTTTGTGGATGAGGTTAAAAAATCTCTATGACACATGTTCAGAAGTATTCAAATCCTTTAATGTATGTGAAAACCGTTAAACAGGGTTTGACTTACTCATAGCCGAGGATGCTGGTGTTTGGACCCATAAATTTTAAATCAGTGACAGTTATTAGCTCATCTATTTGGCTCTTAAGAGCCATGGAGATTCTTTAGTCTTTTAATTTGGATACATGGTTCCAAAGATGGCTCACTTAATTTGAGGATGGAATAATGGGCTCTTCTTTCCTGAAATGTGGACTGTTTGGTTGGTTAGGTTTTTTTGGATTAAAATTTAATTGTTATATGCTCAGATAAAATGATGCTTTAATTCAGTCTGTATACAAGCATTCCCCCCTCCAAGTACTAATTGTTTGCTTTGCTTAGTGCATTAAACAATAGTAATATTTAATATCTAAGCTTCTAGGCTTTTGTCTTTAAACCATAATGTGAAAATCTCCATTTAGAAAGCAGTGTTTATTGACAATGCCTTAATTGCTCCATCCCCAACCATCCATTGTTAAATAGAATGAAAGTGGCACTATTGTGTCAACAGGAATAGGATGGAATATTAATTGAGTACTGGTGATGTATTTTCTTTGTAATTTACAGGCTATCACTTTGGTTAATAACAAGACTTACTGTATCTATGGAGACCGTAAGGGGAAAAACAGCTTCTGCATCTAAGGAATGTTCAAAGAAAGAAAATGCTTTGGTTGTCTTAAAAAATCAGTGCTGATGTCTTGATTGGTGACCTTGTGGAGCTCCTGGTGTTACAAAGAGGAAAGCAAGGAACTGCAAGTAGAATTTGAACAAATTAAGGGGAAAAAGTGACCCCCAGCACTTGATGTAGTTTACAAATGCATTACTGACATTAAAGTGGATTTTAATTGCCAAATCAAATACAAGTGAGTGAGTTACCAGAGTTTTTGCTAGACACTCAACTCTAAGCCAGTTTGGGCAAGTAGATTTTACCTAATTTCCTTGGGTCTTGCATCCAAGTGCATCTTGCTACTTTTTTGTGCTTTAGCGGGTCTTAATTGAAGATGAGCTATACAGATATATTTAGATCTTGGTCCAAAATTTGGGGATTTTTGGATCAAGGGTTTTTCTGTGGGTTGATCTTTGTTCTTACTGAGCTTCATGCAATGATCCTGTTGTGAGCTAGGTGAAACCTTGTTATGCATTGAGTTCAAAACTCCATTGAGATTGCTGGATGTGAACACATCCCTCAACTAACATAACTGTAAAAATATGCTAATTACAGTTCCTCACCTAAAACAAAAGGCTACGTGAATCCACCCAGGAGTTTTGGACTATGTGGATAGAGGGGTATTTGATGAGTAGTGTAGTCAAAGTGTCACACTAATTAAGTTTTGGGTTTGGGGTGCAGACTGAAAAGATGCTTGGGTATGAAAGCTAAGAAACTACCCCTTTGCCTTTTCGTTTCCCCTGCATTCAGCGAAACAGAATTTTGTACATGCCTGGTAAATAAACAAAATTGCATCAAAGAAAATACCTGATCTATTGTCAATTTCTACTCCCAACTGGAACGTCCCAGGACCCTGAACTTTGACTAGCTACTTGGGTCAAAAAGGAGTCAATTCATTCCAAATAAGTAACTAAAACTGTCAAAAGCCAATTGTAAAGACACCCCTCCCACACTGCAAGAATTGCTTTATTTTAATGCTAAACAAGACCCTTTATGGATAACAATATTGGTCCTAAAACTAGTCTCTCTACTTCACTGTAAAGTCACTGTCTAGAACCTTACCTATCTCCTTCTGTGTAGTTTCCTGTTGTAGACTGAAAGGAACAGTACACACATCCTCACCTTTCCCATCTCTTGCCTTTATTTTCTGTGTAAACTAACTTTGACCAGAAAAACATGTAACCAATAATAGATTTTAGGCATGTCATGGACTTTGCTACTTACCCATATCAATTCAAATTTAATCTTCAGGAGAGTTTTGTCTTTGTGATTTACTAGGATTATCAAATCCCAAAGGTGTAGACTTCTGTTCAATAGGTTTAAAACGGCTTAAAAGGATTATTTCTTTTTTGAGTGGTCCCTATTCTATCCCACTGAGGGTTATGCACCATGGAGCTGGAGTTTATGAAAGTAGTACTGTTTGACAGTCTTTGCACATGCCTCATGTCGCCTCATGGTTCCGCTCGAAGTGATAAAGGGTGTGGCAAGTCGCCAGCGTCTCCAGTTCCTTTTCACTACTGCATGGGCTGAGTTGGCGTTTCTACTCTCCTATCATCCTTCCCAAAACTTTACAAAAATATCCTTAAGAAATATAAGCTATGAATAGTAGTATTTTTGTTTGATTTTCCTTTTTCATAGCAGATTCAAGACTCGGGACACTGCTTGGGTTCTGTTTCCTGCAGCTGAATTCCCTTTCCCCACTCCAGTACTCAGGCCTGAGTACTGGATTATGCCAAAGATGCCAGGATTCAAAACCTGTGCTTCCTGCCACTGCTCTTTTTTTCCATCGGTGATGAACCCCAGTGCTATTTGTACTGCTTGGGGGAAGCCCATGGTGCATCCAGATGCAGTATCCGCCTCTTTTCCTGCTCATACTCAAGAGAACCAGATTTTCCACCGCAGGAAATACCTTATGGAGAGGGCCATGGGAACAACATTAGATCCTAGCTGAAGAACCCCTACCTTGTACATGAGCGTTGGAACACATACTATTGTCATCCCATGTGATGTGGCTTTGTAACCAGATAAAGATGCTGACTGTTTTTTATTGACTGAATATCTTGATCAGTCTCAACTATGCAGTCATGGTGAAACTATTACCAATGACAATAACTAGTATGTAATATTTTACCTCCTTCAGTTTTATCAGGATGAAGGAGCGTTTCTCCTAGTTTAAACTTGAGGGAGCTTTGGGTTGCATTTCAATGGTGAACAAAGAAAATCTGAGATGTCTTTTGCACCCCAGAGTCTGGATGCTTATTTAACATTATGGAATCCTCAGGTTTGGTCTATTCTGGCCTGGCCTAGATCAATACTGAGATGATTAGTGGTGAAAAGGCAGTGATACAGAAATAGAGGGGAAGAGGCCATCTTGGACTAATGCAGAAAACAAGAATAAATGTGTAAGCAGAGAACAATAAAAGAGAGACCGCACATCCAAAACAATCCAAATTGGACTTGCCAAAATATTCGCCTCAGATTTTGGTCTTGTTAGCACTTTTTGAAGGCCCATATAAGGCATAAAACAAAAATACTTTAAAACTACATCACAAAAGCTGCTGTTGTCCTTGCATTGATAGAGTATGAATAATGCATTTATTTGGTTAAAAAAAGAAACCAAGCACTGCTGAGAATCCAAACATAATGTAACAGTTCCAGCTGAACGTACACCTTTTCATAACATAACAGATCAATGCTGAGATGAAGATGACTTGGCACTTGCGTTTTCCATTGGTATTATAAGTGATAGGTTTAGAGAAATGTTTCGATGCAAGAGTCCACAGTACAGGATGATATAAAGTTATCTTACAGGATTATCCATGAGTGACTAAATCTCTCCTGCAAATGTTTTATCAGGTGTGAGTAGTGAAATGCTCCAATCTTATTTTTCTGTGAAGAAGGGAAATAATAGTTCCAGGAACAGCCAGTGTTTATATGAGTCTCAGATGGAAGATTTCCAGATCATCGCTGTAAACCTTTATATGAAACCATGCATAATGTATAGTTTACAATTTGGAGTCATCAAAAATATGTGAACATTTGGATGTTCCAGAAAATGTTGGATTTGTGTCACAGAAGAAGGCCCTTGGAGAAACGCAGATGGTGTACATAGGCGCCTGGAAAAGTGTGGCAAGCAATCTGAAGGTGAATTATCTTTAATTGATATCAGATGTTCTTTCATTGTCACAAGTCTGATGAGAATGTACAAAAGATTTCACTATGAAATACTTGCTGCTTCTCTGTTAGAAGGGCTGTAACTTCAAGCCTCCTGCTCTTCCGTCCTCTCCTCCAAGAAGCACAACACGTTTTATGTTCATATGTAGATGGGGAATCTGAGCTGCAGCCAGGAGTTAAGTGAGTTGCTCAAAGTCACACAAGCAGCACTAGGAATACAACGTACAGTGCCTGAATCCTAGTCCAGTCTCTTTACCTCAGAACCACTCTTCCTTTTTGTCCATTACTCAAATACTCTTCAGAAGATGTCATTTTAACAGACTAAAGATCCAAGTGATGCTGAAACATTCAGAAAATAGCTAATGTGTCCACAACAGGCCTTTTGGAATAACATTTTTTTTGATATATACCAAATTGCATTTGCTTAGGGTCCTAGGAAGATGTACACCTTAAAGATGGAGTTGATCAGAAAGCAGGATTAGTCAGTTTGTGTCTGGCAACCGTTATGTCCAATTTACTGTAGCATAATTTTTGGATGTTGTCCATTTCATAAGTAAGCCTCACCAATATAAAATCCCTTGGGAACTTTAATAGATCTGAGTGAACTCAAATAAAACTAAGCCATTCATTCTCAAAATATCACAATACTTATTCAACAAATTATTCCACCAGCTCCCATTCAGACTTATCTGAATTAGAATATTTCATGCTTACAGAAACATATACTAACTGTAGTGCAAAAGGGTAGGAATAAATGGTCAGTTTTCCACAGTGGAGAGATGTAAATAGGGTCCTCCAGGTTCTGTCCTGGGTCTAGTGCCGTTCAACATACAGTAGACCCTTGTTATAATAATCTTCGCAGTAGTGAACCTTGGGCTATAGCAAACGTGGTCTCTGGATCCTACCTCCATCTCTACCAACTGTGGTGGGGGGCTCACAGCTCCTCCAGGCCTGGGGCTGTGGCAGGGGTCTGAGAGCTTCTCCAACTCCAAGGCCACTGCCGGGAGACTGAGCTCCTCTGGCCCTACTCGGGTCACAGAGTCAGAGGAGCTCTGTTGCCCCAACTCTTCTCACTACAATGAACCCCTGGGTATCCTGAACAAATGGCATGGATCTCCGAGGTTTGTTAGAGCAATGGTGTACTGTATTCATAAATGATCTCTAAAAAGGGATGAACAGTGAGGTGGCAAAGTTTGCAGATGATACAAAGTTCCTCAAGATCGTCAAGTCCAAAGCTGACTATGAAGAGTTAGGAAGTGATCTCACAAAACCAGGTGACAAGGCAACAAAATAGCAAATGAAATTCATTGTCAATAAATACAAAATAATGCACATTGGAAAACATAATTCTAGTGTTGCATACAAAATGATGGGGTCCAAATGAGCTGTTACCACTCAAGAAAGAGATCTTGGCATTATTGTACACAGTTCTCTGAACACATCTGCTCAGCGTGCAGCAGAAGTCCACCCCCCCCCCCAGCTAGCATAATGTTAGGAACCATTAAGAAAGGGATAGGTAATAACACAGTAAATACCATAATGCCACTATGCAAGTCCATAGTATACCTATAGTATGACTAAAGGGGGGAGATATTGTAGAGGTCTGTAAAATTGTGAATGGTGTGGAGAAAGTGAATAAGGAAGAGTTATTTACCCCTTCACATTACATTAGATCCAGAGGTCACCCATGGAAAGTAATGGGCACCAGGTTTAAAACAAATACAAGGAAGTATTTCTTCACTCAACACACAGTTCACAGTTGTGGAACTCATTGCCAAGGGATGTTGTGAAAGCAAAAAGTATAATTGGGTTTAAAAAAGAAAAGAATCTGATAATTCATAGAGGGTAGGTCCAGCAACGTCCATTAGCCAAGATGGTCAGAGATGCCATTCCATATTCTCGGTGTTCCTGAACATCTGACTGCTAGAGGCTGGGAGTGGATGACAGGGGATGGATCATTTGATCAATTTCCCTGTTCTATTCATTCCCTCTGAGACATCTCAGACTGGCCACCGCTAGAAGACTGAATACTGGGCTAGATGGACCATTGGTCTGACCCAGTATGGCCATTCTTTTGTAATACATCAGATGTCACTTGTGGGGTAATTAAATCTGAGGTGACTGCATGAATTGGTGAGCAGTGATGCAAAGGAAAACTGTACTCTTCCTTTAAATACCCTTTCTTTAATAATAGAAAAAGATATGCTATATGACCTTAAAAATAAAGGCTGAAGTTCATTCCTATGGTTCACTAACTGTTGAATCAAAAGTACAACCCACCTGCCAAAATCATTTTACTCTAATGAATGTTTAAAAAAGGAAATGCTGTTGTATTCTCCTCTATAGCCACTTAAATGTAAGTAGCTTATGCAAAGGAACCCAGTTATTTCCTTTACAATTACCTTTCTTGTTAAGACTATCTGTTTTCCATGCACCAAAATAAGCCCCATCCAGAAGTACAATGGAGTCGCTCTGGGAACCTCCCACCCCGTAGTGTGTGAGCTGAACTGGCTGGCAGGGCCACCCATAGGCTTTTCTTTGCTGTGTAGACATGCCCTAAAATGAATAACTCCTAGAGGAATAAACATGGAAAAGAATAGACACTTTAACATGCTAAAATATATACAATAATAGAAAATGGACCTAATAAAAATGTGTTAAATAAATACACTTTTGAGTGCATTAAACCCAAAAATACAGAGGTAAATTCTCTGCTGGTGTAAAATGGTACTGCTCATACCAGCATCTAATTTGGCCCATACTTTGAAGGGGTTTGATCCTGATTCTGTTCAAATAGGTGAAAAAACACCTGTTAACTTTAATGGTGCCAAATCGAGCCCTTAAAGAGCAGACTCCTCTTAAATGACTACCTTCCAAAAGATGTACAAGATTATCCATTTATCATCTTTATTGGATATATGCTGTATGTATCCTTCATATCAGTAGCCTATAATGATAACTGTCATGTGACATTTGCCTGGGATATTATTTTTATTATTGTATTGTACCCAAAGCTCCCAATCAGACTCATTGTCCTGGGGGTGGAGAAACACAGAGGAAGATAGTCCTCAGAGACTTCATTTCTGCAAATCACAACTGCATAACTTTTTACGCATGATTAAACTTCTGTGGGTATGTAAATGTTTGGAGCCCATTTTTCTTTTTGTTAACATTTTTTTTAAAGAAAATGTCCCTTTTTGTGTATGTGTAACTGCTGCCCATATCTGCTAAGTGTAGAATAAATCCTAATGGATTGGCTGGAAAATAATTAAAAAATGAAGCCTAACTTGGATGAAATATTTTTGCATGTGGACAGTGGTGGTGCTGGTTCAAGTTTCATATGTGGTATTATGTTCATGGAGAAACAAGTGTCATGATATGGAATGGGATAGAATAGCATGGGATGGACTGAAGGTGATGATCCTCCACTTTCTATTTATTTATTTTTTTAAGAATTACATAGCTAGCTGGTAGACCTACCCATTGCAAAGGAATGTCCGTTGATGGGAAATTTGGAGATGTCAAATCAATACTGAACTTCCAGTATTTAGGAGATAGTTTTCTTACAGGAAAACAGTGCTGAACACTCTCACTAAAAGTTAACATTGTGCTCATAACCAGATAATAGTGCTTTAGGATGATGGCATAAACTTTTGTGGTAGTAAATTTAATTGTAACATCTGGAAAAAATTTCTCATGTTATGATTTGTGCATACATTTAAATTTAGTGCTGCCATTGATTAAGGTATAGAACCAAGACATTTCTGCAACCTTAACCACTGGTCTTATTCTTTTTTTAAATCAGTCCTCCAGTTCATCAATTAAGTATTCTTTGTTCTAATAAAGTAAGAGCATGTGTGGCTAAGTAAGAGGAAAATTACATGTAAGAACATTTTGGATATGATGTATTTGCTGCTGCAAAGTCTAAGTTCATAGAACATGTGCACTCCACTGTTTCTCTTTGGAAAACATAAAGACTAAGTTCGTTTCTATAGTTGAGCTTGCAGCTAAGGAAGTAAGCAAGGAATGGAGACTAAAATCTGCATTTGAAAGAAATACTAGCACCAGTGCCTTATCCTTCTGCAATAGTGCATTAAAATTCAATACTTTGGAATTCTAAAGGACCACTGTCAAGATAAAAATCATATAAAATACTTTAGTTCTGTGATTCAGACCTTTTAGAGTTGAGGAATTTTCAGTGGGAACACTCGGTCAGGAACCTGGACTCACAGCTGACCTTGGGGTCAGCTAACTGCCTTGCAGCTGAACACCCTGATTGACCATACCACCCGATGAGCTGAGAGGCACCATTGGATCTATTCTGAAGCCCAGCAGCAGTGCTGGGCTAGTGATTACTCAATGCTTATGCCTGCAGTGTTAGCCCAAAACAGTTTAACTATGGTCTACACAGATCAGAAGATGGGCTGTCTGCAGAGCCCACCCTCTGCCACATCTGTCATTAATTAGGTGATTTATAAAGACAGAGGCAGAATAAGATATAACACACACATATTTATTATACCACTAGTCAGTAAACTAGATAAGGACCCCCTTCAGACTATAAACAACAACAACCGAGTGTGTCTTACTTATGTTAACAGTTACCAGAGTCTGAAGCTCAGAGCTATTAAACCCCCTTAACCTATCGATGTAAAACCACAATGGGTATTACAATACCATATCCCAAAGATGGGGACAGAATGACAAAAACTTAGGATACTGACAGGGACAGTGGTGAAAATCAGGGGTGCTGGACACCAAAGAGGAACTGGGTATTCTTCTCCCTCTTGGGCAGATATTGTCCCTTGGGTAGGTCTTCAGTGATTGCCCACACAGTTTCTGCTTGACTTCATAGTCCAGAGCAAGTATGTTGATAGAGACCAAGAATCCAAAGTGCTATGAGTCCTGGTCCCTTTGGGCTCCTTGCAGATAGCTGAACTGTGTGGGACACTGGCTGCCACTGAGGCGTGCCACTCACTAAACAACCTGCAGTTGCTAGGCTGATTGTGGCTGTCACTTGACTCTAACTGCCCTGACCTTTCCCCTCCTTGATTTGAAAAAGGCTGACAGGGCACTATTTCATCTGAGAAGGGTATTCAGGATGGAGGTTTACCTGTCCTTTTTACAAACGGACATTACATAAAACAGATCAGAAACAGATTTTACCCAACAGCAGCAGTTTGTTCTTGAGCTAGCCTTCTTATACTGTTTGGTTCCTGACTTTGGCTCTGACGCTAGCTTTGACCTTGGGTGCTGTTTCTGGTCTCTGACCACCACTGTTCTAACCATTAGGCTTGACCGCTCACACCTTGCTTTGTGACATCTGCAGCCTGCCACGTTTTAAGTCTCTGACGTGTCAACAGGAGGACCTCTGCCAATCTCAATTGTTTGGGACAGTCAATAGAAAGAAAGGCAATTGCACAGGCCCAGTCCTGCAAGGTGCTAAATATTTCTTGTTGGGTGCTCTACACACTTAATGGTCACTGAAATCAGTGGAGTTAAGGGAGTTTAGCAGCTTGTATCATTAGGCCCTGTGCCAGCATACAGACTGTTTAGGACTTTATCTTAAATTGCTTTGAGAGCAAACAAGAATTCAGCAAAGCATGTAGAATGTGTGTGTAATGTGCTCAGGGCCATATCAGTGAGAGAGTCTGCTGCCTTCTATGCTAGCTGACGGCACTTCCAAGTGATCTTCAAGGTAACCCCCTCCTCCTGCCCCCTCTGAACAGTGTTGCAGAAATCACATCTGATGTGTATTTATACCAAATTATTGGCCTATTTGAGTGTCTCTAAACCCTTACACAAGTGCCTTTTGGAGTGAATGTTTAATGATGAAAGAAGAACAAGCTATCTATCCACAAGTAAAGGCTACAAGGCTGACTTCAGCTTTATTGAATTTTATAACTTTTTCAAACTGATATGGCAAATGCACAAACCAACCAACCCAAATAGTTTCTATACTTTTTGTCTTGTTGTTTTTGTGGGTCTCTGGCAAATTAAGATTGAATACAATTAGCTTGAGTATAACACTTTTTCTGAGAGCAATAATGCTTAAGTAATTCTTCACAATATTATCCTCACTATCAGTCAATCTCCAGTATCTATGGTTCAAAATAGAAGAACTACCACAGAGTCTATTTCAATCTGAAGAGAAAAAGACAGACAAAGCAATCGGTGCACTTGAAATGAGCAGAGTTCCTTATCAAACTGTGCATATTTGTGCATATATATCAAAGGTGGTCAATAGGCAGACCATGGGCCAAATCCGGGCCACTTTGAATGGACCACAAAATCTTTATTATTATTATTATTATTTATTATATCTATCATTATCATTTCTCAGTTTTTTATTTTCTTTCGAGTCTGGACCTTGAACAAGAAATTTGGACCTTGACAAAAAATAATTACTATTCCTGGTATAGACTATCTGGTCCCAAACACATCACATGTATGAAGAGTTAAGTTAGGAAAAAGAATTACCGGTACTCCTCCAGAGAGACAGGATGATAATAAAAATAGCTACATTGTGGAAAGGGTTAAATAGGACAGTTTTCTAACTCATGCCTGGAACTAGGGCTAACAGATGTACCAGCATGATCTAAATTATGGATGGAAATGAAGTTAACCATAACGGCCTTCTTTAACTTGTCCATTTATGGCCTACTATTCTGTCCCTTTGGCTCTGCCCCTGGCTTTCATCATGTAACAAGATATGCTTAAAAATCTTGGAACTGTCAGAAAAACCATGTTTGATAAATGTTTTTAAAAGGTGGGTATTTTGTCATTTTAAAATCCATGAAAGAATAACTTTTAAAAACAAATCAGTTGTTTCACATCTGACGTGGTTGGGGTCTGCTATCTGAAAAACAGTTTAGAAGAAGGCTTTCTTGTGTTTATTTGCCTTCAGCAAAGACTATAACCCAGTTAAAACAATTCTGAACAGGCGGATCAGGATTGCTTTTGAAGTTCAATCTGAGTTAGAAAGTTATTGATGTTAACTTTTCCAATCTCATTATGAGGAAATATAAAACATATATTTAAAAAGAGCTCGTTAGTGCTGCTGGCAGAGGGCATGACTGAAGAGAAGTCCTCCCCCACCCCCCATGCTTGGTTTATTAAGAAGTGGCAGTGAGAGGCCATGAAGAAATGTACTGGTGCATAAAAATAGACTCTGGAGTCTCCCTGAGACACAGCTACAGTATGGAGGGCTGGATTGCTGATGATGTTTTCATCTGATGATAAGTTTCTGAGGCAGCACTCATGATAGAGGACATTCTATTTTGCTGCAAAAAGTAACTGTCCCTGTTTGCTTTCTCGGACTTCTATTTTTTCAAAACAAAAGCCTAGAAGCTCTGAGATGAAAATAGTTTTCAGGTTTATTCATGTCCCACGATGGGTGGGAGGCAGGTGGGAAATGCTACTGTTTCTATTTTATATCCTTTTTGCAGATTTTCTATAATATCCATTTGTGATGATAAGCATATTTTAACTACTCAGATGTGTTGGCAAGCAGCAATATAAATAATACATTTGAGATATTCAGTTAATCAAGGATGTAATGGTATTGTTCTCTTCTTATCTCAACTACCTGACCTGAGGGCCCTGGCCAGTTTTGCTTCTGATGGCTTTCTGAGTGATATTGCTGCAGCTGAAATCAGCTTAGGTGCTTGGGCCCAGATCCACAAATGTACTTAGGCATGTAAGTACACTAATTTTAGGCACCATTGGGAGCCTCAAAGCCCCCACACGGCTGCTGTTTAACCCTGTGGGTGCTTAAACTCAGTGAGCACCTACATTTTCATTGTAAAAGTTCCTAGGTGCCAAAATTTCTGCCTCTAGGCATGTACAGTGGACATGTGCCTTCTAGGCTCCTGGCCATCTATCTCCCACAAATGCCCCTGCACAATCCACAAACAGGATAAATGCACCTTCACCTGCCTATCTTACCTGCATGCACAGAGGCTGCCTGCTGGCTTGTGTCCCATTGAAAATCTGGACAAAGGAGGAAGAAATGGTGTCCACCTTATAACTTGTAGCCCAACAATTGGAGAACTCATCTGGGTTGGGGATGACTTGAACTCAGTTCTCCCCTTTGCCTAATGTGGGTTTTGGGGATGTGAACAGGGGCTGTCTCGTCTCTCAGAAGAGTGTTGTAACCACTATGCTATGGGATATTCTGATATGGAGTTCTGATGGGAGGACCAAAGGGAAGGTTGGGCAGATTGAGATATGGGCTGGAATGCAGGGGGGGATTTTATTTTTATATGCTTTGGGGAATTACTTCATTTCTCTTTTATTGGGGTTATTTTTTATATTGAGCTATGGAATGACTGATTGAAAGGCACCTACAGTCACAGGTGCTTTTTTTAAATAGATGGAAATAAAAGGAAATATAAAAAGCCTTGCATTCATCAGGATAAATTGGCCCCTTGCATTCAGACACCCCTTTCAAAGTGTCTGAATGCCTGAGCAAATACTAGTTTGGCCTTGCAGATAATGGACTTTGCAAATGACTAGGCTTGCAATTTTGGAAGCACCTTTCACAATCTTCGCTAAGCTCCAATCAATTCTCTTTTGAAATTGTAAAATGCTCAGCTAAGTGTGCTTTCATTTCAGCTTTCTGGACAGAACTGGAAGTGCCAGAGATCTTACAAGAAAGCCTGCACTCATGACACTTCCAGCCAAATTTTACAAATTCAGGAGCTTTGGATAAGCTGCATACTATTTATCTCTTCTAGTTTCTATTGATATATAACCAACTTCCATCTAATACCCCTGGTGTCTTTGTCACAAATTTTAAAACTTGCCTAAGGTCACAGCATCTGTGGTAGAGGCCAAAATATAACTCAGATCTCCAGTTTCCCAGATCAGTGGTGGACAACCTGTGGCCCTGGGGTCTCACACGGCCTGCCAGGATAATCTGCTGCTGGGCCGCGTGACAGTTTGTTTACATCAACCGTCCACAGGCACAGCACCTGACAGCTCTCAGTGACCGCGACCCTCCATTCCTGCCAATGGGAGCTGCGGGTCTAGTGAGGGTATCTATCACTGCACTAGATCATGCACACCCCTTAAATGACAAGAAAAATGTTGCTTCATAATTTCTATATATCAGAAATGGCCAGTGGTGCATATGACATTCATATATCTAATAGAATAAATTGTGTTACAAAGGAATCTTGCATCTGCTCTTTTGAAGGACCTAACGTACCTTAGTATTAAATTACATGAAATGTCCTGGAATGTTATAGCAAGCCTCTTTAACATGTATCTTCATATACCTTAAACTTGAAGAAATGTTCACAGAAACCTTGTTCAGTTAAGTTACTTTTTATTGTCTTCAGTAGTTAATGTGTGAGTCAAATGGTTTTGAATCCAGGGAAGGCATTACTTTGACTAGGGCTTTATTGAAATTAAATTTAGAGTTTGAATCAATGCCCAGGAATGTCCTCAGATAGAACAGATTCAGTTTGTTAGTCTCTTCACTTTAAATGTGTTTTTAAAAACAAAGCAGATAATTCTTCCAAGCCTTCAGATTTCTAATGCTTTCAGCCTTTGCTCAGGCTGAATGAATTGTTGTACTTTGGGTTATTGTATATTAAATCTACTCTGTTGTCTGACATCTATATATGATTACACATGCATAATCTGGATATAATTTGTAGATCTTTATCTATGTCTTTTGTTACTATCATAGCTGTCTCTCTTTTTTTAAATGTATTTTGGAGGAGTAATGGTAAAGGCCGGGGGACTGGAACAATTTTTATAGTGGGGGTGCTGAGAGCCATTGAACCAAAATTTAACCCTGTGTATGATGGAAACCCACTTCAAGCAGCAGCTCCATAGTTGCTATTGTACTTCAGTAAATGCTGTGAGTCATCAAAAAGACCGCACAGGATTCACTAAATACTGAAGTATGAAGATATTGTTCCCCATTGCACAATAGACAAGGGTTCATCTAGTTCAGTCTCCTGTCATGGTCCATATCAGACATACCCGGCCAGTTTCGTTTTGCTATAACAAGGGATTTAATCTCTAAAGCATGAGATTTACTAGGTCTTTTTACTTTTGCCCTATCTAATGTAACAGTAGATGCCATTATTATTTATATCTTTTAAAGCCCTTACTAAGCTGATTGCCTCAGTTCTATATTGCAGCAGAGTTCCACAGTTAATGAGTTACATAAACCCTGATGATGCAACTGGAGATTAAGTGAAGCTTCATTGATTTCAAGGACTAGGTAATTTTTTAAGGACCTTAAGTAGGTGACATTTGTAAATATGAAGTTCCAACACATCATGGATTTTTTTGCTTGCTTTAGACTTAATGGTTTTAAAGAGCATGAAGGAAATAATAACAGCCAGATCCTTTAGTGTGGTGCCGCAGTTTAGTCCCAGTGTTAGAGGCATACAGGCTGTCGTACCCCTCCCTGCTGGTGCAGAGGGTGTGGACAGAGGAAAGGAATCAGGATGTTTGTGCACTGTATTTATCCCTTTGTTCACCTTGGGGCCAATGGTGCAAAAGACCTCAAATCAGGCAGTGCAAAGGCCACCATTTAACTTACCTGTGCATCCTTCTCCCCCTGTTCTCCAGTGCTCAACCCCCCGTGATCTATAACCCATTGTCTCTTGAATACTTGGACCCCTGGTGCTAAAAAAGATATTAAGAAAAAGATTCCTGCTTAGATTAATCTTTTCTCATCTCTGAAGTGACCCATAAAGACTGCTTTGCTTTCTTATTATTTAGAAAAATGAAAGCTGTGTTGATCTTGTTTTTGAAGCCAGCTATAATATGCCTCCATTCTGTCATGTTCTCATGTTCTTATATTCTTCTCTTTCTCAGTCTTGTGATTTTGGATTCTGTTTTCTCGGCTCTGACAAAAGCCACTTGCCAACTCCCAGAAAAGCAAGTCAGGTACCAAATCCTTTCTACAACATAAAGCATCCCAGATTTTACACTAATTGGGTGCAGCCTAAAATGCCAAAGAAGTTTTAAAGTACCAGCCATTTATTCCTATTCCTATCCCCTCTACTCCTCTTTGAACCTCCCCTCAGAAGAAAAAGAGAATACACGTTACCGTTGCTAATTTTAAGAACTTTCTTTTGCAGTCTTCCCATTTTGCTTTAAAAGCTTCATCCCTCTTCAAAGCACTCTGATGGCAGTATGAAAGGAAAGCTGCAGATGATAGAGGAGAAGGCTGTATTCACAAAGATGCTATTACAAGTTATCAACACCTTGGGTGAAACTCATCTTCTATAGCGTGCCTGTATGAGGCCTGTGCACTACCGAACTACTTAAAATAGAAGTGAAGTGCTGCAAAAGCCCTCTGCTAGCCACCTGCACGGGGATGATTTTCTCCTTTTTTATTTCTTTGCTGCTGCATCCCAAGTTTTGCTTCAAATATTGGCCTGGTTTGCACAATGGAGTAAAGTGAAGCAGGGTCCACAGAGCATTGTTTTCTCCATTGGACAGGCAGGTGAAAGAGAGTAGGATGAAACTTCACCCCCCCTTCAATGTGCCGGCCAGTATAACTACATGGACACACAAATGGAAGGATGCAGCACTGAGTATTGGCTCAGCTCAGGTACTTCCTTCCTGGAGCAGCTGGGAGACTGGAAAGCAGCTTTTGACTTTGAGTCAGTCACTCTCCTCCGCTGCTCCAGGGACGATGCAATAAGGTGCTAATCCATATGCTGGGTAGATTGTAAAGTAATGATCTATCTGGAGAAAGGAGAAGTTTGCACTTGCCAATGATAACCTTTTAGATTTCTCAAATTAAAGAAATCACCAAACTCACACAGGAAACTGGGTGTGTAACGTTCTTTAATTACTTTCACTGAGACACTGATATTTTTGTCAGGTGAAACTTTTGATAACTCCTGTTTTGTCTGAATAAACTTGAAATGTATATTGCTTTCTCAATTTCTCTGCAGCATATGTCAGTAATTCAGAAAAATGTGATTCTTTAAGCTCCATAATGACCCATTAGCAGTTCAGCTACAATATGGTGTCCTGAAGTTGAAATCATAATTGATTTTTTTATTGCTAATTTCATAGTCTTCTATGTTTTTGAGATAAGAATATGGGAGGAATGGGAATTGGATTTGACAATACAATTTGACTCCTGCAGTTTCGTTCCCCAAAAGGTCTGTTGGAATGCAATGTGAACTTGTGTGCAAAGATGTGTTGTGTATTATATAGAAACCTGAAAAAGACTGAATTCTAAGAACATGTTGAGTAGTGGGTACCAATTTGTCTAGCTGAAAAAAGAATAGGCAAGTGTTATCACTATAAACAAAGTTTCCATACTCATTAAAAAAAATTGTATGCATCAGAGTGGTTTTGTATGGTGAATGATTTCATAAATGGCTTTATTTAGTGAACAAAAAGGATCCTCCAGGACAAGTCTTCGTAGTTGTAGTAATTCTTTGTCAAGCGTCTTTACTAAAATAATGGGAACCATGATCATTTAAAGCATAGATGCCTTGGAAACCATAGAAAATCTTGTAGCTCAGTTAATAAATGTATCAGGAAGACTAATAACAGTTGGAAAGGCCCAGTCACTGTTTGTTGGGATCTTACAGTTAATATTTATAAAAAATTAGGGTAAAGGAGACTAATCTCGTTGAGGTGATATCTTAACCACTTTGAAGTCAATAAGAATTTTGCCAGTGACTTCAATGGGGCCAGGATTTCACCCCTGGAATAATTATTGTTGTGGTGGGTTTTTTTAAACAAACGGTTTGCTTTCTATGCAGTGTATGTTAATTTTTTCCTCACATACAGATTAACAGGTTGGATGATAATATGTAGAAAAAGTAATTGTAACCATTTTTCCATAAATGTTGACTAGAACTTTTGTAGTCACCATGTATCTGATTGTTTCTGTTCCTATGCTGATTAAAATAATCCGTACAAATTTTTGCATACAAAAATGTGTAATGAATGGTAATGGCAACAATTTGGGAATCTCTGTACAATTTATGTATTGTGTGTGAAATTATGAATTCTGTATCTTTACCAAGATGCAAACACCATTTTGAATGTGCAGCCTTTTGCCTTCTCTCTGGTCTGTTTACCTCCATGTTGTCCTGAAATTCCGAAGGCTGGTGGCAAAAGAATAACAAAAGGGGGCTGTTAACATAAAATGTTCAACCAGTGAAATGTAACACTCTAAACTGGCTCCCAACTAGCAACATTGATTTACCAGAGGAGAGGTCACCTGGGCAACAAAATCACCTGGCACGGGTTCCTGATCATGTGGGGAGGCGGAAGGACAATATCTGACAAGGATCAGAGGGGTAGCCGTATTAGTCTGGATCTGCAAAAGCGACAGTCTTGTAACACCATATAGGCTAACAGATTTTAGGGATCATGAGTTTTCGTGGGCTAAGAGTGGGTCTTAGCCCACGAAAGCTCATGATCTCTAAAATCTGTTAGTCTATAAGGTGCTACAATATCTGACAAGGGGAACTAAAAGTATAAATAGGGAGGAATTGACTTATCTGGGATCGTTGACCATTTTGCCTCCAGCTGTGGAGGAGAGAGAAGCAACTCCATATGTATAGGCTGCATTAGGCAAGGCTTGCCTTCCTGAGCCCAGATGATCACCAAGGGAGGGTGATCTAAAAAGTGGCACTGCTTTTAGGATCAAGAATAGCAACCGTGTTAGTCTGTATCCGTAAAGAAAGTGAGGAATAATTGTAGCACCTTAGAGACTAACTAGTTTATTTCAGCATAAGCTTTCGTGAGCTATAGCTCATTTCATCGGATGCATAGAATGGAACAGAAGTAAAATGCATTTATACACACAGAAAGAAAAAGAAAAGAAAATAATAATAATAAAAAATAAAATAAAAAATTCTACATTAGCATACCAATTCTAAGAGGGCTGTTAAATGTAGATGGTCCATTATCACTAAGAGAAAAATACACCTTTTGAAATGGATTGCATTTCCTGAGTTACTGACAACAGATCTCCATTTCAAAGGTGCTGAGCCTGCCGCCGCTTTGGGCTCTCTCCCCAGGCTCCTGCCACCTGCCCCACTAAGCTCCCGCTGACAGCCTGGGTGTGGGAAGCCCAGGCTGGCAGCGGGAGCTCAGACCACGGCTAGCAGGAGCCTGCGGGGAAACTCTAAAGCGGGAGTCTACTGTAACAGTGAATTAATAACAAAAAATAACCAAAAAATGATAGTTCTCCAGGACATGGTATTTTTGCTTTTTAGTATGTATACATTGCCATAAGGGCGCCACTCCAGGGGTCGCCCCTGCCGACCCTACGGGTATCGCTAGGGAGAAAAGTTCTGGGACCGTGCATGCGCGGTGCGCACACACATCTGGGAATGGACATGAGCAACACATCTCGAAGAACAAACGTTACAAGAGGTGAGTAACTGTTCTTTTGACATGCAGCTTGATTGTCTACCTTTAGACAATCAAGGATAGACATTTGTTAGCACTTATACGAGTAGTTCCCTTGAATATTATTATTACGCTCACCACTATGAGTAAGAATTGCCCAGTTGAACCCAACAGATATGATAATTTTGGTAACCATAAGTAACTTTTTGAAATAAATTCCTTTGTGTGAATTTAGTGTGTTTGTAAATGGTGATTAATTCACCTCCCTGGAGAACAGTTACAGCATCAAAAGCAGCACTGTAAGCTTTCCCACTTTGTCACGGAAATGTGCCTAAATTCTGTTCCTACAGGAGCATCCCTAAATAATCTACATTCCAGCTAATACCAATGGTGATGATGGTTTTTTTTTTGTGATATTTAGGCTTGTCCACTAGGAACTAAAATGAGACAACCAAACTAGTTTCAAAGTCAGCTCATTTTTTTGAATTTAGAAAATCATTTTTGGTCTTCTGAAAGATTGGAAAACATGCCTTATTGTTAGAAACTCAAGGAGCTCCTATCTATTTAGCTTACCAAACAGTGACTTGATTACCATCTAGAAGTATCTACATGGGGAGCAGAAATTGGATAATAGAGGACAAAGGTTTAACAACATCCAATGGCTGGAAGCTGAGACAAGACAAATTCAGACTAGAAATAAGGTGCAAACTCTTAGGTGAGGGTCATTAACCTTTGGTATAGTTTACCAAGTCATGTGGTGGATTTTCCATCACTGTGAACTTTTAAATTGAGCTGAATATTTTTCTACAATTATACGCTGTAGTTCAACCAAAGGTATTAGATTTTAAGCAGGAATTCCTATGTCCCATGTTATGCAGGAGGTCAGACTAGATGGTCACAATGGTCCCCTCTTGCTTTAAAATCGATTTGATTATCATTGTTTACAAACACTCTTTGGAGACTTGGAACTGAAAGTCATTCAGTTATTTGAGTGCTGGGCTACTGGCATTTTAGAGAAATATTCAGAACTCTTTCCCTCCTCATAAAAATAATTGCATAGACTTTACAAAGAAAAGTGAAAAATTGGCATGACCAGTCTTGGGATTGCTCCTGTGAGGTACTGAGCAGCCTCATATTTGTTATGTATTGTTACTTTTGCTTCTGTCTGATCCCCCTGCCATCCTCTTCTTCATGAGACATGTTTGACCAACCCAAACTAAAGCTAATTAAGACAGCTATTTTCTAATCTGAGGTGACTGAGCACATCCTCACTTTTTTCTCAACATCATTTGTATTTTGCAACGAATAATTCATTCCTCAGGTCACCAGAGATCATACTAATTGACATAGCTCCTATCTGAATTAATCTCCAGCTATTCCTTAGTCATTAAAGGCCCATTAATGACCTAATAACATGACATAAAGGCCCATATGTCATTAACATACTGATAGAATATAAAAATAGATAGGCTAAGAATAGTGCCCTACTGATGTTGGAAGAATAGGCTTTGGCTAAGTTAGGCTCTCTCTCTTTTTTTTTTTAAAGAAGTAATCCCCAGTGCAGCTTCATTAAATGTAATAATGGTGGATGTGCTAGGCCTCAATCACTGTAACCATTGTGTCATTTAACCCTGTTCAAAGCACAGCAAGATAACACAAGGGTTAAAATGTGGCAGATGCCAGTTCCTGGTTTCCCTAGCACTCCCATCATTGCTATTATCAGTGGAACACAACCCAATGATAGAAACTTTCCAAGAAGACAGTTAAATGTAGAGATAAAGCCCAAAAGCGCCTAAGGGCGGGAACAAGCTCAGGGTGCTGGGAAAAGAGAAGGGAAGGATTACATTTTATCAGTTTATCTTTCAAATTTGCCTAAATTTCACCCTTACACTTTAGGTGAATTTACAACATGGGCCAATGATATTAAACATCTAACCAGGTCAGCTGAATTTTGCTCTCTTGTCCTTAATCTTTGTGCACTGTAGCCTGCTGGACTCATTTTTTTATGTGCTGCCAGTGTCCTTCTGGCTAAGAAAACATTACCTAAAAAGTTATATCTGTTTTAATATTCTAGTCATCTTTTAAGATGTTTAAAAACCAGATGCTGGAGTCCGTGTGCGAGGAATTAAGATTATAATACAGAATGTATTATGGGAAGAGTCTCTTAAACCTCAGGATCCACAGCAAGTCTCTAAATTTCCATGGTTCATAGACTTATTTTGAGTCAGTTTATAGTTTGCATACTCCAGTCTCAAGTCACATACTGTACTATATCATATTCCATAAAAACCCCATGGAATTTTGGAGAACATTAATATAGCACAGTTAAGAAATGAAGTCAACAGATGCAACAGTTAAAGTTGCACACTCACTATTTGTGGCCATTATCCCTGCCTCCTTGTATGTATATAATATAGGCATTTTATTATACAGTACATGGTATATAATAGTACTTCTTAATACAGTAAAATGTCTATACATTTTTTTCCCTACCACCTAAGAGACACATTTGTATTATCTTCTGTTCTGCACTGTGTATGATGAGCAAGGTCCCTGGAAGTCTTTTTTTTCAAACATATAGAATGAATCAGACAATGTACTGTACTATAGATTAATTATAACCAAAAGGGGTAACAGTAAAAATGTGCTGGTATACACAGGCCACCTAAATCCCCTGCTGAGTCTGCAGTATTTATCTAATTAGGATATAATGTTCTTATAGTGGTACCTGTCACCACAGTGTCTTGGGTGCTGCCATGATAGAAGACTCCATTAAATCACAGAAGGCCAATTTTCTTTCTTCCTTCCTCTCTTTATTTCTTTTTTTCTCCTCCTCTTTGATTTCCTGAGTTGTCTGTGGAACACAAGTCCAGGAAGTGACTTTGTTCCAAAAGCTGAGAGATTTGTGTCCATTCTTATCTCATCCTGTGAATGCTGAGTTCCAAACTCGGTTCTGTTGCAAAAAATGACCTATCTCCCCCACACTTAGAAGCTTTGCCTTTGAATCTGACTGCATCCTAGTTCTTGAGGAAGTAGCTTTCGGGGGAGATGCAGATCAGGGAATTACACCATTAAAAATAGGTTGGTGTAAAGTACATTGGTGTAAAGTACATTCAGTATGAAGTGTATTGTGTTTTTTTCTGACAGGAGGCTCTGACTCGTTTGTGTATAAAATGTCCTATAAAAATGTAGGCAGGATAAGATTACTGTTGACTCTAGGACAGTGGTTTTAAAACTTTTTTTCTGATGACCCAGTTGAAAAAAATTATTGATGCCTGCAGCCAAACAGCTGGGGTGAGGGGTTTGGGGTATGAGAGTGGCTCAGGACTGGGACAGAGTTGGGGTGAGGGCTGGGGTGGGATGAGGGGGTCAGGGTGTGTGAGGAGCAGGAGATTGGGATGTGGGAGGGGGTCAGGGCTCTGAGCAGAGGGTGCAGGCTCTGGGGTGGGGATGAGGGGTTTGGAGTGCAGGAGGGGGCTCCAGGTTTGCGGGGGACCTCAGAGTTGGGGCAGGGAGTTGGGGTGTGGGATGGGGTCAAGGCTTTGAGCTGGGGGGGGTGCAGGCTCAGGAGTGGGGCTGGAGATGAGGAGTTTGGGATGCAGGAGGGGGCTCCTGGCTTGAGGGGGGCAGGGGATTGGGCTGAGGAAGGGAATTGGGATGTGGGCTTGGGGCATGGGCTTACCTCTGGCGGCTCCCAGTCAGCAATGCAGCCGGGGTGGAGTGGCAGGCTTCCTGCCTGTCCTAGCACTGCGGACCGCGCTTGCCCCAGAAGCAGCCAGCAGCAAGTTCAGTTCCCCTGTGGAGTCTGGGGCCCCCCTGCCTAAGAGCTGGACTTGCTGCTGATGGCTTCTGGGGTGCGGCACGGTGTCAGAACAGGTAGGCAACTAGCCTGCTTTATCCAGGCAGCACTGTCAACAGGACTTTTAACAGCCTGGTCGGAGGTGCTGACCAGAGCCACCATAACCCAGTCCCTTATATTTCACGACCCAATATTGGGTTGCAACCTGCAGTTTGAAAACCACTGCTCTAGAAAACTGCATTGACTAGAACTAGATCCATAAAGTTACCAATAGTGCAAAGCGCCTGTGGTAAGAAACTCTGTAGTCTGTGGCAATGTTAATTCTGTTACTCTGCTCACTTGTTCTAGTGCCATGCAATAACTTTTATCTTTAATTAAGTAGTTGTCAAAAGAAAAAACCCACAAAGTGAAAATGTAAGTTTTATAACCTAACTCATTTATTTTATTTATCGACTCTTACACTACTGGCTTCCCTGATGGCTTTCCAGCTAATCACTGCCAAATAAACCTCCATTCCACATGTTCCAATTAAAGAAAGAGTGACATTTGGGCTGGCATACATAGGGAACCCACCTGTCCCTTGAGATTGGTAGAAGGGAGGTCGGGCACTCAGCCAGAACTGAAGGCTTCAAGAGAAGCTGCTGAAGGCAGCTACCAGTTTGCTCTCTCCCTGTGGCACATATGTGGAGGTGGGGAAGGAAGAAGAAGGCTAAACTGGGCTCAGTTTGGTAACATTGGGCATAGAGCCAAATTTAGATGATCTAAAACTCAGATCCAGGAATTGGAGTTCATCTCAGCTGCTCAAGATTTACCTACATGTACTTTCTGGTCTTTGTCAGATTATGCATATACACATTACAATTTTGATGGAAAAATACTAGAATTTGGAGCCATGGTTATACAAATCTGATGGCAAGACTCTTATTTTCATTTCCCCCTAGCTTTTGTTATCTTAGAAGTACTGTACATTCAGTTGCAGATGTAATCATGATTGACTGTTTCCACATTAAGTTGAAAGAATATTTAGGACCAGGTTCATAGTTGGGTCTACTAAATACAGCAAGCCAGCCACTGTGCATGTAACTGCATTTTTACATACACAATCATACATTTGATGTTAATTACTGTAACTGTTTCCTCCCACAAATACATATCTTGCAGGTACAACATATTGTTCCTAATTGTAAATTTTGCGTCTAATATTTTTAGTTATTGGGTTAAGGAGGTCATGACCACTTTGTTCTTCTAAAAACAAACAAACAAATTTGGGCTGTTGATTAATTGCCGTTAACGCACACGATTAACTAAAAAAAATTCACAATTAAGAAATGTATTGAAATTTTAAAAAATCACGATTAATCACAGTTTTAATCACATTAATACATTTTAACTGGTACACTTTAAGACTAGATTCTCTTATCTCAACCATCCCTTTACGTCTGTTCAGAGGAAGCACATGTGGAGAAAGCAGGTTGTTTATGATGAAAGGCATTGTATGTGATTACAAAAGCAGGCTACAGGCAGAAGGCAAAAGGAGAGTATGTGGAGAAGACGGCCTGACAAAAATTCCCTGAAAGCCTCGTGTGCAGTGAGGCTTAGGTCAGTTTAATTACATTCTGCAGAGTGTGAAATTTTTTAAAGCCGTGAGTGATGTTGTCAGGTCAGCTTAACCTTGTAGTGTAGACCAGCCCTAAATGTAGGCATTGCCCTAGGTTACAGATATACTGCACACCACTGGCCGCAGCATGTAGGGTACATGCAGCTACATGTAGCAGTGAAAAGCTGGCTGCATCTCCACTGTGATGCGTAGTTACATATGTGGTTGAAAGACACTGGTGGAGGGAGGCAGCCCCCCTCTACCAGAGCCTTTCCTCGCTGCACTGAAAGCCTGGCTTACTTCAGTGACTTCAAATTCCTCAGTTAGTTCCTGGCTCTCCTGATTAGGGAAGGTGGCATCTGATTTGAAAAGATATACGCAGTAATGAGAGTATGAGAAATCAGTTCTTCAGATCTCTTGTTACGCTGTCTTTCTGCGCTAGTTTTGATCTACAGGTACTGTACAGAATAGTAATAATGTGGCATGTTTTGTTTCTTTCAGGAGTAAAGGACTGATCTAAAATAAATCTCTAATCCTCCCCATCAAAACCTGTGTTAGCCCTTGTCCTATTCCAGTGGCCAGCTCTCTAATCTGTCTATTTGCAGGCTTTTCCCTCTTTTTAAAGTGGATTTTGCTGTGTAATTTAAAACTTTATTATTATTCAATGTTAATAGTACAAGGAAGGATATTGCCTTTTTAACAGTGTATTAAGACACCGTGTCTTTCTTTTCTAAAGCCAATATTCCATTTATTCTTAAGGAGAGGATGCACTTTGAGTCATGGGGAAGGGAAGGGGAGAAGGGCATACCATGTTCTATTTCAACATCTGATTTAAGTACTTGTTTGAGGATTAAGTGGCAGTGACAATTTTATCAGGCCTTAGGTAGGGCGATAAAGCATGATGCAAAAGGAATTTTAAAGTCTCCAAACTGTATCACTAGATCTTTGCCTAATACCCAGAGACTTGTCTTGAATTAATAGATATTCGATTAACCCAGGAATATAAAGCTAAACTTTAAAAAAAAAATGCAGGCAAAGGATGAAAAGATTGTTGTTGCTTTTTTAAAGGGGAGAGAGAGAAAGAAAGAGAGAAAGAAAAGAATGGGTCTAAAACCTAGCCACCTGAGAGCATAACACAAGAAATCCAAAATAAGAACACAGAGAGGCCAGAGAAAAATATTTATTACTTTACATAAAAAACAACAACAACCACTCATCAGTTCAGCTGCCATCTCCTTGGGTAAATGCCTGTTCCTAAAATAATTGCCCACTGGTTAGTATTTGGAACTAGTTTAGACTAGATTTTGCCTAGAACACAGCCCAGTAAGGGAACAGCCCAGGCAGCTATAATTTTTCATCTGATCAGGGAGGTAGGTTGTAATTTTATTGCTGTCTTCCTGACTGGCAGGTTGATGGGGGCAGAGCTAAGGTTCTGTCTGTTCTCCATCCGTCCTACCCATCTTCCCAAAAGTGGAAATAGTGGGTGCAGAATACCTGTTTACCCCTATGTGCCTGGCTGCAAGTTTTGGTAATGGAGTCAGATATCTGTGATGCAATCCTGTTTGTTTAGAAAGAATGTATACAGTTCTGTTTCCCTGAACCCAGTAGGAATCAAACAAGTAAGATGTTTGTTTTACTCACAGTTATAAGCCTTTTTCAGCATCACTTTGTCCCAAAAGCTGTTTCACTAGTCTAGCTTGTCTCTGTACCTCACACTCAGTACTTGGGCTTTCTACTTTCTTCTTTGTGTATGCTTCTGTGTGTTTCTTGTTGCTTCTCTCTCACTCAAATATTCACAATTCCACCAGTCTTCTAGCCCCTGTATTTGCTATATCAGTCCTCAGAGAAACCCCCTATGGACCACATGGTTCAAATTCTACTTAAGCCATGCCACACATCTGTGCTCTGTGAGGTGCTCCTATTGCTTCAGCCATCTGGGTTCACAAAGGAACTCAATTGTTTTTTACACTTCTCCTGAATGAAAGGCAGCTGTTACACCCACCATCTTTAATGCAGTTTCCCAATGTATAACAGTATTGTCTTGTTTGCTCATAATCTCAGCCCTGCCTGAGGGGAGCAACCAGAGCAGAATACCTGAAGAACAAGCAACATTTCCTCCTCTTCCGAATATCTCAACCACTCCTTCTGTTCCCTCAGGTGGGGGTGGGGGGCAGGAAAGAACAACTTCAACATGCTGCTATTGCCACTAGGAGCTGGCACTATTTCCCATCATAGAATTGTATTACAGGGGCAGAGAATACCTTATGAGAAAAATAGGGGCTTAAAATTTCCCTCTGTCCCTGGAGGATTGTATGCATACATAATTAGTTTCTTTGCATTGCTTCAAATGTGGGGGAGTGAGAAGTAGGGGGCAGGGAAGAATTCACATTAGTGCTAGTGATTCATATCTGTACTCCCTGTGAGGCTATGTATACTATTTCTTTAAAAGTGTACCAAGGTGCCATGCAGAACAGGACAGGGAGGTTTCTAGGCAGAAGTTCCTCAGCGCAGCAGCAAAAGCAGGACAGCATTACAGCTCCTACTGTCTTCCTTAATCAAATAAATTACTTTGTACAGTGTTTGAAGAAGGTGATTGTTTCTGTGGTTCTTCAGTTTTTTCACATGACACTCTTCATTGCAAGCAAAAGTTAGGGGAGGCACAGATAGCACGCTGACTTTTTTAAAAAAGCCCCATTGAAATCTCTGGGTCGAATTCCTCTTTCTCTCTTATGCCCGTGTGAATCAGGAATACTTCCAATGAAGTCAATGTAATGACACCAGTTTAAAACCAGTGCAAGTGAGAGGTAAAACCTTGGAAAGAGGTTAAATGCATTAGCTAATGATTTCTGTGATAGAAATCAGTGAGGAAAGAGCAGGAGCCAATACAGAATAGAGATTAATAGGACATAAAGGGATATTAAAAATGTATTTTAATAGAGAGGAAATCATCCTAGTATTAGGAAACTTATGGGGAAATGGATATGGGGAACTTCAGTGAATTACTGAGATTGTTCTTTTTTTTTTCTCCTTGGCATTTTGCACCCTTCTCTGTCAGCCACTTCAGATGGAGATCTCGCATAACCTCACATCTTTGTTACTTTTAAACATACACAATGCTCTATGGTTGAAACTGATGCACAGACAAGCTAACGGTATCTGGAACTATTTGGATCTCCCTCCAGAGTTGCAGATCCTTGTCTAGTCCCAAAACAAGAAGGAAGATCTTTATAAAATAAAGATCGAATTTTGCTTGCTCAACTGTGTTTGCAGAGCTTTTCAGTCATAGAATCATAGAATATCAGGAGTGGAAGGGACCTTAGAAAGTCATCTAGTTCAACCCCCTTCTCAAACCAAGACCAATCCCCAACTAAATCATCCCAGCCAGGGCTTTGTCAAGCCTAACCTTAAAAACCTCTAAGAAAGGAGATTCCGCCACCTCCCTAAGTAACCCATTCCAGTGCGTCACCACCTTCCTAGTGAAATAGTTTTTCCTAATATCCAACCTAAGCCTCCCCCACTGCAAGTTGAGACCATTACTCCTTGTTCTGTCATCTGGTACCACTAATAGTCTAGATCCATCCTCTTTGGAACTCCCTTTCAGATAGTTGAAAGTAGCTATCAAATCCCCCCTCATTCTTCAATTCTGCAGACTAAACAATCCCAGTTCCCTTAGCCTCTCCTCATAACTCATGCGCTCCCGGTCCCTAATCATTTTTGTTGCCCTTCTCTGGACTCTTTCCAATTTTTCTTCTTGTAGTGTGGGGCCCAAAACTGGACACAGTACTCCAGATGAGGCCTCACCAATGTCAAATAGAGGGGAATGACTGCGTCCCTCGATTTGCTGGCAGTCCTCCTACTTATACAGCCCAAAATGCCATTAGCCTTCTTGGCAACAAGGGAACACTGTTCACTCATAGCTAGCTTCTCGTCACCTGTAACCCCTAGGTCCTTTTCTGCAGAACTGCTGCCTAGTCATTTGGTCCCTAGTCTGTAGCAGTGCATGGGATTCTTCTGTCCTTGTTGAACCTCATCAGATTTCTTTCAGCCCAAACATCTAATTTGTCTAGGTCCCTTTGTATCCTATCCCTGCCCTTTAGTGTATCTAACACTCCTCCCAGTTTAGTGTCACCTGCACCCTTGCTGAGAGTGCAGTCCACACCATCCTCCAGGTCAGTAATGAAGGTATTGAACAAAACTGGCCCCAGGACCGACCCTTGGGGCACTCCGCTTGATACTAAAATATACTGATGCAGAGCTAACCTGAGTTCTATTCAAACAACAGCTTTGGCCGTGAAGCTAAAAGCATGGGTCTGCACTGTAGAGATAGAGCTGGTAATCTGCTGCATGGCTGACAGACCACTTAGTTCTCATTCCCTTTGCTCTTTACATACACTTAATTTTTTCTCTGGCATGCACAAACAGTTCAACATCAGATTTTGACACACGCAAGCTATTGTCCCAAAGGATTCATTGAGCAGGCTGTCTTGCAGCTGCTGCATTTTCCACCAGTTAAATTGACAGTTGCCTACTGTGTGGAGTTGCTAGGAGAAGGTGAATAGTCATGATTACAGCATATTCCTTCAATAACAACCTGTAGAGCTCTCTGATTACTCTTCTGAAGGGATTTATACATGTCTTAGAGTCCCAACTTAACGTTTGTTCAGTTATGTCGTTAAGAGGCTGGTAGATATTTATTCATTGAAGACCAATTCAGGATCATCTAAAGAGACAAAAGCTCTGGCATTTAAGCAGGCATTCATTTCTTACGGTGGTGCAGCTGATATTGGCTTCTACCATCTGCTTTCCTATTGCAGCCTGCTTCTCCGACCTGCACAGCAAAAAAACCCACAAAACATTTTTTTTTCTGGACTGCTAAAGTCATTCACATTTCTCCTGCATGGCAATGAATTCTAATACATTTTAAGGAAGCTTTTGTGCTTCAGTGCATATCCCTACAACAAATGAAGTGCATGGGGAAAGGGCTTGAGCAGTCAGCCAGTGAGTAGTATAGTAGCTGGCTCACATGCATGGAGTAGACTTGTGAGGTCAGAAGAGCTGTTTATACTGCTGTTTGCTTAGGGGGAGAGAGTGGATTTGTCTATCAAAGTGAATAGCAATTCAGCCAGAAGCTTTCCTTAGCTTTGTAATTCTGAAATGTTTTGATAGATGAGAGCTGCTACTGTTTAACGTGTGGATCCTCTGACGTTTGTAGTGGACTAAGGAATGCTTTTACGTGCTGCTGAGCCTGTCTGTAACTGTATTGCTGTAGGACAATTACCATGGGGTCTAGAGCTACTGAAACAGCCCGGGAACTGGAAGGCACCTCTTTAAAGTACCAAATAGGAGGACATGCTGAGAAAATGTGGCAACGTCTCAAAGGAATGTAAGTAGATCCTCTCCTTGTTTTTGTGCTGTTTCCTGGGACAGATCTGTTGCTTTTTAATGTGACTAATCAATACAGGGGAGAATTATTTTATAAGCAGTTACTAGTATTTAATATCTGAATGAGATGTCTTTCAAATATATGGTAGTTATTAGATTCACTCACCTTGTTTAAGAGACACATGGGCAGTAAAATAACTGTTGCCTAAATCCAAATGCAGATAACCTCTTGTACCAGACTGCCCACTACTCTGTGACATTATTTTGCATGTATTATCTTCAGAATCAGCATTTCTAGAGCTATATCATCGTTAGAAATGGTTCCCTTTGGAGCTCGTACTTGTTTCCCTGGAAATGGTGATAGTACATTTAGGTGAGTATATAGCTGTCTGAGGTACTCAAATTAGCGGCAATTCACACTGCTTGGATGTGCAGGTGGATTAGCCTCTATTGAGAGAGTCTTCGATATTCATAGGGATGCTGTATGATTCCTGTCTTGCATAGATGTCTTTTTGTAAACACTTATCCAGTCACTAACATAACATCTACAATATGCAGGCAATTTAAATGCTGAAGACTAAATCCATTAGCCACAAAACTTTGATAGTTTATTTAGCATAACTGTTGCTCTAAAGGCTAATGTCAGGATGTTACACTCAGATATGTATGTTATTTAAGTAACAGTTTCCCTCTTCAGTGTTTTGGGAGCAAGGGAACAGCATTAGCATTTGGATGGGGAGGTTTGAAATGCTGATTTTGAAAGCCTGTGCATCAGATGCTATCTAGTGTGTAAATAGCAGAAGGAACATTATTGATTTTAATTAAAAACCTATGGGACATTACAGTGTTTAGAGGATTAGAGGCACTAGAGTCAGTACAGGAAGGTATAAATTATTTGGCTTCGTTTGCTAGCCTGTTTCTCCTGTGCTCAGGGTGGGGATTCATTCTGAGTGTGGGAGGGAGTGTTTTTACCACCTGCTTGCCTTCAGTATTCCTTCAGTGGAAGACAGCTTTAAGTTGTGGTCAGGGTGCTTCAGGAAACCATCTGGCAAAGACAGTTAGTTACATGCACTGAATTCTTTGGCCATTCTAACTCTGTGCTTTTGGGACAGTGCTGGCCCCGATGAACTCCAGCGAGTGCCCTGTTGGTAGTGGTGTTTCAGCCATTTTTTGTGCCACAGCCTCACCTGATGGAGTTTCTATCACTGGAGACCACCACCAAGCTTTATAGGCACTTCCATTGGTGTAGACTGTAAGTTGATTTAGTATTTTTGTAAGGTTCTCTGCACTCACTAGCCTCCTAGATTAAAACTTTTTTCTCTTTCAATTGTCTCTAGTTAGTAAATTGGGTCCGTTTTATTATAACTAATTAATGTAATAAAAACCTCCTCAGTCTATACCGCATACTGAAGCAATAAGGTTAATTCCTTTGAGAGTATACAAAGCAATGCAAGGAGTTTGAGGCTTATCAAACCCAAAAGGAATCTGAAAATCACAATATGTTCATATTGTAAGTAGGAGCCAACCCCATGCACAGTGTTCCTCCTATAGGACTTGTTAAAGCTCAAACATTTCTTCTAAAACAAAAAAGTATTATTTTGACAGATAGGCTGAGGAAAATGCTAAGCTGGTTCTTTCCTGTGATTTCATTGTGAGATTGTGAATATTACAAAGAATATTGGATGAAGTGAGTCTAAACTGTTAATTGTTTTAGGGGAGCTCTATAAAGACCATATTTATTGAAAGCGGGAAATAGTGAGGAAAGGGACTGATTTCAATGGGCACACAGTGGTGTTAAAACAAGTGTGTGTTTTTCCAGGGATGGGATAAGTGGGGGAAGGACTGCAACATGTATCCTGGTTCTAAGGAAGAATAATCTATTCATAAATTAATTACTAATCAGATAAGGGAATTGACTTCTCACAGGTAAAGTACAAGATGGTGCCCGTTAAGGGAAATGCATCTGTATGCATAGCTAGCTTGTTTTTTTCTGTCAACATTTCAAATATAAGCATTATATATGTAGTTCTGCAGATTATTCCAAGATGAAAAACCTTAGTTCAGTGTGAAACCATTTGCCTGTTGATTATCAGTGGACGGTACTCTCCAAAACAATATTTTGGAAGTTTTGGCAAACATTAGTGTTTGACTAAGTATTAACATGCAAGTCACCTGCCCAGAATCCAACCAGAATAATTGGTTTGGGCATGATGGAACAAAAGGAGTTTTTTCCTTCCAGGGAATGGAATGGCTTTGCAGGCTGCAACAACCCTGTTACTCTAATACACTTCTGTGGTGGAGCCCTGGAGATTTAACAACTTTGAAACCTTTGGCCAAGCTCCATCTCCATTGAAACCTTTGGAGTCACCAGAGAGCTTATCCACAGGCTGTGCAGAGGCAACCCCAAATCCATCTGCATTGCTTGTGCATGGAAACTCCTGGCAAGGGGCTGGTCTTCTGTGGCAGTGTAGAGGAGGGTCAGATTTCCCCCAAATGAATGATTGCATAATATTCAGTTCTGAGTTCGTAGGTGACAGAGGGTTCACAATACCACCTTCCCGGAATAGGAGTGTCTTGACCTGAGTTGCTGTTCCTTGAATTAAGACACTTCTAGTATTTGAAGTGTGAACTCCAAATGTGTTTGTATTTCAGGGAGAAGACAAAACAAGCTGGTATCTCAGTTAATAAAACAAATAATAAATGATAGCCTCATTATTCACTCCTTACACAAACTGCACTTAAAGGAAAAGTAGTAGAAGTCTCTATTATTGCTGGTGGAGCTCCTCTACCCATCTGAACTGTAGTTTTATACAAGCATCATTTACCATAAAACCCCTATATATTAGTGTTAGGAGCAAGTTCCACTCAAAGAACTGGAAGCTCATACAAGAGAAAAGAATTTACCTTTCATACAAGTATGTTTGGCCTCTCTTCATTGTGCTAGAACAGTGGAATCTTAACTTTGGGAGGGAATATTGAAAGGGTTCGTATCTAACTAGAATTATTTATATTATGCAACCTGCAATTGGTTTAGACGAGAAAGTGGGCCAAGTTCATTGCTGCCCTAAGGCCCTCTTGTACTAACTTAGCTGGCACACAGGGGCCATTGGACAGGCATATGCCCTGGGGGAGGGGGTGGCCTATTGCAGGAATGCTGTTTTCATCTTAGTGCCAACTGTGCAATAGGGATGGGCTTGGTTGTGTTGGGAGTGGAAGGAGGAGAGGCCAGGTCAGACCTGTAATCTAGTGATTCTGTACTCTTGCAGGGTCCACACAAACTGTTACAATATGGATACAAAGTGAAAGAAGTCTTAAGGGCTTGCCTTACTTTGTACCAAAGGCCGACCTGGTCCCTAACTAGGAGAGGCTTGTGTGGTCTTCCCTCTGCTAGTGCTGGCATCAGTGCAGGGGTGAATCTTCAGTCATTAGTTGATGGAAACATCATAAAAGAGTATAAACAATTGCCTTCCTCCAGTTTTGGTTAATTGCCAGGGGAGAACATTTTAAAGGAAAATAATAGTCATTTGTTTTTAAGTCTCGAAGGGACCAGTGTGTTCACCTTGTCTGTCCTCCTTTAAAGGCTATAGAACTTCACACAATGATTCTAGGATCAAACCCATAACTTCTAGTTGAAAAACTATAGGAAGCTTTCTCAAATCATACCTAACAACTAAACCCAGTCATCTCGCCTTTGTTTTTCTTAGCTTTCTGTACATGTTTTTACTTTATACTGTATTTGGTGCTTAAATTTATTGGTTTCTTTTTCTTCTTCTGCTCCACATGCTTGATTCAAGAAAGTTCAGCAAGTCTAGACTATTGCTACTGCAATTATTTCTATAGCAAACAATGTAATGTCATAAACAAATGAAAGAAGATGGTCTTGAAGGTGGATGGACATGATAAAAATACCTAGCTATAGAAAAATCTCATTTAATGTGTAACTATCTACAGTATTGGCAAATGGGATACAACTTTAGTGGCAATCTAAGTTGCTGCTTCTTTTTTATTGTACTAAAACCCTTTAAAGCAGGGGTCTCCAAACTTTTCAGCCCGAGGGCCGCATTAACTATCAAATAGCAGTTCAGGGGCCGACAACACACTCGAGGTCCAAATAAAAAAGAATCAAAACATGGATGTTGTTTTTAATTATTTATTTAATATTAATAAAATATATATATTATAAAATAATATAATATAAAATATATAATATAAATAATATAATATAAAATAATATAATATTAATAAAATCTTCCTCTTCATATGACCACTTCCCCCTTGATTTAATTTGCAGATGCTGCAGACTGTTTAATACAAACCCAATATAAAATTCCTTTGGTAAAACCACATTCTTTACTTTAGTCAATAAAATGTCTACAACAAAATGGTCACTTAGTTATTAAACTGCATTTCCCCAAAAGCCATCGTCTAGAGGTCATATTAACCTTCCCTGCATAAGAAGTCTCTGGTTCTGGCAGTAACTCTACTAGAGAGAGCTGTAGAACACAACTTGCACATCTGGGTACAGGGCTGGCTTAACTCTCCTGTGGGCCTGGGGCTGTTCGATTTTGTGGGTCCCCTGTATACAAGTCTTTTTCCTAATTTAAAACAAAATGATCACAATTCTGGCATTGAGGCTATTCGTGATCTATTAAACTTGTCTTTTAGTTAACAACATAAATCTGTTTTGTGGTTACATTTCAGTCTTAAAACATGTAGAATATAGTTAATACAAAATAATCTACTTCTTACCTTAGAACAGCTGTTATATTAGTTTCTTTCTGGGAGGGAGTTTGGGTGCAGGCAGGGGCTCCAGTCTGGGGCAGAGTGTTGGAATGCAGGACAGGGTGAAGGGCTCTGGGAGGCAGTTTGGGTGAAGGAGGAGATTCTGACCTGGAGTAGCCCAAGGTTGAACTTTAGGTGACTTGGCCAAAGGGCTGAGACCCGGAAGACCCAATGAGAGGCATACGGCCTGCAGGAGGCGCTGCAGCCCAGGATGCAGTGAAATTATGCACTGACACAAGGGGTTCTCTATACCCCTTAACAAAGGCCTAATCTCAGATTGACCAAAACTGGGTTTATAACCATAGACTATGCTGTAACATTCAAACTAGGCTTTAAAAGTGAACTGAGAGTTAGCAGTGCTCCTATTACTACTTCCATCCAGTCTAGCCTATTGCTGACATCAGCTCTGGTAGGGGGGGAAGAATGTAAAGCTGGCTGCACTATTTCAATTGCTACTGCTGCTGTCATTTAACAATCACCAAGTGACTAGGGATGCATCCAGGAATTAGCACCTAACAGAACATAGTAATTCCCAATGAGCTGACTCTTAATGATAAACTGAAGCACTTAGGAATTTTGGCCTGTAAACCAAATTAGACAGTGTGTAAGAAGAGTAGTTTGTCACCTAAACTGCTGTCTTCTTTTTGTGGATGCCCCTAGAATTGTCATTCTTCCTGAATACGGTGAAGAATACTCACTGGCTAATACTCTATTGCCGAAGAGGCTGAGTACACCACCGGAAGCCAGACAATTCTAAGGCTTAATCTAGACTCTGACACTGACTCACTATAGGTATGTGTATACAGCCCATGGTAGCGAGCCTCCCCACCTGGGTTGACAGACTTGGGTGAGCAGGGCTTGTGGTATTGCTGTAAAAATAACTGTGTAGACAGTGCTCTGAAGACATGGCTCAGGCTTTGAAGTCCTCTCAGCTACCTAGGCACCAGAGTCTGAGCTGCAGCTTCAAAGCTCTGTCTACACAGCTGTTTTTAAAGCGTGAGATCTGTTGACCCAGGCTGGGAGGCGTGTTCCCACAGGCTGTGTAGATATATCCTGTGTGCCCTTAGGAAAGGCGTTTGACACATCTGATTCCGTTTCCACGTTCGTGAAACAGAGAGAATAATACTTGGGGTTTGGAGTGATAGTGTAAATTAGTCAGCTGTGATGTAATTCCTGAAAACGATGCATGACTTCCAGGAATATTTATTGCATTAGCTGATACAAAAGAAAGGGCAACCCTGACTTCACCTAAAGGACTGCGAAATATCACCGAGTTCAGAACAGTCCACGGTCAGGATAGCTAGTGGAAAAGGGAAGTAGCTGGGTTGTTCTTGTTGTTTGGAATCTAAACTAACAAATGCTTGAGGGGAAGTTTATATCTCCAGTCTTTAAAAAAAGCCCAGTGATATAAAATTTCTTTGTCTTAGAAGCTCTTATGAGAGCGGGACTCTTATAAAATCCAATATCTTTCCTGCTTACAAAAATGAAACAGGCAAGCACAGCAAAGGAATGACACAATATGTACCTGGGCTAGCAAACCAAGGCAGGTTGGTCTAATTTCAGACCTCTCAACTTTGCCGGTATATCTTTAAATACTGCTTATTGGAGACCAGAAAAATAAGCATCAGGCTACTGTTTCTGAAGTAACTTGTCAGTTCTATCCCTGAAAAGAGAACAGCAGTAGTGCTGATTGCATATAATCCATCCAATACATTTTGTGGCCAGTTTTGTTGTTTGTTGAATTACTCTCTTCAGCAGTGGAAGCTTAATTATTTCTAGGGTGACCTGTTGAGACATGGTAAAGTTTCAGGTCTAGCTCAACAGCGACCATCCAAGCATAAAGGATGTGCTCTTTGGTCAATGTTCTTTAACAGGCAGAGATCTAAAGGAGGATTCTCTCCTATGTAAGTACTCCTGCTCGATTATGTGTTGTTTGACATTGGCTCCAGTTTATTTGACCCAAACTATTTGCAGACTTTTGGCGTCTCCAGGGAAACAAGTAGCCTCTATAAATATTATTTGGACAGTTCATTGGTATGAATATCTCTGATGTATAGTGTGTTTGGAGGCAGTTACATTGGAACAGTTCACTGCTGGAGTGATTTATGCCAGAAGACACTAAGACACAGACTGCAATGCAGTATTTACTTTTCTTTTCTTGTTCATACCTTGTATTGAAATACTTCCTGGGGTGTGAGAATTCAAAGGAGGTGAAGCTATTGTTGGTCTTACTGTTGTTTCGCCCTACAGAGCTAACTGAGGAATCCGTATCAAACATTACTTTTTCTGCACAGTTGTGTATTGTTTCATCTTTGTTTTGAATGGGTTGTTTCCTTAGTGAAGTGTTTTCTCACCTCTCTATTTTTTAAATGATTTTTATGAAAAGGACTGATGGCTGTCTGACTCTTCTTCCTTCTTACTATAGCTGTATGTGACTTGGGTCTGTATTTCTTAACCCAGAGAAGTCTAAATTGAGATAGTTGAGGGGCAGCCACCCTGATCTCTGTCACTGATTTCAGATGGAGTTGGGAGCTGCGAGTGTTCACCCTTTCACCTGCTAGCGGCATCTCTTCCGATCTTAGTGCACAGATAATCAAATCGCAATAATCGCCACTCCACTGAACTATACTAAACCTGTGTGGAAACTGAAATTCCCATTCCATAGGCAATTCTAAAATTTGAGACGAGAAAATCATTCTGAAATGAGACAAATAATCCAAATTCTGAAATTTCCAGTGGAATCCCAAAATATTTTTTTTTAAAATTAAAATGACACATTATTTTGACCTGTTCAACATGATTTTGAGGCTCTCCAAAGTGTCTAGGGCTCTGGAAGTCTGCTGTGTGGGGAGCCTGAGATTTGGGACCTAGGGCTTCCAGATTGCTGAGGGACTCTGAGCTCTGGCCCCGGGGCAGTCCACCTTCTGAGCTGCCCAAAAGCCAGGTAGCCTTGGAGCCCCAGCTCTGAGACATCCCAATAGGCGGGTTGTTGAGGAGTAGGGGAACTGCAGAGGTGGGAATTATTTTCCTGCACAAAATTTTTCCATGGAAAGTGACTTTTCTGTTGGAAAGTAATTGCCTCAGCTCTAGCTATCACCCTGGTCAGTCTCAGCAGATAGGCCAAAGGAATGTTTCTTACAACCTTTTATGTAACTTAAATTGATTGCACTATTTGTGAGAAACAGCACGCCTTTGAATTCCATCTCTTTTCTAATGAATTCTAAACAGACTGATTTTATTATTAATTGCTCTTTCTAAAAATACCCTTTAAAAAAATCAGTTGGTTACATGCCACAATGAGATTTTTTATAAAGTATGCCTTTCAACGGATCAGTGATAGGTGCAATTGTTTCCCCTAATAAACTGGAAGTTATTAGATAGTATTAGTTAAAATAATTTGTTTTGAATCATCATGTAGTTAATAATCAGAGAGGTAGCCGTGTTAGTCTGGAATAGCAGAGGTAACAAAGAGTCCTGTGGCACCTTAAAGACTAACTAAAGTATTGAAGCATAAGCTTTTGTGAGCTAATACCCACTTCATAGGATGCAAGCAGTGGAACTGTCCAGGGGCAGGTATAGATAAGTAGGCAAGAACCTAATGTGTAGTTAATATGAATTGCACATTGAAAAGTGATTGTGTTCATTTGAATTGTGGAACTTCTTTATGCTGCCACCACACAAATGAATATAAGGCATATGAATTCTTGCATGAAAGGGTTAATATGTTTGGGCTCTGTATGCTTCTGAACTTGCATAATTAGCTTCCTGGCTTTGTAACAAGTAAAACTGTGAGCAGCATACAATTAATTTGTTGGGTGAGTTATATCAGACAGACTTTAGCATAGTAGGTAGGAAAAGATTGGTAATAAACATGAAGCCAGTAAGTCAGAAATTACATTTCAATAGATGCCAGAGAGGGTACAGGACCAATAACACCTAATTTTTGGTTTGTAAACTCCACCCCCTGCCAATACATGCACTTTCATTGACTACAAATATGTTACTTCTAGTTTTGGTTATATCCTTTGGGGGCATGAATAGGGACCCCTCTCCCCACTACTGTGCATGGAAAGTGGCTCACATATTGTGTAAAGATATAAATGGCACATGAGCGGGGGGGGGGGGGGCAGTGATATGCCCACATGGCAGATGAGAGGAAAAGGAGAGCAGTGTTTGGAGGCTAACTGAGAAACATCTGCTTATCTACTCTGCAGATGGGACTTAGCCAAAATATTGGAACACTCTTAGGGAAGGTTGTAACTAAATCCGAACTTTCTGACTAGCTCCTATCTCTGTAATGTCCTACTTCAAAACCTGTGTCCAGACCCCTCTAAACTTTGGGAAAACTGGGATCAGTGTCATCCCTAGTCAATTCTTACTTTTTAAGCCTTAAGAATAAAGATTTATAGGTCTACTTGAAATACTTCTGTGCTTGCTTTGATGGCAGTTATAGAAGATATGCGATTAACTTTTGCATATAAAAGATTCCAAACCTTGGCCTGCCTTAATGGTTTTTTTTGAGGGGCGGGGCTAGGCACCTGACAGAAAGTATGTGTATATAATTTAACTGGAGACTTGCCTGTCAATGTTAGGTACCCATGTCATTAGACTGCTTAAATTAGATAACAACAAACATGTTTAAGGGTTTTTATGTTGCCTCCTCCTAGAAAATGGAGGTTATAGTTTGTTACATATTGTATGATCAATCTGAGCCTTTCCTGTCACTTGTTTCTGTATTTTCCTTCTCCCTTGGGTCAAACTCAGCTTATGGAACTTGATGCTTTAAGCATATATGTGTGTTCACCAAGAACTGAACTGTATTCTCAAGAAGGAAAGTTTTAAAACAAAACACCTCCCCACCCCCAAAAATTAACTTCTTCATTTTATGGCTTCAGCTTCAACAAAAGAGATCTTGAAGGAAAAAATAAAGTTTTAAAGGCTTGGGATAATAGGATCATCCCTCCTAATGAGATGCAACTTTCCATCTTTACATGCAGCAGCTTCACTGCTGAAATAGACTAGAAAAATACAATGTAACGGCTTATTACAATGGTGTAATGCTCACAAGTGACAACAGATGAGATCTCTCATAATGAAGCATGTTTCCATTATTTGATACTGTTCACCATCAAGAGGATCCTCTTGGCACAGAAGTGTAATTTTCTACATTATTCAGGCTATATTAAGTCCATCTTTAGGGGGTACCCATGTCCTGCTGAAATTGGCAGACTACCATGTGTGGGTCCGCTTCCAGATTTCTAAGTGGGCATGAGCATAGAAACAGCCATCACTTTTGACCATTAGTTGATGAATCCCTCAAGATGCTGCCTATGTACAGCAATTATGTGTATCAGCAAAAATACTTCATGGCTTAGCTGTGTGCTCTACTCAGAGGTTTAGTCAACTGCATTAATTTAATCTGTTAGGTTAACCCGTCTACATACACTCTAATAGCTTTGCTCTGCTAGGCTCTTATGACACAGTCTAGTGAAGCTGATGATGTCAAACTTCGTGAGACTGCACTTGAGAGATCTGATAGATTACCACAATCTGGTGTTCTATTTATTGCTTCAGTAAATCATCACTTTTGAGCAACACCCTTGCTGACATGAGTAAAAATCTGTTTTAAATTACAGAAATGATAATAGATTTTAAGGTCTAAAGGCCTTAATTAGATATCATTATCTAGTTTTGCATAACCATCATAGGCTATAGAACCGCATCTAATGTCTGCATCAAATATATAATTAAATCTTAATGTTAAAAGCACTGATGATGTGGTTCTGGTCTCACTTATGCCATTGTAACTGAAGGCTATGAAGTTATGTCTGGGTAAAAGTAAGATCAGAATAATATTTTACAAGTTTATTGTATGATGATATTTTATTAATTTGATTTGGTTTTATCGGTCACTGTCTGTTGTGATTATTTGGCCATATGGATTACATTTAGGGTGACCAGACAGCAAGTGTGAAAAATTGGGATGGGGTGTAGGAGATAATAGGAGCCTATATAAGAAAAAGACTCAAAAATTGGGACTGTCCCTATAAAATCAGGACATCTGGTCACCCTAATTACATTTTAATTTTCCAATTTGTGTTGGGACTGGTGTTGGTTCCTTATTATTTATTATTAGGCCACCCAGCTGGTAGGGGGAGATTTCAAGTGGTTTCTTGGAGTCTGTTTTCAAAGAAAGGAAATAATTTTTCACCTTTCTGAGTTCCATTTGGCTACAGGTAGAAACAATGTGAGAGCACTAACTGGCCCCATTTCTCCACTTCAACATGGAGAAATGAATTCTTGGTACAGTTACAAGCACCCTTGACTGATATAGCAGTGAACTGCTACGCTGAAACCAAATATACTGATATCAATCATGTAATTTGGGAATATCTTGACTGGACTTTAGTAGCTAAGGTACTTCTCACTTAATATAAATCTACTGTATTGTCACTGCCTAATTTTTCCCTGAAAAGCTTTTAATATTCAATTCATATTACTATACTTTGCATTCTAAGTGATGGAGCTTGCTCTTGCTCAGACAGGATATTCATTAAAAATGCTGGCCAGTGGTAGCTGTCCTGCTCTTTATAAAACCACAAATACAATGATCATTTCTATACTACAGTGCAGGGTACTAGACAGACTCTGTGCTGCAATCCTTCTATTTTGGTATAACTTTGGCTGCCATCCTGTTCTCTTTAGTCTGGGCTCCTGCTCCAGTGTGGTTCACTATGGCAACATTGCTGTGCTATCTACATTTGTAGCAGATCAAGCTGCTTCTGAAACATTTACATAGCTCTTTCTGCTCAAGCAGCATGAATGTTGCAGTGTTTCTGACACTAATATACATTGTCCAGAGAGAGTATGCACATGCAAAGTATCTGTCTGGGGATAAGTGCTTAATTTTCAGTTTGCATTAATTTACATGGCTTTTGTCATGTCATTGTGTTGGCAAAGCTGTTTCTGCAAACACTTGACCCCTCCAAGATAGGGAATGACTCTGTGGAGCTGAATCAGTACTTCCTCATCATGGCATTATGGGTAAATGTCACCAGGGCTCAGAGAAACTTGCAGTTTTTGGTGGTTTACAGTAATTCCTGGATGTTACCATAGGTACCTCTATGCACAGGAAAAATAGGGTTTGTAGGAATTTGGAACACATGAATTTTTTTTATAGAAATAAGGCTAATCTTTGAGAGGTAGAACACATACTAAAATGAAAATGTTGGGATTTGTTTTAAAGAAATATAGGTCAGCTGATCGGGAAAGAAAGCAGCAAGTTGACTGAACAAAATTGTCACTAAAGGTTGTTACCAGTAGACACATAGCTAGTGATTCATGGCTGATGCCATCTACAGTGGTTAGACAATGTTTCCTAGCTGATCTTTGGGGCCTGTGAAGATTTTGGGGAACTAGACATTTCAGGATTAACCTCAGTATTCATTTTTTTAAAAAGCTAGTTCCTAGTCTCTTTCACTGAGTTTAAACTTGAACATTTAAGTTAGTCACTGGAGTGTGAAGTGTCACGGATGTGTTCTTCCAGATGCCACTGATTATTTAGTTTCCTCTCAACACACCTACCCAATCACTCATGCCTACATACTTTTCAGTTTTTAGGAAGGATCCCAGAAACATCTGATTTATGAAGGGTCACGATACCCAGGGCATCCAGTGCTCCTTGAGTGTATGGCAGGCAAATCAAAGTCCAGATTAGCAGACTGTGTGCAGCAGAGCTGGCTGACCGCAGAGGAGGAGTAATTCTAGGATGAGATGTTATGTGGTCCTAGTAGACTAAGCACAAAGTTGACAGAATGGGATTCATGTGTTCAAACTTTCTCTTACTCTACGGGTAAAATAGAAATGATAAGGCTCACCTTCTGCACTGCAGAGGGCTGTTGTCAATTCAAAATACTTGTAAAGTACTAAAATTTACCATTATGCGCACCCCAACTCTCAGCATATTTGCGTACATTTTTCTTGGAAAAGCTTTCTAAGCATTGAAAATTGTGAATGAAGCCTAGTATAAGCAGCTGGACTCTGAAGGTCTGATCCTACTTCCATTGTATTCAGGGGGAATCTTTCTATTGACTAACTTAGCCATTGGATAAGGGCTCAAATGAAAGCTGGATGGAACATCAGATCTGTTCAAGTGTGCATCATGTCTCCATCTGGTAGTTGATACATAGATTACTACCGATGGTGTAGGACCTGTTATTTCGGAGAAGAGAGACCAAGTTCTGTAGCTGACACAACACGCGTGAGTGCACTTTAATTGGTGATTGGATATTTGAATGCAGACAGACACAGATTGTGTTACAGTGTGATATGAGTAACTAGCAATAGTGACTTAGGTACTGGATCTCTTGAGTATTGAGATTTATTCAGTAAAGCACCTAGCAGAATAACAAATAACAAGTAAAAGATTGGTCCTTGCCCTAAAGAGGTTACAATCTAGACTTTAGATAAAAAGTGAGTCTACCAAAACAGTTAGGAAGTGGGCAAGGTGTAGCAGTACTGGGGTTATAATAAGAAAACTATATGGTTATCCAGGGACATGCGCATAGCTTGATGGTTTCATATGGATTTATATGTGACATTTCTTCCAAATACCTAGTTAAACAGGAAACCTAAAAAGATGATCTTGATAGGAGCAATTCTTAATAATTTGCTGGATTGCTTCTGATCTGCATAATAATAGAATTATTATTCCTTTTTATTAATAGGCACCAAAGTTAGGAAAAAAGAGAATAGATTAAGCTATGCTAAATGCTTTTGTCTCAATAAGCTCTGTAAATCTCAGTACTCAACAGGAATCTTTGCAATTGAAATTTAAGCCTTAAAATCCTGTAAAATAGTTTGAAAAGTCTCTGTTTAAACTAAAAAGAATTTATAATATGGATTGAGCTTAATTGAGCTGTAATATACAATTTATGTTAATGCTGATGGAAGGCATTAATCTTGATGGCATGCTGAGAAGATATAGAACTCAATTGGAGCACTTGCTACAGTTCCCTCATTTGTTCTGTGTATCAAAATCCAATCAATCATTTTTTAAATTTAACTACAATGACTTTAAGTAGATCCAAATTAGAAGAAAAACCAAGTTAGAGTAAAAGGGTCCCTTCGGCCTAAGCTATGTAAGGTCTTTGGGGCAGGAATTATCTTTTTCCTCTGTTTTGTAGAGCCTCCAACACAACAGGGCACTGGTCCATGACTGGTGCTCCTGGGTGCTACAGTAGTACCAACAATGATTAAGAATAATAATCAAGTATCACTTCATTTGTGAGCTCAGTGTCTGTCTATTTCCACCTGCTACAGCTTCCAAATGACAAGACTTTGCAGGACCAAGTTCTGCTCTCAGTTGCCAACCACCCCAGTCTAAGAGGTGGAAGATTTTTATCTGGCTCCTCAAGGTGCTGGAGAGCTGTAGAATAAAGTGGGACTGCACATGTGGGTAGGTTTCTTCCCCCTGACTCGCGATAGGTCCTCTGCTGCCTATTGGCTAGCCAGAGGGAAATGGGAACAGACTTACCTTTCCCCTGTTGCTCCAACCACCCTCCCTTTCCATAGCTATAGGAACTGTAGTATTAGGATGCTGTTAGTCTGACCAATGGCCTGTTTTAGGATCAGGTGGACTTTTTTTTTTTTTCTCATTCAGGCTAAATTGGCTGAGGCCCATTAGGCTTTTTTGCCAAGCTCACAGTTTCGTGGACCCAGAGGTTAAATAGGAATAGGACTTACAAATGTAATATTGGAGAGACAAGATGAGTGAGGTGGTATCAGCTTTTGTTGGATCAACTTCTATTGGTGAGAGAGGCAAGCTTTCAAGCTTGTACAGAGCTTCGAGTCTGGGAAATGTATTCAGGGTGTCCTAAATACAAGGTGGAACATATTGTTTAGCATAAGTAGTTAATGCATGTTTCAAGGGACCATTGAAGGTGAAGTGGGCCGATAATACGTCTCCATTCATGGAGGGGATGGAGGCAGAGGATTAGCAGGTTACAGATTTGTTGTAATTAGGCATGAATCCAATGTGTCTGTTCAGTCCATGATTTTTTAGTAACTAGCAAAGTTATGAATTTAAGCTCTCAGGCTCATCTTTTGAAAGTGCGCAGGGTTCCTTTGGAGGACAAAGACTGAGAGGTCAGTAATTGGGTGAAGGTTTCTATTCCAGCTTTTATTTAGCTGTGACACTGAGTGCATTGCCCAGACCTGAGGAAGAGCTCTATGTAAACTTCTTTCTCCTCAACAGAAGCTGGTCCAACAAAAGATATTGCCTCATCCACTGGCCTCTCTAATATCCTGGGATCAGCATGGCTACAACAGCACTGCATACAAATTTCATATTAGGAATTTGTATAAATGTTTACTTTATTGCAACTTGTGTCCAGTATGGATAAAAGGTCAACAGGGCCAGAACCTAAGCACTTTTGCCATGCGGTCTGTGACTGGGCTATAGATCCTGCTGCTCTTCAAGAAGGAAATAACTTTTTATGAGCCATTTGACAGGATCTGGGCAGATGAGAAATTCTAACACACAAGAAAGTTGGAGAGGTAGAAGACTGAGCTGGCTAGTGCATTGGTATGGTGCAGCATAGGGTGATGTTTTTTATAAACAGAGCAAGAAATGGTAAGCTAAATATATTAGGGGGCAGGAGGTTCCTTGTGATCGGTGTCCAAGCAGATAAAGTTCCGTAGTTCAAGCTACCTGGTAGGGTACCATAAAGGTCTTTCTTCAAGCCATGGGGTAGATGCAGTGTGTTTGGTGATAAATTGCAAAGCTGCCAGGTTCGGTAGAGGGGTTATTTCTTGAGAGTGAGTGGGATTAGAGGCCGACCCCCCAGGAAGCTCATGGGAAGAGTGAGAATGGAGGAGTGTTAATTGTTCCTCTGGGAAATTCTGTGGGTGGCAGTTGGAGGCAGATGAAAAATAATTTTGCTGCAATCAACATTTTCTCTAGAGAAGATAGTAGGAGGGATGAGAGTATTGATGAACTTTTGAATTACAGGATTTAGAAGGCATCTTCAGAAGTGATGTTGCAAAGTATTTGGGAGGTGATTCTCCTACATCAGGCAAGAGAAAATGAGTCCGTTTTATTACGTTAGTTTAGGGAGAAAAAATTTAGAGAGAGAATCAGGTGAGGGAAGAAAAATTACATTTAAAATATTAGCACAGGGGTCGGCAACCTTCCAGAAGTGGTGTGCCAAGTCTTAATTTATTCACTCTAATTTAAGGTTTTGCATGCCAGTGATACATTTTAATGTTTTTAGAAGTTCTTTTTTGTTAAGTCTATAATATAGAACTAAATTGTTGTTGTATGCAAAGTAAATAAGGGTTTAAAAATGTTTAAGAAGCTTAATTTAAAATTAAATTAAAATGCAGAGCCCCCCCAGACCAGTGGCCAGGACCTGGGCAGTGCGAGTGCCACTGAAAAAGAGCTCACTTGCCGCCTTTGGCACGCGTGCCATAGGTTGCCTACCCCTGTATTAGCTAATAGAAGCTAAGCCCAGGAGTCAGTAACAAATCAACTACACATGACTTCTTTTATTTTTAATTGCTTAACTGCAAACTAATGTAAATCAGACTTTTGTTCTACTTGAAAGCTGTAGAAACTCATGAGAGAGAGACAGGCAACTGCCACAACCTTCATGGGCAGAAATCTAGCTCCACTGCAGCTAATGGGAGTTCTTATCATTTCTTCAGCTGGGTAGTCATGTAATAAAAGTTCTATATAACTATTTTTAAATTGCATGGAAAGGTGGTATTGTAGCAGGTGATACTTTTCCAACCAGGCATTGATGAAACTGAAGCAAAGTTGTGAGTACCATATCAGCTAATGTCAGTAAGGCACAGCATGAGGACTCTGACTGAGCCATTCTCCTACTGCTGAATGAGGCAGCAGCTTTGATGGTGTCGTCATCTGAACAGTGTACTGAACCGAATAACCAGAGGAAACTTGTAATTTACAGTAATAAAGTTGAAAGGGATGTAATAAAACAATTGCAGGCTAAGACATCTTAATGGTAATATATGTAAATAGACGGCAGTAGAGGCACAAGTGATTCCTGACAGTGAATAAGATTAGAGTGTGTTTTGTGAAATAAAGATTGGATCCCTGTTTGCATCTGTACTTTGTCTTTTAATCAAGCTCATCTTGCCTGTGCTAAAACTGGATTCATATTCTTATCCTACCATTGTGCATGCTGTGGGAGCAGGCATCCTGCTTATCACACCACGGTCCATGAGAGTGGATCCAACTGACGACTTTAGCTCTTATTTTCCTGGTGTTGATGGTGCATGCTAGAGCTTTTGGGTACAAACTGTCCCCCCTCAACCACTACCTGCAGCTGTGGGTTTAGGGAGGTGTGCAGGAGCACTGTTATATTGCATGACCAGCAAGCCTCCTCTTCAAAGGAGAAGAAATTAGCACGACATTTTAATAGGCACAGTCTCAAACAAACATTCCTAAACAATCCAAGAAAGTTCTAAATAAGAAAGAGAAGTTCTCTGAGCACAAGCAGCCTGAAAGTGGTTCAGAAAAACTTTCTCAGAGATTTTAAAAGTACACCACCTAAACAAAGAGACAGGCATTACAATGCCACCTCTTCCCTGCAGTGGGAGTGCCTGAGGGAATGCTGAAGAGTTGGAAAGATTATGCATATACGCTCTCTGGGTCAGTAAGCGCAAGTGAGGAAAGTGTCACTGTTGGTCCTAACTTTGTACAGTGTTTGTGTTCTGGATTTGGACTGGGACTGTCACTAGCTGTGTGAAGCAGGAGGTTTTTTCCATGTTTCCTCATACCTTGCTCAGTTAACAGGATCTGCCCAGGTTCTGTGCAAGGAGCTGCATGTAAATTACTGTTGATTCACTGTAGCTTATTAAATCCCATCACGTAGGGAGATGGGAGTAGCTCCCTGGGCAAGGAAACAAAGGTCTAGTCCTGAAAACAGAAACGCTGGCAGCAAACAAACCTCAGAGGAAGGCTTAAATTGGGGTGCGTGTAATGTTGTTTTGGCATAATTTATTTTACCTTTTTAATAAAACCGGGCCTCGCCTGGGGGGCATTTTGTGTGGGAGCTCAACAAGCTTGTACCCCCGCTCTTTGTGTACCCATGTAGATGTGGAGATCATTACAATCTAGCTCTTAATATTAACTTTTGTGTTCTGAACAGTGACTGTTGCATGTGATAAACTGTCACTATGACTCTCTTCCAGATGAACATTCAAGTAGGCGTAAATGCCATGATAACTTTCAGCAGATACATGAAAACAGCATGCTTATCTCCTCTTTTGAGTCTTATATAACTACACTTTACTTTTGGCTGATGAAATAAGAGTGTTTAATTTTAAAGTATTTGTTCTGTATCCAGCTGTATTCAACATATGTTCAAGATTGGAAAAGGTTTTCCCTTAGCATAGTAAGATGAGTATTTTTTGTCCTTGAAATTATCTACTAAACTTGAGGCTGCTACCATTTTCCCCCATTACCAGTCAAGTGAATTCAGATGCTGCTAAGAAGCCACAGTAAACTGAGGTTAAGTACATCAACAGCAATTGAATCTGTGATATTCTGTCGGAAAAGCAATATATGGGTCCCTTCCTGTTGTCGAGAATAACAAAAGACAAGAATCATCCATCAGATGCTGTGGCATTGCTCGCTCTACCTACAGTAATTCTAGATAGCTGAATACATACAGATTCATATACCAATAAGGCAGATAAGGCTTTAAAATACATATTATTTATATTCACTTTGGCCTTGTTTCACATCAGTGCACACAAGCTAAGCAACATTGGTGGCTCTTAGCAATAAATAGCAGGCAAACATAAAATATAGTATAGAATCTGAAACATCTCAAAAGTTAATATGCATTTAACATATTGTCCATGTCAACTTTTTGTAGACTGGGAGTTACTTGATTAACTTGAGGGACTGCATGTGACTTAGTTTCCAGTACTTTAAGAAAACAATAAGTTACAATTTAATGTCGAAAATTACTTAGAAACATGTCATTATGTGCATGTCAATTATATAATCACTGCACTTGATATGTGGTTAATGAGCCAACCATATCATCTAAACTTTGTGTTTAAACACATTCTATAAATGGTTAGTCTACTAGACGTTGCTATTTTCCAGTGTCTTGATGGGTGTTTTTTTTTTGGGAGGGGGGGATGGCTATTCATGCACATTATGCTTTTTGCTTCTCTGTTTTAGTGCCAGGTTTGTTTTCTTCTTGTGAAGCTTTTTTCTTCTTTGTAAGGGCATGTATCCAGATTTGTTGGATGTTTGGTGCAGCAAGAAATGCATGCACTTAGGAATTTTAGTATTTCTTGGCTCTGGAGTGCTTACACTTGAAACTTTTCACTTGATTGTTTTATTTGGTGTGTGTGTGTACATAATACACACACATAATACATAATAGAATTGGTTGTAAGGAGCACTGTACCCACAAACACCTCCTCTTCTGGGACTCCCACGCCTAGCCAACCCCTCCATTCCCAGTCTAAGGCGCGGCCCAGCCTGGGTTCCCTTACTATGCTGCCGCACTGATCCCTGCATTTATGTTTGCCCCCGACAGCGCAGCTCGCGTGGTGCACTGAGGGGGAGGGGAGAGAACAGGAGAAGGGGAGGAGCTAGCCTCCCCAGCCGGGAGCTCAGGGGCCAGACAGGCCAGGCCCATGGGCTGTAGTTTGCATGCAGTAGATATAGTACTGAGAAGCTATGGATTACTTCACTCACTACTGAAATCGGTACCTCTTTGTGGTGAAATACAATCAGTATTTAACAACACTATGTGACTGTTTAGGACACAAACCGAACAATATGATAAGTTTTTAACTATAGAGTGATATTGAGTGAGGAGCGTATAATTAAGTAGCGTTGTACAGTAATCTTGTAAGTATTGATAAATTCAGCCAGGAAATGTTTGTATTCTAAATAAAGCCTACTGTACAGTCATAAAACTGATTAGGTATCCAAAAACACTGAAGAAATGTAGTTACCAATGTTGGATTAAATTTAAAAAAAGGTTGCTGTTAGCCTGCTGGATAGAAAATCTGTTCTATGAAATGCAATAACCATACTAATGTGGAGTTAACAAAGTCCTGTGGCACCTTAAAGACTAACTATAAAGTTTTGAAGCATGAGCTTTCGTGGGCTAATACCCACTTCGTCGGATGCAGGTGAGCACTCTGGACCAAAACAAAACCCCCCAAAACCCTTGTGTTCATTCTCATGAGGTGTGACAACAGCAGGAGGAAAACCAGTCTGGGATTTTCACATTTCAAATGGACGTCAGTTTTTATATCGTGTTAATGAGAATCGTAGGAAAAAAACTTTCTTTGTAGAGAAAAGAGATAATCAAACAACTAAAAAATTGTTGTCCACAACCCAGGAGCTCATATCTTATAGGGACTTTTATTTACATTAAAATAACTAAAGAGAGATTGAGAGCTCTGACAGCTTATTCACCAGTTGTGCCATGTATTTAGTTGCTAGCATGTTAGTAAAACTTTTAGATTTCACTACTAGTAGTGTTGATTTGTCTGATCATGATTCACTGACATAAAATGAGAAATTCCAAATGATCTGAATTTAAATTTGATCTGAGCAATTTACATGAAAACTTTGTGGCATTAAATACTCATTTTATTTAGCCTTCACTGATATATATATATGGAAAACTCAAAAGAAGATATGTTAGTTTGAAACCTCTAAGAGCTTCTTTTTCAGTGCCTACAGCAAAACATGAAAGGCAAAATACTCAAAACAAAGTTATCCAAACTTCTTATGGTGTCCATGTGATCATCCGTGCTGAAAGGCCACAAGGAGAGAGCTTGAAAAGGCAAAGAATTATTAGGGGAGTTAGGAGAGAGACGTTCAATATCCGGATGGGTGTGCCCGGGAGTAAATACATGACAATCTCCTTTTTTGGATTTAATTATTTTATTTTATTTATTTTAAATCATAGTTTCTAAATGTGGTTTTATTGGTTTACTTATCAACAGCAAAGCAGCAGGATTGTTTGAGAATCTGTACTCAGAAGGGACAGGATGTGTCTGTCTAGGCTTTAAGTGAAGCTCTATGTGAAACTCAAACATAAATGCTGGGATTTTTTGATGGGATTCTAATTCAGGATTTGAGTAAATAACTCTTACGCACTTTAGAAAATCCCACCCCAAACTACTAGTGTAGAGGAGAGGTAGAATCTCTGGGAAAACTGTTTCCAGAGAGTAGTTATCAGTGGTTCACAGTCATGCTGGAAGGGCATAATGAGTGGGGTCCTATAGGGATCAGTTTGGGATCTGGTTCTATTAAATATTTTCATCAATGATTTAGATAATGGTATAGGAGGATAGGATTAAAATGTCAAAATGATCTGGAGAAGCTGGAGAAATGGTCTGAAGTAAATAGGATGAAAATTCAGTAGGGACATATGCAAAGTACTCCATTTAGGGAAGAACAATCAGTTGCACACATACACAATGGGAAATAACTGCTTAAGAATGAGTACAGCAGAAAGGGATGTGGGGGTCAGAGTGGACCATAAGCTAAATGAGTCAACAGCATAACACTGTTGCTCCCCCCAAAAAGTGAACCTCATTCTAGGATGTATTAGCTGGAGTTTTGTAAGCAAGACACGAGAAGCAATTCTTCCACTCTACTCTGCACTGATTAAGCCTCAGCTAGAGTATGTGTCCAGTTTTGGGTGCCACATTTCAAGAAATATGTGGACAAATTGGAGAAAGTTCAGAGAAGATCAACAAAAATGATTAAAGGTCTCGAAAACATCACGTAAGGGAAGATTGAAAATATTGGGTTTGTTTAGTCTGGAAAAGAGAAGAGTGAGAGTGAACATAACACTTTTCAAGTACATACAAGGTTGTGATGAGGAGGAGGGAGAAATATTGTTGTTCTTAACACCCGAGGATAGGAGAAGAAGAAATGGGATTAAATTGCAGTAAGGGAGGTTTAGGTTGGACATTAGGAAAAACTTCTTAATTGTCAGGGTGGTTGAGCACTGGAATAAATTTCATATGGAGGTTGTGGAATCTCCATCATTGGAGATTTTTAAGAGCAGGCTTGACAAACCTCTGTCAGGAATGGTCTAAGTAATACTTAGTCCTGCCATAAGTGCAGGAGACTGAACTAGATGACCTCCCGATGTCCCTTCTAGTCCTATGATTCCCATGATTACAAATAAAAATTAAATTATGGGCCAGCTCTTCAATTTGTGTAAACTGGTGTAGTACAGTTGACTTCATTGAAGTCTACATCTCAAAGAATAAATTCAGGTGGTTGTTCTCCATTTCCTCCTGTAACATAATGATGTAGGAATTCTTTCTTCTTCCTTGATTCCTGAAGTCTTCAGTGAGTTCCTGCAGTTCCTTTGATTTATGCAGCTGGGTGGTTCTCTGGATCTCTTCCCAGTTCTTATCTCTGTTGGACAGATATTTAACTTCTCTTCCTGAGTTGTCTTCCACTTCTTGTGCAATGCCACTGATTTAGTTTTCTGTGCTGGAGAGTTGATATCCACATTTGCTGGCACTGTTTAAATTAAGTTTTTATCATCACTAGCTGCTCCTCTTCTTCTTCTTAGCCATTGGCCTAATAAAATATGCTACAAGGGGCTGGGAAATGTCCCAATAAGTTACAGATAGACTCCAGCCTTTTAATAAAATAAACCCCGCAAGAGAGTATATAATGAATCATCACTTCCTAGCAAGCATAATTATCAGTGCAATCATCATTCATTATCTATCCACGTCTCAAAATGTGCTAAATATTACTGTAAATGCAGGAAAATACGTGCTGAAAAATTAACAAGCACAGGTGTGCAATTAAAACAGGAAGCAGTCGTGATTCCCAAGTCTGAGTACTGCCTGTGTAAGAACGGCCGGCAGGAAAAAAAGTCACTATTCTTTAGAAGCTGTGTATTGTAAGGGTTAAGAGACTTGCAAGGAAATGGGAAGTAAGCTAGTCTCCTCAGCTGCTTAGACTTTATTGCAAGCTGATGACCAATTTTTTTGACCTTTCTAGTCTCTGACTACTGGCAGATCTTTTAAACCTCTGCTTGGAATGGCATCTCTGGTGAAACAAGGATTACACCTTGTAAAATAAGTTGCTGGGTGTCTTGCCTTGTTTTAGTCAATTTATTAGTAATGACAATAGATGTGCTTTTTTAACCAGCTATGTCTACATAGGGGGGACAAACTGGTGGCCTAACCCCAGTAATCCCTTCCATCTAACTTGTGCTATGCTGTTGCTTTTGTTTATTTTGGATAAAACAAAACAGCATTCCAAAACAGTCTGGCGCTTTAGAGTGAACATTATATTGTCTCTACTGGTCAGGATGATTCTGAGCTTAGGAAAAGCTTTTCTTTGATTTGTAATAGTTTTACATAGGGATTATCCAATTAAATAAGTGGATATTCTGTACATATACATTTCACTTTAGACTCCTGTGTGTCTTGTCTTTTGGAAGCTTCAAAATAGCCTGAAATGATAAAGAAAATAGCCTTTCTAAAGTGCATTAATTCTGCATTAGAGTAAGTATATGAGTGGGAAGACTTCTGAATAGTTGCTGTGTTCCTTCATAATTTTGCAGAATGAAAGACTACTTAGGTCCTTGTCTACTACTTGTGGCAACTTGTGAGAGGCTGGCTTTTGAAATTATAGTGTTATTTCCCTTCTCATGCTCCGTGCTCCATAGCAAAAGGTCCTTTCTTTTCCTGCATAAGCAGCTGAAAGAAAAAAGATGTTTTTTATTGCATCGAGTTGTATTATAATGCTGCTTATCTTGAAAGGTTGTACTATGCTAACTGGAGAGGGCAATCTGTTTTTCCCATGTTCAAATGTTTGAATATTCTGAGTCTAACTCACAATTATTGGGTTCACATGCTACTTAAACAAAAATGTGGGAAAGGAGAAGAGAGGGGGAAAGAAGAGAGTCCTACTCGCAAAAGTGGGATGAAACATGAGTAGAGAACGGGCAGAGCATTTTTTTAAAAATACAGACACACACACCAGCCGAAATCTAGCATCTGACCCGGAGTCAGTTATGAGGTGAAATCTTGGTTGTGCAAACACAATGGCAAAACTCCCATTGAAGTCCCATTGACTTCAGTGCAATAGTATTTCACCTCAGTGCAAGTAGGTTCAGCTTCATGGATGCTGATGGTGTAACTCCAGTGCTGGATTTGTTCTTCTGAGTTTTAAGTAAACATTTTTATTTTCTTTAAGAACTCAAGTTTGGAAATGGTGGTCTTGATTGAGTCCAATTCTCAATAGAGAGAAAAGTAAATAACACAAATTCTTTCAGATTAAAATATAATATCCCCCCCGTACTAAAACATCCCTAGCCAAGACTAGCTCTCGTCTCTTTCATTCCTCCTTAAGCTATACATTTATGTGAAATGCCTCAGTGAATCATACAGTTTTTCAGTGTTTCATACAATCTCATTCTTCAAAACACTTTCTGGGAGGTAAAAATCTTATACGTGAATTCACATAACTCATCTGGTTTTTAATTATCCATTTCTCCACTGCACTGCTCCAAGTGCAAAGAATTCTGCAGTTAAATGACACTTTACAGACAAGCAGTGTGGGCACAGGTACTTGCTTATACAGAGTTTTCACAAGTCAGTGAGAAACCAAGTTTCATAAATGTCCCAACTGCTTTGTGAGAGAGGCTGATAAGTGAGCAATTATATTTTTAGTACCTGTCATGTAGTCATTAATTATAAAATGATCATTTAATTTTACCCACTATTTAAATGCCTAAAGTTCTTCCTTCGTTATGTGAACTTGCAGAAGAAAGTCTCACATTCAAGACCAAATCAAAATCAATGCACTCTTAATTTCCTGAGATAGTCTTTAACATCTTGCAAATTTCATCTAAGATAGAAAGTGTGTTAGTTGTTAATGTTTAGAGCTGCCGCTAGGGGGGTAGAGAGCAAGGATGTAAGAGTCTGTGTAAACAAAAAATTTAGGCAGTCTTAGGTTTCTCCTTGCTCCTCCTACCTCCCCTTAATTAATTATGCAATTGGAATCATATACAAACTCTGCCTGGAAACAGCTTATTCTCTAAATCCTCCTAATGAATCTCTACAAAACCACACTGCAATAAAAAGCATTGCTTCAGGTTCAGTCTGCCCCTTATGCAGGTGGGAAGCCCCAGTGATTCCCTCTCCTGTCCCCACCTTGTATGGTCCATGTAAGGAGCAGGAGGAATTCTAAGCCCTGCTCCCTCCCTACTGAGCACCAAATAGAAAAGGGAGGGCTGGGATCATGGTCCTCGAAGCAGAACCAGTGCAGGAGCAGAGAAGGCTGTAGTCCAGACTCCCTACGTACTGGGGAGTATCTTGTGTTCTACTAGAATGACTCTGCTGCTCTCAGGAAGGGGGGCTGTGCATTACAGACATTATCAAGTCCATTATTTGTAGACCAAATCAGAGGACTGCTAGTGTCTTGGCTGTTGTGGCTGATGTACTGTTTATGCTTATTATCTTCCTGAAATGACAGCAAGCAAAAAGCACATGATTTAGGCCTTTGAATGTCTTTTAGCTTAGTTATGTTTCTTTTGGAAAATGTGATATCTTATGTCTTCCAGCTTTAAATTTATTTTTTCATGCAGCTGCAGCAATGTTAACTTAATGCGACTCTAATTGGGTAGTTCTAATTGCTAAAGCACAGTTTTATGGAAAGTCTTGGATTTATTTTTTTAGACACAACATACCAAAACACTCCACACCCATACAATGCCATTAAAATGAATCAATCAGATTTGCTCTTAACCAGTTCTTAATCTGATCTGACTGCAGGACATTTTCATTTCCCCAGTAATATGGTTTATTTTATTTTAAAGTATTTTCCTGAGCTAACTGGCATATTATTTCATGCCATGAGCCAAGAATGCACATTCATGTGGGTACATTCTTGCCTTTTGGCCCCTAGGCTAACAGATGCTGGATATGATGCAGCAGTAAAATGTTCAACCCTTGTTTCCACTCATGGAAAATTCTCCAGCTTGTTCCCATTCATGTGCCCTCTGGTTGATTTTTTTGATCTTTGGCTCAGAATGGTCCCCAAGTGCTTCTACCACTACTCTATCTGACACCAAACCTAAGCTCATTCAGTTCTATCCATGGTAACAAATTGGTTGAAATCATTGCTAAACAGAAATGTTGTTCCTATTACAGATGGACCTGAATCATCTGAATCTGAGTACCATAGATTCTGGATATGAAATTCCCCAAACTTAGCAGCTGAACCCCAAACTCCAGACTCAAATATCCCTGGAAATTCAAAAGCATTACAATTTGGATCATCTCTAACTGGAACCTTATTTGTAAGGGAATATGGGGGGAGGAGGGGGCGGGAGGAGTGAGACAGGTGAATGAGATAAGATCATACGAGTCCTCTGACATGCAGTAAGTTTTGAAAGTAATCAGTTTAGGTCTGTCTCCCACTATCTCGTGGCAAGCTAGAAACAAGTCTTTGGTTGAACTTAATATTCAGAGCAGGAGCTACTATCATGGTTTCTGTCTACACTGGCAGTTTTGGGGAAATCTCCCATTGTAGCACTAGCACCAATGTGGTGATGGAAGCGCTAACGCAGAAAGCACTAATGTGTTTTAACCTTTGAATCATCTAACCCATGCTTTAGAGGTGTTGTCTAACTGTGAGACTTAGAGTAGATACTATGCTGAATAGTGTGCTAGATCACATTGTGATGACAAAGGGGGCTGGCCTATACTACCATTCTGATCCTTGAGCTACACTGATGCTAATGGCTGGCTATATGGTCCTTGACAAGTCATCTAATTTCTCTCAGCCTCATATGTTTTATATCTGTAAAAGGGCATAATACCTGCCTCATGAAATCTTTAGAGGCTTATTTCATTGATATTTGCAAAAGCTTCTTAGCTAAAAGGTACTTTACAAGTGCACATTATTTTGGTATCTCTAAATAAAAGCAAAGAAGGCAACACACTGAAAGATCTATTGATTGATCACAGAATATGGATCTTCCAGTAGCTTCATTGCAAGACTCATTAAAACCCTTTTCTCTAAAAGAATGGGGAATGGCTTATTCCTAACACAAGCCCATGTATGTTCTTCTCTATAAAGTTTTTGATTAGTTCTGATTAGTTAAGGATAATAACAAATAGATGGTTGTTATTAAAGCAGAGTGAACAATTTGCTACAAAGAACTAACAATTTTAGCTGCTTCGTTCCTGTCTGTTTTCATCAGGGCCAGACTGTCAACTCTTTAATCACAAAATTATTCCAGTTGACTTCAGTGGGACTGGCTAGCTTGCACTCTGGCCTTAAATATCCATGAGCGGTGTGTGATTTCCTCAGAATTATTGATAATTTTGAATTTATGCTTTGTGAATTAGTGTGTGCCCAAGATGGTGATGGAGAGGGCATTAAATGCAACAGCTGACTGCAGGTATCTGACGCTCAGTATTTTGAATTGGAGCTGTATTGGTTGGTTGTGACCAGGCATGTAAATCAGACAGTATTGTTTCTCTTGCCATAATGCATAAGCATAACTTGTACCAAGCACTCTGCTCCAAATGCTCATACATATAAGTAAGAAGGGATAAGTTCATGGCCAACCAAGATTCCTTTTCATAGCCCAGGTAAATCTTCTGTAAATGTGCTTGTGTTCACCCAGCTTTAGTTGTCATTGAACAGTTTAGATATCTTTCTTTAAAGTTGCTGTTTCTTCTGTTGGTGGCTGATTAATCAGGGCTTAAGCTAGCCATAGCTAGCACTCATAGTAGCAAATATTTTTCCTAGAAGGTGTTCAGTCTCAACAGTAAATCGCATCAGCTGTAGTTGAAATCTTTGAACCCTAGGCTGAAGGTCAGCCAATGGTTTTAAACCAATGATGACACTAAGGGCTTGTGGCTTTTCTGTGTTAAAATCTAAGTTTAACAGATGAACAGCTCAGTGTCTATGTGTCTGAATGACTGCTAGTACTTCCTTTTCCAGTTGAGCATACTATGGCTTGGTTTCTATGAGGCTTCTGGATATGAATGCAACTGGTCTCTTTCTGGCTGCTTTTGTGAGGACTACGTCTAAACCATATGAAGATGCAGCAGCTGCTACTATTGTTGGATAATTTACTAGCTATTGTGTCAAAAGAGCTATCCATAGTTTTTATTTTATTAAATGTTGTTATTGCCCTCAGATCCACATATTGTGACTCATGGGGTTTTTAGATGAGCTAAATTTTGGGAGGAATTTCCCAAAATGAGCTTTCATGCCTAAGAGTCTTACCCAAGAAATGTTTTGGGGTTCTGGTAAGATGAGTCATTAATGGCACCAGTTTCTAATTTTTACTCTCCCGACAGCATAGATAGCCCTGTGAAGGTGTATCTTGTTTAGTTTGCTTTTTGCCTCAGTTTCTCTTCTAGGTGTAATCCTTTTATTGTTGCCAGCCTTAGTAGGGATGCTGTTAGTCCTTGTATTTCACATTTTTTGAAGAACTTTCCATCATTTCTCCAGTTTCCCAAGAAACTGGCCACAGTAGTCAAATACAGTATTGCTATCTCCATGTGCAATTATATGTGCTCTTCACAGATCTTGGGATGGAGATCTGCCATGTTTTTTGTTTTTTGTTTGGAATTGCAGTGACTGCTGCCCCAATATCAATTTTAAATGCAAGGTTGAGATTCATGCATGTGTACCAAGGTATTGTCTGTTCTGTTGAGGAAATGGTCCCTAAAACTATGGACTCATTGCCATCTGATCACACTCCCTCTTGTATTGTTTCCACTACTGTTGGTGATCTGCATGCTGTTGCAGAATGTCTCATTTTGTGGCATCTGATAACTTCTGACACTTTTGACGTTGCCAGCTGTGGCATCTTGCCATATCTTCTGCACTGTAAGGGTTGCGTCGGTGGGGCGCGGCCCCCTTCCGCCGGTCTGGCGGGGATTCCTTGCTCACTACGCGGTCGGCGACCCTGAGGGGAATTATCTGGGTCGCGTGTCCTAACCCCCACCGCTCGAGGGGAGGGAGTCACAGTCGCCCGGGGCTCAGGCCCTCGGGTGGGTCTATCAAGAGTCCCTGGGTTCGGGGCTCGGGCCCTCGGGTGGGCCAATCACGAGTCCCTGGGTTTGGGCTCAGGCCCTCTGGTGGGCCAATCAAGAGTTCGGGACAGCAGGTCCAGCGGTGGGGAAGGGGAGACTGCCACCCACCAATGGGGTGGCAGGGGGGGCGCAGGCCCACCCACTTCCTCTGCGCCCCAGCCCGGGGCCCTGGCAGCAAGAGCTTTGCTGCTGTCAGTGGGGATCCTGGCCGAAACACACTGACATCGGCTCTTCCCCCGGGCTACTTCCAGATCCCCCTTCCCTGGGTACCTGGGCTGTCGCAGGGTCCTCCCCGGAGCCTAGGGTCATCGGCTCCTCTGGGTCGCTGTCTGGCGGCAGGTCGGGCAGGTCCTCGGGGCCGCAGGCGTGCTCGGCCGGGGGCTCCTCGGGGTAGTAGGCTGTCTGTGGTGTTGGTGGCGGCGGCGGCCCCTCCGCCGGGTAGTGGCCGGGAGGCGAGGTCGGTGGCTGGTCCCAGCGGGGGTCCTGTAGCCGCTCCTGTCTCTCCTCAGGGTAGTAGGCTGGCGGAGTCTTCAGCCGGTCCTCCAAGTGAGGGTCAAGTGGCTCCTCGGGGTAGTAGCCGAGCGGTAGGCTCGGCGGCCTCTCCCAATAATGGGGAGGCTGCTGGTCAGGCGGGTTCCGGCGTGGGGCCACCACTGGAGCGGCTCCCTTCACTGGTGTCGGCCGCCGGACTGAGCCCGGCGGCCGCTCTCTTATAGTTCCGGGTCCGCCCCCTGACCTCTGGGGGCGGGGCTGACCCGGCGCTGCCGCGGCTCCCTCCGGCCCCGGCCAGAGACCGCGTGGCTCGCGGTCCGCCGGGAGCCGAGTCCCTCCTCTCCAGCCCCCAGACTTCCGGGGCGGGGCTCACGCGGTGTGAGCGCGGCTTTCTCCGGCCCTGGCCAGGGGCCGCCTCGGGCGCGATCGGCCGGGAGCCGCGCCGCCCCGCTACATGCACCTTTCCCTTCTTCCCTCATATTAAGGTTCTTTGGCATCCCATGCTCTAATTCACTATTCTTATGTATATAAATTTAAGACTGTTCTTCCTCACAATTCGTTTCTGTTTATTGTGTCAGTGTTGTCTGATGCAGTCTCCCCTAGGTTGCTGTCATGTAAGTCACATTGCTGTTTCTTTTTCACTTTCTCTTTCTTTCTTTTGCTGTAGCTTTTTGTAGTGTGAGATTTGGCTCTCTCTGAAGCTGTGCTAATATTGGTGTGTCTTATGCCAGCAACTATCTTGTCTCCTATTAGTTTGTCTTTTAATGTTCGATATTTGCAACATACAGCAAGACTATGAGCAGCAATAATAAATGCCTTAGATGTTTTTTCCCCCTTCTTCCTGGCACCTTCTATTAAATGTGTCCCTTTCATCTATAATATTTTGTCTTCCTATGAAATGGGCATCAAAAGCTTCTTTGATTTTGATGTATTATTTTCCCTCCTCAGTGAGAGGTACAGCATACAGGATATCATCATCAGCTTCGCTCATGGCAAATATCAGGGCATTTACCTGGTATCTGGTGCTTTCTGTATTAAGCCAGAAGCCATAGAGAATTGTTGAAATCTCCAAATCCACCAAGGCCAGCTGCCAGAGTTGTCAAAAATCAAACTTCTTTAACAGTCACTTGCACGATGGGCTTCATTTTTGCTGCATCGAGACATGGCTCTGCCGACTTCCTGCTGCCATTTTCACAGGTCGTCTCCCTGATTTTTCCATTTTCCCACTCACCACTCTGGCAGCCTGGAGGTCTCTCTTCCTTATTCTTTCTTTAGAAGAAGGGATTCACTCACTTCTGACACCAGGTAGTGTGAGGACATAAACACACAGAGCCATGCATTAAGGAGTACAAAGAGAACTCTCTGATTGGGAAATGCTTCCATTTATTAAGCTCCCTTTGTAAGATGTATCCTGGTTCTCTCTGGTAACTGTGGAGGACCAGGAACTCTAACCATTCCACAGTTCACTTTCATAGGGTTTGAAATGAACCCGTTTGTCATTGGACATTTATCACTCAGATTTTAAGAAATTGGATAGAAATAAATTGGTTTTAAAATCATCATCATTTTCATATATAGAAACTTGTTTTCTTATTGAGAAATGGGTTTTGAAGAATGAAGAATTTCCTCAGTGATTTTGATAAAAATGTCAAAGTTTGGATTAATTTTTTGTGTGAATAAAGTTCTTAATTTTTCATGAAAACTTTTTAATTTTTTTTAAAAAGTCTGTTTATTGATGGAAAAACTGTCAGAAAAATGTTGACCTGCACTAGAGATGAGGCATGTTGATGGGCCATGTAGAGAAGTTTGCACTGTTACTGTTTGTGGTGTTCCTGTTTGCCGGACGAGCAGAAGTCTCCATTCGCTGAGGCCACTAATATAACAATTTACATGAGCACTAAATTCATATGAAAAATAAAAGTATGAGTAATGAAGCCAATTATATTGTACCCACGTTAAAAGCTGCAGGAGAAGAGAATAAGCATTATTAGCCTACATCATAGAGGGGTGCTGGTACAGCATGCTCTCTTCCAGAAGCTATGACAGCTGCTCATTTAAGTAATCCCATTGCAGTGTGTGGTTAGAACAATGCAGACATTGATTTTATGAAATGTGATTCTGAAAATATGAATGAACAAAGATTTCCAAGAAGGGAAAAACAAGAGCAAGAAATCCAAGTGGAGAACATGAAGGAAACAATGACTCATTTATTGTTTATAAACTGAAACATGTTTGGTATGTTTAACTTTCTCTGGTCAGGTCCTTTTTATTTTTCATTCCTTGCAAATGTTCAAGCCGTCTCACAAAGGTGAGAGTTCTGGCCTGATTTTGGTGCACTGGAGCACCAAAAATGGTTGATTAGACCAGGGAAGTACTGACCCTGGGCAGAGTTTAGGAATTTGTCCTAAGGAACTTATCGGTGATGAATACAAGCATGGTCACCTCAAACCCTTTCATGAGAGAGTTTCCCTAGAGAAATATCAGCCTTCATTTCAAGGAAGATTCTAGGCCTTTTCCTTGTGAAGTTAGCCTGAAAATCTAATCCTTTTGGGAAGACTGAAGATAAGAAGCAGCTAGGCTCCATTTCTGGAGCAGGAGGCTGGGGAATCCTGAAGATTTTCCCTCCCCCTTCACTCATACCCGTATATTATGTTAGTCAGTTAAGTTTGTGGTATATTCCAAATAGTTGTCTTGCACCTTCACCCTAATCCTCAAGATAGCGCTGTGGACAGCAATTAGTTATGTTGGCGGAGGAGATGCAAGACATCGAGACACAGCTCACTCCAAAGGGCTAAGGGCTGCCCTGCTTGTTAAAATTATTGTTCCTTTTTGAGGCTGGAACTGAGCTGGTTGCTGCTTACTGAGGCAGCTGGTGCACTGTAAGCACTCCCCCCATTGATGCAGACATGGCACACTAATGGTTTCCAATAACTTATTTAATGCGGACAGTGTATCCAGTGCTGTACAAAAATAGATCCAATCCCTGCCCTCAAGGGCTTAGAGACTAAGGCTCTGATCCTACAGATGGTGACGGGGTCTGCCTGTGTGCAGTCATTTGCAAGATCAAGGCTTAAAGGGACACAATAAATGCACCTGAAAACCAAGAGAGAATACCAGTTGTTGTCCCCCCTGCATTTGGGAACCAACTACAGGACCCATGCAAGAGCCAAGATAGAGAAATTATTTAAAAAATCATTAATGTTCAAGATGTTTTAAGAATGCTTTTGAATGGAAAAATGCGCATGATCAAAATGTTGATAGAAGTACAGATTTCATAGTCAGGCACAGGATTTATGTTCACTCCTGGCTATATCACATATTTGATGGTGGGCCTGGACCCGTTGTGTCAATTTACCATGATTCATAGGGCTGCAGAAAGTAGGAATGGGAGGTTTCAAGATGTCTATAATACTTTTTAGAAGCGAGCAAGGTGACAATGTTCTGATGTTTGTTCTTAGTGATGCTGTCCCAGAGAGCGAGTTTTACTGGAAGGCTCTTTCACCTTTAGCGTTTCTGCTGCTGTTTCTTTTTTTATTGCCATTCCTTGGTAGTGGCAGTGGGACCAAAGAACAAAGAGTTGCCAGAAGACACTCTAGCAACAACTCTCAGATCGTCATCTGTTCTCTAGTAAAATGTGTACATACTTTTCCAGCTATCTCCCATGTTTGTCAACTAGATGCTGGCAAATGAAATTTAATGTGGATAAATGTAAAGTAATGCACATTGGAAAAAATAACCCCAACTATACATACAATATGATGGGGGCTAATTTAGCTACAACCAATCAGGAAAAAGACCTGGGAGTCATTGTGGATAGTTCTCTGAAGGCATCCACGCAGTGTGCAGCCGCAGTCAAAAAAGCAAACAGGATGTTAGGAATCATTTAAAAAGGGATAGAGAATAAGTCGGAGAATATCTTATTGCCCTTATACAAATCCATGGTGCGCCCACATCTTGAATACTGCGTACAAATGTGGTCTCCTCATCTCAAAAAGGATATACTGGCACTAGAAAAGGTTCAGAGAAGGGCAACTAAAATGATTAGGGGTTTGGAACGGGTCCCATATGAAGAGAGATTAAAGAGGCTAGGACTTTTTAGCTTGGAAAAGAGGAGACTAAGGGGGGATATGATAGAGGTATATAAAATTATGAGTGGTGTGGAGGAAGTAAATAAGGAAAAGTTATTTACTTGTTCCCAAAATAGAAGAACTAGGGGCCACTCAATGAAATTGGGGTGCAGCAGGTTTAAAACAAATAAAAGGAAGTTCTTCTTCACGCAGCGCACAGTCAACCTGTGGAACTCCTTACCTGAGGAGGCTGTGAAGGCTAGGACTATAACAGGGTTTAAAAGAGAGCTGGATAAATTCATGGAGGCTAAGTCCATAAATGGCTATTAGCCGGGATGGGTAATGAATGGTGTCCCTAGCCTCTGTCTGTCAGAGGGGGGTGATGGATGGCAGGAGAGAGATCGCTCGATCATACCTGTTAGGTTCACTCACTCCGGGGCACCTGGCATTGGCCACTGTCGGTAGACAGGATGCTGGGCTAGATGGACCTTTGGTCTGACCCAGTATGGCCGTTCTTATGTTCTTATGTTATGTTCTTAAATTTGATGATTAAAAGCAGAACTTTTCAGTATCTTCAGAAAATAGAATTTTATCCAGTGAAACTCAGATTAGTCCCAGATGGGTCACAGATGCATTTTTTTTTTAATTTGAGGCAGTGATTGTTGGCGCTAAATATGTTAGTCTCAAAATCAAGCGGTGGAATAAGATCCTATATCAAGTTACCTGAAGAGAAATTGTCTAAAATGTTAGACATACTTTCCTGTGCTTTGAATTTTTCATGTACCTCTAAATAGAAAGGATTATGTAATTCTGCCATGTCATTTGCTATGGCATCACTGTGATATAACTGCTTAATACCTGAAGTTCCTACTCGGGCATAACTTCCTTGTAGTAGTGCGATGAGTCACCCCTGTGTCACCGCCTGGTGGTCATCTGGAAATTGGCTCTTTTTCCAGCCAGAGCGCCCTCTGGAGGCTGGTACCATCTTACAAGAGTGCTACTCCCATACTCTGCCTCTAGGTCTCCCCACCCTGCTACATTCCCTCTCAACTACAACCATAGGCTGACGGATTTGGACCCTCAGTTAAGGATAATAAATCTAAGGACTTGATAAGACAAGTGATATAGGTGTTCCAGCTGGGAACTCCTGCCAAGTAGAGTGAGAACTGATGTGAAAGAGGAGACTCTACTTTGTTTAAAAGTGAGAACCTCTAATTTGGTTAGGTGCTAGCATCACTGGTCTCTGAATCCTTTCCACACCAATAAATGTTGCTTTTAGAGCAAACAAGACTCCTTCATAGCTGTCTTTCCTGAACTGCTTTTTCATTGTCTTCTATGTTAAGTCCCATAAGTGGTTTTCCTCTCTGATTACTGCTTAATGAAGGAATTCCTCCCGTCGGCCCCTTTTGCATGTTCCTCCAGATGCCATAGCATGTGCTCTGGCCTCATTCTTAATGTGTCGCCAATATTTACATCTTCTTTTCTGGATAACTATGGAGATAAAGAGTCATAGAACTTTCTGGTGCATCTTGGCATTTGTTAAAATTTCATTCCATTTCTTACCTTGGGCTTTCCTGAGGTATTTGCTTTTGAAAGCTTCTTGATGTCTAGCTGTACCTTTAGTGGATTTCCAGTTTTCACATCACTATATTAAGATGGAAATAACAATTAAGTTGAAGATTTTTCATTTAGTCTTTAAGCTGTAGATGTTTCAGTAACCAAATCTTGTCAAAGAGAGGCTACTGCCTTGCCAATTTGTGACCATATTTCTGTATGCACACCTCCATTGGCTTGCAAGTGACTACCAATGTATGTGAACTGACTCGCACTTCTTTGCTTTCTAACTTAATGGTTGAGGTGGGAATTCTTGGGATTCTCATTTTTCAGAACTAACTTTGTTTGTTCATAGTGATTTAACCCAGTGTTTTTTGTGTTGCTGGACAGTCTTTTGGTCTTTGTTTTATGTCGCATATCAGTCCATGATCTGATCTGTTTTACTGTGTTTTGCCAAATGCACTGAAGAATGTTTTATACTGTAGTTACCCTCAAAAGCTAGCCAGTTTTGCTTTAAATTTGTGTTAGTACTGGCAGTATTACTTAAATTTCCTTATTTACTAAAGGAAATACTGTAAATATTGAGATAGCTATTTAGTTACCTATGAACCCAAATTGTACATATCTAACTAGTATGGTGCTTAATATCTTAGTCTATACCATCCAAAAGAGTTGGAGCAGCTCACAGCAGTAAATGCTATGCCCATTATTGTTAGTAGTAGCAACTGGCTAGTTTGTAAAATGGTGACCACTGTAAAATGAGAGAAACTATGTACGGTGATTGTGGGATGTGTTACTACTGTGTATGGCATCAATTCTTCTCTTTAATTTTGCCTTCTTCCATTTAGATTGGGAGGAGGAGAGAAAGCGGGAAGGATAAAATTCCTTTGGGATTTAGGATGCTAAAATAGTTCTGGGATACACAAACTATTTTGCTGTTATTGAAAATGTTATTTCTGTGCAATATGGCCATTTCCCCCCTCTGTCATTGGATGTATAGTATGTGTCGATGTTACCTTGGGAGGGCAGGGTGAACCCTTAAATTCTTTGTTCTTTCAAAAGTGATACTGTCATTTTATGTTGTCATCAGTATCTTTATTATTAGCATTATATTAACTTCACCTTCTGTAACCACTCTGTACTGAATCAAGGATATTTTCTGACCCCTTAACACGATGATGTCATCATTACTCCAAAGTTATAATGTTCAGTATACAGACATCATGATATGTATGCACTTAGCAAGCATATGGCAAAACAATTATAATGTATTCCAGTAAAGACTGAAATTTTGTCCACCATGGCCAATAATAATATTGCACTGGCTCAGAGCCAGGAATGCCAAGTTTTGACTTGTGTATCCCAGAACTATTTTAGCATCCTAAATCCCAAAGGAATTTTCTTCTTCCCGCTTTCTCTCCCCCTTCCCCTCTTTCCATCCACCCTGAACAAGGCAAAAATAAGAATTCTCCCAGCGGTTTCTTGCCAGTCTATATCATGATATATTATAGATTCTTTCAAGTGAGTGAAGTTCAGTGAAAATCTTTTGATATCTTGAACCAGAACAGCATTTTTTCCAATCAATATTTGTCTTTCTTCAAACTAAGTACATGCCATTCTACTCAGTAATGGAGAATGATCATCTATTCCTTTCCTTGGCTCCACCTACAAATTGCTATAGGACCCGATCTTGCTCCTGTCTCATCACGAGGTAGCAGAAGACAGGAGCTGAGTTAGGGCCATTGAAAGGTGGTATATGCTAGGTGCCAAAAGCCTGTTAAAGGAAGCTGCAATTACGTGGTAATGAGGAGCAGTGGCCCAGATTCCAGGGCAATACACTATAAAATATGCACTGTTTATGTTCCTGCTGACGCCAGTGAAGATGGACTATTGGCTATTAAAATCAGTCACTCGTCAGTGTGAATAACTTCCGAAGAACATTTTCAAGACTATTTTTAATTTCTTAGGATTTTATCAGTTTTCATTAGGATTTTATACTTGGCATTTTTAGTGATGAGGGGTGGTAACAATGGTTGTAAAGTGTAGATCTGACCCAGCTTTGAAGTGTGTTGATTGTAGTATTTGTTGTGTTCCCCAAGAAACTGCTCTAATCCATCACCTATTACTTGATATTTTTTCCTTATGGGTAAAATGTTCAAAAGTGCCTCTTTCCCACAGAAAGAAAGAAAAAAATTAAAAGGGACTTAGGTTAAGCTGCCTAGACACACACACAGAGATGTTACTCTGTCTTTTTAGCTAATTGGTACTAGATACAATAGAACTTGGTTGTTTCTCACTGTCATTCCCAGCATGAATAACTTGAAATTCAGAGATACACTGATGGAGCCTCTGTCTTTTGCCATGGCTGATTGCAGTCCGTTTGAGTCCTGCTTGTCCCTGCACATTGCAGTGCCTGTTAACACCAAGTGATTTGACTCCAGAAACAAGCAATAAATTGGTGGTGGGTGTGAGACATTTTCACTATTAATTCAATCTTGAGCTCTAGCAGCCCTAGAATCCAGGAGACGCAAAGGTTGAGCCTTGCATTTTTGTTAGAAAATGACACATTCTGGACGTTGATTTAGCTTTCGTGTAGGTACATTTATCAAATTGATTGATATACCACTTAGTCTATTATAATATATGTATTAAAATGTAGCTAGCTTTCTCCCTGACCCACATTAGCAGCTAACTGCTTTGTTTCCCATTATCTGTGGATTTAAGGGAGCACTTCAAAAGGACTGCTGCATGCTCTCAGAACTTCTCCCACACGACAGGAAGATTGATCCTTTCCAGTTCTGAAAAAGAAAAACTTCCAAAACAGACTCCAACGAGAAACTGAGGAACTGGAATTAATTTTCAAATTGGATACAATTAACCAGGGGCTAAATAGGACTTGTGAATGGTTCTCTCATTACACTAATTGATTGCATTTCCTGAGTTAATTTACCTGACACAGAAATCCATTTCAAAAGGTATTTTTTTTCTCCTACTGATAATGGCCCATCTACATTTAACAGCCCTCTTAGAATTGGTATGCTAATGTACAATTTTTTTTCTTTTTCTTTCTGTGTCTATAAATGCATCTTACTTCTGTTCCATTCTATGCATCTGATGAAGTGAGCTATAGCCCACAAAAGCTTATGCTGAAATAAACTAGTTAATCTCTAAGGTGCTACAAGTATTCCTTGCTTTCTTTACGGATACAGACTAACACAGCTGCTATTCTTGATCCTTTCCCAGTTCATTCTGGGTAGCTGGACACTGTCAAACATCATAATCATGGCCACTTGCCTTTTCTCAGGCTGCTTCTGCACTTACAGGCTTCCTGATAGTATAATAATGTGGTTTTCCTTGCTGGGGTAAATTTTTACTAGCTCTACACCTAAGAACTGGCTGAGCATGAATGGGCTAGGATAGTAAATAGACTTTACTTGCGTATGCTCTTCGTTTAAAAAGAATTAAACCACAAAATTACAGGCATTTCTTGGACTGCCTATGCAGTCTGTTAAATAGCTATAGTAGATAAGACTGTAATATCACCATCTGGGGATTCTGGTTTTGGGCTCCAGGTCCCAGTCTCCCCTTCCCATCCAAAGAGTCTTGCCTTTGGCACTTGGGGATCCCAGGGAGCAGCCTTGTCATTCCCCTCTCCTCCAGAGTATGGCAGATGATGAATTACTATTCCCCAAACAGCCCCACATCTAGGATGATGGGGCAGGCTTGCAGAACATCGGGTTCCCTCCACACAAGGTGGCAGCAGGAAGCTCAAAGGATGGAAAGCTCAAGTTCACAGGTCTCATTATGAAATAGTTGCATCAATTTCTGTGGAGTTTTGCTTTGAATATTTAGGCTTATGCAAATCTGAAACAAAAAACGAGTGAAGGGTTTTGAAATCCCATAAACTGTACTCCTGTATGAGCAGGAAAGTCTTACTGGGGAAATTTAAATGTCCTACATGATGGCTTTGATGTAAGCCTCTGCTCTGTGTGTGTGTGTCTGGGAGTGAGAATTGTATCATTCGTATTTTATGAAAGGTGAAAAAGAAAGCCAGATCTTAGAGACCTTTACCACTATACTGCAATAGGAAGTAGCCTGCAAACTTTTCTATCCAGAGCCCGATGAGTCACACCTATCTCCAGTACTGCTTAGTTGCGCAAGGTTGGGGAGGTCATTAGGTTAAGTTTCAGGATGTCTTTTTCCATTTGCTAACATCAACACAGAAATAAATTGAGGATGTCCTACATATGTTTGTACTTTGGATACTATAAGCTTAATGCAAACATAGTAGAGCTGCTGGTTGATAAAACATCATGAATCTGATCTGTGGTTTGATGAATCCTATTGAGCAATATGGGTAGTTATAATTTCATTTAATTGCACTTGGAATAAAGTTTGCGTTAGTCCTGCATGCCAAGGGTAAAGTCCCCCATGTCACTTAAACCTGGGGAGTTTGTGCCAGAGGACAACTAGATGCATGGCTATGCAAGGTCACTGCAGAAGGGCCCATTAGGTACAGTCTGGGAAATGTCTCCTAGCAGGCCAGCTGAGGGACTGTGGATCCTAATGTATCCCATGAGCCCAGTGCAACTAGCAAGGACGGGCTGTGACTACTATTCTAGCTCATAGGAAGTACAGTAAAACCCCGATTTAACGGACCCCGATTTAACGGACTTCGGATGCAATGGACAAAATTTATGAGCAAGTCCGATGCATCCAAAATCCCTTTTTCGGGTCCAGGCAGCCGGCAGCTGACTGCTGGCTCCCCGCTGCCTCCCGGGTCCAGGCAGTGGGCGGACTGACTGCCGGCTCCCCGCTGCCTCCCCGGTCCTGGCAGCGGGCGGACTGACTGCCGGCTCCCCGTTGCCAGCCCGCCCGGGTCCCAGCAGCCGGGAACCCCGGCAGGCTGGCTGATGGCTCCTGCCCGGGTCCCAGCAGCCGGGACCCGGGCGGGCTGACTCCCAGCTCCCGGCTGCCGTGATAGTTTATTATACAGTAAAACCTTGATATAAGGGACTAATTCGGGCGGGCTGCTTGTTTTTTTTATTATTATTAAATAACGGACTTTTGGCTTTAACGGACACCCACTCTCCTGAATTAGTCCGTTATATCGAGGTTTTACTGTACTATAATAGAGCCCCATACTGTGACCCTATGATAGGTAGGTGATTTTCACCTCCCTAGCTCCTCCATATTTCCTTCCCTACATAGAAGTCAAATACAGTAAAACCTCCATTTAACAGACTAATTCGGGAGAGGGGGTGTCCGCTAAATCAAAAAGTCCGTTATTTAATAATTTTTAAAAAATGAGCTGTCGGAGCAGCAGCCCGCCCGCTGGCGGGACTCGGGCGGGAGCCGGCAGCCAGCAGGTGGGACCCGGCAGCCAGCCAGCCCGCCCGCCCGCAGGCGGGAGCCGGCAGCCAGTCCATCTGCTGCCTGGACCTGGGCGGCAGCCGGGAGCCATCAGCCAGCCCGCCTGCTGTGTGGACCCGGGCGGCAGCCGGGACCCGGCAGCCAGCCCGCCAGAAATGGATCAGGAATGCATCAGACTTGCACAGAAATTTTGTCCGTTGCATCCGAAGTCCATTAAATCGAGGTCCATTAAATCGAGGGTTTACTGTACTCAGGTTTTGTGCAGATAGAGTGAGTTTTGCTCCCTGTGCACAGGACATATCCACCTACACATTTTATTAAAGGCTGTGCAAGGTATAGTACCACTGATAGACTATTTTAAAAATTTTTGCATTTACGTATTAATGACTGACTTCCTCTATGCATTATTTAAACAGAATCTTTGGCAAAGCACTGAAGTGAAAGATGAGATGGCATTCTTGTAATAAATCTCATTTTAATCTTTTCTATTTCAGACATGGGCTTTTAAAAAAAATGAGTGTAGAAATCCATTGCTCTTTTTAATTATTCCAGAAAATAGACTTTAAAAAAATCTAACTCCAATTATATCTATTGGACTTAGTGAACAATATGGGGAGGTTTTTAACACCTGGAAATTCCTATGGATGCTAAACAAAACCATGCGCTCAATGGATTAAAGCCCAACATGTCATATGAAGATCCAAATTTTTGCATCTAATTATGTAGAAGCAGGTAGGTGAGGGAGTGTATTTGAGGTTTTTTCGCCCTGTGGAAAATTTAGACTTTTCAGTGAAAAAATAAAAAACTGAACATCTTTGTCAGAAACTTTGAAATGAAAACTGAAAAACACAATTCCCCCCTCCGTGTTTGGTTTTCTAGCAGAACTACATTTCCGATGATACACCACGGTCTCCGCTCTTGGTGAGGCACTGGATCGCACAAAGGAAGTCCCTGTCTGTGGTGAATCATGGGAGATGAGGTCCAGTTGTATAGAGGAGAATGGTAACATGAGGCAGTTGAACTACAACTTCCATGAGGCATCAGAGTGGCATTTTCAAATTGAAACTTGTTCGGTTTTGGATGTTCCTCTCATTTTTATTTTTGTTGTATTTATTAATAACAACAATAATATTTATTATTTAATCCAAACCATGCACAGAGTTTAAATTTTCCATGGAAAGCAGACAGTTCTTATGAAAGATGTTTTAAAATCAAAACCTAATTTTTCTGTCAAACTTTTCTGAAATTTTTTTTGGCCACCTTTAATGGATGAACGCAGGTGGGAATTGCTGAGCTTGGAAGGTGGCCCTGTCACTCTTGTGACAATCTGTCCCTTCTCTGATCTCACCAAAGTTTCTCCACACATCTTGTTGGGGCTGGGGGATGAACTCTTTTTGCCCTTATTCCTTTCTAAACAACAGAGGCATTTCACAAGTATATTATATTAATTCTATCTGAAATGAATTCCCCTCTACAATATGGCCCTGTCACTGATAGGGTGGTCTAGGGTTATAGCTCTTGGGGGAGCTGCCTGAGGATTTTAGGGAGCTGGATTTTAATACAAAGTTACAGGGTTTCTAGCTGATCTTAGAGGATTTCATACTCCTCTCTAACTCTTGGTCTAACTGTAGTATAGAAGAAAATACTGGATTATGTATTGGTAACTAATGGTAACTGGGTGCTTAAGTGCCATGAAAAGTCAATGGGAAATAAGCGCTTCAGTGCCATGAGTGTCTCTGAAAATTGCACCAAAAGAGGCTAAGGAAGAAGTGATTGTCAGTGAGCGATAGATGAGAGTTCAAGGGAATGTCTTTCACGAGAATGTTTGTTTGAGATTTTACTAGGAGGCCTGCTCAATGAGAGAGCGAGCACTAAATTGCTCAGATACTATTGTGATGGGAGCAGTATAAAAACCTAAATAGTATTTTTTTTACTGATTATATGTATTGTTCTTATATGGGCATTTTTCAGAATTCATAATTTTTAACATGCAGTGTGGTATTTTTTTTTAACTTAAACACAAAAAAAAATCTAGGACACATCTTGGCATGACTTTATCCTGCCGTTTGGTTCTGCTGCTGTATTTATGGCACCTTCCAGATTTAATTTGGATTTGTTTACATTGTATAATTTAATCATGTGTGATATCAATCTTAAATTCACAAAAAATAAAATTACAGCGGTTTTGTTTGTGTCCTCTTAACAACATCACTTACCTCAGGTTAATCGCATTACCACCATTTGAGTTCCTCCTGATTTATGCTAGTTTGATGTCCATCAGCTCCTAGCATCTTATTTTATCTGTTTGAATCCTCTGAAGTCTTTTAGTACATACAATGGGGGTGCATTAGTGTCGTCAGCTGAACTTTCTTTTCCTCACTCACTTAGGGAGGGTCTGGTTTTATGTAGTAATGGTTCCACCAGCTGCAAACACTGTACTCTGCTTCAGCCAACTATAGGTTATTAGGTCACGAGTGCCAAAAATTATGAGTAGTGCTTCAATTTGCATAGTTATTATCCACACATCATTCAGAGTGAATAAAAGCCAGATTGTAAAATAATTACGATCTCTTGAAGTGAAGCCAGCCCCACAAGCCGGGTCCATCAGTCTTCATTAATTTATATACAGTTCTTTTAGCAGAACAAACTTTCTGAAGGTACTCACATGGGAATGTTGAGGCAGCTGCACAACTTTTATTTTGAAGAAGTTGAGCCTCCGAAGAGCGTGTTTGAGAGAGAGAGGCAGAGAGAGAGAGAGACTGCATTTAAGGCTTTGACCAGCATGTGTAAGACGTGTTCTCATGGCTGGAATAATCTAACACATTTTTACCTGGGTAACACTTGGCAAAGTTTCACATTTTCTTTCAACAGTTGCAAGGAATCCAGTACAATTCCCTGCTTCGATCAACTTGACTCCAGTGTTTTTGCATAGCCTGCACGGTTTGGTAGTGCACAGACGTGCCTGTCTTATGTGGCCTCTATGGCCCTTTTTTGCTCAACTGTCAGAGAGAGGGAGGGAGGCTTCCCCCAGCACCAAAAATTCATTCTGTGTGTGCTCTGCAGCACAGTAGCTAAGAACAAGTTTCCACATTACTCCCTGGGTTTTTTGGAGTTATTTGCAGGAAGAAGTCGTGTCCCCCCCTTTAAATGGATGATTGTGTTACAATCAAGAAAAAGCATCTCCAAAGACCTATATTTAGGTAAGTGATGCTCTTGTTACTTTGAACTGAAATGTTCCAGACTCCCCCCTCTACATGCTTATTTATTAATTTACATTAATAAATATACAGAAACAAGGATAATATTTCAATGAATTAAGCCTCAAATTTAACTTGGTGTGTGCACTAAGACATTAGATGCTTGGAATTGTTCTTTCAGCTTGTCTTGAAACTTTGTGGAAGTTTTTTTTTTTTTTTTTTTTTTACGTCTTCAACTTTTTCAAGTTTTTTGTGAGAGATTTTCCTTGTGAAAGAGGCATGGCACTTGAAAAACTTGTTTTATTTACTAAAGCTCTGCAGTCTCTGAATGTTTTCTGAATTATTAAGCCCTTTAAATCCAGAACATTGTTCTTGCTTGGTTTGGCTGATTACGTCTGAATGGCAGAATTTTCATGCTGGAAATGAGACACCTTTCAGAGTGAAGTAGCTTTCTCATAGGGACTTAAAGTCAAGTTCTACATGTGATTAAACTATGTATTTTACAGCTGTCTCATAGGAATAAGTATGGAAGAAGATTAATGAATCAAAATTAGTTTTGTGTTTTATATGATCTTCTCTATGTATATTTTAATCTATGATATATCCTGGTAATTTAGGAGGTTTTATTTTATTTTATCTCTTTACTTTCTGATTTCTGGTATATTTAAATCAGTTGTAAAAGTTCTTTTGTGTTGATCTAGCTAATACCATCAAATACTCCAAAAATCCCCACTTTTGTCTAGCTTGAAAGCTAGTGAACTGGCATGGGAATAGCATTTTTCTACTGCTATGAACAGGGATTTATGGCTGTAAAAAGAAAATAAAACTACAATAATTCACACATTTGTTTATTACTAGTGACATCTTCAACACAGCTCTCAATCCTACTGGATAGAACTTGATGATATCGTTAGGGTATTGTAGCCACAGTGCTGATTTGATAGATAAATATAACATTATAGATGGCACTATAGCATGTACGGGATTGTAATTTAATGGATGATGTGATAAACATTAATTGGTGTCTGAATGTGTATCAGAATTTTCTGTTTGTTTGTTTTGTTTTGTTTTGTTTAAATATTGGGAGGGGGAGGAAGGAAAGGGATGGAATCTTTAGAATATGATACCAACAGAAAGTCAACATTCTAAGGCATTGTGTAAATTAAGTAGATGGAATATCAGCCGTAAACTTGAGTAACATAGATTTTGTGGATTTGCCACACAATATTCATGATGATAAAATAAATACAACATATTCAGTTTTAATTAAAGACAAATATTTTTAATGTAAAAAGGTTTTGATTGAAGATTAAGAAAATATTACACATTGTTTAATGTGACACCTTTCCATTCAAATTAATAGTTTCAGGCAAGTATCTGTTCACACATCTATAATTATTTTCAGATGCTCAGTAATTATCCAATAAGCTTTGACAAATGTTGTCTGAAACACACATTCTTCAACCTCTTTTGAAGCAATTATAGTCATGGGTGAATGAGTATATACTTCCTGGTATGTTCAGAGTACTTCTGTGATCACTTTAATTGCTGCCAGAGCTCAAAGATGATGTAGCTAAGTCAGAGACATATAGTTTACTGCAGCTACTTTATGGAATTTTCCCCAAAGTGTCTTCTGGGAGTAAATGCTAAATGGACAGAGTATCTATTTATTACTTTTAACTTTTATTATTCAGCACTTCTACTCAAACCCATTTCTCCAAATCTGTTCTAAATGATGAATAGTTAACTGCTACTGCTGGCAACGTTAGGGCTGTAGAACTAAAAAACCCTAATGTGGATGGCACCCTAAGATTTCAAGGAGTAGCAATTACTTCTCAGTCTCAGGAACTCTGTATATACTACAGACATTTTTTTAAGAAGTGTTTCCTCAGTCAAGACCAAATAGGAACAAAATCTCCTTGCAACATTAAAAATCTTCATGTGCAGTAGTAAATGAAAATGTTACTATATGAAATATTGTAGCTGTGTTGGTCCCAAGATATTAGTGAGACAGGGTGGGTGAGGTATTTTGGATAAGAGCTAGCAACAATGTACTTTTTGTGGGACACTGAGAAAAAAAAAGATATTCTGTATATTTGGTTCTCCTTCAGTAATCCTAAAAGTGCAGGGAAACTTCAAAGATAAGAATGGAGCAGCTAGGTTCTAGCTTCTAGCAGCTTTTTAGATATTAGTTGTGATATAGATGGTGGATTATGTTCATGTGTGTACCAACAGCTTTGGGTATATGTCAGTCTGTCTTGCACATGGAATTTGCAGGCACAGATTAGGCATGTATTTTATACTAAGTGAATGTAATTTAGAAGTTAAGGTGGTAATATTACAAAATAAACAGATGAATCTTAAAAGCGAAAAAATATTTTTCACCTGTAGGTAGTGATTCCTCAGTAGAGATACTAAATGAGTTGCATTAAGTCAACTAATGACACAGCCACATGAGATAGACTTTAAGAAGACCAGCCTTTTGAAATATACCCATGGAAAAAAAAATTCATATAGTAGAGGCAATAAAGCATTTCTTTTTTTTAAAAAAAAGAAAAGACCCTTATGATTAGTCTTGTCAAAGTCAATTTTCTGAAGTGCTTACCTTTTAAAATCCATTAGGTACAGTTTGTGCCCTGGATTACCTGCTCTGCCAGACAGACAACCTCATTCTATTCTATAAGGCAAATCACGTAATGCAATTTGACTGGACAGATCTCAATGTCACCCATCAGCTATTGTTTTCAAAAACACAGTATGTTTCCTCAACCAATCTAACAATGCATGAACAACAAAACTGTTTAAAAAACAAAATGATTTACTACTCTTGGTGGTAAGAATAATAAACAGTTCTATTATAGGAAAGGTATATGTTATAAATGATTTTATATAACTATTTAATGTGAAACTCTCAATAGATAGAGTTAAACACAGGTAGCCTCAACATAGCTTGTCAATTGGAATAAACTGTGTACCTCTATAGATTTCCATCTGACTCACAGACCCTTGCCCAGAGGATTTCACTAGGGCTGACTAGAGCCCCGTTGTCAGCAAGAAGAGATTTTCAAAAGCACAGATGGAAATTAGGTGCCTAACTTGGGGGTTGGGCACCTAGCTGTCCATTGTGTGCCTTTCACAATCTCCACGTATGGCTATTGTGTTGGTCAAGAGCACACTCTCTCTTTTTTTTTTAATGGAAACTCACACAGAAGCCAGATCAAGCCCTTTGTCGTATTTGTTGCCTGTATCGCGGTGATGCCTATAGGGCCTCATCTGTAAGCAGGAGCCTTGTTGTGCTCATCATCTGTCTTTGGACTGAGGGATTTTTTAGCGAGTACCAGAGGAAGACAGACATGGGGACATCATGTGGAAAGTGGGAGAAAATCAAAGAGGATTAGAAAGGGAGCTGATTTTTCCAGCTACAGGGCTAGGCACAGTGATGTCTTGTCTGTGGCTTCTGCAGGTGGAATTACCTGCTTGTAGTTTGGATGTTTCTGCCACCTCTGCTCTGTGTAAATAGGAATTTTGTACACATTCTAAACAAATTAATTAGATTAGGAAATAGCTGGAGTCTCTAACTTCTCTAACATCTACTGAAAAAATACCCAGTCCAAATCTCCAAAAGCCGCTGTCTCTTGCCAAAAGAACAAGGAAACTCTGAGTTTAGCCGGCTCATTATTTTGCAGAATCCTGCCTGGGTATTTTCATGGGTAGCTACAATCAGCTTCAAAAATTGGGTACCAAACCACTCTGCTGTTTCAGGGTGGAAGCCAGTCAATGGGGATTTTTACACCAGCCATGTGTAAGTAGGCAGTTCCACTAATGCTGTACACTGAGGTGAAAACTCAGTCATATGTCGTCCAGATTTCTGCATGGGGTTTGGTTTCTAGCAAAAATATTTTTTTAGTGTTGCAATTTATAAGCAAATAAAGTAGCTTTTGATTCACTTAAATGCAGTGTAATAAACTATAGAGACTGCACGCTTTCTTTCCTTATTCGTTGGCAAAGTCTTTCATTTTCCTCATTAAACAATATACTAAAATTTATTTTCTAGCAAAAAATAACTCCCCTTTCAAGCCAGGGATGTAATGCCCTTACATGGCTCTTTGCTTTTTCTGGAAGCTCAAAATACTCAAGAGTTTTACTACAGGCAAGCATACCCAGACATGTGGGAAAGCATGGATGCTCAATCTTATTTATTAAAATTGTTTTATTTGGGAGTCAAGATTTCGAGTTCCCTGTGGCTCAAGTTCAGAACAATACTTAAGCATGTGCTAAATAGGGATGCTTTCCTAATCAGGGCCTATTGGTTTGTTAATATTTGTCATGAGTATACCAAGAATCAGCACCTCTTTAATCAAAAGGACACAGAAAAAGATGTCAAATCAGAGTCCTATAAGTGGTTGGAACAATCAAACAATTCACTTATGTATAGTGGCTTTATCGTGTCATGTGATATATCCCCCTTATTAGAATATAATACTGAAGCGGGCTTTCTTGTGTAAATAACTATCCATTACAGAGAACATCTCTTTAGCTAACTTCCTTCTAACCTAGGGTAAATGCATCAGTACCCCACGCCCACCCAACTCACTAAGGAAGAACATCTTTTAAAGAGCAGAGGCAGTCAAAATGGAATCATTTACTGTTTAAGTAAACCACATAGAAAAGGAAAAGATTTTAGAGCAATTCAGAGAGTATCTATCCCCTTCAGTTGTCTTCAGATGTGTCCAAACTGTTATCCTCCTTCTCCTCACAGTATGTTGTTAAGAAACAGATGTGCTAGATTTAAAAGGTTCATATGGAATTATGTATTGTAACTAATACAAATGTACATTGCCATTATTGTTAGTGATCAATTAGTTGCTAATTGTACATGAATGTAGCAAATTTATTTAAGGAAGTGATTATTTATTCTCTGAGGTTTAGAACCACCCTTTGCTTCTGGCCCTGAGCAAAGGGCCATGCGTAGGTGCACGGCTTCAGAAATTACAACTTGTTCTACTTGCTCTAATGGGAAGCTAGTTTGTTGCAGCCTTTTACAGAGCACATCTTACTCCTCATCTTGCACCACCTCAGCTCTGCTGACCAGTTGGGTGGGGTGGAGCTTAAGGCTTGGCCTACTTCCCTCTGGGCATGTTCTACTCACCTACTGGCTCATGGTGGGGAGCAGTGACCCCAAGAGGATTGTGCAGGGGATAAGGTGTGAGGAAGGGAAACTTCTCCATGCACAGGGACAGCATGAAAAGAAAGGTGTGAAGATGAGACTGGGAGAAGTATGTGGCAGGAGGAAAAGGAAAGAGGTCAGTGAGCAGTATAGAGAGCCGGATGGGGTGGGGGAATAATAGGGGAGGAAAGTCGAGATGTAGATGGCAGCAAGATGATGATGGTTGTAGAAGGTGTGGCTGAACATGCTGGTTATGTGGGAACAGAGCTTAGTGGAAGGAGATGGAGAAAATAGGTTCTGAAAATGGCACTGAGGCTGTGAGTCTGGGAGAAGATGCGAAGGTTGGAATCATTGGCCGAGTGAAGCAAGATCCCGCAGTCAACTTGATGGGCATTTCTCTGTTTATTTTCATGCAGTGTGAAAAACTGAAAACTTAATCTGTTCAATTTTAAAACCTGGGGGAATGCCGAAGGCATCAATGGGCAGAACTCTAGTGATTTTGGTGACCATCAGAAAACTGGAAGGGAATCGTAAAGGACACATGGAGCCTTCCGGCACAAGAACTCATTTCAACTCTACCTGTTGTCCCACTAGAATTTTAAATGTTAATGTTAAATGCCTCAAATGACTCATCTCACAGTCAGAAAGACTATAAATACTTTATACAGTTTTAACTATTTACATATTTTGTTATGTCCCTGAAATAGAAGGAAATGGAAGGGTGGCACACAGGGAATACATAGAACATGCTTTAGCAATTAAAAGAATATTTCTTGCCCTCCCACCTGAGAGATGCCTAACTGTTGTGGGGTGGGTTGTCAGCCAGCAGAGAGAACTAGATGGAGGGGAGAGTGATTGAAACTTTATTCATTCATCTCTACTAGCATCCCTTGCTTCCCAGAAATGTACACACTGAAAGGGAGAGAGAGAGAAAGGGCACCAGCTTTCTGCCCAAGCCTTCCATTCTGGGGTAAGACAGGGACTTTGAAGGGGAGAGAATAGGGGACACTGGTATGGGGGAGGTAAGAATGTGGGATACAGAGACCCTGACATATGGGAGGATGCAGAGATTTGGTTTGAGTGAGGATATTGGGGACATTGTAAAGTGTCCTTTGTAGAGTGCAGAGCAGGTTTGGGGAGGATGGGACTCAAGCATGGAGGAAATGGAGGAATGCAAGCCGCCCATGGTGAATGCAATGAGTTTGGGCTACAGAAGCAGTGAAGTGTATGTTCCTTTCTTTTACCTTTCCCTAAACCCAAGAACTGACCTGGTTTCAGTTCAGACAGTAGACATGGGAAGAGAAGCTGCTAAGCAAGAATGGACGGGCACCCAGCAATTCACCCTAGATTTGTTCACATTGCTAAAGTTCATTCGTTAGTTCAGATCTGAGTATCTCCCTGAAAAGTTTAAAGACAATTTCTAGGGTTGTTTTATACATACCTACAATGTTAACATTTTTCTCATGAAATCAACCTAAAATATTTCTGAGGAAATGGCATAATTAATATCTGAATACACACAACATCAGTTTTTTCCAGACAATTTTGCCTATCATATTTTATCTGGATCAAATCAAGCTGTCAGTACCAAGTGATGGTAGCTAATTAAAATAGGAACTGGGTTTAGCATTAAGAGACACAAACAGAACTGGTCACACAGACTAGAAAGCAGCAAGCCTTGATGGAGGGTGGTGTCCAGACTGGGAAGGTCCCTCACAAGAAGGTCAGGTTATACCTCAGTTGGAGGTAAAAAGAAGGCAAAGTACAAGTGCTGCTGCTCATCAAACAAATGTAGGTCAGATACAGCTGCCCAGGCACCATTAGTTGTTTTTTAAGAGGAAAGGAGCAAGTGAGGGACCAGAGGAGATGGAGCTTGCACGAGGGACTGTGTAGGACAGCTATAGGCTGTTCTGCACAATGCCTGCATTGTGAGAATTTTCCTCTGGCCTCCTGCAGTACCATAACAGATGGGAAAATCCCTTCTCTTATTTTTGAACGACAGTCAGGATTTTGGGTCCCTTAGAACCCCTATGTCTTGTGACCATGCACTACACACACACCAAAGTCCATCTTTCTCCCCCGGCTCGCTTCTGTCTCCTTAAGTTCCTTTTGAGCACAAGAAGGCCCCACAGACATCCATGCATTAGAATCACACTAGATCCATTGTGATCTGGGTACTGTGTCTCTCCTGAGTAGGTTGCAGGATTTGCTTTTAATACCCTTGGGAATTCTACAGTACGTATGGCAGCAGAATACAAGCATGGTACGTTTAGAATCTAGATGTCAATGGTACAGATATGGTTTAGCCTCAACACTGAATTTCAAATACTTGTTTCAGTTTTCTTCCCCGGACTCAGTGTTTCAATGTACTTTGTGTGTATAAAATGTTTGGCTGAACCTTAAAGAACTCATCAGATAAGGTCACTAAATTCATTTGCAAACCAAGAGGGAATAACAAAGAGAGATCCAAGCCAATGTTCTATTTAGCACTGAATGCTATGGAAATCTTGAGCTCTCTTCTGAAACGCTGGTTAATTTTCCATTATTAAAGCAGCTCAGGCTCATAAATGTACATTTTTTATTCTCAAATTTCTCCTTTTATGTACATTAAAATGCTAATAATGGAAAAAGTGACACATGCTGTCTAGTCACCTAAGAATGGGAACTATATTAAATTTACTTTTTTAAAGCTAGTAAAGATAGACATAAAAAAAACTGCTGTTTGAAAAGAATTTAAACGCTACTAAGCATTTTAATATGGTGCCTGTGAAGAAATACTATCAGTTACCAAGAAATTTTGCAGACTCAATAAAGAGACCAGGAAACTGATTGCAGGAAGCTCTATGACTATTGTAACAATACAAAAATATTTACGTAGTTCAGCTCTTGAGTATAATTTAGAATTCATCCAAAAGCTGTGACTTTAAATAATTTGATCATGATAGACAACTGCATATGCTAAGGCTGACATTTAATACCAGATCTATCTGGCATGACCTTTGTTATAGCAGAATTAATGAATATTAAAGAGGTGTCTTTCTTCTTTTATGTGATTGAAAATCAACATAGGCCTATGATTTTCTAAGCTAAGTTGCTAGTATGCAAAAATAGAATTAAAGGAATAGAATTTCTTTAATTCATAGTTATGCTGTACATTGGAAATATATCCAATGCACCTATATCACCATTTGATTTTGGGGTCTTGCTGTGGTAATCTTACTGAATTCAGAGGCTGAGAACCTGAATGTCAGCATTTGTAGGAAGAGGTGAAAAACAACACCAACACCAACAAAAGGTTTTGAAATTCCAGACACTTAACATTTATTGTTTTAACAAGATGCAAATGTTACACATAGAAAGAAAATTATTTTCCATTACTTCATTGTACAATTTTGAAATTTAGTAGACTATTCCATGAGTAAGTGAGGAATATTGGGATACCATGAATGCAAAGAGGAGCTGCAGTAATGACAAAATGGTTTGTTGATTATATATATTTGATATTCCTTCTAGAATAAACCATCACAAAATATTGCCATGTGACTTCTGCAGAATGGATACTATAAATCATTTTAAAAGGCATTTAGTAAAGTTATTTGTTTTGTAGCTTGTTATACTGTAACAAACAAGTATCTGACATTTAGTATTATGATGTATTGGTACTATGCTAGCATCTAGAGGCCTCAATCAGGATTGTAGTCTTACCAAGCTAAGCACAAACACAGAATAAAAGATACCGGCCCAAAGAGTTTCCAGTTGATGAGGACGAATCAACCCTGAAGCACTTAGAGGAGAGGAAAGTGATCAGGAACAGTCAGCATGGATTCACCAAGGGCAAATCATGCCTGACTAATCTAATTGCCTTCTATGATGAAATAACTGGCTCTGTGGATGAGGGGAAAGCAGTGGATGTGCTATTCCTTGACTTTAGCAAAGCTTTTGATACGGTCTCCCACAATATTCTTACCAGCAAGTTAAAGTAGTATGGGCTGGATGAATGGACCATAAGGTGGATAGAAATCTCTCTGGATCGTCGGGCTCAACAGGTGGTGATCAATGGCTCCATGTCTAGTTGGCAGCCGGTATCAAGCGGAGTGCCCCAACGGTCAGTCCTGGGGCCGGTTTTATTCAATATCTTTATCAGTGATCTGGAGGATGGCATGGACTGCACTCTCAGCAAGTTTGCAGATGACACTAAACTAGGAGGAGTGGTAAATACACTGGAGGGTAGGGATAGGATACAGAGGGACCTACACAAATTATAGGACTGGGCCAAAAGAAATTTGATGAGGTTCAACAAGAAGTGCAGAGTCCTGCACTTAGGATGGAAGAATCCCATGCACTGCTACAGACTAGGTACCGAATGGCTGGGCAGCAGTTCTGCAGAAAAGGGCCCAGTGGTTACAGTGGATGAGAAGCTGGATATGAGTCAACAGTGTGCCCTTGTTGCCAAGAAGGCTAATGGCATTTTGTGCTGTATAAGTAGGGGCATTGCCAGCAGATCGAGGGACGGGATTGTTCCCTATGTTCGATATTGGTGAGGCCTCATCTGGAGTACTGTGTCCAGTTTTGGGACCCACACTACGAGAAGGATGTGGAAAAATTGGAAAGAGTCCAAAGATGACTGAACAAGGAGTAATAGCCTCAAGTTGCAGTTGGGAAGGTTTAGATTGGATATTAGGGAAAAAAAATTCACTAGGAGGGTGGTGAAGCATTGGAATGGGTTACCTAGGGAGGTGATAGAATCACCTTCCTTAGAGGTTTTTAAGGTCAGGCTTGACAAAGCCCTGGATGGGATGATTTAGTTGGGGATTGGTCCTGCTTTAAGCAGGGGGGTTGGACTAGATGACCTCCAGAGGTTCATTCCAACCCTAATATTCTATGATTCTATGATGATTGGGGAAATCTAGGAGTCAAAATCAGATGGGTAGGTAATTGAGAAGGATGAGGAAGGCAGTGATGATGGCTAAATGGAGGGGGAGAGTTTGATACAATGTTATTCAGAGGAGGAAAGAGCTACAAGAGGAACATGGTATGAGCTGGAGAGGGCAGGTCCACAGGTGTGGAGGTGGTGAAAAGGAAAGATGAAGGGGTGTTAAGGATAGGTCTTGAGGGAGCTCCAGCCAGATGGAGTTTGGGAAGGTGAGTGCGGGTTTGTGGAAATGAGGATGGGAGGAGCATGGCGATGCAAAGTAGAAATAGTGAGAGTTGACAAAGGAAAGATAAGACCGGATGGGGGGAAATAAGGGTGACACTGTAAAGGAGAGGAAGGAGGAAGAAATAATAGAGAAGAGAAATGGGGTTATGAGCAGAGTGGAAAAGTAAGCCAAGTGTGTTGGTAAACTGACAAATTAATTAGAAAAGTCAGTAATGTTTCTATAAGAATCCTGACCCTCACATGAAACCATATACAGTAGACTCTCGATTATCCAGGATTGGATTAACCAGGATGTCAAAAAAAATACGTGCAACTCGCAGGGCTGGCTCTGGCTTTACTGCCACCCCAAACACACACAAAAAACCCCTACCAGGGCGCAGGGCAGCCAGTGAACCAACATCCCCTCCCCCCGGTGCACGATGGCTGGTGAATCAACCCCCCACACCCTATCTTTCCTATGGATGGTGATTATCCAGGATTTTATTAACCAGAATTATTTTTTCCCTATCATCCTGGATAATCAAGAGTCTACTGTATACATATACTGTATCTATATTTATGAATGTGTTAATTGCTTCATGTTTTCTATATGTACAGTAAGTTGCATAGTAACATAGTGAAACACTCTTTGTACCTGTAGTAATTCTTGTGATCTATTGTATGTGTTGCTGCCTTTCTGTCTGACATTACATCATTGGTGAACTTTACCTCGATCGGTTGTTATGAAAAAGAGTGAGACTGAAATTAGTAGTTTAGTCACTCTTCCGCTGACCTTTATGACTTGGTAATCCATTGGTATGTTTTTTGTCAACAACCTTAAATTTACTCTTGAGTTAAATTGTGACATCTACACAAAGAACCAGCTTCAACTTTCCATCAGTTCAACAACAATTTAAAAGTAAAGTTTTTCCCTGATCATCTGAGACTTTGGTTCTTGCCCTGCTTCCAAATTTGCAACATTGCCAAGATGAAGATATTAATTCAGTTGTATGCTTTCATTCTACTTTTCCCTTTCTTTGAATTATAAGGCTCTCAGTATCTGTGTTCAACCCTGCCAAACGAATGGGTGGTTGTTATTACACGGACACAGTATGAAAAGTCATTTGTACTACTTGAGCCACTAGGTTTGGGCTCCTGGTCATGCTGAAGGTGAAAAATGTGGTGTTAAATGGTTGTTTCTTGAATTATTAACCCCCATGCTTTGAAAAACCTTGCCCAAAGCTGTGAATGTGTCAGAACAATATGCTGACCTCTAAATTGAAAATCAACCACGTGTTTTTTCGGGACTTTGTGTGTAATTTGACATGTAGTTACATTTTTACCCAAAGCAGGTAGGGTGCATGGGTATAAAATGTAGCATATTACAGTTAGTTTGTATTGTTTGGTAATAGTTGATTACTTGGAATTATTTAATCATTACTGTCCACCAGAACTAATGGCTTCTTCAATGCTTTATGAATTAAGAGATTGGTGGCCTGGCTAAAAAATCAAACTAAACACAGTCCTATTTATATTACTCAGATGGCGAAGTGGTTAGTATTTTTCTACCAGGTTTGGAGGAGAAAAGTTAAGCCACAAATTGATATGTATAGGTGTGATGGTTCTCCCAGGGTGCCACCTAGAACTGGGGTACCACTGAGCCCTCTGAACCACCAGCTTGGGCTCCCCTCTCGCACTGTGCTGCTGTGACAAACAGCAAAGCCCTCCAGCCTGCAATTTCACGAGGGTCATACTGGGACACACCCAGCAGCAGTTATATGCAGGCTCTCTAACCACCAGCTTCCCAGCTTGAGACCCCAGAACAGTACTGTCCTGACTGGTCAAATCTGGCTAGTATATGGGTTTAATACCCAGCCCGCCTCTCCCTCAATGTGAAGAGAACAATGCACACTTGGGGTAACCAAGCAGAGATTTTCCCCAAGCACTCTAGTCAAAGCTCATTAGTTTGGATTAAAACATAAAATAAAACCTCTCTTTTGTAGTTAATAAATGGAAGTGATTATAAGTGATAGCAAACAGATCAAAGAGATTACCTAGTAAATAGACAAAACACAAACTGAGTCTAATACTAGAAAGATAGGATATGAACTAGCAGATTCTCACCCTAAAAGATGATACAAGCCGGCTGAAAATTCTTATGGACAAGTTGCACTTTCTTTACATCTTGGAAACCCTGGGTCTTTCATACACAGGCTAGAAATCTTTTTACCCTGGGTTCAGCACTTCCCCCAGTTCAATCTTTGTTCTTTGGGTCTTTCCAGGAGTCTTCTTGTGTGGGGACTGAAGAACCACAGATGTCACTCCCTGCCTTACATAGTTTTCAAAACTTGGTTCCCAGACCCATTTATGGAAAAGTACTGACATTCCAAGATGGAGTCCAGAGACATGTGGTCTGGTCATATGACCTTGCAGTGTTATGGAAGTCATTGATTACAGGCTGCCCAAAGAACCCACAGGAAGGTTAAACTATTCCACAGTTCATTGTCTTTGCTGATGGGCCATCAGCTCTGTATGGCTTCTTCATTGTTGTATCTGAAAGGTTGGCTGTGGGTGTTTTCCAGAGTAGGCCCATTTGAAATACAGATCCCTAGTCAATATTCATAACGTCAGATAAAAAATGATACATGCATACAAATCTTATTCAGTAAATCATAATTTTTGCAATGATGCCTCACATGACCTTATCTTGTACAAAATACATCATAATTATTCCATAGGGATATTATAATAATATTGCTATGACAAATATTGGGTGCAGTGTCACAATAGGTGCATGCAGCTTTTAAATAATTTCAACAATGGCTGATATAGCACAATGTTAGGATGTAAGAATAGCTTTAATGAGTCCATAGCCTAATGAAAAATTAAACCACATCAACAATTAAAGAATTTCTAAAAGGTCCACCTTTCATACTTATACTTAATTGCAGAATCGGATAATTTTGACACTGATCCAGATGTCTAACACAACAAATGTCTGTAGTGTTTGCATCCAGGAGTTCATTTGTGCCTATCTCTGTTCAGTTAAATATAGTTGTTCCCCATGTACATTTGTGTATCGGCTAACATTCATGGTGGTTGACCAAAACAGTTGACCTACTCCCAGGCAGACTTCTATTTCCTTATCCTTTAGTATAACGTTATCTGAGAGCCTGGTGCAATTTTCATTGAAGTAAATGACAGTTTTCCTACTGACTTCAATATGAATCAGATTGAGCCCTAAAATCCAGCATCTGTTTATTTTAGCCAGGTGTCTGACAAGGTGTTAAGGGGGATTGTCAAGCAATCCAAGCCCAAAGTTTAGGTTTCATTTTAATGAAATCGCTCAAACTAGCACAAAAGAATCTGTACATTTGTTTGTTCAATCTCTATTTGCTAGTTTAATCAATGGCTGGGATTTTCAAGGCTGTTAAAGGAATTTGGACACCCAGTTCCCATTTCTATTTAAATTAATTGGACAGCCAATTCTTTAGGCAGCTTTGACAACCTGTGTACCTGTACGTGCATCTATCACATCTGTGCAGAAAAAGAACCATGAGTATTTTTAAGAAATCTGCCATGGGTATCTTGGACAATTTTGCCCCTAATATTAATAGTATTAATATTAATAATAATATTAATGGTAGCTGCAACTCCAAAGAGAATAGAGTTTTGGGGGTCTTTAACTATTATCTTGCAAACAGAGAAATGAGGTGGTAAAGCATGGTGAGAATAAGATATCTCCCAGAAATTGATGCTAAACAAACCAGTCTAGTTTCACTTTGAAGCAGAATGAAATCCAAATGAGAAAACACACAACATGAACAGTTTAAAAAAAAGTTAGATTGTAAAACTCTGTTTAAATAACCTGAGGTGGTGGTAACTCATGCTGAGAAGTGTTTTAAAAATACATTATTTCTGTCTTGACAGTGTTCCTATAAAGCACAACTGTTCTTTTCATGAAAATGTGCTTTCTTTATTAGGATTCTCTAGTGAATATTCATAGAATTAATAGTAAGTAGATGAACTGCAGCTACTAATTTTCGCTATCCTGAAGAGATCCAAAATGTGTACCTAGTAAACTGCAGCACAGACATTCAGAACTGCCACCTGAGGCCTACTTATGAAACTGCCAACTATACATTTGTTTAAGATTGCAAATTTATTTAGCAAGAAAGGGTATTTCATTATGTCCAAGTTGCGACTTTCTTTTCATAGGGAGCTACCAATTCGTTAGACTGGCTATGAAGTAAAGGCATGATCCTGCAAAGTCTTATTCCCATGAATAGTCCATATTCACTGAAGTTGCCCTGAACTTAATGGAACTACTGGGTGAATGTATTGGCAGTTTCATTATTTTGCCTGGGATTGGAGTTAGGCTGATATGCTTACAATTTCATTAGTCCTCCTGTAGCCCACGAAAGCTTATGCTGATCTGAAATAAACTGGCTAGACTCTAAGGTGCCACAAGTCTTCCTCGTCTTATTTATAGGTTCTCCTGTTTACCCTTTTTAAGCACGGGGATGCCATTAACTTTCTTCCAGTATAATAACACTCGAATAAGACATCTGACTTTTTCATACATACAGAATAGAAATAGTTGAACATTTTTGCCTTTTCTGCATTATTAATGCCAGTTCTACCATATCAATCTAGTAGTGGACCAATGTAATTGTTAGGATTAATTTTGTTCCTGATATAAACTCCTTATTGTTTTAACTCTGCTAGCCACGGATTTCTGTGTGTGTCCTGTTGCTTCCCTTACACATTTTCTAGCTTATAACTTATATTTATTACTATCAGGTTCCTTGTCCTCTCACTTACGTTATATTGATGTGTTCACTTCTGATCTAAACCAGACTTTTTTTTTTTAAGCAGCTGAGCCATCTTTCTTAATTTGTGAGACTGAGGTTTTTTGGGCATCAATGTTCAACAGCTCTCAATTATCATTTACATTTTTCTGTTTAATTTCTTTCTCCTAACTAGGTTGGCTCATCGTTGTTTTCAGCTTTGTGAAACTGTCCCTGTTAAAGCACCAAGAGAAATTGGGATTGCTCATTTTATGCTGCTTTGATTACTGTTATGTCCTAAACTGCAACATAACAGTAAACAAATAAAGTTTACTTGCCCCTGAGCAATCTCTAAATTTTAGTTCTATGATCAATTCCTCTTTATCATGATGCAGTCTGTATAGAATTCTCTCATGTTGAATGTAACACGTTTTGAGTTAGGATATTGTCTGTAGGTGCTGATCTCCAAAGTGCTGGGGGTTGCTTGACTTCTGGCTCTACCCTAGGCCCCATCCCCGCTCCACCCTCCACTACCTCCAAGGCCCCACCCACACCTCACCTCATCGCGCCCCTCATCTGCCCTTTCATCCATGGCCCTGGCCTCTTCCAACCCTGCCCCATCTCTTCCCGTTCACACTCCACCCCGTCCCACCTCTTCCAATCCAGTTCTACCCTCTCCCCCAAGTGCGCCATGTTCTTGCTCCTCCCCGTTTCCTCCCAGTTTCCTGTGTGCTGCAAAACAGCTGATTGCAGTGGGAAGGAGGTATAGGGAGGGAGGCAGAGGTGCTGATCTGTGGGGCCCACCGGTAGACTGGAGCCACTTGGGGGACCATGGGGATGGAGCTGATACTGGGATGCCAGTGGGTGCTTAGCCCCATTTTTTCCCCTGATGGGTGCTCCAGCCCTGGAACACCCATGGAATTGGCAACTATGAAACTGTCAACTATAATTTTTAGGAATTACAAGGAAGATTTACTACTGGCATCTTGAGACTTCCATCGTGTGTCACCCAGATTATGCAGTTTGCCCTACACGTTATAGGTGGGTACTTAAGGAGCCGGTTATCCTACTCCCTTGTGTGATCTGGTTAACTGTAGCAGACACCAACTAGTATCCCATATGGTACTTTGTCTGTTAGAACATTCATACACAAATACTCACAATCATTTGCTTCTGAGTTTTCAGTGAAACAAACAGAAAGAGGTAATGCCATTTTTGACAGAGTGCCACTCTTTTTCTTTGTTTGCCTACTCAATATTTCCTTAATAGGTTATAACCAGTTATTTTAACATTCCAAACATGTGACTCTTCCCACCATGTATCAGTAATACCAACTAAATCAAATTTATTCTCATAAATGAGCAATTCCAATTCCTTTTTGGTAATTACCCAGGTTCCTAACATTGATGTGCAGACAATTAAAGATTTTTGTCTTTTCATATGCCTTGATTAATGTTGTTCTTGACATCTTAATGTTTGTGCTGAGTGCTCATTTATCCCCCCTTTTAGCCCTTTTTCTGTTAATGTCCTCCTGACTAGCCTAGTCAGCTTATCCTCGAAAAAAATCATTCCCTTTCTGTTGAGATGGAGGCAGTCCAAACTGTACAACTCCCTCTCCCTACAGAAATTGGACCAGTGTTCCACAAAATCAAACCTTACACTGTTTACCTAGATAACAGTTTGCTTCCAGAACTTTCTGGTTTCTGTCTTCTGTTGCTTGCAGGACAGGAAGGATCTCCGAGAAGATCACTTGGATGTTCGTCTCCTTCAGCACTCTTCCTAGCTGTTGGAAATCTGCTATAATCTGTGACATATCATGTGAAGCAGTTTTCCTTACTGCCAATATGTGCCATCAATAGTGAATCCTTTCCTGACTACTTTAGAAACCCGTTCAATTTTGTAGTCATACCCTGTGCCTTAGCTTGGGGAGGACAACACCCCGTCCTGTAGTCCAGGGGTTCTCAAACTTTTTCTTTCTGAGCCGCCCCCCCCCCCCAATATGCTACAGAAACTCCACGGCCCACTTGTGCCAAAACAACTGGCTTTCTGCATATCAAAGCTATGGGCCAGCGTTAGGGGATAGCAAGCCGGGCAGTTTCCTGGAGCCTCATGCCACAGAGGGCGCCTGTAAAACTAAGTTGCTGAGGCTTCAGGTTTATCTCTCGGTTGGTGGTGGTGTTGGGGCTCTGGGCTTCAGCCCCATTCGGTGGGGCTTTGGCTTTCTCACTTGGACAATATAAAGTCTAATGTTGGCCCCGCTTGAGGGACCCCCTGAAATTTGCTTGGGCCCTGAAGACCTGGCTGAGGACCACTGCTGTAGTTGACCTCCCCTGGCAAAATGTCCTTTCCATTCTTCTTACCACAGAATCCCCAACAGGAATCATGCGTCTTCTTTGTATGGTTAGAGATCTCTTCGTGGGGGCACGAATGATCTTGTAGGTTGGGCTGAGCAGCCATATTCAGGAATATTCTATATAGGGTCTATTCCATTTGACCAGCTGGATTTTCAGCAATATTTTCTGCAGTTATCATGATGAGAACTTCATAATGGTTGAATATATCCAATGCTATGGATTTTTTCTGGTTCTCTTCTCTTTCGTCGCATCCTGCCCATCATCTATCTGTAGCAGCATAGGATGCAAGTGGTCCTTTCTTCTGATGGCTGAAAACTGCCAATCCTTCTCGACAGTTTCTACATTCTTTGATTCCTTGGTCGCCATTTCTTTTCTGTCTTGAATCAGGGATGTGTTGCTTCGTGAGTTTGGTCCAGGTAATCCTCAACCTCTTTGATGCTTTGCTGTGTCTATACTTTGTCTTTTGCAAATCATGAATCTTTTCTTCTAGCACAGTCACCAACTTGCCATTCATACAGTGGAAATCCCTCCTGGCTTTTGACAAGAAAGAAAACATGTCACAACTACTGTTCCTTTTGCTGGCCATAATTATATTGAATGTAGAACTCTACCTAGAAAGAAATAAACTGGTTAGTCTCTAAGGTGCTACAAAGTCTTCCTCATCTTATTTATGGATACAGACTAACACGGCTGCTAATCTTAAACCTACCTAGAAAGAGTGTGTTGGTATTATTAATAATACTTGAAATCATTAATATTGATATGGGAAACCACCAAACGCTAAATTAACTGTAAATTCCTTTACTAAATCCAAAGGTCAAATGGTATTTATACAATTTCTGTAAAATGCCCCTAAAGTCTAAATAATAAGCAATTTACTGCACCCATTACAGTAATAAATTTTTGTATTAGCCTCTGATCAAGATACTTACAAATGGGCTAAACCCAGTGCTGCTTAGGCCCATATTGGTTGGCTCCACTGTATTCAGGCAAGTGAACTCTTTAAGAGTTTACTTCTTATATCCTTTAACAAACAAGTGCTGTCATTATCAAGTACTGATGTTAGCTAAAAAAACAAATTGAGACAGTTCACCACTATTTCCAGTCTTAATCCAGATAAGATTTACAACAACTTTCCAAGGCCTTTCCTCCCCATCTTCTTGCTGCCCAAAAGTTTTTTCATTGCACCCGAGTTCACATAGGCTTTAACACTGATATGTGGGGTGTCAAGGGCCATCTTGGCTCAATTTAAGACAGATTCTCTATGTTATTTTAAGATGTCTGCAATCACCCGTGTTGGTCAGAGGCCTTCTTTTTAGAAACTTGCCCTACTTCATTCCTTTTGGCCTTATAATTTATTATTTTCAAGGCCTTTTTTTTCTACTTTCTAGTCAGGGTCTCTCTTTACAACTCATTTTTCTTAATCAAATTTAAGACTATGCTTATTTTTTAATTTCATATTTATTCAACAGAGACTCTCTCTCTAAACTGCCCCCAAAACTCATGCTTGCCACTGCTGTTCCCCTACTCAAGAGTTCATTTGGTAATGGCCTTCTATACTAAACCTTGCTATTTAGCTCTACCCCCTTGCTAACAGGGAGGGATTAACCACTCAGATTTCACAATCTGGGATTGATCACAGACCTAAAGGTTCCAGCCACATAGTCTCCACAGACACAAATTTACAGATGTGTTTCACTTGGCCTGTTCATGGGCCCCAAAGCCCCTTGTGGAGAAAAACCAAACCAAACCAAACACACAACTCACCAAGTCCCTTTATCTCCAGCACAGCATCTGCTGCTGTGCCTGCCAAAACTCCCTTCTGCTCCTGTTTACCTGCCCAATTGAAAGGTCTTGTAATTTTCACCTCTGCTGTGGCTACCGGGTATCATTTCTATCTCTCCTCCATTGCACTGCTACCAGTGCAGTTCCACAGGTGGGTGGGACGGAGCATCAATGCTCTCGGCATTAGTATAGGTTGACAGTTGGAACTTCAGCCACTGTATTGCCCAGCTCAGGTATAGGTGACATGGTGGTTAAAGCACCTGCTGCTGGACTCTGCAAGCACTGCCAGCTTTTAGGACAAGAAATCCCTGCTACGCTCTGACTTTATTCTCTGGCTCTCTGTTTCGGCTGAGCTACACTTGACACAGGACAGGAGTGAGGTGAGGACTGACTAGAAGTCTGGAGTGTGGCTATGTGCAGTGAACTGTTTAAAAATACATCATCTCTAATCCGTGTTAACTAAATAAGTAGCTGTTTTAACTATCAGGTACTGAGTCATAAAATCCTAGGGGTTGGCGAAAGAGGCCTACACCCTGCTAAGACAGGATTTTTCCCTGTTACGCAGTTTTCTAGTGGCTTGCCCAATTTAGTTTTAAATAGCCTAAGCAATGTGATTGTCATCCATTCCTTCAGGAGACACGGGAAGCTGCTTCTTGATTTTTAACCAACATTTTTCATTTCTTAATTTCATTGTTACTGCTTAATAATTTTTCCTCCTTGATGTTACACTCTTCAGGTACTTGTAGACTGTTATAGTCCCATCCTCTTTTGTCATGATTTAACCCAAACTGTGCATACTTAATTGTTCCCCCCTGATTCTCCCAATCCCTCTTTTGTTGCTTTTCTGTGAATTACCTCCATTCAAGCCCCTCACCAGAATTTGGGCAGCACAAAAGGGGCTTGTAGCCATCCCCCTTTGTGGTGCTTTTCTGTGGCACACCTTTCAGGATGAATGGCACAGAATCCAAACCAGTGCTTAGATCTATTGCCTCATATCTTGTTAATCAAGACCTCCCTTTTCCTCTCTTTTAATCAGCCTCAGGGCCTGATCCTTTTAATATGTGCAAAGTGGTTTTATTAATGCATGCTACAACCTCAGAAGGGTGCTGAGTCAGACAAACAGGACTCTTGTAAATATAATTTTTTAAAAATCCTTAAAAAAATGCTCTAACATAATGGGGCACATGCATTACTAGAATCATGCCGAGTATGCCGGATCATTGTACATTTGTACTCTTCAACACTATATAAGGGTTACTCCTTCTCTTTCTCATACTCCACATTCAGTCAACACAGGAAGATGAGAAAGATACAGAGAAAAGACGCAACTTAGACTTTCCATAGCTGCTGTATTTAAATCTTAAAAAAACAGCTTTCCCTGTTGTCAGCATCAAGTTTTGGATGCATCCCAACTGGGCTGCTATAAATATTGTAAACAAAATAAGACAGGAAATTCTTTCTCCCCTTTTTCCTGGCCCACATGCACACAGTAGTAGCTGTTTCCACATTGTTTATCAGAGTTCAAAGTTTCCTGTCCACAAATCTGTCACTTCCAGCTCCCGGCTCAGTCATTTCAACGGTTGGGTTCCGTCATACAGCTATGTTCTGTTCATATAAAAACAGTGTTCATGCAAGTTGTCCACTTTCATTACAGCAAAGAATGTTTATATATTACAATGTAAAAAGAGTAGCTTATGCTGTCTTCGAGGCTTAGGCAGGGATTTTCAAAATACCTAAGTGACTTAGGAACAAAAGTCCCATTGATATTTCCCTCCCCCTCAACCCCGGGAACTTGTATTCTCATGTCACTGATGCTTTTGTGGGTTCCTTCTCCTCCTTCCCATCTTGCTACTTTGTCATAGAGAATTCCATTTTGGCAAATACTTTGAGCAGATAACCTTTCCTTAATGTGTGAATGTAGTTTTTACATTCTAGCTCAATGGTAGATTTCCACCTTATTTCTTTGTTTTCTAGGTACAGACTTGAAGCTTTTTAACACGAGTATTTTGTGTGACCAATCTTAGTTCAGTCACATTTAATAGGTTTGCTATGATTTTTATAGCCATCTTGCGTCATTTTTAATTTGTCAGCAAGAAGGTTCTTAGAATTCTAAGTCACTCTGTCACGGGTCATGGCAAAGGATAGTCCCAAACAACAAAATATTAATAATCCTGACTAAGGCCTAATTGGAACGTGAAAGATTCTTAGAGTTCTGTAAGCATACACAGCACTTTACAAAACATGGTTTAAGGACAGCAAAGCAAGAACTTTCAATAGAAAGTGACATTTAGATATTATGAGGCTTTATAATGGCTTGATTCATCAGTGCACTGAAATGCGTATTTAAGCATATGAGTAGCCCCACTGATTTCAATAGGATTAGTCACATGCTGAAAGTCAAGCATGTGCTTTCATGCTTTGCTGAATTACGACCTAAGAGACTGGTATGCCTTCTCTCGTATCCAGCTGTACCTTTATCATGCGTTGTGTGACCAAAAGGATTGTTCCTCACAGTATTATGGAATATAGTTAGGTAACTGTAGACTTTTGATTTGTTCATTTTCATAATAAAGGTCTTGGCATGAATACAGTATAAGTGCTATCAAAGAAGCTTGCATAAAAAGCAACCCACTTACAAAACTCCGGACCAGTTCACTCGGCAAGCACTGATAGAAATTCAGTTTGTTTCCTTTATGAAACTGGTATCCTGTTCACCAAGAGTGAGGATCAGAGTGAAAGCACTGATCCTCATAGGAAATATATACCCAGAAGAATTAAGATGATGTTGTTTTTGACCAAACAGCCATAAATGGCCTGGGACCAACATACCTGAAAGACCACCTCTTTCCCTGATCCTGCTTGAGGTCTATAGGGCTGTCTGAGGAGGAGCCCCACTTGTATAAGAAACTGGCAGAGTATTCCTTGTGAGGACCGGCCCATCAGCTGTGGAACTTGCTTCCATACTCCTTTCTGAAATAACTGTAATTTACTACCTTCGGGGTCTGCTGTAAGATACTGTTTGCCCTAGTTGTGAAGAACCAGGAGAACTCTGGTGGGAGTAGAACAGAGCTTGGGTTCTCAGCCAAGGGCTCATGGGCCTCTGGCATGGCCAAAAATAGATCTGGTTGGATTTTTTGCAAAAGTCCACTTTTTAAATCAAGTTGTTTGAACAGTTTCAAACTCATTCTAGTTACAATCAGGTCCAGGGGATGGCAGCCACCCTTCCTTTTTGAAAGGTAGATTTCTGTTCATGCTGCCTGGCTACATGGTAGGGAGAATGAGCTGTTACATGCGAGGTGCCTGACTCGGGGAAGTTTCAGCCAAAACAGTTAAGTCATTTTTGAGAATGAGGCTATGGGAAAGTGTTGGGTTTTTTGCCATGTTTAAAAAAAATCTGGTGACCTTTTATTTGAGAAGTGTTGGCATCCATAGGCTTTGGAGCAGGGGCTTGAAATTTGGCAGGGGTTTATTTTTTGTTAGAAGTTTATTTTACCAGCCTCATGAAGATTCATCCAAATCTGGTCACTATAAACTCTAAAAAAATATCCAGTTCACACATGTTCAATAAAGACTTAAGAGTAGTAGCTAAATTCTCTGAAGAGTCCACCTGCACCGAACGTGCTCCATCCCCTCACTGCTCCAGTGTGTTGATTGGGGACTCCGTATCTGGCCCATGGAGCAGTTCAGCATGCTCCATCCTGGAGATGCAGAGGGTGAGCAGTACTTTCCCTATAGAGAGACACCAAAACAGCCCCACTGTGCTCTTTATTGGTTTTGCTACCAATTCTGTTTTGAGATTTCCTATTCCTGCAAACCTGAACTCAATGTTAAATTCAGAGGTATAAAACTAAACTTAAATAGGGCTTGCAAGATTTTTTTCTGCTGAGAATTCTTAACATGTGCTGGGATTTATTTACATAGACTACTTTGCCCTTAATTGTTTATGCCTTTCTTTACATATTTTCTTTTGAGTCAGCACAATTTCAACTCTGTAGTTAAGCAGGTGTTCTTCTGACAGCTACACATACAATGTCCTGTAGTTAAGCTAATAGTCTAAAAGGGTTAAAGCTGAGCCTTAGCTGAAATTCTTTTTCTTGTTACTTCAGAATGAGCTACTGGCTTGTACAGCTCTAATAATCTAGCAGTTAAACATGCACCAGTACAAATCTTCTAGGTTTTCTTTGAATAAAAAAATCTATTGCATTAGAAGAAGGTGTGAAAGACAAACCAGTACCATTAAATGTTTCCACAATCTGTCATGATCATGCCTAAAAAGGGCATTGTAAAGTTTGCTGTAAGAGCAAGAAAAGGGAAGTACGGAAAATGCATCCTGAATTAGCTACTGCGGAGCAGAATAAGTAACAGCTAATTCACTGACAATGAGACAAAAAAGCAGTTTGAAATAGTTTTCCCTGCAGTATTTTTTCCAGAAACATTTGTACTAGCTCCCTTTTTTCTCCAAGAGCAGCATAGAGTGCTATTAAAACCTATATCAGTGTAAGAGTACAGTACCATCACCAGGGGAACAAGAATGTATAAACAGTGTCATTGCTTGGCAAAGCTGCAGACTATCCTACCCCCCCTTTAATGGGTAGCATTTTCATGTGATGTGACCATCTGAATTTTCTCAGATGAGGAGGTTTATAGAATGCAGGGAAAAAGAAGCTCATGGGAAAATGCCTTTTGTAACCTTTTCCCTGTTACTTTTCTTGACTGGGTTTTTATTCTCAACTGCATAAAGTCTGTCTGCCATAGTATATGATTAATAATGACTCAGTTACTATCTTAATGTGTAAGCCCAACAAAAAATTACTTCGCAAAATGACATCACAGCAGTTTCTGATTGATGGGTCGGGGGGACTGACTTTAAAATAAAAAGCCTAATAATAGAAAAGGTATATGAACTTAGGCATGTGAGCCATGGATGCCAGGAGCTCATTTCTGTCTGACATAGTGCAGTTTACATAAATCATTGATGATCATCCTAGAGTTTTATTTAAATCATGTTACTTTGTTTTGTAAAAAACTGTACTGAAATGCTTCCCCCTCTCCCCATAAACTAACCACAAGCCCCAGACTGGGCTGTTTCATAAAAAGGCTTTCATAGTCTGGTTTATTAGTTTATAGGGTAACCTGAAATCAGGTCATTTACAGGAATAGTCTGACCTTTAGAAAACCAGATTATTGTTTAGTGCATATATCGTACCTGTTAATTGTTTTAAGTTTCCAGGTTTGATGGGTCCAAGATATCCTAGGAGATTAGCCTTTGCAGTAACTAAGACAGAGTATAATTACGGTGACATTTTTTCTAACTTGCATATAGCTCAACAAATCATGTAGTAGCATTAGCATTTCATTTAATAGAAGCTGATTGGCAGGACAGCCTTGTTGGCATATTCAGCCAAAAGACCCGTGGCTGAATAGATGTGGAAGGTTAGCTATCCACTTATTTCTAGAGGTGGTCCTTCTGGGTTAGGTTATAGAACATTGGTGGAGCATCATGGACAGAAGCTGGAAGCACTGTATCTGTTCTGTGCTGAAGGTCCTTATCTGGTTCCTATTGACTGTAATGGTGCAGGACAAGGCCCAAATGTTGGATTTCATTTTGGAGGGGCTTTGGGCACTTCACATGAGCACTAAAGTCACATTAAAAATAATAATGAGCCTGTTATTGAATACTTTGGCACAGAAACCTACATTAAACTATCCTAAATATTGTGATCTACAGAATGTGTGTTTTAGCTTAAAATGTGTCCTACAAATGCCTAAGAGTGGCATCCTTCCATGCACACTATTAACTTGTAACTGATATTTATCTTTAAACCGCTATTTATTTTAGAAAGTGAGGGTCACATCACAGTTTAAATAACATTCTAAAGCTGCTTGTAGTTCTGTGTAAGCCTCCTTAAACAAACCCAGGGCACTGTCTCTGCGTGTGACCACTGTTGCATGCCAGGTGAAAAACAGTGACATGGGAAATGGTATACTGAGAATGGTTTTCCATGCTGGGCCGGTCAGCAGTTTTGAGTCTTTCCCATGATGAAACAGATAGGTGCAATGAGGGTAACTTGTGAACTTACCTACACTCCAAAACACCTTTGATGAAGGTCACAATATTGCCATTCAGCTATGTTACTAAATTTAATAGAAAAGTTCTTAGGGGTAAAAAAAACATTACAAACCCATTTTTAAAAAAAGGAAGATAATGAAAAATGCAAATCAAAAGCTGATTTTTTTCTAATGATTTTGTGAGTTATAGTAACTTTGAAAATTCCCCTTTAATCCCACTGAAGTTAATCAATTTTCTGTTTTGTTAGGCTTTATACCAAACTCCTCCAAATTTAACATCCTAATATTGTAGCCATTTTACATGTTTTCTGTAATTCATTTTCTTCTATTTATTTACCTAGTCTTTTTATGCATTCCGAGTCTTCCTTGTTTGTCTATTGTATTTGTTGTGATTTTTTTTATTATTATTCAGAAATGGTTTATTAGCTGGTCAGAGCATAGATAAACAAACCTCAAATCATAAGTTTTTATTAGTGCTTTTCACTTCGCCAGTGGTTGGTTAAACTATCTACCCATAAACCTGGGTGGGGGAGCCAAATTTAGTATTAACACATTTCTTATCAAGTTGTGCTCTGCCCCTCACTGTGGATTCATTCATACAGATTACTCAAATAACATCAGTATGAGAAAAGCACTCTTACGAGTGACCTTGTGCAATGGACACCAAGTATATGCCTGTGGATCTTTTTAAATTAGCTTAAAAACTAACTTACAGCTAACTTTGTTGTATTTTTCTTTCTGAACATTTGTGTAAAGAAGAGTGCTGAATAAAGACTATGGTAATATCAGGCTGTTGCTGGAAGTAAACAGAAATCTGCTCCCTCTGGGTATACAGTGTATATGAGGTGGTTGCTGGAAGGAGGACGGAAGATGGTAAAGATGCTGGTATTATCAGACCACATGGACCATGAACCAAACAATAAAACTGTTACCCCTTGCATGAACTTGAACTATCCTGTGAGTTTGCAAGGTACTGAAATCCTGTGTGATTTTTACTCTAAATATGTGCAATAATTCCTGGTGTGGTAAGAAAAGTGTTTGTCTAGTACATTAGTTGGATGCTCATGTTGTGTTGTGAAAAAAATATTGGGTGAAGGCTAGTTGTATGCTACCGTGAATGCATGGATTTGGTAAGAAATAGCCTCTGGTATTTTGCTGGCTTAGCAGTATTTTGCTGCCTTACTAAAGCAGAACAGCCAGTGAAGTGAAAGGAGCTTTGAGTGAACAAGGACTGCAGGATTTGACCCTGAATTAGTAGATCTACCTTTCTATGCAAACATTCACCTAGACACCTGATAGTCCCAATAGTAGGAGCTATGGTATGTTTATCTCAAGAATAATTTAAACTGTGTGTAGCCCTCCTATCTGTTCAGCACACTCTGTGAATATTTTTTCTCATTCCTGAGTGTCACAAATTTAATACTTGTAGTCTATTTAATTATGTATAAGTGAATACAGTGCTCAGTTAGGGTAAAATTCTCCCTTGTAAAGAAAGCTTAATTACCACTTAAATCCCATGTAAACCCAAAAAACTTAATCTTATACTGGGCCCTTTGCACAGATTTCCCTTACAAAAGACAAGGAAGTTTAATACACTTGAAAATGGACTACTTGTCTCATGTCTATTTAAGGACAAAACAATGCAAGGGTGTCTTTCAGTTGAGGATCATTCATATTCCTTTTTGATTTTGATACCACATACTACTTTTGCTGGATACAGTTTTGAATGGTATACAGGAAATATAAGCCACAGGACAGGGAAAACCATGATGCATCCTCAATAGCAGCACTAGCAAAGCTTCCCTTGCACAAATAAGCCTCCTGGGTTCCTTGGATTTATTAGCCACTTCTCACAGTTACTTTTTCCATAGCACTGTAAAGCTGTCTCTGCACCTCAGTGTTCGGTAGGATGGTTTTAATGTTATTACAATCAAACTCTGACCTCTGACTGTCCTCAGAATGAGCAGCTGTTACATATTAGCTATCTTTATTATATGAATAAATATTTCTGTTATATGGCTTGTTCTCTATGCCGTGTTGCTTCAAGATGGTTACTAAATTCCTTTTCAAATATTTTGCCAAATCTGATTCGTTTTTTCAAGCCAATATGAGATTTTTGTGACTAAACCTGAATAAACAACCTAATTTTGGAAAGTAACATTTTCCACATTAGAAAGATTAGTGAGTAAGTGATATTAATTTTTGTTTCTTTGTGATGTAAGCAGTAGAAAAACAACTTTGCTCCAGGCAATTAAGTTTGGAGGACTTCAGGTAGGTTTTATTTCTTTGCAATTAAAAAAAAAAGCATATCAGAACAAAGTGTATTCAGCAAGTATAAATTAGTTAACTTTATAACTTTTATTAAGCCATTCTGAATTTGTTTAATAAAAGTAAGACCAGTACAATAATATACATTACAGTAATTCATCAGAAAAGTCTTATAGTAAAGCCAAATGTTAATGTTAAAATTCTGTCTACAGTTCCCGTGCACTGTCACTGGTGTTGATGAGGTTTGAATGGGTCTTAACCAAGGGCAGAGTTTGGCACTAGACTTACAATGTTCTGTTTACAAAGAAAACTGTGTTTGCGGAAAGGAATGAGTATCATTATGCTTCTTAAAAGTTCTGGCACATTATTAAGAAGAGCTATGTAAAGGGATACTGCCAAATTTAAAATACAAGTTATTTTCCCATCTACTTTATTACAAACATCTATTTAGATTATAAACACACAGACACACCTATGTGAAAACTCTAGATATCATGACAATTATGTAAACTCACAGCCCACATAGGACTTAGCACCATCTTGAAATAAAATCAATTAATTTACCCCCTAGTAATTCAAATCAGCAGAGCACAGCACTGCCTACTTCATTCAGAGCCCCATGTGCTCAGCCCTCCCCTAAAGCATGGAAAAACAATAGTACCGTAGAAACTACGGGTCAAGTTTTGCTGGGATACATTGCTCCTGGGGAAATTCTGCACCACTGCACATATGCAGAATTGTCTCCTGCAGATTCCCCTCCCTGAATATAGATTCTGCTGGAGAGGCCCTGTAGTGTATATCTTTTGCTCACCATGGGTTGCTAAGGCAGCAGAAGGAAGGGCAGCCAGCTGGTGGAGAGGTTGCATTCCTCACAATGGGGCCAGATGAAGAGGAATGGGAAGCACAGAGTGGGACATACAGGGCTGCTGGAGGATCACAGATTGCGGCTCAGAAAGGCTAGTTGGGGGACAGAGTGCAGCATGGCCTAGGAACTAGTAGGGCTGAATGGGAGTGAGGGTGCAGAGGGACAAGGGAGTCAGGGTGGGGCTTCAGGGATACATGGGAACACAGGGAAGAGAGGTGCAAGGACACAGAGGACGGGTACAGATGTGCCTGACTGAATGGGAGAGGCTAGGGGTCAGTCCGGGTCTGCATGGGAGAGGCTCCCCAACTCCCTAACATTTCCGCCTCTCCCTCCTCACAAAAAAACCTGTTTCATACTTTTCCCACCCATACCCAACAACCCTCCAGGATTGCTTCCAGGCCCCTTCCCAACAATAACATCTCCTCCATTATCCCTGATTCCTCCAATCCTTGGCACTGCTTCTGAGGAAAATACATTCCTGTATTGTAGTTTAAATGAATTATTAGTCAAAGTTCTGTATTAATATGCCACATAAGGAATCTATTTTATATAAAAAATATATTTCCAGAATCTATTGTCTGTATTGTTTCAGATATACTTGCTGACAGGTATTTTGAAATATATTACCAAAACAATTGAAATTAGTATGATTATATTGTTATTTTGGCAAATTATTGTTATTACCGGTATGTGCAGAGTTTTGCAGAATTTCAAAATATTGTATGCAGACTTTTTATTTTTTTGTTGCCAAATTCCCTCAAGAGTAATACATGCATTCACAATCCTTTGGAAATTCCATGTAAATATCTAAGGGTAAAATATGAGCACCTAAGTGAAACCTTTTTTTTGGGAACTTGGATATTCTCCAGTTGCACAACTATTTTTATTTGCTAGCATTTGTGGAAATGGAGACAGGTATCTTTATTGGTCCATTTACCCTAGCATAGTAACAGGATCATTTTTATATACTGTACATTCTGGGAGCTATGTATTCTTGTTGTATAGCTATAGAAATTAGAGATGGAAAGGACCTACTGGCATTGGGTCAGTCAGCTATTTCCCAGGCCAGTGCAGGAGTATTCCCCAAACGACATTTTGAGTATTGTCTAGTCTAGTTTTAAGATATGTGGATTCCGCCACTTCCCCTGGGATATTGTTATGCAGCCTAATGCATTTCACTGCCAGGAAGTTTATCCTGATATTCATCTTACATTTTTCCATTCTTGATTTTATTCCATTAATGTCAGGGTATCATACTAAATAACTATTCTTCATTTGTGTTTATATCTTTCAAATATTTGTAGACCCATATCTCCACCAAACTATATGTACTTAGTTTACATTTTTTTCTCAGAAATCATTCTTGTTGCTCCTTTCTGAACAGCCTCTGCTTCGTCTAAATCAGTATGGCTACATGGTGGCTAGTACTGAATAAAGTATTCCGGGTTTGATTGTACCAGCAACATTAAATACACTGCTCTCTCTGTGGCCTGAGACACGGTGCCTCTGTGTATTCAGTCCAAAATTATATTGACCTTTTTTAGCCATATCACATTGTGACTTCCTGTCTTATTTCATTCTCTGACCCCCTACCACAGAGTGACCGATTCTATCCCACTGAGTCTAGGTATACTGTGAATCATTTTTCTCACGGATGTACTAACTTGCAATGTTGTTAGAAAATTTCATTTTGTTGTTTTACAACAAAGTTTCCAATTCCTCTCTTGGCCTCTTCTATTTTCTTTCCTGACTCCCATTTACAGCTCTTTGTAATGTGCAGATTTCATTAATGTGCTGCCTTCCACATCATTAATGGAAATGTTAAATATGTTTCTCAAAATGTACAGCCAGCATAGAAGACACCTCCCCCCAGTCTTGACGTAACTTTGATTTTTGCAGCCAGTTTTCAGTCCACACACCTATCTTCCTATTAGAATTAAATTTTCAAGTATGATTTAATGGGACTGTATCCAAAGCTTTTCTGAAATCCAGTTATGTAACATCTACTGTATTCCCTTCATCCACTAATTGTGCAGTTCTGTCAAAAAGGCAATCAAGACTGTTTGGTAAGATTTGTTCTTTATAAAACCAGAAAGCTTGTTGCCCATTGTTAACCAGTTAACATTGGTTATTTCCTTTTAATGCATGTTCCGTTTTGGTGGGGTTAGAAATTAGTGATGTTGTCAGTTATCAACCATTCATTCTATTACCTCCCTTTATTTGAAAAAAATTGTATTATGTTTGCTTTTCTCAGGTCCTTCATTACCTCCCCAGTTCATGATTTTTAAAAAGATAAATATTTGTTAGTAGTGTGGTAAGCTTGTTTGCTAATTCCATCCAGACCGGCTGATTTGGAATGGCCATTGATACATTTGAACTACTTCTATATCTGCATATCCTTATTGTAATTACAAAGGGTCTAATCTTTAACAAGCAAGCAAAGCCTGAGGAAAAAGGGCCCTGGTTATGTGAAATTCCGAAGGAGCTGGCACTCCCGGCCCTTATAATGGGAACAAGGCCAGCCACCTGCCCAGCTTCTGAATCCGGTGGCCATAGTCAAATATCACACAGCTCCTCTCATCTGTTTTTGTCCAAGGTAATACAGGCTCCGTATGAACCCACTGGCTACACCCCTAACTTACCCACATTTATATTGCCCCCATGCCTTGTGAAAACCATGCTGAAGGTCTCCTCTGTTGTGTACATGGGGATGTGGAGTCTCTTTTCACTGATGCTCTGCCAGCTTGTAGGGTCACCAGATAGCAAATGTGAAAAATTGGGACAGGAGGTGATGGGGGGGTAATAGGTGCAGGGGCAGATTAATTGCTCCTGGGGCCCTAAGCACAGCCAAGCAATGGGCCCCCCTTTCAACTCTCACCCCCATTCACAACCCAGCTTTTACTCGCAAACTGACAGAGCTACTACCCAAACACAGTTCAGTTGCGAGGGACAAGAACAAGGCTCTCAATAATTTAAATTTAATATGGGTTGGAAACTTGAAAGTGGACACTTAATAAAAACTTCTTAAAATGTATTTATTCATTTATAAAAATTATAATGATCTATTCATTCATTTTTTTTTATTTACTAACTTCCTCCTTGATTTTTGGAGATAAAATCTTTATATTTTTAAATATCAGTTCTCTGACTAAATCTGCCTCTATACTTAAAAGAGCCAAATCAACCAGCCTGTCTTGGACCATCCTTGTTCTATTAAGGTTTTTAATACCCTTTAACCTTGAAAATGAGCGCTCTGCTGTACAATTTGTGACCATTAAAGTCAAAAAGATGCGAAAACCAATGTCTACATTTGGAAATACTAACACAATTTTGTCATCCACAATTACTTGATAAAGTTCAGCAGGAGAAAATGTACTTTTGCTAGTGTTAATAAACTTGTGACGCACATAAGAATGAAACTGCTGAAGCTCAGTAGAATGGTTAGTGTCCAAATCCTCTGGGTAGGCCTCAACTAGCTTTTGGGAACACTGAGTGTATCTTTCTTTTTCATCAGATGAAATGATGTTATTTGGGACATCACTTAAGAAAGAAAATTTGTCTGCAATATCAACATATATTTCTCCCCTTCTTGGGTTTCTAACTGATCAATGATTACATTATAGGTGGCAATGCGGGATTTTTCTCTAGGGGTCAACTCTATTTCTGGTGCATTTCCATCATTGGGTAGCGTCTTTCTAATACGTTTGTGGGTGTGAGATATTTTGTAATTACTCCCCTCTGGTAGCATTTCTTTTGAAAGCTTCTCAATTCTTTCAAAATCATCTCGCTTAGCCCACAGTTTTTCAGCTAAGGACATGTATAAATCTGCACAGGTCTTTAAGACCACATCCACTTTTTGTAGAGCTTGACTTGTTCTGTAAAATTCGTGCAAAATGTCATCCCACAGGATGAGCATAAAAACAAACTCTAGCTCTAGCATCTTGTTTGCAATGTTGTCTGCTTCCCGTCTACTGTCTCCCTTCTGCCACTGGTCATCAGCTACACATTCTAAAGCTTCCAAAATCTTGTTGAAAGAACTCAAAATTGCATCTGTTGCATCTGCATGTGCCTCCCATCTGGTATCAGAGAGGGATTTAAACACTTTATTATCTCCCAGACAATCTTTCACAATTTTCCATTGGTATCTTGACGCCGAGAAAAAGGTATACAGCAATTGGACTGTATAGAAAATATTAACAGACATTCCACAACAGTCAACAGCACTGCGGTCAACCAAATTTAATGAATGGGCTGCACAGGCCACAGAGATGGCAAATTCATTGCATTCCAAAATCTTTTGCTGCATGCCTTTGTAACGGCCTGTCATGTTTGCAGCATTGTCATAGGATTGACCCCCTGCACTTGGAAAAATTAAGTTTGAAAATTTCGACTAAGTATTCCATTACCTGATTTGCTATTTCCTCTCCAGTATGGTTCTTTAGTTCCAGAAAGGTTAAAAAATGTTCAATCGGTTGCCCATTTTTCAAATACCGAAGTACAACACACAATTGATAAGAACTTGTCCAACAAAGCTGCAAATCGCTGCCACTTATTCAAGCAAATATTGTGCTTATGTAGTGTGATCAATGACTTCGCTCTAGATTACACGTGTTGTCGCAAGTAACGGTGGCGAAGGAAAAAAAAGTGAAATATACGCAACAATGGAGGAAATGTGTTTTATTGGCATTGTCAGATTTTTAAAATTATTGTTTGGATACTGCGAGGCTTTTATCGATGCGAGGGAAGTCTGGTGAAAAAAGTGTAATAGAGGCAACATTGGGGGATTTTTTTTAAAATCGCAATGTCACATTTAAATAAAAAATTGACGAGCTTTATATAGCCAGGCACAAGGGGCCCTGAGGCCCTGGACTCGGGCCCAAGACATTAATTGGGACTTTTTTTAATTTAAAGCTGTGCAAACTTGTAATTTTGTTACCATTTTTTGTTGTTGCTTGGGACCCCTTTTCTCTTGGGGCCCTAAGCACGTGCTTTTATTGCTTATAGGTTAATCCACCACTGAATAGGTGCCTAAATAAGAAAAAGTCCCAAATATCGGTACTGTCCCTATAAAATCAGGACATCTGGCATCCCTACTAGCTGGGCTGCCCATGCTGTGGAAATACATTGTTTCCACAGCTTTGGGTCCCACACACATGAACTCAGATTTATGGGACTTTCTGTTTCCATTACTGCGGTGCTTCATATTTTTACGCACAAATGCAATGCCCTCCTTGCCCATTAACCAGGTTTTTTTCTGACCCTTTGCTTGATGCTAACGTTCAAGAAGTCCCATTTTTATCCCCAGTTCTCTAAACACCCTCTCTCCAATTAAGGTCTGAAACCCACCTACACTTTCTGCCTCCACAGTGTATGGTTATCCTTGCCTCCTAAATACTTCTATGTACTAAACACATTTCACTTTTTGGAGCCTCAGTGTGTGACCATTCTTCCCCTTATAAGTTATAAATCGATCCTTTCTCCTCTAGACCCCCGTATGTCCTCATTTCCTTCTGGATGGACGGGATGGGGTTCTGGTTCTCATTCTGCCTAGCCAGGGTGGCTGCAACCTGTTCCGATGCTGACTCTGACCTTTACGAGGAAAGCTTTGGTTTACTTTAACTAAATTAGACATATTAGTCCCCTAAGGGGACGGAAAGCTAGATGCTGGCTAGATCGTGACCTCAATCTTGTTATGAAATGCTTGTAATTGAAGGATTCCATAGGATGGAAACCTGTTGTAGCAGGCACCATATGGCAGTGTACCAAGTACAAGGAGTACCAAGGAGTTTCTGTGAGGCAGGGCAACTAAGGACAGAATAACAAGGTAAACATTAAGAATAAAGAGACATGCCAATACTTAACCTGGGTCTGAAGCAAACTGAAATTTCTTAGGCTGAGCACAATAAAAAGCAAACCCCATATCAGCATCCAGGTCCAGACTGGGCCTGGCTAAGCAGCAGAATAAGTAGGGGGAGCAATCCACCACACCCTTGTGATGCTGGGAAAGGGCTCCCAAATCTTAGGTAAAGAGAGAGGGGAGAGTAGAGGTTGCATGTTCTGTACTCTCCCCTCTATTTCCTATGACACAGGATGCAGGTGGGGGAAGGATCATTTTGGGGGAGGAATGAGATCCTTAGCAGTGGGGACTTTCCAACTAGGTGGGGAGGGTGACTCTGCCCTATCTGTGGTGACCAGTGGAGAGCTGTTGGCCCAGGGGAAGGAATATGCTATATCCAATAAAGGGTTGTAGGTTCAGGGCCTTATTTTCTTTCTTTTTTTAGGCCTCATTTCAGGAAATCACTTAAGGGTGTGTTTAAATCTGTCCTATTCAGGAAGGCATTTAAGTGTGTGCTTAACTTTAACCATGTGCTTAAGTTCCATCGATAGGGATGCTTTTCTGAACTTGAGCCTTGGTGGATAAAGGAAAATGCAATCACTTCTGTCTCCGCTTTTGGTAAGGCAATATATACAATTTTGCACACGTCTCACTGGAAAATTAGCGAGTTTGTATTTGATGGATGAAGGATTAGCTAAAAATAAACTGAACACTGAGTATTAATTGTTCAGTGTCTATGATGTGTTCAGTAAGGTTCAACAGGGTACATTCTCCATCCTCTATGATTATGAAAATATTGAATAGTAGAGAAGTCAAAGGAAAAGTTAATCAAATTCAGATAATACTAAAAATACATGTGGATTCTTCGAATGGGATAGAATTTTGGACAAATGTTCTGAAATATTTAAAATCTGATCCAAAACACCGTTATTCACAGGCAAAGGAATAATAAAATTCACTAAATTAAATACAGTGAATATTAAATAGGCAGGAGAAAAACTATGGTGGCTGCCCATCCTGAAACTTGTATAATCCTCCTGCTTTCTAATGGGTGGCCTTATATATTGCAAACAGAATTGCTTTGAAAGTTATCTCAAACCAGTCATCATAATGTCAAACAATGTAATTATACTAAAATACGACATTGCAAAATGAATATGTTTTGCCACATATTTTTATGTAAGAATGAAGTAAAATAAGATGATGTAAAATTATGATATTATTAGGCTTTCAGAGTCTGTTTTTGAGTGATGTAAAAACAGAGCAAGAGGAATTTTGATAGTTACCATATTTTTGTAGTTTGTCTTACAGGAAATATTAACCCTCAGATCCACAGCAAAGGTCATATTGGGCTAAACAACTGAATAAAATGAAGCTATCAAAAAGGCTAATGAGAAGTTGTTTTAAGGGCTACTTAAAAAGAAGAAGAAAAGACAAAGTTCAGGAGAGAGCAACAAAATAACTTGTTTGAAAAATAGGATGTGAGGAGAAAGGTTAAAATAAATGCTCAGCTAGAGACATGAAATTGAAAGAGGACTTAACTGTCTACAAAGATGTGATTAAATACATTAGAAGTATAAGAAATACTAGGCAATTAAGAGAAGTTGCCAAGGCAGATAATGGACTCCCCATAACTAGAATATTCAAGTTTATTTATCCCACTATGAAGATGATTTAAAAGTAATGAGAGCCTTTGAATTTAGGAACAAGTAGTTTTGTGAGTGGAATAAAGGCATGTTATTTCCCATTCTTGGATTGTTCACCTTTCCTTTTAAGTTACGTGATCTACTTAATGAGATTTCAGATATGTGAGCAGGAAAACCAATGACCTGAAGAGAAGCTTTGTGGAAGCACAAAACTAGTATTTCTCACCAGCAGAAGTTGGTCCAAAAAAGGATTTTACTGTACCCACCTTTTCTCTCTAATATGTGGGACCAGCACAGCTACAACAACACTGAATACATGAAAACAAGTTATTTTCTTTAACTGCAATGGGGTTAAATTAGATAAAACATAATACCTAGCATTCTATCAATTTGTACAATGCATTTTCAGCTAGTTTTTAAAGTGCTAACATTAAGCAGGTGTGATCGAAAGCCATACCCTGCACACGATTGTAATAATCTTTGTGAGATCTCATTAGAAAACTAATAACTCACTGGTCAATAATATCATAGTGAAATGTATGTAGAAGCATTATAAGTAAAGTTATGAATTCCCCTTTGAGGATGATGTTAGAATATGTTCAAATCCATATAGCCTTGACTAGGCAAAAGTTGTTAAACAGGTCTGTGCTAAACAAACAAATGTATTTACTTCAGTTTATATACAAGTAGTAAATAGGGTCCTCAGAATAGCAAGAGGGAATAAACTGTTTCCTCAAAGCCAAAGGACAAGCTCTAGCCTGGTGTCAAAGTTGATTGGCAAGTGTCCATTCTTTGGTAATGAAGAGGGCCAGAAACATATTGATCTGCATTTTAGTAGACAAAATGGAACCTCTTTCACCATGAGACACCATGTCTTCATCCTCACAACTGGAAGGAACTTTATCTAGGGATGACCCCCAGAAAAACACATTTGAAAGGGTCAAAAACATTCCAGGTTATCATTTTTCTCTCACTCTCTCTTTTCACCTAAGAAGACAAAGGAATGAGCATTTTGATTTTGGAAAAAATAACAAGGAGTCCTTGTGACATCTTAGAGACTAACAACTTTATTTGGGTATAAGCTTTCATGGGCTAAAACCCACTTCATCAGTTGCATGGCCTGAAAAATACAGTAAGCAGTATAAATGTACAACACATGGAAAAATGGGAGTTGCCTTACAAAGTGGTGTGTCAGTGTTAATGAGGCTTCAGTGTTAATGAGTGGGAGGGATAGCTCAGTGGTTTGAGCATTGGCCGGCTAAACCCATGGTTGTGAGTTCAATCCTTGAGAAGGCCTGTTAGGGATATGGGGCAAAAATCTGTTGGATGGTTTAATTGGGGATTGGTCCTGCTTCAAGCAAGGGGTTGGACTAGATGATCTTCTGAGGTCCCTTCCAACCTTGATATTCTATAATACCTATATGGTTAAAAGCACCAAGAACTACCATGGTGCTATAGAAATAATATAAACATAAGCACAAATATACCTAAACTGATATGTCAGATTCAAAACAGTGAAGTGCTTAACAAAGCAATGCCCTTTCTGTCTACAATACAGTAAACCCTCAATTTTGCGGACTTCGGATTTAATGGACAAAATTTCTGGTCCATATGTCATATGTGAAAATTAACACCCTGTTCATTTTAAAATGCTTTTAACCAAGATTTGCTTATAATTAAATTAACAGGTTATTTTTTGTTATTAATTCACTGTTAGAGTAGACTCCCGATTATCCGGGTGCGGGTTAACTGGGCTGCGGATTAACCGGGATGTCTAAACGGGTCGGTAGGGGAAGCCCCAAAGCGGCGGCCAGCTGAGTGCTCAACCGGCTGCCACTTTAGAGTTTCCCGCAGGCTCCTGCTAGACGTGGTCTGAGCTCCCGCTGCCAGGGGCAGGCGGCAGGAGCCTGGGGAGAGAGCCTAAAGAGGCGGCGGGCTGAGCACTCAACCTGCCACCGCTTTGGGCTTTCCTCCCAGGCTCCTGCCAGCTGGGGTCTCAGCTCGCTGCCAGCCTGGGTTTCCTACACCCAGGCTGGCAGCAAGTTGAGACCCCGGCTGGCAAGGATCCACCGGGGGAAACCCAAGAGTGGCAGCAGGCTGACTGCTCAGCCTGCCGCCGCTTTGGGCTCTCTCCCCAGTCTCCTACCAGCCGGGGTCCTGCTGCCTGCCCCAGTCAGCTCCCGCTGCCAGCCTGGGTGTAGGAAGCCCAGGCTGGCAGCGGGAGCTGAGACCCCTCCCCCCACTGACAGGAGCCTGCGGGGAAAGTCTAAAGCGTCAGAGAGCTGAGAAGCGGCAGTGGCCAAGCTCCCAGCCTGCTGCTGCTTTAGAGTTTCCCCACAGGCTCCTGCTAGCTGGGGTCTCAGCTCCCGCTGCCAGCCTGGGCTTCCTACACCCAGGCTGGCAGCAAATTGAGACCCCAGCTGGCAAGGACCAGCGGGGGAAACCCCAAAGCAGTGGCAGGCTGAGCGGTCAGCCCGCCGCTACTTTGGGGTTTCCCCCCGCTGGCCCCTTGCCAGCCGGGGTCCTGCCTCCTGCCCCAGTCTGCTCCTGCTGTCAGCCTGAGTTCCCTGCACCCAGGCTGTCAGCGGGAGCTGAGTGGGGCAGGTGGCAGGAGCCTGGGGAGAGAGCCCAAAGCGGCGGCGGGCTCAGCGCTCAACCTGCTGCTGCTTTGGGCTTTCCTCCGGGGCTCCTGCCAGCCGGGGTCTCAGCCCGCTGCCAGCCTGGGTTTCCTACACCCAGGCTGGAAGCAGGCTGAGACCCCAGCTCGTAAGGGGCCAGTGGGAGAAGCCCCAAAACAGCGGCAGGCTAAGGCTGAGCCCGTCGCCACTTTGGGGCTTCCCCTACTGACCCGTTTAGACATCTCAGTTAATCCGCAGCCTGGTTAACCCGCACCCGGATAATCGGGAGTCTACTGTATAGAAAACTTTTCTGTGAAATTAAACTTTTCATACATACTTAATTTTAATTACACAAACGTGTCTACATAAGTAAAAACAGGTAAACTAACTAATTTGTCAATTTTTTAACATAAGCATTCAGAAAACCTACTTTATTATATAACAAACTTTCGGCTTTAACGGACACCCCCTCGCCCGAATTAGTCCGTTATATCGAGGTTTTACTGTACTATAATTCTTGGGAAGCACAATACCTCTGTTTTTCTTGGAAGCAAAGTTACCAAGATTCTGCAGTATGATGTATGTACATCGGTTTTTTTCTCATGCAACACAGGGACTTAAAAAAAGCTATTCAACATCTTTAACCTTCAGCAACTACACCTTTGAAATCTTTCCACAGAAAGCTAAAAATTTTGGAAAGTGACTAGAAGGACTAGACATCCATTATTTACCCTGCATTTTGTTCAATAGAGTGCTGTAAAGTAGCAGAAATGGCACTGAAAAGTGACACATGGAATAAGAGAGAGCACGGACAATCTATTACATTATTACAATATTAACTTCAGAGAAGGGGTTTCTGTATCTGAGTTTAAGTACTTTATATTCATAAGACTTCACTGCCTGTCTCTTTATGGAATATAAAGTGCTGTTATCCAGTGTGCAGTTCCAATAACAGCTTACCTATAACTCACAGTAGTTGACGGGTTTCAGAGTAGTAGCCATGTTAGTCTGTATCCGCAGAAAGAATGAGGAATACTTGTGGCACCTTAGAGACTAACCAATTTATTTGGGCATATGCTTTCGTGGGTTAGCTGTATAGAGTGGAACATACAGTAGGAAAATATAGATATATATATAAAAAGAACATGAAAAAATTAAGGTTGGTATGGCAACCTCCACCTTTTCATGTTCTCTGTGTATATATATGTGTGTATATGTATATATAATATAAAATTCCTACTGTATGTTCCACTCTGTGCATCTAATAAAGTGGGCTCTAGACCACAAAAGCTTATGCCAAATAAATTGGTTAATCTCTAAGGTACCATAAGTACTCCTTGTTCTTTTCACAGTAGTTGGCATCACCCAGGCAGATCGAGAGTGTTTTATGACTTCAGAAAGATAGTAAAGAACATCTTGATAAATAAACAGGGACAAATTGTTAGTAACAGCTTCTAAACTTGCACCCACAAAAATATATGTGTATGTGAAATGGAAAAGGGTGTATTAACATATACAAATAGGATTGTTGGATGCCTGACTGCCTCATTTGTGCACACACAATTTGCATTCCAGATTTAGAGTCTGACTTGATGCTGGCTGATAATTCCTGAGAAACTTCCCTGGAGTAAATTGAAGTCCGGTTAATCATTTATTCTTTGTTTGCTGGTAAAACATCATGACTTTGTTTGCAAAAGGTTGTAGAGAATGGTAAATGGTAGTCTAAACTTAACAGAGTTGTTGACAAAATCTTGTGAGCATTAAGGTCACATTAGGGCAATAGTCTGCCCTGGGATTAATACAGGCAGCTGCCATTGACTTTACTGAGAGCTGCCCACGTGTGCCCAAGGTTAGAATTTTGCAGTTACTATACCCAAATAAATCTGTTAGCCTTTAAGGTGCCATAGGACCCCTTGTTGTTTTTGTGGATACATATTAACACGGCTACCCCCGATACTTGGCAGTAAGTACCTAGAAGAAGTACTTCTCTTCCATGTAAAAATCAGGAGAATTCTTGTTGATGATAAGAGAACTTTATGTGTTTAATTACTAGTTTGCACACAACTGAACCTACAAATGAACTGTTTTTTTTCCAATAGATTTTTAATCTTTTAAATATACATGATCTGAGATTGGGGATGGACTGTAAAACTGCAGTATTTGAATATGGTTTTTAAAGCAGCTAAGTGATTTAAAAACTCAGTTACTGACGACTTTCAATGAGAGACCATTGCTTTAGAGGCCTTCTTTCAGCAATGTACTGAAGCAAGTATCTTTACTTAGGGATGTGGTGGCTTCTCCAATCCACGACCTCTTTGAGTATGTTTTAGATGTCTTTCTAAAAGATATGCTGTATCTCAGCCAGAAGTTGTGGACTTGGTGCAGGAATTGCTGGGTGATGTTTATAGACCTTCCTTGTTATGCAGGAGGTTTAGATGAAGTGATCATAGGAATCTCTTCTGTAACAAAAATCTATGAAGCTTAAGCCCATTGATTTAGATGGGACTGCTCAAGTGCTTAAAGTAATGCACATGCTTAAGTACCGTGCTGAGTCAGGGCTAAGTTAACCTTTTGACTGTCAGCAGTTGATCCAGTTTTTCCACAAGAAAATCATCACTGCAGATCAATTGTTCAAGTGAGTAAATGGATATTGGAAATGGCCACACAGGGTGTTTGCATCTCTTGTGGGGCAGTGGAGCTTGGGTGAACTGAGTTAGGCAGAATGAGGCCAGAGCACTTGCGAACAGATCTCCCTCTCCACCTTTGGGAAGTGGGGAACCAACCACATATGGGCTTTTGGAAGCTCCAGTAGAACCTCAGAGTTATGAACACCAGAGTTACGAACTGACCAGCCAACCACACACACCATTTGGAACTGGAAGTACATAATCAGGAAGCATCAGAGACCAAATATATATATATATATATATATATATATAGAGAGAGAGAGAGAGAGAGAGAGAGAGAGAGAGAGAGAGAGAGAGAGAGAGAGAGAAGTATTAAATGTAAACTACTAAATAAAAAGGGAAAGCACCATTTTTCTTCTGCATAGTAAAATTACAAAGCTGTATTAGATCAATGTTCAGCTGTAAACTTTTGAAAGAACAACCATGACGTTTTGTTCAGCGTTTGTTCATTCTGGAGGTGTTCGTAATTCTGAGGTTCTACTGCACCTCATCTAGCAGTGGCTCCACAACCAGTCCCAAAGGCCTGGGGGAGGGGATTCATTCATCTGCTCAGCATTAGCTTAACTACATGGGACAGGCGTTCCATTCAGGATTTGTTTCTAATGGAACTGGAAATACCGAAATGTTGTGCTTCAGGTTCATCAGCGAAAGGAGATCAGGCTGCAATGCCTTGGCATAAATTGTTGGTTCACAGTCCAAAGGAAAAGGGCAATTAAATGATCAAACCCTGTTTCTTCATCAACCCATTTCTTACAGTATGGGGTTTCTGTGGCTGACATTCAAAACTCCAAAACGTAAATAAAAACATTTTAAAAATGTGTTTGAGAACTAATCTCAAATAGGTAGTAAATGACGATAGGCAAGTACTGGGGAAACATCATCCATTTATTTTGTGATATAGTACCACTCATCCTCTGACAGAAAACAGGCATTCTTCTTCCCACAAATTTTGGAGCACTGTATTAAATATGGCCCATTTCCCAGCAGCTTTCAAAATCATTCTGTTTCTACTAACAAATGTGGTTTGTGCGCTATAGAAGCAAATCTTGGCAGTGAAAACGGTTTTGAATGTCTAGAAAGTTGCTCAAAATATGACAACCTATTTATGAGCTTAAAAAAATAAACAGAAAAACTATGCCTTAGCACTGTTTATTAGAAAACAGTGGAATTGGCAGTGGCAGCTGCATCTCTGCACTGTGAAACTGGAGGGGCAGGCAAAACAAAATGGTGAGATCACGAGTTGGATGATACTGCTAGATAGGTATTAGGGTAAATGGACACAACACGCTGATGAGTTATTCCTTGGACAACATGAAGAAGTCTCTTTCTTTAGAAACCCCCCTGAAAAATCATGGAATTGTACCTTTTCTAGACAGGAGAAAACTGAAACATTTTCCATTATTATTGAAATATTTTAGATTTTCCACTGGGTAGAAAGGTTTGCTGGCCAAAAACAAGGCCTTTCTTCCTTGCTGTCTTACCAGCATAGAAAGCTGCTTTGCTTGTATAAATGAAAGTGCATCAGAAACTTGCAAGAATTAGTGGGTTTTTAAAACAAGAATTGATACTTTTTTTAGTATGCACAGAATTAATTCAATGATAATTTTGCAAGATTGAAGGAAATTAACAAATTGTGTAAATCTTCTGAGATCTGAAATAAAATATCGTGAACATTTCAGAGCTGGCAAAGCTAAAATATTTTTTCTCTCAAGTCTGCTTTTTAGCTATTGGGGTTCTGTCACTCTAGAACTTCCAATCCCTGACATTAGGGGTGATTGCCTTCTTTAAATGAGATTCCTTGTGAAGTTTTGGTTAATAAATTCCAAGATTTTTAGGGTCAGAAGGGATTGTGATTGACTAATCTGACATTCTGCATAACACTGACCAGCGGCAGAGGACTTCCTTGAATTAATTTCAAGTCCAATAGCTCTGGTTGAACTACAGCATATCTTTTAGAAAAATATCCAGTCTTGATTTAACAATTTCCACTGTTGGAGAATCCACTACAACCCTTGGGAGGTTGTTCCGGTGGTTAATTACCTTCACTATATATTTTTTAAGTGCCAAATTTTAAGTGCCTTTAACTTCCAGCCACAGGATCTTCTTATGCTTTTGTCTCCCAGATTGAAGAGCCCTTTATCAAGTTTTTGTTCCCCATATAGGAATGTACAGTTTTGATCAAAACATCCTGTAAAATTTTCCTTACATTGAATTATTTGAGTCCCCCTCCAGGAGCTACGAATAAACAAATTATAAACACTAATGCAAGGCATGTTTTCTAACCCTTTAATTATTCTTGGGAATTCTCTCTCAACCATCCCCAGTTTTTAAATCTCCTTCTTGAAGCGTGGACAACAGTATTCAATAGCATTTGCCAAGTAGAGATAATGTAACCTCCCTGCCCCTACTTGATTTATTCCCCTGTTTATACATCCAAAGATCACATTAGCCCATTTAACCACAGCATTGTACTAGGAGCACATGTTCAGATGATTATCCTCCATGACAGCCCAATCCTGTAAGTATGTCCTGCATTTATTTGTTCCTGGATGTATGATCTTATATTCGGCCACCCCAAAATGTACATTTGATTGCACCTGGTTCCCTAAGTGATCCAGACTGCTCTCTATTCATGACCTGTCCTCTTCATTTACCACTTGTCCCAATCTGTGTTATCTGCAAACAATTAGTAATGATTTTGTTTTCTTCTAGCTCATTCATAAAAATATTAAATAGCATAGGGCCAAGAATTTGTATCTGTAGTATCCAACTAGAAACACACCCACAGAATGACCGTTCCCCATTTCTTAAAAAATGTGTTTTTTATTTAGTACTTGACCCTCTTTCCCTGTGTGTTAGCACCAAACTAGTGTCCCAGCCTGGCATAAGGGACACTGTCCTACTAAAAATATCATTTGTGAAATAAGAGGTAAATCAGATCTTCATTATTTCCCATTGCCCATTTTTGCAAAAATAAGGTGTCTAACACCAGTACCCTGGCCAATTACCAGCTTGATGGTATGTTAAAATATGTTGCCTACCTATTTAATTCTTATCATTATTTTATCTTACACTTATATTACAGAGGCTTTAGAGAGGATCAAGGCTCCATCATTCTATGTCCTGTACAAACACACACAAAGACAGTTCCTCATTGAAAGAGCTTGCATTCTGAGACAACCGAATCAGTTACAAACAATATTCTTCCCTTCTTATGTTCAGTCGTGTAGTGCTGCTAAGAGTTTCTAGACAGTTGTTCCTTCTGATAATACTACTTTAATGGTGAGCAGAAATATTGCTATAAATGTGAAGTTTTAAAGCAGAAAAATTGGCAATTGTCACTTACTTTTATTTGCCAGTGTTATGCAAATCAGTATAAAAATTCTCAAATGAATTTGGTACTAGAAATAATTTGCAAATTTCTGAATTGAATAATTTTTCATCTGAGTTATAAATATTCAAATTGTATATTTGATTGTAAGTTCACACTATCTTATGAATTGAGGTATCTTGACTACCTGAGTCATGTGGGTTAGTTTACATACATTACTATGTAAATTGTATATTTGATTGCAATATTTATAGCTTGCTCTGTTTTGGTCAGTTACCTAACTCATCTAACCAGAAAACAGAAAAAAACCCAAACCATGTGACTTACCAACCCAGTGAAAACAAATTTTTCAAACAAAAATATAGTTTGAAATTTGCTTTTGACAAATATTAGAACACTTGATAGGTTTACTTATGACTCTAGCTTTGTGTAGTTTAATAATATAGTTTAGTGACATTTTGCAAAGCACTTTGGGATCTATTGGGATGAAAGACCAAATGTGCAAAAAGTGAGTGCTTTGATACAGGCAGGAGGTGATCCTAAAATGTTCTCTGAAAACATGTACTTTAAAAAATTGACTCAAGGGAGAGAAGCTATCATTAAGCTTCAGTGAGATTAATGTAGGATACTCCCACTTAAGCTGTCCTCATCTACCACAATGAAATCTGGAAACAGGCAAAAGGAGGCTTGGTGATGGCTTGCTCTACAGTAAAATTCTGAGCACTGATGACGCTATTGCCCAGGGTGTACCGACTTCTGGGACACTGATTTGGTGCTTGCAACCCTCTCTTGTGATACCTCTTGGGGCTATTCCTGGAAAGGCTCTTCTCAGGTCAGGTCTTCTGCAGGCATAGCTATATCAATAGGGGGATGTAAAGAGTTGTGAACTCTGATAAATAAAGCTAGACTGAGGCCCCTAGGTGTCTTGGCAGTACAGAACATTCACTGGTATCACTTGTTTTGATTGGGGGGGTGGTTTTTCTGTACTAGTACAAGCTTTGCTGGTGTAGCTGTATCCACACTAGTAGCGCTTTCTGGTATAATATACTAGTATTCCTATATTTGTAAAAGCTCTCCCAGTGAGGGCAGATACTCCAAAGGAGAATTTTCCTGACACTTGTTACTTCCCATATTGCAGTCTCTAGAAGAAGGCCGAATCAAGAAGGTTTAACTTATTGAGCCAGCTCACTAGAAGACAGCTTAAGGTTAGCGGTATGTCCTGGGATTTGATGTGTAGGAAAGGGGTGTGTGCGTGTCTGGAGGGGGCTTTAGGTGTGTTGCTTGAAGCAGGGATAGGAGCTTGCCAATGTATTGGTGCATTTCAGGGATTTATTCCAGGTTAACTTGGAGTTTTAGGGTCTCTGATATCTCTATTAACATTTACTTTCCACTATACATGACCATTCAACAATATATGTATATACAGTAAGATCTCCATTTAACGGACTAATTCGGGTGAGGGGGTGTCCGTTAAATCAAAAAGTCCGTTATTTAATAAAATAATAAAAAAAGAGCTGTCAGAGCCGCAGCCCGCCCGCCACAGGGTCGGGGCGGCAGCTCCGCAACCCGCCCATTGCTGGGACCCGGGCGTCAGCCGGGAGCCGTCAGCCAGGCCGCCCGGGTCCCGGCTGCTGGGACCCGGGCAGCAGCCGGGAGCCGTCAGCCAGGCCGCCCGGGGCCCGGCTGCTGGGACCCGTGCGGCAGCCGGGAACCGTCAGCCAGCCCGCCCGCAGGCGGGACTCGGGCGGGAGCCGGGAGCCGGCAGCCCGCCCGCTGGCGGGACTCAGGCGGGAGACGGGAACCGGCAGCCCGCACGCTGGCAGGACTCGGGCGGGAGACGGCAGCCCGCCCGCAGTCGGGAGCTGGCAGCCAGCCCGCCTGCTGCCTGGACCCGGGCGGCAGCCGGGAGACGGCAGCCAGCCCGCGAGAAATGGATTTCGGATGCATCAGACTTGCTCAGACATTTTGTCCGTTGCATCCGAAGTCCGTTAAATCGAGGTCCGTTAAATCGAGGGTTTACTGTATTATGAAACACAAGAAGCATGATACACTATTTAGTATAGTTCTTTTTAGGAGAAAATGTGTATTAGGACAGTGGTCCCCAACCCCCGGTCCGCGGACCGGTACCGGTCCGTGGAGCAATTGGTACCGGGCCGCGGCCGCCTTCCCACCTTAACGTCCGGCGGCTTTTTGGTGCACATAGAAGAGCCCGCCGCCGCCTTTGCTTCCGGGCCGCCTTCACTTCCGGCGGCTTTTAGGCGGAAATAGAAGAGACCACCACCGCCTTCTCTTCTGGGCCGCCCTCACTTCCGGTGGCTTTTTGGCGGACACAGAAGATCCCGCTGCCTTCTGCATACTTAATTTTCCGTCCGCCGTCAGTTTCGGCGGCTTTTCGGCAGACTTACAAAGGTTCGTCGCGCCGAAGGAAAAACTAAAACGCCCCCCGGGCTGCAAGCACTGACTGGCCCGCGTTGACCGGTCCGTGCCGATAAAAAGGTTGGGGTCCACTGTATTAGGGCATAATATATAATATATTAGGGCATTGTCAAATTGATAGAAAATTGTACACATTGGTACTAAACTATTTTATACGTGCATGGTTGTAGGTGAACCGCCAGACAAGATGTCATTTGAGTCAAATATTCTTAAAGAAATTATTTTTGGAAGGTTTCCAACAATACAAAGAGATTAGGAAAGTTTATCTAAATATTTCCAAGTGATGTTTGTAATAACCACTCAACCCCTTCATCATTACAAAATGAAAAGAACAATATTTATTATTGACACCAGTATGTTATTTTTTGGTCAAGATTTAGTTCTGAAAACAATGTAAATATCCTATAGTGTGTAATTTACAAATTTCAGAGAGAAGCTAGTAAAGCCTTTTGCATTAACCATGAGTAAGGCTGTGGCTTTGACTTGTTACATTTTGAGGACAATCAAAGATGAGAAGTGACCAGTTTGAGGTGCTTTTGGTTTTTACTTTATAATGCCAATGTATCAGGCCTTTCTTAAGTAGCACTGTTTGGCTGACAAAAGGATATCTAGATTGGAGACCTAGAATGAATGTGATCAAACATTTTTGTGATATGCCAGTATAAAGAGGTTGTTTTGTGGCTCTCAATGATGAGTATTAAAGCTGTGCAGAAGGAGACTAACATTTTATAATGAAAACATTCTCATTGTTCCAGGTCATTTCATGATCCAGAACTTTAAATTTTCATGAGACTTCCACTAAATAGCTAAATTCACATTAAATACATGTAAAACTAAACATGAATGTTTTCAGAGCAAACTGATGTTGGTGAGAAATTTTGAAAATGTGTTTTTCTTGTAAAACAGATACTATTTTTGATCAGCCAGATTTTCAGTAAAATTAGGCCATTTTTGAACATTCTAAATGACATTTGGATTTTCTCAAGGTTTATAATTTTCATTCTGAATTTTTCATACTCTTCTAAGTCATTGGCAGCTGCACTAAGATTCAATCACAAAACCTGTTAGAAACTTGTCATTTGTAGCTCACTGTCTTGCTATTCTGCAAACCTGACTCATATGGGTGAGCCTTACCTATGGGAATAAGAGTTGCAGGATCAGGTCCTATATTAAAAGTTTAATTCTGGATCACAAATTCTTACTTGAATTAAGTGTTAGAGTAAGCACCATAGTCTGTTACTTATTTCCCAAAGTTGACAGACAGTGGCCTGGGGTGATGTGGAGAGGGAAAAGAGAAGGAATTTTCCAGACATTCTACAAATGTGGGCAGAGTTATCAGAGAATCTTTGCAATGGTGGATCCTTCCTCTTTTTTTGCTTCTTCCGTTCCTGTTAAGAGAGTCCTCCACAGCTGGGGGATCAGCACCTTGCAAGGTGCACATACTCCCTGATCCAGCCTAGCCCCTTATACAAAGCACATGCACTATTTCCACTGTTGGGTATTAGGAGAATTCTACAGTTGCAGAGGAGATAGCTAGATTTCCTCCATAGTACATTAGAATATTTTCTTGAAAACCTGGCATTTTCTAGCAAGTATTTTTATATATAAAAACAAAATCAATGGAACCCCTAATTCTTGTATAATTTGTTTTAGCTCATTTAATTGCATCTATCTGTCTCTCTTGCCCAACAACTGTATTATGAGAAAACAAAAGGAACGTAGTAAAAAGTAGTAGTGCACCGTTAGCTGAACAGAGGCTACCACTTATGTACCAGGCCACAGCAGGATTAATTTGTGACCTTTCCCAGGCTTTTTCTTTAGTAAGAACATGTAGAGAACATGGGGTCTTTGGAACCTTTCTACTACTTAGCTTATTCTTTGCTTTGACTTAAAGATTGAACACGTGTGTCCCTTAATAGTGCCAAATGAATAAGCAAAACAACAAAGTTATAATTAAAGACTGGATGCATTCTGGCACAAGAAAGCAAAGCTATAACCTGTGTTCTATTTAGACCTGCGTGAAGTTAGGGGACACTTTTTAAATGAAAAAAGTTCTTTATTTGGTGCAACAGGAATTATTGTTTGAGGGATGATGATTTTCTAATTTTTGAGCTGCCAAATGCATTCTGGGAGGCATTGCTACACAAGGATCTTTCCTTCTGAGGTCATTGAATTGCTAAAGAACCACTATGCAATTATTAAGAATTTAACTTGGTGCTAAGGCAGGACTGTATCGGAAAGAAATAATAGCATGGTAACCTCTGGCTCCCCTTTTCTTTTCAACTGGCAAGTCTGTGTAAAACAAATCACAAGCTATACCAAGAAATAGTTTGGTCCTGCATGGTTTCTTGTGTCTATTCAAAGCACAGAGTCAATCTTTTTCTAAAGCACTTGGGTAAGAGACATTGGTAAATATAGCAATATCCAAGTTTAGATAAAACCACTGGAATCTTGTAAAATTAAAATCACAAGGTTTTTGGATTGATGGGAATGCTTTACTGTTAGGGCAACATCCACTATGCTGTCATGATGGACTATATTTGTAATGATAACATAGCCTGCTTTGTTAGAACAGTACCATATAGTGGTATTTTCCATTGCATCACAGGTTTTATATCCTGATATAGCTCCCAGTGCTTTTTTCAAGTTGCGGTTGGGAAACTTCTAATAGTGTAATTAGCCTTGCAGTTAAAATATGCTAAGCCAGGAACCTATTTCACCAGCATATTTATCACGCACAGGTGAAAAGCTGACTGTGGAGTCTATTCTCAAATAATTAAAAAATAAGCAATCACCACTTCCATGTTTATCTTTCAGGCTCTTTTTTATGAGCTCAATTTTAATTTTACTCCTGATTGACATTGGCATGAGAGAGATCAGAATTGGGCTCGATATCTCTTGCTTAAAGTTTGAAATTAATGAGCTATTCATACTAGGTTCTGTTGTGTCTTCCTGTAATGTTTGAGTTCAGTGGGTTAAGTTGAATGAGGATTTTGGGCACTGGATTTTGAGTGTAGAAGATTTCTTGGTTTGCAGGGTTGTGTCGTGATTCAGATTCCCAACTCCTAAAACTTAGTTGGACGAGGAATTTGTTTTGAGAAGTCTCAGAATGACCCCAAAGTAACAGAAAGAGAGCACATAAGTGGTTTGACTTCTTATATGGTCTGTCTTTTGATTCTGCTGATATGAACCACTTACATGGCCTTGACATTTGTCTACAGTGGAATCTTTTCTCCATATATGGTACAAGGGTATGCATTATTGCTGATGCTGTGGTCTGCTGGTCTGCCCCACGGATGCTCATCTATTCTGATGGTGTCCCTGTGAGAAATAGCTTTAATATTGCCTAATAGTCTAGCTTGATGGAGTTGTACTGTGCACTCAATCACTCCTGGCAAGTTGGAGACAGATTTGTTTATTTAAATTGCTTTTACTTTTCTTATGTAGCAACAATGGTGCCCTGAGCCAGAAGAGCAGTCAAGTATTTTCTCACAGCTGAACATTTTCTTCAACTACAGAAGCTGGTGGCTCTAGTTTTTATACTTTTAGGGGAATGGCAATGGAAGAATGGAAGTACTCTCATTGTAATGGGGTTCACTCCTTGCTTGTGGCCACATCTGGGGATTAGCTCCTTTTAGCCCTGACATGTACCCCACCCCGATAGTTCATACTGTGTTCCCTCTCACTTGCCAAGACTCACAGTTCTCTCCCTTTGTGACTCAGCCCTCCAGCCAGGTCACTGTATAGTCCTCCCGTTCTAAGGTATCAAAGTCCCACTGGATTATCCATCCACATATCATTCCAGTATTCTCATCCAAGACCAGGTCCTGTGCCACTTTCCTAGCAGCTGGTAGGGAAACCTGACCCGCCCACTACTCTGGGTTGTAATTAGGTCAATTAACCATGTGTTGCACCTGAAGGAGAGCCCAGGGAACTTATGTCCAGCAACTATGGTGTGCTTGCTCCTGGACTCTGTCACTCTTTCCCTCGACTCCTTCCTAATTCTCATCTTTATCTTCTCCTCACCCACCCTTGGCTTACCAGCCCAAACTCCCTTTTCCCAGGGAGTAATTGTAGAGTACCTCCATTCTTTGCCTCCTTGCCAAACTCTGTCAACCCAAACAAACTTCCCTTCTTCCGACAAGTAGCTGTAGGCTACTATTCCTTCAGGCCCCTTGGGTTATCAACTTCATTCCTTTATACAGACACAATCTGTTCCTTCTCAGCTGATTTTCATCTTTCTTTAGGGTTTATTGATTCCTGGCTCTCCTCCAGGTACAACATATAGGGTTAATTGACCTAGTTTAGTCAGCTCTGCCTTGTGTAAGGTGAACACCTCATGACTGTCACCTCATGACTGTCAACCCCTGAGAACTCTTAACCCCTGATCAGATTTGATGGCTGCAGTGCTGCCACCTCAGACTGAAAGCTTTTAGGAGCTCACAGATTGCTAAAATCGAAGAGAAACTTGGGAGGTGTAAAGTTAAAAGCAGTGCACATTCATCTACTACTGTCTGCATCTGTGGCACTTGTGGATAAGCTGCAGGTCCAAAATTGGTTTTTGGTCTCATTTCAGGACCCAAGTGACTAGCTCATCAGCTGAACTTGATGGGAGACTCCATCTTCTAGATGTGAACGGGCAAATTCATGCTGGCAGTTACACTTCAAAAACTGAAAGATTGTATGTCTGCCAAATCGGAAAGTCTATAACTGATGGAAGGAACAGTAAAGGCCTAGACTATATAGCATCTCCCACTGAGGCCAAATTTATGTTTTGTGTGCCAGAATGACATTAAGCAAATCCACTTCTTCCTGCTAAAGAAGCCTGCCAGTTTAAAGCTTTCCAGCATTTTCTTGTTTAAATTATAAAAGCGACTTTGAAAATATTTATACGCACCTGGGGACTGACCAAAGACAACAAATAACAGAACAGGAAATTATAAATCAAATGTTTGTCCACATAGCTACAAGCTTTTCCCAGTCACATTTGATTTTTAGCTGAGGATGACCTGACTGGCTTTATCTATACGCACTGGATTTTAAAGAGGCCAGTATGGGTTTTATGGTTGACAAATGGCAAGTGTGCCTCTTTTGATACATTCTCTGTATATCCAACTCCTTTTTCAAATTCTCTTAGGTCACTTGCTGCCTATATTGGTCTCACTGTTTTTTAGAGAACAGAGTATTATGAGTTACGGTGAAATATATCCCCATAGAGGAGCCTTCAGAATGTAAAGGTCTACCAGAACAAACCAGTTGAATCATTTAAATTCTAAGGTCTTTTTCCTTCTCCCTAGAACAAAATCAATGTAATAGTAACTTTTTTGTTAATTATTATTTTTAATTATTATTACCTTAATATTTTGGTTGCTGGAGACAAGCACTAATGGCAGCTTCCATAACATCACAGTTATGTTACAAAAGGTTTTTATTTTCTAAGGAACAATAAACCCCTTTCCTAAAAACAGCCAGTAAAGCATTTAATCACATGCCTAGTTTTAAGCACTTGATGACAATGGGGCGGGGGTACTTGACACTGAGCACATTTTTAAGTGCTTTGTTGGATAGAGGCCTAAAATCATACACTTGTAGAATTGGTTTTAAACAAGAGTTTGAGTAAGGCAAATTTTCCCCTCAGATATACACAATTTCTGCTGACATGTGCAGGATTTGGGTAGTTATCTCTGAGAATGGAGTTTGGCTTTTAGGATTTAAAGTCAACGGAAAGACTCCTTTTAACTTAAATGAGGTTTGGACCAAGTCTGCAGAGCACAAGACAACTGTATGTGGCATTATAGAGGGGTGATCGTTATGGACCTAATTTTGTACTCACTGATGTCAATGGGGGGCTTTTGCCATTGACTGTAGGAGGAGGAGGAGCAGAAGCAATCTGGAGTGAGTGTGTATGTGTTGGTGTTACCCGCTTAGGACATAAGGATTATAAGCAACCTGTTGGACCCTAACAATTCATTCACCATTGATTAAAATATCTATTAATGGTTTATTAACCCTTTACAAACTGTAGATAAATACAGCCTTACTCTAATATGGTACCTTCAATGGCATCTTGCTAAGTTGCTTTATTGCTCCACCATTATAGACTTTTGTGCATGTAACCCTTACTGCTTCTTTCCACCTTAAACTCTCTCATGCCCACTCTGCCTCCTTCTCTTTCCACCACAGATGTAGCCAATACCGTCAAATAAAGTACTGACAACAAAAACTAGGCAATAACTTGATGTCTAATATCCAAACAAGTAGTCCTACAATGTTGTTCCTTGTATTCCCTTCTCCTTCTCTTCACCGCCTTTACCTAGTGTAATCTGGTCCAGTGACCTGGCCTGTCTGGCTAGGATCCAGGTGGATTGTAAGCGCTTCAGAGCAAGGACCAGATCCTTGGCATAAACAAATGCACTGGTGGAGCAGAGCAAAAAGATTTTAAAATACCCCGGGATGTGCTGCAGATGTAGGAGGCATTCTAGAGTAAGATGGGGTCTACCTATGTGGCCCAAACAGGGGAGGGTTGGAGGACAGTGTGCTCTAATGATCTAAGAAGGCACAAAAATCTCTATTGGTAACATGGTTTAAAAGCTTGGTGCAGTTGAGGATCAAGTTCTTTTGGCCTAATTCTCATGGTGCTGTAATTGGTGTAGATACTTAGAGAGTGGGTGTAAAATCTTCCATTCTAGTAGCATTATGCACCCAATTTGAATTCACCTTCTACTGCTGTAAGTCATGGTGAGGTACAAGGCAACAGAGAGTTAGATTCTGAGCCTTTACTCACTAAATACAGGGCCATGCATACCAATGGCGCTATAGACAAATGTTAATAAGGATATTGTATCTCACCTAAGCATAAAAGGGATGATGAGAACAAACTACTGCTAGTGTAATACAGTTATTGAGATGACATATGGGCACTCTCATTTTTAGATTTAGAATGGGTCATTAAGGTTAGGAGCTAAACCAAAAAATTTATAATCATCATTGTGAACCCAATCCTGCTCTCATTGAAATCTGTGAGAAAATTCCTATCACTAAGAGGATCAAACCCTCTGATCCTGCAGTACAAAGGCTACATAGATGTAATTTTATTAATAACAATGGAAATATACTAAAAAAGAAAAGTTACAAAGTACAACAGTGTTTATACTTTAAAAATGAGCATTAGTTTATATGCAATGACTAATACATTAAATAGATTCCATAGGCATTGTGGATAGGATAATCTTGATATATTTAAATGTTTTTTTAAAAACTTGAAACTCTGAAAGATCTGGAAAACCTCTTAAATTACTTTTCTAAAGTTCCTATAATCCTATTTATAACTGAAAAGTTTCCATGTTCACTGACTGATGTAGGTCTGCATAATACTGTTTAAAGATTTTTCTCCTTAAATATGATTTATGAGTCAATATATTTTTGAATAGTGCCAGTTTTAAAAAAGTGGGGTTGGGGAAGTGCTAAGGAGATTCAAAAGGACAACTCTAAATCTTGAAATTGATTCACTGCAAGAAAATATTGTAAGGGGCAGGAGGATTGAAAGGAATTACCATGAAATATTTAAAGAAGAGAGCAGGCCTTTCACATGTAGAATTGAGTATTGTAAAGGATATTATAGAAGGACTCAATAGTCTTAAAATGCTATTTATTCAATTAAAGGGATATATGGATGACTTTCATTAAATGTGCCTGGAAGCCTTGCAGGATCAATCAGTCCCTTACTCCTTTTTGGAACGATAACCTGTTTTCCTCTTGGCTTCATTTATGGAATTACAATAATTCTGTAGCAAAATAAAGGAGCTCTATAAATTTAGTTCCCCAGATTTGGGCCTGATCATGGAGCATGGAGTGTACAGTACACAACTCCAGTCAGCCTATAAGGGCATTTAACCAAGATCTCTCTCCTCTTCAAGGCACCAGTCCACATGGATCAAGAGTCTGCCTGTGACAGCAGATCTCTTTGTAGGTTTAGGGCCTGGAGTTTATGCCTTTAAACTGAGTAGTTAGAATTTACATTCTTTCATTTGTACTTTCAGCTGATGGCAGATGCAAACAGTAGACACTGATCTTGAAAGGTTAGGCCCACTGGGAGATTAACTTCCAACCTCTGACCTGAGGCTTAACTCACTTCTTCTTGGTGCTTTAATTGCTCTGTCCTAGAGTTCAGAAGACCATGGGCTATTGCAAAAAATAACTACATTGGAACAGGAACTGACCACCCAGAATGATCACCCGGGTTCTGAGAACTAAAGCAGAGGGAAGAGGAATTCATGTATTCTCTTTAAAGAATGGAATTAACTCAATAATTCAAAGCCATAACTGGAGAGAGTCCACAGGAGAACAACAAAAATGATAAAGGTTTAGAAAACCTGACCTATGACAAAAGTCTAAAAACTAAAAATAAGATCTTGGGCATATTTACTCTTTAGAAATGAAGATGGGGGGCAGGGAGGACATGATAAGCCTTCAAATATGTTAAGGGCTGTTATAAAGAGGATGGTGATCAATTGTTCTCCATGTCCACTGAAGGTAGGAGAAGAAGTAAAGGGCTCAAACTGTAGCAAAAGAGATTTAGCTTAGATATTGGGGAAAGCTTTCTAATTACAGGATAGTTAAACATTGGAATAGGCTCCCAAGAGAGATTGTGGAGTCAGAGAGTCATAGAATCATAGAATATTAGGGTTGGAAGGGACCTCTGGAGGTCATCTAGTCCAACCCAATGCTCAAAGCAGGACTGTAGTGAGGTACTTTAGATTTTGCGAGACAAGGCACACACACGTGGTTGTAGAAAGTAGATGAGTTTATTGGAAGGCCTCGGTCCCTCAAATAGGCGCTGAGGGGCCCGATTCTGATCAGCGCGACCGCAGAAAGGGTTACCTAGCACTCCGGAGCTGTTGCTAGGTCGGAAGAGCCCACGAGCAAATACGGGAGTGGGCTTAAGTACACTCACACATTTGCATCTCATACATACTTATGTCTCATTTGCAAGCAACAAGCTGATTGGTTACACACTGTCCTGCCTCAGTTTCCCCATTTGGTTTCCCACGCATTCATTCTCACACAGACGGGGTAAACACTCACACAGCTCGGAACAGTCTGGGAACTGTTCCCAAACACACAGATAACAGCAAGGTCAATCTCATAGCATCACTATGCACTCTCCTGGAGTTGACCCAGAAGTGTAACTACACTTTCTAGTGGGTGCCCGTCACAATGTCTTCCGGTCCTAACAAGGACCAATCCCCAATTTAAATCATTTCATCCAGAGCTTTATCAAGCCTGACCTTAAAAACCTCTAAGGAAGGAGATTCTACCACCTCCCTAGGTAACCCATTCCAATGCTTCACCACCTTCCTAGTGAAAACATTTTTTCTAATATCCAATCTAAACCTTCCCAACTGCAGCTTGAGACCATTACTCCTTGTTCTGTCATCTGCTACCACTGAGAACAGTCTAGATCCATCCTCTTTACAAACCCCTTTCGGGTAGTTGAAAGCAGCCTATCAAATCTTCCCTCAGTCTTCTCTTCTGTAGACTAAACAATCCCAGTTCTCTCAGCCTCTCCTCATAAGTCATGAGCTCCAGGCCCCTAATAATTTTTATTGCCCTTCTCTGGACTCTTTCCAATTTTTCCACATCCTTCTTCTACTGTGGGCCCCAAAATTAGACACAGTACTCCAGATGAGGCCTCACCAATGTCGAATAGAGGGGAACAATCACGTCCCTCGATCTGCTGGCAATGCCCCATCTTATACAGCCTAAAATGCCATTAGCCTTCTTGGCAACAAGGGCACACTGTTGACTCACATTCTCATCACTGTAATCCCTAGGTCCTTTTCTGCAGAACTGCTGCCTAGCCATTCAGTCCCTAGTCTGTAGCAGTGCATGGGATTCTTCCGTCCTAAGTGCAGGACTCTGCACTTCTCCTTGTTGAACTTCATCAAATTTCTTTTCGCCCAGTCCTCTAATTTGTCTAGGTCCCTCTGTATCTTATCCCTACCCTCCAATGTATCTACCATTCCTCCCAGTTTAGTGTCATCTGTAAACTTGCTGAGGGTGCAGTCCACACCATCCTCCAGATCATTGATAAGGATATTGAATAAAACTGGCCCCAGGATCGACCCTTGGGGCACTCCGCTTGATACCGGCTGCCAACTGGACATGGAGCCATTGATCACTACCCACTGAGCCTGACGATCCAGACAGCTTTCTGTCCACCTTATGGTCCATTTATTCAGCCTATACTTCTTTAACTTGCTGGCAAGAATATTGTGGGAGACCGTATCAAAAGTTTTGCTAAAGTCAAGGAATAGCACATCCACTGCTTTCCCCTCATCCACAGAGCCAGTTGTCTCATCGTAGAAGGCAATTAGGTTAGTCAGACATGATTTGACCTTGGTGAATCCATGCTGACTGTTCCTGATTACTTTCCTCTCCTCTAAGTGCTTCAGGATTGCTTCCTTGAGGACCTGCTCCATGATTTTTCCAGGCACTGAGGTGAGGCTGACTAGCCTGTAGTTCCCTAGATCCTCCTCCTTCCCTTTTTTAAAGATGGGCACTACATTAGCCTTTTTCCAGTCATCCGGGACCTCCCCCCGATCGCCATGAGTTTTCAAAGATAATGGCCAATGGCTCTGCAATTACATCAGTCAACTCCTTTAGCATCTGAGGGTGCCCTCAGATGCAGCGTATCCGGCCCCATGGACTTGTACTCGTCCAGCTTTTCTAAATATTCCTGAACCACTTCTTTTTCCACAGACGGCTGGTCACCTTCTCCCCATGCTGTGCTGCCCAGTGCAGTAGTCTGGGAACTGACCTTGTTCATGAAGACAGAGGCAAAAAAAGCATTGAGTACACTTGCTTTTTCCACATCCTCTGTCACTAGATTGCCTCCCTCATTCAGCAAGGGGCCCACACTTTCCTTGACTTTTTTCTTGTTGCTAATATACCTAAAAAAGAAACCCTTCTTGTTACCCTTAACATCCCTTGCTAGCTGCAACTCCAAGTGTGATTTAGCCTTCCTGATTTCACTCCTTCATGCCTGAGCAATATTTTTATATTCCTCCCTGGTTATTTGCCCAATCTTCCACTTCTTGTAAGCTTCTTTTTTGCATTTAAGATCAGCAAGGATTTCACTGTTCAACCAAGCTGGTCGCCTGCCATATTTACTATTCTTCCTACACATCAGGATGGTTTGTTCCTGCAACCTCAATAAGGATTCTTTAAAATACAGCCAGCTCTCCTGGACTCCTTTCTCCTTCATGTTCATCTCCCGGGGATCCTGCCCATGAATTCCCTGAGGGAGTCAAAGTCTACTTTTCTGAAGTCCGGGTCCATATCCTGCTGTTCTCCTTTTTTCCCTGTGTCAGGATCCTGAACTCGACCATCTCATGGTCACTGTCTCCCAGGTTCCCATCCACTTTTGCGTCCCCTACTAATTCTTCACGGCTCGTGAGCAGCAGGTCAAGAAAAGCTCTGCTCCTAGTTGGTTCCTCCAGCATTTGCAGTAAGAAATTGTCCCCTACACTTTCCAAAAACTTCCTGGATTGTCTGTGCACCGCTGTATTGCTCTTCTAGCAGATATCAGGATGACTGAAATCTCCCTTGAGAACCATGGCTTGTGATCTAGTAACTTCTCTTAGTTGCTGGAAGAAAGCCTCATCCATCTCATCCTCCTGGTCTGGTGGTCTATAGCTAGGCTGACCATACGTCCCGTTTTGAACGGGACAGTCCCATTTTTTACCTATTTTCTGACCGTCCCGTCTTTTTAGTATAAATATCAAATTTGTTCCATTTTTGCTTTTTGCTAAAAAAAAAACTGAACGCAGCTTATTTTAGGAACCCACGGCCGGGTCCCGCCTCCTCCCACCCCCTCCCGCAGCCCTTCAGTCCCTTCCCCTCACGGCCTCGGGCCCCCCTCCCCGGCCTCCTCCCCCCTCCCCTCCACCGCCGCAGAGCCGCGCGGTGAGATTGGCTGGGCCATCCCTACGTGGGGTGGAGTGGAGCTGCTGGCCGGGCAGGGGCTGCCTGGCGCCTCGCTCCCCCCGCCCCCCCCATGTGGAGAAAACGCGACGTGTGGCCCAATGAGGGGGCGGCGCGGGGATTGCCGAGCTCAGGGAGCCAGGGGGCAAGGCCGGCAGCTGGGGCGGGTGCCGAGCGGAGCTGGAGGCAGCGCGAGCCGGGAGGGGAGGAGGCGGCATTGCCCCGGGCCCCATGGAGCTCGAGAACATCGTCACCAACACTGTGCTGCTCAAGGCGCGCGAAGGTGGGGGGGACCGGGCAGGGGGGGCATGAGGTGGAGGGGGGAGGGAGTATGGGGGGGCATGGCTGCGTGTGAGGGGGGCAGGGGGAAAGAGGGGTGCGTAGGGGCCGTGTGTGAAAGTGGGTGGAAGTGGGGGGCACAGTGTGTGAAAGGAGGTACTGGGGCTGCATGTGAAGAGGGGCACAGGGGAAGTCGGGGGGGCATGGCTGGTTGTGAAGGGGGTAGTAGGTGGTGGGCATGAGACTGTGTGTGAAGGGTGTACTGGGGAAGTGGGGGATATGGAATGGGGGGCACAGGGTTGTGTGTGAAGGGAGGTACTGGGGGGGTCCAGGGCTGTGAGTGAAGGGGGTGGGGGGAAGTGGAGGGGTACAGGGTTGTCTGTGAAGGGAAGTACTGGGGGGGTCCAGGGCTGGATGTGAAGAGGGGCATGGGGTGGGTAGGGGAGATGGCAGGTGGGTAGGGGTACCATGGTTAACCCCCTCCCTGAACACATGGATGCGGGGGTTGGGCCAAGCCTCAGAGCCCATTCGGGGCGTCAGTCTTCAAGGCACAGCTAAGGCCTGGGCAGGTGGCTGTGGCATGCGTGGGCGATGCGGTGGGGTTGGTGAGAAGCCGTGTTTCTGCTGCAGGAGATGTAAGGAGAGGACTTGGTCAGTCAGAAGGGTTACTGATAGTGGAGGCGGTTGGGGGCCTGCCTGGAGGAGGAAGGCAGGGTGGCTGGCCTGGGGGAAGCTCTTGTTGCACAAGCTTCTGCCTGTGAGATGCTACGCAGGAAACTGAGCCATAGCCACAAACTGATGTGGTTGGGGGAGGCAAATAGGGGGTCATTTGAGGTGTCTGAAGAGAATCATGGAGTGTGAGAAGTTTTATGATAAGGTATTGAAAGACCAAAATTTGCTGCGTAAGATTACTTCATCGGAGAAATATTCATGGTACGATCGTGTTGAAATACAGTCCCCCTTTACGTCTACTTAAATTTTTGTATGAGTTCTGTCGCTGAAGAATAATTGTTAGCTCAAGTCAATATGTTCATGTAATAAAACTTTTTTTATCGTCTTACTTTTTCATGAATACAGAATATTACATAACGCCGTCCCGTTTTTGCTATCCCAGTGTCCCGTTTTTGTCTCAAGGAAATATGGTCAGCCTATCTATAGCAGACTCCCACCACGACATCAGCCTTGTTGCTCACACTTCTAAACTTAATCCAGAGACTCTCAGGTTTTGCTGCAGTTTCATACCAGAGCTCTGAGCAGTCGTACTGTTCTCTTACATACAATGCAACTCCCCCACCCTTTCTGCCCTGCCTGTCCTTCCTGAACAGTTTATATCCATCCATGACAGTGCTCCAGTCATGTGAGTTATCCCACCAAGCCTCTGTTATTCTAATCATTGTTATTCCAATCATTCCAATCATTGTTAGTCCCCATCATTGAAGGTTTTTAAGAATAGGGTAGATGAACACTTGTCAAGGATGGTCTGGGTATATTTGGTCCTGCCTCAGCAAAGGTGGCTGGATTTGACGATTTTCTGAGCGCTACATTTCTATGATTTCACTGCCTTTTTATGAAAAAGATTATCTTGTCTGTTGGCTGTTGAAGGATTGGAAGCTTCTCCTCCTTTTTTCTGCATGATATTCTTGTAATTGAGTTAAATAATCCGGGCTGTAGAAATTAGGGTTGGCCAGAAAATAAAAATTCTGGTTCACAAAAAAATTCAAAGTGTGGAGATTTGTTTTCATTCCACTTCAGAATGAAACGGGGACCTTTCAAGACCCTACATAACAGCCAGTAGCCCAGGCACTCATGTGAGATATGGAAGCCCGAGATTCACATCCGTGCTCTAAATCAGTGAATTATTAAATATTCAGGGAGCTAGAGAGATAATCAGGCAAAGGCAAGGACTTGAATCCCAGGTCAATGCTATAACCACTGGCTATTCTAGAGTCTGCCTCTTTGTCTGTCCCTCTCTCTCTCCTCCACCTCTCACTTCTTCCCTCCCCTTCCTTCCCCCCACACCCCCTCCCCCCGCAACAGGAATTCCATGTTTGACCTGGAATCTTTCATTGAGAAAACATTCCCACAAAAAGTTTGTTTATTGACAAATCAGTATTTTGGAAAGAAAAATGATTTCTTTGGAAAATTCCCTACCAGCTCTATTAGAAAACCAATATCTCCTTTTGTAACTGACCTAATTTCCAAATGTCAGACAGCTACTATGTACTGAATGTTGAAGGAAAAAAAGTCTCATAACATGCTGCTAGAACAAAATCAAGGTAGTCCAGTGTTGTGTGAATGACTTACACTATTGGCCATTGCCAGGCCACACATTCAGATAGTGACATTGTACAAATGTGATGTTTAGTTAACACCACCAACTAATCCAAAGGCTTTAAAATAAGTCTTTAGTGCAAAGTTGCTTAGTTTTGCTATATGTTCATTTATATATGGCAGAAATCTTTTGGGAAATTAATGACTAATGCTCTAAAATTTTGTTCCTACCAAGACAGTTGTGTGGGCCAGAATAGAGGCACTGGTGTTGAATAGAGATATAACAGAACAATCAAGAGCATTTAGCTTTCTTTTCTGAATGAACTTGATTAAGACTCAAGGAGCATAAATAGTTAAAGTGAGATAGGCAAGAGTGATGGACATGATAGCCTAAGAGAAAGGGGTATACATCATGACTTAACTCTATGGAGAATTCAGGGATTATAAGTGTTTTACTCCCTTCCCTTTTCCATTTATTTTCAGTTTGTATTGTCTTCCAGAACTGCTTCATCCTGTAAATGACAAATTTAATGACAATTCAGTATTTAATTTTTTTAAAATTAATTCTATAGAAATAACTTGGTACAACTCATGATGATGCTTAAATGTTGCTGATATTTTGTCATTGGAAGCAGACTAAAATGTTTTTTCACAAAAGGAAAGCAAAAGAAGTTGAATCAAAATTAAATCCTGTAATAACTCACTTGTTATATGACATAGATTGTGCTTTTTAAAAAGGCATGCTAATTCATGCATCTCTTGGACTTTTAAACATTAAAGCAGTATCCATAGTGAATCAGACTGTCATCTGCGGTTAACGCATTGAGTAATATAAAGTAGCTTTGCCATAGAGTATCTACTGTTTACCCTGACTTTCAAAATTTACCAATACATAAACTGTTGCCTAAGCTCTTCATGTAATCTGATTATTATTTTGAAGACATTGCTTATGGTTATGCATCTAGTTTAAATCTTAATCCAAAATGGCTAACTTCAGGCTGTTAGCTAGAATATACTTTTTCCTAAATTCAGTGATGATCAACATCAAATTAATAAACAAAAACAATGGAAAAGAACAATGTAATAATACAATGGTGTCTTGTCTGCTATATAAATACTAAAAATCAGAGCATTCATTATTATTATTATTTATTAATAAATAAAAATGTATATCCCATGCCAAACTTATGGCTAGCTATGATGATTTTCTGTTCTGTTAAAGGACTGAAGACATATTTTTGTTCTGGTAGCGTCACAGTTGCTCACATAGGTACATTCTGACAGATGCAGAGAAAAAGATTTTGGGGATTTTTTTAAAGGTTTTAGTCTATCCAGTGGTCTGACTCTGATTTTAGTTGTTGCTTATTCCATAGCAGAAAATAACTGATCCCACTTCAGTTTTGGGAAATGCTGAAAATCATGTATGTTTTATCATAACTTGAGATGGGACCCAAAGCCCTGACACCAAACAACTCTAAACTTTGGATTGTACTAGGGTTTCAGAATCTGAACCCTTATTAGAATTACACAGTTGACCCCATGGTCTGTGATGAGCTGAAACAAAAGTACAGATTAGATACCCCTGTGCTTTTGGGGATGTGAGATCTAACTCAGAATTTTGCAGTTCTCACTGATCTTTAGTTATGATGCTATTGATTTGCATAAGTTAATACAATGTGTGACAGCTAGGGGCCAAGCTACATCTTTTAGTCCCTATCAAATGCATCCCTCTCGGGACAGGTTTGCTACCTTTACCTCTCTCAGAACAAAAGCAGTCCTCCCACTTACTCAGTGGATGTGTGGGGGTAACTGTGTTTGGCACTTGCAAGCACTTTTCCTCTGGGAGCCTGTGATAGCAGCTGATTAAAATGACTCAAAAACAGCTTATTCAAAACAAAGCATTATGTATTCATTCAGCTCCATGGTACATAGCAATCAGAGACTAGGGTTAAAACAATAAAGAGTTAGACATACAATTCCCCTACCTAATCCTTAATCTTCCCTGGAAAGTTTTGGTAAAATCCATTAAGACCAGTTACCTCCTTCTCTACCCGTAGCTCTAGAGAGAAGTGGGAGTTCCCTGATGAAGCATCTTTCTCTCTTTTTGTTTCTTTTATCCCTGTCAGCACTCATTGACAGCCCCCAGCAACTCACTCAGCCCACCTTCCTTTTTCAGTCTGCAGTCCTGTAATGGTTTAGTGTATTCCTTTTAATCCTGGGCTCAGGTCTGGGGAAAGTAAGGCTTGCTTGGCTGGAATCAGGCAGGGGCATTCTCCAATCCATAGCTCACCATCTTGTTCCTGTATGGACTCTTGGTATTCTTCAGACTGTACCCTTATTTTTGCTGTTGTTTTGTTTCCTCTTTGTTCCCTCCTCTCTCCTCCTCCATAGCCTAACTCAATGCATTCAGGCAGGAAAATATCAAACTGGTGAACTGAGGTCCATATAATAATACTCATGAGTTTCTGATTCTCTATATTTATTACAAATTTAATACAGATTATTCATTATACATTTCTCTATTCTCAGATTAGGTTTATGGAACAGGAAAAATGTATCCCTTTTTTGGTTTTTTTTTACACATATGTACTTGAAATGATTGATTAGTTGTGCTATTGGAGATGGAGGCTCATCCCAGTGAAACACTCTTGTATGGAGGTAAATCTTATATGGAAGTAAGTTGCCAACAAGTTTAAAAGTATGGATTGGATGAATGGACTATAAGGTGGATAGAAAGCTGGCTAGAACACATCTGAGAAATAGAGAGTGAGACATTACTGATGTTTTTTCTATTTTGAAATACTTGGGAGGCATTCAAATACTATGGTATTGGGAACCATTTACCTACTTAGATGGCTAGATAGGGTAGGTCTTCATTACCTGCCATATCGGCGGGTAGCGATCGCTCTTTTAGCGATCGATTTCTCGCGTCTCATTAAGACATGAGAAATCGATCGCCTGCGGCGCCCCCATTGACTCCTGTAACTCCAGCTGGAGTCGACGGGGGAGCGCGCCTCTGACCGCTGCCGCCATGAGGATGGTAGGTAAGTCGGCTGAAGATAGGCCGACTTCAGCTACGTATCTTCAGCCAATTCCCCTCTCCCCCAGTGAAGACCCATAGTTGTGATGGTACAAAGGAGCTGGAATCTCTTTTACACCAAGAATGGGACGTGTAGGGGCCACTGTGGCAGAAAAAGTGGATGCACCACAGTCAGGGTGGCTGGAATTGTGCAGCTGTAGAGGCTCCTGTTGCTGGGGGTTTGATGAAGGTCTAGTGAGGGTTAAAGGTGACTCTCCAGCAGGAACCCAATGGAGGACAGCAGCAGGAATGCAGCGTTGAAATCCTAGCTCCATTGAAGTCAATGGTAAAACTCCCAGAGGTATAATTAACATTTCCAGATGCCGGCTCAGCTGCCTTGGCCCATGTATACTAATATTGAGGTCCAGTTCACCCTGTTGCATACCTGCAATTTGCATTCATTTAAATAGGAATTGTACCTGTGTAATAGAGGAGAGAATCGGACAACCAGTTTGCCTGTGTACAACTTGCATCACCGTTTATGCCAAACTCAGATTTGGCCCCGTTTATACAATTCAAATCAGAAACCCACCACAATATCTTTAAAGGAATTAAAATACTTGTATAGTCATAGAATATAAATTACTGTACAAAATAATTATGCTAACTCTCTTCCACAAGTACATGTGTATTAAAGTCAATACTGAAGACTCAATTTTGCACTCTCTATTCAGGAAATGCTCCCACTGATTTCACTGAGAATTTTGCCTGTATAAGAATTGAGTAAATGGGACATAAGTGCTTTATGTGGATTGAAGGCCCAGTTCCTACCTGGGAAAGTAGTTTTAGACTGAAGCACCATTGACTTCAGTGGAATTACACTAGTTTACAACTAGTCTAACAGAGTGAAGAAACCAGGTTCTTAAAGTACCGTATACAAATGAAAAGTAATGTAACCAAGAGTGACTGGGTTAGTCAATGGAATGATATCTTGAGTCCTGTTCTTATGATAATCCTAACATTTACTTTCAGTGCTGAAAAGCAATTCAATACTGACCTTTCACCCATATACCAACTCTTTCCAGGTCCTTTCATTTATTTGGGACTTTTCATTACCTCATATTGTAGTATTTCAGTGCTTCCAAGGAAACTTAATGATGATGGGCCAGATCCTTGGTTGGTTTAAATTGGTGATTCTCCATTCAAGTTAATGGATCTATGAAAGTTTACACTTGCCAAGTGTCTGGCCCAACACTTTCAGTTTCTCCCAGATGTGATGACCTAAAAAAGTAAAATGCAGTTTCTTTCTAGGCCAACGCTGATGTGCCATCATGTACTCTACCATATATAAAAATGCTTTCACTACAAAGCACGTTGAACAATATTTATTATACAGAGAGTTCTTTAGAAATTCATTGACAATTTTCACATATAGTACAAGGTTAGTGATTCACAAACAGTTTGTGAGATGTGTTCCATTATTGCCACTGCTGAAGCAACAGTTTTCCATAGTACCATCAGTATTATGTACTTAGTACCTTAGTACTCTAAAGTGCCACAAATATTCCTCATTTTATTTACAGATACAGACTAACATGGCTGGTAATCTTAAACATAGTATCATCAGTGTCTCTCTTCAGCAATCAGAATGAGTCCTGTAGTTGTAAGAGATTATAAATCATACTAGGTTCGACATGGAAAAATCCTATTACAGGCCATTAGATACATCTTTCTGTCAGTGCAGAATTGTCCCTTCTATACAATTTCTAGTGTTTTGTCCAGTCTAGATTTTAAATGTCACAAGTGACAGGCTGTGCAATAATCTCCCACAGAGACTGATGGAAACCCTAACCTGATATTCAGCTGAAATGTTCCCTCTCTTAATTTTATCCCATTACTCCTAGTTTATATCTCCATGTTTTACCCTAAATAATTTGTCACCACCTTTCAAATCCTTGTAGGCCATAATAACCTAACGTAGCTGTCGCTAATCCAAATTGTACATATTTCATCCTTGCAACCTTTCCCCATGACCCCCTTTTCCTCTAGTCCCTTCATCATTTGACTTGCTTTTCTGTGAACTCTTTCCCACCTGTCAATACATTTCTGATAATGAGGCAGGAAATTAAGACAGTATTTTGGGTGCAGTCACTCCAAAGCTGAGACACAGCTCCAGGATGTAATATCTCTATGCAGTCATACTTTGCATTTTTCTCCCTTTTGTTGCCTTAGGTACATTTAAATTAAAGCATTTAAATCTCATGTTTTAAAATTTCTGCCTATGTTTCTAATCTTTCTATATTATTTCTGTGTTCTTGCTGTTATTTGCAACTACTTCCAGGTAATCATTATCTTCATATTTCACTAATCTGCTTCTTACTCTTGCTTTCTCTTTCTGATTCACTAGAAGATGACACCGGGTCCTATCCCCATTCCCTGCAATATACCATTCAATGATGCCCCTCTTTCCCCAAATTTGATACATTGCTTTTATTGTTTGCCTTTGTTAACAATCCTTCAGGCAATTACATTTCCTTTACATTTCCAGTAGTACTACCACTAATGAACAATACTGTTTATTTTTCATTCCAATCCATATACCACCAACCAGACACTAAAGGCACAGTGGAGCATTAAAAAAAATGCATGGGCTAAGATCTTTAGCTAGTATAAACTGGCATATCTCCATTAATTTAAATGGATGCACATCAGAGCTGGCCCTATATTTAGAAATATATAGTACAGTGTAATGAAAATCTCCTTGTTAAAGTTATGCTGATGAAAATGGAGGCGGTGGGGAGGGGGAAGGGAATAAGAGAGAGTGTCAAGGGGAAAAAAAGGTAGTAACAAATGAAAGGGAGGAAAAGTAAGGTATTAAATACTGGCCAACGATCAGATTCCAATCACACATTTTACAAGGAGTTAATAAGGGACTGGGGTGGATGTAAGGGGGGTGAACAAATACTATTTGAGCACCCTTGAGTATGGCGTGGTGTTGCAAGTAATGTAAGCCAATACAGTAACCAGGTGCTATGATAGCGAAGGGTCAATTTTTTGTTTATCTAGGTCACAATGGGAAAGTTCATACAAGGTGGGTAATAGTGAGCACAGATATCCATATGAATCAGTGTAATTTTCAGAATCTCATTCCACTATAATGTGGCTACTTTATATACTATTATATACCTATAATATGAAAGGTAGAGTGTTAAGTGAGAACTACTTATCCCAATCACAATTCAGCAAAGGATTTCAAACGGGTGCCTAGCTATAAGAACCTGAATAGACCCATTAAAGCTAAGTGCATGCTTATGCCCTATGCTGAAGCAGGACCCATAGGCAAAACCGCAATCAACAATTTGCTCAGTTTGTTTCTCAGCCTCATGGTTTATCCAGTGAGGAATGCAATAGATATGCAGAGAGAAGAGAAGATTATAATTTAAATATTGGCATTAAAGATGACAGTCATGGGCCACTGATGATGCACTACAGAAAACTTCCAAACTGCTTTGGGAGGTGAGGGGGAAGGTGTTTGAAAAATGCTGATTTGCCACAAATTTTAAACTAACATCTGGTTATTGCATGTTTTTCCTTTGTACATGTCTAAGGCCCTGGTTCAGGAAAGCATTAATTTTAACCTCAGTGTTAAAATTGTCCATCGTTGGCTTGTTTTTGTCTTAGGTGGACTATCACCCCTCTTCTCTGAGCTGTATTAATCTTTAGTATAAATTGAACAATGTAGCTGTGATTCCAGTACTCAGACAGGATGTCAAAAATGAAGGTCACAATAATAAATGTCTGGTATAATGGATTTTGAAAAGCAATGGGAAAGAAAAATGTTTATTTGAGGAATGTTTTGCCTGCCACATTTTATCTACTTGTACTATTTTAATCCCTCTTGCAAATCCTTTTTACGGATTATTTGGACTGTGTATCTTGTATTTATTAAACGTGCAAGGCTATTTCTAAATCCGCATACAATCCAAGACTTTAAAGGAAATATTTAAAAAGCAATTTCTTCATGAGATAGAATCAAGACCTTCACTAGGTTTCCTATTTTGCAATTCAAACCTAACCTAGATCTCACTTGGAATGAATCTGATGATTTTGCAGAGTCTGAAGGATAACAGTTTATTTAGTAAAACTATTACCAAAAAAAGCATAATTATGCAGCATACCTGTTACTCAGGATCCCAGAGGCTAAACTTTCCAGGGGTCGAGTTTCTAGGCAGATTTCAAGTCCTTAGAGGATGCACGGGGGGAAGTTGCACAAACATTAGTTGAATACTTCAGACTCCCAGAGATGCACAGATCTTCAGAACAACATTTAAGCTCAGTAAAAGTTTTTGAAAATGGTTTGTGTAGCTCTGAGTACCTAAAGGTCCATTCTGTTTTTTCTGTTGAAAACACTTTTTGTGCTTTCATTTATTTTATGGTGAAAATGACTAAATAATTAGACAATTGCACAAGTAATTTAAATATAGCTGGATGCACTTGGTTATTTGGTTAATTTTGGAATCAATAGGGGATTCTGCTTAATGTCATAGTATGAGCTGTAATTTGTAAGTGCATCATTTAGGGACTGAGTGAGACAATCAACTTGTCAGAGAAAATGAGAGAATTTTTGCCATATGAGGGTAGTAGGGAACAACTAGTAAAACGTTGTTCAATAATGTACTTTCTACATTATCTTTTGACATAAAAAGAAATTGCTTCTCATTCCGCCTCATGCAATTCAGCAGCAGCTACTTACATGAATAGTGCTATTGAACTGCAGAATTAGTCTTCTTAACAGTAATATAAACTAATGCAGAACTAGTTTTTTCTTCCCAATATGTAAACTTGAAATCTAGGACCTTGTGTAAATTAATAACCCTATGAATATTACACACTGAGAGTCAGCTGGTATAAAATTGACGTAACTCCATTGACAATATGGCATATGGAGCTAAATTGACTCCAGCGGACTTATTCCAGGTATTTACCAATCTGGCTCTTGATGCCTATTGAAAATTGTTAGAAAATGATTATCAACTTTAACAGTCAAGACACAATGAGCTGTTTGCTTTGCCTCTGATCTACTTCTGAACTTCCATGTGTGAGTTTATCAGCCCCAGGAAGATACAAGTTATTCCTAATTTCTACATTCCCTTTTTTAACATGCTCCTTGTTTTGAATAATAAAATTCAGTGGAATACACAGTGATCAATTATCCTGGAGTAAAAGTTGGCACATTTCTTGATATGTTGCATGACCTTTTGATGGTACATCATTGACTTAGCTTTCTTATGATACGGCCCATATGGAATGTCTTTAGAGTCTGATCCTCCACTTGATTATACCAGTTAGTGTAACACCATGGAAGTTAGTGGTGATCTAGTTACATGCATTCAGTGTACTGGAGAGGAGAATCAGGCCCTCTGTGAAACATGCTTCGATCTTCTCGAAGAGGTATGGCACATTCCAGAAAATGCTGTAATGGTTTGTAGAAGTGAATTCTATTCTGTTGTGTGGTCTGAAAAAGTTAAGTAAAATGTTATCAGCTGTCACAAATGCAAAAATGACATTTATGAGTAAGTGTAATCTATGCATTGGTTTCTGTGCCTCAAGTCTTCCAGGCATTGTCATAAATCAGTTATGATGCCTTTAGCTGCTAGGTTCTTGAACTCTGATTGCCGATTTAGCTGAAACAGGTGTGAAACTTATGTAGCCAGACAAATCCCAACTGGCTACACACATGAAAAGGATCAAGAGATTAAGGTTATCCTCTTAAATTATGGTTTGTGTTTACTAAATTGGCTCAGTGAAGATCTTCCTATTTCAGAGTGCAGTATTAGAGAAAATTACACTTTGGGCTAAAAATACAAGTTCAGATACAAACCTCAGCACCTTTTGGAAATCCAGCATCACAAACATAGAGCACATGGGATCCACAAAAAATAGCAGCAGCATGTTTTTAATGAGTAGGTTGAGAATCGAGTTGGTTTAACACTGTATGAGCAAATTCGCCAAGAGAATTTTAGCAGTAATTTCAATTAGCAAGAGATGGAGTTTAAAACCTTTTGCAAAAGGCATAGGGAAAGAGACCCAAACTCATGAATGTCCTAAGTTCTTTAGACAAGTCTAGGCAATCATAAGACATACATTGGGAAGAGTGCCCTCCTTCACAGAAAAATAGAAGTGTAGGACTGGAAGGGATCTTGATATGTTATCTAGTCCAGTCCCCTGCACTGAGGCAGAACTGAGTATTATCTAGAGTCTCTAGACTATCCCCGATAGGTGTTTCCAGCCTAAATCTCCCTTGCTGCAATTTAAGCCTATTGCTTTTTGTCCTGCCCTCCATGTCTAAGAAGAACAATTTATCACTCTCCTTCATAACAAGCATTTACCTATTTGAAGGTTGTTATCATGTCCCCCCTCAGTCTTCTGTTCTCCAGACCTCCTTATAGGCCATGTTTTCTAGACCTTTAATCACTTTTGTTGCTCTCCACTAGATATTTTGCAACTTGTCTGTATATTTTCTGAAGTGTGGTATCTAGAACTGGATACAGCTGAAACCTTATCAGTGCTGAATAGAAGTGGAAAAATGACTACTTGTGATTTGTGTACACCTCTAATACATCCTGGAATGATGTTTGCTGTTTTTGGAACAGTGTTTCATTGTTGACTCATTTAATTTGTGATCCACTATAACCCCTATGTCCTTTTCCTAAGAAATAATTTCCCATTTTGTATTTGTGCAATTGATTTTTCCTTCCTAGGTATAGTAGTTAGCATTTGTTCTTATTGAATTTCATTCTGTTAATTTCAGACCATTTCTCCAGCTTGTCAAGATAATTTAGAATTCTAAACCTGTCCTGCAAGTGCTTGCAACTCCTCCCAGCTTGGTATCATCCTCACACTTTATAAGTGTACTCTCTATGCCATTGTCCAAATCATTTATGGGACAGATCCCTGCAGGACCCCAGTCAATATGCCCTTCCAACCAGAATGTGAACCATTGATATCTACTCTCTGGGAATGTGTTTTCCAACCAGTTGTACCCAGCTTATAGTAGATTCCCCAGTTTGTTTATGAGAAGGTCATATGAGACAGTGTCTAAAGTATTACCAACATCAATATATATCATATCTACTGCTTTCTGACCCTTCCACAATGTTTATTACTTTCTCAAAGGATAGTAGGTTGATTAGATACTATTTATTCATGACAAATCCATGTTGACTGTTACTTATCTCTTAGTATCTTCTTGCAAATTGTTTGATTATTTGCTCTATTATCTTCTTGGGTACCAAAATTAACGTCTATAATTTCCTAGGTTGTCCTTATTCCCCTTTTATAGATAGGTACCAAGTTTGATCATTCCTACTGGATCAAAGATCTCTTCAGCCAGTTCCTTAAGTATTTCATCAAGACCTGCTGACCTGAAGATGTCTAACTTTTCTGAGTAATACTTAACTTTGTTCATTCCTTATTTTAGCCTCAGATCTTTCCTGATTTACACTGTTCTTGGTTAGTTGGCTGATCACTGCTAACTTTTTTTCTGGTGAACACTGAAATAATGAAGGTATTTAACACTTTGGCCATTGCTGACTTTTCCATTATATCTTCCATTCATGTAAAAAGAATTTGTCTAGAGCCATTCTCCATTGGTTCCCTTCTGGCAAATCTTTTTCAGTGTGTGAAGGGGGGACTCTGCTGCAGATAGTGCTGACTCAGTGAGGGGAATCTCCAGTGGCTGTGGAATGGCTACTACTTGACTTCTACTCTGGCTCCCCACTCCTCCCCACGCCTATAGATCCTGAACCCTGGGGTCTGGGGGTCTGGGAATGCCATAGGATGTGACAGAAGGCAGGAATGTGCCACATGACTGCTATGGCCCTCTTCCTGTGCTCCCAACAAGTTTTGCTTGATTTTTCTACCACCACAGTAGCAAGTGTCTTTCAGAATTGGACTCTGTATACATATATATCATTACTGAAATGCAGTTAGCTCTAGTTTGAAAGGCAGCGATTATGTGTAATAACAGAAGAAGGAAAATTATGCCCAATGACACCAAGACAACTCTCTAATCTTAGAAAAGTGGTTATCGGATCTCTAATATCTGTGCAGATCAGTTAAAGCTTAGTCTGTTCTTATGGACTTCTCCAAAAAACTGACACACCGAGTAAAATGCCTGTATCTCATTACCCTCACAAGTAAACAATATCCCTGATTGCAAACCATGTACAGTAGATGTTAGTATATTAAATCAGTTTTCCATATAATTTATACTGTTCATTTTACATTTTATGTTTGCGACTCCAATGCAGATCATGGAATTGTGATATAGAGGAGTCTTCATTTAATTTATTCCTTCTTGTTTTACACATTTATATAACTTCTGGGTGTGTGTTAATCCTTTTGATGCTTCTATTCCTCATTACCAAAGCACTGCTTTTAAGTATTTTTGATTTGGCAGTTCTTCAGCAGAACATTTATTTTTAACAATTTACAATACCAGAAGCTAGATTTACACAAGTAGCCTATTGAATTCTAGCTTCTCCTATTTTTCTTTATTCATTTTAATTTCAGTATTACAATTTTAAATAAGACTACTCATGTGTTTAATTTGCTATATACATTACATGCATTATATTCTTCCTACAGTCTCACTCAGATGGCAATGATTTTACTGAAAAATTGTACTGTAATTATTACTGCTGTTGTGCTGGTGCATTTGTGTCTTGTTCAGCCTTCTGAAGGAAAAATCTCATCCTTAGTGAAAATAGATTTTCTTGAAGCTGTTCATTAATTTTTCAGTATAAAAGACAGCAATGAATTTGATAATATTTTTTTCTAGGACACTGGAAACAGCAAATTCCTGTTTTTAGTATTTTATGCCACAGAACATGATAGTTCATAATGGAAACGTCTTTATTTTTTTTAGATTTATACACTTATCCCTTCAAAAAGAGTTTGAATCCACTGGTCCTGATGTTCCTTAATACATTTCAAGAAATACAGTTCAAAAAAAGCTAACCCACCCTTAGCCAATAGTTAACATCACATAACTTTTACTGTGTGTTACCGTGATGGCTATTAAAAAATCATATTTTGGGGGAAAACTGAGGCTCAATTTTAAAACAACCTTTTCTAAACCAAAAATATGATCCAGGTCTCAGGCAGATTTTAATTACTCTTTCCATTAAGTCAGTTAGCCAGCTAGTAAACATGGGGAGAATCTTGGTCCAATAAATATATTTTAAACTGCAACAACCACAGTAATAATAGTAATAATTAACTAATAGTTTTAAACTATTCAAAAACCCAGATGACCTTGCCATACTCAACTACACTGGGCCTGATTCAGTGCCCATTGAAATCAATGGAATAATTCCCATTTATTTCAATGGGCCTTAGATATGGGGCATAGATAGCCTAATTTGTAAATATTTGTGGTGGAATCTTGCTCATTTGAGTCCTGACCCTGTTACTGGATCTCTGCAGCAGCCAGCTGGGTTATGAAGACTTTGACTACTTATTGTGTGGCTGGGGGGGGAGGGGGGGAGGAGGGAGGCAAACACCTATTACATTTTTTGTCACAAAAGTCATGGCTACTGCAAATATACAGTGTTATTTATGTATGTCGTTGTTTGCCCTTAAGGAAGGGAATTCTGTCACTGGCTATAACGTATCCCCCCTCCCCTGCAAATCTAACTAAATAATCTATGGTATATATTGCAATCAAACTGCATGGAGAATTTATGACAAAAATAAGACTTATTTTAATTTTAGTGGAGCAAAGTTGTTTGCTCTTGAGTTATTTGATTAAAGAGCAAACATGAGTTTACTAAATGTCATAGACAGTAGTGTCCTTTATCATTCAACAGGGACTTCATTTTCAACGTGCAACACTTATCAATCTTAGCTTTGTAATCACACAAAAAAAGATTTTAAAAAGCAAAGAGACAGCACTATATTTCATTATTATTATTACTGATTTAAGTCATTTCCTAACAAGGCTTCCAGTTCTGATTGGTGAAGTATTTAACAAAATGAACAAGTGACTTCTAATGTGATAGCTCTCTCTGAGGGTAGCAAAGGAGACCTTGCTACTCTGTAGCATGAAACTGTCAAAACATGAGTTTTAGACAAAAATATACCGATTCAGACAGTCTCACCCTAGATCTAGCCATGGAATGGACATTGCACATGGAAGGAGATGGCTCAGCCATCTCTGTAAAAGAACCATTACCCCTTACCTGGGGTTGGGGAAGAGGAGAGGAGAAATAGTGGGCAAGGGAGGGGAATGTGCAGGGCATGGATGGGTGAAAGGAACACATCATCCTTCCCCCTTCCGGTGCTACAGAAATTGGTCAAAAAAGATAATATAACCCAAGATATATTGTCCTTTCCATAAGTTCCAAGCATAGTCATGGCAGGGAGTTTTTTATGGCAGCGCTGTATGGGAGACAGGCCATTGGGGACCAGAGCCAGGGCAGCGGTTCATATTTTCTGTATTGTGTAGGTGGCTTCCATGTTTTCCATGGATTCACCAGGTTTGGGGGCTCATTCCATGGGCTGCCTGGAGCATTCTCTGTGAGAAGGGTAAATCCTGCCCTCTGACATGGGGATGTGAGGAAATCTATTTGGAGCTTTCCATTTCCTGGCCACAGGTTTTTCTGTGGGATGAGGTGATTGTCTAATTGAATTGTTAGGACACAAGAGCTAATAGTAATTGAACTGTTCAGACGCAAGTGGTAGTCCATACTGAGTATAACTGTGCTTCATTACAGTACTTATTCATGTCATTTAAAAAACCATGTTTATGATACATAGAAACATTAACTTCTAAGAGACCTCTGTAGTCAAGTTAAGCTTTATCTGCCTGGTTTAATGTTGTTTGCCCATGTCACTGGCCCCTACTGAAGGAAGGATAGCAGGTTATGTGAGCTAATGGTGTAATGTGGGTCATCAACTCACTGGGCTGTGAATGTTCAACAATATATTGACCCATTCATCATTTTACTATGCTGGTGTTATCAAGAATATGGTGGGTATGCAGGCCCCATAAAATCCATCTTGCCGGAATCCTGAGAGTCTACACATCATCCCAGATCTTGTCAAGGAAAGGAAGAAATCCAAGTGGCTGTTTTAGAAGATTTAACAGCTTCACTTTTGCTTCAAACAGCTCTTTTGAACATAGTGATCAAAAAACTGTTTGAAGCTAAAATGGAGCTTTTAAAGCTGCTAAAGTGGCAATGGGGAATAAGGGACGCCTGCAGTTTGGTGTGTTTGTTAGATTAACTTTATATGAGTTGAAACCTTCCTGAAAAGTTTTTTATCTTCTTCAGGCATGATTTTTGACAAGTTGAATATTTTACATTTCATTTTCAGCTTGTTTTTAATAGTGAAGTGAGCTAAATTCTAATGAAAACTTTGCCATATAAATATTCTGCACATATTTGGCAATTTCCACCCATTTTAAAAATCAGTATCTCTGGCTCTATAATATGAAGTGCGCAGTAAAGACTGTTATGGGCCAGATTAAATACTTCTGTGGTGTTACTTCAGTGATGTCAGTAGTATTACATCTGGGATGAATTTGGATTTATATTGTCAATTTAAAAAACAGTGAAAGCCAATAAAGGAATAACCTGCAATTTACAAGTCAGTATTACAGACTTTACCTTACCGGTCTTTATTTTGCTCACGTGGCTGTTAGGCAGGAATATGACAACTGAATGGGAGAAAGGGAATACTCATGAATCTTGGCTTGAATCTGAGAAGATGCGAGACAAGTGTACACTTAATTTCTATCTAATTGGCTATAAATAGGGTGTTTAGAGGGGCATGAGATGATGTATTTTTAAAAGATCATGCTTTTAGATTAATCTTGTTAATGCAAGATAGATAATAAAACTGTTATCATCTGTTAGAGCTGGGCAGGAAATGTGTTTTGTGTCTAGGGTTATCAGATAGCAAGTGTGAAAAAATTGGGATGGGTGGGGGAGGGGGGGGTAATAGGAACCTATATAAGAAAAAGCCCCAAATATCAGGACTGTCCCTATCAAATCAGGACATCTGGTCACCCTATTTGTATCCCAGGAAAATTTCTGGTATCTCAAAATGTTCCTGTTCCAAGTTGAGATGAGATATAGAAATCTCAAATTTCTCAAAAATCTGGAGAAAAAAATCAGTTTGGGTCAGTTAAAACATTTGTTTTAATAACTTCTGAATGTTTTGTTTTGATTTTGATCATTTTTTATTTTTAAACTGTTTCACTATACCTCACTTAAATTTTGAAATGAAAAGTTGTTTTGAAGCAGAAAAATTAGATTTTTTTAAATTTAGAAAACAATATTTTGATCATTCCAACTTTTTCATAATTTTTACAAGTTAAAAAATTACTTGAAACTGACCTTTTCCTGAAAACACCAAATAATATTTCATCAAAAAAATCATGACCAGTTCTACTATCCATAATTTGATTCTGGATGAGGCTCCTGACTTTCCATGTGTCAACAAATATGGGCTTGATAATGCTGGAGGGCTCATATTAACACAGGTGACTCAGAGCACTTCTCTCAACAAGAACTGTGCTGAAGAGCTGATATGGCTGTGTTGTTGACATCTGATTTTAAATTCAGGAGGTCTCCCGGATCCATTTTGATAGTGTCCGTTTGGCATGCGAATCCCGTCACACAGGGTGAAGTTAGAACTAATATTAGTGCATAAATCACCTTGCTTGCACCATAGTATCCTTGATTGAGTTGGTAAAGCTGCTCTCTATGGTGCTTTGAGATTATCTAAATTATTCATGGTGCTTTATGTAGCAACCTGCCTAGAACCTGGAGGGAGGAGCACAAGTTGCAGAAGGGGAAGAGATTTTGGAGGAGGCACCAGGAAGTCAGTCTGTGTGCGCATAGCTAGAATGCTGGCTGCATCTCTATAAATAGTTCTTTTAATAAAGAGTCAATTGAGTTTTACAAGCATGGTGCCCTCTCATGCTGGTACCAAGCACAAGGTACATGAAATAGCTTAAATGTCCAGAGGGATGGTGCCTCCTGTAGTTCAGGTCTGTTACAGCTTTCCCCCTATTCCATTTTGTTTCTTACAGCTGTCCCCTTACTCCATTTTGTTTTTGTTCTCCTGTGGCCGCCCCTCCCTGGCTGTTAAGTTGTTTACCAGGGCCACTGCCCTTCTCAAAGGGAGGGCCCCTTAAGTTGTTTACCAAGAGCCATTGCCCTTCTCAAAGGGATGGCCACTTGTGCTGCGTGCTAAGTGGGACAACTGCCCTGTTCAAAGGGTTGGTCCTGTTATCACCTTGTTAAACCTGGGCTCGGTGTAGGGTAGGCAATGTCCAAAGCTGTAAGACCTAATGTGTTTTTGAGATCCTGGGCATGAGTCATAGGCCTCATGTGCTTTTGAGTCATGAGGTGGAAATCACGCCTATGGTCCAGGACTCTGCCCAGGCATGTCTCTATGCTCACCTGCAGTTTTCCCCTGTAACTCCTCCCCTGTGACAGAGGGAGCCTATCAGGATTACTGGCAGGGAAACTGCCTGAGTTTGCCTTTAAGAACAGGCATTTTTGAAACAAACATCAGAAAGGTTCCTGCATTGCTACCTGGTCTGATCAGCCAGGGGTTCTGGGGGGTCCTTTCTCCGCTCTCGTTTTATTTTTGAGCGCACCCCCATTTTAACACGCCCCCCCCCACGAAGAATTGCTGCCTGAGAGACCTCCTGATTATCAAGACCGTGCCAAGCCCTCCTTGCTTCTTCTGATGCTGTTGTTGCTTCTGCCTTTGCTGCTGCCTTGGGGACTGGTGAGAATCCCTCTGTGAAACTTTCTATACTTAATTACTTTAGCTGCTGGCTCTGTTTCCCCAACACACAGACTCAAACTAAACCTCTCTTAGACTTAAACTAAACCTTGGTCTGTGTCTTAAAACCTCTCTTAAACTCCTTGGTCTGTGTCTTAAAACCTCTCTTAGACTTAAACTAAACCTTGGTCTGTATCTGTAATCTGTTACTTGCTTTGCAGCACCTTTGCTGCTAGAAATAAGCCTGTGCCTTCCTGGACTGTACCTGGGCACACACCACCCTGCCCTCTGAAACTACCCCTAGTATAAGGTGCACCCATTAGGTTAGATTTTGTCTTTTAGTCTAGATAAGTTGTAATTTCATTTTGCATAGCTGTAGTTAAGTTAGGTTTAGGAAATTGCTTGCATTGTACCCTGTAAGTTAGCCTTAAAGAATTGTTGCATTGTGTTTTGTTACTTGCTAATTTGTGTAGTTTTGGTTAAGTTAAATCATAGATAAGATTTTACTGTGTTTTGTATAATTGTCTCTCTGCTGTTTAAACTTGCAGCCTGTCTGTTCTGTGTCTCCCTGAGTTTAAATCTCCCTCCACCACATGCTCCTCTTCCCCCATCCCCCAACCTTACTTATCTACCACTTTCTCTCTCTCTCTCTCTCTCTCTCTCTCTCTCTCTCTCTCTCTCTCTCTCTCTCTCTCTCTCTCTCTCTCTCTGCTGTTTCAACTTACAGCCTGTCTTCTCTCTCTCTTTCTAGCATAAAACCCCATTGGTTACCCCTTTTCTCTCTAACACACCTCACATTTTACATTTACATTTTTACCTAAAATTGTTGGTTATTTAACACATTTTACCCATACTGTTAGTTGGTTATATGCTGCTGTGACACACTCTTTACATAGAAATTGTTAGCTACCTGTTACATTTATACTTCAGTGCTAATTGGTTACCAACTGTATTGTACCCCACTATTGAAACCCCCTATCCCATTTACTAAAAGAAACCCCTCCCCAATTGTCTACTTCAACAAACCCCATACCCCTCACTATTAAATTTTCCCTGTTTTTGCATTTTCTTAATAAAGTTTATTTTGCACCCCACCTGTGTGGTAATTGCTCCCCAAGATCCCATATACCTGCTGGCAGGGACAGTTCACACCAAGAATTCAAGGCCATTCTGACAATGTAGATCTCTCAGCGGTTGTCTGGTTCACCCTATATAGCTGGCCATACTCTGCATTGTGTTCATAGTATGGGATTAGAGATCAGAAGGATGGGAATTGTGCCCTATCATGTCCCCACCATGTCCCTTCTGAAGCAGATGCACACCTTTGCTCTCTTTGCTGTCAGAGAGAGAGGGCTGTTTTCATAGATTGCCTTCAGTATCTAAAGAAACCCTTTGTGTTCCAGAGGGCACTTCGCAAAAATCTTGTCGTGCCAACAGAGCGTTCAGCTATTGGTTACTATTAGAACATTGTAATAATTTGGACCATTGGTTAAACTATGGAACATTGTAATAGTCTGGTGTTTTTCATCAATGAAGAGGGCGTGGGAGACTGGGAAGTGCTTTTTTTCCTTAGGCTGCCTGTTGTTTTTATGGTTAAGTTGAGATGTTTTAACTTTTGTATTATAAATGTTTAATGTACCCGGAGGACTGAATAGACGCAACTGGAAAAAAGTCTTAATAAATACAAATAAAGTAAACAGTCTGATCTGTGGAGTCACTCAACTAGGCGTGGACCTGAAAAGACTATATCCATAGAGGAATCAAATTAGCTGCTTGCATCATTGCATCAACAATTATGTGCTGATTGTTCCTTATCGGAGTTGTGGGAAACTTTTCTAACGAAACTTGAAACTTGGCAAAACTCACCTGGTTTTCATTAAAACACTTGGACCAGGTTAGTTGAGAATTTTGCCAAAGTTCACAAACATCTTGTAGGGCTTGGGTCAGTTTATGGTCTCACATGAAAGTCATTTAAAATTTTGTGGTTTTTCATGGTCTCAGAAGTTTTGACTGAGTATTGCTTTAAGTTTCCCTATATGTTTGAAATACAAATGTTAAGTAAAACACAAGCAATGCTTGGTATTAGATACTATGGAATTAGACACTGTGGAAACCCATATATGATCAATGCATACGAAATGAAACCACACAAAGAATTAGCACAGTCCCTTTGTGAAACACAACCACTTAATTTTGTTCAAATCTACTCAATCTTCTCACACCCACCTTACTCCCACCACCAAAATAGTCGTCTTTATCTCTATCAAAATGTAGATTTTGGTGTATAATATATATCTGCAGAAGCCAAAATTTACATTTTAATCCTCCAGAATGGGGTAGTTTCAGTATATCAGAACATCAGCTGAATTTACAGCATATTGAATATTTATTTCCTACTGACTGAATCATAATTACAGATCAGTGTGTACCATTGGTGGTGCTTAAAATAACAGTGAAATAGATGTGATTCTTGAAACCCTTAGCAACAACAATGTTTCCTGAGCATATGCTCAGTCACAGGAGAGCCTCAAAAATAATATCACAAAACCCATTTGTTGCCCTTAAAATGTGATATTTCTTACATGTTAAGAAATATCCTTTTCACATTTCACAGTATCAGGAGACAGCAGGAGATACTGCTCAAAAATAGAAAGCAAATGTGAGAGAACCAATAAGTAAAGAGTGTTTTTCAAGTTGGGAAAGTGGAGTAAAAATCCAGAAACCTTAGTCTGGCTCTGCCATTGACACACAGACCTTGTCTTGACTGGCAAAATGGATGTGTTTCTGTCCTGGTAGCTTAAAATGATTGAAAAGCCCTTTTAAGATGCAGGCAAACATGCTTGAAGCCATGTTATCCGGCCGTGTTGCATCTTAGGCACTGTTAATGCTATTCTGAGACATTAGTTTAATACTGACTCAGAAGGAAAACGTACATCTACTGAATCTATATTAGCATTTCCTTGATCTTTCTTTGAGGTCTCTCATCCAGGTATGTGATCAGGCCTGACATTGCATAGTTTTATATGATACAGCAGGAATTCTCAAACTTCATTGCACGGCCACACCCTTCTGACAACAAAAATTACTACACTGCCTCAAGAGGCGGGATTTAAGCCTGAGCCTTCCCGAGCCCTGCTGTTCTGGGAGTAGTGGGGCAAAGCCTGAACATCACCACGTGGGTAGGGGAGCCCAAAGCCAAAGCCCAAGGGCTTCATTCCTGGGCAGGGGGCCTGTAACCTGAGCCCTGCTGCCCCTTGTGGAGCTTTTGCTTTGGCCCAGGACCCCAGCCAGGCTAATCCCAGCCCTGGCAATCCCACTTTGGGGTCCCAACCCACAGGTTGAGAACCCCTGAGATGCAGTGTATTTCTGGTCTTCATTTTTCACATGCAAGATTTATTTTGCATCCAGCAAAAACATCCATAAGGCCATTATTTCTTTTGTTAAGATGCAAAAAGATTTCTAGACACACATAATATTATTTTTAGCGATGATGGCTAGAGAAAGTAGGGAATTCAGGCTTTGTGTGTAGGCGCACTATCTGGTTGTTTAGTACTATGTGCTATATATCTGTTCCGCTGATATTTTTCAATGTATGGCATTTGTGTTTTTATCAGAGCACCCTACTATTCAGATATATCTCTTTTGTTGTTTTAGGAATGCAATTAAATAATTAGTAAATAGATATTCCTCCTAGTAAAGTATAAAGTTCAGCTGTATTTGAGACAGTTGACTAAGGGAGGGGAGATTATTTTTACAGGGAATTTTGGAAGTCAAAAGAGAAATAGGCTAGTTTGTTTAGCTGGTATGATTGTTCTGATATTGGGTTATTATAATCCTATTTCTTGGTTTCTCCTCTAAATGCCTGAAATATTTTGTACAGTTACCTGAGTTCAGAACTGATATGTGTCCAGCCATCTTGGGTTTGTTTTGCGGGGGACGAGTGGGGGGGGGGGGGGAGAGGAGGGAGAGAAGGGGATTGTTTGAAACAAACAAATAATTTTACTTTTAGTGCAGTGGGATGGCTTGTTCTTATAACTGATGGGACATTGGCCCCTTGCTCAAGGTAGTAGTATGTTGAATAATGATATAATTGCTGCCTTTGGAAATTGGGGAACTATTGGGTGAGTCATGGGTTCTGTCAATCGTGAATATTATTTAACAGGTTATTGCAAATGTCACCTACAGGTGTAAAATTGGTTTCCAATTTGAGTGCTAGATAATTTGAGGAAAATTACAATCTTACTAAAAAGTTACTAGGGGCTTGTAAAGAACAAATCATCACTAACCACATTATCAGAATAGCTACCCTCCACCTGACTTTCAATTCTAAAATAGAGATTATTCCCTTTTTAGGTCTTTAAAAGTTCCTTTGAAGGGATCAAATACCAATGTTTTCATAGTCCTGAGTGGTTATTTACTTTTCTAGACAAGAGCTCAGTATTAAAATTTCTAAATAAAACAGGCAGTTATATACTAAAATAAACAGTAGCAAGTGCCCCTATTCCACTAAACAAACAAGTATTTACCAATTTTATTTTTCAAAGGATTATTACATTTTGCACAAAAGGATTATCTCAACTGGTCCTGGGAATTACTGCAGCATAAGTGTTAAATGATAATAATAAACCTCATTTTCCCTTTGTCTAAGAATGCTAAGCTTGTTACCCAGCAAGCACCCAACTTGAGTCTAACAAAATCGGCTGCAAGAGGGGGTCTCTTCCCACACAATTTACAAATTGCAGATGTCCTCCTCATTCACATTCATTTTTGCAAACCACAGTGGCTAGTTTTGGAAGGAGGTTACTGATTCTCCTAAGAAGATTAGACTTTGTTGTCCACAAATTTAGCCAAGAATTTCTTTTGCATGAGGCATCAATCACTCTGCCTCCTTTTTTGTCCTAACTTCATAATACTGTAGTTCATTTTTCTTATTTTTTTACTACAGCCCCCTTCAGTTTTTATTATCATTACTGTTTATTATTTGTTAGCAATGCGGTTTACAGGCCATAAATCTCCACCTCTGAGAAAGAGGTAACTGCATTCATGTCTATGTATTTGCCTAATAACTTGTCTCTTATTTCCTTTCCATTTACCACACTTAATTCAAAGGAAAACTAACACTGCTAAGAGAAAAAGATCCAGCACAACTGGAGCAATAATTCAGTTTTGGAACTTTCCTCTTTGTTCCTATAGTTTCCTTTGTTTCTTGATGTTTTGCACCAAGTGTGTTGTTGTAGTTACTTGTTACTTTGTCTCATTAATTGGCATATTTACTGTTTCCTCAAATATTTGATCTCTGTACTAAATCTGTCAGCTCTTCTGCCTTAACCTCTATGGATATTTTGCTTTTATGCAACATGGAGTAACTGTCTACTGACAGTTCACATGCCATGCTCATCCGTTTAATTAGTTTGACTGCTGAGGGAAATGATTCTCTAACCTTCGCTATGTTCCAGGTAATTATAATCATACAGATGTTCCCTATGGAGTGTCCTACTCTGCCTGTGCTGGATCAGCTCCACACACTCTACCAGGCTTATTAATGCAAGAGACAAAATGTGCCATCAGTACCCACTTGTTGTTGTTTAATTGTACATCCTCTGTCCTTTTGTGATTGCCTGGCCTCTTCTGAATCTCTTAGACATTGCCTTGTGACACACTGTCAACAGCTGAAGCTTCTGTCTGGCTCTATCTTCCCTACACAAATATGAGCCATGATTCTAAATCATAGAATATCAGGCCATGTGAAGGGATGTCACGAGGTCATCTTGTCCAGCCCCCTGCACTGTGGCAGGGTTAAGTACACCCTAGAATGGATCATCGCTGTATTTAAAAACCTCCAGCAATAGGGATTCCACCTTGGAAACCTATTCCAGAGCTTAACTATCTTTATAGTTAGAAAGTTTCCACTAATACCTAACCTAAATCTCCCTTGCTACAGATTAATCTTATTACTACTTACTTATTTGCCCTATCTTCAGCAGACATGAAGGCCCCGTCTTCACTACAGCACTAAGTCGATTTTCCTTAAGTCGATTTTCTGAAGTCGACTTTAGAAAATGGACTTAGTGCATCCCCACAGAGGACAGCAACTTCATGTCTGTCCTTAAAACTTTTGCAGGGGTCGACATAGGGAGTGTTGCACTGTGGTTAAGTATCCCACAGTGCGGGGAGTCCCCAGCTGTCACTGCCTTTCGGGGCAGCCAGGCATGCTCCCCAGGGGACCAGCCCCAGTCCGAGCAGCCCCGCGAACCCCCCCCCCCCGCCCGCCCGAGCAGCCCCGCGCCGGATCCCCCCGCCCGCCCGAGCAGGGGGGGGAGGAGCTGGCGCGGGGCTGCTGGGGCGGGCGGGGGGGTTCGCCAGGCTGATCGGGGGGGCGGGGGGGTCCGGCGCGGGGCTGCTGGGGCAGGCGGGGGGGTTCGTGGGGCTGATCGGGGGGTGGGGGGGTCCGGCGCGGGGCTGCTGGGGCAGGCGGGGGGGTTCGCGGGGCTGATCGGGGGGCGGGGAGGTCCGGCGTGGGGCTGCTCGGGCGGGGGGGGGGTCACCGGGCTGCTGGGGCAGGCGGGGGGGGGGGTCGCGGGGCTGATCGCGGGGAGTGGGGGGTCCGGCGCGGGGCTGCTGGGGCAGGCGGGGGGGTTCGCCGGGCTGCTGGGGCAGGCGGGGGGGTTCGCGGGGCTGCTCGGGGGGGCATGGGGTCCGGCGCAGGGCTGCTCGGGCGGGCGGGGGGGTTCGCGGGGCTGATCGGAGGGGGCGGGGGGTCCGGCGCGGGGCTGCTGGGGCAGGCGGGGGGGGGTTCGCATGGCTGATCGGGGGGGCAGGGGGTCCGGCGCGGGGCTGCTCGGGCGGGCGGGGGGGTTCGCGGGGCTGATCGGAGGGGGCGGGGGGTCCGGCGCAGGGCTGCTGGGGCAGGCGGGGGGGTTCGCGGGGCTGCTGGGGCAGGTGGGGGGGTTCGCCAGGCTGCTGGGGGAGGCAGGGGGGGGGGTTCGCGGGGCTGATCGAGCGGGGGGTTCGCGTGGCTGTTCAGGCGGGCGGGGGGTTCGCGGAGCTGCTGGGAAGGTCAGAGGCTTAACGTCACCTGCAGCCTCACTAGCTGAAAATCGACCTAGAGAGAGGTCGACTTCAGCTACACCTCTTGTAATGGAGGAGTTATAAAGTCGATTTTAAGGTCCCTTAAAATCGACTTTAAGGGCATGCAGGTGAGGACGGGTACAGGCTTAAATCGACTTTAGCTTGCTAAAGTCGACTTTAAGCTGTAGTGGGGACCAGGGCGAAGAAGGGTTGATCAGCATCCTCTTTGTAATAGCCCTTAACATATTTGAAGACTTTTTTTCAGGTCCCCCCTCAGTCTTCTTTTCTCAAGACTAAACATCCCTGGTTTCTTTAACCTTTCCTCATAGGTCAGTTTCTGATCTTTTTGTTGCTCTCCTCTGGACTCTCTTCATTTTGTCCACACACATCTTTCTTACTGCGGCACCCAATCAGGGACACAGTACTCAGGCTGAGGCCTAACCAGGGCCAAGCAGAGTGGCACAGTTACCTCCTGTGTCTTGCATACAACACTCCTGTTAATACACCCCAGAATATTAGCCACCTTCTTAGCTGCATTACATTGTTGACTCATAATCAATTTGTGACCCACTATAACCTTTTCAGCAATACGACTGCCTAGCCCGTTATTCTCCATTTTATATTTGTGCATTTGATTTTCTTCTTCCTAAGTGGAGTACTTTAGACTTGTCTTTATTGAATTTTATCATCTTGGTTTCAGACCAATTCTCCAATTTGTCACGTTTATTTTAAATTGTAATCCTGTCCTTTGAAGTGCTAGCAACCCCTCTAGGTTGGTGTTGTCATTCACAAATTTTATAAGCATACTCTCCACTCCATTCCCAAAGTCATTAATGAAAATATTGAATTTTACTGGACCCAGGACAGACCTCTGTGAGATCCCACTAGCTACATGCTCCCAGTTTGGCAGCAAACTACTCTGAGTGAGCTCTTTCAACCAGTTGTACACCCACCTCATAGTAATTTCATCTGGATCACATTTTCCTAGTTTGCTAATGAGAAGGCTATGCAGGACCAGTTCTGGTAGTCCTGTGAAACAGACAGCAGATCTGGTTCTGCATTCTCTAAGAGGGCAGCTCCCCCTAAACAGGTGCTCCTCATGTTGGTCTTCACTTCTTCTCTTCCCTCACCCTACACGCCATGCTTCTCTGGCTTTACTTCTAACACTTCCATTGCTAGGTTATCTTCTTTGATATAGCGACAAAGAGTCTTGTAGCACTTATAGATGTTTAGGAGCATAAGCATTTGTGGGCGGAGACCCACTTTTTCAGATATGCTTTGATATGCTGTTCCATGGGTAAATGACCAGTTAATTAAGATGACTAAAAAAGATTATTCCTATCATTTCCTCTGCTAATTTGAGTTGAAACAGGACTTTCCACCTACTGGTCTGATAATTTTCATGTCTATATTTGACTGTAGCCTCTCTTAGTTATTCACACAATCAGATCATAGTAATTAATTGCATTTGCCATCCTAACTCTTCAATGTTATCTCCACCATCACCTTCGTGACTCTGGACTGGCTACTATATATTTTCTGCATTAGAGCCAAAAATACAAAAATCATGCGGGTTCTAAATTAGATGTGTTGTCATTCTGCCTATAAAGCATTTCTCTAAATTATAGACACTCATTTGGATTTTATTTCCTAATATTTAACTTTCAGAATAGACATTAACATTAGAATTTTGTCTTGCCCCGTTTTTATGATGAGGATGAACTTGGCACTGGCCAGGGTTCGTTTGAAAACAGAATGCTGATTTCTCATTCCAACACTGCATGTGACTATAGCAGTATGCCACTATAACTGCAGATATGATAGTTTAATTATAATAATAATAATAAAAAGAAATGATGTTCTCTGTTTCTGTTTGTCCTGTATGGGCTAAGTGCTGCCCTGGTCAGATCAAGAATTTGGAGAGTAGAAAGAGTGCCCAATGTATTCTCTCAGCAGGATGACTTTTAGCTAGAACAGGTTTCTTGCAGGGAAGACTAGGGGCTACAGTACTGTGTGGAGCAGATTTTGAGGTGCACCTAAATTTTGTCATTCTCTTCCCTTCCCTTTCCACAGTGAAGGACACACAAAATACCACACCTTCCCTCAGGCAGCATCCCCCACTTCTCATCCTGGCACACAGTCCCTTACCACAAGATTCTATCTGTATTTTAATATTCCTTTTCCAAAAGAAATTTTAAGAGTTTGTCTGTTTCAACAGTTGCTCAGGCCCCGCCCTCTCCCTCTGTGCCTCTTCCTGCTTCTCTTCAGTAGGCAGCCTCAAGTATTGAGGTAAAGTCTCTTATCTCTCAAACTCCTCCATTGACTTGTAGAGGAGTCCCGTGAGAGAAGAATGATCCCTCTCACTGTTCCTATCACCCAGTCCCCATGGGCCTTTGACCCCTTGCTGAGGTCTGGGGTGTAAACTCTCCAGGTTTCCATTGCTTCCCTGGTCTTTTCAGGGCGCTGAGTAGGAAAGAACGAATGTCCCTTGGTTCTCCAGGTTTTAGTTATTCCCCAGCCTCCATGTAGGGGATTCCCTGCCCCAGCAGGCTTCTTGTTCACTCTAGTCCTATGCAAGATTCTAATGTGTGAAGAAAGGGGGCTCATCCAACAGGCTATTATGGCTCCTGTTATTCCCCGGCTCCTTGTGGAGATCGTAGGAAAAGGAGACTTTTCTGATGCTCTTACTAAAGAAGACCCCTTTGCAGAACCAGAGTGAGCTCCCCAGACTAGCAGTCCATGAGGGTCACTGTCATCATGTTAGTCTAGGTGACAAGTGCACCTTTCTGTCAGCAAAACCATGAAACTGACAATATGCAAAGTGCTAACAAGTGCCCAAGATAAACACAGTGTGTGTGTGTGTGTGGGGGGGGGGGGAGATAGAAGAATGTTATTTCTTATTAAGTTTTTATTATAGTAATTTTAGGGATTCCTTGTAATTACAGTGGTAAAAAAAATCAAACGTGTTTTTTCATGTTCTTTTAAGTACTCTATCTCAGGGTCTTTAATAAAACCCCATATTTATATCTGCACTGATGCTCTGTGGTCTCTGGACTCATTAAAATACAGCAGGGAACTCTTTAAAATGTTTGAGTAAACACATGCTGATGAACTATAAGTGCTTGGTGCTTTAGCGTATGATGATTCTCTTTCAGGATTAAGAGCCACTCAGTTACTTCCTGTGGTTACTAAAATCCATTTAACTAGATGAGCTTCTGCTTCTAGATATTTATTCCTTACTTGAACAAATAAGCAAGTCAAACTGGATATCAGTTAAATAATACAGCACTATTATTTTGAATCTTATTTCTCTTCTCTGTACATACATACATGCAAATTAATCTCTTGTGTGGTGAGGCACAATTCCATTAGCTTCTGAGGAGTTGCAGCTGCTTATAACAGGGAAGAATCTGATCTGTTGTGTGCCCTGATTATTACTAATTTATACAGAGTCCCTTCACAGCAATGAAGGTTAAAGTGGGCTCACTGCACATCATTCTGCTTGAAGTAGTTATGACTTCATGTCTTTTGGGAGAGTTTAATGGATCTCCTAAGGGTTTATTGCTTAAGGTTTAATTTTTTGCTTTTTCTACTCTAAATTAGAATCTGTACTTGAGATAAAAAAAATTAAACCACCCACTCAGCTAATGAAAATGCATGTGTAAAAGAAAGCAGATTTCAATATTCCAACCAGGAACAGGTGGAAGGCATTGGGGCATTAAAATTTGTATGTATTTATATATGGCCCTAGAGTGATCTATCTAGATAGCTGCAGACGGAGCTGAAATAATTTAAACCTAACTGAGCTGTTTGTTGTCTTGTAATGTTGGTGAAGTCAGAACTGATCACTTTAATTTTCGGGGGGATGGTGTAAAAGACTGGTTTGGTATTGTGTATATATGCTACAGTACATAACATTGGCCCTGATTCTGCTCTTAGTTACACAAGTGAAAATCAGGAGTTGAAATCAAGGGGGTTACTTTGGTGTGAAACCGATTCAAAACCCAGCTGTTTCATGAGCCTCAGAAATTCTGGTACCCACACAAGATGTAAATCAACAGTTTATGAATGCCAGTCTGTTACTGCTGAAAAATCAGCAACCCCTGACCTAACCTCAGAATCCTTGTAAAGCCAGTTTAAAAAATGCAGGTGGTTAATATCTATTTCCGAAAAGAGCTGCAGGCAAATGTGCCCTGCTCCTGCTGTTATTGACATCAGTTGAACAAGTGTGGATGACTTCAGAGGAGCAGTATTGGTAGGCTGACCATACGTCCCGTTTTGAACGGGACAGTCCCGTTTTTTTAATGTTTTTTAACTGTCCCGTCTTTTTGTCCAAAATATCAATTTTGTCCCGTTTTGGGGGCAGGACTCATAAAACAGGACCCATAAAACAGGACCCATAAAACATGGAGTCATAAAACGTTCCCCTCCCTCCCCCCGCCACCGGCGGCGCGCTCGGCCCCCGGCTGCGGCTCCGGACAGCTCCGATCTGCCGCCTCCTCCAGCCCACCGCCCGCTGCCGCCTCCTCCTCTCTATTCCTCCTTCCACCCTTCTCTCCATCCCCTTCTCCATCCCTCCCTTCCTCCCTGCTCTCTCCCTCCATCCGCTGCCTCCTCTCGCTCCCTCCATCCCTTCTCTCTATCCCCTTCTCCATCCCTCATCCCTTCCTTCCTCCCTTCTCTCTATCCCTCCATCCCTCTCTTCCTTCTCTCTATCCCCTTTTTCCATCCCTCCCTTCCTCCCTTCTCTCTCTCCCTCCGTCCACTGCCTCCTCTTCCATCTCCCTTCTCTCCATCCTTCCTTCTCGCTGTCCCTTGCCTCCTCCATCCCCCCTGCTCCCTACCCCCATCTCTTCTCTCATCCATCCATCCTCTCCCTTCTCACCTTCGTGCCTTCTCTCCCTCCGTCCCCTCCATCTTCATCCCTCCTTCTCTCTCTCCCTCCATCCTCTTCATCCCCCATCCCTGTTCTGCTTATTCCTCCATCCATCCCCCCCAACCCCCCTCTGCCTCCCCCCCCCGCCCAGCGCTGGGGGGCCCAGGTGGGGCCATGCCCCCCCCCCCCCCTGTCCCGTTTTTGCCATCCCAATGTCCCGTTTTCGTCTAAAGGAAATATGGTCAGCCTAAGTATTGGTCCTTTTAAAACCTAGCTTATCAAGAATATGCCCAAGGGCCTGCTTTCTGCAAGGAAGGCTGAGACTAGGGTTACCAATGCTGGTTGGATGTATTTCTGGAAGTTTCATCACATGGCTAATTTTTAATTAGAAATTATATTTTTAATTTCTGGAGACTCCAGAACAACTCTGGAGGGTTGGCAACCCTAGAGTAGGACATATCTATACTCATGTCAGAATGATATAGAAGGAAAAATAGCTTGGTTTCTATGGTTGATTACTTAGATTGTAAACTCTTTGGGACCGAGACTGCCTTTTTGTTCTGCATCTGTAGTGCATAGCACACTTCAGTCGTGGTCCTGAGCCACAGTGCTGGTGATGATAATATGGTGCTTTTATACTTAAAATGTATTGTAAGAGTTTTGCTGAAACTAGCATTTTAATTTTTTTAAATCCATAAATGTTAATCAAGTGTGATCTAATACTGAGTACGGGTCTAATAAAACTCATAATGAATGGACATTGGCTCCACATTACGTTTAATTAATTAACCTTTATCTTAGTGTCACATTGGAACCACAGGGATAGGAAATATAACCGCCTTTTCATGAAAGGGGCACAGATATGAAATTATTTCTGAAGGGAGATTCAGATATCACTGAAACTGATTCTCTGTTTAAATGCACGTCTTCAGCCAAAAGCTTGCACTGCTACATTAGATTGAAAAAAAGTCAATATAATAGTTTTAATAAAATTATATTAAAAGGAATGAACTGGCATATTTCATTTTAAAGATATGCTTTTGGCATGTCATATAATCCTGTGGTTCACTTCAGCAGTGAAAGAAAATACATTGCCATCTTCAAAAAAGGAAAATGCATCTTTGCAAAACCTGTACACCCTCAGGTCCGGTTAGTTTTCAGGGAATTAATTTTTCCCCATTAGCCCCAAAGGTTTTGTCTGGTCAAGTAGGAAGAAAAGGGTCATGGCTCCTTTAACGATTCATCCCCTCTTTTGGGCTGGGAAGGGGGCATCATCTGAGCTGCGGGCTGGCAGGAGGAACTCAGGTAAGCCAGTGGTTCTCCGTGGGCTAGGTGGAGGGTATATATGTCCTGTTATGCCAGACAGAGCCCTCTCCATATCAGTTGCTCCCACGCTTGGGATTGCAGTAGGCCTGGTTCTTGTCATCTCCTGTGACCATTGCACTCATTACCTCTTTTGAGACTGGTAAGGAATTTTCCCCTCACTTCCAGATTGGCTGGAGCAGGATTTTTTGTTTTGTTTTCACCTTCCCCACAACAGTCCCAGGACTTGCTTAGATAGGGTAGCAGGAATGGTTCAAGTTGTCACAACTAGGCAGATGCCCAGTGCAGGTGCTGATGGCATAGAGGGTCCAGATCCCTGATAAACTGAAATGGGAAGTGGACTTAGGGGAAGGCATCCCCTAAAGGATCTAGGGAGCAGGGTTAGGGCTTCTAATATCTGGCACTGTGAGGAGACAAGTCCCTATATCTTTATATGCGGGGAGGAAGGTGGGATTCCAGCAACAGTCCCAGAACACTTGGGTGGGAGGTGCTGATAGCAGCCTTCCCCGGGTAGGTTCAAATGATTAAGGAAGGAATCATGACCTGCCCTGTACAAATTATTGCCAAGTAGTTCTTAGAGAAGTTCAGTTAATAATCTTGTGGCCTAATTAAACCAAATTCCTTGTATCTTGCTTTTCTTCCTGTATGTCTGGGACAACAGTGAACTGTCTGTCATTGATAGGAGTGAAGTTTTATTGCTTTAACTTAAGCAGGCTCAGAACTGAATTTCCCCCATCAATTGGAATGGGTGGAATCTGATGATCAGATAGGTTAGTAGTATAAATGGATTGCCATGGACACTTATGGAAGCATTTAACTCTGGGCGTATCCATGTTTGTCATGCATAAGCATGTTTTCAAAACCAAAACAAAAAAACACACAGGGGAATATGTTTGGATTTTTCTAATGCTATAGTTACCACCTTGCATCTGGCAAAAACAATGAATCCTCTCTGAACAAATGGAAGCAATAGAGCTTAACTTTAGTTTAACAACAAAAGAAAATTTGAGGCTTAAATGTACTGGAGGAGAAAATAAAAATGAAAACAGGAATTGAAGCTAGGTACACATAAGGCTAACATTTCACTGCACCTTGTTGACAGACGATTGTTTTTAAAGGGCAGGCTTCTTGCGAATATCGTTGGTTTGTATAAATTAGAAACACAAACTTCATAAGTATAATCATAATTTTTAAAAAAAATATTTGTGCTAATAATTATTGAGTTCCTCTGATTTTCCTGAAAGTTATCTTAATCATCTCATCTTAATATGCTATAAATTCATAATGTTGTAAAAATACACTGCTTACTACTACTATCTGTGTTCTAAAAACAGGTTCTTTTTTAATAGAAAAGAGACAAGATAAAGGTTTCCTGTGGACAACTGTATTATTTCCTAAACTCCAAATAGAATACAGCTACTAAAATAGTTGCTAGATTTTTATGAATCCAAGGACATGCAATGATGTTTAAATTTTTGGTTTTTTTACAGATTAAGATGCCTTGTCAAGCAACTGGAGAAAGGTGATGTTAATGTGGTGGATTTAAAAAAGAATATTGAATATGCAGCATCTGTGTTGGAAGCAGTTTATATTGATGAAACCAGGTAAGTCTTCAAGTGGGAAAAACAAGAGTTTTATGATGGGGGCTCATATTCTACCATTGGCATTTGCTCTTAATTCCAACTGATATCAGCTGGTGCTTAGCAGAAGACATAAGGACAGAATATGGCTCTTGGGTTTTAAGAGCAAGCGAAGGTATTTAAGGTACGGGGGATCAAATGTCACCTTCTGGACAGCTTGCTCAGTTCCCATTTATTTTAATGGGGAAATGAATGAAGCACAATCCTTTGTCATGAAAATTTATGAATGGGTATAACTGAAAAATCCAGCAGCCAGATTCTGATACTCTTCATCACTGTGAAGGGTAATTTACAGCACTAACATGCCTGGTGAAGAGGAGAGTTGTTGTCAAATGAACTGCTAATGAAGCTAAGTCTGAGAATCGTAATCTGGCCCACAATAAAGAACTTGAAAAACTAGGGTTTGTTTTATTCTATTTTTTACAAATAGAAAAACTTGATGATTGTTACTAGAACTATTTCTTGCAATTATTTTTTTTTAAAATGGTTTGACTTTAATGAGACTGTAAATTCTAAATATTCCTGTATTTGACTTCTTGAAAAAATTCTAAGACTTGCCCTGTAACTGAAGTTAAACTAACTGTAAGGAAACTTTCTGGTGTTTCCCTAGGTCTTATATTTCACTGTGCTGACCTTTTAAAGTTTTCTCCTGAACTGAATGTGCTTCCAAGAATTCCTGTCAAAGATTCCCCAATATTGTTTGGATGTCAATATGTGTCTGGTCCTGTTTGCTTCTTCAATTTAAGAATGCCCGACCTTTTAATAATCATTTCAAGGACCTAACTCATCTCAACGCACTATTGGAAGGCACTCTGATACTATGGTGATGAGTGTAGCACGTGAACTTTTATAGAATAGAATAGCTTCTACATTTAGAAAGTTGGATGGAAATACTCATGTCATAGTTCTGTTTTCTTTCCCTTAATGTGAAACCTTCACATACCAAGCATTGGTGGGTTGTGGAGCTTCCTCCACTCTGAAAAATGAGAAAATGAAATCACTGCAAAATAAATTGACCTTCAGCAGCAATCTATTCACAGTAGTTCACATCAAAGACTAATACTTGCATCAGAAGGAGCCAGGCAAGATCAGCTGCTGCAGTGCCCTATTCCTGTCCTTAGCATGTGCATATTCCTGTCAGGGGCTGCAAAGCTGCAGCACCAGAAGAACTTTACTGAGTAGTCTGTCAGCCATTACATAGCACTGAGAGGCACTTTCCAAAGTGCCTGGAATATCTCCAGTTCAGCAAGGTACTTAAGCACAGGACCTAATGTAAAGCACATTAGGAATCTCATTGGCCTCTGTCCATGTGCTCTAAGGAACATTGCGCTTTTAAGTTAGGTATGTGCTTAAGTATTTTGCTGACTTGGAGGTGTAATGAGCATATACAGAGCTAAGACAACTCCCACTGCCCAACCTGAAATGTTGACCCTAGAGCTACCACTGACCAACCATCTGCAAAGATGCTAAAGTACAGGGCTTGAGGCTCAGGCCTTGTCTCCATGAGAAAGCTACACTAGTTTACTTTAATTCATTTTATACTGATTTAGTTAAACTGGTGCAAACCCCATTGTGGACATTTACTTCAGTTTATCTTAAATCAGTTCCTAACTGACTAAAGCTAAACCAGAATAAACCTGCTTTAAAGTGAACTGAGTGTCCACTCAAAGCTTTTGGTTTAATGAAGGTGGTTTTAAAACCACACCCTTTGGCCTGCATGGGTTCATCAGGTGAGCAAGCCCTGAGAAAAGTATGCTGCACATTTCTTTGGGCTATGCCTTTCCCAATAATAAGTTCTGTAATATTGCAATGCTGCTCATTTTCCCCAGGACAGAAAAGTTTGTTTTGTAAATCTCTCCAGTATGCTGTACACACTGTCAGCTATAAACAATTCTTTTCTCATGATTGCCTGCACAGTTCACTTCCCCAAGAACCTTTAAAAAGTTCGTTACCATTTTACTTTAAAGGGGACCATGCAGTTCATAGTGATTGGCTCTTCTATTGCTACATGGCCAAACAAAGCATGTAATTCCCATTAGCAATAATGGGAGATGTGTTAAATGGATTTCAGCATAGTCAGCTGTAGACAAAGGCAGAGAGCACTGCTGGTGAGGGGAAAGTATTCTCTCCATCCACTTCTCAAATACTGAGGTTAGAGGGATGTTCCATTCTTAACCCAATTTTCAGTAGGAGTACCATGGCTACATATATAATGTGAGTTTTGGCTCTTTTCAAACATGGGGTACTGTGGGGATATGAACAGAGCCATTATAATGAAGTGTCTAGGTTTTTATGGCTCTGTGTGAAAGGGCATCACAGAGCACCTCTAAGCGCCAATGATGGCAAGAAGGTAGAATTCCATACAAACAGCAGGATAACATGCTACACAAACACATTCTGTGGTTGGAACAGGTGCATTACATTTAGTGTGAGCAAATCCTCAAATGAATTAGTCACCATTAGGGGGCTAGCAGGCTTACTATGACTGCCCAAATAGGAGCAAACGTGTAATTTCACACTGGTTTGGAAAATTCCCATTCCCCACAGCCTACTTTCCTAGGGAGACTAATTTTGTGTCCTGAGACTATTAATATATTTCCAAGAACTGTAACTAAATCTTTGAATAACGGACTTTTTGCTCTTCTCTGACCTTATTCAAAGCAACATTTATTCTTAAAACAATTCTCTGCAGGGTAATCTCATTTTTCACAGCACTAAATGGAAAGAAAAGTCAGATATTTTTACTCTACTGATAATTTTCATTCTCAAATGCAACTTCAAAATGAGTGCTGACCTCGGGTCACAAATCCACCAAGTTCTGGCAGCATCCCCTCTTATAAATGTATGCCCAGCTGTAAAGCGGCTCTGCCTGTACTTTTTATTATACACAAACACTTAAATATAACAGATTTTTTTACCTATGTTACTAGTGACTCATTACATAATAAAAACAGAAATAATTTTTAAAATGAAATTTACTTTTCATCATTTGTTGTTTGTTTGCTTATTGCATATATGTCGTCTGTGTGTGTGTGTGTGTGTGTGTGTGAGAGAGAGAGAGAGAGAGAGAGAGAGAGGGAGGGAGTTTGACCCACAATTTGCTGCCCAATCCTGAGCCAGTTCACAGCCTTATTTACAAAATATTCTCTCTGGTGCTCCTTAAAGTCTTGATTCTGCACCACTGAAATCATTTTGGAAATTCAAAGAGCTATTGTTCAGCACAGGGAACTGAAATCTCCATTATAATATATTCATAATAATACTAGCTCTTTTACATAGCACTCTGCCATGAGTAATGCAGAACAGGTAACTGCATTTTAATCAGTCGTAGTGGTAAACTCTGTTCCAAATCCTCAGTATAAAGTTTTTAGGTATAATCCATAGACAAATTCTCTCCAGTCTTTTGGGAGGAAATCTGCCATTTGGCAGGAATGATAAAATATTTAGCCCCTTGAATGCAGTGGGAAGAAACAATTCTGTGTGGTCACAGTTACTACCCATCTGAGAGGCAAGCAGGTGCTTTATCCCACACTAGGTTTCTGCAATGAGAATTTGAAATGGAATTAAATTTATCTATTAGTGGATTAAAAATAATAGCCCCGATCATCAAAGGATAGGTTAATTCTCCTCCTTGTAGCATTTAGTAGCATTCTGGGAGCATTTAGTCCCAGATATTTTGAGCCTGAATATGCATTTCTTAATGCAAAACTCAAATTGACTTCAACAAGAGCTTTGCTTACTTAAGGACTGCAGCAGAGGGTTCTTTAATTAGCGCTTCTTTACTTAGTAGCTATTTGTCAGCAGGTACCTTTATCGGCCTGTTTTCATACACACTGCGTTGAATCCAAAGTCAATCCCTTCCTGGGATTTCGTTTATTAACAGAAAAATCTACAATAAAATAATTTAGGCCCCAATTCTGCAAGTATGTAACCTGCTGCTCTGACACAGCGCACCACTGAAATCAGTGGGGCTCTGCATGTCCAGTATTCCTCCTGCGTGCTACACATTACAAGATGAACCCCCAACTTTTTGTCCCAGGCTTCATTGCTCCTGGGGTTCCTCCCTCCAGACTGATCATCCCATACCCTATATCCTTTGTAGAGCCACTCTTACCTCTCATATCCAAATGAGGTAATAAGCCACCTGCCACACAAGCCAGCAAAACCCATCCAATCCTTTCCAAGCAGAATCAACGCATGCTAACAGGATGGGTGTTTTGGAGGAACACTGCCAGCCTGCTATGCTACGACGTAAAGAGCGATTGCAATCTGTATTTATAAATTATACTTTATTTGAGTCAGAGGAAAAGACTGGGTCTGCATAGAAAAGTTGGATGTATATTTCTGTAATCAGGGGTTCTCAAACTGGGAGTCGGGACCCCTCAGGGGGTCACATAGTTATTATATGCGGGGCTCGTGAGCTGTCAGCCTCCACCCAAACCCTGCTTTGCCTCCAGCATTTACAATGGTGTTAAATATAGAAAAAAAGCATTTTTAATTTATAAGGGGGCTCGCATTCAGAGGCTTGCTATGTGAAAGGGGTTTCCACTGCACAAGTTTGAGAACCACTGCTGTAAGTTGTTGGTTTATTTACAGGATGCAACACACATTGAAACTGGTCTTTAGAATGAAGCTCTTTAATACAGTAAGAAGGAAATCTTTCAGGTTCTCCTGTTTTCCTTCTGTCTGGTTCTGTATTGCTCTACACTCTATCGTATCATCTAAGAATGTGGAAGAAAATTCTTCCTTTTAAGATTTTTACTATCCTTTCCCTGAGAAATATGCTAACAGCTTCATTTATGAAGTGCTGAAAGTCATCATCTTAGAAAGTAGTCTGGCAGTAGGGAAAGCCTACACAGAGCTATGTGAAATTATGTTTTCCTTTTGGGCAGTGGTTGTAAATGTCTCATTAAAAAAGCTGAAGCTTTCAATCTTCAAAGGAGGCTTCTGACAGTTCCTGAGTGAGTGAGAAATCTAAAAGCAAAAAGAAGTCAGAATGTGTCAAGGACATGTCCATGGTTGGAAAGCTGGTTTATTATGAGTTTGGAACTCTGCCACTCCATTTTAAATATTCCTATGTTACTCATTTAATATCCAAGTGGGGAATGAAAAATATAACAATAAACTCACCATCATTTTGTAGTGATACATGTTTAAATTTACTGATTTTTGCTATTCTGGATCATTAGAGGTTGCTGCAAAAATAAATAAATAAGGAGAAATGAAAATGTCAGTAACTGAATAAAAGAGCTGAAGTCTTAATTATCTTCTGAAAATACAGATTCAGCAATGCTCCTGTGAATGGCCCCAAGCAGCTCCCGGAAGCAGAGGCATGTCCCTTCTCCAGCTCTTACACTGTGCCTGCAGATGGGGCAGTATGCAGAGCCTGCCTGGCCGTGCCTCTGCCATGATATTTAGGGGCATTGACCGTCTTTATTTTCACAGAATGTGTAAACTGTGAGGTCCAGTTGATTCGCTAAACTATAAAACAACTGATTTTATCCTGAAAACAAAGTGACGCATTTTCATAGACTCTTAGGTCCTGAGCATGCAAAAACAGATGTGCTAGTACTGATCCCTTTATGAGGTCATTAGCATAGTGATCTACATTAGGACATCCCTTCGCAGGTCTGGTGAAAGCTTAATATCTAAAAGAGATTTAGATATTTACTTAAATTTAAAAATCATACAGCTTCAATCCCTCCATCCCAAAAGGTTGACTGATTAAGTCATTCATTTCTAAATGAAGAAAACAATGTGCATCACTTGGCGCAGTACCTATCCCTGGAAAATAAGAAGGGTGAGTGTTCAGCAGGTGACACAATTCATTTTAGAGGAGATGGGTATATAGATAGAGGAATATATTCAAGCAAATTGTGTTTTAAATTATGAATACCTAGAGAAATAAATCTATCTGGGATTTCAACAAGGATGAGCAAATATCTGAAGCAGATGTTTACTGTGAGTCCAGTGAGGGAAGGATCCCCGGTCTGGCATTTATTGTCCAAATGGTGAAATATAAACTAGATGACTCCTCTTTGTACTTGGGCCTCACAGCTGGGTAATAGAATGTGATGATTCAATAAAAAAAAAATTAAAATGTTGATCTACTGAAGTTTGATGATATTATTTGAAACTACAGTTCAGCTGAGTTTGCCATGACTTCATAGTACTGTTCTCAGGCTCCATCATGTGACATGGTTGAATGTATTCTACCTGAAATGGCCTTGCCAGCCATAAGTGCTTCATTCAAAGAAAATGATTCTGTGCATCCATCAAGAGACTTCACAAAAGATACTTTTGTGAAAACTGCTATTAAAGAAGCTTGTGTTGTCAAAAAGCTTTCAAGCCTTCTTAGCTTTACAAAAAATAAAACCCTTTAAAAAGATGTTTTGTAATAAGATGCAGGTTTTCTGAGAGGTGAGTTTAATACAATTACTGGGGATATGAAACACCTCTAAAATAACTGCAAATATATGGGATTTTGGCTAAAATTCCCTCTTCTCCTCCCAGTTCATAGAAGATGTTTAGTAAACTAATAATACCATTTTCAAGTAGTTACTGATTTTGACTGAACATTATTATGGATTTTTTTTATTTTTCAGTCTTGTCTTAATTAAAAATAACCCTCAGTCTCTTTAATGATATCTTTACTTGCCTATTCCCTTTCTCTTTACTTGCCTATTCCCTTTCCACCATCTTTGCGTACTGCCTCCAAGATCTTTCTTGTCTTCCCCTCCTTCCAAAATCTTGTGGGGGCCAGGAAAGGCAGTTTTATAGAGCATTCAGATATTTGCATTTTAAAAACCTTCAGCCTTAACTTCTGTGAAATTACAGAAAAGGCAGCTAAAAGAGGAAAGGGCATTTATCACACAAGTGAAATTTTTCACTAACTTCTGTAGCAGTGAAATCCAGAATTAGACATTTTATGTCCCGCCACTACTCTATCATCACAGTGCCTGTAGTTCTCCATATCGTCTTTGCCATTTATTGCAATTAAGTTACTGACAATAATGTCAGGACAACACTTCAAAGCATGCTCATTGATACCCCTTAAGAGGGTAATATGGAGATGAACTCTTCCCTGTAAGACTGATATGTTTGTTACTTAGGTAAGAAAGTCCTGTTTCTGCTCAAGATGGACCTCAACCACTGTTGTATTTGATCCAACTTCAATGGAAGTAAATGAGAGTTTTTCAGTCAACCTAACAAAGGGACCTAGAGGAGGCAAATAAAGTATTTTGAGAATTGGATACAACCATATAAGTTCATTTAAGGAGAGAACTGTTAAGCCAGTAAAATTAATGAAAGGTCATGGATGGTGGTTAAAAATGTCAATGAACTGGCCTTTTGGACTGTAAGTACTTTATCTTCCCATGGATTCTTCAGTTCTCTGTAAGAAAAACACTTTATTTTATAAACAGTTTCCAGGGGTTGATTCCTGGCTTAATTGGTTGACTGAGCTGAAGAGCCAATTTCCCCCTACTATGCAAAATATTGGGTGCTGTGAAAGCCACAAAATATATTTTACTGAATTATAACTTCAGTATCTTCACAGGCGGTATGGTATGACAGATCAGCAGTGAGAGTTTATTTTTTCACCATCAGATAATTTTAAGTGGTTTAAATTTGGACTCATTTTCTTATCTCTCCTCTCCTCCATAGTACATTTTATGTATTCCTAAGGGAGAAGAAATGTACTTCTGACTATTCCATTATTATATTTAAAATTCTAATTAAATGAAAAGGCTGGAAATTAGCAATACTTGGAGTTTGAAGAGTTACACTCTGTAAAAAGCATTCTACCATGACAAATAGATCAAGTTGTTAGTTATTCTAAGAACAATATTAATTTTTACAGTATGTTTTAAGTGCTCTGGGCCATATTCTATACTCAGTTTTTGCACATCATTCCCACTACTGTCAATGGGAGTGCCACCTAGGGAATGAAGATAATTAAATGCAAAATCTTCAAACGCCCACATTACACATACTATTTATATTTAATATAAGATATTATATAGTGCAGTGCAAGAGAATTAATGTTACATAAATAAAATAAATCTTAGATTTAGCATTTCCTGACTTTTTGTATTTAGCTAATTTAATGTTGCATTAATATAGGGGATTTTTTTGTTAGTTTTTTATATTGTTTAGTTTTATGTAGAGAAAATATTACCAGTCTATGCATATTAAAATTTAAATAATTTCAACAATGCTTTGAAGTTCACACCTTCCAGATATTAATAGGATTCTGGGGAGCAAAGTAAACAACTTAGAGAAGTGAATAGGATGGAGGGTAGTAGCGGGCTCACATCTGTGTTGAAGTTATTTGGCTGGATACATTTTTCTGCAAGGCTGACTTAACAAGGCAGTTGCACACTGAAACAGTGAGAGAGCCACTTGATTCCCTGTTCTGCAAATGCTTATGCATGTGAGTATTCCCATTGACCAAATTTAAGCGTGAGGGTACAGATGGAGGAAAATTTTAGGTCAAAACATTTTTTTCCACTACAAATGCAGATCTGGCAACAATTAAATATTTTGAGAATCATTTTGATGTCCCCAAGTTGGTCGTTTAGGGGGGCAAAGAATAATAAGATAAGAAAAAAATAAAAATATTTCATTTATTTCATTTTTACATTAAAATGTTTTGATTTTTTTTGTATGAAACAACTTTTCCTTTCAAAATTTCCTTTAGTTTAGTTTTTTTTAAGTTCAGAAACATTTCAGTGATTAAAATCAAAACAAAATATTTCAGTTTCGTCAAAATTAAATGTTTTGATTGACCCAAAATGATATGATTTTTTTTAGCTTTTTGATTCTCTGAAAATTTCAAAAATTTTGTGTTTTGGTCTGACCTCAAACTGTATTTTTTTTCAGCTTTTCAAAATTGCCAACAAATCTCATTCACCTGGTTCTACTCAAGGTTCTTCTTACATGTCTCTTTGCGTCACCTGTGTATGCTTGCAGAATTTGAGCCTTAATATGGAGGTTGATGATGCATGTTTTGCAGCCACTCACCTGTAAATTATACCAGCGTCAGTCTCAGGATTTTTGAGGCCAGGAAAGTAGCGTGTACATGTGTAAACACACACAATCACGCACAAAAAACCTAAGGCGTTCATTAAGATCTGATAATTTTTAGCATGAAAATGAACGTGAAATGAAAATTTTAAACAAACATGCTCAGAATTGATTGTTTGAGCTAACTTTCTGATTTGTAACGTTCTTTATTTTTTCCCTTTTCAAAAGTAGTAGAGCCTGGCTGATCCTCACTTGTTCCAAGCAAAATTTGGAGGTTTTTCCTGAGTAACTTTGAGTTATTGATGAGTGAAAATAGTCTAAAAACAAATGTTGTAGTAGTAGTGTTTTTCCCTTTCACTTTCCAGTAACTCAAAAACAGCTGCAAGGATTTTCCTCAAATCAAAACAAACGAAAGTCATCACCTCTAGTCTGTGAATGAACCTGGAAAGTTTCAGCCCCAAAAGAGAATCTTTTTCAGGAAATTAGAAGCAGATGCACAAAGTCCTGCCAAATTTTAACTCACAAAACCTATGTTCTGTTTTAAGCTTTTCTTTTAACAGTCATTACTTCCTTCTGTCTCCACTTTGTAAATACTCCTTTTGCACACACATAGCTAAGCCATGTGCTTTGAATCCTGTCTCCTAGAATTCATTCTGAATAATATTTCTTTGTCTCTGTCTTTTTGTGTGACTCCAGGGGTGTTGAGAATAAAGTTGACAACTCTAGGGATTAATTCTGGTTCTGTTCTTCCCTGCTTATTATTCATATAATGTCTTAACTCCTTCAGAATAAGACCACGAAAAAATCTTTTGCTTTAAGCTCTTTGATCTCAACAACTCTAGTACAAAATGAGATTTTCCATTCCCTCATTTTGTTGTTCTCAGTGTTGCCCAATTCTTCATGTTTTCCTTGACTGTATGCACTATTGTATGTGATGATACTATACTAGTTGGATGTTGTCTTTTCAAGGGATTATACTTCAAGGTTAGTTGAAATATCTTTCATTTCCAACACTCATGATCTTTTTGAAGTACTCTTATGTGTAAAGTTACGGTCTGGCAATTATGAATTTTACATTACACCAAGGGCCTCCCATGCTGAGCAGCCTGCAGGTGAAAGTCACAGGTGCAGCTGAACTGATGCTAAACACAGTTTAGCTGCAAGTGTAAACCAGGGCAAACTGTGTTCAGCATGATTTACTGAGTCATTTAAGCTTAAAACCTACAGGGGGTTGGTTTGGAGGCAGGTCTGGCTGGTATGCCAGTGTCTCTTCACTTGCAGTGTTTAACCATATTTGCGGCAAAGGTGTTGAATACTTAGATGGCCCCATTATAATCTTTTATGTGTGTGTATGTAGTTTGAGTCTTAATCTCTCTGTGAGGTAGTGGAATACTATTATCCTCATTGTACAGATGGGAAACCAGGGCACAGAGTGATATTGACTTGCTTAAAGTAACAGGAAGTCTGTGGGGGAGCAGACACTTGAATCAAGGTCTCCAGATTTGTAGTCTAGCATCCTAACCACTGAATGGTCCTTCCTCTTTGTCCACTGCTTGCAGTTAAACCATGTTCAGCATCAGTTCAGCTGCACTCATTCTCTCAGCAGCAGGTAAAATCCCTAGAATAGGGATCCCAAGGCCTGTGTGTCAAATGTAACTGTTAAATATGCAGGAGTATCAAGAAGGGGGAATAATATGAGTGTACGTGAGGCTTTCCAACTAACCAATAGTCAGTCCTGGTCTTAATTAACATGAGTTCCACTTACCTGGACAGTAATAACTTTCACTGAAAAAAAATCAATAATGCCTTGTTCCTTTATTGAAGTTTTGTAAGGAAATGGAGAATTGAAGTGCGTAAGTAATTGGATATTAGAAGTAAAAATGCTCTTTAGTGTGAAATATTTGTATGTTAAATGGTGCCATCCACATGGACATACCATAGAGATTTCATAGATCAGTGATTACATTACAGTGATCAGTAATTACATCAGAGTGACCTCATAATACATATGCTCTAGAACCGCACTGGGGTTGTTACTGCTCTGTTCAGAGCAACAGTAGTAATAGTAAGAATGACTTAAATGTAGGAGAAGGGGCTGTACAATTTACTTAACGTATGTAGTGTAGTGATTTACTGCAGTGGGGTAGGACACAAAAAACAACTGCAAAATGACCCAGGATAAAAAGGAAAAAATTGGTGTCAAAACAAATTGCAGCTCAGCCAAATCAAAAACAGATGGTCATAGGGTCAAAAGGAAAATTTTGTCCACTGTTATGTAAGTATGATGTTACTATTTCTAGTTAATGCATACTTCTGTTCCATTGTTCCTTTTATCCCAATTTAATCACATTTGTACTTACGTGCATTTTGTGAATACTAACTAATACAGTCTAATGTTGTTTGTAATATTCTTGAATGAGATTTTTATGACTTGGGAAGTGTTTCAATTGGGGCAATTTTCAATGTTCATAAATGTCTATACAGTGAAAGTGGAGAGAAATGTTTATTTTAAGGCATGGTCATGAGACATAAGATCTGTATGTTATAGCATATACATTTCCAGAGTCCTATAGCTCACTAATTCTAGGGTATTTATGGTGGCCTAGCTATTCACCTATATAAATGTGATTAGGTATCGTTCATTAGCACGACCAAGTGAATAGATTTGGAAGTAAACAAAAATAACAGGTTTTATTAGGCAAGGATTGTGTATTTTAAATAATAGGTATAGGGTGAATTACAATGAATAATCCACATGTTAGAGTAAGGCTACTTGTTTCTATTCTGCAGTATGTAACTTAGTTTAGTTTTCCTTGGGTTAACTCAAAATTATATGTTTGTTCATTCATCTATAATATATCCATCCAACCAGGTCTCTAGATTCTTATATGGCTCTCTTTACTGTAGTACCTCAGTGCCTCACAATCATTAATGAATTTAACCAAAGGCCATTAATATTTCCATCACCAATGTGAATTCTGCATAATTCTCTACTCTACAAAACATTATTTCCCCAAAAGTCTTAGGTGTCTCTCTCAAACCCTTAGGAAAAAAATAGATTAAGTGTATGTACTGCTGTAATTACAGCTTTGTGAATAACCAAATATTTGGTTCAGTGGGTGAACTGAGGTGAAGGGGGAGAGGAAGTTTAACGCAGACTTGAAACAAAAAAAACTTTTTTTTCTGTCTGCTGAAAAACAAACAAAAAAATGGTTTCAGCTCAGACAAAACACGTTGTCCAATGTGAAATGAAACATTTCATTTTGTTTCTGGGGTTATGTTTTTGTACCTTTTTCTACTTGTGCAGAGCAGGGATAAATGCCTTTAGGACCCTGCCAAAATGCTGGCTGCAGCCTGCTTTCTGGCTAGGAGGCCAGGGGCAGAGATGCAGGTATTCAGCAGGGAGCCCAGCTGCAAGCCCTAATGAGGGCTGGCTCAGAGGAACATGCTGAGCTAAGTTCTGACAGCTGGGCTGAGGCACCAGGAAGGCTATAAAAGCCCCGGGCGAACCTCCGTGAGGAGGCTAGCCTGAGAGGAGACAGGAGGGCAGTATTGCTGTCTCCTTACCAAGCAGGGAAGCCTCAAAGGCTAGGAGACCCTGGGGAGGGCCTGTGGGTTACTATCTCTTGGGGGATCTTGGAATTGCATGCGCACGGTAAATAAAGACACTTGGGTGAACCAGCAAAAGAAGGACTCTTTATTACACCAGCCCAAACACAAGGTGCAGGCACCAGAGGGTGGAAACTTGCATGGACCCCATGATACTACTTAAAAACAAAAATTCATTTTGATTTTTTTCAGTTTTTCCTCGTTTTGGTTTTTTTTTTTCAACTAAAGCAATTTGACAAATTAAACACACATTTTCAAAATATTTTGGTTGTCCAGAATCTGCATTTTTGGGTTGACAAAAAGTTTAGTCCCAAAAGTTGTGCCCAGCACTAGTTGTAATCACAGCTGATATTAGTTGTTTGTACCACATCTAGTTCTGTAGCTTATTTCCTCAGAGCACACACTTATACCCACTTGCGCGCGTGCAAAGTCTGAGAGAAGAGAAATGTTTTTGTAAACAAAGGCAAAAACCTTCAGACATAATATAAAGTCCAGTTATATTAGTATTTGTGCTGCAGGAAATAGTGTTGAGATATCTGTAGCTCTTTGACCTCTCAGGGAATCTGAAATAAAATCCAAAATAAAATTGTATTGTTGGTACTGAACAAATGCCTCAGCGTGGTGATAGAGCATACAGCTTTGCTGAAGATTACATGTTTAAGACAAGGCTTAAAATTAAGACTCCCATTGACTTTAACCTAACCATTTGTGGCTATTGAAGATCCCTGTCAACATTTGAGTAGTGTTGCTGCGTACAGTAATTCAATGTTATCTTCATCCTCTAGGCAGCAACTTTTTAGTGGTGGGAGGGTGATCTTCTTATAAACAGCTTGGAAAGCACTTTGGGGGCTTCTGGAGTGAAGAATATATGGTATTATTTATTATTATTGTATTAAAATGGATGTGTGTGAAGAAAAGGCAGTCTGAGCAGATTTATACTTCTGAGGAGCTTTTCATTTTTTAAATTTTTGTTTCAGTTCTGAAGTAGAATTCCAGTAAAATAAGTTGTAAAAAATCCTAAGAAAAATAAAATAAGGATATTAATGTATATGGATAGACATATGAATGAAACTACTTGGTATTACCATAGTACATAGGAGGGAGGACCCTCCGCAGAGACCAGGACCCTCCACAGAGACCAGGACCTTGTCTTATATTAGGTGATATACAAAGAACATCTCTGCCACAAAAAGCTTACAACCTAAGTATAAGTCAAAAGATGACAGATGGATGCAGACTGATGGGAGTACAAGGAAACACTGAGATAGTATGGATTAGCAAGATCCATCAAATGGCATCAAATACACTAGTTACCTAAACATTGTCAAGGTTTTGTTTATTTGTTTTTCTAGGCATTACCACAGAGAAGAGTTTTTAAGGAGAAATTTGAAGGAAGATAATGAAGTAGCTTTGCAGATGTTTACAGGGAGTTCCTCCCTAGCAAGAGAAACAGCACAGGAAAAAGCACAAAGGTCTTGTTTGAAAATTTAACAACGGGGCAAGGGAGACTGTCATCTTTGCCAATCAGAGGCAGGAGTTAACATCTGGATAGAAATGAGAGATAGGGTGGGCATAGACTATGAAAAGTGTTAACTAGGAAGATAAGTAGCTTATGGTTGCTGTAATAGAGAAGGGGGAACCAATGAAGGGATTCAGCGAGAGGGGTGACATGCTCAAAGTGATGGACTAGGGAAATGATCTTTGCAGCAGATTTCTGAATGGATATGAGTGGTTCAGGATTGTCAAGGTCAAAGAAAGGTATGTTCCAGTAATTGAGATGCAAGACAATGACAGCCTGAAGGAGTTTTAACTGTGCAATTACATAGGAAAGGACATATCTTAGAGATGTTCTACAGAAAAAGATGTAAAATTTAGGTAAAGTCTGGGTGCGAGGATCTGTTGAGCGGTTTGAGTTGAAGGTGGTGCCTAGATTACAGGCCTGTGGTGGTGTTCACAGTGGTTGAGAAAGGAGTTGAGGAAGAGCTTGGGAGGAAAGTTTAAGAGTTCTGTTTTAGCCATGTTGTGTTGACAGCTAGATCCATGAAGAGATGTCAGAGAGTTTGTCTGAGATCCTAGTTCAGATGGAAAGACAGGTCTGGAGTAGAGAAGCAGATCTTTGAGTCAACCACATAGAAGGTTGTTTGCACATGAGATTACCCATAGGTAAGGTTTAGAAGGAGATGAAAAGGGGACCAATGACAGAACCCTGTGAACCCTCACAGTTGGAGGGGAAATGAAGAAGATTCTCCAAATGGACCTGCTGAAGAAGGGATTAGAGAGGTTGGAGGAGAACGGGGACAGGACAGAGCCATGGAAGTCAAGGGAGCGTAAGTTCAAAAAGAACAAGGTTAATGGTGTCAAAGGCAGATGACAGGGCAAAATACTGGTTCTGAACTTTGGCTAGGAAAAGGCTTTTGTAGACTTTGACCAGAGCAGTTTCAATTTAGTGCAATGGGTGAAAGCTTGATTGGAGAGGAGTTTAGAATGGAATTGGAGGAGAGGACCTCCAGACAGCAATGATAGATATTGAAGGTAATGTATATATGAATAACTGATGCTTTTCGAAGCACTCATTTAAAATGTTCATTCAGTTGGGTTCTTTAAGGAAACTAATAACGAATTAGGAAAACTTACTGATGTTTTATAGTCCTCTTAGCTATCCCGGGAAGGGAGCTGTACCAATTTATAATAGCTGAGGATCAGGCCCACCATACAATGTCTGTACTGCAGCAACTGGTTCCCTAGTTTGTTGAGCGGGAATGAGAGCCATTTGGGATATGTTTACTCTACACGCCACTGCTGCAGGGAAAGGCTCCAGCAACAGGGAGTTGGCAGAGCCTTTTCCCTCTGTCTTTCCCATTCCAGAATCTTTCTTCGCTGAGGGGGCCTTTTCCTGCAGAGGGGAAAGGTGCCAGCACTGGGAGACAGAAGGGCATCACACTGCTAAAAATAGCAGTGTAGACAGGGAGGCACACCTTGGGGTGAGTAAAGTGTGTGAATGGTATTTACATATCTATAGACCCACACCCTTCAGGTGTGTCTTTACTCTACTTGCCTAAGCCATGTCTCATTGGTTACGCTGCTATTTATAGCCGTGCTGCGGGCAGGTATGTATTTTACATGCTTCTGAAACAAACATACAGTGTAGGTGAACCATCAAACTGCCTTTAGCATGTAAATTACCACCCAGACATCTCTCCTGAGAAATAAGGGGTTCCATGAGAATCACTGGAATGTGCCTTGAAACTAGGAGGGGGAAACTAGACAGTAAAAAGAAACAACTTTCTCCTGTTCCCTTGTTCCTGTGCTCAGTGTTCATATAGAAACTCCTGTTAACTTCCATCACAGGCAGACTAGGTCTTACCTTAGCAAGTGAAGAATGGCCACAGAAAATTAAATTTACAACCAGTTTCTAGCTTTTAATTTCCTTTCAGATGAAAAATATCAACCTCCCCCATTCCACACACAATGTCAGAGAAATGGGTTTGCATGTGGTAGTTATGAAGAATTTGGAAAGTACTCAATTCTCGAGCCTGGAGGAGCCCTTTTAATGCTGCTTCACCATTCCTTAGGCTGGAATCCATTGTGGAAAAGGACTGGAAAAGTTAATTAGAATGAAACTGAGAGGACTCAAACCAAGTGGGGTCTAGAGAAATTACTCTTTAACTCTGTAGACTTTACTAGAGAATATAGAATTCGTGGGGCTGTCCAGTAGAATTCTGTAGCAGGTACAAAATTCACTATTAAATTCAGTAGCTTTTGATGGTCCAAAAAATTTATAGAAAAGTTATTTTCTATGAAATTCTATAGGACTTCTGGGTAAAGGATGGGGTCTCCAAACCCTGAACACTAATACATGGCTTTAGCCATTGCTTTCAAGTTAATGTGCTCCCACCCACCATGCTCCTAGCCTGCCCTCAAACTCTTCTGCACTACCCTATACACAACACTCTTCGTTTTTGGTTTTTACCAAATTTCCCAGAAAAATTCCCATTTTTTGAAAAAAAAAGTCAGGTTTTACTCCCTATTTTTTAACCCAAATTTTAAAAATGCTTGCACTGTCTAGACCTGGCTCCCCCTCACCCAGGTAACTTCCATTTGGTGGCTGCTGCTGCACAGTGGTGGAGCAGGATGGGCAATAAGTTGTTTTCTGGCAGTTCCTGACCACTGCAGTCACAAGCCTGCAAAGAACAGAAGGCCAACACTACCCCAGCTCCGCCATCCCCTTCTGTGCATACCAGGTCGCCCTCACCACTCTGGCTGCTGGCCCATCATTTTGGCTTTTACTGGGTTTTTTTCCTCCCAATTTTTTTATAAGTTCAGATAATTCTCAGGAAACTTTAAACAAAATACAAACAAAAAGTAGAGGCCAGCTATACCCTTCACAGGTGTGTGCCTGTTCTGCAGCAGCCTAATTCCCATGCAGTTTAAGATCCACATTGTGTTATATTGAAGTGCCTTCTACAACTGTTAAATTTCAGGTGAATTTCATCCCATTTGAGAAATAATCTGAACATTTTACAAAATGATTGATGGATTATAAGATTTTCCCACTGGTTATATAGTACATAAATCAAATACCAAATAGCCAGGGCTATAAACATTACAAATGCACCAAAGATGTTTTATAATAAAGTTGAACTATTGGGGATATAAGTGGATTAAACTTTAGTTTAAATTTGTGGAATGAGATCAATTTGTGCCTTCAACCCAGGGCCAGAGGGAGGGGCACATTGCTCCAGAGGTGCCCCGTTTATAAAGGATCCCTGGGCCTTTCACCCATTTCACCCATGCCTAAGGCCAGCTCTGTATGGGAGGGAGGTAAATATTATCATTCCTATTTTACAGATGTGGAAATGGAGGCACAGAAACTTAGGAACTAAATATTCATACATGTGTATATAACAAAATCCATATTGAGGCATCTGTTAACTCCAGCTCAGCATCTCTGAAAGTAGGTGCCTAAGGGCTTTTCTTCACCCTGGGGGCAAGTGGAACTAAATTACACTACTCCATCTTTGTGAATAATGTGCTCCCAGCCCTATCGAAGCCCTTCCCCACTGAGAAGGGCAAGCGTTTAGTAACCCAGAGACAATGCTACAAACTAATCTAACTGCCATTATTCCCACTTCGTTGCTTCAGTTTGCCTGATTCTCAGTTATTCATATCTTTTGCAGGAGACTCTTGGATACCGAAGATGAACTCTCTGACATCCAGTCTGATTCAGTCCCACTGGAAGTACGGGACTGGCTGGCTTCTACCTTCACGCGGAAAATGGGGATGACAAAAAGGAGACCTGAAGAAAAGCCAAAATTTCGAAGCATCGTACATGCTGTACAGGCTGGGATATTTGTGGAAAGGTGATTGTGGATTTTAGTGTGATAGCCGATAACATATTTAACCACAATGGGGCTATCTGAGCCAAATGCTAGGCAACAAGTGGCACTAGGATGTGTACCAAAATTGAAGATGAACCAAATATTTGGGAAAGTTCAGATCTAGATCTTAATGCCATCCTCACACGGTCTCTCTAATGGTCTGTACTGAGATCTAAATGAAAACCCTAGATACTAATCCTCTTGGACTTTGGAAAGTTCTGGACCCAGATACTCCATGGCTTAGACCGATCTACACCAAAATGTGCCAAAGACTCAACATTTATTTTTATATATATAATTTTGTATTATTTTTTTCAAATACAACAAATATACCAAAATACCAGATTGATCAGAATACACAAAGTAAATAAAGAATCAGAGAGGTAGCCATGTTAGTCTGGAATAGCAGAGGTAACAAAGTCCTGTGGCACCTTAAAGACTAACTATAAAGTTTTGAAGCATGAGCTTTCGTGGGCTAATACCCACTTCGTCAGATGCAAGCAGTGGAAGTGTCCAGAGGCAGGTACAGAAAAGTAGGCAAGAACCAGGTGGGAGGTAAAAAGGTTAGTCCAATTAGGCTGAACCAGCTTGTTATCTCCGATCAGGGAGGGTGGGTTGTTCTTCTAGCATTTGAATGGGGGGTGTGGACATGGAGAGAGGAGAAACTAGTTCTGTAATGAGCGAGCCATTGTAGGTCTTTGTTCAATCCGAGATTGTTTGTGTTGAATTTGCAAATGAATTGCAGCTCTGCAGTTTCCCTTTGCAGTCTGGACTTGAAGTTTTTTTGCTGCAGTATGGTGACTTTTAAATCTGTAATTGTGTGTCCAGGCAGGTTGAAGTGTTCCCCTACAGGTTTTTGTATATTGCCATTCCTAATATCTGATTTGTGTGCATTTATCCTTTTTCTTAGGGACTGTCCAGTTTGGCCGATGTACATAGCAGAGGGACACTGGTGGCATATAATGGCATATATGACATTGGTTGATGTGCAGGTGAATGAACCAGTGATGGTGTGGTTGATCTGGTTAGGTCCTGTGATGGTGTTGCTGGTGTAGATATGTGAGCAGAGTTGGCATCGAGGTTTGTTGCATGGATTGGTTCCTGAGTTGGAGTTATTGTGGTGCAGTGTGCTGTTGCTGGTGAGAATTTGTTTAAGGTTGGCAGGTTGTCTGTGTGCCAGGACTGGCCTTCCTCCCAGGGCCTGTGAAAGTGAGGGATTATTGTCCAGGATGGGTTGTAGGTCACTGATGATGCGTTGCAGAGGTTTTAACTGAGGACTGTAGGTGATGGCCAGTGGTGGTCTGTTGTTTTCTTTCTTGGGCTTGTCTTGCAGCAACAGGCTTCTGGGTACACGTCTGGCTCTGTTGATCTGTGTCCTTATTTAGGATAAAGGGAGGTGTGGGGATGGGAAGTGATATAGCTATCTTCAGGGTCTACATCATTGGTTCTCAAAGTGGGGGTCGGGACCCCTCTGGGGGTCGCGACCTGGTTTGGCGGGGGTTGCGAGCCCCTGCTGCCTGCAGCCCCTGCTGCAGGCTGCTGGCATCTGGTGCCCCCGCAAGCTCAGTCCCGGTCGCGGCGGGCTCCCCGCGCCCCCCTGGCTGGCTCCAGGCACCCCCGCTAGCCAAGCCCGGTCACAGCAGGCACCCAGAGCCCTCACAAGCTCAGGTCGGTCATGGCGGGCTCCAGGCGCCCCCCCCCTCCCCCGGCTGGCTCCATGCGCCCCTCTCCAGGTGGCCCCGGGGGGCTGCTGGAACCCCCCACCCCAACCCCTAAGTGGGGGGGGGGGGTCGCGCTTAGAGGCCTGGTGCCCAAAAGGGGTCACCAATACAAAAAGTTTGAGAACCACTGGTCTACATGAATCATAGACCTCTAAAAAGTCAGCCCAAATTGCTCCTGGATTTTTTGGGCTTTCTCTTTCTGCGACATGCCAGTTCATTCACTGCAACATCAGCCATATCCCTGAGCCAGGCATCAATGTTTGGTAGGGATCAACTTTTTCATTTTTTCAGGATTAATTTTTTTGCCACCAAAGCTGCATGCTGGAACCAAGCTGCCTTGTTACCAGGTAATTTCCAGGTATCAGGAATATAGCCAAGAGTGAAACTTCAGTGAAACTCCAGCTTAGCATCCAGTATGAAATTGGTCCTTTGACGCCCCCACCCCTATCAGAAATTCTTGATACAGGAGGATTGCCAAAACATTTCTAATGACATTTATGATGACCATTACCTATGTGTGGGTCAGAATATTTGAAAAAGTGTCTTTTGGTGAATAAACCATAGTCTCAGGTCTATAGTTATTTTTTTTTACGTTAGATAAATTGTATTCCAATGGGTCAAAGATAGTTGTGTATCCAAATCTCTATTCCAGACAACTCAAATGATCAGTCTTTTGCAACTCCACATTTATTTAAGCAATAACACAATTCACTTTTAGTTATATTTGATACCCATGATTTCATACTGAAATTAATTGAGCAGCACCCTTTTATACCAGCTGAGGATCTGTGCCTGAATATTCTAGTACCTGAAACCCACATCTAGGCCATCCTTTTGTTAGGAGATAAAACAAGTGAATCTTTGGTAATGATATTAATGACAATACTAAACTAAAATAGCATATTTTCTTTATTCACATTAAGTGATATGAATAGCTACAACAATTACTTAGAGGAGCAAAAAGTATTCCTAGCAATGTATTATTAGACCAAAAAGTCACACTTTGTAGAACACAGGATCCTTCTTCAAAGCCCATGAAGTGCATAGAAAGACTCCCTCTGAGTTGAATGGGTTTTGGTTTAGGCCCTTAATTCAAGGCCCTTATAAAGAGAAACTGACAAAGAAAGGTTTTAAAAGTTAGTATAAGTACTGTCTAATAAATAATGTATTTGTTCTTTTAGGATGTACCGAAGGACCTCTAACATGGTTGGTTTGGCATACCCAACAGAAGTGATAGTAACATTTAAGGTGAAATCAGTTCAATCATTGTATAATTTCAGTATATTTGTATGTGTGCTAATGATTTTTTTAGGATGAAATTAGGGTGCTTTTTCTGAAAGTATTATGGCCATACACGGTACTGTAGAAATGAATATGCATAAGAGATCAAATCCATATTGAAAAATTCACAAATAGCATATGATTATATTTATGACATCTCAATTGCCTTATGATTTCAGTTAGATATCATTAGAGCAATAGTACAAATTTGAGTAGAAAATTGCTTTATAAAATTTACCTGTCATGATTTTATCAGCTCCAAATTATAGCAGAAATCAGTGTCTCAGAGAGCAGCATGTCTTTCCTTTTTTGGTGTTGGGGGGAAGAGTAATCATGCTGAATCTGGCTACAACATACAATCGGCAATGTATTTCTTAAGCAAGTAGGTAATATGTAACCTGTTTCCCTAGAAGACAAAATGTTATCATGTTTACCATGATTTTAAAAAAATATTTGACATAGTCTATGCAAAAGAGCACACAAGCAGTTCCATTGGACTCTGTATGGAACAATTTATGTCTGTAAAGCTATTCCATGTTTGAAAGATCAGGGCCTTAGATTGTGAACATACAAAACAACTTTTCCTAAGTAGGTTCCTAAGTAGGTTTGTTGTTAGTCTTAGAATAACCATTATTATGAGTAACATGAAGTAAAAGGAACCTGTGATTCTGGGGAAATAGATATTGTTTTAAACTTTTCCACTTATTAGCTGGGACCTATTGAAACATAAGAATGTGTTTTGTTTTGTTTTTTAATCTGCAGGAAGTTGATAAATGGTCATTTGATGTATTTGCCCTAAATGAAGCAAGTGGAGAGCACAGTCTGAAATTTATGATGTACGAGCTGTTCACCAGATATGACCTTATGAGCCGTTTCAAGGTCAGAAGCATCACACAAAACTCAACTATAAAATAAGACTTACATATTTAAAATATTTAAAAATTGGGTTATGTTTAAAATTATATTTTATTAAATGAAGTACAGAATTGCAAAGTTTAAAAGACATCACATATAGGACATCAGACTATATTCATTGAAATAACAATCAAGTTTGACTTAATGTTGTCTACAGTTACTCTGCTGCTGTTGAGATCCCGACAAAGACTGAAAGCTGAGCAGGTTTTCAGCTTTCGGATAGGAGGTGCCCAGTGCACAGCAGAGTCATGCAAAAAGTGCACAGGTAGCTTGCTTTCTTATGAGTTAGTACCAATCGCATGGCCGAGGCTTGGGAAGGAGACACTGTGTTAGTAGACACACAAACTGTGGTCCTGAGCACTTGAGATAGCTTAGCTCACAATCTGTGGACCTAAATCCTCACTGGGGTTTCAGCTGAGTACTATATTTTTCACTTCCTTTACCTGTTCTAAATTGTTTTAGTTGTTAAACACCTGCCACACGCCACTCTAGAAGAGGCTACATTACAGTTCTGTCTGAGTGATATTGTATGACTTAAGTATTTTATATTTGTAAAGCACTTTGAGATGCTCACCTCAAGAGTGGTATCAGAGTGCACAATACTTTATTATTTAGCATTATGATATGGAACTAAAATTTCGCTGTCATTGTGGAAACCCAGTTTTCAGTTTATCACACAAAATCACTAGGAATCTTGTCTTAGGAAAAAGTTGTTATTTAATTGCAGAAAAAAATATAGAGCTAGATTGTGCCTGTACTTCACAGCCCTACCTTGTGCACGGTGTGAGGCCCACATTGAGGGAGCGTGAGGCTACTGAAGTCAGGGAACAGGATTTGTAACCCTGACCTCTTGGTCGGGTGATTAAGGCCAGGATATAAAGATCAGTCCTCTACTAGTAATCCTGTGTGTCATACCTTTGTTACATGAATGCCTCATAAATTCCTAGGCGTACATGGGGAGTTCTCCCCTACTGCTCCATTCTTGGTACAGTCCTTTCCCCCTTATATGCTGGTCCTACATTGCACTTAGTGTAAGCAGGGGAATGTGCCCCCCAGGGGGGAACAGGAGCAGAGTAGTTCGTGCATTCCTCCAGTGCAGATCAGGTTCAAGTCCTTTACGTTTTAGTAATTTGCCCCATCGCCTGCATAGTTGTGAACTCGTGTATCAGAGTTGCACTGTGTGTTAATTTATGTTTTATTTATTACACCATTGACTCTGTAGCTGTTGCAAGAGAAACATAGCTTATTATTCTAATGTTTGCTTCTCACAGATCCCTGTGCCCAGTCTTATTTCATTTGCAGAAGCCTTGGAGGTTGGTTACAGCAAGTACAAAAATCCATACCACAATCTGATCCATGCAGCTGATGTTACTCAAACCGTGCATTATATAATGCTTCATACTGGTATCATGGTAAGAAGTACTACAGAAATCAGTCACTTGAGTTTCTCAAACTCACCATAGGTATTCGTAGGGCCCCAACTCAGAAACTGGCTCTGAACCTCATGTCTCTATAGAGGTTGCATGAAAATCACAGCTATAATCACAACCAAAATTGGGGACTCACACTCTAAATGAGGACTTTGCCAAATTTCTGATACTTGGATTTGGTGTGTGATCCTTTCAAACAGATTTGAGCTGCAGACTGTGATACAAATCTCAGTCAGGATCTGGGGTTCTGGTGTGGGGCTATTTCTAGCCATGCGGGATTCTCTCCCCAGGGAACAATAATGTATTTTAACAATACACATTGAACATGTGGATGAGGCAACCTATTCATTTCCCTCTCTTCTTAGAACTCAGTGAAGGAAAATGGGTTATAATATGCGGATGATTCTCCCTACATAAGTAAAAAGGCTTTTGAGAGAGTCGCCTTTTTCCTGGGTGTGAGCATCTCTGGAAGTGACTAGAGTGGCCTAGTGACCTAGCCGGGGGGGGGTGGGGGTGGGGTGTTCCTCCACAAGGGTTGGCAAGTGTTTCCATTATTAGCCCTTTGCCCTGGAGGTTTTGCAGCTTTAATCTCTGCTGAGGGCCTGCGCTAAGGGACTGCACTGAACCAGCACATCCCTTGTTATCCACACAAAATTATCTGTTACTTTCACACTCTAGGGGCATCCACCTTTCCCCAGTTTATAGGGTTCAAGGCGTAACCCTCTTAATTTAGTCACCCACTTTTACCCTGTCCCTAGGGCTCAGGCATAACCTTACACTGTAGAGCACCCACTCTTACACAATTCCTAGGGCTCAGGGTGTACTTTTGTGCAGGTTTTCAGCACCTTTTACCAGTGAAAGAGCCTTAGTAATATCCTTATCCTCTATTTATTAACAATCCCCAAAAACAGAATGTCCCCACTACACATACAATTCTCACCACCCAGTCCCAATAAAACAGAGGAACATTTCTTGATGGCCAGTCAGGCTCAGGTCCATCTGGGGGAACTCCAGTTTCTGCACAGTTCCATTAGCAAAGGTCTGGCAGCTCTGATAGGCCCATGTCCTGGAGCTGGTTCCCAAAGAACTTCCTTTTGGACCCCAATTTAGATAATGAAACCTGAGTCCTGCTTAGCTATACCTTAACCAGTCATTATACTAAAATTTTACTAACCAATCCTAACATATTGTAAAAAAATTCTCTAACCAATCCTACCCCACCACTTTAATTGATTTACACCTAGCAAAATGTATTATGTAACAGACAGAAACAATCAAAGAATCCGACAGAGATCATACAGACAAACAATAGAGAAATGGAGACCGTAATGACAAAACAATAAAGAAATGGGGATTTCACAACCACAACTATTGATAAGTGGTTTCTCGCAGGCAATGCTAAGACACTAAGTTTTCTTTAACCATCTTAAGCTCTGTTTCTTTATCTGGTGATGGTGAGCACTATTAGGATGGATCTCCTTCATAACAGCCTGATATTACAATGTTTTAATGTAATTTAGATGGAATGTGAGGATGTGACTTCCTGCTTCTCAGCTAATGGCTGCTGCTCTCCTAATATGACTGAAGACAATGGACTTGGGCATTAGGCCTTGCAATATGGTTACAGGAAAAGGCCCATCCTTACACCCTTGAGCACCCTGATCTCACTTGCTTCTCATAGAGCCTGTGGCAGCCAGGAGATTGCTATTGCTTTGCACCACTACAATATCCCAATGTTTCTGTTTGTTGTCTTGCCTTTGGCAGCTGAAGGAGGTACCTAACGCATCCTAACTTGCAATGTTTATACTATTGCCCTTTGGCATTGCTTCAGTAAGGAATCTCTATACTACAAATTTGGTTAGTTTGACACTTGTTAGTCTTGACTCAGAATTAAAATGGACACATTTAATCTCTGTCAATTACCTTTAGGGACACTGTTTAGTCCTGAGTGTTAACTCTGCATTTTAAAAGACAGAGGATGATGAAGCAAATGGTAATAATATATTGTATGGCTTCTGTGTGTTAAGTCAGTAGAGTACAAAACACTTGTGAAAATGGCAAGTTTAGAGTTGGCTTTATGAGGTTTCAAGTTATACCTTGATAGATACCTTGTATACACAGTTTAAATGACTGGATTTACATGTAATAAAAGGGCCTGATATTTCCTTATTGATTGTCAATGGGAAAAAGATCAAGCCCAATGACAATGCAGAATTTGGTTTTAGCATTCTAGGCATTTTGATTTCCTTTCTAGAAAACTGTCTAAAGTATCAGGCATTTATTTCTAATACTGTAAAAGTTAATGTAGTGTTTCTTACAAAGTGAAGGTCAAATTCTGCAATCTCTTCTCAAGCACAATTCCCATTGCTGTCACTGGGAGCAATGACTTCAGTTCTCCCCCTGAGTGATTAGTTAATACATGCCTGAAAAGAGTCTAGCAAACTATTACCACTATATAAATATGAAGACTAGAATTAAAAAGCCCTAATACTAGAAATCTGACTCTAGCCTACAGAGTTAAATGAGACACAGAGTGTATCTCTGAACACTGGATGGAGGAATACATTGCACATTAGAATCCTTGCTATTAAGCTTGCATATCGGTACCCAGAATGCTCCCCCAGCTTATAAATACGGCACTGCAAATGCACTTGGGTATATTGAGTTCTGTCCCACACTCCTGGGCTTTATAGCTATTCCTGGTCCTGTGTAACACCATAATAATTTACACTGCCCATGCAAGTGGTTCTTAATAAAAAATAAGGCTTGTTTTAGATTGCCACAGATGAAAATATTTATTATAACAGTTCCTGGATAACTTTGTCACTCTTAATGGGACAGCCGCAAGCCAAAAATGTTCTCAGAGTGTTGCAGCCTACCAGGAAAAATAATATTTTCTGAGTGTCAGTGCTTGAAAAAGACCCTATTAATGCCATTGCCCTACAGCATATTAATGTCATTTAATAAGAGGCTGAGTTAGGAGATGGTCCCAATGGTTAGGACTCTAGCCTGGGACTCAGCATATCCAGCTTCAGGTCCTGGTTCCACTATACTAGGGGTGAGCAAACTATAGCCTGGGGCTGCATCTGGCCCTCCAGACATTTTAATCCAGCCCTTGAGCTTCCGCCAGGGAGCGAGTTCTGCGGCTTGCCTCACTCTGTGTGGCTCTCAGAAGCAGCAGCATGTTCTCCCTCCAGCTCCTACGCACAAGGGCAGTCAGAGGGCTCCACACACTGCTCCCACCCCAAGTGCTGCCCCTAAAGCTCCTATTGGCCAGAAACTACAGCCAATGGGAACTGCAGGGGTGGTGGTGGCAGACAGGGCAGCACACAAAGCCACCTAGCCATGCCTCTGCTTAGGAGCCACAGGGGGGGGACATGCCTCTGCTTCTGGGAGCTATTTGAGGTAAGCACTACCTGGAGCCTGCACCCCTGCCCCAGCCCTGATCCCCCTGCTGCCCTTTGAACCCCTCATCCCCAGCCCAGAGCCCTCACCTAGTCACCACTACCTCCACACCTCAACTCCTGGTCCTAGCCTGGATTTCCCTCCCACATCCTGAACTCATTTCTGGCCCAACCCCAGAGCCTGCACCCCCAGCTGGAGCCCTCATCCCCCCCTGCACCCCAACCCCCAATTTCATGAACATTCATGGCCCACCATACAATTTCCATACCCAGATGTGTCCCTCGGGCCAAAACGTTTGCCCAGCTCTAGACTAAATGCTTCCTGTCAGCCCTTGCACCTGTCACTTTGTCCTTCCCCCTCTAAAATGGGGATAATAGTCCTTCCTGTCCTCACGGGGGTGTCTGGAGGATAAATACATTTAAAAGAATGTTTAGTGATGGGCCATATAAGTACCTCCCGTAGCTAAATAGTGCTACCTTCCCTTTAGGGAGCTTAACAGTACTATGCACAAATGTTGCTGTGTTTTTCTTCTCAGCTTTTGTCACTTAATTAACTTGCAGCCTTATTTACCTGGTGAGAATGACACACAGTACTGCTCACAAGCTAATTGTTTTCACAGGAGGCATCCCTTCTAATGCCTTTATCTGCACTGCCACTCTCCTCTTGACATGTGCCTGGGATATTTCACCCACCTTTGATGTAGTTATATAATGGGTGACCACAGGAGTGGATTTATCAGTCCAGGCATGTCATGTGTAGTCTTTCTGTGTTTGTTTTCTCTGTAGCTTGTGGAACTGACACAGAGAGCTGGAAAGCACTGATTCTGTTTTTTTTCCCCTCTGCACTTCTCTGGGCCATGGATTAAAGCAAAGATAAAATAAAGCTAGGTTTTAGAAACCCTACAACCTCTAATCCTTTTTACAGAAGTCTTATATTTTAGTATCCTTAGTTTTGCAGTCCTCCGGAGAATTGCTATATTTTCCAGTTTGCCAAAAAGCCTAGATAGTCAGAATTATATTTTCCCAACTGTAGTGTTTATTGTATGGGGTGGGTTTTTTTTTTTTTTTTAATTTATTATTGGACCACTAGGGTTATGAAATTCAAGAAATTAAAAAAAAAATATACTAACATTATATTTACCCAGAGTAAACACACAATGGAACGTGTTATCCAAAACTTTCAGGTAATCCGAGAAGCTGCCTTTTCTACTGCTATCTTAGTCCAATCCTTGGACTTATACTGAAGGCCTTGGTCTGTGATAATTCTAGTATCCAGGGCCGGCGACAGGAATTTTGGGGCCCCGTATGGCAGATCATACGCCCCCCGCCCGTCTCCCGCCGCCCGCGGGGTTCCCCCCCCGGACGGTCTCCCGCCACCCGCGGGCTTCCCCCCCCCCTTGCCGGTCTCCCGCTGCCCATGCCCCCCCCCCTCCGGTCTCCTACCTCCCGCAGGCCCCAACCCCTGCATGCGCTGCGGCCGCGTGGCCCGGCCGGGAGAAGCAAAGGGGGGCGGGGGAGACTGCTGGGTGCCGGGGGAGGGGGCTGGTGAGCGCTGCAGCGGCTGCCCGGAGCCGCACCTTGCTCACAGCCCCAGCAACAAGGGGGTACAGCTGCGTACCCGCCCCGGACTTCAGGGGCCCCCCCTGAAGTCCGGGGCCCGGTACAGCTGTACCCGTTGTACCCCCCTGTTGCCGGCCCTGCTAGTATCTGAAATCTGAATCAACTAACAAATAAAATCTTTATCTTGCCCTAATATGGCTCAAATAGCTGATTACCCATCTGAAGAAATCTGAGCTAACAATGACCAGGTCTCTCATCCAGCCAGGTGTCTATTAGACATACAAAGTCAACGGTCATGGATGATGGAGAATTAACTTCTAACCTTGCATTAAACTCCCTAAACTGAAGGGTAGGGTCACGAATATCTGATGCCTTCTGTGATTAAACTCCAGATGAGACAAGTGGGACAGATAATACAGGTCTATAGTTAGGAACCAATGAATCTGATCCACCAGATACACATTCTTGTGGAATGTAGAAAATTGTATGGGGATTCTAAAGTCATTGTTTTTTTTCTTTCTATCTTGTGAACAATGCTCAAAGTAAGGGGAAAATATTCCTCCCCCACCATTAAATGTGTTGTGATACTCCCACTTTCTTACGTTTCCCACCATATCTTATTTTTTATTGTTTTCCAACTCCAAGCAATGAAAAGTAGAGATATGACATAACCATCCTTCCTGTCCTCATTGCATGTCTTGTATAAAGGCAGATGTTTGGAAGATTTTTGTTTTGTATTTCAATTTGCTAAAGGAACAACGTATGTTTTATCTGAATACTTAACTGCATATTGCCTGCCTTACTGTAGCTACAACATTTGCCAGTATACAGTTCCACATGAAATTTGTCTGCAGTCCATCGATAACTTTGCAAGAAATTCTCTAGTAATTAGAGAAGGATTTTCCAGCAATTATTGTGGTTGTAAAAAAAATGATTTTTGGGAAGAGAGGCTTACAGACCTTTTCTTTAGCTTTAGTTACTAATAATGTATATTTCAGTTGTTCTGTTGAAAATATTGTGGAAGCCAGTCCCAGCTCAGGGCCTAGTTTTTATAATACAAAGTACTATGGAGGTTGCTGTTTCCAGTTTTAGAACTGCTTACAGTACTTTCTCTTGTTCGTTAACTGTACTCTTCATTAATCTATATACCTTCACTAACTAGTCAGTAGTCTCAGCATTCAGACAGTCTTATCTTTTCTCAGCATGTCCTACTATATTATTCTAACAATACTAGTGAGTCTTTACTGGCTGTTTTCATCCTCATGAAACAATCTATGGTACTCAGATCCAGGCAGCTTATGAAACAGCACTTGTATCTTGTATGATATGAACCTGGTGCCATAATAAGAACAGTGGGTAGATGGGTGGGTATTGTAAGTGTCAAATCCAAAGAGACCATCATTTAGAGAAAATTACAAAATGGGTATAAGAAATTTTTGATCAAACCAGGCATATGACTATGTGTGGTTAATCTGTAGTTGTTACTAGATTTGAACTGAGTTCACTCTTAAGTGGAATACATTTCATCTAGACTGAGTAAATATGTTATTCAAGAAAACAGAACTGGAGGGGTGAATGTATCATGTTTCTCTAGAAATGCAGCAGCACGGAATAGTATCAGATAGCAAGTAAAAATATATAAAATTGCATCACAAGTGTATCAAAAAGACCTCATTTTTATACAAACCCGCTGTTCTAAAATGGCAGTACTTTAACTATAAGAAGAAAAAAAACCCCAGTTTCTATATTACAGGATTGGTAAAGTCTGTGTTTAATGTTGATGTACTTAGGACAACATCGTGCGTTGTTCGTCTCAGGTCAGATCTTACACTAAGTGGGAAATTACAATTGTAACTTAATATTAAGTTTTACGTGTAATTAATTTTGCAAGAGACAAACATTGGCTGGCTGACAAAAGACCTCATGTTCAAAACCTCTGCCAAATTTATCACACTAGCTTTTATCAAATACTAACAACAATTTACTTAATTTTTTTAACATAGAAATTGTACTTTGCTGTTGCACATAAATGGCCCATCCTGGCCCCAATGAAGTCAACAGAAGCTGAAGGAGCCTCTTGTAGTGTACAGTATTTAGCAATGTTCAAGATTTTGTGACTCGGTAGGAAAGGAAAAGCAAGGTTTAATTAAGCTACACAGAAACATTTTCAATAATGTAATATCACAGTTAAGCTGTTGAACAAAATATGACTGGTTTTTGCTTTTATTCACTAGCACTGGTTCACAGAACTGGAAATCTTAGCTATGATCTTTGCAGCTGCAGTCCATGATTATGAGCATACTGGGACCACAAACAATTTCCATATTCAGACAAGGTAAGCGTGCTTCATCTTGAGATATCAAATCTGAATGTAGCAGTTGCAGCACGGTCTAGGAGAAAAAGGAAGGAAATGTTGTGGCAATGATCTGATGTTCATACCCTATGGATTACAGCTGCAAGGCTTAGTGCCACTGGCTGTGGTCAAGATAATACCTTAATACGTTAAAGAGGAGAGGGAAGAATTCTTGGCACTCATTCAGCAAGAAATGCTTCACCTGACCAGCAATTTCTCCAAAGTTGGCCTTGCTGTGAACATTAAAGTTCTGCTTCCGAAAAGGTTTTACTTCTTTGGATACAGGTGGTAGTCAGCTTTGCAACCCTTACTTATCCAAGTCCTCCTTGCTCGTGTGAGTAGCCTTCTTGACTTTGATACAGTTAATGAGATTACTCATGTAAGCAAGGACAGGATGTGAGAATAAGGATCACAGGATCTGGTCACATATCTTTAAAGTGAAATCTTCTCATTTGCCCACTCATTCATATGTAAGGAGTCATTGCAAAATGCTTGGAACACTGGCTGACAAAGATGCCAGTTGTACAGAATATTTCTGATCATTCTCTCTTCTCATTATCCTTTGTACCCACTCCCTTTATTTCTGGCTTAGTAGCTTCTTTATAGTATCCCATTTGGTCACACCCTCCCTGACCTCCTCCATATCCCTTCTTAAATGTCGCTTCCCCTCCAACCATGTCGCCAAACCCATCTGAACTATTATTTGGGGTGTCATGTTTGTTTGTATTAAGTTGCAAGATCCTTGGGACACAGGGACATTTTCAAAGACACACATGGCAGTTAGGCTTCTAGAGGGAGAGTCTGAGGTGCCTTTCTCTGCCTATTTTGAGAGCATCCATGCTGTGTATGGTGTAGTCCAATGGAGTGAGCACTGCACTGAGAGTCAGAAACCCTGTGTTCTAGTCCAGGTGCTGTCTCTGCCTTGCTCTGGGATTTTGAAAGTCTTTCTGCCTCAGGTTCCCTCCCTGTAAACTGGGGGTGATATTTACCCAACTTTTGACAATGTTTTGAGATCTCCAAATGAAAAACACTGTCAGTGGAAATGTAATGCTATTGCACTAGAAAAAAAAGGTATAAAATTCATAGCATGCCCTTTCTTCCTTAATTCAGGAGTTGGGTGGGGTTGGGCCTCTCCTGATATGGCATATGGAGATGTTTAATAATTGACTTAAGTCTATTTCTGCCAAAACAACTGTATCATTTAAAAGTATGTTGGGCAGGGATTGGTTTGTTTTAACAATAGAAAAAGCTACCTTTTTCTTTAAATACTGTAGGGCAGACCCTGACCCACTGCTGCCCTGAGATTGCCCAGAGTAGGGGAACATGTGGTGGTGCTGTCTCTATCACTGCAGCTTGGGAAAGGGGTGTGGGCAGGACTCCATATCTGAGAACACTTGGCCCATAGATACAGCCGGTATGAGTTAGAGCAGCCAGGCATCATTAGGTCACAGTGCCCCACTCCCTAATGTCAGTTGGATTGTGGAGCTGTGGATCAGTCCAGTGCAGAGCAGCTCATCAGGCACCTTTGCACCCCCTCCTCATCTGTACTGAAATACTGAATAATTATTTCCATCACTGTATTTTGGCAAGAAAATCCACTTTCATAAAAGAGACCAGAAGTGTTCTTCCACTTACTTGGGGTTATACTGCCTGCCAGTGGCAAGCTTTAAATGGTGTAATGATTGCACACAGGTTAATCAGTTGATGTGCTTGGGGACACATGGCTTGATAAATCTGATAATGAACAAATTCCATGTCTGCAGCTAAATTACCAGCAAAAGTCCTTTCCTCTTCAGCATACTGGTGCATTCACACAGTCTGGCTAAAAATAAGTTGTTGTATCACTTCAATCAGTTGTTCTAAGTTTAAACTGCTTTTCTATTTTAGTCTTTTCTATTTTGGTTTGAAGTTCTGCAGAAGTGGAAGATAAATTAAACTGTTAAACTCCGAGTTTTACAGTTAAATACTTACTAGTACCTAACCAGTCTTCCTTCGTAATTAAGTCTAACCCTAAAAAAAGAGATCTATTTACCTTTCCTCCATGTTTCTATTACTTCAAAAAGGCAGAAGAAAATTACCCTCACAGTCATGTCAAATCTCCACACTGATTAAAAACAACCATGATTAGCTATGTGGATCAAAAAAGTGTGCTTCACAAAAATACCTGATTGGCAAATCATAGATTTTCCCATATCAGTAAGAGACTGGACATAAACTCTGCCATCATTTATGTAGGATGTGCTTTGATCACTTAATAAACAAACTTTCCAATCCTGCTTTATATCTGTAGTTTTCTGGGTACCATACCGTACATATGAGGGGGTAGATTAGATTTTTTAATAATACTAATTGTTGCAAGGGATACGTTTCTATCTAACTAAGAGCGGAGCTAGCTGAGTAGCTAAATCATCACAGAGCACTTTAGAACAGCTTAAATGACTTGCCCAACATCACACAGGAATTTAGAGGCAGAGGAATGATACAATCCCACTTTTCAGGGTGACATTCAACCTCCTAATCTATGAAACCATTCTTTCTCTTCATGCAGTCCCCTACCTCATTCACTACATACCTTTCAATTTCTGTAACAAGTGAGGCAGGAGTCAACCATACAGTGGTGCCATTAACTACTCAGCCCAATTTATTCCCCGAGCGCCTTAATTCTGATATTTCCTAACTCTTGAGTGCTTAATATTCTTTTAATACATGTGTGTAAATTCCTAGTTTCCTTTTTTTAAGGCGGGCGGGCTGGGGGGGAGCCGGCGCGGAGCTGCTCAGGCGGGTGGGGGGGTCCGGCGCGGGACTGCTCGGGCGGGCGGGGATGGGGAGGTCCGCGGAGCTGCTCGGGCGGGCGGGGGGGTCCTAACTTCATTCTGAGAAATACCTGAACCATTTTTGCTGAAATTTCCCTCACCTCTTTCTAACTCCCATTCCAAAATAAAATCAGCCTGAGGCAGATATCTAGCATGGATTTAGTCCACATGGTTGAAATTTGAGAACGTTATAAGCAATTGAAAAAGGGTTTTATAACGGGAACTGTCAGATGACCTGAAGTACAAGTCTCACTCCCTGCACCACATACGCAGAGAGATCTTAATTTTGCAGTCCTTTCTTAGGACCTCAGGCAAAACTGCCTTTAAATTCAATGAACGTTTTCTTTCTGTAAATACTACAGGATTGGACCCTTTTCCTGTATACCTTGTGAATTAGCAATTTTATTGCTAAATGATGTAACCGGTGCAAACGTGAAAGTAGGTCTCTTTGATACCACTGGATGTATCTGGTCCCAATGCTTATGAGGCGGGTGCAAAAGGGAGTATTGTTGTTTGAGGATATTATTATTATTTATTTCTCTTTCACCTGAATTTTTCACAATCTTTTTTCCCATTAATTTCATTTTTTTTTCAGGATTTTCATCACAAATTAATCTCTCTGATGTATTAATTGCATATTATAAAGAGCAAACAATTACACATTCAAAATCAGGTCCTTGCCCTTTACACTAGCTAATATGGCAAGTAAGTTCAATTACCAGGATAGCTGCATTTTCTTTTTATTATGAGGAATTATCTGTGAAGTTGTATTTTCAAACCTTTATCTACTAGGACGAAATAAATATGTCAGACTAAATGAACAGACCCTTTAATAGCAACAGAGCCCTTTGTCTCTAACATCAGTGTCCTGTTGCTAATCATGCCTCTTTTATACGTAGGTCAGACGTTGCAATTTTGTACAATGATCGTTCTGTTCTTGAAAATCATCATGTGAGTGCTGCTTACAGACTTATGCAAGAGGAAGACATGAACATTCTGGCAAATTTAACCAAAGATGACTGGAGGTAAGATCAGTTGGGACATTAAGAATGATTCCCGTAAATAAAAAGGGCAGGTCTTCTCTTTTGTACCTCATTTTGGAGATGTCTGCACTTTGAGTGGGGGGGGGGGGGGCTGACATACTCATGCCAACTAACTCTCTTTGAGCTAGTGCCCTAAAAATAGAACGTAGTCTTGGCAGCACGATGGGCTAGCCACTCCGAGTATGTACCCATCCAAGGCCCTAAGCATGTACTCAAGGCAACTAGTCCATCTCACTTTTGTGGCTATGTTCTATTTTTAGCATGCTAACTCTGAGAGATAGAGCAAGTATGTCTCCTTAAGTTGAGACTCATACCACCAGCCTGAAGTGTAGACATGCCCTTTGAGTTCTAGCTGAAACTGAAAAAGCCTTGGAAATGGAAGCATGTAAGAGCATTGGAATTTAAGTGACCATTAAAAAAGATGATCAGAATTGTAACTGACATTTCACAATAACTTGAGCCACAATCTCACAAATGATAATTGTCAGGACTTCCTTGAGGTCTTCCATTATTAAGAAAGTTGATATGGTGTACAACATTGCATGCAGAGCACTCAAAACACAAGCCTTTTTGTGTTACTGTCAGTATAGCTGTTATCATTCAAGTACCTCTAAAATATCTAACCAATAGCTGTATTGGGGTGTCACTGGCAGGTGTGATGCATCTGGAGAACATTGCTTCTGTGAATGGTGTCACTGAAGACAGAGTGCCAAATTCTGTACACAATAATACCTGCACAATCCAGTTGTCTTCAGAGAAGTTGTATGATGTGAGAGCACAATTTGGCCCATCATGTACATAAAGCTGTAGTACTGGCCCAGACAGACGCCTCTCTGTGTAACATCATCTTATTTACATGTATTCGTTTCTTTCCTCTTTAGAATCAAACCATCATTAGACAATTCATTTGCATGTAGATGAATTCTGAGAGGGAATATGTAAAACTGACTTATAGACAACCAGGCCATTAATATTTGACAATACAGGGAGTTAAAACCTATTGATTTTTAATCCATTAATTACCCTTAATTGTTGCAGCACACCTCACACAAAGTATTTTTTTTATCATCTCTATGATTGAGACCATATATGATGGACCAATAGCTCTGGAAACTGATTTTGAACTTTCACTATGAGAGTATTCTCTTACCCACACTGCCTCTACCAGTATGACTTAACATTGTTCTGGAGGCTTCTACCTTTTGAGGATTGAAAGGATAGTCCCGTCTCTCTGTGATCCCTCTGCTTAGAATGCCACACGAAGTGATAGTGTTTTGGGGACATAAAAGAGCCAGCAAACAACTTTCAGATGCTGATACCTTTCAGTCCCCTATTCTGGATTTCCTATATATTTTAGTGATGTTCTAGTATAGACATTTGTATCAGAACTTCTTTATTTGGAATGCTTATACAGTGCCCAGATTCTGCTCTCTGTTGTACTTGTCCAACCCACGTGAAGTCAGCAAGGTTGCATGGCAGCTGTAGGGCCAGAAATTTGGCCCTTTTAATGAGACTATAATACATTATTGAATAGAGGCAGGAAGCCCAATTATTACGTTTAGGTGGGTATCATTAATTGTGAAGACTTCTGAAAATTCTGCTATGATATCACCAATATTCAAACATGAATAAATGGACTTACTTACTTGAGCTAAAGTAGGACATCCAATTCTCTATTTAGTCACATATATAATTGGTACCTCTAATAAATCCATGCGTGCCAAAGTGCTGATTTGAATACCTACACCATTTGTGGAACTGGTTGACCTAATTTTGAGGGTCGGGTTGGAAAATGATCGCCTGGTATTTATTTTGTAAGTTCAAAAATATTCTTGTTTCCCTGTTATTGTTTGCAGTGGTTCAGTAACACAGTGGAAAATCCATGTAGTCACTTGAAAGAAACATTTTAGTTTTTTAAATTATTAATAGAATGAACTTTTTTGATTCCCTTTTTTGAAAGTCATGCCATTAAAATAGCAGCTTTGAAGCTTACAATAAAGCAAATTGGCAGTACATTGAAATGATAATTTGTTTGATTTTTTAAACACACTTCCTGTCTGATTCATTTTATAAGTACTGTCAGACCTGTTTTCTTCAGTTGTACTGATTTTTTTTTAATGCCCTTGCCTGGTTAAACTATGGCTTTCCTAGTTATTTTCATTAAGATAAAGAAAAGTGATTGAGATTTTTTTTTTTTTTTTGCATTACCTGTTAATGTCCGGGAGAATGTGCTAATAAACTGTCAGCCTCAATAAAGTTTAAAACACCAGGTTTGGGTCTGAATCAGTGGAGTCCTGCCAACATTGTAATGAGGGCTTTTAGAGGGTAATACATTTGACATTCCCCAAAGTCATTCCTCACTTTTTCCCTCAACCCAACCTCACCAACTCCCCACTCACAAAATCCATCCTTTCCATACTCTTCTCCTTTACCTATCTCCCCTGTCAAACATCTATCAATCCCTTCACCATCCTTTCAAAGAGGAAGTAAACAAATACATGAAAATAAGAAGGTGTTACAGAGAGAGGCTTCTGGCTGGGCCAGTACTGCAGCTTTTTGTACATGGTGGGCCAAATTGTGCTCTCACATCATGCAATTCCTCTGAAGACAATTGGATAGTACAGGTATTATGGTGAGCAGAATTTAGTCTCCCTTTCCACACCAGCCATTGCTGCCATGCTTCTACCTCCCCAGCAGTAGAGTGATACTCCTTTAAGGGGCTCCTATTTCACCAGCAGCAGCAGAGCTGGGAAATGGGTGCCCGGTGGTCTTTGCTGGCAGTAGTGGTGGGAGACATCTTGTCCTGCAACCTCTGGGTGTTGGGTAGGGCAACCACCTTTTCAATAAACAAACATGGGACACATGTAGGAGCCCCACCACCCCCATAGCCTCACCTCTTGCCCCTCCCCTTCCCTTAATCCCCCACTCCCAGTCCTCCTCTTCCCCACAAGGCCTCACCACCTGGCCTGGCTGGAAGCCAGAGCCAAGCTGTTGTAAGAACCACCCAGGAAGCCCTGGCCCCTCCACCTGCCCTGGGCTGGGGCTGAGGTGCCTGAGAGCAATGTCCAGCTTGTATCCCCACCTCCTTGAATGTGCCACCCAAGGCAGGGGGAGAGTTCGAGCTCCCCACAGTGGTCCAGATTTCCTGGGCAACTCTTAAAAATGCCCAGCTCAAGTTTCCCGTCTGGCCAGGAATGAGGCCTTGGGGGAAGAGGAGGAGCAGGGGATGGGGCCTCATGGTGAGCAGGGGCTCAGGGATTACTCTTAAAAGTGAGCTCCAGAGTTGAAAGTTCAAAGGAAAGAAAAATTTGTAGAAACTGGGTGTAGAAGTTTGTTTCAGGTTTGTGTTAGTTTTTTCTTTCCTATTTTCATCCACAACAGCAGAGTGTAACTGTAAGCGGGCCTCTGACCGCCCTCTTCAAAACACAGGCAGGAGACTGCTTTTGGCTTCACCAGTGTCTTTATTTTGATCCCACATAGTGCAAAAACCCCACCACCTATATACAGGTTTCTATACAAGTCCAGCTTTAGGCTCAGCCCCCAGTCTCTGGCTGGCCTCAGGGTTAGCTAGCTCCTGCAGGCTTTCTGCCTCAGCTAGCTTACTCCCCTGCACCTTCTCTATCTCTCACTGTCTCCTTCTCCTTCTCCTTCTCCTTCTCCTTCCTACCTCTTCTCCCTTCTCCCTTCCTCTCCTCTGGCTTCCTCCCTGGCAGGCCTTATATCCCCTGCAGGCTGCCAGGTGGAGCACATTAAGCCCTCTGCAGCCCAGGATTACCCCCAGGTGGCTAATTAGCCTCCCCTAGCAGGCTGGGCTTGCAGAGGCTGCTGGCTGTTTCAGGGCAAGGAGGGAGCAGGGGCTGACTCAGCAGGCGCTGAGTCAGCTGCCTGCTACAGTAACTAATATAAACCCCTCAGTTTCCATGCAACTTCTGCCTGTTTCTTACAAAAATTGGCTTGCTTCATTTGAAGGGTACAAGTTCATAGCAATGTGGAGGAGGAACAGTTGGGATGCAGGTTAATTAGTGTCATATCACGAGGTCAGGCAAGGTTGCCATGGTTGCACATCATTATTTGAATAGCAAAGGGAGGCCTGAATCTCCACTCAGTTACACCAGTGTAAATCAGTAGTACATCCATTGAAATGAATGTGACACCAGCTTAAACCTACTGTTGAGGGAGCTCAGACTCAAAACTTATAATAAACCACCATATCTCCTCTAAATAGAATTGTAATTAACTCATATCTTAAAAGCATAAACATAGAATTTCACACTAATGTTTAACAAGGTTTGTTCTAGAACCTCCTTAATACCACATTTTACTCACAGACTCAGACTTTAAGGTCACAAGGGACCATCATCATGATCATCTAGTCTGACCTCCTCCACATTGCAAGCCACAGAACCTCACTCACTCCTGTAATAGACAGCCAACCATTGGTTACATTACTGAAGTCCTCAAATCATGGTTTAAAGACTTCAAGATACAGAGAATCTACCATTTAAATTAGTTGAAACGTGCAAGTAACCTGTGCCTCATGCTGCAGAGGAAAAAAGGTGAACCCCCCCCCACCACCACCGGGGTCTCTGCCACTCTGACCTGGGGAAAATGTCTCCCCAACCATGCGCATGGCGATCAGTTAGACCCTGAGCATGTGGGAAAGACCCATCAGGCAGACACCTGGGAAAGATTTTTCTGTAGTAACGGAGAGCCCTCCCCACTATGCTGCTGTGGCAATAGACCACTCCCGGCCCTACACTTCCGTCAGCATTAAAACAGGCAGGGACACACCCAACTGCAGTTGCATGCAGGATTTGGCCAGCCATTGCATGAACCAACAAGAGAGAGGCTACACCCAAGATAACCCCCAGCTTCCCAGCCTGGGACCCCGGAGCTGTACCGTCCTGCCCTGGTCAAAACCCCAACTGGTATGAATTTATTATTCAGTTCTCTCCCTCAGTATGGAAAGGAATATGCACAGTATTTGTGTTAAACCAAGTTGTGATTTTCCCCAGACACTTAAGTTCAAATGCACACTGGTTTAGATTAAAACATAAAAAAGTTTAACTCTAAAAAAGATAGATTTTAAGTGATTATAAGTGATAGCACACAGATCAAAGCAGATTACCTAGTAAATAGATAAAACTGCAAACTAAGCCTAAAATACTAGAAAGACTGGATATGAATTAGTAATTTCTCACCGTGACTGATAATACAAGCAGGCTTGCAGATTCTCAAGGCATAAACTGCACTTGCTTTGCAACTTGGGATCCCCACCCAAGTCTCTTTCTTTTGGAGCTTCTCCAGGTATTGAGTTGTGGGGGAGTGAAGAACAACAGATGATGTTACTAACTGCCTTATATAGCTTTTCCATATGGTGGAACCCTTTGTCCAAAAAACAGTCCCTAGCCCAGTTTGTGGCAACATACAGGTATCTAAAATGGCGATCAGTGTCATGTGGTCTGGTCACATCAGGACTGGCGACAGAAATTTGGGGGCCCCCTACTCCAATAGTTTGCCCCCCCCCGCCCAGCCGACAGCGGATGGGGGCGCCCCCCCGCTGACAGCTGGCGGCAGCGGGAGCGAGAGCGGCGTGAGCCGCCCTTTCTCCCCCCTCCCACCCCCACCCCCACGGACAGCGCTGCTGCCGCCGGCCAGGCTCTCTGCTCCTGCCGGGGCCAGGCGCGCTGTCCGGGGGAGAGCCCCGCCACCTCCCCGCCCCTTCCCCGCTCTCCAGGTCCGGCGACAAGGGGGGACACAACGGGTACAGCGGTGTACCGGGGCCCCCCTAAAGTCGGGGGGCCCGGTACAGCTGTACCCGTAGTACCCCCCTGTCGCCGGCCCTGGGTCACATACCCTTGCATGCCCTGCTGAGTCATAGCAGCTGTTATTTATAGACTGTCTGGAGCGATCTCAGCAAGTCTCACAAGGTCGGGGATAAGTTTCTCCTAAGGCAGGGGTACCCAAATTTGGTTCGCAGCTTGTTCAGGGTAAGCCCCTGGCGGGCCACGAGAGCTGCAGGAAGCAATGGCTTACCCTGAACAAGCCATGAACCAAGTTTGAGAGCCCCTGTCCTAAGGCCTATTGTTTTTCCTAATGGCTCATTACCCTGTCTAAGCTGAAAGCATTTTGCCTAGTGGGTGTCACCCAGATGTAACCACGTTTGAAACTCAGATACGTAGTCAATATTCATAACTTCAGATCCAAAAAGGATACATTCATACAAGTAGGATAATCATATTCAGCAAATCTTATTTTCCCAGTGATTACATAATAATCATATCATAATTGATGAGTATAGGGTGTAGGGTCACACCAACTCCTACATGTCTTTGATCTAATTGACACTGCTGTTTTTCAACAATGAGTTCCCACTGAAAGGTCTGATACTGCTGCCCTTCATAAGCTTCATTATCAGTGATTAGCAGTAGAGTCCAAAGTCTCAGTATTATGGGGGAAGGAATTTTAAGATCACAGACGTATGCATAAGGTTTCATGCTTCATAAACACACACTTAAGATTATGTATTCTCCCCTACTTCCTCCTACCTACCCACGGCTCCCTTTCACTCTAATGGGATATGTATACAGCGGGATTTCTCAAACTTGGGGTCGCGACACCCACAGGGGTTCGCCAAGCGCTCCCAAGGGGGGTCATGAGCTCCTGCTGCCACTGAAAAGCTGCCAAATTGATTAGTTCCGCATTCGGCAGCTTTTCGGTGGACATACCGAGCACTCTCGGAAGTGCTCAGCGTGTCTGCTGAAAATAGCCGCTGAATGCGGAAGTATTCATTTTGGCAGCTTTTCGGCGGACATACAAGGATCTGCTGCACCGCCGAGGAAGAGGAAAAGGGTCATGGTTCTCAAAAGTTTGAGAACCGTGGGTATACAGCATGTCAATAAGAGTCAGTGAATGAGCAGAAGCACTTGTTACCAAATCAGCAGTTGCTGGTGATGGGAATTCATGATTTATATATTAATATATTTTTGTGTTTATTGATTTGAAGGTTTACAGACATACCTTTGTCTTTGAAAGATATATGTACAAGCTGGTGATAAAATTTAGCCCCAGAGCTGTTCTAATTTATGCCAGTTTGTAATGGTCCATACTGTGAAGTTGGTGGGGATTTGGACACAGGTGCTGTTCTGACCAAACTTGAAAAAGGGGAAAAGAATAAGAAGAAACTTTAAATAGCCCGAATTCCTAACATTTCAGACTTGACACTTCTTGGTCTCCTAAATGACTCCTGAACCTTCTAGCTAATATTAGTGTTGTATCTGCTCTACACTAATTTGGAAGCTTATATCCTCCTGTTGTTGTAGTAGACCCAACGGTCTAATTGGTCCCCTCTCTTTCTGAATGTGATGATCCTAGTACTGGGGTGAAATAAGCAGAGGAGTTATAGCCAGGATAGCACTTAATTATAGTTTATGCACTAGAAAAGAGAAATCATAAAACAGCATGACTCTGAAATAATAATTGCAGAGTTGAGTTTGTGAAGTATACTGCTGCCACAGAATTCTCTTAGGGACATAAGGTTCCAGTTGTTAATCATGTCTTGAAGTGCTTTTTTTTTTAATTAAAAAAAGTGTTCATTTTTGTTTAGAAAGATATGAATTAACCAGTGCTTCTCAAGCAAATGTTCCGTAAACGGAATAAATTTAATTGTAATTAGTAACTTTGCTTTTGCTTGCTTTCAGGGAACTGCGTAGTCTGGTCATTGAGATGGTCTTGTCAACAGATATGTCAGGACATTTCCAGCAAATTAAAACAATGCGACATACTCTGCAGCAGACAGAGGGGTAGGTTATTTTCCATTCTGTTCTTCAGAAGTTTTAAATGAGTTCATGCATAAGAAAAGACTTTAAATAGTTGCTTTTGTTCTGAGATAATTGGAGCATGTCCTTGATTTGACAGGATAGACAAAGCCAAAGCCATGTCTTTGATTCTACATGCAGCAGACATAAGCCATCCAGCAAAATCTTGGGAACTGCACTACCGATGGACAACGGCACTGATGGAAGAATTTTTTCGACAGGTGCCATTTTCAAAATCTGTTAACATAGTTAAAGTATTAGTTACACTGTTAGATATTTTATAATTCCACCTGCAAGAATACTGTCAGTTATAATTTAGTAGAGTGATCAGAATCGTGCTTGTTTTACTCTCAGAAGTAGTCCCACTGACTTCAGTACAACTACTCATGTGAGTAACATGAATAGGATGTTGGTTAATATCTATTTCAGATGATGGCAGGCTCCAAAGCATTAGCTTTTTTCCCCTCTATAACAGTATTATAATTTGTCAGGCTGATTTCATTCTTTAGACAGAGATCTGTATACACTCTGAACTAAAAAGAGGCATTGGGTAGGAGGGAGTACCTGGATATGTGAAGGATGTGTGTTCAGCAAAGAAGGCAGATGAATGTTGTGTGTATATATATATATATCATATTACATAAGTCTTCCCTTTTCCCCTTATTGTGAGCTAGTGCTGTGCATATCCCACACAGATTGATGGAATTTTCCTTTCATGCCCTATGTGGGCCTGATCTGGAGACTACTCAAGTCAATGGGAATCTTTCTGTTGAAAATGTGGCCATAATTTTGGACTCAAAACAGTGACACAGCAATGTGGCAGTATTTTTTTGTGGTGGTGAAATAGTCGTACAAAAGACAAAATGCACTTTAAAAAATATATATGGGGTACTATTGCCAGATTCTGAATCAATAGCAGCATGTGTTTATTTCACAGAGTGGAGAATTTTTTCTAGTAACAAACAATGTGTTTATCTTGAATCATCAAGCAAGTGCAAATCATATTAATTTTAAGTAAAGAGGAAGGGCTTTGACAATGTATACATTGGTTCCACCTTTCTAGTCACTCCAAACACTCCTTGCATGTAAACACAGAGCAAATTCTACTGTCTAGGAATAACACTGAGCAAACATTGTCATGTAGTTAGGAGGGAAAAGCAAACATTTCAAGTGGTGAAATGAAAAAAATGGGACATTCAAGTGTCTTGCAAGAATTGTCTGGGATCCTAGGACATCATGTGAAAAACTGGGTTTGTCTTAATAAAAAGACCACCTATGATCACTTTACCAGTTAACTATGAATGAGTGATTTTTGCTTTCTGTTGTGTTCAGGATTTAGAAATTGCTTGAAATAAGTGAAAAATATTTTCTAAACTCCTCCTTTTTATTTATCTCAATATTAAGCATTATAGTTTGGTCCATTAAAATGGTAACAAAAGAAGCAATAGTAGAATGGGAAAAATAAGTAATTTAATAGTGGGGACAATTTAGATAACTGTATTTTGCTGTCTCCCATGTTTTTCTAATGCTCAATTTTAGTCTATGCAACTTGGCTATGCCCTCAGTTAGAAAGCACTATGGGAGAAATAGCACTTGGTAGAATATTCTAGGCACTTTTTAGGAAGAGATTAACATTGAAATTACCTTGCTTTTTAATGGGTAGCTTTTAGTGGGGTGGCCATAAAATGATCACCAAAGGGGTAAGAAGCATTTTCCCGCTGTTCTGTACAGCATTTGAATAGTTAACTTTAGAGCACCATAATTATTTTAAATTAAAATATATCCTTACAGAAGGAAAAGAGTTGAGCATATAGATACTTCAGTGTCTTCCTGAGTCAGCAAAGTAACCAAAGCAATTACCCCCTGAATTTGGGATATAACGCCCATCCCTATGAGTCTGGGCTCTGCACAAAGCTTTAAAACAACAATGATAAAATTAAAACTTGATCTGGGGGCCCAGAGAGAAGCAGCAATGGTGTCACAAAAAGAGCCATAAAAAAAAACTGATCAAAACCTAATTTAGATATCATAGCACCTCCAGTGATTACATCTTTGACAAAGCAGATCAGGAAAGAGATATTGGCTGCCTGGCCCATCTAGATTGTCTTTTGCTAAGTTGTATTTTGTGGCTTTCAAACAGGAGTAGTCATACATTAACTTGGAAGGGGTCAAGGCAATGAATGAATCAGTAATTTACACAGTTTGCTCTTGAGATTTCTCACTCAATTCCTAAAGTTGCTTATTACTGAATTTGAATAGTAAACTTCAGGACCTTGCTGATTCTTTGATTTACCTTTGGAGAGAGTGGACAACTGGTGTCTTAATCTAAATAATGAACAAACGCAGTTTTATGGAAATGTTGAGCAGCAGCAGATTATTAATTAAGGACTTGAAGTCTGGAGTTACCAGATGGTGCCTCTGATGGTAAATGGACAGTTTGGGGTGGGGGGAATAGGGGAGGAATAGGGGGAGTGTCTAATCTTACAGTCCTTATAGAGCCAAAACAAAACTCTGAGCTGAACTCAGAGCCTATGGAAAGTAGAAAATGTGCTGGAATTTCATTTCCTTTTTCTATCCATGGGAATTAGATGATAATAGTTATTTCACACTAGTTTGGTTTGTCTGCTTCTGGTCTCAGCCAAAGCCAGAAGGTGCAAAGCCAAAAAAAAAAAAAAAAAGTAATGACATAAAATTTAAACTTACACTTTCTGAACAAGATTCGGTTTGAGTTTCATGTGAACACTTTGTTTTAACTCAAACTGGATTGATAAATTAAATAGATGTAATAAAAGCAGTACCGGAAATGTAACATGAAGAGTTTGAGCTCTGACATCCAGTTTGATGTCTGTTAACCAACCTGTCTTTTTACATATGTAATAATGATGATGATGATACATTCGGACTGACAAGGAATTAGAAACATATTTATTGTATATTTGTTGCATTCTATACTACATTGGTCAGTCAAAAAGGTTTATTTCCAAATAGTAAAACACTGTTCATGGTAGAAGACCCAAGTATGATAAAGAAATTTCAAGACTTCTGAACTTACATTTTAAAAAAATGTCATTTGCCTGCTTACATAGCAACACAGACAAAAGCAGGAGAAACAGAGTTTCTGAGAACATAAAGAGTTTTTAATATGCAGTTTAAAAAGTGGGTACAGATGGAAAATGGACATTCTTAGACAGAACACTTAAATTCAACTGTTTAAAATTTAAAATATGTATCAGTAATAGTTTCCGGGACAAACCCTTAAACATTATAATAAGTTAAAGTGTTTAAGTTAAAACAACTAACACCAACCACAGCCATCCATCTCAAATGCATAATGATAAAGAAACATACAGCTGAGGTCATTCAAACAACCTCCCAGCCCTGATAGCATTCTTCTTTAGGTTGGAGTTTATTTAAAAAGAAATAAAATTTCAACTTTCAAATAATAATTTAGATTTTTAGCTCTGTGATTTTAACTCTTGCATGGAATTTCCTGACTTTTGAGTTCTCAAATGCTACATTAACACTGGATTTTTTGCCAGGGATAAAGTAAGTAACAAACAATTTATATGTTTGATAATCAGGCCACAGATCCAATGAGGAGTTCTGTGGCATCTTAAACCATGAAAGCAAAGCCAAATTGGTTAGCTCTGTGTTTTTTTGAATAAAACCTTTAGTGCAGTAGGAGCCTATGCAACCAAATCCTCAGCTAGTTGAAATCAGTGGAGCTCCTTCATTTATATTCATGTGGTTCACTTCTGGGAACCATTAGCTCCTTTTGGTAACACTACCTGCTCCTGCTCTCTTCTGTTCCCTATAGTTAAATTATGGTATCTTCTATGTGGGCAGAGTGAGGGAAGGGGTCTCGGGGCACACTACCCATTTCAGGCATAAAGCACAAGGTCAGCTATAATTTAGTCCTCTGTCTCTTTTCCTTCTCTCTGGGCCCATTCTATATGTATGGACACCAATAGTTTTTTTTTATATTTTTTTTTCTGCTCTCTTCCTCCAGCTCTAGATATCTATCCACAGCTTCACTTGGGTTATGGAATTCAATTAGACTTTAAGAAATGAAGTGGTGAAACTCTCCATTTCTATTTGAAGCACATTCTTCTGTCTCTGAGGCTGTTTTTAAGCAGTTGTACTGAAATTATTTTTTTATGCTTTTCTTACATCTGTTCCTTATTATCGTTCAGTGCTAAGATAAGAATATCAAAGATATATATTTTAAATGCACTTGCAAATTGACTTAATTCTACAATTACAAATTTAACTGACTTTTCGGGCAAACATGGAGCCCCCAGCATTCTAAAATGCAGTTATATAATTGGGAAAATATCAGAATGCTCGGTTTCCCCTTCTCTCCCCAACTGTCTCTTCAAGAAAAGTTAAGTTGAATGATGTCTTGGACCTCCATGTCCAAGCTGTGAGACTGCAGAAGGTCTCCTTATAAAACATGCTTTTTATTTTCCTTCCCTGACAAATACTAAATCACAGTGACAGGTGCTTTGGTCTTGACAAGGTCTTTGCTTTCAACATATTCTTTTCAATACAAATTGTTAAAATTAAGTTATAATGTTGACTTTTCCTTTTCTTCTCTCTTTTTCATTTGAAAAAACAATATTAGATTTATTTTACGCACCACTTGATTTAGTTTAGGAAAAGAAGTGAATTGTAGAAGTAATTGGTCAGAGAACAGTGGTCAGGCTCTCTCCTTTGTGTATGTATTCTTATAATATGAAACATTGCTTTTTCCAGGGAGACAAGGAGGCTGCTTTAGGGCTACCATTTTCCCCACTCTGTGACCGGAAATCTACCATGGTGGCTCAGTCCCAAATAGGTAATGATCAGTGCTGTTTTCTTTTTCTCATAAATGTGGGAGCATATAGTGTTGTCATCCTCCATCAGCACACTGCATACAATGTTTTCCAAAACCTGTAGATGATACTCTAAACAACACATTTCTTTCCACACATTTACTCACAGAAATCAGAGCAAATAACACTAGTGACATGCTGTTGTCAAAAGGGACATTAAGCTCTTTCAGCATGGCATAATTAGTGGTTAGATTAGGGTACTGGAAATCTGCACTTTTGGTGTCCATCTATTACTATAAATATTTTAGAATTTGGTAAAGAAAAGCATGGAGAAGTTGTCAGCACTCCAAGGCACATAGTGCAGACGTACCTGGTGCCTGGCCTGGGTCAGCTGACGTGGGCACGCAGGGCTATAAAATTGCAATGTAGACATGCAGGCTCAGGCCAGGCTCTGAGACCACCCCCTATCGCAGCATGGATATACCCATAGAGTCAAGCTGGCTGGATACAAGTAACTCACTCTTTTCAAAAGGCCCTTCAAACAAGCTCCTGGGATCTATCTTCAGCACTGCTGGTGACTCACTGTGTGACCTTAGACAACTGATTTCCTATCTCACTTAATCCAGCTGTATAATGGGTATAATATTATTTGTGTTCCCCCATTCAACGACTTTTAAAGTCTTATTGTCTCAGCTCTTTTAAATTGTTCAGTTGAAAAGCCATTTAAAGGGCCTAGTCCATATTATGAACCAATAAGAATCAGAATGTATTTATGCATTTGGCATAGAGAAGCATTACAAACCTATTAAAGATTATTTTCTCTTCTTTAGAAAGAGCCAGACTAGGGTCCCCCCCCCCCCCCAATGCTTGTTTCTAAGTCGGTGTGGTACAGTGGATTAAGCCAGGAATTGGAAGTTAATAAAACTCCTCACTTCTAATACCAACTCTGCTACTGGTTGGGCCCCTGATCCTGAAGACATTTATATATGAGCATGAGTGGACCCAGTGAATTCAATTGCACTACTCAAGTACAGTAACTCTTCACTTAATGTCCTCCCAGTTAATGTTGTTTTATTATTAGGTCACTGACCTGTCAGAGAACATACTCCTTTAATGTCCTGCAGTGTTCCCTTATAACGTTGTTTGACTTCCCCTGCTCTGTCAGCCCAGTGCACCTGCCAGGCAGTGGGTCAGGGCACGGATGCTTGCCCCGTTCTGCCCGCCTGGTGCTCCTTTCGGGGAGCAGGCAAGCCCTGGCATCCTGACATCGTTCCCTGTCTGGAACGCCCAGTGGGCAGAGCGGAGCAAGCCCCAGCACCCCAACCCTGCTACACCCCTGCCTTTACCAAGCTTCATAGTCATCACTGGTGAGTGCAGTATTAAATTGTTTGCTTAAAATTATTTAAAATGTATATTGTATGTGTATATAATGTCTTTTGTCTGGTGAAAAAAAATTCCCTGGAACCTAACCCCTGCATTTACATTAATTCTTATGGGAAAATTGGTGTCGCTTAACATCGTTTTGCTTAAAGTTTCATTTTTCAAGAACATAAATAGGACGTTAAGTGAGGAATTACTGAAGGTGTTTGGCTGGTTAGGACCTATTGTGATTAGATCATAATCATTTGTATGTCAGGGCTTAAGGGCTCAAGTCAAAGATCATGGTCTCATTGTATAAACACCTAAAGAAATGATAGCATCTTCCCTGAAGAGCTTACATTCAAATTAAAGAGCCTTAATGGATAGCCTTGGGATAGTGAATTAGGGCCTGTTTTTTCAAAGATGAACTGCAGGCCTTTGCCTTCCCCGATTTTCTGTAAATTAGCGATAACAATAATTACTTTAAGTTTTATGGGGTCAGAGGATACACTCTTATGAGTTTGTTGAGAAAAGTATGCCTTCAAAAGTGCCTTTCACAAATGTCAACATATCCCCCCAAATAATCTGGGGACTGGGAGATCCTGTATGTTAAGATGTCTCATCCTTGAACTGAACAGTATCCTCCAGTATTATGTTGTAATTTAATATGTCTCCCATGCCATTTCCAGCCAGACTCAAGTGGCAATGTACTTGAGCTTATGCCTGTTGCTCACCTTTGTGCTGTGGTATATTAGTTAGAGTGTGAAGAGAGCCTGAAATCCTCAGCTTTCATGTTCTACCTACAGGTTGTCTGTTAAGTGCTCAGTAGAGGATAATGCCTCATTCTCTCTAGCTATGTCTTTCTCTACCTTGATGAGCACTTTAAAATGTAAAATACATTGTTCAGTGCTGACATCTTAGAGCTGTGGGATGAATGCTGTCTCCCAGGGATATTACTCGTTCTCTTCACTGATTTGACAGAACACTCCTACACACTGTGAAATAACACTTTACTTCCACAGAATAATAAACAGCAATTTGGAATATTGACTCATTGGCATGAGGCTCTGAATGGTAACATTGGTAGACTGACTTCTTGCCCATTGACTCTGTCATGACTTCCCTTTTATTCAGTAATTAATCATAGTCCAATGAAAAGCTTATTGTGAAATGCACTGGGTTAAGTGGAGACAGGAGTAAAAAGCTGTAAATATTAGAATTTAGTTACTCCTGTACCTCTCCAGGTGTTTTGTTTGTTTGTTTGTTTGTTTTCCTCGGCAAACTAATAACTATGGAAATTACACTGAGAGAGAGAAAAAAAATATCCCAAGTATATTGAATCTGGATTGCATTTGTCTCCAGAGTTTTATCCTGATATTAAAACCTAGAAGTCCATTTTTTCTCCAACTTGATCAGACATTATAGATTTCATTGGGTGACATTTCTCTTTAGAGTTTTGCTAATCTGTGGTTTCTGAAGTTGAAGTCAGTTTGTGAATAAAGACAGAGACTAATTGTTGGCTCTGAGACCCATAAAAATGTACAACCTGAATTCATCTCATTCTGCTTTTCAGGTTTTATTGATTTCATAGTAGAGCCCACGTTTTCTCTTCTAACGGACTCAATGGAGAAAATTATTATTCCTCTTATAGAGGAAGCTTCAAAGTCTGAAGGTTCTTCCTTTGGGTCACCCAGGTTTGAACATTTTCTCCTTTTATTTTGTGATTCTTTGTAACTATCATCATTAACAACAGCAGCATAATTGTTTTCTAATCTGTTCATAGGTGCAGAAGTCTTATGTGAATAGCAGAGGTAACAAAGAGTCCTGTGGCACCTTAAAGACTAACTAAAGTATGGAAGCATAAACTTTCGTGGGCTAATACCCACTTTGTCGGATGCAAGCAGTGGACTCTTTGGGCTTGTCTTCACTTGAGCCGGCAGGGATTGATCTTTTGGTGATTGATTTATTGCGTCTCGTTAAGACGCGATAAATCGATCACCAGCGGCTCCCCCGTCGACTCCGGAAGTCCAGCTCCTGAAGAGGCGCAAGCTGGAGTCGACGGGGGACCGTGCCGCCAACCGCCACCGCCGTGAGGACGGGAGGTAAGTCGGCTGTAGAGACGTCGATTTCAGCTATGTTATTAACCTAGCTGAAATTGCGTATCTACAGTCGATTCCCCCCCCCCCCCCCCCAGTGGAGACCAGCCCTTTGTTACCTCTGCTATTCCAGCCTAACACGGCTACCTCTCTGATTCTTATGTGAATAGTTATACTGTGTTACCACCTAGTGGCAATATCTTGTAATTGCAGCTGTCTACTATGTTCCTGTATTCAACACTGTGTGTGTGAAAGGGCAAAAATCACAATAAGGAACAGAGTACCCATTTCTAAGGACATGAAGTTGATTTTTAAACCCTTTATTGTTGTATACCACTATAAAAACGCTGCAGTGCAATAATTCCTCCGTGTCTTGGTTAGATTTGGTAGTGTCAGAATGATGTGGCTATGACTTTATTTTTTTAGGATTAATTTATTCTTCGTGCATTTCTGTTGCGGCAGTGTTCCCAACCACTTTGGGCACCAGTGCTAGACTAAGACATTAGTAATGCCACATACTATTTAATGGCTCACTTTTACTCCACTTGGCATTCAGGCAGCTTCAACCCCCAGTTTCACATTAGTGTGCATAAGTGAATGAGAGGTGAGCAGAGGCATTCTACTGAGTCTTGCACACAGGCTCATCATTAGGTACCTGATCCTGCAGGCCTCACTTGTACAAAACTGCCACTGACGGAGAAGGGAGATTTTCTTAAATAAGGGATGCAGAAGTAGGCCCTATAGAAGGAATGGGGAGCCTAGAATATTATACACAGAAATCTGTACCAGCATTGATGTACATACACCAGTAGCTGGAAACCACAAATGTATGTGTAATCCACACACCTTCTGGGTGTGGTGTTCTGTCCCATCTAGTGGGACTGAGACTACTTAGAGAGATTAAATAAGTCTGCTCTACAGCCTTAGCTAACAGCTTTTAGCTCATGCGTAGAGACTCGTGCAACCAGAAGTCCCAAGTTCGATACCAATGACTGGGATCTATCAGCATTACATATGAAGTAATTTTTAAGTTATTAACTGAAAAAAAATTAAAAATACGCCATGTACTTTCCATTTAACACCTCTGGGGTACAGGCAAGTTTTAATTTGCAGTTCCTTACACCGTACTTATACCTTCAATGAAATGTTGTTTGTACCTGTACGTTCTCTTTGCGGGAAAACTGGAGTCCATTTATGTGCATGCCAGCATTGACTCTTTTGTGCTAAATCTTTGAGAGCATATCAGGCAAACAGTATTATGTGGGAAACAAAATCTGGTATAACATGATTTGGGGCCTTGCCACAAAATAAGCCCCACCTTTTGGTGTTAAGAGAATTAATTTTGAATATATCAATTTCTCACAAGTACACACACAAATTCTCTGACCTGATGCACTAACTGTTGCTTGGTGGATAATGCCAACTTTTGTGGTTAATATTTCAACCCATTTCTTAACACTTAGTCCTGCTTTACTGATGTGTTTTGAAGCGGGGGGGGGGGGGTGGGGGGGTGGGGGTTGGGAGTTTAAGGTCATTGAACTAAATCCTGCCTTTAGATAACATGCTCAGGGCTCCTGTGGTGTGTTCCCAATTGGAGCCAACTAAGTGCATCTAAAAGCAGAATTTGCTCTGTCATGTGTTGCTTTTCCGGCATGGATCAGGAGCAGATGTCTCTCCAGAACAGCCTCGCTCATTTGAAAGGGTTGCAGAGAAAGGTGTTACCAAACTTGGTATGTTAAAATTCTTCAAAGTATTTAGCCAGGAAGTTGGAGCACTGCCCCATTTTTGTAGTAATTTCCTAGAAATGTGGCACTACGTATTGTTCACAGGACACAATTAATTTCATAAAGAAATGTATCTTATACTTTCCTTGACTCCGGCCAGTTTTCTAGTTAGTGAGTTACATATAGATCCTAAAGAATCAATGTGAATTAACTGTTTTTATGTAATGGAGACTCTCAACTCTTTTCATAATGTAAAGTTTTCTTATTTCTCTAGCCAGCATAGCTTGGGAGCAGTAAGCCATGCTGATGCACAAAGAAGACCCAGTGTTAAAAGTACTACAAGTGATGGAGGGACTTCCACAGACAATTCTTTAGCAACGGTAGATCTATCCAGCTTTAAGGACAACTTGGTGCAAGTCATTCAAGAAAACAAAGAAAGATGGAAAGAGTTAGCTGCGCAAGGTATGATAAACCCATGGGGAATGTCCTCTAAGTTATTCCCCAAACCCTCCCCTACCTACAGCACATGTTCATTTTATCCTTCAAATGCCCTCTTGATCTATAAAAATGCATCTAGTTGTCTGACATGCATATTTCTTATTTATAATGTTTGTAGTGGTGGCTTCACTTTTCAACTTATTACATAGGTTTGCAGTTCTTCATGTGCAATGCTAGTCCTGTTTATGCTTATGCTTTATCCTGTGAAACACAAATAGATTTGTGTGAACGGGGGAGGAGAAGAAATGCCAGACACTCCATAGTAAAGCACTGTGCTCCTCAACAGCCACTTCTTCAGAAAGTGCCATTTAGAAAAGAGGGGGAAGGGATTATGCAATGCTCTCCATTCAATTATAACGTTCAGACTGCTGTCCACGTTGAATACATACTGTATTAGCCTGAATCATAGATTACAAATATTCTGTGTCTGCCATGGCAAGATTAAATATGAATTGGGGAAACGTTTATAAACTGCAGTATAGAATATGTGCTGCATACCTTGGTACACCATTGTCCAATGTTTTTATTGCAAATTGTTACAACAATGAGGTTATATTCAACAGGGCCAAAATGTTAATGGAAGCTTTGTGCTCAAAGTAATGGAGGATCAGGCTATAAATCTTAAGAAACTTAGAAGTTAAGATACAGGATTAAAAATGGTTTTGTTGTGGGAAGCAACATGTAGTGTTTCAGTCTACTTGGGATACCACTCTAAAAATCATTTAAGTGGATTTATGGATCTAAATATCTGGGCAGTCACAGAATGCATGAGACCCCAACAAGGCTTAAAAATGACCCCTTAGCTTTCTGTTGAAAGTGTAAAAAAATAACCCCCTCAGTTATAGGGTTATCCAATGGTTCTTCAGTTTTGGTTAGTTGTCTTCTCCGGAATAAGTGCTCTTTTGACAGCAGAGCTCAATGTGGAATTTGAATCAGACATAATGTACTTGGCCTGTGGTACCTTCCTAGTACAGCTTGTCACTACAATAAGCTATGGCTCCTTATAGCCACTCTGCTGCAAAGTTAATTCTGATCATAGAAAAAAAATCCTCTTCATTATAAATCACTGGAGTAACAGTTCATTAAAAATAGCTAGATTTGCAGAAGTTGTATGTAAAAGGCCAAACAAATTCATGAATAGATTTGGCTTCTTTCAGTTGAACTGTATGCAAAATCCTCATTATGCTGTGTTTGGGGTCATTGTTCACTACTCGGTTTCATGCTGAGGTGGTTATGGTTATTGACTGTTTGATAATCTGATGTTTAATATATAGCATGGTCTCCCCAGCTGATAAAGTATTGTGCCCTGTTCTGTGCAATCTTTCGTCCTGTCTGAAAGTTGGAAGTCTGGCTTTTTGCTTACTTGTTTGCTAAGCATATTTGGAGTTAGATTGCATTATAGAGCTATTAAATCAGCTATTATGTTTGAGTGGTGCAGTCATCTCGGCTTGCCTTTTAAAAATAAAATTAAGAAAGAATATTGCACACTATGAATGAATGAGTCATACTCTGTAAACATTGTATTTGGACTTAGATTTAACATATTTTGGAGAACACCCATTAGCGTTTCTGGCTGGAATTCCTCTGTGCAGAGTGACAGCACAAGGCCTGTTTAAGGTCTGAACCATTTAAGTAGTTTAAGCGGGAGTTTAATGGTCTATATTTCTTATGTTGGCCCTCTGGACAGGGCTGTAGTTCACTACCTAAGAATTTTAGCAGGTGAATATTAAAGGTGCCCTATATAGGAAGAATGTCTTATTGGAACAGTATTTGTGCCACAATACTGAAGTCATAAAAGCCCTAAGTATTTGTAATCAAGTCTCTGAATACTCTTTTTGTGGATTTTATCTCTGCTTTGAACAATTACATGCTTACATTTCACTGCTTCTTTGGATGGGCTGAAATCGAAACCTCCCAGCTGAACACGGTGTGTGCTCTCATGCACTTGAATCCTTCTGAACACAAATTGACAGGTTAGCACTTCTGGTCCTTAAGCCAAGTTTACCGGGAATTTAAGTGAACTGAAATGGCTCACAATATTTACTAACTACTACTGTTAATAAACACCTTGCAGATGTCATCTCAATAGAGTGCTTTGAAATGTGTACTGGGGATTCACTGTAACATTTGTAGGAAACATTGGTAGGCAATACCAATACCATCCTGGTAATGATAGGATACATGTTAGATTGTTAAACATCATATACTTGATTCCATTATGAGGATTGGTAGGTGTTGTGACAGGCTATAGTATCCATCCGCATCTTGGAAAGGGCAAGAGAGTATCTGGGTTTAGAGTGACCAGATGTCCCGATTTTATAGGGACAGTCCCGATTTTTGGGTCTTTTTCTTATATAGGCTCCTATTATCCCCCACCCCCATCCCGATTGTTCATACTTGCTGTCTGGTCACCCTATCTGGGTTCAATAACCTTAGGGTTCTATACAGAGTGACACCAGGGTTACCCAGTAGAACTGCAAAACAGCTGGAACCTGTTAGTCTCCCAGGATGCCAGCCTGGAGCCATATAAAAAGGAAATGCAAGCTAGCAGCAAGGAATGGGAAATGAGTATGCAATGGCTTTATTGGAGAAGTTTGGCTCCTCACAGAGGCAGTGCTAATATCTTCAGCATAAATCTCTGTTTCTTTTGGAGCTATTTTGTTTGCAGCCAGTTTAAAGGCCCTATTTTCTTTTTCCTGAAAAGAGAGAAGAGGTGTTTAAAGACCATTAAACAGCTTTTGCTTTATAGTCAAAACCCTTTGCACTGCTCAGGGTTATCTTCATAGCTGTAAGGGTTGGGGAACTTAATGTGTTTAAAATGGAAGCTTAGATTCTGGTACACAAGTTAAAATTATTGCAATGAGGTTACCATTTCACGCTAGTGTTCTCCTTGCATTTAGGTTTGGGAATGTAGCGTCATATGTGTATCCCCTCTTGCTGCTCATTGCTTGCTCTGTGATGATCTTTCTTCTGGTAACCTGGCCCTCTGGCCAGGTCATTTAGTCCACCCCTTCTGGGATTATGATGTCCAACAGGACCACTCTCTAGATGCCTTTTCTGGACAGTGTTCAGCCCCTCCTTGGGCTATTCCAGGACACTATCCCAGGACTTACTCTTCCCCTGGATTTCTGCCTTGTTCTGGAGGCTTCCCTTTAACCTTCCCTATGGCCTCATTCTGCTTTCAGCCTCCTGGTTTTGTAGTGCTTTCCCAACCCTTTCCCAGCTGAGCTTCATTATCAGTTAACCCTGGTCCTTCTCTCTGGTGATGCCAGGTTGACCTAACTGGCCTCTCAAACCCTCATTTACCTTACCAGGGCTGGTGTGGGGTGCACACCCCATCACAGGCACCAAAGAAAAGAGCCAAGCCAACTTACATGGTGCTCTTGGGCCCCCAAAGTCAGACTAAAAAAATCTTGCAAGAATGTGCTTCCTTGTGAGATTTCTGCTTTACACAGGTTATTATATTATATTATACTAGCAAAAATACCCAGCGTTGCTCGGGTCCATCAGAGGGGGGAGGGGGGAAGAGAGCTGAGCGAGTGTGGGGTCCGTTGGAGGGGGAGAGGGGGGAGAGAGCTGAGCAAGTGGGGGGGGGCGTTGGAGTGGGGGGAGGGGGTGAGATTTTAAAAATTTTCGATTCTTACCTGAGGAGGGAGAGAGCTGAGCAAGTGTGTGGGCCATTGGAGGGGGAAGAAGGGTTAGATTTTAAAATTTTTCTATTCTTAATTGAGGGGGGAGAGAGCTGAGCAAGTATGGAGGCCGTTGGAGGGGGGGAGGGGGAGAGAGCTGAGCAAGTGGGGGGGCTGTTGGAGTGGGGGGGGAGGAAGGAGATTGCTGAGCGAGTGCGGGGGCCATTGGAGGGGGGGAAGGGGGTGAGATTTTAAAAATTTTCAATTCTTACCTGAGGGGGGAGAGAAGCTGAGCGAGTGCGAGGGCCGTTGGGGGGGGGAGGGAGAGAGCTGAGCGAGTGGGAGGGCCGTTGGAGTGGGGGGGAGGGGGGAGAGAGCTGAGCGAGTGGGGGGCCGTTGGAGTGGGGGGGAGGGGGGAGAGAGCTGAGCGAGTGGGGGGGGGCATTGGAATGGGTGGGAGGGGGGAGAGAGCTGAGCAAGTGGGGGGTCCGTTGGAGGGGGGTATTATTACATCATAACTATGTCACAGAGACATAACAAGTGTTAACCTGCTGCCCAGCTGATGTTAATGGGCTTTAAAGAATTTCACCCCTAGGGGGTGTCAGAGGTGAGATTTGAAAAATTTTCGATTCTTACCCTGATTAGGACCCTAAAGCCTATAACTGTACCAAATTTCAAGTCTCTAGCTCAAACGGTGTGGAAGGAGTAAGGGAATGTACATACATGCACGCATACACCATTTGACATAGATAGATAGATAGATAGATAGATAGATAGATAGATAGATAGATAGATAGATAGATAGATAGATAGATAGATAGATAGATAGATAGATATAGATTGCCTTCGTCATTGTAGTATCTAAGCACCTTCCAGTAGGGCATTAAGAGATGTAACCAACATCTGCCACATGTCATTCATTCTTCCAATACTTTCTGCTGCTGGTTGGGCTGCAAATTTCACAAGAATTGATAGTAACATAAAATAGTGTTTTCATGCTATTCATTTAGTCTACAGTCCAGCCCCATTGGAGTGAATGTAAGTTTGTCTGTTGACTTCAGTGCGAGTTGGTTTGAGCCCATTGTACTTGCCTAGATCCCTGAAGGATGGGGGAGGGGGGAGGAAGGGACAAAAATAGTTAACTAAATACCTTTCAGATCCCACACAAGTTTGACTTGAGCTTTAGGTGAATATTCAGAAGTGTCTTATTTTACCTCAACCTGAATTCACCTCAGTCTGGTTAGAGGTCTACCTGCATTCTTCAAACTTCTGCTGTTTGTGGTGTGATCTATGGCTCTGTTAGATCTTATGATGCTGCCTCTTTCTCTGTTGCTTCTGTATGGTTCTGAGGTTGCTCTGGGTTTACTACTGAAGTTGAGTGTTATCCATATATTAACTTTAACATGTAGTGAAGAAGGAAATACTGGCAGTAAATCAGTAACGGGCAACAGGGATGTTCCATTACCACTGTCATTCTCAGCTAAATAATTTATTAGAAACCATAAAAAGAGCTGGATGTATTATTAAGAAGGCTATGTCTATCATCATGGAAGTTCTGTGCTAGCAGCCATTCCTGCTGTTAGCAGGAATCTCCATATGTGCTTCCCAAGCTGACTGTGACAATAGCACTTCTGCTGCGAAGAAGGGCCGTCTGCACTCCTGCCTGTCGACTTTGCACATACAGGACATTGCCAGCTCAGTTCCATGGACTTGGGAGGAATGGCCTCTCTTAAAAATAACAGCAGCAGCAAACAGATACAAATTAAATTAAATTTTTAAAAAGGAAAAAAAAATAAAAAATGCGTGAGTAGGAATTGAACTCACTGCTTCTTGTCTCCTACCAGGTTGATACATTAGCTTGAAAGCTGTAGCACTGTCTGGGATGCAACTGTGCCCAGGTTTTGGGGCTGTTAGTGTCTGTTGCATACCTAGGGTAGGCAGAACAGAGCAGGGGATCCAGGCCCAGCTAGTGGTGGTGGTGGTGGTGTCAAGGGCAGCTTGCATGAAGATCTATCAGTAGTCAAGGCTGCTTGCACTGCCCCATTGCGAAGAGATAGTTACTGTCTAGAATATTGATTCAGAGTAAAAAGCTTGTTCAGGAACAAAGTGCTTTATCTTGCAAAGGACCCCTGTTGGTAAGGAAAGTGTTGACACACAACCTACTTAGACAGCTGTTCAAGAGCTTCCTTAACAGAAAGCCCACTAAATGAATGACTCTGTTTTGCTAAAAAATGGCCATGTCTTGTATAATTGATGACATAAGAACTCAATGTTCTGTAGCCTAAAGGTCTTCAACCTTTCACCACTGGAGGATTAGTGGAATGTTTGAGGCCTTTGAGGGGATGCAGTTAACAGTGGATTACCATAATGATCGAACATCTGGGATTCTCATTTGAAAGCCTTGGTGTTTAATTAATATTCCAAACCCTCAATAACTATATAATCTGTCTCCGTTCACTTCAGCACTTTTAGAATAGAGACTATTCAATCTTGTGCATATTTCAACAGATAGCAGAGATGGCAGCTGCTAATTGCGGCGATGAAACTTGATAACAATTTGACTGTAAAGCCACCCAGACAAGTTTTATAGGTTGTTTCATTAGAGTAAATAATCTCTAAATTGATTTTAGGGACTGGGAGTTATTGATCTATTGAGAAAGGAGGCTATAACACAAATGTCATGACAAAAGATTAAAAATACCATATAATATCACTCAAATAGTGTAGTTTTACTCAGGACAAAGAAGTTGAAAAACAGGTTTTCACATAAAAATTAAATTGTAAATTGACATTTTTCTTTTTAAGGTTTTTGAATTTAAGGCTTATTAGTAAAAACTGTCACTGATCGGCAGTTATTTTTAACTGAATATATAGTTCCACAAAAATAATCATACCTATCACCTGCATAGCACATATCACTCCATAGATGAAAAAACAGTGGGTAAGTATCGTTATCTGCATTTGAGGAGAAAGGTAGGTGAGGTGATATCTTTTATTGGACCACCTTCTGTTAGTGAAAGACAAGTTCTTGAGCTACACCAAACGTGTCTCTTTCACTCATAAAAGTTGATTCAGTGAAAGGTATGACCTCACTCATCTTCTGTCTCTAGTATCCTGAGACCGTCACTGCAAAAATTTATCTGCATTTTGCAGATAGCAAACTGAGGCATAGTAAGGTTAAGCGTCTTGCTTTCGGTCACACTGTGAGTCAATGGAAGAGTTTGGAAGAGATCTAGAGACTGCCAGTTCAGTGTCCTCTCTCCTGCAGCATGCTGCTGGTTCACACCTCTGAGTGAACTGATCAGAGGAAGGCACATGAGTGGGGCAGTATAGGGAACTTCGTGTAGCTGCTGGCCTTAGTATTGTTTCTTTTCAGCGGAGGATGGAAGACTTCATTCTCCAAGGAATTCAGTCTGGCATCTTTTATGGACACTAAATTCACATGCTGGGCCAGATTTCCTGATGGTGTAACTCCACTGAACTCTATCAATCTACTCTAATTTATTTTAAAAAACACTCCTCTGCCATTCGTGTTACTGGACTCTTGGAGGTTTTAATTAATACTCCACAGTGTGTACATCCAGTGAAGTCGTGCTTTATTTCCTACACCATTCCTGTGATTTAATTAAGAAAATATATAGAACATGATTATATAGAAAACAGTAGCTAGAAGACATATTATTTTAAAAGAAAGACAATGTCATTGAAATAGCATCAAGACCTGATAATTGTTCACAAAAGATGAAGTGTGGTAATTAGAACTGGTCAGAAAATGCTTTTTCCTCATCACAGACAGTTGGCTTTTCAGCAAAAAACAAAAAAATGAAATATTTTTATTTTGAAATAATGGCCTGCTGCCTCATGGGAGTTGTAACTTGGATGCTCCATACTCCCTTTGTTCTCCACAGGATGCACAATGCACCATGGTCTTTGTCCTTGCTTGGTGAGGGAAAGTGGTGTATCATCCATGGCCATGCAGTATTATGGGAGATAAAGTCTGGTTAAGAAGCTCTGACAGGGTCCCCCCGCAGTGCAACCTGCACTGTGAGACTGCTGAGTCCTCTGTCCTACCAATCTGGGCTGGTCCTCACACTGTGATGCTGGTGTCAAGTTGAATACCTCTGACAGATACTAAACTTACACAGACATTCACGGGCAGGGACACACCCAACTGATCTGTCCCCCCGCCACTCATGAGCCAACAATAGAGAGGCTCCAGCCAATACCCCTCTAGCTTCCCAATCTTTCACCTCAGAACTGTACTGTCTTGCACTGATCAGAAGCCTGGCCAGTGTAAGTTCATTATCCAGTTCTCCATTCCCTCAGTGTGGCATGGACACACGCTAGCCTTTGTAAACTGAGCTGAGATTTCCCAAGCACTTCAGCCAAAACACACTGTTTTAGGTAAAACAAATTTATTAACTACAGAAAGATGGATTTTACATAGTTATAAGTAGCAAGTGTAAAAGAGATCAAGAAATGGTTACTTAAGAAATAGAAATAAATGTGCAGCCTAAATTCTGCAAACTAAACTAATTTGAATCAAGTAGTGTCTTACCCTGACAGATGGTACAAGCACGTTACAGATCCTCAATACACAGACAGGGACTACCTTCCTGTTCAAAGTATTTGTCCTCCATATGTTCCTCCAGGTGTAGAGTCGGGGGGTGGGTTGGAGAGAGGCCAAGTGATGATGCCACTGTCTCTCTCTCATATTTTCTTGCAGCTTGCTGGGATGATCTTTCATGTGATGCAGGGGACTCGACTAGATGACCTCTCGAGGTCCCTTCCAGTCCCATGACTCTATGTGGGGGTTAGGCAGTCTCTATTGCCTCTGTGTTTTCTCCTAGAAGACTTGAGGATAGTGGATTGTGTGTTGATAAGCCATTAACTCTGTCTGGCTATTGATTGCTACTCCTTTGTTGTAACTGACAGACTGGTTGTGGATGTTCCCAACCTCACAACATATTGTAGTAACACATAGTAATACTTCATAACTTCACATTCAATGATAGTACATATAGTACAACAGGATATTATGGTTCAAGACTGATACCTCACAAGGCATACTTTGTACAAAATATTGCCTTGGTGAATGTGGGAGTTCTAGGGTGCTACTTTGAGGTATAGAGTGAGGTACAGAAGTCCAGCCCATAAAAATCAAGTAGGAACATGAGACAGTCTGACTTAACTCCCATGAGACACTATAGCCACATATCCAAACAGAAAATTTTCAGTTCAAATAACTGGGTTTTCAGATGAAAACAGAACATTAAGTTTTTTGACATTCATTTTGTTTAACAAAAGAATCAACATTTTCTTCACAAAGCAGACCTTGTTCATGAAAAAATGTTGGTTAAAAAAATCCAATTTTCTATCAAAAATAGTTTTCATGGGAAATTTTTGAGCAGCCCTAATAATAATCTCCCCTATATGATTAATCTGTTGTTAATAATTTTCATTTGACCATCTTGTTAGCTTGATTATGAGGAGTGTTTTTTCAACATCTCTTTGCCATCCTAGAGGAAACCTACCCCCGTGTGATCTTTGCTGACAGGTTATAGTCATATCCATTGTCGTTCTGAGTGTTGTATGCCATGTTTTACAGATCATTGTTGTTAAACTGGAAAAATATACCATCTCATATGCTTAATTAAGCATTATTTGGCCATGGACAACTATTTCCCAGATATGCTCCTTATTAAATATTTCTTCTGCTTTCTAAATTAATATGAGTTGCCTGGACTTTTTAATCAACTGCCAATTTAAAACTCGACAGTCAAGCAAAAATAAAAGCAGAATTAAACCCAGCTTTCTGTGCTGAATGCCTCTCTTAACCAAGCTGCTCCCCCTGCATGAGAGAAGTTCCCTGTAAACATCCACAAAATAAAGTCATTATTCTCCTCCAAAACTCTCCTCTGACATGGTGCCTACAAAAAACTTGACAACAGTTATGTTGCTGATGTGCTGAGACTACTGCCTGTCATACAGACCAATACATCTCATTTTTTCCTTATACTCACCTGGGGGTGTAGTTGTAGTCATCTATTATCTTTTGTGTATGCTCAGATTGTAAAATCCTCGAGACTGGGACTGGCTTTTTGTTCTGTCCGTATAATGGGAGTCTCTGAGTGGGGCGCTAGAGTAACAAATAATAATGATAACCAAACCAGGAAGGCATTCAATACACACATAAGTGTTAACTAACCCTTAACAAATATTTAGTCTGTGTGTGAAATCCTTGGAGCTTCCTGTTTTACTGAAGGTATCCCAAAATATATAATGCTATGCTGTGACATGGTTTACGCAGGTTGCAGTGGAATTTATGGCATTTGTGATGTCATACTGTGATTAATCCCTTGATTTTCATTTTAAATTTGTAGGAATATATATCATATAGAATTACTTATTGCTCATCCTACATATAGAGCATATTATGTTATTGCTTGCGATGTCATTTCAGTGATTTCTTTGGGAAAGAATCATTGTAGGTATTTTTCTCGCCTTTCTTCATGCAGTGGAATTTATGGCATTTGACAGCAGTGCAAGTCAACACTATGCCAGTTTCCATCAGAATTGCTTTGGTTCAGGGATAAGAGGATTAGAATCTCAGTGGCAATGGAGGATGTTGCAATTTGTTAAAAAATTAGATAATATTTCTAAGTATTTTGGCTATGTATTTGTAAAGTTCCCAGTATGTTATGATAATAAATCACAATTTAAAAAAATGATTTTTTTAAACATTTGGGAAATGGGCCTTTTTAATATATCAGATAAATTACTTGTGGACACACTAATTACATAGAAGTGACATACTTGTTCCCAGGGATTCTTTTTCCTTATCAGAACCAGCTGGCATGGGTGTGCAAACCCTGAATTTTGAAGAAGACCATGTTCAAACACAGTGATTGTACTTATGTTAAATCATTTCACCAACCCATAGATGAGGTTTGGGTTTCAAGTGTTTGCACCCATTTGCAGAAATATCATTTGAATTTTTCTTGGAATTTTTACTAGGGACTCTCCTAGAAAATTCCATTTGTTTTCTTCCTTTAATGAATGTTGCCAGATTTTTAAAATATAGTTGTCTGTCTGTCTGTCTAATTTGCTCTTATCCATACCAAGTAAAATGTTTGCAGAAAGTATTCATTGACTGTTGACAGATATTAGGTTGTAGTTAATCAGTACTCAGTCATTAACACAGGACACAATTGAATGTGGACCAGTGTCAGGTCTGTTCAAAGTCCAAGTTTCTCAGACCTTCTAGCCACCAGTTTCCATGGGGTTTGTGCAGACAATGGCAAGGTTTTGTGCACCCACAAGACAGGACTTTATGGAGAAGAGGAATATGAAGACCCTAGAGTGGAGCTGTAGGTTTCCTAAAAAAATGTTTTGCTTGCCAATGAGCTTCATGTTATTTGCTATGAGGAAGTTGAGTGGAGGTGATTCACTGTGGTGTAATTTTATGATAAAATATATTCATAAAAATGTCACTAATGCAAAAATCTATAGCTTTTCTCTGTTCTAGTAAGACATTTGTCATACTCACAGTGATGATTCTAGTTCACAATTTTTTGACATACATCTGTTCAGGGGCCTGCAAAAAATGTGAGCCCACGCAATGGTGATACTAAGATAAAACATAGAGACCAATTGTAAGCCCTGTTCCCTTCCCATTGACAGAGGTCAGGAGGGACATTAATAAATATTGTTCATACTGAAGATAGATTCATTTTCTATTTCCAATTTGGTAAACTATTAGCTTTAAATTGCTTCAGTGCTACTGGTGATATTGCATAAATAAATTTAGATATTTTAGTCTATCGATAAGTAAAGAAACAACCGTTTGATTCATCAAAGATTTTATTTATTGGAGTTTTGCACTATAGAATTTAATTATCTGTAAGTGGTTGCAGTGTAGTCTGAATCTTGATGTACTGCTTTTTGCGATTTAATTTTTTTGTTTTCCCCTCACCAACATTTGTTAGTAGACACTCTAATGATATGATAACTTGAACCAGAAATGCTTCTTATACATATAAGACAATTATTTTACAGATGAGTGGTTGCAAGTTTACATCTCTCTTTCATTCACCTTCCTACAGACATATCAGGAAAAGAAAGTAACAGAAGTAAAGACCGAGACAGTAAAAGAGCAGATGTAGGAATACAGGAGAAAGCATCAAGACATAGAGAAGATTTTGTACTGTCTAGTAAATCCTGTCCTGTCTCAGCTCCACTACCAAATGTTCCCACTGATACTGTACTGCAGTACCCCGATAGTAACGCAGCTGAGCCAATGGAAATCAACTTTTTAGTTTATCATGCAGACTCAGAGCTCCTACAATCACAAGACAGTGATACTATGGAGACCACAGAATCATATGGTAATCCTTAGTCATGGACCACTTTCCTACATGGATCAAATGTTAATAAATCTAGAGACAGATGTTGTGTTTATGCATAAGTGTGAGTGGGTATTAGTTCCTGGAGGGATCTAGCTTCTGAAGGGAGTTTGTATTTTCCTATAGCTTTGCTTTAAGGGTAGAGTAGGATGCCAGATGGTCTGTAATACTTGTTGATTCTTTTGATTGTTCCACAATGATCAAGTGAGGTGACTACTTCTACTCACTGCGAACAACAATGCAAGAATGAAGTTACAAAATTTCAGTGAAATAGCCAAGTTACAACCTATTTTTACCTTTGTGATTAATGACCTTCAGAAAAGTATTGGGCAAAGGGTTCCTTTTGCTGTAACCAGCAATAGGTGAGACTGCTGCCAACTTCATTTAAGTGAAGGCCCTTGAAAAACCACTATGTGATTTAATTGAAAACAGATTGGGATCTTTATTTTCAAAACAACCCATTTTAGAGGTTGCAGTATCCTCCCGGAAAAAATGTATCATTTTCTCAGATGCTCTGTAGTGATCAGAGCCTGTTTCTTATTCAGTTGTACATTCATTAAACTGGGCTGATGATCCCATCCTGTACTGACACACAAGAGAGCTGGGTAGGATTTCAAGGCTCAGACTCTCATTAAGCCAGAAGGCTGGTGATTATGTGGGACTTTTACTGGAGGAAGGCTGGAGCTACATTGATGTAGCAGCTCCAGCTCTGGCTGTCAATGGTAGACAGTGCACTTAAAGGGGGAGAACCTCATTCCCCACAAAGCTATGATGCAGGTTGGCTGGTGTGGTGGCTGCCAGCCCAGCCACAGTGGTGAGGCTAATGCCAGGGGCTCTGCAATGAACTCAGAATGCTAGTTGGCCAACACATCAGGTCAGCCTACTTCTCTTGTCCTAGTACCAAGGCTACCTCAGGCTTGTCTGGGCTGAGTCACCAAATAGCCCCATTCCTATCCCCATCCTCATTTAGAAACTATTGCATCCATCACAGCCGTGGGATCGGACAAGGCAGAGTCAGTGAACTGGGTACCAGCAGCATACAGCAGATACCACAGATCATATTTTCTTGCTATCTCTCCAATATAATATATAGTTCTTGTATAACAAAGAGAGATGTTTTTAATTGTTATGGAAAGGAGCAGTCTGTATTTTCTGTCTGGCATACAAGATAAACCATAAACAGTTGAGGTATTCTATCAGCTAAGGATTCCTAGTTTCATTTCTCTCTTTCTATTCCTGTTTTGCAGAGGATTTCATAGGGAATGAACCTGCATGGAGTAAGGAGGGTCGGGACATAGAGTCAGAAATACAAGAGATGAGAGACATGATACCAAAAACAAGGAGTCTGGGTCCTAATGAGAGCGATGATATCATCATTGAGGAATATACTGACTATCCTGAACCTGAAACCCAACCATTAACCTATTCCTGTGATTACCCTGCCAACACTTTTCAAGAGCAGACCACTAACTTTTCTTTTTTTCAGGCAGATTTAACTAAGAGTGACATGGAGATTTTATCACTGTGGAATGGTAATCGCTAGCTAGATTTCAAGACTGATTAAGCAATAATTGTACCATAAATCTTTGGCTGAAAAAATACGTATCACACACTCAGGCTTTGCCGGGATGGATATGCAATCAACCTATTCTAGGTGTCACTGATGCCAGTGGGAGTTTTGCCATTAACCAGTTACAGTAGCACTCCTATCAAACTTACTGTGTAAATTAAGTTAGCAAGTTAGCTAATGGATGACCCAGGGTAATAGTACAGACAGAATCTAAAATATTCTGATAGTATTCAAATAATTTAGTGCTTGTTGAGATAAGAATACCAGACTTGTTTTGACTATCAGGCTGAGCAGACATATAGTGGTTTCTGTAGAAAGTCCAAAAATTTTTCCACTCCATGGTATCCAAAATTCCACTATATGGAATGTTCTTAGAATTGAAAATAGTGAGTTTTCCCATATTCCCATTTACCATTTCCATTCTTTCCATCTTCTGTTTTGTTCTATAGTTCAACATTCTTTTAGGTTTCTCACCTCAATTTATCAATGCAACTTAAACATTGTTTTTTGACTTGGAATTTCCTGGGCTTTCTGATAAAGTCAAGGAAAATGCTTGTAGCTCCACCATATGAAAGCATATATTCACCAACAAAGATGATATAGAAATTAGTTTCTTTGGGACAGAAGTCTTACATAGATTATGCCCTGAATGACATTTGCTTTAATTAATATAACTTGGTAGAACTGCATGAAAATTTCATAGAGTCTTTTAACACAGCCAGTTCTGCCTAGCAGTTCTGTATCAGCTCCCTAGAGGAAGCAATAGCTATGAGGAGATCGAAAGTCCCCTATGTTAAGCATTAACATAGCTGTGTAAATCAATATTCTCTGGAGTTTATAATGTATATTTTCAGTAAATACCCCAGTTCCACTGACACAGTATGCTGGGTAACCGAACAAAAAAAACCATGCAAGGGGAAAGCATGTGGATTACAGAATCCAGAAGAAATTTCCTGTTTCTCTAATGTTTGTAAGCAGTTTGGATCAATAAACCAAATGTGAAGTTCCTCCCTTTTTTAAAGCTATAACCGGCTAAAAAAATCATAAAAACTGAAAAAGAAGGGAAAGCACCTAATTGTTCAAGTTTCCATATATTAGAAGAATCTAGTGAACTTGTCTCAGATTTTGAGGGAATGTTTCTTTTGCCTCCCACCTCCTAGGCCAAATTGCCCTCCAAAAGAACATGCCCTGAGGATTCAGGAGAGTGGTATGGGGGTGATAAATTCTGTAATGGTAATGTGGTTACAACCTGTGCTGCAGAGATGCTTCTATCTCTCCATAATACCATGTGATGCTTCTACCTCTCCATAATACCACTTTTTGGTAAGGGTTGAGGTTTGGGCATGCACAAAACTGAAGTTTGTTCTCAGTCAGGTTAGCAATATCATGCTAGCAGAACAGGAATAATATTACTGGGCCTGCTTTCCTCCTTTAATAATGGTGAAAACTGTGGGAAAACTTGGGAAATCACACAATAATCCCCAAAGAGTTCGTGGAGTTACAGTTCAAATTCTAATGCTCATTGTTTTATAAAACTCGGGATATTTTACATCTGTCATGGGAGTATCAAGGGATCTGAAAGCTGACCCTAAGAGATGGGAAAAGGCAGGTGTTCTAATCACAGGAAAAACAGCCCTCATCTGCCATTTGGCCCTCTTCTTGCCAACCCTTCCATCCCTACCACCAAAGTGTGCTGTCTATCCCTTCCCACACCAGTCTTCTCCACTCCCACTCTCTCTATCCTCCAGCTCCTTCTAATAAACTCTCTGTTCCACCTCAAGTTCTGTCTTCCTGAACTTCTCTTTTCTCAGTTCTGTGCCCCCCAGCCTTTCTTACCCTACCTCCAGTTCTCTTCTTGCAACTGAGCTTTGGCCTCCTGGATCAATCTCTTCCTTTCCTCACTGTCTGTCCCTCTGAAATCCCTTTGAGATTTATCCCCTCCTCACTGTTGCTGCTGTTATTGTTATAGCACAAATGTGTATCCCCCTAAAGCTCTCTCCATCCTGGGTTCTCTTTCTTTGCTATCAGTTTTTCCCTGATGTCCTCTTCCTCCCTCCAGGGTTCATTCCTTCTCCTCCAGAGCTGCCTCAGCGCTCTTCACTCCCTTCTTTCTGCAAGACCCTCCCTGTCTCAGGAGCTGCTAAGCTCTGCTCCCTCTAGCATTACTGCCGTAAACAGCATTGCTAAATGGAACGACACTCAGCAATGAACTCATCCTTTCTCTAGCCTTTCCTTTCCCATGTGTGCTCTGCTTTTCCTGGAATTCTTGCTACTCCAGCAGCAGATGGAAATACTGATTAAAGATTAAACACCAGATCCGGCCACCACTACTTCTTTTGCACCTGTGTAGCTGAAATCAGAACTTGACCCACTTTAAACAAATCAGTGCACATGTGTTAACACTAAAAGTGACAAGGAACATCTGCACAATGTTTCCAGGTCCAACTCTAGGACAGAGCCACTGCTAAGAAATCAAAGCGACTGCAGCATATATTTCCTATCTAATTTACATATTTTGTTCCCTTTCTGTAGAAGAACTTGTGAGAAATGTTGGTGAACAGCAAAAAGACCAGAGCAGAAAACCCGCAGATGCACAATTACAGGAGGAAACAACCAGGACACAAAATGAGAGTAGTCAGGGAAGCGATGACACGCCTTTACCAAGAAGCTCCACTCCCAGTTCCTTCGTCCTACAAGTTATAACTTTCGACTGTCCTCCTAGCACATCCAGCTCGGAGAAATTCACTAACTCTGATCCAAATCAGAAAGATCTCACCGAGGCACAGCAAGAAACACAGCCCACTGACCCATTGAATGGTAATATCTCATCACAAAAAACACCGCAGTCTAACGAAGTGGTGCAGGGTGGAGCTGCAGCCGTGTCTGTTAAATCCCTATTAAGTTTCAACATCCATAAAATGTCCAATTAAGTAGTTGCTTGAGCCTGCAGTTTAGGAATGGGCCTTTCTCAGGCATATGTAGAAACTGAAGTGTCATCAAATAAAAACCATTTGACATGAATAAATTTAACCTTTTTGATATTAAGTATTTGATATTTAATAGTAAATTATTTGACCTAAAATACCAACATATGAAAGTTGAATTCATATCTAAAATTATTTTTAAATTATATGTATTTGCAGCTATAGAAGTTTGTTACCGGGAAATTAGAGAAACTCTGTAGAAACTGCTTGCTATTTTCTTTTTGAATAGGTAATTCTTCTTGGCTATTACAAGGCTTCTCACTTATTGTAGGTACCTATGATCTAAACTTTATGAACCAACTCATTTGTACTAAAAATGAATACAACTTCCCCCACTTATTTTGATATCTTTAAGCAGATGTTATTTGATCATTAAACTAGATATAAAAAGTTGCCATTTCATTAACAAGGAAGGTGAAAAGTTGAAGGGAAAGGGGATGGAATAGCCAAAGAGACCCCTGACAATGCAATATGATGAAAATGAAAAAGGTTTTATTGACAAAATCTGTGGGCTGCACTCTGGTGATCATATGATCACCAGTGTCAAAGTGTCCAAGTGACAGTGGACTTGATCTAAGTAGAAGGAAGGTACTATGTGATATTCCATTTTAACTTGCAAATACTACTGAAATTAATGGGAAAGTAAGCTTTAAAAGAATGGGATGTTGAGACTAAAGTATTACCTCTAACTCTTCCTCCCAGGCTGAGGATCCTTCATATCTTTGCATGAGCCATGAAGATCCAACCCTCTCCCCTGGTGTATTGTACATTCTTCTGATGGGCTAGATTGCGTGGTCTCAATCCATCCAGAGTAGGAGAGACCACAGAATGAATTGGGGCTCTGAGCGCTACAATTCATCCCCCACTTTCCCTTTCTTCTGAGGGAGGAATATGTTACCCCACTCCATTTCATGCACCTGCTTGGTCCCCTCTTCTGCCTCTTCTCCCCCACATACGCCCAGCCAGCTATCATGGCCACTGAGTGAGGGGGACAGAGACAGAGTTCCTCCCAATCCCTGCCCCTCACCAACTTATTTGCTTGTAGCTAGGAGGATTGGGAGAGTATCCCTTGTTCTCCATGGTGCAGCCAGGGTTGTGGTCTGATCAGAGCTTAACGGGTAAGTAAGGTTCAGGGCCTTATTCTCCTGCAGGTGAAGAAAAATAAGGGGATTTAGTTAGAATCAAACAAAGTTGCTGCTTAATTTTTCCCGGTGTTTTGTACTTTAGGGGCTTGAAATAGTTGCATGCTCTGTTCCCAGCTCAAATGTTAGGCTCAGGTATGTCTTCTCTAAGGCTGAGCCTTGTGAGATTGGGAAATGAGTGGCACTGCCTGAGCAGCAGTGCGTGGCGGTATGCTGAAGTTGTGTATCTTAGGTCAACCCCCACCCCAGTGTAGCCCAGGCCTAACAGTGAGACATCTGAGCCTTCACAGTTAAATGTCTGGCTTTAGCAAACATCAGGGCTAGTGCTGCTGATACAGGAAACTCAACCATAGTATGTTAGATTCACTACAGATTTTGAGATAATACAGTAAAACCTCAATATAACGGACTAATTCGGGCAAGGGGGTGTCCATTAAAGCCGAAAGTCCGTTATATAATAAAGTAAGTTTTCCAAATGCGTATGTTAAAAAATTGACAAATTAGTTTGTTTACCTGTTTTTACTTATGTAGACATGTTTGTGTAATTAAAATTAAGTATGTATGAAAAGTTTAATTTCACAGAAAAGTTTTCTATACAGTAGACTCTCGATTATCCGGGATGATCGGGACAACCTTAATCCCGGTTAATAAAATCCCGGATAATCACGCGTCTACTGGGGAGGGGGGAGGGTTCGCCAGCCGCCCTGGGGGTGGGGGGGTGGGGGTGGTCCCACCACCTGCCCCAGTCAGCTCCCCTGCTAGCCTGGGTGTAGGAAGCCCAGGCTGGCAGCGGGCTGAGACCCCGGCTGGCAGGAGCCTGGGGGGAAACCCCAAAGCGGCGGCAGGCTGAGAGCTCAGCCTGCCGCCTCTTTGGGCTCTCTCCCCAGGCTCCTGCCGCCTGCCCCAGTCAGCTCCCGCTGCCAGCCTGGGTGTAGGAAGCCCAGGCTGGCAGCGCGAGTTGAGCCCGCCCTCCCCCCACTGACAGGAGCCTGCGGGGAAAGTCTAAAGCAGCAGAGAACTGAGAAGCAGCAGCGGCCGAGCTCTCAGCCCGCTGCTGCTTTAGAGTTTCCCCACAGGCTCCTGCCAGCCAGGGTCTCAGCTCCCGCTGCCAGCCTGGGCTTCCTACACCCAGGCTGGCTGCAGGCTGAGATGCCAGCTGGCAAGGGGCCAGCGGGGGAATCCCAAAGCAGCGGCAGGCTGAGCGCTCTGCCCGCCGCCACTTTGGGGTTCCCCCCGCTGGTCCCTTGCCAGCCGGGATCCTGCCTCCTGCCCCAGTCTGCTCCCGCTGTCAGCCTGAGTTCCCTGCACCCAGGCTGGCAGTGGGAGCTGAGTGGGGCACGTGGCAGGAGCCTGAGGAGAGAGCCCAAAGCAGCGGCGGGCTCAGCACTCAGCCTGCTACCACTTTGGGCTTTCCCCCCAGGCTCCTGCCAGCCAGGGTCTCAGCCCGCTGCCAGCCTGGGTTTCCTAATGCTGAGCCCGCCGCCGCTTTGGGGCTTCCCCTATCGACCCATTTAGATATCCCGGTTAATCCGCAGCCTGGTTAACCCGCACCCGGATAATCAGGTGTCTACTGTAACAGTGAATTAATAACAAAAAATAACCTGTTAATTTAATTATAAGCAAATCTTGGTTAAAAGCATTTTAAAATTAACAGGGTGTTAATTTTCACATATGACACACGGACCGGAAATTTTGTCTGTTAAATCTGAAGTCCGTTAAATCGAGGTCCGCAAAATCCAGGGTTTACTGTAGTTGAATTGGTATGAAGGTGACTTTGGAAACTAAGAGAAATGGAAGAGGGCTGTTATCCAAGTTTGCCATCAACTGTTAATCGTCATCCCGTTACCAATGATGGGAACATGTGAAGGGTAATGCTCATTGCTGGGCATGCTGTTGATAGGCAACGTGCTAAACTATAGTTATTTTAGTGCCATTCAGAGTTCTGAAACTTACATCTTCTTCATTTGGAAGCTGTTAATTCCAGATACAGTGCAGCCCCACTGACAGCAGTTCTGGGCCCCCCGACAGAACAGTCAATGGGTGCCCATGCACACGCAAGCCGCACAGAAGTGATGTGCCTGACATTTGGGCAGTGCTGCGTCTGCACTGGCTGGTGCCCAGCGAGCTGCCGGCTGTGCTGCTGGGCACGCTCTTCCATCATGGCAGGGCTTCCACATGCCCACCAGATAGGTTTGCCAATTGTCTACTTGTGGAACTCAAAGACCCTTGCTCTGCTCCCTGCCCCACCCCTTCCCTGAGACCACACCCCATCCTGCCCCTCTCTGAGGCCTCACCCACTGCTCACTCTATCCCCCCTCCCTCCGTCACTCGCTCTCACCCATCCTCGCTCACTTTCACCTGGCTGGGGCAGAGGGTATGGGTGTGTGTGTGGGGGGGAAGACTCTCTAGAAGGGAGTTTGGGTGCGGGGTCGGGCTCTAGGGGGGAGTTGGTGCCTGGAGTGTGGGCTCTGGGCTAGGTTGGGGGTTGTGTGCAGGAGAGGGTGCGGGTTGGCACTTACCTTGGGTGGCTCCTGAAAGTGAGCAGCACACCTGTCTGGCAGCAGCTCCTGGGCGGGGGGGCCCCAGGAGGGCTCTACATGCCACTGCCCGCAGACATCACCCATGTAGCTCCCATTGGCAGCAGTTTCCTTCTCCCAGGATCTTACAATCCAGAATACTTTGATGTGTGTCCTGTGCATTAATGAATGTGTATCTAGAGCTATTTTCAGACTAACTGAACCACAGGATTATGCAGTAGAATGATACAATAAGTAAGGAATCTGGAGTAGGGCGACCAGATGTCCAAATTTTATAGGGACAGTCCCAATATTTGGGTCTTTTTTTAAATATGGGCTCCTATTAACACCCCCACACACACATGCAGTCCCAGTTTTTCACAGTTGCTGTCTGGTGACCCTAATCTGGACAGTCACTTAGAATGCATTTAGCTGTAGCTTAAATTTCAGTGCATTTTTTATAACAGGCATTTTTTTATCCAAGTTCAATGAGTGATCAGCTGCAGGCATCATACTGTGAGAGTTCCTTTCATTGATCAATGTTGAATTTAGTCTCAACCATCTGCTTCAGAGATTGCTTGCCTCCATTTCCCAGCATAGATAAAAATCACATTATGGAATGAAGAGCTTCTAATTTTCTTAATTAAGAAGGAACATTGGATATTAGAAAATCATTAAAGTCTCTCATGAAATAGAAGTAAATCCATAATTTGACAGCACTATCTGTTTCAAATGGATTTGATGTTTGTGTGCCTAGTTGAGATTAGTGAATAAATCAAGAAAAAGAGTGAGATTTTCAAGACTGCATTTGTATGCTCAATTCCTATTAACTTTATCAGAAATTACCAGGTTATACAAAGTATACTCATTGCCTTGAGCAAGACAGCAAAGGCTGAAGTCAGATAATGTATATTCTGTGGATGAGATCCTGGCTGCATTGAAGTTAAAGGGAGTTTCAGTTATTATTTGAATTTTATTTGTTTTCTGATCATGAGAGTCTGATTTATTTTGTAATTTTAATATTTCCTATTTATGTTATTTCTTTTAAAAAGGAAACCAAGAATTACAATCTATCAGAAACACAAACTGTTCCAGACAGTTACAACCACTGTATGCTGGATATAAAATGAATTGGTTCTGCCCAGACTGAGTAGCCTGCAGTTTCAGTAGGTTAGGTATTTTAACTACTGTTCTCACTTAAGAAATGTATGTGATGCACCTACTAATCCATTAGTTTGGGAAAGAAATCACTTCAGCATCTCCTTCAATGAATCTTTCTTTACCGTGAGCAATTGTTCTGATCTCAACAGTAAATCAATCTGACTCTACCATTTGTAGTTTAGAAATTTTCCTGGCCAATTCCAACATTTTCAGTTTTGTGAATCTAACAAACAGGACGGATCTGGTGTTACTCATGTGTAAAGCCATGTCTACACTACTGTACTCTACAACTTGGATTATGAGGGTACGAATTGCAGTGCACACCAAAGTGCTCCACTGTAATTCCGCCATGTGGACACTGTGGGCATGGTCCCTAGTTTGCACTAATAATAAAAGTCCTTTTAAGGACTTTAAGTTTGTGCCCACACGGGGAGTTACAGTGCAGCACTTTTTCTGAACTGTGAGGCAGGATAGACAAAGCCTTAGTCACCTTGCTTGCATGTTACAGCTCCTTTTAATCTAGTAGAGTTTAGCAGTGTGCTGTAGCAGGTAAAAAAGTTTCTACATGTAGTTCTCTGCTAATCAGTATCGCGATGTGGAAAACGTATTACATTTTCCTGAGATTAGCTGAAGTCAGTTATCTGTCTACAGAGGTGCCATAGATGACAGAAATAAATAAACCCGGGTTTGAACTTCTTTGTAACAGTCTGATTTTACATTTATATTGTTATTAATTGTATCACAGTAGTGTCAGGAAGCACCAACTGAGGTCATGGCTCCTTTGTGCTAGGCATTGCACAAATGCATAGCAAGAGGCAGATCCCGCCCCTTGAAGATTAAAGAATGATGTTACCAGTGTCCTTACCCATGTAGAGTGTGTAACATTGTGTCGGTGCTATCTTGAAAATGGGCAGTATGCAAAACTCCAGTCTGTGCAATTAAATTAATTCAACATCCAATACCAAAGGGAAATCCCAGCCATAATTTAAAATATTTTGCATTTCCATTTCAAAACTATCATAATTCAAAATAATCCCTGCTTATTAAAACTAGCAGACCAGCCTACAGTAAATCCATTCTAACTGGGGTGAATTACCATATCCAGTCACACCCTCTAACCAAGTATTTAGCGCAAAAATATAAAATAAAATAAAAGCTTGAGCTATAATAATTCTGTTCAAATAGTCAAAACAAAATCATTTCTTTTACCATGACATTTTGAAACTAAATGAAAATTTTGTTTTGAAATTTTAAAATGTCATTTTAATTCGTTTTAAGTTAAAATACCAATTCAAAATTATTATTTTTTAATTTTAAAATGTTTGAGTCAAAAATATGCAAACCTCCTGCTTTCACATTTCAATTTTTTGGAACATTTAGTTCTGTGAAAATTTTTGATATTCTTACTCTTCCTCCCAATTCAGAATTTAAAAAATTTCAAAATAACTGAATTTCCCTTGGGATGGAAATTCTGTTTTCCAGTCGGCCAGTGTTCAGTGCAGTCTGTGGTGTATCAAGCTGACTTTTGTACACTCTTAGGTGACAAAATTGTAAGAGGCAAATAATGTTTGAGTACAGAATGAAATTAAGGAATGTACCAAAGAGGAAAAGGAAGACAGTTATGTTGTTTCCTTCTGCAGCTCATGTAAACTCTTTAGTACCAGTGGACAAACGTGATTATAAGGCATGCCATGCCATCAGAATAATCAATATTTGCTTCCTGCTAAAAATGTTTTCTCCTTGGGTGGAAAAGGAGGGTTGAGGGAAAAGCAAGTCAATAAGTTAATTAGGAGTCAGATGTGGAAGAGGGCATTGGGATCTTTTTGAGCAGGAACAGGTGACTATGGAAGTGAAAACTGAGGTAGCTGAGAAAAGCTAGCTGTTGAGGGCTCCAGAGAGTCATGAATGAATAAAGTATGCCAGCAGTGAAAGTGAAATATAGTTTCAATCTTCTCAAGTATCTGTTGTTACCATTGGATACAGTATCCATCCATCCTCCCCATAAGGCAGCAGGTACTTTAAGTTAAATGAAAATGTAAAACTTGTAAACTTGCCATGGTATTCATTGTCTGTACTATATAAACATCAGTAACAAAGAGTACATACACATTATTATTATTATTATTTTATTTTATTATGTTCAAGAAAGCAAACATTATTTCACTCATCAGCTGAGGTTCCCAGAGAGTAAGTGGTGTTCTCATCACATTTACAGTAAAAGTCCATGGAACCATGCAGTTTGTTTGTGATACCCAAAGGGTTGGGCCATCAATACAGTGAGAACAAGTGTCTCATGTAGAAGTGATGTAGTAACACTCAGTCACAAGAGAGCCATCACTGGAGGGCACTACCAACATCCTCACTCTGAACTAGGAAGGGAGTGTTCATTTCATGTGATAATTCCAATGTGTTTCCAGAGTACCCATGCATATCTCTCATTCAAGGAAAAGCAATTTGATAACTGCTACTTATATATAGTTCAGTTGCTCATTTAAAGTTAGGCACATGTGCACAGATTCGTGCAACCTCTTCAACTGCAGAGCAAAGACACATATTGCTAACCCAATGGAAATAAATAAGAAATAGAATATACATTCTGCCGAGACACTTGGGCATGGGTTTCATCTGACTATGCTGCCACAAACTGTGCAAAGAATCAGAGAGGTAGCCGTGTTAGTCTGGAATTGCAGAAGTGACAAAGAGTCCTGTGGCATCTTAAAGACTAATTAAAGTATTAAAGCATAAGCTTTCGTGGGCTAATACCCACTTCGTCAGATGCATGCCCGACGAAGTGGGTATTAGCCCATGAAAGCTTATGCTTCAATACTTTAGTTAGTCTTTAAGGTGCCACAGGACTCTTTGTCACTTCTGAAATTGTGCAAAGGCGTCTCTTCTTTGTGACGTGAATAATGGAATGTGTTTTAGATATCATGCATCTTATGTTGGGGGACTTGATTGTGTAAAAGCTACTGTTCTGGTGTGAACTGGCCTTTTTTGGGTGGGTTAGCTTCTGCTTATTCAAGCAAAGAGTGTCTACCGTATATCTGTAACCCCAGTGCCCTAGAATATGGGGTAAAGTTTGGCTCTTAAAGCCAGTGGAGTGTTGGGAAGAAGAGTATAGGGAGAGAATGGACTGGTGATCAATTTGTACCACATTATAGCTGTTTATCACAGAGATGTGTAATGCCTCCAGAAAAGATGAAGAGGGCAAACTCCACAATGGTTGTTGGGACCACTGGGTAAAAGGTACACTCCTTCTCTCCAATGGGTTTTAAGTCACCAGCCATTGCACATGCAGAGTGGGACCCCAGCTATGCCCCAACCCACACAGATATGCTCCTTTTGGATGGGTGTTCACCACCCTAGTGTTTCCTTTGCACATTTGGGACCACAAGAAGTTGCATTACTGTTACCTCAATGGGTATGCTAGCAGGGAAGGCTTATCTCCCTTGGTGATCATAGCCCTTTCCTTTTCATGCAAATTTGGCTTGTGATCCAACCCAGAGTTAGTTGCTCCAACAAGCATCTCTGTTTCTCAGACATTTTTACATGTACTAGTTTTATATCTATCTGTCTGCATGTCTAATGTGTTGCCCATTATCCTAGTATCTGGCCACCAAGTCCCAGCTCCCATACCAGCAATTTCCAAAGAGTGGTCTATGGAGCACTTGTTAGTGCTCTGTGGAGAGATGACACAGGTGCTGGCTGCTGCTTCTTGTTTTGTGCTGAGAAGAACAGAACAGATGTGAGGGGAGAGTAAATGAAGAGCAAAGGGAGACAGTGTGATTAAATATTTTTAATAAGATAAAACAGAATGCTTTAAAGACAACTAAAAATACAAAATTTCCTAATGGTAATGAGTAAGCAACTACTGCAGTCACTTCAAAGATGTGATGGGATTGTAAATGCAAGACAAGGTGGTGTCACCATGATTGCACATAAAGAGGAATGGTCCTTGACACCCTATATCTACTAAGAGGAGGTCCATGCAATGGCAAAAGTTGGGATCTGCTGTCCTAGCACTTACTCTTGGATTTAACTCTTGCAGGAACTCCCAGTTCATTAACCAAACCTGATTCCTGCTCAGGCCGGCATTCATGCAAAACTGACCATCAAAAGTTTCCAGGGAAACACCTCCTGAAAAACAACATATCCTTAATGTGTCAAGAAATACCAACATTTAAGGAGCCAGTGAATCTGTAATTAAAAACAACTGACTATAGCATCAATCTCTGTGACAGCAGAGGACTATCCAACTGGTATAAAACACACCTGGGCAGTATCAATTGATCACTCAAAGCCTCCTGAAGCATAACCAGATAGAATAGCAGCAGGAAAATCCACATTAGCAATGTGGCAATGTAATTTACGTTGGTTCAGATGACGTAAGTTGATCATTCTCTGGCATATAAGTGTCAGTCAAAGGAGACATGGTAGATTCCTGGACCACACTTCATACTTTTCCCTGCACCAGATGTAATTATTCATATCAGTGCTAAGGGGTATTTGGTAGTATTTTAATCCACTTTGATACTGGAGTAAGGGGCTAAACAAAGTGCAAGTAATGTTGATTCAGGGCCCTGACCCTTAAATGATAACTAGGAGAAAAACAGATGCTGACGTGGATAAAGAATAAGGTAAGGTCAAAGAACAAAGCAATTGAGCTAGTGATCAAAATGCTGCTCAGAGAAAGCTTGTTTGAATCATATTCCTTTGGCACATACAGGTCCATCAAAATCAAACCACTTCACAAAATCAGATCAACTTTACTGGAATTTTGAAGGGAAAATGGAGGGGGAAAGTTCCAACTATGTCCAGATTTGAGTTGTAGGAAGAAACGTTTCAATTTTTTTTGTTTTGAAACTTGGTTTATTTTAATTTTTAATTATAGCTTATAATACAATCTATAAAAAGTTGAAATCAAACTGAAACAGGTAGTGTGACCCAAAATGAACAGTTCTTTTCAGAATTTTACTTCATGGAAAATTTTTAAATTCTCAGTTTTTATTTCAGTTTAGAATGAGACCAGATTCAGAAATCCTATGAGAAATGGAACTTCCATCCTTCACAGAGCTCTGATAAACATTATAGAAAGGAAGACCGAGGAAGAGCAACTTGAGTGGGGGGCTGGCCCCTCTTTCCCAAACATTAGAGCATGGCATTTAGATATGTGAAACCGTAAGGGACTGAGAGCAGGGATGAAATCCTGACCCCACTGAAGTAAATGGCAAAACTCCCACTGTCTTCAGTGGCACTAAGATTTTGTCCATAGTGAATTCAATGCTTTTGCTTTTCCTTCCCTCTTTGGTATACTCTTCCTCTGACACTTCTCTACTAATCATTCTGTTTTCAAGCTAAATTCCTCTTCCTTTTGTTTCCTCCCACTTACAAACTATTGTTTGTCCTCCTTTAAACACTCTTCCTCTATGTTAATTCTTAGCTTCTAATAGCGCTTCCTTCCCCTTTCAAACATCTTCCCATGCCTTTCTCTATCTCCCCATCTGTTTTTTCTCTACTTCCCAGCCATTCTATATTTTTCCTTGCTTTCCTTCCTCCACAATCTGAAAACGGGCTTTAGGTTTTATTTGTGCAAATCAGTGACCACAATATGCGTTTGATTGCTTAGAACTGAGCAGCTAATTTATATTCAATATATCTGACATATTTCAACTCTTTCTATAGTGGCAAATTGCCCCCAGTTTTTAGTTTTCTATATTCAAAAATATTCACAGATAATTTATGTGATCTAAATACTGTTAATTGTGACTATTCAAGAGCTGAAATTCAAGCTGTGTTGCTTAGTTTTGAATGAATACATAAGTCACACAGTATTGTTTCAGTTAAAAGACAAACGAAACTCTTAAAATTAGACTTTGAATACAAATTTACAGTATCATTCCTTTTCCAGGTGAAACTCACCCCCAAAGAGGATTTAAGTAGCTATCTTCACAGGGGTGAATTCCCCACCAAGGAGCAGTTGAAATTTGTACACAAAATATATTCAAAGTTTTGTTCCAATACTTCATTAACAATAGACTACCGGTAATTAAAATTGCTTTATATTTGTCTCCATTAATTTTCTGATCCAGTGCTTTCATTCTGTGTCTTTCCACATGAGTAAATGCAAATGATTAAACTCAATCCCATATATTCACTCTAAAGAGGAAGTAAGATAGGCAAGTTTTGGAAAAGGAAGGAAAAATGTCCTACTCAGATGCAATACTACAGTATGTTTTGTAGGCAGATTCTGTTGGCTTACTTAACGTCTTAAGGCACATTCCCATTTGTGTGTTTTTTCAGGTGAGCCTAAACGCTGTCAAAAATCTGAAGATATAGTAAAAGCCACTGAACAAAAACATGCTGTGATACACAACTAGATTTGCTACTTCTTAAAGGCTTCTGACATTTTAGTCATGAAAGGTAATTTTACCATTTTTACCACATCATAATTCTGTAAGTTTTGTTTGTAAGCATTGCAGTGGGATATTGTTATTTATAGTGTTAGAAAAATTATTTCCAGTGGTATTTTTAAGAAGCCATGGAAACATTAATGTTACTGGTAGGTTTTTACTTATTTTGGGGGGCAACTGACCCTACAGCATCTCCTTAAGAAGTGGGTCAGTGTAGAAGAGGGAAGGACTGATTAAAACAGTACCTTAAGTTTATTTGAATTCTTCTCTTTTCCAGGCTAAATAATCTATCTGAAATGTATCACTATAAGAATTTACCATGAAACTTCAAGTATTTAAAAGTGCATGTCACATTGTGTATTTTCATTTTAATTCTGTTTGCAGGAAAAACAGAGCAGCACTACAAGTTCCTTATTCAGCTTTCTGTGAGGCCGTTCTCTCCTCTACCTACTTGTTCTTGGATCATGCCATTTTTATGGACAACCATTGGACAAAATATTGATAGTAAAAACCATAAAACCCTGAGCTGGTAACTCAAGGAACTTAACTCTCAAGGTTTCAAATGTATTTGTAACTTTTATTTCCTCTTCTATTTTGCCTTCTTAAACCTAGCCAGAGTACTTTTTCAGCCAAAACTTGGACTTCATTTTATTTGCATCACTGAAACCAGTCATTGCCAGATGAGCATGAGATACATGTAAAAATATGAGGCACTTATCATTTACACTGGTTTGCTATAAAACTGCTGGTAACCTTTGGTCTACATCCAATGGAAATGGAAAGCCAAAATGAAACTTGCACAGACAATTATTTATGCATCCACATTGCCATTTAAGTCCCACTTGTCAGATGTCATAAAATGTTTGGAAACAAATTAGAATGTAGACTGTACAGAGAAATGTTAGTGTTGTACTAAGCAGCCCAAGTGAACAATCAATGTATCCTGATGCTGTGGCTGCAATCTGGAGAAAACCTCGTGTTTAATGAAACCAGCCTTTGAACTTTCGGTTGAAAACTTGTTAAATAATTGTCTAATGCTAAGATCAAAATGTTCTAATACTATGTTCTGTGGTATTCAGTAAAACCTTTCCGGTGGAGTCATGCCTGCCATGGAGTTAGATCAGGGCAGAGGAAACAGATACAAGAATGTTCAAGTGACACATTGGCTTCACTTAAACAAAACCATGTATAAATAGTCTGCAGATGGTATTCTGGCCCCTTAGACTGAGCAGGAAGGCAAAATTTGGGGCCTTGTGGGTGAGTCTGTTCATATGAAAACTCAGTGACTTGGAGTCAGTATAATTTATGCTGTATTTGGTTTATTTACATAAATATTCACATAATCCTGTTTCCCCGAGCAGCAGTAAAAACGTGCTTCAATCAGGCAGTTAGTTTCCATGTTCAGAAACTCCCAGATGAGCCTTTCCAGCCAGCACAGCCTGCAATCAGCTATTTGCCCCTGCATCTGGAATCTAAAGGGAAACCCTGTAGCTCCATACTGCCCTCTGGATTGCATGCTCTGATCAGGTGGCTTATCCATTAAGCTTACCGTACTCCTTTGGGTGGTGACCTCCATGACCAGCAACCCTTCATAAGCAGCCACTGGCCCCTTTTAAAACAGAGTCAGTGGGTGTGAAATTCACTCCTGTCTAGATGACCAAAATAAGACTGATGCACCATTTATTTGGGGGCCCTAAGTGGGACTAAAGTGGAGCATAAGCCTCATACTGGTCCTCAGCATGGGTGAATTTCACCCGGGTTGAATAAGGACTAATGCAATAGGCACAGTTATGTTGATTCTCACTTACGTGTCTGTATTTGTTGACTGTGCCTCTTTTCTGGCCTGCACACACCTGATCAATTGTCATTGAACTGGGCATACTGCAAGTTCTTGATCTTGGGGTTAAGGGATTACCAGAAGGTGGAACTCATGTCATTCAACACATAAGCCATATATTCACTATGCATATTTAGTGTGCATAGTTCTAATTTAAGAAATATTTGTGCATAGAGGATGTAAAAAATGCATTTAAAACATTTTGTGAATCCAGTCCAGAGCTTGTATTTAGCATGGACTTTCTGTACAGTGCAAATAACAAATGAAATGTTAACATTGAATTGTATCATATACATTATAACATAACTGGGCTTTTTGGGGATGTTTTTTTTTTGTTTTGTTTTCTTTGAGTTAAGGATTTATATATATTCTGTTAGAGTTTGGGCCGATCATTAGTTACCTTAATCCCACAATTGTACCTTCTCATCCTTCACTAAATGGTTTTCACCCTATCTTATTATATACTATAAATAATCTGCTTGTTCCTTATAGCCATTATGACAATGGAAAAGAGAGTTTGGTCATATAGGAAATAATTCTGTAAATTCTGAGCCAATTAGGTACTTTTTTAATTCAATGGAAGATTTGCCTCAATAAGAACTTTGGGACATTGCCATGTAGAAAAACATGGGGCTGGATTTTTCAGATGTGCGGCACATACACACCTCATATGGAAGTTGGTAGGAGCTGCAGGGACATGGCATCTTTGAAAATGAAGCCAATGAAATTTTAATGTTATAAGAGAGTATTTTCCAAACATGCTGTTCATGGTTCACAGAGACTAAAAGCTTTGCACAAATGCATGAAAAGTTTGACCCAGACATTTCAACTTTTGACTTTTTTTCAGAATTGAATTTGACCTCTCTGCTGTCTCTATTTCCAGGAGTGATTTACACACAGCAAACCTTTGTTACTGAAAATGTATTGACCAGCAGAATTCACTCCAGAATCTGCAAGGCACTGTGTGCCTTATGTGAGGGGTTCAGCATGCTCCACTCATATTGAGCACCCTCTGCTCCTTGGCTGGGAGCTAGGTGAACTATACACCTCATAGGAGGTAATCAGCACCTTCCAGGACTGGATCATTAATCTTCAAATGTGTCTTGTATATAAATAACCCGACTTGCCAGTTTGCATTAAATTTAAGCACTGTGATGGCCTTCATGGAAATAGTGAAGAAGGGTCTCCATTTTCTCAAGTATGTCTTCTAGTTAACATCAGTTAAATTTCTTTCTTTCTTTGCAGTAAGATTGTACCTGGCTTCGATCCAGATCCTGGGTTATCTATAGAGGTGAAATTTACCTCACTGGGGAGAACCAACATGAGACCTATGCGCCAACTCATTTGACTCTTTTGAAAAACTCCATGTGATAACAAAAACCTTCCTATGTATATGAATTAGTGTCAGAGCTGGATCTCATTCTGTACTTTTGCTGTCTGGGAAAGGCCCCTTTCAAATATTATGCACGTGTCACATTCCATTCCTCACAGTGAGGTTAAGACAGCAAATTTGACTATGGAAGGATGGCAAAGGAGGGAGAAAGAAGGGAGGAAGCCACCTTCTCATTGGCCATCTGCCTCACTGTCCTGCCTCCTCCAGAGACAGAGGAACCAATCAGAGCTCAATCTCGCTCCCTCCTCCCCACCTGTGAGCAACAGGTCAGCTCCTCTGTCCCTCCCACTCCATCCTGCAGCCACCCGTGGGAGGCTTTGGGGGGAAGAGTCCCTGGAGCCATGCACCCCAGCCTGCAAGTGCAGTTGGAACCCCACTGCAGCACTCCAGGGTTGGAAACAGGGAAGAACCCCAAGAAGCAGACATAGGGGTGGGGCTGAACTGGGGGGTGGAGCTAGGTGTGAGTTGGGGGTGCTATGGAGGCATAACTGTTGGGGTGGGGTATCTTGGGGCAGAACTGATAGGGGCTGGGTGGGGGATCTGGGAAGGCAGAACTGGTGTCAGGTGGGGCGGGGGAGATAGGGTCAGAACTGGTGGGGTCTGGGTGAGGGTAGGGCAGTATTGAGGTCCTGCTGGTGTGAATGTGTGAGTCAACTGAAAATACCTATCACAGTTTGTGCAATAAAGTTAATGATAGATTCTAGCATCATTAACTGTATTGTTCAGACTGTGAATGGCCAGGGTGGTAAACTGCTTAAACTGAGGCAATAAGAGGGCTAGTTCATTTGGAGACAATATGGTGGTACGCCTCAAAATAACTGAAGGTATCAAGGTGTGCCGCAGCAGAGAAAAGGTTGGAACCACTGCACTATGGAAATGCACTCCCATAGAGTACAGGTCCATAGACAGGCAGAGTCCTCAAAAGTTTAATTTTGTATTTTTCTCTTGAGTTATCTGACAAATATATCCTGTAATATAGTTATGGATTATGATTTAGCCAGTATTTTTATTTAATTCTCAACCTACAACTCTTGTGTTTTTATTCTGCTGTATGTGTCCGTATTTCCTATGATAATATTGCTAAATAAATCATATTTGAGGGCAAAGATTGTGAAACATTTGAGTACCAATGCAAGTTTGCTTTACTGAAGCATGTTTGATCATTTGTATATGGATTGTCTATGGAAAAAATGACACAACATAAATGAATTTTACCAAATCCTTCTCCCTTCTGTGACTCTGCACTTTTTTCATGCCGCCTCCTATTTGCCAAGCAATTTTGCTCTCCTCACGTCCATCTTGAAATTAACCTTTTTTAGCTGGCCTCCCACAGTTAACCTTTCTGCATCTATGTTCCGATTGGGCTTGTCCTCCTAAATATTACACACATTAAGGAAAAAATAACCAGCTACATATGGGATCTTGCAAAGCCTGACTACTGTGATTGGTCCCATTTAAGTCAATGGGGCTATTTGTGTGAGTAAAGGTTTTCAAGATTGGACCCAAATCTGAATCAAGGGGCTTAATCCAAAGCCCACTGAAGTAGATGGGAAAGGCTCTCATTGACTGCAATGGACTATAGATCAGAATACCTGGTTCCCATCCAACTCCCATTGAAATCAATTGAAAGAGTTCCATTGACTTCAGTATGAAACTTACAAGGGGAGATAAAATCAACAGATTTTCTCTAGTGTAGCCCATCCCTCTTTATTTGTCTGGACTATGTCTACTTTAGACTGTGAGCTCCACAGGCCAGGTGTCATGCCTTTTTGTAAGGTGTAAAATGCCATGCAAGGCACTATAGGAATAATAATTTAAAATAAACAATGATATTCAAGACCTCAGTGGTAAGGGTGTCACAATAGATATTTAATCATGTATTTTAATTGAATATTGGTGTGTAGTGATAGCCAATGACAGCAAGAGAGAGAATTAAATACAAAACAAATGTTCGACTGCAACTTTCAAGTAAAATCACAGTACGTAAGTGTCCTATCTAATTCTTTTTCTGAGGGTCCTTATAGCTAATGTGTAATTAGTATTATCAGATGGAACCCATGAAAATGTGTAAAGCCAAAATCTGTTCTCACTAAGGTGGGTGTGAATCCTGTGGAATTCCATAGACAATAAAAGGGTAAGCCAGGATTTGGATTTACACTGATTTAGCTGAGGGCAAAATTTGACTGGTTGTGTTTTACACTGGGATTTTCAAATGCACCTAAAGGATTTAGGCATCCAACTCCCACTGACTTTGAACTCCCAATGACTTTAGAAAATCACACCCTTTGAAAACCAAGATAAGCAAAATATTGGCCTCTGATGAAATGTACTGGTTTTAATTTATGTGTACGTAAAAAAAAACATTTAAAAATGTATAGCTGCTTTATATACGATGCATTATGGGAAAAATATTTGGGACATTTCATTTCTCTGGGATTTGATTTAACTTTCTTGATCATGTATTTATTTTACAGGGCTCCAAACAACATTGTAAAGGTGCTTTTCTCCTGTCCAAGTGTGGTGAATCTGGTATGAGTGAAGAGTTGTAATTACTTAGGTTCTTATCCTACACAATCTTACATATGTGAGTCATCTTCCATCCTACTGAGGTCAGTCACGCTATTCATGTTCATAAAGTTAAATGTGTGTGCAAATTATTGCAGAACTGGCACTTTAGTCATTTTAGGCTGAACACCTCTTCAAAAAAGTTCTGCTTTTGATTATGAAGCTACTTTGGTTATGGTATCTTTATTCCAACCTGGAGGCCAATGAAACTGATGCTGCCATCAGAAGAGTTTGGCCAACACTACAACTCTCCAACAGAGATCAAATGGCTCACATTTTAGTTCATTACCACCTGTCATTTACTCAAGTGATGTAATTAACTAATGAATATTCAAGTGATGCATAAAGACTGACAAAACTGAAAGGAAACACAAAGGTGTTGGAAAAAACACGAGAAGCTGCTTTTAACTCTCAAATACTTCTTGTGCTCTTGTGCCCTATTACACTATTTTGCGACAGCTTATTTTTGGTAAACAATTTCTTAGAATTTTTTTTGGAATTCTACATATTATTTAAATATTTTCTATAAAGGATGTAATTTTATTCCTTTAAAATACACTGTGGCAATCCTTATTAAAAATAAATCTAAGGTAAAAAAAAATCTGAAATTAGGCATTCAGATGCCACAGTGCTGGGCACAGCACAAGAACAGAATTGAATTAAACCTCTGATCCTCTAAAGATAAAAGAATAGAAACTTTTAGTTTTTGTTTGGATTATAGTTGAAAAGTGACTTCATTATAATCTAGGGCAGGCCCTAACTCTGAAGTCCTTACATAGGCAACACACTTGTTGACTGCAACAGGACTGTGGTCTGAGGAAGACTTTGGGGTTATGTGAATAATTAGAGCTAGGTGAATTTTTTCAGACAAATAGCTTATTCACTGAAAAAATGCAGTTTCCAGTTGATTGAAACTAATTAAAATTTAAGTTGAACTCAGCAACTCGTTTTGGACAATTTTCTTAAATGTCAAAACAATAATGTAACAAGAACGAGGTTGCAAGTTTAAAACTAACAAAACAAAGTACTTCATGCAGTGACCAGTCAACCCATGGAACTCACTGCCAGGGGATGTTGTGAAGGGCAAAAGCATAACTTGGTTCAAAAAAGAATTAGGTAAATTCATGGCACACAGGTCCAATGTACATTAGCCAAGGTGGATGCAACACCATGCTCTGCGTGTCCCCAGGCCTCTGACTGCCAGATGCTGGGACTGTAAGGCAGGGGATAGATCACTCGATAATTGCCCTGTTCTGTTCATTCCCTCAAAAGCATCTAACATTGGCTGCTGTTGGAAGATGGGATACTAGGCTACATAGATGATTGATCTAACCCACCATTGCCATTCTTATGGTCTAATACATTTTTAGATATATTTTTTTTTGCCTCACAATGATGGTGTGTGTCAAAACTTAGCTAAATTTATTTAAAACAAAAAAAGTGTAAAAAAACCCCCAACCCTAAACATAACTAAAAAATTATAACCACAAAAATTAGTTTCAGGTCCAACAAAACTTTTCATTCAACCCCAGTTGATTTTTTTCAGTTTTTCATGTCAGAAAGAAAATTTTAAATTTCCATTTTGGGCCAATCCAAAAGAATTTTTTTTGTATAGTTTTTTTCACCTTTACTCAGAATGTCATGAGCAATCATTTCAAATTGAAAAATGTACCTTATTTTATTACTTGACGAATAAATGGATTGATCTACTGGGCCAGATTCAAAAACACGAGGTCAAATTCATCCTGGCACTAACATTATTTCAGCCAATGATGATATATGAGGGATGTATTCAGCCCATTGACTTTCTCTATTATTCAGTTCTGTTATTGGTTATTTTCTATACTAGTAAGGCCCTGTCCTGTGGGGTACTAATGGCTGCCTGAGAGGAACTGCATGACATCGGGTCTCATTAAACTACCCTATTGATGGGTGTACTCTGCACCTCATGGGATTGGGCTGGTAACTGGAAAACCTAAAGAGCGCTATATAAATAGAGCTATTCAGATTACCTTTATCTCATTTGAATATTAGTGTTTCTCTTTTACAGGGAGTAAATTTTTATTGAACTAGAGAATATCTGTGCTAAATGTTTTAATACCATGCAATATGCATCTGCATTATAGCACCACTAAGCACCCTAGCTTTTGTAAGGTAGCTTTTGTTAGAGCAGAAAAATGGGAAGTTAAACTGAGGGTGCTATTAAACAGATAGAATTAGTCCTGATTTGGTCTTTCTTTTTCTGTCTTTGTCTCTCTTCTTGAGAATGAAGACTGAATGGGGATCTGATAATGTTAAGGGCTGTTTATAAAGAGGATGGTGATCAGTTGTACTCCATGTCCAGTGTAGGTAGCATCGGAAGTAATTGGCTTAGTTTCAGCAAGGGGGATTTAAATGTGATATCAGGGAAAACTTTCTAACTATAAGGATATTTAAGTACTGGAATAAGTTACCAAAGTAGGTTGTGGACTCACCATAACTGAAGGTTTTTAACAATAACTTTGACAAACACAGGTCAGGGATGGCCTAGGTACTGGGAGATGGACTAGGTAACCTCTCAAACTCCATTCCAGCCCTACATTTCTATGATTGGGTGTGCATGTGTGCATGTTATGTGAATAATTCCTATACATTTGATATTTCTAGTAAATTAGAGATTTAAAGAAAAAAACAAAACCTCACCCATGCAATTCAAATATTATTTATAATTGACCTTCATGTCAATGTTTTAATATTTAGTCAGCTGAATGTTTAAAAAAGCAAGTGGAAGATTCATATAGTGTTAAAACCTATACATGTACTAATCAAATGACATATCCGAAAGAGGGGATCTACGTCCCATTAGGACAGAAAAAGAAGGATGAGAGGAACACGTGGCAGTATAATTAGCATGATTAAGGAAGAACATCAGTTGAATAATTCTGCAGGGAAAATGTAATAAGAAACCAACGTATCTACCTAACTGCCTTGAAAACTGAAAATATGTCTGCTTAAAAAAAAAAAGACTTAGTGTCTCTGGGCATTTGAGGCTGGTTTGTTCCTCTCTCATTAATAAGCAGGGAGGCAATTGTCTGCAATCTCTTTATTTTTTGCAGATTTCACATTGTCCCATTGCTTTGATGAATAAGGAGGAATATTATACATAAGCTGCTTTCCAGAAAGATAGTATTTTGGAGATCTAATTCATACATATTCCTCAGTTAGCTTGGGGTATTTGTTAGTGCCCGATACAGGCTTTGGATTTGTTCCTCATAATATAGAGTGTGTGTTGATATCACAATTTTCATTTTGCATTCTTCACATTTAATCATTATTTTGATAGCACTTGTATTATTTATACTTCTGACAATTACAGGGGCTATTTACATGTCTGGTGACATACAGCATATATATCTACCCCTTTCCCAAGAATTAGACCATGGAAAAGCACTGTTTTGAAATTTGAACTGTACTCCCATTTCCAGTTTGCCACTAAGGGTCAGTCTATACTAGGTAAATGCGCAACTGCAGTCAACCAAGTACTATTTTTCCTTCTTGTGGTACAAAACTGCACAATAAATGGGTTTTTTAAAATGGGAATGTCCCTTCCTCACACCACAGTCTCTCCAGCTGTTCCAGTGTAGGATGCCTGAATCCGTTATCCCATAATCTGCAGCTCTCTGGAGCCTGATAAAGTACAAAAGTACGGTAGGACTCAATTTATTGTTTTTCAGCTGAGCTGAGAGTTTTCTCTCTCGTTTTCTCCAAGAGCGTGAGGCAGATGTGGTCTAGGCCTGTGCTCAAAGGGAGTTGGGTGCTCCAGGAGAGTCACTGCACTTAGGATCAGCCTTCCTGCCGACTTCTGGCAGGGATCAGCTATCAAGTGGTCTGTATTTTTCCTCCTAAAGATAGAGGGAAACAAACATTGTGTGAAGTATCAAGGGATGGTAAGGGTGTGGTTTGAGATTTAGTAGGGATAAGGCAGTAGCTTTGCCAAGTGGACACATTTGTAACTGTGATGTCATTTCACTACTGTGCCTTTTCCTGCTCTCTCTTTCTGGGAGCTTGGCAGATGCTACTGAGCCAACTCCAGGATGAAGACTTCCCCCTAGTAACAAAGTGCTCACCTCTGTGATCACTTGAATTTTTGCTATTGGATTTTTTTCTGCTTGTAATGTCAGTAAAGTTAATGGGTGTTGAAGGCACCCAGCCCCTCATGGGAGTTCCAGGCCCAGCTGAGATCAGCTGAGTAAATGCCTGAGCTAGTGTTAGGCATTGTGTTAGTGCCAAAATGGGAGAGGGCCAGTGGACTTAGCTCACGGTGGTCACTGAGAGGCAGGGCACAGCCATGTGCAATGGAATTGAGAGGCCTGTTGCACCAGGGCAGTTAAAAGGCACGAGTGTTCCTATTCTCTCTGACTGGACACCAGTCCAGCAATGCAGAGCTGCAGGTGGAAGCAGGGTAAAGACTTTCAAGATGGAGTGAACCTACGACTGCTAGCAATGTGTGGATGGAGTACGGACATGTGGGACCACACTATGTCCCTCCCGCTGTCTGCTTTGCTCTACTTTGTTGGCACCATGGGGCTAGGATACCAGCATAATGCTGAAGCTGGAGATTTCCCTTATGTAGCAGGTGTGGGACGGGAAAGTCTCTGCACTCAGGCTCTCCTGAGATGCCAGCAACGGCCCGAGAGAGTAAGGTGTTAGAGCAGCCAGCCTCAGGCTTTGGGATCAAAACATATCTGAAAAGCTATAATGCTCCTCTCTCTGGACCTGCACTAACCATTGCTCACACAGATCAAGGAACTGGGCTTGTGGTGCTTTTGAGATATGCAGGAAGCTGGTATTTTGTTGCAGTTGTACACACAATGAGACAGGTAGGCTATAGTATAGTATGATTAAAGGTGGAAGATGCAACTTTATTAGAGCAACTAGCCAGGAATCACTTCCCCAAAGTATCTGGCAGGGCTGTTGCAGAATGGATTTCAACTATGCATCACTGCCCCCGAGTTCTGCAAATCTGAGGACAGGTAGGAGGACAATACCCCCTCTATACTCTCAGCCCTGCTGAGGAATCCTGCCTGGAAACCAGAATTCCAACCTGCTCCTCTTCTCCACACAGGAGGTAGGCCAGAGGAGATGAAAGAGCCACCCATTGTGCAAGACAGGCAGGTAAACACCTCACTGTCCAATGTTATGCTCTAGTTCCATGCCTCTGCATGCCATTGGGCAACAGTGACCTCACATCAGACCCTCTTTAATATGCCAACCACCTGCTACAGTTGTGAGTCTATAATTCCAAGCTAGACCTCTGAGATGCCAGAGGGAAGGTGAAAAGCCCAGGCAGCGGTTGCCAGTTTCACCCTATGGGAAAAATCCCTTGCACACCCCAAAATAAATGTTGGTGACCATGTTCGGCCTTTGCATCATAGGAGATCCAGAAACTAGCCATAGGTAGGGAAGGGCAGGGCTGGAAGAGAGCCCAAATTGGCTACTTGTCAATAGCCACCAGAAACAAACTTTTCTAGTCCCAGCAAGTGAAATATTATCTGACTTTGTCCCTGGAGAATAAACACCACATACCAGGCTGTAGGCTAAACAGTGGAATTTTCCTAAAGAATTTGTTTGTCTCAGTACATTTCTCTCTAAATGGGGAGGGAGAGGGAAGGGAGTATTAAGTGTTAGGTAAAAAGGAACAGGTAAAAAGGGTAATGTAATAACAAAACCTGTAAACCATGTTGTGAATAATGAGTTATGGGATATTGGAAGATATGGATTCAGTACACTTCAAAGGAGATCAGGTTGTTTTCTTTTGCTTTCTTTCTAAATACAGAAGGCCAAATTCAGGCTTCCGACTGTGCACAACAACAGACTCAAGAAAACACCCCTCGAGAGGCATCCTGGCCTGCAAATGTTGTACCCAACCTCCAGCTCCTCCAAAACCTGTGGGAGCTCCTGGGAGGAACTGCTTGAGATGGGGAGGAGGGTGTTCTTTAGAGGGGGACATACCATAACAGCTGCTTTGATCTCTACCTGCCTCTTGTGCTGTCCCCTGTGCTATTCACTTAAGACCCTCCTAGTCTGTGCAACTGTCTATCTGCTGACTCAATCCCCCTTCCCCTCATTCAGTAAAGCCATGGATTTTTTTTTAGTCCATGCTTTGCATGTTAGCTGTGAAACTGACACTCCGTTCCATTTTTACTGACTTCAGCCACTGAATCTACGTAAGGATATTGCCTAAAATACACTCAGACATGAGGGAAAAAAATAGGCCCTTCATCCATTTTATGATCAGAACAACACTCGCTCGGGTGGCACGTGAGCTGATTTTCAGTGGCACTCTGCTGCCAGTCTGGGGTTCCAGCTGCTGGGCCCTTGCCAACCGGAGTCCCAGTCACCAGCACCGCTCAGCCCGCCTCCTGCCTGGGGACACTGGAAAACTCACCAAGGAAAAGCAATGGCAAGGATCACACCAAACTGATAAGATCTGCATTTTAATTTAATTTTAAATGCAGATTCTTAAATATTTTAAAAACCTTATTTACTTTACATATAACACTAGTTTAGTTATATAATATAGACTTATAGCGCGAGACCTTCTAATAACGTTAACGTGTTTTATTGGCCCGGAAAACCTTAAATTAGAGCAGCAGTTCTCAAACTTGTAGAGACCGCGACCCCTTTTCCTGCTCTGGCGGCGCAGCGCGACCCCTCGGCCGAAAAGCCGCCAAATTCGCCCGGCCCCAGGCTCCCGGCTGCGCCCCAGCCCCCAGTCCCCACCGCGGGCAGGCTGCCGGCTGGCCCTGGCCCCAGTCCCTGCCGCGGGCAGGCTGCCGGCTGCACCCCGGCCCCAGTCTCCGCTGCAAGTTGCGGCAGCAGGAGCTCGCGACCCCGCAGGGGGAGGGTCGCGACCCCCAGTTTGAGAAACCCGGAATTAGAGTGAATAAATTAACACCCGGCACATCACTTCTAAAGGTTGCCGACCCCTGTTCTAATGTATGTCTACAGGAGATGGACTTGTACCTGTTGCTCTTTGAACTCTGGTGCCCCCGTGCATTCAGCTGCCCATGTATTTTTCTGAATTACTGTCTGTGCCAGTAGGCTGCAAGATAGGGCTCTTCTCTGCAGTGGATCAGAGGCTGCTCTGTCTGGGAACTCCTCAGATATACGAGTGCTAAGTAGAGTGACTAATATTTTTAAGTACATAGGGATGAAGGAACAGCCCTGTCATCCCAAATTAAATCCTTGATCCAGGCATGTATCTGGTCTCCAGCATCTGACATTTCAGAGGAATGCAACCCCTCCCCAGCCCCCAACTCCATCCAACCATGTGTGCAATATTGGACATGGTGTGTGCTGTGTGGAAGGATGACCCCATATGGTGGCCCATTGCATGCTTTGAAGCATGTAGTTTAATTACCTGTATTGTTACCTGACATGGCAGAGCTCCAAAGTGGCATGAATGGCAGTAAAAATTGATTTTTAAAAATGTAAAACTTCAGTTCTAAAAGCCAGGGCGCTGGCGCTAAGCTGGCAGAGTGCCACTGACGCCAATGAAGATGAGGCGCTGCCCGCTGGTGGTGGCGTCTGTCATTTCCCTCACGAGTTTCACTCCGGTTTACAGCAATGTTTCCCACTTTGGCTCTTGACAAGCTTCTCTATGATAAGGAGCTGCATATTTATGCTCACGCTGGCATCTCCACTTAGGCTCTGTGGTACAAGGGGAACAGAGTGACTGGGCTGGGCTTAACTTTCCTATTTTGCCCCGATCCATAGTTGAAAAGCTGTGTGTAGCCCTACAGCTGGGCAGTCTCCCCATACCCTTCACCCTCCCAAATGCTGCTGTGGGGATTCTAAGGAGTAATGACCATGGGCAGGAGGCACCAGCCCATTGCTGCTTCAAGCAAAAGGCTTTGACACAGTGCCAACTTTTAGAGATGGGGGCACCAATAAGGGTTTCATTCACAGATGTCTCCAAATAGCATGGTATATAGCTGAAGATTATATCCTACTGGGGAGCTTCTCCCAAATCACTTCGCTTACCCTCTCTCCTCATACAACTTCCCATCTCTTTACCAGGCGTTAGTCATCCCCAACATGTTCTTCCTGTGGGAACTCCTGCAACGTGCTGCCCAGTTCCGACGTCTTCTGTGAGTGACTGGTAATCCTCTTCCTTTATCTAGGCTCTTAGGAGAGCTGGCAGACAGTCCACTTCTGCTTCCTTATGGGATGTAGTGGAGAGGCAGAGAAGCCTGTCTCTCACCAAATTTCTCGTGCAGGATTCTCTTGGGGTTGGGAAATTTGATAGTGCCTTTGATAATTGAGGCGGAACCATTGTTTCCGGCCCTTTAAAATATGGTAGTATGTCACAGGGTGGCTTGGTTTTTCAAGCCTTGTCCCCACTCACAAATCTAGAGTTGGAGAATAAATGCTCCCCTGCCTCCACAAATGATTCATTGATTTGAAAGGGTTAGTCACATTCCAGTGCACACGTCTGTGTCTCACCACTTTGATCCTAGTGCTTACAGCACAATGCAAATACAGTAACGGTTGCATAACTAATAAGTAGGAAAATATGTTGTCGTTCCAGTTTTGTGAGGGCCCTGAAACAACTATAGCCTACGCAAAGGGAAAAGATACACTGACGCCATTGGCAGAGGGTGCGGAGTTGGGAGCAACAAAACCTGCGCTTGCCCCACTGAAATGTGCGAACACTGCACATCACCCTTTCCTGCAGTTCAGTCATGTTTATTTGCTAGTCTCCCCCCTGCCTACAGCTTCACCAGTCAGCAAAACCCCATGGTTTCTTTCTATCTGCTACCTGCTGGCAGCAGCTCCCAGAAAGCTTTGCTCCCATCAATCACACTGCAAACTCAACTGCAAGCTTTCTGGAGTGTGCCAGTAATTTAGCCCCATTTAACTGGTCACATAACAGAAAAGAAACTGGGGCAGGGTGGTGGGGATTATTTTTTATTTTAATTTTGGTAGGCCCCAGAATATCCTACAGTAGCTCCTAATCAAAAAAATCCCATCACAAAGACTGTGCAGTCTAGGATACCACGTGGGCCTTACAATATGACAAGATGAATAGGCAGCAATTCTAGTTGGGGAGAGATCTGACTTGGTAAGGAGAGGGTATAATTACACGCGGGGAGAGGACAAGGGCAATGCTTGAGCGAGAACGTTTGGCAAGAGGTAGCACGGTGCAAACACTTGTTTTGTCAAAACATGCTGTGTTGTCACAAAGTGTGTTGAGGGGAACGAGTGCCAGAGACTTATGCTCTATTGCCTGGTATTCACTGTACTGGCCCAGGATGTGAGAGACCCAGGTTCAAGCTCTGGAAGAGGTGGAGTGATGTAGGATGAAAACATTACTCAGAATCAGGAAGGGAAGCAGAGACTTGAACCTGGGCCCACTACACCCCCTCTCCACTCTCCTGTGTGTTTTGATCCAAAAATGAACATTTCCAGTTTCGTGAAAACGTTCTAAAGCAGTGCCCCCAAACTGTGGAGACACAGCCCACTAGAGGGGGCATGGAGGAACGTTGGGGGGAGGGAGGCTGGCAAGTCCAGGCCATCCCTAATAGGGGTCAGGAGCATCACTGAGCCCCCCCCCCCACTCGCTGCATTCCCATCTCTGTCCCCGCCTTTGTCCCCAGGCTCCGGCCCTGGCCTCACCCCCAGCCAGGGCTCCACCACCGGCCAGGCCCCATTCCCAGGTCCAACCTCAGAAACCCCCCCCCCCCTTGGCTCCCAGGGCAGTGGGAAAGAGGCACAACCATGGTTAAGGGAGAGGGCATGACTCTGAAATTTTGGGGACCACTGTTCTAAAGGTTTTGAAACTTTGAAAATTGCTACAGAACAGCAGTGTCTTTCTGTGCTCAGCTCTAGTGACACTACTCGCCTGTACTAGTTCTCATGTACTCTAATAACCTGTTTATAAACGTGTAATTGTTATTGTAAGTCTTATGTATGTCATGGTGTTACTGAAGCATGATTCTGTGTTTCTTAGTTACATCATATAAACTGTTATCTGCCTAATGTGCCCTTAGGATGGACTGTAGGTCCAAAATGCTTCATGCTGTTATTAATTGTCTGTATTACAGTAGCACCTACAGGCTGCAACTGAAACTGTTTCCACCTTCATTGTGCTACACATAGGTGCTGGAATTAGGGATGATGGGGGCGCAGCAGCTTGAAGTGGTAATAATTCGATTCAATGGGTCTCAGCACTCCAACTATACAAATTGTTTCAGCACCCCTGGTTCTACATGCTGTACATATGCACTAAAAGCCCATCCATATCCCGAGAAGCTTAAAATCTAAAGCCACAAGATAAATAAGTGGTGGGAGAAAAAAATTAGCACCATTTCCAAGATGGCAAACTGGGGCACAGAATGATTAAGTGAGCTGCCCAAAGTAAGTAAGTTGGCTACACCCAATATCTGTGGCAGTGCTGAGAAATGAACCCACCTCTTCTTGATCCCAGGCCAATGCCTCAACTTTTTTTCATTCAAATATTTTATGAAGGGAAGCTTCCCTTTTGGTTGTATTATAAAGAAACCTCAATTCTGCACTGTGTCTACAGTACAACTGAAGATTTCTTCTATTACTTGGCTCTTCGTTAAATCACAGCCACAAATATCACTTGGAATGTCTGTGACTGGAGCTGCAATAAAGAACGCATATTCAGATGTAGCGGAAGATATGGCTACCAAACAAAGAAACACTTGTTACAGATCCTACGAATGGTAGGTCTTCTCGGAACACTGTCAGCTTAAATGTGAGCCAAATGAGTATTCAAGGCACTGACAAAAGAGTCTATGTTTTCCTAGCCCTTCATCTCCTACTTGGCTCATCAAGTGGGACTCCAGGGGATGAAAGGCTAAATTCAAACTGAATCTTTATACCAAGTACAACCTTAGCGAAAACAGTTCTACAGGTTGTGAAAGGTTGCCCTCGGTTTAAGGATGGACCATTAAAAATAGGGAACAACATGTTAAATACAGCTTTAAAGAAGTATGATTTGTCCACCCCATCTCATTTTCTGCTCCTTCATAAGCTTTCCTGATGTTCAGCACTCAAAGAACTTGACATGAGCTGTCAGATGGTAACAGCACTATTGAACCAGGCCAAAATTGAACCAGCTTTTAGAGATGAAAGGTTCTGCAGTTTATCAAAAATATTTTGAGGCAGCCAGTCTCTGCCAAATCAGAGATTTTCCTAATGTCCTCACAGGGCTGACTGCAGTAATAAAAAGGAAAAATCAGTTAATGTAGCATTGAATGACTGATATGACTGAGCAGCATCAGATACATGACCTATATAGAAAGCAAGAAGCGGTGAACCATTATATGCAATGCACACGCTGAAAGCTACAAAGAACTAATGCAGTGCAGAATTAAGCAGGCATCTCTGCTTTATCTTGGGTTTGAAGTATATTACTGGGTGTAACCCTAACATGCTAAAAGCTGCCCCTGCTCTAAAGACTCACCTTACCTAAACATTTCTCTTCAAGTTAGACAGAAGCACTGCACAACATAAAATCATGTCTAAATGAATTTAGTATTTATTTGTAGCTTTTAAATTGGTACTATTTACAATAAGTCTTGGAGTACAGATCACATTCAATAATTAAGCTGTGGCAGTACTAAAGTTAGATTACTAACAGGTTTGCATATTACATTTTAAAGTCATAAAAAAGGAAAGAAAAATTACTGTAAAATAAATGTTTATCTTCAGTTACAAGTGATCACAGGACAAGTTTGCAGAGCGCTGTAAAATCCAGTCAAGGAATGCTCCCCGGAAAACATCCTGCTATGCGTGCCTGGAGTGGTGAGATGAAGAATGTTTCAGAAACACAAGCAATGGAATTCCATGTTAAGTATGGAAAGTTTAGCAGTTCAGTTATTCACAATAACCTTTCTTACACAAGCCCAGTGCTAATTAATGGTCCCATTTTTCTTCTCTTTCATTGATGCCCTCTTCTTCCTCTGGGAATGCTGAGTCGTTCTGACTTTTCAGATGCTTAACCCCTGCAAACATAAAGATCATATTTAAAGTCACATTTATTCAAATCGGACTGGCTGTTTAAAGAAAAAAATCCACAACAAAATGGAAAGGTTATTTTTAAGTGGCCTCAATGGTGCTGTCTTTCATAACCTTTCAGTGCATACAAACATTACATATGACACCTTTTGTGATAGAACAGTATTTCCTTCCATTCCAGGATTCCCAACAACACTCCTGGATTGGATTAGCAATGTCCCACTCCATCGAGTTAAGCACCTGAAAATCTAAAATAATGGCAGATGGCTGTGGGTTCTTGGCCATGAGAATTTAGAACTTCTGTCTAATGGTGAGCTCTGAAACGCATCTCACAGTGCAGACACAGGGCCCAAATCCTTGTACACATGGACTCGGCTGTTCGTGATCCCTCTCCTAAATGAATTCACATTTTGTGTAAATTAGTGAGACGATCATACAGGTTACTCATCTCTTGCAACATCCACAAACTAAAACATAACTAGTCTGGATCTTGCAATGGACTTTTGTCACGCTATGGTCCTAGTGATGTGCTTTATCATTAGTCATACATGAATACAACCAAAGCATGTTTTGATAAACAAATAACTGGCTAAATCACATCCAGATTGATTTCATGACTTCTAAATAACATCCTTCACCCTAAACATTCACAGAGTTCTTCCTAAACTCTATCAGCAAAGCACACTTCGTCCACTGTGAAAATACCATGGGGGTGAAAAGAAAGGCAAACGTTAAGTGGACAGCATTCTGCTCAGCCACAATACAACTAGATGATGATTGCCCCTGGGAAATTTGGTAGGCCCACAAACACCCCTCCAAAAAATATTAACATAGTAGCCCCTGGCTCGTCCTTGTATCTCTGGGCCTCTGTGCTAGAAAGGTTTGACAGTGGCAGTTCTGGGCTCAATGAAGTAAAGCACAATTCTAAAGGTGATATAGGGCACCTACTGTGCTGTTATTCCTTCTGTTTCCCCTGCTGCTGGTTACTAGATTGTTATCTCTAGTTTTTCATGACCCAGCATCTGGCCAGCACCAGTAGCTGCCTGAAAGGGAATTTACTAAACCTCCCAGCAACCTTCACTTACAACCTAATCACCTCACTTGCAAATCAATGTCTGCTCCATTGAGTACTTAGGAAGAATTTTGTAAAAGGCAGAGCAGCTGCTACACTACAGCTAGTCAGAGGTTTCTGAAACAGCACAGGATTGGCCAAAGAGAAGGTATTTTAGGAGTAAGGATGGGTGACATCATGGGAGGAAGTGGGGCATATGACTTGCCTCATGGAGAACAGATTGAGTAGACTGCAGATTTGAGACCACAGGGCATAAGAACATTGGAGTTTGTTGTGTCCCTGTATACCAGGTAGGACCCAGGTAAGAAAAGGCAATAGCTCTCATAGTCCTGTGATTTAGTTATGCAGACTGGCTTGAAAACCCAGCCCTCCTGTTCTTTTAGTCAAAGAGGGAATATGTGACCTCAAATTTCATGCCTATTATTCATGTCTGAAATTACTGCTGGTCCCAAACAGACATAAATGGCCTCTGACCATGCTTCAGCACCACCTCCACAGCCCACAATGGGTTGTAAACAACTTAAAACAGGGCCTTGTAAGGGTGCCAGGCAGCCTTACTAGAATGCGCTACAAGCCCTGCCTCTGATATTGTCAATCAGTGCTTCATACTGTGTTGTCATTTTTCCTGTTACTGTCAAGGATTACACTACCCAAATCATTGGCAGTTATTCAGACTTAAATCAAGCAGGCAAATTATGGGCATCTTCACTGGCTTAGCAGAATCACAGCACTGCTAAAAGTGCCCAAAATTAATCCAGCTACTTCAACACAGTTCTGCTTTATCTATCTAGCATGTTTTAAACCATTTGCATCAGCCTGCACAACTGGAAGAAGTAAAAACAAAACCCAACATTTTAGGTACCCACATACAACAGTGATGAGTGCTTTAGGTAATGCTTTTAAAGAAGAGAAATACTTGTGTTCTAATTCCCCACAAATGTAGGTTTATGAGCATTCAACTCAAACCAATGTTATGGCTTTGCAAATTCATCTCTTATTGTTTCTCTCTGGAGAAGCTATATATTGCACATTTGCTGCACCTGATTAATGAATGCTAAGAAAAAAGATCAATCAGAAACTGCTAGGAGCCAGAATATTTAGTATTGCAGGGTTCTTGTTTTTTAGGAACCGAAACAAGAGCTATGGCTAAAAGGGAGGACACAGGACATAGGGCTGGTATGATGTAGTTCCATGGAATGACATTTTGGTAATAGTGATGTTTATTTTATAGGGTGCACTTACAAAGTGGGAGGTACGCTATTGACTGAGCATTGCACATTGAACTTTTTGGTTCTTTTGTAAACCTGTGTCAACCAATGTTAAGTACTGATCTCCCTGACCTACAGCCCACCATCGCCTTTGTCATAAGGCTCTTCATATTACACAATAAGCTCCAAAATATTGCACTTCAGTTTTCCAAAATAAAGGAAAGCCCATATGATCAGTGGTATTACGGAATGTGTCCCATAGCTACACAGTAAAACAACCTAGAGTGCAGATAGCGAAACATCTGATAACATCAAACCATGATTAATAAACAGCTGCTTCCCTCTCCCAGGCACTGGGTTTCATGTTTTCTTGCTGCAACACAGAACCCACCTGTGCCCCACAGCTAACTGGCCCGCTGCTTACTCACAACAATTCTGACACTGGGCAATCCATAAACAGGCAAATGTCCTACTGACAGTGTCAGCATTAACTTACATGAGTGAGCCAGATATTGTTGAGGAAATTTATGGTGGTGCAAAAACTCTAAAATGTTTACAAATGTTTAAAGAAACAAATTCCCTTAACTTGGACTTTTTGCTTTCGTGGTGTTGTGTATTCTCAGGGGTGAAAGCTTTTGTTGCTGTTGTTCAGCCTTGATGGAGGTTACATGATTTCCTTACAGTCCTAGGATGCTTCTAAAGCACCACATGGTGGAGCCTCTTAAGCCACCAGGACAAATTCGAGCTTTTTTCACCTAATCTGCAATGAACAACTGTGACTGCAAATAATGCAGGAAGTCACAAAGCTGTGCCTACGCTAGAACTCTAAGATTTCCCACCATTCTCCGTAGTGGTAGCAATGGTACAAAACGTTGTGACAAGGCCAAAGAGATAATATGAGAGTCATTCAGAGGCTGTGGAAAGAGGCCTTTAAAAGCCGCTCCAAGTTCACTTTCTAGGACTTTTTAGGTTATGTGGTTTGAACTAGCTGACTCAGCAGTAAGCCAGCAATAAGTAGATAATAAAATAATATCCTACATCGCCAGAGATAATGCACTTTAAGTTTTCTGAACTAGTTGGGCCACTCTCTGAGTTGTGCCCATATCTGTACCCAATACCCTTTTATTTAGAAGTATCTAAATTGTTTACTAAACAATCATCTATCCAGTGATATTAGGGTAAAAGTTTTGTAACCTCGATCACCATCACAGTATACACAACCGATACCATAGCTGTGTTAATTAAGTAGAAAACAAAACTGGAAAGACAAAACTAAACTCGTGGTGTGCTCTCTCATTCTGATCCTAATGCATATTACATTAGCAATGTACTCCAGACCCTCTGCCCTTTTTTAATAGTAAGAAAGAGGTACCAGAGCAGCTGCTGTTCAGGGTTTATCTATATCCACCAATACAAGAGTTTATCAAGGTCAAACCACAAATACAGACTGAAATGTGAATCAGAAAAAAATCACAATACAATATTAATGTAATGGGCAAAATTCTAGGCAGCAGATGTTGCTCTGTACACGTGAGAGAGCTAAGATCAACATATACAGTTATAGATTTCATAATAATAATTGTAAATGAATATGTCTGAGTGCTGATCCATAAATGGGTCTCCCTTGGCCCCAAATATCTGTTTTTTAAGACTGCAAATAATCCTGCGAGTTCATCTTTACACTCATGCTCTCGATCAATTCCGCCCCTATTCTACCCTAAGGTTATTTTGTTTTCACAATATGCTCTGCCCTGAGCCACTTCTCAGTTTGTTTCACCCCTCTCACTCTTTGCTCTGTTGACACTCTGCCCTGAGGTTGCTCGCTCAGAGGATGTTCTGTTCTGCTTCTACTGTGGCTGCCCTAAGGTCACTCTGTTGATACTCTTCTTGCTCCACAGTCCCTGTGCTCAGATTTTAAATTCTACCCTGAACCCTCACTGCTTGTAGGTGGTTTTGCTCTTCTACCCATCAGTCCCACAGCACTATTTCTCAATTCCACTCAGAATGCCACTCGGATTTCCCTTGTCCCTTATTTCTCTCCTGCTTCCCCAACCTGACAATCCGTTGGTGCCTTTAGGCTGCTATGCCTTAAAATTATTTTGCTCAAACTCATTCTCCAGCCCACCCTAAAACAGAGACTGCATAAGTGCTGCTTTTTATTTTACTTCAGTCCTTGTCTCTTGTCTTGCTTTCTTAACCCCATCAGGCCAAGAAGTGTTTTAATCAAAGGCTCAGATTTCACTGCGGATAATTTAATCCAATTAACGCTGATGAAAAAAGCCTGAATGCCAAACCTTGTTCAGCAAGCATGCACAAACACACTTTGAACTGGTAATGCATTTTAGATGAAATCACTGCCTCAAAGCATATTTGCAGATTCCTGATAATTTATGAGAGCAAATGAAGTAACTTTATGACATTTCCATGGTCACATCATAAAATCTGTGATGGTTAATCAACAGCTTGACTTTTGCTTTTATCCACCTGACCAAAGCACCAGATTAGAAGGTTAATCAGTATCACAAGATGTGAAATTAACATATGTTACTGTAATTACATCTGTTCTAAAAACTGGAGATAAGATCTGGAACTGATTTAATAGTGTGAGCCTGAATTAACGTTGTGTACTCTGCCTCCTCCCCAGGCCCTACCCACAAAGCTCAGACATGTTTGGATTATGCTTTGGCACATTAAAAATATAATGGCTATTTGCAAAACTCAGATTTAGATCTGAAGTCATGTTTTGAACTCCCTGATGTATAGAGTGATGATTGGATACAAAGTCTGGGGTTTGGGCCCATCTCTACTAGAAACACATGGGCCAAAATTTTTAGCAACATGAGACATTTTGAAGACGCCAAATTTTCAGAGGGCAGATGTTCAGCCCTTTCTGAAAAATCGGGTTTCTTTAAGTTGTCTCTAGTTGGACATTTAAAAATGGAGGCACCCAAAAATCACTTTTGAATAGGTTAACCACTGTTTTTTGTCAAAAATAAATGAACTATTTGAAGCAAATCAAGCACACATCCCAACTCATGAATGCCTTTGAAGAATGTGGAATTCATTTTCTTAGTTTACTTGGCTTAAAAAATGGCCCCATATCTGCACCATGGAGTACAGCTGAGGTTTGCTCTGACTCCTGAAATCAAATAATTAACAATTAAGGCAGGCACTTCTGTACAGCATAGTGAACAATCCAGGAAGACAACTGCGGCACATAGGGCTGATGGAACCTTTAATCTCAGCTCTAAGCATGAGAGCTCCTTCTTTGCATCCCCTCTGGAAAGTAATTTTTCCCCACGTGAAAACAATGTGCTTCTTGCAATGCAGCTACACCCCTGGAGTGCCCAGTCACTTTTCTCCCCAACCTTCTGTGCCTGAGGTTGCAATCCAAGAGAGTTCTGCATGGACACCCCAGGGCTGTTGGGATTGTATCCCTTTGTTCCACTACATGATTGCACAGGACACCACTGATGCCAGGATTACAAGAGGATTTCTAGTGTTACAACAGGAATTAGGATTTCTGGTACCTGAACAGAAGACACTTCTGTTCTTTGGGAAATAATTTACAGACGGAAACATAAGTGTTCTAGAAAAATCATTGTAATCTTTTTGATTGTCTGTGTTTTAGTACATCTTCAGAGGGCTAGGAACCAATATGTTCAGAGAATACACTAAAACCGGGGTGTGGGTGTGTGTGAATCAAGTCACTTATTAGCAATAAACTCAGTCTTATACATCATTATTATTGGCTGAAGCATGAAGCATGCCACTTCATGTCTCAGGGTGTGTGTGGGTGTGGGTGTGTGTGTTTATAAAAGCTATTTAATATAGGTGCCAAGGAATGGCCAAGGAATGAATCTTGGGATCACAGTGGACACCAGGTGCCTCATGTTGATGTACTTGGTCTCTGGATTTATTGCACTCCTCTGAATACCCTTCTAGAGAAAGAATGGGCCAAGTCCTCCACTGTCATAACTTGGCATCACTACTGACTTCAGTGAAACTATGCCAATTTACACCAGATAAGAACCTGGCCCCTAATACCTTGCCAAAGATAAAAATCCCACACTCCTACCCCCAAGTACCAGCCAATATCCAGGAAAAGGAGAACACAATGGTTTACATTGTGGGAGGAAGGGAGGGATGGGTGGGAGCAATGCAACACCTGACAGCCAATGTGTCCCATCCTTCGTTCATCTCAAAAAGGCCCAGCAACAAAAACTCCCACAAAATTCCCATTAAATTCTTTGTCTTCATTTCGTAGGGCATAGTGCAACTCTCATAAAAGTCAAACGAAAGGCTCATCAATGTCAATGAGAAATTGGATAAGGCTTTAGCTACCTAAAAGTCTATGGTGCCTCTTGAAGTGCCCTACCTGGAACAAACGGTGCCTGGTGCTGAAATGGTGTATCTTTCCGCCTTGGTTTCATAAGCTGATCATCTGCCTCAGTTACTCTCTGCTGCTGTGTGGTGCCTGAGGAGTGGTGATTACCATTACATTTAATAGAATCTGCCTGTTCACTGCCTGCAGATGTAACAGATGTAAAAACATAGTAATAAAAATAAAACCCTACGCACGCTTGTTGTTATGAAAGAAATTGCTTTTTGCTCTGTTATGTGACAAACCTTCCGGACTTGACAAAACGTCTCAACCTAAGTTTTCCAAAATGGCTGATTTTTTGCTGTCCTCCCTGAGGCCTGATTTTCGGAGGGTCAGTGTGCTGCACTTTCTGAAAATCAGACCCCTCCGTGGTGTTTGAGGTACAGTACTCAGAAATGGAGAGTCCCAAAAATCCCACGTGCCTTTGGAAAATGTTGACATCTCTATACAAAGCCCTGCTCTGAACCCTTAATGCATGACCTGCATGGATATTTTAAACAAAATGATATTGAAAAATATCAGAAAGAGCTGGGTTTTTCAAAAGTCTGTGAAAGGTGACAAAGCTCCATGCATCCACAGTGCCCTCCTACCTTAATGAATGAACTGCACTGGGAGTTCTTGTAGGATCAGACCATTAGTTCCCTTACTTGTACTTTTTAACTGTTTTCTGTTCACAAAAGAACACTTTAAGCAGCTTGTCAGGCTGCTTCCATGCGCTGACAGAGCTCAGCTTTTAGACACAAGCATATAATATCCCAGCAGGATACTGGGCCTCTTAGACCTCTGTCTTGCCTGGTGACAGATGAGGTGGAACACTGCTAAGGGCTGCTAAGCAGGGTGCTTGAAAGCCATGATCCAGTAAGTTGAGCAAAGCAGGTTCTGTAGATTGGTGGGGGCCTGCAGGAACTGTACCCAGCATATGGCAGGAGACACTGAGCCTCTCGCTAGGAGAGATATTGCTTTCTTACCATCATCAAGTGCATTTATGGGCTATGGTCAGGCCCACGCCCCTTACAGCTACCCTTGCTTTCAGGTTCTACTACGTGCACCTCTTACGCACATATGAATGAGCCATTACTCCAGATTGGCGGGAGGAGTGACTGAAACTCCTAAAATACGGTGTCTTAGCATCGCAGTGCTGTCAGCGGACTGTGTTCAAGCATCTCTTCCCTGGCTACACCATCTTAGGAACAGAGGTCAGTCACATTGCTCAGCCTGCTGCATATTTCTGTACACCTGGTCCACTTGTGCTAGGTGTAAAACCCCTTCCTCTGTTGTTGACATCAGTGAAAGTTGAGAGCAGTCAGCATTTTACAGGATCAGGCCCACTATATACAAGCTGCCTTTCACAGGTGCAAAGCAGGCGGCAAGCACTCTCCCTCTCCACACCTTTCATCAGCTCAGCAGCCTGTAGGCTCCGGCTCTTTCTGCTTAACTTTCCTCCATTCTCCCTTCTCCAGAAAGAATTCAGGAAGAGCTAGTGCATGGATTACTGCCTTCAGATACCTGGTGGTTCAGTTCATTTCCACTACTCCTCTACCGGTCTGCAAGCATTGAGGGACATATGTTCAGTTGCTGTGTATGGGCATAGCTCCACTGAACTCAGCTTCAGTGAAATCAATAGACCTATGACCATGACACGAGACAAGATGCTGTCCCATAAAGTCAGTGCTACAGGCCTCACAGTTGACATGGTTTATTTTATTTTTTTCAGAGCGTGGAAACAGTTTCAGCAAGGTACACATCATGGAATTATTTTTTAAACAAAGATGCAAATGTTCTGTATATAAATGTAAAATATATGTGATGTGCAAAAAAAAAGCCCCAATTTCACATTCCAATAAAAACATTAAAAATCTGTATAACACACTGGAAATCAGTTTAATTCCACATACATAAAATTCATAATAGGTCTATATATTTTTCCAAATATTTTACATACACGAAATCAGGCTACATTACACCGTATATGTTGATCAGATTCTATATAACGTAGATGCCAAACATGCATTATTGTACTTAATTTTTTCATATGACAAAGATTAAAGAAGCACAACTCTCATCTCATGATGGTTCATGGAAAATGTTTAGTTAATTTCCCACACACCACAGTGAAAAAATGTACCCTAAGCCCTTTAACCTTATTAATCAAAACTCGTTGACTAAACAGTTTAAGTTTTATCCTAGTTATATTAAGTCCTTAAATAGTTTAAGATGTACTGAAGAAAGCAACCCCAGGCATTGGTAAAACTGTAAATCAGCCAGTAAGAAGGGAAGTAATAGAGTTTCCCAAGTGGCTATTTTGGACTTTCTTGTTTTCCCTTTGTATACATGACTTGCAATCTGTATCAAGGGGTTGTTCTGCAAGGTTTATTCATTTTCATTTAATCGCCTTGTTCAGGCAAACTGCCATTGCAGTCAGAGCTCAGCTGAGGGTAGCATAGACAAAGGGATCTTGACTCAGTGCTGAGGGCTGGGTTATAACTAGGTGACTTTGCAGATGTCAAGGGAGGCTGTTAAAGGACCTTCCCCTTGGGCCCTTCCTTCCTCCACTGAGTACAAGGATGGCTTAAGTCTAGCGCCACTGCCAGAATTTGATCCCCCACAGGTTGTATGCTTATGTCCCTACTCACTTTCTGTACCAGGCAGAGTTGGCCCGATTCAGGGGAAGCACACATGGGCCTTTTTTTGAGGCAGGCACAGCAGATGTGCTCCCCAGGAGCTCTTGAAGGCAAGGTAGCTGTTTAAAGCATGATGCTAGAGGCTGCGAAATATCACATTATCTCCTACCCTGAGCTCTATGGTGGTATCACAATTGAATCCTAAATAAGATAGGTCCCTCCTGCTGGCTTTGGCCCACTGAGTCAATGGGAGTTTTTCCTGAGAAAGGACAAATAATCAAGAACTTCAGCTTTTGGCCTATGATGCAGACCTTAGTCACACCACCCCTTACTGAAGTGAGTCAATGGGCTGCACGAACACAACCAGGGTTGTTAAACTGTTTAAAACACAGAGCTTGATCCAGCTCCTATTGAGGTCAATGGGAATTTTGCCATTTTCTTCACTGGAAAGAGGATGAAGCCTATACTTGATTTTAATTTTCAGTTACAATTAGAAATCGATTTCAAACAGCTGCAGTTTACTTACAATAAATGTGTGCAAAATATCAAAGACAATGCTAACAATGAACTGGGGCCCAAAATGAGCATTAAAAGACACAAGGGTGTGGTTCATTAACATACAAAACCTGCATATGGTCATGCTGGTTTACAGTAACTAAGGAAATGTAAACTTGAGGCTCATTCCTTAACAGGTGTTGGAGTGCTTGATTGAGTGCCTACAGATTACTGCACGTGCTATGGATTCCATGGCATTGTCACCAACAGGAGCTTACAACAGTGGATGAGGAAAGAGTGGCAGCTTTAAGCATCTTAATGTTTTATTGCATTGTAACTCAGTGACAAAAAAATGTAGGTTTAGTGTAATATGGGGTGGTTGGTCCCTGTCTATCCACAGGTGCATGGAGAGGAAATGAAGTCATGCAACCAAAAGAAATTATTCAGTAACACAATCTAAGCTTTCTCTAGCATCCACCACTGTGTCATATACAGTGACAGTAAACAAATAAAGCAAACTACTGGCAAATGTGACAGTTTTATGTGGGTCACAGCTGGAGTAACATCTCTAAAATATCATCACCACACCCAGCAGTGCGCCATAACCCCATAAACAAGCACAAATGGTCATTCAGCAATCATGCAACAGGAATGAACTCATTTGCTAAATGCCTCTTAAGTGTCACCAAACAGCCCACTTTGCTCCCATTAAGTCTTAAATTACAAAAATCGGGCTTAATCCTCCCCTCATGAAAATCAATATGCCCCTCGTCATTGCTGCCACAACCAGCACAATAAGTGGCCAATAAATGCACATTACACGTGTTTGGCTGTTTTCCATTTTTTTCTCTCAAGTTGCACTTTCCATTCCCTTCCCCCTCCCTGCATTTAAATGTTTCTTTAAGCAGCATTAGCGTGATATGATTAGCACAAAGCAGCAGCCTCAACACAAAATCCTCCACAGATTGAATAAAGCATGTACTAGAGATTGAGGTCAGTTTACCTTGTAACTGACTAGTATACAGCTCTCACTGACAGCCTCTAAAAGTGTAAACATTTAAGGCTTTCATAGCTCCAAGCAACTCTTACTAGTATGTAAACATCTCATTTTGCTGAGTCCCTAACACCCTCACTAGCCTTCCCACTGCACAAGTTAGCCAGTCTTAGGACTTCAGATAATAAACAGAAGCCCCCGCAGTCAGCCAAATAGATGTTTCAGTTTATAATAGGCTCCACTTGCCTTCAATTTAGCCTACTGAAAGCAAGGTCCATTTCTTAACTGATTTTTACGTAAGAAGGTTCTTGGGCCAATATTCCAACAACTTCAGCTAGACCTTGCACATTTATGATAGTTTCTCAAATATGTGAAACACTCCTCTCTTTACACAAACACTTGATTGAGGGGTCAGCAGCAGAGGTTGGCTGTCTGGATTTGCGTGCGAGTTGGAGTTTTCTGCCTGACGTTTTGTCATCTCAGTTATGCATAATCTCACAACAGCCGACAGCTAGTGTGCTTAAATGAAATCCATAGAGACAGCTTCTCAAAGGTGCTGTGACCACAGGGACTCTGAAAATCATGCTAAGTACAGAACCAGACTTGCACCAATAAGACGAGATGTTCTAAGACTTTCACTTTGTGAAGTGTTAACTTTTAAGAAGCAGAAAATCAAGGGACTAAATCCACAGAGGGGACGTGGAGTTTGTCCACACAGCAAGCCAGGGGTGTGACCATACAGCGCCCTAGCCTGCTGCATGCCAACTGGTCATCTAGATTCTGCCACAGACTTTTCTGTGCAGGGCAGCAGGATCCGCATGGCCAGTTAGTGCATGGCAGGCTAAGGTGCTATAGATGTCTAACTTTAGGTGCCCTGGTGCCCAGTGAAATCCTCTGGCCTTTGTTAGGTGCCCAGGTTCTCTATGCAGAATTCCCTGGGGCAGAAATGCAATTCAAAAAAGCCAGCACATTGAGTAGGGACCCGTGACGTTATTGACATAATCTGGGACCGTATAGATCATTATTGCAGCCAATGTCCTGTAGCGGCACCAAATCTTATATCAAGGAGGTCATATAAGGTGTCAAATCAGCATTTTTACCAGCCCTATTTTCTTCCTCCTATATTTACAGGGTTAGCAATTGAAGTGTTGAACTAAATTTAGCTAGGCACAGGACCACTTTGCTATAAGATACAGGTTTTTCAGAAGTGTACTAAAAAAGTAAAATTAATGCATACTTCAATCAAATGAAAGTGCCTTAAAAAGACATGCTGGTTTGGTACTATTGTTTTAATAGCAGTGGTTTCACTTACCTGAAACAGACATGCAGGTCAATTTTTCTTAAAGCATATCACCTCACTATTCGAGCATCAGAAAATGCCATGGCTACAAAGTGTTTGAACTGCACTGGATACAACCAGGTCCCATCTACTGTACAAACTGAGCAAAGCAGCAAAACATTAGGGGGAGCAAAATCTTAAATGACTCCTTATAGTTTGGATGACTGAATGCTGTAAGAGACATACATTTCCCATAAATAAGACGAGGAAGACTTGTGGCACCTTAGAGACTAACCAGTTTATTTCAGCATAAGCTTTCATGGGCTATAGACACTGCATCCGATGAAGTGAGCTATAGCCCACGAAAGCTGATGCTGAAATAAACTGGTTAGTCTCTAAGGTGCTATAAAGTCTTCCTCGTTTTATTTACAGATACAGACTAACACGGCTGCTAATCTTATATATTTTCCAGTTGGCCTAAGGTAGCAAAATACCTACAGCCAGCACTCACAACAACCAGAATTAAATTCTGAAAGCACATTATTTAGCACTTACAGTAATAGCCAGAGCCTGAAAGAAACTACTATGGATTATGCTGAAGTTTTCAGGTAAAAACAAATAGTAACCTAGATGAGCAACTATCAGTTTTCTCCCCAAAACACAAAGACAAAAATTCAGTGCACCTGCAAACACAGTCAGATTTTTCAGATCCTGATCACACTGGTCTGAGAATGGTGCTATTTGCAGCTGGGTTTGAACTCCCTTATACTTAACAAGGTTCTAATTAATAATGAGATTGACCCATACCCCAGAATCCAACTATCCCTAGGACTTGGAGAAATTGTTCTGTGTAACTGATTTTAATAATTAATAATCTAACTGGATTTTAGTAGGAAAAATAGTAATTGCTGTCCAACTAGACAAGATAATGTTGTGACATCAGGCAAAGCAGTTCTGTAGTCTTTAAAATGACTTCTCTCTTTTCTATCATAGCCCTTCTTATCTATACTTTAAAATTGTTACTATGATTCCTTTACAAATTGAATTTAGTAACTGATCAGAAATAATAATAAAAACCACATAAGAGCCACTAGGGGGAGCATTGGTGCCAAAAACATTTTCCTAACTTAAAAAGCATTCCATATTTACATGTCAGCTTTTCATATTCATAACAATCAACCATAGCCCGATCTCTCCAGAGAGAGAGAACGGCATCTAGCTGGCTTCAGATGTAGTGTCAGAGAGAAGGGATAATGGTTAGGTTGCTGACCTGTCATCAGGGAAACCCAGATTTAAGGCCCAGCTGAAAAAAAATATTGACTCTGCAAATTTATTACAAACAGGTCACTTTCAGTACTCATAGTCAAGCTGCACCAGTTCATTGTGATTGGCCATATAATTCACATGTTATTTGACGGTTCGCTTTTTGGCTGAGCACTGGGAAAAGCCCAGGCAGGAACTTAGAATTTCTCAGGAAAAAAAGAGCAGGTTAAGGAATAATAGACAGTAAAGAGGATTAGGGAAATTTAGAAGAATTTAAACCTTTTTTTCTGGGCCATGCAGGCTTTTGTCATTACTGGAAAAAATAAGCTACTGTAGGGTTCATTGGCTGGCTGCAATGTTTATATTTACTTTTCTCCAGACACATTTGCACAGTATCTGCACATGAGTGCACCCTTGTAGCTGTCCCGGGTGTCTGTTACAGCTTTCCCCCTATTCCATTTTGTTTCTTACAGCTGTCCCCTTACTCCATTTTGTTTTTGTTCTCCTGTGGCCGCCCCTCAGTGGCTGTTAAATTGTTTACCAGGGCCACTACCCTTCTCAAAGGGAGGGCCCCTTAAGTTGTTTACCAAGAGCCATTGCCCTTCTCAAAGGGATGGCCACTTGTGCTGCGTGCTAAGTGGGACAACTGCCCTGTTCAAAGGGTTGGTCCTGTTATCACCTTGTTAAACCTGGGCTCAGTGTAGGGTAGGCAATGTCCAGAACTGTAAGATCAATGTGTTTTTGAGATCCTGGGCATGAGTCATAGGCCTCATGTGCTTTTGAGTCATGAGGTGGGAACTCACACCTATGGTCCAGGACTCTGCCCAGGCATGTCTCTATGCTCACCTGCAGTTTTTCCCTGAAACTCCTCCCCTGTGACAGAAGGAGCCTATCAGCATTACTGGCGGGGAAACTGCCTGAGTTTGCCTTTAAGAACAGGCATTTTTGAAACAATCATCAGAAAGGTTCCTGCATTGCTACCTGGTCTGATCAGCCAGGGGTTCTGGGGGGTCCTTTCTCCGCTCTCGTTTTATTTTTGAGCGTACCCCCATTTTTAACCCCCCACCCCACGAAGAACGAATTGCTGCCTGAGAGACCTCTTGATTATCAGGACCGTACTGAGCCCTCTGGCTTCTTCTGATGTTGATTGCTGCTTCTGCCTTTGCTGCTGCCTGGGGACTGGTAAGAATCCCTCTATGAAACTTTCTATACTTTAATTACTTTAGCTGCTGGCTCTGTTTCCCCAACACAGAGACTCAAACTAAACCTTGGTCTGTGTCTTAAAACCTCTCTTAGACTCAAACTAAACCTTGGTCTGTGTCTTAAAACCTCTCTTAAACTCCTTGGTCTGTATCTGTAATCTGTTTCTTGCTTTGCAGCGCCTTTGCTGCTAGAAATAAGCCTGTGCCTTCCTGGACTGTACCTGGGCACACACCACTCTGCCCTCTGAAACTACCCCTAGTATAAGGTGCACCCATTAGGTTAGATTTTGTCTTTTAGTCTAGATAAGTTGTAATTTCATTTTGCATAGCTGTAGTTAAGTTAGGTTTAGGAAATTGCTTGCATTGTACCCTGTAAGTTAGCCTTAAAGAATTGTTGCATTGTGTTTTGTTATTTGCTAATTTGTGTAGTTTTGGTTAAGTTAAATCATAGATAAGATTTTGCTGTGTTTGTATAATTGCCTCTCTGCTGTTTAAACTTGCAGCCTGTCTGCTCTGTGTCTCCCTGAGTTTAAATCTCCCTCCACCACGTGCTCCTCTTCCCCCATCCCCCAACCTTTCCTTCTCTGCTGTTTAAACTTGCAGCCTGTTTGCTCTGTGTCTCCCTGAGTTTAAATCTCCCTCCACCATGTGCTCCTCTTCCCCCATCCCCCAACCTTTACTTCTCTGCTGTTTCAACTTACAGCCTGTCGTCTCTCTCTCTTTCTAGCATAAAACCCCATTGGTTACCCCTTTTCTCTCTAACACACCTCACATTTTACATTTACATTTTTACCTAAAATTGTTGTTTTATTTAACACACTTTATCCATGCTGTTAGTTGGTTATATGCTGCTGTGACACACTCTTTACATAGAAATTGTTAGCTACCTGTTACATTTATACTTCAGTGTTAATTGTACCCCACTGTATTGTACCCCACTATTGAAACCCCTTATTCCATTTACTAATAGAAACCCCTCCCCAATTGTCTACTTTAACAAACCCCATACCCCTCACTATTGAATTTTCCCTGTTTTTGCATTTTCTTAATAAAGTTTATTTTGCACTCCACCTGTGTGGTAATTGCTCCCCAAGATCCCATATACCTGCTGGCAGGGACACCGGGAAGGTGTGGTCAGATCATCAGCCTTCTCCTTTACTTGTCTCACTGCCAAGACTCTGAGAAAGTGTTTTGGGAACATTGTGCTAGGCGATGTTCCATCCCAGGGGGTTAAAGAAAGAGGGACGGGACGTGCAATGTGGCACAGTTAGAATCCTCCTTCAAATCATCCAAATTAAAGGTTAGCAACCTTACTTCAGAAAGGAACAAACACAAAGTCTGACTAACAAAGAACATCCTTCCCACAGAGAGCACAACACGTATGGTCTATGAGGAACTGGATCAGAAACAGATTTTCCTGTAGTGTTGTGTTGTTCTAACCTAAGACCCGAGGACCATGTGGGCTACACACCAACGATCCATCTACACTGCATACTTCCTTCAGTGGCATGTAGAGTACATACTGCCTAGCTCCCTAGCATGGGTATAAATACAAGTGTAGCCAGAGAGGCATGGCTTGGGCAAGTGAAGGGTGTGGCTATGCATGGGAGTACATTCTCTACACACTCTATTTGGCCAAGCCGGGCCTCCCCATCTACACTGCTGTTTTGAGCAGTGTGGTGTCCTGCTGCCTCCCCCAGAGGGAAATGTCTCTGTCAGGGGGAAAGGCTTGGGTAGGTCCTCACTGCTGAGCTTTTTCCCACCACAGGGAAAGGCTCCAGCAGCATGGTGGGTCTGCCAGTTTCCAACTGCTGGAGACCCTGGCAGGGGCTAAAGGCTCTGTCAGTGCCCCGCTGCTGGAGCATTTCCTCTCCACACAAAGGCCTGAGCCTTTCCCCACTGCTTCCCCTCTGCCAGAGCCCTTCACTGACACATGGAGCTCTGTACCGCAATGTGGACGCAGCCTGCTTTTCACTGCTGCGTATAGCTACACTGCCTATGGCACCAGTGGTATGTAGCGTAGCCGTAGCCCTAGAAAGCCGGAGCTATCACAAGCCTCACATTTAACTTGGACACTTGCTCAGTTCAGAGAGAAACCAGACGGGAGAAATCAAGATAAATAATCTTGAGGCACCGTTCCAGAAAGAACAATATAATGGACATCAACTCCTCTCTAGAATCCTGCTTGGTTTTATTCAAGCCGTACAGAAGAATCCCATCACTGTCTCCTGCTGTACATACTCACATGATTATTTACATGGTCGTGACAGATTCTTATGTGAAACACACTTTCTCAAAAGCCCTGCCTCAAATTCATTGTTTTTTTTAGAAGGACCTAATCCTGATCCCAAATGAAGTTAATGGGAGATGCCCCATTGACATTAAAAGTTGAAGGACTGGGTTTCAAGGTATGTTTTCTTAAAATAAAGAGCGAGAGATACATAAAACCCTTATTCTCTTACTGGGGCCATTTTGCTGTTAGTCACTACACGCATGCACTCAACAAAGGTTGATGTAATTGGGAACATACAAAGCTCAATATGGTCCTTAGTACTCACAACTTTTCAAATTGTCTTTACACAGCTTTACTTTTGGAAACTGGAGATTTTCACAATTAAAAGAGAACAGTATATAGATGTGAAAATTATCTATCTATTAATCTATCTACACAGCTGTTCTTAATATTGATATGAGGGGATTTTCAAAAACACCTAAGGGACAAGGAGTCATTTTAAATGAGATGAGCTCCTAAATCACTGAAAAGCTTACCCACAGATTACATCTAATGCATGTAATATAAGTTATCACTGGAGTCAGGGGATACTGGCATCTGTCATGTAATATGGATATTAACCTTTGAGCTTAGTCAGATGATTGATGACAGGAAATAAAGATAACTAATCCTGCCAAATGAGTGGCTGCAATGGAGTCTGTTACATCTTCCTATACAGAAAGATCATCTTTTGTTCAAGGGCTGTTTTAATTCAGAGCATAATATTGCAGAAGTTCTTGGAATTTCACTGTAAATACTGTACATTTATGATCAAGTATCTAGAACAACACAGCCAGTTCTTCCTGCACATTCTAGTTTATATATTAAATAAAATACTGACTTTCCCAGATTTTAATTCTTATGCCATTATCTCCCCCAAAATTAGTTTTTTAATGTTACCCTTTACTGCTTACAAGCAAATAATGTCACAGTGCTGTTTACATTGTATCTCTATGTCTCAGATAACGAATACTCAATAATGTTAATTATTCACAAGCTGTAAATGCTGACGTGTAGACAAATCTTTTTTTTAGGCTTGTACCAAAGGAGTAAAGTTACACAGTTGAAAATAAAACACATTAGCCATTATTATCTGAAAAAGTACCAGCCTCGTGGATTTATGGCTGAGCTGAAGATTCCCGTCCACTACAATGTGGCTTGGATTGGGCCCTTAAACTACTTATGGAAGTTCAGGGGCTGGTAGTAGTAAACTAATCAATCTCTTTTATATCCACATGCCAAGTAATACAGGCAGATAGCAAGCTAACAACAACATCCCCATTTTGCTGTATCACGGATATCAAGCTTAATCTCAACTGAACACCTCGTTCCAACAGTAACTTGGTGTTTATTGCAGCCAAGGCCGGAGCCATTTTGAAGCAGAAGCTGCCAGCTGTGTGAAATGAAATATGCTCAAGGCTGCCAATGGTTGGAAATTAAATACAGGCCACAGTGGTGTCTGCCAATTTTGCAGCCAGAAGCAGAGTGGTGGCTGCCAGTTGAACTTGAGGTGGCAGCATGGTAATGTAGGCCGTTCACTAATTCAGTGACTCATTCATTAATTTAATACAAATTGTTTTTTAATTGTATCGTTGAGTCATTCTTCTGCATGTTGGGGCAAGGGGAGGGGGAGAACAAGGACACTGTAGGTGTAGCATCTTTACAAAGAATACACAGGAACATCCTGTCACTTGCTATAGTAGCATTAGAGGAAGTTCCATTGCTTGTTCCAGTACATTAGATGGGGTTTCTCAGGGAAGGTTGGACAAGGCCATAGTGCAGTGAGAAATGTGCAGCATGATTCTCATGCGTTCTGAGGGAAACCTTGATGATGTACATAAACAAACCCAACGCAGGTATGGGGGTGTGACCAAAATAAAGTAAGACCCATTGAAACTAAAGCTGAATATAAATGTTGTGATGCACTTAAGCTGCTCAGTTAGCAAAAGAAAATCCCCTAAATGTACAAGACTATAGGGTGAATTCTCCTCTCTTGGTGCTTCAGGATTTATGTGTGTACCTTACACTGGCATCACAGGAAGTTACTCACATGAAGAGATACAGCTCACTCACGGTGCAGTGCCACAGTGCGTTAATATTAAATGAGTGAGGCACCACCAATCCCAGCCCAGCAAGGCAACTCCTTCCCCCCTCTTCTGTTGCCATGGAGGGCCCCATAGCGGAAGCAGGGTAATGTGGTTGCACAAAGGGAGGAGCCTGGGGGTGGAAGGCAATGCAAGGGGTGCTGCAGTAGCATGCAGGAAGTGAGGGGTCAGTAAGCTAAGAGAGGGATGCTGCTGCTGTAACATGGCTCTTCCCATTCACCACCTGCCCCATAAGAGAGTTAGGTAAGGGCTGGTGGACACTATTTAGGATATTGAAGCCTTTGCAGAGCAGTCCAAACCATCTAGCCAGTGCTCAGCTCCTAAGGCCTGTTTCATTTTCAAAGAGAGAGGATGAATGCAGGTTGAGTTGAACAAGTGGAACCTCATTAAACGCTGAGCACTGCTCTGTCCATAGGGCTGAATTGGTTCCAATCTCACTGCCCACATTCCCTGTTCTCCCCCCTCCTATGGCCTGTCCATAACACACCCTTCCGGAAACATGGCCCCTCTGACTCCAATTCATTGATCTCCAAGGCCAAGCATTGCCCACTGAAAAACAAATAAATCAGTATGTGTTGCACAGTGTCTCCTTGACCTGTCCTCCTGGCTCATGCTGGTGACATTCACAACATCGATACTAATTATGGGTCATCGATCATTTCCATTTTAGAGATGGGGGAGAGAGGATATGCACAAACAGCACCATTCTAGATTTGGACCTTCGCTCATCTTCAGGAACATCCCAGAATTCATCCCAAGTGCAGATGAGCTCTTTGTGAAATGTTTTCCCCCACCCAACGAGGCTCTTCAATGACTGGAGTGTCTTCTTCTCCCCAGCTCTCTCTGAGGATGTAGCATGAATGCCATTATCAGCCTCACCCTCTAATTAAACTTACTCTAGTATATAATGCAGAAATGTTGCCTCCAGGGAATTACAGGCTGTGACAACTTGGGGAATTAGTCTACGTGCAATTTATGATATTATGAACTCTGCCTATTTAAGCCCTTGTGATGATTTTTACTGTATTCTTACTTCATCTTTCTTGTCCTAAGAAACAATGAGTGGTGCTGGTGCATCTACTTTTGAAAAGACAGTCATTAAGGGCTAATGACAAGTGACTAAACCTGGCCCATACAGAAAAATAGGATGGCTGAAGTCTGGGGATAAAGTCCATTTTGTCCAAGGACTCAGCACCAGACCAGGGGCAGTGACTTTTCCAGAAGAGAAGCAAAGAAACCAGGTGTTGGTACAGCCCTTTCCAACACAAATACTGAGAAGCTGGGGAGGGAACTCGCAGACACATAGGAAACTTGAGCAGGGGCGAGGAACAGAGGGTCTGGCTTTCACAGCAGAAGGTTAAATAGAGGACCAGCTTAGGAAGAAGGGAGATGGCTGCACAGGAAGGAGAGACTCCATGATTTAGAGGACCAGCCATGTGCAGGAGGGGGTGATGCTCTACTCCTTAGAGGACTCTCACCTAAGCCCAGAGAACGTTCATGAGTAGTGAGGAGACTGGGGTGGGATAATGCATAGAGGTGTTTTCTTGTTTTGTCTGCATCTGTTTCTTTCTTGCGCTGCTAAAGAGAAAGTGTGATTGTTTTTTGGAACCCTTACGAAATCTGGGTATCTGTGAACGCCAGTGTGAGTCGCTGAAGAGGTAAGTGTGAACCTGAGTATCCATAATGTTGATCTTCTGGGAAAGGAGGTGTTTAAGCTACTAGGAAGTCTAGGGGTCAGTACTGGTCCCAGGGGCTTTGACAGCTGGGGCACTGGACCCTATTTCAATCAAGAGGTGGCAGACCCAGGAAACATGCATGAGAGGCCCAGGAAAGGACCAGTGTTGCAGCCTATTGAGCGCAAGGGAAGCTTAAGGGCACATGGACCTGGGATGGTGTGTGTGTGGGACCCAAATGCAGCAGCCTTCTGAGTGTGCAGCTGGGAGGACCTCTGCCAGGGCTGTGTGACACTAACAAAAACAGTGTATTTTCCTTTGTAATATAATGCAATGTTTCTTGCTGTTGGCCTAATGCATCTAAGTAGGGTTGGAGACCTGTATAGTTCAGAGAATTTACTAGCATATGAAGGCTATACTGAAACAATATTCAGCATTCTATGGAAACTGGCTGTTCCTCATCTCCTGAGGCATGGTTTGTGCTTCTGACACTCTGGCTAAGTTTAACCTGAGATTTATGTGATTGAAGCTGCAGGGAACCCTGAGCCATGGTGATTCTCAAGGGCTCTCTGAGTTCAGTATTCCCTATGCTCTCAATAAGCATCAAAATCTCCTAGCCATATCCACATAACTTGTTAACCCGCAATCACAAAGAAATGAAATGCCTCAGACACCTTCCAGTTGGCCTAAGGGGCTCCAGATTTGGCTCGTGGTCACACATTGTATTAATTGCTTCTAATAAATACTATATTTCAAGAGGGACATCATGCTTTTAATAATTTATTCTGCATGTTGTTTCCTTTAGAGGAAAGAGCACACAGGAACTTCACAAAATGAGCTCAATCAACCATCACTGTAAATGCTAGAGCTGTTCATGAACACTAGAACTGGATGGAAAACAGATTTTCTCTCCTCTGAAAAATTTCAATATTTAAAAAAAATACTGAGTCGGGACAAAAAAGCCAACATTTTGAAAATTTTTGCAGAGAAATTCAAAAGGGAAAAATTGTTTCTAATCAGTAAATTCAAAATGCTGTGTTTTGATTTCAACCATTTTAAAATATATATAGTGAATTTTTTAAGAAAGCCATTTTGAAATGGAAAAGTTTCCATTTCCAACTTGCAGAAATGTTGTGTTTTGACATGTTTGACAATGTAGCGCTAGGTGAACTCTGGCGAGTTTGGATTTTGTGAATACCTCACACAATATTTCCTGTCATTTAAACCCAGCTTTCCTTCCAAGGATGACTCGTCTAAAGCCACACCCATTTCTCCAGATAAAGGGAAGCTGGGCTTGGTTCAGAGTTGGTGTGGGGATGAGCAGTCACACCACGCAGCCCTAAGACTGTACAGGGACTCTTTTCATTTTACACTGGTCAGAAGCACCAAGGGAGTATTACTGCCTGCGTAAGTGCAGTCTGCCATCAGCACTGACAGCTTAAACTCTCTTGCCTCAGAAGTCCTTATCCACAAGGGAACACCAGTACCGCCTATGACTTCTCCTCTGTGGGTTCAAGAGGAGGAGAAAAAATGCCACATGTGGTTTCCAATGGCCCCCTTTCCTCTTCCCACAGACAGGAGCATGAAGATACCCTAAAGACTCACATTCCCACTTGCTTCCCTTTTCTGGGAAGGGCAAATTTAGATCTCCCAATCTAGCTCCTGGATCACTATCTCTCCCTGATTTGGATTTAGAGAGGCAGGGAGGGGCAGAGAACAATATTTCTCTTCTCCCTTTGTCTCCTGGCAGACCTTGAGCCCATGACAAAGGGAAATGAAGACCCCTCCTTGCTTTGCTATACTGTGAGATCCTACAGAGAGAAGGGTGAATTGGCAGATGTGGGGAGTAGGGTCATTCAGTCGTATCAACAGGACCCAAACAGACATGCCCCTAAATATCATTAAAAATCTGGCCCATGATTTCCTGTAGCACAGTAACCATCGCCAGAGCACCATTCACAGCATGAGGTAGCTTTGCAGGCACACTACCCTCAGCTCCCTCTTAGGTGTCCCAGAGACTTTCCACAACCCAAAGTATTTAAAACAAGATACCTAGGGTCTAATGTATTGAGTCATTACACAGTTTCTGGTGGAAGGCCCAATCCCTTCCGTCTTGACTAAGGAATTACACAGGTCTTGTGCTCAGTTTCTCCCAGATCCCTCTAAATTGCCCTCCACCAGTTCCAACCAGACTGGCAACACAGTCTTTTAAGAAACAGAACTCAAAACAAAACCTTCATAATAAAATCCTTTGGTTGAGGGTGTCATCTTCCAGCCTTTCTCCACAGGTTGGAGGTCAGGTCACCCCACTGCAGTCCTTCCTCCCCTGACCTGTCTCCTCTAGTGTGTCCCCTGCCTTCCTACTTCCTGCAGCTCCTCCAGCTCTGGCCTCTGCTTCACCCATAGTATCTCCCAGGATCTCTGTTTTCTACCCCAGAGGCCTATTGCGTCACATGACCACCTGCCTTTTCCTACCTGGCAAGGAAAGTTGGTGATGTCAGAGGTGGGGCTGAGACCCATCTTTTCTTAAGGGCCAGCCACCCAGTGACATTGCAATATTGGGTCAGACCTATGGTCCATTCAGTCCAGAATCTTCTCTCTGGCTGCCAGTATCCTGTTCGTCACAGGAAGATGCAAACTTGCAGATGTGAACAGACAGGATTTAAGAATGAAGGGAGTAGATATGGAATCATGACTGGTGTGTATGTGAGTGTAGAAAATGGGAGGAGCATGCAGAGTTGGAGAAGAGGGTCCAGGAGTGAGTGAGGTGTGTGGGAGGGTGTTGGTTGGGGGAGATAGGCAGGAGCATAAGTGGAGTTGGGCAAATACATGTAATAAATATGTAAATAATAATAATAACAATTAATAAAAAAATTGGTGGACTTTTGAACACAGAGGACCAGATCCTTATCAGGTGTAAATCCATACAGGTCTTCTGAAGTCAAGGAAGCTATGTTGATTTATTCCAGCTGAGGATTTGGCCCATGCAATATGAGTGGGTTTGAAATTAGACAAAACAATTTCACCCTTCCCTATTTGCAGTATATTATTCATTATTAGTAGTATTATGAGTTAGGAAGGGGAAGTGGTGGATATACCAAAATAATGTGATGAGATAAAGTAAAACTATAACATGCTGAACATATTCAGATAAGACACAGTTAGGTGCAAGAGGAATAGTGTATTCAGAATGTGAATTTGCTAAACATATATACTAAGGTATTAGCACTGAATTAGCAACCGTCAAGGGAGAGGTGAAAAAAAGAGAGACATTTTCGACAGCAAAATGGAAAATGTCTCTTGATGTCCATTAGGCACGGTAATATAATACTAAAAAGGATAGTGTACGGAACTTTTATCTGGTCTACTGTCTGATTCACTCTGAACATATCTTCTTAAATCAATAGCACTCACATTGATTTTTCCAGCATACTGCATTCCAGTAAAAAGGAAAAAAAACAAAACCCCACAACCTAGGATGAGTCAGCTATTTCCTACCCTAGGGGCTCTGATGCACTTTCATTTAGGAAAAAATATCCAGAAGAAGCAAAAGTATACCCAAATATTTGCAAATAATGAGCCTGTCAATTGTACCATCATATGATTTTGGAGTTTGTCACACCTCACAAACCAGCGTGTTGCAATTAACAGACTACAGTGGGTACAGTAGAGCCAACAACTGGACAGAGCCAAAATCCACGGAAGACATACTGGAAAAGCTGTGTAGTGCAATTTAGGTGCCTGCTGCAGAGAGCAAGAGAGGCCCCACTCAACTCTCATGAGCTGGAGATAGTCAATGATGATCCCAACACTGATACGTGGGCCCTGTGGGCTCCTGCAACTTCTGCTGTAGTTTAACCAGGGTGCTGCGTGGCCTATTGATCACAAGTTACTGCTATCTGAGGTACCTTTTGCTTACCAACTTTTTAATCTAATAAATTAACGATACATTTTAATTTGGTATCACAAAGGACAACTTAATTTACTGTATGCAGTGTAGTTGTAGCCGTGGCAGTCCCGGGATGTTAGCGAGACAAGGTAGGTGAGGTAATATCTTTTATTAGACCAATTTCTGTTGGTCTTTTCACAAAGTGATCACTTGGCAGCTGACCTATCAGTCCTCATCCTTAACGGAAACCTGCAGAATACAAGACTGGAAGCTTAAATTCATCACTCTGCTAGACACTGAAAATCATGAACAGAGATGCTGGATTTATGTCTTATTACAACAATCTGTAGCTCACTAACCCCTCTTTTTGTCCTATGACTACACAGGTGTTAACAGGCAATTCTACCTTGAACAGGCTCTAAGAATATGTGCTAACTATGTCTGCTAAACAATCTTTTCCATTTTTCATTTAGCTGTGACACTTGGAGTACCTTTCCCAGACCTGAAGAAGAGCTCTGTGTGGCTTCAACGCTTGTCTCTCCCTCACCAACCGTTGTTGGTCCAGTAAAAGATACTACCTCATCCATCTTGTCTCAACTTAATTTACTATTGTTTTCTCTCCTTTCAACTGCAGCCCTAAATGCCCGTCCATTAAATTCCATGAAATCAGTACACCAGTAAACTCTCTCTGTCTTGGAATTTCATATTCATTTCAAGAAACTTGCTAGAGATACACTGAGGAGCTTGGGAGAAAAAAAAACCCAAGGAAACAAATTAGTCAGACTTAAGTTTGAATCTTCTTCTTTCTTTAGGACACGTTTCAATTGAAGACACAAGATAAATCCTACCCTCCATTACAATATGTCCTTCTCACAGTGCCTCAGTGTCCACTGCTGCTTCCAGGCTTTGCATTCATATGTTTGCATAATTATTGTGGGCTTGTGGTTGTCTGAGAAGTCAATGTTAAAACTCCAGTGCAATATAGCAAATGGTAGTGTTTATTGCTCCTTTCCAGTAGCAGTGCTATTTTAAGACTTGGGGACAGGAACTGAGATTTATTACTATCCTCATCTTGGAATGTGAAGGTACAGAATGTATTCCTGTCCCATCTCCCAAGATTATTCATTAATAACAGCAACAGAGGATATAGAGCAGACTGTGTCCAGAGGCCTTTTGGGGGTCGTCCAGCATCCAAAATCTCATTCTCTTTTGCATTGTGAAGTAGACTTTCTAAGCCAACTGGAGAGCAAATTAATAAACTGGGTGCAATGGAAAGAAAAACATGCAAATATTTTGGGAGTCATTTATAGTTATGGGCCCTATTATTAGCAACACATTGCTAAAAAGGATCCTTAACAACTACTAAAACAGAATGATCCTAATTATTGCTAGCTCTTTACAGAATTCTGATTTTTAAAGGCCTGTCTATTTCACTGTCAATTTTTATTATACTTGTTTGCTTTTTAGTCCCTTTGCCTATACTAAATAATGTGCATGTTATAACAAATGAACAGAGGAAAACATGAATGGATTTGTGTCATATGTCTTCTTATTAGTGGCAAATATTAAGCAAGCTGGGTCATATTTTGTCATCAAATACATCAGGGGCTCTGTGGAACTACCATTAAGTGGATACATAATTGGTAAGGAACTGCAAACAAATAACTATCAATTGAATGATAGATTGGAGGGGTTCTCAAATGGGGTTGCACAGGGATCTGTTTATTTAACATCTTTATTAGTGACCTGGATGTAGGAATAGAGAGCATACTCATCACAATTGCAAATGACACAAAGCTCGGGAGGGAGGCGATTGCAAACACTTTGGAAGATAGAGCTAAAATTCAAACAGATCTTGATAAATTGGAGAGCTGAGCTATAGACAATAAAATGAAATTTAATAAAGACAAATGTAAGGTGCCACACTTAGGGAAGAAAAACCAAAGGCGCAAATACAGAATGGGGGATAACTGGCTTGGCAGCAGCACTGCAGAGAAGGATCTGGGAGTTGTGGTGGATCACAACCTCAACAAGAGTCAACAGTGTGATGCTGTTGCAAAAAAAATAAAAAAGCAAATGCAATTTTACTTGCATCAAAGGAAGGGTAGCATGCAAGTCATGGGAGGTGATAGTACCGCTCTACTTGGCGCTGGTTAGGCCACATCTAGAATACTGTCTTCAATTTTGGTCACCAAAATATAGAAAGGATGTGAAGAAACTGGAAAGTATCCAGAGGCAAGCAACAAAGATGATCAAAGGGACAGAATGCAAGACATATGAGCAAAGGATGAAGAATGGAAAAAGAGACAGTTTAGGGGGAACATGATAGCTGTATTCAAATACTTGAAAGGTTGCCATAAAAAAGATGGAGAAAAGTTGTTCGCTGTTGCCACGGAGGGCAGGACAAGAGGCAGTAGATTCAAAGTACAGCACAGCAAATGCTGATTAAATCTCAGGAAAAAGTTCCTAACTGTAAGGACAATAGGACAATGGAACAGGGAGTTCATGGAAGCTCCTTCACTAGTGGTTTTCAAAAGGAAGCTGGATAACCATCTGTCTTTGGATGGTTGAGACACAATAAATCCTGCATCTTGACAGGAGATTAAACTAGATGACTCTTGCAGTCCCTTCTATCCCTATGGTTCTATGATTCTATGTGGCCCCACAGTTTGGACTATTTGAGTGTGAAGAGGAGTGCTGAAGAGGAGTGCACACCAAAGTGCTGCACTGTAACTCCCTGTGTGGACATTGCGTGCATGAACTAAAAGGTTCCTGGTTCACAACAAAGAAATTCATTTACCTGATAAGTTGTTCAGGTTCACAGTGATGTGAGTGGGAGCAGAATCTGGCCTGTAAATGTTGAGGGATAACTTTGTGGAGGTGTGGTGTTTTGCTTTGTTTTATTTACAAACCATTTCAGCCCAGCTGTGAGCTCTTCTGCCTCAGAGAAAATGGTATAATTTTTAACTAGAAAGTCTGTCACTCTAAGATCTCAATGTAAATTAATCATTCCTACATCTATCCTAAAGAACGAGTAAGCAAATCTAGTTTCTAAACATACCTGATACCCCAAGAGGATATTAAAGCCTGTGGGCCCATGACAACCAAGATCATCAGGGGGAAATACAGAAACTGAACGTTCACATAAACCCAGAACTTTATTTACACAGTATTTAGTTTGAACTTAGTGTACAGCAAGACAATACCTGAATTTAATAGACATTATTGTTTTCCATGTCAAGGCATGGAAAATCAATATAACTGGATATACCAATATATTTCTAATATCCTGTAAATGAAATTTTAACCCAGAGTAGTAAATAATTACCCTCAATGTGGTACATAATTTCCATGCCCATGGGTAATATCGTTATAGGTACTACTGTGAGCAGAGCTGGAAATTTCAAATTATGGAACACGTTATGTGTACCTGGGCTAAAGGCTAAGCTACCATAGGATAGGATGAGATATTTCAAAATGATTTAGTAGCTTTGTAGGAAATAGCGCTAACTTACTGTAATGCTACTTCTTTACTATGTGATCAATTACATTTATTAGAAGCAATAGTAGTTGTGGACACTCAGCACCTGGCAGGAGACACTTTCTACCTTTCAAGAATGGACCCTTGCCCGCATTATGAAAATGACCCAGTGCTGACAATAAGTGTTAATCAAAGGTGCAAGTGATCCAGTTCTGAACACACTTAGCTGCAAATGTGGCCAAGGACAAACACCATTCAGCATAATTTCAGAAACCATAGCTAAGCTCACAAGTCCCGATCACTACTTCCACTCCTGTTGCTCATATTCAGGTCCAAATTCTGAAAAGCACTAAGGCCTAGATCCTTAAAGGTATTTAGGGTTAACTTCAGTTTAAATCAATGGGAGTTAGGCACCTAAATACACTAGAGGATCTGGGCCAAATCCCTCCCGGGAGATGCTGAGAATTCTCGATTCCTCTTGATATCAGCCTAAGAGCGTTATACCTCATAGGATCAGATCATCAGCCTTCCCTCCTTTTAGCAGCTGCCCCAAAGGCAAGATACAACACCAAGGAATGTTCTAACTAAGGAGTGAGCTGTATGGGCCAGATCCTGCAAACACTTACTCATGCAAGTAGTTCCATTCAAAGCAATGGGACTAATTGCATAAGTTTTGGTCTGATCGAATGGGATCTAAGCATGTGTGTTACCACAGGCTGGTGATAGCATCTAGAAATTGAGATGTAATGACTGCTTTATACCAGTGCTGCTAGGATACTTCCCTGAAGAGGAAAAAATGGAAGGAAATCAATTCAAGTGTGAAAATGCGTAGATAAGATGCATAGGTAGATAAGAATTGACGCAACCAACCATTCCTGAGTTGAGTTATCCATGGACAAATACACTCATTGTTTATCTAGTTGTTGATTTTTTTTCTAGGGAGATGGTGGAAAACCAGTGGTCAGAAACAAAACATGCATGAGCATAATGAGAAACAGTACCTGAACAGTACCTTTGATGGCAGGAGGAGCGTACACACTCTGCTTCCTCTGCTTAGGGGAGGCATTCTGTGACTAGGAATAAGAGAAAGAGGATTAATAAATATAGAAGGAAAGTGTCAAATCATGTCAGACCATATCCTGGGGGGAGGGTGGGACTCAAGTCTGTTAGTTATCAGTTAGGCAGTCTTTCAACATTGCCTCTTTTCCCAACATGGCTTGTATTGCTCATGTAGCCCTGTTTTCCCTCTGAATTTCTATTAGTTCTGCTCCAATCAGTGGTAGACAATCCAGATAATTTTTATCTAATATGGTGGTGTGGTTATTCTGGATATGCTTCACATGTGTTACAGTAATATTTTGTGTAGCACACCCTCTTGAATAAGGCATTTGCACTTCTGATAGAGAAATATCCATGTTACTTGGAAAACAAACTAGGATATTTGAAATTCTGGGAACACTTTTCTTGCCTTGTGAAATATATATTGTTCCCCTTTCACCTGATCATAGCCAACCTTATAGTACATATGGGCCTGAAGTAACCCCCAGAATCTGAATACATACGCATCTACACATACAAACTTTGTAGGCTGTGTTGATATACAGAACTAATGCACCTTTACATCTTACAACTGCTCAGAATTCACAAGGGTAACTGTATCAATGGTAAGAGTTCTTCATAAAGACATGTTATATGAATCAAATCCCCATTCCTGGGATGCCACCTACTTATATGAAAAACCATGATTAGATACAAAGAGTTGTGTCTAAGGCCTTGTCTACACCTATGGTATATTGGCACTACTGTGATTGATGCAGCGGGTGTTGATTTAGCAGGTCTAATGAAGACCCACTAAATTGACAGCTGAGCACTCTCTGGTCAACTCCTGTACTCCATCTCTATGAGAAGAGTAAGGGAAGTCAATGGGAGAGCACCTTTGGTCTACACAGGGTGGTGTAGACACTGTGGTAAGTCAACTTAAGCCGCATAACTTGTGTCAATTTACCGCGGAAGTATAGACAAGCCTCGGGTGCACTTCTTTTGGTTCCTGGATAAAATAGGCCCAACTTTGTTTTGAAACAAGGCTGGATATAAATAAATGTTTTTCAGCATTAAAATAAAGTATCTTATGCAACTAACATTCCATGTAAAATTGATACCCATATGGGAAATATATCTTTACAAAAATTGAAAGAATGAAAGATTTATTTTCAACATCATTCAGTAAAAAACATAGGGCAACCAAATTAATAAATAGAAGTGATAATCCAAAAGAAAAAAGCCTCCAAAAAAGTAATGTTCACATGTTCAATTCTAGAATAATTAAAGAAATACTGACATTCATAAAAGCACATAAACAAACTGATGAGAACTCTTTTTCCAATAGATTGTCAGTGGGAGAAGGGCAACAAAATGGCAGATGAAATTCTGTGTTGATAAATGCAAAGTAATGCACATTGGAAAATATAATCCCTATTATACATACAAAATGACGGGGTCCAAATTAACTGTTACCACTCAAGAAAGATCTTGGAGTCATTGTGGATAATTCTCTGAAAACATCCACTCAATGTGCAGTGGCAGACAAAAAATCTAACAACTTTTGGAACCTTTAGGAAAGGGATAGACAAAAACACAGTAAATATGATAATGCTACCATATAAATCCATGGTATGCCCACACCATGAGTACTGTTTGCAATTCTGGTTGTCTTGTCTCAAAAAAGATATATCAGAATTGGAAAAGGTACAGAGAAGGGCAACAAAAATGATTAGAGATATGGAACAACTTCCATATGAGGAGAGATTTAAAAGATTGGGACTCTTCATCTTGGAAAGGAGATGACTAAGAGGCAATATGGTAGAAGTCTCTAAAATCATGAATGGTGCAAAGAAAGTGAAAAAGGATGTATTTTTTACCCCTTCACATAACACAAGAATCAGAGGTCATTCAATGAAATTAAGAGGCAGCAGGTTTAAAACAAACAGAAGGAAATATTTCTTCACACAACACAGTCAAACTCATTGCTAGAGAATGTTCTGAAGGGTAAAATATAACTGGATTTTAAAAATAATTAGATAAATTAATGGAGGATAGGTCCAACAATTGCTATTAGCCAAGATAATCAGGGATGCAATCCCATGCTTTGGATTTCCTTAAGCCTCTGACTTCTAGAAGCTGGGACTGGACAACAGGGGATGGATCTCTCAATAGTTGTCCTATTTTGTTCATCCCCTCTGAATCATCTGGCATTTGCCACTGTTGGAAGACAGGATACTGGGCTAGAAGGACCATTGGTCTGACCCAGGATGCTTGTTCTTATGTTGTTATTGAAACTCTCCTAAAATAATAAATAGTTCAAACATTCAACTTACATTCTTTTAGTTGGGCTTGATGTAAGGTAATTCTGCTGACACATTTAAGTTTGGTACAACACTAAGGCCTTATTTACACTCAAAGGTTGTACTATACCAGTATCTAACCAATATGTAACTATACCTGAATAGCTAATGCTATTCCATGGATGTAATTATACTGGTATAAAAGTACCTATAACCATCCTTTTTATTCTGTATGGGAAGAAGACTAGGGGCATGTCTTCACTACCACTTTAATTCGACCTTAACAACGTTAGGGCGAATTAAACGTGTACCTGTCTTCACATACATGCCCTTAAAGTCGATTTAAAGGGCCCTCAAAATCGAATTTGTAACTCCTGCCTGACGAGAGAAGTAAGGCTGAAATCGACTTCTCTATGTCTACTGTGAGTAAGTGAAGAGGCATCTGAAGTTAAGCCTCCGACCTCCGAGCAGCCCTGCCCACCTGAACAGCCCCGCCCCCGCCTGCCCCCCTCCCCGCCCGCCCGAGTGGGGGGGGAGCCGCGCGGGGCTGCTTGAGCGAGCGGGTCAACTGCTTGGTCAATTTCAGGTGAAATTGACTAGGCAGCTGACCCGCTCGCTCAAGCAGCCCCGCGCCGGCTCCCCCCCCCCTCGGGCAGGGGGGGGTCCAGCGGGGGGGCTGTTCAGGCGGACGGGGGGGTCCGCGGGGCTGCTTGGGAGGGGGGGGGGTCTGGCACGCAATGCACTGTGGGCTACCTACCCAAAGTGCAATGCGGGCTATGTCGACCCCTGCAAAAGTTCTAGGACAGACAGTGTCGACCACTGTCGACCTGCTGTCCTGGTGGGGACACACTGATTCGATTTTCTAAAATCAAATTTAGAAAATCGAATTAAGGGAAATCGACCTAGTCCTGTAGTGAAGACATACCCTAAGCTATACTAATATAAGCCCCCTTTAAATGGCATAACTACATCTATATTAGGAGTTGTACAAGATATATCTATTTTCATAAAATGTCACCTCACTGACCAAAACAATTACAGAGGTGCAAAAACTGGGTAGACCAGGCCTAAGAGAGCTATTATTTCATCTTATCTATTTCCTATTGTATTTTATCATAGCAATGCAATGGAAATTCATCCTTTTCTTAAGTATATACTTGAAAGGCCTCTTTGTATTTCTCTGGGTGTTTGAGATTGGTACACTGTCAGTGTATTTTCTAACAGATCTAGTCTTTCAACAGACATTAATTTAAGTTGGCTCTTAAGAAAAACACTTTCACATAAATATGGCCAATGCTATTATCCTATTGTATCATAATGGATGGAAAGATGCTGTTTATGAATAAAACATTTGTTGTATTCAAAGAGAGCTATTTATACTCAGTGTGTGACATGCTGTTGCTTTTCACCACAGCAAGGTTTCAGAAGTCTATATTTGGATGGAAGTCTGAAACAATACTGCCCATTGCTACTTAAAGCAGTGCTTGTTTCCTTAAAATACCAGAACAAGAGAAAGAGATCAAGGGGAGGTGGGAGAGTTTGGAGGAGAGAGAGATGGGGCTGGAGGAACTAACCTTAGACTTCATTGCAAACTTAATACTTGAGCTAATGTTCACTGAAGTCAATGGAAAGACTGATTTCAAGGAGCACTAGTTCTGGCCCTGGTACAGAATTAGAAAGGACGCTTGCAATCCCTAATCTCCCCTGTACTACTGAATGGCGTTTGCTGTGCTCATTAACCTGACTAGAGACTAATGGAGAAATTGACCAGAACTAAAGGAGCAACAGGTATTTGTACAAAGCCATTTATCTTCTAGAAGTTTCATCCGTGAAAAGCTGTGTCAGTTACGGAAGCCTGATAATGTAAACAATTGTATAACCCAGCAAAGCAAGTATTAATATATTTCAAAATGGTTGTTAAACAATAGCCCACTATTTAAAAAATGTAACTAACTTACTTCTCCTTGTGAGTTGTTCTTTCTCTTCTCATCTATTTCTATAAAAGGGAAAAGATTCAATTAGAGAAAAGGGAGTACCAAAAACTTATTTTTTCCAGGGTAAATATTGTGGACCATATTCTGATCTCAACAGTATTTCCACTGTAAATAAGGAATAACTCCACTGATTTACAACTTTCCCCTAGCCTTGTCTGCAGGCCAGAGAGATCAACACCCTTTAAACATATAAGTGCCTTGACCCGATTTCTAGAACTCAACAGCTCCTGTTTAGAACAATAGGTGATGAGCTCTTTTGAAAATCTGTCCCTTTAGATTGCAAGCATTTGGGATAGGAACTTCACCTTCTTTTATGTTTGCAAAACACTTAGTAGTTTATGGGCACAACTAGAAATTAATTAATAACCATCCATACTAACTACAAACTGTTACATTATTAATAAAACAGCAAAATGACATCACTGAAGAGCACCTTATAAATATACATAAAATTAGCAATTCTAATATAATTATTTCTAAATTTACAGTTTAAAAGTTTCATGGTAGCACACTGGTTTAGGGTCAGAAGTGACCATGGAGTGTTCTTGTTATTACATAGTGCTGTGGTTAATTTACATGGTATACACTGCTTCTATTGATGACCTAAATTTAGTACTTCTAAAGAAAGTAAATACCTCCTATAATTTATCTGTTACACTGTGCAATGTTGTACGTGGGATAGGAGATTAATTGCTTCCTATCACCTAGTTGCAATCAGTTTATATCCTGTTGCATAAGAATAATTACATTTCTATTGTCACAACTTGTGTGTTGTTAATGGCCAAGGATGATTTTGCAATTACTACAATACCTACTCTGCAAGATCTTTGATGCCACATAATTATAGAGCTTTAAAATAAAGTGACACTAAAATAGAGTGCAACAAATCTCTCACCATCAAGACAGATGGGCCCCACCCTAAGATCTTCCATCCTAAAATGCCCCTGTGCACTTCCCACTAAAGTCTGGTGTATTTGTGCATGTGGCCGTGTGTGTGTGTGTGTGTGTGTGTGTGTGTGAGAGAGAGAGAGAGATTGTATCAGAGCCAGGAAGAATTTGTTTAATTAATTTATTTTTATAGTGTTTTCTATGGTGCTAATCTTTTAGGTATCTGAGCACTGCACAAACATTAACTGATTAATTACAGTTCCTCCACATATGATTTCCTAAGATATGCATTAAAAGTACTGATATTCCACTCTATAAAGAGTGAATTAAAACAGGCCCTAAATATTAGGGTTCATTACTAAAGAAGGGGGCAGCCTTGGGCCAGCAGATAGGGTGCTAGGTTCCTGCCATGGGGCCTGTTCCTGCCATTGGCCTGCGGGAAGTTATTTTTCAGTTACCCATCTATAAAATGGAGATAGTGATACTTACATGTCTTCGTAAAGCACTTGGAGAGCTAAAAATTGAAAGCACTAAGTAGGAAATCATTAATGTGGGTAAGAGACATTTTATTTCAATGGGAATTGAGTGTGTCAAGGATTTTCATGATCAGAATCCTCTGTTTCATTTTGAGCTGGAGTTTGAATGAATCCAAAGCTCAGAACAAAGGTCACTATAAACTGAGCTTGGTGACATTCCATCTTAAATCTGCTCCAGATTGTGAATTTCACAACAGAACTTGAGCTGAGCCTTGGGCTGGGAACAAAACTTGCAACCAGTAAAATTTTGTCTGGTTTCAAGTTTCATTATTTAAGGTTTGCACAGCTGTAATGAACAGTCTGCACTTTTGCAGTTCTTTTCAGCAGGGTCACATTACACCTATCAGCAATGGACATTGCTGCTAAACTAGCCTGTTCACCTTACTCACAGCAGGATTTGCACTGAAGTTAGACCCTGTGTGCAGTTAGAAAAAAACACTTAGTTGCTATAACGCAATCAGTACCAAATATTCAGCATAGCACCTCTGTGAAAATTTGGGAATGAACAAAATCTATTCAATTATTTTTGAATTAAGTTACTGGAATCATATGACCTGATTGTGTTTGAAATTTCAGTAGAGTAGGGAGATCTACTTAGAGCTAAAGGAGACAGGCTTGGGGCAACCGCTACAAATGGTGCATTCAATAAGTTGAGAGGTGAAGGGAAGAAAGGAGAGGGAGCGATGGTTGGAGAGGCAGTGGTGACAGAGATTAGTTGCCGGGAGGAGTTGAGATCAATGGGACAGATGAACAGTTTGGTGGAAGAGTGTAGACCATAAACTTCAGCCTTTGTGTAATGGAGAAAGAAGGGGGCAGGGAAAAGAGAAGTTAAAATTGATCTGGCCAATCTCAGTCAGTGAGATCTTACTCAGAGAGGAAGGATGGAGCAGAAGGTATAATGGGATGCTGAAGATATAGGAAAGAGGCTGAGTTGAGGGTGAAACAATCAATACAGCTGGAGAAATGGAGCTGTTTTGCAAGGAATACAGAAGAACTGAAGAAGGGGAAAACAAATGTATAGAAGAGGTAATAAAGGGACGAGCGGATAAGACCTGGTCAACATGCAGCCTGATGTCCATATTGTTTCAGGATTTCCCACAAATGAATTCAGCTGCATGACACTAGTAGCAGAGGAAGTGGACAGTGGGAGTAAGCCAGGGGGGAAAGGATGGAGTTTTTTGGTGAGAAAGAAGGGCAAAGGAGTGGAGAGTGAAGTGGAATGAATGAGCAACTGAGGGCTAATTTACATGGGGAAATTAACCAGCAGAAGTATACCCGTAAAATTATAGTGCTAAAGTTATACCTACATGTAATACCGTCTCCCTGCCCCCCGCGTAGACAATTTGATTTAAGAATGAGTGCCTTTTTCTGGGTTAGCTTGTGTCGCTTTGAAAGCAGTATAAGCTATATCGGGGGAAAGGTGCTTGTATTTCCAGTAAAGAGTGCCTACATGGTGAGTTTTATTGGTATAACTATAGTGGTATAATTATGTTGGTATACTTCTGTCAGGAAATTCCTCTATGTAGAAAAGACCCGAGTCATTAGAGAAATGGAAGAAAAGAGAGGAAGGAGGGGAAGAGTATGATCTTTGTGAACTAACTGAACCAGACATCTCTATCTCCTTAATAAAAAGCCAAATGAATGACAGAATTCACCATTCTGTGGGTTGTTATGGTGACTTGATATTAATTGCTCAATCCCCATGAACTCAGTTAAGAGTGGGTAACTTGATATTCTTTGACTATGGTAATAGAGGGGCCTGGTGGTATATGATGGAAAGTTGGAAGGGATGGGATCAAAGATGCTACAGAGAATTCTTTCCGGGGTGTCTGGCTGGTGAGTGTTGCCTACATGCTCAGGGCTCAGCTGATCACCATATTTGGGGTCGGGAAGGAATTTTCCTCCAGGGAAAATTAGCAGAGGCCCTGGGTTTTTTGTTTTTTTTTTTTTCCCCTTTTCTCTGCAGCAGGGGGCATGGGTCACTTGCTGGAGGATTCTCTGTACTTTGAAGTCCTTAAACCAAGATTTGAGGAGTTCAATAGCTCAGATATAGGTGAGAGGTATATTGCAGGAATGGGTGGGTAAAATTCTGTGGCCTACGTTGTGCAGGAGGTCAGACTAGATGATCATAATGGTCCCTTCTGACCTTAAAGTCTATGATATTATTACTAAATTGCTCTTTGGGTGCTATCTCCCTTTCAGAGAGTTCAAGGAATGATTTAAAACAAGTCATAAATATTGGAGCTGATTAATAAAGAAAGGTGAAATCCTGGCCCCACTGAGGTTAATGACAAAACAACAGTGGGGCTAGGACTACACCCAAAGTTTGTTATGATTATACAGAAAAAGCTACATTTATTTAGACTCTCATTTGATACCCTGACAATTACTTCCTTAAGAATGAAAATTATTTTGGTCAGGCTTTTATGAATTGAAATTCAGGCTATTTACACCTGTTATGATTTCTCTTACAGATTCCATTGCACTCTGTTATTCGTAAGTATTTTTGTGTCACTCCATGATCTTCCATCATACAACTATACATCATTTTATTAGATTTTTAATCTGAATTTATGGCATTTTTCCATACTGGATTTTAATGTGGCATATTAGAAATGGATTTGGATAGCCGGGAACAGGCTTGTATGGTACCCAAGATATTTTAAAGCAGATGCTCTCAAAATTAATGGTGATGGTTTGAATTGATTTTACCACACCATTGCTGAGGAAAGGCGGAAAGAGTTTGTCAACTGTTCACAACCATATTTCAATAACATTTGAAGCTCAAGGGATTCTAAATTCATGTGCATTAAGTAAATCCCAGTCTCTGGCAGAATAAACAAAAACTTGAAACACTGGGCTTCACGTTGCTCAGTGGTTTCAGAAAGAAGAGTGTTTCATTTTTATAAACCGAGGGCTTGAACCTGAAGGCCTGGGATGGACACTTCCACCAGTCTATCTACATAAATTACAGTATTATGTAAGGCCTGATCCTGAAGTGAGATTCATGGAGGTAGATCTCTGCACTTTTGTGGAGCTCCGTTGAAATCAAGGGAGGTCCAGCCAATGCAGGAGTCTGGCTGCTCAGATCCCATTTCAGGATCAGAATCTTGCTCATTGCACACTCCCCATGCCCACTCACTTTTACTGGCATTTGTGGGAAAGCTGCAAAATTGACATTTCTGCAAGGTGGAGGGAGACACATGGGCGAATTTTTCAGAGCAGATCAATTACTAATGCTTGTTAGCACAGACATATCCTCACAACCACATCATCATGAGTTACACCAGAGCCACCCTGTTATAAAAGAGGTCAGAAGCTGGCCATGCTCTGGTGGCAGTGAGAACAACCACAGATATATTTGATTATCAGTTTCCCAGCAAATCCCTATTCATTTTGCAAAGAAACATGACCATACTGTGCAGAGAGCATTGTGGTCTCTTTAGAATGAGAATGGAGACAGGAAACATGAGCATTACACATCTGCCTCCCTTCCCTCTTCTCCCATCAGATACACTTAATGCACTCACGGCAACTGTGCAGGGCACGAGGTGACATATTTTAAATGACTTGGCCTCTGATCTCACCAGTGGGCTCCCCAATGGAGTCATCCTGCAAAATCATATCTCATCAGACTAAGTAATCTGCTTCCTCCTCCAGTCGTAAGAACAAATAAAAACCTCTGCTCCAGTTTTCAGTCAGAAATATGGAAGGCAGAACAGATTGCAGAGATAGGGTGACCAGATGTCCCAGTTTTGTAGGGACAGTTCTGATATGTGAGGCTTTGTCTTATGTAGGTACCTATTACCCTCCAACCCCTGTCCCGATTTTTCACACTTGCTGTCTGGTCACCCTATGCAGAGAGCAGGTGCCAGCACAGAAAAAGCTCAGTGAGTGGCAGGTACAATTGCTGAGAAATGTGTGTGCAATCTCAGAAAAACCCCTGCAGTTCACTCTACTCCACAAGGAGGCACAATTGGGTCAAAGGATTTTAAATATCTGGGTAGTTATATCTCTGCTGATAGTAACACCGAGAAAGAGGTCTCCACTAGAATTGCTTTGGCAGCGCAAGCCTTCAACAGACTTAACAACATCTGGAAGTCATCGATGCTTCAGACTAAGACCAAGTTGAAGGTTTATAAATCAAATGTGCATTCTGTCCTGTTGTATGCTGCAGAGACGTGGAGAACCAACAAGAAAGTGGAGAGCAGATTGAGATGATTTGAAGGCAGATGCCTCTGACGCATCCTTAGAGTGCGCTGGGAAGAACACATCAGCAACAGGGAAATCAGCAGACGCACAGGTATCATCAACATTGTGGATGAGTTAAAAAGGCGATGATGGGGGTGGCTGGGTCACATTCTTCGAATGAAAAACACCAGACACCCTAACATAGCCCTAAGATGGACTCCACCTGGAAAGCGTAAGCGAGGCAGACCAATGGGTACCTGGAGAAGAACTGTGGAAGAGGAACTGAAGATGATGAACAAAACGGGGAACGAAATCAGCTGGCTTGCCCAAGATCGAGAGGCATGGAGGAGTTTTGTTGGCGCCTTATACTCCAGCTGGAGTGAAGAGGATTAAGTAAGTAAGTAAGACTCTCCCAGAAACCTTGCCCCTTGCAATATTTCTGTACAGCAAAGGATCAATTTCTGCCCTGCGTTCAGCCTGGGCAGCCCAACTGTTTATAAAGTAGCAGAGAGGAAGGATGTGGCTGTTATGACACTGGATACGGGGCTAATTGTCTGGAGCATCCCTCAAGCCCCTTTTACACACACATCCCTCCACTGCTACATAAACAAGAGGCTCAGCCATCAGACTGTGGTGCCATCCTTCGATCCTCCTCCAGTTATGCCCGATTTTCAATAGGGCTGGAGGAATCATCATCTGGAGAGTTTCTGGCTTCTTTGCAGTGCTGGTGCTAGCTCATTGGGGGCCCTAAGCAAAAATACCCCCTCCCCCATATACACACACAACATGTATGAATAATTAAGAGGGGACCCCCCCTTGAGCTGCTCAGGGCCCTAAGCAACTGTATTGTCTGCTTATGCTTAGTAGCTCTGCTACTTTGTGAGACTGGAACAAGCAAAGCAGGTGGAACAGAGCCAGGAATCTGGCTCATTATGTGAAATGTTACATTGGAAGGGATTTCAAATCTTAAACTAGTGAGAAATCAAAGGTTACTGCTCCTGGAAACTCGTTCAATCAGTTTTTGTTTCATTAGTATTCACTTGTCAAAATTTCTCTGTAGCAAAATAATGCCATTTCTATCAGCAAATATGAATTGGGTCTTTTTTTATGTGAAATAACTGGTCCAGATGCTGATGTCTATGAATTTGACTTGTGCTGAAATTGTATCATTTTCTTGGGTGAAAAAAAAAGATTCAGTTCTTCTTAGTTCTTGATGTCAACATGACCATCGTGGGGTGTGAATGAGAAAAAGGAAGCCTTTCTCACTAGGGTACCTGGAAGGCCTTGATTCAGGCACTCAGCAGACATGCTCTGTTTGGATTTTCTGTGTAACCTTATGAAAGCCCCATAGTCCCAGGTTTTCAGAATACTGAATCTGCAGTTGTGCATCTAAGTTGTACAGACAATAGCTACCATTAAATATGCAATCTCAGTCACTGCAAATAACTATTTTCTAACACATCTGGCAATTTCTTGTGCCACCTATGGAAGCAGATAAATGTGCAGTTTTCTGAAAATGTTGGCTTTCCTTTGTGTGCCTCAGTTTCCTCCTCAATAAAATGAGTGATACAGACCTACCTGTTTCGAGGGGCTGTAATACAGCTACATTAACTGGTGTTCAGAAAGCATTTCAGATGGAATGTAACTTAGAAATTCAGTGTCGTAATATTATTTATTTTCTGCCACCAAAACGCCCTTTTTCCCCCATGCAACAAAAAAATCAAACCAATTTCAAAAATTTTACATTCTCTACTTTTAACCTGTAGCGAGGATTTTCCATACTACTCTAACCACTTCTCAGGCTATCTTGTTGCACGACTGAGCTAAGAAATTGAAAAATATCTAGTCAGGCAAACATGTGAAACACTTTGACAAAGTGAATTGTCTGGTTTCCTTTTGTCTATGTCTTTCCAGGAAAACTCTGCTGCTGAGGCGTATGTAATTTCATTTAATTTACTAAGAAATATGGCAAATCCTGCTGAGCATTAGTGTGTGCCTCTGCAAAACTCTGCACTGAGAGAGTGCCTCATTAAACTACAATATCCCAGCTGCCAGGGAAAGTGTAGCTGGAGGCAGTTTTTTCCTCCTTTATTCTAGGGCTCACAAGAGAGTAAGTATTTTACAGTTCCACTGCATTTCATACTCTAATCAGCATCTAAATTATTGCTTGGCCTCACAGGGAACCCTAATAACACGATTTGTACAGGAAATATTAATAAAAATATAGAGGAGAAGCACCAACCAGGCCATTCTTCCCTTGCTTCTTCTACAATGTTCTGTTGGTAGAGTTAGTAGCATATGAAACCTACTGTAGTGTGTTGAGTCAGGCACCTTCACCAATGGAGCTCCTGGAATTGAAGCTAGGAGAGACTGGAGCAATACCTTGTGTGCACAGGGGATTTCAAGAGCATAATAATGTTAATCTGAGAGAACAGAGTAAGTAACACAATGGCACAGTTGCCTGATTAGCGCTAAGAACCTGGAGGAGTCAGTCACCCATTTTGCCTGTCATTGTCAGGCCTTTATCCTGCAAAGAGCTTGACTTGTATGAACCCTTATGCCTGTATTGAGCCCCACTGGAACCAATGAGATTCCACAAGGATTTATCACTTTCCAGGGTCAGTGCCTTAATCGGTATTGCTTTAATAAATTGAATAAAGTATCTCCCTGTTTGTGGCCTTTAAAAAGTCATGACACTAGAATCTAATACAAAGTAACATGTCATGGATTTTCTAAACTAGTGACTAGGCTGCGTCGTCTAACAGAAATAATAATAAATATTCTGTGTGTATTACATACCAAGGCTTCTGAGTGCCTTACTTAAATAAAAATAGTCAAAACATACTTAATGACTCAAATTAAATCCAGCCACAGCTGTAAAGTAACGTATTCAATCTAAACCCCTATTCCTGAACCCACAGAATTTTACAGAATTTACTGCTTGTAAGAGAGGATTCTCCAGCTTTATGTCAATGTAACATCAATGGGGTTAATTTCAGTATAAAACTGAAATACCACAGTTACCGGCCCACTGAGAATTACACTCTTTCTACCCAGTTTTCACCACATTATAGAATTCTATGCCAAGGATAGAATTCTCTCTTAAATAATGTAGGGTGATCCAAAAGCAGATTGAAAAAAGGTACAATTTTTGATTCAGTTCTATGGGAGTTTTCCATAAAGCAAAGATTGTTGGGACCTGCAGAAAGTGCTGCAATGTAATGGTGCCAGCGCCCTCCTTGAATACTGAGGAAGGGGCCTCCATTGAAAGCCTGACATAAGCTTCTGTGAAGGGCTGCACAAGGGCAGGCCAGGGGATGGATCCTCAGATCTAAATTGGCCCAGATCAAGTGCCATGGAGGGGATCTGCATGCAATCTCATGCCCTAATCCCAGGCAGGAGGCTGGATTTCATTTCTCTCACCTACCTGCATTGCTCCAACATCCAGCCTGAAGACTCAGGCTGTATGTGAGAGAAGCGGATGTGCCCTGGTGTAGTGTTAATTTAGCTCTAATACGTAAAATTACTCTGCACAACTGACACCAACCCAAAACACAGTTGGCTGAAGTGTCCCCAAACCTAATCAACCTCAGCACAGCCCTAATTTGTACTGCATATAACTCCCGAACCTCCAGGCTCTTTATCCCCGCCAGGTGGTTTCTAAGACCCATTAACACCAGAAATGCCATAGGTCAGATGGATCAGCTGGTTGCCCATTTAAAAGCTTTGCCTCCAGATAAATTACCTGATCATGGTAGCCTAGTTCTGCATTTCCGGCATCGGACATTAAGGAGTAAACATTAGCAGTGCCCACCAGGAGCTGCAATAGTCTGTTAGGACAAATCCAATCTAATAGCAATTTTTAACATTAACTTTAAAAGAAAAAAATACTGTAGAGCCATTCCCTCTAGACATGCTAGTGTCTGCTGCAAAGACAGCCCCATCGGAGGAAGTCTCTCTGCAAAATCTGGTAGGACTGCTGGCTGTGTTAGAGGGGCAGCAATACCCAGCAATCCAGTGATGACTGCATAATAATTCTGGACATGAAACAAAACCCTCTTTCATAACTGACAAGGGTCAAAATTCCCCTAAGATATGTGTACTGAGACTGTAATGTTTCTCTAGGGAATATGGAGCCATCTTAAATCTCAAAAGCAAATCTTGATGCATTTGTTTAGAATACGAGACCCTCAGAAAGAAGTCATGGTGCCTGGTTCACCACTGTGGTATTCTAGCTTTATTCTAGTGTAGTGCATGGAAATCGATGGAGTTACACTGGTATAAAACTGGAATATCACAGTGGTAATTCAGGCCCAGTTTTACCACACAACACAGATGAGTTGTTATAATAGGCACAAAAATGTCATCTTCTTTCTGTGCTTTTCATTGTCATCTTCTAATACTTCCTCAGATGGGCCAAACTTTGAGCTGTTACACTGGAGTAAATCCTGGATAATTCCCATAATCAGTGGAGTTACCCCAGATATCTGCCGGTGTAACTAAAATGAGCATATAACCCTGGGTTTTTTCACTCTCCTCTCCACTTCTTTGTGTTTTGCCATCTACTTAATGCCACCCCAAGACTCTACCTGCTATCCTGGATACTCTAGATTGCATTCTACAGCTTCTGTGTTTCACCGATCTTACTAACCACTTTGTAAATTAAGAGTTTCTTTAAAATGCACAGTCAGGCAGCACGCACACATACATGGACCAGTACAGGAAAGACCTTGCTGTCACACTGCATCCATTTTGCTACCCTGTGCACTGAACTTATGTTGAGCAATCCTTACTGGCACTGGTGAGCATTTACTCAGGCAAGTAGTCCCAGTGTCAGAATCAAAGAAGAGTAGAATTGGAAGAGGCCTCAGGAGGTCATCTAGTCCAATCCCCTCAAAGCAGGACTAACACCAACTAAATCATCCCAGCCAGGGCTTTGTCAAGCTGGGCCTTAAAAACCTCTAAGGATGAAGATTCCACCACCTCCAGTGGTACCCCATTCCAGTGCTTCACCATCCTCCTAAAGAAATAGTATTTCCTAATATCCAGCCTAGACCTCCCCTACTTCAACTTGAGACCATTGCTTCTTGTTCTCTCATCTGCCATCACTGAGAACAGCCTAGCTCCATCCTCTTTGGAACCCCCCTTCAGGTAGTTGAAGGCTGCATCAAATCCCCCCTCATTCTTCTCTTCTGCAGATTAAATAACTCATTCCCTCAGCCTCTCCTCGTAAATCATGTGCCCCAGCTCCCTAATAATTTCTGTTGCCCTCTGTTGGACTTTCTCCAATTTGTCCACATCCCTTCTAGAGTGGGGAGACCAAAACTGGACATAGTACTTCAGGTGTGGCCTCACCAGTGCCGAATAGAGGGGAATAATCCCTTCCCTCAATCTGCTGACAATGTTCCTATTAATACAGCTCAATATGCTGTTAGCTTTCTGAGCAACAAGGGCATACTGCTGACTCATGCATTGTCTCTCTAGAGGTATGAGGCTTGGAGTATACTCTTATACTCATGGAGCATACTCTGATACTTATATACTCCAGGAGTATACTCTTATACTCTTATTAAATACTTATATAATGGTGAGAATCTTCTGGTGGTCTCTTTTGCTCACTTTGCCAGTCCCCTTGCTGTTAATCCAACTCTTCCCTTGTTAATCTCTTTAAATTGATAGAGACATTTGGTGAAAGGCTGGTCTATGTGGCAGGATCAGGGTTTCACCCCCTCTATCTGCTCATTGTTTAAAGTATAAGTGTTTAAATTTACTTTAGATTAGAGGGGGAAGGGCTAGATTTTGGCTCTGAGGTAGAGGAGGCCAAGGGGCAACAATTTTTAGCCTGTGTTAAGGATTATTAAGACTATGAACACTGGGGTCATAGAGTCTTCTAGGATACTTAGCAGATGTGCATCAGAATTGAGCTGATCAAAATAATTTGAAATGGCAACAAAAATGTTAATCAAAAGTTTTCACAAAAAATGACAAAAACAATTGATGGAATGTTTCCAGTTTTATTTTTTGCCAATTTTTGGTCAGCTCTAATTACAATAGAATGAGCCTCATTCAGAAAGACTGTTGGGAAAGCTTGTATCTTTAGAAGATTTTTCAAATATAAGAGCAGTCTCCTGACATAAAGTAACTAATCAGTCATATGGGAGCAGTTACAGCTTGGTAATTTTTATGAGAGGAAGAGTTCAACTGGGGAGCTAGGGGGAGACACTATTTTAAAATAAATCTCCAGCTGTAACAATTGATGTAGAGATTGGCTTTAAATCACAATGTAAACATTGCTAATTTGAATTTAAAGCCTCTTAGCAGTTCTCTAAGCACCACAATCTCCCTTTGTGTAAAATAAAGGGAATTGTCTTTCAGTTAGTGAGTGATAAATGAGTGAATGTGGAATAAGTGAAAGTGTTTTTTTTTCATGTCTCTAACTTGTCACGTTGTATACAGGATGCAGTTTAAAATGTCTTACTAGCAGAGATAAATTATCAAGGCTAAATAATTCATTGAAACATCAGGCATAACTTAGAGAGCAATGTCCTCCCACAGAATTTGCAATTGGTCCAGCGCAGAGAATTCGTCCAACTTACAGAAGGGAGAAGTCCATGAGAAAACCACCCGGTGTCACTGTGTACAGAAGGTGCATTTCAATGTCTGACATTTCAACATCTAATTATTTCATTCTGAAAGAATATCATCTTAGAGACAAATGTATTTTTCCTGTTTCCAACACAACAAAAGTTAAGTTTAATCATAGACTCCCATAATGTTTCACATATGCAAACACCATACCAACATCTATTGCATCTTGAATGCCTAGAAAAGCTTAAGTAAATATTTTAGAGACTGGCACTTAAGGCCTGCATAAGCAAAACAAAAACAAACAAAAATTCTTTGCTTCCTGCCCATGTGGGTGGGCAAAGAAATATAAACATATAAATATAAATGAAATCTTGGCTTTCCCAAAGTCAATGGAAGCTTTGCCATTGACTTCAATAGTCAGGATTTCATCCAGGGTAAGGAAGTGTTTTGTGTCTCATGTGCTGGATAATAACAAGTAAGGACTTCATGCTTGTAAATTGAAAGTGGCTCTTTCTTAAGAGAACTATTTACAAGGATGATTCAATTGCAGCTATACGCTCACAGATTGACTACCTCCTGCCTTCCCTAGACCCTTCCATTCTGCAGCCTGTGCTGCTCCCTCCAAATTCCATGCAGGTTGCTACAGAAAAGTCACTAAACCTAAAGAAGTGCAAGGATTCCATTTCCCTTGATTCATCCATATGAGTTTTATATTTATTGAATTTAAAATGTTTCTTTAAGGGGCATTGTAGCTTTTAGTTAATCAAGCTAGTTCATTGGCAGAACATCTTGTAGATATATAAATGGGCATGTTTATTTTTAAATGTATTTTTGCAACCCCTGGATTAAATCACTTTTTTGTAAGAAGTTCTGTCCAACTCTTCATATACAATATTAACGTACAGCTCTGATTAAAAATAACATTTATATCTGAAGATGGAATATAGCCAGCAACTGTTACTGTTAATTTCCTTCTACCTTGTGTTGGACTGAAAATCCCTTTGATGTTTTAATGTTTCTTTACAGAGTTCTGATCTCTCCATCCCGGACACACTGTTCCAGAGCCTGAACACTAGATAAATCTTAAGGATACCTAAACTTTTGCACTAAATAAATGGATTAGCAGATGTGCGGACTTGTCATTTCAAGTTTTTTCTTTGGGATATATTTATTATGTGGTTTTGTACATGCCTTTTTAGAAGGATTTACTCCTAACCTTTGATTCGGCTATTATTCTCATTCACTGAATCATGTCATTACTGATCTTTGTAAAGCACAATGTATATGGTACTAAACATACAGTAAAACACATTAGAGCTATAGCTTCATAAGTAAGGTTATGTTTCTTACTATCTGTATCTAATCTAAACATGTAAGGCCAGATTTTTCCACCTGTACTCACATCGATTAGTGCCACAACTAGGCCTACTGATTTCACTGCTTGGACTTGATGCAGTAATTACTAAATTAAATGTTATAGCTAAATCACAGTGACAATAAAAATCTATGAATCCGTGACTCAGTGAGAGTAAAAGTGACAGAATCTGGCCCTTGGATGGTATTTTACTAGTTAATTGAGTATATGCTAATCATAGCAAATATGGGAAAGGATCTTAATTCAGGGAAGTATTTTCACATACACTTAAATTTAAGCAGATGCTTAAGTGCTTTGGCAAATTAGGGACATGCATTCTACTGAAATTTCAGTATGGAATCTAAATTACAGAGAGCAAAATGCATCTTTCTTTGCTAACCTTTACTGTTAAAGTAAGGTTTTAAGAAAACTGCTTAAGTGTTTCTGGTAACATGTTTGTCTTTTGGTTTTGACTTATCATTAGAGGAACAGATTTTGATACCGCCAAACTACTCTGCAGAAAACCAATAAGAAACTCGACTTCAGTATCAGGGAAGCTGTCATGGAGCACGCATTGGCCACTGGCGGTAGACAGGATACTGGGCTAGATGGACCTTTGGTCTGACCCAGTACGGCCTTTCTTATGTTCTTATATTAAAGCAATGTAAACTTGGTCATCAGCATATCTTATGGAGTTGATGTATATTGCCATTGACTTCCTACTATGCAAGGGAAGAATGCCAGCTTTGGGCCAGTCGAGGAAGTCAAATGACTTGTGTGCTTCAGTTAAGTGTTCCAGGCAGCACTATAGAGTCAAGAGGGAGCAAGAGACAACCTTGGAGGAGTGGAAGAAGAACATAGGGACTAGGCAATGTGTTAAGGCCAGGTGCAAGGAAAACAAGCCAAGCCAGAATATGACATCTGAAAGTGAATTTATGTATGGACCATGAGGACAAGTCAGTCAGTCTTACTGGTTATATTGCATAGAGCCCAGTTTGGCTCTGGAATGTACGGGAGCAGCAGCAGCTACCGTGCATGACTTCCTGTTAGAAAACAACCATACACCCAACAAGGCTGCATAATTTCACCTGCATATGGACAGATACCCTAGGCTGCACATGAGGAAAATGGGGTGGATGGGTGGAGCTGCATGGTGATCGTCAAGGCTGATATTCTACAGTCTGTGCTGGGACCATTGCCAGTTTAAGGGTATGTCTGCACTGTAACTAAAAACTCACGGCTCATCCATATCAGCTGACTCAGGTTTGGGGGACTTAGGCTGCAGAGCTGTTTCATTCAAGAAAAAGAGGCTGAACTAACTGAAAAATTATTCCCTCGAAGTTACGTGCTCAGCTGTTATAATGAAACAACAATCATAAATAATAAATAATAATAATAATAGTTAATCCTTTCCACACTACTTATCTTAAAGAAGATCTTCTGTTGGATCTACTTTAAATGTCTTATAGGCAGTTTGAAAATATAAATACCAGTGAGGCAACACAAGAAAAATGAATTGCTAACATAAATATCATACCAGCTGGACCCCACGACATACATTTTGAACCATTTCCTAGCAGCATAATATACAAGAATCAATTGTGATGAAAAATAGCTTACAATTGGCACAGGGCTGGAAATCTTTGCATTGGAGTTACAGCTGTAATAACCATCATTTTGAGCTATTTCATTCTTTTCTCTGAACTGTAAGAGTATTCCAACCTCAACCAAAAAAAAATTGTTCACATCATTCTATGGCTCATAGAACCATAAAAACACATATGAAGCTGAATAGCAGAACACTGTGTATTTTGGAGAGAGATGTGGAAGAAGAAACAAATACATATCATAACAATAGCCAGTGGTTTGAGCTTTAATCATTATTGGAAACTTTGTACCTTTCCTCCTTTTTAAATAATACCACAGATATTCCAGGAACAACTCATTTTATAGCCAGCCTTGCCAGCTACTCTCTCAGTTCTTCTGATCATAGATTTTGCACATCATTAAGCTCCTCAAATGCCTGTATCAACAATGCACCAAGCAAGTTCTTACTAGTAAAACTCTTTGAGGCTTTGAGGTTCTTGCTACAGAAAGAGGAGGGAAATATAGATTGCTTAAATTGATTTCTCATGTCTGTATATAGATGTGTTCAGAGTCAGCAAGCTAAGGGTCCTTAATCCCATAGGCAATATGAAGGCAAACTGGAGGATTTAGGAAATGACAAGACAATAATCCGTTAATTTAAACTAAAATAGTCTGTTTCCTAAGATTGAATCTTGACTAATCTCACTAATACTGGAGATTGGAAAGGTTATGCTTCAGAAATGAGCCTGTATTTCTTTATGCCGGCATCTGTAACAACACGATCAACAATACTGTTATTCACATGGAATGAGTTGTCCCACTCCCCTAATATGATATGCTATGTTTATTAATTCCTAAATCACACACTGACATTGACATTTCTGGATTCTTGACAGTGGGTTATCTAAGTATATCTCTACTACCTACTGTGTGTTACCTGAAGATGATCAAAATTAATACTCAGTGAACCTGAGAATGTCTGGGTCAAGATTTTTAAGATTTGGGTTGAGATAAAGGATGGTTTGTTTTCTCAGATCAATTTCTAGATCATCAAGAAGTAACTCTCACTATTCCAGTAATGAATAGGTTTACAAATATTTAGTGACATCCATAGATGGCTTCAAGACAAACCCTATGGAAATTGCACAATATGTATTTTTTGCAAGATATAACCAGCAAAAGAGTCTAGCGTCCTGTGATGGAGTTTACAGACTCCACATTAAAGCTGAAATGGGGAAGGGCTGGAGCAGTACTGGGCAAGGAAAGTTCCTCCCCTCAGGCACTGCCAAGCATGCTCCTGGGAAAAAGGCCAATATAACAAAAACTCCAGCAGCTCAGGCAAGATGGGGAAAGAGAAGCCATTTCCTTTAGTAGCGCTGCTATGCAGCAGGAGGGGAAGAAGAATTCTGTCAGGAGGACCAAAAGGTCACCTGCATCAGCCCCTAGATTGTGGGAATGTGAAGCAAAAGTCTCTACCCAATGGCAGGCATGCCCCAAATGGAGGCATTGGGTGTGGTAGGCAGTGGCCCTGCGGAAGGTGAGCAGGAGGTGGGCTCAATCCAGCCCACCACATGGTGTTTCACTTTAAGGGCTCTGGGCTGTGACCCGGTGGAGCAAGTGGGTCTGGTTCCCCTACCCATCCCAGATTCCCCTACTCCTAGCCTTGGGACAGGCAGGACTATGAGCTACTGGCAAGGAAGCCAACCGAGATAGACCCCATCCAGTAGGTCTAGAACATATTGAATTGAAAGAGAGACTAGACCTGGAAGCCCAGACCACTAGGCCTACTGACTGGACACACGAGTTTGCTACAAAGCTTTTCCTAAAAGTATTCAACAAATCCTTTCCCCTGGCCTGCCCAGAGATTTAGAAAGTCCCAATAGACAACAGGATTGGTGTAGATCTCTTGCCCATTGGATCCCATCCCCAGAATGCTATTGAACTACACCCATGGGAGCTCCATTTGCACTCCCATAGAGATGTTTCTACAGGCTGGACTTAGCCAAGCCTAGAGAGAGGTCAGAAATAGCACTGTGACTCCATCAGCCAATCCCTTCACACAAAAATAGCAGTAAAGATGCAGCAGCACAGACTTCAGCACAGGCTAACAGCTGTGTGAGTATGTGTCCAGCATCCTTGGCATGCTTGTACAGTCCTAACTGAAGCCCATGCTAGCACAGCTTCACTGCTATTTTTATCCGCACTAGCTAGGTTAAAGCTAATGTGGCATGCCTACCCAAAGCTACAATAATACCTCTATTGCAGTGCAGACATACAGTAAGTGACAGGACCTCAGCAAGGTTCACAAGCAATGCTTGATACATGCTGAACCAGTCTTTCCTGACCTACATCTCTGAACTGTTCCTACTGAGAGGCTTCCACGGGATCAGGGTAAGGTGGAATGTATCATGAAACTCCCTGCCTTATTTGCCTCTTCACCTGTCTAGGTCCTCCCTAGAAGGTTCTATTGAGCCTGCCTCTTGTCCGCTTGTGGTAACAGAGTGGGGAATATGGCCCTCAATAAAGGACGTGTCTTTCTGAAGACACATTAATCTTCCTAGCACCACTTACAGGCTTTCAAAAATACATTTTGGTAAGGTAAGCTGTAAAATAGCAAGGCACTTATTGATTAGTTATAGGATGGGTGCATTCCAAACATTAATGAAAACACAAAAGAAGGGTCACCACAGGACCTCTGTGCAGTCTTCGTCACATTTATGTTCTGTTATTCCAGTGCTGAAGCTATTTGCAGTAAAAGAATACTGGAGTAGACATGTGAACAGCTAGGGGTGGAAACCGGAGCAGTATCTGACAGACACAAGCCCTAACCTTGCTCCAAAGCACCCCTGAACGTGGCAGATAGAGGCTTGGCTGACACAACATTGTGACCTAGCATCCAGGTTGCTCTGATTTGCACTGGGAGACCAGGCCAGGTTACAGCCGGTGCAGGATCAGGAGGTGGAAAGGTCAGTAATACACCACCTTTGCCCATGTGTCCTGTCACCTCCTGAGCTGCGCTCTGCATTCCTCAGCCACAGCCAAGCTTTTCCCATGGTCCTGTATAGCTGAAGGCAAGTTTTATCATCAGGCACTTTTACATTTTTGTCCAGAATCTCTGAATTTAATTCAGCTTTAGTAAATTCCTACTCTCCATGTATTTCGAAGCCTAGCTTCAAGTACTGCTAATGTACATGAAAACACAAGCTTTCTCTCAGGAAGCTCAACAAATGGATCTGTACTGACTGATGCCTAAAGTACAAAATAGGCATCTTCTGAACACAACAAGGTTAATGCTAAAAGCTGGTCATTCATCCACATTATCAACCCATCTGTGGTTTTATTTGACACTTGTCACCATGGTATCTGTGAATGCCTAGTTACGCACTAAATTTAATACAAATTCTTTGATCAGAAGAGCTAGCTAGTTACAGCTAGGCCATATTGTACCATCCCTTTTCTTTTAGTAGACGTCCCCTTTGAAATCAATAGAAACTGATGACACAGTCCGGTTGCGTGTACATCTCCTAGGATCTTGGTACAAAAGGGTAATGAGGTGAATGGCTGTTATCAAAGTAATTTTCTCACTCTTAAAAAGAACAGGAGATTTTGTGGCATCTTACAGACAACTCCTGTTCTTTTTACAGATACAGACTAACACAGCTCCTACTCTGAAACATTTCTCACTCTTGCCAGTGTTCTGTAACTGGGCATGCTTTACTGTTATCTCTCAGAAATGACATTGCTATTAGTCATGTTAATAATGCATATAGATGATAACAGAAATAAATAGTCAAAGATCATCAGTCCCTGACACGAAATTATAAAGCAGCTGGAGAGTTGTAATATGAAGCCATATATATTAAAAATGGCATGCAAATAATCCCCTAGGATTGAAGAAGGCTGTTTCTATGATACTGCTGTATAAGATTAAGGAAAACAAATGAAGAGTACAAGGTTCAGTTTTAAAATTATTTCCTTTACTTTCAATAGTTCCTTTGACGTTGAAGCCTTTCACACGCAAAGCCAATCAAAGTGCGAACACTGTCATGGCACTTACCAGAAACAGACATTTCAGATCTGCATGATAGCACCCAAACATGTGTGTTATATCTAAGGTCTTGGGTCAGCCCTTTACATAGTTTGCAGTTAGCTGCAAAATTTGGATTCAGAAATAGGCTTGGATTCTAGACTTTCCCTCCCCATAGTCTGCAGACATTTTTCAGAGCTGGGGGCTGGTTTGAGTCCATATCTACTTTTGTTATAGTTTTTGGTTTGGGGTGGGGGGTTGGACTACACAGTTAATGACTACATCCATCTACTATGGTCAAAAATCAGGTTAAAAAGCATTGCGTGTCATGAAAACTGCTCCTATGACAAAGTTTTGATTGCTAGTATAAGCTTTAGTTAATCATTAGAGTTGAGTAAATAGTGATTAAAATGTCCATGGATGTTCAGCTAGATTCAGAAGTGAATTCTAATTGGCCTGTGCTCACTACCTTTTTGTATTCATTCCCAATCAGCCCAGCTTCAACAACATAAATGCTTTTAAAAAGTATTTGAGCTTAAATAGTTACTGAAAGTAAATTGTGAATTGTATACTTCACAGTACAATTCACAATTTGAAAATTTAACAGTGTGTAAGCTACTTGCCTATGTCATGAGATATTGTTTCCTTTCTTGTATCAGGTGAGATATAAAACCAACAATCAGACTTCAGGTAAGATATAAAACCAACAATCAGACTTCAAACTGTATATAACAACTGAATATTCACCTCAAGCTTTGTCCAGTGTTCGTTAATCACATTAGCTATCGCTGCTACAAGCACTAGGGCCCAATCTTACTTCCTGTTACTCAGACATGGGGTACATGGTTGAGCTCCTTGACCTCAATGCATCACTTGGGCTTTGGCAAAGATCTCTCCTCCTTTCTATCTCCAATCGGCTTTGAACTATTGCCGAGATCCTATAGTTCATGGCTGTGTGAGGTTGAGATGACTTAACTGGTGGGGATTGATTAAAAATAAACAGAAACGTGTTCTTCTTGAAGTTACAAGACACTCAGAGATCTGGATTACAATTGTGAGATCAAATCAGGCCACACTTTGTAGCATGGTTGCGCATATGGGAAGGGTCTGAATCAGCCAGGAGAGGTCACTCTACATACGAGTGTGAATAGCTTTGATACTTGTTACTTTCTTTTTGAGTGACACATAAAGGGACCAATCCTGAGAGGTGCTAGGCACTTGCACACTCACTGCACTTGGTGAGAGTTGCAAGTTTCAGTGTCTCTTGGAATCTGACCTTTAGATCGTACTCAAGAAGAGCTGGTGTTCAAGTGGTGTTTAAGGCCCGGTTGAGGGGGAGGAGAGCTACAGAGGGGTGTACACGCTCGGGACAAGGAGCACATGGGTGGTTTTCTACTGGAGTGTCTATCGCTGTTGTTGGAGGATCCTCCTCTGAACTTCTGCACTCAAGGGAAGGGCCTGCACAGATATTCTGGCAGAGGTCAGTCCCCCAATGCAAGTTAGAGAAAGCTGAAGGCTGCTTTCCTGAATACTGACTACCTGTGATTGCAAAGGAGTATTGCAGCAAAGACCCACTATGCCCTTGACATCAGCTTCATGGGGGGGTTGTGGCATAGGAAGCATTATACTGGCTTTATGCCCTCCAAGGATCCCTCTACACAGGGCTCCTCCTTGGGCCAGTTAAGTTGCCAGTTATGATGCTGGAGTTGTGCAAATTGACTATGATGCAGCTGAGGATCTAGGGCCCTGATCTCCTTCTCTTCAGCACAAATGGCAAACTTTGGGTACTATATAAATAATAAACCCAATGATACATGAATTCTGGTGAATGCTTACATTCCAAACTAATCCATTCGTGATCTCAAGGAATAATATGGATGTACTGGAACTTCCCTCACCCAATTAATAGAAAGATAAGTAAATTACAGGCTATACATTGAACTTGAAGATAAGTCAGTAAGAGGCATTAAAGCTTCCACAAGCAGCCAGCCAGCTATTGGTTGATTACATCTGACAAAACCCTATAAATAAACTCAAGGGTGAGGGGGACCCACTTACTTTTGATTTCAGAGATGTAGCCCTACTGAGATGTCAAACCTCACTTCTACAGAAGCCATCACTGAACCATCAGAGCTCAGCTGCCCTCTGTCTTTATTTCCACTTGCCATGGCATGTACTTCCTGGCAAACATCCAGGCAATGCTTGAGGATCAGACTCAGATTCCATTGAGCACAGTAGTAGTTGAGTCAGACCCTGTGTAGCGGGGTGCTCCCTGCTGGCCAGGGCTGGGATAGCCCTGGAAAAAGGGTTTGAGACAGCCAGAGAGGGGTGTGGCTGGGAGCCTGCTAATCCCCAGGCTGATTGGGAAGCAGGCTCAGATGTGAGGCCACGCCCCAAACACAGGCCTGTATAAAAGTCTGAGAGGCAAGGGCCTGAAGAAGAGGAGAGAGGGAGGAGAGAGAGGGAGAAGAGAACAGATGGACAGTCTCCTCTGTGATCAGAGGGAGACAGGCCTAACTGCTGGGAGTGAGTGGGTAGCCAGGGAGGTGCAGGGCTGGGGCTAGGCACCTGGAGCTAGGGGGCTCTAGCCTGAGAGCCCCAGGCTGCAGGACCTGGCAGAAGGCCTCACCCAGGGCTAGAGATAAGGCAGTCTCCTCTGAGAGCCTAAAACAGGGTACTTGGACTGGGTCAGGGCGAGGGCAAGGCAACTGGGAGCCAGGGAGCTGCAAAGCTCTAGAGAGAGGGCCCAGGCTGCCGTGCCTAGCATAGGCCCGACCCACTGGGTACTGGGGGTGCGAGGAGGCAGCCCCAGACTGGGTGGAAGCAGCTGGCCAAACCCTTCTTGCCTGTGATGAGCAGCCTGATACTGCAGTCCGCCTCAGTGCCTGGAGGCAAATGATGACTAGCAGAGGCAAAGCCTGAGGCAAGGTAGGGATAGTGGGTGCAGGGTTCCCCAGGGAGGGGAGACCCTAAGCCCTGGTCCCCACTAGGGCTTAAAGTCGACTTTAGCAGGCTAAAGTAGATTTAAGCCTGTACCCGTCCTCACCTGCATGCCCTTAAAGTCGATTTTAAGGGACCTTAAAATCGACTTTATAACTCCTCCCTTACCAGAGGCGTAGCTAAAATCGACCTCTCTCTAGGTCGATTTTCAGCTACTGAGGATGCAGGTGACTGCAAGCCTCTGACCTTCCGAGCAGCTCCACGGACCCCCCCGCATGCCTGAACAGCCCCGCGCTGGCTCCCCCCGCCCCTCCTCGGGTGGGGGGAGCCGGCACGGGGCTGATCCGGGGGGTGGGGGGGATCCACGGAGCTGCTCAGGCAGGCGGGGGTCCGGCGCAGGGCTGTTCAGGCTGGCGGGGGGGTTCTCGGGGCTGATCCGGCGGGCGGGGGGGTTTGCGGAGCGTCTCGGGCAGGCGGGGGGTCCGGCACGGGGCTGCTCGGCAGGCAGGGGGTCCGGAGCGGGGCTGATCCGGCGGGCGGGGGGGTCTGTGGGGCTGCTTGGCAGGCGGAGGGTCTGGCACGGGGCTGATCTGGCAGGCGGGGGGGTTCATGGAGCGTCTCGGGCAGGCAGGGGGTCTGGCGCGGGGCTGATCCGGCGGGCGGGGGGTCCGGCGCGGGGCTGATCCGGCGGGCGGGGGGTCTGGCGCGGGGCTGATCCGGTGGGCGGGGGGGGGTCTGTGGGGCTGCTCGGACTGGGGCTGGTCCCCTGGGAAGCGTGCCTGGCTGCCCCGAAAGGTGGTGACAGCTGGGGACACCCGGCACTATGGGATAACTACCCACAGTGCAACACTCCCTATGTCGACCCCTGCAAAAGTTTTAAGGACAGACACGGACTTAGTGCATCCCCACAGAGGACAGCAAGTCCATTTTCTAAAGTCGACTTCAGAAAATCGACTTAAGGAAAATCGACTTAGTGCTGTAGTGAAGACGTACCCTAAGACTTGGGGGGGGTTCTGCAAGGATGCAGCACCCTCAGTTCGTGGGCACCGGGATCCGGGAGGGACATGGGCCGGAGCAGGAGCGGACATCGGCCGGCAGAGGGCACTCCGGAACCTTGAAAGAGCTGATTCCCCAGACAACCAGCGGGAGGCGCCGCCGGGGTGAGTGACCCGCTCGCTACACCCTGTGATGGCAAAAGAGAATCCAATGCAATATTCTTGAAGGTTAAATACACTCTTGAGATCAGCAAAGGGGGACATTTAAAATATCTCCTGTAATATCTTACTTAGCTAGCAGCTTCTTACATTGCACCCGACATCATTGTATCTGAGTCCTTCTGTGATGGTCCAAAATTCAACCGCTGCTGCGGCTCATTCATCTGAAATGCAAATCGCTTCCCTGTGTTTGCCACGGAGCAGAAAATGTGCCAGGAGTATAAAATCCTCACTCTCATCGAAAGATTGAATGTACTTCCTACACATGTAAGTCTGGGAGGGTCTGCTTTTGCACAAATACTCAGTAAAGAGAGAACTTTTCATGCCTGCACTTTGTCACTAACGTCTGGAACATGTTCGCTGTTTAGAAATATTTCCTTTCTGGGCTGTACTAAACCCAGCTCAAATGCAGCTTTCCTGAATTTGTTGGAAAGCATTGCTGAGCTATTTTGTAAGAGCCAGATTCTGTCATTGAACTGGATCTTCCTCTCTGAATTGTCCCACTGATCTCTTGCTTAACAAAGACTTGCATAGCAAATGGTTCCGGTAAGTAGTCTGAACATAACCTGTCATCTAGTAGATAGGGAAAGGGGACATTTTACCACCATGAATATTTTGCTCCTATTAGAAGTAGCTATACAAGTGTGCTAAAAGTAGTATATACTCAACTGTAGGATTTTCCCTCTGGATTCTGAAAATCCCTTTGACATACATTTGTTCTTTTGTTTTCACCAATGTCACTGTGTCATCTGACTCTGCTCAATCAGGTCTGCACGGCATGCTTGTAAAACCAGAAGGGCTGCCAATGCCATAGCAGCAGCAGTGCCTCTAGTATTTCTAACATAACTGGAGCTGCACTTCTGTTAGCAATGAGAGGACGAGGGGGAGGAGGGAAAGACTGTTTGTTCTCATTGCTCTTTTCATCTGTTCCTAAAGTCACCAAGTTAAATTGAAAGCCTAGCCAACTTCAATGATAGTCACATGTAGCATGGAGCAAAGCCAATTGCTCTGACTGAAAAAAAAAAAAAAAAAGAAAGCAGTAGTTGTTAATGGCAGTTTTTAGTGATTTACTGCTTTTCGGAGTATTTTATAACCAAGTAAGAAGCTCAGATTTGCAATTGAAAACAGCTGTTTTTGGCTTACTCACTTCCAGCTTCCTGAACAGTGAGCAGTTAGGGCCTAGGCAGCCAGAAGTCTAATGCTGGGTAAGCTCAAAACCTTCTCTCACACCACCAGCAGTTGGTCCAGTAAAAGATATTCCCTCATCCGCCTTGTCTCTCCAATATCCTGGGACCCACACGGCTACAGCAACACTGCATACATTTGAGAAACGTGTCAGAGCACAAATTGTGAGCCCACAATTTCAGTCCTTGTTCAGGTTTCGGTGAGAGTTTTGCCTGAATAAGGACTGTAGGACTGTCCTTAACTGCATACAAATGTACATGATGTCTGTCTCTCATGGGGCATCCGGCACAGTTCTGATTTATTGCTATATATTTTGTCTGAGGCAAAATTTAAAATGTATTAGACAAACTAAATCCTTTTAGTGAAATGTGTAACCCAATCATTATTAGGCCATTTGTTGTAATAGGTAGGCATGATGAGAGAGTCTGTCCCCATGTGGCATGGCCTTTTCAGATTTTGAAAGGTCTGATATATATACAAGGACCTCGGAGATATGGGTAGAGATAAAGTGGTCCAGGAATGTGGTGCTGGGAGGAAAGCTAATCGCTATGTCTTTAAGACCCTAAGGCCAAGGAGCCTTGTGGAGGGGGTGGGGGCAAGGATCCTCTCTCACTCAACCAATTGGGGATGATCTGAGAGAAGGGGACCATCCAATTTTGGGGCCCACACTACAAGAAGGATGTGGAAAAACGGAAAGAGTCCAGAGGAGGGCAACAAAAATGATTAGGGGCCTGGAGCGCATGACTTATGAGGAGAGGCTGAAACAACTGGGATTGTTTAGTCTACAGAAGAGAAGACTGAGGGGAGATTTGATAGCTGCTTTCAACTACCTGAAAGGGGGTTCTAAAGAGGATGGATCTAGACAGTTCTCAGTGGTAGCAGATGACCAAACAAGGAGTAATGGTCACAAGCTGCAGTTGGGAAGGTTTAGATGGGATATTAGGAAAAACTTTTTCACTAGGAGGGTGGTGAAGCATTGGAATGGGTTACCTAGGGAAGTGGTAGAATCACCTTCCTTAGAGGTTTTTAAGGTCAGGCTTGATAAGGCCCTGGCTGGAATGATTTAGTTGGGGATTGGTCTTGCTTTAAGCAGGAGGTTGGACTAGATGACCTCCAGAGGTCCCTTCTAACCCTAATATTCTATGATATATGCTGCCTGTGTCCTCATAGCAGGGCAGACACCAGCAGGGGAAGGTTGGCCTGCTCAATGTGCTCAACTTGAGAACTAATTGGGGGAAAGGGGACATCTGCAGGAGACACAGTGATCTGAAATGTTTGCAATGAAAAGTCATCCTCCCCCTCCCGCTCCCCCGCCCCGTAGTTACCAGCTTTTTCCTGAGCCATTGCAACATGACACTCTGCTCGTACACAGCTTAGTTATATTTTCATTTCAAATGGCAGTGATTTATTCCTCATTTATAATAGCTCATGAATGATAAGGAGAGAATAGCTCATGAGTATGCCATGGTTGGTAAAGCAGGTTGTATACAGGGAGGGTAGGTTCTGGTTTCTGTTGCTTTCAGAATCAAGAATCATAGCCTACAGCCCCCTTCCAGAAGCCCCTCACTAGCAAGGAAAGAGCAGGCCTGAGGGAAGACATAAATGGGGATCGCTTGCAAGGATTGTCCCCAAAGACACTCCCTGAAGTAGGGAAAGAAGGGGAGGAAGTAGATCTGAGGACAGCACCAGTTGGGAAAAGGTGGTTATTTCCCATGTACTAAAACCATAGTGACCCTGCACCTGTGAAGACTGTGGAACATTGAAATAGAGTTTCATAATTATGGAGAGAGGCAACTAAAAGAATAATAATAATACTGACACTCAAAGTATATTGTACAAAAAAACCTCAACCCCAATACTTAGTTAGCAGCTGTAAACATCTAACTACAACCATACAGAACAAGCAATGTCAACTATATACAACAAAGGAGAAAACTTTGTAGGCTGAAAACTGATTGTTGTAATGGGAGTTTAGCTGTGAAGGGAACTTTGCATAGGACTGACCTATATTGGGCATAGCTCTCTCCAGCTGCATTAGTCCTTTGCTTTCATAAACATCAAATTTATCCCAAAGTTAAAAATAAAAATACATTAAAATGCAAAATAAATAAAATAATGTGCCAGATCCTCAGCTGGTGTCAATCAAAAACATAACTCCTTTAAAGCCATAGGTCAATTTGGGTTTATTATTGGTGACTTCCTACCACAGTCATAATAGTGGCAGAATCAAAAAGATGTCTCCAGGATGGATGTAGATGATGCTGAGTGAGTTTTTTTTTTACTTTCATTTTGTTTTAAAGTGATGTTTTGTCCTCTACAGGAAGTTCTGTAGCTGTTGAGAATTTAAATCTTCTCCTTTGCAAATTAGTACTGCAGTTATATGTGGCCATATGATGGTTCGAACAGTGTGTGCAAGGGAAAACACACCAATCATTGCTCCCGTATGCTGTATGTATCTCTTGAAGCCAGATCCACAAACAGCCTTTAAATCATTCAGTGTGGTCTGGGCTGGATGTAAATGTTGCGGAAGGCAAACAGACTTGTCTTATAGTTTCTGAGAAAATACCATCAGTTCAAAATTATTTATCCTGAAAGCAGGATGACCTCTACTTACGTCAGTGCAGATAGATTCCTGGTTTTGTACTGGGATTTGTAGGTGATATAAGGGATGGATGAAATGGCTCAGGGGAAAAAAAAGCCACTCTGACCTTGAACCATTTGTACAGCACACTCAGATTGAATTTATTATAAAGTACAGCAAGGTTCAAATAAGTTTTGTTTCTCTCCAGTTTCTGGAAGGGGCTGCAGCCAGAGATGCCAAAATACCACAAAAACTCTACTCTGATCAGCTGCCTCTGGCAGCAGATTCACTCAGGAGAACCCATTCTTACAAGATTTCGACCTCATTTTTTCAAAGGGGTTGAATGTCTGACTAAAACTTTGGTGAGGCATTTCAACCTTTAAAAGCACATCCAAATCGGAACTCCTAACCCTTAGACGCACCCTTCCTCCAAACCAAATAGTGAGGTTTCTATATACAAATAAGGGGGGAGGGGTATACACTTGCACATATACACACTCACATCTATATATATAAGAAGTCTCTGTGTGTGTGTGTGTGTGTGTATATATACACACATACATAAATCATACACATGTTCACACACACCACTATACACATGCACACATCAAGCATTCATGTGTAGATACACTCACACAATTGTAACAAGACATATTGTTTCTGGGAAAGCTTTAAGACCTCATTTAAAAAATATAATTCTAACATTGCAAAAAAAATCAAAAATAAATAAGATACATGCCTACTTTAATCAAGGAGTGAGACAAGTGATATGATCTCATGTACCAATTATTTGAGTGTGTCAATGTTCTTTCCGTGGCATGGCTAACATTTCACTGATACTCCTGCAGTACTAAATAGTAATAAAAACTGATTTATTTGGAGTTGTATTGTCTGAAACGAGATAATAGGCATGCACCGATTTGTTGACAATACAAATGTTTGTAAATCAGAGAGGTGTCTTTATTCTCTGTTTGTTTTTGATTTAGTGCTGCAATAGGGCTCTGTTTACAAAAGGAAAAACGCATCTACAGTAAACCCTCGATTTAACGGACCTCGATTTAACAGACTCCGGATGCAACGGACAAAATTTCTAAGCAAGTCTGATGCATCCAAAATCCATTTGTCGAGGGCTGTCTGCCGGCTCCCAGCTGCCGCCCGGGTCCAGGCAGCGGGCGGGATGGCTGCCGGCTCCTGGCTGCCGCCCGGGTCACACCAGCAGGCGGGCTGGCTGCCGGTTCCCGGCTCCCGCCCGGCTCCCACCTGCGGGCTGCCGGCTCCCGCCCGGGTCCCACCTGCAGGTGGGCTGGCTGGCTGCCGGGTCCCGCCCGAGTCCCGCCTATGGGCGGGCTGGCTGCCGGCTCCTGGTTCCCGCCCGAGTCCTGCCAGTGGGCGGGCTGGCTGACGGTTCCTGGCTGCCGCCCCCTGGCTGCCGCCCAGGTCCAGGCAGCGGTCGGGCTGCGGAGCTGCCGCCCCGGCCCTGTGGCGGGCGGGCTGCTGCTCCAACAGCTCGTTTTTTATTATTATTAAATAATGGACTTTCTGATTTAACGGACACCCCCTCGCCCGAATTAGTCCGTTAAATCGAGGTTTTACTGTATTTAGAAAGAACTGCAATATGGGACAGCAGTCCGGAAGTTTGTTTTAAATTAAGGCCTAGCAACCCTGATGTGGTGTGGGACATTGAGTTAGGGAAAGGTTAGAAAAAGAGCCAGATCCTTCTGTGTAGTATGGCTACTTTGAGCTACACAGCCCATGTATTCTGGCTTTAATACCTATGTGTACAGCTCTGGAAGGATCACCCCTCAACTACAGTTGACGTTAATGGGAACTGAAGGTGCTCACCACTTCTCAGGAAGTGCTCAGAATCCTAAAAGAACTGAGATGGAATTTCTTTCTTACAGACTAGTTATAAGTATAGAAACCAAACAACTTATTAGGGCAATGAGAACAAATCTGAATTATTTTTAAAATGTGCTCAAGAATTCCCTCTGTTTAAAGAGGGAAATAATATTAAAGGGGACTGGTAACACAAAAAACGAAAATAAATCCAGCTGGTCTTTTTCTAGATTCTTATGATTCCATGTTTTCTAATGCAACTAGAAATGTGTCTAACAAACCTTTCCCGCCAATTCATTTGTATGTTTCCAGAAAGGAGAATACTCATTGATCTTTGGTTAGGTTCTTATTTGCTCCCCTACCCTATCGATTGTAGAACCAGTGGCCAGAACTAGGCCTTTATGATCCCAGTTGGTAGAGAGGCTCTGTTATTGTTGCCTTTATTTATATTGGGACTAATTTGCTGCTTACTCCCAAAGTGTTATCTCCAGAAATGGCATTTCCAGAGGTGGAATTATAGCTCACTAGAAGCAAGGTATCACTTTTAGGAGAACCATTTCTTTTTCTTGTATATATGTTAACCATGGGCCCAATTCTGCTACTCTTATTCAGGTCGAGTAGTTCCATATCCCCCACATAGTTCTATTGAGATCAGTAGGATTTCTCGTAGGGTAAAGAACTACTCGTTGGCAATGATGCTAATGATGCCCTCTGTCATTTAAACACATTCCTATATAAAACTAATCTGTAAATTGCAGCATAAAATTTGTCAGCAGGAATAATGCAAAATTACATTTATAGAAAATTGGAAATGAACCTTTGTAAATGGATTGGAGTCTTTCAAAAAAGGTTTTAAAAGGCCAGTAGTGAAAACGGACTGGGAAATTTGTCAACTGCATTACATTAATGGCACAGTGACAGTAAACTGAGCTAATCTTGGATCACTTACTCTATTGACAGGCCTTTACTATGGAGTGGTACTAATCTCTCTGTAGTTAGGTAGCTCTCCATTATAAGCTTGATTTTCAACCTCCTCCTCAGAGGAGAAAAGAAACTGAACATCCTGAAATTGTGCATGCTGAATCTCACCCCAAGGCCATTTTTCAGGGAAGTTTGGTTAAATAAGAACAGATAAAGAGTCTTAACTATGATATTTTGAAGATTTTGCTGAGATTTACTCTTTAAATATAATTCTAGTGCTTTCTTTGGCTCATCATGTCTCCAAAATGACGGTCTAGAAACCCCAGATTTGCTTTGGCAGCCTTGAGGAAACACAGGTATGTGACTAAGTCCTGGCCCCAAATCATCACCTCTCCCAGGAAAACTTCTGAGAGGAGTCTTTGATGGGAGACAAGCTCCACAAAGATTTTGTTGTCAGAACAGACACTATATGTTTCAGCAGAGAACTAGAGAATGGCCCTCCTACCTGGTAGCCCCTAGTGTTAATAAGCTCTGCACTGCAACTGACCTGGTTCCCTCTAGGAACTGGAGGACCAAGAACTCTATTAGTTTAACTTAACTCCACAGATTCCCTGGCAATATCCCATTGGTGAAGGAGAAGGTTGTGTGGAAAGGATAGCTGGGACAACCCCCAGCCCACAGAGGCAACTAAGCCCTCAATCCATGTGCAACAAGGAGATTCACAGGAAGGGTGGATCGCTGGCCCTACTGAAGTCAATGGGAGTTATGCTATTGACTCCAGTGGGGCCAAGATTTGTATAGATTCACAGGTCTTTTCTGTGAGCAGATGTATGGCCCGTGATCTGGCATTTAGTACTGTGAGCTTAATGCTGATTTTCTTTCCTTTGAATACATTTATTTACTAAAACCATGTTGCAAAAGACAGGCCTTTTGTTCCCATACACTGGTCTTGTGATTTAATAGATGCATTGTTACTTACCTGGAGGTGAGTGTTCATTCATAATAACTAGCGATGCTGGTGTGGGCCTTCTTTTCCTGATCTGTGAAAAACACAGGCCCAAGCAATCATTAGACACCCGCCACCATCCCCACTACACCTAAAACAAAGTACAAGTCATCAGGAGTCTTATTGAACAATGTTAAGTGGCAAAAGCAAGCACACAGAAAACAGGTTTACAAATATTGTCTTAATAACTGTCAGTGTAATAATAATCAGAGTCAATTCAGGTTCAACATACTGCGGGATCAGGGTCACTTGGTGGGATTTTCAAAAATCCCTATGCGATTTAGGAGTACAAGCCCCAGTGAAAGACCAAGTCACCTGAATCACTTAAAGTATGTCTACACTGCACACTCCTTTCAGCAGCACGTAGAGTACAGGCACTACATACCCACTAGCATGGGTATAAATAACAGTGTAGATGGTGAGGCATTGCTTAGACAAGTAGAGTAAAGATACACCATGCCTAAACCCTGTGGGTGAGTACCCGACATGACTCGCTACTCACCAAACAGTACCTCTCCCGTCTACACACCTATTTGTAGCAGTACAGTGCCCTGCTGCATCCCTTCTGCTGGAGTTTTTGCATGCTGCAGGGAAAGGCTCCGGCAGTGGGGAAAGGCTCTGGTAGCACTGCTGTGCTGAAGATTTTCCCCATCGCAGGGAAAGGTTCCAGCAGCAGGGAAAGACTCCAGCAGCTGCCAAGCCTTTCCCCACTGCCTTCCCCGTGTCAGAGCTTTTCACTGCAGTGTGAACAAAGCCTGCGTTTCACTGTGGGAGGCAGCTAAATGTACCCTACCTGCCACCACAAGTGGTGTGCAGTGTAGACATAGTCCTAGGTGCTTTTTGAAAATATAACCCCTTATCTCTACTTCTAGGAAAGAACCTAAGTTGCTTTGTGAGCATGGATTTCTAGCACTACCATAGTTGTCACCAATGATTAACTTAAACCTCTTTTTTTAACCCTTTCTATCTTTGATGTTGTACGGACAGTGAAGCATATAAGCAGAGCAAAGAAATAACTAGATAAATAACATCACTGAATATAGAAATATTTAAAAATTCTATCAAACTATTTCAAAGCAATTTTAAAAAAATACTTAATATTTCCAAAAGGAAATTTCTTAAGCATGCTACATTGCAGCAGTTTATATATGTATATCTGAATAACCACTGTATGAGGGTGTTTTTTTTTAGTTAACTCTTCACAAGTTCTATTGTGGTTTTATGGTTCAATTAATATCCACTAGGAAAGTTAAACAATTAACTAACATGATGTTGGAATAGTCTCCAATAATGGACGTATTTGTGAAGAAAGCTTTTCTAAACTTCATATCACAGCCCCCAGGCTATTGGCACTTATGCAGCAGAATATAATAGGGTGCTCAAGAATATTTAACCCAGACGCCATTTTGAGACCATCTTTGTGTCAATGTGTTGGCCCTTTTTTAATTGCTTAGGCAACATCGTAAATAGCTAGGTCCCAATTCTGCTCTTAGTGGGGAAAATCCACAGTAACTCAATATGTTTCAGGCTCCAGATTTAATTGATGTAATTTCTTCAAACATCCAAAATAAAACTATAGGGCAGCTATCCCATGAATTCAAAGTGCAACATAATCAAAAGGACTTCCCATAACTCTAGTGCAGAACTTGGCTCATAATATTTTACAGCCCATAGGAATTTAATTAAGAGCCAATTCTGCAGTCTTTGAAGGCAATAACTTTCATTGATTTCAAAAGGTGGTGGACCAGGTCTTGCTCAAGTTAATAGAAGGATCATTCTCAAAGTTATACATATATTTTAGTAAAACTATCTCTGGGCAGGTTGAAGGCCTCAGGAAGTTCTTTGCTTGTACCCTCCCCCATCTCTTCTTCATCTCAATGGCTGCCAACAACAACTCATCTCTTCCCGGCAAAGCCCGCCTCCTCTTAGGAGAAATTACATCAGAAGGTAAGGAAACAAGATGTCTGTCCTCCAGATGTAAATGATTACACTGCCATCTCTCTACAGTGGAATCGTCAAAGCCCTATTACATTTTGGTATCATTTAAAATGAGGCGTATCAAAAGAACAGTAAATGTACAACAGGGAACAACGATATAGTAACAGAGATGGATTAGACCAACTAACAGGTATTATCCACCTCTGTTTTCTAAGATTTTATGGTCATAATTCCTTATATAGAGAAGTAGCTCTACACATCTATATCTATGTATATAATTAATGAGGTCTGCCTGTAAGAAATGCAGGATTGGACAGTATATACATTTGCAGGTGAGTCAGATTCAGCTGGCATATATATTTGTACAGTATATCTATATTGAGTGTGTGTATGTATATATAGTCACACATATAGCCACATCCACTTACATATGCATGAAATACTTAATATGCATATATTAAAATAATACATATGCTTTAAATACTTAAAAACAGTAATAATGTAAAGAATTCAGCATTAAAAGCCTTAAAATGTGAGGGAATAATTCAATAAGTTACTATTTTGCAGCATTTAGATGAGTTGCTCCAACACCAAAGTAAATTGCAAGCAGGCTATCTCCTACACAGTGTGTGCAATATTTCCCTTCAACACAAATTATCAAATGTATATTTTGGTGTATATGAAACAATACATTTCAGCTAATTTTCCCATATTGATTCAGCTCAAAATTATGTATTCATATAAAGTGTGCTTATCTCTAGTGCAAAACGTGTAAAAAGAATAAAGTCAGACACTAATATATACTTGTGCAAATGAAAATATGCCTTCTCACAATAGGACAAATCCTGCCCTGTGTTACATTGGCTATCCCAGCATAACTACATGTATTTCCACGGATTTAATTGAAACTTACACCAGCATAAACTGGAGAAGAATTTAGGCCATGAATATTACCTATTCTCATCCTACACCCAGTCCCCCAGGTAGTGAAAGACACTTGTCTTCCTTACCTGTTCAGCTGCTTCAGGATCTATTTGACTCTGAAATAATGGCACAGCAAATTGGATCTTTTTAGGACTGTTTGGCTCCATAATAATGATGAGGCAACTCAGAAGAGAAAAGAGAACAGACTACAAGAAATCAGAGAGTCGTCTCAGTGATTATTCCCTGGCGCATGCCCTAACGCCACACTGAATGCTTCCTAATAACAGCTGTAATTCCCGAGTTAGCAAGTGAATCTGCAGGAGCGGCGTAATCCCTTATTCCATATCCACAATGATGCCTCTGGCTGCCTCTTCCCCTCCTCCCCCCCTTCCCCAATCCTTCAGATCCTCTCCACACAAAGCTGAAAGGAACAATAAGCTAATTGTGTACCAGGTCACTTCTACATATGCCAAGCATTCACTCAGAAGCTAATTGAAAATGCAATACTAGCCTTGGATGGCCTGGTGCCCTGGGATTTGACAAAGAGGATCTATCCACTGCACATCACTAACTGGCTGCTCAAAAGTGCGGCGTAAGCTCCCTCTGAGTATTGCTGATGGGCCCTTAATTATTGATGAACACAATTCAGGAAGTTTTGCAATTTTGGGGGTGGAGGCAGCAGCAGAGCTGGGAGGAATGCAATAATTCCACCTCTGTTGTAATATTTACAGAATGCCTCCCTCTTGTGCCTCCAACAACTCCCCTTGCTCCTTTCAAATCCCTCTTTAAAACATGCTTCTTCCAGGAAGCTTATGAGTGATAATTCTACATAAACAGCCCCACTTCTTTGATCCTGGACCATTAGCTGATGGATTATGTGGGCCAGCCCCATATTGTCAGTCTCAGCTTTCAGATTATCCGCTCTGTGGAGCAAGGACTGTGCCTTCCTCTAAATTTACAGAGCATCTAGCAGGAGCTTGATAAATAATCTCAATAATAATAATACCTTGTGAATCTAATTTGTTTTGACTCTGTATTTCACTAGCATACAAAAACAGTAGAGGAGGCGCATATTCAGAAATCAGTGACCAGAGCTATCTGATTTGCTTGGATTATGTGACCTCTGAATAGGCTGTTGCGACAATGTTTCCTGGGCTAAAAACTGCAGCTATGGCCAGTGACTCTCACTGACAGTTCATGGAGCAAAGGAGTAAGTGTGAGCCTGCAGCTGAAAATGATGCAGCCTGTCTCCTGTGGCATGTAGCCACCAACTAGGGAGAAAGAGAGAGTGACAGGAGGAATGAACAACAATTTAAAGGTTTAAGATTAGCAGCCGTGTTAATCTGTATCCATAAATAAAATGAGGAAGACTTGTAGCACCTTAGAGACTAACCAGTTTATTTCAGCATAAGCTTTTGTGGGCTATAGCTCCCTTCATCGCATGCATAGAATGGAACAGAAGTAAGATGCATTTATACACACAGAAAGAAAAAAAGGTCGTACACTAGCATACCAATTCTAAGAAGCTGTTTAATTTGGATGGGCCATTATCAGCAGGAGAAAAAAAACCCTTTTGAAATGGATCTCTGTGTCTGACAGGAGATAACTATTGAAGGTAAATTAACTAGGGAAATGCAATCAATTAGTGTAATGAGAAAACCATTCTCAAGTCCTGTTTAGCCCTTGGTTTATAGTGTCCAATTTGAAAGTTAATTCCAGTTTCTCGTTGGAGTCCGTTTTTCTGTTTTAAATTTGACACCTTCAAGTCTGTAATGGAATGTCCAGGGAGGTCGAAGTGTTCTCCTATTGGTTTTTGAACAGAACAATAAGCTAATTGTGTAAAAACCAGTTTTTAGAAATATCAGACATGAGCGAGAAGGGACCCCCCTAGGGTTGCCCGTCCCTTCCCCCATCATCACAAACAACGCCATCAAACAATCCCATTCATAAATTTGTCCATTACATTCTTAAATCTAAGTACGTTGTTTACCCCTAAAACTCCTGTGGGGAGACTGTTCTTTTTGGGAAGTTCTATGATGTGTTATACAGGAGGCCAAACCATATGATCACAATGGTCCCATTTGGCTTTGAATCTATTAAGCCTCACTCCTGAGGGTTAGAAACCTTCTTCTAATTTCCAACCTGAGTTTATTGATGACCATGTGTTTTTGTGCCAACATTGTCCTTCAGCTTAAATAGCTTGTCACCCTCCTTTGGTGTATACACACACACTTCTTTATAGAGAGCAATCAAATCTCCTCTGAGCCTAGGCTAAACAAGGCAAATTTTCCCCCTCTCCTCTCATAATATAGACCCCTACCACATTCAGCTAGCCATCCTGGTAGCTCTTCTCTGTACTTGTTCCATTTGAATTCATTTTTCTTGAACATGTATACAGAGCTGTACACAGTATTGCAAATGAGGTCATGCCAGTGCCTTGTATTATACTTCTCTCTCCCTACTGGAAATACCTTTCTTTAATCATGCTAGGATTGCATTTGTCTTTTTTGCAGTGGCATCACATACGTGGCTCGTCCTGTGATTAACCAACAGACTCTGATATCTGATAAACCACTACTTCATTTTGAAAACTCTGGCATTCAGAAAGACAGTAAAAACCATGTTTAAGAGAGATTTTAGTATCTTCTAACATATCATAGGGGCCAACTGCTGGAGACCAGTTTGATTCAGTATGGCGATTTCTAGGTTCACTTTAAAAAAAAAAAAGGCTGACCGTGTGTCTGTCACATATGTGAGACTGAAGGAGAAGTGAGCAACAGAGCCTGAGGTCTCTCCTGGTGAAGTAAATGTGCCCAGTACATTTTTGTGGCTTTGACCACATCTCAAAATTATTAGTATCTAAATGACTCAAACCTCTTACCTAAATATGACATTGCCACTTTCCCTATCACACCCCTTCAGTCATTTTCCAGTATAGTGCACCCTCTCTCTGAACCTATTCTTAGGATCTAGGTTTATCACATATTGTAGCAGAAGGTGTTTGTTATTAATTGGGAGTTTAAATGGACCTTAGTGGGGTTTTCAAGAAGTAGAACATACAATAGCAGCCCTATAGCAGTTAGCAGAGTTTGTCAAAAAGAAATATTCATACCAGTGTTCAAAACAGTAGGGAGACCTGACTCTGAGCTCTTACATACCTGTGTAACCCTTTAGCTTCATTAGTGTTACCCCTAATTTATAGCACTGTCAGTGAGATCACAGGCAGGCCCTTAGTCTCCACACAAAGGGGACGTGCCTTTCCTATGGCCTGCATGGTATCCTGGTTTATAGCTGGAAGTATACCTAAGCACTGCCCAATCTTTTAGCTCAGCAGATGACTGCTGTTTTTAGTACTCAAGTTGCACTTTACTGTTTAAGTTTTCTTCATGCTTCAGCTAAAACTCCCAGGAAAAGAAAACACAAACTTGCAATAATCAAAAGTCACCATTTAGTTTAAGGATATTTCCCTATCTGTGTCATCTCTTATTCTGAGGCTGTGAACCTGCATTCTCGGTCTGACTTTATTGTGCCCCTTACTGTAATCAAGCTATCAAAGTACAGATCTTGAAGATTTTCATTTGACATGGTTTAATTCCTTTGGCAGACGTATTTGCATTAGCCATAGGTTTAGGTCACTCCATATTATTAAAAATGAAACAACAAAAATTAACTTTGAACACTGCAACACTAAAGGGGTTTATTTCTGTTCTCTTTTCAGACCCTTCCTCTGGCCTTTGTCCTGACTTCTCAGCTTGAGCTTCCTCTGACTTGAGAGTTTTAGGCATCAGATTGGTAAAGTGGAAGAGCAAGGACCACTTTGAAAATTACAATCCTCAAGACTTCACTTCCAGGGAGCATGATCCTATTTCTCTGGAACTGACGCAGGGAAGTGTAAGTTACACTTCTGTGAACCTCCAAGGTCTTTTGTCTGCAGGGAGGATTCAGCTTGAGGGAGGGCGGGTGTTGTATGCACTGTACCTTCTCTCAGGGTTCTTGTCAGAGGACAGATTTGTAGCTTGGTAGCAGCTCTCTTAGTGCAGTGCTTCTCAATTTTTTTCTGTCGTGCCCCCCCTAGGAAGAAGAAAACATTTCGCGCCCCCCCGCTCCTCTCCGCCCCTCGCCGGCGCCGCCCCTGCCGGGCGCCAGCCTATATCTAGGGCGCAGCGGCCCGGCGCGCCCGGCCAGGATGGCAGGCGGGAGGCGGGGGTGCCTCGCCCGGGGGATGCGCGCCCGGCCGGCCGGTGACTGAGCGCGGCTCTGCGCCGGGCCGTGTGCTGCGCGGGGCCCGCGGGCGGGCTGGCGGGGCGATGCTGCCGTGGCGGCGGAACCGCGGCAGCCCAGCAAGCCGCAGGGCTACGCGGTGAGGCTGCGCCGCGCCGCGCTCGGCTCGCTGGCCCGCGCCTGCCCCGAGCGCGCGCTGCCCCGCGTGGGCAGCATGTTCTGCTCCAAGCGGCGCATGGCGCACGTCAAACGAGCCCCCCTTTACGGAGCCTCGCGCCCCCCCTGGGGGGCGCGCCCCACTATTTGAGAAACACTGTCTTAGTGGGAGCCCTTGCAAAGAGGTGGTGAATCCATTTCCTTGTCAGGTACTCTGGCCATGCTCTGGTCATATTTAGAACTATTCACTTGGGGTCCATGATGGACCCCTAATGCAGCACCCCAGTGCATGGAAAAATCTGTAGCCATCTTGCACAGCTGCAGGCCCCCACAATAGGTGGTTTGGGGGCATTCGCCTAGGGCCTATGCTGGCTTTGTAAAGCCTTATGCATTCTCTCCTCTTGTGTCCTATTCTAATAACCCGTCCAAACGTTATAGTAACAAATAAGGAAATATTCCTGTGATATGAGTCTGGAGTCATACTTTATTGCCCAGGGCATGAATAGCCACAACAACCCCCCTTTCTTTGTTGGCTATGGACTGATCTTGGAAAATAAATTACACACTCACCCCTACAGATGAGGCCTCTAGGCGTGGGCACATGTTGACAGCATGGTGCAGGAAAGCCTGCTGCACTGCTACCTAGGTTGTACCCGGCTGGTGAATAAAGAGATTGCATACTCCAAAGCTCTCAATCTGGCATTTTCTTAGTCACTAAACAGACACATTATATATAGATATAGATAGATATCTAGATATAGATATCTATATATTTTTTTAAAGCTAAGCACTCAGGCTTGTTCCGAATCACACTTTGGAAACAGTGGAAAAAACAAAGGATTTAAACTCTGAAGATGTGAGAATGAAGAGCAGATGGCGTCTATTTTGGCAGCAATAAAGGCTGCAGCAGGCCAGCAAAGTTGTAGGACAAAAATCTGTATTGAGCATACACAGAGGCCCAGTGTTACGTGCCAAGAAGCTTTTGTTTGTCCAGTAGCAGCTTGGTCGGGTCTCTCCTGAAACATGTCTTTCCTTCTCCAGTATTTCTCGGTTATACCACAATGTTCACACATAGCTACGTGCCACATAAGGACATGGATTCATGTGTTAGCTTAATAGAAATTTCATTTAATAAACTGCTATTTCTACTTATTAAAATGTGGGTGAATAATACCTAGGAAAATACAGGACAAACAATAATCAGCTTTACAATTATATTAATTTTAGAGCTAAGAACTGATACTATATCTTTAATTTAAAGTCATTTTACTGGGATTAACAGCTCTCCAGATTGTCAGGTAATATACAAATGTTTACTGATAGATGCTTCCTGCTGTTGTCTGTAGAATCAGCAAGGCCAGGTTATAGGAAATGAGTCAGATACATGAGACTTAGAATCATTAGGCAGCCAAAAGACCCATGTCTGCTATGGACTAGATTTCAACATTGCAGATATTAGCAAACTGGTAATTTAGTTTTGTGTATTTATTTCAGCAGGAAATCATGATATATTTTGGTCCATTAGTGGGAAAATAGTTAACCTAATTTATTTTCCAATAAACAAAACCCACGTTAGCAGTCAATGCAGACTTGAAATGAAGTCATATTACCTCTGTACTAAATCATTAATATAAAATTTTACATCGTATCTTTGTGTTAAACAGTGAAGATACAAAACTGAGCTCCTGTTATTTTCAGTATTTTTTTAGGATACTAAGGTTAAAATACAACAGGCAAATAAATATTACAAGAGAGAAACTACCACAATTTAAAGTGTGATACACAGTCTACAAACAATAGGGTACCAAATTCTGAAGCCATTTAAAATCATTGGAACTTTTGAGATCTCAATTCCATTTGACTCTAACAAGAGACCACTTCCAGGGTACTGTATTGTTTTTTTTAAATGTATTCATGCTCCTCACCTACAATATGCAGGATCAAGCCCAAGCTGTGGGCCTGTACAGTTTGGAAGAAATTGCATCCATTCATAAACAAACACTTGTTGCATTCTCTAAGAAGAATAAATCAGCTAAATTGTTTGTGTTTTGTCATGATCATAGTGTCAGCACAAGGTGGTATGCTTGTGTAGGCGTACATTTGTCCACTGCAAAGAAAAAGCCAAGTCTTTTGTTAATTACACACATTTTTCTTAAACTAAAATTACCCTAGTCACTGTCTAATCTCCAGCACAATATATTTCCCTCCAAATCATTTCCATTTCTCTATTATGTCCAAAGAAAAACATGGAAATGTGTATTTTTATAGAAAAATAAAACTGAATAACTGCAGAATACACAAGTGAATCACAGCAAGACACTTAGGGATAGCAGCAATGTTTCAAAAAATCAACTCATTTTTAGGAAGTAGAAAATAATTACTCAACCTTTATTGTTTTAGAAATAACTATAGGCTAGCATCCATGCTAAATACTTCATACACAGCAAAGCAGCCCAGATGCCTATTCCCAGATAATGCTTAGCTTTCAATATGCTGTCGTCTTACTACAGTAATTCAATTACTAACCATTGTACTGTGTATAGATAAATTCAACTGAGCTAGGCCTTCCTCTTTAGGCTGATTGGGGGGGAGAAAAATATCTGTAAAACAGGTAAATCTACTGCATGGTGCTTTACCCCCAGGAAACACCTACCTCAGAGGTGTTCTGTTACTTTCAGACTGCCAACTCCTTGCTCCTCCTCTTTTTAAAATGATGCCATGGGGCTTACCATTACACTACTGTGGCTGAGGTTTCTTTTACACTATTAACTGGATTGAGTTACATTCATTGTAGAATATCAGGGTTGTAAGAGAGCTCAGGAGGTCATCTAGTCCAACCCCCCTGCTCAAAGCAGGGCCAATCCCAATTAAATCATCCAACAGATTTTTGCCCCGTATCCTAAATGGCCCCGTCAAGGATTGAATTAATAACCCTGGATTTAGCAGGCCAATGCTCAAACCACTGAGCTATCCCCCCTCCCCAGAGTATATCTATTTTAAATTGCACCAGAACCTCAGGAATCTGGCTTCTGTCAACAGAATGAAAAATTGGTAGAGTCCACCTTCCAGCAAATATTAAACAGCACATACTGTACAAGTGAGATCCCATGTTCGTATAGGTTCTGACCTACAAACCCTAAGTAGATTGGGTTCTTCCTAGTTGAAGGACCAGCATACTCTACTTGACCTTTTCCCACAGCAGAGATCACAGTGTCCTACCAAGTGAGGGGGCTGCTGGCAGAATGTTCTCTCCGAGTCCCTTTCCTTTGGAGTCCTCTCCTCCACCCTGGTCTGAAACTTATTGCTCAAACTTGTTGACATTCCAGGCATGCTGCTATTTAAGCAGCATTGGAAAGAGATTGATGCAGCTGGAGATGGGAATTTGGTTTGGGGGAGAGTGTGACTAGGAAATTTTAATTTATTTGGGTCTACACTACAGAATAGTCAGATGTAGTTGGAGTGACACAAGGGAGGGAAGAAGGTGGTCCACTGCTATTCCCATTGCTTGGGTAAATTTACTTTCTTGTGTTTTAAAACTGACATCACGGGTGCACAGAGCTCTTGGAGCGGAGTTTTGAAATGTAAATAGTGTATTTGGGCAGGCAGGTTATGAATTAAAGCAGAGCCCCCTTACTTCAAATTATATCCTTTAACTCCCTCTGGCAGTATTTATGCCCTGCCATTTATATTCCAACATGTAAACATCTAGGGTGGCTTTTCAAGAATGCCCTGCATCCATAAGTGGGACCAAATTTCAAAAGAGCTAGCCCACAGCAGTTTCCATTGATAGCAAACGGGAATTGCAGTGCGAAGAACTTCTTTTCAAATCTGGTAGTTGGTGTCCTTAGATTTACCTCACGCATTTCTTAAGTGTCCGGTAAATTCAGCATACGAGGCGTTATGCAGCCCCCAGACTTAAGTTATCTATTGTTATGCTACTCTTCTGGTCCACATGTCCTCATTTTCCAAGGAGGACTGTCATATGATCTAAAAATCGATGTTTTTAAGCAAAAAACATCAGATGAAAACACATACCCTACTGCATCAATGTAAAAATAAACACTGGCAAAGACTGCATGTAGGCAAAATAAATATTTTATTGGTTTAATATTCCTGTTTTTAGAAAATCAGGCCTTAGGTGTGTCTTCCAAACACATTTATAAATCTTTCAGATAAGCCTTTTTATAAAATATTGTTAGACCTTAACTACTCTTTGATTGAGACTGACACAATATAAACATTTTTAATAGCTGAAAATGACAAAGGCACAAAGGAGAATCCCGGCAACATTCAGACGTTGTGTTACACATCCACTAAACGTCTGTCTGACCACACATAACCCCCTCCCCCCCCATCTGAACCCCATTTACTTCCAATTTTATCCATTGGAACAAATACATTTTAATTGGCCTAAGCTACAATACAACCAGTGAGGGGTCTGTGTGTATGTGGGGGGTTAATTTACTTTAATCTCCCCATAATACAACCAAGGTCACCAACCCATTCCATCTCACACATCCCCATTACTTTTCCAAGAGCAGTCTTTTTACTGTATTTTGCTTCATAAAAGATGGAAAGAACTTCTCTTGATATAACTGAGAAGTCGTCAACACATACATCTAGACAGTGTTTAACATAAGGCACGTGTCCAAGGAGGGGGAGAACTAGTAAGGAAGCAAAATAAAATTAAAGTTATCTTCTGCACAAAGATAAAGCTTTCAGTGTAAGAACTTTAAGTAGTTTTAGGTAACCTCATATCATTCTACCACTCTGCTAATAGTAACCTCCCCAAGAGTTAATAGAAATTTTTACAACAGAATTTTTCTTCTTTTGAAGTGGCACTAAGTAACAGCAGTGGAAACAATTATTGGTTGTTTCAAGCTCTCAAAGTGAATCAGTTATTGCACAGTAAATACCTCATAGAGGTCAGTGTTTTTTATTTAAAAAAAGCTAGGCTGAAGACGTAGGTTATTTATAAATTGGTTAGATCAAGTTTCATGACACACCTCTCCACAAAGAAATAAACTACACACAAATTAACAATGGAGACATACAAATAAATATTAGATCTTTCAAATGGCGATAGTTTTCTTGATGGATTATGGTTAGTAGTAAACTAAACAAAGTGTCTAAATCACTATATATGGACTCTAGAAGAAATAATAAGGAATGCATCATAGAACTAAGCATTGTATACAGTAGCCTATCTCAGAAGCTGTAGTGAAGCCCAAGTACATAATTTGATGTCTTCACCAGTGTAAGTCATCCAAAAGCAGGATTCCACAGCTTTGCTGGTCCACATGCCTACCCTTTGGAGAAAGAAAAGGCAATGACATATCTACCATTTAAGAGCAAGATTACATTCGTGAAGGAGCATGACACAGTGGTGTCCCTTCAAAACTTGCCACTTGCTTAGATAACTAAACATGTATTTTTATGTAGATAGCCTTGATATTTGCAATAGTTAAGATATGTGCTACAGGAAGCACTGTATATACTGAAGTAAGGATGTTACATACTAAGTAAAATTGGCAGGTTTAAGGGCCATCACTGTCAGATGGCTGGAGTTTTCAAAGCCATCTAACAGATTTAGACATACATCTTTCATTAATTTTAACTGAACTTCAACTGAGCTGATGTAGTTTAGGTTTAGGGGAGAAGAGCAATGTAAAACTTGACTTTCTTGTGGCTGTATAAAAGATTTTTATATTTTAACTGCAAGAATCCTTAAAAGTGAATCTAACACTTACAAATATTCTATAGAATGAAAAATTCTTCTATAGCCAGTTGTTCCGTTTCAGTAAGTTAAATTAATCAATCCAGCAAAATTCATAATAATTACCTGTAGTACCTGTTTCACAGCTGTGTATCTTCCTTTGCATTAGCAGATCTACTTGGGGATGATACAGCTGCTAACAATCCACTTACTATTTCCCGTCTGATTTCACCAACAATAGATTCTTTGATCTAAAAAAAGATTAAATGGAGTTATAAGGTCATTAAGTTATACACAGCTCTGCAGCGGGCAAAATTGCACAGTACAGTAGACATATTAGAGATTAGCTGCATTTTCTAGGAACCATAGTAGGAATTAATGTTTTAAAAAATACAGATGGAAAAGAGTCTCTACTGAATTTAAAGACTCTGAAAAATCATGGCATTGTAAACTAAGTAGCTTTCCAGACTGTATATATTTATATTTGTTTATATCTAGGGTTACCAGTTTTAGGTTAAAAACTGATAAAGTCTTGATCACCTACAATTGTAAGAATAGAATTTTAGCAAATATGCACCGAAAACACTCTAAATGGAGCAATCTTTCGAGTGTGAACAGATCTCTGGAGAAGGTCTGCAAGACCTAAAGACATCCCCAATCTAATTCATTAAGCAGTTCATTTATGTGGTGGGTGGGGCTTTTCATAGGACCACAATTTAATATAAATCAAGGAAACAAATTTACATTATTCATGAGGGTTTGTTTTTAGCAGAAAAATACCTGCCCACTCAGGTTACCGGTTTGCCATTGGAATACTACTTATGTTGGCAAAGACTATTTCACATAATTTCTATTAAAACCTGTTCAATAGGCTTACATATAAAAATTTAAAGGTGATTTCATTCTAGTAAGATCCTAGTTGGAGATGGGGAGGAGCAGAGAATGAACAGATCACTACAGGCTTCAGTAAAGGAAAAGGAGGAGACAATGATGAGCAGACAGGATGGTACTATGGCAGTGTATTACACTGATCTGACATGAAGAGAAAAAAAGGATTTCTGGAAGATCTTCACGAGCCAAGCCAGACTTAGATGCTCTTTGCCTTTGTTACTCTTAACAGGTTTGAGGTGTGGCATAAGTACAAGATAGGAGAGGATCATCAAATCCAGGTAGATGAATGAAAGCTATTAGAAATCAAAGGATATCACCTGTCAGTGTCAGTAACAATACATTCCATCTGAGTCAGAATAAAAAGAGGTTATTACTTATTATTTTAATAAAGCAAAACCACATCACTTCCTGGCATGACTAGTAAATCTTAGACTAAAACAACCTGTTTATATTGTACATTGATAAATACTCTTTCAATGTGGTACAGTTTGTGTGGTTTCATTAAAGTACAGCTTCACCGAGATTCTCTCACACCAGGGTACGGTCAAATAATAAACATCCTAAAACCAGCGACTTTAATTTTGTTAAACAACATGCAGAATACTAAAGGAGCCATTTGCACTTCATGCAATGCTGTGATCTAAGAGTCTAGAAGTAAGCACTGTATGTGATATTTCAAGGGGGACAAGACTGTACTTTAATCAAACAAGACAAGCAGTGTTCAAGTACTTTGACATTTAACACTGCTGAATTCCCTTCTGTGGGAGGGAGTTCATTTACTCAGAGAGCTAGCCGTTAAGGTTTTGTTTTTTTAAATCAGTAAATACTTATTGGGCAAAGCTCCTATACACCACAGTCTACCCAAGCATATTCTGAAACACTACATGCTTTCTCCCTCCCCAACATGAGATCATGTGGCTATACAGAAGGGGAGGCATTATTTAATAAGCAATGGAATTAGTATTTGTGAAGGCATATACCAAGAATGCATATTAATAGATTTCCTTTCCTTCTCTAACAAAAAAGGAATTCCAGTGCTAACAATGGAGAAACACAAGGATGGCACTTTTCAGTTTGTGGTAATTTTAATGCTTATGAAATGGAAAGATTCTTATGAGTAATATACAGTAGCATGTGCAGACTCTGCAAAAAACTTCCAGACACTCCTATGCCAATCCAACTAAATCCTGACCTTCAAAACAGTTCCTATTTTGGGCCTGAATCTCTCCTGAGTAGGCTGCTAAAACAGTTAAACTGTGGGGCAACTTTGTTATGTGTTCAAACAACACCTGTGAAGTGAGTCCAGGCCAACTAAGTCAACATATTTGAATCCCAGTTTTCAGAGCTAAAAGGCTATTGCACTGAATGTACAGAAGCCTCAGAAAACTCAGACAAATGTAATGAATCTCTCTTCAGGGTGTACATCTTTTTTTTTTTTTTTTCCTATCACCTAAAAGGTTTAAAGAGAAACTTTCACACTGAAATAAATTTGAAAAGAACATTTCCTGAAATAACTGCACACTTTGACTCCATTTTTTTTGTTTCCTGAGCTACTCTTACCTATTGTTTGAATTATAACTTTCTCCTTCCTCTCTCAGCTTCTTCTTCTGAAACATCCAGCAATGATATCATAATCCCACATATGACATTACAGTATGTTGCCAAAAGAACCATAGAGAGGTCACAAATGCAACATTAGGGCTTCTTTGGAAGACCAATGTACAACAGTAAAATGGGCTACAAGACAGAGATCTCTTGAGCATGTCATGAAATGGCCTCAGAAATAGTACAATTAGCAAAAGGCTCTTCAAAAAGGATTAAAAGGAAACAGATCAGAGAATAGGAGAATTTGGGATGTCTTGGTCTACTTGGACCTGCCACCTGAATCAAGTAGGCAGTTTCCAGAACTTCCCTCACCTTTTCTTGATGCCATTAAAAACAAACAAACAAAACCATTTACCAGTCACTTCAGTTACTTTCTATTCTATACAAAGGGGTAAATGGTGGTATCTCAGCCGCCCTGGTGCAATGGCAGGTAGCGAATGTCTACTTCTGTGCTGATCACAGAAACAGTGATGTAATCAATTGTTCCAGGAGTACCTCATTAACAGCCACATTGGGAAACCCTTACTCACATTGCATAGGGCCACACTCTACAAATAGTCCCAGTTACTTCAGTGGGCTATTCATGGTGTAAAGTTCTATTTAGGGTGAGCAAGGGCTTTGAAAGCTGGACCCGTCTGTCTGACCACACTGCCGAGTGTTTTCCATAATAGCCAATGAGAGGTATCCTGTTGTAACGTTAGTACTTCACTCAATTTCAACACTGTTGTCCAGTCATTGTACTGCAGTTCTCTCTCTCTTTTCTTTGTCTAGTTGGGCAGTTACCCAGATCTAAACAGATTAAATTCCTTCAGTCTCTTCTCAGACTAGAGGTCATGCTCTCAAAAACTTGTATCATATTATTTACCATTCTGTGCTCCTCCATTTTACAGTGTAAGCATTCCTGCCCATCTAAGTTTAAAGGCACAGAAATATTCTGGGTGTTTGAAAACTTAAAGGATTCGTTATTTTCATTGTTTAGTTTTTCTACCAGAGCACAGTTTCAGTGCTTTTGTGGAGTTCAGTGCTGGAGCTTAGAACTTAGCACTTTTAGATTGCTTTACATCTTCAAAGCACTGTGCAAATATTAAATATCCTTCACTCCACTACTGTGAAGCAGGCAACTAAATAATATTCCCGTTTACAGGTGGAGAAACAGGACAGAGAGGTGGGGTCACACTGCAATCCTAGCTACACTATCAGACTTTGGGAGGGAGCAGGGAGGGTAAAGGAGCATGAGGCACCCCTTATTCCTACTTATATAAGCTATCTGCATTGTGGGTGACAACACGGGAGAAGGAGAGTGGTGGAAGGCAAATTTCTCTAGGGCTGCTACTTTTCCTTCCACTCAGGTAGGTGGAGCTAAACTGGCCTGCCTGAGGGAGTAATTTGTACAATTGTACTATGTACAGAGATGGATCAGATTACTTCCCCACCCTCAACATCTTGGAGCAACTGGCGACCAGGTATTAGACGGATTCAGAGTGTCCCAGTTTGGTTGTGGTGTGCTCCTGGGACAGCACAACTGCATGCTGCCCTTTCTCAGGCTTCACGGCAAAGCCACAATTGAGCATTAAGTGACCTGCCGAAGGCCAGTGAGTCATTTTCAGAGTGGGGATTAAAACTTTCTGGTTCCCATTCCAGTGTCCAGTGCACAGAGTGCAAAACCCACATTCCCACAGGAGCACTTCCCTGAGACATAGCTTAGATTTCCTCTTCCCTAGTATTTTCAGTGTCATGAAATTTAAATGATCACGGCCAGTTACATGCAATTAAGAAAGAAGGTCACTGTCCTATTTTAAAAACAAATCTGCAGAAGAAGAATGTGGCAACCAGCTCCCCCCCACCCCCTCCCTTTCACAGACAGCAGGTACCTGGACCAAATACATATACACTAGAATGGTTCAGAAGAGCTGGAGTAATTTCTGTTCTGACCACAGTTCATTCACACTCCTAGAACCAGCAATGGTTTGGGGGGAGAGGCAGGGAAACAGGCGGAGAGTAAACTCCTTAAAATTTACTGTTGAGACATTTTGGATTCAATGTTTCATCAACAAATGAACCGCAAATAGTTCTTACTGCCAGATGAACTTCGGAGAGAGAACCATCTTCCAGTGTAATTTTAGTTTGAAGTCTGACATGCTTTCAATGCTACCAAGCAGAGGGCTGGAGGGCTCTTCCCTACCATCCCCCTGGTACTAACCAGTTATCCTTTATGTGCTCTAGAAGGTGCTGTTAACTGTTTTGCTCAGATATAACAAACAATTATGGTTCAACCCACTGGTGGCTGACAGCGGGTCCACTGCTGCAGCTCCAGCAGTTTACAGGGAGGGAAGGGGGAGAGGATCCTGCTTCCCAGTGTCAAAGAGTTATGTGCAGTACAACCACAACCTCAACTAAGCAACATTTTAAAAACACAGGACTCCAGGAGACCGACCATCTTTTCTTACCTCCCGTATGACTTGCTGCAACTCCTCGTTCTCCACACTTCTGTGAATTTCATCAACTGAAGGCAAAAGACGGACTTTTTCAAGTTTTTGTTCTACCTCTGATTTGGAGTCTCCAGACTCCTCAGAGCACTCAGCTTGCAGCCCAGTGCCTGCTCTTGCTGGTGGGATGGGCGTTAAGGCAACAGATGCTCGGTATAACCTCTTGCTTTGGGTCTTGGATTTTCCAGTCAGCTCCGATGAGTTTACAGCAGCTTTTCTACTTGTATGACTGGAGCACACTGAAGAAGAATCCGAGTTTCCATGAGAGAACAGCGACTCTGATCCCTCCGCTGGAAGAGTTTCCAAACCAAACTCTCCCAGTCCCAACTCTGACTTTAGAAACGACTGCTCTCGCATAAGTTCAGAGACCTGGGAGGGCAGAGAAACCAGTTTGTCTTATTTCCCCTTGTATTTTCCATGACTTAAAATGACAACTCCTCGAAAAATGGTATTCACTGGTGCATTGCCAGTGCACCTCCCAGGCAAAGCCAATTCACACTGTTCTGCAGAACCACATAAGTCATGTGCAGACAGGACCCTCCCTATTTTTCTTATGTATTCAGTCACTTTGTCATTCTATGATATGTATATGCTTTGCCTTTGTGACTGCAACCAAGGATCATAAGGAATAATCGTTTATTTAAAGCCAAATTAAATAAAAATGACTGTGGTGCTGCAAACCACTGACTTTTGTACAAATGGATGCTCCCAGTCAAAGCTAATGAAAAATATCCATAAGTCTTGAATTGTTTCCCCCCCTAGTAAAGCAACTGAAAGATGTTTCTGCAAATTCTGGACAGCTTTTTTTATGAAGTCTGTTATAGTTCTACTTGTCTGAATCTAAAATAATTAATGTCAGAAAGGGTACTTATTCAAGGCTCCTGGAACTGAAAATAACTGACTATAGCATACTGTAGCAACCTTACCACATACCAAAAATAGCCAACCAATCCCAAGCAACACCTGCCCTCCACACATTTCTCCTGACATATAAGCTAGATCATGCATATACATACATGGGTTTCTTTGATCATATGAGTAGTGCCACTGTTTTCAACAGGACTACTCGCGTGAGTAAGTGCTTGCAGGATCAGGCCTCTCAAATACTAAAACGGTTCTGCCTTTCCAAAGAAAGCCTTTTCTAACAATGTTTAAAACAAAATGACTTACTGGCTCCATTACGTTCAGTGGAGAAAAGCATGATAGATTATCAGTGCTTCTGCTGCCATACATGCCCTGGAATATTAAGCAAAATTAGTGTATTGAGGTTTGTTTTTTTAAGTTTATGTTAATAAATAATATATTGTGTAGTAGGAAACATTCTGAAGAAGTAAAAACATGAAAATCAGAACACATATAAAGCTGGTCACAGAAGGTCTATTTCAGTCATTTTAAAAGCTTCTCCTGCACACAGAACTTCTATATCAATGTTGGCTGGGAGAGGTAAGAGAAACTATCAGAGACTGTCATTCTCATCAGTGCCATGGTCTGAGATGGAGCAGCAGAAGCAGAGACACAAGAGCAGGACTTTGTTGAGAGGGAGGGAGAAGAGGGAGAGACATGAAACAGTTTCTCTCATAACCCCAGTGACATACACACGTGTATGTCTCTTTTCTTTTCTATGGGAATGTGTGTGTTACTAGTGCTTCCTTAATTGTTTAGCAGGGGCACATACATAATTTGTAGGATGGTGGCAAAAGAGGAGCAATAAAAGAAAGCAAAGCAGAGACAGAGACGGGGAAGGAAACCCAACGAAAGACGACACAATGAAAAACAGACATTTGGATCTATGTCCAGTCCTTCATTCACTGGGTGAGCAACACTGGAGGTAGCGCACTCGACCTCTTTGAGGCATATGCACCTTCTCTTGCTCTCTACAATGACCTTTGCAAGCAAAGGAGCAGTGTGGATGAACTCCTGAAGGAATACCTCCAGGCCTTTGGGTTGCAGTGATGCATGATGGTTAAGGTTGTGGAAGTCTAGGGTGGTGATTGAAGTAAACAGGAGGAAGAGAAGAATGGCAGAAGTAAAAAGGTCTGAAATCCCAGCGTGAGAGAACAAGATCTGCACAGCTCGGTGTTAATACTATAGCCTCAAAGTAGGGAACACTGTATTTTAGATGATTTTCCCTGAGCATGGACTTCCTTTTTACATTTGAAAGACTTCCTGACAGATAACAATGATGTGTCACTTCTGAACTAAAATAAAAAAAAACATATCTAAAGCTTTGGTTGGAGACTATTTTGATTTCCAAGTTGGTGTCTTCTGCATCGTAAGGGAGACCTTGTAGTTTACTTCAGCATGCAATTAAAGTAAGCACACTGCTAAGACACAAATACTTATTGCAGAGCAACACGCACTGTGAGCGTCTGAGGTCTGTAAGGTGAAGACGTATGTAAAGTTCTAAGCTGTTCCTCCAGAGCAAGTAGCCGTTCCTCTAACTGCATTTCTAGCTCCTGTAGCTCCATGCGAACCGATTTTCTCAGACTCTGAAGTTGATCAGCTTCATATCTATATGCAAGTAAATTATAAAGAACAACAGTATTCTGTTAGCAAAGAGCCATAATCCATTACATCCTCTGAAGCACCAAGGCAGCCAGGACACCAGAGTCCATGGTGTACCTCAATTCTGAATGATGCTCTTTCAAAGGAAACCTGCTGCCACCTGAGCAGTAATGAAGGGGAAGGGAGAAAAAGTTCAACTCCATCTCTTTTCAAGGAGCTGGGGTAGGATGGAAGAGAGAAGTTCAAGAAGAAAACTTAGGTCAGTGGCTGGGGGGGGGGGGGGGGGGATTGGTTGCCAGATGCCTTTTCTTAATAACAAGGAATGTGTTCCTCAAGTTTCAAATTAAATTCAATATAGTCAAGTATATTAGACATTTATAAGCATTTTTTAAATGGATGCATTTTAAAATGTAAAGGAAATCAACAGCAACATCATCATCAAAATTTATTTCTCCTGCCTGGTTCTCTCTTCTCAAGCAGTGGTAGCAACAGGGTCAAGAGGCCATTATCAACATGCAAGCTGCTTGTGAATTTAATTAGTTTTGAATTAGGCAAGTCAAGAGCTGCTTTAAATGAGAGACGTAGATGAGCAATATTTAAAATTGTTCCAGATCATCTGAATGAAGCTCTTCCTGAAATCCATGGTCAGGACAGTTAAACATAGCCAAAGTATTGAGTGCCATTTTTAAAGTGTACGTGGCAGCTGGGGATTGAAAGAACATCTCAACACATTTAGTTCTGTATAAAGGGGGGGTGGAGAAAAATATCTAAACCAAAAACATGTAACCTAAAAAAAATTACAAGTGGCCTTTGATAAAAGCTCATTAAAACCCACAACTACCAACTGGTACAAAAGGCAGACCAGAAAAAACAGAAAAAGAGAAGAATTACAGAGATGGAGATGGGGAGACAGTAACCAAAACATGAGAGAAAATTCAGGCCTCGTACTGCTGAATGGCAAATTAATGAGCAAATTGCCTTTAACGTCAATGGGAACAGGAGCAGGTCCCTTATCATATAATAATTCTTGATGGACGAAACAAGCTTAGATGTGCGTTTTTTCTCTTTTTTAACCCTCCCCCCCAAACAATGATATTTACCTTTCTTCTTCAGTCATGTGCTGATAAACTGTTGTTTGCTGACGTAACATTGTCAATTCCAAATCCATCATTTGTGTTCTAAACAAGTTTAGACTGCGCCTCACTACCTGTAGTTCCTGAAATGTATTCTAGAAAGGTATGAACAAGAAGGTGTCACACAGAATTTTGTTTATAGGCCGTGATCCTACAATTGGATCCACACAGTGGGTGGACCTCCACTCACATGCAGAGCTCCATTGACTTTCACACAAAGGCCCACCCACAGGCTACATGACTAGAGTCACAGGGTGAAGTAGGTAAGACACAGAAAAGCAGCCAGTTTAAAAGTTAAAGCCCACATCTCTCAGTAGTTTTTGTGTCTGATCCTGCAGACACTCACTTCCATGAACAACTTTCAACAACTTTCAACATGGACGTTTTTTAGACTTTTAATCATTTTTGTTGCTCTTCTCTATACTTTCTCCAATTTGCCCACATCTTCCTGAAACTTAGCGCCCAGAACTGGACACAACACTCCAGTTGAGGCTCAATCAGAGTGGTGCAGATATTGAACAGAACCGGACCCAGGGCCAATCCCTACAGGACCCCACTTGATTGTGAACTACTGGTAACTACCCTCTGGGAATGATTTTCCAACCAGCATATAGTGGCTCCATCTAGATTGTATTTCCCTACTTTGTTTATGATAAATTCATGCAAGACAGTATCAAAAACCGAACTTAAGTCAAGATATACCACATCTAATGCTTCCCCACTATCCACAAGGCTTGTTATCCTGTCAAAGAAAGTTGTTAAATTGGTTTGACACAATATGTTCTCAAAATATACATGCTGATTGTTACTTATCTTATCTTCTAGGTGTCTGCAAATTGATTGCTCTATTGTCTTTCCAGGTACTGAAGTTAAACTGACTGGTCTATAACTACTAAGGGGTTGTCCTTATTTCACTTTTGATAGATTGGCACTACATTGGCACTTTTCCAGTCCTCTGGACGTTCATCCATCTTCCATGATTTTTAAAGATCATCACTAATGGCTCAGATATTTCTTCACTCAGCTCCTTGAGTATTCTAGGATGTATTTCATCAGGCCCTGGTGACTTGTGTCTGTATAGTACACAGCACATTCAGGGTACTATTGAAATATTACTAGTTACTAATAAAAACAAATGTACTATGCCTTACTTCATACAGAGGTAGAATGGATGATCTGTGAGTACTGTAGGAGCCAACAGAAAGATCGTGTCCTCTCATCGCAGGGTACTAAAAAGAAAAAAGAAAAGGAAAAAAAAAAAAAAAAAAAAGAGAGAAATGCCAGTAAGACCATTTTACAAATCAATCCTCATGCACTCAGACACTGCAGTGATGGACTGCAGTACAGAACTGTGCTGAGTTTGATAAAGAAACTAAAACAGGCAGCACCAGTCAGACAACAACGCCTTTGTGGCAATATGTGCTCTACAATTGATATAATTATGATGAAAGGGGGTTTTGCAGTGAGGAGGGGCAGGAGAACAGCCTTCAAAGAGGAGAGAGACACGACATCATTGAAACATGCTTTCCTGTAGGCTCAATACCAGCAAAGCACTGAAATAAAACTTGAGATATAAAAATAACCATTTAGAAGTTATGTCTGCAAGAAGGAAGGATATGTTTGGGCATATACCATTTGTTTAATGTCTCTAACATTTAAGTAGTTCTGACTACCCTGCTAATGCAACAAAAAAATGGAATACAAGCAACCACTTAGGGCTGCTAAGAGGATCTGTATAAACAAACAAAAACAGGGCACCATTTTCAGATCATGATCACATACACCTCCACTGGGCAGATTTTCTCTTTTTGTATTTTATGTCAACTTGTTGCTGCAATCACAAGTTTTCAGAAAACCACTTCTCTTTGTTTTGTTGCATCCAGGAACGGTGCAGCAAGGCAGAATTTGCAGAGTGTTACATGTACAACCATGCTGCAGTTGTAAACAATTGCACATAGGTGAAACATTTGAGAAAAATGTGGTTTGTCTAATGTAATTCTGAGGGCCACTGACCTGCCATAGAAAATTTAAACTACATTGTAAGAGGAGGTTTGCTTAACCTTGAGCATTATAAGGTTTTAGTCCCTCTCTTCCTCACCCTCTGGGAATTTCTGTTCTTCTTTATCCCTGACCTGACCTACCAACCTAGTGTTTGGAACTTTTCAGTCATATTTGAAGCAATTGCTTGTCATATGAGAGAGGACAACTTTGTATAAAGAATAAAGAGAAGCAGACAAATTCTCATGCAAATATGTCCAATAATATTACTGATGGAGTGAAATATAGTAAACAGGATAGAGACTCTGGCCTGACTGAGAATATGCTTGGGGCAGGATTGGGGTGGGTGGGTGTCAAGCCCTATATATGGTAGGATATTTTACAAAACTTATTCCCACCGAAGCTCATTTCCATCAGCTGATCTGGTGTTTGCACCAGTAGGAACCTTACTACAGACATGGCTCCAGTGGCAGCTTCTTCACCAGGTTTAATTAACATGATGGTGAGAAGACTAAAGCTTCTATAGCCTTGTCTATACATGCTTCCACTGGAAGGAATTTCCCTGTAAAATTCTCAATCTAGACATGCAGTCAGAGTCTAGAAACACTTGCTACCAGTACAGTGCTTACAGTCCTGAGCAGTCCCAGTGGTTTCAAAGTCAGTATAGTCAGCTCTATGCCAAGACTGGGCACTAAATTTTGACTAGTGGCAAATACCACGAAAGGATCAATAACTTCATTATCATTCATCAATTCCACTGGCACCAACACATGTACTATGCACTTTCAGCAGACAGAACTCCTCATCCCTGTGCCAAGGAGCATACAGACTGAGGTCCTGGTCCTGCAACCGTGTACACACAAACTGATGCCCTGCCCCACATCAAACCCATCAAAATGAATGGGGCTTCACAGAGGCATAGGAATCCAGCCACAAATATCACATGAGAGAACTGGCATCCAACACCCTGATCTTGAACTGTTCTGACCACATATACTTTTATTCCCAGGCAGAGCAGCCTATAGGATCAGGGCTGAAGTTAGCCAGCTAAGAGGATATTAAGCCAGAGAGAAGGTGGAGAAGAAGGAAATTGATAAGACTAGGGCTAATGTCTGGCATAACTTGGTAAAGAGTGGGTTTATATTTTAATGTATTTATTCTGACTAATCAGATGTCCAAGCTGACTAGTTTCACACATACATTACAGCAAAAGTGGGTCTTAACGAGGGACTTTAATGGGAAGAGTGAAGCACCTTGTGGATCCGCGGGGGAACGGAACAGTGTTCCACATACAGGAATGGCACAAATGGACAGATAGGGATGTTTGTGGGATACAGGGACTGATGAGATATTGAGCCTGGTGGAACAGAAAGGATGGAGAATGTAAAAAAGAAAATGCTGGCTAACTGAAGTCATGGAGTGAAGAAGAGGGAATTAAGCAGATCCTTGAAGGTGAGGACAATAATATGTTAAAAAAAATCTGGGCAAGTCTAAGATAACACAGTTCATTTTTTCACAATTTCGCAAAGTACAATCATTGTGTCAATTGCATTAAGGAAAGTCAGTAAAAGCAAAGCCAGCTAGGGGTTGGAGAGATGATCTTATGCAGAAGCTCATAATTAACCCTGCACAAAATGTCACATTTTGGAGCATCATGTTACAACTTATTTGACAGAACACACGTGGGATAAATCCAGGTCACATTTAAGACTAGATCAACATTTTGCATTGACTTCAACAGCAACCACCATCAAAAAAAAAAAAAACAACCCTTTTGACCGCAGCTCTGAATTTGGTTTCCTCTTACCTGAGAGAGATTCTGCAGAGAGTTGCGGATATCATGCAGGACTCTGCGCAACTGCATTTCAACAGTAGAGGGTGGGTTAATAGCATGAGGCCGTTGAGAATATCCAGCATGCCTTGGGGAGTAGGGGTATCCAAAACCAGAAGCTAATGCACTGCAGGAAGATCCTGAGATGCTTGGGATGCTATGGTTGCTCAGTGTTCTCATATGTTCACACAAAGGCCTGTCTTGCCAATCAGGACTAGAGTGGAGAGAACATGTTGACTGAGATATGTGTGCTGGTACAGACAACGGGCAGCTCTGTAATCTGCTGTGACTGGATTCATCCACCGACCTATTCAGCCCACTCTGGGGAGTTTCTTTTTTCATGGATGAAGGGGCAATGAACAGCGTGGATTTACATGTAGGCAGACTGTCATTTGTCTTGGTCACTGATCTCTTGTCCTCATCCACCAGTTTCTCTTCCCCTTCGGGTGTATACTTGTAGGTGAAAGAAGGGGGACTGCACAAAGTCTCTTTTCCTGGAGATAACCGGACATTTACAGAAGACACAACTCTCACAGGATTCAGTAATGTAGTAGGGAGAGATTGGGACCGCCTCAGCGGATAACCTGATCCAGCAAATTGGTGCCTCTGCTTTAAGAGGAGGAGATCTTTTGACGTGAGTAGAGTGCGCCCTACTCTGGAATCAGAAGTGGTGCTGATCTTAGTCTGGGCTCTTTGCAAAGCAACATTAACCCTGTCCACAGCAGAAGGGGCCGAACTGCTGCTTTCAATGGATGCCATTGATCTGAGAATATGGTGTGTCTGGTACTGAGGAAACTCACATTCACTGCTTTTGTCCAAATCACTCTCATCGCTGTCTTCTAGTAATTCAGATTCCTTCTGCTGAGTGGAAACCTCTTCGTGTTCGGTATTGAAATCCCCTTGACCCATATCTGATGTCTGAGTCTGCTTGCTTTTACTATCTTGGCTCTCATCAGATACATGTTCCATGATTTTCTCAGCATCTCCTGTTCTGTTCTTAGATGGTATTTCCACTTCTGTGAGGAGAAATTCCTCATTTCCCTCAAACTTATTGAAATTTGTCTGATCGATGGCTATTGGCATCTTAATCTCCTCACCAAGTGACTTCACTGTTATTTCACTGTCACAGCTGTCAGCGCTGCTTCCCATGGCCTGTGAAAGGCAAAGCAGAGATGGGAGAAATGCCAAAGGAAATGAGAGAACACTTAGAATACAACTTCTACCTTCATAAAATTCAGGCTAGTGACAGAGAAAGTCCATACTTCTGGGGAAAAAGAATCCTAAATACAGGTATTCAATGGGAGGGAGAAATCTGGGAACCACTAATGCTGAAAGAACTATATTTGAGGGGAAGTTAAACAGGAGTATGTAATGAGATACGACACTGAAACAGGCCAAGGCAAATACAATACAATATGTGTTACAAAGCATGTGAGTCAGGATCCTTTCTATACAACTTTCTAATATTAGGTTCCATTCAAGATACCTCATTGCCAGAAAGATAAAATGGAGATAGATCAGAGAGAAAGAGCAAAGTAATTTGGGAGCTTCAGGGTTTTATAAAAAAATATATTAGAACACAGCAAATACATATATTTTAGGTAAATGATAACTAAGGGGGAGCGGGGTATCCAGATATGATGCCACTAGTATCTGAAGGTTCTTATTCATCATCAATACACTAAGGTGAGAACTGTCTTGGAAATATCTAGGTATATAGAAGGGATGGACACCAAGGAGTGAGAGGAATTATTAGATTAGTGCATTTAGTGTCACTTGGAGGGATGGGATGAAATTAAGAATGGGAAAATATAGGCTGAACACATATTTCATTTATTTAAACACACACACAAACTCCCAGTACCGTTACATGACTTGGAACTATCAAGTTCCACATGTTACTAGCCCAGGGGTGGGTAAATGATGGCCCATGGGCTGCGTCTTTTAATCCGGTCCTCGAGCTCCAGCCAGGGAGTGGAGTTGGGGGCTTGCCCCACTCCATGTGTGCCATGGGTCTGCACGGCTCCTGGAAGCAGTGGCATTTCCCCCCTCCAGCTCGTGGGAGCAGCTAGGGTGCTCCGCATGTTGCTCCCTCCCCAAGCACCGACTCTGCAGCTCTCATTGGCCATGGTTCTATTTGACTGGTAGACTTTTCAGCCACAAGCTTCATACTCATAGGTATTAATCTCTGTTGTTTCTGTTAACATTGCACAACTATCACAAATATGTTTGGAAGGCTGAAGTAACGTGGAATGCCAATGGGAATTAGCATGTCCAATGTTTTCCCACCTCCAATAGATATTAATATTTTAGTGAAATACCTCATGTAAACTAATGTAACTTACAAAGTTTGCAGAGCTATCTGTCTACTGTTATACATTATTCATCCACAAGTCATCGCCACAATCTTAAACTTGCTGGAAAGAGAATCCCTCCAATTTCCCCTCGATAGAGAAAGTCCTTGATATACCCCCTTCAAAACAACCCAAAGGAATGCAACATCTGCCTCAAAAATCTTTATTTCAGAATCTGGAGGAGTGGGAGATGTATTGGCAGCTCCACTTTTTTCAGCTTGCTCTCCTATTTCAAAGGAGCTGTTAGCGTACATTATTTAACAGTAGATGGCACTAATTTACCATGATTTTAGAAAACAACCTTTACCCATTTTTATTCATTAAAACTTTTTTCCAAGTCCTCTCCCTAGCTGCCAACCTCTCACTTTCTTCTTTTATTAGCCTAACCATTCACCCAGGTTTTTTTGTTCAACTATGTACTTGGTTGAAATGAAACTGTGAAGGCAACAGTCCTAACATTCCATAGCACAACCCCATACTGTCTCGTTCATGATAATTTCTTGATTCACCCATTAAAACAAGTAAAAAATAAATCAAAATATAGTGCATTTTTCTAATGAACACAGACAACCATCACTACTGGGGCCTATCTAGGCCAGTAAGAACTTAGTTACAACATGGTTTTATTTAGTAGAGTACATGGGACCTTAGACAGGCTTTATATAACTAGTTTGAAGACCAGCACAGACCAGGGAATGATTCTGCTCTGACTCTAACATAACAACATTGACTTCAGTCAATTTACTCTTGATTTACCCCAGTGAAGTGGGAAAATAGCCATCAATATATGAAAACTAAATGATTAGCAGGAAAAACATACAGCCCTATTTATATTAATCTTTGCTCACTGGATATTATGAAAGAAAGGGAAGCAGTTTTAAAGGCTCAGCCAGTGAGCAAAGATTGACCAAAAATCAATGAACAGGAATTATTGAATGTAAAGCTTATCCCAGGTCCAAAATCATTCAGGTCAGATCATCCATCTAGAAGACTTTTGTATTGACTTTTTAAGCTACAAAAGGAGACCAGACAAGTCCAGTCCTGAAGTGGAAAATCCTGCCAGGATCCAAGACTATTAAAACAAAACAAAACAGTATCGCAATAATCAGCCACTTCTCCAACCACAATGTTATTATCACTGTTTAGTATTGGTATTACTGTAACCTCTAGGGGTACATCTACTCGGCTAGCAGCATAGCACTGAGCTCCCCAGCTTGGCTCAACAGACTTGGGCTTGCACTATGGCACTAAAAATAGCTGCATGGACATCCCCTTCCCTAGCCTTCAGACCCCAAGCCACAATGGCTACACAGCTATTTTTAGTGAGCTCTACAAGTCCAAGTCTGTTGACCCAGGCTTGGAGGCTCACTGCCATGGGTTGTATAGAGATACCCTCAGAGTCCTAGTCATGGACCAGGAACTTATTGGGCTAGATCAGCTTACCTGACGGGGCCTAAGCGAAAAGCAATCTGTAGACGAATCTTCAGCAAAGCCACTGCTATCAGAATGCTGACTAGCAGTTCGCAATAGATGGTCTGTAAAGGAAAATAACAAGGAGACTATAAGTTTGAGACAGATCTGGCCATTTCCTGCAATATCCTTGGGAGATTTTATTGAATTAAATTTAATTATCTTTTGAGGTCCATTGTATTAAATGAATGGTTTATGTACCGTTGTGGGCCGAGATTGTATTTAACCTCTCTAGGAGGGAGACAGGGTGCGAACCCTGGGAAGTGGTATAAATGTCAAAGGATATTGAACAATGTACCAGACAAGAATGGGTTTTTGGGACAAACAGGGTCAAGTGCTTTTCATGGGAATTTCTAGAGGGAGATTGCAAACTCCACACCATCATCTGGTTATGCAAAACCCAGCCTTTTCAAGCTATGCCCTGAGGAGAGGATCATTGTCTGCTGATTATGGAATTTCAAGATCAAAGGCTCAAAGGAAAGACTAACCTATTCATGGGTGTGCTTATTCCAAGCTCAAGTGGTTATGAGCTGGTAAGCCAGAGAAAAATAAAAAAACTTTGTGGGGTCTGAAAAACTAACTCCTGTCAGAGCCCTTGTTGGAGTTAGGGAGCCTGGCCCATCTAGGCATTCTGGCTCGCTGGGAATATCACAGGGTTGCCAGAGCACTGTCCAGCCTTGACACTCCAGTCAGGAGGAAGAAAGATGCGGGTCTCTGCCCAAGAGAGGTCATGTCTGAGAAGGCAGGAGAAGGTGTCCTTGCTGGATCACAGAGGAGAGAACTGTGACAAAGTTTATATACAGAGACTTTTAAATCAAAACACATTAACTCTATGCTATGCTGAGATACCAAGACAACAGATGCCTTTGAAAGCTAGAAATAGAATGGTCCCATTTCCAAATCATGCATCACAAAAAGCTAAATTTGGGGGCAATGTGTGCGGTTTTTTTGTTTTTATTTTTTTAGGGTAGGGGTTGCTTTGAAACATGAGAAAGTACAAAATGCTCTCTCAAAATGTCCTAGATGGGAAATGTTGACTACCCCCAGGATACTGGATCATACAGGGTAGAAAAAGGTGCAAAGGACCCACTGAGCTGGCCAGATCATGGATAAAATGGCACAGAGCCCAGGCAACAAAGAGTTTTCCTGGAAGAGGGACAATCGCACAAGGTGCTTGCAACTCCCGTTCCACAATTGGGACTGCAGGTGTCCAACTCAGCCCCGAAAGAGGGTAGTGCTGGCTCATGAAGGGCATGTCTGGATGTGGAAAATGTGTACTGCCTCGGTCATAAAGCTTAATGTAAAGCTCCCCCTCCATCACAGAATACCAGGGAGCAGGACAGGTCACCTGCCTTCCACCAAGATTCATCCCCTCTGGGTTGAGTGGCCTCCCACATGCTTAGATGGGTGTAATTTGTACCAGCCAGAAGAACTCAGTCAAGCCCATTGTATCTCCACTGTTTGCATTGTTCCATAGGCATCATCTCTTCAGAAAGTCTGACAAGGACCTCTTCCCCAGCAGACTGCAAGAGGCCATAAGGAGATTAAGAAAGGGAAACTGGGAAGAGCAGCAGCCAGCTGACAAACAGATAAAGTGGAACAGTTAACACACTTTCCAACTAAACTAGGAAAGGAATGAATGTAGCCTGCATAGCTCGTTGGATGGTAAAAAACAAAACCATTTAAACCATTAAAATATTCAAAATATGCCAGTGTAATTTATTCATTCAAAAATATTTAGGCTGACAAAACTCTGAAGAAAAGAGAATTACAGGTGTCCCTGATTTATAAGCATGTCTGCATTTGATGGGTTCATAGCACGGTAATTAACAAACAGTGGAATAACTAACTATGCTCTACTTTACCCTACTTGGCTCTCAACCAACTAGGATTCTCATCATTCCAACAGTCCAGTCAACTAAAGGCATTTTACCTACACATCAGAATAGTGTTTCAGCGATCATCTGCCTGAGCTTGCGCTTCTGGTAGAGAAAAGTAGTAGTAGTGCATTGAATCTGGTCATTAACATCTAGCCATATTTAGGTTACTTGTTGCAATGCTTTGCATCATGGATACTACTGAACCCCAGTGCAATAAGCTTTTATATCAATATTCCAGATTTGGGTGGGACCTAGTTATAGGACCTAAGAGTACTCTCACCTCAGTGTCTCCTTTTTCCCCACTTGGTACTCTGCTGACTCTGCCTGGGAGAGGAGCTTAGATCACTGTCTCAACTAAACATGCTAAACAGTGACAGCAGGGGATACTGCTACAATAAGCCTTGACAAGTCTTCCCTCAAGGAAAGCGAAGGGGCATCACAGCAAGTGGAGGGCATGAGCGTGGACTCCCCCAAATATCTGACTAATTTCAGACCTCTCTGTAGATATGTACATAGCTACGTACTTGTGTGTACACTCCCATCTGCTCTATTCAGAAAGTGCCGGAAAGAAGTCACTGTTACATAAATGCAAGTCATCATTAAATGAAGAATTTTGTTTTTCAGCTAACAAAAGCTTCCTTCCAGCTAACTTTGCAATAACATTTTACACTGGACATTTAGCAGCACTTTATGTTTACAGCACAAAGCAACTGGAGCTCTTCATTTCTCTCTACAGTCTCCCTACAAAAACCCAACAAGCAAAACATAGCTACATTTGAGTTATGTGATAACAAATACCAGTTCTAAACATACTGGATAAACTAGTTCAGTACCATTTACAAGACAAGACATGACCTAAAAAGTGCAGCAAGCTGGTTTTACCATGTTAAGGGATACTTAACATTCTCAATGCAGTTTTGACAAACTAAGACACTGATAGCAAAACAACACAACACAATATCACTCAAGATAGTTAAGTTCCAGGCAGACTGCGAAGAGCTACAAAAGAATCTCTCAAAACTGGGTGACTGGACAACAAAATGGCAGATGAAATTCAAATGCTGATAAATATAAAGTAATGCACATTGGAAAACATAATCCTAACTATACATATAAAATGGTGGGTTCTAAATTAGCTATTACCACTCAAGAAACAGATCTTGGAGTCATTGTGGATAGTTCTCTGAAAGCATCCATTCAGTGTGCAGTGGCAGTCAACAAAAGTGATCACAGTGTTGGGAATCATTAAGAAAGGGATAGATAATAAGACAGAAAATATCATTTTGCCTCTATATAAATCCATGGTACTTCCACATCTTGAATTCTGCATGCAGATGTGGTCACCACATCTCAGAAAAGATATATTGGAATTGGAAAAGGTTCAGAAAAGGGCAACAAAAACTATTACGGATACGGAACAACTTCTGTATCAGGAGAGATTAATAAGACTAGGACTTTTCAGCCTGAAAAAGAGAAGACTAAGGGGGGATATGTTAAAGGTCTATAAAATCATGACTGATGTGGAGAAAGTAAATAAGAAAGCGTTATTTACTCCATCTCATAACACAAGAACTAGGAGTCACCAAATGAAATGAACAGGCAGCGGGTTTAAAAACTAAACAAAAGGAAGTATTTTTTTTACACAGAGTACAGTGAATCTGGAACTCCTTGCCAGAAGATGTTGTAAAGGCCAGACTATAACAGGGTTCAAAAAAAGGAAGAGGATAGGTCTATCAATGGCCATTAGCCAGGATGGGGAGGGATGGTGTCCCTACCTTCTGTTTGCCAGAAGCTGGGAATGGGCAACAAGGAATGGATCACGTGATGATTACCTGTTCTGTTCATTCCCTCTAGGGCACCTGGCATTGGCCACTGTCAGAAGATACTGGGCTAGATGGACCTTAGGTCTGACCAGTATGGCTGTTCTCATGTTTTTAATAATTTGCAAGCCACTTTAAAAAATAAGCTTGCCATTTACAATAAAAAAACATTAATTTAAAAATGAAAAACTGTGTGTTAATGGAAAAACTGTGTAAAACTGGCTTCTGTAGAATTCAGCATTGTTTAGGCATGTTTTAATAATCTCCAGCCTAGTTCAATGGAGAGGAAAAGAACCACCCATTTTTAGTTCAAATACTGTACATTTTACTGCAGACCCTCTTATAAATGCCTTGCAAACTACAATAAAAAGTCAGGGAAAGCAGCCACAATCTTCCATTTGGAAGTACAATATCATTATAAGCATCTTCTCCTTTTATATCCCATAAATTCATAACATTCTGGTCTGAACAGTAACGCTCTGGTATGGATACAGAAATATCCTTCCAAAAACAAAGCGGCAGGTCTGCATCTGTAACGTGTACATATGAAATACGTATTTCTGTTTGGGGGCTTATGTACAATAGAGCCACGCAACAGAAACAGTATGTTAAAATACTTTACAGCAAGTACATTGTAATAAAAAACTAGGGTTTCCACTCATAGCTGAACTGAGCAAAGGCATCCCTAGCAAGACTAGGACTCTTGTTTGGAGACAGTGGCCAAGATTTTTTCAAACACAACTAATAGTTTTTGGTGCTTTCATCTTTATTGAGACTTGCCCTCTGAAATCCAGCTCCTTGTCTCAATTTAAGCACCTGAAAATCACTAGTCACCTCAAATACTTCTCTTCTTGGAGCTTCCACTAAGAAAGTAATGTTTGGGAATAGTGTCAACTTTGATGTTTATGGTGACAGTTTTACTAGCATTGTAAAAGAGAAGACAAATAAAACTGATCCAACAATCAATAAAGGTAAATGTTTAACAAAACAGAGAAGTAGATGCCTCGCAGTACGATAATGACACAAAGTCTGCTGGGATTTGGCAGTTATTTTGTGTCCTTTGTGAACTAAATGCTTGGACTCACACTACTTTCTAGCAGATAGTAGCTGTCCCCCCCCCCTCTCCCCCAACATCCTTCTCTGCAAATTCAGCTCAGAATGTGCATAGGCATGGAAAATTAACTATTCTTTCACTTCTATGCAGGTGGTCCCAGAACTAAGTTGATGTATACTGAAGAGGCAATATAGGAAATCATGTATTGCTGTTGCCAATCATACTAGTTCTGTGGCTATACAGAAGTTTTCCATTGCCAGGGGTGTCTGGCACCTTTCATGAGCATCAAGTTTATGCAGGGCTTGGGGCACATTTTTTTCCTGAGGTGGGTCGAGGCCTATATAACACACCTGCAGTTAGAAATAGAAGACTTTGTTTTGGGTGGAAAAAGTGCAGCTACTAAGGCTTTGAACTTCCTTCAGTGTTGGTGAAAACCTGACAAGCAGGAGACCCCTTCAAAAAAAATCAGATCTCTGCCATACAAGCTGCACAGAACTTTTTACCTGGGGACTGTAGTCAAATATTAGCTGTACCTATAGACAGGTGTACCATACGCCTGTACAATCCCCAATCCCAAGGAAAAAGAAATCAAGATGGGGATGCTGTGAAAGAGGTTGGTTACTGACAGAAACTTCTGTCACCTTCTCTCTTCCTGTCCTACCTTTCACAATAGAGGAATAGTAGTCAATGAAACTATTTGTATATTCTGGGAAATACTGCAGTACCTATACAGGAAACCATCCTTATTAGGCAGTTTTCAATCTTCAGAGATCACTTCAAGGTATCTTGAAATATACTGAATGTACCTCTATGGCTCTTGTTAGAAGACCACCTCATTTTATACACCTTAAATTTGTTAATCTCTTAAATTGTTGCTTTAAACAGATTTCTGTCACTCTTTAGCTTTTGCTGGGGTGTGATCAGGTGTCCATGTATACATTCCCTAAAAAAACCATTCACTTAATACATCAGGGTCTAGTCTTTCATTGATTACATGTGCAACAGCTGGAGACTAAACTTCATTTGCCAGCTTTGCATAAGAACAATAACAATGACAAAATGAATTTAAACCTCTGCCTTGCCCCCTCCCTGCCCAAAATATAAAATAACATCATTCCAGATGAAAGCGTGAAACAAATGTGCTACATAATCCAATTCAGGGAGTTTACCATCTGAAGAACTGGGACTTCCACAGAGTGCAGACATATTGGCCCTTTGTGTAGTCAAAATGCAGATGTACCACAGCAAATAGTAAAAAGCTGGATAGACCATACAATTTAGGTTTAAAACAATATAATTTTAGTTTCAATGGGAATCTTAAATGACAAGATCTGAATGGAAAAAAACCCATACAACCTCAATTATCATTTCAGCTTCTCTGCGCCATCATCAATGGTACAAAAGTCACAACATTAATTGAGGTTATAGGGCCGCCTCATCTCCTATAATTAAGGGTGCCAGTTTGCAATTACCTTGTGATTTTAAACAATTGAAAAGAAGGCCTTCCACCTCCCCCTTTTTGGGGGGGTGAGGGGGAGGGAGAAATTACCACTTAAGTAGTTTTAAATACCTGAGTCAACACTTAAAGATTCAGACACTCTTAGGATTGCTCTGGCTCAGAGGACTAGAAGTCTACTCACCTCTTCTTGAATTGGTCAAGTATAACTGGTGAGAAGTTGGAACATGTGATGCTTCTCCATCTGTGCTTTGAATCTAGAGGAGAGGAGATTTGTATATTTAGTTATACCAGTGGAACATGGTCCTGCACCTAAGATTGTGTATAGTGTATACAGTTTCAGGCAATTTTTTATCCACCAGCTCTGCAATGACAGATAGCAACAGTTACTCTAATGAATCTTATCTTGCACATTAAAATAATTCTTAATTTAGCATTGTAAGATAACTGCAAAAGAATACTGATCCCCACAGCAATGCCTTCAGTTTTGCAAAATAATGCCTGTCTCATCTTACGTTAATTCCCATAAACACTAGGTCACCATCCTGTGACAATATTCTGTTAATATTGAGCATCTTAATACTTTGACAGAAGACTAAACTAGTAATGTAATTCTACCTTTACTATAGTACGTTGCTCTTTCCATTCACATTATTTCATACCCATTGGGAAATGCAGTTATTTTCAGCCTCTTGCATGAGTAAGAAGCATGATGTGAATAAAATACATTTAGTGTAGTGAAACAAGTGGCCATCTTGAAGTAAACGCACTACAGAGTGTCATCTTGCAAGATGCCAAGTATTTCACTGTAACATGAGTTTAATGAGTTCTTCTTAAAAGGAACTCAGCTTCTGTAAAGATTTTGCCCATACTTAGCTACATTATTATGTGTAGAAATGCTTTTTGTGTTTCCCAGTACATAAAATGGAAGATAGCATGTTGTAAGCCATGAAGATTCCAAATGGGAAACTTCAAATTACATACCATGGAAAATTAATTCTACTGCTTAGTTCTTTTGCAAAACAGTACAACTTATTGTTAAGTAAACAGTTCTCAGATGACCATTTGAACAATGAAAAGAATATGTTTAAAATCTCAACAGAAAGGCCTTTGTTTTGTTTCAAAGCCCTAATACATTTTCTTTTTTGTATGTAACAAAAGATCCATTAGTTCGCATGCAAGGCTAGAGTGTAAAAATAAAACCCCACACTAATGTACTAGTCTAACTAAATTCAAAATTCATGAAACTTCCAACTGCATCTTAAAAAAAAAAGGTACCCATATTTCACACAAAAATTGGTATAGTGCTCATTTTTTAAATGTATTTGACAAAAGCAAAAATATATTTATATTGATATGATCTTTGCTGCAAGAATAAATCAAAAAGCTAAATATATTTTCTTAATGTCAGGAGATTCAGGAAGTACTCAGCAGTCTATGGGTCTGCTCTTGACTTCGGTGGGGAAAACATAGCAGCTCCTACTGACTTTAAATGGGATTAAACTCTACAGAAGAATAGCATCAGATCTGTTCCTCCTGACGGTGTAAACTGTCCCAAGAGGTAAAATAATCATCTTTGTGAAATACAGGATACTGAAAAAGAAGTTCAAGCTATAATTGCTTAATATGAAAATGGATATAACATATTTTAAATTATCACACAAACTATGCCACAAAGGTTAGTTAGAGTAAAGCAGTGATTCCAAAGGAACTCAACTCATTCCTGGGAGGAATTTTCAAATCCTCTAGTTGTCCCTAAATGAGGAGCTGCGATTGCATTCTCCAGTTATAATCAATTCCTCCAAACCAACAACTTTCCCCTATTTGTTAATTAAGTTGGATGGCTAGAATACATGTCCACATCACTAAGATAATTTATGGCTGTCTAAAATACATCTAGCTGCAATGTCAAGAGGAAAAAAAATAAATGTTAGAATGAAAAATATGATCACAGAAGCTACTATATATTCTTCAGTAACTATTTTAGTTACATTTTAATGTATTCAAGCTATAATCTCTGCTATCACTGTTGCACCATGTTGGAATAACCATGACAGAAAGAGTTCCAAGAAGAGAAGACATTTTTTTCTTAAAGAACATTTGATTTCTTTATAGTTTCACAGATTACTTTAACTCGTGATATTCCAAAGTGAGATATTTCTATTTTATTAAGGAAAAAAAAAAGTCAGCCACTGATGTGTCTTTTTAAATAAAGAGATCTTTGTTCGCACTTGACCGGAGTTCACCCACTCAACTTTCACAGTTTGATGCCGAAATTTAAGATGTTAAGTACTGATAAAATTGCCTTGTTTCTGTTTTCTATTATGAAACTCCAATTTATTAAAATGGAAACTTCCAGTGTCAAAAGGACTTCTTAAAAGAAATATGGAGATTTTTCAAAACACAAGGTGAAAAACTGTCTCTCTGCTTATTATCGGGTTTTAAATTACATAGAATACAAATTAAACAACCAGGAGAAATTTGATCTTTACTTATGAGAAAACAGAAACTGATAAATGGTATCAAAGATGTAATGTGTTTAGGGGGGAAAAAAGATTCTAATGCATTTTGGTCTAGCTCTGTCAAAGTTCTTAAGATCCTGAAGGCTGCTGAGCATTTTCAACACAGCACGGGACTTAAAATGCTTTATTCAGCCCACAAAGTGACTTCTTGACTGAAGATTGCAAGTCCAAGTCCTGTGCATTCAATATTTTTCCTGAGCAAAACTTTAGGCCAGCTTAACCCCAATGTAAGCAAGTGCAGCTCCACTGACTTTAACCAAAGCAATGCCATCATTACAATTGAGATAAGAACTGTTTTAAAGAGTGCTCTGTAGGAAAAAAATGAATGCAACACAACTTGCACAAGGGTTGATGTTTTCATCTGCTGGAAAGGCAGTTTGTAAAATTCCAGTTATAAGACCACCAGAACGAGATAACAAAAAAGCTATTTCCTCAAAACCCATTAGGCTCAATTAGCTCACAATTAGCTACCAGTTATTAATTATTAGTAATTGGTCATTTGTATTAGCTTTCTTAGCAGCTTTGGCGATGAGAAGCGATTCACAGAAGCTGAGCTCAGCAATCCTTTTGAACATTCTAACCTCCATGGGAGGGAACAACCAGAAAGGGCTGAGTGAGGGGCACTGCAGTAATGCATCTAAGGCACGGCTGCTATTTACTGCACTCATCAGAACCAACCTCACTCTTACTGGTCTCTTGGTTTTATTCACCTGTTCTCTCTCATTTTATACTTCAATTAGGTATAATCTGTACTTAGATCATACATTCTGTGTGGCAGGGACTTTTTGTTGCATGAGCCTCTAGCATAGTAGAAGCCTAAATCTAGCACCATGGGCCCCAAATTCCACCCCGCTCAAAGAAAGAGCAAGACTGATTCAACACCATTCCTGCCATTTTGAAAATTACAGTTACTTGTCTAAGACAAGTTACACAGCAGGAAATAAATATTTTAATTAAATTGATTTACTTTTTTAAAAAAAATTGAGAACGTTCAGTCTTACAGGCCCTTGGATTACATTGGTCTTCCAGGAAAGACACCTTGGTTCTCTTCTCCTTTGTTTCTGATGGCTAGGCTCTGCCTTTCAACTGCCAATCTCCTTTTCATCGTAAATGCCTTCCACCTCCTGATCTTGGCTGAGCTACTGGATCAGAGTTGTGTTTGCAATCCAAATGTGCCGCCTCGCAACACAAGACTCCTTCCCATCTCTTTAGCCAATATTGAAGCTCGAGGCAGACCTTAGTGAATCTAATTGGCTAACTGAACAGAGGTTGCTTGAAGGAAATCCTGCCCTGACTCACTCCACGCTGGCTAGCTTTAGAGCAACTGCCTTCCTAATGGAGCTGAGAAAGCATTAGAAAGCATGGGAAGAGCTTCCTTAATAGATCTGTCATTTTTCGTATGTGTAGGAATACATTCCAACATAGTTTAGGAAAGAGTGGGTGAAGAGTTATTTTCATTGCTTCTAATATTGTTCACTGTTCGTTGTACCCTCTTTAAAATGCAGGAAAACAAAACTACAAGATAACGTTCAGTTTTGCTGAAGAAAAATAAGAATCCCTCCTGGGGATTAAAAAGCAGTTGAAATGTACATACTCTTATTGTATAAACAGAAACTCACCGCAACTCCATCCTACATTTTACTTCATCATACTAAAGCAGCTGTGTTTATGCACAGACAGCATTGCAAACTATGTCAACTAGAGCTGCACAAACTCATCAGTTTGGGGTTGCAGAGGTTTCAGCAGTCCCCTTTTCAGTTTTGGGTCATGTTTTCCTCCAAAAGTCCAACTCACAGGAAAATTCAGTTGAAGACACCAAGTTTTGTATCATTTCAACCTATCCTCCTATATTGGTCTAGCAATTGAAAAAGAAAAAAATAATCATTGCAGATTTGTGAATCTATTCTCATCTTCATGTGTGTAACAAAACCTAGCAGCAGCCAAGTTTTCTTTGGTTGTATTACAACAGCTTCACACTTTTCAGTGCTAACATAGCAGCAGACATAGAATTTGTTAAATCCTACTTGAAAAGAAGACACACAATCCTTGTTATCTGCTGTTTGTGGTTTTCAATCAGGAAGATGTGAAATTTGTGGGGTTTTTTAAAATCACATCAACAAAGATATTACATTTAAATCCTGAAGGATTTTCATCATCACTGAAATAACTTAAAATAGGTCAAATTTAGAGACTAAATTACTTGACAGTATCCATTTAAAAGCTCTCACAAAACATCTGTTAATGCGGGAGTGGGCAAACTACAGCCCATGGGCCCATCCTGCCAGAGAGGCTCCCCAGCCCCTCCCCCACCTTTCCCCTTCCCCCAGAGCCCCAGAAACAGAGGGTGTTGGGTAGGGGGTGGAGTCATGGAGGGGTGGTTAGGGACGGGGGGGCGTCTCTGGAGGGGGCGGTCAGGGGATAAGGAGTGGGGGGGTTGGATGGGTTGGGTATTCTGAGGGGGCAGTCAGGGGGTGGGAAGTGGGAGGAGTTTGGATGGGGGCAGGGCCAGGCTGTTTGGGGGGGCACAGCCTTCCATACCCGGGCCCCCATACAATTTTGCAACCCCAATGTGGCCCTTGGGCCAAAAAGTTTGCCCCCCCCCCCCCCCTCAATCTAGTTCTTTCTGACAGGAAGGAATTGTTTGGAATGCAGAAGTGGTAAGCTTTGCCAGGAACTGCAAGCTACCTGAACTCAAAGAAATGAAAAATAAGATAATTTAAACTGATTATCAGAAAGTCACTTCCCAACAGTGATATCCATTAGCATAGCCTCCAGAGGAAAATGGTGTGGGCCCCATCATTCCACTGTAGACTGTTCTGGAGGGGAAATTCCTGCACCGGTGAAGAGTGAGTTAGATCAGTGGCTCTCAACCTATGGTCTGCAGATCTCTATTGGTCTACAAATTCCAAAAGGGTCTGCACCCTTTATTCAAAATTGTTTGGGGTCTGCAAATGAAAAAAGGTTGAGAACCACTGAGTTAGATGACCTAATGGGATGCTACAACCTCTAATTACTGTGAGCAGTTCTCACTTTCCAAAATGTAAAAAAGATTATTTCATGAACATGGAAGAGAAACATTTTAACAGATGATAAAACCTAAGCTAATTTTCCTAACTCTCCTAGAACAAGTGATATCACTAACGCTCAGCAGAGCAGGGAGCTATGTTGCTTACATTAGTAGAGCCTAGGACATTACCAGTTGTTGTAGAGCAAACACAGAATCACTAATTCAAATCACAGCAGACAAATAAATGGGAGGAAGTAGGCTAAAACCAGGCCTGCTGTAAGTCAGTCTAGTTTCATTGACATCAATGGATGCATGTCAACTTATACCAGCTGAGGTTTTCACCCTACTGTTTCAGACCTTTTTTCTAATGTATGTATTCTGTTGAAGGGCATAAGCTCTAACAATTTTTATGCTTTTTTAATATTTATTGCAGTTCAGATTTATATGATACTACTAAATTGTAAGTGGTTACTAAAAAGAGAGAAAATTAGATTTTGTTAAAGAAGTTAGCCTTTTCAAAAAGGAAATCAGTAATTAAAATTATAGAGGAAAAACTAGAAGCTTAACTAAAAACACTGCATGCAAAATCAAAAATCAGTTTAAAAGAATATATTCTCCTGACATGGAGGTGCACATCAAACAACCTTCTATTTTATCAGCCTTTTGGTTTTGTTTGGTTTAATGACAGTCTTGTCTCACGTATCAGTGTTGGGAACAACAAAAGCTATGTCAACTCTGTTCAAAATAAGATCCTTTCTTTCCACCTACCTCTTCCATCTCAAAGGAGTCCTTCTGCAGTAGCTTTAGAATAGTTATGGATGGAGATGCTATGGGAGCACAAGGCTCTTTATCTGGGGTTGATGTAGATGGATTTTGTAGCTCAGTGCTATTTTCAAGCTGATTATTTGTAGATATATTAGCATCGCTACTATGATTAGAGGAATCCACAATACCAGATTCTTCAGACAATCTATTCTGGTGACTTGGTGAGTCATTCTTTTGCTCATCTGTATGAGACGCATCATCATCCTGAGTTCCTCTTTTGTCACTAATTCCATCAGAAAGAGTTGCGGCATTAAGTATGTCTATAACATTGGGATGATTAATAGATATCTCCTCTTTTACTGTAGCCAAAGATGGAGAATCTTTCTTTCGTAAGTGTTTTGGTAATTTTGATTCATTTTTGACATCATTTTCTTCAGTCCCTTGGTCAGGTGGCGTTTTCCCTTTTTCAACAGCTGGGGGAGTTGTGCAGCTGCTACTTTCTCCTGCCTGCTGGGGAAGACACAGATTGAGTTTTGATAGGGTCTTCATTAAACGACTTGCAGTATTGCTTCGATTTAAAGGAGCAGGGCTGGAGGGCTCTTTGGTGGAAGACACTGAATTCATGCTGCCAATTTTCTGCAAAGGAGTCCCAGAAACTTGGGAATATAAGGAAGAAAAAGCATTGGCCACAGTAGTAAGCACTTCAATCTGACGAAAACGACCTGAAGCACAAGAACAAAGCACAAGTTAAATTTTTAAGAGAATAATTGATGGTATTGTGTCTAATATTTGTACAGCCTAGCTGAGAAAGTTGCAAGTCCCAAGACTAATTCCTCTCTCTGGAATGAGTAAACAAAAGAACCACATCATACAGTGCATAGAAAAGGCCAGATTTCTGAACCCCAAATATCTGCATTATGCAAAGAACATCTCTCGCCCTTCTCTAACATTAATATCAAAATTCACTTTGGATGTTGTGAACCCTCATCTTTATGATCATCCATTTTTATTCAGCTCTATGTTCTAAGACTTTTGTAAAAGTGAGATCACCCGCCCTTATACATGACTAGCAAAAATACCCAGCGTTGCTCAGGTCCGTCGGGGGGGGGAGGGGGGAGAGAGCTGAGCGAGTGTGGGGGCCGTTGGAGGGGGGGGGAAGAGAGAGCTGAGCGAGTGCGGGGGCTGTTGGAGGGGGGAGAGAGCTGAGCGAGTGGGGGGGCCATTGGAGTGGGGGGAGGGGGGGAGATTTTAAAAATTTTCGATTCTTACCTGAGGGGGGAGAGAACTGAGCGAGTGTGGGGGCCCTTGGAGGGAGAGGGGAGAGAGCTGAGCGAGTGCGGGGTCCGTTGGAGGTGGGGAGGGGGCAGAGAGCTGAGCGAGTGCGGGATCCGTTGGAGGTGGGGCAGAGAGCTGAGTGAGTGCGGGGTCCGTTGGAGGGGGGTATTATTACATCATAACTATGTCACAGAGAACAGCAGGTGTTAACCTGCTGCCCAGCTGATGTGAATGGGCTTTAAATAATTTCACCCCTAGGGGACGTCAGAGGTGAGATTTGAAAAATTTTCGATTCTTACCCTGATTAGGACCCTAAAGCCTATAACTGTATCAAATTTCAAGTCTCTAGCTCAAACGGTGTGGAAGGAGTAAGGGAACGTACATACACGCACACACCATTTGACTTTTATATATATAGATTTCAAGAGTATATCAGCAACATGTTAGGAATATATTGTAATACACACTTATAATCAAACTGATTTCTAAGGTCAACAGTTAAAAATATATAGATAATATTTTATTTAAGTATAAGCTTGGCCTCTAGACCTACAATTTGGAGTCTTGTGGTATAAAGAGGTATTGATTCTTTGTATGACAGTATGTAATATACTAGTTTAAGAACATTAAGAGTTACCTAGAAATATAGGCTGTCTTCATGATATTTTAAAGGGTAACCCTAACATGCCTCTTTCTGATATTATCAAGGGTTCTCAAGAGTGGTTATAATGCTACCTAGTACTGAAAACCACAAGTGATCCCTTGACCCTTAACAATCGGAAGTTTGTAAGAACACTTTATAACTGCAGAAAGAGAAAGGTAGGGAAAGCCCTTATAAATACATTAAGTACTGAAACACAGGTAAAGTAGAATTGTGAGTACTGATAATGCTTAGTCAGCCTTTCCCCGCTCCAAGTACTGCTGTAACGGAATGCCTCGATTACTATTTTTTCCCGCTCTTTCAATACTATTTTGATGTTCTGCACACCAATGGTGGAGTTCTCAGAAGGTTCAGCTTTGGCCTAACTCCTATTGACTTCACTGGAAGCACAGTTTTACCACTGACTTCAATGGGAACAGAATTAGGTCAACACTGAGCACTTTTTGAAATCTCACATTAAGTGTCTACAGGACAAGAAAAGGCTCAGAGTGGGTGGTTGTTGTTGTTTTTGTTTGTTTGTTTTTTGTAGCTTGTTTCAGTGCTTTAAAATTCAAATGAAGATGGTTTAGCAGAGACTCACAAAAAGACCAACATAAAACTCAAAAAGTGAAGCATAATGATGGGGTGCCTTCCTTCCCCACCCCAAAAACCTGCCCGAACACATACACATCACATCTTGGAATAGTTACAATTAAACAGGAGTTTTACTGTTGAGTCTTGATAGTATCAAAATTTGGCCCAGAGACTATAAAAGCTTTTCTTTTATGATTGTTTACAAAATTTTAAAAGCTTAAATTAACCTTCACTTTAAAAGTATACTTACTTGTTAAAGCAAAGTTTGGATTTTCCACTTCCATGCGCTGCATTTGGGCATTCAAAAACACTTTGATATCAATTCCTCTGGCAAACGATGATGAATTAAAAAATCTTGATGGGATTTTAGAAGCAATATCTGGTTCATCTCTTCCAAATCCAAGGTTATAGAGTACTTCTTCAGGATCTTCCTCATAAAGATCCAGTAACTCAGAAACACTAGACAAATGAAAAACAAGAGATTTTTCTACACAATGGCTCTCCTTAGGACATGATCCCTTCAGTCTATTTCAGTCCGCCAATCTGTGCCCTAGTGACATTTTGTCTCCTGTAGCTCAGTCCAATGGGTCCAAATCACAAGTTTTGGAGGGATTTACATCTGGCATTTGTGTTCAAGCCATTGGATGAACCCAGTCAACATTCCGATCCAACTTTTTATTTATTTATTTATAAACCCAACCCTTAACCTAAAGGTCTTGGAATTTGAAATGCTTCTAAAGTTCAGACATTTCCAGGGTTTCAGTCCACTTGTCCTTACTTTCTGAGAGCCACAACTGGAAAAAAAAAGTCAAGTTCTTTCAAATAACCAAATTAATAATCCCTCTTTTGCTACTAAGCACAATAATACATTTAAATCAAGCCAGGTCCGTCTCTCTTTGGGATAGAAGTAGTAATTATTGGCAGAAAAAGAATGATAAATCCCACTGTATTGTGCCATATCCTCCAAAGTATAGTTCTTTTACCTTGAAACAGTTGCACTGCTTCTCCCAGAACCAGTGGAATTCATACTTCTCCCGTTCTGGTGGAACAGATGTCTCCTCTCGTTCGCCAACATACTATTGCTGTCATACAAATGGGCAATATTAACATGATGAACTGGTTCCTTGCAGTGATTCAATTCTCAGACTTTAAGGAAAACAAAGTCTCCACTAAGAGAATTTCTTTTCCTGTTCAGTATTATCTGGTTTACATTAGCAAGGTCTCATTTTATCCATACACAGAAATAATCATCAAAAAGGTGTATTCACCCTGAGAATCCTAAGGCAAGGGATGCAAGCGGAGAAAACCCTACTGCAATCTCCCACAAAACAGTCCCATCTCCCTTCCTGCTCTCACTCTCCTTTAATGAGGAAGCCCACCCAAACGTGTCAAAAGTATCCCTTACTTCAGTACGTTTATGTTCTCCACTCCCTTATCTCCACCCCCCTGCCCCCACCCTGCCTCTTCACACTGGAACTGGCCGTGGCTTGCTGCTTCTGTTACCTCACCTCTTAGATGCTGATTTCAACTGCCTAACCCCTTCTGCTTCCTGGTGCTAGGCACGATTGTGACCCCTGAGCAGCACAAAGCAGGGGAAGCCTCCCAGACAGGCCCGAGAATTGGGTGTGCTTCCAGACTGGGGGAAATGGAATGGGACTGGCTCCAACCAAGACTCCCACCTAGATTTCTCCTCCCCCATCCCAGACTATCTCCTCCCTACATCCCCAGCAACTGGTGTTGCCTCTGCATTTTCCAGTATCGTACAGGGTAAATGACTTTCCCTGCATGGCATCAGCATCACCATCCTTGTTGGGAATATAGATTTTTAACCATTAGACAATGAGAGTTTCACTTGCAAGCAAGCTGGCAGAATAGTCACCTAGGAGCGAAAGGAACACAGAGCAGCTGGGTCCATTTATATAAGGGATCTTACTGGGCCTAACTGAGGTGAAGTAGCAAGATGTGTTAGGCTAGGTCTACACTACCTTGGTAAGTCGACCTACACTATGCAACTCCAGGGTTGACTGGAGAATGATCTACTGTCAATCTGGCGGGTCTTCACTAGACCTGCTAACTCAACTGCCGGCGGATCGATCGCAGAGCCTCAAACCCGGCTGTAGCGTAGATGTAGCCTGAGTCTACTTGACGTGTAGCTGGGCTCTGACTGTGCTTAGATAATCACTTTAGGGGTAGGTAGGAGGACATTCCCTAGATGCTTTCTCCCAATAGTCACCTGCCCCCCTTACTCTCCAAAAAAGAGGCTTTTTCTAGCCAAGATTCCATCTCAAAGATTGAAACAAGGAGCGGTTTTCCCCTGACACTGTCCAGAAATAGATCGGTCATTTGAGTGGCGGGTATGGGAACTGAATTAAGCCACTTATCTCTTGCAGAAGTGTTGCTTTGTGTTCAGAGATTTCCCCCTTTTACTTGAGACTCTGGATTAAATGCGATGGAATAAAGAAACACATTTATGGAATACATTTTTGTGAGTATTAAAGCCTTTTCCTCCCATATTACTAGTGACATCTTCTTTGTAGGAATAAACTCTTCTGCATGGAATGGTTTTAGTACTGAGACTGCCTAGTTTACCTCTACCTCACAGTTCAGATCATTTTATTTCAATATTTCCCTAAAACAAATAAAAAATGAGATACTTACCATGTTTCCATTTTTGCATCACTTTGATGTAGATGATTAGCTGCAATAAAGGAATGAATTGTACATTAAGCTCTTTGGCAAAACAGCACTTCTAATTGATAAGAAATGGTAGCCAACAACATATGAATCCAACAACACATGTTTGTAGATGTCACTTCACCTCCCAGAGTCCATTCTTTACACATAAAAGTGCACAATCAGTATGTATACACATTTGTAATAATAGATCTTTTTTTTACCCTAAAGATTTTAATCTATTGTGTTCTGGGAATGTGTTTATAAGTCACACACACACAATTAACATATCTACCCTTTTAGAGATGATCAAAAGAGTTTTGAAAAATATTTTTCCTTTTTTTCTGCCCCCCGCACCTTCAGAAAATTTTGGCATTTGAATTTTTTCAGCCAGCTTTAATAGCTTTCTCCTTTTCCCTTTCAGTCATGACCAGAGCTTTGATTGTTATTTAAAACAAAGGGAGAACTCTCTCTAACAAATCCTTTGTATGGCAGACGATCTAACAAATGAGAAGTCTATCAGGAGAAATCTTTTAAATCCCACTTACTCTAATTCAGTAAGTGATATGGACTAAATTAATCACATCAAGTCAACTGTCAAATACATTGCTTTCCCCATTATTTTTAAAACACTTAAAAAAAATTATTTCCTCCCCCAAAGCCCAACCCTCCTTCTGTGGCGTTGCTGGCAAGACGCCAATTGACACCAATAAGAACAGGGTTGGGCTTTATACCAGATCAGATCTGACATTTCTCAAACACTTTTTAGAACTGCAAAAATTATTGTAAACTTATCTTATACCCCTTATCCTGCATGTATGCACAGGGTAGCTGGACAAGCAGAACCCAATCTGTGAAGTGCAGATCAGCCTCTGCATGTATGGAATTTGAATGCGTTTGGCAGCTCTCAGCATTGGACCCTCAATGCAGATCAGCTACTCGGCTGAAAATCTCTGGCAACTTAAAGCATTCAAACGACCAAAAGGCTGTGCAGGCCACATTTTTGAGGTCAAAAAGAAGAAGCCTGCTCTGAGGGGCCATCTCTCTTCCTCCTCCGAAAGAAAGAGGGGAAAAGAAGAACTGGTGGGAACAAGCAGAGAGAAGCAAAACAAACAGTAAAGCAACCGCTGGAGATACAAGGGGAAAAAAAGTCATAACTGACAGACAATCTAAAACGCCATTCCCTTTGTTTTATTTTGTGTGGGGGTGGTTAGTTTTAAATACTTATCTACCAGTTTTTATTTCCAGGTTTATTTAATTCTTTCTCCCGTCTTTCAGCCACTCTTCTCTTTCCTTCCTCCTTAATTACGAGCTATTAGCTAACACTGGAGGCCATAACTGGCCCTCAGAAAACCCTCACATGCCACTCTCACTGGTTTCAATGGAACTGATGCATGTGTCTGACCTCCACATCTGGCCCATATAGAGAGAGTACAAGCATTAACGCAGTCATTTTTCTAACTGCTTGCACTCCTTCCACCAGAACTTTGGACTGTTTCATTGCTGCTTGCACCAAAGCAGAAGAAGAAGAAGTAGCAGACAGCTGCTTCCTTCATTACGCAGGCCCTTTCAAGGCTGGCTCTGCCCTGCAGGAAGGCCAGGTCACAAGTTGACAAAAAGAAAGAAATCAAGTTCTGATGAAAGAAAAAGAAAAATAGTTTTGGGTTTTTTGCAAAATGTCTCATCTTCCCTCTTGCTTTCCAGACAGCTTTACCATCAGGTTTTGACCAGATTGGAAATACTGACTTTTCAAAATAAATTCAAACTCTTGAATGTTACTTTAATAAATAATAAATAATAATAATAATAAATATTGATTCAATAGTCATATGACCCTGCCACACCCACCTTCTGCTCCCAGGGATAAGTCATCTTCAAAACTTCCTCCATTTCTCACCAGCATGCCTGAAAATGTACATTTGGCAGTTCAACGCCTACATAATACTGTAATGTTTTCTTTCCAAAAGCTCATATTATATTTTTAGTTAAAACACTTAAGAGTTCATGCTATAGGATTTATTCAAAACATCTTTACAGATCTTTTATCATTTATACCCTAATAATGTACAAAACCCATATTTTGAAGTTACTATTCACATCACAGAAAAGCTTATTTTAAAAGAAGAGATAAAAGAGTGAGAAGTGGCTCTAAAGCTAGTCCAGCTGAAGAACAACTCCATGTCAACTTGCAAGCTAAGAAGTCATGACTGCAAGACCCCTGGGACCCTACCTAATGTAAGTACCCTGCACTGGAGGTTAAGTTACACTCCAGACATCTTACCACAGAGCTTCAGGGTTAATAAATTAGTCCAGTCATTCCCCTTCTTCCATCGGTATATACTGTGAGTTCTTTTTATATGCTTTGCCACTACCTGCAGATTCTTGTTGTACTTTGAACTTTCAAATTTTGTCCTGCTCAGATAGTAAATTTTTCAGGTGTGGCCATTTCAGTTGGAGCAAAGAAAGACTGCACAAAAGCTGACCTAGTTCTAAGACTGTGTATTAACTAACTTCTCCCTTCTCCCTCATACACACACACATTCTGCATTTATATATAAGCTGAAGCACAGAAGTCTTTTTAAAGACTTCTTCAAGTCTTGAGAAAACACATTTCTGACCTTTTCCCCTTCCCTTAAACTTCTCCCTCAACTGCATAGGAAGATGAATATCTTAGCAAGAGCAAGGGAGCCATCACAAATGCATCTGGGTAACCGTTTATGATTTTAAAATCAATGTATAAGAAAGCAGAAACGTTCATTACAGAAGCAACCATCCAAGAGCACAGAGGCGTTTTCTTACCCTTCAATGTAGGATTGCTTTGCTCATCCAGGGAGGCTCCCAGAGGCGTCCTGAAACCACAGAAAAGGTTAACGATATTTTAAAACGTTGCTTCTTCATGTCCTCCCTTAAGACCTATAACCAGGTTGTGATAACAGCAGTTGTGCCTCCTTCCACCCCCACAAAGCCTGCACATAGGGACTGACAATAAGTTACTAAACAATCCCCAACCCCCTGAATAAACACTTGTGAAAAAAGTAGGTCGATAAAACTGGCAGCACTCACACCTATGATCGCTAACACAGGAATCAGGAGCAAGGCAAAAGTTAAGAAGCCCACAGGCATTCTGTAGGTTGTCAAAGAAAACATTGTATGTTATATTGTGCCCACACCACCAACAAGAATGAATAGGGAGTGGTGCGGTGGCACTCCACAGGAGTGAATTCATTTTAAACTCATTTACACTTTAAAAGTTGACACTTGTTTTTCCTACACTGAAATCCTAAAGATAGGTGAGTAAGGGAATGAAAAACAGAGACAGGCACAGACACACACACACACACACAAGCAGAAAGTTCTTTTGGTCAGTGACTGTCTTTTTGTTCTGTGTTTGTAATAGGCACAATACAGTGGGGTCCGGCTCCATGACTAGGACCGCCAGGCGCTACTGTAATACAAAAAATAAGTAATAATAATACAAAGTCTAATCAGAACCAAAAACAATCTGAGCCCTAAAATATCTGTCAAGTCATTTGCTAGCTTGGATACTGAATCGAATTCCGTAGCTTTTGTTCTAGGATAAATGTAATCATTATTTTAGGAATGGAATGAGGCTTGTTGAAGGGCCCAGTCCTGCGGTCTTTGAAGACAACAGAAAAACTCCCACTGACAGCAGGATTGGACCCTAATGGAATTAGTATTACTCATCCTATGTAAACTAATTCAGTGCATAAGCTCTTTAAACAGACCAAATATTAATACAGTAAAATCTCCATTTAACGGACTAATTCGGGCGAGGGGGTGTCCGTTAAATCCAAAAGTCCGTTATTTAATTAAAAAAAAAAAAAAAAAAACGAGCTGTCGGAGCAGCAGCCCGCCTGCCACAGGGTCGGGGCGGCATCTCCGCAGCCCGCCAGCGGCTGGGACCGGGGCGGCAGCCGGGAGCCGGCAGCCAGCCCGCCAGCGGCTGGGACCGGGGCGGCAGCCGGGAGCCGGCAGCCAGCCCGCCAGCGGCTGGGACCGGGGCGGCAGCCGGGAGCCGGCAGCCAGCCCGCCAGCGGCTGGGACCGGGGCGGCAGCCGGGAGCCAGCCTGCCCGCTTCCGGGACCGGGGCGGCAGCCGGCAGCCAGACCGCCCGCTGCCGGGATCTGGGCCGCAGCCGGGAGCCGGCAGCCAGCCGCCTGCAAAGGGGACCGGGGCCGCAGCCGGGAGGGGTCGCGGTCTGATATGGATCAGAAATTTTGTCTGTTGCATCCAAAGTCCGTTAAATCGAGGTCCGTTAAATCGAGGTTTTACTGTACAGAGCTTTCACCAAGATAGACAAACGATGGTTAATAAGCACCTGCTATACAGTAAAGCAGCTTGGTCCAAACCCAAGATACAAAATAAAGTGAAATATGATTAAAGAAGGACAAATCAGATGACTTAAGTGTTTACATCATGAATACTTCATATATGGGCATGCAAAGGTTTTTCATTAGACAAGCAAAGAAAATTGCCCAAAGTTACTCTGCAATAAACAAGGACATGATATAGTATAGTATTTATTCTGGTTCCAAAACTAAATTCTGGAATGAAAAGCGTATATTTGTTTCCTAACACACCCTTTATTTTACAATGCAAATTATTCCTCTGGAACAGTTTATCATTGCTACATGTTGCCCTTTGATATGGATTAAGCCACAAACCTGTGACAATGACTCTTTAGAAATAACTTGTTACAGTGACGTGCCAATTAAAATAGTGACAGTATGAGTGATATTCACTCAGCTAAGTGACCGAATAAGCCTTTAGAGACTCAAATCTCTTGGAATTTTGGGTCTTTCATGGGAGTAAATAGGGCTTTAAGTGATTTGTTTTTTTATTAAATCTATTCAAGTTACAGCAAGTCTTATGTTCTGAATTAACAACCATGCCTATTGTTTATATCCCGGTTTTAATAGCTACATTTCTATTCTCCCTCTCCTTCCTTGGCGGCCACTTCAGCATGTCTTACTTTTTAGCTAGACAAAGTTGCTGGCAGCAAATTTCCCAGCTGACGCCAGTAGTGTGCATGCACTGGCTGGCAGAGAATGGTAAAGACCAAGCCGCGAAACTGCAGCCTGTTAACAGCTACTAGAAGAGAAATGTTGGCAAGCAATCTGTCTGCTTCTCTGCTTGCATCTCCACACACACACACAACCACTTTATAGTTCACTCCATTGAAAACTTGTACATTTAAAAAGAGAAGAGCATAAGAACAATGGAAGCCCTTTGAACAACAGCAAAGCAACTGGGATGTTTTTAAAGGAATATTTTCAGCAGCATAGCTCATAAGTCAGCTGATTCAGGTTTGCTTTCAAGTGCATTAGGCTGCTAAACAGGAGGTTTTAGAGATCTTTCAATATCTTCTCATACTCAAGAAAAGGCACATTGTACACTGGGGGGTGGATTCCATACCCCGATGGCAGACTCCGAAGAAGCTGCCTGCTTTCACAGCCCTAAGTGAAGTGGCACGAGTATGGAGCAGATGTCACATAGGGCAAGGACAAATGGAAAACCAAAGACCACCTGGAATGCAGAGCTTCATAAAAATCTCAACTTGCACTGGGATCAAAGAACCAACTTGATTGAGATCCCTCAGAGAGAAGACAAGACATCTCCCAGACATTCTAGGTGTAGTCAGGAAAAGCAGGGGACATGCCATGCTAGATTCTCTTGGATCTTCTACTCAACACCTCCCCTCAAACATTTTCCCCCATCTTTCCACCCACAGTGCTCATCACTGTAGGCTCTATGTACTGATCAGGTAGATTAGATCCACATGGCTGTGCCCACAGTGGACTTCACTGAGGATTCTGCTTTTCACCCTCCCCATGTTGGAGAAAATTTCTGTTGGGTTTGTTTGACCCGGTATTGGTTACTGGAGGAAATCTTTAACGATTAAAGAAGATCTTATACTGTGTTTTAGAAGCAGTTAAAACTTTGGCTTTTAAAAACATGGTTTGGCAGCCAGAGTGCAATTAAATAGTGTCTCCATTCTGCCATCAAAAACTCAAAACAATAAAATATCTTCTCGGTCACATTTCAAAACCTCCTCTTTCCTGAATATTCTACATGAGAAAGTTCCTAAACACTTTCTGACAGGGCAAACTATGTTATTATTACAGAAGACATTTTGTCCAAACAAAACACTCAAATTTAAAAAATAAAAACTATCCTTGAGTTCAAATGGAGGATTTCCTCCTTTCTGTTTCAATGTAAGATGGGCACACAGATGATTGTTTATGTTTATCTTAAATAGCCTTAGTAAATGCACTGAACTCTTTTAAATCATTTCAAAACACTGGCAAAGTTGAGCTAAATGAAGGAAGACCTTCCTACAGGGATGACAATTCCATGAAATGGAGCAGAAGGGAGATGCTTCCTAGGCCTCTATGAATATTGCCACAATGTGATGAGTGCTTTTCTACCCCAACAGCTGTACAGTGATGTGGAAAGACTTCCGCATTGCCATGAACTACTGTAAGACAGATGAGAAATTTCTATGTGGAGTGGTTACAGTCCCAAACTGCTAAAGCATACCACAGAAATAGCTGTCTAGTAAGTCCTTTTCCCTTGCAACATTGTGGATAGCCTTTTGAAACAAATACATCTTAGAAGCAGATTTCACTACCAAGAATGTTGATGCTACTTTACTTGAACTAATACCACTGCAAAACTAAAAGTAAGACTAGACTGGCCAATCAAATTTGAACCTAAATTTACGTTTTCTAAAATGTCATATCAACCTAGAAACAATAGAAATGTATTCCATCAGTACTATGGGAAAACTATTTTTGGTGTTTTTACACACCAAACAACAAGGCATTTTGCTAGCTCCTGAGAGCCGGACATGTAATTGACTAGAAACAGAAATAAAATCAGTCTATTTTTGTTGTACACACTTGGAGAAGTCCAGATTATGCAACAGTATAGTGAAAAGTGTATTAGATTGTTACAAGAAATTCAGTTACAATCCAGGAAGATAGTACTTGTAATTTAGGTGTTATTTTTAACAATACAATGTAAAATATGTTCAAGATTTTTTATATTGATTTTAACTGGCAATGTGGACAGAAAAAAGGAAAACCACCAGGAATCATTGAGGGTTAGAAGAACTAGCCCAGCCCGTTCCTTTAGGTTACGCATGCACATATGCAGAGAGTAGCAGAAGCCTTGTCAAAAAAATAAATTAGATTATTCTCTCACTCACCACCTTTAATAAACAAAAATATACATTTTACACACAAATTTAACTGTGCACTGCCTGCAGTCTTGAGAGTATAATCCTGTGAGGAGCTGAGCACTTTTCCAAGGTGCTGAGAATTCCCGGCTCCCACAGACATTACTGGTAGTAGTTGGCACTCAGCACATCACATCTGAATACCTAGAGGACTGATCCTGCTCCAGTGAAGTCGGCGAGAGTTTTTCCATTGACTTCAGCGGGTGCAGGATGGACTGTATGTTCCAATATCTCAGGGAATCAGTGATATTAACAAATCACTTGAGCTTTGCAAAAGCCAGCCACAAGAGCAAAGTGTGAATAGCTTGTGGATATCACCAAGCCTCAGGTGGAATGTCTATGTATTTAACACTACAGAGTGTGCAACATTTTTATGTTATACATGGAAACTAAAGGAGCAGTGTCAAAGTAGGATTTGCCAACTCCACAACAAAGGCAAATCTAATTTTTTAGTATAAAGTTCGGAACTGGTCTGCAACAATATTTACAAACAGTACATTACACTTGTACAGGATCTTTCATGCAATGATCACATCCGTTAACTAAACCTTGCAACATCCCTGTTAATCAACCGTTTCGTGCCTCTTTTGTGGTTTCCTCAGATGTAATAAGGAAAACACCTATTTAAGTGGCTTGCTGAAGGTCACACAGTCAGTCAGTAGCAATGGTGCGAACAAAATCCAGGAGTTCTGGCACCCAATACTCTGATCTAATCAACAGACACTACTGCTTCATAAGTCTTCTGTCCAGCATAATGATATTAGATTGTATTATTAATTATTATATAGGTTTGTGACTTTAGTTATTAAATATGTACAACTCCTTTAAACGTGTACTAAGAAGCTAAGAAAGGAGAAGATTCTAGACAAAAACTCTGTGAATAGAGACAGACTAGCTTTAGGAAGAATCTCCCTTTCCCCCTTCCCATTCCAGTAAAGCTTCTAGTTTTCACTAGACCTGTGCCGAGAAAAGGAACATAGTGAATTGGTAGCCACCATTTACCAAGATTTGCTGAAATTCTATTTCTTACAATACCCACAAGTGATTAGGTCATAGAAAAGTTAAGGCATCTTCTCTCATTTTGGCAGTCTGGAAAACATAGTCACTGACAATGGACCACAATTCAGAAGTGACTTCCAAGGTTTTGGGATACAGTATGTCATCAGCCCTCTCCACCCACAAGCGAACAAGTCACCTAGATTCCACAGAGACTTCTATGACGAAGACACCACATTAGCTCTGCTGAGCTATAGGGCAACGCACTCATCAGTCACTAGAGTAAGCCCAGCTGAGTTGCTCACTGGGTCAACAGATCAGAATAACACTGCCAACCTTAAAAGTAAATTTTCACCATAAGCTGCTATGCCTAAAAGATGACAGCGAAAAATAACAAATATAGGAGGTCCTGAACTTACTTTAACTATTGGATGCTGCACAAAGCTCACCTAACCTTAAACAAGGGCAACTACCCTTGATAAAAGTGAAAGATGAAAAATATTGGACAAGATCAGCTACTGTCACTGGCTACACCTGAACCCAAAATACTACATGGTGGAGACTGAAGAAAAAGCTTTTTCTAAATCCAACTGAACTGTTTTGTGACCACAGCAGCAGTGGTATTCATTACACAGTCTTAGTGAAGGGACCTACCAAAATCACAGTTTAAAAATTGTAAATTTCATGGTTTCAGACACTTAAATCTCAAATTTTACTGGATTGTAACCTTGGGGGGTGTCAATCCAAAAGGAAGTCATGGGGGAAGAGGGAGGTCACAAGGCTATCGTAGAGGAATCACAATATAGCCACCCTTACTTCTACGCTGTTGCTGGGTGGCAGTATTGCCTTCAGAGCTGAGCAGCCGGACATGATCGTCTGCTAGTCAGGCACCCAGCTCTGAAGGCAGCACAGCCACCAGTAGCAGCACAAAAATAATGGTGGCAAGGTATGTGGTTATGGGAGTGTGTGGTCATGCCCCACCCTCCCACACACAGCCGGTCCAAGGTCTGTTTAACTCTTGAGCATCAGGGAGGGGCAAGGCTGGAGGCACCCTGGCCAAGGGCTCTTACTGTATGCCAGGCTCCATACTGGGAGGGCCGGGACTTCCTCTTCCCTTGCAGGGGCCGCTCCCAGTGCCAGGTCAGCCACACCTCCAGGAAGCTCCCCCAGCTTCAGGAAGCTCTGCAGCTGCAGGCTCGGGGCCCAGCTCTGAAGGCAGTGCCACTACTAGCAGCAGCACAGAAATAAGGGTGCCGTGGCAGGATATTGCTACCATTACTTCTGCACTGCTGCTGGCTCAGGTGCTGCTTTCAAGCTGGATGGCTGGCCAGCATCCACCACTCTCCAACCACCCAGCTCTGAAGCCACTGCAGGAGTAAAGGTGGTAATACCATAACCTCCCTCCCCCCGCTTACAATAGCCTTGTGACCTCCCCACAACCTGTGTTTGGGTTTAGGACCCCCAGTTTGAGAAACACTGGTCTCCCCCATGAAATCTGAATAGTATAGGGTAAAAGCACACAAAGGATCAGATTTCACAGGGAGAGACCACATTTCACGGTCTGTGACGCCTTTTTCATGGCGTGAACTTGATAGGGCCCTAGAGATAATCCATTAGGGAAGTCCAAGTCTAATGGGCAGGAGTCTAGGTATTGGAAATTAGATACATTGTGTCAGTTAGTCAGCCAAACAGAGAAAAAGGTTCCTCATAGCCAGCTGTGGGAAAAGGGTAAAGCTGATGACTCAACAATCTGTTGCTAAATGTTTAGTAATAAAGGGGAGGAGGGAAAGGGATGTGCACTGTTTCCTTAGAAGTGTAACAGGAAGCCAGTCAAGATGAGGATAGGGAAGGTTTTAAGAGGAGCCCTGGAGTCAATCGGAGAAGAGAGGGTCGATTTAGGGATGACACTGTTTTCCTTCATTTTTGCTCAGTATGAGAAGAAAGTGACTCTGTAATGCTTTGCCATCCACACATGACATATAGTTGATTTTGTGCCTGCCAAACAGCCCACACTTCTACATGCATCACTACTCTAGTAACTTACTAATGGTACATTCATTCTCAAAGAAGAAGAACTTCAATTGTTCTGTAATAACAGAAAGTGCAATACAGAAAGAGGTAAAAGTAACAGGGATAACTAAGTTTTCTCACCTTCTACATGTTTTGAGGGCCCAATCCTTCAACTCACATTCAGGTAAGTAAAGGTTAATAAAGAGTTGTGGACACTGCTATTTAGACATATGTAACTATTTAGAGCAGTACTGGAAGTTTTGGTTTGCAGAAGTACTTACCTGCAATCTTTAAGCCATATGGCGATCTTTTCGTTTGGGATATTACCTTTGGGAGAAAAGAAGGGGAAGGAGGGAGAAAAGCAGAGTTGTAATTGATGCTCTGCACATTCCAGACGTCTCCTGAAGAAAGACGAATGGTGCCTTTTAAACAGCACTTACGCGACTGCCACACAAACAATACTGCCGACAAGAGCAACAACAACAAAAAAGGCAACAACAAACAAAAGAAATAAGAATAAACTCAATGGGAAGCCCATAAATATGAGCGTTAAAAAGACTTGTAAACACACAGCCTGCAGGTCCCATACACGGTGCAATGCTTGCATCGGGCACGGCTAAGGGACGGGGCAATTCCAGGCACTGATTTCCTCCCTTCCCCGCCCTAGCGGACACCGCCGGATAGGACAGACCTGCTTCGGCAGCCAGGAGCAGCTTTACGCCGGTGAGATTGTCCTCCCGCCGGGCCAGCTCGGCTGCTGCTGCCGAGAGATCCTCCGCCTCCGATGCCTGCCAGGAGTCCCTGCTCTTGGCCCAGGCCTTCCTCTTCTGGCTAGCCCCCGGCCACTCCTCTGCCCCCGGCGGCTCCTCCATCAGCACCGCGGCTCCTGCGGCTTCACTTCACCGGGCGACCGCCGCGGCAGCGCAACCTGCCAGGCACACGCGAGCCGGGCTCAGCCACGCGGGGCGGCGGCGAGTTTCCCACGCGAGGCTCCCGCGCAGCCCAGCGGGGGACAAGCCGCAGCCGCAGCGCCCGAGTCCCTAGCGCCCGCCCCAGGCCCCGGCAGCGCCGCCGCCGCCGCAGAGGGGCCCCAGCCCGGCGCGCCCCGCGCTCAGCATCGCCCCCGGCCGGCCCCGCGAGCGCAGGCGACTCTCGCTCTCGCAACACTGGAGCAGCCTGCAGGTCCGCCCTGAAAACGATTCTGCGTTTGGCCGCCCCCGGCCGCCCGGGGTTCGCTGCCCCGGCAGCTCGCGCCCCTCCCCACGCCTCGCCCCCCGCTGGCGACCGTCACCTCCGCTTCCCCCAACCGGCGGCTTCCAGCCGGCAGCTCAGCTCCAGCGCACGCAGCCAAAAAAAAAAAAAAAAAGGAACAAACCGGCAGCGCCCGCCCGCGCCGTGGGCGCTGAACGGCAACCCGAGAACTTAACGCATCGGGGTGTTCCTCAGCCCGCCTCCCTCCCCGGGGAGCGGGCAGGATCGGGCCCCTGCCCCGCAGCCGGCGGCGGCGTCCCGGGCCAGGAGCCGAGCCCCGCAGCCGTGCCGGGGGAGGGGAGAGGAGCCGCTCGCCGCGTAGCCGAGCCGCACTCACATGGCGGGCCCGGGGGAGGAGGATTCACCCGCCCGGGCTGGGGATCGCAGCCGCGTCCCTCTGAACTTCCTCATCCCGCCGCTGGGAGAAAAGTTTGCTGCCCACGTGATGGGCCCCAAGCAGCGCCGCGCGTTCCCCGCCTGCCCGGGCACAGCCGCCCGCCGCGGGGACCGGCTTCCCCTCTCGCCAGCCCGCCCCGGGGCCAGCGCAGCCAGGGACCCTCCCGCCCCTCGTCCAGACCGCGTGGGGCGGCCACCGTGCAGATACCGGGGGGAGGGGGGGGTCGTTGTTGGTCTCCTTGGAATACAAACAGCAAAATCCTCCTGTAGTGTCGGGGGCTTTTTAAACCGGGGGCGGAGCAGGAAAAGGGGCGATTGGAAAATCAACGGGGTCTTGATGGGGCGCAAAAGTTTATTGCATCCACCAAAAGGCTCGTGGCAGCCCATCCACAATCCCACCACGCTGGGGAGGGTGAGCCGGTCCAGCTCACAAACACACCACGGGCGGGGGTCGGGAGCGGACAGGCAGCAGATATTAAGAGCTCAAATAAAGAGGGAGAAAGGGCACAGCAGGTAAGAAACATGACTTAGAGAACTAGCTAGAGGAGAGCGAACAAATGAGAGTGAAGAAAAGTGACCGTGGAAAACATGCAGAGCAAGGGGGAAAGGATGAAGGGAGAGATTGGAAGAGAAAGTGGATGACAGGAAGAGAAAGATGCAAAGATGAGAACATTCAGCATTCTGAAGGCATTATTATTAATTTAGATTATTATGTCATGGAGCAGGGAGAGCCCCACTGTGCTTAGACCAACAAACACAGAACAAAGAGATAGTCCCTCGCTCCACAGAGCTAACGATCTAGGTTATATTAAATTATAAAGTAGTTTGAATCTGTTTTAACAGTAGCTGGATTGTATCTGCTGAAATCAGTGAAAATAGCCCTTAATTTAGGTGAAGAGACTTGACCCCAGATCTAATACTGTGGAGGCTACAGATCACTCTTGTTTTCTTACCAGAGAGGTGAAAATCCATTCACCCAATAATTTTTCCTTCTTCCCACCCCTTTCATCTAAATGCACAATGTAGTTGAAGATCAGACACAACAACATAGATGGGGAACTGATTCCACATAAAAAGCGATGTGATTTTTCATGGGTAAAGTTAGCCCTGAGGAGTAAGAAGAGCAATAATGGTCATGCTGAATGCATCATACTCAAAACTTTAATTTCTAAGAGTTTAAACTTTAGTAATCCTCTTTCTGACTTAGCACAGGAATACTGTTGAGTGCTAGGAAGCCTTTTAAAATCGTATTTAAATTCACTTGAAGTCTTTATAATCCTTAAACTTGCTTCTAGGAAGATTAAAGCATCCAGTGTTTCCTGAAAATCCAACAAACAATCTAATCTGGGAAGAATGGAGACTCAATGTCCAGGAACAAACTAGTGCCTAAGAAATTACTGCACATACCAGAGAATGTGAAGGGCTTTAGGGGTGAAATCCTGGCTCCATTAAAGTTAATGGTAAAACTCTCAAGGACTATGCTGGTATATCATTATCTGGCAACTGGATCCTGTGGGCAAACTGTTGCACCTGTGCAAAGCCCCACTGGCTTTTATAGTGGTCCCCCTAAACGGAATTCATGGCAGAATCAGAGCCTCAAATGTTCCGATTTCTAAAGAGACTCTGGATATGCTAGCCCTTGTTATCCATGTTCCACTAGGGAGCTTAGGGAATTCCCTTCCATAGTGGGGAGCATTTAGAGCTGGCATACTCTGACTTCATTTGATTAATGATTGCAGGATTGGGTTCTATATGCAGTAGATATTTTCCAAAGGCAAATAGCTAGGTGAATTTTTTGATTGATTGTTTACTTTTTTAACTGATAATCTATATTTTGGATTAAACAGCAACATTTTTCATTTAAGAACATAAGAAAGGCCATACTGGGTCAGACCAATGGTCCATCTAGCCCAGTATCCTGTCTTCTGACAGTGGCCAATTCCAGGTGTCCTGGAGTGAGTGAACCTAACAGGTAATGATCAAGTGATCTCTCCCCTGCCATCCATCACCCCCCTCTGACAAACAGGCTAGGGACACCTTTCCTTATCCATCCTGGCTAATAGCCATTAATGGTCTTAACCTCCATAAATTTATCCAGTTCTCTTTTAAACCCTGTTATAATCCTAGCCTTCACAGCCTCCTCAGGCAAGGAGTTCCACAGGTTGACTGTGCACTGTCCTTTTATTTGTTTTAAACCTGCTGTCCACTAATTTCATTGGGTGGCCCCTAGTTCTTATATTATGGGAACAAGTAAATAACTTTTCCTTATTCACTTTTTCCACACTACTCATAATTTTATATACCTCTATCATATCCCCCCTTAGTCTCCTCTTTTCCAAGCTAAAAAGTCCTAGCCTCTTTAATCTCCCCTCATATGGGACCCATTCCAAACCCCCAATCATTTTAGTTGCCCATCTCTGAACCTTTTCTAATGCCAGTATATCCTTTTTGAGATGAGGAGACCACATATGTATACAGTATTCAAAATAAACACAGGTGATTTTCAGTTATGAGTTAAAGAACATATTTTTAACTAATAAAGCCCTATCAGTTATATGGATTTTTAAAGTCAGACATACTTTTTTCAAAATTGTTTAAACTATTCAAGACATAATTTAACAGTCAATTTTCAGCAAACAGCATTCTGTTACATTATAGGTCAAATTTTTCCCTGTGTAAGCAGCAGTAACTTTCTTGAAGTTCAAGATACACACAAGGGGTTAATTAAATAGTCACACAATCCAAAAAGACGTTTTCACATATATTATTGGTCTTGTAATCAGAACTCAGAGACAAAGAATATCACTTTAACCTGTCACTCAGACCACATCACATCTTTAATCTCTCCTCCTGCCTCCTCTTCTCTATCAGGTCAAAATTTAGGACATCTTGCTCTGATTCTCACACTTGCACATAACGGATCCTCCCAATTTCTTCAGCCTTATCCCTTGTCATGTTGCCCTGTCCACTCAATTCTGCCAAAGATGTATGACAACTTGGCATCTTTCTCCCACAAGCATCTCCATACTGCTCCTTGTGCTTGGAAAACCCTTACTCACTTTGGTCTGCCAGGCCACCACTGATCTTTTGAGGCCCTCATGAAAACTCCTGTCCACAATTAGCAAGTAAAGAATACTCACCATTTTATACCTCTTGTCGGCATCATCTTTTATGAGTACATATTCTTTTTAAAAAAACACCTTCATTGAATCATCACAATCAGCAACAGCCTAATCTGAATAACCTGATAATTGTATTGTTGAAACACACGCTGCATCTTTCTTTGAATTATATAAAATACCCACTGCACCTTTAGATACTATAAAATATAATAAAGATGTACATGTTAATTTCTTCTAGCCATTGAAGTTCACTTTTAAAATAAAAGCTGAAAGCAAAAGGATAATCACATTCAGAGTATACCTACTTCTTCCTCTAACCTGAGCTGGATCTGTCAGTATTATAAGACAGATGTTCTCTCTCAAATATATGGAGTGGATGGCAAATAATGTGCCAGTTTTGCCTTAACAAATTAAAGTGTTAGGGGAACAGTCTCTATGGCTTTTCTAGCAAATTGTTTCAGTGGATAAATGACAAGCACTATCTTTTTTAATAAGATAGGAAAACAGTGCATTATCATTAGTGCACAATGCATTTCTTCAGAACAGTAGAACTTGTAGGGCCATTTTCTAATTGAAATGTTCTCAGTTTTAAGAAAATGGTTTGCATTTCTAGGACCTCAGACTGGAGGAGGAAGGAGGAAAAAACCCACTTCCGTCAGGGCGTTTACAAGAACTATAGCATCGCCTGTTTGAAAGGAAGTTTCTAAAGGAAGAGCCGGATATCTGTATTCAAGTGGATTACAGCTGCACCACCAGATCAGATAGAAAAAGCTAAGACCAGCACACAGCAATGTAATAAATACCATAAAGAAAGAGAGAGTAAAAGATTTCAATCTCCCTAAATGTAAATGCATGCTCATGTCAGCAGATGTGTCAGCAAGTAGTTGTAATTTCTGAGGACATTAAGATCTCTGCCAAGAAAGCTGGGTAAGAAAGAACTTGCAGGCAGAAGGAAACTAAGCTAATAAGGTTTATTTAAGTGTTGTCAGATCCCAAATTATTCCTTTTACATTCTTCAACATGGTCAATCTTTTCTGAAAATTATTTTCTTGGTCTTTTTTCCCCCCCTTATTTTTTAGTCTCTTGCATTCACTTAGCTGTCTCTCCCCTTTAATTGAGGTTCTATTTCTGTCTCATCGCCCAATCTCCAATAAGTTGTCTTGGTATAATGGGTTGTCCGGGTACTTGTAGTTCTGATGCTGCCAGTCTAGTATAACACCTTGTTAGTGCACCCACACAGAGTATTCTGTAGAGTTCTATAGTCCATATGTTACAGAGGGAGAATACTAAAGATACAGAATACTAAGGAAAGACAAGTCATTTGCTTGGTATGTGTGCTGCAAGAACCATTTTTAAACCTACTATTTTTAACTGTTTTCTGATAAATATGTAGGATTGTTAAGCACTTTAGTTTGTAGGCTTAATTACAAAATGTGTAGGTTTTAAGCAATCCTTTATATATAAAGAAAATTACTGCTCTAATTTATTCATTTCTGGTATTGCTCCAAATGGGTAACAAAGAACCTATTTGAAACGATACATGGAAGCTAAAGAGAAATCAAGATAATTATTTGCCCTAAGAATACATTGCCCTTTTATTGCACTTTTCATAGGAGGATCTCAGAGCATTTTAGCAATATGAAGAGTCCCACTTCTGCACCTCTTGAAGTCAATGGCGAAACTGACCGACTTCAATTAATTAAACTTTACAACAACATGCCTGTGAAGTAGATATCAGTAGCCTGGTTTTATATATTCCACTGTGATTAAGTGTATTGTCCCAGAGGCAGAGGCAGGAACAGAACCAGGAAATCCAGGGCTATCCTCAAACCAGGATATCAACCTGTATTTCCTGAGATTTCTTTTTAGAAATTTGTTGGCTGGATATCCTGCCATAGGCATAAATTTAAAAACATCCCTGAGACTTGCTGACTATTCACAGTCCCAAGTGAAGTCAACCAGAGTTGAGTGTGCTCATCACCTCATAAGATCAGTACCTTGGCCATCATCTGAATCTGCCTTATGGCTGCACATACTCAATGTTAGCTATAAGAAGGTGGTATCAGCTATATTTTCTTTTCCATTGTATGTCAACTCCATCTTGTGTCTGACTCATCTATAAAATTAAAATGAATACTTTTCCTTCATGGGAAGTATAGGAAATTCCAGATGTGATGCTAGAGTTGATTTAATGGCATCAGCAGAGGTATCAGATTATCATATACAAAAAGCCAGGGAGGGTGGAGGATCACCACATTAAATGTAACTCCCAAAGTAAAGAACAAGAGAGACATACACCCTATATAATATATTCACAACAACCAAGAAGCGTGCAACAATCTTTTGCAATTCATATCTATTCTACATGTGAAAAAAATAGGAAAGCGCTGAAATTTGAGCTACAGTGCAACAAAAAAGTTTTGCATATGAAGAATGAGCCACTGGCACAATGTTCTGTGATGGAGAGCTAGCTGGAAGACTTTGATGTGGGGGGAGAGTTAGATTTTGAATCTCTCTCTCTCTCCCCCCTCCTCCCCCCCCTCACCACCACCCCCGACCAATTCCTGGCCAGCAAGAGGCTGGAATGTGCAGAATGTGCGAAACAAGGGATGGAGGAAAATTGTATCATTGTTTATGTTACATTCCCGAATAAAGAAAATCATTTTAACCCCCTTCTATTAGACGCATGGTAACTGCTTTTAAGTGCAACCGTAGTAAATACTAATATCACTGAGATTTTTTTTAACTGCTTCAAGAAATTAAAGCTTTTTTTATTTCATGACATCATGATTTCTTCTGCACAGATCAATAATCTCTAAAGAAGGATTTATTTACACAATAGCCCACGTAAGCAGTCCTTTAGGAGCCACTGTGCTTTTCAAACATATTTTTTTAATAATAGGTACTTACTGGTCAGGCAGGTGTAGCTCCAACAGAGGCTTTCCAGTCTAACAGGTACATAGATAGTTGAACATACAGTCTATTTCTCTAGTGGAGAGGTTACAATCTAGTCTGATCCAGTAATTTCTCTAGTGGAGAGGTTACAATCTAGTCTGATCCAGTACTAACCAAGAATCATTGTTGTCTTAACAATCTTTGGTGGCTTATGTGAATTAATCTGAGGGAGGTGACATAATGAGCTCCCACTGAGCAGCAGTCTTAATCACAAATGAATATCATATTTTATACTAAACAGGAATCTTGTTGCAGTCTCAGGACCCAATCTGGCAAGACTTCTGTGCACAGAAATCTCAGTAACTTATTTTTAAAATTCAATACATGGCAAATACAGTATTGGGCTCTTAGGTACTGGCAACAGAGAAAACCAAATGGGAATGGACTGAGGGCTGCTCTACACTAAAGCTGTAAGTCGACCTAAGTTATGCTACTTCAGTTATGTAAGTTACGTAGCTGAAGTTGATGTAGCTTAGGTCAATTTACGGCGGTGTCTACTGTGTGCTGTGCTCACAGCAAACGCTCTCCCCCCAACTTATCTTACTCTTCTCCGGGAGCTGGAGTGCAGAAGTCAATGGGAGAGCGCTCTGCCATCGACTTAGCATGTCTTCACCAGACCTACTAAATCGATTCTGCTGCATCAATTGCAACAGTGCTGATTTAGCCCCTAGTGTAGACATGGCCCGACATGCCCAGAAAAATGGCACTTTGGTCGGCCAAATTTGTCTTTTCACTTTTCCAGTCGTTAAAGGATTTCATCAATCCAGTCTCTTTCACAAGGTCAATATTAATTTTGACTTTGGTAAGTGCTGAGTCACTCTGGTTCAGGTGATTCCAATGCTTCAAATCCTCCCAGAAAATTTTACTCCAATTCCAATTTTATATATATATAAAAAAGAAAATCTACCTACAATATCTAAAAAAATAGCTGGTGTCCCTTTAAAATAAACTTTCATCTGGACTGAAACATTGTTAATTTTCCATGTGCTTGTTAACAAACACATCTACTACTGGTTTTCTGCAAATAGGAAAGGTGTTCCTTTCAGCTAGCTCGCCAGTCTTCTCATGCATGCACAAACTAAGATGTTGTATCTTCTTTCAGAGATCATAATCAGTGCCTGTGGGAATGGTTCTAATATCACAAGTAAGAAATTATAGTTTATAGACATGACAGGTGGATGCTGATTTATTAGAGACAAAGGTACTATTTTTGCATCTAAACATGCTATATATTTAGGTTTGGGTTAGAAAAGCTATTATAGGGCAGAATATTCCAAGATGACGGTGGGAGATGAGGAGGTACTTTCTCTGAGACTATTTTGTATTTTGTATCATCTTGTATTTCTCCTGCTATGTTATGTGAGAACATAAAAATGACAAACTCATTGACTGACCCTTCTCAACATCTCCCACTCTCAAAAGCAGCTATCTAGAAATTAAAAGCTCCAAGGTTTATCCCCACAAAACTGTAGTTTCAAAATGTAGTGTTGGATGAAAGTTCAAGTTTTATGCTGTAGAAGAAATGTGCAATTGAGAGAGATCAAACTAATCCATCCCATAGGGCAGAGCTTTCCAAACTGTGTGCCGCGACACATTAGTGTGTTGGCGGCAGTGTGTAAGTGTGTTGCACGGAGCTCCCTCTGCTTCCCTTGGCCCCTCCCCTGGAACTTCCTAAAGCAGCTAAGGTTAAAGCAGCTAAAAGCACTACCCAGCCAAAACTGCTGGAAAGCAAGCTGCTGCTGCTGCCGGCTTGGCCAGTGCTGGCCAGCAGAAGGGGGGTGGGAGGGGGCCGAAAGCCCACACCCCTCCCTCCCCCCACAGAGACAGTCAGGGGAAGGAGGACTGCACCGCGGCCGGATGCAGGTGCCGGCAGAGAGAGGGGGGAGGGGGAAGAGCCCAGAGAGCCTCCCCCCGCAACCTGGCTCTGCCCCCCCAAGGGTTCCCCGGCCTCCCCTAGCTGCCCCCTTACACCTTCTCCCCGGGAGCAGAGCGTCCCTTCTCTTCCATTCTGTGCAGCAACATGCTGCCTCCATTGCTGCAGGGTCCTAGCGCCTGTGATGGGGGTGAGTGAGTGTGCTGCTGCTGAGGGGTGGGAGCAGGAAAGGAGGAAGCTGACCCAGAGCTTGCTGCTGCTGGCAGGGAAAGGGCTGCGGGGAGTCCTCCTCTCTGGCTCCAGTCCCAGAGCAACCTGCCTACACCCATCCCAAACTCATCCCCAGCCTGCCCTACCCCAGACCCCACATCTCAGCAAGAGCTTATCCCCCCCACACTCCAATCCTCTTATTCCACCAAATATTGAAAAACTGTGTTCATCCCATCAACCTCATACATCCCATTAAAATGGTAAGTAATTATTGGTGTTATTCAACTTTTTTTAATTCTTGCACATATTTACATACTGTTACTCATAAACAACAACAATGTATGTTATTATCTTACAAATCATATATTTTTTAAAATATAAATGAAAGGTTTTCATGAGATATGTTGTTACATTTCGTTATTACAATTTATGTATGTGTCCGTATCTCTTATAACGGGTTAGTTTAACCTCCGGTTTGCTAGTAAAACTGAATTACTGTGTCGCGAAATGATGCATGTCTAAAAAGTGTGTCACCAACATGAAACGTTTGGAAAGCTCTGCCGTAGGGTTTATTAGAAGGGTTTCCATGTGAGGAAGCCCTGGAAGAATCTGCCTTTTGTGGTAGGACATCTATAGTCACCAAATCTGGATATTTTCCAGCTGATGTGTAGTTTCCATATGGAATACAAACAAAGCAGTAAATTCACATTTTCTCATGTTCCTCACAAGCTTTTCATTCTTTCCTCTTTTCCCCGTGTATAGTTCCTCTTTGTGTTCATGGCAACAAGAAGCAGTTAACAGCACTAACTAAAGATTATACTCACAGTTTTGCACATCAGGTGAATTTTAGATCTTCTGCATAAAGGCCAAGAAAGTCCTTCTCAACACAGGAAAAATGCATCATGTTAAGAAATGCATTAACAAGCCCATGTTAATTAACATAATGTTATAATGTGATTTTGCCCATTGTACAGACAAAGACAGTTGTATTTAAAAACATGTTAGCAGGTGGTGGCTGTTTACCCTATGTAACCCTGCTTGGTTTTGCTGCCTTCCCAGTTTCCATGGAGAGAGCGGTCATTGTGCAGGTCAGTTCCACAGCTAATGTAAGACTGCTGCCCCACCCCTCTCACATGTTAAATGGTGGTTTCTCTATGTTTTGGTGTCTGATGACCAGATACATTTTATACTTTCAGTGCAACGTGCCTCAACCTCAACCTGCAGCATTCTGCAAATCCAACCCTGAACTAGGACCGACAGTTACAAGCCATCTGTGATTTTGTGAAATAGACAAACATCCACTAACAGCTATGTTGTCATGATCAGATTCCTTCCCTAAGACTGACTTTCTTTTAATTTCTGAAGATGAGACATTTATTTGGTGCCTTTCATAATGAAGGAACCTAAAGTGCTTTACAAACAGAAACATTTACAGCACAAAGTATCCATGGATAACTCCCTTTGCCACTGAATATGGCAGCTGTTTAATACCACACTACAATTTAAGACCAGAAATAGTGAAGAATACTGCATGTTGGTCAACACTGTGGGAGCCGTTCCTGAGGCATGAAGAGGCAGTGTATACAAAACACAAACTGTTGAAAGATGGTGCCAAATGCGGACAAAAGCACAGGGATTACTAGGATGTGAAGCAATGCATCGTGGGGCATTTGGATAGGACGCAGGAAGCATGCGACCCCCTCTGCCTTCCCACAACTCTTAGCATCAGAAAAGGAAGAGATGCTCTGTTGGATAGCAGCCCAGAATGCACCGCTCCGAATACTGCTGCAAGTGTCTCAAGTGTGAACATGCTAGTGTGCAGGCAGCTGACAGTGTGAAAACAAAACAGCGGTTTCCCTCTAGCGCTCTCTGAGCGGAGCTGTAACTGTCGGCGCTGTAATTCTGCCAGTGTAGACATTCCCTTAGTCCTTGCTACCTTTTTATTATCAAACATAATCAATGAATATGCACATCCATGCACACACAAGACTAGCTAACACGACTATTACAATAACAATCTTATTTTTAAAAATTGTAAAGAAGTGAATCTTACAAAGATGAAGTGACATTAGATGAAACTTCTTCCTTTGATATAAGGAAGCCTTTTCTTTCATGGAGATAAGTGATGAAGGAAGAAACTGTGTCATGATGATCTTTTTAGGCATGGCAGAGGACAAACTGCTGTCTAAAACCAATGTGCATGTATTTTCAAAATCATAAGAAATACATAAGAAATACAAGCTTTGACCAGTAGAAATAATAACACCACCACCTAGCTGTTACATAGCATTTTTTACCTATAGATCTCAACGAGTTTTTAAAAGGATGTCAGTCTCATCACCATTTTACAGATGGGTAAACTGAGACTCAGGGAGAGGAAGTGGTTTGCCCAAGGTCACTGAGCAAGCCAGTAGCAAAGTCAGAAATAGAACCCAGGAATCATCCCAGTCCAATGATCTGTCCACTAGGCCACACAAACCCCTTAAAACCCAAACCAAGAACAGCGGAGAGACTTTGAAAACGTCTGTACTTTAAGCTCTTATTCTATATGGACACTGTTACATATACTTCCCATAAAAAACAAAACAGCACATAATAACGCAACACAATACACTGTAAAATTGAGCTAAAACTAAGAGGTAGCGCACACTGCAATTTCCTTTAATAATCCACATGCATAGCAGTTGGCCTGGCATTACTGTGCACACAGCAAGCTAGAACCTTTTTATTTGCCAGTTATTGTTTGTAATAAAAGAACTAAGTCAAATGACGCAAGTGCCCTTTTTGTTGTCATATTGTTTGCTTTAGCTGTAACTGGCTCTATTCCAATGGTACCTTTGCGTAGGCTGCTGTATAATTAAGATTATAGGAAAGGATTGAAGATTGAAAGGAAAACATTATGATTTTTGTGTGGGGAATGCAGTGATTTACATCTTCATGCATTTCTAATGGGTATGGCCCACACTGTAAAGATTACCCTGCAGCAGTTATCTTGATAGTGCAGGAATATTTGAAATACTAATCCCACTTTAGACTTCTGTCAGACCTGGGGACTAGAGAACACTTTGGAGATATTAATTCATTTGCTACAGGCATTTGACATTGTACCTAATTTGATATTATACCTAATTTTATAATGTTTTTCTTTAATAAATACATGGAAAGGGATCTCAGCAGAAATACACTGCACATGTTAATACCATCCAGTTTTGACAGAAAGAAACACACCCTTTTGTAGTAACTAGCAGAAGGCATGGCTCTGAACACCAATCCGAGAGAACCAAAGGCTTGTTTACATGAGGAGTTAAGATGATTTAACTAAAGCATGAGGTTAATGCACCTTAGCTTAAAGTTCATTAAATCAGTGTGAACACTCTCATTCAGAAGTGAAGTGGCCTTAGTTCATTGTAGCTTAACACACAAAAATAGGGTATGTCTACCTAATGAATGCTACTGTAGCGCGCAGTAATGTAGGCACTGCAGTGATGGAAGGGGTTCTCCAAGAGTGGGTAGCTAGGTGGGCAGAAGAATTCTTTTGTCTACTTAGCTGTCTACACTGGGGTTTAGGTCAACTTAATTACATGGCATAGGATAGGGTATGACATTTTTAATAGCTCTGAGCTATATAGTTAAACTGATCTAACTTTCTAGTATAGACCAGCTGACAGGCTGGTGCAGTGGAGCCTCATAAAGCATGTGTGGCTCGTGCCAGGAGTCTGGTATAGCCAAACTATTATATATAGCACTAGCAAAAATACCCAGCGTTGCTCGGGTCAGTCGGAGGTGGGGAGGGGGCAGACAGCTGAGCGAGAGCGGGGTCCATTGGAGGGGGGCAGAAATCAAACCTGACACCCCCACCTCACCCCCCCGACCAAACCCGACAACCCCACCTCACTTACCCCTCGACCAACCCTGACTCACATTTTCACCCCCCCACCCAACACCCCCACGTCTCCCCTACCTATCCCAACACCCCCTGACCAATACCCACACCTCACCCCCCGTAGACCAAACCTGACACACCCACCTCACTTCCCCCCCAACCAAACCCGACACCCCTACCTACCACCACAAACAAACCCGACACCCACACCTCACTTACCCCTCGACCAACCCCGACCCCCCTCCTCACCCCCCAACCAAACCCAACACCCCCACCTTACCCCCCACCAAATCCAACACCCCCTGACCAACCCCAACCCCCACCCCTCACCCCTCACCCACCCAGACACCTTCCCACCCCCCCAGACCAAACCCAACACCCCCGGCTCACTTACCCCCCGACCAAACCCGACACCCCCACCTCACTCCCCAACCAAACCCAACACCCCCACCTCATCCCCCCCCCCGACCAAACCCGACACCCCTACCTCACTTACCCTCCGACAAAACCCAACTCGGGTCTGTCGGAGGTGGGGAGGGGGCAGAGAGCTGAGGGATTCCAGGGTCCGTCAGAGGTGGGGAGGGGGCAGAGAGCTGAGGGATTCCGGGGTCCATCGGAGGTGGGGAGGGGGCAGAGAGCTGAGGGATTTCGGGGTCGGTCGGAGGTGGGGAGGGGGCAGAGAGCTGAGGGATTCCGGGGTCCGTCAGAGGTGGGAAGGGGGCAGAGAGCTGAGGGATTCCGGGGTCCGTCGGGGGGGAGAGGGGGCAGAGAGCGGAGGGATTCCCGTGTTCCGTTGGAGGGGGGAGGGGCAGAGAGCTGAGTGAGTACGGTGTCTGTTGGAGGGGGTATTATGACATCAGAACTATGTCACAGAGAACAGCAGCTGCCCAGCTGATGTGATTGGCCTTTAAAGAATTTCACCCCTGGGGGGGCATCAGAGGTGAGATTTGAAAAATTTTCAACTCTTACGGTCATTAGGACCCCAAGACCTTTAACTGTACCAAATTTCAAGTGTCTAGCTCAAACGGTGTGGAAGGAGTAAGCATACATCCGCGCATACATACACACATGCATACATACACCATTTGACTTTTACATATATAGATAGATATGCTCTTCTGAACTCAGATTGCTTTACTTCTGAATGCACTTTAATTATTCATTAACTTTACAGCTCCAGTTAATTCGTCTTAACTTCCCTGAGCATCCCCATGTAGACCAGCCCCAAGAGAAACAGATACCTTGTTTAGAAAAATATTGCCTTCCTAGGTGTTTGTCAACAGCTTTAAAAAGGGGCTAAAGCATTCACAACCAGGCCATAAAAGCTTATTTGAATAAAAAATAAAGCCTGTGTTTTCCCACTGTTTGTGGAAGGCTAGCCTCTTTTCTTAGGAACCCTAGGAAAGTTGTATATCAACCCACCCCCAAGGGTGGTGCCTGCTGATAATAGCTTATCACTGTAGTGAGGTTTCCAGGATACTATATATAGTCATTTGACTATACCTGACTCCTCCCACATTCCACAGGACACACACCATAGGTGCCTTAAGAAGCTCCTCTGCCCGGGGCTATTTTTGTGTTCTAAGCTCTAGTTCTCTTTACCAGCAAACAACTTCGGCTTATTCTCAGTGTTCTGAGTCCGTTTTTTGTTTTTTAAGTTGCTATGATTTGTAACACGCAAGCCATGGAAAGGTGCAGATAGGGCCCAAGATCCAATCCTTCAGTTTCAGTTTTGAAAATGTTTCTTCCCAGGAGAATTCTACCCCACCCGCTTAGTTTAACTTCCACCAGATATGAGCTGAGTTCCTAAGTCCGAATGATCCCAGCCAGTTATGCAAAATTTGGCAATAATTCAATTAATAATAATTAGTTTCTCTTCCACATCGCCTCTGAACACTGTACAGTGAATGGCATCCTTCCTATTCAATTTAATGTCATTAAGAAAGTTGACATTTAGCAGAACAATATTTTTAAAAGACCAAAGGCTGAAACTACATACCCATAGTAAAGGAAGTAGAATAGAGTCTTTTGTGCTACACTGCTTCCCTCTATTTTGTGTGCAAACGAAGAGTCATTAGAGCCAGTGGCAGAATTCTCCCTGGCTCCATCAGGAGGGGAATTAAACCGAAAGGTAATCAGTAAAGCCTAAATGAACAAAAACATAACATAGAATTATTTTTCATATTCGTAAGTGGATCACCGAATAATGCTGAAGACCAGTGCTGTAATAAATGCTTTCTGGTGAGACTTAATTCTGACTAAACTAGGGACTGCTTGACCCAACATGCCTCAGCTAAAATTGTAGCAAAGCAATTATAAAACCTGATTAAACAAGGCTTCATTCCCACATGTAACTCCACCTTTCTGACTTGGCAGAACTGTAAGCTGGTAACACCCTGTTGGTGGTTTTCATAAACTATTAACAGTAGCAACTAAATGCCTATAAAAGTACAGGAAAGGATTTCACTTTTATTTCCAACATGCTGGTGGAGGTTAAGGAATGTGTGTTTTCAGACAAAGGGTGGAATTTTCAAAAGCATTCTGCACTGGTATGATTCACTGACGTTTCACTACTGACTTAAATGGGAGCAGAATCGGACGAAGGCAGAGTGCTTTTGAAAATGTCATCCAAAATGTTAGAACGTGAAAATGACACATCCCTTTGTATCTTTCGCATCTACAGAACTGACGTGCTTCACATTAGGCCCAAACTCTCAAACAATTTACTAGTAAAAGATTCACACTGCAAAAGACAATAAAAAACAATTGCCCTCCATAAATACAAACAAGGACATAATAGTTTCATTTGTTTTCCAGCATTCCCTCAATGTTCACATTACAAAGCCTGTAACAGTTCAAGCTAATATTTTCCATGCTTTAATTTTACTCCAATATACAGGTCCTTGAAAATCTGTATACTCTCTTGAATCTGATGTAATCATAATAGATTTACTTGCTGGACGCATTTCAACAATGTAGTCTACTGTTTGCTGCAAAAGTTTAATTCTCAGCATTCAGCAGTTCAGGCTTCCAAGTGAGAAGTCATGAAGTGGATAGAAAATTTGATGTTTCAAAGCCTCTTAATAAGAAGACTGAAAGAATAGGGGCTAAAATTTGCCCTTATAATCCTCCTTCAGGGGTACATTTAAGGCCTGTCTGATTAGTTTAATTTATTTTTGTTGAGCAAACAAACCCTCTTTGTTTTCCTCCTTATTACAAGTGGTAGAAAGTAGGAGGTGCAACCTTATGTCCTGTTAGTCCAAGCTCCCTATTCCTTCCTCAGGGATCTATCCTTGAAAGAGTCCTATATGACAAAGTACAAAACAAACTAATTTTTCATCTCTTTAATGAAACAAACAGGAGGAGTTCGTATAGTTAAATTAGATGAGCAGCAATCTTAATGTACATTTTAAAAGCACCAAATGGCTGGAGAATCGGGGGCAAACACTAACATTTTCCTTCTCCAATTATCATAAAAATAAAATACTGCTTGTGAATTTTGCAACGGTGAAGGAAAGGTGGCAAATGTCTTGCCTATACCCTTTCCCTATGTCTCCTGAATAAGTTAGCAGCACCCATCTAGTTATGAAGAGTGCTGCTATTTGTAAAGTGTTGCTTCCAATTAAATTCAAATAGCTCTGAAAAGAAGATTCTGGATTGCTTTAGACACTTTATCTCATGCTTTGCAGCCAAGAAAAGCATAGAAATCCTGCTGAAGATAAGGAGTCTTCAGTAAATCTACACATTTATACCTCTGGGATACAGTAGCCTAAGAATACCGAAAGGAGATGTATTAGAAGAACAGAGAATTTTACGAGGACGACCACTATGAAAATGGTGCGTTTTTATGGATTCATTGATGCAGCTCCTGACAAAAAGTGGCAAATTGTTCTTCCCAAAAGAGTTTCACAGTGTGGAGTTTTAGAAAATGTACAAATGTGCCAGAGGATTTCATCTCTGCCATTGTTTTGCGCTGGAAATCTTAGGAGTCAGGGCTACAAAATATAACACAGGGAATGAAACTTATTGAGGGTCTAGAACAGGGGTGGGCAAACTACGGCCTGCGGGTCAGATACAGCCCAGGAGCCATTTTAAACCAGCCCACGAGCTCCCGCTGGGAAGCAGGGCCTGGGGCTTGGCCTGCTCCAGCATTCCAGCCGGGGGTGCCGGGTCAGGGGCTGCACCATGCGACTTAGCCCTGCTCCAGCTGGGGCGCCACAGCATGGCCCCGTTCCGGGGTGCAGGATCAGGGACTGTACCATGCAGCTCCTAGAAGCAGCTGCCTGGCTCCATTCCGTCACCCTAGCAGGGTTGGAGGCAGCTCCATGCGGAGGAGCTGGAGAAGGGACATGCCACTGCTTGAGGTAAGCATCGCTCAGAGCCTGCACCCTTGAGCCTCTCCCCTGCCCCAACCCCTTGCCCCACCCCTAATCCCTCTCCCACTCTCCAAACTCCTGCACCCCAAATCCCTCATCCTCAGGTCCACCCCGGAGTCCACACCCCAACAAGAGCCCTCACCCCCTCAAGCACCCAACCCCAATTTTGTGAGCATTTATGGCCCACCATACAATTTCTAGTCCCTGATATGGCCCTCAGGCCAAAAGGTTTGCCCACCCTGGTCTAGAACCTGTGGATGCCGTGAGCCAAAATCACTGTGCACCCAGGAATGAATTTAGCCCCTTGACACTGGTGAAAAGTTGCATGTGTTTGGTTCCATTGGATTTGGAATGATCTAAGGGGGAGCCTTGTATATACCAAATATCGCCACTAGGATATCTTCAGACCATTTTTACAATTTAACATTCCCAGCCCAGGGTCATCTTCTTTTCTCGATTAGGTAGATTCTTTCCAAGAGGGGCCAGGAAACTCAGCAGTTTGGGAGTAATCTGCCCCTCAGTATACCAGGCACATGGTATGGACACCGAATCCAGCTGTTCTTATCCAGCTGTGTGTCTCCACACAGTTGCCTTATTGGCCTCTCCCTATTCTTGCACCTCTGGCAAAGTAGCTTCTGAAGAAGATGGTGCTGCTAGTGGATTCCCACTGTAGTTGGGGCAGCAGCTACCCCATAAAGGCATTCCCACAGGTATTCATTCAGTTTGATTTCTGATCATAAATACTCGGGATGTTGAGGGGTACATGCCAAGAAGAGTAGCTGCTCTACAGTTCCACCACTTTCTGCTCCATCCCAGTCTCTGAAAAATCATGGAAGAGTATCCATGGGCATAGAGAAGCATCCACAGGCCAGAATTCAACAACATGTGTTCTTTTCGGTCATGGGGGAGGGGGGAAATGCTGCCCTAAACCAGTGAGTAGTACAAGACATGAGAGAAAGTTAATATGCGGCTTTCTTTCATTAGAACTCCTAGTTATTGAGATTTGACACTGACTATCTTTAAATAATAAAATTATTGCAGCACTGTGAAGCCAGAAGCAAAGAGGTTTCATCTCTCTGTTTGTTCTCACTTTAAAAAAACAAAACAGGTACTAAAAGATTGTTTGAACATTTTGAAAAAGCTTCATGCAAGTGCCCTAGAAATACACTACTAAGTACTGATTAGCTGATCTACATCTTTTTGGCAATGCTAGAAGAATAAAGCCATGTACATAATCTACTCCATTTAGTTTCCTGGATGCAAAATGCATACTGACTTTTGTATAATTCTGTCATCTTTGTGGGATCTAAAGTGGTTGTTAAAATAGCAGGGTCTTAATGCTCCCATCGTGAACTTTTAAACTATCCCATTGGAAGGAATAAAAATACATAAAGCATGGAAAATCCAAAGCTTTGGTTCATAGTAGATTCATCAATCTGCATGCTGAAAATGCCAATTTTGCCAATGGGTAGACTATGTTACAGATTGTGTGTCAAAGACATTCTTGGACCACCCACTCATTCCCTCAGATTCAGTGATTAGGGCACTCACCTAGAATTTAGGAGGCCTGGGTATAATTCCCAGCTCTGCCAGAGACCTCCTGTGTTTTTTTAGACAAGTTGTCTAGTCTCTCTGCCTCAGTTCCCATATCCATAAAATGGGGATAACAGTACTTCCCTATGTCAGAGGGGTGTTATAAGGATACAGTAACTCCTTACTCAACGTTGTAGTTATGTTCCTGAAAAATGCAACTTTAAGCAAAACGATGTTAAGTGAATCCAATTTACCCATAAGAATTAATGTAAATAAGGGGGGTAGGTTCCAGGGGAAAAAATTTCATCAGACAAAACACTATATTTAAACACACACACACACACACACACAGTATAAGTTTCAAACAAACAATCTAATACTGGTGCACGGCGATGATGATTGTGAAGTTTGTTTGAGGTGGTGAAGTCAGAGGGTGGGATATTTCCCACTGGATGCCTTACTGCTAAATAATGAACTAGCAAGTGGCTGAGTCCTCAACTCATTGTTGTTAATGTAGCCTCACACTCTACATTACAGCACCAATGGAGGGAGCGGAGACTGCATGGCAGACAGAGATAGAGAGATGTGTATATCCACTTTAAGAACAGTGACCCCACTCTTAAGTATACTGCCTTGTTAAATTGAGACTGCACTGCTGCCAGGAAGCTCCCTCCATCCTGAGCCCTGTGTGTCCTGCCTCCCCATGCTCTATGGAAGATGGGGTAAGTGGGGTGCAGGAGCAGGGGGGAAGTGGGATGCCCTGACATTAGCTCTCCCATTCCCCCACAGCAAATCCAAGCAGAGGGCAGGCGCAGCACATTGCAGTGGGGGGAGGGACAGCTGAACTCCCTGCTGGGAGGCTACTGCACAGGGAACTTAGGGGAGATGATGGGGGGGGTGGGGCTGCTGTCCACCCTGGTTCCAAACCCCCACCACCTAGCTGCAATGGCCTGCTCTTCCTGCAAGCACTGGACAAAGTAGGTGGCTGCCAAACAACATTATAAGGGAGCATTGCACAACTTTAAACAAGCATGTTTCCTAATTGATCAGCAATGAAACAACGTTAACCGGGACGACTTTAAGTGAGAAGTTACTGTATATACATTAACAATTGTGAGATGCTCAGATACTGTGGTGATAGGGGCCATATAAGGGACATAACCCCACGCTGCAGGTGTCTCTGAACCTTCAGCTTCCAGAAGCCAGGACTGGATAACAGGGGCTAGATCACTTGAAATTGCCCTGTTGTGTTCATTCCCCTTGAAGCAGCTGGCAAAAACTTCTGTCAGAAGACAAGATACTGAGATAGATGGACCCTTGGTCTGACCCAGTGTGACGACTCTTAATTTCTTGAGAGAGATAGAAAAACACACAAGAAGGTTTTTATGAATCAGTAAAAATCAAATTCACTGTGATATTTGGGGCCCCTAAGGCCCCCACAGTGCAGCAGGAAAGCCATGATTCCCCTCCAGAGGGCTGGCTCCAGGCACCAGCACTCCAAGAGCCACGTCATCTTAATATTTTAGGAGAATCTACAGTACAGTAAACCCTCGATTTAACGGACCTCGATTTAACGGACTTCGGATGCAACGGACAAAATTTCTGAGCAAGTCTGATGCATCCAAAATCCATTTCTTGCGGGCTGGCTGCCGGCTCCCGGCTGCCGCCCGGGTCATGGAAGCGGGCGGGCTGGCTGCCGGCTCCCGGCTCCCACCCGGGTCCCGCCAGCGGGCGGGCTGGCTGCCGGCTGCCGCCCGGGTCCCAGCAATGGGTGGGCTGTGGAGCTGCCGCCCCGACCCTGTGGCGGGCGGGCTGCTGCTCCGACAGCTCGGTTTTTTAAAAATTATTATTAAATAATGGACTTTTTGATTTAACGGACACCCCCTTGCCTGAATTAGTCCGTTAAATGGAGGTTTTACTGTACCTTATTTTTAAAAGTTTAAATTAGTTAGTGCTTAAGACTTCAGACTACTTCTGAGTGTGGGTTCTCTATAGGCCTATTACTATGGCACCAGTACAATGCAATGATAATACTGATTTATGTTATTAATCAATCTTCACAATACCTCTGTTGTGTAGGAAAGTGTGGTCATCCCCATTTTACAGATGGGAAAGTAAGGCAGAGAGATTGACTTCACTCAAAGCCATTCAAGGAGTCAAATAGCAGGGCCAAGAATAAAACCAGACAGTCTGACTGTCAGCCCTGTGCTTACTTCTCCAGAGCATGCTGTCCGCTAATTTTACAGCACCAACCTGTAAAAGTCACTCTGGCAGCAGTAAACACCAAAATAGCTCACTCTGATTACAGTAGCCGTTGATATTGCTGAACTCAAGGACATAACTTTTCTGTTCAATTGTTACTCAATTCAAGATCTTTATCCCCACAAGTATGTGAATAGGATGAAATTTGGGGGTAGCTTTCCTATGTTCCTCAGGGATAGGCATCGTGACACATCAGTCACACCAACAACCCTATCAGTCATTGCCATTACCACAGACATTTCTTTACTTCACATCTGTACAAAAAATTTTAAAAGCTTTTTCATTCTAATTCAGGCAAACTATTACACAATGCAGGACACACACACACCATGCAAATGTAAGCAATGCAATGTTCCCTAAGAGAAATGAGTATCCCACAGAAACTTTCTATTTCATACAAAAGAAAGAATGATGCAAATTTATTTTAATCATTAACTCTGGTTAGCTATCACAGTACCTGAGAAACTGCCATATGGAAGGTGTTCCAGGATGGTTTCAACTTGTAGTGACCTAGAGCCTTCCCAGAAATGAATTATGATACATAAACCAATATCAAGGTGGCCTTGATTTCCCCTCCCCTAGAGCTACAAATACATCAGCTATGCACAAAGCCATTACTGAACAGTTAATATGTCTAGTAAAAGTCTGAGTAAAACCTACTGCAGCCGCTTAGAACAGAAGCATTTGGACAGAATAAGAATTAAAGCAGTGGGAGACTGGAAGGAGAAATTCCAACTTTGTTTCCTCCCACTTTCATTTCTTCAAGTCACAGAATTATTGCAAGTATGTTTTAAGATACTGTAGACTGAACGGAACAAAGTGTGAGGAGTTGTGTTACTTTGTCCTTTAATTACTTTAACCCCCCAACCCACCCTCTTTTTTCATATCTCCATTAAAAGAAAGATGAATTTAGACACAGCCATGACAAGGCCGTTGAGAACTGTTTGCCCATCATTTTTGTTCTATACACAGGGGAAATGGAAACACTGCAGCCAGGTACAGTATCTCACACCACCCTAGCTGTTATTGGGCATAAAAGATTTGGGCTTCCTCTACTTTCCCAAAGGAGCATTTGTTTGGGCTATGACTGTAGGTGCCTGAATTTTTCTACGGTTTTGTTCTGAGAAGTTATAAATAATGCAGCTAGAGAGAGGAAGTAAAGTTTTGTGGGTAAGGCACAGGACGAGAAAACAATTTCTTGTTCCGCCACAGATTTTTTGTGCCTTGCTGGGCAGATCACTCAGGGTGGGATTTTCAAAAGTGCGTAAGGGAGATGGGCACCTAACACTATTAAGCAGTTTGAAAAGTGAGATTGGAAGATGGCCCAGTGGTTAGGGTGCTATGACTTGGGAGACTTGGTTCCAATTCCCTGGGCCACCACAGACTTCTGTGTTACTTCAGGCAAGCCACCTACTTTGCCACAGCTCTGCACCTCTAAAATGGGGATAACAGCACTTCCCTACCTAACACTGGAACACTGTGAAGTTAAATACACTGAAAGGTAGCCAGTAGCAGGTCCATTATAAATACCAAGTATTATATCATGTGTTTCAATATTTCCAAGATGGTTACTTGAAACATTTATAAAAAGACAAAGACTGAAGTCCATTTCTGATATTTCCAAACTATTACTGAGTAAAGAAAAAAGCAACTTTCAAATCCCAAGTGTTCTAGAATTAACCTCCATAGGCTGATCATGAACAAGCTGAGCTGGAATTAGGCTATGCTGAAAGTAACGTCTGGCATCTTCTATACATACCACAGCAAACAAGGAAGGAAGTAGAAATGTTGAAAGAAATTACAGAGGTTTCTGTCCTCTAAAAGTTTCTTAGCAGGACAGTTCCCTTTCCAAAAGGGATTTAAAAAATCATCAGTTTAGTAAAAAAAAAAAAAAAAAAGTTTTTCTACTGGAACATTCTAAAAATATATGTAGTGAGCAACATGGCAGGTAGGTAACTCAATGGAATATTTTCAATTTCAGAGCTGAAATGTTACAATTAATTTGGGTCAGGCTTAATCTTTAGAACCCTGCATTTAGGGCCACCCTTACAACATGGCCTTAACTAAAACTTTGCTGGGGCATACTGTGGGCACAAAAATTGCAGATACAAAATGTCAACCACAATTTCAGCCCCTTAGAGCTCTCTGTCTCTTATTGCAATAGCAAATCAGAGACTCAGATCTCTGTAATCCAAACTGCAGCCACAAGAAACAGTGCCCATTATTATTTGTGGCTGGTCAAATGGAAACAATGGGCTGAAAATTTGGCCCTGAAAAGGAGCTAAGGATACGTTGGGGGAAAGGGTGACCGCAAGTGATATCACAGAATTCTGTGCTCTAGTGTCAAAGTGAGATTAACTCCACCAAACAGCTACTTTGTTCACCAAACAGGTTGTGTGTGCAGCCAGCAGAAATCCATTAGCTTTAAAATGATAAGACACAGCAAACACATTAACAACTTCTGTGTTCGTTGCTTCTGAATTAATTGGAAAGCTGACAAAACATTTTCCCTTTCTCTTCTCAGAAAGCACTCACTTCTCAGTATTCACCAGGAGCTAGAAAAAACACAAAACACCTTCTCAAACAAACAGAAGTGCAAGTCAGGGATCCTGACAACAGAATACTGTAAATCTGACTTTTTTTCAGCAAGCTGTCAAGACCTCTCCATAAAGCAAGTTGTTTCGAACACCTTGTGTTCATCTCCTCAAGGAAACTAGTTTGAAAGGAAATTTACCACCTCCGTTAAGCCACATCTCACTTGATCGATGGGAAACCATATAGACAATTTCTCTATGTTAGGAGATTTAGGCTGTCTTTGGTCAGGTGGCTTAGACAACTGTCCATCTGCACACAATTGTGCATCCCTTTTTATAATTTGCTAATTTAGAATCAAGATAGAAGCTGGTGGCTCCCTTCAGATATACATACTTTTTTAAGGTTTAAGATTAGCAGCCAGGTTAGTCCATATCCATAAAGAAAACGAGGAATACTCGTAGCACCTTGTTTGTTCCATTCTATGCATCCAATGAAGTGGGCTATAGCCCACGAAAGCTTATGCTGAAATAAACTGGTTAGTCTCTAAAGTGCTACAAGTATTCCTCATTGTCTATACTTTGAAAAAAGTATCTTAAGCAGCACAAGGTCATTTGTTCTACTTAGAAACTAGAAGGGGATCAAATTCCTGTAATTTTAGCTTTGTTATGAGAAGAGGGAGAGATTCCCTACATTTTAAAGTTTCCAGGCTGCATTCTACAGTTCCATACAATTCACTGAGCCCTATAAAAAAAAAACATTTTACATGTAAGGGCTGGTCCCCACTACAGCTTAACGTCGACTTTAGCAACGTTAAATCGATATAAACCTTTACCCGTCCTCACATGCATGCCATTTGCGTCGATTTAAAGGGCCCTCAAAATCGACTTCTGTACTCCTCCCTAAGGAGAGGAGTAGCACTGAAATTGACCTCTCTGGATCGATTGTGGACTAGTGAGGACGAATGGGATGTTATTGGCCTCCACTGTGACCGCTCTGGACAGCACTCTCAACTCGCTGCTCTGGACAGGTAGACAGGAAAAGACCCGGGAACATTTGAATAGCATTTCCTGTTTGGTCAGCGTGGCCAGCTCACCTGCACAGCTCAGTCGCCATTCAGAGAAATCAGCAGCACAAGCCGCCATGCAGACCTCAGCATCACAAGACGCCATGCAGAGCTCAGCAGCACAGGAGACCAGCCAGAGGAAAAGAGCTCCAGCATGGTCCAATAATGAGGTGTTGGATCTGATCGCTATCTGGGGAGAGGAATCTGTGATGTTGGAACTCCACAACAACAAACGGAATGCCAACACGTTTGCCAGAGTCTCCAAGGCCATGCTGGATAGGGGCCATAACAGGGATGCCCAGCAGTGCAGTGTGAAAATTAAGGAGCTGAGGCAAGCATTCCAGAAAGCCAAAGAGGCAAACGGATGCTCGGGGGGTCCGCCGCGGACATGCCGGTTCTACAATGAACTGAATCTGATAATGGGGGGCGCCCCCACCACCATCGCACTGGTCTGCATGGACTCCACACATGGGATAATGGCCAGGGACGAGGACGATTCAGATGAGGAGGCGGAGGATGATGTGGAGGGAAATATCATGGAACAGCAGGATGCAAACGGAGAAACAGTATTATTACCAGACAGCCAGGAGCTGTTTATCACCCTGGATCCAGCACTCAGCCAACCCTCCCAAGCGGGTACCCAAGCTGGCGAAGGGAACTCTGGTGAGTGGTTTTTTTTTAAGGGATTACATGACTCATGATTTTTAAAGGAAGCATTTATTAATGATTAACTTGCCCTAAGGACTTAGCGTGCTTTCATTGCTGGTCAGTTTCTACTCAAAGAGTTTGTCAATATACTCCGGTATTGACCGGAAGTCCTCCACGGACATTTCACTGAAGCTATCCAGGAGGTAGCGATGAATCTTCTGCACCAGATTTCTGGGGAGAGCCGCCTTATGTGGTCCCCCGTGATAGGAGACCATCCCACGCCATGAAAGTAATAAGTAGTCTGGTATCATTGAGCAGGCTAGCATTGCCGCGAATGGACCAGGACTTTGCAGCGACTCAAGGAGAATGCGCTCTCTATCTCTCTGAGAAATTCTAAGCAAAGTGATGTCGTTCATGGTTGCCTGTTTGAAATACGGACTGCAATTAGTCTGGACACAGTGAGCGAGACAGCCTGTAAGCCCCCCAACCCCCCAGCCTCCCCCTTTGCCCCCGCCAGCCCGTTGCGAGAGCAGTTAGAGGAGTTTTGAGCCTACAGGCGGATGCTTCTGCAGCCAGCCCAAACCCAGAGAGTTTTTTTTTTGTTTTGCATTTCGCGGTTCACAGGGAGCCACGCGGTGGGGGGGGGAAGAGGGTGGGGTTACCCTGGAATATCCGAGCGCTGCTGTAAAGAGCTTACCATAGCAGGCTGCATGGTGATTTCAGCAGCCGTGGTGAGGCTCTCTCCCGCGTGAGGTGATTCTGTGACTTTTGACTGATCCAGTAACTTTTTGGTGAGGAATATGATCTTGTACAGAAACCATATCAGGCCTGTGAATACTGTGTTTCCCCGCTGCATAGTAATCCCATTGTTCTCCGCGACTGTATGTGTCTCATAACCTTAAACCTTTCTTTCTTCACCAGCTGCACACTTATCTGTGAATCCTCCCTCTTGCCCATCACGCCGGCTAACACAGATACGAAGGCGTAAAAAAAAACCATGCGATGACATGTTTAATGAACTTCTGCATAATGCTGAGGCCGCATGGCAGCCAGAATGGAGGGAAAAATTGTTACAGTTAAGGCAAGAATCAAGAGCTGCAGCAGAAAAGTTGCAGGAACGAGAAGAATGGTGGATGGATGCTTTGCTCCGCATAGTGGAGGAGCAAAGTGCCATGCTTCGTTGTCTGGTGGAGCTTCAGCAGGGCCAAAGATCACCTCTACAGCCTCTGTGTAACCACCTCCCTCCCTCCCCAAGTCCCATAGCTTCCCCGCCCAGACGCGGGGTGAGAACCTGGGGGGAGGGGGAAGCTCCAGGGACCGACCCACTCTACCCCACAAGCCAGCACAAGCAGCAGCAGGTTGAGTTTCTCTAAAAACTTGTAAAAACTGCTGTCTGCCCCTCCCCTCTCCCCACTCCTCCACCGCTGCGACTGCTGGTTTCCCTCCTCACCCACCCCTTCTTGCCTACCTTGCCAGTGATCCCCTGTATTTGTATTTGTGATGCAGCAATAAAGAAACCATGATTTTTAAAACAGTGAATTTATTTCCTCTGCAAGCATGGGGGAGGGGTGGAAAGAGGGTGCAAGGACGGCAGGCTTAGGGCTGAGCAGAGCAAGGGAGCGGGTTCTCAAACGCCATCTTGGGCACTCAGAAAACTGGTTTTCAAGGCATCCCTGAGGCGCAGCGCCTCATGGTGCGCTCTTCTACTTTCTCTGCTGTTTGGCTGCTGGTAAGCAGCGGACAGGGAATTTGCCTCTTCCTCCCAGCCCGCCATAAACGTTTCCCCCTTGCTCTCACAGAGATTGTGGAGCACAGAGCAAGCAGCAGTAACAATGGGGATATTTCTGTCGCTGATGTCTGAGCGAATCAGTAATGAATGCCATCTCCCCTTCAGACGGCCAAATGCACACTCTACTGCCATCCTGCACTTGCTCAGCCTATAGTTGAACAGCTCCTGACCCCTGTCCAGGGCTCCTGTGTAGAGCTTCATAAGCCAGGGCATTAAGGGGTAGGCTGGGTCCCCAAGGATAACAATCGGCATTTCTACACCCCCCACAGTAATTTTCTGGTCGGGGAAGAAAATCCCTTGCTGCAGCTCTCTAAATATCCTAGAGTTCCTGAACACACGTGCGTCATGAACCTTTCCCGGCCACCCCACGTACAGGTCGGTGAAACATCCCTTGTGGTCAACCACTGCTTGCATGACCATAGAATAATATCCCTTCCGGTTTCTGTACTCTGCGGCCTCGTTGTCCGGTGCCAGGATAGGGATATGAGTCCCATCTATAGCCCCACCACAGTTAGGGAATCCCATGGCGGCAAAGCCATCTATTGTAGCTTGCAGGTTTCCAAGGTTTATAACCCTGGGTAGAAGCAGCTCGACGATTGCCCTGCTTACTTGCATCACAGCAGACCCCACTGTAGATTTACCCACCCCAAACTGATTCGCAACTGACCGGTAGCTGTCTGGCATTGCAAGCTTCCAGAGGGCTATCGTCACTCGCTTCTCAACTGTGAGGGCCGCCCTCATTCTAGTATTCTTGCGCCGGGGGGCTGGGGAAAGCAAGTCACAAAGTTCCATGAACGTGCCCTTACGCATGTGAAAGTTTCTGAGCCACTGGGAGTCATCCCAGACCTGCAGCACTATGTGATCCCACCAGTCAGTGCTTGTTTCCCTGGCCCAGAATTGGTGTTCCATGGCATGAGCCTGCCCCATTGCCACCAAATTTGCCAGATTGTCGGTCACCCTACTTCCAAAAATGTCAGTGTCAGTGTCCCTGTCCCTGCTGTGCACGTCCAGGTCCATCTCCTCCTCATCACTGTCATCGGGGTCCAGAAAGCGCAGTTGTCTCCGGATCGCATTCCTCTGCAGACGGTACAGCATAAAATCCACAACAGTGCATGAGGTCTTCACAACGGCCAGTACTGCAGCGGTGGCATCAGCAGGCTCCATGCTTGCAGTGCTATGGCGTTAGTGAAGCACGTAGAAAGGGCACGAATAATGGGATGCCTACTCACAGTACACCGCTCGAAATGGGGTCGGCGGCACGAAAAAAGGGTGCGAAATTATGAAATGCCTACCCATAGTGCAGCACTCGAAATGGTGCCTGCTGGGGACTCTGGGAACTGTGGGATAGGTACCCACAGTGCAACGCTCGCTATGTCGACGCTTGCCACAGTTGTGCGGACAGACACTGTCGACTTGCTGTGCTTTGTGGGGACACACAAAATCGACTCTATACGGTCTGCTTTAAAAACTTGACTTAAAGGAAATCGACCTACTGCTGTAGTGCAGACATACACTTAGTGACAATAGAAAACTCCTGTAAACACTTTCCACATCAGTGCATTGCTATACATCTCAAACACCTGAGAAGGAAAGATTGCAACAAGAGTAATAAGTTAAACAAGGGAACTTTCAAAAGCAAATGAACAGCTGAGTACCTTTCATATTTTTGTGATCCTTGTTATTTTTACCATCCACTGGTGTATTAGACCTTGAAAAAAGGAAATGCAAGTACAATGATCAAAGTCTGTAACAAAGAGATTAGCACCAGGAAGGAGGCAGGAGGAGCAAGCATCACAGGAAAATGAAATGCAAAAACAATAAAGGGGAGAAAAACTGGGGCCCTGCTGCACTCCCACTTCAATCTTTCAATGGGACTGAAGAGCGGAAAGCAAAAATAAAAAGTGTGTGTGTGTGTGTGTGCACACGAACTGCTGGAACATAAGATGCTTTGACTTTTAATTGAAACTCACAATGGAAAAGAGAGACAGAGACAGAGAGGGGATGAGCATGTGAATGCAAGTGCATGTACAAATCGGTAGAGTGGCAAGTGAGGCATGTCTTGGAGATGCATTCTTTGGGAAGCTGGTAGCCAATGAAGGAGTAGGCTGATGTAGTCATACCTGCACGTGAATGGGGATTTGTGAGCATCAGCACTTCCAGCATGTGCTCTGGAGACAGATGGGGAAACTAACAATGAAAAAGCTTTAATAATCAGGATATAAAGCAATCAGGGCCTTGGTACGTGTTTCGAATAATATGGGAGGACAGAAATAGGATTCCTTGAAGATGTGATGGTGAGATCAGCATAGGTCTTTGTGAAAAAAGCTGAAGTTTCTTGTGCATGTGACAAAGAAGGGAGGAGGGTATAAGAAGGAGGAGGAGGGGGAAATCCCTTACGGATGATCTACATGCTTGGGAGAATAACATCAGTTTGGAGGTAGTGAGCAATGGTGGAAGTGCAAAAATTGTTAACAAAGCAGTGCAGGGCAACCTTCTATTTCCTCTAATGGTTGTAGGCTGGAGGGTTTTTTTCCCCAAGTCCATCTTTTGCACTCCATGTTTACCCCCATGTATGGACATCACATCTTTTTTCTCTCAACTCAGTCCTTTGGAGTTCTTCCCAGAGTAGTGGAAGAGCAGAAAGATATGCTCTTTTAATATTTAACTATTGTAGATTAGAGTTAGATATTTCCGATACTTCCAAACAATGTTTAGATTCCACAGTGACAGGCAGCTTAGAAGCATCCAAGCTAGATAGAAAACTGCTACTGTAAATGTAAATTTCCATGTTAAAAGAAAAGGGATGTTTCCCTCTTGACCTGGTCTGATTATGAAATACCATCAGCGTTTACTGATATTGTAAGCCACTAAGTTCAGTTGTAATATGCAAAATACCTACTTTTTCCAGCAAGTTAACTTGTGTTCTAATGACTCGAGGAAGGGAATGGAACCTCAAGGATATTGTTTGATAGCATTTAATTTAGGGGAAGAGATGGCCCACAAAAAAATTGCAATAAAGCATTCATAACAAGAAGATGCAGTGACATACACAGGTCATGCTCAAAGCCTCAAATTCACTGCCAACAGAGACAGACAAATTGTGACGTGTCCATATAGGAAAACATAAGAGGTTGTCCTCCAATTTAATTTCTGACTGTTACACTGTGCAGGCAGCAGTTCACCTCCACCACCTACTGTTCTACAGCTTCCGAACTTGAATGAAAGTATGGCACACTTAACTAATAAGATGACAGTTCAAAGCATACTGTGCTGATCATTGTACAATGTTTGCTCAGTTTTTAAGGTATACAGGGGCTATTTATATGACAGTGGTCACCCAAAAAGCATTGCCAATTGCCGTCAATAACTAAGTTACTTTATCTAAATTTTACTCAGTTAATACTCTAGATAACGAGGGAATCACCTTAGTTAAAGCAAACTTGACATGTTCTAAGAGTAATTACTGTAGATGGCACTGTATAGCCAGCTAAGAGGAATTCACATGATCATTCAATTAAGAGGCCAGTAATGAACCTGAAAGGTGTTCTTCTGGAAATAGCAGAGGCATGAGGGGGAAAAGGAGAGGCAGAAAATGGCCTGTTTGCTAAGCTAACTACTAAAATGTAGCTAATACAGCCGGTCAGAAATGTTTTGTCTGAAAAGGTTTCCAGGGGAATATTCTGTTGTCATAAGATTTTGATACAGTATCCACCTTACAATCCATCATGTCCAGCCACACTATAGCACAAGGACTGAAGAGCAGCTAATCCTATTGAAACAACAGGGAAAGTCTAATGTAGGTTGGAAGAAAAGAAGTACACCAGCTGGATTTAGGCCAGGATTTACATCATAAGAGGAGTGCTGTGAGGTCATTCACTGTTGTGTATGGTCAGGACCTCAACTGCATGTGTCACCCAAAAGATGGCTGCACAGTGTTCCCCCAACACCATGTTTTGTTTTTCAGTACTGATTCCAAAGAAAGTGTGACACTAGCTATCTTAGTGAAATCACTTCCTATAAGGATTGTTCTGTACAGGTCTACGCTCCGACTACTGCCTCAGACCACAGCTGTTTACCTTGAGAGTCTGAACACAAGACCACAACACAAGTATGTGTGACTTCACAATAGCGACAGAAAGTCCTGTGGCACCTTGTAGACTAGGAGATGTATTAGAGCATAAGCTTTCATGGGTGAATGCCCACTTCATCAGCATGCATCTGACAAAGTAGGTATTCACCCATGAAAGCTTATGCTCTAGTCTAATACATCTCTTAGTCTATAAGATGCCACAGGACTCTGTCACTTTTGCAGATCCAGACTAACATGGCTACCACTCTGATACTAACTTCTCAATGTGACCCAAAGAAAGAAAAAGACATATAGAGAATTAAAGTGCACCTCTCCTCCCCTGCAAATACGCATTGCAAGCAGGAAGGCAAGGGGACAATTGTCCCTCCACCCTAAGAGAAAGGGGTAGTGGAACAAAAAAAGGCTGTCTGCCCCTGGAACTGACACGGTCTTTCTTTACCTACCGCTGGTTGATACCACCAAACCTTGTGTGCCTGGAGAGGAACGTAGACTCAGCAGAGAAATGGGAACATCGAACAGACACTGTGTCTGTTGTCTGCTTCAGTGGTTCCTCACTTCCTCCAGTTATGATCTACCTGATGCTTTCCAGCTCAGCGGACAGAGTATGGAGTGGACCCACAACAGCAGAGTTTCCATAGGGAGAATGGTGATGTTTGGAGGCTTGAATGAGATGGGAAGAGGTGGTCTTACAAGAAGAGAGATGGGGAGCAGGAATAGATTAGAGAGCAGGTGGGATAGAGAGAGTGATGAATGATTGAAATCAATGGTGCTGGCTATTTTAACAAATACAAACTGCGCCATCTCAAAATAGAATACACTACGTGATATGAAAAGAAGTCACATCGCCAAAAAATACATTACCAAACATCCATCCTAGGAGCATGAGTAACTCAGTAGGTTAATCTCAGAGAGTCAGGATTTCCTGGCACACATTCCAAAGCCAACAGTGGGATGACACACCATGATCACTGGCGCCAAAGAGCAAACCCATGCAGTACATCGTGGCATGCATCTACAGCATGTACATTAGTCAGTAAGTTGTGATTATGCTTGACAGTCATCCGATAAGAGCTTCATTTTTAGACCATGAAGTTTTTTGTTGTTGGTTGTGTTTCATTTGTTTTGTAAGCAGGGCATCCCTAATCTTCATTAAGAAAGTCTATTTTTAGTTCACAGATTTCCCCAAGGCATAACCAAACAGTGGCCCAGCAAATATGCAACAAGTTTGAACATTGGTTCTTACCTAATGTCTTTTCTCTGTCTATTATTGCTGCTGGATTTTGCTGCTGTTCTCACAGGGTAATTAAGATGCTACCGCATATAATTCCTAAATCCTCCAAGAAAAATGAGGAAACTAAAGCTGTAAAGCTGCATAATGTGCTGCATACTGCAAGAAAAATATCTGTTTCTTGGCAACTAGAAAAACAATTCATTTCAATTAACTGTCTCCAACTAGTCCACATCTGCTGTTAAAACACTAATGAAAAAATATTGAGTGCTTTGAACTACTAATAATTATATTGCACAAAGCACAGATTAGATTGCTTGGAAAAACAGTTTAAATAATAGAGTGCACCCTCCATTTTAACCATTTCTAAAACATTTGATTCAGTAGTTTCACTTCCTGACCCCTTTATACCAATCTCATATCATTGTTGCATCATATTTGCTTGCACTATAGTTGTATCTCTTACTGCAGAATTACAATGTAAAAAATAATCATACACTAGGTAGAACTCCCTGTTGGAAAAATATGTAGAGTTCTTATGAAAGACTGTTTGTGCAATATAAGTCATAGATAGCAATGGGGTTAGAGGTGTTATCTAAGACTTGTCTGCACAGTCCAGACTAGGGGGTATGTGCTATTGCACTCTAACTGCCCCATGTAGATCCTCCTGGCATGAACTAAAAGGTACCTAGTGCACATTAACCTATGCTAACATGCACTAGGTGGTTTTGAAGTCATGCTTGCAGAATCTACATAGGTCATGTAGATCTGTTTTGCCCACCCCTGTCATAGACAACCCCATGGTCTATGTAGACAAGCCCATAAGAACATGGTATTCTAGGTGAATTTCTGACTTTGGTAAATACAGTCGGTCTCCCCGTCAATGGTTTTCTTTGCATGAGTAAGGATTATTCATGTGAGTAAGGGCTGTGAGTCAGGGTTGCAAAATTAGCCCCCCACAATTTCAAATGGAGACTATGTTCTTGTGCACTTCTTTCCTAAACTCTGTGTCATGCTGTTGTGCACTGTTACACCAGCTGATATGTTTCATTCCAGAGGTGACTGAAGCCCACTGATGGGCAAACAAGTGATCTTTATATTTGCATATCCGGTCAAGGTCAGATACTGCTTTCACTAAAGTCAGTGGGAACTTTGCTTTTTGGAGCAGGATCAAGCTTTTATTGATAAAGTCCTTTGGACGTCTCAGAGTAAGCATAAGTATTGTAAGTATTTCATAGACCAGAGGTGGAGAAACTACGGCCCGTGGGCCACATCTGTCCAGTCCCTGAGCTCCCCCTCAGCCCCTCCCCTGACTCCACCTTCCTCTCTTCCTTGGAGCAAGCATTCTGCAGGGCGGGGCTATGCGGCAGCACATCTAGCTCCATTTAGGTTGCTGCTCTGAGGAGCATGGTAAGGGGGCTGGAGCCGGGGCTGGGGGGAGATAAGGGACAGGGAGTCCTGGAAGGCACTCAGGGGACAGGGAACAGCAGGGGGGTTGCAGGGAGCGTGGGAGTCCCAGGAGTTTGTCAGGGGGTGGGGAGATAGATAGAGGTCGGAGCAGTCAGGGGACAGGAAGCAGGGGGGTTGGGTGGGGGTGAGGTCCAGAGGGGGGTGAGGTGGGGGGGGGTATTGGGATGGGGAATTCAAGGGTCAAGGAGCAGGGGGGATTGAATGGGGGGTTGGGTGAGGTGGTTAGGGGCAGGGTGGTTAGGGGACAAGAAGCAGGGGGACTTAGAGAGGGGGTATGGTCCTGGGGGGGTGGTTGAGGGAGGTTTCTGGAGGGGGGCTGTCAGGGGACAAGGAACAGGAGGGGTTGGATGGGTCAGGGATTCTAAGGGGGGCATTCAGGGGGCAGGAACTTGGAGGGGATTGGATGGGGTGGGGCCACCTTCCCTACCCGGCCCTCCATACAATTTTGTGATCCCGATGTGGCCCTCGGGCCAAAAAGCTTTCCCACCCCTGTCATAGACAAAGTATTTCATAGACAAAGTCCACAGCATGTATGTTCTGCCTTCATGATTCATTTCAGAATGACAAAGCACAAGGAGTCTCTCCGACCAGGAGCACCCAGTGACTCACTCGGAATTGTCAGCCTCGAGAGATCAGAATTCATGAGTCAAACCCCCCCAAAACACAGGATATTTTTTTAAAGATTATATTGTGGGTTTGCTTTGTCTTTTCCTGTTTGAACTCCCCCTGCACGTGTGTGTCCATTAGCACTGCCCGCTCTCCCAGACTCATTAGGTAAGGTGATTTTAGCCCCCACATCCACCCATTCCCTGCCCAGCAATGAGTCCTGTCTCCCAGCCCCTGCATCACTTCAATCCTCATCCAGCCCCTCAACACAATCCCTCCCTAGTCTATCTGGGGCTTCTCAGATACTCTCCCAGACCTCGGTAGGAACTGCAGTAGCATCCCCTCCCTTCCTTTCCAGGCTAGGAGGCAGCTCCTGGGACTCTGGTCCCCCCCACTGCTCCTGCCCAGGCCAGGTGTTGCAGAGAGGGGAGCAGAGCCACAGTTCTGGCTTGTTGCTCACAGGAGGGGTGGCTGGAGGAAAGAGGAATTAGGTGGCAGCAAAAGAAACTTCTACATGTAAGAGCTGCAGTCCACAGGAGACAGAATGGCATTCCTTTTCAGTCACCTCTGGTAACTACACACATCTCAGTGCATTATTGTTGAAACAGAACAAGAATTTAAGTTGCTAATAACAAGGCCTCATCATAGAGAGTCAAGTTTGCAGCCTCTTAGTTCTGAACATGTATATTTAATGTGTGTGTTCAGGTACAGACTGAAGCAGGACACATTAAACTGCTTTAGCAACACCCATTTATTTGAGGTACAGCAGTAATAGGAGTTTGCAGCATCTCCGTCATTCCTATCTTCCATATTTCTTCCTAGAAGATTCTGATCCTTAAAGAGATTGATACTATTTATCACTGCAGTAGTGTGCATGTAAAAAGACAAATCTATCAACTACCGTACACAAACTACACCTGCTAATACTGAATGAACACATAAAAAACTAGTCTACTTTCTCAAAATGTTCTTAACAAGTTCATAAACAAGCTTCTTCAAATATAATCTATAGGTGTATTTTGCAAAGGACATACTTTATTACTATTTTTAAAAAACAGCAAAACACTGTTCAGTTTGCATGCATACTTTGTTTGCTAATGGAAATCTAAGTTTAATGTAAATCCTGTGCACTGAAGAAACTGATCACCATAAAATTCAAGTCTCCAAAGCTATACACAGAAGATACTTAACCTTGGATAATAGTTTTTCTTGGGATCCCATCCTCAACTTGTAATAAAATAAATATGTTGTGTTTGTACAAGATCTCAAAGTGTTTCACGAATATCAACTTAACCCTCAAATCCTTTGTAAAGTAGTTAAATATCCTACTCATTTTGCAGATGGATAAATAGAGGTACAAAAAGGTTAAGTGTTTCATCCAGGAGGAGTCAACAGAAGAGCTAGGAACAGAATCAAAGAGTCCTAGTGCCCAGACTCCTGGTCCACCTATTAGACCACACTCTTCTATTAATCCAGGTCCCCTGGATCCACCTCTCCTATTGCTAAAACACTATGTAAGTATCACTGTTACTAGTTACAAAGAATCCTGTGGCACCTTAAAGACTAACTAGAGTATTGAAGCATAAGCTTTCGTGGGCTAATACCGACAAAGTGGGTATTAGCCCACGAAAGCTTATGCTTCAATACTTTAGTTAGTCTTTCAGGTGCTATGGAACTCTGTGACTTCTGCAATTCCAGACGAACATGGCTACCTTTCTGATTCTTGACTGTTACTAATGACATCATGGGGATTTCATAGAACACTCAGGGAGTTCCCTCATTCTAATAAGGAGAGCAGCTCTTCAGCCACTTTTCTTGTTCTCCACCTTTGAGGCAGTCCGTGCCCATTCTGTCTCTAGGCATTGAGGGGAGAAAATCTCCATTATTTTCCTGCATTCCAATTCCCCTCCTATGCTCCTGCAGCACATCATAGTCACTCTTAATTTGTCTGCGAAGAAAGGAATGGGATTCATGTCTTGGACCACAGCAAGACTCCTTGATTAGTTGAAGAGTAATACTGACCAATGCACGTTACTGTTTGTGTAACTCCCAAACTCTGCTCGCCATGGGAGCTACCAAGAATCTATGCTAGGTTCTTGCACAACAGGACAGAACTTTACCACTGGGCAGTGCACAGAAGTCATAGCTTTTGTAGTATATATATCATACAAGATACAAACATTCATTAGTACCTTTAATGTTTTCTGCCTTGCCTATTCTGGAGCATTAAATGGAATTAACACATAGGTATAATTTAATACCAATGAATACCACAACAAAGCTTCTCTCCTCCCCTGTTGATCAATTTCTTGTACTCAGATTTTGTCAAATGACAGATAATAATACTAGGGAAATTAAACATTGAAACCCGCAGATACTCTGGGGACAATATTTGTTTAAGAGCTTGAACTCTGGAAGTTATGACAAAGTGCATTATGTAAGAAAGTCCTGTAACCCAAACAGATAATATTCTGAGTAATGTCATGTTAAGCCTTTACTTATGCCTGAAACATCAGTTATTCTTAGACTGTTCAGCAGAGTATCTACAGTACAGAACTTTTTGTTCATTTCAGCACTATGGCAACCCCAAAAAAAAAAAAGTCCAATAAGTTAGAGATTCAGTCAAACATCAAATAATCAAATGTAGCTAACTGGTGTATCCCCAAGAAGTAAATCTGGAAGTCAAATGAGACATAGGACTGCAATGTACTGGTCAGGAAAATGGAGCTGATTACGCCTTTTACTCTCCAGCATTGTGGAAGATTTCAACTTATATTTGTTTTATTGTACTAGCTGAAAAATTCATTACTGATAAAGAATAACTGTTAAGAACCCTGTTCAAAAGTTTTTGATAAGCAATAACACGAGAGGGAGTACTGCAAAAGGGAGTTTAGATTCAGACCAAATGCATAGTACTGCTGTTTGCAGGGAGTTGCTGGGCTTGTTTCCAAATAGAATAGAGCTACCTCAGGATCCCAAATATGATCTGTAGATCAACAGGTCTGAACTAACGAAGTGCAACTGTAACAAAGGTAGTTTTGCTTGTACATTTGGCAGGCAGTTACACTTTGTGGAAAGTATTTTAATTTGTAAATTAGGCAGTAAAGAAATGTAACTATATTTTCAAAGTCCACCGTACTGCTTTGAAATTTTGTGGAACAAATATTTGTGTGTCTGACCTGGAAATATACTTGGCTGAATGACAGGCATTATTCCATATGTCATTTCAAATAACTACTCAAACCACAAAGAACGATGCCACAACGACAAAGAACTACATTTAAAAGTTGCTTTCGAATCCCCAAACAAATGTTACTACATAGATATAGGGCATAGCTCGCATTGAACAAGTTATGCAACAACATATCTGGTAAATACTTGGGGGTTATTTCTTAATACTACATCAGTAGTTTGCATTTACTAAAGTTAAACACTCACATTGCTGTGAAAAACATGGAGATGGAAGATTATTCTGCCCACCAGTCTAATTTCACAGCAAAAGCTGTTACAGCTGGAGCCAGCTGAAAGACTTGAATTCAGCATGGTTTTCTGTCCTAGACCAAGGGCCAATAAAGATATAGGATGTATAAAATACTATTCCTTTTCACACTCTGCATCTGGTATAATGGGATAGCCTAATTTTGGCAATTAATTAATTTATTACTATTAGCAGTAATTATGCCCAATGGCCTGTGATGGGTTGTTAGATGGGATAGGATCTGAGTTACTATAGAGAATTCTTTCCTGGGTGTCTGGCTGGTGAGTCTTGCTCACACGCTCAGGGTTTAGCTGATCCCCATATTTGGGGTCGGGAAGGAATTTTCCTCAGGGAGCTTGAAACCAATTGTCTCTTCTCAGCACCCAAATACAGACCACAATTTAGATTCAGCTCCGGCTCATCTCTACACAACACCAGACCTGTTTCCATTTTGATTTGGGTGATCGCACTGCTGAGCTCAAGCTATGACCAAATAAAGACCAGAACATCTCCAAGCTGTGGATCTAGAAATCTACAGCTGTAACATAGAACTACACAATCTCAGATCACACAAATTCCCTTAGCATAGTGCCCGTATAGTTGGCTATTATTAAACTTTTCATAATAAAACTATAAGCACCTGGCACACAGCCAACATTCTGCAAGTGCCAATACAGTATTTTCAATGGGCAAAATACAAGAGTGAAAGTCCCATTGACATTAGTAGGTGTGGCACCTCCTTACAGAATTTGTTTTTTAAATAAGTTCAGGCTAAGTTTGTCTGCTCAAGGAAAGTTTTACAAACATTACCCAAGATTTTGAACCCAATACAGGTTCAGCTGCACCTCTCAACATCCCCAGTGTAGATGCCTCCTCATCTCTGCCAGATGTTTTCAGCAACATGTCAATTAGACTTAAGTAGCTTACGTGTTTGTTTTCGTATGTTCTTTTTTTTGCTAAGAGCCAAGATACAAAGATGAAGTGGTTAAAAGTTTTTGTTTAGTTAAGCTTTCTTGTTAGTATGGGCAGTTATCTATCACATGCTACACACTAGTTCCCAAGAAAGAAGCAGTTTATTCATTTTAAGCCATGTTGATGTGTAAAGTTTTTGTCCCTGGTGAAGAAAGAAAAGGTACTGAAATCTGTTCTAAAAGTAGGAAGTTCATGAATTAATAAACTTGAGAAGCTAAGTTTGAACTAAAAGCCTAGAGGGTCAGATGAACTGTTCTATACATTGCAAGCTCTTGGCAGCAGTGCCTTATCTTATACATTTGTAAAGAAACGTGCACGCTTTCTGCTGTCTGGTGCGATCTACATAATAAAAATAAATACTGCCAAGGCTATTTTTAGGACTTGGAACAAGTTCAGTTTGTCATCTATAGTTTATTACTCTGGGTGAAACTGGTGACAAGTTTGTAGTGAAAATGTTCAACAACCCAAATTTCACAGTTTTCACATCTACATTTAGAGGGCCTGAAGCCCTTTCTAAGACTGACTTATGAAATCCATATCTAGGTATGTTAAAATTTGACAAATTTCAAATTTTTCTCAGAAGTATCACGGCTTATTTTGACTTATGGAGAGAAAGTAGTGGAAGAGGGAGAGATATAGCCAAGACTGAGAGACAGACATCAATATTATATGAAACGTGCATTACTTATTCCATAAATTGTGTGGTAAGTTTAATTTTTACATGGTTCCCACTACAAGCCATGATACCAAGTCAGGAAGCAGCCATGACTTCTGGCCTCATTTCTAGAAGGAACATGTGGATTAAAACTGGGTGTTGCACCTCTAAGATTCCACAATTTGAGGTCCAGCCAGGACAAAGATGAAGAGGAAGTGCTGAAAAGAAACAGGGCCTGCCAGATCAATGGAAGCAGTGATGGCCCAAAGGAGAACCATTGTCTGCTGTTCTGGGGCTTCTCTCATGCTATATATGACAAAGTTTTGGGGGATTCTGGGTGCTGGCCCAGAAGAAATGCAAGCCAACTGTGCAGTTAGATGATATCACTCAGCAGGCTGTTTCAGAATGCCTATGACAGTGGAAGATCTTGCTGTAGGCAGTGTAAAAGCTCTTGATGCATACCTGGTAGTGGGCTCCTCTCTTGATCCTACTTTTTCAAACTTCTCTTCCTCAGACAGTCACTGGTGTTTATAGGAGAGGAGGCACTTACCTCAACAGCCCCCATCCACACGGGCCCTCTAATGTGCTTTACTCGTACAGTCTTATAGCTAGCAACACATTTCTCAATGGCATGTACCTGTAAGGAATTTTCAGCCCCAACATAAACATAAAGCATTGTAGTTAATTTGGCTATATTGAAAAAATAATGGATACAGTGTTTTATTTGCATCACTTTCTACGTGGAATAGTTTTAAATGTCCAGTACTGCTGGAGCCTGGCTCAGGGCTTGGTTACACTGGCACTTTATAGCGCTATAAAGCCTCCAGGGGCGCTATAACTCCCTACCCGTCCAGACTGGCAAGGCACTTAGAGCGCTATAAAGGATTAACAGCTATTGCATACTGACTGCTCCATATTATCTCCAGTGTGAATGGGTATTAACACTACAAGCGCTTTTGAGTGATCTCTGGAGACGCCTCCAGCCATTTAAGGCAATTGACATCTCTTCCCTTTGTTTTGAACTCAGCTGGAGGAATGCGGAAGTACCTTTTCAGAGTTTCTCTCTAAACTCGGCTAATCAGCAACGCAAATGTTTACACAGTGAGCCTGTGTGAAAGAGAAAACTAGCAGGCCCTGAATTTCAAAGGAAATGTGTCTCAGAAGCCGAAAATCCACTCGCTCTCTCCGTCCGCATACACACAACACGTTCCCCCTCACCGCCCTCATTTGAAAAGCACGTTGCACCCAGCTGAATGCTGGGATAGCTGCCCATAATGCACCACTCCCTGTGCCGCTGTAAGTGCCGCAAAAGTGGCTACGCTATACCGCTGGCAGGTCTCAGTGTGGACAAACTATAGCGCTATCCCTATAGCTGTATATGAGGGCAGGTATAATCAAAACTGCTATAAAGCTGTAAGTGTAACCAAGCCCTCAGTGGTACAGTGCACTATGTACACTGGTAGGTGTTAAGTGAACCTATTTAAATATCACCATTCTTGTTGGTCTATATGGCTTGAAGCAGAGTGCTCCAGGTGTTACTCAACAGCTTAATTAATGTAGGTATGTTTTGCTCAATAGCCACTGAGCACATTCCTTGCATTCTTTGGCTTTATGTTTTTTAAATTGCAATTAAAAATCACTTTACTGGAAGCCCAAGGAAGTTAAAAGCCACCTTGTTCAGCCTTCTGTCACTTAAGGATGCTTTTGTGATTAAATGAACCTCAGACAAACCTGAAGCATATTCAAGAGCCTAACAGAATGCAACAGATAAGTGTTGTTCTCTATAGCACCCTTCATTGTCAAGATAGCAAATCAATTTACAAATAATGATTTACAATAGTCATTATACTCTAGACAACAGCTTACAAACAGTCACAATGGTCATTTCTGAGTAGTTAGCCAGTGGAACCCATCTTGCAGGAAAGCAACCCCATTTGTGACCTTGGCAATAAGAGAGCCCAATGTAAGACAGTAAGCCTATTAAACTAGCGTTATAAATTGCGAGCAGAGACTAAGGTCTTGTCGACATAAAGATTTATGTTGACAACCATATCCCACTTTAATTACATTGGCTGTGCACGTCCAATACTCTTTGTGTCGATGTAGCACGTCCACAGTTGGTGCTCTTGCATTGACAGAGAGAGTGTTGCATCATGGGTAGCTATCCCACAGTCCAACTCGCTACCCTCTACTACTGGGAGTTCTGGGAATGGAATGCAGAGCATCATGGGGTTGTGCTCACTGTCCCATGATGCAGTCCTTTCCGTCCCATCATTCGATGGTCTTCCAACTTCATTTCATGCCATTTTTTAACAGTCGCTCTAACAATGCACCTGCCATCTCTGCCTGAAAGCCTGGATCTTGAACTGCTGATCAGTCTGGTGAAGAGTGTTATGAAAAGTATTTCATGAGCTGGGAAACAGAAAGTAAATCTGTGGTGCAATTAATTCAAGATTTCTGCTAGCATTTATGGAGCAGCTGCACATGGCTGACCATCGGTACTGGGCTCAGGAAACAAGCACTGACTGGTGGGGTCACGTCATGATGCATGTATGGGATGATGAGCAGTGGCTGCAGAACCTTTGGATGTGCAAAGCCACCTTTCTGAAACTGTGGGCAGAGTTTGCCACTGCCCTGTGGCACAAGGACACCAGAATGGGAACTGCCCTCACAGTGAAAAAGTGAGTGGCAACCGCTGTGTGGAAGCTGGCAACTCCAGACTGCTACTTGGCAGTTGTAACTGCAGATAAGCTAAGACCTCAGTCCCTTGAGAACAATGGGAGATGGTAGCCATTTTAAAAGAGGCTACTTCCATGTGGCATTCTCTAATGCAAAACTTTATTGACCAACCTCTACTGAAAGGAGACACTTTCAGTTATGAAGAATAATGGGGTAATAAAATTACCATTCACAAGAAATATGTCCTTAAGTGTAGCTCAATTCATATGAAGAAACTACTTTCCACTGTTTTCTAAACAGAAACTCCTGTTTCTGAGTTTTTATGATTATTACTATATTGTGGCAGTTTCCGATCAAGGGCCCCATTGTGCCAGGCACTGTACAAACAAGTAACAAAGGCAAGAGGCCCTGGAACAATCTGCACATCAGATGAAACAGTCAAGCAGGGTGGAAGTGGGTGAGATAAAGAAACATTAAGAGTAACGTCTGGATGATGAGATAACATTAAAAGAAATGAAGTTTAGCAGAGAAGCAGAAGTCACAGCTCAGTACTTGCCTAACCTTTACATAGAAAGAAAATTATTTTCCTATATTTTCAATATATATTTCAGCCAGAGCTTTCCAAGCGTCACTAGTTATTTCAGTTTGGAATCTACAACAGAAGTATTTTCTTTCCTAGATTTTCCTTTACATTCTTCATATTTACATGTGATTGTTTCCTGTACCTATTAAAACGTTGGCCTTGCTTTGAAAGATCATGATTTGTATTTATGGGAAAATGAGACTTTAAAAAACAATCTGAAAGGATAAGTGCAAAAACTCCTAAAATGTGCTCTCCCTTAATTTTTCATTTATTAGCATTAGAGATACACAGGTTTTCTTCCAAATTACTAGAGAGTACAAAAATCGAAGACAGGGAAAAGGCCAGTATGTTCTAATCAAAGCTCCAATCAGTTTAGTGAATGGTACATTATGCTTCCAAAAATTCCTTATTCAACATCTGTTTTCTTTAGGAAAAGTAATTACTAGCACATAGAACAAGTCATGGCCCCATTCTACACTGATCTCAAGCTAAGAAAGAGTGAGCTCCTCTCTCACTAGAAGCAGTAGCCAGTTCAAGCCTGCTCTTGTTAGAATCATTCACTACAGTGAGGCCTTCACGTTTCTTTGAATTCAGACATTACACAAAATTCAATATTAACCTGAAAAACAGGAAGTCAAAATTGAGATGAGCCGGCTGTTTCTTGTCATTTTCACTCTGTGGTTTCAAGACTATTTTTTATCAAATAAGAGCAGATTCTTCTCTGCGACTTTACTGGCAGTAACTTCCCAAAAAAGAAATGATGGCTGATAGTCAAATTAGGAATGAGTTTGGATCTTAACATGTCTACTGCTTCCGAAGAGGCTAATGCTTTGAAACACACATCACCTACAGCAGTGCAATTATTTAAATTATGAAGAGCCATATGAAGAGCTAGAGAAGAAAGCAGCTACAATTAATGCTTTTCAGTGCTCTAGTTCTCTGTTCTAAGAGGCCAGCACATAAGATATATGTGACTGTCTGGGTGGTGGAAGATGTAGATACTGGCCTTTCAGTATGTCAGTCCAACCACAAGAAAAAGCTCAGATCTCCCTGAACAAGGCCAAAGAGTCAATAGTAAAATCAAAATGCAGTTCCATAACTTGGTCTTGCAAAGGACCTTAACAAGAGAGCGCAAATAAAGAAATCAGATCTTTAACTCCAATGCAGCACAGCTGACAGCTCCATATGTTAGGGCCATCAATGTACCCCTTCTTTACCTCCAACTCCACCTCACTCCCTCCTCTTTTTTCCCCCTCTCCCCTGAAAAAACAAGTCAGTCAGTCAAGGGAAGGTAGCAGGGTGCAGTGGTCAGAAAGTTCAAAGATTATGTTGAGCTGGAAAAGACTTAAAAAATTCATTCTCTTTTGAAATACACACACACAAGATGGTTAAACAGATACAGTTTTATTGAAACAAAATAGGAGAATGTGACGCTGTTTGCAAAATCAGGAAATTCTCTCTTTTTTTTAAAGGGACAAAATTAAAAAAAGGGCCCAAGCAAAGACCCTGAATCCAGACAAGCCCTTCAGATGTTGGGACAGAGGAGGCTCAGAATCACAACTCTGAGCCTAATTTCAGTTAGCCCTATTTCTCTCTATCATGAGGTGGAAAACTTTAGAAGGTTCAAACTCTGGATGTGGATCTGAATTTTAAAAACCTAGGTGCTATCTATATTCAAAACAAATTCCTGGCCACTCATTTTTTAATTTAAAAATGGTAATAAATAGGATAAGGAAATAGACCACAGCTTCATATTTCCACAGGATTATTGGACTAAAGCATAAAAAACATTTTAAAAATTATGACTAATATTTGTCACCTTTATAAAAGGTCCCATCCCCAGTGTGCAGCTCAGGGTTCGAGACCAGCTTGAACAGAAACACTAAAAACTTTCACCATGTTGAAAAATCATAGCTCACGGGCCTTCTCTCGCACATGCCAGGTAAAGTGAGAGCAGAAATGGCTTTCTCCCGTGCTCTTAATGGAACAGGTTCAGGCTGAGGTGAAGCAGTTTCAAAGCTGCCAGTCTTTATCCTGCCTCCAGACATTCAGAACTACAGACCTCAGATGAGATCAATTGTAGTGGTATGAACACCTGGGTAGGGAGGCAGTTACAGGCAGGAATCTAGCCATTCGTGGCTTTATAGATTAATGTCAACACCAGGAATCCTGCCTGGAAATAAATAGGATGCCAGCGCCATGTTTGGAAATATGATACCAACTATTTCCTGTGGTTAACCAAGGGTAGGGAGCAGCATTCTACTCCAACCATAGTCCCCATGTGGTCTTTTAGTGTATCCTGACATGTTTATTTGCCATTTTAGCAGCCCAATCTAGAGAATTTGAGGGCATCACTTTTAACTGATGTTGTTGCTGTTATTGACACAATGGCTTTTCTCATCTTGTTTTTAGTACAGTTGTTGGTCATTATGTTTCTTCAAGAAGTGAAATCAAAATGAAAGGTAACAGAAGAATTAAAAATTAGGAGAAGTTCTGTTTAGAGCAGAAATCTGGAAATCAGGACTATTTCATTCTTTGCCTTTGAAATAGTCTTCTATGCCTCTGTTTGCCCATATGTAAAATGGGGATAATATTTACTTACCTCTCAAAAGGCTTGTGAAGCTTAATCAATGAATGTTAGTGTGAAGGGCATTGATACCCATGGATTAAATGTTCAGGGGCATTTGAGTGAGAAATACAGTTTAGACAGTAAAAGATATTAAAAGATAGCAGTGTAATAATTAAAAAAACACAAGTCTGACAAATAGGAACTGAAGTATGAAACACTGTGGGAGAGAGAGAGAGGAAAACAGGTGAACTATAATAAAAATTGGAAGGACTGCAGTTGACAGACTTAAGGGAAAGGACAGAAAACAGAACTCAGGAAATAGCAGGGAGGGACAGTGGAATGATACTTCACAGCAGTTCAGTGAGCTTTTTATATCTGTACACACACCATTAGGAAGGGGCTGATTTTAACCATTTAAAACCAGGATTATCCACAACTTGTAGAAGCAAAGATATTGAGGATTTGGTTAAAACTGGCCAACTTCTTTAAAACTCATCACAGGAAATAGAAGATTGTTTAGGTTTGGGTCAAAGACCCTTCCCATGCTGCATGTAGCCATGTCAGTCCCAGGCTATTAGAGAGACAAAGTGGGTGAGGTAATATATATTTTCTTGGACCAACTTCTGTTGGTGAAAGAGACGAGCTTTCGAGCTTACACAGAGCTCTTCTGTGTAAACATGAAAGCTTGTCTTTCTCACCAACAGAAATTGGTCCAATATAAGATAATATCATACACAGCTTGTCTCTCTAACGTTAAATAGCGTAATTTCCACTAGTCTCTGAAACAAACTCCAAGTGAAACTAAGGGCTTGTCCTCACTATGGCAGGGAAGCATCGATTTTTTGTCGATCGATTTATCGTGTCTCATTAAGATGCGATAAATCGATCGCCAGCGGCTCCCCCGTCAACTCCCCCGTCGACTCCAGAAGTCCATTTCGTCAAGAGGCGCAAGCTGGCGTCAACGGGGGACCGTGCCGCTGCCCGCCACCGCCGTGAGGACGGGAGGTAAGTCAGCTGTAGAGACATCAATTTCAGCTACGTTATTAACGTAGCTGAAATTGCGTATCTACAGTCGATTTCCCCCCCTAGTGGAGACCAGCCCTAAGGGCTTGTCTACACTGGCACTTTACAGCACTGCAACTTTCTTGTTCAGGGGTGTGAACACACACACACCTGCTGCAAGTTTCAGCACTGTAAAGTGCCAGCGTAGACAGTGCACCAGTGCTCGGAGACTACACTGCCATATTAAAGTGCTGCCGCGGCCAGCACTTGTTGCAATCTGCAACACCAGGGGTGAGAACAAAACCTGCATGGGGATAGAGATTAAACTACTCTCTGGTCCCCCCAGAACAGAATTGAAGCACATTAGTGTGTCAAGATAGAGGAGCTTGTTCTGCTGCCGCTTATTTGCTGGATAAAGGACATTGTTGCTAGGCTGACACCTTTTATTGGCACAAAATAATGTAACTTCTTACATTATTGGAGAGAAGTTTAAAATTCATGACCCTGGAAGAGAAATCCATCTATAGCCTTGTTATAATTTGTCTCTCATCTGCATGAAAAAGGGATATCCCTTTGAGCCTACAAAGAAGTCTCATGCCTTAGTTTGTGACATCAGCTATTTCTATAGCAACAGACTGTGGTATAAACAGAGATTATAACCTTCAATGAAGGATCAAGAAGAGGAAGAAATAAGACTTGCAAGGAAGAAATTCCTGCAACAAAAACAGAGAATATGGACAGTTACTAATATGATAAATGGCTTTTTAAAATAAGTGTTGTCTCTTCCTGCCAGCATGAGTCCTATGCAAGAATTCCTCTTTAATTAGGGACTTAAGTTCAAAAAATAGAAAACCATACCTCATTTGTGCTGGTGACACAATAGAGACAGAGTCTAATTTCTCATTCAATTGTTAACAGATGGCATTACTGACACTTGGGACAGAGCATGGCATTGCATTTCCTTCACTCCATTAGTGCCTCTGCTACAGGCAAAATATCTTGAGATCAGGTCCTGGCAGGTAAATGAAGGAAGAATTGTTTTCAAACTACATTAGTTCTAGAAAGTATTCCACACACATTCTGTTCCAGATATGGGACTTTAAACAATAATTTAAAAATAATATATGCTGGTTCACCACTGAGGATCCTTAAATCTGAATTTCCTGTTTTCCTCCATTCTGTGTTTCAACAGTGTCATGATCAAAACTGATCCTTAAGGAAGACCACAGACACATAATGCAATTTTAAAGAGCCTATTGCATTCTGGACTAGATTCACCATTACCTGTTACCTGTGCAGTCATTTGCACCAGTACAGACTATAAAATTCTGAGTTGGAGTGGAAACAATTTACTCCCCTTTGCACTGGTGTGAGTGACTACAGAAAGTACATGCTAATGGCAAATCAAACCGTCTGAGCTCAATGACTTATGTCTGCTTCTACCTGTCCATTTCCACCCCCTTTCTCACAGCTAGGTCATCCAGCTCATTTGGCCTGTGAGGAAGCCAGGTGAGCAAAGACTCTGGAACGAAGAAACCAGTCACAGGGTGTTTGCCTTCATGGATCCCAGCCAGAGTATGTAAGATTTCCTGCCTGCACCACTCCAATTAACCCTGTCAACAACACAGGCTTCCAAAGCGGCTGAAGAAAGTCACAGGTGACAGGAGGGAGACCAGTCTGGGTAGGACTAAGGAGAAGGCTAGAGGCGTGGCCCAATTGGTGAGAAAATCTGAGAAGTGGCAATGGAAAGAGTGGGGAGCTGAGTCAGTGCCTAGTATGGTAAGGAACAGACAAACTAGGTCACATGAAAGTCTCCAAGCTCCTAACTGTATCAAATGCAGAAGAGTGCTGGGAGAGAGCAGACAAGCAGAAGTCAAAGTTAGGGTCAGAGGTCCAGAATCATAGCGCAACGAGGTCAGGAAAGCCTACCAGTTGCATCTGAGGTATGGAGAAGGAGATGTGAAGGCAACTACAGAGGTACAACAAGGGGGTCAGTTGTGAGCAGACTTACACAATCACCAGGTGTGGCTAGCCAGGAAAGAGATGACAAAAAAGGCCCCTTAATGGAACAAGTGAATGATGCCTAAGGGAGGGAAAGACAAGGGTCTTCTGATGCCTAAAAAAAAAAGAACCACTTGCCCTCAAAACAAAGATTGACTTGAAGGGATCTTTGCATGTACTATACCCGAAAAGCCTCAAGTCACAGAGTTTTCTTTACCCCAATCAGGATGTTTAGCTAAGAATTATATTGTGTCCCATTATTAACCTGTATCATTACTATGTCTGGAGCACCTTCTCTTTTCTGAAAACTCTACTGAAAGGTCTCCTTTCAGTATATATTCACAGAAGTTGTTTTTGGAACTTGCCCTATGCAATCTCAAATGTGACTCACCTGCTGCACTTTCTTTGGAGCACATGAGGGGAAGAAGATATGCTGGGAGAACAAATGAAGCCCAACAGCTAAAGCAGCCAGCACTGACAGACTGCAGAAGTCCATGGAATTTACCGTTGACATTTGCCTGGAGTTACTCTTTTTATTGTTTGTAAAATGGATCCAACTCTTTCATCATAAATAAAGCAGTAAGTTCAAACATGAACCAATTTACTGTGCAACCATTTGAAGGATTTGCAGTATTCATCTGCCCCTATATTAAAGGCCAAGCCCCATTGCCAACAGAAAAGAACTAAAAGAACTTCATGTTCCAATTCATTCTCCAAGAAGTAAAACCAGCCACAATATCTAATCTCCCTCCTCCTCATACACTAACCTACCCCTGCCCGGCATTCTTTTCCCACACCCCAGATATGAAAACAGATAGCAAAGTCTACAACATGCTGTTTCCTGATAGTGAGTCATTGCTCTGAGTCAGCCTTTGTGTTCTAGGGAACCTGGAAGTCTTTGAAATACATTGTTGATTTTGGCAAAACTATTTCGCATTGCTTTGAGGGAGAAACAATGTACACACATCGTTTTAGTTCTGACATTACATTTGAGAGGAACTGGGTAAAGGGATGGCCTAGTATTTTCCTGTATTAAATAAACGGCTTAGGAAAAATGGAGTGTCTGTTCTAGTGCACAATTGCATCAAAAGGCAATAATTGATTAGCAAAGGTCTCCACAGAACATTTGCACTGAGTCTGAGGGTTCATGTGGCCGCACATATCCCACCTGCCATCTGTACTACGTCCCTGGCAGAGAACAGTGTCCTCTCTGACTGCCATTTATGACCTTGGACACATTTCCTACAGTACTAACTGAGCCCATCTGTTCTCCCTCCTTCCATATCTTGAGAGAAGAGAGACTTCCATCTCCTGGGTTGTTCAGTCTGCTTCACCACATTAACAGCCAAATCCAAATGATAATTGCAGTTAAACAAACAGGACCACATCCAATCCTATTTAAGTGAGTGCTCCTCCAGTTGCAGGAGGAAATGTAATTGTTTAGCACCTCTAAAAAATCAGGCCATTTCCACATAGATGCTTTTATATTTATTTAGGAGCCTAACTTTAAAGGATCTGTATTTGACAATGTTGTCTTTTGCCCAGAGCTGACAGCTTGGCAAACATTTGCTTAGTCAGGACATTAATGAGGCAATCTCTGGGGTACCAAACTCTCAGAGTTCACATGTTTTCCTTGGCTTGCCCTCTCTTCCCACAAGGTTGAACTGCTATCTTTATAGAGAAGAATTTCCTTCTCTCTTGGCAGAGGGGGAGGTATCAATGTTTTTGTTAACATGCTTAAACATTACATCAGTTGCTCATCACAAACATTCATACATGTTACCTAACTTCTGCAACCATATTCATATTACAACATCTTTAATTCATTACCTCTTCATATGAATTTTGATTTCCATCTGTAATTATGAATATTTCAAACTTCTTTTGAACCCTCATTGTTTTTTTCCAAGTACATCCCCTCCCTCTGTGTGTGTTGGGATAAACACCTTTGCTCAAGCCAGGTTCATTAGCATTTTAATTAATTTTCTTCCTCTAGGACTTTTCTTCTCTGATTTCCTTTCTGAACTCACTATTTTTTTATGCACAGGTGTATTAGAATAGAATAAGAATATATGGGGGAAATGGTATCTTAAAGTTTGACTAATGTTTTTCTTTTAAATGATCAATTTAAAAAAATCTTTTAAAGAATTTCTTTTTTTTTTAATTGACATTTTCCAGGTAAAAGGGGGGGGGGGGGGACGGGGACGGGGACAAGAACCTGAAACATGCCAATAAAAATGAGAACTCATTGAAAGATTAAAATATTCTTTTAAAGCTTTAAAAAAAGGTTTACCTAAGTGAGTGTTCTAAGACCTTAGCACTATCACCAGTGCATCACTTCCTTCAAGTATAGCTAACATAAGCCCAGATCCTGCAAAGTACATATATGCTTTATATTACATACTATGGGTAGCATAATTTACTTCAACACTACTCATGGGGCATTCAAGTAAAAGCATATACAGAGGTGCAGGAATACACACCATGATGGCAGCACTCAGTATTAGGCTATGTCTTCACTGTCAAAGTTGTGGTTTTACCATGAGGTAACTAATTCACGTTAGCTATTCCACTGTAAAATCAGAGAGGAAACAATGCGCCTGTAGTTCGACAGTGAGGTAATCTAGGTGGGGGGCATAGTGCCTACCTCACCTAGCTACCTCATGGTAAAAATTACAAGTTCCCAGTCAGGATTTTACTGCAAGATAATTATTGCATGTTTGTTACATCATGGTAAGCCCCTCCCCCCTTTGTATCAATGAAGACAAAGGCGTGTCTCCTATTTTCCCATGATAACAGCAGTTGTGCTAGCTTGTTGCTTGCTCCATCTGCTCACAGTGTGCTTGGCATCCCATGATGCTTACGATCACGGCTGACATCATGGGAGAGCCCTGTGCATGCATGTGTCACACCACCTTCCCTAATCACTCATTAGGCTAACAATCATAGCAACCAGCATGGCATATCTCCTCCCTCCCAAGATACACAGGGTGAGAGCTGCTATCACCAGTTCTGTGACTACAGTCACTCCCAACAGCACAGAAAGGAAAAGGTCGATGTGTGCTGCACATCAGAGCAGCACAGCCCGTGTGTCTGCCGTGCCCTGTAAGTAGCAGCCTGCTATGTTAACTCCTCCTGAGACGCAATCCTACTGGCAACTCACATGCTCACCTGTAGGTTCTCAGTGAGATCAGATTATGGAATACAGAAGCCATTTAAAGCTGGACCTTACTGAATTTCAGGGCCTGCAAACAGATTCTAATGGAAAAAAGTAGTTCACTAACATGCTGTGAACTGATCTTTTAAGACTCGCTCAACTCACTTGTTTACCTGCCCAGGAAGAGTGAAGTATTCAGATGGGTGATCTGATTATTACATATGTGATCTGATCAGTAAACATTGTTCCAGACCTTTTAATTATTGACCTCTGAGGAGGTAAATAACAACTTGTGACTGACTAGTCTTCTGGCAGTTATCAGGCAGCCAGAGCCAGGATTTCTCTCATGGAGGTAACAAAATTAATTACAATTTAAACACTTACCTCCCAATGAAAATCGGTGTCATTCTTGTGTCATTGGGAGTTTTTCCCCTGGAAAAGGAAAAGGGCAGAAGAGGAAAAATAAATAAATACATATGTACATAATGATCTTTCAGACTAGTTACCCCAACAGCTGCAAGTCAGCATAGCTCCATTAAGGGGTATGTCTACTCTGAAAATGCTGCAGCTGCACTGCTGTAGCACTTCAGCGTAGACACTACGGAGGGGTTCTCCCTTCAGTGTAGGTAATCCACCTCCCTGAGAGGCAGTAGCTAGGTCAATGGAGGAATTCTTCTTTTGACCTAGCATTGTCCTCATCAGGAGCTAGGTGGGCATAGCTACATCTCTCAGAGGTGTGGATTTCTCATAGCTCTGAGATTTGGTCTCACTAGTAACCAGTGTTGGTATAACTACGTCTCCCGTTGGTACAGCTGTGAGCTCCGGGGAGGTGGAGTACTTATGCTAACAGGAGCAGCTCTCCCTTTGGCGTATGTAGGGTCTTCACTAAGTGCTGTCTCAGGGAGTGTGAAAACACCATAATCATTTTTTAATAGAAAGATAGATTATATATATAGATCCATTCTAAGGCTGTTTAAATATTGGAATAGAACATAACAATAATAGAGAGGACCTGTGCTCTGTGCTTATCAGGCTCACCTAGTTTGGGAAGGGTGGGATGGGTAGAACCACAGGACAATATTCCATGCAATTTAAGTTTACCTAAGGTCCTGCATATTTTATTTCACACAAGGATCTGTAAAACCCAGAGCAAATATCAGACCTTTTTGGTATTGTTCTGTGACCTGAAAAGCATGTTCATATTCTCTTTTGTTTAACATATAAAGTGTACATTTATAACTGTTATTTACAAAAATAACCTGCCAAGTGTGAGCTGGGTACAATGTGATGCCGTGTTGCTTTACAGACTCCGCACACAATCTAAAACAATGGCTTGGGGAGGCAGAGTTTGCACCCAATTAGTCTCATTCATCTGTTAGAGCAGCGGTTCTCAATCTTTTGAGAACCAGGACCCATTTTCGCTTCCTCGGCTGCTGCGGTGGACCCTTGTATGTCCGCCGAAAAGCCGCTGAATGAATTACTTCCACATTCCGCAGCCGAAGTGAGCGCTCAGTATGTCCGCCGAAAAGCCACCAAATGCGGAAGTAATTCATTCAGGGGCTTTTAAGCGGAGCTAGGAGCTCCTGACCTCTCTGGAAGCACTCGGCGACCCCCAGGTGGTCACAACCCCCGGTTTGAGACCCCCCATGTTAGAGCCTATAACCCACTAACAGTCCCCACCAGCTGCCTTTCCTCCTTCCCCCTCCCCACTTCATTTTCCCCCTATGATTGCAGGGGTGTTAACAGGCCACTTCACCTTGAATGGTCCCTTGAAATATGGGTTAACTACTTAAGCTAAATAATTTGTTTCACCTTGTATTTTGCTGTGACACCCTGAGTGCTTTCCCTAACCTGAAGAGCTCTGTGTTGTTCAAAAGCTTGTTTCTCTCACCAACAGAAGCTAGTAGCTGGTCTTTAGTAGGTGGGGCAGGCAGATATTGCCTGCCCCACCTTCTCTCTCTAATAGGCTAGAAATGACACAGCTGCATAAAGCCTAGTGGTGACATTTTTAATGTCAGTTTGTGGTTGGGATGAGAAGAGAAGAGGAAACTGGGAATTGGTGCCGGAATGGAGATACAGAGAGAAGAAAAGAGAGGACACACAAGGGCAAGGAAGGGAAACAGAAACAAAATCAGAGAAAAGAAGATTGGGATAGAAGACAGGGCAGAAAGTCGTGGTCCTGCACATGATCTTATTTTCAAACTAAGGGTATCTTTTCACTGGTAGGGTTACCGTGCCAACAGTTACAGCACTACTCAGAGTGCACTGAAGGAAAACCACTGTTGTGTGTTCACATTGCCAGCGGTATTCAGAGCTGTGCACTCTTGGCAGCTATCACACAGAGCAGTTCTTCCTCTTCTGTCACTAAGAGTTGAGGGAAGGTGGAGGAGGTCATGGGGCATCCTGGATCCTAAACCAATGCCCCAAGATGCATTGCTTTGCATACCAGCAATGTCTGTGCTTCTGTCTGCATTTGGCGCCATCTTTCAGTGGTTTATGTACTACATGCTCTGCCTCTTCAGTCTGCAGGAATGGATCCTGCACTATTGACCAATATGCTCCTCGCTCTCACTAACACAGCACAAGTGGCAGTGGAGTTATTCCTTAAACTACAAAGGCAAGAGGAGTTTGACATTGATCTTGCCATGCATAGTAGCTACAACACACAGTCCCATGAACGTGACTTTCCCCGTCCAAAAGTTCTGCAACCACTGCTCATCATCCCAGATGTGCATGACGATGTGATCCCACCACTCAATGCTTGTTTCCCGAGCCCCAAAGCAGCATTCCACTGTAGTCAGCACCTCCATGAATGCCACAAGCAATCTCCTGTTGTAGCTACTATGCATGGCAAGATCAATGTCACTTTCTTCCCAGACCAGAAGATCACTGTAGGGGAAGTCAAAATGCCCATTGTGAGCCCAGGAGACCTGCCTATCCCTTAATGCCATGGCTAATGAAGCCATACACAGAGCATCTTGACAGCAGCAAGGAGTGGTTCAACAATAAGCTGAGCAAGTGCAGAATGACTGTAGAGTGTGCTTTGGGCCATTTAAAGGCACACTGGCACGGCCTTTATGGGAGCAAGTGGAAATTTATCAGTTATTCAAAACTATTTGACTTTTTAATAGATCTTTTTTAAACAGATGATTAATTGGAAACACTTAGGATGGGAGTCAGATTTCACTATTTGTGTTTTATTGATAAATTGTGAATGCTCAGATTGTCACGGTTTCTGTTCCCTTATCAGATAAGCATTTTGATGCAAATACTCAGAATTACAAATAATTTGCCTTGCAACTTGATATTCTGGGATCATTTGTACAACTAAACCTTGATCACTCGCATTTTCAGCATGTGTATGAACTTAGAGGGGTCCAGAATGCAACTTTTAAGGCCACATTCTCAGCTCACTGGCAGTCAATAGAGCTGTGCCCACATACACTAATGAGCTTAGATTCTTAGTTCATTGTATGAAAGTCAATCCTTACACCAGAAAAGCATTCTTCAGCCACACTATTCAAGATTTTCATGTTCTTAAAAATGTGAACAGAAGTGAAAGACCTACTCCCATTTGTTCAGAACTTACTTTCCCTTTATTGTGTGTTTGCTAGATACTATTGTTAACAAACAATAGAGATGTTTATAAGGAAAAGACTTTTTGATATATTTTTATCACAAAGGTTCACATGAAAATAACACTATTCATTTCAATTCCCTCCTAACCTAGAGCAGCTAGCACTTCTGTGCCACACCCCCAAACGAAGTGAAATCTATTTGAGCAATTCCCCTTATCTGCCCTTACTCCCCTTTCTCTCACTCACTACCACTGCCCTTCCACACCCCACCCCCAGAGCTGGAAAAATAATCATACTGTATTATATGCAAAACACAACAAAAATGAAATAACTACTTATTTTGATGTAATGGATTGGTCTAACGATCCAGGAAGTCCCTTCCAGCCCTATTATCTATGATGAACTGTATATTTTATTGACCAGGGAACATACAGTAGTATAATTAGCTTTCACTTAAACAATTATGTGGCTGTCATTTCCGATCTAAAGGCAGGAAACAGCACAAGAGGAAGGCATGTTGGAAATAACAGGCATGGTTCACTGTACGGAGGAGTGTTAACCTTACAAGGGCATGTTTCAAGCATTGCAAACAGTCTGACCAAGACACCACAGCATCCAGAGGACTGCTACATTTCTAACTTCATTAACATTGTCAAAGATATTTATCAAAGTCCATGTTCCTGCTTTACAGTTGGCTCAAGAAATAATGGCTCAGTCCCCATTCCTCAGCACTCCCACTTACCACCCACTCCTGTCCACCAGGATCACCCCACTACACATGAGACTGTCAATTCAGTTTTTAGGAAGGGATCAGCAAGATCATTCTTTACCCTCTCCACCCCAACTTAAATCACTCCTGTAGTATGGGGGGTTGACTGGAGAAAGGAGATTGCTAGCAACAGCCTGCTCTGCTCCACCAGAAGCACAACCTAGGACCTATGCATCAAGCTGGGCCTATGGGGCCATCTGCACTAGGGTGACAGATGTTCTGATTTTATAGGGACAGTCCCGATTTTTGGGTCTTTTTCTTATATAGGCTCCTATTACCACCACCACCCCGCATCCTGATTTTTCACATTTGCTCTCTGGTCACCCTAATCTGCACCCAGGGGGGTGCATTTTCAGCTTTTTCTTTTATATAAATTCAGAGCCAGCACTAGGCATAAGCAGACTAAGCAATTGCTTAGGGCCCCAGCAGCTCAAGGGTGGGGCCCTATTAATTATTAGTATGTGTTGTGGGGAGGGGCCTAAAATATGCCTGTGTAGGGCCCACAATGGGATAGCACCGGCACTGCTGAGACTTCAGAATAGCCAACCACGTAAGTACTTGATACAGCCCTGCCATCCTGTCCCACTGTTACAAGTTGATAGAGCTTCTCTCAAGGATAATTAATATAATAAAGAGGGATAAATACAGTAAATTAACCTAGATGTTATTGGCCTGATTTTCAGTGTTGCTATTTATGTGTTACCAGTTTGTACAGTGTAAAACTTTCAAAAAGTGCTTAAGTAACTGAGGAGTCTATGTCCTAATTTAGTCACTTAAATCAGAATTTCAGCTCCTAAGTCACTTAGGTGCTTTTAAAAATAGCATCCATCAGCAGGTTCTACTGCAGTAGAAATGATAAAGTTACTGAGCCACAGTTGCCATTTACTTCAGTCATCTGTGAAACAGGAGTAATAATGCTGCCTCCTTCACAGGGCATTCAGAGGGGTAACTAGCAGAGCTGGGCAAACCTTTTTCCCACACAAAATAAAATGCAGATGTGTTGAATGAAATATTTAATGAATTTGTGTCAAGTTCAGCATGTCATTTAGGCCAGAGAAAGGGGGAAAAAATTCAGAAATGTAAAAGTGAACTTTTCCAACATTTTCAAAATGTTCCAGTTTTCTATGTCAGATTCCCAGAGCGATAAAAGCTCTTTTCACAACACAGAAGAGGAGGTGGGGCCAGTGCCCTTGTACCCCAAAGCAGGGGATCTCCCAAGAAATTTTCTGGTGGTCTCAGAGTGTGGCCATCAACTATTGCTGGTGACCGCTTTGAAAATACTTAACCTAAAATACTTGATTAACTTTAGGAAAAACAAACAAATCTGTACATATACACATGTCCAAATCATTGTCATTTATTTATGTGGGGTATTTTTGCAGACTCAATAACAAAAACAATGTACAGTTGTCTCCATTTTTTTTTTATTTTTTTTTTTGCTTTCTTGGATGCTCTTTTTTTTTAACTTGCTGGCCAGGAAGGCTGCTGCTGTGAAAACTGATACATGTATATTTGTACGTATCACTTTTCACAGCAGACTTATGCAGTCCCGGCAAGCCAGGGGACAGATTAGGCCATGGATAAAGGTAAGGAGGCAATGGGGTCAAGGGGGAATGAGCCCAGACTGGAGCCTGAAGACCCAGGGCTGGGGGATGGAGCCTGAAGCCCTGCAGCCAGAGCCTGGCAGCTGCCACCCTAGGGCTGAAGCTGGAAGCCCGAGCCACACCCCACCGCTGGGAAGGTGGGGAACGTACACCAGCTGCCTGCTCCTCTAGCATTTGTGGCTGCAGAGGTAGGCAGGGCCCAACCCCTGCTGGTAGCCCTTGAGTAAGGGCCACTTCTCCCCTCCCACCCTTACTATCCAGGAGGCTGTGGCCATAAGAAAGGCCTCTGGTGGCTGCATTTGAGAAACACTGCTTAACAGTGGTTTGGACCTCATTGGGGAGGGTGGTTGTAAGCACCCAGGGTTCAAGGCCCTGCTTCTGAGCAGGGATTTGAAGCTGTTCTCCCTCCCCTATACCACAGAACTATTGGGTATCCTCAGCTTCGTGAATCTAACTTTCACGTCCTTCACTTTATTTTAAAATGGTTACAAATGACACCAACATAAACAAAATGTTGGACTCAAAACATTTTTTCCAACTTTTCAATTCACTGAAAATTGGGGAAAAAAATAGGTTTGGGTTTTTTTAAAAAAATTTCATTTGAAATGCCAGTGAGCAGAAAGAATATTTTCTTTGCACAGCTCTAGTAAATATTTACAATGCTTTAGAAATTTACAGTGTCATAGTTTGATCTAGTTGAGGATTAGCTGCTCCTAATTCCACCATGTTAAAGTATATGTCCAAATTCTCAAGTGCTTTAATTGAGGGTAGCAGATTTACTCCAGCTGAGGAGCACAATTGGTTGCAGTGAAAGTTGTTAGGATGCTGCATGGGATTTATGTTTTCAAGTGGAAAATAAACCACTCTTCTGAAGTTAATTTAATGCTCCCCCAAAAAAGCTTCTGGTTTGTCTTTCCTGGAGTCTGAATCCTCTGTCTGTTCACTGAATGGATACAGCACAGGAAGTACAATGCAAACTTCCTTACATTATCCCACATCATACCTCAACCTTTATGTTGAGGTACCACATTATGGTTAGAGGTTATTTTGGCCTCCACTTGTATTCAGACTTTATGGCTCTGCTAAAACTGCCACGGAGGGGTGGCAATTATAAAAGTAGTTTTTTTGCTAATATTTGTTTACTAAGATAGCAACAGAGACCACCAACAGCTAATGGACTTTTTTTTTTTAAAGTGTTTTCAAATAATAGTACTTAGTGACCGAGAACATTAAAAACACTAAATCAAAACATCAAATACATGACACAAATATAGCTGCATTACATGTAATGTCTATGGGTGTATCAGGATGTATGACTAAGTAGCAAGATATAAGAAATGGCAAGTATAGCGGCTATAATACAAGCACTGAGCACCATTGTTTTTAAATTAAATGTTTATCAAAGTTTTCCATGAGTAACCAACTATTCTTTAAGTACCATTGTTTATATTCTTTGATATTAATTACAAATACATTCAGTTTATTTAGCTCTTCCAGGGGTTTCAGTGAAAAGGATGATGTTTGTTCTTCATGTATAAGAATGATGAAGAGTTGTAGAAAGGGTGAAATATATTTTTTTCTGAATGTACAAGATGCTTGTCCAAGGGAAGGATTTCAGTCTGCTCTTAAACCTGAAGTAACACTCCTGGAGCTATTTCAATTAGACATTTTTCCTTTCATTCCCTCCAGCCTATAGTACATGGATTATATACTTTTCATTTTTATAACATGTTTACCCTTGTGCTCATTTCACAGGTTAAGCAAGTGGGCACAACTGCATTTAAGATAATGGAGTTATGCAAAATTCACTTCATAGACAACAGTAGAGTTACATCTGTGCTGAATTTAGCTCAATGTATGATTTTTTTTTCCAGGTAAGTAGACTGAACTTAGAAGAACTTAGAAGACAAGAAAAATGACTTGTCTAAGGCCTGGGCTACACTGGGGGTGGGGGTTGGCCTAATATACACAACTACATTGAGCATTACCTGCCGATCCAGCGGGTAGTATAGCCTAAGGTCATACAACAAAGCAGGGTACGAAATAGAACTCATGAGTCCTGACAATCAGTCATCTCCTCCAACTACTGCAACACATTCAAGTAAATAATAGAAATCTTGATTTTAATGTGCAAGGAAATTGGAGAGAAAAGTTCTAGTCAAGAGGACACAAGAAAACAGATTCCTGGTCTATTTGGAGCCCACACATTCACTGTTTGACTAACTTCTTAGTCATGCATCCAGAAACACCCATAGACACTCCCTGGAATGTAGCTATATTTGTGTAATGATTTTGGGACAACATGAAAGGGAAATTCATCAGCATGAGGTTGTCCTGAAATTTATAGTCTTGATTTCTTAAAGAAAACGCTATTCTGACAAACCTATGGCAGCTACAAAGTACATGCTTTGTACTTCTCAAGAACACCATTGGGATCCCCAAGAGGGAATAGAGCCCCTTCCCATAGTGATTAATTCACTTAAAATTCATGCAACAAATTCATCCCCAGCATGATTCCATTCAAATTTAGAAAGTTATTTCAAGGATGAATTTTCCCCATGGGCCTTTCTCATTTATTGTAAGATAAAAATCAAACAGACATTAAAAAAAAACATATTGTATAAGAAGCAGCCATAGCAGAACAGAACTAAATTAACTCATAGTGTTTTAAACTGGAGAGATAAGAAGTTCTGAGAAAGGGAAGAGACATGATGGAGAGATATAAAGCTCTGAAAAAGGGAAGGTGAGAGGCAGCTATATTTTCACTCAGGAAACTACTAGCTCATCCTCCATGTTTTTAAGGAGCATAAGGAGGATGGAATTTAGTCTTCCCTTACCTTAAAGGGATTAGGAGAAAATTTGTTTTTATCTTCTTTCCTCTCTTTCCAAATATTCCATTATTTACTCTCAGATATTATGATCACAGGTATTATGAAACTCAGTGTTTCAGTTTATTTGGTCATGATGAAGCCTCTTTTGTATTAGTTTTTTGTAGGCTCACACTCCAAGAGACTTGACTTGAGTTTCAGCTCCATGGTAGACACAATTATTGCACCTTTATCTTCTTTCTTATATACTGTTCTCCAAAAAGTCAGAGTGCATTTTGGTCTCTCTTTGATAGCTCTTCTCAAAATGCTTCCCTGACCAACCTGGACTGCAGCAGAGTAAATCAATGGTGCCATTCAATTACAGCTGATCAAATGAGGTCAGATCTTCAAAGACCTTCAGAATTCTTTGAACACTGATAAAAGATTGCTGTATCAGATGTTCCTTGATGTGCTATAACATGCTTGTCTTGTAGGAGACTGTTACTAGATAATTATGTGGAAGAACTAGTAAGGGGATGTAGAAAGGCCAAAAAGAACGATCCACAACTCCACAGCCCAATGGATGAACAGAGTATCCAAAGAATCAAATTATACTTGGAAAAAAGTGGAAATGTACCATATTTATATTTCTGACAAAATCAATTGATAACTCTACTGCCAAATGATTAATTATTTTACCAAGAGTGCTCTGTGTTACCCATAAAGTGCTACAATACAGTATACATACCCAACAGGCTGAAAGGATGAACCCTTTCAAAGCAAAGGCACTCTACCCCAGTCTTGTTACTACTTTATGAGTGAAAAACACTTGCCTGATAAATACAACAGAAACATTCTGAGGAAAGCAGATCTAAGCTACTTTCTGTCTAGTGAGACATTTCTAACAAGAACAATATATATTACAGGAACCTTCCAAGCCACTGTTCTTGTGAACCACTGACGGCACCATTCTAGTAAAATGAACAAATAGATACTCCTCCTTCCCCATTGCAGCTGTTGGAAATTATCTGGGTTTCTCAGTCACTCAGGACAAGCAGACTTTGTTATGCTTGTTAATTACCCCATCAGGGTATACACAGCAAACAGCTAACCGTGAGGGGAAAAAAGGAAGATGTGAAAGAAGAGCCCTGGCAAATGAACAGGATAAATCTGTTTTAGCCTCTTGATTTGGTTGTTGGTTTGTTTTAAATAAGAGAAAGTGATAGAAATAACAGCCTAAGCATGTGAAATGTGCCGGTTCTTCAAACACCATGGTCACTGTGTCTTGTAGGCCTCTACTTACCAACATGTAATGTCCCCTCTTGCTGCTCTGTGCAGAGCCAGGTGTCTGCGGGTCTCTGATGTCCACTAATACCTTTGCAATTAACTGTGTAGTGAATTATTTCCTCTCTTTAAAGGAAGCCCTCTGTCCCCTTGCTGTTACAGTAATGATCATCTCACTTTAATATGAATACATTATTTGGATAATGTATAGAAACTGCTAAAAAGTGAGTGAAGCAAAAAGTGAATTTGTCTAACTCCTTCAGTTGTTTTATTCTTCTTATCCCACACAATAATACCCTATAATAGAATGGCTTATTAACCACAGACCACAAGGTTAATAAGTACATCAACAAAACAAATGTACTAAATTAAAACAATGCATTAACATTCATTAGTATTTCACTGTTGATTCCCAAACATGCTGCTGTTGCATTATTATCAGGCAATAATTGTCATGTCAGAAGATAGGACCCATATGGCTCAGTGAAATCCTCTGGGAGACGCTTCCCTGAACAAGTCAGTCAGCAACAGGATTCTTAAGGACGTGCTTGAATGCAAGAGAGCTTTTGTCACCACATCCCGCTCATCTCAACTGCTTTTTAAAATATATATTTTTAATATGGAAAAAGTCAGTAATAAGAAATCTATATATATAAAAGTCAAATGGTGTATGCGTGCTTGCGTGCGTGTATGTACGTTCCCTTACTCCTTCCACACCGTTTGAGCTAGAGACTTGAAATTTGGTACAGTTATAGGCTTTAGGATCCTAATCCGTGTAAGAATTGAAAATTTTTCAAATCTCACCTCTGACGCCCCCCAGGGGTGAAATTCCTTAAAGCCCATTAACATCAGCTGGGCAGCAGGTTAACAGCTGCTGTTCTCTGTGACATAGTTATGATGTAATAATACCCCCCTCCAATGGACCCCGCACTCACTCAGCTCTATGCCCCCTCCCCCCTCCAATGGCCCCCCACTCTCTCAGCTCTCTCCTCCTCCCCCCTCCAACAGACCCCGCACTCGCTCAGCTCTCTCCCCTTTCCCCCCTCCAACAGACCCTGCACTTGCCCAGATCTCCCCCCTCCCGCCCACTCCAACGGCCCCCCCACTCGCTCATCTCTCTGCCCCCTCCCCCCTCCAACTGCCCCCGCACTCGCTCAGCTCTCTCCCCCCTCCGGTAAGAATTGAATTTTTTTTAAGTCTCCCTCCCGCCCCCCACTCCAACGGCCCCCCCACTCGCTCAGCTCTCTCCCCCCTTCCCCCTCCAATGGACCCCGCACTTGCTCAGCTCTCTCCCCCCTCCCCCCTCCAACAGACCTGAGCAACACCGGGTATTTTTACTAGTCAGCTATAAAATAATAGGATTTCTCCCAGGGCATAAAATTCAGTCTTTGCCAGATCAGGACCTACTAGCCCAGCAAAGAAGAATATCCTGTAGCTTCTTGAAGGAAGCTTTAATGCCTGAAGATAATCAGCAACACTGATTTACATTTCAGCCAAACTGCAGTGCCTCTGTCTGCCTGACCAGGGCTTCCTTAATGACAGCTGCCCCTTGCTGAGGTTCAAATTGGAGCTAAAATCTAAAGCTGCTACAATTTAAGATAAAGAGCTATGGTTCTGTAGGAGGGTTCTGTAAAAGGTCCTGTCTTCTGTGGCTAAACACACAGGGGGACTTGCATCACACACTCCCAGGGGGTTACACCGGAACTGGCTCCTTTCCTTTAAGTCCCTTTTAAAAGCCTATTTCAAGTCTGCCTCAGAGCTCTAATAAAAAAATTAATGTTTAAAGTATGTTAATGGAAAAGATGTATATGCTAACCTCCTGATCTTCCCATCTCTTTTCTTCTCTCTCCTAACTCCTCTTTGGTTGCTCCGGTCTTTACTTCCGTCTATACCCATGAGGAATCAAAATGAAATGAAAGTAACTCTATATGGGATCAGGGTTCTCTGCTGATAGCTGCAGGAGAGGGGCTTTGGATTGAAAAATGTTCTAGAATCTAATTTTTCCCTCCTGTTCTGTGGCATGTCAGGCACCTCTTTGGCTCTATATAAGTAATAATAAGAACTTACCAATATTAATGAAATAACTAGCAAAGAGTGAACCTTTGCACACAGTTAAATGCATGTGACTAGTACTGAGCTGCATTCCTGTTTCAGATATTTGTTCTTTTTCCTTGTCCCCTCACAGCTGTCCCCTCTGCCTGAACCCGCAGCAGAGCCAAGTGTCTGCTAGTTTGGAGTGACCTCCATCTCCAAGTCAACATGACTTCAAGAAACTCTGGGATGCCTTTATCCCTGGCTGACTCATGTGTGCAATGGATTTTTTTTTAATTGCTGACACGTTTACAGTTGATGATTTTGAAGTAAGGCTTAGATTACATTGCTGCCTTTGTATTTCTACTTATCTCTGTAAATTAACTTGAAATTATCTAATGCATTTCACTTTCCCCCCTAATTGTACACACACTTTTGTCTAGTGCTATCACCCCATTTCTATCTGGAGTTTTGTATTTAATGGGCATGCTGGTTTTGAACATGTTTGCATAATCTGGTTTCTATGGTATGTTTCTATTCGCCATCTGCTTGACTGAAAAATATATTTTTCAGTTAACAGACAAAGCCTGTGGTGCTTCACCTTTTGCTTCCTTCCAGATGTAGTCTTGCAAACACAAGAGGGACCACAGGCAGCTGTCAGAGGAGTAGGACAGAAACTTTTATTAAACCCTCTGCTTACCTAAGAAGTAGGTCAGCCCCACCTGTATGCTCTCAGTGGACCAAGATCCAGAGAACCTCCCTTCAGGGTGTAGAAAGAAGAGGGGAGATGCTATTCTGGGTCATGTTTCTTGGGGATGGCCTTTGACATTCTGTAGAAAGACTGGTCTTTCGATGGGATGGGACTGTCTGCTCTCCATGGCATTGCTTTTACACAAGAGAACACTGTAAATATTAACATTAGATATACTGCTTTGAAAACAATCCTTCTGGCTAATAATATCCAAGATCATAACCAGCCTCTGGGCAATCAGAAACTTTCCAGAAAGTTTCTGGAACTTTCCAGAAAGGCTTGGATGAGACGGATGAGAACAGTGTCACAGTTGATGCATAACAAGATGTCTATTTTTGGATCTTAGAAAACCACAGCTCTCAGGAGGAAAAGCTTCTGTTTTCCACAGCTGCATGAGGCAGTGGAAAGGTCGTGCCTGTAAGATCATCTGTTAATCAGAAAAGCTGAAAGCAGCAAACCCAATAGAGATGCCTAATACTAAAAATTAAGCACCTGCCATTATGCTTCATCACCAAGCATTAGCTGCACCTGAAGAGGATAGCAATCTACTGCATGATCATTTCACAGCAGCCATGGCAACACAAGATCAGACAGCTACCCAGGTTATACAAAAGATTGTCTGAAGGCAGCATGGGGTGGCAAGATACTGTAGATACCAAAGACCTACAAAATAGGCTATTGCCTACACCCCACCTTTTCCTCCCATTCATTACTAAGAATAGATTGGGGCCTGGCAACTTGCTGCTGTCTCAGTAGATGTTGGCAACTCAGCAAGTTAATCCCATGAGCATCAGGCAGGTCACATACTTATGCAAAAGAAGAAAAGAAAGCTGTTCACTGAGGATGCTCTCAAAGAAAGCAACTCTGATACTAAGGGGTAATTATGGTGCCTGAAGAGCTTCACTCATCACCTATGCTTGCCTAAAGATCAGGCTAGGCTCAGTTGCACCTGATTGTCTCAACTAAGAGAGAAACTCCCAGCAGGGACTCTAAAACTGCTGCTGGCAATTAACTCACACTGCTGTTAGGCCCTGCAAGGCCTTGTCCTAAGGATAGCACTGAAGAAGATTTGATGGGGCTGCAGGGCCCCTCTGGGGCAGCCTGCATACCCCACCACATGTGCTTACTGAACATAACATAAGAACATAAGAACGGCCATACTGGGTCAGACCAAAGGTCCATCTAGCCCAGCATCCTGTCTACCGACAGTGGCCAATGCCAGGTGCCCCGGAGTGAGTGAACCTAACAGGTATGATCGAGCGATCTCTCTCCTGCCATCCATCACCCCCCTCTGACAGACAGAGGCTAGGGACACCATTCATTACCCATCCCGGCTAATAGCCATTTATGGACTTAGCCTCCATGAATTTATCCAGCACTCTTTTAAACCCTGTTATAGTCCTAGCCTTCACAGCCTCCTCTGGTAAGGAGTTCCACAGGTTGACTGTGCACTGTGTGAAGAAGAACTTCCTTTTATTTGTTTTAAACCTGCTGCACGCCAATTTCATTGAGTGGTCCCTAGTTCTTCTATTTTGGGAACAAGTAAATAACTTTTCCTTATCTACTTCCTCCACACCACTCATAATTTTATAAACCTCTATCATATCCCCCCTTAGTCTCCTCTTTTCCAAGCTAAAAAGTCCTAGCCTCTTTAGTTTCTCTTCATATGGGACCCGTTCCAAACCCCTAATCATTTTAGTTGCCCTTCTCTGAACCTTTTCTAGTGCCAGTATATCCTTTTTGAGATGAGGAGACCACATTTGTACGCAGTATTCAAGATGTGGGCGCACCATGGATTTGTATAAGGGCAATAAGATATTCTCCGACTTATTCTCTATCCCTTTTTTAATGATTCCTAACATCCTGTTTGCTTTTTTGACTGCCGCTGCACACTGCGTGGATGCCTTCAGAGAACTATCCACAATGACTCCCAGGTCTTTTTCCTGATTGGTTGTAGCTAAATTAGCCCCCATCATATTGTATGTATAGTTGGGGTTATTTTTTCCAATGTGCATTACTTTACATTTATCCACATTAAATTTCATTTGCCATTTTGTTGCCCAATCACTTAGTTTAGTGAGATCTTTTTGAAGTTCTTCACAGTCTGCTTTGGTCCTTACTACTTTGAGCAGTTTAGTATCATCTGCAAACTTTGCCACATCACTGTTTACCCCTTCCTCCAAATCATTTATAAATAAGTTGAATAGGATCGGTCCCAGGACTGACCCTTGGGGAACACCACTAGTTACCCCTCTCCATTCTGAAAAAGTTCCATTTATTCCTACCCTTTGTTCCCTGTCTTTTAACCAGTTTTCAATCCATGAGAAGATCTTCCCTCTTATCCCATGGCAGCTTAATTTACATAAGAGCCTTTGGTGAGGGACCTTGTCAAAGGCTTTCTGGAAATCTAAGTACACTATGTCCACCAGATCCCCCTTGTCCACATGTTTGTTGACCCCTTCAAAGAACTCTAATAGATTAGTAAGACACGATTTCCCTTTGCAGAAACCATGTTGACTTTTGCCCAACAATTTTACTGATTTTTAAGTACATCTTAATCCATGAAAGGTTTTAGTGCCCTGCAATTGCAGCTCTCATATTGTCCTCTCAAAGCCACATAGATGTCCCGATTTTATAGGGACAGTCCCGATCTGGGTTTTTCCCCCCTCTTATATAGGTTCCTATTATCCCCCACCCCCTGTCCCAATTTTTCCCATTTGCTGTCTGGTCACCCTAAAGCCACATTCTCAGACACTGGCTGTTGCATCTTGGGGGCAAGGGTAGAAATTGCCTGCTTCAGTAAATCTGGATTTTAAGTTAAACATATTTTTTTCTAACTGCAGCTAAGTCTTTAAGTCAGCTAAGCTTTTTAAAGCCACAGTCAGGGAGGAAATTGCTTAGTGAAAACCTCTGTCTTCCTAAAAAAAAGACAATTTTTCATTTAGATGAGGACACCACAAAGGGCCTGCAAGCAAGTTTGGAGTGATAAGAAAGGGCCATCATAATGCTCTCTTTAAATTAAACACCAAGCTATGCCTTAGTAACAGTAACCTGCTCTAGAGCCATATCACCTCAGGTTGTGGTCAACTCTTGCAAGCTACACAGAGGTGGATTTAGTCAATAGTTGGATGGAAGTTTTGGTGCACAGAAAGTGGCTTTCTCCCTAGTCAGTGCTACCCAATGCTAGCCTGGGACACTGGGCTGCTGTCTTTCTTTAAGATGACCACTTGTGGTCAGTAAGTTCACTTTTTATAAAGGAAGCCTCTAATATTGCATACCTGGGCATTTGCACATTCAAAGGGAATGTTCTGTGAAAACAAATTCTATTACCTGCATATGTAAAAACTAGTATGTTCCGAATTATTTGTACAAGGGATTGTGGCCACACAGAGGGATGATGTTGAAATGTCTTTGGTCTTTTTCCTGCAAATGTGGCAGTTAGCCCTGGCACCTGGTCCAAATTCAGTGTGGAAACTTACTGACACATTCTGCATACCTAAAAGGCCTCAGGCTAGAGATCCTATTTTTCATGAAAGGAAAATCCCACCACATTCCTCTGTAGAAAGTGTTGGAGGCAGTGGAACCCTAAAGGGTCTGCTGTGCATGGTGGAGTTAATGCAGGGAGTGTCTGTACTGGGTCTACAGTATGTGCCACATGCTTGTGCTGTATAGGAGCTGTGTGTGCCCCATTCAGTGAATCCATGATTATACAGATCAACAATCCAGATTCCTAATTGCACTGAAGGTTTCCCAATAGGTTTTCAAACTTGGTGGTAGAGGGATTCCATACTCTACAAATATCCCCAGTGCACAGCCTATTTACTGAAGCTGTACACACTGAGGATAGCCATAATCCCCTATGGTTATTTTCTGCTATATAAGTTAACTGTATAGTGTTAACAGTTGCCATATTCCACTCCAGAGGTGGCTGCCTCTCAGTGAGAGTTCAAGTTATCTGGATATATAACTGTATAGTGGAATTTGAACAATGGTCCATCTTCAACAGCCTATCACCCATGTCGCTAGTAAAGCCAAGTAGCCCCACGTTCCCAGTACAATATATTTTTTATCTTTAAGTATGACCTCCACTACTCATGATTTATGTGTGTCCTTTAAGTCACTGACTAAGACATGTTTCACTTGTATATGATTTGTAAAGTGCTCTGAGCTGAAAGGTGTCTGTAAATGCAGCAAATTATAACTTCAAATGATGTGCCTTGAAGCACAATTCATAACAGTTGTTTGGGATAAAGTTAAGATAGACTTTTGTCTTGTATGATTCTGAAACTTGACAATGAATCAGTTCTACTTTTACTATGCAAAATCTTATTGAACTATGACCTTTATTTTTATGTGTATCTTTTCATATTATAATACAAAGTAATAATATTGAGTCTTCCTTTTATCACAAATGTGAGAAATCTATATTAATTCAGAAATGAGAATTGTTTCTTAATAAGTAAACTCAGTATAAGAGCAAGTCTTTTAGCACTCATAGAACGAATGCTGAAGTACTTCTCTTTCACTAGCAGAAAGAACTATGCAGATATACTTCACAAATATCTTTTGGAGAATAGAGGTTTGTAGGAACCACATGCAGCACTTGGCTTCTTTTACTGAAAAGTCATGGACTTGATTCTGCTCCCATCGAAGGCCTATGTCAAAACACCTATTGGTTTCAAATTCAAGAGCAGGCCCATGACCTAAGAGTAACAATTGAATATATATCATAGGCTCCAATCTTGGCTCTTAATCAATAACGTCTTTGTGTCTGGTCATGCAAAGGTTCATGCAAATGTTTAACATTAAGCATAAGTGAAGTTTCATGGACATGAATGAGACTACTCATGCTTAAAGTTAAGCAGGCATGTATATCTCTGTGAAGGATCAGGGCCTTTGGGCTTGGGTACATTCAGAAGTTCCATGGCTTTAATTTAAATTGGTTTAGTTAAACTAAAGTAATTTTTATGTGTGGAGTCTCATATCAATTTAAAACTATTTATATCCATTTTACTTTCATCTGTAAACTTATGATGTAAAAACCACTCAAACTGAAATAAGAGTTGTCACGCAGCTTTTTGCACTGATTTAACAAAATCAATTTTTAAACCAATTTAAGTTAAACTGGGGCAATTTTCTCAAGTAGACAAGGCCAATAATGAAAACCTCTTTTCAGAGTGCCCAGATTCTGCACCCAGCTGAACATCCTGAAAGATCACTTTTCTTCTGAGAGGCCTCAGGGGAAAAAACAACAACACAGGTGCTCTAATCCTTTGGTTCAAAAGGCTGAGTTCAGGGTCAAGTGGAAGTCTGAACTCAAATTATTTTATTTTGGGCAGGGGGATTAAAATCAAACATATATATTAAAGGAATGCAGTCTCCTGAGTGTAATAGATGGAGGCAATTACAGCAAGAGAGTTATGAAAGCAAATAAAGAAAAACAAACTTGATTCTTGAAGAATGATTGCATTACCAATAACTGTTCAAAAAGTGACTAGACTTCAAGGGCACTTGTCATATCCATTAGTCTTTTTGAAGCCTGAATAAGTGGAATATGCTCTAATTTCTCTCATTAGCAATTTGTTTATGAATATCCCCTTCTGCTGCTATTAGATCACCCTTTGTTAGAGGCTAAATTTCCCTCCTTTCTTTTCCAACTCCAAAGACAACCAATGTAAAACCAGACTCTGTAAAGCAGCAGGATGCTACAAGATGCTCACTTTCATCCACTGAGACCAATGAAATGTGAAGCTCAAATGTTAAGAGGCATTAAAAACATACACCTAAAACCAAAATTGATCTTGCCATATGTTTGAGGCTTTCACCACATGGCACCACCAAGTCAGGATGTATAGAAGAGGAGATAATTTTCCCATATCACTTGTAGCCCTTCCATCAGGAACAGCTGGTGGCATATAACCATCACTCACAATTTGTTATGCTCCTTCATCTACCTTTTTCAATGTGCACATGTTCACTAAATTTTCTATCATAAAAATGTCTTCTTTGCTTTCAGACTGTGACCTGATCATTCTCCATGAAGCCTGTAACTACAGTCTTGTTCTAGCTCCTGTTTACTGCTTACTTCTTTGGTTCTTTAACTTTAAAAAATAGATAGAATTAACTAGATAAATAATATGGTAGATTTAAATGGAAATCTTTGGGGACTCAATTTAAATATAATGTTGTGCAGGCATGCATGTACTATTGATTTATTTTCTGTACCTGTACAAGTGATTTGCACTTAAAAATTATCATTCACCTAATAATTAATATTATTTATTTCCTTCCTAAAAACAAAGTCTATTGTTTGCAGGGAGTTGGAAGGGAGGCCGGTTATGGTAGAGCCAAAGACACAGCTGCTATTCATGACATTCTCTCCCCTGACACAGATCACCCCAAACTTGAAATACAAACAGGCAAGAGTCAATGCTCACTGAGCCATCATTATCATGTGCAAGTCCACTTCCAGGCCATGAAAACTCTATTGGATGGTTTGGGAGACAGCAGCCACTGAGGGAGTGTCTAACAGCACACCTTCAATGGAGCCATTTTGACATGGGATCAGGAGACCTGAAAGACCTCAGAGCAGAGCAGAGCAGAGGTACAGACCTCAACATAGAAATCCCTTGCCTGCAGTAATTCCCCTGAGATCCGTGGGTCTGGGGATGAACTGCTTGGAACTACTAGAAGACGAGGGTCAGCATTTGTCCCAATCTGCAACAATAGGGACTATCATTTGATTACATGTGATGCATAGAACTCTATACCATATGAACCTGATCTGCCTACTGTAGAGAGATGTTTATGAAAGATTGTGATTTGGAGAGATCCCTCATAAGGGACTGTGTTTGAGTGTGGGAATTTTGGAGATGTGCCCTGGAGGTGGAGATTGGGAACACCACAGATGCTCTCCAGTTTTTTATTATTTTAAGTTTTATTCCTTTCTCATTCACGGGACTGTTATTTAATGAACTCCAAGATCATTATACCTACCATGTTTACTTAGACACATTTCCCATTAACTTCAGTGGTTGTTGGGAATAGCTGTAGCTGATTTCTACCACAGGAATAATGATTGGATGTAATTTTATATGTATGTCATATATTGACACATTATACTCCTAGTCACTAGATGGCATGCTTACATTTGAAGTGATTTACTGCAGTGGTGCTCGCATCTTTTGTAATTATACATAATTAGGATTTGTTTTTTTAATTAAGATGTATTGAAACATCTCCAGGTTCTTCAGTCATTTCTAATTCCTTTGAGGTCTTAAAAAAAATAAGGGACAGCAAAGGTATTACACTGTATTTTGTGGTGCAGGTAACATCTAGAAATTGAGAAAGCAAAACAAAAATAAAATCACAAGGGAAAAAAGACCTTAGAGAAATATAAATATTAACTGCAGTGCCACCAAGTGTCAAAATTAAAAATATCACATATCTAAATTCTTTAGTAAGATCAATATTTTGGGGCATGTTTTTCCATTTTTGACACCTATATTCATATTTAGGCATCTAAATAAAAATGGCATTTTTTCAGAGGTGCTTGATAGACATGCCAAAATCTGAAAATCATTGTCTTTATGCCCAACTAAGATAGTATAAATATTTTAAAGAAGATGATAAATAACAAAGTGAAAGATAATACAGTTTGGGAAAATTTGGAATTGTTTGGACTTGAGCAAAACCTCCAGGACTTGAATTGGTTCATATCTTGAATTGATAACATTAGTTCTTCCATTTCTGGTTTCTGGATAGGTAACTGTGGATATCAACAATATTTATTGAATCATTTGCTAGGAACACCTTCTAAATGTGCTATTAATATGAGCATTTGCAACTAGTAGCTAGAGTTCTCATTAAATACTCTTAAGTGTTGCTACCATCTCCTCTCATCTGGGTGGAAATAAGTCCTCATTTACCTGTCAGTGAGCGCAGTCCTACATTGGAAATTTAATCCAGACACGTCCAGGAAAACCAGGAATGCACACTCAACAAAGTGAAAGAACGAACAAACACTTCCACATTTAGAGGCTAAAATGTGATATCTGGGGGAGAAAAGAGCTAATGTGTGTGAATAGGGATGAAATGTTGCTTTCTAAATATGTTTTCAAGTTCCTACATGAATTGACACCAATAGGCATTGGTGCCACCCACAATATTAACATAAGGAGAGAAGCATGAAAAAGACAAGGAATAATGAAAAGTTCAGAACTAAAGATAGGTGCTAAAGTTCTCCACTCAATCACTTTACTTTTGGCGCATCCCATTAACCTTTCTTTAACTGTACAGTGCTATTTAGGACATGATCCAATAACCATTAAAAATTACTCTGGTTGATTCTGCAGAGAAGTCAGTGGCCACAAGATCACGGGATATTCTGGGCACTAATTTGAAACTTTCCAGAGCAGGGACCTTGTCTTTTTACTTTCTTGATTGCCTAATAAATAATAGTTATGAAAAAGAGAAACCTGAGATTTTTCTGATTAGCCCTAATCCACAGAACTATCATGTTAAAACAGAGAGGTGAGGTGAAGGAAAATTCATATATTTTTGCTCCAACCATTGGATTGTTTCACATTGCAGCAGCTGGTATTGCAGTGGCAACAACTAAAGGGTGCTATTTTCTGGGAGATCTTTCTCTGCTGGCAGTAGTCTATTCTAATACAGTTTTACTGCAGAATAATACACCTCTCCCATCACTCAGTAAAGGTCTCCAATGTTTATGCCCTATATGTGGGTCTTGAAAATTCCATTCTCTGGCCAGATGTTGACATATCTGGAGGTTCCCTTAGGACCCTGGATCACACAAGACAGGCATGCTAATCGGTCTCTGCAGCAGCTCTAAGGGAGTTAGTTACATGCGTCTCCCTTGTTAACATCTGTCAGGAACTATATCTTAATAACTCTGCCATGTTTCTTCAGGTTAAAGAATAAAAAGGTAATGATTGACAGCCTTTATATTTTCAAACAATGTGAGAGGTTTAGTGTGTGCAGAAATGAGATGGGGAGATGGATATAAAAATTATACACACACATACACACACACACATACACACACTCTAAAAGAGGATAAAACCAAAGGAGGGGCTTCCTGCTCCCCAACACAGCCTGTGCCAGAAGTGCTTCTTGAGCACGGAATAAAATCTGTAGAGCAAATGAGGAGTCACAGCCAATTCAGGATAAAGCAAACAGCCTCATGCTTCACATTCCTGTTATGATCATGTGCTGTTATTCCCATATTTGCTTGCTTCTTGTTCTGTGGTATTTTTGCTAATGCCAGTGCATTCGTAGCTTATAGAATGTGGCTTTACTTAGAATTTTTCATATTGATACTAAAGCACTTTACAAATCAGTGAGTTATTAGATATTAGGGAGCAAACCTTGGCTGGTGCAAGCCATGGCTACATTTATACCAACTGAGGATCTGGCCCTGGTAATCCAGGAAGGGTTTCATTGATTTCAATTATCTTTAAATCAGACCTTAACTGGTTAGTCAAATGCATTATATGCAGAACAATAGCTCAGACATAACCTTATACATTAAAATGTCAGTCACCTGAGTCAGACTATAATAGGCCCTGATAAAGTGGCTCTCACCCCCAGTCTTCAGAAGAACCTGGTATTTTTTAACCTACAAGTTACCAGAATAAAAAGCTCTAAACATTTTCCAGCTATTGAGAGACAAACCTCTACGTAGTGGCTCATTTAAAGAATAAAATCTCTCCCAGCACAAACCCTCCTTTGGATTGCAATACAGATACAGCCTTGCCTTTCAGAACAAAGGTAACTATTTTCAAAAGCGTCACAGTCCTATTTTCAAAAGTGAATTTTTCACGAAGGTGCCTGAGTCCTGATGACTTTTCATGAGGCTTTTGTGCCTAAGTTCCTAACTGCTGAAAATAGAACTTAGGCTCCTAAGTCACTTGGATGATTTTGAAATTTTTACCCTAATTCTTATGTAAAATTAGAGTTCACTGCCTTTTACCACAGAGATGAGATTACAACAAGCTGAGCCATATTGGACTCACTATTTCTGGCATATAATCTGTATACACACAATAGTAATGCCCACTTTGTTGAAATGAAGCCCTTTGGTGGAAACCCATGATACAGATCACACAGCACCCAAGAGCATTATTTTTGCAGGTAGGCTCTGAATCATTTGCATGTATCATCATTGTTTTTCACTGTTTGTTTTCTTGCCTTGGCCTTTACTTTCCTTACCACTGGTAGCTGATTTGCATAAGAAAAAGACCTGTTCATCCTGGTTTTCTCTTTGTCATTGTACACATTATGGTCCCTATCCAGAAATCCTTACTCACATTACTAGTTCCCCTGAGGACAATGCATTTAGCCACCTGATTAAGGACCGCAGGATCAAGCTCTATGTCTGTTGATCGTTAATTATGTATTTATTGGGCATTGGAACGTAGACAGGTAGGTTAATAATAAGGAACATGATTAGAAAATCATTACATATAAAGTCTTGACATGTGCACCTAAAACTCATGGATTTATTTATTTGACATATAAAGTATCCAATACTGGGACATCTTGACACTACACACACAACTATAAACACCCGTTTGTAACCTTTCACACTAGGTAACAATGCCAACACATCCCCCATGTAGCTAAAACCCACCAGGAAGGAAAATCAGAGAAGTAAGAAGTTAGTTTAGATTCATCTGACAAAGACTTGGCCAAAACATCCAGAGTTACAATTGTAAGGTTATTAAACTAAAGCGTATGGGAAAAGAAATAAACCCTCCTGCTGCAAAGTGTATGTCAACCTCTGACTAATGGCGTTAGGAGAAAAATGCCTATGTAGGGTTCTTTGTCTTCCTCTGAAATGCCTGGTATTGGCCACTCTCAGAGACAGGAATCTTGCCTAGATGGACCACTGGTCTGGCATGCTGTGGCAATGCCTATGTCCCTATATTGTGAATTTTAGGAGGTTGGGCACTTTCTTTGTTGACTCTCTTCACCCCTCCAAGTTTTACAGTCAAGAAGCCTTCACGGTAAGTGCCTTGTCTCCAGTCTCCAATGATATACTTCTCAGAAGAGCCCACACAGATGCCTCTGCGGAGCTCATTGTGGGGCATATGTGCATTTCTTTAATTCCAGTGAAAGGAAAGAAATGGCCATTTTCTATATGATGAGATGAAGGCATAGAGACATATAAAAATATAAGAAGCTTGCAAGTCTGAAGACTGGCTTTTCCTTTTCTCCTGCCTTATCCATAGAATGGAAATCAACAATTTCTTAGCAACTTTTCTTCCTGGACATCATAAGTCAGCTCCTCAGCTGGTATAAGATGGTATAAGTCAGATGATATAAGTCAATGTGGCCCCAGGTTTACAGGATAAAGAATGATATAGCAGTTCTGGGTTCAAATTAATTGGCTCTGTGATAGTCCTTGAAAAGCGAGAAAGGATTTTAATGCATTTCTAAAGTACACAAACTTTCTGAAACCTTTATTTCTAAAAAGATGCATCTCCCCTCTGAATCTCACAGGGAGACCTTCTATTAAGCACTACATACGAGTACAGGCCCAACAGCTCAGGCTGATAGCTACCAGTGATTTTCTAGCTGTCCTGAAGATGGAGCTACTTGCTTAGCTAACTTGTAACCTCCACCCACGCTGTTCACCTGCCTGGCTGGAATCACTATGATTTCCAGCAGGTCCTCAGAATTGTGTTAAAAATATACATGAAGTATTAGCTAGGAATCAAACCTATTAGTTCAGTGCAATAATGAAAAAATTCTTACTAATCAAATTGGGTTGTTCAGTGCTGGATGATTTTTTGGAGGGGGGGGATTTATTATATATAATTATTAGCTCTAGTGCTCAAAGTGGGAGTACACCATCTACAAATTTCACTTGTATTTTACTGAGTACCAAATATGAATGTCACGCACAAGTGAAGTGGCACATGTCCAATTTGTTATATTTTTTATTATCAAAGGCCTTGAAAACGAGAAACTAAGTTCACCAGGGAAGATATAAACTTATTTAATGCAGTTCTCAAACCACTGGTAGGAAAAACTCAAAATGTGGTATTCAAATGTGAACAAAAACATCCCAGATTAGACTATAGAGGGATTCATGATATTTTAGATGGATGTATCATAAATTCAGATGGATTAGCTTGGTGCTTTAAGACTACTGAATGCAGCTAATGTTATTTATTGAGTTAAGAATTCAAGGACAAGACAAATGATTAAATATTGCATCTCAGGAGCTTGCTTGTAAAATAAATCTTTAATAAACAAACTAAGCTGGCAAGAAAGTATTTAATGACACCACTTAAGTATAAACTGTGGAATGAAAATGGGAATGGGCTTTAAATAATCATCTATGAAAAGTAGCTATGCAAACTACACAGGATAACACTGAAAGTAAGTCTGGATGAACACTAAAAAACCAACATTCAAATAAAAAACTGCAAATTTACTTTAACAGTATTCGCAACCTTCTTAATGATCTTTCTGTATACATTCATCTGAGTGATGTTATTGTTGTTGCTCACAAAGAATACGAGTGGAAAGAGAAAATATTGTGAATATTCACATGAATACATTTTTACCCTGTTAGCGACATATGCAAGCTCTTTTCAGCTTATGATATATTCAGCCATCCAGTCAGGAAACAGAAAAAATACGATTGTAGCATAGATGCCCTGTCATACAGCATGAACTACAAAGAGTAAATACACAAAGAAATGCTGAATAGTTCATGAGCAATCAATAAGCTGAAATTTATTTCCATAAATATTCAATCATTTCAATAGCAAACAAAAATAATAAAAATTGCAAACAACTTCGTAGGCCTTATTTGCAAGCGGGAGAAGTGATTAAATTTGCCAAGTAAATTGTTTGCTTTGTGCAGTTCACTTAGCTTTAGTTAAGAGGCATTTCCTAAAGTCATTTCTTTCATCTTTTGATAAATCAGTTTAAACTTGAGGGAAACAAGGTAGATAAAGCAATATCTTTCATTGGACTAACTTCTGTTGGTGGCAGGGACAAGTTTCGAGCTTTATAGAGTTCTTCCTCAGGTCTGGAGAAGGTAACCAGAGTGTGAGAGCTAAGTATAAGGCAGGACAGACACCTACCTTGTCTCTCTCATATCCTGGGACCAATAGGACTACAACAAGACTGCAAAAAAGTTAAAGATTGACAGAGAACAAAGGAAAGCAGGACAAGAAGGAATGAACTCTTTTTAAACAAAGTCAGAAGAAAAGAGGAAAGAATCTTCTTGTGGTAGAGAGACAATCTAAACCAAGGACAAGATAAAATATAAGAAATGGACAACAGATGGGCCAATTGGAGAACACATGGCTTGTGTAAATAACCTCTAGTTCCTCTCTGGAACTATTCCTCAGCCTGCAGGAGCCTTGCTATGCTCAATAACCATGATGATAGGCTTGTACGTAACCTTCCTTGGGGCTGGTAGGAGAACTGGGTCCCACCCATTCTTCTGGATTCCAAGCTATGGCCCTTTACTAAAAAGGTATGTCTGCCTCTGAACCTGTGCTGCTTCTTACCCAGCCTCTTAAGGTCTCCGCTGGGTCTGTCCATCTTTTCCCTGATTAATCAGGGTATCTCTCCAGCTTCAGTGCCTGAAGAGCTTCCCTTGCTCGCTGAGCTTCCTGCCAGGCTTTATCACCACTTAAACATGGTTCTTATCCCTATTGCTGCTACCCCCCTCTTCTCTTTATGGGGAAATGCCTGATTCTCCTCAGGTGGGGCTCATTCTATAATCATGTTGACTTAGGGCAAACACCCTATTACAAATCTACTCTACTTAGAAAGAAACAGCTTGAAGTGGGCTGATTCTACAAGGATAGGGGTTTTATTTATTGGACTGTGATAGACAAAGAATTTTCCATGATGCCCAGCTCACTGCAGAATGCTTGAAATATAGACTGAGCTGAGTCGGAGAGGTAGAAACAAAGCGGCATTATATAAGACTAGCGAAAATACCCGGCGTTGCTCGGGTCAGTCGGAGGTGGGGAGGGGGCAGAGAGCTGAGCAAGTGCGGGGTCCATTGGAGGGGGAAGGGGGCAGAGAGCAAACCTGACACCCCCACCTCACCCCCCCGACCAAACCCGACACCCCCACCTCACTTACCCCTCGACCAACCCCGACTCACATTTTCACCTGCCCACCCAAACCCAACACCCCCACGTCACCCCCTACCAACACCCCCTGACCAACACCCACACCTCACCCCCGTAGACCAAACCTGACACACCCACCTCACTTTCCCCCCCAACCAAACCCGACACCCCTACCTACCACAACAAACAAACCCGACACCCCTACCTACCACGACAAACAAACCCGACACCCACACCTCACTTACCCCTCAACCAACCCCCGACCCCCTCCTCACCCCCCCAACCAAACCCAACACCCTCACCTTACCCCCACCAAAACCAACGCCCCCTGACCAACCCCAACACCCACACCTCACCCCTCACCCACCCTGACACCTTCCCACCCCCCCAGACCAAACCCAACACCTCCGACTCACTTACCCCCCGACCAAACCCGACACCCCCACCTCACCTCCCAACCAAACCCGACACCCCCACCTCACCCCCCGACCAAACCTGACACCCCTACCTCACTTACCCTCCGACCAAACCCAACTCGGGTCCGTCGGAGGTGGGGAGGTGGCAGAGAGCTGAGCGAGTGCGGGGTCCGTTGGAGGGGGGAGGGGGAAGAGAGCTGAGCGAGTGCGGGGTCCGTTGGAGGGGGGAGGGGGCAGAGAGCTGAGCGAATGCAGGGTCCGTTGGAGGGGGTATTATGACATCATAACTATGTCACAGAGAACAGCAGCTGCCCAGCTGATGTGATTGGCCTTTAAAGAATTTCATCCCTGGGGGGCGTCAGAGGTGAGATTTTAAAATTTTTTGACTCTTACCCTGATTAGGACCCTAAGACCTATAACTGTACCAAATTTCAAGTCTCTAGCTCAAACGGTGTGGAAGGAGTAAGTGCACGTACATACACACAGACATACACGCACACATACACGCATACACCATTTGACTTTTATATAGAGAGATTTAATGACAATTGGAATATCTTTTTTTATTCCAATGGATACTGATTTAACATTCTTTGGTTTATTATCAATGGATACCTATAACAGTCACATTTCAAATGTGATTTAGAATGATTTGGTATGTACTATGACAATGTTTTGATAACAGTTTCAGTATCATTTTGCGGGGGGAGCTCAGAGCTAATATTTTTGCTCAGAATTCAGCAAAACTTTCATTTTGTGAGTGAATGGAAAGGGTACTGTAAGTAGTTTCAGACTTCAGTTATTTCCTAAGGAGGGAAAACAAAAGCAGTCCATTAAAGACAACACTAAGGAGCTTTCTATTTAGAGGATATGCAATAACTCATATTGAGACAGCATTTTAATCTCACCAAAGCTTTAGATAATCTGCTGGCACCTGTGTTTGTTCCTCTTCCATCTCATTATAGACCTTAGACTTAGGGCCAAAGGTCTGACCTTGCAGGCTTTACTCATGGCATTGGCCCCAGTGAAGTCAGCAAGGTTCTTGGCATGAACAAGGCAAGCAGGATTTGGCCCTGAAAATGTCACCTCTGAAGAAGTGGTCCCAGTGTCCCCCTGAAATTATCACCACTGAAACTTTTTGCTCTTCTTTTGAGTGCCACTTCCTGTACAGTGTTTACTAGAGGAAAGTAAGGCGGGTGGTATCAGAAGGGACTATAGTGCATGAATAGTATAGTTACACAGGGATCATGCATAAACAAGACCAAAAATGTCCTAGTAAATCAGATGAATATGTATTAGCTAGGATGATTATTAAAGAATTACCTGAGAGCTTTTTCTAAGAAATGTCTATTGTATTCCACATCATTCTCTATATAGTGTCTATATACTATACAATCTAGGTTATTAGATAGGTTTATAGGCTGTTGGGGTAGGGGCTAACCAGGACCAGCTCTAGGCACCAGCAGAGCAAGCAGGTTCTTGGGGTGGCACATTTCTTGGAGTGGCAAAAAACCTAGGCCGGCCTGCCCCTGCTCTGCAGCAAAGATGACTGCATTGAATGCAGCAGTGCCGTGGATTTGCTCTCCTTCTGTGTCATGTCTTTCAAGGCATTTTTCCAGGTGGCTGCGGGGTTAGGTTGATGCTGCGGGAGGGAGGCAGATGCAGACCTCCCCGTGTAACCTGGCGCGGGTGTGCCATGGAGTGCGCAGGGGTGTCTGTTTCTGGGGAGGTGGGAACTGACTATTCAGAGAGCTGGATGTATAAAACCCCCAGAGTGCTGTCTCGAGGAATCATCTGCCCTGGAAGGGCCACTGCCCATGTGAACCCTCCGTATTTCCAGCTGAGCTCAGCCGTGTCAGGTCTGGGTCGCATCAGCCCCCGTAATCTCTGAGGGACAGCTGTACTTCATGAGGCTGTCAATGTTTTAATCTCTGTCACTGGTAGAAAACCCCACCTGTACCCCAAGGACCTGGACTAGCTACCCAGGGGGATCCAGGGCACGAGGGGGGAGCCTTGACCCTTCCCCTTGGCCGGCTCTTAGAGGAGGCAGATGGTGGGAGGGAAAGAGATTCTTTATGTCCTATACTTATAATAATATAGGTTTGCGTCCCACAAAACGGAGCCACATAATTTTAAAAAGGTTAAAAAATAACGTCATTATTGGATGATTTCATTCATGATACCCTTTTTCAGGTGTACACCCTAGGAAGCATGGTGCGTCATTAAGGAGAGGAAAGAGGCTTGCCGGGAACAAAAAGCAATTTCCCGTAGCAGCTGCATATAGCAGGTGGTACACGGTGTACCTGCAACGGAAAGGTAGATTTAGGCTAAGATTTTATTTAATATGAAAACCTTATTGCATCCTGAGCCACTACTGGGGATGTGCCAAGAAATCGTGTCTGCAGCATGATTTATTACGTGAAAATACCACCGAACTAATCAGCAGAGTTACTAATTAATACAAATCTGCATTTTTGCATAAGCAATTAGTGCAAAGAGAGTGCAATGAAAGAGGAAGTTTGACTCGTTTAATCTCAGTGCCTATTCAAGCGGAAAGACCCACCAGGGCAAGGCACTGGGATCTACATTTGGATTTTTTTCTCTTTTGATTAGTTAAAGGAACTAAAAGGTCAAATTATCAATATTTAATTCAAATGGAAATGCATTTGTTAAAGAGAAAAGAAAAGACTTTATTTAAACAAGGTGAGACTCTGGGGGTAAATGCCGGGATCAAAAATAATTAGATTTTTTCAGTTACAACAGCGTCTAAATCCCGTCTGATAAGAATCCTAGTTCCTAATAATAGAGGTGGTTTGACACCAACAGCACAGACTTGTTGACAGTCCTTAAACTGTAGCCCAGGCGGTGGCTGGCCTAACAATACCATCTAGATATTTGTTTTAGTGGTGCACACGTCTGGGATTTGTTTGGGAGTTTTTAATCAAGTGGAATGATATTTTAAATCTATTGTGATTTCATAATTGTATGTACTTGACCAAAGGAGTCACTTAGCAGGCTGATAATTAAACCTTGGTCGTGATGTATTTTCCATTAACTAAATAGAAGTTTACATTTGTAAAATTAAAAAAACCCTACCACATTTAACTGGGAGGGAAGGCAGAGAAATAGGCCATTGAAATTAAAACACTTCCTCCGAGAGGGCAAAACCCGACCAGAAAAGAATTTAGAAGTTGTATTAATTTCTAGCACAGCCTTGAACACATTCTACAATATTAAACTCTAAGATATTAACAGATTCCAGTATGAGCAAAACAGGTATATTTATAAAACCCAGAAGTCTATTTAAATGATGTTCAAGAAAAGCTGGCTGATTCTGAACCAGAAAAACGATCACGCCATTCGGAGTTGGACAGTTTGCACCGCGATTGCGTGTGCCGTAGTTTCGCTTGTAGTAATCTGCAGTTGTTTGAAGGAAATAAAATGGGGGGGGGGCGGGATTTCACTGAAATGGGGAATTCAACTCGTTCCTCTCTTTAAAAGTTCATGTAGCAGGGAAGGAAAGCCATTGGAGACATGGAAACAGCGGAGCGTGGAGGAGATGTCCGTGTCTACACGAGGTAACTGACACCCGGAGCTGGCCTTGGTGCTGATTTGCTCCCCGTTTGTCCCCCCCCCCCCCCCCGCCAACTCGGATTTTTGCTATCAAATTCACTGGCTGGCCTCACAGTTGTCCTGAATGTAAACTGCCAGGGACTATTGCCGCTTTGCTCCCAGTCTGGGAAGATTAAAAATCCCACCGCGTTGTCGAACGCTTTTGCTGGGAGATCGGCCTTTGTCTGTTACCTGGCTCTGGATTCCCACTCGGGCTACAATCTGCTGCCGAACCCTCCTGTAAACAGGTGAGAGACCTTTGATCAAACCACTGCAAATATGGGGACATATCCAAACTCCTGTCCAACACACTGAGCCCGTCTAAGTCTTTTTTAATGAGCTGCAAGTGGCAACATCCGTCAACTGGGGGGGGGAGGGGTTTCTATATGGCCAACTTTTTATTTTAACCCCTCCTGTTCTGTCCTTGTGTGATCCCGTTCATTGTTTGGGGAGACAGCAGAAAATGTACATAAACAAACACAAGAGAGACAAGCAACCCGGGCTGTAAATCATTCACTAAATTATAAGCAAGGCTTCCTCTCTCCAATAGCTTAAAGCTATTTGGGGTGGGGTGGGATCCTTTTCCCTTCGTTCTCGCAGGTGCAATATGAATCAATTATCTTAATTAAGATAATGCAGCAAACCCAGGAGATTTACTTGGGACGGAATTTTTCACTCTGGACGTCTGTAAGGCATTTTAATAGCATTTGCACGCCCCCCTCTCCTCGATCAGCAACACACACTTCCCCGAAAGCGTTCGCTCTGGTACATTTGATTTGTCGTCTGTTTGTTTTTAACAAAGCCCCAATATTACCGAATCGGTAAATCTGTCGCCCCGATTGTCTGCTCTGCATTAGCTGTTCATTTAGCAGCTCAGCCGAGATCCAGAAATGGGATCCGGGAAAGAGGGGATGTTAGACACCTGCAGCTCTGTGGACGTTGGGGATTGCTTTTGTTTTAAGGAATTAAGGGCACCTCATTTGGGAAAAGTCACAGCAGTTCAGAGAAGCAGCCCAGCATTGCTGGACTCAGAAGTCCAGTCCTGCCCCCATTGTTTCCCCAGCCCGTCTACCCTTTCCCCTGCCCTCCCTGCTTTCCCCCCTCCCCCATCGCGTGCCCCTCAGCCGGGGATTCTTCCCTCTGCTCCTGCTGCCGAAGTAACCGTCAGGCCAGGAGCAGGCGCCAGCAGATGAGCTGCAAGCGGGCAGCAGAGGGGAGCAGATTTGGGACGTTGCATGGGGGCAGTGAGCCGTGAAAGGGGCTTTTGTTGACAACGCGTGCGGTTCGCGTGCCGCACTGCGACCAGGAGGGGCGGGAGGGGAAAAGAAAGAAAGAAAGAAAGAAAGAAAGAAAGAAAGAAAGAAAGAAAGAAAGAAAGAAAGAAAGAAAGAAAGAAAGAAAGAACGAACTTGGGAGTCAGAATTCGAGTGAGGAAGAGAAGCTGAATGGAAGCAAGGGGAAGCTGAGTCAGAAGCCAGATGGAGAAGGAGGAGGCTGAAAGTCAGGGCTTAATGATCAACCATACCGGTCTCGAGCAAAGGAGAAAGATCTGAACTCCAGAGACGCAGAGTCAAAGCGAGAGTCAGAAACAAGCAAGTTAGGGAGAAAGAAGGCAAAGCAGAATGGATGGGCACGAGGGCTAGATACGAATAGAGACCAAGAAGCAGAGGGGAAAAGGAACCAGAGAGTGAGTGGCAGACAGGGTGGATCTGAAAGAGTCTGCAATACAGAGAAAGCTCCCTAGTTCTCTGATCATCCTGCCTGTTGGCCCTTGCCGTCAATCTCGCTCCAACTGCATCAAGAAACATCTTCTGTACCTGCAGCCTCCGGCTTCTTTTCCTCGTCGAACTCGTATCCCGTCCCTAATTTAGAAATCAGATCCCGCCAGTCCTCCCTATCACATCCAATTATCGTTAGATAATTTTGGCGAAGTAGCGAGTTCAGTGAGTTCATTTTCCCCGTGTAATCCGGGAATATGTGATATATTAAAAGAGATATGTGCTAAAAATATGCTTGCTGCTTATTGCAAACCTCACCTGATTACAGTTTTCTGCTGTTTATTATTGGGTTTTAACGTAGCCACTGTCTCTATGTTTTGATCTTTTATCATCCGAGTTTAGCTCAAAGTTGGACATTTTAATATAAGATGTAATCAAAATGCGATTTAAAAATTTTCAGAAGCTGAAATAAAAATTATATCTAACTGTCCCTAACCTCGCCCCCGCCACTTGAAACCAGTCCATTTAAAAAGTGCAAAGGTGTCAGATGCATTATATTCACAGGTTGAGAGGAGAATCCATCCAGGTTGACTATTTAACCAGTCGTTAAAGTGGAGCTAAAAGTACAATGGCAAAACCAACAACTTCCAAGCCAAAACCTACAACAGTCTGTCGATCTGAGGATATTTCTGCCTCAAAGTAAGAGAGATGGAAACTGGAGACAAGTAATACAGCGTAAAAGGGTTTAGACTGGCACACAGACAGTTCTATTGCATCTTTGCTTCCCATAGAACAGGTTAGCTGCACCGCTATTTGCGATTTTACATCCAGATGTGCAAAGAGACGCATCACCTTTCCAAGGGAAGCGAGCATAATGGTATGTAATATGAGAACAAATTAAAATGGAAACGTGTCCAGGTCCAGACTGGGTCCCTTAATATTAGGTAAAATAATTAGTATTGTCCGTTATTAAATACCAGATAAATTGTACAGGTTACCAAAGTTTAACTTGAAACAAACCAACACAGAGTAACTAGATAATGGACAGATATCATTAATCGATACCTATGATCAAGACAAAAAGTATAATTCTGGTGTTTATGTTTACCTGTAAGACCGGGGGGGGGGGGCTATGTAGGGATATCAATGTGATGAAAATACTTTAAAAATAACACGACCTGAAAATAACAACAAAAATACTTTTCAGATCCGTTCCTGAAAGGCAGAATTATTGGTTTCACATTTAAAGCCGCTTGACGCCCAAACAAATGATTTTCTTGTTTTCTTTCCCCTTTCCTAGATAAATCCCCTTTCCTAGATAAATCCTTGGATAATGTGTACCAGTAATAAATCCCTACTTGTTACCATGCAAGCCAGGATACTTCCTTGTTAAAATGCATCCCTATGAAACTTGGCAATGTTTGCGAACTCAAGAGATCTGTTTAGAGACTTTGTAATTGCCTATACATGGTCTTTTAAAATACAGTGTTGACAACTGATTTTTAAAGAAGGGGATTAATTTCGAGCAGAATGGGAGGAAAGTATGCCTCACAAACTCCAAACCATAGAAAGAGCTGTCCGATTATGTTAAGATTACCAGCCACCAAGACTCGACACCTTCCTCGACCTTAGTGCCTTACTTCTTCATCTTGAATCGTAATTTAAAAATAAAGAGCTATACATATGAACTATTTTTCCATCTTAGCCCCCCGATGAAGTGGATGCATTGATAAAGGGGGCTGAAAAGTAGAGCACAGCACGCTGCTCTTGTTCTCATTTCATATTACAGATTTGCACTTGAGCTACTGAGTTGTTAGATCAATTATAGGACCATCATAAAATCGATGGTCCTATAATTGATCTAACAGTGAGGAGGCACCTAACATTGCTTTCAGACTAGAACTAAACAGCCTAGCATTCTTCCCCAAATAACCAATAAAGCAAGAGGCATTCCGATTAAAGATTAATAGAAACGTTCACTGGGCCCTAGGTATAACATTTGCTTTACCTCCAGCTTTAAAACATGTTCATTTTCTGGTGACAAAATTAAATTATATTTAAAAGTGCAAAGCTTGACTCATGACACATACAAAGGAGACTGTGTAATACTTCCAAGGAAATGTACAACCCGACCTAGCACATGGTCTTTTATATACAAATATATATGCCTGAGTGATAACTGAAGGCAATGGTACTCCGATAGTGAAATATATCATCGAAGTATGTGTGTGTTTGAATGAATCTGTGTGGGGGTGTGAACGAGCACACAGGACTGGATGAAAAGTGCCCGAGAGGAATTACTGGTCTTCAGGAAATCAGTTTTTGAGCTGTTTGGGTGAGTGTGACATTGCAATAACTGACATTTCATGTCTAAAGAGCTTTAAAAATCGCTCCGCTGTGTTTCCAGTGAGGAAAACAAATACACTAACGGGGGGAAATGCTAAAAGGTGACTTCACTGGGAAAGTGGAGCAATTGCAAACGCCCAGTCTCAGGGCAGAGGTGAGGAGCGGGGGTGAGGGCACCAGACGAGGAGAGAGTAACAATTACCGTGAACAGAGGATGTGCACATGCCGAAACCTCGGTGGATCTGTTCCCCGCGCCTGCTAACCAACGCTACGGGAAATTTCTTCTCTTAAAAAAACCCAACAACACAGAAATCCCAAAGCAACAAGAGAAGCGCCAGGAAAGTGCTCCCCTTCCCGGCCGCGAAAGGGTTAATCTCTCCTGCGGGTACAAACAGGTCCGCAGAGTCTCTGGCTGGCGACAGATGGCCACTTTCTTTTGGCCACAAAGGGATGGAACCGAGAGCTCCGCGGAATACAAATGGGCAGGTCACGTGAGATGCCCGGACCCTTTGCTTGACGTGGGCTACCATATGGCGCGTGCCGGGGAAAGCTGAGAGAGGAGGGGGAAGAGGCGGGAGGAGGGGTTTACCGGGCAGCACCAGGGGCGCAGGCGCTATAGGCTATTACCAGGGAGCGCCTAGATCCCCTCTCCCCCTCCCTCGCCTTTAGCATCACTGGCCCCGCTATATAACCTGCGCGTCCTGCACCCAGCCCCTAGAAAAAAGAGAAAACACCCTGGCACAGGAGAGCTCTCCAGGAGTAAGTGTTATGAGACCATCACTGCAAGGGACACGCTAAAAAAGAAGGTAATTATAACCCCCGATTTCCTCCCCCGAAAAAGGGTTTCAGGACACATACCTGCAGCTGTGTCTAGCTAGAGATATACATTGTGTGGAGGTTTAATGTCGTTTTTTAAATCTGTCTAGAACGGAAACAGGGCAATGCCCCAGTATCTCAGGGTGTTTCATTCTAAGACATTATTTCCACGGGTTGCGATTATGGGAGCGTGGATTTTTTAAAAACCCGATTAACTTTTTCACATAGTTGGGACTCTTCTTTCTCGAGACCCAGTGTAAATTTGGTCTGAATATCATTGTTTTCTGACTAGTTTGTAATGGACCACTTATATATTTGGGGGTGGGGAGGAGGATAGAGGTAATCCGGAGAGTTAATTACAGAATGGACTTGCTGGTCCAAAGGTTTGAATGAGGAGGGTATTTATTTCCCATAAGCAGAGAGGGTTGTTGGGAGAAGGCGCTGGAAGACACACAGCTGCTGTAGTGTAAATCGGGCTTGGAGGTTCGTTTAGGTAAGCGGTGAAGAGTTTGGAGGGGAGAGAGAAAAGCGAGTAGGAGCCGCAATAGCTCCTACCTGTTACAGTGTCGGGGATACCAAAGGCTTCAGAAGCCACTCACAGCAATGCGCTCGTTCAGTTGTTGCACTGAAGTCCTCGCGTTCACCTCAGCAGAGACTTTCCCGGCACGGAACACCGCGGTTCTGCGAACCAGACTTGTTCATCTTCCCGCGAAAGGGCTCAGCGGAACTGTGAGAATCCTGAAATGAAAGGAACAAGTAGTTTCCAGGAGGACAGTGTTTTAGAGAAAGTGTCACACCTGATCCCCCATCTGGAGAGCTGAGCCGTGCTTGGCTCTGAACAGTTCTGGAGAGTTGCATTCCGGCTATAGTACCAGGGGGGGAAACGCAGCTACGATAGGGAGGCGGAGGGAAGAAAAAGAGAGCAAGAAAATGAATAAAACCTCTGGTTACTGGATCTTTGCTTGCAACTTTTTCCCCGTAGACTCTGTAAACGTTCACAAAACCGCGTCATGTCCTCCGATTGTGTCGATCACATTTTCTTCTGCATAATCCATTGATTTTCCCCGCTAATATTAGCCAGTTACATAGTGGCATTGGAACATAAATACATCAATTATAAGCGAGAAGCGCGGGCACAATTAAAAGTTTATTTTCTCGTTTTGGGAAAAACATAATACCTTTGTGTACACACACACACACACTTTGTATATACGGGAAGAGAGAGGGAGGGCTCTGGGAGGGGGGTTGTGTTGCTTCTGTTTAAAGTGTTTCTTCTCTTGTTGTCCCCTCTTAAATGCAGGACTTCAGATATGACCAAATCGTACAGCGAGAGCGGGCTGATGGGGGAGCCCCAGCCCCAGGGTCCCCCGAGCTGGACCGACGAGTGCCTCAGCTCTCAGGACGAGGACCACGAGGCGGACAAGAAGGAGGAGGATCTGGAGGCCATGCAAGCCGAGACCGAAGAGGACTCGCTGAGAAACGGCGAGGAGGAGGACGAAGACGACGACTTAGAGGAAGAGGAGGAAGAGGAGGAAGAGGAAGAAGACGATGATCAAAAGCCCAAGCGACGGGGCCCCAAGAAGAAGAAGATGACTAAGGCGCGCATGGAGCGGTTCAAGCTGAGGCGCATGAAGGCCAATGCCCGGGAGCGGAACCGCATGCACGGGCTGAACGCGGCTCTGGACAACTTGCGCAAGGTGGTGCCCTGTTACTCCAAGACGCAGAAGCTCTCCAAGATCGAGACTCTGCGCTTGGCTAAGAACTACATCTGGGCGCTCTCCGAGATCCTGCGCTCCGGCAAGAGCCCGGACCTCGTTTCATTCGTACAGACCCTGTGCAAGGGCTTGTCTCAGCCCACTACCAACTTAGTAGCCGGCTGCCTCCAGCTCAACCCCAGGACTTTCCTCCCCGAGCAGAACCAAGACATGCCGCCCCATATGCAGCCGGCCAGTGCTTCCTTCCCAGTGCACCCTTACGCCTACCAGTCCCCGGGTCTTCCCAGTCCGCCCTACGGCACCATGGACAGCTCCCATATCTTCCACGTGAAGCCTCCGCACTCGTTTGGGGCTGCTCTGGAGCCATTTTTCGAAAGCACCCTCGCGGATTGCACCAGCCCTTCCTTTGACGGACCCCTCAGCCCGCCCCTCAGCGTCAATGGGAACTTCTCTTTCAAACACGAACCTTCCAACGAGTTTGAGAAAAATTATGCCTTTACCATGCACTATCCCGCAGCTTCTCTGGCAGGAGCCTCCGGCCACGGATCAATCTTCTCTGGCTCTGCCTCTCGCTGCGAGATCCCTATAGACAACTGTATGCCCTATGAGAGCCATTCCCACCACGAACGAGTCATGAGTGCCCAGCTCAATGCCATCTTTCACGATTAACCCTTCAAGGCGCGTCAGCGTCCCGACAGAGAAGGAAACAAATCGACTGTGCGTACGGTGACTGACTTGTTTACAAAGGACAGCCCTTTGGGTACCACTGCTGCGAAGTGCAAATACTCCAAGATTCAAGTGATATATGTATTTATTGTCGTTTCTGCCTTTAGGTGAACTCGGGATGCAAAGTTCCTGTTCACCTTCTGTATTTTTTTCTAATAGATCTTGAAAACTACACTGTAAATTTGGTGTAGGGGCATTCAGATCGTTTTAATTATCTGATCCGGATAACAAAATCACAAGCAATAATTAGGATCTATGCAATTTTTAAACTAGTAATGGGCCAATTACAAAATATATATAAATATATATTTTTCAACCAACATTTTACTACTTGTTACCTTTCCCATGCTGAATTATTTTGTTGTGATTTTGTACAGAATTTTTAATGACTTTTTATAACGTGGATTTCCTATTTTAAACCATGCAGCTTCATCAATTTTTATACATATCGGAAAAGTAGAATTATATCTAATTTATACAAAATAAGTTAACTAATTTAAACCAGCAGAAAAGTGCTTAGAAAAGTTATGTTGCCTTAGCACATCTTTCTTTTCAAATCGCTAACAAAATGCACAGTCCTGACAATTTCTTTCCCATGAAATTATTTCCCCCCTTACAATTAGAACCAGATCTCTTATTCTTGAGAGGATATAAGAACGAGATACTTCTTTTCTATTAAAACATATCAATTCAACACATTACTTGCACAAACTTGTATATAAATATTATGAGCAAATGCCAACACCCTTCTAGAATCAAAAGCTGCTTGACTATCACATACAATTTGCACTGTTTCTTTTTAGTCTTTGAACCCCTTTGCATTCCGTAATTTTGAAGAGAACTTGAAAATATTAATGTTTCCAGACAATATAAATGCATGATTTTATACATATTCACACAATCGGTGGTTTGTCACATACTCATATTACGAATTGGAGCCTAAAACTAATCAGGATGTTAACGTTGGGCTATATACCTATTGTAGTCAATTAGTACAGTAGCTTAAAACAAATTCAAACCATTTAATCCGTAATTAGAACAATAGCTATTGCATGTACAATGCAGTCCAGAATAAGTGCTGTTTGAAATGTAATGCTGGTTCAACTGGAATCAATCTGTACTGTAATTTTGTTTGTAATCCTGTATATTATGATGTAATGCACACTGGGATTTTAGAAACATTCATCCATTTGCAACAACATAGTATTGGACATTTGATCGAATGTTGCATTTCTCTTTATATGTGATTTTTTTTTTAGTGTAAGTAATTCCTATGGGATTATTGTTTTACTTGGATAGCTCATGAAAGGTGCAACATTTATTATTTGTAGAATAAAATGGACTCAAAAACAAAGTCCTGGATTCTTTCTCTGTTTTTATTTTTTGTTTTGTTTACTGTAAAACTGTATTGATGGTATGTTTAATTTCAAAAGATGTAAATAGAAACGTAATACAAATTTTTGGGTAATATGAAAATATCTGAATTTGAGTTTTCAGCTTTCACGTTGCTGGTTTTGACTTTTGTGTGTTCTTTGTGACTGATGTGACCCTTCGCATTAAAAAAAAGACAAAAGTGTTAACATTTGTGGGCTACCAAGAACTTGCAAAGTTTGCCTCTACTCTCGATTTTTCAATCCTTGTCACAACACAGCAGGGTTGTGAGTTGGAGTGGATTTCTTTAAACTTCTCGAAGCATCTTCATGTCTCCATCTTCTCTTGATTTTTAATACTTGCAGATTTTCCTGGTACTCAGTGAGAACACTGAAGGAAAATATCCATCTTTGACACTATTTTAAATAGAAAGTGATGCATAGTTAAAGTGAACCAGTCATTAAAGGATTAATTCTGACTCATTAAGAATTCCCTAAGTGGTACATCAAAAAGTGAGTTATCCAAAGCTGTTTGCCCACAATATGGGAAGAACTAACTATTTGTTCATTAGAATGTGTTTCTCCACCAGAGTCTTTTCCCGGCAGCAGGTACTAGTCTACAGTTGGCTCCCATGGACCCCGCCTCTTATGACAGTACCTTTGTTGAGCCATTGGGCAAGTTCTTCCTGAGTTTGACCCCAGCTCAGAAGTCTCTAGGTCTAATTGCTCTGAAAGGCCTCGGTGCTCACCTCTGGAGAACAGTGTGTTGGCACCATCCCTTCGCCCCATCCCTCAGCAGTGCTTTCTTTCTTCTCCTTAGCAGTTGAACTTTTTTTTCTCTAACCAAGGCCATGATCCTACACTGCCAGTTCACCAGGCACCATTCCCTTCTTTCCAGACATGAAATGAGTGTTCTTATCATTCTTAATCTTTAGTGGCCTCCTGGGGCTGTAGAAACCTACATACACAAGTTGCCAGAGAAATCCGAATAATCTAATGACCACGAACGATCTAGAAATGAAATTATCAACAGGTCTATCACAGACTAGTGCAAATGAAATGAATGACCTTTTAAACATCTCCTTGAAACACCTTGTGCAAAGCCCTTCATCACAAGTAGGAAATACTTCATAAAGTGCCTTAAAATGAATCCCAAATGAATGAGAATGAAACTTGGCAGGTCTGAGCATGTTATTATCTCCTATTTCAAAAGGTGCTTTATAGTAAAAACAAAAATCAAAGAACCAAAACCATATTGATATTTGCCTGCAAACAAACACACTGAAAGTTAATTGCTAGGTTAGCTGATTCACTTTGCAGGAGCTCAATTTCATTTGGCCTTAGTTGGATAAAGTGCGTTGCTCTGCAGTCTAGAAACTGTTGCTGAGTGAAAAAGAAAAACAATCACTGGAGAACAACTTTTCAAGTACTCCATTGTTCTTTCCTAGACAGCAACGCTAGCTAAATATACTCCTGAATAACCTAAGGGGAAACATTGAATGACAATTTCTAAGACAAAATTTAAAAAATCTGACCTAGGTTTGCATGCCTTTTGGTTATACGTCTTCTTATACAGAAGGATTCTTCTAGTCAGTCAAGGGGCAACTCACTTACCACCATCTTTTATTCAAAGGAAGGCACAGATGTTCCTTCTGCAGGGGAGGTTTTAATTTATGAAAATTATATTGTTTATGCATGAATGCACTCTGCATAACACACAGTATTTCCATGTGATGAGAGAAATACCACAGAACCAGTGCCAATGTCAGGAACATATTCTGCAAATTTAGTCGCTTAAATGTTTAATGAATATTTGGAAGGCATTTCCAGACCACAAGAAACCTTTTTAATTACCTTCTCTTTTTTTGCAGCTATTAACAAAATTCAATTCCTCGAACCAATGCAATTTACTTTAAAGGTCTGATTATGCTTTTGGTACTTCAAAAGAAATAATAATTAATAGAACAAACAAACTAATAAAGAAAATCAAATATATATTTGGACAGATAATCCATTTCACACTTTTTTTGGTGAGTTTTGTTGTATCTGTTAGGGTTTCCTCACCACCATCACCACCCTCAGGCAAGACCAATATATTTTGAGTTATCTTTTCATGGTGCCATTTCTTATGATGGTACAATTTTTTTTAACTGGAAATCATAATAGGCCAAATCCTGAAGTCCTTATTCAGGGTTTGATTGTTGTGCCCCATCAGATAGTGTTTAAAGAGAAGAAAGTGCCTGCACAGTTCTCCTCACAGATATCGGTAAGCTGGTTGGGTTACCCACCATCCTTATGTGGAGTAGGATGAAAGCCTGATTCTCCAGCCCATTTGGATCCCAGGTAATCAGCAGGAGGCTGGGACCATCTGCACAGAGGCTCTGTGCTTTCATTTCAGCTATGTGCATTGGTGGCCCTATCTCAGCAACATAGCTTCCTTAGAATAGAATGTTGGGTGCTTCTGCAGTTGGCAGCTTCCCAAGAAGCCACACTTAAAAGGAGATCACCATTGTACAGGGGGCTTAGTAAAATGGTCTTTTCACCACAATCGTTTTGGGCTGATGTGTGGATGGTATTCATGGCCTGACCACTCTTTCCTCATCCCCATCCACTTCTTGCTTCCTCTTCCTGCATGGACCTCTCAACCCATCAATACCACTCCATAGGGATAAGTGGTTGAGCCCCCTCACTATGCTTGGAAAGGATGTGATATATGGGTGAAGGATTATAATTGGGAACCTCAGATTTTACTCAATACTTACTTCATTGACTTCAAAGTGAGAATTATGCCTGAATAAGTATCTCAGACCCTAGTTCAGTGACTTCAATGAGACTATCTGACTGAATAAGGGAAGCAGGCTTTAGCTCATTGAATTAATTGGAGGTAGGACTGAGTTCTTAATTTGGGTAAAATATATAAAGAGTCACTTTCTTCTGGAGCTGGTGTTTCAACAGTTGAGTAAACGACTAAATGATAGCAATGTATGATCTCAGAGGGTAATAACGGCAATAAATAGAATTCTAAACTCAATCTTGGCATAAATATGCCAGTCATTAAAATAAATCTTTTTTAATTTAAAAAAACCCAACTTTCAGTCACACAACATAAGTTTAATGTAAAATAAGTTAGATTTGGTGAACTTCTATTCTAGATATTACTTTAATCGTTCTAAAAATAAAGGATACTTCAGATACTAAATCTTGAAAAAAGGGTACTTTTGATAGAATAGTACGTAACTGCCATAAGGAACCCTACCAAACAATTTAAATAATTATAAAGCCAAATGCTGCTTATCTTATTTATGCAGTCTTTCTTCATTCCTTATTCAGGTAAAGCTCACAGAAATCAAATCTGCCATTGTGGGAATTTTGCATGGCAGTGTACTGGAAAAGAACTGCAGAATTTGGTCACCATGTTTTTTTTTTTATTTAAAAATATATCTAAATATGTTTAGTTTTTAGTCATCAAGCTGGGTTGTCTTAAAAAGTATGAGTGAAAGTATACATTTTAAGATGGTCTAGATACATTATTTAGCTAAAAATCTTATATTACAAAGAATTTAAGATATGTTAATGTGGCTTGAAATGAGGGGTTGAAGAGCTACATCAAGAACTGTCCTGTATAAATGTGTACATAAGTGTTTTTTAAATAATTAAAATACATATTTAACACACTGTCAGAAGTGAGGCAATTGAAAATTAAGGCTGACATTGCTCTTTAAGCGTTTCTTTTATGTATTTAGGTTGCCTATGGGGTGTGTTAAGCATAGAATATCAGCCCTGATTTGCAATTTCCTGGCCTGAACCAGTTTGCATCACAGATTAAATTGCATGTAAGATAAAATAAAGTATAAATCATTGTGGTCTACAATTCCTAGCAACATTCTGGTGAGAGCAGGCCAAAACCAGAATTCTGCTTATAGTGTTATTGTGTTGTTATACAATAGTATAGTGTATTGTTTTTAACATAACATGTCAAACTTAATGCAAAGAAGAAATAAAATGCCACTCTGGTCCATGCATCCTTATTTCATCTCACTTCATCCTTATTACATCTTCTTTTGTTTGCCGTGTTCAAACTGATCTGCCAACTCCCTCACTTTTCAAAATTACTTTTGCCTTGTATTTTTGTCACCCTTCCAATTGTCTCTTGTACCTGTTTAATCTTCCCCATTTCTTCTTGTTTTTCTCTTTGCAGCCATTTTGTTCTTTGCCTTTTTTCAAGTTTACTTTGTCCTTCGCAGCTTCAAGCTCTCGCTCTCTCTCCCCTTATTCCCCACCCCCCTCTTCTTTGATTTAACTTTCCTGTGACAGGACACCAATAAAGCTCACCCGCAGAAAAGGGTGAGTTCTCAATAGATAGAGTTCTCAATAGTATTTCTCCCATGGCTATATCGATCTTAGAATTTTAGAAAAAGCTGATGCTGATGTTTGATACTTCTGATTAAAAATCAAGACAGAAAAAAAATAAAGTGGCTGGCCTGAAATAATATTGAAAACTGTAGGTATACAGACTACTTTAGGTTCTTCTCTAGAGTAAAAATTCTAGAAGGTATATACTTTAAAAATGATGATGCTCCAGGTTTAAAAATCCACAGCATAGTATGGACTTTACACACTGGACCTACTATTGTAACAAAGAGTGAGTCATAGTCAGAAAAATGTGCAAAAATGTGCAAGTCAGCAACGTTCTTCCAATATCTAGATCCAGGGTCCTCCAGAAATGAATCTCCCTTAGCCTCTGATATAGTCCAGCAACTAGCAGTTTTCAATTTCACTCTCCAGTCACAACCTGGTCATCGACACTTATTGATTCCTAACATCACTTCCAATCGTCCCCTAGTTCTGATTTTTCGTCCCGGAGTCCAGCATCTGACAATCCCTCACCAGTCAAAAACTGGCTATCCTCAGTCATCATCATCCCTGTGGCTCTTTTCTACTTACAAACTTCTTGCTGGAAGAGAACAAGTGATATGAACTTCTCCATCTCTTGGTGGTTGTTCCTCCTCCATTCTTTCTCCCCAAACAGCTGCTACCCCTTAATGTTCTTCCCCTCTTCTCCTACTAGGAAGTTGTCCCAATTTTTTTCTTCCCTTGCTTGGCAAAGTTCTTCAGGGAAAATGTTTCTGGCCCTTTCCCTGCTCTCTCAAATGAGCACAGCAAGAGAGAGAGAGCTTCCTACAGCAGGGGAGGGTTAGCTCTGATGGAAGAAGGGTTGGCAAATTTCCCTGTTTCCTGCTACTCTTCTTCTATCCTTGTTAGCATCCTCTCTGGTTTTGCCTCTCCTATTACCAGCTGCTACTATCTCCTGTCCTTTCTGCTGCTCTGCTGTATGTGTGGGTACTAGGGTAAATTAAACAAACTGATTCCGTTCCAATGGTCCTACGTATTACAAGTACAACACAGCAGCAATGATAGGGTGACTACTGAGTTTCAAACATAAAGGATAACTTACGTAAAATATAGCACAAATCTATTTTTAAAGGACATCATTAAACAATGTTTTATTCATGGTACAAAATCATACTCAGTATAAAATCATACATTTAAATCACAGTGCATGATCTTTTGCAGAATTATTGCTGAAATAAGTGCAAGGTGTGTCCTCCATTCAGCTGACAGAAGTGCATTGTGGAACATTAAGATACAATAACAAATAATAGATCATCTTTAAAATGAGGTATGTTCCCTAATATAAAGACAGCCAGTCTTTTTAAACATAGAAAATAACCAACATTTTAACATGAGGCTCCTGTGTAGCCCCTCTAAAGCCTTTCTGGGAAGCAGGAAAAAGTCAACTGAAGATTTTTTTTACACCAAATCCATCTGTGGTTACGTTCTTATCTCCTTATCTACCCCATTGCTCTAGGCTGCCGTACTCTCATTGGTTTATTGTCACTATGCTGACATGCCCATTTGCAATGGGAGGACACACATGACAAGTTACAGAATCTTTGAGCAACTTGCAACAGTATTCTTACGACCTTATCCATATTTCTGGTAGCAGTGAGCAGCATGTCTCCCACATGTTGCTGACCATGCCCCAATCAGAAATAGCCATAGCCCTCACTTCCACACCTGAGACATCCTGGGAGATCTGCAGAAAGCCAAGATTATAGTGTGGAGACCTGGTACCTTTGTATTCAATCTGGACCCTGGTGGCTTCCCTCCATTAAGGATTTACCCAAGCTGTTGCTGTCTCTTGGATCTTCAGTAGATGAGCGCTTGATGAAAGCCGTAAATTGGTATTACCATTTCCCTGGAATCTCCAGCATGCCTCTCTTCCCCAGCAAGATGCGGATGACATGTCCTGCTCAATCTCTGACCCCTCTCTCAAACTTAGATCACAGATCTGCAGAGAGACTTCTGTGCTATCCAGAGAAGCAGGAACAGCGATATGTAGGTAACTGAGGTCCCTTCTGCCAAGGATATGGGAGATCCAAATGTGGGGTTCAGGAGATCAATCCGGACCATAGCTAAAAGCTACTGAAAGGCAGACCTATATCAATGTCAGATGGAAATGATTATAGTTAATATGCATAGAAAAACTCTTCAGTTGTGACAGCTAATCTATGAATTGATATTATACATCTGAATTTAAAAATATTTTTGTACACCAAATTAATTAAGTATATTGGAAATCCATGTATTATGCAAAGAATAACAGTTGTCTTGGGAGAAAATACAACCCTAGAATTTACTCAAAGGTTTTCATAATGTAGTATTTATTAATGGCAGTAGAGGCCAATAACATCTAATGTTCCCTCTTAGGATTTCCTCTGCTACATACATCTATATATATAAAAGTCAAATGGTGTATGCGTGCGTGCATGTATGTATGCATGTATGTATGTATGTATGCTTACTCCTTCCACACCGTTTGAGCTAGAGACTTGAAATTTGGTACAGTTAGAGGTCTTAGGGTCCTAATGACCGTAAGAGTAAAAAAAAATTAATATCTCACCTCTGACGCCCCCCAGGGGTGAAATTCTTTAAAGGCCAATCACATCAGCTGGGCAGCTGCTGTTCTCCGTGACATAGTTATGATGTCATAATACCCCCTCCAACGGACCCTGCACTCGCTCAGCTCTCTGCCCCCTCCCCCCTCCAACGGACCCCGGAATCCCTCAGCTCTCTGCCCCCTCCCACCTCCGACAGACCCCGGAATCCCTCAGCTCTCTGCCCCCTCCCCACCTCCGACGAACCCCGGAATCCCTCAGCTCTCTGCCCCCTCCCCACCTCCGACGGACCCGAGTTGGGTTTGGTCGGAGGGTAAGTGAGGTGGGGGTGTCGGGTTTGGTCGGGGGGTGAGGTGGGGGTGTCGGGTTTGGTCGGGGGGTGAGCCAGGGGAGTTGGGTTTGGTCTGGGGGGGTGGGAAGGTGTCTGGGTGGGTGAGGGGTGAGGGGTGGGTGTTGGGGTTGGTGAGGGGGTGTTGGGGTTGGTAGGGGGGTGATGTGGGGGTGTTGGGTTTGGGTGGGGGGATGAAAATGTGAGTCGGGGTTGGTCGAGGGGTAAGTGAGGTGGGGGTGTCGGGTTTGGTCGGGGGGGTGAGGTGGGAGTGTCAGGTTTGCTCTCTGCCCCCTCTAAGGGACCCCGCACTCTCTCAGCTCTCTGCCCCCTCCCCACCTCCGACTGACCCGAGCAACGCCGGGTATTTTCGCTAGTTATGTATATATTTAATTTTATTCTTTTATGTTTTTAATCTATTTAATTTAAAAATAAGATATTGATTTACTATCACCTTAAAGTCAAGTTAATAAAAGGCGACTTCAACTTTCACTGACGTCAGCTGAAGAGTATTACAAGTCTCTTGGGAACTGTAATACTCTTTCACTGATGTCAGTAAAAACTGTAATACCATTCCATGGACACAAAGGAGTTATCAGTTTATTCTTTGACTGTAATTTACTGAGAAATAAACTGGCATTTATTATATGAGATATACTGTGTAGGCTAATAAGTAGTTCCGGAGACAAAGATTGCTGAAGCAATTAATATAGAGCATACAACCTGAAAGTTGATGCACCTATTCTTATTTTTAGCATATATTGTACTTTACCTTCTAGTTAATTATTTAACTTTCCTTCTAAGTGACATCAATGAAAGCACATTAAGGCTCTCATTGATGTCAAATACCTGATACAGGTTTTATTGGTTCATCTACTGTTATAGTTGTCAGAATAATACTCTGGAAAGTATATTTGGTCTGCAGTTTTTTATCCTGCTATACCAGCTTCTGACATCAGTTCTGTTTAAACAAAAGACAGATATCTCCAAATTTTCTATGTAATGTCAACCTTCTTCATTTTATTTTTTTAATTTGCAAAGTATATAGATTCCAACAGAGAAGATCCATATTGAAGAAATACTGGGCACAATTTACCAAAGAAACAAAACAAAACAAAACAAAACAAACAAACAAACAAAAAAACAACAACAACAACCCATAATAGGTCCTTATTGCTAAGAGTTTTAAGCAAGCAGAAGTTTTATATGATTAGATAAGAGTTAGGACCTTATTTGTCCCTTGCAAGCTGTTGATGATTTGTTATAAAATATGGTAATATACTACTGTATTTTTATTTTTCAAATTTCATGTACAAGTACTGCATTTAAAATATTTTCATAGAAAGTTGGATATGATGATCCTATAACAACAGTATAGTCTAGTCACTGGTATAGATCTTGCTGTTTATCATTCTTGACCTGTAATTCTCTTTTGCTAAAATCTCTATCTGTATTTTTTTATGTAAACAAAATATGTTAAAGCCAAATTGTGCCATCAGATATGCACACACAAATCAGAATCTGAAAGAATTATGTGTCTTTACCAGAGGGCAGAATGTCAAATGTTACTGGTAATATCTCATGGGATATATATGAAGCTTCTCTAAATAGAAGCAAATATATTACAAATAAATACATATACAGTTCTGATAACACCGTAAAACAATGTTATCTATAAAATATACCAAAAATCACATAAAGAAAAAGCAAATCCCATGGTAGAGCAACCATGCTATACCAGCTTAAATCCTGCTATACCAGCTTCTGACAGATAGATTTTATCTCTTTTCTTTCATAATGTTTCCATTAAAACAGAATAGGTCTGCCCTTTGAAAACAATGGAAGAAAAGAGAGGTTGATTTTTCAGTTTTAAGACAAAGCTCAACAGGGGAATTTTAGTAGTGTAACAGTGGAAGACATTATGGGCTACATTTTAATTAAAGCTGTGTGAATGGTTTGACTTGAACTCAGAAGTACTTAACCCTAGCCTTGATTTGTATGATTTAGAATTACTTAGATTATAATTGAACCAAGTGAATAATAGAGATAGCTCAATAAGCTAAGTATCACGAGACTGTAAACAACTTGCCTTAGAAGTGTATTTTCAGCTAATCAGGGGTTCTCAAACTTCATTGCACTATGACCCCCTTTTGACCCCCAACAAAAATTACTACAGGACCCGAGGAGGGGGAAAGGTGGGGGGACCAAAGCCTAAGCCTGCCCAAGCCGCATCACCCCAGGTGGAGGGGGGCAAAGCCCCAGTCCTTCAGCCCCAGTCAGAGGGCCTGTAACCTGAGTCCTGCTGCCCAGGGCTGAAACCCTTGGGCTTAGGCTTTGGCCCCGGGCCCCAGCAAGTCTAAAACAGCCCTAGGGACCCCATTTTGAGAACCACTTTGCAGTCCCAATCTTGAGTTTGAGAACCATTGATCTAGATCATTAGCAATGGTGTACAGATACTTATGATATGTTCGCAGAGGGCAATATTGTTATCTTTGCTTGAGTAAATCACACAATTTATTTCAGTTTTGTGTGGGTATGGACAGGAGGATTTCTTCAGATGTATATAACATCACCAAGATACTACAATGACGGACATTATGGAAAAAGGCTGACAGACATTTTTACATTTAATTTTGAATCTTAATTCACACCATTCATAGTGCATGGCATGCAATATCTTTTATTGCTTATTTTCCTCAACAAGTTTCCCCATTAAAAACATCTTTATTATATCTGTAATACCAAAGAAAGAAAAGTGAACCACCCTTTCCCCTTTTGAGGAAATTTTGCTTGCTTCATAATTGCTGTTGTTGTATAGAGGTGACCGACATCTGAAAAATACCATAGACTAAGAGAGGCGATTAGTGCTATAGAGCACAATCTGCACACAATTAGAATAAATGTATGTCTTCAACATGAGTCTTTTGAATATCAAAGTATGGCAAATTGTTTGTGTGTCCTTTTAATGGTGCAATAAGATAAAACTAATTTATACAGCTGAAGCTGAAAAAAAAATTAGGCTGCAATTTTGGCTCATAGGGAATTTGTTGGGAAAAGTTACAAATTCCAGAATACAGTGGTTGGAATAAATATTGGCATTCAACCTTAACTAATATGTTTGTTACCTATGAACATTATGATATTTGTGTGTAAATAGGTACTCAGACTTTCAAACAATGAAATGTATCACTATCAGAGTGGGGGGAAAAAAGGGATCTCTTTCTTCTGCATTGAGGCAGTGAAAAATGAGGGATGAGTATATTTATTCAACCTGCTGTGTACATTTTCTGCCTTGGTTGCATTTTAGACTGAAACTAATGTTACATATACTTATACAACCTACCATCTTATATCTATATTTCCTACAGGTGGGATACTTCCAGTTAGAAATATGACAATATTTTATTCCATCAGATGAATCATATATATATATATAAGAAAAGGATTAACACATTTTCTCTTTTATTAAGAAAGTGCTCATATGACAGGGCAATTATTACATTGTTATGTATGATGGTAATCCTGAGATTAATGATAATACTAATACTACTGTGTTTTGACTATTGTGATTGTATTCCAATTATCCAGTTAAGGGACAAATTACATCTAATTTCCAAATCCCCCAGTTTCCCATTGTTGGTAACACTGGTGCATGGGAGCCCTACCATTGGTAAGGCTTCTGTGGATGCCAGACTTTTGACACCATAATTTTGGTGTGTTCCAAGCAGCTTCAGGCAACAAGAGATGAAATCCTGACCCCCTTGAAATTAATGGCAAAATCCATATTAACTGCACAAGGGCCAGAATTTCACTCATTTAAAATGACTCCACCACATTGTTTACATTACTCAAGCACATTGCTATTAATGGTGGTGTTGAATTGGTGCTAGAAATGGTGGGAAATGTTTGCCTAAAACATAGCTCTTCAGACCTATGTTTGGTGGGTGACACCCAGTCGACTCTTGAGAAAACTAGTTTTGAGTATAACTTTTTGTTAATAAAAGTTGTAACTAAAGGGTTATCAGGGACTGTTCTAAACATCACTTGAGCTGATCAGCTGGCATAATTGGTATTACATAATAATAATGTTTTGCAATTCTACAGGGCCCTTTCTTCTGAAAATCTCACTGCAAACATTTGCTCATCTCCCCTTCATATAGCATTGCTAAATCCAACCATTCAAAAATCAGCTTTCCCAAATCATACCTTAAAAATTACCTTAAAATGATTATTTTAAAAATCATGATTTGTGTGTGTGTGTTTCTCTTCCCCCAGAAGGGTATTTTAAAATGAACTCAGAGCAACCTGGATTTGAATCTTTACACTGCACGCTAATCCCCGTTGTGAGTTTTTCTCTGCAGCCATGAGGGAAAGAAACTTTACAAAAAACAAACAAACCCAACATTCATATGTATCACATGACTCTAGGAGCTGGGTCTTTAATACAAACCTCAAATATTGCCAAATTCAGAGAGCTGTTTGCTTGAGGGAAAAAAATCTGAGGGCTGTTTGCTATTTATTTATTTAGGATAACAAGCCTACAAATTCCCTGCCCTGTAACTACCAGAAACAAAGCAGTCATTCCAACCCTTAACTTTTGTTTAGAGAGACAGTATACACAACCACAATCATCAGATCTTTCTGTGCAACGGGGTGTTACCATATCACAACACCGAGAAGTGATAACACGTTGTTCCTAGTGATTTTAGTAAGTGAAGTGACATCTCAAGGTAGAGGGAAAACTGGGAGCATCAGCGACACTCGGACCAGGGGCGCGAGGGTCTGAGGCTCAGGGGAGGGTTCTGCTCCCATTAACTTCTGCGTGGTGGGATCCAGCCTCTCCAAACCACCTGGGCAAGCTCACAGCACGGGCCTGGCCCAATTAACAGCACCTCAGGCTTCGCAGGTGCTACGGCCGAGCGACCTCTGCGCCCCGCCGCCAGTGCGGGCAGGATTCAGCCCTTTCCTCCTTTAAGGAGGCGGGTCTGTGGAGAAGGCCGCGCAACAGGCACCCAGCTGAGTAACGATTCCTAAGGGCTCCACCCGGCGCTCCGCGCGCGGCCGGCCGTTAACGGGCTCGACTGGCTGCTGCGCGCCCTCCCGGCCGGCTCCTCTCCCGGGATGGGAGGGGGGCAGGAGCCGCTGCCTTGGCAGCAGCCGGGACGCGGAGACAGAGTCTCTCGCTTCAGCTGGGCTTGGAGGGCGGCGCCGCCATGCTGGGGGCCGAAGCCCCCTTCCCCCGCCCCAGGAGAGAAGCTTGGTCCGAGCCTGTGGACGACCCTTCGCCGCCGGGGAGCGGGGGGGAAGACTCGGCTGGGCAGGGGCTTGCCACCGCCACCGCCTCTGCCTCCTCCTGCTCCATGGCGCAGCAGTGGGAAGAGGAGGAGGAGAGGTGGGGGGCGGCCCCCCTGGACTCCCCGCGCGGAGAGGAGGCGGCCGGGGGCGAGGAGGAGCCGCTCCTCAGGGGCATCTTCCAGATCGGGAAGCGAAGCTGCGACGTGGTGCTCAGCGCCAGGCGGCTCAGGTGGAGCCGCATCCAGCCCGAGAACCGCGCGGGTGAGTGAGGGGAGAGTGGAAACGGGGGGCGGACCCTGGGGCGGCTGCTTCGATGCACCCCCAGCAGCCGGCTCTGCCCCTCACGGAGAAGGACGTCTGGGGCTGGCCTATTCCAGCCAAAAGTGACTGTTAGGACTCCAAGTTGTTACCGGAAACGATCCAGCACCATCCCAGCCGGGTGCCCCCATTCTGAGGGCGCCGGGGGGTCGGTGCGTCGCCCGTGTTTTGCCCCTTTAGTTGATCTTGTTTTGAACACTTGCTACATTGGTTGAGGGTAGTTCTGGCAGGGAGCGATCAGGGTTGCCTGCAAGCTCTGCAAGGGGCTGAGCAGCCACAGGGCAGAGAGCAGCAGGGGGAGGAGGGAGTTGCCAGAGTATGTTGCCTACATACATATCAAGGTACTATAACAACTACGAAATCATCACTAAAGTGCCACTTGCGCCTTCTGCAGAGGGCCAAACCTTCGTGTTCAATTTTTGGACCAAGATCAGTTTATGCTCCTGTAGCTATTTCCTTTTCTGCCAGACCACAGATTTCACCTATGGAAGGAGGACGTTTAGCAGCTGATGACATTTTCAGAACAAAACTGCTGAATTTCTGAAGAAGAGGGTGTTTTGCTGTGGTTCCATCTTGCAAATCAGTTTATGGAAATTGACAGTTTACTTAAAATAGGATTACAGTAAAAAGAGGTAATTACTGGCATCACTCTCCACTTTAAATCTATGCCAGCAATAAAAGTGAGGAGTTTAATTAAATAAGGTTATAATGATCTCAAACCTAAAACAAAGTATCTCTGGGCAGTTTTTCTTATTAAACTATATAAACACTATGGAAACATGAAATAGTGTGTCTGACAGCTTTTAGCCATAAGCAGAATAGTAAAAGGATTTTAAGTGATTCTGCAGCATCAGGTTTTTTTGCACTGTAATCTAAAAGAGCTGCATATATGTTATATAGTAATATCTTATGAGATATGTCTAAATTTTAGGGTGAGGTTTGTGGATCAAATCCTGCTCCAATTACTCAACTGAGTGGTTCTTCATATTTCGAATGTGAGTAAAGCAAACAGGATTTAGCTCAGTGTCTTTATCAGGGTTGTGTCAAACTCCTTTATATTTATTATGATGCAATTTGAAAGGCAACAGCAAAAGAAATTAAACTGCAGAAAGTTATCCTGATAAAACAGTCTTTAGTGAGCAAAGTTATTGGAAAGGACTTGATTGAGTAAAACAAAATCTCTTTTACAAAAGATTTTACAAAGGGAAACTTTTAAAATATCTACATGCTCTTAGTTCAGAGTTACAGGTATTTGTTTTTCCAGCATCCTGGCTTTTTCAGCAATTGCTAAATCATAATCTCTGCTGAACATCTTCTCCAGAGTATCCACAGTAGGACTTCTCTGTACTTCTGTGTACTTCTCTTTTAGAGCCGGGTCTCCAGCAGAAAGCAAATGGCATGTTTAATAAATGCAGAGAGGTGCTTATTGTATGAGAGAAATGGCACAAAATCCATACTACTATGATCAGATTATTGCTGTGGCATGGTTTTTGGGTATGCATGAGTTGGCTATACCAAAGGAATTTTGTGTTTTCCCCCAATCACAACAGCTCAAAACTTTGAGACTCCTGGGGCATATATGTCTGTGCACATATGTAGTCCAATATATCCGGCTGCATCTCAGGACTCTTCAAAGTTGTCTGGCCTCTGTTTATTCACCAAATCATCACCATCTGAACATGATGCCCTTGTGAGTACTAACTTCACTACATTGGTGGACAGACCCCCTCAGTGTTTTTGAGGGAATTCCCTTTGTCCGCTCTCAGCCTTTGCTGACACTGGTGATGAACACATCTACCCTGTGATGGGGAGCTCACCTGGATCCCCTCTGAACTCGAGGTTTGTGGTCCTCAAGGATCTCCTATCTTCATATCAATGTCTAAGAGCCACAGTCCTGGTTCCATCACAGATACTTTCCTGCTGCCCTGGACTAACAAACTGTACTCCACTTTCCCCCCAAACTTACTCCTACACCAAAGGCTGCTAAAGATCAAACAGGACCAGGCCTAAGTTACATTAATAGCCCCAGTGTGGCCTCCCCTTTATTGGATCAGTCATGTCAGCTCCAATTTCACTCCTATTGCACCCAGACTTGATCTCCTCAGATCATGGTTGACTACTCCATCCAAGCCTATGCACCCTTCATTTAGCAGCCTCTAGGTTCTATGGATAAATTGTAGGGAGGAGTCTTGGTCAGAGCAAGTTTTCTGTGCATCGTTTAGTAGTAGGAAGCCCACTATCAGAGCAGTTTACATCTTAAAATAGAGGCATTTTCCTATCTTGTCATGTCAGTTTGGGGTCTCCAATGCAGTTCTGTATCCAGGATGTAGTGAATAATCTCTTGCACCTAAAATAGGTCTGTCAAGGTCCAATTGGTAGCAGGATCAGCTTTCCATCCACATGAGGATAACAACCCATATTTTATAATGACGTGAAGGGCTGGAAAGTTTTTAGTTTCAAATAAGGGAACCTATCACCCTGGCACTTGAATCTAGTTTTGTTGAAGCTCAAGGGCTATTGTCTGAGCCTCTAGTTCCTTAGTGCACCTACCTCTAAAGATGGCTTTTCTAGTAGGTAGTGATTCAGCCGGAAAAGTGGCCGAATTGTGTGCTCTGACATTTGAACCACTTCATACAATTTTTTTTAAAAAGGAAACGTCAAACTTGCGGCCTCATCTGAGATTTCTCTCTGCAGTAGTACTAACTGTCATATTAAACAGTTAATTTATTTACCTATGTTTTACCACAAACCATATGCCAATAAAGAGGAGGAACATCTGCAAACTGTACGCATTAGAAGAGAGTTGGTGTTCTATATCAGGGGTCTCCAAACTTTGAGATGAGGGCCATATTAGATTTTTGAAGGGGCTTCACGGGCCGAAGCGACTGTGGAAAAAATTAAATATGTGAAAAATGGTTTAAAAAAACAACAACACTACTCTGTCAGTGTTGCATAAAATTCTAACTCAGCTATAAAAGTAGCTGTATAACCAATGCAGATACTGTGAAATTACAAAATATTTGTCAATACATTAAAAATCATTTCACTTTTAAAATTTTATTTATTTCTAAAAACTCACACATTTGTATCCTACAAATACACATATTAAAAAATTTGACTGTACTTTGGTAAAAGAAGCTCCAGATTCCCATTGTTGGTTGGGACTGTTTGGTTCTATTAGTGCTGTAGTTAGAATTTAACCATTATGAAATTGTTAATTTTCCATCTCCATGCTGCCCCCCCCTTTTGTTCCTCCGGCTGCTGCCAGGGCAACCCTCCCCCCTTTGCTCCTCCAGCTGCTCCATGGGGGCACTCACCCCTCTGCACATGGGGCTGCCAGCAGCAGCTCACGTGGGGGGGACAGTGACGGCTTCTCCACATGCCTGCTCGGTGTGGTGTGCCTGGCCAGCGCTGGGGGGGGGGCGGGGGGGGACAGATCAAAACCCCAGGCCAGATATGGCCTGCGAGCCATAGTTTGGAGACCCCTGTTCTACATAGACGGGAAGAGTTTCATTTGTTAACCCAAGTGTTTATGGCCACAGCAGACAGAATGAAAGGTCTCATTATCTGTTCACAAATCATTTTGTCTTGGATAGCTTTCTGCATGTGTTTGTTATGATCTGGCAGGCATTTCCCCACTGGGCAAACTGGCACCATGTTCCACAGGATCACAAGTGGCCTCAGTGGTGTTCTTTGTGCAAGTCCTTATCCAGGACATTTGGAAAGTGGCAACCTGGTCTTCAGTTTATACCGTCGTCTCATCCCATTATGCTTCTACTGAATAATCCGGAGAGAATGCTAAATTTGAATGAGTTGTACTCCAATCTGTGTGTATATGAACTCCAATCCCTTCTCCTACATTACAGCTTGTAAGTCACCAAGAGCAGAATGCACACGTGAAATCACTCAAAGAAGAAAAAATGGTTACTAACCTTTTGTAACTTCTGTTCTTTGATATGTGTTGCACATGTCCGTTCTATGACTTGCCGTCCTACTCCAGAGTTGTCTGTCAGGAAGGGACTGAGGGAACGTGGGGAGCAGTTGGGCCTTTTTTGTACTGGCACGCGGTGGCACGCAGCAGCAGAGGGCCCTGGAGCCACCTTGATGGGTACTACTGAGGGGAAAATTTTTAACAATTCTTTATGGGTTGCATGCACACACAGAGTGAAATGGACATGTGTAACACATCTTGACAAGTAAGTTAGCAAAGATTAGTGACCATTTTTTTTTCTAGCAGATGTGCACTTCATTTAACTAGAGGGTTAAATAATAATATATGGAGCTATACCTATCTCATAGAACTGGAAAGACCTTGAAAGGATAGCAAGTCCAGTCCCCTGCCTACACTAGCAGGACCAAATACTGTCCCTGGACAGATTTTTTGCCCCAGATCCCTAAATGGCCCCCTCAAGGATTGAACTCACAACTCTGGGTTTAGTAGGTCAATGCTCAAACCACTGAGCTATCCCTCCCCAAAGTTTGATAGATTTTTTTCCTTTTGTTTTAGATCTCAAGGAACATGGCCAGGAAATCCTCTCATATTTTCAGATATGGAGTTCTTTCCAGGAGGATTTGAGAGAGGCTGCTCTGCTAGCTCTCATAGAATCCAGGCCTTTCATGCAGCATAAAAGATTTTTTCAGTGAAATTTCACCCCCTCATAACCAGGCACTTTATGGTAAACTTACTTTAGGCCACCTGTTAAGTTACCCATTTACCTTTGAAGCCTAAATTTACTGCTAAGTATCCTCTGAGTTTGAACTCATCCTGCCACTCTACAGTTGTTTGAGGAAAGCAATTTTTCTGCTATCAGTCACTTCAGCCCAAAGAGTCAAAGGACTTAGTTCTGATTTATGATAATCCTATGCCTCATGTTATACATGATAAAGTAGTTCTCCAAGTATGTTCCAGTTTTCTCCCCAATGTGGTTCCAGCCTTCCACCTTAGCTAGGAAATCTTACTGACCAACTTCTGTTATAAACACAAGACCAGATAAGAGGCTCAATGGCATTCCTGGACATCCATTGAAAATGTAGTTTTCCTTTCCTGAAGTGAAGGGAGCCTTCCATGTTAGCCCTAGGGCTGCTGTCATCAGTGAGCTCTCTTCAGTGAGCTTCCATTGATCTGTTTCTAAGAACATAATAATGGTCATATTATGTCAGACCAATGATCCAGGTAGCCCAGTATCCTATTTCCTCACACTGGCCAGTGCCAGATGCTTCAGGGCAATTTCAAGTGATCCCGTGACCTGCCTTGTATAGTCTCAGCTTCTGACAGTTGGAGGTTTAGGGATATTTGGAGAATGGGGTTGTGTCTCTGGCCATCTTGGCTTCTCCTTTCCTGTCACTTTAGCTTTGCCTTTCTTAGCTTCTCCATAGTTACTTTGTCTCCCCTGATTACTGCTAGTCAGACCCATTTTCCCATACGAACAGGCATAACAGAAAATCAGATTTCTTACCTTGTCCGTTGTTTTTAGTGATGTAGCAGCACCAGTATGGACCCCCTTTCAGGATGTTGCGGTGGGAAATTGGGCTCTGACAAAGTGACTAATCAGGATAGTGTGGCCTACATAATGTTTCCCCAGCTCTGGAAATTGTCTGGTGGTGGTGGAGGTAGAATGAGGTGCCCACGCCCTGCGGTTGGCTGTTACTTTCCTGACTGAGAGAAAAGGAGGGCTCACCTATGTGTCAATACTGGTGTTACCACATCCAGGAAAATAATTTGATGAAGAAAGGGGGGAAAAAAGTGTTTTTTTTCTAATTCTGATCAATATATAACCTGAGCTAGTACAGCTGCTCACACCTGAGCAGCACTTCAAAATCACAGAAAAGAAAGTAAGCTAATTGAAGAATAGATTTAAAAAATTAGTTGTGTGTGGTTATTTGAAAACTAAAGATTTATAATTGTTACTGTTTTCCAATAAAACCTAACATCTAAAGTAAAATTTAATATTTATGAAAGATACTGGATTAACAACACTAAATAGGAGTCGCTTGCATATTAGAATAGCTACAACACAAGGAATGGAAGAAGAGCCGGGGAAGCTTGCCAATATATCTTTTCCCTATGTTGGGAAGAGACTTTGTGGTTGAAAAAGGACTTGATTCTCAAAGTCACTTTCATTCTTGGGTCTCTTTCTTGAGACTGCTAACAAGAATTTCAATTTGTGGCAATTTGGGTATTGATTTATTATACAGATGCTTGTCACGTAGGAAATGGACAGAGATTGCCAACTGATTTAATATTGGCCATGGGTCTAAAACTTTCAGTATCTGTTGATGTGGGGGCTTCTGATAACTAAAGATAATTTTGACACGTTTCTTCATTCCTGAAGACCTCTGGATTCATCTAAAAATATATATGGAAGAACTCTTTAAGGTATCAGAATTGGGTGGTTGCTAGCATGGGTTGGGTTCTGGGTCTCCAAGATAAAGCATGTTTTTGGTTAAGTCACTAGACACTATCAAATAATTTGTTAGCATGTAGCTAAGATACCTGGAGAGCTCAAAGCAAATCTTTTCTATAATACTGAAGAATATGTTTTTGTAGAAAGTTTTACAAAACTGTAAAGGAATGTTTGTAAAAGCATAAGAAAAAAACCGTGAAATATCAAAACAACAACAAAAGAATAAGTCCTTTGTAATAAATGACTTAGAATTAATTCCAAGTGTACATAGTAGTCTGCTGCCAAAGCTATTTAGGAACAGATGTTGGTGAAATAGATACTAGTAATCTACTCAGAATATTAAGGTAAGACATCTGTCAGTCTATTAGGTAGTCAAGAATAATGGAAATAGGAATAATTCTAAAAATCGCCCATTACAAAATGTGAATTATTGAAGTTATTTGTTGATCAAATTCAAAGCTTTTGATTTTGGTTGCTGATATATAGAGAACATTTTCTTTAATATTTGAACTAGTTGGCTATCTGGTGTCCAGATACAAATGTGATAATATATTCAAGTGGTGGACATAAAAATGAGTAATACAAGATACATCTAACAAAGTCAGCTTTGTATTACATGGTTTAATTTTCATTTTTAAAATTAGCTGAATATCTCTAGCAGTTTCACACATTCTAAACTTTAAAGACTCAGCTATTTCCTGAGAGAAACAAAACAGGATTTTATATTTGTCTTCTATATATCCTTTTTGTTTAATGTATAAATATTAATCTGCTTCTTTCGGCACATGAACATTAATCTGTGAGACTGTTTTTATAAGATGGAATGTGCTGATAAATTTTACCAATGTTCATCTTTTGTTATCTTTTACCACTTTCAGGCATTTCTTCTGTGATTTTCTTAAGTGTGGGGGCAGAAATTGAATAAAATTAATACACACCTGAATGCTTCAAAGTTTGTGTCTAATTTGCACATAGATTACAATTTTCTGCATACAGGTAAGAGAGAAAAAAGTGGAAAAAATATAAATACAAATTTCTGTATTAGATTCTGGTCTTGCAAACATACATGTGCTTAAGTTAGTGAGTTGAAAATACTTGTGCTTTAAATTTAAGTGCTTTAGGTTTTAAATTTAAGCATATGATAAGGTCATGCACAGTTGGGGTACCAGTGCTATTTGGGTTTCAAACAGTAGTGCCCTCAAAATATTTGGATTTCAAACAATGCAAGGAAACTCTAATTTATTGGAATTTTTTCAAAACATAGAAATAGTCCTATTGGACTTACGGTAGGTTTAAAACAACAGCTAGTCCTCTCCACCATCAAATGTCTACCCTTTGTTTTTATGAAATTTAAATCTTGGACAGATCTTAAATTCAGTGCTTTTCTGCAATAAGGAATTATTAGACTTAACTATCTGTAAGCAATGTAGATAAAAAGATACTCTCATTGTAACACTGTAATTGAAGTCATGACTTGCCACTGGCACTTCCTTTGGGAGTTTTTGTGTGTGCATATAAAAGTGAAGAATAGCAGTAATGAGTATGTGGAGAGCCAGAATGTGAGTTCATTGTTGGGTAGCTTTGCTTTGATGATTTTGCTTTGTACAATGTGTGTTTTGACACTTCAGTGTTTGTCAAAATCTGTTTATTAGAATTTCAGAACTGTTTGAAGAAATCCTGGGTGAAATCCTGTGCCAACTGAAATAGTTCACAGTTTTGCCATTAACTAAAGTATGGCCAGGATTTCACCTTCTGATTTTCTCTTGGATGAACTGTGGCCCTTACTGGAATGGCATAGGATCAAAGACATAGGCAATACCAGTCTGCATAGATAAACTCAAATGTTGCAGTACAAGTTGCTGTTTTACTTGTAAGTGAGAAAGCTTTGCTTTTCCCCGCCCCAATTTTCCCCCCTTTCTTGTGCTACCAAGGCCAACATCTTCAAATAGTTGAAGCTTAATGCTCTCATTCTGATTTTTCCACTCTGCCATGCCAAGAATGAGAACTGAGGTGCTCTGCACTGTGGTGAGATCATCCCATGCACTATTGTTTCTGGGACTCATCAGGGTTTCTAACTCATTTTTTCCTTAGGAGTGGAGAATTTGCTTTCCTTGGTGGAACAGGTGAGGGAATTCAGTCCAATGGACTCTCCTGATCTTGGGAGATGTACTAGAAGCCAGGGCCATCTTCATGGAGGGTCTGTGTTTCCACACAGCTTCCCAGCCCCTTGCTCACTAATACAGTATAGTAGTACCTTTCTACCTTCCAGTACCTCTGAACCATCATCTGTGCATGCGTTATAGGGAAGAGTGTTTCATTGTATGATGATGTTATGATGTAAGTTAATGCTGATGGGCCAGCAAATAGCTTATGGCTGGAATCCTGATTCATTTGAGGCAAAGGGGGAAGAATGTAGCTCTCCATGGCTCCTACCTTCATCCTGCCAGATGTGCTTTTGCTTGCTCTTGTCACTGAAATGAGGGAGCTCAGATTGTGGCCAGAATGTGCTACATAGTAAGTATCATAAAGCATTTTTTAAAAATGTTTCTTTGTGCCTTACATCAGAGGGTCTGAAACAGATTTGCAATCAATTAGTTAATCTCCATTGCATCCCTTTGAGTTGTATAAGCATTAGATTCTATTTACAGGTAGATAAATTGAGGGGGAAAGGTTGGTTGGGAGTGGAGGAGTTAGTTTCACTTCAATTGCAGCAAACTAATGCTTTGGAGGAGAATCTTTCTGACAAATGCTAATCAATCTTTCTTTTATTATTTTCATTATTTAAAAAAACCCATGGGCCAAATTTACCTTTGATTATATTCATTACATTTCCATTGAGTTAAACAGTGTGAGGCCTAAAGTCTTATAGCTAACAAAATAGGTTCTATTTCTGATTCCATCATAGAAGCTGTACAATCAGTGGTTCTCAAACTTTTTCTATTGGTGAGCCCTTTCGGACACCAGGCCTCTAAGCGCGACCCCCCTTAGGGGTCGGGGGTGGGGCAGGGGCTGGGCTGGGGGGGGGTGCCAGCAGCCCCCCAGGGCAGAGGCTGGGCTCAAGGGGGTGGGGGTGCCAGCAGGGCTGAGCTGGGGGTGTGTGGGTGTAGGGGTTCCAGCCCCCCGGGGCGGGGGCCGGGCTCAGGGGAGGGTGCCAGCAACCCCCTGGTGCAGGGGACAGGGACTGGGGTGCCGCTGGCAGCCCGCCACAGCAGGGCCTGTGGCTCGGGTCGCTGCCGGCAGCCTGCTGCAGCAGGGGCCGGGGCTGGGACTCGGGGCGCCGCCGGCAGGGGTCGCGACCGGCTGCCGGGGCTCGTGACCCCCACATAATTGGGTCGCGACCCCTCGACTGTACATTAAGGTTATTGGACCTCTAATAATGAAGCCAGTCAGATTCACATGAATGGATTATTTCTTAGCTATTTCCAAATATTTCTGAATGTCCATATCATCCTATGCTAGGGATTTTAGTTTTTAGGATTATTGAAGCCCTGGCCTTTCTGTGTGCCTACACTTTAACTTTTACTGTCATTTATGTTTTCTGTCACTTTCATTCTGACCAGGTTACTGATCTGAGCTGTGATATTTTCAAACTTACTTCTGTAGTGACAATTCTGTTTTCCATATGTAAAATGAAAAACTGCCTAGTCTGTATTTTGTGTATTTTCTTTTTTAACTCTATTTTTCCTTCCAAATACCTCCAAAAAACTTCTGTGTTGACCGATCTGCATTTTTTCATTTGGTGAATTCCCATTATAAATATTCAGATTGAGTAGTTTGAGTGTACTGTACAAAAAAGTAGTACAAAGAATGATTGGGGAACTGTGCATCTGCTTTTGTTGGGTTCATTGTGTTTAAAATAATATTTCTGTTAATATAGGCATGTTTTATTTGTTAACAATGTGCATTACAAAAGAGGAAATAATATGTAAGTATGTTTGCACTAGAAAGCAAGAGAAGTAATCAATAGACATAGAAGAAATCTTGTTTGCTGTTTCATTGATGTAAATTGTAGTGATTACAACTTTTGGCATTGTCTTTTGGAAGATGGGCTTTATTTTTATGAACCACAGTCCTTAAAAATATTTTTATTCACACCAGAAGTATTTACAAACAGAAATGAATATTTGAAATTTCTGTGAACTCTGAATGATGGGTTGTGTTATCAAGCTGTGTTTTAGCCTTCATGGATTGTACAACTTGTATTTTTCTCTCTTAACATACTGGCCCCCATTTCTATTACTTATCTGTTTTTTTGTCTGCACACACTGTTGCAACATAATGTGTTGAGTATTTGATACATATATTACCATATTACCATAAGGAGCTGCTATTATTTTAGACACCAACTGATTTCATGAGAGTGTCAGATTTCTTTCACATATGCCTATGTTTTTGTGCAGATGACCCTAAAGAACATCTGTTAGTTTTGTAGTGGTATCTGCTGTTTCCTTTTAGAATTTGACCTTTTTGTCAATTGTCAGTGGGACTCTTACAGAATTTCATTATGGGCTCCTTTCTAAATTGATTTCTGTTCCACAGATATTAATTGTCAAAGTTCTGAGTTAATTGTGTTCTGGCACATCATGACCGTGAGTGCAAGTGTGAAGTAGATTATAAATAAAACTTATATATTAAGTGTAAAGTAGGTTATATATAAAAATCCTCTCAGGATCCCTGTATTTTGCAGTGCAGTTCTGTTATTTGAAATAAGTGAATAAAACACTGTATTTTAACTGGTATCTCTATATCTTTACTAGTCAGGTAGTGTATTTACATTGCCTAATAAAGTGGGTCTCAGCCGTTTTCATACTGTGACATTATGTTACAGGAGAAAAAAGTTTTGGAACCCCTTTCTTAATGGTTTTGGGACCCTCTCCGTCTAACCATAAAGAATGAGAGGATGGTTGAGACCCTTAAGGATGAGAACTTACACCCTAATATTTTTATGTGTAATATGTAAAACTGGAGTGGGGTCCCTCTCTGACACATAAGAAAAATGTTTAGCCAAACTCGACCTTCCAGCAATGCAAAGGGACTTCTTCAGGCCCTCTCCACAAGACTGAGTTTTTCCCAAAGAACAAGAACATATAACTAAAAGAGAGAAAATGTGGATTTGTTGATTGCATGGGGTTTGATTTGAAAACCATTTAATGTTTCAGTTGAAATGAATAAGATCTCCATCCCGCAAAGACTTGAGCATGGTGTGTGTGTGTGTGTGTTTTTTAAAAGACACAGGCTGTAGTCCTTTAGTTTTCAATAGGACTACTCTCAGCATGTAGTTGAATATGCACATAAGTCTTTGCAGGACTGGGGTCTAATACAGCCTTCTTTAATGCATTGAAAAGATATTTAGCTTATCTCTGTTGTATCTGCTGGTGTTTCTATAGGTTTATTCAGTGGTAAATGTTATGAAGTAGCATGTAGTTATTTTAAATTTAGAAGTGTCTTGCATTACATAGATGTTTATCAAGTCAAAAGGAAACTACTGATTTTTTTTTCTCTCCCAGGTTAATACTTTTCAGTAGTGATGTCACATTAGTAGAGCATGTTCTAACATCTAAAATGCTGTTATGACTTTCAAATTTCAAACATTTTAAAATTTCTTTGCTAAATCTTGTATTTTGCTAATTCAAAATAGCAGATTGAAATGCACTTCTTCCAGTGAATAGAGAAAACTTTGACTATTCCCTGCAATGATTCAAAATAATAACAGTGTTTTCCTGGCACATTGTTGTAAAATAGTAAATCTTCAGTCAACCATGAGAAACATACCGTATTTTTCGTCCTATAGGACGCTCCGGCCTATAAGACGCCCCCTCGTTTTTTAATAAAAAAGCTGGACCCCCCCCCCCCCCAAAAAAAAGCGCCTCGCTCTCCCGTCCCCGCCACGCGGGCGGGCTGCCGGGAGCGTCCCGGTTCCCCCCTCCCCGCCGCGGGCGGGCTGCCGGGGGGGGGGGGGGGAAACCGGGACGCTCCCGGCAGCCCGCCCGCGGCGGGGATGGGGGAACCTCGGCAGCCCGCCCACGGCGGGGAGGGGGGAACCGGGACGCTCCCGGCAGCCCGCCCGCGGCGGGGAGGGGGGAACCTCGGCAGCCCGCCCGCGGCGGGGAGGGGGGAACCGGGACGCTCCCGGCAGCCCGCCCGCGGCGGGGAGGGGGGAACCTCGGCAGCCCGCCCACGGCGGGGAGGGGGGAACCGGGACGCTCCTGGCAGCCCGCCCGCGGCGGGGAGGGGGGAACCTCGGCAGCCCGCCCGCGGCGGGGAGGGGGGAACCGGGACGCTCCCGGCAGCCCGCCCGCGGCGGGGAGGGGGGAACCGGGGCGCACATTCGCCCTATAAGACGCACCAACTTTTTCCCCCCTGTTTTGGGGAAGAAAAAGTGCGTCTTATAGGGTGAAAAATACGGTACCTCTCAAAACTGGAAGTTGTACAGCATTCAATATGTCAGTTAACTCATGAAGATAAATTAGTAAGTAGTCTGTCTCCCTGAGTATCAAAAGCAGTTACTCACTGACATCAGCTACGGCTCTGGTATGGTATGAAACAGTAGTATTTAGGTCCTAGATTTTGCTTGTTGCTCATGGAAGAATACGATTTTCTGCATTGATATGAACTTTACACTGTTCTATGATTTGACAAGATAAGAGATACCCACAATACTTTGTGGGTGTTTTGCTATTGTCAATTTGAGTAGATAAGTCCTGACTTTTTTCTCCAAAATCTTCAGGTCATGAAGTTGGGACTTCGTAGACATATTGATAGCCAGAATGTCAGAACACACTACATGATTTTGAATCAAATGATGTTAAATTATATATTTGCTCTCATATTTCTGCATTTCTTTCAGAGCCATCACTGAAACAACTTGCCACTGTCTTTCTCATAAAATGATCCATCTTACATCTTTCAGTCTAATCTTAATGTACTGCAGCCATGTGAGTCTCATCAATGCCCTTGGGCTTGTATAAATTCCCATCTACAATAGTCTCACAAGACCACTCCTCTAAGAGAATATTGACACCCCCAAGAATAAGCAGACTCGCTGACTCCAATGTCACCACTGAAATAGCTAAAGTAGAGAGCCTGGTGAAAGTGCATAGTATTATACCAGTTGCATTTTAACTCCAATCTTGAGTTTTTTGGATGCAGGGCCTGTAGCAGAGGCAGTCTCTGGGCAATATATAAAGCACAGGTTGCTTATGGTAGACTGCCTGATCCACTACACTGACTCACTGGAGGAGTCAACAGAGCAGCTGTTAAGCCCAGCAGCAGCAGTTCAGTGGGTGCTTAAATTGTCACCCTTAGTTGTGATGGGCACAGGAGCTATCTTGCCTCACTCCAGGAAACCCATTTCTGACCCTTGGCTCAGATTTCTGACTTCAGTTCTGACCCTTGGCACTGGCCTCTGAGGGTAGATGGCAAAGAAAAATCCTTGGTTGGCTTGTGTCAACCAGCTCGCGCTCTTGAGGCTTGGTCTACAGGACTGTTTCATTGCTGTGTAGGGCTCCGGGCGTGGGCTGAAGCCTGGGCTCTAGTACCCTCCAAGTTGGGAGAGTCCCAGAGCCTGGGCTACAGCCTGAGTCCAGAAGTCTACACAACAATGGACAATCCCACAGTCTGAGCCCAGAAAGCCCAAGTTGGGTGGCAAGGGCCAGGTGTCTGTTTATCTTTGCTGTGTAGACATACCATGACTCTGGTTCTGACCCTGGGCTCTGACTCCTCACTTTGGCTCTAACTCTGGGTTTCAGTTTCTGGCTCTTAGCTCCTGTTCTGACCATTAGATATGACTCCTCCAACCATTAGACATGACTGCCCACATCCTGGTCATGTGACACTGTGCTTGGTATAAATTATATTAAAATGTGGATAGGGTGACCAGACAGTAAGTGTGAAAAATTGGGATGGGGAAGGGACGGAAGGGATAATTGGCACCTATATAAGAAAAAGCCCCAAATATCAGGCTGTCTCTCTAAATCGGGACATCTGGTCACCCAAAATGTGGACTGCAGGCAGTTCCTACTTTAGCACCTGTGATCTCACATACATCTGTCTGTAATATATATACTCTCTAACATTGAAACAGAAGGAGAATGCAATGTGGTAGGGTGACATAGTATTTTCAATATGATTTTTGGAAGGGACGTGTTATTCAGGAGTGGCAAAGATTTGAGTTATATACAGCTTCCCAATTTCAATGAGTATTCATAAACTTTTTGCAACCTGATATATTCTGCATATGCCACCTATTTAACAGTGATTTACAAGAAAACCTTTAAATATTTGTAATTATTTGGACTTTATATATACAGTTGCTTATGAAGCCTGGTGTCCTAGTTACATTGGGTTTATAGTGCAGAGCACTTGAGCCACATATGCTTCAGAGCTTTGCTAATTTTAATGCTTTGGATCAAGGCCAGAATGTTCAGTACCTTGTAGGACTGAGTCCCATGAACCAAATTGTTACAGTGAGCCATAAAAACCATTAAAGCCATCCTAAAATACCTTTTATATACTCAAAACAGGTCACAATTGCAAAGGCTCTCATGGGACTTCCTAAACTCAGAGTGAGTGTTAGGCCCCTTGGGAAAATTAAGAATAACCTCTTTCCAGTAGTATAAAGGTCCTGTTTCTAGCCCTGCAAGACCATGAAGTAACACTGTATGAATTGAGGAAGTATGTATATGTAGAAGACCTCTGAACTGATGTAGGACTGAATCTTGCTGATCAGTGGACTGGGGTTTGGGATAACTTTTGGAGGGATGGGGAGATATTCCACATTTTGAGGAGAGAACCAGGGACCAATACTATGGCAGTAGTTTGAATTCTATATATATATGTGTGTGTGTGTGTGTATATATATAGAGATAGAGAGAGAGATGTGTGTATATATATAAGTCAAATGGTGTATGCGTGTATGTACGTTCCCTTACTCCTTCCACACCGTTTGAGCTAGAGACTTGAAATTTGGTACAGTTATAGGTCTTGGGGTCCTAATCAGGGTAAGAGTCGAAAATTTTTCAAATCTCACCTCTGACGCCCCCCAGGGGTAAAATTATTTAAAGGCCAATCACATCAGCTGGGCAGCTGCTGTTCTCTGTGACATAGTTATGATGTCATAATACCCCCCTCCAATGGACTCTGCACTCGCTCAGCTCTCTGCCCACTCCCCACCTCCGACGGACTCGAGTTGGGTTTGGTCGGAGGGTAAGTGAGGTAGGGGTGTCGGGTTTGGTCGGGGGGTGAGGTGGGGGTGTCGGGTTTGGTCGGGGGGGTAAGTGAGCCATTGGGTTTGGTCTGGGGGGGTGAGAAGGTGTCTGGGTGGGTGAGGGGTGAGGTGTGGGTGTTGGGGGTTGGTCGGGGGTGTTGGGTTTGGTGTGGGGGGGGTAAGGTGGGGGTGTTGAGTTTGTTTGGGGGCATGAGGAGGGGGGTCGGGGTTGGTCGAGGGGTAAGTGAGGTGTGGGTGTCTGGTTTGTTTGGTGGTAGGTAGGGGTGTTGGGTTTGGTTGGGGGGAAAGTGAGGTGGGTGTGTCAGGTTTGGTTTAAATGGGGTGAGGTGTGGGTGTTGGTCAGGGGGTGTTGGGGTTGGTAGGGGGTGACATGGGGGTGTTGGGTTTGGGTGAGGGGGTGAAAATGTGAGTCGGGGTTGGTCGAGGGGTAAGTGAGGTGGGGGTGTCAGGTTTGGTCGGGGGGGTGAGGTGGAGGTGTCAGGTTTGCTCTCTGCCCCCTCCCCCTTCCAACGGACCCCGCACTCGCTCAGCTCTCTGCCCCCTCCCCACCTCCGACGGAACCGAGCAACACCGGGTATTTTCGTTAGTATATATTGTGGCAAATTACTCCCACGATATTGATGGGTCCTGCGCTTTCTCTTCTTGTGGGGGAATCTAGGGAGCCTTTTTCTTGCCTCTGAACAGGGTATTAACTGTCCCACAAGTATCCTAGAGGGGAGAAGGGGAGAGGGAGGGACCCGGGCCCGCCCTCTACTCCGGGTCCCAGCCCAGGGGCCCTGAGGATAGCGGTAAACCACTGGGATTAGCTACTCCTTCCCCTGGACTACTTCCCTCTCCTATTCTTCAGCTTGTGGGGGGCTTCCTGCCCTCTCTCTACACAAGCCAGGTGTTCCTTTACTTAAGGTCTGGGTCTTTCTTAGCTCACCGCAGCACTTCTCCAAACTGCTCTCTGCTCCAACGCCTCCAAACTGCTCTCTGCTCCAACGCCTCCAAACTCCTTCCAAACACCCACACCTGTCTGCCTGAGGCAGGGGTTTTTATTAAGGCCTTAATTGACAGCAGGTGCTCCTAATTAACCTGCTGCCTGCTTCCCTAGTCTACAGGGAGCCACGCCCTAATGAACCTGGAGCTGATATATCTCCCCTCAAACACTGTCACAGCTCCCTGACCTTCCTCTATCTATCTATCTATCTATCTATCTATCTATCTATCTATCTATCTATCTATCTATCTAAATACTCACTCATGTATATATATGTGTGTGTGTATAATTAATTATTCAGTCCCACTTTTGAAACTCAAAACGTAAGAATATGTTCTTGGGTGAGGTAAAGGTGCATATAAATGTACTTGCCACATGGTTCTGCAGTTTATCACATTGAAATTGTGTGTGTGTTGCAATTCCTAAACAAATAAGGCAGTTTATAGACAGAATTTGATCCCTGACTGATTTCCTGGCTTTTGTCTGTTCAGGCTACATAAATAGCTAGTTCCTTCAATAGCTTTCAGTATGAAATTAGTTGCCACTGTTAGTTTATTTGAACTGTGACCATATATCTTTTCTGTCAGTTCATATACTCGAGTAAGTGTAGGAGAGCGTGCTTAGCTAGGTTTTGTAAAGCTCTGGACATGCAAAGCAACAGATGTTATGCTCAGCACAATTGCATGTATCCTAGAAACAAATCTTTATAGAGTACAAACTGATTCTTAGAAAAACAAAAATTTGCCATACAAATGACAGTTAAAGGTATCAGCAGTAAATACTTGTGACTGAATATAATACTGTTTTGCAATATTGTACTTGAATGTGAACTTTTAAAAACATAAACATATAGTTATAAGAACATGAAAAGGAATGCATAGAGTTCTATGGAAAAAAGACTTACTGACATATCTTTATTGTATTCTAGTACTGAATCAAAATCTAGGCATAAGCATCATCATTCCCCATTACCATGTGAGGTTGCACTATCAACTCTGGCCCCTGCAGGTCCATATCCTTGTCTTAATCCACATCATTGGGACCAGTGCAATGTGTACTATCCACCAAGAACTTACCTCCAGTCTCAGTACCATCGACACCACAAGCATGTTTTGCAGCCAAAGACTTATATACCTTTCTTTCCCAAATTCACTGATCATCATTGTCAGGTACCAGTGATGGGTTCTATCACTACACTGGCACCATCAGAGCCACTGGTGCAGTTGTTACAGCAGATAGCATTTTGTCGTCCTCAACCAGTGCTATCTGTGTCTACATTGGGACCGTTAGAGCCAGCTTTGATGCAGTCAGTGCCACCAGTGCAGCAACATGCATCGCTGCTGTTACTGAGACCACCACTGGTGCCTGCTGGAACAGCTCCCTGCTTTCCCGAAGAGAGCTATATCTCTTCTTCTCATTCTGAGCAAGAGAGCCTGTTTCACTCTACATGTCAAAATCTAGGCATGTTGCATGAACTCATGGGTTGGAGCAAGAGTATTAACCACCTAAGAACATTCCCTTATTTTGTCTGCCACCTTGGGAAAATCAGAGATTTGACTACCCGCTTTGGCCATACTGGACACTTTGGACTTCTACTAGACCTTTTGGATCTCTATCTGCAATGCATTCTAGAAGGAAGTCTCAATCTCCTTCCCAGCAAGGGATGACCTGTGCATTTGTGAGCCATCCCCAACTCTGAGGGTTGCTGAAGAACAGGGAACCAGGGAGGAATTCTTGGATCATCCCCCACACATATCCTTATTCTTCCCTGATGAAACCATTACTTCTGAATCTTCCTCGCCTCCCCTTAAGGACCTGCAAGATCTTATAAAGCAGGTTGCTGCATCTTTAGGAACATAAGCAGAAGTTGTGCAGGACAATCTGCACAAGCTGCAAGGTATTTTACAGACTCCAGCCCTTTGGAACAGTACCTTTACAATTCATGATCCTTCATAGATCTGGCCAAAACTCTTTGGCAGACTCCAACTTCCATATCACCTACTGTCAAACACATGGATGATAGGCATTATATAGTTAGCAGGAATATGATTATTTTTTCACTCTGTTGCAGACTCTTCTGGAGTCATTGCAGCTAATGAATGCTTGAGTCAATCTCAACTCAAGGCTACCTCACAGGATGAGGACCATAAAAGTCTAGATCATTATAGCAGGAAAATTTACCACCACAAACCTACAGACGAGGATTGCAAATTACCAAACTTTGCTATTCAAATATGTTTATTAATTGGACTTTCATAGCAAAATTGGCTGACAAGTAGCCAAAGGACTGTAGGGACTGTTGGCAACCATGGCTGAGGGACATCTTACAACTTGTACATCTCCTGAAACAGCCATTGATTCATCCTGTACTGCCTGATGCTCCATGGCCATAGTGATTTCAGTGGCCTCTGACATTTCCAAAACAACTGCAAAAACAGTTGAAGGTTTTTGAAGGCTCTAAATTGTTCTCAAAAGACTAATTATGTGATGCATATGTTAAGTCTCATGTGACTCTGCACTCAACGGGAATCTATATTCTCATGTCAAACAGGGGGGCAATTCAAATCTCAGATGCAGTTCAGATCTTCTTTTTATCAGCCTCAACTTCCAGGATTCTTCCAAGAAGAGATCCAAGTCTCTAGTATATTGGCCTTCAGGTGCATCGGCTGCTGGGTCTCCTCACCAAACTTCCACTACAACAAGGTAATCATTTTGATGTTACCATTGAGAACAATGTACCAGTCAGGACAAATCTCCTAGACCCAGTATCTCCTTTTAGAAACCACCTGTTTCTCTCTCTTTTACAGTGCATAGAGTGAGACAACATCAGATAATGTGAAGGAAGGGTCTTCAGCAATGTGAAGGAAGGACATATCCAATTTACTTCCCTTCCTTACTCCAGCCACAATCCCCCTCCCTGTTTAGAGTCCCATCTCACAAGATTTTATTACTTCAGGAAGTATAGTCTCCTCTAGAATTGGAAGCTGTAGAGGAAGTTCCTTAACACTCAGGGAAAGGCTTTTATTCATGTTACTTTCCTATTCCCCTAAAGAGGTAGGTTAAGACCCAATCTGGACTTGAGAAAACTGAACAGATTTATCAAGAAACTAAAATTCAAGATGATCACCTTTTTTTTCTGTCATCTCGTCCCTAGATATTGGTTCTCTGCCCTTGATTAGCAGGACATTTACTATCATATAACTATACATCCTGGCCACAGAAAACAACTATGGTTTTTATAGGAACACCCACTACCAATACAGTGCTTTGAGGTTGTTCACCAAATGTATTACAGTGGTCATGGCCCATCTCTGCCATTTAAATAGTCCTTGCCTGAATGACTGGCTACTTTGATGAAAATCAAAGGAGAATGTTCAGAACTGCATCAGTCAGATCATACAGCTATTCTCTCATCAGAGGCTGAAATTCAACTTTGAAACATCAATATTACTTCCATCTCAGCAAATACATTTTATTGGTACAAATCCTGATGCCTCGACACCCCTCACTTACCATCTGAAGGACAGATTTCTGACAGTATTCACTCTTTCAAAAATCCTTAAGTCCAGGCCAAGAGGAACAGTATCCTCTTGCCTCCAGCTTCCAAAGCGTATAGCCTTGTGTGCATACTTGACTCAGCATACCAGACTTCACCTCAGGTGTTTGAAGACCTGGCTTCACTACATGTACCAGACATACTTGCATGAGTTCTTGTCTCCATGGACTAGCTGATAAACCCTCCAAAGTGTAGTGTATGTAAACATAGAATCAAATGCCTTTGACATTAACAATGAGGTGAAACAGTGCGGTGGGAGGTGGGGGAGTTTGCTCTTTAACATCTACTTTTCATTCCTGCTTCTTAATACATGTAAGGACAGCAGTGATGGCATTTTTCTTCAATAGATGGAGACATTTTCAACATCACAAGATTTAGAGCGAAAATCAAGGTGAAGGAGCTGGTTCTGAGAGATTTCTCTCTCTACTGTGTCTACCTTATCCTTGATATGGCCTTTGCTATTCTCCCTGTCTTCCTCCTCATAGACTGATAAGTAAATGAGTGGAAAATTCCCAAGATGAGTTTGTGACTCCCTGAAGTGATGACTTATCACTCTTCCTGAGGGATTCAGTCAGCATGCCTATTCCTGATCGGGATAATAGTTCTTTCTTTTTGTCTTTCTTTCTCAAGCAGTATTGTTTCTGCCATCTCTCTCCTCCTGCCCCATGTCAGTGGAATTCTGAACAGGTACATGGATCAGCACATGTAGATGCAATTACAGGATTAGGAACTAAGATTGTAAATAAACAAAAGAGAGAGAAGCAGATTGCTTAATAAGGGTATGTCTTAATAAGGGTATCTTCTGGTGATCGATTTCTCGCGTCCTATGAAGATGCGAGAAATCGATCGCGTGCGGCGCCCCCGTCGACTGCGGAACTCCAGCTTGCCAGGAGGCGCAAGCTGGAGTCGACGGGGGAGCGCGCCGCCGACCGCCGCAGCCATGAGGATGAGCGGTAAGTCGGCTGCAGATATGCAAACTTCAGCTACGTGATTCACATAGCTGAAGTTGCGTATCTGCAGTCGACCCTCCCCCACCCCCCCGTATTGGAGACCAGCCCTAAGAATGGTAGGGTTGATTACTGAGATATTACCATGTGCCAGGATGTACATCAGTAGTTATGAGAACTATTTTTTTGGTTTAATTATTTTGTTTTTTGTTTATAACCAGATGACATATATTCATGTGGGTAGTTGGCATCGTCAGATAGGTTTAGCTTTCCTGTAGGAAGCTCTCAATGTATTACGTGGCCAACTTTTTTATATTTTATTTTGTAGCCCATTGGGACATGTGGTATTTATTACCACCCATTTTCATTCATTCAAAATCTACTTATCTATGTAAAGTGTCTTATTTGTTTAATTTTTAAAAAATCCGGCTCCATTTGTTTATTATTACATGGACCGAAGAGTCAGTGATTCATATCTGCATGGCTTGTGATTGTTGTCTGACAGGGAAATGACCCTATGAACATTTTCTGAACACATTATTTGTATCTGTTCTCCTAAATCATTTAGTATTTTATGTAGTTATACAAACTGAAGTTCTTGCTTCCACTACTGTTTATTGAATGCATTTTAATTTAATGAATTTTAAATATCCCAAATAAAACTTCCATCCTTATCCAAAAATAATGAAAAATGTTTGTTTTTTTCTCTTGTTCATTAAGCCATTGTTTAGAGTTGTCAATAAATTTTATCAATATTTTGTATGTAGCTATTGTAATTAGACTTATGAAAGAAAAATGCAATATTTCCACAATTTATTTTAACATAAGTGGATTATAAATATATTGAACAGTTTTGCTGCTGAACAAGATAAACATAGATGCTTAGCCTGATGCACAGGTGGACATCATGGTGTTGAGCATCATGCAGTGAAACACATGGCACAACACAACATGAGACAAAGAGCACACAGTTTGAGCTAGAATTCATTTTTTGGGTACCTTGCAGATTTGTGCACGTTCATATATTGTCTTCCATGTGGTTTTATATTGAAAGTTATAGTAGCATAAACTGCTCTAAAGGAGTTATCTTATCGTAGTCAAAATACATACTTTATTATGTAAGCTCTTCTGTGTCAATATTTTAATTATTTAACTTTGTATAACTACATTTTGTCTATTTTCTATTTTGTATAATTACATTGGCTCCCTGTATACAGTAGTTACAATCAGTGCTGAAAGGAAACTTGCATCCATCTGGAAGCAATAAACTTTTCTAAAAGACTGCACCGTGTTACTTAATCCTGTGATTTCTTACTGTGAGTGAAATTAAGGTTTGCTTCAGTTGTCGCATCATATTGATATCAGTTTTTTTTTAAAAGGCTTTGACAAAAGTATTGAGCTACTGAAGACATTTTAAAATAATGAACTGAAACTCCAAAAATTGCATTTGATTGCTTGTGGCATAAGCATCATTGTAAAATGATAAAGTATACAATAAAAATGTTACAGAAGTAGTAAAATACTCATATTTTGTAAATTTATTTTTATGTGAAAGACCAATGGCTGGCTTGTGTTTTAGGGTCAAGTAAATGGCACATGTACTGCAATATTGTTTCCTCCTCAGGTTATTTCTGGTATTCCCATATACTCTGTATCACGTCTATTCTCCTCAGGCGTTATATACATAATACGGACATTTCTAAGATTAAGAATAAAAATTATAACAGTACATAGCAGTGTATGTTACATGGATTAATCAAGTTTTACCATAAAATAGGCTTATTTTTTCTTGGAAATGCATTGTAAGACAAAGTATTATGGGGATAGACCAGAGGCGGGCAAACTTTTTTGCCCCAGGGCCACATCAGGGTTGCAAAATTGTATGGAGGGCTGGATAGGGAAGGCTATCTCTCCCCAAACTGCCTGGCCCCTCCCCATATCCGATGCCCTCCCACTTCCTGCCCCCTGACTGCCCCCCTTAGAATCCCCAACCCATCCAACCCCCACTCCTTCTCCCCGGACCGCTCCTCCAGAGGCCTCCCACCCCTGACTACTCCCCATGGGGCCCCACCTCCTATCTAAGCCTCTCTGCTCCTTGTTCCCTGACTGCCCGACCCCTATTCACTCCCCCACCTCCTGATGGACCCCCCGGGACTCCCACGCCTATCCAAACCACCCTGTCCCCCCTCCCCTGACCTCCCCCAGAACCTCCACTCCATCCACCCTGATCTCTGCTCCCTGACTGCCCCTCGGGACTCCTTGCCCCTTATCCAAACCTCCGCCCCCTTACCATGCCACTTAAAGCAGCAGCCTGCAGGAGCACGCAGCCCCATCCCCAGAGCACTGCCTGTGCAGCGGCGTGGCTGCAAGGAAGGGGGGACAGCAGGAGAAAGCCTTCCCCGGATGTTGTCCGCAGGCCGTAATTTGCCCACCCCTGGACTAGACTCATTTCCTATATAGGCATAGGGTGTGATCTACTTTCTGCCTGTTCTCATTGGTGTAGCTGTGCTGGACTAGAGAAAGGGAAGGAGATTCTCTCCTGTGAGAGAATGCTAAAGGCACTGTTGTTGCCTGCCCTGGGTGTTTTGTTAGGGATGGGTGCTTTAAAATTTGTCTGGGGTTGCATCTGAGTGCTGCTGGTGGAGGCTGCCCTTGGTGTGGTGCTGAATCAGCACATCTTTCAGACCGCGTGAATCCATCATCTCCTTGATCAGTCCTACCCACTTTGGGGTTTGTGCTGACTGATGCTAGCCTCTGCTAGTGTGGTTATGGATGGCTTATGCCTTTCTGCCCCTGCTCCAGGCAGATTTACAGCTGGCAGGATCCCACATCAAAGCTGGTACATCACTTGTAGTTAATCTGATTCAATATATGATATATGAATGTCTAAAGATGTTTTGATGTTTCACTGATGTCTCAGATTATTAAAGTAAATAGGTCATTATTTAACAGATGCAAAGTATGTAAGATATGTTAAATCTCCCAATGGGACATAAGCACATATTCTACTTAACTTTCAAGCATGTTCTTAAGTGCTTTCATGTTAGGGATGCTTTCTTGAATTGGGACATAAGTGAATTGCCTGATGCTACTCAGTAAAGCAGTGTCAGAGCTGTGACGAGCTAAGAATCTTCAGTGCCAATCTTCTGTACTGAATGTTTTTCAATGTAGTGAATCAATCAAACTAACAATAAAAGCATGTGTTTTGTACATTGTCCTATCATTGAAGATTGTATCCTATTTTTAATTATTTCACATCTGTCTTAGAGTATTGTGCATTGTTACTTATAGTGCAACTTCAGTCCTATTTGATTTAATTTTGTTAAAAGAAATAAAAAGGATTCTCATAAATGTAAGTAAAGTACCAATGATAGTCTTAGTGAGTTCCTTGCTCCTTCTCTGGACCTTTCATGTTGCATGAAGGGATGCAAAGGGACCCTAAAAACCTTGGATCCAGACCTGGGAGGATTTCCAGGAACTGTGGAAGACCGACATAAAGCTGCTTTCCGAGGATCCCTGTGTAAATCCTGCAGTACGGGGTGTATTGGAAATAGGACTGGGATGAGTGGAAAGAAATGTGCCGGTGGGGCTGTATTGCACAGGTCTGTGGAGATTCCAGGCACTGCTGCAACTTGTAGAGCAGGCCAGGGGAGGTTGCTGTAACTTAGGCTGTTGGGATGCCTATGTTAGGGAGCGCCAGAACAGACCAAGATCGGGAGGGCACAAAGATGTCTTAGATCCCCTCCCCCGGGGAGTTGAGTTCTGTGCTGGGAAAAAGTGAGAATTCAGAAATTGCCAAAATAAGTTTGTTATGGAATTTTATATATAGTGCAAAAAATTAACTATCTAATGACCTGGATGGCAGATAATAATATAAACCACATTATAAAAATTGTAAATATTTTAAAATTTGTTCTGAAGCAGAACATTTAACAGGCCCAGAACTATACTTGCGTTGTTGTAAATCAGGGGTTGGCAGGCTTTCACAAGTAGTATGCTGAGTCTTCATTTGTTCACTCTAATTTAGGGTTTTGCGTGCCAGTAATACATTTTAATGTTTTTAGAAGGTCTCTTTCTATAAGTCTATAATATAGAACTAAACTATTGTTGAATATAAAGTAAATAAGGTTTTTAAAATGTTTAAGAAGCTTCATTTAAAATTAAATTAAAATGCAGAGCCCCCCGCACCAGTGACCAGGACCCAGGCAGTGTGAGTGCCACTGAAAATCAGCTCATGTGCCGCCTTTCGCAGGCGTGCCATAGGTTGCCTATTCCTGTTGTAAATTATTAATTGAATACCTGATTCTGCTTCTTTGTGTGCCAATTCTGTTTTATATTTTATAATCTATAAAATATACACCTATTGTACTGCATGTACAATTTGGCAACATATAAACCATAGAAATAATGTTAGGGGAGAAATAAATATTTTAATTTAGAACTATATTTTCTTTGGTAGTTCTAATTTTATTATTTCCATAATAATTTCTATAGAGCTCATCACTGTGTCTGAGTGCCTCACATTCATTAATGAATTAAACTTCATAGCATTTTTGTGAGGTAAAGAAAAGATTAACTCAATTTTACTTAGAGAGAAACTGAGACAGAGTGGTTAAGTAACTTGTCTAAAATCACACAAGGAATTTATAGCAGAGGATGGAATAGAACCCATATTTTAGGACTCCCAAATCCTATGCTTTAACTACAAGATTATCTTTCCTGTATTTTTTCCCTCCTTTTGTGCTTGATATTTGTAAATTGAATTATAGAAATAAGTTATATGACAATATAGCATTGTACTTTTTATACCATGGCAGGAGATAATGCACTTATGGTTTAAGAACTGTTCAGCAAATGCTTTATTTTAATATTCCTGTTAAAATATACATAGCAACATCCTGCTAAATGCTCTGAGTCACAAATATTCTTAATTTTCAACAGAATTATTTTCTTTTTAGTATATGTTTTAATTTTTTTGGCTCTAAAAACTTAGTTTTGTTAAAAACAAGTTTAACCTTATTAACAAATAATTAAATTTTGTTTTCTGTTTACAATTACATTGTATTCAAATGTATTAGTTCCTTGCCCCACAGTTTTATCACAGTGTGTGGTGTATGTATTCAATCAGAATTTTGTATTAGGAGATTAGATTACCCTAAATAGCAAAAAACTGTAGGATAACCCCATTGCTTGAAAATCTAGCACAGCTTAAGTAGGTGTATAAAACTCATTGTTAAAAATTCATATATCAGGCTGGCTTATTTTTCATGCTGTATTTGAAAAAGTGGACATGTGCAGAAACTGCAAGTACAATTAGCGTCAAGCAGCTAAATCCAGCTCTAATCCTGTTTATGCTCTACATCAGACAGATGTGCCAAGATTGATTTAGACAAGCCCTCGGTTTATAGTAATATTTTTATTTTAAAAAAAGCTCCATACGTTATTCTATTTTTATTAGACCTTTGCTAAATGTTAAGTGTTGTTAGTTTTGCTACTCTTACTACATACTGTAACCTACTTTATGCTGGTCTCTTCTCTGCTCTCATGGTGACATGACAACCTAGCAGAAGAGATTATCTTTATTCCTTGTAATTAAATTGACTTTTTTTTTTCAGAAGATACAACAATAGGAAGTGGGTGCTGAATTAAATAAATAGCATGATATCTAATAGAGGTATACTTAAATCCCCTGCAAGAGCAGATGGTACCCAGTATCTTTCTAAGTAATGTGAGAGCACAGTTAATGTTCTGAAACAGCTAGCAGTAACGAACATGATACTAATGAACCAATAGTTCTTAAATGGAAAGAAAAACTGCATATCTAAACCAAGATTATATGTCTGTTTAATGTGAATTTGGTTACTAGATCACATCTGAAATGTTTTTGTTGGATAGATAATGCAAATGGAGTTTTATAAATTCCATGATCTTAGTTGTATCTTACATATTTTTATTTTTTCATTTTATGAACAACATTATTCTTTTTACCGAACAGCTGAAAATGTGAGGCTATTCAAACCACCTAGGGGATTTGTATGCCTAATTCCTGTTAATTTTAGTAGGAAATAGGTATCCAAATCTTTTAGGTATCTCTGAAAATCTCAGCCTAAATATATTTCAAGTACATTTTAAAGTATGGCCTAGACGAGTATGTCTATTTCAATGTTTCTGAAGTTTAAATTTTGACTTACCAGAAAATCTTTTTGGTGAGTCTAATCTGCATATAATATGCATGTATTTGTCTTATTAGAGAGTACTGTATTTTCTTTATGAAAAAGAGATGATTGGTATTCATATGACCAGCCCAGGAATTTGACACATCTTGAGTAAGTGCAGGGTAAAAAGGACTAATTTTAAAACAGACAATGTCAGGTTTAAAATATTATTGTTAATACCTCCATTATAAATTTCTTGCATTTTGAAAATTAAGGATTTTTAAAATCAAATTTGCATTTCATTATTATTGGTTTTTTTTATTATTTTTAGCTTTTTTGCAATTTACTCCTCTTATGCAATGGAAAATACTCTTTTTCACTTTTGGTTACAGTCTGAATTTCAGATTCTCCTGCACTATTACAGGGGTGGCCAAATTGTGGCTTGTGGAGCCCCCCTCTATTCTCTGCTTACCAGACTCGGGGGAGAGCTCAGGGCTTTTGACCTGCAGGGAGGTGGTGGGGCTAGGAGCTTCTGTTAGAGATGACTTTGCCTGCTGGGCATGGGGGCAAGAATTTAAAGGTTCGGACCACCAACAGCTTGAGTGATGCCTCCCTTTACCCTCAGCAGAATATTTGTCCTCCTGATGGGTCCAATCTACACCTTGATCCTGCAATGAGATCTCTCCCTGTAGCTCCAAGGTGTTAGCTCTTCCTGGAGATGCAGTGACAAACAGGTGGGAGCTGCAGGGAGGGGATGCTGCTTCAATTCCACAGGAAGAGGCAGCAGCAAAATCAAAGGCTCTCACTGCAGGTCCCACCTGTTTTCTGCTGCCTCTCCCCATGGCTATAGATCCCAACTTCCTTGCAAGGAGGGGGCCCGGTGGCACCATGTGACTGAGCAGGGGCCATAGGGGTGGGGCGGAGTTGGGGTGGGGACTTTGGGGAAGAGCGTGGGCAGGGGTGGGCCTCATGGAAGGGGTGGAGCCGGGGCAGAGAGCAGAGTGAAGCACTCATGGGAAGGAGGGGAAGTCTGCACCTATGGCTGGGCCAACACACCCTGGCAAAAATCTGGTGGGGCACGTGACCCTATCTGCCCCCAAGGTGTTGCTTCTGGCTTCTGCCCAGCAGGGAGAGAGGTCTCAGAGCTTCACCGCCAGAGGGCATGCCTGCCAGGCTCAGAACTTCAGCAGGATCAGGGCTTCAGCCCTGAGTCCTGGCAGGCACTTCCCAAAGGGCTGGAACCCCTGGCCCCAGAAAACCATGTCCCAGCTCTCAAACTTCTAAGGATTGTCTCATGAGGCTCAGAGGATAAGTAAGTTTGGCCATCCCTGCACTATTACAATATGGCAATATTTGTGTTATGTGCAGCATAGGGGAATAGTTTAATTTAAACAAACCATTTGTATTATACATGATTTATTTAATGAGAATAAATAATGAACACATTCCTATTCCACTAGGTGTTAAACACATTGTTAGCAAATACATACATGTTAGACATAGTATATACCATATTAATAAGTATTAGATTATATATATATATATATATATAAACTGAAAGTATTATAACTGTGGGACTTCCCACAGTTCTGTTCACCCATGTCAAGCATTCCACGACATTTTGCAAAGCTGAATTCAACTTTGGCATTAGAAAATTAGGAAACTTGTCAAAACAAAGATGCATGTATACTTTGTACCAAGTACAGTTAGGAAGTACAGTGGAGCCCCGCTATAACGCAACAAATGGGATCCAAGAAATCCCATCGCAGTAAATGCGGGGTCGAGCTATAGCGGGTTCTCTGTTCCTGGCAGGCAAGGGGCCGTGTCTTTTCTCCCTGCTGCCCAGCAGGAGAGAGAAGCTGCAGCCCTGCACCTGCGGGGGGCAGAGAACTCTGTGGAAGCTGTGGCCCCTGCATCTACCTAGGGCAGGGAACACTGGCACCTGAAGCCCCGGAGTCCCCTGTCCCAGCAGGCGTGGGGGCTGCGGCTTCTCTGGAAGCCATTGCCCCCGTGCCGGCCGGGAACAGGGAACAGTGGCCCCATAAGGTAACATTGTGAGAAACTAGTAATTGGGGTTGTATACCTTGGGAGCTAGATACAAATTCGCATTATAGCAGGACGCGTTATACCGGGACTCCACTGTATTTTCATTGCTCATCAGTACTTGGAATGTAATATTCAAAACAAGTTATGGGAAAGTAGAGGAAAGGACAAAGAAAAAACATGGTACAAAATAGTGGGCTAAACTTAAACTTTAAGTGACATATAAAGAGTTTTGTATATTGTAAAATCATACTATAAATACTGCTTGCTGAAATGCACATCTTTGAAGTATTCCTACACAGAGAGCAGGCTGCAAGAATTAGCTTCAGGGAGGAGGGTATTTGTCTCGTTCATACTGTATTGCTTTGCCGTTAAACAATACATTTGGCTAAGTTTGGTTATTTGGTCTCTTGAACATTTTAAAGAATGAACCATGAATGTAGTAATACAATTGGCTACACCTTTTAGTCAATACACACAAATTATAGTTATGGCTGCAGAGCAGTTTACCTTATATAACTGTTAATAGTCTTTAATTACATGATAAAATACTATTTTTTCCACAGGAGTCCTGCATCATTCCCTTCAAAGAATGGATGGTGCTCAATTACTGATCAGCTGTTCAGTATTTTGTTGTCTCCTCCGTCAGTGGGTGGGCCCAGGCCTTATTTATTGCATACTATTCAAACCCTGCCCTGAGGACAGGATTACTACTTTCTTCTTGGATTTTTCTATAGAGTGCATCACAATAGTATCTGAGTGTTTCATAAATATTAATTAATTTATTTTCACAACACCTCAGTGAGATGAGGGCATATTTTTATTTCCATTTTACAAATGGGTAACTGAGGCACATAGAGGTTAAAGTAAAAAGTTTGATGACCTGGGAAATATCTGTATTTATTAATAAATATTATTCATATCTGTGTGTGTCATGGTTTACTTGCACTGGGGTAGGATCAGAAGGAGATGTTAAAGGAACCAAGCAGAAAAGGCAAAATAGTGCATAAAGATAAGGTACTATCATGAGAATACAAGGCCCCATAAGGGAATACTGTGGGAAACTAGTAATTGGGGATTGTTTCTGCTTGGCTCTTTCCTGACTGGCAAGGTTTACTTTTCTGAGGTAGAACATGAGGCCAAAATAAATACTAAAACTGGATAGGGTACGTCTGCACTGCAGCTGGAAGCAAGCTTCCCAGCCTGGGTAGACACAAAAGCTAGAGCACTGAACATAGCAGTGTGGACATTGAAGCTTGGCTATAGCATGGACTCTGAAGCCCAGATCCCCTGGACTTGAGAGTCCACACTGCAGCCCAAGTCACAATGTCCATGCTGCTATTTTTAGTGTGCTAACTCTGCTGCCTGAGGCTTGTTCCCAGCTGCAGTGTAGACATACCCGCAGATACTAGCTTGCAGAAAGGAAGGGGGAAGTTGTCTGTTGTTGCAGGGTGACACAGACTAGCAGAGTTGATCTGCAGCAAGCAGGCTGTACTTTGGTCCTGAAGGAAACAGGAAACACCAAAGTTAATCCATTTCTACCTGGGTGATTGAGGGGAATGTCAGGTAAGACAGTAGGCTTATAGATTTTCTTGCTTTAAATCTATCTTTCTGATAACTGTGTACCTTTTGGCAAATAAATCACACTTTGTTGTGGAAGATGCTGCTTCTCTGTCACTGCAAGGTGTTACTATCCACAGGTTCCTAAAGGGAAATTTGCAGGTGCCATGCCTGTTGGGTTTGCTAGATATCACAGTTGGCAATCAGAGGGATGTAACCTGGAGATGTGGTTGGATAGTGAGATCTCACCCCAAAGAGCATTGGAGGCAAGATCCTATCACTTAAGAGGACGTGTACTTGGGGGACAAGAAAAGGATTTTGGAAGGGGCACTTACCTAGGGATCTGAGAGCAAATATCTACCAACTTTAGGTGTCTGATTTGAGACAGCTAGGACCTTATACTACAGAGAGCTTAGCATTATCTAACCTGTTCAGATCATAGTTTCTATTGACTTCAAGTGCAGCTGTGAGTGGTCAGCACTTGTGTAAATCAGACTCTAGGATCTCAAGTTGGGAACCGAGAAAATGAGGAGGAAGAGTTTGGTTTAGTGACTTGTCTAGCATCATATAGGAACTGTGTAGCAGAGATAGGAATAGAATCCAGTTATCCAGGGCAGCATTCAGCTACCTTAAGCATGAAATTATTGATTCTCTTCCTGCAGTCCTCTGCCTCATTCACTGTGTCTTCCAACTTCTGTGACAATGAGACAAGGGTATCACAGAAAATAGTCTCACTAACTGTCATAAGTATGAAGTAGCTTAGAATTACTGTTTTACCTGTCAAGGGTTAACCTGAAGCAACCCAGAGAGGGAGATGACGTAATCAACGGGGAACAAAGGAAAGGGTTTTTACTTTCACTTTCTCACGCTTTTTTCGCTCTCTCCTCCACTCGCTCGGAGTCTGTCTGTGCGTTCCCCTGGCTATGGGAGGAATCACACTTATGTTTCTATTCTACATTTCTATAATCTTCTAAGAAAACCAAGTCTAGCAGTAAGTGATTTGTAAACTTGAACTGTATCACTTGATAATTGGTCCACGGTGTGTCTTTGCTGTTAAGCTGTAGCAGTGGAAGAATTCCCAGAAAAGGGGGGAGAGGTCAGTTATACTAGGTAATGCCAGTGAGCTGTTCTTCTGTTGATTTCTGTACAAAGGGATTAGGCTTCTTCTTTTCCTTTTATTAAAATCTTTTTTTTAAGAATCTGACTGTTTGTTTCCATTGGATTGATCCTGGTTTGGATCGGACATCTCTCAGCAAGTGAGGGTTTGTGGTCTTTGTTCTTGAATCTCTCCCAGGTAAAGGACAGGGATTTGAGGGGTGTTACAATAGGGGTTCCAATTTACCCTGACCCATGGTTTTGGGGGCTCAAATTGGTGGTGGCAGTGTTTTCCAAGCCCCAACTGGAGAGGTTTGGGTTTTGGGGGGAAAGTTTTAACCTAAGCTGGTAAAATAAGCTTGGGGGGTTATTTCTTCTTTCATACGGGGTCCCCACATCTTTACCCTAGAGTTCAGAGTGGGGAAATAGACCTTGACATAACTATTCAACTCATTCAGCCTCCCAGTCCACTCCAGATAATGTCTGTTCTCCATTCAGATAAGGTGGTGTCCTTCTTCACCCTGCTGTGGTGTCAGCATGGGGAGCATAGGAAAAACAGTGATTTTTACTCTAAATTTTGTAGTGTGCAGGGGTGTAGAGGAGCAATTGCAAGGAAAGTCCTGCTCAGTCCTTGCAGTCCTGGGCTAGTGTGTTCTTAGTGCAGATGGACTCTTCGGGTAATTTAGCTGCCAAACTTTTAACAAGTCTCTACTGAGCCTCTGTGAATTGTGTTTTTTTTTTCAAAGGCTTAAAACTTGGCCAAATCTGTGTATTTTTGAACAAGAACAGGCTCAACTCTGACACAGAGGCAAACTCCCTGGCAAATATCAAGTCTATATCAAAGGGCGAAGATACTAGAGTTTCCCAGTGAGAGAGTTGTATGGTTTTTTTTTTTAACCTGGACAGAGCTACATATTCCTCCTAATCTCATTCTCAGAAATATATGGACTATTTTAACTGGAACCTACAAAACAAACAAACACAAAACTTCTGTTCCATTCTATGCATCCGATGAAGTGAGCTATAGCCCACAAAAGCTTATGCTGAAATAAACTAGTTAGTCTCTAAGATGCTACAAGTATTCCTTGCTTTCTTTACAAACACAAAACTGTTTGAGGCAGGCACTTGATGTGGAAAATTTCAGTCCTAACCATTTACATTTGACAAAGTTTTAAATACCCAAAATGTGATCTTATAATGGGAAGGATAGGACAACTATAAGTACCTGCTCTGCCTATAATAAAATCAGTATGGATGTTGGCAATCAGCAGGCAAGGACACCCAACAACTTCTGTGATGTAAGAGCTGTGGACAGGTCTCGCCCTTGCCTTTCTGTGCAAGTGTTACCTCCCCATCAGGTTCATAAGCCTTGCAAGGTTCTTGTGCATCTATTCAATACCAGCAGAATACAGGGGTGTGAGGTATGTTGATCTCAGAATGTTTTTAACTCCTTTCTGAAATCTGGTGGTTTTGCAGGGGATCAGTCCACTACTCCTACCAATATCCTTAAAATTCAGTAGAGCCCTTTCTGTGTATAGCATCCACAATGAGGTATGGGTATATTGCTTGGAAACTTATGAGATAACATTAATCTCCAGCTCATCCACACTCCTGCTTAGTAATGTAAGGTGTGTTGGGGGTTGTGTCTGTGTATGAGTCCTCACTCCCCTCTTCTGGAGACACTTGGCTACTTTCTTCTGACCAGGGTGCAGAGTGCTCCTCTCTTCTCTCAGCTGTCTCTTCCTCCTCACAGTTTACGTCTGGGAACCTAGGAACATATTCCTCTTGCATTTCCATCCTTTTAAGTTTATACTCCCTTTGCACCTCCCTTTCATGAGCTGTTACTTTTCTGCTTCTAGTTCCTACTCTTGATCTTCATGCTTTTGGTCTTCCAACTCTAGTGTTCTCTGGTTGACCTCCCCTTGCTGAGACTTTTCTTCCGTTCTTTGTGACTCTCTCCACTATTTTCAGCTTTCTGATCTTCTCTGCTAGTTCCAGCTTTTGGATCTCTATCTTTGGTCAGGTCGACTTTCAGGGCTGCCTCGCTGGACACTGTGTCATGTTGTTTTTCTAAACCTACACCTCCCTCAGTCTTGGTCTCTTTCTGGATCAGTCAGATCTCCTTGCAATTTATCACATTCCATGGGTAGAGATCTCATTCTTCCCACATTTTTCTCTGTAGCATTCAAGACAAGTTCTCTGCACAGTTTTCCCAGCTGATTTCTGATATGTTTAGCATCTCTCCTGCTTTCCTTTTGTTTTTGTTTCACTTACAGAAAATAAACAAATGGAAAATAACTCTTTCCAATCTTCTCACTTTTGCATCTGTGTCTTGATTAAAATCCTGTTACGTTTATAGAACTTAGATTGGGCACTTATGTTTTTGTTTAGTAGCCATCTCTATCATTTATGCCTACCACTTATAATCACTAAAAGTCTATCTTTTTGTAGTTCATAAACTTGTTTTATGTTTTACCTAAAACAGTGTGTTGTGGTTGGAATGCTTGGGCAATCTGCTCAGGAAAAAAAACTGGTGCATGTCCCCTCCACATTGAGGGAGGGGTGGACTGAGTTATAAACATATACTGCTCAGGCTTCTGACCAGAACAGGATGGTATAGCTATAAAAAAGGAGGTTCAAGACCTATAAAACAATGCTAATTTCTTACAGCAAGATATTAAACTTAAATACTAGAATATTGGGAAAAGAATATAACCAGTGATTTATGCACCTGATGCATAATAAATCAAAATTTGAAGATGTAGACCAAACAATTAAAATATAAAGCATAGCCTATATAATATATAAGGTTTCTATCAGTGCAAGATATGGGTTAATACATACTGTTAATATAGTTTTCTTTCTTTTAACAGATGATTCCAATATGAACTTACCATTTAAAGAGGAGTTTGTTGAAATGAAAGATATATTTTCCGTAAAATTGAAACGTCGTCGTTTTGTAGGACAGAAGAAAGGTGGTGTGTTGTTAGGTATCACAGTTTTTGTATGCCTGAAAAAAGAAAATAAACTAAAGGACTCTGCCATCAATTTTAATAATTTAAGTGAAGACCACTGCCATTCCTGGTTTAGATGTTTGAAGGAAATTTTGAACGGTAAGCACTTTTTCAAAGATAACTCATTTCTAACTTCATCATAGTTTTATTATGAGACTAGTTCTGTAGTATTACATATAGAATACATTACATGTTGAATGTGGGTTTCTGTAGTCTTAGAACAGCTATTTGGAAAGTAAAGGGTAAATATTTCAGTATCAAGGACACAAAGATTACAGTTGCTGAAACCTTTTGCTCACTAAGGAAATTTATAAACTTATTGCAATTAGTGTAAATTTTAAAAAGAGGAAGAATAATAGTAAAATATCTACATTTAGAAAGTAAACAGATTAATTGTGGAAATGTGCTGTAGTGTTCATAATATTTCTATAGCAGTTTGTGGTAAAGTATAAGAGCCATTTGATGAATTAATAAAAAATAGGGCTGTCAAGTGATCAATTTCTTTTTTTTATCACAAGATTTATTATGCTGTTTAACAATAATAAAATACCATTTATTTAAATATTTTTGGATGTTTTCTACATTTTCAAATACACTGATTTCAGTTACAACACAGAATACAAAGTGTACAGTACTTACTTTACATTTATTCTTGATTACAAATATTTGATCTGTAAAAATAAAAAAAATTCACCTAATACAAGTACTATAGTGCTATCTCTTTATCATGAAAGTTGAACTTACAAATGTAGAGTTATGTACAAAAAATAACTGCGTTCAAAAATAAAATAATGTAAATCTTTAGAGCCTACAAGTCAGTCCTAATTCTTGTTCAGCCAATCACTCGGACAAACAAGTTTGTTTACATTTGCGGGAGACAATGCTGCCTGCTTCTTGTTTACAATGTCACCTGAAAGTGAGAACAATTGTTTACCTGGCACTGTTGTAGCCAGAGTTGCAAGATATTTATATGCCAGATGCACTGAAGATTCATAAGTCCTTTCATGCTTCAATCACCATTCCAGAGGACATGCATCCATGCTGATGCCGGTTTCTGCTTGATAGAGCTCTAAAGCAGTGCAGACCGATGTGTGTTCATTTTCATTATCTGAGTCAGATGCAACCAGCAAAAGATTGATTTTCTTTTTTGGTAGTTTGGGTTTTTTTCTTTACATGCTGCTTTTAAACTTTTGGCCAAAATCTCTGCAGGTGTAAATTGGAAAAGTATATTAAAGCCAATGGGTCTGTGCAAGTTTTCACCAACAGAGAATTTGATCCAATTAATTTTGTACATTTTCTAATAAAAAAATGATAAATTGGGGGATAAGCATATTGATTTTAATCTGAAAGGTGTGTTGGGTAGAAAGGGACAGAGGTAGAAAGGAACCTGTCCCCCCGGAATAACCAACAGCAGAGTGATCTAGTGCTTAGGGCACTCATCTGACACATGGGGGAGACAGGTTCAAGTCCCAGCCTAAACAACCAGGCTAGAAAGTCTCCCTTTCTTGTCAAATGAATATTTAATTTATAGACCGCAGGACAGCTCCAACAGGAGAGACTGAGAGACACCTCCTCCAGAAAAGGCAATAGCCTGGTGATTACAACGTTCACCTGGGATGTGGGCGATCCAGCTTCCAATCCTTACTCTGAATCAAGAAGAGCGAAAATTAGAATTTGGGACTGCCACACAAATGCCCTAACCACTAGGCTGTTGTTTTGGGTAGTTTCTCTTTGGAAATATTGAAACATTTTAGTTTGTCTCTGATGCAGAACTGGGAAAATTTCTAAAATCTCAGTCTTTGCAGGACAGGAAAGCTATTTCCCACCCAGTTGTTATCAAAAGCAGATACATTATTTTGCTTTTAATGGTATCTAGTACTATTTCTGCTTGTATTCTCCTCTAAATGTTCTGAATAGGAATATTTAAGGTGTTTCTCATCTTCCCTCTTCCTTAAGTCAGGCAGCGACTTTACCCCTAAATATCTATATATGCAAAAGTACCAAGATTCCTGCAGATCTCAGAATACTCGTAAGTGCAGGCTACTTTCATAGTTTTCCTCTGTGAGATCCCTGCATTCATCAGGAGCTGTTATGCCATATGTTCCCCAAAGGCAGCTGCCCTGTCCCCTACTCAGGTTGCTTTGGGTTCAGCCAGAAGTAACCCCCTCGTAGCTTTTCAGTTGGAATCCCCCTGGACCTTAGAAAAGCATTATGTTCAATGTGGCTATTTCTAGCTCTTTTGTCAATCCCATTCCCTCCACAGACCTGCAACTGTGTAATGTTTAGGTGTCAGGGGAGAATACACATTATCTCTCCAACCCTCTGTGGGTATGGGGAATCTGCAGTCCTCAGAGTATGAAAAAAAGACTATGTAGTTCATATGGCATTTTAAAAACAAATATAACAAAACAAAAATACTCACACCACAAATTTTCTTATTTCAATTCTGCAAGTACAAATTCACGTTTGAAGACAAATCAAAGAAATAAGACACCTCCCCATAATTATATCTAGAAAATCAACAGAGAAAATTCAGTATTAGTAAAGTGACATGAGATACGTATACTGGAAGATATGCAGGTACTTCAGCAGCAGAATTTGTAACAATAAAGCAAAGAGCATAATTTGAGATTTAAAAAAAACCAAGTTATTCATATATCAAACATTGGAAGGAAGTGTTATCAATGGAATATGGATTTTCTAGTTTTCATACTTTTTGGTAATTAAGAGGGTGCCTTAGAAATTTCTTCCACCTTTTGCTGGGAATAGAATAGAGGCTTTTTTTTAAAAAAAAAATGCTTAGGGGTAAAATTTTCAGACTTGCCTAAGTCCCATTCACTTTCAATGAAGTTCAGGCTCTTAAGTCATAGTTGGAACTTTGGAAAATTTTACCCTGATCAGCCATGAGTGTTCATGGCCGTGTCCCAAAGCTTGGTTTCAAAGCAACATTATGAATGACATCTTTACAAAAGCAACTCATTGGAAATCTCTCAAAAGTTTTGTCTTCACTTTTTATAGTGACAGAAAAATCTGCAAAGTAAAGTTTTGTGCTTTAAAAAAAAATATTACAGATTATATGTGCATATCTCATTGTATTGCATCTAGAACATAAATGAAGTTTCAGGTGAATTGTTGCATTATTTACATGGGTGATTTTTTATTACACCTAGGCTGGAGCAGATGAAAAGCAGGTGGGTTACCAAAGTAACTGCAGGCATACATGTGAGCAGCTACTAGTAAACATGTATTTTTATTTGACACAATGGCTAAATATTAAAGAAGGATGCATTCCTAATAATCTAAAATAGATATAATTACTGTTTTTTGTACTTTATATGGAAAAAGTCAAGATTTTGTTGTTTTTGTTTTATTAAACTACAAAAAGTTTAGTATGGGTGAATTGATGAGAATTATATTTTGAAGGCAGTTCTGATGAAGACCTCTTGAAAACCTTTGCTGAAATGCAAAATAAATAACATTTTCATTTTGCTTTTTTGTGGGTTGTTTTCTACATTAATGTTCCTGGTATGTGGTATTCTCCCCCTCACCAGCCCCTCTCATCCTCTTTCTGAGTAGTATTTTCTATAGAAATGTTTCTTAACAGTCGGTCCATGGTCCACCACTGATTCGCAAGCTCTTCCTGACAACAGTTTAGGAAGGCAGCAAGTCAGTCCCTGTTATCAATATTGAGAAACACTTCCCTATAGCTTCCAGTTTGTGTGTCATCACATATGTTAAGAGTATCTACTTTGTGAAGAGTACAGCTTTCTGAGAACTTCAGTTCCAACTCTGTCTTGTCTATGTTACAGTGCTCAGCCTCATCATAGCTGAACACCTATGTGTAGTTATTTAGACCTCTGTTTTATAACATATTTTCATGTTTTCTGTAGTGCCCCAATGAAGAATAAGTTAAGAATAAGCATACATTATTTTATGTCTTCTGAATTAGACTCAACATTTTCAGAAGGATGACTTACTTTTATTCATCCAGATACATACAAAGAAATAAGGCTTTCTTTCAGTAATGTTATTTTAGAAAATATGGTCTTTAGTACAAATTAGTGTATGTTCTGTTAAATGTTAGCAGGAAACAACTAAAAGACCCAGAAGAGAGAGAGAACAATACTCAGTAATATTTTTATCTGCAATAATTTAGATTTGATACAACTCCAAATAGACATTTATAGAATTCAATAAAAGTATATTAGAAAGTCTTTAACTTTTTGGCCCTTAAAGTTTAAATGTATGTATTTATTTTCTTCAGTGGGTAGTAATCTAAAATTCAGCTTGAAACTAAATGATATCATAGCTGTTAATATAAGAATGTATTATATTTTATGTACTGCTTTGCAGCACACCTCACACACTGAGATTTAATGTGAATGTCTGCAGCCTCATGCATGAAGTTTTAATTATACTATTAATGTTAAACATTAACTTTGGTTAGTGTAACATTAACAGTGGCGTATCCATAGTTACACTAATAAATCTTTGTTTCACAGTATTAGTAGTTTTTGTTATGCGTAACATACTTGACATTGCTTATTGTGTAAAATAGTTATAAATGTAAATGACAGTGACATGATTCCAAGCTCTTAACTTTTGTAACCTAAACCTACTGCCATAAAGCTAAGTACTGAAAACAGCACAGATGTGTGTCTGAGAGTAGCGTCTCTCCTGCCCTATGAGCCTTTGTTTTCCAAACACCCTGATTAACCCACACCCTTCATGGTTCATTGATTCACTGATAGATCAAGTTTAAACTAGTGCATATTAGCACATGTGTTAGTACCAGAGGAACAGTTGGCCATTCTGTTTTAGATTACTGGTCTACTTCAGATGGAGGAGCTACGGTAAACAATATAACAGAATATCAGTTTGTGAGGATACCAGAGGGCTGAAGGACTGAAGTGAGATGCATATTAGTAGTAGATCTTATTAATTGTATATGTTGGCAATAAGAGTTAGCAATAATTATTTATTAATTTCAAGAGATTTACTGAAGATTTCAATTCATAATTTGCTTTTGTACAAAATTTTTAATTAAAAGTGAAATTGTTTCTTGGTGAATACATAATTCAGAAGTCCAGGCCTGTTTGCTACATTTTAACACTTGCTATGGGATAGGAAACTTTATTTTCCACTGTTCCACTGAACCAGTGTTTATTGACATAATCAACTTCCAGTCATGTTAGTTGGCAACCATTTAGTACACACAAAATCATATAATCAGCATAGTATATTTCTTCATGTTGAAATATTGAACAATCAGTTACATGTGACTGGTCAATAATTTAAGTTGATGCTTACTTTTTTATAAATACATTTTTGTTGTTTGTTAGCTCTTTGTTTTTTCTAAACCAGCTAAGCTGTTAATGTTTAAAAAGGATAAATTTTGTATACAACATAATATTATTATGGTTTATTCTTTGAATTAACAGCTCTCTTCTGTGAATGGATAGTGTTTCAAAGAAGCACATTAGGATCCATATAATATCTCCAATATACTTATCAATAACAATTCACTGTTTAAAGAAAAGAATGATCCAGATTTAAAGGATAGCCCAATTTGTTATTTTTAGAATTGCAATTTAGATTCTTTATAGGGAAAAAAATGCACTCTTGAATTTGTGGTAAAATGATTAAACTTTCAGATGCAAGTCTCCAAAAATTTACCATTTTAAAAGATTTTAAAATGTGCTATATACCTATCCTCATTTGAATGCCCAGATTACTTTGCATAGTCCTTTTTGGGCACAAGAATCCTTTTAAAAAAATTAGTTTTAAATTTTCTATTTTAAAGTTCAAGTGGGATAGCAATATTCTGTGCTCTCTCTCTCTCTCTCTCTCTCTCCTGATCCTCAGCAGGCAGTGAAATTATAACTCTATTCTTTGTGTATGTCTTATCCCTACAGTTCTCCAACAACTCGAAGTTGTTTGTTTAATTTGTTTAATTATTTGTTGGGGTTGTTGTAATTTCCCATTTAATTCCCCTCTCCCCCGGTTTGAGGGGTTATCCTGGAAGTTTGTTCTGGGGTATGCCAGGATCCCGAGGTTTTAAGCAATTTCCTTTCTGCTGGGAAGCTATCCTGGTCAGTGATGGATGGTCTTAGTTCCTCTGCTGTTTGGGAGACACCCATATAAGAATGGCCATACTGCGTCAGACCAAAGTTTCCATCTAGCCCAGTATCCTGTCTTCCGACAGTGGCCAATACCAGATGCCCCAGAAGGAATGAACAGAACAGGTAATCCATCAAGTGATCCATCTCCTGTCACCCATTCCCAGCTTCTGGCAAACAAAGAGTAGGGACACCATCCCTGCCCATCTTGGTTAATAGCCATCAATGGACTTCTCCTCCATGAACTTATCTAGTTCTTTTTTGAACTTTGTTGTAGTCTTGGCCTTCACAACATCCACTGGCAAGGAGATCTACAGGTTAACTGTACATTGTGTGAAAAATACTTCATTTTCTTTGTTTTAAATCTGCTGCCTATTAATCTCTTGGCAAAGAGATCTAAGCCAATGGCCCTGTCTGTACCTCTGGTACCTACACCATCATCCTATACCTCTACATGGTTACAGCCAGAATCTGACCCTAAATATGCTCATACTAAGTGTTTGGCATCTATAGTGCAAAACACAATCAAAACAAGTACTTCTTAGTACTGAATCTGGCCTCCACAAGATCTCATTTAACTGCTGTATACAACCAGTATTGCAGGTGTTTAGATACTTAAAGGACTTCCTTATATTGAATGATCCAGAATCCTTATTATTTACTGGTACTGGACAGCTGTCCACATCAAGATCTTCTGGGTCACTGACTCCTCATTTTCATTGAGATCTCCTTATTAGTTGATTTCAACCAGCGAGGTTGAACAGTTAACACCACCTCTGGATTGTGTCAACAATGACTCTTTTGGTATGCAGATTTTGGTACAGTGTTCTCCTTTTTATTCTGCAAGTCATAATACTTGTACCCATTCTAATAGAACTGAGAACAGAAGAACTTGACCTCCATCTACCATGGTTGATGTAAGTCTAAGTAAATGAGCATCTTAGCTCCTGGGTATAGAGAATACCTCCGAAACTGCATTGATTGCAGACAGATCCAAAGCATTCACAATCTCCCTCCAAAGACTCTTGAGGTGGATTTTTGGGTGTATTTATCTCATGTTATGAGTCTGCCAACATTCACCCTCCTTGTAGAGGCCGCAGTCTGTGTCAATGACATTACTCAAGGTTATTCCTGTGACTGAAATTTGCAGAGGTGAAAGTCTGTGCTTTTAGTTCATGCCTCTAGATCAGATGCTGCAGCTGGAAATGCAGTTCTGTGCTCAATACTCCGAAGCACCTTCCTGCCTATGGGGATACTGCTCATGAATACCGTTAAGTGGAGCATCCACAGGGATACTGGTCGAAGAAGAAGTTCTTACTCATCTTGTGCAGTAGTTGGGATACTTTGAGATGTATTTCCTATAGGTGCTGCATTACCCACCTCCTTTCCCTTTGTTTAGAATTTCCTTTTCAGGACTTTTCAGTAGAGAAGGAACTGAGGGCAGTTTGCCTGCACAGCCCTATACATTCACATTGCAGGGCATCAGGATTTGTGGTGTGTGTGCGCAGGCTGAATGGGTATGATCAAATGAACAGAGGTGCATGGACACTTGGGGTGGAGCATGCAGGGGACACATACAAGTTTAAGAACTCCAGTTACTGCAGTAGGTGAATAATGTCTCCATTTTGCTTCTCAAGGTTCTTGAACATTACCAGTAGAAATGAGCAAAAGGAAGAGCCCTAAAGGCAGTTCATTAATAGCACCATCTAGGGGACAAATTTCATGTCTCAGTTATAGTTTTGATTTGTGCTTTTTGCTGTTTATCATGTTTATTTACAAGGGAAATAGCTTATTTGACTGGGAGGTTGGGCAATCTACCTCAGAGAAAGAGGGTCAATGATTTTTACAATGAACCTAGAGATTCACTTCAGCAAAGCCTTGAAGTTGTAAGTTTATTTGAAAAATTATTCAAACTGGAATAGAAGTAAACATTTTTCTACTCTATTACTATGTTGTATCTATTTCATACCTGTCTAGGGCTTTACTTTGAGAGTGCATATATAAAATTTTGTACCAAATGACTTAAAAGTCAAGGTATTGTTTAATAAATACGCCACTTAAAACCTAATTAGGATAGCCTACAGTACAGTCGCATGACATTGTCTTGTATTAGTAGGGTCTACATTTAAGAATGAATTTAAATCGTCAACTACAGAACAATAGATTTTGGGAACACAATAAAGGTAGTAAATTTCTAGTTCAAGAGACTTCTCTGAGCAGTCATTGGGACCAAAAGACAAATCCTGGCCTATTCAAGGAAGGAGTGGAAAAGCTCTAGAAGTAACTCTGTCCAACTGTATTGTGCTTGAAGGGCTATCATTACAATGTGAGGAATCTGAAAAATAAGGAAACTAAATGCCAAAAAAGTACAGATCTCCTAGGGTGGGGGAATTCTAATAAGTCTTTAAATTAAAGCATAATTTATCAAGAATCTCTGAAACAGATTCTCAAGTGTATGCCTCACCAAAATCTCTAAAACAAGTTAGACACTCAGAGAAGGTTCAGTTCTCTCAAGTATTTTTGCTTTGTGTTCCTATTGTGCCTATTCTAGTTGCATATCATCCTGGAGCCCCTCAGTATGTTAAGGGATAATTATTTAAAATGATTCACTCTGCCAGACTGTTGCAATGATGAATGAAGAACAGATTAGACCATTTATTGTAAATGTATACAATAAACATGCTGAGCCACTATCATAGTAGTCTCTCTAGTTTTGTATGGGTACTCATTTTGGATTCATTAGTTTTAAAGTTACATTAGGCTTTTATGGAAGAAGGGATTTGTAATTAACATTTACTTCCTCCAGCATCAGGGTATTTTATTATTTCCTTAATTTTGGTGCTCATAGCTAATCATGACAAGACAAATGGGTTAGTAGCGCTAATATTTATTCCTAGAGTTTTCCAAGGTTTTAATACTTGGAAAAGTTAATTGTCTTCAGTGCAAAAAAAATCCCCCCCCTTGATATTGAAGGATTATTATTAGCATTTGTTTAGTCTCTTAGAGTATGGTATAAGCACCTTTTAAAATTCAACTGTTCAGATAGATGTTCAGTTGTTTTGTGTTGTTCCTTTTCAATCTTCAAAGTAAGGTGAGTGAAGAAAGGGCAGGGATCCTAATCAGCAATTGTAAGATATATCTGGCTTTAGGATTGAACTAATATCCCATTTAGGGTGAGAAGTAAACATTTTAGTTATGTTTCTTTCTGGCTTTGGAGATAATTTTTTCACTTAGCACAGCTGAGCATAAGGCACTTTCATATTGAAAGCAGTATGCTCAGCAGCTCTGCTAGTATTAATGCTGTTCAACCTCATAACCTTCTTGAACCCTTATGCAAGCTTACAGTTGAATAATAAACTGTACTATGTTTTCTGAATTTACACTTGAAGGCAGTACTGCACAGAACACATATATGTAAGCAGGTATCTCTTTTAGAGAGCATGCATGTGTAGACATTAATTTACTTTAGAATTCATTATGAATTTGTTCAAATCACACATTGTAGAGAATTACCAAAGAAACAATTACTCTGTATAGCTGTCCTCAGTTTTTATAGCTCAAGATCAGATTCAGTGTTACTGGCACATAATGCTGTAGGTGATGATGACTAACTTGTTCCTTCTGGTTATTCTTAGCTGTAGACTAATAAACAGGTCAGAGCTTCAGTGGCCCAGGATTAAGTGTCAGATTAAGATATGAGCACACTCATTCAAGAAGGCAATAAGGGCCTCTGGGTTTATTATAACTACTACCATCTAACCAAGTCAAAAACAGTTTATCAATATGTTTTAGTTTTTATAAAAATGTAAAGCTTTCCCAGTATTCTCAAGGATGTTTGCTTAAAAAGTTTGATTCACCTGTAAAAATATCCAAATAGTATTTGTCTTGAAACCTTTTGTGCTTTTTTTTAGGCTTTCCAACTAGACCAAAGTCCCTAAAGGTATTTGTTAACCCAAACAGTCATAAAAGAGAAGCTACTCATGTTTATTATGAACAAGTTGCACCTCTCTTTAAGCTTGCTGACATCAAAACTGACGTCACAGGTAAGTTGCTTTCAGAACATGATTTAATCCTTTTTTTAAACTGATGCTTAAGCAACCAAGACAACCTGAATTTACTGATAATCCTTATTGGCTTTATGTGTAAGTAGTGCATTGAAAATTGAATTAAAGGCAATATTACCTATTTGTTTTTATTTCATTTCATTGCTTTAGTTTTAGCAGTTCTATTATTTATTGATTATATTTTATTTTTTATAGGTTTTTTTTACTTTAGGAATATTTTTGTGTGTTGGGGGGTTTACAGTGCAGTTTGATTTATTAAAAAAGAAAAGCTTGAATCTGATGGGTCTGATGGGTCTGAAGCATAACTTCGAGGAACTACAGAAATAGACAAGTGAGGAAACTGTATACAATTTCCTGTTATTCCTCCAAAATAGTTGTCTGTCATGTTTCCTGTTCATTCTCTCCTCAGATGTCTTCTAAGATACTACTATTAAGAGCACAATATGTGTGGTGTTGAAAGTCCAGGCATAGAAGGACAAATCTAATCCTATTTACTCATAAATTTGATTCAGTACAAATACAGCTATAAAGAGATTTGGTTCCTGAAAGGAAAGGAGATGTTTTAATACAAAAACTTAACTAGATTTATTTCATATCAGAAGGAATCATATGGGGAGTGTAGAGAAGTCATTGCTACAGGGAGTAAAAATTTATCAACCTGATTAGCCATTTTTTCTGCCTATTTGTTCTAGAAGGGAGCAAGAGAAACCCAGAATCTGTAGTGCCAGTCAGAAGTGAGCAAATTTACAGGCAGGTGGGATTAAAAACTCCAAACAATTTTACATTTTCAGATACTAATACTTACATATTAAAAAATAATTAATAAGTTTCATACCTTATGCACATGTAAACGGACAGGTTACTGCACCAAAGAGCTTACAATTTAAGGGCCCAAACCTGTTCTTACTAAAGTCAATGAAAACAGGATCACTCCCCAGACTAGACAAAATAGAGACAGATGGCCTTATCAGGCAGTGGCTACTCATGTGAATAGTTCCATGATTTCACTGAGATTGCACATGTAAGAATGATAGGAGCAGGCCCAAAAGTTAGGCCAAAGAATACAATAGAACAATGTGGTTGGGTTTGTGTATAATGTTAGTGCCAATATTTGTGTATTTTTAAAAAATAATTTTATTTGTAACGTAAATTCAATTAAAGAAATAGGAGGTGAGGCATGGAAACACACACAGATGAATAAAAACTAATTTTCTTGTATGCTGGTAATGAATCAGTTTACACCAGCATTTTGACTTTTCTTAGCCTAAAATTTTAAGGAAAAAATCTTCAGCTTTATACAAGTTTTAGTTATCATTTAAACATTTGTACAATCTATAACAGATGTACTGAAATACCAAGGTATGACAATAATGAAGAGTCATTATGAATATTTTTAATCATTTAATGTGCACAAGTAAGGCTAACCATTTTTCATCTAGCTGGTTGCTGCCTCAGTTACTTTTTAAAAATATGCAAATAAATGGAGGGTATGTTTTAACTTTTTAAAAGGGTAATATTATCATTAGTCTATTAACACTGTGCAAAAGCTAATGGAGTTCTTTCTATAAACCAAATAACCTGCAAGTAGCTAAGTTTATACAAAAGCTTTTGTAGATACGTTAGTTAATAGGAAATGAAACTAAGCACTGTTGTAATGACATTAACCACCTGTTTCTCTTACTAACAAAATAATAGTTTTAAATTATTTCCTGATTGTTTTATTATATTAATGCTGTCTGAACTAACTAAAAACATATTCAACATGTTATTCTGCTTTGGCAATATCTAGGGTACTGCAAGGTTTATTAGCTGCCTAGCACTCCTCCTACAGGTAAACTGGGAAAATTACATGACAGTTCTATAAATGTTAGTATAGAAATACACATTTATTTGTAATTTAAAACAGTTTTAATTGGGAATGAATACAAGCTTTGGTAGTGTTTACTTGTACTCTTTTCAGAAGTTTAGGTACCTTACTAATAGCAACGTAATGTCCTTTCAAATAATGGCTTTGGATTTTGATGGGCAGTAAGATCATTGTGCCATAGTTCACATACATACTGTAATATTGGGTACTTAGAATAAACATTTTTTTCTGAAATCTTCAAGGAATCCTCTGTGCTAAGGTTTCAGTTTGCATTCATTATAAATTAACAACTACTAGTTAGTACAGTAAAGATCACAATATTTTTATGTATCTTTTGTTTTCTCTCCCACTCCCAAACAATTAAAATATTTTAATAATCTCTTCAGAAAGGCTGTAGAGAGTTCTTGTGTATATATAACAGAATACAGTAAAGTAGCTGGCAATACATATACCTGTAGGTATTCAAAATTTTTGATATTGTAAAATACAAAATACAAACCTTTCCTCAAAAAATTTGATATTTTATGCCTTGATATTTACAATACTAATATTAAATTAGTGTTTTTCTTCCATATGTTATAGCACACCAGGGATTACCTTTAATTCTAATTTCTGTAGCAATATATTTTATATAGTGATACTACTATATATTATACAGTAATGTATTTTTATGAATCTGACTGTGACTGTCAGAGAGAGATACTCAACCTCTTTGCTACTATATCACACACATGCTTGAGAATGTGATATAGGTAAATGAGTAAATTGCAATGTAACATGTACCACAGCTCTTATTATCTTACTCTTTTCTTTATCTGCCTTTTCTGGGAAAGGTTAGTATTATAAGGTCAAATCATTTAAAACTGATACATTGTTATAACGTTTAGGTGCAAAGCAACTTATGAGGCTTATATAAAATTACATAGTAAGAAGCCTATGTACCGAGGGACAGAGCCAGTACTAGGCGTAAGCAGACTAAGCAATTGCTTAGGGTCCCAAGCAGCCCCTTTTAGTTGCCATGCCAAGTGTGTAGGGGGGAGGGGCAAAATATTCCTACTGAGGACCCCCAGTGGGCTAGCTGAGAGTCCAATACAACTGAAAACCTACACTTTTTATTGATTGTAAAGTAAATAAAGTTTGTCAGAGAACTTTAGCTTTTTTTCTCCAAGTATTAGCACCAGTTAATCTGTTGCTCTACATTAGCAGTTGTAATCCTATTGGGTTTAGTCTGTGGCTAAGGAACCAGTTTTTATACATTTCATGCTGAACTGTCCTACATATTGAAAGGTCAAAACAATTTGCTCACTGTCTTTTTGTCTTTATCTTAATTGTTCTTGAACCCTTATTTTCTTGTGGGCTACTTGAGATATGGGGCTCTGCTAGCTATGAATATATAGCTTTAAAATAAGAGCTGAATGTTGGGGAGTCATTAGGCACCAAATCTAGCTTTTTCTGTGATCCAGTGATTAGTTTGCTGAGATGCACTCTTAGTGCTCTTCAGTGAACTTTACTATCACATAACAGCTAATGAGTTCAGAGGCATGTGTAGTGTAGTTTCCGTATGAACAGTGTTTCACAGCTTTTGGTTCTTGATAGTGATTAGGTATTCTTTTCTAGGTAAACTGCGTCTTTAAATCTTAAACTGTCTCCATAAGGTCAAAAAATTCAGATGAAACATTTTTGCCTTGGAATTTGCTGGTTTGTCGAAATCTAAATGTTTCATGAATTGACCCTGACAAAGAATTTTGGAAGTTTTGACTTTCATTCTAAAATGGAGCAAACTTTCTCTGCCCAGCTCTAGTTTGTATGTATAGTCTTTAGACAAGCTTCTCTGTGCCAGCCTCCTATTTAGAATTGCAATCCATTAGAAAAGTACTTCTGTGCCTTGTCCTTGGAAACACCAGATACCTGATCCCTTTCCCAGAAGAGCTCAGAATAGATGCCACATAGTTCTGCTGTTTTGCTTTGGTTAAGCTTTTAGGTATCTTAGAAACTCTCCTTGTGCATCATCATGAAAGTGGAGACAAGCAGGGTTTGCATATTGGTCCCTGATTTGAACCCTAGAGCGGAGAAAAGAACTGTGTTCTCAGAAGGGGAAGTTAGTTAGCTCTGAATTAGCTTCCCTACTGGTTCAACAATAAACAAAATTTCTCATTCTTCAGAATGTGTTTCGTGATCTTTTTGTTCATCCATATGTTTGACTGAAAGAGGTGGCTTGAATGTATTGAGTTGTGTGTGTTTTGTGTAAGCTCTCTGTGAGTTGATTGTATTGTAAATGGATGAGTGTATTACACTAAGATGCCTCTGAGTACATTTTAATAAATCAAAAGAGAAATAAAAAAATTAATTCAGCATAGCAAGCGTACCACTTTTATTTTCCCCCAGTACTGTTATAATAAGTTGTCTAAAAGTTGCCATGTTCATTTTAAAAGTTCTGGTGTAGCACCATTATCAATCATATGGTTGCAGGGGAGGATTTTTATTATCACCATGAAATACTAATGATATGTTTGAGCCTTTTTTACATCTTCACATCAAAAGCAATGTATTTGCAAACTGTGAGGTTGGCCACTTTCATTTTTCATGTACTATAGCTGTTGTTGATGGGATTTAAATTCCCACCTGAAAGAACAAAGAAGTTGAATGCACCAGTGCCTTAATATAAAGCTTTCCATCCCCCTAAGAATACTTCTCTCTGAAGCTAATATTGTAAACAATGGCAGAAAACTGTGGTCATGCAACAATATATGCTTCAGCAGCAAAATTGTAATTCACTAACTTTGATTTCAAGATAGCATACTGCTTCAAATTCTCCCCTAGCTAACCTAGTTTATAGTTACAGGAACTTATTACTATGGAAATTCATTAGCAATGCTGAATGATAGTTTTCTGATGAAGTTCATTCTGTTGTTGTAACTAATATGAAAAATGTATTGTGCTGTGTAATTAATGACTGCAAATTACATCACTTTCTATATCTCTTTCAAATTAAATAAATATTGAAGAATACAATTATTAAATGTACTTATTAGTTCAAAGCTTTCCATTCATGTCAGCAGCATCTGAGTGGTCAATCAAAATATTACAATATAATGTTGGGGTAGATAATACTGCTGGATATGTAATAATTATTTTAGACACCAAAACAAATATTTTAGCAATATCCAGAAACATTGGAGAAAAAGCTTGAACTGTCCTAGCACCAGGGACAGACAAGCATGAAAGATTAATGTAATCTTGCATATCATGATGCACATTCTTACACAAAAATTCCATCTGCAAGTGTCATGTCAGTCAGCAGAAATGTTTGATGGGTGGATGCAGCTGGGCTGTCTCTTCTGGCAAATCTGCCCTGGAAAATGCTAAATGTGGTTATGATGCTTTCTGCCATCTGTAGTATGCCAGTTTACCCTGCCTTCATTGGCATTTTCAGTACTACGCAGGGCATCAACAATCACAGAGACAGCAATGTAGAGTGACAGATTCATTTCCTCCAGAGGTTACCAGACTCTGGTATATACTTGTGCCACCTTGCTCCTTGTGTTATATTCTGTTGTCACTGGTATTTGATTTTATTTCATACTTGTATGTTTAACTCAGATTTTTAGTTAAGCAGCTTGCATATTCTAACATGGTCACTTGAATGTGATTAGTAGTTAGATAATTTACTTCTATGTGATGATGGGCTTAAACTTTTCCAATAATATGCCAACTTTGCCATTACAGAAACTTGTATTTTTGACCGATGAACAAATCTTGCTCAATTTATGAATTTGAAAACACCAGCTTTAAATTAGAAACTGGCTATGTGTCAGATACCACCAAATAATTTATGTAATAGAGTGATTTTGACCTTTCTGTTTATAAAGTTGTTAAACTTTCAAGCCATTTAATACTTTTAATGCATTTAATGATCAAAATATAAGCAAAAATAAATTCTGACATTACTTTATGTTCATAGAGAGTGATAAAATAAGTTTTTTGAAGTTAGTTCTTAACTTTCAGTATTTTAATTATTAAAATATCTTTCATAGTAACTGAATATCAAGGACATGCTCTTTCATTGCTTAAGGACTGTGAACTCCACACATTTGATGGGTAAGTTTGGTATTATTAGTTTTTCTTTATACTGTGAGGTATCTAATAATAATAACATAAGGTTTGTCTAAACAAGCACTTAGTTCACAACAAGCTGGGGTATTAATCTACCCTCTACTAGCCTACTGTCCCATGGACCCTGCTGCCATACACTAAATGTTCCTTACAGTGCTTTGGACTACTCCCTCTGAAAGCTCCCATAGATACAATTTTAGTTAATTTATAGAGTGCCTGCTGGTAAAATTTTAGGTTGTATTACATTTATTACCCTGATTTCAGGTACATATTTGGACCAAACAGATTAGTTCTGTTCTAAAACTTGGCGCCGGTACTATGATTATTTCTTTTGTTTTCAAAAATTACCTTAGTAATTTAAAATTTCATATTCTTTATTGCTAATTGAATATGTAGTAATCCATAACTCTTATGCAGGCCTAACCACCTTCCAAATAAACATTAAATGCTTCTCTTACATGTCAACATTCTGTATTTGCAAGAATGACAGAACTGTTGTACTTTAAATTCATAGATTTTTTTTCATACAAATGGTTCCTAATGTGAGGTTTGATACTTTTTTCTTCAAAAAAAATTAACCAGGACATTTCAACCTCACCCTAGGGCTTGGTAGCATTCTCAATTTCTCACACTAATACCAAACCTTGGTACTGATATGGTGATCATGCCCCTGTTGATGCTGCTACTCCTAGCCTGCAGTAAATCCTTAGCTTTATTTTCTTATATGCAGTCTGAACCATGACAGAAGCATGGAAAATGCATGCAAGTCTTTTCTCCTTAATCAAGAGCTTAAAAGGTCATGGATTTTTGAGAAAAAATTTCAGATTAGACCGGTGTCAATGGAAACTGGTATGAATATTGCACCTGATGACTGTTCCTGTTCGAGGCCTTCAGATACTCCGATAGCGTAGCTCAGTAGAACTTGATATCTAACAACAACAAAAAGTATGATCAGACAAACAACCAAGGACTGCCATTAACATGAAGAAACGAAGTATGCACCAATTTTTGGTGTCATGGAGATTTAATGGTTTTTATGTGGGCAATTTTTAGCCCGAACTTCCTTTCTTGTTTGATGGGAATTAAGTGAATTCTGGTTTAAAAATAAAAAAATAATTAAGAAAAAACTATAGGAGATGAGGAAAAGTGTCAAAGTTGAGAGAATACCACTTCATAGTGGGATATATTTTGTTTTCCAAAGAGTTTACAATCATAAAACTGGCTGAATTTTTGGATATAGTTGTATGCATGATACAAAATAATATATATGCATGTGGATGTTTAACAAACTGAACAAACGTTTACATCAATTTTATTCTTAAAAAATTTCCTGAAATTGTTTGGAGAGTTCTAAAGCCCATAATTTTCTTATTAAAGTATGTTTAACTGGGGAAACTTCTGTTAACATTCACATACATTGCTTTGTAAAACTGCTTAATAGCTGTTTAAGAAACAGAAAAAAAGACACTAGCCACAGCAGTACTTTTACCGACAAAAGCATTCTCCTCTATAGCCACAGCAGGTGGGAGTTTAATTACCTACTACAGAAACAATGATTAAGTACCTTGATGCAAAGGATTGCTGGTAGTAGGGTTTTATACCTTGGTATATCCCTCAAATGTTTGCATAGAGTCAGGATTAGCTCTTTTGAAATAGGTTTTAGCCTTGTTTTATTATATTTCTGGCAATTAATAAACACTGACACACATTTATGGTTTGGTCCTGCAAGATCCTGCTCTGTCCCTCATCCAGCAAAGAATTTAAGCAAGAGCTTAATTTTATCCATATGAGTAATCCAATGGTGAGAGTTTAAATAAGATGCTGAATAGTATCTTGCATAGCTGATTTATACATAAGCGTTGTTGGATATTTATTTACATATATTTAATTCTACTCTGAAGTGCAAAGAGTATATATATTGGAGAGAGCAGAAATAAAGGGTGTTAATGTTGTATTTAGATTTTAGAATAGCTGATGCAGCAGTGAAGTTTTGATTTCTTTTGAGATATGATTCTACACAGTTATAGTTTTGTTAGTCTTCTGAAGCCACACTTAGTTTTTTTGGTATTTTCAGTTATATCTTGTGGTATCAATGAAAATGCATAGAGCAAATTTTTACTTTTTTATGACATCCTGGTTAATCCACATACTGGTTAATCCAATCCTGGATAATCAAGAGTCTACTGTAATTTTGGATTACATTAGTATGTTATGTATGCTAGCATGAACAAAACTAGAATTATATGCTTCTTTCCATTGAAAGAAATAAAGAGTGCTTGTGCAGATGAGATAGAGTAAATTAACACATTCAGATTTCCCATGCTTATTAACCTATCTGTCCTACTTCACAGATTTACTGAACTTTGGAAGTGATGTTTCTCTTAGTCATTATGATCTGTACAATATGTGTGTGTGTGTGTATTTCTCTATATGAACTACAATTCAAATACCTAGAAACTACTCTGTTTTTAGAATCTATTTAGAAATTATATGTATAATATTATAAAAAGTATTTGAATTGTCCTTATGTAGATATTTATTGCATTACAATTGTGTTTCATTTATGCATCAACTATAATATATAAAACCAAAAGTATTTATCTTGTACTGCTGAGTTTTTGATTTTTTTATAGGGTGGTTTGTGTTGGTGGTGATGGGTCTACCAGTGAGATAGCTCATGGCCTACTACTTAGAGCTCAGATGGATGCTGGGAGAGACACAGATTACATTCTTTCACCAGTCAGAGCACCACTTCCTCTTGGCATTATACCAGCAGGTGAGAACAGAAGATAGATATTCATTTAAGTATCTTAAGTCTCTCTGACATATTGTAGACTCTAGCCAGAAGGGATCACTGTGCTCATCAAGTCTGATCTCCTGTATAGCATGGGCTATAGGACTTCCTTGAATTAATTCCTGTTTGAATGAGAGCATATCTTCTAGAAAAACAATCTTGATTTTAAAATTTACAGTGATGATGGATCCACCACATCCCTTAATAAACTGTTCCAGTGGTTAATTACTCTCACTGTTACAAATTTGTCTATCATTTCCAGTCTAATTGTACTGTTTCAGCTATTAGTATAAATAATAAATCTTATTTAGATTAATTCATAATAATGGCCCAGATCAGTTCCTTACCTGTGGAAAGAAATCTCAGTTCTCCCCTGGCTGCTCCTCCCCATTCTCGAGTTCCACTGGGAGGACAAGTTTCATCTCCATGCCCTTGTGGAAATGGTGCCATCCTTGTGGATGTCCCTTGTGTCTTCCTACTTCCATCCACCTGTTTCTTTGGCAGTACCTCCATTGGAGCAGGCTTCCATGAGCTCCCCTTAGTTGCAGCTGCTTGAACAATGCTGTGGTAAATTATGCAAAAAAGATCATAGAGTCTCAGGCTATATTAAGTCTCTTGCATTATCTCTGCAAGGCTATAAGGGCAGAGTGTGCATCCCATTGACTTGTCCTGTCCCTGTCCATATCCCAGCTGAGCCTTCCATTGACCTGACTCTGTCCCACCTGTTCTTCTTTACTATTACCACGTCAGCTGTCCGCACTCTCCTGCTCCTTCAGCGTCTACAACAGAATCTCCGAGTTATGAACACCTCGGAATGGAGGTTCTTCGTAACTCTGAACAAAATATTATAGTCGTGTTTTCAAAAGTTTACAACCAAACATTGACTTAATACAGCATTGAAACTTTACAGAAGAAAAATGCTTAACTGTCTTAATTTAAATGAAACAAGCACAGATAGTTTTCTTACTCTGACAAATCTTTTTTAAGCCCCCCCACACACACACACCTTTTTTTCCCTAGTAATTTACATTTAACACAGTACTGAACAGAATCTGTCTCTCTTTTTTTTTTTTTTTTTTTTTTTTTTTGGCCCCTGCTGCTGCCTGATTGCATACTTCTGATTCCTAATGAGGTGTGTCATTTGACTGGTCAGTTCAGAATTCCGGTGTTTCTAACTCTGAGATTCTGCTGTAACCTGGGCTCCGCTGGATTTCAGCTGAGTCCAGAGAGAGGGATGATACTGCAGAGGTGACTGAAAAACCCCCAGGGGGAAAGAGGTATATCTATGCATGGAGAGTCCTGTGTGTTTGTGGATTGAGGGGATGTGTGTGATTTGACTTCATATTTGTAACTGCATTTTTAATGTATCCAGTAAGGAAAAAAATGGAAATATGTCTTTTCTCTAAAGCTAATGGCCATTTCATACCTTATTCTTTTAATCATTTCCCATAAGAAATATTGAAGTGAGTGCATGGGTTGCTTTTGGAATAATTTCAGCTATCCATATTCTTCTCCTTTTTAATAAATCATGGAAATCCTTTGCAAGCAGTATTAAAGAGCTTCAACTTGCTTTTGCTTTTACAAATCGCAAATAACAGCAAAAACATTTTCAAAATCTAGTGTTTAAAATAAGGAATAATTAGTAGAAAAATATGGTGGATAATAATATAGGTGATTTAAAGTACACAGGAACAAAGGAATGGCTTAGGGAGAGACCACATAATCATCTCAGCTACATAAAGCAAATAAATGTTAGGCCAGTTTTCTGACCTACACTTGTCATTTGAGTTGCTTTGAATGTGGTGGTATTGTGAGATGAAATCTCTCCAACTTTTTATTTCATGCAATTTGGCTGTACTTAGGTTACTGTTCCTCTTCATTAGTACTTATTCTCTTGAGTTGTTTAATAAGGAGCTGTACATCACAACCAAGAGAGAAAAGTGCACCCAAAGGAATGTGCATTTAGAATATGTTTGGAAGTAAGTTTAACTACAGGGTGATTAAATTAATTTAAATAAAGAGTATAATAAACGCCTTTTAAGAGAGAGTTTTATATTTTTCTTAATTGTATTTTGGTTAAATATTATGCCATGCTGATTATACGTACTTCATAAATTACTTGTTTTGGATAAAGTAGTATATTTGTGTGTATTTAAAAGATATGTCAATAGATTATTAAGTATTGTTATAAATTCACTGTACAAAATACCATGCTTTTCTGGTTGAGTTGACTAAGAATAGAAGGTATTTTAGGGAGTATATTATTTACATGGATTAGAGTTCATTTTTGCCCCTCAGAGTCGGTATAAGATTTAGAGTGTTAAGCAGCAGTTTTCAAGTTTCAGCATATTTGATGAGAGAGGACTGCTTTTGGAGCAGTTAGCCTCCTGGAGAGAGAGAGAGACCCAGAGGGAGTGTGTTTTTACTAAAATACTTTGTCAGTAGACCAAGCTGCTGTATTATGGTCAAAATCAAATGGATCTATGTGAGGAAGCCTGCAGTTGTACTGCTGGTCATTAGCTATAGAGTTTGTTGCTATGGGAACTACTGCTCAGGAACTGTACAGAGGGCTTCAGATAGAGGGGGGAAAACTGGAAGAACATAAAAATAAAAAAGCAATGAAGTTGTTATGAAATAAGAGACAATCTGTACACTGATTGTGATCGTTATCATCCTAAATTGTTCACTTAAATAAATCTGTGCTTTCCAATTAATTTGACAATATTACTGAGGCACTGTTAATTTCTATGATATTTCAGGCAAAGAATGTAAGTGTTGGAGCAGTTTTCATGAGAATTTTAGATATGCTTGACTAGGAAGTCATTACATCACATTTATCTATTTGGATGTGGGAGACATTAACAGCTTTATGAATATTCATGTTGTCTGGTTAATTACATTAATTGTTCTGCAGAAGTGCATGCACTTCCAAGGACAGGTTTTGTTTTTTGGGTTTTTTTTTTTTTTACAATTTCTGCTTGGTACCTCCATCAGCCACGCTTTAGATGAACTATTACACTTTTGTCCTAGCTCTGATGCTTTCATGAGGGGATAGTGAGAAGTAGCTTATTGTCAGGTAAAGAAGAGAAAATTCTAACTAGCATTTTATTTTTCTGGTTAAAAAAATATCTGTTGTAATTTTTTGTTAAAATATATTTTGTGATAGTTTTGTAGAATAGTGCCAAAGTTGAATCTTTTTAAAAATAAATAGTCTATTATGAGTGGTACCTAAATAATGATTGCTCTATGTAGTTTATGGGTTCACAGCATCCATTTTCTCTCTTTCCCTAAAGTGACAAGGTGGATAGGTACCACACAGTCTCTGATAAATATAGAGTAAATAACATCTGAGGCCAGAGAGGAAGGAGGACATAATTTGGGAAATTAATAAGTAGCTTAAAAAGGCAAGCAAGTATACTTTTAGTATTTTGCATATATATTGTCTGTCTGTTTAGTGTTTACCTGTATTATCTGTAGGCTTTTTGCAGCACATTGTATGCTTGAGTAATACCTGGCATGATGGGATCCTTATCCTTTTATTGAGGTTGTTGTGTACTACCATCATATAAATGTTAAATAATACAAGTTTGGTTGGAATAAAAATATTATATCATATAAGTGGATGTGTTCTAGATCTGTTCTTAGTGGTACTGGTGGACAGGATCTTTTCTGAGCACAAGACCCAAGTTAAGTCTCTTTCTGTTCTTTTTTTCATGTCAACGTGTATTTTTCATCCTTTCATGAGAGACAAAAAGGTGGATTGTTGTCTTCAAGTGAAAATGAGCATGTCCACAGTTTTTAGTCTAGTACATCTATCTATATATATAAAAGTCAAGTGGTGTGTGTGTGTGTGTATGTATGTACGTATGACAGCGAACTCCTCCCGCACCGTTTGAGCCAGAGACTTGAAATTTGGTACAGTGAGGGGTCTTGGGGTCTAGATGCTGGTAAGGGTCGAAAAATTTTCGGATCTCACCTCTGACGCCCCCCAGGGGTGAAAGTCTTTCAGGGCCAATCACATCGGCTGGGCGGTTAGGTGGTGATGATGTCATAATACCCCCCTCCAACAGACACCTCACTCGCTCAGCTCACCCCTCCCTCCTCCAACGGAACCCCGGAGATCCCTCAGTTCTCTGCCCCTCCCCCTCCCAACGGAACCCCGGAGATCCCTCAGTTCTCTGCCCCTCCCCCCTCCCAACGGAACCCCGGAGATCCCTCAGTTCTCTGCCCCTTCCACCTCCCAACGGAACCCCGGACTCCATAAGCTCTGTGCCCCCCCCCCACCTGCGAAGGTCCCCGGAATCCCTCGGCTCTGGGCAGCCTCCCCACCTGCGACGGATCTGAGTTGGGTTTGGTGGGACGGTAAGTGAGGTGGGGGTGTTGGGTTCGGTTGGGGGGTGAGGTGGGGGTGTTGGGTTTGCTTGGGGGGGGTGAGGTGGGGGTGTCGGGTTCGGTCGGGGGGTAAGTGAGCCGGGGGGTGTCGGGGTTGGTCTGGGGGGGTGGGAAGGTGTCGGGGTGGGTGAGGGGTGAGGGGTGGGTGTTGGGTTTGGTCTGGGGGGGAAGGTGTCGGGGTGGGTGCCCAGACCAAACCCGACACCCCCCCCCCGGCTCACTTACCCCCCCACCAAACCCGACACCGCCACCTCACCCCCCCACACCAACCGCAACACCCCCTGACCAACCCCAACACCCACCCCTCACCCCTCACCCACCCCCCAGACCAAACCCGACAACCCCTGGCTCACTTACCCCCTGACCGAATCTGACACCCCCACCTCACCCCCCCAAGCAAACCCGACACCCACTGACCAACCCCAACACCCACCCCTCACCCCTTACCCACCCCGACAACTTCCCCCCCCCCAGACCAAACCCGACACCCCCCGGCTCACTTACCCCCCGACCGAACCCAACACCCCCACCTCACCCCCCAAGCAAACCCCACACCCCCACCTCACCTCCCCACCAACCGCAACACCCCCTGCCCAACCCCACACCTCACCCCTCACCCACCCCGACAACTTCCCACCCCCCCAGACCAAACCCGACACCCCCCCAACTCACGGTGCACTGTGTAGCACACACATTATTAAATACACTGTTCGGTCGGGGGGGTCAGGTGGGGGTGTCGGGTTTGGTCGGGGGGGTCAGGTGGGGGTGTCGGGTTTGGTCGGGGGGTCAGGTGGGGTTGTCGGGGGTCAGGTGGGGTTGTCGGGTTTGGTCGGGAGGTAAGTGAGCCGGGGGGTGTTGGGGTTGGTCAGGGGGGGTGGGAAGGTGTCGGGGTGGGTGAGGGGTGAAGTGTGGGTGTTGGGGTTGGTCAGGGGGTGTCAGCTGTCTGCCCCCTCCCCACCTCCGACTGACCCGAGCAACACCGGGCACTTATGCTAGTAATATATAGATATAAGAGGAGGATACAGTGCTTGGGGCTTATTTGTTTAGTAAGGTCATGATCAAACTCTCACTGAAGTCAATGGGAAGATTGCTGTTGACTTCAATCAGGTCCTAGCTGTTCATAAATTTGCTTCAGGCTGCAATACCCTGTTTCCCCGAAAGTAAGACATCCCCCAAAAATAAGACCTACTTCCAGTTTTGCCTCTCCCTGTAATATAAGGCATCCCCCGAAAATAAGACCTCCCTTTTTGTTCAACAATAAATGTGTACCGTATTCTTCTTCATGGAAAAATAAGACCTCCCCTGAAAATAAGACCTAGCGCATCTTTGGGAGCAAAAATTAATATAAGACACTGTCTTATTTTCAGGGAAACACGGTAGCAAGTTGCTTCTGCTTAAATCAGGCATGTCCAAGAGTTCAAAACAGACTGGTCCTGATCTATCAAACTATATTTCACTCTATGCAATGTCTTTATTGGCTTGATCTCTAAGACATCAAGTGGAAATTTTTCAAAAAACATAGCACCCCTATTGAAGTCAATAGAAAGCAAAATTATTTTTGAATAGTTTCTAATAATCCAATTTGTTTTTTTGTCACCTACTGTAATTTTGGAGACGGAATTTTGCATTTAAAACCCCTAGTAAGTCATTAGTATCAGTACCCACACTTTCCCATCTTTTAAGTACTGATGGAGTTGGGGTTCACACAAGCACTTACATAACAGGTATTAGGAACGCAAAAACAGTTTTGCTTTAGGATTGGAAAATGATTCTAGCCAAGCCATTTGGAACAACTTCATATATGAAATGTCATGCAACAGTCCAGACCCTGTGCTTCAAACTCCAGAGATTGCATGTTATAATGGCCTTTAAAACATAAACTGGTGCTGAGCATGCATTTGAGATTCTTTGCCAAGGATACATTTTTAGGTCAATGCTGATTAGTTAATTTTCTAACTGAAAATGTTTCAAATTCTATATGTTATAGATTACAGACACTAAATTAAAAAGCCAACAGAGTTGTATCTTATATGGAAAAAAATTTAGAATGATAATTTTGCTTTGCATTTTGACACCTATTGTTCAATCACTAACGGCAGGGAAAATCAAATAACATGGAGAAAATACTTGTTCTGTCAACTGAATGATGGATTTATAAACTGTAGATGAAATTTATGAAATTGTTTTCTGTGTCTAGTTGCAATGTCTTGTTAGTGTGTTTCATAGCAAGTTGACAGTATTTCTTCTGAACCTGTCAGTTTCCTTTCACCTCAAAATACTTCATAACTGTAATTTACCATTTTTTTTATGTTTTAGAAGAGAGAATCCAATTGAATTAAAAGATTTATTGTATAGCAATTTCTTTAACAAAGAGATACAGAGATTAAATGAGTCCAATTTAATTTTTTATTCTTTCTAAAGAAGCTGCATTTTTTTTCTAATTTTTAAAGTTTGACGGACAATATTCTCCATAGAATTTTTATTGCATTCATGCACCCTGATTGTTTCCATGACGTGCATTGCTAAACTGAAGATGTAAATTTCAAAGGTTGTTCTAAACACAGCATCTTGTTAGATGCATTCAATTATTTCCTTCCTGTGGTATAAATCCTGAGGTCATTACTCAGAGCCCCATCCTACCAGGTACTGAGTGCTTCCCATGAGGTCCTGAGTACTCAGAACTCCATGTGAGATGGGTTCACAGGAAATACTAAGCATTTTGTGGGATTGACCTGCCAGTTCTTAGTCAATCCGTACTCAAGAAAGCAGTTACAAAATGCAGTACGAGTTTCACTGAATTAGAACCTAAGGATTTGGTTCTAGCTTTAGATTTGAATGCATAGCTACTCCCAGGTTTTGTAATTCCTCCCTTCTGGAGGACATCAGAGATATCAGTGTTATCTTGATGTTTGTTTGTTACAAACATGTGCCTTTCATTTTAGTTCAAAATGTTGCTTTTAAATTGTTTACTGTCTTAGTATTAGTCAGTAGTTTTTTGTTAGTAGATTTTCTTGTGCTGTCACGTGGTTTTTTTGATAGCCAAATTAAGTGCACCTGTGAAATTTAAGGTGGCCTCAGGTTTCCAAAATGTTCCACTGCTTCCACAAAGTGTTATGTACTTTTACATACCCTTGTCAAAAATCCAGACTCCTTTGCCTAGCTTTTTTTTTTTTATTGTAGGCCCAAATTGCGCTAATTACTAATGGACTTGAAGTGAGGACTGTTATTTTTTGCGTACATAGGAAGCCAGTAATCAATGGGTAGAAGATGATGCATGTTGCAACATAACTTCTATTTACAAGTTACCTTATATAGTACACCAGGCTAAAGAGTCTTGCCCTGTGGAGTAGAAACTTTATTCAAAGGAATCAAGTTACAAATTGAAACAAATTCTTCTTCCTCAAAAGTCTATATTGAGTGAAACATTGTTTTATTTAGTTTGTTTTGTATTCACTGTCTAGTCTATCATTCAGTACCATTCTTCTAACAATTGTTTGTATTAATTTTTACAGGTTCCATTAATGTTTTGGCTCATACTCTTCATGGAATCGACCATGTAGTAACTTCAACATTGCATATTATAATGGGTAATTCATAAATGCGTTACCAGAAGCTTTCAGATAATTAAAAGACATATCATTTAAAAATTTGAATACATGTTCATAAAGGAAGGGACTGCTTGCCTAACAAATCAATGATACTTTATTGTGTCACGGTGAAGTTTGTATCATCAAATAGTTTGGTTTGAAATCTAATCCACTGTGTATCTTAACAGAGTTCACTCTCTAAATTGTCCTTGATAAACTATTCTTGGGTATCTAGTACGACTATTAATAGCTGCATCAATGAGAATTCACCACATTTCATGGCAGACGGTTTCACTGATTAACTGTTTTATACCGCTTTTCTTTTCATTTAGTAAGTTAGGAAAAGCCAGAGTTCCACGGGGAACTTTTAACTCTGTCCCTTATGTATGTACATTATGATACACAATTCACTGATCACATACATTTTTTAAAAATTCAGGATACCCGCCTAATAACATTAGGCAAAATGGATCGTATTCAGTGACTGAACCAATTGTTCAATATTGATTTTTATTCTCATCTTTCAGTGTGGGTTCAAAGCATACCAACAATTTCTGTATGGAAGTGGGTGTTTACTACACAATGTGGCCTCATTCACCATCCAACCTGCACAATAAATGGGGCAGAATTTCTAAGTATATGAAAAATGATATGTGATTAGGCTATTCAATATTATGTGTATTCAAAGGGGACAGAGTTAAGGTTGCACTGACAACCTTAACTTTGACTTTTCCTGAATTTTGAATATTTCACTTTGCATCATTAATGTGCCTTTTAAGGCAGATTTTTGCATGGAACTGTATTGACTCCTGTAAAGAGAAAAAAAAGCTGTTCCATCAAGTGTAACTGCTTGCTAGATGGAATGCTTTATTGGTTAATATGTCATTCAATGATGCAAGAGCCCTTGCTCCATTTCAGAAATTAATATTGAACATGCCCCGCTACATTAGATCAGAAATTTCATTTCATTTTTTTTCACACATGCACAAATCCAATGAAAACCTGAGAGAGAGAGTCTATTTATGATAAATTCCATTCAATTTTCATAGGTTCCCATGTCTTGAACATAGGCAACTAGTTTTATCAGATAGAAACCAGCATGTGTGTTTGAAGTATGTTTTAAAGTCCTTATAACTTGGACAATGAAAACCAGATTTCACCTGACCATCAAATCATGCATCTGTTATGTATGAGAGTTTGTGTAGATGAGTTTAGGTTGAAAACTAATGGAATAATTGAAGCTTTGATGTCTATTGTAATATGTCAGGACATATACAACCAGTGGACATCTGCACTTTCAGTAATCCAAGCAAGCTTCTTCGTTTTGGGTTCTCAGCTATGTTTGGTTTTGGTGCAAGAACTCTGGCTTTGGCAGAAAAGCATCGCTGGATGCCCTCCAACCAACGGAGAGATTTTGCTGTAATTAAAACACTGGCAAGTTTAAAGTATGCTGGTTTATTTTCAATCGTTTTATTTTCCTCAAGAAAATGTACTATTATTACCCTCAGTTTTATCAGATGTTACATATATATAACTCTATTTCTTAATGTTTATAAAAATGAGACTGCATGCAGACACTTTTCAGGTTTTACCATTTACTTCCTTGCAATGTGACTACTTAATTAGGAGAAGCTTCTGTATATTCAACATCATCATTTTAAAATTATGTTAACATTGATAAAAGCAGATTTAGCAGTCAGATTATTGGTTTACGTGGAAATGAATGTTAATATTTTTCTAGGCCAGAGGAATGTGAGTTATCATTTCTACCTCTGAAAAATTCACTGCAGGGCTTCCAGGAGAATGTTGCGTAAGTAAATCTGAATTAAACAATCCTGTATCTATAAAAGTATGTATCTTTGAAGATAAAAGTAGAACAAAATGAAATATTGTTTTGATGTATTATTATTACGAGGCAAAATGGAACTTTATTTCTTTTAAGATTATGATTTAGTTAACTATTTTTTTCATTATATAAAGTATTCATTAACCTTGCTATATTGTTACTTTTGATGTTAGCAGTACAGAGGACCTGTCAGACAAGCATTACTTCATTTTGTTCACTGTTGAGTAATCCTTTTTTTCCAGTGTCAGAAATCTAATTTATTCTTAGATAAACTGTAAGATTAAATGTTGTTCAATTACTTTTACAATTGTATTTCTTTACATTCTTTATTATTTTTAATTGTTTTATGTGACACATTTTTATTTTTAGAATGAAGAAAGAGAGACTTAAAAAATCAGGTGAGTTTCAAATTAAATTGTCCTTAAAAGTGAACTGTGTTTGGTTAAACTAGTGTAATACCGAATTACTCTGTTATATTTAGACAGCAAGGTTCAGTGGCACACGATCCAAGGTCATTTCCTGAATGTGAGCATTATGGCAATCCCATGTCTATGTTCAATGGCACCAAGAGGCTTGGCACCTAATACCAGGTCAGTAAGGGTTTAAAGAATTAGAGTAATGTCTATAAAGTCTGACATCTTACTCTAAAACCTTAGCTTTTCCTGGAATGCCTGCCTGTGTCTCGGGCAGTCTAGACCCTCTTGTAGTGGGGGAGGGAGGATGGACTGCATTTGACTCCATAATCTCAAGAATCGTAATCAGTTTTGTATCAAGTCATCTAACTAAAATAATCATTGGATAATTGCTGTGATTAAATTAGTTGAGAAGACTGACTTAAATAGTAGTCATCAAGTAATCATGTGTCTCAGGTTTCTTGATAGGAGGAGAACTGGGTCATGGATTTCTCGTAAAAATTCCTCTTGAACTGGAATGTTCCAGTTAGGAAAGTCATGTTGATTTTTTTCTCCTACCATAAAGAATTTAATATTCTTATTTTGACATCTTGACAAATTCAGGAAACACAATTTTTACTAATCCCTCTAAATTAAAAAGGCATATCTCATAGTTTCAGGGGAACTGTTTAGTGCTGGCAATTGGCTATGAAAGTTGGAGCTTTTCACTGTTAGCGAACTAATCTGAATATAATCCCAAATTGAAATGTTGAAAATATTTATCATCTGATAGCTAGCAAAGTATGAAAAGTGGTAACTGAATAGTGAGTTCATAATCAACTGTGCCCCAGCCAATAGCCCATTTCAGTGTCAGAAGAACTGAACAAATAGCCCTTGCATTCTTCAGTCATGCAATCAATTCGCCTTTACCTTGTGCCTGTTGCTTTTTCTGCAGCTTTCCAAATGTATGGGATGTTTTGCTTGTGCACATCACACCAGCTCTCATGCAACTTTTGTTGGCTTTTGGCAAAAGGCAACTCACCAATAGGTATAAGAACTTGCTTTTTTTGCTTCAGCCACTCTTGTCTGCCTTGTAAGCAGTTAAACAGATATTCTTCAGAAAGGCAAATTCATCAATCCACATGTACTCTTGGGATATGGCTCCTCTGTTGGAGATAGTTTTGCTGAAAAGTTTTCATACCAAATCCATCTTCCTTAGAGAGGGAAATGTGAGGCATCATAGCCTGGATTATTATTAGTTGTAATATGTATTTGTTTATTGAGAGAAAAAGCATGTACTTGAAGATAATATGTGATGCTCTGTATTGTTCAGAAATCTATTCTGTCAACATGTTCACTCTCAATGCAGTTTTCCAGAAAATAGAAAAGGTTCTGTGAAGATTTTAGAAAGAAGGTCTTTCAGCTTTCCTCTCTCATCTTCTCTAATCTATCCCCGTCTTTCAGTAATTGCAGATCTAATGACCCCTCCAAGGCACTGTTTACACCCCAAGTACAGATGAGTGTTTGCCCCCTTGCATCTCAGATAAGTGTACTACAGTGTCTTCAACACAGCCTGAATTCCATCCGTCAGCACTGTTCTTCTAAAAAGATGGCCAAGAGAAGCGCTCGGCTAGGTGGAGAGAGGGGTGCTTTCCCTGCAGGTGCCTCTTGCAGGACCGTGAACAGCAGCAACGCTGCATAGGGTGGAAGATAAAATGCTGCACCAATTACAGCAGATACGTGAGCCATTTCTCAAGCACTTGGCCACCACTGCAACCTTGCCTTCTCTCTTCACTCCATCTGTCATGTTTCTCCCCTGAGAGCCAGTTTAGCTGCCCATTTGCATCTTATAAGACATTTTGATCAGATTGAATACATTGGGTCTGACTGACCACCAATGTTCCCTCTAATTTTTGACTAGGCTATGTATGCCAAAATTCTTCTGTGCAAATTTTTGTGCTTCTGAAGAGGGTACTCTGCAGAATGTTGAGGTCTACAAGGATGTAGCAATGCAGAATTTAGTATGCGCAAAGGCAAAGTCCCCAGCGGGGGATAAAGTCCATTCAGAAAGATTTATGGTGGCATTTTAGGAAGACAGTATCTTAAATTGTAACTTTCAGATTGAACATTGGCTTCCACTTCTTAGCAGACACTATACAATTAAATTATCATCATCATCATCAGATGCTGCCTCTGTCCATCGGGTCCTCAAGCTGATTGCATCTCAAGTCTTTGCTGTTCTCCTCCAGATTTTTCCTTCCTTTCATTTAACTCTTGATTGCTAACTCCAGTAGTACTGTCAGAATGTTGGTGTCTTGTGTAGGATGAGATTAGAATAGTCTCGTTAATATCTGTAAATTGCTCTAACAGGTGAATTTATCAGTCATGGTTCCTTACTTTCATATTACAGATTGTTGGCATAGTTTTCTGTGTTGAACAGCTTTTATTAATTGTTCCTGTTGATGCTTCTGTTCCTGTTGTGGGCTGCTGTACATCACAGACCCCTTTACTGAAGGGATGTACCATAAAATCCCTGCCCCAAGGAGTTTACAATATAGTGCTAGTATTAAGGGCCAAATCCCCAAATGGTGTAAATCAAGATAATTCCAGTAATAGAACTACATCGATTTCTCTATGATGTTGTTTTGTGAAAGGACAGTCTTTATAGGGAAAAGGTGGTTTCTGTTTAAGTGATGATGGATTTTTAAAAAATCATCTTTGAAGTAAGAAAACATGTACAAATATTAATTTCATTGCGGTATTCTAAAACTAGATTTACTTTTAATTGATTTTATATTAAATTACTTTAGATTAATATTAATTTCATAATTTAAATTGTTTTTTTTTCTGAAGCTGATTATAATCAACATATTAACTGAAATTACAAAGCCTTTTAATGTTCACTGTATTACTGTCATTTCTTGGTTTAGGATTCTATTAACCATTTATTTAATATATACATTTCTCCATTTTCTACAGTTAATTAAAGTCATTTGAATTAAATTTAAACATTTGTGTATATAAAGCAGTAGAACAATTAAACTTGATCTGTAATTCTCTCATGATAGTTTATTAGATTATATTTTTAATTTCATGTGGAGTAAGCATCAGAGTAAGAAGCTCTCAGGAGTAAGGTGATTCTTGCATGTAATTATTGAGAAAGTATTTGAGTCATAACAAAATAAAAATCACTGAAGTATATTGAAAAGTTCTGAATAAATTTAGTAAAGTTTAATCTTGTTTTATATTGACTTTTAAACCAAGATAAAATTGTTGTGAATTTAGTTTTTAAGGATTTAAGACCTTTGAATGTAACATTAGTTTAATGAAAACATATTTTTCAGGTTGAATAATGGTAGCATGGCTCTTATTGTTGTACGGAACACTTCTCGGGCAGAGTTTATAAAACATCTGAAAAGATATGCCAGTGTAAAAAATCAGGTACAGTTAATCTTTATTTTTGTGATTATAAAAGAGTTACTAGTCATGAAGGTAGACATGCTGCAGGCGTTAACATTAGAGTCCTCATAAGGAGACTTAGTTTCCCTGTCAGAGTGCATTAGCTCCCTTTTATCTGATTTTTGAAAATCACTAATCAGACTACTACCGATTAGCCTATTTCAGCCCATCTGTTATGGTTTAGTTTGTATGTGGTTTACACCAGCAGTTGCACAAGAGTGTAAAGCTCCTGAACTAAAATAAGGACAGAGAAATTTTGTGTTTAAATTTAGTGTACTGAGATTAAGGGCACATACTGGGGACCAGATGCTACTCTTCAAATGAAATAAATATTTAAGTCCATAATTTTGGCAAATCATTGCATGCTATGATGGCAGCAGTAGTTCTAGCATATTATGCCCTTTGATTTTCATAGACTCCAGTTCCTGAATCTGGATATGAATGGATATCACTGTAGGAGAGGTTTGCAGATCTGCCCTTTAAAAACACATGGTCAATAATCCACCTTTATTTAGCTGCATCACAGAAATTAGAGTCAAGTGGTATTTTTGTTTCTTCTATCAGAGTGCCTCACTGTTGCTTCAAAATACTCAGTGCAAACCCAAGTAAATGTATTATGTGAAAGTATACTGATCATCTTCCAAATGAGTCATATCTTTATGGAAAATTAGTGATAGGCAGGTTTAGGTTTGGTTCAAATAATCATTCAGAATTGCGGACCTTTTGAAGAGGTGTTATTCCTTTGTGCTGGATGTTGTACCTGGGAGATGCCTACTTCCATATTGTGGTGGCAGCAATATGCTTCAGAAAAGGCTTCATGCTTTTTTCATTCTGTCACTGTAGCACTATTATAGGAAGAAGTGTTTGCACTTCTCTATCATTCAGTCAGCTAGCACTTGTGAAAGGGAACGTGGACCTACTTTATAATCTACACGAACCCTTACTATGCCTATAACTCACCTCAGTTGAGTCAGGGTTACTGGTTATGATGGACAAGCCAGAAAAAAACCCACAGCATAACTTTCAAATCCTTTAATAAGTCTGCAGAGTTGAAAATACACCACTTTGGTAGTAAACAGAGCAAATGTATCTGGAAATAATTGCATGATAATAAAAATGGAATCCTGTGATACCATTTCTATGGACAGGTTTCAGAGTGGTAGCCATCTTAATTTGTATTTGCAAAAAGAAAGAGGAGTACTTGTGGTACCTTAGAATGACTAACAAATTTATTTGGGCATAAACTTTCGTGGGCTAAACCGCACTTCATCAGATGGATAGAGTGGAGCATACATTAGAAATATATACACACACAGGACATGAAAAGATGGGGGTTGCCATACAAACTCTAAGAGGCTAATTAATGTGAGCTATTATCAGCAGGAGAAAAAAACTTTTTGTAGTGATAATCAGGATTATATTTTCATTATATCAGAAAGCTATGCCCAACAAAAAATTTTAGTCTCAAGGGTGCCACAAGTACTCCTCGTTGATTTCTATTGAGTGACTATTCAAGGTAAAATAGCACAATAAATTATGAACACTGGCTTGAATATAAACAATACATTTCGTGGAATCAAAGCCAGATTGAAGATTTTAGTTTGTTCTGTTCAGGAAACAAGTTGCCCATAAAATCTACATCACTGAAAAAATTGCATAACAAATGGGTTAATGTCTGTTGTTTTATCTACATGGATATTTACTGGTGTGTTTTCTGTATCCATAGTGCACCAATATGAACACCATTAAACTGGAACCTTTTTTGGCAATGCTCTAATGCAATAGTTAGCGCTCATATAATGCTTTTCATACTGTACTTTCTTTCCAAGTTTCCCAGTTTCATGCTGCCTCATACCTGAGAATCTGCAAAATACCTTGTTTGCTGCTGCTGTTTTCTAAAACTTAAACTACCTAGATCAGCTAGTTTTTCAGTCTATGAAGTGTGTTCGCATATATATGTGTGCGCACATATACACACATATAAATAAATATGGTTGAGAAAGCAGAAATGTTAGAGAAAGCAAGTTTATATGTGAATTTTAGTAAAACAGTAATCCATTGAAGTTTAAAATGCTGAACAATGCTTGTCTTTGTCTGAGGCATTGTTTGATCAGAATGCATTGGCTTTATGCTACTCAGTTGGGGAAGAACAATTGTAGCCTGTAAGTCTCCCACTGAAATCAGCACTCTTCAGCAAATTCTCTGTGGGAGATATCTCAGTCTCCCTTATCCTTCTTCCCTGTTTTTTGTACTTTCTTAGAGAGTACTTTCCCAAGAAGATCCACTTCTAGGCAACTCCAGATGCTTCTCTGCCTCAGACATTACCATTCTGTACCAAAATAAACAAAATTGCTCTGATGATCATCTCTTCATCTACCATGAAATGTTCAGAAGCTGTATGTCTGATAGTTTAGGATTAACTAAATTTAACTTTTTTTTTACGTACTTTACATATAAATCTAAAACCACGGGAATAATAGAAATTGAGTGCCAACAATATGGTACGTACTTCATAACACAGAGGAAGCCATAATACTTTCCCTAAGGATCTTTGTTTAAAAAGTCTAAATATTAAGCTGGGAAATAAAGTTATGCTCTGTATACTCCAAATAAGTAGTTGTTTTGAAATTCTTGTACCTGGGAAGATATATTGTATGAAGTATTCTTTTCCCCCATAAGTTATACACTTTAATCGGTTTAAGTCTGAGGTTCTAGTGTATTTAAAGAGAAAATGTATCCTTTTAATTTCACAATTTTAACCAGTAAAAAACCTATTTTGAGTTACCGCTTTGACTTTAATACACATTTGTGTTTCTTTTAGTTTAATTTTCCCTTTGTTGAGACTTATGCAGTTCAGGAAGTAAAAGTCCAACCAAGAGCTAAAATTGGGTATGACACTGAAGAAAATGTGCATTTGCATGCTACTTCTGCAGAAGGGAATTATCCTTGGAATATAGATGGTGATTTAATGGAAGAAGCATCAGAGGTTCACGTTCGGTAAGGCTAAGCATAGTAACATAGGATTTGCTGAACTACACTATTGGCCTATCACATATGATATCCAGTCTGCAGGGTAAGTCAGGCAAAACACCTGTTAGAGTTGGCCAATTATACTGTTATCTCCTTCTTGTGTACAAGAGACAACATTCCCTCAAAAAGTTGACTTTAGGGGAAAAAATTGCTAAAATTGTCTGACAGGTATGCATTATGCCATCATTTAAAATGGTTCTAAAAAGAATGTAATAGTATAATACATCAATATATCAGTGCAAATCTTAGAAAATGTGCTTCTGCGATTACATGTTTCAACTACTAAGGATTGCACTAATTATTAGAGGGAAGAATCAAGCCCAACATGGACTTTGCATGTCTATCTTTGCATGTCAAAATTGTATATTTGGTTAATACTGTGGCAGTGTCAACTGCAATGTTGAGAGCAGAAGTGTCCTCCACGTAAGTGTTGACAGTTTAGGAAATTGTCCAAGAAAAAAAGTTACCAGGTAAAATAGAATTTCTGTCAATCTCGAGGCTGTAAACAATAGGAGGATTTTTGAATGGAATTACTTTATTGAACTTGTAGCATTTTATAAAAGCTTGTATTTTACAAAATCTAAAAAATTGGGCCCAGAGCAAGTTGGGTGTTCAACAGATTATTACAAATTTGCCACATTGTTCCCATATTAGTGCTGTATAGGGAATGCTGCAAATGCAAATGTTCATATTTTACTGCTGCTCAATCTGTAATCCCCATACCACAAAACAGGGTACTGTCATTGTTCAAAGTGAGCTATGTTTATCCTGGAGAGAAGAAGGTTGTCATTACCCTAGGTTCACAATGCAGTGGGCATTATTTCAGGTGGAAAAGGAGGCTTTTTAAAAGAGAAACTGGTTCAAGACAAACTCCTACCAGCCAGGTCCTGAATTCTGAGATTCGATTTAAATTTGCCTTTTGTGTATTTGCAGAGTTAACCAAATACAACAGAACTTGTAGTGGCATATAACAGAACTTGTTCAATTGTGGACAGTTAGTACTACTTGAGGACAGTTAAGGACTGGAAATCCATGAACACACACAGTTGAACAGTCCCTGGAATGGAAAGGGGAGTTGCCTTATTCTCCAATAATAGCACTATGGCCAACCAAAAACATGGAGCTGATGGTAGGATGATCACTGAAACACAGGGTGTGGATGTGGGGGGGGGGGGGGAATGAAAGGGATCATGATATCCCTTTCCGACCAAAACCCTGAACTTCCAAAAAAAAAAATTTCTCAAAAAATTTTAGTAATCCAAAGAAAAGACTGGAGTAAACATACATATAATTCACCTTAATTTTATTCCATATAATTTATTATATAAATTTGTCCTCAAAGAAAAGTCACATGAAAACAGTAGAGTTAATAAGTTACTTTATTTTTATTTTTTTTCACTTTCTAGGGTACACCCGCAACTTATTAATCTTTATGGAGTGAGCATTGATGAACTGGATGATTCCAAAGCAAAGTGCAGTTGTCTGTAGAAGAAATTTATGAAGAAATGTGTTTCATGGTGCAGGTTCTGCATAAAAGACTCATATTTTCATTTTAAACAGCTATTTAAGGCCCATTCCTTCACCCACTGAAGTCAACTGATGAAGGACAAAGACTGAAATTAGGATATTTATATAAAACTAACAATATTGCAAAGTAAAATAATTGTAATAATCAAAATGTTTATAGTTTTAACCTTAAAAACCTGAAATAAATTTATTGACAAATATACTTATTTGTAGGTTTTATATATATGGTTAAAATGTGATTACTAGAATTTCAGCAAAAAAAGTCAAGTTTTTTTAAAACAGAAAATTGCAAGGTTTGAATTCAATTTGGGGTCTGATTTGGTTACCCTTAATTGTATTTAGTCATATTTTACTTCACTGGTAAACCTAATTCATATCACTAGAACCAGTCATGGACTAAAGTACTACTTACTGTGGGTTGAGGTGGCTTCTGTCAGGTCCTTTAGTTTCCAGATAATCTCTGACCTTTAAATGAGATGATGTAAAAATGTGCTTGCTTTCAGCATGTTACTAGATAGGGCTTAAACTACTGTTCCTTTTACAAACAGTATTCACTTAGAATGTAACATTCATTCAACCTTTTTAAAAATTTAATCTCTTAGAAAATATTTAAAATTTACTTTATCAGCAAAATTGGGTAGTAATTAGCATAATGCATTAATTTTTGTTAGAATAAGGCAGCAATGCTGACTAAGATTTCTAATTTTAGATTTGGATGACACTTTCATAGTGCACATATTTTAAGTAGAAAGTATGTATGTAAACAGATAAATTTATAAATTGCATAGTAAATGAAATAATTATGCATGACGCTGCTACACATTAGGATTCAGCCTTCCTGGGAATTGAACTTGTCAATGCACCATGGCTATCCCCTGCATTGCAATTGGTGGGAACTAACATCTTGACAGATTTGTCAGCCTGTTTGATCTGCAGAAGGTTCTTAGATGTGGTTTGCCCTTATTCATTGGGTTAAAGAGATGAGTCATCCCAACCATGGCTGAGGGAGGAATATTGCATTTCCCTGTAACTAAACCACAGACCTTGTTGCCCATTGGTCTTTAAGATCTCAATTCATTAAGCATTTAAGTCATGGGGATTTCACTGCGTGTCTCTTTGCTGAACTGGGCCCCAAGTATTTAATGGGATTAGTGAGGACTATAGGAACACACCAGAAGTTTGGTTCATATTAATAAGCATTACACCTCAACCTTAAATCAAACAATTAGTATGGATATTTTCTTTCTTCCTCCATTCCCTTCACGAGTAGCACAAGCAAATGATTATTCATATTCAAAAAACAAAAGACCAGATTGCATAGAACCAAATTCTGTTTTCATACTCACAATAATGTCAGTGGAACTGCAGGGAAGACACTTGTGGGCGGAATTTGGCCTGTAGTCATGGGCCAAATAATCTGCAGTATAATGGATTACAAACAAATGCAGTGGACCAAATTTTGTTCTCCATTACAGTGGTATAAAACGAAAGTCACTAGTTACTTGAATAGCGCTACTCCAGATTTGTGCCATTATACCTGAGAATAATTTGATGCTATATAATTAATCCAAAAACATTAAAGTAATGTGCTTGAGTAGTGAAAACTGAATTTCTTCTTTGATCTTTAGATATCCCTTCTTCATAAATCATTATTATAGATTTAACTATATTTTATTACCTCTACAAATTCTATCATCAAAATAATTAAATTTTGCAAAAGATAGTGTACATAGTTGTTTATTATAAAATTCAACTGAATGATTATTAATAAACATGCTGTCATCAGGAAATCTTGCATTCACATTTTTCATTTACTTATTTAGATTAAACCTCAATGTTTGTTTATTAAATTAATTGAATTTTGCTTGTATATCTCAGAGAAATACCTGATCCATGTTTACATACTAACAGCATAGTTTGAATAGCAATGTGCAATTTCCAAGTAACACTTGTGCATTTAGTTACTCATGAAAGCAATTCCAAAAAAATCCTTTGTAATCATTTCTTTACATTGTTTATATTACAGAAATTTTAATGCTGTTTTCAGTATTTGAGGTACAATTGTCTCAACAGACTAATCAAAACATATTTGAACAGATATTCTAATATAAAGTGCAATAATTCACTTGGCTCTATGCTCTTTAAAAGTACTTTTTAGAATAAACATTTTTGCAAATATTTTCATTTTTCAGGATGAAATATTTCACTCATAGCACATTTTGTTGTAAAAATAAGATCTTTCTATATGTACACATTTGTTTGTTCTTAATGCAGAATATTTTAGAACAGAAAGCCAATGCCTTGAACTGAGGTCTGTTTTTCAGAAGTGTGGAAGCACCCATGACACCAGCTGAAGAAAAACTTAAAAATGACAAGAATCAGAGAGGTAGCCGTGTTAGTCTGGAATAGCAGAGGTAACAGAGTCCTGTGGCACCTTAGACTAACTAAAGTATTGAAGCATAAGCTTTCGTGGGCTAATACCCACTTTGAAAATGACAGGTGCTTGACCATCTGTGGAAAATCATGCTCTGTTACTTTTAGATTCTTTAGCCTGGGTCAAAAAGCCATTTTGGAAAAATGTATGTATATTCGCAAAATAATTTGTTGAAACCAATATTTGTTGCTATTAATTCTGGAGCTTTATTACCAAGTGATGTTGCATAATCAGTTTGTGTGAGGTCTACACTTATTACATAAAAAAATGATCCTGGAACAAAGTTTTCTACTAGCAGTCCATAAAGACAGCAGAGAAAGGACAAAGAGACATAGGAAATAGAAATAATATGTGTCGGCATTACTAGGGGAGATAAGTTTATGATGAATTTAGTACATGGATGAGATGGTGCGTAGCCCAGAGAATGAAATCCTTTCCCCCTTAGAATAGATATCGGTGTACTTAAAGTAGATGGCATTGCTCGTATCTCTAAGAACCTGAAGGGATCATATGTAGGAGCAATTCAGTTCCCATATAAAGTCAGTTCTTTCCTTTCTATTGACACTCTTGAGTGTCAGTTGTAATGGTGGCATTAAGCTGAAACCATATCCACTAAGAACTGAACTTAGATATCCAAACTATTTCATTATTCAGGTTTCAGAGGGTAGCAACTTTTGGGCTGGGGTTGCACAGCTAAGGATGGAATTTAACCCTGTGGAGTTAGTTTTTTAAAATTTTCAATGGAGCCTCTTCTGTCTGCTACTGGAAGTGTCTTTAAATACTACAATGCTGAGCCTTATATAAATGCTTGCAAATAATAATTGTTCAGGAAAACACATGAATGTCTTTTACTCCAAAATCTCATGCTCTTGGTGTTGGAGGAGAAAGAGGGAAAAACAGAATTAACAGTGTGCTCCTGTCCTTATCAGCTAGTATTATGTTAAGGATGGTTGACACTGATGGCCTCAGATGTTTGACTCTTCTCAAGGTAACCCTCAGTGTAATGCATCTTTGACAGGACATTGAGTTTTCAGTGTTTATCAGTGTGGACATGGGGGGCACTCAGAGCAGGGGGTTGAGGTGTAGGGGGCTCAGAGCAGAGGGTGGGGATGTGGATGGTGCAGGAGTCAGAGCAGGGAGCATGGGGGGGTGCAGGAGTCCAGGTTGGGTGGCATGAGGGTCTCATGGGGGGGCACGCAGAGGGCAGTCCCGGGGGGGGGGGAGGGCTTTGGGCTGGTCTGGGACAGTCCCAGTTGCGGTCGGGTTACCCTGGATGGTGGATGGGTCCCTGCCCCACGCTGTTCCTGCCAAAGGAGCTGTGGGCCAGCTGTGTGGGCCAATTGCATCTGCAGGCAAATGGGGGACGGTGGCAGAAGGCCTCTTGGCCTGCTGCTCCGTTTCCTTCCCTCCCAGGGGCCACAGAAATGCACACTGCAGGGATGGCACGTGCCTGAAGTGCCCTTGTGTCCAGCTAGAGTGGCAAAAGATGGGCAGCAGGACAGGCTGGGAAGCGGATGCCTCCTCCACCTACAGTGCACCTCCCCTCCGCGTCCCGTCCCCCCCCATCGTCCCATTTCACTTGCCACCAGCACCAGCACCAGCCTGCAGGAGAGTTCCAGCAACCAGCAGGACCCCAACTGGGAGTGCGCCATTTGCTGTGCTTCCACCCGCAGCAGAACACCCCAGCATCAGCCAGCTCCTTCTTACTGGAGTGGCGCACCGGAGTGCACCACCTTACGTTCACCTCTGGCTGTCTTCTACAATGCATGCCACCCATTGAGATCTCATTACTCAAAACTCTTCGGTTAAGTACTACTTTTTATCTGCTTAGTGTTCTTGTATGTATTTGAAGAGATGGATACTTCTGGTATTTCAAATATTACTGTTACAGTTTCTTTATTTGAAGATCCGATTGTCATTTGCATTTTATTAAGATGATGCTAGATTTAGGTGTAATCCTCCACAGATCAGCAAACTGAAATGTATATTCTAAAATGAAGAATAAACAACAAACTCATCATCAGTTTTCTCTCATCAGTGTTCATCATGTAAGTCACTGAGCCTGAAATTCCTCATTTGAAAGAAGCCTTTAATTGTCATCTTAGTCCTCATTATTGCTGTTACAAAGTTCCAACTTTCTCTTTGGGCGGCTCTTGAGGGATACGTTGATAATGTCTTTTAAAGAAGCCAGTCTGAAAAAAAATTTCAAAATCAATTGTGTGTCAGCAAATTCTTAATAAATCAGATTTAATAAAATGCACTCACTTTAAACAGTATATAAATTAAGATGACATGCTGGCATATGTGATTAAGTATCAATGTGTTCCTTTGTTTTGGGAGTAACAGTGATGTTTGTCATATTGATAATATGAGCTAATTTTTTTAAATGTAGGCATTTTTTCTAATTGGTACACAATGTATCAAAAGACAGCATTCTAAAAATTACTTTACTTTTCTATGGGGCTAATCCTTTCCCTTCATTCACAATATGAGCAAATAGGCTGTGAACTGTGGAAGTCCAGGGACCAAAATCTTCTCACCCAGGATATAGAATGATAATGGAATCCCAGCATTTGTTACATTTTGTACTCTTCCATAGGAAGAATGACTAGTGGAGTCTCAGTTACAGATGTCCAATCCCCAGCTTCCCTTACTATGGTACAAAAGGAATGCCTGTCGCAAGCAAGGAGTTCATAAAGTGAACAATTCCTCACCCCATCAGAACTTTTCTGGACCTTGTATGGCTACTACCAATGGAGAGCAAGATTTGTCCCTAGTGTTCATAGGTAAGAACTTAGAATCTAAAACATTTAACAAGACCATCTTCACCTTTTCTGTTACAGATATTGTAGACCATTCTGTTGTGTGCCCAGCAGAATAGCAAAAACATGAAGCGGCAGCCTACAGACATTTTATTTTTGACTTTGGGAAGGAAATTATGCAAATCTGGCCCATAAATATGGAGGAGGGGGACTTTGGGTATAGGAGTTAAAGATTGCAAAGAGGTAATGTCAAAAAGTACTTTTTGATGACAGAGAAAACAGGGTAAAAAGGACATATGCAGAAAACAATTTTAAGAGATTTTTGGAAAAAGGGAATTAATCATACCAGGATTTGTCATTCTTTAGTAAGAATAGACCACAATAAAGCATATTATTCCTGTTTCTTTAGGATTCAATTAAAATAATAGAGAAATATTGATAAAGGAAAAAGAATCTTACCTTCCATAATAACAGCACTAGAAGCAAAAACAATAAAATGCCAAGTGCTGAACCTGTCCCAATAATCAGCATGGTAACATGATGTTTTGGCCTTTGGTTATGGAGTCCTTCCAAAAAGACCTATATGAAGTAGGGGAACATTAAAGTATGAATATTGGTATGTTTAGAATAGACAATTTATTAAATTAAAATATAACAATGAAATAATTATTGCATTCATTAAATATCTATATATGGTATACATTCCCATAAATGGTATCTTGTCTCTGCTTCACATGACAAAAAAATCTATTTGCCTAAGTAGCTGCAATTTAATTCCAATTACATACACAACTATTTGTACATAATTCTATAAGATCAGGTGGTACTATTTTTCTTGAATATATTATTTTAGGAGAGAGGGCTAACCAACTTCTGTATTTAAAGACTTCTTACATGTGCAACTTGCTTTTCCTTGTGTAGTTCAATGACTTTGGGATTTTTTTCTGGTGATGCTGTAGCACTTATTTCAAACTTAAGTGATGATGCCTCACTCTGTTTAAAAAAAAAAACCAAAACAAGGCCAAATTTCATAAATACAGTAATACTTTGAGGTCATCCAATAAAGATGATATAATACTATAAACAGTGAATTAAACCTTTATGTGTAGGTGCCCTAGTCTACAAAACAACTCAGTGACAGAGCCAGGAACAGAACTGTACTCCAGTAACTCAAAAGGGCTGTGTATTTATAAATTTAGATGAGTTAACTTGCAGCTATGGCACTACTGCTAATCAAAGCTAAATATTTTAAGAGAGATACTGACAAAGCTGTAAATACATTTTCTGAGGGTGAACAGGATAAATAGTTCAGATTTCTATTTTAAAGGCTTTTTTCAATTTCCTTTTGGCTAAGAGCTGCCCCCTTTCTGGAACTTGCATCTAATACCCACCAAATTAATGGGGTGGGGGGATAGCTCAGTGGTTTGAGCATTGGCCTGCTAAACCCAGGGTTGTGAGTTCAATCCTTGAGGGGGCCATTTAGGGATCTGGGGCAAAAAATCTGTCAGGGGACAGTACTCAATCCTGCTAGTGTAGGCAGGCGGATCCTGCTAGTGTAGGCAGGGGACTGGACTCGATGACCTTCAAGGTCTTTCCAGTTCTAGGAGATTGGTATATCTCCATTTATTATTATTATTATAATGAAATCACTGTGCCATTATCAGAGTTCCCTGCAACACCACTCCTTTGAAGGGTGTATTCCTAGTGGTGATCACTTCAGCCAAGAGAGTTTCTGAGATCCAGGCATTTATGGCTGACCTGCTGTATAAGATATTCCTTAATGATAAAGAGGATTTTTGTCCTCACGCTAAGTTACTTTTTATCAAAGGCAGTATCTAATTTATAATTATGCCAATATGGCAATTTAGCTGTATTTTCTACAAGTCCCATTCATTATCAGGAATTGTCTAAGTGCTAAAATGGCTCCTATTTATTATCTAAACAGCACCAAACCATTCTGTAAATTGCCTAAAGTATTCATAGCCCATAGAGACACACATTCATATTGTAATCGTGTTTAGAATGAGACAACAATCATTCGCCCTTTAACCGATTTGCAGTGTGTATGACCCGGAAATGTCATACTTGAAGAGACCAATGGTCCATTCACTCTGGTATCTTTCCTCTGCTTCAGTTTATGACAAAAAAACTCTGCTGTGCCTAATGGTATTTATATCCAATAAGTGTCTGGTTTATCATATCCTGTTAGTGACATTATCAATTATCAATAGTGTAGGAATATTAAACCAAATCTATCACCATTTTATCATATTATAAGCTTGAAGTGAAAGGTATATCTTGGAGCTTGCTTTTTGTTTGTGATATGCCAACTAAGCCTCAGCATCTGTTACTTTGAGAGGTTTGCACCATGTATTAGAGTGGTGTAACCCTCTTGCATTTAAATACCTCTCTTTGTAGTGTTCTGAAGTATTTGAACTAAAACATGTATACTGATTAATATTATTAACTTGGATTTAACAATACTTAGGGTGACCAGATGTCCCGATTTTTGGGACCTTTTCTTATATAGGCTCCTATTACCCCTTACTCCCATCCCAATTTTTCACATTTGCTGTCTGGGCACCTTAACAGTACTTGATTTATATATTAAATGAATATTGTGCAATTTATTTCTCTTAACAAGAAGTATAGTGCAGTGTTCACAAGAGGGTGATGCAAATCCACATGATGTCATTAAAAAGCAAATAACCTTTTAAAATTATCTGTTAAAGGTTTAAATACAATTTACCATTTCTGAAACTGAAGGAGTAGCTTCCAGTTGCATTTGGACAATTGCTTCTTTTCCACTTTCCATGTTTCCAAATTTACACACTATTCGTAAACACAAATGATCATCTTTCATGCAGTACTTTGAAGGAAAAAAAGCAAAAATAAAACACTGAACTTTAGCAGCAGAGCTAATTTTTTCTTGTTAATATCAAGGCCTCTGCCCTCTAGTCAAAAAGGTGTTTTATTTTTTGCTTGAAGAGGTCAAGATGCAAGGCTACCTATAATAAATATCAATAACTCTTCCAGAAACTGGGTGGCAGAAGAGCTACAAACATGGCATCGCAATCACCACAAAGACTGTCAGGTTTTCAAAATGCCTCAATTGGGGTGAAGTGGGGCATTTTCCAGAATGCTAATTTCCTATATAAGCATCTAAATGAGAGTTGAGCAATTCTGAAAATGTGGCTATAAGTAAATTGTTTGTTGCTACAGCAGGTTTTGTTTTCCATTGATCCAATTATTAAGAATCATAAAGACACTTTCAAACTTGTACATCATTCAGGCTGCAGATTTTTTTATTTTGGTTTAAGTATTTGCAAAGCATTAGTATTCAAAAATGAACTAGTAGCACTAGCATCATTCAGGACTAGTACAGGTCCTATACAAACTTCCTCACACAAGTTGGCCACCACATCTCAGTTCTGACCTGCAATAATTCTGATATTCCAGCCTTCTCTTGAGCAATATGAGGTGATTCTGTAATTTGTACGAGTGGGAACTAAACTGAAAATATTTAATCCCTTTTTACTTATGACCAAAAATGTTTGAAGATATAGTTTTTGGGAAAAGTATAATTTTCCACTGACTTCTAAAATTAATCCTGAAAAGTATGCATAATGCTTAATATGAAGTAACTTTATGCAGTTTATTTCAAGGGTTAAGTAAATTGGGACTGAATGAACCAAAATAAACAAAGACCCTTACCATTCGCCTTTTAGTAGGCTTTGAAAAGAAAATGATGAGATCCTTTAATATGTTCATGGATCCATTTTCTTCTTGTAATGTACACTCTCTTGTATAATTATTATAAAAACATTCTCCATCACGTGTCTGGAAATAATAGCACAATCATTCCTGGGTTTTAAACATTCCCAGATACTACTTAGAAGACAGTTATGTACATGCAGAAACTCAAAGAAAATTTCTGTATTTGAAAATGATTTCTCTAGAGTAAAGTAAACGGGAGGGGAGGGGGGGCAGGACTTTGATGGTGAGTAGAATCCAAAAACAAAACTGACATGGTTTATTGGACAGGATTATGTAGTGTAAGAATACACACGTCCCTCGTAAAAAATGCTGCATTCTACTCCTTACAAGAAATCTTCAGTGCTGTAACATTGAATCAAAGAATGAAACACTCCTTAGAATTTAGAAACTGGTCCAATACTAAGCTCCAGGCAGATGGAGACTTTTAATTTCAATGAGACTCCAGTCAGAGTCTAATGTACTAGCTAGTATATTTCAGAGAAAGCATGTAGATTAAATACTGAATATGTACTAAATCTAAATGTAACAAGTATTCACAATTTCACTGTAAGTGGGCACAGTATAAGTAAGGATCCCCAGGCTTTTTGACTCTTTTTGCAGAATACCTCAGTATATTTTAATTCAGCATTTCTACTTCTCTGCTAATTCAACATCAATACCTATGACAATTTCTGAAACGAGTGCATGTTTGCTTCATTTAGAATTGGTTGATACACTAAAACAAGAGGAATTAAAATATTTAAGCAAAATGAATGTTTCACACTAATTGTTACAGTGAAGTTTCACATACAATGTAGCTAAATAAGAAAAAATTAGACGTGCCTTCTCAAGCACTGTGGTACTCCATCTAATTCTGTACTTTTATGTACTACATACAGAGCAGTACGTTAAATCATAACATAATAAAACAAACATACCTGGATATCCACAATGTTAAACAGCTTTTCATCTCTTGGTGCAAAAGAATTAGGAACCATTATCTCCAAATCTATAGCAGGAGCCATGCTCGGTCCAGCACTGATAACCTTGGGAGAAAGCATGCTATAGTAATTGAAACTTTCATTCACATACACTAATCAAGGAATGAATACACAGAATTCACACATGTACAGCCTCAGTGGCAATAATGGAGGCTCCCCAATGCTGGCCTGACAATAAAACGTGACTATAAAGTAGAGGAAAGCACCTCAAGAGAGGATAGTGCACTTAATTTTCTAGCCCTATTGAATCCTTAATCTCAGTTAACTCTGCTAATAAAGAATCAGAGAGGTAGCCATGTTAGTCATTATCAAAGAGGCTGATAAAGGAGGTGCTGTTGTCGTCATAGACAGGTCAGACTACCAAAAGGAGGCTACCAGACAACTCTCCAATAACAATTTCTACAGGCCACTTCCCTACGATCCCACTGAGGAATATACTAAGAAACTGCACCATCTACTCAGGACTCTCCCTGCACTAACACAGGAACAAATTAATATACCCTTAGAGCCCCGACCGGGGTTATTCTATCTACTACCCAAGATCCACAAACCTGGAAACCCTGGACGCCCCATCATCTCGGGCATTGGCACTCTCACTGAAGGACTGTCTGGATATGTAGACTCTCTACTCAGACCCTATGCCACCAGCACTCCCAGCTATCTCCGTGATACCACTGACTTCCTGAGGAAACTACAATGCATTGGTGACCTTCCAGAAAACACCATCCTAGCCACCATGGATGTAGAGGCTCTCTACACAAACATCCCACACAAAGATGGAATACAAGCTGTCCGCAACAGTATCCCTGATGATGCCACAGCACAGGTGGTTGCTGAGCTCTGTGACTTTATCCTCACACACAACTATTTCAAATTTGGTGACAATATATACCTCCAGACCAGCGGCACTGCTATGGGCACCCGCATGGCCCCACAGTATGCCAACATCTTTATGGCTGACCTGGAACAACGCTTCCTCAACTCTCGTCCACTCACACCCCTTCTCTATCTACGCTACATTGATGACATCTTCATCATCTGGACCCATGGGAAAGAAACTCTGGAAGAATTCCACCATGACTTCAACAGCTTCCACCCCAACATCCACCTCAGCCTGGACCAGTCCACACGGGAAGTCCACTTCCTAGACACCACAGTGCAAATTAATGACGGCCACATCGACACCACCCTATACCGAAAACCTACCGACAGCTATGCCTACCTTCATGCCACCAGCTTCCATCCCGGACATACCACACGATCCATTGTCTACAGCCAAGCACTGAGGTACAATCAGATTTGCTCCAACCCCTCAGACAGAGACCAACACCTATGAAATCTTCACCAAGCTTTCTCAAAACTACAATACCCGCACAAGGAAATAAGGACACAGATCAACAGAGCCAGACATGTACCCAGAAGCCTGCTGCTGCAAGACAAGCCCAAGAAAGAAAACAACAGAACACCACTGGCCATCACCTACAGTCCTCAGTTAAAACCTCTGCAACGCATCATCAGTGACCTACAACCCATCCTGGACAATAATCCCTCACTTTCACAGGCCTTGGGAGGAAGGCCAGTCCTGGCACACAGACAACCTGCCAACCTTAAACAAATTCTCACCAGCAACAGCACACTGCACCACAATAACTCCAACTCAGGAACCAATCCATGCAACAAAAACCACAGGACTTTGTTACCTCTGCTAATAAAGTGTCATTTGGGGTAGTGGTGGCTTTGTGGTATGACACTTGTCTGCTATGACCTGAACTGAGATCATGTTGCACCACTTCAGGTGGGATACTCAAAAGGGCCTAAGGGAGCTAAGTGCCCAATTTCACTGATTTATAATCCACCGGACTGCGATGGATATGAACTGGTAACCTAGAGAAACTATTACTTATCCCCAGAGCCAGCTAGTCCCCCTCATGCTCTACATACAGTACGTGCTGTATACCAGCTCCTTGTGCAGCACTTGTGTTCAGTGAACAGATATGTAGTACAAATCACAAGTATTTGTACAGTCGACTCCCCTGCTTTAGTAAATATGTACTGTCTAAGAGAACCCATTGAAAATTGTAAGCCAGGGTGAAGGAAGATATTATCAAGATCCAAATGAGCTCCCATTGACTTTGAATGGAAGTCGGGCACCTCCCTCCCTCTTGTCTTTTAAAATTCTCCCTTTTCCCCATCATCCAGGTCTATTGTAACTCAGTGAAACTCCCATGCCTGCCTGGGTCAAATTCTGACCTCTGATGCAAAACAAATGAGCAGCAAAAGTTTCCTGCAGCACTCTATAAAACACCTATCAAAGGTGCTTAACAGATGCTGGCTGTGGTTAGTAGGGGAATGGAATGAATGGGCTTGCCATAAAGAAGTGACAGGACTAGGGAACCAAAGACTAAAGGAGGCTAGGAAAGTGTTCAAAGGCAATTATGTGAGATAGGTTCTTATTAATATGGCTTGCACCCTTTAAGGCAGGGCTGGGGAACCTTTTTTCTGCCAAGGGCCATTTGGACATTTATAATGTCCTTCGCAGGCCGCTCCTCCCTTCCCCCCTGAGGAAGCCCAGGCTGGCAACGGGAGCTGAGACCCCAGCTGGCAAGGGGCGAGCGGGGGAAACCCCAAAGCAGTGGCAAGCGAAGTGCTTAGCCCTGCACTGCTTTGGGGTTTCCCCCGCTGGCCCCTTGCCAGCCGGGGTCCTGCCGCCTGCCCCAGTCAGCTCCTGCTATCAGCCTGGGTGTAGGAGATGATCTTCCTTTACCCCCGCCCAGCCTCCCCCCATCTAACCGCCTTCCCTCCCCCATCCCTGCCTGTCCCAGCCCATCCCACTGAACCTAACCTCCTCCCCCCTCCCACTCCCAACCCAGCCTCCTGTCCCCCATGCCTGCCCAGCCCAGCCTCCCCCCCCACCAAACCTCCTTCCCTACCGCACCCACGCCTCGCCCACCCCATTCAGCCTATTCTCCTGCCCTCCCTCCCTCCCTGCCCGCCCAGCCTCACCCCCACTAGGGAAGGAAAGCACGGACTAGACGGACAGAGCCAGGACGTCTCTCCATGGGACAAAGCTCGCGAACGTGCCCCGGCTCGTGGCGGCCCCCCCTGAGGTGGGGCTGGAGCCACTCACCAAAACTCCACGAGCCTCTCCCCGAACAGGGCTGCCAGGATCCCTGCCAGGGTGAGCACCAGCACTTTCCCCATGGCTCCACGCGGGAGGCTGCTCTGGGGCCCCTCGCAGCACAGGTCAAGCGCACACGCCTTCAAGCGAGTGACAGGCTCCGCCTCCGGCCACTTCTCGTCCCCGCCCAGCTGCGAGAGCCACGGAGGTGGGAAACTCCTCCAGCCGCTTGCCCCCGCGTGTCCCTGGCCGGCGGCGGCTCCCCCAGGCCTGTGCGCGGAGCCGCCAGGCGGGGGCGGCTCGGCAAAGGGGCCGGGAAGCGCCTGGGGGAGCTGCGCGGGCCTGGGGGAGCCGCTGCTGGTGGGGGCGGCTCCCCCAGGCGCTTCCCGGCCCCAGTGCCTGACTCAGCCCCAGCCCCTCCGCGGGCTGGACAGAATGTTTTGGCAGGCCGTATGAGGCCCGCGGGCCGGAGGTTCCCTACCCCTGCTTTAAGGGAACTCCAACTTCAATTAGTGACTGATCCAGCTGCTACTGAAGTCAATAGCAGTGTTTCTATTGACCTGTAAGAGGCACAAATAATACTTTTCCTAGATCCATGGTGGCTTCATGGACAGAGAGAAACCAAGATTAAAATTAGTAGAATCTGGTGAGCTAAGCACACTCCCTACAGATGTTAATAGCTATTATTGTTGATGGAAATTTAGTGCTATGGGTATATTATGTTCAAGCTTTCCGAAAGCACTTGATGGAAGCATATATTGATTGGCGCACCCACAATTTAGGCTGGGAATTGGATTCTAAAGAATCTAGGCAGCTGCTTCTGTTAACGGCTACACGCAGAAGTAGTCACCAATCCCAGGATTCATGTATTTGTTTCTATATTAAGCACTTTATAAGAGCAATGCTTTCTCAGTAAGTTACAAGGTGAGGTGGAAGTGCCTTTTGTCTTATCTGTTGTTAAGAATTAACTTTTTAAAAAAGAGGAATGGTTTCTGTAAAGAATAGCTCTTACATGGAAAATGAAGTTGATCGTCTCCTTCATGCAATTAATTGGTGAATTTTCCTCACTGGGTCCATAAACAAATGAAGCTGGTGATACAAATCTACAGTAGTTAAAAAAAATAATTACAATAGGACAAAGTTAGCACTATTTAGTATGCAATGCTAATATGAGCATTATTCTCTCTAGGCCAGACTGTCCTCTATGCAGGTCACTACAGAGAACTGGAAAGTCTGAATTAGCACCTGACTTAGCCCTGCAGTAGGGAAGGTCCAGGATAAAGCCTGCTTTAATTTAGGTGGGACATCTCTGTGGATTGAGTTGGCACAATGTGGTAGTGATGAATCATCATCCTCCAGCCCTACCCACTGATCCCCAACTCAGAGAGGGGATCTAAAAGAGGGGAGAAATTATGACAATGGGGCTATTCATCTCTTACAGCTCTAATTCATGGTTCAGCAGTATGGTTCAGTGGTTAGGTTATGAGGAATTAAGGATTTATTCCCAACTGGTGCTGAGAGATCTACAAGTAACATTAACCTTGTGCTTCAGTTTCCCCAAAGACTTATGAGATCTTCAAATGAAAAATGTTGGAGCTATAATGTTAATATTCCTGTAGTGGCTGCAATGATGGATATGGTGGCAAGGGAAGTGGTCTGAGAGTGGAGTAGAGATAGTGGAAGCAGTTGCTGCTCCTTCCCATTGTTAGTTTGAAAGAAGTGTCCTGCTATATGAAGCAGAGTTCCAATATGATGAGCCTGCCCCCTGAAGCAGTCTCTCTATAAGCCCTTATATCAAGTGTCCTTTACATTTGTCATCACGAGATGACCATGACAGTCAAAGGACAGGATCCTTAAAAAGTATCCCTGGGCACTCCTGCTACATGATTGTAATCCAATGATTATGTTACAGTGAGGCTGGGCAAACCAACTCCCCATTTAAAAGGGTCAGTCTGCCCACAACAAGGCAGCTCTATTCATAGCCAAATTTATGACAGGCAGTAACACCAGCTGGGACAAGCTGAACAGCAAACGGTCAGTGTAGTTGAGTATAAAAGATAATGTGTTTGACTCAGGCAGTGGACAATAAAACTTGACACTAAACTGGGAGGAGTGGTAGATACACTGGAGGGTAGGGATAGGATACAGAGGGACCTAGACAAATTAGAGGACTGGGCCAAAAGAAATTTGATGAAGTTCAACAAAGAGAAGTGCAGAGTCCTGCACTTAGGACGGAAGAATCCCATGCACTGCTACAGACTAGGGACCGAATGGCTAGGCAGCAGTTCTGCAGAAAAGGACCTAGGGATTACAGTGGATGAGAAGCTGGATATGAGTCAACAGTGTGCCCTTGTTGCCAAAAGGCTAATGGCATTTTGGGCTGTATAAGGAGGGGCATTGCCAGCAGATTGAGGAACGTGATTGTTCCCCTCTATTCGACATTGGTGAGGCCTCATCTGGAGTACTGTGTCCAATTTTGGGGCCCACACTACAAGAAGGATGTGGAAAAATTGGAAAGAGTCCAGAGAAGGGCAACAAAAATGATTAGGGGCTTGGAGCGCATGATTTATGAGGAGAGGCTGAGAGAACTGGGATTGTTTAGTCTACAGAAGAGAAGACTGAGGGGAGATTTGATAGCTGCTTTCAACTACCTGAAAGGGGGTTCTAAAGAGGATGGATCTAGACTGTTCTTAGTGGTGGCAGATGACCAAACAAGGAGTAATGGTCTCAAGTTGCTGTTTGGAAGGTTTAAATTGGATATTAGGAAAAACTTTTTCACTAGGAGGGTGGTGAAGCATTGGAATGGGTTACCTAGGGAGGTGGTAGAATCACCTTCTTTAGAGGTTTTTAAGGTCAAGTTTGATAAAGCCCTGGCTGGAATGATTTAGTTGGGGATTGGTCCTGCTTTGAGCAGGGGGTTGGACTAGATGACCTCCAGAGGTCCCTTCCAACCCTAATATTCTATGATTCTATGAATTACACAAAAAAGCATAAAGCTGAGCAATTACCAAAAGGGAAGTTGATAGGCTAAAGGATTAAAATATAGTTTTTGTTCATCTTTGCAGAAAACAGGGTTAAGTGAGAGAAAAGCAGGAACAAATAATACTACTCTGATGGGAAAAGGTGTTATAGAAGAGCAAAGAACCAGTCCTCAGGTATTAAATCCCAGCCTTCTTTGGGGTTTTCTCCCATTTTAGAGGGACAAACTGAAGCACAAAGTCTGCAGCAGAACCTGGAATAAAATCTAGATCTTCTCACTCCCAGTACTACAATTTTTCATTAGGCCATGCTTCCTCTCTGAAGATCATGGGAGTTCAGCTGAGATGTGTGTTCCTTAAGAAGGGATAAATAACAATCCTATGCACACGGATATGCAGAACAATCATTAACTTACTTACCCATGGACATTTAGCTCGACCTCATGTTTCAAAGGTATGACTAATGCTACGGAGTTATCCAACAGCAGGTCATTATCCTCTTCATTTTCACTACAGAAGTAAATGGTGTGTTAGAAAGTATCAGACACTGAGTTATCTCTAGAGATAGCTTATTACATAAACATACACCTAGTAGTGTATTTAAATAACTTTTTTGTATCTGTCAGTGTGCCAGAAAATCATTTTTAAGAGAATGTTAGCAGAAATCTCATTATTTAATTAGCAATTATCTACTTTTTTGTGGTTTCAGTTTCTCTGTATTTTATGTAATAAATGAGCTTTCTTGCAGTTGTGCTTCATTAAGCCTTTGCTGTGCTCCCTATTCTGTTTTCCAAAGCTAGGGATATTTTTCATCAAACGCAGCAATTTTTATAAAGCAAGATTTACCAGGTAGCATTAACTGTGATGGTTAGGTCATCTTCTGCCCTGGTAAGTGAGCTTGCATCCAAGAGAAAACTAAAATCCATCTGTAGAACAAATGAAACATTGTTTGTGCTAAATGATTGTCTTAATAAACATTTAAGATGAAATGTTACATCATTAAACTAATTTGAAATTTCCCTCCTTCTTACATGTTTAACTTTTGTGAAAAATTATAATCTAGATGCAATAAATCAATCCTCGAATCAATGGCTGTACTACACCTCGGCAGGAGGAGTAAGCAGAGTCGGCGGGAGAAGCGGTCGACCCACCATGGTGGGGACGGTCAGGTAAGTCGAACTAAGATACTTTGACTTCAGCTACGCAAATAGTGTAGCTGAAGTTGCGTATCTTAGTTCAACACCCCCCCCCCCCCCATGTAACCCAACCCTAAGCTTCTAAACACAAGAATCAGAGAGGTAGCCGTGTTAGTCTGGAATAGCAGATGTAACAAAGAGTCCTGTGGCACCTTAAAGACTAACTAAAGTATTGAAGCATAAGCTTTCGTGGACTAATACCCACTTCATCGGATGCAAGCCGACTTGCATCCGACGAAGTGGGTATTAGCCCACGAAAGCTTATGCTTCAATACTTTAGTTAGTCTTTAAGGTGCCACAGGACACTTTGTTACCTCTTCTAAACACAAATACCTTTCATATCCTTTGTAACTGAAAACTGAGATGTTATTGAATTTTTGGATTCAATAAATAGTTTACTGATTGTTAAAATCCTTTTAAACACATGGTAACTTCACATCAGTATCAGTTAAAAGAATAAAACTAGAAAAGTAACATTTCAATGACTTCCCTAGTACAGATCACCATAAAGTGAGCAAGATTATAGTATGTACGATATGCGTTGTTCTTGATACATCATAATAACTAAACTGATTTGAATGCATTGTCTCAAATAAATTGTAGAAGGCTAATTTCTTGATTATGGAATGAAGGATTTTTATTATTATTATTTTAAAGAAAAATGCTGGCATACCTATGAAGTGTCTACTTAGGTGCAATAAACTGCATTCTGTTGTGTATATCTTATCCTTGGTGTCTCAGTGCAATAAACTTTGACTTGTTAACAGAAACTCAGATCCTTCCATAAATGCAATAATGGGGATAGTGTACTCAATGAAGTAAAGCAAAATGAAATGGGATGCCATGAGAAATCTGACAAAATGTTAACTCAAACAATTCCTAGAGCTGTGCCCATTCAAAACTCTGACTATGAGAAGCTCAGTTTCTCAGTTATCATGATGGTGAATACGGTATAGAGAGGAAGAAGGTGAGCAATAATTTATTTGTTGAACATTTTCATTTTAGCTTTGGCAGACATTACGTAGAGTGTGTAATATAAAGTTTTCCCTTCCAAGTCATACATTTTAAGCCTTTACTCAAGATGTAGTTTTAATGATTAACAATTTCAGGTTTATTTTACCTTTGACAGATGATCTACATATAAATACCCAACACTGCAGTCAAGTCTCATTGCATGAGCTTCCTTATCAGATATTTTACAATGTATTTGTGTTTCTTCCTAAAATGAAAAAATGAAAAACATGAACCGTTTTAAGTGATGAATCTAATGACCATTTAGCAAAGCTATTTCAGAAATTTCAAGCTTCATATATACTATAAAATTTCACTTTGAGTATTTACTGCTTCAGTGAACACCAGTGGGAATTTACAAATTATTTCTGCTGCTACTAGTTGACTAGTCCAATGAGTCCATATTGCTCAATTCCTTGCACCAATCAAATTACCTCATTACTTCTTCATATTCTATTTGTTAATTAGTTGACTTTGCAAGTATACTGTCAAGCTATTTAAGTCTAAAATTACCCTCTCAAAGATAGAAGTCCAGTATAAACATCTTAAAACTAAATTCTTTTTAAAAAAAGAAACTCAGACCCTTCCATAAATGCAATAATGGGGATAGTGTCCTCAATGAAGTAAAGCAAAATGAAATGGGATGCCATGAGAAATCTGACAAAATGTTAACTCAAACAATTCCTAGAGCTGTGCCCATTCAAAACTATGACTATGAGAAGCTCAGTTTCTCAGTTATCATGATGGTGAATACAGTATAGAGAGGAAGAAGGTGAGCAATAATTCTTTAAAAAAAGAATTTAGAGGTAAAGAATTTGTCTCTTTTGCAAGATTATAATTAGCCTCCAGCTATCTTTAAAAAAAAAAAAGCAGCACCTGATCCAACAAGGTGTTCTGTACCTCCTGAGAACAGCTCACAGGAACAGTTCCTGGAGGTTTTTAAAAACAGGGGAACAGGATAGACAAACATCTATCAGGGATGGTTTATGTATACTTAATCCTGCCTCAATGTGGAGGGATGCACTAGACCAGTGATTTTCAACCCTTTTTCATTTTCAAACCTCTAAAAATGTTGATTGGTGGTGCAGATTCCTTTGGAAATCTTAGACATCATCTGCTGACCCCGGGGTCTGTGGACCGCAGGTTGAAAACCACTGTTCTAACATAATGGTAAGTTTTCACTGATATAGTCAGTGGACCCAAGGTTGAAAACCACTGGACTAGGTTATCTCTTGAAGTCCCTTCCCAGACCTATATTTCTTTGATACTATGTGTACGAGTATGACAGGCTGGATCCAGCCCATGGGACATAGTTTGTCCTCCCCCATGGTAGGAGTCCCAGCTAGGGTGTCCCCAGCCCTGCGACTCCCAGGCAGATTTCATGGAGGAGGCCAGATTTTTCACTGCCATGAATTTAGTAGGGTTTTATCTATGAGGGAGATTAAATATTAGTATTTCCAAATACATTTAGAAGTCACTACTTTTTGTTCATTTATGCAATATTTTACTGTTAAATAAAAAATTTGGCTAACTTGATTAAACTGTGTCCAATTGGTGGATGGCTTAACTAAAGTTTTAAGCAGAAAATTTTGAGTGTTGTTAGCTTTCCCTACATAGCGGTTTTTTGTCAACCCTACCCCATGGGTCTGACTGAGCTCAGGTGGGTAACTTGAGCCTCCACTTCTGCCACAACATCCATGCAGCTATATTTAGTGTGTTTGTGTAAACCCCACTAGCATGAGTTTGTCTACCGTGGGTGGGAAGTTTGCTCTAAGCTGTAGTGTAGACATAGCTGTACAGTCTGCCCAGGTAATGTGAGAATGGCCAAGGGATTATGATGACCCAGAATTTCAATTCTTACCTGTTCTAGAACTCTGACAAAATAAAGACCTTTAGGGAGTTGGATGTGGAGGGCAGTTTCATATGCATCATCTCCAGCATTGCTCAGAGATATATTCAACAGTAAAGTCTTCATACTTCCAACTGAAAGATACGTTTTCTTTTCATGAGGTCTATAAAAATAAGGAATATATTTAAAATGTTATATTGTATGAGAAAACCAGTGATGTGTATGGCATGTACAGAGACAAGTGGCCTCAGTAGAAAGGAGAGCATCTGGAGAAAGGGGAAAAAAAGCGAAAGAAACCCTTTCTTTGATTTCAATGCGGTAAAGTATTTGCAAAAGCCCACCTGGAGGTTGTTGGTCAAATAGGTATTTGCTCATTCTTCTACCTGAAGGCAAGTCAATCTTCCATTATTTCAACAGTAATCAATCCACCATAATGTTTCATTTGCATTGCTCTTTTTAGAGTCTGAGTAATTGGAGTGCTAGTTCAGAGATGCATGACTACATAAGGAATGCTGCTTACTCTTCTGCTAGGTCTTGACCCAGACAGAGACGTAGAAGAGTGTCCTTCTACTTCAGCACCTCTAAGGGGAAGTTACTCCTGTCCAGAGGCCTATGCAGCCACTTAAGCCCTCAAGTTAAGGCTTGGCAGGCCCCTTGCACAGAGGAGAATTTCACCCAAAATGGAGAACATTAGAATGAGGGTGGATATATCAACTGAACTTATTAAGAAAACATTCCAACAGGGCAATAAATATCTGCATAATCTGTAATGCTTATGTATGGTTGAGAGTTTCTAGTCTCACTAGTTTGGGTTTTTCCTCTACCTGCACTATTTATTCTTAAACACAGGGAAATGCCACATAAGGCTGCAGTCTTCAGCTTTCAGTTGAGGCCTGGGACTGAGTTAATGTGAAACAGGATGAAAAGAAGGTGAGTGAACATGCCTATTTTATGTTTGACCTAGTGTTCTATAATCATGTTACAAGTGAAGATACCTATGAGGTTCTAAAAGTAAACTTCAGTTTGACATTAAAGTTTAATTAAGACTTGTATAAGAGCTGCCTAGAAATAGGCATTTATCAAATATTCTGGCTTGAAACCAAACATTAGTCACTGAACACCTTTGGGAAAGAAGTTGGCACTTAGACAAGCAACAGAAGGTGAAAGCACTGCATAAGCAGCTAGGTTCCAAGACAGCATCAAATTAAAGAGAAACACAATGTTAACATTTCAGTAGCTGGATTTCTAGTTCACTTTATCTTTTAAAGTTATTTTACCACATTTACATAATTGCTATTCTACTCTTTTCTGGTATACATTTTACTGCAACTTGATTCATTAACAAGGTGCCGTCAAAAAGATGCCCACCAGCTTAGTACATAAGTGCAATAAAGCACCAGGTGCACATCTGGAAGTGTGACAAAGCTGAACTAGAGCTTTTCCCTGGTAATCATATTTCATTCTTCATTAAAACATGCATAATGCATATTTGAAATTCATACAGCAGACCAGAATCTAAGCAATAGAAACAGAACAAGATAGTGCATACATGCTGAACCATAACCCAACAAGTAAAGGACAAGACTCAAGTCAAGTATTTCAGTGACAACCTGTACAATTTCATTCATTAAGGAGGCATTTGTCTTGAAAAAGAGGGGGGGGGGGAAAGCATTTGCTTTGCTGTTCTTGGATAATGAATGTATGCTGTCTAGACAAAATAAATTAATGCTTCACAGCTAACCAGTTTTTAATCAAGATACTAAGACAAAAGGTAATTTTAAGGTGATATTTCACACTTTATCAAGATATGTAGCCTATTTATTTTGGTTGAAAAAGATGGTACAAACTCTTGTGCTCATTTCCATCTTGTAAAATTGAATAGTATTTATAAACCTGCTTAGCTTGTATTAATGCTAGCAAAAACACTCCAAATCCTTTACATTCGAAAAATGCAAAAATTTTCCAGCAATACTATCCTAAAGCCTAAGAAAATGTTTGAGGGAAGGAGAAGAATCTTACTCTGAAATCCATGAAGACTCAAAACTTGTGCCCAGAATCACATAAGAGTCATTAATAAAAAAAACCCATGATTATAGTATTATGTACAATTTTAAGATGTTTTGCAAGATAAAACTAGCAGCTCAATTCAATAGGACCTGTAAAAATCTGAATATTCATAAAACATAACCATGTTTAATCAGGCAGCTAGTTCCATGTTGTATCAGGGATATGCAGCAGATAAAATTTCTCAGCCCTCAGGGTTTGCAAGGAAACACGGATGCCAGGATCTAATCATGAAACTGATAGGCAGCAGGTTTAAAACAAAAACAAACAAAGGGAAGTACTTCACTCCACACACACTCGTCATGTAGAACTTATTGCCAAGGGATGTTGTGAAAGCCAAAAGTATTACTGGGTTCAAAAAAAGAGTTAGATAAGCTCATGGAGGATAGGTCCATCAATAGCTATTACCCAAAATGTATTCAGTGTTGGTGTAGCCATGTCAGTCCCAGGATATTAGAGAGACAAGATGGGTGAGGTAATGTCTTTTATTGGACCAACTAATGTTGGTGAGAGAGATGGTCATGGATTCAGCCCCATCCTCTGTGTGTCCCTAAGCTTGTGACTGCCTGATGGTGGGACTGGACAACAGGGGATGGATCATGCAATAATTTCCCTGTTCTGTTCATTTCCTCTGAAGTTTCTGCCATTAGCCACTGTGTGAAGACCGGATACTTGGTTTGGTGAACTATTGGTCTAACCAAGTATGGCCATTTTTATGTTCTTATACTTGGGGAGAGGACAAGGGAAACGGTATGAGCAGATCTTTTAAAATCTTACTCAAAAAAGAATTCAAATCACATTGGGCAGGAACGCTATCACATGAATTGAAAACTAGCTGAAGGACTTTAAAGGGTAATGATACTATCTCACAGAGGAAGAGTGTTGAGTTCTGCAGAGATCCAGTCTTAATGAACTGTCATGACATTTAAATAAAATTAATAGTCTAGCATGATGATGAAATTTAAGGGCAGCAAATTGTAAGGAGCTGCAAACACCTGTGTGGACCAAGAAATACTACAGAGGACCTAAAGAGATTAGGAACATGGGTGAAAAGTTAAAATGAAATTCAGCTTGGAAAATGCAAGGTAGTATAGCTAGGGGAAAAGAATCCAAACCACACATAATGCCCAACCATCTGGTGCCTTGGTCATTAGTGTTAAACTGCATAGCGAATATTCTTAAGTACTGTAGTTCTTTTTCCTTACTTCATAATTGAAATAGTAAATACAGCAATCTGCTAGCACAAAAATGAAGTATTTACTTTTGTATACTGCAAGTATAGTACTGTCAAAAGACCAGTAGAAACGGTTTAATTCTTGTCAGTTAAAAAGGGTCTAACTTTTGCAGGTGCAGCAACTTACATGTATCTCAGTACATCTGAATTAGAAATTCAGAAGTTTTTCTTTTGTGAACAACAAAATGCTTTTTGGTAATAATATTGTATGAGTATAATTGAAAAAGAACTGTTCTTATGTATAAAATACATTAGTGTTATGCTTTCTGAAAGATTGTTTGTTTAATAATCTTTAATTGGAAACTAATTTTTATTCAAGTAATGTTTGCTTATGGAACTAATAGTCCACTTTTGCAAATTAATTTTACCTAGATAGCAAGGAAAACTAAATTAGATAAATAAAGCCTTACTCAATCTCATTCAGCAGACAGAAGTCATATTGTACTTACTTTGGAAACGCAAGTTTTCCAGAAACTTTCAAGTCAGCAGAACAGTTTTCTCTGGAACAAAATCTTGCAAAAACCATCTGTGAAGAGACGACAAAAGTGAAAATATTTCAAAACAGTATGTACACAGTAACAGGTACAAAGTAATTCTAATGCACATATCACCACATTATTGTCTAGCACTATCAGTGCCCAATAGCCCTTGCTACTGATGGAGGAGCTAAATCAGATGGTGACTTGCCATTTCTTTGGCCATATGCAGTGTACATAGGATAACAGACACAGCATTCTGTCTCATGCTAAGTGTCTCCTTCTTTTGCCAACAGAGATATGATCAGCCAATTCTTAAAGGTACAGGCAAGGACAAAGCATTTTAGGGGACTGAAGTTCCTGGGACAGTTCTGCAGTTTCCTATAATAGGGAAGCAGCTACCCAGACTCCATGGTTTATCTCAATAAAGACGGCTTATGTGATATTAGGTTCCTCTGACAGTGGTGATGTGCACTGGTTGTATCACTGCTGTGGTTACAGACGCTCCACAGAATAAGTGTATTGCAATATGGCACTCAGCAAGATTCTCTTCTGTTAAAACTCTACATGGGTCCAAAAATGAAAAGCTGAGATGGACAGTAGAAGTAAGGCTCTTTTGCCAGTTAGAAGAAACCTGTAGGCATCTCAAAATTCTGGCTGTCAACTTTTACTACTGGTGAGGAGTCAGAATAATATTTAATTTTACCAATTACAAGTCATAAGAACACTTTGATTTTTGCTCCCGAGGGATGGGTGAGGAGAGGGAAATAGCTTAGTTATGGCACTGTAATGTTTTTTCCAATCACTGTGCTTGAAAACTTGGAAGTAGCTCCAGATAATAAATAGTTAATCAACATTGTTGAAATAATGGAGTATAAATTAACGTAAGCAGTGCCCTGGGTATCTAACATGCAATTTATGCTGGGATTTGACTCAGCAGATCATGTGAAACTAGAAGACTGGTAAGAAAATGTCTAACACTAATACCAAAATACGTAAAACAATGAGAGAATATAATTAATAAGAGATAATTACATGTCTCAGTATAATCCTGTGCCACTTCATATGTACCATTGGAGTAAAAAATATAAAATACAAACTAGATGTATGTTCTGTAAACAATGCATCCTTTAGACAAAATTTAGCATTCTCGTTTTAGCCTACTGATTTATTTACTAAAATCAAGGCATTTTTATTGTCCCTGTCACTGTGAGATCTGGATATCAATTCAAAAAATGTGTTCCTTAGTAATACTGCAATGTGTGAAATTTGCTTTAGATAATAATTTACAATGTATATTCATTTTGTTGATGTTGAGACAAAAATATCCACATCTTAACCTTGTTTTTTATAATGTCTTTTTCTTTCCTCTGCTGAAGAACTGGTTCAAGTGGTGGGAATTCCTCCACACTTCTTTTCCTTAAAATATGATGCCCAAGACGATAAGTTGTTTCAATGTGTATAGGAGTCAGGATATCCCTTACATCTTTCTATGAAAATTGGAAACCTAATGAGTTAATCATATAAAACAGACATGTATATAAAGAAAACACTGCAAGTTTATCTCTATTGTCACATATACAATCACATCCTAAACCTCAGAAATGAAATCTTCTTCCTTGAATATACTTTTTTCTTCCCTATTTCTTTATGATATCTGTGCTAATTTTCAGTAACAACGATGAACTGTCAATTCATAACTGAAGAGTGTATTTTATGATTAAACAACAATTGTTAATGTTAACTGAAACTTTATTTGGTTGAAGACCCAACAGAATTTTCTTTGTCACCAGGTTGATTGTTTTATTTTTAAAATGTTATGGTCACAGTTTAGTAATTTTGCATCTTTCAAGTAAGAGTAGGTGAAACAGAAGGACAATGGACAAATGAGACAAACCCAGACGGGCACAATGGATCAGGTATTTCTGTGAAGTCTAAAAAGGCTCTGCTAGTACACATAAATAGGATATGGAGCTGAGATTGAGAGAGGGGGTTCCCTGCCTTTTATTTTTTCCTCTGCACTAAGATGATTAAACTGCTCAATAAACCATAATTTAACATTAAACCTTGACTGTGTAGGAATGCCACAAATCAAAGCCCAAATCCCAAGTTATCTACTTGTGAAAACTGAACAGCTTGAAGCACTGAATTTTACAATAGTGAGCTTGATTAAATTATTCCCTAGGTATATGAGATAGACAGCCACTGATTGTCCCTCCACATGTCCACTGCTTTCATTCTTATCTACAAGCTCGCTTTGACCAAATCACATGTTATCTAATTCACAATAATTTTCCATAAGGTCTTCTCTGCATCTGCTGTATATTACTTTCATTATACTAATTAGCTATTAATTATTCTTTACTCAAAATATATAAAACCTACATGCTTTCCTGTAAGGAGTGTACTTGACAGACATTCACGCTTAGTTAACTTTAACAGCTTCATACAGGTATAGGTGATGTGAAGGGGCAGTCTTGATATTACTACTAAAGAATTTAAAGGGAAATGGAGTTATATGGTAAAAGTTTACATGAGATAAATTATATATAATCACAAATTAAATGTCAAAATAAACTTGCATAGTAGTATGCTATGTATAGTTTATCAGCAGAATTTCCATTACTTATTTTAATTGAAATATGGTAACTGTGAAAAGTTTTAATATCAATCTTAAATCACCTTTAGGTTTCCCTCTGTTAACCCAAGATAAAACAACATCACTGGACTTCACACACACAGGCAGTGCATACGTATCCAGAGCATATTGTAAGATTAGGAGTTCTGTGACATAACTTATGGAAGTCTCACCGAGATCACATCACATGTGTGCTATTACCAATGGGCTAGAGTTTGCCACTCTTATGTACACTGAATAGGGCCAGATCCATTGAATTCAACAGATCTATTTGAGAAGTAAAGTACTATTCAGTGTGAGTAAGGGTGGCAGAATCTGGCCCAATACAAAATTAGGACAAAATATTAAAATACAGGACTAAATATTAAATATTATTAATGTTTCACTACCCACAACATTCCCATGTAGATCTTGCCTGAAGAAACCTTTATCTTCATGCAAAATAAACTATTCTAAATGTAGATCTGGACTACATCACTGGGCAATCCAGCTTTTGGCTGGTGGGCTTGGCCCTTTTCCTGGGCTTCAGGAACAGCCAGATGATCAGCTGATGATGATTACCACTAATCTCACTAAGTTTGGCCTAGTCTTGATTTATGTATCACCAGCTGAGCACTAACCTGTGCTTCTGTTCACTCTTGCCTAAAGACCTGGTCCAAAAGCCTTATAAGCTACCACATGGATCTATATAGTGAATCTCTGGGGCGGGAACAGAAGTTACCTGGTGATGTGGTGCCCATTTCCTATAGTGGCATACGGACTTACTGACTGTACAGTTATTCCCTGATGCTGCTTTGTTTTAGTCAGGAGAACCCTTACCTATGGAGAAGTCCCTTTTGATAGGCTGCTCTTTCCCAGAAGGTGGAAGAATGGGAGAGATCAGCCAATCGATTCTGCAAGGGTTGATGCACAGCCTAATGTTCCCTTGCTTTCCCCATTACTAAGAGTACTAGGAGCGCTGTATGCTGGAGCAGTTATTCCTACTGACATCTATGCAAAATTATTTACATAAGTAAATCATACAAATTATTTAAATGTAGGCAAACATTATGTGGATATTGATAGCAGAGTCAAAATACACCAACATATATATTAAAAGGAAAAAACAAAAATCAACCTAGACATAGGAGTCAAATTTATCCTGTGTGTAACTCTGCCGGTATCACCAGAGACGAGTTTTCCCACGTTAGTTAATTATTAAAGTTCAATTTGAAAATGTTACAAGAAAAATTAAAATGTGTAAACAAAAATATTAGGCAAAAATCAGACTGTAAATCAGACAGGCCCACAAAATTTTACCAGTACATCCCTAAATCCTAATCTGTCTAAATACACTATTTCAGTAACTTGTTGACGACTCAGCACTACTGATCAGATGTTGACAGTATATGATTCTCTTGCACCTATAGTGAATTTGTGCAATATCTTCTCAGTAGTTTGCCATCTGTCTCTCACTCGCTCTTCCCTAAAATAGGCTCAAAATGGTAAAAAAATAATTACCAAGATTTTTTAAATCCTACTATCACTACAAATATAGGAAAGCCTATATTCTCCCAGTGGACACATCTGCAAAATGTTAATAGCTACACATTCCTGCTCACATTAACAATGCTGGCACACACTTAGAAAACTGAAGAGAGTCACGATGACTTACCGGTACCCATTAAGTAACAAAGGGTGGAGAGGCGGGTGTGTGTGTGAGGGATTCAACATTTACTTAATGGACAAGGTTATGATCTGCTAGGACAGACATTTTATTTTTTAATTTTTGTGTAGGTATCATAAACGCTATAAAAACTTTTTTTTAAGTATAGTAGACTCTCGATTATCCAGGATCGGGTTAACCAGAATGTGGATTAACCAGGATGTCAAAAAAAATATACATAACTCGCAAGGCTGGCTCTGGCTTTGTTGCCGCCCCAAGCACACACACACAAAAACCCCACCAGGGCACAGGACAATCAGTGAACCAACACTCCCTCCCCCCGATGAAGGGTGGCTGGTGAACCAACCCCCCCCCCACCTCATATTTCCTATGGATGGTGATTATCTGGGATTTTATTAACCAGGATTAATTTTTTCCCTACCATCCTGGATAATCGAGAGTCTACTGTAGATAGATAACCCTTACACATATGACAATGTTACTATATTTAAAAAAATAGATACTAAAGATTACATTACCTTCAAAAACGCTAGATGACTTTTGCAGGTAACATTGCTGTTGTAAATCTCCATAATTCCTGAGACTATATCTGATGTTCCATTAGAAGAAAAGTAAAATCTTGCAGGAGTGTTTGTTTTTCTGCTTACATCTACACTTAGATCATAAAGCAGTACTGCAAGATTAAAAAGCAAGTCAAGTAAGTAAAATCTTTTTACAAATATCTTTGAAACATGTTTATTTTCACTAATTTATGATAGGAGTTATACCTCATCACTTACAAATGGAGTCTGCTAGATACATAATGTCTGTCTCCAGCCCTGATCTCCCTCCTTCCCTTGGAACACCTCAGTACCAGCCTGGAGCACCCTCCGACATCCCAAATTCCTCATACCCAGGCCCACCCCAGAGCTTGCACCCCCAACCAGAACCCTCACCCCCCCTCCTGAACCCCAACCCCAATTTCATGAGCATTCATGGCCCACCAATTTGTGAACATCCTTTTTGAAATGATGGGTCAGACTTGGATATGGTTTTCCAGTTATGATCTCATAAACAGTATATTCAGATGTAATATCTTCCTAATCCTACTTGGTATTCTCCTGATTATACATCCAATGATCACATTCACCCTTTTTGCTACACTACTGAATGAGGAAGCTCATGTTCAACTGGTTTTCTGCCATGACCCAAAGTCCTTTTCAGAGTTGCTGCATTGTAGGATAGGATCCTCCATCTTATAAGTGTAACTGTGGCGGGGTGACCACCCGCCCCCTACAGAAAGGGGTTTGGAATAGCCCAGGAGGGGGTTGAGGCCGGGAACCAGCAAGCTATCAGGCCTGATTGGGGAATAGGCTCAGTTGGGTGGCCATGCCCCAAACACTCACAGGCCAGTATATAGAGGCTGTGAGGTTGAGAGAAGAGAGTCTCCTCTGCCCTCAGAGGAAGACAGGCCTAGCTGCTGGGGCTGAGCAAGGTACCTAGATTGGTGCAGGGCTGGGGCAAGGCAGCAGGAGCTGGGGAGGCTCTAGCCTGAGAGCCCCAGGCTGCAGGGCCTGGCAGAAGGCCCAACACAGGGGTACTGGGATTGCAGGGGACAGCCCATGGCTAGAAGTAGAAGCAGCAGGCCAACCCCTCCTTGCCTGTGATGACTGGCAATGATACTGCAGTCTGCCCCAGTGAGCGGAGACAAGTGGTGACTGGCAGTTGACTAGACTGAGGCAAGGTGGGGTAGGGGGTGGAGGGTTCCCCAGGGAGGGGAGACCCTTAGACTTGAGGGGGGACTGCAGGGGTGCAACACCCTCAGGTAGAGGGCACCGGGGTCCAGGAGGGACACGGGGCCAGAGCAGGAGCGGGGCATCAACCTGCAGAGGGCGCTCTGGACGCCGAAAAGCTAATTCCCTGATCGACCAGCGGGAGGCGCCGCAGGGGTGAGTGCACACCCAGTGACAGTAACCTATATTCTTCCTTCTTATACGTATTGTGGCAGGGTGCTGGCCAGGAGTGCCTGAGCCAGCCCTGCTGACCCTTTAAGAGGGAGCAGAACCTCTGCCAACCTCCTTGCAAGGAAAGGCTAATCAGCCACCTGGGCTGCAGAGGGCTCAGGGTCATGAGTTGCACCTGGCAGCCTCCCACAAGGGATAAAAGCCTGCCAGGCAGGAAGCCCAGGGTGGTGGTGTGTGGAGTGAGAGAGAGAGAAAGAGAAGGTGCAGGGAAGGAAGTAGAGCTGAGGCTAGGGGCCTGGCAGAGCTGACTGCTTCCGGAGACCAGCCAGGTTGAGGGCTGGGGCTCAGCTACACTGTGAAGCTGTATTTCGGTGGTGGGGTTGGCACTGTGAATAACGATCACTGTTGAAGCCAGAAAAGAGTCTCCTGCCTGTGTGACGTGGGGGTGAAGAGCGGATCTCCTACAGTATGAACTTGCATTTGTCATCCTAACCAAGTGATCGAGGTCTGTCTGTACAACCGATCTGTCCCCATCATTATTTATCACTGCACCAAATTTTATGTTATAAGAAAATTGTATTAAGGATCATTTTGTATTTTCGTCCAGATCATTGATAAATCTACTTAATTAGCTTTGGGCTGAGAATAGAACCTTGTGGTACCTCACTAGAAAACCCTCCATGTAATGACAATTCCCAATTTACAATTGCTTTTTGTGATCTATCAGTTAACCAATTTTTAATTCATTAATATGGGATGCATTGATTTTGTATAGTGCTATCTTTTACCAGAATGTCATGAAGCACTAAGTCATTTGTCTTAACGAAGTCTAAGTATGTTGTTTTACCACAATTATCCTTATCCTTATAATCTCATAAAAAATAAGTCTAACTATTTTTGATAAAACCACCCTGAATGGTGTTAATTTTGTTAGTTCAAGTCCAGTGGAATTTCCCTATTATTCCAAGAGTTGTTAAACATCAACATTAATGGTTCAGAGAGCTCTTTGGGCATTTTTAAAATACTTTTTGTGTGCAAATTATCAGGTTCTACTGATTTACAAATATTTAATTTTAATAGTTGCTGTTTTTGTTCCACCATCAACTGGGAAGGATATAAAAGTATTTCATTATCACTGTAAGATATGAACACATACTCATTCTTTACAAATACAGATCAGAAATATTTATTAAATTCTGCCTTTTCTGCATCATGATTTCTAATTTACCATTCTTGTCTAGTATTGGACCTATACCATTGTTTGGATTTATTTTGTTCCATATATATTTAAAGCATTATTATTTATTCTCCTTAAGCCTACTGCCAGAGCTTTTTAGTGATTTTTTTTCATAGTGATACCTACTGTGTTCAGGTTCATGGCTTACTTTATAAATACTGTATCTGTTTATATTCCAAATGATAAAATATTCTACAGCATAGAAACTGATCCATTTATTCAATACAAAATATTTATCAAGTAGCTTACCAACATAACCGGGAACATCTAATCCTTTATAGGTAAAGCAAAGCATTAAATTCACACACACAGCAGGTTGGCCATTTTCCACACATTCCAAATTAGTTCTATTTACAGCATTAGGGTGTTTTAAAGAAGCTTCAACAATCACCACTGGTCTTGTTCTAAGAATACAAAAATGTTTATGGTCACAAAATGCTTCAGCATTAATTTATAATTACCTCTGCACATCTTTGTTATTTTCAAATATAATATTTATGATAGTGTCTTATCTTATACACTGTAAGAATAAAAATAGAGTTTTACATGTTGAATTTGAGGGTTTTATTGCTCCAAGAAGTTTCAGGATCTCATTTTCCTTTTACTCAGTGGTGTTTACTTAAATACATCAATGTAGAATAAAATTCTACTGTTTAATGACTGAAGTTCAAAACACCATAAAGAGCATTAAGAGGTCACTAGCACATTGCACGTTTTTAATTGCATCTCATAATTTACAATTAAGTCCAACTGTCTTTAAGCACTGAAATGTATCAGCCTCACCTCAGCAGCACGGCAGAATCTTCGAGAAAGGCACCAACTGCTACATCTGTACAAAAAACACAAAGATTGATGTGCATAATTAGTCAAAAAGAATTACCTCTCAGGCATAAGTATCTTACTGCACATTCAACTTTTGGACTGGATTAAAAGACTATTTGCACATTATTAATTAGAGGGGACATGCTAATACATATACAGCAAGAAACTTTATCTATCATTGATATTTCCCATGCAGATTCCTCAATAAGCATTTATTTACTTTCTGTTAAAGCTTCACGTTAATGTTCCTGCCATTGCTAATGGTATAGCTAATGCTGCAACTTGAAGTCCACTAAAAGTAAAATTTACTGAAGCTGAAGTACAATTCAGCTAAAATAAGAGGCATTTACATCTTTTTCTCTAACCCAGAATTGTTATTCTCGTTAAAATTAAATGTCAAATGCTCACATGCTAGAGTCAAGGTACCATGTGAAGTCACTCTGTGAGCCTTAGTCTAAGAATAACGTTTTCAAATATGCCTAAATGACACAGGAGTCTAAGTCCCATTGACTTGCAATGATAGTTAGATTCCTAAATGCGCAAGTCTCTTTTCAAAATGGAACTTAGGTGCTTATGAAAATTTTATCCTGGCTCCCAAGGAAGTCTTTTATTTGGAGATAGTGAATGAACAAAATAGAGGGCACCAAAGCAGTAGAATTTAAGTCTATGATACATGTATTCACTTGAACCATTTATCTAGATGAAGGGTTCTCAAATGGGGGATCATAAGGTTACTACATGAGGGTCGCAAGCTGTCAGCCTCAACCCCCAAATCCTGCTTTCCCTCTAGCATTTATAATAGTGTTAAATACAAAAAAAGTGTTTTTAATTTATAAGGGGTGGTCACACTCATAGGTTTGTTATGTGAAAGGGTCACCAATACATAAAGTAAGCCTCCAGAGGGCTGCTCCAGTCCCCTGGTTGACAAGTTCTGTGCTGTACCTTTCACTCCTGATCATTTCTTTTACCACCTTTGTCAATTATCAAGACTTTGCCAGTACAAACATTGAATCGTCTTTTCTAATTTATTCCATAATGAAATGACTGACGTCAGTCACCTACATGTTGAAAATGGGGATGCAATAAATGTCAGATTGTGTTATCACTGGATGAAGTACTACACTCAGTAGTACAAACGGATATTGTGGCTTTTTTTTCACTTCTACTATACTACAAATTTAGTTTTAAGCCTGAGAGCCTTAACTAACAGGAAATTAATCTGCCACAGAAAAACTGCCTCTCGACCTCATCTGTACTGCTGTTTTTCCCTTCCAAAACTGTTATGATAATGGCCTGTCTCTTATGGTTTTTGCTCCTTCATTAATGTTAGAAATGCTGAGTAGCATGGCTGGTTTGTTTCCCATCAGCTTACATTTTTTAAAATTTATACTACTTTAAACAGGAAGAATATAAATGACTGTTTAATTCACCTGGATAACCATTGTTATCTGCATCAATGCCACTTGATATGGAATGTCCAAACATGCTTAAGGTGTTGCTGATTCTGTGTCCTGGTAATCTCTGAAAAATAAAGGACTGCCCTAAATGAAAATGAGCTTTTCCAAACACTCTAAGTAATATTTATTTTAGGTGGTAACCAATGGAAAACTGTAGCACACCTATCCAGCACCTTATCTCAATCACTTCTTGATTTTGGTTTAATTAAGTTTGAATCCAATATGGCTTCCTTTGTTGCAAATACTATATCCCATAATCCATGCCTGAGAACTACAATGTATTCAGCTATTTCTGTTACACTGAGAGAAAGAAAATTTCTCCACTGTATTTATGGGCTGGTCCCCACTATGGCTTAATGCCAACTTTAGCGTCGTTAAGTCGACATAAAACTTCACCCATCCTCACAAGGCCGTCATTTGCGTCAAGTTAAAGGGTCCTCAAAATCAACTTCTGTATTCCTCCCTGACAAGAGGAGTAGCGCTGAAATCGACCTCTCTGGGTTGACTGTGGATTAGTGAGGAAACATGGGGATGTTATTGGTCTCCAGGGGCTGTCCGACAATGCTCCATTGTGACTGCTCTGGACAGTACCCTAAACTCGTTGCTCTGGCCAGGTAGACAGGAAAAGCCCCGGGAACATTTGAATTTCATTTCCTGTTTGGCCAGTATGGCGAGCTCACCTGCACAGGTCACTCGCCATGCAGAGCTCAGCAGCACAAGCCGCCATGCAGAGCTCAGCAGCACAGGAGACCAACCATAAGAAAAGAGCTCCAGCATGGTCCACGCCGGAGGTGTTGGATCTGATCGCTATCTGGGGAGAGGAATCCGTGATGTTGGAACTCCAAGTTGTTCTAAGACACCTATGGCCCTTTCAATGAGAGACCTAATTGCACCTCCTTGAGAGGAATTGCCAAATAGAGGGTAGCAAAGAGGAAGGATTTCCCATCCCTGTTAATTGAATAGACCTGAGCAAACAGTTTGGGACTCCCAAACACATACAGTAGATAAATAGGACAGGTCATCCAAATATGCATCATGAGCATGAACCAAGAACCGTCAGATAAGTTTGCAGTAGAAGTCCTAACAAAACTAACCTCTGTTGAGCATAGACCTCTGGGAATATGCATGTTCAAAAAGGTTGAGATCAAAATAAAAACGACATACTAAGTGAAAGGCCAGAAATTCAAAAACTCAAATACATTCAGTTGTCCCAAGAGAAACACACTATGGGCAGATCTACACTACAGACTTATAGTGGCATAATTGCATCATGCAAGGGTGTGGAAAATCCACACCCCAAGCGATGTAGTTATACCAAGTTGACTCCTGGTATAGACAGCGGTATGTAGACAGGAGAGCTTCTCCCATTGTTATAACTACCATCTCCCATGGAAGGGGATGAGCTACACCGACAGGAGAAGCTCTCCCATCAAAGGGGATGAGCTACGCTGACAGGAGAAGCTCTCCCATCAGCATAGAAGCATCTTCACTTAAGTGCTACAGCAGGGCAGTCACGCTCATGTAACATTTTAAGTGTAGACCTGTGTGATGCTGACAACCTGCTCCAATTAAATTTAAATGTAATCATTTTAAAGACTTTACTGGGCAATATTTCTTTTAAAGAGAATATCAAGAAAGCCATACCTGCGAGAAGGATGAAGATATCCCATCCTCCCTGCCGTTATATATATAAATTGCTCCTTCTAGATTATTTTCCTGGGGAGCCCCAATGGCAACATCTGTAGAAAAAAATTATTTTAATACAGCGAAATGATATGTAATCAGTAAACAAGAAAAATGTTTTTATATAGTTTTCTCATTTTGAATGTGTTTATATTTCATGTATGGGAGACAGTATAGGTTGATAAGTTTATATTTAAGGAGTCAAATATTGCTTTTAAAAGTTTATAAAATGTCTTGCAGACTGGCAGATGTGAAGTATGATGGTTCCAAATTTTATAACCGATTCAGCAAGAGCACAAGAAGCAGATTGGATTGGTCCTATAAGGAAGATTCATTTATAGCTGTAATTTATGCATAAAATATTTACAAATGTGTAGCCCTGATGCTGTAATTAGACTCTTGAATGGGGGCTTTATGGACTTATGCACAAGTACATGATTCACACTAAGAAGTTTGATTTCAGGGCCCCATTTTTTTTGTAATGCTTCAGAAGGAAGGTTTTCTCTTCCCTTAGCACACACCATTCTTCCAAGAGGAAATAGAGTAGCTCATGGAAATATCTGAAGTTTGAAAAGGGATTTCAGGGTGTAAAGAAAGAGCCGTATCAATAGTACTGCTTCTGTGTGGTTTCTGCCCTATTTTACACTAACAGTTCACCCTGAATGCCTGTCTAGACATGGTTATTCGGTACACTAACTTTGGTGACAACAGATGGGATGGGGACTCAGTCTAAGGGCATGGTTACACTTACAGGATTATAGCGCTTTTGGTTATAGCTGTCCCCGTATACAGCAATAGGTATTGCGCTAGAGTGTGTCCACACTTAGACCCACCAGCACTAGAGCATGGCCACATTTGCGGCACCTCAGGTGGCACTAGAAGCAGCGCATTAGGGCAGGTATCCCACAGAGCACCTCTTCCCGATCTGGTGCAATGCCTTGTGGGAAGGGGGGCGTCCCTTGCGGGCATTCTGCATCCTGTTCCAACTCCCCGTGATGCTTTGTGTCATATCTCAGCAATCCCTGAATTTCTGTCCACCTCAGGCACCATCTTTCAACAGTTTCAGCAAGGCACACACGCTCCGTCGTCCATTTTCGTGTACCGTAATGGATCGCGAACTACTGAGGAGCATGCTGGCAAGTGTCTCCAGTACAACTCTCTACGCAGCGAAGTTCATCCTTGACATGCAAGGTGACAGTGATGGGTCTGAAGACAAGGTCGAGCGAGGAACGCATTGGACACGAAACTGCTTGTCGCTTTAACGGACATGCTCACGACCGCGGAACGCCACTTCTGGGCATGGGAAAGGAGCACTGAATGGTGGGATCGCATCGTCATGCAAGTGTGGGACGATGAGCAGTGGCTGCAAAACTTTCGCATGAGAAAAGCCACTTTCATGGAACTGTGTGCTGAACTCGCCCCCGCCCTGTGGCGCAAGGACACCAGATTGAGAGCTGCCCTCCCGGTGGAGAAGTGGGTGGCTATAGCAATCTGGAAGCTGGTCACCCCAGAGAGCTACCCAGTGGCCAACCACTTTGGGATGGGAAAGTTGACTGTTGGAGTCATGTTGATGCAAGTGTGCAGAGCCATTAATCACCTCCTGCTACAAAAAATCGTGACTCTTGGTGACATGCATGACATCGTGGCTGGCTTTAAACAGATGGGGTTCCCTAACTGTGGAGGGGCAATCAATGAAACCCATATACCTATTCTGGCGCCCGACCACCTAGCAGATGAGTACATAAACCAAAAGGGGTACTTCTCCATGGTTCTCCAGGCGCTTGTGGATCACCAGGGGCGTTTTACTGACATTAATGCAGGCTGGTCGGGAAAGGTGCATGACGCACGCATCTTCCGCAACACCAGCCTGTTCAGGAAGCTGCAAGAATGCACTTTTTTTCCAGACCAGAGGATCCCCATAGGGGAAGTCAAAATGCCCATTGTGATTCTTGGTGACCCCGCTTACCCTTTAATGCCCTGGCTCATGGGCCTACACAGGGAGCCTGGACAGCAGCCAGGAAAGGTTCAACAACAGGCTGAGCCGCTGTCGAATGACTGTGGAGTGTGCTTTTGGGCATCTCAAAGCGCGCTGGCGCTGTCTTTATGGGAAGCTAGACTTGGCAGAGGGAAGTATCCCCACGGTTATTTCCACATGCTGTGCCCTACATAATCTTTGTGAGCAGAAGGGCGAAGGCTTCACTCTGGCATGGTCCTCGGAGGTTCAACACCTGGAGGCCACGTATGCACAGTCAGAGAGCAGGGCTCTTAGAGGGGCCCAGCGCAAGGCTGAAAGGATCAGGGATGCCTTGAGGGAGCATTTTGATGCTGAAAGCCAGTTCTAATGGGAATTGCAGAGGGAGGGAGGGAGGCAGGTAGAGAGGGTGCATTCTTTCAATAGGATAAGGCATTTGCTTTTCTGTAACCATTAGTAATATATGTGCTCTGAATAAAGAAACCCATTTATTAAAAAGAATTAATTTATTGAACAGATTTCTCAGATTTTGAAATAAAAGTTTAAATAAAATAAAATGTGTGAGGGAGGAGGGGGGGTGCAATTGGAGTGGAAAGAGGTCAGTCAGAGATTGGCGTATGTCCTGGTCTCATACCCTCCAATGCCCTCCGAGTTGCTGTGTTCTCCGAACTCCATTTGCGGAGGGCAATAATGCATGTTATTAGGGGTTGAGTGCAGTGGATAAGGGTCCTGGGTCTGGGGGTTGGTCAGTGAAGACAAGGGGGTTGGAGGCAGCTGTGGGTGGTAATAACCAGGCAGCTGTTGATAGTGGTCCAGAGGGGACAGAGGGCCAGAAGGGGAAGGGTTAGGGGGCAACTGAGAATGGGGGCAGCGAGCACGGTGCTGCTCCTCCTCCTGAATGGCGGCGATCCGCTGCATAGTCTCTACTTGAAACTGTAATAATTTACACAACTTTTCAGCGCTCTGCTCGTGAGCCTTCTCCCTCTGCTTGCTCTCATTCTCCTGCCACTGCTGTGCACCGCGATTCTCCATTACAGCCTGTTGCATAACTTGTTGTACAAGATCTTCCTTGCTCTTTCATGGTCTCTTCCTCAGCCGCTTTGGTTTCTCATCTGGTGATACGACTGATGGTGATGGCATGGTCAAGGTCGAAGCTAGACAGGGAAAGACAGTGAAAAGTTTAAACAGAGGATTCCCTTGTCTACAACAGACAGTGCTATCATTCCCCCACATTCCCTGTTTCTCTGTCCCATTTGCCTGTCCCACACAGAGCTATCTAGAGCACACAGAGAACAACGGAGCCCCTGCCATGGTGAGTTGTCTCAGGATGCAGGGGGAATGATTGTTTCCCTGCTGTGCTGTCCTATGGGTTGGGAGAAGCACAGGGCATTTGTGGGAACCATACTCTGAGCACTGTCCCAACATTCTCTGTAGGTGTTCGTGCTGGAAGATATCTCGCTGCTGCGGGTGACGGAGGAAGAAAGGGAGGGCATTCTAATGAGATGTGGCTTCCACCCAGGGCCATATGCAGCTTGCCTCTGTGCAGAAATGTTCCCCCCACCCCTCGTAGAACAGTGGCGGGGACTAGTGACCATGGCCGGGACAATGCTGGCTCTCCCAAGAAACCTGCGCAGGCACAATGCAAGAGCTCTTATTGAGACCTTTGAAGAAATCACTGATGACGATTACCACAATGTGATAGACTACATCAATGCACTATTCCACATGTAGACAAGCATGCAGCAAGCATCCCTTTCCACCCTCGCCCAAGCTGGCTTACTTCCCAACAGAAATGTAGCTGTACCTGCACAATCCGCTGCTGCTGCCCTGCCCTCCGCAGCCACTGGATGCTGTGGCTGGCTCTGGCTGCACTCCGGGCTTGAGAAGAGTTCCTGGCTGCATGTGTCCTGTGACTCCTCTGTGCCCTGGGTCGCTGCCGCAACCGCCTCCTGCTCCTCTCCGTCCTGCTCCTCTCCGTCCTCCTCTTCTTCGGCCTTCTCTCCTCCCCCCCTTCACTGGTGGGCTAGGAAGTGTGCTCAGTGGTCGATGGAGTGCCCATTGGATCACCACCAAGTATCGCATGCAGCTCCTTGTAGAATCTGCAAGTCACAGGGACTGCCCTGGAGCGGCTGTTTGCCTCGCGGGCTTTGCGATAGGCACTCCTAAGCTCCTTTACACTGCAGAGTGTCCCGGTCATGGCCTCTTTCCGTCATGGCCCATGATATCTGGCCATATGTATCATAATTCCTGCAGCTAGACCGCAGCTGAGACTGAACAGCCTCTTCCCCCTCAACAACTGATAAGGTCCATCACCTCGCTATTGTTCCCTGGTGGAGATCGCTTATTGCAAGAAGGCATGGCACGTGGAGTCATGGCCAAGCAAAATGGTTACCTGCAACGATTCCCTGAGGAGCACTCCACACCTGGCTGGAGAGCAAACAGGAAGGGGATTTTCAAATTTTCCTGGGAATTTAAAGGGCAGGTCTGATGTGTGGTTACCTGAGGATGTGACAAAAGAGTTTGAAAGTGATGACCAGAGTAGCCCGAACAGGAATTATGGGCCAGGCTGGAGGCTAATTAATGCGCAATGGGTGTCCACATTCATGCCATAGCACAGGGGTGGGGAACCTTTTTTCTGCCAAGGGCCATTTGGGTATTTATAATGTCATTCGTGGGCCGCTTCCCCCTCCCCCCCCCCCCGAAGCCCAGGCTAGCAAGAGGAGCTGAGACCCCGGCTGGCAAGGGGCCAGCGGGGAAACCCCAAAGCAGTGGCAGGCAGAGTGCTTAGCCCTGCACTGCTTTGGGGTTTCCCCCGCTGACCCCTTGCCAACCGGGGAGGTCCTGCTGCCTGCCCCAGTCAGCTCCCGCTGTCAGCCTGGGTGTACAGTGTAGACAACATCCTTGGATCGAAACCGTCTCTCCTGCTGTGTAATCTCCGAAGGCAAACACCCTGCCCCCTACTACACGCCTACCACCAAATGACATGGAACTGAGCCGGGGGCAGCTCTATTCGGTGTAGTTCTGCTTTGCCTTTTTTTTCCAGTTCCTTTTCGGTCTCAGCCCCTCCCCCCGTTACACCGATCCCTGGCCCCCGCCACAGCTGCAACCAGGGAGCGGCTCCCGCGGGCGGGCGTGTGGGCCGCAGTGGGTCCTGCCTCCCGTGGTTGGGGCCGGGGCGTCCTGACATCAGGGCCCGGCCACGTTGGCAGCGTGAGGCCGGGGGAAGGGGGCAGAGGCAGGGGTGGGGCGGCTCCGCGTTTGGCGAAGAGGCCGGGAAGCGGCCCGCACGCGTCCCTGTCCGGCGGCTCCCCGAGGCGCTTCCCGGCCTCTTCACCAAGCGCGGAGCCACCCCGGGCCGCCAGGCGGGGGCGGCTCCGCATTCGGTGAAGGGGCCAGGAAGCGCCTGGGGGAGCCGCCGGAAAGGGACGCGCGCGGGCCGGACGGAATGCTTTGGCGGGCTATATAAGGCCCGCGGGCCAGAGGTTCCCAACCCCTGCCATAGCACTACAGCAGGAGTGCTACAGCCCTTATTCCCCATGTGGAGGTGGATTACCAGGAGCACTATAAACTCGAACTTATAGCACAATTTGTGCCTAGCCAGTGTGGACGGGTAGGGAGTTATAGAGCTCCAGAGGCTTTATAGCGCTGTAAAGTACCAGTATAACCAAGCCCAAAGTGTGACGGGAACAGCCCTTCAGCTGTAAGGGTTTGTCTGCACAATGCATTGGTTCCTGCTAAAGAGGTGTAAATTCTGGTGTTCACTAGCTGGCCACGTGGAGCTTGCTAGTGCATACTATAAACTCCACATTCATGTTGTCCAGTTTCAAACAGTGCTTCCATCAAAGTCAGTGCAATTGAGCCAAGTTACAGAGAGGTTAAATTTGATTTTTAAACTATAATAAGGGTTGATAGCCAAAATGATCAATGGCCCTTAAAAATAAAAGATCTCCCATTGCTAAAACTATGATAATTTTTCTGCCCTCTGTTGATCCCATAACAATTAAAACTGAGACACATGCCATATGCTATTACTTTGTCTAAAACAAGTCAATTTTCCTTATTTTTAAATGTCTCACTAACATGCTTGTTTGGGCATATAACAGGGAAATTAAGGTAACTGGCTTTAAACAAAGTAATATCTCTAATGTCTACATGATTTAATTCCAACAGAATGGCAATAGATTAGTTCCTAAATCACAGTTCAAATAGCCAGAGCAAATGATCCAAGAAAAGCTACAGAGTACATTAGTCCAAAATGCACCAAGGGAAATTAATAGATTTTTGGCTTCACCCATAAACATTTTGATTCTTTGCAAAGTGTAATAATGTAAGTGGAACCAAACGAAAAAAAATCAAGAAAGGAAAGTCTCTGCTGACTAGGTTCAGTTGATAGTTCTCTGATTTAATCCAGTATCATACTTCAGTGGTTAAAATGTTACATCTCTCTACTGACTAGATCAAAATATGACAGACAGTTGTGCTATCTAATTAAGAGTAAATATACATTCTTTGGAGGTAAACTCATTGACTAATGTACATCCAACTGACTTGCTAATTGATTCATAGGGTTTAAACTACTGAAAAAAACCCTAGCTCTTTCATATACTTTCTACTTGAATGTCCTATAGACAATGGCCTCTAGCATCATTCAAGATCTTTTTGTATATTTCTCTACCATGTCTGTTTTTTCTCTTACAGGAAATATCTCCTCCACTTTCTCCCTCCTCAGTTTTAAGCTGCCTTGCCTCTTCCACTGTCTCATTTCCCCTAACTCTCTTAATCATACCCCATCTATGTCATTACCTATTATGTTATCTGTTCTATGCTATAATACCTATTTCTTTTGACTGTACAACTCTTTCCACTTAGCATATTGTGGGCACTACTGGAATTACAAATTATGACTATTTGCATGATGATGATGATAGCAATATACACCATGCATTTCTGGCCTATTTTTCAATTATGTTAATTTGACATACCATATTTTACCAATTATCATAATCATTTGTACAGATTAATCATATAAAGGTAGAAATCACTTTCTAAACAGTAAGAAGTTTTCTCTGTCTTGAGAGCTTGCATATAAAACAAAGATAAGATGGGACAAAATGCAGCTATGGAGATTATTGGTAAAGGAGGAAGAAAGCAGAGCAGAAAAGATTGTTGAAAGAAGAGAGAGGGTGTGCTCTGAGGATGAGAAGGTGACTGTTCCAAGACTAGGGAGCTGCATGACAGAAAGTGTACTGCCAAGAATGTGAGATCACAAGAGCAGTAAGAAGAGTGAACCAAAATGAGTATAGGGAGTGAAGGGTGAATAAAAGGAAATAAATTTAAAGTTGGAGTCCAGGGTTTATCTGATGTGGTAAAAAGACACCTAATACATTAAATGTTGCCTGTTCGAGGGCCTGGACGTGATTAGCTTCTCTATATAGATTAACCTTTAAGCAAGAAAGCAAAACCTGTGGCTGAGCTTATAAAGAGGACCTAAGAAACCACCAGAGAACTCCTGAAAAGTACTTCCTCTGCCTTTACACATAGGATGTCTTCTTGCCTGCCTTCTCTGCTGATAGAAAGTAGCGATCTACACTCTACTTGCTAAGAGTGAAAACACTGAGTGGTCCTGTTCTGTATAAAGACACGACACCATGAGTGCTACCACTTGGCCCAATCTCCTCAGAACTTCCTTTCCTCTGGGGTTCCCAACCCATTTTGTTTACCTAGCTGCAGCTCCTCCCACCCAAACCAAATGGTTGAAAGCCACTCTTAAACTAGTTCAAGGGCAGAAGGAGAGGATGACATGGTCAGAACAGTAGGGGAGGAAGGTTTCTTTATCGGTGATATTTTAGACAGAAGAGAAGTGAGAGAAGGCCACGATAACCACTGTAGCTCATAGAGTGTAAGTGATAGAGCCTTTAATTGTAATTTTCAGAAGAGCTCACATGTTGGTGTTTCTTTTTAATGTGAACATAGTGCTCTTTAGAGGAGTTGGCTTGACAACCCCAGAGACCAAATTTCTCTATCCTCTGAGCAGGTCTAGTACAGGCAACAGCAGTGTAAACTTTGCAACCTTGTCTCACTAACATGAGGGAAGGACTTCATCTAAAGGTGAGAGGGTAATTCAGCCTCCGTATCCATTCTATTAAGACAGGTTGTGATGATTTGGACACACACCCACTACAACCTGGTCTAACATTACTGTTTCACATAGGAGAAGAGTTATCAGATGGTAATGACTATGGACCTGGAGTAAATTCAGAACAGGTGTTGAATGAAAGGCCCTTCCATCAATTAGCAATCTCCTGAAACATTCATGCCTCATATTTATATTACATTGCTGTCACAAATTAAAAATATACTCAAAAATATACCTTCAAAACCATCATTATCAATGTCTCCTACATTAGCTATGGATTCTCCAAACCTCGCTGCATAAGAGTCACTCCCAGCTAGTTCTATATCCAATTCCAGCATCTCTGCTTCCTAAATGAAAACAAAAACAAATGTAAATTTAGAAAGGGCTTTCCAGTCACATGTGTTGTTGACCTTTGCAGTTCATAAGCTATCAAAGATAGAATACACATTTCGGAATCATAAGGCTGATAGAGGATATATGAATTTCATAAGTAAAGGGAGTTTAAAATATGGCCCTGCACTGAAAAATTAACATGTAAAATTGGACTGAATCTTGTGTGTTCTCAGAATCATGTTTCCACATTTCAGTAAGGTAAAAAAGTTTTTAACCACATTTTACTCGTTAGCCCTGAACAGTCACCATAACTCAAAGAGAGGGAACTGGATTCTCTTCTTGTGAATCATCAACAGAATTGTTTACCACAAACATCTGGGTCTTGAGCCCAGTTTGACTGTAATATGCCAGACCAATTTTCATAATGCAAGGCAGGTAGCCAGAAAAAAAAATCTCACTCCTCAAATTGATCACGTTGATTATGAAAATCACTTAAAAATAATATATACAGGACCTGTAATGTTAATAGAGTTGCTTTTCATACTGGAGTTGTTCTTTAAAAGGGGAAACCAATTTGTTGTAATGGTGAACATCTGTGTGCGATAACAAGCCTACATCAAAACAGCACACAGATCACTGCAAAGAATATCATGATAAAAGAGTAACATCTTTCCATCTCCCATTCCATCTCAACTCACTCCCTAGACTTAATATGATATTTGGACAACTGAAAACACCTTTGGAAGCATCAAGGAATAACTTAGCCCTTCATGAAGACAATAACTGAGGTAAGAAAACAATAATGACAGATACATATGTGAGAGAGAAAATAATTGAGCATAAAAATTCTGAAAATAAAATTAACAAAATGAAACTAAGCAGGTGAAAATGGAGAAAATGATTACATTTTAACCTCTGATTAAAAAGCATAGAAAAAAAACCCAAATACCAATATATGATAACTCAAAAATATGGGGAATAAAGAGGTCTACCACTCTCTTTCCTGAATGTTATTAGTGACTACACAGCTTTCACTCAGCTGCAAGCTGTTTGAGTTTGAAGCATCACCTAGTCTGTTCACAAACTGCTCCCTTTTTTTGGTGGTTAAAAGAATGGCTTTCAACAAGCTAAAATCTTTGTTTTTCAGATGATAAGTAGTATAATTGTGGAGTATATGTGTATACAAACAGACTAAAGTAACATACTAACTAGCATATCAAGTTATGAAATCATGCTGATATTTCTTGTACTCTAATACTTTCTCTTATGAACACAGTAGATATGGCTAGCACTGCACTTGATACATTCATATGCAAAATCATACTGCCGTTCTACCATATTCCCTGATACTAGCATAAAGTAGGTTTCAATTAAGATCCCAGTTTGCAAGGTGGTATGTTAGCAAAATACATAGTTGTACTGAAAAGCATGCAGTTCAAATGCATCATTTCAGAGTTCCTGGAACAAGGCAGAAAATACTATTTGGTTTGCAGGGCCAGAATTATTTTAAAGAATCAGAATTACTATTATTTTAAAAAAAGAAGACACACTTACAGAACCTGAGTTGATGTAAACATAAACCCTCCCTTCTTCTCTGACATTACTTTGCATTGGAGCACCAACCAGTAAGTCTGAGAGGCCATCGGAATTCAGATCCACGGCACAAACAGCAGCTCCAAAATAAGAACCAAGCTGTAAACACACACACACATATACACAAAGTGAATAGTCATCAAATTTTTATCTTTATCAACTTCTTATAACACACAAGAAGTTATAATATGTACCAAAATAACATGAAAGGTTACCTTTTTACCCTTTAGTTCAGAAAGAATATTTAATTTCCTTGTCCCAATGCTAAAAATGTATGCCTAAAATAAGAAGAGAACACAGGAGAAATTCAACTCTTTGCACTTATGGTTTGTCAGTAAGAAAAACAAAATACTAAATATGCTGTAGAGAAAAGACAATTCCCAAAAGGCACAAGACAAGACACAATTCAAAATAAAATACACCACTGAACAAACAAGATCCTCCTTTCATTCCTTCTCACAAACTCAGAGAAAATCCAATATTCTGTGCTCCCCTGGACCACTCTTAGCTTTCCATTGCAACAATCCAAAGAGGAAAAGTTACAACAACAATAAAACATGTCTTACTTTACCAGTCTGCTCCTGTTGGGGAGCTCCTCCAATTACTTCTGTGCTAACTGGTGTCAGAAAATGGCCAGCTCCAACAGCATATCCTGTAAATGAAATAGAGTCATAAGTGAATGCAGTAAATATGATTCCAGGCATTATGAATATAATTTTAGAGGTGGTCTCTATGGCATACTTTCAACAATCCAATAAATTTTGGTCTATTACTTTTCATACAATATATGCCTCACTCAGATGAGCTCTGAAGGAATAAAGTGCAATTTCATGAAGGTAAATAATAAACAAAATGTTTAGAAAGGTACATTTTTGTAAGATAAACAAGATGGTCAATAAAAATAATAAGGTTACTCCCAAATGCTAGAATTCACATTAAAAATGTCAAACATATATTACATAAAATATGCCGAATACACCTCTATTTTTCCAATTATTTGCCATTTTAAAAATCAGTTTTAAAATGGAAATCCATCTATTTAACAACATGGATTCATGAGTCACTTTTAAATAGGTCTGCATTGTAACAACAAATTAATGTGAACATTCACATAAAAAAATTTAAGCAAACTATATCATTCAAAGCAATCAACAGATTTGTTATTTCAAATGTGGCTGGTTTCTATTGTATTGCAATTAAAAAAACACACCACTGTTATTAATACTGATTATTTTTGTTTGTTTGTTTTTTGGGACAAACACCTTTTTAAACAACTTGAATATTAGATTTGGCTGGATGACGAGAAAATATTGTTGGCAATGATCAGGCAGTTGGATCCGCAGGGGCAGACTTTTATGTCTGTGCAGGGCCCACCTGACTAATGGGGCTACATAAGGATATAAAAGTCAACCCACAGATAACCTATATGAAGATTATTATTTTAGCTATGCATAACTGGTCGTATGTATTCCCCTCAAAGTGCAACATGGGACACAACAGGCTGAGCTCAGACAGAAGAGTCATTTAGTTTATTTATATTCTGCTCCCCTTATAACTACAGAACACGCATCAACTTTCCATGAAAGTAGGGAGCGCAATATCATAGAGGAGAATTGTGCCTTAAATCTTTAACTTGCCAAGATGACTATGTGGAACGCAGGTTCCCATTATGCCAGCATTTTCTTTTCATGTTTTAAGCTATAAGGGGCGAACAAGACCATTTATCATTTAAAGGTCAACCCCCAGTTTCTACTTAGTCAACAAAAAATTAAGCTTAAGTAGATGAACCTTAATTTTCATGCTCTGACCTTTACTTTCAAGTTATTTTGTTTTTGTCTAAGTGTAAAAATATTCATCTCTAACGATTTTTTGGTAACTGCAGGTCCCAGGTCTCTGCCCTGTTCTGAAGAATATTTTTCATATGTTGTATGGAAATAATGTGAAGTTTATGTCTTTATTATTCAAGGCTTTGCACCTAAGCAAACCATTTCTGAGGCTGGGACAACAGTTCATCTGGGTTTTGTTCTTTCTACTGCTAGAACACTTCTGAAAATCTCAGGGGAAAACCCTGACAAAATGTTACAAGTCACAAATAAGTTGATTGACAGCTTTGTCATTCATTCTTGTCACACTGACAAGAGGGAAGCAGTCAAATGAGAAACCTGGAAATAAGCTGAATCAAAAGATGTATCTTTTAGAGGAGCCAAGGGAGTTTTATTCCAAGATTTCCCTAATTTAGCTCCTGGTCTAACTTCCATTTAAGTTAGTGGGAGTGTACTGATATTTAACGGGAGATGCACTGGGTTCTTAGTAATGGGTGGGTGAAGGCTTTCTATCTCTAGACATAAAGCACACAGGGGATGAAAGAAGTGGCAGTCATGAATTCAATAGCTCTGATACTGAAGAAGGAATAGGAGCCTACATGGCATCATCCGCCTCTTCTCAGAAGCTCCTTCACCAGAGCAGTATGTATTCGGGACTCCCAAATGTTTAAACCCATGAAGGAATGTGGCTTGGGAGAGGTACATGGCTTCATCTCTCAGCAGGTCTGTCAGAAATTTCCTTTGGAAGTAAATACTCCCTTGTGCCATCTTTCCCCAGACAGACTGAGCTTTGGCTATAGGAGGGGGAAGCAGTAGCCCAATGTCCTTAGGAGTTATGCTGCTGGGGAATTGGAGAGCAATGCAAATGGGCAGAGCCTCCACACAGATGTACTAAAATCTCCAGAATGTCCCCTATCCAACTGGAGGCCTACAACCCCTTAACCTTGCCTCGAGGAGCAATGTCCCATGTAAATGAACCCTTCTTGCAAGGGTGTATGATGTCAGTGCTTATCAGCTAGACTTTCCGTCAGGCCTCAATTCATCAAACCACTTAAGCATGGATTTAAAACTTTAAACACATGAACACTCTCATTGTTTTCACATGTTTTTCCTATCTAAGTTGCACCTTTAATGGGTCGACATGTTTAAATGTAAGCATACATGCAAGTGCTTTGCTGGATCACTGTAATTACAAGATAGAGTTCTCAAGACTACATATATTAATGCAAAGGAACATTTCTGCCATCCCTCTCATCATCCATATTCTGTAAAAGCTGTTTCTCATTCTGAAAAGTAGATGAAACACCTCCCTATTATGCTCCTCCATACAGGAAGTATGGAAATACAAAGACCAAACACAATTAAAAATTCATACTGGAGTATAAGAGGAAGCATAGATGGAGTTAAACTTCTGATAAAATTATAAATTATTAAGATGCATGTCTAAATGTATTCATATACTTATCTAAGTTCAGATCTTTTATATTGTACCCACTTCTTTCAAAATGGTAATCATTAAAATTAATTTAAAACCACCAAGAAAGTGGCTAAAACTGTTGAGACCACATCCTGCTCTAAAAGAATTTCATCCTGTTTTTATTATTGTATTTAGAGCTATTCAAGCACAGCTAAGGAAATCCTGCCAAACGTTATTTATTCACTGACTTCTCTTTCCCAATGTATTCTCTTCCTCGGGGTGCTGCTACTGAAACCCCTCTCTTCCCTCCAGCTTGAAATCAAACCCATTCAAACAACACCCATTTCTCATGTTCTTTTCCTGTAAAACTCCAGATTGCCATAATCTCTATATTGGCTATTAAGAAAACAATAACTCTATAAAGCAGAGAGCAATCGTTGATCACTGCCAGAAGAAAGGATAGTGAAAGCATATAGATTAATTACAGTAGTCTACTTTGATTTGTATGCTGGTCACAAATATACTTTCCTCAATTGCTAATACTATTATTAGTTATCTGCTGACAATGTGCTTAGCACTGTAAAAATATATGAAACAACTTCAGAATCAGCCCTGAAGAAACTGCAACCTAAAAGACATAAATACAGGAGATTGGGCACACTGGGAAGCCCAGGGCAAACAGTGGGCAGGTTGGAATGTATTGGGATGGGGACTGGGCAGACCTTCTCTGCTGCCCCAACATGCTGGCCAGCGTAACTGCACCAGTGCATTGGGAAACGTGCAGTACAGCGATATACTGCAGTTTACTCCTTCCCTGGAGAAGCAGGAAGAAGCCTGTGGCTGTGTCACAATCACCTCCCAGCTGTCCCTGGGAAAGGACAATAACACGCAACCCCTTACTCTAGGATCATGGCAAAGCCATGACTGAGCTGTTATTAAACATCTTTAAATACTGCAGGAAATCTGCTTACTGCAGTGCTGAGTGAAGTCTACAAACAATTTACGATCAAAGTCCTTACAAACAGAGCAGTCTTAAGTGTGCATTGTGAACTGTCTCTCTTTTTAAATCAAACAAGACTAGAAATTATTGTAAATGAAGATAAAGCAATTCAGAAATAAATGTTTGAAGCAATTCAGATGAGAAGAATGTAGAGGAACACAGAATAAAAGTAAGATTTTAAAAAGATTAACATCACACTCAGAATCACAAGACAGGTCTGCAATATTGACACTCTGGGGTGTTCAATTTTATAGGGACAGTCCCGATTTTGGGGTCTTTTTCTTCTATAGGCTCCTATTACCCCCATCCCCTGTCCTGATTTTTCACACTTGCTGTCTGGTCACCCTAAACAAAGAAGACATTTTACACCCGCTTGAACAGACCAGGGAATCAGCTAAACAGATGAATAAAAATATTTTAAATACCTAAGTAACTTCCAAATTTTACTTGGTTCGTCGAATCTGCATACGCTTGATAGATATTTGCAGTGGTATTGTACACAAAGACAGAACCAGTCCAATAATATGATCCTGGAGCTCCCATTATAATTAAATCCTGGAGAAAAAAAGGGTTATGTTTATGTATTAAACTTTTAAAGATAGACATAATGAGTCAAAATTCACTCCTAGTATAAGTCCCCTGAAGTCAAAGGACTACACTGAAGAAGTATTTTAATGCACTGATATTGAGACAAATCAGACCACACATAAAAAGGTTTTACATTTTTAAAATATGGCTATTTCCTTACTAAAGGTTTTGAGCAGTTAGCAATTTAAAGAAAGCCACAAACAAGGTATCTTTTCCCCTCAGCAGAATATTTTAAAAATAATATTCTCTTAGAAATCATATACATAAAAATGTTCACTGTACTGCATCACTCTTTATAGACAGAATGTAAGCCTTATTAGTGTTTAATATCGCTTTCAATTGGTTATTCTGAATGGAATAATAAAAAATATGCTCTATATTCCTTCAAAATGAAAATGAATTTTGGATTTAAAATAGAGTGCAATGATAAATTATCTTTTGGCATTTTGAAAATTATTATATACCTAAAACTCTTATATTTAATAAATTTCATTACTAAAGATGACTATGCACAAACCTATTATGTTCTTCAGGAAATAATTAAATAGGAAACTGATTTTTTTAATACACACCTTAAAGTAAAAACTAGACATCCCAGCCTGACATGATCCATGATCTTCTCCAAACTTTCGCCCATAATCTGAATATAAAAGCAAACATGATTTAAAGTCTTCAATCATCTTGAAAAAAAGAGTTTCAGAATTCTTCTGCAGCTCTCTGAAATGAGAGTATAGATAAGTAAAAAGCACTGGTTTCCACTGTTGGAAATAGTACATGGACTTCAACTTCATAATACCAGAATTATAAAGAACTTGAGAAAATTGTCCCATTCAAAATACATCACTTGATTGGAGCTAGGTTTTGAAGCCTGGTTTTCGCTATTCTTAAAAAGGGTAACATTCTCCTTTAATATAAATCGGTCCATGAAAACAGCATGTCAAAGTGAAAAGCCATTACACACAGTGCTTGAATAACAAATGCTAGTAGATTTAACAAACCTCTTCCAACTCCATTTATAACTCCAGCCATACTTTTTGATAGAAATAACTACTTTCATTGGAGTTCTCATGATGCCTGTGCCATGCATCTCTGCTGGGAATCCTGTACATGTATACACATGTGAATAACAATCACACTATTTCTAGTATCTAAGGTCAGCCATCGCTTCTTTTGCCTTCTCCTGCTGCTCCATTAGATTTTTGGAAGAGCTCCATTGGATATACCAGAGTCTTGTTCCCACTTTCCATCTCTTTAATTTCTTATCCTTCCTTTCTCATGTTTTTAATCTCGGTCCCCTACGTCTGTCTGTCTTTCCTCTGCAAGGCTGCTTATATCCATGCTCTTCTTACTCCAATTTCTTACTTTTCTTTCCCTTTAATCTCTCCTTCATTTCATTCTTACGTACACTCACCCGTTATTTACCCGCCTCCTACTCCCTTCACTCAGTAAGTATGGGAGGTGGAAGGATGATCCAGATGGCTCTCCTTGGAGCCGGGGAGGGATGCTGGAAGGAGTTTCTTCATCATTCTCTGGGGGAAGGTTAGAGTATCTGCTCTCCCCTGCCTCAACTGGGAACAGGATCACGAAATATTTTGACATATTGTTCCCTCAGGTTTGGGGAAAGTACCACAGGAGCTGGAGATTCCCTGGTCAGTTACTGGGGACACAGAGGCCACCTTGGGTCCCATCCTGCTCTGACTCTTGTTCCCCTGTAGATTGCACAGGGGCACTGAGGGAGGCCTCTTCCTGCAGGCTACAAGTTGGGTAAGAGATTAGGCCTGGCAGGAGTTAGGCTCAGGATGGCGCAGTAGGCAGCACTGGCTTCTACTGGGAACAGTGTGTCTGATGCTAAGGAAGAGAGAACAACAACCAGTTGAGGATGCTGTTTCTAATCAACTCAGACATTGTGCTGCATATGCCTAGCAGGTGGATGGAGCAAAGAGATGAACTGAGCCTGCACTGGCCTATTTATAAAGAAAATATGCCCTGCGGGGGACCAGCCTATTGAGTAAATACTAGTTGTCCTTTTCAGCTGTTGGATCAACACTACTTCAAAGTGATCAAAATTTCACCAGAAAGTTTGGTCTGTAGGCCAGATTTCTGTCTTCGGAACCCATTCTGCAGGCCCTAGATAGCAGAAAGCCTACCTAGGGCAGGTGGGAGGAGGGGGCAGACAGGAAACAAAACAGTTTAAATTGTCCACAACCCCCAACTCATTTCTTTTTTTCAGGGGAATATCTGTTCTTTTATTTCTTCAAATCAAGTAGGTTGTTATCTTATCAAGCCCTAGAAATCACCAAACTCTCCGCTTACCTTTGTAGCATGGACTTATTCTTTTACTTAGCTTTGTTCGAAAATCAGGAGGGATTTCATAACAGACACCATTAGGGAGTTTGTGTTCATTTTTTATGTAAAATATATTTTTCCACCTATGTCCACATGCCTGCATATATAATGGAAAAAAAACAACACGAGATGTGATAGGAAAATGTAAATGTTGTGAAGGTAGTATGACAAAAGGCATACTTAAGGCAATACATACAACAATGGTTCCATTTTCCCTTGGCTGCCTGGACAAGCTGACACCGAGCCACTGATTATCTCTCTCTTCAAAACACGTCTTTCCACAATAGTCTCCTGCTGGATTGCCTGGAGCAAAGAAACCAAACCAAAACAAAAAGCTATAACAATCAGCTTGAACACAGGAAATATACTAAAGTTCTATGGACTTCCTTATTATACAACTTAATTACTAGACAATTATAGTTCAGCAGAATTTATAAAGATGTGTTTTGTATAGGAAGTTCCATGTACAGATATTTAGCATGGTTCATATTTTTCAGAAAGGAAGGTATGATGCCATACATATATGTCCAGATCCAATCACAGCATATTAGGTGTGAACTGGATTTATTAGTCATTGAGCTCTGATTGTATGATCATCACTGTTGAAACAGAGAAAATCAGGTAGCTGAGCACAAATCCAACATGATGTTGCACTCCTGGTAAAAAAATTCATTGCTTGTTTTATGGTCAAGGACTTCACCCCTGTGGTGTGATCTCAAGGCAAGTACTAATAAAGTAGCATTGTTATTCACTGAGCTAATTTATCACAAAAAAGTATGATATCTTTTATAAAGATTCATCATTGGTATACAAGGAAATTTAAGACCTAATATTAGATATTCAGTGAATCCAAAATGGGGAGAATTTTTCATATCTAGCAGTGAACTCAATCCTCAGGTCTTATCCTCTACCATACTGAATTCAGACTCCCAGATCCAAACCCACCCTTACAGCTAATTTTGCCCAGTGTCCTAATCTGAAACCTCAAAAGAGCCTTTTGTAATTCCTGATACATTTGGATCTGAATTCTAAACTAGAGCCAATAGATCCAAATATTTCCTGTTCTTGCCCCTTCTTTACTCAGACCTCTATTTCAGGGATCGGCAACCTTTGGCATGTGGCCCATCAGGGAAATCCTCTGGCGGGCCGGGCTGGTTTGTTTACCTGCAGTGTCTGCAGGTTCAGCCAATCACAGCTCCCACTGGCCGCAGTTGCCATTCCAGGCCAATAGGGGCTGCGGGAAGCAGTGCAGGCCAAGGGATATGCTGGCTGCCACTTCCACAGCCCCCATTGGCCTGGAACGGCAAACCACGGCCAGTGGGAGCTGTGATTGGCTGAACCTGCAGATGCTGCAAGTAAACAAACCATTCCAGACCGCCAGCAGATTTCCCTGACAGGCTGTGTGCCAAAGGTTGCTGATCCCTGCTCTATTTGATGCAGAGGTCAGAGATCAGCTGTACTAGGTATTCCTGTTCTGACAAAATAAGATGTCTATAACTACAGTCTTTATTTTGTAGGCAAAACCATTATAGATCAAACTTCTGTGTTCTGAGTTCTCTTTATACAAAATGAAAGCAATTTAAAGGTGGTTGCTAGTTTGATTCTCTTTAAATGTCAGAGATAACTTTTTACACATGGAAGGACTTTGGGAAATTCTGCAAATCAGTATTTGGCAAGTTCTTGTTTCCTCACAAGTTAGTACATGCAGAAAGAATAATTTTACATAGACAGGACTACAATTTTAAAAAATTATATTCTGCTTGAAAGGCTCAATTACACTGGGAAACACATAAAAGTCTCTCTTGCATATTTACTTGCAAGAGCACATGACAGAATACAGTACTCAGTGTTTCAGTCCAATATCTTCAGATAGCATTTTGCTGCTCAATTTACCAAAATTACTAAAGGTATCTAGTTTATTAGCAGAAATGTTTGTGGAAAGCCAAGTTTGAGTTTGCAGACTACTCAGACAGAGCAAGGTATCTATTTTTCTGTCCAAATTTAGAATGATAGTAGGAATAAAAAAACTCCAAGAAAACTTCTGCTCACCTGTCCCAAAGCAAACTAAATCCTTTATCCACCAACACAACACAGAATCTTTCTGTCACATATAAATTAGCCAGCAGAGGGCTCCTATTCAGATCAGTGAATACAACAGAAACATACTATATATTATCAGAGGGTTAGCTGTGTTAGTCTGGATCTGCAAAAGCAACAAAGAGTCTTGTAGCACCTTATAGACTAATAGATCTTAGGGATCATGAGCTTTCGTGGGCTAAGACCCACTTCATCTGCAGGGGCATGCCTTGCTCTTGTAAAGTCACTATGAGATAAATAAAAGTGAAGCCTGTGTAAATTGCAGAGATGAAAGAAATATCTCTGGGTCACCCCCACTACATGACACTCCATGGAAACAGCATAGTCAAATGTAAGTAATAGAGATCCCTGCCTTTTGCAGCTCCTACAAATCATCAAGCCTTCGATTAATACATCTAGTCAACAATATATGCTGAGTATCAAAGCAGGAGACCCCAAAAATATCAGTGCACATGGAGGGAAAAGATGTACAGTTTAGTACTATAATTAAGAGTAAACAATTCACTCAAATAACTGAGTCTCTTTGAATTGTTTTATATACTTATTTCAAATTATTCAGTGATTTGTTATTATTCACAGTAAATAATTCTTGCTCTTAAACTTGTACAGTACCAATTCAATTCATCTGTTCAACATCTGAAAAGTGAGCTAGCATGGATAATGTTTACTGCGGATAAGTCACATGGGATTGTTTTCATTCTCCCAACTGGATGAGTGTAAGTCTTAGAATCAGGCAAATACTTGCATTTAAGTTTGAAATTTGCTTTTCACAAATGTCCTTTAATATTTCTGTGAACACCTCCCTCTCCCTTGTCAGCCCCAGGTAATCTCATTAACTAAAATATTCAGGGAATAAAGACAGACGAGGGGTGTGAACGCAGGTGATACAAATTCTTTATTCCCTCCAAGGAAATATTTGCAGAAAGTTGTTGAAATATTCCCTTGTCTTCAACTGTAAGCCTTCTCCTGGGGGAGCTACAGGGCAACTTGTTTCTAGCCTGATTATGGTAAGGGCTTAAGGGGAGAAATTGTGGGTAGTGGCTCTGGTCCCTACCTCAGGAAGCTGTGAGTTATTCTGTATAAGCTTATAACTGGAATATAGCTTTTCTTTTGTTTAATACTAAAAAACATGAACGACTCACTGCTTTTGTGAACTCTGACTTGATTCCTCTCAGTATTATTGACATCCTGATCATACTCAATTCTTACTTTGAGAGAAATTGAATATACAAAATCTCATTGACTAAAACCTTGAAGAATATTCTGTTTTGAATCCTTCTACAATAATATACAATCATCCTAACTTGGTGGGAAAGGGAGCAGGACTCAGTGGAAGTTAAAAGCATTCAGCATGTCACAGGATTAAGGCCCAGAAAGGTCTTCTGGGACATTACAAAGAATAAAGATTCAGGATATGTTATTTTAAAGTATTATTGCACACATCTAAGCACTAAAAAACCTCTCGTGTGCAATCGCTGTTATAAAAGCCCAGTTTGTGTATAACTTTATAGAGTAGAATACTTGATTTTATTGACAAATCAAAAACACAGTAAATTAAGTCTGAATTTCATGAAATGCTGCATTCATAATTTAACAAAAACTAGAGAATAGATTCACTGACTTCCCTTCCCTTTGTATTCAATGGACTAGATTAGGGGTGGGCAAACTTTTTGGCCCAAGGGCCACATTGGGGTTGCAAAACTGTACTGAGGGCCGGGTAGAGAAGGTTGTGCCTCCCCATACAGCCTGACTGCCATCCCCTATCTGCCCCCTCCCACTTCCCACCCCCTGACTATCCCCCTCAGAACTTCCAACCCTCCCTACTCCTTGTCACCTGACCACCCCCTCCCAGGACCTTCTGCCCCTAAATGCGTCCCCCCCCCCGGAACCCCACCTCCTATCCAACCCCCCCATTTCCTGTCCCCTGACTGCCCCCTGAGACCCTTTGCCCCTTATCCACCCCCGGCTCCCTTACCATGCTACTCAGAGCAGTGGTCTGGCTCCGGCCAGACATGCTACCCCGCTGATCTGCAGGAGCTTGCAGCCCCACCCCCCAGAGCACTGCTCATGTGGCAGCGTGGTTCCAGGGGAGAGTGGATGCCCGTGAGGAAGGGGGAGGGGCTAGCCTTCCCAGCTGGGAGCTCAGGGGCCGGGCAGGACGGTCCTGCGGGCCAGATGTGGCCCACGGACCGTGGTTTGCCCACACCTGGACTAGATGCTCAACTATGGGTGAAATATGCTGGGTGCAGCTGAGGGGTTGGGAAGGCAAAGGTGCACTGAATGTACCTTTATGGCCCGTGCGTTATGGGGCCAGGTGGAAACCAGTCCAGCATAATTTAGAGCAGCTTTAGGCTTTTCTAAGTTATGCCTGGCTGCCCATGAGCCCAAAGGGCAGATCTGGCAGCTGAGGTCACTGAAGCACAATTCTACTCTGGATAAGTTTCCTACACTGGAAGCCTTTGGGATCTCATAGGTCTGACCAACCAAAAATGTCCTAATAGAGGGAGAATCAGCAGCTAGCTGGTTAAACCACTCATAAAGCTGCTTTGCCACATGAGATTGTTGATGAGAACTCTTCATAGGGCCAAGGGTCTATCCCAAAGGCTTGTAATACTCAGTACCTTTGTTGTAGACATAGAACAGCAGCAAGAATTCTCCTATAACTATTTTAGTGTATCTGCAATATCAATGGCTCATAATTAGAAGATGTGGGTTCTCTGGAAAAAGTAGTTTTTGCATTGCATGAGTAGGGAGACTTCAAATCTTACTGAGGTTACACTCATTAAAATGGCCATTCCTCCTACTATGAAAATAACTAATTTTCAAAGCAAACCACTACCAGTGCTAAAAAGATCAAAACCACAACATGCCATATGAAAAATACTAAGAAAAACAAGTTCAATCATAGAAAGATGCCATATCTACAAAAACATCCATGCTAGAAAAAAAGCTTCCTAAATAAATTAGACTTAATTGTCCTTTGTCTACCTTTGTCCCCCTGCCTAATGGTCATAGGTGTATAAAAGGGAAGATTGAATTGAGGAGGGTAATCGGGCTAGCCTGAGCTGTGTCTTCTTTCCCCCATTCCCCTCCACCATGGCTGTTTTTAACTTACTTATTGTATTGCAGAACTGTTCTTTTTTATATAGCTTGGACTTCTTTAACACGAGGATTATTTTAGAACCGGTTTAGTGTTATGAGGAAATGGTCCAGTTTTTTTAAAAAAACGAACTAACAGCACACTAGCAGTGCTAAGTTAGCCCTTGTCTACACTACACAGCTAAGTCAACATAAGCTGCTTGATGTCAACCTAACTATGTCAGTGTCTACTCCACAGCCTTGCTCCCGCCAATGTAAGAAGCATAGACTTATGCTGGTGTAGTTAGGGAAACGCCACGTCCATGTAGACCCCGCATTATTTACATGAGCTGTTGGCTGTCATGGCCCCACATTGACAAGAAAGTCCACCCCCCAAGGTCCCAGCTCCCTGCCCCCAGCTGGCTCTGTGCTTGGAGCCAGACTGCATGGAGGCTCTTGACTCCCCACTGGAGCAGCCAAGAGCAGTTCCTGCAGGGAGCAGAGAGAAGGGACAGCGGGGGAGGGGGAAGAAGGAGAAGTACGAGCAAGTCTTCCAGCAGAAGCTGCTAACGGAGCTGAGAGACTGGGCTCTCAGCTCTCCACACTGCCCCTCTTAGATGAGTGAAATAGCTCCTGTGAAGACACGCACCAGCCACCGCCAACTGTAGTGTGGACATGAACCACCACATTAATGACTACAGTGGCTGTAAATTGACCTAATATAGGTCAGCTTTAGTTTTTAGTGTAGACATTCCCATAAACGTTTACATTGACCATTGTCATTAATAGCAAAGTGGTATGCGGAGAGTCTTGTTTATATGGTGACATAAGCATTCAATGAAATGCACTACAAACAGAAAACACCAGTGTGTACCTCCTGCAGCCTCTACATCTGCTGGCAGAAGTCCTCAAATCCTTGGAAAGTTTTAAACCTGTAATTGCTCAGGTTCAATTCAGAAACATGTTAACTGTCAAGAAAATCCATAGTGACTGTGTTTAACAGAATCAAGGACTCATTCTTCCTTGCTGCTTCTTAATCTTCAGTGACAAAATTAGTAAAAGCAAAATCAAGAAATCCTACAGAGGCAACAAACACTAAAGGTAATACCCACTTAAACCACACTGCCAGTGGCTCTGAGCATTTTCCAGTCTTTCAGTGAATTACAGAAGTGCATTGGCAGCCACGTAGGTAATAGTGGGCTTTCCTAGATAACTATCAATGTGGCATAATGTAGGTGCCTACTCACTTTATCTAGAAAGAGCACCTGAAACAGGGATTTCATTTTACTGTTACTACCACCTGATCATAGAAATTCTTTACATATTTCTTTGTCTACCTTATGTGGCTCCAGGTGTCACTCCAGTGTACTGCATAGAGTCACAAAGTTAAATCAGGATTGACACACCAATGACACAGGATTGACTGATCAAAAAAGAGAAATGTAACAACCACAGCAAAAACTAAGACTCTTACTTCCTGAGGTTACTCAGGTTCTGTAACCCCAATCTATGTTAAGTTAGAGAGGCATATTCTTGATTACTTATTGTATTTTTACTCCATTCAGTTTTGCTGCCAAACTACCCAGAAAGAGAATCGCTTGTAGATAAGTCACAGATTCCATGGCCAGAAGGAACCATTATGATCATCCAGTCTATATAACACAGGCCACAGAACTTCCCCAAAACAATTCCTAGAACATAGCTTTTAGGAAAACATCAATATTGATTTTAAAATTGTTAATGATGGCGAACACACCACAAACCTTGATAAATTGTTCCAATGCTAATTACCCACCCTTTTCAAAATATATGCCTTATTTCCAGTCTGAATTTGTCTAGGCTCAACTTCTATCCATTGGATCATTGTGGAGTAGGATATGTTTTGTTGTTCAAATAAAAATTCATTCTCTTTCCTCTCACTGTTTCAAATATCTACCTATTTACCTACACAGGCCTATCAACTTAATAATGGAGCACCCTGCCTTTATTTAAAAATTACTGTTTTTTTCTGTGTGTATGAAAACAGATTTGGTTAATTAATCTATTGTTTTGGAAATAGTGTGGTGATATTGACTTATGTGTAGGAATAATGAAAGGAAAGCTAAGTTAAAGCAAACAACATTTATTTTTTAACAGTAGATAATGTCTTGTGGGAGCGAGTTTCATAGTCCAGCGCCTTTGAAAGCTGTTTCCTGTGCTCCCAAAACTCCTTTATTGGCTGAGTTTCAGGGCTTCAGTGGATCACAGTGGATATGGGAGAGAGAATATTTCAGGTAGCTCAGGGCAGTCTCGTACATGGCTCTGATTACAGGATACAGACATGGAACTGGACTCTAGTCTAGGAGGACAAGGGCAGAGCACAGGGGTGATATGTTCACAGCAACCGGTGTTCTTTAACAGATGGACTGCTGCATTTTGTACAAAAATTATATACTTGGAGCAGGATACATATAGTTGCATGTATGCCACTAGCAATCCATCTGAAAAAACACTCCAGTTACTTCATCATGGGTTGGGAACTGAAATGTTTTCGAAAGAAACTCCAGAGCATAATTTAGAAACTTTTTTTCTTTTCTCCAGGGACTTTAAGTTTCCCTCAGTTCAGAAGATTGAACTACTTTTTTATGTGGGAAAACAACAGAGATTTGATGTAAATTCTCACAAGCCTTTGGAATCATAGATGCTGAAAGCAAAATATGGAAAGAAAAATAAATATGAACCCTTCAATTCAGGGTTAATTCTTTTTTTAATCTAATTTTATTGTATTCCTTTCTATTGGGAAGAAAAAGCCATCTTTTTTAAAAATCTAGATTTTAGGGTTTATATTTTAAATAATTGAATCCAAGTTTATAAAAGCATTGATCTTTTATATTACTCAATGTTAAATATAGATGCTAATTCATGAAATATCAAAATGATACATAAAATTGTGAAATAACCATACAGAGGACATCTCTAGGTTCTTGTATTATTGCAAGTAGTGATACATGTTGAAGGAGGTTTGTTTAGTCAGATCAAAATTGGGCTATGTTGTACAGGTTTTTGCATTGATAAAATAGCCACTCAGATGGTTTGAAAGTATTTGCAAAATAGTGAAGGAGGAACATTTATTGAGACAATCCAATATTTCTCCAGGCTTCAGGGAAAATTCTATTAGCTGTTTATATTGTCAGTTATAACTGTTGAGGGAACATAAATGTGCATTTTGCTTCTTCTAAATAAGAGAGTTGTAACAGCTTCTATATTCAACTATAAGTGTGGCAAACTTGGAATTCTTTGCTGAAGTTATAACATCATCTTCAGGTGCAAACACCATTCAACTCACCCAGCTGGAGCTGTTCACAAGTCCCATTGGGGTTGCTCCCGATCCTGCATCTGAAAATTGCACCTGGATTGACCACAGAGCTATTTGCCAACCAGTTGGCTTTAGGAGCTCCCACAACCAACCTGAAAGTGAGGAGAGAGAAAAAATGAAACCCTGTCAACAGAAATGCAAACACTAAAAGACAAATCTCTCCTCCCCCGAGTCCCCAGGAGAATTCGAGAGGAGTTTCATGCTCTTCTGCACCCAGGGTGCAAACGTCTGCAATACACAACGGTGTCATGGCAAACCAAAAGAAATCGTTTCCCAGCTTCCGCGGTTTGTTTGCAGCGGGAACGCTGTAAGTGGATGCCCATGTCATGGAGCAGCCAAAAAAGTTACTGTAACTTTACTCGGCTGCAGGATTGCGCGATCTGGGACAACTCGAGTGAGGTTCAGACGTGAAGCCGCCCCTGGAAGGAGCTCTTGGGAAGACCTCACTGAGTGACTCGCCGACCTTTCCTCGGGGGGGCCTTAGGTTAGAAAGTGAGCAGCGGGGCAGCCGCCGCTGCCAGGTCAGACCAGCGATGACCGCCCAGCAGGGAGCCTGAGGAGAGTCCCCGGCGAGCGGGCGATACTCACCATCTACTAGTGCCGTGGCTGTGCAGCGCCACCGAGTAGCCAAACAACGTCCCGTTGAGCCCCCTGAAGACCAGGGGGTGCCGCGTGTCGAGGTTGTAGGCGGGGGCAGTCCCCAGGTACCGGCCCAGGAGCAGGAGCAGCGCAGCCCACACGGGAGCCCCTCCTGAGGCGAGCCCCCGGCCCAGCGTCTCCCAGACCCGCATGGCAACTCGCAGAGCGCGGCCAGGCTCGCGCCCTCCCGCCCCGGCAGCGCGCAGGGCTCCGGGGAGCAGCCCCTCACTTGGGAGCCGAGGCGGCTCACTTTTGGTTCCCTCCCCGCCCTCTTCTCTGCGGGCGGGGTGGCTGCGGGCGGGCGGGCCGAGGAGCCGGGGCAGGTGGTCCAGCGCCGCGGCTCGCCTGATGTGCTGCCCGGCAGCCCCCGGCGCACAGCTGCGGCTCCGTGAGGGGCTGGGGAAGGGGCCGACCGCCGCCTGGCCTTGGCCTTATTGGAAACCCTGGGAGGGCGCAAGCCCCTCACCCAGCGTCCCCCCTCCGCCCCCCCCCCCCGGCAGCGTTTAAAGCACCGCGGCCAAGTCGGGGCGGCCAAGGGGGGGAGGGGGCACCCTCCATGCAGGGAGGAGCCCAGCCCCGGGTCTGCTGCCGCTTGCGCACAGGGATGCTCCCCTCTTGGCCGCATTCTCCCGGGGCCGGGGAGCGCCGGCAGCTCTAGGCACCGAGCCCATGTCAAGCCCCTGCGCTACCCTGCACGTGCTCCCAGGCCCAGCCAGCCCTCCCAGGCACCAGCCCCCCACAACCACCCTGCACAGTGCTCGCATTGCTGGGGAGATGCGGGGCGTTGTCACTTGCGACAGGTGTCACCCCGGAGGTGCACACAACAGCCTTGCCCCTTGGCAGGAAGGTAACCAGCAGGACACAAGGGGGGGCTGGGGAGCAATGAGGAGATGAGGGGGCAGCGAACTATTTCAGTAGGGGGAGTACAGGAGGACTCCCCAAAGAGTATTTAACCTTCCTCCCCACCCCCAGGAAATTATTGCCCCTCCCTGCAAAATGCCAGTCGCTGTGTTCTCTCCTTGCTAGCCTCTGCCTCCAGGGGTGCCTGTCAGATGGGCACTGACAGGGACACTTCTGCCCCCGGGGCCCAGTACCAGCCATAGAAAATGGAGAATTACAGACAGAAGGGGAGGCTGCAGGAAGTGAGGGGTGAGAGGTGGCTGTTAATAGCCCCACCTTCGAATCCCTCCCTGCATGGAAGCAATGGATGGGGGTAGAGAGGAAAGGTGAGGGAGGGGCTCAGGACCTCAAGTAGTGGAAAGGGCCGGGACCAGAAAGACTCAGAGTGAGCAACAGATATTGGGGAGTGTGATAAATGAAGAGGAGGAGCTTCCTTTTATGGACATCCTGCCAGCCAGTAGCTATAAAATCCCTCTTAGTAGCTGTTCTCTAATTGTTCTACCTGTAAAGGGTTAAAAAGTCTCACTTCTATGCATAGGTAAAAGTAAGTGAAGGGGCACCTGTCTAAAAGAGACAATGGGAAGGCTAGAACTTTTTAAAATTGAAACAAGACTTCCTTTTTGTCTGTCTGTTGTTCTCCTGGGGAGAGAGAGAGGCACACAGGGTGAGCTAGGCAGTAAGAAGTTTGGGCTAAGTATCGAAAAATCATCAGTATCATACTTAGATTCTACTCATTTAAAACCCCAGATATGTAAGTAGATCAGGAAATGTCTAGGAAGACACAATTAGGTTTATTTATTTATGGCTTGTGGATTCCTCTGTGCTAACCCCAGGTGCTTTTGTTTTGCTTGTATCCTTTAAGATGAACCTCGAGAGAGCTATTCTTGATGCTTAATCCTTGTAGGTTGTTTTTTTTTTTAATATAGCGGGTTTTTTTAATATAGCAATAGCTTGAGTTCCCAGATGTATTTTCTTTTTGGTTAATAAAATTTACCCTTTTTAAGAGCAGAATTGTATTTTTGTGTCTTAAAAGTTTTGTTCACATTGTTTAATTAGCTGGTGGCAACAGCTGATTTCTTTTTAGGAGGGGTGAAAGGGCTTGAGGATACCCCACACGAAGGAATTGTCAAGTGTGCCTTCCTGGATTTTCAAAGGGGTTCCTCACTTGGGTGGTGGCAGCATCTACCTATTCAAGGTCAGAGAAAAACTGTAACCTTGGAAGTTTAATTCAAGCCTGGAGTGGCCAGTATTAATTTTTAGAATCCGTGTGGGCCTCCACCTTCTGCACTCAGAGTGCCAGAGTGGGGAATCAGCCTTGAGGGAGAAATAGAGGCAAGAGGCTGAAGGGTTCAGACTCTCCCAGCAGTGGAGAGAGATACCTGGAGCAGAGGGGCTCAGACCAATATGGAGAGGTGGGGGCCAGAGGGGCACAGATCCTCTCATCCAAGGAAGGATAGGTGGGAGAAGGGACTTCTACCAGAAGCCCTTGGGAGGAGGAGTTGGGTCTGGGTCCTTTCCTAAGCAGGTCCTTGGGAAAGCTCTAGGACTAAGACCATAGGTTCTTCATTTACTGAAGAAATTCGAAAGGCAAGAGGAACTGCACCTTCCCTAATAAGAAGTTTTCCCCTGCCAATATGGGAGTGTCACACAAGAGATGTGACAGTTGGCAGGCCACTCCAAGTATCCACAAACTGTTATAAAAAGTCTTGATATATGTTTTTCAATGAGATAATTAGACCCATAAATGTTTGCAATCTCCCTCATTCCAGTTCACTAAGCTGGTTATCACTAGAGTTCAGAGTGTGTGCATGTAAGTCTTTTTCTACACTCCCATGATAAAACCCCACACACAAAGGAGAAAGAGGACCTAGAAAACTCTGCTTGGTAAATTCACTGTTTTGTACCAAATTATCCTAGTTTTATTCAAATTTTATGTCCTCCTCGCTTCTCTTGTTGAAAAATTATTTACATCAGAAATACAGAATAATCAAAGGGTGGTTATAGAAAGACTTTATTTACTCTAAAGGAATGAATAGCATAGCATTGGAAGTTTCCTGGTTTAATAAATATTTCCCACATTTGGGCTTTGGCTGGTTGAAAGGTAGGTTCCCTTCCCTCCCTGAGTGCTTGCAACATATTATGGAGATAGGACAGCACACAGCCAAAGTTAATACTGTATTAATTTCAGCTACAAGTATTCTGGTTTGGGAGAGGAATATGTCATGTTGGGTAACTGCTCCCCAGACCTGGCCGTCTTCTGCCCCAAATATATTTTAGCCCCAGAGGCTTGATTGGGTTGAGGCTATAAGGGGAGAAGGGAGCATGTCACAGAGCTGCTAGTTTTGCTTGACACACATACTCACTGCATGATATCAGTGCATTAATGAACAGAAGCTTGCAGTACTCCATGTTATCCATTGCGTACAAAACAGCACTGAAAAAAAAGTATGTGATACCTATGGGCTGAGCCAGCTGATCTAATTTTCTGTTGTTTTCCTTGTTCAAGTGTTTTCCACAATAGTTGTTTCACTTTGCAGAAATGTTTGACATGTTGCTTTATAATTTGCAAACAGCAATTATTTCAACCATGATAGTGCTTAGCCATGGTTGTTTGAAACATATCCAGGATGTTGACATGTTCCATAGAAGTTTTTATGTGGAGACTGGAATTGCAGTAAATCTCATTGCCTCTGACCGTGCATCAGCTGTAGCATTTATAGAATTCAGAGAAATAAAGCACTTATATTTATATGGCTAAGTTGTATAAAAGCAGGGAAATACTAAGGGGATGGGGCTATTGTACAGATACTATGAAAGCATTGAGTTTCAGGGACAGTCTGAGATTACTGGGTGTCATTACTCTGGTGGTCAGAAAAGTGAGGAAAATGGATTACTAAGTGTAGCCATAAAATCTTGTCACTAAGGAGAACAACCAAGGGGTTGTGCTGTATTTTTGCATCATCTTGGTGTCCCATTTTGCAAGGTGCTGTGCTGAGAGCCTTCAATTGACTTCAGTCCAATGGGAGTTGAAGACATTCTGCACTTCCAGGAGCTATTCAGCACCTTGCAAGATCAGGCCCTTATTTGTCTACCAGTAATATTTTATACCATAAATAATTAGCTATATAGCAGCAAGAGTACTGCCCAGCTACATCTTAAGGTAACACTGTCAAGGGTAAAAAACTACTTAAGCAATTCCTCAGCTTCTGTAAATCATCATAGCTCCATAAATAAAATGAGGAAGACTTTGTAGCACCTCAGAGACTAACCAGTTTATTTCCGCATAAGCTTCCATGGGCTGTAGCTCACTTCATCGGATGCATATAATGGAACATAAGTAAGATGCATTTATATACACAGACAGCAAAAAAAAGTTGTACATTAGCATACCAATTCTAAGAGGCTGTTTAATATGGATGGGCCACTATCAGCAGGAGTAAAAAAATACCTTTTGAAATGGATTTCTGTGTGTGGCAGTAGATAACACATATTGAAGGTAAATTAACTAGGGAAATGCAATCAATTAGTGTAATGAGAGAACCATTTGCAAGTTCTGTTTAGCCCTTGGTTCATTGTGTCCAATTTGAAAATTAATTCCAGTTCCTCAGTTTCTCATTGGAGTCTGTTTTGGGAGTTTTCAATATTACAATAATAATAATAATAAAGGTTTTCAATAATACAATATTACATTCACAACTGTATGCACATTAGATTCAGTCCACCATGTTGGATGAGCACTTTTGGAATGCTGGCATGTCCATTTTTATAATAAAACTGGACCTGTTACAACACTTTCTTCTCTTTGCTATGCTTCAAATCTGCCATAAGCTCCATAGACGTTCACGAGCCAGGAAGATTTACACACACACACAGTTTGGGGACCACTGAGTTAGCCGATATCTAGGGCCTCGCAGTGTTGTTTCTATTAGGGGGAAAAGCTGTTGATAAGAGTTGGGTATTACTTTGGTGCAATCCTGTTTATTTACAAAGAGTGTATACCAAGTCCTGTTTCTTTGAATACAGTAGAAGCAAATAACAACAGTCAGTTTCCTTTCTCACAATTTCCAAGTCCAAGTGCTTTCTGTGCCCCCAAGGAGTTCGGTCTCTGTTCCCTCAAAGGGCCACGCCTCTCCCCCAGTCAATCCTAGAGTTGCCAACCCTCCAGGATTGGCCTGGAGCCTCCAGGAATTAAAGATAAACCTTTAATTAAATATTATCTCAGGCGAATTAACCTCCAGGAATATGTCCAACCAAAATTGACAACTCTAGTTAATCACCTGCATTTGAAACCTGCTCTAGGCAAAGTTCATCAGACCACATAAATTCTCTCTCCTCAGGCTTTGCCATGTGGCCTGGTTGCTTGAGCTGAAACCTCCTGTTGTTCCCAGCTATCATTATATAAAGCACCTTAATTGTAACTTCCATGTAGCCTGAAAGAGATTTGGTCAGCACAATCATCATTTTAAACAAGGAAGGTCTGTGATTAATGGCAGCCATTAACAGCTTTTAGCACAACAATACATGTAGGATCTGATTCTCCTTTGACACCCATTGGTGAGATAATCACATGCTTAAAGTTAGGCACACAATTAAATACCTTGCTGAATGGGAGATTAATTTATGCAGAACAAATATATGAGAGAGCATATCTTGGCAAAGATTCTTTCTGAAAGGGTTCATATTCCAAAGTGCATTTCTTTCTGCTCCATCTCCACCTTTCACAGAAACACCTTTGCATGACTTTCAGCTAGACCAGTAAAAAATAAAAAGTTGAACATGTGCTGTGAAAGAGAAAAGTATGTACAAAGTATTCCTGTTGATCATTTTAAGTTCCATGCAACATTTGTTCCTGTTTTGTTACAGGACAAGACATAAAAGCCTCCACTGATCTAAGAAAATAGTAATACAGTGTAGCTGGGACACCCAGGTAAAAGTGTATGGATGGAGTTCTGGACATTAACTTTTTTTCTTTGTTTAATAGTTTTCCTATGGGAATTAGACAGGTTGAAATTCCTTTAAGATGAAAAAGTGGATTTTTATTTTCTCAAAGAAAAGTTTCATAATGTGATCCAGAGGGAAATACCTCCCATAGTCCTTATGTAATTCAAAAGGGGTGAAGGGGCATGGAAAACACTGAGTTTTCAAATTACAAACTGAAGAAGCAAAAATTCCCCTCCTGACTTGGCCCCTCCCATGGAGGTTTGCTCTTTGATGTGAGAAATTACAATGTATACTTTTATATAAATGTTTAGATTCTTTATATTTTGGATGGGACTATATCAAGATGGCAGGGTAGGTGCTTAGATAGCCTTTATCTCAGGCTTCTAGAAGAAGAGAGTGGAGAGGGTCTGGAAAGTTTAAAAAACTAAAAAGCAAGTTGTCACAGGGCCCAGAATGCCATTGAATACCACAGAGAGAAAGTGGGTAAGGTAATATCTTTTATTGGACCTGCTTCTGTTGGTGAGAGACAAGTTCTCAAGCTTACACAGAGCTCTTCTTCAGGGGGGAAGCAGCTGGGAGGAAGGTTGTTAGTGGGTTATAGATTGTTGTAATAAGCCATAAATACTGTGTCTCTGTTCAGTGCATGATTTTTAGTGTCTAGCAAAGTTATGAATTTACACTCAGAGTCATTTTTTGAAAGTGTTGCAGGGTTCAGATCTACCAGTCCAGCAAAGATACAACTTGTACTGCACAAGATTGACACTAAAAAAACCTGACTCCTTAAACAGCCATCTCATCGTTTATCAGTAGCACACAAAGAGAAGGCAGCTTCATGCATTGTCTAGACAAGCACAGTGTGTGGCCTTGAGAGAAAGCTTTTAGGATAAAAGAGATTTGTGTCTGTGAGCAAGGAAGCCATCTCTTGCTTGGCTCATCCTGTGTTCTGGGAAACAGGACGTAGTACATTTTTGTAAATTTGCATGATTGTACAAGAGCTACCTGGCTCCATCAATTTCTTCTCCGAACTGGAACAACCTACAAGGCCCTGAATTTTTGGCTAGCTGCTCAGGGTGAGAAAGGGATAAGAGAAGGTTTGTCACTGACTGTAGTGGAGTCAGAGACATGATCCAGCAATTTTACTTTTAGGGGGTAATGTGTAGAGATGCAATCAACCATATGCTAATATGTTTAATAATGTACATTTATCTTTAGATATGTACTTGATAAAAAATGACCTTGTATTAAAAATCTGCATGGAAAGTGGTCATTAACTTAAAATACACTTTGTATAAAAACATCTTTTATGATTGATTTAAATAGTTTCCTCCCAAACTTTACTAATATAAACGTACACAGTATATCATAATGACTCTATTTTTCTATGTTGACCTCTTCAGCCCTTTGGAGCATAAACAGAGCTTTTGGTTACATTCTTCAATATCTTGTTTCTTCTTAATGATAGAAGTTACTCGAGATTCAAAAGAACAATATTTATTTAAAAAAAAACAAAATTCAAAGCTAAGGTTAAACATTTTAAAGACATAAAATGTGGAAATGCAGAGCTAAAGGGAAACAGGTCAACTTGAAATCTAGCTAAACATAATCACTTAAAGTAGTTTCAGGAATTAAATCTGCTTCTGATGACTGCTTTACAATCACATTTTCAATTTTATTTAATGCTTTTTTTCTCACTGATAGCTGTGCGAAAGTCCCTCATATATTCAGTTTGTCAAATGAAAATAGCAACCACTCATTTTGAAATCAGAAATAATTTATATAGGACCCAAATCTGCCACGACCTCATGCACAGAACCTCTTTGAAGACCTATTTTATTAGTTTTCTTGCACATCTTTCACTTCTAGCTTTTAGCATTTGAAAAGTTTGGTAGGTGCTATTAACAAAGACTGTGAAATCAAATGGCTGTGATTTTATATGTTGCCTGGAGGCATCTGCCTGTTTCTTGGTGTGTTGAAGGCAAGGAACTGCTCATGGCAGACTGACAATGCAGATCTGCTCTGAAAAGTGACTCTAAAAATATCTTGGTGTTCTGTACTTATTGTTGTTCAATAAATAAATGTGCCCAGGCTACAAGTGAAATGTTTATTATTATTTTTCTGAATGCCAGTTATGGAAACATAGCTTGTCCTGTGGGAATCAAATCTGTTTCTTTCCTTCTCACATGTTACTTGTAATAAAGGTTCTGCAAACCAATTTATGCTCCCAGTGACACCTCAGCAAACAAATTGTCTTCAATAGGTTTGAACAGTGTAACTGACTGTACCTTAGGTAACATCTGTAGATGCTGCACAAGGAGAAACAGAATTCTTCTATATCTGTCCTAGCTAGGTGAGATCTGCAGGCTTCACAAAAATTAAAGCAGTAAACAAATATTTTACTGGAGAGAGAGAGAGGTGTTAACAGACAACATAATATGTAGAAGAAAACATAGGAAGAAGCCATGACCTCTTTCTCTTTTGTCATGTGGATAAACTATTTAATACCTCTCCTTAGATTCAATCCATGGTTGTTCAAAGAAAGGGGTAAATTTCTATCTCAATGGAGGAGGAGAGAGAAAAAATAGTTTTGCCATTACTTCAGTGAGGCTTCCCTGCCTTATGCAGCTGAATCATGAATAAATATGTTGTAAATGTTCAGTGCATAGTTTAGAACAGGAGAGGTTATTTACATGAATTCTCCACCTCCTGTTAGTTCCACACTAATCTATAGCTGATGATAGATAATAAAACTTTTGAAAAGCTTCAGCAGGCTCACTACTTTTTCTTAAGTCGCTGAATCAGTGAAGAAATTACTTCCATTGCTTCAGGTGCATTGCTTAGCCCAAAGCACCATAGAAACAATGAAACATTTCTAATTGACTATGCCTATTAAATTGGTTAGCCAAACTAATGAAGACAGTTTATGGGTGACCTTTTTCCTCATAATGGAGCCTGATCTGGTGCTGCTGAAGTCAATGGGAGGCTTTCCTTGATTGCATTAGGTTCTGGATTGGTACCTTGGGGTGGGTGGGCATAGGGGACCAGAACAAAACAAAAGCTAATGTTGCTACCCTGGATGGAGGTATAGCCAGGACAAGCATGGGATATGCTGATTCAGTGCATCCTCTATATCCTAAAGCTGACTTCAAAGGAAAACCAAAGGTTTCTCCACCTGCTGTCCCTCAGAATGCTCAAACTGATCCACGGAGGCATCATTTGCAAGTCTCTGTGTATCTGACTGAGTGAGTTTCAAACTGATTTTAAAGAGTGTTGTCCTTTTAGAAAGTATATTCTAAAATGCATTATTCCAGTCATTCCTTTAATTTGTTAAGTTTTTGCCTGTTAACAATAAAACCATATCAAGTGCTAATTATTCACAAAAGATGTGGGGGGGTTTTCTCTCTAAAAATGCATTTTGATCATTTATAGAAAATGTGAAGGAAAACAAAGTATTAGCACCCAAATTTAGGAATGGTCATATCAATGCCACCTACAAGCAAAAATGTGGGCTTTTAAAAATCATTAATTAGTGTGTGCTTGGTTTTGTTGCTTTTAATGAACAGGCTAAATATAGGAAAACATATGTATAGGAATGACCATCTCTTTGTGAGGAATAGTGTCTTAAGACTAAGAGGGAATTAAACAAATGCCTTCATCTGTGAAAATCCATAACTACATGAAAAGATGTATACTTCAGCAATAGCTATACTTCCAATGTAATATACAAAAATGTGGCATGATATAATAATGGAGAGGGGTCAGTTCAACCACAGAAAAAAAAATAAGAATAGACTCAAGATAGTTAAGGGGGGAAAGGGCAGCTATAGTTAGGATAAACAGGTTCAAAATTGGAGCCCTGGATCTGATCAATTCTGAACTTGAAGGAAGTTGAAAATCTGATTTCAATAGACTGATGTTAGAAAGTAAGTAGCTTCTTTCAGGTACTGGCCTGTAATAGTTAGCAGAGCTGATAATGACCCTTCAGACAGGTAAAGAAGGAACAACGTCTTATTCAGATACAGTCTACAAAACTTGTAAAATGTGATACAGTCTTCTAGGTAAACTGTAGGCCTCTGTGCTGTACCTGAGTTTTGGACATGAGTACTCATATACCCAGGAGACCCTTGTTAAAAATTCCACCACCAAATTGATGCAAGATTTATGTGACTCCCCTGCTGCTGGATTCTCCCTCTCTTCTGATAATTACTAACTCATCCCTGATGAAGATGATTATCCCTTGGATATTATAAAATACTTTTGTTGTGCATTAGATTGCTCCAATAACAGTTTGAACAAAGTTTCTAGCTGCTAAGCATAATAAGTGTGCACTTAGAATAAATGCTGAAGCAACTTTAAAACATATAAAGAACTAGCGAAAATACCCGGCGTTGCTCGGGTCAGTCGGAGGTGGGGAGGGGGCAGACAGCTGAGCGAGTGCGGGGTCCATTGGATGGGGGCAGAGAGCAAACTTGACACCCCCCGCCTCACCCCCCCAACCAAACACGACACCCCCACCTCACTTACCCCTCGACCAACCCCAACTCACATTTTCACCCCCCCACCGAAACCCAACACCCCCACGTCACCCCCCTACCAACCCCAACACCCCCTGACCAACACCCACACCTCACCCCCCGTAGACCAAACCTGACACACCCACCTCACTTTCCCCCCCCAACCAAACCCGACACCCCTACCTACCACCACAAACAAACCCGACACCCACACCTCACTTACCCCCCGTAGACCAACCCCGACCCCCCTCCTCACCCCCCCCAACCAAACCCAACACCCCCTGACCAACCCCCACACCTCACCCCTCACCCACCCAGACACCTTCCCACCCACCCAGACCAAACCCAACACCCCCGGCTCACTTACCCCCAGACCAAACCCAACACCCCCACCTCACCCCCCCGACCAAACCCGACACCCCCACCTCACCCCCCCGACCAAAACCGACACCCCTACCTCACTTACCCTCCGACCAAATCCAACTCGGGTCCGTCAGAGGTGGGCAGGGGGCAGAGAGCTGAGGGATTCCGGGGTCCGTTGGAGGTGGGGAGGGGGCAGAGAGCTGAGGGATTCCGGGGTTCCGTTGGAGGGGGGAGGGGGCACAGAGCGGAGGGATTCCGGGGTTCCGTTGGAGGGGGGAGGGGCAGAGAGCTCAGTGAGTGCAGTGTCTGTTGGAGGGGGTATTATGACATCATAACTATGTCACAGAGAACAGCAGCTGCCCAGCTGATGTGATTGGCCTTTAAAGAATTTCACCCCTGGGGGGCGTCAGAGGTGAGATTTGAAATTTGTTTGACTCTTACGGTCATTAGGACCCCAAGACCTCTAACTGTACCAAATTTCAAGTCTCTAGCTCAAATGGTGTGGAAGGAGTAAGCATACATACATGCACGCACGCATACACCATTTGACTTTTATATATATAGATGTGTAGGGCAAGATTATCAGCAGTTATAAATCAGAATAGCTCATTTTAAGTCAATGGATTTACACTGATTTCCACCAGCTAAGAATCTGGCTTAGTTAGTTACTATCAAATCCTAATTTAATAGATGTTTTACCTTTCTTCAAATGAGTACTTGGGACCAATTCTACTCCTGCTAAGGGCCTGATCCATTGACTTCCTAGGGCTTTGGTACTAATCCTTACACCTGTGTGAAGCAAATAAATTTCAATTATCATGAGGATGATTCATTCTTTACCGCTGGACATATTAATAATAGTATGTAGCTTTTATAATAGCACATTTCATCTTCAGTCCTGAGGTTCTTGCATACACAAACTCTATGTGACTTGCAGCCCTTGCACACCAAAACTGCTGCCACCATTCACAGCTGTGCCCAACCTTAGTAGTAGCACATAAGGGAAAAGAAGCAAACCAGGAAAAATGCAGATTCCTCTGGAAGTCTGAAAAATAGGAAAATGTTTGTTATTTTTTTGTATTCCATTAGTGCCCGGTGGCCCCTGTGAGTATCAGAAACCCCATGTGCAAGGTGCCGTGTAATATATCATACTAGCATAAGTGCCCGGCGTTGCTCGGGTCAGTCGGAGGTGGGGAGGGGTCAGACAGCTGACACCCCCTGACCAACCCCAACACCCCTCACCCCTCACCCACCCTGACACCTTCCCACCCCCCCAGACCAAACCCGACACCCCCCGGCTCACTTACCCCCCCGACCAAACCCGACACCCCCACCTGACCCCCCCGAGCAAACCCAACACCCCCACCTCACCCCCCGACCGAACCCGACACCCCTACCTCACTTACCGTCCCACCAAACCCAACTCGGATCCGTCGCAGGTGAGGAGGGGGCCCAGAGCTGAGGGATTCCGGGGACCTTCGCAGGTGGGGGGTGGGGTGGGGGCACAGAGCTGATGGATTCCGGGGTTCCATTGGGAGGGGGGAGGGACAGAGAACTGAGGGATTTCCGGGGTTCCGTTGGAGGAGGGAGGGGCAGTGAGCTGAGCGAGTGCAGTGTCTGTTGGAGGGGGTATTATGACATCATCACCACCCAGCTGCCCAGCTGATGTGATTGGCCCTTAAAGACTTTCACCCCTGGGGGGCGTCAGAGGTGAGATTCATTCGAAAATTTTTCGACCCTTATGACCATCTAGACCCCAAGACCCCTAACTGTACCAAATTTCAAGTCTCTAGCTCAAACGGTGCGGGAGGAGTTTGCGGTCAAACATACACCACTTGACTTTTATATATATAGACTAGCATAAGTGCCCGGCGCTGCTCGGGTCAGTCGGAGGTGGGGAGGGGGCAGACAGCTGACACCCCCTGACCAACCCCAACACCCCCCGGCTCACTTACCCCCGGACCAAACCCAACACCCCCACCTCACCCCCCGACCGAACCCGACACCCCCGCCTCACTTACCGTCCCACCAAACCCAACTCGGATCCGTCGCAGGCAAGGAGGGGGCCCAGAGCCGAGGAATTCCGGGGACCTTCGCAGGTGGGGGGGGGGGGGGCACAGGGCTGATGGAGTCCGGGGTTCTGTTGGGAGGGGGGAGGGGCAGAGAACTGAGGGATCTCCGGGGTTCCGTTGGAGGAGGGAGGGGCGAGCTGAGTGAGTGCGGTGTCTGTTGGAGGGGGTATTATGACATCATCAGCACCTAACCGCCCAGCCGATGTGATTGGCCCTGAAAGACTTTCACCCCTGGGGGGCGTCAGAGGTGAGATCCGAAAATTTTTCGACCCTTACGAGGATCTAGACCCCAAGGCCCCTCACTGTACCAAATTTCAAGTCTCTGGCTCAAACGGTGCGGGAGGAGTTCGCTGTCATACATACATACATACACCACTTGACTTTTATATATATAGATAGATAGCATTGGAAGTGGCACTGACTGTCAAGTGAGATTAAATATACATGTGGTGCAACCACTAAGCCTGCTTTTTGGGAACTAAAGGAAAAATATATTAATTTAGGATAGAAATAAAGACAGAGGTGTCCCAAGCATATGGAGAAGTGTACTGAAATTGTTTGTGCCCGGAGTACTTTCTAATTAGATCATGCTGAAATTGTTTTGAGACTAAAACCAAATAATAGTACAAGAGAAGTAAATGACGTCATTCACTTAAATGAGCTGTACCAAGATTTAACCTCACATATTTTCCATTTGAGTCCCTAAGAAATATTACATGGCTCTTCTGTTTGATCATATTAAGAAGAGATACAAGTGTCTTTCCACATGCTGCAGTATAGATACACCATTGTAAAATAGCAGAAAGAAGTCTTAACTCAACAATGTCTGCGGCTCAAACTTGCAGTTCTTCCACAAAACTCCCATTGATTACCATGGGAGTTTGGGCTGAATAGATTAAAGTTAAGTAAAGTAGGATGAAGTACCTGTCTGCTTCTAATGCCAATATAATAAACATAACATCCCCAAATAGTAGGGAACCACTAGTGTGATTATTTTAAATCCCTTTTTGTATACATGTAACAGTATCTATCATTCAAAATGAGAAAATATACATATAATTTTTTTCATTTCAACATGCCTAGTCTCTGCTAATTTTTATCTTCACTGTTTCACAGTAAGGAACTAAAACAATGCCCTTAAGATAATATGTTTTGGTATTAAAAATACTTCAACCGTTCATTAGCAAATCATATTTTAAGGTGTTTGTTGATGTTGAAATCCAATAACCTACTTTGGGATTAAAACTGTCTTTTTCAATTATATGATCATTGATTTCATGCAAATAGGAAAGCTCCTTACTAGACATTAATAATTTCATTTTTATTATAGATCATTTTCTACCCACAAGTTAAATGAAAAGGTATATGTGTCCTCATTGTACTGTACTGACTTTGCACATTTGGGAGTGGAAATGTTAGGAAAGATGAAGAGGATATGAAAGTGATTGTATGTAGCATGGTACCCATAATACAGCAATAAGAGCATAATACACAGCAATGAGCATTGATATATGACTGCATCCTTCATCAGCCATACTATGCATGACAGTGCAATGTAAAATGGAGATCAGATATTCAATCCAGTAATTGAGCAGGAGTTTGAAATAGTATAGTTTTGGTTTCCCAAAGTAAGTGATCTCTACTGTAATGTTCCTCAGTTTCCTATCATCTGATTTCAACCCTCAGAAGGAAAATCTTGATTTGCAAGTACATTTTGATAGAGCAAATACAACTTATTCCTGTGGGCTAGATTTTTATGATGCATGCATTTCATTTAGTCACAGATTAAAGCTCTTTTCCTCTTATACTCATGCACCCAATACATAATATAATATATCAGCAGCAGAAGGGTAAGACATTCTAGCTTTTTTATTAGCTATAAATAATTCTCAAGAATACAGAGGACATGAAATAATTTACTATCTGCTTATGGTCTGCTGCAGTGTGGTAGGCCAGAAAAAGTAAAGATAAACTTATCTTGTATTCAGTTCCTGGCAATAATTTTCTGTGTAAAGTTTCTCCATTTTTATAGAGACTGTATTTAAAACCAAAGAGCTAGTACCTTACATTTATTGAATTCAGTTTGATTTGTTAATTTCAACGAAACAAGCCATCCGGAGCACATAATCCAAAAGCATTCATAGGTTGTTGGAGGGTTTTTTAGTATGATTGAAAAGGTTTAAGAGAAACAGCTATTTTATTTTGGGAGCTGTTCAAAAGGAAGAGAGAGAGGATCTCTAGTGCAGAGGTCTTTAATCTGGGGGGTGCACCCCTCTAGGGGAGTGCAGAGTAACATTTGAGGGGGCATGGCTGAGCTCCACTCCTGGCCCTGGCTGCCAGCTCCATGTCAGGGGATCTGCTCCCAGCCAGGGCTTCCGTCCCCACGCCCGGGGTCCTGTTTGGCCACCCTGCACCCAGGGCTCTGTGTCCAGCTACAGGCCTCAGACAACAGTCCGCTCTTGCCCTTGCCCCCAGCTATGTCCCCAGCCTTGGCCCCCTTACCCCTATCCACATCCTCCCCTCCCAGAACCACAGCCCTGCTCCCAGCTCCATGGGGAGGGGGACATGGACAGGGGAAAGGGGGAGAGCAAGGTAAAAAATTTGGGGACCACTGGTCTAGTGGCTAAGGTGCTATCTTGAGAAGTGGGAGAAGTAGATTCAGTTCCCAACTCTGCTAGAGACTTCCCGTTTGGCCTTGGGGTATGATTCCATGACCAAAAAGGGAGGACCTAAGTCCTGTTTTTAGGCACCACTTAGCTGCCACCTAACCCTGTAGGCACCTCTGAGCATGCGCACTGATGCCTCACTCTAGGCAGCCAGATGCTTATCTCCTGCCTAAGCCCAGCAGCGATTCAGAAACTGGGGAAGACAGAGATTCATCCCCTTAAGTGGTGTATAAGGGCCTGGCTGTGCTCAAAGGCTGCCTACAAGGTTGGGCCTTTTAGGCGGGTTCACACAAAACAGTTGTGGGGAGAAGGAGGTCATGTAACATTTGGAGGAAGGGATCCATCCCACAACCCCATCCCCCAAAGAGAGAAACACACAGACATCCTCATCCTTCATCATACCTGGATGTGGCTCTGAACTCTGCATCTTGGGTTAGAAGAATCACCAAGGTCTCATGGGAAGGGCTCCTCTCATGGCATTGCTGGCCCATCTGGAAGCAGGAGATGCTGGGACTCTCAAGAGAGCCTGTTCCTACAAGAGTTCCAGCCCAACTGACAGAACCAAAAGCTTCCAATAGTTCAGAGAAGCATCAGGACAGTGGATCGGATATTCACCCAGCGTGTAAAGAGACCACTGGTTCACATGTCCCCTCCTCCTGAGCAAGAGAAGGGATTTGAGCAGGGATCTGCCACCGCTCAGGTGAGTGCCCTGAATTGCCATACCTAAGTTCCTTCATGGATCTGAGCCTTAGTTGCTCTGTGGCTCAGTTCTCCTCTTGTAAAATGAGGCTAATTGTACTTCTCAACCTCACAGAATGAATTCTTCACCTGGCTGATGCACCTTGACTTAACTCAGACTGTGACCCGAGAGACCCAGACTGAGCTGACTCATAGATAACAACATTCCTACTTGGTGCACTCCTCAAAGATGCAAGTTGACAGAACAAACCAGAGTCAGGAGAGGCAGAGTGAGAGGGTGATAGCAGCCACTTCCCCAGTATTTCATCAATGAGGTCAAAGGCCATGAGGTCCCCTCAGAAAGCACCTAACAGGCTCCTAGGACTTATTGACAGAAGGAAACAGTGATACAACTAGATGATTTGCTAGGAAACAGGTTTCACCAGCTTTTACTTTGAGTTTTTATGAACTTGAAATTCCAGAAACTCCAGCTATACATCAGTATTTAAAACAGATTCCTTTTTTGGAGTCATGAGCAAACTTTAATTATAGGGACATATCAGTGATAATCGGTTCAAGATGCAACTTGTTTGCAGCATCTCTGTCATTCAGTGGCAGAGTTTCCTCACATAATCCAACAACAAAGTACACAGCAAGAGCTTCCCACAAGCATTCTAATAACAGAAAGTTTTCCGTAAACAAGCTACACATGAAAAAGGGCTTTGAAGGGTCTCCAGTTGTAGATGCATAGATGGGGCAAAATAGACAAAGAGAGACTCTTAAAAGGGTCAGAGAATTTCAGCAGAGTAATAAACACTACTAATAATAAACCACCATTTTGTTATTTATGAATGACAGAATTATTCTATCTTACATCTGCTCATCAAAGTACCTTGTGTGGTGACTAAATATTTAGAGTGGGATTTCCAAAGCATCCGAAGGAGTAGATACTTTACTACTATTAACTTTATATGACAGATGCATGCCCTCGGGTGCTTTTGAAAATCCTCCCCTTAAATAATACATTCTTTTGCACTTTCTCTGGTGTCAATTAACCTTGTCAGTAAAGCTCTGTTATTATAGAGTACAAGGGTTGCTTTAAAGGAAGTTCTGCCTGGGCATTTCTTAAGGGCTATATCTCTATCTTTACTATATTGAGCAAGAAAAAGAGGACATGCATCTGACACTCACTTTACTGGTCTTGAGTCATGAAGTGAGACTGTGAGATGATTTTGTAAGAAATTTCTTAGAGAAATTCTGACTGTGCAAAAGGAAAGGGCCTTTAGACTGCAGCTAGGAGGAAATAATTTTAGAATCAATCAATGAATGACAGAGACCATTTTGCATCTGTGCCAGAAGCCCTGAGGATGTGTGCTGATAGCTGAAAGGCACACTACAGAATTAGGGGCAATTTCTCCTTTCCTTGTGGATTTTTGTTTCATGAATGCTGACTCTCTTTCTCTATTATCTGTAACTTAATCTTCTGTTTCTATAACTATGATGTAGTAGCATTAGGTTAAATTATAATCAAAGGACACACTAAGAGTGTTCTTCATTTGCAAATTAGCACAACAGCCAATAGGCTACACTGCAGAATTTAATCTTAGAAGGCATCTGTAATACGTATCATTTCTTGCTTGCTATAACAATGGTCTTATGTTAATCAATGGTTTTCTAATGACAAAACATTCATGGAAATAAATAGCATGCCCAGGTATTTAAAGTTACTTTGGTGAATTTTATTAAAATTGGATATATAAAGTGAATAGTTACAGTTTTAATTGACATACAGTACTTCCAATTATTGGAAGTATGTTATTTTTGTTAATTATGTTCTTACAGTGTTTAAACAATCCAGACCACAGGTGAAAGTCTGACCCTATGGAAGTCAATGGGAGTTTTGGTATCAGGAAGGATTTGTTTCCCATTGGACAATATTGGTAGACACCCGGAGGGTTTTTCATCTTTCTCACCATATAGTGGAGACACACTTTAGGCTAAAAGGAGTAAGAATAGGAACTTAATGCTAGGAGGTAATATACAAACGTGTAGTTAATTGCAGCTTGCAGCCAGTATCCAATCTGGATAAAGGCTAAAAGGACCAGCTCCCAGAAGTAAATGAGATGTGGGATATGGCTGAGAGACCTTTGTCTGGTCAGAAGAAGGGGAGACCTGATGTCTCCTTTGACTTGATATCCTCTAACCCCAATGTGGGTATGGGGAGAGGGAGAGAGGTTGAGAAATATGTTGAATCCCAGAGGTTAGTTTGAAGCGGGATTACCCCCATTCACATCATACTCTTGTGTGCGGCCATCCAGGCTCTCACCTTAGAGGGAATTATCCACAGACCACCTGACTGGAGCTCAGTTTGAGAACCTCTGCCCTAGAATGAATTTAATTGGGCTCTTCTGATTTGGCTACATCTAACTTATCAAAATACTTTTTAATTTGTTCTTCTACTATTTTGGCTTCCATTCCATCTTGTTGTTAATACTGTGTTGAGAACCAACAATTTTAGTGAAAACTAGAGGCCTGTAGTCGCTTGAAAAAGGAGAACAAAGAAGACCAGGGGAGTTATAAATTAGTCACCAGTAGTGATTCTGGGGGACACAGCCTACCATTTGTTCCCCTGGCTCCTGAAGCTATACACTGGCTTCTTCGACACAACCAAAGAAAGATTCAGCTACTGGGTCAGCAGGTGCAGAGTGACAGTTGAATGTGCTTTTGCTAGACTGAACAGATGCTGGTGATGCTAAGATCCAAACATTCCCCTAGTTATAGCTGCATGTTTGTGTATTACATAATATCTTTGGGTCAAAGCAGGGGAAACTCCAGCGTAGAGGGGTAAGGTGGACTCGCTGTCTGCTGAACTGCCAGGCACAAGGGCTGTTAGAAGAACCAACCATAGAGCTTGGGGAAGGCTTTAGAAGACCATTTTAATAGTCAGCCAGGGTAGTGTTAGACAATGCTTTTATGAAAGTGTCTCTTGTGTGTAGAGAGTGGATCTTTGCCTCTTGCTATACATTTTGTAATGTTTGTAATAAAGACACTCTTAGTTTCAAAAATAGAATTTTATTGTGTGCAGAGAAACAGGCAACAAACTTAAAGTGCAAACAAACACACAAGGTTAAAAACCTCTTACCAGCATGGTAACAGGGTGAACCAGACTTTAAAACCCCAAGTAAAAAGTAAACAGTGAACATTTATATTCATGTGTCTAAAACCTAGGACAGTGTAATAGGCTGTGGCTACACACATACCACAGGTTGGTTTTCACAGGTTGATGTATGTGTAGCTATATTTCTACTTGGTGTCCCCCAGCATAGAGTGGGAGGGGTAAGGGTGAACATCATGTTGCCACCTAGTATGTTGAGGGTGTAGGGAGCACTGACCACAAAATTCTCCAAGGATTTGGAAAAGCTGCTGAGGCCAAGGTCTTTGGGCACATGGGTCAATAATGCTCTGCAACACCTGATTTTTTTGCTTGAGCAAACCCCTGATGTCCTGGGGCATTTCCCAATATCCCTCTCAGTCCTGCAGCAACTGCTGTCTCCATTCTTGGTCCTTCTTAATGGTCATGTTCACATGGACCCTCCAAGCCCAGTGCTCATAGCCTGAGGCCATAGCGGATTGGAGGATCTCAAAGAACATATTTTCCCCAGTCCTTTTCTTTCTCCTCCTGCTCAGCAGGGATGGAGGGGACATCTCTCAAAGCTGCCATGCCAGAGGCTGCTGATTAAAACAGACAGATACACCATTAGATTTATAGTCACAAGGGAAAGGGAAAGATAAGTGTTAAAACTCCCATACATTGTTCCCATAAATACTTTGAATAAGCAATGCTAATGGTCATCTCATTACAGCACTGCTCTGCAATTCAAACTATGGTGAGTACAATCTAGCTTGGGGTGGGTGGGTGATCTGCTGAGTTGCTTTAAATGCTGGGTACCCCTCCCCAGGTCTGAGTATAGGGAAAGGGCAGTGAATATTGGCAATATTTTCACAGGCAGTGGTGATTTTGGGTGTCACCCTCAGGAATAAGAACGAGGAATACTTGTGGCACCTTAGAGACTAAAATTTATTTGGGCATAAACTTCCATGGGCTAGAACCCACTTCATCAGATGCATAGAGTGGTGAATGATGAATGGGTTCTAGCCCACAAAAGCTTGTGCCCAAATTAATTTGTTAGTCTCTAAGGTGCCACAAGTACTCCTCATTCTTTTTGCTACTAATCTGAAACCCTCAGGAATGAGATATCAAAGGCACGGAGAACCCAGCTGCTACTAGTGTCCTGAAGCCACCTGGGCCCATTTACTTCTAGCCAGTTTACTGCAGAGGTGGCAGCTGAATTTATTGCTGAGTGGCATGGGAAAGTCTCATTTAACTGTGGGAGAAACAAGGTTGCCATCCATAGACATCTTCAGGAGAGGATTGCAGAGTCTCTCCATGAAAATTTCATGGAGATCTGTGTAGTGGTCCCAGGTGGGCCCCCTCCGAGCGGGAGGGCGAACCGGCCGGAAATCCAACATGGCGGGCGGAGCCGAGGCGGCCCCGCCCCCCATCCCAGAAGTATCAGCCGGGACCCAGAAGGATAAAAGGTGGGGCTGGCCGCCAAGATGAGATCGGCCCGGCGGAGCAGGAGGAGCGACGGCCCGACTGGTGGCGAGCCGGGGAGCACGCCGAATGAAGCGGCGACCCCGACCCCGCGGCGGGGAGGGACTGGCCCGGCGTCCCAGCGGCCACGTATCCCGTGGCCGAAGACGACGGCCTGGAACTCCCGGCGGCAGCGTCTCCCGCGGCAGCGGACGGCTGGCCCGGAAGCCCAGCGGCCGCATACCCCACGGGAACCGGCGGCAAGCCGGACGGAGTGGCGGCAGAATCCCCCGCGACCACGGACGACTGGCCGGGAGTCCCGGCTGCCACCTACCCTGACGAGCAGGGAAAGGAATGGACCCCTGAGGGCTTGGAGCCCTGACGAGTACCCGAGACTGTGAGTAGACTGTATATATTCACTGGCTGCCTGAGCTGAGACACCCAGGCAAGAGCCAGCTCCTAGAGACTGAATATATTCCCTGGCTGCCTGAGCTGAGATGCCCAGGCAAGAGCCAGCTCATAGAGACTGTGGATTTTACTGGCTGCTTGAGCTGAGACGCCCAGGCGAAAGCCAGCCTCTAAAGACTGTATATATATATACTGGCGGCCTGACCTGGGAAGCCCCGGCCAGAGCCAGCCCATAGAGACTGTCTATATTTTCTGGCTGCCTGAGCTGGGAAGCCCAGGCCCGAGCCAGCCTATAGAGACTGTATATTTACTGGCTGCCGGAGCTGAGAAGCCCGGCCTGAGACAACCTACAAAGACTGTGTGTACTTGCTGGCTGCCTGAGCTAAGAGGCTCAGGCCGGAGCCCACCTATCCTAGGATAGTGGAAGCAACTACCTGGGACAAAGACCCCAGAACCGAACCAAGCAGGTGCGGGACATCCCCCCGGCAGAGGGCGCTCCAGGGGCTGGACAATGCTAATTCCCCAGACGACCAGCAGGAGGCGCCGCCGGGTGAGTGCCCGCCCGCTTACAATCTGTCAAGAGACTAAAAGGAGCATCTCTACTGAGATAAACAAAGTACTCCACATGTCCCGCCCCCACCAAACCAAAGAATGGAAATGGGGACACACTCTACCTCTGTTTTTGTTCTACCTCTACTTGAGCACAGTGTTACCCAGGGTTTTGCTGAACCCAAAGATCATTGTAATCTTATTATCTATGAGGTGTTGGCAGGAAATAAATCAATGGGGACATGGCTGCCAGCCAATAGATAGTTGATGCAAGCGGCAAACGAGTGTTTTTACTCAAAGCTTCTATTTATTTAGTCTCCAGCACTTACATACATCCACAACAGGTCAGTAGAGTGCCCCAAATTACACCCAGATTCATATTTACCCAGAGTCTTGGAAGTCTGAAGTGAATAACTGTAGAGGTCCAGAGGCCATCTGCAGGGAAATTTGAGAGGCGTTCAAGTGTCCACTGAGCCCAGATTTCTTCCTCTTTTTAATAATTAATAAAAAGGGATAAACAGAAGTGTGGAGTTTTCCAGCCTGTAGTTTTCATTAATTGTGTTTCACATAGCAATAATTAAATATTGCCACACTTTCTATCTTGCAAAACCACATGCTTCAGAAATACTCAAGTCAGGAGGTCACAGGGTCATTGTTTACTCCCCGTTGTCACTCACTTCCTTCTCGCCTCTTGGGCTTTTAGTTGTGCTAAGGCTGTACAAAGGCCTTACAACTGCTTTCAGCAATAAGCATAACAACTGGTATTCCAGTTGAGGGCAGCGGTTTAGGCATGTTACTTTGTTAATGAAATTTCCTCTTTACAACAAGACACTGATCTGATGTGGATTGTGTAATCGGACTGATAGACTGCTATTTTTGAATTTATTCCCTAACATTTTCCCTAATTATTTTCTATTGGGTTCTAATTATATGAGTAAATTAAGCAATGAAAACTCAATGTGTATGTTTTCTAAACTTACAGATGAGGTGGGCACCACTTTAAATGTGGAGAAGAGCTGGAGGAACCAAGGGAGGGAGATGAGGTTTTGGGCAACAAAAAAGGGAAAAATATTATAAGGGGTAATGCATGTACATACTTACCCACACTCCCTTTCGCTTTAGCAACGGGCCCATCTGCACTCACCTAATGGTACTGGCTTGACTCTTGGCTCACGGCAAGGTTTCAGTTCCCTGCTATGTTTCCCCCTCCTCTTCCTGATTGTTTACAGAAGGGTTCTCAACCTCTGGGTACTGAGAAGTGTCCATTAGTGTATGCAGGGTGCTGGTTGGGTCACAAATATGCATGGCATGCAGTTCATTATAAAAGGGCAAGGCCTGTTGGGCAGCACCAGGTTCTCGTGCGCTCCCTTGCCTTCAGGTGTCCCTGGTGACGTTCCTTTGCTGACACTCAGCACTACTGCTCATCCCGGTCATGCTCCCGTTTCACCATCCCCTGTGCAATCTACTCATATATATCGCTGTTTCTACAGTTAGTCCACAGCTGTGCTTGTGCATCCTTTTCTCAAGGTGCATATCAAGTAGTTCTTTGTATGCAGGGAACTGACATGATCAGATGCACACAACAAAGGTTATCCGCAAGGTGTGCTCATCAGGAAAAGGCATTTCAAAAACAAGCTGGAGGGCTTAAAGGAGAAGGGGGGCTTCTGGTCTCTGTGACCCTCTGGCAGTGAAGTTCAAAATTGTGAGTGGCACAGTTACTATCGTGGGAACAGGGCATTGTAGGACAGCTGATGGAGGACTTCTTAGGGTTCATGCACATAATGCAGTGTCTGCACTTGCACTGTTCAACGTAAGTAGGTCAACTGTGGTTCTACATTTCTTGGGGAGGTGGGGTATAGAGTTGCTGTAACAAGGTGCATACGTCAATGGCAGACACGTTTTGGTGTAGACATATGGACAGCTAGGTTATCATGAGTTGACTTATGTCAACCAAACTTTGTAGTGTAGACCACACCCCAGATACAAATAATGCTACATATTGAGGTAGTTGGTGCCAAAAGTTGTCTCTGAACAAAATCCACAATTTTGCAGGATTGCATGATCTTTTTAACAAGCTGAATCAAACAACACTTCAATACCATGGTGACAGTTTTGTGTTTATGTGGGTGTAAGAGAGGCCCCTGATCTTCAGGTTGTTTGAAGTCTGCATCCAAATTGTGCAACTCGGACCCATTTCTAATCTTTGTTTTTTTCCATAATATATGAGCAGAAGCAGGTGTTTTCCCCTACCAGCATTTGATCTGTGTGTGAAGAATTAAGGGTATTATACACTGTCAAAGCAATGACTGGGATTTAACTATGCAGACTCTTGTTAACTCTAGTGAGAGCAGGAATTGTAAACCCTGCATATTGCTCTGAAAATTTAGAATCATCTAATGTGACAGCCGGTGTCTCTGTAAACAACATTTCAAAACTCAATTACTCTGAATCAGTACAGTAGAAGGGCTGTGTCCTGTGTCAGAGCCAGTCAGTGCCAGGGAGTGATATTTCAGATTATTATAATTTATAATTCAATGCCTGTTTAGGTTGCTGATCATATTTCATAAGTGGGATAAACACTGGGCTCCCTCTGAAAGTTCTCCAGAGTGTTCTGGTTGTTCTACGCTGCTTTGATCATGTAAAACAATCCTAAAGCCAGCTTGGCCACCTGAAGATTTCCCTGCCTTAGGAGAATCATTGTGTGACACAGAGCCATTGGAGTGGCCCTTCTCCATCCTGGTCACTACCAAAGGGGCATGACTAGGGCATTGCTGTGATTCACCAGGACAGCCCTGGAGCCCATGACAGCCAGAATATATTAGAGCAGGTTTCAAGCTATTCTAATTTGTGCCGGGGTGAGACTGTAAATCAGTTTTAGCATCAGGAGCAAGCAAAGGTAGTTCAAAGCCTTTGTCTCTCTACAAATGAACCCAATGACGACGCTAAGATTCTCTCTTGTGGGTGTGATTTTCTTAGATGAAAAATATGACCTTGTCCTTCAGTCTTTACTCAGGCAAGATTCCTGTTAGCTTCAAACTTCACAATGAATTTAAATATTTTGGCTTAGAGGGATATAAAAAATATCTGCTAAGTCATATTTGTGTTGCGTGTTATAATGCACATTGACAGATAAATTCCTTTTCAAATGTCTCTGTGCACCCGACGAAGTGGGTATTAGCCCACAAAAGCTTATGCTTCAATACTTTAGTTAGTCTTTAAGGTGCCAGAGGACTCTTTGTCACTTCTGTTCATAGGGAAATACTATGTGTTTTAATATAAAATACAAATTTTAAATATGTAATGAATATCACATCTAATACTGTTATTTACAGTCAGTGATAGTATGGAATTTTATCTGGCCTTTGTGAAATATGCTACATTTCATTTGTGTACAGACAAGAAGGGTTTTCTCTCTGCAGAAGGAAAACCACCATATATTTCAAAATTATTTGATTAGTTCATGTCATCATGACCCAGTTCTAAGAAGCAGAAATTTCCAAGAGAGGTCAAGATGCTTGAATTCAAGAGGAGGCTGAAAATGATTTATGCAGATCTACACTACTTTTCAAAGAATTTTCAGACATTTGCCAATCCAGATCTGAACTAGCACTTCATTACAGTGCATTTGGCTCTTACTAAACAATGGAAAATATTATATTTTCTACATCCCTTTTGCTAACTGCAGAGCCACCTTAAAGCATGTTAATGCCTAAAGGAGAAAAATTATATTATTTCTACTGGGTCAATAGGACTACTCTTGTGAGTAACTACTCACCAAATGTGAGCAAAGAGCTCACAGTCTTGTAAAACTTCTTAAATACTGTCTAAAATTTGCATAGCTCAAATATTAACCTTAAACACTATTATCATTTTTAATTGATAATATACATTGATTGGACAGATTTATTTATGTTATGACAGGGATTTTTTTCTGTCCACATAGAGAAATTATATAGTCAAACTACTTCAAATCTGCCATAATTTTCAATTTTGTTTTCTCTCTCTTAGGGTTTTCTATAGCAAGGGAAGCAGCATTGCAATTTTCCCTATTGTGCCCTTCAAGATATCAGCCATACAATTTGGGAAATACTTGAGCCACCAACTTTGGATCTGTGCATGTGAGGCCTCAGCTGGAGTATCACGTCCAGCTTTTTTAACAAGGATCTGAACATATTGGAGAGAGTCCAGAGGGGAGCAACAAAAATGAAAAGAGGTTTAGAAAATATGACCTATGAGGAAACGTTGAAAGAATTGGATGTGTTTAGGGCAGAGAAGAGAAGGCTGAGGGGAGACATGATAACAGTTTTTAAATATGTAGCAGGTTATCAGAAAGAGGATGGTTATCAATTATTTTTCCATGTCCACTGAGGGCAGGACAAGAAGCTTAGTCTGTAGCAAAGGAGATTTAGGGTAAATATTAAGAAAAAAAATCCAACTATAAAGTTAGTTAAGCTCTGGCATAGGTTAAGGAGGGGTGTGTGGAATCCCCGTCATTGAAGGTTTTTAAAAACAGGTCAGACAAACACCTGATCTAGACATACTAAATCCTGCCTCAACATGGGAGGAAGGGGATGGACTAGATAGCCTCTTGAGGCCTCTTCTAGCTCTACATTTCTATGATGTTATGTCTGAACTTCTATATCTCTGCAAAATTTGAGGGGCCTTGATATTTCCCCATAGATCTCACTGTCTGCTGTAACTCTTATGACTCCCAGCACCTGGCTGTCTCTCTGCTGCTGCAATAAGGAGTGGGGTTTATTCCTGAGTAGAATAATTGAAGTGGGAGTGGAGACTGCAATACAAACACAAATAATAATAATAATGATAATAAAACTGACAAGTGTTAGAATATAAATTACTCTACCCATTCATTTTGACAAGGTGAAGTTTAACAAGCCAGAGCTGAGGCATTGTTGTGAGCACCACGGAAGGGGCAGTGTATTGCTGATGTCATTAGAATAGGCTGGAAGGTAGCTTGTGACTCCGAGTGCAGGTCTACACTTTGAGCAGAAAAAACAGACTGACAGAGCAAGAAGAGTACCCAGAAGCCACCTACTACAGGACAGGCCCGACAAAGACAAAAACAGAACACCATTAGCCGTCACCTTCAGCCCTCAACTTAAGCCTCTCCATTGCATCATCAAAGACCTACAACCTATCCTGAAAGATGATCCCTCACTCTCACAGATCTTGGGAGACAGACCAGTCCTCGCTTACAGACACCCCCCCAACCTGAAACAAATACTCACCAGCAACTGCACAGCACATAACAAAAACACTAACCCAGGTACCTATCCTTGTAACAAAGCCCGATGCCAACTCTGTCCTCATATCCATTTAACTGACACCATCATAGGACCTAATCACATCAGCCACACCATCAGAGGCTCATTCACCTGCACATCGACCTATGTGATATATGCCATCATGTGCCAGCAATGCCCCTCTGCTATGTACATTGGCCAAACCATCCAGTCTCTACGCAAAAGAATAAATGGACACAAATGTGACATCAGGAATCATAACATTCAAAAACCAGTAGGAGAACACTTCCTGGCCATTCCATTAAAGATTTGATGGTGTCAATTTTGAAACAGAAAAACTTCCAAAACAGACTCCAACAAGAAATTGAGGAACTGGAATTAATTTTCAAATTGGATACAATTAACCAGGGGCTAAATAGGACTTGCGAATGGTTCTCTCATTACACTAATTGATTGCATTTCCCGAGTTAATTTATCTTCAACACTTGCTAGCTACTGCAGACACAGAAATCCATTTCAAAAGGTATTTTTTTCTCCTGCCAATAATGGGCCATCCAGATTTAACAGCTTCTTAGAATTGGTATGCTAATGTACAACTTTTTTTCTTCTTCTTTCTGTGTGTATAAATGCATTTTACTTCTGTTCCATTCTATGCATCCGATGAAGTGGGCTATAGTCCACGAGAGCTTATGCTGAAATAAACTGGTTAGTCTCTAAGGTGCTACAAGTATTCCTCGCTTTCTTTATGGATACAGACTAACATGGTTGCTATTCTTGAACTTCAAGCAGGGGGTGTTATTCTCAGTTTGAAGGGCCATACCTGCACTACCTCTGATCCTGCCAGAACACTGACAATAGAACGTAGGTGTGGCCGTGGGAGGGGCTAGCAGCCCTGAGTATGATCTTGTCTGAGATTCCAGGAGTTCTGTCCTAATGGCTTTTCTACAAGATGGACAAGATGTGGTCTTGTATTAAGTTATATATAGATCCACTTACTTTGAGTACTATTTTTGCCTGTATACTAAGAAAATTAATGACATGACTTGTTAATCACAATGAATTGTACATCCTATTAGAGTTCAGCTCTGTTTAGATATTAAAGAAAAATTTCCTCGATTTATATAACCATTCTTCTGGTGCCAGAATTCTTCCCAGTCTATTTGTCTAGGAAGCTAACCTCAGTCATTTTGAACTAATTTAGAAGGAATGGCTCCTAATACACAAACAAAGAACAACAACTCTGATGCATTCTAAGCCCCTTACTACAGGCCACATCCTGCCCTGTGATCTGGGCCTGCACTAGCTGGGAGGATGGTGTTTAGTAAGCTTCTTCCCACAAAACACTTGTGCACTTATGCAGCAGAACAAGGAGATTCCAACACAGCGCTCAAGAGGTTGCTGGAAGGGGGGATACTGTGCTACCTGGTGGTGCTCTACAGCCTTATGGAAGCATGCTCTGCCAGGTAGTGGGTATAATCGGTCACCAGCCCTTTCACTGCACTTGCTAGCTTCTGTGTGGCGCAGAATATCCCTATCAGCCACCTCACAGGTTGTCCCTTCCCCAACCTGTGAGGTGCCTGATAGGGATATTCTGTATACATATAAAGAAGGCTGCCATAAAACAGCTGTTTACACACAAGGGCTGGGGAGGGCTTCTGGAGATGCTCCAAACAACTCCAGTGTGAATGTGTCCAAACAGGCTGAGGCTATGTCTAGGCATGTGTCTCCCTTGTGCATGAGATACATGGTCCTCTTTGAAGAGGGGGGTTACATGCGACACTTCTTTTTACAGCATGGGCCTAGCACAGGCCTATGAACTGGCTATAAACTCAACCAGAGCCCAAGTCTATGCCTCCTAACCCAAACCCTGCTCCACAGACTTGACCTTGTCCATGAACAGGACCCAGCTCACAAATTGTCATCCACTTATTTTTCTGCTTTCCAAGCGTATGAGTTAGCTGCAGTATTAACCCTAACACTGGCCCATGGACAGTCATATATGCTAACCAGAGTGAGTATAGAATGGAGCACCATGACATGACAGAATTCATTGTCTTTGAACAAATCTTTACAGCCTATCATGCAAATATGGTTCAAACACTAAAAAGGACCAAGTTTACCATTACAGTAATTCAAAAGCCCTTAACTTTTCCATTACCGCTTTTGTGAGGCAAGTACATAGCTTGGCAAGTGATTTACACTGCATAGGCATAGTAAAAGTCCTACTGAAATAAGAATGCTATGATCAGGGCTTACCACTCAAATACAATAGCCACTTTCAAAGTTTCATATCCCCACTATTTTGTATTTTTATATTACCAGAAGCAATTAGAGGAAATTGTGGATTAACAATATTGCTTCATTCCAGTTCTAAAATAAAAAGGCACAAGAATGCATTTAAAATATGGGAATTTCCAGTGTTGTCTTATATGTTTTTCAGTTTTATTGATCAGACTAATTGTTTTTAACAAAAAAGAATATTGAATTGAAACTTGTCAATTCAGCGATCAACTTTCACAGAGAATTTTATGCTAAAAATGAAACAGACATGATTAAAATGGCATTTATGTATGTTGTAATTAATGCTCCATGGGTTATAGGAAAAAGTTATTGGTTATTATATAAGGAAGTATCCTTGTTTACCACAAATAAAGGTTTTCCACGTGTTTTAGTATTTAATTGGTAAAAAATGCACACATTTGATAAATCCAAGGCAAGCAGAAGGAATCTTTTCCTAGGATGTCAGGAGAGCATAGATACTCTAAGAACAGTTTGACCATGTGACAGACCCAGAGGCTCTTTGATATCTGCTAGAACAACTGCCTTTAGAACTCACCAAACAGCCAGATGTTGATGCTGGAATCTTCAAAAACTTGGCATCTGGGTCCTGGCATGCCCCAAGAGTGGCCCTGGGTGCCAGCCCCATTGTTGCAATAGTAAAGGGAAGAGGCAGAAGACTGAATAGATCCTTGGACTAGCTGTAACATACAACCTGCATGAAGCAACTTTTACTCTCTTAACTATAAATGTTAAATATTTTAGGAAAACAGATGTGCTTCAATGTATATATTTCTTGACAAATATGTTTTTGTGTCATAAAGGTATTTTAAAATATAGAGTAGACATACCCTAAGAGTTTTGAAGGAGAGATTTGGTGAAAAGGTGAGGTTTTATTCACTTCTGAATATGGTAAGATTAGTGGACACTGGTGACTTTGCTGTATATGCTGATAGTAGAATCATTATGAAATCATCTGGTTATAAAAGTAAGATTTCTTGGCTTTGGCAACATTTTTGTAACTGAGTTATATTTTTACCTATTTAGATACATTGGAATTTCCTTTTATTTCTCTAGTATACTTATTCATTACAAGTGTAGTAATTGTTAAACACATTTTACCAGTTCAGAAAACTATTTAGCACAATCAGATAATGTGTGACAAGAATATATCCTATGCAAGGATGTATGTTATTTCTGTTGTGGGTTGGGGAGAGGGAGTATTCTCTAGAAGAGCAGTGGTTTTTAGAGGTGTTAATACAACGGTGTTCATATTAGCTAGGACTGGCAATGTTCTTTGGACTTTGGCATTAAAGAGAAAAATATAAAATCCACTTCTGTCTCTTTCTGAGGACAGCAGCATTAGTTCAGCTGTGCCACTCCGTCTGTAGCATTCAGCACAAGCCGTGAATCCAGCCATATAACTACAATAGAGTTTGATCATCATCCTGATGAAATTACACTGATCTAATTTGCACGCTGTGAAGACATTTGGCACTGGCAGGATCCGAGCCTTGACGTCTTCATTGGAACTAAAAGTATTCTAAGAAGTGACATTACATTTCATACTCTATTCTGCCAGACTGTGGCATTTTCTCCTTTTTGAAGGCATTATTTCAAGAACATTTAATTTGATATGTCTGCCATTTTGCTATGTAAGAATGTACTGAGCCAGAAAAGCTCAGCTGTAATAAAGTTTGGCACCAACAGCCCACCATATACCTGCACCATCCTGTGCAATTTAATTGGCATTCAGTGGGTTGATAAATGGATTGGCTTAATGAGACAATATACTTGACATATGCAGGACTCTCCTGAGGAATAAGATTCATTTTTGTACTTCACACATCAACATGCTACAGATACCAACACAGTCACCTCCAGCAGCTGTGCCATAGCCAGTGACATGCCTTCCACTGTGCTGACCAATAAATTGCTATCTCTCAAACACCCCACTCTTTTAATTACTATTTCCCCAATCCACAGAAAATAACGGAGATGACTCCACACTTAACGTAAAAGTCTCTATAATGGTTATATATACAAATCATAGGCCAATCCTCAGCTGCTGTGAATTAGCAGCGTAGCTGTGTTGCCTTCAATGGAGCTATGACCATTTATACCAGCTGAGGATCTGCTCCATATTTAGGATGAAGCTGTAAATATAGTCTGCAATTAGGGAATAGGTTGGCTCTGTGCATTTTAAAAAATAAGGATAAAAATAAACTTATAAGAACTAATAATACTCAGTAGAAAAATATTCAGTAAAAAACACAGGAGAGAAAATTTGAATTCTTTTTCTTTTTTTGTCATGGATGAATCGTAAATAGAAGGCAAGTTGATATTTTCCTCTTGAAGGGTTCCATTTCAAGTATGAATTAGGACTGTGCAAGAAACCTCTGTATTGCCAAAAACCCAAAGAAAGACTCTCTTGCTATGTGTGTGTATACAGTGCCTCATACAATGGGACACTGATCTCGGTTGGAACCTCTAGGCACTACTGTAATGTAATTATTATTATTAACAACAATATTTACTCAATCCTCATTTAGGCAAAGCTGAATTTTGCCTGAGCAAATACTGAGTAAAAACTGAGGACTGGCAAGGATTTGGCCCAATGATTTTCTTTGTATGTTTAAAAAACAAACAAAAAACAAACAGTAAAGTAGTATAATGGTAAATCTTTGAACTCTACCTTCTGAGATGATGTAATCATGAGTGTAATCAGTGTCCTTTGATGTTTTCAGAGGCCTTCTTGTTGAGGTTACAGGTCTCTTAAGCATTCTAATTGAACAGCCATCCAGATAATCTATGGTGCGTAGACAAGAGATTTAAGGGCTCAGCTTTTTGGTAGTTTACACAAGGTTTGGAAAACAGTTCAAAGAACAAAGACACAACCCAATTTACACAACACTCAAAATGAATGGAATTAAGATAATTTCATATCTTACATTCAAAATGATATATATTTGCCTTAACATTTTTTCAAAATTAACCATCAGTACAAAAGCTACTCACCCATCCTTACCATAATAATGATCATGATGGTTTATTTACTCACTCATCCAAAAACAAAACAAAAAAAAGTACTTAACCAGGGTGATTTGGCAAGGAGAATTTTGAAGAGCTAGTTTATATTGTAAGAAAGGGTTAAAATATAGGAAAATGTCTTACTGAAGCTGGGTAACTAGCTCTGGGCTGCTTTAAATTCTTATCTTGTCTTATGCATTCTTGGAGGCACTACTGGGCCTCACAGGGTTCAAACTCCTATCTTGTCCTGTACATTTTATACGTTTGTCTTACCTCATATGTTTTAGCTCATATCTGCGTGTATTCTTACCCCATATGTACCATTTCATGATAGGAACTTTGTGTTTGTATGTCTTGTTCTTTCTAGACAAATAAGTAAATAGATAGGAAACAACGTCATGTTTTTCACCTGTTAATTTGCATGAGGCCCTTCTTGCCTCCTCCTCCATGTAAAGAACCATATAAAAAGTCTTGTAATGATGTATGAGGGGAAGCCATAATTTGAGAGCTATCTCTGTGGCTTCACTTCGCTAGCGAATAAACTTTTGTATTCAAGCTTTCTCCACGGCCTGCCTGTTCTTTGAAGGTAAATTGGGTAACCTCCAAAGGAAACGAGCCATTTGTGCAACAATATGAAATGAATGGACAATTCATATACCAGTATGTAGAATGGAAACAGGGCCAAATAAAGTTGGAAAATGTGTGAAAATCATGAGAACAAATGTGTGGCCATGGCTCAGTGGAAAGCTGGATAATGAACTGGAACCCATGGCCCTTCTAGGTTGGAACGTCTCTGATAAATTGTGCTGGGATTTTCAAAAATGCTTACAAGGTCTGTGTGCCGAAGACCTATTGACAGTCAATGGGAGGTAGGTGTTCTACTCACCTAGTTCCCTCTGAAAACGAAGCCTGGCCTTTTTGTACAGGAAATATAGATTTGTACCACCAGGACTGGCTACTGCTTTAACCTGGACAAGAATACTAGGCCACACAAATAGGATTAAGTGTGGCTGCAGCTGGCTGGTGCTGAGCTGTGCTTTGGGCCATTACAGTACCTGCCGCGGGCTTCTTGTCCATAAGGTGGAAGGAGCCCACGTGTCCGTGCTTCAGATTTCAACTGGATGCCAGTGTGAGGCTTGCAGTTCTGCTCCAAGGAAAGCCTCATCCATGCAAATAAGCCTACAGACACTAAAAAATGAAACGGTGTGTGACAGTTTCTAATTACTGCGTAAAAACAACATATGGAAACTTCATTGTCCATTTCATCCCTCAACATGTACTATCAAGTCAAATTTCTTTTGCTCAATCATTCTCTCTGGAGCATTTGGAGCTTTTTCCATTGTGTTATGTGATGAAAAACAATCCTTGATATGAGCTGAATGAGGCTTTTATTTTCTCTATCCAAGCTCATTAATTTCATGGAGTGGTTTAAAATAAAATCTCACTGGTCTGGGTTCAAATTAACTCATATAATTGCCCAAGCAAAGATCAAGTTTAAATACTCCTCTTTTTTTTTTTTGAGTATTCAGTCCATTGTCATGAATCACGATCAAAAGAGCATAAACATAATTTTAAAAGGGTGAAAGCCACTTTCCAGTTAAATGCAGCCATAGTGAATTCTAACAGGGATAGAACACAATACACCAGGCAGGTTTTTGCTATCTGTTTAAAAATAATGATGAAACCATTTAAAATGTAGCTTCTTGCTAAGAAGAATTAATATTTAATATCTATTATTTTCCATTTTTGTGCGTGGCAGAGTGTTTGCAGCTAGGTTTCACATTTAAATACTAATAATGTAGACATTAGAGGAAATTTAAAGGCTAAGGTTGGGTCAAGGAAGTGAGGCATACATCAAGGTCCCATTTTCTAGAAGCAAAAGCCTCCCAGCTTTTCCTGTTGTACCCTCTGGCCACAGAAGCAGAGTCAGTTAATGAATCAGAAAAAAGCTGGTTACCAGATGTCCTGGCTTATTAACATACACATTGCATTCTGTAATGGCATTCACTGAGCAATCTGTGTAGAGCAGACTCTGGTATGCTTAAAGTGCCTGTCTAAAAAGCCCTTTTAAGTTTTCTTTTTCTGTGATTGATTTTTTAGGGATGGCTGTTGTTTAGGTTTGGTTAAGATGCTGTCAAGCATTTTATCTGATTGAGATTTCCCTGTCATTCCAAAGATACCTGAGGTACCAGGGAAAACAAAATTATTTTTAGCAGTTGCCCATTTTGCCTTTCCCTGTGGAATTCCTAGAAAAGAAGTACAGTAGAACAAAACAAAACCATAAACTTAGGAGCAAAGCAAAAGAAATCCATTCTCTTAGCTTGGTCTCCACTGCTGCTTATTTTAATGCCACCCATTGTTCAGTTTTGCAGTCTAATTTTATGTTAATATCCTGAAAGTTGTCAAATCTTGGCAAAACCTATGCATAAATTACACAGAAAGTAGCTCGCAGGAGGGGGAAAGTAATGACTGTCATGGTTAGCCAAACCCATTAATAGTCTGACAAGCAATAACCCAAGAGCTCTGGTCAACTGCTGCAGACATCTGTGAAACTTTTGCAATTAATTTTTTTTTGGAAGCGGTATCAGCTGTGAAATAGCACATAAGTGACTGATTATTATCAGCTCCACTGGTAAGGGTAGAACCAATGGCCTCCCTCCTTAGAATACAACCTTGTTTTTGTATGAATATCAAACTTTTATTTTCCTTTCCTTCTAACACAGTTTAGCCTTTGGAAAGGGGAATGAGGAGTCAGTCAGATGATGCTACCTAGGATAGAGGGAGATCTCACTGAATCAGGACTAGCATACCACTTCATCTGCAGGATCTTCTCTCCGAAAACCTCTGATTTCATTCTGATGGTGATGGAGATATTTAAAGGTCTGATCTTAGATTTCTCATGCACCCAAAACTCTCACTGGGACTGGCGCACTGGTAAAATACTATTTAAAGTGGACTAAATAGAAAAAGCCCTGATTTACCATATCACTTGTATGTGTTTATTAAAGTAGTGCACACATATGTAAGTGCTTAGCTGAGTCAGGAAGGCATAAGCCCATTGACATGCTCACAAGTAGAGTCATTGACTTGTGTGGATAAGGTAAGCAAAATTTGTCCTATATCTTAAATGTGACTGTTTCATTCTCTCTCTAGGTAAATGTACCCTGTTTGGTAGGCAGTTTTCCCTGTTATTTTCATGGTGTGGATTGAGAAATAATCTTTAGAAGAAAGTTAATCCAGGAAATTTTTGAATGACTTTAATATCGTAGTTATGATTTTTCCTTAAAAAAGAAAATCTTTTTACTCACCTTCTTTATCTTGTACAGTATATTGAACATTTGAAATGTTTATTTTAATGTGGAAGGACTGAAATATTGGCTTTGTATTGCTACCTAGCAATAGCCGGTAAAATAATTCAATACATTTTACCAAACACAAAACAAGCCCTCACTCTCCCCACAGACCAGGAAGCATGATATATTTAAAAATACTAAGCCTATTAAAAAAAATTCTTGCATGCTCTAGCCATATTGAAAAAATAATGAAAATGACATATACGCAGCAGCTAAATGTTATTGCTGATTAATATACTGATTTTCTTAGATTTACCGGAAAAGCCTATAATAGAAGGTATTTAATTTCACATTTTTCATTTCTTGCAACTTTCCTTCCCCCTCCCCCACTCTTGTACTCTAACAATTAACTGATGAAAATATTGTTAAATAACAGCATAAACTGGTGTCAGTGTGCACTCTGATTCAAAGACCATCTTGGACAAACATATCCTGGACAAATTTTTTAAAAAGGGGCACCCGGGGAAGCACATAATATAATGCCTATGGCGTGGCAAACAGGTTTGCTGTTATCTTGGGACACATAATTTTGGGAAATAATGGTCCATTTGGCAGCCTTGCTCATGTTACCAACCTAACCATACTTGGAAACATTGTGGGCATTACTTTATAAGTATATATAATTTTGAATGAAATCAACATGCTATATTAGAGGAAACTCACCATAATTCATTTGTTTTAAGATTATTTCTTATATCATGTAATGTCTCCTTTACTCTATATAATTTATATATACTATGATGGTATAAAAATGTTATTTTTGGTCATTCCTCTGCTTCACAAGTACAGCTAATTTAAAAATTACTGTCCATACTATGGCAGGAATGAGCTAAGCAGAGTGGATTCCAGTGCATGGAGGGGAAGATGCTCCTACCCAGCAGTGGTTCTGCAATTGGAGTTCCTCCCCACTCTGAGAAGATGGAAAATAAAATCAGAATAAAATTAATGTTCCTTGAGCTGCAGTCTGTTAGGTAGCAGGTTTTCCCTTCCAGCAGAAGCAGCTTCAGATTACATAGTGCTCTGTGCCCATTCCAGGTAGGGGACTTCAGAGAAGATGCAGAACTACTCTGGACAGTATACTAGGTACAGCTTAGGGACACTTTCAACAATGGTCTTTGTCAACCCTTACAATGCTAAGCTGAGTATCCTCAATACAGGCAATACCCCAGAAGGAGCTCAGGGAGGCAATGCATTTTCCTTTCCACATCCAGCCGTCTGCTGAGCAATATGGGGAAGAGAGCATGGCCCCTCTTTGTGCCTTGTCCACACCAAGGCACTAGGCCCTTGTGTTCTTTCATTCCCTGAACATAAGGACTGCCATTGTGCCTGACCCCTGTAGTGGGGTCGCATGGGTGAAGAGGGTTTCCTTGCGCCGTCTCCTTCCCTTGTACACTTCTGCAAGGACCCAGGCACAATCTGGTTCTTAGTCTCCCAGCTGGGCTGATTTTTGTGATAAGAAGTTTCTTTCCTTTTCTGCCTTAGGGGTATTCAGAGGAGAATGATATGAATAGGCCTCTTTTTATCCTTCATCACAGAACTGAAAAACAGAATTTTCCTCTTTGGGGTTAGACAGTGACCTACTTAGAGCTAACCCACAATTAAACTTTTTAATGCTGAAACTTAGTAATATTTTAGATACATACTTTCCCCCTTGATTTCTGTTAGTGTTATTCAGCTCTGCATGGATAATGCTGATTGGAAACCACAGAATTAACTGAAAAGTAAAACCAGATAGAACACGTGGAAAGGCAATCCCCCCTCTCCTATAACTTACATTTTAAGGAATGGGTAAAATTCCTCTAGAGAAAATTCTGTTCCAAATGTTATAGATGAGAAAAAAGAATTAGTCTGTATTTTTTTCCAAGCAATGTTCTGTATAACTGAAACTAGGGCAACCCAGGATTTTGGTATGTCCCAACTGTGAGCCATGCTATGGGCAAATCCTGTTCACTTTACTTATCAGAAGAGGCCCAATGATGTAAACTGGACTACTTGGGTTAGTTAGATTAGTAGGGCTTAGTCCAATGAGTTTTTAAAACCATGTCTGGTTACTGCAGTCATCCTGTGAGTGCTGTAGCAGTTATTCATCAAAGATTTGCCAATATAGGGTCTGATCCCAAAACCCAGGGCTTTGATCAAGTCAATAGTTAGTCTGGTTTTATGAACATCAAAATAAATGAAAGTTGCTGCTAGTGGTATTTTGGGCTAAATTCAATCCTGATAATACTCTGCCAAAGTCATTGGAATGTATTAGGTATGAATTTGACTTCCTTTTTTTCACTGATAGTGCTAGAGAAGTATTTAATAACATATGCATCATTTGTTTGTTGTGTTTCACACAGTAAAGAAGACTGGGAAATGTGCCATCAATTGTATTATTCAGAAAAAAGATTCAATATTCCACAGTGAATTTTTCATGTAACATTCTCCCTGTAGGATGAATTTAAATGGCACATTCTGGACACATCTGACCTAGTGTCAAGGATGAGCTCTAAAAGAAGGTGGAAAGGTTTGAACCACTCTCAAAAAGAGACTGTTACACTTGGCAAACTTACACAAAGGCCTCATTGATACTGAACAGTCTACTTTACCAGTAGTCGCGTGTGTCACCCTTACTGCAACTAATGCAGAGGTTGGCATTTGATTAACCATTTGATGCTGGCCATTTCCACTGTTTTTGTACCTAGGTTTGATAATGTGATCAGACACCCCTCCGTCCCCTAATCCAACTTTCACACAATCCACAGCAAGATCACTGCCTCAGTAGTCCCATTTCACAGGATTTATTCAGAGTATTAGCATGAATCACTATAATCAGGCTTTGAAAAGTAGAAGTGAAGGATGGGGTTGCTTGTATTTCTTACAGATACAGCCTATATTATAGCTATAAGGGTGTGATGGACCTGAACACTGAGGATGACATCTTGGCCCCACTGAAGTCAATGGGAGCCTTGTCACTGATTTCAGTGGGGTCAGGATTTCACCCTGAATGACAGAGATGTTGTGCTATGGGAAGCTGAAATCAAACCCACCAATATCACTTATCACGGCTGTCGCTTGAGGCCTGATCCAAAGCCCACTGCAGGAAATGGGTAATGTGCAGCGTCTGTGGAGCACCAGGGGGAGTCTATGGAGCCACTCCCCATGGCTATACTGTGCTGCCACCCCCTGCCAGACCCTCCTTTTCCCCTTTCATGCACGCCCTTCTCAGCACCCTGAAATCCCTGGCCCTTCAGTCCATAACACCCTGCCCAGGAGACTCAGACATCTCCTGCCTACCATAACACCCCGCCCAGGAGACCTACCATCTCCTGCCAGTGGCCCCTTCTTCCCCGGCCCTGCTCCTCACCTTACCTCTCCGTGCTGGCGAACCTCACCACAAGGTTTGTTCTGCTTCCTGGCAAGCCCTGACACTGAGAGGATCCACCACAGTTTTAGCAGCTGGCAAGGGAGGGCCTGGCACTAGGCACGCTTCAGGCAGGTGCTACTCTAGTTAGAGTGGTGATGTGACCCCATGCCCCAGGTCAGAGTGCCACTCATGCAAATTTGGCCGAGCCATCCTCACAGAGAGTTGCTGGGCCAAAGCTGAGTGGCTTTGCGACTCCACGTGCCAGGTCACAATGCCACTCACTCAAGTTTGGCTGGGTGAAAAAGTGATTGGGCCATGGTCCAGGTGGTGGCCCAGCTCTGCAGACTATAGTAATGTGCGCAGTATAATAACCTATAAAAAAACTAATCCAAATCAGGCAGCCCTTGCCAAATATGAAGTGGGCCAACGTGCCTTGGAATCCCATGCAATAGTGGAACCAGCTGCATGATCGACTGGTTACAAGTACCACTCAGAAGCTGGGAATTCATGCCCCAGCAAGAGCCCTATACAGCATGTTCAGATGTAGACACACCTCCCCTCCCAGCGCAAACATGATCTGTTCTAACTGGTGAGGCCTGACCCCATGAATGCCTGTAGGTTTTGAAAAGACACAGAGAAAAGCACCATTAGCCAGGATGACAACACTCCCTCCCTCATGCTGGTGATGGAATAAACATAATTCCCTAGTTGTAGGGACATGGGGAAGGAGAGGTAAGAAAATAAGGTGCTCCATTCCAGCAGAGGGGGCAGGGAAAAGCTGCTATATCTGAGGAATTTCCTTATGGGTGTCTATGCTTACTCGAGCTCATGAGGCTCAGGCTAAGGGGCCGTTTAATTGTTGTGCAGACATTTGGGCAGGAGTCCAGGCTCTAGGATCCTGTAAAGTGGAAGGGTCTCAGAACCCAGGCTGCAGCCTGAGCCTGAAAATCTACCCTGCAATACACAGCCCCATGGCCCGAGCCATGCCAGCCCTCGTCAGTAGGCACAGGCTGGCTGTGGGTGTCTAATTGTAGTGTTGACATATGCTATGTGTCCAACCAATAGGGTTATGTGATGCCCAGTCCATTCCTAGCCAGCTTGATTGTCTTACTGATAGATTGATGGAAACAGGCCCGCTAATGGGGGGGAGGGGAGGAGGAGAAAGAGGACAATTGCCCCAGGGCCCCCAGTTACAGTACAACAGAGACAGGCTTCCTGGGCACCCTTACTCTGCACCACTCGCAGAAGCAGCCAGAACAGCCCTATGGCCCTGCAGGGGAGAGGGGAGGCAGGCAGGGGGTCTCTTCACACTGCCCCCATACCCAGCACTGACTCCTCAGCTCCCATTAGCCAGGAACTGCAGCCAATGGGAGCTGCAGGACGGTGCTTGCGGGTAGCAGCATGTGGAGACACCCTGGGACTACGCCTAGGAGCTGCTGCCGGGGGGTGGGGGTGGGGGGGTGCCAGTCGCTTTTGGGAGCCACCCAAGATGTCCAGCCAAGATGTCAGGGAGACCGCGTCCATGCAGGCATGACTTATGCATGCATGGGGGTTTATTGACAATCTTCCCTGGGGCCTGGAATTGCTGTCGGCAGGCCTGAGTGGGAACCCCTATGGTCAGAACTGTTTCCTTCTTCCTCATCAGCACATGGGTGACTCAATAGGTAAGCAGCAGGCCTCCATCCTGTCATTGACTCCTTATGCAACACCTGTGTTTTACTGAATTGGAAGAGGCCCCTTGATGTGTGTGTGCAGGGTATTCAGGACTCTAGGCAGTTTGCTACTGTACAGTTGCCCCACAGGTGGGTGGAAGAGGCCATAACTGAATAAGAAGAAACCTAGAAGCAGTTGCCCTGATAAGTCATGAACCCTGCAAAACTTGTGCATTATGAAAAGCATTAATTATTATGCGTTCTAAAAATTTAACCTGTGAGCATTAACACTTTTACTTTTGCTTTTGGAAATACTCTGTACAAAGCCTACAGCTAATTGAGATCCATTTTTATGCAAGTATTAACCCAGACACATTAGGTCAAATTCTTCTCCCAACTAATTTTCCTGTATCTATTAAACACAATAGTTTAAATTTTAAGCTGATATGTGGAACTTTAAATTCTTCCTATACCAGAGTTTATAATTAAGGTGAAGATTAAATTATTGTTCACATTCAACATCGTTTTCAGGTGAAGATGTGACTATTTTGGTTCAAAATATACTTGAGGTTGCTAATATGTGAGGTGATTGACAGCACTGAAAAAGAAGACAGGTAAGGATAAATACATGAGTTCAGATCTTGTGCAATTCCAGTGAAAGGTGATTTCAGTTAACAAAAACATTCCACGCAAAATAGTAATCTATTTAAATTGTAATACAGGACTTCCAGTGTAAAAGTGCAGGTTGGATTGAAAAAAATGTCAATCATACTTGGGGACGGCTTAAAGGCTTATGATTTTCTTTATTGTTTTATATGAAAATACTTAGAAATCCAAATATTACCATGAAATAGAAATGCTTTAGAAGGAAGTGTCTGTCATTAAAACTTAAAATAGAAAAGCTGAAATATCATGATTATATTTTATACAGCACAGGGGTGATATATTCAGACTGTATCTGAACTCAACAGCATCCTAAACTTTTGATTTTTCTATTTCACAAATGAGTTTCTTGCTTAAGTATCACAACTTAAATGAATGGGACATCCTGGAACAGTGTCACAAAGTTATTTTACTGTATATTGGTCTAATACCAATTCATACAAAAATATTCATTACATAGTTGAATATTTAGATACATTATACATTTTCCAGTGAACACCTGCCAGCCTTCTGTTTCTAGGGGCAATTTACTTTTACATTTTGAATGTACTGGTCCAGGTTCTTATATCACTTATAATACTCTAAATCCAATGTAATTCTCTTGACTTTGGAGAATTACTCTACATTTACACCTGGAAAGCTGGGAGTAGAATTAGGTCCTTCCATTATACATTCATCAAACTTAGGAATGCCTATCAAATCAAATTGATGTCCATTTGTTCTAGCTTTATTATCATGTTGGATCTCTTTCTTTCTGTGTATTTCTCCTTGATTTATATACTGCATTCTTATTTATTGTAGATCAGATTGAAACATTTTATCTTCAAGGTTACTGTAAGGCATATTTAAATGTGGCATTTGTTTTTAGCTCCAAATGCCAGCTTTTGGAATACATAGCAATTTTGGAATACATAAGAAATTTGTCATGCATTATCAGTTGTTTTCAGATTGATCTTTTTTTAATTAGTAAAATTGAAGTGGATCGTTGTTTGAGACATCTTTTATGATGTATGCATTTCTGAGTTGAATATTATGGATTGGGGATGTAGGTCTCAAGAACTTCAATCTAAAGTTAATCTTTATAAATCGGACTAGAGTGGATTAAAAAGCAAGAAAGGAAAAACCTTACTACAGGTTAATGAAATGGACTGGATCTAATCCAAAAGAAACTAAGCGATTATAAATTGAAGATTACTACAGAATAAGTCCTCTGTAATCCTTCTATAGTTGACATTGTATGTGTGACTTTCTAAAGGCAGGCCTACTAGATTTTAATTCATACAGTGATTTTGTATTTTTTAGAGCATGGGACCTCCTTATATAACTAGACCATTGCAGTTGTTATGGGATTTTAAAAATCCTTTTCTATTCCAAGTATAAAGCATTTAGGAATCTGTACCTTGGTTATCAACAAATGGGCTGAGTTTAGTTTATTTTTAGCACAAAAAAATGTTATCTTCTGACTGGTCCAGTTCCTATGTAACTTGAGTTTATCTTACCTTCTTTCTTTTCCTAAGTAAACAAAAAACCAACAACTAGCAATCAGAATTAAATATTTTGCATGTCTGCGTTTTGATTTTCAATAGGTATTGCAAAAGAAATCTCTGGAGTTTCTAATTCAGATGATTAAGTAAGAGACTTTCAGAGACACCCTGTGCTTCCTATCGACACTTCGTAGTTTTACGTTTGTTGACTCCATTTATGTCATATGGATAATAACAACGACACCTGCAAAACTCACAATTTGAGAAAACCTGATCGTAACTAATGGTATCTTCAACCCGCATCGCAAAGCTGTCTGCTAGAAGATCCTTTTGGTGAAGAGTATATATTGGCTTCCAAAGCTATTCCACTCATGGGATCAGTTTAATCCCTAGTATAGTTTCAGTGCTACCACACTGGGGATCATAATATTTAACTCCAATAAATTATGTTACAACAAAGGTAAAATTTAGAGAGAATGAAAAATTTGCATCACAGTGTCAGTTCTCAGCAGCTTGAGGGAATCTGGGCCCAAAGCAAATATAAATTTCAACTGTCTGACTCCTGTGCTCCAACAAGGGCAGTTTCTTGAATTATAAAGAAGACACAAAATGGGTTTCCATTATAGAGTTTTAAAAACCAAGTGTTCCAGACTACAAATCTCTAATCCTGGAGTTACTAAAGAGAATTTAAGTTTTCAGAAGCCAATAAATCTGATATTTTATTCACGTGGCTTTAAGAAAAGATAAAGCATTATTGTACAATTGGGGTTCACACTGATTTTGATTTGATGGGGGAAAATCCCTCAATGCAATAAGACCAGGAGAAAATTTGAAATTATGATTCTGGTATCCATTGAGGGAGGTGATGAAAAACAAGAAACGTTTGCAAGATGTTAATACAAAGGGACCAGATCCTGAGCTGGTGTAATTCAGCAGAGTTCCACTGGTTTCAGTGAAGTTATAATTAGGCTGATTTATACCAGCACAAGCTCTGGCCCAAAACATTGTATCTCTCACTTGCTACAAGAACCTTGAGTCCTTTTAAAGCACACACAAAGGCAAAGTGAATGGTTGTCATCAAAGACCCGAACAAATTCAGTGCTGCAGTTATTAAAAATGCCCACTTTTCTAAATGGTGGACCATAAAAAAATGGCATTTTAAAAACATAGCAACTGGGAAGCAGTATCTCAGAAAAGCACATACAGCTTGTGTGAACACATGGATTATTCCATCAGATTAATATTAAGAAAATTTTCCATGCTAATTTAGAAAAAGAAACAATTCAGAAACAGTGGATGGGGTACTAGACTAAAACTTAAGGGATCTGGATTCTAGTTCTGGCTCTGCCATTGACCTGCTGTGGGATCTTAGGCAAGTTATTTTAACATTCTGTTCCTCAGTTTCCCCATCTATAAGATGGGAATAATGATACTTACCTGCCTTAGTGAAGTGCTTTGTGCTCTATGCATAAAAATGCTATGCATTATAATTATTTTATTATTTTTTTATTTTTACCAACTTGGAAAATTTTCATCATAAAGTATCATAATTTAGCAATAAGGGCAGTTCTTTTATGAAACGTATTCATCTGATTTAGAATGTAAGCAATTTAGGGCTTCCTCTGTAACTTGTGAAGCATGTCTTCCCCATAGTACTGAGTACACTGGCATGCTAAAGAAGGGTTTGACCCTACAAGGGCCTAAACATTCTAACAGAGATCCAGCAAAGCCATGGGAATTAATCACATGCTTAAAGTAAAGGATGTGCTAAAATCCTTTGCTGGATCATGGCCAGAATGTTCAGTACCTTGTAGGATTACACCCAAACTGGATAATACTGTCAATAATGATGACCAGTCTCATCAGCATGGCCTCTTAAAAGCCCTGAAGCAAAGTGAGCAGAGTTCTTTTTTTATAAATTAATAATATGCCATTAAAAATATATCAGGGGTCCTTAGAAATGGCCATCTCTTCATTGCACAAGTGATTAGAGCATATCTAGAGACAGGACAATGAAAATCGGCTCTGTGGCTATTGGCTATTATGAGGATGAAGTGGATGAGAGCCAATAAATACGCTAATCATCCATACAGTTATGCCTCTAGCAGTAGGGATTCAAAGGAGTAAGCGATGAATGTGGTCAAGTGGCAGAATTAAGACAGATGGATAGAAAATATATATATTGAGACAAAACCTGCTCTCAGTTCACTTGTGTATATCTGGAGTAACTCTATTGATATCAGTGGACTTACACCAGATTTACATTAGTGTAACCCAAGAGCAGGGCATTTAATTTGGAGCAGAACCTTATTGTGTCTCAGAACAGAGAAATCTAGATCTACAGGAATACTAATTAAAATTGAACTTCTCTGTTATATTTTTTTAATATATCAGCCCTCTAGTGAGAACCTTTTGTCTAGCAAATCTACTTTACTTGTAATATTATCATGTGGGCCTTTGTCAATTTGGAGAACTCTCCCTTTGAAAACATGTCCAAAAGGCTCAACTTCCAGAGCTGTAGCCACATTCATCTCCTCTCATTTCCCCACCACCTGTAACAATCTTAAAGATCCCAGTTTAAATTGCATGCAATTACTATTATTTTATATAGAATCACAATGATTTCTTGGTGTCAGCAGTCATAGTTCCAGTGAAGCCAATGGAACAATGTTGATTTACACCAGCTGAGGATCTTCCCTATGGTTTGAACTGTCAGAATGTGCTGCAAATAAAAATGCAGTTTTGCATCACCAAGTGGAACAACTTGTATCTTATGTGAATTTTAAAGCAGCATAGAGTTAAATGACCCCATGCTGTAGAGCATATAAGAAAGCTAAAATGTTTTGGACCATTCTGATTTCATTTGGGTTGCACAGGAATAACTGAAAGAAGAATTTGACTTTCATCAAAGTTATTTTATGTGTTTTACAGTTTAGTATCATTATAGATGGTGAGTTATACTTAGTACAAAGAAAGGAATAGGCTGGTTTCAGTCACAGTTCACAGCAAACCCAGAACTTTAGTGAGCCATATACATAATTAACCAAAAAAATAGGCTAGTATAAAAAAGCTAGCCAATGGTAATCCAGGTTATTTTGCTACTAATATATCATGGCCTTGACAACACAATGTTTTAAATGCACAACATTAATCATTAACATTATTAGAGATCCAACACAATAAAATTACACTAATTTCAGTTTACTAAAACATTAACATACTAACAGCTACCAAGTTTTTTAAAATCATAATGCAATGTCAAACTGACTGAAATGCAGGAATCAGTATAACAAATAACGTATCTGAAGTGTAAATATGTTTTTCTACATTTCTTTTTAGAGAAAAGAACAAATTGTTTACTTTAATACAGCGACATTTTATTTTGTGATTAATTTTAAAATAACATTGTAAAAACTACCAACTCATTTTAATTTGACAAGCCTTTGGTAATTAATTTTCAAACAATGCTATGGGAACCTAAGAAGCACTCTTCATTTGACATGTATTTTATAATTTATTTTAAAACAATGCTGCACAAATCTGCAAAGGCATTATTCATTTGAGAGTTCATTAATTATGCAAATGAGTTGCAATTAACAAATCTGTTCCAAGGATGGCATTTGCATAATAATGAACTTCATGTTTGTGACATTATTTAATAAGATACCTTTGTGCATTTTTAAACAAAACACTCCTGTGAATTCTCTGAATTGGGAGGTGGTTAAAAATGGACAACCAGTGAATGAGATTAAAAATTGTATCCAGAAAAATATTGTTAAAATAAATAGAATTATATATTATACAAATGATAAATACGAATATTGCTTTAAAAGAACTGGGTTTTTGATTTACCAGTGCCTTCCAAAATGGTATTAGACTTTAATTTACATTTATGAAAACCATGTAAGAGCTGGGGCTTATTGAGACAGCTGGAAATAAATAAAAATGTAAGCAAACACCTATTTAGTATTGCCAGTACGTGACATAAATTGACTTTGAAACGATGGCTCTTATTACAACTTCACTAATCAGCACATGAGCCAAAAGACCAATGTCAGTCAATGGATATCAGTTTTCAGTTACATTAGAACATCCTTTGGATTTCATGTGAAAGAATACTATCAAAGTGCTAGGAAAGGAGTCTTGCCAAATAAATGACCTTGGTTTCTGCCACCTCAGAGTTTAATTTCAGATGGCTGTAGTTTGTGATCCGTTCCTAGAAATTCTACAGCTCGGTAATGGCTACATCTACAAGGAAATGGAGACCTAGATGTTTGGCAAAATCAAGGTCTCCATTGTGATAAAAAGGCAAACTGATAGCTTTTGTGGCACTTCTGTTTCCGCACAAGACAGGGTTGCTTGGCAACACTATGCATGGTGAGGTCTTGGTCTGCTAGTGGGAAAAAAATGATTCTGTGCATTAGTGATGAGACTGTAGTGTAATCTGATAAATTCACAGTGGCATATTTTAGATACACCTTCAAATTTAGACTGCCTCTCTCTCCTGTATTCTTGACTTCTTCCTCAGAATCAAAGAGTTTCTATAGGTCTCTCTTATATTTATTATTCTGTCACTGATGAGATGCTATTGACACACAATATTTCTTATGTACTTCATACTGACTCCTCAATGTGCAGTGAAATGCTGATAAAGCAAGTTACCAGATGTGAAAAGAACTTATGCTAGAGTTAAAAATGGGGAATGCCATAGGATGAAGGCCTGTCAAAAAGGTACATGAAAGATTTACAGAAAATTATTTCCCCAAAGTCTGTTCTTGATATAAACACATTTTTCAATAAAAAATGAGTGGGAGGAAAATGAGTGGGAAGAAGACATTTCAAGCATGAAAATGTGAAAAAACTTGCATTTTATTGGTAGATGTGTTTAGTGTCCAAACAAAATTACACATGGGCCAAATTATGCTTTCATTCATGCTCAGGCAATCAGTGAAATCAAGGAATATTTATTTGTATTATTATCATTTATTTGTATGACAGTAGTGTCAAGGGATCCCAACCACGCCTGAAATTTCCCCCATTGTGCTAGGTACTACACAAATATAGAGTAAGAGACAGTCCTTGCCCTGAAGAGCTTACAATTGAAATCAACAAGACAGACAAAGGATTGGGGGGCAGGGATAAAACAGACAAGCTGAGTGAACAGGAATAGTTTGCAAATATCAAGTTAATGTAACAATATGTTTGTTAGTTTTTTATTTTAAAAAACAAAGTGGGCTTTTGTTGGGAGGGAATTAGCTAAACAGAGAGACAAAGCAATAGAGAGGAGAGAATAATGGGAGCAAGTAGAATGAGGCTGAATTGAGAGAGGGTCAGGGAGGGATAGGAGGCAGTTTGAGTGAACAGCCGATCAGCAGTTTTTCTGCTCAGAGCTGGCATGACTGGTGGTGAGTGCCTGGGCCCTGGTGCTTCCATAAGGGGCAAAAGTGCTGACTCTGTGATTTTCCCCAGGAGACCCCTGTTCTGCCATCACTCCATCCCTTCCTCCAAGCCCCCACCCCACCTCTTCTGCCCAGGGCCGGCGACAGGGAGGTACAACGGTTACAGCTGTACCGGGCCCCGGACTTCAGGGGGGGCCCCCTGAAGTCTGGGGCCGGTACAGCTGTAACCGTTGTTGCCGGGGCTGTGAGCGAGGCGCGCTCACCAGCCCCCTCCCCCGGCACCCAGAAGCCAGCCCCGCCCCCCTTTGCTTCTCCCAGCAGCCAGCCCCGCCCCCCTTTGCTTCTCCCGGCCGGCCACGCGGCCGCAGCAGATGCCGGGGTTGGAGCCCGCTGGAGGTAGGAGACCAGCCGGGGGGGGGGGGGGGGCGCGGGAGACCAGCCGGGGGGGCCGCGGGAAGTAGGAGACCGGCGGGGGGGCCCTCGGGTGGTGGGAGATCGGCCGGGGGGGGGCCCGCGGGAGGTAGGAGACCGGCGGAGGGGGGCCCTCGGGCGGCGGGAGATCGGCGGGGGGGGGGCATGGGAGGCAGGAGGGGGGGGAGCGCAGGCGGCGGGAGACTGGCAGGGGGGGCCCCGCGGGCGGCAGGAGACTGGCGGGGGGGGGGACCCCGCGGGCGGCGGGAGACCGGGGGGGGGTGTACGGTCTGCCGTACGGGGCCCCAAAATTCCTGTCGCCGGCCCTGCTTCTGCCACTGCTCCACCCCCCCGTGCCTCCGACACACTGCCGAACAGCTGATCTGCGGTGGGTGGGAGTTAATGGGAGGAGGAAGGAGGAATTGATTGGTGGGGTCCACTGGCAGGTGGGAGGAGCTGGCTGGGAGGGAGAGAGGAAATAAGCACCCACTATTTTCTTTCTGTGGGTGCTCAGGGCTGGAGCTCAGGTGGAACTCAGCTCACTTCTCCCTACTGTGGCGCAGTTGTCTACAGATGAGGGCTCAAGTTGGCCCAAATTGGCAAATCCTACCTTAGCTGGTACATCTTGTTCCACTGAAACCTTCTCAATCAGGACAGGTTTCCTCATTGCAAGTCAGGGGCAGTATGATGGTGAACACAGTTTCCAGCTCTTCTGAACAGGGGTGTAGTGCACCCCTCTTTGCTGCTGGCTAGCTCTGGCTGCCAAATGCACTCGTCATTTGGGAGGGCTAGACATGTCCCCTAACTTTCAAGATACACCTCATTGGGGCGAAGGGGGAGAGTAAAGAGGGGATGAGGCTCCCCTTGTACACCAGGTCAGCAGAGAACGGGATTTAGCCCTTACAAAGAGGAAATGATAGAAGAGAACTCAGGAAAATAAATGCCTGTTGTTTTACATTACATCCACGTATGTTTGCGGGGAGAAAACAAACATGTTAGGCCTAAAGCTGACAGATCATAAAAGGATCACTCCCACGGACTGATCATGCTATTTTGTTGCTGTCCTTTTTTTATATTTGTACCATTAATTGCCAGCTGCACTACTCACAGCTCCTGTGAGCCTCTGAGGGAGCCAGGCCATAAAATGGTTTTCCAAAAATCCTTGTGATGCTGTTGGTTGCTTGTCTCCACTCGAAGTGCACACAGGCCTGACATCTCCCACAGGCCTGTCCCACTGTTGCCACTGCAGTCTATTTATATTTAAACATTTTAAATGATTTTGATGGCCTTCCCCTTTGTGGTCGCATTGCCAGGAACTAGAAGCTCATTGGAATTACACCAAGCTGTTGTCTGCAGTCAGCTTAAGCACACTGGCTGATAGTTTCCTGATCCTCGTGGCTTCCCCTGTGCCTACCTCCATGGCAATGTTAGCAGAGTGTTCATTTTTCGGATGTCATTTTAGTCTGCATTTGCATGGCCTGACTCCATGGATCCCTCATTCAATGTGTCCAAGGGCAGTAATGCCATTCAGGGTCTTTTCCCAGGCCCAACTATATGAATTAGAAGTCCTCTTCAAAATATCATGATAAATGAACAGATCATAGTAGTTAGTGCTATTGTCCACCGGTAATTCTGAGGGCAGGTTGGAGATGATCTCTAGGGGATTTTGAGGCACTCTTACCTATCTCTTGGGAGATAGCAACAGCTGATGTGAAGGTATTGAAATGGTCAGAACTGGGAGTATCTGCCCAGCATAAGAAAACTGTCTTAAGACAGAGGTAACAAAGTCCTGTGGCACCTTAAAGACTAACTATAATTGCCCCAGGACTTTGTTACCCCTGCTATTCCAGACTAACACAGCTACCTCTCTGATTCTTGTCTTAAGACAGTGTAATATATTAATGGAAATATTTTGATTTGTAATCCTTCAGTGTTACAAGTCCTATATAATGTAAGTTATTCATTATTATTATGTGGATGACAACAGATATTCTTTCTCCATCCTACTTGAAATCTGACTGACGGCACAGAGGCTGTCAATCCAATGACATGTATGCTGTTTGTGTTGATAAACAACACACAGCTGGAGTACCACATCAACTCTGGGTATGCAAACTCTTATATCTCTAAGTCAATCATCCATTGATCTTCAGCCTATGATATAAATTGTCTCCATTTTACCTGCCACCATGAAGTGAAGTTGTGAAGGTCAATGAAATGCACAGCCAGGGGAAAAAAAATTCAAGTTTACACGGGTGTATCAGTTGAAGCCAAAGGAGTTACTCCAGATGCATTACACCATGGGCATTGCTTAGAAAAAACATCTAAGCAGATGCTTAATTTTAAATCATTGAGTAATCCCATTCCTATTTAGCAAAGTACTTAGCATATACTTCAATAGAAGCATGTACTTCTGTCTCATTGACTTCAAATAGGTTTAACAACAAGGGCATAAAGTGATTGTTCTGCTGAATTTAGACTAGATTTAAGCATGTGCTTAAGTGTTTTGCTGAAGGGGAGGCAGAATTTAGCCCTCAATCCCTAAAAAATCTAATTTGAGAAATGCATTGTCATTATCCTGTACAGGCTTATTCATTATGAAATTATTGAGGACAAGTTTTTTTTTTTTAAACATTAACTCAGATTTCTCAGTCAAGCTTCCATTACTCCAGAACTAAGTAAAAATGGAGTAGGGACCTCAGGAGTTGGCTAATGATTTAAAATGTTTCTTATTTCTATATGTGGGAAAATGCATATTTAAAAGAAACACATTTCTGAGAAAAGAAGAACGAGTACACATAGGGTTAGATCATGTAAGCTACCATTAAATCACATAGAATAATTAATAGCCCTGAAAGTGCTGTAGGAAAGAATGTATTGGCTCTAGTCATCTATTGTTCAGTTTTCATTTACATGCTTCAAATATTAGATAAGTCCAGGAGCACTTGCAGCAGATTCTATTTCCTAAAGTCTGTCCAAGTAAAGCAATGAAAGGGAAGTAGCCAAATGCTATATTGTTGGAAGTGATTAGACTGAATGACTGCAGGACTTCCAGACCTCAGAGGATTGATGTTAATCTTTGCCCTTATTTCATAACATACATTTTCTCCCATTTGCTTTTATATACTGAAATAGTGTAATGTCACAGAGAGTTTTCAATGCTATGGTCTTGAGTAACCTGCAGAGAGCTAATGTTTCCCTGCTAGCCACTGGTGTGAAAACCTAAAGCACAGAACTGAATATCTGAATACAGGGCATGATTCTGAAGTGCTCAGTCATGCAAACCTGCAGTGTACGTTTTGCAGAACTGGCTTCCAAAGATCTCTTTTGTAACTTTTAATCACAGTCCTGCAGTGGAGGTTGGACAGAACCACCAAAGCGAAAACACAGGGGTGTATTGTGCCACCTGTATTTTTCAGGAGATCAGGGAGAACACAGAGGAGCATGTGTTTGCTTCAGAGGTGGGCTGGGCATTGACTCCCTCTCACCTCTACCCCTCTTTGACCCTTTGGGATTTTTAGTGCTCAGGGGTGCTAACAGGAGCAGTCCCTGCACTCAGGTGAGTGTAAACATTTTAATTGTGAAAGCCCCTGCATGGTTCCTTGCACCCTACCTTCCCCTTGCACATCTGTGCTAGAGTTAGGCACATTCTAGCTAGTAATGTATCAGAGAGGTAGTTCCAGGATGTTAACCCAATAAATGAATTAGAACCATTTAGTTCTGTAGGACAATAATAGCAAAAGTAGCAGCCCATTGTTCTGATCATACATACATTGTATAGTGTGTCCATGACATGCAGCACCGTGAAACAGTTTAAAAGTGTGAATGGCACTGTAGATATCTCTGCTAGATACCAGAAGACAGAGAATTAATTACCAGCATATATTTCCTGCAGGTGTAAAGGGTGGAGTAATTAAGTATGGCTGGAAACCAAAGATCCAATCAGATACTCAGAGGAAAGCCAGGGGACTCTATAAAAGCAGCTCCCTGTGAGTTACAGAGGTGAATGAGGGGTTTGGGTCTATGAATTAATTTTTCTTTCTGGTTTGGGAACTGCTTTTGCTATCATTTTCAGAATGTAGCCTCAGGAAGAGAAAATTTGCATAGTGAGAGTTTCATTGTAGGAGCAGGTGGCCTGCTTTGCTATCTTCCAGAACCTCTTGGCATTTTTAGATGGGTCAGCTTTCCCAGGCATAACTGATTCCTGTCTGTCATCAGGGCTGGCCTGAGAATTCTGGGGAGGATTAGTGAGCTGGTGAGGAAATGAAGACAAAAATTAAGTGAGTTGGTTAAAGCCATGGAGGGAATCCGTGTCAGAGCAGGTATTAAAATCCCTTACTTAGGTCACTAGTCCAACCTGCCTCAGGCTATTGAATTGAATTCAGAGGGGACAATGAATTCCCAACTACACTAGACAAAATCAGTGAGTAGCTTTCCAGCCTAGCACTCAGCTTAGATTTTTTTCAAGGCTGTTGGAAGGAAAATGGCCGAACTCTTAGTTTTCATTTCTAAAGAAAACTTGTTTCATCTTGATATTTCTAGATCCCCTGCATCATAGAGGTGGATTTTGAGAGGTGGGGTGTGTGGCTGAGGACTGCCTTGGTCCTCAAAGGCTGGCTCTGCAGAGTTTTATACACACAGTGTGTGATCCAGTGCTCACTTTCACTTCAATGGGTTTTGGAACAGGCTTAATGGAACAGTACTAAGCACAAACTGAAAGGTTTTGAATGGAAAGGAAAGTCACTCGGTGAGGGCAGCAAGAGATTTGTACAGAGCTGCTGAGAGCATTGTAAATGTGAATTATAGTCCACTCATGCTGAGAACCTTAGAATTTTGTCTCCGTTCCTTATTGCTGACACAGAACTATTGCAACAGACAATTCACCCAACTTCCCTTTATTACTGGTAGCAAAACAATTTGAAATGACAGATCAAATATTAAATTATTTTAACATATTCTATTAGCTCCTTAGATTATTAACCAGTGTTAGAGTACTCTACATTTGTTTGCAAAATCTCCTGATGATGAGGCAGCTGGCCAGATGTTTGTAAACGTGGCTACAGAACTCACAGGAGGAACTTACAAGATACAAAGTAAACTACACTATCCTGAAGGGAAGACATTTGACCAACAATGCACCACTATATCTTCCTATTCAACCAGTGTTTTGTGTTGCAAATTCTTTCCTGATATTGTACTTTGCTTAAGGAAATCTGACTCAATAATGCAATAGAAATATGTGATTTTAGTGATAGCAAGTCTTTTTAGCTACCTGGAAAAGAAAGCTTAATATTACAGCAAATGCTGTATTGTAAACTTCTGTATTCTTCATCCTTAAGTTTAGAACACAAAGTTTCTATTTCTGATTAAGTTATGCTGATGTATGAAAAGCCCACAAAAACCTGTTTATTCTCTGTTAATTGTATTAGATTCTGAATGGAGATGATATAATAATATCCGCTTGCACAGGCGTCATCAAGCATATACAAGCATGAAAACTTTCTATCTTATTGACTGTGCTGCATGTTATTATAACCTATAGCTGCTCTTTTAATGCAATACAATGGGAAAATATTTCAGGAAAAACCCTCCCTGTTCCATTTCTGTAGAAAGTGTTCCCTTTAACTATAACAACCAATAGCTTATTGCTTAATAGTCAACATTTTTTTCCACTTGCTATATTATTTTTTCTACATTCTCTCTCTAGACTATTCTAGAAACTACTCTAGAAATTCCTTATTAATAACATTAAGTTGCAAAATAATGTTAGATGTTGAAAGAAAAAGATAATCCTTAAAATAAATATGCATAAATTTCATGTCTAAACAAGATTAATCAACTTTTCTCTTCAGTTTTAGTGAGGCACACATTATATAAAATGTAAGGGCATTGCTGGCATTGTTAAATTTGTAGAGTGCTGTAGATGTTTAGAACACTTGTGATGTTCCCTGATTGGCTCTCATAAAAGTAGACCCAGTGAAACAATGTCTTAGTGCTGAGTAAGGACAAGTGCTCAGGAGACTCTGTTAAGTTTATCTCATGGCATTTCCTATGTCTATTTCTCTCAAGGCTGTATAGGAGGCAGGGGGTATGGTCTTCAAAACCTATACATAACAGGGATCCACAGGAATAGTCAGCCAAAATGGCAGCTCTGCAAAGGAACCTGTTTTCCTGCAATCAGTCTCCTGACAGGAGTGAGGTTGTGGTCCTCTGTTGTGTTAGCCCTATTTGGTACTGCCTGCCACAACCTTTACTCTATAGCTCCATAGTTTCCTCCAGCTGCTGCTGTTTGATCTTCCTCCATAACACCAGTGCCTTTTCAAACTGTCCCATCTCCAGTAGCATTACAAAGATAGAGAAGGAGTTAAAATTAATAGGAACAGTTTCAACTGCTACCAATTGGCCTCGTAAATGGCTTCTCTACTAGATGTTGTCTCTTGGCTGACAGAGCTCTAAATATGAAGAAGTGGGGTTTATGTAAAATAAGGTAGAGGGAAGTAATGGTTCCTGTCTTCTACAGAAAGAACCCAGTTCTATTGGCTTCTGATCCCTTCTCTTTTTGCTGAGAGGGAGAATAGAAATATTTGCCCAAGCGAGTAAATGTATTTTGTGCTGCTTCTGCCTGAATATCTGCAAAGAAGTGTGGAATTATGGATGTATCAATCAACAAATTAATTAAAATGAAAGAGCGGGGAATTCTATCTTTATTCTGGTCATAAGAACCAAAGAATGGTGTGACAGATAGCCAGAAAGGGTTAAGCAGCTTGCAGGCTAATTGACCCAGAGTCAACCTTTACAGTCATGTTAGGAAAATGTGTATGGTAATAGGTTTTCATTTCAAAGTTCTAGCCTCTGTTGTTAGAAGTTAGATACTAATGATAAGTGTAGTTAGAAGTTAGATACTAATTATATGTGTGTACTTATAAATGTTAGCCACGTAAAGTCCTGTCTGTCACTATAGCTATTAATTTAGAGATCAAAAGAGAATATTAACATTTAGATGAATGAAATTGTTGGCTTCTGGGTAACCAGTGAGGTATTACAGAAGCTGTTTTGTGCTGGTTTAGTAATCTAAGTATTGGAATATCCATCAGCTTTGGGGCGTGCCTGCCCTATTATTTGCCATTCACCCTAATTGAGTGACCTCAGTTGGTTTTCCTGAGACCTCTGTCACAATATTAATCAACAAACTCATTAAAATGAAAGAGAGAGGTGGGACTTCTAGCTTTGCTTTGATTATAAGAACATGAGCATGGTCATACTGGATCAGACCAATGGTTCTTCTAGCAAAGTATCCTGTCTTCTGACAGTGGCAATCCCCGGTACTTCAGGGGAATGAACAGAATGGCAATTGAGTGATTCATCCCCTTTTGTTGAGTCCCAGGTTCTGGCAGTCAGAGATTTCGGGACACCTAGAGTATAGGGTTGTGTCCCTGACCATCTTAGCTAATAGCCATTGGTGGTGGACTTATCCTCCATGGACTTATCTATTTTTTTAGCCCAATTATACTTTTAGCCTTCATAACAGCCCTTGGCAAAGAGTTGGCTGTGCAGTCTGTGAAGAAGTACTTCTGTATGCTAGTTTTGAACCTGCTGCTTATTCATTTCATTGAGTGAACCCTGGTTCTTGTGTTATGTGAAGGGGTAAATAACACTTCCTTATTAAGTTTCTCCACAACATTCACAATCTTATAGACCTCTATCATATCCGTCCTTAGTCATCTCTTTTCTAATCTGAACAGATCCAATCTTTTTAAGCTCCCATCAGATGGAAGCTGTCCCATGCAACTAATAATTTTTGTTGCCGTTCTCTGTACATTTAGCAGTTTTAATGTATCTTTTTTGAGGATATATTCTACTGAGCTCTTGTGTGGCTAACTAGTAGATGTGTGTCCCCAGGAGGTCAGTATTTGCTAGGAAGAATGACAAACTTTGGTGTTAGTACAATACATATACTTTGCCTTATACAGTCTAAATATCTCCATTGGAAATATCTGGAGATCTTCTCCATTACAGCCAGAGATTTCTCATATGTTCCTTTTTGAAAATTAATATGTTGAACATGATATGAAGTGAGAAGCCCAAAGAAAAAACATTATTGACCTTATAGTCATTCTCATGGGTATTCTAACTTTTTGTAGCATCAGAGGAAAGTATTATTGACTAATCAGCATGCAGTCATTGGCACACAGCCTGCACACTACCACAGCAGCACAGAAAAATCCTTTTCCTTACACCATCATAGTCCAGTCTCTCATTCATCAGACCCATATAAGATCTCGCCTTGATTCCTGCAATGTCCCCCTCTCTGGCTTTCACATTTTCCCCATTGATTCATACAAAATGCATCCATTGAACTCATCACCAACCTTGCCTGTGATAGGATCATGTCAGACCCTTCTTAGAATCTATACACTATCTTCCCTTCCACAGTCACATTAAACGTAAGGTTCTCATCACCACCTTCAAAGCTTTACATACTCTGACCTTCCCTACATCTCCTGCTCTTCTTCCTTGAGCATTGCATTGTCCCCATCCACTCTGCTCTGCTGGTGTTCCCAGCCTTGGTCACCTGTTCTTTCTTCTACATGGCACAAACATGAACTCCATGACCTCATTTCCAAGGCCCTCTAACCTGTCCACATTTAAGTCACTCTTAAGGATCCTAAGATTATAGAGTTCTGATTGCAGCAAACCAGGTTTACATGTATATAAAATGCTTCTAAACATTGTCTACTGGTCGGTCTGTCCATAGATTGTGAGCCTTTTAGAACTAGGGCCATCTTTTTTTTAGGTTTGAAAAGCAGCATATTGTGGCTGCTACCATAGAGAAACAAATTAAATTAAAGAACTTGACATCTTTTCTTTGTAACAAAAGATGGGGGAAATAAATGAATAAAACAAGCCCCCTCTGTTCTCTGTATACAAAGCAATGGTATTTCATGTCCAGTTTAACTAGTTATATTTTACTAAGTCTAAAGCACCAAATAATAGATAGTTCAAGAGGTTTAAATAATATTGTGAAAGTAAAGTACCTTTTTACTATTTTAAAACTGCCACATATTGGAACACCAGTAGGGAGGATGTTTTTAATCTTGTTTCCACTCTTTATTAAGATGCTTTGTGTAATTAGTAGTGTTTCTATTGGAATAAATGGTAATTTGGAATTCATCCAAATTGAAAACCTAAAGGAAGAAGGAGCATTAGTGGTGGGTTGCATGATAAAAGAGGCAAACTTCTCTAGGGCAGATGTGTTTGTGCAACTTGGCCCTGCTTAAATAAAATCTATAGAATCCATGTGGAATTTAAGATGGAATATAGTACGTAGGAGGGAGGTGAATGCAAAAGAAAACAGATTTTCAGCCAGAAGGGCAATTCACTTATAGTTTAATGAAACCCCCTAAAACCAGACAGGATTATGTATGCTACATTGAAATTTGTTTTGGAATTAAAAAGAAAGACTATAAATAAATGCAAAAATATTACTGTGTATTTTTCATTATTGAATTAATTTCACTTCAGGAGTGGCTGGTGCAAAGACTCTGTTGCCAAAATAAATGATTGGATTCTTCCTGTGACAGTGTTATAATAGTACTTTTGATACTGCTATAGGGGAGATTGTGTCACTGCTCCCAATTATAAATTCTAATTTTCAGCTGGTGGTTTGGCACTTTTCAAGTGGTAGGAATGCATAAAATTTTAAGCTAGTTAATTCAGGCACTCTAAATTATAAATAATGTTCTCTTTTAAAATGAAAATTTGAAGTCATTAATCTATGTGCACACTCGTGCTTTGGGGTACTTTGGGGGCAAATGACTAACTTATTTTTGTTTAGAGAAGCGGCTACTGGAAATGCACATTTCCTTTTGGGGGGATAAATATTTCATGAGGTATTTTAGTGTGTGGACTTCACATGCACACATGGCAGGAGCACAGAACATGGTGGGCTGGAATGCCTCTGAAGGAACAGTCGCTCCCTCGAGTTGATTGTCCATGAACCAAGAAGTGCCTGAATAGTTCTAAAAAACCACACTGTAATAATTGTAGGGCCAAGAATCCAAGTAAGGAAAGCACACCCAGGTAACTTCTGACGTTAGACCCAAAACACCACAGCAGCTACTTGACATCTAGTTCTACTCTGTCATATAATTCCACATCTCATATTCTGTGTATAGAACGCCCATTTAAACCACGAGTGGTCTGTTAAGTAACTCAGTTTAGAATATGATGCAATATATGACTGTACGCAATAGACTGTGACAGACCTCAATATCTATGGAGTTAATCATTTGCATATTTTTATTTTACCCAACAAGTTAATTGTATACCATGCATATTAAATTCCTTTGTATAACATGTGATAGAGGGAGGCATTGTGTTGATCCATTGCAGGAAACTTGAATTGCTCTTATGAAAAAATTACACTTATTGTGCCTACTATTATATTTAGAAAGCTATTATAGGAATAGAAGACAAAATACTTTGAAGTTTGGCAATAATTGACGAGCACAAAGATATTCAGAGCTCCAACTGCACAAGTTTTGAACTGGATGATCTAATAGGTCCTTTTCCATCTTTAAATTCTGAGGCCATATTATGACCAGCACTACTTGGAGGCAAAAGGGTCTGTTGTCCTCCAATACTCCCATTCAAGAATCAGCTGTAATTTAACTACTAACCTATCAAGTTCCAGGGAGTTCTCTGAGTGAGCTATCCCCCATCTCCAAGACATTTAAACCTGGGGGCTGATCAAACACCTCTGCTAATATGAGCGGCTGGGGACAGGACACAATCTCTAACATAGTTAGGATCTAATCCATATAGTGCTTTATATAGGAGATCAATAGCCACACCTTGTATTGGTTCCAGATACAAACTGGATGCCAGCGTGGACTTCAGAACAGATGTGAGATGCTTTATGTGAGAAACAGAGCTAAATTAATAGGCAGCTGCCTTTTGTGCTAACTGGAATTTCCAAGGGAGCTTTGGGATACAGCACTGTGTAAACCATACTGTAGGAACCTAGTCTAGAGAAGACAAAAGCACAGATAATTCTGCTGTGATCCACATCCAAGAGGAAAGTGTAGATAGCGGGAAAGCATGGTTAATATTATGGATAGTTTTATTGTACTATTGTGGATAGTTCTCTGAAAAAATCCACTCAATGTGCAGTGGCAGTCAAAAAAGCTCACACAATGTTGGGAATGGCTAAGAAAGGGATGGATAAATAAGATAGAAAATATCATATTGCCTCTATGTAAATCCATGGTACACCCACATCTTGAATACTGTGTGCAAATGTGGTCACCCCATCTAAAAAAAAATATTGGAATTGAAAAGGTTCAGAAAAGGGCAACAAAAATGATTTGGGGTATGGAAGGGCTGCCGTGTGAGGTGAAATTAATAAAACTGGGACTTTTCAGCTTGGAAAAGAGGTCTATAAAATTGAGATCTCTGAAATCATGAGTGGTATGAACAAAGTAAAGAAGGAAGTGTTATTTATTCTTTCTCGTATCACAAGAACTAAATTAAATTAATTCGAAGCAGGTTTAAAATAAACATAAGGAAGTATTTTTTCACACAATGAACAGTCAACCTGTGGAACTCCTTGCCAGAGGATGTTGTGAAGGCCAAGACTATAACAGGTTAAAAAAATAACTTAATAAATTCAGGTCCCTCAATTGCTATTAGCCAGGATTGGCAGGGATGGTGTCTCTAGCCTCTGTTTGCCAGAAGCTGGGAATGGGTGACAGTTGATGGATCACTTGATAATTACCCTTTCTTTAATTCTCTCTGGGACACCTGGAATTGACCATTGTTGAAAGACAGGATGCCGAGCTACTTGGATCTTTGGTTTGACCCAGTATTGCCATTCTTATGTTCTTATTACAATAAGGACATCTCTCGAGGTTCTTAAATTATCTGCATCACCAGTGTATGTGATCATTTTCCAGTTGAAGAATAAAATCAGCCAAGGGTCTAGTAGGACCATTGACTATAAATCTTATTAGCAAAGGAGTGGCACTCTTCCAGTCAAGGGGGCAGGAGGATGTGCCAAGGGGATATGCCATGTGCTCTAAATGCTTTCCTTAGCATCATAGCATCACTTCCAACTTGTCCAGATTGTGTCTGTGTCAGATAAACTTTTCTCCAAGCAGCAATTTTGGTTAGACACTAGGAAAGTGTGAGCTGATATACTATTTGAGTCCAATGAAAAGGAGCTATAGAACTAAGTTTCATCAGCTAATTCATAGCATTGCAGTCCACCCTGTTTCTAACATCTTTGAACAGGAGGAAGGTCAGAATCATATCCTACAGGAAGGAGGGAGCCCTCAGGGCCAATAAACATTTGCCTAATACTTCACTCTGGGTCGTCTCAAAGAGAAATAGCAGAACCACTTGGAGTGCCATTTAATCTATTTAGGGTTGCCAGCCCTCCAGGATTGTCCTAGAGTCTCCAGGAATTAAAAAAAATAATCTTTAATTAAAGAGTATATCATGTGATGAAACCTCCAGGAATATGTCCAAGCAAAACTGGTAACCCCATCTACTTCCCCCCAGGGTTTGCAGCCATGTCAATAATACCTCCAGGTGACAGACAGTCGACCGGTCTAACGGAATTTTTAGGGACACCTGGCCTTTGTCCATCACAAAGAGAAGATCCTCAGCTAACAATGCCAGGGCTGGCTCTACCATATGCTGATTTTTAACAAGAGTAACCAGGGGCCAGGGAATTTAATACTCCCAATGATGTTGGCGCTCCCTTATCAAACCCCACACTATAACATTCCCCAATAATGAATGTTTAAGAAAGAGCTGTACCTGGTCAGATAAAGTGATATGAGAAATAACATGATACTGTGTAACATGAAAGCCAGAGGTGCATATAGTATAGTGAACATTATACAGGTACTATTATGGAACTCTTTTTGGAGAAGGTGTGGAGCTCTTGGTTCTAGCAGGCAGGATTGTTGCAGGCACAAGCATTTGGGATTTTGGTATCTACATAAATAAATATCCTAACTCCCTCACTGTGCTTCAGAATGTGAACACAAAGGTCAAACAACATCGGCACATAGTGACAATTTGTGTTCAGAGCTGCCAAAATTCTTTTAGAGACGTTGTGTGTAAATTACTGCTGCTTCCCCATTTTTATCATTGGTAGTGAGATGGCTTTAAGGAATATCACAGAATGAAATTGTGCTATCCCATTGCTATTCCTACTGTTCCATTTCTATCTTCTTCCTTCTGCCCTCCTGCACATTCTTGTGTGCTTATGTTGCTGCCTTTCAGGGTCTTTTTCACATGGGTAGAATCAGAGAATTTTTTGACCATGTATGGAGGATTGTATGTTCTTTTTGTTATCATTTAAATTACTTCTCCACTCTCTGCCATACAGCAAAAAGAAACAGATAACCCATCTAGAAATCACCATGGAATTTTGGAACTAGGCATCCAAATCTTTAAGGCCACATTGAAAATCTAAGTCTTAAATTATAAAACTCCATCTCTAAGCTATTAGTTTCATATATCAATTTCTTTGTTAGCCCAGGGATCCCATGCTATAGTGACACTCACCAAAACTCTTGTTCCACAAACCTATCTGTAACTGCGTGTTATTTGACCTGGACATTTAAATAGCTAACCTTTTCTAATGTTTCTTTTGCAGATTTCATACTATCATATTCTTGTGTGACTGATTTCTTCTCTTATAAATTTGAGGTGTTTATTAACATATGGAGTGTTTTTGCTTACAAACAAGTTTACCACAGACATGAGCTGAGGTAGAACTAGTTTCTATAAATGCAGCACTTAGTCTTTCCAAATTTGCCCTCCTTTGGAATCCACAAGGTTGTTTTGTTTTTGTTTTGTTTTTTATTTCCCTTCACCAAAAACATATGCAAAGAAATTCAGCTTGACGTGCCTTTTGTATTAAAACAGAGTGAAGCCATGAATCACTTGGTGACACATTAGAGTGATGGGTATCAAAGGATCCCTTAGGGATTTTAGGAAAAGGTAGTTAAGCAATTAATGAAGATATTTAAAATCCTAATATGGCAGAGGAAGTTTTGAAGGCAGCGAGGGATTAATATTTATTTGATTGTCAGATTCTGTGCCAAAAAAGAAGTCTTACAGAAGCCACTCAACTCTGAATGCAAAAATGCACATTTGAAGAGTATATTATGGTGGTGACATCATTATATCATACTTTGTCACAATAGGTAGGAAAACAATCCCACCTTAAAGCAGGAATTAATATTGCAGCTTGTCATTGATTCAGCTGAAAAGAATGGCTTCCAATTACCTCAGTATTCTGAGCTTTGTTGAATTGTGTGGCAGGGCATTTTATACTAAAAGAGAACATATTGCAGAGAGTGGTGACATGGTTAGCCACACTATTAAATATATATATCACTGTAACTTCCCTGAGATTTTTCAATGGTGTTGTGCTATGGTTATCACTTGATTCTGATGAAGTCATATATAGTGTTTTACAGTAACATAATTAATGTCTCCAGTAGGGTATATGGGGATGTAGGTGAAATGATGATGTAATAATTAGTGTAACAGTCATATCATTGGTAACAGAGTCCTGTGGCACCTTAAACTCCTTCAGATTCAGGTGATGGCCTCTATGAGATTACAGAGCCACTCTGGAGAGCATAAAGCATATTTGCACTCACCAGTCTGTGCTCAATATTTTGTATGCACTTGATGATACAGAAGAGAGTTTTTCACTCTGAAGCTTTTTTCATCTCGTTTGCAGATAAACTTGTTCAGAACCATGGCCGGTTGCATGAATGTAATATCAAAGCAAGAAGGGGCAAAGGTTTGAGTCTGGTACAGATTTGCTGTCAGAAATTTTGGATGTGCTAAGTGGATGTTAATCAGTTTTTGGTGTGATGGATCCTTGCCTCTCGTGGTTGGTGAAAGCCACTGGGGACAGTTTAGTTCCATTATGATGAGGATTGTTAATGCCTCCCTGTATGAAGGCAGCTTGCTGGCTACTTTAAAACATGGTAGTTAGGCTCTCATTCAAGAAATCATTTCTTGACATGCACAACCTTGCTAATTTCAACCCAATCTGAAACCTTCTCATGTGAGGAAAATTAATGAAACAGTAGTGGCTGGCCACCTCAGTGCCATCTGAATTTCGCCAAAATTATTTAATCCTTAGTACTCTGAACATGGCACAAGAAGTATATTGATATGGTATCTTTGGCTAATAATTTCCCTGGAAATGAGGAATGCTCAGATGTCGATGTTAACATTGAAGTCATTCATCAGCCTTTAACATCATTGACGACAAGGAAGGAGTGTCTCAATGATGGGGCCTGTCAGGAGTGGACAGGATTACTTTAGAATGGTTCCAAAAGGACCTAGAAGTTGGAAGGGGCAGTTGCTGATCTTCTCTGGAAGCCATCCCTTTAGGAATACTGCAGGGGTTCCATCTTATAATTCTCCCAGTTGAATGTTCAGGTGAAGCTGCTGAGAGGGACCCTGGCCAAAATGCTGCTGCTTAGTTTTTCATCCAAACCCATATTGCTTCCCCAGCTGGCTTAAAATCAATCCAGATGACACAGAGGTAGAAGAGATGAGCATTGCACAAACCGACAGGTGGAAACTGCTTCCTCAGTAGAAATCATTGCCTTTGATGTCAGTAGTTGGGAATCTCTGGGCTTTATTGAATCCATTGTTAGGTGTTAGATTTTAAAGAGTCAGTGACAGTCTAGAATACATTCTAACATATTAGGTGACTGAAATCTGAAGTTTTTTCTCTCTGAAGTGGACCCCCATTACAGTTATTTGTCCTCTCAGCGTTTGTAGGCTAGATTACTGTAATCCACTTCACAAGGGTGCTACCCATTCAGCCTTGGAAAATGGCATGGAATCTTCTGCTGGTGAGGAATGCAGTCACCTTTTTATAAAGGGCCCAGGTGGCTATGAACATGAGATCTCTGTGCTGAGCTCAGCATTGGATTCCTTTCTGTTTGGGAGTTTAATTCAGCCATAAGTGGGCTTGGACCCAATATGACTTGTACAGACAGTTGACCGAAATTATCTTTGTTTATCCCTTCATATGAACTTCAGAGGGAAGCCAACAGGGACTTCTGGTGGATGGCCTCCATATCTGGAACGGGCTCTCACTAATAGTCTGCCAAGTCTCATCTTGGCAACCTTTACTACATGGTGCTAAAAGTGTCTGTTTTAATTTGTCTTTTAATTAGCAGGGGATTTACTGTCAATGGAGTAGGACATGTCAGAGTTAGGGGCTTGGTAGGGAGTAGTGTTATTGGTTGACAGTTTGTAATGTTTGAGTTTTAATCATTGTGCTTACACCTAGCGACTTTCTGAATTTCACATTATAAATTAATGTATAAATGTTTATTAATGTTAATAAAATCCCATGAGCTAGATCCACAGCTTGTGTTAATCGGCATATCTCTTTTGAAGTTCCCCGAAGTCCATGGAGTTACTATGACTTATCCCAAATGACAATCTAGCTGCTTATGTTTAACATGTAAAATTTCTTGTATCAGCTAGAGCTCATTGCCTTAGATTTTTTTTTTTCATAACGTCCCAGTGTACATCAGTGGAGATACATGGCCTTCTTGTCATATACCTACAATATGGGTTCTGCAATCCTGCCACAAAGTTCAGTATAAGTTTGCATTTACAGAGACTGAACCAGGTTTACAGTTAATATTAACTCCTTGATAACTATTTTAAATTAGTTTAATACAAATTCTGAAGAAACTGTGATTGAACACATTAATTCATCTAAAGGATTAGGATTATGATTAGTAACTCAATTGATTGAGCAAAGAAGAAGTGAAAAAACTGTGTCCAAAAATTCACTAGATCAAGAACCTTACATAATAATTATGAGAGAGATGTTTTGTTTTAAAGCTTCTGTTTAGTATACAACAGATTTGGGGGTGGGAGATACGTTGACGTCATTATACCTATCACTTAAATGCCAACTAGAGCATTTATTTTCAATATGTTGACTTAAGTAGACAGCTAATGATGGCAAGTTTTAAAGGCAGTGGGCATATAGGTATGTTTGTTTTAGTGTGGAGAAAGCAGCTTTGCATATCATTATGCTTGAACCAGTTGCCTGAAACACCTAATGTTTGTCAGTAAGGATAACATTCATACATCATGGTAAATTTAGCAACTCCCACTATGCAACCCTCATAAGATCATGTGCTAATGAAGAAGATGCTCTAATAATTAGGCCTAAAGCCCACCGAATGTAACACCTTCCAATTAGCAACTCCCCAGCATGAATACTAACATTAATGTTAAACAACAAAGACAAAAAATGGGTATCAATTCACATAATAGAAAATAATTGATGAAGTTGGAGGGTGTGATTATTTGTGATTACTTTACAGTCATGCACAGAAAGCAGGAGAACCCCAGTTAGTAGCTAATCTCTGGCTACCTCTTTGAAGATAATGAAATTGGCTTCCTACTGATGATTATTCATTAACAATTAATTCTTTCTTGGTGATCTGCTTCATTTTCAGCTTCTCACCACAAACATGCAATGGAATAATTACAAGTGGAAATGAAAAAGCAATTAGTGGCAGATAATGCCAACATCTGATTAAAAAACAGTAGAACAGATTAGCCGTTCAGGAACTGCAAGTCTGCTGCCTTCAACAGGGAGATGTAAGTTACCCACCAATATTGCAATTCAAGCTGTGTTTCTCTTTTATTGCTTTCCCTACCTCATGGTCTGCCACATGAAGTGCTCTTTTATTCTAGGGGGTATTGGCTTGTTGTAAATACTTTTTAAAGATTAAGTATTAGTTGAGATAGTTTGTTATCCTGCATGCGGAGGCTTTCGATTTTTTTTTTTAAAAAAAGGTAGTTAAAACAAGTCATTCATTCAGGGGGCAAGCAAATGTACTCAAGGGATTTTAAGATAGATAGTAGGAGACAAAGATCCTTGGGCATTGTAAGAAAAGAAAAAAGAATGTTTGTTATAAAATAGAGAACAGAGTGCTGATCGTCGTTAGCCCCTATGCTATCACTAGGTTAACCGGGTTAGAACTTGCATTCTGAGCCCACAAAATCCAACAGAAGAACAGAAGGAGACACTGTCAATTGTGTAATGTTATTATATTTATATTACAGGAGGAGCTAAAGGTCCAATATACAAAACACTGTACAAACACATAGTGAGAAGTACAGGAAGCTGAGAATTGAACCTAGTGTGCCCATCCATTGCCTTAATCACACGAATAAACCACCCTTCATCCATTGATTTTATTTTCCTTTTTGGTACCAAAAAGTAATTGCCATAGTCACCATTACAATAGCTATGTAGATCTTCAACTACTCTCCAAAACACTAACACACAATGTTATGAATTAAGTTTTTCATTGTTGTTGTTTTATGTTTTTAAAGAGAGTTGGCGTAGTGAGCAGTTCTTTAAGGCATGAGATGAAAGAGAAAGTAATAAAACAATAAAACAGCCATTAAAAGTATAGCTCATTGGGCTTCATGCAGGCTGAATTTTATGTTTTCAAAAAGATTTTCTATGGACTATTTTTCTTTCTCAACTTTTTGGTGTTTTTGCATTTATGGAGGGGGAAGGAAAAATGCCCTCACCAAATTTGGGTTCTGCAGAGGAATTAATGTCTCCACATAATGGGTTCTTTTGTTTCAAAAGATGTACAATAACAAATAAAGGAAAATGTGCATACTAAACTCATTGCTTACATTAGGCCCTTCACTCACCGGGGTAAAGAACTGTCTATTGTCTGTTATGATACTAGGACCAACAAATTTACTCTCATTGTGAGTTCACCTGTAAAAGCATGTGGGCATTCATAAGATGTTGCAATAACTGATCATAAAAATATTGATGGGAATAGGTGTGACACAGAGATGGAAAAACTAAACTAGTCCAAACAAAAAGATATGGTTCAAAGACTATGTCAAAATCATGCTTGGTAAAAACAGAAGAGGTGAAACCAATATTTAAGTCAGATATTAGGTGTAGTTAATGGATAAAATAATGAGGGGATGGCTATTCCACCCACCATTCCTTTTCTAGGTACTTAAAGAAACTTTTTGACAAATCCAGGCTGACTGTTACTTATCACCTTATCTTCTAAATGTTTGCAAACTGATTGCTTAATTATTTGCTCCATTGTCTTTCCAGGTACAGAAGTTAGGCTGACTGATCTGTAATTCCCTGTGTTGTCCTTATTTCCCTTTTAATAGATTGGCACTACATTTGTCCTTTTCCAGTCTTCTCGAATCTCTTTAGTCTTCCATAACTTTTCAAACATAATCACTAATGGCTCAGATATCTCCTCAGTCAGCTCCTTGAGTATTCTAGGATTCATTTCTTCAGGCCCTGGTGACTTGAAAACATCTAATTTGTCCAAGTAATTTTTAATTTGTTCTTTCCCTATTATAGCCTCTGATCCTACCTCATTTTCACTGGCATTTACTATGTTAGATGTGCAATCACTGCCAACCTTCTTGGTGAAAATTGAAACAAAGAAGTCATTAAGCATCTCTGCCATTTCCACATTGTCTGTTATTATTTTGTCCCCCTAACCCTCCCCTCTTATTGAGTAACAAGCCTACCCTGTCCTCCATCTTCCTCTTGCTTCTAATGTACTTGTAGAGCGTTTTCTTGTTGCCTTTTATGTCTCTAGCTAGTTTGATCTGGTTTTTGCCTTGACCTTTCTAATTTTGTCTCTACATACTTGTGTTATTTATAGTCATCCTTTGTAATTTGACCTTTCTACTTTTTGTAGGACTCTTTTTTGATTTTTAGATCATTGAAGATCTCCTGGCTAAGCCAGGGCGGTCTCTTGACTTAATTCCTGTCTTTTCTACACTGTGGTATAATTTGCTCTTGTGACCTGGCAACACCATCTTCGCAGTCAGACATTTACTGCCAGGATGCATCTGACTCTGCCTGAGCCCCTACCCTTTGCCATAAGGATCGAAGAGAACATGGCTAGTGTTATCAAGGCCTGATTTGGCTGGTCTAGTCTAGAGGTGCTGAGCTGGAACCCAGTGGAGTGATGGGCCTGGGTTCTCCAACAAACCCCTGCAGGACTTAAGAACGGAAGGGGGGGGGGACACCTCCCAGACACCAGGAATTGACTGACAGACCTGTCAAGATGGAGGGTAAAATGCTTTGCCTGGCCAGAGCAGGTGCCATGGCACTGACACACTAGCTCACACTCTTGAACTAGTCAGTCTGGTCAGCCAATTTTGCTATGATATAAACTCTCTGTATTGCTCAAGTAAAGAATTTTGTAACCACCAATTATCCTACATTTAGAAAACTTCTCATTTTAGGCAGATCTTACACAGGCTATAGGAGAAAGCTTACTTTGCATGCAAAACACACATGGGACTCCTCTTAGCCATTGCATTGATTACAGTCATCTGCAGAGAGTAATAGGAGTTTGTTCTAAATGAGTGAGCCCTACATGTAAATCTTCTTGCACTGGGAATGTGAAACTATGTTCGTCAGAATAATGAATAAACTTGAGTGTCTCTATATTTATGTTTGTGTTTATGATTTTCCTGGGCAATTTTTTATCAGAGTGATTTATGAGTTATTAGAAGCATAAGATATGGGTGTTTCATGTTGTTGCCATCCAGAAACTGGAATACCTTTAGAAGACCGGATGTAGTATATTTCCCCCCATAAATAGTTCTCCAAGGCATTGAAAATTAAATCTTTGAAAAACATGAACCAAATACAACTACACACAGATATACAAACTTATGTACAACAATCATTTCTGTATACAGCTTTGCTATTATGAAAGTTTCTGTGAAAGAGAAGGAAGGACAGTGGGAACCTGATGTATTTCACAGAAGGTAAAACCACAACAATTTTTGAGAGTTCCTTTTTCTGGGATTTTGTCTTTTAGCCATGTGTGAAACTTGACTGCAGTGGAATGGGTTGATGACAGTTCTCAGATATAGGAGACACTGCAATTATTGATAACTATTTCCTTGATAAGGTTGTGTGCTAACAGGCTTTGATGTTCTGGAAAGGAATCTCTGCCCAATCTAGTGAAACAGTACAAGGCTACTGCATACAGGACAATCGGCAAACATTCTTAAGGCAAAATCTTGGTTTCATATATGCAGGCACCTCCTAGAGTAGTCTTTGAGACTTGTGCATTGCATTTTTATCTTTTTAGGGGAGAAAAAGCCTTAATGTGCCATGCGGACAACGTACTCAGCTAGAAAAGCTTAGCAATACAATACAGCTATTCTATTGAGCCAGCTACCTAAACAACAGCTTCTGTAAACAATTTGCCTCAATGTGTCAGAATATTAATACTTACTGCAGGGTTTCTTCTCTTTCTTTACCAGGTGAGTGTTTTCACTCTGTATTATTGCAGCAAATCTACACCATAGTCCTGTAAAGTTTAAGTTCTTAGCGGTATTACATATCTTAAAAATTCCATAAAAACTCATCTTGAAAGCAATAAAACTGAGCCTCCATTAAGTAAGTGTTAATGTGCAGGCTGTTCTCGCCAGGCCCTAGAGTCTGTGGTCAGCCAGCTGCTTAACTTGCCAGCTTCTAGAGGAAGCACATGCTGCTCATTTCTAAAGTAGCAGGAAAGGCTACTCCCCATATGCTGCCTAAACCTTTGTCCACCTCATGCAGGTGGAATGGCTTGGGGAAATCTCTCAATTTCCTCATCCCCATGTGACTTAAGGAAAAAGCCAGAATGTGTTAAGATTTTATTAGTAAAGGTTTCCCCATCTCCTTCCATAAGAGTATTCCCTCTCTCCACAGCATCCCTGACGCAGCTAGCTACAGAGCTCTGGGAGTATCTACTCTTTTCTCCCACCTTCTCCATTCAAGTACCTCAAATACATTTTACCCAAATGAAGTATTTAGGCCTGATCCAAATCCCATCTACATGAATGAGCATCATTCATTGATTTCACTAAGATTCAGATCGTGCCCACAAAACCACCTAGAATCTGTATAACTAACAAAGCTTTGTTAGTTTTCCATCATAATAATTTCTTGTGTATTGTATCCCCATTCTCTACCCTTTTTCTGTATGTGTCTTTAGAGTGTAATCTCTATAGGGACAGAAATACCTCTGGTCTATGTTTATATGTTGGCTAGCACAATAGATTCCTAATCCCAACACACCTTTAGGTGCTACCATAACATAAGTGACAAAGAGTCCTGTGGCTCCTTAAAGACTAACTAAAAAGTATTGAAGCATAAACATTTGTGGGCTAATACCTACTTTGTCAGAGGCATGCAAATTAACTGGGAAAAATTGTAATGAAACTTTACGACAACTTTTTCCCACAAAGATTTCACTATTGGTGTACAGGTAATGTAAGTGTGAGATCGCAGGGTGCCTGCATCCAACGAAGTTGGTATTAGCCCACGAAAGCTCATGCTTCAAAACTTTATAGTTAGTCTTTAAGGTGCCATAGGACTTTGTTAAATCTGCTATTCCAGACTAACACGGCTACCACCCTGATTCTTGTAAAAAGAGGGCACTCACAATGAGGTTAAAAACTTAGTATTTAAGAAAAAAACAACCAAAAGCCACCAATATGTATAATTTCATTAATTGCTTGGAAGAATGTAAGAGAAAAATATTCTAGATATTTTACATGAAATCAAGCCTGATGATAATTAAACAAATAAAAATGTGGATTACTTTGTCTGAAATGTGACAAAAGTCCAGTAAAGAGACTAACTGAGATAACCAATAAAAGTAGCAGAATATAAAATTTGCTAATATTTATATTGGGTTTTTGTTGTTTGTTTTGTATTATTCTAGCGAACCACTGTGATTTAGATCTAAAGGAATATTAGCAAGTCAGATGACCTTTTCCTTGTGTCTGATGTTACGGACTAATGAGTTTATTGAGCCAGGTAGTTCCCTGATGAGTATAAATGCATATAATTTAGAACAATTTAGTGAAATTGCCAAACAGTGAGGGGGCCTATAAATGAAATAGCAGAAAGACATCATCACCCAATGAGAAGATGATCACGTTAGCCTAGGTCCCTTACAGCAGGACTTCAAAAGCAGGGCACATTTCACCAGGAGTGCTATATTAGGCTGTAGACAAGTACTTCAGAATCAAATCTCTTTATAAATGTTTAATGGAGAGGCATAGCTCATTACAGAAACAATTAAATCCTGTGCTAAACAACCACACAAGGCACTATGTACCACTTAAGACCCTCTGATTAGTGAGATAAGGGCTCAAGTGTTGCATAGAGGTTTCTACAATCCCCTATGATCTACAGGTCAATATAACCCTTGTGCATCGACATCAAACACAAAATGAAATTCTATCCTGACCTAGTGTTGTTTAATGTATTTATTAGTGGAACAGATAGTGAGCAATCAGACAACAAAAATTGAAAGAAGGTACAAAATTATTTAGGTTAGTCAAGGCCAGAGAAGACTAGGAGGGACTTCAGAGAAACCCAAGATAGGAAGGAAAATGCAAGATAATGCACGTTGGAAACTTTTCTGTAACCACTCAGGAGAAAGATGTAGTCACCACTAAGAAAAATTAGTCACATTGCTTAATGCATGACTGGAAGGTACTCAGATGCTATAGTGATGAACGCAATATAAGAACTTTATCTATATAAAATGGAATAGAATTGTGGGCAGGTCAATGAATGCCTCTGTTCACTCTGAAGTCATTCCAGCTCTCTGTTTTTGAGAAATTGCTGTTACTGAGAAGGTGAAGTTGGAATGCCTTTCCCAGAAGGTATATAGTGGTAAGGTAGTGGCCTGGAAAACTTGTAGTCCATATATGTCTCATGTTTAGATACTGAATGAATCTGATGATAACAGGAATAAAGCTAGAATTTAAAATCAAGATTTATTGGAGTCTAAGACAAGAGGGAGAGAGAGAAAGAGAGCACAAATTGGAGACTGAAGCCCAGTCAAGGTTGAAGAGTGTAGAGTAGAGCTGGGCAGGAACCGAATGTTTTGGAGTTTTTTGCAAAGAAAATTTCATGACTTTGAATTTTTCAAATATTTGAAAACAAATTGAAAAGAAAATTATTTAAAATTTTCCACAAAATGAAGTGAAATTTGAGGGGAAAATATAGTTTCTGGTTGACAGAAGCATTTCATTCAGATGCAATTAAAATATTTTGCTCCAGTGTTGACTCTTATATTTATATTTATATGATATTTATTTATTATATTATGAATTAATGTGACCACATAGAAATTAAAAGTATTTTCAAATTGAAGAATCATAACATTCTTTTGAAAAGGTTCACTTTCCCAATAACGACATTTTGACCTGATCTGAATGCTCTGTTCCACTATTTGTTTTGTTTTTTGAGTTCCTCAAAATCAATAAACTTCACCAAAATGCCATTTTCCGTCAGAAAAAATTCTATCTGAAAATGTCTGACCAGCTCTTTGTGCACAGAGCCTCTTAGGGTGGTGTGCGAAAGTGACTTTAAACTCAGTTTCCACTGCTCTGATCCTGGAGAGTCTATGCGCCAGGCTGCTCCCTGATGTGATTTAGAATAGCTTGAAGGCTGCTGTAACTTGTGCTGGCTGTCAGTGACCTCAGAGGTCTGAATCAGCAGGCACAAGGAAACTGGCTCTGTCAGCAGCAAGGAAGGTTGTGGAAGGGTATGGTTAGACTGGCGCTTTGCGGCGCAAAAACCCTCCAGTAGCGCAATAATTTTCATAGCGAACACACTTCAAAGGGAGATTTTGCGAAATGACTCACTGTTTAAAGTGCAAGTATTAAACCTCCTTTCCCAGAGTGATAAGCCTTTTTGCGCTAAAGTTATAGCGCAAGGGTGGGAATGTGGACACCCATGGGATCTCTTGCATGCCTCCAAGCCATGTAAAGCCATCAGCAAGCCATTGAAGGCCATCAGCAAGCCATTAAAGACAATCAACTTGCCATGTAAGGCAAATGATGTGAGGTGTTGTTTTATAAAAGCGGAAGTAGCTTTCCAGTTTCTCTCTAACAACTCACACAGCAAATACTCAGTGAAAATGCTTGCGGACGGAGCTGTGTGTCTGAAATAGACAGCCTGTCAGTTTTCGCTAATGAAAACTAACTGACAGCCAGATCTCGTCTCCCTGTGAACAACTTCCCAGTTCCCCCTCACCCCCCCCCACTTTGCAAAGCACGTTGCACCCAGCTGAATGCTGGGATACCTGCCCTATCCCGCAACTGCTACTGCCGCCAGAAGCGCGACAAATGTATCCATTATTTTGCGCAACAAGGTTTCAATCTGTACAGTCTCTAGCGCGATACCTATTGCGCTACATTGGGAAGCGCTACAAATAAACGCGCTATAATCTTCAGTCTAACCATACCCAAAGAGCTGGCACAGGAGCTACTGTGACAGCTCAGATAGCCACCAGAATCTGGCCTGTAGCTTCTCTTTCATTTTTTGTTATCTTTATCTGTTTCTTTTTAAGATATGGCTGCTGAAGCTGTTAACATCTGCTCTGTTTCTGGCTCAGTTTTTCTCAGTGCAGCAACACTTCCTGTTGACAAAAATAAATGTGAGTCCTCTTAGCCCCAGAATGGTGTGTTTCATGCTTGTGAAACCACTAGAGCAACAAAAGGACATTGGCTCTTACCGTGAGAAAGTTATTGCCCAAGATTTTTTTTGTTTTTGTTTTAGACTTTAGCCTAAAAGTTTTCAAAGTCACCTAAGGATTTGGAAGCCTAATTTCCATGTAATATGAAAGAGAATTGAGTGTCTAAATCTGCCCCAAGTGTATTTGAAAATCTTAGCACTACTCTTCCATAGGAAAGTAGATTGATGTAGAGGAGCAGCTCTATGAGCTGACACTTTCTTCAGTGATTATTATATTGTTCAAGGGTCAGACGTTTGTATATTTTGGGGAGTCTTGAAGAAACTCAATCCTTTTTTGAGACTGGGAAGGAAAAGGTAGGTATATAAAGGGTTGGTTGATTCTTTTGATCTGTATTTTTCTAATTTAATCAAACAGCCTCTTTGGGTCACCCATGGTAGTTGACCAACTCACAGGCAACAAACCAAACAAAAGAATCAAAACACTACCACACTGAAATTCATACACCTGGAGAAGGTGAGAGAAACATTGTGTGTGTGCACGCTTCCTTGGTCATTGTTTTGTCCAGTGCTTAGATGCCTGAAAAATAAGTGTGGTGATAAAAGTAGCTAAAATAAGTAGATTAGAGCATACAGGGTGGAATTAATCTGAGGTGGGGGTGAAACAATTCACTGCCAAGTTCTCTTCCAGTCCCACTGCTGCAACTTTATAGCCTGGTTTGAGTTGCTCCTTTCTGACAGTTTGGGGTCCCATTGGACACAGGCTACAGCTTTGTACTTCCCTGGGGAAAATGATGATCCTCCTCCATTGGAAGAATAGATGTAAGGATGGCCATTACGGTCTCTTTCTGAAGTTGCATTACGGTCTGGTTTGCTGTGTATTGAATAGGTTGGTTGCCCTATGTCATTGATCAGGTACTTGCCCCTATTGGCAACCAAATGTAAACAAACCACAGTGGTATCTGCATGGAGCTTGAAACAATAGCTCTGAGACACAAACAAATGGTCTCATTCATTGTAATGGAGCGTATAGACTGAAGCCTATTGATAACCATTTAAATGGCAATAATATTAAGTTTCATTGCTTCTCAAAGTGATGTATCATTCTACTGTCAAGAATGGGTTACAGGAGTTTGGAGGGAGAACCACTGCTATTTCCCCTCCCCATAATGACGTGTTACCCCTGTTATTGGTCACTTAAGTCTTTTCCCAGTTACCAGCTATCATTTGTATTGGGGAATGATTAATCTTTGACTGTGTGGACAGTGTGTGGCCAGAGCATCAGTTGCATCCCAGTTCTTTGGGGGATGAATAGAAATGCCCATTCTGCCTATTCTGGCCTTTTGGGCCAAGAGCCAAGCCCTGTCCTGCCCAGAGAAGAAGGATGAGAATCCTAATACGTTTTCCCCCATTTGGTTTCATTACAGATGGGGCACCTCTCTAGTGGTTTGATTTACTCCCTATTTCTTGGAGATGGGAAATTCAATGTTAGAATATCCCCATAGGGAGGGCTTTTCAAATGCTTTCAGCACTGGTTCAACTCAGCCCCCACCGAAGTCCTTGGGAGTTTTATCACTAACTTCACTGGGATCAAAGGTAGGCTAGTGGTGGGCTCTTCTGAAATTCCCACCCACTTAAAGACTGAATATTCACAGTGTAAGAGTCCATATCATAGTTAATGTGAGTGGAGGCAAAGATGAAATAGAAAGGAAGCTGGTGGGAATGTTGTTCCTCTTGTTAAAATTCACTGTATTATTTTATATGCAAAATAATAAACAATATATCCTGCAATTTAACAAAGGGCATAAACACATTAAAATCACTGAGCTATTCATATGCTTAATGTTATGGGCTTAAGGTCCTTGTTGAACTGTGGCCAGAATGAAGATTCAGCACATTTAGCATAAAAGAGGAGTTTTCTTGTTAAAGAAACACTCCACCCACAACTTGTGTAATATCAGATGTATTAATAAACTGCAATACGTTCTATATTTCTGTCACCAATTTTGTTTCTTGTTTCTAGTATTATGTTCAGCTCCTGCGAGCCAAGAGGTAGAAAGGTTGGATGGTAAAAATAAGGGGCTGTAGATGAAACAAAATTACTGATTCAGAAAATGTTTCAAAAATTCATCCAAGTAGAATACGGCTCAGATCTTCAATAGATTTATGCAGAATTATACAGACTGAGGCTCTGGCCATGCGTTCATTGTGTACCTTTGAAAAACAATGGATAACTTCCTTTATCCCATTTTCAGCTCAGAGCTCTGCTCTGTTTCTTTGACTGCAATCTCTTAGGGTTATATCACATCAAATGATGCGGAACTGTGAGCAGCTCTTCATGAAAAAAGGAAATCTCACACTAATAATGTTTTGAACAGCTGATTGACTCTGTGAAAGGGGTTAAAAAGGAGCTGGGGGAATAACAGGAAATAGTTTTTAACACCTAAATATTGATCTACTTAAAAGGAGAAGCTTCCATAGTTCCGAGACACTTATGATGGGTGAAGTCATAGTCTCCACTCTCTATTAAATTAAACAACTGTATACAGCACAGCATTCTCTTTCCTGGTGTTGAGGCAGGATTTTTTTATTTCTATGAGCCAACGTGCAATTTCACAGTTCTTTTACTGAATTACAAACATCTTTTCATGCTGTGCATCGTGATCAAGCAGAAGAAAGGAAATGAAGCTTAACAGGTTACCCAAGCACATCTGAGAGAACAGAATGTACTAAAAATACGTCTATGCTCTGCATTTACATACAGTCTCTCATAAATACATCAATGTTTTGCAGGACAGAAAAGAAAAATAACCCAATGGATGCACCAAATGTAAAATGGCAATAACATCAGATCCTGAAGCAAGTCACCTATCTGAGATGACTTCAGGAAAGTGTTTAATAATTTGGAATCTATGCTCTATACTAAAACCCCAGAAGAAATATTGGTTACATTTGCTTGCAGCTTCATTTCTGGGGGCAGTTTCCACTTCAAGCAGGAAAAATAATCCCCACTTTTAAAGTTGCATGGCGGTTTGCTCAGTTGTGCTTCACATATCGTTGAAAGATAGAAAACTCTGTAAATGAAAAAAAGTAAAAATGTAGCCCCAAGAGCTGTAGCCCTCGCCAAGGAAAAATTCCATTCAAGTTCGTGGGAATTTTGCCCTGTATTGCAGGACTTTTCCCAGGCAGTGCAGCTGATGTCTGGATGGTGGCAATGAGCAGGTGTTTCAGACTGGTTTTGAAAATTGTCATTTACTAACCTGTGGAGCTAAAATCTGCTCTTTCATTCTTTGCACACACAGGCCCAAATTATATAGACGTGTTCGGGTCAATGAGTCAATGAGAATTGTGCCATTTGATTAGAGAGCAGAATTTGGCCCCTAACCTTTTGGACTCAATATATTTGGGATCACTTTATTCAAAAGGTATGTCCCCCCGCCCCCTTTGACGTTTCTCCTGCTTTCATCAACACTGATATTTCCAGTGTTTTTTGTTTTTTTTAAATTTTGTTACTGCTTTTGATGCCAGATATCTTGCAAGGAGCAGGTGCAGATTGCCTCTTTACTCCCGCACTGTTCAGACCTACTTCCCCTTTTATTTAGATGTATAGTCCTCGCAGAACCTTTGCCTTGGCCACACCTGCTAGCTCTTCCTTCCCACAGCTGCTGTGTCAGCTTACAGATGATGTTAGAGATCAGTTATATAACACAGACTATGACTATGTTCCTCTCCTGCCCCCCACGTGATCCCATTCAGTTTGTGCAGATATATATATAAAGAATATTTGCTTCTTTGAAAATCTTTTTGTTACTCCCAAATAAATCTTGTGATGCAGATGCTCTTGTCCTGCAAAGGAAAAAATATTCTCTTTTTCTGCCAATGCTATATACATACACGGTAATTACTTCTGTGAATTTAGTCTTGGGTGCAGATTCCCAATCCTGGTCATGCAGCAGCAAGCATCAACCCCAGGCTCCAGCAAGTGCTTGCCCTAGACGCCACTTTCCAGTTCCTGTCACGCAGCAGCAGGTTCCAGTGGTGCTGGCCCTGGACACGGACCCCTCCCCCGACTGTGCTGAAGCAGGCACGGACCCAAGCGCCAGTGCTGGGTGCCAACCTCTGGGCCCTGGTCACAAAGCAGCAGGTGCCGGCTCCAGGTGTTGACCCCCGGCTGCGGGGCAGTGGGTGCTGATCTCCGGCCATGGATGTTAATTCCCGGCCCTCCAACTGTGAGTTCTGACCTCCAGCCCCAGATGCCAACCCATACTTCTGACCATGCGGTGATGCCTCCCCCCTCCATCGCCACTGGCCTCTTCTGCCTCACCCCCCACCACTCGACCCAGGTCTTAACTGGCCAGGACTTGCTGTAAAAAGTGATATTAACAAATGTACAAATATCACTCTTCCCAGCATTCTCTTTTTCATTGTTATAAATACATTACAATGACCTGGACGTGTATACATCAGTGGTCACCAACCAGTAGATGGTGATTGACTGGTCAGTCCTGGAGCCTCAGACAGTCGATCGTGCTCTCCGGTCGCTAAAAGTCCAGTGGTGCAGCGGGGCTAAGGCAGGTTCCCTGCCTGCACTGACCCTGCTCCCGGAAGTGGCCAGCATGCCCCTGCTGCCCCCGGGGGGGAGGGGTCTCTGCGCACTGCTCCTGCCTGCAAGCACCACCCCCACAGCTCCCATTGTTTGGGAACGGGGAACTGTAGCCAATGGGAGCTGTAGGGGTGGTGCCTGCAGGGAGGGGCAGAGTGCAATGCCACATGCTCCTCCAGGAACTACAGGGGCATGCTGGCTGCTTCCGGGAGCCATGTGTGGCTGAGGCAGGTAGGGAGCTTGCCTTAGCCCCGCTGCACCACCGATCGGGAATCTCCCACGTCAAGTGCTTTGCTTTTTAAGTGCTTTGCTGGGCACTGTGCAAAAACAGAGAGAGACAAGAACTGGTTTATCATCTAAACGACACAAACAGATGAAAGGGGCTATGAGGACTATAACATTTCCTTTTAAAATGCAACATGGGTTGTGTCCCCACTGCGTTTTCAGACCTGCGGCCATGTGTTTCAGAGCCAGGGTCAACAGACTCAGCTATGGTACTAAAAACAGCAGTGTAGATTTGCAGCTCGGGCTCTGTACTAGGTGGGCAGGGTTCAGAAACCTCATCTACACTAGGGAAATGTAAGAGCTACTGTGTTATCTGGCTGAGTGTGTTTCTTAGAACATCTCCAGACAACCCCTAAAGAGTGAAGGACCCCTTGCTAAGGAAGTAACACTGGGAGGAAGTTGAGGGGTGTTTCCTGCCTTGGGGAGAGGGAAACTGTACCAGCAGCGGAAGCAACATTTCTTTAGTCAAATTTTTTTTCTTTGAAACCGTTCTTTGACAGTTTTTCACAAAAAGTGTCTACTTCGTGTAGAAATTTTTCAGCTTTTGTCTAAAATCTTTCATCCAACACTCAATCTTTTGTCTCAGAACTGGAAATGCTGGGTTTTTTTTAACAAATGTCTATCGTTTTTTGCAGAAGAAAAGCCATTTTTTGACCAGCTCTGTGCTGCAACCACTTCCAACAATAAATAGATATTTTTCTGTTGTTAAACTGAGCTTATGCCGACATCATTATTCAAGAGTTTCTGCATTACCGTTCTAATTCTCCGGTAAGGAGACTGTAGGGTTACTGTCACGGAGTGCCTGGGGCGAGGGTCTGGAACTTACTCCCTATGAAGCCAGTCAGGATTCCAGGGGAAGTGTCCCCTCTCCGTACACAGCCTGTCTCCAAGGCTAGGAGCTTCACGGGTACCCGCTTCAACCTTCCTGGGTCTGACCTCAGAGCATTCAGCACCTTCTGCCCCTCCATGCACTTCCCCCAGTGAGCCCACCCGGACGGGGTCCTGGGGGAGCCCGTGGATTCTGCACCCCACTCCACAGTCAGACGTGACTCTCAGCCAGCCAGTAAAACAGAGGTTTATTCAATGACCTGTACCTGGTCTAACATAGACCATACAGTGAGCGTGAGCCCTCAGCTGGATCCATTTTGGGGGGCAGAGAGCCAGATAGTTCCTCTCCCTTCCCTCCGTAACTCCAGCTAGCTTCAGACTCCCAACTCAAAGTCACTCTCTCCAGCCCCTCCTCCCCCCCGGCTCAGCCAGGTCAGGTCACCTCCCTCCCCTACTTGGAGTCAAATTATAGCTTCAGGTATGGATGCCTGCAGAGAGGCTCTGCTTTGCATCAGCTACACATCCTTATCCCTTCACATAGACGCTCAAGAAATGCATAGGGGAAACTGAGGCACACAGAGTATTTCTACTCCGTCAGTTACATAATAGAAATTAAATGGATGAAAGCCCTAGAAAGTCGGTGAACACTGTCTCTGACACACAAATGCCTCCAAACATCCTGGAAATGATCCATAATAGCCAGTTAAAACAACCTTTCAGCAGGTTTAATAATTTATTAAAGCTTAACTGTCTCTGACTAACCTGTTTAGTGCCAGTCTGAATGTAGACAAGCTGAAATGATGAAATGAGTCCTCCCTCTACAGTTGTGCAGTGTACTGGTAGCCTTGTAAAGACTCCCAAAATGCTGTACTCTGGGCACTGAAACAGGACAAGCGGGATAGGTACCTTGAGAACATTGTAACTGAAACAGCTTAGGACAAAACACCAGCTCGATTCTTCACAACCATGTCCAAACAGGGTAAAGATCTGTAGGCCTTAGATTACAAGTCCTTGTGGGACAGGCACCATTCCTTCTTTTATTATGGGAAATTACAGTTTGTGATGCTATTGGAAATAATAATAATAATAATAATTAATAATAAAATGCTATGTGTTCGTATTAACAAAAATTAATTGGTGATTAGTATTACTCATTAATGAAAATCATCCTATGTAGAAAGAAGGCAGTAGGTGGTCAGGCTCAGTAAACAGGAGTTCCCAGGAAAACACACTGATGCTGGTTATCCTGAAGTCTTCGTTGAAGACCCAGCATGTGTTTGAAGGTGTGTGTCAGACGTTAGAGGAGGAAAAGCTAGTCTGGAGCGGGGAAAGATAACATGTACTTAAAAGCCTCCTTTCTTCATCTAGTGGTGGAGGAGATGTTATATGTGGTCTGTGGGGAACTTAAGCAACATTTCAGGACTGTATAGGTACAACAGTTTTCTTTCTTATCTACAGGAGCACATGCCATCATGGCAATTGTGCTGCATGTTAAAAAGTAATTGCAGAAGTAGGGAAGGCATAAGCCTTGCCATTTCCTTCCCTTTTGAGCTTGCACTTGTTTTTGTTTTATGAAAGTACATGTGCAGTGCTCATGGTCAGCGGGATTTCGGGAAAGGTCAGAGGAAATAAGTATGTTGTCCTATTTGTTCACTTGTGAACACGATTCTCTTAGTTTCCCAGAATGTCAGTGACCATAACCTCTTATGGCCCCCAAAATATAGATCCCTGAAAGCCTGATTGCCCTTTTGTGGGAGGAAACCCACAAACGGGAGCTAACAAGAAGGGAAATCTTTCCAGGAGGACGTCACAGATATTTCTCCCTTGTTAGTCTGCAGAGGTTAGAGTTTATTTGCCCCCCCTCACTCAATTGACTGTGGGGATCAGTGGTAGGTTAGGCCCTTCTAATCACAGAACCACAGAATTCCTGGTTCTGGTCTTGATCCTTGGTAGCATGATTTCACTGGAACCATGCTGCCGTGGAGTGTCCTGGCTGTGACTGCTCCCACAGTTCCCCTTAAAAAAGGATCCCCACTCTGGAGGGAAGTCTGCAAACTCCTCACTGTATTACAAGTCCTTGAGGATTGAGTGCAAGGGGGTTAATGTGCTATACCTCTTGCCAACCTAATCCTCCCCTGCCCATCCCTTATCCTCATGTGGACGCCTGGGCTACGGAGAGCAATTTAGGGGACTGAGGGCATGCTGGTATAGAGGTGGCTAAATACCCTATACTTTGCCTGCCAATCTCAAAGGTAGAATAGGCACTAAACTCAGATATTTCAAGGTGCATCTCTACACCACAGTATGAAAAGATCATGGTTTACCCTGTTGTTTTGTTTTTATTAAATTGAATTTATTATAAGTTCAAGAGGCCCAGGCTTTTCAAGGCATTTATGCATGGCTGTGCTCATTTTCACAATGCCTAACTGATTTAGGAGCCTAAATCTCATTTCAAAAGAGATTTAGACATTTAGAAGATTAAATCCCCTTGCTGTCAATGGGATTTTGGCTCTTAAATTCCTAAATCCCATTGACATTCAATGGGACAGTCTCCTGAGTGCCTAACTGCCTTTTGAAAATGATATTTAGGCTCCTAAATCAGTTAGGGGTTGTGACACTCAACATAGCCATGCCTGAATGCCTTGAAAAACCCAGGCCTCGGCACATATAGCAGTTGTAAAATAAAAGAAATATCTTTAATCCAAGTGTAAGCGGGGAAATAGTCCCGCTGCTGTGGGGAACTCTCCTGGCTTCTGCACTACCCCAGTGAAATGGGCTAGCGGAAGGATCTGAGTCCTCACTCCCACTTCCTTTACCCAGATGCCTCCCTGACTTTGAGGGCTCCCCTTCCACACTCCTGTCTGGTGGAATCCTCGTAACCCCAACAAGGCTGGGCCCAGGATTCCTGGGGGGCTCAACCCCAAACCGTGCTAGGTCAGAGGCTAGGGTGTTCCCACTCCGGGGTGCTCCCTCTGCACTGGGCACTTCCCTGGCCCACTGATCGTTACATAAAACTTAAAGCAAATGCAAATTATTTAATGAACAATTTATCTTAAAATGAATAAGGAAGAAATAGAACGGTTAGGGAAAACACATCACCCTGCTCCATGGCAGGGAGCATCACACACAATGTCTCTGGAGTTTCAGGACAGTTTACAGTCTGTTCTTGTAGGGCTCAGGCCTCCTTCTCAGCTGTACTGCAGGGTTGCTGTGACTTGGACACTTCCTCTGGTGATAGTGGACACTTCCTCTGGTGATAGTGGACACTTCCACGCTCTCCGCCTCTGGATGGCTCCAGCCCAGTTCCACCCTCTGTCTCAGCTCCACTCTGCCTCAGCACGGCTGCAGCTGCTGCTCTGCCTCCAGGGCTGCTGCTCTGTCCCCTCTGGCTATTACAGCTCTGCTCCCAGCACACGGCTTCTCTGCAGGCAGCTCCTGTGTCTCTGCTCCCAGCACTGATCTGCTTCGTAGGCTGCTTTCCTGGCCTCTCTGACTCTGGTTCCTGCAGCTGCTCCCAGGGCAGGTCTGTCTCTCTGGGCTGTGCTCTGGCTTTGGGGCTGTAGCTCTGCTCCCAACACAGGGTCTGTCTCTCTGGGCTGCTTTCCTGGTCCCTCTGGATCTGGCCCAGTTCTATTCTCCAGCTCAGCTCTGGCCCCTGCTCTCTCCTTAGCTCGGCCCCCCCTCTGTCTGACCCCGACAATTCACACCGAGAACGGGACCCACCCTGCCCTCCTGACTCCTTGATTAGTCTCCCCGCCTTGTCAATCATGCTGATCTGGAGTGCTGGCCTCTCCCCATTGCCCCTGGGGACCGTCAGTCTCAGGGTCCTGATTGCCCATTGACCCTCCCCCTTTAGGTCCTGGGAGCTAATAATCAAAACACCCCATTGAGTGTTAGTAAGGGGATAAGTAAGGGGATAACCCCATTGAGTGTTAGTAAGGGGATAACAGTTCGAGGCATCCCACCACTGGGATGGTCCTGGGATGGTCCTGGGAGCTAATGGTCCTGGGAGCTAATAATCAAAACACCCCATTGAGTGTTAGTAAGGGGATAAGTAAGGGGATAACCCCATTGAGTGTTAGTAAGGGGATAACCCCATTGAGTGTTAGTAAGGGGATAACAGTTCGAGGCATCCCACCACTGGGATGGTCAGTTCATTAATTGCTGTTAGATCTACAAACTGTGCGTTGTGCATGGTCAGCTCCTTGTCTTTCAAATATTTTTGAAAATGTGACTCTGTAATGGTGGTGACTTCTGAGCCAGTATCTAACAAACATCTGGTCTTCACCCCTGCAATACACACTTCAGCAGTTAGACAGTCTCCAAAAGCTCGCTTACAGAAGTCGTTAGGTACGCTGGCATGGCCCATGTTCCTCTTACTATATGCAGAGTGATTTTCCACCAAGGACAGGCCTAGGAATCCTTCTGTTACTGCTTGGCCTTCCACAGTAGATGGACCACTTGAAGCTGGTGCCCCATTGATTTTGAGTGCCTGGGACTCTGCTCTCCTTCTCAGTGGACATTCTCTGCTAGCATGTCCTGGTCTTTCACAAGTGTAACAGATGTACCTGCCCAGCTCGTCTTTCAGTGGGGCTCTTCGGGATCCCAATTTTATTGGATACTCTGGCATACTACCTGGATTTTTCTCCTTCATCAACTCAGTCATCACTTTCAGCATCTCCCCCTGTTGGACAGCCAGTTTTTGGACAGCTTCACTTAGGCTTTCCAATGTTAGCTGTGTTTGGGGTAGGATCTTTTCCGCAGCAGCTGCATTCACTAGGCCCCCACTTCGTGTATGGGGGTTAGGCTTGGCCCTCTCAGTTGGAAGAACTTCCTCTTCTTCCAACCATATAATGGCAGCCTGCATGAGTTCATGAAACTTCTTACTGGACTCTTCCTTAACCCTCCTTTTCATCTCACGTCGGAGGGAGTCATCCCGGAGCCCCAACACCAACTGCTCTTTTAGAAACATATCTGGGTCTGGAACTCGTTGGGAATCTCGCTGCTCCACTTTGCCCAATCTCTCCTGGAGGTCATATGCATATGCCCAGATAGTTTCACCAGGCTCCTGCTTCTCTCAAAGAACTCCTTTAGTCGAGTTCCAATAGGCACCTTGTCTCCATATACTGTTCTAAAACAACTACAAAACATTGCAGGAGATTCGCTGGTGCGTTAGGGCAATGTTGCCTTAAAGCCAATTTACCTGGTCACAGGGGAGGATTCACCCTTTGTAGGATGGAATAGTCCCTGCATAATCACTCTACCTCTGGTCTGTTCCCTACCTATCTAATATCGGTATTAGGGCCGATTAATTAGCAAGTGTGTTCTCTGAGATCCAAGGGCCAAATCCTGACATTCTCAGTCAGTCTTTAGTACACTCTGTCAGTGGGTGCACTGATGGGTAAGACTTCATAAAAACAAAAGATCCAAAGCTTCAGCCCTAATTCATGTTACTCTGTGAGTAGCCCCAGTGATTTCAGTGGCACTACTTACTCAGTAAGTATTGCTAACATGAATAAGAGTGGGAGAGCCAGGCCCACCCCTGAGTAAGACCTTTAGGATTTGATCCTGATGTTAAAGCATGGTCTTTAGAAGGATCTGGTGGGAAACAATCTCTCGGGTACATGCTGATCTGGAGTCATGCACTGTGCTCCAGATGAAGGAAATGGAGAGAGGAATTTTCTGACTCCTTGTGCTTTTTCTGTATGCCCAGATGGGATGATTATTTCTATGTTTTAATCATGTAACTGTCAGGGTAGCTCTAAGTGAGAACCCGGCACACAAATCATCCCGTGGGCATTGGCCCTGCCTCACACAATCAGCTTTGAAGGGTAAACGTTTACATGTCATTTCTATACTGACTGATAGACTTGCAGTGGAAACAGTTTTTAAAAAATCCCGAAGAAGGACTTTGACATCCATTACGAGGCACAAAAAGCTTTTTTAGCTACTTACAAATGGTTGCAGATATTTACTGAATTTCCTGATACCACAACAGAGGTTACACAAGATTTTTAATAACAGCATTATACTGATGAAAAGGGAGCTTAAGATGCTCTTTATGATAATGCTGGACAAGGGACTGGAAATGCATACACGTGTGTCATTTGATTTAGTGTATTAGGATGAAAGGGTGAAGCATCCAGAGGAAAGAACTAAGAGCTATTGTCATTTGCTGGGAAGCCGGGTTATAAATCAAAAGCATGGAAATTCTCTTGCTCCTTTCAGTTGTTGTGGTTAAAAAATACTTCACCTGTGTCCCACACCATGTATATGGCCACACAGTGAGAGATGGAAGTGTGTGCTATCCAGAACACAATCCCTGTGCTGAGGGGAGCACACAGGTTACAAGTGAGGTATTCCACTTGCAGGCACAGCTTGCAAAATAGGGGGCAAAGTGGGAGGAATGGGAACTCCATGACTTCACTGTATGTGCTGGCCTTGTGACAGAGGCATATGCTACATCTCTTAATAAAATTACCCTCCCACCAGGGCAAGCAAGAAGCTCTAGGACCAGGGTGGGTTGATTTAAAGCTCATGATTTTTGTTTTGTTTTTTTAATTTAAACCAGGCTTTGTAGAACTAAATTGTAATTTTGAAATGTTAGATTATAACGAACTCAGTTATAACTATTGGTTTGCAAAATGCCACTATTGCCAGGGTAATTTTTTTTTAGGTAAATTGTTTTTCTTTTTTCTTTAATTCAAATTCTTCTTTGAAGAATCTGACTGATTTTTCTCATTGTGTAGATCCAGACTTTTGGATCAGGCTCACCTATAAGGATTGGTGAGGGGTTTATCTCAACCCTTTCCCAGGAAGGGCGGTATAGGCTTGGGGGGATTTGGGGGGATTAGGGGACTCCAAGTGGCCCTGTCCCTAATTCTTTGTTTACACTTGGTGGTGGCAGCCTATCAACCCCAGGTACAGAAGAAACTTGTGCCTTGGGGAAGTTTTAACCTAAAATGGTAAAATAAGCTTAGGGGGTCTTTTCATGAGGGCCCCACATCTGTACCCTAGAGTTCAGAGTGGGGAGGGAACCCTGGCACACCTGTATGAGATTTACACCTTTGAAGGAGTCTGAAATCTCTCATGAAGAGGGAGAATTTCTCCTTGACACATGGTAACCAAAAATCATAAATCCAGATGTTTTATGTATTCATATGTAATACTATACAGGACTTCTTCCGCTTACCTGATATAGAGTGATTAATCTTTATTTTTCTTATGTTATAAAAGAAGCACATTAATTCTGTATGAATCAGCTGAATGGCAGTGACTTTATTGACACATAATAAAGATAATAAAAACTTGTCTGTTAAGGCTTAAAAAGTTCTAACCATTTAAAATGATTGAAGTATGAAGTTTATAAAAGTATTGAGAATAATTGTTTTAATCTTTTAAAATTATTTAATTTTAGTATTGTATATTATGCACCATATGCTTTCCAGACATTCAGATAGGATGTCTGGAGAGCTCACAATCTAAGGATGTAAATTACTTTGTGCAGACAATCAGGATGCATTTGCATTGTGTTAGGAGTATTTCACACCCAGATACTCTAGCTTTAACATCATACTCCAGTATGAGTTAATACTTTTTTCAAAATGTACATTTGATTATTGTATTTATTTCAGTATATGAAACTGACCGTGAACCTGGTTATAGTGAACTTTGATTTATGTGGAGTGAAAGTCCTGAATTGCTTCAACACATTTCAGTGGATTTCATTACTTCTGTAAAAAAAAACTTAATTGCTTATAATAGAGGCCTTGACTATATCGATTTGCCACCATTTAGGGTCACTGGTGGCCAGTCATCAGTGTAGCTGCAGTGGGGCAACTCCCAGGGAAATGCACTATTTTTCCTAGCTCACTGCTTTGACTATGGCACCCCTCTCTTTGAATCCAGCCACTGGATCCCTTTCTCCATTGGATCCAACATAAGGTACTTGTCTTCACTTTCAAAGCCCTTCATGGTATATCCACTCTACTTAAGATTTCTTAGTTTCTATCATGATGCTGACTCCTGACTCCAATCAGCCAAAGTTGCCAGTCATCTTCTTCCACAAATTAAATTTTCAAATAAGCTCCTTCGTGCTTTCTCCTACTCTGCACTCTTGGGAAGAGTTCCCCCAAAACACCCTCAAAACACAGTATCTAATTAGCCTTCTTCAAAACCCTCTTTAAAACTCCTCTTTGCCATGATAACACAAATAAAAACAAAAGCCACAACAAAACAAAAAGCCTTCACAATGGCTAGGCAGCTGGTGTGCTGGGCCCACTGCCTATCATACTGATCAATATTTTCTCATTGTCCTCCTGTGCTACCTGTCTTCCTGACTGTACCAACCTTAGATTATAATCCCTTTGGACCAGGGACCTCTTTTTATTCCATGTTCAAAGAACGCTTAACACAATAGGGTCCTGATTTATGTCAGGGGCTCATAGGCACTACAGTAATGCAAAAAAAATTATCTTCATCAACCTCATACGTACACTAAATGAAGCTTACCCCAGTTTCAAGCCATGCTCCACCAGTGTAAATAAGTTTTCTGTCCACAGACAAATTCAGTATGAATTTGCCCTGTTTCAGCTAACTCAGTGACTGTAAATCTTTAATACAGACAATATAATAGTTTCTCCTCTTTAAGCGTATTTCTTTGTGCTAATCTTATAATGTTGTCAAGGCACAATAAATTTTAAATGTTTCATTCCAGGGCAAGGGATTATCATCTCTCCCTTCTCTTCTGCTCATGCAGAGGAGAAAATTAAGATTGAAGTTGCCAATATTTCAAAGTCTTATTTTAACTCATCCTAGCAGGTATTTATGAGGATCAGGTTTGTCTTGTTCCATCTGCTCCCTGTAGAAGTAGGGCAGGGTGGTCTTGCTACAAATGCCTCCATTGAGAGTGAGAATATGTCTTTTCAAAAGGTCACAGACAAATAGCATCACTGCAACCTGCTCTGAACCAAATAGGACCCTACTACAGGTATTGGGTCGGGGTCAGGTGAGAAATCAACCAGACCTTCTAAAGCTCAGTTCAGTTGGCTATGGAGTTGGCACAATTTCAGGGGCAAGAGTCAGCAGTCATGAAAACAACTCAACATTTTCAGGTTTGGGTTGGTTGGACTTGGGTCTAGATCAAGCCTAAAAATTAGGCCCAAGCAGATCTCTAGTGTCATATGCAAATGCAAGGGGGGAAGAAGAAGGCATACTTTTCCAGGCACAACTGCAAAAGAGCTTATACTATGGATTTCCAGCCTGGATGAACCCAGGATGTACCAGAAATTGCAAAAGAAAGTTTGTTCTCATAAGACTTCCAGAGAACTTCAGAATGCATGTTAGGTTTTGGATGCTCTTCTGAATCAATCAGTACAAATCAGAGCTTGGATATCATGGTCCAAGATTTTAAAAAGTGTGCCTAGTAGGTGCATGCAAGGTGGAATTGTACACGTACACAGGTATTCAAATATCCTTGATTTGCCCATGCTCTTCCAGAGTTGTGTGCCTGCACTTTTCCGTGCATCTTTCTGAAAATTCAAGGCCTAATTCTTCATGACTAGATGTCTAGAACTGGATAAACTTCTATTACAAATAGTTTATGTAATGAATGCAGCCTTTTCCTGTTCTACAACAGCCTTTGATTTTATGAAATTATTAGTTTGCAACTGTCAAACACCTAAGTAGAGCATATTTCATCCCATAGGATGTATCCACATTTAATTTGGCTATATCTTTGACTATTCATTATTAATGGTGTCTGACTGATCATCTGAGTTACATGGCATTGTTTCTACTTCATGACTGGGTGATAGTGAATGCCTATATTTGGGCAAGAATATCCTTACTTGTAATATAAATATAAGTATTCACACAAATAACACCCATTTCCAAACACGTGTTGTCAAAGATCCATTAGCACGCATGTTCATGGACTAGCCACCAAAAGAGGTGTGAATATGTTTGAATTAAAAAGCAATTTAGAATTCATTAAAATGTTTGAATATTTGATCTTGGAGATGCTGTAATATTTTGGTATGGGATTCGTCAGGTCTTTCAGAACAGAATAATAGACTGTTACCATTACAATAAGAATTTAATATCTCCTAGGCATCACATGTATTTAGTCATCTATGTTTTGATAAAGAAAATTACAAATATAATGAGACATCACTATATTAGACTTCACTATATTATTACTAGGGGCATGTTTATAATAAAAGTTGCATTACTAAATTATCTAGTTTGTAGTTTGTAAAATCCATATAAATGGTTTTAGTCTCAAGCCAGAATGTTCTTTAAATACTGTATGCGTCCATGGTACATTCCCTGAATTATCTCTACGTAGGCATCCACTATGATGTTAAATTTTTATAAGATGTCAGTTCCAATATGTTTAGATAACCTTAGGTATAAATCAAGTGTTCATGACCCAAAGAACATTGTACGTATACCTAAATGCAGCATTTTAGCAGTAGCTGAGAATGCTACTTATGTTTGATAGATTATAACTAAATGTCTCCCAATCATTAAAAAACAGAATTATCACAGTTTTAGGACTGGAATGAAATGTGGACCCCTGCGAGCTAAAACTGCTAAATCAATTAGTTTTTAGATAGCTGAAATCAGATATTTTTCTCCCTCTGTCCAGAATGAGGTAGAAGTATCTGGCTTATTGCCTATAATTCAGTTATAACCACATCTTGATTGTGAAACATAAATAAATAAGTAAAGAGGTTGTTCTGGGGATACTTAGAGATTTATATAAAATTCTGTGAATTGCAAAAAATATCTACTTATCCTCCTGACACTAATATTTTGAAAGGCACTTTGTGAGTATTAAAATCTTGATCTTTGGAATGCTGAGGATTTATTTAGCAGTTAAGGTATAGCATTAGCTCCCTAGGATTGGAGACGTGACTATAAAGGGAAACATTACAGTTAAATATTCATCAACATATTTAAATAGTAAGGCATATTGGTTAGTTATAAATACCAAGCAGTGCTAAGTAGTTTGGCTGAGCCCAGTTAGAATGATTACATATGACCAGAAGTCCATAAGTAATTAATTTAATTTTTTTTAAAAAGTGTAATACTACGAGCATAAAATAACTAAAAGCATCATGTCCTATAATTATTAACATCTTCACCTTTATCATTTTCTTTACTTTTTACATATTAAAATAATCTAATAGTGACAAAACATGCCAGATTGATAGTTCTCAAAGAACGGCAGAACAGGTGTGCTGTGGGCACCATCATCAGTGCAAATTTCCCCAAGCTCCCTAGTCAATATGCCCCCTCTCTAATATTGAAATGTCACCTGTAGTCTTGAATAGTTAAAATCAGTCTCTATAATCTCTTCTTCATTAGAATAATGACTCTTGCTAAGTGATTACTAGGGTTGCACAACTGAAGATCACATGTAGTACCACGCTACCTACCAGGAGCACAGGAGACCCTTTTTCTCAGAGAAGCAACATTAGCACACCAGCTGCCCAGTGCACATTGCATTAAGGGTGCATCATTCTCCCCAACCATGTGGCCAGCCAGATCTTTGCCTCATTGGAGGCTGGTGCTAGAGCTATAGTTCCTCCCTGGACAGCCAGTCAGTCTGACAGAGCTGTTGGTTTTCAGTCAAAACCAGGATTCAAGTTTTCATGAATACTCACCCCCCCCTTCAAGGTATTTCCTCAGTGAATATATTAAAAAAATGTCGTCTTGTCCTTGTATTTCTCAAAAAATAAACTCATCATTTTCTGCCCCAAAGATAGGATGACCCATGTGGTTTCATTCCTCGGGTGCTGGCTTCAAGGAGTCTTCCCAATGTCCTGGTGATTTCACATCCCCTGGTTGACCTATTTTTCTTGTTGACTTTTACATGTTAAATGGGGCAAGAACCCAGAGTGGTGATGTTGCGATAAATTTATTGATTCTATCAGGCTTATGCTGCTGTACAGTTTCTGTTTGACTTTTCATTTCACAAATAGTGAATTGTTTGCAGTAAATGTGGCAGTAAAGCTGAATGAGTCTTAAGGCTTCAGAGTGCGCAAATAAAGTTCTATTTTAGGAAGGTAATGGGTATATCTACCAGCACCCAACTTCCTCTGTTTCAGGAAGTTTCCTGGAATTCCTAAAGTGGAAGCCCCAGTTTTTAAACACACCTTCTTGGCCTGTGGTCCAAGATCACAAACAGGCTTATACTGAGCCAATATTTAAATGGGAGACTTCCAAAGAAAACTCAGATTCTGCAGCATCAGTTGGTGATTCATCCTGCTGAATCACTGCTTAACTAGGACTGATTTCACTTAATATCAATGGGCTACAAACAATTCCAAAAAGTCTCTTCTGCCCTAGCCATGGAGCAGGCTGAGTGCAGAGGAGGAATAGTGCTGTGGATTATGCAACATGTAACCTCCCAATGAACACTGTAGAGATCAGGGGAAACTGTGTCTCAAGAGTGTCTGCTTCTGGGGGAATTCTGCACCAAAAGTTAAAAATTCTTCAACAAAAAATTAAAATTCTGCACACAATATTTTCAAATTCTGCATATTTTATTTATCAAAATAACACAATATAATCACATCAGTTTAAATTATTTTTAGTTTTTTTTTCAAAATACCTGTCAGCAAGTATGTCTGTAATAATACAAACAAACAAAAACAGAATCATAAAATGTTTTTTGACAAACAGATTCCTTACTAGGCATATTAATACAGAACTCTAAGTAATAATTCATTTAAACTACAATACAGAACGATATTTCCCACACCCCCAGGAAGCAGTGCAAAGGCTGGGGAGAGTTGGGGTAATGGAGGAGCTGAGGGAGAGGGAAATAGTTGCTCAGAAGGACCTGAGTGTAAACTTGGAGCCATGGTCTGACACCCTCCCCACAGAAGCCCCATGCTGTCTGTCTCCCTATAGCCCCTGCCTCCTGACCCGGCCCAACAGGCCCTGTGAAGAAGGCAGGCTCTTTCTCTTCCCGACCTGGTTGGTAGCAGCTGCTGTATTTTAGTGCCACAGAGTCCTCTGGTCAGCAAAAGGCAAAACTATAGCAACTTTCAGCAGAAGCTTTTTTCTGTGCAAAAATTAAAAATACGTGACTCATTCATTATGCGCACATGTAATGGTGCAGAATTTCCCCAGAAGTAAGTGTTGCACTGGTTTGTGTATTAATCTGATTCATAGTTGAAAGTACTTGGGTTCTTTAAGAATGAAAGGCACTATATAAGTAAATTTCTAACATAATATTAGATTGGTGACAATGAGCTATCATGTTATTTTTCTCTCATTTCTATGGTCTTTATCTTATTGTTGCTGTAATTCTTCTTCAAAGGGAATAATTTACAGTTTTCTTGATATGACTCAAGAATTCTCCATAAATCTCCATAAGTATCTAAAAAACAGAGGTATGACATTATTTATTAGCTAATACATGTAAACAAGGAATATGCAAATCCTTTTGGAGATGGATGATTTAAATACCTTTGGTTGTACTTAACTGTCTAATGGTCCAATCCAGGAGCTGAAGTCTTGCCGTATATTCCAACGGTTGGATTAGGCTTTAAGTGATTAGAACCCAGCTATTAAATAATACATTACAATACTTCTTGTCTAAACCAAATACTAACATGTCATAAGTATTATGAGAAAAAATCAGGCACTTTCTTAAAGCCATTATATCCTTGTCATATGTTTAGAATGTTGGGGGCAGAAAGTGTATTTAATAGTTCTTTTTGAGTGGTATCTTTTGAAAAATGGTTCTCAGGATCTTTGTATAAGAAAAAGTGGTTAAGCTTACATTCCCACAGCCTGCATGGAAGTGGTGGGTGTAAATCACACAGTTGTTTTCTGGCTTCCTGTCAAGTTCAGGCAGGTGGTTCTTTGCAACTCTAAAACACTTGAGAAAATTGGCCCATGGTACTAAGTATAGCTCGCAGCTTAAGCAGCATTTCCTTCCAAACAATGATAGCTAGAGTCCAGCATTACATTTTTAAAAAATTCTTAGTGTTTGACTTGCTCTTTAAGAGGCTATTGGAAATAGCTATGATGGCTATGACAGTATCAGGAAAAGAACCATAGATGAAAGCAATCATTCAAAGCTATTTAAATCTTGCAAGCAGGGAAATTCCTTGCCTGGGAAAATCTTTTAGATCTTCCAACTGATTACATGGTTTGTAATTTGAAAGGTGAAACTAATGTAAAATAATTTAATCTTAATTGGGTAACCCAGAGGATGAGCTGATTTTGCCCTTTTAATAGTATATGTGAGGATGGGGGGGGGTTCCCCCCTTTTCATTTCTGATAGTCTTGGCTGAAGCCATGGAGAAGGGGATTCTACTATCTGCCATAACTGCTTTCTTATTGTTCAGTGACCTACTGTAAACTCTAAACTTCGTTACTGGAGTCTTCAAGGTTTTGGCAAGTTCCACTGCACACCACTCCCCTCTCAAATGAGGCTCTAGCATAATTAAATCAGAATGAGAGCGTAAGGCGTCCCTTGTGATGTTGGCTCCCAGGAGAGTATGCTACGCATCTTCTCCCTTCCCCTCCCCGCCCCCAGCAAGCTGAATATAAAAGCTGCAGTTAGAAGCTGGTCATATTATTAACTCAGAATAATATTCACTGTGCATTTAGCCCTCTTTTTGCTTTATAAATTGTTCATGAACCAAACCTAATTTTTGGCAATGTATTGATAATTAAGTATTTGCTGAATGAAAAGTCTTTAGTCTGTGGGTCATTTGTAACTGCTCCCTTGGACAATTGTTTATCCCCTATTCCTTCTTGATGGTTGTGTTGTTAGTCAGCTGAGTTTGTTGTATGCTTTCTGCTTCTGACGAGGTCTGCAAATTTCTAAAATTGGAGAATGACAAATGACAGTGCCTAATCCACATCCATCAAGTGATTTTGGATAAATTCATGTGAAAACCATTAAACTTTCTGTATGTATTAACATTTCATGGTTCTCCAGATACTCACAGATAATGCATTATAAATAAACTAACTAACAATAGCACTTTGCAATTGGTACATTATGTGTGAAAGTGTTCAAGTATTTTCTTTAAATAGTCTATCAGCTCTGCTTGTAGTTAACTTCTGTTTTCCTACAAGCACCTCCTGAATATGAAAATATTCAACTACTAGTTTAAACAAAGACTAATATTCTCAAGTGAAAGTTACTGTAAAATCTAAATCATGCTTCATAGGTTATTGTATTTCACAGATTAATATTTGTTTTAAACTCTTTGGAAGGACAAACAAATCAGCTAATTTAAAAGTGTTCTCAGCACGACTAGTGCCATAAATTAATATTAGTGCTTGGGGAATTTATCAGATAAGAGTGTCACCTAGTGAGCATTTAATTAAGAGAAGCACAAAATGAATAGTATTAATGATTATTGATCTAGCGACATTTGTCACTTAATTCCTAGCGAATTAACTGATGGACTCATAGACTTTAAGGTCAGAAGGGGCCATCTGATTTCCTGCATATTACAGGCCACAAATTTCACCACCCACTCCAGTAATAGACCCATAACCTGGCTGAGTTACTGAAGTCTTCAAATCATGGTTTAATGACTTCAAGCTACAGAGAATGCACCATGTACACTAGTTTAAACCTGCAACTGACCTGTGCCTCATGAAGCAGAGGAAGGCAAAAAACCTGCTAATCTACCTACTGGAGCTACTTGTGTATTTATGAAAAATCTACCTGCAAGCACTCAGTTATATCTTTGATATCTTTCTACCAGCCTGGTTTTGATGCTACTAATGGAACTCCCTTATCTGCTTAGGCCAGAATTGATGATGCATTGGCAGCCAATAAGCATGTAATGACAGGGAATAATATTGAAGGGAATTAGAAGTGTGCAACAAAAAGCTGAAAGTGCTGGCTCATCAGGAAAGACGGTTAGCAATAAACAGACATAGTGTCTCCAGCCAGTGTACTCATGTTGTTTTAAGAAACAGAAACTAGGAGAAAGGACCACTCCAAAATATGATTAGTTAAAAAAATCTTTAAAGATAAGTCTATCACAAATATCTATTCCAAAAATATTGAAAGTCTATGTAAATTAGTAGGTAGAACACATTTGCAATTCCAGAGTATTATAAGTTGATTTGTGTTAAAAATGGAGTTTTGCAGCATTATATTATGTTCTATAAATAGAAAAGATAAATAATGTTTATGAAAGATTAATCCTCTCTTATTCTGCTATAACATTTTCCATCTTAAAGGAGCCGCACAAGCCCAGTTATGGAACAGTTACTCATGTTGCAAAGTACATACTCACACAAGAATAGTAGTCCCATTTATTATTGATGCTAAATGGTGCATATGCCTAAAGACTTTTGGAAATGGGTTTGTTTGGCTTTTTTGGAAGATTTTTGTTTCCTCTGTACAGATTGAGTGAAAGATGCTTACAATCTTATGATTTTATGACCACTAAAATGGACCACACCTCTGAAGTCTGTACCTACTCCCCATCTTCCCTGCCCCTTTTTGCTCAAGTTGCTCTTACCTATCAGTAGCAGCTCTTGTTTACTCCCTTGTGCACGGAAGCAGCAGTTCTGACCAGCTTTTATTTAGGCCATGTAGCCAGGAAGTTGAGGGGATTTGCACAACCCTTTACCACGTCCCTCCTCCACTGCACTGCTTCCTGTGTCTGGCCATGATTTGGGCCTTACTGGGAAAAAAATTACCTTTACAAATAACAAAAATTTATAACTATAAATTCATAGCTAGGGAACACATGTGCTTTCACTGCTGTTTACATGGGGCATAAATTAAATTGATTAACTTTATAATTTGGGCGATGATTATACTTTACCTTTTTTAGAATGATAGTAACTTTGGTAATTTATAGCTATAATCTCTAGAAGAGTGAAGGTTTAAAAATACAGAATCTGGCTCCCCCAGCAGATTATTTTTCTTATATCACTAAAGGATCATTTATCTGAGCCTAAATCAGAGTATACTTGTATAATGGATACCTCTATTTTCCCCTGGGAAAGCCATTGCAAAACCATAAACTGTTTGAGAAATAACATCTGGTTTACCACTAACAGCAAAAATTATAATGGGCTACTAAACATACTACCTTCTCAGATTATAGTGGCTTTGTTTAAAATTAAGTTTTTACAGTTTATAGATTCCATATATTCACTGTTCTGGCTTGATACTTTTGCATATTTTTTGCTCCAGTTTCAGCAAACTTATGATTCAAGATCTAGTAAAAGGTTCTCTTTTACTTCAGTAGCCTCAGCCTTTAGAGTGAAAAACGGATTGGTTACTGGTTTTCTTGTTCAGTGGTTGACAACAAGTATCGCTACTGACAGGGTGTTGATTCTGCATCCAATCTTCTTATCCTTCACAGAGTTCAGAAAATGTCTAGCAATTTCTACTGAGGAAAACAGTCAGATATCATCAGGTACAGAGTGATGTAGGAGGAGAGCTGGGTGAATATTAATTCAGTGTATAGTAACTCTTTTTCTGTTAGTGAGTTCCTTGCAAACAGAATGTTTATTTTTAAATTAATTCATTATTTGAAATTATTCATAAAATTCATTGCAAGTATTCAAATTTCAAAATTGAATTGTTTTGACTGAATTCACAGTTCATATGATATGTTCATGTTTAATTCTTAGGATCAGGTTTCTGATATGAATAGTTCTGAATACAAATTTAAAATGTTCATTCAGTGAATATTCAAAAATATTTGCATAAAAGTAATTGTTAACATGAACATTACTATCAGTAACCACATTTACTAAAATATTTGTGGAAAACAAACACATAAAACAAACACAGAACACAGTGAAAACAATTCATTTAAAAACTTAAATGTTAGAAGAAAATATTTTTCTCTACACAGAAGTATTATAAGCCTGCAAAATTAATGCTTACACTGTTATTTTAAAAGAAAAGCTAATAGGCTAACGTAGAGTTATCTAATATAATGTATACACAAAGGGATTTATTAAGCTTCCTATCCATGATTTGACATCATATCACTATAATGGAAAAGGGGCAATTCTCAGAGGGCCCTGATTATACCTGGGATTTGCAAATTGCACCTCAATAATGAAGGTGTCACTATTTAAGTAATTTAGCTTACAGTGCACTTGGACAATAGTTTCCCCACAATTTGCAAAATATGGATCTTCCCACAGAGAATAGATTTTTCTCATTTTACAAACATCTGCATGAATTGGTCCACAGTCTAGATAACACAGCAAATTAGGATTTATTTTTAATTTGCTTTGGTGTGCATCAAGAGTTGTGCATATATTTGTCTCCACATGTTTTTAGCCTTCTACCTCTTTAGGTAGATTAATTATAACTAGCTAGGGACATAAAAGGCAATAAAAAGAGGTTCTATAAGTACATTAGGAGCAAGAGGAAGACAAGTAGAAGATCCATGCTTTCCTTTAGCAGGAAAGGAGAGCTAATAACCGAAGACATCAAGAAAGCTAAGTTGTTTAATGCTTATTTTGCTTCAGACTTTGCTAAAAAGGTAAATTGTGACCAAATGTTGAATACAATTAATATTAACAACAAGGAGAAAGAAACACAAGCCAAAATAGGGAAAGAACAAATTTCATACGTTAGATGTATTTAGGTTGGCAGGGTCTGATGAAAGTCACTGTAGGATACTTAAGGAATTAGTTGAGCAATCTTTTTGAAATGTTAGTGATCATTTTTGAGAACTCAGAGAGGATGCTTGAGGTCCCGGAGGACGGGAGTGCAAACATAATATCTGCCTTTAGTAAGGGGAACAAAGGAGAATTAGAGACCAATCAGTCTAACCTCAATACCTGGAAAGATACTGGAATAATTTATGAAATAATCAATTTGTAAAAGTATAGAGGATGATAGGGTTATAAGTAATAGCAAGCACTCCCAATGCGGGGACTGTCTCTTGTGTTAGCACTAGCTCAGATGGGTCCAGATCTTGGCTGAGGCCACTAGTCGCTACAGTAATACAAATATAAACTATCACTAGTAGCAAGGTACAGATAGAAGCAGTCCCGCTATTTAGAGCTACATGAACTTTAAAAGGCGGTTATGTACTTTAAAAGAACTTTTTAAAAGAAAAGAGAAATAAGGCTGAGAACATAATGTCTTTTAAATAACATTAATTGCACGTTATAATTTAAAAATATCTCCAGGAGTTCACAGTTAAGTTTTTAAACATCACCTGCACAATAACATTTTACCGTTGCACAGAACCAGAAACACTCAGGTAATGATTCAAAAGCTTTCATCCTATTTAATCTTCACTTAATATGATAATCCTCATGGTATCAGTTACTAGCTGTCAGTCTATATAGGTGTTCATCATTCCCTGTACTTTACTGGTGTGTAAAGATATGGATGAAGCCTCTTTCTGTAGTAGAAGCAGCAGGGAAGTATATCTCCATGACACTCAGAGGGCCAGCTAATGCACTGACTGATGCACAATGGCCCTGGGAAGCTGTGATCTGCTGGCTGCATACAGTGTTCAGTCCCCAGCTGCTAGCACCTATGTTGCGACCCGCCAATGCTCTAGTCTGTGACTCATGTTACTCCAGTTCAGAACAGCCAATAAGTGTGTCCTGTGACATATGTACTCAGTTTGCTCTATGGAGCCTTCCCCAGAGTTAGCAGGATTCTTATAGCGGCCTTGCTGCATTATCCACAGCTGGATTTAACCCATGTACTTTCAGTCCATTAAAATTTGGTAAAACATGCACAAGACCAATAATTGTGAATTCAACTGCCTCATTTGTGAGGGGAAATAAAGTACTTACAATTACAAATCAGGCAGTGAGATGCAGTTTCCTGATGCGAGCATGTACACTTGAGGTTTTTAAAAGTGTAATGTTTGCAGTGACAAGTTTTATTGGGTCATTTGTAAATTTATGAATGTATTAACTGAGATAGTTTTTACTTCATCATCAAAGCAGGAAGTCTTGTCATTCTTTTGGCAGGTTAGCTTTTTTCATTTGTATTGTTACGTCACAGCAAACACTGGTTGAGGCATATTCAAATAAAAATCACTCCTAATAAATATGCTGATGATTGAAATTGTATCAGTATAAGTATTTGGACCTGATCATTCCCCTATTGAATTAATTGCTACATTTGTTTAATAAGGAGCAAAATTATGAGATTTCTTTATTCTACTACTTCTACATATCAAGGGGTCCTCTGAGAATAGATGTATTAAAATAATTCAGAGTCTTTCCAATCTCTTGGCTGCACCCACATTGTTCTATATATTTTTACATTATGCGGCATTTGTATGATGAGGAATATAGCTGATCAATAGGATCACTCTGTGCCATTAATAGATCACTGTCTGTGATATCTGCTGATGCTATGAGATCACTTTGTGACCAAATTGAGCGTTATCTGTCACTTTTATGCTTTCAGTTTAAAAAACTAACAGTGAAAGGGAAACAGCTCTGAAAAGACAGAAATATTTGTCTCCACTGCTCTAACCTAATAAGACACTCTTCTGAAACACAGAGGAGCCACATGAATTTTAAAGCCCAAGGTTATATGAACTGGGACTGTTGAATTACTGCCAATCTGGGAAAGATGAATTATCTGAATTAAGAGATGGACAGCTTCACCAAACCTATCTGAGTTCATTACATATAACCTTTTTCAGCTGTCATGCTAGAGACCAGACAGTCCTTTTCACTCTGCTTGGATTCCAAATAAGATTTCTGAGGTTAAAGGCCTGTGTTGAGGAAGACACTACTAGCATGAATAGCAGAGAGAATGATGAGGATAGATAGACAATATAGTACCCAGAACAGCTACCATTCTTGAAGCTCACAAAGTGGCTAACAGTGGGGCTATTTTTAAAAAGAAGCTACAGAGGATCTTTGTCATATGGGGGTTTGGGGAAGAAGTTTGTGATTGTAATTAAAGTCAGATGACTATAGCCCAATTGACCAAATGAGTCCTATTTCTACAATAGAAATCATGGCTCTCTAACCAGTTTAGAGTTCTTTGAAAATGTTAAAAAGAGAAGGTACTGAGGGCACAGTGTTGAAAGCTTCTTAAAATCTAAGTAAATGTAGCCAGAGATGACTACAAGAGACTCTTAAGGAAAATAACTGTGGTTTAGCAGCAAAATCATGCTGGTGGAGGAATAGGAAACATATGATCATGTGTGCAGCATGGCCCAACTGTGCTCTGGGTTCTTTGTGGGAGCAGAGTGAGAAAGAAATAGTAAATAATCAAGAAAACAAACACTAAACAGCACTCTTCCAATTTTTCAGTGCAAGTATGCTGCTAATTCACCTCAGGAGCTGAGTGCTTGCAAAACAGTCTCTGAATCTTCTGCAGAACATCTGTGCTAGGGATGGGTGGACATGGAGGCACTGAATCATCTCCCTATTTACTAATTTAGTACCACCTGCAAAGAGTTTACTGCACTTTACTTTGCCAAAGATTAAATTACAAGGGTAAGACATGCAGGACAAGTGTATGTGAGGAAAAGTCATTATATTTTATTGCATTGTTGGTCAAGGTCCTGAAGAATCCAGCTCATGTTTACTCACATTACATATGGTATGAGGTTTTGGATGATGGATAGATCCTTCCACAGTGTCCTATGGAAAATACAAGCAAAACACGCCACTCTACTGGGGTTGCATGCGAATTTTACAGGGATTAAATGAACAAAGATGCTCAGAATGCAATTTCCCCTCTACTGATTGGATATCATTGAATGAACTCATGAAATCGCTCCATCGCCGATGCATGACTAGTTTTCTCTCATTTGTGTACTACAGTTCAGTGTGCACTGCAAACAGTGGCCAGATTAAGATACAAAAAGAGACAGACCTTAAACGTGCACGTTTACTATGTAAAATTACATTCATGAAAGAAAATTAAAAGAAACAAGGCAAAAATTGTGAAAAAAGGCAAAAGACTCATCAGTCATTGCAGTCCCCAGAGCAAGAGTGAAATGTTTGCTGGCAATTTTTAATATGTTAAATGTTATATCCCTATTTACTCTGTTATTCATTTAACCTGTCCTGTGACTCTTACTTCCCAAGCTATAGTGTTGTGTCTGAAATATAGGCATTTTAAAAAGAAACATAAACACCTTTTACAAATAATATTTGCTTTGTGCCTTTTTGCTAGTTGACAAATCACTATTGTGCCTATCTTATATTTCTATTTTATATCAGTTAACTCATTCCACGATAACCATTTTATCATGGTATATGGTTTATTTTTCTCAATAGAACCATACAATGATTAAAATGTAAAGATACAGAAGTATGAAAAGGGTAATGGCTTGTTATATGCGCCTTCCTGAGGATGTGATTCCATCTTAACTTTGAAAAGAAATGACATTAGACTGGGTTGGTAGTAGAGCTAGTAAAAAATGTTTGGATTGAACACTTTTCCACCAATACATGCTGATTTGATGAAATCTAAACATTCTGCGGAAATATGTTGGGTCCATCAAAACTTTTGACATAAACCAAACAGGCAGGGAGGTTGGTCTGGTTCCCTGCCAGCCCTGGTTTCCCATGCAGCTACCTTTGTAGGCTGCCCAACTCCTTGACTCCCCAAGGTTTTCCTGACTTCCCAAGCAGACATCTCCCTGGAGAATTGCACAGCGCAGGGAGGCAGCAGCTGAGGGAGCCAAAATGGAATTTTTCAGAATTTGTACTCCCATGAAAAATGTAGAATTTTTGACTTCATCCTGATGTGGGACAAAACAATTTAAAACATGATTTCTGCAGGAGGGAAATTCCATTTTCTGAGCAACTCTAGTCAGTAGTTGATTGGGAGATGTGCCAATAAAAATATTATTTGTTTATTTTATTTTATTTATTTTATTTGCTTTTATTTTATTTTATTTATTTTATTTACATGCTTTTAAAAGAAGCGAAAACCCTACATGCACATATAATGTTCCTGAGTGATGATGGGGAGTCCATATACCTCACAACTGTGTATAGCTCTATCATTCATGTGGATTGTTGAGGAATGGAAAAATTTGCAACGAGCCTATAAGAATGTGCAGTGGGAGTTTGGGGAGTGCCATGGAAAGAATTCTGCCCTTGTTGCAATGGGAGGTGGGCATGAATCAGGTCACTATGCAGCGTAATGAGAGAATGCAACAGATCTGTCTCCCAAACATTGATTGGCCTCTCTGTGGCTTCTCTTTTCAGTCACCATTCTCTCCCTCTTTCCACTTTGTCAAGGTTTCTCTCCATTTATTTTATCATATGTCTGTGCTTGGGAGTGCAGAATCACCTCACGAACCATGTCCACCCTCATTCATCTTGGCCACTTTCTTATGCATCACAGATGATCTGCTACAGTGGGGGGTGGGTCTTCCATAGTCATTTCTGGGGAGACAAAAGCAATACATTACTGTGATACATACTTACAGGAATCCACTGTGTATGTTGCAATACACCACTGATAGGAAAACACTGTCTTGGTGACAAAAGTCAAGCATCCATGGTGCACAAGAACCCAGCAATAGTAAGGGAATGCAGGGTTAGCGAGTTTATTGCATGCACCCTTTCTGAAAATGGCTAGCATGCAGGGAGGGCACACAGCAGAAAAACACAGCCTCCTTTATACTCTTCTGTGCCCTCAACCTGCTTTATGATTTGTCAGAGCAAAGCAATTTACCAGATCTCTGCTCTCCTGAATCTACCTCAGCAGACAGTGGCCGCTGACATGGGTTAGACACCTCCAGGGTCTTGAGTTCATGCAGCAACAGGCTTCACAGCTTGTTCAGCCATCTCCTCTTCATCTATGACCTCCTCCTCCTGGCTAGGGCCACTTTTCACTGCCTCCAGACATGCAGAGGTATCCACTGGGCACTTTGCAATGGAGGCGGGGCCACCACTTAGGATTGCATCCAGCTCACTGTAAAAACGGCAGCCTTAGGGTGCAGCACCAGACTGACAGTTTGCTTCCTTCACCTTGTGGTACCTACTCAGCTCCTTCCCTTTCGCTCTGCACTGCAGTGTGTCCTTATTATGCCCCCTCCTGCAAGCTGCATGCAATCTGTTTGTAGGTATTGAAATTCCTATGGCTGGAACGCACTGCCCAGCCTCCTCTCCCCAAACATGTCCAGTAGCTCAGCATTGCTCCAAGCAGGGGATCATTTGCTACGTGGAGCAGCCATTGTCACCTGGCCAGATGAGCACTCGCAACAGGAAAGAGAGTTTCAAACTTCCCAGGTCTTTACAGGGGAAGAGGTGGATGTCCATTTACCTGGCATCAAAGCAGCAGAGGTGCTGGCTAGAATGGTCCCTTTCGGAACTGTCCTCCAGAGGACAAAAGTTGTTTCCACAGGAAGAACATGTCTTCACTTTCACATCATCACAAAAGAACAGCGGTAAGAACTGTAAACTGTATGCCTCTCGTGAAGGTGGCTTTCTTTTTGCAGTGAAGCTTTTCTGAGTTTCACCGCAAAAAGTCAGTGTAGACTCTAATGGTTTTTGCACAAGAAAGGGACGTTTTGCACTTTAAATGGCAACTGTAGACATGCTCTTAGTCCCATCACTGGAACACTTTCAAATCTGTTTCAAAGTTTCCCAAACCCTCACTAAAACAATAGCTAACCTCGAATATGGGAGCAAAGACTGAGACACCTGAGAGAGATTTCCAGAATGGGTGTTGCCCTTTTGTCTCCTGGACCCCTGATTTTTGGCTAGTATTTTTCTGAGATTTTCTAATTTCCCAAAGAGCTTAATTTCAACTTGGTCTGAAATTTGGATTTGATTTTCTCCATTCTGCTTTTTTAAAACTTGCATACCACTAAAACAACTATATCTATGGTATTAGTGATGGCTTTTTCACCTGCTTTGAACAAGAGAAGTAAAAATACCAAATCTACTCCTGCTGCATTTAATATAAATTCCTAAAATTCCATTGCTATGAATACAAACAAGGTTGTGTGTTTATGTCAAGTGTACTTTTTTATTCAGCTAGTCAATACAGTATAAATTGTGTTACAGATGTGTTTAGTCCATTAGGTTGTTCACAAACTCACTTCATCTTATAATTTTTCTATATTTTTTAATGAAAATAGTAACTCTGTTTAATTCTGTTTTATCCAAAATGCACATGCTTTTCTTTGCCCTTTGACAAGGTTGTCAATACAAAAAATCAATTATTAGCACCAGTGAATGTTTTCACCAAAAGTATGTCACAGCACAACTACTGTTACAGGGATTTTGCACACAACATATTTAGGCAGTGGCACCAATTCAGATATTTCTGGTGGGTGTGGGTGGTGGTGGGGAGAATTCCAATCCCCAGTCTTCCCACCCTCCAGCATGGACCCTGTTCCAGGTTCTGCTCATCTCTCCACTTCCATCCCACAGGGACCTTTTGGCCAGAGAGGCTCCCCCTCTTTTACCCATAGTGTGAACCACTAGGAGCTGAGTTCTCAGCAGACTCACTGCTCTCTGCCATACGAGAACAGACTCTCTGTGCCAGTTTACCTTGGGTTACCTACATGCCTCGGATTGGATGGGGGGGCAACCAGCCCAAATTTGAATGACATTGTGACCCTGTGCACTCAATCACAAAGCCATTCACTGACATTTGGCCAGGCGTGTATGGAGAGGTGGCCTGGTCAAACGTGAGTGGCATTACACGCACACAGCCAGAGCAATGCTCTGGACCACTCTAGCAGCAGTTGTACTGATTTAGTACGGGACCACCACTGCTTAAAAGTGGCTGAGTCACATCCCACACCCCCCCCCCCCCCCCCCGGCTCTGTAGCTTATGGAATTTAGACCATGTGAAAAAATCTTGGCGTGAGGGGCAGGGTGAATGCCCCCCGTCCCCTGCAGCCCCACTAATTGTCATCACTGGTTTCAGGGCAAAACTCAATATATTGTGTCTGTCATTAAAATTACATTATTTTTCACATGTTGTGAACCTAAAAAACAGAGATTAAATCAGGTTTGGATAACACGATGTCATTAAATGCTAGGCTGTAAAATGACCTACAGCTTTTCCAAGACATTAAGATGTTGGCAATCAACCAAATTCCTGCACAGACACAGCAAGGAATGTAAATGAGGCATCTTTTATTCATGAAAATGTTTAGTGATCAGAACTTGATCCCTTCCCTTGCTCAATGAGAACATTGTAATAGGTATTTTTAAGTTAATCTGGCAAACTGCTTATTGTGTGAACTTCTGTATAACCCTTCATCTGGATACACACGGGGGGGGGGTGTCAAACCTCATGTCTGAACCTCATGTGTGAATTAGGAAATATCACCGCTGTTAATTACATCATTGTTATGAAGTGTGAAAAGGGTGTAGTAAATTTGCTGATCAGAATATTTACTTTTCTGATCTTTTATACCTATCTCCCTCCGCTTGTAGATTTCATAACTACTCTGGAGAGTAGTGGCTAGCAAATTTCTGAAGCCCTGTAAATGGGATTCATCACCAATTTAACAGGAGGAAAATATTTCAAATAAATCTATCAATTCAGGATCGTTTCAATCTAATCATTTTTAGAAATATTGGGAGGAACAAAGCTCTGCTTTGGACAAGCACTTGTGTGTGTGCACAATAATAGGGTCTTGTTTATCCAAAATATGTGCCAGAGATTTTTCATCAGTGAATGACCCTGAGAGGGGAATTGTCTTTGAGATGGCCTTATTATTTATCAAGATACCAAATCAGGGGAGGTAATAGATTTGAATTAACTTTCAGTTTGTCTTTATAGTCACCTTTTCTCTTCTGCAATTTTTAAAAAAGGCTGATTGAAAGGGATTGAACTTGAGGAAAGCTTTATGGAAGAAGACTGTGTACCCTGTTCTCAGTCTTCCATGTGGAGGGTGAGTGTTAGTAACCACATTAATTGAAACCAAAGGAGAAATATTGGCTCCATCAAAATCAATGGGGAGTTTTGCCATTGACTTCAATGGGCCAGGATCTCAACCTAGGTCTTGTGACTATGACTTATCTGAGTAAGTAGGCCAAAAAAAAATAATAAAAAGTATTGATGTGTTCTCTCTCTCTCTCTCTCTCTCTCTCTCTCTCTCTGCATCTGGAGAGTTAGGTTTTGTCTGCTATTGATCTGAGCCTAGGTAGGTTTGTAAAAGTCGAAGTATATAATACAGTAATTTTTTTTAACTAATGACCACAGGGAGGAATCTTAAAAGCTCTGATATTTCTCCTGCTCTTCCAAAAACTAAAATACAATAAGAAATCTCTTGGCTATCAAATATGGACTTAACATTCCTATCCCATGGCAAAATATGCATGTAAATATTATATGCATGTGCTAGGTTGAACTATGTAGAGCCCATCTCTAATAACTAGTTTGCTTTGTAAAGTGAATACATAATTGTCATTCATTTCCGTTTCAAAATACCAGTACAACTCCATATGCTGCTCTAGAATATACTCTGAACAATACCAAAATAGCTACATGATAATACATTTCAAGAAGTTCCCAGACTTATTGAACTGTTAATTAAATACAGATCAGGGTCTGTTTACACATCCACTTAAGAATTATCTTCCCTGTGGGTTCAGAGATCACAGCAGGTCATCCTGTTCCGCTAAGTCTCTCATGCAACATTAAACAGTGTCATTATTCCAACTAAAGCCTTCCACTTCCTTTCAAGTGTGTTGGGGACCAAGATCGTCTAAGAGCAATATGATCACTTTAAGCATTAAGTAGTATCATAAAACAATAATTAGCATCTCTTCATGCCTTGTTGAAATGTTCTCCCTTCCTGATGCTATATCTTCATCCATGTATAAAAATAGAGTACTTTTATGAAGTCAGTCAAGTTATTTTAAAAACACAAGTTATCTCAAACAGAATAGCAAATTGACTACACGGATGGCATTAGAATCATGGAAAATGATTAAGTATGTGACCGTCTAAATATCTGCAGAATTTTAATGCCCATTTGTGTAAAAGGGTGGGTTTTCCTTTTAACGGACTTTTAAGCAATATTGTTGTAGCCATGTTAGTCCCAGGATATGAGAGAGTCAAGATGGGCGAGGTAATATTTTTTATTGGACCAAATTTTGTTGGCAAAAGTAACAAGCTCCACAGAGTTGTTCTGAAGGTGTGGAGCTCAAAAGCTTGTCTCTTTCACCAACAGGATTTGGGTCCAATAAACAATATTACCTAACCCACCTTGTCTCTCTCACTGTTTTAACACATTTTCACCTGTCTCCAGTCTCGTAGGCAAACAGCTAGGTCAAGAAACATTCATAAGTCTTTATCAGTTCCATCTAAGTCATTTTTGGAATTTTAGAAATCCAGCATCAGGACTTTTGGTTCAGACCAAGAGAAAACTGTCTGGACGGTACTAACATTGGCATAAGGACTTAAAGTATCTGAAAACAACGGAAATGGTGTCTGCACCCTCCCTGAATATTCCACTGCCTAAGCTTGTGGAATTTCCTGTGGGTTTTATTACAGCTTGAGCCTCTGAAGTGCTGAGTGCTATCAACTCCTATTGAAGCTAAGTCAACAGTAGATGTTGAGAAGACTTTGCATCCTACTGGCAATCCTCAGCACCCAGCAGGATCAAACCATGAAACTACTTGCATGCTGTGGAACGCACCCAAGTAAGCCATTATGGATCTGAGATACACAATCCCATAGACAGAACTGGCAGATAGTCTCCTTCTGGCTCATTTTTGCAGATGATATCTTGATTGTGATGGTGGCACTTGGATTTTTTACAAGCAACTTCCTGTAACCAAGCACTGTTCTCCTGGGATATGTTCATTTTTTAAATCCTGGCTATTCTGAGCAAACATGTTTATTTTGAAATATGGGTTTTGTTTTGTTTTTTAAATACTTAAGCCCCCTAAATGGTACACGTCTTTTTCCCCACCTATGATTGTAGCGAAGCGAGACTCACAGGCATGGCGCCTCCTGCTGGTCGTCTGGGAATTAACTCACCAGCACTTTGAGAGCCCACTGTAAGCCGGTGTCTCACCTGCTGCTGGCCCTCGTGTCCTTCCTGGCCCATGGTGCCCTTTGCCCTGGGGTTCTGCCCCAGAAGTACCCGCTCACTATGGGTCTCCCCAGGGAAACCCCCAACCCTCTAAACCTACCGTGCCTCAGTGGCTACTGCCAGTCATCATCTAGCCCCTCTCATCATCTAGACTGCAGTCTGTAATGGCCACTCATCATTGGCAAGGGGTTTAGGACCTGCTGCCTCTGCCTAACCCTGGGCTGCACCTCTACCTGTGTAAGCCTTCACCAAGGCCTGCAGCCTGGCAGTTTACCAGGCTGGAGCTCCCCAACACCCTTCCCCTATTCCCCAGTGCTGCTCCAGTTTCAGATACTGTATGTTCCCAAGCAGCTAGGCCCTCTCCCACCAGGGCTGGAGAGAGACTCTGTCAGCTCCTGGACCCCAGCTCTCTTATCAGAGGCAGCTGGGCCCTTATTTAGCTGGCCACAGCTTTGTGGCTGCTACTCCAGTCAGCCTAGCTTGACTCTTTTAACCCCTGTTCTTCAGGAGTGGGACAGTTGCACCACTACACTGATACACCATACACCACAAACTATGCACCACAACCTTAATTCTGCTTCCTTTTCAGACTTCTGTACATACCCCTTTATGAGAGTGTGTAATACTGTTAGGTGGCTTAATGGCTCATGTCCTTGCTTTTGTGGTTTTGGGTCAGGCATGTTGTGTGTGATAAACCTAACTGCTTCACAACACAGGTCTGGGGTATTCATTTTCTAGGTTTTTACATTTTTAATTGGAGGTTGGAGAGGAGAGGCTGATGTGTGGGTGTTGAAAATGCCGGTCCATAAGGAGAATATTTTATCCATTAGCAACAATCAGAAGCTCTCCTTTGCCACCAGCTACATGTGTGAATCCCTTATGTGCCATCAGCTGCATATGAACCTCTTACGTGCCAGCACACAAACTCCGTTCTGCCTGATACAATCTGACGAGAAATATCGCTCAAAATGGCGAAGGTTTAAGGGATGCAGTCCTCTTGTGTAAACTCCCACATGATCCTGTGTGGTGGTAAGTGCCATCAGCTTCAAGGCAATAGACACACATCAGCCATGCATCTGAAGTGGTTTTTTTGCCCACAAAAATGTAGCCCCAAATAAATTTGTTAATCTTTAAGGTTCCACCAGGCTCCTCGTTGTTTTTGAGAACTACAACAGTTCCTCTCCATTCAGGATTTTTTATGCCCATTGTAGCGGGGACATTTAAAAATACTGAAACAAATATGATTTCCCCATAATCTATTATTAACTATTTTACAGTACCCAAAAGTGTGTTTGGCACCCCCCCAATTATAAACAAGACTCAACAAGAGGGTTGCAAAACAGTGGAGAGGGATTGGCGGGTGGAAGAGAACTGTGCCCTCAATAAGGCCATGCAATGAGGTAAATAGATAATATGAATAAACAGGATCCTTAATGGCTATTTTCTCATAGTCATGGAAGGGATGGAAGTTTCTAATAACACTAGAAAGAGAATCCAATTATGACTCATTGTGTGAGATCTTAATTTCAATTTCAAAATGAAGGACGGGGGGCAGATAATAGTCTTAATTTGGTGGCAGATTTTTAACGCAGTTCTCCCAGGAGCTCCTGAAAGCTCTCCTAGAAAATTGCTGCTCTGCGCTGCAAATGTCCTGTCAATAATCATAATATGGAATAAAGATCTGATGAGCATTAGAGGAATACAAGTAATAGAAGTTCAGTGCCCAAAGTGTATTTAGACCAACAAGAGTATTACACAATGTCATGTCACGCAAGTGCAGAATTATGACATCCCTTGTACATCTCTGTTACAGAAATGACTGTAGAATAACCACAGAATACAAAATATTGTTACCTACATCCCTCTGAACAAGCAACTTTTATCAGAAACACATTTATTTCCCCACACTGCATGAAAAGGCAGTTATTTTCTCCCCCACTCTTTTCAGATAAAACCACACAAAATTCGTTAATAAGGCTCCTTCCTCTTTGGTTTCAATAATAAACGCTCAGGGTCCTGCAGATCAAAGGAAAGCCCAGTGCTTTTTACTCTTATCATAGTAACCTCATTGACATTGAGTATTCTGGATTAGCCCTCATAGTACAAGTGCCAAATAAAGGGTAGAGCCCATGATCTTGAAATGGTATGCAAGGGAGGTTGTGTCTCCAGACCCTAAGATATGTATCTTCCCCCTACCTCTTTTAATGCTCAACATGCACACAGTTTAAAAAGGGAAATAATGAGAATATGCATATGAATTTTGTGGGAAAGGATGGAGAAGAACCTGACAGAAATGTATTTGTATAAAAGAAATAAGATGGTGGAAGTTCCAAATCAATAGTCCTAGAAATGGAAATGATATCTTCTATTTCTTCATACAACAGACAGTGTATACTTCCCCTACTGTGCCTCAACACTGATCTAGAGACATTACTTCTAGTTAGAGGGCAGACATGTTCATTTATTCTTTGGCATCTCTGTTAAGACTGCTAGCCACCGTGCCAACTAGTAAAATAACACTTTAACAAGTAATTGACTATGACTTGGATAGTGACTAACCATTTCAAATTTCTGACTCACCATTAAACAAGCTGGGGATTTAGTCTGCAACACGTTATGCATTATAACTTTCATGCAGTGGTCCAAATTCATCACTGGTATAACTCCACTGCAGTCAGTGAAGTTGCACCAATTGTAGAATTTCAAAATGTTGAAGAGTTTTACCTATTGGAGTTCTCAGATGCATCCATTCCTAAGCATTCTTCCAGTAATCTCTTAGTCTCTAATGGCAGCCTGATATAGTAAAGGGTGTAACAAGGAGGAGCAGCCTCCCTCAGATGCGGAGGGAATGCCGCAAGCTGCCTGGTGGGTGGAGCCAGGAGGACCATGCCCTGCACACTGAAAGCAGAGGGATGAGAAAGGAAACAGAAGTATAAAAGGCCAACCCAGCCGCTTAGTTGGGAGGGAGCTGCTGAAGGAGATGGATGCTTATTCCCTGCTGCTGGAGTGAGATGCAAAGGAGAACTGCTGCTGCCCCAGGTACCAGCCTGTGCTTCCAGAGAGCTCTGACACTCCCAATGCTGAGAAGCTGCTACTGCTACCCTTGGTGTGTATCATAGGGAGTCTGAAGATGATCCCGGGACACAGGCACATCCAAGGAGGAGAGTAGAAAGCAGCCCAGGGAAGCCAGGCAACCCTCTGATTGAGAGCAGGCCTGAAACAAGGTCAGTGTGCTGTCGGCAGATCCCAGCTGACCCAGTGGTGGACCACTCCACCACAGTTAGGGCCCTGGGCAGAGATGCAGTGGAGTTGGGCGGCCCCGTGTCCCCTCTGTCACCCCATCCCTGGGATGGCAGCACTCCCCCTTCTTAGGTCAGGGGGCCTGCACTCCTCAGCCATCCCTACCTGAGCCCCAGAGACTGGGCTGGAGCTACAGCTCTGCCTGACTGCAGGCCAGAGCCTTGAACGTTTGCTTCCTCTCCCTGTTTTAATGGCTGGGCGAGAAAACTGCTACTGCTCTGCTTGGTTGCAGACCAGAGCCCAGACTGTTTACAGCCCGCCACACTTGAAGGCCGTGGCCCATTGCAAATCACTAATTCCCCCCTTTTCCCTTTGCTTGAAAAAGGCTCCTGCAGTCCCACACTATGAGGAGGTGTGGCCCCCTCCAATGCGGAGGGACTGCCCTGCCAGCCTACAAAGGGAAAAGAAGCTTTTATGATAACAAAAAAAAAAAAGTACCAGACTCTAGTCTGCCCTGCACCATGCAATTTATCAACATGTACCTTAAAGTTACTCTACCTAGCATTTCAGATTAGACTGTGGGCCTAACAGCCACATTTCCAAAGTCATACCTAAGATGCTAGCTGCAGTACTTGCATTTAGTCTAATGGCTGTTGCAAGGCTAACACAGAACCTCCTGAAATAGAGAGATGAAATCTGTTTGATGCTGAAAATGTGAGGGCTAAGATTCTGTAAGCAGAACAGATCATATTCTTTCAATAATGAGTATCTATTTCAATATCCAGCAGGCTAAGTCTATATAGGGGATAGATTCACTAAAATTGTGAGGGCTTCCCCGAAAGATTCTTCCATTTGGTCTAGGCTTCTGCTGTCCGAAAATATTGTTCTCATCCTCCTAAATTAGGTAGCCAAATTTGCCCAGTCCAATACCAGTAGGTGCTGTACCCCCACCTGCTGCTCTGCCTCTGATTCACTCATGAGTCTTGGCCATCTTTCACTGTGGACTGGGATCCCATGGATCCACGCATCCTGCTTTAATCCTCCCCTTAAAGCAAGTTTGAGATAGACAGCAATGATGTTATAATCTCCACGAGCATAACTGTAAAAGAATCCTAAACACTGTCCGAAAAGTAATTCTCTTCAGAAACTTAATAGCGTATCCCAAAGCAAACGTGTCTCTAGTATATTGCTTTTTTTACAGTTAAAGGGTAGTAACTGAAATAAGGCCGAAGGAGGAAAGCATACAGGGGTCGGCAACCTTTCAGACGTGGTGTGCCGAGTCTTCATTTATTCACTCTAATTTAGGGTTTCGCGTGCCAGTAATACAATTTAACGTTTTTAGAAGGTCACTTTCTATAAGTCTATAATATATAACTAAACTATTGTTGTATGTAAAGTAAATACAGTTTTTTAAATGTTTAAGAAGCTTCATTTAAAATTAAATTAAAACGCAGAGCCCCCCAGATCGGTGGCCAGGACCCGGGCAGTGTGAGTGCCACTGAAAATCAGCTCACATGCCACCTTTGGCATGTGTGCCATAGGTTGCCCACCCCATATCATCTGCAAAGCAGGAAGCTTATTAAATACATTTGCTTTCAAATCAAGTCAAGTACTTTCTAAATTCTAATTAATGCCTGGTCTAAATGCACCCTCATACCTAATGTTTCCTTTTCTAAATCTGAACCATATGATGCTTCATCACAGTAATCAAATAAGGAGAATTAGCGGCTTGTCACCAAATATAGAGTTTCCAAACAAAATGTACCTCCTCCTGGGTTTATTTTCCTATTTAACCACAATGGGCAAGAGAATCTCTTTCCTGCAGAAGTTTTGGGGGAGGTGTATGCAAGCCTTCTTTTTCCTCCAGGATTTTCTATCAGTTTGTCAGGTATGTATTCTACAGTCCTGTGGAATTAGTATCCTGTAATACAACTTCCATAATCTAGTCTTAAAAACTAAAATAATTATTTTAAGAATTATATTTTTTTAAGGCTGAAGAATTTGCTTTTTGCACCACCAAAGCACAGAATAAAGGGCTGATACCGCTCATGTATACAGCGGTAAATCAGAAGTTACCAGTGATATCAATGGAACTTCATGAGAGAAAAACCAGTAAAGTGAAGATTAGAATCAGCTTCTAAACATGAAAATAATTTTAATGGTTTGAAAAGAAGAACCAGTCACCCAAAACCAAAAAGAAATGAAAATCCAAATGAAATTGCAATGAAAAGTGGAATTTTTTTTACATGATTCAAGTTTTGATGAAAAGAATTCTCATCTGAATGAAGAACAATTATGAACTTGATCGCTACAGAACTGTAGTAGCAAAGAGTTTTTTCTTGCATCCTAATCTTGTTCAAAGCACACAACCTGAGTAGTAACAGGCTTTGTACAGGTTCTCCCAAATCCAGGCTGCTTTCATTGTGGCAACTGAATGGAACCTCTATCCTGAAAACACCTACACACATCACTCATTTTACATATGTGTAATCCCAGCCTAAAGACACTTGGGCATGTCTACACTGCAAAGAGGAACCCATGGCATTGAGTCTGAGCCCTGGTTAATTGACTTGTGCTTGCCAGTTTTGGGCTGTGGGGCTAAAAATACTAGTATGACCTTCCTGCTTGGACTGGTGCCCAGACTCCAAGACCCTTCCTCCTCGCTGGGTTTCAAAGTTCAGACTCCAGGCTGACCCCGAACATCTACTCTGCTAGTTTTTTGCTCCAGGATCCTGAGTCAGTAGATCCAGGCTCTGCCTACACCACAGGTTTTTCTTAGCAATGTAGATGTAGCCTTAGGCACATGATTAGGGCATGAATGTACACTGAGAAGCAGATTTCTATTTCTCTGCCACTAAAATGTTGCAGGAATTGTATTTACTACTAATGTATGGTTACGTGTGTCCTGTAAAAGGATTTCAGACAGTATAACTGTAGAAGTATTGATTATACAATGAATAAATGTTGATTTTGCATTGACGTACATTATTGGATGCTGCTGGTTGGCAATTCCTCACATTAAAATCCTGTATGACATTCAGATACAGTATACCACACATTATTTTTATCCTCATTAACAGGATAGATATTCATCACTGATGTTTGAAAACCCACAGGGCCAATTAATATTTCAGTCCTAGGATATGTTCCATGTGTAAAGTACATAGAAAATTAGTAAAATTAATATATTATAAAATAGCTATAAACAACTGGGAATGACCCTGTCTAGGCTCTGAACCTCCTGTCAATAATATCAGTATTAAACTGGAGTTAACTCTGTCAAAGTCAACAGAATCATACTGGTGGGGGAGAAGCAGGTTCTCGGTGTTCAAATTAATTTGCTGATAGTGTATGTATTATTAAAACTGGTTGTAAAACAGATAAACATGAAAGGAAATGTTCTAAACTATTAAATTTGTTGTATTTCATCCAGCTCAGCAGAGATTTTATCATGCTTTTGTTTTAGTCCTTATTCGCGATTACTGTGAATAACATATGTACTATTTTTACTGAAGAGAAAAAATACAAGCCAAGCAGAAGGATCCATTCATGTTCAGAATGCAATGGCCTTCATTATGTTCCAGTTTGTTGGTAAGTGATTGATCGAGAGCTAGCAGATGGTGTTTTCTTTCACCCGCTCGCCTTCCTCTTATTTAATTATTTCAACTTAGTTTATGTGCTGGCTCTATAATGCCTCATAGACATTTATATTTGCATGATAGCCACTTTCAATGGTATCCGAGCCAGCATTAATAACCTACCCACACTCAACAATCTTAGACTGAGTGCTTAAGCCACATGCTGGAGACCACACAGAACTTTTTCCATGCAAGTTGCACTTGGACATGTTCCCATTCAATGAATAAAACAGCATCAGGCTAGGAAACCTTTCCGTCCATGGAATGAAAGTATGACTAGTAAGTAAAGTCTAATACTTAAGGGCCCTATGCAGCTGAAACAGCTGCCACTACTAACAGCGCATAGGGACTGTGTAGGCTGACTAGCTAAGCTGTGGAGGGTTCTCTTTTTCAGAAGAGGGCAATTTTCTTACTCTCAATATGAGTCCATCCAGGGATGGGGTCATGCAGATTTGAACAGAGTTAAGCGTGCCTCTCCATTCACTTTGGATGTCTTTGACATAGCAAATTAAAACACACTCCATTATGAATAAATTGCAGCAATTCCATGCCAGCCAGGAAAACCAGGCAAATGAAAGATTGGAGCAAAAAAAGCCCTGAATGTCATGGTATTTAGGATTTTACAGGCCAAGGCCAAGAATGAGTTCCAAAGTGGAGGAGCTCTCATGGACAATATTCTGCCAGCTCCAGCACCCTTCTGTTGTTAACGGCAGCACTATGACTCATGGTGAGAGGTGTTCCATTAGGTACATCCATCCTAGAAGATCACGCAGCACCTCAGGAAATATCTATTGCTGGGGGAGCCTCCATAAGCAGCAAACAATAACTGACTAACAATTGGGGTGCCTCCAAGCAGCAAAAGACTAACAATGAGGGATGGAGAGGGTCTCCTTGCAAAAAAAATTGACCAAACTTCACAAATTCATGGCAGTTGCATCAAATGGTTTGTATTGAAATCAACACAAAATATTCCAAAAACATTAAGGTGTTCCATTTGGTTATTTTATTTCAAAATATCCTTCAATTTTATTTAAAAATAATTTTAAAATGTTTTCAAATGCTCAGAATTGAAACGAAACTTTTCATATCAGGTTGAATGAAAGATTTTTAAATGATTTTTTTGTTTCATTTTCAGGTTTGAATTCACCAAAAATCTTTTTTTAAAGTTGTTTTCAGTTTGACCTGAAATAATTTTTCTTATTTGATATTTTGGAATTGCCAGTGAACCAAAATTGCTGTGATTCCACATAGCTCTAATCTGTAGCTTTCCAAGATATATTCTGCAGTATAAGGCCTTCACCTACCATTTAGCTCTAAGGCAACCATCAGGTACAGTAGTAGGACAGGTAATTAATTACAAACCTTCTCAGGGGAAAAAATTGCTGTAATTAAATGACATAATATTACACTAGTAACATGAGAGGTATTTTGAGGAAACTACAGTATTACTTATGCTAATTGACTATGGCCAAACTCTAGTTCATTTTGTTCACTGTGTGTATTTACGCCTCATCTCTCTTCTGATGTGGTTTCTAGTACTAGGAGTGCTGCTAGGCTGCACTCTTCTCTGTAGTCAGGATACAAGAGCTGAGAAAATAGCTAGTCGCTATGAAGGGTGTGTTCCTTCCCCACCCTCTGGGACAGCCACAGACCAGCCCTGTGAGGCATTTTTCCTGCAAGATCACAAGTGAAACTCTAACACCCTAAGATTGTTTTTAGCTTTCTTGTTTCTATAATGAAGGTGTCTGTTTGTTTAATCCTGCCCTGCAACACAATATATGTACATACAGGGTGCAAGGGCAGTTGCTCATTTGATAAGCTAAACTACAGAATTAGTGGGGACCTCACATTGTTGAGGGTACAGTTAAGCCCTTAATTTTGTTTTAAGTTGAAATGAAGAGAAGTTTTTTTCTTTTGTGTGTTTGTATTAGGACTTCTACAGAAGGAGTTGAATAACCCAAGTGAGTGTAGTTATGATGGAATTGTAGGAAGATCTAAACTGGCTGAAGCAAATCTATTAGGTGTCATCTATTAAATATATCTAATGTCAAAGCAGGCTGGATAAACTGTGATGCTTTTCCCTTTAAGGTTAAGATTCTTGGTACCATCCAAGCTGCCCTCAGCATAGGATCTGAGATGGGGCTTTAAGCCACTTCCGCATTGTACATCCCCAATCCTGGGGGTATCCAGAGCCAGTTGGGCCCCTGACATACAACAGAGCATCTGAGCATGGCTCTAACCTATACTTTCCCTTAGAAATTGTTATGCTGCTGGTGACCAGCAGAGCAAAAGGCATCTTGACCAGTGTCCACCTTCCCCAACACACATCTCTTATACTGATGAGAAGTGGTGTAGAGCTGGATACACCAGCTCTGTGGTAGCTCTACACCAGTCAGGGATTCCTGCTTGCCTGCAGGATCCCCAGTTGTGGTGTTGGGCCAGCTTTCAGGTTTCTTTGCACCATGGCATTGCTAAGGGATCAGAATGGGGCCAAAGACCAACCCCATGATGTTTAAATATTAAGTTTATAGGTTTCATAGGTGATTGTTAATGCAGTCCTTAGTACCATGTATGTAAGGAAAACCCAACTAATGGACTTGATTGACATCTCACCTACACCAGTGTTACACTGTGTAAATCCATTTATGTGAATAGTTTTACTCCTAATTTATAGCGGTGCAATTGAATCAGGCTCCAGATTTGGAATATAGATAATTCTGTTATTTCTTATGAGGTGCCACAGAGCTTAAATGTTTGCACCACCCAGGAGTCTTCCATGAATACAGTATGCCATCTGTGCTTGGGTCTCAATCCTTAAAGCAACATTTAGCCCATTCCTGGGGCTGAACAGTGTGTGACTGAGTTTTTCTTTTCCTTATTGATCCGCCTCAGAGCCAACAATGCAACAGAGAACTCTGCAGCTTCCAGTAGTTGTTGCCTGTCTTTGGAAACATAGATTTCTTTATTTTTGAGTCACAATGGATCACTGTGATTCAAGAGCATTAACCGTTGTGACACATGAATGCAGGAGATTCTCAAACCAAAGGAAGAAAAAGCAGCAGAGCATCCAGAAAGAGACCCTGCACACCAGAGCCTGCTGTTTGTGCTTCTAGTGTATTTCTGAGTAATTCTCTCCCTGTCCTCCCCAGGAATACTAATGGCCAAACAACGCTTTTGTTCTGCGAATGTTCAAACTGCTATTTAGAAAAGGAATTGTTATCTTCAATCTCTTATTCATAAAGAAACTTGAAGCCCTAGTTCTGCAGTTGGTGCACAGACAGGATGAAACTACAAAGATTCAGAAATACACCACCAAGAAATCTGTACAATTAGCAGGAAACCAAGATCCCTGATTCTTTCAAAAATGACTTGTCCTAACTCTCATGCATAGCATCTTGAATTACATCACACTAAGGGGCAGGGTTGGCGACCTGTGGGACTCCGGCTGGCAGGAACTGGCAGACTGAATCCCAGACCTGCAGCAGGCTGAACAGGGCTGGCAGCTGGGACCCCAAGCCAGCAGTGGGCTGAGGGGGGCTGGCAGTCGAGACCCCAGGCTGGCAACGGGCTGAGCGGCGCTCATGGCCAAAACCCCAGACCAGCAGCAGGCTGAGCCGTTCAGCCCACTGCCAATCTAGGGTTCCGTCTGCCCCCCCCCCCCGACGCTGCCGGTCTGGGGTTCCGTCTGCCCCCCCCCCCGATGCTGCCAGTCTGGGGTTCCGTCTGCCCCCCCCCCGACGCTGCCAGTCTGGTGTTCCGTCTGCCCCCCCCCACACTGCCGGTCTGGGGTTCCATCTGCCCCCCCCCCCCACGCTGCCGGTCTGGGGTTCTGTCTGCCCCCTCCCCCGACGCTGCCGGTCTGGGGTTCTGTCTGCCCCCTCCCCCGACGCTGCCGGTCTGGGGTTCTGTCTGCCCCCTCCCCCGACGCTGCCGGTCTGGGGTTCCGTCTGTCCCCCCCCACGCTGCTGGTCTGGGGTTCCGTCTGTCCCCCCCCACGCTGCCGGTCTGGGGTTCCGTCTGCCCCCCCCCACGCTGCCGGTCTGGGGTTCTGTCTGCCCCCCCGTGCTGCCGGTCTGGGGTTCCGTCTTCCCCCCACGCTGCCAGTCTGGGGTTCTGTCTGCCCCCCGCTCTGCCTGTCTGGGGTTCCCTCTGCTGGCCCCTATAAATATAAAATGTATTATTGGCACGCAAACCTTAAATGAATGAATTCTTGGTACACCACTTCTCAAAGGCTGCTGACCCCCTGCTATAGGGCATGACCTGATACAAAATAGTGTAATGTGTCAGTAACGTAAGAACAACTAAAGGTCAGGAGTTTCAGTTTGAATAAGAATCGAAAACTTAAGACTTATCTAAAGTTTCTTTGAATTACTCACACCAACCACTTACATCTGTAAAACAAAGTTGACAAATCTCATTAAATCAGAGATCACAATATTGCTGTGGTAAACTATTAAGATGACTAGGATTTTATGTTGCCTAAGTGTCTGAGTTTGGATGTATGCCCATGTAGAGGTGTATGTACCCCCTGTCCCCCATTGCAGTGGGTGATGAGGGTGCTGATGCTGTGGTCACTGTCTACCTGACTGTTTCAGATCTCACGATAAGGCACAGTGGTCAGATTCAACACAGCTACCCTTGGGGTCAGGGCTGTGTGCTCTAGTGGCTCAATGGGACACGTGCTACCACTGGTGAGGACAGAAGATGCAATTTATTGTGTGGGGGAATATCCAGTGGGGCAAAGGTGAGCGATTAGGACAACGGTGAACTGACTGCAGGAATTGAGGTCTCTTGGGGACCATGTCCACACCAAACATTTGAAGCACTTACATTGAAAGTTGTCTGCTGTTTACCTAAGTCCATTGCAAGCTTGAGTGTGTCTCGGGGATTGGTTAGGGACCTAAAAGTGACATTTGCCCCTTCTGTCAGATAGTTAAGGATTCGGCCCCATAATTCTTCTGGTAATAACAGGTAGATGCAGGAAGGAATGCTTTGTATTAATGACAGGTTAAGGAGACACTTGCAACTCCCCCAAGCTCAGATGTTGTACACTGCAATTTTATAGCCCCACAGCTAGTCAGCCTAAGTCAGCTGACCAGGGCCTGTTGCAGGTCTTTTATTGCAATGTAGACATACCCCCTAGAGATTAGCACTTGGTCCCTTGTATAGAATAATTCAGCTCCTTTTCTAATCCTTCAGGGTCTACTGACTTAGGTATTGTCTTCAAATTTTGCAAGTTGTAATACTTCTCTGTAGATCAGGGTAGAGACACTCTACTGCCAGGCACCTCAAATCTTGGGAGGATGAGATTATTGGGAAGTGCTATAGCCAGAGGTAGAGTGACCAGATAGCAACTGAGAAAAATCGGGATGGGGGAGGGAGTAATATTCACCTATATAAGACAACGCGCCGAATACCAGGACTGTCCTGTAAAACTGGAACATCTGGTCACCTTAACCAGAGGCCAGAAGAAAGATTGCCACACATGAGGCTGCACTTCACTTCTCTGCTTCTCATCACGGCCTTTGTATGCCAAGAGGAAGGGAGGGAATCTAGTCGCATTGGAAGGAGGGGAAGGAAGCCTTTAAAATCTGGACAACATCTAAACTTTTCTAAATATATCCAAACTGACAAACATGTGACTATGATGGGATCACAGTGGTCAGTCACTGTGGTAGACATAAAAGGAACCTAGATGTGATGACACTTAACATTGCCTCACCTAACTTTCAGGTGTGTAGAAAGTCACTGGGATTCACGAAGCCTGAGTGAGGGGCCTCAGCTCCCTATAGAATGAATGCAAGAGACAAGCACCTCAGAATGAGATTCACAAATGCCAGCACGTTAGGTCGCTCCTTGCCTCAGCTAGCCAATGAGAGATGCCAAGCCAAGAGGATTGTGCTGAGCCTCTCTCTGAGACAGGCACTTAATTCGGGCTACAGAAAGGGGAGGTTGCAACCCCTCAGAGGGTCATGAGGTTATTTCAGGCAGGTTCCACCATCCCAGCTGTCATCCCAGATGCATGACAGTGCTCCAGCTGTCAGCCATGCTCAGGTCTGACAGCCAGAGCCCTTCACAGCTAGATAACTGGAGAGCAGCAACTACACGCTGAGTGCCCAGCTCTGAAGACAGCACCACCCCTAGCAGCAATGCCTAAGTGAGGGTGGCATGGTATGGGGAGTCATCCCTTTTTGGGGGAGTCATCACAGCCTGAAATATTTTCAAAGGGGGTCCCAGCAAAAAAGTTTGAGAACCCTTGGGCTACAGAGAAATTCCTCCTTCTGCCTGGGATTCTCAGATGAAAAGCCCCCTCTTTGTGTTAGGCACCTGCATCATTTTTGCAAGAAGCCCAAAGGGTGGTGAGGGGAGAGAGGCACTCCCTCATAATATTTAGCTCAGTGGTTAAGGTACTTACCTGGGATGTGGGAGACCCCCCCAGTTCAAGTCACCTCCATCTAAGAGGAAAAAAGGATTTGAACAAGGATCACCGCCTCTCAACCCTGACTACCGAGCTATAGAGGATTCTGATGTGGGATTCCTGTTGAAAGTGTTCCACTGTAGCTATCTCATTTAAAAAGTCATTGGAGCATGGGGACTGGATCTTGGGTCTCCCACCTCTGGTGAGTTCTCCGACCACTACGCTACAATCATTCTCATGCTCTCCCAATGTCTCTCACCCAATGATTCTGGCATTATTTATCCGCACTTACTGCATCATGTCCCTAGATGAGTTGGGTGGAGGAATGCTATCTTCCCCCAGTTCATGCCTCAGACTGTGGCTTAGGAGGGGCTGCAGTGTGCATGGTCAAGGGCAGAAACGTGGGTGCTGAGAGAACTTTTCCTTAAAAAATGTAGGTGCTAGATGAGTTTAGGTGCCTCCAGGTTTGGTGGCAGTTAGCAGGAATTCGGTGAATCTCAGGAGGGCCTGATTCTGGGATTTAGGCAACTGAAGTGGCAGTTAGGCACCTAAATCCTTTTGTGAATGCAGCCCAAAGAGAAGTGAGGAAAGAGGGTACATAAACACCCTGTTCCTTACACACCTCAAAGCCATTTTGGGACTGATGCTAGTTTTAAAGTAGGGAAACGTATACCGTTAATCAATGAAGTACTCTCTACATATGACCAGGTCTCCATTCTCTTTTCCAAGGGAACAAGCTATAGCTGTGGGTGAGTGAAGAAAAGAACTTTACTTTAAAAAGCAAAAGCAGGATAAGTCAGGAATGGGAAAAATCCATGGGAAGCCTTGTAGCTAAGCAAGCTACATAAATACCGTCTCTTCTGAGCAAGATATGTATACCATTTTATGCTGCACCATAGGTCATAGTACACATTGGTCATAGTACACAGAAAAGTGCATCTGCTCCCATTTACCAACATGCAGAACTGATTATTGGTGGTAGCAATGCCCCACTGTAATGCCAAAAGCTGAAAAACCTTTCAAGACTGAAATCTTAACTATCTACAAAGGAGGTAACAGGTGTTAATATACATTTCTAATTATTAAGAATGGTGATAAAACTGAAATCTAATGGCAGTTGCAAGTTGAATCTGTACAGAAATCCCTATTCATTCTTACATGTCTTGGGTAGTCTTATTCATATGGGATGTAGTCTGTAATTATTTCTTAAGAATACTCTTCTGTGTGAATAATCTGCTAAAGAGCTGAAATGAAATAAATTAATCCCTGTGCACATCTGGATACAGTATCATGAAAAGAAGACAGAAAAGCACCAAGACTCCTTTGTCATGATCCTGCAACCATTGCATAGTCAAAATCTCATTGACTATGTGCAAAGTCATTGACTGTGCAATGCTTGCAACTGGTTTGGTTTTAATATTTGAGCTACTTGAAAAAGTTAATTGGTTTTGCAGGTCATTAAAGTAAGGGTAAATAACTGGGTTATGTACATCCTATACAATATAGACCACTTTTCCTGATATCACCTTTTTGACCCCTTAACACTGTTCTTGTCCATGATCAGAAAGCATTTCATCATCATCTGTCATGCACAAGTCTGAAAAGCAACATATCTTATGAAAGAAGCCTCTTTAGTCCTTGTCCATTTCACCGACATTCTGGGTGGGATCAACTCTAGACATCATTCCTTCATTTCCCCTTCCTGGAGGTTGAATGAAATTCCCAACCAGTCTTAAGACTCAAGTGGTCTAATTAAAAATAAGTTTTATAAGAACATAAAGAGAAGATCAAATTAAAACAAAGAACAATGTACTTACTGTATCTAATCTGAAACACTGCTAGAACTCACCTAGATAGGTTCATTTTAGATCTAGTTACAGTGAATAATAAAATACCTTACGTTCCTATGACCTTTTCTCTCTTTTTGGTCCCCTCTGACTCATTCAGTTTCCCAGAGCTATATTCTTCTGGTTTTCTCTAGCTTAAATTTTCCAAAGTCTTGGATACCTTCTGGTTTCTTTGATGTGTCTGGTTTATTAAAATACCAGACAACCCTGTGGTCTCATCCCAAATTTGTTCAAGATTGTATTCAGTGCTGTGACTAAGTAGTCTTAATTTCCTGGCTGCCTGTTTCACCTTTGCATTCTATCACCCCAAATATTCCTGGGAAGTTTGATCCACACAAATGGGGATTTAGAAATCATAGAATCATAAGACTGGAAGGGAACTCAAGAGGTCATCTAGTCTAGTTCCCTTCATTCATGGCAGGACTATTATCTACAACATCTCTGACAGGTGTTTGTCTAACCTTCCAGTCCCCTTTAGCAAACTAATCCTCTGTTCTCTGGATGAGTGACTGCTTTTGGAAGAAGTCCTTCAGTGATGTTAATTAACATCTTTTCAAATGTTTAGTGGCCCTGACTGAGAGTGTTAACTTAGCAAACAACTCATTATCTGCTTTGCTTCCCAATCTTAAGTGATGAGGTTCTCATAATGCTTAACATTAATTCTGCTCTTTATCATATATGAATTATTGACCCATTTAAACAACCCGTCAATTCCATATACAGTATAGTAAAAAAAAAAAAAAACTTTGTTTGAAAAATAAATTCAAGGGACAGAAAAAAAACAAACAATTAAATCATCTAGCCCTTCCTCCCAGTAATGCAGGATTTTCCACAGTAGTATATTGTCAAGACTAGTTTTCAATGCTGGGACTGTCTTCCATAGCCCTTATAGATGGCATTGACAGGAAGATTTCCCAGACTTTCAGGAGCAATATTCCTTTCCTTAATTTCATCCCTTTACTCCTAGTTGTACCCACTTCATCAGCCTAAATAATTTCTCCTTTCCTTTGGTTTTTACTCTCTTCACATTTGTACTGAAGTACTCAAATAGGGCTAAATATTTCATAAATTCAGGAGAGTGATGGAGGCTTCTCTATGCCCTAGCAATCCCTAGTTAGCACTCATACGCTCTTGGGACTGTTGGCAAGCACAATAATTTGGAGCAGCCTTCAGACTGTCCTAAATCACTTCTGGAGGCCAGACTGGAGCATAGCCAACCCAGAATCATAGGAGCACAAAGGTGGCTTAAAGCCTTCTTTGCAACTTCCCTTCTGAGTTGTGCTGCGTGGTCCTTGGCCACATCTGAGGATCTCTGACATTTTAAGAATGTACTAATATAGGGGGTTTTTTGAGGGTTGGGGTGGGGGGGGAGGGTTGGTATTTACTATTGCAAAATCAAAAAAAAAAAAAAACCCCAGAGAAGATGAGAGGCTCCAGAGAAGTAATAGTCTACATGATTTATAAATGTCATGAGCTTAAAATTATTGGCTATACCGGGTATATTGTTCTCTTTGCATGTCAGTGTTAACAGTGGATAGACACATGGGCCAAGAAGAACGTACCTCATTGCATTAGCACGTCTTTGTTTCTTTTGCTCTTCTAGAAATATTAACAACTTTTGAAAAAAAATCTTAACTAATTCTTTTGATTATACCATTTGTGATTACAGCATGCTGAACAATGTTTGCTTGGCTTACGATTTCATTTAGTACAAGTGAAAATGAATATAGGCTAACACACAGTAAAGTGCTAATGCCAGAATCATAACATTATTGACAGGGAGACAACTATTACATATGTACAAAACAGTATACAGTGAATGTGAGCGTGTAACCCATCACATTAATGCCTAGGTTTCACAAATAATGGCATACATTTCAAGCTTTTATAGTCAGTCAATTTCAGCTGCATATGCCACTAACACCCTCCAAAAAAGATGATAACATTGTTACTTTATTAAATATTCTTTAAAGGAGGAAAAAACTATAGGAACTTTAAAAAAGACAAAAAAATGGTAAAGCCCCCATAAAATCATATGATTAGAAGTGTCATCCAGTCCTAGCCCTTGCCAATATGCAGAATTTGTTGGGTCTAAACCATCCTACACAGATGGCTATCCAGCCTCTTGAAAATCTCCAGTGAATGAGCTTCCACAACTTCCCTAAACAGTCTGTTCCACTGTTCTCCTGTTCTTAAAATAACCAAGGGGACAGGAATCCCTATCGGCTCGGTCACATTCTCATAGTTCTCCTGCATGATGACTCTGTAGAGGGCTCTCCGAGTGGGGGCTAGCAAAGCCCACTCTTCTTTGGTGAAATGCAGTCACCTCCTCAAAGATCACCAGCTCCTGAACTGATCAATCACTATTTCTCCTCACCCACCATTCCTTCATTCCAGTGAAGTAGGTCCTGGTCCTGTAAACACATTTGTACCTAATTTTACCCTTTTGAATAATGTCTTGGGGGCACAGGCTTAGTGCTCTGGAACAGCTCTGAATCAAACCAGGCGGGACCATCTCCACTGTGACACCCCCAGGATCTACACTCACTAAGGTAAGCCCCCTGGGCTTTAGTGCCTCCTGGGACTGGCTCAGATCTTTCAGCACCCCCATTCCAGGCCGTGGGCTCCCCGCAGTGAGTCCACTTGAATAGGACACCAGGGGAAAGCCTTACACCACCCCAAAGGGTTGTCATGCACCCCAACTTCCTCAGTCCACAGTGACTCTGAGCCAGCATTATAAAAAGGAAGGGTTTACTGGTTGTCTGGAACACAGTGTAGGCATGTTCTTTGTTAGCTTAGAAAACAAGAAGTTACAGCAACATCCATCTTGGTCAGATGCAGAGCCGAAAGTCCTCCGAACCCAAAATAAGAGAGTGAGACATGCTTCCAACAACCCATACTCAGTCGTGCCCAGTTGCCCCTTCTCTATTCTTTGTTGTGTTTTCCAGGCAAAACTGGTCACCTGACCTCCACCTCATTATAGCCGACTGGCTTCTTGCAGGGAATAACCTCCCAGCCATCAGTTGCTATTTATGAAATGTCCAGCCATTGTCTGGGCCCAAGCAGTTAGATGACAATAACACCTGGTTCCCTGGGATTCGCTGCAAAGATCAAATATCCTTGTCCCACCACCTAATTAATCGTGCAAAACATAGGGGAAACTGAGGCATACACAGTATTCATACAAACCATTAAGAAAATCCCCCACAAGTGCTCACACTGAATTCAATGAGTTTACTCATGTGCATGGAGCATGTGGGATGAAACACGGTTTGCAGGATCAAGGCCTAAGAGACAAACTCAGTGTACAAGAGCTTCTTTCTCTGGTGAAGTATCTTCACTGGTGTGGTCAAAGAGCTATATTTCAAACACACCTCTAATGAATTATGCATCATTTATACTTTTGTCTTTTCACTTTTAACTCTCAGCTTTAACATTTACTTATGAAAATGAAGAATTAGCATTTATTTGTATTATTATTTTTAGGAAAGCAGCAAGGCTTATTGGTTTGAGCATAAGTATGGGAGCTGCAACTCCTGAGTTCTCAGCCCAGCTTTGCTATTATTTTCCTGTATCATGCATCTCCTTTACTGGTGTAGTTCTGGTAGGGAGTCAAGCCCAGATATTTGGCCTATACTGGGGAGAGAAACAAGACACTATCAGCAGGTGAGGGATCTTATCCAATAGTATAGAGAAAAACAAGAAAAAAACTATCAACATAGGACATAGCCATTAACATATTAAAAATGAAAGTACATATTTATTTTATAGATTATTTTATGTAATACATTTATCGTGTTATATGAAAACATGCTGCAAGACAATATCTTGGAAAACATGATGCTTGGATAGGAAAGGTTGGCATATGCTCTAAAAAGGGTGTTATCTTATGATTATATATATGTATAGTTAGTGGATCAGGATCATACATTGGGCAAAGGCAGGCAATATAAATTATCTGCCAAGCGTATGAGGCTGTGGCTAATTCATTACTCACACATCTCAAGTTGAAATACTAATTTAAAGTCATGTGTGTCATATTAATTGTAATCTTGTTTCATCGTGACAAGATGAATATCTCAAGGTACATAATATGTTATGGACATAGGTCACACCAAATGAAAGTCTAAAATAGATTAACATTAAGTACATGCAATATGTCATGTTTATAAATTAAAAAAGGATAAATGGTATTAACTTAACAGATTGTTCATTATACCTCATCTATGTTTAGGTGTAAATACATTAACAAATATTCTTCCCTATGTATAGGTTCTTTTAAAATGACTCACACAGAAGATTTAGTAATTTAATCTGAGACTTGGAAGCTACAATTCCTGGAACATCTGCAAAGAACCATCATACAGTACTATAGGATAAACAAAGCTGCTAATTTGTAGCAGTTTTCTTGGCTTATCTCTTCTTACTGATAGACATTTACAAATTAAAATATCTGCCAAGTTACAAAACTAGTTAAATAATTATGAGTGCAATTGTTTCAGTTAAGAGCATTCATTACATAAGATTGGCCGTACTGGGTCAGACCATAAGTCCATCTTCCAATAGTGGCCAACCCAGGTGCTTCAGAGGGAATGAACAGAACAGATAATCAACAAGTGATCCATCCCCTGTTACCCATTCTCAGCTTCTGGCAAACTTCTGGCAAGCTACAGACACCAGGCCTGCCCACCCTGGCTAATAGACATTGATGGACCGATGCTCCATTAATGTATCTAGCTCTTTTTTGAAATCTGTTATAGTTCTGGCCTTCACAACATCCTCAGGCAAAGAATTCCACAGGTTGACTGTGCATTGACTGGGCAAAGCATAGCAAATAAAAGCAACAGACTAAATGAACAACTTGTATAAATTACTGTGACTTCACTCTAGTTAAGTGAGCAGTAGTGATTTGCATTAGTTGAGGCTCTGGTCCAATGAGTGATCAATGAAGGCCAGTCCCAAGAGATGCTCAATGTCTACTGCAATATGCTGATCACTCTTAAGTCTCTCTGTAGGTGCATTACCTTGCATGTGCTCAGATCTTAGTAGGGTTTGACTTTCAGGAGTTAGCTTCTTTAGGTGTAAAACCAATTTAAAGGATTTGTTTGTTACATCAATATTGGCTTTTATCTCGAAGAAACTTCATACATTTCTCTCTCCTTTTGTCACTAATCTACAAAAATGAGGACTTAATTTCTAAAAGGGAAAAGCAGGCACTTCTACATTCACTAATATTTAGAAATGGGATTTTCTGTTGTGAATTTGTGCTGGTTTGATAATTAACACTTGCAAATAAAAAGATATCAATTCTTGCATTTCTTTACCTGCACATTAAAATAAAAACAAAGAAACAAAAAAACCTGTTACATTCTCAACTTTTGCTGTTAGCAAATTCCTCAGCTTCATGTTATCATTTAGTCATCTGCAAGAGCCACTTTACCTAGGAACTCTCTTGCCATGTACATTATTCATGTAGGCTGAGATTTTCATAGCAGCCTAAAGGAGTTAGAAGCCCAGATCCCGTTGACTTTCTTGTATGGGAAGGGAAATGGGTATGTTACCCTTATATCGCAACAATTGCATCTGTGCATGGAGTTGTACCAATATACCTATTTCAATAAAGACTCAAGTCCCCAGCGGAAATAGTTCCAATGGTAAAACTCAGGCCTTAAACACTTTCTTAACTTTAAGCAGATGTGTAGCCCCAGTGTGTTCAATGTGCTTATACTGAAGCTTGTGCATAAATCTTAATAGATGTAACTTGGTTATTGGAAATAACCTCAGGCTGATAGTAATGGTTATACTAATTTTGTCAGATAAACTAAGTTTTTCCCTTCCAAAGCACAAATTAAATTGATTAAATGACTAATAAGAACATAAAGATTGGCCTTTTTCCACTGAATTATCAATATTTTTATGAATTCCATTTCCCCATTGTGATAATAAGCCTACCATATTGTTTGGGATAAAGAAATATTTACACGAATGAGGCTTTTACAGCAGTATCTAATGCAGTAATAAATCTCCTTCTTCAAAAAAACTGTGGTAGCACCACACTCTCTAATTACTGTCATTTACAGAGAACAATATATATTCCCTTGCATTTGCCATAAAAATGTCATTCCTCCTACAAATAAGGCCAGTTTTCTGGAGATTTTTATTTCAATGCAAAATTAATATCCAAATTAGCATAATTTGGAATTATTTAGTAGCTTTACATTATTTTTCATCTTGATGCTTTTGACCCTGTTTCGTTATTTGCCCTGATATTTGTTTCCCATTTGAGAAGTACTGAACAGGGTATCAGCAGCAGCGGCATAAATAATGATTCATGCCTCATGTCACCAGGTTGTCTTCACCACCAGCTAATGTAAGAAATATGTTCAAATCCTGTGATTTTTGTGGGAGTGTGTGCACACTAATTGGAGCAAATTAAAACTTTAATTGTGAGGGATGAAAAGGAGTGAAAGTGAGAGAAATCTGTGACAAGGCTCTTTGCTTATTAAATGGTATATGAAGTAACGTGAATGTCTTTCGCCACTAAAGAACTAGCATTCTGTTCAAAGCTGAAATGCAAAGCAAAGATGAAAACTGATCCAAGTTCAGAACTCTGGGCCTAATGCCAGCTTTACCCTGGTGTAACGCCTCTGAAAACAGTAGTTGCATCAGCATAAAGCTGGAGCAATGAGGTAGAGAATCAAGTTATATTGGCTGAAAGTCCCCACTAATATCTAAAAATATTAATACTAAAAATCAGATGGACATATACAAAATGGGGAATAGCTGGCTAGGCAGTTTAACTGCAGAAAATGATCGAGGGGTTTTAGTGTATCATAAACTGAGTATGAGTCAGCAGTCTGATGCAGGTGCAAAAAAACCCAAATATCATTCTGGGCTGTATTAACAGGCATGTTATATAGAAGATACAGCTGGAGCACATTGTTCAATTCTGGGCACCACACTTTAGGAAAGATGTGGAAAATTAGAGAGTTCTGAGGAGAGCAACAAAAATGATAAAAGGTTTAGAAAACCTGACCCATGAAGAAAGGTTTAAAAAATGGGCATGAGTGTCTTGAGAAAAGCAGACTGAAGGGGACATGGTAACTATCCTCAAATACATTAAGGGCTGAGATAAAGAGGAGAGTGATCAATTGTTCTCCATGTCCATTGAAGGTAGGACAAGAAGTAATGGGCTTAATCTGCAGCAAGGGAGATTTAGGTTAGATATTAGGAAAACCTTAACTATAAGGATAGTTAAGTACTGGAATAGGCTTCCAAGGGAGGTTGTGAAATCCCCGTTACTGGAGGTTTTAAAAAATAGATTAGACAAATACCTGCCAGAGAGGGTCACTTTGTTTTGCCTCAGCATTGGTAGCTGGACTAAATGACCTCCTGAGGTCCCTGCCAGCCCTACATTTCTAATAATAATATGGCTTTGGGGACTATTCTCACTAGAAGTACAATAAATGTATTTGAATTATCATCCAAGAATTCTCTTTTGCAAGCATAATACCTTCTAGGTTCATATGGAATCCAACTTGTGTAGCTCCCAGGAGCTGACCTGAGAAATGCTCCTTTGGTTCTCCTGATGGTTTGTGGGCAGTTTACCTGGTTTTGGGGACTGATGACCCCACAGAGTGGTTGAGGCCTTTGCAGCAGCAGCAGCTGGAACTCTCTCTGTTACTCAGGAAGTTCACATCAGAACCACATGATGGGACTTCATGAAAGGCCTACAAAACATCTTCATGAATCCATAGCATCAGCGTAGGGTAGATGTAAAGTTAAGACTCAAGCTCATAGAATGGAGATTGCAAGAAAAAAGATACAACATGGAATTTCTTCTTTATCCCATTCATATGCTCTTTCAGTTCAATACTCCCACAAATGTTTGCTGTGCTCTTCAGTTCTTAATTTTAAGAATCTTCTATCTCAAACTAGGTAGAGTGAGTTAAGGGTACTGTACTAATATAGGTTCAGGCATCGATGTCTGACCAGCATCAGCAGGATGGTGAGAAAAGATCTCTCAAACTAGAGACAACTTGTTTCTTGGTGAATTGTAATATTCTGTTCTTCACATGCTTGAGGTAGAGCAGGGCATTGATGGAATGAATTAAAATATATAGATAGATTTTACCAATGGGATATTCTCACAATATGCTGATACCAGGAGTAGTGCTCAGCAGAAATGTTTATACAATCCGTGTACTTATTTTTTAGGGAGTTCTTAGCTGCTGACATTTCAAGATGAGAAAGCCATTATACCTATTTGTTGTATTGGGAAGATTTTAAACTACACGGAGCAGATGCTAAAACAGATGGACACTGTTTTTTGGAGAAGGGAAGAAAAAACATCCAATTAGAAAATGTCACGCCATTGTTTTCTCTCCCTTCCAGCTGACTGAGCTAGAAAAGGGATTTTTCCGTATGTCACAGTATAGAAAAAATATTAAATTCTGACACTGCTTCAGTCAAGACTTTACCTATGGGCCAAATCCTGGCTCTGCTCCATCCCTCTTGTACCAGTCTCAGAAAGCTGGTTTAAACAACTAGCTGGGAATTCACATGGGTTAATTCTACACTGCAGCTGGGAATATGCTTCCCAGTGTGAGTAGATAGACATGCTCAAGTTAGTACACTAAAAATAGCAGGGTAGCTGGTGGTGGCTTGGGCAATGGCTCAGGCTACCCACGTTGAAGTGTTGAACTGTTCCTCCATGATAGGCAGGTCAGAGTCCATATCGGGAGAATATGAGTGCTTGGAGATGACAGAGCAATGGGTTACCCCAGGGCTCTATGCTTTCTCCAACCCTGTTTGACCTTTATACCAATGACTTACCAACAACGGAGTCACGAAAGTTCATTTGTGCAGATGACATCTGTTGCGGTACCAGGCTTGGACGTTTCACGAGTTTGTTGCCACTTTAAACCGGGACATGATAAAGTTAGCTGACTACTTGGCAACTCCAGCCAAGCATCATAAAAACAGTCCCCAGTTTGTTCCATCTTTATCATGCCAGCACAACCAGAGAACTGAATGTTTATCTGAATGGTCAGAAGATGAAGCATGAAGTAGAACCAGTCTATTTAGGTGTGACCTTAAACCGCACACTGAGTTACCAGACCCACCTGAAGAAGACAGAATCTCAAGTTCAGACATGCAACAATCTTCTTGGCAAACTGGCAGATTTGTCATGGGGTGCTTGTGCTTCAATTTGGAGGATGTCAGCTCTTGCCACCTTGTATTTGGTGGCGGAATACTGAGCACCAGTTTGGAGTCGATAATCACACACCAAACTGGTGGATACGCAGTTACATGCCTCCATGCATATCATCTCTGGCACCCTGTGCCCAACTCCACTGCCATGGCTTCCAGTTCTGAACAATATTGCTCCTGCTCATATCAGACAAGAGGTTTCCACTGGCAAGTTACTGGAGAAAGTACATGCCAACTCAAACCTGCCACTGCACAATGACCTGTTTAAACCACCAGCTACACATTTGCTGTCACGTCGCCCATTATGGTCTCATCCGCCACACCAGGATGTTGGGGCGGAAGCACTCTGGCAAGAGGAATGGATATCTGTTATGGATATCCCCAACCAGTCCCTTGTCACTGACCCCACAATTTCCAGCCTGGTTTTGACCTGCCCCATCGCCAGTGATCACTGTTGAACAGGTTCTGGACCAGGCAAGGTCTCGGTGCAGCCAGCCAGTATCGCGTGGGCCTTCATTACAGCCCTTTGTGCAGCTGCTGCACAACTGTGTGTGTGTGTGTGTGTGAGAGAGCGAGCTCCTTTCATTCCAGTAATAGTAAGAATAAACAGTTAAAGACTGTGGAGAAATCAGTACCTTTCAGGAACAGGTCACTGACAGATGAACTGAAATAATGTTCTGAGTGTTCCAAGGAAACCCATAAGAACTATATGGAATGACAAAACAACTATTTTAAAGTGCCTGTCAGAAACTCCCACAGCTAATGCTGCTCAAACAGCTGTAGGTTATTAGAAAGAAGCTTGAAATGAACTAAAGAGCTCTCCTTGGGGTCTTTCCATATCACTGTACTGTTAACTAAAACCTGATGTTGCTGGTGCAATGTTTACTACAAAGGAACAATATTTCACTGTTATTTGATGGATGACATAAGATACTGGGAATTCTGTCTCTAATCTTTGTTCATATTAACCTTATAATCTCTTGAGTTTAAACAAACACTCTTTTCACACATTTATAGGGCTTCTACAAGTTCTTAAAATACACTAAATTGATGCATATTGAACATGACTCAGAAGACATCTTTCAAAATAATATTTTCAAAATCTCTGGGAAGCCATTTGATGTTCTCCAGGATAATTTATATTTTTGAATTTTCTAAAATGTAAAAATGTGAGGGTGGGATGTATCATCAAATGATTCTGGAATTAAACTGATGAGTGATCAAGAATGGGTTGTTAATGTTAAATAATGTAGTCCAGGGGTAAAGATTTCAGAAGTCTCTAAGGAATTTAGGATCACAATCTCATTTTCAAAAAGTGATTTAGGCATTTTGTCAAAAGTCAATGAATATTAATAATTTTGCTCAAGTCTCTGTTAGTGTATTTAGCTTCAGAACTATCACCCAGGAAGATAAAAGATAGTATTTTTAATTCTGTTCTCTTGTGAATGTTTATTATCAAAGCACATCTTGTTTTGTCAATGCAATCATATAACTACAGGATCCTCTGGGAAGCAGAAATAAATAATCAACTCATAGCAACATGGGAAACAATGTACTAGTCTAATGAGGAGATTCCTAAGCATACCATAAAGGTAATATAAATAATTTTATGATAGAAAAATGCCATTCTAGAGTAGTACTAGTAGTAGTATCTAGTCAGGAAGTATAGGAAGAGAATGTTACATTTGCCATCAAGTACTTAAAATTGTCAACACTCCAGAAGTTCTGTGTTCTTGTTTATCTGATTATACTTGCATGTATTATTCATACAGGCAATTACAAAAATTCATACGTGCATGATGTTAATTGATAGATAATGTATACTTTAGATTATTAAATATATATTACAGGTCTGAGGCAATCAACATTGGGAATTAAATTTCAGATATTTCTACTATGTTATGGAAACTCTACTAACCAGGACAAATAACTTAAGTCTATCTTGGAATAAAATACCTTTTTATAGCTGACTGTTCAAGTTATAATAAGTAAATCGGTCAAAAGAGGATACATGGGACCATCCTTACAAAACATCTTATTTATCTTTCTATGAACAATACTTAAAGAGAATTACATTAAAAGCAAAGGAGTATCAGATAAAAGAGGTAAAAAAAATTAATCATGGGGCAAAAAGTAAAGGGTTTGGTTCTCACACTAATGTGTACCTGGAGCACTTGCTATTATAAGATTGTGGATGGGGCTGCAGAAACTAAATAACATCCTCCATTTGGGGCTGCAGGAACATCCTCCATTTTGAAAACTGGCCTTCTAGACAGTAGGGTGCAGAACAGAGTGGGGCAGGTTGAAGCTTATGTGTTGTTCTTAAGGCATGAGTCTTAAGAAGAACAGCATAGCACAAGACACTCTTATGCCACTTTTTGCAGTGCCAGAGCAATCGGTGTAAACCAGACCCTAAATGTCTATGTACTGATGTGAGAAATTTAAAACCAAAATCAGATTAACTACATTGCTTGGCAATGGAAGAGAGTCTTGGCATAGTGGACATTTCTGAAACAATGGAATTCTGTAACACCTGGACTAAAACCAGTGGGTTACTATAAAACCTGGACTACAATCAGTGAGATACTGGGTTATACCAAAAAATAAACTATAGGAAGGACAGATGAGGAAGTCCCAGAGATTGGAAGGTAGAACTATAGCTAAGACTTTCCATAGCATATACCAATAAATTCATAAAATGCCCCAAACTAATGTTTTTAAAATCTGGTAAGTGCCTCCCCTACTCTTTTTCTTAATATTTATGATATTATTTCACTCTTTCTCCCATGTATCATTGCCCTCCTGATGCTCTATTATTCAGTAAGGTATTTATAATCTGAAATACTTCTCTTTAGAAATCAAGGAATGATGAGCTCTGAACGAGATCAAAAAATAACCTTTAAAAACCCTCTGGGTCATTACACACAGTCTAATTTACTGGAATATAGCACCTCAAATGTCATGAATAGAAGATGGTTTATGGGTTTATCAGGGACAATTTTGCTAAGGTAATCTGGTTGATTTTATTCCCTTTTTTGTGCCCAATGTGACAACAGTCTCGTCCAATTTGGATAGAGTATCCGATGCAAAATTTTCAGCAGATGGAAGGGTGTTTGAGTACCCAGAAGAAACAGATTATTTCAGTTATCAGTAAATAGCTTGAAAATGCATGTATTTCTCCACTCGCGCTGATTTCTTTGTCCTTACAGCAGCACCACCAGTAAATCCCAAGGATTCTTTTCAAACCTAAATGGTAGCTAGCTCACTGGTTATTTTTTCTTTGTAAAAGCAGGTTGGTTTCCAAACAGATTTGTATGTTCTGTGAATTCAGGGTCAAGATCACATTCAACGGGCTCAATTCAGCGGTTCCCATACAGCTCCAGCTGCCACGGACGCAATCTAAAGTGCACTGAGTTCAGTAACAGTTTTGCCTGCACAGGGCTTGCAGGATGAGACTCTCAGCTTTCATGTCAGACTATTATTTCTGTTGGGCACATCTTGAATGTTTTCTTGTACCAAGCATCCATTTTGCTGCATCGCCACTGCTGCTTTGTCATGCAGAGAACTGCCAGTTAATGAGGTTCTGGATCAGTGTCTCCTTCCTGTGTATAAAACTGACCTTGATTCCCTTGGGATGGAGTGCACCAACCACTTTCACTCATACAGTCAGAGCTATTGCACTGTGGTAAGAATAAGAAAAGCTGAGATGGCACGAACCCTTTTACAATAACATTCTAGTCTGCACTCAGCCTCTTTTCCCCTTTCTCCGCCTTGTCACGTTGTGTTTTGCAGTTCATCAGTTGTTGTTACATGTCTTTTCATGCTCTGATTCTCATGCTAAATACCACAGGGTAAAGAATCAGAGAGAGAAAGAATGTGCACTGCAAACAGAACCTGCCTCAGCTGTTTTGGATGTACCTTAGAAACCATAGCATACGCACACCTTCCGCAGCCCCACCCTGTGGTCACATCACCAGCGAAACTCAGCTGCTTCCTGTGGTGGCATCTTCGTTTAACAGCTTTGAACTTGTTTATTCTTTGTTTAAATGATATGAGGAAATTTTCTATGTAAGCTGGGAGTTGGAGCACCGTTAGGAGTTGCTAGACCCACATCTATGCATCTATGCAAACTATAGCTGGGCCGAAGCCTATAAGGCTGGGATGTGGATCTGTACCTGAATTTCCTGCAAGCTGCAGGTGGGAAATTGGATCCAGGGGTCTGATTTGACCCATTCTAGATAGAGGGCCCATCCAGATTAGAGCTTCACCCAAATGTAGGGATTGGGATCCAGGGTTCTGATTTGGGCCATGTCTACATGGAAGAATTAGAAGTTGTTTTCTTTTCTTCTTTAATGGAACTGGTCTTACTCATCTGAGTAGTCTGCAATGTCTGGTTTGCATCCAGATGTACACAGGATATAGGGCATTTATAGTCTCTGAATGGACAATGAATGTTCTGCTACTTCTGTAGTTCCTTTCAAAGAAACCAGGGGAGGGGGGAGCAGCACACAATTTAGCTCTGAGTGCAGCACTCAAGGGATTAACAAGCACCGCATTATGATGATGTCTTGGTACCGCTATTTCCAGAGATTCATCATTCAACAGTAAAAATGTGCTAGAAGCTGAGATTTTTTTAAAAACATATTAAGTGTGAAATGTACAGTGTGGTCATCTCTCTGCCCTGTGGCTGCCTGATTGACAGCTCATCATCGAGTTAGTGGTACTAGCACTTCTAGCCCTGATGTGGCATTTGTGACCGAGATACAGTACTTATAGAACTACCGGAGTGTTCAGCATCTCTAGTACATTATTGACCAAATAAAAACAGAAACAGCAAAAACATTTTTGCTCCCTGTCAATTTTGTATTCTGTTGTCCAGGAGGAAACAACCACTTCAACATTTCCTATTTTCCAATATTCCTCTATGAGGTAGCTAGTTCCGTGTATTTTTAAATACAGTTATAGCTTTATCTGTACTCAAGCCAACGCTTTTTTTTACCATGGGAACCAGATTGAGAGCACATGTTATTGCACGTCACTGGGTTCCCACAAATGCAACGGAAATGGAAAATTGGGAAATGGGAAGAAATCCAGCTTTATATTAATCCCATCCCATTTTGCATCCTACATGTTTCCATTAACAATGAACCAGAGCTTGTGGTGTCAGTTTCTTCATTATGATGGAAAGGTTCAGGCACAACAGAGAAGTTATCTTATCTGTCAATTTTTATTGTAGCATCTGGTAGATTTGGGAGTATTTTGTCTCTCACAGTCAGAAGCACCATGATGATCAGAAGGAAGTACAAGAAACCTTGCAGTTATGGGATAACCTGACTATAAAGAAAATTTCCTCCTAACACCATCAGTTACCAGTTGGCTTTTGCCCTGCATCATGAGGGCTTATATCCCTGGGTATTTTTAATCTTTATTATTATTATTATATCTCAGAATAGCCTTTTCTATCCACATAAATGTCAAACCCTGAATCCTGAGAAACTCTTGACCTCCCTAGTCTCCTGTAACAGTGAGTTCCACAGATTTGTGCCTTGTATGAGAAAATTTTTCAAACTTTTGCAGGGTAAAAGCATTTGTAAAATGTCACACACATTCATTTTCACTGTAGACAGCTTTATCCAGTTTCAGATGTAACAAATCTCTAACTTTATTTTTTACTGTACATTGTGTCAGTCGTGGCAAGTTACAATATTTGGATGAAGCATTATCATTTCATAGCTGACTTAGTTAGAAAATCAGCAGTAAAATTTATGAAAGCATTTTGAACCTGGTTGTTTCACTGCTGTGATAATAAAATGTGAGTTTAATCCATTAATCATAGTGTGTGGTGATGATACTGCTTGCAAGTCATGCGGTTTGAATATAGAGCACCTAAACCTTTAATGACTGTCTTTACCCAAGTAAAATGGTAGCTGTTTTCCTATGTGTTTGAAGAACCAGTAATAGCCAAAGAGAGCTATATTCAGTAGTATCTCAAAGTTACGAACACCTAGGGAATGGCGGTTGTTCATAACTCTGAAATGGTTGTAACTTTGAGCAAAACATTATGGTTGTTTTTTCAAAAGTTTACAACTTAACACTGACCAAACACAGATTTGAAACTTTACTATGCAGACCAAAATTGTGGTTTTAACCATCTTAATTTAAATGAAACAAGCACAAAACCAGTTTCCTTACCTTGTCAAATCTGTTTTTTAAATGTTCCCTTTTTTTTAGTAGTTTTCATTTAACACAGTCCTGTACTATATTTGCCTTTGTTTTTGTTTTTGTCTCTGCTGCTACCTGATTGCATACTTCTAGGACCAAATGAGGTGTGTGGTTGACTGTTCAGTTTGTAACTCTGAGGTTGGAATTGGTAACTCTGAGGTTCTACTGTATCGTCTTAGTTGATAGGCTTGATCTGTTAACAAAGTTTTCAGCCATAACATTTAAATTTATTTTAATTTACTTTTTAAGACTTATTATAAATTGCATGGGGGGAAGTGTATCACAGTCTGACCAAAGGAGTTCAAAACCCTTACGATTTTTGGTTAACCATGTTTTATTAATCACTAGCGAAAATACCCAGCGTTGCTCGGGTCTGTTGGAGGTGGGGATGGGGCAGAGAGCTGAGAGAGTGTGGGGTCCGTTGGAGGGGGGAGGGACCAGAGAGCAAACCTGACACCGTTTTATTAATCATTATGAGCCTTAATTCAGATGCTCCAGATGTTAGTGCTAAAGCTAGAAAGGTTGCTAGCATCTGTGCTACTTCTCTAATGCAAGAAGGCTCATAACTGAGCTGTGTGAATGTCAAAATGTTCATGTTAATGAGCATGTCACAGGAAGATTTTTTTTCATGAATTTGTTCCTCTACATTTAAGTTTATACAAAATTCCTATGAAATGGCTCATTTAAATTGAAAACAACAAGGCAGAAACACGATTTTCTGCTTGTTTTAATAGAAACTCTTTTTCATTCACAGGGAGACCCCTTATTTGCTTTTAACCCCTCATCTGTAATTTTTTATTAGTTTTGTGGGGGGGTTATGAATACTTTGCCTAAGAAAACTCAAAATAATTGTGAAAATCTATTCCCAGTGAAGTAGGTGAAATTGGTGAGCACGGTGACTTTGGTGTAATTCTGATAACTCCAGTGTCTGCAGATCTTGTGGTCTAGGGGAAATTCTGCAAAATCAGAGGGGACAGTGCATTGCAGGGAAAGTCCACAGTGCGTGAGGTCAGAGTACTGATGATGACAAAAGCTCATCAGAAAGAATACAAGGATACAAGAGTTCCACAGTGGTCTTTTATTTTTAGTTTGTCTATTCATATTGATTAAATTAAAATACGCCATCATTTAGGAAAAACCCTCAAAGATGGACTAATATCTACAAAAGATTTCCTGTCCTAGAAGGAAAGTCTCTTTCCTAGATACACTCACACTCCGTTGAGCCCGCCCCTACAGGAAAGGTCTGAGTGAATACCTTGTGGCATTCCCAAATGGTCTGTACATTGGCTTCTGTTGAATGAAGGAATGAGTCCCAGGGCCAAAGACTCTTCATTGGGCTTAATGATGGCAAAGTATTCTCCCTAGTTGCAAAAGAGGGGACTCTTCGCTCAAAAAATTCATCTGATCGCTACTGCATCATTTATTTAAACAGGAGCAGACCAGTTCCTAAAGAAGCTAGAACTTAAGCCAGTTAGAGCTTTATAAGTCAAACCTCAAGCTTTACTTGGAAACCCTTTGGAAGCCTGTACAAATAATGGAACACAGTTGTAATGCACCTCCTGCATAAGATTCCACATAGCAAGTGGGCACTATGTTCTGCACTAGCTAAAGATTCTGAGTCCGCTTTACATCTACCCATATATAGAGTCTAGTCTCAAGTTGACAAAGACATACTGTGAGGTCCACATCTGAAAGGGGAGGACTGTAACTTTCAAGCACAGATGAAAAGAACACTTGGCAGTGGCCGTTGTTGGGGCAGCCACAAGTACCGAAGGGTTCAACAAGAACTTGAATTAAAAACGGCAAGCATTTTTCTCATACTGCTGCTCCAATTATCACCATTTCCTCTCCTGTCAACAAGCATTAACTCTTTCTGATCTGGGCTGATCAATCCTAAGATGGGTAAAGAAGGAAGGACAAAGGTCTAAGAAGTGGGAGCGGGAGCGCTACAGTATCATACCACTGAAGACAGTAGAGATGACTAAGAAATAGGAAGCATTTTCCACACACAAAAAATCAAAAGAAATGTAAATGTTGGCTATTTTATCCAAAGTTTTTACAGGAAAGGTCACATATGTGGTTGTTGTTTTGTTAAAAAAAAAATCAAACAAAAAACACCACCAGTTTTTGGTTATTTTCCATTTTCAAAAACAGAAAAAAACTAAAAAAACCACCCCTTTCTTTAGAAAATAGGCCATTTTTATTTGTAAAACAATGTTTAGAATAAAAAATGTCAACTTGCTTAAAGACAGGGGGTCAGTCCAGAGAGAAAGAGAGAGAGAGAGGGATGACTTTGGAAAGGGAGAGAGGCCAATGATCATATAAGTACAAACATCGGAGGCTTATTGGGAGGCCTGAGAAATAGTGGCAAATGAGTTGAGGAAAAGGAGAAGACTCCTGATTGGTTTGGGAAGAGAAGAAAAATGAAGTGAGGCAAAAGGGAAAGAAACCCCCAAAAGGAGCATATAAAAGATTTTGCAGTAAGCTTCAGGAAACCCCATAATTTTAGGGTTTAGCCAAGATGAACTAAGCCTTTTGAAGTTTTTCCATCATTGGTCATAAGTCTTCAATGATATTTCTTTTGTCAGTTTATAAAATACAGTTGTATAATTATAAGAAAGAGTTGGGACATATAAAATAACATTTGTAAATCCCTCTGCTTTTGACAGTGCATTTATATGTAAGACTATGGATTCTTTTAATCTGTAAACAAAGCTGGTTGAATTGGAAACAAGATGTAATGATGGAAAACCCCACCATTTGGTCAAAGAAGAAATATAAACACGTTTAAGACAAGCCTCTTCCCATCAGCTAAAACTTCAGGATAAAGTCTCTGCCAAAGCACTCTTTTCTAGGAATATGAAATACAGATTGCCACAATTTGGCTTTGAATGCTTTCACCTCATTTTTACAACTGGATTGGATATCCAGACTGATACTGCAGCTCTGTTTCTGTTCAACAGCCTATTTCTGATTAATGACAGGTAGAAAGTATTAACATATTAATCTACCTTTCAAACAGCTTTCCAAACTGTGAGCAATTTAATTTTTTCTGCTTAATGTGGAAATGCCTTGACTTCATAGTCCAGGCTTATTACCTCACTCAGCCAGTTTTTGGATCATCTGTTTCTGTTAGAACTAGTGAGGATCCCAGCCAAAATCCTTAGACTGAAATACCACTGAGCCTTGGGGAAGTTCAGATTCGGATCCAAACGTTTAGCTCGGAACCACCTTTCTATCTTAGGTACTTAGATGGTCTTCATTACTGCCCCCATAATGTAATTGAGATTTAGGCTGATAATGTTTAAGTCACTTTTGAAAATAGGACATATGTGTCTAAATCACTTAGGCCTTGCAATCTGAGCAGAGTCTGCCTACATCTCAGGCCCTAACTGACTATGGAAGTCTGTGGAGGAACAGATACTTGAGCCCATGTTTCCTACATCTATGCTACAGCCCTAGCCTCTGGACCATCCTTCCTCTCTTTGTCAACCTGGTAAGGATGGGATAAATATTACCTCTCTTTGTGATACTAACCCTAGGGCTCTCTAGCTACCTGTGACTCTTTGGAACTCTGGGAGAGTCTGTTAGGCAACATCTACACTGCAGTAAAAGACCAGCAGGAGGGTCACAACTGGCTCAGGCCAGCTGACTCAGGCTCTTCGGGCTCCAGCTGCGAGGCTATAAAATTTTAGTGTAGGTGTTTGGGCTCAGCCTGTAGTCCAGGCTTTGAGACCCCCCTTCCTCCCCTCCCCCCCCCCCCCCCCGAAGGGCGGAAGGCCTCACAGCCCAGGCTCCAGCCTGAGCCCAAACATCTACACTGATATTTTTACCCCCACAGCCCGAGCCAGCTGCCCCAGGTTCTGAGACTCAGTGTCGTGTGTGTTTTATCACAGGGTAGCTATACCCTTAAAGTGCCATGGATTTGACTGGTGCTTTTCATGTGCTCTCTAGTCCAAGGAGGAGTAACAGAGTTCTGACCATAGGAGTGATCACTCTGCTGCGTGCCACCTGTGAGGTAGAAGGTGGAGTGCCTGACAAACAGGACCATAATCACTGGGATTCCTCCCAGTCCCTGCCAACAAATAGGAAGTGTGGGTGTGGAGGCAGAGAATGGAGAAGTCTTTACCACCAGTATCCAAAAGGAGCAGCAGGGAATGGAGAGAAGTGTGTGCAGTAGAGTTCAGAAAGACAAGCTAATCACAGCAGGACATCCTGTCCTGGCATTGCAATGCTTTTGTCATAATGCCGATGCAGTAATATACCGAAAGCTCCTCTGTCTTCTCCCTGTCCTCCAGCATGGCCCCATTCAGAACTACCAGGCAAGATCTGTCATCAATGCTAAGTAGTTTCTAACAAGTTTTAAAGCTACTTATTATGTGCATTATGGAAAGTGTGGTAAACCAATGAAACTCTTTGAAAATTTATCCCTAGTTATTGATTTACATAACAGGCTAGAAGAGTTTTAAAAATATGTTGAACCAAATTACCCCTTTTAGAACTCCCTAAATGTCTGTTTACACACTAGAGCAAAACAGCTCCTTTGGAAGATGAATATTGAAGAAAAAAAACTCTCCATGCTGAAATAAAGTACTTTCATTGGTGTAAAAATCTGGAAGCAAAGCTCTATGCCAGAAGGTAGGAAAGGATTAAAAGCTAAATATGTTTTTTGCATTCTAGTATAAATATATTTGAGATGAAAGCACAAGGCAAGAGAGGTGAAAGCCCATATGTTTTCAATCCTGTCCATGTCAAAACAATGCCATTCTCCAGAAAATAGTTAACTGTTGGTCTTCTTGAATTATTCCACCAGACATCTTTCTGCCACTCAAAACAGGACAGTATGGTGTATGCCACTCACCATATAATAGGCAAAAAACAGACTTCCTAAATCAACCATTATTTTTTGGTTATAACAGTTATATTTGGGGAATTTCTGCACTTTATTGGTGCTTTGGCGGGAGGTAGCAAAGGCAGGAATAAGATAAAAGAATTACAGATATAGGGGTTTAATTTCCTGAAAAATAATTCTTCACAACCTGTGTAAACATTCTTTCATTAAAACAAATGTTCTTAAAAGATTTTGAAATGCACATTTTTCAACAAAGAACTCACAAGAATAATTGGCAGTCTTTTTCCCTCATGATCTTCAGCAAACAGCTGGCAAATCTAAGCTGCCCTGTGGCCTTCCATTTGACATATTTTTTTTAAAAAAAGGATTCATCTCACACGCCTTGACTGCACTTCAAATGTCAAATTCGATATAGAATCAAGAGAGAATATACCAGGCAGGATTTCTAAAACAATATCAGATCTCATTAATCAAACAAACGATTTTTATAACCTTACTATATTTTCAAGCTGTTCCTATATGGAAGTAGTATGGCATGTTGGTGTTAAAAGTGCTGGGCTTCATTCTCCAAGCATAGCTCATAGGGCAGAGACAGAATGACATCAGGGATCCAGTTGCAGCTCCTTAATACAGAGCCAACCAGCTCTAGCAGAAGCTAGTGCACATAGTGCATCAGTAGATAGTAGGGAACTTTAATGCACAGGGTCCACATCGGGCAGTTAGTTTGTGGCACACTGGTGCACTGTAGATTTACAACCCAGTTTGCCATGCAGTAAATGTTCATGGAGACATACCCTAAGACTTTGGGTTCAAATGTCTATGGGATAGCTTATATTCTTATACATAGTGTGATTTCAGAAGAGAGGAAGGAAAGCAGTGGTGATAATTCGACAATGGGCAAGAGGCAAGGCTTCTGAATAAGGAATCAAATGAAGCCAAGTTCAGACCCACTTACAACTGTAAGAAGAAAACATCCATCAAATGCCAAAACTGTTACTCTTCTGTTATGTTTAATATATAGCTGGGTATGAGACAACTTTCCTGAGACCATGTGAGGCACCACTGTCTAAAACAGTGGTGGGCAACTTGCGGCCCATCCTGCTTCCCGCACCCCCCGTTGTCCGGGAATTGCGAGCCACGGCCACAGGGAGCTGTGGGCAGCCATGCAAATGTAAACAAACCGTCTGGTGGCTCACCAGCAGATGACCCTGATGGGCCGCATGTTGCCCACCACGTTCCATTTCAATTCCTACATCACCCTGGAAGCAGGATGACCTCAGCTGTACACCCCAGCTTGCTGCACCCCCTTAGAAAACTCAATCAAGACTCAAATAATACCTGCTGATTTTTAATTTCCTCTGACCCTCCCGACCGCATGATGTTTATAGCATATTATTACTACATACGTTTCTATGTCTTGCGACCAATTGGATCTCCAGTGGGAGATAACTCCATAGGGAGAGGAAGCCAGCAAAATAAAACTCTGAGATTGTTCACCACCTTCCACGCAGGAGGAAAGCTGATCTCAGCTGACTCTCAGATCACAGCTCCTGCCAGTTCTTCAGAATGCTCCCCTCTATCCCCTATATGCAACCAGAATTTCTTACTGACACATATTTGATCATACATTTCTGACACTGATGTACAAACAGAATGCCTGAATATAGGCCAAATTAAATCACATATTGGTTTAATTATAGATCATAGCCAGTTGTCAACTATATATTTTAACTCTAATATGGCAAAGGAAAATTTAGAATAGCACAAGAAAAGAGAGGTGTGGCTTGAGTGGCTTAGTTGGTTGTACTAACAGTATCATAGCAATGAGGGATAAGACTGACCTTTTATATCGCCTAGTCCATTCTACAGCTAGTACAGAAATGTTCCCTACAGAATATTTACTCGTGCTCTGTCCTGCCTTCATTGAACTGCAAGTAGTAATTCCCACGGCTTCTCAAAGGATCTGAGAGAATAAACTGCCATATATAGCAAAGAGCTTTCGAGTAAGCTGTCGAAAACCTCTATTATCAGGCAAAAGTGCTGAGGGCACCGGTGGAAAATATACATGTTCACACACCCACAGGATCACTTCAAGTAGAGAGAGCAGCATTAGCAGCAAATATAAAGACTATATCCTCTCTCTCTCCTTATCATCAAATCAGAATTAACAAACATTCAACCCACATGATATACCATGAGCAAACAACTTCGTAGTTACTACTTATACAACTATGTAAATATAGACTCATAAGTGAAGAAGAAATTGGCTGTTTTCCACATTTCTGTTTCCCTTTTTCATTAAAACTGCTTAGATTTGGCAGCATTCTTTACATTTACAATAAATCTGCATGGAAGACAATGAGAGTTTTGCCAGAGTAAAGACTCAATATCAAATGAGTAAAGATTTCAGAATGTGCCTCACAGTGATATTATCTCCAGAGCTAGACTCCATGCCCACTACAGTCAAGAAGTTTTCCCATTAGCTTTAATGGACATTGAATCAGGCCTTAGTAAGCATCCAGTGCATAGTGAAGGCCAGCTTTTCAAAAAAGCTCAGCCTCCAGCAACTCCCATAGTTGTCTTTGGGTGTTGCAGAGTATTTTTAAAAAGGTGGCCATATCATTCAAGTGCCTAAATGGAAGCTGAGCACTTCTCTCAATCCAGCTACATATTTAGGTGGCTAAGCAAGAACTATTCACTAGCAAACTCTTCTGAAAATCCCACCTTCGAACTGTGTGGGGCCAATTCTCAGAGTTCCTGAACATCCCCAATTCTGATTGAAGTTAATGGGAGCTATGGTTGCTCAACACCCCTTAAAATCAGGCACTGTTTGCTTTGAGCCATACACTACAGCTATGCTTAAAGGCCTGGATTGTGGCTATCAACTGCTAATGAGAAGTCTTCAGGAGCTGCACAAGTGCCAAACAAAAGCAAGTCAACCATTGATTTTACTTTAGTTTATTGTAAACTGGAGTTTTATATCAAAAGAGTACAACTGAACAGAAAGCAAACGCTTCTTTCCATTATTGTACGTGAACAACAAAAACAACACGTTTTTTAATGTTATTCTTCTCCAAGTGAATCCAAATGGAATTGATACATTGTGATAATCAGAAAACATTGTGAACTTTGCATTTTAGCATTATAGAATCCCATCAAAACAGTTTTCCAGATGTTCTAGAAATCCAAACAAATCTCTAAATAAAGTGCAGCTTTGCTTTGATGCTGATGAATGAAGTGTTTTTGGTGCCACAAATATGCCTTCATATGAACAAAGTTCACACTGTAACATTTTAACATAGCAAGACAATGTGTAGTTTTAGTTTCTGTTTGATAAAGTGACCTACTTTAATTTTTACAACATGTATCATACATACCGTCTGCTAGAACGTGGAATAAAGATCTCTCAGTTAGCAAATGGTGCCAATGCATAATTCATATACGAATAAAACTGCAGGCAATCAAGTGCTATTTTCAAAGATGCTTTCAATTACTTTAGTTTAGGATCCAAATTTAGGTTTTTATTAATCCTTAGATTATTATAGATCATTTATATAGTGCCATAGGTGAGAAGCTAATTAGATTTTTGCCTAATGAAAACTGAGTGAGGGCTTAAAGTTTTGGCTCACTACCATTGTTGCTTTAGCCCTCCAGTTCATTGACAGATAATAAGCAGGAGTTCAGAATCCAGCAAATTTCCATAGCCAGCTTTAGCTTGGCATCATAAAGTTGTATTACTTGAGGAGAAAAATGAAATTGACAGTGGCTACAGCTGGGCAGATAATGGAAAAATTATACATTGAATATTTTATTTAAAATGTTCATTAAATTATTAAATGAATATTATTCAGCCACTTCAACTGGCAACTTTCCATGGGTTCCAAAATTCTTTTATCCTTGAGCAGATGCTGAGATGGGAGATACTGTGTATAAAACACTGACTTCCTTGGCAGCTGCTGAGTGCTCAGCGCTTTTGAAAATCAGGCCACCTGTTTAGGCACCTAAGCATGGATTTAGGAGCCTAACTTTAGGCACCTATTATTGAAAATGTTGACCTGCGTATATACTGACTTAGTTCAGTCCCCAGTTACATGTGCACAACTCCACTGACCATAAGGAGAATTGCTCTCATGTAATTGAAGCCTGGATCAACCCCACTGGAGTCATTATGCCCATTTATGTGGTTGACCTCTAAGGTGAAGCAAAGAAAGAGCATAAAATATAACAAAATCAAATAATGTTGTATCCAAATGAAATTACAGGGACAATTTAAGCGTGCGAACAGAAGTCAATAGACCTGATTGACTATTTCACAAAGTAATTAACGCAAATCTGAACTTAATTTTGTTCTCAACCCCTTAACAATGGGCTACCCTGGCCACAGAGGGTCAGAAACAGAAGCCAGGGGAGTTGTTCACCGTTTGTAAGAGCCTCAGAAGCCTGCCAGAGGGAATGGTAGCAGTGGGGAATACACTCAGAGTTTTGCATCTCAATAGCCTTGGTTTATGTCACATCTTAAAGACAGCAACATAGAGGGTGAAGTCCTGGCCTCAGTGAAATTAATGGGAGTTTGCCATTGATGTCACTAGGGTCAGGATTTCACTCTGGGCCCCCAGTGCTGAGGCACTGGTTCAATAATAACTCAGCCACAAGAGAATCACCACTGCTTTGTGTATGAGCCCAATTTTGGTCCAATCCAGATTTCTTAAATGAAAGAGCAGTGACTTGACAGCCTTGCAGGAAATTAGTTCCATCCCTGGCTTTGTTTGTCTTATTTAGTGTGTGCAATTATCTATTCTGATGAATTGTTGGGGTTTCTGTGCATGCAATCAATTACATGCAGTGAAATATCCTCAAATATTTTGAGTTTCTGTTATGCACAGTTTCATAGAGATATTATTAAAAACATACGCTCCCTCAAACAAGTCACTTTAAAGTTTATTATATTCAGTTTTCTCTAAGAGCCCCTACATTGTTAAATGAATGGCCTGTTATTGGTGGCTAAATGAAGCCTTCATTGTGTTATCTATCACCTCCCATAGAATACTTCAGATGATCACAAGACCCCGTTATTCTCCTGGATTTTGGTGTCTGTTTTTTTTTTTTTTTTTTAATGTTGGCACAATTGGGTAACTCTTTTCATTATCTGTGAAACCAAGTTCCAGATGTGTTCACTAACATGTAGGAGCTGCTAAGTACGAAATATTTTGTTCATGATAATACTTCAGTGATTAGATACATTTTGCAATTAAAAGTACCAGAAGCCATTACTTCATAGAAATGAAATAATAGGCTCATTGACTGGTTTATTAGAAAGATTACCACGAACATTTGACTCTGATAATGGCAATAGCTACAGTTTCCATATGGTTTAGAGCTATTTAATGCCAAATACTTCAGAGCTCTCTGAAGTCTGATTTCAAGTTGTTATTTTTTCCACAGGGTGAATAAATTGAAGAATAAATAATCAAAAATTTTATTTCCAAATATCTCTTTGCCTTTCAGTATCAAAATGGGGGAAGAGAAGGAATGGAAAAGAAATGTATTTATTTAATTACATATCACATGAAATATGTATGTCTGTACAATGAACTAATTAAAATAATTTTAAAGAACTATATTAGAAACATTAAAATATTTTTGCAAAAGAAATTTTATCCAATTTAAATTTAACTATCGATCCCATGTTGCATTGTATCACACTGTATTTTTTTAAAAGAAAATTTGTTTACAAGTACTTTTAAAACTTCAATTTGTAAAATTCTTCCCTACTGATTTTCATGTTAACTAGTTCTCTGAATGCAGTTTATTTGGGTATAATATTTCTATGTACAGAGCATATTATGCCAAATCAAGGGTCTATCATTCATTAAAGCCCTGGTAATGTATAAACCAATCCATTACTCAAGAAGAAGAGGTCTGCTTCTATGAGACTTATATTCATGAAATATTTGCTACCAGAAGAAGAAACTTTAGCCCCATAAACAGTGGTGCCTCAAGGAATTTCAGACAGTTTCCCTTTGGATGTCATATAATTTATTCGGCTTTCCCACTAGACTTGTTTATTTTAACCTATTCTCCAGATTATCATCTGGTTTCAATTACTTATACTAAAAAGAGAAAGAGAAAATAAAAGAAACGGTCTCTAATGACTTTAAATTGTAAACATTTGAAACTGGCAATTAAATATGTAATAATGTGGCCATTTTGTAGTTGCAAATGTTCATTACTGCAGTGATGAAAAAATAAAACCAACTTCACAGCCCTTCTGTTAATTTATAAGAGTTAAATACTTGTCTGCATGAGAAACATACACTAGCTCCATGGTTATTTGCGTATACAAACCAATTGAAAAGCAATATAGCAAGATGGCTTTGGCACTATACAATAACTCCTCATTTTACCCAGAAGTCTAGCCCAAGCACTCTAAATATTCTTCGGGTGTTTTAAGGTATCTGAGCTGTTTCATGAGACACATTGACTATCTACAGTGTGGACTACCGATGAGATAGTTTACAGCATATATGATACAACATTGGCCATAGCCATATTTTTGACAGCTTTACAGCTAGCTCCAAATGCATACCTGAGGTGGGTTATAACTTTAAAGTGAAACATCTTATTATTCCAGTCAAATGTAAAATGTTTCCACACCAGGAAGGGTCAGTGAGACAGCAATTCTTTCAAAGATTACACTTTAAGATAGAATGTTTATAACGGAGATTCATGCAAATGGCATTGCTAATCTTCTTTCCCAGTTGTGAACAGGATACTTGTGAGGTTCCCAGAAAACAATGACATGACCACTGAAGAAAAGAGAACTTCAGTTCTCACAGCTGTTCCTGGGTCACGACTAGAAAATCTGTTTTTCCCTGTGTCATGCTGGACTCTCTAACAATAACTTCTCAAATACTCTGCATGACAACAAACTTCTCTCTGTGTCAGTGTGACTGTAGGGTAAGACAAAGCTATGTGGCTTTTTAAGGATCAATGTAGCTTGTGAATAATGTCTGAAATTTGTAAAGCTGGACTCATGGACAGATTCCAGATGATCCTGTGCTACATGTGCTGTTGAACCCAGAAATACAGCTATAAAAAAGCCAACCACACCCAGAGGTCTCTCAAGTAGGAACAGTCCCCAGACTAACATTTCATAGCTGAAATTTTGTATTAGGGTTTTTTTTTTGCATATACATAAGGCAGATCACCTCTGCTGTGGCTATAATTTTGTGTGTGTGTACAGAAAGAAATCATATAGCAGAGTGAACACTGATTCCTGTAGGACACACTGTAGGTGACCCAAACAAGAACACAAAAGTGGCTCTGTCAGAGGTTCCTCATAACTAACAAATACTGTGGAAGTCCCTCTACAGTCAGTGGGTTTCTCTCACCATGAGAGAGAAAATGAAACTCAGCCATGTGCTTTTCCTTTTAAGTAAATGAGCAATACTGTGTTAGACACCTATGCAGTGCCTGTGTGTGCCAAATGCTATATACCTACCACATGGCTCCTGAATGAGTTAAACTGTAACCCAGAAGGGGTTTGCTTTGGAGTGGAATTCTGGGAGAACATTAAGTTATGGGAAAGTCTAAAGGGTCAATATTGTGTCCAGGGGCCAGGCAGCTGCACAATAGATTCCAATCCAGAGAGATGTATACTTCAAAAGTGTGTCTAGGGACCTCAAGATTAGGGTAGTGGCCAGACTCCATTCAGGCTCTGGGGGCTTAAAACACCAATGTACACAGTGCTGGGGGTTCCCTGACAGCAGTTTAATGGGTGGCCATGATGGGGTGCTTGCCTAGAGCTGTGACATCAGTGTCACAACTCCTCACCAATTTCCATTTGAGATAAGGGAGTCAGGTTGAATTTAGCTGCTCTGCTCTCAATTTCAAAAGCTATATTCTCTGCTAGAATTGCTCATCCTAAAGAATGCTTCTGCAATCCTGCAAACAAGTTTGAGTTCTACATCTGAACTTTGGCACTTTGAGATACTCACATGAAAGCCATTATGTAAGTACATGTTATCTAAGCCTTACGTTACATTGTTAGTTTTATTAACTAGCTGCCATTTTCTGAAATTATACTGGAAGACAGCTCTTCTGATTTGCACCATTCGTCAAGTCATTCACAAACTGCATATATGCCAGCCCATTGAACAGTCACAGACTTGTAGTTAATCAAACAACCCTTAGCAGTGTGTGAAAAACTGGCATGGGATGGTTGACTATCCACAGACAGCCTTCTCTCTGTGTTGCCAGGTCAGAAATAAAAGAGAAAATCTGAGCAATAAAACTAGATATTTCCATAGTAAATTTTAACTCAGTGTGTGGTAGCTTATATTAAATAAGTGTAAAGTGTGTAGCTAGTAGGAATCTAAGCAAACACAAACATATAGGGGCATATGCCACACAAATGCCATATTTGGAACTCTCACTATGGAGGGATATCCTGGTCCCAGTAAGTTAATTGGAAAACTCCCATTGATTTCAATGCAGCCTGGATTTGGCCTCAAATGTACACCGTATCGTTTAGATTGGTTTACAATATGAATAAAACATTTTCCATATTAACATGCACGTAGGCTATAGAAAGCATATGATTGACATTATCAGATGACTAAATAAATATTGGAATGAAATATTTCAAATCCGTTCAAATTCTATCCCTCATTATACCAATGCAACTCACACTGATCTGAATAGGGTTGTACAGGTATGACTAAAATAGAATATAACCCCAAATTCCCTTTTTATAAAACAGAGCATTTTAATAAATAGGTAGGGCCCAGTTCCCGAGATATGGCACCCAAGGAAGATGATCCAAGGGCAATCTGTTCCACTGTGTTGATTTGTCTAAATTTTTGTATTATCATTTATTGATCATTTGTATGTATGTGTACACGTACAGACTGGAAACTTTTGTGGGGTGACTACCAAAATGCCAGTGGAATGGAGAGAGGAAGAAAAGACTTCACAGTGTGGTGGCAGTGTTTACCAAGCCAAGGTCAGAGAAAAGCTGGTATCTTGGGAGTTTAATACAAGCCTGGAGTGGCAAGTATTAATTTTTAAAATTGCAGGCCTTGCAGGCCTCCACCTTCTGCACTCGAAGTGACAGAGAGGAGTATCAGCCTATTTCAAAAGTAAATTTTGAGCTGGTACAAAATGCCAAATTAGCAAAATGAGACACCAAAGTCCTCACGTTATGTTGGATGCAAATCACTTCAAGTGAAATTAATGAAAGCAGATGAATTTGTCTTTCATTCCTCATTATCCTAGACAGAAGGGGACATAAGAGATGCAAATGAGTGGTGAAAGGAATTGGGACAGGTTTAAGAGCCCTCAAACAAGCAAGTGGAAAAAGGGAGAAGAAAGTCTATAAAATGGCTTCACACACTACTTTATGTAATGTAAGTGATACAATACACTTTTCAGAAAGTTAGTTTAATTTAGAAAAATGTCTTTAATCCAGATTTTTCCACCACTCGGACAACTCTTGGTTGTCATTCTGGATGCCTGGCATGTGTAACCCATATACAACAATTCATCACATGGAAGACAATGGGAGTACACACATGAGCAAGTGCCTCTGGCATAAATTAGGGCTGCAGCACTGGGCCTATACATGTCAATATTTTACAAAACTGAATTGCCTTCTTCCACAAATGCAGTATATAAATGCAGCCACAAATAAATATACTTAATCTAAAGAATACTTTAGAAAAGATCAGCTAAAGTTCTTTATCTTGGGTGATTCTGCATTTGTGATATGTTGGGAAAATGCAGTGTTAATAGACCTCAAATCACACTTCTTGTATCGTTCCTTCTGTAAAAATCTTGTAATATTGGCTGGATCTCAAGACCTGCAAGATGTTTTTTCTGCACTTACACATCTGTTATATATGCAGGTATCTGTGTGCTACTGTAGCACTTTTAGAGATATTTTGGCAGGTGAGCACAGATGGGGGAAATCATGGTTTAAAATGAATAGGGAAAATGCTGACAGTATCTAACATACATTTTAGATTCTTCTTCCAATATTTAAAAATAAAGCTGGATTAAAGCATAGAAAGCAACCTTGAAAAAATAAATAGACTTCTCTGATCACAAGCACATATGTTCATAGATTCATACAATTTGAAGCCAGATTATCTAGTTAGGGCATTAGCCATTTTGCTAGAGCATGACACTGGCAGGTCATGTTCAGTTGCTTGTCCACTACGATCCCTAAATCCTTTTCTGAGTCACTGCTTTCCAGGATATGGTCCTCCATTCTGCACCTATGTCCTGCATTCCTTTTTCTTAAATATATCATTTTGTATTTGGCTATATTAAAACTCATTTTGTTTGAATGGGCCCAGTGTGCCAAGTAATCCAGAGCACTCTGTATGACTGCCTGTTCTCCACATTATTTACTGTTGTTTTGATTCACATTTTTCTGACTAAATTTTTCTTCTCAGTCAATTTCACTCACAATTTTTTCCAGCTTTGGGAAATTAGCCCGTTTGAAGTGCCAAGTGTATATATTACTGGTTGGGTCTGTCCTTTGTTTACCCATATGCAGGTCATGGTCATGATCACTGATCCCGAGGCAACTCCAGTCCAGTGATTATTTCATCTTTATCCATCGTAGTGCGGTCCAAAAGAGTTACTTCATGTTGGATGCACTATCTTTGTGTTACAAAATTAATAGAAACTCAAATGATGTGTTACTACTGGTTGCATGAGACCACCAGTACGTCTCCTAAATGTAACAACATATGTTTTTCTTTCCATACATTACATTCTTCACATTCTTTTGTTGATTTTCTAGAGAAAAATATCCCATTTTTTCCTTTGACAAAGGGCCCGATGGAAAGCTCACTGAGGTCAATGGTATTAGCCCACGAAAGCTTATGCTTCAAAACTTTATAGTTAGTCTTTAAGGTGCCACAGGACTTTGTTACCTCTGCTATTCCAGACTAACACGGCTACCTCTCTGATTCTTGAGGTCAATGGGACTCTTTCCATTGATTTGAATGGGCTCTAGATCAGGCCCAAAATGAACGGTCTACAAATATTTTGAAGAGAAAGTGAGTTAATATTGTATCTGTGTTGTTTTTTAAGCATTTTCTTAATCATCAACATTTCGTTTCACTGTCATTAATAAAATCAAACTCATGCAGACCTTTGACTCCCTTCCCCTCCCCCCCCCTTCTTTTTTTCTTGGGGCTTGAACCAGTAGAAAATAGTTGTCTTGTAGTCAACAGCAGGGCAGACCATGCAGGTCAGCCCTGGAGAGGATGAGATTGCTGGGGAAACCAAAAAGAGCTTTTCAAATAGGCATGTTCTCTGAGAAAAGAGCTACTGTAGAAAGCCTGGTTCTGCACATCTAGAGAATGAACCTCAGAAGTTTTGGGTGTTTGGTTTGGCTCAAAGAGGGCCTGACCCGAAGCCTATTGAAGACTCCCACTGGTTTCCTGCAAGATCTCGGTTTGGATGTGTTCGAAACATGACATGATCATCCACTCACACATTGTTTCAACATTTTCACTTCCAACTGAAAATAGAAAAAGAGAGGTAAAAAAAATGAAAAGAAAAGTTAAGTATTTGTTTTCAAACCACACAAACGGGTTCAGGTTTGATGTGGAGAGTTGGGAGATTTGGTTAACAGTCAAGCTGGTTGAATAATTTAAACTTTTTAATAGAATATTTATTTATCAAAAAACATCAACATTCACCAGATAATGATTTGCAATGAATAATTTAACCAGCTCTAGTTTCTTATAAAAAGAAAAGCTCATCTCTAGTAACTATGCCTTAAATATAAGGAGTAGCCCTGCAGCTATGAAGCCCAGCAAATCTCTGCAGCTTCCATTAGCTAGAAGGTTACAGAGGCTGTTTCTCTGCATTAAGACATCACAGATAACGTTCTGAGATCCCATTTCTTTGTGATTTTTTTCATTAGAGAAGACAGATCAAATAGCAATAAGCGTAAAACCCAAAAATCTTACACGCATCTTAATTCTGCTCTTCCTCTATGAAATTCTGTAGCTCTCCACCCACTGTGGATATACTGAAGGGAACAAAGAATCCTGTGGAGTTGAGAATGAGTCCTGTACTGGTCTTATTTGAACCCAGGTGATTTTTATGATGTGTCTGGGAAGAAAGCAGTGGAATTAGGCAAGATGGAAAGACTGGGGCAGGGTGCACTTCAGTATAAAACAGTGGGAAATAAACACCCATACTCTTGGCTTGAACCGGCTTTTCTTCTTTATAGAACTGTACAAACAAAAAACAGTGTTCGGAAGTGCTATGGGAAGGCAACTTGGAGATTAGTGTCAAAAGGTTCAGTTTGGGGACAGTAGTTCATTTTCAGGCTAGTCAGTGAATGATTTTTTTATATAAATATTAAACAACTGCTTCTTTGAGGGCTTTTGGAAGACAGTAAGTTTGTCTTTGTGTGTGTTTAAGGGTGGAGCTGTTTTTAATTTGAGCTGTTTCACTTGAGCTATATTCTGGCCAGTTATTAATATCATGCAGGCAGGGAACAGGACCTTCTCTTCCAAATCCCTCACCCACAGACAAATCAAAAAAAATTACATGGGTTCAAAATAATGCTGTGGGCCGATCCCGTGATCTCATTCCCAACTCCACAGGATTCTTTTAGCTTTATATCCACTTATGACTCCTTTGTACTGCCAGGGTGAAAATAAACATTCGGCCCTATTGTTCTTCATTTCTCTCTGTAAATAGAGGGACAGCTACACCTATTTGAATTTGGACCTTGAAAAATACCACCTATTCATTCCATAATTGCTCCTTTGTAGGGCATTGTGAATAGTAATGACAAACTAACATTTATATGATTGAAGAGAAGAAAAAGAACTGTCCTGAGAGAAGAAAAAGACATTTTATGGATTATAGAATAATTGAATTATTTTATTTTTATTTTGACCTTTTTGGTATTCATCACCAGGGTATCTGAACACCACACTAACAATACCTCCTGGTCCACATAGATATCATCTCCATTTGATAGGCAGGGAAACTGAGCCACAGAGACGCGTCCAAGAAGTGACCCAGTACGATGTGTTACTACAGGGGTGGGCAAACGTTTTGGCCCAAGGGCCACATCTGGGAATAGAAATTGTATGGTGGGTGGGAATACTCCCAAAATTGGGGTTGGAGGGGGTAAGGGCTCTGATTGGGGGTGTGGGCTCTGGAGTAGGGCCATAAAAAATGAGTTCAGGGTGTGGGAGGGGCCTCTGGTCTGGGGTGGGGCAGTGGGGTATGGGGCGGTGCAGTGAGGGCTCCGGCTGGGGGTGTGGGCTCTGGGGTGGGACTGGGAATGAGGATTTTGGGGTGTAGGAAGGTGCTCCAGGCTGGGACCCAGGGGTTCAAAGGGCAGGAGGGGATCAAGGCTGGAGCAGGTGGCTGGGGTGCTGGAAGGGGTGCAAGCTTCAGCTGGGGGTGGAACTGGGAATGAGAGTGCAGGACAGTGCTTTGGACTGGGATCAAGGGGTTTGGAGGGTGGTAGGAGGATCAGAGCTGAGGTGGTGGTAGGGTGTGGGGAGAGGCTCAGGGGTTCAGGCTTCAGGAGCCGCTTACCTCAAGTGTCTCCTGGAACCAGTAGCGTGTCCCCCCTCTAGCTCCTACGCAGAGGCAGGGCCAGGCAGCTCTGCATGCTTCCATGACTGCAGGCACCACCCTTGCAGTTCCCATTGGCCGTGGTTCCTGGCCAATGGGAAATGGAGGGGCAGTAGACAGAGTGGAGGTCTCTGTCTGCCCCTACACATAAGAGGCAGAAGGGGGGCATGCTGTTGCTTCTGGGAGCCGCATGGAGCAGCCCCTGATCCTGCTCCACAGCTAGAGCACTGGAACATGGCAAGCCCCAGACCCTGGCCCACAGGCCATAGTTTGCCCACCCCTGCCTTACCAGCTGTGTAATTCTTGGTTTGAAGTAAACTAAATCTGAAGAGTTGTAAAACCACATAGGACAATCTAAGAAAGGAAATGAGCCAGGAAGTTTCTTTCACAGAGCTCTATTGTGAACTTCTGAGAAAGACAAGGTACGTTTACATCACCATTAAACACCCACAGTCAGCTGACTGGGGCCCAGGCTGAGTGCCTGCAAACTTGCAGGCTCTGGAACCCCAGAAGGGGGAAGGATCTCAGGTTTCAGCCCAAACGCAAGTATCTACATTGCAATTTTACAGCTCAGCAGCCTGAGTGAAGTGGCCTGGACCAACTGCAGGTATTTAATTGCAGTGTAAACATATAATTAGCTTACAGCAGAGACAACTTTAATCACGCCTTGGGATCTGTCTCATGGTGAATGGGACCATTAAGAAGGGTTCAAGTCCTATTTCTGCCTGGTTTCTTCTCAGAGCAAGGGAATTCTGGGACTTGTATCCCCACTGAGGATCAGGCAATTGGAAGCTGCAACAAGGCCTGCTAGGAAGCTGGAAATAAAAGGCAGTTCCTGTGCCTCAGTGGGAGGAGAGATTGGGTGTGGGAGAGGAGTAATAAGAGCAGCAGAGGTTGATACACATCTGTAAGCTGGGTCTGGTTAAAAATCAGTGTGGGAGGTGTGCTGGGAGGCAAATGAAGATAGGTCAGGCTGAAAGCCCTTAGAAAAGGGCTAACGAGAAGGCTGGAGAGGACTCAGGCAATCATAGGAAGTGGTCCTGGAGGAAAGTGAAGCAAGGTGGTTTTGAGTGGAGCAACAATTGCTTCATGATCTAGCGTTCTAAGAATGGAAGCACTGTAGCAGGAAGATCCCCTTACAATGCTACCTAAAGAGAGTGCAGGAACTGTTATAACCTGTGTGAAGGGAATAGAGCATGCTGTGGATAGGGGAGGTGAAGCTGAACTAAGGGGAGCAGATTTGTGTTGTTTTTGTCTGGAATTCTTCTTTACCCTGAGAAGGAAGGTCTTTCGATGGCTTCAGAGCACACCCTACCTAATAACAAGGGGAGCCTGAGGCATGGGAGGGAGGCTGCTGACTAGTGGGAAAGAGAGGCAGGGGTTCTGCTTGAGTCAATTTGTGCTGTACTGATGTAATCAAATTCAGCATTTAAAAAGTGGTTCTGTATCTACCCAAATGGGCTCAACTAAAATAGAAATTTTCTCTCTCTTTTTTTTGGTGGTCTATCTTTTGAAGTTACGAATTAAGAGGTGTAAGGGATGTCTGAGGGAAGAAGGAAGATCTGGTGAATTACAGTGCACTCTCCTTCTTCCCTCTACTACTTCTGAGCCTGGTTTTCATTGTCAAGTCAAGCTTAATTTACTCAGGCACTGTGCCAGAGTTAATGGCCCTCTTTCCTGGAGTCCCATACCAGTGGGTGAATGAACGCACACACCCTTACTATGCTAAAGATAGTATATAGTTAGATTTAACAATTAGCTCTTTTTCTAACTGTGCTTGCTTTTCCAGACTCAAATCAGGTGCATTCACATAATTTTAATGGACTTTTATCTTGTTTCCTCCATTTCAATAGTACTATCAATTGTCCTGGTAATTACACTGACAGTGTATCATTCTGAACATAAATCATTCTTCTTCAATGTCAGTGAAAACACACATCCTCCAGATCATTCTGGAATTTTCACTAACTGATCTGCACTGAATATAAGTACGGCACACTCCTTACTTTGGATACGATTAAACAACTTCCCTTTTGTGATAGAAATGGGCCACCCTCCTACCATTCCCATTTGTGAGTTCATTACCTGCAAGAAGAATTTTGCACATTGTGTGTGAACAGCTGGTTTTCCCTATTCTGCTGCAGATTACAGTTGGGAAAATAATCAACTGAACTGCTAGTGATTTCTGAAATAAAAATGTTTGTAGTCTATGGCTTTAAACTTTGGATAGATGTCCGGAACTATCATTTAAGGTTTCTTAGTTTATTACATATCTTGTCTAATTAGAAACACATTGCCTAAGCATACAAAGAAAAGCTGTAATATTTTTGTAATAGATTAAACTGTTTATCTTAATAGGCCCTGTTCTAAATATTTAACTTTTCAAACACTAATCATTCATCACTAACTAGCCCAGATGTCACAGGCAATTTGGACACGTCCAAAAAGTTAATCCCTTGTTCCTAAGACTTCTGGTAGCTGTTTCCAGTAACAACAGGGTAGTTCAGGTGTGGCCTATATTCTCCCTGGCAGCTGCTAGCTCTGGGAAGTACAATATTGTGTATGAAAAATATCAGTGAACTAATTACATTATGGATAATCTTTTCTGTGAGCTAATTTCAGCATGGCTTGTGCAAACGAATTTGTGTGCCAGATCATCCCATAGGACTTTACATACAGCAAGGGTCCCCAGTATGCAGAGCTTTGCTGTGCCGTTCCCACCTCCTCAGAGCCTCACCGAGGGCTTTCTGAGAGTGCAAATTTCCTTATGTGGGTGGGGGTAGGAGGAATGGTGGCTAAGAGTAGGACTAGACGGATGAACACCTTCTCCCCAGCAGACCTACCGGGAATGGTTAGGAAAATTAATACATTCTATATTCTGGACAGTTAGTGGTACTATGGAAACTGATAGAGTAGAGAGATGATTCCTGGGGTAACCCAAGGCTGGGCTGATTTTGGCAGTACATACATTTGGATTGGAGTCATCCAGACCTCCATCAGAAACCTAAAATCTGCATGGAATCTTGGGGATATCTCACATTGGAAACCCTCTGCTATTCCACAGAGCAAAATCTTCACCCCCTAACTGATATATCTGGGGCAAACCCAGCAAGGGCAGAAGGGAATCTTCATAATTGCCTTGCTTCCTGTTTACCACCTATGGGTTGCCATATAGAAGGCAGTGCTCTTGCTCAGTGATAAGCAATTATTATTCATAGAGCTCAGCTTATACTGCACTTCCCATCCTGAGAATTTCTACTCATCAATTAATGGACTTACCATTGCACTGAAAGAATGTGGTAGATGGTCATTGCCAGCTACCCAACACAAAAAGGAAAGTGAAGAACATTTCCTCCATTTGCAACTACAGGCTGAATTTTTTCCTTATGGAGGCAGAATGCAATGTACTCCAATTGGATTTTTCCAGGACACCAACGTGAACACCCTCACTGTTGAAAAAAGTTGTACAACCACAAGGAATTAGTGTTTTGGTTCCAGGCCTCTGCTAAAAGATGGCATTTTCAAAAGTATGGAATTTCTCAGCACCATCCTAGATGATGGGTCAATACTGAATTAAATGCATACATGCAAAAATGAATTTTGTCAAATTAGTCACATCATAACTCATTCTAAGATTACAGCACCAAATGGGGCTTCCTTTCTGTAAATGTGGACAGAATTTGACATGACATTATTTAAGTTTTTGCTATGGTTCACTAAATAGCTTATAACTTCCCTTAGGCCACACTGACTGCATTTTGTGTTGACTTGTTTTAGCTACTACATTGTCCCTGTAGTGAAATCCAATCACTAAGGAAGACAAATAGAACAGGTGAATCATACGTAATATATAGATTAAATCATAGATAAATATATACATTTTTTTAAAAAAATTACCAGTACAGTATACTACACTTGTACTGCATCCTCAATTGTCCCCTTGAGGTGAGAAAGAGATAATGAAAATCATGTAACAAATGTTAGTCATATCACTTAATGCATTGCAGGAAAGCACTCAAGATACTATGGTGATAAAGGCAATGTAAGAACCTGAATATGCTGCCTTATTGAAAATTCACCTTAAAAGACAAAGGAAGCTGAGGCAATTTACTTTCTTCATTAATTTTCCCATCAGTCAATAAAGCAAACATGCTTCTTGTTTATAACAGTTGCTGCGGAGTATGTGTGAGGGGTGGAGGTGTGAATACCACAGACTGTAAATGAGAAACCTGTCAGAAGCTTTGCAATTACCGTTCTAATAATTTCCCAGTATATATCGATGAACACTCCTTCCTAATCCTACCCATTTTGTTCCTCCCAAACCACCTTTCTAACTGATCCCTTTGTATTCTTCTTCCACTCTTATCGTTGTATCTTCTTCCATATGCCGCTTCTGTTTGGAATTCCATCCCCTGCATTGAGTTCAATCTAGTCTACTACATAATTTCCTTCAAATTTCCTTAAAACATAGTTCTTCCATCAGGGTTTTCAGTGATAAATCAGAGGGTTTGGGTGAGGGAGCGGGGTGTAAATGAGGGCAGAATATGGTTGAGGATAAGTAACCTACACAAGTTATCAGTTACTGTAGCTATGACAAGGGAAATTAGGTGAAACTATTTTGTCAATACTTGTAGCACCTTAGAGACTAACTAGTTTATTTCAGCATAAGCTTTCGTGGGCTATAGCTCACTTCATCAGGTGCATCCGATGAAGTGAGCTATATCCCACAAAAGCTTATGCTGAAATAAACTAGTTAGTCTCTAAGGTGCTGCAAGTATTCCTCGCTTTCTTTATGGATACAGACTAACACGGCTGCTATTCTTGAACCTATTTTGTCAATAGGGACTAGACTCATTCCAGTGCACATGTCAATCTTGTGCATGAAGATAAAAAGATACAATTGAATGTTCCAGTAATTTTCAGAGTCTCATGCAGCTTAACATAGATTTCCAGTGCAGCAGAAATAGAGTCCTTCAGAAGTTTCCAGTGTTGACATCTCACCACAGACTCATAAGATGAACATTATGTGTCTCATTCAAGTAACTTCTGTTCTGTTTCAGCTGGAGCACCAGCTTTACTTGTAGCTGTGGCTCTGTGAGAAACCCTTTTCTTTACTAATCATATGAACGTGGGGTGGAGGGCTGTGTTTGGAACCACGTCTGCCGCATCAAGTAAGAAAACACTACTAACAAAAATACCATCTCAGAATGATTTGGGTGTCAACACAGCCTTATGTACTGTATAGTGTCACAGACTAATGGGAGGAAGAGTCCTAACTGATTCTAATGGACTCCAGGAACCCCTTTTGAAGAGGGGGTACTGAGCGGTAGGTGCTACTGCCGGCTATTGCTAATGAAATGAAAATATGCAGACCTTTCCATGGCTATTTCCTTTGGTACATCTGCCCCAATGGCATCTAGACTGGAGTATCTGCACAACCTCTCCTGCTTTTTCTAGCAAGATTACAGCATCTGCTGTGAGAATTGCCTGGTTCTCCTTCAATACAAAAAAATTCATCTTCATTCAGCTCAGTTATTTATTATAAATGCCTAGATAGATTAAACAGGCAAAGAAATGCTATCAGCATGGTACACAGTGTAATGAATAATTAAGTCATGTAGCTTCTTCTGTAACATCCACTGTCATATTGCAAACTGAAATCTGGTGCATATAATAAAAATACTGGACCTGAGCCACCTTTTACTTTATTTAGCACTTTTTAATTTGAGGTATCCCAAAATGCTTTACAAACTATTTGTAGATGAATCACTTTATTTGCTATTGAACTTTTGCTTCCCAATCTAAATGTGACTGCGACTCTTTAAGGATGCACAGCAACAGTTGGGACAGGGAGTAAAAAGAATATCATGTGGGTAACACAACAGGAACTGGTCTACACAAGAAGTGGAATTTTCCCACAACATGGGTTAACTTAACTCCCTACTCTTCACTATAGGATCATTAATAGAAGCAAGAGAAAATATTTAGAATTCCCACTCTCTCCCATTAGAAAATCGCTTCGCTAATGCATTATCCTTATTTGCTAAGGATGGCAGTACCTCCATAGACTTCAGTGGGACAAACATCAGCTCTTGCGTGAGAAATATAAAAGAAAAACATCTTAACTGTGTCCTGGCAGTTTATATGCAAGGACATACACCTAAGAAAATTCAGCTGTACCTTATTTTCCAGAGTGTATACATCTTTCAGAATTCAAGCTAAATTAAGGGAAATTATATCCAGGAGGCTAAGGCAGCCCAGACAGCCATCTGCAGCCTCACCACATGACAGAGCTACCGGCAACTCTAGAGCCACCAATTGAATTGCTTAAGGAATCTGTGGGAAAACCAGATGCTGCTACATGAACTATACGTCTTTGCCATTTAGGCACCTGAGGCCTCCCTGTGCTTGAGGGGGAAAGGTAATTTGTGCTGGAGCCAGTACACCTGCAACAACCCTCACTATCTTTTTAAAATGTATTATTTTTTTAAAAAAATCATTGCTAGATCTAGAAGAAAAGTGCCAAGGTGAATACATGAATTCAATTAAAGACTGAAGAACAAATAGAAAGGTAAACTTCTTTGTTGAATTGCTACTGTCATTTTACAACAACCAGTAAAGTAGAAGGTCAGTGGAGAGAATCAGTTTCTCCCAGAGAGTATAAGTAAGAGAGTTCAAGGAGCAGCTTGTAACCAGAAGCTCTTTTTTGTTTGTTTATATAGTATTGATTCTGTGTATCACTATTGTACTGCAAAAATCCCTGTCGCCAGTGGACTTTATTTTGCCTCTGTACACAGATACGTATCACCCTCACTTTACACAGTGTACAGATTGGCAAGGTCAGTCTTTGACCAGTAGAGCACGTTATTTTTGTGTGTCCATTTTACCACATGTACCTGCTCACAAGGATCCATTTAATGAATACAGTAGTTTAAGATGATTTCCTTATTTGTAGCTGTAAATAACTCATTTGTGTCGGTATAATTCCTAAATCCCTATCAGACTAGAGATAGGCACAATCCAAAACTTCAGGAGAAATCTGCACCTAGATCCAAATTTGAATTCTGAAAATGACCCTGCATATGTAATGGGCCAAACCTGATCTACATTGGGGTGCTCAAAATCTAGATCCAGAAGACCTTCGACTTGTACAAGATTCTACCAGTACATGTTTCATGGCTACCATCCAGCTCCCTTTGTTCACACTTCAGGTGAATGTTCCTCATATGATCTTGCATCCCACATTTTTGTGATGTATACATATCAAGGGGTCTCAGATTGTGCTCACGCTACTTTTACTTAAATTATCTCACTTTCTCTCGACTTCTTCCTCTCAGGCTATATAATTACAGAGTTGACTCTGAAACATTTCCACATTTTTTGTGAACAAATACGTGCATTTTGCAGAAGAAATATAGAAGCTATGTTCTGAAAATGTGGTCAAGGAGACACAAGCTGTTAACATCCTAGGTCCCACCAAGGCTATCCTTAAAGCCCTCTACCAGCTGACTCCCATTGAATAACTCGTGGTGAATTGTGCCTTTCTTTATGTTTGAAAATTGTCCAGGAGTTTAGGATTTTCTTGTACTTCTTTTGGTTATTCAAAATTATTTGCCAAATCATACTTGATCTGGAGATCATTCACAGGAGTTAGTTGTATTTAAAATTTGAATTGTGCTAATTTGTTTTGGAGACATAACTCACATGGTGATTCTGTTCCCTTACTTAATGAGATTCTAGTACGGGTGCACATGTTTATGAATTCAAAATACAGTTTCTTTTAACATTCGCTAATATTTGCCAGAACTCTTTCTGTGTGAATATTCCTGCCAGGAAAACAAATGCCAAAAGAATTTTCAAAACACAGATATAACAAGATGTAACATTTCTTCCAAATTGTTTCTCTAAGTAGCTTAGAAAAGACTTTAGCCCAGTGGGAAGTTGGGAAGTTGCAAAAGGAAATTAAAATGAATTGAGAGCATACAAAAATATGTAAAACACTCCCTTAATGCATTTTACAAGGGAGAAAATTATAAATATTCCATCTGACATTTGTTGTGTTGTATCTGATATCCTGGATTACTTCAGGATCAGAGGCCAAGGAATGGAGTTAGGGCATATGGAAGCCAACATATCTTCAGAAACAGATGGGGTGTATCTCTGAGAAAAGAGCAGATATTTGAAGGCCAGCTTCACTTCCTGTGTATCTATACAAGACATTCTCTAGTGATTGTCTTTAGTGTGGGTATATTTTCTCTGTTCCTCTAACTCTTTTCTATCCCATTTGCGCCTGATGACATGTTGAGTCTGAAAGATAAGCCAGAAAAACAGAAACAAGTGTTAATATAATTATTCCAAAATAGAGACAACAGTACATTGGTCCCAGAAACTTGCTGGATAACCATAATAGTATTTCGACAGTCAATTAACAAGGTGTCCTTAACCTCCAGTGGAAACATTTTAAATCCATATCAATAATTAGTTACAATAAGATTATACTAAAAGTGTGGTTCTAAATATGGTAGGATATCATGCATCTTCTTTGATACCCTCTCAACTATTTCTCATCTCCTGTGAAACTTTACATACTAAAAACTCCAATCAATCATTCTTAAATCTGTCTCATGTTCATTTATATGCTACTCAGTGTTTTGACAGCATGTTGTGCTAACTCACAGTGGCAAGTGCTGTATTAACTAATAGCTCATCAATTAAATTGTGCTAACTCATGACTCAACAAGTCAAAGCAATGAGGTTTATATGACCTAGACAGACCAAACGTGATATGGTTTTGTAATGCTGTGGTCCCAAACCTGTTTCCTTTAAAAGTCAATGAGAGTCTGGTGATTGGCTTCAAATGGCAAGTGGATCAGCCTAAGCTACTCTGACAGGGGACTGCAGTGTCATGTGTGGAGACACTGAACATACATGCAGGGAAGCTTCTCTACCATCCCCAAACCCTGACCTCCTTTCCCTGTGTGGCAATAAGCCTTGCTGGTGGCTGGGCTTGCAATGGGTCCCATGCCCATGGCGGTGAGGCAGAATCAAGCATTTGGTTCAGAAGTTGACCAAATGTTAGAGATACCTTTTGCTGCCTAATTGGGACTTCACCAAAAAAAAAACCACCCAAGAGTTTATTTTATATAAACCTCATTTGAGTGCCATGGAACTGCCTTGAGTTTCCTTTTTGTAATCAAGGGAAGTTTTAAAACATATATTTTGCATCTAAGTGGAAGCCAGTGCCACAGAACTCAATTTTTGTTTGAAAGCAATCAATGCCCTAATGGTAGACCTGATCCAGCTATTCTTACTCAGGTAAAATTCCCATTGTATATTTCACTTTAGTAGAGCCCTATATTACATAAAAGAGAATAAAATGAACCAAAGAAAAACAAACAAAAATCCCCACAGAACTGGAATAAAAAGAGTTCTAAATTCTCTTCTAAATATAGAACACTTTCCTTTTTTTCTTATAATGTCTAAATACGTTCTCCTGTGTCTGCTGATTAAGCCCTACTCTTGATACTGAGTATGAAACTTACATTGATTACTGTTCTTTCATCAGTAGGGTTAGGAAGGCTGATTCTTATTTATTAAAAATGCTACTTTCAAAGCAGTTCTCTTTCAACAAAATGATAGCCTTGTAATGGAGAAATATCATGTGAAGCACTTTAATCATATAAAGCAAGAAAGATTCCTACTTGGCTCAAATCAACAGCAGAGATGGCAAAAATGATAAAATATGACACTAAATGAAGATACCATCTGCCTATAATATTATTGAAGCTTATCCTAGTAATACTACATGTATGTACACAAGTACACACACAGAGAGCAAAGATCAAATCCTGTGCCATATTCTGCAGGTGTGGAATTTGGCAGAATTAGTGTGTTTCCATTGTGCATTGGAAAGGGAGAGGATGTAGGGAGTCTGCAGAGGGAGTCCACACCTCCTGCATCCTACACAGCACTGTCACACGGGCAGTGCACTCTGTTACAACAGTGCAAAGAGGTGTTTTGGTGCAGGCAGGAGGGTAGCCACAGATCCAATGTCCAAATTCTGCTCTGGGAGCGACCACGTGTATTCTCCACAGTTGCAATACCAGTTATGAAGTTGTTCCATTGGAAGGAGGATTCTGATTGGAAGGAGGACTCTCGGGGGAGGTCCCTGAGAGTCCTGGTCCTGAACGAAGATTAAACCTAGGGAGGCTGTGGGGAGGGAAAAGGCATGAGGAAAGCTGAGTAGGAAGAACTCTAGGGAGGAAGCAACAATAAGTCTGGTGCAGTGAACCTTGACTGCCTGTTTTAGAGTCCCTGGACTAGAACCCATTGGAGTGGAGGGGCCTGGGGTTCCCTGCCAGCCACTGCTAATGTGGCATGAGGCCCTGAGAAGGGGACAAGTCTGACAAAAGGCCCTGAGAGAAGGGTGGGAGGACCACAGGAACCAGAGTTAGGGCCAAAGAGCTTCTTGTAAGGCACTCTGGACTTTTGTGGGATCCTCTTCCCACATTAAATTGTGATTTGGCCAGAGGGTGGAGTTATAGGAAGAGAAATCACCTAGGTCAGCTATCAGCTGGGAGTGCCAGATGGTACACCACATCCAGCCATAGGCGGGCACACCAGCTGTAAGTAAACTCTTGACATCTTCCCTTTCACAAGTGGGTGACACAATATCTTTTCTTAACATTATGTCATTTCTCTGAAACAGCTTCATTAAATGCTAAAAATATCTTCCCAGTTAAACCCCTCCAAGAAATTGCACAACATCATACCATACCAAGCTGTTCATAACCTCTGCCAGTTCAAACAAACCTTAAGTGCCTCTCCCTTTGACAGTGAGTTGCACAGAAGCCCATCATAATGTATGCATAAGAAACACGTGTCAGCTACAAGAAGAGCCATAGTAGGAGAGACCCAGAGATCAGTGGTTCAGCGCTCAGCTTTGCAAACTCTCTTGTCAAGATGCCACAGGAAAGTAGATGTGACATTTAAAAAGAAAATTACACAAATGTAAGATAGCAAATAAATAAACCCATGGTGGTTGTTAAAACCTGGCCCAGTACCCCTCTGTATGGTCACAAGTCTGTTGCAAGTGTATCTAACGGTTGGGTCCCAAGTGCTTCCAAGCAGAGTCTGGGTGGAGTTTAGTCACTGTTTCTATCTCTGGGGCCTTTGATCTTTGCCTGATGCCCTTCTGAGGGCTATGGAGTGCCTCTGCCCACCTGCTATGGAGATTCCAAAATTGTCTGAGGCCTCCTTAGCCCCCAGTTGCTTACACATGCTCTCCCAGAGAGCCAATTAGGTTGTGTGCTGTCCGGGCTTCTAGTTTACCCGCTTCAGGGACAACATGGCAGGAAAGCAAGGACCATAGTCTTAGCAAAGTCACTGTGAATTTGTTAACCACAATGACTTTACTCTTTACGCCCCTGAGAATTACAAATCTTTGAATGTAACAAAAGTCCTGAGACGCTCCTTCCCCTAGTCTGACCTCACCCCTTTTGTGAATCTGAAGCAGGGGTGGGCAAACGTTTTGGCCTGAGAGCCTCATCGGAGAATAGAAATTGTGTGGCAGGCTGTGGGGTGCTCCGTAATGGGATCAAGGGGTTTGGAGAGTGAAAGAGGATCGGGCTGGGACAGGGGAGAGGCTCGGGGTGCAGGCTCCGAGCGACACTTACCTCAAGCGGCTCCTGGAAGCAGTGGCATGTCTCTTCTCTGGCTCCTACACGTGGAGTGGCCCCCAACTCTGCTAGAGTGACAGAGCAGGGCCATGCAGCTGCTTACAGGAGCTGTGTGATGTGTCCCCCCCCAAACCCAGAACCCCTGTCTGGACTGCCTGAGTGAGTCAAGCCCCGGATCCCGCTCTCCAGTGGAAGCTTGGGAGTCAGCTCAAAATGGCTCCCGGGCCAGATCTGGCCAACTGGCCATAGTTTTCCCACCCCTGGTCTGAGGTTTGTCAGCATTTCAACCTGGCAAACTCTGTCATGCATATCCTTCTTACAAGTGGTGCTGGTTGACCTGCCCCCCTGAACAGAGCAGAACTCTGCTGCTAAGTAGGGTTAAAGAAATGCCTGTATGTTGAGTGCATGGGCTCATTTCACTCAATCAGTTCTGCTATTGTCAGATTTTTGACCTAATTTTCTATGCAATTTTGAAAGTTCAATACTGAAAAAACATGCATGGCCCTCTTTAAAGAACAAAACTTTTAAAGTAACAGACTTGTTTTCTCCATTGAATCTTTATGGTTTAATGAACTTAAACTGATGGTTTGTTTTCTTTTCCTGTTTTGTTGTTGCTTAAAAACAGCGACAAGAGCAAACATTTTTAGAAATTACCATTGGGGTGGGTCCTACTTCTTTTCTTATACTTTTTTTTTATTGCTTTCTGACTAGACAACTTCCTTCCACCCTCTCAGCAGGTGAATTACACCAATTTAAACTCACTTCCATCAGAGATAATGCAGAGATAATGCAGAGTCACCTGCCCCCTGCTCCAGATTTCTATTTAGTAACAGCGGTGCTGGTCCCTGCTTCCCGCAGCCCCTATTCGACCAGAGCGGCGAACTGCGGCCAGTGCGAGCCACGATCGGCCGAACCTGTGGACACGGCAGGTAAACAAACCGGGCTGGCCCGCCAGGGGCTTTCCCTGAAAAAGAGGTGACCCCAGTTTGAGAACCGCTGAATACACTAATACCTGCATGTGTAAGTATCCCCACTGAACTCAGAAGGAATACTTATCTGCATAACGTTATCCCAAGAGTACCAGACCACAACCTTAATTTGCATCTAACATCATGTGAGATTAACTCGTTCTTTACAGAAACATCTTGTGCTAAAGTTTTGCCTCGCAACTTTGACTCATGTATTTCAACTCCTACCCTAGTTTATAATGAATGGTTTTCAAAAGCTGTTTTCAAACAGCTCAGAAGAATCTTCAAATGGAATAAACGCCAAGAGGGAAACCACGGGACTTTTTAATGGTTTAAAAATATTCCAGCAAAAATCGTTGTGTTTTTTGACAACCAGGCCTGAATAATAGCAAACTGCTTTTTTAACCTCATGAATGAAACTGCCTTGCTTTCTGCTCCTGTGGCATTTCCTGTTGTTCGTACCAATAGCAGCAGGAAGTTGTATGATAGAATCAGCGTGCCTGTGTTTAGAATGTTCACATTAGTCCTGGTCTAAAAATGTGACAGTCTCGATTATTTCTCTTACATATTTTCCCCTAAACGCTGCAATGAAGTGTGGGAACTCTCAGTGGGTGCATGACAGAAAAATATTGATAGTTCTGGAGAGGTCAAATGCAGGCACGATGCTGGGATGGGGGTAGCTTTCCCACAGAATTCTGCTTGAGCGAACTATCCGATTAAGAGTAGATATCGCCAGTTTCCATATCCTTTCACTTGCCACTCGGTCCAAATTTGGATCCTTATGACTAGATGGGGAAAGGCTAGTGTGATAAATCCCTCTTTCATCAATTACACTCTCCCTCTTCAAAACGGAGGGGCAACTTACAAAAAATAATAACGTATACATTCTTGATAAGTTTTACTAATAAGCAAGTAAAATGAACCCACCCATTAGACAAGCATAGAAAGGTTTATAGTGTTGGTATTTAAAATCAATAACCACCCTGAAATTGTGGGAATGTTCAGATCTGGGACTTTGTTTTGGGTCCATTAGTCTCAGTCATATACTACCTTTCATCTAAGGGCCTCCATTTAGATAACTCTTAGTTACGGATGGGGCTAAAGATTCACGTCCAGGTCATACCCCAAATTTAGTTTCTCCTCCTTTCAGTTTGACTACAGGCTGGAAGTTCACTAAGTAATTTCAAGAGTCAGAATGAGCACTAAGAAAACGGTATTCTGATATAACTCTTTTGCTGTCTATCTTGTTCAGTATTCCTAATCATGCTGATACATAACTCTACTCACAGGAGTAATCTCATGGCACTCAAGTTAATCATACACAAGGCCACAGACTTAAATATAGCCAGTTACTCTTCTGAAGTTTCTTACTATATAAAGTAGTATAATATGTGCTGCAAACTCCACCTATGATTGGTAGCCTGCCATTCACGCTAGGCTAGCTTCCACTCTGAAGTTTCTTTAGCATTAATGGGAATTTTGGATAGATATCAAAGGACGTTTCTTAACTACCTCTGAGTATTTACATGTTTACCTATAAGAATAAAAATGAAATATCTTTACATTTTTAACACATTGTGACACATGCACCATAGTACATCTGGGTTTGTCAGACCGTTTTATGTCACATGGCGATCTGTAACCTGATGTAACTAAACACATATTCCAAGTCATAACCAAACTGACTTAAACAACAACAGAAAAAATTAAACTCCAGCTGCCAATTTGGGGAATCTGGCAAAATTTGTTCTGTCAATTTTCTATTGAAACAGATCAACTTTGTTCACTAAGAGAATTGTTTTCAGTTAACAGAACATTAAGTTATTTTGTCTTGCTCACATCTGACCCCTGTTGGGTCTCGATTTAAATTTAATTAGATGCAAAAAAAAGAACATTCAGGAAACGCAGCAGTTCCTAATTCGTGTCTCTAACCTGACTATCTTGTACATACCATATGTATCTGTGTGAATATGCAATTATTTATTTTCTGTCACTTTATATTAGGCCTGAGATTTATCTGTGTTAAGTAAATACCATGTAATAATATACAATATTAACATCCGTAACTTTTCTATTTCATTGCTTTCATACTGTTTTCAATGTGAAAACTCTTTTTTTCGCATTGTAAACAAAAAAAGAATTGTCTGGGCTTAATAATAGTTAAATGGTCCCAGTAAGCTGTTGAGGTTCTGACCTCACTGAGATGAATGAAATGCTGCTGGTGGTGGTGTTACACTTTTGCTGCTGTTATTGTTTAGCTGGAGAGAGGGTTTTGAAAGGCTGAATGAACAGGGCAGAAGTACATAGTGATACATCTTTACAGCAATATCATAGTACCTAAAAATGACAAAAATTTTAAATCTATTTTAAATTAAAGCTTAACGTATCTGTAAGTATCCAGTATATATTACAAATTTTGGGGGAAAACTTTATAAAACACAATATTCACTTTTGTCACAGTGATGACTTTATATGGATGATTTGAAAGCACTGGACTTTGCTTTTGACAACTGTGCTGTGTGTGTTTCAGTGAGTTTTTTGCAGCCTCCTGCATGCACTTTGTGACATCACAATGCGAGTTTTCTCTCCTCAGAATGACAGGCTTGAGGGGTGCTGCTGAGCCAAAGGGGGCTTCACAGCTCTGATAAAAATCTGAGCAGATGAGCATGCTTTTTAAAAGGTGACTTTTCAAAAGATTCTTGATAACGTTGCTATTCAACCAATCTCTTTTCAGATCTAGCACTGGGCATAATCCATAACAGCAGCAGACATTTGTCAAGATTCAGGTGACACAGTTCAGCCATTTGTGAGTTACCTCTGAGAAAAGAAGTGCTACAAACTCTTCCTGTAAAGTAGTGTATCCTTTCTCCGCAGAACTAAGAAACTGTTTCATGTCTCAGTTAAGACTCATAATGGATAGCTGCAGTCCAAAAGACAACGTCTCTTTTTTATTTTATTTTTTCAAAAAGAAAAAGAAAGTAACTGAAAGTAGAGGGTTGTAACGTACACTGTTACACAATATTAGCTCCATCGTTTGCTACCAAACGTGCTAACTAGAATATATGAATTCAGCATAGATCAGAGTTAAGCTGGACAGGAAAAATGTGAAAATACAGAAAACATAGATCTGAGCTCTTAAACTTCTTTTCTGCTGTTAGTAAAATAGTCCCTGAAGAAAATGTGAGACTGAATGTGAACTTTTTCTTTCTCCACACATAGGACATGGAGTTTCATTATTGTGATGATTATGGTTATCTCATTATAGCTTTACTGATGTTTATGATAAAGAGTTGTTGATAATTCTGTGGTTGGGAGCATGGTTTTCTGTTCCCTAACAGCAGTGCGATCTGAGCAGGGTCATTCATCTGTCATGCTAAGAATGAGAAGTCAAAGCAAGTTCTGCAGGGCAGGCACAGCTTTCACCTACTTTACTGTGAGGACCTTATTTGGTTCTAGCACATTGGTTCTCAAAGTGGGTGTCGGGACCCCTCGGGATCGCGAGCCAGTTCTGTGGGGGTTGCGAGCCCCTGCTGCCAGCAGCCGGTCCCAAACAATGTCGCTACCGCGGGCTGCTGGTATCCGGCCCCTGCTGCTGCAGGCAGCCCGAGCCCCTGCCACGGCAGTCTGCCAGCGCCCCCATAAGGCTGGTGGCCCCGCGAGCCCGGTTCGGGCCCTGGCTTCTGCTGCAGCAGGCTGCTGGCACTGCCACATGCCCGACCCGGCCCCTGCCGCGGTGGGCTGCCGGTGCCTCCATGGGGCTGCTGGAACCCCCACCCCCCCCCACTGGCCTTGGGGGGCTGCTGGAACCCCCCCTCACTGGCCTTGGGGGGCTGCTGGAACCCCCCCCCATCCCAGCCCCTGACGCAGTGGGCTACAGGCACCCTCCCCCACCTGACCCGGGGGGAGAGAGGGGGTGTCGCGCGTAGAGGCCTGGTGTGGGAAAGGGGTCACCACTACAAAAAGTTTGAGAACCACTGTTCTAGCACCACTGCCAGGATGAAGCAAGAAAACTGACAGGCGCATTATTTGCTCCCCAGGAATCTTGCTATTCTGAACAAGTTTCCAGTGGGGAGGCCTGGGGGGGTGAACCTTCCGGGTACCCTGAAAAGGTACCCTCCGGGTACTCTAGCCTATGGCCTGGCTAGAGCAGGCTGACCACAGTATGAATACTCTCCAACGGAGCCTGACAAGTTATTTAGCCCACCACACCAGTGCAAAATTACTGGGGGATGCTGGTGCCCAGCTTGCCATGTTAGGGGATATCCAGCAGCTTGTGCAGAGGATTGTGGTTTTCTGTATATATGTATAGTTCCCTCATCACCCTCTCACTTTCTCTATCAGCAAAATCAGATACACCAAAGTAACTGAGCAGAATTTTGCCCAAAGAATCTGAAGCAATGTACAGGCTGAAAATGTTTTCCCTGAGTGGAAATAGAAACCTTCTGATGACCTTTGTGGAGCACTCAAAGTATTTTAGTTCCCAGAGCCTAATAACTGAATGTGTTCCAGTAGAGGGCTGCTCCTACAGTCTTTAGATTTCCACTGTCTCCAGAACCATAATTACCAAGTTCTCAGGCTGTGTAAAGGCAGAACTTCACACTCCCAGCAAAATTCACACATATATTTCCCACTCATAACCTCCTCTCCTCACCCCCCTCTCACAAAATCTTTCAACAGGATATAGATCTATATATTTACTACTTAAACACAATTCCATTTTTGCCTACGTTGTGCTCATTTGCACCTCTAACAGGCCATGCTGAAACCATAATTTGCACCTTTTAGGAAAGGAAATTCAGCTGCGGTTGTACTTGGAGAAGAGGGAAAGGTGTTACTGTTCAAAAGCTGTCAAAATATAAACATACTCAGGGAAATCTATATGAGCGGGACTGTGGGGCAGTGTGAGATGACAGCCTCTTGTTACAGTGCACAGTACGGGTCCCAGGGATCACACTTCCGAGACAGCTGAGACATGCTGCCTTCAAGGTGTCTGCACTAGGTAAAACAATCTCTTCATCATCCTGTTTTCTCTGCAATACAATCAAATCCATCATCTCTTTTGTTATTTCCTTTTTGTTTGCTTTGCCCCCATCTTTCCCCCTAAGTTATTTGCAAACTGCAGAACAGGCAAGTGTTTTAAAAAAACATAGAGATCTGTAAGTCACTGTTGGTGGTGAATCAAGCTGGAATTGTTTACGTCCAACAAACTGTCAAAAATGCTCAGTACCCAAACCATAGAATGGAAGAGGCTTTCTAATACAAACACAGGTCAGATTGGAGCGTAGCTCATCATTTGCATATTTCACAGAAGTATTACATGTACAGGTCTGACCATCCGGTCTACAAAGATATTTGGTATCTCAACAGCAGAAAGCTATTAAGAATAATGTAGATACCGGGACGTAGTGGATCCTTTTCAACATTGCTCCATATTGTTTCATGCTGTACAGCAATTTTTGGCGATGTTCTTGACAAAGGAACCAAAGGGGCTCTATGCCACCTGTATGCTTCCTTGCTTCCCTGGGTTGGCTCTAGTCTCCTGAGCACAGCACACACTGGCCATGTCCCCAGTGTGTCCCTTGTGCCAGAGGAAAAGAATGGCATTGAGTTGTGTTTGTGTTATACCCTCTAGGGACTTTACTTATTCACAAGGGTGATAAAGGTATTTATATTCTACCTAGACAGCCAACAAAGATGGTGTGAACAGAACTTAATAGACTGACTCATGTGAACAGTGCTCTCTAGTGCTCCATTTACTAATGGAGCTGAATTTCAGTTGAAGTGTGACATGCCCTTGTAGTTGTTTGATGGGAGTGCTTAAAAACATATATATTTTGGTTTTGTCATTTGTTTTATTGTGTTTCTCTTCCAAATACACAATACAGGAACTTTTTGCAGTTGTGAAGATTCTCATGAGAGTCCAATGGAACACAATGTGGGTGGGTGCTTACTTCATTAATTTGTATGTTGCCTCCCTCTAAGGATATCAAAGCACCTTACAAACATCAGTGATTTTTCTTATTGCTATTGAAAAGAGAATCTGTTAATTTTTTTAAAAGGGAGGAGCACAACCAAATCCATGAATTTTATGAGGATTTTGACATCATTGAGACATTTCTAACATGCAAAGTTCCAAGAGTGTCTCATTTTGAACCACATCACCATCCTTGTAAATAGCAATGGAAAATTAAATTGACTAATATATTGTTATTTTCACATTTAACTTTCACATTATTGAAATATTATCTCAACATTATTATTATTATTATTATTATTTTTGCCATCAGCCACATTGAGTCATGCCTTGCAATTGTGGGGGGAACTGAAACCACTTGTCTCTGTAACTGAAACATTACCACTTCTGTGGGTGCTGGTAATTTCTTCTGGACTGGGAACCATCACAATTTCTTCTTTAAGAAGAGGAAGAAAAGAAAGATTAAAAGGGCTCTTATGGGGCTTTAAGGTCCTTCTACAAGTGCTGTTATTTCAGAAGGATCTTCAGCCTACGATAGAAATGATTGAGAATGACAACACTGTAGCCCAACGAGATGGGAGATTGAAAGATTTCTTTACAAAAACTCCTTTTCTATTTAGTACCTTAAGTAGTGCTATTTGACTATTATATAAACAGCACATATACAGGGTGGAGTTTTGACATGTAGTTCAAGTTAATGAATTTGGAGATGACATGTGACCGCCCTCCCCTCCCTCATTTGCTACCTCCAAATGAAAACATAATCCATTATCTACCTTCTGAATATCATTATATATGATGGATGGGGGAAAGGGAGCACTGAAGCACAATACTTTAGTGGGTATACCCGTGAACTGTGGTCAAGAGACTGAGTCTGTTCCTTACCTTCTACTGACTCCCTTTGTAATCTTAGGCAAATGGCTCCAGGCTAGATTTTCACAGGCACAAATAGTGGTTAGCTGCCCAATTCCCATTCACTTTCAAAGTCCGATTTATGCCTTTAAACTCTATGCCACAACTTGCCTTCCTGTCAAATGGGATGATAATACTTGCACAAATTGTAAAGCACATTGGAATCTTTGATGGATGGCATTATATAATTGTATCCTATCATGAAGTCAACTTGATTTTCTTTCAATGTTTGCTGTAGTAGTTGATATAAATATTTTGTTTATGAACAAGATGATTCCATGTATAGAGAAATAACATAATTAGTAATATATATTAATCTTTCATTTGTACAAAAATAATTTTGTTTCTCCTGCACATGTTCTGTAAAAGGCCACTGTTTACTAAGGCAAATACATTTTAACTGTTTATTAAGGCAAAGTTCACAATAAAATGTTCATATACCACATTGTAGGTTACTTATTCAGGATCAGGTTAATATTCAATGAACATGGCTACAGATTCTGGCTTGCTGGCTGGGGAGTACTTTGAGTACTCTAGAAAGGGTGACCAAATTTTGAAATATTTATCAACATTTTGGTGCTTCTCTTGTGTACATACTTGGTGTGAAAGTTTTTCCCATAGAAGGACATTCCATATTTTACTACATCACAAATCCATAGGAAGAGGGGTCATATTTCTCCAATAATGTGCAATGTAAAATCAAGATGCCATCAATAAAAAAGAAATTAATTAGTTGTTCTGTTTAAAATATAGATCCTCTATATAGGAGCACTGAGTAAGCAGGTCAGAGGATCTCTAGAAGGTAGGCAATAAAAAGTTCCCTTATTTTCAATATTTACAAGTCAAATTTTTTGTGAAATCTGAATATAAAATAGCTCTGTCTAGACCTTTAACCACAGTTGAGGAGTTGACTCAGGAGCAAGATTGAAACAAAGTTTAATTTCTGAGATATATACAATTTTGACAAAAAACATTAAGAAAACAATGTAGGAGAGGGATTTGGACAAAGAAATTAATCTGGCTGAGTGGGTCTCTCTATGGGAAAGGAGGTCTTCACTCCAGTTACTCGAGCTCATGAAGATTTTTTTTTTTTAATAAAATCCTCAATAGAGGACATTTGACTCCAGTTTAGAACCATCATATTTTGGGCCTCTCTTGGAGGAATTGAGTGCACAGAAGAACATGCTTGCACATAGGGTGGTTTTGTGCAGAAATGTAGATGGTTTGGGGAGGAAAGTATTACATTCATCTCATGAAAAAAAAATATGTCTAGTGGAACATAGATTTTTCTTATACAACCCGCATTTCTCTGGTCATATTTTAATTACTAGTAAAGTAAATATACAAAAAAGAAGCTTTAAGGGCTTTTTATTTATTTGTTTATTGGTCTTTATAGTTGTATTCAAAGGAACATCCTTAACTGTTTGTTTCATTATATTTTTTGTTTGTTTTTATTGCACTCTTCTAAAATTTGTAAGCAGCTACTCCTAGACCAAGACCATTACAGTATTACCAGATTTGCCCTTTACTTTGGTATGCTCATTTATTACGGTTACTCTTCAGGAGGGAAAGTATGTTCCTGTAATTCTATCAATGTACTCCTTGTGTCACTTGTGCTGTCCTATGGAGCTCTACTTCTCCCTTCTGCAAGTATCCTCCCAATGGATCTATCCTGCACAACCTAGGTTCACCAGGGCTGGGTTCCTGCAGCCCCAGCCTGTATTTTTGGGTACAAGGTATGTTGCTGCAGAGCAAATGGGGAAGCCAAAAAACATCCACAACTGGGAGAGAGAGAAGCAACCAACTTAACCATGAACATTCTTTATTGCCAGGGAATCACCATATATATATATAAAAAAAACAGTTACAAATTATTAAATTTAACTTAAATGTAATTATAAAAGTCAGGTTTAGAAAACTATAGCTGATCACAGCAGTCAGGGTCAGAAGGCTAGACCTAGAAAGAGAGAGAGAGAGAGAGATAGGTTCTCACCATTCCCTGATGCTTGATTCGAACGGGGTTCCCAGGTGGAGGTGGTTAACTGAGGGTCCGGAATTGTACCCAAAAATTCTGTGGGGTTGGACAGGCAGAGCCCCCAGCACGATCAGTCAGGAGAAGATGAAAAATCCCAATGGAACTGATGCAGATTTTGGGTCCAGGCATCAGAGCACTTACTTGAGCATGGGTAGTGGTTTTTGTAGGGAAAGAACAATGGTTCAAGGGCACTGTTCCCTCTAAGTCGTGCGCGTGTGGGTTTGCACACAGATCCTAAACCCTATGCATATGGCAAAACACTGCGTGCACAAAAATGTGCACAGCAGCACAAACATTTGCACAGAAGAAGTTTTTTGCTCACACGACCTGTCAAAAATTAGAGGGAACATTGTTCAAGGGAGAATACTAGGTTGGTTTGTTTGTGGGTAAATTGATGGCTCAAGGGAGTATACCAAAGTTGTTTTGTTCAGGCTAGACAATATTATCTCAAAACATAATAAAACTGATGCTGAAAAGCGTTTATTACAAATTGATACCGTGTAAAAGCGTCTGTAGGATCTGCAGTATGTAAATCCCAGTATGCCCTACAATGCTTCAGGGAATCTGTAAGTTAAACAATGAAATCAAAATGTTCTCTGAAATGTCAGAGAGAAAATATTCAGTCAGCGTGGTCTGAAGCTTTAACTGCTCTGCATACGTAGGACACTTTTCTGCACTACACTAAACCCAGTCATTGATCCATCAACAATATTTTCTTAACAGGTTTTTGCAGATGACATTTAGTATTGGAAATAAATAATCATATTGGTGATTTTTTAAAAACAGTAATCTGTAGTCAAAAAGTTTCTGAGGCTATTCTCTAAGCTCCGTAAAGCTGTCCAGCCTACAGCTCTGGGCTGTGTGTGTAACTGACTGAATCTGTCAGTCAAAAGAGGGCTGCAGGCTCTCTCTTGTCAGCTGTGGTTTGTGTCTCATGGTTTCATAGGTCTAGGGTGTACTAAAGTGCCATCTATGCAAACAGATACATAAGTAACACTTGAAATATTAAAGCTCCATTTGACTATATATTGGAAATAAAATTAACATAATTTTGTTCTTGGAGTCAGAAAAGACTATTCATATTTAGTGTTCATTTCACTATGTTTGTGTAATTGCTTCATTTTTTCTTTCATTATTAACAGGCCATATGTGTCATTAATTAGGGCTGCAGCCTTTTTTACAGCGCCTATTTGGGACTACTGTGCAGTTCTGCCTTTGAGACATCAAGATTGGGCACTTCTTACACCATTGGGGTAGCAACACTGTTCCATAAATGAAAGAATTGGTTCCAACCAATATGAGCTTGGTGCTGGGGAAATACACAAACAGTTGCTCCAGCTCCAACTCCTGATTCACTATAATATCCCGCAGTTTTACCAGAACATTACAGAGGTTGACAGTGATACTTGTGGGATGAAACAAGCAGCTCATAAAGAAAAAAAAATCCTATGTGGTGTCATTCACTTTTCGAACACAGATCAGTACATGCTCAGTATCTGTCTAATCCTCTATTTTATCACTTTCCTGTCTTCTAAATTACGGGGGGGGGGGGGATGGGTCTAATTTGTTTGGATTAAAGATTTTGTTTAGCTACTTGAGATTGCTGGTGTTGGAAGACAAAAGAGCAAAACTTTTCAGCAACTAACATAGTATGTTGAATGTGGTTTTCTGCTCATGTGTGCATTCTAAGACTACCATTTCCTTTATGTACAGTAAGCCCTTGGTCTCCTCCCCCACCTTTTATAAGGTAGCATTCCCCTTTGCCATGTTGCTATGACAACCTTTGCTCTCCCTGTTGAAGACAAAACATGCTGCTGCCTCACAGACCTTCTTCAGTGCTGTTCTGTACAGGCAGGTAGGGGGAATGTTGGAAGAGAGTGGTTACTTGCTCCTGATCTAGACAGGGAGAGACTTTCTGGTTTCCATGATTGCTAATGTCTTCTCTGTGACCCTGATAACTCTATATACTGTGCGTAGACAAGTAATCCCAACAGGTATGCTTGTCTTCACATCTCTGGAATCAGTTTAGCTGCAATTAATCTACATCAGTAGTAAAAAAATGTCTTCAGCAAGGCAAAACCTTTTCTTTTCTTTTTTTGTAAGCCTGGGTTACCCATGTGGACACTATAGTAAGGTAAGAAAGGACCCTGCTCAACTCTACAATTTTGTTGGGAGTATTACAAATACCTCACGCCTTATCCTGTGATATTTATACAGCTGATACAGGAGCTGCCACACGGAACAATGTGATGTCACGTAAGTAGCCCTGATGGAAGACACAGCGTGGAGCAATTTGCAGTTACTGGCAACAGTCATGTATCACCTTGACATGGTTGAGCACCATTTCTGGGCCCAGGAAACATGCACTGATTGGTGGGACCACATTGTTATGCAGCTATGGGATTACAAGCAGTGGCTGCAAAACTTTTGAATGTGTGAGGACACTTTCCAGGAACTGTGTGAAGAGCTTTCCCCAGCCCTGTAGCTCAGCAATACTAAAATGAGAGCTGCTGTGACAGTGGAGAAGCAAGTGGCAATAGCTCTGTGGAAGCTTGCAACACCAGTCTGCTACTGGTCAGTGGGGCATTCGTTTGAAATGGGTAGATCTACTGTGGGATCTGTTGTAATCCAAGTTTGCAAGGCCGTCAACAGACTTTTGCTAAGAAAGGTAGGGACTCTGGGCAATATGCAGGATGCAGTGGATGGTTTTGCTGCAATGGGGTTTCCTAACTGTGACGGGGCAATAGACGGAACGCAAATCCCTATCTTGGCACCAGACCAAAGAGTACATAAACCGAAAGGGGTACTTCTCAATGGTGTTGCAAGTGCTGGTGGATCAGTGAGGTCATTTCACCGACATCAAAATAGGATGGTCGGGAAAGGTTCATGACACATGCATCTTTAGGAACTCCTGACTGTTCAGAAATTTGCAAGCAGGGGCTTTCTTTCCAGACTGCAAAATAACCATTGGTGATGTTGAAATGCCAATCATGATCCTGGGAGACCCAGTCTCCTCCTTGCTCCCATGGGTCATGAAGCCGTACATAGGCAGCAATAAGGACCAGTTCAGCAATAGGCTAAGCAAATGCAGAATGGTGGTGCAATGTGCCTTTGGACACTTAAAAGGTTACTGGCGTTGTTTGCCTACTAAGTTAGACTTCAGTAAAGCAATATCCCCATTGTTATTGCTGCCTGCTGTGTGCTCCATAATATCTGTGAAACAATAGGAGAAAAGTTTACACCCAGGTGGGAGGTAGAAGCAGATAGCCTGGCAGTCAATTTTGAGCAGCCAGACACGAGGCAATAAAAAGAGCACATTTAAGGGCTCAGTGTCACCATGAGGCTTTGAAAACCAGTTTCAGCAATGAGCTAGGGTAATGTGACACTTATCTGTGTTGCTCCTTACTAAACTGTCCTCTCCATTGGATTTTCTCTCCTGTAAACTCCACCCCTAGCACCCACCATGTGTTGAATGAAGAAAGACCCTTTTCTCATCAACATATTAAGTTTTATTTTGCATAAAAACACACAGAGACAGCAAATAAAAGTAAGAGAACCTGGGGCAAAAGAGCTGATAACACTGAGTGGGGGACAAACAAGGACAGCTTGCTTACAGATGCAGTGCAATAATAATCAAAGGTGTGGGAATGGGCACCTTCTCGTCCTTGTATGTCCCCTGGTGCTGGGGACCCTTGCACTGCCTCCCACCGCCTCACAGGAAGTTGGGGGAGGAGGATGTAGACCCACTGGAATCACAGTAATAAAGCACGTGCATAAATGTTAACAGGAAAGAGGCCTTAGTGTTTACATTCTTCAAATAGTTGTAGACTCAGACTATTATAATCACCTTTAGCATCACTTGGCTAGGCTATACTTCTTACCTGGTTTAATCTCCCCTTCTAAAGCAATCCATCCAGATCCTTAATCATGTAGCCCCTCTATCTTTCTGGGAATTAGGTACGCATTGCTAATATTCCAGGTGTGGTTGCACCAGATCTGCACTGAAGGACAATATTAAGTAAGGCTCATTCAGACTGATGATGACACATTCACCGATGTACTATTCCTGTCTAAGGCACTGTACAGACATGGTTCCATTAACATACCATGCATACACAAAGGCCTGCTAAAAATAAAAAAGCAAACAAGACAACCACTTCCATGGGTGAATGCTGCATGTCCATTTTCACACGTATGTCACTGCCTAGATGTGCAGTGTTCCACAGTGACATAATTAAAAGAAAATATAATTTCTTTATATTGCAAGAAATCAATTTCATAGGGTATATTTGAAAGAGTAAGACAGTTTATATGAGCAGATCATTTTCCATAGAAAAGAACTCAGAGTTTCTAAACGATGCTCTTTCCATTGGTCTAAACTTTCAAATTGGTAACTTTAATGTTTCAGATTAACCTTATCATTATTTAAAATAAGAGCATTAGAGGAACCAGAACTTCATGGTATTTTCACTATGCAGAGAGGTAAGCAGCAAATAAATAAATAAATAAGCAGTGGATTAATATTAAATTAACAGCACAATAATTACTCATTGGGGGTAGGTAATATTAAACCCTGAAATAAACACTTATTTAAGCCTCATTTTTCACATATGCCTATTGCCTTTATCAAAAGCCTTTGACCTGACATTACAATCCACACGAAAGCCTAGACCAGCTACAAATTCAGGCACAAAGTCTGTTGAGATCTCTGTTTGGCTGAAATGTCACTGAGCGAAAGCAGAAAACCCCATCTCTGCGAGCTCTTGGCACTGACTCAGGCCTGGTAAACTACAGTGTTCAGAAAGTCTGAATGCAAACCATTATTATTTTGCACATTATAATATACTTAAGTACTGTGCTAGCTCTTTAAACAGCCTCATCTAGATAATCAATGTAGCCATTCTACTGAAGTGCTATCTTCCTGCTGTGAGGAAGCACAATCCCCCTTACTGCCACAGCTCCCTGCTGACTTGTTTTACAACATTTAAGCAGGAAACTATTAAACCTTCCTTCTTTCTTTCTTTCTCTTTCTTTCTTTCGCAAACAGAAAGCTGCTTTCCTGCTGCATTCTCACTTGTCCTGAAACCTGTTAAACAGTATCCTAGCTTCTGCCCTCAGCTCTGCCCTAATTTTAACCCTAAGCAACGGTTCTCATATTTTTACTCAGATTTATAAAATGACTCATTGGATAAGACAAAGTGTGAAAGCATCTTGTAAAAGAACAGATTTCCAATAAGGCGAGGTGAAAAGGTCACTTGTGTCAAGTTCCCCCGTAGAAGTTAGAAGCCAGAGGCTTCAGTTCAGTCATTTATAAGCCAAAGCAAATACATTTGGGGTATTTTCCTTTTACCATCAAGGGAGCTAAAAATAGAAAGGTCAGATCTTGAAACAGTGTACTGTCATTTCAGGGCATTTCTGTACATTCCCTACTGTCTCTCATCAACTGCACTTTTGGAAAAGCAAGAGAAAACGGTGATATGTAAAGAGAGGACAACCTAGTCAAGCTGAATAAGTATCTTTAATAGATATTACATTTTACAGCTAAGAAGCCAACATGAGTGTGTTTTTATGAGTCTTAAACTTTCCTTTGACATAATGGGTAAAGTTAAAGCCTGGGGCTTTTACACTATTATCAGAGGCTCTGTCAGTGAGAGCTGTAACCTAATTAGTTTTGATGCAGCAAATCAACAAAACCACTACTGGTTATGACCTCTGCCAAAAGCACTAGAGAGCCAGACAAATGACGCTTAAGATGTTATTAGTTGTTCCGTTGCAAAGTTCCAGATAAAATATGACAGGATGTTGTTGCTTGACGTCGGCATCGGTTCTCCAGATGGCACTCTGCATTGGCTTGTAGCAAGGCTCATAGGGATGCTGGCACATTTTCTCTGTCAAAATGAAAGTTTTCTAATTACAAAGAGATAATGTGAAGAGATGCAAACTTAATCTCCTGAACAAAAGGTTGCAAGCTGTGTAATAGCAGTTGAGGGGAGAGATTTCACATAGTTCAGTTTCTTTCAACACTGCAGTTCAGGAAAGCTTTGTTACCCTTCAGCACGATGATAAAAAAAAAAGAAATCAGATGCAATTGACCCTATTTATTAGAGTGTCTTCTGCAATATACAGAAAAAACACTGGCTCCATGTAATTTCTAATAGAATTAATGGACTTGATCCTCCTATCAGTTACACTGATGTAAATCAGGACTAACTCCACTAAGTTAAAATAGTGTGAACTGATGTGAAAGGAGAACTGAGGTCCCATAGGTGTTTTATATCAAATGGCATAAATTCACTTGTCAGAAGACAGCAGGGTAACCATTTTTCTAGCCAGCTGGATGGTGCTACTAAGTAAATAATCAGCAAAGATTATATTTTCTTGAACAATAATACATGAACTCCTTAAAGAAAAAAGAATCTGTGAGAATGTAATGCAAATGGTGAGACTACAGAATTTGATATTGAGATTATGGTAGATTATCTACATGGTTGAGGCAGTATCAGGTAGGCTGGTGATGTCAAACTGCCACAATGACAGGGAGATAATGGTGATGCTCTAATAAGCAACAACACATAACCCATTTTAAAATAATTCTGTAATGATAACAGTAACATAGGTACAGTGTCATGAACCCCAAGGTAATTAAAGTGCCTTCTGTTTGGCCGGTCTAAACAACAGTCATTGCCCTATTTCCCTTTCTGTCAGTTTGTAGTTGAAAGCTGATACAAATTCATAACACCAAAGAAACGGAACAGATGCATGTCCTTTTTTTAAATGCCATTAGGGACAGTGCATAGGCTGAATTAGGCAAATGTCTTAAAGAATATCATTCCTATAGATGCAACACAAAACTGTTCTACCAGTTAAATTTCAGACTCTCTAAAATACAAATGAAATCCCTATAAAATTATTGATGGGTAACAAAATACCAAATGCCTTCCACAATAATACTGCATTTTTTTCTGGATTTAGACAAATTTATACTTTGGGCACTAATGTGAGAACGTAGAAGTACAGAAAAAGAAAAATTAGTTTCCACTTTAAAGAACTTTAAAATTCATGGGATAAAAATAAAGCTACTTTCAGAGATTCAAATAAAAAATCCCAGAAATATTTCTATAACCACAGAAACTAGAATTAAAATAAAAAGCTTATGTATTTTTTAAAAAGGTGAGCGATCTGTAATAATCATTAACTATTTTAAACACGTGTATTTTGTTTACTAATGTCAAAAACAATGAATTTTGTGATATGGGTTGTTTAGAAGACTGAAAGGTCTTCTGTGGCTGTATTTCCAACATTTCCAGGAAAACTCAGGATTATATTTTCTCAAGCAGTTCTGAGTCAGAACATTTTAAGATGAGTAAATCATACAGAAAATGTAACCAGGACTTTCAGAGCACTCCCAAAGCATCTTCTGAAAAAATAACATTTTTTAAAAATAATGAGCATTTTTTAAAAGTCACAACATCAACATAAAATGGTGTGTAACAGCTGTTGTAATGCTCAACATCAATTTTATGTCCACTCAACTACTAAATAGCAATCACCATGACATCCCTTAGTAAGCATGAAGGGACCCAAGGGTACAGCAGTTTTAAAATTGAGGTACAAAAGCAAACAAGGCTCTAACATGCAGTGTTTCCGGTTACATTCCTGCAGCACCATCTAGTGGTAAGACTGTTCCAAGCCTGACTTTCTCTGCAGAGACAAATGAGAATTTATTGAGGTAAAGATACCTTTTTGTTTCTGAGGTTTGATTGTTTTGTTGGAATGACTTGATTGATTAATAGGTTTTATAACTGAGAAAATCCCATGAACAATGCTGTTAGAAAAAGCAAACTTAAATGGCAATGTGAATTACAGCTCTTTTGTTTGCTCTTTACATAGCATGCGTTGTGCTACTAACAAAGGCATCTGAGTTACAATTCTGTGAATCCATATAATTATGTAAAGTACAGTAAATATGTATCTCTTATTTCAGGATTGCAATATGTTATTTGAACTCTCACTCCCACGTGAAGGAATATGTAGTCTTTGCTGTATTCTAAAATGTAATGTATTCTTTTGTGTGAACTGGGGGCAAGAAGCTGAAAGCTGAAAGAAGCTGAAACAGCAAAAAGACCACCCACCCTCTCCAACTGCTGAATTTAAGTGCAGCGGGATAGGGGAGATGAGCCTTGAAGGGGTTGTGGGGGATAGTACTTGAAGAACAGGGCCTGCAGACACGCCAGCATCTGAAGGTGGGTGGGAGAGCTGGGAACTTTGGGTTCGGGGTTAAAGGCCGGGATCTGGGGGGTAGATGGAACACAGGGAGTGAAGGCTGATGAGGAAATAGGAGCCAAGGGACGAGCAGTTTGGAAATCTGAAGGGCCTAGAGAGAGCAAAGCCCCTTATGGGAATCTGGGTCAGCCGTGGGCGTGAGCATTGAGAAAACAAGGTGTGGAACCTTTGGAAAGCTAGAAAACATGGAATCAGGAATCAAGGAGTTGAGTACTTTGAGAAGGAATAGCCCCTCCCACACGTCAAAGCCCTCATCCCCAGCCAGAGCCCTCATCCCATCCACACTCCAGCTCTCTGCCCTAGACCTGAGTGCCCTCTCACACCCCACAAACACCCTCCCCCCCCCCCGAGCTCTCATCCCCCATACACATTGTGCAATATAGGGAAACTGCTAAATTCTTAATGTTTCCAATCCATTTTTACATTATTTAAATATATATATATCAGCTTACAATGCAGGAATGGGGGTGGGGGCTGGACTTGGACTCATTCTGGACACCACCAAAAATTCTACAAACCTGCCACCCCTGAAGCTAAGAACTGAAGGAAAGGGGGCAGTGGAGTGAGGAAGGGGCAGAATGCCTCACCAGCTAGTGATGCACCAAACAACATCTAGAAAAGAACTTCTAGCCTGGCCTCGCCAACCCAGCAACAAACTCAGAGGCCTTTTATTTAAATCACCCCAAACCACATGGGGGAGAGAGGGGATCAGAGATGAGGTTGTTGTTTCATTGTGGGTTATTGGCTATGTACGTGCAGGTGCTCATGCTTATGTTTTCCAACATCCTTGTCATTACAATGTTTAAAAGAATCTGTTGATTCGCCTGTTTGATACACTAATAACTCCCATTTCCACTAATGGGAATTACCCCTGCACATGAAGGGAAGAATACATCTCTCTGTGTGAAATGAATTGGGCATCTTTTGTAAAAAAGTGTTAGAATGTGAGGGGATTATAAAATGTATATTCATAAAGCCTCGGAGCAACATTGTTTTCATACACACCATCCTATACTGGAAACCTACTGACCGCTACACTTACCTACATGCCTCCAGTTTCCATCTAGGACACACCACTCGATCCATTGTCCACAGCCAAGCTCTAAGATACAACCAAATTTGCTCAAATTCCTCAGACAGAGACACCTACAAGATCTCTACCAAGCATTCTTAAAACTACAATACCCACCTGGGGAAGTGAAAAAACAGATTAACAGAGCCAGAAGCGTATCCAGAAGTCACTTACTACAGGACAGGCCCAACAAAGACAAAAACAGAACACCATTGGCCATCTCCTTCAGCCCCCAACTTAAGCTTCTCCAACGCATCATCAAAGACCTACAACCTATCCTGAAAGATGATCCCTCACTCTCACAGATCTTGGGAGACAGACCACTCCTCGCTTACAGACACCCCCCCACACACACACATGTGAAACAAATACTCACCAGCAACCGCACACCACACAACAAAAACACTAACCCAGGTACCTATCCTTGTAACAAAGCCCGATGCCAACTCTGTCTCATATCCATTCAACTGACCCAATCATAGGACCTCATCACATCAGCCGCACCATCAGAGGCTCATTCACCTGCACATCGACCTATGTGATATATGCCATTATGTGCCAGCAATGCCCTTCTACTATGTACATTGGCCAAACCGTCCCGTCTCTATGCAAAAGAATAAATGGACACAAATCTGACATCAGGAATCATATCATTCAAAAACCAGTAGGAGAACACTTCAATCTTTCTGGACATTCCATTAAAGATTTGATGGTATCAATTTTGAAACAGAAAAACTTCCAAAACAGACTCCAACGAGAAACTGAGGAACTGGAAGTAATTTTTAAATTGGACAAAATAAACCAAGGGCTAAACAGAACTTGTAATGGTTCTCTCATTACACTAATTGATTGCATTTCCCTAGTTAGTTCAATAGGTGTTATCTACTGCCAGACACAGAAATCCATTTCAAAAGGTATTTTTTCTCCTGCTGATAATGGGCCATCCAAATTAAACAGCCTCCTAGAATTGGTATGCTAATGTACAACTTTTTTTTTCTTTCTGTGTGTATAAATGCATCTTACTTCTGTTCCTTCTATGCATCCGATGAAGTGAGCTATAGCCCACGAAACCTTATGCTGAAATAAACTGGTTAGTTTCTAAGGTGCTACAAAGTCTTCCTTGTCTTATTTATGGATACAGACTAACACGGCTGCTAATCTTAAACCTGTCACATTGTTTTCTAGGACAGTTAGTAAAAGTCACTAATTTGCCTCCGTATTCTGGTCTTCACTGCACAATCCTTACTCCATTCTGAGGGGACTTTTGCCAGAATAAGAACTGCCACATCAGCCCCACTGTATGGAAAATAATGGGCTAAATTCATCTCAGTATTGCTGAAGTTTCAGGAGAGATTTGAAGGATAGTGGATAAAGAGTGCCTTCGGAGAACGCACGGAGCTGCATTTGGAAAATGTGCCAAACAGACAAAGAAGAGAAGAATCAGGGGCTGAGAGTTCAATACAGTGCAAGTGATGGCGTTAGGTCCACTGTAGAACATGTAGGGCCTTAAGAATGAGGACAAGTATTTAGTGCTTGAGGTAGTGGAAAAGGGAAGCCAATGGAGGGATGCAAAGAGAGGATGTCATCGTAGACCATTTTTATATCAAGTATCATATTGCCTCAAACTGATAGTTTAAAAGACAAACAGATAAGAGTCTGGGCCTGTCCCTGTTGAGTGCCTATGGGAGCACAATTGGGTACACAGTCAGCAGGTTAGTATTCTCCTTATTTCAAAGAGACAGTTCAATAGTATTCCAAAGTACAGTTATTAATTTAAAGCTACAGAAAAAGAGAAGGATATTTTTCTCATTGCAACAGCAAGATGTGAAAGTCTCAGATACCATGGAAAAAGTACAGCAACAAGGGAGACACTACAGGTACAATTAAAGTAGAAAAGCTGCTGAATTAGTGAGGAAACTCAAAAAGAGTGCTTCTGAGAAACTCCAAAAGCAGAACAGTATAAAGGAAGTGCTTCTAGTTTCACATAGATGTTTGTGAGCAGCAAATTGGTGTTGGGAAACTATTGCTTAAGGTGACATATGCTGAATGAGATAATAGTAGGTTTATGTGCTGAATGGAAGGCTCCTCTTAGCAATTTTGGCCAGTCTTATAGAAAACTTTACCTTTAGTCACCCCACAATTTTTTACGGACTCCTGCCTCAACCTCTCCAAATGAAACTTGACTCTTATTCACTCATCACTGGAGCTGGTTGAAAATTTTCTTGAAACCTTTCATGGGAATATAATGATTTTGTCTGAAGTTTTCACATGAATTATTGAAACATTTAATTTGATCAGATCAAAGCACTTTGTTTCAATGTTACCATTTTGACTTCTGTGTTATAATATATGTCAAAATGATAACACTGAAATAAAGCACTTCAACCTTATTGAAGCAAAACATTCAATAAGTCATCTGGATGTTTCCACAATGCAATATCTCTGAATTTTCTTTTCATGAGAAATATTGAAATTTCAACTTTAAATTTCAATCTGAGATGAAGGGAAATTTTGATATGTCAAAATTTCCAGCAGAACAGAAATTCTGAATTTCAACTCACCGTACTCAACATGCTATATTAACATGAATGAATAATACAGCCTCAGTAGTTACAGAAAAGTCTATCATGAGATAATTGTCCATATAAATTGAGGTGTGGCAACAGCTCTCCGGTCCTTAGAGGGTTGCATGCATATTCTGGTGAGTTTTAGGAATTGTATAGCACTTTACAAACATTTACTTTCTAATTGTCATCTTCCCCCCCCCCCCCTCCCCAATCCCCACTCCAAGAGGAAGGCAAGTGTTGTTATCCCTGTATAGGAACTTGTCCCACCCCAGTCAGCAAGGAGTTAATGAGGTCTGCTGGGCACAAGTAGCTCCAACCCCATGCAGCTGTGAGGCCTGCTCCATGCCAGGGGAGGGTTGGCTCTCAGAGGGAAGATCACTAAACTCTTTGAGTCCAAAAGCTGCTGACTATGAAAATAACTGGGGTTCTCTGTATCCTCTGGTTGAGTAGAGGGACCTTCTTAACTTCTCCACCTTAGAGTGCAGGAAGCTCAGCCTGGCCCTTGTAGACTGATTAGACACCCAATCCTATCTCAGAGATGACTCAGCTGGTTGCCTTGCAAGGTGAATGGGGTGAACCTGGACTCTTTGTGGGCTGTAGAACTATTCAGCTTTGCTTTTCTGGTTTGGGCTACTGCCAGAAAGCAGAAGAGGAGCTGTCTTGATGCTACTTGTAGCCAGAGGAACATAGGCCCTTCTCAGACTGACTCTACAAGCAGCCCCTGCTAAAATAAAAAGGTGTTGGGGATGAAGGAAGCATCCCCATAGGCCACCCCCATGGGGTACTCTGTCACAGGCTTTACCTGCAAACTCCATTCACAGATGTGGACACTGAATCACAGAGAGGTTAGCATTTTCATCATTTAGTTGTATAAATGTAAGCATCTAAAGCCACAGCTAGAATTTCTTCTGGCCACAGTGGTGGGCAACCCAATAGTAGGAGAGGCAGTAAGGTGTACTGGTCTATGCACAGAAATGAGAGCAAGAGACTCCTGAATTCTGGCTCTGATACAGACTCCCATGCTGTGGGACAAGTCACTTAACTTTTTGCTGTAATTTCCCTAGATGCAAAATATGGATAATATTTACCTACTTCCCTATGAAGTGAGAGGTAGTTAATGTTGGTAAAGCTTTAGTTCTATGCTACCATTCACCAGAAAATGCATAGTAGTTTGTTTTATCTTTTAAAGGACCATTGGGAAAACATTTTTCAGTGTGGTCAGTTTTAGGAGCATCCTAAAATTTCTTTCCCTCCCTAGGACAGCCCTGTGCATAGTAGTGTGAACTGGGATGACAGGAGGCAATGACCTTGGAGTAGTGAGGGAGGGTGAAAGAGTTTATTTCTCAGCCTCACCGCAAAGGACTAAATCCAACCCAGAAATCCCATTGTGTAATGAAAGCTACATTTTTACAAAGTTATAATGATGCCAGATGTATTAATTCAGAATAATTATTAAAATTCCTAGTGTGCAATAAAACCAACTGACTGCGCTTACCTTAATAGGGAGGATTTTAAAGTGACCAAGCCCTCATGTCAGGAAATGAGGAGCTTTTATGTGAATTAAACCTCAAACATCTGCATTAATCTAACATTAAGGGTCTGATTTATAGATCAAAAAGCAAGGAAATTCAGAGTTACAGCTAAAACTACTAGCTGTCATTAGGCTGTATTTTAACCTGGTAAGCCAGTGTATTAGGAACATGTTTGCTGCTGTACTAAAATAAACTAGACACAGGCCCGAGCCACAAACTTTAGATACATATCCAAACTTTCCTGGAGTCTGGGGAATGTCAGAGTTTGGTATTTTTTGGGTCAAGCCCATCTCTGGAAGCAACCAGTTGCCTCTCTAGCTACATGCTACTCAAGGTGGATTGCAAAATGCCTGTGTAGCCCTCAGACCCGTAGGAAAAAACTAAACTCACCCAAGGTTTCTTGGTAGAATTTCACACCAAATGTATAATCCAAATTATGGATGAAGTGCTGGCAAATTTTCACAAAAATCTTCCATTCATTTTTAATTATAATTACATTAAATGTATTTGAGGAATATGTAAACTGTTACTTCCAAAGAGTTGACTCAACTGAATTATTATGAACATTCCTAAAATAAAACTAAAGAATACGAAAATTCTTTGAGTATATTGAGGCCCAGAACTATTTTTGCAATCAGTCATTAAAAATATTATCAATGAAATATAGATTTTATTATAGAATTATTGACAGGATACATAGCTATTAACATCTTCATAACTAAATGATATACTTCATGAAGCAAGCTCACTAATTGATGGTATGCTATGTGCTTTCAAAATATCATATGTCCCGTAGTTGCTAGGCTCTCCAAAGCATGAAAAAACAAGTCAAACACTGTTATGATAAAGAATGAGGGATAATTACAGTCTAGCCTAAATCTAGTCATTTAAAAATATCTACATACATATCAGTGACTGCTTTTGGAGTAGAGTGTATGCCTTAAGGGCTAGGTGAGCCTCAAAATATTCAGAGGATTGGTTAGGAAAAGCATCCAAAAGTCTGGACACTCCAAACTACTGGTACTGCAGTATTGGGCTATAAGTCATTCTAGGGCAGATTCTCACATGAGATGTGTCAGGTAGTGCCAGGACTGTTAGTTACACTGAAATAAAAAATAATGGAGTGTGGGAAAGAAATAAGCTGATTCAAATTCCAAAAAGTGTTTGATTTAAAAGTTTGGGTTATATTTATTTTATCTAACTCAGTTTGCCCACCCACAGGACTCAATCCCAAAGTGAAATTCTGACTTCCACTCTGTCCTCCCATTTTTGCATGTTCCACTTTCCATTGTTGCAGAGCATACAGCACTTCACCTTTCAAGCTGGAACACACATGATCTGAGAGAGAATTTTTCATAAAAAACATAACAAAATTATAATGCAATGAGTTAAGAAATTCTCATAGCCTAATGTTGTACATATCTCTCCATACTTTAATGGTATGTGTCGGAGAATGAAAGGTGCAGAGCTGTATGTCCTGGAGGAAATGGAAAAATGTACAGAAAACAGAAAACAAAAGGTAGCCAAAACACAGGATATACTGACCTCCATTCATCAGAATCTGCTTTTTAGTTTCGGAAAGACTTGGTGTGACGGGGCTGAGCGGCCCCGCACCGGTACAGCAGGGGTTAACCCTTCTCTCTGGGCAGAGGAAGCCACGTCCTGGAAGCTCTGCAGGGCTTCTCTCTGGACAGAGCTGCTCAGTTAGGGCTGACCACCAGAGGGGAAGGACGCACATTGCCAGCTCCTAAGGAGGCACAGCCTGGATTCTGGGACCCAGATGACAGCCCGGCTGTGACACCGCTGGAGGCCCAGCTTGCCATCGACTCCAAGGAGGGGGAACCACCGACAGACCCCCCAGACCCCGAAGGCAGTGCGGGTAGGAGGAGACCCAGGGAGCCCTTAAAGGTATGGGCTAGCTCGGCATGTTGCGGGCGGATCCCCGCCGAGTGTGGGGCAAGGCCAGCCCCGCTGACAGGTGAGCCCCGGGTTGGTACCCGGTGGAGTGGGCGGGCCCGGATCCCCCTACCCCTACGGCCATTGGGCCATGCAACCCCGAGAGCAGGGAGCCCTTGTATAGACTCCGGCCATTGGGCCACGCAACCCCGAGAGCGGGGAGCCCTTGTATAGACTCCGGCCATTGGGCCACGCGACCCCGAGAGCGGGGAGCCCTTGTATAGACTCCGGCCATTGGGCCACGCGACCCCGAGAGCGGGGAGCCCTTGTATAGACTCCGGCCATTGGGCCACGCGACCCCGAGAGCGGGGAGCCCTTGTATAGACTCCGGCCATTGGGCCACGCGACCCCGAGAGCGGGGAGCCCTTGTATAGACTCCGGCCATTGGGCCACGCGACCCCGAGAGCGGGGAGCCCTTGTATAGACTCCGGCCATTGGGCCACGCGACCCCGAGAGCGGGGAGCCCTTGTATAGACTCCGGCCATTGGGCCACGCGACCCCGAGAGCGGGGAGCCCTTGTATAGACTCCGGCCATTGGGCCACGCGACCCCGAGAGCGGGGATCCCTTGTATAGACTCCGGCCATTGGGCCACGTGACCCCGAGAGCGGGGAGCCCTTGCATTGACTCGGCCATTGGGCCACGCGACCCCGAGAGCGGGGAGCCCTTGCATTGACTCCGGCCATTGGGCCACGCGACCCCGAGAGCGGGGAGCCCTTGCATTGACTCCGGCCATTGGGCCACGCGACCCTGAGAGTGGGGAGCCCTTGCATTGACTCTGGCCACTTGGCCACGCTGCCCCGAGCAGGGGGGCATTGTATAGACTCCGGCCACTGAGCCACGCTGCCCCCCCTGAGGGGGGAGTTAGAGACAGGTGGAGGTCCGCTGCCATGCCTGGTCCCAGCCTTCAGGGGGCGCTGTGGAATAGGACCCACCACACTTGGGAGCTAGGTATTGAAAATGCTGTGTATCCAAAGGCCAGGAATGGCTGGAAATAACATCTGTGCATGTGCTTCAGGTACAAATCCAAATGCACTTTTGAACTATAGAGGCACATAGTTGACGTAAACCAGAAACAATGTAGAATGACTTGCAGCAGAATACAGAACAGGTATAACACAAAAGTATACTATGCTGTGAATGAATACAAAATTCATACTCTAAAGAAAAGAAATTGTAGTTGTGTTTCCACATAAATCCACTACAGTACTGGAGGAAAAACACACATGCTCTGTATACCTAGCAGTAAGTGCTGTTAAAGTCATTCTGTCTGGATAGGAATAAACAAAACATTACAAATACAGAAGCAATAGAGCATAACAAGATGTGTATTAATTGCAGGGGGTAGAGGGGAGAGATTATATAAATATGCACCTTGAGTTCATTTGAGTTACGTAGTCTAAAAACGAAGAGATTTCAGCCAACAAGGAGCATAATAAATTTAGCTCCAGAAATGCATAATCTGTCATGTGTTACTCGATTAAAAAGCAGAAATGATATTTAACGCAGGGAAAAAATGATCAACATGGTGCATTGAAAGGCAATAGTGGGCATAAGAGGAATAGAAATAATTTGGCAATCTTAATAGCCAGTCAGGGGGATCTACCTGTGTCTAGGGTTCTAAAGTTTTTTTTGTAATTTAAATTGCATACTATTAGGAAGCAATACAAATAAGTAAGACACCTAAAATTACTACTTATAAAGAAACAATTATTTGCTATTTATATAGCACCAACTGTATGCTAGATGCAGAGCAACATGAGTATGAAGACCAGGGCACAGATATCTAGATTTCAATGGAAATTAGGGGTCTAAATATCTTTGAGGATCTGGGCCAAGGTTTCTGTGCTAAAGAACTTGCAGACCCCAAATGCAGGAAAGTACATAAGAATGTTCTTACACTGTAGCAAGTATATAAGTGCTTTACTTAAGAGGGATGCTTAATTTTACATATGAGTAGTCCCATTGAATTGAGTACCTTTTTTTTTAAAAGTACTACCTTTGAACTTATTATAGCAGTTCAGGGAAACTGTTATATGCTTTTTGACTATTAACACACATACTATGTAGTACTTCACACTACGCTGTTAATACAAACTGTGCCTTGCCTAGCAAAGTAAATCTGGGGCATTCATTCCTTCCGGAAGTTGGTATTGGGCCTGTCATGTCATTTCAAATTCTGCCCAGGTTGGTTAATGTCTCTTTACCATGTGAAGCTGAAAGGAACTTATCAGGTCAGAACCTCAGCTGGTGTAGTAGTAGTCTCAGCACCGTTATTAGCACTCCCAGTGCAGTGGAAAGAGTCTATAGGCGTGGACACTGATTGGTCTCTCACTGTTACAGGAGACCTTTGGGCCAGAGCTGAAGCACACTGGTGACACTGTGTGGGAAAGGAAGCTAACACTCTGGCTTGTGCTGTGCTTGTTCTGAAGTGAACAAGAGGAATTCAGCCCCCCCGGGTGGTCAGTCAGACAGCTGTCAGCAGCAATAAGTTCATATTTTAAAGTGCTATCCATCAGTCTTTTTTAATGAGTGAATCCTTGCTTTGTCCTGAAAAAACCCTACGGTATGAATGGTACAATGCAAGGTGTCCCACGTTACCCCTGCCAAACACTTCCATAACCAGCTGTAGTTCACTCTCCATGCCTAGTTAGTCTTCTGCATCTCTGCTCAAACTGCCTACTCAACAAGGTTCCTAGTTACTGTGATGATAATGACAATACTCTGTGATGATAATGACAATACTCTGAACTGTTATCAGTATAGTAGTTATCCGTATAGTAGTGAGTCAGAGTCAGTATAGTAGTGAGTCAGAGTCTTCACCTTCTGGCTGTTTGGTAACTGAAGTAAAATGAATTGGTGATATTAGTTCAGCTTTTAGGGGACAAGTTTCCGTCTTTACTTCAAGACTGTGGTGTGTGCTTAGCAGTGCAGATGAGCAGGGCTGAGTGTGGAGGACAGGGCCGGATCCAGGCAATAGCAAAGAAAGCACATGCCTGGGGCGGCAAATCTTAAGGGGCGGCATTCCGGCCAATCTTGGGGAGGCCGTCTAATCCAGCCGCCCTTATTTTTTTTTGTTGCTTCGGTGGCTCTTCACTCCAGCTCCCTTCCCCCCTTTTTTCTTTTGCTCCCTGGTGGAGAAAATCCCTACCACTTGTTCTGGGTTTTTAAAAATCATGTGGCTGTGTACATCTGTATTTTCTGTTTGGACACTGATTTTGTTACATGTTTTAAATGAAATACATTATAGAAATGGGGTGGGGGGCAGTTCTTCACTCTGTTACCCAGCCTAGCGCCACTGATTTCACACTGCTGTGCGAGAGAGACAAAGTAGGCCCAAAAAGCATAATAGTACTCCCTAGCAGAGAATAACCTGGTTATTTGTCTGTGGACATAGAGTGGAATCCTTTGTTTTCTTTTTCACTTTCTTCTTCTTCTTCTTCTTCTTTTTTTTTTTCTTTCTGAAAAGTCTACATTCACCCAAACCACTACATTCATGTGGTCTCACAGGAAGCATTTTAGAAAATGTGTAGCAAAGTAATTGCCTATAAATGTTTTATTAACTCTGATTTATCAATAGCAGATCTCTGCCCTTATCTCTGAAAATTAAAGGGCCAAATTCTGTGGCGGTAATGACTTAATCAGAACTTCCACGGAAGCTGATTGAAGTTTTGTTTTGAGTAAAGGCTGGGGAATTTTACAAGCTAATAAAATCATGACATCATGAACAGAACAGCTACCTTTGCTAATTGTTTAATATTCTAAAATAGATTTTTTTCTGTCTAAGTTTTGTACAATGAGATTCATAATACTCAGGCTGCCTAGCTCTGTAGAGTATGAAAGTGACAAATTTAAAAACACTAAAATATTTCAACAATAGTTTGTTGGTTTAAAAAAAAAAATACCCTGATGCTGTGGTTGTGAAGGGTTTATTTGCACTATTTAGAAATGAACAAAGTCACCAAAACTCTGGTGCCTTTATAGAGTACCACATTACACCATACCACCATTTCTTTATATTGAATATATCCATATGCCATCCCATTCTTTAAAACAGGTTTCTTCACTTTTCAAGAGCTATTGATCCGTCCTAAGTATTTTCAGGGCACCTATCCACATAATACCAATTAGTGCCCTCTATAGTAATAATATTTCTTATGAAGATCTCCATTGTGCATTCGTTAGTGGGATCTACTCTGTGCCTGTTTCAGACTCAATAACTTTGGCTAACTCTTGGTTTTGACGCTTATGATTCTGTCTTCTGTCATTGCAGGGAGTCTTGCAACGTGCTCTGAAAATGATCAGACATCCACTTTAGTTTTATCCCTTCTAGTAGGTCATTGTGCAGTCAAATGCCCTTTCTTGGGCTTCACGCTGGGTATTATCAGCAGCATTGCCCAGAGGAGCAGAGCTGTCACAGTGTGTCATGAATGAATAGCTGATCTCTGAAGTAATTTGGTCCCAAACCATGTAGGGCTTGAAAGATTAATACCAGAGACATAATTTAGCACCCGGGATGACGTGGGAGATAGCGAAGGGTAGAGAACCTGCATGATGTGTGTCACTTTCTTTCCTGCTAATGAGTCAGGCTGCTACATGTAGCACACGCTTCCGTTTCCATTGTCTCACACCCCTTTATGTGAAGCTCCACTGAGTTACACTAGTGCACCCTGGAGGGGATGAGTGCAGGGGTTGGTGTGGCTAGGTTCTCACCCTAGAGAAAGGAGCAGAGGTTCCTAGTAGGATGGAGGTGAAAGAAGGTATTTCCATTGTTGTTCAAAGTTTGGTTCTGAGTCTAGTACACCCTAAAAGTGCCCTGGTAGAGGAAGATCAGCAGTTACTAGCTTATGGTAGACGCCTTCCCACCAGCAACACTTTTGAGCCAGCTCTTAGGTCATCAAGGTGTTAATCTCTTTCAGGCATTGTGACATTTTTCTGACACTGCTGAGCACAACTACAGGGCAGGAGATACACAGCTGCATGTCATCAGAGCTGGGTTGACAATAGAGCCTGATGTGTCTCAAACCTTTCACTCTGAATTATAAGCAGAAGATGAGAATAAACACCTGGATAAAACATGCACTGAGGTTCATATAGCACAATTGATCCACATACAGAATGCCCTATGGAATCAATAGGAAAATATTTTGGCCAACATTTCCGGACTTAGGTTCCCAAAGTTAAGCATGTAATTCTGTAAATCTGTGCTCTCTTTTCTGAAGGGTCCTGAGCACTCACACTCCCATTACTGTCACCTTGCAGACTAAAAGCCACATTTTCCTCTTGGATACATTGGTGTAAATCTAGAATGAATGGACTCCTGTTCCCTCTTATATCTCTGTCCTCCCTTCTGTGGGAACTCAGATAGGAAACAGAACCCACAACCCAAATATTTCATCTAAGAAAGTGTGTGACATGAAACTTAGGCCATGATTCTGATCCCACACTGATTTAACTCCATTGATTGCAGTGGGCTCACTAGTGATTTAACGTTCTGTAAGTAAGAAGAGAAACAGTCCCACAGGCCCAAAAAAGCTAGTGTTACATTGTCATAAATCGGGAGTTATTTCATTGGTTTCAGGCTCACAGCAATGTAACCAGGAGAAAAATTTTGCCCATGAGGCTGCAAGCTAAGACTAAAGGTTATATACTCTCATCACTGCTCATAAACAACTCCTACTGATGTGCTGTGGGAGCATGGGTGGAGTAAAGGCAGCAAATGGCCCATAATACTTACATGCTGTATAGTGCATGATTATGATGGCCGGATCCTGATTTCATGTAGTTTTTTAACACCAGTGTAACCCCATTGGCTCCTGAATTAGTCCATGTAAGCATGCTCAGTACAATCCAAGCATGACCCCACATGTCCTCCTCCCACCTATTGCTTCTGGCATGAGGATGATGGAGGGAGAAGGGGGCCAGCAGGAGTGCACTGGACTCCAGCTGATGCTTGCCAGTGTAATGCCCCCCACTTAGGCACTGATTCCGTGAGTGCTCCGGGACTGGAGTGGGTGCTCAGCACCCGCCAGCAGCCAGATCCTCCTCCCCACTCCATCCCGCAGTGCCTCCCACCCACTGTAGATCAGCTGTTCAGTGGCATGCAGGAGGTGAAGGGGGAGGGGCGGCGTGGGGACAGGAAGCGGTGAGGGGAAGAGGCAGAGCAGGGGCAGGAACGGGCCAGGATGGGAGCTTGGGGGAAGAGGTGAAGTGGGAGCAGGGCCTGGGACAGAATGGGGGATCTGAGTAAGTCAGTACCTATAACATAATAGGGCTTACCAACATTATGGCCCCTAGAATGCCATTCAAACCAGCATAAGTTAAAGCCATCTTTGCTTCCCCCACCACTCAGATGTCCTGAGCGTTAACACTAAGCTCACATAAGCTCAATGTTGAGCTCAAACTTTCACATTAGTCAGTTTCTCATAAAAAACTGTTGGGGAAATAACTTCCTCTTTCAATCTTCTAGAAGAAGTAAGAGTAGAAAAGCACCAGCACTACAAGATGAGTAAGTTTTATTTGTTCCTGTCTTCTGAGTCTGATTCATGCCAGCATTTAATACGTGTGCTAAAGAGAGTTAAGTGTGCAGTATATGAAGTATCAAGGGTATTCTCATCTGATGTTTGCAGAGTGCGTGGCAGCTGTAGTAGTAACATGAGCACCCTTTGAAGCAGCAGCAGTTCCAATAGCTTGTGTCTTGACACAATCATAATAGAGTTGGAGAAGTATGGAAACTTCTGTTAGATTTAAGAGACACAAACAAAAAATAGGCAAGGCCTTAACCTGTCTAGTGACATTTGACTCCTACCCACCTCCCCAATAATAATTTTTTAAAAAACCTCCAGAAATCCCAAGCAACAAATAAGGTCCTTACAGCCAAAGTTAGTGCCAGGGACAATAAGTGAGCTGCTAACAGGTCATTTGCTATGATGGGCCCTGAACTTCTGAATTTCCTCTTCTTCAAGGTCCAGAATACCCCCAGCCCTGTGAAACTCTGAAAAGGTCATCTCTTTCCAAGGGTAAAGAGGAAATTTTGTGCCAAGAACTGGGTCTTGGGGACTGCAGTGGTTTTGGTTTCCTTTCCTGGCTTTGAGGAGGTTTCTAGATTTATTTTTCTTTGCATTATCATGTGGCAAAGGTTCCCAGGGCTGAGAGTGGGCATGTGTTTAGTTGGCTAGATTATCCATTAATGTAATGGAGTGGTGTAAATCCAAATAACCAAATAGTGCTTACAAACCTAGCATAGCAGCTTCCAAGGTGAGCAACTACTTTGATCAGCACAATTTTGTTTTAACACACTGTTATCATGATGTGCATCATTTGAGGGACAAAGAAAAAGTATCAACAATTCTACCTCTCTGACTCTTTCTCAGATTGTTATTCCAAACCCAACCAGGCAGAGGAAGGGGGAGAGAGAGGGAGGATGGATATGCATTTGATCTATGGTGACCAGACAGCAAGTGTGAAAAATCAGGATGGGGGTGGGGAGTAATAGGAGCCTATATAAGAAAAAGACCCAAAAATTGGGACCGTCCCTGTGAAATCGGGACATCTGGTCACCCTAATTTGCTCAAGGCAATGGGATACTTTTTTTGGCAATCCTGGAAGACCTAAAAAGGTAACGTATAATCCTATTTAACCTCTGCAATCACTGCAATATTTGAAGAAGAGTTTTACTTTACTAGGATCAATACAGTCAACAGTCACATCAAAAGGAGTTAAGATCAAGGAAAAAACTGAAGCTGAAAGAAACTAGCCACATAATCATAGCTGCACAACCATGCGATGATCATTTTAAGCCTGTATTTAATCTCATGCTTTTTTTTCAAAGTTGTGGAGTGCATGTTCCCACTAAGTGTCAGGACACAACCAGTCCTGAACCACAAGTGCCTGCTTTATAATTCTGGCATTTGATAGCTCTAGACCTAGTATGCCCTGAGACATTTAAAATAATTCATCTCCAAACAGAAATAAGGAATAAGTTGTATATTACATGGCTCACTGCCCACCGGATTTCTCTTACAAATCCCTTGGTACACTGTCTCAAGCAGCAGACTATATATGCCATAAACTAGAAAGTCCTGGATCCCTGCAGTGCAATTCAAGTGGGACTTGGCAGTGATTCTCTCGGGATTCCAGCATTTTTGTAGAGCTAGGTTGACTCTACAGTGTAAATTTGAGCAATTTGCATGCATATATCACCCTTTGCAATTTGACTCTGTAATTGGCTTTAATAAAGACCCTACCACAGGCAACACCTTTAAGATGTCTGCAGTTTAATAGCTTCACTCCAGGTTCCTAATGTCAATTAATACGGCAAATAAAGCCTATAAGTGTGCAGTGGTGATTACATAGGCCATGCTTTGACGTCTGTCTAAATCTGATGGTACAAGACTTCCTTTACAGAGTGTGTGATTTACATTGTAGGTTGAGGCCTGAAAAATCAACGGCCACTTTAATCACTCAGTTAAAGTGCAAATCATTAGCAATTTGGTGTGTTTCAAATATTTAACCTTGCATCATAAGTCAATTTATTAGACTCTGGAATGACTACTGGAGAATAAAAGAATCGTATTAGTCCCTGATAGCTAAATAAGCAACTATATCATAAAAGTGGAAAGCCTTAGAAACCCACAAGTCACCTCTGTCAGCTTTACCTGATTTATAATGTTTAGCTGAGGTCATTCTTCTAGTAACAAAATATAAGTCAAGTGCCAAGAAAATACTTGTTAAATTACACAGTAATAGTTCACTATGACTTTCAGTGATTAGAATAAACTCTTCCAAGATTTGAGCATTGGAATAGAACCTGGAGAGTAATACTGTACATAAAACAACTCTAATGAAAGACAAGTTGTTATTTAAAGCACCCTAACAGAACTTGGCTAATTTCCAGGTGGCAGATATTCATGAATGTGTATTCAGGAAAAAGAGGGGCATTCAATCCAGACAGTCTAATAGTTAATCTAGTAAAGAATAAAGGACCGAACACTCTTTCACTTGACGTGGATGACAGCTATTTGTTGGGATTCCCTCCAAAACCTTTTCCATTCGGCTTATCCAGAACACCTTGTCCAGTTCTGGGAAAACATTTCATCCAGTTCTCTGGAATCAAAACCACTCAGTTTGACTCTGGATTTCATTAGGTTCCTTTATTTGCCATACAACAAAGCTATGCTGAGTTGGTCAGATTCAAGCATAGGGTGTGGGTATCGAGTGTATCACACATCCAAAATTACACAGCCAACCTCTTCCTTTATATACATTTACACATTACATTGCATTTTCTATACATTAGAGTGCACAGTTTTGGATTGGCTTGGTTACTTTGCAGGAACCAATCCCCGTACAGCATGCTCTCTCCATGTGCTGTTCATGTGGAATCTGATCTTTACATTCCAGGTTTATCTTGTCCATAGGCCCCTAGCATCAGCGTGTTGTTGCTTACTTTAGCTAGCACAGACATCCTGACTCCAGCTTACTGTTTATCAAGCAAGCTCCTATTTACAACTTAACCTTCCATTCACCTTCCCAATTATGCCCACTATGAAATGAGGCCCTCTGCAAAGCCTTGACCTGAATAAGATGACCCAAATCCTTTTCTCCTACATTCAGGTTTCCCTTCTCTGCCACACTTTGCCTTGGCTGTTTTTTCAAGGCAATTCTCTTTCAAACTAGCCCATTTGTATTTGATATCATTGCATTTTTATTGGTAATGTAGCCAAGTGTCAATATTCCTGTGAGGGGTATACCAGACACTCTGAGGCCCCCTGCTGGTGGCCTCCTGGCCCTGCCACACCTTCCCCAGAAAAGATCAGTGGGGAAAGGTGCTCTAATCTAAACTGCCTAGAGTGGCTGTATGGGACACAGCCAATCAGGGCCCAGTAGCCTAGTATAAGAAGAGCTGCAGGGCTAGAGGAAGGTCAGTTCCTTGCTGGAGCTGTAGGTGCATGGATGGTGTCTAGCTGGCTGATGGAGCTGACAGGGCAGTGCTGCCAGAAGCTGAGGAGAGCGAGCGGGAACCCTGGTTGCTGGAACTCCATTAGCCATGAGTTACGGGTGAAGATGGTGCAGGAAAGTGGCCAAGTGAATTAGAGCAGTGGTGTGCCATAAAGGAACACAATAAATGGCTGCTACCTACAGGGTCCCTGGGCTGGGACCCGAAGTAATGGGCAGGCCTGTGTTCTGCCCTCCTTCCCCCATTAGCCACTGAGGGAAGTGACCTGGACATTGATGCACCCCAGAGAGGGAACTTAACTGTAGTGGCCCATCTGGAGAGCTGTGACCAGAAAGGCCCTAATAGGCTGAAGACTTTGTCTTCAGGGAGGGAGTCCTCGGGCACCACTCTATCCTGGAGCAGGGGCAGACTGAGAGGGCAGACGTGCCCTTGGCCAAGGGGGTGCACGTGACAGGTGAGTGCACCCCATTACAATTCCAAATATACCTTCTCTCTTTTCTGGGATGAAGCTAGACCCAAAGCAGATGGGCACCATGTTAGGTGGGATGGTCATACACTAGTACCCAAAATGTTTTTTGTTTTTCCCTTCCTTTTAGGTTCATAAGAATATGTAGGTTTCTGAAACCTACAGAAACTATTGTAGGTTTTAAACCTGTTTTATGAGTATTGTGCTGAACTCCTCTGTTTAACAAGCTGAAGCAGGGTCTTATTTTGAACAAATTCAAAAATACTTTTAAACTGAATTTATGGCTTATGGAAGATGACGGACTGGCAGCAGTGAAGCTAAAGCTTTCTGCTTCCTATGAGGCCAGGTACTGCAAAAGCAAAAGGAGTGCAAGCTTCATCATACCACCCCGCCCATAGGCCTCACCCCTGCTTGGGAGAGAGTCCTCCAGGAGGCATTCAGTCTCCATGCCCATGCCTCCTTCGGGCTGTCTGCTGGCCCTGACAGCAGTTGTGCTTTTATCCATGCCCACTGGGAACTCCACGGAGCCTGGCTATCACACAGCCAACAATTTCCAGGCAGAGCTCACTAGGTATCATTGAACTGGTGACCTGGAGGTGAACCTTGCACTATTCTATTACAAATTACCTGAATTCTCAGCCTTCTAAAGGCAGCTTTTCCTTCCATCGTTATATTTTATATCCTATTTACAAAAGGCATTTGGAAGGAAAGGCATGTAAGCTCAAGTACCTTGGCTTCTATAAAGCTCATTTCCAGCACAGCCAGTGTGTTACATAACTTCAGGTGCTGTCAAGTATATGGCTCTAAACTGTGTTACGCTGACATCTAGTGGAGATTTATTTCACCTAACATGATAAAACTGCCAATTATTCTAAAGGAAAAGCTCTTACAACTTGATTAATCCCAACAATGGGGAACCTCCAGGGAAAGCCTGTTCTGAGCAGAGGTAAAGCCTTCTAACCCTTTCCCCACCTCTTATAAATAAGTAAGTAGCCAGAGATCTCTGTATTTCTTCCTGACTCACAGAAACCAAGAGCAAATGGGAGGATTATTTCCCCTCTCCCTCCTCCCACCTCTACCCCATATTGTATGGGAAGTTTCTGGTTCTTCCCTTTCTCCCTTCATGTGCAGTGGGGCCACAGGACCTTCCTTCTCAGCCCTTCACCCCTGGCATAGCTGAGGGGGAGAAGTGGACTTGGCCATTCAAATACTTCCTAAAATTGGGAATGTACAGACAAGTACTCTACCTATGACTGAAACATCACTGTCTATGATGCCACAACATGAAACTCACAGTGCCCTCATTAACTCAACCCCTTCACTGATCAGGATGTACAAGTTCCAGCATGTAATGCTATTGTAACCCTCGCCCAAATCTTCAAAAACCTCCAACCCGGTCTTTTAAAACAAAATGCTGTTTCATTTTCGATGGTCATTTATTTTTTACAATCCCCAGATCATTTCCTGGTGGCAGCCAGGGGATGCTTTGAAAGCTGCGATCTAATTGGTGGAGGAGTTGACAAAGAGCTGATGGGACATTGCCAGAGTTCCTCACAATTCTTCCTCCCTCGAAGAACCAGGGGAGGTAGGGGAAACCGAACTTTTCTGTCCCTGTCACAACCCTGTGGAAACGAGGGGTTTTGGCAGAGGCAAGCAGCCATTTCTTACACGCTTTACTTAAAGTGAGATGGGAAGAGCCTTCTCCTAAATGTGCCAGGAACAAGGTTCTTTCCGAGACAGTAACAACAATCTAGATCATCCAAAGATGTTTAGGATACTCCCACCACAGCATGGAGGAAATAGGCCAGTCTACAATTGCTGCAGGAGTGTCCTAAGTCACTTAGAAATCACTTTTTCAGCTGATTGTTGAACTGTTGTTGGGGGGGGGGGGGGGAGGGGAGGGTGCATACCAATTCTAAGAGGCTGTTAAATTTAAATTCAGTAGGTCCTAGAATTGGTATGCTAATGTACAACATTTTTTTTTCTTTCTGTGTGTATAAATGCATCTTACTTCTGTTCCATTCTATGCATCCGATGAAGTGAGCTATAGCCCACGAAAGCTTATGCTGAAATAAACTGGTTAGTCTCTAAGGTGCTACAAAGTTTTCCTTGTTTTATTCATAAATATAAAGGACATCTAAAGTACTGGACTATATAAGCACAAAGACAGGCTGCTGCAATCACTGGTTGAAAGTAATCTCCCCCCCCCCCACACACACAATTGTACTTCAGCAGTTTCATTTAGCTTTCATTTATTGTCCCCATGTATATTTTCCTACTGCTGTTGAGTGGTTCCTCAGATAAATGTTAGATCCTGATTTGTAACTCAACAGTTTGTTTCAGGGATATATCCAGTTGGTGCATACTGGAAAACTATCTCCCACAGGACAGAGGCCCACCACTATTAGCTACCCATATCAGATCCCGAAAATCTCATCTACGATAGCTCATTCAGTGGAGCCTGGAATTTTTGCCACATGGAACTCCTCTTGAAATGATGACCTGCTGTTTACTGTGTAGAGGGAGACAAAGCCCAGAATGATGACATGAGCTGCTGCTGTTTTAACCTGGGCCATGCAGAAGAAGGTTGATTACTTGCCATCAGGGACCCCTTCTGTGCAATGAAACCTTCCAGGTGTATGTTGCTATTACTGTGTAAAGAACATATTACCCTTACAAACAGCCGGCACCAGAGAAATACAAAATCTCCCTTCCTGGTTTACTGGTGTTCCTTGGAGAGCTAACGCCCACTTAACAGATGACTGCCACTCAGTGGCACATTAGCCACTGGGCCAATGGGGCCCACGTCCAGGGTCCCCAGCCAATTGGAATGCGCTGGTGCCCTAACCTGATCTGCCTGCCCACCCGCCCAGTGCTCCTGTACCTGCTCCCTGGCAGGAGTGCAGGTGGAAGGGATGGGAAGGATTCCCCCACTTGCTCTGTGCCCAGAGCCCTACAAAACTGTAATCCACCTCTGCTGCCACTCAGTTTCCTAACTGGAGTTAGGGATAATGACAACAGGCACAATTGCAGGATGTGTTAGGGCCAAGAATGGCCCAGCTCCTTTGTTTGCGCACATTGCTGCAGTACTACAAACCTTCCACCATAGACCAGGACACTGCTATCTTATGAATAATTCAGGAGCTTCTGTAAATATACAACGACGGTTATTTTAAAATATAAACTGCCTTGTGTTCCTTTAAATTGATCATTTCTCATGGGAAACTGAATACTACATGCCCTTGGCATAATTCAGAACAGCTCCAAAGCTGCTCCGAGTTATGTTTCCTGCAGACAGAGGCAGTGGCTGTAGTGGACATGAAGTTGGCAGAGTGCAAACCTCCATTTGCCCTTTCTTTCCCTCTCTGCCCTCCAACAAACTCATGCTGGAAGGGGTAGCACAAATCTGACTGTTCTGGTTCCCTGTGTGAGGATTTCCTGTGGTGGAGGAATACTTGGCTAAGCCGTTAGGGCAGTTTTCCAAATGGTGCAGAAGAGCTGGAACCAGAGCGCTAGTTGAGCTCATCTTGTTTGGCTTGCAAAGTCTGTAAATTCTGGAGAGGAAAAAGGCGGCCCAGAAAAGGAAGGGGAGCATTTTGAAGTGTTAAATACGTTTTTTTGCCAAAATGTCATTTGTGTTGACATTTTCCAGCCAACACTAATAGTTGTGGATAGGAAATAGCAGAATTGGATTTTTAATACAATAAAAGCATGCGTCTCTACCCTGATTTGCCAGCAGAGATTATTCTCACTAGGAGCGCTAAGAAAATGATTGGTATTCACTTCAACTTCTCTTCTGATTTAGCATTTCAAATTGGCTGTAGTTCTTGGATGCAGTCAGGACTGGAGGAGATTTCTCCCCAACCCCAGGGAAACAGACACACATGCTCATTTTAACAACTAATCGATTTATTTAACAATACATTTTTTTTCTTTCTACTGCTTGGTTTAGCAGAGAGAAGTTGAGAAACAAAATTAGCTTCTTTTTTAAAGTTTAAATGTTTACACATAAACAACCTTTACTTCAGTAAATATAAAATTTACACACACAAACTACATTAAAAAGAACAGAATCATGACAAACCAACAAAAGGATGGGAATTCAGAGTAAAGGACCAAAGGCTAGAATGGGGAAATGTTAAAAAGGCATCCCACCGGTACACCTAGGTATTTAAAGTCTGATGTGTGATATGAAACCAAGTACATTAAAATAAGAATTGCATCTCTTTTATAGCATATATTTTGTGATTATAAATATCTGAATTCTGTAGGTCACATTTAATATGTGAAACATATATTTTGCCTCTTATTGGAAATTCATTGGAGTGTTGTGCGTGCATTCTTCTACATACAGTGATCAGCAAGGTCTTTGAAGTCTCTCCCCAGACTTTAGTTATCTTTTGTATGTAGCATAATTCCTTGGTTCTTAGAAGCATGTTTCTTTGCCAATATGTATTATTTCTCACTATGTACAAACCTGTACTGATAAACTGAGGTTGTGTTCAGGAGTGGTTCCCAGTACTTTGATCACTTGGACTAGTTTATTACCACACTAAGATGTCCACTGTATTGGCCAGTTCCCTAACTCTTATTCCTTGTTGCCCAAGCTCGAAATCTACCTGACAGCTCCTAAATATATCTAATTAGAGCTATATGGGATATATAGTCCTTGAGGAAACTGTACAGATATTTAAAGTAGAGCAAATGATACATGCTAAAGGCCACCTGACCCAAGAAGAGGGATTTAACAGTGATAATTAACTTTATATCATCTTTAAATTCTTCCACTGCTGTGATATTAAAACCCTGAAATTCTGCTTCCTATACATTTAATGTACAGAACATCTTAGTAATGGAAGAGGTATGTCTCTAAAAACACAAGGTCACATAGGAGAGAATTACTTTTAAAACAGGAGCCATTTATTTGTAAATTAGTTTGAAAGAGATCAATGAACACTTTAGCTGTACTCTGCTACCCTGTTTCCCCGAAAGTAAGACATTCCCCGAAAATAAGACGTACTTCCAGTTTTGCCTCTCGCTGTAATATAATGTAATGTAATTTTGGGAGCAAAAATTAATATAAGACACTGTCTTATTTTCGGGGAAACACGGTATTACTCAAGTGTCATTACTAAAGTGATCAACACCCTAAAGAGAAAATTAGTGACTATACTTTTCAAATTGTATAGAATATACACTTGCATTTTTGTTGCACATAGGATTTCCTGGTGAGACGTCTAAAAGTCTCTTCTAATTTTCACTTTCACTTGCAATAATGTATTTCCCAAGTGTTTCCAATCTCTTTTATCATATCATAATCCCTGCCTAAATCACCTCTATTCCTTTCTTTCTCAGAGAGCTGACAAAGCATCCAATCGGGCTTTGGAAAACTCTTTTCAATGGACAGTTGCAGTTCTCTGGCTGGGTGAGCCACATTCTTGCCATTCAGATTAAGAAACGAAGCCTCAAGCTATCAAGAGCCTGGCCCTGCTCCAGTTGAACAAATTAATGGAAAACTCAGGTTGACTATTATTGGAGCAGGATTGGACCCATATAACTTATCCTCAATAACTGTCATAGCAACCTCTCACTAACTGTCCTCATTTTAACTTAAAAAGCCTTGTTAGTTAAAAAAAAAATACAGGAACATATTTTTTGTTTTTTTTTTAAAAAAATCCAGTGGAAAATTTTTGCTTTTAAACAATCCACGGGTACCCATTAAACATTTAATAGCAAGCCTTTGCCTGTGTATATTAATTTACCAGATGATCCATAGGGACCTGTGATACAATAACTTTGCATCACTGTTGTATTTAAATTCACTCAAATACTAATTTAAATTAGGAAAACAAAGAAACTGCTCCTTGGGGAACATGTTTATTGTGTTTGAGATGATACACTGGGTGCTCTCTGAGCTACAAAGGGGAAAGGAAATCCTCTCATTACAAACTGACAAAAGGAAAAGTTAAAACAGTTTCCACAACAGCATGTACCACATATTGGAAATAGATCTGGGTTTAATACAAAGGACATAATTTCTAGTAATCTACAGCTACCTTTAATAACTTCATACAGATAATGAATTAGGCTAAAATGCACTATAATATTTGGTTGACTTCAGGAACAGTATCCTTAGTACATCACAAAATACATTTTGATATCCCAAAGAAGCAAGACTTGCAAGTAGGCTTTTTAAACATAACTAATCTACAGCTACAAAGTTCTACTCCTGATAGCATTTACCTTTTTTAGGGGGCAGAATCCCAGTCTTCCAAAGGGTAAAAGCAGAGAGTAGAATCAGTATAACATATACACAGAAGTCCGTATTGTAAAGGCTATAAAGATTTGTTGCACACTGTCAAGTTGCCTCACAGAGCACAAGTAGTTTATGTCATTTATGTTGCATATCTCTTGGTCCACTGTCTGGCTATCCTGTCATGTTCTGCTCTGTTGGTCAGGTACTGAGTGGCTATGCTTCCGACCAGAGGATCAGCTGTAACGGTTTGGAGTAAAAGGAGAGGCAGTTAGGGAAGAAAAACATCAGAAATTGTTCTATTAAAAAAGGAAACATTTTAAAAATCACTTGCTTCCCAATACTCCCTCTTGGTTAGGTCAGAAAATGCTAGGTTTTGTAGCAGAGGGGTTGACACTACACGTGACATTTTCAAGAACACACACCCAAAGCAGAAAAATAGGCAGGATTTTAATCTGTTTTGATTATCTGCAGGCTTCAACATTTAGTTTATTTAAAAGACAGACAGACAGTTGTGTTAAAATGTTATAGCTTCTCATTTTAGCTGACTGTCGGAAAGACAGCTACAGGCTAGGAGCTGTGTAAAACTAAAAGAAGCTCAGGAGCCATTTGTGTCTTGAACTGCTTGATATTATGCAATATGTATAATATTTTCACACATTTAAAATGTTAAACTGAAAAACTTCATATGCCACAGGAGGCCAAACTGTGCAGATTTATACATCACCAGTCAGAGGTGACAAAAGCATGATCTGAAAGATTTCCTCATGACACCCTTAAAAGAACAGTTGGTTAAGTCCAAGTGTATTAAATACCACATAGTCATCTAATTTTTCATCCAGTCACACCAGACTCTACCACCTCAACTGGAGGCCCATTCTCTGTAAAGAACCTCTTGACTGGGCCCTCATAGAGTACGTTTACACTGCAAAAAACAGACCCATGCAGCGAGGTGCAGAGCCTGGGTGATCTGACTCAGGCTCAAGCTATGGAGCTAAACATAGCGGTGTAGATATTCTTGCTTGGCCTGGTGCCTGGGCTCTGAAACCTGGAACGTCTACACTGCTATTTTTAGCCCCAGAGCGTGAGCCTGACTCAGATCACCCAAGCACTGAGAGACACTGATCCAGGTTTCCATTGTTATTTTGTTTGGTTTTTTGCTGTGTAGACATACCCTTAGTTAACCTATGCTCCCCAATTCTCCTGTGACCAAGGAGCATAAGGATTAATTTGATAAATACAGTGGGGACCAATTTTAAATCTTTCTGCTGCTGAGAGGTTTTACCAGATCTACTGGAACTTCCCCAAACATGGATAGGGAAACTCTTTGAAAACAGCATTTTTTTTTCGAAACTGTGCACCTATTAGCAAGTTTAATTATTTCAACTGTCTTTCCCCTTAAGTCTTCTCACTGTCTCTTTGTACACAGATGCTATATTTTGATTATCATACTTGTATCTGAAAGCTAAACTTTCCCCAGGAGTCCATGTCATTCTGAAAATAAGGTTACTACTACTGGACAGTTTATTCCACTGTTTTTCAAGCTGCATGGTGTGGCATGCCCTCCCTGGAGGTGTGGGTGGGGTGGGGGAACAATGAGGTTATTTAGAAGTGGCTGTGATAGGGTAACCAGACAGCAAATGTGACTATCGGGATGGAGGATTGGGGGGTAATAGGAGCCTATATAAGAAAAAGATCCAAAAATCGGGACATCTGGTCACCCTAGGCTGTGGACTGTCAGGTATCCAGTCCTCAGTAGGGCAGCTCTGGGGAAAGCGCTCTCCACCAGTCTCATTCAATTTGAGCTCTGTCTCCCTGCCCTGGTCAACTGACTCCCAACTCAACCCCTTTAACAACTCAAAATAAAAGAGGAAGAAAAGCAGGGGAGCTGAAATGTTGTTTGTTTACAGGGATACACCATTAACATTTCATCTTGTTTGCTTTCCCCTTTCCTTTATTTGAAAACATGAGAGTGTAGCTTCAAATGAACAAATGTGAAAACTAAGATATTTCATAGAATAACTGTACATGCTAATTTACAGCATTTTTATTAATTCAAAGTGCTGGCTGCATAGTATGTTAATTAATTCAAGGTTCTTTCATGATAAAACCCTTGACCAAATCCTGTTCCCATTTAACCTAGTGTAAATCTAGAATAAATCCATTGATTTCTGTATTCCTTCCAGTTCCACAGTCTTGGAGTTGTTTGAAATAATCACCTCTTAAATGGAAAATCTGTATTCTTCCCCTCTCCTCCCCTCCCCAAAAATATATATTTAAGGAGGCTGAACAGGAAGCTGTTTTTCATATAATGTTCAAGTGATTAAGGCAATGGACTGGGAATCAGTAAATCTGGGTTCTGTTTCTGGATTGTCCAGTAATCTGCTGTGTACATTTGGGCAACTCTCTGTATCCCTCTTTCCTCCTTCTGTAAAACAGGATAATGCTATTTACCCTCCTTAAAGGCGAATGAGTTAAAAGAGCCATATGAGAGCGAAGCCTGAAGTGTGAACTTGGCACTGGCTATGCAAAGGCTAGAAAATATAGTGCAGGGAGCGATCTTGCCATGATACAAGTTTAGATGGATTTAAATAAAACAAGGGGTTTTAATCTCTAATCACAAACATTTATTTTAAGAATGACAGAATTATTCTGTAGAGCATCATTTACTGAATCATTTTTGTGGCACATGAGCAAGAGTTCATGCTTGGTAAATTAGAATTTGCTTACCAGGATTGCAGTCTGTCAAGAGAGAACAAATAGACAGCAAAACCTTTGAAATAGTCAAAGCAGGGCTCCAGTTGTCTTTCAGAATGTCCAGACAGATGACTCCCTGACTGTTGATGTTGCAGTGATAGATTCTGGTACGGAACGTAACCTAAAGTTACAGACAAAAACCATTAAATGCTATCTATGAATACTCTGTCCCTACCTTTTGGGTAACAGAAGCTTTGAAGGATGCATTGTGAATGGAGCAAGACTTCTGCAGAGACCTTTCTCATTCACTGCATATTTTGTAAAATACACTTATTAAAAAAGTGCATTTTGCTTCATTCATTATAACTCTCAGGAGCCTTGGCCTCATTCACTGCACATCTGGTAGGTAAATCACTTTTATACAGACTCTTTGGCATGCACACAGAGTCATACATAGTACTACAAATGCAGCGTGTATTCAGTATAAATATTATATTGTGTTTAACAGTTTGATCCTGAGCAAGACTATATTATAATTATTGCAAAATATATCAACAAATGGACAGGGTTTGGCTTGCATGTGCAATCTTAGATTTATCTTTTCCTTTTCAGAACCTAACTGTGAAACCTTAGTATCCATTTAAATATTGCTTTTTAGGGAATGTATTGCTACTGTCGTCTTCAAAGCATTTTACATACTAAATCCTCATCGCATTCCTGTTAGGCAGGAACTACTATTCTTATAAAACGTTTCTATTGCAGTAAATACCATCATCCTTCTGTTTTAATTGATTTCAGATTAATATTCGTATAGTATGAAAATGGTTTCTGTGCATAAACGAGTGAGAAATATTTCAGGCCATTAGTTGCAGAGAAGGCACAGTTTATGGCAGAAAAGAGTAAAACATCCATTTTCATTTTACTGTACTTTGGGAGACAAATCTGAATGTTTGATGAAACTCACCCAACTTACATAATGGTATAATCTTGATGTGGAATTAGAAATATTCTGCAAAAATTCTTCTTCATTCCATGAAAACAAACTTACATCAAAGAACATTATGGTTTGTGTTTTGTGCTTTTCGGGAAGTCTGAGAATGCATTATTCTTTATGTTGTTGTGCCCCAAGGAACCAAAATAAATCAATCAATAAATAAAATTAAATAAAAAAAGACACTTCAATGTGCAGTGGCAGTCAAAAAGGCAGATCTAATCAGTTTCAATTACACTGACATTTTATAATAATGGATACTATCATTCTTAGAATTCTTAGCCAACTGGAAGGTACAATGTTACATTTTTTCCTGAATTTATTCAGTTCTAATATCCTTTCTTTTTGTTGCTCATAGCTTCTCTTTACACATAAATTTCATAGCAATCTTTTATTGGGATTAGTTTTTCACCCATACTCCTGACCAACTACTTTAGAATGATCACTCAATTCACCACTAGGAAAGTTGGGGAAAAAAACCAGTATGGCTTGTGAAGCAGACGTATTTCTTGAAATTGTTTGCCAAGATTTTCAAAGATGGTTTGGAGGCATCTTTTAGGACATCTTAATGGGGCCTGATTTTCAGAAAGTGCTGGGCACTCTTCTGAAAATCAAGGCCTTTCTCCAAAAATTACGAGTCATTTTAAAAAAATCGTAGTCATATAAATAAAAACTTTACCCCTACCTTTGGTGGCTTGAATGGATAATCGGATGAAAATGTGATATCCAGGAAAAAAACACCTCCTTCATATACAGAACCTGGGGGTCCAAGTATAGTTGATCTCCATTCATAAATGTTATCTCCTTTAGGGCCAGCACTATTTAAAAAGAGAGAGAGAATCAACTGTACCTTTGTGAATGTCTGTAGTGATTACCTTTTTACCAGTTATGTTTTATACCAGTCATTTACATGACTTCAGCAGGTGCCAAGCTTCTCATTGACTTCAGTGGGGGATTATTGCTTAAAACGAGGTATTGTACATAGGTACCTATCTGAATCAGGACCGTACAGCTTTTGAATGTTCTGGCAATGGACTGGATTAACCATTCCATGTTCTGACAATGCAGTGAATTCTTTGGACTATCACTGTATTAAACACAATTCCCACCTTTGTGTTTGTGTGTGTGTGTGTGTAATATTTAGCTGCAATAAGCTTCTGTGTACTGTACCTCCAGTTACAGAGGACAGACATATAAAAAAGAAATTATACCTCACACCCACTCACTGGCTCTGGGGCATTCAAAAAAAAAAAACCCCAAAAGATCACCATTTATATTAAAGGCACATTTATAAATAAGTTATAAAGGGTTAATATAATAAACAATTAATAGATGTTTTGATAAGTGGTTAACTGATTTAGAGATTGTTAGGCTCCAACAGGTGAACAGATTGCAACCATGGCTTATAGCCATTTATAAACACTGTCTATAGACGTGCTTATACCCAACTGTAACATATACGACTCGTCTGTAATATCTATTAACCATTTATAAAATTAATTATAAAAGTACTTAAAGTGGGATTAACAAGTGTAGTAATGTTGAGCTGTTACATGTTTAAATTCACTTGCTTAGGATAATATAGAGTAAAATTTTGTCCTCCCTACACTGTAAAGTTTAAAGTTCTCTTGTGGGTGGGGGGGGGGGAATAAGGTATTTAATTTATTGCAACACAGAACCCCCAAATTAATAGGAACCCCCATAATTATATATTTGTGTTACTACATGCTGTATATTTTAAAAATGGTAATATTACAGACATTTTTCCCAGGAAGGAAAGAGCACTTTATTCAAATTTTCTAGCAACTGAATTGATGTCAATATTACAAAACTGTTTATGAAATAATGAGCTAACACTTTCCCAGCTGATGGGATGTTAGAATTAATGCTATAAAAATGTGAGTGTCTGTGTACATCCCTTCTCAAATATCCAAAACAAAACTCTCTCTCCATAAAGCAGGCATTGATTTAAAAAATATAAGTAGGCCACTACAAAAATGTAACTGAAGGCAATGTTTTGATTTTATATTTGCAGATTTCTCTCGACAAGATCAATGCTGATGGCTGTGCAGAGTAACATAGCTTGAGAAAGTAGCAATACGAGCACTTGTGTCTTACTATAAACCCATTTTTCATCATCATCATTATGCATCCACACATCCTATGTCATAAACATGGAACATTTTTTGCCTTAAGATGACCTTCTAGAGACAGCCAAATGCTGATTTTAATTATGAATTCTCTTCCAGTTATAATTCATAGCTTGTTCCTGTTTGTTAATCAGCGACTGTTTTATGTACCAAATAATTAGTCCATTTGAGGCCTTTTCTTTGTATGGCAAAAATAATCCAGAATTCTAGCTAGCATTTTTAAATAAATTTTAAAAATAATCTCTGGTGGTATTGTAGTTACCAAAAATAAAAGTAGGCAGCTTCCAGGTTATAATGATATTAACTTTGTTGAAAAGAAATACTATGTATAAAATTTGGACCTGTAAACCCTGACTCATCTCCTTTTGATTTGTATTCCATGTCCAAAGGAGTTAACAAAAACTGCAGATCAATTTTAGAAGAAAGAGTGAAAACTGCGTAGGAGGATGCCAAGCAATAGTTCTTAATGTTGCAGTAAATTATTTGTACCTCACACAGCTAGTGTAGATTATTCCATTCATGCTTTCTAAAAAGCAATTAGCGTAAGAGCTAAAAATACTGGAGCAATAATGATAATATTTAAAACCCACATAGGCCACTGAAAAGTTTTAATTAATTCTTGATATTCATCAGGCTTATAGCTAATTAATATTATGCTTGAAAACTAAATTTCTATGAAGCAATTCAATTTCAGCATTAGTTGTCCTAATGGTTATTTTATAGTCTAATGCAGAGGTCATTGTTCTTGCCTCACGCATCAGCTACGTTTCTTTCATACAATTGTAATGGCTGGATGGCATTCAATCAGATTAATGAAATAGCTGAATTACAACAGTGACATATTTCAGCCAAATGAATCAGTCACAATTAAGTACTGTTATGGCGTCTAACTTTCAGCCAAACTATCTTGTAATCACTCAGCATCTCAGAACAAGGCACCTATCAGTTAATAGTCCAGCAACTAAGTGCAATATCTCTCCATTTATTATTTAGTGTTATCTTCTATGCTACTATTAGTCCTATGTAAAAGGATAACGTTATATGTGGGGAGGAGAATGCTATTTTGAAGGTTAGAATATTCCAACTTTATAAGAGGGGAAGAAAGTGGTACAATATTCAACATCCCTCTCAGAGCTGAGAAAACATTGCCACAACTTCAGAAATAAGAAAATACTGTAACACTAAATACACTCAAAGGAGAAAATTGTTACATCAAAAGGTTGGTCATTGTATTACTTTTAACTGAGGTTGGGAACTTTGTTACAACAGTTGGAACAGTGCCCCATGCTCCAATGGTGTGAGATATACATTAGCTTCACTAATGACTAAAAACTCCAGCAATTGTGACATTATTGATAATGTGGAGACCACACTAGAGAGTGTAATGCACAGCTAAGACAACACACCAGGCTATTTCCAATCAGTGTTTTTCTACAGTGCGTTCAAGCACTAAATACACAACAGCCACTGGCTAAATGTACCAAGTTACATTTTATTCTTTTCTCTACCTGTCGAACAAAGCAACACTCACTCCCTCACCACGCTGGTGGAGTATGACTGACAAGAATCAGCAAACCAGAGAGATTAGAACTACTCACAACAGGATCGGGGCACCAAGGATCCAGTGATTAGGGAGAGCTCTGTGGAGAGCACTCAAACCCAAAGGCCTAATTCAGCAAAGCATTTTATCATGTGTCTACAGTACATGAAAAAGTGCAAGTAGCCCTGTGGTCTTGATTCTCCACTTGGTCAATATGCAGCTTAGAGATAGTGGAGCATGGTGGCTGCCTGGAGCCAGATGCAGCTGGCTGACTCAGGCCTATTCAACCCTGGCAAAAGCTAAGGGGCAGCCCTCACCTAGGTCAGCGGAAGACTGAGAGTGGTGGAGATTTGCTTTGGCACAAATATACAGTTAAGTATTCTGGCCACATAGCACATCTGTGCAGTTAATTGCTACTGTCTTGCTGCCCTACCACATTAGTTGCTGGAACATCCAAAATTCAGTTAACACCCTTTAATAATGCAGTGTGAACAGGAGCAAGATTTTGGGGCTTCTCTCTCTCTCTCTTTCTTTTTTATTTTTTTTTATTTTTGCAAATAGGCTAAAATATCAGAGTAACAGCATTTTTTTCAAAGTGACAAGAAATCTAGGCTTTAAAATTACAGGAAATGTTACTTTATAGGTTAAAAAAGGATTAGTGCAATTAGAGATTTATTGCTAAAATAACAGCTGCACCTTAAATATCTTCTGCTTCACTGATGAGGACTGTGACACAGGGTGGAAGCTGGAAGGTGTAATTCCTAGCATGGATACACATTCCTGTGCTAGCTCAAGCTGCCTAAGAGCAGGTCTATACTACTGCTTAATTTGATCTAATTTACACTGTGCTGAAGTAGCACTGTAGTGGAGACTTGCCGGGGAACAATCTTGCCCGACCTTAAGGTACAAACAAGGGGTGGCCAGCTCGAACCACCACAACCACTCTATTTTTAAGTGCTATCATGTGAATGTTTACCTGTGCTAGGAATTAAACCTCCCTGTAGATATAACCCAAAACAGGACAAGGGTCATATATATATCTTATCTGAATGACAAGCTGAAGCAATATATGTAACAGAACCTCAAGATGAGTACACATGGCAAATTGTGTAATCCTATGACTGTAGCCGTTGCTCTCCCATGCTCCTTTCCCTGGCCATCCTTTTCTTGCAGGGCATCTAAAATTCGGCCTTGTCTGTAGTAGTCTTTTCTCCTTAAAACTTCCTGCCATTGCTAAATCCAGTGCAGGTCCAGTGTAGAAAAGTGTCAGTAGTTTATTCTCATGTCTTCTACATCTGCTCTTGATGAGCTAAGTAATGAACAAAACTACAGTAGCCTAGACCTGTCTACACCTGCACTTCCATCAGTGCTAAGCTCATGAAGTTGCCACATTGGTTGCAAAGGTGGAAAACTTCAGGAGAAAAATGTTAGATACATCACTTGGGCCTGATCCTGCAATGAGCTTTGGGTGGTGCAGGGGACTGTCTACACAGAGATCAAGGTTTTAGTGCTTGGTCTTGCACCGTGGAAGCACTAAATGGAAGCAGGAGCAGGCTATTGCCTTGTAAGTTCTTTGGGACAAGGACTTGGTCTTTTTATAGGATTCTGTAAAGTGCCTAGGATACTCTGGGACAATTTGAAAATAAACTCCAAAAAATGTCTAATATGAATTTAGTCTGAGATTTGTAGCACTTCAAGACCAGTGAAACAAAAGCATCTCTCATCAGAATCACCTGTCCTTATAAAGTGTGAGAGTTTGTACAAACACTTGTCCAGAAGGTGGACCAATCCTGAGATTTCAACAGGAGCTTCCCATGATTGTACCGGTTTTGGACAAAAAATCTGAAAACAAACAAGACTTGTAATTTCTTCCACTCTTTTTAAGACTCTTCCGGCACAAAAGACAGACTCCTAGGGAGCTTTCTGCCATCAACGGCCCAATTATTTAGCCAAAGATTGGCCAAGGATTGTTCATCAATACCGTGGTGCGCTTTGTTCTGTAGGAACCTTCAGTGGCATATTTTTACAGACACCACCTTTCTGTCTTGACTAGTCATGAGAATGATGTATATTTTTTCATGAAATACAGTTTGTATGTACTGGTCTTTTATTAATTTGGTGCAAGAGCAGTTGATCAAATTTGCCAGTTTATTATGCACATCTGTGAAAATCAGAGAAAATTACTTTTATTCATATACTTCTTATTAAATGTTAAAATTACAACATGAATGTTCTAATGTGCTACTGTCTTCCTCTCTAGCTTTTATTAACCCTCTGAGCCTAATGATCAGGATTCCTTGTTACAGTTCACTAAATGCCCTCAAACCGCCCACCTGGAGTCAGTGGCGGGAGACAATAATTTCTAACTTAATTGGTGCAAGTGACAGTACAATACCATATATTATTAAGTATTCTTCCACTGACAATACTACTCCTCTTAAATAATTATACCTAAAACGGGCACAATTCATAATTGTGGGATTGGGTAAATAAAAGGAAGGGGGAAAATAACTTACAGACACTTGCGCAAAGTCAACTCTATGCTGAACTTTATTATGGGAGGTAATGGGGGGTTGCAATATGCAAAGGTAATAATGAGATATAATAAAGGGAAAAAAGATTGCCTGAATACCAATGGGATCTCTCAAACTGTGTAACAGTCTCTTAAGACAAACTCTTACAACTACAAGGGACACAGGGTGACTGAAGAGACCTTTCCAGTCTCTGATTGGAATTCCTTCCCAGCCAGGGCACTGAAAAGTTAAAAATATACAATAAAACAAAAGAGACTACTCCATAGTTCAACTATGGCTGCCAGAGTGGTGCAACAGCCATAATGCTGATGTAAGTGGAGGATTCCCCCAGCATATGGGAATGACTGAGTGGCATAAAGCTACCATATCAATTCCTATGCCACTCACCTTTTCAGGCCTGACTCCTTTATATAAAGTGGCATGGTTAAAACAGCTCTATTTTGGGGATCCCCACATGTCAGAATGGCTTCTTAGGATGCTGGGTAGAGGTTATAGTGAATGTAAGCATTCTGATTTATGGTGGGGAGTGGTCTTGTGCCCAGCCCCCAGTCATCTTCAGGATTGGGGGGGGGGGGGGGGCAGGCAGGCGGGTGAATAGAGAACAGACAAGGCACAAGCTTCCAAGCTGCACAAAGCACAACTCAGAAGCAGGGCCAGTGTTTCTAGGCTAATATGGTGTATCCCGCATGCATACTGCACACTAGCAGGGATGATATTAACTCTAGAACATCACAACACACCTGGTATTTAGAGAACTAAAAATTAATAATCAAAATAGGAAAATAAGATTCTTATGATTGTGGCTCTTGAGAAAGGGAAGTGGGGAGAACTGCAATTTAGACTGCTCCCCTCTCTCCCTCTAAGTACAAATTGCTTTAATTGGTACCATGTCAAAAGTTCAGGAGTTACAGTTCAAATGACAACCTTTTCCTAGACTTCCTTTTTAAAGCCCCATTCGTTAGGACTGACACCTGAGCTTCCTTAGGTGCATCTTGAAAAGGAGCAGACAGAGACCTGGTTCTCTATGCAGTCAGTCACAACTATACAGGGCAAAGCCTTCCTTCAGGGAAAATCTACCTTAAGGTAAGATTCTGTCTGAGAAACTGCTAAATAGATTCATAGACTGTTCAACCACGATGACTCTCTCACCATGGTTAATTATAATGTATATAGTGCCGTCAGTGCTTTAGAGCAAGAGGAAGATATGTTCCCTACCTTCCTTCCTCGTGCTGAAGTAGAAAGGAAAGGAACAAGAACATGTCTGGGCTGAAGTATGATCTGCAATTACATATTTAGCATATCCAACACACACACTTGTGAAAGCCTGTATGTAAATCCTCAGCACACTACCAACTTAGAAAACCTTTATTTTGAGTTGTAATGTCAGCTGGGTGTAGGATACTGGCTCTCAGGGAGTGTGATCACCCAGTGGAAGTTTGTTTTTGCATGACTGGCATTACCCTTTTTAAAAGTATCCTAAGCAATGTAACTACAGGGGGATATCCCTATCCAGGACTGGGTTCCCACCTATCATCTCCCTTCTGTTAAGGGACCCACACGTAGACTGCAATATACACAAAGGTGGCAACATTGAACTGCTGCTGGGCTGTGTGTTCATTCGGCAAAATCCCAGTGCAGTCTCTGCTGTTGGGGCTCTTAAGAAATCCCTACTAGAATATACGTATTAAAAACCCATGAAAACACTGCTGCCCCAAAGGGTATTCTGCCTATCTCTAGCTATAGACATAATGTTCAATCACCTTAGCAAGTGAATGTGGGGAATTCACTATGGGATGTGGAGAGTATCTTCTCTGTCCTATAGGAGGTGAAAGTTACCATGTTCAGATAAGAAGGTGCTAAAGTAGAATCCTGCGGTGGGCAGTAGCCTGTTCTGAAAGAGAAGGGTGTAATTTGTATTTGAATCCTTGATTCCAAGAAGGGATGCTGTTTGGAAGCCACAAGAAAGGGAGGGATATCTAGCCACTTCCTTATGTGGATAGAGATCCCTCCCTTTCTCTTATGTGTGGACCTCAGCCCAATTGCAGATTAAGTGGAGCATTATGCTGCAAATCTGGAAGATGTGCTACTATCAGTCCTCTAAGGCAGTAAAAGTTGGTCACTCAAAAAGACAGGTCATTTTGGGATGTGTTGCCAGTTAGTAGCCCACTTTCAAATACATTTCAGAACCTGACCTTGAGGTACTGTAACATAAGGATCCATCAGCCATGAGTTACAACCCTAGCATGATACACATCATTGGCCAGTGGTTATAATATTTTTATATGAATTCTGGATTCACTTTCATGCATATGTTTGATCTTAATATTTTGGGGGCCTTGGAAATGGAGCGTGTGCCTCACATGGGCCTTCAGAGAGTTGCAGTCCACCTGGCCTACTGCCAGGTGGACCCAATCAGACAATTAAGCTGAAAATAGGGTATATTTAGGCTGTGTGGAAGGTGGTGATGGGAAGGAAGCTCACTTGTCAGGGAACGGGTGCAGTTTATATAAAGTGGGGAGGTTAGCAATAGTGCTCAGGGAGGAAGCCTGCAGTCTTTTTCTGGGAGGTAAGGAATATAAGAACCCGTGAGGAAGGGTTTAAGCTAGCAGGCTTAAGAGGGCTGGATCTGACTAACAATGATGAAAGACAAGCTTAAAGAAGAATGGTAGGGAATGGTCTAGGGAAGACAGCAGTAAGGTTGATAAAGTCCTACACCTTAACTGCTCGCTGTAGGGTCCTGGACTGGAACCCAGAGTAGAAGGCAGGCCTGGGTTCCCTTGCTATCCAGTGCAGAGTGGTATTGCTAAGGGCAGTGAATGGGAAGACCGCCTGAGTCCCTGTGGGAGTGATGTAGTCAGGACAGCTGGCATGAGGACTGAATGATGCTGCTTTTGCAGACTTGGAAAGGGTCCCCTAGAAGGGAGTACTAGGCTGAGTCATGAAGCAGCTGTAGTGTGATTCCATAAGTGACAGAAAAACACCCATGGTGGAATGGGCACTGACCTGGGCGGAGCTAATGCCAGAAGTGGATACCACTGAGCAGAGTGACCCTTTTGTGGCAACAAAGCCCTTTTTGCAGCCTTTGCACATTTCATGAGTGATGGCATTGAAATGTATCAGAGTAAAACTTCTGTGAATTTCAACCCTGAGACACTTAACAGGGACCCAGCAGGAATGGAAGTGAAGGCACAGTGTGAAATGCATTTATTATTTACATCTACAGAGATTTCTAGAGTAGTATCTTATGTCTAGAGCACTGCAGGGATATAAAACTTGTATCTGTATCCAATCTGTGAACGTGGTCCATGGATATAAAGGGGATATTCACAGATTTGTGGGGCTCTACTTATGTCCTCCATACACCGAATGCTATAGGGCTTTTATTGGCAAGGCCCTCAGATATAAGTTTAACTCTACAGCAGCCTCCTTTGAAAGACTGATAAATTTTTGCTGACATAGGACACATTTTTAAAGCAATATCTATATCTATATCAATATATAAATATCTATATCTATCTATCTATCTATCTATATATATATCACACACAGTAGAACACAGAGTTACGAACTAACCAGTCAACCACACATTTCATTTGGAACCGGAAGTACACAATCAGGCAGCAGCAGAGAGGGGGGGGAAAGCAAGTACAGTATGTGCTGTATTAAACAAACTACTAAAAATAAGGGCAAGTTAAAAACAATTTGACAAAGTAAGGGAACTGTTTGAGTACTTGTTTCATTAAATTAAGATGGTTAAAAACAGCATTTCTGAGCCGCATAGTAAAGTTTAAAAGCTGTATTAAGTCAAAGTTAAATTGTAAACTTTTGAAAGAACAACCATGACATTTTTGTTCAGAGTTATAAACAACTGCCACTGCTAAGGTATTCATAACTCTGAGGTTCTACTGTATAATGATGGATCTAGTTGAAGTGCCTCTTTTGATAATGTATATTTAGAAAACTAGATTTGAAGTATTATCATCAGTTTCATGTTCAAAAGTTCCAGTGCACTATACTCTTTATATAGCTGTAACTGTCATTCTTTTATAGCTGATATTTCAGTGGCAAATGCCTTTTGCCTAAACAAGATTGTTTACTGCTCTAAAACATCCATAAAGGGAGTACATAATTGAAGATACATGGAGTCTAGTTTACTGCCATACCCTTGCTTCTGTCGCTCCTTAAGTATATCACACCCTTAAGCCTTAAGTCTAAAAACTACTACTGGAAAAGCCTATTTCTTTGTCTTATGGATCCCCTGCTAATTCAGGCTTGACTGTGAAGTAGCAGAGGACTTGTTCCTGAGTATTTTAGCACTGCATACAGACAAACTACAATTTTTTAGACAATGAAAAGTGCCAACCCTAAACTTTTCTTTAGTTAAAGAACACAGCATTGTAATAAACACAGCTGGGTAATTTGTTAATCATTTGATATTGCTGTCAAAGCTACACTATGGCGCTAACAAGTAATGTATTTTGGAAGGCTCATAGTTTTTCTCTGCCAGAAGACACGAGACAAAGAACCATTCAATTAATTTCTTGCTAGTGGAGCACTGCTTATTTTCACATTTTTATTTGAGCTAGTTTTTAATCCCATTACTTGCTAATGTTAATCGTAATCAGGTTCAATCTTTTTTTCCAAAACAAATTGAAGAAATCCATGGAGTTCTTGCCATTTTTCTGTTGGGCAACAATCCTGAAAAATGTAATTTGGTACAATACAAAATATTGAGTTTAAGCCAGTCAATGCATTCTTCATTGTCACTAACAAGGGATACGAAATTCATTTTACTCTACTCTCTAACAATAGACTTGTAAGTAAATATACTCTATCCCACGGGTCGGCAACCTTTCAGAAGTGGTGTGCCGAGTCTTCATTTATTCACTCTAATTTAAGGTTTTGCGTGCCAGTAATACACGTTCATGTTTTTAGAAGGTCTCTTTCTACAAGTCTATAATATATAACTAAACTATAGTTGTATGTAAAGTAAATAAGGTTTTAAAATGTTTAAGAAGCTTCATTTAAAATGCAGAGCGCCCTCCCCCCCCCCCCCCAGACTGGTGGCCAGGATCCAAGCAGAGTGAGTGCCACAGCTTGTGTGCCGCCTTTGGTACGCGTGCCATAGGTTGCCTACCCCTGCTCTACCAAACAGCATATAAACATTTATAATTCTGACAGTGCACTTATTGTTTGTGACAGAAGAGAAATCCAAATAGTGGGATTTGTGGTCATTAAAAGACGTACACCAAATCTGAACTTCGATGCTTTAAATAATAACTTTAAAACAATATAAAACTCCATGAATGTTACAAACACATGTTTATAGTAGACTTAAAGAATAACTTCCCCTCAAAAATTTAGTTTAAAAAGTAAAGGAAAATATTTCCTGCTATTTCAAAACATTTTTGTGATGGTTCAGTAGCTGACTTTGCTAAGAAGACAATAAAATGCCAGTTCTCGTGTCTCCTTACTATCAACACTGAACTGTTCTGAAATCTTTCTTTGTCTGAGCCTGTGAAAGTCTTACTCTCAACTCAATGGCATTTCTGCCTGTGCAAGAATTTTTGAATACAGCATTCAGTCAATTCCAGAGCATGTTTTAGGCATCAATGGTCAGCACCCTACTGATATGGGAGGAAGCTAGAAAAATGGGGGACAAATGAAGTGTTCCTGTTAGCTCTTTAGCATAACCACAAGCCCACCGATCAAACAGCTTGATGGCACCCATGCCTTCCAATGTAATACCCCTACCACATCTCTTCCTATTTTCACAATAGACTTGATACCCTGAATGACTCGCCTCTCAGAGGAAAAAATAATGGTTGGGGGCAGGGGTGTGCACAGATCCCCTGGCAAAGAGGGAGGAGAGCACATGCAGCCCCTGGTGGGGAGAGATGTGTGGAACATTTTATGGGGGAAGGGCAGCATAAAAAAAAGTCCTGGCATAATGAAGGAGGGAATGGGGGGCACACAGAACCCCTACCATGGGAGGGGAGCTGCTGATATTGGGGAGAAGGAGGGACCTTGGTATGGGAAGAGGAAGAAATGGGAACACAAAGAACCTCTGGCAAAGAGAAGACTGGGGGAGTCCCTGAAAAAGGAAGATGGGGAGCAGGATCAGAGAACTTGTGTGGGGGGTAATGGAGGGATGCAAGGAGCCCCAGGTTTGCGCAGTAAATGCAGTCAACACACAGTAGGAAGTATGGGCTCCCCTATTCTAGTCCAAGGGGACAGTCACGTATTCTAGCAAGAAATAAAAATAAGAAAATGATGCTCTGGGGTGGGTTGTTGTTTTTGTGTGTCACTAAAATACTGACCACTGCAATGTAGTTGCATCAGTGGAGACATATTTTCATATTTTTCCTTCTTCAAATATGAACCCCATTTGCCAATAGTCCTGTAATTCACTTCATCACACAGAGAAATTTTCTCTGGTGGTTGAATGGAGGAGAATTTTTTTACTCTCCACCCTCCGCCCTGCTTCCCCCCTCTTCCCCTCCCACCATTATTTGCGGTGGTAACTACATCTAACAAACATACAGAGTTCTATACTTCCCTCACTAAGTGTCTCAAAATCTTTAATATATTTATCCTTAATACCCCTAGGAAGTAATGAAATATTATCCCCATTTTGCAGATGGGAAAGTGAGGCACTAGGAGACTAAAATGACTTTCCCAACATCGCACAAGGCTGTGGTGCAGCAGGAAACTGAACCCAAGTTTCTGAAGTCCCAAGCTAGCACTGTAGACTGAGAGAACCCTGCTGGGATCTGAATCAACAATTCAATGAAGTTCAGGTATTTCAGATACCTCTACTATGCAATGGGAAACACCCATCTTGAAAGCTTGTGTCAGAAAGCCCATTTGGAATTACCTACTAGTAGGTTATATGCCATCATCATTCTTATTTGTATTACCAGAGCTTCTAGAAATTTTAGTCAAAGACCAGGCCCTTGCTGTGCTAGGCACAGTGCAAACAGAACAAAGAAGCCATTCCTGCCCCAAAGGGCTTACAGACAAAGCAGGAGACAAAAGACAACAAATGGATCCACACAGACTGTTGGAATGTAAAAAAGCTGAGACCATATTGGTCTGCTTGACAGGCAGTGTTCTCCATATTCCTGCAACCTAACCAATTGCCGCTGGGCATCATGACATCTTTACATCACAAAAGAACATTCTACATTCACTCTCTCTCTCTCTCTCTCCAAGCCATTATTCCTAGAGAAATAATTCAAATTTCAAATAACAAGCATGTGATGGGTTGGACCTCTTGGGAAGCCACCTGATGTGCTGAGATGGTCCTCCACCCCCTTTAACCTGTTTTGCTGAGCCAGGCTCTTAAAACCTCATCTAATACCCACCCAGTTGCAGATCTGCTCTGGGTAGACAGCTTAAGGGACTTGCTCCAGCACTCAGATGTCCACCTTCCTTGGAGTGCACACCCACAGATATATTATGAAACTTGCCCCTCCCTCAATGTGGAGAGAGGTGTGCACACTTCTTACCCCTGTAGTTAGAAATTACAGAAAGTGGGTTTAATAATAAACCAAGCACATTTCCTCAACTATAAAGGCTTTGTATGTGGTAAAAGGGGTAACAAACAGAACAAAGCAGATTACTAAGTAGATGAAATCAAACATGCAAACTAAGCAAGTTGCACTAATGAAATTGGTTACACATAGTATTTCTCATCCTAGATACTGTTGCACACAGTTTGCAAAGCTTCTGTGGTTCAGGATTCCAGTTATATTCCTTTTCATCCCAGACCCCTGTCTCAGTCTGGACTTCCCCCTTCCCTTCCCTTTTGCAGCCTTTCTTCTTGGGCAGACTGGCCCTGGAGGAGGAGTCCTGTTTGCCTTCCTCCTTGCCTTTAAATAGGATTTACATCAGGTGTGAATCCTGTTTTCCAAACCTGTCCCCTGCCCCCTCTTGCAGTGGAAAGTTACCAGAAGTCCCAGCTAATGTTTTAGTGTCAGGTGATAAGACCACCTGACCCTGTAGTATCACAGCAGCCATGAATCAGTATGGAGCCTCCACAGGAAGGCCAAGCTTTTCACAGCCCTTTGCCCTCCCAGATGAGCCATCTTCCCTGTCTGGCTTTTCAATTGTTGTACCTGAAGTGTTAGCCATGGGTGTCACCCAAAATAACATAGTTGAAATACAGATACATAGTCAATATTCCTAACTTCAGACACAGAAATGATACGGGCATACAGACTGTCTAATCACATTCAGTAAATCATTAAACTTTCCAATGATATCTCACATGAGCCATCTGGCATAAAATATGTCTGTTATGTCATTCATATCATAACCATATTTTCATAAAGAATATGGAATGACCCTCACAAAGCAGTCTCACTGAAAATGTCTTTTTAATTAAAAACATAGCTTTAAACATTTAGTCCATTTACAAAGTTTGGTGTCTATAATCCATCAGTAAAGGTAGTAACATGTGTAGCCTGTTTTTCAGGGAGACAAATCTCTGAAGTCACTGGAAGCTGTCTAAACAGGCCACTCATGCCTGTGCCTAAACAGGGATTTAGATGCCCAACTGTTAGACACCAACACTGAAAAAATTTGGCCTAAATATTTAATAAAATATTCTACACATTAATAATTGTAATTTTAAAACCCCCACACATACACACACCAGAATATTATAAACTCCCTTTTCCAGACAGCAATTCAAAACAACTCCGCTGACGAACAGAGTGTTTTCAACACAAGACCCACACACCTCATTATACAATCACCCTAGGTTATAGTTCAGGTCCAAAGGCTGATTCCAGGCATAAACAATTGAAAGCTGTTACTGTGGAAATGTAACCAGACAAGAAAAAAAAAAGTGCAATTCAGTGAACAACATTTATATTGGAACTTTGTGAGAAATCAAGAAAGAGACAGTCTCCATGAAATCTAGTATCAGAGGGGTAGCTGTGTTAGTCTGGATCTGCAAAAGCAACAAAGAGTCTTGTAGCACCTTACCAAGTAAAGTTAACAAAGTCCTGTGGCACCTTAAAGACTAACTATAAAGTTTTGAAGCATGAGCTTTCGTGGGCTAATACCCACTTCGTCGGATGCAGGCAGTGGAAGTAACCAAGTAACAGATTTTAGGGATCATGAGCTTTCGTGGGTTAAGACTTCATCAGATGAAGTGGGTCTTAGCCCACGAAAGCTCATGATCTCTAAAATCAAGACCCACTTCATCTGATGAAGTCTTAGCCCATGAAAGCTCATGATCCCTAAAATCTGTTAGTCTATAAGGTGCTACAAGACTCTGTCACTTTTGCAGTCTCCATGAAGTAACTCTTACTGATATTTATCTGTATCCACCTGTAAGGAAAAAAAGAACCCTATATTCTTGGTAGTACTGGAAAAGGATTGTGCTACACTGCTTTCCTTGCAATGTCATGTGGATACAATTATAGTACTTCGCTCTCTAAGAACCTTTATCTACAACGAAATATCTCTATTGGCCTAATCTAAGGCTTTGCCTACACTACCCCGCAGTCTAGACTATGGGAGTATGACTAGCAGTGGGCACCAACGTACCACACTGTACTCCCCCATGTGGACACTGTGGCCATGAACTATAGATTAATGTAATCTTCATCAAACAGGACTATGTTAATGCAAACTCGGAACCTTTTAATTAGCACTTGAAATGTCCACATGGGGGAGTTACAGAGAAGCACACTTGCATTTAAGTTTCATTCTATTCTTTTGAAAATTCTTCCTTGCTTCTCCCCCCCTCCCCCCATTCATTTCCACATCCAAGACTAAGCATGGATAAAGTTAAGAACACAGAATAGGGAGAATCACAATTCATTGGATAAGTCCCTAAAGGCTGTAATGATCTGACAAGTATTTCTCTGAGTAGCAATAAAAGGCTGGACTTGTCAAAAATAAAATGGTCCCTCCAAACAAAGAGGGCCAAATGGACTTTTCTCATTCATTCCGAGAGCTATTTCCCCCCACCTGCACCAGCCACCTATACCTCAGTGAAGCAGCATTAGTTCAATCTTTACAAGGGTTAACACAGGCAGGATAGAATAGTTTTTGCTACATCATTTTCTTGGTAGAGCTCTTCCTTGTACAATAACCCTCAAGAACCAATTAAAGTAGGGAATTGTGTGGGAATTCTGAAGTACAAATCTTCTACCCCTTTGGAATCTACTTAATGCTCAACAATTTGAGGTGATAAGCAAGAGGGTGTAAATTTCTTCACATGCTTGACCTTTTTCTATCCTCTCCAAAAGCTTCCTGTTATAGTCTTTGTGCTTCTCCTGTTTACAAATCACATATTTTATTCCATGACCCGATCTGTTCTTTAAGTCTTGCTAGTTACTGATTCAGTAATTTATCCTCAACGTATACATTTTTTTTGAAGCAGGAACAAGTTATAGTTTTCCTGCTCCAAATCCTAATCATTGCAGCCTATATAACTAATCACTCTAGAAAAATAGAATAAATATTAAATAGCATCTTGTCACTGCAGACTCCACCTGCTTTCACAGGTGAATTTACACCACCTTCACAGTTTGATCAAAGCCTGACTCAATAAGTGAAGCTATCTAATTTGTTAGGGATCTATGGACAAAGGAACTGAATATCAACCTAATCTTTTGGGGATTAGGCTAGCAAGGACATGCAGTAAAAGTGTGACAGCATAACTGTACAGTATAGCTGATTCCCTCCGTATTACCACCTAGAATCTGTGAAGGAGTGTTCACCCCACACAAGACTGGAAAGGGTTAAGATGGCCCAAGTAGGCCAATTAACTACACAGGCTGCATCTTGAGGAGGAGCCAGACAGCTGGTAGCTAAGGGAAAGCAGGCTCAGCTGGGTAGAAACAGGCGAGGCCTATAAAGCCAGGTAGCTGGCAACAGAATGGGGCTACCACTGGGACAGGACAGCCACTCTATGGGAAGAGGGTTTGGAGCTGGTAGAGAGGAGGGGGTCCCAAGTAGTAGGAAGCAGGCCAGGGTAGGAACAGTGAGGACAGAGAGTGAAAAGCCCAGAATTGCTGGGTTAGGGGGTCTCTGGACTGGAACCTGGAGAAGAGGGCAGGCTCAGGTTCCCCTACCAGCCACTGAGAGCGTGGCATACAGCAATGGGGGCAGTGAACTGGAAGACTGCCTGAGTCACTGTGGGTCAAAGGATTCAGAGGACTGTACCCCGAAAGGGGGAACACTGAATGATCCAGCCAGAGGGCTAAGTCATGAATAGGATGCTGTGGTTCCTGGAGCAAGATGGGCTGCAGACCAGAGAGAAAGTTGGAATGACAGCATGCAAACCATGCGCATCTACCTTGAGAGCCAATCCCTAGAGCGACCAGGATGATGTACCAGCACAGCGGTGAGTGAAGCACCCCGTGACAGGATCACACCCACTGCAATCCCCACACTACACTATTCTTTCTTCAGCAAGAGAGCAGGATGGATCTCAGTCAACACTGGTGGCAGATGATGGCTGCTGCAATAACCCAAGGAGGTCATGGTCTTCCCTCCCAGTTTCTGAATGAACACTTGCAGATTCTGCCATTCTGGAGAGAGAGACTCGACCAGGAAACGGGAAAGAGAACCCGGGGCTCTTACGAGTTTGTGCAGAGCATTAATCTTACAAGAAAAAACAAATTGATTCCTAATGACAAAGCAAGTTCAAATGAGTGACTATTTTTCATCCAAAACTGAAGCACACTTGAAATAAAATCTAATTAAAATTAGTGTTTCTGAGCTACTTGCCAGTGGTTACCAACTAGATACAAAGGGAAATCCAGATGACAACAGAAATACAGAAAGCTGGTGTAAGTGACTGTAGTAAGTATCCACCTGTTTTAATCAAAAAATTATTTGTTTAGATATTTATCAGATACAATAGCAAGCTCCTAAATTTAAGCATAGGGAAATATGGTGTCTCTGATACCATGTGGCAGAGTTTACCAGCTTTTGACTTCTTCTTTTTTTTTTTTTTTTTAAATCAGCCCCACATTACTGAAACAGGAAGACTTTTTTTTGAAATAACATGTCTGACAAAGGGTCTCTGACCACCTGTGGTACAAATCGCAATTTTTAGCAAGTATATTATCCTCATGAATACACAGGGAGGTGCCAATTTAAGTTAAAGATTACAGGATGAATTTGAAAATAGTGTAGTTTATGCTGATAACAGCTTCTGACTTTTTAAAAGTGTTCAGATTGTTGAACTTTGAGCAGAGATATACTTTAATAAGAGAAACACCCTCTGCCTTACCATGTGTGGTGAGAGCCTGAGATAGCACATACAGATCCTCTGATGCTCCCTTTGATGCCTCAACACAGTTCCTTGACTCCCAAAAGCTGCAGGGACAGGGAATGCTTCAAAGCTCCAGTCACTTTTTCTTAAGTGAATTTAATGTTTCAAGTTTGCCAGATTGACAATACTTGAAAGTGAAGCCTTTTGTTTGCTCTACAGATAGGGGTAGGTTGGGCATCAGCAATGAAGAGTATCCTCAGGAGTCAACATGCATCAGCACTGAAAATGGAGGGACCAAATTTTTAAGTTCTTTAAAACAGACAAAAGGGGGAGCCCTGTACACTACACATATTCAGCATATAGCTGTAGGCACCAGGAGTTTTAGTTAGTGTCTCTTCTGACACGGTTCTTTCAGGAAAAACAAGTCACATGATGATGACTTTTTGTCACTAGCTAACGGAATTGAAGAAGTTGGATAAGGTTGAAATAGCATGTATCTGGTTTTGACAGGTTCTTGCGCATATCCCAAAATCCAGATGACTGATTTATGTGTAAAGCTTTGCACAGATACACAATTTGTATCTACATCCAATCTGCAAGCCTGGTTTGTGGATATCCGCTGATATCTGCAAACTTGCAGGGCTCTAGTCATGTGACTCTGAGGGTTGACTAAGTAAAGTTTAAGCTCTCCCACCCCCCACAGGATCCAATCATTTGAAATGTTAAGCAGACACATGACTGTACACTATTCTATTTGTCCAAGAAATTTACAAGACCTACAACAACTTCTTCTGTTTTCATTTGGGGCAGCACTTGGTTCTACTCCCTTTCCCATAATCTTACACTAATAACACAAGCAAACCAAAGGAAAAAAAACAAACACGTAAAATAATGATACTGCCTAATAGTGTTTACCTCACAGGGGTTTTGGGAGGATAAATACATTAAGGATTGTGTAGCGCTTTGACACTGTATGACATTTGAGGACATTACCCCATTTTGTATACAACAATGAATTCTGGGTACTTTATACACAAGAGATAAATATAAGAACATGTGAATGGTCATACTGGGTCCAGTATGAAGGGTAAATTATGAAAAAATGGCTGTCAGGAGTGCGGTCCCATATTGCCAACACGGCCTCCAGCAGACACATACCAGACAGACACATGGGGAAATACTTAAGGTTAATGACTGCATTTAGTCCTCACAAAGGTAACACTATAAAAATGCATTCCAATTTCAGCTTCACCCTCTTTCCCAAAGTGGGAACTTACCAGTAGAACACAAGAGACCAGGGGACCAGGAGCACAGTTAAAATAAAGAAAGACATAGGAACAGGGTAGGGTTGGACTGGAAAAGGAAGTGCAAGACAGGAGAAAGCAAGGTCATAGTAGCTGGATAAGGGACTTCAGAAGGGACCAGTCTCCGGGGAAAAGGGCCCTGCCCACTTTCTTGAAACCAGATGGCCCCAGGAACTCTGGATAGCCCAAAGAAAGCCCTGGAGTTGTCAAGAAACTGGAGCAGGGACATGTTTAGTATGATCTGTAGTCTCCTATGCTTCACACAATTAAGTATAAAAAGGTGACAACAGTGTAGTCAGTGGCTGTGTAGTCATGGCTCCAGCGCTGGGAGAGAGTGCAAAAGTGCTAAGAGATTGAGATAGATGCCTTGTCTACACTGCCACTTTACAGCACTGAAACTTATATCTCTCCCCACCCCCGTGAAGAAAGTTTCAGCGTTGTAAGTGGCAGTGTAGGCAAGGCCTTACTCTCTGTGTAAAGTGTGTGTGGGTCTGAGAGAGTTAATTAAACCAGGAGCTTCAAACCATTTGAGTGGAGTTTTGAGTGGGGGGATGTCTAAGTAATTGGGTATCTCTGTGTCAGTGCTGGTCCTGGGGCCTAGGGGAGGTGGGCTGACAAGAGGGAGCAGACAGAGTCCTGAAATGTGGTGGAGAGGCCAAGAGAGGAACCAGTGCTGCAGCCTGCTAAGACTCTCTGGAAAGTTCACACCCCAGGGGACCCAGAGATGCTTGGATTCCTCTCTTAGCCATCTGAATGCGTGGCTGGCAGGGACAGCTAACAAGGATCGGCGATAACCTTCTCATCACATGCTGCAGACTCATGAACCAAAAGCAACCATCCCTTCCCTCATACTCTGCTCATGCAGGCCAGTGGATCTGTTACAGAAGCTTCCTTCCTGAACACTCTGCAGTATGGCACAAGGACCACTGCCCTCAAAGCAATCCTCAGCTGAGCACGTGGGGGTACACAGAACCTTGCATGGCCTCACCATTTCCATTTTCCCACCCCAATAGAAAATGGAACCACATAAACTACACTTTGTTCAGGGTCTTCTACATCTTTTATTTGGGTTACATAATTTGATTGTACATTTAAATGATGAAAGACTTAATCTGTGTAGAGTTATGAAAGGAGACATTCAGCATGATTTATCCCTAGACAAGAGTAAGCTTAATGAATTACCACTGTTGTAAAATTCATCGAGTTATGTACAAATTAGATATGATTACTCATTCAACATGTCTTAATATTGTATACTTATATATAGCTCTGTTTTCTTAATATTTCAGTCACATAATTTAATACCCTTGCTAATTTAAGCAAACATTTAGTTGTTAATCCAGTGGAACTAGTGTCCATTTTGACAAGCAGTCCAACTAAAAATGTGTGTGTATAAAAATATTTATATTTATATTTGCTACCATTCTAACTCTTGAAATTTGGGCAGTATGACAAAGAAATGGTGTTTAAGGAAAAGCTTTGCAGCTCCATTCTACACGCTCATTGTACTTTACAGAAACAGAGCTGTTGAGATCAAACTGGACTACTAGTTAATTCATCAACATCTCCTCCCAATAGTTACATGCTTATATAAAACCAAAACATTATTATAGAAAAAGGCTAATGCCACCTCAGTGAAATCTGGGACTGTCTAGCTAACTCTAGGAAATCATTCTAGAATCTTAGTGTTACAACTTCTGTAATCCACTGTACTACTACAGTACGCATCACCTACCGTTCAAGAAGCTACAGACACAAATACAAGGCAAGGATGATCCTGACAGATTTAATTAGCAACACAGAATTGGAAAAGGAAAAGTTTATTTCTTGCCTTAATCTTAACTTTAGGAAATGAACAAGTAGTACCTGAAAAACACGACAGATCAAATTATTTTGCTTGACTCTGTTGCCCTTTGTGCCACCCGTGGTACAAAGGGAGCAGAAAGTCCCCATACCTCCCCAGCTGATGACACTCAGCTTTAGAGCTGATGTAGCTGACTTCAACACCAGTCCTAAGCACAGAAGGCATTTTGAGGTGGAAAAGGGATGTGACCACAGCGCAGTGCACTCCAGTTATTCCTAATTGGTATATGGTCTCTTTGGGATGGTAACAGACTGGTATAAATTAGAGCAGTTGATTGTCTCACTGAATAGGAAAGTCAGAAGCAGTTCCCTATCTGTCCCCCTTAGTACATTGTACTAAGTGGATCTCTGTTCAGGAGAAAAGCTACACACATTTTTGAAAGTAGGAAAAGGTTGGAGGAATAACTTAAAACTTTTTAAGGAAAGGCAGTTTTCCAAAAATATATTAACATTTTCAATATCCCACTGATGATTTGTGAACACAATACTCCTGATCTCCAATGCTAGGTTTCAACTTTTTTTCTGTTCACAAAGCAGCAGTAGCTGTTGTGGACCAAGGCTCCATTTGAGTTGGAAGTTAATTACCAGATGTCTTGAGAATCTCTCCAATCTGCACAATTTAATCCAGTTTGCAATGCTTAACGTCAATGCTTTGGAACCTATTCATTTTTATTTGTGTGAAACAAATTTTCAATAAACCAGGGCTTCTGTGTTCTCCCCAAATGTTAAACATCTCAACTTGAAACTAGTGAATTAAATTTAGTTTTCTGTACTCTTTGTTCAAATCCTAAGGAGTTCATGGTTTATGTGAAAATGTATTAATACTTGTAAATATCCTAGGATAGTTTCTCTAAATAACTTTAACCTAAATGGAACAATAAAAATGAATGCCAACAATGCTTATAAATTATATACATGCCTTGCCAAACTTTTGGTCACTAAATATATATATATAATGAAGGCAACTTAAATGGAACATCTTGAAGGGGTTTAAAAAGAGAACTGAATAGAGTTAAATGTCTACTTCAATGAGGTTGTGCCTGATTAAAATGTTTACAATATTTTATTCAAAACATCTAACTAATTACTGAATGTGATCTAAGAGATGATCAATTGACTCTTCACTGGGACATTTCAACTCTTTCCACAAAGTCTAAAGGTTTTTACCCAACAGAAGTATAGAATCATAGAAGATTAGGATTGGAAGAGACCCCAGGAGGTCATCTAGTCCAACCCCTTGCTCAAAAAAGGACTAACCCCGACTAAATCATCCCAGCCAGGGATTTGTCAAGCTGGGCCTTAAAAACCTCCAAGGATGGAGATTCTACCACCTCCCTAGGAAACCCTTTCCAGTGCTTCACCACCCTCCTAGTGAAATAGTTTTTCCTAATATCCAACCTAGACCTCCCCCACTGCAACTTGAGACCGTTGCTCCTTATTCTGTCATCTGCCTAATAGCTAAGATTTTAGGAGCCTAAGCATCCTAAGATCAAAAATTTGTGTTTATATTTCTTCCTGATGAATTACCAGTTTTATACACCGATTTCTAGAAATTACTTCTCTTGTAAACCACGTAAAATAATTCTCAACTTTTTCCATACAATGATTCTATGTGACAAAAGGAAAATTTTCCAGGAAGGTTGTAAAGAACTCCCTAAACGTGTTTCTGTCCTAAAGATATGATCGCTGATCGCTATGCTAATAAATATTTTAGCAACCAGAAGAAATAGCTCAGTAGTCTCAAATCATAACAAACACATGGACCTTTTCAAAGTCTGCTGTAAAAGTAATGAGAGGGACTAACCAACAAAGCTCTTGTCCACCCGTAGTAGAGGATTACCCAAGTTACCTTTATATTAAATGCCTTTCTCTTCTGAAGAGCTACTGGGATTGGAAACCACAAAGGGAAACAATGATTCCTACATCTTCCTTTTCGTCTGCAGGTGCCACTGCGACTTCATTATTTGACCTTATTCAGTGAATTTCTAATTCTGTTGTTTTGGAAATTTTAGCAAGACACTCCCTCCATAACAGTTTTAATCACCTCTCAAAATTATGTACTCTTCTATTTGGGCATTTTACCAGGATCTACTAGAACTAAATGTTGTCTGGTAGGATTGCCAGTGTGATTTGAAAAACCACTTGCAGGGGTTGTGCACAGATGTTCTTCAGAAGATAGAGGATGCATGCCCACAACTTACCTGTTTTGCTGTTTTCACCAAAAGATAAGGCAGAAGGAAAACACAGAAAATTAAGAGATAAAGAGCTATTGGGTATTGCTGAACTCGGGTATCAGTGTTGCTGAGGAAGCAAAGGTGACTAAGCCACCTATTTGCATCCCCGTTTCCTGGGAGTTGACAGGAGCCAAATGGGTTCCAGGCATAAGTTAGGATAGCAACAGGCCTGCTGTACTTTAAACAGCCCCCTCAGGTGGGTTCTGCCTACTCAGAATCACATTGTTCCTTGCCTCTGCCCCCTCCTTGCTCTGGAATATCCCATGTGCTAAGAAATGGTAGGAACTAGCAAAGGACTCCCTGGTATGTGGGGAATCATTAATTGCATAATTAGAGCAGCTTTTTATCCCAGACAAATGATCTAGACCTCTGTATTTTATACACTGTGTAGATATGCCATCCTAAGAAGCTTTGGAAGAAAAACCTCAGTTTTTACTTTGTATAACTTCTATGCTATGGATGTTGCTGCATAGAAGTACATGCCTCGAGTATTCAAGAACTATACTGGATTTAGATACATTAGTTTCTGAACAATGGCATTGACTCTTCCTGAATTTCCTATTGTAGCACATAATAATCTAACAGGAGAGGTCTGTTCCAAGTTAGTACTAGCCTAAGTGCTTAAAATAACGTTTTCACAGATTACACTCCAGAGAATATTCAGAATCAAGCATATAGGCCCTACCATATTAGGATGAATGGTTATCCCAAAAAATAGCATTTAGATTACCATCTTGATTTGAGCTGCCATTGCTAATAGAAGGTAAACTGAAAGAATAAAGCAATATCAAGTACAAACCTTCTACTACAGAAAGTGTGTCATGTTCTGAGAAAATGCCATTACAGAAGGAAAAACATCCCACTGGAAAACTGACTACTTATGAGCTGGCCCCCAGAAGAATAGCACAAATTTGCTAATAAAAAGTATTAAAAAATTCTAAATTTCTTCTAAGTGCTCACTTTGGTTTACCCCCACCCCAACAAAACAACGTATTTCCCCAATCAATAAAGTATACAAAGAAATGGAAGAATAAGCCATGCATAGATTTAGTATGCTCTCTGTGGAGAGAGTGTTGCTGTTCTGCATCTTCGAAATAAAAGGTCAAAATCAGAGCTGGTGAAAAAAATTATTTAACAACTGTTTTTCATTTTGTGTTTTTTCTTGATACAATTTTTTTTTTAAATTGAATTTAAGAGCCTGTTTTCACTTTTTTCCTCATGATTTCACTTTTTTTCCACTGGAAAATGAGGGACAATTCTTTTTTAAAAGTGTTTGAAAGAGAGTGGGAAATAAGCTTCACTTTACTACTATTTCCCCTGCTGGTTTTTACATGGTTAAAAAAAAGGAGGGGGGGATTTCTTTTCTTAAAGAGAATGAAGCTTCTCTCCAAAATTTGAATAATCTTGGTTCAAAAAATGTATTGTGGGTGGTGGGAGGAAAAGGGGAAATCTGAAGAAAATGAAATCTGTCAAAATTTCCATTTAGTCAAAAAGCAAATTCTTTCCAATAAGTCCACAGAGCAGGAACATTGCAGCTTGTATACAGCTCAAGCCACTTTCATTACAACCACCTTAGATGACAGGGGAACTTTTCTGTCTATCCCATCTCTGAAATACTCCACGATTAAGACTAGGTAACAAGTGATTTTCTAGTTCTCTGTGCTTGAATAGAAAACTTTCCCCCCCCCCAGAAGCTAACATAAACTGAACATTTTCTTTAGATTCCACCCTTCCATGATTTACTGAAACTCCAAAATAACTATCAATTCTGTTCAAAATGTCGAAGTCTAAACTTTTCATGACTTTGTACTCCAGGAATCTTTTTTGCACAGCTCAGTTAGTACCTTTTAAAATAAATAAGTGTAATGGGTACCTACAAAAAAGGGGACTTCTGTTTTTCATCAAGGCTATTTTCTTCTACATGCCAATGAAAGATTGAAGTGTCTTTAGGCGGCGGGGGGGGGGGGCTTGAAATAAGCATGATTGTATAACAGAAGGTACAATATTTACAAATAACTCTGCCTGCTCACCAAGGAGGAAAAGGAAGGATTTTGCAGTAAGTCTATGATGCTCTGCCAAACCAAGGGAAGGGGCACCCTCTTGGAGAATGCTATATATTAAGGAAATCAGAGTAATCTCCACTCACTGCTGCTGCAGTATTATCAAACCAGGAGAGAGGCAGTCTCTCCAGTAACCACATCCTAAAACCTTTAAGACTTTAAGGGTCAAACATACCACACTGAAATCCATATGGAAGCCCAGAGGCAGTTTGTGGAGCACCAAAGTTATGAAAAATTCAGTTTAACAGCCACATGCTGGATTTCTGACTCTGAATGGCCTCCAGGAAAAGTGTATAACAGAATCTAATCTCAAGGTGACTAAGGCATAGATAAGAGTAGAAGGGTCCTCAGAACAGAAGGTCCCCATCCAAAACTAAAAGGTTCCATTCACTGCACCAAGAGCAAATGAATATAGTTGCACAGCTCTGGAAACCCCCCTAACAGATAACCTAATTTACAAATAATGGTTCCTCAACAGCAATCACTAACTGCATCTTATCCAGCTTTGATAAACTACTCCTGGCTTGCTCCTTAGCACCACTGCACAATCACACCCCTCCTCCTGCTTCCTGGCAGTCTTTTGGAGCTCTCCTCCCACGCTCTCCCAAACACTGACTCCATTCGTCACCACCCCTCTAAAAACATACTGCAAACAGATATCTCTTTTAAAACCGCAGGCTTGCTCTGCCTCCCAGATATCATAGTTGTCCCACAGCTCCTCAGGCACTGCTCTGCCTCTCTTGCATTCCCTGTCCTGGTTCAGTGGTCTTTCATGTAGCCCTCTACTCAGCTTCAACTGTACTCTTCCTTTTCACTTGAACATGTGCCCCTAAAGTGCTTCCAAGTTGCTATTGTTCTTCCAACAAGTGTCCTGAGCTGCCTGTGAAAACAAACTAACTTAGAGATGACCTAGGTGTCAGCTAATATCTTCACAACCAACCAAAGCATTAATTAGACAGGCTGGAGTATTTGATCTGTTGCTATCATTTATTCCGTCAAAGGACACGTTACCGCTTGCTGGCAATTTAATCTTTCCATATTCGTACTGGCAAGATTTGGTATAATGAGCCCTTTCTTTAAAACACAGAGTATACCATACATATGTGACACTTCTCAGGGATACCCAGGGCTGTGAGGCACCTCACCACCCGCCCTCAGCATGAGGAAGTCTTGTCTGTGCCTGCTATGCGTCAGCACCCTGATTACACCAGCCTCTGGCAACACGAGCATGCTCCTCCAGCCCTCCACAGGCCCAATCCCTGAGCATTCCCTGTAGTGTTCAGGCCCTTATTGGCCAGACACTCAGAATTACCAGGCCTGCTCTTCCCAAAGGAAAAGTGCAGTGCAGCGTATTACTTATACCTTAGCACTCAGGCTCACTGAACACAGTGTATTGAAATATAGTTATAGTGAAAACAAGAATAAGTTTATTCTGTTGAAAACGAATTCTGGAAACAAATGGTTACATTGAAACAAATCATAACATGCTTTCTAGGGACTGAATTTAATGACAAGTTCCCCCTCCTATCTAAAGAAGTTTCTCATCTAAAGTTCTCCTTAGTGTTTTCAACCAAGCCAAGCTGAGATTCCTGTTTTTATGAAGCAAACTTGCTGTCAGTTTACGTCCTAGATGAAGGATCCCAGGGTGTCTCTTTGAACCTCTAAGTAAGCCAGCACCGACCTTTGATGTGCACCTCAAGCTAGGGTCCTACCTTTCCTCCTCCACACACCCATTGTTTACTTCTTCCTGTTACATTTCTCTCTCTGGAGATTTCATAATCCTTAACATTCAGTTCAGATTTGAGAGTGGATGCTCCCTGTGAACCATACAATACTGAATTGACATGTAAACAGGTAGATGGTTAAACATTTCTTGACTGAAAGAAAACTCTTTTTCACCTTTGCTGGTGACCAGTCTCTAGACAGAATACTGAGAACGTAATTTTTGGTGTCTATGCATAACTCCTTACACAAAATCTGTACATGCATTTTGCAATGATATTGATGCCCAGTGTGACACGGGGTTTCAACAGAATCCACAAGTGACAATTTCTGGGGAGCTAGAATGTAAATACCAGAGAGCTGTAAGCCTTATGCATTTATATCCTCTGCCAGTAGCATCAAGAGGTCCTTAGGCCACACCAAAGTTAAATAGGTCAATTTAAATAATAAAAATACTAAAAATATTGCTATTCATGTACTCCTGCTCCAGAACAAAAGGAGGCTTTTCTGTGTCTCTGGTAAGGTACTTCTCAGTGAGTGTTATGCAGTTTACAATATAATATAGTCATAAGCTCTAATGTTTTCACTATCAAATAAGTCTCAAAAGAATCAAGCACTGCCTGTAACTATTTTTATGTTGTTAACCTCAAGAGGCTGTGTTATGTAAATCTGATCCTGAAATAGTTTGGTCTGTTACAGTACTTGCATTTTTACTGACAAAATGTATTTCCTCCTGAAGTCCTTCCTTTTGATATAGAAATACTTCAATTCCAGAGATGGGAGGGTGGGGGTGGAGACTGCTAAGGGAACATTACAATGTAATGGGGTTTACAAACCCCACATACCCTGTTTCCTCGAAAGTAAGACATCCCCCGAAAATAAGACGTACTTCCAGTTTTGCCTCTCGCTGTAATATAATGTAATGTAATTTTGGGAGCAAAAATTAATATAAGACACTGTCTTATTTTCGGGGAAACACGGTAGAGCACAGGCAGAAGGGAGAGGAGAGTCTCCTTTGCTTACAGGTGAGCAGGCTGACCACACCCCAGCACACCTGTCAGAACTGCCAATCAGGCAGGTGGGACCAATAAGGAAAACAAGCCCAGCTATAAAGGAAGGAGAACAGTCAGAGATAAGGAGGCAGAAAGGCCTAGTATAGTGGGGGAATAACAGCCTCATGCTAGGCTACCTCCAAGAAACAAGGAGATAAATTCCAGGGCTTGCAGTCTTCCTTTAGGAGCTGATAACCTAAAATGAGTTTAAATTGATGGACTGGGCCAATGGGAGATGAATAAAAGCAGACAGTTAGAACAAAGCTAGCACCTTTAGAGAGAGTTCCTCAAGAGTAGCTGACATTGCTATATGATTAAGTCTTTAGAAACCAGAAAATGTTAAAACTGCATATGCAACTGTACTTGTAATATCTCCTGCATATGCATTATAATAGTCTTTAATTATATTATCACATATTGTCTAGCCAACATTTTTCCAGTTTTTTATATAAAATCTTGTCATACCATTTTCTACAATTTAGTCCAGAATCCATGACAGTTGTTTGTATGAAGACCATGCAGTAAATAGTTTTTACACAACTTCTTACTGATTAAGTGCACCTAAGCAATAGTGAAAAATCTGACGGCTTGTACAGATGACATAAATTTGCAGTTAAATTGGTAACCTAGTTAACTGACTATTCCCAGAAATGTGCATTAGGAAGAATGGGCTGTTATTAAAATGAATTATATAATCCTTACAATGCCCAACAAAATATACCTTGGAGAAGAACACGGGGGTGGAAAAAGTCCTCTAATGAAAGAGATACAGCTATGACATGGAAATAGTGCAAGAATACAAGAAGGAAAATATTACAAAGATGATACATCTGTATGTATTGTTGGGGAAAAACAGTAGGATCTTTTGAGGAAATAATATGTAATGTAATGAGAGGTACTGTAATGCATATGCATCCAACAGACTAAGGTTGTACATGCAACTTAAGTATTGGTGTATGGCATTTACAAGCATATGTGATTTGGGTATTTGTTTAGTTTCTCAATACAGTTCCATAGAGCTGCTACATCTGTACAGTTAATCTAGTGGGCTTAAAAAAAAAATCAGTGAACAAGTATTTTATCATGGGTGAGAGGCAGGGGGCCTTGCCTCACCCAAACTGCTAGCTTCAGGTAGGAGCAAAATTTCCCCTCCACCACCACCACCACGCATGGCCCCGTTGGCCTGACTGTCCCCAGGGAGCTATCTGTCCCCAATATAGAAGTCAAACTGCGCCTATGAATTTTATGCGTTTTCACCTATTGCCTCCCAATCAGAAATTCATCAAATTTAAGATAGATTCTGAAAAGTGGAAACTATTACACTTTTACTTTAACACAGACATCTTTACCACTTCTGGATACAAATGGAGCCATGCTGACAAACTCCTGGCTTCCTGAGATGAGCGTGAAGTCAGACATTGAGTCTGAAATAGCAGCTCCAAGATAGTAGTGAACTTCTATTTACCTCAGTGGGCTAGGAACTTTGAAATCTAATTTATGATCAATTACTTTTCAATAAAAATGCTTTACTGTTGAACAACGTATCAAAAACACATCTAGAAAATGGGTTTGCTCAGTGCAGCCAAGTATACACTTGGCATTGCCTGACATTCTGTTCATTTGAATGGTTCCAGAACAAACACACATTCAGAAACATTTAAATAATCTGGAACAGCTGGCTCCAATCTTGGTTTTGATTTAGAAGAGCAAATGTTAAAAACACCATCCAAAACACCAAAAACCACATATTAGGGCCCTGCTTACACGTTTAAATTTATCCACTGCTGATTAAGTTGGAACCAAAGCGTTCCAAATGGATAGCAAATAGTGTAACTCCTATTGCAGACAGCCATTTTCAGCACAGTTACAGAAAGTGAGATTGAAGCTTGGTTCTAGAAGCTTGGTTCTAGTGTAAATGGGGGGCCATGAAGTTATTAGTACCAGCTCAGTGGACTAAACAGCTTTTGAAGGCTATTCAGGTGAATTATTTAAATAGATGTACATTTTCACCAGCAGAAAAATGAAAACAATACCTTTCATTAAATGTCTATACTGCTATTTAAAAAGTTTTCTACCCCTCTTCTTCCTGAATATTTACACTGTCTGTACTTAATGGTGCTATGTAAACAGGACCAAAGTTCTAAAACCTTAGCTACGCTTGGAAATTTCATTTCCATTGCTGCTGATGCCACGAACGTCACAACATATTCAAGATTCCAAGGGCTGGTTTGACTTTTCAATATGTTCAGTTAACTTTGTGGTAATAAAACACTTTGTGGTCTACACTGTGGAGGGGGATCGACCTAAGATACGCAACTTCAGCTACAGCAATAGCATAGCTGAAGTTGACATATTTAGGTCGATTTACCCTGATGTCTTCACGGCACAGTTAGTTGACTGTGGCCGCTCCCCAATTGACTCTGCCTGCGCCCCTTGCGGTGGTGCAGTGCTGGAGTTGACGGGAAAGTGCTCGGAGATCGATTTATTGCATCTAGATTAGACGAGATAAATCAACCCCCAAAAGGTCGATCGCTGCCCATCAAAGTCACTAGAGCTGTCTGTGCTGTGGTTCTGACTGGTTATAGTCCAGTCAAGCTAAACCAGTGGGAACATTTCTGTGAAATTCACTAGTGTAGCCATAGCCTTGCATACAGTGACAAGTCTCTTTCTGTGTGATCATGAATGTTGTAATCAGAAGTTACATAAAAACATTTCAACATATTATACCATGATATGAAATGACAACTAAATATGATGGCCATTTAATCATTTAAAGTGCAACAAATTCTAATATGAAAAGTTAGTCAATATGCACAGGAATTTTTTTTTTAAAATGTAGGGTTTGATTCAGCAGTTGGGGAAGGCACTTGCCTGGGTAAGCTGCCTGCTTTTCATTGGTGAGAGGATTTTTCAAAGTAAGTGAAAAGTCATTCTGGCTGTAAAAATAACCTGTCAAAGTTGGCATAAGCCAAAGCAGTGTGGTACTGAATCTGCACACAACCAGTCTCCTATGTTTTCACTGCCATTATTCAGCACATCTTAAACAGCAGCAAATTTGACAAATTTGATCCATTTTGCTCCAAAGCTCATTGGGAAAGCTATGAGCAACATAATGGAGGAGGCAAGCAATAGGATTATTCATCGGGGAGGGTGACTCAATAGAGGCTGCAGGAGGGGGAGAGAAACAGAACCGTGAACTTTGCAACCGCCACAAAGCTGCGGGAAGGCTAAAGTAATGGAAATGCCACTCTCAATACTGCAGCAGACAGGAGGCTTTGGGCTGAATGAGGAGAGGTTGAGAGGTGGGTTTCACATTTACTAGATGTCTAGTAGTTGAATGCTGATATGAAGGATGGAGCCCGCAAGTAGAGCCCAGGGAAAACACCTGGTAAGAATCCCAGCAGGGAGAGTTGGCCTCTCACCTGATCATTCTTGCCTAGGCAATGGCATCCCTTCATCTTTTAAATTAATCTTTGACTAGTGGGTTTATTTCTCTGGTTATTCGTTCTCTGAGAAAGTTTCCATGCCCTCGCAGGGTGAGGCAAAGGGAGTACTGATGGATTAAAAAGTCCAAAAAGTAACGCTCAGAGAGATTTTATATAAAGATTTTTATTTATTTTTTTGTGAAAGAAGAAGAGATAATATAATGGAGGAAGAGAATATAGGTATTTAAAAATGACAGCATAAAGTAAAATAATAGACAGCTGTTTCGTTCAATTAAATTGCATGGAGAGTGCCAGATAGTAGTTTTTTCCCCTGGTTAGTACATTTACCAGGACTAAGAGGTATTAGAAATATTTTTCTAGTGCTGAATATGCAGAGAATTATTAAAACTTAATCAGACTGTTCCCATTTAGCTAAATTCTGCTTTCATCTACACTGGTGTGAATCCTGAGTAACAGCACTCAGTTAATGAAGTTTCTCTGGATTCACGCAAGTGTAATAATATATTACACCCCCACCCCCACGCACACACCCTTGCCAACATTTAATTTAGACTGTTCAAAATAATCCAATATAGCATTCTCTACAATAAACTTAGTTTACTGTACTAGCTATAAGATAAAGCAACTGGCATTGTTAAAAGCAGATGACAAAAAATTAAAATAAACAGTAAAACCTGATAATATGGTCTAATAGCTGTTTAGGTTTAATATTAGTTTTAAAGTGAAATGTAATTTAAAATCTTTTAGAATAAGATGATGTAAAATATGATCAGGTTAATTTGCTGTTCTTTTGAGCAAAAGCAAAACTGCTATCTTATCATTTGGGTTTTTCAGTCAACCGATTACATCCACAGATGCAGCTACTGGTTTATATATACATTTCACACAGTTGCTGGCATATAGCTGTCGCAGAGCTCACACACACATTTCTGTACCAGTTAAATAATCTTTCCTGAAATAAACATATCTTTTCAGCTATTGCAAGCTATAAAACTGTTCAAGAGCCCTGCAATAATCTTTTCATTAGTCTGCGATACTTAAGTATTCAAATATTGAAACATTCCATATAAGCCTTATGAGATGGGAAGAGTATAAATCCTACTCCCCCATTTCCTTAATGAGATCGCCTAATAAAATTTTAAACCAATTCTCTCATCTGCCAGTACAATACGGCACTGAATGAGATCTTCCTTTTCACAGTCACATATTTATTTAACTTTAAAGCTATAGCTGTTGAAGCCTTTTTAAAAAATATTTCTTCACGCACTTTCCTTTTTATTTTAAACCAGACTATTACCCTGCCTTATTAGCAAACCAGTCACTTGACTGGGGGGTGTTGGTATTCTAAGGCTACATCTATACTACAGCGCCATAGTAAAGATGTTTCCTAAAGAGATGGAAAGAGCTTTTCTGTCACTGTAGTTAATCCATCTCTCAGAATTCTTCCTTGGACCTAGCTGTATCTACACTGGGGTTCAGGCTGACTTAGTGATATATTTTTCAGAGTCCCTGAGCAAGGTGGCTAAGTTGATCTAAATTTTAAGTGTAGATCTGGCCTAATAGTCCCACAATAGTTCATCTTGCATCCAGTTTGCATTTACAAAGCAGAGTGTTCACCAGCCTCAGATTTGGAAAAATAATAATAATAATAATACCAAACTTGACAGAGCAGCAATATTTCCATAAAGGAGGATGCCTTTTTAAGGCTGACACTTAAGCAGTTGTGAGTGCCCCCATCTGGATGAGGTAAGGATCAGGTGTCAGCCTCCCTCTGTGGGTTTGCACAATAGAAATTGAAACTCTCAGCAAAAGGCCTGGATCATGTGTGTTTTGTAGGCTACCACTGGTTAACTGTTTACTTAGCACCCTCCCCCTTACAAATGTTCCTAATTTCAGTCCTTGCTCTGAACAGTTGATGCCAAGGAGAAAGACTAAATGAACCAAATGTGTTTAGTACATGTAATATAAGCAGTTCTGGTGGCATGATACCTTCCAGTCTCTAAGGGGAAATACCAGCTGGCTTGCTACTTCAAAATGCTGCTAATGGCTGATCTGTGCAAAATGTAAAAAGGGACACTCCAGGCTGCTCCTGTAGCGAGACATAAGCAGCAGAACCAGCTCTCATAAACTGTATATAAGACAGCAGCATTTTAGCTCCCACCTTCCTCTACTCACAACAATTACAATTATGTTTTTTCATACATTAGTTTTTATTATTTATAGGAAAGGTGTTTAATATACCATTTCTGTTTTGCAGTGGGGGTTTTTTAGGGTGGGGTGGAGGAATCAGATGGTGGTTAGCTCAGGATGTGTACAATTACAATTGTAAGGAAAAATCCAGGACAGAGTCATTTCTTCCTTGTGAAGTATGCTTTTGACAACTGTTGTGGACAATGCAGCAAAATGAGGACAGACACATGCATGGATTTAAGCAGCAGGCTGCAACTTTGATTAAACTTTAACACTGGAGGGGCACTACCCACCCATCACCCATACTCTTCTATATTGGCATTTAATTAGCTCCAATGCGAGGCTTACAGGACTCCTTACCATATACGTGCCAGGTAGACTCTCCTCATTTCCCCCCACCCCCTCGGACTCAGCACCCTCCTCCTGCAAGACCACAGAGCGTGCAGCAGGGTGGGGACCTTGACCTGCGAAGGCCACAAGGTCTGACCATATCATGTGAGCCCAAGGCTCATCAACAAATCCCAGGTCTTTTACCTCTGGGAACTGTTTATTTATTCTCTTAACCATGTTGGAAACCTGCCACAGGTTACAACGAATAAAAATCCCAGAACCCCAGTTGGGTACTAAGTGCATTCCTACTCAACCCATTGTGGCTTGAAGGTGCTATGAGGGAGTCAAAAACCTTCCTGCTTCTTTGGCAATTGGCCCATGGCTTAAAAAAATCCTTCCTGACCCCCAAAACAGGGATCGGCTAAGTTCCCATTCCTAGTTTGGGTGGGGAGCGTGAACTGCTGGAACAGAGCCAAAAGGGGGTTCACGTGGTCCCTGCATGTGTGGGTGGAGATTGGCCAATCAGAGATAGAGACTCCCTGAGGGAGGAGCTACCTATTGTTCCTTGGCAAGTGTCTTCCTCTCTTGCTACTGGGACGGTCCCCCTTTCACTGCTGGCCCCATCAAGTTCCCCCACCCGTTGAAGCAGGTGGGTGGCATTTCTTCCTATAACCAGCCCTGTCAAGTTAGGATTGTGCTCAGTTGTCAAAATGCCACTTCCAGGCTTGCTGTCTGTCTTGCCTTATTTGTACAGCTTGTGGTTTCCAGCATATAAGTGTGACTCCTTTTTTACACTCCAATGATATTTCTGTAAGTGAGTCAGCAGCCTTCTGAGTAAAGTTAGGTCGGCTGGTTAATTTTTATCTTATTCACTCTGCTGTAAAGGCTTCTACCCTTTGACAGTTCCTGCAGCATGTTTAATCAGCATTAGCAGCTTGCCTGCAAACTAACTGCTCCTCCTAGATCACTGTTTCTCGAATGTGGCCACCATGCGGCCACTCTGGGGGTTCCCTGCGGCCATGGAAGTTTCCTGGACAGTGTGTGGAGGGGGAGCATCAGCCCCTCCCTTTCCTCCCTGTTGCTCCTACATGCTCTCGGGAGACACGGGTGCGACACACAGCGCTTAAGGAGCAAGGTGAGGAGGCAAACGGCAAGGCAAGCGTTGGGGTGAGGAGGTGAGTGGGTGGGGGGGTGAGGAGGTGAGTGGGTGGGGGGGTGAGGAGGTGAGTGAGTGGGGGGGTGAGGCGGCGAGCGGTGAGGTGAGTGGGTGGGGGTGCCTGTCAGGGGAATAAGGAGGTGAGCGGTGAGCCAGCAGCAGGGTGAGGAGGCTGTGAGGAGGTGAGCAGTGAGCCACCACCAAGCGGGGTTCTTGCAGCAGGCAGGGGGGTGTCTGTGGCAGGGGTGTGAGGAGGCGAGCAGTGGGTGTGGGGAGTATGAGGAGGCCAGGAGCGGGCTGGGGACTGAGGAGGAACTCAGGAGGTGAGCAGTGGGCACATGGACAGCAGGTTGATCACCCCTTTGGGGAGACTCGCTCCTGACTCCATCCCTTTTGCCCATACCAGAGCCCTGTGATCCTTTCCCCCACCCACCCACACGACTGGCACAACAAGCCTCCCCATCCAGAGAAACCCAAGTTCCTCCCCCTTAGCTGGAGGAGCCCCGGGCTGGCCAAAGCCCCGAGACACTGCCCCACACACCTCGGCCAGAGGAGCTCCGGGCAAGATGAAGCCCCAAGCCCCACCTGTCTGCCTGGAGGCACCTTGGGCCAGCCACAGCTGCACCTCTCCTCCTCTTACCTCCCCAATACCAAGCCACCCAGATATGTTTTCCATTATTATTTGGACTTCTATTATGCCAAACCATTTTTAAATTTACTTCAGAATTATTGTACAGACAACCTCTTTTACCAAAAAGCAAAAGAAACAATAATAAAAAGGACAAGAACATGCAAAGCATCTTGTGTTTCTATTCTGTTAGGCTCAGTAAAGAATAGAGATAACTGTGTATTATTTTTATTACTGAGTCTGAAAAGAACAAAACAAAACCCCAAAACCTTACATACATAAATTACAATGATTTAGATATAAATATGGGCATATTATTTTATTAACTATAGGAAAAATAAATACTTTTAGGAAAAAGGATCAGTGCGGCCACCAGCAAGAGTTGGTGGCCTCAAAGTGGCTGCAAAAAATCTGTTGCGACTATCCCGTCCTAGATCCTTTTCACAACACAATATGGTGAGCAGTAAAGCAGTTCAGCTGCAAGTCACCTTAGACCTGCCTTAGGCTGGTATTTTATCTTCATTGCTGGTAGCCATATTCCAAATTCTACCAGCGAGTAACTCAAGGAGGAAGGAAGCAGATCCCAATAGTACCCACGTGATGTACATACCTATGATTTTTCTCCTTCCACTAGCAGAACAGATCAAATATACCTGCATTTAGGCTCTTCCAGTCTATAAAATACAATTAAGTGGTACTGATTCAATAGCAATTTCAGAAAAGTAGTTTCTGCTACTAGGGACAAGCTGAAGTTTACCTTTTGATAGAGGTCCAAGTACAGATAGTCACATGCCTGGCATCAAGGTTTGAAATGAATAATGTTTTATATGCTATCCTGACAGCCCAACACTTTCCAGAGTGGTCGAATTACATGTGGAGGAACAGGACTTTTGTACTGACTTAAACTGCTTATAAAAAGAGCTTTGACCTTCAGCTTTGATCTCCACATACCCACTAAACATGTGACTGCAACCATCTGATACCTCCCCTACCCACACAGAAATATTCAGTTAAATTATCCCCCAACTCTGGTCTCGAAGCTGTGATTTTTTTAAAAAATGTTTTAAAATGAAAAGCTGCTCCTGCTTTCATTGATCCTATAATATCTGGAGAAGTTGCATCAGTCCAGCGCTTAGGGAACAAAGACTGGCAGCGTCTCAGCAGTGAGACCAGGCCGAGAAGAGGCAGGGAATACTGGTGACAGGCTGGGTAGAGTTTTATGGATGGCAGTAGAGACTAAACCTGGGAACTAGGCACTTAAAGTATGGGGTTTAGGGTCACCTAAATACCTATGTGGATCCCACTCTTAATCATTAGCACAAATTTGCAAAGCTCCACAATTTAAGAAATATTATTTTCCATATACAAATGTTACACTTCCAGCAGTGCATTTGGGCTATACCTCATTTGTGGCTTGTTTTGCCAAAAGTTAATCCATTGGCATTAACCAGTCCAGCACTAAGGTTTAACTTAAGAAACAAAACAAATCAAATCACATTAGCCTCCCACCCTCACTCTGAATTCTAGAATATGTAACAGGTTTAAAAGAATATTGGCAACTTTAATTGTTTGAGGATTCTAGTTTTGAATTGAGTAAATAAAGAACAATTTTAAAAAGAATTCCTTACAAAAATTAAGGGATTTTCTGCATCTCTGATGCTGTGTAGAAGCGTCTTTGTAGAACAGAAGAAAGTGTGTGGGCCAGGCAGCAACACCATTCAACATGGTTGGGTTCCTGGCCCTTTAATTTCCCCTCTGTACACACACATCTGCCTGATGTCTCTTCAGTTTCAGCTTTTACTGCTGAAGTTGCTGGCAAGCACCCTGCTGCACCATCCAGAGAAGGAAACACTAGTGAGCATATTTCTGGCGTAAGCGCAATGTTGACATGCCAGTGCATGAGACAGGAAGTGCAATTATCCATTAACAGAACAATGAAACTGACCATACACAGAGTGCTGCCTAAGACCCAAGGTAAACAACTGGAAAAATATTGTCACTAAACTTACATTGTCTGTAACTGTAGGTACAAAAATTTTACACAAATGTGATGTCCAAGTTTATAGTGTCCCTTTAAGGAACATAAATATAATTTTAAAAATTTAGTAGCCTTTGTATAACCGTTTCTCTAGTATTTAGCTATAGGATTAAAAGAATTTGTTTAAAAAGATCAAAGCATGAAATGATAATATAGGCTTAGTTTCCTCAAAGATACTATAGTAACACTTCGTACAAATAGCTTCTGGAATCTGAATAAGCACTCTGAGTTTATATATTTTGGTTAGGAATGCTTCCTCCCACAGACTGCTTACCCACACAGACATTTTAGAGCACTGCAACTTTCTCGCTCAGGGTTGTGAAAAAACACAGCCCTGACAGCAGCAAGTTCAATTTCCAGCGCTGATAGCTATGCCCCTCATGGAGGTGGGAGGTTTTTTAGAGCACTGGGAGAGCTCTCTCTCAGCACTCTGACTCTGAGCGCTTTAACATTGCCAGTGTAGACTAGCCCTAAGAAGTTCAGTCTTGAGTGAAGTAATAATTTTATGAAGGTGTTACAGAAAGAAAGGAACAATAATACACAAAAGTCAATCAATCTGGAAATCAAACCTGTCTACTTGTACTAGCCAAGATGCTCAATTAAAGGAGATGGTTTCTCTGTCTAGTAAGACAGGGAAGGTAATAGGTTGTTTAGTAGGAAAAAAACAAATCGTACACATTAAGATTTAACATTTTTGAAAATGTTTTATTGGTTTCAATTCCATTATGAAAATAATAATATAATTGTTACACTAATATACAATGCCACCTAGTGAACAGACTACAAAAATTCACACCTCAGGCTTTATTAGAAGATCAATACTTGTAGGAAGTCTAGTGTTAGTGGAGCTGTTGTTACATATAGTATAAAATCCAGGCCTGTAAACATTCTAAAAGTAAAAATCTACATCTTCATTTGGTCAAAGGAACGGAACCATTTCAGGTTTAAGGAAAACTAATTTATGAAACTTACAATATAGAGGGACTAGGGATGTAAAACCGTAACCCCCTTCCCCTCCCCAGCGGCCCCATGCTGGCCAGAGCAGTCCCAGCTGCACCAACCGGAGACGCCCCATCCCCAGCTACGCCGGCCGGAGTGACCCCAGTCCCGCTGACACCAGCCGGACCTTTAATCAGTTAACCGTTTAAATGAAATCTTTGCAATCTTTTAAACGCTTTACTTTTTAAACGATATTTACATCCCTAAGAGGGACAGATACGGTTATTCATATCACTGTTTGAATGCACATAGTAAGAAGACACAAGGCAAAACTCACCAAAATATTTTCAAAGAAAGAACAGCTGCAAAAAAGTCTATTTTACATAGCAAAAGAATTTACGTGCTTTTTGAAGTACTTTTTGTGAAAGCATGTATTATTTGGAGAATTTATGCAACTTTATCTAGACCTAATGTTACAACAACAACAAAAGCACTGGAAATTCAACTGGTTGCTTGGTCTGAAAGGTGGGACAAACACAGGTGCCACTGGTTAGCTGTAATTAGCTGCTAATGGAAATTACCAACAGATACAACTAGAAGTTTAAATCAATTGGTTCTGCTTCCTTCTTAAAACTGGAGTTTCAGGCCTGCATTCCACAATGGTGACTCTAAGAGCCAATTTGACAAGCAGGGAAAGTGTCCTTTTTTGTGGTCTATTTTAACTATGAATGTGCTCAATATATTTTTATACACTGTTCAGGTTCTCTTTCCCATTAAACCACAAGGCAAATAACTGGAACAAATTATTAAAAGACGGAGATAGCTTTCCGTCCTAGTTATTTCCTTTTCACAGGCATGGAGAGGGGAAGATTGATTGCACAGTTTGGGCAAGGTGAGGAAATGTGAATAAAGATAATAAGGGTCATAAGGGTTGCATCAGGAAAAGAGTCTGAATAGAGGGAAGGAAAATAAAACCCCAAACTACATATATCTCATTTGTTTCAGGCATCCCCCAAAATTCCCCAGATTCTGTAAACCCTTTGCATTTTGGCTACAGTCCTGCCCCTCAAGTAAAATTTCAGCAATTGCTTATAAACCTCTAATTGTCCCCTGCTGTGCTTTATGGTTGAGGAAATATACTCAACTAGCCATTGTTTTTGATCAGCGTTTGATTATCCCAATATCCAGGGTTACACTGCTGTCACAGAGGCTGTGCATCCTTGACCTATTCTGACGGCGTCCTCCTTCACCCAAGCTGTATCAAGCAGATACTAGCTTTTGAGCTGTGAAAAATAAGGGACATGACTCCTTGGCCAATGCTGGTTTGTGCGCGATAAACAAACTCTGGACTCATTAGTCCTGCTCTAATTGAACTTTCTTGTCTCTAGCACCTAGGGATACCTGCAGACCTGGCATGGTCAATGTGTTTTACATTGCACTTTAATTTCCCAAGACTGTCCTCAAGTTGCTGTGAAAATATTTTGCATGCTATCAATCTCCTTTTTTATGACCATATACATAGCTTAGTAGTCTATTTACCTTTTTGAAATGCAATTTCTCTACAAGTGATTTAAATATAAAACCGGGGCCTGCCTAAACTCTCTCCAGTTCAACAGCCTACACCGGCCTAGCAAACAAGCCCGTATGGATATAAACAGAAACAAGTTTCTGTTCAGCTACCCTTCAGTATCCGCACCATTCATCTATTATGAAACTCAGTCAATGACAACTTCAGACTTATCCAAAAACTAACTGATTTGTGGGGGTGTAACACACAACACTACGGACAATGTTTACATGAAAGCTTACTGGAAGAAGGCAGAGTTTAGTCAAGCGGAAACACAGGCATGGGAAAGTAACCTTTTCTGACATTAGATGCACTGGTCACATTGTAAAACTCATGGAATTTATGTAGATCCTTCTACAATAAAATGGTGCTAGCCACTATTTTGCTGCACTTTCCAACCAGCAGCACGGTGACAGCACAGGAGACCTGCCATAATCGCTCACACTCCAGATGTCCCGTTTACCCACAGCCCCCCTCTCCCAATTCTCTTTTAGAATCCACTCCCTTTTCTTGCTAATGTTGTTAATTTTTTAAAAGATATTAGGGGAGGAGGGGAAATTGTTTCAGAATTCTTCCATCTCCAAGGGGGGAAAATAGGCCATTTGAAACAAATATTAAGATATTTTCCCCCAACAAACTCATGTAAAGGCCATGTGTTACTATTTTTTTCTTTGAAGGACCCATCTTAATAGCTGAATTAGAATGGGATGTTGGCTTTTCAGAAGGGGTTCAATTCCCCCCCCCCCCACAGTTACAGGAACAGAAAAAAGTCTGTCACGACAATTCTGCCTATGTACGATCTTCTATTTTTTTAACACACCACTTAATTCTTAAAATTATTACTATGGAGAATTGTACAAAAATGGGATCGTTGTTTAAGATCTCATTTGCTCCTGTTGCTTACTTGGCACCTGACATTTTAATGCTATGTTTCATTTCTCTCCTTGTAATATAATTACCACTCCTACTAAACAGACAATAAGCCAAAACATGCTCTTTCATTTAAAAAAAGTGGAGGAGGGAAGACTCTGCTGAAAACTACATGGACCTGATCCTTAGTTGACGTGCACTGCCATAGCTCCCAGAGCTAAGCTGTTTTGCACCCGCTGATGATTTGGCCCATGAACTGAGATCCTTCCAGACAAAGGCTCCTTTTGGAGACATTAGCAGCCGCACAAAGGAGAGCAGAGAAAATGGCCTTGCACTCTTGCTTAGTCCAAAGAGCCACAGGAAATTTAAGCCACGTGTTGTGTGCATTCATTTGGCTTGCCTGGTCCTCTGACACATCCTGGCCTCACCCTGTCTGCCCTCAGTATCATGGCTCGCTTTGTGGGTCTGTAAGCCACAAATCGGAAGTCAAATGCTGCTGTGAGTAGCACGAGCCTAAGGAGTTTCCCAAAGAAAAATACATGGGTTGCCAAGTACGTACAGTATACTGCCTAGAGAGATTATGCCATAGCTTTGCCTTCTTAAGGCTCACTGCATTCAAAATGCCACTGAACCCCCAATGTGCAGCTTTCTCGTACTGGATCTGTTAGGGATGAGTATCCCTCGCAGGCTTTGCTGCTCTCCTTTCTGACTTTTCAGTTTATACGTGTTTGCCGCCTTCTAAAGGGCAGAACAAAAGAAAATGTTTGGATGGTAGTTGGAAATACAGTCTTCAAATGAGAAATTTTATGGAAAGAGTTTAGCTTTAATGAATCCAGCCCAGGAGGAAAAACGTGTCAAAAGCACAGATTAGTATTTTATCTTGAAAATATATCTCATGACTTCTGAGGTCTGCATGTCCATCTCTACAGGAGAAAATTTAAAATAATTACCACCACTTCCAACTCAAGAGATCATCTCAAGGGAGAACATAAATTCTTACTCACGGCACTAGTTTACATTTGAAACATTTTCAAAATATTGTTTTAGCTGGGTATAAGAGACCACCGTAAGATCTGACACAGAGCAAACAAAGGGCTTCAATTAAACAGCTGGCAAAAGACCAGAAAGAGATAAGAGTCCAGGCTGTCACTTGCTAGACAATATATATGGTTATTTTGGCAGCCAAAACAGAATGTGATAATTGAGCCATGACACATTTTAAAAAGCACATAATTTTAAAAGGGAAAGGTTCATGAGCAATAAAAAAGAAAAGAAAACATTTGTAGTGTGCTTATACCAAGACACAGAAGTAATGATAGGATCCAACTGATTGCATATCAGAGGTTCATAAAGTCACAGATTCCAAGGCCAGAAGGAACCATTGTGATCAACTAGTCTGCCTTCCTACATAACACGGGCCATAAAAATTCACCAAAATAATTGCTAGAGCAGATCTTCAAGAAAAACATCCAGTCTTGATTTTAAATGATCAGTGATAGAGACTCCACCACAATCCTTGGTAAATGGCTCAAATAGTGAATTACCCTCACTGTCAAATATTTCTGCCTTATTTCCAGTTGTCTAGTTTCAGCTTTCAGCCACCGGTTCACATTATGCCTTTCTTGTTAGACTGAAGAGCCCTATGAAAAGGTTAAGGAGAAACTCTGATCCCAGGCAGCCCCACACAGCTGAATCTGCAGAGCATACTTCAGCAGCAAGAGGAGCTTAAAAGGGCCCCCAAAGCTCATTTCTAGACCTCCTATAGGAGAAGAAGGAAAGGTTAAAGACTGGCTGGGACTGGACATTCATGGGCGGGGGGTGGGGGGAGGGGGGGGGAGAATAGTTGGACCCTGTATCTTCCCTGAAAGCCTGCCACACTGGGGAGAGAGAAGACTGATTGATGACCCAACTGCATGGTTAACCCCCATCAAAAGGCAGATGGCCACAGGGCATTATGATGGCCCAGAGGAAAGATAAGAGTTGTGGAAAGCAGAAGCCTAAACCCCTAGCCCCTGGGTGACGTCACCAGCAAACACTGCCCATCACAAGCCCATTATTAAATATTTGTTCCCCATTTGGTTACCAAAAGACTGTAGTCAAATCAGTCTGTAACTTTCTCTTTGTTAGTTAAGTGGATCGAACTCTTTGAGTCTATTGCAGATTTTCTAATCCTTTGATCAGTCTCGTGGCTTTTCTCTGAAACCTCTCCAATTTATCAACATCCTTCTTGAATTTTGGGCACCAGAAATGGACACAGCTTTCCAGTAGCGGTTCCACCACTGCCAAATGCAGAGGTAAAATAACCTCTTTAACTCCTACTCAAGATTCCCCTGTTCATCCATCCCAGGATCGTCAACAGGATCTCAGTTTGATTCTCATGTTCAGCTAATTATCCACCATGACATGACTCCCATATCTTTTCAGAGTCACTGCTTCCCAGGAAAGAATCCTCCATCCTGTAAGCAGGGCCTACATTCTCTGTTCCTAGATTTATATATTTACATTTAGCTGTATTAAAAAACATATAGTTTGCGTGCATCCAATTTACCAAACAAACCAGCAATGACTGCAAACTTTACTCAGTGATGACTTTATGTTTTTCTACTAGGTCCTTTATAAAAATGTTAAATAGCGTAGGATCAAGAACCAACCCCAGCAGGACTCCCTTCCCTCCCCATGAAAAATGCACCGCACCTGCTCGAAACAATTCTCTATTTAGAATTCCATTTTGAGACCTGTTAGTCAATTTTAATCCATTTAATGTGTGCTATATTAATTTAACATCATTCTAGTTTTATAATCAAAATGTCTTGTGGTGTTTTAATCATCTACATCAGGGGTCTCAAACTCAAATGACCACGAGGGCCGCATGAGGACTAGTGCACTGGCTCGAGGGCCGCACCACTGACACACACACACACCCTCGCTGCCCCGGCTCCGTCCCCACTCCACCCCTTCCAAGAGGTCCCATCCCTGCCCCACCTCCTCCTCTGAGCACGCAGCTCCCCATTCCCTCCTGGAAAGCACTAGGCACCACCAACAGCTGTTTGGCAAACAAAGCAAGAGCAATCTAGGAAGTCCAGAGCTAGAAACACACGCAGCCCAGCCAGGCAGCAGAGAAGCCTCCACTTCTGGCCCCTCCGTCCTGCAAACTGCTATAGGGGGACCGGGGGGGGGGGGCGCCAGGAAGCTTGGCGGGCCGCAGGGAAGGGCTTTGCGGGCCGCATGTGGCCCCCGGGCCGCATGTTTGAGACCCCTGATCTACATACAATTAAACAAAAATAAGGTATAAAAGTCCATGGAGAACAATTATCAATGCTTTACCTTTGAAACAAGATAAACCTACAAAACTGTACTCTGTATTTTTGTGTTTTCACTGCACTTTAATGCTAACTCAAAGACCAAGCTTTTACACAGCTTAATTTTTACTTCCAAAATTATAACTTATAATTTGATTTCAAACTAAAAAAACAAACCCCACAATCTTCCTATATATACTTTGAGTACTAAAATAAAAAATAATAATTTATGAACAGAATACATATATCTCCTAAATCACCCTTCTGCTACAAGGAAAAATGACAGTCTTGTTTAAAACATGAAGTACTTTATGGTGCTTTGATAGCAATAGCTGTTTCGAAAACAAAGCCCACAAGCTTTATATTTTCTATGCAACATTCAGAAATGACACTGTCTCCCTGCACACATGGTTTTATTAAATAATTCAAGGACATAACAAATGAATGTACTGAACAAAGACATGATTTTACGTTAACCCCAAACACTCATGTAAAGCCTCTCTATAACTGAGCTGAAGTTTACATGATGAGACTGCTTCATTTCTTTCTGGAATAAATTACTTAAAAATATTATCCATCCTCAAACACACTCCGAAAAAACCCTCAGAATTAAAGGTAGTCCAAGAGCTACAACTATAAACATATAGCATGAAATCTAAATTAAGCTACAAAGAGCTTACTTCCTAATCTTATTCTAAACTTAATACTGCGCTAAAAATTTAAATGAACAGTCAAAATTCATCATGTGCATTCTGTAATAGCAGGGCATTGTCTACACTAGAGAACTTTAACACCCCTCTCCCACACACCCATATCTATTTTTTCAGTTTCAGTCCCACCAGTGTTAGCAACAGTGGGACTACAGGTGCGAATGGACTCTGAAGTCTCCCCACAATGCTAACACCAATGGAACTGAACTGCTGCAGATAATGGTGAGAAACTTTCAAAAAAATTCCCTAGCACAGACTAGAACAAGCACTAAAAAGAAATCAAGGAAATTACCAGCTAAGACATTGACATTCAGACCAATTTCATTTCTCACGTCCCACCTCTCAATTGTCTTTATGCCCACAGCTATGCAGATTTGCTCCACAGCAAACTCCCTTTCAGTTCCAAACATTGAACCATCAGTACCATACCTCATCTCTAACAATCAGAGAAGGCTAAAACTGCACATTTATAGTGAGGCCAAAATAAAGACTCCAGGCTGGTAGCTGTCTTTACACAATTTAAAGTCTAAACACAGCACAAAATTATAAAAATTCTATAATCTACTTTTCACAGTTTGAAAAAGAAGTGTCTTTAATGACGGTGATACTAACTTAAATGTCAACAACAAAGGAAGTGGAAAAGATCAGGTATGAAAGAAGAATATATATTTCTGGCTGTTGCTCTAGAAGATGCACCAGACAAATTTTATTCTTGAAGTAGAACAGTAGATTTTTTTGAGAGTTTCCAATGCATATCAACAAAAAGTAAAAAATAATGTTAGTCCTAAATTTTTTCCCCAAAGAACTTCCTTTTAAGAACATAACCTGAAATATCATATTTCCTATAGAATATTTTGGATTATCCAGGGTAGATAAAAATAGTTTTAAAAAAATTAATTTAAATCAGATTTCATGGATTTTGTTAATTATACATTTTTCTTTTAAAAAATAAACTTGTTTAAAGTGAAATCTGAATTTAATACAACATATGTTAAGGCCTAAATTTATTACAAATGTCTTAAAACATTTAAATAAAAATAAGTGTGTAGAATCCATGAGACTTTATCAAAAACTGAGTTAATGGCTTCTTTTCTATGTAAAAAAAAAAAAAGGAATCGGGGGGAAAAAATCTAACTTTTGCGGTCAAGCTTTATAAATATGGCACAATAGGTCAGCCCAAGTAACTTAGGAGACTGTCTCACTTTCAAGAGACTTAAGCAAGTAGTAGGGTTGTTAGGTGTTCAGTTTTTAACATAACACTTGGTTGAAAAGGGACCCTCCCCAGGCAGCCTTCCCCATCTCAGTGAAAATGAGCAAGTGAGTGAGGGTGGGGGAGAGCAAATGCAGAAGGAGAGGGAGAGGGAGTGAGGGGAGAGGGAGAGGGAGTGAGGGGACAGGGCCTCAGAGAATGGGCGGAGCAAGGGTTGTTAGTTTTGTCCAGTCAGAAAGCGAACAGGAATTGAAGCTCCAGTCACTTTTACTTAGGTATATTTGAAAATTTTCCAAAGCTGACCTGAAATAATCAGTTTAATTCAGGGACTACAGTTAATCCATCACTTCCTTTAATATACCATTTTGTTGTAAACATGAAACATGTTTTGATAAGAACAGTGTATGTCTCCAAAACATTTAAGGTTGTTACTAAAAATAAATGTATTTGCTGTCATGTTTAATTAAATTCCAGTTATCATCCTATTGCAGCTTGACACAAATCATGTGCAAAAATTATCTAGTAAATAAGCACTGTATCATTCATTTTCTAACATACTAAAATGTACAATTAATAAAAATCTGAAAGTATTCAGCCACATAATTGCTTAAATAAATGTATCTAGGTACAGTGTACCCTCCTAGGTAGCAAAAAGATAAACCAAATCTGGGGAAAAGGCTCCATTTATCTGTAAATCAACATGTTTTAATGGTTATGTCACCCAATGAGACTAAACCTTTCTTCAGAAAATAACTGCGGTACAAATGGAAAAGCTGATTAAAATCAAGACTTTGCACTGGGTGATTTGAACCACTTTGATTTATATCAGTCTACCCTGGTATCCATTATTGTTTCCAAGAACACTTAATATTATTATCACAAAAATTAGAGAAACATATATTGTTTACTTTGCATAGTTGACACCACTTTGTACATAATCCATTTCACTACTTTGAGGATCGCCACTTGCACGTCTTGTCACATGTATTGCTAAGTAAAGCTATCTACCTTCTGCTGAAACAAGACCTGATTCAGGAAAGTACTGAAGCACATGCTTAATATTTACTTACATGCTTAAATGCTTTCCTGAATACGGATGGGTGAGAGAGATACCTCTGGACTTTCCTGAAGCAGTGACACAAACCAGAGAAGTAACAGGTAGGTATATGAATGGAGATGCAAAGGAGGGTGAAAGAGGAATGAGCCAGAGATAGATAGTGTTTACTCATAGGCCTGCCCAAACTATCCTTCTAAATCTCTGCAAGGGAGGGGAAATGTCTTTTTCCCCCCCAAGAATTTAAAAACAAAACAAAACATATTTTTATTTTTTTTATTTGAAAATTAATGCATTTTATAAAAACTAATCATTTTAAAAAATGAAGCTGACAGTGACCTTTTAACATCCGGAACCCATAATCATGACTACGTCACAGGGGAGGTGGCAGACTAACTAAAATGGACAGATGTTTGAGATACTACAGAAGCTGAATATCACATTGAATTCACTACATTCAAACAGCTTTTAACTAAAAGTGCAGAACATAGTCACCCAGAAACCATAGAGCAGCAATTGTTGGCACACTTGCCCAAGCCAGCCAGTGAAACAGGTCAGCCAACACAAACAGCTCTACACCTGCAGTTCTCAAACTTCATAGCACCTTGACCCCTTCTGACCACAAAAATTACTACATGACCCCACCAGGGTGGACTGAGGCCTGAGCCTGCCCGAGCCGGTGGGAGGGGGGGTGGTGTCGGGGGGGGGGGGGCAAAGCTGAAACTCAAACCCTGCCACCCCAGGCAATGGGGCCGAAGCCCCAGGGATTCAGTCCCGGGTAGGGGGCCTGTAACCGGAGGCCCACCATCCCGGGGTGCAGCTGAAGCTTGAGCTCTGCCACCCAGGGCTGCAGCCCCAGGCAGTGAGGCTCTGGCTTCAGCCCTGGGCCCCAGAAAGTCTAATGCCAACCCTGGCAACTCCATTAAGACGGGGTCCCGACCCACAGCTCTACACTGTAAGAGAGAGCAAACAGTTAAACTATTGTATTGACACAAATCAATGTAATCTGTATATTCTTGGCCTCCCTAAGGAAGGAGAGAGATCTGATCTGCTATTTTAAGTAATGGTTGGGAAAAAATCTAAATCTAGATATGGAAAATGAGTCAGTGTCCACAAACCTAATGGGAAAGTCCCTTTACTAATAAGAAAGATGCGAAAACTGAGATTATTAAAGAAGTTTAGTAGCTGACAGGAAAAACAAGAGTTTGAGGTGCAAAGATATTGTTCTTCCTGGATTCTGGACTCTACTCTCACTAAGAAGAGAGACTATCTAGCTGTGAAGAGTACCTTCATGGAATTAAATGTGATGATTCACTTTTGTAGTTAAGAAGTCTTTAGAGAAAGCACAAAGGAAAACAGTTTCAGGACCTGAAGGGGAAAAAAAAACACCAGCCTTACTGAGCAAGACAGTACGTGAGGAGTGTGGATAAAGCTGTGCTGGAAACAGTCAAAGGAATAATTGATATATAAAGTAACTGAAGAAGAATGTGAATTTTAAAAATGTTAATTTATCAACATCTATCTAGAGAATCAGAGAGCTGTTTCTTGTTGTGGCCATGTTAATTCAATATTACATTTGGGCTTTTGTTCTTGGCTGTAATTACTTTATAGACTTGGTCTTAAAAATACAAGGACCTATCGTGTGCACTAAAGCAAAGAACTTTTATCTGCTCAGTGTTGTCTTCAACAGTGTTTGTAAAACATATGTACCGGGAATCCTTCCCTCCCTACAATATGCAGTACACCATAGGAGATTACAACACATTCAGCAATGTAAATCCTCTCTTCAGTATTCATATTATGGCTGGGTTTCCTGGTGTTTTAAATTTATCTAACAGGAATAATAAATAATAATAATAAATAATAATAAAAACTTTAGACTTCTTTTATTCTTTCTTTATATTTCACATTTAAAAAAGAAGGCCCATGCAAAAAGCTTGGAGCACCGTGACAATAAATTAAATTTACAATCCACCTAGCAGCATTAATTTATTTGTATATTAGAATTAACTGCATACCAGAAGCATTAAATAATTAGTGGTGACAATTTATAGGAGATAGTAAAAAAGAAAATAGAAAACTTATCGTAAAGCCTCTCTGTACCAATCATACCCAGGAACAATCATACTAAGGTACATCCTTCTTTCAAAACCCTGTTTTAAGGCATTAATCTCAAATACTACAGCACCATATCCACTGAATTATTAGAACTTTTATGAAACTATCTCACTGAGAAGTGATCCTTGTGACCCAGATATGCTAGCTCTATGGCCAGATTCTGCCCATTAGGTAATGCAAAGTGGCTGCACTATATTCTATCCAGGATCTGAAATTGAAAGAGCTAAGAAGTGAGAGTGTGATAACAACAGATGCTCCAATTTCCTGTAGAAGGCCCTATTCGGTGCTGCCAGTGTTAGAACATGGTTATGGGACCCCCTAGAAAGCACTAGTCCCTGACTGAGGTTTTCGACCTTGAGGATAATTAACAGGTGGTGTAATTTAGACCAGCCTCTCTAGCTACTGTAACTTTACACTAGTGGCCCCAGAATCAGAGTGCAAATGTGAGCTTCCCTGCCCTTTTCTGACCTGCTCTTCATTGCAGTTTGACTAGCCCTCAGGGTCTGGTCTTTCAGATGGTTCAAACAGTATTTCCATAGTGCCATCATGACTAATACCATTTTACACTTTTCTAGCATTCTACGCATAGGCGTGTGCACGGGACGTGCCAGGGGTGCCCAGGCACACCCTAATGCAGGGGTGGGCAAGCTCGTCCTGCCCAGTGCGCCTGCGCTACCAGCCAGGGAGGCTCCCCCTGGCCCTGCCCCCTCCTTCGCTCATCCCCCGGAGCCTCAGCACCCCACGTCCAGGAGTGGCCCTGGACAGCGCTGCAGCAGCGTGGCTCTGGCGGGCCCTCAGCTCCTGCCGCTCAGAGGTCAGGGGGAAGGGGAATGGATAGGAGTCGGGGCAGTCGGTGACAGGGAGCAGGGGAGTTGGGTAAGGTCCTGGGGGGAGGGGCTGGGGGAAGGGGTCTCTGGAAGGGGCAGTCAGGGGACAAGGTCAGGGGGGTTGGATGAGTCAGGCGTTATGGGGGGGCCTGTCAGGGGGTGAAGGTGTGGAGAGGGGTCAGGTCAGGCAGGGAGCAGGGGAGGGGGGAATCCCGGGGTTCTGTCTTGGAGGTGGGGTGTGCATTAGGGTTGGGGCAGTCAGGGGTCAGATAGGGGGTAGGGTCCTATGGGGGCAGTTAGGGTGGGGGGTCTCAGGAGGGGGCAGTCAGGGGACAAGGAGTAGGGGAGTTGGGTAGAGTCCTGGGGGGATGGTTAGGGGTGAGGGGGTCTCTGTAAGGGGACAAGGTCGGGGGGGGGGGGGGTTGGATGAGTCAGACGTTCTGGGGGGCCTGTCAGGGGATGGAGGTGTGGAGAGTAGTCAGGTCAGGCAGGGAGCGGGGGGGTTGGGAGTCCCGGGGTTCTGTCTTGGGGGCGGGGGGTGGATTAGGGTCAGGGAAGACAGGGGACAGGTGGGGATAGGGTCCTAGGGGGGCAGTTAGGGTGGGGGGTCTCAGGAGGGGGCAGTCAGGGGACAAGGAGCAGGGGGGTTGGAGGTTTTGAGGCGGGCAGGAAGTGGGAGAGAGTGGATGAGGGCGGGGCTCCCTGGATGCAAACCGTAATGAAATGTGCTGCGCATGCCTATGATTCTACGTAACTAGCGATCCCTGTTGCACAGATTTTACATATTGAAGGTATGAGTGGGTACAATACAAGACATATAATAAACAGCTTGTAAAATTATTCGTTGCAAATAACATCTGTTGCAAATCTAGTCCTATCTGACTTCTTGTTTCTCTCAATGGCGAACACTTAGAAAAAAACAAACGTTTACACAAGCAATGGTCTATGAACTGTTCACTACCTTATTCATGAAATGTGCTGTATAATTGTGTTTGCTTCAATTGGATGACTGAAGGATTTTAAATTAAGAAACTTCTAGAACACATTTTTGGATGAACAATGGTTTGTGCTAAGATTTGCAGAAACTTGTGTTATTCACAACTATGTCCATAAATACCTGGTAGACTCCAAACAGTAACATTCATGGATCTAACAAATTACAGAAAACCAGTCTCAACACTTAGATTTGTGAATCAGTTTTTAAAAAAACATGGTACCACCTCAAGTTCTAAATCTAGTGCTATGTAGGTAATCACAGAAGTGGGTGGGTGACCATTATAGCTGGAAGGTTTCCCAGATTAGTTGGCTTTTCAGGAGGATTTTAAATGGGAGATAGCCAGCTTATTTCAAGTACAGAAGTACTAAAACCCTTTACTATCACCCTTCCTTCACCTATACCAAAACAAGTGAAGGCAGAGCCCAGTTCTGATAACTCAGATCATGGGTTCTGTTATTTGGCACCTGAATCAGAAAATGCTTAGTTGTCCATGGTCAAACATTTGAACATGCCTGTTGTAGCAGTAAAGTTAAAGAAAAAATTAACTATAGCAAATACTGATGGAAGACAACTAATGCAGTTGCAAGTTTGAAATCTACTTTGGCTAAAAATAGTGTAGCAGCTAAGGAAAAAAAGCCATTACCTTACTCCTGCATTACAATTATGCCAGTAAGTGGTAGTCTAACTTACAACTTATATTTAAGCACTTTATTAAAGCTAATGTTAAAAAAAATAATTATATAATGCATAGGTTAAGAAAAGAGTGTCTGTATGTTTGGGTATAGTGCTTAAATTATCCACAAATACAAAGTTAGTTTTTGAAAGTCATATGATACATAGAGTACATAATCAGTAATAACCCAAATGTAGGTGAATAGATTTAACAATACAGTTTAAATATTAGAATCTGAATACTTGGGTATATCACTCATGAAAAAGTTGTACAGAAATTTGGTTGTGGAAAGCAAAGTATATCAATGAGTGGAGATTGTCCCTCAGTAATTGAGAATTAGGTTGGTTGCCCATTTATAAAATACAACCCATGAGGAAAGTGTTTGTTACTTTCCAGCTCGATTCCTCCCTTAACAACATAGAAGATATACAAAAAAGTGACCCAGGATAGACATGGATAGAAGAGCCTTGTTCGTGATGTGTGATGGTGTGGGAGGGATTCAAACTCCTCCTTTGATTGAAACACCCCCAATTTAAAACAATTTCTGAAGTATGGATAAACTCCTATACAATAACTGATTTGCCAGAATCGAGATGTATCCTATTGTCCTTTTTTATTCTCCAGCCTCAATGTATTTCAATGGTGAGTTCTGCACATAGGTGTTCAATGACAGGGTATCACCACCTTCCCAAGATTTCAGCAGCCAAATAATGTGGCACAACATCCACGCTCTGTCTCAGAACTGTGTTCCAGATTGACAGATTTAACTTGTGTTCTTCTAGCCCACGTATTTGTGAAGACAGTCTAGAAAATGTGAGGCAAGTACAAACTGATGTAATGGTGTCTACATGAGTCTGCAGAAAGTCTGAACAAAATCTCGGATCTGAACTGCTAACAACTTCACTTCAGTGTTAAATTGGAAACCACAAAGTGGCAATCTAAATGTCAATTTCACTTGCTTACCATTTAGTTGAAACATCCAGGTAAGATGCCTGAATCGCCCCCACTTCCCCATCCCCAACTGCTCGCCATGCCTCACCATGTACCAAAATCTCACCTGTCCAAGAGCTTTTACTTCCCCAAACAACTTCTCTGTGTAGTTACGATGGTTTGTCAGTACAAAAGCTCCTGCACAATGTGAGCATGGCATAGAGTAAATCGAATCTAATACCAAGACATATAAAGTGTACAGACTGCAATAATCATCTCCATAGTGAAGTAATACATTTTAAAAACATTTAAACGAAACTTCAGCCCATCTTCCATCAGCCTCCCTGCAGTGCTCTTGTAACCCACACGGGCCCATCTAGTGGCACTGAGACCACTTAGAGAGAGAGAGGAAATGATCATGCTCTACAGCCTTAGCTGATAGCTAGTTGGCTTCCAGCTTACGCGTAGAGTCTCACACACTGAGCTCTAGAAGGTCCCAGGTTCAATCCAACCCACCGAGGAGGGGGTCTGTAGGCGTTACACTATAACGTGCAGGGACATAGCTGCAGAATTCAGGTCCCACAGACAACACAGCAGGGCTCCCCAAATCCAGAGAGTGAAATTAAATATACAGATGTACCCCTCATCAGTCCCTGTACCTAGACATTTAGCAGCAGATGTTTGCATGCATCACACAGTATCCCACTGCCACTTTTATCCACAGGAAAAGACTCACCACAGGATAGAGGAAACCGTTGGTAGGGGATTTTGAAATATTAGGCTTCTAAAAGCCTAAACACAAGCTAGTTTATATGGGATCTACATAACACTCCCCAAAGATTAAAGAACTGACATAAATGCTGATCCCTCTGTGAAGCCCCTGCATGGAGCTTCTTTATTGCAACATAAATGCAGAAGAAGGAGAAGACTAAAATGTATTTAAAATGTTTTGATTGAAACTGCTACAAAAAGAAAGGGCAAGACAGATGTATTCTGTAAAGAGTCAGAAAAATAAATCTAGTGGTTTATATGCTTTAATATATTTAAAGAACTCTTAACATTGGGATCAGTCTTATATTTGGTAGACAAAAAGTACGCCCCAATCCTGCAAGCTTATACACATGGTTTAATCTTTGCACCCTTCAGGACGGAGGTGGGTAAACTATGGCCCACGAGACCATCCTGCCTGGCCCCTGGGCTCCTGGCTGGGGAGGCTAGCTCCCGGCCCCTCCCCTGCTGTTACACTGCCACACGGGCAGCATGGCTGGCTTGGCCAATTGGCGCGGCTGTGAGCTCCTGCTACTCTGAGCTGCATGGTAAGGGGGTGGAGGATACCAGGAGGTCAGTCAGGGAACAGGGAGCGGTTGGATGGGGCGGAGGTTCTGGGGATGGTGGTCTGGGGACAGGGAGTGGGGCGGTTGGATAAGAAGCAGGGAGTCCTGGGGGGCAATCAGGGGACGGGGGCGGTTGGATAGGTGTGGGAGTCCTGTGGGGCCTGTCAGAGGGAAGGGGTATGGATAGGGGTCAGGACAGTCAGTGAATGGGGAACAGGGGGGGTTAGATACAGGGTGAGGTCCTGGGGGGCCTGTCAGGGGGTAGGGGTGTGGATAGGGGGAAGGGGAGCAGTCAGGGCGGGGGGGGGGGGGTCATGGGCCGAGGAGCAGGGGGGATGGGTTGGAGGTTCTGAGGGGGGGCAATCAGGGTGCAGGAAGTGGGAGGGGACAGTAGCCAGGCTGTTTGGGGGGGGGGCACAGCCTTCCCTAACCAGCCCTCCATACAATTTCCCAACCCTCATGTGGCTCTCAGGCCAAAAAGTTTGCCCACCCCTGCTACAGGAGTTTCACACTTCGTGCAGGCACTCCACCCCCATAAATAAAAGCTTTTTAGGATCAAGGGTTTGTTTTACATGTTCCCAGACACAGAAGGTGCAACATGAAAAGAGCTACCCCCACAAAGTTTAGGTCCCAGATGTCATCTGCTTTACAACAGTTAGAGTCTTCTGGGGAATGAATGACTTATGAAAAAAAACCCTCCATTTCTATTCTTTTGCAAACCTATAAGCACTAATTCACTGAGAGCACAACTTAACTAAGAGACACTGTGATGCATCATTAATACAAACAGCCTATTTATTGCCATCAAAGAAAAATAGTTTGCAATTCAAGAAGTCACTCTCTCACACAATACCCTTTATTTAATTACTTGACTCCTACCACAGCAGGTTTGCACTCTTATAGGGATTTTCCCCCCAGCATGCATTGCAGGAGGCTGGCCCTTTATATTTGGCAGAACCAGGCAGCTGCAGGCCTAAAATGGCCATTTACAACACGCAACTGCATCTTCCTCTCTGGAGCAGGTAAGACCTTAAATTCTATTAAATTTTCTTTAAGGAGGCACAGTGTTTGTCAAATGGCAAAAATGACTAGAACTGATAAGTATGCTAATCTGGAAAAAATTCAAACATTGAAGCATAAACAGACATTGAAAATATTTTAAAGAGAACAACTTCCTTAAAGAATTTTATTCTAAAATTTACTTTTTCCAGAGACTACTTGCTTTATTTTAATTCTGATGTATTTTGTGTTAGCAGTAATAATTTATATGACATTTCTGCTTTTGTATTTCCTATAGTATAAATGAATTAGTGCTATTTTTCTGCTTCGCTCCCTTTCAGCAACCTGCTTCTTAGATGCAAAATTCAATTACCACACTTGGGCCAAACTAACAGCTGTGTTGTTGGATGCAATTCCACTGAGAAACTCTTATGCCAGCAGTGAATTTGGACTCTGGCTTTAAATATTAACCAAATCAGACAGGCTATTAGCTAGCGCTTTCTGCAGCTAAAATTTACTTCAAAAAAATCAGTCACGTTACTATTTTATACCCTCAAAATACTATAAATACCACATTAAAGACTTGGAGAGCAGAGAGGAGGGTGACATTGGCCACTACAATAACTACCATATATTTCTATGTACCCAATTGGAAGAAACTAGAGTACTTTTCTGGCAAAGAGAATTGTTTGTAGTCATGTACTATGTTTGTAATTTAATGTTAAGCTTTCCCTGTAACATTTACTGCCCAAGAGCTATTGCCTGCTTAGTCTTAGATACTACAGTATTTTTTCCTTTCATGTGAGAAATTGTGTGCCCACTCAAACTGTATTTGGCATAAAGCAGGTTGCATTCACCTAAGTTCACTTTCATAGGGATATAGCATTGGTTACATTTTTCATTGTAGATGGATTCTATTCTAGTAACAAAGATCTCATCTTCACTTTTCCTTTAGACGGAAAATAAAGCTGGAAATCATTCAAGCAAGCCCTCTGTGCACAGAGCTCCAAACACAGAAATCAAAGTGGGTTTTGTGTATTGAGGGTTTGTTGGATTGTGTAATTTAGTATACATATCTTAGCCTCCTCCTGTATACTGCAACCTGTATGAAAGTCTGCATGGAGATGAAGAGAAAAACACTAGCTGATCACCCTTTGCTTACACAGAAGCTATGCTAATAGCTATTTCCCAGTGAGAAATGTTAGCAGACAGAAATGTATCTATCTCCTTTCATAGGGCTACTAATTAGAATATACTTATTCAGATTCATTTTTTTTTTCATTTAAAATCCAAATTCTGTTTAAAATGCAAACAAAAGCAAGCTTTTTTCCAGTAATTATTGTAGATTATAAAGAGGAAAATATCAAACTTGTGCTATAAGTCACCATATAGGAAAGTAGAAAATGAATGGGAAAACTGTTATATGCACACAGTGGCAGATTTTAAAAAAAAAAAAAACCCAGCCACAACTTCATCTATTTTAACATTCTCACCTGGTGAGGAACCTTCTAAGAATTTTACTGTTTCCTTCCTGTGCGATGATTCTCCATGGGATTCTCCTCACTGAAATTGGAGCTACGTTCTCCCCTCTAAGGGATAATTCAGAAACCTGAATAGGGTCCCCATCCTGTAGTTTGATCTCGTTGGTTGGCCCTTGTGTCCATGGAGAGTCTCAGTGAGGTCTCGGGGCTTGTTATCGTCACTGCAGGTTGAGCTCAAGCCACACCTTGAGTGTTGCCCCTAACTCAGCTCCTGTCCCAAATCTTGAGCTCAAGTTCAGTGGCACTGTAAACCTGAGGTGGCTGGCCTATCAGGAGGTTTGGGTTTGAAGCTCAACTCCTCTCTCTACTGGGAGCTGTTTAATGTTACAATTCAGATTTTTGGTGCCAAGTGGTATTGAACAAAATATAATATATACAAACAATGAAGGCTTTTGCCAATCAGAGGAAATAAACAACATAAATGTAAAATTAAAGGACAGCTACTGTATCTGGAAAGCAGCACGTCTGAGAAGGATGGTGAAGGATAATAGGTCATAACTAAATTAGCTTGTAGTGTGAAACCACAGCCGCGTCCTTGTCAAAAGCCAGTGGTATTCTATGATATAACTCCCTTCTATATTCAAACACTTGGAAACCGAGGGAAGTTCTGGTGCTGCTTTAGAGTATTGATGTGCCTGCACCTAGAATACTCGCTCTGCTCTCACCACAATACGTAGCTAAATGAAAGAAAAGACAAAATAAAAGAACAAAAGTGATACTGGAGAATCAAACCTAGGAAGAGAGATGGAGGGAATTAGATGTATTGAGAAACAAGATGAATTGGGGGATCAGATCACAGTCGATAAACAGCTTCAAGATAATACACACGAAGGAAAGGATCTATTCATAGCTTGTGAAGATGGTAGGACTAGCAGATGAAGTTTAAGATAAATATCAGGAACATTTTTAGCATTAAGAACCCTACTTATTTTAGTCAAGGCACCCTGACTACTGGTATTTAAGGCTAGTACAGAAGATATTAGTGGGAATGATATAGGGCCAGATCCTGACCTGAGGTTGAGCAGAAAGGTGGCTTTCTGCCCACACACCCCAATCCTAGGAAACTACCAACATCTCTAAGAGACCATTACAGCTGCCAACCATCAGCGGGGGTAAGGAGACCCTGCCAATGTCCTCCTAAGCCAAAAGTCAGGAGGAGGACGGGGTGGGGTGGGGTGGTGACGTCTTTGTGCTAAAAGATCAGGAATGGATTCTGCTGAAAAATGCACTGAGGGGATCAAACCCAAACAGTGTATTGCCCTACTGTGGGTGGATCTTACCTTTCACAGACACCTTTTGTACTCTGACTACACCTGTATAACCTGTCATACCGGTAAAGGCCCATTGAACTGAGTGGCACAGAGCCAAAATGGCACACAAGAAGCATTCCTCTGTAAAGCTCCATGAGAATTCCTGGTAGATCTCACTCTCTCCCAGAGTTGAGCCCTCTGATAAGGACAGAACAGAATAATCCTGTGGCCGGCACTCCGCTCCCTTCTGATCACACAGTTCAGGATGGGATGCACTCATTGGCTCACCAATAGTAAACTGGCAAGTTTTAAAGCCCTAACAGAGGGACGAAGGGTGCTGAGTAGGGTGACCAGATGTCCCGATTTTATAGGGACAGTCCCGATTTTTGGGGTCTTTTTCTTATATAAGCTCCTATTACCCCCCCACACACACACACCCTGTCCCGATTTTTCACATTTGCTGTCTGGCAACCCTAGTGCTGAGAGGCAGTGGTACTGAAATATTTAAAGTCACCTACTAGCCACAGGCCGAAATATGTGGAAACACCAGAGTCCTGCTTCACTGTACTGCAATGCATGCTACAGTACTACCATTGCACAAGGTAATATAACAAAACCCAAGTCTCTTGTTACTAACTGCAGAGAAGTGGTTCTCAAACTTTTTGTAGTGGTGACCCCTTTCCCACACCGGGCCTCTAAGCGCGACCCCCCCTAGGGGTCAGGCGGGGGGGCATGCCTGCAGCCCACTGCAGCAGGGGCTGGGATGGGAGGGGTTCCAGCAGCCCCCCAGGGCAGGGGTTGAGATTGAGGGGGGGTTCCAGCAGCCCCCAGAGGTCAGTGAGGGGGGGGTTCCAGCAGCCCCACGGAGGCGCTGGCAGCCCACCACAGCAGGCGCCGGGCTCACGGGGGTGCCAGAAGCCCACCTCTGCAGAGACCTGGGCTGGGTCAGGCACGTGGCAGTGCCGGCAGCCTGCTGCAGCAGGAGCCAAGGCCCGGACCGGGCTTGCAAGGCCGCCAGCAGCCCGCCGCAGTGGGAGCTGGGACTGGGCTTGCGGGGTCACCAGCAACCCGCCGCGGCAGGAGCCACAGCTGGGACCAGCTTTATGAGGGTGTCAAGGAGTGCCCGGGCGATGGTCTGGAACTTGCCCCCTATGAAGCCAGTTAGGACTCCGAGGGAAAACATCCTCTCTCCGTACACAGCCTGTCTCCAAAGCTAGGAGCTTTAGAGGTCCCAGTTTATACCTTCCTGGGTCTGACCTTGGAGCATTCAGCACCTTCTGCCCCTCCGTGCGCTTCCCCCAGTGAGCCCGCGGATTCTGCACCCCACTCCACAGTCAGACGTGATTCTCAGCCAGCCAGTAAAACAGCGGTTTGTTTGATGACCGATACCTGGTCTAACACAGACCAGACAGCGAACGTGAGCCCTCAGCAGGATCCATTTTGGGGGCCAGAGAGCCGGATAGCTCCTCTGCCCTTCCCTGCCTGACTCCAGCTAGCTTCAGACTCCAAACTGAAACTCACTCTCTCCAGCCCCTCCTCCCGCCCTAGCTCAGCCAGGTCAGTTCACCTGACCTCCCTCCAACAGGTTCAGCTGGCTTCTTTGTTGTTCAACATTTCCAGACAACGCCTTTCAGAGAGGGGGAAGGGCAGGCCCCAAGACAGCTTATGTTGTCTCTCTGCTTTGCAACAAGAAATGCATTGGGGAAACTGAGGCGCACACCCAGTATTCCTACTCCATCACAGGGGGCGCTGGCAGCCCGCCGCGGCAGGGGCACGGGCTGCCTGCAGCAGCAGGGGCCAGATGCCTGCAGCCCATGGCAGTGGCATTGTTCAGGGCCAGCTGCTGGCAGCAGGGGCTTGCGACCCCCACAGAACTGGCTCATGACCCCCAGAGGGGTCCCGACCCCCACTTTGAGAACCAATGCTGTAGAGTATGGCCCACAGGCAGTCTTTGGCAGGCAACTCTCCTGTTTATAGACGCATGATAAACTGTAAACTGCGTAGGCTGACGTTATTTTAATGTAGATACACCAATGTTCACAGGTACAAATTACATATCACTCAATCAGCCAGATGAAGGCAGAGACCATATGTAAATTTCCTTTGCAAAAATCCTTCATGTTTTAAAATTTGAAGTTTATAAGCTAATTTAAAGCTAATTATACAAGCAACATAACTGAAAATCTGCGTGGAAGAGCTTATTTCAAAGGACTTATGAGTAATGAAGTAATCATAAAATGAAGGTAACTAAGGAAAAGCTTTATTTAAAAACAAAGTTTGGAAAAACCTCAAAGCAGTTTTGTACACTGATAATTGAAAACAAAGTTTAAGCAGGGTTAAGGGCAGCTTTTGTCGCAGTCTATCACTGTTCTTGTATCAAGGAACTGTTTGTTATTGGAACAAACAAATCTTAATATATAGGGCTTGAAAAATCTATTTATATCTCCGATGAGGAGGAATTTTCTCTGAGAGTGTCTAACAGTTTTTACAAACTCAGATCTTTCCTTTAAAATTCTGGACCTACTGTTGCACAGAAAATCCTCCAAATCTGAAGTGTGTTAACCCTTGCTATGCTGCCTTCCCAAACTTGCAGAAAGACAGCTCCAGTGCTGCTTCTGTTACTTACTGCTTTCCCAAACTGCTGAGTGAAAACTGTTGGCACTCAGAAAAATGTGGACATCAGTGAAACAGAGAAATTTTATTCTGCTATTTGCTTGGGAAGCCATGACATGGACACAGGAGCTATTCACTGAGGTGGAAAATAGAGGTTGCACAGGATAGCAGAGCCACTATCCAACTTCCTCAGCCAACACATTTAGGGAAAGGTACAGGAGGATAACTCCCCCCACCTCATGCCCACTTTTGCAGCAGCAAAAGCAGCAGCACTGTGAGAACAGATGCAGAAGGAAAATGTTCTTACTTCTTTCCAGCAGCCTGAGAGACAAGGTTTCAGATTCGAGCCTTCATCAGATTACAAGGACAGCATCTTGGTGAGAATTTCCCAACAACTGGGAAGGAAGGAGTTGACTGTCTGATTTGGGCATTGTCCTTGGACACTTCCATTTGCAGGCTTTGCCTAGTACATTTAGGCCTCTAGCTATCAGGTGTCTGATAAAATTTGTATGTGGACTCAGTGTGAGGACAAGGCTAAAAAAAGCCGTGCAGAGTTCTGAGACTATGGCTTGGTCTACCTGTTTAAGTTGTATCTGTTTAAATCCCATTTGTTTTAAAAACTCATTTAGTTACGCTAGGCCAAGCCCCTATGGTGGACATTCTTGTTTTCTGTTGCCAGTCAACTGAAGCTAAACCAAAAATAACTCACTGTTAAACTGAAATAAATGTGGAAACGTAGGTCTTGTGTAATCCCTAGTGGCTGGGATCAAACCTGGGACCATGAGCCTCTACTACTAGCTAATTCTGTAGCAGACTCAATCTCTCGCTGGGCTAGGTGCCACTAGAGGAGGGACAGCGCGCCACACCAAGCAGGTATGGGTTACACTTGCACCGGTATAACTAAATCTGCTTAAATTTAGATGTTAGGTTAAACTGCTTTCTTCCACAGACAAGCCCTGATTAATTTTGGAATGGAAAGCAGGAGAAGGAAAGAAACAGGAAAATGTTTACTGTAATGTTTACTATACTGGAGCAGCAGATGAGCAGAGTGGCTCATCATCAATCACGGGAAGCTGCTGAAATTTACAGCAATCTAGGAGCTGCTCTAAGTAGTGCCAAGAAATAGCAAGAATCCAGAAAGTACAACAGTGAAACAAAGTCCACCTTCCCCCAGGCCCTTTCAGCTGCAGGTTCTGAGCTGCACATCTCAGAATTGCAGGCTCAGGTGCAGCCTTAACTAAAGAGTTTCCATTCTGCAATAGCTTTGTGCTAAGCACTAAACAGTTATTCCAGACGTGCGTCAAACCTATAAGAAAATCTCAGCAGCATGGATTTACAATCCAGTATGTGAAAAGAACCTTGTAATACTATTCTGAAAATGTATAAAGGTGAGACTTGGCACACTTCCATACCTTGAAGCATGTGTGAGCACTTGGCCATGGTTTGCGATAGTTGCCTGTGGGGTAAGAAGGGCCTTTCTTAGCCTTGCTTTATAGTGTGAAATACACAAAAGACATTGAATACAACACACTGCATCAAACAGTAAGGTAATGAATTAAGCCAACAAAAGCAAGAAAATTTGGCATTAAGGTTCTTTGTCTTCAATCTACCTCTGTGTCCTAGTATTAGAGTGTATCTTAGAATCACTCATCTAAGATTCCTCCCTTTAGACACAAGAGAGGATAAAGTGGTACCTGATTTCTTTGCTTTGTTGTTTAAAGCTGAACCTTAAGTTTATTTTAACATAGATTTCTGGGGCCCTCTCATGCCATCAGTGCACTTGGGAAAATCCTCCTGAAGTCAAGTAAGGTCAGAGCGTGACATGAGTTAGCAGGGTACACCCTTTATCAAGTACCTTAAATAGAAACCAAAGGGCAACCCTGAGCACTCAAGCAATGTGGATCTCACTTAGGACTTTAGCTGCAGCAAGTTTACAAAACAGATACTGTAGATGTGGCCGTGGAAGGTTTAACCAGTCAGGGAAAATCCACACTTGTTTGGGAATTGAGGTCTACTCACTAGTCAGACATGAGTCTGGCTATAAAGGGCTAGTTTTCTTAAGATTTGTTTTTGTTGTTATTGTTACTTTAGTGCATTTTGTATTTAAGGAAAAAAAAATTCCCCAATGCTACAAATGGAACAAAAGTGTATTCCAGTTTGTGTGAAATCTGACAGACATATGCACCTCCATGGTTGATGTGCGAATATCTAAAGCCAGCTGTACAGCTGACAGAGCTGTAACAAATGGATACATTTAAGCCAGGTAAATGCAAACCAGATTTACTTACGGAGACCCTCAAGTGTCTGCTGAACATTGAATATTCATCAGCTAATACAATTACACTTGAGACAAGTTACATGTACTAAATGGCATGGAATGCAGTTTGTACAGTACCAGGTACAGTACCACTGAGCAGCAACTAATGTATTACCCCCAACAGTTTTATCCAAAATTAATACATTAATACATTACACAATGGAAAAATACCATTCAACCCTTGTGCTGCATCCTGTAAAACACTAATACTTTTTCTTTCATGTAGGGTATGTCTTCACTATAGGTCTAGGTCGATTTCCCTTAATTCGATTTTCTAAACTCGAGTTTAGAAAATCAAATCAGTGTGTCCCCACCAGGACAGCAGGTCGACAGTGGTCGACACTGTCTGTCCTTGAACTTTTGCAGGGGGTCGACATAGCCCGCATTGCACTGTGGGTAGGTAGCCCACAGTGCAATGCGTGCTGGACCCCCCCCCCTGCCCAAGCAGCCCCACGGACCCCCCCGCCCGAACAGCCCCCCCCCTCGCCATACCCACCCGCCCGAGGGGGGGTGGGGGAGCCAGCGCGCGGCTGCTTGGGCTATCGGCTCAGCTGCCTGGTGAAATTGACCAGACAGCTGAGCCGATCCCTCAAGCAGCCCCGCGGACCCCCCCACGCCCGAACAGCCCCCCCAACAGCCCCCCCGCCCAAACAGCCCCCCGCTGGACGAGCCGGCGCGGGGCTATCGGCTCAGCTGCCTGGTGAAATTGACCAGACAGCTGAGCCGATCCCTCAAGCAGCCCCGCGCGCGCGAGCTTCCCCCCCCCCAGCAGCCCCGCGGACCCCCCCACCGCCCGAACAGCCCCCCCAACAGCCCCCCCCGCCCAAACAGCCCCCCGCTGGACCCCCCCCCGCCCGAGGGGGGGGGAGCCGGCGCGGGGCTATCGGCTCAGCTGCCTGGTGAAATTGACCAGACAGCTGAGCCCAGCCCCGTGCGGGCTTCCCCCCCCCCCTCAGCAGCCCCGCGGACCCCCCCCCCCCGCCCAAACAGCCCCCCCGCCCAAACAGCCCCCCCGCTGGACCCCCCCCCGCCCGAGGGGGGGGGGAGCCGGCGTGGGGCTATCCGCTCAGCTGCCTGGTGAAATTGACCAGACAGCTGAGCCGATCCCTCAAGCAGCCCCGCGCGGGCTTCCCCCCCCCCTCAGCAGCCCCGCGGACCCCCCCCCGCCCAAACACCCCCCCCCCGAACAGCCCCCCCCTCGCGGGGCTGCTCGGAGGTCGGAGGCTTAACTTCTGATGCCTCTTCACTAGCCCACAGTCGAGCTTGTAATGTCGAATTTAGCCTTACTTCTCTCGTTAGGCAGGAGTTCCGAAATCGATCTTGAGGGCCCTTTAAATCGACTTTAAGGGCATGTATGTGAAGACAGGTACACCTTTAATTCGACCTAACGTCGTTAAGGTCGAATTAAAGTGGTAGTGAAGACATGCCCGTAGTACTATCACCTTATTAGAACTAAGGGATTTTACAAATCTAAATTATTTTTATGCTTGTACAAAGAGTCATTTTTGTTACCATTCAATTTGGTATTGTGTGCTGTCATGATCCTGCAACATTATGGTTGCAAATAATACAACACATTTATAGTCAAATTGAAAAAAACTCCCTTAAGAAACATCTTCTGGACATTTTTAATGAATAGCAAAGCGCAATAACTTTTTAAACACACATACAATCTATATTATGAGCCTAAAACTGACGATGTTGGGGTTTTTTTACCATCTCCAAGAAATTACATTTCCCTCAAGTACATAAGAGGTGATATATCATTTTGTTGCTTATTGCACGCAGAGCAATTAAGGTATATCATGTACCTGCTGTCAGTTTGTGCTGCCAAATCTGTGCTATAAGAAGGTATAGGATATCTTCCACTTCACTGTTCTACATGCAACAAAATGCTTCAATCATTTCCTATTAGAAAAGCTTTCTGTTAAAATAATAATAATAATTAATAATAATAAATAACCCTCTCTTTTGAGTTCCAATCCATGGTAATCCTAGAGTCAATGGAATTCTCTGCCCATATTGTTCATCCCCAAAATGTGACTCATCTACAGACAGATGCTAAGTTCTTTTTCACATATATTGCTGATCTTACACAGGTGGAAGGTACTTACCAAACAGCTACACTGAGGAAAATGGTGCATTTCCTCTTTAAATATAATATGTATGAGACTGCTAGGAATAGAATTAAAGATTTCTTCACTGGCCAAAAATATTTTTCCACGTGCTCTCAGAAAAATTAATATAATTTTAGACTTTTTTGGTTTGTTTTTTTCCTAGTTCTTTACAGTGGTCCCTGTGCTTTGGTTGGTCATGTCTACTCTGAAGACTTTATATATGTAGATATACATAAGCGGATACCAGAGGAGCAAATTTTCCCATAGGCTAACTATGTTCATATCAGATATTACAGCAGAGGGTAAATATCTCCTTCTGAAAGTCAGTTGTAACATAATGTGCCCAAAATGGGTAAAGCACAACACATGCTCTGAAAGTAAAAGGTGAAGCACCTCTGGCTTATTTCCACGGAATACTCTTTCCCCATACAATGCTACTTTTTGGTCTCTGATAGCACTAATGTGAAGGGGATGTAGAACTGGAGAGCCATACTGCTTTGATCGGGGAAGACGGTGACCATACACACATCTACATCAGACTATTACAGGGCATCCATGGCATGGACCTCTCCTGATAAGATACCCTTACGGTAAAAGTCAAATAAAACAACAAAGTTGTGATAAATCCCAGTTATCCAGATAAAAACATGAAAAAATACATCTTTACTGAGTCATAAAAACTCCTTTTACCAAAGTCTTCCAACTACTCAATATGCCAAAAAAGCCAAATAAAACTCCAGAACATTTGCAGTATTCTCATATGTGAACAATGCTGGCACTGCACAGTATCTGTTAAACTAAGTACACTTTATGCACAGACAGCCTGCTGAAATATGTATAATAAAAAGGTAACATTAAATTAGGTATCTTATTTAAACGTAAGAAGATTTATTAAAGATTTCAACATCGGATGCTTATAGTCAACATGAAATCTTTTCTTAAAATAAATGTGCACCATAGCTGATAATTTTTCAGCAAGTTTTAAAGATAAAAAGTTAGTTTAGTCAATTATGTTAATGTTTAAATTGCTTATGGATTGTGCACCATACAAGTCTTAATTTTCTTTAAGACTGCATAAATCACTAATCTCTTCCACACTCTAATTTCATTTTCTAAAACTACCAATAGTCTCCCACTCCACTGGGAAATTTCCTTAAAATACCACGTATCAAGACAAGACAATCTCTAACCAACAGACAGAAATTTTAAATGTAATACTTCAGCTTTACTCTAAACCACTTCACTGTAATAAGATGAAAAATGTAAAAAATAAATCAGTTATTTATCTAAATTTTAGAGCATCGTCACTTTCATATATCTCAGCACTCAAGCCGTAAGTTAAAAATGTGTACAGCAGTAACTTCAATACATTTGGAAGTTTATATAACACTGACTTTAAAATACACAATGAACCTCTACAGAACAATCTGCTGAACAAATTCTACCATTCATATCAATCTCAATGAGACAACTAGGATATGTACTTGAAAATTCAAACTTTGTGATACGTTATCAAATGTTCCCTGACAATTGTTCAATTTACCTTAATGTTTGTATTATAGTTGTCCACTTACAAACATTAAAGAACTGCTTGTCTGTTCTGCTAAGCAAACATCTCTACCCATTTTAATTTCCTATCAATGTCCACAATTTAAAAAGTTGTTACATACCTGCAGTTAGGAGGAGGATCAAGGGTTATTTCTGCTAGCTCCTTCTGAATTCTGTGGGTGAAATGAGAACAGACACAAAGCATTTGAGATACTCTATAGAATAAATCAGGAATTACACTGCCCTCTACCACCATGCAGTTAAATGCAAGATTGGCTGTGCCTTCAGTAATGCTAACATGGCTGCTTCCTCTTTGTTCTCAGAGGCATAACCCAAATCCCATAACAGAGAAACTTTGCAGATTTTTTCTTACTTGATACAGTAAATAAACAGAACATTTGCACCTGAGATAGGTAGAAATATTCCACAAGTACTCATAAAAGTAACTATTATCCATATCTAAATGCTTTTTACCAGAGAGATTTTCTTTTCAACCTTATATGCAAATGAGGGAAGGGGGGGGGGACTATACAAGCATATTTGACAATGACTTTAAATCAGTGTAACTGAGCTGTAACTGAGGCTGAATTAACAAGCAATGTTGTGACTAAATACATGTTTTTGACAATATTTTACTTGCTACTTCATACAGTATTTAAATAGTGAATCTATACATTTCCCCAGCTGCTTTTATTACTGGAATAATTCTTGGAGAATCAACTTTGCTTCTGTACACACACACCTCTCCCAAAACAATACAGGATTTTTGCTGGTTTTATACAATATTAGTAAAATAAATCATTATTGTAATCAGAAATAATCCATGATCATTTCACTGTCTCCTTTGATAGCGGTTACTAGACTGTTGTTAACATCCAGAATATTTTCTAAACTTTTTGCCATTTAAACAAGTTATCCAGAAAAATGTCTAAAGAGTGATTTAAAAGGTGTGTATTAAATCACTTCTAAGAATAAAGAAATTTTGTTTCTTGCTGCTAATTATTGTAAACCAAGAACTTTTTAGAAAAGAAGGTCCATAAATATAAGACTGACCAGTTGTCAGTATGCTAGTATTTCCAATTTAAAAGAGATAAACAGGACCTGATCCTGAAAGACCTTTCAGGAATAGTCCTATTAAGTTCAATTAGATGACTCAGAACTACTTGAGGTATGTGGAATCGGACCCCATCATTATTAAGGAAAGTAAAGTCACACTGAAAAATTCAGTGGTGAGATTTCCTGTGCAATACATTTCAAGCTTTTCAAAAGGGCTGTCAAAAGCATTATCTTAAACATACTATACTATAAGTTATAAAAACAATCAAATATTTAGCTTCTTTACTGAGGGTATGTCCACATGACAAATGATACAGTTGTAGTGTGTCAAGCAACTCTGCTGTAGTGTACACACTTACTACAGTGACAAAAAGGGGGTTTCTGTCTTTTTAGTAAATCCACCCCCTCAAGAGAAGATAGGTAGGTGGATGGAATTCTCCCACTTACCTAGCTGCATTTACAGTGGGGGGTGAGATAGACCTAATTATGTCACATGGTACAAAAATTTACAGCCTGGCCCCTGAGCAATGTAGTTAGGTTGACTTCAGTTTCAAGTGTAGACAAGGCCTGATTTAAAGTATCTGCCTTAGATTTTACTATTTAAATCAGTGAAAAATACAGGTAGTATTCTACATATGGCTAACACTTCCAAGAAGTATTTACTGAACTGGAATATAAAACTCCTGAAGTCTTTATGAAAGTTTGAGCTATAGTGTCCATGCTGAATAAGCAAAGCGCACAAAGTTATTAAATAGAGAAATTACTCTAAAGTTAAAAACATTTTTCCACTATTACTCTTCAGATCTATTTCCTATTGGTCACAATGTAATATGTATTCCTAAGGAAAAGTGAATTTAAGGGAAAGGATTAGTAAATTGTGCCTTATCTCAAAAGACCACAGCAGATCAAGGGATTTAAAGTCTGCCTGTTTCACATGGAAGAAAATGATCAGTGTGCACTTACTCAAAGCCAGTCTGACAGAAATTTTATATGTAAATACAGATATTTATCAAATAAACTACAAGAGGTTTATGAAGTTTGACACTTAAAGGTAGAGGCCATATATTAATCAGAGACTGATTCTGCAGGCAAATGTCCTATTGAAGTTGGTAGTTTTTCCCCAGTAAGAACTAAAGAATAACCTATTAGGTTTAAGATTCACATATTAGGTTACTGTGTATAAAGGATATACTACTGTATGCTGGCATGAAAAGGAAATTATGAGTACAATCCCAAACCCATCTATTTCTGTGCCAGTGAAGTTTTTGTAAATATTTTTATATTCAATAGCACTGATGGTCAACAATACACACAATCCATTGAAATACACCAGAAGGATGGTACTCTACACAAATAAAGGAAGAAAGGCTAAGGCATTGAACTCAAGTGGAAAAGATGTTTATAATTCTCATACTACTTGCAAGGATAAAATTCATGTTGGCGAATAAAAGCTTTTAGAAGCCAGTATTTTAATTTTTAAAGTTATAAAATTCTTAAGCATCTCTTCCAAAGAAATGTGACAAGTTTATTTAATGGTTAGCTTACTAACAGCCTTTTTATTGAAGCTAATGAATGACAGCCTCCTAACTCAAAAAAGTTTGTAATTCAGTAAATGACTCCCTAATACAACTTTACAAGAATCCATCTGTCTTAAAAATGCAGTGCAAATATTAGTTCAAAAAATACAGTGATAGAATGTTTTACAATCACTTCTTATAGTTATTACCTTTTAGCACTAGTGGATAGCTTAGCAGTAGTTTTGCTGGATAGTTTGGTATTTTTCTTCTGCTGGGTTGCAGAAGGTTTTCTTTCTTCTTGCTCTTCAGGTTCTGGTGCTGGTGGGTCCCTCTGATCTGCATCTGAACTACCACTGCTGGTACTTGGACTTTCATCATCTGACCTTTGCCTTTCACTGGACATCGTGGTGAACTTTTGGGGGGAGGAAAAGAGAGGGGAGGGGGAAAAAGCAGAGTTCAATTTAGGTTGCAGTTTGACAGTTACAAAGTAATATTTACACTTCTTTTTTCAGTATAGAGATCTCCAGTTTTTTAAAGCCCACTCACATTTTTTTCATACTTTAGACAACATATCAATTGTCCACTTTGTTCAAAGCCATGAGACATGGATTTTAGCAGGGTCCTTCAGGCAATGAGCATTAGTAAGTTATGACACATTGTAAGTAATAGATCTCTCTGAAAATGTTTTCTAAAAAGTCACTACTATCCTGTAAATATTTACACTGGAGCAGAGTATTTTATAGGCTCCAAGCAGCCAGCTTACCCCCTCTCTCTGAGACAATATATTGCCAATAACACTCTGATTTCAGATTGAAATTTACACTCACTCTGTCTCTTTGTATTTAAAGGGCTGTGAGGAGGAGGAGTGATTTTTTTTTAAACACTAACATTTAAAACAACTCGGAAAGCAGAAGCCTTTGCCATGGCCAGCAGCAAGAATTGCATTTGGCCACCACAAAGCTCCTGGAAGGGAAAGAAACAATTAAAACTGCACCTTCTGCAAAGCTTTCAACGCCACCGATTCTTGATCAGTTTCTACAAAACAGACCGACATTTTTAGGGGGAAAAATTACATAGATACACGCGGGAGGCACCCAAATTGGAGGGGGGGGGGTGCGAAAAAAGAAAATGAAGCTCCTAGTAGGAAATTGCAGCAGGGTTGAAATGCAGCTTTGCACACACACTCGCCCCCTTCTTCCCCCCTCCCCCTCTTTGGCTTTGTGGGGAGAGATCGAGCTCCCAGCGCGGAGGGTACGGAGGGGTTGTTATGGTAGGAGGCTCTCCAGGATCAGCATGGTGTGTGTGCACCAAGTGAGGCGTGAACTCAGTCCCGGCTCCTCTCTCTCCCGGCCACCGACAGGCAGCAAGCGCTGAAAACAAGAACAAAGCTCCCTCTACCACCTCCCCCCCCCCCCGCGCCTCCTCCTTCTCCTCCTCCCCCCACCAAGCTCGCCCAGGCTCCTGCTGCAGCCACCTAACCCGCTTCTCCTTTACCTTCGCAGGCGTCCTGTCCCGGTGTTAGGTCGGAGGGGAGGGATGGAGGGGGGGAGGAAAGGGGATACAGTATCGGTGGAGGGGCTGGAGGAAGCCGGGGGGATATAAAGCAGCAGAGGAGGCTCTGTGGCCGGGCAGTGTGGAACATTGAGAGTCGGAGCAGGGGGGAGAGACGGGGGGAGGGTGCAGTGTGGCTCGGTGGCCGGAGGGTGGCGCTGGCGTGCCCCCTTTTTGCAAAGCGGGCTCCCGCGGCGGGGCAGGGGGTAAGAGGGGAGCGAGAGAGAACGCGATCTTCCCCCTCGGGGGAAGGAGGCCGGATGGAACGGGGAAGAGCCGAGCGTTCTATCGCATCCGCCCCCTTGTGTCGCTACGTTCGGATTGAGAATGTTGCAGTCAGCAAAGTTCTAAACGACACGGGGGCGGGGGAAGGGGTGCTCGCTCCCTGGCTGGTAGAGCGCGCCCCCCTCTGGGCTGGGGCGCGCGCACGCTCTCTCCTTCCTCTACCTTTGCAGGGTGCGTGCGTTCTCCCGGCCTGGCCAAGGACAAAGAGTTGGTCCCTGTGCAGCACCCAAGTTGGCATTGGCAGCCTGGACCTTGCTTGTGTGTCTTACTAGTGGCTGGTCTCGTTCTCCCTTCCCCCATACAAATACCTTTCTCGCAAGCTTGCAACTCCCGAGCAGCGGAGGGAGAGCCTGAGATCCTGAAATTACTTCAATGCCATGCACAAGTGTGCAAAATCCCGCTGGGGCCTCGCCAAAGCAAGGAAACTGACTTGCTCTGCTTTTTCCGGCTTCCCCTCTCTTACTCGCTGCTGTTTATAGGGACGGTCACTGAACCTGCGGTGGAAAGAGGCAGGTCACTCAGGAGTAATCTGTGTTTATCTGGGCACTGGAATTGGTTGGGTCGGGTGTGAATAATATAGTGCCTTAACATACAGCATGTTGAATCTTGTGAAAGCTAAATCCTGCCAGGATTTGTCCCCAGCACCAAATCCCACTACCTCACTTGGTAACATGTTCAGTATTTCTTGCTGTGCCAAGAAAATCCGGGCCTTGGTCAATGTTCTCTAATTTTTGACAGGCCATGTGCACAAAAGAATTCTTCCTTGCATATTTTTGTGCTTCTGTGTGAATTTTTGTGAGCACGGGGTTTCGCCGTGTGCGCGCACACATGTACACAGCTTAGAGCAGGGGTGGGGAACCTCCGGCCCGCGGGCCTTATACGGCCCGCCAAAGCCTTCCGTCCGGCCCGCGCGCGTCCCTGGCCGGCGGCTCCCCCAGGCGCTTCCCGGCCCCTTCGCCGAACGCGGAGCCGCCCCGCCTGGTGGCCCAGGGCGGCTCCGCGCTCGGCGAAGAGGCCGGAAGCGCCATGGGGAGCCGCCAGCCAGGGACGCGCGGGGGCGGCTCTGCGCTCCAGCGGGCAGGCAGGCGTGACTCCGCGCTGGGGCCGGCAAGCGCCTGGGGGAGCCGCCGGCCAGGGATGCGCGTGGGCCGCCAGGCAGGGGCGGCTCGAACCTGGGGGGGGCCTGCTGCCGCCGCCATGGGGAACCAACAGTCAATGGGGGGGGGAGGCCGGGGGGGGCGAGGTGTGGGTGCAGGAGGGAAGGAGGCTTGGGGGGGGGGAGGCTGGGCTGGGTGGGTCAGGCATGGGGGGCAGGAGGCTGGGTTGGGAGGGGGAAGGAGCTTAGCTTCGGTGGGATGGGATGGGCCAGGCAGGGGTGGCGGAAGAAAAGCAGTTAGATGGGAGGCTGGGCGGGGGTAAAGTAACATCACCATCACCCCCTACACCCAGGCTGATAGCGGGAGCTGACTGGGGCAGGCGGCAGGACCCCGTCTGGCAAGGGGCCAGCGGGGGAAACCCCAATGCAGTGCAGGGCTAAGCACTCCGCCTGTCACTGCTTTGGGGTTTCCCCCGCTAGCCCCTTGCCAGCTGGGATCTCAGCTCCCGTTGCCAACCTGGGCTTCCTCGGGGAGGGGGGGGGAGCGGCCCGCGAATGACATTATAAATGGCCCTTGGCACAAAAAAGGTTCCCCACCCCTGGCTTAGAGGGAACAGTGGCCCGGGTGTGCCCCAGCACTGGAGTGCCTCAAACATCCAGGTTCTTCTGGATCCAGCCCATTTTTGCCGCTGCCCCCCCCCCCCCCCAAATGAAAAATGTGTAATTAAAGAAAGTGTTTAACTCAGGGGTCTCAAACTCAAATGACCACGAGGGCCGCATGAGGACTAGTGCACTGGCTCGAGGGCCGCACCACTGACACACACACACACCCTCGCTGCCCCGGCTCCGTCCCCACTCCACCCCTTCCAAGAGGTCCCATCCCTGCCCCACCTCCTCCTCTGAGCACGCAGCTCCCCATTCCCTCCTGGAAAGCACTAGGCACCACCAACAGCTGTTTGGCAAACAAAGCAAGAGCAATCTAGGAAGTCCAGAGCTAGAAACACACGCAGCCCAGCCAGGCAGCAGAGAAGCCTCCACTTCTGGCCCCTCCGTCCTGCAAACTGCTATAGGGGGACCGGGGGGGGGGGGGCGCCAGGAAGCTTGGCGGGCCGCAGGGAAGGGCTTTGCAGGCCGCATGTGGCCCCCGGGCCGCATGTTTGAGACCCCTGGTTTAACTGCTCTTACAGCCCCTTAAAATTCCAGACCTTGATGTCCCTTATCAGCACAGTCCCACAAAACCTCTGATCCGGCATTTGGATTGGAATGGATTTTGACAAATAATGACTACAAACCCAGAAACTGGACCATCAAAATAGACAAGAAGTGCTGCTGCTACCTTTCCACCAAAAAAATAAAAAATAAAAAAATCTATACACCCAGTGCAAGAAAGTTGTAAAAACTCTTACCTGGCACTTGCGTCCTGCTGCATCCAGCCAATTTTTGGCTGCATGTCCCCTTTCTTTACATTTAAATGACACAGTTTATTTTAGTGCACTAGAATAATCCAGGCCTTAATGTATTATGGTGTAACAGGACTGCAAAAAGAGGTGGAGATATGCATTTGACAACTATATAAAACAGCAACAAAGTTAGCAATATGTATTCAAAATCCTGTTTATTCTAAAGTACTGGCAACAGCATGCTGATCTGCTATACTCCATAAATGACCAACCATACATGCTGTAAAATCTATTTTTTTTTGGGGGGGGGAGAGATGTTAAGAATAATGATCACAATATAAGCCAACTGGAGAATCATTTTACAGAGAAACTGGTTTAAGATGGAGAGTCATTTCCTTTCCCTGTCTAGTCATAGTAATTACTGGTGGTTACTATTCCACTGACTATATGATGTAAATAACTAAGCATGATCAACAGCTGGAGTATTTGTAGGTGGTAAAAGTGGGAAACAGTATGAATCTAGCACAAGAAAGATGAAAAACTGAATATTTCAACATTATCCAAGAGATGATCATATTGAAAATTAAATCATCTTGTATTGGAAAATTGATCACAGCCCAACAATATTTTTAAAGAGTAGATATCAGTTGATGTGGAGGCGTGAGAATGGGATGGGAAACGATTCTTTAAAATGTATTACTTGAAATATTTGTGCAAAACCAAATACAGCAATTAACAAGAAATCTCCTTTGAAAAGTGTTGCCCACAAAACAGTTCACACCTTTAACCAAATGACTTAAAACTACTGTATTTTCTTAGGATTAATGGAATCAAGGAGCCAGAGTGAGTATTCTGTGGTCTAAAAGGAATAAACAATTGGGTGCGTCTGAGCTGACAGTGCTCTGGGTTTCTGAAGTTAGTACAAATGAAAAGTATGCTAAAGGTTTGGTGGAAGAGTGTAGTGATGTGATGTGAAGATTTGTTTGTTAAAGTACGCTATGGAGAATTCCCCACTCACCACTACAGGCAACTTGCCCCTGAGGTATGCTGTAGAAAATTCATAGCAATTCAAACAGTATCTAGTATGATGAGCAAACTGGGCATAATTAGTAAAAGAGAGACATGGCAATATCAAAATCTAACAGTCAGCAGTACAAGGTTTTTGTTAAAATGTGAACGATGCTACAGTATGGTGCTTACTAGATTCAGAGAATTCTGAAAGTCAGGATTAAGTATTTAAAATGATATTTTATTATAGTGAAAATTAACAATACAGTCCAGCTATCCAAAGAAGGATAATTATGAAATGATAATGCCGTGTGAGTATAATTAGACTGGTCAAAGGTTGCTCACCATATCAGCTACCACAAACTGGTTCCAGTATGGCTTTTTGGATGTAAAATGAAATTAAAAATAGAGCCCATTTAACAGAGATTAATTGAAAAGACAGACTAGATGTGATTTTCAGCTGTTTGTACCTTCATCTTCAAACAGATTTATTATAGCAACTTGCTGATGTAACAGATGTTTATTTGAATGAATATTCATTCCTTTGACATCAAGTCCCAAGGGATGACACTTTCCTCTTAAGAAGCTGTGTTTTCCTCTTGTATGTTGTTTATTATTTCTATGTTGTCAGCTGCCTTTTAAAAAGGGATTACATTAAAAAGGTATATAAACTGGGTTATTGAAGTGGTAGGATACAGTCAGAGCCAGAGGGGAAAATGCAAATTTCGTTAACTGTAATACAAACACAACATACTGTGAACTTAGTGACTAATCTTATTCTTCATAATTTGACATCAGCTGGATCACTATTGATGTACCTATTACTTATGTTCTTTTCCATCAGCTCATTACAACTAGGAGAAAAGAGCTAGCATTGTGAGGTGCAATGACTGTAAAGCTCAACTAAGGATAGTTCAGAATTATCTGAAAAATTCAGGACACTTGACTGTAAGGGATGCCTGCATTTCCTTCCCACAAATATTGAATATGTGCATTGAGTACTGTTTCTTTTGATCCTACCTCAAAAACACTGTTTCTGGGCAAAATGGAGAGGCATCAGGAATGCTCTCATCATCTGTTGTGGATATTCTTTTCAGAAGCTCAGCTTTCTGGACATAGCTCAGTGGCTATTTTGACAGAGCATAGATGTGTAGTTGTTATTAGTGCATGCTTTGGGCTACACACATGTGGGTATCCCCTGTAGGATTAGGAACTCATGACTCAGTCCCCCATCCCCTCAGTCTGGCAGATGATGCAGTAGTAGAAAGTAACTAATTGCCTGACTCCTTTGTCCCATTCTGCCAGCAGAACCAGCAGGGAAAGCAGTTCCCCCTTCTAGCAGCAGAACCGGGAAATGAAGGACAACTCATTGCTTGACCCTCCCCCAATCCCTAATAGCATAAGGCCCCACCAATGCTAACAGAATGCCAGGGTTGTGTCAGTTCATCTTTAGGAACAGCTTGACTGACATGGTCAGTTGTCTGCTCCATCTTCATCAAATACTCTCATCCCTGGTGGTAAATTACTCTCTGAGTAGCAGTAAGTATTTCTGTTCTATGTTTCCATACCACCCTATTGGAATCCGAATACAGTAAAACCTCCATTTAACGGACTAATTCAGGCGAGGGGGTGTCCGTTAAATCAAAAAGTCCGTTATTTAATAATAATAAAAAAAAGCTGTCGGAGCAGCAGCCCGCCCGGCACAGGGTCGGGGCAAAAGCTCCGCAGCCTGCCCACTGCCTGGACCCTGGCGGCAGCCGGGAGCCGGCAGCCAGCCTGCCTGCTGCTGTGACCCGGGCGGCAGCCAGGAGCCAGCAGCCAGCCTGCCAAAAATGGATCAGGAATGCATCAGACTTGCTCAGAAATTTTGTCCGTTGCATCCGAAGTCCGTTAAATCGAGGTCCGTTAAATCGAGGGTTTACCGTACCTGTTGGAATTCTGCTACAAATGCAACAGGTGCAAAGTTAAATAAATAAATAAAGTATTTTTAGGACAGTGGTTACTATGAGATAAAAATGGATTGCACTTATATTATTATTTGCTATTTGTATTATGGTAGCAACTGAGGCACCAACCGAGAGGCGGTTGAGTACACAATAATTATAGGATACGGCCCATTAAATATTTGTATTTATGGTCAGGTCCTCTGCACTAGTGAAAAGGTCAGCATGGCCTACTCACCCATTCTAGAGTGGAGAGGTAGTATCTGCCTCAAAGAATCATGATCAGCTGAGAAGCATGGAAGGCCTGCAAAAGTTTCAGGAAGCTACAAGGAATGGATTTGAGTGTTAAATATACCAGAATTAGTCAAAAGTTTGGGACCAGTGAAATGGTGCAGTAGATGGCAACATGGGCCATCATTAATATTAAGAAAATTCTTTGTTGCACCACCTGTGAAATCTGAGAATAAAGCTGTCTTTAAATAATTGGTTTAATACCATTTGTCAGCTTTCTGAGAAAACCACTTTTGAATGAAGTCTATGATCTGAGAGTGTGAGGTAGTTCTTCCTATGTATTCTGTATTTTCAAAGGGGAATTTCCATTTCCCTTTGTCTTTCAGATCATGATATAATGAAGTTCTCTATTTCACATTTATTTTGGCCACCATACTCTCTCCAGGAAAGGCACGGTCAGGTCTTCCTTTGGAGTCTTTCATGTCACTCTTCAACAGGCTGGATAATTGTCTATTGAGAGACATGAGGCCAATCCAGCCTGTTCAGTGTGGAGTCACCCCAGCATTCTCAGCTAAGTAAATGAGAGAAAACAAATAGAGATCAAACACAAGTCTCCCAAATGACAGTGCAGAGTACTATGGTCTGCATCTAAACTCATCTCTGTGTCCCTGTAATGGCGTGTGTACCACACATAGGCTCTGAATGGGCTAATGTGGCCTTGAGGCCAGCTAAAATACCAGGCTGCACCTGTAGGGGGAGCCAGGCTTAACTGACATGAAGCCCACTTGGGCAAGAACAGGCTGGTTACAATAAAGAGAGGAAGTTTTTAGTACCACAGGCCCATAGGGAGGGAATCTTCAGTCACTTTCTGGGAACAGAGAGAAGGAAGTGAAAAGGAAACTCAGTTGGGACATTGTTACCCCAGAAGGGGAGTGATTTACATGACTTGGGTCAGGTGCCGAGCCATGGAAGACCTAGTGAGGGGCAGACAGCCTTCAGGAGGTGCTGGAGCTGAGGATACTGGCAACAGTACACATGGATGCAAGCCAAGGGGGTGCTTCAAGAGTGGGTGGGCCCCATCTTAGTCCCAAAGGATTCCAGTCTGTCTCGTCTATTGTTTAATTCACTTTTATGTTTGCAGCTAAAATGTGATGAGTTTTTCAATAAAAATGATCCTGGCTGCTGCTCGGGCCCCCAGTAAATGAGATGTGGCACTGCGGTGTGTGCATCTGCTTATAATATTTAATAAATATGCAACTCAATCTGCTGTATCTCTTCAGGCAGGAGAGTTTGTGACTCTGCTTCCCTATCACCACATCATGAGTGTTATAGTCCTCTGGAGGTTAAAGTTGCAACTATAACAGAAAAATTAATGTAATACGTGTCTGTCAAATGCTCAAGTACAACTTTAAAATGCTTCAGTGTGTGCATCCTGAGTTAGCTGAATAGATGTTCTCAAAACAGCAGTGCTTCAGAACAGGAGACAGAAACAAACTTAACTGAAGCCACCCTTATTTGCTTGTTTCGTTATCTAATCCTGCCTTTTCAAATTTGAATTTCAGATGGATGCTTTTTACTTCCTTGTTTCTTGTAGTATTTCTGCTAATGCCTATAGCGAATATTATGTAGTGTTGTGGGTTTTTTTAAAGGATTAGTTGTTAAATAAAAATAAAGAGCACTATTTTAGATTAAAATAAATTAGAACATGATGCTACCTTCAAAATAATGGGGAAAATATGCTGATGAAGCTTCTTCTGCACATCTGCCATCAAAATATTATTTCACTTTGTACTATATCCCTAATTTTGAAAACCATAAATAACTTCTCTCATGGTTATTCTTATTCCTAAACTACTTAGGTTGTTTTAATTATTTTTAACAGATATCATAATTCCTGAGTTCTGCTTATTTTTATTCCCATTTGATCCCTCAGTGAGACTGATCTCTCGGCCTTTGATGATGGCATGAACAGGACTTTGAGTAGTTATTTCTGTGTGACTAGTTCTTATTGATCCTAGTACCAAAAAAAATTATTAACTGAGCAATTTCTTGGACAGTGGAGTTGCTCTCGTGTGACTGGGGATTGAACTGGGACAATATGTGGAGACCAAAAGTTTTAAAAATAGGTGCCTAAAGTTAAGTTCCTAAATCCATTTGGGTGCCTAAACAGATGACCGGATTTTCAAAAGTGCCAATCACCTAGCAGCTCCCAGTGAATCAATGTTTTATACACAGTATCTCCATCTCACCATCAGCCCAAAGATAAAATAATTTTGAAACCCATGAGAAGTCAATTGAAATGGTCAAATCATGTTCACCCTGATGAAAACGTTAATAGATTATTCAATGTATGATTTTTCTACTATTTGCCTAGTGTTTTCTCAAACATATTCTGAAGTGGTATAATGTTTAGATAGGACATAGCTCTCGCAAAAATGCTTGTGTGATATTTACCTTATTTTTATTAAGAAAAATTAGCAAATCTTGGAGATGCACATGGCCAAATTCAAAGTGATCAGCCTAGAGAGATGTAGCAAAGTATAGTTCCTATTGGTGAAAACTGTCACGTGACTCAGAATGCGTGAAATTCTGCAAAAACAAACAGAAAACAACAACAACAAAACCTGTTTAGTTTCCTGCACTGAGAAAACTGCGGACTCGGTCTTTGAAATTCCTACACTGAGTTTTCAGAATCCTATCCAACAAATAAATTAGTATGTGAAAGAATGGGTTACAAAGCTCCAGATCTACTCATTTTCTTTATATTATTTCTTATCAGTTAAAACATTATTGACAAACTCACTCTGAATGATCAAAAAGCACAATACAGAGGAGTAATATATAGTATGTACAATATAAGGCAGAGGCTTGAAAGTTAGTAGGCTAAGGTTATATTTTCAGAAGAAAAAGAATAGCACATTTTCCTCCACAGCTCCTCAATACTCAGAATAGATCTCCTCTAGCTGAGTCCTTTACTACAATGTGGTAGAGTACCCGCAGAGGTAGAGCAATTATTTCATTCCCTTAATAGCTCTTGCCTTAAATAATTGTGTGTGTTTCTATGTTTGTACAGTGCTTACACTAACAGAGTTCAAACTCATGCTGCTTCATGCCTGATCAAAAAAATTGTTTAGCCTCTGACCCTCACAGCTGGTTGAGAAATCCACTCTGACTTGCATTATTAAAGTCAGGTTAGATGACACCATAGTTCCAGGCTAACCAAACTCATCCCAAGTTGCCACACACAATACCACCAGGATGCATAATACCAAGGATATCATAGCTGGATATATATAATAGGATATAATAGCTGGATATATATAATAGCTGTGCTATGCTATCTAGTCATGCAAAAGTGGCAAGAAAAAAGAATAATTTGTGTACATCCATGTCCTCTGAAAATTGATAAATAAAAAACCTATCTAGGAATCCTGATAATCTGTAGATCTCCCAGTAGGAAAGGGTTCCCAGGAGGGATGTTGGCTGATATGATGTTGGGGTCTTTAGGGTTCATCTTTCTAGGAGATTTCAACATCCATGCAGACTATGCCCAAATCTGCTGTCCATCATGGATCTCATAAAGGGGAACTCCAGTTCAGCACATACTTTTGTTACATTCTTAAATTAGCTGAGGAATATAATAAGTACACCACTGCCTTGGTCTTTTACCAGCCAAAATGGCCAGGCATCCAAATTACAGGTGACAATTGATTTCTTTCAGCACTGCTTTATCCCAGGAACATGCTGAAATCTGTGTGACGGAAAAGAGTCCTTCGAGCAGACACCAACACTCATATTTATAAACAAGAAGGTTCAGCCATCGTGGTCCATTCTTTAAGTTTCATGCACACCAGTACCTTAACCAACCCATGAACTGAGAAGCTGAGGAATTGGGAGACACATGGCTACACAGTGGCCATTAGCACTGCCACTCTTGCATTCTCGTCCCTGTTGACCAAGTCTGCAGATTGCCTTCAGTCTCGAATGGTCTTCATGAGCTGAAGTATGAAGAAAGGAAATTGGAGCATGGTTTTCAAAAACATAATCATTACAGATAAATCTACTGCTGAAGTTTCCTACATTCTGCATTGCAGCCAAGGTAAAAGTTGAGATCCTTTCTCCTCCTCTGTCAAAGCAGCTGAATCCTCCTCTGTAAAACTTTTCTTTGCTCTGTCAACCTAGACTGAATCTGTTGCACTCCTGAAGCTAGCTCAGTACAATGTAAGGAATTGACATAAGGCTTTTCAGAGAAGATCAACTGCATATGGCAAGTCTTTTCCAGGTGGCAGTAATCATACACCAACCCTATGACAGAATACTTCTTTTCATGTCACACAGATTTCAGCATGTTCCTGGGATAAAGCAGTGCTGAAAGAAATCAGTTGTCACCTGTGATTTGGATGCCTGTCCATTTTGGCTGGTAAAAGATGCTCAGAAGCACCTGGCACTGCTACTGTGAACAGCTGTCAATGCCAACTGTGAAGAGGGGAACATACCATCCACCCTAAACTATGCCATAGTTCAGCAACTGTCCCAAAACCATTTTGAGATCCAGCAGACCATGCAAATTACATCCTAGTATCAAATCTCACATTTTTGAGTAAGATAACAAAGAATCTAATGAAGCACTACCTCCAAGCATGCTTATCCACTAACATTTTTTTTTAATTACCTTGCTGAACTGGTGCCTAAGAGAACTTCTAGCCAGTGTTCTACTTACCATACCGACTCCACCACAGGATTCTGGGTCAGTTTCAGAATATCATTGTTAATTTTCAGAGATCTCCATGGAACGTTCCCCACGCCATTCGCTGGAGTGCCTCTTCTCAGGCCACATTCTTGTCTGCCATCCACTTTCTTCAGAAACAATGAAGCTCTTAGCTTTATGGGGAAATCTCATGAGAGTAGAAGTCAGATTTCTCGGCAACAGGGTTAAAACTTTCAAATGCCTTACTGGAGCAGATAAGAATGACTACACAACTCACTATCTGCAGAGCAAAGAGTAACAATGACCTTTTTAGATTTATTATGCTCCTTCATGGCTTGAAGCAGCATTGAAGAGAAGAGGAAAGAGGCAGCACTGTAAGTAGGGTTGGCAGAATTTGACTTTTGTTTTTCTTCTAATTTTGATGGATAATATGTGTTCATGAGCAGTTTTTCCATTTAAACTTTCAGTTGTGGGAAATTATGGGGGATCAGATACTGGTGGGGAAAATTAGGACAATTATTTAATGACAGTACACAGTGACATTCAAAAGGTAAAGTTTTTAACCATTAAAATGCAGCTTGTCAATATCACATGTTAAAATATACAAAACAAATATCTTTAAATTAAACCCTAATAAGTTCTCAAGCAGCATTTTCTTACTTTGCTTATCGGTAAATTTTGATTACTATAGATGGAAATGTTTTCACATCGGTTTGTGTATGTACGGCGGAGGACTTATGGTCAATCCCGGAGTATATTGACAAACTCTTTGAGTAGAAATTGACCAGCAATGAAAGCACGCTAAGTCCTTAGGGCAAGTTACTCATTAATAAATGCTTTCTTTACAAAATCACGCGTCATGTAATCCCTTAAAAAAGAAACACTTACAGCCCTGGGAGGCTTGGGAGGGTGCTGGCTGCAGGGTGATAAACAGTTCCTGGCTGTCTGGGAACACGGGTTCTCTGCTGGCCTCCTGCTGCTCCGTGAGATTTTCCTCTTCCTCAAAGATCGTCCTCATCAGAATCAGTCTCCTCCCAGACGATTATCCCATCAGTGGAGTCCACGCAGACCGGCGCGATGGTGGTGGGGGCGCCCCCCATTTTCTGATTTAGTTCATTGTAGAACCTGCATGTCCGTGGCGCGCCCCCTGATCGTCCGTTTGCCTCCTTGGCTTTCTGGAACGCTTGCCGCAGCTCCTTAATTTTCACGAGGCATTGCTGGGCGTCCCTGTTGTGACCCCTTTCTACCATGGCCTTGGAGACTCTTCCATACGTGTTGGCATTCCGTTTGTTGTTGTGGAGTTCCAACATCACGGATTCCTCTCCCCAGATAGCGATGAGATCCAGCACCTCACGAGTGGACCATGCTGGAGCTCTTTTCCTCTGGCTGGTCTCCAGGGCAGATGAGCTCTGCATGGAGTCTTGTGATGCTGAGCTCTGCATGGCGGCTAGTGCTGCTGATTGCTCTGAATGGCGACTGAGCTGTTCAGGTGAGCTGGCCACGCTGACCAAACAGGAAATGGTATTCAAATGTTCCCGGGTCTTATCTACCTGGCCAGAGCAGCGAGTTCAGAGTGCAGTGCAGAGCGGTCACGGTGGAACAGTGAGGCAGTCCAGAGCGGTCAGAATGGAGCATTGTGGGACAGCCTCTGGAGGCTATTAATGTCGGTTCCGTCTTCACTAGCCCACAGTCGAGCTTGGAATGTCGATTTTAGCCTTACTTCTCTCGTCAGCCAGGAGTTACAAATTTGATTTTGAGGGCCCTTTAAATCGACTTTAAGGGCATGTATGTGAAGACAGGTACATGTTTAATTCGACGTAACGTCGTTAAAGTCGAATTAAAGTGGTAGTGAAGACAGGCCCTAAGACTATGTGGACTCTAAACATATACTCACTTCTACTGCGTGCCAGCCAGCACACACAAGGAGATGTGCCATTACAGATTCTGTTAATGTGCAGAACACAATGAAAGACTAAATGGTCAATTTTCAACACGACAAAAGGGTAATAGTGGGGTGCCTGAAGTAATAGGACCAATGTTGGTTAATAGATTTATTGGTGTTTTGGGAAAGAGGATGAATGGAGAGTTTACTGGTGACTTTGCTGGTGATATGTGTCACAGGGTGATTGGCCCCTGTAAGTGAAGTGAGGGTCCAGCTCCACTGTGCCTGTCTGGGTGTGGTCTAGGTTGACTTGATTAAGAAGGTGGGGCAGCATTTGGACCTAATAAATGAGAGGAAGACAACTGTGACTGGGGAGTAGGTCAGTGTTCATGTCGCACTTTCCATCGGTACCCAAACCAGGCCGGGAGAGCTAATGATCCAACCAGCAGACCCAATTTGATGATGAATCCTGGTCACATGTCATTTGAGGCGTGTTGTGCATGTACTAAGATCAAGTAGGTTTCTGGAGGGAGTTGCTGGAATTCAGTGTGGAAAACTGAGGGCAGGAAACTGTCAGAGGGGCAAGCCTAACAAACAATCTTCAGTTAGACAGCCAGGCCTAGGAGGCTGAAGAGGCCTGAGGGCATAAAGACCAGCAGAGAGAGTAGCTTGCTTACCTTTCCCAAGCAGAGGCGTACAAAGTCGCTGTTCTGATGAAAGAACCCAAGGTGTCTGTTCCAATAAAAGAATAGGTAGGACTTAATGGAAAGCCCAGGTACAGCAGAAGATTCTGGAACTAGGGTTATGAGTCAAGTAGTTGGACTGTGACTCTGGGACTGTGCATTGTACATGGGATAAATGGAATGTGTTTTGGAACTTATAAGGACTATTTACACCTGTGGAATAAAATTAGTCCCTGGTAGCGAAAATAATGGGTCTAAGAGAACTTGTAGAGTCTTGAAAGAGATTGAGAGTGGAAACTGAGGTGGTAACCCTGGGATTATTACACCCAGTTGCAGGGGGGTGCTTAGAAGTAAGGAGGATTATGACAATAAATTATTTACTGGTAGACAGGTAAATGAAAATTATAACTTCACAGGGACCTAGCAATGATAGGGGGGAATGAGAGGTAGGATAGCAAATGAAAGTGTTTTGACAAATACAAAGAGATACATCCAGAGGAGAGATAGTGATGCATGATGGGAGATGTAATCCAGGACTGGAACTTTTTAGTTTTGAATGGAGACAAGATAGCAAAATAGAATCATAGAATATTAGGGTTGGAAGGGACCTCTGGAGGTTATCTAGTCCAACCCCCTGCTTAAAGCAGGACCAATCCCCAACTAAATCATCTCAGCCAGGGCTTTGTCAAGCCTGACCTTAAAAACCTCTAAGGAAGGTGATTCTACCACCTCCCTAGGTAACCCATTCCAATGCTTCACCACCCTCCTAGTGAAAAAGTTTTTCCTAAAAATAAATAATGAATGGTGTGAGGGAGCTACATTTGGCGTTCCTATACAAGAATGAGATATAGAAAGGCAACAAATTTAAACCTAATTAAAGGAAACAATTTTTAGCAGTGAATATATATGCTGTGGAACTCACTGCCACACAATGCAAGAGCTTAGTGGGATTCAAAAAAAGGTTTGACATTTATATGGATAAGGGGAACATCCATAGTTGCATTAGGGAGGATTAATTTTTATGATGGGATATAAACCCTTGTGCTTTATGGCATAAATCAGCCACAGACTGATAAGGATCAGGAAGAAACTTCGCCTATGAACAGTTTATTCCATAATTGTCCACTATCAGTTCCTTGTATTTGCTCTGAGGCATATGACACTATGATATGATACTGTACTATATGGACCTTTGGTCTAAGGCTATTCTATGTCTTATTCTCTTAATTAGGACAAATATTGATACTAAAATGCTTGTTTAGGCACAGACAAATGCCCATGTCTCTAGAATCTATGGTGCATTGCTGGCTCCTCAGCTGTCTTAAATTATTGTTCAATTTGCAGCTATCATAGCTGTATGGACCTGTGACCAATGAATTGCCCACATCTTCAACCAGTACCAATTTGTCACTTATTCAGCAATACATTTTAATTTTCAGTCAAGTACGCTGCCCCATTGTGAAGTTAGACATAGCATTTTAACACATATGGGGGGGGGTTCATTATTAGTATATATATATATATATATATATATATATATATATATATATATAAAAATCAGTTCTTTGGCCCTGCTCAAAGGACACATCCAATTGTACATTAATTGAGCTTCCTTTTCCTGATTAACCTCTATATTTCAAAATGAGCAATTTTTTTGCTTTTTCACAAAAATATTCATGGAAAAATTATTCCCAATTTTTTTCCATATGAAAAAAAAAATTTCAGCCAGCTCTAATTTTAGTGGCTAGTCCAATGTACCCATTTTTTAGGATGCTGAGTAACTTCATTGCCACAGACCCATGCTATTGTCACATTATAACTGGCTCTCAAAGCAGTCTTTGAGCATGAGCTTTCTTTTGCTAAAGTAAATTTTCCAGGTATCTCTCTGATATCCAGTGCTGAACATCTCTCAGCTCTTGAATGTTCCATGTGGTACCTCCCATGTTCCTTTCTCCTCCTCCACTCCTTCCTCCACTGCAATGCTGGCTCCAAGATCCCTGGCATCCACAGCCTCTGCAGTTCTTTTTCCGACCATCTCTTACACTCTCTGAGACCTGTATTCAACCCATCACTGATGCTTCCTCCGCAGCTGCCATCTTTTAAATCCATCTCTTCTCTCACACACCTTGACTCTTAATATTCCCCAGTCTGAGAAAGTTGGGGGTGTAAGGCCTGTCCCTCAATCAAGCTATTACCAATCCTCCCTCCTCCCCATTCAAGTTCCTTCTCGTCTCCCCATCCATCATCTGCTTCCCTACTTCCCCAACCACCTGATTCTTGACTTCCAATTCTCTCTCCTTACAGTCTCTCATTCCTCCTTAGCAACTTCCACAATGCAATCGCATCTGACATTTGGATTCTGCCCCTCTGGTCCTCATTACCTTGTCTGATCTCCAACTGGATCAACTCTCATTCATCATAATGGCTGCTGCTTATCACCAGTCAGCCCAGGTAAACACATGGTCCTTGATACTCTTTCCCTCATCCTGAATTTTCTGATTATTTCTTATTTTCATTTTCTGTGCATTGTCTCTCTAGATTTGAAGCTTTTTAGGGATAGGGGCCATCTCCTGTCTGTTTTTGCCATCTAGATTATACTGCTATACAACTGATAAGTGATCATATTAATAATATTGGTTGAACTGCTATGTTTTTCAGACAGTTGTGTACACTTTGTTTTGTTTTTCCTCAGATAAATGAAAATGTAATAGCCTCTTTTTTTCCTGTTATATTTTAGCTACAGTGTTTTCCTAGATTGTAAATGAAAGTCTCATTTCACCATGTTTTCCAGTATATTAATGCTAACTTGACTCCACAGAATTCTTAATAAATTCTTTCCCTAGAAAAAGGAAATTTGTGTGTAGAACATACAATAAAAAATAATTGGGCATAAAGAGGTAATAGCATCCCAGTGTAATTGGTGCAGAAAATACTAAATCAGCTAAAAGGAGATAAATTACATTAAAGCAAAGCATGTATTGAAAAGGACTGACAGTACTCGAAGGGAATGGCAGTCACTAGTTCCATATGATTACAGGTCTAAAGGGATGGTGGAGAATGATACTCATAGCTAGAAGCATGTGAACAGAAAATAACGGAGTCCTTTCTGGATGTCTACTTTCTTCAGATATTACCTGTGCACAATGAAATGACAGTGTACTTGTGAAGAATGACAGCTCCGCATGCTATTATGTTTCTCCTGACTTTTATAGGCAAACTTTGATGCAATCCCGGCATAAATCTTTAGGGAAGTCGAGTTATTCACATAGAATAAATTAACGTATTTTAAAATGCTTAAACTATATCAAACAGTTGGATTAGAGAATGCTAAAAAGCATAGCTCTGTAAGCATGGAACATTCTTGCACCTGATTCACTTTGCTATTTACACCAATGCAAAATGCTACATTTCTGATCTGATAGCATATTGCGCTGGTGAAAATCATTACACAAGATGCAGGGCAATGGTAAATCAGGCCCTTCTAATTTTTTAATTAGAGATCTCCTACCTGCTCGAATATGTTGGAGACACAATTCAGAGACTTGAGTTTATGACAAGTGCAAATGTGCTAGGTAGCAGATATTTTACCTCAAGATGCAAATAAAAGGTAACAGCAAATGTTTTAATCCAAGCACACAACTTCTATGCACTTCTATCCCCTAGCTGATGTATCATCCAGTGATTAAGTGAATAGGATTAATAAATGTACTTTTATATTTTAATAATAATTTTTAATAAGTCATCTGTTAGCAAATGTAACTGCTAACCATGCTTTGTCAGCACTTACCCAGGTCTGATTTTGTATCTAAAACCAAAGAATCACAAGGCACCTAGATTATGGCAGCACTTTGGTTGTTAAGCAGCTTTAGGTAAGTGATTTAACATAGCTGATTGAAATGCAGTCAGCATGGAATATATTATCACCACAAATTTCGGCATCCTTGATTTTCAGAATTTCATTTCTGTGGGATAGAGCTTTGTGAAATGGCCCATGTGGGAAAATAAACCAGAACGTGTTTCCTCTTGTGGGAGCTTCTCCATGGACTTTAGGGGGAGTTGGGTTTAGCCCTTTTTCAGTTTAATCAGAAAGCAAAATGTAATGATGCACCTGTCACCAGTTCAGCACCTTTGTAAACAAAACCAAAATACGTACGTCACATCAAACAGGAACTGGTAAGAGTTCTAGGGTGATGTAAGTAGGGTGAAGCAACTTGACTGATTTCCATGGAGTTGCAGTTACGTTGTCCCAGGTCTTCATCTGGCCCAAATACCATTAACAAAACAAACAAACTTGGTGTTAAGCAGTGAAAGCTGGCAGCTTGAGTCTAGCCATTCTTTCTGGAATTGAGAGGAATCATCCAGTTCTCCTGCCAAATGAATGAAGAGAATTTGATGGGTTGTATACAAGACTGAGGGAAAAAATGAAAGGAAATATAAACAACGGGGTGAGGGAAAAGGAGGAAGAGGAAACCAAGCCAGGGAAACGGTTTGTACAATTTTAAAACCAGCATCAGTAAAGTCCCTCAAAATATTTGATTTAAAAAGAGGTACGGCTAAAAGCAGAGGTGGATGCTGCTATCATTCGTGATTATGGCAAAATCAGTAGTAATTGTCTGGGTGAATTCTGTAACTGCACCACAAGCAATAGCAGAAGAGAGGAGAAAACGCAGTCATCTGGGCAAAAGCAGCAGTGGCACAAGACAGGCAAGACCAGTAGCAGAAGCAGAAGTTGTGGCAGTGAGTGAATGTATAGATTTTATTGTTTAGACTAAACTCCCTTGTCCCTCAATTTTAGGCTCTGTGTCAGATACTGAGATTTCTGGCGCTGCCCTTGTTAAATAACATTCTTTGCCAGAAGCTTTGGTATTTCCTTCAGAATTTTCTGAAGCACTATATGTCTTCCTGCGTTGTCAGCTTTTAATGCTTCTAACTGCCAAAAAGCCTCGAAAAAAATGTGTCTTAGTCTTTGGGATGTTCTAGTTGCTTTATTTTTCTAAACTGTATTAATAACATTGCATGCTGTTATTGTCTTTTTTGACTGCTGGGACAAAGAATGAAATTAAACCTTCAGTGATAAACCTTCAGTGTTAAACCTTCAGTGATAGCAACTTCAGTCCCTTTATAAAATAAGATTGTGATCACTGCTTTCCATGTTTTTCTACATTTGCACCCTTGATCACATCTTCTTTTACTCCCAACCAAATCTAGTATTACTTCTTCCCTCGATGACTGATGTGCATGTTGAGTTAAAAGGCCACTATAAGTGATCCAATAACTAACTGCAGCCTTATTTCCTCTCCATCCCTTCATTTAACAATCTCTATAGTCCATGCCTGAGCAATTAGATCTTCCATTACTACCACAGTGGCATGTGTGTATATTTCTATGCATTCTCTTGTTCATTGTTCATCGTGCTTAATCAGTACTTGATGGTACAAAATGCAGCTATGAAAAAGGAAAGCATTTGTCCCATTAAATAGTCAGCTGTTCCTACAATAAAACAACCATTTAGCACAGATGAATACTAACCTTTCAGTCAAAGAAGAATATATTTTCCATATGTATTTTCCTCTCTGATTACACTGGAAACAACTGTGGGTCTTTTACCCAAGGGAAGGTCAAATTTCTTCATTCCTAAAAGGAAGCCATCCTTTTCTGCCAATCCACGCTAAAGAGATGTCATTGCCTTGAGGTGTGTTCTGCGTGGATCTGGGTAATTTTTGCATGATTTTTTTTCCAATCAAACAATCTTCCACAACATTTTCAGGGATCTTTTCTTTTGTTCCTGTTAATACATGTTTGTGACTGCAATTTCCATTGGAATATTCTGTTCACTTCTTTGCAGCTCATTTAGTTCATGACAGAGAGGTGACTTATTGCTGACAACACAGAATTACCTTTTGTGATACTTCCTTCCCTTTAGAGATGCAATTTATTGTAGATGACTGTTTTGTGGAAGCAGACATATTTCATAGAGAAAACTCCTGAGAGTCACATTGTGTCCAGAGTCAAGCTGATTAAAAAAAAAATTGTTGAAAAGTTTTGTCTGAAGATATCATTTCATCAAAATTGAAACATTTCACAGGAATGTGTTGATTTCAACTAAATTTCTGGGGAAGAGGGAGAGGCTTAACAAATAGTTTTTATTTTTTTTCATTTCATTTCAGTAATGTCTGTTTCATTTTGAGTTTATCATTTAGATAAACTTCATTTTGACTTTCATATTTAGAATTTAATATTTAATTTATATATTATATAATTTAATTTCATTATATATAATTTCATTTTCATATATATAGATATATAGATATAGACATATCTACATAGATAGATAATGATTAATAGTTTATTTTGGTTTCAACATTATTAACACCATATGATGGTTCTGATTTGATGGAATTTTGTGTTCATGAGAAATTTTGATATTTTTGGCTTTATGTTCCAAGTCAGAATAACAAATTTCTCAAGGTCAGAATTTCCTGCAGGATAGAAACTATGTTTTTCCTACCAGCTGTAGTCCTGAGGGATATGTCCTTTCCTCACATGGCTCTCCCCTTCTACATTGTAGCATCAGATTGCCTCCACAGCAGCATTTCTCCCTGCTCCTGAGTCTCTGAGAACTCTCAGTACTTCTGTGGATTGCCAAGTTGGGGAAAACCATGGTTATTTCTGAGTGGGAGCAAACTCTTGCTACCTGACAGAAGAATTGGGAGGAAACTCCACAAGGGCAATCTCTGAGAGCTTCTTGGCTTCTATTTCAGGCAAACTCAGATCTTTTGTTAACATAATGTTTTGGAGACATAAGACAAGAAATTCTGTTTTTCAAAGTAACCTTGATTCTCTTCCGCTTTCATAATGTTGTGTATTACTGTGTGTGCCGTTACTTTAATGCCTCGACATGCACTGCTTATTGTGTTACCCCAGGCCTGCACGACATGCGGCCTGGGGGCCACATGCGGCTCGCCCGGGCTCACTGTGGCCCACGGAGGGTAAGTAGGAGTGGGGCGAACCAAGCAGGGGGGAGGGGTAGAGGGAAGCAGATGGGGGCAGGGCGAGGGCAGGGCTTTTCGGCCTGCAGCTGGGTTTTTTGCAGTAATATGGCCCTCGCTGCTTTCTGAGTTGTGCAGGCCTGTGTTACCCTATTTGCACTGTGGCAGTGCTACAAGTCGAGTGGGTTCCATCATTTTAAATTTTCTGAATTTGGTATGCATCAGTTCCGTTTTCTGCATTTAGTTTCTTTCTCACTGAGCACAGTTATTTGAGTTGGCTGAGCTTTTGAACTTTTTTTTTTCACTCAAAATCATCTTTTTTTCCACGCAGATAATTCAAATATGAGGGCTTTTTACCCCAAAGTATTTACAATTAGGTTGACAACAAACCTGAAACACTTAAGTCAGGTAGTGTGTGTTTTTTAAAATTTAAAGTGATATATTTCCCAAAGTAATAAGCACCTGGAAAAAAGTTTGTCTTCTGAACGAAAATGATCATGATGTCATAGAAATACTATAATAGTGCCTTATTCTACAAAGATACCTAAATATGCATTGCAAAAGATGTGCAATGATTTAATATGATGTAGTGTCTGGTGCCAAGTTTAAGAGCTGAAAACCTGAGAAAAATTAATCAGTTTTATGAACAATCTTTTAACTAGTCACTTTGTCTTGGTGTGCTTTAGTACACTGTGAAATGAAGTAATAGAATGGTGACAGTTTTTCTAGGTTCCAGAAAAGGACATTTTTCTCTGCAGCTCATCAGGACTGCTATCTGTATTTTGTGCAAAATCTATTCTTTTTTTTTTTTTTTTTTGGCACACATTTTCTTATGATTCAAGCCCAAATAGTTTAATTGCTTTGACTGTTGCTTGGATACATCTGCCTATTAGAATGTCAATTACAAAGCCATCGCTGTTATCTTTACCCCTTGTTCTGCCTCTTCTCTTAAAACATGGAGGGCAAAATTCTTCTCCTAGTGTAGTGGTTTTCAACCTTGTTTCATTTGTGGACCCCTAAAAATTTTTTTGAAGGAAGGTGCAGACCCTTTGGAAATCTTAAACATGATCTGTGGACCCCTGATTGAAAACCATTGTCCCTAGCGCATTGGAACCTACCCCATTGAAGACTTCAACCCGCTGATTATATATGCTGGCATTCCACTGACATAATATATTTGTTTCTCCTTTATGTTTCCTGTTCACATCAGAGCTGCTGGTACATTTTTTCCTACTTACCACTGAAAAACTGTAAATATCCATTATTGCTATGAAGTCACTTTCCTTAAGGGGCGAGAGGGGAAAAACAGCTGCAGTCACCAGAACACCATCCAGCCCCTAACTTTCTCACAAGTATTTCTAGTCATGGTACCCAAGGTTTTCAGTGTCTTGGAGCCTTTAGTCTTATTTTGCAATTATAGAACCTAATAATTAATACATGTTCAGAGCTTTGTGACCAAAAACATTTTTTTCTGGATTCTTACAGTCACCACTCAGATACCCACAAGGCAATGATTTGTCTGAGATAAAGGTTTATTAAAGCAAAAGTATAAGAATAAAGGGAGACTAGTTCATCCAAACATGACTCATTCATTTATTCAAATTCACAAAGCTGACTGTTACTGGCAAATACTGGTTTCTATTTCTGTGCTGAAGGCAGGCAGAGTAAGACTGCAGGTTCATGATAGACTCATTGCATCTATGTAATATAAACAAAAGATAAGAACTGCTGAATAAGCCAGATGTGTTTAATTCTGTTCTGCAAGATTACTCACACTAAGCAGAAGATTTTAAGATGAATTCTTTAGCACAAATCACTTTTTCAAGAACATGTCCTTTTAGCTGATTAAATTTCTCTAATAAAATGTTCCTTTAATTTTAAGAATCACCTTCAGCCTTTGTTTAATGTTTTAGTCAGATAGGCTAGTATTCTTTTCCCCATCTGATGAGGAATTTTTAATTCAATATTTCTTAGGATCCCTCAGGTCAATCACAAATGTTACAGGAAAAAATAGGTTCATTATTTAAAAACATTGCTGTCATTAGCAGGGCTTTCCCTTTTAATTCTAATCTTGCTACATGAAGGTTTAGCAAGTAGGTTGAGTACTCTTGTGATGGAAGATAGTGGGGAAGAGAGAGCAAGTTTTGTTCTGACACACACTAAACACCTTTGAAGGGAACTTTCATCACTTGTTCATGTTTGTATTTAACATTTTTCCCAAATTAAATGCTCCTGGACTATCAGTTGATTCCAGTTCAGATAAGATTCCTATGGTCCAAGGAATCTCTTTTGCATTCTCTCAGATGATTGTCCATCTGTTTCTCTTCATCCTTCTTCTATAATCTCTCTACCAGCAGTTTCAAATATGATGCCCTTTCCCCTAACTAAAATAGGTTAGTTATGTGCCACTTTCTTTGAGGTAGTTTGTGCATTTTTTAAAGCTTTTATCCTTGCTTTATATTCTTTCTTTTGAAGTGTAGGATTTTAGCTTCAGATGAAGTTGTGTGTGTCACAATTTATACAAGTTATATTTTGCTGCCTCTTCAGTTTTATTTTTCATTGTCTTAGATCATCCTATGATAGCTAATTTCTGTACTGAACTAGACAATTGTCCATGTATTGGATAATAGTAAGATTATAAAACAAACTCAATTTTATTTGTTCTCTATTTTAGGGGATTTCCTGCCCTTTTCATTTGATGATCCTTCTTTTTTATTTCCAGACTATAGCTGATCAAACACACAGTTATTCACAAGTATTTTTATGAATTGAGGCAGTGAGTTCAGTTTGCTATTACTTTCACCACTCATGAGTATTTGGACAGCTGCTGAGGTATTTTAAAGCCTCTCAAATTTTAGAAGATATGATTATTCATCAAAAAATCCCTACCAGAAATGTATTTCCTCTTCAGTATTTTAGTTTCTTCTTTCAATTGTTAGTTTCTTCTTTGAAAAAATTTCTAACATCTACTCAGAAAAATAAAACAGCACCATATGAATTAAGTGACTAATTGCACACCATGAATAGTCTGTTATCTGTTCACAAACAGCACAGAAAGTTGGGATTTTCTAAAATACGCTATTTGGCGAATACTTATGAACGATGAAGACATTCATAGAAACCAGGTTCTGATCACAAATGATTCTTGAGCAGAAAAAAAGGCTACATTTGCAACAAATCACATTTGCATGCAATGAATAATGTGACTAGTTCTATAAACTCTCTTACCAGTTGTCTTTTGCCTCCTAGCCTTTTTCAGTCAGCTCTCCCATAATGACAGAAAAATTGATTATAATTCAGAGCTAAACCTTCATAATCTACTTCCACTTTAATGGAATGACTGTTCCAGCCAACAGTGTCCTACATGTTCTTTCCTCATGGTACATATAATTCCCATCTTTAATATAATTATCCCCTAATTCACTCTTGAATCCAGTGACATGAACATCCTCTGCTTACTCATTTACAGCCCTTTGCACTGTACCAGGGACAACAGAGCAGCATGAAACCTTAAGTTTGCCTGCCATTGGTGTGACAAGCATAGCCAAACTCCATATAAGAGAGGTACTGGATGTATTGCTCAGAAATGTAGTTGTGGCCATTGGATCCACATAAATATTGTGGGTCAGAACATCACAGTAGAGTGTTGTAGGCTACTGTTTTGCTCCCTGTACTATAGTGCATTGGGACATGTTGGGTCTTTCCCTCAATGCAGCTGTGCTGTAGTGCATTTTCAGGTGGGCTAAGCCCCTGCCCGCCTTTTCAGAATAAGTTTAATAATAAAGAAAAAAACAGGAAGCTGACAAGTACAGACAACCTGTCAGAGTATCTGACCTGCTGCTTAGCTTGGCAACTAACTCCTTTAAAAATGGGATGCAAAGATATGTCTGCAATTGATAGGCTGAACTGCAAGGAGCTAGTGCTACATCAAAGAAATTAATTTTTTTTAACAGTCCCAAAATAATATTATAGGCAGGAAAATAACTGAATTTATTATGCCACAAAGTCTTAAGAAACAGTATGTGTGTATGTATATTAGTTACTATATTCAATTTACATACTCATGTTTGTTCATTGTAAAGAAAGTACAATGTAGCAATTACTCTGTTTATTTTCTTTTATCTTTTTAGAGTTAGGGCAATTTACCTAGGTGAACAAAAATCCTTTAAAACTGCAGACATTTGGCTACATCTTATTTTATATAAGATACTAGAACAATATTCCCTTATGTGGGATAATACTACTAACATGACTCATTTGCCAATAGTTAGCTTTTTCAAGGTTTTTGAAATCACACTTGACAAAAACAGTTGGTAAGGGCATTTCTGACTTTCAGATCTTTAAATATTGGCCAACAGATAACATTTACAGTTGTCTTGGAGTGTTCATAAAATGTTGCACTTAAACAAAGCAGCTGTCATATACTGGGATGACAGTGATTCTGCCTAACACTTATGATGATCAAGTGGTCTGAAGCATTAGTCTTATTCCGTGTCAGGGTGACCAGACAGTGAGTGTGAAAAATCAGGATGGGGGTGGGGTGGAGGGTAATAGGAGACTATATAAGAAAAAGACCCCAAAATCAGGACTGTCCATATAAAATCGGGACATCTGGTCACCCTATTCTGTGTGCATGATGGACCAGATGTTTTGATTCTAACTGATGACAGTAAAGGGAATATAGAGAATTCAGAGGGAAGCACTCCTTAGCACTGACTCTTAATTCTCTGCTCTGTGTTTGGGTGTCTTGTGCGGAGTGGTGTGGAGAGGATAGGAAGATTCTCCTTTACTCCTCATGCAAACATTTGACGAGAACCTTCTTTAGAACGTACGTGCTCAGAGCAACGTCCAGCTCCTGCATCAGCCTGGGTAGGGGCTGCTGCCCAAAGGGGGGCATGGTCTGACAGCTGGGGTGATCCTGCAGCTGCCTACACCTACACGGTGCTGTGTGCAAGTGCTACACTAATTTCCCTTCACTTTAGCCACTTGGAATTTTATCACTAGTTGGATCTGAGGAACAGAAGATAGTTAAGCTAGCCATAGGCACCGACTCCATAGGTGCTCTGGGGCTGGAAAACCCATCAGCAGCCCCCTGATCAGCTCCTCCCTGTTCTCTCGCCCCCCCCCCCCGGTCCTCACACCTTCTGTGGACGAGCTGTTCAGCGGCGTGCACAAGACATTTGGGGGGAGAGGGAGGAGCCAAGGGCGTGGTGCGCTCAGAGAAGGGGACGGGGGAGGCGGGAAGAGTGGATGGGGCGAGAACAGGCTGGGTGGAATGTGGGTTTAGGGGAAGGAGTGGAGTGGGAGCAGGGCCCAGGGTGGAACAGGGGTTGAGGGACTGTGGGCAATTCATAAAGATGGTGCCTACGAAGCTAGCAGCGCTGCTCCTTCTAAAAGGGACCAGCAACTACAGGAATTTTAGAAATACAGATATATGGGGAATTCCAAGGGTGCTGTATCTCTACTATTAGGGCATGATTTGGGTCTGTCTTTATAGAATCCAGCCCAGAGTATAGAGTAAGGTTAAATTAAGAATTTGGCCTAACATCACCTGCTGAAGAAAGATTGTGCACAGTAGGTCTCAAACAAACATATCAACATATTACTCAAAATACAGAGGAATATTACAGATTAGAAGTAACAATAATCATTATCCCTGTATCTTTTAATGTATTACGAATTTCTTAAATTCTGGAAGAGAACAGCCCTTGATATAATCAGCTGAAGGCATATCAGGATGATTTAATACACTATTCATAGGAGGTCAATTGAGACTCCAAAAATTCTTTGGCTTGATTATAGATCTGTAAAATATTTATTTCCGGCTACACTAATTGGTAATTTATCAGAAAAATTATAGTAAATTGAACTCTAATCAGTGACTAATCATCCTTTGCTTGAATTAGTTCCCATCTTTTAATTTCAGTATAAAGTGACAGATTGGGAAATAAATATACATTTCTAAATGCTTTGGGCTAATCCTGGCTCCCTGCTACAGATGCTTTACACTAATCATGCTGTGCAAGGAGGCCATAGCTGCAGTTGTTTGAAGATTTCCCCAACAAGGGAATCCACAGGTGGCAGAGGATTGGCACAATAGCTCCAGCACAGCCTTCCATCCTGGGCCCTGGAATAAGAAAGGGAGGATGGACAGTGGTTATAGTACTAGCCTGGAAAACCTACGTTCAATTCCTTGTTCTGCCATATACTTCTTGACTGACCAGAGTAAGCCATCAAAGGCCTAGTTCATAAGGATATTTATGCACTTAAAGGTGCAGGTAAGCCCCTCACGGGACTTGCAATGTGCCTAAGCATGCTAGGTGTCTAAGGGTTTGTCTATGCATCCTCACAGCACAGGCTAGAGGTGTGTGAATTGCAGTTGTCCCTTGTTGTTTAAGTTAAAAAAGAAGGTGGACATCTGCAAACAAGGCCCAGTCTGTGAGTTGCTCACCAGCTGCATCATTCCTGCTATATCCTATTGGGAATGATGGTATGAAAGACACCTAGGTACATAGCTGGGTGGATAAAAAGATGGTAACGTGGGCTTTGGCTGTTCGAGATGTAGAGGTTTGAAGACTTTTGTTATGGGCAGTTGTATAAAGTTTACTACAACAATAGAGATTCCCATAGTCTTGGATTCCTCCAGGACCAAGACATCTTTAAAACTGTGCCTGATTTACAAGGCAAGGTCATACTTTACATTGCTCATGCAGGCAATTAGTTCATCCCTATTAATTTTGTCTCTTGTAGCTTGCTCATAGAATGCAGCATGAGTTTCTTGAGAGCATTAATGTTAGAGTTGTTCACCTTGACATTAGTAGCATGTGACAGACCTCCCCTATTGAGTTGATACACACAAATTGCTGGTCTGGTGGTTCTTTGGTGATATCCCAGACAAAGACTCTAAACAAATTTTACATTGCTAATCTTACTGGGAGATTGACAAATCGATGTCCATTAGCCTATTGAGGACATTCATTACAGGAGCACCACACAAAGATTGTCATTTTGCCCCTTTAGCTCACAATCTAAGATTTACACAAAATATAACAGATGAATAAGCAGACAAACTAAAAGGGGAAGAAAGGACAAAGTTGTAGAAGAGGCAAAAATCATGGAGGCAAAAATTAATCATCACACTGTTCTCGGTAGCCACAAATGGTTGTCAGGCTATACAAATACTGTAAAAATAATCAACTTCTAACTGACTCAAATTAGGGAGCAATATGGGTAAATATTTTATGAGCAGTTAAAATATCACTCACTGGCTTTTAGTTTTCACCAGTAGTGTTGGGGTATTTTTTCAATGACTGGTAACCTTTCAGAGCAGTGTTGTAAGGCTGGCTTTGGGGTATATTGAAGTACTCTTGGTAGACAATTGAAGATACACACAGTTGGTGAAATTCACTCTAGTAAGGTGACCTTCTCCACCCTTTAAGCCGGGGGTCCCATGGAAAGCATTGGGCTGGAATCAGAAGAGCTACTGTATCTGTCCTGGACATACAGTTCCCATGTTTGAAGAGCAGAAAGAACAACTAATTTTATATTCATCAGTTTATTTTGTTTTAATTTTCCTATCCCTGCTTACACCAAATCAATCCTGTGTACTACACGTAAATTCATAACGGCTCTATAATCTCTGAATTTCCCCTAGTACTTAAGGCTATGTCTGTTTTGGTATTTGAAACTCACCTTCCTCGTTTGCAGCAGTTATGTACAGATTTTCTTCAGTGATGCATATTGCTTAAATTGTCACGTAACAAATTCTTCTCCCTGGATTTTATGGTGATTGGGTGCACAACTGAATAACTAAAATAAGAATAAGTTTTTAGCAGCGGGTAATAATGGCAAGGAAACATCTTAGCAGTACACACTATACTCACAGCCACTGCAGTGTCAAAATCATACGCACAGGCATTCAGATGTTATGTCACAAGCTTGTTGAATAGAACTGGATAAATAACTCTTTTCTATCTCCAATTTTCTATGAACAGCTTTAATATGTTCAGTATCTGAAATATTTGACTAATTTCTGCAAATAGTACAAACTTGATCTGTTCAATGTTCTAAATTGTAATTCTGTTGATTTAAGTTCTTATTAGAATGATATAGGAGACATGGTATGATTCTGTTCCCTGAGTAGATCTTTCAGAATAAAGTTATTGGTGTAAATACAACTTCACTTGCTCGTGACTATTCTCCAGTATTCATTGTTCATCACTGCGTAGAGTATTTGCAGGAAGCAGGCACATGAGTCACGAGCAGTTAGAATATTTACTTTAAAAATGGAAATGACTATTCACAAAAAAAAGTTTGTCGTGTTTACATTAGTCTACTATGTAGAGCTGCAGCATGAAAAACACTTCTGCACTACAGTGATTGGCACTAAATAAATACCTCATTGTAAAAGAGACTTGAAATAGACTGAAAGAAGTTCCCCACAGCAACAAAGACTTTAACAAAAACACACATACCATGGCAGCGGAAAACAAATTGCCAGCTATTGTAAATCCTATTATTTTCTCAATGTGTCTAAATATTGTACTACCAGGACTCCCACTGACATTGCCAGGGTGGAAATAGAATATTATTGTGAACATATTTTCAAAATACTACAGAAGCCAATGGAGTGAAAGTAATTTTCCATGGCATATGTAACATAAACCTAGGAAGCTTTCACCATATTTTTGATGTCAAAAGGTGTAGCTTTACTTGACCTCTGAAGTGTGTGTCTAGTGTCTAGCATAATGTCGGCCTGATTCTTGACTGCTGCCATAATACCAATGAATAAATAATAAAAAGTAAGTATGACTAATACATTCTCTGCTTTAGCTAGTATTTTTACAGTCCCCATGCTGAGTTTCATTTGGCGCACACAGGCAGCTACAGTTTTGACATGTCTTAATTTCTTCTTTATTATGAGATTTTTTTACATAAGCATGCTGTGAGGAGATGTGACAAGTCACAACTGATCATCATGTCATGCTTTTCATATCTCACAAAGGAAGGGATGCAGATAATTGTAAGCCAGTTGTCTGGGATTCAAATCAGGCAGTCCTTGGCAAATACAATACAAGCAATACTTGTCAGGAAGGCCCGTAAAGAGAAAGGGTTGTGCCCAAATTAAGAGTGTTTATTAAAATACTTTACTTTTTTTAACTAAAGATACTGTGTTATGTATATTCACTATCACTCAGAGGTGAGGCCCTCATGTATTTTGCTCTGTAGTTATACTGCAGAAGGTTTGGTCATAGCGTATAAGAGATCTGATATAAGCAGGAAAAACAAGAGGTCACTTTTTACTATTTATAGTTGTTATAAGAAATTCACCTTCACCATTATTCCAGTGCTACACTTGCAGCTCTAGCACTTCATGGGAAACACTCTCTTGCTAGTACACCAACTATAGCATCTCCAACTTCTCAGTAGAACATTCACATTTCTTCAGGTTGTTTAAGTTCCACATTGAGTTTAATTTGTAAATTTGTCACCATGGACTAGAGCTTCAAACCTTCAGAAGCTACTCACAAAAATGCACACACCGTCTTTTTGGGAAATGGCTGTAGTTCATATGCAGTTTGAGTATTTGCATATGTAATAGATCAGTAAGCTGTGTAACTGGTAACGTATACTACCTTTCAAGTAAAATTATAATACATGCATATAAAGATTAGATGTAAAATCCTGGACCTACTGAAGATGATAGGAGTTCTGTAGGGCCAAGATTTCATCCCAGTTGTGTAGTGTGCATACATTTTTTTTTTCATGTAGTGTTATGCTTCTGAGCTTTAATAAAATCTGATTTCCTATGTATAATACAAATTCCATCACATATTCACATCATGAAACATTTTCAGGCTAGTGCTAGTTTCACAGTGGTCACAATACAAATTTCTCAACATATATCTCAAATTTCACAACATGCATATGAAATTTCCCAATGCTGCTCCCCTAACACACTTGAGTAAAATGCAGATTTTAAGATATGCATGCTCCATAAATAACAGATCATGGAATGCAAACTTCATTGCATACAAGATTTTTAACCCCCCCCCCCCCCCCCCCCACAAAGTGCAGAAGTTTTTAACCTGTGACACACAACCCTTTCCTTATGGAACACAAATTTTTCAGTGTAAATACCATGCTGCATGCAATGTGAATTACAGACTGTTGCAGGGTGCTTATCTCGTAGCCGGTAGAAACGAGGCTCACACACAGATGGCTAGATGGAAAGTGGTGAGTTTATTGAAGGGTGCGGCATTACCATGCTGGGGGCCCCGGTCAGCACTGCCGCGATACAGGAGATCTGACACACCCAAGCGATGTCCAGAGAAGAAGCCCAACCCATAAAGGTGTGTCAGCACAGATATACCCATGCTCACTTGAATCTCATACATACTCATATCTCATGAATAGCAAGCAGCAAGCTAATTGGTTGATTACACGCTGTTTAGCACTTGTTGATTACGCTGTTCTGCCCCAGTTTACCTATTTAGTTTCCCACACATTCATTCTCATGCAGATGGGGTAAACACTCACACAACTGGGAAACTGTTCCCAAACACACAACAAGATAACAGAAACAAGGCCATTCTCAAACTGATAACACCATTATGCCCTTTCCTGGAGTTGACTCAGAAGCGTAACTATGCCCCCTATTGGTTGCCGTCACAATAATTTTCCGGTCACTACACAGACTATACAAATGATTCAACTGGTAAGCACATTTCACGTTTTCTAATGTTATCGTGACTACAATGAACATGGTGAAACATAAATTCCATATCATGCATTACATATTTCACGATGTACAGATTATGTAGCTTCCAGAAAACTGGCATAGAAAATGAATATCAGACCATGTAATATAAATTTCTATCTTCAATGTGAATTTCAGAATAAGCAAGAAAAAATGGATCATATTTTGCACAATACAGATTCTGAAACACACAGTGCACCCTTTGAATAACATTTTTACAAGATATATTTTAAAATTTATAACAAGTCAAAAAAACCACAGAGTAACTATTAGGCTGATAAACAATTAATCAGTTCATAGATGATTTTCAAATGTTGTTTGGAATATAGAATAAAAAACCAACATTGTACATTTAAAGACAGCTAATGTATCAAGCAAATTTCAGCAGGTTGGTAATATTGGGAACAAACAATGCAAATTAAACAGCACACATGATGAATAATTCAAAGTATGTACTCAATGCAAGTTTTCCCACACAATTTTTCAGCATGACTGGAATATAAACTTTACAGTGTGTACAGCACATTTAACTCAAATTCAGAATGCAAAGATCACACTGTTTTGAAGTTTTTCATATGTATGTATGTGCAAAATACTTTCCGATATGTACATAAGTACAGCACATATATGGGTCATGGATAGAACTGGGTGAAAATTTTTGAACAAAAGTTTTCACTGAAGAATGCAGATTTGGGTTGACTGAAAATTTTTCCAAACTTCTGTCAAATCCATCAGGTTTTTTTGTTGAAGGAAAAATGCAAAAAAAACCCAAGGATTTTGTCTCAATGTTTTCAAAATGAAACATTTTTATCTGAAACAACTTCATGTTGTGTTTTACATCAATTTTAATTTTTCAAAAAAAAAAGTTAAGCTCTAAAACAAAACATTTTATTTTGGGTCAAACAAAACATTATGTTCAACCCAAAATTATTTTTTTGCAGCTTTGTTTGTTGAAAAATTCAACATATTTGATTTTAGGTTGAACTGGAAAAAATATTATTTTTTATTTCAGCCAGTAAAACAAAAAATCAGTTTGCATGCACATCTCTGGTCATCAGCAGAATTTGAACCTTGGATTTTCAGCCCCAAAGCACAGACCTCTATTATTTTGGCTAAAAGTAATCTGCTACCTGGTAGTGGTTACATACCACACAGACATTGGCTAATTTGTTATATGTACACATTTCTCTGCTTACAGTGCTAATGCTATGGCACTAGTGTAATGTAAATTTCAAACAACACTCAATGAAATGTACATTGCAAATATACTGTGAAATCTGTGTTGTACACAATTCTTTACAACTTAATGTTGATGCCATCACAAGAAACATCAGCTAGGGCTGATTGAAAAAGAGAACTCCATTTTCACAAAAACCAAAAATGGTTTGTCTTTGAATATTTTCTAGGTACTTTTGTTTTTCAATGAAAAAATGAAAAACATTAAAATTTTAGTTTTGGATTTAAAATTTTGGTTTTCCAGGTTTTTTTAAAAAATCATTGTTGATTTTGGGGAGACTTTTTTCCTCATTTTAACTTTGTAAAATTCCTTCCACCGTCCCATCTCCTGTGGGGTCAGGGAGAATCAAAAGAAAAGGGAAGATCCCCCACCCAACACATCAAATACCTTAAAAAGAATAAAATTTAAAAAATAAGTTTCTTGAAATGACAAATTTTGTTTAGAAATTATTTTGCTGAAAAAAGTGAAATTGTGACCAAAACAATAAAAGAGTGGAAATATTAAGTTCATTAATGTTTAGGACAGAAGAGACCTTTATGATGATCTAGTCCAGGGGTCTCCAAACTACGGCCCGCGGGCCAGATGCGGCCCGCGAGGCCCTCTCATCCGGCCCGCGGCAGGGGTCGGGAACCAGCCACGGGGCCGGGGCGCGCCGCGTACTCCGCTGCCGCCGCCAGCCGCGGGGCCGGGACGCGCCGCGTGCTCCGCTGCCGCCGCCGGCCAGGGACGGCTCAGAGCTGGGGCCGGGACGCGCCGCACCGCCACGCAGTTACAGGCGGCGAAACAAGGAGCCACCCACTGCCAGGCGGCGAAGCGGTCTGTGGGGAGAGACCGGGTTGAGCGGGTCAGTTGGGGGGGGGGGGGGGAAGAGACCGGGTTGAGCGGGTCAGTTGGGGGGGGTGTGGAGGAAAGGAGGTTTGGGGGGGAGAGACCTGGCTGGGTGGGTCAGTTGGGAGTTGGAGGAAAGGAGGTTTGGGGGGGAGAGACCTGGCTGGGTGGGTCAGTTGGGGGTTGGAGGAAAGGAGGTTTGGGGGGGAGAGACCTGGCTGGGTGGGTCAGTTGGGGGGGGGGTTGGAGGAAAGGAGGTTTGGGGGGGAGAGACCTGGCTGGGTGGGTCAGTTGGTGGGGGGGTTTGGAGGAAAGGAGGTTTTGGGGGGGAGAGACCTGGCTGGGTGGGTCATTTGGGGGGGGGTTGGAGGAAAGGAGGTTTGGGGGGGAGAGACCTGGCTGGGTGGGTCAGTTGGGGGTTGGAGGAAAGGAGGTTTGGGGGGGAGAGACCTGGCTGGGTGGGTCAGTTGGGGGGGGGGTTGGAGGAAAGGAGGTTTTGGGGGGAGAGACCTGGCTGGGTGGGTCAGTTGGGAGGGGGGGTTGGAGGAAAGGAGGTTTTGGGGGGAGAGACCTGGCTGGGTGGGTCAGTTGGGGGTTGGAGGAAAGGAGGTTTGGGGGGGAGAGACCTGGCTGGGTGGGTCATTTGGGGGGGGGTTGGAGGAAAGGAGGTTTTGGGGGGAGAGACCTGGCTGGGTGGGTCAGTTGGGGGGGGGGGTTGGAGAAAAGGAGGTTTTGGGGGGAGAGACCTGGCTGGGTGGGTCAGTTGGGGGTTGGAGGAAAGGAGGTTTTGGGGGGAGAGACCTGGCTGGGTGGGTCAGTTGGGGGTTGGAGGAAAGGAGGTTTGGGGGGGAGAGACCTGGCTGGGTGGGTCAGTTGGGGGTTGGAGGAAAGGAGGTTTGGGGGGGAGAGACCTGGCTGGGTGGGTCAGTTGGGGGGGGGGGTTGGAGGAAAGGAGGTTTTGGGGGGAGAGACCTGGCTGGGTGGGTCAGTTGGGGGTTGGAGGAAAGGAGGTTTGGGGGGGGAGAGACCTGGCTGGGTGGGTCAGTTGGGGGGTTCATGTGTAGTGTTCATGTGTAGTAAACAGGTGTTCATGTGTAGTGTATCAATGTGTTATTAAATAATAACTGAATAAAATAATATTAAATAAATAATTTAAAACAACATCCATGTTTTGATTCTTTTTTATTTGGACCTCGAGTGTGTTGTCGGCCCCCGAACTGCTATTTGATAGTTAATGCGGCCCTCGGGCTGAAAAGTTTGGAGACCCCTGATCTAGTCTGATTCGATTTACCACATAGTCCTACAAAAGACTAGACATTTGAAATTTCCCTTGGAGCTATGACTAGACAGCTCTTCCATTTCATGTGGTTCCACTCAGAATCTTACTTTTCTTACAGCTGTGCCCAAATATTCAAGGGCAGAATTTGACCTAGTATAAATTGGTCAGGAATAAGTTTTCTGACTAGTTACAGCCCTCACTCTTGCACCCTTATCTCGGAGTTTGTTCCATGTAAATTCTAATACTTTTTAGGATTAAAGGAGTACTGAGCCTGACTAGAATACATTTTCTTCCTATCAGCCCTTTATAATATCTGAGCTGAATCAGATATTCACTAACCAACATCAACGTCAACTAAGTATACATTTTTGGTTACAGTTTGGATTTGATAATGACAAAAGCAACTCCCAATGGGTGTGACAATCATGAGATAATGAGCTTTAGAAGATTAGAGGACCCCAGGGGTGTGATTAGCTCACTTTAGCCAAATCCTCTGTCATGCATTAATTTGGAGATGATCATTTCCATTAGAACAACGTATCTTTTTGGATCAGTTTGAAGACTATACAATGTTTCACTTTTCTTATGAAAGACAATTCACATTTTGAAAGACAATTAGCAGCTGTTGCTAATGAAATGTGAGATAATTAAGCATGATTTGTATGGTTTACTGAAGGAGATCATTGACAGAAGTAAGGGAACATGATAATTACTGTTTTTAGAATTGTATTTTTCCTCACTTTTGTCAAATGTTTGACACGGTATTTTCAAGTCATTTGATTCCATATTTGACAATCTGATAACTTTTCCTTTGGTAATTAGCAATCGACGATTGTACAAGAATACTGGAACATGATCAGTCTTGCATAATAAACAGGAGGCAGAAGAGAGAATAGCAACTTTTGATTAACTGAAAATATAGCTGTTGAATGTAGGCACACTTGATACACAAGCTACCTGATAAGAATTTGAAATAGTGTTACACATATATGCACTGGTGGAATAAACTGGACATTTGATAGTTATAGTCTATCCAGTCTGGTGCATTTTTCTTAAAATGTGAAATTTCAATATTGCATAGACTTAATCTAGAAGATGATGTCAAAATAACCAAGGACAACAATGTAAGACCTGGCCATGCAGTGATAATTTAAATCTGTATCTACAGAATAAAGGAAACCAATTCTCTATAATGATGATGTAAACAACTTGTCATAAATATAAAAGGAAGGGTAACAACCTTTATGTATGCAGTAATATAAAATCCCTACTGGCCAGAGGTACCAAATCACTTACCTGTAAGGGGTTAATCAGTTCAATTAACCTAGTTGGCACCTGACCAGAAGGACCAATGAGGATAAATCAGGGGGGGGGGTGAGGGGAGGGAGAGATTTTGTTTGTCCTCTTTTGTTTAGTTCCCTCTCCGGACAAAAATAAAAACCAAGCTGGTAACCCAGCTCCTACTAAAACAATACATCTAAAATTACAAAAATTGTAAGTAATAGCAAGAAAATGCATTTAATTATCTTTTGTTTTAGGTTGTAAATTTTCTATATGCTAAGAGGGAAGTTTATTCCTGTTTTTGTAACTTTGAAGTTGAGCCTAGAGGGGAATCCTCTGTGTTTTAAATCCTTTTATTACCCTGTAAAATTACCTTCCATCCTGATTTTGCTGAGGTGCTGCTTTTACCTTTTTTTTTATATATATAATAAAGTTCTTTTAAGAACCTGTAGTGACCGGAAGATTATTGTGACGGCAATCAGCAGGGGGCGTAGTTACGCTTCTGAGTCAACTCCAGGGGAGGGCATAATGGTGTTATTAGTTTGAGAATGGCCTTGTATTTCTGTTATCCTGTGTGTGTTTGGGAACAGTTTCCCAGCTGTGTGAGTGTTTACCTCATCTGCGTGAGAACGAATGTGTGGGAAACTAGGTAAACTGAGGCAGAACAGCGTAATCAACAAGTGCTAAACAGCGTGTAATCAATCAATTTGCTAGCTGCTTGCTATTCATGAGATATGAGTATGTATGAGATTCAAGTGAGCATGGGTATATCTGTGCTGACACACCCTTGTTTGTTGGGCTCCTTTCCTGGACATCGCTTGGGTGTGCCGGATCCCCCATCAGTGACAGCCTGCAGTCGGGGCCCCCAGGCGCTGTAATGTCACTCCCTTCAATAAACTCACCACTTTCCATCTAGCCATCTGTGTGAGAGCCTTGTTTCTATGGGATTCAAGAAAGCACCCTGCAACAGAACCTGATTAATTTTAGTGTCTTAAACATGCAGGCTCTGGTCTGTACATTTATTAAAGGCAATTGGTTGATCTATTATTCTCAAGGCTCCCCAGGAAAGGGGGTAAAGGGACTTGGGGGAATATTTTGGGGAAATAGAAACTCCAAATGGTCCCTTTACTGAAATCTTTGTCTAAATCACTTGATGGTGGCACCAATACCAAGGACAAGGGAAGGATTTGTGCCTTGGGGAAGTTTCTAACCTAAACTGGTGGAATATAATCTTAGGGGGTCTTTCATGCGGGTCCCCACATCTGTACCCCAGAGTTCAAAGTGGAGAGGGAACCATGACATGGTGGCAGTGCAGTGGGATCATTTTAAAGCAAAAGCACAGACTGTAGAATTTTAAAAGAACACAATTTTTCCTTTTGGATGCTTGAAAACCAGGAAGTTTGTTTTGTTTTTTTAACAAAAGAGCACAAACAAAACCTCCCCCCCCCTCCAGATTTAAAAGTGTCTTTTGTCCCCATTGGTCCTTCTGTTCAGGTGTCAATGAGGTTAATTGAACAATTAACCCCTTACAGGTAAGTGATTCTGTACCTCTGGCCAGGAGGGATTTTATGTGACTGCATATGTAAAGGTTCTCTTTATATTTATGACACAACTAAATGTATATAATTTGTTTTTCCTGTAAGATAAACCATAATACATATGTAGGAGTTATGGACAGAAGTGACAAAAATAACCACTTCGGGCATCCATCCCTTTTGCACAATTACTACCTCCGTGCCTATTAATATCTCTTACACAACATGTTCTTGAATATCTCTTGTGCCTTGAGCACCTAGATTGTAATTTATCTCATCATTTTTAATTTGTGCCTTGGTCTCCCTCTCTGTAAAATGGGAGTGATAATGTTAACCCATCTGGAGCTGCTGTAACACTGATTTCACCTGCAATGGTGAAGGTACTCTGAGAAAATGTCAAGACTGGCCAAATTTGTGTCTTCCACTGGTAATTTTCCACTGTTAGGAGCTATGTTGAAAGCTGTAGTGTTGATAATATGCAGGAGTTTTTACCACCATTTTCTAAGTCGTCTATTGCTTTCACAATTGCTACTGTTAGTGGAGCTACACTGATGCTGGATTATTAGTCTGATTTCTCCTGACATACAAGGGACTAAGAAGAGATGAGTCAAAAATGCAGCTGCATTGCATAGCCGGTGCTTGAACTGAAAAATCAGGCTAGACATATCCAGTGATGCATGGATTTTGGAGAAGGTGTTACATGATGGGAGGAATAGGGAGAGGAGTGATCTGTTTTCTGAAGGTTTAGTTGAACTGTGACACATAACGACCCAATAGCATAAAGTTACATATTTTGTTTATGTAATTAGCATCTATAGTATTGTTTTACATGGTAGTTAGAATTTTTAATTTCCCTCATTATTAACTAACATTTAAAAAGCATTTTTTTACATGGTGTCTACTATGCTGTTTCTCTGCCTATGCTCACTTCCTTTAAATCTCTATTCAATTCCCTTCTGTCTTCTTTCCTCATCTTGGGTGTTCCCCAGTGCCAGCCATAAATTTGTCCTTAGCGTGGACTCCATGCGGTCTCTCAGCATGTAATAAAAAGCAGCCAGCAATGAAGACAGGTCCAATTATCTAACCACAATACCCCAAGTTCAGCCAGCAATGTTAAATGAATGTGTGCAGAACAGCTAGCATACAAAGAGTAACCAAGACCAACAATGTGTTGCCTTACCTCATCTTTTGCTATCTAGGATCTGAAGCCTTGTTAAATTAGCAGTTCCCAAACTGCTGGCATTCATGGTGACAGACCCAAAGAGTGGGGTATGCTCCTTCCATCTTGACTGCTAAAACTAGCAGCAATCCCTCACCCATTTACATCCCTTATTTCCCCATGCAATGACAATCACTAAAACATGCCTGGCCACCTTGTGTCTGGTAGTGAGCAACTTCCCTCCTGAGGTGTTGGTAGCTTCCCACTCCTATAGCATTACTAAATGAGACACATTCCATACAGTTGGCTTCCTGCTCTTGTGATCATGAGCTTTGACATTTCAGAGCTTCAGGTCAGTATTGTCACTAAGACAGTCATCAGGAGTCCAGTCCTGCCACTATTCCTCACACGAAGTAGCATTTCACTACATGAGCAGTTCCATCCAAGTAAATATTACTGTTCAGTTGAATAAGATGTTACTCAGTGAGCAGAATCTGTCCACAAGAGCAAAGGGACAGAATGGTTTGAGAGGCAGGTGGATCGGAAAGTTTTGCCATTGGTGCACAGGTACAGTTTCGGTATGTGAGAGCAATAGACTGAGCTCTTGGTAGCAGGCAGGAGGCTAGGCCCTGGTCCCCACTACGGCTTAAAGCCTGTACCCGTCCTCACCTGCATGCCCTTAAAGTCGATTTTAAGGTCCCTTAAAATCGACTTTATAACTCCTCCATTACCAGAGGCGTAGCTGAAGTCGACCTCTCTCTAGGTCGATTTTCAGCTAGTGAGGATGCAGGTGACATTAAGCCTCCGACCTTCCCAGCAGCTCCGCGAACCCCCCGCCCGCCTGAACAGCCCTGCACCGGACCCCCGCGCCTGCCCGAGCAGCCCCGCGAACCCCCCCGCCTGCCCCAGCAGCCCCGCGCCGGACCCCCCCGCCCGCCCGAGCAGCCCTGCGAATCCCCCCGCCTGCCCCAGCAGCCCCGCGAACCCCCCGCCCGCCCGAGCAGCCCCGCGCCGGACCCCCCCGCCCGCCCGAGCAGCCCCGCGAACCCCCCCGCCCGCCTGAACAGCCCTGCGCCGGACCCCCACGCCCGCCCGAGCAGCCCTGTGCCGGACCCCCCCGCCCTCCCGAGCAGCCCCGCGAACCCCCCCGCCCGCCCCAGCAGCTCCGCGAACCCCCCGCCCGCCTGAACAGCCCGGTGCCGGACCCCCCCGCCTGCCCCAGCAGCCCCGCGCCGGACCCCCACGCCTGTCCCAGCAGCCCCGCGCCGGACCCCCCCGCCCGCCCAAGCAGCCCCGCGCCAGACCCCCCCACCCGCCCGAGCAGCCCCGTGAACCCCCCCGCCTGCCCCAGCAGCCCCGCGATCCCCCCGCCCGCCCGAGCAGCCCCGCGAACCCCCCGCCCGCCAGAGCAGCCCCGCGCTGGCTCCCCCCCACACACACTCGGGCAGGCAGGGGGGTTCGCCGGGCTGATCGGGCGGGCGGGGGGGTCCAGCGCGGGGCTGCTCGGGCGGGCAGGGAGGGGGTTCGCGGGGCTGCTGGGGCAGGTGGGGGGTCCGGCGCGGGGCTGTTCAGGCGGGCGGGGGGTTCGCGGGGCTGCTGCGGCAGGCAGGGGGGTTCACCAGGCTGCTGGGGCAGGCGGGGGGGTTCGCGGGGCTGCTCGGGTGGGCGGGGGGTCCGGCGCGGGGCTGTTCAGGCGGGCGGGGGGTTCCCGGAGCTGCTGGGGCAGGCGGGGGGGGGGGGTCGCGGGGCTGCTCGGGCGGGCGGGGGGGTTCGTGGGGCTGCTGCGGCAGGCGGGGGGGTCCGGCGCGGGGCTGCTGGGACAGGCAGGGGGGTTCGCGGGGCTGCTCAGGCGGGCACGGGGGTCCGCGGAGCTGCTCGGACTGGGGCTTGTCCCCTGGGGAGCGTGCCTGGCTGCCCCGAAAGGCGGTGACAGCTGGGGACTCCCCGCACTGTGGGATACTTACCCACAGTGCAACACTCCCTATGTCGACCCCTGCAAAAGTTTTAAGGACAGACACAGAGTTGCTGTCCTATGTGGGGATGCACTAAGTCCATTTTCTAAAGTCGACTTCAGAAAATCGACTTAAGGAAAATCGACTTAGTGCTGTAGTGAAGACGTACCGTAGGTTTCTGTTCTAGCTACAGTGGAAAATCAGAAGAGTTTGAGAGGGGTAGGGAAGATCAGGCCTCTTGTTTCCAAGGGAGAACATTGGCAGCCAAGAAGGCAGGGCTAGAATTCCTTTTGTTTGGGGGATGAGTTGTTAACTTGTAACGGTGCCATTTGCCCCTGCTCCAGCAAAAGTCTGGGTGGTCTACAAGCTGACCACACAATGAACTAGTCAAGTGAATATGATATAGTTGTATCTCATGAGTGCCTCTCCATTTCCCATGCTACAGGATATGGGTTTTTCTCACTTGGGCTCAGGATGGTGAATTGGATGCTATAGTGGTTTCTGTGGGAAGGATCCAGAATTGTTAGTGGTTAAATTGAGCTGAGATGATTTCCAAGTTGTTAATTAACCAAATACAGTTATCTAACATTTACAATGATGGCCAAACAGCACTTGACCCTGTAGTTCAGCCAGACCCTTTAGATGGGTGTGTTTCCATAACAGCATTCACTTAAGTTGTTGGCTTGGCTAAGCAAGATTTCAAAATCTATAGACAAAATCACTTACAAAAAAAGCCTTATCTGTCGCACTAAGATTTAAAATAAAATTGTTCACCACTTCTGCAATTTGTCTCATAAGTATAAATGGGAATTGAACTATGACGACTGTCCCAAATAGATATTCAGGGACAGTTTCTTAAAGGTATTTCAGAGCCTTGAGATTCAGATAGGCATTTAGATGCCTAATGACGTAGAGAGGCATCTAAATACTTCTAAAAATTTTACTCTCTGCATCTCAGGTGTTATGGTCTGCATAGTAGCTTAGCAATTTATAATTCTGATTTTGAAATACTGGCCTGCTTTATAAGAGAACAGTTGCATTCCTCTCTGTTCCTTCTGATCTATTCATAGTGTTCTGCCACTTCTAGGGTGATAAATAATGATGCTAAAATACATCTGTAATAGTTTCTTAAACGGCTAAAAAAAGAAAGGGGAGAGAGAGATGTAAGCTTAAATGTTTTCTTAAGTTGACTTTTACTCAAATGAAAAAAGTGCTGGGTACATATAATCAAGCAGCATGGATTATAGGTCATTGAACTGAATAGGCTCTTTTCAGTCTCGTAATGCTGTGAAAAGAATGAATGTGAAATTTCTGCCTCACATATTATAGATAATGGATTTTCAACAGTCACTGGGAGAACTGCGTTTTCAGACATTGTGTCTCTTATTTACAACAACAAAAATCTTTTAATCTTCCATTAGAATAGAGTGAATGCCGTTGTTTTATTGTTTTGCTAAACCTCTTTCCCAATTTTTACTGTAGATAATTATCTTCCTGGAAGGAAAGGCAGTAGGAATACAAGAAATACATAGGAGGCTGAATTCCTAAAGCAAAATCTGTTGTATGTGAATGAGAATCAGGGATATTACCATCATAGCTTACATTTAAAATAAATATAAAAAGCCTGTCCAGCTTTCCAGATCTTGAACAACTGCAAGGTTACAGGAGACATGAAAAATCCGTTTTAGGGGCTTACACAGAAATATGTCATTTGAATTTCTGCAACTCAGGTCAGTAGAACTCCTCTTCTACAGCCTGTTACCGCAAAGGAGTCCATGTTGATGGTAGGGGAGGTAGTGGCTTCACACCAGGGGAGCCAGCTGGGCTGCCAGTACTATAGTATAAAAGCCACTACAGTGTGTTGTTGAAGATGGCTTAAAATGGGCTTAATTGTGCATCTGTGGGCTACATGTAAACACCAGGCTTGATTCTATGACAATCTGGCATTATTGCTCAACCCAGCTGGAGGAGGGAAGCTTGTACTGACCTTCTGGGCATATTTTTATAGCGAAGACCACCCACTTCATGACTTTTCTGGGGGAGGTAAGGAAAATGAGTATATAAGCTGAATAACTGATGCTGCAGGATGAACAAATATACTTTGTACTATGGGTACTTAGTCTTAAAGCCCTTTTTAACAGTCTGATTCTGCAACATGAGACTTCTTGATGGCTATTGGCCACAGTGGGCGTAGAAGGCATCCAGTGTCTTGCAGGAAAAGGCTCTGAGTCCTTACCAAGACAACTCCCATTGTGCTCAGGATGAGTTTTGCTTTACCTAAAACTGATTAAGGAAGGCAGGATTTGGCCTAGTACTTTGCTCTCTGCCACAGCAACACATAATACGACAAGGCTCATTCAAGATTCTGTATCTCACTAAATAGGATTCAAGACCATGAAGAAAGCTCTCTAATTTAAGATCAAGGCCAACTCCTGCCTTTCATAGTTTCAACTGTGCTCCCCCCTCCCCACGTGAATCACTAGGAAAATCCTTCTGCTGAAAGAGTACATCTTAACTGGAAAAAGAAATGTTGCTAGCTTTGCATTTTAGGCATAGCTCTCCTGCTCCTCCCTTTAAAATAAAAAAGCGACACCCAACAAATGCCCAGCCCAGCAACAACAGCCCAGCAATCTGAAGGAATCAAGATGTCCATTCCTCAGCTATTTGTGGAGTTTCCACTTGAGGGGCAAGGGCACTTCCTGATCCACTGCATCACATTACCAAAAGGTTTTGCCCAACTAAATACAAGACACCAAGCTATTCTGTATGTAAAGCCCAAGTTGTAAAGTAATACATTAAAACTCTTGATAGATCATTGATTTCAATAAGCTACACTGCATATGAATTTACGTCTGACATGTTATATATGAATGTTCCCACAAATATGTACTTGCTTACATTGTAGCAGAGTGAAATCATGTCCACATTGAGGTTTAGTATGGAATCATCTGTGCCGTGTGCAGTGCTGACGCATAATTATGAAACATTGTAGAAAGTAGCTACAGCAGCTATTTTCCAGGTATAAATATCCAGTCCTCCTCACCGCACAAAAGTTGTTAGTGTGATTTAAGGAATAAATCCTTGCAAAATTCTGTTTTTACACAATTCGAAGTTTTGGTTTGAAGACATAAAAAGAATGACCTTTGTCTTGTCATCCATTAAATTTCCTGATTTCTTGGCACACCCGAACGCCCTCAAAAAAAGGCTATGAAAAATTCATCTTTGAGCCAAAAGGGTATTCACCAAATATAATTTTTTTGACAAATAAATTGAACAGGGTTGATTGTGGGCACATTCTAATATTCCAGTCCTGCAAACACATACACTTGTGCTTAATTTCAAGCATGTACATAGTACAGATAATTTCAATGGGGCTATTTACATTATTAAAATTGAGCACGAGTCTAGGTGTTTGTGCAGGGTGACCAGATGTCCCAATTTTATAGGGTCTGTCCTGATTTTGGGTTTTTTTCTTATATAGGCACCTATTAGCCCCCTCCCCCATCCCGATTCTTTATACTTACTATCTGGTCACCCAATCTTTGCATGATCAGGGCCTAAACTATTACATTGCTATTGTGTAACACAGTAACACTCATTTTAATCAGAACTGGCTGATTCAGATACTTGGAACAGAGGTTAAAATGGTGAAATAAGGATACAGATCTAAACTTTGCAGCTCAAGTTCATCTCTAACATAAACCTATTGCAGCAGGAAGAGTTCTTTGTCTCTTCTCCTTTGGAAATCCTTTGAACTCTATGGATTAACAGTACACATGAGCCCAACCCTGCTGCAGAGGTAAAATCCAGGAGTTTTGCCATTGACTTTAATGAGGCCAGGATGTCAGCCAAAGTTTTAATGGGAATTGAATCAGGCCCTATGTAAGTACCCAGAATAATTAGTAGCAATATGCACAGGAGAATGATTTGTGATTGTGGAATTTTTACTTCCTGTAAATGAATAGAGGAAACAGATTTTATTTCAGCCAAACAGAGGAACTGCCAATGCAACGAATTACTTGACTCCATTTTAAATTAATGATGAGAGAAAGAGAGAAGGGAAAACACACACACACATATATGCCAAAGATGCGTGTGTATAGGTAAATGTGTCTGAAAGGGAAGGAGGGGATTCTTCAGATGGCATAGGAAAAACAGAAGTAAGAGTAAATGACACTAAAAATGTAAATAATGTTACACAAATTCTAGAAGAATTAATATGAATCTGTTTTTAAAGGCATAATTTACACAAAGTATGTGCTGTCAGCTTAGCTCTTAATCAAAACTGGAACCCTCTAGTCAATTTCAAAATTTCGACATTAACTTTTTGGAGCCTTAATAAAGAAAACAGATTAGTAAAACTACAGTTGCAGATTAGAACAAAGAGATTATTACAACAGAGGTGACTCTAGAAATATTAAATTAATGATTCATGCTATTATCCTGAAATTTACTAGTCCTGTACATTTCATGAATGAAAGTAATTCACAATTGAGCTCAACTAATGAATTATACAAAATGGTCTCTGTGCCAGCCAATTAGGTGGATTTACATCTGACAGTTATTTGTAGGTGAAGGTAAAATTAAACTTGAGACAGAAATCTGATATCTGTAACAATATCAGGATAACTGAATTAAGAGGCTTTAATTCTATTGAGGGGGTTCTGCTCTGAAAGTCTCAGAACATATTATCCATGCTGAGGGAATTTTTCTACAAGTCTGGAACTGTCACGCTTCTCTGTATGAAGTGTTGTGGAAGCCAGGGTGGGCCCAGGATACTAGAGAGACAAGGTGGGTGAGATAATATATTTTATTGGACCAACTTCTGTCGAGTAGCCAAGAGCTTTTGGGGAACATTTTAGCCCTGAATGAAGAAAATTAGTGCTGGCCATAATGTGTGATCATTGACAAGCATCTGTCTTTTTGTTTCACAAAACTACAATTCAAATAACTTCCCACCGTTGTGGAGTTTGTGTTAACGCATCACACATATGTAACCCTGATTTCAAAAATTGGATCATAGTTTAATCTGACTTCCTTGCAGTTTAATCTGAGTCCTGCTACTGTCACTGTTAGAAGGTGGTGAGCAGTTGGGAAAAGATGCATTTTCGATGTGGCCAAAAGAACAATACAGTTCCATCTCTGAGATAAATGTTCATTCTCTAACATGAGAACACTGAAAATTGGGAAGTATATACAATACAAAGGTGGTGAAGGAACAGATATGCCACAGTTTATTCGACCATGTCATTAAGGGACCTGACTTTCTTCTGGATTTACCGGATACTTTACATTCTTTCAGGGCAGCTGTTTTTATTTTATCATCAACTAATGTTATCTATTGGCCCTGACTGCAACTGGATCACAGGGGACGGACTCTGGGCCTGCACCCCTGTGAACCCTATTGACTTCAGCTCTGGCACAGATCCAGGTGCAGGGTCAGAGCTTGTCTGAGCAATTTAATTCATTTGGCATGGGATAAGACAAAGAAGAAATTGATATGAAATTTGAAACTGGATAGCTTTAATATTTTATTTGGGAAAAAAGTATCTGGCAACTGCTCCTGGAAGTGGAGTTCTACGAGCAACACAAAGCTGTTTGTCTAAGAAGTGTACTGGTTGTCCTGCTAGCAGTGGCCCAGTGGCATGATCTTTGTTAGCATGCTGAAGTTGGGTGTGATTATTTTTGTGTACCTCAAGATGGTTACTTTAGCACACGCAGCTCATTCACTAGTTAGGCACCAATCCTGCAACAATTTAGTAATTTTGCTCATAACGATAACACTATTTAAATTACACATGTGCTTAAGTGTTTGCAGGATTAGGGATTTAGCTCATCCTAATTTATTTTAAAACTTATTAAAATCACAAATCAAAAGTATTGGGAAGTGTTCTTGGGAAACAAACTCATCAAAAAGACTATTCTGAAGAACCTGATGTCATTAACATGAAGCAGGATTCTTCAGGAAAATTCTTGGAGTGAAGTTGGAATATCAAAGAGCTTCTCCCATTCCTTCCCACCCCAAAACAGAATGAGCCAAATTGAGAGATAGAGGGTGCTCCTGAGCAGATTAGGATACTTCTCCCCATGTGTGGAATCCCATGTCCCACATGCCATCCTCCTGGGGTTAACATTTGAACTCAGTAGAACTGGATACATATTTAATGTGTCTTCAGTTGAACTCATATTTCATAAAAATGAAATAAAAGTACATCTCCAGCTACAGTCCTGCTTAACTTACATTTATATAGATTTTATAGTATAAAACACAATGCCTACTTTATCCAGATATGAGATTATAGTGAACAAAATAAGCTGGGGGGGGTGTGTGGGTGATTTCTTCTTTCATGTGGGGTCCCCACATCTTTACCCTAGAGTTCAGAGTGGGGAAATATACCTTGACACAGGCATTTTAATTATCATGTCTCCAGAGGATGTACTATAGGTGCAGTATCTATTCTATCTCTTTGTGAGGGGCACAAAGCTGACAGAAGTCCCCTTTAAGGACACATAAAGACCTCTGGCAGGTGCTGGGCCTACTGTGCTGACTGCTCCATCTCTTGCACCTGCAGAAGCCTCTTGTGTAGGTGGCATTCTGAGCCATGTTGGAGCATAGGGCAGGAGGAGACATGGCTGCAGCATTTCTTATGACATTGTTACTCCTCTGGTGCATCAAAGATCAGAGGGTGGCATGTAACCAGTGTGAAGTTAGGGAGGCATTATGCCACTAGCTGAGCCAGCTCCCAGCACCCTCAGGATACAGGAGGCTTAAGCTGCCTTCCCTCAGTCTTTGCGCCAGGCTCGACACCAGCTCAGGATGAATCAGGCTCATTATACCTACTTTAATAGTTTCCGACTCTTAGTCCTATTTAAATTTTAAAAGGAAGGGTGGTTTCAGTTTCTGTAATTTGAGACATTAGAATTAGGGTGAGGCCTCTTTCATCATAAAAGCTTCATTTCCATAATTTATGGTACCTGTATTTTAAGCTCTACCATAAAGTGGAGTGAATTGGGGGATGATACTTCACAACAAAGAAAAGCGATCCATCAGTTTGACAGCTGCAGTAATTAAACCTGCTTCCCAGGTGCAAAGTAGTGGCTTAAATGCCCCTCTGGCTACAAAACTATGATCCAGGTTTGTCTTTTTTTCCCTTAGTGTCTGTTGTGAAAATAAGATAATAGAAGGATAGCAAAAACAGAGACAGCTGGGCTACCAGTTTAATAATTAAAGTACCTAATCAGAATTTTTAAAATGTAATTGTAACTGATTTTCTATTGTAAGTTGTATGACAATGAAAAATTCTTTTGTGCCTTTTCCTGTGCTTGGGAAACAGTAAAAAGCAAATGTTAAATTCCAAGGCTGAATCTAGCCTGACCTCCTAAAACTGGCCATAGAGTTTCCCCAAACTAATTCCTAGAGCAGATCTTTTTTTTAGACAAACATCCAGTCTTGATTTAAAAGTTATCAGTGATAGAAAATCCTCCATGACCATTGGTAGATTGTTCCAATGGGTGATTATGGCACTAAAACTTGTTGTTACAATGAGTTACATTCTCCCATAAATATACGTGATCTTAAAATGAAAGATAGCTTTAGAACACAGCCACACAAATCTTTTTATGTATGCAGCACATGGTTTTTCTGTGATCCTTTTTCTTGGTAACAGTGCATAATAAGTGCCAGATTTAAAAAAATACTTGATGAATTCATGAGAGCATAATTTCGAAAAGTGCATACTTGTGCCATGAAAAAGAAACTAAGATATGTTTAACTTATACATTACATAGATCTAATTCTGCCCACTGGCACTCTGCTATGACCCCATGAACATTCCAGGCCCAGACTAACTCGCTTCCCATCACCTATCTTTTGAAATTTATCGAGCTGACATGTCAATGGACATTTAACTGCCCCTTTCCTGGCATCTATTGGGAGTCCTGCTCCCATCTCCATCTGTCAGGGGAATATCATATCCATTTTTTCACTGGAGCTGAAATCTTCAGAAGCGGGGTCCCAGTTACCCATCAAGTTGCCTAGATGAATAAGTTGACTGTACCTCTTTCTTTGAAAGGCCGGGACCTGGGCCACCCTGCCTTTCAGCCCCCATCCCCATTGAACAACATTTTCTGGAGTCCAGATGAAACTTCACCAAATGTGGATTGTTTAATCTAGGAAACTCCAACATACTGGAATGGGATTGAGAGGGGCAATGACTCAGAAGCAGTGGATTACAGGCAGGAATGACAGTGGGTCTCAATGAAGTAGTGAGTTGGATGAGGATAGTCAGAACATGTCTGGAAGGGAGGACCAGAGACAACCTGTACTTTGCCAATAGTGGGGAGGAGGGTCAGAATGTGGGCACCCAGCTTCAGCAGTGTTACTGAACATGCTCAGGCCACGTAAGCATTCCCAGTACAAGTCAAACAGCAAAACTTGTGGGGGGAGGGGACACGTGACCCTGCATGCACCATCCCGTGTTGCCTTTCCGAAGAATTGTAACCCAAGGCTGTGAATCTCCGTATTGCCATCTGTTTCCAGAGTGAGGGAGTCTTGTCTCTGCCAGCTGAGTGTCAGCTCCCTAACACAACCAGCCTGTCAGCCACTCAAACACTCTCCTCTATACCAGCCCTGTCAGTTAACAATAGATGAACGCCAGCCGCTGATTACCTTCAAAGTGTTCCTTTGTGCTATCCAGCCTCTGATCACTGGATACGCACAGAAATCCCAGATCCTCTGTTTCCAAAGCAACAGTATATTCCACTTTACCAGTTTTATCTTAGACCACCACTCCTGTATCACACGCAGCACTTGTTTGATTACAGAAAAGCAAAAGGAAATTTATTTAAGAAGGAACAGAGGTTCAAATAGAATGATGGAACCAAATGGTTACAATACAAAACAAAATCATAAAATGCAAACTAAGGCCTACACTTAAGAGTTCCCTTTCCTATCTAATGAAACAGATTCTCACCCCCGAAGTTCATTCAGCCTCTTGCAACATGTGTTAGCCACAAGGAGACATGATCCAATCTTTCATGAAGCACCCCTGCTCCTCAAGCTACATCCTCCAGGAATCCTCAGTGTCTTTCTCCACTCTGATATACTGTCTTTATTCAGACAGGATGATTCCCTTGCTGTCATTTTGTTCCCAAAATCCAAGTGGATTTGATGTTTATAGTTTATCCTGGGTGGTTTTCCATTGACTTTTATGGGTTGTTGCAACAGTAGACAATTGAAAAAATCATTGTTATTGACTAGCCAGGGAACGGTGACATAGTTGACTGGCAAGGAGAGGGTCACAATTCCCTCTCGCTTGACTGGGCCATCACCGAGACATGATTCTCTGCTCACTCGCTTTCACTCCAAGACCACAGGGGCATATTTTTCAATATAGCTTAAATATGACCTGTACACACATCTCACAATGGTTATGATTATTGGTGAGTTACAGGCTTGAGAAGAGACCTCACATGCTACCCTTTATGGAGAAATACTGAGACAGTGGTCTATAAGGTATAATTAGTTTGTCAGGTCAGAAGCAAAAGTTGCTTATAATGTGCCCTTTGCCAGTTGGTACCAATGCTGCCTCTGTATCAGAAGAACCTCAAGGCTACAGTGTTGTGCCTTGAAGTGTTTTTCACGTCCACATGCTTAAAATCATTCCAGTGAATTGTTTCCTCCAGTGGATAATGGAGAATTATCACTTTTTATAAATACAGGTGGCTATCTTTTAGTCTTCTCAACACTTAGTTCTTTGACTTAAATATCTATAATTAAAAAGCATTTTTTCAAAATACCAAGGGACCTTAATTACTGTAAAATTAAATGAGTTATTGTCATGAAATGAAAGATAGCTTAGATTAAGTTTAAATGCAAATTAATGCAACCTGCCAGAAGAAAGAATACATGGGGAATGAAGTGGAAAAGCATTCTTCCTCTTCCATGCATTTTTCCTTATTGCAAAATAAGGTATTGCATAATTTTTGTCACTCATATCATTCATAGTCACTGAAATAAAATTCCCAAGCTAGGAGAAAAGCTCCCGGGAACACATTAATCTCTGGTATAAAATTAATAAGTTAGATGGTGTTTATACCAAGGATTAAGTTGGCCCCGGTGTTGGGAATCACAAAGGGCCTTTCCATTAGTTTTCATACAGACATGTGTTTTAGGGAACAATATCATATACACTACAGACAAATAAGGGGCATGTCTCTAGAGTTTGAGGTTACATTCAGATAAGCATCCAGATATTTGGGAGCTTAGCTGGACCTTATCTGAAGCTCCTGAGTCTACCTAAGGGAATTCAGCATAATTACTGTATATTAACTTGAAGCTATATTTAAAAATAGCCAGAGATGCTACCAAATTAAAAAGCAACCAAGAAGTAAGTACAAAGGCTTCTGGTGGATTATTCACTATTTTTCTGCTTTGCAAATGTGTCTTAAACTAAAATCCTGTTTAGTTTCCTTCTTACTGATAAAATGAAAAGAAATTAGTCTGAGCTAGCATGGGTATAACTGTAATTATTTAAATATTTATGCAGCCTAAGTGATAATATGTGTATGGGGGAGGTTCCAATTTATTTCCTCATCCCTGCCACCCCAAAGAGCCTAAATGCAAAAGATTAAGTTTACAGGCTAAAAGTTGAAAAGTTTTGGAAAGTGGAGTGTCAAATATAAATAGATAAATAAAACTTGTAGCCAGCTGAGTACTTGTGTATTTCATTGCACAACAGTATGAATCAATATACTAGTATTGTGATCCCTGTGAAACCCAGACAAAATCTGTATATCTAGATGGGATTTATTTAGTAACAACCTTATGCCTCCTATTGGTTATATGTCCTGTAAGATAAAATTATATCCACTGAGACATATGGACTAATACAATAACCATGGGGCTTTCTTCATTGGAAATTTGTTTTTCTGAAAAATGCGTAAGTTTCATAACTGATCTTTCACTGGTGCTGGGGAATGAAAGCAGAACAAACACCAGCTTAAGTTAGACTTCTAGGGGCCTGATCCAACTCTCTCTGAAATCAATGGAAGTCTTTACATTGACTTTAATAGGTCTTGGATCAGATCCTAAGAAACATTATCCACTCCTATCCCAAAGCCTTTGGATACTACTTTACACAAACACAGCGCAATTAAGACTCCACAGGTTTCTGGGGTAAGAAGCCATTCAGAGTGCTGGCAAAGACAGAATCAGACAATTGGAAACGGCTGTTGAGAGCTAATGTAAAACTTACACAGAGGAAGAGCTTTGCAGTGTACATGAAGTTTTATTGGTCCTGCAAAACCCGAGTACTATGCTACACATTCTTGAGCACCATCTACTGGCACTTTATCTGTTAACTATTTCAGTGTATGCAGCTGGAGTGCCGCTGTAACCAGAAAACCAGTGAGCTGTCCTGTGTAAGTCATCTATTGCAATAAGTGTGCTGTAGCTCATCTTGCTTGATGGATTTTCATTTGTTGTTCTGGGTGCCTTGAGAACTTAACTTCTGAACATTATAAAAATTGAGGTTTGTTTCATCAAATGTTTGAAGTAAAAATTTTATGACTGACACTTTGGGGGGGGATTGAAATATTACCCCATTTTTCTTAAGTTGTATATAAGAAATTTGACATTGTGTCATGTGATTGACATCAGGAATTATTAGTACCATAAAAGAAAGTTAACATAGGAGAGGAATTTTATCTTTACTTTTGACAGGAGGAGAGCAGGTACAGAGTACAGCTGGTATCCAATGCAATGCAGAGCTGTTGAATAAAAAACACAAAAAAAATTCTGATCACCAAGAGTGAGGGACTATATCCATTCTGTATCGACCTCTGCAGTTGCTAGCCCATGGAAGGGTCTTCCACACCAAACAGCCAGAGAGAGAGAGAGAGACCAACCAATATTGGCTCATTCAAAGGGAAAGGCCACAGACTCCGGTCACTCTGATTGCAGTGGAGTTTATAGAAAAAATGGATCTTCTCAGTGCATCTCCAGATGAACTGAGTTGGACAGGTTCTAACCTGTCTAATGGCAGTCAGAGAATACACATAAAGATGTCAGATTTTTCCAAATCACTTCTTTCTTGCTGAAAACCTTTTATGAATTTCAACCAGGGAGATGGAGGTCGCATACAGAAGAGACTGCTTTCTTTGTCTCATAAATAGCAGAGAACACAAGGCAGTGAGCCCATGTGCCTATCACCCTGCATTTTGCAATATCTTTATCACCTAAGCAGCTTCTGAGAGGACTTTATAATATAAAAATTAAACTGGAAAAGGAACCCCTACAAATATATTTTAAAATGGCACATTATCTTAATTTTTTACAGCTACATTTTAAAATATTGGGTGTACAAACAGACTGTCACATAGCTAGTGCATAAAAACATTTTCCTTCTGCGTCTGTCCTACAGAGCTTTGTTTATATAAATCACCCTTAATAATCCTCTCTTTGATAGCATTTTCTTCATTCTTTTGTGACATGGTATTGTTCATGTGTTTTCAATAGCTATTCCCAATTAAAGGTACTGGCTCTTAAAATGAGATGCTAACATTTCTCTCTTTAGTGAACATCTCTGGTTCACCTTTTGACAGGCTGTCATAAAATATGTCTCTAAAATGCCAGGTTAGATCCTTGGAGACAATAAGTAATGCAATATTCAGTCATGAGCTAAAACCCAGTGTGAGTGCACCTTATTTTTGTTGTGTGCAGTGATGTGATATCTGAGCTATTCGTTTGATGTGCCCTAAGATAAAATTAGTGGATATAATGTGAATAGATGACTCATTTGTGAAAATATTTATGGTGGTTCTTTCAGAGAATCATTCAGTTCAAAATACTAGTTAGCAAAGGATGGATATTGATGGACTGCTTCGGATACTATCTTGGGTAAATTGGTTCTATGGCAAGCTGTTAGAACATGTAACAAGCTTATATTTTAAAACATGTACTGCATAAATATTGTTTACCTATTTGTACAGTAACTGATTCATAAAATGCACAGTCAAGGATCCATCATTTCACCATGACAATGTCACAAATATAATGTATACAAAAATCGCATGAATGAATTAATTGTGACCCAAGGCCTTGGCCCTGTAAGTACCAATATATGAGCTCAATTACATTCAGAATATGTCTCCATTGCAAGAAAAGACCCATGCTGTGGCTGTAGCTGGCCCAGTCAGCTGATTTAGGCTCAGGGGTACTGAGCTGCTGGCTATAAAATTGCAGTGTATACATACGGGCTTGGACTGGAGCCTGGGCTTTGAGAGCCCATGAGGTGTCAGGTCTCAGAGCTTGGGCTCCAGCCTGAACCTGAATGTCTACACTACTATTTGTAGCTCTGCAGCCCAAGCCCTGCGAGCCTGAGTCAGCTGACCTAGGCTCTGAGACTCAGCGCCGTGGCTTTTCTTATTGCAGTGTAGATGTACCCTCAGATGAGTAGGCTCGTTGAATTCAGTGGGACTTTATGCATCTGCAGGGAGCCTAGCACCAGGGATCTACAACCTTAATTGGGGCCTCTGGCCAAGAGTTCCAAGAGCATATAGTGATTTTGGGTGTCCGGTATGAGATACCTTAAAGGGGCTTGTTTTTTTCAGAAAGTGCTGAACACCCTTCCGCAGATTATCAGGTTTTTAAGGTGTCAGGTTGGGCACCCAAAAATCACTAGTCAATTTTGAAAATCTTGGGAGCTGGCACCCCCACAGTACAAATATTAATACTAGTTTGAGGCTTTCCCCTCTATTTTGAATACATCATTGTTCATTGATGTAGTGCTTTGCCTCTGAGGCTTCCATAGATCATTTGGACCCTTTCCCACCTTCTTTCCCATTCATCCAGAAGCCCAGCTGTCCTTTCAGGAACACTTAGTGATCCAACCATCACTTTTTTTTTTTACTTAAAATATATAAATTTGGAACATGGAGCTGTTCCTGTTTACAAAGGACAGTGGCCGAAGGGTGATGAAATGCTTCTGATATGGGAGTGTGGCACTTTTCAGGGAGTGGATCATTTAAAATAGTCACTTACTTTCCTCCATCCTCTTGCTTTCCTACCCCCATGCACAACAAAATGGATTTCTATCTATTAGTCCACAACCTCCCAGGTTGCCTCTTATTATCTTTGTCACACCATTAATTTTCCCACACCCGTTTCACATAATGGGTGCATGGGTTTATGGATGTATTCCAGTTATGATGATCCCAGTGAAGTTTAATTCAACACCAAGCATTCTCTTCTAATTCCAAGGGAAGAAAAAACCTGTTCCTCTCCACCAGTGATTTCCCTTCCAGCCTCCCTGTTCCTGCCAGCAGGCCCATGTGCGGAGGGGTGAGTGCCCCTGCGGCAGCAGCCGGAGGAGTAAGGGGGGGGGCAGCAGTGGCCGGAGGAGCGGGGGGGGGAGGGATTTTGCATATATTAAATTTTTTCCTGTGAAGCCCCTTCAGAAATCTAATACGGCCCTCGTCTCATAAAGTTTGGAGACCCCTGTACAGGATAGAGTGGGCATCATGATTCTTTCGACTCCTTGAGAGTTGGTGTCCTAATTGGCAAAACAAATGGGTAAAATAAAAGAAATAGATTAACTGAAGAAAGCGAGGAATACTTGTAGCACCTTAGAGACTAACCAGTTTATTTCAGCATACACGGCTGCTATTCTTGAACCTGTCAGATTAACTAAAATCCACTAAGTAGGTATAGTGTTCAGGTATATGAGAGTGTGGGTGACTTCAAATGAGGCAAGAATAGAGGGGACAACATTTAATTTTAACACCACTCAAACCAAAATATTGGCCAGCAGACTGCTTGCAAACACTATGATGATACTGCTGAAAATTCCCTTTGTTATTCAAAGCAGATATCTAATGAAAAAGAAATAAGTGATAGGCTATTGGGCTGAAAAGATTAAGGGGAGTCAAGAGCAATGTATTATTCCACCCATGAAGAATGATCAGCAAAAACATTTACATACCCTAATGAAATATATGCTACTTTTGCTTCTTATATTAAAAACGAGTCTAGACCTCAGATGCTCCAAGCTCTGAAGTTATTCAAAAATATCTGGAAGTAGCAGGATTGCCAAAGATAAGGGAAATTGACAAAGAAACTTTAGATAAAGAATCAACAGAACAAGAAATCCTAGGAGATCAGGTTTTGGCGTATGAAAAGTGGTAAAACTCCAGAACTGGATGGTTTTCCAGCTGAATTTTACAAGGTATTAGTGGACACTTTGAGTGGTACCTTCAATGCCATGCTGTTAGGGGAGGAACTTCCACAACCTATGAAAGATGCTACTGTTCGTGTTCTCCCTGAAGCTGGAAAAGACCTCACCTTATCCAATTCCTATAGGCCTATATCTCTGTTGAATCATAACACAAAGATTTTAGAAAAAATATATGTAAGCCAATTGCACAAGTCCATGCTCTCAGCTTATGTAAATACAGATCAAAGTAGATTAATGTCAGACTATATTTGGAAAGTACTTGGAATTATCCACAATTCCAGATAAAAAAAAGATCAATGTCTCTTGTTCTCTCTAGACACAGAGAAAACCTTTGATAGAATAGAATTGAACTTTCAGTTTCAAGCTCTGTCCCTCTATTTTAGTTCCTTAAATAGAGAATTGCTCTTTACAAAAGCGGCTGTGTAAATTAACGGGCTTAAATCTCCTCTATTTGAATTACACTGAGGCAGAGATGTCCATTGTCTCCTATATTTTTTGCAGCAGCCATGGAGCCTTTTGCACAGAAGATAAGGAACAGGGGATATATCAGAATAAAATTTGCCGGAATACATCAGAAAAAAGCATTATATGCAGACAATGTATTATTTTTATCTAAATCAAATATTTCCCTAAAGAAATCCAGGACTTTGGGAAAGTGTCTGGTAAATTATGACAAATCTGAAAAGTTAGCTATAAATTTTCCAGACTAGACTCTGAAAAGCCATTCCTCCAGAAAACATTTGGGTTCAACTGGGCAACACATTCTATAAGATACCTGGTAATTCAAATCTCAAACAACCTAGTATAGCTCTCTGATTTAAATGTCAAACCACTGCTTCAGGAAATTAAAAAGACCTGGTGTGCTTGGGGAAAATGTAACGTCTTAGCAGGGAAAAATAGTCTCCGTCAAAATTACTATTCTGCCAATGTGATCGTTCTTATTTCATAATCGTTCTGTGACTATCCCAGAAAAACCCAAGCCTGAATACAGAAACTGCTGTTAGTGAGTATATGGAATGAGAAAAGACCAAGAGTGGAGCTAATACGTTGTACAGACTCATTAAACAGGGTGAACTAACTCCCCAATATTCTATGGTAGTATCATGCCAGCCAGCTCAAAGCAGCAGTGGTGGATGGGGGACCAAACACTGGGTCTTTATTGAACAAGAAAACCATGGCAGTGTAAACAGTGCTAGGCTGCCAGAAATTTGCACACATTCTTTAGCAAAGGCTGCTTTATGGGACTGGAATAGAATTAGAGATAAAATCAGTTCTTATGTCTCATTGATGACATCCATTGCAAATAACCCAGCTTTTAACCTAAACTGTGAATCAGAGAGTTTCAAAGATTAGGAGAGCCTTGGAATATACATGGCTGGCCAGCTATTCAATAAAGAAATGTTGCTTTTCTTATTTAGAGATCAAAACTAACTCTAATTGGCCTTCTCTTGCCTGATACCAGTACTTTCAAATCAGGCACATGTCTCTTAAGGTCTCTGTATAAAATAGTTTAACTTTAAGTGAAGCGATGGTGTCAGGTCAATTAAGAAACATGAAAAAGTTAACTGACTTGTCTCGATCTTTGCAGACAGTTTTCCTAACAAAAAAGTGCCCATGTAGGACACACAGGGAAGAGGATGTGGATAGACAAATAGGTTTCTTTAAGAAAGCGAGGAATACTTGTAGCACCTTAGAGACTAACCAGTTTATTTCAGCATAAGCTTTCGTGGACTATAGCCCCCTTAATCTGAGTGATACCTCACACCAGTGAGGTTAAAAATTAAATAGAGAGTGAATTGGGGATAAATGTTGGCGAAATTGTGGCAAAAGAGGAGATTTGATGCCTACCTGTTGGACATGTCCAGTCATTAGAGAGTATTGGGATGTAACCAAATATCGCAAACTATTGGATCTTTATTGCCAAAGGATACTTTGGCAATCCTTCTGGGGGCTCCTGGTGGAAATGGCCACACAAAAGGAATGAAGAATTAATCTCTCATCTGCTAGAAACTGCTTGACTTTTGGTAGATTCTCATTGGGAAAAGGAAAAATACTCCAACCTCTGAGGGATGGTTCAAACAATATGGGAAGTTGTGTTTATGGAAAAAAACACAGCACACTTATCTGATTTTTAAAAAATGTTAACATTTGATAGACATACCTGGTATGTTAAATTCGTGCACATGGAGATTTCACTGAGTTGAATAAAATCATTATAAAAGACATAAGTATTGTAATGATGCTCACTCTGTAATACGGTATCATCAGTTCTTTCTATTTAAGAGGGTGCTACCATATTACAGAGTGAGCCTCATTATAATATCTCTGTCTTTTCTAATGTATAGGTGTGCTGCTTTTTTTTTTTCTTTCACAGGTGAATGCACTTTTGTTTAGAGAGACATTATGCCAAAGCTAACTATTGTGGTGATTGTTTTGTTTCTGATATTTACAGGGCAAGGATTTGTAAACTTATTAAAATTTCCTTAAAAATAATGTTATATATATATAGCAATGCTGTATTTCCAGCACTTCCATTATTAACACCTAAAGCATTGTGGCAAAAGTGGGGAAAAAATACAAACTGGATTACTGAACCAAAGCCACAGATGGGGTTTACAGCCACCAACCTTTTAGCAGCAAATTCTTTTAGCAGCAAATTCTTGAGCTCTTGTATTTAAAGGTGACCTGCAACAAAATTAAAATGGACTGGTACTCTTTTGTCAGTTTATGATGTATATAAAAGGTGTATGGTGAGTCCTCCCCCCCCCCCATTTTTTTAAAAACTTTAGAAATTGAGGTGGTCTAGGGTAGAAGACTGATGACTGGTGGGCTAGTGAAATGGTGACATTCCAAGGGGCAAGAGACTGAGAACTGAACAATTGCAAGGGGAGGATTTTTAATCCTACTGTTTAAAACTTTGTTTTTGATACCCCAGTCTCACTGTACATCAGGAAAAAAAGCAGAAAGGGCATAAGCACTAGTTTAAAAAAACATCCTTGGTGGTTTCCCTTTAAGAGAAAGAGAATCATTAAACTCCTGTGCTGCAAAGCAGCTATAAATACACTTGCCCCATCCCAGGAGAAACCAAGACACTTTGGCTCCCAACTCCAGTTGGGTTCTGATAGATGATTGATTCAGGTGACCGAGTTGGAGATTTATAAGTGAACATCTCTGGGTACGTGGTTATGCTGACAAGGATTTAGTACGTCTTTAAAGGAGTTAAAACAGGATCCCTGAACAGGTGGCATTACTTTGGTCCTAGCATAAATTAAAGCACCATTTCCCAACCTTTTCAAGTTGGTGACCCCTTATTTGAAATAAGGAAAAAGTATAACCCCCCATAACATTCAATGTAAAAGTGAGAGTAGGACAGTATCAATGATAATGATAAGATTATATAATTTATTTGGATGCATGTTTCCAGAGGTTGGCAGAGAATATTTGATTGTGAAGGGTAAGGATGTACAGGGAGTGGGGGAAGCAAGACTTTCTTTGATTAGATTGTAATAAAATTTTAAATATCTTGTGACCCTCCCCCCCGATTGTGTTTTGTGACCCTCCAGTTGAGAAACACTGAATTAACGCAACCACGGGGTGGAAGGATATTGGTTAGAAGTACAGTTATCTTAGGTCAGAATGTCCTGCTGTAATATGGCACAGGGTCTCGGAGTGTTTGTGCAGATCCAACTGCACTTGGTATGGCCCTTGGGCCCTTTAAAATGGGTACCTGTAGTCACAGGCACATGACCAGGAGCAAGCGTGAATATAAGGTTTCTTGCCTCTTCAGCAAGGGTAGCAGATAGGAGAGACCCAAGGGCAGGGAACCCCTGGTGTGGGTGTGTGGGTGGGCGTGGGGGGGGGGGGTTCCTTAGTAGCCAGGCCTCCCCTTGGAAAAGGTGTCCTCCCAGCTGGCTGAAGCTGGAAAGGCCTCAAGTAGTTTGAGTTGATTTGTGGTGGGCTTGAGTTTGTGTTTTGGAAATAAAGCAAGCCCACATGAAAGGGGGTGTGAAAAGAGCTGTAGCTGGGACTTGATTCTTCTATCCTTGGCTGGATTTTCAGTGGTTTTGAAAAGGAGAGTGTATATAATTTATAATTCACAATCCCTGCTGTGCTCTTCTTTCCTCCAAGTGGCTTGAATGTGGTCCAATCTGTGTGCAATTCCCCCAGTACCAGGTTTCTGTAATAAAATAGATCTTGTGGCTTTTGCTAGATTGAGCCATCTGATGTGCAGCTTTCCTCCAGCTCAGACAGTCAGTTTGGTGCCCTTGCACATAAGCAACAGTAGAGTGTTTTTTTTTTTAATTTACACTGCTCAATAAATTATAGAAACCAACCCTTGTAAGTTTTTCCAGGCTCTGTGTGACATTGCTGAGTATGCAGATAATTTACATCCTAGTAAATATGCACAGATCTGTCCTCCAGTTTGTTTCCCAGGTTTCTACAATGTTCATAGATAATAATAGATAATAATCAGGAGTGTACCTGCAGGAGAAGGGAATAATGTGGCTACGAATCTAACATAGAAATCAGAAATCCAGTCCTGCCCAGCAGGTTAGTACAACATATTTAGATTCATTCTGGAGTTAGGGAACAGGAGATTTATTTGTTGAAGGAAGTTATTCATTGAAGAGTGATCACGGAAACTTGCTGCCTCTTATAGACAGTGTAGTTGTAGCTGTGTTGGTCAGGCTATTAGAGAGACATGGTGGGTGGGTTAATATCTTTTATTGGACCCTTTCACGGTGTAGCTCACTCTCTTCGCTCTAACTCACTTGCTCATTTTCTCCAGGCTGGCTCAGGGGGTGGGGGTTCAGGAGGAGGATTCAGGGGGGTAAAAAAGTCTACACCCTCCTATACCCCAAACTCCTCATCCCCAGCCCAACCCTAGAACCTGCACTCCCAGCTGAAGCCCTCATACCACCTCCCACACCAATCCCTGCTCCAGCCCAGAGCCCTGTCCTGCACCCTGAACCACTCATTTCTGGTCCCACCCCGGAGCCTGCAGCCCCACTGTCAACCAATAACCAGCACAAGCAAATGAAGAAAAAAGGAGGAGAGAAGAGCAACATAGCCTGGCTGGAAGCAAGCTGGAGACTTCAGTAACAGTGATTTGTTTGTTGTGGAAGAAAATTGGTTGGCAAAAGGGCTTGATCAACAAGAGCAAATTTTTAGAAAGCCTTTTTAATATCATGTTCTAGCAAACAAAGTACTTTCATCTCTTCCTTCTTTTACCAGCCTCTACTCACAAGGTCTTAATTAATACAGAGTAGAAATAGCACACGTGATTCTAAATATGTGCATGTCCCTGAAAGAAAATCATCAACATTTAGCTACAAAATAAACAAATGACCAAAACCATTTATTCTTAAATGGAGATTATAAACAACTAGAGCAAAACCCTGGCCCCACTGAAGTCAATGACAAAATTCCCATTGACTTCAGTGGGGCCAGGATTTCACCCTAAGGCCCTGACTGTAAAGAGCTGCTTGTGAGCAGACCTTTGTACCAGTTTGGGGACATCTGTAACCAGAAGCCCACATTAACTCTAGCAGCCTAATGCTGCCGATGTCAGTGGGGCTCTGCATGGGGAAGGCGAAGGGCTGCACACAGCTCATTGCAAGTGAAATCTATTCTGAATTCCCTCTTTATTAAAATGCCCTTTGCCATAGCAGAACCCCCTTGGTGCTCTAGAATATCCTCGCAGTGGAGAGAGAGCAATCTGTTTCCAATCTGGCACATCTAAAATTCCAACATTTAAAATAGTTTCTTTTATAAAAACTTCTCATCTGCCTGAATATTTTAAATGTAAATATTTAGGGATTGTGAAAGGGTGACGAAGTTTATATCAAGGCCAGCATTTCCACTTAGTCCAGCCTCAGGAGATCATTGGGTTGTCAGACTTAATCAGGGCTCCTGGTTACAGAAATGCCTCTACTTAGTCTCCTTCTTGATCTACATTATTAAACTACTGTCAGTCAAGTTGCCTTTTCAAATGACTGACTCCCTGTTAAGCGCAGAAAGAGGATGTTGTCAGTAAGGCAGATAATAGAAACTGTGAGATGATAACACTGAAACCAAAAGTGAGATTGTTTTGCTTTAGCTGGATTAGACCTCACTTTTCGGTGATTTTTTAAAAAAGTTAAATATTTTTGGAGGAGTATTTAGCTATGGTGCTTCTGGAAAATTTTGCAGTACTCCATCCTAGGCAGTCATTTCCCATTTTATAAGTGTGCAACTGATTATTTCTTCCTAAATGGAGTACTTGGCATTTGCCCTTAGTGAATATCATCCATTTACTTCAGATTATTCCTCCAGTGTGTCCAGATCATTTTGAATTTTAATCCTATCCTACAAAGCACTTGCTACCCCTCCCAGCGTGGTATCGTATGCAGACTTTATAAGTCTGTGCCATTATCTAAATCATTAATGAAGATATTGAAAAGAACTGGATCCAGCATTGATCCCTGTGGGATGCCTCTCGATATGCCCTTGACTTTGAACCTCTGATAACTATTCTGCGGGAATGGTTTTCCAACCAGTTTGCACCCACCTTATAGTAGCTCCACCTAGGTTGTATTTCCCATGTCTGTTTATGAGAAGGTCATAGGAGGCATCAAAAACCATACTAAAGTCAATATATACCATATCTACTACTTCCCCCCCATCCACCAGGCTTGTTATCCTGTTGAAGAAAGCTATTAGGTTGGTTTGACATGATTTGTTCTTGACATATCCATGCTGACTGTTACTTATCACCTCATTATCTTCTAGGTGTTTGCAAACTGACTGATTGATTATTTGCTCCATTATCTTTCTGGGTACTGAAGTTTAGATGACTGGTCTGTAATTCCCTAGATGGTTGTTATTCCCTTTTCATAATTTGGCAAATATAATCACTAATGGCTCATGACTAATGACAAAGTTGCTGATTTAACATAATACCTTTTAGTAACTATAGTGATGGGGAGATTGTGGCCACGTCAGAAAAACTTTGAAAGGTCTCAGTTTTGTCCTGATGCAGAACAGGAAAATTTATGAAATTGTGAAAAGTTTATCTGGAGCAGCAAATGGTTTCCCACCCATCTCAAGTTGTGAGGATTAATGTCTGGAAAATGCTCCAGATCCTTGAATGGACATAACTAGAGCAATTCAAATTATTACTGAATAACATAAAGAATTCATCCTTCCCTGCTAAAAACACTAGCAGAAACTCCAAGAGTTGTTGTATAGATAAAATATGTAAAATATGATAGTTTAAATATGGAGAGGGGTTAAGAGTGGCTACCTATGCCTTTATATTTCATAACACAAAAATTCCTCACGTTTTTGAGGAGATGGGTAGACAATCTGCAACTGTCTGAATAGCAATAGGAACAGGGAAAGTTCAGGAGATCAGTTCCTGAGCCTGTGGAAAAGAGGGACAGAGTCTAGTGCAAGGGAATAATAAACAACTATTGAAATCATTTCTGACTGTATGAATCTATTTTAGCAGCTCCAAGTAGGAAAGTCAGGGCAAAGCAAAAGCAACCTCTCCACTTTGACACCCCAACATTTAAAGGCACCTTGAAGTCTGAATTGGATTGTTTCACACACACAACACACCCCACCCCAGCAGTACTCAGTGCCATCTGGCAGAATGACAAATGCATAGCCTGGCTGCCTTTTACATCGATCTTGCAGACTCATTTGCACCAGCTGCTGCAGAAAGGTCAGTGCAGAGGGAAAGTGAATGGCCACTTGGGGACATCAATGTCTACATGTCATTTATAAAGAAGTCACTTGTGCAAGCAGGGGAAACTATGGAAAGACAGAAACTAATAAAGGAGAGCAGGAAAAGTTTTTTTTAAAAATGAAAATGCCATTTCTTATGCGTACCTTCCTAGAAATATCGATACTTGCACTTGACTAAATGTTGCTGTGAGAGGTCAGACTCAGATTGTCACATAGAAAGAATGAGGGTGGAAGAATAATTAATACAATTACTTGTATAAAATTGAAGGAAATGTATCTAAAATACAGAAAAAACATACGTCTACCTAAGAAGCTATTTTACAGCTAGACCCAGGCTTTTGTCAGCACTCATGTGACCTGTAACAGGAGATAAGATCAGTAGAAGAGTGTCTATCTCCCATAGCTGGACACCTCAGCACTCTATCTAGGAGACAACCCGACATCAAATTAACATCTTCCTCTCCATTGCAGTGAAAAATTGGCTGCAAACAGACTAGATTTCTTGTCAGTATAACCCTTTAAAAGTTCTTCAAGAAAACAATTTAAAGACAACAATGATTGCAACAAAATGGCCACGTATTAGTTTACCGCATTGTGGTAAGAGGACTTAACAGGACCCTCTTTCAGAAGAAAAAGATCCTATCCAGCTGCTTTGCCCCGACATTACTTCACTAGACAGGGGTAAAGTTATTTTAAGCTTTAATTCAGCGCGCTGAAGGTTGCTCATTAGAAAATAGAACAACTTCCGATATCAGAAATTGGAAGCTTTTATAACATACAGATATACATATTCATGTGGCTCATTGATTATTCATTTATACCCATACATGGTTAAAACTATGTGGAAACCGGAAGGTTACATCAGAAACATATTCATTGGTTCTAATTTGCCGCAGTGCCGAGCCTGCGCAACAGATTTTTCACTTTTAGCCTATATTAGTAACATTATCAAGGCTTACTTCTGGAGGTCAGTCTATTTTGCACACATCAACACCAGGTGTCTTATCTCAGTTAGTATAGGAGTGCTTTGAGTATAACACTTCCTTTATTTTTTCATGAGTTGCATTTCTCACATTTGAGGTTTATTAGCTATTCTCAGTTAGCAGTCTGAGATTACCCAGAGTGCTTAACTGCAGTTAGCTAACTAAGCCTGTGTATGTCTTACATACATTTGCGTATTACAACATAGGGTAAAGATGTTTACAATAGCATGTCCCAAAAGACATAGGCCTAAGGTCAAAGGTGACATTACACTTCCTAGTAACTGGATGGTCCATGCCTTTGCTACAGGTGGGCCACTTGGAGCAAGTAGGAGCTCCCATTAAAATGGACACATTCTTGGAATCATAAAAAGCTTAGAGTGGAACTATGATTCTTACCCAACCTTCTTATATAAAAACCAAGAACTTTGCCTGTGACAATACAAATGCATCGGATCATTTGTACCATTTTAAGAATATTACTGCTTTTTAATAATCTATATTCAATTTAAACATACATTCGCTATTTTATTAAATGTAAAACAAGTGCTCACTTACAGACTTAAGATATCCTTTATTATAATGATACTGACTAAACAGAATGGCACTTCTAGAGAACATACACAATAATGAAGAGGTTATAGTTCCAACTCTGTGTGCCTCATTCTTGCTGGCACTTGAGAGCAGCTCTCTTGGCCCACCACACTAGTGTATCTATGCATGGCTGAGAAACCATTAATATCCACCCATATTCTGCCCAAGAACAGTCACTGGCACAGCACCCTTGGGCACTAGGAATTATGCGTGTGAAGCACATTGACTCCATTGGCTACAAAAATATGTGAGCTACACTCCTGATTCCTAAATGATGTCCCATAATGTCCCTCTTTGGCTCCTGCCATAGTGGACCTATGGACTGGCATCCTCACAATATTCCAAGAAAACCAGATTAGAAGTGTCCTATTTCTGCTCCTTAACCCTGTTTCTGGTTTTCTATTATGTGCCTACGAATAGCACTAACCAAAAGTTGGCCTGCTGTGTGTATATAGTTCCCACTGGAAGAGACTAAAAATCCCATAGATATTTTTTTTTGGGAGGGGGTGGTACTTTATTTCCTTATGTTGATTCTAGTCAGTAAATAGCGGAGTACCTATCTTTGGCCACTGTCCTGTTCCAACCAGAGGTGTGCTTGATCCCAGACAGACTCATCGATCCCAACAAGGAGGAGGACTTTGCAGGATTGGGCACTTTTAAATACAATTAAAGACATGGAACTAGAATATCTAGTGGAACATGTTCCTGGTAAGAAGAATGACTTTGCTACAATATACGTACCGTAACCTCAACTTCTAGATAGAATAGTGGGGACTGGCCCTTGGCAAAGCAAAATGGTGCTCTATGCAGATTGTATTTCAGTTTTTCACCTGCTAGTTTAGAGAACAACAAACTTGCTTATGAGTATCTCTAAACATTTTAAATTGCCATTTTTAGCTCTTCCTCCACCACCATTACAAAGCTGTTTCTGTGTGAGGCTTTATTTTCATGTCCATTGATACAATTGTTCTTTCTGAAACTAATTTTTATGATATTTTGAAAATTATTAACTACGTGAACTAACTGCTTAGGAGATGTGAGTCAAAAGGTCACAGGCTACTCTCATTTAGGGATAACGAAGCGTGAAATAGTGTTTTGAAATTAAATGTATATCAGGAAAAAGGAGGGGGTTTCAAAACGCACAAAAATAATTAGTGCTGTAACTGTTGAGCAAAACTACTGGGACTATGAATTCCCAGATTCTTAGCACATAGCAGGCAAATAGTTCTTTACATTTCTTGGTTCCCAATGTACATGTCTTTTGGGGTTTTTCTAAAAATGAAAGCAATCTGTATTGTTTTATGAGAATAATACTTGTGCTTTTTTTGAAGGTGCGAGTTAAGACAATATCCAGAAGGAAATATAGCTACATTCTGTCTTGCATTTGGACAGAATGGGCAGGTTTGGCTCCCTGTTACTCCAGTAGAAATCTGGAGTTGCTTAACTATGTAATTTATAGGAGAATCTGGCCCAATATTTCCTGAAATAAAATTTAAGCTGTACCTAATTTAGGAATTTTATATTTCCATTTCAGTAGAGAAGGGGTTAAACTTATTTTGTGGTGTGTTTATCTTATTAATAGTCTTTTGATTGGTTAAATTGGTAGCAGATTTAACATTTTTCTTAAATTTGAAAGATTTCTGATGGTCGAAAATCTGTAAAATTATTAGCCTTTCTGTAACACTATATGTGGAAAGATTTCTCTTTTGTTAGTGTTTTTAAATTGTTCTGTCTTTTTCAAGGGTACATATTACTTTATTTTTGTGTCTGCATCCAAGATTAATTTTCCCGTGGTATACTATAACTAAAAATGATAAAAAAAAATTGACAAAAAAAGTTTCCTTGAAAAAAAAGTAGTTTCATTGAAAACAAATTTTTTTCCTCAGGAAAATTTAAATTTCAACAACATTTTAATGGGAAATTTCAAAACTAAACAGAAATTTTATTTTTTGTTTGTTTCATTTTGGTTTTTTTGCAAATGGTTAAGTTTTCTAAATTTTGGATTTGTTTTTATCTTTCTTTCTCTTCCTTTTTAAACTTTTATGTTTCATTTTTGCTAATAAATGCAATGAAAGGAACAATGTCCAGGGTTATTTAAGTCCATCCTTCCGTTCAGCCCCCTGCCACCACATCTTTCTCTCTTTCGCTCAGTCTTTCTCTTCTGTTTCCCCCTCTCTAAATTTTCAAAAATATCTTATGTTTGGAAAGGCTACAGAATGAAAAATTACAGTTTCCTTTTACCTCTGTGTAGATTTTCCAAAATTAAGGTTGTTGTGAGAAATTAGAGTGGCAAAAAGAAGGGGAGAAGGAGAAAGAGGAAAACACCTATGGACATTCATTTTATTGCTGTCACTGGTGAAAAAAATAGAGAAAGGTGGGAGAAAGTCAGAAAAGTCTTCTCTGATGCATTATTGTGGAGATTGCAAACACATTTTTAGGTTCTTTTAATTAGTACACTACTTTGTAAACACCAAAATAACTTTTCAGTTCCTGCCTAATCTCACTTCTTAGTCCTCTGCATCAAGGGTTGTCAACCAGGGGTATATGTCCTCCTCTGGGGTATGCAGAGGTCTTCCGGAGGGTCCATCAACTCATCTAGATAGTTGCCTAGTTTTACAACAGGCTATATAAAAAGCACTAGTGAAGCCAGTACAAACTAAAATTTCATACAATGACATGTTTATACTGCTCTATATACAATACACTGAACTGTAAGTATAATATTTTATATTCCAATTGATTTATTTTATAATTGTACGTTAAAAATGAGGAAGTAAGGCTTTTTTAAATAATAGTGTGCTATGATACTTTTTAATTTTTGGTCTGATTTTGTAAGCAAGTCGTTTTCAAGTGAGGTGAAACTTGGGGGTGCGCAAGACAAATCAGACTCCTGAAAGGGGTGCAGTATTCTAAAAAGATTGAGAACCACTGCTCTGCATGATAGGGGTGGGCCCCAACCCAGAGTTATTTTATAAAATAAAACCTATTTGTACAGAACATTGCTTTTAGTATTCTAATGCACAAGTATTATTTCTGCAGTTCCTAATTTAGGATTGTGGATTTTGGCATTTAAAGCCCTAATTTTGTCTGCTTTGTCTAGCTCACTTTATACACAATACACTAAACAATTTTGTACAGGATCTGTAGCCCTCTGTAGCCTTTGTAACAGAGTGCAGAGACAGATCCAAATTCCTTGGAGTTAATGCTTGCCATCCTCTTTCCCCATGAGGCTATTGCTATTATATCCCCCTGGATCTGTGCACAGGGCACAAGATGGATTTAAGGTTTGCATTAGTTTTTTCTTTCGTTCCTTTTCTTAAGCATTAGCTAGAGAGGTTACAGGTGTTTTCATGATTTGTTTACTCAAGATATCATAATGCTAATTGGTTTAAAATAGTGTGCATTCTCTATATTGTGTTACTGCTGTTTGATAATTTTCTAAGGCTGTGTTCTTCTCGGTGTAAGCAGCTATTTAAGTGCCTCAGCTTCAGTCTATGTTACTTTTCTTGCTATGAAATGCTTGTCTCTGTCACTTAATGATTTGCTTTGTACCTCTCTTGTTAACTGCTACAGGAGCAGAGTTAAGATTGTTTGAATTTTCCACATGAAGTAAACTCCAATCCGTGGGTGTGTCTTAATGGACAGTCATTTTTGCTGTTGAATTCTATATTTTTATTTTTTCCTTTTAATTAGATGTATTCCTTGGAGTAGTACTAAGTAATATTGTTTTACTTAACACTCCCCCAAGCCATCAGCATGGAGAATGGGGGGGGGGGAGCCAAGCAGCAGCCCCCACCTACTGAAGGTGAAGGAGAGAGCACATGGAATACCCCCTCAGCTGCTCCTAACCAAGATTTCCCCTTCCCTATGGGAGTGTCCACTGCTTCCAGCCACACCAAGTATAACTCCCAGAGTACATCCCACAATAAGCTTACATCTTTCTTCACAGGGAAGTGCACAACATGCAACTGCAACATAGGATTGGATTGAAAGTATTTCATATCATTCAAGCTCCCGAATGGTTGCAATTGGCTGCATGCTTTGGGCCAACTCCTTGTCCCATTGAAGTTAATGGGAATTTTGCCATTAACTTCAAGGAGATCAGGATTTTGCCCTTTCTAAATATTTGCACTATTCTAAGAGTGAGTCTGTGACCATAAGAAACCAGGCAAAGATCAGACATTGCTTCTGTGCCCAGTGTTATACGACCTTAAGGGTACCAAAAATACCTGATGTAATACTAATGTGTGAATATTTTTATGGAGCTTTAAACATATAAAAGATATAGCACCTGCCAAGACTAGTCTAGTTTTAGCATATCTAGAAAATGAGGTTGCAGACACAACCATTATTTCTGTGAATGTATGGTGTTCTCAGGTAGCCCAATAGTCTCCTGACAAAAGAGCCTCTTTTTCCCTCCCTAACAATCACTTTTTTCCATTCCTGGGATTAAGTGTTTCCTTGAATGCATTACTGCTGTATCTCCATTTGCCAGTGCTTAGTCTGAGTGCTTATTTGAATGATGCATTGCATGTATCTACTCCAAAGAATATTGTTGCTCATTAGTGTGGTACAGTTTCCTTGCAAAGTTGTGTAAGTGCATTTCAGTAATTCCTGTTTTGTACCTTGGGTCAAAATGCCCCCCCCCCCCCTCGTTAAAGGAATAAGTATTAAATTACAACATTCTCTGCTTACCTTTTTAAGATTCCTAAGGCTGTTTGTGCAGCCACTCTGGAGAGTGTTGCCACGGAAAATAGCTTTTTTGATTGTAATCTCCTAAGAAGTCTATTGAACAGCTGAAGATTCAGAACAATATGGACGTGTGTATCCATCAGAGCAGGAAATGCCAAAAAACATTACACAGTTGCTTAACAAAAGGCAAAAAGAAACAAATACCATTCTTAAGTTTTGCAAATGAATTTAGTGCTTCTGAATGTACCATCCCTGAGAACTGAAGTCCAACATTTATCCACATCAGTTGAACATGACAGCAGGAGCTTCCTATGCCTCAAATGGACCTTAGTTTTGACTGAGAGGTGCCAGTTCTAAGAATAACAGATGGCATTTTCTATGCCCATTCAATGTTTGGTCTCTCTGTTGGGGTCACAGGTTAGTTTCAGTTGTGTTGATGATTTTTTCTTTTGTTTAATGTGGAAACATATCTGGTAAAAACTGGACTGGGATCACCAGCCTCTTTGTTATATAATGCCGGAGACAGGCACTAACAACTTTCATTCACTATTGCTGGGGCTCAGTTTAATTGGCAACCTACAGATTAAAAGCTCTTTCCCCATTGCCAATCTGTATTTCATCACCAATCCTCTGTACAAGACAGTCCCCATAAGACCGAAATTAATGCCACAGCAGTAAAAGAAAGGGAAATCTCACTTTATATGATACATTATGGATCTCATGCCATAATAATTCAGTATAGACATTTTTCTTTGATTTGTTGTTTTTATATTGATTTTTATTTGATTTTACTGCTTTGACAAGTTCATTAGCTGGGGCTCTATAAGCAAATAAATCTGACTGTAAAACCCCAAATCAGTCCTGTATGTGTCTCCATTTCTGAATTGACAGGCAATGAGCATGAGTGTCAGCAACTCTGGTTTTAAATAAACTGTTTGATAATTTAGGTCTCTTACAATGTACACAGAAAGAGCTGTTAGCTATGGTATTGTCCATGATTTAGGTAGTTACAATTCAGTCCCTGTGTTCCCTCATGTAGTTTGCACATCTCAGCTTTCCTTGTAGTTTAAACAAAAGTAATTTATGCAAAATCTGTTAGCCTGACAGTCGTTATATCCTGGCGCTCCACTTAAGCTATGCCATTGGGGTAATGCCTCTAATATGAGCAGGGTTATAATTTGCCCAAAGGAATAAATTACATTTATACTTTGCTCCCAAAACCCTTTTAAAATTCAGGCACTTGACACCTCTCTTAGTTAATTCCACATGTCCCTTTACCCTGGACTTTGCCACCCACTAATTGACATGCCATAGAAATTAGAGATGGAACAGAGCTACTACATCATTAAGTTCATCCCCAGGCCAAGCCAAGATTTCCCCAGATAGGGAATGGCTGCATCAGATATTACACTGCTACTCTGCTTCACACTACATGGATAGTGAAATCAGTCTTGTGGAAACCACTTATAATCAAACCTTTTTTTTTTTAAACAGGAAAACCTCACAAGAGGAGATTTATCACCAACACTGAAACCATTCGGGGCTTTCACTGTGTTTCACTAAACATGGAGTTTCACTATATCAGGGTTCACTATAGACCACATTTCTGCATTCTTAGTTAAATAAGTAGTTTATTTAGTTTCAATGAGACCGCTTACATGAATAAGGGTGATTTGTGTGACTAAGTGTTTTCAGGACTCAACCATGGCCCCTTCTATTTCTTGGGTAGGTTTGGCATGATCAGTACCCACTAAAGTCAAAGGAAAGAGTTCCAGGATCAGGGCCTAAGTGTCCATAGATGGCAGGGAACAGTGCCTGGTGATCCCCAAAAAACTGGGCCTTGGCCCAGTAAAGGGGTGTAGAGGAAGGAATAATTAAGTTCCCTTTGCACCAGTTGAAAGTTTGGGGATGATCAGCCTCATAGTATTTGTACAATAAAGAGGGATTGTTCTACCAACATGTGGGCTCCAAATGGAATAAAAGTCTTCTTAAATTTTTCAGAATAGCAAAGAACAAAGCTGACACTACTTCAATGCTGACATTTTACCAACAGCAATGTGTAGAGAGGAAAGGTTAAATTAGAATTGGAGTTGAGTGAATAATTATCAACAAATTAATTAGTAAATGAATGTAGCCGCTTTTCTGTTCATGGAAGGTCTGTGAGTAGATTCACTCTTTCCTTGCATTTGTTCATTATTTGAATTTACTCACTTTTTTTTGCAAGAGTTTTTATATAGGTTCTTGTACTGAACACACCCTGGTAGCAGCTGAGATACTATGGAATCTGAGTGCCTACAACTTTGGGACTGAGCAGGGAGCCCAGGCAGCAGCCAATCTGGAAGCGGAGAGACGGGGGGGAAGCAGTGCTCCTAGCAGGGAGAGGGGAGCCCAGGCAGCAGTCCACTGGGAGCAGATAGCCAGGAGCAGCCCAATTTTAGCTGAAGCCCTCCACCTGCCTGAGCGTGACAGCCCGAGCTCTGAGCTGGGCACAAGGCTCACAGCAGGGAACCCACCAGCCTTTCTTCTCAGTTTCATGGTGCCAGCAAAGAGCTGTGACATTGACAAGAATTTTAGGCAGCAGCTGATGTAAGTAACCTGTGGTGTCTATATGTCATGGAGGGATAGCTCAGTGGTTTGAGCATTGGCCTGCTAAACCCAGGGTTGTGAATTCCATTCTTGAGGGAGCCAGTTTAGGGATATGAGGCAAAAATTTGTTGAATAATTTAATTGGGGATTGGTCCTGCTCTGAGCAGGGGGTTGGACTAGATGAATTCCTGACGTCCCTTCCAACCCTGATATTCTATGAACCAACCCAGTTGTGTTGGTTTAAAGGGCTCTTAAAGCCAGTTTCTGTACTCCACCTCGGTAAGGGGACTGTGGATGCAATTTGATGTTATTGGCCTCTGGGAGCTATCTCGGAATGCTCCATTGTGACTGCTCTGGACAACACTTTCAACTCTGATGCACTAGCCAGGTAGGAAGGAAAAGCCCTGGGAACTTTTGAATTTAATTTCCTGTTTGGTCAGCGTGGTAAGCTCATCAGCACAGGTGACCGTGCAGAGCCCACCATCACAAGTGACCATGAAATCAGTTTTAACTCGAATTAACTCAGCTAATTCCAAAATAATTGCGTACTATAGACCAGCGCTAACATAGATCAACATAAGCTGCTTTATATTGACCTAATTTAGTAGTGTAGACCAAACCTCAGAGTGCTACAGCTAAATACAAGACAGAACAGATTGTTTAGCATCAGTAGTTAACACACATTTCAAGAGACTATTCAAGGTGAAGTGGCCCGTTAACAATCACTGTAGGCTCTTGAATAAACTGACACAGGAAAACGATAAAAGACAAAAATACTACATCACCTGTGGGTGAACACTGTACACAAAGCAATCACTCTACATCATCATGATTTGGGTGAATTCTGAATAGTTAAATATTGCTATTTTACTAAATGCATTTTATTTTGGTCTGGTTTTCCAGTTAAAGTCTGAGAAAAGTGTGGTTGGGTAGTCTTCAGAGCTATAAAATTATACTCTGTGATTGTCTTCCACAGTCTATGAAGACTGTAAATATAAGGGAAATAATCCATAGCAAAATCTGTTCAGAGTTTCCTGGAACTGTGTAATTGTTTGTATAATTGTTTGGCATAATTCACTAGGTAAATGGATGACACTAGGAAGATCCCTGATGGCGAAGAGTAGTATGAATTATCTAAATATATGCATATGATGTTTTTGTTAATAACTAATCTGTAGTTTTAAATGGGACCCTCTAGATCATGTGTAAATATTGCTGACTTGAATTGTTGTATAGAGAAGCCAGAGAGAGTGAAAGTACAGAGTAGTATATTTTGCCATTGTTTTATTTCCCATACCATTTGACCTTTAAACTGATGACAACATGCTTTTTGTAGATGACTCTGTAGGTATCCACTCTGGTGAATGTTGGTAGAATTTACACATCACTTTGCATTATAAAATTATGACAATTTTTATGTTTAAGTTTGGGTTGAAAATTAACCTAGTTTTTGTGAAAGATGCAGCTATGACTACACTGGAAAGGTAGGTCTTGTACTGATCACCATAAAAGACATAGCACAGATAGTGGCAGTGTAATTTTCCCCACAGTCTCATTTGTATGCCCCCATCCTGACCTAGAGAGATGAACTCTAGAGAGAAGAGTTCAGTTTCTATGTCCATTTACTCAAAGGATTATATGCCAGGGCCTATTATGAATTGGACACCTGCCTCTTACTCTGTTGTATTGGTCTGTACTAAGTTTCTGTGAAACGCCTAGAATGCAGTTAGCAGATTGAAAATGTGCTCTGTCTCACCAGCAAGTAAAATACATATACTCTGTCTGGCTGTGTTTACTGAGTGAATAACTAAACATCATCCGAACTTGTGGCAAAGGATTCTATAAACCATTTGCCTTGGAGTGGGATGAATGTTCGCCACACCAATTTTTAAAAAAATCCTTTATGACTGGTGATTAGACATTATTAAACATGCCTTAATCTACTGGATCATATTGAATATTAGCATCCATTTTTTATCCTTCTCAACATCTTGCTTGGCATTCTGTAATTGCGCCAATAGCTTATTAGCAGTACATTAATTTATGCCTATAACCCTATGGAATGACATTGCATATTTTTATTTCATAGAGTTGATTAGATATTTCTTCTCTTACAAAAGGTTTGTTAGCTTAAAATGAACTGAAATTGTGTCTACTCAGTGTTGTCTGCTCATTTGAACCAAGTCTTATCGGTACTGTAGTGAAGTGTGCTGAAATAATTGCATAATTGCTGTCCCCTGGCACCATTGCAAAAATGAGAGAAATCTGTCCCATGAAACTACCCCAGACAGCAAAATTTGAAATAATTGAATACAGTGCTTGGTTTGCCTGGAAACAGAAAGCTGGGTGACTGTAAGCTGAATATAACTTGATGGAAACCTCTGCAAGCAGACAGTCTTTGAAATCTCTTTTGTATTTGTTTGTGTCTCAGAGTTCAGCGCTTTTATCTGTTTTACTCAGCGATAATGAAAGAGATACACAAAACACTCAGGGCCGGATCCTCAGCGGGAGTAAAGTGGCCTTACTTTAGTGCAGTCACTTGAGCTTGGCTGATTTACAGTAGCTGAGGATCTAGTCTTCAGTATCTTTAGGCCTAAAATAGTCTGCTTTGGCAAACCCCTTATGTACCACTAACAGAGGAAAATGTCACATGGCTTGAAAAAACAAATATCAATTTCTTAGAAACCTCTGTCAGATGGAGTTTTAGAACATTCAAATATTTACATGTGCAACCCAAGCATATTTAAAGAGCACAACACATGGAAATATAATATAAAGGTAAAAATGAGGCACATTTTGCTCAGATATTAAAGAGATGATGCCCCCTGGCTGTATAAAAAATGAAATTGTATTATTGACATGTTTGGTAATTTGAATGCTATTAAGGGTGCAAACCTCATGTAGAACTGAGATAAGCAGAAACTGATTTGAATATTATTGCAGGGCAAACTAAACTGTCATGAAGCGTTCAACCTTTCTAAATGTGGAAGAAGAGATTAATTTTCTCAATTATTTCAAATTGGCAAGGTATTTATTTTCTAAAATATTTTGTGGTGTGGGGTGGGAATAGAGAACCCTACGGCAAGTGTTGAATAGCAGAGTTGCCTCATTAGAGATGACACAGTGCTATCTTGGGAACTTGTGGTCTACTTCCACTACCGTTTTCTCTTCATAAATGTATTAAGTGTTTAGGCTAATCCAGGTCCTATGGATTGAAAGTAATTCAGAGTGGGTTAGTGAGTAGTACTGGACAATAAGACCATCACCAGTAGGAAAGGTGAAAGGGTCACTGAGGAAATAATCTGAAGGTAGTGTGGTTGGACAAATGTCATGGTCTAATTTGTCTCAGTTCCTCAGTGTCTGGACAAGACTGATAACAAAGAGATTTAGAGGTATCAACAGTATTAGTTGGATGGTCTCCTGCTTTCAGTGGATGGAGGGCATACATCTATTCTCATTATCCTGCAGCATTTGACACTCAACCACAAGACATTGCTGTTGGCAGAGGTCCAGAGGAATACACTAGAAGTCCTTCCTAAAGGGACACCCCCAAAGGACATTGATAAGAAATTGCACCTCCATCACCAAACCCTTCATTTACTGAGTCCCACAAGGATCAGTTCTCTCTCTGGTGCCCTCAACATTAACATGCTCTCTTCAGGAGAACTAGTAAGATATAAGCCTGAGTGTACCTGCAGTATGCAGAAGACACATAGCTCTACTTAAGCTTCACCACATACAACTATTTTACTATAGCCAAGATGGTCCAGTCAGTGCTTGGTTAAGATCGGCTCGTGGATGAAGACCCGCTAGTTGAAGCTGAACCAGAGATGTTATCCTGTGGGCAGAGGGACTTAAGGGACACTTAAGGGACAGTGCACAACATTAAAGGGACAGGGTGCAGGTAAATATCACCCAGACAGTAAATATAATCCTGACATTCTTTTATGAGTGCTATGCCAGTGGTAGTACACTAGCAAAACTCCTGATATTTTTATAGTGGTTAGGGATCCCTGAGCCAGACCTCTCTGTACCTTAACTGTAGTTCCTGAACCCTCAGTGCTCACTTTTGGTCCACCATCCAATAATCATGGTATGGCTGCTGCTCTCACCTGTACTCTGTAAAGTAACCAGAAAGCTAGAAACGACATTTGAATTAGCACAAAACTTATACTGACAGGAAAGCAGAATTAATATAAAATAAAACCCATACATATGCATAAGAAAGGAACCCAAAAATTGTAAATAGTCAAAGCTAATGAAGGGAACCTGAAGCTGTATATTGTCTGGTGCTGGAGGTGACTGTGTGAGATCGTCCTGATAAGCTTCTGACTTGTGAGTAACTGGTCATTACTTTGTGAGTGTTTGTGCCTTACTGAAAATTTGTTAGACCCATCTGCTGAGTAGTGATTCACAGTCCAACACTAGACTATATAAGGAGTGCCGATGCTAAACCTGCAAAAGAGAGGGAAACAGAATGACAATCCCTGGCCTCTCCCATGTTGCCCATGGGTTATGCAAAGATTTGGGGAGGGGGCTATGAAGACATTCTACACATTCACCTTTCCCCTGTGGGTAGTTAAGCAACCCTCTTTCCTCAAGCTCTTTCTGCAGTCTTTTCAGCAGTTTTGTTCCTCTCACAATAGGTGGGAAAGGAGTTAGAGAGAGGAGCAACAGGGGGCTGCATCTGCAGTTGTAATAAGTTCCTTCTTATATTTTCCAGATACTGTTGAATAATAATATTGCCTTGGCACTCTTCCCCTCCTGCACTGTCTCTCCTCTTTCCTTCCTTCTGTCTTATCCAGACCTCTCTATATTGGAGAATATAATTTATTCGATAGCTTTCAGGATATTCTTGGTTCTGTATGGAATACTAGGGGAAGAGATACTGGTATATTCTCAAGCTAAGTAACCGTTACTCTAACATAACAATTTTTCACTTAAAATAATAATGACTTCAATCATCTTTTTCACTATAGGCCCTCCACAAAGGATTGATGGAGACCTTTAGGAAAAGAACAGGTGAACCAGATTTATTTCTCTGGTTTCCCATAACACCTACCGTAGATTAAATAGATTTTTTTTTCTCCACAGAGATCTCTTTTGTCATGTTTCTATTCTTCCTTAAATGCTATTTCATTTTTCCTCCCAGTTATATGGTCTTATCTGAAATCTACTCTTTCATCCTGTAACAGCAGAACTCCTGTATCATTGTTTTATTTCAAAGTTAGGTTTAGGTTTATTCCATTAAATGACTTTCTCGCTAGGGGTAGGCGAATTAGCTGTGGGGGGAGTGGGTAGGTGGGAAGGAGTTCTCAAACCACGAAGTAGTAAAAATCCACGTTCAATGCAAGTGTGAGTATTTAGAAACCAGACAAAAGGATCACTTACTGTCCCATGAATGTGCCTTTCCTTTCTCTTTCTTATTGTAACTGTGCAAATAATTTAAAGCACCTTGTCACTTTAGTATAGGGAATCAGGACATTATTTTTGTGTGTCCAAAATTTTTACCAAAAAGAATGTTTTTCCATTTTCATCAACACTTTCCAGATTTTAATTGAAAAAAATATATTTTTATGACAACTGTACTATTGGGGAAAATTTTCTGCCAAAGTATATTTGCATGGAATTTTTTTGACCCACTCTAGTCCTTAGTCCAAATAAAAAAAGTCTCCCAATTGTCTTTGAGTATTTTACTGAGGTTACTACAATCAATAGTAAACTACAGATCTGCTACACTACTGCACTTCCCAGTAACTCACTACACAATATTTAATATGAACAGAGAAGACAAAGCTCTGGTGCATCTCCTCTTTCTGATCTGTATATCCTTATAGGATTGACATTTTCTTCAATACTGAGAAAACTGGTGCCTTTCATCTTAGAAAAGCACAATTTACTATCTTTTTAACCTTTCTGTCCATATCACATACTAGCCAGTGCAATAGCCTAGGCCCTGATCCTGTTAAGAGCCTCATGTGGGCAGTCAACCCAGAAGCTGTGGCTCATTGTGAGATTGGGTCCTTGATTTAAGTCAGTGCTTCTCAAACTTTTCATACTGGTGATCCCTTTCACACAGCAAGCCTCTGAGTGGGACCCCCCTTATAAATTAGGGACACATGTTTTTATATTCAACACTATTTTAAATGCTATGGTGTTTATAACCTTATTTACAACTTATTTACCTTTTCTCACCTCACCTCTTTTAAATTAAGACATTTTTATTGAATTATTGTTATAAGCAGAAAAGTTATTTTTTTAATATATCAATATCGGCTTCCACAACAGACTCAGTGCCCCATTGCCAGACTTACTTCTCCGCTGCTGTCAGTAGTACATACAATTAAGTAGCAAACAAACAAAATCCCAGACTTTTTTAATGTTAGTTTTTAAATAGATGTAGGTTTTGTTTTTAAAAAATACTTCCTTAAAGTAATATGCACATTATATCCCTGGTTAGTGAAATCTATTCAGAACATTCAGTCATAAAAGAAGTGAACATTAGACTTCTCCCCAAGAGCTTTCTAATGGTTGAAGTGACTCTTTAAAATATAAGAGAAGTTCCACAGCTGCGTTTGTATGGGGAATAAATTTCTCTCTCACACATTTTCATGATTTTTTAAAAATAACTATTTTGTATTCTCTGATCATTGTGATTTTAAAATGATGATTTTCTGAATACTCTGTTTATTAAAATATAGTTTTGATTCCGTACACACTCAGGGGAACAGACAGTCAACGGATGAACACCTGGTTAAACAGAACCAAGGAAGTGAGGAGCTGTTTAATTCAGATTTCACAGCCTGGAGCCATCAAACTCCATATCTGAAATATATATATTGTTCCAATACATGCCAAGGAATGCGGGTGCAGAGACACCAAAAGGGATATGCTACAGGCACCATGACTTGTTACTTTGCCTCAATTCCCAGACAGCTAATATTTGCTCATTTCTCAAAAACTAGTGCCCTTCACTGCTTGGATTGAATCCAAACAATCTCTTGCATTTAAAAATAAACCCATCATCAAACAGTCTGACTCAGAGCAGGAACATTAAACCATTAGTATTTCTATCCAGTCTCTTCCTCAGTGTTGTGTTCCTTTGTTATAATAATCCTAATTGTGTTTTACTGTTGTCTATAAATCTTTCTCCTTACCTTTATATCTTTTCCACTGTCAGGGTAAAATAGAATCATATTGACAGGATTTTATTAGGCTTCAGATTAAAAATATTTGTTTAATTTCAAAAAGTATTTTCCAGTCTCATTTAATTTGGGATCCAAGTTTGAAGTTATATATGTTCAATATTTATGGCACGTTTGTTGAGTGCCTAGCACAATGGAATCCAATCTTTAGGCACTACCAGGATACAAAGTTAAATAATCATTTATATTATCATCATCCAGGGGCCCAACTCAGCACTGGGGCTCTGCCGTGTTCTATGTTATACAAATGCATAGGAAAACGTGATCACTGCCCCAGACAGTTTGCAATCGCTCCTTTGCTCCTGCAGACACTTGCTAATATAATATAATGTGGACAGCTTACCGTTTGCTGACTAATTAGTCTATCAGGTGTGGAGGAGCAGGGCCTAAGAACACAAAATTACAGCCTAATGGCTTGTCTACCCTTCTGGTGCTGCAGCAGTGCAGCTGCACTGCTGTAGTGCTCAGAGACCTTCTCCCATCAGCGCAGGTACTCCACCACCCTGAGAGGCAATAGCTATGTTGATGGGGAAGCCCCTCCCCCACATAGCACTGTCTACACCAGGAGTTAGGTCAGTCTAAGTGCATCCCTTGGGGTGTGAATTTTCCATACCCCTCAGCCACGCAGTAATACTGACATTAATTTGTAATGTAAACCAGAACTAAGACATGTGAAGCCAACAGTGCATTACTGTTGTCCTAACTAGTATAGGGGAGGGATTGTTGCCACTGTTACAGCTTCCGTATGCCACTGTGGCAGCATATAGGGGGTCTAAAAGCTCTGTACTAGCCTTAGGAGAATTTTCCCATTGCAGATACTGCATAGGACTATCTGAGCAGCCTGAGGAAGTCCCCTTTCATGTTTGCCATCATGGGGGGTGGCACAGATGTTGCACAGAATTTGATGATAAAGGATTGAACAGGTGGCTCTCCCATTAGAACTTAATTAACAATTTTGTTGATGATGCATGGGCAGTTGGGGAGGAGCTCATAGATTAGCACTATGGCCATTCTGGGTAGTGTTCAGGTTCAGTGCACAGGTGTCCCAGGATGGGTTGCTATAACTGAGGGAGAACCTCAGGCTGCCTAGGTTTTTTCTGGGAGTGCATGAGGAGTGTATTATTATGAAGCATTTTGGTCCCCACAGCATCCCAGAATCAGGATAGCACCTTTGCCTTCCCTGCACCCAGGGCTGCAAGTTCTGGGTTACACTTCTTGGAGGTACAGCACAGACTGTCACTCCAGGTGTCTTCACATAGTGACTGCCACTGTTCACCACTAACCAGGGGCATTAATCCTTCTATTTGCAGTAATTTTTGCAAGTAACTTAAAAAGAGTGTGGGAAGGGAAGCTTTTTTTTTTTTTACATGGATGGATGGGGAACAAAATATCCATTTAAAATAAAAACACAAAGTGGGATATCTGCTAATCCTTCAGTAATATAAATCCTATTAATCCATACAAACTCATCTGTTATGTATTCAGCATATGTGACATGGGTGGGGGCCTTTGCTTCCATTCAAAATGAATGATGGACACTAGTTAAGAAGGAATCCAAAAATATGTCTCCAAATGCTTAAACAAGGACACAAAGCACCCGACCATTCACTATATCACTGCCACCAGCATTGCAAGTTATAAAAAAGTGAACAGAATCCTTCCTTTTAAAGTCACTGTTAAGGCTAGATTAAAGGTAGAAAGTGACATTTAAGAGGTCAACTTTAAATTGCAAACCATAAGACTTCAGTGAACAGAACCTTATCCATTGTCATTTCAAATTAGAGTCCAAGCATGCCAAATCTCATTGAACTCCAATACAGTAAAAAAAACCTTGAATTATGGTTCTACATTGACAAGTGACTATGTACAATTGACATAATCTTACTCAACAGTTCTGATCTCTGTGTTATTTGGGGTCATAGTTGCTTACAATAGTTAAAGAAGAAATATTTTACTACTGTCAGCTGCAGAGCCAATACACCTGTGAAAGAAATAAATTGAGTTCAGTTTGGCCCATGCATCATCAACAAAATTGTTAATTGAGTTCTAATTGGAGAGCCACCTGTTCAATCCATTATCTTCAAATTCTGTGCAACATCTGTGCTACCCCCTATCTGTGCCACCCCCCTTTGATGGCAAACGTAACCCTGGGCATAAACTGAGGTAAAACATCTGGCCTACAAAATCTTTATAACTGTTGGCAATTCATACATTGAAAGTACCCAGCTTGACTTTCAGGTTTCATAGGGAGTGTGAAGGGCTAGCAGAAAGAAAGAACATCAGATTCTTTGTTCACTGAGCAACTCTGAGAGGAGCCATTTAAACACAACCATTATGGAACCCCAGGATGCCATTGTTACAAAGTCATGTTTCAGAGTACAGACAAAATAGTTCAGCTATTCAGTCCTTTGAGTCTTCAGAGCAATGTGGACTTCTCAACTGATTTGTGGCATCTTCTTTAACAGGGGCAATCTCATGTAATTGATTAAACCTTCCTATCTTTTTGCAAATGGCCCGATTCACATTGGTACTGAATGCATGCAACTCTCACTGACATTTTGCACATCTTGTACAAGTTCTTAAACTCATAGTTTTAAGATATATTGGGCCAAATTTTTAAAGGTATTAAGGTACCTAAACATACAGATAGGCACTGGAATTTTCAAAAACACGTAGGCCCTTAACTCTCATTGGAGTTAGCACTGGGTTGCTTTAGAAATGGACTAAACTCCTAATATGTTTAAAAAACATATTCCTAAATGATTTTCAGCATCCAAGGTCAGAGATTAGGCAGATTAAGAAGAGTATAAAGCGGATTAAAAAGAAATAAGAAATTGGTTTTGGGGGCCCTCCTATCGGATGATCCAACGGGATGGCTACTAATATATTTTATGATAGGATGGAAAGCTCTACTGTACAGAACATATTGATATAGTAATAGGCATAATTAAGAATTGATCATGGGACTGCATAAGTAGTACCATTTACTTTTCGGTTTATATCTAATCATTGATGTCATTTATACTGAGCAATTATTCTTCAATCTAATCACTACAAGAGATAGTACTGCTTTTGGCAACTGCAAGCATAGTTACTACCATATTTTCTATAGGAAAATGTAAATGTTTTCTTTGTACGTCAATTGCCAAGTAATTATTGAACAGATACATGTTTGTATGTGTCATATTAAGTGGAAAAGACGTTGTAATTCTTTGTCTCTTATCTCTGCCTGCCTGTCCTCTGCAGCTATGTTTCTGAGTTATTTTGCTCAATTTCTAATGCAGCCCTATACCATTTATGATTTTATTTATACGATACATGTGATGATACTGCTGAGTCCGTTTTATCCCACAAAACTGATTAAGACCAAGAATTAAAGGATTAAATACTTTCCCTTGCGGTCTAGTGACCTCCCAGTTAACAGTACATTCAATTTAAATATCCTGGCAAAATTTATTGTAAAATATGCCTTATATGGTACTCCTGAGAAAATGGTAATGATTATCACTTATGAAGCACCCCTTCACCTTCATATGGATCTCATCACAGATCATCTGAGCACCTCCTTCTCCTTAATTAATTATATCTTCACAACACCCCTGCAAGTGAAGATGTATTAACACCAATTTACAAGGAATCTGTGGATAAGTAAGGAATTGAACCCAGATTTTCTTAGTCTCAGTCCAATGCTCTATCCACTACACCATTTTCTCTCAGAGACACCTAATTTTTTTCATAGATCAGTGGATAGCTTGACTACTCTACCTTTTATTGCTGTACATTATTTATATAAGTAACTAAGGCTATAAATAGCTACTGATGTGAAACATTCCAGGTCATTAATATAATAATCCATTGTCCCATAGCAGGAAAGCTCCCTCACTATTTTACAGCTTTTAGTGAGACCCCTGATTTTGGATCCATGTCAAAATGGATCAAATTTGGGGAAATGGAAATATGTGTACACCATGTGAAATCTTAATTGACTGGGCAAGGTATGCAGTCAGCTAAGTAATGCTGTAGTACTTTTTAAGGAAACGTTTGCTTTTTAAGGAAACGTAACCTGTGGATAGCGACTGCTTCTAAGAAAATGATTCTCACTGATAGGCAGTCTAAGGGAGTGAGACCCAGGCAGAACATATTTTACTTGTGATATGCTCAGCACCTAGGAAGAAGTGCCTCACATCTGATCATAACTATGTCTCAAAAACTAAAAACATCTGACTTTTCACTGTATCTGTAATAGCACCAGCTGGTAAATTTAAATAATCTGACAGCCTATGTACATGCACATTTTCCATACGTAGTTTAGGTGCCAGAATTTGAAAAAGTGGCCCTTTTCATGTCTCATGTTTTGACCTTCCCTATTGAGAATTATGGCATAAGTTGCTGAACTGCTGAGCACCTATCCTGCTTTGCACACAGCCTCAAACAGTGGTTAAGGAGTTCCTTAGTGCTAAGGATGTCTTGAATGGTTTTACTCCTCAGCCAGAAATATTAGTGCTCATTGTTCAATTGTAAATTATGCCCAATCAGGAGAAGAACGAGTCTCAAATCTTGGTTTTAAAAGACGACCACTAAAAAGATTCCTAATCCTGTTGTACAAACTCATTATGTCTGAATAATTATTGATAAACATCCAACTTCAGGAGGCTTATCTGATTTGAACCTTCAAACCTTTTGAAATTCAACCATCACTAATCATGCTATTCCTGTGTCCTTGTAGCCTGTATATTCTTTATATCCCATGTTGATTAATGTCATCATCATATAACTTGTTCAGTGAATGCTCATTGTACTCCATTCTAATTGTCACACAATGCCAAAAATCCCCACTTAAGTGGCGCTCCATCGGTTATTGATGAATAGGGTTCTTGAGCTGCAAAATGGCACTCCCAGCCTATCGTTCTGGTCTTGTTCCAGCTTAACATATTTTGAAATATTGTTATCCAACATCTTTAAAAAGAAATTGGGCCTGACCTAAGCCTGGCATACTTGTTATTATTCCAGTTTATTTGAATCCCATCCAATTCAAAACCAAGTTACTGTGGAGGATGTTGGCAAATGTAAAAAAACACTAACACAATTAAATGTTATGCTCCTTTTCTCCCTAATCATAATGTTTCAAAATCCTGTAGCACAAACTCTCAGCCTAGTGGGTAATTGTTCATAATTAACAAACAGCCCCATGGAAGGAGAAAGTTTTTCTTCTGTATTAACAAAACCAAGCAAAGGAAAACAAGCTTCATGACTGTTATCCTGTGAAAAAATAAATGATTTGTTAAATTAAATCATATCAACTGATTCACATTATTAACAAAGACAAGTAGAATTACTCTAGTGGAGGTTCCTACATGCATGCTCACATTCTACAATTATTATATTTCTTCTGTTCTATAGCTACATATGCTCACAGAAAAGCACTCTGGTTTATGATTTATAGCATTATGAAATTTTTAAGAACAAAAAAGCAAAATATACATTCCACGTAAACCATGCAGTAACAAAGGGAGAAAGATAGGGTCAGAGAGAGACACAGGCACCACTGTTCCCTCTAAGGTGTGCACATGCACACAGAACCTGTGCACACAGTGAAACACCGCGAGCACAAAAAGTGCACAGAAAATTTTTTTTTGCGTACAAAGCCTGTCAGAAATTTACACAGAAGACATTTTTTGCGCACACGGCCTGCCATAAATTAGAGGGAACATTGACAGGCACACCCACATACTGAAAGCTTCCATTCTCACATCTACTGCCATGGAAAAGGAGGGAGAATCAGAATAGGGGAGAGCAGCCTTGTTTACCCTAAAGTTGATCTAAGCTATGCAATTTGAGTTACATGAATAGCGTAACTCAAATCAATGTAGCTTAGATCTGCTTACCACAGGGTCCACACTACGTGACATTGATGGGAGAGGCTGTCCCGTCAACTCCTCCTACTCTTCTCGATTTGGTGGAGTAAAGGAGTCGACGGGAGAGCGATCAGCGGTCGATTTAGTGGGTCTTCTCAATATGGTTGACTTAACAATCACTCATAATAACCAATGACTTCCCACAACAGAACATCCCTTGTGATTCAGTAGGCAAGTCTTATGACGAGTGATGTAACCTGTTCCTGTCCCCTTTGCCAAACCTTCAGACTCCTATGTGACAAACGGCCAACTTTTCTCCTCTTCCAGTGGCCAAACTCTCTGCCACTCTTGTAGAATGAGTCCCTTTATCCAAATAAAAGTTTACTCGTATGTCATAATTAGAGAAGGAAGCTACATTCGTTTAAAAGTAAGAAAAATAAATGATCAGAATAGAAGATTGTGTGCAGATTTTAGTGATACTTGACTGTGACTGATGTGCCCCTATACTCATGTGCTACACACTGTTGCTTGTAAGATATCATCTGAATACTAATAACCTGCTGGTCAATAATATCATGCTGAACTGTATGTAACTCCATTGTGGGTGAAATTATGAAATCCCCCCCATATAATGTTAAAGGCACATATTCAAATTCATGTAGTTAAGTCAACATGTTCAAACTCACATAGCCCTGATTAGGCACAAGTGGTCAAATAGGTCTTAAACAAAGGGATGTGTGGTTACCTCAGTTGGCATATAAACTGTAAACAAAGTCCTTGGACAGTGAGAGGGAAAAGAAAGGAGACAAAGAAAATCTCAACACCCACAGGTGAAAGAAAACAGCATAAAGCATCTTTCCTGCTTGGCTCCATGTCTGCTAGATGAATGGAAGGGGGTCCAAAGATAAAAGTGAGGGGCAAACACACTTCTTCCTGTCCATCTCCCTCTTTGCACCTAAGAAGACAAAGAAAACAGCCGTAGGACTTTGGGAGAGGGGTCCTGACCTGAACAGTCTGGTCAGTGATACTGAGAGAAAGATGTGGCAAGGACTTTACCTTATATCAAATATAGTTTAAGTTAGGCACTAGGAAGTGTTTTATCTTTTATTTTTCTCGTAACCATTTCTGACTTTTATGCTTTTATACTCACTTAAAATCCCTTTTTTTCTAGTTAAAGAAAATGGTTATATTCTGTAATTGAAACTGATCAGTATGCTTCAGTTAAATTGCCTGGGTAATTCTATTTAAGGTGGCTACTTGTTGTGTATTGTTCCTATAAAGGGACCACAAACCTAATATTGTTGGAATGGCCAGGAGAAGGTTGGACACTAAAGAACATACTTTTAGGGGGAAATCTGGACTGGGATTGTGTTCAGGTTCACCCTGCAGTATAACAAAGGCTGGTAAAAGCCAGAGTGTAAACAAAGCATGGTTGGCAGGTTACAATTACACACAGACCCTGAGCGTGTGGTTTGCATGCTGGAGCGATGTAGGTGGGAGCAACTGCAACAAGACATTGTGAGGCTCCCATGGTTGCAGGCAGGGTGGGAAGGGGAAGCAGCTTCTCACTGGTCTAGTTTGTACTCCAGAATATCACAATGACCCTTTTTTGCTACTACAGCCAATGAAATAGTCATGAGAAAACCTGACACACAAAAAGTGTGTGTAAGAGTTCAGATTTCCACTTTCCCTCCAATATTAATTGGGTTGAGACAGGTACTGAGATAAGTTATTCAAAAGGAGAGTGGAATCTGTTCTATTTATGCTTTTTTGGTAGGATTAATACGGTAATAATTAAACAGATGCTGTATTAATTCAAATTTGAGACTGAAGTAAGAGAACGGATGCATCATGAATATTGCTTAAAGGATTTGTGAACTATAAAACAGTGATTCCTCCCTTTTAAATCAAAATAGTTACCCAACACTTACAAGCAGTGAATGTTCAGACAGCTTTGAAAAGTATCTAGCAGTATAAAGCAAAGATTATAAAAAAATACTTTCAGAGCATTTTATCTTTGAATGAATATATCTAACTGCCATTGTTGCATATAATTCTTTCATATTTAAACACCTGGTTTCAACCTTTAAAGGTTTTATATAGTCAATTTATGGGATACCGGAGGCATGTGTAGGCTCATTTGCTCTGCACAGTAAAAATATAAGCTGACTCCACAAACGCTTAATGTTTTTATAAGAAAAGATAGGATGAGAATATTACAGGGTCATTTCAAATGGTGCGTGTACTTTGTTAAGGGAACTTAAAGCAGAGCACAGGAATTAAATATTGCATCACTTCAGTCTGTTTGTGGAATATTGGTGGGGGCAGACCGCACGTGCTCTCCCTCTGATTATTATTTATTACAGCTACTAGTACATTTAATGACCCTTACTTTTCCTGGCTTTCAATATTCAAATATAAACACATCAATATGTATATTAACTCCAATTAAACATTCGCCATACTAGATTGTTGTGCTTGTCCTCGAGATTATGATAAATTCCAGGTTCCTTCTATACAATTATATAGCAGAGTGACATTATTTTAGAAAATTGGTGAATACTGCAATCAGCATTGTTATATGTTTATTTTAAATTCTGAGGAAAACAAGTCAATAGAACAATTGTGTATTTCACAGCTATTCTATTCTATGTTTTATTAAATGTTCAGTGTTAATTTTGTAATTCCTTTACAAGATGATAGGCAGCAGAGCCATAATCAGAATTGCTTAACAATTCAGAAACAGCTTTGGGATTTGGATCCTCTAAAATTAAATAGGATCATTCGTCTGGCTGGACAAGCTACAAACACAAATATCTTTTCTGTGCTATGCAGTAGGTTATAGCATTCTAGTGTTTGCTTATTAGCTGGTGTTCCCACTGAGGTTCCATCAGGGATTTCATTCTAATCCATTGCTTTCTGTTCACAATTTCTAAAGAGTACTTTGGGGATGAAATTTTCCAAGCTTGAATTCAGCTCCAAGGTGACACTTTAATTTTTATTTATATTTGTGTGTGTGTTTACAAAGTTTTAGCAAAATGTATTCAACTATTTGTGAGTTGTGATAGAGTGAAAAAATATCCAGTAATTTCCCCATTGTTTGAAAAACTAAAATGTTATTTGAGCACAGATAACTCAGACATGGCTGACTCGCCTACCACAGGGAATTTTCCAGGGCTCTAATCACCCTCTAATGATGAGCGGACTGAGGGACAGCGGGCACCTCCTTAAGGCTTAGTACCAAAGGTGGTTGCAAACCAGAAAGTAGTAGCAAGGCATGCAGGCAACCAGAGTGAAGGAGGCTGAAGTGTTATATCAGCTAGGAAGGCCTGATGGAGAAAACTTAGGCTATATCAATACTACAAGCTAGGGGCATGACTCTCAGCACATTTATGCGTACATGCCCTAGCTCTCATCAAACTAGCGTGAGTATGTCTGCGCAAGCTGGGAATCAAATTGCTAGTGTAGACGTAGCCTTAGAGGTGTGGTTAATTCATATAAGCTTTGGAAAGCATCCAAATATATAGATAGTTATCGTTATTGAGCCTCTGAGTCTTATGAGGTTTGCCCATCATTATTTACATGCACCTGAAGCATGCAACTATGACCATAAGTATGCCTTATGTATTACTGCTTATATACGCTCCGCTGGTGACATTGTTATGACTGCATATCTAGCAATAAAAAGAACATCATGTTCTGAAATGGCTCAGACAACTGGTTAGTTTGCAAAGTAGTGTAGGATAAAAGCCAGATTCTGAGTGTAAGACTTTCAATCACAGACTAATTTCCTTCCAAGTTCCTAACAGTGAGGTGCACTGAATGCTTTAAATTAGCAACCTGCAATCTATATTCATCCTGAAAAGTCACATTAAGCCTCTAATTTTGAAAATTGACAAAAAGTCAAGCCAGGTACGTTATTTTAGAATGTAATAGCTCCCTGGGGAGCTATTTCCATGATCCAACATAAGACGTACTACACTGCATATAAATCAAAACACAAATATCCCCTATACTCAGTTCTGTTAGTTATGTTGCGATTATTTTATTTTTCTGTGAATAAAAGTTTATTCACTTTTCTTTGTGAAAGGAACAATCAATCAATCAAACATGCCTAAGGAGTCTTTAATAAGCTTTGAGGGAAAAATCTTACATGGTCATAGCAACAGACGACATCAGTCCACAAAAATTGAACAATAATAGCTAAATGTATTGTAGACAGCCAGAAACGTTAACCAGCAAAGGCTTCCGAGAGTATATTGTGAGAAGTAGTTGAATTAAATAATCATTTTGCCACTGTATTCAGATGACACAAATGAGGAGAATACACCACACTGCATTGGAGCCTTCCCATTTTGAGTGTAGTAGTCACCAATGTGCTAAAGGTGTGAGAGAGCACTGAATCAGTGGCAGTTTGAAGACGCCACATGAGAGCTTCATCTAATAGCTAGTTCCTAATAAGTGGCTGCTTGCAGAAAGTGGGAAAGGTTTTGCACATTTGGTTACTGCCAGATTGTAGTGCTTTCACTGAACCTGCTTCTGTATCGGAGTGCATGATAGATTAAATGATCTCTTTAGTCCCTAGAAGGGCTGTAGGAAGCTATCAGCACATCTTGGAAACATAAAAACATTCATGCTGGGTCACATTAATGGTTCATCTCACCCAATATCCTGTCTTCCAACAGCAGCCAGTGCCAGATGCTTTAGAGGGATTGAACAGATCAGGGCAACTATCGAGTGATCCATTTCCTGCTCTCCAATCCCAGGTTCTGTCAGGCAGAGGTTTAGGGACATCTGGAGTGTGGGGTTGCATCCTTACCATCTTAGCTAATAGCCATTGATGGGCCTGTCCTCCATGATTTATCTAATTCTTTTTTGGACACACTTTTGCTTTTGGCCTTCACAACATCCTCTGGCAACACATTCCATAGGTTGGCTGTGCATAGTGTGAAGAAATACTTCTTTTTTTTTTGTTTTGTTTTAAACCTGCTGCCTATTAATTTAGTTACATAAGAACGGCCATACTGGGTCAGAACAAAGGTCCATCTAGCCCAGTATCCTGTCTTCCAACAGTGGCCAATGCCAGATGCCCCAGAGGGAGTGAACAGAACAGCTTACTTTGCTTAAGAGCCTTTGCTGAGGAACCTTGTCAGAGGCTTTCTGAAAGTCCAAGTACATTGTATCAACTGGATCAACCTTGTCCACATGCTTGTTGATATCCTCAAAGAATTCTGATAGATTGGTGAGGCATGATTTCTCTTTAGAAAAAAACTGTTTACTCTTCCCCAACATATCGTGTTAGCCTATATGTCTAATAATTCTGTTTTTTGCTATAGTTGCAACCAATTTGCCTGGTACTGAAGTTAGGCTTAGTGGCCTGTAATTGCCAAGATCATATCTGGATTATCTGGAGTAATCAACATTATGTTAGATATCCTCTAGGTGTATGGTACAGAGGCTAATTTAAATGATTCCATGCATGGTAGCTCTTCAGTAATCAGTTAGTACCTCTTAAAAACAGTCTAGCCGTATATTACATCATGTGAATAGCGGAATTCAAATTGGAAGGAAACTTAAAAATGGACTCAAATGATTTTTTCAATTTGGTTCGTTGAATCTTAGGTGTTCGAACTGGTATCCACATTCCTCAACTATTCATTATCACTCAGTTTGAGAAGAATATTGCTTTGGGCTGGAGGCGATAGATGCTACTGAAAAGTTATTTTAAGATTGAATTTGAAGACATCTTTGTAAATATTGCTTATTAGAACCCTCATAGAGAGCATCATCCAAAGTCCACTGATGTCAATTGCAGTCTGTCCATTGATTTCATTTGGTGGCTTACAAAATTTAAAGAGAGCCTTTTCCATTCTCATAAAAGATAGTTAAACAAAACACCAGTGTCTTTGAGGAAGTTTTCTGACATGTTAAGTGGTATAACACTTCATAGATAATTAATTCTTGAGATGACATTTATTTTGATCATAAAAGTTTTACTTCAAAAGAACTGATGCAGTTGCTTCCTTTTGTCTATTGTATGTAAAGTAGTAAAAAGAGAGACGGAAGGTGTTTTTTTAAATTATCACCTCATAGGAAAACCTGAATGTCCTACCACTGCCACTTCAGAAGTATGGCGGAGAGATAAAGAAGGCTACCAAGCAAAAAAGGAATGGATCAGTAACTTCCTCATGCTTTCCTAGGAAACCATGCCTAGCATCCTTTGAGATACAAAGGATGTAACATTTTCAAAGGGGCACCAAAATATTTTTTTTTAAAAAAAAGCAAACAAACACATGATGACTATGCAAAATGTGAAAATCTTAATAGGACTACTGAAGGAAGAGTGTTTAGAAGGTATATATCTAAGGCTTGAACAAATCCTCAGGATACATTCCTTTTCGGGCTTAGGGACCTTGCTATCAAGTATAACAAAATATGCCTAAGATATAACCAAATGCATACTGCAAAAGACAGATTACCCATTAATTTATGACCAAGTAACTGTCTCCTAGATATAATAATCACCATTTTTTATTTTACAGTTGAGTAATCACTCTTAGGAAGCCATGATGTCAGGTGCAATGGAATGTAGATAAATGCAAAAGAGGATACACAGTCTGAGTAAACCAATATAGAGATAAGTAAGCAAGGTGACTGAAAAGAAATATCACAGATTAAATGGTATTTCATAGTTTACACAAAAGATATATTTATAAAAGAAGCAAAAAAATTTAATACATTTTATACAATATGCACTCTCTCTCTCTCTCTCTCTCTCTCTCTCTCTCTCCATATATTTATATATATATGTATAATATAGAAAGCTGGAGAGATGTATTCACTTTTAATATTAGCATGTCGGTTTACTGTTGATAAAAGTGTGGGATTTGTAAAACTTCTTAACTATGATCCTGAGACCAAGTCTGGCCTGACTCCCTCTTAGCTATCTAACCTTCCCAGAACCTCACTTACAATAAATATATCTATGCACTTCTAGGACATCTTCCATCTGAGGATCTCAGTGTCAAAACCCCCCTGACATAGCATCTGTAAGTAAATCATCCCCATTTCACAGATATGAAAAATGAAGCACATGAGTTAGGGTGGTTGTTTTGGTGCACAGTAGAAATTTGGCTGATGGTGGTAGTAAGGAAGCCCTTTTAGTGTCTGTTCCTAGTCAGTTAATACATGATAGATCATCCATGAAGGGGAGAATATTACATATTATTATATTTTCTGGCGTGGGAATTTAGGGGAAAAGAGAATACCAAAATGTTGGCATATCTCAAGATCAAACACCCGATTTCAAAAAGACCTTTGCTGTTCTTTGAAAGCTCAGTTACTCTCCATTGGCTTGTTGCCCTTTTAAATTTAAATATGAGAAATTAATATTGTTACATTGCAATGTAAGCATGGGGTTGAATGGTCTAGTTTATAGCTAAATTGATGGTTAAGGAATTATTTTATTGCTTGTGTTGTGGCTGTAGGCCAGTGAAGTGTATCTGATCAATTAAGGGTTCTGTATTGGCAAAGGAGGGAAGTTGCTGTGATTGATACTGTTTTAGTTTCATAGACTCTAAGGCCATACTTATACTGTTTTAGTTTCTGTTTTAGTTTCATAGACTCTAAGGCCAGAAGGGATCATCATGATCAATTAATCTAACCTCCTAAAGTTGCCGGCCACAGAATCTCACCCACCCACTCCTGTAGTAGCCCAAAATGTCTGGTTGAGTTACTGAAGTCCTCAAATCTTTATTTAAAGACTTCAGGTTACAGAAAATCCATTTACTTTAGTTCAAACCAGCAAGTGACCCATGTCCCACACTGTAGGGGAAGATGAAACCCCCCCAGGGTCTCTGCCAATTGGACCATGGGGGAAATTCCTTCCCAATCCCAAATATGGTGATCAGTTAGACCCAGAGCATATGGGCAAGACCCACCAGCCAGACAACTGGGAAATGTAGCTTTTTATTTTATTTATAGTGAATTCAGTGATATTGCATTACATCACCATGTTTTGGCTCTGTTCGCTACGCTTTCAAGCTCAACAGAATGAAATGGCCTCTGGTACTTTTCTCAAACTTGGAGACTTTAGGAACACACATAGTCCAAGGCTAATGACTACAGACAAAATCACAAGTACAATGTCTTGTCTGTACTACAAGTTTTATAAGAGCAATAAATTACAATTACCATGCATATAGAAATCATGTAAAACCTATGCAATAATTGTAGCTAGTCATACTCACATCCTCAATGATATTCTAGGGTTGGACGGACCCCTCAATAGACTATCATTGGTAGAGGGATGGTTGCTGCTGAGGTTTCCTGTGGGGCTGTCCCTGGGGTCTTATCACTCTTACCCAACCAGGGAACCCTCTTTTATATTGTAATTCTGACCACGCCTAACATTTTATGTATATGCATGAAAGTATCAGTCTTTTTTCTCTTGTCTGTATTGTCACATCCCATGAATACTGTGGTGCTCTGTTTTTCATAGATTGTAATTTATCTTCTTCTCATTAGCATTGATGCATGATATGTATTCTGCAGTCAGGACAGACATTTAAAGATGTTACCATCAGGTATCTCATGGCCTTAGACAATATCTTTGCAGTTTTTTGCAATTCATTTTTCCATAACCTTACCTATTGGCACATCTTATGCAGTAACCTTGTGACCTTACAAGCATAGGGTTATTCCTAGTTCACCCAATCATGTTACGCATTCTTAAGCCTATGGCCTAGTTAGCTAAAGCTAAAATCTTACAGGTCTCAGTCTGCAGGCTTTGCATTTCAGCCATGAGTTACTAATATACCTAATACACACTTATGTTCCTAAATACTTATCATTCCTATACTTCTATAATCCTACAAGTTACATCTATTTAGCATACATTGATTATATATGAAAATAGCATATAAATTCACCATAACATCACATAATACAATGTATGATAAAATGAACTAACTGGCTTCAGTAAGAATTCTTCTGTAATAACTCAGAACCCTCCCCATCTAGTGTCCCATCTCAGTCGTTGGGGATATTTGCTAATAGCAGTCACAAATAGTCCATATGCCATTGTAGGCAATCTCATCATCCCATTCCTAGTATTTATCTGTCTGATGTATTCAGAGAGGACAATCATATCTTCCCTCATCCTTCATTTTGTGAGGCTAAACAAGCCAATCTCCTTAGTCTCCTCTCGTAAAGTTTTCCATTTTTCTGAGCATCCTAGTAGCCCTTCTCTGCACCTGAATTAATTTGAATTGAGTTTGAATTCATTTTTCTTAAACATGGGAGACCAGAATTGCACACAGTATTCCAGATTAGGTCTCACCAGTGACTTGTATAATGGTAATAACACTTCCCTATTTCTACAAGAAATACCTCTCCTGATGCATCCTAGGATTGCATTAGCCTTTTTCAAAGCCACATCATACTGGTAGCTCATAGTCAACCTGTGATCAACCAATACATCCAGGTCAGTTTCAGTTTTGCCCTTTGCTACTTCAGTCTAGTCAGCCAATCTCTTGTTACAGCATTGAACTGTTCAGTTCACTAGTATTGACCCTGCTTATCTAAGTTCTGTTTGTTAAGAAATGCATGTTACAAGCACCATATTTAGCTAAAAGGGACAGTTAACAGAATCTCTATATCTGAATTGTCATCTTGGCTTCTTTTTTACTACAAACTCAAAGGGTGAAAATACTTAAATCCTTGAAGTACTATGTCCATCTCTGACCTCTAAGTTCCCAAATGCTGTAATCCTTCAAAATGTAGAAGCAGAAGGTGAAACATGTTTTCTGCTGAGACGTCCTGTGGGACTAGAAAATCTTGTCCCTCAGGTCAATGGAAATGAGAGACACTTCAGAAATAATTGCTTGGCCTTTAAGGCAAAGATGCAAGAAAAATTTAAATGTATAACGAACCTTTAAGCATTAGACAATATTTTCTGTTGTTGTAAATTTTTCATTTGAACTGAAGTTTTATGAAGCTAAAAGAACCAAAAAATAAACATAAACTGTCACAAAATACATAAGCCAAGAAAAATAAATTAATCCAAAATGAAATGATCCAGTGCTATTGTATAAAACACTGAGAATCAAACACAGCTACAACCCTTTATCCATGTCTAATCCACTAGCGTGAACTAATTCTGACAGATAAATTAGGCACATGCTCCCTTCCACTAGGAGGAACAGGGGAGAGAACAACAGAGTAACATGGGGCAGAAATGTCCTGAAATTGTTCCATAAAGAGACTGGAAAGAGGGTTGTATCCATTTTTAAGGAGTAGGGGTGAAATCCTGGCCTCATGAAAGTCAGTGGCAGAACACCCATTGACTTCAATATTATTATGCTTATCATGGTAGTGCATAGGGGCCACCCAAAAGTGGAGACCTATTGTGCTCGGCATTGTACAAACAGAACAACAGATGGTACTTGCCCCCAAAAGCTTATAATCTAAATAGGGTCAAGATTTTACCCCATGTGTGGTATATACTGGGAACCATAAGAAACCTAGTCAGAGTCCCTGAGAGAGGTTTTTTTCTTTCAACACTATCAGCCAGACTTGGGCAGGTAGAAAAGTAAGGGTGGGAAGAAAGAGGGGAGAGAAAGAGAGGCTGCAAGACTCCATTAGAGCCTGTGAAAGGAAATATATCAGTGATGGACTGAGACACCAATCTGCCACATCCTAAGGCAGAGTCTGTTTTGTTTACTGAGATCACAGTGAATTTCATCTCTCATTGAGGATCCACAGTCAAATGACAATTAGTAATAGAAAAACCTATAGCAGGCACCAAATGATCTCACTTGACCAAATACCAGGCTTTCAGGCAGTGCTTCCAGCAAGTGAAAAGCACAGACTTTCTTTTAATAAATATTGTAATTGTTTGTAAAATGCTTTGAAGATAAAAGCACTATAGAAATGACAAATATTATCATAAATTGAAAGCGGTGTCCATTTGATTTTTTTTAATTGCTACTAGGCGTAGCAGTTTTAGGCACAGTGTTGTACATGTAGATCCAGTTTTCTGTGTACTATACGTTAAAATTTCTAGTAGTCTACAATCAGCAGAGCCACTGCCATTTTGTGAAGCAGAGCTGGAGCTGCTTGCTATACAAGAGTCATGCACTGTACTCTCGCTTGGAGCCTTTAATTTGGTTCCTTGTTATATTCTTTAGTTTCCTTTAATCTAAAATAAAACTTACTCAGGCTGAAAGTATATGGTTGCACATCAGGTATAGAAAAGCTAACGCACAGTACTAATGTGCTAATAAATAATTCTTAAGCTGGAAATCAATGGCTTCTTCTCTGTATATCATTCTCTCCCCTCAGTGTAACAAACTTATGGGATTTCTTTGGTACTTCTAGATCCCACTATGTGCAGCACCCAAGCAATGAAATAACAACTTCCAGAGCTCGCATCTTATAGCTATGTAATTATATGACACTACATATGAGAGCCCACAGCACAATGATGACATACATGTAAGAGTGAACCATAAAATGATCTATGTTTATTCCAAGAATGTACTGTAGTGGAAACGCTGTACTTTTGTAGTGATGCATGTCGGATATTTCTGTTCAGTATTTTTTTATATATTTTTAAGCTACTTTTGTGCAGTTTAGAATCTTACCTATCCGGGAAACCTCTCCATCAGTTTTGAACTCCTTGTGATAATCATGTTGATAGTCTGCTCCTGGGTCACTGCTGATTCCTCTCCTTTTGACTTTTCCTTCACCTACAGTGTGTCTTCTTTGCAAAGTATTTTCCATCACAAAGATAACTGTTGCTTTGGGAGGTGTCACATTTGAAAGGTGCTGTGAGGTCAAGCTCACTATCAAATACATATTTTCAGCGTGTCAAAGTTTCTGTCAATGACAGATCTGGAAGTACAGAGTGCTGCACTGTATCAATCCTTAACAGGCTAACAGGAAATCCAGAGGAGTGTGTGTATGCTCCCTGTGGCAAGCAATTGGCTATTCATTACAAAGAGAAGAGCAATACCTTAAAGCAAATAACTAATTCAACAAATTTAGCCCTTCTTTCTGCCCTGGATGTCCATGAACAGATCATGATGTTTTTGAATTCAGTTGTTGTTGTTTGAGTGTACTTGATCCTTATTTTTGTTAGTTTTATGAATTGTTGATTACCAGTTCGCTGCAAATATTCAATATTTAATTATATTGGTTAGTTAACTGGTCATAAGTCACATGGAATTGTTTCTGTTCCCTGATTGGTGGGTGTAAGTAAGTTAGAAACTTTATGACCAAGTCATAAAGAAGCTTATGAAGCACTCAGCCGATGCTCAAAGCATCTTCCTAACCAAAAAATTAGGACATTTTCAGATTTATTAGCTAGACACAATGTTTAACTGTTATTTTCTCATTGCAATCATTCAAGATATATGTATATGCCTTCTGGATACCTGATTTGACCCCCTGCTATGCTGAACAGTTCCCCATTCTAGGTATCTAGGGTAAACTCCACCAACTTCCTTTCAATTTGGTGGAGCTACAGGTTTAACATGGGGCTGTTGGGAGCCCAATCCAGCACTTTACTGTCTCTCTTATCCCTTAGTCATACCCCAAACTCCATATAATCTGGGGAAAGGGCTGGTCCACAATTTCCATAGAAACTTTTTTCTAAGGAGAATTGACTTTTAGACAAATTGAAAATTTTTGTGGAAATGTCTGCTTCCTTGATTTTTTTGGGGGGGCACAAATTTTTGGTTGGAAACTGAATTTTTTTGGGGCCCCAAAAGGTAACAAAACTGGGGAAGTTTTTCATTTATGGATTAAAAATTGCAGGGGGGTTATTGTTTGATAAAAATAAAAGTTTATATTTGGGGGGGGGGAGGGGAAGCTCTGACCAGCTCTAGCTGGGACTATCTTCCTGTGAGATGGGAAAAGAGTTCGCACATGTAAGGAAAAACAGCCCTTTCATGGTCCCCATGGACTTCAGCCTTTTAGGGAACCAAACTGGCTACATTGCATTCAACGCCTTCCTTGGACATGGGCTGGGTTGGCTACACTATGGTATTATTGTAATAGCTTGATGTCAACTTTGTGCCACCTGTATTCTCTGCCATGTTGGGGCCATGCCTGGCAGAGTGAAAACAGTCCTGGCAACAGAACCTGAAACCCAAGCGTGTTGCCAGAGCAGTACAAAAGTAACAAATAAGGTGAGTTAAAGGATATAACATCCTAAAATCTAGTTTTCCCAACAGGACTCAATTAGCTAGTTTGTGAAAATCCACTTATCCTCCAACAGTCCCTGCTATTTTTCAAGAAAGTAAAAGTAAAGGTCAGGCTCTGCAAAAGCAAATTAAGCCAAGTGTAATTGTCACTAAGGAGGAAACAAACTCCTAAAGCCTGAGCAATTGTGCTCCGTGTGGAAGTGTGAAAGCAAGGGGGAAATCGACTTGTCCTCTGTTCTTTAGGTGAATTTCTCTATAAGTAGCCATGTAAATTCTAAAGCCAGATTCTCATCTGGTGTAATCTTTCCATTGAATCCAGTGGAGAGATGCCAATTTATAACAGGTGTAGGTCGGTTCTAGGTTTTTCATTTTCTCATTATCGCTAGAGTGGAAATGTCTACACTGCTATTTTTAGCCCCACAGTGAGCCTGAATTGGTTGACCAGAGCTCTGAGATTTGCTAGCATGGTTTGTTTGTTTTCTGCTGTGCAAACATACCCTGTAAGGCTCCAGTTTTGCTGTCATCGAAGTAATAGGTTTTTTGCCATTGAGTCCAACTGGAACAGAATTGTGCCTATAATGCAAGTGTTTGCCAAATGTTTTCTCATCGGGTTTCTCTATTACTTCAAAACTAATTGTTGAGATTTAGCCACGCAGACATGAGGGGATAATAAAGAGGTTTTACACCTTTGCTTTCAAAAAGATTCAGTGTAATCAGTTCATTTGAGATTATTACATTAAAAACTGTTAGATTTTTCTTTCTGAAAAATTTAAAATACAGTCATGTAATAAAATTAATCTCCCATGGACAATCACTCAGTTTCCAAGCCAAGTTCCCTAGTTAAATATGATCTAGCAATGATGCATCCCTCTGAAAACTTTGGGTGACCATCTTTAATATTTTTGAGTTATAGGAAGCATTTCAATAAAAAACAGTGTTTTAAAGTTTCTCGGCCATATCTTGCTCTCATAGAAATCACTAACTTTGGAACCTATGCTACTCACAATTGTGCAGATGCGTCTGTGGTGTAACTGCTAGATCAAATGGCTTGCATTTTCCTTGTTCAGGGGCTGGCTCCTATGCAGTTTTGCAAGCCACAAGTCTTCCCTAGTCATCTCCAAAATTGTCCAGGTGGACTTAGATGGTATGGAAGTAGAGCAAAGCCAGCTCTGCATCAGGCAGAGGATTCATCTATGGCCTTGCTGGGGCTGAGGTGTTATGCCAGCCCTGTTCAATTACAAATTGGACTCAGGAATGTTATTCTGGATTGACAGGAATTTCAGTGACAGCGGAAGTAGACTTCAGGAGTAAAACTAGGCCACAGGTTTTTTAATGGTACAATTGTTGGTAAAAGAAATAAAAAACACCTGTGTAGCTCTAAAGAAATCTTTTTTTCTCACATCAGTGTATTGAGTAGACATATAAAAACCAATGGTTGCACTCTAACAGACTCACTCTGTTAAAAGATATTTTGGTTCTGCACATGGCGTCAAAATGATGAGCTCATTCTGTTTACTAGTGTCATTTGTTTAATTTTATTTTGTTTTTGTGTTTGTATTAAGTGTTTGCTTATAGTGCAATTTATATATGTGTATATGTATGTATATCAAACAAGTCAAAATCACAATGCACTATATTGTTCTGTTTGCTGTTTTCTCTACACTGGCACTTTGCCAGACATGATGTCTTCACTAAATATTATGTATTCATGGCTCAGTGTGCGTTTGAGGCATTGGCCCATGTTGGAGCAGAATGTGTGCACCATGGCCTCAAGAGCTGTGGGAAATTTTGTGCCTGAAGGAGACGTTTTGCTTTCAGTAGCATGGTGGAGAAGGGGCATGCTGGTTGCTACACTACTCAGAATGCCGCAGCATACTCTCCTGTCCACATCAGGCCAGCTCTGCAGACTGATGTGGAAGGTGGTGAGCCCTCCTTGCCTCTTTTGGAGCAGCAAGCGCTGTTAACAATGGTTAAATCCCTGCTGAAACTGTGGCTGCAAACTGACACCTCAAAAAGGGGTTGTTCTGTTTCTACTATTGAAGGCTTACACTAACTTTTTAAGCAGTACAGTTGGAGTTTTCAGATCCTTTGGGACGTTCCTGAAACAAAATGTAAAATTCATGTTTATTTTTTTTTAAAGCAATGAAACATTGCAGGTCATTTGCCCATTAAATTCCAGGAAAGGAGAAAACTAGTTCCATGAACTAGGAGCTGGGCTGGGAGTTGCCTGATCACCCACTGAGCTATCAGGATCTGTTCAGAAAGTCCCAGGATCCAGACACAGCAGCTGAACTAATTTAATAGCAGGAGGAATTGGGAGCTAAGGAACCCTCTACACCAACTGCACAACTTTTTATTGTAATATGATCCAATAAGGGCTGATGTTTTCAACCCAGATTTTCCATGTTTTTATGATCACCACCATTACTATTTTTAAAAGAAAACACGTTCACATGAAGGCACAAGTCTCCAGCTTACCCAAGTCCCCATCACCACTGTCCAAAATTTGGCAACCGCTGCAGTAACCCTTCCCTCCCCACTTTGACCACATAGGCTACTGTTACCAGTGTATGTCTGGGTCCATGTACCTAGGTGTTGACAAATTATTGCCAGGTAACTGGACTCAGACTGGCAGCCGAGTGGGAGGGAGAATGTAAAACTGACAAATAAACTGATATTTACCAGTTCCAATAATAGCTGGTCTGCAAGAACCTATGTATTGGGCATCATTGTCAACCCATATGTTGGACCGTGGTGCCTAATGGCAAATCTGCTGTCATGTACTTGCATTCACACTTCATTCTTTCTCTTTAATAAGTGAAAAGAATCCATTCACATATTTTTGTAGCAAAGTAATAATACAAGTAGCATGGCCCCTGAGAACTGAAGGCATAAATGAATGCCTACCCACTTTGCTGCAAGTCACCAAATGTACTTGTACAGAAAAATCCAAACACGTTTTCCTAAGGCAGATAAGGTACAGGAGTGATGCACATGTATCTGAAGGCAGGTCTCAGCTCAATATTTTCCATTTTTCTTAAATGCTCACTAGATGAGCCACTTACTTTTTAGTTGGAACTATCTGCAGTAATTAACTCTTCATTGGGATAGTCCTCACCCTCTTGTAATGAACTTATTCTACAGTAAGACTTATTCTACAGTAAAATATGCTTAGTAAATGAAAGTTCTATAATTGTAGGCTACATTTCCCCCAACATTGTTATTGTCTGTGTAAATCATTCTAGCTAGCAGCGGACAGTCCCCTGTTGATGTCTGGCTTGATCTCCTGAGTGGTTAGATTGGATGTTTTGCCTATAGCCAAAATGTTATAGGTTTGAGACATCAGCACAAGTAATATATCTGCTGGACTTCAGTAGGGTTGTAACTCCCTGAGCACCATCCTTTCCCAGTAAGCTTTGCTGAATCAGGTGATGCTTTCAGAGACCTTTATTTCACTAAGTTACTCATTAATTAAAAATCCCATTTAAAGTACCTAGTCAATAGTGAATTGTGTGATCGCACTGACTGGGTAACTTGTGTAGGTGGCAAACCTGTGCTTCTCTCCTAGTGGTCCCTCTAGGTTCCTAAACTATACCATGGAGGACCAGAAATTATATTAGTAAAGAGCTTCCCAAATGGGTGAAGGCTGGAATAACCCCAACTTATTACAGGTTTAAGATGCAACCATGACAGCAGTTACATTCTCCTTCCTCTTCACCTTCCATCAGCTACTTGAATCTGATGTGAACTTGTACCAGTGCGTTTCTCCCGCAGGCTCTGAGACAGCTCCCGGCTGAGGATTTTTGAGACAAGTAGAATTGCTTTCTGTTAGGGTAGCTTCTATGATGACATCAAGTAATCACAGAACCTACTCAGGAATTACCAACACTCCCTCTTCTGGGTTTTTTTGTTACTTGTAGTGTTACCCGGGGTTCTTTCAACCCAAAGCTCTTGGTAACTTTTACTCTGTGCGAGGTGGTGTCAGGAAATAAATCGGGGAGACATGGCCGTCTGATCAGTAGATGGCGGACACAAACAGGACAACACAGGAGTGCTTTCACTTAAAGCTAAACTTTACTTGGTCTCAAGCACTTGGTCCACAACAGGTTAGTAAAACAGCCCCCACCCTTAATAATTACCAAAGCTGAGAGCTCTCCTGTCCCCAAAAAGCAGCGAAAGCTTTCCTGCCAACATAGCACTTGTCTATACTGGTGCCTCGGTCATGTAACTTATGTCACTCATGGCTTATTCACACCCCTGAGCAACATAAGTTATACCAACGTAAGTGGTAGTGTAGACATAGCTATAGAGTAAGTAGAAACCGTGTTCCTTCCTTCTCATTTGTATTCTGCTTAGGTTTTTATAGTATAATTTGAATAGACAAAAAAAGCCCTAGAACAATAACATATTCCCTGCTGCAGTATAATTAAAAACCAAATGGTTTCCACTTAGCTATCATCAGTTGGTTTTGGTATAAAGCATGAGGTCAAAGCATAAGGTTTACAATTGCTTGTAATTTGCTATTCCATTTCATTTAATTAGTTGCATTTAAATATTAATCACTGCATACCTTTTCCCATTAATTCCACTGCAAGTGTGTTTTAGGATAAAGGCTGATGATCCCTCCCCGCACAAGTTGTAATCAATGTGTTTATTCCTGGGATTATCTTTGGGATGCCAAGAAGAAGATTTTATTAGTGCAAAAGACATTAAGTTTATATTGCATTGGCATTTGCCATTCCCCCATCATCCCAAAATGATAAGCCTCTGTACAGTAGCATCTGGTGGTACCATAAGTAGAATATTTTCTAAGAGCTTGTCAAGAATTGAAGGAAATAATTGGTCCAGGTCTCATGATGTTTTTGCTCAGGATCTTAGCATTAATTTGACAAATGTCTAATTATAAATGCTTCAAACACCCTTACCTTACTGCCTTTCTGTTGTATTATAATTCTATAATCCCGTCTTGTCTTATGGCATTTTCAGAAATTGTAGCTTTATTGCTATTTGTTTTTCAGAATAGAGAGAGAAAAGTCTGCTTTTAAGATTTTCCATATGCAACAATGTTGTGGGTTTAGTAACTGAAAAGGGATTCTTTCTGGTATGATGCTTCTCATAAATAATATTGAAATTGTGACAGTTCTCACAGGAAATATTCTCCCAGAAGTTACATACCTTTTTCTTTTATCTCTGTGTGTGCAAGCATGTGTTCACACATGTGTGTAAGTATTATTTATTCGGATTTCACCAAAAGGTATGCTTGCTGTGGCTATCGAGCATGAATTATATGCTATGCAGAATTTTAAGAAAGCATATTAAATGAACACAAAGCTTGCAAAGTCAAGTATTCAAAATTTAGGAAATACCAGTATTAAGGTCTCCCATTCCAGACATTACTTATTTATATCATCCAAAACTCTCCACTGAATACAGAATTATCAATTTTCTTATGAGCTTTTTTATGGTGCTGTTGTAATAATATCTTAGTTCTTTGGCAACACTAATTAATTAAGCTTCTCAACAGCATTGTGCTGTTGTGCATTGTGCAGGTAGTATATATTCTCCCCATAGGACCAGGAGGAACTGAGGTACAACTAGTAGACCCAAAATTGTCAAAGTCTCAACTAATTTTGAGTGCCCAGTTTGAGAAGACTAGAGGCTGATTTTTCAGTGTGCATGTCATTTTATAACACTTTATATATCCAGAGAAGATTGACCTCAGCTGAAACTGGAAGTGTCTCAAGTTGGGTACCCAGAAAATGGAGAAAATGTAATTGCTCAGGAACCTTATTATGCCATTCCCTTACTGGGCAAAAACAATGTAGTTTTGGGGGTGTGATTGCCTAAATTTTCATAAAACTTAAAATTTTCATCATGTGGAACCATATTTGAAACCCTCTCCCCCCTCCCCCTGTTCATCGGCAGGTTAGGATGTTTAGATCCACAGCACAGGCCTGTAAAGTTTGAACTAATAACTAGAAGCAGAAGTGGACTAAGTACGTGGAACAGGCAGGGAGGTGAGAGATGCATCTTGCCAGTGGTTTCAGTTATTTCCTGGCAGGAAAAGAATGTTGAGACTCATTTTTTCTTGGTTCAACGCCCGGTTCTGGAGGGTTTATAAACCCTTATGTCTCCTTCCCTGCTTCTGTTTTCCCAAGCTCCTGTCCTGCCCACTCCATGACTCCTGCCCCCACGCCCCAACCAATTTGGTTCTATCCTCTATCCCCAAGCCCCATCTGTCACCCATTTGCATTCAGATCAGACTATTTCTTCTCCTCCATGCTGGCTTTGTGTCAGCAGGGGGACAGTTGAGAGCACAGTGTCCATGTTCATAGTTCCTGAGCCTGCCACCCTAACAATCTCCAACAGCTAGGAGCAGCAATCAAACCTGGGCTGAACATGCTTAGTTGCTCCATGGGAATGGCCCATACACAGTCCAGTCAGCACAGGGAAGCTGTGAGAGAATGAAGCATGCTCAGTACAGATGGAATCTTCAGTGAGTTTTGATGACAAATTCTACCAAGTCTCTGTGAAACATGTGCAAACTACAGTTTTTCAAACTTGGTTAGATTTTCACAGGTGTGGTAAAAGGCACATTTCTTTCCAAGACACTGCCAAATGTCAAGTCCCAGATCTAGAACATGGAGATATTAGAGCATCTCAGCAAAACAAGCTGCAAGAATTTTTTTAACATGGAAAAAACAACGTTTTTTTTTCCCTAGCCTGGTCCTCGGAAATGGCTGAACCCTTTTGGCTGAAACTTCCACACAAAAAAATTAACAGACACACATCACAATTTATTTTTTTTGTCAAAGTTAATCAAAAATAGGATCTTATATTGAAAAGTATTGGGCAACCTCAATTCTACACATTGCTATCTGTGCTGCCTCCCTATAATGTTTTTAAGGTGAAGATAAGAAATATGGACATATATTATCTTGTGATAGATTTGGTTCAGTTCTCCTGTTTTTGGGTGACATCATTCCTACATTATTGGGTTTTTGGGTGACATCATTCCTACATTATTTCATAATAGCCAATTATATGTTATTACAGGGACATGGATCATTCAAAGCAGCTTATATATTTCATACACTGTTTCTCTTGTGTTTTGAACCATTAATATCATTACTATGCAGCACTTGAATTTGTAATGTAATTGCTGTAAATCAGCATTTTGTGGCCATTATTTATAACTAAATATAGAGTGTTCCAATAATATTTTGAAGGCTAATAATAAAAACAGAAATATTTAGGGAGTATTCTTACACAGTCAATCAATTTCTCTTTCCCTCGCCCACTACTCACTTTCTCCACAAATTATATCATCATCTCTTCATAGTAGTATACAGAATTGTACACAAAATGGCCTTCAGATTTATTAGGCTGGTTTGTATTTCAATATGTTGTCCATCTGCTGTTGATTGATTTTAGCATATTTTCTGCCTTATATTTCATGTTTGTGAATCACCATTTATAATAGTTAATGATGGAAACAGTCTCTTCAGTTACTGTTTGTAATTTACATAAACTTATACTATTTTGATATTAATATCAATGGAAACATATAATTTAAAGAATTGTTATGATGGTCCATTAGTATTACAATATATTGGTACTTAATTTTCCTTAAAATTGCCCACTAAGCAGTAATTTATCCCAACACATCAAGATGATATACATTAACTGTTCTGAGCCAGCACGACAGAATATATTTTTGCATATCACATTGTGTCAATTCATCCTTGGTATAACTCCACAGCTTTCAACAGAGTTACACCAGGGATAAATTTGGCCCACTGTGACAGCAGATAGGAAAAGGAAGCTATTTAATTGCCTGGGAAACAATGGTAACCAGAACTGGCAGCTCATGGAAGCTCACATGATTGCAAAAGGTATTTTTCAAAAATATAAATAAATCTAGATCCCCGCAAACAATTTAAAGACACCAGTTTGTAGGTGGTTATGCGAAAGATCACTATTGCTTGTTGTCACTACCAGATTTAAACTTGCAGAATTAAGTTTCCCTGCATGCTGACTGAAGACTCCGAAAAATGGTAGCACCTCCAAATGAAGTGTCCATGCTCTGTTCTTCCAGGTTGCACACAGCCCTGCTGTCTTGCAGGCTGTCTGTGATCATTGAGTCTTGTTTGATATGCTAGGTAATGCTTACAAAATATTATTTAGCAGGATTATTGTCACTGAGGTGATAAGGACTCAAAGGACATTGAGCCAAATACTTATTATAGGTCTGATCAATATTAGAAAATTTGCAATGGTAGAACTAAATCTCTTTAAAATTAATCTAGTTACACCTGCATAAAGTCGTAATGTAGATGCACTCAATCCTCATTTAAATTCGTTTATTTTAAATCCATAAATTTGATTTGGTAAAATTAAACAGCATTGATTTAAGCAAGGTTTAAACAAGTTTTACTATGTATACATTAGAGGCTTGCACCCATTTGACTTGATAGATTTTAAGCTGATTTTGTTATACAGAGGCACATCTTCTAATGGACACAAGACCTTATTTATACCAGTACAGCTTAGAACACATTTTGACCCATCATCTCACTGATAACAATCCTGCTAAATATCAGACAATGGACTAAACAGGTTACAGTTTCAGAGTGAATTCTGGCCTGCTATATTTTATCTACTATAAACTGCATCATCTGAGTCTGTCTACACTATAGCAGCTACAGTGGTGCAGCCGCACTGATACAGCTGTGCCACTGTAGTGCTTCTAAGAAGAAGCTGTCTTAAGAAGAAGCTGAGCCTCTGGGAGGGAGCTCTCTTCCAGGCTTAATGACTTTGCCTCTGTGAGAGGCAGTAGTTGTGTCGGTGGGAGAAAATCTGGTTCTTTTGTTATGTGACAGGATAAATAAGACTTTCTCTTTACATCATTCATTATTCTATAGACCTTTATTATATCCCCCATTAGTCATCTCTTTTCTAAACTGAATAGTCCCAGACTTTTTAATCTCTCCTTCTCTGGAAGACGTTCCATGCCCCTCATCATCCTTGTCCTTCTCCGTCCTTTTTCCAGTTCTAATATATATTTTTGAGATGGAAGAGCCAGAACTGCTTACACTATTCAAAGTGTGGGCATACCGTGGATTTATATTGTGGCATTATGATATTTTCTGTCTTCTTATCTATCCCTTTTCTAATATTTCATTCTTTTTTTGACTGCCACTGCATATTGAGCACACGTTTTCAGAGAGTTGTTGTGTTGACTCCAGGATCTATTTCTTGAATGGTAACAGATAGTTTAGAATCCATTATTTTGAGGTTATAGTTGGGATTATGTTTTTCAGTGTGCATTACTTTGCCCTTGTCAATGCTGAATCTCATCTAGTCGCCCTTTGTAACTCTTTGCAGCTTTGGACTTAACTATCTTAAGTAATTTTGTATCATCTGCAAATTTTGCCACCTCATTGTTCACCACCTTTTCCAGATCATTTATGAAAATGCTGAACATTGGTCCCTATACAGATACTTGGGAGACCCCTGATTTACCTCTCTTCACATTGAAAATTGACCATTTATTCCTATCCATTGTTTCCTATCTTTTAACCAGTGAATGATCCATGAGAGGACCTTCCCTCTTATCCCATGACTGCTTACTTTACTTAAGAGTCTTTGGTAAGGGAGCTCACATAAGGCTTTCTGAAAGTCCAAGTACATTATATTGACTCAATCATCTTTGTCCATGTGCTTGTTGACTCCCTCAAAGATTTATAATAGGTTGGCAAGGCATGATTTTTCTTTACAAAAACTGTGTTGACTCTTCCCAAGAAATCATATTAATCTATGTATCTGAAAATTCTGTTCTTTATTTTAGGGCTTGTCTTCACTCCTGCGGTGCAGGACCGATCTTCTGGCGATCGATTTATCGCATCTTGTTAAGACGCGATAAATCGATCGCCTGCAGTTCCCCCGTCGACTCCGGAACTCCAGCTCGCCAGGAGGCGCAAGCTGGAGTCGATGGGGGAGTGCGCCGCCACCTGCCGCTGCCGTGGGGACGGCAGGTAAGTCGGTGGCAGATACGCAAACAGCCCCGTGAGTACAAGCCCATAGTTTTAACCAATTTGCCTGGTACTGACGTTAGGTTTACTGGCCTGTAATTGTCAGGATCGCCTCTAGAGCTTTATTTAAAAGTTGGTGTTCTGTTAACTGTCCTCCAGTCATCTGGCACAGAGACTGATTCAAGTGATAGGTTACATACCATAGTTAGTAGTTTTGCAAATTCATATTTCCTTCAGATCTCACAAAACTAAGTGATTGGGCAACAAAATGGCAAATGAAATGTAATGTGGATAAAGGTAAAGTAATACACATTGGATAAAATAACCCCAACTATACATACAACGTGATGGGGGCTAATTTAGCTACAGCTAATCAGGAAAAAGATCTTGGGAGTCATCATGGATAGTTCTCTAAAGACATCCACGCAGTGTGCAATGGCAGTCAAAAATGCAAACAGGATGTTATGAATCATTAAAAAAGGGATAGAAAATAAGACAGAGAATATCTTATTGCCCTTATATAAATCCATGGTGCGTCCACATCTTGAATACTGCATACAGCTGTGCTCTCCTCATCCCCAAAAGGATATCCTGGCATTAGAAAAAGTTCAGAGAAGGGCAACTAAAATGATTAGGGGTTTGGAACAGGTCCCATATGAGGAGAGATTAAAGAGGAGGTTGTGAAGGCTAAAAATATAACAGAGTTTAAAAGAGAACTGGATAAATTAATGGAGGGTTAAGTCCATTAATGGCTATTAACCAGGATGGGTAAGGAACAGTGTCCCTAGCCTCTGTTTGTCAGATGGGAGTGATGGATGGCAGAAGAGGGATCACTTGATCATTACCTGTTAGGTTCACTCACTCTGGGGCACCTGGCATGGGCTACTGTCATTAGATAGCATACTAGGCTGGATGGACCTTTGATCTGACCCGGTACCGCCGTTCTTATCTTCTTAACTTTTGGATGAATACCATCTGGTCCTGGTGTCTTATTACTGTTTTTATCAATTTGTTCCAAAACCTCCTCTATTTGACACTTCAGTCTGGGACAGTTTTTTAAATTGTCACTTAAAAAGAATAACTCAGATGCGGGAAGCTTCTTCACATTCTCTGCAGTGAAGACCGATGCAAACAATTCATTTAACTTCTCTACAATGGCTTTATCTTCTTTGAGTGCTCTGTTAGCACCTTGATCATCCAGTGGCCCCACTGATTGTTTGGCAGACTTCCTGTTTCTGATGTACTTGAAAAAAATTGCTGTTAGTTTTTGAATCTTTTGATAGATGCTCCTCAAATTCTTTTTTGACCTGCATAATTATGTTTTTTACACTTGAATTGCCAGAGTTTATGTTCCTTTGTATTTTCATCTCTAGGATTTGACTTTGAATTTTTAAAGGATGCCTTTTTGCCTCTAACCACCTCTTTTATTCTGTTGTTTAGCTGTGGTAGCATTTTATTATTTTTTTGGTCCTCTTATTGCTTTTTTCATTTTCCTTCTATGCAGACGGCAGGTGCTTCTCTCTTGTGACTGTGTCTTTTAATTTCTGTTTAACTAGCTTTCTCATTTTTGTGCCGTTCCCATTTTTGAAGTTAAATGCTACACATGTGGGTTTCTTTTTATATTTATACCCTTACAAGAAAGTTACATTTAATTACATTTTGATAGCTATTACTGAGCTGTTCGGGTGTATTCACCTCTTGATCTGCTTAGGACTAAATCAAGAATTTCCTCTCCCCTTGTGCATTCGAGGACTTGCTGCTCTAAGAAGCCATCATTAATGTTGTCTAGAGATTTTATCTCCACTTTTTGTCCTGAGGTGACATGTAGCCAGTTGAAATCCCCCATTACTATTGGATTTTCTGTTTTTGTAGCCTCTCTGATCTCCCTGAGCATTATGCAATCACTATCACTATCCTGGTCAGATGGTCGGAAGTATGTTTCTACTTCTATACACCTATTATTCAAGCCTGGAATATAGGAGAAAAGGAGACCTGAAGTCCTCGTTGACCAAGGTCCCAGATTGTTACCCTCTGCCCCTCAGGTGGTTCATGTTGGCCTTTTCCTTGTCCCAATTTTCTCATACTTTTTAAAATATTATTATTTCTGATTAACTTTAGTGATTGAAATATATAATAATCAACAACAGATTTCACATATGAGTATAAAATGACAAGTATACAATACAAGTGAATAAATAAGTCATACCTTCATTAAAGAAGTGAGGGCATATATCTATATATATAAAAGTCAAATGGTGTATGCGTGCGTGTATGTATGTGTGTATGTATGTGCGCTTACTCCTTCCACACCGTTTGAGCTAGAGACTTGAAATTTGGTACAGTTAGAGGTCTTGGGGTCCTAATGACCGTAAGAGTCGAAAATTTTTCAAATCTCACCTCTAACGCCCCCCAGGGGTGAAATTCTTTAAAGGCCAATCACATCAGCTGGGCAGCTGCTGTTCTCTGTGACATAGTTATGATGTCATAATACCCCCTCCAACAGACATCGCATTTGCTCAGCTCTCTGCCACTCCCCCCTCCAACGGAACCCCGGAATCCCTCAGCTCTGTGCCCCCTCCCCCGTCCAACGGAACCCCGGAATTCCTCAGCTCTGTGCCCCCTCCCTCCTCCAACGGACCTGAGTTGGGTTTGGTCGGAGGGTAAGTGAGGTGGGGGTGTCGGGTTTGGTCGGGGGGGTGAGGTGGGGGTGTTGGGTTTGGTCGGGGGGGCGAGGTGGGGGTGTCGGGTTTGGTCGGGTGGTAAGTGAGCCGGGGGTGTTGGGTTTGGTCTGGGGAGGTGGGAAGGTGTCTAGGTGGGTGAGGGGTGAGGGGTGGGGGTTGGTCAGGGGGTGTTGGGTTTGGTGGCGGGGTAAGGAGGGGGGTTGGCGTTGGTCTACGGGGGGTAAGTGAGGTGTGGGTGTCGGGTTTGTTTGTGGTGGTAGGTAGGGGTGTCGGGTTTGGTTGGGGGGGGGAAAGTGAGGTGGGTGTGTCAGGTTTGGTGTACGGGGGGGTGAGGTGTGGGTGTTGGTCAGGGGGGTCCCCACCTCTGACTGACCCAAGCAACGCCGGGTATTTTCGCTAGTTAATACTAAAAAACAGTGTCATCTATAACATAAATATGGAATATTGAGATAATGCAAGCTAACAGAGATGGCTGTAAACCAAGATGTTAAATATGGATACCCTCAACTTTAAAGTGTTCAAAATCCAGAGCCAGTTCATCCCTTCTATATCAATATTATAATGTAGGGTACTTGCCAATTTACTGTAGTTTATCTCTATTTGTTCTCACCTCTGTTTCTGCTTTAAAACCAAAACTTTCCATAATTGTAAGTCCAGTTTTTTCTATAACTGTAAAACTTGAGATCCTATTTGAGGGACTCTTAAATCCATGAATACATTACACTAGCAAATATTCACACTTTGTCATGTCTGGATAGTTTCTTAATCTACATATATAAAATTCAAATGATGTATGCGTGTGTGTGTGTGTGTATGCGTGTATGTATGTTCCCTTACTCCTTCCACACCGTTTGAGCTAGAGACTTGAAATTTGGTACAGTTATAGGCTTTAGGGTCCTAATCAGGGTAAGAATCGAAAATTTTTCAAATCTCACCTCTTACACCCCCTGGGGTGAAATTCTTTTAAGCCCATTAACATCAGCTGGGCAGCAGGTTAACACCTGCTGTTCTCTGTGACATAGTTATGATGTAATAATACCCCCCTCCAATGGCCCCCCCACTCGCTCAGCTCTCTCCCCCCTCCTCCCCTCCAAGGACCCCCCACTCGCTCAGCTCTCTCCCCACTCCCCCCACTCCAACGGCCCCCCCACTTGCTCAGCTCTCGCCCCCCTCCCCCCTCCAATGGCCCCCCCACTCGCTCAGCTCCTTCCCCCCTCACCCCCTCCAATGGACCCCGCACTCGCTCAGCTCTCTCTCCCCCCCCCTCCAACGGACCCGAGCAACATTATGTCACGTAATTACTTGAAATTACTTGGACAAAATGAGACTTCTGAACAAAATTTGTATTAATAAAAAACATTGTAGTCTTTTTACATCCCAGTTTCCAATTACAAATACCCTGAGCAACGCCAGGTATTTTTGCTAGTAACTGATAAATAGGTTCTATTAGGTCCCCTCTTAACTGGGACTTGAACTCTTTGCCTTCAGCTGCCATTGGCTTCCATAATCCTGTCGGCTTCCATTTGACTGATTTGCTGTAACTGACAACTGTGTGAAGCCCTTTGCACCTTGCACAATTTTTGCTTGTAACTGTATCAGTTTCCTTTAAAAAAAACGTTTGTTATAAATCAAGATGGGCTGGTTCTTGGCAGCTATTCTGGAAATTATAACTCACTTGCTATGTGAGGCTAGGCTAACACTGGGTGAAATAGAATCATGGCTGAATCAGAGCTGTGAATCCATTTTGTCCCAGGCTGCAGTTTTTGCTTGGTGAGCTTAAAGCAGAGCTCCTGACAGTATGGAGGCGTCTAATAAAGCAACACATTCCTATAGCAATTTCCTGCAGGAGACACTAGCAATTAAATTGTCAATATTTATGACCATTTAGCTTCTGTATTCTTCTGTTTTCCTTGAGCTAGTTCTTCAGATGCATTTGAGATATAGTGAGTAAGGGTACAAAGATGCTTCCAAGTCTCCTTTGTGTCCCCCCACAGCTTGGAGTGGCCTGGGGCCATTCTTGTCTCCAACATAATTTAGAATAGCCTCAGGACTGCACTAAATTACACACAGCTGTCTGTAGCCTCAGGAGTCATTCTGACTGCTATGAGAAGTTGTAGTTGTCATAAGCATACAGTAGCCTAGAATTCCTACTTACCTGTAAAGAGTTAAGAAGCTAAAAGAAAACTGGTTGGCACCTGACCAAAAGAACCAATAGGGACCTTTTAAACCTGAGGGAAAAGTGGTTTGTCTGTTTTTTTCATTCGCTCTGGGCTTTCAGGGGAATCAGACCCATTTATTCTCTCTATCTATTTATAACCTTTCTAAACAGCAACAGTAAGTAAATTATCCAGGTAAGGTGGTTTAAGTTTTATATTTGTTTTTTCACTTGTGAATTTCTCAGGGTTTTGGGAGATATCCCTGTGTTTCCTCTGTACTTTGAAACTCAGCAGAAGAGGAAGGAATTCCTCTGTGTTGTGGGTTTTTCTTTGATTCTTTTTGTGATTGCAAAGTGTTTTTTCCACTGATTCCTATAAAGGTTTTGTTTCTTTCCCCTTTAATTAAATTCTTTCCTTTAAGAATTTGACTGATTTGTTTTCCATTGGGTAGATCCAGGCTTTTTGGATCAGGCTCACCTAGCAAAATTGGTGAGAGGTTTTTCTCAAGCCTTTCCCAGGGAGGGAAGTATAGGCTTGGGGGAATTTTTGGAAAGACAGGGGGCTTCAAGTGGCCCTAGTTCTTGGGGTAACGCTTGATGGTGGCAGCATACTGGTACAGACACAGGAGAATCTTGTGTCTTAGGGAAGTTTTAACCTAAGTTGGTAAAATAAGCTTAGTGTGTCTTTTCATGAGGGTCCCCATATCTGTACCCTAGAGTTCAGAGTGGGGAGGCAATCCTGACAGGAGTGTAGGGACATCTTGACAATACCCCTTTCCTTGGAAACACAGGAAAGGGGTGGAGTAGTAGGCTGGAGCAGTCCTCTGAGGATTTCCCTTATACAAGGGGATTTTTCAAAAAAGGCCAGTTAAACCAACTGCTGCTTTGAGCTGCCAAAGTGGACCCCAGAATACGTCTTAAATAGATTAAATCATGTGGGTTAAATCTTATTCTGTTACACCCATGGCATCAGTTGGAGTTGTGGATTGATTAACCCTTAAATCTGCCTATAACCCTCACTAATGTTTGTTTGCTTGTTTATATTAGGGTTGCATAAAATGCCCTGGTGGCTTCCATTAGTTATGTCTTTTTTCATCCTGGAAAACAGATGATCTTATCTGCTCAAATATCATTATCCTGCAGTTTATGGTATGACTATGTGTTTGGGAATTTTTATATAGTTCATCCTGGGCATAGTCCTATCCCAGATATATTGATGAAATATTAAATTATGTAAGTGAAGCACTTCTCTTAGATGCTATAAATATTCATGGCCAAATTCTGCTCTGAGTACCATGCTTGCAATCTGAAGTAACTGCAGAAATCAGTGGAGATGCTTGAGATTCTAAAGGGAAATTTTGACTTTCATTCAAAACAGTATACAGTAGTATCTCAGTTCTTTTCCCCTCTTGGAAAAATATAAAATAGATATAGCCTGTTCAAACACTGAACAAAATTATGTATCTATAACTCTCATAATATTGGAACCTAATTTTACAACAAATGGAAAATTTTGTTTTTCTACAATTCTTACTAAGTTATGATCAGCTAAACAATAAATGAAACCTTTTGTGTTTGGAACTTCTGAATGAGTTAGACCAAAGCAGAGACCATAGTAATGTTATTGCTGGTAGTGAAAAACAGAGTTCAGTAAGTGCACCCTTTAGATATTACTCTAACAGATAGCTGCTGTAAAATACTGTTCGCAAACTGGGTGTAATAAAAATCAGTTTTGTGTCTTACAGCAAGACAATTAACAGTACAGCAATGTGGTGATGAACTTGTGTAAATTTAAGTAAAATAATCAAGTGAAACCTACTTATGAGTCTCCTGAGTGGAATATATTTATTTTCACCAAGCCCATTTTCCATTCTGTGCTCAATATCATTTGCGATACATACTGTGCAACAATAATATAATGCTACCTTTGCTTTTCTTGAAAAGAAAAAGAAATATTATCAGTAGATAGCATGGTGAGCTAAACAATTACTTTCTAAAGTGATTTTAATGCAGCGCAGTAGTATTTTAATGGTATGAACAAGATCTATTAAGATTTTGTTTTTAAGCAACAAGTGATGTTGCTTGTATAGTGCAGCACTTTATCTTCTGAATGTCAGCTCATGTTTTGAGAGGTTTGTTGGTTTATTTATTTATATATTTTCCTTTGATCCCTAAAAAAATATAACCTGCCATATCACTACTCTGCCACTTCTCCTCACGTTGAGTGGAACTGTGTTAATCAAATAGGCCTATAGATTTCAATGGGATTTAGAGTAAATTACCTGCTGACCCTGAGTGAGGATGGCAGAATCTAGTGCTACAGGAATGCAAATATGGACTACAATGCCTGTTGTGTAACCTTTAGTCACTGAAATCACACAGAATTAAGGTCTGATTTTAGCTGTACTAATGAAAATCTGGAGGAATCCAATGAAGCCAATAGTCTATTCAGATTTACATAAGATTGTGTTCGGAATCTAGACTCGTGTGTGTGAGAGAGAGAGACAGAGAGAGAGTGAGAGACAAAGAGAATTATAACAAGAAAATGTTTGAAGTACAGAATTAAAAAGGATGAAAATGTTGTTCCTTTATGAAAAAACAGTGTCACCAAAAGAGAGGCCGTTTTCCAGCTGTTTCCCCCCTCCCAAAACAAAACTAGACAGGATACTAAATCTATCAGTAACTTTTGTCATTCACAGTGTTAACATACATGCTGTCAGGAGAATTCCAGTTTTATGCTAGGTATTCATTTTAAGTACCATTGACAGATTCACACATCTTTCCACTGGCGAAACAGTAACTCCTGACTCTTATTCTGTACATACAGACCTGTTGCAATAAATTATCATTTTCTGTTGTTGCCACCTGCCATTTAGATTAGGATGAGTATTAGTGTTATATTACAGTGTCTGGTGAATTGAGGAGATTTAATACATGCACATCTATCTCTCTCTTTTTTTCTTTTTTTTTTAGTGTTAAATTTTCATTGGGATGATAGTTGGTTTTTAACTTCCTTCTTCTTTTTTCTTTAGGGGATATCAGAAAAAAAGAATCCTTTATCAATAAACAAAAAAGATCATATAGAAGTAATAGGATTCACTCTTTCTTTCCCATGCACTTATTTTAAAATTAAATCCAGTTGCTAAGCAAAATAAACACAGCACAGCATGATGTTATGAAAAAAGCATCAATATGTAATTTCATTGAACTGACAAAATTCAATTATATTATTAACTTATTAATGGTTTCATGAAAAACCAACTGTAACAGCATTTGTTATAATAGAATAATAGATTTGGAATTATAATAGGCCTTGTGAGATAAATTCCTTTGTCCTTGTTCAAAGATGGGTATGTTTTTCATTATGTATGTTTGATGGCTTATGAGCCAAACAGGTTTATGCTAGAGAAGGCAAGGTAACTTGCAACTATTCCAAAATATTCTGCAACCACATTCTCCATATGGGGGGGGTGTAGAATGATCGAATCCCATTCTCAGCTATCATGTTGCTGTACTTCTAGGAACAACATTGTAGAGATACCGGTTCCGTTTGGCTAATGCTGGGATGCTATTCCCAGAAGTAAAACTGCTTTTTAGAGGAAAGACTTCCAGCAGGGTATGAAATTGTGGTTATTTATTGCACCACTGAGTATGCGGGTAAATATTTTACTGACAGTAGGAACTGGAGGTTAAAAGGATTATTTCCCTGTTTCGATCCAATTTTAGTGAAGGCACAGGCTGTTATAATTTATCTTTATCTTTTAAAATCCGTAACCCTCAAATCCTGTGAGCTCAGCTAAAACCTGTATTGGGAATTCCTGTCTAAAACAGAAAGCTAAGTAAAATTTCTTCCATTCCTTTTCCTACCTGTGATGGATTAATGTAGCACATAATAAGATTAGCCAAGAATTTGGGTCCCACGCTTTATTAATGGGAATTTGAGGGATGTTGATCTGTTTTTGGCAGAGGCTCTTCAGTTGTTAATCTGGATCAGCCCAGTATTAAGCAACTAGTGTTTGCTGTGATTTTTCTTAACTTGAGCTTCCTTTAGATGGCTTAGTTTTCAACTCAGTCTAGTGGCAGTACTACCATATCGGACATCATGTCCCAGACATAATCCCTTACTTCTGAGTCAACATGGGTAGGTGTATATGTTGAATCAATGCAAAGTACTTAAGCACATGTCTAAGGCTGTCCCTAGTTAGCAAACTTAAGCTTTGATGTCAGTGAGACTTATGCATGTGAATGAATACTTTGCTGAATCAGAGCCTGTAATATTGCTCTTTTATACTACTCATATACTACTGCCCTCTACTGCATAGAATATCATAGCTGCTCAAGTATATGAGACTAGGAGAATACATGTCCTAATACAATAGTTATGAAATAATTTCTTTTAGCTCTCAAGTGTTTTGGAGACAGAATAAAAAGCTTTGGAGCTGAAATTCCTGACTTCTGTCCTTTGTGCGTTGCATGTGTGTGATTTAGCTGCTGGCCAAACTGAATCCAGCCTTTCTCCATTAAGGTTGCTATGATGCAAAGCCTTTGAGGGCTTCTGTCCTATGAATTAAAATGTATTATTGACAGACTTGTTCAGGATTTTAAGACTATGAGCTTTAAGGAATGTGACTGTTCCCATAACAACATATAGCTTGCACTGATCTTAAGAGAATTGGTACTCAGTCTCTGTTAAAACAGTTGCTGCTTCTCTTCCATTGATCAGCCTACTCTCTCTTGATGAATGTAAGCATCACCTCTTTGATACTTGTGGACTGAGGGCACAATTTCCAAACATCTAACATCTTATACAAGAAAACAAAACGTTCTACTTCCTTCCACATACCTCTCCAGAATGAAATAGTAACACAGCATTTCTTTACTATGTAAACAGTACTAATCCCAGAATGCCAGGAGCAATGATACAGTTGGGGGATTTAATTTAGTAGACAAAGTTGGCTGTTGGTGAGGAACTTTAACATGTGAAATAGAAATGTTTCAGATAAAAATATCCAAAAATAAAAAGGATGTGTCAAAGCATGCATAGGTTTTTTCATGTAACCAAAGCATTAGTACCTTTTATGTTATGTAAATCCTATTTTATTACATGTGTATTAAGTGTGCAAATAACAACAATATAGCTCCCTAGGTAACAGAAATAAATGTCATTTAGAATGAAAGTGGTCTCTTCATAAGAACAGACAACAAAGCAGCATGTGTATCATTGAGAGACCTGAATACACAAAAGTGTCATAAATAGATATCTTCCAGTAGCTCCTCATTTATTAAGAGTTACTAAACTGTAAGGTATTATAGCATATCAGTTTTCATAAGACTTTGACTAGTCCTGTAACAAAGCAGGACAATATTCTTCCACCTTCCTTCCCATTTAATAGTACTTGTGAGCACTCTAGCTGAAGTAGAACAGATCCTTAGTTGGTGTAAATTCTCATACCTCTATTGAAGTCTAGGAGCTCTGATCTGAAGAACGGCTATGAGTCTATTTGCAGAGTTAGGAAGGGTGGCAGAATCTGGCCTACAATGTTAGGTGGAGCAGATAGCATGTTCACAACTTCTCTTTCAATATAATCCCCTATTTTCATGTACTCATAACTTCTCCTTTTGTTTTCTAGCTGAATTTTTCCACAATTTGTTTCATCCTGTGGGCAATTAAAGAGGAAACCTCAGCTCTTTGATCAGGAGGAAATTGCCTATTTTCTATTAGAAAAGTGAGATGAGCAATATAATGTAACTTAAAATGACTACACAAAAAATATTTAAATGTATATACAGGATTTTCCAATGGCAAATCTTTCTTAACATGTAATTGATGAAGGGGTTGCTAGTAGCCCAAAATGTTTTGCCATATGGTTTTCCCATTTCCCCCCTCCCCTACCTCATCCACCCCATGGTGGCAAGACTCTACAGCTTTAGTAAATATTATTTTTGATTTCTAAAAATGCGCACAGGATGGATGGAAGCATCTTATCGCCAAATGGGGCCTGCTGGCTGGATAACCCCACCTTGGGGCATATTATATATATTTATAACTAAAATAATTGATTTCCTGTCAGAAGCTGACTTAGGTTTCCTTTCAGGTTGCTCCTCCTGTCTCCCCAAAGTAATGTCTAACCTTATTCTAGGCCATCAAAAAACCTGTTCTCAGGATTATATTTAATTAATTGACTGTTCAGTAAGAATAAATATCACTGCAGGTCATACAATTTCAAGCTCAATCAAACATTCCAAATGACTTTTTCATTCTCCCCTCAGATGAATACTACTATAGATCCTGACACAGGGACTCCAGCAGTGTTTAAATAAAATCTAGCTAGTGTTATGACAGAAGGAGTCATCATCTTTCATTCCAGCTAAAATATAAATTCCTTGGATTAACTATAAACTATTGTTTGAAATATTTTTAGTCACTTCCCAGCAGATTATCGCCAATATCTGCGACCGGGTGAAACTGTTCAAAAAGATCTGTCTTGGGGTATCACTAGTGTTAGTGACAAGGAGGAAAAACTCTCTTTGCAGTCAGAAACAAGCATTTTAAATCTTATAATGTAATTTAACACTTGTTTCCCCTTCTCTCACTGGAATAATTTGGTGTTGCTGATCAAAACCTGTGAAAATTATATATCTATATATACTGATTCACACTAACATATGTATTTTTCCATCTCAATAATTGCTGCAGTTTACAGAAAGTACAGCTATGAAACTGAATTGCAGTAGATTAAATAGAATTTCCTAAATGTTTGTTTGGTGGTAGAGTGTTTTAAAGCATAGACTGTCTTCTGCTTACCTCCCAAATGTTTCTGATTAGTTGTTTATTTTTAAGGTAACTATTGTCATCATCCTGGGCCACCATATATAAATTAAATTTTCTCCCAGGACAGTAGCTGGCTTTCAGTTTAGTATCCTATTTTGGTCAAGGCTTTGGGAAATATAAGAATTACTCCATGAGGGCTAACTGTTACCCTCATCTAATCCAGTATCATGCATCTAAAAGTTGTGTATATTGATGTGTCATAAGTATGGAGGGTGCCTTGCCTGGGTTGGGCTATGTTATCTAATACAGTGTGCCTTGCCTGGGTGGGGGCTATGTTGTCTGAGAAAGGTGACGTGGGAGTTTCTCTGCCATGAGGGAGGGAAGAGCCTCCAGCCCAGGAAGAAGGGAGGAGAAAAACAGTCAGTTCCATCTTGGCTGGTCTCCAGGGAGGAGGCAAAAGCCAGGGAGTTTCATCTTGGCTGGTCTCCAGGGAGGAGGCTTGGGCCAGGAGAGTTCCATCTTGGCTGCACATGAGGCAGGAGGCTTGCCAAGGTAGCTGGCAAGGGTTGTAGACCATCTTTGGCTATAAAGATGGCTCTACCTTTTTCTGATACTTCTACTTAGCTGATGTAAGTGATTTTGATTCTTCTATTAAGCCGTTCCTTTTGGGGTGTTCTTTCCTTTTCAGAAGAAAGTGGGAAACCCCAAATGTAAAGTGTCTGTATCTCTGCTTTAACCTTTTTCTTTATTAAATCTTCTAGTTAAAACCATCTGGTTTATTTTCCTTAAGGTTTTTCTCTCTTCACTCAGAAGAGAAGAGGTAGGGGGAGGTGCATAGCCCCCAGGTATCTGACTTTAGCATCCAGGGAGGAAGACAGGGTCAGGGTTCAGGGAAGTCTGCCTTCAGCCGGGGAGGGTGAAGGGAAGCAGTTTCCAGGTGTCTGCCTCTCAGGTACAGAGAGACAGAGGGTGAAGGAAAGCAGCCTTCAGGCATCTGACTTTGAAACCCAGGGAGGGGGACAAAGTTGGGGTGGGGAAGATCGGGGGCCCCTCCAAGGTTTTGGAAGTATACTTGATTGGTGGCAGCGATTGGTGACCCCAAAAATCCCAACTGGCAAAGTGGGGTGTGGGGAGGGAAAAAGGACTTGTTGGTCTGGCATAGAAGAGGCCCAGCCTTTGTACTCAGGAGCATAGAGGCTGGGGGGTAGCCCCTCTTACATGATGCTATAGAGCAGAGGAAGGACAGACTCCTCTATTCTGCATTGGTCAAATTATGCAATTTCATACTATGAGGGAAAAACTCATTCCTGATCCCGTAAGTGATCAGTGCATGTCCTCCTGAAGCACAAGAAACAAATGGCTTCCTCCAATGTCTGTCGCAGTTTATTGGGCTAGCTGTACTTCTGACCCCTTCTGGTCTTGTTGAGTACACCCCCACTCAGGTCTCAAGCCTTGAACTGGCACCTCTCTTGGGATGGAATCACATGAGTCTCCCACACTCAGACAGGGACCTGGGATGCAATGCCCTGCAATCAATCATGATTAGCCTAGCAGGTTTGACTTAGGTGCAATATACCTGTGGTTCTTTTACCTCTGGGAACTATGACCAGTGGTATCCAATAACCAGACAGCCTTCTTACAGAAACGTTTTCCTTATTTAGAATCAGACCATTTCAGAGAAAATGATCCTTAAAACATTATGACTAAACTATTACATACAAAAAAGCAAGAATATTAATAAATAGCACTTCATCTCTGGAAAATGAAGATGATAGTGCTCCCCTAACTAACCACCAAACTATAAAGTCAGTGTCTCATTTGTCTATTGGAGCTGTTCCACTTTATATAAATAATTAAATATCTGGTGAGACAGAAAGAACATGAAACTGACTCCATAGGCTGGTGACAGGCCACTCACCTGGGATGTGGGAGACACCTGTTTAAGTTCCTGCTCTGAATCATGTAGAGCAAGAACTTAAGTACATTGAGTATTCTGGGAGGGTCTCGCTCTCTGGCAAGAAATTCCCCCTGGCCAGTGAAAAACCTTCCCAATGACAGATTAATCAAAACCAGCATGTTTATTATAGAAAAAAGTTTCCGTTTTGACAAATGAGTATTTTGCATCAGAAGAAACATTTTGTCAAAAAATTCCCAACTGGTGCAAAGGGGGTCTTAAATTGGAAGCAGATTATATTTGCACTCACTTCAGAGGTGCTAAAGTGGTGTAAAGTGGCCTGGATCTATATGATCATCTGGCCCCTTAATGTTTGTCAAGCACTCTGAGAACCCCAGATGAAAAGTGCCATAGAAGAACCATTTTTAAAGAAAAAAACTTATTTGTAAAGTAAACATTGTTGCAACTTTAAGTTCAGTTTCTATCACTTTTGCTATTCTACACTTAAAATTCACGAAGAATAGATATAATATCTCCCTATAAATTCTATTAAATTACAGGTGAGTGCATGAAAGGCATAATATCCGAAGCAATCGGAATGGATTTATTATTTTGTGTGAGACAGAGAAAGTCACTACATCTAACATGTTCATATGAAAGTTAGTTAGGGAATTGCTCTCATGTTCAAATTTGAAATCTACCTGTGACCACTAACAGTTGCATTTAAAATGACTTAGTTTTCACTGATGCATTTTGCCATCCCTTGATTATTTCAGAGGACATTAGAATGTCTCCAGTGATATATTAATATCATCAGGAAGAGGAAAACAAGCAGTGCTTTGTCACATATAATTAAGAAATTGAGAAAAATGACTGCAAACTACAGCAGCGGATGGCAAGCTGTCAAAGAAATAGTCACACTAAATATTTTGAAATAAGAATGGCAAGTGCTCCTTTGTTCTCATATCATTCTAGTGAAGCTTGTATTCCACATAATGCTACTAGTTAGATATATACCAGATCTGTCCAGCTGGGTCCTTAAGATAAGTTGCCTTCTTGGGCAACAATCTGTAACAAATATGTAGTATCTCACATAGGATTAATACCAATATCTTATCTCTCTGCAAAAGAGAGCTAAAAATATTACGGAACGAGCGGATGAATCCAGAAAATCAGTAATGAGAAAGGGTTTTTCCTCTCTGGGTCACCAGTCTGAATATGGCTCAAATAGATATTGACCGAAGGTTGTAATTATGTGACAGCATCTCACTAGCCTATGTGATATAAACTGGTACTGGCAGACACATGTCCATTCACAGAAACCACATTTAGTACTAGTTGACGCCATTGTTAGCTTGTTAAGCAAAGAGAGTCAACATGGAGATAGAACTGGTCCCTCCAGGTCATAGCTGAAGCACATTGACATGGCACCCTGGGGAAGCTAGCACTGCCGCTGCCCATGCTGTACTTGTTTGGTGGATAAATTAAAAGACTTCAGTCTCTAAGATCATCCCTTTCACAGGAGCACCAATGTGACAGTTGGTGAGGCAGTCTAGTAGCAACACAATCCTGCCACCTACAGGGGCAACTAGGGTCCAGGAGCACCTATGGGAAAAAACAAGTGACTGCTCAGCACCCAGAGGCAGCTCTGTGGATCAGCTCCTCCCCGATCCCCCTGAGCACCTGCCACCCACCAGGATCAGCTGTTCAGTGGCGTGCGGTAGGTGCTGGGGGAGCGGGGGGGGGGGGGAAGAGGTGGGGAGAGGGTGTGGAAGGGGGCGGAGCAAGGACAGGAAGGGATGGAGGTGAGGGCTTGGGGGAAGGGGTGGAGTGGAGGTGGGGCCTGGGGCAGAGCGAGGGTCAAGCATCCCCCAGGAAACTGGGGAAGTCAATGCCTCTGGCTGAGCTCCAAGCTCCTGAGAAGGAAAGACAGCCTCATTTTGTCTTTTGGCTGCATGCTGGTAGCTGAATGCATGGAGGGATGAGGATAGGCTCTCGGGGATGCTACAGTTAACACTCTTTTGCCATGCTGAATATTACTGTTACATAGGGTCAGATTTTCAAGTGTTCAGCACTCGACACTCCCCCTGTGATACTGAGAGCCAGACTTTCAAAGGAGTCCAGCATCCAATTTGCTGAGCTCTTTTGAAAATCTGGCACCTAGAGTATTTGACAGTGTAAGGACTTCATGCTCTGAGGGGGCCTGAACATATTCCTTTGACTGGGGCTTAAAAATAGAGCTGGTCAACAAATTTTGAACTTCGAAATTTTTTGATTGAAAAAACAGGGACACTTTTCTATTTTGTAGCCAGCTCTAGGTAGAAGGTTAATCAAACTAACAACAAACAACAACAACAAAAACCAATTAGAAGTAAAACAATTTTGGGATGAAATCAATGAAGTTGGATCTATTTTTTTCCCTAAAAATATAATATAATTGATATGACTAGGAGACAGTTACCTGGAGTCTGTGACAAAGATAATAGAAATTCTTCAGCTCTCCCTGTCTTGTAGACTCAAAAAGTAGGATCTGGAACTTCAGACAAGAAGCCAGATGTTGATGTCTACTGGCTGACTTGCTACCAGGCCTCCTTCAGACAAAGGGAAGATCAAAAGCTGGAGTGGTTTGTTGATACCACATCTTCCCCTCACTGAAGCTGTCGGTTTTGGAGATTCTTAAATATCAGTCAAGTGGCTTGTTGTCCTGAAAGACAAAGCTTCTTAGCCCCATTCTTGCTTCTTCTAGTTCATGAACTTGATTTACTCAGCCTAGCAACACCTCTCTTCAAAGCCTTTGGACAACCAAGTATAAGGCCTTGGAACCATCCTACTTGGTGCAATCAGGTTTGAATTAGATCATCCTTAGCTAGTGTCAACTTAGAGAAGTCCCACTTATATTACCAATTTCAAAACTCTTTGGTGTTTTGCATACCACAGAGAATACCCTCTCAAAATATCAGAAATCTGAATACATGAGCCCTTTTCGGAGAAAATTGGCATGGTCTTATCTTAGTGAAATGTCTTATATGTCATTATGTCACCAGTTTACACAGATGGAAAATTCAATATAAAATAGTTAATTGGGGGAGTGGGTGGAAACATAACAACAACCAATCACTGAATTTCCTTTCATCAGTAAAATTAAAAATTAGTCCAAGTTGATATTCAGCTTTCATCACCTCCAATTTCATTTCAGAAATATTTACAGTAATCTTTCTATTTTGGAACTGAGCTATAACTCAAACATCTTACCATCTTCATCTTGATAGAGAAATCCACCTTAAAACCTATAGAGATAAAATCCACTTAAAACATATTTTTAATAAGATCTCTATTACCATATGAGCTATTCTTCCTTGCATAGGAGTATGGGAAAAGGACAGGAAGTAGCAGGTAAACTCAGCTGTTCATCCTTCTAAGGTAGATAAAAAGTTACTGTGAACTTTACAGTGAGATGAAGCCTTAAAAACTGAAGTTTTGTGTACTTTGCATGAACATTAAAGATTCCCTGGAACGTTTCTGAGGGATGGAAGCTGGCCTGATGTTCTTGGCCAACTACAATAGCTTGTGTGAGAGAGGAGTGAGTGGAGGTATGTCTGATTATATGAACTGGGTCCCATTGTATTTAAAAGGTAGGTTTATTGAATTTAAAGGTTTTTCTTTGTGTTGCAAATCAGCTGAAGACAATCCACTTGTACAATCCCAACAGAGAAAATGAGTTAAATTCATCCCTGGAGTAACGTCATTGATTATACTGGAGTTATGCCAGGAAGGTATCTCATCCATTAATTCCTTGCCTAGGGAGTTTGAATCATACATACCTCCTGGCTTTAAGGGTAATGATTTAGAATGACAGCTTGAGCACATGTTCTTAGAATAGGATTTAATGTTTGGAGAGGAGTTAAGAAGGAGATACATATGGATGCTGAAAGCACTGTCAAGAAGAGGCAGCAGCAGACACGGGAAACTGTTTGAAACTGTTTTGCTAGAGTTCTAGAAGTGTCCTGGTCCCTCTGTAAAAAATGGTGCTATATTTGTCAATAAGTTAGACTAGAAATACAGCACCTGGTGTCTGCATCCCCCCATTCTTCTCCCAGCAAGGAAACAATGCACTTCTGGGCTTCAAGGGTAAAATTCTGGCCTCTTTTCAGTCAATGGGAGTTTTACTATTGAGTTCAGTAGAGCCAGAATTTTACTCTAAATCCTTCCTGTCTGCTTGGGGCAAGATTTTTTATCTACTAAAGCCGTACAGGTGTATATGTATGTTTTTCTCCCCTTGGTCCCCTTCTTGGGGTATTTATAGTCTACATAAGGAGTGTTCAAAGTTGGTTGAATAAGGGGAGAAGAAGTGAGGCAGGGAATTCTTGTGGAAGATGAAGCACTTAATGATGGCACTTAAATTAGATTTGTAATGAATTTGTGCTTGAAATGAATTGGAATAGTTAGCGTTTGTAGGAAAGGGATTGATTTTTTTTTAGCCCTTTTTATTATCTGTTACACTGATGGATTTTTATATCTTTCTTTCCTTTTTTATTTTTTCACTTCAGAGAAGGATTAATATATAATTAATTTAAATTCTAGATAGATTGATTAGTGACTTTAATTTGGTTTTCATCCCTGCTCTCTCCTCCCACTCCAGCTGAGCATAGCTGCCTGTCTTTAATTTTCTGATTATAATTGTACAGGTGTTTAGTACAATTTATGACTGCTTTTTTATTGCTATCTAACCGTTTTCTCTAATAATCTCATTGGGATTTTGTTCATACTTTTTAAAGTGTTCCCCCCTCCCCTGTTTCTGATCCCTAATCCCACAGGATAAATGATCATAGCCATAAAGTCACAGAGTTTAAGACCAGAAGGGACCATCTGACCTCCTGTACATCACAGGCACTAAGATGAACCAGCAATTGAAATTAGACCAAAGTATTGGTACTGAATAAAAGTATGTTGTAGACGAGACAGAATGCGACAGAGTCTCAGTGTGGACATGCTATATCGCTATCCCTATAGCTGTACACGAGGGCAGGTATAACCAAAAGCGCTATAAAGCTGTAAGTGTAATCAGGAGGCAAATATCCTTGTGTGTGACAGGTAACATCACCTCTCTGTGTTGTTCTCCTCCCCCACCCTTTGTCTATCTGTGTCTGATTAGGTTGTAAGATCTTCAGCGCTCTCACTGTTTGTACTTTGCCTAGCAAGATGTGGCCCCAATCACAGGCAGGTCCTCTGCGCACTACTGTAATCTAAATAACAATGGTCACAGAGTCCAAATAGTGTTCCAAAAACAATAACATTGACCAGTCGTCTCTATGTTGGTATCCATCTCTTATAGTATCACAGTATCTTTTCAAACATTTTTCCTTTAAAAATGTACAAAAGTGAATGTACAGTAAGTACAACTATTTATAAAAAATACTTTCTATCTCTAAGATAAATTGCCTCTGATAGAGTGACTTCTTCTTTTCTGTTGAACAATAAAGTAAGGTGCACAGTATAAATATAGGCAGAGTAGATTATTGGAATGTAGTGAAAGCAAAGACAGCATTATGGTCCTCCATCCTTCATTTAGTTCAATCATCCTTACAAACTTTGCCTGGCTAGGCTCAAACACTGTGTCATGCTTTACTATGGTGAATATTTTACTCAATTATTTTAAAAGTTACTGGCCTTGAGCGAGTGGATTAGTAGAGTTTTTCAATGCTGAGTAAATTAAATATTTTTAAAGTGGGGCTAGTTGATTCCCCCACCCCCCAAAATGGCTTTAGATTAAAACATAAAATTGGTGAAAATTTTTGTCAAAATAAAAAACTGAAAGAGAATGCCCCTTTCTGAACAAACATCAAGTTTGGGTAAAAAGAATGCATTTTAGGCTAAAAAAAATCACAGGTTTTGTTCAGTTTTCAGAAACAACATTTTTTACTGAGCACCAGCATTTTCACAAAAATGGTTTTCCAAAACTGCTTTTATTTTCGGATTTCTATTTTGGTTTGCACAAAACTATCACTGTGGTTTTATGAATTGCTAAAACCCTAGATATGGGCACAACCCACAAAGTGAAAATCCAAATGTTTCCAAAGTTTTGGAATATTTGGGTCTGTGAGTACTAGTTCAGGCCCATTTCTGTTTAAAGTACAAAACAAAACAAAAATCTATTTGGCCAAATCATCCTTGGGGTAACTATATTGTTCACATAGGTAAAATCCTGCTCCGTGTTTTGACCGAAATGCATGAAAATTTCATAGGTAACTATTTAAACTAGGTAACATAATTTGAGGAAGTAATGCACACATATATGTATAAGGAAACTACTTGCAGGATTAGTCTCTGAAAGATGATTGTTTTCTTCTTGTTGACACACTTGATCCCTCTGTGGATTGTCATAAATTCAGAGAATGTAGACTAATACAGATTAGTTACTTTGTCTCACCTCATGCAATTGTTATACTTAATTGGTCAGTCAGAAGACCAGATAAAAATAAATCACTTTTGTCAATATTTGTGTAAGGAGAGAGAGATTGAAATGGCTTTTGCTAACCCTCATTGGTAATAGAGGACTAGACTTCCCGACATGTCAATGTCTGCCTTTTGTTAATCGAAATAAGTGTGATCATTAGGCTTTGGCCTCATTAAGTTTTATGAATCACTCTTAAATAAAGTTTTGTGCCCCTTTACAATATTACTGGGAAAATTATAAGATAATATATTGTGTCCATAAAAGAAACAAAGGGGCAGCTTGCCATATATGAGTGATTATCTCTGCTTCTTATGTAAACACGGATAGATTCTGGCTTCCTCCTGAAGATAGCTAAGGGAAAAAGAGGAGGAGGGGATAATTATACTGATAAGAAAACTGCTTACTTAGCTGGGTCCCCTGCTCCTGTCACAGAGTCAAGGTCCTTGCTTCTACAATGGAGCTAACTTCCAAATGGTGGGCTAAGAAGTACAGCATATACCGAGCCCTTGTAATTTTGTGGAGCTTCATTGCCAGTTTCTGCAGCAAGAGCAGATTCTTCAACAGATATTTATAGCCACTGGCATCTGTGCAGCAACTGCAGTGTGTGCTGTAAGGATATGTTGCCGACTGCAGCACTTCAGGGAAACCTAACACATTCTGTCCTTTTTTTGAGCCATGTTCCTGTTTCCTTTCATGACTCTTCTCATGGTGGACAGGCTAAAGAGACAGTGCTGCTCCCAATGCAAGTTCCAAAATGTCACCTCCAAAATGGAGTATCAGGCAGGAAGAGAATGGGATCCACTTAGGTGGAGACCTCCTATTCACAACACTTGGGGGGTGAGGGGATATTCATTCCAATATCCTTCACCCACTCAAAGTGAAAGGGAGTCGAAGGTGTCCAGCTCATTTGCAGGGCAAGTTCTATATTAGGAAATATTAGATTGCTGAGATATCATTATTCATCAGCCTTCCTAAACCCTCCACCACGTTGAGGTGGCTCTTTGCACTCAAAGAACAGTGCAGCTGACTAGACTGCCAAAGTGGGCCATGATGCCAGGTGGCAAACACTCCCTGCATGAAATGAAGCATAGTTATATACAAGATCCTAGAACAGCCTCATAGGATGTGTGTTTTTTAGGATGATAAAAGAATGGCTCCTCCAGTTAACCTCCTCATACCCACATTGCAGGATGAGGTGTGAAAAAGGCTGAAGAGGATCCTCTTCTTTTTGCCCCCATTAATTTATCTACAGCCCAGTTGAGTTATCTGGGAGGCGGTCAGAATCTGGAGACTGTGCAGGTCCCATGTGAGAGGAGTCCCCATGTGAGAGGAGTCCCCATGTGAGAGGAGTCCCCATGTGAGGCACATAGAAATACTTTCGGATGTTGTGTAGGACAATTTCTATTGTTGTAGTTAGTCTTTTTTTAATGCACCACCTGTTAAAGTAATGCTGCAGAGCAATATTAACCGATAGGGGGGGAAAGCATTATAAAGTGCTCACAAACACATTTTTCTAACATGTAGTGGTATAATAGCCCTAGCCATTTATATGTGTGTGTGTTGAAATTCTTGCACTAATAGGGAGAACTCTTCATTTTGTTGTTCTCCCTTTTGTCAAAATAAAAGCTGCTTCTTGCTGAAAAGTTAATGGCTGCTTCCCAAAACCTGTCACTTTTTTCGTAAGTGTTGCTTGAATACAAAGTTGTTCAAATTCCCTCTCTCTGTGGCTCTCTGGGACTGCTGTTCTCGTGATGGCACTTGAAGAAAGCTAGACTCTAGCTCTGAGAGTGTAAGTGGAAGTGCAAACTTTGCCCAATGTAGGGCAGTGCATGTTGTCAGTTTGCAGGGAGCCTGACGCAGGATCTGAGTAGTATAAATTAGAATATTTGCAACTCCCTCCTTCATTGCTATGGAGGTTAGCGCTCTGGAGTGCATAGGTCCCAGCATGCAAATCTTCATCTTGATCCATGTGGCATGTCTTAATCTGAAAGTTTTGGGATCTCTGTTGGCTGCAAATATAAAGATGAAGAATATGCTGTTCTTTTGTACCCAGAGAATAGTTTATCTCACACTCCTGAGACATCTCCCATCTGATCTACTTGCTCTTATCAAGAGACCTGGCACACACAACATCTTACATTTGAGCTGTGAAGTGTAGAAGGGGTTGACTGACACAGGAATTACATTAGATAACAACACAGAGTAAAATTCCCCATTGCCGCCTTTCCCTGTAATCCCAAGGAGTCAAACTACATCTTAAACCAATAGGGTGGAGGAGGTTGGATGAATCAAAAGCTGTTCAAATGCAGGTTATAGCTCAAAAAAAAACCCAAAAACCTTTAACCACAGTTTCCTGCACAATGTGATGACATCCCGACATCAGCCCAGTTGAGCACATACGCCAAGCAGTAAGCACAGGTGCAAAGAGAAAACCAGTCATATGGAAACTTAGCTGCCCTCTCTTTTTCCCAAGACTGCAATGATTGGACTCCCAAGCCCTTCTTAGCCAGCCATTTTCCCATGGAAATTGCCCTCTGCTAACACTCACATGCCAGGGTAACTCTGTAACAGGTATTATTCTGGGGGGGGAGGTGATTTGTTGTGCTGTCATGATGCAAATATCATCTCACAACTCCAAGTCTGCTAACCCCAAGGTCCCATTTGATGACTCTTACTGTATTGGTTTGATTAGTTTAAACCCACCACTCTGAGAACTGTGTACCTACCCCTACTCTGGAGTACTAACAATGGGGCTTGATGTCTATTGCTCTAAAGAGAGCTATAATGTAAAGAACTAATATCTCAAGTGAAGCCAATTGATATATGATCCTGGATAACAAATATTGAAACTAACCTGTGCTCATTTTGTTTTTGCTGATTTATTCCACCACTGCAACGTTAGCCTTAGAAAAAGCCATCACATTAGCCAAAATGAAGTCGTTGTAGAATAACACCTCATTTTTTAAAATGTAGTTGTCCCCTAGGGTGTTACCTGGTGTGCTGGGACACCACTGAGGCAGACTTCTGCCAGTTTGGACTCCCTTTTACCTGGTCTTGCTGGGCTAGGCTCCCCAGCCTTTTCCAGCCAATCACACAGGCAGCTGCACAGAGAGACAGAGATCCGCTCTGGGAAGGCTCATGTTAAGGGGCTTGTCACAGCACCCAGATGTTCACCCCATCTTGGAGTACAAACCCAACATTATATGAAATTCACGTCTTCCCTCAATGTGAAGGAGGGTTCTCATCCCCCCAGTTAGAAATCACATAAACTGAGTTATATTGTAAACCAGAAATACATGTATTAACTATAACTGGTGTATTTTAAGTAGTTAAGGAGATAGCAGACAGAACCAAGCAGATTACTAAGCAAATGAAATCAGACATACAAACTAAGCTTAATACACTAAAGAAATGTAAATTCTGACCCTAATAATCTTCTTCATGGGCCAGATGCCCTTCCAGCCTGGGTCCAATTCTTTTCCCCAGTTCAGTCTTAGTTGTTTCAGGCAGTCATATTGGGTGGGTAGCTGGGGAGAACAGATGACCTGGATTACCTCACACCCCCACCCTTAAATAGGATTTGCATAAGGCAGGAGTCCTGTTTACTGGTTTGACTCCCTCTCCTTCCCCCCCGCCCCCAGCTTCTTCTGGAAAAATGAAGAATTGAAGATCAGTTCCAGTGTCAGGTGACATGGTCAAATGCTTCTGTAGGGCCCCTGTAGCCATTCTTCACAGACTAACCCATCTGTTCTCAGGAAGACTATAAGCTCTTTTATAGTCCATTGGCTCTTGCTGTGGTCCATCAGCACTGTTGGACTTTTTCATTGTTGTACCTGTAGTGTTGGTAGGGAGTGTCACCCAAAGTAACATACTGTAGTTGAAATAGAGATCCATAGTCAATATTCCTAATTTCTGATACAGAAATGATACAAGCATATAAACAGGATAAACATATTTAGTAAATCATAACCTTTCTAATGATATATTACAAGGCCCATCTTGCTTAAAGTATATCTTAGTTATGTCATATTCCTCTCACAAGCATATTCTCATAAAGAATATAGAGTATAATGTCACAATAGTCTTGCTAACGAATGGTGTTTTTATATAAGACATAGAGAGTACACTTATAAAGTTTGCAGATGATACCAAGCTGGGAGGGGTTGCAAGTGCTTTTGAGGACAGGATTAAAATTCAAAATGATCTGGACAAACTGGAGAAATGGCCTGAAGTAAATATGATGAAATTCGATAAGGACAAATGCAAAGTACTCCACTTAGTAAGGAACCAAAGCCTCCATGACAGAATAGGTTCAGTCCTACATTATTTTCCCGCTTATCCCTGCCTGGAACGATCTCGGTCTTTGGAGTGTTTTTCACAGCATTGCCACACCAGGTCTCATTTGACAGCATGGACCAGATTTTCCATTCTGCTATGCCCCTGTGTATTCCTCCATTTGCAGAATGGACACACAGTGCAGAACTAGCTCTCAGTGGTAGAAGGGAATTTGCTGTTTTGGTTAGAGACAGTGGAATGGTTCTACATTTTCCAGCCCTATCAACCTGCAGAGTAGGGGCAGAAAGCAATAGGGTCAGAAAGAAGGTGGCATAGCTGTTGTGCATTGGGCTTCACCTACTCTCACTGCCCATGGCTACTAGGAGGTTATGATCAGCGACTGAGCAAGCCTCACAACAAGTGCAGAAGATGGGAGGTGCCCAGATATCGCCACTATTGTCTCCCCGCAATCCCATTTCTGCCCCAAGCAACAGGGATTTGAGTTCCAGGTCTCGGATAGTTTCTTATGCTTCAGAGGAAGGTCAATAAAACCAACCACAGTGTATTTGGTCAATTGTGCAGTACCAACCTATGGGGGGATATTCCGTCTCAGCCCCTGCTGGCCATGCATTTTTGCCTTGAAGCATGAAGTCTGAGAGCACTTACAGTTTTTATCCCAGCTAGTGTAACTGCAGAGGCTGGGCTTATTCTTTCAGACTAGGACATTTTTAAAAAAACATCACAGAGGGTAGTAACAGATGGCGGTTGCTCAGGTTGGGGAATTTTAGCATTCGTGGAGGAGGCACTCTGAATAATAACAAAGGAAGAAATAAGCAACTTTCATGTCAATATTTTGCAAACTTTCTTTCTAGCCAATGATAAAGGAACAATGTTTTGACTATAACCTTCAGCAGCAACTGAGACCGTGATTGTTTTCTTTTGCATTTGGAAATAAAATGTGCACTATTAATTATGAAAAGCACTCATGTAGCATGAAAATAAACTGCACGTCTCTTCTCAGTTTCTTTCTACTGGAATAGTAATCAGTGTGACTAAAGGGTTCCAGCTGTAGGCAGCATGTGAGGCAGGAGCCTTACAAAAACCATATAACAGAATCTGAAGAGTTCACTGTTATGATCCCATCTTTAAAAACTCCTGTCTTCCTGTCTTCCACTGAGTAACCCCAAGCTAGAACACGACATTTATATGATTCTGTGGGATGCTGAAAGTCCCCTTTTCATCATTCATATGCCTTAAAAACCATAGCTAGGTTTGACATAGAATATGTCTGCTCCTACTACTTGCTTGCTGGGTGATTCCACTTACACATCTTGTATATATAAGGCAATTTATGTGCTAAGAATTATTAGTAAAGGCATTAATTCTGAAGTTAGAAGGAGTCTCCTCTTTCTTTCCCTCCCCTCTTCCCCTTCCTTTATAGGTATCCTTTGCAGACTGGTTTACAGAGTTATGATCCAATGAAGATTAATGACTGAACAGGATAGACTGCAAGAAATTTCTGTCATTCCTGAATATCAAAGGATGGAGACCTCACCTATAGGGAAACTCTTTTTATTTATCTTATGACAGTATCCTTTGGCCCCAGTCAGGATTATGGCTTCATTCTACTGGACACTGTGCAAACATATATAGAACAAATGGTGTCAGCTCTCTCACAATGAGCAGCACCCAATCTATTAGTAGGCCAGTCAGAAGATTTGCATACATGTAGGGAATATCTCAACCATTTATACTGTAAACTGTTTGGAGCAGGAATTTTTTATTATGTGTTTATACAGCACCTAACACAGAGCAGTCCTGATCCATGACTATTTCTCCTAGAAGTCATTGCAATACAAATAAATAATGATTGCTGCACACCCATATATTTGTACTCTGATTAGTACTGGTTGACTGGAAGAAATTTGTGACATATTGTATTATGTACATTTCACTAAAATCATTATGTTAGTTATTCAACATGAACACTCTTGTATTATTCAACAGTTCCATTAACTGGGTGAAAAATGAAAAAAATAATTGAATACTTTTCTCAAAAATATAATGAATTTGACAAATTGTTTGTCAAATATTATTCATCTAGCTCTCACCCCAAGGGTATTAATAGTGATGCCATGGCCAATATTAACTGATCAGATAAATCCATCTATATACAAAGTAAACACCGATCTGTATTTCTAATGAAAGAAATGGTCAACAGTATTGTAATGTGCTACTAAATCTCATGAGAATTTACACGCAATCCCATGTCACCTGTGTGAAGAGACCAAAAATAATACTGAGGAAGATCAGATCAATGCATTAGCCTTATTTTACATCCTGCAGCCCATATTTCAGCATTGTGTAGTAAGGAGTGCAAGAGTTGCCTCGGAAGGAAAAATTTCATGTATAAATTGATGACAATCTTAGCTGAAACAACTTGTACTCTTCAACACAGAGGGTATGATCTAAACACTATTGCAGTAAATGAAAAGAGTTCGATTGAGATCAGCAGCTTTAGGTCAGGCTCTGACAGCTGGGTAGTCACCAGGGTGTTGTCCGGCTACATGTTGTGGGGTTTTTTTTCCTTCAAGTCTGTCACTTAAATCAGAGATACAAATGTAAAATGTAGCAGTCAGGAACATTATGTGAGTCTGTGACGCTGCCTAAAGGGCTTAGCATCCATAAAGCAACAAATAGGTTTATACAGAGGCATCACTATAGTATTTTCATCCATGACAATAGACACATTCATATATTGTTCAAGTTACATAAAGGGTATCTATTTTACTTCAGATCCACATTCTGGCATTTGGAAAAGAAAATAAGTCCATTTAAACATTCACAAACTGTAAAATATCTTGGACCAGATCCTCATCTGGTATAAATTGACATGACTCCTGTTCTATTGACCTACACTGATTTACACCATCCAAGAAGCAGGCCCTGAGTGTCTGTTAATTGGACACTAAATAGCTTTATACATCTGGGATGAACAAAATAAATAAGTTATTAACATTATTTTGCACAACTATGCAGAATGCCTTGCAATAGAAACTGCTTCTTCAAATTGTGAACTGAGGCTACAGTATTTTCTCTTGTGATGTCTTGCATGTCTTGGGAAGGATGTACATTTCACATACAGAGTTCTTAATATGGCATGACAATTAGGGAGCCCCAGACCACAGGCTGGCATTACATATTCACAGCATATGTAAACTGGCAATGTCCAAAAGTGGGTACTTCATTTCTCCAACATATACGTACAACGTGCCACAGAAAATTACAACCCCTATTCTATATTATAATGCATATATCAGCTATCACTCAGCAATAAAATATTTTGTTTGATGCTTTCTAGTTAACTGGTAAAGAAAATTGAAATTTAGTAGGATTTAAGCATATGCTTAAGAGCTTTGATGACTCAATGTCTTATTGACTTACCCCATTTTAATTAGGATGGAATACTATTTTCAGGGCTGTTATAGCTGGGTATTAGAGAGTCAAGTTGTGTGAGGTGATACCTGTTATTGGACCAACTCTGTTGGTGAAGAGAGAAGCTTTTGAGTTACACAGATCTCTTCTTCAGGTCTGAGAAAGGTACTCAGAGAGGCATAACTATATACAAGGTAGAATTGTTGAGCATAAGAAGTTACCACATATTCTAAGGGTTCATTCAAGTGTTTAGAAAAGTTCTGAATTTAGGGTTTCAAGCTCAAATTTTGACAGTGTTGTGCAGGTTTCCTTTGAGGATGAAGACTGAGAGGAAGATATGGAGTGCTTGTTCTGTGAAAAATGTTCACCCACAGATGGTAGTGTGGTTTTGTCTTTTATCATTTTTCTGTGTGAGTTCATTCGAGAATGTAGTGATTGGTTTCACCCACAGAAGCTGGCCCAATAAAAAAATATCACCTCACCCAACTTATTTCTAGGGAGTCTATGATAGAGCTGGAAATTGAACCTTTCTGAGTCCTAGTCCAGTGTCTTAACCCTAAACTCATCCCTCTTCTCTGCCACCTTTATAATCACCTTCCCAAAGGCAAAGGAAAGAATTGGATGGCAGGGCTCAGTGTTTTTCAAATACTCTGGAGAAAAGTTCCAGTCTTAAAATACTTCACCAAGTAAAAATGAGTGTTGCCACACATGTATGGCAGAAAAATACGCTACCAGCATATCACAGTTCATTTCCATTGGATTTGAAGGCAATTTGGATGAACAGTTTGCCTATGAATAAAACAGGATCGCTACTGTCCGGCTATTATATTTTCTTTTTAATCAGACTCTTACAAAAACATTGATTCTCTTTAGACAGTGAGCATTATTATTTAACAAGCAAACATGGGATTATTACAAAAAAGGGTGAGGATATTCAAACGTTGATTATGATCCAATTTTTCTGCCATCATGTATGACTAGTAGAACAGTTCAAGGTACCATTCTGACAAAGCAGAAAAGCAGTCTTTCCCCCCAAATAACGGGATCTAGGAGTATAAATGGTACTTAAGATCCTTGTAGGTCTATCCTTATTTTATAATGGCTTCTGAGCATCTGTTTTACCAAATGAGAGGAGAGACTCTCAAGAGGTGTGGCCTAATTTAAATGTAGATTCTTCTGTATTTTGCAAGAGCTCATTTGGCTTCTCAGGCTGTCCTGTAGTAGTCAATTTTATTTCTGCTACCAGTAGGGTTAATTGTTTCACATAGAATAAAATTAATACTCTAATAGGTTTAACTCATTTCTTTTTTCCTATAATGTGCAGTCTTACTTACAGACCTGAGTTTAGAAGAACAGAAAGGTTCCTAGTGTTCATATAATAAATATCAATACTAGAGTATAGATTATATTGTTCTTGGTTTCTGGTGTTAGTACACACAGATTGTGACTCTAGAAATATGGAAAATTTTAAAAGTTGTGTTTATGAGATAACACTTTTTAACTACTGCTTCTCCTTCGGATCAGTTTTGATTAATTTTAAGCTTTTCTGGCATTTTGCAAGTGGGAGGTTCTGGGGAAGTCACTTTATTTCGAGGACAGATCTTTGAAGATGAACGAAGATCTTTTGTAGTAGAATTGATAAGGAGGCCATACAGGTGTTTGCACCTCCTGAGGTTGCCCAGCTTATTGGGCAGTACTGGGGTCAAGTATGACACACATCTCTGACTCTGTGCCTATACTTCACACATGGAGTGTGCACTAGAGTCCACAGCAGCTACTCTGGGTATTAGGCTGGCGCAGTAGCAAGGGAGTAGCTCTTCCACTTTGTAGTCTCCCTCTGCAGAATTCCCATTGCTTAAACAGGGCAATGGAGAAAAGATGTGAGTGATGGCAGTGTAAATCAGGCTGACTGGAATCTGTACGGAGGATAGACTTGGTATTGCCTGGTCTTCTCCTTCCAGTTATGCTCTTGACATTTGAAATATTTGCAAGATAGGAAGTAGTGATGTGTACTTCAGTGACAGTAGTGTGTGTCATACTTGAGCATGGGACTGTCTTAAATGTCTGTGCCCCCGTCCTCTATGAACTAGGGTCCCCCACACTCTCTTTCATGGGTATGTTTGCATAAGGGGTAATCTAGACCAATATTCCTAATTGGAAGTAAATAAAATTTACAGCCACTGTTATAGCCTGAGATGGGTAAAAGTGAAACTTTTATCTGAAACCCTTGTAATTTAGAAAGCTTTTGGATTGAAAGCTTTAGACCTGAACCTTCCCCTATAGCACTGATTTCAAATTAGATCCAAAAGTAAAATGAGCCTGTTTCTTGGTCCAGGTTTAGCCTATCTTTGTTGAGAACAGTTCATATGTGGTTATGGCCACATGGGGCTAAAATCTCACCAGAGTGGTTGGGTAATTTCAGTGCTATCAAATTCAAACCCCATCTTTTGATTTAGTCACTAGCCCAAAAATCCTGAGCTGAAAAACAACTCTTTGGCTCATTTATAGCTAGAACAGAGAGACTAACAAACAGACTGATGTGTATTTTTTGCTGTATATGTTTCAATTTATACTCAGGAAGGAATTATTTTTAGGTTTTAAATAATGTAGGTTGTCAACTCATTATGGTTATGCTGTTATTTGTGGTTTACCTCGTAGAGTTTGTAAAAGACATACCATAGCAATATCCTAAGAAGACCTAAAATAGATTAATTGTTTATTCATGTAGGTGGGGGAAGATGTCTGGATAGGTTCCTAGGAATAAAGAATTGACTCCTTCATGATGATAAGCAAACTTTAACTTTCTGCTTAGAAATGTCTGACCTGATTTTCACCTACCTGTGTCTCCCATTCAAGGCAACAATCTTAATTTAACATTATGATAAAATATGGCTGTATATGATATGTTTGAGAAAATATAACTACATACTTGAGTAGACATCCTGAACAAATACAGACATGACTATGTCTATGTATATATGCATTTGAAAGAATTGATGCCAATGGTGTAAGGCTGTTAATCACCAGTCCCTGAAATTTCTTACCTAATAGTCATGATTTTATCATTTTTATGTCACTGCAATTTATGACTGGACGTGAAGAGTATTACTCTCTCCTTCTCTTCTTCGTATGTCGCTTTTTTATTAGGTTTCCATCTCCACATAATAGAGAATATGTCTTCTAGTGCACTTACATAGTACCCAGCCACTGTGGGCACAACCAGAACTAAAAACAGTAAATATGAGTACTGAACCCAGAGAAATTGTAGAGTGTGATTGAACTATGACAATGGATGGTGGCCTTGGAGATTGGAACTGAAAAGAACGCAAGTCATCATTGTTATCCCTGGTGCTTATATGCTTCTGATTCCCTTCCCCTTAGAAAAAGAAACAGAATTCATAGACTTTGAGGATGGTACCTATATGTTCTTCCAACCAAACTCCTCCAATTCACAGCAGTATATAAAACCATTTTGAGTGCATCTGAGTCAGGTGGCTTTTGGAATATAGAACTGAACCAGAACAATACTGTCTCTCTTCCATATTTAGCTTAACAACTAATTTAATAATATTAAATAAATATAATATTAAATTAGATGCTTTCCACCACGGAGCTGGCAGGGCCAACAGTGCCCTAGTCTAAGTGCCACTCCTCCTGAAATGGACTTATAAGCAGGGCTAGCAAGCTGTTTTAGTTGGAATGAATTTTCAGAAAATTATGGGGGAGATGTTAAATGCCTCACACGGCAAAAAATATTTCATCCTAGGAGTAAGAGGCTTTTTAAAAGGCCTCATTATGAGGGAATCTCCTTCCAAATGAATCAGACTTGGCAGATTTACAGGAGCCCTATTTAAACTATCTCATTTGTTCCTCTCACATCAGGATAGTAGTTGCTGCTTTGGCTTGTTGCTGGGAGTCTAGAAGTACCTGGATATGTGTATGTGGGGGAGAGATTTAAAGTCTCCTCTGTGGAGACTACACTGCACACGAAGCCAGGCCCTGACTCGGGTTTGAGCCCAAGCTCCCCTTCCATCCCCCCATCCCCCCAATCAGTCTGACTCAGGTCAGTAAACGCTCAGGATTCTGGTCCTAAGACCTGCTGGGGGGTGGGTCAGAGCCCAAGTCTTGCTATGACTTAGATCCAAGCCCTGTCGTTTTGTAGTGAGGATGTACTCCCAGCCACAGACCTGAGTCATCAGACCTGTGATGTGACACAAAATAGCATGGCTGTGAGAGTTGGGTCCACAACTGTAATCCCGGGTTTACAATGCCATGTGGACACTCACACACAGGCTTGGAAACACTGAGTCCATAAACCTGGGAGACCACAGACCTGGGTTTATAATGCACTGTAGACATCCTCTGCGTGACCCTGCTATAACTGTAAACAACGCAGGAACCATCTGTACTCAGGGCTGGCGACAGAAATTTGGGGACCCCCTACTTTGATAGTTTGGGGGGCCCCCAGCCCAGCCGCCCCCCCCCCAGCCCAGCCGACAGCAGCTGGGGGCCCCCCCCAGCCCAGCCGGCGCTCCCCTCCCTCCCCCGGGCAGCGAGAGCTGCGTGAGCCGCCCTTTCTCTCCCCCTCCCCTCCCCCCGACAGCGCTGCTGCTGCCGGCCGGGCTCACAGCTCCTGCTGGAGCCAGGCTCACTTGTCCGAGGGAGAGCCGCGCCGCCTCCCCGCCCCTTCCCCGCTCTCCAGCTCCGGCGACAAGGGGGGACGCAACGGGTACAGCGGTGTACCGGGCCCCCCCTAAAGTCGGGGGGCCCGGTACAGCTGTACCCGTAGTACCCCCCTGTCGCCGGCTCTGTCTGTACTGCGCAAATAGGACCAATAGAGATTTTCTTTCTCTCTCCTTCCTCCAGTACCCCTTAGAAGAAGAGTCAGAGAAAGGGACCTCATTTGCGTGCAACTGGCAAACGGGCATGCCAAGAGAAACCTGCTCCAGGAACACCAAGCCAAAGACAGTGGCCTTGATTCTTTGTGGATATTAAGATATAGCAGTGTCGGGCCTTTTTCACACCTGAAGGAATGTGCAATGACTATGTAGGTAATAAAGCACGTAGGTTATAAAAAGATAAATCAGGCTTGATAAACTTACAGACTTAGAAAATAATGTCAAAGCCAGCAGTAAGATGGGCCCGCTGCAAGGACAGTATTCAGAACAGTGTTAAACTTTTTTTGTCTTATAGAAGTTATTCAGTGTACATCATATTAAAAATAAAAACCCAGTTTTTGCATGAACTTCCAAAGCAGTTAGAGCCTCTTTTGACAGTCGGTTCTAAAAGATTTAAAATTAATCACTGAGCAGAATAATTGATAACTGACACAAATAAAAATTTCCAGTTTGTATTAAAAATAACTGCTTAAGTAAAAAATCCATGACTGCACACATTTAAAAACTGAACTTAATGCTGTTTGGAATATTTTTCACTTGAGCACATTTCACATATGCATAAAGATTAGCATGTTACTTCAACTTAGAGTGCAAAAAACCAAAGTTATAAAGATTGGAGAAAATGTAACGCAGAGCAAGATAGCAAATATTATAATCATATATGTAAACAAAAATAGTTTGGCCTATACATGTGAATACCAAGTAAATGTGTGTGCTTTTGTTGAACATAGCTTGTATTCACCATGATTAACAGTAAATGTTTCATGTTCAAAATACTGTAGCAATTATATAAGGGCGTGACCCTGCAAACATTTATACACATCAATATCTTCACTCATATGCACAACTCTGTTGCCTGCTCGTCTAACTGAAATTACTCACATGCAGAAAAGGCTTCATCCTGAAGGTATTGAAAGCAGTGAGAGTAATTCCATTTATTTCAATGGGCATAGGATCAGCCCTATAGTGCTGTGAGTTCTGTATTTCCTAAATTAATCCTTGAAAGCACTTCCTCTTACCCATTTTTTGTACTTTTAAGTGTTTCATCTTGTGTGACTTCAAATATTTTACTTAAATGCTTGTCTTGCATTATAACTTCTTGCCATATTGAGCCAAATTTTGCCCCTAGAGAAACACAGTTTCATTCCATTGCCTCAATGGGAAGCAAAATTTGCCCACTAAAGTTTTCCATTGCCTTCAGTGGGACTTGGATTTGTCCCTAGATGTGCATAGTTTATATAGACAGTAGTGATTTAGTGATTATTTTTTAACATTTGCTTCACTTGCTTCAAATTATTTGTATGTCAGAACCAGTTAACATTTCTATTTTGTAATGCACTGAACTGCTTATTATACAAGAAGAGGGATGTATTCCGTGTATTATAACTCTAAAGCAGAACAAGGACCATTACTTTTAATGGTTCTAATCATCCAGGATGTTGGAACAATGGCTCTTTGGGGAAAACAAAATGCAAAAGACTAGAGTCAAGAATGGGATGTATTTCAAGGAGACAATCTGTCTAATGTTTATTCGAGATCTACAGACTGACTTAATCAAAGACATAAGAGACATTTCAAAGGAGGAGAAGTGAATTGCATAGGGGCAATGTACTTGGAGTAAGTAATTAACTATTGGTTTTCTGACAAGGTAGCCTTTGATGGCCAAGACCTTTCAATAAGAGCAGAAAGGAGAAGCTGCCTTGATTTATCTAATTAAGCATCAAAAGTACCTTCCTTATCACTGTTGCTGTCAGGTAATCGGGGAATCAAGGAGGGATAGAAGAAGCTGCATGGCTGTTGCTGATTTATTAAAGAGCAGGATCCTTAATTTTAGAGGCAGGATCTGAATGTCCTTATTAAATTCCTTGTCTTTCCATCTATTACCACATTAAATCTAGTATGATTTAAACCTAAAACAGGCTCATGATGTATGCATTTCTCTACTTATTTTTCTGTTACAATCTGTAGTGAGTGAATTCTGTTGTCATTCACACCAGTGTATGTCTAGTTTTACTCAAATGACGTTATTGGAGTTTCCCAGGTTTACACCACTCTGACTGCCGAATTTGGTTTGATATCTGGGACTTGGGAGCCCCAGGTTCAATTCCTTGCTTCACCACATGAAGACATAAGACCAGTTGCTTAGTTTCTCTGTGCCTCAGGTCTCCCTCTGTAAAATGGTGATAATACCTGCCTCACGGGGGAGTTGTAAGAATAAATATGTAAAAGGTTGTGAGACCTCAGATACCATGGTAATGGGGGGCCATATAAGTAACAAGATAGATCATATCTGCCAACAATGTCTTGTTATCTAGCATGTAAAGAGTGAAGGACTCTAAGGTGGTCAGTCTCCCTCTGCATCTAAGAGATATTACCGGTGGGAACAGGCAAACATGGTGTTGAGAGTTCCTTTGTTTAAAATATTTTTCCTCTAATTTAAATGTGCTTTTCCACAAGGCCAGAGGGGTTGGTTGGTTTTCACTCATTGTTTAAGTTTCCTAGATATAGGGAAGACTTGACTTTGTATTGCAGCCAGAAGAACAATCTCCAAAAGGTATACTGTATATTTATTTCCATCCCCTCATCTTTCCCCCCACCCCCACCTCCTCACAGTCTCTCTAAAGAGGAATCAAAGTCCTGTGGCACCTTAAAGACTAACTATAAAGTTTAGAAGCATAAGCTTTCGTGGGCTAATACCCACTTCGTCGGATGCAAGCAGTGGAAGTGAACTCAGTAACATTTGTGCTGAAATTCAAATCAGTGATGACTAAACTGATTTGAAATTAGTCCAAATAAGTTTACTCTTTCCCAATTACTAAAGTGCGTTGTTCCTTCCTCTACGTCCTTCTATCAAACTGTACTTTCTTCTGTGACTCTTTCTGATCTACCATATTGTGCCTCCACCTATTCCTCCTCTTTAAACAGATTTCAGTAAGGCACTAAATAAGGTCACTGCACTAAATACATTACCTGTACACAGACTGAAAATAATTGATATGCACTCGTTACTAAAACCCAATTATATAAATCACTTCTTTAGGTTCTCAATATAAAGCTATGTCAAAATAAAAGTCCTAGTTGGTATTAAAGCATGGGAACAACCAGCTTATTTGTATTCAATCTGAGTTTAATTTAATGAATAAAATGCCTCTTTCTTTGGCCCTCCCTTTCTCCGTCTCTGCATTATCAATGTATTCAGAAACTCTTGCCTAATATTGGTCTATGTCACTATGCAAACAGAGTTGTCATTTAAAGAGCAGGCCTTTAGCTAAAATCATCTTCTTTGTAAATATAAATGCTTCAATTAATAAAATTCACTAGCAAGTAGTCCTTTCGACTTCTCCATTGTCTTCCAAAGGTACTTCATAAAACAGTCTTTAAATGCACCTTTCTAGAGTTTCTGAGCCAATCACACCTAAAATTCTGTAGTAGTTCTACCAAAGGGTGTATTTAAACATTACAATCCTCTAAAGATCTTGTTCTATATTGAATAATGGCTTGATGCAAGAATTACTAAATTCAATTCTATGGCCTGTGTCATGCAGGAGGTCAGTCTAGATTATCATAATGGTGCCATCTCGCCATAAAATCTATGAATCCATGAATGTACTGTAGCATTAGGGGTATCCAAAGGAAGGTGATCCAAAGATTTTGATCAAATTGTCAAAGAAAATCCAACAAACTTTAAAGCAGCCTGAGACCTCACACAGCAGGACGTGCCTTCACTAGCATTGGTAGCAGGGTGCCCCACACCCACAAAAGAATACTGGCCTCACTCAGATCACACCCACTGGCAGGGAAGGGGAAGACCATTACAATATTGTTGATTATATGCAGACTTTAAAAGGGGACAGATTTTGCCTTCTCATACATGCACCTGATTCCATTTAGAGTCAGTGGGAATTGTAAGGTCCCAGTTCTGCAACATTTAACATGCAAATGGGGACCCATTGGAGTCAGAGGGATGGATGGACACATGGTCTCTTACTTTAGAAATACTGACAAAAATAACCATCTAGGCAGGACAGCCATCCAGTTTTAAGCCAGACATTCTTCTTTTTCTATTATTTATGCCCTGTCTGATACAGAGACTGAACCAGATGAGGTTTTGTCTGGTATCATGGATTCAGGACACATCATTTTGAAGAATGTCTGCCCGGTCCCTGCTGGCATGATCTTGCACATACTCTGATGCAAGGCATGGGAGGCGTGTGAACCACTAGCCTGGTGGAAGATACCTCCACCCTGCCCCTTCCATCCAAGGCCCTGCCCCTTATGCCTCCTCCGCCAATGAAGCCCCAGACCCCTCCCCCCACTATGGCTGCTGATCTCTGCCCCAGGCTAGCCCCTCCAACCTCTCCTCCCCCCAGCCCTGGAGTGCTGGGAGAGTGGGCAGCACAGCCCCAGCCCAAGGTAGAGCCATGGCACAGAGGGAGCTGCAGAGCAAGAAGTAGGAAGTGGCCTGCTGGGGGCGGAACATGGGCAGGGCCACGCCTGGCTGTTTGGAGAGGCAGAGCCTCTCCCAGCCTATGATACCCACCACCCGTGACGTAAGGTCACACTGGCAAAGGCGGGGTCATGACATTCCTGGAAATTCTGGAATGTCTGGTATTCTGGGGCTGCATCCTTGGCCACCCTAAGCATTTCTCTGTCTCTTACTGTAACCCTCCTCCTCTCTCATTTTTTGTTTCTCCAGTTGTAAGGACCTTGGTCATTTAAGAGTTGCATAAATAATAACCACATTTAACAAGAATAGGAATGGAATATATACCATGGAGCTAAATGAATGTTGCAGTAGAATCTGATTATTTACAACTCCTGCTTTAATTTTTGTTTTGTTTTCACTGAAAATTTGATGTGGAATTAACATATTTATCCTTGCACTTAAAAATAAGTAACAACTAAAAACTTCTGCTCTTTAGCAGCAAATCTCCATCTACTTTGTCTTCCTGATATACTATAAACTCCACGTACAGAAGAGGTTAGCTGAATAGAGAATGATTATGAAGATGAATGAGTGGCCAGAAGACAGAGTCAGTTTAATGAGCTGAGCAGTATGGAGGCTGTAATTTTTATAGATTAGAGCTGAACTTGTCACTTGCTGAGTGATACAACGACCTAGTTTCAGAATTACTGTATGTCAGAAATGAGCTCAACAAGTTTCAAAACAGTGGCAATGTTGTTACCAACTAACTCATCCATATTACAATTTCAGTTCTCTAAGAATGATTGCCTCCTTCTAGCATTCTGTCTGCAGCAGTGGATGGGCAGAATTTGGGAGCCCATTTATTTATTTAGCATGTGCATAGTCATCTGGCCAAGCGATAGCATCTTCAGTGGCATAATACAGTTCTTCTACGCCACTGCTGAACCTAGTCAGCAGGCATTCATCGACCGTGTGTGTCATCATCCGTGTTGCGCTGCTGCTGCACGAAGGGTTGTCACGAAAGCCCCAGCGATACTGGTTGTCTGCACAGAGACCTTGCCCGGTCGGAAACTTGTTCAGTGGGGACCACTGGCGATGGGGCAGGTCAGAACCAGGCGGGTAGATTGTGAGGTTGGTGACAAGGGTGCAGACTGACCATTTGCTAAGGGTTCTTTCTGCATCTCCATGTAGCAGTATTTGGATTGGGGGGAACAGAAGCAGCAAGAGCTACTGCAACCTCAAAATAGTTTGGGTTGGAGGCAATTCCTTCACACCCACAAAACTCACCAGTGCTAAGCCGTACCATACAGGCTTGGTGTCAAAGAGCTAGGACTTGCCTCTCAAAAATCAGGCCGAACCAAGTAAGGAAATGTAGCTGGCCAGAATCATCACCTAATCGCTATGTAGAGCTGTTAGAAACCCATTATGTTCTTTGAATGCTGTGGATTTATATGCCAAAACCACCAGCTTTCATCTGGTTTGGTCTCTAAATCATATATTGTCCCAATTTTATTTGAATTTGGATCTGGGCTTGTTTCCAGGTTTCATGAACTTGGACTGCTTAGTAACAATCCAAACTCAAGCAAATTGCATATGGAGTTTCATTTTATAGAATTATAATTTTAAAGACAGGCAAGACCTTTATGATCATACTTTATAGTCTAGATAATATTTAGTCCTTGCCATGAGTGCAGGGGACTGGACTAAATGACCTCTCGAAGTCCCTTCCAGTTCTATGATTCTATGATAATCTACTCTGACCTTCTGCATAAAATAGGAAATAGAATTTCACCCAGTAATTCCTGCATCAAGCTCACAGTAGTTTGCATAGCTCTATCCTTACTGGTCCATATTTCTTCCAACTTGGGAGCATGGTTTGTGTTAAAGTATGCAGCAGAGGGACAAGAGTGAAGATTGATTTGTTTTTTTAAAAGAAAGGGAAAGGTATATCGGCCCAAATCTGGCACCATTCCCAGAAGTGCTATTTCACAGACATGATGTTTTGATAATGGCATCATATCATGATTTTGAGAGTAGCACACAAGAAATAATTATGGCTCCAAAAGCAGAAGACAGTGTTGATTTCACCCCATCATCTGTAATTCACTCAGTCTTGTTTGATTTACTGCAATGACCATTTTGTTTTTAGGGCTGTTCAGGTAATGGGTAGGGAAGGTTGCCCTTGTTTTTATTAAATCATTGGATAGTTGTAATTTTGAGGGTGGTTCTTGTTGCAGCCAGTTGTTAGTAAGATAATTGTTTTCTATGAGCTAATTTTTTTACTTTAAGCACAGGTGTGAGGAAGGAGTGGTGCACTGCTACTCCACCCCAGTAGTAGCCCTGGTAGACATTGTAACTCACAGGCACATCTATGAAGCATAATTCCTCCCATAGTTCATAGTGGTCCCCAGGGATGGTAATTTACTGCTGGTTTACTAACCACTCTGGCTTGGTTCAACTACTCTGTCCAGTGAGTAGGGAATATGGATGGAAGCAAGGCTCTGCCCAGTTCCAGCCTACTTCCCACCTACTTGTTCCAGAAAGGGAATAGGTTGGTAACTAGCCCTCCCAGGCCCCTGGGCCAAAGCATGGGTAGCCTGCATAGGGATGTCAAAAGGAGTTCTTATTCCCTTGTATGACTACACAGGGCTTGTCTTCACCACCAGGGTAATTCAACCTAAGTTACGCTACTTCAGCTACATGAATAAGGAAGCTGGAGTTGACATAGCTTAGGTCGATTTAAGGGATATGCCAATAGCATATTACTGTCCCCCAGATCAAGGGGGGAGCTGGGAAGGGAACTGTAACTCTGAAAGTTCCTTTCTTGGGGCTGGTCTTCACTACGCGCCGGATCGGTGGGTAGCAATCGATCTTTTGGCGATCGATTTCTCGCGTTTGCATCTTGTGAAGACGCGAGAAATCGATTGCCCGCGGCTCCCCTGTCAACTCCGAAACTCCAGCTTGCCGGGAGGCGGGAGCTGGAGTCGACATGGGGAGCGCGCCGCCACCGCCGCCATAAGGACGGCAGGTAAATCGGCAGCAGATATGCAAACTTCAGCTACATGATTCACGTAGCTGAAGTTGCGTATCTGCCATTGATCCCTCCCTTCCTTCCCTCCCCCCCCCCCCCCAGTGAGGACCAGCCCTAGGTCTGCTCCAAAAACAGCATACCTGCATGCCCTCCCTTGCTATGGGTTTGAGAGTAAACTCTCAATCTAGTCCTCAATAGGTAGCACCCAATCTGATTTTGCTGTGCTCTCAAAATCCCCATTGAAGTTAGATTAAGGACCATAGTTTGTAAAGTGTTGTGGGAATACAAAGTGCTATGTAAATGTAAATTGGTATTGGCATGGTTTTGTCAAGTGTTGTACTAATGACTTGATCCTATCATATGCACCATCTCACACCTATTGCCAGATCTCCCTGCTGCAGCTCACATGTTAAATATTAAGGTTAAGAATATTGATAGGGACATAAATTAGAAATGCAACAGCTACTACACATCATTCCCCTGCATGTATCAAACACCTCTGCTGTATTAATTTTTGGTAAGGAAAAACATATACTTTATGCCAAAATGATAGTTTGTAGTTCGATACTTACTGTATTTACTTGTGTAAATTGAATACAAATTAAATTATAGGTAGCGGCACAAGACATTCTGCAGCATGTCCTAGTGGATAGAGCACTGAACTCGGACTATGGAGTCCTAAGATTCTGTTCCTGGCTATGCCACTGGTCTGCTGCATGAACTTGGGCAAGTCACATTACTGCTCTGTGCCGCCGTTTCCCCATCTGTGAATACTGATGCTGACCTTTGCAAAGCACTTTGAGATGTACTGATGAAGAGCATTGTATCAGAGCTCGGTGTCGCTATATAAATGATAAATTAATGTCAATGAATAGCTTAAAACATGGTGACAGCATTTTCATGAAAAAGACAATCCTCACTCTTTGATGTTGCACAAGTTTCATGAGAAAACCAAGCTGCTGACAGTAGCCAAAAATACTATTTGAGGGAGGCTGGTTCAGTGACACGTTCATTCCAGAACTGAGCTGCCATGCCTCAATCTGGAGCCAGGCAATCCTACTCAGAGCAGCTGGCTATCACAAGCCCATGGATGATGGAACCAATGGTTGGGTGACATGCTTGTAGGAAATGATTCTACTGAACATACAACAGAGACTGAATGGCTCTAGGTCGGAAATTCCTACCAGTAAATGAAAGTAGAGCTTTTAAAAAGTAATTTTTCCTCTACAATTTCAGCACTTTAGTTATCGCTGCTAATCCTGTCAAGACCTTAACAAATGAGTCAGTAATTTTTGTATAATCTTTTTTAATAGAAATGCCTATTTTTAAGTGACCCATTAAAAAAAAAATAACACATTGACCTTTTAAAACCACTGTATGCAGATCTTAAGAGATCTGGCACTGACATTTTTGTTATAATGTAAGATTCATTAAGGTCAGTGATAAATTTGCTGCAATAAATACAAAAGAATTAAGAGCTCATCAGCATTACCACAGTGTAATGCTCAGTGGACGATGGATTGAATTATGTACTTAAAGAGATGAATCTTTGGCAATTGGCAAACTCCAAGGAGGAAGCTGTGCATGTGTGCACACATGTGTAAGTGGGGAAAAGAGGAAGGAAAGGAATGGGACGTGAATATTTTCACTGCTATATTTGATTGTATTGCACAGCAATGTTTACAATAGAGCATCGGAAACAAAAGTTATATCATAATTATCCTCCCCTATTCCCTAGTTTGCGGTTAGACCTCTCCAGAGGTGAATGCTCTGATGCAGGTTGGTGTGCCCTGTTGTGCATTACTTGACATATCTGCTCTCCTTTAAGCATGCTAAGTGCACACAACATGGCATCGATTGTGATTGATGAGACATCATGAAGAGATCAGCCCTTCACGTGCCCACTATAGTAACAGGGTTGTAATTTAGTACAGAGTAACGGGAGAGATTAAAAATAAGGAAGTGTGGTAAATGGCTGTGAGTAATGTTCTCAGCTGTTTAGAACACCTTTTTTGTTGTTTTCAATATCAATCTAACGGTTAGTGTGGCATAGGAGCATAGTGAATCAAACGTGTAAGAAAGATGATTTACACTGATAAGAGACAATGATGTTCTTCTATCTTTTCTTAAATAGAAATCTCTACAAACAATCTATGCAGTCTAAATCTGGCACTTGCCAACAGTGAGTCTCCCACAGAATAAAGTTCATGACAATTTAGAATTACTAGATCAGGGTTGTTAAGAATAACATTATTGGAGGGAGGGAGGGAATAGAGGTTTGCAAACCTACTAACAATAGGCAGGACCCTAAGTAGTGCTGAGCACCCATAGACCCATTGAAGTCAGTAGGAGTGGTCAGTGCTAAGCACCAATCAGGCTCAATCCTAATGGGAACAACAATATCTTATTGCTTAAGAGTTTATAGCTTAAGAGTTCAGCACATTGGGTACAGGGTGGGCTCTAAGGTTTTTTGAAAGAGTGACTATCACAATGGGAAGTGCTGAGTTCTTTTGTCTTTAGGGCTTGCCTACCCTCCCAAATGGCTCTGCTATCCCCCGAAGCACAGGAAATGTGCCTTTCCCCTCTCCCACCCCCGGAGTTCTTAGTAGGAAAGTGGAACAAAATTTTGTGTTAATTTATAATTTTTTGCATATTTTAAGTATGCACAAATTTTTGTGACTGGCTTTGGAGCTTAATCCCCGATTCTGCGAGCAATTTAAACCATGCTTATCTTTAATTTCCCAAATTAAGATCTGTAAGTCTTATTGAAGTCAATTGGATTTAAGCATATATTCAAAGTTAAGCATGTGCTTCAGTGTATTACTGTATTGGAACTATAAATAGTATTTTATAATAATTGATTTTGTAAAAGAAAAATGGATTTTTCCTGCATTTAATAGTCATGTTAGAGTTAACTATCAAAAAGACAGCGTTTTTTCAAGAAACAAACTGCATTATGAAATGGAGAACTCGGATGGGATTTCTTAGCTGCATTGTTTTCATTTTATCAGTAAAACACATTTTATAAAGATGGTATTACTGTGAGAGAAGGGGTTTAGAGGAATATTCACCTTTCAAGTGGCACTTGCCCTTTATCCCTGTGCTTCACAGTGCACCTGAGATACATAGTTATAATGCATGAGGAAATTATTACTTCCTCTTTCTAATATACTGAAATGAACTAGTGAAGCAGAAACAAAATTAGGGCTTCCATTTAGATGCATTAGTCACGCCGGAAGGTAATCAGCTGGTTAGTAATGGTATCATAAACCTGCTTCAGTGGAACATATTTACCTTTTTTTTTTTTCCCCCCAGCAGCCATCCTGTTAGAATGAAAGCTACAGTAGTGCGGGGAATGATGATGAGCAGGCTTCTGAGTGTTTGTTTTTTAAAATATCGTGCAATTACTGTCTGGTTCAAATTGCCTCAATGATGATAATACTATTATTAGAGTATTCGCAGAAAAAAAAGTCTAGTCTGAAGTGAAACAAACAACATAAGAACATAAAGAAGGAGGAAGTACTTTGTGGAATTTTATCATTAAAATAGAACCTAAACATTAGCTAGACACGGGAAAATATTTAATCTGCTCTTTTAACTTGCCTGCCTTAATTCTTCCTGCCATTGCAGGTGTATACGGTATTCTGTCCTAAACTGTTGTTTGATATTGTGGTGTTAAACAGCTGCTGCTTTCTACCCTACAAGCAACTTCATTTCAGTGCTGGGTGAAGTCATTCCTGTCACTATTTCAGAGCAACTGCATCTGTATTCCCCGCTCGTGGTCCACCAAGGGCACTCGCTGCCTACACTATGATATCCCCAGCAAACCAGATTGCCTAAAAGGCCGTGTCTGTGTTTTGCTTCCTCTCCAGCACTCAGTGTAGTGCGTGCAGTTCTAAGTTACTGCACAGCTCTTTCTAATCAAGTACTTTTATGTTTAAGGTGAAAGTATTACATGAAAAATATATTAAAAACAATACAAGAACCTACACCCATGCTAAAAAATTTAGTAGTGATCACCCCAATTGCAACCTTGGGTTCTGGTAGGAGTTTGTCCTTCAAAACCCACAAGTGGATTTCTTCTGTGGTTACAAGTTGATAACTGTCTCAGATTCAGACCCAGCCCACCCATGAATAGTTCAGTCTTTCCTTGATGCAGCTGGTGCATTTGATCTTGGACTCATGTAACAGGTGATCAGCAGATAATGGCCCACTCCTCACGGGGGGATCTTCAGAAGGCTGGAGAAGGGGATATTCCCTGGGAAAATCACTTCACACTTGTCTGGCACATTGTTCAATATAGACCTTTGCATCCCCAGGTCTCAGATATCACATCTCCTCTCTCTCAAGGTGACTTATATTCCCAGCCCACAATCTATATATATAAAAGTCAAATGGTATATGCGTGTATGTATGTTCCCTTACTCCTTCCACGCCGTTTGAGCTAGAGACTTGAAATTTGGTACAGTTATAGGCTTTAGGGTCCTAATCAGGGTAAGAATTGAATTTTTTTCAAATCTCACCTCTTACACCCCCTAGAGGTGAAATTATTTAAAGCCCATTAACATCAGCTGGGCAGCAGGTTAACACCTGCTGTTCTCTGTGACATAGTTATGATGTAATAATACCCCCCTCACACGGACCCCGCACTTGCTCAGCTCTCTGCCCCCTCCCCCCTCCAACGGCCCCTGCACTCGCTCAGCTCTCTCCCCCCTCCAATGCCCCTCCACTCACTCAGCTCTCACCCCTCCCCCCACTCCAATGCCCCCCACTCGCTCAGCTCTCTCCTCCCTCCCCTCCTCCAACGGCCCCTGTACTCGCTCAGCTCTGTCCCCCCTCTCCCCTCCAATGGCCCTCGCACTCGCTCAGCTCTCTCCCCCCTCCCGCCCTCCAACGGCCCCTGCATTTGCTCAGCTCTCTCCTCCCTCCCCCTCCTATGGCCCCCGCACTCGCTCAGCTCTCTCCCCCTCCCCTCCTCCAAGGGCCTCCCACTCGCTCAGCTCTCTCCCCCCTCCAATGCCCCCCCCACTGGCTCAGCTCTCTCCCCCCCATCCCCCTCCAACGGCCCCCCCACTCGCTCAGCTCTCTCCCCCTCCAAGGGCCCCCCACTTGCTCAGCTCTCTCCCCCCCATCCCCCTTCAACGGCCCCAGCTCTCTCCCCCCTCCAAGGGCCCTCCACTCGCTCAGCTCTCTCCCCCTTTCCCCCCCTCCAATGGCCCCCCACTCGCTCAGCTTTCTCCCCCCTCCCCCCTCCAACGGCCCCGCCACTCGCTCAGCTCTCTCCCCCTCCAAGGGCCCCCCACTCGCTCAGCTCTCTCCCCTCTCCCCCCAAAGCCCCCCCCCACTCGTTCAGCTCTCTTCCTCCTCCAACGGCCCCCCCACTCGCTCAGCTCTCTCCCCCCTCCCCCGTCCAAGGGCCCCCTTGTGTGTAGCACAAACATAATTAAATACACTGTTTTTTTCTTTAAAAGGACCCTATTTGTTATGCCACGTAAAAAGCGAAAATGTATCGGAGAAACCACATCTAAATGCAAAAGAATGAAATTACTTAGACAAAATGAGACTTCTGAACAAAATTTGTATTAATAAAAAACATTGTAGTCTTTTTACGTCCCAGTTTCCAATTACAAATACCCCGAGCAACGCCGGGTATTTTTGCTAGTAATACCTAAATGATTCATTTAATACAACAGACCCCAAAGGTACTTAACTTAGTTCAACGAGGATATTGCAGGAAACTCTCACAGGTCCGTCTCCTTTCCTTTGTGGAGCAGAGGTGCAGAAGGGGCAGAGTTGGCTTCATACCTAGCAGGCAGACTCTCTGGGCTGGAAATATTGTCTTGGAAAGAGGCATTATGGATGGTTTGTGCTCAACAGAGCCAGTACAGAGTGGCTGCATGGCAGCCATCCATCTGCATCTCTGTTTAAGGAGGGCTAACTTGATTGGGCTCACTGGCTTCATGGAGGGAAGGGTAGCAAGACTGTCTGACAGACCCAGGAGTCTGCACATATGCTCATGTGAGATGCACATGTTATCCCCTACCTGCTCTCAGTGACTAGCTCTGATGGTCAGAGTGTTGAGGTGTACAAATATCAGGACCGAATACTGTTTTCCGTGAAGTGGCAGGAGCAGTCCCAGGACCGAGGAGACATTCTGTTATCCTATTTGTTTACAACAACTGAGACCAAGTTATTCACTCACATTCAGGCAGCAGCTAGCAGAGAATTTTAAGGGAGGTTGGTTATAAACCTTTTGTAGGCCTGATCAAATTACAAAGTCCAATCCTGGGCAACAAACAGGATTAAAGACCAAGACATTCTGGATTCCTGCAGATAATTATACATTAAGATCAATTAGCAGCTAAAAAAAGCTGAGGCAGCCAGTGCCCCCGTTCCCTAGCCCAGAGTAGTGTGGGGCACTTAGCTACCCCCTGAGCTACCCCCCTGCTTGCACACAGTCGATTCCCCCCTTTGAGTTATATTTTTGGTTGCATCCCCTCACAGCCCAGACAGGCTGGGTCCTGAGTCAGCCAGGGGATGGAGGTGGTGCTCCCTCCCTGGACCCTGCTGTGTGGAGTTGGCTTGAACCCGCCAGCCCTAGCCCACCCCCCAAATAGAAATAAAGCCATGCCTAAGCCCAAGGATCCCATCCCCCCCGCCCACCCCCAGCACATAGCCTTGTGCTCCTCCTTTCCCCCCACTGGGCCCTGGCATTTTTATAGCATGTTGGGGCATGGGGGGGCTCGGCAAGAAAAAGGTTGAGAACCCCAGCATAGATGATAATGGAGAGGACAGTTTGAAAGTGTTGTCAAACCCCACCTCTGGGCAGAGAACACATAAGATATAGGACATTCCATCCTCTGCCTTCTGCCATTCAGTATCAGAACTGTTTCAAAACCGGAATCACTTAGAAAGGGCCCAGTCATTCCATTAGAATTAATTTAGGGTATCTCAATACCTCATGCAATTTGAAATTTTGCAAACATCACAAATGTTTTTTGCATTGTAAAGTTAGCTCAAGTTTGCAAATTTCCTTTAATTTAAGGATAATTCATTTTAGAATAAAAATTCTAGCTAAAAGGGAGCCTGTGCTATGTTTTGTGAATAGATGTTCTCCCTACAAATCCTCCAAGCCCAGCTAGGGCAAGTAAGGATTCTCTATATGACGTGTGTGTGTGTATTTGTGCATATTCACTGTATCTATCTTTCTTCCCTATAGTTCTTTTCATGAAAAAAGCTGTTCTAGTAGAATTTTTTGCGTGGGGCAGGGAACAGAAGTGCTGTTAATCTTACAGGAAAATCTGGTCTTTAGATTTGCAGCTCAGTATTGAAGAATCAAAGAATAGTTCACCTAAACTCTGGAAAAGCATCCAATATTTTGGATACTTACATGAACTAATGTCAAACTATGAACTTTTTGACATGCAAAATAAATATGGCTGGCTTATGACTTATAGATTACACCATGTCATACTCATGAGTTCCTCACCCAGCTGCTGTATGATAAAGTTGTTTTACCCATTTCTGTACATTAAAAATGTTTATGTATTTTGTATCTTTCTGTGACTCCTTTTGATGATGAAGTGGCTCTGAGGTACAGTAGCTTGCCAGTAGAGTATATGGCAGTACAGAATTATAGTACCTTGTTAAATTTATAATAAATACCTATTCATACGAATAAGTTATATGACACTTTAACTAGACTTTGAATAATTTGGGCTGCTGAATTTTGGATTGCAAATGTGTTTTGTTTTATTCGTTTAAGAGTTTTCTGTGAACACAACTTTTATAACTTCCTTCCTCCAAAGTCTTCTAGATATTTGCACCATATAAAAAGGGTTAGAAACCTATATTAATAATAGCTGGTGTCTTTCTTACTCAGTAGCTGCCAAGCAACAAGGAGAAGGCTGGAGAATGTTTGAATTGTGAGAAAAAAATAAAGTAAAGGGATTTGGAATGGTAAATGAAAAATAAATGCCATTTCACACAAGTTTATGTAGATTGTGGTTTCTTAGAGATGTGGACGTTGCCATTTAATGTATGTGTAAAGTAGCTACCAAGGTGTTGATGCCCATGTCATGGTTCAGGGTTACCTGTACCTTTGATCTCAGAAGTGTCCCCGAGTGCACCCATCTCAGGTGATGGGCCCCACACCTTCACTTCTCAGGATGGAATCCGGCAATTCTCCCACCTCTCTCAAACTGGGTCCTGGGGCGCATTAGCCTGTGTACCCGCTGTGGTTCCTCAGCCAGCCTGCCTGGATTTGAGCCCTACCAGCCTTCCCTTCAGGAGCTGTGACCAGTGTGTGAATAGCATAGGCCAAAACAGCCTTTTAGAAACAAAACATTGTTTAATCTCAACAGTAGGAACAAAGCGTCACACACAGCAGAGGGTTTTTAACACAATAAACAGCCCACATATCTGTCAGTCTCACCTAACACTTAGGTGGCTTTTCCAAATACCACCACTTCTGGGGATGGGGTTCAGTTTGCTTGCCCAGTCTCTGTGTCTCTTTTCTGAGCTTGGGGGCCACCAATTTATAAGTTCCAAAGCTCTTGTCTCTCTGTATCTCTTGAATCTGGCCAAACTGGTTTATATAGCCCATCTGGGGAGGTTGGGGATAGAGTTCCAAGCAGGTGGTTCTCTGCATTAAAATGGGTGACTAGCAGAAGTTTGCCTGGTTTACTGTGTATGTGGAAACTAACCCATCTCTGAATTAACCCTTGTAATCATACAGCAAATAACACAAAAATAATCATGCAAACAGAAGTATATATAGTATACAAAAAATATTACAGGCATCTTCCAGGTTCTTCATGACCCTTACTCATGCTGAGTAGTACTTTATTCTGGAAGCAGTTCCACTGAAAACAATGGCTCTGCCAGCAGAGTATGGTAGAGCAGAGCAGATTTCCCCACTATTATTGCTCTTGTTGCTCCTATGATCTTATAATTTTCTGTTCTCCCTACTCCAAAGTGTTACGGTCATCTTTTTTTATCTGCCTGTGAGCTTTTGTCACCTGCCCCTTTTAACCTAATTAAAGCCCACTTCACTTATGTCTTTTTCTCTGTCATCTTCTCTCCCGACATGAAAAACTAGTTACATCATTGTGAAGATAAAACTTGTCTCCATCTTTGCAATCCCAAAACATTACATTTACCTGAAGGCAAACTTCCCTAAACTATCATTTGCTTTGCAAGCAAAAATCCATTATACACAAAGTCAGGGTAGGGAGCAAAGAGACTGGAACAAGAGATGAAGACGTTATTGATGTGACTCAGTGACATTCAGACTGCTGCTGTTCATTTGTCTTTATAACAGGAAATCATTTACCTGAACTGGGAAGTTTATTTTGCACACAGAGAGAGGATGCCATCAGGACTTGAAAGGTCAGCCGCACACCTGCCTCTGAGCCACTTCGCATGCAGTCAATAGATAGAAAACCAAAATGCTTAGTTCACTAGATGTACTATACCATTCTTTTCCAATCCATGAACATTGTAATCAACTTACATAAGTGTCTTAAATATTGACTACCTTGTATTACAAGGATAACCAAGGTATTGTGGACATATTCTGCCAACCTACTGCGCTTAGTGAGGACATACATGATCGACTATATAAAATCACTTTCTAAAGATAGACTTCTATAAAATCGACCTAATTTCATAGTGTAGACATACCCTTTGAAAGAGAGAATTCAGTGGCCTGCAAACTGGAGTTAAACTCTGAATGTGGGAACTTTACAAAAATAAGTAGACAATGGAGAACAATGTGAATTTTATTCAGGCACAGAACACTCATGAAAGTTTCATGCTATTTGGAATCTGAACTTGGCTCTTGTAAGAGTGGGTACCCCAGTCTCTGTGCTCTTGAGTACAGAGAAAGGGACTCTTTTTAGCCAGACCACTTAACTTTAGCTGCTTCCCAGCCAAGTTAATTCTCTACACCCCAAGACTCCCCCCTTTTTACCAGCTGGGAACTTGGGGAACCACAGCTGCCACCATCTGAGTAGATATCCAAGGCCCTGGATTGGGGTACTCAGCCTCCCCCAAACCCTAACTCTGTCCCCCTCCCTGAGAGCCACAGTCAGACACCTGGAAGCTGTGTCACCTCCCCCCTCCTCTCTTCTCGTTGAAGAGAGAGAGACAGACGCCGTTCCCCAGCTCATACCCTGAGCTGATCCTTTTTCCTACCTCCCCTCTCCCTCCTCTCTTCCCAGCCTGGAAGCAGGGAAACCTTAAGGGAAGTAAACCAAATGTTTTATAACTACAAGATTTAATAAAGAAAAGAGCATAGACCATAGGCACAGTACAGCTTACAATTTAGAGTTCTCTAACTTCTCATCTGAAATGGACAGAGACACCCCAAATAGGCACAGGCTTAAGAAGTCAAAAGATCACTTACAGTCAGTTAAGTAGGAATATAAGAAGGAAAGTTGAGTCATCTCCACAGCTAGAGATGGGCTCCCGGACCCTTGCCCATGTTGCATGGCAAACCCAAACTCGAACTAACTCTAAAACCCCTCCCTCCCTCTCTCATGGCAGGGAAGCTCTTACGTCACTTGTTCTCAGGTAACATTAACCCTCTCCAGCACTTTACACTTATGACAGCTCTTGATCCAGATCTTGCATCCAGTCCCTTTATCTATAATGGGATGAATCAAAAAGCAGACTCCAAACAACTCTGAGCTTTGGGGTGTTTAAAATCTGGATCTGAACTTTTGATCTTCAGTCCATATCTTGGGGTGATATTTCTAGCCAGTTCACAGTTTTCCAAGAGAGCAAACCAAGTCATAGTAAGCAGCCTATCTCATGTTACTTGGAACTAAGAGAAATAGATGGGCTACCAAGATCGTATAGATGAAAATAAAATATGTTGAATTTTCCATTAGCCTAGTTATTGGATTAGTTAAAAACGTCTCTCCAGGTTATAAGGGGGATTGGCCTCTACCAAGCAGTGGAAGTGAGTATGACAGCGTTGAGAGCTTTTTGATACAGCGATGTTGGAATTGTTGGAACTGCTCAGTAAATATTGCTTTAATTGCATGACTTTCCAGAGGGCTATATGATTATTCAAATACAGGATAATTACTCTTCTCTGTGTATATTTCTTGTATTTGTCTGGCATAATGAATGAGTATTTTCAAGGCGCTAAAAAGGATTTTCTAGTCAAAGGGGGATTAAAAACTGAGCCATAACAGCTGGCATGCTAACAGGCAGGCTGTGCATTGTGTCCTGATGATGTATTTCAGTTGCATGAAAAGGGCTAGAAGTTATCATCCCAATGTCACTTTGACTTACCCTTTGGCCACTGGGTTTGGGTCTTTATTAGTGTTTTCTCTTTTGTATCTAGGATTCTCAGCTGTTTTGTATGTCTTCTTTCTCAATACCCCACCTGCAATAGAAAATGTACTATAGAACCATAGCGACATCACCTCTGGGAGCTGAAGAAGAGGGTATGTGCCTGGGAAAGGGGATTTAAGAAAAGGTGTTTTTTCAGTTTTTCCTGTTTTCCATGTTGGTGCTGGCTTTGCTTTCTACCACCAGACTTCATTTGCCCATCACTTTCCCAGTCTCTGCTACTGTGGCACCATGCTCTCCCACACATTGCAATGACATTCTTCTTCTTTTTGACATACCCTGCTACCAGTCCCCGCCGTTAAGTCTGTGGGTGGGGCCCTCCCTCACTGCTGCAGTTCTTGAATTATATATAACAAGCTGCGTGTATATATGTGTATAAATAAACACACAGAGAGCTATTTTTTACTCCCATCAGCAACTGCTTCAGTGGTAATAAAAGAAATGAGTTAAACAAAACTGAAGGAACCAAGGTGATGCCGTTCTGCAGTAACCACCTTCATACAGGAAGCTCAGCCATTAGAGCTTCACCTTTCCCTCTCACAAGCTCTTTCCTTGGTAGGTTTGGGAAATAAAGTAAGTCCTGACCTAAACCAGAAAATGTTCCTGAGCTTTACTAAAGCTGAGAAAAAAGACACTCATGATGGCCCAATTCAAGATGCATCCCTGTTCAGGACAGGGCTTATGCCACTTGATTGTCTAAATTGTTTGTCTAACACAGTCACTAGAGAGACAACAGGGTGATTTTTAAAAATAAATGTTGGTTCATTTTAAATACCATTATCTGGCAGGAGCATCTGTAAATCTCTTCAGAATCCTCCTGGATCAAAGGACTAACATCCTTACTATTTCCCAACAACATTGTACCCCGAAACCATCATTTTGACTGTGAAAGTCCTTCTCCTCCCAGTTACACCATCCCCAAAGCAGCTGCCAAATTGACCCCTGCCCCCTCCTTCACACCTCCATAATGTCATTTAAAGTACATGGGCATTCCCAAAAGACGCAAGCTCGAGCTCTTATTGAGATTTGAATTCAAAGCAAACATAGAGGCAATAATCCCTAAGGCTAGAGGTGGTGCTGTTAAGTACAGTATATAATGCAAAGAATTTCATCTCTGTGCTGCTCCTTCCATTTAGAAGCACCAAAACATTTTGCTCAAAGCAATAAATGCCATTTAAAGAATTATTAGGATTTTATATGTTCTGTTTGGCAAAGAGGATTAATTCTTCTTCTGGCTCAGTTTCCACTCAGCCAATAAAGCAAGTGACATTAAGCAAGTTTTGCTCTTCACTGTTCAATTTAAAGGGAAGAAAACCTCTCTATTTCAAAAATATGCTGCCTAGATGATTCCTGTAAAAATAATGTAAAACAATTGTAAATTAAATATTTCATTTGTTATTGAACAATTAAAATGACCCTGTATTGCCTGGCAATTACCATCTGATACTTTTTTAGTTTCCTACAATATTCCTAATTTATTTTTTGACTCAATTTACAAAAAGTGCCCCTTCATAACCTTCTCTGGGGTATGTATTCTTTATTAAAACCCACGAGCACCAACTGAATTTGTGGTTTCATCTGGTTTTGCAGCTAATGGACAAGTGTCCTCATCATATAAATCAATATTACAGTTCTCACCCCTACTGGCCACGAGGTCAAGGACCAAGTGAGCACAGAGGCTGAACTGTTGTCTTACCTCTATACATGATCCCAGTGGAGGCTTATGGGAAGGGCAAGTCTTCCGTCTCCAGGATTCTGAGGGGCTGATCTAATGCCCACAGCAATCAATGGGCGACTCCCAGAACTTCATTCTGGCACTTTCATGACCATTATCTTAAAAACAAAACAGGATGAAGTTTAAGACTTGCATTGCAACTTTAACTCTATATTTCTTAGCTTTGTGTGTTGGATTTAGCATAGGATGACATTAAAAAGTTTCCTTTTAGTTACCCGCCCAAAAGTTTGCATACACTACTAGGCTTCTACTTCTGCCTGAGTGATAGTATGGTGAAACTTCTGCCATTCCCAGGCAGGATATGGAGAAACATGCAAAAGGAAAAATGAAAGGGCCAAAGGAATTGCACAGGAAAGGAAGGTATCTCACCTTTCACAAATCTCAAAAATCATTCAGTTTGAGGTCCGTTCAAATTTTGAGACTGTGGTATATTAACTATGTAATGGGTTATCCCTTCATTTCTGATATATTGTGTCTTTAAATCTCTAAGAATTCTGCTGTCTGCCAATATAGGCAGCCATTTTGTGAAACAGAGTTGCTGTATCCTGCACAGAGTAAACCTACACACTGTGCTTTCCCCTGGGGGACGTTTGTCTTTTCTTGTTGTTTTGCTTAACAAATTTCATTCAGATTGAAAGTATGTGGTTGATTGCTGGGTACAGAAAACAGAGGTTATAGTAGCTCATGCAGTTCAACCTTGCATAGTTAAATTCAGTCCCTCTAAGAGGTTTTGCTAGTTTAATTTGTTTCTTATCTCAACTGGTCTTCCAAATAGCAAAATCCTAACAATATAGCTTACTTGAGCCTTTCAAGTAATCGCTGTGAACTATTTTCATTTGCAATGTAATGGAAACTAGCAGGTATTATTGTTAAGGACTGCTTGAGTCTTTAGCTAGACACCAAATCAATTCACTGAATTTGAAGAATAGTATATTGAACTCCACAGTATTTGTTGAAATATTTTTTTCTCTTCTCCTTTTTTGGTTAGCTAGGAAGATTGGCATTGGAACGGCTCCTTTCATGAAATAAGTAGTTCCTAAATTGATGGGAAACAGAGCGTGTGTTTTAAGATGAATATTGATGAAATTCTCTGGTTATCCAGACTATAATGTAAGGTCTATTCAAGCAGTGCTAGAATTGCTGAAGTCCCCTCTGATCTTATTGCAGGTAGGCTATGCTGACTGCAGGGTACTATCCAATAGATGTTCTGTATTTTCTTTGCAAAATATGTAAGTCACTTAACCTCTCTGTGTCTCATTTTCTCCCTCTGAAAATCAGGGAAATTATTAAGTCGCTGACCCTCTCCGAGTCTTAATTTCCCCAGTTGTAAAAAAGAAGATAATGATAATTGTATTTCATGGAGGTGTGGTGAGAGATATTAGTAATGGTTTGATTTAGTCAGAGGCTACCGTGAGTCTGCAGTCAATAATCCAGTATCCCTAGCATTGGAAATAATGTACAAATGAGAACTGTGGCAACAGAAGTCACTTATAACTCCTCACTATACCATGTCAATCTTACCTGGCTGGCATCACATAAAAGTGGGAAGTAATGACCAGAAAGAGGGTAAAACCAGGCACAGAGGGAATACAAGATGAAGTTGCTATTTCCTGGCAAGTTCCCCATTAGAATGTATCAATGCAAGCACCAGTTGCCTTTCTCCACAAATCATATCCCTTCAGGTGCAGTGGTCCTGGCTGGTGCAAGAGAGTGCAAATAAGGAGGGGGTGAATTGAGTACAACATGTGAAAAGTGCTGTCTCTAGGCAAACTACTGTTAAAATACCTCACTGGACGAACTAAGTCGGGCTTGTTCTCACTGGGGTGGAGGATCGGCGGCAGATACGCAACTTCAGCTACGTGAATCACGTAGCTGAAGTTTGCGTATCTGCCGCCGATTTACCAGCCGTCCCCACGTCGGCGGCAGTCGGTGGCGCGCTCCCCCGTCGACTCCAGCTTGCGCCTCCCGGCAAGCTTTCTCTAGTTTTCTGTGAATTTTGTTAGGCAGGAGTTAGGCACTGAGATGCTGGGTGGTGTCCGGACAGAGGCAACTGTACACGGTAGGGATTTTAATGGTGGAAACATAGGCATCTAGGTGCCTAAAGTCCCTACAGGGTTAGGCTGCAGCTGAGTGGTGATTTTGTGAATGCCAGAGACACCTAAATGTTGAACTTATGTGTACCTTGTAATCTAGCCCAAGATCTCAATCCTGTAGACACACTAAATAGACTTTGTGTGTTTTATTATTACTGTACACTTAGGGATTTCTTTCATAGCCATCACAGTAGCAATTGGATTTTTCTTGAACAAATCTTGCACGCAGTTTTAATACTCATTCAAGCTCTCTTCTTCTCTCTCTTTTTCCTTCCAGTTATGCGTGTGTGTATATGTTGATGTATACATATGTCTTGGTAATATGGGTGGTGAATGGGGATTTTCAGCCCCTTCTCTGATTTCCATCATTCACAATAAGTGATCCTTCTTGAGTAATGAATATGTGCTTATCTCTCCTACCTTGTATTCTTCTCAACGTGAGAACCAGCTCTGCTCTTTTGCCTATTCTAATAGCTCAGGCTATCATGAAAGCTTCTGTTCCTTAAAGCCTGATATCACTTGAAGTACCTTGGCTTAATCCCATTCCCCTAAAGATTTAAGGGATTTTTCTTCTTGAATATGAAAAAATATTCTTTCTTTAGTAATAATTTGGCATTAATTCCTTGTTAAAATTTTGCTATACTATTTCTGCTCTTTAGTGGGGGGGGGGGGGAAGAAGCACTCACTGAAAGAAAATAAGTATGCCAGTAGCCAAGCATTGCCATTTTGTTAAATATGATTTAAGTTGTTTTGTTAGCATTACAATCTCAGGAAAACCAGAAGAATTATCTACAACTAAGCAAATTACTCATTACAATGCAGCTGATTAGTAACACTGAGGATGAAAGGGGGTAAAGGATAAAGATAGAAATAAAAATGCTGTCAAATAAATTGACCCAAAGGTCAAACAGGTTAATTACTAATAGATAATAATGTCAATTAGCCATCGTCCATACAATCCACAATGCATCTGAGTTTATAAAACCTTATCTCTCCTTTGCCTGAAAATCAGTCATGCTTTTTTAACATCTCCAGTGCAACTTTCCCCTTGAAATCTGCACCTGTTTCTTCTATGGCTATTTTTCATTGCACATGGAAATGGCTTTTAAAATGTAATAGGGATGGAATTAAACAGGGTACAATAAAGATAATTCTAGAAATCAGTGTAACTTAACAAGAATGCTGTCTTTCCATAGATATTTTTAACCAGGCTATAAAATTCTATAGCAGGTATATAATTGTCTATTAAATTCTTCAGAATGGCTCAAGAAGTTTATACACAATTTTTCTGTTAAATTCTGTAGGAATTTTTGTAAAGGATCCTTTATATTTTACATTTATCTTCTCTTTAATTCCTATTTTATGTGGAAAATTAGGTTTATATGCTGCTTCCACTTTGGGATTTAACAGTAAAATGTTTCACTTATTTTTTAAAATATCATTTTAAGGAGAAAGAAAACAAAGTACAGCATTTTTAGAGGTGCTGCTGAACATCCATAACACTAGTTACTGTCAGTGAGAACTGAAAGAACTCAACACCTCTTAATCTGGCCCCAGAAGCTTTGAAAACAAGCAAACAAACAAAAAAAAAGCATTTACACAGCAGCACAAATTGTATATAGCACAAACAAGGAAACACAACCCAGGATTCGTGAGCAGCTCTACATCAGCAGGTCAGAGGGCAGATGAATCAATGGATGAAAGTTCATATGACCATGATTCTGCAAACACTAACATGTTTCATATGAGTAATTCCACTGAAGCCCTAATGAGATTATATATGTTCTCAAAGTTACCTAGGTATGTAAGCTTAAAGTTAAAAACGTACATTTTTGCAGAGACCTGACAAAGAATCAGACTTCACTATCAAGCTCCCAAAGAGTTTTATAAAGAGTGAATATTTTTTACAATTTTTTAAAAAAGGCCTTATTTAAACTAAGCTTACCATTGCTTAGATGATCGATGCTAGAGGAAAATACTGGATAAATAAAAATATGATGTTTAAATAAAAGAGGCAATAAAGTAAATGTTAAAATCGATTAAAAACTAGGAAATTATTAAACTATTAAACAATTAAAAACTAGGAAACTAAGTGAGCTAAAAAAACTAATTTTTAATGAGATAAAAGAAATACATGATTTATTTTCACAGACTAAATTTTGCAGAATAAACTGCCCTTAACCACTGTGACCTCCAGAGAAAAATTCTAGTAGATTGACTTTGGAAATATAGTAGCAGCTGGTTTGATCTGCTCACAGATAACTAGAATTATTATGGGTTTGTTTTTAAAAAGATTGTTGCTGACCCAGTAAGCACCAAAGCCCTTATGAGAAAATATGCTTTTGCATATATTAAAACATCTGCGACTTTCCACTTCCTTCATTCTTATTTGCCTGTTTACTTGTTAAATATGATACTGCTATTGATTCATCCATCATTTTTATGTCTTTTTGGTATCATGGGTGATCCCCGTATTTGAGGCCAAGGGACCAAATTCTAACCCTTTGCATACATGGCTCTATTATTTTGTACCCATATTTTGACTATCAATGAAGCCTTCACCACAGTCCCACTGTATAAATTATTTCTATTCACCCAATCTGCGGGGAAGTAGTGTATCCGTTACTGGATACCAGTACCCTGCTAAGGAAAGCTACTCTACAATTCCTGTTGTGGATGGCCTATGTAGCAGCCTCTCTGGTTATTAGCAAAAAGAATGAAGAGTATTTGTGGCACCTTAGAGACTAAGACATTTATTTGGCAATAAACTTTTGTGGGCTAGAACCCACTTCGTATTCTTTTTGTGGATACAGACTAACACAGCTACTACTCTGAAATCTGGTTATTAGGCGAGCCATAATTAGGGTAGAAAACTTCTGTTCCTCATTCTTGCTCTGCCTGTGAGTTGTCATCCAACAGTAGCGTTTACGGTTTATCTGAATGCGGTCTACATGACAGGAAGTGAAGAGCTGATAGGAGGAGCCTAGGAGTCCTCTGGCAAGGATTGTGCAAGTTTCCTCTCACAGCTCTGACAATATACTTCAGTCGCGATCTGCAACACCCTTGCTATTATGGGATGTAATCTTGCAAACTTCTAGTCACATAAGGTCCATTGATTGCAACAATCTATCACGATGTAATCTTATTTCTCCAGTAAATCAAACACATGTTAATTTTCTTTTTTGGCCTTTGTCCCAAGGGAAAAGATATCCAGTATCCTATTTCTGACCAGTTAGACTTACAGCTGATGACTCAGCACCTGGTATGGTACAACTTCTTCCATAAGCTCTATTAGATTCCATTCTTTGTGGCTCATTTCGTCCCCTGGCAGTGTTCCCCAGCATAGGCTGGCTTCACACATAGAAGAAGTGCCTTCCTGTTATATACACTTCCATCCCCAAAATATTCATGGGTTTCCCAGGCACCTGCTGTAATGTAATCTGTCTTGGCAGCAGACAGAAGCATCCATGAACTCAGTGTTATTTAGCACACAACTGCAAACAGGTGTCAAAGTATAAAGAAGCATGTGTTCCATCAATCAGATCACACTTATATGGTCCCCTTCATGTGAATAACGGAGCACTCTGCAAAACATTAAATTAAAATCAAATCACGTTGTGGAAAAGTAATGCTGAACAAAGGAGTATTAAGACTTGATTTAGCTCAGTTATTGATTCCGAGCCTTGATTCCGAGACAGTGAATTTTCAAAGGAGAAGGGAAAAAAAAAGAAAAAAGATACCTCCCCAGGAAACAACAACTGAAGACAGAAAGGACACCAGAAAGGAAGTCTGTCTCCATTAATGCTTCTCTTTTGTCAACATCCTCAATATCCTGCCCTTAGTAATAGAAAAGCAGGCATACGTTTCAGTAACAGCCAGCACAAAGTCTCAAGAGATAGGCACGTCTCTCTGCTATCCGTGTATGCAGGACAATACAAATCATAGGAACACATTATATTGGTCAAAGGAAGCATGTATTTGCAGGATAGAATCCTATGGTGATACATGGTAAATACAGTCATTGAGAGAGCTACTACAGGACTTTATGTACAAAGATTTATAATATCTAATACACTTTTCTGTGTATATCACCTAGTACAATTCCATGGCACTACAATAATACAAACAATAAAATGCCGTGTGAAAAAAATATTAACATAAGCCTTCAAGAGAGTTCAAAATAAAACTCACAATTTTTGCCGTGACCCACCCTATTAGCTTGTGACAATACTGTGGATTCCATAGGATGTCAGGGTGGATGAGGGTGGCTTTAGGAACTTGAGGGCCCAAAGCAACAAACTGCATCTGTTAAGAAAATGGACTTTAAACCAAGACAGGCTTCTGCTATAACATTCAACAGAGGAATTTAATTGCTGACAGAAAATCTAATAGACATCTGTTTTAAACACCAAAAAGCACTGCACCTTAGTTTTTGAATGCCTTTTATTACAGAGCCCCACAATGACAGCCTCAGTGCTCTAGGTTAAACAAAAATCAAACTGTTGCAAGCATCTGTCACATAAATCATTAGAATATAGGTGTAATTTGAGGAGAGCTGGAACGGCCTGGTTAATAACTTCTGACAGGTAAAGCAGTATTGGAGAGAAATCAATGATTAACAGGACAGAGTTGTGTAAAAATCACAGCCAATTATGCCATCTTAAAACAGGCTGCCATCATTATGAGATACTGATAATGTAACTTATACCAAAGCTTCAAGTGCCAAAATGCACTCCAGAGCTCCTCAACCAATAGTCCCTGATACTGTACTCTGCATGTGAGTAGTTCTATTGAGCTCAGTGGGATTACTCACATGTATGTTTGTGGTTCTTCCATGAAAATAATAGAAGATGCATATACAACAATGGCTGATAATTATGGCACACGAAGGCATGTGGAGACAGTTGATCATCTTATCTACAAGCATATCGCTCAATTCTGTGAACAAACCACATTAGTTCTCCCCTGCTTTTATGATTTAAATGATAGCCAAGGCAGAATGCTTACTGGCTTCAGCACAGTAAATAGGCATTGCATTCTGTAAAACAAATCTGTTTCCTTGTCTAAATGTGTTTGAAATGTAGTCGTGGATGGGGAAATGAAAAATACTTCCAGCCCTAGTTACTTTTCTCTCTCTGAACTGCGTGGTGTATTCCAGACCTCGTGCACGTGCTATGGCGCCAGCACACAGGAGGAACCTCCTGCAGAGGAAATGTCACTTGCAATGTTTTGCTGTCTGGCCATATAAACACATCATTGCCAGGCACCTGTGCTCTAGGGCAAGAGTCCAAACAACTTGAGAGCAGTCACCATTCCATCCTGACAGATGGGGATGAATGTACACAGCTAAGAGACCGTGTACTGTATATGTATCAAATATGAGTATTTAAGACATTATTCCCAGCTGGGATCATCTTAGCTGAGGTCCATACTGAGTTTCTGCTCCTATGATTAAGGGACTGTGTCATTCCTAATCAAGCTCTAAATTGGATTAATTTTAAAAGAAATAAAAGCTTTCAACAAACGTGGGGATGTGGCATGTTTGTAGCCTGAGCTAATGGAATGGAACAGTGTTCAGAGAAATAAATATTATAGCTGGTTCTGTACCCAGGAAGAAAAGTTCACCAGCTGGTGGAATAAGAACTCAGACCTACAATCTCTCTCTGGCATGACAGTCCAAAGCAGCTGGGATTCACTTCCTGGTTGTTAAATGCAGCTCTTCAGGGGCACGCTAAGGAGAAAAATACATTTACTCTTATAAATAAATAGGCAGGACATGTGATCAGTAGGCAAAAAAGTAATTTTCATTTCAACCTTAACATACACACAAAGTTCCACCAATTCCATAAATGTCTGTGTTCCCACTTCCTTCCATGGGCATCAGGGTGTTTACATTTGCAGCTCTTCTGTCCCAGTAAGTGTGGCCTAATGGGAGGTAACTACCCTGTCTTCCAACAGTGAAGGATCCCATCTGCCCATGGGCCTTAGCGGTATGAGCTGGTTCATTGTAAGGCAAAACTAGAAGTGTAAGAGCAAATATTCTAGGTAATGCACTTAATACACTAGTCATCATATTAAAAGCTGTGCTTGGGCATTACATGCACAAATCCCATTAACAGTTAATGATATTGGTACCTTCCAAGGCATCTGGACAGTATGGCAAAGCAAATCATTTACTTAGTCTTATGTAAAGTGTAAATAACATCGCTAAAGCACTGTACAACTTAGATATTAACTATTGTTCACTTACTATGATAGCTTGAGGAGCTTTATACATAAACCAGACTTGCAGAGATAACATTTTTAGACACCCTTAATGACTGCTTCTTGGAGCAGCTAGTCCTAGACCACACAGAGAGAAACTATTCTTGCTTTAGTCCTCAGTGGAGCACAGGATTTTGTCCACGAGGTGATTATAGCTGAATTGCTTGGTAATAGCAACCATAATGTGATTAAATTTTAAATCCCTATTGGGAAAAATGCCAAAGATATCCACCAAATACAGACTGCTTGGAAATTTAAAAAAACACCATAACACTGGCTTAAACTAAATGAATACCCCCACATTTATTTATTTTTTTTAAAAAAGGAGGAGGAGGAGGAGGAGGAGGACCAAAAAAGTGACATCATGGCTAAACAGCTGAGTAAAAGAAGTAGTTAAAGGCAGAAAGGCATCCTTTAAAAATTGGGAGTAAATTCTACTGAGGAAAATAGAACGGAGCATAAATTCTGGCAAGTCAACTATAAAAGTATAAGACAAGCCAAGAAAGACTTTTAAGAGCAACTAGCTAATGAGTTGTCTACACAGTAACTAGACACCCATGGCTGGTCCCTACCAGTCAACTCAGGCTCATTGGGGGTTTGGCTGTGAGCTCAGGCTAGACTAGAGATTGGCCTCTAGGTCTCTGTGGAGTGGGAGTGTCCCAGAGCTCAGACTACAGCCTGAGCTTGGAAGTCTACACAGCAATGAAATAGCCCCACAGCCCAGCCCCGTGAGCCCGAGTCGGCTGGCACGGGCCAGCCCCAAGTTTTTCTTTTCTATGTAGACATACCCTAAGTCTCATTAACCTTGATTGGCTTATACACTCGGCAGCTTTCAAAGGAGAAAATATAAAATGTTTGTTTACCATTATTTGAAAACAATCACTGAGAAAAGACAAAACTGATTGAGAACAGAGAAGGCATAAAAATATAGGTCATGATTTTGGTGTTTTGATTTTAGAATGCTCAAATTTAGTTACCCTGAAGGGGCCTGATTTTAGGAGAGTGGATGCTCAGCACTTTCTGCATATTAGGCATCTGGAAGGTGTCCCAGAAATTGAGGCAGCTAAAAACTCAGGTCAATTTTTAAAATCTTGGCTGTATCCTTCAATGACCCCTGTCACAAGCAAAGCAAAATGCTGATGTCGTGTACAGTAATATCAAAAGAAAAACAGAATACAAAACCTTTTGGAAAAAGAAATCATAGAAGTATAGGACTGGAAGGGATCTTGAGAGGTCATCTAGTCTAGCCCCTTGCAGTGAGGTAGGACCAATTAGACCACACTAACAAATATTTGTCTAACGTTCTTAAAAACCTCCTATGATGGGTATGCCACAACCTCCCTTTGGAAGTCTATTCCCAGTTCTTAACTATCCTTATAGTTAGATGCCAATTAGCACCAAGTGTGATGGATTTTTTAAATATAGACAGATGTCCACTGGGATCACATAATTTGAATGAGATCATAGTCTCTTTTCAGATAGATTATCGATCAGCCATTAGCAGGCAATGACTTTTGGTCCCTGCCAACTTGGCCTGAATCTTATCTGGTAAGCTACTCCCCTCACAAAGCTATCCAGTCCTCTGAGCCATTCTATTAAAATAGTCATTGTCATCCAGTGGTTTGTAACAGCCCTTTTTCAGCAGGTATTCTAATTATCGTGGTTAACAGCTGTGCATTATTTATATCTTCTGTAGTGCATAGCTTCATTAGAGAGAGATGCTAACAAATATCAGTGTACAGTACATTTAGAATTCATTGGAGTTCTTTCGAGATAAAAAACTTTTCATCATTTTATTTTCTTAAAGCTTATTCAGTAGGACAAATACAATTGCCATTCTCAAATTTAAATACAAATGAAAATATTTCCGATATCAGTACAAAAAATGGTTTATTTAACAGAATCTACATGCATAGCAGTGGACTTAGACTAGAAAATCATTCTGAATAAGAATCCAGAATATTCAGATACATATCCAAATGTTTTTGCATGTAGAAACCAAGCTAAAAATCCTTTAAGACCATGTGTTTGTGAGAGCTGTCTTGTTTCAATTGGATAGAAATACAGCAGAAACAGCTTTTCTGACAATACTTCTGTACAGCTATTCCCAGCCAAACTAAGAAAATGAAAAGATGCATAGAAAAGAAAAGAAAAGATCAAACTCAAAACTGTTAATTGAACTTTTTGCGTTCCAGGCTGTCACCTCACACAGCAAAACATTCAGTAACTACTTACGTGGTTGAGTAAAGGTGATAGATTCAAATATTTATTGTGCTGTGTAGGATAGCAGAACCAGTATTGCTGTCCCTGGAACTGGGCTTTGTGGAAGGTTCAGATGTGCTCTGATTTTATCTAAACCAGTTCACCGCTTTAGAATAGAATTAAGGGACTTGTTTTACATAAAGTATTTGGGGACTTAGCTTTGTTCTCAGAGGACAGTTTTGAAAAACACGTACAAAAGGTTTGGCAGTGTTGGGTCACTGTGAAGAATTCCATAATTTATGTTTTGTTTGTATAGGCTCCAGACCTGCAAGTGACTTCTCATGAGACAGACCCTGCACCCAATGGAGCTATGACCTCAGCAGAGCTCTATGCAGGTGCAGGGAGGGTTATGCCTAGACAGACTCACTCAGAGAATTAGGACCTTAGTTTCCAATACAGTAGTGCATATTTTGCATCCTCTTGGTGCAGGTGATCTGAAACATATTTTGTAGGGACACTGGAATATCATGGAATTCAGAGAGCAGAGTGGTGGGTGTGGTATAAATAATGACAGCTGACAAACCAACCCTGGTAGTACTTGTGTCTGTCTCCAGACAGGAAAAGATGTCCTCCTAAACCATATATGTCTATTTCACACTATTCTCCTCAATGATTGGTGCATTTCAATTCCAAATTGAGAAACATTAAATGCTAACATTATCAGTCTCCAATTAATTTGTTTTTTCTTTCCCTCTTAAGAAAAAAGAAGGGAAATTAAGTGCCATAAGCTGTTAATGAAACATTAAGTTGCAGAATTAAAATTAAAAAGTTAGGAAGGGCACACAGTAAAAACATTCCAAAGAAATTATACTGTAGCCACATATTACACATTCTGCTTATTCTGTATACATTTAACATAAATGGAATACTGTGACCAAATGCAGCTCTGTATTCACACCCTATGCACCATTGTAATAATCTTTGTACAAAATATGCCTTGTGAGGTATCATTTGAAAACTAATAACTTGCTGGTCAATAATATCATGGTAAAATGTGTGTAGCAACACTATAGGTACAATTATGAATTCCCCCAAATGATGTTGGTGGCACATGTTCAAACCCCACAATCTTGATTAAGCAGGTCTGGTCAAACAGGACCTAAACAAAGGAATGTGTGTTTACCTCAGTTTTACATATGAATTGTAAACAGGATTCTGAGACAGTGAGGTGGAGGAGACAGGAGACCAGGAAAATCTTCATTTCAGTGAACAGAGGTGAGAAGAAACAGCATGTATCCTCTTTCACCACCAGACACCATGTTGCCTTCTTTTCTGTTTGAATGAACTTTAACTAGGGGTAACCCTCAGGAAAATGCATTTCAAAAGGTAAATGAACTATACAAGTGAGGGGCAAAAACACTCCAGGTTACTTCTCCCTATCCATTTCTTTCTTGACACTTAAAAAGTCAACAAAAACACCATTAGACTTTGAAGCAGATCCTGGTCTGAGAATTTGGTCAGCAGTATTACTGGAAATCTGTGGTAAGAACTTCACTTTAAACCAAGTCTAGTTTAAGTTTAGTAATCTTTATTTTTCTTGCAACCATTTCTGACTTTAATGGCTCATTAGTTTTATTCACTTAAAACCTATATCTTTGTAGTTAAATACACTTATATACTTTTTAAATTAAAACTATTCCAGCATCATGAATTGCTTGGATAACTTCAATTAAAGCAGCAGACTGTTGTATGTTGATTCCCTTAGAAGGACAATGGACCTAATATATCTGGACTGGCCAGGAGAGGGCTGGCCAGTGCAAAACACACATTTTTGTGGGAAAATCCAGAACTGGGAGTGTGCGGGGTCACCTTTCATGTAGTAACCAAGGCTGCAGGAAACCAGAGTGTGGCTTGTGTTTGCTAACAGGGATCAGAGTTGCTGGACGAGGGCTGTGTGACCTGCATGCTGTCTGTGAGGAGCCCAGCTTGGAAGCTACAACAAGAAAGCATTTTGTGTGCAGGGCTAGGGTGAGAAGCCCCTCACTGGTCTGGATTGAACCCCAGAATGTCATAAATAGTAAGATAGATATTTAACAAAACGTAAATAGAAAATTCTAGTTTATGTGCAACCGCCCAAGTTAAAGTCTGCGAAAGGAAGATTAACATTACAATGTATTGAGTTTTAAAAAATATCACTTTAAGCTGAACATTGAGTTAATAGAGTCTCGCATTTCATTTGAAGAACTCAATATTTCTATGAAAGAAAATCTATGTATGTATGAAAGCATCTCTGTCCTATTTAGAATACAAAGTGTCCTTGAAATACTCCTGTCACAAATTTTGCTGATTCAGTAAGTTCTGTGCTGTATCTCCCTAATTGGAATGAGGTCTCATTATCCGTACTTTCCACTCAATTACACAGATTTCTCCTCTGGACACAGTGTTGTGTTGCTGCTGCTAAATGAAATCACTAATGGGAGGTAGCAGCCAGTAAGAGAAATAAGAAACTGCCCAAGACACTAGCTAGTGGCTCCTTTTAAATACACATGTTAGAGTTGTTTTGTGTAAGGAAAGTCTATAAAGTGGTGGATTTTAAACCTCATTTCACTAGCCCTGAAAGAACAATTTGCTAAAACGAAAATGTTTGCATGAAAAATATTCAGCTTTAATTTCTGAGCAGCACCTACAGGGACCCCACTTTGTATCCTTGGAAGAAAAAAAGTCTCAAAAACAGGTATGGCTTCAACTCACTAGGCTTGGTCTACGCTAGGAGGAGGGGTCAACCTAAGATATGCAATTTCAGCTACATGAATAATGCAGCTGAAGTCAGTACATCTTAGGCTGACTTACCTGCTGTCCTCACGGTGGCAGCGGGCTCTCCCATCAACTCCAGCTTGCGCCTTTTGGTGGGCTGGAGTTCCAGGGTCGACGGGAGTGCCCTTGGTGACTGATTTATCGGGTCTTGATGAGACGCGATAAATCGATTGCCAATAGATCGATCACTACCCACCGATCCGGTGGGTAGTGAAGACATACCCTTATTTCCTATTCAGGCCAGTGTTTTCTGTACTATTGCAAATGGTGACAAATAGCTGCAGGAACCAACCTACACTGAACCTACTGAGATGTATATTGACAGGTCAAACCTGAAATAAAAACAAAAACCTCTATTTCATAATAAAGACGGCTCTTACTTAATATTTTCCAGGGAAAACATTTTTATTTGAAAATACACATCAGTGCCTTGTGTTTTATTGATACTTCCAATATTATTGCCGGGTCTGTTTTTCAGATAATGGAAAATTCAGAATTTAACAGGAAACGAAACATTTACTAAACAAAATTATACAAATAATATGCGGCATCTAAATCAGTTTTCATGAGCCAGATTCAGAGTGGTAGCTGTGTTAGTCCTTATCAGCAAAAACGAGGAGTCCTTGTGACACCTTAGAGACTAACAAATTCATTTGGCATAAGCATTCATGGGCTAGAACCCATGAATGTAGACACAGAATGTAACTCGGGACAAAATTTAGTCAATACTTTAGGGAAACATTAGGCTATAATTAAATACACTTCATATTTAACATGTGCTGTAAGCACACTGGTCAAAATGTATGCAAGCATCATGTTCTTCAGAAGGCAGCCTAATTGATATGTCACTCCATATTTGTGTAAACTGGAATATGGTCTGTTTCATTGTGAACTTTATACATTGCCTGAAGTGTGGAGCATTTCTGGCATTTATGAACATCTGACCTGAAACAAGGTCAGTGCCAAAGGAATTCTAAAATTCTACCTGTAAATTATTAACAGCCAGATTCTTATGTTCTTGCTGAGTAGTACCTTACTCTTCAAAGTAACTCTTACTCACTCTCCAGTGAAATCGGCGAGACTACTTTTAGTCTGAGGACTAGTCTACGCTGGCAGTGCTCCCATGGCAGCACTGTAATGTGGCTGTGTAGTCATGGCACCACACTGGGAGAGAACTCTCCTAGTGCTCTAAAACACCCACCTCCACAAGAGGCATAGCTACCAGTGCCGAGGGGAGTGTTTTTTCACACCCCTGAGCAAAAAAGTTGCAGCACTGTAAATTGCCAGTGTAGACAAACCCTGAGATACTACACAGTGTAGGGACATCAGAATCTGGTCCTAAACTGATAAGAAATTCTCAAAAATTGCTGCAGTACTTCCTCCATTACATCATATTGGAAAATCATTACTAGTACCATAGTTAGATACATTTTAAAAATGAATTCAGTTATTAATCAAGATGGTTTTAGTTCATACTTGGACAGTGAACCTAGACTGATCTATTTTACTTCTGATTGTAGCCATTTTTCCTTTTTGCTCCTTTCCACTAGCACAATGCTACAGAATTTGGATTTCCAAAACTTCTGGAAACTGTTTAAAACCCAGACCAAACAGGTGTTCAATGATCTCTTTTTTATTGAGGAAAGCATTTTTATTCACAGTATGTTTACTTACCCCCGCTTTGTTTTTCTTTATAAAACATATATTTATGGCAAATTGATTGACAAGCATCTCTTCAAAATTGTCAGGCATGAACATTGTATCTGATGAATCAAATGTTTTCCTTCAGATTTTCTGGGTCTTGCTTCAACAATATATTGTAAATTGCCTCTACTCCTCTTAGATAATCTCAACTTTATGAAGACTGTCATAAACCCTACTGATTTTCAAATGAGCATGTTGATTTACATGGTCCCTCAATAACATTGCATGAGAAAGTTCACAAACAGAGGGAGTGTTTTGCTTGAAGGCAGAGCTGGAACAAGGCTTTCAAGGAAATAAATCTTAATTAGATAATGTGGGATAAACATTTTGTTAAGACTTCCTTCTCCTACATTTTGTTCAATAAAAATAATCAAAAATGCATGAAAAGTAAATTATAGAGGCCTACTTTTAGAGTGGCTATTTACTACTGTGATAGACCACAAGCATTCACTATTTCCATCTAAAATGTCTAGATCCTTGTTTTCAAGAGTTATAAATAGGATCTAAAAATGTCTTTCATTGCAAACCTGAAATATTGTCATGATAGACTCAGCAGAGGAGAGTTTTAGTTTTAATTGTAATTTTAATACCAAAAATTATTGGATTCTCAAATATATGAGTAGTTTTGATGCTATTATTATACTTCCATAAATTGAGAACACATTTATTTTTATATGAAGGTTTTCTGGCAAACCATCTCATGTGCACTAACTGCTGTTTTTAATTTCTTCAAGAGAACATATGATACTGTACATTCAGAGTTTTCCCTTCTGAAATTTCCCATAATCTTTTAGCACTCAATGTTATTGCTTTGTCTGGAATTAGCATTGACCTAACAGATTGTAATGGTCTTGATGAAGCCTCTTCCAATGTATTGGGTCAATGATCCATAAACTTGAAAGACTGCGAGTATGTCATAAAATGACAATGCATTGCCATCAATCACACACAGAATCTACATTAAAACCCCTCCATAATTGTGCATGTGTTTAATTTGGATCAGTCCATGTCACTCCTCTGTAACTGCATGTTTACCTAACCATCTGAAATTCCAGCATCTTTTTTAACATCAGAATCCTAAGCCACTATGGGTAATGAAACTACATAATGAAACCATTCTTAAGATACATTTGAAAATACTCATCTAAAAACACACACACACAATACAGAAAATAAAGGTATTATGTTTAAATACCACATTCATTTAAACCCACAGCCGTTCCAATCACTTTGTTTAAATTGTCTATAGGAGTCAGATGTCCAAATCCCTTAGACTCCTTTGACAATCCCACCCAGGATCTCAGAGAATGGCAATACCTGTAAATGTCAACAGGTGATACCATTTATTAAGAGATAAATGGAAACCATAAATATATTACTGCAAATTATTTCCAGTCCCTCTTTTTTTCTCTATCCCTTCTCTTCAAAATCTCCTGGGCCGAAAGGGTTATGACTTCAATGGGGGCAGAATTAAGTACAATGTTTGGTTGTCTTGAGTTGTTGGGACAAGTACTGCACCCTCAGACACATACACAGAGTAAAGTGCTTCAGCCACTACTGTGGACTGAGTCCATTAGAAAAAAACTGTCAGTCACATATTCAGGTTTTACTTTCATTTCTTTGTTTCTGTGAGTATGTACCGTATTTTTCGCCCTATAAGACGCACTTTTTCTTCCCCAAAACGGGGGGGGGAAGTTGGTGCGTCTTATAGGGCGAATGTGCGCCCCGGTTCCCCCCTCCCCGCCGCGGGCGGGCGGGCTGCCGGGAGCATCCCGGTTCCCCCCTCCCCGCCGCGGGCGGGCTGCCGAGGTTCCCCCCTCCCCGCCGCGGGCGGGCTGCCGGGAGCGTCCCGGTTCCCCCCTCCCCGCCGCGGGCGGGCTGCGCTCCCGGCAGCCCGCCCGCGGCGGGGAGGGGGGAACCGGGACGCTCCCGGCAGCCCGCCCGCGGCGGGGAGGGGGGAACCGGGACGCTCCCGGCAGCCCGCCCGCGGCTGGGAGGGGGGAACCGGGACGCTCCCGGCAGCCTGCCCGCGGCGGGGAGGGGGGAACCGGGACGCTCCCGGCAGCCCGCCCGCGGCGGGGAGGGGGGAACCTCGGCAGCCCGCCCGCGCGACGGGGACGGGAGAGCGAGGCGCTTTTTTTTTTTTTTTTTTGTCCGGCTTTTTTATTAAAAAACGAGGGGGCGTCTTATAGGCCGGAGCGTCCTATAAGATGAAAAATACGGTAAGTAAATGGTGGAGTGTGTTAAAAAAGAACTTTGGGAATATTCATAGAATTTATATACATATAAAAAAATTGATAACACTAATTGTTGCTTAAGGGATTTATTACCCAAATTAGTTACTCTGTTTGAAAGTTCAGACTGGTTAAGAGCTGACAAATCTTGCTTGCACATAAACCTCAAGGGTTATGAAATCTTATTAAACAGGAAAGTGGTAAACACAGATAAGCCATGAACTTAACTAAGATGTTTCTAGTAAGTCTCTTGGGACTCTGAACGATTACCATTTTATTTGTATTGCTGGGACTCTTCAATCAACAAACACAAGTGCAATGAGATCCTGGAACAAATGTATTTATCAAGATCATGAGCAGACCTATAATTTTCCAAATCACATTCAGTTCAAGACACATATACTGGAAAAACTATACCATATGTCGAGACTCAAGACATGTACCAGGCTTCTCAGCACCCTGACAGCTTGGCTTTAGAAACTTTCATAAATTCAAGTGAACACCTGTCAGCTTGCAGGTGTGATAGTTTGCTATTTTGTAACATGAACTTTGATTCCCAGCACTGGCAGCACTATCATCATTTAAATATAATCATGTGCATTGCTCTGTTTCATGACTAATGAAATCTGTGTGATCACGCTGAAAATCTGCACATCTTGGCAGGTCTGCTACTGGCATTCATCACATTGGGATTATGTTAGATTGGCTAGAATAAGTGTGTTATTTTCCATTTGTTAACTCCTGGGGAGTCATATTACAAACTGAGAAAAATACATTCATTTATATGTTGATTATTCTTGTTTTCTCAGTCATAATTTCAAAAGCACCATTTCCTCTCTTTCCCTTACCTTTCCACATACCTAAAATCAGAAACAATTGCCACACTAATACTGTGTTTTCCTTAGCATCAGGATGGGCAACTCAATAGACTTCTCAACTACAGTAAATTCCAGATGTGACAGTCTATTTCCCTTCAACAAAATAGAAAGACAACACCATGAGAGCAAAGCACACTTTAAAAATAGATGTATTCTACATTGGTTGGTGTAGCGGGGCAGTCACTCCGCTCCAGTTAGGAAAGGGTTAAAAGCAACCAGGGGAGGCTGGCTGGGTAAACAGCCACAGGTGTGACCACACCCAATTAGGGTCCAGCTGGCCCTGATAAAAGGTCAGGCTGTGGGAGTGAGAGAACACTTGCTCCAGCTGAGGCGCAGAGGGGACCAGACTGCTTGGGAGAGAAAGCAGCGTACCTGAGGCAGAGCAGGGCTGGGGAAAGCCAGGTGGAGCAGAGGACCTCTGGCCTGCTGAGTCCCCAGGCTGAGGCCTTGCTAAAGACGAGAGGAGGTACTTGGGCTGCAGGGAGGCAGCCGGGGCTAGACAGGCAACAGGTCCAAACCCCCTGGCCGATGATGAGTGGGCACTTCAGACTGCAGTTTGCCCCTGAGGGAAGGGGCTAGATGAAGATTGGCAGTGGGTCACTGAGGTGAGTTGGGCTTAAAGGACTGTGATTCCCTGGGGAGGGGAGACCCAGAGTGTGGGGGCAGTGCTGTGGGGCAGCACCCCAAGGTAAGAGGCACCGGGGCCCGGGAGGGATGTGGGGCCTGAAGTGCTAGAAGAGGTGGAGAAATCAGGCACCAGTAGGAAGACACTGTCCAGAAGGAGGTGCTGCGAGGCTGGAACTGAACTAATCACATTCTGATGGCCAGCAGGAGGCACCATGGCGGTGAGTGTCTGCCATGATAAAGTCAGACATGCAAGTATTTCAGTACTAATTTAGGCTCAGATAGTTTTGTCAAATAATTGTAACTCAGGCCATGTCTACACTATCACTTTTGTCAATATCACTTATCTCACTCGGGGATGTAAAAAAACACCACTCTGAGCAACACAACATTGACAGAAGCTCCAGTGTGGACAATGTTAAGTCTGCAGGAAAGCTTCTCCTGCAGACATATCTACCAATGCTTGTGGAGGTGGTTTTATTCTGTCAATAGGAGAGCTCTCTCTCATGGACATAGAGTGGCTATACACACTATACTGCATGGGTAGAGCTGTGCCTCTGTAAGCTCTCTAGTGTAGACATGGCCTAACTAACCCATAGTTGGGTCACAAGGAGTGTTGTGCTACATCAAGCTATTCTGGATACCTGTTACCATGCCAAGTGGACTATAGACTTGAAAAGAAGTACTATAGCACTTCGGACAGTAGACTGTGTATGTCCTAAATCTCAGGACTGATGGGTTCCCATAAATGACACATGTCTAACAATAAATAATTTACTAGATCTAGCAGAATAACATTAAAATTAGATGACAACCCTATACATAGTAGACCACATCCTCAGGTGATGTAAATCAAAATAGCTCCATTGATTGCATTTCCCAATAATTCCTAACTTGATGTCCCAATAGTAGGGTCCAGAATAACCTTTCTCTAAAGCTCTTCTAAGGTCCAACATTTGAGATGTTATTTCAGTTGATTAATTCAAATGTGAACGTTGCAGCCATTACCCATACCTTTGTGACCTTGTGATTAGAGTTCTGCACTGTACTCTTCATGGAGCTACACTTTACATTTAAATCTGAAATGTCAGCTGTTGCAAAAATCCAACTGCCCAATCATCTGGCTTGCACAAGGCAATAGTGCCAGTTAGTATACGGGTGGAGTTTAAAGACTTATTTTGAGCTACTAAGCCCTAAACGGTTGAGATTCTGGTTCCTTGTAGTATCATGGTATTCATAATCAACAGAAGCACTTGAACTAGTGCTCCTTTCATATCAAAAGACGGGCTGATGCCCAGGCATTCACCAATAGGGATCCCAAATTCTGGAATTTTCTTTCTTTTTTGATCCAAAAGAGCTTGAATTTATTGACCATCATGCCATGCTGCAAGGTCCATTTTCTTTCATTGGCTCCAAGAGCAGGATGGATGAGGGTTCTGTGGCATCTGATTGGAGGCATCATTTCTTCAATGTTTTTGTGGTTGAAAATTTAAATTTTTCTTTCAGTACCTAAGGTCCTTGGAAGGCAAGAAAGTCTTGTCATATAGTTCGTGTTCTGACTCTGCTTCCAAAGCAAAATTCTGTTGTCCCACTGGAATCCCTCATTGCTGGTTCCTAGCTAGCTTAGTCTGATCTTCCTGTTCTCTAGGCTCATTCAGAACTTTAACAGTCTTTTCAGTAGCTCTGATTGGCTCCTGTTCTGGGAGCTGTGTGAATTTCCTTTTGGCTTAGGGCTTTGGTTCTTTTTTTCTTTATCAGCATTGTGGTAGTTTAATTTGCTATCACCAGCCAATGTGCACTTCTTAGCTCATAGTGGGGGACCAATAGAAATAACTGTCAGTGCTTGAGGTGAAGCTCACAAGCTTTGATTGGCTTACATCTGCGAGCACTCTCAAGCAGAAGAACTCTAATTTTTAGTTCTTCCTGTCATTACCCCACTATGTGATACGAATGTCCACTCCTTCCCTAGCCTAGTGATGTGTGAATATACCAATTAAAAACAAGAGAAATGTAACACTCTGTTCAAAGGTTGTACTTATTAGCTCCTGAAGGGAAAACCACTAGTGCATAGAGTGCATGAGAGCTGTGTGGCCCATGTGGTCAAACACCTGCCCAATACAAATGTGTGTACACTTGGCAACTTGTGTACCCTTGAAGTGGAAAGATATTTTATTTTAACCAACATAGCAAGATCTGTGCCAGGCAAAGATTGAAAGTGGGCTCTGTACCTATAAATAGGACATTGCAGCAGTGTTCAATGGTTGGGTAGCTTAAACAGAAAATAAATAGCCCAGCCAATGGAATTCAGCTGCTGCACATATCTGGTATTCTGTTTCTGTGAAACTGTCCTGACTGCTCCTGGTCAAATTTTTGTTACTGCTTGCTTGCTTCCCCTTGAAGTCCTGAATTTTGTTGTGTGTATGTAGAATTTCACATTATAGCTCAATATTTTACAGCTAGCAACTTAAAATGATCCCATGTCCATTTAATTCTGCTGTGTTTGTAGCTTCCACAAACAAATTTAGCCATCTGCTGGTTGCAGATCAAATCAAATTAAGATGTTACCATCAATATTAATGTACCTAATCTTTAATACTGGTTCATGCATAATTCTAAATAAATAAGTAAAAGTTGTTGTAGCTTGTATTTGATCTACAGAAAATTCATTGGTGGCTTATTTAAATATAAGAACTGATATGTTCATGTAAGGCTGTACTGTGGAAATGGAAGCACTAGAAATCCTTCATTTCATTAATGCATTTTATAAATGTACATTTTAACATGTTGCAAAATTAACTCATAGAGGCAGTGGATAATGAATTTCCTTTCCATGAGAGAACAAGAGATTCAGCTTTAATAAACTGATGGTTAAATGATCATCTAAACCTTTGGTTATGTTAATACCTGGTGATTGGGGGAAGTCCCACTATTCGGTTATGTAAGAAAAAAATCTCAATCTGTTAAACTAGAATACAGAATTGCCTGTATTGAATTATATATGTCACTCAACTGCTACTTTACATTTTGATATACACAAAAGAAAATGAGTGATTATAACCGTGGCGACAAACACAAGACAGAGCATAGCTCTTTATGAACACCACTATTTATTACAGTTTAAATAAAGACCTATTGAAATCTAGAAAGTGATACGTTATTTGAGTCACAGTGTATTTAAAAATAACATTGTGGTGGGGTGTATAAATCCCACCCAAGTTAGCAGGAGACTGAGCCTAATTAGGCCACTGGATTGCACCTGGAGAAAGTGTAAAGCACAACTGAGGCTTGAACCCCAATGGGGAGGAGCTGGGTCTTCATAAATGCGGAAGCATGGGGCGGTGAGACATTAAGGCCGAGAACAGAAGTAGCTGGGAGTTTCCCCTCTTGGGCTAAAGGCAGAGAGAAGCCTGGGAGGTCTGGCATCAGAAACGGAGAGTCCTGAACCATCAGGAAGCCTGGGCTGCAGGTGGGTGAAGGGGGGGAGTGAAGTCTGGGGCCAGAGGCAGGTTGTCCTGAGCCAGGAGGAAGATAGAGGCAGTGGCAGAGCTAACAGGGAGGCAGAGGGAGGTGACTCTCCCCTACTCCCAGCAGGCTTTAGGTATCTGTGCCACCTCGCCCCACAAGAATATTACTCATCACAACAGTCACTAATCCCATTACAAAAATGGAGATATTACCTGTCTACCTTGGCAAGTGCTACAAAGGTAATGTTGGCAGTACTCTTTAAAGATTTATATTAACCCATTAGATAAGTGATAAGTATTATTATTATTCATAGGACTTACATTAACCTTTATTTTAAAATATGTAACTTTCTGCCCTTTAGACTTCAATCACCAAGAATTTCATAAATTCCCCTTCTCCAAATGCCTTTACATTTTCAGATTGTATCAGTAATCTGGTTTATCACACCAAATTTGAGACTGTTCCTGGGAACATAAAGACTTAAGAGATGAGACTATGATGTGTCATGTGCTTGAATATAATATTACCTAGGAGGAGGTGTGACAAGTTAAAACAAATGTGTCCAATTTTAATCTTACCTGGTGTGCCAGTTTTTATGATTCATGTGTTATCAAATAGACTCTTACCCAGAAATTTTGCTATACAAAGAAGCTGAAAGTGTGAGCTTTTCATTTAAATTATAATGGATTTTTAACAATACAAAAAGCCAATTAATTAAAATGTATGCAAGATATTTTGTTAGCTCTGGTGGTCAGGGTGTGCTGATTGAATATCAGATAATGATAAAAACTAGAGAATGAATTATTAGAAAGGATGCATCATAATCATATGTTACTGTGGCTCTATCAGGAAAGAGGGAAGTTGTACTCTTGGGTATTGTCCCTGACTTCAAAGGACAGGAAGACTTAATCACTGGTATAGATTATAAATTTGTGACCAATTTACATCAGAAGCAAGAACATCTATGCACTCAGGTAGTTTGCCAGGCACACTTCACATTCTCACTCTATGTCACAGAGCTCCAAAAGGGAAAGACAGAGACAGCTTTGGGCTGAGGGAGAGCTAAGACTTTTCTGTCATGTCATAGACTGGATAAAAATCTACACATATTTTGTAATTTAAAGGCCGGGATATTTTAGAAGAGTGTTCTCTTGTCTGCCTTTCAGGCATTTGCTATATAACATTTTGTTTCTTGTCTTGATGGTCTTCTGGAAACTACCAGTAAAGACTTTTGTTTAATCTGAACTGAACTGGGTTTTGAGTTTTCTATCTGAGGACATTACTAACTAGAGAGAATCTGATCTCTAGTCTATCCAGGAAGTCAAGGCAAAGCAAATGCGAGAGCCTATGTGAATCAAAGGCAAGGAGAATACTGTAGTTGTCTCTCCAGACCAGTGCATTACTAGTGTGTATCCAAAAGTGTCAAATGGCCTAGGGGTGCCAGGCTCCATCCAAATTAGCTAGTTAAAAAGTCACCTTCAAATCACACCATTATTTGACTGATAACCTTTGGAATAATTTCAGGTCTGGCGTAATTACGCGTGTAAACTTTGTTTTTCCTCCAGTATCTCTAAAACAGGAGTTTACATTGCCTATTATAATGAAAACTTCATTAAACAAACAGGCATTATTATGTTACAGTAGACAAAATTAGCAACAATAAAACTATAAATAACCATTTATCAGATCAGAATGCAATAAAAGGAACATACATTGATCTTCGCTCTGGGCTAAATGTGTTTTTCTCCAGAGCAGTGGTTCTCAACCCCTGGGGGTACGCAGAGATTTTCTAGAGGGTACATTAACTCATCTAGATATTTGCCTAGTTTTACAACAAGCTACATAAAAGTCAGTACAAACTAAAAATTCCATCAATGAGTTACTACTGTTCTATATACTATACACTATATACCAAGCACAATATTTATATTTATGAGAAAGTAAGCAAATTTTCAGTAATAGAGTACTGTGACACTTTTGTATTTTTATATCTGATTTTGTAAGCAAGTAGTTTTTAAGTGAGGTGAAACTTGGGGGTACGCAAGACAAATCAGACTCCTGAAAGGGGAAAGGGGTACAGTAGTCTGGAAAGGTTGAGAACCACTGCTCCAGAGTAATGGAAGGTCACCCCTTCAGTTAGCCATCAAGGCACTAAGCGTTAGGTTACACTTGCATGATTATAGCGCTTTTGGTTATAGCAGTACATACCCATATACTGCAATAGCTATAGTGCTATAAGATGCGATGGCGTCGCCACATTTGCTGCAACTGCCGCGGCACAGGGAGTGGTGCATTATGGGCAGCTATCCTGGCATTCAGCTGGGTGCAACATGCTTTCCAAAGGAGGGGGGTGAGGGGGAATGGGGAACATGTACGGAGGGAGAGCACTCCATGGTGTCAGTGATTTTTATCTACAGAAAAGTATCAGGCTCTGAATTGCACTCACACAGCTCCATTGGTAAGCATTTTCACTGCTTTAATTGCTGAGTTAAGAGCGGAGTTCTGTAAAGAAACTTCCGCATTCCTAATTCCCTTTGCAAAACAACACAAAGATGTCAATTGCCTTAAATGGCTTCTTAATTGCCTTAAATGGCTCGGAGGCATGCCAGAGATCCCTTATAGCGTAATGACTGATTACACTTGCCATAACACGCTACAGGGAATACGCAAAAGCTTTTATTCCTTTTGAAAAGGTGGTTTACAAATAGCGCAATAAGATCAGACTTTTAGCGCAAAATGTGCCTTGCCAGTGTGTTCGGGGGCAGCTTTATAGCGCTCCTGGAGGCTTTATAATGCTTTAAAGTGCCAGTCTAACCTAGCCCTAAGCTTGTATATCAGATTTAGACACCTCACTCTCATGCATCACATAATAAAAGTACAGAGCCACGGCTATTAATTACATTAGAAGAATTTGTATATCCCCTTTCCTTCTGACATTATGTTCACTCAAACACTTCCAAGGTGGACATATTTTCTGCTTCACGCTGACCAACCTGTTCTGCAAAAATGGCCTCTCTTTGTAGAATGCATAAAATAGTTTGATTTTCAAATCTCCACTGCACAAAGGAAATTTTCTGCTTTACATAATACTTCAGGATATGTCCTAATGGCATGAGTGATTAATTACATGCATGGAAGTTTCATACTAGCCAATAATATCCAAGGTTGGTAATAAACCATTGAGCTCTCCTAAAGCAAATGTTGCTAGTGAATTGAGAAATAACAATGTATCCTAGCAGATAGCTGGTTGATGAAAGATGTTAAGGAAATCTGAGATAGTGCTGAAAGCAAGATGCACGGTAGCCTGTAATGTAAAGGGTGTTGGACTCAGTGGAGTATGAGGTAGGAAGTAGGCACATGCTCCTACTCTACTTGCCAAGTATTTGATGTAGAAATCCTAGTTTATTTTAAATGTATTTCAGTAAGATCAGTAACCAGGGTGGGTAGAAATGCCCTTTATGTTGTGTCATTTCTTGTGATATCTTTATGCAAAGCATATCTGCTCAACCTGTGTGGGGTGGGGGGAGGAAGTGGTCATGCATTATTTTGTTTGGGGTCATATTCAGGGGAGAGGGGAGGGTTTGAGAACTAAAGGTAGAAAAGCTGCTGTCACATATCTGAAACAGTGAATGTTTCATCATTTTATGTATCAGTGTGTATATCACAAGGCTTACCCTGCTGTATGCATAGTCACCATTACGCTCCACTGAGTCTGACAGACTCATTGCTCGGACTCACCACTGAAGAATGTAAATTGAAGGAATAGGAGTCATAATGCTTTATTTTTTAACAGTAGGCAAAATGTCATCTCAGCCTGGAAGAGAATGAGAACTTCTGCTCTTGAACATTCTGAATATTCCATCTGGCAGAACAAAAATTTGTGGCAAGTCATGCAGGAGGCTCAATAGCAGAAGGAACCCCAAGAGACCACAAGCAAGCAACCTTGCAGTCAAAACTGATTGTTTAGAAAGTCTAGTACAAGCTTAGTGTACTCCTTGTACAGAATAATTCTTTCAAATGTCTTAAGCTCTCATAAATTAACCTTTGTGTAGCAGAGAATCTGAAATGAGACATCCTTTTGTTTACAAAGAGCTCACGAAGAAACCATTTGTGGTGCATCTTTCAGGAAAGTGTGAGGGAACCACATATTCCAACAAAAATAAAACACAGGAAATCCTCTCATGTCTGAAGAGCTGGAGCAGGGGGGAGGTTAAACGGTGTATTGTGGGTATGAATGTAATGGTCCTGAAAATACTGAAGAGTGGAATCCTGTGGATATCCATAGAGAAGATGCTGCCTGTACTGCATCTTTTGCAGCTGTGCCAGCTTTCCTCAAGGCACCACTGTCTTGTTCTGGAGGGACCACTCCTATCCAGAGGGTCATCCAAGGCCATTAGTTTAAACATTGAAGCTTCACTTATGAACTCAAAATGTGCTTGCATCTTATATTAGCACATATACTTAGTGCTGTTACACACATCTGGTATTAGCACACACAGATGGTTTTTTCTTATGACTAAGTATATTAGTTGCAATAACTGCATCTGCAAATACAGGCTGGCAGTGGCATGCACTTTTTATGTTTATCTTTTAAAATAAAATCTTGCCTCCAGTCTCCCTGCCCATTTGGATCTTGGACTTTCTTCAGAAGCCAGCTGGTTATGTTCTGTGGTGGTGTTTGCAGTTTTGGTCACATGGACGCTTCTCATCTCAGACCATTAAGAACTAACAGCTGATAACTTCTGAATGCTACATACCTGGGTTAGATCTTCTGAACCAACCAGCTGTAGGCAAAAATATCCATATTCAATTAACTGTCTCTTCAAATAGCCAGCCTTGAAATGATACTCTTATATGTATGTTAATTTTATAATTGTTTTACAGGCAACAATGTGTAAAGAAAAACCATTTTACTTTAGAATTTTGATTTTTCTCTTCTTCCCACTCACCTGCTCTCAGTATATCACATTTCAGAAGGAGGCATATAAAGGCATCTCAGAAATGTGTGACTATGTCCACAGCTCCTTACAATGACGAAGAATTCTGCTGTCAGTTGGTAGGATAGAGACCTTGCTGATCGACCCATGGACATCATACTTTATACAGTGACAATGGGAAACCATATGGCCAGACTTGAACACGTCAATGATTTTCACAAGACAGTGTTTATTCTTTTTTTAAAGACTATTATGGAGTCAGTATTTAGAAGGTGAATTTGTGTATAAAAGTGAAAGCCAGACATGACTTGAATGACTAGCTAAATATTGCCAACTGCTGCTTAGGGACTAAATTGTAGAATTGCAACACCCTCCCCCCCCCCCCCCACACACAAATAGACGTGTGTTGGGAATCCTTTACTGTGCTTACTAGAGAGTTGTAATGCACATTTTAAATAGTGATTTTTATCATTGCCTTATCTTATCATTGCCTTATCATTGCCTCTACTGAACATCTTCAATTTTTTCCTGTGCTACACGGCTGTCATGAGAAGTCGTGGTTCAGGGAGGACACAGGATCCCAATCCTGTGGGCAGCTTTGAGTGTTGGGACAGTGTTAGATTTTGAACTCGACTCTGCATTCGGTGGGGAGCCAGTGGAGAGAACACCAGTGCAGAACTCATTGCAATCTGTGTTGCTTCGCAGATGATCTTCTGTATGGAATACCCTCTAGGGCTTTTTTAAGTGTCTGTGGCTTCATACTTAAATATCAGGCACCATGGCAGTATCCAGGGATAGAATCTAATGGGTGGGTAGGTGGGTGGGTTGGTTGGTTAGTTGGTTTTGCTGCAGTGTCTACCAACAAAGTATCACTATACCTGAACTCAGTAATAAAAATGTTCCACTATACGTCCTAATTCAGCAAAAGTATAGGTCGCTGGGATGCTTCATAGGAAGTGTCTCCTGTTTGTATTTGAAAAGGCACAGACACCTTTCTTGTCCCTTCCAGAACTTAAAGGGGTGGGGTGGGGTGGGGTGGGGTGGGGGAATAGCCTCACCTTTCATAGTATTTGGATCTGTAGTTCCAGATCATGGAATCTATTACAGAGAAGAATAATTCTTTAGTATACTTTCTGTATGTGCAAGGAAAAAAACAAATGCATGTTATTTTTGGCATATAACATGCTATACAGTACAGTGTGCTGTGATAATACACTGACTGGCAAATCAAAATGCTTAACAAGATTTGGGGCCATTTAATGTAGTGAATGTCATCTAGTGCAATTCCAGGGGCTCCCAGTGGACCTGTACTGATTGACAGCAACTGAGGATATGGCCTAAGGCTACCTGTTCTTGAAATGTAGTAGTCAAGAAGTTAAAAGGTGATTGAGATTTAGCAGAGTTAGGTTACCTGGCTCCTTTAAATCCTGAATTGCCAATCTGTGGCTTTAAGATTAGTCAGATGGCTTCTTACAAAGAAGATTGAGAATGAACCTGGGCAAAGAGTAAAATTCTCTCTCTGACCTTTTGGAATACCCAAGAGAGATGGAAAAAATGGACTGCCAGGGGAAGGATTTAAGTTAACATGACAATTTTAAAGTTAACCAGCTGCCTGCTGACATTGTTGGTGAGTGTTATACTTTATCACCTTCAGTTCATTTTTCTGTATTGAGTCCCTCGGTTCTGTTGCTTGATAACAACATTCAAATTACCTACATGCAATATTTCATATGTATTAAAAAAAAGAGAAAGGTAGGGCTTTTTTTTTTTTTTGACATTCACGTTGTTCTTCAGGATTAGTGAAATTTCGGTCTCGTACAAATAGGACTATGAAAGCAAGTGGAATAAAGAAGTGCTGAGGTTATTTTTGAATTTGCTCTGGGGTATAATCCGCCCCCCCCCCAATAAATACAGAAAGGATTGATGCAATGCTACATAGCATGTTACTTTTACCAAAGGGTGTGAGATAAAGCTAACCTGACCTAGTCACGTGCACCTCCCGTTACACTTTATATGCAATATTTAACAACCTGCTATGATGTGAGTTTTCTCCAGGCCGTTCTTATATTTTTCTTGTAAGCAACTAATGTTTAGATAGTTCCCTACCCTAGAGGCTTGGAAGGGGGACGAGTAGCACTGTGGCACCTTTCCATCACACTTTCCCATGGAGTTGAAGATCCACACATGGAAAAGATCAGGGGAGGGAAATACCTGGGGGACACTGTACGTTTCCCCCTCCTCCACATCCATCAGTTGTGCAGGGATTTTACAACAAAGTGAAAACTGACACAGGCTCTTAAAGATCAATAGGCCTACTTAAATTACTTAAGTGCTTAAATTTAGGCAGTTGCTCACGTACCTTGCTGGATCAAAGCCCTGGTCCATATTCACTTGCTTCCTGCCTTTGCAACTGAGAACCCCATGCTCCCCATGCAATGGAAGTCAGTGCAAATTAATTGGGAGACTGCAGGAGATTACTTTGGTCAGGTCTTGCTTTGGATAAGCAAACCATTTGCATCCCAGAGGCATTTCTCCTCACTGAGGGTTGATTTCTAGTCCAGATTTCAGCTTTCCAGTCCCAGCTGCTTCAGTCCCAGAGCTGTTTGTTTGGTGTGGTTTGGGGTTTTTTTGTTTGGGAGGGGAAGCAGGGGGAGTCAGAGAATTTGTTTACAATGAGGAAAGAGTTTATTTCCACTCTGTTGTATTTCAAAATGACTAAAATTCTGTTTGGTCAAATAATTTAGAACAAATTATCACTGTACCACAGCAATGTGATAGATTAAGTCAATATAGAATAATTTAGAAAGAAAATCCATACTATTCCTGTAGACTGTGAAACAACTATAGAAAAGAGTCACTTGTAAATAGGGTGAAGTGATACATTATTTATACTTAGTATTAGTATATTGCGATAGGTATGCATGATTCTTTACAGATAAAGATAACTACAGAATTTCCATCCATTGGAAAATTGCAACAGTTCAACATTTATTTTTGTCCCAAATTGGAACAAAAAAATTGATTACAATTTTTTTCATAATATGGAATGTTTCAATTTCAGAAATGACTAAATATTTTTCTTTACCGTTTTTATTGAAATGTTCTGACAATGTTCCCAAAATCTATACATTTCATTTTGGTTTATTGAAGTGACCCAAACCATTTTGGCTTGAGTACATTCAACATTAAACTGTATTTTTCTATTGCCTCATAGAAGTTGTAGTTTTGGAGTTGGATGCCCTTCATTCTCCTGTATGGTCCAGGCTGGATTAAACATCCCATGATACACGCAGAATCATGTGACTTCTATAATGCACCACATTGAATTTGGTCAGAGGAAATCTGCGTAGCATTATGTAAGTTGTAGTGATGCAGAGAGTTCGGGACGGCTCACAGGACAGAATGGGAGCCAAAACTATAACTCCCATGAGGCAATTCATTGATTGGGAAATATAGTGTGGTGTTTTATTGAACTGATTCAAATGAAATGTTTCAAGTCAGTTCAACATGATGCAATATTCTGACATATATTCACATTAAACATCTCAATTCAATATTCCCCAATGTAAAAAGTCAAATATATCACAAATATTGAGATTCTCTCCACTGAAAATTTCATTGTTGCACAAACTGCATTTTCAGTCAGAAAATCATTTCCAGTGGAAGATTCCCAATCAGCTCTATTTACAGACAGTTAAAGAGTGAAAGGTCCTTCGTTGACAAGCTTACAGTCTAAATTGGCTTTACACATCAAGAAGACAGAAGTCCAAGAGATGTGAAAAGGTGACATGGAAAGATGGGGCTACAAAGGGAAAGTTGATGAGACAAGCATTGTAGGTTGAGATGGTCTTGAAGTTAATGTAGGTCCGTTCTTAGCTTATAAAAGATTTTTACACTATTTGCACTGTCTTTACATGATAGGCCATGCTGAAAAGCCAAGTAAAAACTATGGAAGCACTTATAAGCAATGGCACCACCATATTCACTCACACAGGCCAGAGCTGCCCTGCTTGGAGCTGGGAGGGAAACAGTTTTCCCATCCCACAAGTATTTGTTTTCTTTGTGAATCCTTACAGACTGTAATCAAATCACCCCTTAACCTTCTCTTTGTTTGGCTTAATAGATTGAGCTCCTTGAGTTTGTCACTATAAGGCATGTTTTTTTTATCCTTTAATCATTCTCGTGCTTCTTTTCTGAACCCTCTCTAGTTTTTCAGCACTCTTCTTGAATTATGAACACCAGAACTGGACACAGAATTCCAGCAGTGGTTGCACCAGTGCCAAACACAAAGTAAAATAACATATCTAATTAAAATTATTTCTTTGGTTGCACAGGTATGAAGATAAAACGCCACAGTCACAGTAGTATCTTGTGGCTTGTTAGTATCTTTTAGAGGCAACGGGGAAAAGTTTCAGGAGTGAGGAGCCTGAGTTCCATTTTCTAAAGTGGCATAGGCATTGAACCATTGATTCTCAGTAACATTTATGTTCATCAGTTACTAATGCACTTTAGAAAACAGATCTTAGGCACCTAGTCACTCAGGTGCTTTTGAAAACTTTCCCAATGCCTCTAACATGAGCATCAAAATGAAAACCAGGAACTCCCAAGTTTTATTCCCAGCCCTGACACCCACTTACTGTGTCTAATTATATATTACATTAGATTTGTAAAGTGAAAAAGCCAGAAATGGATGCTGTAATAGACAGGTTATAATTGTCTGCCCACATCTCAGCATACATGCCAGATATGCAAACCTTGTGTTTTAAGTTCTGTCATGTTGTCAATCACTTTGTCCCTTGCTGTCACGGCTATCTTGTTCTCACTTTGACTCAGTGTGCCTATAAGTTTTGGTTTCTCCCTTATGTAATATACTCTATAGCATGTTTGAAACTTGAAACGCTGTAGATAGTAATCCTATGCAACAGTTGTCAAATACCCTGTCTTTTTGGCAGTCACTTGTGTTTACCAACTACATACCTTTCTCCCTAACTCTGATCAAAGTATAATATTCAGATATTTTACACTTTATTTTCTTTTTAACTAATAGCTTTTTAGTTTTAAACAAACCTTTAGTACATTTCAAAACATAGTAGAAGCACTTCATGCAGCCTTTTATGCTTTGAGCGACCAAACTTAAAAACAAGGGGCCTTTCAAGTCAATGCAGTTAACCCAGGGATGAATTTTACCCATATATTTTACAGAAACAGAAACACAGAGTCTAGGAAATAAAACTACATATACACACAGACACACACACGTGCTGGTAGCTGTCATAGTTTGGGAGCCACAGCTGTTTAAAATTGCAGGTTTTCAATAGCAAGCCTCAGCCATCACTATAATTATTATTATTTTATCAAACACAATCCTAGGGAGTATTTTAGGCTGACAAAAGACTTCTAACTCTTTGTTTATTCATTGCTCCCTGTATAGTACCCTCCACCCCTGCTGAGTTAAAGTATGGTTCCTCCCCTCTTTAATATCTGCTACACCAGGAAGCAAAGGTCTTTGATAGAGACACACTAGTGTCTGGATGAAGTAAACAGCAGATCTTTTGATCTAAATATAAATGAAGCAACATGAGGAACTTTAAACAATAGGCAAAAATACCCTGACCTCAAAATATGGAGCACTTCAGTATCAGCTATGCAGAAATAATACGGTGATAATCCAGGAAAATATAGTCCTATCTCTATCTATAGAAATATAATCCTATCTCTATCTCTATAGCTATAGAAAGAGGAACCGCAGTGCAAGTTACTGTGGTCTTACCCTTGTGCTGGTAGGACCTGCTCAAAGTGAAAGCAGCTATTTGTTGTCTCCCTGAGTATTCATTCACTGGCCTCTTTGCTAGTAGTCTCAGCTGCCAGTGCTGCCAATTGCAATGATGTTTTTTGTGATAGGGAAATGTCACCAGGCATTTGAAATAGGGTACCAAATTCTCATCATACGGTCAATTTTTGGCCACTAACAACCTAGGCAAGAGTTAAGAATGTGAGTGACTTCATATTTCATTACCAGCTTGCATCTCTTCCCACTGCCCTGCACATGTGAGAAGGATTTCAAATAACTTCAAAACTGCACATCTCTGGGGAAAGATCCATTCCTGAAGTAATGTAATTGGTCTGATTTGTAGCTCCTGTATTACTGAGAGAATGTAACTACTCTGCCTAGTCAGTTGGTGCAATTAGGTACTATATTTTGTTATATAAATATCACCATGTGCCACCCTCAGCTTCAATTCCAATTGCAGATGGATGCAAAATTATGCCCAGCATTGGTGGCTGAGTTGATGAGGCCCTTTACAAAAATCATTCCCTTTGGTGTAGAAGTTTGTTTACATGTATTGGTTTCATTATTAAATAATGACCAAAAAAGAGTTAGACTGAATTCTGACTGTTTATGGCTTTTCTATTCAATAATTTTATGTATGTGAAGAACATTGTTTAACTGGTACTATCTTTAGTTATTAGGGATAGGCAGTTTAAAAATGAAGATGAAATACAGTACACAGAGTACAATATAGTAATTGTTTCTTTAGCTGTTATCTGAAGTTGGAATTATGTAACATACTCACAAAATAGCAAATTGGCCTGTTTACAATACAGTCAGGATGAAAAAAATCAGTGATTGGTTAACAATCCATAAGAATGAAATTGTTGAAATGATGAAATATGGCATTAGCAGCTTCTTTTAAAACAAATGTGGCTCATTAATTTATTAGCTTATTGATCCCAACAGCTTTAGCACCTTCCAGGTATACTGCAGAGATATGTTATCTTGGGCTAGATAAATATATCCTACTCAACTGCTACATCACAAAATACCAGGCCAACTTTGAAAAGACATACTCTGGTCCTGAATATGCACAAAGAAGAGGGTCAGAAAAGGGACTTTTTTACTACATTGCTTTAAATTATAACAGCAGAGAAATGAGAATTGTGAAAGCCCTGTTAGGTCATCTTGTCATTTCTTCTGCCAACACAGGACTGTGGATTTCTCTAAAAAGTGCTACTGGTATCTATTGCTTGCTTAGCTATGTTGTAGTTGAAGGAAATGTGTACAAATATAATAGAAGGATGTTATCTATGTGTGTAGATATTGATTTCTAATAAAAATATTGACAACCGCAAAAGATCATATTAGCACTTGTGATATGTGATAAAATTACGTGCTGTACTCTAGGCTGATTAGATTCTGATCTGACACTTTTTCAATATATTGTAATGACCTGACTTGTGGTCATATATACTACTGCCACCTACTGTACAGAATCTGAAGAAAAGCATAGGCCCTAACAGTTGATGCAGTTTTGTCTTAACATCTCCCTTAGGTCAAGAGATAGGAGTCTAGAATATTTTAAAGGAGGAGTTTCTGACTAGTTCCCCAATACCACCTGGAACTTCTGACCAGCCAATGAGCAGAATGGCAACAATCATGAAATCCTAGGTGGTTACTGATGTGTAGCAAAACATTCAGCTCAAAAAAATATGGAAGGTTGCAGTTATGGAAAAATTAACAACCAATTATGTACCAAGCAAAATAGACAGGACAAATACTTAGATATTTGGTTACCTATTATTCAGTACTCAGACAAAGTATATTCACCCACAAAATGCAGCATACCTATCCAATTTTTAAAAAATATTTACATACCTGGTCTGCTAAATGTGTTTATGGAGATTTTACTCAATTGAATAAAATCACTAGCAATGACATAGGTGGGGCAATGAGGCTCACTCTGTAATATGGTAACACCCTGGTAAATAGAATGATCTGATGACTATATTAGTGTCTAATGTCTCTTTAAACAAAAAACTAATTTTTGGAATGATTGTTTTGTTTCTGATATTTACATGGTGAGTATTTATTAACTTACTAAAACTTCCTAAATAAATAGTTTTAAAAAATGAAAGGCGATGTTTCTTAATTCCTGCAAGGATCTTCTCTTTCAGCCTCTCCCTTAATAACCTTAACAGCTATTTTTAAGTTATAATTTGTACTTCTATTTTTGCCAGGTAGTTTTCTAAATGTGAGTATCAGTCTGACTCACTTGGTATTCTCATAAAAGCATTTTCCACTGAATGAAAAGCTGTTTTTCCTGGTTCCAGAGTTCTAATAACATTAATTAATCTGTACATGATTTATTAAACCTATAATTAGTTTCTTACAGGTACTGTGGTTCACTTACATTTTTGATTATGACACTTTCTTGTGTGTCTTTTGAACTTCTGAGGTTTCTTAATTGCTTGGCTAAACAGGTAGGGCCAAGAGCCCAGTCATACATCCAAAAAGCTCATTAACTTCATTAAGAGATCTGAGTGCACAAGGAATGTAAGATTAGGCTTCAAATAAAGAAGATTTCTTCCAAAGACTTGAAGGGTGAATACTCCAGGAAGGAAAGGAATTGTCTTTGGTGCTCCAGTTATAATACTCACTTTGGCCAATATTTTGTAAAAGAAAATAGGCTGAATATCAGGGAAAACAGAATTCAAGAAGTGAAGTCTTCCAAGGGAAGTTGAACAGAGCTAGAGCTGGTAATAGAATCCAGGAGTCCTGGCTACCAATCACCTAGTCTTACTATTAGAACACACTCCTAAGTTTGAGACCGCAAACTTTAAAGGTTTATCAAAAACAAATTTATCAGGTTGATAAAGTGTTTTAGTTGGAGAAGCTAATGTGTAGCACAAAGCTGTTAAATGCCAAATTCTTCATGTAAATGCTACAAGAGAGATTAATGTTGTGCTACAGTAAGTGATACTAAAGATCCTATTCATTTGAAAATTATATTTATGCTAGATTTCTATAAACTTTCGCATGAAGTCCTTATTGTGATGCATACATGCTTCTGTGGCTTCAAACAGAAGAATATAATACACAAATTCAAAACAAACAAACATTCTTTTCCTGTGGATCCATTCAGCTCTCAGGAGATGTTCTCTCAGTGGTTGCAATGAGGATCTTGATTATACCACTTAGATCTGCATGACATCTGTTTGGTCTAGGCTGCTCTGCTTTGTGAAAATTCAACCATGTCTCTCATCTATTTTTTGTATTCCTTTTCCATTAAACTGGATTCCTTTAGTATTTCTGCAGATATCGGTTTCAGATGAATGTCTAAATAAATTCAGCTGGGGTTCCTTTTTTGACCTGGACAGTCCATATGTTTTCTTACCGGTTTGTTTACAGTGTCTTATATAGGATTCATGACTTTGTATGTTTCCACGGTGTCATTCCATTTTAGAGAAAATTCCTTCCCCACACTTCTGAACCATTTAGGATTTTTAAGTGCAACCATATCTCTTTCAGTTATGGCTATTCAGAGGCAACAGCCATCTTAGTAATTATTTGACTGGTGTAATTAGTAAAATGATGGTACCACAAATAACTCTTGCCTTAGAGCCGTTAGGAGTACAGAAAATAATCAGATAAGTATTTAATGTGTTTGTGCACTCAGTGTAATTTGCTATTTCATAATATATTATACATGGAAATTTCACTGCGGGGATGGCTATTATGGAACAATAACTGGGCCGCAACAACTAGAGCACTTGCAGCTCTGCATACTCCTAACATCTGTCTAGCCTTTGTTCCAGCTGTTCCCAAGGCATGGCTCTAGCTCAGGGCTATGACTTGTTCCAGCGGCTGGGACTGTTAATGCAACACCCATTTCTGCAACCAGAAGTAGAGGGCATGAGGCAGTGGAGGGCATTTTAGCAGTGCTTAATCACTTTGAGAAGGCAGCAATGTGCCTGGGTGAAGAGATCATGCAGGCATGGTGAAGTGGAAACCGTTGATGAAGGTTTTGATAGCTGTGGATTCTCGCTATCTGCTGACCAGTAGTTGTGGAGCAGAGCCACAGGCAGAGAGAGGGGGCACTACATCATCATGCAGACCTGGGATGATCAGCAGTGGGTCTTCCACCTTGGAAGCAAACCTACATGGAGCTGTGTAAGGAGCTTGCCCTGACTTTCCAGCACCAGGACATGCAGAGGGAGGCCAGACCAGTCCAGAAGTAGATTGTTATTGCCATCTGGAATGTGGCTATCCCAGACTGCTACAGGTCCATAGCTAACCAGTTTAGTGATGGCAAGTTAAGTATTGGTGCTGTGATGGTAGAGGTCTGTGAGGTAAGTACTGCTGTGACTTACCCACAGGTGGTGAATGCTGCTAATGTCCCCAAAATAATAGTTGGTTTTGAGAGAATCAGATTGCCAAACTGTGCCGTTGATGGTACACACGTGCCCATTGACTGTTCTCATACATGGTGCAATGAATGTCAACCATAAAGGATCTCCTAGATCAGGGATGGGCAAACTTTTTGGCCCAAAGGCCACATCGGCGTTGCAAAATCATATGGAGGACTGGGTAGGGAAGGCTGTGCGTCCCCAAACAGCCTGATCCCTGCCTCCTATCCAACCCCATCCCACTTGCTGAACCCCCAACCCATCCAACCCCTTCCCGCCGCTCCTTGTCCCCTGACCACCCTCTTAAGAGACCCCACACACTCCTAACTGCACCCCCCCCCCCAGATCCCCACTTACTCCCTGTCCCCTGACTGTCCCCGGGACTCCATGCCCCTAATCCAACCCCATAGCTCTGGCCCCCTTACCATGCTTCTTAGAGCAGCGTGTCTGGAGGCTGTGCAGCCCACCAGAGCTCACAGCCCCGCCCCACTGAGAGTGGCAGAAGCTCTAGCTCTGCCAGAGCCAACCACAGTGCTGCCCAGGAGCAGCAAGCTGGAGCATTGGCGGCTTGGTGCGCTGAGGCTCCCGGAGAGGAGGGAATATGGGGGAGGGGCCAGGAGTAGCTCAAGGGCCAGGCAGGATGGGCCCGCGGGCCAGGTATGGACTGCAGATTGTAGTTTGCCCACCCCTGTCCCAGATGGTATTTCTGGTCAAGTGCTTTGTAGAAATGAAGAGGGTCACATGATATGTGGGGTTTAAACGTCAAAATGTGTATATATAAACTTATATATGACTTCTGGTGCAGAGTAAGTGAGTAGGGAGAAGGCCTGGAAAACACTGCCCATAGGAAATTGTGGAAGGGTACTTGAGGACTATTAGAACCAGAGTTCTGCAACCCAGGTTTCAGCCTGATTCTACACTGAAAAATGCACAGGTTAGAGCCCATGTTAAAGTAGGATCTGAACTCTAATCTCTTCCCCCCAGCAGGATGAGCAAGCCCAGGTTGAAAGTATATATAAACTTGATTGTAAGGGTTTTGTATGTGGACAGCAGGGGAGAGTAGGGGAGATTTGGGATAGAACCCAGATAAGAGCCCAAGTTGACTCTGCAGTGAAAACATACCCCTGCATGTGCAATTTCATGTCACTTCTAAAAGTCATAGATATATTTTACATTTGTTTTGGGGGGATTATTGGTCTAGTGCTTGATGGTAATTGAACAGCTTGTTTCTGTATTTTAGAGGTAGGTACAGGAATATTAATTAGATCAGATAAGCTATTTCCTTTCTGCAGTATTGGCAACAGTAGCTCCGGTCAATCATTTATTATCCAACCTCTTTAATACTTAGTTTTTGGAGTGATACTTTTAATATTTAAATAGAGAGAGACGATTCCCTTGACTTGATTATATTTCCTAGCTCTATGTGTGTTTGTCATTGACATTATTTCTTTGTAGAATAGTATTGATCTGGTCCAGGTTAGTCTCTCTATTACCTCCAATTATTATTTAAGCAATGGTTAAGGGTCTGACTTTTATGCCAGTTTTCTGGTTCAATATTGATATACATTGTGTTCTAAATAATCTCTTTTTAAATGGATGGGAGGATATCGAGCTCCCTCCACCAAACTTCCTCTGTCAAATTTGTTTTTGACATAATACAGCTAGACATCATAACACATTTTTTTTTTAAAAAAAAGGTTGGTAACCATCTTTGTGTTCTGTTAAGTGTCTTAAAAATTTGATTAAACAAGACCTGATAAACTGAGCAAGACAGGTACAGCACAGCATGCCAGTAACTCAGCAAGACCATTAGATCATTTGGAGACATCAAGACTTCAATTTATATGAGTAGAGGTGTTAGGAAAAACCAGTATGCCCTTGAGTAGTAATAATGCTGACCAATAATAAGTATATTACAATAAAATCAAAGTATACATTTACAAAGTAAGCAGCCATAACTAGGATTACAGTATTGTGTACAGTACAATTTATTGGTAGTCATGATTAGATTTTCATTTTTATGTATTCCTTATATTGATGGTTCGTCTATCAAGTTGATGAGGACCACTCAGTGTCATCAGTTTGTTTGGGAGTGGGTTCTGAGATGGCTAATTAGTCCAATCCGAGCCCGAAATTGACGGTTGCATTGGGGACATGAAAGGTCAGGCTGCTGACCGAGGGAAGAGAAGATACCAGCCCTGGACTTGCGAAGAAGACGTTTCTCTATAGCATCACTCAGTCTCTTTTGTTCGTAGGCTGTTGCACCATCATGAACTCGTCTGCGCCAGGCAAAGCAATCATTAGCGATGCTCTCCCAATTTTCAGGATCTATATTACAGTTCTTAAAGGAGTCCTTAAGGGTGTCTTTGAATCTCTTCTTTTGACCTCCAAGAGATTGCTTGCGGTGTTGTAGTTCACCATAAAACAACATCTTGGGCAATCGTTCATCGGGCATTCGCACAACATGGCCAGCCCATCTAAGTTGTGCCTTACAAAGCTGGGTGTGGATGCTTGTCATATCAGCCTGTAAAAGGATGTCCGTGTCTGGAATTTTGTCCTGCCATCTTATCTTCAGTAATTCTGCAGACAGCTCAGGTGGAAGTGGTTCAGCTTTTTCGCATGACGACTGTAGACAGTCCAGGTCTCACAAGCATAGAGGAGGGTGGGCAGGATGACCGCCGAATAGACTTTGTTTGGTTTCAATCTTGATGCCTCTCCGATCCCAAACATTAGATCAAAGCCTTCCAAAAGCTGCGCTGGCTCTGGCGATTCTAGTGTTCACTTCCTCGTCGATGGTGGCTGCCTGTGATAAAGTGCTGCCAAAGTATGTAAACCTGTCCACATTATTGAGCTTGTGGCCATTGACAGTGATGGATGGCTCAATGTAGTCACAGCCAGGAATAGGCTGATGCAGAACCTCGGTTTTTCTGGTGGAGATCGTAAGGCCGAAGTTCATGCACGCTGCGGAGAATAGGTTCATACAGTATTGCATGCCTGTTTGCATGTTTCCTTATATTATACTAGTGTCTAAAGGCTTGCGATTGATGCATCAGTGACAATTTAACAAGTCTGGTGAAGACACGATAAGTTGATGGCAGAGTGCTCTTCTGCCAACTTCAGTACACCACGTCCCCAAAAGGTGGAAGCTAAGTCAGTGGAAGAATGTCTCCAACTGACACCGTGCAGTGTAGACACTATGTTAGGTCAATGTAAGCTCAGACAATCAGACATAAGAAGTATTATTAGCTTCATTTTACAGGTGGAGGAACTGTGACACACAGACTAAATAACTTGCCTAAGGTCACACTAGAATTAAACCCAGCTCTCCTGAGTCCCAGCAAAACCATTCTTGCTTTCACTCACAGTAAAAGCCTTATTTCTACCACACAAATGTAATACTGCAAGGCCAGATCCTGAAAGATATTGCACACCTGCAAGCCTCACTGAAATCCACTGGAAACTGAAGAGATTCAGTACCTCTCAGGTCCATAATTGTGCAGGGTCATTGAAAAAATACTGATTAATGGAAAATCATTACTAATTTTAAATTAAAAAATAACAAACCTGAACTTTCTCTAGATTGTGGCTGTGTATCAGATCAAATAAAGTGTAAATGAAATATTTCCCAACTAAGAATATAATTAAGCTATCCTTAGGATGTTCTTGTGATCAGGAGAGCCTGAATTCAGTGTAGCTAAGATCAGAAGACTTGTCCCACAAGACTACTTTAAATTTATATAAGCAACTGAAGGCAAAGCCTGGCTCTCTCATACACCAGCCATCCTCTAACCCATTTCTTCAGCACTTGTTTTAGCAATCCCCCAGGAGAGTGACTATACATTGCATTTGTGAGATTTAAGTCTACTTAGACATGGGGATGAACAAACTGGCCAGATGACAACTGAACTGAAATCAAGCCCTATTTGCATTTTTTTCTTTTTTCTTTTGACTCACTTCAACCAGGACCTGAAGACAAATTCATGAAGTCTCTTGAGAACCTTTCAGCTCATCTTCTGCTACAATATCTCCAGCAGAGCAAGTGAAAATGTTTCCTCTCCACCCACTGTTTTGAGTAAAAGCAATGGTTGATGCAAAACAAGACTGATACCCTCCCTGACCCCTCTGCAAGCAAAGGAATTACACTTGAGTCTCCAACATGACAACACAAACAATTACCATTAGACTAGGAGGCAGCCTCCATTTGTCTTTTTTCTGTAAGGGATTTCTGTAGGACAGCAGCTTGTTTTTAACTTGGCATCTGTTTTCTGCTATTGATAGAAATGTGCTATGTTATCAGCAAAATCACCAAGCAAGTGGCATTTTCTGTACTTCTACATTTGTTGTTCAACTGCACTTGTCAGATCACACTTGTGCTGCTGGGTTAAAAACTTTGCTAAAAACTAGACAGGAGAAAATACTTATCTCTGCCTGCTTCCCTCTTCTCTCATCTCAGCAGCCTAACTCTTTGTCTTCTGGAAGGAAATCTATTGCCTGCAATAGCTCCACTGTAAACCAGGTAAGTTTTTCTGAGAGGATATCAGATAAACTCCTTGTAAATTCAATCAAATGAAGTATTGATCATTTATTAAGTTCAGAGTGACTTGTATATGTCCCTGTATTGCTTGGTGCAAGAGAAAATTGAGGATATGGCACTCACCTGGTATGTGGGAGACTCAGGTTTGATTACCTGCTCTAGATCAGAGACTTGAACCTGGTTCTGCAATGTCTCCTACATCCCAGATGAGTGCTTGGGCTACTGGTTATTCAGTAGTGGGTGGCACTCTGTCATGAAAAATATTGACAGCTTTCAGGTTCCTTCCAAAGCAAAAGAGGGCACTTTTTGAAATCTCAGAACTGTGTTTCTCACACAGCTCTAAGTACTAGCTTCTCCTTTTCAATCTGGGTGTAGTTTATTTCTGCCTTTTTCTTTAGGAAGTTTAAAGCAAATGCTTTTAGCAGCTTTTCCTGAATAACAGTAGGGAAGTACACATTCCTTTGGAAAATATATCTGTCTGTAATACAACTGCCTGGCTACATCTTAACATTTTCAAACTAGTTAGTTGGTGACTCCTGTGTTTTACTGCTCAAAAACTGCTCTTCTCAATGCCAGAGAATGTTCTTTTCTATCAATTACCTTAAGGACTAATTGGCTGTTGATACACTTTTTGGCAAAATTAATCCCAAGTGCATCTCCATAAATCACAGAAGATTTTCTTCGAATTGTAGAAGTGCATTTAATCTATTTCAACCTATACTCAACCTATGCTCTATTTCAACCTATACTCTATTTCAACCTATTTTCAACCTATACTCAACCTATTTGTGTTCTGCTTATCTATTTCAACCTTTTGGCAAAATTCATCCCAAATGTATTTCCATAAATCACGGAAGATTTTCTTCGAATTGTAGAAGTGCATTTAATCTATTTCAACCTATACTCAACCTATGCTCTATTTCAACCTATACTCAACCTATTTGTGTTCTGCTTATCTATTTCAACCTATGCTCAACCTATTTGTGTTCTGCTTATATCTAATATAGACACTCTGTTAGCTTCACTCTAGACATCTTAAAATTCAGTTCTCTGCAAAACCTGGAAGGTCCTTCACTGTGTTCAGGGTCCATAACCCAAAGGTAAACATCAAACATTATAACTGCATCAGCTTTGAACCCTTTAATGAGCAGTGTCATGTAACAATCAATATTCATACTATGATAGTGCTTGGTTTGCAACCAGGTCATGGTCCTGTCATGCTAGGAACTGTACAGAAAGATAGTCCCCACCCCAAAAAAATTTAGTTTAACACCAGGCGCAATAGAGGGTGAAGCAAACAAACACGGATGGGGGAAAGAAGATAGTGCACTTAGCTTTACGTAGTGTTTTTGAAGTAAGGCAAAGATCATTATCCCTAGCTTTCAGATGGAGAAGCTAGGACACAGGATGGTGCCGGGAGTTGCTCAAGGTCACACAGCAGACTAGTAGATCAGACTGGTCAGATAAGTGGCAAAGGAGTGTATAGAACCCATTTTTCCTGATGCCCCATTGTGAACACTATCCATTGCACCAGGCTGCCTATCTTGCCACATATAAGGTCTTTGAAATACCTCAGGAGAAGAAGAGCAAATGGGATTCAAATTATATATCCAATTGCATTCACTTCAATTTATAACATCTAAATGGTATATTAAAAGTCACTAGCTTGGAGCTTGACTCATCTAATTTTACATGCTAAAATGCATGTCCTACATCTAGTGCTGAGAATATTTTTGCTTCTAAGAGCTTAGCTGCCACTTCTTCAACAATTTTTATTGGATAATGTTCACATTTTATGGCTTTAGCTAAATCGTGTGGATAAATACATATACCCACTTCATCTGTTTTTTCAATTACAACCATAAAATTTAAACAGTCTGTAGATTGTTCTACCCATAGAGTCTATCCCCTTTTTTCTTTGATAAACTTTTGGGGGCATAGACTGTGGCTACATTTGTGTTTTGTATAGTGACTAGCAAATTGGAGACCCAGTCTTGATAGGGACTTCTGGAAACAACTGAAATATAAACATGAAATGATAATGCTGATTTTCTATATGGTAACATCCAGATTTGAAAGTGGTTTTAGGACAAAGGGAATTTTTCTTGATGGCTAGATGAGTGGAATTACTGATGTGTCTATCTAATGTGCTACTTTCTTTCCAGACAACCTAGCCCGGAGAGGTTACCTGAGAGTTCTCGGGTAAGGCCTGAGGCCTTAGAGAGTAAAGAGCTCTGTGTTATCATCATCTGTTGGTGAAATGAGACAAGAGCAGACAAGATCTGCTTAAGAATTGCAGATGTATGGGGGCTCCATTGGGGAGGGAGTGCTCTCCTGGCATCTATTGGAGAGCAACGGAAATTGACTAAATGGGCCTCAAGCGTTCTAATAAGAATGCTAATACAACTCACTGGTCAGTTCATATGTGTCCCCCTCTGTGTTGGATCCACAGAAGATATTGTTCTGCTACAGCTCAGCTCTAGAACATAACCATTTCTCTGAGGCTGTAGACATTCACACATTCAGCTTCAGAGGTCCCCCAGTTCAATCCCCAGTATTCATCATAGTGACTAATATCTGTATTAAGTTTCTGGGCAGGCCAAGTGTGAACTAGGGACTAAATTTTCAGAAGTGATATAGGCCCAGATCCTCAGAGATACTTGGGAATCTAACACCGATTGAAAGGAAATACCTAAATACTTTTTGGGGTGTGGGGGGTTCCCAGGTGAGCACCTTAAAGAGTCCTGACTTTTGAAAAGTGCTGAATATCCACCTTCTGTGAATCAGATCTCTGGAAAGCATCTCTAGTTGGACACTCAAAAATAGAGGCATCCAAAAATACTACTGACTTTAGGCCTAGAAAATTCCAGAACCCTGTACAATCTTCTCTCCAAACAACCTGCCTCTTATCTGCTGCCTAGCCATCACAGTTATTGCCTTAAAACCTGGTGCAAAGTGCAAACTTGAAGCCAGTTTTTACATTTTAGATACAAACTCCTGAAAATAAGTCTTTATGGTGAAATGCTAAAGCAGTTCCTTAATTATAGCAACACATGTTCTAGTGAGAGCTTCAGTAAACTCTCCTAACTAGCAGGAATAGAATCATAATTAAGAACACTGTGCTTCATGTCAGCCATTTCTCTACAGTGAGGTTGTGTAAGATTCCTGTGTGGATTTGGAGTGTGGTTTGACACATATTTCAAAACTCTAAACTAGTTCTTGTAACACACCCACTTGACATGGATGAAAAAATTGATGGTAAAATCAAACTTTTAAAAGGTTATCATTTTACACCTTTTAATAATCAGAAGAAATGAAATTGATCTTGACTTTTCCCTATCCCCTGTATCTTTGCTCTAAAAATGTTGTTACTAGTTTTTCTTGCTACAAAACTATTCAGATAAAAAGGCAATACTTTCCATGTCAAGATTTATTATGAGATACTAATTGACAAAGACCTAATAAAGATTGATGTAGATTGGCAGTGCAGGGTTGAAGAAGTGTGAACTACTTTAAGACTAGAATCAGTCTACCATAATCTTTAAAATCTTATTACTGAAAATAACTTGATGCATAAACTAGCCATAACATTACCTTGTGTTATCCACTCCTCTTTCACAAATTATATAAAAAGACCTATTACTGTAGCACTTTTATTGCTGAAGTATTTGACAGATATTAACTAAAACCAACAATGATAGACAGATATATATATATATATATTATTATCCCCATTTTACAGATGGGAACCTCTGTGTGTGAGTTTCAAATGACTTGTACAAGTTGCACCAAGTAAGCAGCAATGCTAGAACAAGGACTCTAGCCCCTATTCCCATTCTCTGTCTAACAGATCAAAGGCAATAAAAAGGAAGGATGATGCAGGGGGTAGGATGTTATCTTGGAACTCAGAAGATCTGGATTTGATTCCCTGCTTTCCAAAAGACTTCCTGTGTGACCTTGGGCAAGTCACTTGGTCTGTCTATGCCTCAGTTGCCCATCTGTAAAATGGAGATGATAGTACATCCCTACCCCACAGGAATGCTGTGAAGATTAATACACAAGATTGAAGCACAATTGAAGCACAACTGCAGCAATTGAGCCATGCAAATACCATGTGTTAGTTCGTGGGATACCCCCTGCTTCCAGTGTCCTTGTGCTCACTTGTGCTAGCTCCCTAACACTAACACTACCAGTCATTGAAGCACTCTCCTCCAGGCAGCCATCCCCTAACATCCAGTCCCAGCTTCTGGCAGCTGGGCATTTATGGACACCCCAGATACTCCCTGACCACCTTGGATAATAGCCCAATAATTATTTAATTCTTTTTTGACCCCAGTTATACTTTTGGCCTTCATAACACCCTATGGAAGGGAGTGCCACAGATTGAATGTGTGTTGTGTGAAGAAGTACTTACTGTTGTTTTAAACCTGCAGCCTCTTGATTTCACTGGGTAGCCCCTAGTTCCTGTACTGTGAAGAGGCAAATAACACTTCCTTATTCAATTTTTTCCATACAATTCATGATTTTATAGACCTCTATCATATCCCCTCCATAATCACCTCTTTTCCAAGCTACACAGTCTTTCTAAGCTCTCCTCAGATGGAAGCTATAGCATATGCCTAATGATTTTGGTTGACTTTGTGTACTTTTTTCCAGATCTAATGTATGTATTTGAGATGGGGCAACCAGAATTGTCCCAAACCCTCTAAAAGAAAAACTCTATTCCACCCTTTTAACAGACAGAGCATTAGCTGTGTGCATTGTTTTGTTCAGATTATGACCCAGTCCTACAAATCTCACAAAGTTATATTAGTTCTCATGCTGTTAGTGTAGTGCCTACTTAATGCATTATATGCCTCCATAATGTTTTGTCCTGAGCCAAAACTGCAATATCATAGGTTGGGTGCCTGTGAGGAATAGGTGTCTACTGATGCCATCCAGCCATTGTGTTTGAGGTCTCCCAGGGAGATAGAGGTCTTTTCCATCGTGCTTGCATTGAGTTAAAGTCAAAGATAATTCTCAGAGGCACCTAGTAGGCATTCAGAGCAGATGACCATACCAACTTAGAGGTACTGGGCAACTGCTTCAGAGAGCAGGGCCAGTTTAGTTAGAAAACAGATCTCTTCATTTGACTTGAATCCATATCATTTAATGATTTCAATCATTTGGAGATGTTCCATCTGAAAGGTGGCCAACTTCTTTTCAGTCTTGACAAGTACAGGCAATGTTTCAGTCCCACAGAATACCAACCATCAAATCATTATTTCTCCTCAGCTTCACCACTGCATATTAGGAGGTTCAGTTTGCAAAAGATGTTCTTCCTGAGATTCCCTCAAATGATGACACTTTTGCAGTGTGGGCTTTAAGTTATTAAGCAAGATGCCACCCTTGCTATCAACAACAGAGCAGGGGTAAGTTAAATCATCCACAAACCTGGCAATGTTTAAATCAAGAATGGATGTTTTTTCTGGTTAGAATTTCCCTGAAATAATTCCTGTTTTATGGCCTATATTAAGCTGGAGGTGAGACTGGGTAATCACAATGATCCCTTCCTGCTTTAGAATCTAGGAAACCTTCACAACAGTTGTTCCATTCATTTCAGTTTGCAGGATCAAGCCCCTATAGATTTTAAGCTACTTGGGGGTAGGGCTAGCATCACTATTTTGTTCTATATAAGTCTCAATGCACTGTCTGTGCCCAGCAACTGAAATTATCATAATAGCAACACTTCATTTCCCCCATTCAATTCTAATGAGAAAACTGGCAAAATCTACTTTTGCCTCAAGGCAGATAGAAAGTGATGTTTAACACATCCAGTACAACAGTTAAGTAAAACCATAACAATTAGATGGTCATTCACATATTATCAAGTTTGGGTGGTATATTCTCCACTCATTCCATGTGTGATTACTCCTGTTGTCATTAATGGATATTCTGTGCATGGAATGAAGAAAGAATATGATCATTAGTCGTAATGCAGATTGAAACAAATGTCCAAAACACAGCTTTTAAAGAAAGGGCCCTTCATGCAACTCTGCTCTAGTGTCTGGGTATCATATGCAATTAGTGACAAAAGGATGCTTCTTCATTATAATTATATGGTATCTAAATGGAGAAACTGGATAAATATTAACTAAAAATTGTCATTAGAAATGTAGCAAACACTTGAAAGCAGATATAAAATACATTGAGCTTGGCTACAGAGTAGTAGCCTATGAGAGCAAGCTGGGAAGAAAAAACTTCAGTGTAATTTGGAAAACACATTCACAAACATAAAAAATTGATTAAAATGTTATTGGTTGGTTAGTCACTGACAGAGACACAATGGTATGTTGAGTTGAAAATGAATTATAAGTACAATGAGGTATGAACGATGCCTTAAACAACAGCAGAAATAAATCCCTCCCGGCTATGTCATCACAGTGCAGCTGGATGTGCAGTAGCAAATGAAATGTGTAAAATGTGTGTGGACTCTTAAATATGGCTCAACTCTTCTTCACTCAGCTGACCTCTCAACGTTTTTCATCCCCCCCGCCCCGTCCCCAGAAACACACGTCACACCCCCTTACTTTACCCAATCAGGTGTAAGCATCCCTTTTCACATATACTCTGCTCCCGGAATGCTCTCTTTCTCTTCATTGATATATTTCTCCTTCACATCACTGCTTTAATACTCACTTCTTTCATAAGGCCTATAAACTCCAAACTTCCCCCTTGAGACAATGGTGGAGAAAGCACAACCCGTTGCCAGCCCCCATGAAACAAGACAGATAGTGAACGTGGCTTTCATTGTTATTCTTCAACCCCCTTGTTATCCCTTTCGACAATAAGATTTACTCTGTACATAACCTCACAAATTGCAGTCCACATACACCTATAAGTTGGAATATAAATTCTACTAAACTTTCTTGTACACCCGTAGATAGATTAGGCCTTGTCTAGATTAGAGTTTCTGGTCTTGTAACTGGAATTAACTGACAGGGGAAATTCAAATCGATGACTTCAACACAAGACCACACTGATGCATGAGGCATGATTATGAACTGGTATCTAAACTCCCCACAAACCATAATCACAAAGTAAAGATCCCCATTTCACACCAGCATTTAAGTGGCAAGCTGACATCAAGTCAGGATGACCCAGGAGCATTAGAGGATACACAGGTAAACGCACAGGTTGCCAGCAATGCAGTGTAGGTTACAGAGTGAGGACTTGGCAAATATCATGCATCTGCCATGGAACAGGGGTTCATCCATACCTGTTATTTAGTGAAAACTGCAATGATTGAATATAATTTAGGCTGATTGTTATGGTAAAATGCTTTTGCTTTATCATAACAAAAATGCAGAAGTCATATTTTTTTAAAAAAATAATTAAAATACAGACACCCACAGGGTGAAATCCTGGCCTGGTAGAAGTAATTAAGCAGTAAGATTACAGTTAGTAGTATGCCAAGTCACACCCCAAGACTTTCACTGCACTGTAGCAGTATCCACATGGAATCTCTGAAGATTTACACCCTGGCTTGCCACACAGTAATTTGTTACAAGTCCCACTGAAGTCATTTAAGTAAATGTTTGCAAGATAATGGCCTGGTGTTTAAATACGTACTTACTAAGGGTGAAATTTTGCAACTCTGACTCATGTGGACTGTTTGTAAAGTATTGGTCAACACAAGTGAGGGGTGCCAGAATTGGGCCTTAATAAAATTAGATAGTTCTCTATATATGTGAATTTTTTAAATCATTTTAGGAAATACCTGTTGTTTCAGTACCTTCAGTAAATGAAGTTAATGTCTCTTTCAACAAGGGCTCCCATCTTAGGTCTAGATTCTGCAAATCTTTACTACCTCATCAAAGTCTGAATGATAAACATACACATCTTGTCCGTGGAAACGGACATTGATGCGGTGTTAACAGGTATTATTATGAACTTGACCTTCATCACTCATTCCTTCAGTTTAATACTCTGGAGTCAATTCTGTTTATTAACATTTAAAACTGATTCTTAATTTACCTACAAAAAATAATAACTGAAAAATGTAAGAAACAGGAAATAGAAATCTGGCAACTTCCCAAATCAGAAAATTGTATTAAAAAAATTATAACTCATCATTTCCCTCTTTTAGTGCTTAGATTTTGAGAATGAGGTGATAGATATGTGGTTGTCACTTTGCAGCCTTAACCATTTTTTTTTTTAGCAGTTATTTGTTTTTACATATTATAAGTGCTGCCAGACAACACTAGATGTCATGCTTGCCCATAACACATTCAAAATGTCACTTTCTTGGCAGTAAAAAAACCCATGCCTAGAGAAGCTAGTTTGAATATGATCATTTATAAGGTTATGTATAGTGTTCTCTATCGCTGTAATCACACTAAAACAAAACCTTAAACCCACCAGGAGTATAGAGAATTTTGACTATCAAATGTCAACCTTGCCTCCAGAAATGACCAAGTACTTCAAACTGACAAAATACTTTTAAAAAGTAAAGGATTCTCACTGGAATTCAAAATCCTGGTTTATTTCCTCCAGCAATAAGTCTGTTTACTTTCACAGCTTCCCCTGTGCTTTAAGTTTAATGGCACTGATGCAATATTGGGTATTGTTACCCTTTTACCTGGCAATAAAGGAACAGGAAAGTTCATATAGGTACGGCTTTAAAAATGTGACTAGCAAGTATTTTCTTCAGTTATTTTTGGCACTTATGGAGTACACTGGTGTTAAGCTTTTACAGGCTTCGAGGTGAAATTCAGCTGTGTCTGAATTCCAAATTCCCCAAGCTTAAATAAAAGTCTTGCTGTGTGCTTCTGCAAGAAGACTCTGGTGTGTGTTCTGAGTGTGCATATTTGTCTTCCTTCATTGCTATTTGTATAGCTTCTTCTGAACTTTTTTTAAAGGATGACAGTGTTTACATTTGGCCTTCTTTGGCTATTAGATTCTTATTATGCCCCATGATTGACTCTTTCCTATGGTGCCATGTAAAAGGCCCTAAGTTTGTTAGATGTGTTATTTAAATATTTGATTTCTTCCATTAGTTCATCTTCATCCTATTTCTCCTCTTTGGGAGCTTACAGCAGTAACTTGAAATATCTTAAAGACCTACAACCTTCTGGATATCAAATGGGACTAACAGGGGTGGCTCTAGGATTTTGCCGCCCCAGGTGCAGAAGTTCCACGGCACGCCTGCGGGTGGTCTGGCGTGCTGTGGATTTGGTGGTGTTTCTGTGGGAGGTCCTGCAGACCTCCTGCCGAAATGCCGCCGAAGACACCCTGACTGCCACCCTGACGGCGAAAGTCAGGCTGACACACACACCCCCCCCCCCCCCATGTGCTTGGAGCCCTGGTGCCTGGAGCCGGCCCTGGGGACTAACATGGCTACAATCATACTGTATGAAACAAACAAGTGGTATCTAAGGGGAAGCTAACTGAGGTCTCGATCAGCATAATGGGGTTAAGGTAAAAGCAGCAGCCTCAAAAGATCTCTGACAGTCACATGGTTGGATAAGGTACACAAGGGAGAGGAAACTGGAGGGTTGATCCTTTCCCCAGGACTGGTTGAGGCAGGGAGGCCTTTGGGGATTCTGATTAGTGGTTTTGGTTGAGGAGTTTTGTTTTTGTTCTATTATTGCTGTGAATTATAAACAACACCCTGAGGAAAGGCTTTAAAAAGGACTTGAGTATGGAGTTGTTTCCTTTCCCCAGCTAGTAAAACAGCCAATCGGCATGCACTGACCGTGTCTCTTATCACATCAGTCCCATCTTCTTGGTGCTGCAAGTAATGTCAGCCATAAAGGTTTATTTGTTCATTTTCCCCATAAGTATTTGCATGCCTTTTCCATGTTTCATCCAGCATCTGGAATGCCCTCCTTACTTTGATCTTGCAAGCCACTCTCCTTTTCTCATTCAAATCCCTTCTGAATCCATAACCACAGGAGTTGAATCACTAAGAACAGGAACCCCAGCTGCCCTATGAAGTAAATTCCAGAATGCTAATTCCTTCAGTTGCCTCCTGGCATCTCTCAGCCACTGACCTGCCCCAAATTACCCCCTCAGTAGTCCCATCACTGGCTCACACTGCAATCACACACCCAATTTACAGGTGTATATCTTGGTGGTTCAGTAAAAAGTTCTGCTCTTTTGAAGTAATGAAGGTAACATAGTGACTATGGTTGAAAATGGAAGTCTTCAACTGACTTCCTCATGGTGTTTAACGTTTGGGGAAGTTCTATGCCCTGTGTAATACAGGAGGTCAGACAAGATGATCACAATGGTCCCTTCTGGCCTTGGAGTCCACAATTTTATAAATATAATAGTTGTAATAGAGTTTGAGCTATGTTAGTTACAATGGGGTGCTGTTTGTTCAAGAAATTCTGATGTGCCCAACTGCTTTCACTAAGGGAGAGAAGCCTGACTGGAGCTAGCAACTGAGTGAGAGTGTGGGTGGTCCAAGGCTTCCAGGAGGGAAGGCAGGCCTGACACCAGAGTGTTTGGTTTTCTCAGGCATCTGCCACTGGTTGTTGAGTCAGCCATGGTCGGGAGTGGGTGGGTGAGGGGTGGGTCTGACAGCTGAGCCTGAGGGCCTGAAACTTTGGATCCCGCTACCTCAAAGGAGGGGATTGAACATTCATAATGACCTGGCCAGATGGCTAATCCAGAAGTCGCCAGAGCTGACTGGAAACTCTATTGGGGAAAGTAAGATAGTACAGCTGCAGCACTATGCCCTGACATGAGGAAGCACACAGGAGACAGTGTCCTGATGACAGCACGTTACAAAATTTGCATGGAAATGTAACCCCAATTATCAACGTGCTAAGACTGTAGTAGACTCATTGTCTCTCAGTACCACTAGAAGGGATGGAGCACCATACCTGGAATGTGTGTGGGTTACACAAATACAAAATCTCCCAGAGATTAGTATTGTTTGGATCCCCTACTTACAAATTTCTGAATTGCAAACAGGCCATGCCATACATTTGGTGTGGGGTTTTTTTGGTTTGGTTTTTAATTTAAATAGTTGTGGAGACCCTCTTATGCAATGCTGAATGATAGACACTGAGTCAAAGCATGTCGTCGAGCAAAATTTAAAAGAAATATATGGCTGGATGGTGAAATTTTATTTCTATGTGACTAGGCAATTGAACATGAGTAGTGTAGCTAGACATCAAAATAGGATATTTTCCCCAAGTGATTAAGCATAAATTCTTCACACTACTAAAACGTTTAACTTCATTCAAGCTTCTGATAATCTGATTGGACTGAAGTCAGAAGCTAGCTAAACAGGCTTGGGTGCATGTTAGCAATGAACAAATTATTGATGGAATGTGAAATTTAAAAAAGTCTTAGGGTGTGTTTTAACAGAAATGATTGTAATCCATTAAAAAGCAAACTCACAGGGGCGCATTCAACAACAAAAAAGAGGTGCAACCATGAATACCCAGCATTTCTGCATGTACTAGTGTCTGCAGTATAAATGTTTGTGTAATGTGCTCAAGTATGCTTTTATAGACAGAAAAGTAACCAAAATATTCCATATAATAAAAACCAAGAAAAATCTACCTTTCCTTTCTCTCTCATCTAAGATGGACTTCAGGTTCACAGCTGAGTTTGGCAAAGCTAGACTGAAACATACTGTACAACCCAGGGATCTATGTATTCTATCATCTGCAGATGCAACTCAGATAATCATGCTTCAGAATATAAGCTTTCATATTTTTTTAAAAAAATTAAGGCTGAAGAAAATCTGAAAATTATTCCTAAAATTATTTCTCTAAGTAAGCAATAGCTGTAGTTGCCATAGAGATGTGATACAATCACAAGGGACAGGTGTTCCGCTTTGTCTCATGGCTCAAATGCCCTCCTAGTAAAGATCATCTCTAATAACATTTGGGCAGTGCCAGTAAAAAGATTTTGAACCCCTGGGCTTGACAGTTTCATTTCTACTGATGAGCTGAGTTCTCTGAGTTGCTAGGTTATTCCATGATTCAGCTGCTGAGTTGTCAGGCCGTGGTATCTATTTAAGGTTCAGTATCTTGCTTACACTGTCTTCTGTGTATTTTATTTTCTTCAACATTTTCAGAGTCCATCCACTGTCCTGGTTAATGTGATTTTTTTCATCCAGGTTTCAGCAGTTATTTTTTAATACAGGCCAAGTTGCACAGTGATCAGAGTCTGGTGGTTGTGGATTTTTCTCCACTCTTCATGTACTAGATGTACACAAGCAGCGGTTTTTATTTTGTAACACACATTCTGCAGAGGATAAGAATGCTAGTTTCAAGGCATTATCACACTTGCAGGACTTGTACAAGGAATCTCTTTGCCTTTTAGCCATTTAGTCAATGGAGGTGAGCACTGGGAATTTAGAAGAACTCCTAAAAGATGTTAGTTATACATCATTTGATCTAATTCCCCAAGCTTCATATTAATTTTTCTCCCCTTGCTCTGCTAATTTCCTTTGCTTTCATTTCCTAATGATAATGCTCAGTTTTTATTTACATTTTCAGTTTAGGTCAAGAAACTTGTGTTAGAAGTAGAATGTATAGACTTAAAAAAAAATCTGAGCAGCTGGGCAAACAAATTCATAGCAAATTCTTGATCCTTTTTAAAGAAAGGGTTTGTGTGTCCCACCATAGTTCATAGTTCTACTGGGGTCTTTTAGAAGTATTTATTTCAAATTCTTACTTCTTAACTGATTCATTATGTGTAAGCATAACATGTATAAGACACTGACCATCACCACAGAGCACTTAGCCAAGATGGAACACCTTAAATTAAATAGAACTTTTCCTCAGTCCTCCAAGGTCAGTACCATATATTATAAAAGCTATGCAATATAATCTGCTATAATCCTTTATTGTAAGTATAAAGGAAGAAGAGAAACCACTTTAGTTTAACACTGTATTAATAGATTTAATTCTCTAGGATGGTCCTTTTGTTCACTACAGCAATTGGAATGGAAATAAGATTCTTACACATCAGCTGGCTTCAACTAGTCTCCAAATATAAAGTAGTGGGGAACTTTGTCATGGACTCAAGGTACTGTGCACTCAGGACCCAATCAAGCAAAGCATATGCGCGGACCTGGATTGTTGCCAAAGTGTACAATGCCTTGCAAGGTTGAGTCCTAAATTTCCAAGCAAAATAATCACTCAAGACAATGAATTAGGCAGTACAGGAGAATCGTGTAGTACAGATCAGGCCATAAATACACAGAACAAGAAAAGGCTACTCGGCCCACTAAGCCTATTCCACTTAAGTTTACCACCTCTTTGCTTTGCAATTGTTTCTTACTTTCTGTATAACAGCCAGTTGATTCAAGCATAGTATACAGTAATAATAATTGCTTCAACAGGTCTATCTCTCCAACCTAGTCCATAAGTGTCACTGCTTGAATGAAATAGCTGCACTTGAATTCCAGACTGGTGCTCAATTTCAATTATGTGGGCCCAGTCCTGTTCCAACCTCAATTAATGGAAGTATTGTTGGCTGACTTTGGTGGGAGCAGGAGTGGGCCATTACATTACATCCTGCATTCTGATCCCTTTTCTAGCATGAATGGTTGTTTCATTCCTCTTTATCATAATTTTTAACACTTCCTCTTAGGAAACTGGTACTTTCTCTAAAGATTGGTTCAACCTCATTAGGGTTTCTTCATAAGATATACATACTTTTATTCTGTAAGTATATTGGTTATCCTACATTGTGCTGACTCCAGGGCAATATTTCCTATAGAAAAGTGATCAAAATATGCAGGGTCTTAGATAAGTAACAATTATTTCTAATTATTAGACTTCTTAGGGCTGGATGACTGGTATAAAACCTCAGAACTGCTGTATGCTAGGATATTATGCCAAATATTCTCTCCTAAAACCTCTTCTGTTCATTAAAGGGTGAAATCCACCCCATGCAGAAGGCCAGTCAAGGATTATGCACCACTTAAGTCTCACTAAATAGGGTGGTCCAATACATATCTCTGTACTGACTCTCTGCATAAGGGTGAATTTCACCCTATTGTACATAAGAGTAAAATAGAATTTATATATCAAAGGCTTTTCATTTAAGCTACAGTTGCACTTTGGTCAATGATATTCAGCGTTACCATGAATGTCTCAAAATTGTCCATGTTTCTACATTGATTGCAGTCTTAACCCAGTGCTGCATATTCTGCATAGCTTTTATATTGATACTTTGAGAGAAATGGGTTTATGAGCACTGCAGATATGGAGGGTGCCTAGCTTTCTGAATTTGAAGACAGGAAATTAATGTTATCATATAAGCTCAAAGCTTAAATATTCAAGATCTTTGCTAAGCAGAGGCTCACACTGTGGGTCAGATTCTCAGTTCTTCTTAATGTTACTTAATGCTATCACGGTGGTGTAAAATGATCTGAAAGTTGCCCTAATAGAGTCAATGGACTATCCCTTTCTGGACTAGCCAGCTTTATGCCAGCTCCTCCAGTTCTCCCCTGCCTGGGCTATGGCTGGTTGGGTAGAGGCCATTCTAGAGACCAAAAAGGGTAGGGCTGGAGCCAGCAGAAAGGTCCCGCATACTCTGCCAATTCCCAGGCAGCAGAATGGGATCTAGGGAAGCACTGTAGCAAGTGCAAGTTCGAGACGCTTCTCTATGGCCATCCCCAGGAATGGAGAAGAATAAAGGTGTCCCGGGGCTCAGCTGAGGATGGTGCTGTCTTTCCTGGCTATGTGCATTAATTCTCGTCCCCAAGAGCCTATTGTTCAAATTGCCTCCTGCAGTTGATCAGCCTAATATCAGCTGCCTAGTGGTCTGGCAGTAGCTTCTCAGTTCACTTCAGTCTGTCAGTCCTGGAGGGTGCCAGGTCATATATGGTGGCAGGCAGGGCCGGCGACAGAAATTTGGGGGCCCCCTACTCTGATAGTTTGGGGGCCCCCCCAGCCCAGCCGGGCCCCCCCAGCCCAGCCGACAGCGGCTGGGCCCCCCCCCCAACCCAGCCGCCCCCCCCCAGCCCAGCTGACAGCAGCTGGGGGCCCCCAGCCCAGCCGGCGCTCCCCCCCAGCTGACAGCGGCTGGGGGGGAAGCCCAGCCGCCCCCCTCCCCCCCCCCGCCCAGCCGGCACTCCCCCGCTCCCCCGCCCAGCTGGCGCTCCCCCTCAGCTGACAGCTGGCCGCAGCGGGAGCGAGAGCCCGGGAGCAGCATGAGCCGCCCTTGCTGCTCCCCACTCCTCCCCTCCCTTTCTCCCCCGGACTGCGCCGCTGCCGCCGGCCGGGCTCACTGCTCGGCCGGGGACACGCGCGCTCGTCCGGAGGAGAGCCGCGCCGGATGACTACGGGTAGAACTGTACCGGCCCCCCCCTAAAGTGCAGGGCCCGGTACAGCTCTACCCGTAGTACCCCCCTGTCGCCGGCCCTGGTGGCAGGCCTCAGTCTCTATTGCTATGTGTCTCCTATTCCTTCACTTCAGGGTTCTGTCACAAAGATGGGAAGAGAGCGCAAGGGATACAAAACTGCTCAAGATAGTTAAGACCAAAACAGAGTGTGAAGAACTTCAAAAAGCTCTTACAAAACTAAGTGATTGGGCAACAAAATGGCAAATGAAATTTAATCTGGATAAATGTAAAGTAATCCACATTGGAAAAAAGAACCCCTACTATACATACAATATGATGGGGGCTAATTTAGCTACAACTAATCAGGAAAGAGATCTTGGAGTCATCATGGATAGTTTCTAGAGACATCCATGCAGTATGCAGCAGCAGTCAAAAAAGCAAACAGGATGTTAGGAATCATTAAAAAAGGGATAGAGAATAAGACAGAAAATATTGTTTTGTCCGTATATAAATCCATGGTGCTCCCGCATCTTGAATACTGCGTACAGATATGGTCTCCTCATCTCAAAAAAGATACACTGGCATTAGAAAAAGTTCAGAGAAGGGCAACTAAAATTATTAGGGGTTTGGAATGGGTTTCATATGAGGAGAGATTAAAGAGATTAGGACTTTTCATCTTGGAAAAGAGAAGACTAAGGGAGATATGATACAGGTATTGTGGCAGGGTGGGGCCTGACCCAGCCCTGCTGCCCCTTTAAGAGAGCAGGGAAGCCTCTGCAAACCTCCGAGTGAGGGAAGGCTAATCAGCCACCTGGGCTGCAGAGGGCTCAGGGTTATGTGTTGCACCTGGCAGCCTCTCCAGAGGATAAAAGCCTGTCAGCGTGGAAGCCCAGGGTGGAGAGACAAGGAGACAGAGAAGGTACAGGGAAGGGAGTAGAGCTGAGGAAGGTAGCTGAGCTAACCGTTCTTGAGGCCAGCCAAGTAAGGGCTGGGCTTGAGCTAAAACCTGAGCTTACTTGAAACCTGTAAAGCTGTATTTAGGTGGTGGGGCTTGCACTGTAAATAAAGAACACTGTTGGAAACCACAAAAGAGTCTCCTGCCTGTTGTGATGTGGGGGAAGAGCGGATCTCCTACAGTATATAAAATCATGAGTGGTGTGGAGAAAGCAAATAAGAATAACTTATTTACTTGTTCTCATAATATAAGAACTAGGGGCCACCAAATGAAATTAATGGGCAGCAGGTTCAAAATAAATAAAAGGAAGTTCTTCTTCACACAGCGCACGGTCAACGTGTGGATCTCCTTGCCTGAGGAGGTTGTGAAGGCTAGGACTATAACAGGGTTTAAATGAGAACTGGATAAATTCATGGAGGTTAAGTCCATTAATGGCTATTAGCCAGGATGGGTAAGGAATGGTGTTCCTATTCTCTGTTTGTCAGAGGGTGGTAATGGATGGCAGGAGAGAGATCACTTGATCATTACCTGTTAGGTTCACTCACTCTGGGGCACCTGGCATTGGCCACTGTCAGTAGACAGGATGCTGGGCTGGATGGACATTGGTCTGACCCAGTATGGTCATTCTTATGTTCTTACATAATTTTGTTGGTTCTGTGCAATGTAAAAGGGCCAAGATAGCTTTACAAATTGTGAAATACTTTTAGAAACACTTCAGTTGCACTCTCTGTTATACTAAGTCTCCTGTTGGGTTTTATCCTTCTTTTATAAAACAAAACAAAACTGCAATAGTCTACAGTGGCAGCTGCAGATTATATCGCTTGCTGTAGTGAAGTGCTACATTTGGATCTATTGCTGCATAGCAATCATATTGTTAAAAGGTCTAGGACCATTCAGGTGGATGCTACCCAAAAAGGTGAATTAGATTAAAAGTATGGTTTTGATAGGCATTTAAATTTATTCAATCTAAAGCTGGCTGGAAAATGGGTATTTCCCCTCAGAAAATTGTGGAGGTTTGGGGACCAAAAAACCCACCCTCAAACTGAAAACTTTCAGGTGTTCTGGTGGAAAAATTGAATATTTTTGAGTAAAACTGACCTTTCCAAGAAAAATGTGTCTAATCAAACACCTATATTTTGGGGTTGCTGGCTTTTTTTTTTTTTTTTAAAGAAGTTTTGATGGAAAGTTTTTATTAGCCATAGGCCCATTTCCTTAATCTGTGTGGAGGAAGCATTTATTGATATACAGCCTTCATCATAATGTCCTGAAGTCAGCAACCGTTTTCAATGTTTTATACTAACATTATCATTTCAGTATCTTCTGAAAAGTAGCTCTAATCTAAGCAATGGCCTTCATGGGTGAAGAATTGAACTTCCAGGGCTATGGGGTTGGCAGTAGATAATGGCATCTATTTATTACAGGTTCAGCAGACTGTAAGCTCTCCCAAAAGAACCTCTACGATACCATTGTCATTAGACCTGGCCCTATTGAGGGAATGTAAGATCTTTTTGTCTTTAGTACACTAGTACTTTAGCCCTTCTTAAACAAATGTTAGGTTTCTTTTTTTAATAATCTATATGCTGGGCCTTAAGCACCAAGAGCGAAATCCTGATTTTATCTAAGTCAGTCTGAATTTTGCCATTGACTTCAATGAGACCAAGATTTAATGCCAATTTTTTCACCCATAGTAAGACTATATGCTGGACACAACCAAGTTCTCTGAAATGAAGGTTGTACAAGTACATCTTGAATGTGTTCTGATGGTCAGTCTGAGATTTGCTACCCACTACCAAATAATACAAAGAACTGTGAAACTTTAATTAATATGAAAATATTTTATTTTGTGTTTTAGCAACAAGAGGGCCAGTGTGTCATCAGAACACAATAAACATCTTCCCCAAGGTGTAATGTGCTTTTAGTTTCCAGAATTTGAGATTCTCTTTTAGATCTTATATAATTTAGTCCAGAGCTCCTGGACGGTTACATATGTCTTATAAAACTCCACTTCAAAGCTCCTGTATGTTCCTATGCAAACATTTTAAAATACACAGTTTCCAATTCTGACTTCCTGCTCAGATATAATCTTCCAGTGCCCAGACTGGGTGTGTTAGGACTGGTAGTGCAACTGCTTTGGGACTGATCCAATATATTTAGGAGTCTTCCATTTGCTTACTAGACATTGGATCAGATCCTGTGGCCCAGTCCAGAAAAGCACTTGAACATGTGGTTAACTTTATTCATGTGAGTAGCCCATTGACTTTGAAAAAGTAAGCATAAGTGCTTTGCTGAATCAGAGTCTATATAACCACTCTTGAGTCGGTATGGAGTTGCAGAAAGGAAGTGACTAAAGCAGAGAGAGTCCAGCGGAGGGCAATGAAAATGATTAGGGGGCTGGGTGCACATGACTTACAAGGGGAGGCTGAGAGAACTAGGTTTATTTAGTCTGCAGAATAGAAGAGTGAGGGGGGTATTTGATAGCAGCATTCAAGTACCTGAAGGGGGCTTCCAAAGAGGATGGAGCTTGGCTCTTCTCAGTGGTCACAGATGACAGAACAAGAAGCAATGGTCTCAAGTTGCAGTGGGGGAGGTCTAGGTTAAATATTAGGAAAAATTATTTCACTAGGAGGGTGGTGAAGCACTGGAATGGGTTACCTAGGGAGCTGATGGAATCTCCATCCTTAGAGGTTTTTAAGGACTGGCTTGACAAAGCCCTGGCTGGATGATTAGTTGCTGTTGGTCCGGCTTTGAGCAGGGGGGTGGACTAGATGACCTCCTGAGGTCTCTTCTAACCCTAATCTTCTATGATTCTAAGTGACATTTTGATATACTTTTGCTAGTGATTTATAAAGTTTGCTGGCTGATTTAGTAAAGTGCTAGAAAGCATTGGTGTTAGACCAAGTAAAGGAATCATAAAATGATAATGTATGTTATGAAACTTCATGAATATTTCATCTGGGGTCTTTCTCTGCTTCCTCTTAGTTTTTTGTGAGGTCTGGAAGCAGAAGGCATATTAATCTGATGGAGGGCGAAACTACGTGAACTTCAAAGAGACGGAAGGCCAGAGATTTTTGGTAAAAGTAGGGTGCATTTGGACAACAACCTCTAATTAAGTACTAGATCCCAGTTAAGCACTATCAGTGCTTAATTTGTTCCAGGGCTTGCCAGGGCATGAGCTCCGGCAGGCTTAGCAGTTCATAGCCCTGGCACCTCTGGGCTTGCTGCATCAGTTATGAAAGTAAAGTAAAAAATTTGCTTCAGCCCTGGCACCTCTTTCGTTACAAATTAAGCACTCAGTACTATGCCTTGGGAGCAAGGAAATATCAAGTTGCCATGGGTAATTGTAGAGTCCATACACAGCAGTAAACATCTCATTTTTTCCACTGTTTAGCAGTACCTGCCATAAAATATTCCTCAATGTTTATTTTTTAAAACCTTGCTTGCTTTACTTATAATTTCTTAACATTCTGGATTTTTTGCAAGCCTGGAGATAAGCTGCCTTTGAAAGGGCGATGCTGAGCTACAAAAGTCTCATCATATTCCATCAAGTATTTCATGTGTTGGCCAGAATGATTCAAACTCAAAGGACACAGATATTACCTGGTAAATTTAAAATAAAAGCTATAAGAATGTTTTCATCTTCAGCACTCTTACAATGATAGTATCTATGTATTTTATTTCCACACTATGCTATAATACATATATAATAACCGTCCAATTAATCTTGTATTCTGTTGCTACATTTCTGATAATTTAGTCCATAGATAAATGCAGAAAATGAAATAAATAAAACAATATGAGGAGATAAAATCTTTTATTTAAACAATTTTCACTGTTCTTGCTCTAACTCTGCCTCTTGATCTGTGATAGTAATATAGGTTTGCTATTCAGGAGCATTTTTTATCTCATTTTGGCTTTGGCTTTTATTCCTTTTGGTGTTTGTTTTTTAAAAAACAAAAAGCTCAATTCCTGGGATTAAGTCTCAAGGGTTTGATACTTTATGAAAAATAAAAGGACAAGGAACGCATCTTATTTATTTTCATAACATGTAGGAGCCCCAGTGATGGACGAAGACCTCATTGTGCTAGGTCCTGTACAAACCCAGAACAGATGCTCCCTTCCCTGGAGTTCAAACTAAGCATAAGAGAAGACACAAGAGATAGTCTTGGGGAAAATGTGCTCCACTACGCAATGCAGAATTTGCACAGAATTAATGTTTGTTGCAGAATTGGTGGTGCTGGCTGCCACTAGGGGCAGCTGGACTGAGCAGAGCATAGCATTCCAAATGAGGAATGGTGCTGAGGGGCGTGGGGAGAGCAGAGGGTTCTGGGCAACTGCAGTTCCCAGCACATCCTGAAGGAAGTAGGCAGTGTGCAGGAAACTCTGTACAGTAAAACCTCCATTTAACAGACTAATTCGGGCGAGGGGGTGTCTGTTAAATCAAAAAGTCCGTTATTTAATAATAATTTAAAAAAGAGCTGTCGGAGCAGCAGCCCGCCCGCCACAGGGTCGGGGCAAAAGCTCCGCAGCCCGCCCACTGCCTGGACCCGGGCGGGAGCCAGCAGCCAGCCCGCCTGCTGCCATGACCCAGCCGGGAGCCGGCAGCCAGCCCGCCTGCTGCTGTGACCCGGGCGGCAGCCAGGAGCCGGCAGCCAGCCTGCCAAAAATTGATCAGGAATGCATCAGACTTGCTCAGAAATTTTGTCCGTTGCATCCGAAGTCCGTTAAATCGAGGTCCGTTAAATCGAGGGTTTACTGTACAATCCTGGGGCCCATCAGGCTCTTTCTCCCTCTGGATCCCTGGGCTCTGGGGGATAAGGAGTGCAGGTGGGGGAGGGGAAAGTGTCCTGTGGCTGAGTTCTGGGTGGGGGGAAGGTGTCTGGATGTCTGAGATCCAGAGTTTTCCTCCAAGATGTGCATAACTGAGAACCAGGAACTGGGTCGTTATAGGGGTTTCTTTAACTCTGTACTCCTGAGGGAATCTTTTTTGTTGTCTGGATTGTTACAGACATATTTGTTGATTGGTATTCTGAAATAAATTACCAAAATAATTGAAACTGGTGTGATTATATTATTGTTGTTTTTTGCACCATTTTAAAATACTGTGCGCAGAATTTTTAATTTTTTGGTCAGAATTCCCCCAGGAGTAAAGTGACAACAGATGGATACAGACAGACCTATGAGGGGGTAAAAGGAAAAAATGAGATAATATTCATCAGCACTATAGGCTGTGGTCTCAAGCCACTAGCAATCTAGAGATTGACAAGTTTTTTGTAGACTTGGTGGTGCTGAAGCAGAGAAACATCAAATGTGTGATAACAACTACCACTGGCAGTAATATCATAGTGTCAAAAAATTAAATCCTGCACAGTTTACTATGCGGAGTAGCTGTCGCTTACAATTTGGAACTGCTTCAAACAAACACTTAAGATGGAAGTCGAGGGGACTGTAAAGCAAATGGTCAAGAAATGCTCCACAAACACTTCTCCCACTTCTCCATAGCCAGATTTTGATGTCTGTGTGAGACTCCTTGAAGGATTATTTTTTATTTAGCTTATATGAATTTTTTAGTGTGTAAACCTGTAGGATTTCAGGTTTGATTTTTATGCTAGCCAGGATAGGCCTATATAATAGGATCAAAAATCACTATTTCCACTTTGTTGGCATGAATCCACCAAAGACAGATTCTCTACTGGTGTAAATTGGTACAACTTTGTACCAATTCACATCACTAGAGAGTCTGACTCAGAAATGTTTGATGTTAAAAAGTTGTGGGTTTTTTTGATGAAACTGTAGAGGTTTGCATAGTTGTCACATTGCGTTGGAAGCTATCATTTGTGAATGGAGGCAATTCAGTATTAAAATCTCTATAGCATACATAATTTAGGAAAAAAATTCTCCTTTCTGATCCACTTGGAGAATTGCTAATGTCCTCTGGGAGTTCCAAGCACATAGCAAAAAAAGAATGTGAACATTAGAGTGAGGAAAATAATGCCAAACAAACAAACAAAACAGAAAGTCCTGCAACTATTTGTTAGAATTTAAATCTGGACGTGCTTTTGACATATTTGCTTCCACGTTTGTTCATTTTCCTGTTTACATCAATATTTACTACTATGAATGCTGAGTTTTCATGCTCCACTGTGCATAGAAAGCAGATACAGTATTATATTTGTTTTCCATGATAATTTGCACTCGAAACCTGAATAAGGCCCTGTGGTGGACATCAGAGTACACAGGACTGTGAATTACATTGGTTCAGCCAGAGGGAGGGAGGGAGGCTTGAGTGTTAACTGGTTGCTAGCTACCTAACAGACATCCTTTCAGCCACTCAAGCACTCTTCCAGGCTACGTAAGCCTTGTCTTTGCCTTTCAAGTTAACAAGAGGTGCAGCTCAGCACCCTGATCCCCTTAAATCATCTCCCTGTGATATCCAGCCCTGATGCTAGTTACTCTCAGCAATCCTCTGACTCCAAAGGACCAGTTTACCAACTTTACCTTAAACCACCATTCTTGTGTAACACACTGTATATATAAAGAAACAAGAATTTATTTAAGAGAGAATAGAGATTCTACTAGAAACAAGTGAGAATGATGGAAACAAATGGTTACAATACAAAACAGAATCTTAAAAGGTAAACTGGGGCTTACACTTATTAATAGTTACCTTTTTTATCTAATAAAGTACATAGGGAAGTTCACTCTGTTGCAGAGCTGGCTGACTTCACAGAAACCAGGATCCGCTCAAGGAACAAACAATGGCATGTGACTTATGTCATTATACTGCACTATACTGCAATCAGTGGTGTGACTGCATCACACACAGATATACCTAAACTAGATTTGATCTAGCTAGCTCAAATAGTAATGAATCCACATCGGCAGAGGCTATACAAGCCTTCCCAGGAGACTGGATATTATGTCAGAGGCTAATCCATGCTATTTTGTCTTACCTGCAATTGTTATTTGAACTGGCTACATCAGAGGTAGCTTGGATATTTCTATGTATGCTGCAGTTATGGCTCTGAATGCGGTGTAGACATATCCAAAGGCCTGGTCTACACATGTAGTTTTATATTGATTTGTAACTATTTTGGTTAGGGCACATAACTTATGGGAATAAACTAAGCCTGTATAAGAATGTTTATACCAGTATTACTGCTCCCACACTAGAGGAGGCAGTGCCATTTTAATTATAATCAATATAGCTGAAGTGGGGCCATTTTTGTGTAGTCAAACCCTAATTGACACCGTTCATTTTTGAATCTCGAGTATTAAATAGCAATGCACAGAGCAAATTAAATTTTGTGCTAGTTTTCAATGAATAGTTTTGAAGAAATAGATTTGAGGCAATTGTGATCTCGCTCCAAAAATGGATATGGATGCAAATAGAGTATTTGTTATGAATTGTTTGCTCACTTCTCGTTTGGCATCAAGATCTGCTGTGCAAATTAGAGAGAGAGATGCTGTCCTGGTGGATTTGACTTATGTTTACAGTAATTTATTTGGCCCTTGGTTATTAAATAATTAACACTTATTACATTAATTCAGATTGTGGTATGTACAGCACAGTGACCACGTGACATCAACTTATGCACTGAATAATTTAAACTTAAGTGAAATATCTACTTTTAGGTTGTCCTAATATTCTAGTTATACTGATATTATTCACTCATTAACTTCTTGACATGAAAGTGTTTTTTCAAATACGAAAATCTTGTTCAAATACATCTAGATGACAGAAACCTGAATTAATTTGTAATGTGTCATAAATATAAGAGCATATAATAAAGCAAGTAATTTGTTTTCTAACCTATGCTAGCCTATATAGCTAAGGACCCTTGGAGGAGAAAAAAAATAATGTGGATGTGCTATATATATTTCTATCATTTCGCTTGACTACAAAGAATAATCTTGCTGATAATACAGATGCAGCAAACGCAGAACCATTAAATTGACAGTGTGATTTATCCCACTTCACACTGCTTTATAAGCCAAATGTATCATTCGTGTGAGCTTTCTTCTGCTTAAAGAATTGTAAAAAATATATATCTCTTACTATTACTTTTATTGATAAAACGCACATACCATCTTAATTCATTCTTCACCCAGAGTATTTTGTCATAGTTTGCTTCTGATTGAGATTCTGATCACCCAATATAAAACTGTGAGATGGAGAGGCCTTAGCTACTCATCTGTTATTCCTCGTGAAGCAATGCTCTAGTGTACCATCTGTTTTGTTACTGAATCTTGCACGTAATAGCAAAGAGCTGGTCATCAGAGATTCAAACACTGGCAAACAAGACCCCCCATGGCTCACTTGGTGACACCCAAACAATTATTCCCATTTGCCTGTTGGTTTGATATAAAATTCAAATTGCAGGCTGCTATTCTCTACTATATTTTAATGTATATATCCAATTCAGTAGTTGTGGTTGTTGTACTGATTTTTGTTAAACAGTATTAACTAAAGCAAAGACTTCAGGAGCCATATGTAAACAGCCAGGAGCAACGATATTGCGCCCAAGGTGAAATTTCCACTTTGCGTCCTCCCCACCCCCCTTCCACCCAGTGTCTAGCCCCCACCTATCTATGGCCAAGTTCTCCCCAGGGTCCCAGATGCTCTCGAAGTGGGGGGGGGCTTCAAAGAGGGGGGTCATAGGGGGCTCTTTCAGAGGGTGTAGGTGGCAGAGAGGAGGTGCACAGGATTGTTGCAGGGGGTGAAGGTGGCCAAGAGGTGGAGGGAGCGAGGGTGTAGTGGCAGGGAAGAGATTTCACAGAGACAAATGGCTTGTTGCAGGGGGTTCAGTGGCAGGGAGGGAGTGGCACAAGGGAGAAGTGGGCAGGAGGGGGTTGTTGCATGAGGCTGGCAGGCGGGAGTGTGTCTGTGCCTGGTATTGTTGCAAGGGGTAAAGGTGGCAGGGAGGGGTTTGCACAAGGGAGGAGTGGGCAGGAGGGAGATGGCAGGTGTGGGGCAGGTCCTGAGGTTGATGCCGGACCTGCCCACCCCCTGGTGCTCCGCGGACCCATGCGGTCCCCCGCGGCCTGGCTAGGTGCCTTGCAGGGGGAGTAGATACTCAGCTTCTCCAGCTTCTTGGCCTGAGGAGCAGCCACGCTGTGGGCCGAGCAGCAGCTGTGGCAGCTGCACAGGCTGGTCCACAGGCAGCCATCCCCACCCCCGGGGGGCGGTGGGCTGCAGCAGGGCTTCAGGAGGGCTGGCTGCCTGCGGACTGTCCTGCGTTGCTGCTGCCGCCGCTGCTGCAACCCGAGGGTGGTAGGGAGCCTGGCTCAGCCCGCGGCGTGGGGAACAAGATGCAGCTTCTAGTGCTAGGCCCTCTCCTTTCCGCTCCGCCACCAGCTGCTCCACCAGGGGGAGGGACTGGCCCCGGGGGGCGGCGGGGAGCCTGGCTGGGCCCACTGCGCAGGGAAGAACTCGCAGCTGCTGTGTGCTAGACCCTCCACTTCCCTGCTCCACTGCTGGCTGCTCTCCCCAGGGGAGGGACTGGCCGCGCCACGTGCGGCCCCTCTGGAGCCAGGAGGTGGGGAGCAGTGGCAGCCTTATGCTCCGCTGTTTAAAAATTTTGCGGGGCACCACTTTTTGGCACCCCCAACTACTTGGTGTCCTAGTGGTTGCACCGGTCCTGTAATCAGCACATCTAAGAGCTTTGGGGTTTTTTTCCCCTGCATTGATTTTATATCATAACATTCAAAAACCAGTAGGAGAACACTTCAATCTTCCTGGCCATTCCATTAAAAATTTGATAGTTTCAGTTTTGAAACAGAAAAACTTCCAAAACAGACTCCAACGAGAAACTGAGGAACTGGAATTAATTTTCAAATGGGATACAATTAACCAGGGGCTAAATAGGACTTGTGAATGGTTCTCTCATTACAGTAATTGATTGCATTTCCTGAGTTAATTTCACTGACAACAGAAATCCATTTCAAAAGGTGTTTTTTTCTCCTACTGATATGGCCCATCTACATTTAACAGCCCTCTTAGAATTGGTATGCTAATGTACAATTTTTTTTCTTTTTCTTTCTGTGTGTATAAATGCATCTTACTTCTGTTCCATTCTATGCATCCGATGAAGTGAGCTACGGCCCACAAAAGCTTATGCTGAAATAAACTAGTTAGTCTCTAAGGTGCTACAAGGATTCCTCGCTTTCTTTATTGATTTTAAATGTTACTCAAACTAATGAAGGTCCTGCCTACTATGCTTGCTAACTTTTACCTTTGTAAGCAATTACAGATGTAGTTGGCTCCCACCACAAGTTTGTTGTCATATACAGTATGGTTAATGCCTGGTTAGTGGCAGCTAGTTGAGTCTGACGTTTGCCAACAGCTTAGTCTGGTACATGGTTGTCTTTCAACTGGGTCATAACACCTGAGTTTTCTTGCTATGCAGATGGGATTCCTTAACCACGTCAGCCGTCACACATTCCAGAGTTTTAGGTGTGGCTCTGTACTCTGGAACAGTATGGATAGCTGCCCAGGCAGTGAAGCCAGTGTAGATGGGTGGTGGAAAAGCTGCTGTAGGGACATGGTCATGGCTGTCATAAGCAAGGCGTAAAATAAACATATCGCCATCTAATTACAAAACGAGCTTGTACAGTAGACAGGGGTTCCAAGCTTTTGTGCATTTCCCCAAAATGCAAATTTTTATCAAGATCTCATCAGTATAATCACAAATGCAGATGTAAAATCTGTGCCTGAGTCTGCCCCCAAATAAGTAGTAGTAATAATGCAGACAAACAGACTCCCTTGAAGTGAATTGGAGTTGTGTGTTTGCATTAAGGGCATCAGTTGGTTCTCAACCATGATATCTGAAAGATTCACACTCGCTGGTATGGGAATATTCATTGGCAGCTGACATCTAATATTTTTTTATTTTCTTTCTTGGTGTATTAAATGTGTGTGTGTGTATGTATGTATATATATATATGTATGTATGTGTATATATATATATATATATATACACACACAGATATATAAAATATAAAATAAAGTTTAGAATCCAATTATAAGTACTTTATAAATATTTAGGTAAAATAGAGCCCAATGATTTTAGAAATAATTTTTTTTAAAAAAAACCTTCTGAACCTTAAGTTCTGAGTTCAGAATCACTGCTACTGTGAACATAAATAGAATTACAACTGCTTATGTCATAAATGACTTTGGTCCTTAATCTCCATGCAATCATAGTTTCCTTTCTTGGCATGCTCAACTGAACTTCATCTTCCCAAGGCAGATAAATCTGGTACTTTGTAGATGGTAAACCGATGTCCTGTTTCTTTTTGGGACAGTGAAGATCCCATGGCACTTCTCAGAAGAGTGAGGGTTTGCTTCCCTTATGGAAAAGTCCTATAGAATTTAATAGGGATGGAACCAATAAGGTTCTACAATATTTAATAAGATTCTACATCTAAAAGCCAATATAACTGAACTCAGTTGTATCTTTGCTATGGAATTATATAAGAATTTAAGAAAAAATAATGGAAAGGATATCATTCTCTGTTCAAATTCTATGCACTTTTTGAACCAGAATTCTATAGCAGCGATACAATTCTCTGTTAATTATATAGAATGGCTCTTTTAAAACCTGATCCGAAGGATACCATTTTCTATTAAACTTTGTAGGACTGTTTCACAAGATTTGGACAATACTTTCCCATCTTTCCACTGACAGGCAGCATGCTGCTTGATTGTTACCCTTCACCCCAGATGTGGACAGATTCACTAAATCACTTTGTGTATAGTGGTGGACTATGCTGAGAGTCTTCAGGCTGAAATAGGCTATATAAATGTAAGATTATCATCTGGTCCTTTGCTATATTATTCATTGATTCTAAATTGTCATTTTTCATTTATCAAAGCTGTTGGTTTGTGATAGGCAGAAACATATAGAACCTAACCTGATATAGCATGCCTCAAATAGTAAGGAAAAATCAATTAAAGTGAATACTTGCTGCTTTCAATTGTGATAGCAAAACTCACGTGTGACCTAAAAGTGCTGGCTGAACTGCCAATGGGCCTGTGATCTGTGAAATGCAACTAGTGACTTTCTACCGGTTTCTAGGGGTAGAGGTACAGAGCTCCATAGTAAGGGTTGATCTTTCATAGTATGTTCAAAGTAAGACTAATCTAATAATTGATTACTCAAAAGTATGGTCACTGAAAAGGAGAGATGGAGCAGAGCCTCAAAAGTAGAAAGGGAAGGATGGTCCAGTGGTCAGGGTACTAGCCTGGGACTTCAGAGACCCACATTCAATTCCCTACTTCAACACAGACTCCCTGTGTGATGTTGGGTGGTTTGCTTGGTCTCTCATTTCCCCATCCATAAAATGGAGGTAATAGCAATTCCCTACCTTACAGGGATATATTGAGGATAAATATATTAAAAATTGTGAGGTACACAAACAATGGTAATGAGAGCCATAATAATTTGGCTCGAGGAAAGCCGACAGGTGTGGAGGAGCACATGGTTCAGACAGAGACATTCATTAGGGGAGGATCTACTAATGGAGATTCTCTATGGCCTAGTAAGGAGGAAAGTATGGAAGATGATAAAATACTGGTAGGATCTGATGAGAAACAGTGAAATGAAAAAAGTCTGATTCAATTACATCATGTAATGGGAGACAGCTAAAAAGTGACAAGTTTTTTAAGTGCTTATATACCAGTGCTAGGAGTCTAAATAATAAGATGGGTGAACTAGAGTGCCTTATATTAAATTAGGATACTGATATAATAGGCATTACTGAATCGTGGTGCAATGAGGCTAATCAATGGGACACAGTAATACCAGGGTACAAAATATATCAGACGAACGGAACAGGTTGTACTGCTGGGGGAGTGGCACTGTATGTGAAAGAAAGCATAGAATCAAATGAAGTAAAAATCTTAAATGAACTACACTGTTCCATAGAATCTCTATGTCTAATAATTCTGTTCTCGAGCAATAAGAATATAGCAGTAGGGATATATTACTGACCACCTGACCAGGGTGGTGATAGTGACTGTGAAATGCTCAGGGAGATTAGAGAGGCTATTAAAATTCAAAAAAACCCTCTTATTATTTTAATTAGATTATATTTAAAAATTTACTGAACTCTATTACATGTTAAGAAATGTGGACTTTGTTGGAACTATTAAAAAATGTACTAGCAGTATAAATATATTTGCTTTTTTATACACAGCTGTTTCGGCTGTTCTGTGTAATTAGCACATAGTGTGTTTAAACTGTCTTAGCTAATATTAGAATACATTGTAGAGAAACAGTAAGGTGCAAAGGGAAAATCTTTCCTGGTTGCAATTTAATTTTCTGTGGTGATGACAAATCAGTGCCTCTTAACATCTGGCTTCCCTCATGAAATGTGTGTGGGAGGAATGGGGGAGTTAAAGAGAATAAGGCAGTAGGTATATTCTCAACGTTACTGCTTTTTATTTAATATCTTGAATTATTAAAAAGACAGGTGCTGTTTGGTATATAGCTTCCATTGTTCTACGAACCATCAACTAGCAAAAAGAGCAATGTGTTGACAGATACCTTGGCCATGAATTACAATTACCAGGGTAGGACTGTGAAGGTAGAATGAATGAAATGCATGATATTTATAGCCAGAGTGAGGAGAAAACTACAGATACATGACAGCAATATAAACTGCCATTAATTATTTTAGAATGAATTATTTAAAAGAATAGGTGTCCCAGATCACAATTTAAGGGGAAACTCTTTGTTCCAAGAGTGCATATATAGAGACTGAGTGTCTCAGGGGAGGGTTAGTGGGTTATGAAGCCCTTAGCCTTCAGGTCACTGGTCTGAATCTGTCCCAGAACACGGTAATAACTGCAGCTGGGCCTGAGCCAGAAAACTCTGATCCAGAGGTTTCTGTTTCAAAAGCTAGCAAGATTAGGTAATCCCTTAAAACTCTAACCTTAAAACCATCTTGCTCTTCTGTATTATATATAGGGCCGAAAAGAGTTTTAGTCCCCCAGGGTAATACTACACAGTGTCAGCTGCCCATACATAATCCGTTTCTCCTACAAAGTGGAAGTTCTAATCCATGCAGAAGGTTATAATCATAAATGCTAATCATAAAACAAAATGGAATCCATAAATTGTCATATTCCCCAACTTGTCAGTTATTGTAGTAAATAAATGTTTTGCCAGTAATTGGCTAACGTGCATGCCATTTTTACCTCACAGTAGTTTTTATATGTTGAATAACATTTTATTATGTTTTGAATACAAGCAGATAATAGAATTAACTACACCATGTAACACTGAAGCATCACACAGTTACTGATATGACTCAGTTAAAATAGTGAAACGATGAGGAGAGGAGAAATTAAAAGGGTTTAATTTAAATGAAGAGAAAGAATGTGGAGTGACAGCAAGACTACAATTATCAGCCTAATGTATCAATCTGTATTTCTAATGTACCTGTCATCTTGGTATGTAGGTGTTATGTACACTACACAAAAAAATCACATCTGATACTGTCTGCAAAAGGACCTAAACTAACTTTCTGCCCCTTCCCTGTTATAATCACCCCTTAGATTCTTCTCCTTGGGAGGAGGAGATGTCTGGGCCATTTTGATTTACAGCTGATCAGCAATATCAGACACTGAGTCTATCATGCAAATAGATGTAGAAGGGCTTTCCTCATCTTCATATAGTGATTTGACCTTATTGGAATCCAAGCTAGCCTAATCCCAAATTCCCTGGGAAGGATGCTTGCAAATCCAAGTTGTTAGATAGAAATGGTACATGAGCTATAACTAGTGCCATACAAAGCACAAAATCAAGTGTTATAAAAAAAATTTGGATTCAAATGTAAAGGTCTTAAACTACATCTTGTGATTAACATAGAAATAAAATGAGCCAGGTGTGTGTGTGTGTGCGTGCGTGCCAGCCATCTTAAATGAATTACTGGTGCCTTAATTCAAATTTCTCCTGTTCCATACCTGCCACTGTTTTGTGACCTTTAATAAGTACACTCTCCTATTGCAGAGCCTATAAAACTCTGTTTTCCAAGGTGGTGTGAGGTGTGGGGCAGAGAGTTGTGTTGCAAGCCATACAAGTAGATTGCCATTGTTTTCTCTGCACAGTGCGCCACACATTTGTTTATTTTACTTGACTGAATGATAACTGCAGGGTTGCAATTTATGTTGCCCCATATATTTCCAGTGTAGAGTATCCAGTATTACTTTGTGTCACTTTTAAGATAATTAAAGCCTAACTAAGGCATGAAATCTTTTTGTCTAATTTTTCATAAGTCATTACTCTGTTTAATAGCTATATTGGGTCAAATCCTATCTTTTGTATGGAAGGAATGGGATAAAATGACCTATTCAGCATACATATCGCTGCTCTATGATCCCAGCCAGATAATGTGCAATTTTAAAGGGACACACCTGTGCAAATACAGCCAAAAGAAGACGTACACACTGTTATCGGAAGTATTGACTCTTACACTTGTAACCGATTAAATCCTGTTCCCCCTGAAACAAGTCTGAGAAAGAGCTTTGCAAAGGGAACTGTGTGACTGTGGAGAAAAGAATCCTCTCCCTTCCCCACCCATCCACCAGACCTCCTGATGTAAGAAGTAGAGCACATGCATAGACTGGCCACGGGTACCACTATAGTGCATGGGCTGTAGGAATGTTCCTCATCCCTTGTGGGGTCATGGTGTATTGGTTCTAGGCAGTTTACCATGGCAATCCCCTCAACTCATTCTCAAATATTGCACTGCTGCCGAGATAGTATGGGGGTTGCTGTAACCAGCCATGTATCTTTTCTGCTTCCTCTTCCCCTCCCCCAGGGAAGAGGTAGCATTTCTGCTGCATTTTCAGCTTTCCACAGTCATGCAGGGGTGTTATAAGGATTAGCTCAGAGGAAAAGTAAAGGCAGTTATGGTAATCTATGGTGGCACATGTATTTGTGCATGATGTGCACGTACCACAAGCCTAGTGACTTACTAGGATTAAATTCTAATCAGTAGGAAAATTGATCATAGTAATGAGAAGATGTGTAGAGTAGGGAAGGAAGTGATAGACTCAGTACATATTATAAAAGAATCCTATTGTTTAGATGTTATATTAAATAAGTAATACTGCAAGAAAATTTAATACCGTAGGTTCACCTTTACAGGGAAGCCTTTAATGCACATTCTATTTTTCCTAGTATTGGGCATGAAGTAAAGTGTTCAAATAATTTCATCATAAATCAGAATTACAAATGGAGAGAAGACTCTCTAGCCCAGAAGCAAGTCCAGTACCATGTAATGCAGCATTGATAAAGATTATGATAAAGCCATTTACATGGCTGGGTTCAAAACTGTGCACTGTCATAGTTGTGTCTTCAGTAGTAGTCAAACTGACAAGGAAATAAGATGAGAAAGAATATACTCCCATTTCTTTCAAACTGGAAGGCTTCTCCATAGAAGGGACAGCTTGCAATATATGCAGGAAATAGAGAGAATCACAGGGGGGCTAAACTATATGGCTAAACCACCCTGAATACGCCCGATCCCATCTGATCTCGGAAGCTAAGCAGGGTTGGGCCTGGCTAGTACTTGGATGGGAGACCTCCTGGGAATACCAGGTGCTGTAGGCTAAACACCTGGTAGTAGGTATTCAATGCCTCCAACGACAGATGGAACGACGCATCGGTTGGAGTATACCCCAGTCATATCACTGGTTGTGTCCAGTCTAAGCGGACCCTGCCATAGTGCGGGAATAACGCTAGGAAAAACACACACAGGGGGGCTAAACTCCTAAAATGTAGGTGCTCATTACTTAAGAGTAAAATAACTGCAAGTAGAGGGCCTAGTGGAATTACCAGAGAGAATAATTAAAAATTGGAGGAATGCTAATGTGTTGAATTAAGATGGTGAAGACTAGCCTAAAAATAGGTCAATAAGGGAGTAGAAAAGACAATGTAACCTTGAGATTACAAGTGAAGCCCCCCTTCCCAATCTGTTACATAATATATGGAGACTCCTTCAGAAGCACAATTTTGTTGAAGCTCAATTGTCTTTAATAAGCCCCGAGGTAAGGTGACCAGACAGCAAGTGTGAAAAAATCAGAATGAGGGTGAGGGGTAATAGGAGCCTATGTAAGAAATTTTATAAGGACAGTCCCGATTTTTGGAACATCTGGTAACCCTACCCCCAGGATCATACTGATCAGCTCCTCTCATGCCACCATCAGCTAGCAATGTCTAACTTCTCATGCTTGTCTGCTCAGTATAAAAGGACCTCATGCCTGTATCCAACACAGGTAAAAGGATCAAAGGTAATTTGGCAGTATAACTCTGTTAATTCTGACTAAACCCCACCTCCATTAGTTAAAGGATTTCTTTCACTATTTCAAGTTTGCTGGTTACTTAGAAGGGTAGGTTTTACTGTAGATGAGACTTTTAAGGTTCGTGACATGCAAAATGGAGGGGGGTTCGGTAATGTAGCATCATAAATCACATAGAGGCCTTCTGTATCATTTCCAAGGAAAGAAATAGTAGTTGACACTTCTTTAGAAATTAGGATTAACTTGACAGTTTCTTAGCTGCCAACCAGTCAAGTGGGCAATAAAATGATGAAATGTGAGAAGACAGCCTTACTTTTGCAGAGTAGATCTCAGTGTCATATAGCCTTCTCAACTGGAATCTATTAAAATGACGGATTAATTTCTTAATTCAATAAGAGATGGGTTTTTTGCTATAAAACCTACCATCCTGAATATTACATATTCTTGACCTGCTGATGTCATTACATTGACTAGCTTTGCTTGAAGTAAAGTAACACCTTTAAATAGTGGCAGGGGTGATTTGACCTTGCTAAACATTATGCTGAATGGTTTCATTCATTCAGTGAAATTATAGAAACTTGATCAACGTACACTCTCTTTAGAGAGAATTAAAAATTAACATAGGTAGATTTGATGGATGTTAATCACGAACAATCCAAACAAAATAATATTTGTTCAGTCATCAGAAATCTCTGTTACTGGTGCTTCTAGCCCTAGTGTATTTATTCCAGACTACATGTTAAATTTGCTGTATTGCTTTAATGGAGCTAATTTTCTACTTAGTTTGAGTTTGCCACATACTGGACTCCCAGTCATTACTTTTAATAATTATTCCATTTTCTCTTGCTTTCCATTTGTGGTTTTAAATAAGTATTACCATGCTTGATCCTGTATCAACAAGTTGACATGTTAATAACAAATTTACCACTTCTGGTTAAATTCCAGTCAAGATTTTTAACTTCTGAATCATTAATTCTTCTTATAATGCTTCAATTATTCCCACTACAATTTTGTTGCTTAAATGTAGCCTATGCTAATATCTGAATTCTTAGGCTTTCATCCTGAAAAGAGAGCCATGTAGGTGGACCAATTGGAGCCCCATTGAAAGTCTGCCCAGGCAGTTCTCTTTGCAGGCCTCTTTGGGGCCTTAGATGGGGAAGGGGGTCGAGTTTTTGCATTTCACCGTGAATTTAAATTGGGTTTGGTTTTCCTTTTCAATGGATACTTTGGTAATATTCTTTTGCAAAGGTATTTTGAACAGAGTAAGATTTCTTACTTCTGTTTGTATGTTGGCCCATGCCTCTAATATAGACTCATAGAGGCTTGTTAGCCCTTTTGAAATCAATCAGAAACTTTAAGGTCAGAAGGGACCATTATGATTGCCTAGTCTGACCTCCTGCACAATGCAGGCTACAGAATCTCACCCACCCACTCCTGTAATAAACCCCTAACCTATGTCTGAGCTATTGAATTCCTCAGATCATGGTTTAAAGACTTCAAGGTGCAGAGAATCCTCCAGCAAGTGAACCGTGCCCCATGCTGAAGAGGAAGGCGGGAAAAAAACAGGGCCTCTGCCAATCTGCCGTGGAGGGAAATTCCTTACCAACCCCAAATATGATGATCATCTAAACACTGATTTAAACCCTGAGCATGTGCGTAAGACTCACCAGGACAAGCCCCTCCTCCCACTTTCCCCTGGTCCCTGGGTACATACTTGGGCTACTAGTCCATGCCACCATCTGTAAAAAATGCCTAAGTCTGCCTACACCAGTGTGCCACCAGTGCTAGAGCAACAGTGGGAAGGGAAGAGAGGCTGTTACTTAGATGGAAGGACCCAAACCATTAACAGCTATGTAGCTTGAAATCAGCTGAAAGGTCTTGCTGACTACAATCCACAGGTGTTATGTACTCCCCTGTGTAAACCACCGAACAAGGAGTCGCAATCTGCCGTAGTTGAAAGGCATCCATGTGGACAGGAACAACCAGGGATGGTATATTGAGGAGGAGGTGTTAGGTGCTCAGATCTCAATCACTTCCAATGGAAGCTGGGTTCCTAACTACTCTTAGGTTATTTCATAATCCCATTTTATGCTACATGAAGATCCATCTCCTAAGGCGAAGAACAACCAAACCTGTTGAGAGATTCACCCCTTCCTTCAAGGAGGTATCCTTGCCCAAAGACACCATCTTCAACTGAGTACAAGAAAGGGAATACAAGATCCCATGAGTCATTTTGCAGGAAGCGATGTTGACTTGATGAGCTAATCTCCAGAGCAGCCAGGAGGAGGCGCCAGACTAGTGGTAAGTAGAGCACCCATCACACCTTCATTGAACATACCAACATTCTCTTCCTCTTTCCTTTCCTGATTCCAAAGTACAAACTCTAGCAATTTTTAGCTTGAAGGTCTGTTGTTTCCTTTTCTATCACACACATCGTGCTTCTGAAAACAGGGAAGGATAGTTTTCAGGCCCTATCCAGGGGGTGGTGTCATACAAAGATTGATACAAAGGAATAGATATATCTTTTTCCAGCTCAAACAAATTGTCCCTTATCATTCACCCTGGGACTGGACCCTGGAAAGTGCTGCCTGGTTGAGAGACCTTGCAAAGAGGTTAAGAGCACTGTTTCCGAGCTGTTGCCTGTGTACTGACTGCCAAATATTGTCCTTGTTGCTCAGTTACCTATGTACAATCCCAAAGTAAATAAGCCCCCAAACCTGCAAGGTTCTGCACAAGTTCGTTGTGAGTAGAGTAGCTGGCTCAGTTTCTATCGGAGAAGATTGCTAACCAGTATCTCTTGGTCACAAGAGAGTAGAAGAGATTCTTCTCTCCTTAACCCCTTGATTGACCCTATGGAATCTCCAATGACCATTTCTTTTAAAGGCTCATTCTTCTTAAACCTTGTTTAATTCAACATCAAAGTTCACATTCAGCTGTGCTAGCTCTTGCTTTTTTCCTCTTCAGATCCTAGTCCATTGCTAATGGCATTTTTCAACTTTTTCAAATTCTTGCTTCTTTTGAAGTGTCGTTGCTTTAGTATTGCCACACGTGGTTCCCTAGTATGCTCTGTGCTGTTATCTAGGACTGAGAGATCCTTTACCCTAAATCCTCAAGGGAATATTGCATTTCTTCCTTTATCCTTTTTGGAGACTACTCTGTCCTTTGACTTTTGAACACTCCTTAATTTACTCTTAACATTCCACATGATTCCGTGGGCATTTCTTAATTCACTCTGGTATTGGTGCATCTATGGTGGCTTGAATTGTTTTTGTTTTTTGCTATCCCTTCAGCATTTCAACTTCCTGTTTTTATAGTGCTTTTTACATTTCTATATTTGCCTATAGAAGACCAATAACCTCTTTATGCCCTAGTTTATCCATCTATAAAATGGATATAAAAGACTTAAGTGACTTGTTGTAAATCCACTAGCAGACCCGAAAAAAAGAGTTTAGGATTTTCCCACCTGGAATCCTGATTTTTCCACTGTAATCTTAAACCATGCACAGTAAAATTCTGTAAGTCTGAGTTCTGTTCCATGTAAATGTGTCTCTCTGGTGACTGTTTTTATATGACTGCATGTAGACACACAAAGACAAGATGAACAAGTTTTCCTACAGGCTGCCTTTAATCAGTATCCCCAATCTGAGGAGCAGGGTAGGTTGAGCTCTCCCTCACTGTCCATCCTGATTTACCAAAATATGCAAGCAACATAAATATATATTATTTATTTCTGGTTCTTGTAATATTAGGTTATGATCCCACATATTCAGTATCCAAAGATAGTCAAGTATTTGCATAATGCATCAAAGTTTCAAAGAATATCTGAAATACTGATATACTTCTGCACATAGTTCTGAGAGCACCATTCCTATGGCATGCTTCATGCAGTACTACAGTACCTCTTTCAAACAACTTCAGCCACATGCAGCTGTTGTGAACATTAATCACTCCAGGGTGACCGGAAAAGCTGGACTATCTGCTTTGTGTAGTGGGAGAGGCAGAGGAGCCAGGAGACTCTAAGAGGTTCATGTAAGAGTTTCTGAGCAATATTCCTCACAGCTGAAGAGGTTTGGTGGTTCTAGGGTAATGTGTCCTCCCTGAAAATATCCATGCCACTTAACATATACCATAATATCATGCTAATAGGCCATCTCCCTGCTGATGTTTTCTTATCTTACCAGAAATAGCTCTTTCAGGTTTGACTTTTAAAAGAATGTTGCTAATAAACTGGACAGAGCCAACCCCACCACAATGAGGACTAGTGCTGTCATTTGCCTGGGATTGGATGGGTACAGATACTGAACTAGTCTCTGCTCCAAATTGCTTGCCACAGATTAAATCTGAGACCTATATTGAGAGGCACTGAGGGGAAACTTGCACTGCTGCTGTCCATGCTGTACCTCATATGTAGGCTTCAGTCTCCAGGTCTGACAGCTGAGCATGGAGCACCTTTTTCAGGCACTCAATGAGAGAGAGGGAGAGTTAAATTAAACTACATCCCCAAAGACTCCAGGGACATATTTGACTGGAAAGATTTTTGCACACAAACTACTGCCATCCTGTGGAGAATAGTCATCATGGCTAGTAATTCCTTCATTTGTGTGAAATGACAGTATACATTTGATTCCTGCAAAGTACCTTGTGTTTGTCTTGCAGGTTTTGCCATTACCAAGAGTGGTTTCTGAGTGTGTTGTAGCATATCTTCCTTCAGTGAGAAGGAGAAAGGGGGAAGGTGGAACATTCAAGATAATCCTGCAGGTAGATAGGGCAGATTGTTTTGTTTGCTGTTTTCCTTTCTATTACTGACTGTAGTGCTAAGATGCCACAGTGATGAGGCCATAGAAGCACCTAGGTTAAAAAATGAAAGCAGATAGAAATCTAAGGTTCTTTCAAATAGCAAGCAGTCATGTTAGACTTGTGACTCCCACCCAACTCCCCACAGCCTGCACACTCTTCAGCCTTCTGCTGGACAAACCACCAGGTTTACAGTTAAGTTTTGGAAGTGTTCTCCTGGGATGAGAGCTGGGCACAAAAATTACACTTTTCAGGTTTCAGGCGGGAAACACCGTCCAATTTGCATGTTGGGACGTCATAGGAGAGCCGACAATAAGAGGCCAAGGCCATTGTTTTTAGCCAAACACAGATGTGCCATGCTGATGCAGGTCACTAGTTAAATCTTTATCTTGCCTCAGAAGACTGGCATCTGCTACCTCAGAGGAAGATTAGTCTCCATAGGTCCCAGTCCTGCAAACATTTACACACAAGTAACTTTAGTCTTGCAAGTAGAGTCCACAAAAATGACTTGTGACTGGAGTTGCTCAAGTGTGCAAGATTGGACTCTTAATACATTAAGCCAATTGTGCAATGCTGCACAACAGATGTGTGTGTAAGGGTTGGGGGAGAAAAAAGGAGGGAAATGTTATTTCCTGATCACTTTGCAATTAAAAAAACACTTTTGCACACTGACAAAAACTTGAAGCAAATTTGTCAATCTCTGACTTTGTCTCCAGGCATAATTCCACCATGAAAACTCTTTACTGAAAATAAAGACAAAATTTCACCTTTGACCAAACTCATGAATTTTTCAAAACCTCACAGGCACCTTAATTTTTATATGCAAAAATTGATAGTATACCATCCAATTGTGTTCATACTCTCGATAAAGCTGTTGCTTTCCAAATGCTGGCAAGAAAGGAAATAATGTGTTTTGAATGCACATTACAGCTTATCCAACTGAACTCCAAGAAACTAAATTCTCCTCTGGTCAAACTACTTCTGTTCAAAATATGGAAGTCTTCTAGGGAACAAAAGAACATCTCTAAATTCCTATGACTTTTCATCCTAGCATAGAAGGCAGTTTTCTGTTCCAAGAGCCCAAATCTGCAAAAGAATTGTAGAGCACTCTGTGTTATCTATAATGCATGATGCAGACTTAAGAAAATATTTTTTCTGTTCAGGAATAATTTCAAACAGTACTTTCTCAAGAGTACCTCTGACTGCAGTAAAAATTAACATCTCCTGCTAACAGCTCAGAACAAATTTACACTGTGATCCTGCAAAGATCAGTGTGGGACTGCTCACAGAGCATAAAGTTAAACGTGCATACATCTTTGCAGGACTGGGGTCTCAGGTAAGTCCCATGCATAATAAGTAATTTATAAGTGAATATTTCATTAAATTCATATTTTCTTTGAGAAATTATACACGAGCAGCGTATCGTATTGCTCAGAGTTGATGCTGATGCACAGTTGCTTATTATAATAATTATATATTAATTGTTCATACAGTTGTGTGTGGTTGCCTCATTTATTCTTATCCTAGGATTCCCTTACAACTGAGATTCTATATCCCAATATGATTTTCCTAGTAAACTAGTATAAAACCAAAATACAATAATGGGTTTTCTGAAATAAGATATGATACTGATACATACATTACAACATTTTCTCAAGGTTATAACTATTTTTAGTATTCACCTCTGCTCATTCAACAGCAATGAGATGCTTTGCAGTTCCTTCTTTTTCATACAATCCATTATGTACCTGAGTAGCCATTCTTTTAATAGACTTTAGATCCAGGCCTATGAGACTTTGAGGGTTCTGACTCTTCTTGTCTTTAGTGGGAGTTGAGGATGCTCTTTATCTTGCAAGCTATTTAACCTTCAAATGAGTAGAATAGTATCTAACTAATATATAGTTTAAACACGATGAGAACTTCCATTTATTCCAGACAGCATTTAACCAGACTCTGCTTTTGTACTGACAGTGGAGAAGCAAGTACTCATCGCACTGTGAAAACTTGCAATTCCAAATTGCTACTGGTCAGTGGAAAGTAATTTTGGAGTTGGCAAATCCAGTGTGGGGGCTGTTGTCCTTCAACCATGTAGGGCCTTTAATCGTCTCCTTCTACACAGGACTGTGACTCATGGCAGTGTGCAGGACATAATGGATGGATTTGCTGCTGTGGAGTTCCCAAACTGCAGAGGAGTGACAGAGTAAATTAATATTCCTATTTTGGTGCCAGCCCTTTGTGCCCCAGAGTATATCAACAAAAAAGCTAATTTTTCTATTGTGATGCAAATGCTAGTGGATCACTGGGGACACTTCACCAACATCAGTGTTGACTGGTTTGTGAAGATGCATTATGCAGGTATCTTTAAGAACACAGGATTGTTCAGAAAGCTGCAAGAAGGGACTTTCCTGACTGGCAGATTACCATTGGTGATTTTGAAATACTAGTAGTTACACAGGGGGACCTAGCCTACCCCTTGCTATTCTGGCTTGAATAGGGACTGGGAGTGGGTGGCTCAGTACAAAAGCAATTTTTTCTCTTTTGGCATTGACACCTCCTCATCAGTTATTGGAAGCCTGAATTGGTCCCATCCACCCTCACTGAATTGGCCTTGTCAATAGTGGTTCTCCGCTTGTAAGTGGTTCTCCGCTTGTAAGGTTCTCCCTTCTCTTTATGTGCCAGTATATTTATACCTGTATCTGTAATTTTCACTCCATTCATCTGAAGAAGTGGATGTTTTACCCACGAAAGCTTATGCCCAAATAAATCTGTTAGTCTTTAAGGTGCCACCAGATTTCTCTTTTTTTATATACAGACTAACACAGCTACTTTCAAAAATTTGTCAGCCGTCATTCCTTAAATGTATTGTTGTTGTTTTTAACATATAACAGAACTGGTATGTACATTACACAGAGAAGATAGTGCTGAAAATGAGTTTTGGTGGGGGGAATGACACCTGCACAGAAAAGGAACATCATTGTAAATACACAATATACCTCTCTGGGGACAGAACTGGTAAAAGTCATTTCAGTATGCAAGATGAGGTCAATCAAAATGGAAAACATAAAAGGTAAAAAGAGATTGAGGTTATGCATCAATATAAGTAAATCGACTTTCATTTATTAATGAGGATAAGAAACGAGTTAGTTTACTACAGAGATTTCCTGTATCTGTAATAGCATATATAGAAAATCAATATGTGAATGATTGATTAAAAGAACATTATTTGGAGCTCTGACAGCAGAGTGATCAAGTATGCTCCAATCAAACATGTCACACCATCGTTACCTGATGAAATTCCTTTATTAGAATGAGACAAGTGCAAGAGTGAACAACGTTAACAGTCTGGAACAATGAAAATAAAAGCAGCTATTAAAATGACACGCATCAGTCTTTTAATTTACTACATTTTACAAACCTTACCATTTATAGATATGGAAGAACTTGTTGCTAACAAGCTTCCCAATTCTGTAAACAGTATTGATTTTTTTTCTTTACCTGTTTTGCTCTTTTCTAAACATTAACAATCAAATGTTTCAATTATGTTGATCAATATACTATTTCACTGAGAAAACCTCAGCAATAGATATATTTAAGGCTATGTAAGCCTTTTTAACCCTATTTTCATTTGCTTGTAATCACCTTTGAAACTGAAATTCTTAGTGATGACCTCTTGAGTCCCTTCCAGTCCTATGATTTGATTTGATTTTAAATTTGAGCAAAAACCATTCATCTTTCTTTGGATGAGAAGAGTAAAAAAGACTCCTCATTATTTAAAATGTATAACATGAAAATTCTTGTGCTGTGGGTAGAAAGCAGAAATTTTGCAGAGAACTAATCTATCTATCTATCTATCTATATAAAAGTCAAATGGTGTGTGCATTTATGTATGTTCCCTTACTCCTTCCACACTGTTTGCGCTAGAGACTTGAAATTTGGTACAGTTATAGGCTTTAGGGTCCTAATCAGGGTAAGAATAGAAAATTTTTCAAATCTCACCTCTTACACCACCTGGGGGTGAAATTTTTTAAAGCCCATTAACATCAGCTGGGCAGCAGGTTAACACCTACTGTTCTCTGTGACATAGTTATGATGTAATAATACCTCCCTCCAATGGCCCCCGCACTTGCTCAGCTCTCTCCCCCCTCCCCCCTCCAACAGCCCCCCACTCGCTCAGCTCTCTCCCCCCTCAAGTAAGAATCAAAAAATTTTAAAATCTCTCCCCCCCTCCCCCCCTCCAATGGCCCCCACACTCGCTCAGCTCTCTCCCTCCTCCCCCCCTCCAACGGACCCTGCACTCGCTCAGCTCTCCCTCCCTCCCCCCCCCACATCTAAATGCAAGAGAATGAAATTAATTAGACAAAATGAGACTTCTGAACAAAATTTGTATTAATAAAAAACATTGTAGTCTTTTTACATCCCAGTTTCCAATTACAAATACCCCGAGCAACGGCGGGTATTTCTGCTAGTTCTCAATAAAGAGAACTGCTCTTGGGTATTTGTTCTGGTAGGGCCAAATTATGAAAACTTGACAATTGCACATTATCCTCAGGAATTACCTCGAGCACAATTGTGTAGTGTACAACTTTGTCTAACATCTTTTGTAAAGCAACAGTGTGCACTTAAGGATCTTTATAAATGTACTGTGATGATAACTTCTATAGAGTATTCCACAATGTGTGTGTAACAATAAATAGATGTGGGAGGGCAGGATGAGAGTGATTTTTATTTTCATATATAAAAATAGTGCATGGATGGATGCAATTTTTTAATCTAGCTGTAGTGCAACACTATGTAGCTACTGGCACTTAGAAGCAAAACTGTCGTGCAACAGTTTGGGGGGAAGTAGTGGGTATTGTATTTACAAACTGCAGAGGATGTAATTTTGCCCAGTTAGAATTTGGCCAGAGTGCTGTGGCTAAGATCTTTGAGTATAAAAAGTGCCATATATCTTTAATGACAAGGGGTCAAGAGATCAGTTTTACAGTTCTTCCAAAACAGGTGTGGGCAAACTGCAGTCTATGGGCTGCTTTTGGCCTCAGACGTTTTTAGTTGCCACTCACAGTCTTGCCAGGGAGTGGGTTCAGGGGCTTGTCCCGCTCTGCCCACCCAGTGCTCCCCAGCGCCTGACTCACAATTCCCTTGATGAGCACCATCTTTCGGCACTGCACAGGCATGACTTCACCACACAGCTTCTGGGATCGGAACCCTGCCCCTACACAGCAGACCTCCCTCCCACAACAGCACACCCAATCCCCTCCCGATTTTCTATGGCCCCATCCTCGAGAGCCTCAAAATCGCACAGGGGCCACACCCGTCCCAGCTAGGGTGCATCTTGTCTGTGGCAGTGCCTGGTACGGCCGCCTTGGTGTCACTGCCAGCAGGGCCCCTCAGAGTCCCCGGTGCCACTGCTGTAGAGCTCCCCTGCACCACACCCCAAGAGTCCCTCCTCCCCCACCTCACTATCATCTCTTTTAGAGTCCCTCCATTCTACATCCCATAGAGTCCCCCTCCTACACGGGGCGTTTATGACCCACCATACCATTTCCATACTCAGATGTGGCCCTCAGGCCAAACAGTTCTCCCCCCCCCCCCTTCAAAAGTGACTTCCTCTGTTAGCATAGTGTCCTATCACACCACCCGAACAGAATCATCACTGCTTAGCTTGTGAGAATAGACATAATCTGATCAGATGTAGCTGCTGGCACACTGTAAGAATTATCAAACATTTCCTATACATTTGAACTGATAATAAGTTTTGCAAATTTCAAAGAATAACTGCAAAGAAGGGTTTGGTATGAGAAATGTTTCTACACTAAGAGCACCATCTAGTGAAAATTCTGAACAATGAGTGTACACTTATTTTCAGAAACAATAAAATTATGTAGAAAATTGTATTTTGGGGTGGTGGGAGGCATGGGAGTAGTTTACCAGTGATTCACACATATATAAGGCTTCGGATGTGATTATTCTATGCATATGTCAAATATGAGAAATGAAACAATATCCTATGTGTTCAAGAGATGATTGTTAAATTTATGTAGACTCTTATTTAATAACTAAAATAAGGATCTGCATAATTTGGTATCTACACATAAAAATAAGGTTGTTGCATATCTCATATAAATAAGAATTCTATATAAATACACTTTTAAATATTGGAATGTTTATATAGTATTAAGGTAGAGTGCTGTAATATTCCAAGTTAAGGATAATACTGTGTGTGGCTGATTCTCATATTAAATAGATAATAAATCCAAAATAACAATCCTAAAAGTATGAATTAAGAAAACATTTAGGCAAACCTAAACCTTAAAGATTTAGAACTAGAATGTGATTTGTAGGAAGGAAATGTTTATGTTATTCATTCCTCTTCTATAAAATGAGCTCAACCCCCAAATCTAAAGATAGCAAAACTCAGTGAGCATGAAATAAATGTCATTTGAAAAATACCTGAAATTCTCAGATACTGATAAGCAGGTTAAATGGTAGTCATTTTGACTTCTGCCTCCATCTTTTTATCACTTTTGTTTTTCTTGCTCTTTCGCTCTTCGTTTTTTCAGGTTCCTATCCTGCCATTCTTATTCAAGCAAAACTAGATGAAATCAAAGTGTTTTGACGCTCTACAGATTACAGTCTATCTTTTTCTTTTAGGTTTCAGAGTAGCAGCTGTGTTACTCTATATCCGCAAAAAGAACGAGGACTACTTGTGGCATTTTAGAGACTAACAAATTTAAGCACAAATAAATTTGTTAGTCTCTAAAGTGCACAAGTTCTCCTCGTTCTTTTTCCTTTTAGGGTTGTTTTGAAAGTTATGTTGAAGCATAGTTATGGAATGTTGTAATTTATATTTTGTTTAGATTTGAATGTCAAATAAGAAATCTAATATTATAAGATTGAATAAATATAGGCAATTTGGAAGCATGACAGACTAACCTAATGCACCTAATTTTATAGCCAAGATAGCAAATCAAAGTAGCCTGTTTCTTGGGAGGACTGTTTGTTTTGTTTTTTTCCCTCAGAAGTGCTGACAATTTATATTTCTCCTTTGAAATTCCGACCAGTTTTAAGTGCATAAATGTAGATTTGGGAACCAAGCTTGAAAATTATGGTTTTTCTTAATTTTTATTTATATAATTTGGAAAAGGAAATCTGTGTTAAACTCTTCTTAAACTTAAGATATTAAGAGCAATATTTGGCAAAATGCTCCCTCTGTATCCTGAAATATAGTTAGTTCATCGACTCCAAGGCCAGAAGGGACCATTGGGATAATCTAGTCTGACCGGCTATATAATACAGCCAATAGAACTTCCCCAAAATAATTCTTAGAGCAGATCTTTTAGAAAAACATTCAATCCTGAGTTAACGGTTGTCAGTGATGGAAAATCCACCATGGCCCTTGGTAAATTGTTCCAATGGTTAATTCCTTTCGCCGTTAAAAATTTATGCCTTATTTCCAGTCTGAATTTGACTAGCATCAGCTTCCAGCCAGTGTATCATACTATGCCTTTCTCTGCTAGACTGAAAAGCCCATTATAGTTAGTACGCTACAGGCTGCCACTGTGTGAAGCAGCAGTATAGAAATTAAGCTGGCTGTTAACTATCTGAGCAGTGCCCACACTGACAGATCTTGCTATATTTGAAATTCATGGTCAGACTCTGGTGCCGTCATTCTCCTCTCATGTGATGTTTGTAAATGGTTATCCTCTGATGTGGGCAGGAGCAACAGCATCTAGCAAAATGTGAGTCTCTACAGCTTGAGCTAAAGAGCTCAGCTCTTTAGTTGGAGTCTGTAAGGCTAGCATGCTCAGTAGATCAGGCAAAGAGGTCACCGCATAACACACTGACTAGTGGTTTGCACTAGAGCACTGAAACAGAGTGTCAGTGAGGATGATTATAATAAGAAAGAGAAGACCCAAACATTCCCTTTGTCTTCAAAAGGGTTTAGATCAGGCCCAGAATGAGGAAGAAGTGTTGCAAAGTATTATCTAGTGATGACAATTGTCCTGCCTTCATTTAGGGCTTGCGACAATGCCCAGTGAAGTCAGGGAAAATACTCTCCATGATTTCAATGGGCTTCGGACAGGCTCTTTGAGTCCTGCTGATTCTAATTCTGAAATGGTAATGCACACAGACTGCTTTCCTTAGGATTCCTTGTGATTCGGTGTATTGTGCTTTGACTTTGTTGACCCCACTCCAAAGATTTCAGATAGGTAGAGAAAACCAGCCAACTGCCTCTGTGCCTTTCTCCCAACATCTTCATTTGCAAGTACCTAGATCCCTCCACAGAAGACAGAAAAGGTAAAAGGCTCATACTGTCTCTTGAGGTGGGGGAAAGCATCTAATGAAAAGACAATATTATCTTGGCTCATGGTTGGTTGTTTTTTTGTTGTTGTTTTGGGAGGGTTTTTTTGGTCAAAACCAGAAAAACATATTGCTTGCATGAGTTATGTTTTGATCCTTATGAAAATTCCTATGGAATTTAATTGGGGTGAAACCAATAGGCTTCTCCAAAAAGATTATGATATACTTGATTAGTAAATTCTATCAGTTTTGTAACCATCCTATTCAAATCTGTAGTAAACACTTCTATTATATTAGTTAAAACTCTTCCATGAGAGGCAGACATTGGGGTCCCTGGCAAACAGCCCCCAGCCATCCCAGAATTGGGACTAGACTGGTATTTTAGAACTATCATTCTCCACTTCCTGTGTAAACTCTGTGGCAGCTGAGGAGTTGACCCACAAGGTTTTCTTTTCCATCTCAAATATGTTGGTAGAGAAGAAGCAAATGTCTGATGGGCTTCTTGGTGCCCTGGAAAACCAGACATAAATGCTTTGCAGGGTAAGAGTTCAAGGCAAACGAGGAGCACAGCTCACATTATGCAGGATATTGAATAGCACCCTCCCTTCTATGCACCTTTGAGTTTTGGCTAGAGGTCATTGAAACACAATATCCAGTGATACTTTATCTCATTTTCCATTCAAGTCAAAGTTTAAATTATTCCAATACCAGCTTTTAAATCGTCCTACTGAGGATCATTGGGGACAGCATCAAGCTTTTGTGACCAGACGTTTCCCTTTCAGCAGACTGTTATGCAACATATCCAGTAACCGTTTACCAGATCACTTAACTGGGTGAAGAGCACTTATGAGAAGAAATGGCTGCATTCAGCTGCCATATTAGGCAGAAGATAGTAGAGAAGTACAATCATATGCCAGCATCCCACATTATAGAAAAGGTTTATTAGATATGAAGAAATGAATCTTTTTGGCTGTGGAGATGTTCATCAGGAACAAACTTTCATGACAGGAATATTGCTTACTTTGAGAATTTTGAATGACCTTCTGTGATAGATTTGGAGCTGTTCTGTAATAACTTAATACTATATTTGCTGTCTGGCTCTGGAGTTTATTGTATGAATACAAGGAGTTAAATCAAAAAGAGCTGGCTGCATATACACAAGAAAGAGGAAAATGGCTTCAGAGAGCCACTCACCTCCCCACATTTCAGGGACAATACCAAAATCATTTGCTTTGAAATGCAATCTCCAACATCCTGCTGAGTTCACTGGACCATTTGGCAAAGGTGTGGCAGGGGTGGGGTCCCAGACTTGTAACCAGGGTGGCAGGAGTCAGGGATCCAAGCCCAGGAAAAATGAAACATATTCAAGACAGGCTCTCAAAGACAGAGAAAAACTGTTGGGGACACAGACATCTGTTTGATGTTCTGAGGAAGTTAGACCTTCCTAAGCTTCCAGGGCAATGGTAAACTTTAGGTAAGATAGACATACTTATAGCCCTTTCATTGTTTTAAGTCCTATTTATCATGCTTTGCTTTGTTCCTACTATTTGGGTTAAACAATACTTTGTTTTAAAAAGCCTGTTTGGGATTACTATTTTCACTACTAGTGACAAACTCCTGAAGGGAAGAGCTGCTGGTACCTGAACCCAGTTGGACCTGCTGGGTAAGAACAATTGTCCACCGGGTACTTTAGTGTAAAACACAGTCTAACAGTGCGAGACTCCTGTGATCCCACCCTAGGAAGATGAAGGCATGAATGCAGAAGTATTGAATTTGGAAGTATTGAATTCGGCGGCTTTTCGGCGGACATGGAGGGGTCACACGGAGCCACCAGAGCCGAAAAAGGGGTCGCAGTCTCAACAAGTTTGAGAACCGCTGCTCTAAATAAACCTAATTTGATTTCCACAATGTCTCTTTGATCCTGTTATGATGTTTGAGGGAGGTCATGTTAGGCCACTTCCCCTCCTGCTTAGCTCATCTTTGTTTTTCCTTTATAATTACAATAAATGACAGACACAATATAGGAGAATACTAATGAACTTTCACCAGTGTGTGGCTTCAGAGATGTCAGGCAAACATCCACCATGTTCTGCATTCCTAAATAATAGGAGCTGGGTGCAGCCCCAATTATATATATACATAGATCATATTGTTGTTTTAGACTTAAGAATAAACTTGCCTTGCATTTTCCCAGCCCTTGTCTGCTGCATGTAATGTAAAAAGACTTTGAATAGCTAGAAACATGGTCCTATAATATCAATGGAACTGGGAGACAATGCTTAGCTGTGAGAACTGCTTCAAAATAAGTCTATTTGGTGAGATTCATTCGTTACATTTTCCCTCAGAGAGTCAAATGCCAAGATCCTTGCTATGACCACCATATAAACAAAACTGAGTGAGCTGATTTGAATACAATATGAACCCACTTGAATATTTACCGAAAACCACACAGAATTATATCTGTTGTGAAGTTTGGAACGGTTCAGCTAGGTTATTGTATTACTATTTTTCTATTTTTGTGCACTCCTCAGATCTATCAATGACCTGCCATAATTACTCCAAAACAATGGAAAATTATATCCTTGAAGTATTCTAATCTGACCTTAAAAAAGAGGCATCAGATATCCCACAAGGAAGTCCTTGCTTGCAAGTTTATTAGCTTGTTCATTGCAGAACCAAGAGTTTTGGTTACCTCCTAAATTCTTGTCCTAATCTATGCCAAAGCTCCAGACGTCTAAGATTTGCCCATCACTAGTTTGTTTGTTCACATGTGTTCCAGTTAAATCAGAGACTGAATTGCAACTTCTAGTTCTTGGGACCTCATGTGGATTTCTGATACTGCCAGTACAACTTTGGATCCAAAAACCAAAGATTTCTGTATGCAGAGGACCATAAAAGGGACAACTTTCTCATTGGTAGCTAATAATAAAAAGTGTGGGAAGACATCAGCAAGGGAAAAGTTAGCAGGAGATACAAGGAGACAAAGGAAAAGCCTGATAAATAGAAAATGTCAAAAAAATGAAAAGACATAGGAAAGAAAAAAGGGATTTAACACAATGGGAGAAAACAAGGGTCTGGGACGTTCAAAGAAAATACTAGCTTAACCTCAGTGACCCACTTCACAGAAGAAGGGCAAAGAATCTCACTTAACATTTCTTAGGCTTCAGAATTTATTGTACTTTGAAGGAACAGTTGATAAATTATTTAGACAGTTTCAACTGAGACTGGAGAAATCCCAGCCTGTCATAAGCTAGGTTAAAAAGGCTTGGTATTATATAAATAATTTACCTCTTGAGGAAGAAAAAATATACAAATGCTAGTGTCTAAAGCAGAGAGGTACCAAACCTGCTGCAACTCGCTAAACACACACTGCATACAAGTCAGCACTACAAATGCACCACTGCCATTTAAAATCTTGGAGCTACATTAAAGCTATTCTTCTCAAATGGAGGTCAATATTAAAGATCACACAGGAACTCTTTATTGTTAGTCCCTGTATACAGTAATCTTTTTAACAGTGCAAACACATCTCAAACACAAAAAATACCAAAATTCTCTTCTCAGTTATTCCTTATGGCAACTGAATTAAAGCAAACGTATTGTATCAAAGTTTTTTTTTTTAATGGCACTGGTTTTAATTCTATAAAACATGCATCCTCCAACTTTTTCATAGTATGTACCACCCTAATGGACATGTCTTCTCAGATTCATGATCATTTAATATCCCTATCGCAACTACAGTTTCTTGCATGGAAACATTATTATGATGATTGTTAATCATTGTTTATTATGACTAGCCAAGAATGCAGCCCCATTATGCTAGGCACATTGGTCTAGATTTTTAGAGACACTTGGGTGTTGCATCGCCTAACTAATTTAGGAGTCTAAGTCCCCCTTTCGAAAGGGATTTAGGATAATGCAACTCTTTAAGAGTTCCATTCTGTGAAGTGTTTTTGCTCCATTATTTCTTGTTGAGTTCAGTAGAATACCTTGTGAAGATTAGGCCCTAAATAAGTTATTTATGTGGTGGCCTTTGGCCAGTAAGTGGTAACTTCTGATAAATACCTAATCCGCCAGTCATTGAGTGATAACATCTAAAATGAAGCTGGCAAGATCCAGTCTAGAAGTATTGCTCCTATGTGGGGAATCCAGAGTATGAGTATTGGTTTTTCTTTGACTTATGCTTAATGTCCTTACCTGAAAGGGATGATGTCTATAGGAGTTTGATTCATGGATATATTTTTCAGATTCATCTAGTATCCATAGCTAGCAAGGAAAAAATAATTCTGCACATCTTGCAGTTCCATAAGTGTACTACAGTTCAATTGGGTTGCTGTTTACATTGGGTCCTGTTATAAGAAAAAGATCCAATATACCCACTTACAAAATTGCCCCTATATCTAAGGGCTGTCTAGGAGACAGATCAATGTGCTTAATAGGCCTTCAGGAGTCTCATTTTGGAGATCGCGTTCAGTGTTTTCAGATAAATAATTGCCTGTCGTTTATATCCACTTGTATCTAGTGTCAACATATGAAATTATATTCTTATCTATTTGTTTTGTGTGCCCTCACTATGATGTTTGCTAACTCATTTTATTTCATTTGATAAGGCTGTGGTATGCATGTGAACTGAGGTGGGAAAGGACAAAGGGGAAAAGATGGGATGCAAAGGAAGGAGTCTTGAAGATAGGGAGAGAAGGGAAGGTTGGGAGCATGGAGGGGCTTCCCTTTGACCTCACTGTTCCACCAATCTTTGAATTTGTCAAGGACAGTGTTAATGATCCTTCCTAACAGGTTCATGGCTTGCAGCTCACCCTAAAGTACCAATCTTCTGCCCTTCCCCAACCAACTTTAATGAAGGAAAACTTTTCCTGGCTGACTGATTTCTAATACAAATATAGCAGATCCATGGAATGGTGGTGGAACCTACAGAATTAACACAGTGTTCCAAACTTTTGTATAATGGTTAGTAATTGCATCAGGAAGCTGCAAACCCCGTTTGTTACGTAAAACAACTTAAAATTGGAAGTGTGGCCCAAACTTGAGCTACTTCTTCTTAATGGTGTCTGTGTCTTCTTACCTGAGTCCCAGATAATTTGAGCTGGAATAAGACCAGCATATGTGGAAGCATTTCTGTGATTATTGTTGGCTCTAAGGCTTGTATTTAGCAAGGTGTCCATTTAAATTGTTCTCATGTCCCCTCTGGGCCTTCCCTTCTCCAGACTTAGACGATGTCTACACTACCACTTATATTGGCAAAACTTATGTCATTCAGGCATGTGAAAAAAACACCCCCTTGAGCGACATACATTTTGCTGGCATAAGTGATAGTGTGCACAGTGCTATGTCAGTGGGAGAACTTCTCCTGCTGACATAGCTACCCCTGCTCATTGGGGGTGGCTTAATTATGTTGGTGAGAGAGTTCTCTGCTGTTGGCACAGAGCAGCTACACAAGAGATCAAACAGCATCATAGATGTATTGGGGGGAGCTGCGGATCGTCTGGGGGGTGGTCCGGGAAGATGTGGATGCTCTGAGCGTCCAGGCCGGGACCCCCATTGGTGCTGGGGGGGCCAAGCAGGGTCAAGCTGAGGGGTCAAGCTGACTACAGCTGGGTCAAGCAGAGGGATTATTGAAACCCAACACCTACTTATTTCCATCAGAGGAAGGAGGCAAAGTAGTACTTGGTGTACTCCAAACTCCATCTCCAAGAATACCTGCAATAAGAGAAGGATGACATGTCCTCACCCAGAGATTTTTTGGATGGTTATCCAAATGCAGCCTGCCAGCCCTTTTGAGATTCACACATCTCTGATTTACACAATTTCATTCCTTTTGCCACCATATGGCAGTATACCAAGATATACACTACTGCTCACTTATCTATGAAACATGCACCTTCCTAACCTGAGGATGGAGATAGAGATCACCCTAGCGCGCACAGTTATGAAGCCTTTCCTTCTCTCTCCTGTTTTTTCTTTCTTCTCCTTTGTATATTTGTTTATATTTTCTTCCTTCATGCTACAGCAGTAATACTGACACAACGGGCCCAACACTGCTCCTTTTGAATTCAGCTAAGTTCACTACAATGGGAGGGGGAGCTGGCTCAATATTTGCTGCAATGCAGCCATTTTTTAGGTTATTTCTTCAAGTACCAATAACAAACAACTCATCCACACTTTTCAGTCAGTGGACAAATTAGCTATCACATTTGCCACCCTCTAAATTGTCCACATTTCTGAGCAATATATATTGAAAGTTGTAGTTTAGAAAAATCTAATTTTAAAAATTCATCTCAACAGAGTTACTTTGTTGTTTTGACAGGGATTTTTTAGATGTTTCTAATTTGGCATATCTCCCTTTGCAAATCTAAGGAAAAACGATACCCTGCAAATAAAATGTACTACAAGTCAATGCTGTTTGAAGGGAATGTATTGTAATATTAGCTTTGCATCCTCTTTTTATAATATAAAAGTGCTGACAGGGCTTTGATGTGAAAAAATGAGATTCGGTAATCTGAAGAACTGATATGAAAGGAATGACATGCTTTAAGCGGGGACTATGAGAAAAACACAGTGTAATGACAGCTCCACACAACATCTAATTTGATTCCTTCTCCCCAGCACAGTGGAATCCTTAAACTACAACCATCTGTTAATGAGCAGGGAGTCTTGTGAACAGAGGTCACCTTTCCCCCCAAGAGCTTATAAAATTCACTCCACCCCAGTTATAAAGCCATCTATTATCTCTCTTGAACCAGCAACTTTTTCTTCTTTGGCAGCTTTACTGCTATCCAAGAGCCAAATCAAGAGAGAAAAAAACTGGTGCCAGAGAGAGCACCTGACAGTAGAAAACTAACCACCTCATAATAATATAAGAACGACCAAACTGGGTCAGACCAAAGGTCCATCTAGCTCAGTATCCTGTCTTCCAACAGTGGCCAATGCCATGTGCCCCAGAGGGAATGAACAGAACAGGTAATTATCAAGTGATCCATTCCCTGTCACTCATTCCCAGCTTCTGGTTTCCCATCAAATTTCCCCAACATCCCACCACCTCCACCACCGCCAATAGATCAACAGTATTTCTGTTTATTGTTTACTTTTGTTACTTTTGGAGACCATTTCTTATCTTTATGTACAGTTGCATTCCGCCTTTCATAGTGGAAATTACATAGTGGAAATTATAGTATACGTGAAGTATTTGTGCTATATATTGATTTCTGATTATATCTGTGATTAAAATATATAGTAGGCTGGGTTATGTATGTTTTTATTCTTATAGACTGATCGCCCTCAGAGATAAGCCAAGGACTGACTATTAAAGGCACCTCATATTTCAGCTAAAGCTATGTCTACGTTATGCTCGTGTATATGTACTCACACTAGCTCTCCTCAAACTAGTGCGAGTATACGTAGCAGTGTAGCCACTGGTTTCAGGCAGGTTTGTACTCAGTATGGCTCAGCTGTGACTCCATTGCTGCTACCCAGGCTGCCATAGCTTACTCACATGGCTAAGTATATCCATGCTAACTCAGTGACAGCTAGCAGGAGTATATGTACATGAGCAGGGAAATCACACACACACACACACAATTCGTAGTCATTAAGGCTCGCACTTTGGCTTCCTTGGGTTTCATAGTCAGTCCCAGGGAAACCCTGTGGGCCATGCAGTTGAACTCTGCTTTAACCTTGACCTGAAGATCAGCCCCTTGGGCAGCAGGTTTCTATTGTTTCAGGGATATCTAGGTAAAGGGACACTTAATTGTTCTTTCCATTTAGCCTTCATCCGCTGCAATGGAGTCTCCAGCCATTGACATCTTCCAGCATAACTATACTAGAGCTGAGGTGGGAAAATGACAAGTTATTTTCTGACAAATGCAGTGTGGGGTCTACTGAAACTGCACAATTTGGGTCAAATATGGCAAGTAGTATTGGGCGGGGGGATTTTTCAAAACTTTTTTTCCCAAAAGTTTTAACAATTCATTTCAAGAGTTTTTTAATTAAGTATTTCAGCTTTTCATTTTTGAAACATTTCATTTTGAAATTTACTTCCTTTTAAATTTTAAAAGACAAAATACTCCCCAAAATGAGGAGGATGAAGGAACTACCAAATTTCAGATCAGGTCAAACAAACGCTTTGTGAGACCCAACATCATTTTTTGTGACAACCAAAAAAATTCCATTTTGGAGCAACCGAAAGCCAAAGATCTTTGGATTTTTCAGTTCAGATGCCAAACTTTTTTTAAAAAAATCAATTTGGTCAGTTCTAAGCAATATACATACAGTATTTATAAACTTCTTGTGGCACTGTATTGAATAATTCAGTGTTCTGAACCATAAAAAATGCTAACTGTACTGTACACAATCTCATCAAATAACTACAAAGTGATTGTCCTCTGAGAAGGTCAGATTAGATTGTGGCTCATCATTTCCAGGAAGATCTGCAGTTCAAACTGTCCTGTGTGTTTACTATAGGTAATCTGCAAACAGCTTCTTATTATTACTAAGTACATGCATGACTTTCATTTGCAGCTATTCACAGTAATAAGACCGGCATATGTGAAAGAACTGTTAACATTTCTGTGATTAGGCAAACCTTTCTTTAGGCAAACCTTTGGTGCTATCATGCACATTTACGTTCTCTACAGCACAAGGTCATCTTTCATTTTGTACACTTCATTACTTCTACTTTGTGAAGCATACATGTGTCACTTAATAGTTTCCTGTATCTTGCCATTTAACTATACTGCTTTGGGGTTGTTTTCTTGTCTTCCTGCTTTTTTTTTTTTTAATTTGTTTTTTGTTTAGGCCTTGGCATATCTTCTCTAAGATGCCATTAAGAAATGTTTAAATAGTCTCCATATGTAAGAATATAAGAATGGCCCAGCCCAGTATCCTGTCTACCAACAATGGCCAATGCCAGGTACCCCAGAGTGAGTGAACCTAACAGGTAATGATCAAGTGATCTCTCTCCTGCCATCCATCACCCCGCTCTGACAAACAGAGAATAGGGATACCATTCCTTACCCATCCTGGCTAAAAGCCGTTAATGGACTTAACCTCCATGAATTTATCCAATTCTCTTTTAAACCCTGTTATAGTCCTAGCCTTCACAACCTCCTCAGTCAAGAAGTTCCACAGGTTGACTGTGCGCTGTGTGAAGAAGAACTTCCTTTTATTTGTTTTAAACCTGCTGCCCATTAATTTCATTGGGTGGCCCCTAGTATTATGGGAACAAGTAAATAACTTTTCCTTATTTACTTTCTCCTTACCACTCATAATTTTATATACCTCTATCATATCCCCCCTTAGTCTCCTCTTTTCCAAGATGAAAAGTCCTAGTCTTTTTAATCTCTCCTCATATGGGACCCGTTCCAAACCCCTAATAATTTTAGTTGCCCTTCTCTGAATCTTTTCTAATGCCAGTACCGTATTTTTCGTCTTATAGGACGCTCCGTCCTATAAGACGCCCCCTCATTTTTAAATAAAAAATCCGGAAAAAAAAAAAAAAAAAAAAAAGTGCCTCGCTCTCCCGTCCCCCCCGCGCGGGCGGGCTGCCGGGGTTCCCCCCTCCCCGCCGCGGGCGGGCTGCCAGGGTTCCCCCCTCCCCGCCGGACCAAAAAAAAAAAAAAAAAAAAAAAGCGCCGACTCGCTCTCCCGTCCCCGCCGCGCGGGCGGGCTGCCGGGAGCGTCCCGGTTCCCCCCTCCCCGCCGCGGGCGGGCTGCCGGGAGCGCGCCCGCGGCGGGGAGGGGGGAACCGGGACTCTCCCGGCAGCCCGCCCGCGCGGCGGGGACGGGAGAGCGAGTCGGCGCTTTTTTTTTTTTTTTTTGTCCGGCGGGGAGGGGGGAACCTCAGCAGCCCGCCCGCGGCGGGGAGGGGGGAACCTCGGCAGCCCGCCCGCGCGGCGGGGACGGGAGAGCGAGGCGCTTTTTTTTTTTTTTTTTTTTTGCATTCGCCCTATAAGACGCACCAACTTTTTCCCCCCCGTTTTGGGGAAGAAAAAGTGCGTCTTATAGGGCGAAAAATACGGTATATCTTTTTTGAGATGAGACCACATCTGTACAGAGTATTCAAGATGTGGGTGTACCATGGGTTTTTATGGGCAATAAGATATTCTCCGTCTTATTCTCTAACCCTTTTTTAATGATTCCTAACATCCTGTTTGCTTTTTTGACTGCCGCTGCACACTGCATAGACATCTTCAGAGAACTATCCACAATGACTCCAAGATCTCTTTCCTGATTAGTTGTAGCTAAATTAGCCCCCATCATAATGTATGTATAGTTGGGGTTATTTTTTCCAATATGCATTACTTTACATTTATCCACATTAAATTTCAATGCCATTTTATTGTTCAGTCACTTAGTTTTGTGAGATCTTTTTGAAGTTCTTCACAGTCTGCTTTGTTCTTAATTGAGCAGTTTAGTATCATCTGTAAACTTTGCCACCTCACTGTTTACCCCTTTCTCCAGATCATTTATGAATAAGTTGAATAGGATTAGTCCTAAGATTGACCCTTGGGGAACACCACTAGTTACCCTCTCCATTCTGAAAATTTACTGTTTATTCCTGTGAGGATTTTAATTTAGGGATTTCTTTTATTAGTTTCCTTAATTTTTTTAAACCTCCTGTCCCTTCCAAAATGTAATGTCTCATTGCTAGTTTTTGCTATGAATTCTCTCCCTGAGGACGATCAATTTATATAGTGGCCCTTATTCCTCAGCTATAGTTATGTCATGAACCAACACCTGTGTGTTATTTAGGCAAAGTTGTGAATCACCTTCCCCTACTCAGCTGTTGAATTAGTTGTTCCAAGAAGCAATTCTTTAAGGTGTTTAGAAATAGCTTCTTTACACCTTGTACTGGTATGTTATTTCCTCAGTTTATATGATGGTGGTTGGAAACCTCCCATTATTACTGTTTTATTAGACTCATTTACCTCCCTAATCTTCCTTCATGTTATGCACTCATTATCCTTTTCCTGATGGGGAAGCTGATAGTGTAACCGTACTGGTTTAAGATGTATTAATGCAAAATTTAATGTGGGGTCCTTTCCACTCAGAGATTTTATGTCGTATACTATGGAACCTCTCTAGGTGAAGTGCTTCTCCTGCAGCTCCATCTCCTTATCTGTTTGGTTGATAGCCAGGTATTGTTAGTATTGCATTGATTTCTGACATACTGCTGTGTTCAGAAATGCCTATTGTGTCAAGATCCTGTTCCATTGCCAGGCATTTCAGTTAACAAATTTTTGCTCTTAAGTTTCTCATACTGAAGTTTAGACACTCAGATCCTGATCAGGAAAACTATTTATGCATATGCTTTAATGCCATCAGACTTTTACTGATTTCAATGGGGCTACTGTAAAGTTAAGTATATGTGTTTGTAGGATTGGGGCCATAAAGTTTTCATTTTGACCATTTTTCTACATCTTTGTGTTTAACTCCTTTGTCTTATAATGTTTTCTTTCTAGAATTTCCCTGTGTGATCTTGTCCTGTTTCCTCCAATTCACCTGTAATTTCTGTCCAGTTTTTTAGCAGCCACATAGCTACTGTATTTGTCTCACTAATATTCCTACCATGAATAGTTGTCCTCACAGAATGTTCCTCAGCATCATATAGGCTTTCTGCTTTTTCCTAGCCTGTGGGTTTGTCCAGCAGCGGGGACAGGAATCAAGGGAATATATAAAACACACCTTCATTGTTCATTTCTCTTTTACAATATTTCTCCTGTGTGTGTGTGTATATACATATATAAATATAGCTAGCAAGACAAAAATTTAGAAACCCCATTGAAATGGAGCTCTCTACTATATATAAATATATATATACAGTAAAACCTCGATTTAACGGACCTCAATTTAACGGACTTCGGATGCAACAGACAAAATTTCTGATCCATATCAGACCGCGACCCCTCCCGGCTGCAGCCCCAGTCCCCTTCGCAGGCGGCTGGCTCCTGGCTGACGCCCCGGTCCCAGCCGCTGGCGGGCTGGCTGCCGGCTCCCGGCTGCTGCGCTGGCTCCCAGCTGCCGCCCAGATCCCTGCAGCGGGCGGTCTGGCTGCCGGCTCCCGCCCCGATCCCGGCAGCGGGCGGGCTGGCTGCCCGCTCCCAGCCGCCGCCCGGGTCCCGGCAGCGGGCAGGCTGTGGAGCTGCCGCCCCGACCCTGGGGCGGGCGGGCTGCTGCTCCGAGAGCTCGGGGTTTTTTTATTATTAAATAACGGACTTTTTGATTTAACGGACACCCCCTCGCCCGAATTAGTCCGTTAAATGGAGGTTTTACTGTATATATATATATATATAGTAGAGAGCTCCACTTCAATGGGGTTTCTAAATTTTTGTCTTGCTAGCTATGTTTAACCAACACTGTTCCTTGTTTGTTCTTTCCCTTTCCTCATTTCATGCACATTTTCTGATAAACAAACATTTCTTCCTGATCTCTACTGGATTGTTACCAGCACTCACAATGGCAGTTGGCAAACAACAAAACCTGTGCAGTAATAAAAACAATAATAACCTGCTGATATTTCCAACTCCAAAAAAAGTATATTGCAGTCCTGGCTGGTATCGCCCTCTCTTTCAAACTACCAGCAAAGTCATTTGCTTAAAAGCTTAGAAACACTAGTAAAATGTATCCATTAATTATACTATATTTATGTAAATTCCCATTATAAAACCCCCAAAGGCAGCAAAACAGTGGAAACTGACTGTCTATGTCCATCTGTTCTGTTTAAACCAATCCCTCTAGCAAAAATGTTGATCAGAATCGTATCTTTATAGACTTGTTTTTTGGAGGGTGAAAGGCTTAAATTAACTTTCCTGAACTTCCCCTTTTTATACTGAAGCACAGGGGGGCAGTGTTTCATTTAAAAAAATCAAATGCTTATGTTGGCAAACGTAATAACCTCTGTTACCAACACTAGTGATAGAGCAGTGTTGCAGAGAACTATATTTAAATGATAGAGAACAGTTTCAGTAAGTTCTGCAGCACTGAAAACTATTCCATGTCCAAAACTACTATATTAGCAAAAACAAAGAGGAGTCCTTGTGGCACCTTGGAGACTAACAAATTTATTTGGGCATAAGCTTTCATGGGCTATAACCCACTTTATCAGACATAGATATACAGCACGTGAAAAGATAGGAGTTGCCTTACCAAGTGGGGGGTCAGTGCTAACGAGGCCAATTCAATTAACGTGGATGTTGCCCATTCCCAGCAGTTGACAAGAAGGTGTGAGTATCAACAGAGGGAAAATTATTTTTGTAGTGACCTAGCATCTAGGTTTAAGGTTATTCATAACTGTGACCTTGGCAACAGTGATACAGAAGAATAAGAAGCCCATGAGAATACTTCCAAAAACAAGCAGCTAATTATAGGTACAGCTAGGAATATGAATAATGAAAATATATATCACTGCTAAAAATTGGAATAGTAACAATATAATAGATATTTGTCAGGAAATAATAACACGTGAATTTATAGGACATCCATGCCTATAAATTTAGACTGGAGGTGTCTAAATATCTAAAAATAACTTTGATTAAAAAGGCACCATTCCCCAATCAAATCGTATACCAGCAAACAAGACAACATCTTCTGATCAAAAAACCTCAAAAACAAAAGGTCCAACACACACTAAATCAAGGAACCAATGAACAATTCAGGCTAAAAAAGAAAATGAGAGTCCCATGTTAAAAAACAGATGAGTTTTTGTTGACTTTTACAAAATGACACTGGCTTTTAACATGAAGACTGTGGATGCTTATAATGTCAATTCAGCATTAAGATAGGTTAATTTGTTTAAGAAGTAAGGTTTAACTCACACAAGTCCTGCAGCAGGCTTCCTATACAAGTAAGTTTTAATCATTAGGTTCTTATGGATTAATAATTTTATTTCCCTAGCCTGCACTCATTCTTAGAACGATTAGATTTTTTGTTTGTGTTTTTTGCTCCCAAGCCTGTCTATCAATTGAAAAAAAGGGGCTGTCCTTCCCTTAACCTAGTTTCTCTGCTGAAGTCATTTTTAAGCTCCATAGAGATTTGAGACATGAAGCTAGTTTATTTCTATCCTGATCCCACTTCATTCAGATATGTTGCCAAAGGCTTACTTGGAAATCATCCTCATCGTGCATATGAACAGCTTTTCCCCCCTTTTTTCTCTGCAAAAACACTAAGGGTTCAACTCAAAATAGAAAATAATTGTGAGATGTGTATACCTCGATTCAGACAAATCACATAATGGGAGAGTACATTAAAAAGCAAGAATACTTTTCTTTACTGTTCAGATATTAAAATCTGGCACAATAGTAGATAACTGATATCTTTCAGGTGTTCTAAATTTTTTTTAATATATAAAAAACTTTGGCTACTTATTTAACTATTCAAAATAAGTGGGCCAGTATATTGAGCTTGACACATTTGGGGGTAATAGATTTAATCAAATTACTATTTGTGTGTGTGCAGTTTCTCAGTCTTGTGTGTGAAAAATGTTTTATGTGCCACAAATGATGCAGCATGTGTCCCTTTATGAACAAAAATGACATTTATAATCAATTTTTAAACATATAATTCATTGTATTGAATATTACATAAGAAATTCAAATATACTTCTGCATCATGGACTGTGGACACTGCATTGATGTGGACACAGTGGCGAATAAGGACAGATACATGCATGGAATTAAGTGACAGGCTGCAACATTTATTAAACTTTAACATGCAAGAGAGGCACTACCTGCCTATCACCAATACTCTCCTATTTCAGGTATTTAATTGGTTCCAGTGCCAGGGTTACCTGTGACTAGCACAAGGTTGCAGTGATCCTTACCATATGCAGGGTAGGTAGGCAGATGCAAGGTAGGATCTCCTCAGTCTGCCCCCCAGACTCTGCTGTCTGAATCCTAGCACCCTCCCCTCCGTGAGGGGGACAGAGGGTGGAGCAGGGTGCGGGACCTCTGCTTCCAAGGGCCACATGGTCTGACCTCAACCTGTGAAGGCCACAAGGTCTCACTCCAGCACATGAGCCCAAAGCCCATCACCAAAATCCCAGACTTTTTTACCCCTGGGAACTGTTCATTTTATTGCCTCAACTGTGCTGGAAACTGGATGAAAAATCCATCCCCAGTATCTCTGCTAGGTAGTAAGCGCGTTCCTGTCTAACCTATTGTGGCTTGAAGTTGCTACAAGAAAGGCAAAAAAAACCCAAAATTCCCTGGTCCTCTGCCAATTGGCCCCTGGGAAGAAAAAGAAATCCTTCCTGACCCCCTAAACAGGTGACACACTGCATCTGTCAGGCTGGATTTCCATTCCTAGTTCAGCTGGGCAGAGTGGGATGCTAGAATGAAGCTGCAAGAGGCTCCACATGGCCCCTGCACGGAGTTAAATCCTAGGAAGTTGGTCAGTATTCCCCATCAGCTCTCCTCTCCCTTAGCTGGCCAATAGGTGGCAGAGACTCCGGGGCGGGGGGCAGCTGCCTATTGGCCCTTAGCAAGTATTTTGTCGCCCTTGCTGCTGAGACCATCCCCCTTTCATCGCTGGCCCCCTCAAGTCTCCCAATAAGGATGTCCAGTCATATAAACTTGAGCAGACAGATGTTACCCTGAGTATCCTTCAAAGTTAGCTTGAATTTATTAAAGGCAATGTTGTCATTCTCCAAATGATGTCTACAGTGAGGGTGAAATTTGCACTCTAGAAAGGCCCAGTAAAAGGCCTATATAACCACTTTGGGCCTATTTTGAAGATTTAGGAGAGTGTTAAGTGATGCATGGGGTTTTTTTCTGGTACTCTGTACAGTCCTAAATTTCACCGAGAATAATGATATTGGTACTAATTCAGGAAAATACATGCTTCCATCTCATTCACTTCAGTGAGATGCTTTCCTGAATAGGGGCCATTATAAGGGATTAAAGTGCAAGGTAATTATAAGCATACATGGAAGCATGAGTCAGTAAAGAAATACAATCCTGTGATGTGCTCAGGCACTGAACTTCATATAAAATTTAATTTGGGAGAGAGTGTAAGTAGCTTATGTGTTTTTTCTTATTCACTGTCATACGTTTTTATTCAATATATCTTGGAAAAATCAGTTCAATATGGTTTGTAGAGTACTACTATCCTTTTAGTCATACTAAAGGTATTAAATAGCTTTATACCGGTCACCTTGAACAATACTAACATACAGGTGAGCTGGTCTGGTTTCAATCTATGAATTAGTCAGTGCTCAGCTGATGCCTACAGACTTGGCAAGAGGTTGCACCTGGTCTACCAGCCATTACAGTTACTATAGCATGCCCCTTCGGAAAAAAGAGCTTTGATTTCCTCTTATTGAGACTGATGGCTATTTTCTTTTAAAAACAGCACTGCAGAGATATACATCTATACATCGTATAGAGTCAGAATTAATTCAGTAAGGCATCTACTGTATGCCTTCAGTACTCAATAGCTATGAATTTGAAGATCTGTTATAATGTGAAGAAAAGATAATTAACAAATGTATCATGTCATTACATTACAAAAATTTTTCCAAAGGGCTTCACTATAGTGACTCCTTCTGGATAAAACTGCTCCAAATAAAATTTTATATGTAGGCTTTGGAGGATTAGATTTTTAATCAGTAAATGTTGGTAAAAGTCTATTTCACCCTACATAAAGAGATGAACCCCAAAAAATATTTCGATGGACAATCAAAATTTACAGATTGGCAAAGTAAGAAAAAAATGCTACCTGAGAATATATTGGTTTGATTTAAAAATATTTACTTTGAATATTTACTTTGTGTTTTCTGGAAGTCTGTACTGAAGTAGCCACTCACAGTTGTGAGCCACTCCAGACAGCATGCACAAGTCACTATGTCTTGTATAACATCTGAATACCAATCCAAAGAATGGCACTCATAGCAGCCTTGTGCAAAGTTAGAGATCTTGGCCAAAATTCACACAAATGACTAGTGATTTGGATACCTTGATTTTTGGGTGCCCAGCTTGAGACAGCTTGAAGAGAGCTGATTTTCAGAGGATGGGTATCTGACACATTCTGAAAATCAGGCTCCTTTAAGGTGTGTCAAGTTGGGCACCATAACTAGTCACTTTTTAAAATGTTGGCCTTTGCTATCCGTCTGCAGTAAATTCTGCCATATGGTCACGGGCACTTACATTCATTTTTCTGGGTGGGTGCTCCACCACGAGGCCCTGCCCTGACTCCACCCCTTCCCCTAAGGCCTTACCTCACTCTGCCTCTTCCCACCCCTGCTCTGCCCAGTCTCCACAAGCCTCTTGCCTTCCGCCAAACAGCTGATTGGTGGGGGCCGTTGAACAGGTGATCAGCAGGTGGTTGGTAGGTGCTGAGAATCCACTATTTTTTTCCTGTGGGTGGCTCTAGCTTTGGACCACCCATGGAGTCAGGCCTATGCAGGGCCTTGTAACTTGTGTCAGGTGTTTTTGCCTTACATACCTGCTTACAATAAATCGTACCTGTATGCACATTCACTTTCTTCAAATCCTGTGTAAAAGATCACACATATGGTGGTCAAACCCAGGCAAGGTTTCTAAAGGAACAAGATATAACTTTTTAGATAATGCTTTCTTAGCTCAAAAGAGCCACTCTCCTTTATCTTATCCACTATCCTTTATCTCAGCCAAAACACCAAGAAACATTTTTTAAATCTTCTCCAGGAAAAGAATCTGCACTACCCAAGCCCCTACTTCCCCATCCCATATACCCAACCTGCTATCCATGTCATCATCAAAATTCTCTTCCCATAGCTACTCCTACCTCTGGTGCCAGCAGCATGATGCAGGGGTTGTGTTCCTTATCCATCTTCCTCTGCCCCCCAACTTTGAAAGTTCTGGTTTGGTTCTACTTCCTGCACCTGGATGTTGAGAACACCAGTGACGTCAGAGAGTCTCAGACCCTGGGATGTGGTGGAAGAGTTTCACATAGTCAGAGGAAATTCACACAGCTGCATTCACACAGGTTGGTCTCTGAAAAACCTAAAGACTCTCAAATGATATTACTAAGATAGATGTAGAGCTGATATGTAATGATGTTATGAATACTGAGAACTAACAATTTTATGAATCATGTATGTGAGGGGAAGTTCTGGTACACTGAGTTATTAGAATGTCCTGTATTACTTTATTGTTTTCACTTCTATTGGGGGTAATGGAATGTTAATTATATGCCTATAATGCTTGAAATCAATGGATCTGTGCATTAGGGCATCACAGAGAATAATACCTAAGCACACACTGGAAAGACAATGGGACAAGCTATTCGCTTTTAAGGATCCTGTCTCCAACAAGCTGCAAACCTTGTTTTGCCAAAGCTGGGAGTTACCAGACCAAAGATCTATAAACAGTTAAAAATGACTTAATTCCTGCAAAGAAGGAAAGGATGATGAAAAAACTGGGCTGTGAGTTAAGACGTGAGCACTAAGAGGGAGACAATCTGACATGCAGAGAGACTTTGTGGAGCACTCTGTAGGGAATTAGTTCCAGTGCGGTCCCCATGTGGAAGTTTGTTAGGTACTTGGTAAGCAGGCATGCATACAGTCTGCTTTATAGTTTTTAATGTTTTATTTTAAATGATTTTGTTCTAAATAAATGATATTTTGTATTAAGGAAGCTGATTCACCATTTACCACTGTCATTCCCCTGGAGGGAACGTAACTAAGGGGTCTGAGCCTAATTCAGACCTGCAGAGGCAATCATGATGGAGAGAATTGTAGGCCGAGGCCGAACATAGGAGAATTGTGTGATTCCACCCCAAGCCAGGTGATGACTAGAGCTCTGAGACCTGAAAGAGGATGCACTCAACAGGACCAGGGTCAGCGGTGCAGTGATCCCAGTAACTGTGACAATTACTGCTTTACAGAAATACTGTATGTACGTGTGAATTAGAAATCCAACCTTCTGGAGATAATAGAACATAACTCTAATAACCAATTTAGTGATCCTAAAATAATAGTTTGTTTGACAAAAGGCTGCATGAACCCAGTGAACTGAAAAGCCAGAGATTTTTGTACATCTCTAAATATCATACATCTTGGTATCAGGATGAAATCATTGAGGCCTCATGCAGCTAATGTTCTTTGACTGACACCTGTAATGATTCAGAAACTATGCCTATCTCACAACAAAGCTTACCTTTATATATGTATTAATAATCCTGGGTTTATTAAACTTATCTATCAAAATGAGGTTTGAAGAGTGATATGTCTAGAGCACAATCTTTAAGCATCTTTTTAATCCCTGAGTTTATGGCATTAGTTATTGTAGGGTTTAATGGGTCAAGTGAAATAATAAAAGATGTCTAATAGCCTCTCTAGCACAGTGTTCTAAAACTAAGTTATTTAAACATGAATGGTTTCACAAAGACTTGTAAGAAGCCTCACACACTAAGTAAAATAAAATGTTTTAGATGAAATCCCAGTGATATATATCTGATCAAATTGCATCTCTTTTAGGGCCTTTTACAAATTGCATGGATCATCAATAATAATGAATCTTTGCTTGAAAGTCTTGTCACTTATGTTAGAACTAATAAGGATGAAAAAAAATTTGTGATAATCAAAAGGGAGAATGCTCACTTCTAATACCCAAACACCTTTAGTAAATATTCTAACATGAAAGACGTGGAATGCATAACCCTTGAAATTCAAACACAGGGCTAGATTTAGTAGTGATGTGTAAAGTGGAGTGAAACTGCACCTCTGTAAATGGATCTAAAAAAGTTTAATCTGGGGTAAAACACACTCTGGAGCTGGAACATGTAAATTAACATAATAGGGGCAATGTTTTAATTCACATACTCTTACACTTTGATTTAGATGTTGTTGGTCCTACTTTGAGCAGGGGATTGGACTAAATAACCTCCTGGGAGTTACAGTGGATGACAAGCTGGGTATGAGTCAAAAGTGTGTCCTTGTTGCCAAGAAGGCTAATGGCATTTTAGGCTGTATAAGTAGGAGCATTGCCAGCAGATTGAGGGACATGATCATTCTCCTCTATTCAGATTGGTGAGGCCTCATCCAGATTGGATTACTGTGTCCAGTTTTGAGCCCCACACTACAAGAAGGACGATGAAAAATTGGAAAGAGCCCAGTGGAGTGCAACAAAAATGATTAGGGGGCTGGAGCACATGATTTATGAGGAGAGACTGAGGGAACTGGGATTATTTAGTTTGCAGAAGAGAAGAATGAGGTGGAATTTGATAGCTGCTTTCAACTATCTGAAAGGGGGTTCCAAAGAGAATGGATCTAGACTGTTCTCAGTGGTACCAGATGACAGAACAAGTAATGGTTTCAAGTTGCAGTGGAGGCTGTTTAGGTTGGATATTAGGAAAACCTTTTTCACTAGGAGGGTAGTGAAGCACTGGAATGAGTTACCTAGGGAGGTGGTGGAATCTCTTTCCTTAGAGGTTTTTAAGGTCTGGCTTGACAAAGCCCTGCCTGGGATGATTTAGTTTGGGATTAGTCCTGCTTTGAGCAAGGGGTTGGACTAGATGACCTCCTGTGGTCCCTTCCAACCCTGATATTCTATGATTCAGGAAAAGGTGCCTGAATTTTAGCTGTAATCAAGATACAGAATTAAATAATACAGACTGAGAAGAGAGGAAACTGATCAATTCCTGTATATTCCCTTCCCATAACTGCAGTGCTTCTGAGCTCCACCATAGTCCAGATAGTCTGCTCCCTATATCTGATCTGGCAAAAGAGTAGCCCCACAAGATACTTCAAGAAACTGAAGCAAGTTATTAGACATAATTACCAAATAGTTTGCCAGCATTTTTACTATCTCTGACATAGTGTAAATCATGTAATAAGTCCCTCCCACCAAAGTTTATTTTGACATGCACTACATTAATGCATCTACGTCCAAATCTGGCAACTGATTTTGTGTGAGCAGTCCCCTACACCTGTACAAAGCCCCAGTGAAGTCAATGGGTCTCCCTACAGGTTCAGGGGTCTACTCAGACAAGTCTCAGTACAAAATCTAGGCCTTGCTTTTTTTTTTTAATGGACCATGTTAGATCTTGACTGTATGGATGGATCTACAAATCTATTCTTTACAAATATTTAAACTGCCATCTCCTTAAGCATTTGGCCTAACAATGTATTTCTGTTGTTTTTTCATAAATTAACCCTTCTAGTCCTTAAGAATTTCAGTTGCTCTTCTCTGAATTCCCTCCAGTTTAACACCATTGACTTGTTATTGAAAGGACCATTATTAAACAATATTCAAATGCCAATGACAGTGGTTTAGAAACCTTTGTGCTGTCTCATTCAGTAAAAGATTTGAATGACTGCACCATATTGAGAGAATGGTCAATTAATATATTGTAATATTAGGGGCAGATAATTTTGGCTACTAGTGTGAGTAACAACTGTGAGAGAAGTATACGTTTCCCATTTTTAGAACAGCAAAGATTGTCAGGTCTAGTCCTGTTTACAAAAGCATGTACCAATCCCACTGGACTCTATGGAACAATTGTTACTTAATTTAGAACAAAATTTCAGGGGCATTTTCTAGGCCTTGGAGAATATTTTTTTGCAACTGAGACTAGCTGGAACTTCATTTTGTGTGTGTGTACATACATATATATGAATAAAGTAAGGTGTTTCAACTTTAAAGGCCATTGTAATCTTAAAAATTAAGAACTGACAAAATAAGATATTAAAGGGGCTTTTTAGTGATACATAAATTTCAGCAAGATAAAACTTCATTAAGTGGTAATAAAAAAACAAATAAGCTAAAACTCACAAACAACTGTATACTTAAATTCACCTCCAGAGTTCATACAAATTAATTCTGGTATATAGCATTTTCCTCCAGTCTTCATTTTCATTGGCTTTAGGGTGAAAATCTTGGATTGTATCATAAGTATGTAGTCTGGTGCCTTTGTGAAAAAGAATTACTGTTATTCTAGAAATACATAGAGCAAGTAAAATTAGGAACCTAATATTGTCACTCCATATATGACTGATAGAGCTTCACCTGGAATACTCTTTGTGGCTCCAGTCCCTAATGTGTTTCTGAGAGGAAGCCCCTATTATTCAGTTGTAGTAGCCATTAATGGAGCTATGTCAATTTAGAGCTGAGGAGCCAGTCGAGTTAGATCAATACAGATGATTCTTTACTTTGTATCATTTCAAGCATAAAGACAAAAATTGTCATGGAAGAACAATATGGCCTGTAAGACTGTTTTTCTTTATGGCTCACTAATGGAAGTACAGTAGACTCTCGATTATCCAGGATTGGGTTAACCAGAATGTGGATTAACCAGGGTGTCAAAAAAAATATGCGTAACTCGCAGGGCCGACTCTGGCTTTGTTGCCGCCCCAAGCACACACACAAAAAGCCCCTCACCAGGGCGCAGGGCAGCCAGTGAATCAACACCCCCTTCCCCTGGTGCAGGGTGGCTGGTGAACCAACCCCTCCACCCCATATTTCCTATGGATGATGATTATCCAGGATTTTATTAACCAGGATTAATTTTTCCCTATCATCCTGGATAATCGAGAGTCTATTGTACATGTAATAATTGAATTGTTGAATTTGAATTTGTGCTAGCCACATTATCCTTTCTTTCCTTCTGAAAGTCTCCAAGATTATAATGGGAGATTCTCTAGATTTGGTTTGATTACTATTAGTCTCAGTTGAATTGTTATTGAGCTCAATGTTTTCAGTGCATAGAACATTGTTCTAAACTTGCCTGATCCGAAAATATGATCTCTAATTTTGATTACCCATGAATTGGATCTTACTGTATTCTAGGTCTGAGTCTATTATTGTGGCAAAAAAAAGTGTGTGTGTCTATGTGCAACATATGCTGACATTGAAGCACCACATTTGCAGTTTGTGATATTTGGTGCCCTTAATCCTGGTTCATGTCTCAAGCTGTCAGGTGTCAATTGGAAGTACAGCATTACCAGTTTGTGATTACCTTAAAATTTTGTTCCTACAGAGGAGTAAATCTCTCAAATAACTCACAAATACACACAATCCCATAAGAATAGGAAATCATCCTAAAACACTACCTAGCCACAACAAACATGCAATTTCTTACAATGCACATTTTAATTTATTTTTTAAAGCATGCAAGTAACTGTTGCTTTATGCATTTTAGTGGAGTTGCAGGTCAGCTTATAGTATTCCAGAGGCCACACAATAATTGATGGACCTGCCAAAAAAACCATATGTTGTAATTAAATTCTGTTTCAAGCAGACACCTTTCTGGTCGCACATGGGCAATCACCAGAAATAACGTAGAGACTAAGAGAAGCTGTATCTTAAGTTTTTAACAGAATAACATTAGGACACTAGCTAGTGTTGTATGGTGATATTCATCCTATGACCTAGATTTGATTTATATCTAGATAAGTGTTCTTGTCTCACCACATTCAGTCAGTGTCTGTTTTGATGATGCTTATCTATTCTGTGATTCATTGGTTGAAAGTGCTGTCACTCCAGTGCCTGCTCTGTGCTCAGCTTTGCACATGTGAGTAGCTCCATGAAAGTCAAAGGTGAGAAAAGTGAAATGAGTATGAAACTATGTACAATGAGAGATCAAACCATTAACATTCCAGATATTGATCCTCAAGATCAACTATAAGAACTTGCATTAGATTGGGTTGGTGTCATGGCTTTTTTTTCATATAAAGTGCATCAATACTACTAAATAAATAGTTTCTAGTAATGTGCAGTATGTTTTTTTTTCTAGGTCTACTTAAGTTCAGGGGAAATAAATCTGAAGAGCAATTTGCTTTTTTATTTAGTGCACCAGCTTTGTGAGCTCAGGGAGCATTTCACTTATGTAAATAAATGAGGAAATAATAGGAGCTAACAGAAGGTAGTTCATTTCCTGCCACCATCATGATTTCCAATTGTGATGATGTATTTTTTAAAATGTTGACAGAAATTCTCAAGTGAAAAAGTTACTCCCTGGGAGGAAGGAGTTGTGAGGCTGGCAAACCCAGAGAGAGCAGAGTACCACTTGGTGAAGAAAGGGCTCAGGGAAAGGCAGTAAGGTCTAAAAGGAAACAGACCTTGACTGCTGACTGGAGGGTCCCTGAGCCAGAACCCAGAATAGTGGGTGGGCCTGGGTTCCTCTGTCAGCCACTGGTATGCTATGCAGCAGTGAACAGAAAGACTGCCCAGGATTACTGAAGGAAGACTTTGGTACCTTGGCAGGGGAAAACAGTGTAGTGACTTGCCTGGAGGGCCAAATCATTAAGATGAGGCTGCAGTTCAAGGAGTTTGAGAGGTGCTGCAGACCCAGAGAGAGAGGCAGAGACAGAGTGTGCAACTATAGGGAAGGGAAGTTGACCTGGCAAGCTATTCCCCAGAGTGACCAGGAGGAGGCACCATCCTAGTGGGGAGTACAGCACCCATCACAGAGACAGATAATTTATATATGATTTACTTATCACTATCAAATAGTGTGTCAAAACACTGGCATTTTTGAGGAGCATTCATTGGACCTAGTGCCATAACACACTGGAGCCCTCCATGAGATGAGAAAGATTGCCTCCTGTACTTACTCAGGACCCAATATTTGTAGTTCTTCCATAGTCCTGTGATCTGCAGTAGCCTAAACCCAGCACTGCGACTATAACCTGAAACTTTAAGTGGGTGCCCTTGAGGTAAACTGCGGTGAGGCAGCGGTCAAAGATGCAGTTAACCCTAAAACTGTGACATAATTTGTTTTTTAAACACAATCTAATTTGAGATTAGATTCTTGTTTTATAGTAGAGTCTAAATCTCATTTAAAACAATTTAAACCATAACACTGCCAACAAATCCTAAGATTCCCCCCTGCCACTGCAGCCTGTTTGAATCCCCAGAATTTGGGAGGTGCTCTGGCTTGACCCACAATAGCACTAGGACTGAACCACCAAGTTTGTCTTGTCATGGATTCAAACAGACTGCATCTTTGACCACTGGCTCACTGCAGTTTACCTCAAGGGCACCCACTTAAAGTTTCAGGTTCCCAGTCATCATCTCTCTCAGGCTGAGACCTGGGTGTCTTTCCCTCCAGACCAAGAGGTTTAGGTTTGCAGTCCCTCTGCACCTAACTGATTTCCCCAGCAGGTCTGACCAGGGTATGGCACCTGTGGTTAACCTTTCTCCAGGGGCTACAACAGCGTATACCAGTTACCAGCCTGCCTTCACAAAGCAAAATACAGTTATTTTTAGGATAAAAGCTTTATGGAGAAAATGTAAAACAAAATAAGCTCCTATCTGCATTCTAAGAGCTTCCCAGAGGCTACCCATCAATCTTATGGAGCTCTAGTAAGCTGAAGCCCTTCCAACCCTTCTGTAAAAGCTGGAGCTCCTCCTTGAATAGAGAGTCCTGTCAGTTCACTGAATCAAAAGAAGGCTTGGGCTGTCATTTCTACACAGCCTTTTTAATGTTAAAAGCCTTTTCTTTTGTCTGCAGGACTCCGGAAAATCCCATCTGGTGTGGTACCGCTCTGGATGTCTTTACCTCCTAATCACCCTCAACACACTGGTTTTAGTTGTTGGAGCTGTGGCAACCCTCCACCCCCAGGGTTTCATACAGTCCCTGGCCCATAGTGATTTATAAACTTAATACTTAACACTGCATGTGATTGCAATATCTGTCACACATTATGCTGTCTCTTACTGGGTGATCAGGAAGTTTGTATATTTTTTCTTATTGGTTCTGTATTCTGTACTTCTTTGTGACTTTTCTCTGGGAAATAGTCTCTTTGATGCACTGCAGCTTTCCATCTTGTAACAATACAAATTAGTACAGCAGCAGGACACAGAGTTAAAGATCTTTAGATTCTCATTTCTAAGAGTATGTCTACACAGAAACAAAACAAAATACGGCAGCAAGTCTCAGCTTGAGTCTACAGACTTGGGCTTCTGGGGCTCATGCTGCAGTGCTAAAACTAGATGTCTAAACTATGTAGACATTCTGTCTTGGGCTCTACAATCCACCCTTTTCCCTGAGCTTCAGAGCCTGAGCGCCAGGCCAAGTCCAAACAGCTATAGGACTATTTTTAGCACCAGAGCGCAAACCCCAGGCTGTAGACCCAGAGTGTAAGAATCTCTGCTGCAGGGTTGTGGGTTTTTTGCTATATAAATGTACCTCAGGAGTCACCCTTCAATATTAAAAAGGCCCTCCTATTTTAGAAGCCATGAAGAATGATTGTTTCCTTTTCTTTTTCTCAAGATTGTTTCTGTCGAAAAATGTCCCATCTCTCTGATCACTCTTTTTACAGCACGTTGAAATAGACAGGCTGTATAACACTACATGGGCAATTCAGCTCCAGGAAGCCCTCCTTCTGTGATGGCACTGCAGGGTTGATGCCATATGCCTCTTTATTTGACACCTGTTCACACAGTGAGTGTCAGGAAAAGGATTACTTGCACAGCAGAGAGTGAAAGCTTAGAGAGTTCACAGGCACTTGTGGCTGCCAGCAGCAAATGTTGTATTGCAGTGGGTTCATGGAACATCTAGTAAAAGCACGTAACCACTTGTATTGTCAAAATGCATATTACTAAAAATGGACTGCATGTTGGCTGGATAATTGCCCACTTAAACCAAGGGTATGTCTACACTATGAAATTAGGTCGAATTTATAGAAGTTGATTTTTTCTGAACAGATTGTATACATTCGATTGTGTGTCCCCACTAAACATGCTAAGTCAGCAGAGTGCATTCACGGTACCGAGGCTAGCATCGACTCTCAGAGCAGTGCACTGTGAGTAGCTATCCCACAGTTCATAAGAACATAAGTTCCCGCAGTCTCCGCTGCCCAATGGAATTCTGGGTTTAGCTCCCAGTGCATGATGGGGTAAAAACATTGTCACAGATGGTTTTGGGTGCATGTTGTCAATTGCCCCTCCCTCCATGAAAGCAATGGCAGACAATCATTTTGTGCCTTTTTTCCGTGCAAATGCCATACTGCTTTCAGCAGATGGTGCAGTATGACTGCTAACAGTCATCATCCACCCACTGCTTCTGCTGCAACTCTGCTCTCCTGGTGCCATGAATCCACTTTGCAGGTTCTCTCATCATCCTGTATAAGTATCTATTCTCATGGCATCCACCACTTCTGCTGCAACTCTGTTCTCCTGCTTCTTGCCTCAATAGCAAATTTCTCCATGTTGTCTGTCATGGGCTCCTGGGAATGTCTGTTATTCCTCCGGAAATGTGTGCGGTGCTAACCGTCATCATCCACAGCTTCCGCTGCAACTCTGTTCTTCTGCAGATGCCATATCATGGCAAGCATGGAGCCCACTCAGCTCACCGCTTTTGTTGTGAGCATTGTAAACACCTCACACATTATCCTGCAGTATGTGCAGAACCTGCAAAAGCAGACAAGGAGGCAACGACAGCACGATCACGATAGTGATGAGGACATGGACACAGACTTCTCTCAAAGCATGGGCCCTGGCAATTTGGACATCATGGTGGTAATGGGGAAGGTTCATGCCGTGGAACGCCGATTCTGGGCTCGGGAAGCAAGCACAGACTGGTGGGACCTCATAGTGTTGCAGATCTGGGATGATTCCCAGTGGCTGCGAAACTTTCGCATGCATAAAGGCACTTTCATGGAACTTTGTGACTTGCTTTCCCCTGCCCTGAAGCGCAAGAATACTAAGATGAGAGCAGCCTTCACAGTTGCATTATCACTGGGGATGTTGAAATGCCTATAGTTATCCTTGGGGACCCAGCCTACCCCATGCCACGGTTCATGAAGCCATACACAGGCTCCCTGGACAGTAGTAAGGAGCAGTTCACCTATAGGCTGAGCAAGTGCAGAATGGTGGGTATAATGTGCATTTGGACATTTAAAAGCTCACTGGCGCAGTTTAGCTTAGACCTCAGCTAAACCAATACTTCCATTGTTATTGCTCCTTGCTGTGTGCTCCAAAATATCTGGAAGCCAGAGTTTAGGCAAAATCCCCTGGCAATTGATGCAACTTAGCTACTTCCAATTATAATTATATAGTTGTCAGCTAATATGTCAATAGAAGTTTTTTTAAAAAAAAATTGGACTTGAGCAGCGAGGGACCGAAGTCAGTTCTGTGAGGTGCTTTCAGCAGGCTAGACTTCCCTGTCAGCACTGCAATGTGAGGCATGCTGCTGTGATGGCCGAAGAATAATTAAATGGCATTTTATTACATCTAAAATCAAAGGTCATTCACTGAAAGTCAAAAGTGAGGGGGGGGAAGAACTAAAGATCACCTTCACTGTTGCTATTTACTTCACCCTACCCATCTCTTCTTTGAAGGGTGAATATAACAAGGCAAGCAGTTACTGAAGAAATTAGTTTATATACCTTAGTGTGTCCTATTGAACCTACTTTTTCCCCGTTGAATTAACACAGAAAATAGATTTGTTAAAATATATAACATCACTAGACCACAGAGACAGCGCTGTGCATGTAATGCACTAGGCATATTACAGCTGCTGAATCTAGTCAGTTCCCTATGGAAATAAGTTAGAAGTCCATTAAGGACAGGAAAAGTCATTTTGTCTAATTTCAGGCATGCTTGAAACATGGTGGCTTAAATATTAGTGAAGAAAACGAGCCCAATTCTGTTTTACATTATGCTTTGGCAGTATAAAGGCCGTAGAAATAGCCGAACTGGCCCCTGGAGAATACCTGTGGGGCAAGGAGGTTCCCATGGTGATATGCTATTTGAAAGGATCTATGCCAACCCCTCTGTCAGCCCCTAGTGTAGGGGGCGTACTGACCATACCCTTTCCTACCTCCCCCTGTGTACTGCTACACTCCTGATATTCTCAGCTGGCATAGTCTCCACTAATGGCCCCTAGAGCAGTGTAAGCCTGCGGGTGACTTAACACCACCCTTGTTCCCCCAGCACACACTGCACCCCTATTCATAAGCCACACAGAGAATCAGGCCCCATGTATTTTGCTTAGGAAAGATTGTGAGGGGAAAAAGGAGTGGGGAAAAAAGTAAAAAACACACACTGAAAAAAGAACAGCGATTGTGAGAGATACTAATGGGAAAAGGTGACCATATATAGGTCACCCACTTGTGCTGGCCTGCCATATTTTATTATGTGAATAGCTGTGCATCTGTTTCCCAGATAAATGGGATTTGTGCTTTCATACTCCCAAGTGCTTTGCAAGTGGTAAAGCAACACCTGTAAAAGTGAGCACAGTATTTAGATTGTAAAATCCTGAACCCTAGGAGTGGATTAGGTTTTAGATGGGGAGGGGAGGTTTGAGCTAAATATTTTTTTATTTTAAAAGGGGACCACAGACTCATTAAATGTGTGTCTTGTTTCTGCTAAAGATCCCAGTAGAGGGTTTATGTATATGGGAGATGGCAGAGGCTACATTATAATGTAAATGCTAAAAATAAGTGAAGATAGAAAAATGACGACAAAAATTGTGGCACTAACAAGATATGTGTGGACCATACCCTTCAAACCACCTTGTTTTATGTTGCATCTCTTCCTCACATTCTTGTCTTTTAAGGCCCCTATCCCAAAAGTCATACTGTACATGCAGATCCTTGCTCCTGCACCACTAAAGACAATGGGGCATGAACCCACCTGTACATAATGAATTGCCAGATTCTGGGCCTTAGTCTGTAGTATCTTTGAGGCAGGATGGAACCATATCTCATTCTATGTCTCTAGTGCCATGCTCTGGGACACTGTATTAAAATAGCATGATTAATGGGTCAGCCACACCACTGATGCAGAGGTCCTGGAAAGTCACGGAATCTGTGACTTCCCTGACAGACTAGCAGCCCTAGTTATGCTTCAAGCCCAAGACTCAAGACTGTAGATCTACTGAATCAATGAAGGAAGTAAATTAATGTACTGAAATGACCATGAAAGTTTGTTAAATATTCTAGTAACCAAGAATGGTCAGCTTATCCCAAAATACTCAAACATTTCAAAAGCTTTTAAGAATAACTTATTTATAGAAAGTAACAAGACCCATTAGAAACAGTCTTGATTATGAGAAATAAAATATCACATTTGTAACATAAAACCATAAATATTAGAGAATTACTTTCATACTGCACCATTCTTCATGTTCAAAGAGACTTCAGTAGGAATTTTCTCTTCCTCAAGAGCACTCAATGGGGCCCTTATTTTTTTATAATCCCTATTTTAAAAAGCATTTTCATTTCAACATCCTCAGTTGCTTTTCGCTTCAAAACATGTTGAGTGACTTATGAAACCCCATCATTTTACTTTCCTCTCTTGACCACTTTGATTGCACTGTGGGTTTAGTATCACTGTCTTGTATTTTTCTAACTTGCTTTTCCGAACCATTTCAATAGTCTTTTACTATGTCATTTCAGAAACCTGCATTATTACATTTGATTTTTATAGTCCACAACTCTGCACCTTTACTTTCTCACCAACTTGAACATTCATTGTCCTGTTTCTATAACTACCTTTACCGTTTTGTTTTTCCTAGCATCAGCATTTTTATTTTTGTCCATTTCAAAAGAAATTGCATATTCCCTGTCATAGTTCAGGAGGTAGTTACCACACTTTAGTCATGTAACATTTTTTTTCCTACCATAGTTTTTTCACTGGCTGTGTTGCAAAAATCTGTAATACATTTTACTGTCAAGGTTTTCTCAATGTGTTATTTTGTTGCACCACTGTCCTTCAGCTGTGAAATTCCTTTGCTTTACAAAATCAATAGTTTATTATTTTCATTATTCCACTTTAAAATGAGATGTAAACATTTTAAGACCTTGCAACACATGTTTAAAAGTTGTTTACAAATATACATGATACCACCTAGATTTTTGGCATGGATAAAAGTGTACGCAAGATTTCTTTATGTTCTCCATATAAAAAGAGCAAAGCATGTACTGTCAGTCTAAACTATCCTTATTTAGTTCAAGTTAAAAGGCAAATATGTAATATCTATGGACGAGTGTCTTACTATGACCAGCTGTGATAGAGTAAAGGGCTAAGAACTACTGCCTGTCATATGACCCAGCAGAGGGTGTTGCAGGCTGAGAGCCTTTCGGGACTGCAGCCCATGCTGGGTAAAGTAATTGCTTTGTTCATGGATTTTTATGTTTGAACAATAAATTGTGCCCTAAGACAAAGCCTAAAATGAATTTATGTGTGGAACTGGTTCTTTCCTGAGCTGGTGAGGCAGCCACCAGTTTGCACATCCATTTTAAATCTCTGCCCCCTCAGGGACAGGTAAAGCAACTTCCAACATTGAAGGTGTAATACACAGAATACAAAGTATATTAGAGCAACCAGAAGCTGCTCTAATATGTATCAGACTGCAGTGCCCCAGAGGGCCAAAAACACAAAGTATCATTGATCTGAGTCTTGCTGCATCTACAGAGCTGCCATGGAGTGGACTAATTGGAAGAGAATACAACTTTAGCTGTATTACATCTTGCCAGAATTTTCATCTGGAAATCCATGGATTCTGGGAGATGGTTCATCCTCTCTGATGTTCTGTTCCACTCTCTGACCTTCAATAGAAAGGAATGGCAGATGTTGCCACAAAAGAATCACACGGAGATCTGCACACAGCAGACCCCTCTGCATACAGCTCCTGGGGTGATGATCTAGTATAATGTGCTGTAAATACAGTACATTAAGGTAAATTTAAATTATTGTGGGGAATTATGCAAATGAGCTAGTTAGCTGAATGTCATCATTACAGTGTTTTTTGTTGTGAATAAGCATAATGCAAAAGTATTCTAAGATCATCAAAATTATTCTGGTTTAGATCTGTTTCTTCCTCTCTGTTAAAAAGGATTCTTCTAACATTCTTCCTACCACTTTGCCCCTTTAACCTCCCCCAACACAAATCCCATGCCACTGTATATGCACACACGCACATGCACACAGATGCTATCAGACTGCAGAATCAGCTGAGCTGTGGCAAAGGTCTTACCTCTCTGGTTTCGACAAAGCAGCTCAAAACTGCAGATGTCCCAGCAAAAAACCATCTGGCTCTTTGCTGAATTAATGCTTTTCTGACCTTGATATATTGTGCCCTCCAATAGTTTATTATTTTCATTATTCCACAAACCTTAAAATGAGATGTAAGCATTTTAAGATCTTACAAAGCATGTTTCTTTATTTTTTGACCTAAATGCTTAGTAACATGCTTTATATTATCTTTCACAGTCCCAGTAAATTTTTATATGCTAAGAGCCAGATTCCATTAGTGTAAACTGAGGTAACTCCATTGGCTTCACTAGCATTATGCCAGAGCTGGGAAAACTTTTTGGACCAAGGGCCACATCTGAGTATGGAAATTGCATGGTGGGCCATGAATGCTCATGAAATTGGAGGTTGGTGTGCAGGAGGGGGTAAGGGCTCTGGGGTGGGGCCAGAAATTAGGAGTTCAGGGTGTGGTAAGGGGCTCTGGACTGGGGCAGGGGTGCGAGCTCTGGGGTGGGGCAAAGGATGAAGGCTTAGGGGTACAGGAGGGTGCTCTGGGCTGGGATCGAGGGGCTCAGAGGGCAGGGGGGGATCAGGGCTAGGGCAGGGGTTTGGGGTACAGGAGGAGGTCAGGGATGCAGGCTGTAGGCAGTGCTTACCTCAAGCAGCTCCTGGAAGCAGTGGCATGTCCCTCCCTCTGCATGCAGCCCCATCTGCAGGCACCACCCCTATAGTTCCCATTGGCCACAGTTTCTGGCCAAAGGGAGCTGTGGGGGTGGCGCTGGGGCAGGGGCAGTGTGCAAAGGCCCTGGCTGCACCTACCCGTAGAAGCTGGAGTGGGGATACGCTGCTGCTTCCGGGAGCAACGCAGCGCCATGACATGAAGCTGGACAAGCCCTGGGCCCTGCTCTCCGGCAAGAGCTTGAGGGCCGTATTAAAACAGCTGAAGGGCCAGAGGTGGCTCCCGGACCATAGTTTGCCTACCCCTACATTATGTCAATTTACACCACTGGTAAGCTTTGAAAAAAAGTCCTGTTAGATAGTCATCAAGTCTCCTAGCAAGACTCCTAATGTTCAAAAGGAATTTATAGTGTGATATGTTGTGTGTTAAATTTAGTATTATGATAATCACCAAAAGTCCTGCACATTTTCTCAGCTGTATTCATGCTTAACTAGTGACCTAAATTTAAGCAGCAGAAATGTGTTACCTCCTCCGCTTCCCCCCGTCCTCCCTCCCAAAACACACACACACATTCGAACTGAAAATTTAATTTGAGGGAAAATTAAACTAAATTCTCAACATTTTTGCAGGTTCTTCTGGGGCCTCTCCCAGGTAATGTATTTTTTTATCTGATCTCTTTCAATAGATTGTTTTAAAGCCAATGTAATTCTAGGCTTTGGGCTAGATTCCACCCAGTTAAGCAAGTGACATTCCCATAGAAAACTTGGGACCAAATTCAGAAGTGATGTAGATACTGAAGAGGCAGCATTACTAGGGCAGTGGTTCCCAAACTTTTCAAAGCCATGATCTCCTTTTAGGCCACCAATATTTTAATAACACCTTCCCAATCCTCCATCCCAGAGAATGACTCTCTACCACACAAATATTACTAAACAAGATGACATAATCACAGTTTCTGTTAAGTCAGAGAAGGGCCTTTACTGAAATTAGAGGAAAAGTGTGTACCTCTTAGGGCAGGCTTTAAACAGCATTCTGTTCCAGGCTTAGCCTAATTTCCCAGATGAAGAAAATAAATCCTGAGGTCACATCATAGAAGACTGTGACTCAGAGTCAAGCCTACTGGGATATACAAGCAATCTGAAGGCAGAGAGAGAATGGGACAGGAGGTGCTGGGTTAGCGGATGGATGTGGAAGAACGTGTCAGATCTAGGGCCCTACAAAATTCAACTGCAGCAGTGGAGAAATAAAGGTGGCAGGGTATAGTCACCTTCACTTCTGCGCTGCTGCTTGCTGCAGCACCTGCCTTCAGAGCGTCCACCCGGCCCAGCGCTGGCAGCAGCATAGAGGTAAAAGTGGCGATGCAACACTCTCCCCCCCCCCCCCCGCATTTTGGAGGATCCCTGGTTTCAGAAACTCTGCGCCCCCCCCCCCCCCCCCCGTGAAATCTGTATAGTAGAGGGTAAAAGACCAGACACAAAAGACCAGATTTCAGGGAGCGGTGGGGGAGGGACCAGATTTCATGGTCCACGTGTTGTGCGTGGCCGCGAATTGGGAAGGGCCAGGCCGGTAAAGCGCCCCTCCCTGCGGGGGGCGATAGACTCGCGCGGGGGGGCGGGGCGCACTGCAGGGAGCCTGGAGCCACAAGTGCACCGGCCGGTCCCCGCCTCCTTGACCGCCTCGGGCAACCGCTCGCGCACAACGCCGCCTCCGCCCAGGCCGCACTGCATGCTGGGAGCTATCGTTTCGGCCGTTTGAGGCTCCGTGGCCGCCATGTTGCCGACGTAAGAACCCGCCTGCTTTGGGGGTCGCTGAGGGTTGGATTATTTTCTGCATTTCTTTTTCGCTATTATTAACTCGGTTAAACACCAAATAAATACCGTTAAAATTACTAACATCAACGCGGTGCCACAGCACTTCCGGCAGGAAGACCACGCCCCCACGTCTCACCGGAAGTAACTTCACTTCCGGTAGGATGGCGGCGTTTGGCAGAGTGAGGTAAGTTCCGACCGCGGGGGAACTTCATCGTCTCCCCTTCTACTCCCTGCGGCGGCCGCTCTCCCCTGTATCCCTCCGTTGCCTGGTGTGCGGGGCACGCTCGGGCGAAAGACTGGCTGGGTACAAGCGGTCGGTACATCCCTTCTCCCCTCCCCCCATCACCCCGTATCCGCACAGACTCAGCGCCCATCCGCCCCCTTCCCACTTTTCTATCCCCGTGACCCGCCCACGTTAATGCACCGGCTGCCAGGTCGGCCCCTCGCGAGTCTGTCTTTGGATCCGCGCTCGCCACGCTGCAGCACCCGCCTCTGCGGAATCGGCTCCTCGCCGTGTCGCCGCTGCCCACGGCCCGGGAGTGTCCGAGCTGGAGACCGGGGTGTTTCTAGACAGCCGGCTCTACACGTAGCAATGGCAGCGACCGAGCTACCTCGCCTGGAACGATGCCCTGCCCTGAGCACCCCAGTTCCCTCGACCTCACCCCCGGTGTAGGCCAGGCTACGCGGAGGGAAGGATTTTTTTTCAATCAAACTGGCTGCCACTTCTCAGAGAGGTGCACTAATAACCTCGAAGGAAAAAGCCTTTAGTCCTTATGTAGCTATGCTGCTGTGGTGCTAGTAGTATAGACATGGCCAAAAAAAGCAGGTAAAACTGCAGGAACAATAGAGGCCCTGGAGATTGAAAGTTGTTTTCAGGCTTCACAAACGACTGTGTCAATCTTCATTTTGAGGTTTAAGATGCTTAAGAAACGTAAGCAGTTATGGGATAAGAGTTCTCTTATGGATTTGTAACCAGTTAAAAGATAGGAAAAAAAGGGTAGGAATAAATGGTCAGTTTTAAGAATGGAGAGAGGTAAATAGTGCTTTTACAAATTATATAGAAAAAGAGGTAGACAGTGAGTGACAAAATTTGGAGATGATACAAAACTACTCTAGATAATTAAGTCCCAGGCAGACTGCGGAGAGCTACAAAAGGATCTCTCAGAACTGGGTGACGGCACAAAATGGCAGGTGAAATTCAGTGTTGACAAATGCAAAGTAATGCACATTGGAAAACATAATCCCAACTATACATATAAAATGAAGGGGTCTAAATTAGATGTTATCCTTCAAAGGAGAGATCTTGGAGTCGTGAATAATTCTCTGAAAACGTCCACTCAGTGTGCAACGGCACTCAAAAAAATGAACAGAATGTTGGGAAACATTAAAAGATAAATAATAAACAGAAAATATATTGCTACTATATAAATCCATTGTAAGCCCACATCTTGAATACTGTGTGCGGATGTGGTTTCCCCATTTGAAAAAAAGATATATTGGACTTGGAAAAGGCTCAGAAAAGGTCAACAAAAATTATGGGTTTGGCTGCCGTATGGGGATCGATGAATAAGACTGGGACTTTTCAGCTTGGAAGGGAGACAATGAGGGGGGGGGAGGGGAAGGATATGTTGGAGGTCTTATAAAGTCATGAGTAGTGTGGAGAAAGTAAATAAGGAAGTGTTGTTTACTCATAACAATAGGCTGCAAGTTTAAAACAACAAAAGGAAGTATTTTTTTCACACAGCGCACAGTAAACCTGTTGAATTTCTTGCCAGAAGATTTTGTGAAGGCCAAGACCATAATAGGGTTCAAAAAAGAGCTACATACATTTATGGAACTGGACACAGTACTCCAGTTGAGGCCTAATCAGCGCAGAGTACAGTGGAAGAATTATGTCTCATGTCTTGCTTACAACACTCCTGCTAATAATTCCAAAATGGTGTTCACATTTATTTTGGCAACAGTGTTACACCGACTTACATTTAACTTGTCCACTATGACCCCCCAGATCCCTTTCCGCAGTACTTTTTCCTAGGTGGTCATTTCCCATTTTGTATGTATACAACTGATTGTTCCTTTCTAAGTGGAGTATTTTGCATTTGTTCTTATTGACTGCGCCCCCCCAGGGGCTTTTATTGTGTCAACAGCGTCCTGGGCTGGGGGGGACGGAGGAAGAGTTAGTAGTCCCTCACTGTCCCTGTTTCTCCTGGATTCCCTGCCTTGGTGTTGGTTGCTGGGGTTGCCAGCATGTTCTGGGATCTGCTCCCCTCTGGAGACACTTGGGGCACAATGCTGGAGGAGCAGGCACCCAGTGAGTTCCTCACCTTCACAGGGGCAGTGGGGCTCAGGCTTTAGGATTCAGTTCTGGGCTGGTAGGCACAGCTCATGTTTTTATATATCTATCATATTCCCCTTTAGTCCCCTCTTTTCCAAGATGAAAAATCCTAGTCTCTTTAATCTCTCCTCATATGGGACCCGTTCCAAGCCCCATCGTTTTAGTTGCCTTTCTCTGAACCTTTTCTAATGCCAATATATCTTTTTTGAGATGAGGAGACCACATCTGTATGCAGTATTCAAGATGTGGTCGCAACATGTCTTTGTATAAGGGCAATAAAATATTCTTCGTCTTATTCTCTAACCCTTTTTTAATGATTCCTAACATCCTGTTTGCTTTTTTGACTGCTGCTGCATACTGCATGGGTGTCTTCAGAGAACTGTCCACAATGACTCCAAGATCTCTTTCCTGATTACCGTATTTTCCAGCGTATAAGACAACTGGGCGTATAAGACGACCCCCAACTTTTCCAGTTAAAATATAGAGTTTGGGATATACTCGCCGTATAAGACTACCCCTCTTCCAACGCACACCAAATAAAAATTAAAAAAACATCAGATTTGATTTCAATATGGTAATTTTAATTCAAATGCTTATGACATGCAGGTACTTAGCAGGAAAACTGTCACTTATAAACATAAGGCTGTTTGTCATCAAACATGTAAACATAAAACAGTGCAAGTGGATTAAACTTTTCCTAATTCACTCTAAAGCTGAAAGGAAGGATAAGACAATAAACCCATGGGAGCTGCCATGCTGTTTGTTTTCTAAGCTGTCAACCAAACTGGAACTGATGATGATAGGAGGAAGATAACAAACAATAGAGAGAGAGCAAGTGCCGGACAAGTCCCTGGCGAGTTAGCAACGCCCATCATAACTGCAAGCTACGGTATTTTTACAGGTTTTGCTGGCGTGACAGTTTCCCTTTAAAAGCCTTCAAAATCCTCCTGTTCGTCATCTGATATCATAAGTACATCAATGACATCTTGTGATACATTTGTAAGGCAGTCATCGTATGGATCGAATTCCGTATCAGATGGTGTGGTCTCAGCTTCGGCTTCCTCTTCATCTTGCCACAAGTAGTCGTCCTCCATACCATCTAATGAATTTGATATGCCACACTTCTTGAAAGACTTGATTACTGTTTCTGCATCAATATCATTCCAGGCTTTTATGACAAATTTGCACAAAACATCCAACTGTGGAGCACGCATGTTTCCTCCTTTTGTGAATGACTTTTCGCCGCTAACCATCCATTCATTCCACTGTTCTCGAATGCGATCTTTAAATGGCTTGTTTAGGCACACATCCAGTGGCTGTACCAACGATGTCAATCCTTCAGGAATAACTGCCGCATCTGTGTTTAGTCTTGCAAGCCTTTGCTTGGTGCTGGGAGTTAAATGAGCTCTGAACATATCCCACACCAGTAGACTATGTTTTTGAATAAGTCCACCTGGTCGCCTGCTCCATACATTATCAAGCCATAGCTTTACCCCTTCTTCATCCATCCAGCCTTTTTCATTCACATGTACAAAACAACCAACAAGGAACTTGAGTTTCGGCATTGTTTTTCTTTTAAAAATAATCATTGGTCTCAGTTTGGCGCCATCAGCTGTGCATCCAAGTACCACTGTAAAACTGGACTTCTCATGTCCTGTTGTTTTAATTAAAATTATTTTTTCACCTTTTTGATGGACAGTTTTATTTCCAACCATATCAAAATTCATTGGAGTTTCATCCATATTTCCAATACTACTTAACGCATAGCCATGTTTACGTATCGATGGAAACTATTTACTTTGCTATCAAGATCTGCAGGTAATTTTTGGGCAATTTTCGTCTTTTGCCTCAGTACCATATTATGCCTTCCCATGAATCTAGTACACCAGGATACAGTGGCCTTAAATCTGTTGCTGTGATCTGGGTTAGATTTGGCCCACTGAAGTGCAAACAAACATATTTTATTTCGTGTCACTACATAACCGTTTTGGCGATGCTCATTCACCATGTCTGCTACATGTTTTTCGAGTTCTGGCCAATGTGGGGTGCCTCTTCTTAATGCACACTTACCCCTTGGCATACTCTTTAATGCTTTTTCATTTGCTTTCCAGTCCCGAACCATCTTTTCTGTTACTCCATATTGTCTCGCAGCAGCGCAGTTATTATGTTCCATGGCAAAGTTTACAACTTTACGTTTGAAACTGGCTTCATATTTCTTTCTTCTTGCTGAGAAGCCATGATGGGGTTTTGACTGTTGGACGTTTGTATACTGTACTGTATGTACTGGTGCTATACTGTATGAACAGGTACAGATACTGGTGCTGTACTGTATGTGGTACCCAGTATACAACAACCAGCCAATCATGGCAAGCGATGTACCTTACCGGCGATTGGCTGGTTGTTGTATACAAAGCCTGCTTGGATTGGTCAGCTCTCCCTGCCTGCCCAGCCCTCCCTGTCTCCAAGACTATCAGAGCGGTAGCGCAAACACGCCTCTTTTTTCCATACCCCGGGCGTCCCAGACGCCTGCAGCTTGCTCCGCCCTTCACTTACACCTTCCCGGTGAGGCGCCCCCTCACCTCGTCATCGGGACCGCGTTAAGTCACTTCTTTCCACGAATCCTGGTGAGTGGATTTTCTTCTACCGTACTTGTACAGCGCCGCCCTTGCTGCTTTCATATGGTCGCCGCATACGGCGGGGATGCGGCCGCAGCCGTTTTGAGCTCCCCCCACCATATGCGGCGACCGCAGATTCTCCAGTCTGGCTTGGAAGTTTCAGCACCCGCCCTATAAGACGACACCTGGCGTATAAGACGACCCCCGACTTTTGAGAAGATTTTCCTGGGTTAAAAAGTCGTCTTATACGCCGGAAAACACGGTAGTTGTAGTTAAATTAGCCCCCATCATATTGTGTATATGTAGTTGGGGTTATTTTTTCCAATGTGCATTACTTCACATTTATCCACATTAAATTTCGTTTGCCAGTTTGTTGCCGAATCACTCAGTTTTGTGAGATCTTTTTGAAGTTCTTCACAGTGCTCTTTGTTCCTAATTATCTTGAGCAGTTTAGTATCATCTGCAAACTTTGCAACCTCACTGTTTACCCCTTTCTCCAGATCATTTATGAATAAGTTGAATAGGATTGATCCTAGGACTGACCTTTGGGGAACACCACTAGTTACCCCTCTCCATTCTGAAAATTTACCTTTTATACCTACCCTTGGTTCCCTGTCTTTTAACCAGTTCTCAATCCATGAAAGGATCTTTCCTCTTATCCCATGACAACTTAGTTTACATAAGAGCCTTTGATGAGGGACCTTCTCAAACGCTTTCTAGAAATCAAAGTAAACTGTGTCCACTATGTTAAGATGCCACAGGACTCTTTGTCACTTCTGCAATTCCAGACTAACGTGGCTACCTCTCTGATTTATGTCGACTGGATCCCCCCTTGTCCACATGTTTGTTGACCCCTTCAAAGAAATCTAATATATTGGTAAGACATGATTTCCCTTTACAGAAACCATGTTGATTTTTGCCCAACAATTTATGTTCTGACAATTTTCTTCTTTACTATTGTTTCAACTAATTTGGCCGGTACTGATGTTAGACATGTAATTCCCGGGATCACCTCTAGAGCCCTTTTTAAATATTGGTGTTACATTAGCTATCTTCCAGTTATTGGGTAGATTTAGAGGACAGGTTACAAATTTTCAAAGGACAGGTTTCTATTTACTATTTACAGTAAATAGTTCCACAGTTTCACAGTTGAGTTCCTTCTGCTACTTTTCAACATTGTCAATGTGGATTTTATGTTAAGAGGTTAAACCTTCCTTCCCCTGATGAAAGTTGGAGGGAATGTCTTACTGAAAAGTATAATCAGTAGGATGACAAGATTGCAGTTGTTAGGAGGCTTGGGCAAACAAAGCTCTCTTAATTTTGTCTTTGTAATGAACAATATCCAGTTCACAGTATAGAAATTAATACAGTAAAACCTCGATTTAACGGACTAATTCAGGCGAGGGGGTGTCCGTTAAATCAAAACGTCCGTTATTTAATAAAAAAAAAAACGAGCTGCCGGAGCAGCAGGCCGCCCGCCACAGGGTCGGGGCGGCATCTCCGCAGCCCGCCCGCCGCCGGGACCCGGGCGGCAGCCGGGAGCCGGCAGCCAGCCAGCCCGCCCGCCGCCGGGACCCGGGTGGCAGCCGGGAGTCAGCAGATGGCCGCCAGCGAAGGGGACCGGGGCTGCAGCAGGGAGGGGTCGTGGTCTGATATGGATCAGAAATTTTGTCCATTGCATCCGAAGTCCGTTAAATCGAGGTTTTACTGTATTGCGTTTGTAAGTGGATTTGATATCTTTATGATCATCTTGATTATTCTAAAATTTTAATTTTACACGGGCACACCTGATTTCAGTCTCAGAAAATACTGAATTCAGACACTCATTTTTCTGTTCTGATAGAATAATATTTCTATTTTATTTAAGAGAATTTGGGTAGATGTTATCTTTTTCTATTTTAGCAGATTAAAACATAAATATAATATAATGTAACTTTAGTTAATGTTTTGGTGAGATGATTCCTAAAATTGATTCTTTTAAAGTTTTGTAAAGATCACAACTCATTTCTCCAGTGATTGTTTTACCTTCAAAAATAAATCTAAATATTGTTTCATCAATTATAGAATGTGTTGTTTATCTTTTGTAGGTGAAACATTTATTCATAAGAGACCCCACATTTGAGTTAAGTACATTATCATTATTTCTGCAAGTTCAGAACTTTAAGTGAGCTACAGGAAAAAATGAAGAGTAGAGTGGCACACATAAATGTAAGTATTGTGAAGTTTAATTTTTGGGGGATAAGTACAGTATTGTTTGGGGATTTTTGTGTGACTTTAGTATGTAGGGGCCTATTTCCACTTCATATATGAACACCAATTCCCTCAACTTTAATAGGAGTTACATTTATTCTCTCCCCAATATATGCAGTATCATAATTAAGAACAAGATGTATTATTACTTAAACCAGCAAACTGCAGCTGGTTGATATACAGCTATTCTTAGTAACAGATGTCCCCAGTGCTCCTGGCTGCAATGTGAAAAGGAAATGAAGTGTGAAGAGAAGCGGGTAAAAGATGGAAACAGTTTAGTAGAAAGCATGAGTGAGTTGAGGCATCATGGAGGGGAATGAGAAAGATGCAATCAATTTCTAACCATTCTTTGATTTTGATACTCTTCATCTTACTATCATGCAATCAAGATTGCAAGTATGGTATTTGGATTCCTACAAGTCTGAGAAACTTATTGAATACAGTGAAGGGTCCTGCTCTTTCAGAATCTGAATGTTGTATGCTTCAGAAGGGACAGGTGCAGTTATTAGTGTTATAAGTGGCTAGAAGTTAGTGGCTAGAATTTTTAGAAATTATAATATTGAGGTGCCCACTTTAGAGTGTTGTCTTCTGGTCATCACATAGTCATGACTACAGTGAAATGCATTCTATGCTTAGATTGTATCACAAAGTATTTTTTCTTGGTTATTAATGAAAGGTGCTTGATCATTGGCCTGAAGTCTGCAGGAGACTAAGCTCCTGCATTTATCTTCAGAACAAGCACAACGCAAGCATCAATAATGCAAATGTCTGTATGCATCTCTGTTAATGTGCTTGAACCCTGGTCTGGAAGGACAGCATTTTAGGGCTGGGAACAGGTATTATATATGGGGTGTTGGGGAAAGTTGAATAGTCTCTTCCATGCTCTTTTCACTTGAGATGCAAAAGTCAGACACCACTCACAGTAGATCATGCAGCTCTTTAAAATATGATCATGGATATTCTGCTGATCTTGGTTTCCCAAAGGACTCAGCTCCATAATTTAAATTAGAAATGGAAAAAGCACTCTCAGTAAACTGTAGATGTTCATAATATGATCCTCCCTCCGCTTTCTTACCTGATTTGATCAGCAGTAAAATAGTTAACATTTTTAATGTTTAAACATTTTTGGAGTTAACACCTATTGAGATGCTAGTGGCAGTTATGTATCTCAGAGCTGCTGTTTCAGATTTCCTGCAAACTCATGTAGACATTACATTGATCATATTAAGGACTTGTCTATGCTGGGATTTTTTTCAGTGTAAACCCCATTGTAGATGTGCTGCACAAGTGCAACTGGCCCATTTTGCACCATTGCAGATTTTTCTAAATAAAGTGTGGGGGAGGGGCATCTTCCAACCCTAAATTGAAAATAAGTTGAGATTCTGGAACACATGATAGCAGCTTTAAAAAAACAAAGTATGGACTCACTCATGAGCCAGCAGGAGTCAGCCCAGTTGGACCCTGGATAGGAGGATATTTCAGTCTTCATTTGTGCAGGTATTACCATGTCTCCTAGAAGCCTCAATCAGGATTGGGATCCAGTTGTACTCTTTACAGCATCTAGTACAAATAGACCCTGCTCCAAGTAATAAAAAATATAATTTCCTTTGTTAAATATTCAAACATCATTTAGTACTGCTGTCCATCAGGAGGACCCATTATTAAGCAGATGTAAGTTGTATTCAACTGGCTACCTTTCTAAACTTATATTTGACTGTCTCCAAGGTGATATGGAAACTAGAATTTCAGCTTGTTAATGGCACACTGCCATCCTTATAGATGAATTGAGGATCAATATATATACTGTATGAGTATTGGTGACAGGGAGAGCTTTGTTAAATAATGGCTGTAGTAAGAGACTGTTCAAAGTATGGGGGTTGGCACAACAGTATGTATAAAAGTTCAGAGTGGGAGAAGGACATAAAATAATCCTTCATATAAGATAGATATGCTTAGTAAATATACTATTATATAAAATGTACTGTGGTCTAAAATAATTTAATACTTTGTTTTAAAGCATGGCTCCAGTTATGAAAGAAAAGAGAGCCACAGCTCTCACCGGAGGAGTTGCTCTCCAGAAGACAGGTAAACAAGTATTTGTTTTAATTGCTTTTAATAGTTGTTAAAATTGTGTGTAATCTTCATCCAGAGTGAAGATAAATACAACAAAACACATTTTGTTCCATATTTTTCACTTATGCTAATAAGTGAATACGAAAAATATAGATATAAACTTAATACAGTGCAGCTAATTGTGGATGAAAACGGGAGAGCAGTAATTGAATGTGTTCTTAATGAAAGATTTTAAAACTCTTCAGTGTTCATTCTGAATACTGAACAGCTTTGTAATGGAAATTGGGTTCCAGTCTCTTGCATGGCTCCAGTGCTGTTAATCATAATTTTCACTTTATAGCAAGGTTATGGATGTCAGCTGGAGACTCAGAAATGCCATTTCTTGTGCTGTCTACCATACATAAGGCATGAACTGAATTCTTTCAGGGTTACTTTTTTTTAATTTCATTTCACTTACAATGAAACATTCTGTGGTACTAAAACATGAAGTACGTTTTATTTTATTCCAGTATATATGGTATACTTAGCTCTGCACAAGTAAACAAAGGTGACAAATATAGTGAATGGATACATTCGGTGGGCTCTCTTGTGATTTGCATAGTGCTGAGTAAACTCAATATTTAACTTCATTACTATTTATCATTTAACTCTGAGTGCTGAGTTTTCTTTTATAATGCTTCTTTTAAAGGTCACACCATTATTGGATTAATTTTTGTTTATCATTAGGACTATATGATTTATTAAGTGTGCATCTTTCTGACTTGAATTATTATATTAATAATAAAGCTCAGTTCATTTGTATAGAAGTGGGGCCTTCTGGTTTTTAAAACATTGGTATGTGTGCATCAACCCATGACTGAAAAACAAATGCCAGCAAATACAATTCCTATAACCCAGAAGTTTAATAAAGCTATACTAAAATGTTTTTTTGTTTGGGGATGGGAGTAGGTATGCAGATCGTGAGAGGTCTTGGTCTCCTAGAGACAGAGGCTACTCTGATCACAGCAAATATGATCAAGAATATTCAGGAAGGGGCCGTGATGACAAAACTGTGGAAGCCCGGTGAGTATTAAGTATTTTGAAAATGAAAAGTACTGTTCCTTCTGCTTAATATACTTTTCAGCAATTAGTATTTTGTTTAAAAGTAAAACCATTAGATTTGCCTTGGTCTGATCCTTTACAATATGTTCAGCCTTCATCTCCATAAGATGGGAGTTCTTTAATGTTTACTTTCCAACTTTTGTCTATAGAGGTTGGGGGAGAGAGACTCCCCCAGAAAAGGGGAGAGAGAGGGAATCTGATCGAAGGAAACAGAAAAAATTCCCTTCACCTGATAGAAAAAGCCCAGAAAGATCAGTACCTCAGAGCTCATTTGCTCACGATGAACCCCCTTCAAAGAAGAGAAAAGAAGAGCTGGATCCAATTCTCACCCGCACAGGTGGTGCATACATTCCTCCAGCAAAGCTCAGGATGATGCAGGAACAAATTACTGATAAAAATAGGTAAGTCAAAGTTAACAAATTTCACAATTAACAGGATTTACTGGTATAGTAGAGAGCTCAAAAGTGTAAAATATTTTTGATTGGCTGATCAGACATGAAAGTTGTTCAGAACCTGTGAAATGTAGAAACTGCGATGCCATGTGCTGTCACTTTTGGAGTTGTGACCTACCTTTGAAATTAAATAGTAAAAAGTAATATATAAATATGCATCATAAATGTGTATGTTGATATTTTATCCTGTAAAATAGCTTCAGAATATCTCATTAAAAGATATCAAAATATTTTGAAAAAGCTGACAGTTATGAGTACAGTGGACATACACAGCAAAAAGGGGTAGGAATATATATATATTTTCCAATTTTGTTTAAAAAGGGGGAAGAGATTCCTTTCATTTATAAGTACTTACACTATTACTGGAAATTTTTTTTTGGTCACTAAGAACGAGGAATGAATTTATATCTACACTCAAGAAATGTTAATCATACATATTCATAAATAAGAAACAATTACATGGAAAGGGGGATGAGTCTGTGAAATCTTTCTATGTTACAAAGTAATTTTGGCAGGAACTGTAAATATGCAAAAATCAAATCCCTTTTTTGCAAACAAAATTAATTTTTTTCACAATTCCCTAGGAAGTCTTTCAAAAATCTATTATTGAATATTGCAGATAAGTTTTAACTATATTGTGGGTTTTTTTGGAAGTATAATATTTTAGTATAATACAAGAATGTTAAGCAGTATGTTGCTCTTTTGTTCTCGTTCATTTCCTGTACTTGCTGTTAGCAGAGAGATTTGTGGGATAAGTTTTCTCTTTTCTTCCTTCTCCGTAGAAGACCATACTTCAGCATTAATTTCACAGTTTTTATTGGGTTTGGAGAGAGAGAAGTTTTTGTAAATCAGATTGGTTTAGTAGTAATGAGTTACTGTTAGTATAATCATAAAAGGCAGCAAAATATATTGTAAGCATTGCACCTTGGGGCTCCTTTTGACTACAAATTAATTTCACATTTTTGGTATATTAAAGTGTATTTATGGTGTCCCTAAATATACCTGCATTAATGTAATATTTCCACAATAGCTTAGCATATCAAAGGATGAGTTGGGAAGCCCTGAAGAAGTCTATCAATGGTCTTGTCAATAAGGTGAACGTTTCTAATATAGAAAATATCATCCATGAACTTCTTCAAGAAAATATTGTCAGAGGAAGGTAAGCGTCAAATGATTGTTTCATAATAAATAATTCTTTAGTTTTTCTATTTATAATATGTAAATAATACTAACACAAAGACAGATTAAGACTAGTCAGGTTTTTAAATAGCTCCAAAACTCTTCTATGCTATATAAAGAAGAACCTGCATGGAAAAAAGAATGGTTTGTTTGCAGAGAAAACACATTTTCTGCTGGTCGGTTGAGAAAAACAGAGTAAGGAGTTACCCACTCTTTTCCTAAGTGGTTTTCATTTTCTGAACACTTTTTTTTTTTTTTATCCCTAATTACAACAGTAAATCCAAGTGTATCAGTGGAGAAAAGCACTTTAAAAAAAATTAATCCGCATCTAGTAGTGTGCTTCTGATCTCTGCTCTCTGATGTTTATGTGCTGTGCTATAATTATCCTTGCCTTGGTAAGCTGTGAAATGGACTACTGCAGTGTGTTCCCAGGCCATATGGAAACTATAGCTAATATATAATGCATAGCTTGTGATGCTGTTGGTAGTATATTATAACAGTTTTTCAAAGACCCGATTTGTTCCTAGTTTTCTGGTATAGTTCAATAGGTTGATCTATGGAGCTATTTACAGTTTGGATTTTTTGTTATGAGACTATTCTTGCCCCTGAGGTCATCTGGGGTATTTTTCCTAATGCTCTCCAAATTTAAATGAAGGAGGGCCTTTGATCTGCCAATATTAAATTCTGCTGACTTTCCAGGGACTTTACATCAGCCATCCATCTCTTCTTTCTGTCTTTTGCCTGCTAATGGTCATATATTTGTTTGTACAGAGGTTTTAAATAGCTTTTAACACTTATTGTATTCAACAGCTTATTTGTATTTTGTACAGCATCAAGTTTTTCATGATTAAATTGTTTTAAAAACAGGAAAATTGAGTTAAAATCTTGAAAGCAATTCTGAAAGGTCAGTTTGTAGGTGATATCTTATACCTCACTAGTATAGTATCTACTTTTCTTGGTTTAAATATTTGCACATATGTAAAAAGGGAAAAACACACTGAATAGTTGGGGCCAGGTATAGTTACAGAATCAAAAGAAGCAAGTACGTATATTGTAGGGAGATACTCTGACATAAGGATGATGGAATTCTTGCTTAGTGAGTTTTTAAAGTAGTCTAATAAAAACTGATGAGGATTTAAGGGGATTTAGTCCAAGACTAAAAATGTTGCTGCAGATACACAACCTGGTGGTAGTACAGTTGATAAGAAATATTCAGCATTGTTACTTTCCCAAATTTGATTAATTCTGCCAAGCGGAACAAGAAAATCTAAATTATGATATTACGATACTTGTGATTACACACACTGTAGCAGTAACATCATCTGAGGCAGGAAGGGCAGACTTCAGGGGATTTGAGTTTTAAACTGTTAAATAATAGTTGTCTTACTGTTATTAGAGAAGTTTAGGGAGCAGGATGGGAGAACCTATTGAGTAGGAATGATTTCATCTCAGGCATTAGAATAGATCTTCAAATTTGTTTCTCATCCCTGATCAGTAGACATTTCCCATGCATCTGCAAGACCACAGCCTAAAAGTAGTAGACCTAATGGGAAAGAATGCCCTTAAGCCCAAATCAGCTGACCTGGGCCAGCTGTGCCATGCTGTGGGGCTTTTATCCCCCTGTAGATGTACCTTTAGAGAAGAGAGGTGTATTGGGTATGCTAATTTTTTTTCAATCTGAAGGGACAGGGGGTTCAGCTGTTGCAGAGAATCTAAAAACAAGAAATAACTATCTAGCTCCCAGGCATCTCTTCTAGCAGGAGATGACAGTAAGTCTTCGACAGCCTGTTTGTAGAACAGTTTTTATTGTAGCACTTTCCTCTCTGAATTTTATATCTGAAAAACTGTATTTATTTCTTACAGGCAGTGGTGATTTTTAAAATATGGGTTACATAACTGTTATTAAAATAGTTGTCTAGTCATTGGGAGTTTTGTGTGCTTGTGATAAAGATTTTGTATCTAGTTTTATTAAGTTGCATGCACCAATTTTATATTTAAAACCAGCACCACTTGGCTTTATCTCATTAATAAAATTGTAACTCCTAAATTGACCAAAAAACCCCACAAGTTTTTAAAGGCGAAGGCAAAATTGGGAAGCCAGGTTTTTTTATTCAGCTGTAAACATAGTCATGATAGTTATCTTTGTGTCTATTTAAGATGGTCCCAGAAGAAGCGTAAGACTAATCTTTATGCCAAGTGAACTCTTGCACTCATGGCAAGTTCTATTGAAAGGCAAGCAGTCAGAGCTCAATTGAGTGGAGAGCTCCATGTGGTGCATAGATCAGATTTCAAAATCCAGCTCTTGGAGGGCAAATCAGTTTCTTGTGTTACATTTGTAATAATGTAATATAGCTAAAGGGATTTTTTACGTTATTTTTAGGTTCCATGTCCCCCACACTACAGAGAATGAATAAAAATAAGAATTATTTTGTTTCGGCATTACTTAGGCTAGCCAGGAGAATAGAATGCACAGTCTTCTGCCACTCCATTAATTTTCTGGAACTAGAATTGTGTGGGAACCAGACTTTCCGTTACATGCAAAATTCGTCAGTTTTGAAATTTGTTTTCATTCTGAACTGGAACAAAAACATAATTTTTTAAATTTCCTACAGAATGCAGTTTGTGAAAAAAAATCTTAATTGGGCTCTGCCAATATGTGTTTTTTATTTAACTTTGAATTTTATATTATAAAATAAATTTCTAAACAGTCATTTTAAAACTAAATATCTATATGTTCCATTCCAATAGGTTTGTTTCGGATTTTTGAGACAATATTGTTAAAATCAGCATATTCCCTCCCCTGTAACATTTTAATTTTGGTAAATTGACATTTTCCAGCAGAAAAAATTGGATAATTTTCAGCCAGCTCTATCTAGAAGGGGATGTTAAAATGAAAATGTAGTGCATTGAGCCCAGTTTTATATGATTATTTTAAACTAGTCTAAAAGCCCGTGTACACGGGCCAACGGTAACAGCTCACGGCCCCCCCACTCGCTCAGCTCTCTCCCCCCTCCCCACTCAAAAGGCCCCCCCGCTCGCTCAGCCTCCCTCCCCCCAATCCAAGGGCCCCCCTCCACTCGCTCAGCCCCCCTTCCCCCACTCCAAGGCCCCCCTGCCTGCGCCTCCTGTGCCCAGCCACCCTCCTGCACACGCTCCCGAGCCTCTGATCCAGACCCTGCTTCCCTCTCGGCGGCACACGTGCGGTGGCCATGTTGTGCTGCCGAACGACACCTCCCAGCATGCCGTTCGTCTGGGCCGTTTCTACTGTGCATGACGGCTTCACGCACCACTTCTCTAGCCGATTATTATATAGGATTTGGTAATATGTCCACTATACACAAATTATAATCTGCCAATTACACTTCAATTTAGGTTGACTCAGCTATTCCTGATCTTGGGGGTTTGATTAGACCATTTCACATAAGTCTCTCTTGAATATCCTGAGACCAGCATGGCTCCAACAAAACTGCAAATTTAGGATAAAAGTCGACATGTAGAATTCTAGCCTGAAAATAAATGTTTAAGGTCTGATGTTGCATCCTTTGAACACACACACATCCTATTGTACTCACCATATGTCCTGTGAAGCAAATTAACTCTTATTACAGTCCAGCATATGTGAATCATGATAGTTTTTATGTATCTTGTTCAGATGAGTAGTCTGTACTAATAGTATTGTGCTGCATTTGGTAAATATGTTTAATGTGCTTGTGATATCATAGTGATATCATAATTTAGTGAAGTGGCAAGGGATGGAGTGCCATAATCTTTTAGATTCATATCAAAACCTTAACTTAGCTATTTAATGATTTGGGTGAAGTTGGAGTCCCTGAAAATGAGGAACTAATAGAATTAGATAGTGGCAAGCATTTTGCTAGCTTCCTCGTAGCTCTGCCAGGGCACTGTAATCCTGAAATGCAACCGTATTAACATGTTGGGTTTCTTTTGATCTAAGTCTGCCAATTATGCTGAACTGGGCCAAGTTGTTAACTGTAGCAGTCTTTAGTGGGTAGGAAAGTAGATAAAATAACCACTTGATCATCTCCTTCCTGTCTGTTTATGTTCTCAGAAGCAATGTTTCTGTCCCCAGCTGTCAGTTCAAAGCATAATTACGGTATTAAAAAGTTTGCTGGACCTTGTGTGGAAAAGTGATAGCATTACAATTTGAAGACTATTCTGGTCTTGCTGAACATCCTATTTTCTTTATTAGTCTTACACTGGTTGGGGGTTTGGTTTTGGTTTTTTGGGTTGGTGACATTGCATAGAAACAAGATTTCTGTTCTTGAGAAGTGCATTTGCCTTTGAGTGTACTCAGTATTAAAACAGTCATAATTCTGTGTTTATCTTAATTAACTGCAGTGGAGATGGCTGTTCTGTCACAAATATTATTAAATCAGTTGAGGAGTAAGGAACAAGGTCAAATGAACTCTTAAGATACAAAGATTCTGTTTCCACACACATTTCTTATTCACTATCATTAAAAAAAACATTAGCAGCAGAATTACTTTTATAAGGTGTTAGTGGCCTTTTAAATATCAACCATTACAAAATGCAGTTATGAAAAAAAAGTTTGTAATAAGATAAAAAGTAATGATTTAAATCTCATCTAATTTTAGTAACATTTTCTGCTGTCATATTTTTTCAGTTGTATTATATACGTACCACAAGCTTTCAGATCATGTTGTTAGCTTGAGTTTGTATTTGTTTGAGGTAATTTTTTTTGTACTTTCCTTAACTATAGATTTTTCTCCCTCCCTTCCTTCCCCCTCCCATTTTTCTAAATGGTCTTTAATTTTTCACATTTTATTAAAAAGTTAGTGAGTTTCTTGCCTCTGATTTTACTTTTTCTAAATTAAGTTGAAAAACTAAAAGCAGAGTTTTTTCTTCTTGAAATGGCTTTTTTCCCAGAATGTCATCAAGAGGGGCTTCTGAAACGATTTCACCTATAATCTTCATTTTCTTTTTTTTTTTTTAGGGCCAATTAGAAGTGTAAATCATTCCTGATCTTTAATAAAAAGTTAATTTTTTAGTAGATCATAGAAATAGCATTGAAATAATGGCTAGGAAATTTAACTAGGTTTAATCTTCAATTGAGAGGTCTCAAAATACAATAACCATTGTGTTTTGTATACTTACTCTTGTCAATTTTTAAAGTGACCTACCTGCAAGTGAATGGCTTTTTTAGCTTAGGACTAAGTTAATAGGAAGATAGAGGTGCAGAAAGAGAGCTCTAGAAAGATTATTTTTTTTCAAAGACAAACTATTCTAGTTCTCAGATCATACAATTCATCACTGATTTAAAAATCTTATTTATGTACATTGCAATCCTGTACATTGTACTCCAAACATAATCCGTAGTTTTAGTATAAAAATAACTGCTGTTTGGAACTGCCTTTTAACTATCTGGAAAACAGAATATGCATCTGTTACAATGTGGTGAATGATATTATTTTATATTTTCATGATTGGCACTGATACTTGTGTATGTACTCTTACTTACAGGGGATTGCTATCTAGATCAGTTTTGCAAGCACAAAGTGCCTCTCCAATCTTTACACACGTTTATGCAGCAGTTGTAGCAATTATCAATTCAAAGTTTCCAAATATTGGAGAACTGATTCTCAAGAGGCTAATTCTAAATTTTCGCAAAGGATATCGCAGAAATGATAAGGTATGTAAGAAAAACTTATGTAAGAACTTAAACAGTGCCACGCTGTAACCAGTGATCCTACTAGTGTGCTATCCTATTACCAAGTGGTCAGTAATGTATGTTTCAAAGAAATGTGTGTGACTACCCAGAACCTGGCATAATGCACTATATTAATTGTAGTGGTAGTATATCATGGTGATCTTTTTGTTAAGCTGACCTACAGCAGGGATGGACAAACTACGGGCCACATCCAGCCCATGGGCCCATACTGCCCGGTCCCTGAGATAGCCGGGGAGGCTCCCCCCGGCCCCTGCCCTGCTGTCCCTCCGTAGTCATGCTGCTGCATGGGCAGTGCTCTGGGGGGCTGGGCTGTACAGCAGTGTGTCTGGCTCCAGCTGCTGCTCTGAGTGGTGTGGTCAGGGGGTTGGATAAGGGACAGGGAGTCCTGGGGAGCAGTCCAGGGACATGGAGCAGTTGGATGGGGCAGAGGTTCTGAGGGGGCGGTCAGGGGACAGGAATCGAGGGGAGGGTTGGATTGGGTGTGGGAGTCCTGAGGGTCTGTTGGAGTTCAGGGTGTGGCTAGGGGTTGGGGCAGTCAGGAGACGAGGAGCAGGGGGCTTAGATAGGGGGTGAGATCTTGTGGGGTGGTGGTTGGGGCGGGGGGGCCTCTGGAGGTGGTAGTCAGGGGACAAGGAGCGGAAGGGGTTGGATGGGTCAGGGATTCTGAGGGGGGCAGTCGGGAAGAAGTGGGAGGGGGTCAGATGGGGCGGATCCAGCCTGTTTGGAGAGGCACAGCCTTCCCTGCCTGGCCCTCCATTATAATTTTGAACCCCAATGTAGCCCTCCCTGCCCTACAGCTTGAAGACTGAAAATCTTTTTAACTTCAGTAATGCAACAACAATGGCTTTTATTCTAAAATGTACAATCCTTTTAATAATCTTAAAATAAATGCTTTGGTATCCTGCAGCAGTGCTTTAATAGATTAATAGACTGCAGGGCTAGAAGGGAGCATTATGATCATCTTCTAGTCTGACCTCCTGTATCGCACAAGCCATAGAACTTGCCGGTTAATTTTAAATTGTGATTCACATAAATACAGAGTTTGGGGGAGTCTGTTTTTTAGTTGAAAGCTCTTTCAATAAGTGAAGAAACTGAAGTATATTTAACTGTTCTTTATTCATTTTTCAGCAACTTTGTCTGACAGCTTCAAAGTTTGTTGCACACCTAATCAATCAGAATGTGGTACGTTATTTTGTATTTGATATGGTTTCACACGTTATGGTTGTACTATACAGGTTACACTTATAGCAATCTTTGAACAGCAAGATACTTCATTTATTACTTTTTGATAAGGAAGCATTTCTTTAAAAAAGGGACTAACACCACAAACGAATGATATTTGATTAGAGAGAGCAGGGATCTCTTAGGTCGTAGCTCTGCACTTAAGTCTACGTGAGCAGATTCTGGTGCCCACAAAGAGTCTCAACGCCTCGGTGGAACTTCCATACAGGCACAAGAATTTGTTCATGCAAAGACAGTTGAAGGGTCATTTCCTAAAATAGCACCTAAACAATGTAGGGCTTTATGGATCAATATCAACCTCTTTAATTTCACCAAAAGACAACTTGGTGTCCAGCAGTTGTTTCCTTTTCTCCCCTTTAAATAAGTTTTAGCAGTAAGTGTAAAGGAGAGGAGCATGAAAGGAAGATGCCAAATTTTATTTCTGTAAACGATGTTTGATATTCGTGTTCCTTCAAAATGTGCTCCATTCCCTTCATGATGGCAAAGATTTTCTTGCATTGGTTGACTGAATGACGACAGCCATCTTTGAGTAGTAGAGTGGTGTCCAGCACAAAGAAGGTGCAAATATAAAAATCAGAACCCTTATTTGAAATGCTGACTTTTGTTTATGTAGAAGTGACAATATAATTTCCTACATTGAAACATGATATAGTAGTCACAAAAAGCATAGTTCTTGGTCATCTAGTATTTTATAACAATAATGCAATACAATGGATTGTAATTTTGGAAGTCAGAGGTTCTTGCTTTTATAAAACCCCTTACTATTTTTTTCCCCCAAGGCTCATGAGGTTTTGTGTTTGGAGATGCTCACATTGCTTCTTGAAAGACCAACAGATGACAGTATTGAAGTAGCAATTGGATTTCTAAAGGAATGTGGACTCAAATTAACAGAAGTATCTCCTAGAGGTATTAATGGTGAGTATAATTAATTGGTATAATTACCTTTAAATCTGTAGTCTTTCGCATTAGTATCTGATCACTTCAAATTAGAATTAGTTTTTCTCTTTAATTTAAAGCAATCTTTGACCGCCTTCGCCACGTCCTTCATGAATCTAAAATTGACATGCGCGTTCAGTATATGATAGAAGTTATGTTTGCTGTACGTAAGGATGGATTCAAGGATCACCCAATCATTCCAGAGGGACTAGACCTAGTAGAAGAAGAGGATCAGTTTACTCATATGTTACCTTTAGAAGATGATTATAACCAAGAAGATGTTCTTAGTAAGTAAGAAGTAAAAATGTAACTTCAAACAATTTCATTCTCTGTGAAAACAAATCTAAGATGAAATGCATTAATTTTGTTCTTTTTTCTTAGTTTAAATGAGATTTTATTATATTTTAAAGATGTTTTCAAGATGGATCCTGACTTCATGGAAAATGAAGAGAAGTACAAAACCCTTAAGAAAGGTATGTAAACTAGGTTCATTTAAGCACTCAAGTGGAGTGTAAAACTATGAAACATATGATAGCATTCTAGAAAATTTATAAATAGTGTTTTTTAGGGGGTAATCGCAGAAAAAAATTGCCAACAGTATTTATTGTTGAGGTAAAAGCTGGTTTTTATTTTAGCTGATTTTTTTCTCATTAAATGATGTAAACTGCTCATGTGCACGATGACACACACACCACTTTTTTATTACAATGCACCATAAATATTGTCAGTTACTTACATCCTTGTTGTAATTACACAATTCCTAATTGTCCCAAAGATTTGTAAAGTAATAGTTTAAGTGTTTTTTTAATAAAGATTTTTCTATTGTGTGTCCTTTGGGAACATTTCAGTGATTCCAAATGACAATCCTGCTTTCAAATACAAAATCTATTATTTTAAAAGTAATATTGGTTGTAAAGTAAATGTAAGGCAGCTTTTTCTCCCCAAGAACAATGATCTCCTGAGAGCACTGAGTACATCGCTTTTCCTCCTAAGCCTTTGTCACAATGATTTTTCCTCTGACCCAGAGTTGAGTTTCGACACAGAGCCCTCCATCGCTTACCCATGCCAAACCAGTCTGTGAAAGGAATTTTTAAAATAGGTTTTTAGAAAAATACCAACCAGTTTCCCTTTCCGACAGTTTTCATTCTTGTTTGCCTGAATTGAGTTTGGAGTCCCTATTTTGGGGGGAACCTTTTATTTGTCTATCTGCTGGATATTTTAATATACCTGTCACTATGGTATCTAGACCCTCAGGCTTCCCATTTTTCTAAGCCTTGTGTCAGAGTGACTTTCCTTCTGTTGAAGCTTGGTTGCAGCATGTCTTCATGGTCCAGCTGTGTCAGGCTCTCCCTCCCTTAGGACTAGACATAACCCGAGGAATTTATGGCTACATCTCTGTATCATTAGGCATACAGACCACCTCAGGAATATTTACTTTGGTATTTTGCTTCTAGAAATTCTTGATGAAGGTGATAGTGACTCAGAAACGGATCAAGATGCTGGAAGCAGTGAAGAGGATGAAGAAGAGGATGAAGAGGATGGAGAAGGTAGGAGTATGATTATAGACATTTACCATTGATCTTTTTTGTGGTAGATCAACAAAAAAAATCTCAGAATGTTAAAAGTTTTCAAGTGTGCAGTCAACAAAAATCACAATTTCAGTTAAAATTTGTTTTCACTGTTACAAGATTAAATATTTTTCTTTTTTCAATTTGTTTACTTTGTGTTTGAAAGCAGTTTGTGTGTATTAACTTTTATTTTTGTTGACACCTTCCACTGGCTCTGCAAGAGGGTGTTTACAAATTATAGCAGCAGCAAGGCTAAAACTGAAGAGGTGGGAGAAAGTGAGTAGGGGGAAAGAGAAAGGGGAGTAGGGAGGAATTTGTGGCTTTGTATGTTTAATTGTGTCGGTTTCACTCCAGAATGATCCCTATAAATCTAAATCAGTGGGGTAGAAAAATTGTAATTTTTCTGAAGGGATTTTAAAGAATATTTCAGGATATGCTATTTGTGCTCTGTCTGAATGTTTTAAGGTCAGTTTCAAAATTCAAGTTTGCAGTTACCTTTTGACTGATGTTTTTTTATAATGGGAGTTTCAAGACAGAATAATTAATTGGTGCAGACCGTTGTTACAAGTCATTTACTCCAAATAATCGCATTGGCGTCATTGCATTTTGTAGAATGTCTTATGTAATTACTGAGGAAGCTATGATGGATGAGAATAAGCTTAGATATTTACTTAGTAGGTCTGCAAAATCTAGGAAAGGTCTACTCTGTAGAGCAGTGGGAATCATTTCTTCACCAGCTTGTTACAGTATTGTACAAAAAAATAAACACAGAAATTTACTTAGATAGGAGACTGAAGAAAAAGATGGTAGGTAATTCACAGAAGCCTGTTGTCACTTCTGCTGCATATTTGAAAACTCCCATATGAAGTAGGTTATTATTTTCCTTCAGAGCAGCTGTTTAGCTATTTTAGTCCTTTTTAATTCTGTTCCAGTGCATGACATCAAATATCCTTGGGTGGGCCACCATGGGACTAATCCAACTACCGTAGATGTAAATGGAAAGGTTCCTGGATCTAAATATACACAATTGTGTAAATCGGGTGGGCAAACTACGGTCCCGGGGCCACATCCAGCCCTCTGTCCCTTGAGTTCCTGCCAGGAAGTGGGGTTCAGGGCTTGCTCCACTCCGAACAGCTCCCAGAAGCAGCAGCATGTTCTCCCTCAGGCTCCTATGTGTAGGGGCATCCAGGGTGCTCTGCATGCTGCTCCCGCAGCTCCCATTGGTCAGGAACCACAGCCAATGGGAGTTGCTTGACCCCACTTCCGCATAGGAACTGCAGGGGGGACATGCCGCTGTTTCTGGGAGCTGCTTGAGGCAAGCACTAGCCTCTGCCCCCTTTCTCCCTCTTATGTCCCAACCGCCTGCCCCAGCCCTGAGTCCCCTCCTACCCTTCGAACCACTTATCCCCAGTCCCACCCCAGAGCCCAAACCCTCAGCCAGAGCCCCCCCGGACTCCAACCCCCAATTTCATGAGCATTCATGGCCTGCCATACAATTTCCATACCCATATGTAGTCCTCAGGCCAAAATGTTTGTCCACCCAGGTGTAAGTAATTGCCTTTATTAAATTTTGTATTAAACATTTTGTTTTAATACATTTTTGTAATCCTTGTTCAAGTTCTGGATGACTAAATGTCAGCCAGCCAGCATATTAAAAGAAAATGTTCTTTCAGTTAGCCCCAGATCATAAACAGGTGTCTGTATTCTGCACAGGCATATGGTTCTGCCATTTGCAAAATCAGGACCTTAATACATGTATCAATGAAAATTGTGAATAACTTGTGGATTTGATGACACTTTTTTTTAAGTTGTAGTCTCACATCATGCAGGTACCAGCATTTTTTGTAAATGTTTACAGCACCTACTAAATGCTCCTAAATGTATTTATACCCAAAATTATATAATGAACTAAAGACTTACTGAAGATGCATACATCCCTACTTTCTTAGAATGCATGTCTTTGCTTCAATTTCTGAATATCCAATTTTTTTCTTTTCAAGGACAAAAAGTGACTATCCATGACCAAACAGAAATTAACCTGGTCTCATTTCGTCGTACAATTTATCTTGCTATTCAGTCAAGGTAAAATGCGGAATTTTATGTTCTGCTGAATTTATACTGAAGAAATGTGTGGTCCTCTAGAAATTAATGCATTTGTATTGAATCTGTTGAATAGGGGGTTTATCATTATCTTATAGTCTTATAAACAAATTGAAGAGATGTTTTAGATGAACCATTGGTCTGGCCTAAAATGTCCATTCTTAAGTTCTTAATTTAGAGATGATTTAGTACATTATGTTTCTAAACTTCCTTTTTTGGGTGAAGACTTTTAAAATATTACACTAGATCATGCTTCTGTTTTATGGAGCACTGGTATAGTCAGGGCAGATTGGGGGTACAGGGCAAAAGTACTTTTCCAGGCTCTCCCCACAAAATATTTACTCCTGTGAATCTCCAGTCTTAAAGCAAATTGTGTAAATATGCAAAATATAACAAAGTATATTGCTTGGCTCCCTTTCGTTGCTTGTTGAACATGCTGTGAGCTCTGTTAGGCTCCTTGGGCTTGGCTTTTTCGTGAGGGTTAAAAAATAACTGGAAGTATCTGCCAAATGCTAGCCTCTTGTGGTACCAAGTGAGTCATCGCTCACAGTAAATCATCTGATGTATGATCCTCTCTCTCTCCTTTCCTATATGAGGAATGAAATAGTGAACAGTAATTTATTACTGAATAGCAATAAACTGAGTTAATACCTTAAGGAGATGAATGCAGTTCATATCTCTCAGAAATATTGTTCCAAACTGTCTTCAGACTCCCCAGGCCTTGTCTACGATACAGTTTTATTGACAAAAGTCGTCAGAGCCGTGAAATTGACAGCTGGCTCCACAGATGGGCTTCTGCTCCAAGCTAGGCTGCCCTGGCTCTCAGTCCCCACACTGCCCCACTTCTGTTGGTGGAAGTGCTACTGGTGAGGACACGCGTTACCAACAGAAGCAGGGTAGTGTGAACATCAGCCACCACTATAAAATTAATGTGGTTGCTGTAAGTCGACCTAATGTAGGCCAACTTATCTTTGTAACATGGATATGACCTCATTGTCAGTGACTCATTCAAAAGTTTTAGAATTTCTTCACAACATAACAGCATAAAGTAACAGCATTTTAAAAAATGAAAACTGAGATTCTAAAGATCAAGATAGGAACTTCAGAAATGTATATGGGCATGGGTACAGAGGTTACATTTGGGTATTTTAGAGGAATTAGAATGAATTAACATTAGTTTTGTTACTAGACTTTGAGTATTTCCATTTAGTATGTAGCAGTGTCTCATAAAAGAGTCACCTTGTTTTTAGTGTCTGCAGATTTATTAGCTTTGGATTCACTTTCAGATATAAAATTGTTGAACAGCAGAATGATGTTTGGAAATATTTTAGTTTAAGCTTGGGAACTTTTTAAAGAAAACTGTTGGACACAATGCTTTTGAGGAGCAATTAAAGTGTGGTGAAAGGAGAATTATTCAGTCTTTAAAATGCAGACCACAATCTTGATTTAGACAGCTTTCCCTTTATTGTTTCATTTGTCACCATACTTCGAATACTGATTTCCTCAACTACCCTTATGTTTGGAAGGAGCTGAATCTAGCATTGCTAGTGCATTTTAACAGCAACAGGTTCAATTACACCATACTTTTGTCATGCTAAAATACTTTGGTTTGTACGCTTAACATCATTGATATCAGCATAATTCTGTTTGTGTTTTTACATGTGTACTCAAGGGGAATACAAAACTATTTTTTCTTTGCAGCTTAGACTTTGAAGAATGTGCTCATAAATTGCTGAAGATGGACTTTCCTGACAGTCAAACTGTAAGCCTTGTTTTTTATTCCTTTTCTGTTTCTCGGGGTGGGATGTGGGGGAGGAAGTAATTTCCAAGACAGGTATTTAGTCAGTGGTGAGATTCTTCCTCTTTCGTGTATTGATTTTCAAAGTTACAATTCAGACACCTAAGCTAGAGCTCACTTATCTGTTGATTATTGACAATCTCTTTAATTGTAACCAAAATATGCTCCAGAGATGCATGAAGCTCATTTTTATCAATGCAACAATTAGTGCAGGTGAAGTCGATGTGATGTAAATATCTTTTGTCTGGACAAAAAGGAACAATTAATGCCCTTTAGGAAAACTTCAATAAATATTAGAAAATATTTTAACTATTTACTGTGTTTTCTTATTAAGGTTATTTAATAGGAATAGGAAACTAAGAGGTTATCTGATCCTGCTGTGTATTTCCCTATCTGAAGCTCTAAATCATGGTGTAGAAAAAGATTCACCAGTGAATAAATGTGATTTTAAGCAATAGAGGATTATAATTTTCAGAGATTTCCAGAGGCGTAACCAGAAAATTCTGGAGAGAGATTCTGGAGGCAAATCTGTTTAGTTATTAAGAACAAATCCAGAAAATAGTTTACAGTACAGTGTGTACTCTCTCAGTAGGTGACTGCCCCAAGGTTAACAACCATTTCTCCAATGTATCACCAAACAATCCATACAACCATCTGCAAATGGTCCAGGCTCCAGCAGCACCCTCTCATAAGAGTCTAGTTACAAAAGAACCCTACCACACTCATAAGGCCTTGCAGCATGACTACTGAGGATGATGTTCAGGCATAATAGGTGCTTGTTTAAAACACACTTGGTGTGTCTAAGTTAGGGTATCCAAAGCATCCATATCATCTCCTCCACATAAGGACACTGTGTATCAAGGCATCCTGACTTCCCTAACCTTCTTCCTAAATTGCCAAAGATGCAGTATATGTATGATGTCAAGGTGAGTAGAAAACTTCACTGAGCAAATGCAGAATCTAAGATTTCATCGTTTTAAAAAGCAGCTGTCTAGCCTTCATTGATGTTAAGGTTATCTTTTGAGTTGAAATCATCACAGCGCTGAATTCCCAAATCAGTAGGCAGCGTCAGTGCCTTTGCTCCTGCCCTGAGCTTCCACAGCCTGAAACAAAGCAAAAGCTGATTTTTTTTTCAGCTGTTTTTCAGACTCCTGCAGGCAACAGTAAAGCTGAAGAGATTCAGGTCAGGTTCATTCTACCAAAGTTTGGGGAAGCTTTGAGTAATAGCAGGAGCAGGCTCGAAGACTGCTTACTGGGGAAGACAACTCAAAATATGAATGCTGGGAGAAGGGTACAATAGTGGCAAATGCTCTGCATTCAGAAAGATGATAAAGAGGTGAAGTAGAGAGAATCCCATATCCTCAAAGCTAGGAAGTTCTGAGGTGTGGGGAGAAACACTAAAGGAGAATACCCCTTCTCCAGTGACCTCTTACAGCTGTTTGCAGTGCCTTGAGTGGGAAGTCAGGTCCAGCCCCATAGGAAGGAGCTGCGGCTGCAGGGTAAATGCAGGGGCAGGGCTCACTGTCTTGGCCCCCCACTCTGAACCCCCTCCCCTCAGCACCAAGCTGGGAGAAGTAGATGTTTGAGTAGGCCAGGACCTGTTATGGGTTAATCTGGCCCTGGATGTGGTGGCCAATCTAGAATCTTCCTATGATCCACCATTTGGGAATCACTTGACTAACAGATGTTCTTGTTTGCACCTCCCAAGCAAGATCCAAGGAGCAACACCTTGTTAGGAATCCCAAATGTTCCCCTTTTCCAGCCACTGGAATGGGACAGCATTTGGTTTCCCTGCATATTGCTCCTGAACAGTATCTCTCTCTGGTTGTTTTGTTTGTTTCATTAAGTGGATAGTAGGTTTAATCTTTTAGCTATGGGATGTCTGGTAAAATTTCCAAACACTAGGTATTAGTTGGGGAAGAGGGAAATTGATTAATTACCCTAAATCGTATTTGACTTTCTTTTAATGCTTGTCTACTCAGCAAAGAAAAACCCCATGACTCCCACCCCACAAGAAACTCACACCCCAGAGGGTCCTAGAGGCTGGGCTCCAGCCTGAGCCCAGAAGTCTACACATCAGTGAAACAGGCCTGCAGCCTGAGCCCCATAAGCCTGAGTTGACTAGCGAAAGGCCGGCCATGGGTGTCTAGTTAGCTGTGTAGACATACCCTTAGAGATTGGTTTTCAGAGAACAAAAGTGAGACAGAAAATACATGGAGAGGTGGAAAGTACAATACACGGAAAGTGAAAGGAAGACAGTGAGAGATTAAATAAGAAAAATACACACTGAAGACATATTGGAAAAAGAACTGCCATGATCTATAATAGAAATAATAGAGAAAGAGTTGACATCAAAGGAAAGAAGATCTGTCATAATTGGAGTTGGTTGAATAGTACTTGGCAAATATTTTATTCAATCAATTTTACTGATATCAGTTAAAAAGCTTATTCAGTTAATACTTTTTTATGGTTATCAACCAGCTCTATGGTTGGTCAAATACTATTCAGAAAAAATGTATTTAGATTAATACTGGTAGAATTGATTTATATTACAGTTCAATATGGTATACAATAGAACAGTACACCCCCTCATCCCTTCCCCCCCATCTCCTAGAGGGCAGAAAGAAAGTACTTTTTGTCAGCCAAGGGTCATGAGTACCTCTATACCCACCTGGTATAGAGGTCCCTGAATCCGGGAGACTGGTATGCTGCCCTCGACTTGAAGGACACATAATTTTGTGTAGCGGTCTTCCAAGGACACAGTTTCTCCCTATGCATCACTGTGGGATCTGACCACTAGAAGTTTGCAGTCCTCCCTTTCGGCCTAGTGACATCACCGAGAGTGTTTACTAAGTGCATGGTGATGGTAGCAGCTTACTTCGGGCTTTGGGGTATTCAGATCTACCCATATCTTGATGATTTGCTGGTCAAAGTTCGCTTCAGGTCCCAAGTCCAAAGGGACATCACAGTGCTACAGGTCACATGCCGGTCCCTGGGCCTGTTGCTGAATGAAAGGAAATCAACATTAGTTCTGGTACAGAAGATCGAGTTCTTCGGCGCGGAGCATACCAAGCCCTTCCGCAGATCGACCCAGCTCTGTGTCGCGACAGCGGACAGGATGAAGGGCCTTCCGATGTTCGCACAGAGTATTTCCAACTGGATCACCTCATGCATCCGGGACCTGTTACAAACTGGCACAGGTCCTGTTTGCAAGCGTGAGGACTCATTTGATCAGAGCTTAGGCGTCCTCTGCAGCCTTCCTAGCGCACGTTCCTATCCAGAACATTTGCAGAGTTGCAACTTGGTCTTTGGTTCACATGTTCACGGCGCATTACACCCTCATGTAGCAGGCCATAGAAGGCTCTGTAGAGCCGTGTTGCAATCTACAAATCTTTGAACTCCTATCCGCTGGTACTGCTTAGGAGTCACCTGATATGTAATAGACGTGAGCAAGCACTCGAAAAAGAAAAGACCTGTTCCGTAACTGGTGTTCTTCAAGATGTGTTGCTTATGTCCATTCCATGACTCGTCGTCCTTCCCCACTGTCAGAGGTTTGGCAAGAAGGAACTGAGGGTGGGGGGAGCTGGCAGTGCCCCTTATACCACAGTATGTGTCTGCCACTCCCAAGGACACCAGAGCTGGTCCTCTACAGATACCACTGAGGGAAAAACTTGTGGCTCTGGTGTATGTGGCGAGTACACACACCTAATATGGAATGGACATGAGCAACACATATTCAAGAACACCAGTTACAGAACAGGTAACTGTCTTTCTTCTCCTTAGCCCCAGTTGTCTTTTTCTGGTTGGCTTTTCTATAGCAAGGATTCTCAGCAGCCTTTTTCTTTCTGAGTGCCCACCACTCCCTATGTGGTATAATAACGTCACAGCCCACAGCAGCTGTTTTTCTGCATGTCCAATAAATTTAAAGCCAGAGCCAGTGTTAGAGGGGTGGCATGCAGGGCAATTGCTCAGGACCCTGCAAAGCTAAGTTGCTCCAGCTTCAGTTTCAACACTGTGCGGTGGGCCTTGAGCTATGGCTTTCTGCCTTGAGCTCTATCCTGTCTAATGCCAGACCTACTCTCTGACTTAATTTGGTGGCCCCCTCTGAAACCTGCTCCTGGACCCCTAGCTAAAAACCGCTGTTTTGTAGGATAGAAGTAGAAATGGAACAGGCATTTTGCACCTTTTTTTGAGTCTTCTATCTTTCAAGCACCTAGGCACAGGAACACTTCCAAGTAGAGAATCACAGAGGTAGCCGTGTTAGTCTGGAATTGCAGAAGTGACAAGGAGTCCTGTGGCACCTTAAAGACTAACTAAAGTATTGAAGCATAACTTTTCGTGGGCTAATACCCACTTCGTTGGAAGTCCAAGTAAAGTGATTTTTCCATGATACAAAACCACATCTGGAGCTAAAGGTCTTCACAAAAATAAGTGATTCACTTCACATGTGGGACTCGAGAATTCTATAATACTTTTGAAATACTTAGTTACATCATGATTGGAAGGGTGCTTTTATTCTGTCATTTAAATGTTGATGACAGTAACTTTTGCATACAATTTGTGCATTAGTATGTAAAGAACCTTTGAGCTATATGTATAAATTGTCTATAAAAATTAAAATTCACTGGCTTTTTAAAGCAAATGATGGACTTAAAGTGCAGACCGTTTGTGTCATAGGCATTTTCTGAAGTGTTATGAGCAAAGAAACGAGTGAAGTAACCTTTAAAGCTATAATTGAAGTTAAAATTGCTACGTGAACTTGTCACATCTCTCTAAAACTTAATGAAATCATTTCAAAGTTTGTTAATTTTTAATCTAGAAGACAGTTACTCTAGACCTAACCTCAACTTGTTTTGATAACACTAGCAACAATGTCTTTGGATAAATCTGTTTTCATGCATGTGGTTATTCAAAATACTCTCCTAGAAATCATTGTAATATTTAATTAAAATGTTAAAATATTTAATTACTGTAAACCACAAGGGATATCAATGTTGTAATTGCATTTAATATGAGGAAAAAAATAATTGGTTTTGCAAGTCGTGCTGACTTTATTAGCAATGGCATCAGCACTTTGCCCTGTTTTATTGTTTGAAAACTGATTACAGCATTACTGTAAAACAGGAGGGTAATATAAAAAAGTTAATATGCATTTTAATATATCAAGCTAACACAATGTGACTACGTTGAAAAGAATGGTCTTCAACAGATTTGTAAGTTAACTTTTTTGGTACAGTGTTTGCTGAGTGTTACTTGTTTAACACTGAATAAATGCCTTTATTTTTATTTTTGTTAGCTTGTTTTGTGTATTTGAGCTGTGTAATTGGGGGAAAAATCTTTTAAGATTTCATGATGAAATGAACGATACAAATGGAAATACATTACAATAGATTCAATATAAAACTTACCAAATTTAAAGTATAAATGTGTTTAGACTTTTTTTAATTGCAGTGGTATTAAATATATTTATTCTCTATTGATTGGAGGAAATTTTTGTTGTTGTGACTTTTCAGTTTTGAGAAAATAACTACAAATGTATGTGTTCTGCTTTTCCTAAGATTTCAAATTTGTCTAAAGAGACAAACGTATTTAAACTAATTGCTAAAGAGGCATGATTGACAGTCTAATTAATTGTTACTTTTAGCATGCAATCTTTTTTTTGTGTGTGTTAACAAGTCTGACAAGTCATCTAATTAAAATGCTATGATGTGATCTAAACAGCTAGACAGGTCCTTCATAACAAGATTTAGATCAGACATCTACAAAAATCTACAAAGTTGGCATTTTAAAAGAGTGTATTTGGGAACTACTATCATAATTTTTTTGTTAATGAACTAAATCTTATGGGAAAATAAAATGTTAAGTAAGTTGAACAAAGTAGTGTTAAATGCACTATCCATTTATATGAAAATGTTTGCTTCTGTTGTCTTAATATTAATTATTCTTTACAAATGGTTTTTAAGTTGCTGCCACAGGGGTGGATTGTGGACCTGTTTACACAGTTATGCAAAGGAGTAAGGAGGTGTAAGGTCCCCCCATGCCCCTGTATGACAGCTACTGAGATAGCAATGCAGAGAGGAAAGAAGCTATATCTCATTCCAACATCTTGCTTCTGTATAAGTGCACCTTCCCCAGTGGAGCAGAGGGAAACTGGAAAGCAGATTGTGACTCAGGCTGTCTACACTAGCATTCTGTTGGTATAATTTGTCACTTATGTCAGCTCAACGTGAATTACGTTGACATAAGTGCCAGTGTGGACAGCGCTATGTCTAAGAGAGAGCTTCTCCCATCAATATAACTACTGCCACTCATTGGGGGTAGACTAACTATGTTGTCAGGAGAGCTCTCTCCCATCGGCATAGAACAACTACATTAGAGATCTTAGAGCTGTGCAGTTGAAAGTTCTCTAGCGTACTAGAGTTATGATCTCCTGGTCTGCTTCAAGGGACAATGCAACAAGGTTCTCCCCTTGTTAGGGCCTGTGGCAAATCCATGATTGAGCCTTATTGTTTTATAAAGCTTTTCTTGGTGTAGAGGAGGGATTGGCAACTTTTCAGAAGTTTCTTCATTTATTCATTCTAATTCAAGGTTTTGCGTGCCAGTAATACATTTTAACATTTTTAGAAGGTCTCTTACTGTAAGTCTATAATAGCTAAACTGTTGTTGTATGTAAAGTAAATAAGATTTTTAAAATGTTTAAGAAACTTCATTTAAAATTCAGTTAAAATGCAGAGTACCACCAGACTGGTGGCCAGGACCCAGGAAGTGTGAGTTCCACCAAAAATCAGTTCATGTGCCACCTTTGGCACGTGTGCCATAGGTTGCCTACCCCTGGTATAGAGTAATTAAAATGTACAGAAATTTCTGATTTGGGGTGAGGGAAGTCCAGATTTAAAAAAAATGGGGAAGTCCAGATTTAAAAAAAATGTACATTTCAAAATGATTTTATCTGTAAGGAAACTTAATTTACTGTTGTTAATCAATTATTCTTCTAAATTATTTTACTTGTAAAAATTCTTCAAGTACTCTTTCATCTTTCAGTGATGCCAGAAAGTTCTCTACATAGTAGAATTGAATGTGCATAAAAATATCTAAACTGGAATTGGCCAAATGTCATTTTTTTAAAAAAGCCTTATACTATATTTTCATAGTTAAACATAAAAGAATTAGAGAAACAAATGTACTTTTCAACATTTATGTGGTCTCTTTTTAGTTTTAATGAACTATCCCAGATCTTGTATTTGGGTTTCTGGCTGAGAAGAAACTTAACCAAAAAAACCTCAACCGAACCTATTTTAATTGTTGGGGGGAGGAGGGCCTAGTTCTTTTTGTTTTATGTTCCTATTGGGCTTGAAATATGGTATCTGAATTACTCAACAGTTCCTTAATTGTAATACAAGAAGGGAATAATTTTAGCCATAATTTGGATTAGATTTTTGTGGTTTAGAATAGACATAAATGTGAATGAGAGAGTAATTTAGGCCCCATATCCTGCATTTTTGGCATGGTCTAAATTTGCCATGGTCTACATTTGAATGTTATAGCATCCCTGACTAACATAGCTGTGTTGATATGAATGTCTCCCCCCCCCCCCCCATACTGCTATATCAACAAGAGAGTGCTTCTGTCAATGTAGCTAACGTAGTTTGTGGAGGTGGTCTTCCTACAATGGCAGAAAAAACCTTTTTGTCGATTAGGCTGCATCTAAATTATGGGGTTATGCCAGCATAACTATGCTAGTGTAGTCTCTGTAGTGTAAATGTACCCATTCACACATGCTTAATGTTGCACACAAGTAGTCCTAAAGAAGTCACTACTCATAAATGAATAAGTCTCTCTGTAGAATCACCTCAAGTTCTGATCTTGAGACCACAGAGCATTCTCCACTGCCATTTACTCAAAGAATTTCAAATTTACGCTTGGCTTTATCATTCACTTTTTATTACCCTTTTCTTTTTGCATAAAGGTATCGGTGCTTTAAAAGTGGTTTCCCTTTTTATAGCCCATTGTCTTTTTAATCTTACAGTTAAATCATAATGTTGAATTTGTGATGATATTTCTTTAATGAGATTACAGGATTATAACTTCGCTGCAGATCGGGGCAGGTGGAGATGTTTGAATAGAAAAAGTTAATAGCCAAGCCTCAAATACCTTCCAAAATGATAATTCTTGTTTCAAAGATGGCATCCATGCGAAAATCATTATTTAATATTTTTGCATTTATGGAGTGGATTTCTTCTACTATAGAAAGAACAGGATTACTTGTGACTTTTTAGAGACTAACATTCATTTAAATTTAAATTCGTTAGTCTCTGAGGTGCCACAAGAACTCCTGTTCTTTTTACGGATACAGACTAACATAGCTGCTACCCTGAAACCTACTACTACAGAGAATTTATGTAGAGGAATTTTTGTGTTATCTTAAAACAGAAAGAACTCTGCAACATGATACTTGACTGCTGTGCTCAACAAAGAACATACGAGAAATTCTTTGGTTTACTGGCAGGGGTGAGTTCCATTTTCATTCTTCAAATTTTACAGCAAGAAACATATAATTTGTATTATATGGCTGTAATCGTTTTCATATAAGCATTTGATATTTTACGACAAATAAGTCAATTACGTGTGGCTCTTTTTGTTCTGAAGTTGGTTATATGAGATGAGGTGGTTGGATTATCCATTAGATGGTAATAAGCATTCACAGTAAATGAAGTATGAGAGGACACTTTTTCCCTGTTTTTTAAATGTTCCTATCTTGTAGAAGGATGGTCCAGTGGCGAATGCATAGCACTAACAGTAATGGCACTACATAAGTGCAAAGTACTATGCTTTGTTATAAATAATTTTATTGCAGGAGCAGGAAAGATGGTATTTTGGAGTTCTCCATTGCTTCTCTACTTCACTAAGGTTGCTTAATACTGGTCTACACTATAAGGTTATGTCAAATTTAGCTGTGTTAGGTTAATTTTATAATCAATACATCTTCACAACCAACCCTGTTCCGTTGACCTAAAGGGCTCTTGAAATCTACTGCTGTACTCCTCCCTGCAGAGGGGAGTAGCACTAAAATCAACCTTGCTGGGTAGAATTTGGGGTAGTGTAGACACAATTCAACCTTACTGGCCTCCGAGAGCTATCCCAGAGTGCTCCAATGTGACCATTCTGGACTTTCAACTCAGATGCACTAGCAGGTACACAGGAAAAGCCACAGGAAATTTGGAATTTCATTTCCTGTTTGGTCAGCGTGGCGAGCTCAGCAGCACAAATGACCGTGCAGTACCAGAATCACAAACAAGCTCCAGCATGGACCAAACGGAAGACACTCGACCTGATTGCTGGATAGGGAGAAGATCTGTGCAGGCAGAACTCCAACCAAAAAGAAGAAATGCTAAACACCAAAATTGCACAGGGCATGTTAGAGGCTACAACAGGGACACACATCAGTGTCGCATGAAATTTAAGGAGCTCAGGCAAGCCTACCAAAAGACAAGGGAGGCAAGTGGTCGCTGCAGGTCAGAGCCCCATACATGCCGCTTCTGTTATCAGCTACATGGCATTCTAGGGGGGGACCTACCACTACCCCATCACTGTCCGTGGACACCTGCACAGGGGGAGTCTCACGCAACAGGGAGGAAGATTTTATGGATGAGAAGGAGGAGAAGAATGCACAGCAGGAAAGCGGAGAATCCGTTCTCCCAGGCAGCGAGGACCTTTTCATCACCCTGGAGCTGATACTCTCCTAAGGCAGGTTCCCAGGCCTTAGTTTATTTAGCAAATTAGGATGATTGACTCATTCCTGCACCATTCTCTCACTAAAAGAAACAAATCTGGTCATCGTCATCTTCTTGTCTGTGTGTGTGTGTAAAATTAGTTATAACTTTTGTTATAATTATTGATTAAGTAGCAGTTTTCCTTTTACTCCACCTGTAATTTTAGTGTAACGGAACTGTTATCCCCTTACTAACACTCAGTGGGTTGTTTTGATTATTAGCTCCCAGGACCTAATGGGGAGGGTAAATGGGCAATCAGGACCCTGAGACTGACGGTCCCCAGGGGCAATGGGGAGAGGCCAGCACTCCAGATCAGCCTGACTGACAGGGCCGGGAAACTAATCAAGGAGTCAGGAGGGCAGGGTGGGTCCCGTCCTCCGTGTGAGCTAGAATTGCCTGGGCCAGACAGGGGGGCTGAGCTAAGGAGGGAGCAGGGGCCAGAGCTGAGCTGGAGAATAGAGCTGGGCCATATCCGGAGGGGCCAGGAAAGCAGCCCAGAGAGACAGACCCTGTGCTGGGAGCAGAGCTGCAGCCCCAAAGCCAGAGCACACCCGAAAGAGAGCAGACCTGCCCTGGGAGCAGCTGCAGGAACCAGAGGCAGAGAGGCCAGGAAAGCAGCCCAGGAAGCAGGTCAGTGCTGGGGGCAGAGACATAGGAGCTGCCTGCAGAGCAGCCATGTGCTGGGAGCAGAGCTGTAATAGCCAGAGGGGACAGAGCAACATTTGCAGAGCAGCAGCAGTCGTGCTGAGGCAGAGTGGAGCTAAAAGAGGGTGGAACTGGGCTGGAGCCGTCCAGAGGCGGAGAGTGTGTGGCCATCACCAGAGGAAGCGTCCAAGTCACAGCAACCCTGCAGCACAGCTGAGAAGGAGGCCTGAGCCCTACAAGAAACAGACTGTGAACTGTCCAGACACTCCAGAGACATTGTGTGTGATGCTCCCTGCCATGGAGCAGGGTGATGTGTTTTCCCTAACCGTTCTATTTCTTCCTTGTTCATTTTTAAGATAAATTGTTCATTAAATAATTTGCATTTGCTTTAAATTTTATGTAATGATCAGTGGGCCGGGGAAGTGCCCAGTGCAGAGGGAGCACCCCGGAGTGGGGGACACCCTAGCCTCTTACCTAGGTAACCACAGCACAGTTTGGGGTTGAGCCCCCCAGGAATCCTGGTCCAAGCCTTGTTGGGGTTACGAGGACTCCACCAGACAGGAGAGTGGAAGGGGAGCCCTTAAGGTCAGGGAGGCCTCTGGGTAAAGTAAGTGGGAGCGAGGACTCAGATCCTTCCGCTAGCCCATTTCTCCGGGGTAGTACAGAAGCCAGGAGAGTTCCCCACAACAGCGGGGCTATTCCCCCGCTTACATTAGTATAATAGCTGACTCTAATAAAGTTTACATAAATAAAACTTTTGATGTTCTTACAAGGTTACTTATAATTACAGAAGTTTCATTAATTTCTAGACAATGAGATTTTAGAAAATGTTACTGCTGATGTAGCTGTGCACAAAGGAACATATTTCCTTTTTCTGTTATTCACCTAATATTAACAATTATCTTATAATTTGCTTGTAACTGATTATAAGAAAGCACTTGATTTCTTAATAATCCTGGATGTTGAAATTTACATAGTAAATTTACAGTACTTTATTACAGATTGCCATTGAAAAATATTTGAACATCAAGGATTATTTCTGAACAAAGTGTTCTTTATATTTCTTGGAATTGCAGTTTCTGCCTGAAATGTCTTGATTTAATTATGTTCCCTTCTATTTCTCTAGTTTCAAATAAACTTGTAATGATGTAATTAAAAATATGTCTTGTGGTATATTAAGGTGTCTCACCAGGTGAGAATACTAGAAATGAGATGTTGCAAGGTAGAAGAAATTACTTTATCTAGTAACATGTCAAAATTGATAATTATTGTTTTATAATGCAAGATGAGTTTCCCCTGAGAAACTGCTGCAGGTAATAAATTGATCTTTATATTCCTTTTAAAGGTTTTTTTTCCCTTTCCTTCCTATATTCCTTTTAAAAGGAAAGGGAAAAAGGCTTATATAAAATGTTTAGTTCTACATGTATTTTTATATATACTTGTATGTAATTGTTTAGTTCTAAATGTATTTTTGTTTAATGTTCTGTTTTATTTAATCTGGTTGTTTGAACTGTTCATTGTTATTTCAGCGTTTCTGCATGTTAAAAAAAGAATACATGGAATCCTTTGAAGCTATTTTCAAAGAACAGTATGATACTATCCACCGTTTGGAAACAAACAAATTGAGAAATGTAGCCAAGATGTTTGCTCATCTTCTGTACACAGATTCACTTCCCTGGAGCGTAAGTAGAAAAGGGCTTTGTCCTAGCTTCTTTCTTCAATAGCTAGTCTATAGTGCTCAGAAATAAATTCCAATACATTGTGCTTGGTGTTAGGGATACGCTTTTTTTAAGTCTTGGTTTTTAAATTCTGAGACTTAAACTACTAAGACTGTGTCTGATTTTAAAAAATCTAAATTTATTATTTTAATTAGCATGCTTACAAGCTATATTGCTATAGTGTTGGGTTGAAAGATGCCATTCTACATACAGGCCAGATATTGAGCTTGATCTTATAAAAATAGAACTGGGTATATGTACCGTATTTTTCGCCCTATAAGACGCACTTTTTCTTCCCCAAAACGGGGGGGAAAAAGTTGGTGCGTCTTATAGGGCGAATGCAAAAAAAAAAAAAAAAAAAGCGCCTCGCTCTCCCGTCCCCGCCGCGCGGGCGGGCTGCCGGGAGCGTCCCGGTTCCCCCCTCCCCGCCGCGGGCGCGCTCCCGGCAGCCCGCCCGCGGCGGGGAGGGGAGAACCAGGACGCTCCCGGCAGCCCGCCCGCGCGGCGGGGACGGGAGAGCGAGGCGCTTTTTTTTTTTTTTTTTTTTTTTTTTTGTCCGGCGGGGAGGGGGGAACCCCGGCAGCCCGCCCGCGCGGCGGGGACGGGAGAGCGAGGCGCTTTTATTTTTTTTATTTTTTTTTTTTCCCCCGGATTTTTTATTAAAAAATGAGGGGGCGTCTTATAGGACGGAGCGTCCTATAAGACGAAAAATACGGTATTTAAACTGTTTTTTTCTTAACATTTTCAGGTCCTTGAATGTATAATATTGAGTGAAGAAACTACTACGTCGTCCAGTAGAATTTTTGTCAAAATATTTTTCCAGGAACTGAGTGAATATATGGGACTTCCTAATCTTAATGCAAGATTAAAGGATGAGTAAGTTGAAATTTTACTCTGAGCGTTGTCCTTTGAATGATTTCAGCCTGTAAGAGTACACACACACTCTCCATTTTCAAGTGAAAGTTTACTAAATGCAAATACATAACAAATTATGGTCCTGATTCTTACAAGATGTGTGTTTACATTGATGTCAGTGTACATGCTGTGAGTATTCAGAGTTAAACATGCCTAAATATTTGCAGGATAAGGGCCAGTATTTTCTTGATTTTCGTCCGCTGCTGTTTCAATTTGAATAGTAACTTCTCTAGCTGAAGCACATTTATTTGTATACATCAGCATCATTCCTGACGGGTGTGGGGCAGGATAGTCTTTTTGTGGGGGTGCGCGCAGAGCCTGAGACACCTCAAAAATATTAACTTTGTATTTTTATAAGATTAATTGCTTACTTTTAAGCACAACAAAGGTAATACATTCTTGTGTGTGTGTTCCAGTACTTCACAATTGTTCAGGATATTTCTTGAGGATCTAAGGCTTCTTTTCAGGAGTTATTATCCTGTATGATGGTAAATTAAACAGGTACTCAAAACTCATTGAAGTCCAGACTTTAACCTACCTTAGGGCCCAATTCAATGGATTTTCTGCGTGGAGAGCTGCGACCAAATCAGGCTCTTAAATTTGTCATAACCTGACCGTGAAAGGCTGTCTTTATTTAAAAAAAAAAAAAAAAAAAAAAAAAAAAAAAAAAACCACCACAGGCTTATGAAGAAATTTTAAAATTCTGCTAAAGGAACACTTTGCGTGACCCACAAAAGCATTGCTTTTTTTATTCATTGCAGTGTCTGCAGAAAGCAGTGTGTGAACAAAGATTATTTTTGTCCTGTGGGAGTTCTATGATGTGTATTTCAACAAATGCATGTAGAAATTAAGATTAGTTTGCTGTGTGAGGTTTAACTTCAATGTTTTGTTTTTATCAGAACACTTCAACCTTTTTTTGAAGGATTATTGCCTCGGGACAACCCAAGAAACACTCGATTTGCCATCAATTTTTTCACTTCCATTGGTCTTGGAGGACTAACGTAAGAATTTTTTTATTTTATTTTTTTGGTCTTAATCTTGATTTGACATTGCTTGACTTTCTGTTTAAGGATTGAGATTGTTTTTTGTTGCTAATTAGGGATGAATTACGGGAACATCTGAAAAATGCACCAAAGATGATCATGACACAGAAACAAGATGTTGAGTCATCAGATAGCTCATCCTCTTCCTCAGAGTCTGACTCCTCAGATTCCAATTCTGACAGCAGTAAGAGTAGCTCAAGATCATCTAGTGGGAGTGACTCCTCTTCTAGCAGTGGCCATAGCAGTGACTCAGGTATTAAACAACATCTATCATTTATCTCATTCTCTTTACTGTGTGCACTACCAGTATATGGGGAAATAGCTATAATTGATACTTAATTATTTATTGCTAAATCTGTTCTTTAAATATTCCTATCTGTAATTTTGATAAAATTCTGGAAATCTTAAAAGAAAATAAATTGTTTTTGATCCATGGTAATTTTAATTATAGAAGTTAACTGTTGAGAGTCCTGTTCCCAGAGAGTGACAGATGTTTTTGAGGAGCAAGTTATATTGGAGGCTGTTTGCTTAAACTGATGTGTCAATTGCATAAGGTTAATATTCCAATTTAATCTAAGACTTCCTGACACTTGTTTATAAATAATGGCCTACCACCAGCCTCTCTCTGGTAGGATTATCAGTGAACTTTCAAGGTTAACTCACCTAATATTTTTATTATTTTAGTACAGGCCTGTCTCATGGCTCTTCTTGATTTGTCCATTGGATTCCAATCCTCCCTTTTTTTCTTTTTTTTTCTTTTTTTGGTTTCCTTTCTTGTAACCACAGTTGTGCTATTTTATATGTCAAGCAAGGGATTGCTCAGTTCTTTGCAATTCATTTAGCTTCTTATGCAGGTCTGGGTTTCTGAATCCACTTCCCATTGCAATTGCGCAGTACAGTGTGCAGTTATAATAACCAAGGCTCCTGTCTCTTGAGAATTTTTCAAGAAAGATGAAACTTTTGCTGACAATATGTTGTGCAACAATTTCATGCATTATAATTAGTTTTTTAATAAGATCATCTTGCTGATGTAAAATCTGATATTTGACATGAAGTGTATAATAAACATTGTTAACCTAAAATAAATCTGCTATTCTAAATTAGAGTATTTAGTCTTATACTGTGGTGGGAGAGCAGATGATAGCACAGCATGAACTTCTGTAGTTGGGAATCTTGCTGATTCAAAGTTAATTTGATTTATTATGATTTTAGTAGCAAAAAATATTAATAAAAAGTACACAAGCATTATGAATTACACATGCATTAGAACTGCATTTGTTTTATGTTGCAAGCTTATTTTACAAAGTCTGAACTGATTATGTATCACTATAAAGCTATTGCACTAATGACGACAAAGCACTAGTGGAGGGCACAGTTTAACCGGGTCAGAGAGGCGTAAGTTCAGCAAAGAGCCAGATGGCTTCTACATAGACAGCTGCAGCTCAGCTGAGCTGCCAGATAGGAACCAGAGAGGTGAGTCCTTAGTGAAAAACCAACTGATTCTGCAGTCTGTCAGTGTGATCATACTTTTTTGTCCTTTTTTACTATCACTTTTACTATTTTGTCCTTTTTTCCAAAAACAGATTAATATATGCATTTTGATAATGTCTGCAGTATGCTTTGATTTTTATGTATGCTAGAAGCAGGAATGTGGAAAAAATAATTAAATAAAATGTTAACTATAATAATTCTGTGAGATAATCAGATTTCATTTGTGTAACTTTTGCTAGAAAGCAAAGGCTAATTGTTGGTTGTAACTTAGGTTCTTCACATTTTTGCATCTTTCCATAGACTATAATGAGGACTTCCTAGTAGTATTCTGAAAAGCATTTCCAAGAGGAATGTATTTGTCAACTCTCTTACCAGTGTAGTACTGGTCTAGCAATTAAACCTTGCACATAAATGTTGCTAGGCAAAAGTCTCTTGCTAAGGAACAGTCTAAGAATTTGTGATTCTTGTGCTGATGGAAACTCTATGCATATGTGATGGGATATGGGGGACGGATAGCTTAGTGGTTTGAGCATTGGCCTGTTAAGACCAGGGTTGTGAGTTCAATCCTTGAGGGGGCCACTTAGGGACATGGGGCAAAAATGGGATTTGGTCTTGCTTTGAGCAGGGGGTTGGACTAGATGATTTCTTGAGGTCCCTTCCAACTCTGAGATTCTATGATTTGATTCAATGATATGGGTCAGGAATTAAAGAAATTCCATGTTTCTTACAATAGAAAGGGAGTGAACCAGATTTTAAAACATTTATTCTGAAAAGGGTGTTCTTGGTCTTCAGGTACATTTTCCAGGGTGGACTTTTAAAGAAAATTGTTTCAGCAATCTGTTCTGAACATAGAAAAGGAACAGAGAAAGATGGCACTGAGCACATAATGAATATTGAACTTGTCTTTTACTGTGTCCCACATATCTCCCCTGCCAGCTCAGCTGTGACTCCGTGTTGTCTGTCAGAGTGCAAGCTTGCTCAGAGTCAAATAAGTCAGTTATTTTTTATCCATTTAACTACTTTACAAAGTCTCTCTTATTTTTTACATTCCAGTAGAGCTATAATAACGAAAAATAAACTATTAAAAAAAATACAACATATTGTAAAATCTGACTTAAGTGACTCCATATGGGCTGGTTCTAAACATGTCATTAGAGAAGCACCAGCAACCTCTCTCTCCACAGCAGAGGTTAGGCAGCTGCTGTAAAATTATTTGATCTAAAATAAAATGTGTTAGTGTCTCCTTGGTAGCTGTGATGCTTTCAAAAGGCAATTAAGTAGAGAGAGAGCTGGACAGTGTGACATCGCAATGCTTAGTGTAAAAAGAAACAAAGGTTGTTTTTTTTAGTTGTTCTTTATAGTGCTTTTTACTCTCTGGGATGTTCAGCACATATTGTTGATGTAATGTTTGTATTTTATTTGCAGCTCATCCTTTAAGCCCTTCTTTTAGTGACCAACCAACATAATGACACTATCCATGTTTTTGGAAATATCTACCGTGTCTGTTCATTCCATTGAATACTAAATAGGTTCTGTATTGACAGATATTAGTAGGTTGGGAAAATAAAACTTGTTTTGCAATGGGGATGGACACTAGTTTGTTCAGAAATATACAGTAGACTCTCGATTATCCAGGATTGGATTAACCAGGATGTCAAAAAAAATACGTGTAACTTGCAGGGCCGACTGGCTTTGTTGCCACCCCAAACACACACAAAACCCCCCCCCCACCAGAGTGCATGGCAGCCAGTGAACCAACACGGCCTCCCCCTGGCACAGGGTGGCTGGTGAACCAACCTTCTTCCTCCCCATATTTCCTATGGATGGTGATTATCCAGGGTTTTATTAACCAGGAGTAATTTTTTTCCTATCAGCCTGGATAATAGAGAGTCTACTGTAGATGTTATTTACAGCTTAGCTTAGCTTCTTTGTGAGATAAATGTAGAACCTGGAAACCTCTCTTTTGGATGGAATGCAGAGAAAAAAACTGCCCTTTCTAAGGTAGCAACATAAATTACTTTTTTAGCTATATTGTCTTTGCTGTCCTTAAGTAATTGTAGCACAAATAAAAACTTCGCTTAGTGACTGTTAAGATGGCACAGGACATACTTCACTCAAAATCTTAAAAGCATGAAAATAAGAGGAAAGTCTCCAGCATTCCTTGCCACTCTCACATTGTCTCCAGTGCTATCAATAAAACACTTCAAGTACTCTGTATGGTTTCATCTGCAACAGATAGTAAAAGTGCTCTGTCCTCACTTCTTCAGACTCTCACTCTTAATACAAAGCTTAATTAATAATAATAATAATTAATTAATTAATAATTAATTAATAATTAATAAGCTTCAGCAATGTTATTGCAGAACAACAGAATAATATATGCAGGGGAGCTGAACTGTTGGTACAAGAGCATATGAGGTTGTCAGGATTGTCTCCCCACTCTGAATTCTAGGGTACAGATGTGGGGACCCACATGGAAAATAAAAATAACCCCCCAAGCTTATTTTAACATCTTAGGTTAAAACTTCCCAGGCACAAGCTTCTTCTGTATCTGGAGGAACAGTATGCTGCCACCACCAACTGTACCCCAAGAACTAGGGGCAGGGCCACTTGGAACCCCCTCTCTTCAAAAAATCCCCCCAGCCTATACCTCCCTCCTGGGAAATGCTTGAGGAAAAACCCTCACCAATCCTGCTAGCGAGCCTGATCCAAAAGCCTGGATCTACACAATGGAAAAAATCAGTCATATTCTTAAAAGGAAGATTTGAATTAAAGGGAAAAAAAAGAAACAAATCCCTTACAAAAATCAGTGGAAAAGCACTTGGAGTCACAAAAAGGATCAAAGAAAAACCCACGCCACAGAGGAATTCCCCCCTCCGCTGAGTTCAAAGTATAGAGAAAACACGGGATATCTCCCAAAAACCTGAGAAATTCACAAGTGAAAACACAAATATAAGCTACAGCCTTGCCTGGCTAAATTACTTACTAATTGCTGTTTAGAAAGGTTATAGATAGATGGAGAGAAGAAATGGGTCTGGCTCCTTTGAAATCCCCAAAGCGAACAAGACACACACACAAGCACTTTCCCTCCCCTCAGGTTTGAAAGCATCTTTGGCCCCCTTTTTGGTTCTTTTGGTCAGAACAAGAAGCAGTGGTCTCAAGTTGAAGTGGGGGGACGTCTAGGTTCAGTATTAGGAAAAACTATTTCAGTGGGAGGGTGGTGAAGCACTGGAATGGGTTACCTAGGGAGGTGGTGGAATCTTCATCCTTCGATTTTTTTAAGGCCCAGCTTGACAAAGCCCTGGCTGGGATGATTTAGTCGGGGTTGGTCCTGCTTTGAGCAGGGGATTGGACTAGATGACCTCCTGGGGTCTCTTATATGATTCTGTGTTAGACTAGTGAGCTGGGAGTCAGGACTCCTGGATTCTATATCTCTCTTTGCCGCTGACTCCCATGTATGAACCTGGGGATCTGTGCAATGGTCCTGTTCTCTTCAGTCACCTTGACAGCTTGCATTGCTCTAACCATTGTAATAAATCTATGTGCTGTACATATGGGCACATTAGGATCCCCAACAGGGATGGAACCCAGATCTGTCAGCTCCAAAAATGCAAGCCTTTAATAAAGGGAGGTGAAGGAGAATCATGGTATGTCATCAGGGCTTTTATCTTCTCCGTGATTAGCAGCCACATCTGCAGTTTTGGCTATAACTTCATACTCTTGCTGGTTCTATGTTCCTTAGCCATTTAACACACAGAGAATAATTTTGTTTAATGATTGATGAGATTTCACCAAAACATTCCCATCACACTCAGAAACTTAAAATAAGGGAAATATGATGCTAAGGGAAACTAATGGTGACACTTATAATTCTTGAATCAACATATTGGCAGATCTGACTGTTGCATTCTCTGTATTTGGGAAGTTACTTTGCCTTAGCAATGCTGAGGTTTCTGGTAAGGTTGTGTTAGAGTGAGTATTTCATGAAGTTGGAATATGTATTTCTTTTTGTTATCTATTGGAGATGCAAGTGGAAGCCTTATGTTGGATGGAGTGTGGTATTGACAGCACTTAAGGCAATATAAAATGGGGAAGGAATGCAGAAGACTCCCTTTATTTTCAAGCTTTTAAAATTGTGGGTGGATGCAGTGTGTCCAGATGCAACCTTACTTTCACTAAATGAAGTTGTTCTTTTTGTATTAATATAACAAGTGGATGTATAGGCCAGCAATGAAACCTAGAAAATGAGGAATAAAATGTGGGGAAATCTTGGGAGTGATAGCCAGTTTAGCAAATTTTTTTCCTTAGGTTTTCTTTAGAGAATGTCTTTATTTTTTTTAAAACAAAGACTCTGTTTTAGACTGCCATTTAAAAATAAGTCCCTTCTCTTCCGTTAATAGAGCAGGGGCAGATTTCTTCAGCATGTTTTGGAGACTCACATGAGGGTAAGAAATGTAAAACTCTAAGCTCATTATTTTGAACCCTGTGGCAAGATAAGCATGAATATAAGATTTTGGCAAAACGTTTCTCCCAAAACTTTCTATATAATATAACATTCTAATTATGCATATTTAATGACACTGAATAAATTAGAAGATAGTAATTCTCATGTATGCTGTACTTTCAGATGCTGCTAAAGTAAAAAGGAAGAAGATGCAAAAGAAAAATAAAGCACTGGATAAAGTTGCCAGGAAAAAACAAGGGAGTAAAAAGAAACTACTTGAAAAGAAAATAGAAAGGAGACAGCAGGAAGACAGATATGATGTTGAGAGACATTCAGAAAGAAATGCTGGCAGAAATTTGAGAGATCCAAATAGGAGAGAAGATCTATCTAAGTATCCTTATGACGGAGATGATGCCACTGACGGGAACAATTATCGGAGTGGAAAGAATCGGTATCATGAAAGAAATATGGATTTAGAAAACAAACACAGTAATTCCAAAAAGAAGAAAGCAGAGAGAAGAACTTCTTTGTCTGATAATGAAAAGGACGAACACTGGACTAAAGACAATATACATCACAGTAGGAGAAGAGAGAGGTCAAAATCTAGAGAAAGAAACCGTAATAATTCAAGTCCCAGGGAGGAAGAGGAGCAGGAGAATCGATATCGTAATGGTGCAGAGAAATGCCCAGAGAAGTATAGCAGATATTCTGACCAATCTAGAGAATCCAGAAAAAATGAGGACAGACGAAGGGAGAATTCTCCACGTAGGCGAAAATAATACCATGCCACTGAGTTTGAAATAAATAATTTTCTGTGCAGCTAAAACTGTATTTTTAACTCTTTTACTGAACTTTCTTTTGAAAAAGGAGCTTTTGTACAAAGTGCAGGTTTGTATTTGTAAAGTTCATTGGCCTTCTTAAGGTTTTCAGTACTGAATCTTTTATAATCACTGTATGTGAAGAGCCCTTCTGTTAAATTTTTTCCTTCGAAGAACATTTTCATTTGAGAGAGAGAAACAGAAGCTTGCTTATATTTTGTGAATAAAATAGTTAAGATCTCACTGAAATGAATGTTTGTATCAATTTAACTTTAGATGTTTTGTAAATGTGTTTGTTATAGTATCTGAAAATGCTGCTTTTTAGTTTTGCTTAGTAATTGATGAGCAGAGCCGTCAAATTATTGTACAGATGTGAGAAATTTCATATTCCTTTATATGTAAAACATGGACACCCTGAATAGTTTATCCTCTTAAGATGAAAACAGATACAACAAATTAAGGAGTCTCAAGTATTTGCATATTACCATTTGGTATAAAAACATAATACTTTCAAAAAGCTGAGCTGAAATATTGTAAATTGTTATTCTATGAGTAGGGTTTAAAATGTCAACGGAACTGAGTGATGTCTTCCTATTTCAGTGATGCGTCTTCTCAGTGAACTTCAAACCTAAGAGGTAAGGCTCAGATAAGTATTATGTTAGAATCTTTTTTTCTTCAGTCCTACAAACATATCTGCACAGGCAGTGCAGACTGTATAAGTACATAACCAATGATAGAGACCTGTAGTGCATGTTCTTTAATTTAGATTCTCAGTTAAACTTAGAGGCAGATGTGAGCACAGGCCTCTGTAATCTGATATAATATAAATTATGGGGTTTTTTTCATAAAACATAAAAAAAAATTCACTTGTAAACATCACAGTTTGATGTTTTAGAAACTTGTTTTTATATTACTTTTTAAAAATTTTATTTCTGGAATATTTTAGTTTCTTCGACCAGCCTGTCTCAGCTTGTGTATAAAGATATCCCTTCACCGTCCCATCTTTCCCCCTCCCTACCCCCAATTATTTTTTTCAACTAGTGAGTTTGAAGGTTATTCAGGTCTGATCTCTCACTATAACTGCCCAGCCTTAGCAGGACCTTACTCAGTAGGCACGGGACTATGTGAAGAACTGGGATTATGGGTACAGAAGATGCTCCAAAATTCCTTCCAGAAGTGCCAATAGGAGAACAATTACATTCACAAAATGCTATTTCAGACCAGAAAAAATAGTTGAAGTAATTGTAGCAACAGTTAGTATAAATCTGACAGACCCAAAATAGCTGAGGCAGTTAGATAAGACTGACTTTTCTCCCTGAACTTTTTCACAGCATGAGCTAAAAGGAAAATTACCGTGAATCTAAAAACTTTTATTTTTTAATGTTAGTCTCAAATCTTTTATTCCCCGTAATGCCTTGAACTAAGAATCCCACTGAAAATGTTAATTCTGAAAGAATGCTTGTGACAGCAGAATTCCAATTGGTGGTTGTCATTGATTTTCTTTTTTTACATCATCAACTATCCACAATATGCTGTTGTCATAATGGCCTTTTCTTGATTATATTTATGTTGTACAAGTTTATTTCTTACCACATCATTTTTTCCAAATGTTGCAATAACGCTTACTCCACTATGTTAATGGTCTGCTAACATTCACATTATAAACTCTTTTACATACTGTGTAACAGTTAATAGAGCCTTGAAAAGGTACTTGAATAAAGGTTAATGCATAAAATGAATTTACTCTTTTAAAAAAAAACAAACCACCCTCTATTTCTGGCATATTTCTAGAAGTGCCAGCATAAATTCTGGTACTGCTATAATTTTTTGACTTTTTTGCTATTTAATAAAAATATCGCACTGTTAGCTATGGTTCTGGTTACATACAGTTTGTATCTGAAATTAAGATGGCTTTTGCAAAGAGAAATTAATTGCTATTTAGCATAAATGTGAACATTTTACAGTCTCGCAAAAGATTTTTTTTAAGACGACCTTTTGGCCTCAATTTTGTTCATTTCTTTTTATGGGAGTGTTTTTCATAAATCATTTCTCTCTACTTTTAAAATAAACAAGCAGCTTTTATTAAACAAAAAAGTGTTCCCATTTTGTGGAGGAGTGCAGTTGGTTCACTGAAGAGCTGGAGTGTAACTGATTTGTCAGCTCTTTGGTGTCACCATTTTGTTGCTGGCTATGAAACAAAAATGGCTATTTCCATTTCACTAGATAAGGAATTCCGTTAACTGCAGCTTTAAGTAGTAAACCAATCTTGCTGTTAAAATTCAGCCCTTATTTCACTATTGGGAGGTTAATATTGTTTAAAACAATAAAACATAACCAGTACGTCTGTTCCAATATAATATTTTACCAAGTGATTCCTGCACCAATCCCATAAATTCTGGTTGAGTTTGAGCATATTTTTAGAAAGCCATCCAGTTTTGCAACAGAGAGAATGTACCACTCATGTCTCCAAGTAAGTTGTTCCAATGGTTAATTTATGGTCACTTAAAACGTGCCTTATAATCTGAATTAGTTTAGCTTCAGCTTCCTGCCCTTGGATCTGATTATGACTTTCTTTGCTAAATTAAATAGCCCTCTGAATCTCACAGTATGGCTGGTTTTCTAGACCTTGAAGCAGAGTGGGGTGAAAACTTATTAATATGTTACAATGCATGGAGAGAGAGGAAACTATGTACATTTTTGCTAAGAACATTAGTTGCCATTACAGGTAGTGAAAGATATGTTTTTAGTGATTCACTTGTTAGGCACAAGAACCCAGATCCATAAAGTTTCTTAGGTACTGTGGCGGGTCCGCTTCCGCAGCGCCCCCTGAAGGCTGGGGCTAGGCGTGGCAGCGGACCTCCACCTGTCTTTGACCCCCCCCCTCAAGGGAAAGGGGGTTGCATGGCCCAATGGCCGGAGTCAATAGGATTGCTTCCCGCTCTCGGGGTAGCGTGGCCCAATGGCCGGAGTCAATAGGATCGCTCCCCGCTCTCGGGGTAGCGTGGCCCAGTGGCCAGAGTCAATAGGATCGCTCCCCGCTCTCGGGGTAGCGTGGCCCAGTGGCCAGAGTCAATAGGATCGCTCCCCGCTCTCGGGGTAGCGTGGCCCAGTGGCCAGAGTCAATAGGATCGCTCCCCGCTCTCGGGGTAGCGTGGCCCAGTGGCCAGAGTCAATACAATTGCTTCCCACTCTTGGGGTAGCGTGGCCCAGTGGCCAGAGTCAATACAATTGCTTCCCGCTCTCGGGGTAGCGTGGCCTAATGGCCGTAGGGGTAGGGGGACCCGGGCCCTCCCACTCCACCGGGTCCCGACCCAGGGCTCACCTACCAGCGGGGCTGGTCTCGCCCCACGCTCGGCGGGGATCCGCCCGCAACACGCCGAGCTAGGCTGTCCCTTTAAAAGTTTCCTGGGTCACTTCCTACCCTGCCTTCGGTGTCCGGGGGTCCGTCGGAGTGTTCTCCCTCCGGGCCGACGGCGGGTGGGTCGTCCAGCGGCATCACAGCCCGGCTGTCGTCTGGGTCCCAGGATGTTGGCTGTTCCTCCTCAGGAGCTGGTAACACAGGTCCTTCCCCTCTGGAGGTCAGCCCCGACTGAGCAACTCTGCAGGCTTTTATGCTGGGTCTCCAGCTGGAGCATGCCCAGCAGAGCTTCCGGGGCGTGGCTTCCTCTGCCCCGAGAGAAGGGTTAACCCTTGCTGTACCGGTGCGGGGCCGCTCAGCCCCGTCACAGGTACCAAACTCCCAGTTTTAGGGTCTACTGTGATCCACAAAACTGTCGAACTCTTTAGGTGCCTAAACTAAGTCAGTGTCTAAATTTTTGAGGTAAAAGTTTCCTGGGCACCTAAGTTTTCTGCCTGTAGACATGTGAACTGCTGTTCTGCTTTAGATGTCTGAGCACATTTCTCCTGCTGAAACCCCAGAGCCTGGGGCCAGGGATGGGACTGGATTGGGCTGCAGCAGGAGGTTTGTGGTATGGGTGGGAGTTTGGGTGCGGGAGGGGGCTTGGGTAGGGGTTTGAGGTGTGGGGTGCAGGCTCCATCCCAGAGGCGCTTACCTCGGGTGGCTCCTGGTCGGTGGGGCTAAGGCAGGATCCCTATCTACCCTGGCTCCACACTGCTCTGCTCCCTGAGATGGCCAGCATGTCAAGGCCCTAGGCGAACGAGCCAGGCACCTCTTCGCTGTGCATGCTGCCCATGCCCACATGCGCTTTCCTGCAACTCCCATTGGCTGTGGTTCCAGGCCAATGGGAGCTGCGGAGCAGTGCTGGGGACAGGGGAAGTGCACAGAGATTCCCTCAATACCCCTCGCCTAGGGGCCACAGAGACATGCCAGTACGCTGGCACTCACAGCTCCAGTCCCATGGTGGGCGGAGGGGTGCTGAGGCTCAGGAGCAGTCTGCAGCGTGAAGACTTGCCACAGGCCAGATGAAAAGAAGCAGCAGGCCACATCCGCCCTGCAAGACACACACACACACCCCGCCGCCTTTAGCCCAAGGCCCTGGGCTGCAGCCTCAAAAGCCTCCGCCTTAGTCCAGCCCTGTTAGTGGTTCACAGTGTTATTCTTGTGATTTTTCTGTGGGCCTAAAAGTTCCGGGCCTAAATTCAAAATGTTTGGTTCAAGTGATGATACTGATTTACAGAAGTGTCATTTTAAGTGTTTATGCGTTTAACTAACTATTACACCCTGTGTACAATAGTTCTGGTTCTTTTTCAGGGAAACTGAAATTCCTGTATTAATAAAACTTGCATTCAGTGTATAATTTCAGATCACCTTACACAGGATATGGTGATTTCTGTTTGTGCATCAAGGTTTATTCAAGTGGTATAATAAGGGTGATATTGGGTGATATGCAAGATATAAAAAGGAAGGCAAAGATTAATCAAACATTTAAATATTCAACAGTGTACACTGAATTAGTGCGACCAAATATCCCAATTTTATAGGGACTCCTGATTTTTGGGTCCTTTTCTGATATAAGATCCTGTTACCTCCCACCCCCTGATTTTTCACACTTGCTGTCTGGTCACCCTACCCTGAATACTTCTCTTGCATTATCACTAAAGCTAGTGGTCTGTGTTCGTGGGCCAGTTTTCTAGCTCAGTTGCAGTCAGTATTGGTCCTTTGCTTAACTGCAAACAAAGGAGCTGTTCATTTTCAGAACAATGATATTTGTTTAGCAAGCCCTTTCTCAGGTGAGCATCCATCTGCCAATTTGATTCACATGCTGATTGGATTGGCCCATTTTCAGCTTGAGTTAGTGTGTGCAAATTTCCTTCTTTAGGCACTTTCACAGTTGGTGCCTGTTTTCCTCCATGTTCTGTCTCCAGCAGCGCTTCTGCTCTCTCATTTTTTATTCTTTTGATTTCCTTATTAATCCTAAATATTTCAGTTCAGAAAAGGGACCTTCTCAAAATGCATAAATAAATCCAAATGAGAATCTCCCCCTCCACAAGTCGAATTGGATCACCCCATAGTGTAAACATTCCAATGGCAGGATGGGCCACAAATAATAAAAAATCCAAAAGGACAAACACATCAAGAAACAGGTTGTTCTTCTGGCATATGTCAACACTTACTCAGTCCCTGGATATCAGAACATTGAGGGCTTTCTTGTGGTGTTTTATTATTATTATTATTTGTAAATGATGGTTCTTGTGACTTTTCTCTCGATTCACCTATGCTCCATGGTGGGAAGGCAGAGAATCTGATGTAACAATAACTTTGGCAGCCTTTGGCTGTTCAGTGGAACTCAGTATAGCAATCAATAACCCACCAACTAGAGGAAAGTACAGAAACCCAAATGGCAGAGGAAAGAAGTTATTCTGGAGTTTCATCAACTATTGCTAACCTGATTTGGAGATACAAACAACAGTTCTAATTCTTCCAAATATATTTATTGTTGCAGCAGCAACTTATCCATTCAGAGAGCCAGGGGTAAATCCATGGTATTTGCCTAGCTTTCCAAATACCCATGAAATCTCAGCATAATCTTGGTCTTTATTGTGGGACTTGGATATTTTGTTTCACAACTCCTTCCCATCAATGTGCCTTAGAGGATCTAGGGCCAATCAAATTTATCTTCTCCCCTGAGATCTATCCATTGTACCCTCCTTACCATCAAGCCAAAGAAAACATGCTTTTGTGGAAACAATGCACAACTTATCCAGGTTCGTTCCTCAATTCCTGCTATGGAATGGAACATAGATATCATGAAGTATTTGGAGTGATACTAAGATGCAGTGGAGTCTTAACTACAAAGGATTTCTCCACTTTCAATGGACACATCAGGATGATGTGTTTCTTTTTCTCATTCAGGAAATCTACCCCCAAGATTACCTATAGACAGCCCTGGATGCCTACTTGTATATACCTATCCAACCATCCCATCAGCTTTTGCATGAAGGTCTTCTGCATAATTTGTCAAAATTATGAGGCATGCTGGATTTTGATCAATGATACTTCATGCTATATAATACATGGTCAATTATTTTACACTTGACTGGCTCAGGGCTGATAATCTTTGCACGTTAAAGCACAGAATACTTGGATGAGGCCGTAGGACTGAGTCTGACCCAGATGGGTTTGAATGGGCATGAACCAAGAGGATCAGGTAGAAGGAGATGACTATCTTTTTTGTATTTGAACTTACATGCAATAAAGTTACCTTCCAAAATTGGTTGTAATTGAATGTCTTGCCCTAGGATAGTACATGGGTTCAACAATGGGGTATAGATTGTACATAATCTATACCCCAATCCTGGATTGTCTCTGGAATTCATGGCTACCATGATGACTACTGTTCTGTCCTCTAAACGTAATTTCTGTTAGTGTTGGGTAAATCTGCCTTGTTGGCACTGTTATTGATCCCCGTCTTCATGTCTGAAAACCATTGTTGAACTACTGGGACACTTCCATTCTATTTAGGCTATCATACTATGCAAATCACTATAAAAACAAGGTATCTGAGTACTTAACTCACTAGTAATTTATATTAAAGTATTCCTGTATTGATTAAACAACAAACATTGCAGCACTGTACTATTGCATGGAAAAGTGAAATTGACTATAGGGCTTTTCTAGTTTCCATCCAAACTCAATAATGTGCAAATAGAGAAACAAGGTGGATGTTTTATTGGGCCAACTTCTGTTGGTGAACGAGAGCAGCTTTTGAGCCGCCCAGAGCTCTTCAAGTCAGTTTTGTGTAGCTCGAAAGCTTGTCTCTTTCACTAACAGAAGTTGATCCAATATATTATTTCATCCACCTTGTCTCTCTAATATCTTGGGACTTGACCGCTATAACTGCACTGTATTACACAAAAGAAACATACTGCATGTGCATTTCAAAGTAAATTAGATTTTGAAAAGTCTCTTACAACAAAGAATTGTTAATATTACAGGTAAGGAGATTTGTATGCCAATGCATGATTTTTAACCTGAAAGTGTCCTATTTAATTTATTTTGGATTTAAACATTTGAATGCAACGAACCTTCTAAAATAGCTAATTATACATCTGACCCCACCACCAAAGGGAAAAAAAAGGGTTGGTTAGGGTGAAGTATTTTTTCATAACTCCAAAAAAGATTTAAGTGCATCCCTATCATTGTTTGCTTGTGCAGCTTTATGAATATAAAGGAAGGCAACAGTTAAGACTTTATTTACAACATTCAAATTGATATATTTTCTTAGAACAGAAAAATATTTAACACAAACCCATAATGCATCAAAGAATTTTAAATAATAAATGTGACAAGCCATTTAGTGGTGTTATTTTCTTAGCAAAGGTAGCTGATTCCTGTTATCTGGTAACTTACAGAAAACAGGGAAACTTTTCTTTCCATGTATTTTCAATCACCATAGTTGTCCTTTTGGAGGATTAAGTTAACTGGGATTTTTTCAAATATATTCTTAACAGTTAAAAATTACTTTTGATATCCAATGCAAAAGCATCAAGGTTATACAAACTAACTACATTAAAGAAATGCTTTGGACTGTTCACTAGGTTGAAAGTGACATGACCAATATATTACTTGGTGAACTAGAAAACTAAAGTAACTTCCTAGGTACTCTGCTTATATTTAGTTTTATATATTTTTCCTTAAGCAAGTCTATAATTTGGCTGTGAATAGAGTCAGGGAATTTCTTTTCCTGTTTGCTCCTCATGACTATCATCATGCATTTTCTACAAACTGCTAAAAAAAGCAAATTGAACCCTTGGTAGGCATTGGTAAAACTTGTTTCTCAAAGACTAAAATAACTGAAGCCATTAAAAAAATTGCCACTCTTGAGTCTAACTCTAAAAACCTTTAATGTCTATTTCAGCTGTTTTCCTTTTGAATATCTTTGTAAAAAAAAACAAAAAATCACCCACCTCTTTGAGGGGAGAAAATAAACCACCACATTTAAAAAATAAAAACAAACCACAAAGGCACAAGAATACAGAGAGAGAACTCACCTTTTAATTAAGTGCTCATGCCACAGAAGCAAAGTGAACATCCACAAATTTTTCCCCACTTGAGATACCATTGACAGAGGCATGTAGGTGAAATGCAAATAGGTTTTTAGCTCACTTGACTGCTAGAATTGCTGCTTACTTGCTTAATTGAAATGTGCATTTTTTCCTTTATAGTTTTTGTGCCTTTGGCTTTTTTCAGTAGTTTACTGCCTTTGGTGGAGGTGCTTTATGCCTCAACTGCCTTTTTGATGATTTCAACAGCTTGTCCACTTTAAATTATTATGTAGAATTATTACTAGTAAAGATTTTTGTTTTAGAATAGACTCCCATTCTAAAGGATAGGTCTTTTGATACATAGTCTTATAAACTACTTCCATGTGCATTAATATTTAAACAGCTGCCAATTGACATTTTGGGATACCCAGCTGAAGACACACATTTGGGCCTATTTGTAAAAATCCATTTTAAAATAAATATTTTATTGAGCTGAAAAAAACTAAGTCTTAGGTGCCTATGCTGTACACTGGGCAGCTATTACACAAATTAATAATCCCAGTATTATATTTAAAGGAACCATTCTTGTTCAGTAATTTTAATACTAAAAGATCTTTGCTGTTCTTGATGTTTATGTGAATCAGCAAAATAACTACAATATTAAAAATATATATGTCTAAGAAAAAATTCTGCCATTCTTACATTGAGTTGTTTTTTACTTCCTGAATGATCTGATTGATTTCATTGCAATGCCTCACAAAGAAAGGTACTTTTCAATCTCTGTTAGGAGAACCAGAATCTGGTCCTTAACTTTTTGGGCAACAGAACCTTTGTTTTTCCTAAAACATGGTTTAATCTGAAAAAATGTCTGCCTACTTTTAAGACCCATCGTAAGCATTTTTCCCTGCCCCTCGTAGCTGGAAATGTGCACGCCTCCCTCTCTGCCTTGAAGCCTGATTCAAACCTCACTAAAGTTAATTGAAAAGTCTCCCATTGAGTTAAATAGGAGCTGGATCAGGCCTTTGATCTGTGTGGTTATGGCCACTTTGCTATTCCTGCCTCTCTTATATTTGTGGTGTTCAACATTCCCACCCTCATTAGACTGTTGCTCCTGCTCCAGTTATAATTTATTCTGTCATTTTAGTGATCTATTTTTAGAGCTGCTGTTTTGTTCCTTCTCTGCCACATGCAGTGTGCTAACCATTCAAAAGATGAGGAAGAAAAACATATACCAAAAATACACATGCAAAATTCATCCTGAAAAGTATATTCTACTTCAAGTAGATGCAGCTGTGTGTTCCACTTGGGGGGGAGGGGGGTATTCCGAAAAGTATATATTAACAATAGTTTGGATTAGGGAGAGTTGTCCTATACTGCCATATAGTTGCTAAACTTACCACACACAGTTTAGTTGGGTTACAAGACACTAAAAAAGTTGAATGGGCTCATAGGCTTTGTCTACACATTGCAGTGCCTTTTAGATGCCCTGTTGCATAGTGGAATTCACAACCCCAGTTGGATGTTCAGGCTTGCTGTGTGGTACATGTGGAGAGTTCAGGTGACTGAAAAAGGGATTCCTAGATAGTGGATAGAGCAGTCTGCTAGGATGTGGGAGCTGTGGGTTCAGGTCCCCAGTCTGCCTGATGTGGAGCAGGGCTTTGTACCCAGGTCTTCCACATCCTAAGCAAGCAACCAATGTTGCAGGGACAATGGCCCCAATCCTGCAATTTGTTCAATATAAGCACACTTCATAGAGCATTGTTCACATCAGTGGCACGCCACTGGACTCAGGAGTCTGGCCTGGAACAAGCTGCAGGATTGGGGCCTTAGTCTACAAAAAGGAAGAGCCAAGTTAGTGATGGTATAATAAAATTCGGATTTTCTGCTTCATTTCCATCTGTGTTCATTTGACTATTTGGCTGAGTTTTGTAAAATAATCTGGTTTTATGCTTTTCCCACTTCTTTCAATGAGGCCTTGTTTATACCCCAGTTACACCAGTTTAACCTGATTTAAAATCAAGCAAGTTACGTAAATACACCTAAACTAATATAAATATTTTAGACTGATGTAGTTTAACTTGCACTAGTTTAACTAGATCAATTAGTTAAATTACTGCCACTGTTCTTGTACAGACCAAGGCCTAAAACCATTGGGCCAAGTTTACACCAAAGATTAATTTTATCTTTTTGTTTTGTAGTGTGGATCTTCCATCTCTCTTTTTTCATATTTTGGTTGCTTATACATACATACATACATATCTTCAGTTGTCATTCTTTCTGTATCTGATAATTTAGGGTTGGGTGTTAATGTGCTTTATGGTAGTTGATTGGAACTGATTTATTTTACAATATTAAAATATATATCTCATTATATACTAGCTTTTCTGTGGTGCTCATTGTCACCGTGGTGTATCAGCACCTCAAACATAAATTTTTCTTCCAACACTTCTGCAGTACAATATAGTCACATTCTTACTATCAGGATATCAAGTTGCAAAACAAAAAAAATTTAGATGGATATAAGAGAATGTGTTTTGTGATGTATGATATAATACATGTGCCACTGAAGTGAAAAATTACACATTTTTATAAAGATTAATGAGAAGTGTACTATAAATAATAGTGGGATAATAGATATCTGCACAATGAGTAGTATTCATTGGGATTGCTGTGTTTTGGTGTTCCGGTCTGACATTTTTACTTGTGTAATTTTGTAACTCACTGTCCAGGAATAATTTAGAGTTAACATTAATTGAAAATGTGTACACATCAAGATGAGACGCTGCATCAGTATGCTATGGAGGATGGGTTTCACACTCTGCATTACTTTGATTAGAAATGTGCATGGAGTTAATGATTGTTTTTAGTGTACAGGACAGAAAAACCATAACTTGAGGTCTACTTTCTTTTTGCTGTACATGTAATCATAAACCTTCTCCACTTCACACTATTTATAGGAGGGCTTAGTTCCATAATTGCAGCCACTGTACTTTATACGGAAAATATAACATAAGACATTAAAATGTTTGTCTTTATAAGTTGTATTCTAATTGCAACAGAGTAGTTTTCAAGGTCAGTTGGATGATGGTAGTCACCAATCTGTGAAATTATCAGTTTTGGCGACAGATTTAATTTACGCTTTAACCCTGGCCTTGATTTTTAAATCCACCTTCTCACCTGTTCCTGGCAAGTTCATTCTCTTCTTTTTTTCTGTTCTTAAAGCCACATTATCTCTAAATAATTAATTAAATGTTAAAAAGCCAAATGTTTAGAAAAAGGTGCAAGAAAACTTGTAGACTATTATGGAATAAACCACACAATGAGGATTATTTTTAAAACTGTGTTAAATTTGTTGCCTTTCAATGTAATTTAAAGAGGATCAGTAGGCATGCCTGTTTTGCCTTCTTTCTACCATTCATCATTGCTTACATCCCTGTCATGTTCCTCCTTATTCATCTCCTCTCTAAACAATTGTAATCTTTTCAATTTTTCTTCAGAGAAAAGTCTTTCCACACCTATAATCCTTTTTATTGGCCCTCATCCCACCCTCTCTCTGGTTTTCTATTTCTGCTGTCTCTTTTTTAGATGTAGGGTGACGAGAACTAAACTTGGTTTTTCACTTGATGGCATACATTGATTTATAGGCTGGCATTATAATATTTTCAGTATTTTCTCTCTCCTTTATAATTGGTTTGCTTTTTTGTCTACCATGACATATTGAGCAGAGGTTTTTGCTGAGCTGTCCACAATGATGTGCATGTCTTTTTTCTGCAGTGGTTCCCATAAATATAGAACCCTGTAATGTGTGTGAGTGATTCAGATTATTTCTTCAAAATGTGCATTACCTTGCACTTGATAACAGTGAATTTCATCTGCCATCGTGTTGCCTGTTCAACTAACTTGGTTAGGTTTCTTGAAAGTTCCTCATAGTCTTCTCTGGTTTTCAGTAACTTAAATTATTTAATTATCTACAAATATTTGCACCTCATATTTCATCCCTTTCTGGATTATTAATAATCCTGTTAATCAGTATTGGACTAATACAGATCCTGGGAGACACCCCCCTGTTAACCTTTTGCCATGCTGAAAATTGACCCTTTATTCCTACTCTTTTTCTGCCTCTGTCAGTTTCTGATCCACAACAGTATTTTATCTCTCACACCATGACTACTTTATTTCCTAATAGGGTTTGTGAGGGACTTTGTCAAAGGCTTTTTGAATGTTCAGATAAATTATATTATTCAGAGCAGTTTGCACTTCTTTGGGAGGTTCTTACATTTTAATTGCAATTAAATTAGTATTTGATGATACATGCATATCTATCTATCTATATATATAAAAGTCAAGTGGTGTATGTATGTATGTATGTATGTATGTATGACAGCGAACTCCTCCCGCACCGTTTGAGCCAGAGACTTGACATTTGGTACAGTGAGGGGTATTAGGGTCTAGATGCTGGTAAGGGTCGAAAAATTTTCGGATCTCACCTCTGACGCCCCCCCCCAGGGGTGAAAGTCTTTCAGGGCCAATCACATCGGCTGGGCGGTTAGGTGGTGATGATGTCATAATACCCCCCTCCAACAGACACCTCACTCGCTCAGCTCACCCCTCCCTCCTCCAACAGAACCCCGGAGATCCCTCAGTTCTCTGCCCCTCCCCCCTCCCAACGGAACCCCGGAGATCCCTCTGTTCTCTGCCCCTCCCCCCTCCCAACGGAACCCCGGAGATCCCTCAGTTCTCTACCCCTCCCCCCTCCCAACGGAACCCCGGAGATCCCTCAGTTCTCTGCCCCTCCCACCTCCCAATGGAACCTCGGACTCCATAAGCTCTGTGCCCCCCCCCACCTGCGAAGGTCCCCGGAATCCCTCGGCTCTGCCCCCCCCCCCCGTGACGGATCTGAGTTGGGTTTGGTGGGACGGTAAGTGAGGTGGGGGTGTTGGGTTCGGTCGGGGGGTGAGGTGGGGGTGTTGGGTTTGCTTGGGGGGGTGAGGTGGGGGTGTCGGGTTTGGTCGGGGGGGTAAGTGAGCCGGGGGGTGTCGGGGTTGGTCTGGGGGGGTGGGAAGGTGTCGGGGTGGGTGAGGGGTGAGGTGTGGGTGTTCGGTTTGGTCTGGGGGGGGAAGGTGTCGGGGTGGGTGCCCAGACCAAACCCGACACCCCCCCGGCTCACTTACCCCCCCCCGCCAAACCCGACACCGCCACCTCACCCCCCCCCCCCCACCAACCGCAACACCCCCCGGCTCACTTACCCCCCGACCAAACCCGACACCCCCACCTCACCCCCCCCAAGCAAACCCAACACTCCCACCTCACCCCCCGACCTTTGTTTGTGGTGGTAGGTAGGGGTGTCAGGTTTGGTTGGGGGGGAAAGTGAGGTGGGTGTGTCAGGTTTGGTCTACGGGGGGTGAGGTGTGGGTGTTGGTCAGGGGGTGTTGGGATTGGTAGGGGGTGACGTGGGGGTGTTGGGTTTGGATTGGGGGTGAAAATGTGAGTCAGGGTTGGTCGAGGGGTAAGTGAGGTGGGGGTGTCAGGTTTGCTCTCTTCCCCCTTCCCCCTTCCCCCTTCCCCCTCCAACGGACCCCACACTCGCTCAGCTCTCTGCCCCCTCCCCATCTCCGACGGACCCGAGCAACGCTGGGTATTTTTGCTAGTATTATATAATCAGGAATGTGCATTATAATCCCCCAAAAGCCACTGAATGCAATCTAAACTACTGAGAACTTGAAAGATATTGGAAACAAAATGCTAGTGTTTCCAAGGGGTTAATTCAAGGGCTTTAAATTCAAATAGATTTAAAAAAAAATCCCAAATGGCAAGGTAGTAAAAATGAATTTAAAATAAATTGGCTACAGAGAAATCTCCTCACTTTCTTGGACTCCTTCATGTTTTAAAAGTTTCCTTTAAAACCATTTGAGAAACAGTTTGATTTTGTTTCATACCAAGAAGCTGAATAAAAATCTGAATAAAAGATTGTATTTACTGGGGACCAAATTGTGGCATGATGGCAAAGGGCTGTAAGGGGGCTGAAGGTGTCTTCTTACTTCCTTGGGTCAGCTACTCAAATCTTGAATAGACGTGTGGCAAATGCAGGCTCCACAAATCCAGTGTGCAGATGGGTGGGAAAAACGCTCTGTGACGTAACCATGCCAGTGTGATGAGTAGTACACCAGGTAGAAACTGCCCCCCCCTTCCCACCACCACCACCATTTATGCCCCCCTTGAAGCAGCAGAGGATTGGGAAGATTAGAGGATAATGCATTTCAAATCACAGTCTCCTTCCTGGCCTGCCCCAGGATTGCAAACCGCACCCAGCACAGAATACACTGTTCTACCAGCTGCCTGTCACTCAGAGCGGTTTGTATGGTCATGGTCTAGCCCTGGGATATTTTTCATCCCTCTCCATGCAATATACAACAGGTACTCCTCCTTGGCTATATTTAAGTTCTTTCATAAAATATGCCCTGACCTAATCTCTTCCTATATGGTCTTAAATTGGGTTGCACTTTATTATCCCACATAGGAGAATATCATATCATTTAAGCAATCTGGGACCTGAGGGATATTGTTTGTGTTTAACTCAAGGACACACATCCATAACCCCAAAAGAGAAGTACTGGGCCAAATGAATAAACCCTCCTTTCAGTAGGACGTGGGCAAATTTCCCAAGTGTTGGTGATTCTCTGTACGCAAGCAGGATAGTGAAAATTAATCTGAATCTTCCGTTGCCTGAATCTTGCTCTGTGGGGCTGGCTATGGAGTATTTTTCCAGATATTGCACTATTTATGCAGACAGGGCTACATGATTTTAGTCTCACTCATACAAGTGAAACTCCACTGACTTCAGTGAGTTTACTGCCTGATTCTTACAAGTGTAAGTGACACAAAAATCTGGCACAGATCACAGGCAGGGATTGCTGAACTATTATGTAGAATGGCAATTCCTACCTGTGGTCAGTGTCAGATCAACAGCTACAAACTTCTGGAGATAAGTAAAATATATTTTTTTCTGGTAATTTAAGATGCCTTGATCCACTTGCCAGACACAGACTGGATTGAAGCTCCTATGCTTAGCCCATCATCAAGTAAAGTTTACTGACATCAAGTGGTTAAGTTCCAAAGGAAATCAGTAGAATTATTAGCATGTTGTGGCATGTTTCATAATGCATGTCAGTGAAGTGATGGACATGTCACTGTCTCATCAGCTGTGACATGACAAGCCGTCTGTGCCATGCCGCTGCTAAACTGTCAGATATTTTCAGGAGAAAAAATTTGCCTAAAGGGAAAAGATAAATCTGAAAAGCTGTCACTGAAGGATCTAAAAATGGTATTGGACAGAGGCTTTGCACGAATGTAGATCAGAGCAGAATTTGTCAGCTGGGCTCTTTCTCAAGCTGATGATAAAGCTTCATCCTCCAAGTCTCTAAGGAGTGTACACTGCAGCCATGGATTTCCTATTGTGAAAAGACAAATTTACAGGCAAAAACAAAATTTTCTGACATGGTACTTGGTTTCTCCTCAGCCATCTTTGCTGTGCAGAGGCACAAGGCTCCTGCTTCCATGTGTTCTGGGATTGTTCTGTGCTGAGGATATGGCAGTGAACACTATAGCAGCAAAGGAGATTGGCTTCCTAGTAGTAATATGTCTATCCTTTTGCCTTTGTCTCTCTCCCTTCCCATAATGTGAGAAGTTCATAAGAAATCCTGCATTGCTAGTTGGAAGCCTACTCACTTATGGTCATCCCCCAAGTTGGAAAACAAATGATTAAATTGTATTTCCTCATATAATGTGGAATTCCACATCCAAATCTATGCCTTTTTCCAGTCTGAATTTGTCAACATTTAACTTCAACCACATTATATATTCCTCTGCTAGACTTAAGAGCCCTTTATCAAATATTTGTTCCTGCTGTAGGCCATTATAGACTGTAATCAAGTCACCCCTTCATCTTCTCTTTGTTAACCTAACTAGGTTAAGTGCCTTGAATCATCGCTATAGACTTATAGAGCATGTTTTCTAATCCTTTAAAGGCATGTTTTGTTAACCTGACAAAGGGTTTAACAAATTATAATTTCATGACCATGGGCCAAAGCTTTCCCTTATGCAGAGAAATACAAGTAGGGGACAGAATATTCAACAATGTTCCCTCAGAGTTTTCACCAAACCATTGTTTTGCGAGCCCAGAAGGAATTTGTTTCATCTCCATGTCATTGGCAGTAGGTTTGGTGCCAGAACCCTCAGACCTTCTGAAACCCAAACAGATGTTGAGGATCTATCAGAGGCGCTGTATGCCATTGTTGTTCCCTGTATCCTACTTCCCTCTACCCTGTCAGGAGCTCCCTGAACACCATGAGAGGGATTTGTTCCACAGCCCAGAGAGGCTTCACTCAAAAATTAATTCAGCTTCAGGTAGTATTAAGTTCACAGTGGATTTCCCTATAGTTACCAGAGGGAACTAGGCACGTAGCACACAAGGGCTTCTTGCCTTTTCACTTCCCATGCAGGGGACCCTCATTCCAAGGAGGACTCAGCAGTAGGTCCAGGGCAGCAGAAGGCACGGGGTCACAAAGATAGCATTCCTTCCTGCTCCCACAACATCTTTGCTAGCTTGGGAATACCCATGTGTGGACAATCTCCCTACACACACTACTCTACTCGACTGGGAGACCTTGGGGGAAGTTGAAAATTGGCACTATGTTGGCACTAGTCAGTTTGGTTCTGGCTTCCTCCTTGCTATCGCAGATCCTCACATTCTCCTGCTTTTGTTATTTTGGGTAAAACTAATCTGGGTGCAGAGTACCTACACCTTCTGTTCATGAGCTGCCTCTTGTATGTGATACTTGCTTTGGTTTTCTGTGGTTACATCATATGTAGGCATTTTTTAATTTATATAATCCTGATGTGTATGCTTAAATTGTCTCTGTCACTGACCTGATTTACAAAAATAAATTACATTAATTAATTACACTAAAACTGAATGAAAGAAAACTTGCTCTGCGAGATTTAGCATGCATACTTTCTTTTGGAAATGTACTCTTTTTTATTTTTGTCTTTACAAATATTAATACAGTGGACCTCTAGTAAACTAACACCCTTCAAAGGAATTTATCTTTTATAAAAATGATGATGGGGGTTTATTGGCAAGGTGATAACAGTTAAAATCGTATAATGATGGTTTTTTTGGTTGGGGGAGGAAGTTATATAAATATTTCTGCCATTGTAGATTGTTGTATAGGTTTTTAATTTACAAGGTGATTACATGCATATGTATTAAAAAGAACATTTAAAGCAAGTAATGTTTTTTTCAGTGCATTAAGGTTGTGTTTTCCATGATTTTACTACATATGACTGAAATTCAGTAGTTAAAATATGACTTTTAGTTAATATTAAAATCTGATTAGAGCAATACACAGTAAAGTTTCACAGATTTTAAATATATATGTGTCTGATACCTCTCTCACTGGAATAAATCAGAAATAACTTCACTAAACAGTGAATTTATGCAGGTGTAAAATTAGTGAAATTGAAGAGAATCAGGTTCATATAAAACTTGTTCTTGATTTACTTTCATGCTGCATACAGTGTAGTGTTGTTAGTTACAAACTTATTTCACATGTGTCCAGTTACCATGCCTCAGAGGCTCTGATTCATGTGACTCAGGCTGACTCTCTCAAGGACACCACCCCTGTGATGCTGTCACCCAGGCTTGTCTTGAAATGAGACAGGCACAGCTGCAGGCTTTATTCTAAATATTCGTAGGCTGACTCTGCAAACCAGTTCTTGTACTGGGGTAACCTTTTTCCAGTTAGGAGTGAGATTTTTTTTAACCAATAATTATACCTGTACAGCTCAGTGTGTGGACACAGTTATGTTTGTATAAAGGTACCTTATACAATTATAGCTTATTCCCCCATGTATGGAGGTAGTTTTATCAATATAAAGCACCTTTATAGTGATATACTGTAACTGAATCCACATTAGAGAGCTTGTGCCATTCTGAGTACTAATGCTGTGTGTAGACAAACCCTTACTAGTAGCTGTATTCGGGATACAGCTACATCTGCACTTAGGGACAGATCCTTTTCCCATTGAGTGGGAACCGATGTGGGCTGTTATTGAGCAGTACCCCTATTTCCTCCATATTTCTGAAATACGCAATGAGAGCATCTGACTTAAATAGTAGACAGCCAAAGATCTTTAACGACAGCATTCATTTAACAGGTACTGGAGTGACGGTCCTTAAGTGAAGTAGATCATTGCAATAAGTCTCTTAAAAGCAGCAAAGTAGGGTGTTTGCATTATGTGATGACAAATCATTACATTTTTAAGTGAGATGGATATCTACAAGATTGACTTCACTCACAGTGTCCATAATCCCTGGCACACCATCCGACTCAGATCCTGTATACTTTGTGCACCCAAAAATCCCACGCAAGGACTAATAATAATTATCAAAACTTTCCACTTTCATCCAAGAATCTCAAAGAACTTTAACAAAGTGTCAAGAATCAGAGAGGTAGCCGTGTTAGTCTGGAATAGCAGAAGTGACAAAGAGTCCTGTGGCACTTTAGTTAGTCTTTAAGGTGCCACAGGACTCTTTGTCACCTTAACAAAGTGCTAAGTGTTTTTATCTCCATTTTATAGCGAAGTTAAGTGATTTGCCCAAGGTCACATAATGAATCTGTAGAGCCAGCAATAAATCCTAGATCTCCTGACACCAAATCTTCTGTTTTAACTGTCAGACCATACTTCCGATGGCAGTTTGGGGTGTGAAAGGAATGCAAGTTTAGTCCCATTATCTGTAACCCATTTTCAATTCACACCCTAAAACTGAAGGTAATAATTTCTATGCTGAGCTAAACCCATCACATTTTTACACTGGGTTTGATACATCACACCTTTGTTTTCATTATGTTACAGAGTGATGACACTTATGCTATGAGCATGTGATTCATTGTTCCCCTCTAGTGGCTGGTCCAACCAAGAGCTCTGTTTGTCTGCCTTCAGCTAATTAATTTAGTCCTTTAGCTCAAGCAGTGAGCTAGTTCTGTAGTTCGGGATTAAACCCAGTTGTGGGATCATTTTAGTGACACAGAAGATTCCATTACATTGGAATATGTGGAATAACATACCGTTCCCAATTCCTAATCTCTTATATGAATTCCATATACCGTATTTTTCGCCCTATAAGACGCACTTTTTCTTCCCCAAAACGGGGGGGGAAAAAGTTGGTGCGTCTTATAGGGCGAATGTGCGCCCCGGTTCCCCCCTCCCCGCCGCGGGCGGGCTGCTGGGAGCTCCCCCCTCCCCGCCGTGGGCGGGCTGCCGGGAGCGTCCCAGTTTCCCCCCTCCCCGCCGCGGGCGGGCTGCCGGGAGCGCTCCCGGCAGCCTGCCCGCGGCGGGGAGGGGGGAACCGGGACGCTCCCGGCAGCCCGCCCGTGGCGGGGGGGGGGGAACCGGGACGCTCCCGGCAGCCCGCCCGCGCGGCGGGGACTGGAGAGCGGCGCGAAAAAAGCGGCGCTTTTTTTTTTTTTTTCCCCCCGGCTTTTTTATTTAAAAACTCGGGGGCGTCTTATACGCCGGAGCGTCCTGTAGGACGAAAAATACGGTAGGTAGCATTGGTAGAAAAACAGGTGGAAACTCAGTGGTGGCTGTGGTCCATCACCTTTATTGTAAACAAGAAACTACTTTGTTCTTACCATCTGTTCATAAATCCCTGGTGCTTTTAAATGAACACTACTGTATGGCAATTGAAGAGCAAGAAACATCCTAATTGTTCTTGTTCTTCAGTGTTTTCAGTGTTGTTGTTGCCGCTGTGTTGGTCCCAGAATATTAGAGAGACAATGTGGGTGAGGTAATATCTTTTATTAGACCAACTTCCGTTAGTGAAACTGACTACGCAGAGTTCTTCTTCAATAGCAGAAGAGTTGGTTTCTATGTTCAAAGAATTAGCTAATACAAATATTATGCCATCTCACTAGCCTACCTACATACAGTAGCAGAAGGTTTTCAGAAGGTTGTTCAACCAGTTTTCAAGCTCAGATTTTTTGCCATGTTAGTAAAGTGCTGTCTCTGCTTTGTGGTTCCCCAGTATGCCTGTTTAGGAATATCACTGTCCCTCAATCTCTGCCTAACAGTATAAGGCAAGGCTTCTTTTTTGGGACAGTTTTTCCATTTAATACTGGAACCATTTTTCCTTTAAACTATGAAATTTAAATGCTTGCAGTGTTTGCCCTAAAACACCTGCAATGCATTTATATAGGGAAGAAGGCTGGAAAGCTGATTTCTCAGGGAAAGGATAGAATGGATGAGTCTCAATGAATATCTGTACATTCTCACTCTTTAGGAAAGATTGAGACTGACTTCTGTTCTACTGAAAAGGAAAGGTTTATTATACCTTCCCTTTTGTACTACGGCATACATTTCAGCTCTCAACATTTTTTTCTGCTTCTTCATATTCAGTCTTCTAAAGGAACAAGATTCAAGCTTAAAGATAAATTAATTTAGCAACTCATAGTAGGTAGAATCATAGAGGAGTTAAGATTAGGATTGGTAGCATTTCTTGGGGGTAAAAAACATATTCTAGTTACTGGAGAAGGAAGTTAAAGAAAAGGATAAATGATCACCAACACACTGTTTATTTCTGCAGGTGAAGTATGGTGAAAACAAAGCAATAAGGTTGTATTACAATAGCTAGAAAACCAAGGCATGTTAGTCAGGAAGGCATTCTCTTGGTCCCACAATGTCTTATCTTATGTGATGACCGTAGGGCCAGAATCCATCCCGCAGAGTTAGGAGGCTTTCCTAGAGTTAGGTACACCTTTCCACAGAGAGCTAGAGATCTTCAGAATAGCTAGTGTGCTACATAAAAATACCAGAAACGTTTGCTAGGAGTTCAAAAGTAAAAAGCTTTTGCCTGTAGTCTCAGAAGAACAGGCAGATCAGCAGAAGCCCAACATTTGATCACTCCAAGAAAATTAGTCAGACCTCTCAGGGGTAAGGCCCAAAGCAGTGGTCTGTGCCTAAGTTAAATGACCAAGAATCATGTGAAAGCAACCTAAAGTTGGTACCTCCTGTAAGGGGGACTGAATGCACCCATTCTTTGAATGGGACTGGCAGAGCCCCATGGCCAGAGTGTGTGGAGACATAGGCACCTAGGAAGGTATTTGTGAACTAGGATTAGTGGGTGACCCTGGAATAATACTACCTATCTTTTAGCATCAGTGAAGCAGCACGTTTCAGCAGTAGAACTCAAAGTGCTTTACCAAGGAGGTCAGTATCATTATCCTCATTTTACAGATGGCAAAACTGAGTCACAAAGCAGTGAAGTGAGCAGCAGGCAAGTGGCATAGTTAGGAATAGAACCCAGGTCTGCATCCCCCCTCTAGTGCTCTGTTCACTAGACTACACAGCTCTGAAGAGAACCACAAAGCAGGATATTCTCCTGTCTCTACTCCGAGGACAAGCGAGTCCTCTCACAAAGGAAACAATGGGTGAAACTGCAGCTGGGAGCTGAGACAACTGGTATCTGAAGCCCTGAACGCAAGGGTAGCTGTGAAATCCTGAGGAAAAAACTAAATGGATGGGGAAGCTCTGACCTGGGGAACTGGGAAGCACTAAAAGGACCTGGAGAACCCTGATGTGAGGATGAAATCCACTGATGTTATAGTCCAAAAAACAGCCCTCAATGAAGGGTACCTTAATTGCAACACATGGAGTATGTGTACTTTATGGTGCCAACAGAGGGAAAATTGAGATATGAAAACCAGACACAGGGTCAGGGATAGTCCATGTAACACAGTGCCTTAGTCAGAATTTACAGTGATTTTTTTTTACAGCTGAAAACCTGACCCAAAAATAAAGATAATGGATACATGATGCTTCCAAGTTTGGAAAGACAGGATAGACTATGTGTGAGCTCCTAAAAATGGCTTTGAATCAGGCAATCATCAGTTGGGACTGTAGTCACAGCACAACTAGTTCAAATGTGATGTGAGCTACTGCTTTTGGACAGTTTAATTAAGGTTTCCTACCTACCTAGAGTTTTTTTTCTAAATCCTTGGGTTAGTCAGTGATATTTCTGTTTCTTGAGTTGATCTGCAAGATGATTTGGAAAACAGTATCTGAGTAAGAAGTTGGACCCAATAATTTATAGGCGGAGAGGATTTAAAGGGAATGCTTTATAAGAAAGCTCTAAATTATGGATTAAGTAACTAAATTAGCATCTAAAATGGAAGCAGGAAAAGGTTTTGAGTTTTTATTTCACCTATATAATGCATGTGAGCTATTCAGAACCATACACATTTATCTCTCTATAGTACAGAAAGATGCAATGACATCTCTCTATAGTAGGCTAATGGTTACAGTCCATTGAAATGTCATTTTATGAAAGGTGATTGGTGATTCTAAAAAACACAGATATATTCGTTCTGAAGAATATCACAACATTCCAGACCAGATGTTCTCAAACAAAGAGAATATCTCATGATATTCTCCCCTCCCATTCCTGGTTATTGTGGAACATCTATAATCAGTTTGGAGATTGAATAACATCCCTAGGGCACATACAACAATTACTTACATGGAAAAGTAATGTTAAAAAGTATATAATGTATTTTAGCTCCTTTTAATGTGATTTAGCATATGGAAATTAAGAGAAAGCCAGCTCTCCACAGACCACCAAAGACCATGGAAGATCTGTGAATCACAGTTTGGAACCTGCTGTTCTAGACATCCGCAAACCTTTGCCGCTAAAAGAGCTGTTGGTGAAATTAGTGACTTTAATTAATTTAGTTTAAGGTGAAAGGCCCCAAATATCCAAGCCTTGGCCATTTCCAACATAAAATTAGTCTGGCACTATGCAGAATGCTTCTTTTTCAAGAGAATCAATTCTAATTCGTCCAGCATTCTGCCATCATGTCAGCTCTTCTCTTTGTATGGGGAAGTACTGAAGATTTCTCTACACTAACATTTTCCTCATCATTGGTCTAGTATTGTTGAAGTTTCAACAGTGGAAGCTGTAGTGTAGAGCAGGTTCTGGGATTTGACATCTAATCCCCCAGGGTGGATTAAGAGTTAGCTGAGACCAGATATTCTGGGGAAATTGTGTCTTCATTTATTCCACTTCTCCCTTCCTGTCTGTAGAATACAGATTTTCTTTCAAAAAACACATAGTGATTCTTTAGTTGTCTGACTATTTAGATGGGACTTTGTGGTTTGTTAAGACCTTGAAGAGGAAGTGGTGTTAGCCTCCATGCTTAAAAGGGAAGATTAGGCAAAACTTTGAAAATGACCTGCCATAAACCATAATAAGTGAACCTGTCAAACATCTTCTAACAAAGTGAGCTGTAAACAAGGTATGATGCAATCCTTGATTTTATTAAGTAGAACTCCAATTACAATTTTCCAAGAGCTCAGATTGAAGTATGGTGAGGTGTTATCCAATCAGTGTTAAATTGTTTTTCTTTTCTGCTGAGTGGCAAACAAATTGATTAAGCATTGTAGTGCTTCCTCCATCATTTAAAATCTCATCCTTCAGAAGGCAGGTAACCTAAATATTTGTTCTTTAAATTTGTATTCAGACTCTAACACTTTGATGTCATTTGTAACACCTTGACTTTTGTATGAAGTACATGTAAAATTAATGTTTTCTGAGATTTGTTATCCACTTTTGCTCTAACACCATTTGAACAGAGAACCTTGTTATTTTGTACAATTCACGGGTAGTTTTCTAAAGCCAGAAACTAGTGAGCTCCTGAATATCTAATGTAATACAGTAAAACCCCGATTTAACGGACCCCGATTTAACGGACTTCGGATGCAACGGACAAAATTTATGAGCAAGTCCGATGCATCCCAAATCCATTTTTCGGGGGCTGGCTGCCGGCTCCTGGCTGCCGCCCGGGTCACAGCACCGGGCGGGCTGGCTGCCGGCTCCCGGCTGCCGCCCGGGTCCAGGCAGCGGGAGGTCTGGCTGGCGGGCGCAGGGCCGGCGACAGGAATTTTGGGGCCCCATACCCAGATCGTGCGGGGGCCCCCCCATTCTCCCGCGGCCCCCCCCCCCCGGCCGGTCTCCCGCCGCCCGCGGGGCCCCCCGGTCTCCTGCCGCCCGCGGCCCCCCCCCCGGCCATTCTCCCGCCGCCCGCGGGGGGCCCTGCTCTCCCACCGCCCGCGGGTCCCCCCGGCCATTCTCCCGCCGCCCGCGGGGCCCCCCGGTCTCCCGCCGCCCGCGGGCCCCAACCCCTGCATATGCTTTGGCCACGTGGCCGGCCGGGAGAAGCAAAGGGAGGCGGGGGAGGTTGCTGGGTGCCGGGGGAGGGGGGCTAGTGAGCGCTGCAGCGGCTGCCCAGAGCTGCGCTTTGCTCACAGCCCCGGTGACAAAGCGGGTACAGCTGCGTACCGGGCCAACCCCGGACTTCAGGGGGCCCCTGGTTCTTTTGGGGTTCAGTTCTACAGGGCTCCAAATTCAGCAATTAAACTGATCATTCCTGTCAATTTCGTCCTGGTCGTTGGGAAAGTTATGTACAGCCCCAGAACCCTTAAAGCTGTGAGTCTGGAGACAGGGGAGCACTGCAACTCCTTCACCTTAGGAAGGTTGTCCTTAAGGGACACAAACAAAAATACTTGCACTGTGGCACAACTTGATGGACCCCGCCCCGCCCGCCCGAGCAGCCCCGAGAACCCCCCCCCGCCCACCCGAGCAGCCCGCGCTGGACCCCTCCCCCCCGCCTGCCCGAGCAGCTCCGTGCTGGACCCCCCCCCGCCTGCCCGAGCAGCTCCGCGGACCCCCCCGCATCCCCGAGAACCCCCCCGCCCGACCGAGCAGCCCGCGCCGGACCCCCCCGCCTGCCCGAGCAGCCCCGAGAACCCCCCCGCCCGAGCAGCCCCGCGAACCCCCCCGCCTGCCCGAGCAGCCCCGCGCCGGACCCCCCCCCCCCCGCCTGCCCGAGCAGCTCCGCGGACCCCCCCGCCCGCCCGAGCATCCCCGAGAACCCCCCCGCCCGCCCAAGCACCCCGCACCGAACCACCCCACCTGCCCGAGCAGCCCCGCGCCGGACCCCCCCGCCTGCCTGAGCAGCTCCGTGGACCCCCTCGCCGGCCCGAGCATCCCCGAGAACCCCCCCGCCCGCCCGAGCAGCCCGCGCCGGACCCCCCCCGCCCGCCCGAGCAGCCCGCGCCGGACCCCCCCGCCTGCCCGAGCAGCCCCGAGAACCCCCCCGCCTGCCCGAGCAGCTCCGCGGAGCCCCCCGCCCGCCCGAGCATCCCCGAGAACCCCCCCGCCCACCCCGCACCGAACCACCCCGCCTGCCCGAGCAGCTCCGCGGACCCGCCCGCCCACCCGAGCAGCCCCGAGAACCCCCACGCCCACCTGAGCAGCCCCGTGCCGGACCCCCCCCCCCGCCCACCCGAGCAGCTCCACGAACCCCCCCGCGCCGGACCCCCCCACCCACCCGAGCAGCCCCGCGCCGGACCCCCCCCCCCCCCCGCCTGCCTGAGCAGCTCCGCGAACCCCCCCGCCCGCCCGAGCAGAGCAGAGTTCACGGAGCTGCTCAGGCGGGCGGGGCGGGGGGGGGGCATGGAGCTGCTCGGACTGGGGCTGGTCCCCTGGGGAGCGTGCCTGGCTGCCCCAAATGGTGGTGACAGCTGAGGACTCCCAGCACTGTGGGATACTTACCCACAGTGCAACACTCCCTATGTCGACCCCTGCAAAAGTTTAAGGATAGACACGGTCGAGTTGCTGTCCTTTGTGGGGATGCACTAAGTCGATTTTCTAAAGTAGACTTTAGAAAGGGGAAATCGACCTATTTCTATAGTGAAGACGTACCCTTACACACACACTCAGACGTGTGCCCACATGACCGGGAAGCCACAGGTGTTTACACACGACGGAACGGTGCAACCCCCTATGTAGGTCATACAGAGCCGGGGCGCGCCCAGCCCCGTGCAAGCCCAAGTGCGCTGGTTGCCTGAGCTCCCGCGCGGGGTTCCCGTGCGCTCTGCCGGCACGCGCCCATTCACCTGCCGGTCGCGCTCGCGCGCCCACGCCCCTCTCACCTGGGCGGTGGGGTGGCCCAGGGCCGGCCTCGACGCATGCGCCCGGCGGCAGCCTGTGGCTGCTCCAACGCGGAGTAAGTGGGACGCGCTGCCTGATGTGGCGGCGGCTGAGCCCCGCGCGCCTGCCAGCCCCGCGCGCCGGAGCAGCTGGAGCCCGGCGCCCGGGCAGGGTAAGAGGGGAGCGGGCGGGCCGGGGGAGGGTCTGTCCCGGCCGGGGGCGGGCTGGGTCCGGAGCTGGCCGTGCCCCTGGGGCTGTGCCAGGCGACGGTCCAAGCGGGGAGCGCCGGGGGCAGCCGCACGGTGCCTCCCGCCGGGGTCGCGGCTCGCTCGCCCCCCAGTGTCCGTGGAGGGAGCGGGGCGGACGGGGCGCGCCGGGGTTAGGGCGAGCGCTCCTGGGGGTCGAGGCAGCGGGGCTCCCTGGGCAGGTTCCCGGCAGCTCGGGCGACAGACCCGATGCGTGTCTCGCTCGCAGCGCTGCCCGTGTCCTTTGCAGCGGTCACTGCTGCAGGTGCGCGCCGTCCCCACCGCAACTTAAAAGCGTCCCTGGTAAACTCCAGGTGTGTGACCGTATTGTGTATCCGTACCGGCTCCGTGTCTCCTTTAACGGGTTTATACCGGGCTTCCCATGTGCTGTGTCAAATTTCCTTCCCCGTGTGTTGGGGGTTTTTATGCTGCAGCCACTAATCTATTGCTGGAAACTATAACCCATTTCTGGAACTAGGTCAGTCTCTTTAATCATGAATTCGGTTTGCATCGCAGTGTTCCTTTTCTCTAAAAGGTATGTGGGTTTTTTTTCTTTGCTTTAAGATGAGTTCTATTTTTCCTGTGTTTTGAGTAGGAGTTCCTTATAGTGACACTAACACAGCCAGGCTCTCTTTATAGATCAGGGAAGCTTTTGGAAAGGTGAATTTCCCTAAGAAAAGAGGTATTAACCTACTTTAAGGAATCATCCTTGATGATCTAATTACATGTTAAGTTCCTGGCATTGTAGGTTATTTGGGGACAAGGCTCCAAATACTGTAGGTATGCTTCACAATCACTTTTCAATGCAAAATGCTAGATTTTGGGGCCTGGAGGGCCTTATGTTCTTAGTTTCAAACTTGCCTTTGTGATGCTTAATTATTTTTCTACACCACACCTCACCCCACCCTAGCTGAAAATCATGAGCATAAAATTTGAAAATAAAGACTATATGGCCACCAGCCCCAAGTCTAGCATTTGCATTGCAAATTTATTACTAATTTTGTACCTATGTGCTTTGACTAATAATAATATTAGTGTTAATAAAATTATTTCTTTGAGGTATTCCTGTCTATATGCATCTGGGTATGTGTATATGTGTGACAGCAGTTACTCTCTGCATCAGTATCTGAAGAACATGAAAAATGTGTGTGTGTGTGTGTGGGGGGGGTTTCCTGTTGACTTCTCCCATTTTTGGGAAAAGAAACCTTGTTTACTATCACACCAGAGAAATGCTTCTTGAACCTACAAGCTACTAGCACTTAAATATCAAGCTTCAATAGAATGGCTAATCTGTGTTAAAGAATTTTGTGCTTTGAAAATGTGGGAGCAGTCAAAATGTATAAAAAGACTTCAAAACTCACAGTTTTGACACACTGTGTTACAAGTGGGGAGGTGGAAACTGCCTAGTGTGAGCCTTGTTCTGGTAATATACTAGTGGTATTTAGTGAGGAAGTTCTTTAAAAATAATTACTGGATAAGTTCAGAAATGTTTGTACCTAGGATAAAGCTAATAGATATTTTATTTCTAATTCTTTTTGATACTGCATTAATGATTTATTTCTACAAATAGCAAAAGATAGATCAAAAGAAGTGATCCAACATTAAAAAGAGTATACATGTTTTGGTAGGTGATTTAATAATAATATGAAAAAGTCATCTACTCTTATCTAAAAATAATGGTTGACAAAGAAACTTTAACCATAAGAGAGTTGTGTGGACCGCTCCTTGATAAGTTGGTGGTCAACTGACATCCCTGTGGCAATTATAATGAGAAATAAGGGCAATGCACTAGTGGTGTTAGCTCTTCCCTATCTCAACTCTTTGGCTGCTGAAAGGTCAAAAAGTGCCCTCTCTTTCTTACATATCGCAGGGCTGTTGGAGGAGGGGGTGTCTGCTATACTATCCCTCCTACTTCATTCTCCTGGCCGTCTGTTACACTACCTTTCCCTTTCCAAAGAGCAGTGTCTTTGCTGTTCTTCCCCTCACCAAGTCTGCTGGCTACTGAGGGAAGGGAAGGAGGTTATGCTATGGCTCAGGGTGAGGAGGATTTCTGGCGGGGGGTAAGGAGGATGTCTGATCTGCTCCATGTCTAGTTGTCTTTGTGTTCTGTGTGGTTTCTTCCCCACAAATAGTTCCACTACATAATGCTCATTACTTTGCCAAACATCTGTGGAGTGAGATTATATGATAGTTGTTAGTTTGATTTATGTCTGCAGGATTCAGGAGTTGTAATATACATTATCAACTTCACTCTGGTGTTGCTTGTTTTAACTTCTTGCATATCATGGACAACTTGATATAAATGTCCTTTTGTGGACTACCTCCAAATTGTATTTCCTAATCCTTTCCCCACACCTTTTCTGTGGCAAATGATACCTGGTTAAATGGAAAAGTAATATTAGAAATAGGATAGTATTAAAGAGACAAGATGACGACAAACTGTAATGTGATGGTAGTAGCTGCTTGATTCTGTCCTGTTGTTGCATCTGTGCTACGCTTACTCTCCCAGATGGAGGAACATGTGCTGGTAGAGACTCTCCTCATACTGACTGCAGACCCAAATGTTCTGATCTTTTCAAGGGGCTTTCTCCCTTCAATTGTATTCTATTCTGTTTGTCACCTCTTTAATTTTGGCAGTTTCTTCAAATTTGATCTCAGCTGAATTTCTACCAAAGAGAGGGGCTTCACTCATGAAGCAGCCACACAGGAGGTTGTTCTAGTGAACTTAATCTGTTTTGGAGTTTTTAATGCCTTTTGAAATCCTCAGATCTACTGAAGTCAAATTGCAAAGATCAGATCATCTTTACTTATTCAGAAGAAAAAGATGGCTTCACAGTCTGATTAGCTTGAGTGTTAAACTTCTGCTCTTTATTAATTACCTTTGTAATTTTTTTGGATACAACACTGGGTTTTTCTTTAAATTATATAGATTTTAGAACTAGCAGTTGAGAAAGCTACAAAATGGAAACAAATACTTTGCACTTCATTCAAGGGTGTCAAAGCATTTAAACAATAATTTACCCATAATACTATGAGTATATTATCCTATTTTGTCAGCTGAGGCACATAGATATTTTACAAGTCCTGCAGAAAACTAGTGGCAGTAGATATTTTAATAACAAAATATATTTATAATAATGTATGATTTGTTATACAGATAATTCTGCAGTAACTATTGAGTTAATGTTCTCAGCATGCTGTCGGAATGAACACAGGGTTGAAAGAATTATAATAAATTTGTTCTTGAGTGCAGTCATAAAGCTAGTATTCCACCTGCTGTACACGTAAATAGGTTTTGATCACACTTTGCTTACTTAAACTTGTGAATGTAAATCAAATATTTGCCAAATGGTGCAGTTTTCTGTTCTTATTTTGTGTGCAAATGTAAAATGTACAGTTCAAGGGAATCTCTGTGGAATATTTTGTGGAATTTTTTTTGCTGTTTAACTGTAATAGGTTCTCAATATGAATTTGTTTCTATTTTTAAAACATCATAGTAAATATTTACCATGATCAACACAAAGAAGTTCCTTTCAAAATAAAGTCCTCAGAGTGTTTGGATTCCTGAAAAAGATCTATTTATTTCCTGTTAATTAATTTGTTTTAAAAGTCTTACTATAAAAGATATTATCATTACAGTATATGTAGCAAATTATTGGGTAAAGTATGCTTTCTAGTGTAAATTATAAAGACACAACCGAATCATATAGCTACACTGTATCTTTTATGACTCCGGAAAGGGCTTAAGAAATAATAGTTAGCATTACAATGCAGGGATGTGTTATAATAAAGTATACCTGATGCTTATTTAACAACAATGCTATTTAAGCAATTTACGTGATTACAAAATATTCAATTTTGTAGGCTGCTTAATGTTAGGAAGTTCTAATGATCTTCCTTTGTTCACAGAAAACACCTTATTTCTGTGCCCTGTAATGCATCATATTTCATTGTCTAAACATACTATGTCAAAGATTGATTAAACATGCCCATTAATTTTGTAATTTTATTGCATATTGCCCTTTAGATGGGCTGTCTCATCAGATTTTCTGCTATAATTCTTTTTAATCTCTAAAATGTAATATCATACAGTCTTAACACAGATGTTACACATTCTGCACAGAACTGTGATATTTCTAGTGTATTAGCTGAAACTGACATCACCTTCTATAAACAACGTATTAATTGACATGTTAAAAATGCATTAGAGAACCTGAGCTGCTGAGGTTTGTAGAAACAGAAGCCTGGTGAGCTAATCTAAGTATATCAGTGCAGTTCAAATCTTCACTTACCATTATTGGTAATTTACCACATTACTGTTTAATTGCCAGGCAGGTTTTATAAATGGGAAGTATTACTAATCTGCCAATACACTACAACTGTCCAATATTCTTTTGATCCTTTGTTCATTGGACTAGTATTCTAATGACAGAAATAAAATGATATTTTAGCTAACATTTTAAAGTGAAATAATACTACTGTTTGTTGAAACAGCATACATTTATGGTACATTTTCTGTAGTCTGATTGCTATATTAACACTTAAAATGTTGGATTTTTTTGGACTTGCAGTCCAATAGATTGGAGGTCAGTCTTTGTATACAAGCACATGTTTATAAAAATACTTTGCCCTTAGTATCTTTCAACTAAGTATTCTCCTAGCATTTTACAGGAGGTAACTGAGCCTCCCCATCCTCTCTTGAGAGCTAATTTTACCTTGCTGGAATTTCACCAAAATCTGTGGTGGAACACAGTACTTGTAGAACAATAGCTAGACTGCTGCTTTTGGGTGCCCACAACCTCCCATATCCTTCCAGATTTTGGAAAACTAAATGTAAAGAATGATAGCTTTCTTTTTTATTACAGTAATGTCAAAAACAATCAAATTTTAGTTCCAAATTTAGGTAATTAGAATGGTGGAATGTTATTGGTCATCTTTCAATCAGTGGGAGCTGTAGGTACTCAGAACCTTTGACAATCAAATCACTTACTTTGATACCATATTTAAATTAACTACATTTTGTTCCAAGTTTCTAGCCCTTCTGCTGGTGAAGATATTCTTGATAATGTAAACTGATAGCAATGTATGCAAGTTTAATGATATATTTTCTCAAATATCCTGAGTTGTTTGTAGTCCACACCCTCCAAGCGGTGGCTTCAGGGACCCCAAAAGCCTTTGGCAGCTTGATCTGTTGAGTTTGGGTGAGGAACACAAACCAATTTTCAGTTGTAGAGAATTTTACTTCCCATTCTTTTCCTGCTCTTACTAAGGCAAGCTCTCAGCTGGCTGCACTGAGTGAGTGGGAGCTGCAGGTACTCAGCTCCTCAGGAAATAAGGTAGCTGTTTAAATTCTGTAATATGTATCTGGTGGTGGTCTTTCTGCCTTTTGGATTGTCTACATGGGAATGTGTTTTTCAGATCAACTGTAGTTATTTCATGTTAACTTGCCTTGCATTTTTCCCTGAATTATTTGGCATCTCATTCTGCACTAGTCTTTGTTTTACCTATAAAATAGGGCTAATGAGAGGTTGGTGGGTTGAGAGGATTAAATAGCCAGAAGAAATAATGGTTCAGAACAGACAGGGAAGAATACTGTATACAATTGCAATCATAGGGGAAGCTCAGACAGAATGTCGTTACTTGAGTTGAAGTTTGATTTAGACATTGGTATTTAAACTCCTTTTCTTTTAAAAAAACGCTATGGTATTGTTTAATGACCACAAGTTTTCTGGGTCTTGGTTTTATCACAGCTAAAGTGGCACCTCCAGAATTGGTGTCTCTTAATGCCCTGCTGGCTGCTTATTGATTGGTTTATTGGTTGTAGCATTGGTTCAGAACTGAATCCTTAACACCATTCAACCCTACTAAGCTTGTGAGATCTAATGGGCTTATAGAACAAGCTGCTATGGCTGCAGGCCATATTTCTTTATCGGTTTGAGCAGATTTTCAAAGATCTGCTAAGGGGACTTCACTTAATAGTTCTAATTGGACACTTTTTAGTACATGCATTCAAAACACAATAGATTTCCAGGTCTCCTTGGAACCATTACAATTTATGATGTAATTCCATAAATTAGTTTAAGGCTCATTCATGTGACCGTGTTAGTGCCTCTATTGAGTGTATTAACGGAATCTGCATGCTGAAAAAGAGAAACCCTTATATGACATTTTTACTGAGCTTTTTTTATTGCACATGCAAAATAGCAGCCCTCATTACTCATCTAATGTAGCTTACTCAAAAAATCTTAGAACATAATTTCCTATTACGAACTAGTGTTTTGGTACTTTTAAATTAGAGCAAATATATTGTTTTTTGAATAATATATATTGCCAGATTTCAGAGGTACAAAACCTTGGAGGAGGGGAGAGTGAGGAATTGAGTGTCTGCACCAAGTAGAGAGATTTATTTAAGAGAAAATGTGTTTTTTGTTGAGAAACTTTGTAAACACTTCTTCCTCTCCATTCTTTACTCCTGTTTGAAGAATACTTCCAAAGGCAGAGAAAGGAACTCCAAATAGGGTTTTATAATGGAAATGCTGATGCAGTTTGGCAGAAGTAGTTCCCAGTGATTTTGGATCCTTTTTCTTTCCAGCCACCTATTAATGTGACTTTGCATCCTTGAATCAGGTTTGATTTATACATAAATGCATGTGTAAGTGCCTTGATTCAGTACATTTTCAAGTTGAAGCTAAAATGATTGAATACTACTGTCATGGGTTGGGTCACAGAAGCCCCCTTGGGGACTGCCACGTGATGTGCTTTGGCTACCTCCGAGTCTGTTTTCCCTGCCAGCTTAGGATTTCAGTGCCCTGCCTAGTTTGAGCCAGACATGCTTGCCTGCTACTAATCCAGACCCAGGTCTGACCAACATCCCCCAAAAGTCACAGGCTTACCTGAAAACAACATAAGAAGTGTTCCTGTCTCCAGCACTTAGATGCCCAGCTCCCAATGGGGTCCAATCCCCAAATAAATACATTTAACTTGTATAAAGGGTAAACTCATAAATTGTTCGCCTTCTATAACGCTGATAGAAAGATATGTATAGCTGCTTCCTCCCCCCCCCCCGCCATAATAATACATACACTGGGTTAATTAATAAGTTAAGTGTTTTTATTAAATACAAAAAGTAGGATTTAAGTGGTTCCAAGTAGTAACAGAACAAAGTGAATTACCAAGCAAAATAAAATGAAGTACCAAGACTAAGTCTAGTACATTAAGAAAACTGAATACAGATAAAATCTCACCCTCAGATGTTTCCATAAGCTTCTTTCACAGACTGGATACCTTCCTAGGCTGGTCACAATCCTTTCCCTTGGTACAGACCTTGTTTCAGCTAGGTGGTAGCTAAGAGATTTCTCATGATTGCAATCCCCTTTGTTCTGTTCCACTCTTATATATATTTTTGCACAAGGTCAGAATCCTTTTTTCCTCTCTGGGTTTCCACCTCTCCTTCTAAATGGAAAAGCACCAGATTTAAGATGGATTCAATACCAGGTGACATGCTCATATGTCCTGTGAGACCCCAAGCCTTCATTCCTCCCAGCCTGGTTCACAGGAAGGCCTGCAAGGAAACATAGACATCCACAAACTTGTCCATTTTATTTATAAACATGCTGAATTTTTCATTCTTTCGACAAAACATTTTTTTTGGTTTATTTAAAATTGTTCTCCATTATCACAAAGTGTGTGTGTGTATTTGTGTATGTTTTTATTTAAAAACAAACAAACCTATATAATACACTTCCTCTGCTCTTCCCACATGAGACATTTCAAGGATGGCCACTGTCCGATTCTGTGGGAAATGTGATCATTTGGACTTTAGTTATTACCAAATATTCATCATCATAATGCTTTGCATGGAATGTCTTCCCAAACAGCTTGGCCCCTGCCACCTCTTCACTCCCTCCCACTTCTCACCCCTGACTGCCCCCCTCAGAACTGCCAACCCATCCAACCCCAACTGCTTCTTGTCCCATGATGCTCCGCCTGGGACCCTCTTGTCAACCCTCCTCCCCCTTGCCCCCAGAAGCATTGGCAGCTGTGTCACCTGGCCAGAGCCGTCATGCAGCTGTGCTGCCCGGCAGGAGCTCACAGCCCTGTCGCCCAGAGTGCTGGCGGCATGATGAGCTGAGGCTGCAGCTAAGGGAGGACAGCAGGAAAGGGTCTTGGCCGGGAGCTCAAGGGATGGGCAGGACAGTCCCGTGGGCCGTAGTTTGCCCACCTCTGCTGTGGAATGCAGGGAGAAGCAAAATTATCTGAAACTTTTGCATCAAATTTACTTGGGGTAGTGTGAGGGAGTGGCTGGCTTATAGTTGCACAACTATACATTGGCCCTGCATTGATGTCTCTTGCTGTGTGTGTTTTCTCTCAGATTAATGCCTCCTTTTAGATTTTGATTTTTTTTTCTCAACAACACTCTCTCTCCACAAAAACATTCAAGAAATAAGAGCGGTCATTTTAGTCTCTCCCCTTGCATATACTATAATTTTCAGAATTTACTCTCCCTATTATCTTAGTCACAATCTTTCTCTCCAGTTGCAGTGTTGCTAACTCTTGCATATTTGTTTTTTTTTTCCTTAAAGCCCTTGCTCCTGGATTCATGTTACTTCATAAGCATCTAAGCTTTTTTTTTTTTTTACTTCCCTCCTCCCTCAGCCCCCTTTTAATTTTTTTTCTAGCCCTCAATGTTGTAGAGAGAAGTTTGAAAACAAAACACAGGTGCACCTTAAAGGCTTGGAAAACAGAGGGAAAATAAAAAGAACCTCAATATGAGATTTAAAAAACTCATTATTTTGAGGTCTGTTTTTGGATTCTTGGAGCTGCACCCATCGTTCACTGGGCAGCATTGCAAGGAAGTTATGGCTGTATATAGTTGGTACTAACTGTCCCAGCTTGCAAGATGAGCACCTTTAAATCCCCTTCTCTTTAATTACTCTTTTCAGGTCCTCAGAACTTAAACTAAAAGGTTTAGAGTACTTTTGAGGTTGAATTGCTTATGTTTGGGACTATACTGAAAGGGTGTGTTTCTGTGTCGATTAACTTAAGTTTTATTCCTTTGACTTATTCCTTTGTCAACTTAAATTTTTGATTGGACTAATTATAAGAAAGGGAATTTGAAGTACTCAGATTTTTTTTTAATTCATTTAAAAATAGTTGGTTCCCTAGTTTTCTGTTTGGTGTTTTCTTTGTTTTTTTTTTGCTGAGTATACAGCCTGCCAGCTGCACCGATCAGATTTATAACTGGACACCTAGCAACCCTAGGGGCAACCCAGACAGGCTGGGAGGCTTGCTGAGGTGAGTCTGGGTTAGAGATGGCAATCCCTCCTGGAGTCCAGATGATATCCACCCCGCCAACATTCCTTTGTGTCCCCATATGTGGGTGCATCCTACAGTTTGAAAACCTCTGGTAAAATGTAATAGATTTTTAAAAAAGAATTTTATATTATTTACCAAGGAAACCTATAAATAGAGTTATGGGCTGTTATGTTTAACCTTAATCTATTTCCAATCTTAGATGCATGTGATTAGAGCTTTTTATCACCATGTGTATAGGAAAAATTAGGTATTCCTTTCCACTGCAAACTCCTGCCATTGACCTGGTATCCATGTGAGTTTAGGGTACACAAGGAAAGTAGAACTGGGCCCCAAATGCTGTATGTGTGAGAGTTGGTTGCTTATGAAAAAACAAACTGTAAAATTTATGGGGTCTTGTGCAATTAAAATCTGAATGTTGGTGTATTTCACATACCTGTCTGCTTTTAAATATGCAGTTCTGTCTTAGGAGAAAATAAGTGTCTGAAAATTATTTAATATTTGGCAATATTTTCTTTAAAATTGTCAATTTTAGTGTCTGATGCATAACAATTCAATATTATATGCTTAGCCAACTCTTTAATTAGCTCTCATTCTGTCTAGTATGATTTATAGCTCTTTGGCTCCTATGTAGAAATGATATATGATTTAATGAAGTGAAAAGCCAGAATGTGTTCACACCTCCAATTTTTTTAATGTTTTTCTCTAGCTAGTGTACTAGAGAAGAAGAAAGAAGCAGCAACTATGGACTCATCATTTATTATAGCAAGGATAGGAAAGTCCAGCTTTTTGTGATTTGTAATTATGTTCATGTTCTCTGGTCACGCACCTGCTTTTTGTTTTGGAAAATAAAAAATGCAGTTCTTCAATAAAGCAAATATTTAAGGTGAAAAGTCATGCATTTTCATTTATATTTTGCTCTAAATTTAATCAATTTTGATGCACAGAGATCGCAAGTTGTAAATCTAGTTGTAATTTAATTGGTTAAATTCTCCCTAGAGAAACAGTTTTTTAGTGATTTTAGCTTTCTTAATGTTGACCACAAGTTTTTTTTTTTAAACTTCTGTCAATTGGGGATTCTCTTGGTATGTTTTAAAAAAAACACTTTTCTTTCTACACAAAAGCAACTGAAGTTATCAATGATTTACCCTTCCTTTCAATGTGTCTGTTTTACATCTGAAATATATCCTAATATTTACATGTTAATTGGGAATCTCAGGCTACTTGTGTCTTTGTGAAATATAAAACATGGTGATTACTAAGATCCAAAGTCTGGATTTTGGTGTAATTGAGAACAAAGTTCCTTGAATTCAGTGCAGTTAACTCTGGATATCAGTGTTGCTGAGAGCAAAATTTGGCCCTCAGTGTGTTCTATTTCTAGTTAAATCTTTGCCAACAATTTTGGGGAAAAAATATGGATACGACAAAAATAAACTGAATACAATTTCTTAAAACCTAGAGAAGTATGAAAGTGCAATAGTGGGGACAGTTGCCTTTGGCAGTTTGCAGTGAGGGCAAGTTTACAGGTGGGGGAGAAGTACCATCCTATTTGTTCTGTAGCGCATCTGTACAGCTTAAGTTCTTCAAGGTATAGTATTTTTCAAAAGCTCAGAAGCACTGCCCAAATGCAAAGTTCTGGGAGTCAGATAGGTCTTGTTTGGGAGGTGTGAGGGAAAGGTAGTGTAGCATTTGATGACTACAAAACATTCATGATTTGCTGGCCTTTCCCACTGAGCTCTCAAAGTACGCAGGCATAGCCTCTTTTGTACATTATCTAGTCTTACTGCTGTGGATCTTATGAAGTCTACAGCTGTTGCTACCCAAGTGGTGGCCCATCCTTTAAAAGATCTGCAGGGCCAATCTGTGAACCTAATAAAGTTTGTGCTTACTGCTGTTGATCTTAGAAGATATGCCGGTAGTACCCGTGGAGCTTATATACACCACATGCATTAACTTTATAGATTACAAGTATAGGCATCTGAGTTCATTTTAGGACTCATACAAGATTCCAGGTAATGTATTCAATATTGCTAAGTCCATCACTTCATTAATAAATCTTTCAGGGCTCATAGAATTTAAAGGCCACTCCATTAAACTGTCACTCAAAATATCAATAAATACATACTTCAGGGCTCAGAATTTGCAAGATTCACAGCAGAGTTTGTAATCTCTGTAATTCATGTGAGCACTGTGCCAAAGGACATTATGAACCATAGTTGTTTCTGACTCCCTTGTCCATCATGTTTCTAACAGAGAAACAGCCAACATTCATGGAAATCCCACAGATGCACCTGGTGCTTATTTTAAAAAAAAAATTAAAATTAGTTTTATGAGATTGTAGTTTTGGGAACAAGCTCCATTGGTGAAGCCAGCACAGCTTGAAAGAATGGATACTCTTAGTTCAGGTTAAGTTAGCTAGTGAGACTTAAATTAAATTGAAATGATCACTCTTCAAATGAAATGTGAGCATCCATGCAAGGGATTGTAATTGTTTAAAAAAGTCAGTGCAAATTTGAGGACCTCAGTCACCAACACTACTTCCTGCAGCACCTTGCGTTTTCTTTGGAGACCTTTATCCAAGTACTTATGATGTGATCTGATTGTATTTCATAAGATGATCTGTTTTGTGGGCAATTGTTAGACACTTGTCTCTATTTCTCTAAGATAAACGGGATCTGGTAGTCGGGCGGGGGATGCACCCACAAAAGCTAACAGAACAGAATTGCCAGCCTCTATCATTCAAATGGTTGCCAAGTATCCTAAACCTTGTCACTATCAGGCAGCTATTAAATTAGCAATTTTTTATATGTCTCTTTGTCTCTGGTGTTTCTAAAGCACAGACTCTTGGATATGTGAGGCTCCAGTCCTGTGAACGCAATTGCACATCGGCCTAATGATGTAGTGGTGTTCTGCAGGGATTCACAGATCCATTTGGAGGGTTAGAACCTGAGTGCATGTTTATATTTGAAAGTTCTCTGATTTAAGGCAAGGTATGACTTTTAAAGAAGAGTAGCTATTCCTAATTAACTCTGTGTGGATGTTTTTATTCTGGAATAAGAGGGCCTTGTTCCTGTTCAAATCAACACAAGGCACTTTTATTCTGGAATAAGTATGTTCATATTAGGGAATATGATGAGGAAGACTTTGTAGCACCTTACAGACTAACCAGTTTATTTCAGCATAAGCTTTCATGGGCTATAGCCCACTTCATCAGATACACAGAATGGAATAGCAGTAAGATGCATTTAAACACACAGAAAGCAAAAAAAAAGTTGTACATTAGCATACTAATGTACAACTTTTTTTTTTGCTTTCTGTGTGTATAAATGCATCTTACTTCTGTTCCATTCTATGCATCTGATGAAGTCAGCTATAGCCCACGAAAGCTTATGCTGAAACAAACTGGTTCGTCTCTAAGGTGCTACAAAGTCTTCCTTGTCTTATTTACGGATACAAACTAACACGGCTGCTAATCTTAAACATATTAGGGAGTTATTCCTGAATAGCTCCATGGGTATGCAAGCCCTAAATGTATTGCCGTTCAGTATAATTAAATGTAGTGATTAGACTTTCATATTGCAGTGCAGTTTCTCTGTAAGTATGGTCTTTCATTTGTGCTCTACAGTTAAGCTTCAATGAAGAATTAACTATCTACCCAATATTTCACATTCATTCAGATTTGTTATTGGAAACCAGGGACCCTGGTCAGATACCACATGCATTTGTTCAATAAACAATACAGAAATGTCCTTCACCTTTCACCCCACTTTATTTTTAAATAATGAATCTTGCTATGTAATGTACAGTGCCATTTCATGCTTAATAAATAATATTTGTCTTAGAGATGGTGTAAGCCTATTTTAAAAGAAGGCGCACTTACTGCTTTGTTTGCTTGTTTGATGGCTTCTTCAGTATTGCAGAACAAACTGTTTTACTCCCTTTATTTTTCTCCCCCCACTTCCCATATGGGGAAAACTCAAACTATCTGTAAAACTAAACGTAGTCTTGATACAATCAAGATAAAATATTTGCTATTTAGTATGTTTTATACATCTGTCATAAAAATAGAAAAACTGAAAACCCACGCTAGCAGTGTTTAGGTTTGCTATGCTTTAGGAACATAGAGATTAGGGTTTATCTCTCTCATAAAGGACACAAATCATTTAGATTAGAAGTAATCTGATTGTATTGAGGTACAAATTATAGCGCAAAGGCCATTCAAGGGGTTAAGTGATCAGGGTTGGTAAACACCATATGACCACTGATTGGTCCATGAAAGAGTATTAACTGTAAGATAATGATGGATTTCAATCCAAATCCCTAAAGCACAACAGCTGTAGCTCCCAAATGAGTTCACTGTCATATTGAGTTTTAGGGCACTGATTTATTCATTCCTAACTGTTTCTTATACAAGAATTAATTTGAAATATAATTCTGAACTTCTGAAGTGAGCATAGCTATTGTATGAATTTTATTTGATTAGGATTCTATCTTGATCTCAAGGAAGTCAGTAGGAGTTTGCTTTGACTTATTTCAATGGGAGCAGGAGCAGTACCTTGTAAGCAGTTTGTCACCCTGTTTTTTCAAATGTACCATAATGGTCTCAGAGGTGTGACTTTTTGTCTAATGAGAATTTCTTTTTAAAAATCAGCTGATTTTTTTTCTCTAACTACCCTTCAAATTCTTCTCTTGACACATTGGGAATAACCCTGAGGGCTTTACTGGCAGCAGTTATAACACCTGGTAGGACCTCCCAAACCAGATAAGTCATGGGTCAGGGACCTGATGAAAGGCCGTCTGCTTGTTCTCAGATTGGTGGTTGAGCAATAGTGCAGATGACCCAGTCTCATAACTTTTTTTTTTTTCTTTTTATGCTATAGAAATGTAACAAGGTAGCTATCCCACCAAACAGTGTAATCAAACAGGAATGATGTAGCCTTGTTTGTGCCTTAAGTGAGACCTGGTGGCATAGGAAGGATTCAGAAACTGTTCAAATTATAGTGCTAAAGGTTTTTAAAAAATCATTCACAGCCTTCATGGCCATGGCTTCAGAATTTTAAACAAAGCAAACCACTGATACCCTGTAAACAATAAGACAAGAGCTTACCAGTGTTGATAGATAAATATAAATTTATATATTCATTTGTCTAGTACCTTTCACCACAGATCATCCAAGTGTGCTTTATAAATAGGAATCTTGATGCTTATCACTAGAATGCAGCCATCTTCAGAGTGGCATTGGTTTAATACTGTACCGAAACATTACAGTTTAGATAGGCTTGTCAGGATTCAATTTTGATAGGTAATGTCAATAAATGTCAGTTTCACCATACAGTCACAAACCATTAAAAATATTTCCATCAATGATGATCAACATTTACAGATAGGTAAAGTAGGAAAATACTGCTTGAGAATTTTAGTTTGATTTAAGGATATTTCCTTTGTTTTTATGTGATGTTGACAATTTTAGTTTTAAATGTATAAAACTTTAACTTTTTAAATTTGTGTCTCCTGTTATTGAATAACTAGTCCCCCCCTTATTGTCTGCCCCCTACAGTTTCCTGAATATTTAAATTAGTATAATAATTTTTTAAAAATATAAATATCTGTCAGAATTATAAAAAAAAATTATTCTCCCAAGCCTAAATGTAGGGTATGAAGAGAAGAAAAATACCATATCCTCTTGAACTTTTTGACTGCTTAGGCAGAATGCCCTTAAAATGATCAGGACATTGGTTTTAATGCTTGCTGCTGCTGCTTTTTTTTTTTTTTTTTTCCTTTTTTTAAAGCAAGTTGTAGGATCTTTAAGATCATGAGTGGCTTGTCTTCTCCCTCAAATCTTCTCAAGAAAACTGGTGCTGACCCAAGAATGTGGCCATTCCCCAACGAGGTCGGATAAGTCGAATACAATAAGAAAAGCATTTTAACTTGGTGGCACTCACCCACCTATTTACTTGCTTTAAGAACACTGAGAATACTAACTGTGTGGGCTGGTAAATCCTTGTCAAGGCAGTAGGTCTTTAGGGACAAGGGATTGCTTAAAAAAGTTTGGATTAGTTTCAGCTAAACCATTATTTATCGTATCTCAAGGTGATTTTGTATACGATTAATCCATTCTCAGGTGAATTCATATTCAGCCAGTCAGCCAAAATAAGATGCTTCAGGTGCGTTTTACTAGGGATTAAGGAAAATATTTTGAGGGGGGGAAATGCCCATTTGGCTATGCTGTTCTATGTGCATGCTATACTCTTTTAAGGGCTCTGTCCTGTTGAAGTCAGTGGCAAAATTCCTGTGACTTCAGGTACCCAGGTTTTGCTCTTCATCCTCTTTCACATTATTTGATTTATTGAGCAAGAGCAATTTGGTTGCTGCTGTACAAGTGTATATAAAAGGACATGGATCCTGTCCCTAAAAGGTTTAAGATTAGCAGCCGTGTTAGTCTGTATCCGTAAGTAAAATGAGGAAGACTTTGTAGCACCTTAGAGACTAACCAGTTTATTTCAGCATAAGCTTTCATGGGCTATAGCTCACTTCATCGTATGCACAGAATGGAACAGAAGTAAGATGCATTTATACACACAGAAAGAAAGAAAAAAAAGTTGTACATTAGCATACCAAATCTAAGAGGCTGTTAAATTTAGATGGGCCCTTATTAGTAGGAGAAAAAAATACCTTTTGAAATGGATATCTGTCAGGCAGGAGATAACACCTATTGAAGGTAAATTAACAAGGGAAATGCAATCACATACAGAAAACAGTTTAGATTCTTCTAATGCACTGGTGGGAGTAAAACCCTGATGTCACACAGAAATCCTTAGCGGTCATTACTGAATTCTCCTGCAGAAGGAGAAAGATTGTTCAGCACATGAGGTGGCAGACTATGAATCATGTCTTGTGTGGCTTCAAATGAGCAAGACGACAAACCTGTTAGCTACCATCAACCTCTACTTCTTGAGTCTTATGTTTGGGCACCATGAGCTCAAAGGTTTAGTGAGGTTGCTTAATCTGTGTTCCTTTGATACACACATGTAATGGAAAATACTCCGTTTTTCTGCTTATTAAGAACTATCTTCACTGAAAAGCATGATAAAGCAGACCTTGTCCCGCAGTGAAAAAGCATACAAACTGCAGGCACCCCCTCTCCCCCAATAAATGTGTACATCTCAGTATTGCCCAAATCAGGTAGCTCGATTTTAGGAGCTACCACTTGTGCCCATGATTTGCCAGGGTGCAAAGGAAGAGGCTCAGTCAAGGCCCCTTTAATATACATTTCTGGCCAGATGCTTGCAATGGAATTGGAGTGTATGTTAAAGGGTCACTTACCACACTTACTCAAGTAGTTGTGTTAGAAGACTTTTCATCTACCTTGAGGGGGTAGAATAGTTTGGCAGAGATGATTTTGTGTTGACAAATTCATTTCACAATTTTTTGACATGTTAAACATGGTTAATCTGTCTGTGACTATTTATATAAACTCTTAAGCCCTTGGCATGCACAACTCTCTGAATCGGCATTGCTAAAGGCAGAATTGAGCCTAAGTGTTTCTGGGTGGACTTTTGCCTGTCAGTCGACCTGTCTTCCCCACACCCAAAAGCCCCATTGTCTTTAGGAATTTTGTTTGTTTGAGGACTGCAGGTTTGGGCTACAAGTATGTAAATTTTTTAAAAAAGAATAAAATGTGAATGATGGAAAAAGAATGGCTATTCCATAATTTTCTCCTGAAAATTTACCATGGCCCAACAACCAGCTGAAATACAGGCCAAACGGCAGAGGGACAGATTCTACCCTCTTTATTCATACTGATCAACTTCTTGCTCTGCAAATAGTCTCTTAATGATGAGTGGAACTAAAATGAAACTCAATATGAGCGAGGTGGCCTATTCTGGCCCTAAATGAATAACGAACACAGAAAATAATAGTGAAGCTCTCGATTCTAAAAGCCTCTGAACTTTAAAGTATGGTATAAGTATTGTATCCTCTGAGTTAATGACATGGGGCTCTTCATTCTGTGAGGCACTGAGAACTGCACTTTTGTGTGGAAAGCTGACCAGGAGTACATGGTGAGTTGCAGAGAATAAAGGAAATGAGGCTTCAGCTTTGCTGCTTTATGATAAGTAAAGAAGGCCTGGGTTTTTTTAAATTTTATTTTACAGTAGTAGTTCAGGGCCTGTCTAGACTAGAAGACCCTTCTATGTCTGGCGAACTACTGAAAATTATGATATCACAAAGGGGTGGAAGATGAGCTATGGAGAGAAGGGACTTTTTCCTTGCATTGTTGAAAGCTTTAAACTTTTGTCTATGCTTTAACATCTGTTTAATTTCAGTGACTAGCACTATACGCAAAGAGAGCCTCTGTTAGATTCAACACCATTACTTCTTCAGTTTGTGTAGGTTGACAAGTAAACAACTTTATACCTTCAGCTGTTCTTTGGCAAACCCAGGACAGACCAGACTTTACATTCCTGATATTCCCCTCTTGCCTTGCACCTTTTTAAGCAAAATAACTTTTAGGCCCTCTTCATATGTCAAAGAGAAGCAAAACAAGGTACCAGTCTCAATTTAATGCAGCAAATCTATCCCTGGTAGGTGCTACTGCTCAAGCCTGAGCATCAGACAGGGACTCTGGTAATGGGGCCTAGTTCGAAGGGAAGGGGAGAGTACTCTGCGCCTTCAGAACAAATGTATTGAGTGTTCTGTATCTATAGTAAGTTATTTTGGAATGTTACTGGATCCTAAACTTTAGCTGTTAATGCTCTTAATTTGAGATGTGTCCATATGATTGGAAAATTCAGTCTTTAAAGGAACTTAAACCAAAACCAACCCTCAATCTAAAAGGATTTAGGAAAGAGCAATTGATTCCCATTTTTCAAATGATGTAGGGCATAAGATATGTGATAAGAAGTAGCAAAGTCTCTAGGTTAAAAGAATGTCCTCCTGTCAAAGATCTGCTTAACCATCAACAGTATTGCGAACCCTAAGCATTCAAAAATCCAGTGTCAAGCCCCAGGAAAATCATGATATTTTTATTTAAATTGGGTGTTTAATTGCCTTATATTTTTGAGCTTTTAGGGTTTGTTTTCAAGCTCTTCTCCACAAAGGCAAGAAATGGTTTTTAAAGTACTGTAAAAAAATAAAGTTGAGATTGCCAGGTAATGACATGACTCCAGGAGAAAAGGAAAACATCAAATACTGAGGGACTCATGATAAACTTGTGAAAGTTGGTATGACTGGGCACTTAGTAGCACCCTCATTACTGCTATTGCTGCAGCTCACAGAGCTGTGAACTCAGCTATGAGCAATTAAACACTTTCTGTTGTGGGATTATTAGCCACCTGGCTGGTCATCACTGGGCTAGTGATGTAATTGGGAGGATATAAGCAGATATACAGGAAGCAAAAGAAGGAAGACACAGCTAGTGAGCATGGGCTGAGGACCCAAGGCTGCAGGGAAGCCTCCATTTGGCTGTACGTGGTGATACTTTGTAAGGATAGAATAAATATATGCTTGTGAAAGGGGTAACAACTTGATGTGTGTTTGACCATTGGACAACACAAGCTGGCCAGGCAAAATAGTACACTGGGTACTGCTGGAGGAACCCTGTGGCAGGTGGCAACATCTAGACAAGGGGGTGCTTCACATTTAGTAGAGTTGAACCTTTCAGTGTATGTGACAGTTCAGTATCCATGACATCAACACAATTGATGGTAAATATTGACCATACGATCGCTTAAGTGGATTTTTAGGCATTTAGCCCTGAAACTTCCTGTTAGGCAGCAGTCATCTTTATCCAGTTACCTCTTACATACTATCCAGCAAGTTGTAATATGAATACAGTGCAAGCTGATAAGCCAGTATAGGGGGAGTGGGGAGCTGGGCGGGGGAGGAGGGATAGGAGGTTTCATTAACCAGCTGAACTATTGAGATGGAATAGATGAGCAGTTTGTCAGAACGTTGTTTTGACTTTCTTGGCATGGTATTTATACTACTGATGGGGGTGTGTTGCAAAATATAGTGATGGTATCCTTTTCCACCCCTCCCTTATGACAAAATGCTTAGAGATTTGAGAAACCACCCTGTAACACTAACAGATTGGGCAACTGAAAGAGGAGAAAAATCTACTGAAAAGAAGTATAAAAATCAGCTTCATACTTTACTGCCCAGTCTAGAAAAGAGCAGAAACTTTGAAAAATGAGCAAGACAATTGTCTCATGAGAATTACATATGCCTTTCAAGGAAAACCTTTTCTATAAACATGAAAAAGAGAGCTTCTCATTATACACCTCAGTATTTTAAAGTGGGAAAAAAAGACTCTTCACATTTTTGCCTTTGGCTATATTTATTCAAAGGAGGTTAACAGCCAATTTGTCAGTGTGGCCATCATCAGGAGTTTATTCTATACTAAGATGACATTTTTATTTTTATTGGATTAGTGTGCTTGAATTCCTGTGAAGATTTCAGATTCTTAGTCATAAAATAACATGTGAATAAATATTTGTGCCCATAAGGAAATAATGAATCAGCTACAGTAGTTATACAATCATCTTGAAAAGAATGTAAGAATAACTATAGCTAGTACATGTTTGTGGGATCTTTCATGATCACCTCTCTTTACACTAAATTAACTTTATTAGCGTATTGCCTTTGAACTGCATCATGGCAGCTTGAAGACATCATGTTTGTTTTATGCTTCTCACCCACAGCTGTACACACAGATTGATTGTGATTTTATTGTAGCAGCCAAAATAAATACTGTGCTCTGATGTAAAGAGAATCAGAAGTCCACTAGTATCCATATAAAGGGGCTAAGGGAGCTGACTGTGTATAGAACCTGATAAACCCTTCCTATATTTCTCACTATATTTGTGTGTGTGTGTGTGTGTGTGTGTGTGTGTGTGCGCGTGTGTTGGGGTGGGGGGGGGGAACTAAACCTCTTTCCAAAGACCCCTCAACAGACTTATCATTAATACAATTTTGTGCACCTGGTGGCTGTAATCTTTTCTAAAAAAGTGACTAAAAAAGCCCAGTGGCCAGCACACTACAATTTAGATACTTGAACTTGTTAATTGCTTGGTTGTGCTTGGAAACAACACTGAATAGTGATCCTGAGTAAAAGATGTTGAGGGGTCTACAATGAATCTTATTGCTGACTGAAATGGCATCCTGTTCACCACTCCCAGCTACTTCTAACAGCCTGACAATGTGTCCTGGTATGATCTACTCTTCTGAAGCTATGCCCACTTTCTGAAATCCTTTTTTTTTTTTTTTTTAGGGAGAGAATTTAAACAGTAATGGGCATTTCATCAGCCCCACAAATGATGCAATGTATTGGGCTGATGAAATGCCCATTACTATTTAAATGTGCCACTTTTCTTCAGTGCTCCCAGGAAGCATTGCCCATTTGTGGTATTTATGTGTTCTTCCTGGGAATTACATGGATAACACATCTGATGTGTCTGTATACTTCATTTCCTTTCTTCAAAATTTTCTTTAGATCTTGATTTGATTATTGATTCTTCTGAATCAAGTGTATGGCTTCTGACAGCACAGATGATTAAATGTTGGGAAAGTGATATAGTCATTTATTAAGTTTTACTGAACAGATAAGCAGAAAACAGACTGGAGTGACCAATGAGTAAATTATAGGAGTAAATTATCAACTGTATTCTGGAAGTGCCTAATTGCCCAAGATCAGGATTGGGGCTTCACTATGCTCTGTACAAACATGTAATAAGAGATGATCCTTATCATAAGAACGGCCATACTGGGTCAGACCAAAGGTGTCCATCTAGGCCAGTATCCTGTCTTCCGACAATAGCCGATGCCAGATGTCCCAGAGGGAATGAACAGACCAGCCAATCATCAAGTGATCCATCCCCCTGTTGCTCATTCCCAGCTTCTGGCAAACAGAGGCTAGGGACACCATTCCTGCCCATCCTGGCTAATAGCCATTGAGAGATCTATCCTCCATGAATTTATCTAGTTCTTTTTTGAACCCTGTTATGGTCTTGGCCTTCACAACAGCCTCTTGCAAGGAGTTTCACAGGTTGACTGTGCGTTGTGTGAAAAAGTACTTCCTTTTTTCCTCTTTTTTTTAAACCTGTTGCCTATTAATTTCATTTGGTGGCCCCCTAGTTCTTGTGTTATGAGGAGTAAATAACATCCAAATAGATATGACACAAAATGGAGATGAGAAGGATATAACCTAAGCAGAGTGATGATGCCATGTTGTTGGTTCTTTTAAAGTTGTTTTTCTTATTTAACTGTACAGTGGGATTGGTGGGAGCAGAGAGAAGGGATGAGTCAATAGGAATGTGTGAGTGGGAAAAGGAAGGGCAATATGATTTAGGGAGGGTGAAGGGCAGACAGCGAAGTTGGAGTAAGGAGAATCTGGGGGAGGAGTTGAAGGGAACTGGAAAAATACAACCACTTGGCAAGAAGAATATCCAAAATCAAAATATAAGGGGAGAGATGGGATGGAAGAAATCTGTCAGTGTTTCGAAGGAGCTGCTGCTGCTAATGCTACTGCTTCTGCTTCCAGATACTGCTGGGGCATGGGAGTCTCTTTGCTTCAAGGGGCTAATTCCACCCCACCATTTCCCTCAAGCCCTTGTGGTTGAGGTTATGTGTATGGGGGTGAGGGGGGGGCATGTATAAGCCCTGGTGTCCTGTGCAGAGGGCCCCCGCTACTGGAATTGCGACTACTGTTTGTGGCTTTAAGACTACATTGACTCATGTGAGGAAACATGGACTAAGGAACTAGGGTGGAAAAACTGGAACTCACCTTATTTCTACAAAGGGAGAAAAGAAATTTCCATTGGGGGCAGTGCCTCTTCATGTCTGCCTTAGCTACGGTGTTATTCTGGTACATGTGAAAGATTTAAAAAAGAAAACAAACAACAAAAAAAACTCCACATGTGTTTTCCCCTCCTAGTTATTTTAGACACACACATTTATCTGTAAATCTTAAAGAAACTGCTCACAATTCTCCATTTAGAGAGTAAAGTTGGCATTTACTTTACAGTGGAACTTGTAAAAGAGACTGTTAATAAGTAATTTCCTGTTTTAAGAGACCATCTCCAAATATAATGGTACAGTTCTGATCTACATCTGCTTGAAAATACCTTAGTTAATAAACTAAGGTTTGGGAGTATCTTTTGTGGGTGCCTTAAGTTGTTAAAGCTGATTTCAATGTATGTATGTGATAGTGTTTTGTCCCCTTGTATACAGACAGTTCCTGTTCCATGTTAGGTTTGTAAATACTGGTGAAAACAAATCTAATTGACATCTTATATTATTCAATTGACATGTTTGTAAGGAATGATATAAAAGAGCTTTTGTGGCCTAAAAGAGCTCTGAGATGCACACTATCTTTAAGAAAGAGGAGGTTAAGGGGAATAACAAAAGTGGATGTTGGTGAGAGGATTAAAAACAAAGAAAACAAGCTTTCAAAACTCACTTCTTAGAGAAAATCCGGTATTTGTGGGAGAGGGCTGTGATATTAAGGTACCACTTTCCGCCCCAAAAATATCATGAGAAGATTGAGCCATAAAACTTCCTGGTCTCAAATAAGCAATTTTGGAAAATGGAGCAGGGGAAATGAATAATATCTCCACAAAAACAAGTTTTAACACTATTTGGGACTTTGTTAAAAATCAATTTGGAAAACATGAAAGTAATTGATAATTATATTTTGATTCAATGTATTTTAATATTCAATTTTATAAAGGGTGTTTTTTATTTTTTTCAGTGTTTGTTTTTAAAAGGGTTTATTTTGACCTATTCTAAAAGCCACCTTCTTGTTTTTCCGCTATCTGTTCAGCATTTGTATGAAATCTTACTTGGAACAACTTAATTCGGGCTTGGGTGTAAGTTGTATTAGAGGGAAGGATGGAGGACCATTAATAATGGTAAAGAATAAATAGTAGCATGTAGAATGAAAGAGGTGTATAAGAAGCAGCCACCAGCTTCTCAAATGATGCACCATGCAGGAGTATATATGTTGCTCCGAAAGGTGCAGATAATTTTCCAGAGCCCAGACTTCATTAACCTTCTGTAAATCCATCTTTTCTTGCAAATATTTAAGGAGGTTGGAGAGTGGGTAGAGGGACCGGAGATGGAAGGATAGCTACAAAAGTGGAGCTGATGCAAAATACCATGCATGTGCACGTAACTACAAACTAAAACAAAGCCAGCTGAATTCTGATCTCATTTACGCCATTTAAATCCAGATTAACTCCACTTCCTCTAAGGGAATTACTCTACAATTTACTCTAGGCCAGCTAAAATAACAATCTGTTCCAATATGTTTAATTTTAGGTTAACCAGCATTCAAGTCCCTAAATTTTTAAGGAAAACAAAGCAAAACACTTGCTGCACAAATGATTTAAATTTTCTCAATTACCTTTTTCTGAACAGCTAATGTTTGTGTTGAGAAACAACCATCTGTTTCTGCAGTATAAAGAGAATCTTGTTCAAATGTGTTAGTGAAGATGCTGTCAGCAGGTTGTCACCCTATACCATTCAAAATAGTTTTCTGTGTACAAGAATAGCAAGCTTTCTGCCCGCCTGGATTATCCCCTCTATTTTTAGATATGTAAAATCAAAATATGAAGGTGCCAAAAACAATATGCTAGTGAATTGTATTCTGACCTGACGTGGCCATTATGTCATGAAAGTATATTTCATTAACCATTTATTCATTGTGAGTCACACATACAACTCCTATCCATTCAACTTCCGATGTAATTTTAAACTATAGTCTTTTAGGAGCTGTGCTACATGCTCAATGAAGATGAAGTAAGCCAGTCTTGACTGGATGGATCTGTGGGCAGTAGACTACTGGAGAGCTGGAAGCCTGAGAAAAGACACTGCCTCTTTTAGGATTTTAGGAACAAAATTGAGATTTTTTTAATGTAAGAATGCTGTATGCCTTTAATTTGGACTAAAGAAGAGCAACAGATCTTTAGAAAGGCAAATGGTCGGTAGACATATGGGAGATCTTTCAAGGTTGGCTTCAAAATTCTCTTGTGCTGCTTTTAACATTGTCAGATACCAAGCACAAGGCACTATTGCATATGCTTTCACCACAGTATCCCAGTGGAACTTGTTGCCCAGATGGTGCAAACCATATGTTTTCATATGTTTTTAGGTATATTTAGGAAATACTGTATAGGAGAATGGAAAGGGTCATAAGAGTTTTCCAAAGCCTGCTATATCAAAGGTTTCCAGAATAATGCTCTAGAGTCCTGTCCTTAGTGTGAAATTCCCAAGCCCCATATAAGCTATTTAAATTATAGAATTGAATTCACTGCAGTGCAAGTAACCAGCACAAGACCTCCCTTGTGCTTTTTTTATGCATAGACTTCTGTCGGCCATGTGCACAGAAAGAGGCTTCACCCATAATAAATGCATAAGAGATGTACGATACAAACTTCAATCCTAAATTTGTTGCTTTTGGCTGAACAAACCATTCTGAAAACACAAGTATGCAGAAAATCTATTTAATTTAATACTTTTCATGCCTCTGTCTCCCACAATTCACTTAACTATAACCTAAGGCTATGAGAGAGAATTCTGTTTGCTTATAAGTTGTTACAATATATCTTACTCTGTATTGCTTTGCTGGCATACCTCCAGAGGGATGCTATGCTAATTACATTTCTAGAGTAGTATTCTTTTGAAGTATCAGCTAATTAGGAATGGGCATTACAAAAGTTTGGCCAATACACAGGAAAAGAATGCTTTATATAACCATCACTAATTCATTAGGGAACCAAAAGCTTATTTCCTTTGAATGAAGATCTGCATCGTCTCACCTACAAGAGTGCACTGTACATACTCCTTTATATGTAGCTTAAAGCATAACTCTGTTTTTTAAAAGTAAATTAGCTAAATTGAAAGGCCAGTCGCCTTGAGTATCAAGTACAAAGGAAGTCCATGCTTGGATTTCTTTGCCAACTGTGAGAGGCTGAGATGTGGTTTCAGAAATTCAGACGGTATCCCATGACATCTAAGAATTTTAAACTAGTGGTATACATTTCTAATTTATTTTTGCTCCCATATGACCTGCAGAATCGAGTCAGACAAATCACAACTTTAGTTTTCTCAGTCTGGTAACTGTGTACATTAAGGAATCTATTCCAAAAAAAAAAAAAAAAAAGATTCTATGGCTGTTTCATTCTACTGGCCCTGTGTGGTCAAGAGGAATAAAGGATTTTAACCTGTTCGAAGCAAAACTTAATTATGCAAGAGACAAGGGAGGCCAACTCAGATGGCAGCATTGGAGCTGGAATGGAAGAGGTATGCTCTGCATAATACATTTAAAAATTTAGTAAACTGAAACAAACTAAATGAGCAAGGAAATGTCGGATTTTGATTTTTTTTATCAGAAAACCCAGTAATTTTCAGCAGTTGAAAAAAAATTCAAAAATTTACCCAGAAAATATTTATCATTTTCTGGTCACCTTTAGTCAAATCCTAGCTCATTGGGTAAGTAGCTCCAGTATAGGTGCTTAGAATCACACATGCTGCAAAAGCAGCAGCGTTATTCTGTATCCTTCTATTATGATTAACAATGGCCAGATAGTGGTTGCATAGTCCCTCTGTGCAGCTTATCCTTGCCTATGGGCATTGGTTTGGTTGCTGTTACTGAGGCTTGTGTGGTACACAGTGCCACTGTTGACTCCTATAGAATCAAAAGCTGACAATAAGAGTTAGTTTTTGAGAGAGGAATTTTAATTAATCATAGAACTTGATAATAAAGACCAAAATATTCAGAGACCTCTTCCTCCACAGTCTGTAGCTGCTTTGACCAGGGTGCCCTGCTCCCCACTTTGGGAAGGGAATGGGAGAGACCTGGCTGCAGCCAAAAGGAGAATTCAGCAAACGGGATGGAGAAGTAGATCTGAGTTTTTCAGCAGCCCAGGTGAACAAAGACTGGTGGAGAAGGGGGCAGACAATCTCCACCGCATCCTTCCTTCCTCACTGCCTCTGTTCCCATCCTGGCTTCTCCTATCCCCTTCTCTTCCCCATCCCATGTCCCTTCACCACGACTCCATCTCCTCCCCATCCCACACCCGTCTTTCCCCACTGCCTCTTCCCCCTGCCTGCCCTCCCACCACGGGCACTCACTGTTGTACAAAATGAAGGATGGACTCCCAGCACACAGAAGGGAGATCAACCAGCACTAGGACCCAGAAGGTGGTGCCCAGCTGTAAAGTCCAGGGAGCTGAGCAGCAGCATCTTTTTTCAGCCAGGCCGTGCAGCTCTGCATTTACAGAAATGCCGGGGGGCAGTGGCATGTGACCTTGCGCCCCGCGTGGCCCCCACCTTTAACCTCTATTTGGGGGGGCAGTGCCCCCAAACTATGCCATGAATGTTCCCAATCACACCCCGTTCCTCCTTCACTTTCTGCAGGGAAGCAAAGAACACTGCAGGAGGGGGGACCTGGGCTATTTTTATTCCCCCTGGGACCCAGGAGGAGTACCCCACACAGAAGCCACTGCCCAGCGCTGTCCCCGGATTCCCACTCTCCCTGCCCTGCCTGCCCCCTAACCATAGTCACTGGCCTGCTGGGTGGGGCTATTTGCTTTGCTTGGGCTAAGCAAGCATCCCAGCTGGGCCCAGTTGGGGATCACAGTGGGAGGGGCCTACCCAGGCTGGGCTCCCGCAGAACCACCTAGCCTGGGGCCCAGATGACCCTCCCCACCCAAGGCTGACTGAGAATGATCTGCTCCTAGGTGGCTGAGCCCTGGGAGGTGGCAGGCAGAGCGAGACCATCCGGAGCCATGTTGGGAGCGGGGCAGGCAGACCCCTGTTGGAGGTGACTTTCGCAAACCCCCATCCCAGCTGGTGGAAGAGTGAGTGGTGGGTGGAGGGGATGGGACGGGTGTACCTGGGGTGGCCGGACAGCTGAGAGGAGCACAGGGGTGGGAGCCGGGGAGGAGAGGAGCCAGCCTGCGGGGGCCCCTCAGCTGGCAGCACAAGTGAAGTGCAGCACCCGGCCAGCTGATAGGCCCCTGTTGGGCATGGGCCTGGCACCAGGGGGTCTATAGTGGCATTGTCAACCTGGTACTGGTCAGCACCTCCTTGAATGCCTCAAGCAATCTCCTGTCACAGATACTACGTGTGGCGAGGTCAATGGCTCACTCCTCTTGTCTTTGTAGTTCAAGGAATAACTCCACTGCCACTTGTGATGGTTTTAGAGTGAGCAGCATATTGGGAAACAGTGAGGTATCCATTCCTGCAGACCGAAAAGGCTGAGTGTGCAGTACACAAACCATTGAAAGATGATGCCAAATGTGGATGGAAGCATTCCTGGGATGTGAAGCAATGCATCATAGGGCATTGGGACAGGACCCAGGATGCCTCACGACCCTCTCCACCTTCCCACAACTCTTAGCACCATAAGAGAAAGAGATACTTTGTAGGATAGCTGCCCAGAGTGCATGGCTCCGAATACCCCTGCAAGTGTGAACATGCTATTGCGCAGGCAGCTGACAGTGTGAACACACAACAACGGTTTCCCTTCAGCGCTCTCTGAGAGGTGCTGTAACTGCCAGTGCTGTAGCTCTGCCAGCGTACGTAGAAAGGCTCCTAACATCATTTTTAGGCACTTTTGGGAGATGTTTAGCACATGTAGTTCCTAGTGGCTCTACTGGGTTTGTTGGATTCTCAGCACTTTTATTTATAAGCCCAACTTAAGCACACAGATTTGAAGAAATTGGCTTAACAATTTCTAGACTTCAGGCTTGTAGCATTTGGAAAATTGCTCTAGTATGTAATTATGTGATCTGTACAAATGCTAAACAAGACAATACTTTTTATAAGGGCTGTCTGGGAAATAATTGTTTTGCAAATAAATAAACAAGGTTTCAAATGTTTTTGCTCTGATTGAGAAAACAAGACAGGCTGACTCCCTCTGTAGTCCTCTGGTTAGGACACTGACCTGGGATATGGGGATCTAAGGTTTCTGACTCCTTGCTATGCCTAATTAGTGTGCGTTTTGAAAATGTAATCAAAACTAAGTTAGTTCCCTGATGTATGCAGTGGAGTAGTTGTCACATTGATCCCAGGATATTAGTGAGACAAGGTGGAGGAGGTAATGTCTTTTACTGGACTAACTTATTTTCATGAGAGAGACAAGCTTTCCAGCCATACACAGCTGCTCTTCAAGTCTGGGATCATAGTTAGCACATATTCTAAGGGACCATTAAAGGTAGAGTGGTTGTCAATATCATCCTGGGAAACATTTTGGTTTCAAGTAAATAACGTCTTCCAGCAGAAAACAGTTTTGTTGAAAATTATCCAACCAGCTCTACCTTATACTTTATCTGTGCTCTCTAGTATATCATGAATTTAATACAGTTGTGCATTTTGCATACTGCTGAACAAATGGAATATACAAATGAATATCCTATTTCAATAAAAGTGATAATTCAGGAAACCAAAAGTTCAACATTCTGGTACATTAGCAATCTTTTTACATAGGGGAGAGCATAAAAGAAAGTTATTGTATGAAAATTTGAAAAGTTACAAATACTGAAGCTGCGAACAGATTAAATTTTCAGATGAAAACGTCATGTAAACATAGCTGAGTCAGGGATCTTGGTTGCTTGCATTGAAATATGATACATATGCTTAAATGATTTAGTGTGACAGTATCTAGCCTAGGTTGCAAGATCACAAGCGATAAGTGTTTCTTAGTCTGAAAAGTAGTTAGATGCCCAGAAACTAAAATTATTTTTATAAGGGTCTTTGAGCATGCACATTCAATATGCATACATTTTACTGACAACTATGATGCAATTAATTTTCTTGACTGTTTTTTGGGGAGGAGAATGTGATGTATATAATCTTTAACATAATATTGTGCATGAGAAATAGATGTATTTAAGAACAGTTTTTATCAATAAAATCAGGCCTTAGAGGAATTCAACAAGGGTTAAAATGGATGTAGAAGAGGATACCATTCTCTAGTGGTTAAAGCAAGTTTGGGGGAGAGTTGAAATATTTCCATCCCAGCAAATGACTTTCTGTTTAACGTAGAGAAAGTAAACCTCTCTGTGCCTCACTTTCCTTACTTTTAAAATGGTGGCTTGAAATATTTACCAGGCATAGTAACCGAAGAACTAAACCTAATCCCAGCTAAGTATGGAAGACTGTGTGGGGAGAGGAAAAGTGCTCATTCGCGAGATTCAGGGTAGCACAGTTGTACATGGAAGGAATAGTATGGTGTTCTTGGGACAGGCTGGAATCTCCATCTTATATCAGTCTCTGTAATAATCAGTATAATACTCTAGCTCTGGACTGGAGAAGAAACTTTCTCTTCTCCTAGCATCCAGATCCTTTGTCTGATGTAAGTTCATCCCTTAGTCATTTTTTTTTGTCTTCTCATGAATGAATCCTGTGCCTAACTCTGCTGCTCTCATAAGGTATTTCTATACTGCAATGTAAGCCCCACGTTAATAGAACTCGATTTAGCAGACCCTGGGTTTAACCTAGAGGTTGAGTGTTTACACTCATTTGTAATCCTAGGTTAGGAATTGTTGAACCCTTAGTCTCTGGCTCTAGCATCTACATATTATGTTTATAATACATTTATTTATAAAATGTATTATGTGGGCCTGAGTCCAACCACCCACATACCAGTTTTCCTAACACCCACCCAAAACGTGGCAGCTATAGCCCTTTGTTTATGGTGCAGTGTGAGAGAACTTGATTGTTTGCTAACCTTGACTGTCCAGAGGACAAAGAAAATTGGCCTGTGGGACTATGGGATACTTTTGGAGGATTCCCAGAGCACAAGTCCAGCTGGGCTTCATCTACATTGCAAAGCAAAAGGGCTTGAACTCTGGGTCCTGGTTTGACTCAGGCTGAGACCCTTCACCCCTTCGGAAGCCTGGGACCAAGTCCTAGGTTAATGTGATTTGTGTGTAGATGGAAGCATAGACTTCCCTTCTGCCCTGAGGGTGCTTGACCTGCCCTGCCACAATTCTACTCCCTTTCCCCAAGTTCCCCCTCTTTACTGCCTCCTCCCCCGAGTGTCCCCCTCCCTCCCCCTCCCTCCCAAAAAGTCCTAAGTGCCACCAAGCAGCCATTAGGTGGCGGAAGGAAGCAGTGGAAGGTGAAAAAGCAAGGATGCGATGCACTCGGGAATGGGGGCCAAGAGGGAGGCTTGGCTGCCACTACTTAGCAGTTGGTGCCTGTGGAAGGAAGTGGGGTTAGGCTTGAGCCTGAGTTCAAACCCTGCTGGGTTTATATTGCAGCATAGGGTATGTTTACATAGGAAGGAAAGACCCATAGAATGACTGAGGCTGGGTCAGCTGACTTGGCCTCACAGGGCTTGGGCTCTGGGGCTGAAAAATTGCTGTACAGGGGTTTGGGATCATGCTGGAGCCTGAGCTCTGCAATATTCCACCTTTTCAGGCCCAGAGCTGGAGTGAGCCCCACAAGCCCGAGTCAGCTGACTTGGGCCAGCCTGTTTTTTTTTTTTATACTTGTGTAAATAAATGGTAGACATATCCATATGCTTCCCAAATAAAGTATGAAACTGACATGATTGGTATCTTAAAGGCTGACCACAAAGTGGTGAATAACAGCAATGGAACTAACCATCCTGGTTGATTTTACTTTGGCAAAGCTGTGAATATCAAAGGCCCTGAACTTGGATGGTTACAGGTTCAGGAAGGAAACAAGTGGGTCTGTTTTATGCTTGGGCTGCATTTAGGAGGTTATCTTCACAAGCACAAGGACTAGAAACTCCCATCACCCCATTTTTTTTTCTTTTGTTTTGCTGAAATTACACTTTCATAAACTGTCTGGTGTAGGTTTCCTCATTTGCAAGGGCAATGTTCCTGCTCACTAGGGGCAAGTGCATTTTTAAGCTCTATGGAAATAATGAGAATTGTAAGTTTTTGGGGACAGGATCTGTCCTTGTACATTTGTATAGAACTTCCCTTCACCTAGTTAGCCTCTAGCTGAAACTGCAATGTTATTGTTTAATAATAAAATATCTACCTGACAGGTCTGTTGTAAGGCATTATTGATGTTGTTTCAAAGCTTTGAGATCTTTGGTGCTATAAATCCAAAATATTTATTATCTCTCTCTATTTAAATATTCTGTTCCCAAAATTTCATTGTAATTTTTTGTTCTTCATCCTCTTGATCTAATACTCCTTTAGGAATTTGTGCACTATTCTATGTATCAGTGAGCAAAAAGCTTCTGAACCTGTTTGAAGTGAAGAGGGGAAAAATTAAGTAATCTTAACCTCTGCTGGGAGGAAAAACTCAACTTTTTTTTTTTTAAAAGAGAATTAGTGGAACAAGTTAATGAGTACTATTGTTCATTGACAATTGCATCTTACCAGCTTATTATTGGTGCTCATTGAAGTGACAAAAATATGCAAAATGCACCATCCTACACAGTTTGGAAACTTTTTTTTTGGATGAACCTGGTCCTCAATGCTCAGTACATACTTATTACGTTTAAAAAGTAAGATCCTTATTTAGGAGCAAGTATTATTATTTTGTTTCTGGCATCAACACTGTGTTCATTTTATAGGTATGAAGCACCCAATAAGTCCTGACCAAATCTTTGAAGATGGAATTATGAATCCATCAACTTTTCTACAGGCCTTTGAAGAGAGAGGACTGAGGAATGATAGACCAGACTATCAATTAAGTAAAGAAAAAAAGAAGATACTATTTTCCTTCTGTGAAGTGTGCAACATACAGCTGAACTCTGCAGCACAGGCTCAGGTTCATTACAATGGGAAATCTCACCTGAAAAGAGTGAAGCAGTTGAATAATGGGAAACTACCTACAAACACAACTACAGGCACTTTGTTTGCAAGCACAGGTACTTGATTAATATATGAGAGAGATGCTGATTTCTGGTCAGAAAAACTGAACTTGCACAGATAGCGAAGCTTTTTTAATACTCCATATACACTATTAATTGGTAATGCAGAATACTACTGCTAATTATTACTATTTATTATCATTATTTTATTAATTAATTCATTGTTACCCTTTATACCATCATAGTCACTGTTACATTTATTTCCTTAAGAAAAAAAAAAGTGGACCTAGGTCTTCATTTTTGTGAAAGGAAATGACTCAATCTTTCATTTTACAAAACACTAATGGAAATATATTGATACAGTTCTAGCTGCAGCATTGAACATGTTGATTCCTTCATGTTGGTACAGCTTTTATTCAGGCAATGTTGTGTTGCTTAAGGACTATAGGATTGGACTGTATGTATTTAAGGTATGGAATATTTTAAAAGTCTCTATCCAAAAATGTGGCATTCTATTCTCTAATATGTAGGGTTTTAAACCAAGACCTTTAGTTGTAACCACTCCTGTATCATTTAATATATTTTTTTTGTCCCAAGAATTCTAAGTTCCTGAAAGAAGTTGCAAGTGTAATTGTGAAAATATCTGCAATTTTTATTCCAGATTATAGTTTCGGTGCATCCATTTTTTTTTGTTTTGTTTAAAACATAATACCTCCTCCTGATTCAATATTTTATTAAAAGGAACAAATCAAGCTGCCTTTCTACCTCCTAAGAAACAAAAAGGCTTCAAGTCCAATATTTTAAAAACATCTTTTGCAGGTCACCTTTGAAAGAGGGGTAACTATAATTGTTTCTTGTGCCGAGAGATGTAAAAGATACCATTGTTAAAAAGAACTGTTGTCTAGAGAAGGCATAGATAGCTGCTTTTAATATTTAGTGTACAAAAGTATTGATCAAGTGACAGATTCCAAATCTTCATAGAAAGGATTTATTCATTTTATTATAGAAACACCAGAGCTACATTGAAGGTTAAACTGAAAACTTTGGAATAGTGGATTGAAGAGATAAGCCGTTGCTATTTTAAATGGTCTTGTTTCTCTTCCTTTTGAGTTCTTTCTTCTGGATGCTTGACTTTTTCTATTTCCTTAGTTTGGTGTTGATTCTTATGTTTTGGTTTATTTTGAACTGAAGGATTGAATGTGTGTCACTTGGATACATTGCTGGCAATCAGGCCTGTGTTTGAAAATGATAAAATTCAAATTGCTGTGTAAATAGCCTGCTGGTTTCATTGTGAAATTTTTCAGAAGTATTCTGAATGAGTGCGATACCATCATTTAATGAAATAAAATTCTCTCTCTGCGTTGCTGGAAAATGCAACCTTCTTTAGTATTTGTTTTCACTGTACTTGTTGATTTCTGATGCTGCTTTGTCAGCAATTAAAGTAACTAAAACTGTAACTCTTGGTCCCTGTAACTCTTGGTCCCTTGTCCTTAGGCCTTCTCCATCCCAGCTGCTTGCAGCTCCTTTAGGTGTGTGCCTTGAATGTGTACCTTTATCCACATCTGCCTCTAAAGATCAGGATTGGTTGCTTCATTAAACTGCACATTACTTGAAATTAATATTTCTTTTATTAATCAACTTGTATCCTCCAGAAATAAATATATTTGCTAATTTTACACATCTGTAAAAAGATAAGCATTTTATTTGTATAGTTGAATTACATTAACTTCATTATTGGCAAAAGGAAAAAAATCCCTAAACATAATGCCTTTCATAGTATGTTATAAAATATACCTTTGTGTAAGAGCCAGTACATTTACTAGACTCAGAAACACTGAGAATTGCAAACAATAATGTAGCGATGTGAAGTTCCCACAAGATGGTGCTGCAAGCTTACAACAGATACTTGATCTACAATTCTGCATTATTATTATTATTTTTTGCTAAGTTCTGTTGCTATAATTTTAAAACAAAATAAAACTTTTTTATGAATCCCTTTGCAGGATAGCAGTGATACATGTTTTATGAACTGTTGCTGGTTTTTATGAATGGCCTCATCCTACTCCATTTCATTCCCTTTTGGATGGGTAGTTTATCCAGCAGTGCTTTCGCTCCCCAGAATGCTTATCTGTCTCTTGGGATATTGGACTTGGGGGAGTCTGCTTGTTGTTCCTGCCTTGTATTAAAACTGGAAAAAAATGTTTGGAAAAAGGCAAAATACCTTTTACAATGAATTAAGAACATAAGAATGGCCAGACTGGGTCAGGTCAGTGGTCCATCCAGCCCAGTATCCTGTCTCCTCACAGCAACCAGTGCCTGATGCTTCAGAGGGAATGAGCAGAAGAGGGCGGTCCCCTGTCATGCATTCCCAGCTTCTGGAAGTTGAAGGTTTAGGGACACCTGAAGCACAGGGTTTTATCTATGACCATCTTGGCGAATAGCCAATGATTGACCTATCTTCCATGAACTTATCTAGTTCTTTTTTGAACCCAGTTGTATTTTTTGACCTTCACAACATCTTCTGGCAACAAGATTCATAGGCTGACTGTGTGTAGTTTTTGAGGTAGCCTGAGACATCATCCAGTTTATAGCCTCTGAGAATTTATCCACTTGACCTTTAGAATTGCTCATGTCAAGCCAGGCCTACAGTTGAGTGAAGAAGTACTTCCTTCTGTTTGTTTTAAACATAAATGAATTGGGTGACCCCTGGTTTTTGTGTTATGAGACGTGATAAATAACACTTTCTCCACACCATTCATGATTTTATAGACCTCCATCGTATCCCCCTTTAGTTGTCTCTTTTCTAAGATGAACAATCCCAGTCTTTTTAATCTCTTCTCATATGGAAGTTGTTCCAAACCCCTAATATTTTTTTGTTACCCTTCTCTGTACCAATGTGCATCACAGATTCTGGAAGTGCCCTTTGTGCTCTATGCCCAACCTGTTTCTGAGAAATGGAATAATTTTCTTTGGGCAGGGTCGTCCCTACCCATACGCAAACTATGCAGCTGTATAGGGCACCAGGGTATCCAGCTCCAGGTACCAGCCCAATCCACTGGACGGCTGAGCCAGCCCCTTGTGCACAGCAGGACCTAGGAAAGCTGCCTCCACCCCTGCTCCACTCTGTTCCCTCAGTCCCAACTCCGGCTCCTGCCACGTCCTGCCAAAACCCCGTCCCCTGAGCTATATGTCCCAGGAACTGCAGCAAGGGTCGGGCCCACCTTGCACTCATGGGGTGGCAGGAAGTGCAGCGACCTAGCCTGCTACACTATGCCGGCTCCCAGCTCTGCTGCCATGAATACACGGTTCTCCCCCCTTCCTCCAAGCCTGGGGAACAGAACAGAGCAGGCTGGGACTGGGTGTCTCCACTTCCTGCCACCCCATGAGTGCAGGGGTGGTTTCTTGCACTGGCTACTCCTGCCTCCCAAAGCCCTTGGGCACAGCCCCATTCCACTCCCCCCATGAGGAGACCTGGGATATCCCCCACCACCTGCAGAGGACTGGGACACTCCACCTCCCCGGAGGCCTGGGGCCAGCCCCCTGCAGGGGGGCTGCGTAGAGCACCACAGTCTCTAGGGAGGGCCCTGGCTCTGGGCTGTTTTAGGGAGCAAATGTGAATTAACTTGCAGATTATACTCCATGATGCCCTTCTGCAGTCCTTGTGTTACTGAAGGCCTGCGGAGTGGCCTCTCTGTGGGTATGGCTACACTACCCACTGGATTGGTGGGTAGCGCTCGATATATCCGGGATTGATTTATCAAGCCTCATCTAGATGCGATAAATCAATCCCTGAAGCGACGCCTGTACTCCACCTCAGCAGGAGGAGTAAGCGGAGTCGGCGTGGGAGTGGCCCCAGTCAACCCGCTGCCATGGGGATGGCCAGATAAGTCGAACTAAGACACTTCGACTTCAGGTACGCAAATAGCATAGCTGAAGTTGCGTATCTTAGTTTGAACCTCCCTCCCGCCCCACTGTAGCCCAGCCCTGTGAGTTTGCTGGGGAACAGAGATTGGATGTCTGTTTGCCACAGTAAACTTTGTCAGCAGTATGGTTACCAAAGCTGTTATATTGGCATGCATGTCTATTTGCTAACAGGTTTTTATCCTTGCAGAACACCGTAGGGCTAGATCCTGTACCTGTTTGCCCAGGTGCATTTTGCATGTTAGTAGGGCCCCAAGGAGGCCCAGGGGAGCATATAGGCAGATCAAGTAACATGATCTAACCCTATAACTTTATCTAGATTTGTGACACTTGCATGATCTAACACCATAGTAATAAAATGTAAGAAATCTATCAAATGAAAAGTATCCTCTTAATGAATCCTGCCCATAGTTAAGATGACTCTGAGGCTAGCCGTGAAAAATTAAAATTACTATAAGGAAACCTTGAAAGATTGCTCTAAAAATGTACTAGCCCAGCCACAATATCTACTCATCCACCTTTGCCTCAGTGATGCTGGAGGGCAGTCTGGGAGGGTGTAGGTATTTAGTCTCAACTGTAAAGAAATTACTTGTCTCTGATGAATAGGTGAGCAGAATTTTGCCAGGTCAATACAGAAAGCCTGAATAAAGGATAATCTATGCTCTGTTACAACAGCATAAATCTGGAGTGAGTAACACTATTGGCTGCAGTGGAGTTACTCTCCCTGTTTTAATTTGAGCAGAGTCTCACCCTAAATTGGAATCTGGATATTCAGCACCAAATCCTCAAATGTGCCAGAGCTTTGTCTCTGTCCCACTTAGGGCTATTTGCTCCTTCTTGTTGGAGATCAGAATCTGACCCTGTCATCTTATTGAACTAGGCCTTAAACTCCTTTCTAGTTTTCTCTTTGAAGAAAAAATGTCTGTCAGTTTATTTTAGTGAGCTTTGAAAAGCATGCTAAGCACCAGACAAACAACCCCAACCCTGTAGAGCTTAAATGCTAATAAAGTCTACTCTTGAGGGCAAAGTTACTCATGTTTATAAGTGTTTGCAGGACTGGAGTATCCCTTAATAGAGAGATAGGAGGGAGAAGAGCAGGAGAATGAAGAACAAGGATTACAAGACCAGGAGCATGAGTTAGCACAGTTTCACTGCACACATCTTGTGTTTTGGGGGGGGGGGGGCAGAGGGATTTTTGCTATTAGGTGCTGTGATACCCCAAGTACAGTATATTTTTTCAATGTCAATTTTGCCTGTTTACATTTAGTTAGTTTTAAAATAGCAAGGGTTATTTTCAAAGCTTGCTCCGAGAGGGAGGGAGGAATATACCTGGGGGCAGAATACAGAGCCTAGTCCATGCTGCTTCTAACTCTTATTTCCTCTGCTTTGTAAAGCCAAAACCCCATGTCCAATAGCTCATAAACAGGAGCTCATAGAGTTTGAGTAGGGGGCATGGTACAGCATGGCTGGCACTCTGTTCCCATTTCAGTGTGTAAAAGAGAGAGCTACTGGATTAGGATAGCGGAAGGGGACAGTCGGGCCTTTATGTAAATGATGAGTTCAGATCTTTCACTAAAAGCTAAAATTAATAATTCCATGAATGTAATTTAGATTGGTATTAAATGAGGTCAAGAGGCTGTATTCATTTCTTACTCGTAACTATTGTACAGTCTTCTGTCCAGCCAGAACACTTTTTTGTTCGGGTTTTATTGAGTAGAGGGCACCACTTTATTTCTGCTTCTTAAGTATCTTCAAAATTGATTTTATTTTTCTGGGAAAATGAAATATTGCCTCAATCAACATATTTTTAGCCAGCCAGTCATTCATTTGTGTATGTATATATATGATATATACATTGATGTTTCCTGTCATATCAAAGCAGTCAAGCATTTTGAAACTAAGAAGGAACTTCACTGTATTGTTTTATCAGCAAACCATGTTTTTTGGTGATAAATTATTGAAGTATTATTATTTACATAACAGGTGTTAACTGAGAGACTAATACAGAGGTGGGCAAACTACGGCCAGCGGGCCACATCCGGCCCGTGGACCATCCTGCCTGGCCCTTGAGCTCTGAGTGGTATGGTATGGGGGCTGGGAGTGGGGGGGGAGCGGAGTTGGATAAGGATCAGGAGGTCCTGAGGGGGCGGTCAGAGAAGGGGGCAGTTGGATGGGGCAGAGATTCTGTGGGGAGGGTGGTCAGGGAACAGGACGGGTTAGATAGGCATAGGAGTGCTGGAGGACCTGTCAGGGGGTTGGGAATGTGAATAGGAGTCAGGGAGGCAGTCTGGGGACAGGGAGCAGGGGGAGTTGGATGGATAGAAGGTGGGATTCTGAGGGGGCAGTTAGAGGTGGGGGTCCTGGGAGGGGGCGGTCAGGGGACCAAGAGCAGGGGGGATTGGATGGGTCCCGGCTTCTGAGGGGGGCAGTCAGGGGGTGGGAAATGGGAGGGTGTGGGTAGGGGGCAGGCTGTTTGGGGAGGCACAGCCAATGTGGCCCTTGGGCCAAAAAGTTTGCCCACCCCTGGACTAATAGCTACAAATAATGTTCGTAATTCCTGATTCAAAGATGGAAAAGGTGTAGTTTAAATCTGCTGGTGACTGTATTAGAAAATATGTGGTAGTTGAAAAACATTGCCTCTTTCCTGCTGCTTGCTGCAGCCTGCAGGTCTGTGCAAGGTAGATCCAGTGCCCAGAAAGTATACAAATACCTGGGGGAAGTCCACCGCAGGGAAGCTATGAATCCTTCAGTATATAGTGCACATTGCCCCAGTTCCAGATATGGGCTGGTGCATAAATTGCACCTACAGGTTACCTCTTTGGATTTTTTACTTCTCCATTATTGGTTAGTTAAGGTTCATTTTTAGCAATTGGTGAAGTATTGAAGCAGAACATAAAAAAATCCCCCAGAAGGAGCAGGGAGAACATTCCTTTGACGTTTTAGTGCTAATTCCTAGGCGTTTTAGTGCTAATTATTCACCAACATACTCTAATTTTGTGCTTTATAGGACTGGACATGCAGCTGTTTTGGGCACACAGATTGGTAGATGCCTTCAGGGCAAGGATATTTTGTGCCCGAGGTGAAACATCCACCTTGTCTCAAGTCAGGGGGCAATCCAGGCTCAGCCGTGTCCTCTGCAGCCACCCCACCCTTGGGGACATGGGCACAGAGCCCTCATGCCCTCCCTCCAGCAGGACACCGAGCATGAAGCCCTTGCACACACACCCCCAAAAGCAGGACATGGGCACAGAGCCCTTGTGTGCTGCCTCTTCCCCCCCCCCCCCGGACCTGGCACGGAACCCTCTCGTGCGCTGCCCCCCACCCCACCCCACCCCAAGTGGAACACAGGGCTCAGCCACCGCTCCCCGGCCCAAGTGCTTTATGGCACCCCCAAATATTGGCACCCTAGGTAGCCACCTAGTTTGCCTAGTGGTTACACCGGCCCTGGATGCCTGGCATATTTGTACATCCAAAATCATTTGGGGATGTATTTGTACATGCAAAATTGGGGACTGTAGTTGAAAATTGAACAAAATATTCTTGGGGCTCTTTTTATATTATTCACTGGCTATGTGTACATGTTGCAAATGTGGGTGTTCCTGAATTGTTCAGTAAATTCTCCCAAGTTGGCGTTGTCTTGGTGAAGAATTTATAATTGGGCCCTCCTTTGGATAAGGAGATGTTCACATTCTGTCCTAAATTGTGTGACATTGCAGTTTTCTGTTAAACCTGGACACATTTCTGCATGGAAATGGTTACAGTAGTGGTGTGTGACATGATCTCTAGTCAGGCTGTGGGCCCCAGTTCAGAAACCCAGCCTGCAGGGGTAGGCACTTACATCTCCAGAGACCCACTGGCTTCAGAGAAGGCTCTACATAGTTATGAGGGTGTTCCCACACATCTCTTATTGCAAGACTGGGCCCTCTGTTTCTATATGATTGCTATGTCTGTGGAGCAGCAGGGCTCGAACTTTAGCTACTCAAGGACCCCCGTTTTGATTTAAAGTTTTTTGTGGACCAAGATTGCTGCTTATCCTCAGGCCCTGTCCCCCAAGGACCCACCTTTTCCCACCCCTGCTCCACTTCTGCCTTGCCTCTTTCTGCCTCTCCCGGAATGTCCCCCTCCCCACTCTTCCCCCTACCTCCCAGTGCCTCCTGCATGCCACTGAACGCTGTTCCCTGGTGTTCAAGAGGTGCCGGGAGAGAGAGGGAGGAGTTGATTAACAAGGCCAGTGGACACCAGTTTGAGAAGCGCTGGGGTAGTGTGTTATAGTCTTGTGGGATGAAAGGTGCTTTAAAAATGCAAGATGTCCTTTTAGTAAGTAATCAAAGGGGAAAAAGAAAAGTGCTTTGTCATATTCTGACATGCACTTAGCTGTTGAATTATCTCTGAAAATATTTACTGTGTTCTTCTGTACAGAAGATCTCAGTCTAGGGCAATGCTCCATTTCCCAATCTCCCCGCAAATATTTACATTACTCTTTATATTAGAGACAGATATATCTGTGGATATTCTTGCTCTCTCATGCTGATTTTTGTATCCTTTACATAATTGAATAAATGAGTGCTTCTATTCATATGCAAAAGAGTCCAGGAATGACTTTTATTTTTTAATTTACTTTTATTATTTATTTATTTATTTATTTCAGGCTTTTCCAATAATAAATCTCATCTGAATACAGGCTGCTGATTCTCCTCTGTCTCCTATTCAGTGTGGAAAAGGCAGAGCTATTTTTAACATGTACACAATTTAGAGAGATGATTCTTCATTCTGTGTGGTTTCGAGCTAAATTTGCAGAGCCTTTCATAATCATATCCTTTTTATGGGTTGCTTGAATTTGATCACAGTCACTGATTTCATGCATTGATAATGAAGGCTTAGGTTGCCTGTTTCTAAGCATAAATCCATCTCAGACTTCTACTTTGATAGTGCTCTGTGTTTCAGTACGCATGAAGATATAGAATTGAAATTGCTTTGCTTTCTTTACAAATGACTCAGTGTGCTTGTCCTCCTTCCCTAAAATGCTGCCAGCGTGTAAAGGATTTTCAATGAGCAATGCAATAAGCCAGCATCTGGGAAGGTTTGAAGCTGCATTGGTAGAACAGTGTACTGTCACACAGATGATCAGGGCTGGAGCCAAGTCTCTGTAGCACCGTAGATCATATTGGTCACATACTGGAAGTTTTGTTTATCTAACTTGGTTGCTATTTAAGCTGGTTAAATAGTATTGTCATAATGTGGAGTGGACTTCCTAGTAGAGGTGAGCATGATTTTATTATTAAACTTTTCTGGATAGCTTTGAGATATCACTACTAGATGCATACATGTTTGGCATTATTTCTGTGTGTATGTCATTTGTATTCTAGTTCTTACAGTGGAAATAGCAGATGATATAACAAAAATTCAAGGTATATCTGATGGGGGCGGGGGTTTCAATGTAAAAGTTACTCAGTAAATATATGTGGTAAGCCTCCTTCTTTCTTTGCTTGCTATTTCAGAGGACATCTTACCAGTAGATGACTTCCTATGCATTTTAAATATTTCAGAACACATCAGTGATACTATATGATTTGCTGATCATTATATAAGTAAGCTAATTAATAGTATGATTTGTGCACCACTGGTCACAAAGAAAGCTGTTGGTAAATGCATTAAATCCAATTTTGAGTCATGATGATAGGAAGAATACATAAGAGACCAGTGCTATCCATAAGATAAACGAAGAAAGTAAATGAAATAAACTGCATGCAGGAATTGACTTCTTATATAAACCTGACATTATTAATGTTAAAAGTTATGACCTGTCATGTATAGAACAACCTCCAATAATTCATTTGCTCTGACAACTTGTTTCATGAGAGGTATAAAATTACTGTCACTTGTGTCTAACCATGCTTTAATTAAATTTACCATTAAGTCCAGCAAGTTTTATTTAAAAATAGGGTGCTGAAGCTACTATATGAAGTTTATATTAGTAAGTCTTAAAGTTGAAAAAAATCTTACAGAGCAATAAATAGCGTGTAGCTATATAAAATGCTTGGACCAGAAATTTTTCCTATAGCAAAACACACTAAATTTACTTAATCTGAAAGTTACTTATTAAGCATCACAGTGCTGATGATGTGCTTTGTCTATGTTGAAACTGGCTTTAATTATGTTCAGATCTGGTGGTATTAACTTGTTTAATACAGGAAAAGAGTTTAAAATTATTATGATGTATTCAAAATGGTATTTTGCTTGCTAAAATAATGTCTGTTTATGTAGACTACAGATTTTTTTTTATGAGGAACTAACACTGCTCATGCGTCTTCCTGCTAAATTTATTTATGAGGCAGCTGTTTTATAGCTTTCAGCTGTAAAGTTACAGATAAGTGTGTATTTGTTTGACAGAAGATTCGAGAATTTCCATTTACTGCCAGTACATGTAAAGCTTGGCTAAGCAGACTGCATCAGGAGCACACTATTTGTATTAGCCAATCTGTCTTTGCAAGTCCCAGGGCCACTATCTCGCTAGAAGCCACTGTGTGCTTTTGAAAGCATGAAATTAGTTTTATACCGAGCACATGGTTTCTCATTTAGCAGTTCTTTTTATGGTAATGGTCAATTTATAGTTTGCTGCCAGGTTTTCGGTGTTCTTTCAAAGCTGATAGTTTCTGCTAAGGTGTCCTTTGGAGATAAAAGAGAAAACTCAATTAGACCCTAAATAGGGAGAATTCTCTCCATCGACCCAATTTATTATTCTTATTCTTATTTCAAAGTTATTTTATGATGACAATCTTTCAGTTAATACACATCAAAATACGTTTTCCTGTCATAGTCAGTTCATGAAATACAAAAATTAATACATTGTCATGTTACTTTGTGCATAGTTTTGTATTCGATTTGTAATGAGTTTGGCAATATTATGTCCTTTTGTCTATTTTTTCAGTGTATCAGGAGCACAATATGTGTGAATGTAAAATAGATGGTGCAAGATGTATATGTTTTTGTTCGCTGTTACTACGTAGTTCTTTAGACTCCAGACTGGAGTTTTTAAATCTGATATGATTGGTGTTGGTTAATTTACAGGAATAAAGGAAAATGGCTGTAAACAGTTATTCTGCCCCTGACTCACTCCGAAATGCATTTTACCCTTAACCCGGTGAAACTACCTTTTATAAATGTTTAGTTCTGTTTAGCTCTTTTGCTTTGAAACTGAAATTTTCACTATGGTAAATTATGCACTATTTCCATAATTGCAGATGCTGTCAGCTAGAGGTTAAGAAGCTAAAGATGTTAACAAATGCTGAATTTATTTAGGACTAGGCTGCTTTGCTTGGGTTAGTTTGGCCACTTTATGCTATTAATTCCTTTTGAAAGCGAGGCTCTCAGTTCTGTGCCTATTTAATGTAGGTCTCCTTCAATGTTTTGGAATAAATCTTGCAATAAGATTGATTAGCTTGTACAATAGAGTATATACTTCTCTGCTGTAGTTTCTTTCCAAGTGGCAAATCCTGCCTCTGCCTCTTGCACCTTGGAAGATCCAATAGGCAGTGGAGCTGCTGCATTTCCTCTGTGAAGTTGGTGAAGGGAAAACATGAGGAGCTCCTTCTATACTTGTGTGGACTGAAGAAGTGGTGGAAGTACAAGCTGGTGGATGTACAAGTAAATTGGTACACCAGCTACGGAAAAGAGAAGGGTGCAGAAGTTGTGAAGACTACTGGACAGTGGGAAGAGCCACAAAACACCATTGCAGTCTAGGGAAAGGAGTCTGTCCATACCTGGCAGTATGCTCCCTGCACCAAACCTGTGTGTTTGGGTTGGCCCTAAGAATTGAGGCATAGATACAAACTGACACAGCTGGGTTTTATGTAAGTTTAAAAATATGGTTGCTGTCATTTTCAGACCTTTAAATTCATTGCACCATCTTTTTTCTGTAAATGCTCAAAGCATACCAAGCAAAAAATGTTGGTGCTTACATTTAGAAAAAGGTGTGCTGCATATACCAGTAGCACAAGCTATGCCAAAAAAAATACTGTTTTGTAAGTACAGTGAATTTTACTTGCTCTGTTCTTTTTTGGACTTTTATCAAGTGTTTTTATTGCTATAAAATACATGTTTGCCAAATTACAGGCAGGCTAGTTCTTTGTTCCACAACTTTACATTGTGAGTAAGCTGCTTTCAACTTCAAAAATCTTACATCCTGTCCATGACTTTTCCTAAAAATACCCATGACTAAAATTTGCAGGAAGGTGCTGCCCTGAGGCCCAGTGGGCAGTAGCACACATCACCGGGCCCCTGTTGGTGCGGCGAGAGGCGAGGGGAGGTGGTGGTATGTGCCCTAGAACCCCCCCTGGTGCTGGAGGGGAGGAGTTGGTGGGACCAACCCCCACGCCTCCTCTCTGCCCCAGCAGCAGAGTTTGGGTGTGGGCAGGGGATGGGGGCATGGCACGGGGTGAGGTCCCCCTCGCTCAGTTGCTAGGTGAAGGTGTGGTCAGGCACCTCTGTGTGTGGTCTCTGCCCAGGGCACTGCCCTTACAGCTCTTTTTGGCCAGACCATGTCAACCAGGTGTACCAGCTGCTGCAAGAGTCATGAAGGTCACGGAATCCGTGACCTCTGTGACAAACTCGCAGCCTTAAGTATCAGCAATGTTTTATTTTTAACCCGCTTTTAAAAGCATGTCAAGTTATGCAACATTGTTCACTTTCAGTTCAAACAATATCTTGTTTTACTAATGCTTTTAGCAGATATTTTGCATTTGAAATCTAATATCTATATTTGAAATGAGACATTTATTCCTAGAATAATTAGCATTATGAACATTAACATCAGCAGTAGAAGTTTCTTTCTGTGAGCATGCATTTAATCTGAACACATTGATTTTGTTTGAGTTACAAAGGCAGTAAAACCTGTGTATAAACACCACACCTTTTCGAAGTGACCACCTGTCATAGACAACAGCAAAGGTATTTCCAAAGATGTAAAATTAATCACCTTGGACCAGGGTAAGACAAGATTATAAATCACCCTTGCATTGTCATCCACTGTTCAGCCCTTGGTGGGAGATTTCTGTAAAATACTCAGTGTAGTTGTGGTCGAAGTCAACCAGTGATTTCACAGACCTAGTCTCAGATAAAACACACCACCTTCTGGGAAAATGGTTGAACCACTTTCGACTTCAGTGCTCATGGACTAAAATTAAGCCCACGTGTAGCCATTCGCGGGATCCCAGCAGGGCCGGCACTAGCCATTAGATGACCTAGGCAGTTGCCTAGGGCAGCAGAAGTTGTGGGGCTGCGAATTGGTGGCCTCAATGACAATTCGACGGGAGCTCATCAGCTCCGCCATCAGCGGCATTTCGGCGGCAGTTTCTCCACGGCTTTTTTTTTTCTTCCTTTGCCACCTAGGGTGGCAAAAAGCTGGCGCCAGTCCTGGATCCCAGACACAGTTCATGCGCAGGAGACTCTGAATTTTACCTAGTACCATGAGTGCTGGATATGAGGATGCTGGGACAGCCCTGGCTTGAAGTGATTTCCATTATATACAGAGTTTACGGTTTGGTTCAATGACTCTCAACATCCCCACTATAAAAATTCTTCCAGCACCCTTGCCTATTTCTGTTGGTTGCTTTGTTTTTATAGTGAAATACTAGATGGTGACTCAGTATAGTAAACCTCAGGTTTTTATTTCTCATATGTTTGAGGTATCTGGCACACAGATCAACATTTTAGCTGACCCTTTATACTTTAAATGTCTGTTTTATACTGAGTATTTGTATTATAAATATTTTATTATAATTTAAAATCTTTAGTTTAAGTGCTCTATAAGCAGTACAATTTTTGGTGTCAAGTATGACTTAGCTTTGTTATGATTACTTACTCTTTTAAGAAAAACTTTCAGCCACATTTATTGAAAGGACATGTTTCTTAAAAGAGAAGCTTTTGTCAGTCCCTTGAGTAGCTAAATTCAAGTTTCACTGTCTAGTGATCTTATATATACAAGAAATACATTTGCGAGATTGTAAATTGATTGAAGGCCAGATTCACTATAAAAGTCATGGACTTAACTTGAAGTTGAGTTTATGGATTTTACCACACTTAATATGTCCAACTTCATCATGGCGACAGCTCTATCTTTCTGCCCTCACACTGCTTTATTGGATAATGATTCAGTCTGTTGCACTTTATTCCCCCGAGTGTCTTCTCCAGCAAAAAAGGGCCATGTTTATAACCACATGCCCTTGGTGGTGGTTAAAACCTGAGCATGTGCTGGAATGACCCATTTATTTTCTGCTTTAGACAGAACACACTTCATTTTCTATCTTTTGGGGTCCATTCCTGCTGCCTGTATTCAGAAATGCTTCCATTAAAGTTAGCCAGATTTAAAGTCCATGCACAATTTGAGGAAATCAGACTATATTTTCATTTGCCTTACACTTTGTTGCCATTATAATCTCATATAAGAACCCTGGAAGATGGTGACTTCCAGATGGAAAATTAAGATGACAGTGAAAGTACAATATCAAAATTACTTGAAGGCCTGACTTGCATCAGTATAAGCAAGAACATTGAGAATCAGTAGGACAGTGTCAGGTTGATTTAAGCACCACATTTAGGAATAAAATGTAGTAGGATGATTTAAAAAAAATCCCATATAACATTTATCACTTATTACATTTTACAAGATTTTTTTTTCATAAGGGTTAGGGAAGTGAACAAAGGTGGTAACAAGGCTTCAGAAGGTGTCCGTATCTGAGCCAGGACTGGAATATATAATGAATGGAGATATACCTATCTCCTAGAACTAGAAAGGCCTAGCAAGGTCATCAAATCCAGTCCCCTGCCTACACTAGCAGGACCAAGTACTGTCCCCTGCCAGATTCCCCACCCATCCCTCAAGGATTGAACTCACAACACTGGGTTTAACAGGCCAATGCTCAAACCACTGAGCTATCCCTGCATCCCAATGAGTTCTTGTCTGCCAATCCTATGGACAGACCGATAGAGTACACCTGGTGCTAATGGGTGAAGTTACATTTGGGTCTGCAATTCCAATACAATGTGAGATGAGAATGAAACTGCTGCTTTAACTCTGCTTTGGTTCTGTAGAATTAGTGCAAGCCTGAATGTTAATTGAACATATTCTTTTCACTTATTAAAATCAAAATCTCATTTCACTTTGTATTCCAACATAGACTGAATAAGGGTTACCTGAATTCATTATGGTTTGCTGGTTGCTGATTAACTGTGAATTTGTCCAGGAGTTTAATCTAATTCATCGCTATATGGGTTGGACTGGTGTGGTTGTGCTCTTCATTCCCTGAACCAGCAGGGACTGAGTGCAGTGAAGGCAACAAATTCAGCCCCTGTGGGGAAATGCATGCCTCACTTACTCAACAATCCCTCCAGCTGTTTTGGAACCAGGCAGTGCTGTTCATTAAGATTTCAGAAGAATGAAAGTTTGAAGAACATGGTGCCTAAAACACATGTGAAGGGGACTATACCTAAAATGTAGGTAACAAAACAGTACATTTTTTTTGAACACTCAAATGTTCTGCATTTTTTTAATGCTCAGAAAGCTGTAGTCCAGAATCCATACATGATTTTACAACCGGGTATTAGAAACCACCTGATGCTTCCATTAGTAGTTGAACAGCAAGAAGCGGTGATAGTCCACAGGGAAGTGATTCCTTACTGTGCATTGCATATTAAGTACTGAGGTCCCCAAAATCTAAAAAGTCAGTAAAAAAAGGCCAGCTTTGTCACCTCAAAGAGAGCAGACCAGAAAAAAAAAAGGTCACCTACTAGATTGCTCTCTGCGGTGCAGACCGGACTGAGACTGAACACTTGTGATGCGCCGGGCACCTCTGGCACCATTTGTGCGGTGGCTGCTACCGGCATCCAGCACTCCAGTGCTGATGCTAATGCGTTTAAGTTGCTCACCTCCACAGTGGCACCATTGGCACCTCCAACAGAATTGGCACTGACCACTGCTCTGACCCCCGTGCCACAGCCTGGTGCTGCTAGCACAATGGTGCTGACACGGTCCACATTGTCTTTGATCCACACCACACCCACTGCACAGTCACCACCATCACTGCCAGCACTGAGACTCTCGGTACCACAACAGTTTACTCATCACAAAGACCTTTGCTGGTCTCTTCTACAACGGAGTCTCCCCTTCTGGGGAGCTGCTGTGTGTGAAGATCCACTATTCAGAGGCACCTTAATAAAGGACTAAAACTGATACTTCAGCTTCCCACAATGTGGGGAGTTAGGAATATCACAACATCTGTAATTCCCTCTATCTGCCTTTGGCAGCCCAGACATTTTGTTGTTGTATTTCTGCACTTTCACATCAAATCAACTTGGAAATTAGGAATTGTATTCTGATCTCCTTGATTGACACACATGAAATAACAAAGAACATTAACCCCTGTTGGATCACAGTTCTCACATTTTTGTCTTTTGAAGCTGCAACCAAAGATTCTGTAGAAAACCGAAGAATATTGGCAGCTGTGAATAAATATAATGGACACAGAATGTAAACTTTAAGGGCCTGTGCACAGCTGGTCTCTGTTTTGTGCTTGTCCACCCATATGCACCTTTGAATCTGAAAAGGATAATCAAAAGACTGAGGAACATTGGTTTAGTCAAAGAAAAACAATTGGTGGCAGGTAGGGAAGCAACACTATAGTGTTAAATAAATTAATTTAATTGTACTAATTGAAGATAGCTGAAGAAAATCTAGGCTTTTGGATAACTTCTTCTCTCATCAGTCTGTTCAAAAGCTGTTCTATAGCGTCCTAACAGTGTACCGTATTATTTGCTGCCTCTGTTATCAAATTCATTTCTAACAGGTCATTTTTCACAGTTTTCTGTTCCCATGGAATCTGTCTGATTACATCCAACTAACCTAAACTGGGCTTAATCTCTAAAAAAAACTTTTGTTGATAGATATTTGTATGATTATTCTGTTACAGCTGTGAACTGTGTTCCTTTTCTCCTGGCTTCCCTGACTATGCTTCTAAATTAACTTTTCCATCTCGAGATGTCCTCAAGATTTAAAGATGTGTTGGTTTAGCGTCTCTTAACTCTGTAAAGTATCCATCTTACTCCCTTTTTTGTTTAAAAACAAATACAGTTTAAAAATCTTATCAATTTATAACTGGGGCAGCTGGAGCCAAAAGAAGGGGGATGTGCTGATGGAACAGGAAGCTCTCTTCCCCGTCATGCCTTCATTTCTGCTCCCCCCCGTACAAGGTGATCAGATTTATAAATGAAAAAGAGGGTCACTGCCAGTGCAAGGATTGGGGTAAGGGTTTTAGTGAGAGGCGAGGAAGAAGTGGATTTCTGGATATGAGAAGCAGGAACAAAGGCAGTAGAGATGGACTGATGAATTTGAATTTCTTCTTTGCCTAACTGCCACTTTATTAGCCTAATTCCAAAATTTAGATCCTCTAAACTCCAGTTCAGCTGCTGTCTAATGCCACCTCAGCTCCTGCCTAGCCCTGCCCAGAGCAGCCTAAGTCCTGATGCCATCAATCACCTTGGAGGTTAGTGCCAGCAGGACCCTCAAATTAGGTATTTGCTGTGAATAAACCTGGGTCTCCCAGGAGAGTGGGCTAACCACTAGGCTGTAGTCATTTTTACTCTCTCTGTGCCACAGAATATTTAAATAGCTTATACAAAGTGGGACAACTTCAACAGCATTGACTGAGAGAGACCCCACTGAATTCAAAACCATCCCCCCCCCTGATTTCTTTGGTTCAGCCACCAAACTGAAAAAAAAATCAACTATTCACTTGGTTGTAGTAGTAACTGTCCATCTCAAAGTGGGAGTGACGGTAGTGTCCTCTACCCTTCCCATCCTTGCTAGGAGCAGCAGCTTCCTGATTTTTGCCTCAGCTGTTTTCGAGGCCTCAGAAGAGGGAAAGTAGAAGAGTATTGAGTGAGCTGTTCCTGTGGCTCCAAGGGACTGCAATCAGCCCTTCAGATGTCTCCACCACTATCTATAGCCATAGGCTGTAGCCTTTGATCAACTCACTACATCAGAGCTGCCATGCAAGCCTTCATCCCCACAACAATTGTAGGTTCATCACGGGTCTCAGTTGCAAGTAATCTATAGGAGCTGCCCTGGCATTGGACCAGGCAGCAATAAGTCCCTTTCACTGTGGCTTCATTATCTTCTTCCAGAATAGGAGTAGAAGCTCTTCAGTGGCTACCTGCTAGTCTGATGGGTTTAAGGAATTCTGGAACTGAAATCTCTAAACAGGTTGGTTAAGAAATTGAAATTCAAAATGCAAACAGTGAGATCCATTCTAGCATCTGCTTGCATAGATAAATTCCTAATGTCCCGGGCACCTAAGGGGATGTCTACCTACTTATACCAATCAATTCCTCTCACTGAAGATGCTTTGGGTTCACTGGTGGGATTTGAAAGACTGATCAGCTGCCAGAGACTGTTGGAACTGGAATGATCACTGGTGATCTGTTAGCATTCGTGTAGGTTCTTTTATTGTTTTAATGTTTTCTCTGTAGTGCTTTTCAATTTAAGAATCAAGGTGCTTGCTTAGAAAGGGGCTGTGTGGTAACTTATACCTTTGGGAAATTATGATGCTTATGGCTTCTGAGGAGAAGGCAAAACTGGCCTGCTTAGGCACTCTGACTTACTTGGGAGCTCAAAGTGTAGGCAGAAAACTGCAAAGCCTGGAAAAACCAAGCCAAGAGTGAGAGAGACGAGAGTATCTGCATAAGATCTGCAAAAGGCCAGGGAGCTGGAAGCCTGAGAGAGGGCGCCACTAGTGGACCAGAGAGGGGATACGGATGCAGTTGCTCTGAACTGTGACAACAGTATTAAACTTGCTCACCAAACATTACTCCAAAATAGATAGGAAGAGGACTGAAATGGCAGATATTACAGGTGAATAAATATATTTACTCTTAAATGAAATGTAAATGAGGCAAATCAAATCAAATCTGGAGATGCTAAAGTCAGTAGAAATAATGTAGGGCTATATTGTGACAGGCAAAACTCCCTGAGCTTTCTGCTCTATAGGTTGGTGGTGGTGATGGAGGGGCATAGGGGGAACGGGAGCACTATAAACCTGCCTTCTCCCTTTCCTATTTGGGAGATGGTCTCTCTTGAGGCTTGTAGGAGTCAAAGCTCTCTTGCACTCCCTTGAGTGAAGAGTCTGCTGCTGTGACTGCCCCTTCCTTGAACATGCCAAGATGGAAGCTCCTCCCACTCCACCTCTCCTGCCAAAGGCCTATTCACAATCTGGGGTATATGGTTTGCAGAGATAGGAAACTTTTAAAGTCAAGGAGTATAACTTAGAATCAAATTGTGGTTGAATAAACTATGTTCTAATCCTTGGAAACTGCTTATCTTTTGTATAGCTGAGCATTTGTCCAAATGGATCTAATGCTGAATTATTAATAACTAGTGAAAATACCCGGCGTTGCTCGGGTCAGTCAGAGGTGGGGAGGGGGCAGAGAGCTGAGCGAATGCGGGGTCCGTTGGAGGGGGCAGAGAGCAAACCTGACACCCCCACCTCACCCCCCCGACCAAACCCGACACCCCCACCGCACTTACCCCTCGACCAACCCCAACTCACATTTTCACCCCCCCACCCAAACCCAACACCCCCACGTCTCCCCCCTACCAACCCCAACACCCCCTGACCAACACCCACACCTCACCCCCCCGTAGACCAAACCTGACACACCCACCTCACTTTCCCCCCCCCAACCAAACCCGACACCCCTACCTACCACCACAAACAAACCCGATACCCACACCTCACTTACCCCTCGACCAACCCCGACCCATCTCCTCACCCCCCCAACCAAACCCAACACCCCCACCTTACCCCCCCACCAAACCCAACACCCCCTGACCAAACCCAACACCCACCTCTCACCCACCCAGACACCTTCCCACCCCGCCAGACCAAACCCAAGACCCCCACCTCTCACCCACCCAGACACCTTCCCACCCCGCCAGACCAAACCCAAGACCCCCACCTCACCCTCCGACCAAACCCGACACCCCCACCTCACTTACCCTCCAACCAAACCGAACTCGGGTCCGTCGGAGGTGGGGAGGGGGCAGAGAGCTGAGGGATTCCGGGGTCCGTTGGAGGGGGGAGGGGGCAGAGAGCTGAGGGATTCTGGGGTCCGTTGGAGGGGGGAGGGGGCAGAGAGCTGAGGGATTCCGGTGTCCATTGGAGGGGGGAGGGGGCAGAGAGCTGAGGGATTCTGGGGTCCGTTGGAGGGGGGAGGGAGCAGAGAGCTGAGGGATTCCGGGGTCCGTTGGAGGGGGCAGAGAGCTGAGGGATTCCGGGGTCCGTTGGAGGGGGGAGGGGGCAGAGAGCTGAGCGAGTGCGGTGTCTGTTGGAGGGGGTATTATGACATCATAACTATGTCACAGAGAACAGCAGCTGCCCAGCTGATGTGATTGGCCTTTAAATAATTTCACCCCTGGGGGGCGTCAGAGGTGAGATTTGAAAAATTTTCAACTCTTACCCTGATTAAGACCCCAAGACCTCTAACTGTACCAAATTTCAAGTCTCTAGCTCAAACGGTGTGGAAGGAGAAAGCACAAATACATACACGCACGCATACACCATTTGACTTTTATATATATAGATTAATATACATATTCTGTAAATTATCCACATTGTGATGAGTCAGATTATATGTTTAACAGATTTTGTTAATTCATGGTTTTGGTGTCAAGCAGTGTGTTTGTCTACTTTCCAGTTTCAAGCAAAAAACTAATGCCATTTTTTAGTTCACTTGTTTTATAGAAATATTTTAATAAGCTTGTGAACATAACTGAAGTAATAAATACAGCACCTCATAATGTGTAAAGATCTTGATTTTAGTTATTGTGAGGGTAGTTGCTTTATGTATACTTCTCAACCATTTACTTGTTTCTTCATTAATGTATTGAACACAACCATTTTTACTTAATATTTTACCTTGTGCAGTTAACTGAAGGGGGATTACAAATGCTGTTTGTCACTCATTCTTCATTGGGAAAAATGGGCCAGATTCTCATCTGGTGTAAGATGGATCCCTTGATATACACCCACTGAGGACCTGGACCATTAACAATTATAATGAAGATCACCATATCAAATAGCAGAGGTGATTTTGGAAAGATGTTGTTATACTAACTAAAAACCATGAGCATGATCCTCCCCCCAGCTCTTGCCATTGGCTATACTTTTTTTTTCTTTTTTTTTTTTTCTTTGAAACTGGAATGTTCCTGCCAAAGGTGTTTTGATTTTTGACAAAAAACAGCATAAATGAAAAATCCCTGGGCAGCTCTACATAGTGCTGTAGAGCTTCTGGGCAGTGGTGAGATTATAGGGCAGCCCCAACAGTCTGCTGTAACATAGACAGGCCCCAGGATTTTCTAGCTTGTTCTAGGGGCCTAGCAGTAGGAGTATGCAAAAGTGGCTTAAAACCACCTTGGTTTAACCCCTCCCCAGCATGTCCGGGGCTGTGAGATCTGTGGTGCATCTCTTAGTGGTGCACTACTGAATCTTGTCTCATACATTCGAGATGCTCAGTTATGTTCCGGTGGTAATAAAGACTTAACATAAGACTTGACACTGTGCTTAATTATTGATTGATATCCTAAGGAATCCCATAACTGAGGACAGTGTGTGCTTTTTGTCCTACCACATATCCAATCTGTAGAAGAGTAATGAAAAAGTATAGATCATAGGCAGGTACGTAATAGTTTTAATTTACTCCTGTGCCAGAAGGCGGCCACAAAATCCATACACCCCTTAAGCCCTATTTTGAGTGTGAATTTCACCTTATAGAGATCTGACTTTTAGAAGACTAATTTGCATTTCCAGTTCACATATGTGAAAAATCCATTGCTATCATAATTCAAACTATTAGTGGAGCTAAAGTTGCTCTCCTTGTTCCTTGCCAACTTCAGAGTGAGGCATGCTTCCTTTTCTATAAGATGCATTTTGTCCGAGAAATGTTTTTTGTTTTTTTTTTTAACAAATGTGGGCTTTGAATTTTCTTACAAAACCAATTTCAGATGTTCCTGAAATACTGTAAATGGATCAAAAGATAACTACACTGTTAGTCAGGTGGTTTCTTGATGTGGGTGCCATGAAAATGAGTGTATGGTTTTGTGACTCCACTTAAGATATCTGCCATTGTTTAAGAAAAAAAAGAATGATTTGGGGAGGAGGCAAGAGATAGCACTGCCTTATTAAAGAATAATCTAGTTGCATTTTATTCTCCAGTGAGTCAGTTCCCATGGAAAAATACCTTAAGACATAAATCTTGTTATGGGTTGAGTTAAAACCTTACTGAAATTCAGAGATGAAATGCCCTCTTCCGTTAACACAATTATAAAGATAAATTAATCACAAGCCCTGCGCCTTCCACCTCAGACAAGAGGAGTTTTGCACTTTGAGGTAGAGGTTGTTTGGTTCTTGGTTAGGATGTGTATGTGAAGAAACACAGAACTAGAGCGAGACAGACTGAAGAAATCCATGCATTAGCCTTGTAGTATGGCCATGAAAGAAGCTAGAGAGAGAGAGAGATTTTGAGTCTGGTGCTAGTTAGAGAGGCCTGGTGATATAAGCAAAGAACCGATCACCTGCTTTTGGTTTCTCCAGCATTTGAAATAGCAGGACTTTGTATATTCTTAGCAAATAAAAAAGATTGTATCAAAGAAAATATCAGACTCCTTTACCAATTTCTGCTACCAGTGGGAACATCTACAGGGTCCCAAACTTTGACTAACTGCTCAAGTAAAAAGGGGTAACACTATTTCTCTTAAACAGCAGGCCATTTTTCTTTCTGGTTATTTTATGTAAAACTTGAATGTTTTAGCAGTTGGTCTTGAAAGGGAAGAAACAAATAAAATATCCTCTCTTCTCCCTCCCACACAGGAAAAGAGGAAGCATTTCTGTTAGGTTAAAAAACACAGGCCTAGAAATCAAGAGACATGGGGTGTATCCTCACAGACTAGCTGTGACATCATGGGCATGCCATGTAGGCCCAGATTTTGGGCACCCTAACTTTGAGGTGCTCTGTTTTATACAACTGGGTTCTGATTTTTGACTGGTGGTGAGTTTCAGTATCTCTGCCATTGAGTTCAAATGGATTTGTGGATCTCAGCCCTAGGTGGGCAGCTATTAAGGTTATAGTTCCAGAAAACTAGAGCTTTCATACTCTGGTTTCAGGCCTAGGTATGGTGTAGAAACTGCTCAGGTTGTGTTGGTCAGTTATGTTCATTCATTGCAAGGAGCAAATCCATTGTGTTCATTCTTTTAGATATGTCAGCTCTCTTTTGATACTTTTTGATTTATGAGTTTGTCATTATACTTATCATAAGGTTTTTTAGGGGGGGTTCCATGTGCAGGGTATAGGGACTCAGCGGAGGGGTCCAGTTGAAGGCTTAGATCTCCGCAAGAGTGTTCTGTGTGGGTGGATGGAGCCTGGGGGGCAAGCAGGGATGGACTGGGGAGTGGGGCTTGGTGGTCATTTTCTGTGGGGAAGTAAAGAAATCTGCTTGGGACATGAGTTCTGCATGTGCACTGGTGCAGAATTCCTCCAGGAGTAAATAATATAATAGTGTAATATAATAATGTAACTAGCAACAAAAATGATTACCGTATTTTTCGCCCTATAAGACGCACTTTTTCTTCCCCAAAACGGGGGGGGGGAAAGTTGGTGCGTCTTATAGGGCGAATGTCTTATAGGGCAAAAAAAAAAAAAAAAAAGCGCCTCGCTCTCCCGTCCCCGCCGCGCGGGCGGGCTGCCGAGGTTTCCCCCTCCCCGCCGCGGGCGTTCCCGGCAGCCCGTCCGCGGCGGGGAGGGGGGAACCTCGGCAGCCCGCCCGCGCGGCGGGGACGGGAGAGCGAGGCGCTTTTTTTTTTTTTTTTTGTCCGGATTTTTTATTAAAAAACGAGGGGGTGTCTTATAGGCCGGAGCGTCCTATAAGACGAAAAATACGGTATATATCTACAAAACATGACCTATGAGGGAATATGGGAAAAAATGGGTTTGTTTAGTTTGGAGAAGAGAAGACTAAAGGGGAGGACATAAGTTTTAAAGTACATAAAAAGTTGTTGCAAGGAGGAGGGCAAAACATTCTTGTTAGTCTCTGAAGACAGGACAAGAAGCAATGGGCTTAAATTGCAGCAAGGGAGGTTTATATTGGACATTAGGAAAAACTTCTTAACTGCCAGAGTGGTTAAGCACTTGAATAAATTGCCTAGCGAGGTTGTGGAATCACCATCATTGGAGATTTTTAAGAGTAGGTTAGACAAACACCTGTCAGGAATGGGTCTGGTTATTACATAGTCCTGCCTTGAGAGCAGAGGACTGGAGTAGATGATGTTTTGAGGACCCTTCCAGACTTACACCTCTGATTCTAAGGTATGATAGAGAATTACTGTACCATTTTTATGGTAAGAAGTAAGACAGCGTCACAGAAAACTTAGTGTTCGAGTGTTTCAGTAATGAACGTAGCAGAGAAGGAAAATCAAGTTCTAGGCAATGTTTGAAAGTGAACAAACTTAAAGTACATGAACATAATTCAAGGAAATACCCGAATGTATGAACACATCCAAGGAAATTTTGGAAATGAGCAGAGTACACTGTGACAGAATTTAAACATAAAAATAAGAAATGAAATGTTGCACATAGTTTTATAGGCATGTGAAATTGATTGAAAGCATATTTCTTCATAACTGGGTTTTCAAGGCTAAGACATGATCTACTCTATTATTAAAACCATTGTTCAAATAATGATTCAATTTTCAGAATGAATGACTTTTCTCTAATCTTTTTCTATGAATTATATTAGCAGTGTACTGATTTATACTATTACTTTATACCTATACATGCATCTATATGATACACACATGCAAAAATAGGCAAAACATTTAAGATATCTTTCCCATTTGTGCATTATTCGGGATGTGGGGGGGGGGGGAATGAGGTATAGCAAAGTAACCTCTATCTCCTAGTGGTGATACAAGCTTTAAACAAGTAAACCACTATGAGACCAATGCAGGTGTTACTAATGATTAATGATACACTGTGGTGTTCTTGTGTGAAAATATCCTTTATTAGAATCAGCAGAAACTGCAACTTAGACTGAAAATTTCTGAATTATAAGTTTGACAAAATGTTTGTCACATTTTGGACATTCCCCAAAAATTTTCAATCAGCTCTAGTCTTGATGATCATTATTTTCCAATGTAAAGTTTTAGAAATTATTTTTTTATATAGTCATCTTTATGTTGTGCTTTATTTATTTAAGCAAAACAGATTCCACCAATCTAGAAGCACTGCTAGCTAGGTAACCACAATCCCTTCAAATGCACCTACCTGTTTTCCTTTCCATTATAAAAGGCACACTTGCTGCCAAATTCTAATCCGTTTTATTCAGTCATACATAATCTTCATCACTGTAGTTTCTGAACACCTTACAAAAGTGCATAAGAGACGTGACTAGCATCTGTTGGATGTGGTTCTTTTTCTGTTCCTATCCCCTGGAGGAAACTATGTAGGGATTTAAAAAATAAATATGTACATTGTGCTATGTGTTTTTATTAGAAAAGGCAATGTTGAAGAAGTGTGCAATGCCCGTAGAGCACAAGATGGTGAGGTTTCTATTTATCTAGATACTTTATGACCCTCACCACTGTAGTGTGAACACCTCACAATCGTTAATGGATTTTACTCTCTCAACACCCCTGTGAGGTAGAAAAAGTATTATTCCAGTCCTGGTCGAGTACATTATCCACAAGACCATCCTTCATACTCTTGGGTTTAAGGTGGTTCTTCGATGCTGTAGGAGTTCATTCCCGTCTTGGACCTGTTTTGTAATGGACAGCTCCATTGTTCCTGAGGGGTAGACTTGTTGGCAGAGATTCTTATCTCAGAGCTGTAGGTGATCGCTGAATTATCCTGGGTCCAAACCATTGTGTGATTTGAGCACCTTGTGCTCTGAAGATTAAGACCTTGAATTTAACATATATTGGAAACTGATACAGTATCCCAACTTGTATTTAGCTCAGACGCTCTGCTTCTTTACCCAGACATGAAGAAGAGCTCTGTGGGAACTCAAAAGCTTGTACTTTCCATCAACATAAATTGGTTTAGTAAAAGATATTACCTCACCTACTTTGTTTCTCTCAAAAATGTATGCCTTATTTCAGTCTGAATTTGTCTAGCTGCAACTTCCAAGGTATTGGATTATATTATACCTTTTGTTTGCTAGATTGAAGAGCCCAATATTAAATATTTGTTCCCCATGCAGATACTTATACACGGTAATCAAGTCACTCCTTACCTTTGCTTTATTAAACGGCATAGATTGAACTCTTTAAGCCTATCTTTGTAAGGCATGTTTTCTCATCCTTTAATCATTCTTGTGGCTCTTCTCTGAATCTTCTCCAACTTATCAGCATCCTTCTTGAATGTTGTGCACCAGAATTGGAGGCAGTATTCCAGCAGCAGTCACATCAGTGCCAAATATAGAGTTAAAATAACTACTCCTACTTGAGATTTCCATTTATGGTTTGCATTAGCTCTTTTGGCTGCAGAATCATTGGGAGATCACATTCAGCTGATTATCCACCATGTCCCCCAATTATATTTTCCCAGAGTCACTCCTTCCTAAAATGGAACCCAATCCTGTAGGTATGGCCTGCATTCTTTGTTCCTAGTTGTATATATTTACATTTAGTTGTATTAAAACATGTACTGTTTGCTTGCACCCAGTTTACCAAGCTATCCAGATCTATCTGAACCAGTTTTTGTGTCATCAGCAAACTTTAGCAATGATGTTGTTGTTTTCTTCCAGGTCACTGATTAAATGTTAAATAGTGTAGGGCCAAGAACAGATATCTGCGGGACTCTTTAGAAACAGACCAACTCAATGACAATTCTGTTTACAGTTACGTTTTGAGGCCTGTTAATTAGCCGGTTTTAATCCATTTAATGTGTCATGTTAATTTTATGTTCTCCTAATTTTTTAAATCAAAATGTCATGCAGTACCAAGTCAAAAGCCTTACAAAAGTGTAAGTATGTTACATCAAGACTATTACTTGCAGTCTTATTAAACAAAATATCAAGTTAGCTTGACAAGATCTATTTTCCATAAACCCATGCTCATTTGCATTAATTACATTGCCCTCCTTTAGCTTTTTATTAATAAAGTCCTGTGGAATCAGTGTCAGACTGACAGATCTCTAATTACACATCAGTGAGACGTTGTCAATACTTGATCTAATAAGTAATAATAATACTTGCTAATAAGCGATGATCACATACACACCACCCTCTATCGGAAACCTACTGACCGCTATACTTACCTACATGCCTCCAGCATCTATACAGGACACACCACTCGATCCATTGTCTACAGCCAACTCTAAGATACAACCACATTTCCGCCAATCCCTTAGACAGAGACAAACACCTACAAGATCTCTATCAAGTGTTCTTAAAACTACGATACCCACCTGCTTAAGTGAAGAAACAGGGGGGAAGGAGCGGTAGGTAGTCTGTCAAAAATGACATTACTTGTTTCTGATTCACTGAATATTCAGAATATCATCTTGAATGCTTACAGATCAATGTCCTAAAGATAAAACACAAGATGGGGCACTAGTGTCTGCTACAGACTCCCAAATCATACAGAGAAAACTGCATCATGGGGGGGGGCAGTGATTCTGCCCATATGATGCACTGTGATTCTTTCCCAGAAGTCCTAGTGGGGAAAGGTGGCAATTTGCACAGTAGGATAGCTACCCATGGTGTACTGCTCTCTCTCGGTGCTAGAGCCCCAACTGTGGATGAGCTCTGCTGGTGCAAGGAGTGTTGTGTGAACATGCACAAGCGATGTAATTACAGTGCTTTATGATTGTCAACGTAACCTAAGTCAATTTAACTATAGTGGCCACAGTGACGGCTCTAACTTCCTGATACTAACGTGGGGCCTGGGTTGTGATTATTAGATGTTTTGGTAATGCCTAGAGGCCTGAGATCAGGGTCCAATGATACTAGGCACTGTAAAAACACAGAATGAGACAGTCTCTGCCTTAAAGAGTTTTTAAAAAGTGATTTGAAACCATACTCAGTCAGTGTGTGCTTACAAATTATTTGAAGGAACAGGGGAGGGTAGGACAACTTAATAGTAATTAGAAAATAACAAGAATTGGCCATAGACTAGTTATTTGCCCAGCTATATGGCTTCCAGTTTGCTGTAATTTCTTTATAAAGTAAATTGATTGGAGAAATATCAGAAACTACCATTGGCTGTCTAGCCATTCTGAGTTGTCACTTCTTTGTAGACATCACAGTGGAGGGGGGGCTTGAAGATTTTGAAGGGGATGGGTAGGTAGCAGCTATTTAGACTTGTTCTAGGAGAGTGTGCCTTGCATAAGATTCAGCATAAGTAAGCACACTTACAGGAGAAACACACTAGCTGGTGATGACCATGGTATTAGTAGCAGAACAGATAAGAAGGGAGAAGATACTTTGTGAAGGGCTTTAAAGATATCACTGGACCTCAAAGCAGCCACAGTATCAATATTTACCATAATCAGGTCGGAGCTTTTCAATCACACAACGCTCATAATCAAAATCTAGGTAATACTTAAAGAGGGTTCTGAGCCATGTAATCTCTGAATCCAGCCATTGTTTCAGTTTAGAGGTTGGCAGATTGGTTTGGTTTTGGCCCATCCTTAGTTACTTTTTAAAAGAGTGCAATCTCTACAGTTGTTTACACCAGTTAGTAGACTGCTCAATGCATGCATCCATCTATTATTTTATAATGGTGTCCATCAAGATATCTGTAGTATCATTATAGTATCGAAGTACTAGTTTGACCATATATTTTTCCCAGTTTATTCCCCTCTGCTTTAAATTAATTGGACAGATTCTGATGTCACTTACACCAGTATAAATAATTAGTAGTGCCTTTGGAACCAATGGGATTATAAAACAATGACCCAAAATGTGTGTTTGGGTTAGAATCTGGCCCAAAATACTTAGAGAGGCAAAGACACTCTCATTGATAAGTAACAAGGCAAAGCATAAGTTAACTATGTGGCCAGTGTAAATATTTGAATAAACTGGATTCAGTGTTGAAAAGAATGTGCCTGAGAGATACACTGGCAATATGAGAAAAGAACCTGAAGGACAATCTATTGATTTTATTATTATCTTGATGACCTTGTAGTTTGAGTTAATGGTTTTTAAGCTAGACTGAAAAGTTACAGGACAACTCTCCAGTCAAGGAGAAAGGGTTATTTAGAGCAGAAATATAAACCCAGTATTTTTCCATTATATAAAGCATCCATACAAAATTGAATTTCCCCATGTTGAGGGGATTGTGATGTTTTCAGAGTTTGTAGCTATGAGCCCAACAGAGTTCAGCTGTATTAAATATTATTTTCCTTTTTAATGACCTAGCAGGGAGTCCTCTGATATAGTAATAAGCATCACTTATTTGGAGCTAATATAAAGCCTTGATAAAATTGTTTACTGTTATCTGAAAAATATAAGAGCTTATTGATCAAAAAAGCCAGGCTGTTACTTATTGTGGCACTTTTGGTATCTTGTTAAACAAGAATATATGTCTGTGTATGTGTGTACAAACATGTACAAGAATGGAGACGTTCCTGGAATCCAGAGAGTGCCAGGACAGAAGTTGTGACCCACCCCAGCTTAGAGGGTACAAGATGATGATTCTTTGGGGCAGATCCTCAGCTGATAAAAATGACATAGCTCCATTAAAGTCAAGAGTGATAATGAAGTACTCAGTTGTTCATAGAAAATGTCAAGGTTAATCTTAATACCCATCCACCCCTTGCACGGTGCAGTGAATTTCTCCTTTACTGTCCTTATGCATAATACTGGTACCAAGAAATTTGGTACCATGACTTCCGCTAGTTGGAGATGATAATGTTCTTGATTCCTTAACCTCTTTATTGTTAACTGTGGATGGAGTCAGAAATGGAAGATCAGGAGGCACCAAGGGCTAAAATAATTGCAACTCTTCAAACAATTGTATCTGTCTTGAAAATGGGAAAAAATAGATCTCATTGAGCATAATAATGGGCTTTTATAGTGGCTATTAAGGGATATTCTCTTAAGAAATATTTTGCCCTTGCCCCTTCAAAAGATTTGATGTTAGTTGAACAAGAGTTAATTCAGCCACTTTTTATTAACTAAGACCTGAAGCCCTAATTCCAAAATGTGCAGCCCAGAGCACAGTAATTATCCATTTATTTAAAATTTCCTGATGGAAAGCTCTTCACCTGAGTGCAAACAAGGGGGAAATCATATTAAAGGGGGTGGGTATTTTTTCCTTACTAAAGATCTGAAGGAAAATTGAAACGACATAAGAAGAAAATGATAAAATTGTACTAACTCAGACACTTGGCTTTGTTTCAGGACTTTAAATTACTTTTGGTATTTTTCTTAGCCCTGGGCTACACTTGAGGGGAGGACTGGAATCAGTCTAAGATACGCAACCTCAGCTACAAAAATCGCATAGCTGAAGTTGGCGTACTTAGATAGACTTACCGCAACGTCTTCACGGCGGTGAGTCGACTGCTGTTGCTCCCGCGTCGACTCTGCCTGCATCTTTAGACTAGATGCATCTTTAGACTAGACTAGACTCAACCTCCGATAGATTTATCACTCCCCGCCAAGTAGTGTAGACCTATTCTTAGAGGGACTAGGCAATAAGCCCCTAATTTGTGCTTTAGAATGTCTGAAACTTTGCCAGGGAATAGTCCCTTTGACTTCAAAGAAAAGTAAAACAAAACAGCCTCCTCGAAATAAAGTGTAAAATCTTGTTTCCACCATAAGGGCATGGCTGTATTATAACAAAACAGAACCAATGTACCTAATAACAACAGTAAGTGATTATTTTATTAAAATTCTTTCAAATGCAAATCAAGTCTCATTTTAACAATGTGCACAAATTAACTATTACTCTCTCATACCCACATACACATAGTGAGGTTTAAAATCTCTTTTCATCACCCCTATCACTTAATTCTCCGATGTTCTGCACAGTAAACTGAGACAGTAAATCTAGTAGGTTTTTCAGATTAATTTGTTGTATCAAGGGTTGATATCTAGATTCAGAGGTAGTATAATTGGACGAAAGTTATCTTTCTGTTTTTCATTTGGATATTAGAGATAACACAGAGTGTTTAAGGAGTGGAGGGATAGGTATGGCTGTTAAGGCACTTCTCAACATTACAGGCCATTTTCATCAACATTGCTTACCCAGGGATGGCTGGATTGATCTGAGTATATTTATCTAAATTTCTTGTTAGGTGTATGGGCTGCATCATCATAATTAACTCTTTCACAGCTGAATACTTTCAGATAATACCAAATAACATGTGTTGGCATGTATATCGAGTACATATTGATATTTTGTTGGGAGTTTAATACAAGTTTAATACAAGCCTGGAGTGGCAAGTATTAATTTTTAAAATCTTAGCGAGTCTCCACCTTTTGCACTTCGCTTTGCAGAGTGGGGATTCAGCCTTGACAGTTGGGACTGGAGTTTATCTGGGGGTTTGTTGCTGGTTTTGTCTTTTGATGTATTTAAATTATTTCAAAGGCACCTAGAGTAGGAAATGGGTACCTGTGTGTGTTGTGCTATAAACTGCAGTAAATAACTGAGGTCTATAAATTATTGATATCAAAATATCTCATGTTTATGTGCACACAGCTGGTCTATGTAAGCACGTATCCCTGTCACTGTTCACTTTCTACATCTATTTGTTACACTTGTAGTGACTTGTCTTCATTTTTATTGTAAACACTTAACACACAGGGTCAGAGTTAGCTTGATTAGTTACCACTTTGCAAATAACAATTGCACATTACGCTAGATCCAAGGTACACCAGAATTATCTTTAAAGTCGAGTTTTTCCCTTGTAAATGAGAATTATGTGCCAGTTCCCTCCCCATTCAGAGTTATTGGCTTGCCACTGGTGATATTAGAGGTTTTTTTCTGGTCTGTTCAAGTATCAATGGTTCTTAAATTGTAAAGATCGTATTTTCAGTCAGCTGCAAAAATAAGTTCCTGTCTACATAGGGAAGTGTTACTAGTTATACAAGTATAGTTCTCCTGTGTGGACACTTATTCAAATATAAGATAACCTTGTTTGTTTTGTTTAGCTTAAATCCCTTCACAAGCAATAGAACCTAAACTGCCAAAAGTAGCTTTTATACTGGAATATGTGGGGATGGTAGGAGTTACACTGATAAAACTCGTATCAGTTTCATATAAAGAAAAATCTTTCCTACATTGTGAACAATGAGACAAATATTGAAAATATAGGACAGTGTAAGGACTTTAGGGATTGACCCTGAATTTTGTGAATTGAAGGTGTAAAATTCCCAGTGAGAGAGGAGTCAAGAATATTGATTCAAGAATAGCAGCCATGTTAATCTGTATCCATAAAGAAAGCCAGGAATACTTGTAGCACCTTAGAGACTAACTAGTTTATTTCAGCATAAGCTTTCGTGGGCTATAGCTAACTTCATCAGATGCATGGAATGGAACAGAAGTAAAATGCATTTATACACACAGAGAGAAAGAAAAAGGAAAAAAAATTGTACATTAGCATACCAATTCTAAGAGGGCTGTTAAATGTAGATGGTCCATTATCACTAGGAGAAAAAAACACCTTTTGAAATGTATTTCTGTTGTCAGTGAAATTAACTCAGGAAATGCAATCAATTACTGTAATGAGAGAACCAATTGGACGTTCTATTAAGCCCCTGGTTAATTGTGTCCAATTTGAAAATTAATTCCAGTTCTTCAGTTTCTCGTTGGAGTCTGTTTTGGAAGTTTTTCTGTTTCAAAACTGAAACTATCAAATCTTTAATGGAATGGCCAGGAAGATTGAAGTGTTCTCCTACTGGTTTTTGAATGTTATGATTCCTGATGTCAGATTTGTGTCCATTTATTCTTTATTTATTTATTCTAAAGAATTTCATTTCAAAAAGTGTTTTTTTTCTCCTAGTGATAATGGACCATCTACATTTAACAGCCCTCTTAGAATTGGTATGCTAATGTACAATTTTTTTTTCTTTTTCTTTCTGTGTGTATAAATGCATTTTACTTCTGTTCCATTCTATGCATCTGATGAAGTGAGCTATAGCCCACGAAAGCTTATGCTGAAATAAACTAGTTAGTCTCTAAGGTGCTACAAGTATTCCTGGCTTTCTTTAAGAATATTGATGAATACATTTACAAGGCTGAATTGATTGACTGTTATCTGATGGCGAAAATGCCTGATTTCTGAGTGTTGGGGAGTAGTATGGGGTATGCAATGTTACATGCTGATTGTAATTCACAAGGCAATGTTGGGGGTGATCATTTTTTATTGTAGGGGTAGTTCTAAAAAGGAGAGAGAAAATAAAAGCATAGCGGTTGTTTCTGTTTAGCGACAAAGATTTAGGACTGTAAGTTACCATCGTTCTCTCCTTGCTGAACTATACCAGCCTGTTATGTTTGACTATTAATCATATTTTTAAAATTCAAAGACAAAAATTGATTTGCTTTATCTTATCATTGTCACACTGGATCTTCCGGAAAAATGTTTTAAAGAATAGATGTTTTAAAATGCCTCTCAACTATAAGTTAAATTTTAATATTGTGGCTATGCCAAGTCATATTTCAATTTACGATGGTTTAGTCATAGGGATGATGGGTTTAACTCTATTTTCTTTTTCTCAGAGATCTTTATACAGGCCATATTCTTAATAGGTTATAATCACTTCTCACAGCTTGTAGAGATCTTTGCAAGTAGCTAATAACAATGTAGATGGCAATTTCCTCTTACAGGTTGATAGCTATAGACTTCATGAGATTTCTTGATGCTATTTTAATGCACTATGACTGTATGCTAAATTTAGATCTTCTGTCTATTACTGGAGATAACTGCTCCACTTCTACAGATTGTGGTAGATTTAGTCACTATATTTCTGTCAAGCACTGCAACTTGCAGTATGCACTTGTTTAAACAAGTAACTCCACACATATTAGGCTACAAATCCCCAGACAATTCAGTGGGTGTTTTTCAAGAGTAAAGGCTACAGGAAAGGCCTTTATTGTATTTGGTGACAAGTGTTAATTTAACATTCCTGTGACATTTTTTTTATCTCAGTTGTTTGACGTAAGGCTTTCTTTTCCAGTGTAGCATGGGAGGTTGGGCCAAATGCATCCCTGGTGTAACTCTGTTGAAACCAATAGAGTTGCACTAGGGATGAGTTTGGCCCATGATGTCTACTTAAATAGACAATTGAATGTGTTATTACTGTCATTCATAGGAAGGCTGAGCTCTCAACTGGAATAAAATATGTTTATAACAACTGGAAAGAGAATATATTAATATCATGTCATTTACAGCTGACATTATTAGCTGTCATAAAGAGGTCTGATAGCTTTCAGTAGCAGATGTACATACAGTAGCACAAAATGTACAGCATTTATCATGACACTAGTTGTTGCAAAAATGGCTGAGATTAAACACATTTTCTCTCACTAAATTTTGTTTGGGAGTTCTTGGGAACCATCAGTTTGGGTCTATGGCCAGCTAATGCTCAGAGGGGAATACGGGGTTTCTTATCATGGAAAACTGTCCATGTCTCCCTAAGAGAAGGGAAGGTGTTAGACTCTGCCAAAAGAGCAGTTGTGAGGCCATGCTTCAGAAGCAATATTTTGATGCTAATAACATTGCCAACCTTTTTATAACTCTGGCTTTGTATAATGCGCTATTTTTGTGTGCAAGGTTGATGAGAGGTTGTGGCAAAGCAGCTCTGGCATTACCTAGAGCTAGAGTCCTCAGATTTCAATCTGGTTTTTAAACCTGGCTGTGGTACAAAGGCAGCACTTATCTCATTGGTCAATCATCTTCTCTTGGCAAAGGTCAAACACTAAGTGCTTGTGTTGATTCTTTTATGCAAATGAATGTGAATTGTTGGCTTGGTTGCGAACTTCAGCAGGGATAGACAAAGTATGTTTCTTTGTTTTTACCTCCAAGGTGGCTAAGAGGAAATCATTGGGCTATTGCTTATTTGTCCTGAAAGTTCTCACGTGAGACCTTGCAAGGTTCTGTTCTGTCATCACTCCTATGCAATGTCTATTTGAAGCCTCCAGTAGAGTGATTTGGGCTGCAGTGGCATCAAAGTATTGAAGACAGAGATAATGCAGCCTTTTGGCTTTTTCAGTGTCTGTCTCTTTCTGGGGCTTAGACGAGGGGTAGCTGACTGAAGCTGAAACCAGAGAAGATCAGATTGATACGGATTGGCTGGGAGAAGCAGTGGGAGGAGATGGCAAAGCTAATATCTGCCCCCTTGATTGTCATTTGCCTGTACAAGGTGTACAATCTAGAAATCCTCTTGGTTTTCTGGTTTCTTTATAAAGAATTAATCATGAGTGTTTAGTAAGGAGGTTGCAGCCTTTCATTTCAGATGTAGCCTTTTATGATTTACCAGCTACATATTGGATTACTGCAATGCACTGTACATGAGGCTTCCCCCAAAGACCACCCGGAAGCCTTCTGTTAGTGCAGGATGAAGCTACCCACTTAATTTGCCATGTTTCTCTCTAGTAGCCGATAGCAACTGAGCTCTGTATTCTACACTGACATCCAATTTGTTTCCATGTACAACTCCAGGTGTTAATTTTGAGAAATAAAGCCGTATACGGCCTCAGTCCTGTCTTAGAGAGAGTCATTATGTTGCATCTTCACAATTTATTTTAACTGAATCATTCAAGCTAACAGGTTCCAGAATTACTTCTCTGAGGGGAGGATATATTATGTAACAAGCTGCTGTGCAGGCTCCCGTTGGTCTGAGAGAGCCAACGTTCTTTGGCTTTTAGGGTACATTGCAAGACCTAGTTATTTACACAAGCTGTCCCCACCTGGATGATGATATAAATTGTTGTTACATCTATGTATATTTTCTTTTTCAATGGAAATGTTATCAGTGTCCTATAGCTCCTCGGAGTTCTCCTGTCCTTTATCCCCTTTACTTAACCTGGTCAGACAAAAGTCTTAACTACAATTGGAATATACCTTTGATTTGTCTGTATGTATATAAATTGTTTAGATTTTATTAAATGAGCCTGTAGCTTTAAAATGGGCAACTCTGCAGTTTTCACGTTCATTTCTGATGGACTTGGGAAAGGATGTTTAGGAAAAAATTAATAATTAATATATCCATGTATTTTTATAATTTAGACTATCAAACTGGGAGGGGAGCATTGTATGGAACTAACTCTTAAGTTTAACCCTTTGGTTTCCATTCCCTCACTGCACCTACTGTGAGTCCCTAGAATAGAATACCTAATGTGTTCAATAGAACAGCAGGTGCACTTGACCTAGAAATACCTGGAACATGTGGAAGCAGTAAAAATAGTGCCCTACTTTTAAATAATTGCAGCTAGTTTCAAGAAGAAATGTAGGTTTAAAAAAAGTAAATGAATTTATTTTAATGGGTAATACTATATTACAATAAAGTGTAAAATATGTCAGTCTGTTAAAGATGCAAATCCTGTGTATTAAATAAAGAGGTGGATCACTATTGTTTTCCTACATTACACTGCATTTGATGTTAGCAATGTTGTGGTGCTGCTAACTGCATCAGGCAGCGGGGCTCATAGATGACATCTTTGGAATGTCTTATTGTATAGGGGTCCAACAATACAGAAAAGCTTACAGGTCTTGGATTTTAATCCATACAGCCAAAAACAATCCATACAGTCACTCGTAAGGGTAGAGTAGCAGAGACAAAAACTCCACTGGAGCAGCCAGGAGGCTGTAAGAGAGGGCAAAGTAGCACTGCTATTAAACTCATCCTCTTCAGGTATGTTCCTACCTAAAGATCTATTTGTAAAAATCATATTGGACGTTAATAGCACTCGTGTTCCTAACTCAAATGCTTTCAAAAATTTCCCTGATACATAAACTAAATGTTTAATTACTATTCTTGTATCCCAATAATATGTATGAGTCCCATCCAAAAACCAGGCCTCTTGTGCTAGACTGTGTAAAAACACACACAGTGAGAAACAGTCCTTGCCCTGAAAAGCTTCCTGTCCAAATTCTAGACTTTCCCAGGGCATGTTCACTTGCTGAAAAGTTTTGGGGTGTATATGCGTGTGTTTGTGTGAGAGATGAGTTGAGTTTTGAAAGAAAACGGAATAGCCCCCAACTGTGAGTTGTCTATTTTTCTTCCACTTAAGGCAGCAATAGATATAGAGATTTTATAAACATGGAATCTAATATAAACTAGGGAATGCACTTTGTTTAAATTTAAACTTTGTTTAAATTCTCTTGATGTTAGGCAGTGATCCCTTTTTTGTCTGTTTTTAACGTGGTGCTATCGTTTATAAGTCTGCATGGGCTCCATCTGGTGGCCAATCTGAAGTCTCTAGCTGTGCATTTTCTCCTCTTGATTAAAATCTTGATCTGTCCTTTCAGCCAGGATTGGCCTTAGTGTTTTTTGTGAACTTCTGACAGTTTTTCATCCAGTCATTCACCTCCACCACCCATCAATTCCTCTTCACTGTCCTCTGTGCCACTATGCACAGGGCTGCCTGAAGGATATTTGGTGATAGTTAGCATGCAGAAATGAGTTGGGCACCCCCAATTTATCTGCCATTTAATAAAAAAAAAAAAAGAGGAATGCTTCATATCAGCACCAGCCTTCTGCTGCAGGAGATGGGGAGTCTAGCTTCTCCATGAATAACTAATTTGCTGACATTTACAGCAGTTTTACAGTTGTCCAGTCTTGAAAAGTCCACTCACCCAGGATGAACAGAAATCTTTCCAAGGCAAGGGTCATCATCCTCTTCTGCACAACTTAAATCTCAATCTCTCGTGTGTGTGTGTGTGTGTGTGTGTGTGTGTGTGTGTGTGTGTGTAAAATAAAAATCCAACCCCATGATTGTAACAGAAACCTTACAAATGTGGACTCAGCATAAACTGATGTGGTTCTGTTTTAAGTCTGCAGCCAATCAGCTCCCGTGCTGCTGCTGTTCCCAAGTTGCATCAGAATGAAATACTGATTAGCGTCTTCTCCATGACTGCCTCTATTCTGAACCCTGCAGGAAAGAATCAATCTAACAGACACCAGATCAGACTGAAACGTTGACTGGAAATTAGTCTAGGATTCTTCAAATCGATCTGTGTGAAAATGGAGATTGTCTTGAGATTTCCAGGATCACAAATCACTGAAGATCCCTAGCTGTAGCCCTTGATCGCTAGCACCCCTGTGGCTGAATCCAGAATTCAAAATCAAACATCAGAAAAGTGTTTTAATTAACAATACTGTTTTCTGTTATATTCCACTAGAATAGAGTAAAATAAATCCTCACTGTTTTTCTAAGCAAACAGAAAACGTGATTCATAATGTATATTTTACAAGAGCAAAAGAACTTAGGGTCTTGTCTTCACTAAGGGTATGTCTTCACTACAGCAGTAGGTCGATTTTCTTTAAGTCGATTTTTTAAAGCAGACTGTATAGAGTCGATTCTGTGCGTCCCCACAAAGCACAGCAAGTCGACAGTGTCTGTCCGCACAACTTTTGCAAGCATCGACATAGTGAGCGTTGCACTGTGGGTACCTATCCCAAGGTTCCCGGAGTCCCCAGCAGGCACCATTTCGAGTGCTGCACTATGGGTAGGCATTTCATAATTTCAAGCCCTTTTTCCGCACCGCCGACCCCCATTTCGAGCGATGCACTGTGGGTAGGCATCCCATTATTCGCGCCCTTTCTCTGCACTGAGCTAACGCCATAGCACTGCAAGCATGGAGCCCGCTGATGCCACGGCTGCAGTAATGGCCGTTGTGAAGACCTCGCGCACGGTTGTGGATTTTATGCTGTACCGTCTGCAGAGGAATGCGATCTGGAGACAACTGCACTTTCTGGAACCCGACGACAGTGAGGTGGAGATGGACCTGGACGTGCACAGCAGGGACACTGATGTTTTTGGAAGTAGGGTGACTGACAATCTGGCAAATTTGGTGGCAATGGGGCAGGCTCATGCCAAGGAACACCGATTCTGGGCCACAAGCACTGACTGGTGGGATCGCATAGTGCTGCGGGTCTGGGATGACTCCCAGTGGCTCAGAAACTTTCGCATGCGTAAGGGCACGATCATGGAATTTTGTGACTTGCTTTCCCTGGCACTCCAGCGCAAGAATACCAGAATGAGAGCGGCCCTCACAGTTGAGAAGCTAGTGGCGATAGCCCTCTGGAAGCTTGCAATGCCAGATAGCTACCGGTCAGTCGCGAATCAGTTTGGGGTGGGAAAATCTACAGTGAGCTCTGCTGTGATGCAAGTAAGCAGGGCAATTGTCGAGCTGCTGCTACCCAGGGTTATAAACCTTGGAAACCTGCAAGCTACAATTGATGGCTTTGCCGCCATGGGATTCCCTAACTGTGGTGGGGCTATAGATGGGACTCGTATCCCTATCCTGGCACCGGACTACGAGGCCGCCGAGTACAGAAACCGGAAGGGATATTATTCTGTGGTCATGCAAGCAGTGGTTGACCACAAGGGACATTTCACCGACCTGTACGTGGGGTGGCCAGGAAAGCTTCATGACGCTCATGTGTTCAGGAACTCTAGGATTTTTAGACAGCTGCAGCAAGGCAATTTCTTCCCCGACCAGAAAATTTCCGTGGGGGGGGTCGAAATGCCGATCGTTATCATTGGTGACCCAACCTACCCCCTAATGCCCTGGCTTATGAAGCCCTACACCTGAGCCCTGGACAGGGGCCAGGAGCTGTTCAACTACAGGCTGAGCAAGTGCAGAATGGCCGTAGAGTGTGCATTTGGCCGACTGAAGGGGCGATGGCATTCATTGCTGATTCACTCAGACATCAGCGAGAGAAATATCCCCATTGTTATTGCTGCTTGCTCTGTGCTCCACAATCTCTGTGAGAGCAAGGGGAAAACTTTTATGGCGGGCTGGGAGGCAGAGGCAAATTGCCTGTCCGCTGCTTACCAGCAGCCAAACAGCAGGGAAAGTAGAAGAGCGCACCAGGGCGCGCTGCGCCTCAGGGACGCCTTGAAAAACAGTTTTATGAGTGCCCAAGATGGCGTTTGAGAACCTGCTCCCTTGCTCTGCTCTGCCCTAAGCCTGCCATCCTTGCACCCTCTTTCCCTCCTCCCTCCCCATGCTTGCAGAGGAAATAAATTCACTGTTTTAAAAATCATGGTTCCTTTATTGCTTCATCACAAATACAGGGGATTATTGGCAAAGTAGCCCGGAAGGGGTGGGTGAGGAGAGAAACCAGCAGTCGCACTGGTGGAGGAGGGGACAGAGGAGGTGGGGAAGGGGGGAGAGGAGGAGGGTCAAGACACAGCAGCTTTTAAAAGTTTTCAGAGACCCTCATCCTGCTGCTGCTTGTGCTGGCTTGTGGGGTGGAGTGGGTCGGTCCACGGAGCTTCCCCCCCTCCCCCCGGGTTCTCACCCCGCATTTGGGTGGGGAAGCTATGGGACTTGGGGAGGGGGGGAGCTGGTTAGACAGGGGCTGCAGAGGCGATCTTTGGCCCTGCTGCAGCTCCACCAGACACCGCAGCATGTCGCTTTGGTCCTCCATTATCCGGAGCAAAGCATCCATCCGCCTTTCTTTGCGTTCCTGTCACTGCAGCCACATTTCTTCCCTCTTTTCTGCTGCGGCTCTCGATTCCTGCCTTGACTGTAGCAATCTTTCCCTCCATTCCGTCTGGTGGGCTGCCTCAGCATGCGAGTTATCCAGTAGTTCACTGAACATATCATCGCGCGTTTTCTTTTTACGCTTTCGTATCTGCGATGCATGGTGTGAGGAGCAGGACGGGGGATTCTGAGATAATTGTGCATCTGTGGGCAAATGTGGGCAAAGAAAGTTTGAAAGTTATGAGACAGATACATTCAAGGTTATGAGACAGATGCAGTCTCGGACGGAACACAATGGGAGTACTATGCAATTGGCAACCTCAGTATTCAGAGGCCTGATATGATTTCTGTACAAGGTCATATTCCACACCTAAAAGTGACTGACTGGCTCACAGAAAAGTCACAGCATCTCACACACATATGCGTGCCTCAGCCCAACACAGCTTCTGAAATCACCATGTAGCCGGCCATGGTAAGTTCAAATCCATATTTAAAAGAAGCATTTGGATATTCTAGAGTAACCCCACCTCCTTCCCCCCACCACGTGGAGACCTCCTCCCACCACCGCGTGGCTCCCACTGAACCGCGAACTGCAAAACAAAGCCAAAAATCTCTCGCTAAGGGCTGGCTGGGGCTCTTCTGTGGAGGCAAACGCTTGCAGACTGACTCTTCAAAATCCCTGCTAGCTACCGCTACGGGCTGGCGGAGGGGGGGGGGGTCGCGCGTTTGGGGGGGGCGTGGTCGGTCTTCAGCAGAAAAGAGTACTTTGCAGCTGGGAATCTTTATCTCCCTACTAATTGCAGTCCGTATTTCAAACAGGCAACCATGAATGAGATCACTTTGCTTAGAATTTCTAAGAGAGATAGAGACTGCATGCTGATTGAGTCACTGCAAAGTCCATTCGCCTCAATGCTAGACTGCTCAATGATACCAGACTATTTACTACTTTCGTGGTGTGGGATGGTTTCCTATCACGGGGGGTGGGGGGGGGGGAAATAAGGCAGCTCTCCCCAGAGATCTGGTGCAGAAGATTCATCACTACCTCCTGGATAGCTTCATTGAGATGTCCGCAGAGGACTTCCGGTCAATACCGGAGTATATTGACAAGCTCTTTGAGTAGAAACTGACCAGCAATGAAAGCACACTAAGTCCTTAGGGAAAGTTAATCATTAATAAATGCTTCCTTTAAAAATCATGAGTCATGTAATCCCTTAGAAAAAAACACTTACCCCCCCCCCCCCGGGGAGGCTTGGGAGGGTGCTGGCTGCAGGGTGATAAACAGCTCCTGGCTGTCTGCTAACACGGTTTCTCCGTGGGCCTCCTGCTGCTCCGTGATATTTCTCTCCTCCTCATCGTCGTCCTCATCTGAATCCGTCTCGGCCCTGACGATTATCCCATCGGTGGAGTCCACGCAGACCGGTGCGATGGTGGTGGGGGCGCCCCCCATTATCTGATTTAGTTCATTGTAGAACCGGCATGTCCGCGGCGCGCCCCCTGAGCGTCCGTTTGCCTCCTTGGCTTTCTGGAACGCTTGCCTCAGCTCCTTAATTTTTACGCGGCACTGTGTGGCGTCCCTGTTATGGCCCCTTTCCAGCATGGCCTTGGAGACCCTGGCAAACGTGTTGGCATTCCGTTTGTTGTTGCGGAGTTCCAACATCAAGGATTCCTCTCCCCAGATAGCGATCAGATCCAACACCTCATTATTGGACTATGCTGGAGCTCTTTTCCTCTGGCTGGTCTCCTGTGCTGCTGAGCTCTGCATGGTGGCTTGTGCTGCTGATTTCTCTGAATGGCGACTGAGCTGTGCAGGTGAGCTGGCCACGCTGACCAAACAGGAAATGCTATTCAAATCTTCCCGGGTCTTTTCCTGTCTACCTGGCCAGACCAGCGAGCTGAGAGTGCTGTCCAGAGCGGTCACAGTGGAGCAGTGAGGCAGTCCATAGCGGTCAGAATGGAGCATTGTGGGACAGCCTCTGGAGGCCAATAACGTCCCATGCGTCCTCACTAGTCCTCAATCGACCTAGAGAGGTCGATTTCAGCGCTACTCCTCTTGTTAGGGAGGAGTACAGAAGTCGATTTTGAGGGCCCATTAAATCGATGCAAATGGTGTCCATATGAGGACGGGTACAGGTTTATGTTGACTTAACGTCGCTAAAGTCGACGTTAAGTCGTAGTGGGGCCCTGCCCTAAGAGGGCTTTGCCAGTGTAGCTATATTGGTATAACCATGGTTACAGTGGTGTAATTGCATCCACATTAGGGCTCATAGCTATGTCAGTAAAAAAATCAGAGCCCTTAGCAACATAGTGATACCAGTTCAACTTAAGTGTATACTAGGCCTAAGCTCCCAACGTAAGGGCCTGACTTGCATGGTGCTGATGCAGTGACCTGGCCAGGCTAGGCGTGCTAACTGTAAGGAGAAGCAGAGGCAAACACAGACTAACTTTCAATTTTTAGAACGGTATAAGGGAAAACCCAAACATTGTATCAGAAGGATAAGTAATAGAGAACATTTTCCAAGATTATTTACAATACTACCAACATATTAACCTTTGTGAACTTGGACTTGCTACTCCTTACTCTTACTCTTCCCCTCAACAACTGATGAGGTCCAGCACCTCGGTATTGCTCTACACTGGGGATCGCCTGCTGCGTGGAGGCATGGCGCATGGAGTCATGGTCAAACAGAACGATCACCTGCAAAGATTCCCTGAGAGCACTTCATGCCTGGCTGGAGCAAACAGGAAGAAGATTTTCAAATTTCCCTGGAAATTTAAAGGGCGGGTCTGACGCTTGGTCACCTGAGGACAGGACCAAAGAGTTTGAAACTGATGACCAGAGTGGCTCGAACGGGAATTATGGTACAGGCTGGAGGCCAATTATTGAGTATTGGGTGTCCACATTGGTGCTGTAGCGCTACAGCGGGAGTGCTACAGATCTTATTCCCTGTGCGGAGGTGGATTACCAGTACCGCTATAAACTCGGATTTATATCAGTCTATGTGCCTCGCCAGTGTGGATGGGTAGGAGGTTATAGCGCTCCTGGCGGCTTTATAGTGCTATTCAGTGCCAGTGTAATCAAGCCCTTAGTCTTCTCTAACAGCTTTTTCCAACTGTCCCCTTTTGGGTGGATTCCAAGCCCGCTCCCCAGCTCAAGCTGTCCCCGACTTTTGTCTACACTGAAAGTGCTACAGTGGCACAGCTGGGCTGCTGTACCTTTTTAAGTGTAGACAAGTTCCAAGTGCCTGCAAGCTCCAATAAAGACAGCGTGCCTGATTTTTCAAAGAGATGGAGTACTCACTGTACTCCTTAACTTCAGGTGGAGTTGTGGGTATTTAGCACTTCTAAAAATCAGGCCTAGTGGCAGTTGAGAACACTTAACACCTTACAGGGTTGATTCCCTAAATTAGGTAAAAGAAAGAGCAGTCACATAAAGGGTACTCTAAATAAAAGTCAGGTTAGAATAGGGCTAAATAATAGCTAAATTAAATGAGATATTTTGGCTCATTAAGCACTTAAGCTGCACTGGCACTTAAGCTGCATATCTATTTTCCAACTCCTGTGTGCAATGCTTTAAAATTACAGAAAGAACACAAATCCCATCTCCTTACTATCCTCCCCCTCCCCCCACACCCCTTCACACACCTATGTTGGCTATTTGCAGAAGGGGGCGGAGGATTCTATTCAGGTAAATAAAATCTTTCAAGAAATTCTGTATGAACAGATGCCATTCTAATTTGGCAATTCTATATGACTGAAAATCATGATTAATAAAATTAGATTGTGTAATATTAATAAAATACATCTGGAATGACCTTATTCACTGATACTAGTGACTAATCACCTATAGGGGGTTGGATTCAATGAGTGAATAGCCTTACAAAGAATTAAAGATCCCTTGAACATAAACTGCCCTCTAGGAATATAGCTGTTAGTTCTTTTTACATTTTCTAGACCATGATGCATAAATGTGTATGACACACAGGCCGTTTGGGGTCTCAGAAACTTAGAGGTCAAACTCACAGGACTGAATTTTTTTCCCAGACTGGAAAAAAATTACATCATACATATTGCAAATAATCTTTCAGGCAGGGGGGCTTACTGAACATAACGTGAACTTAGACATAGTATTTCAAGGTGAAATAATCATCACATGAGGTGTCACTTTGATTTAGTGCTGCAGTAGTATACCCTGCATAAAATTCATTTGACATGATAGTATTCTATCAGGTTTAGAAGCTACAGAACCAACTAACATATAGTTTTTCCTGCAGGTTTAGAGAGAGTGGTCTGAAAATAAATTGCTTTTGTATTATTGTGTCTGTTCTACTCTGTCAAGGGCCAAATTATCATCCAGAGTTCTACCTAGTCTACAGTTATTCATGCACACTTTTAGGGGTACATTCATGTGTTCATTGGAGGTGTATAGACACATGCACCACCATGAACATTTCTAACAACTGGGGAACATCTGTACCTTCTACTCCATTAGGTTACATTTTATAGATGCAAATTCAGACAGTAATTCTGATGTTTCCAGCTATTTGCATTTGTAAAGTCCGCCTGTACAGTTTTGTGCTAGCTGCCAGAAAATGGGAGAACAGTGAGGAATGGAAAGAGGAGCGTATGGAAGGTGCATGTGAATTGAATGTTGAAGAGCCTTGAGAACAGGGGTGACAGGGGTTTGATGCAAACCGTCAATCAGCACAGGAGAAGACATCCCCCTGTAGGGTGAGAAGATATGGCGTGCATTGTGTTTCTAGGGCTGTGCCATTTAGGTGCAATTGAGCCTTATGAATTAAGTCTCATGACACCCTTCTCAGTAGATAGCATTATATTCATTTTATAGACAGGGAACCTGAGACACATGTCAAGTGATTTGAATAAGGCTATACATGAAGCCTATGGCAGGTCTCCTGACTCTGATCCATGAGCCTGAATCTCAAGACCGTGCTTCCTCTTTACAATATTCCTATGTTGGCCTTATCCCAGATCCATGCTATGCCCCAGATTTTAAACAGTCCCTTGAAGGTACACTTCAGCAAGTATTTGCAGTGACACCAGGCAGCCTTTTCAAGAGTAGGCTTAGTCAATTGGAATACAGCATCAGGAAATCATTAGGTTTGGAGAGGGAATGAAGACATAGCCCATACTGGTTAACACAAGGTTCCATTCAGCCAAGCTGCTGTAGAATCCATCTTGGATATGTCTCTTTTTCTGTCAGTCCCAGGTGAGAGCTGTTCTCTCTCTGTGGGGTCAGTTCTTAGCTTTGCCTCCTGTTACCTCTCAGTCCATTGTCTACCTCCTTCAAAGCCAGGCTGTATTCATGGTTCCTCCGGTTGGAGTTCCCTGTTGTTAGGTGTCAGTTAAGTCAAGTCACTGGGGCTCATATTGTCTTTTCAGATCCTTGCTTGATATAAAGGCAGGTTCTAGGCAGGCTTTTATAACCCCATTCATGTTACCTCAGACAGTTGTGTTGCACAAACTCCTCATATCTCCTGCTGTGGCCCTAACCCTTCTGCATCTACTAGGTAGAAATAACAAGTTAAGTCACTGTCTTGCATATCAGTCATAAAAATATTACAGAAAATTCCCACTTCTGTCACAACCTGCCATTGTCCTCCTGTTCTGGAGGGAATACCCGGAATAGAATAATTGTTAACGTCTTTGCCCATTAAAACCTTAACCTTTCAGCTAAGACTGCCAACAACATTACCTACTGTGGTGTGAACACTCATGCACTAGGAACAGAAACTAGGCTGTTGATTGTTTCCCATAGCCCACTAACCAAACACCAGAAGATAACTTTTGGTTACCACCAGCATGAGCTGCATTTGAAAATGCCAAAGGTTCTATTATATCATCCATTGTTTGAGTCTCCCAGAAAGACCTATTTCTGCTTATTTAAATGTCTCATCCGGACATTAATCTACTTTAAAATGTATGTGAAGCAAATCAATGGGTCTGATTCTTTGCTGTGTCCAGATGCTTCTTTCTATTTTTAATGTAAAACTTCATTTTGAAACTACCAAGGGAAAAGTGAAAGAATACTAGGAATGTTTTTAATGAGTTTCCCATAAACCAGGGGATTAGCATGATATAAGATTCTGTTAGCTGCTCTTCTAGAGTACCTGGATATGTCATTGGTTTCTTATGGATTCATTTTCTCAGTATAACTGACATTATGATATTTTCTCATGCATACAACTTTTTGGCATGCTAGTCCCTTTTCTTTCTCTCATGCATAAGCCTCTTATGGTTTTTGGGAGGATTTGAATTAAGTTTCATGGTACATTACCATTCAGGAGCCACCTCATAAACTTGCTTTTTTCATGTTAGTGCGGATCCCTTCCTAATTTTTTTGTCACCAATCTGACACTTTTTAGTGACTGTAACCTACTCTGCTTCTATTTGTCATGTGAATTCATGATCGGTTTGCTAATTCGTATTATCTCTTAGCAGTGAGAGGAACATGCTGATACAATAACAGTTTATCAGCATGTAATTTATTGTTTCTACTCTGCCAAAGCAGTCACTGTATTATTTCCATATTTCTGATGTCAAGGGAGTGAACTTCAAAAGTAGTCAGAGTTCCTTTCAAGTTATTCACAATTGTGAAGCCAAAGTCTTCCCTTAGAAATGTGTGTGCAGCTCTCACTGAAATAAGTGGGAGTCCCGCACATGCATACCAGGTTATGTTTTGTTTCCCAAGGGTTCAAGGACCTTCTCTTGGAACACCAAGAATTCTCCCTTTTTTCCTCCTCCTATCTACACTCCTTGTCTTCCTCAGCCCACAGTCCTTAATGACAAAAGAGCTGGATAGGCCCTTCTCCTTAGTCTGACCTTGGAACTCTTACAGCTGCCTTTGGGAATCACTAGAGTATGGCAGTTGGGTTTCATATCTCCCAGTGATTAAATACCCTGCAGTTCCAGGATCCAAATTGCATTGGACTGACATTAGATACCAGGTGTTCCTGTATTATACTTCACTATTATATAATCTTAAACTAGTGTATAAGACTTGTGGGTAGTCTTACATTAGTGCAATTGGGAGTGATTCCATTGCAGTTAAGCACTGGTATAACTCCATTAACTAGTGATAATCAAGTCTTTACTATACTAAATTGATGTTTTATAAAACTCCCCTGTAGCAGGGTGACCACCTGCTCCAGTTCAAAAGGGCTTAAACAGCCCTTAGAGAAGCAGGGAAAGAGATTAAGAACAGCTAGGTCAGCTGATTGGGTAGCTGACCACAGCTGTGGCAATGTAATTAGGGCCCAGCTGGCCCTTATAAGAGGGCAGTGGGCTGGAGGCAAACAGTCTTCTCTAGCCTTTGGAGAGGGAGGACCTGGCTGCTGGAGCCAAGCAGGGTACCAGGAGTAGGGCAGGGCTGGGGGAAGGAGCTCTGATCTGGAAAACCCCCAGGCTGCCTGGCCTAGTCTACGGCCCAATAGGTACTGGGGTGCAGAGGGCAGCCCCGAGGGGAGGCAGCAGGTCCAAACCCCCTTGCCGGTGATGCGTGGCAATTATACTGCAGTCTGCCCTAGTGAATGGGGGCAAGTGGTGACTGGCAGTTGCCCATACTGAGGCAAGGTGGGGATACGGGGTAGGGGTTCCCCAGGGAAGGGAAACCTTGAGATTTGTGGGGCACTGCAGGGGTGCAACACCCCAATGGAAGAGGGGACCGGGTCTGAGAGGGACACGAGGCCAGCACTGAGCGGGACATCGGCCTGCAGAGGGCGCTTCGGAGGCTGGTGAGCTGATTCCCCGGACAACCAGCAGGAGGCACCAGCAGGGATGAGTTGCCGCAAGTTTACATCCCCCCTTATCCATATACAGATTACTTAGATTTCGATTCCTTTATTGTGGGTTAAAGTAACAATAGTGATTTGCATGTACCAATTTGAGTTGGAGGGAGCAGGGGGCATCAAAGCCTTTTCTTAATCTTTCATTCTCTGAATTTGCAAACCATACTCTGGAGTTCTCAATGATACCGTACCTGATATGGCTACAGCACTTCCCATCATAAATGCCTTCTGTAGTCATTGAGGTACTATCTATTCATCTAATTTGTAGCACAAGATCCAAAGTAGAAGAGAAATTTGTTGCTTCTCTTGCACAATTGCAAAGCAATGACTAATTGCAATGGTCTCCAACATTTGTTATCTAGAGCTGCTGAAGATAAGTTCATAGCCAAACAGATCTTCGGTCAGAACAGCAAGTGATTTTGAAGTGATTGCGTTGCACTGTAGTTGTTGGTACTCCTTGCACATGTAAGAGTTTGTGTGTGGAGGTTCCTTTGCAGGACTGGGACAAAGTCAGTTAAAGTGAGATGAATTGCATAGGGCCACGTTGTGTGAGACCATTACACTGGTGTACAGGAAAGGAGAGCATGCGGCACCTCCTAAAGAGTGCAGCAATAGGTATGTTTCCCGTATGTGCTGGGGGAAGGCATTATGAGGTAAAATTTCTCATGGTACCCTCTTTGGTGCAGGGGTGTTCTGCGCTTTCCCTAATGCAGGACTCTGTTTTAAAGGCAAAATTCAGCCCACGGCAGTCAATTTAATAATGATACAAGTCTATTTTCCTTGGATAAAAGCCATAAACTGGAACAGGAATGTTCTATTTATATTTGTTAGCAGGCAGCAAGCTAACAAACAAACAAGTGTAAAGATTAATAAGATGTGTATAAAATGTTTTTGGCAAGCCCACATAAAGTAGATACACAAAGGAACAGCAACAAACAAACCACAGGAGTTTGGTAAAAGATTGACAGTGGCTAGATGCGGTTGTTGCATTTGCATACGCCACACCTTTGATTGAGTCATTCACTTTCTGTGTAGAGAAATATAGTTCCCTTGAGCATCTTTGTAGATATTATCTAGGGTTTGCCGAGGGAGAAATGGATATATCAGTGATTACCATGAAAGCCATTTGACTGTAATGCACCCCCACCCTAGTTCTATGTCTGACAGTGGAGACACATGGTCTGAATGCTCATATGCACAGAAGCAATATTTGGTACACCTGAGGACTGGGTTGCTTTCTGCCTTCCCAGCTTCTTCCAATCCTGGGCCACAATTTAGAGTTACTGTAACACTGCTCTAAATTGCACTGTCTTAAAATTACACCTAGAGCTTGCTAACAGGGTGGTGATCCCCAGAGTGCAGCATGTTCCAGCCAGGTTCCATTTGCAAAGAGATGCTGAAAGGTGCTCTCTAAAAGCTGGATCCTCACAGTATTCTTGGCTGATCTGTCTACTCTAGAGCCTATTTTCTCTGCTTGTCAACCATCTCCTCTTAGTGTCTCCATCCTTAGCCTGCAATAGGTCTTCTTTCATTGATAGCAGGATTTTGCTCTATTGTCCCATCAGTGCGTTTGACAGACTGTTTTGGCACCCTTGTGCCAGGGAGGTGGTGTGGTGGTCAAACTCACATCTGCGTGCAAATTCCCTGAATTCTTCTGAGAGAAATTGGGGTTCATTATAGGCGAATACCCCATGTAGAATCCACTGTTTTGGAAAGTGGGCCTTCAATTTCCTAATCACTGATTCAGTTCTGGTATAAGGCAGGCATAGACATTCCAAAAATGTGAATAATAGTTCAATGTAATCAAGTACAGTATTGTTTTTTCCTTGTAGGTCTAGAAGTCCACTCCCATCTTTCCCTATGTTTGTATGGGCTCCATAACCATCTCTGGTAGTCAAAGGGTGTTGCAAAGGTTGTCAGCAAATGGGCTTATGTGCAAAAATCCGTTCCTCACATCACAGGCTATAAAGGTTCTGGGAAGATGCCATAACTGTGGATAATGGATAGTGGCATCTTTCTCATGTCCAGTTCAAAGGCTTTGAAGTTAAGCAGATGTGTAATTTACCAGATTGCTTCCACCATGCTGCTTATCCAGGCTATACTGACCTCTACAGATACTATGATACTCCTATTCTGCTGACTTTCAAGCTCCTTGCTTACTGGGTTAGGTAGTGGCAATGGAATTTTCCTTCATAGTAAGCACACGGGTTCCACTGTGAGGTCTATTTCCAGACACAGCTTTGCGGCACCTGTCTTCCCCCTTGAAAACACCGTATGATGTTTCATTGTCCATGAGACTTCCCCTTTTGTTTCTTGCACTGTGGCTGTCCAATTCTGATATTCTCTCCTGATCAGATTTATGGCTTGTATGACTGTATTCCCAAGAGGGGAATGTGATGCTTACCATGCACCACCACAAACCTGTGTTGGCATAGTCTGTAATTTTTTGGGTTAGTTACTAGAAGGTCACATTCTCCTATGGGCTGTATTGTGCGCTCATGTATTAGGCTGCACCTGCTCTTTAATGTGTCTTGTATGTCTAATTCATCCCAAGGAATCACATTGCAGAAGGCCCCACCGTCCAGCTGAAATTGTTCACACGGCATTTCCCTATCAGCATGGTTGGTACAGTATACTTGTGTTTATCTGAACCTCCACATTATCTGAATCCTTTCCCCGTCCCCTATGTATCTCATGCCGGAGGACAAGGAAGGGCTTTGGATGACGTGGAGGTTCAGATAACAGAGTAGAGACCCTTAGACAGGGCTGAGCCCCCAGCTGTGGAAGAAGCCACCCTTCTTCTGAATGGCTCCTGTGGCAGCGCAGGGAGTCCTCATAGATTATCAGAGTTAGCAGGGACCTCAGGAGATTGAGTGTAACCACCTGCTCAAAGCAGGGCTAATCCCCAATTAAATCATCCAACAGATTTTTGTGCCATATCCCTAAATGGCCCCCTCAAGGATTGAACTCAAAACCCTGGGTTTAGCAGGCCAGTGCTCAAACCACTGAGCTATCTATAAGCCTGCTGTCACAGGAGTGAACAGGGCCATGACATCAGCATTACAGAAGGCTCCCTGCAGCAGAGCCATTGGCACCTGATCCTTGCAGGCGCAAGGTGCAGATAAGGCTCCAGTCCTTTCTGGGGCAGAGCAGAATCCTGGCCACGGGTCTCTGCTCTGCCCTGTGCCATGTGTCAGCAGGGATAGGGTGTCACCTGCCCTATGGCAGTGCAGTGCAGGGCCCTGCTGTCTCAGGAGTGAGTGAGTGAGAAGGGCAGAGCAAAAACCCCGCTGGCCAGGACTGTGAGGAGAAGGATGACAAGCTCCTGGCCATGTGGGAGGCTGCTCCACTGCCGAACTTCTGTTCCCGCTTGATTATCCAAATAAAATGTATGTCCCCCATGCTATTAGGTTAATCATGAATACTTTATAGAGGGGGACTGGAGCGCAGATTTCCTCCTGAAATATTACACAAGGCACTATTTAAAAAGGAACAACAAGTATTTTACTGTATGCTCTCATATTAGAAATAAAATTTGACACAGCTACTGTATATCACATGCACTACAACTGTCCAGTATTGTTCCAATTTCCTTCTTTCTGCACACCAATTTCCATTTTCCCTAAGGCAAAAACAGCAATTAAAAAGTGTAAAAAAAATCACATCACAAATCATGTTCAGTGTTTGTTTAAATATTTATTTATTCCTGAAAAATGCTTCAGACTGTAAAGATGATCACAAACTCATAGCCTGTGTGAACTTTATTTTTATTCTGAGTGTGTTGCAGTAAGTGGTTGCAACTCTGTTGAAGGCAAAACAGATGCTTATACTAACAGTGAATGCAGGCTTCTTTTTTTGCTCTCAAAATGCTGTATCTTCCATTTAGACATATTTGGAATGAAAAGGCTTGATGATCTTTCTTTGCCTTGAACTTCTAGCACAAAACAGAATATTACTTGGCACTAAATATGCAACATCTGCCAAATTGATCACCTAGGGGAATCTCATTTCCTGAGTCATTTAAAAAGAAATTCTTTATCACCACAAGTGGAATAAAGGGATTTCCCAGGTTAAAATTGTCTGTTATCAGAAAGATTTACTGCTTATTGATATAATATAACTTTGTACTAGAAGACATGACCACTGGCTTAAGAGGATGTCTCTGAAGATGAGCAATGATCCTGTCTTCCAAAATAGTTGTTGTTTTTGATTGCATTATGCATAAACATACTGTACAGTAAAAGCACACACACATTCATCTACCTAGCCATTTATATGACTCATCACTGTAGTGTTTGAGCCCCAAATATGGATTAAAACCCTATACTTCAGCTACAGACCATAACGGTGGAATTCTTGTGGTGAAAGGATAAAGATTCTGAGGCAGGGTTACAGTCAAGCCTCAAACAGTTACATTTGATTCTGTCCAGCTCATATATTATCACTAGATAGAGGCGTAGCAGGCCAAATTATACCCTCTCCTACATAGATATAGCCCCGTTATTTTTAGATTGTACCTTCCCTGACACCCTATGCATCCTGGTAGCTGGCTGTGAGTTTGTACACGTTGGCAGAGTGCAGTGCAGGTGAGGCCTGCAGATCCTCTGGTGCCATGATGATGCATGAGAGAAAGAGACCCAGATGTGTGTGTGGTTGGCCATTAGAAAAAGAACCTTATCACTGTGACACTGTAATATTATAAGTACTTACCACAGAATGCAGTGTAAATCCCAAGGGCTAGATTTATGGTGGGAAAGTTACTCAGTGTTCAAGCATGTAAAGAAAGAACTGTGATAGTACAACACTCATGCTTTATTCCTTCCTGCTCTGTCGTCAAGCTTTCCTGAAAGTAGAGTTCTCAAAGTTCCATCTAGACGTTACCTTATACATAACCTTGTTATTCACACTATACCACCCCTTATTGGGAAGCTATCCTAGCAAAGGGAATATTTTTTCTGGGGAGGAGAGCATGCTTTCCAACCTACAACAGCAGAGTTTTGTGTACGTTTTGGTGAATTTTAGGTTGTTGTTTTTTCTTGCCTCTATTACAGAAACCGTAACAGCCAGAATATTAATGCACTATTACCAGTGTTCAAAATAGCACTTTTCAAACCTACACAGATATTGGATACGTGCCTGTTATTGGAGTGCAGTAAAATAACAGAGCATAAACATAAATAAAATTCTGTTACAAGCAGACTGAGCTGGGGTGTAGTTGGGTATTTGCCCGGTGGCTGCTTCATCTGTTAGATCACTAAGCTGCTCTATTGCTACATGATAGCCCTGAGCACATGCCCTGAAAGCACTTTCAGACACCTTCTGCAAGAAAACCAGAACCTTCCCTCCTAGTAGCTGCTGCTTGAATTTTGGCGGGGATGGAACTCAGCTGAACAGGCCCTCTGGACTACCAGCAACCTGCCCCACTTCTATATGAGATCCATAGACCTACTTATTGTACACACTTACCAGAGCTGAGAGAATCTGAGTGGAAGCAGGTGGCTTTATTTACTTAAGAGGAAATTGTGGGGTGGGGGCAGATGGATTTTCATAGCAGTGTGTGAAGGAAGATGAATGTTTGCTGGGGGGAAGAGGAAAGCAGAAGAATTTGATAGAAATGATGTATGTGTAGATACTGTATCTTATAATTTAAACAGTTTGGTGATGTAAACTTTTGAGAGTTGCTTTAAAAGATTTTACCCAGGTTGGTGCTAAGCCTGCTAGTCCAGCAGTGATCATCTACTTAGAAATGTGTGTATGGCTTATTTTGTGATCTTCCATTTTTTCCTCCCTTTGTTTTCTTCTGCTCTACCTCCTTCCTCACTTTCTTCGCTGCTCTTTGCTTTCTTTGAAAAGTAGGGTCACATTTCCTCCAATTTTTTCTCTATCTCATTGGTCTTGTTCTTATGCTGTCTAGTCTACTTCCTCTCTCACAGTACATTGTATATTCTCCCATAGAGCCCTTTTTCGGTTCTCTCTGTCCTCTTATCCCTTCTATATTCCATTGTTTATCTTTTGTTCTCTCTCCTCTTGGCATAGCCACCTCTTTCTTATTACTCTGCTCCCCTTGGAAAGATATTGCTGCCAAGGATGAGACAAGTAGTGAGCTCTTCCTCTGACCTCTGTATACTCCCTTTCTCTGTTTTCTGAGGACTGCTGCTGCCTCTGACATTGCTGAAGGGAAGAGAGGGTACCTCTTATTCTGCCCACTGCTCAGTAATACACAGCTGCTGGCTGGTAATCTCTTCCCCCGGACCCCAGAGGCCACAATAACAATTTGGAGGACAGCTGGTGGCTGGGAGGGCATTTGCTGTGAGTTTAGTGCTGGTGGTATATCGCCACAGGATTCTTTTCAGGTAAGAAATGCTCAGGGGTGCTGAAAAAATCATGGGCCTTTGTGCCTCTGGGCAGGCTCTAAAAAGGGGAGTTTGGAACTTTTCCTAATTAACGTGGTGTACAGTATTCCCACCACAAAACTCTTACCCGGCAATCGGTTTTACGTTTTGAAGGCAGGCTCCAGCACACAAAAGGTGAGATTTACAGTGAACTTTGCAAGCCCCAAAGGCTTGCCCTGCCCCCACACCAAACAGAGATTTGGAAGCAGAACTATCCTCTCTTACACTGATGGCTCTGGAGTGTGGTTGATGTATACTGCTGGTGGGCGGAGGGAGGGGGCACTGTGACATACACTGCCATGCTGTCCTCTGCACTTACCTGCTGTGTAGTTAAAACAGAGGATGCTGAGTTCCAGTGCCATTAGTCTAGTAGCTTTCACAGGTAAGGAAATATCAAAGCTTGCCAAACAGAGAGAGTGCAAGGACATTCATTGAACAAATGTAACAAAAGGCTGTTATGCCAATTTTCAGTGCTGTCATCCTTTTCATTGTGTTTTGCTGTAATGCAGACTATTAAAAAAGGTGTAAAATATATGAAGTGATGTTACAGACAAACTGCAGGTGTATTGTGCCATTAAACAACTAAAATCTTCACAGTAAATACAAGAGAAAATCATTAATAGAGTGGCAGATTGTAAAATCTTGAATAGGAATTCAGGTGTGCTATGCTGAATCACCTGAGGCTACATAAAGATTTGGTGTATCAGTGTTGCCAACTACAATTATTCAAAAATCAGGAGGCAGGTCCCCCAAAATCATGGGACTAGCTTAAGAATTTTAAAAATAGGTATTCTTTTTATTTACCTTCTGGGATTGGAGCACTGTAGTTTCTCATTTTCCAGCTCTTCTCTTCAATTATACGGGCTCAAAACTTAGTGTTTTGTTGAGGATGGGGTTTGGATTTAGCCTGTCCAAAACTATTTGTGGGTTTCTACTAGAATCCATGTTAGCTGTGGGTTACAGCTGGATAGTTTGGCCCGAAGACACTTGATTTTCTTGATGGATTTTTAAAAATAAAACAGTTTTATTTTTCTGAGAACCTTCCTTACTTGGTAGCTTTAAAAAGAATGTTTTTGAAGCAGGAAAAAATGGGAGTGGTGTCTGCTCAGGGAAAAGTTCCATCCACAAACCCCAAACTGACCAGGAAATGTATAAACACTGTATGGGTGTGTGACTGCCACATCTTTTCCAAAGGGACTTGGAGAAGCAGGACTAGTGGTTACTGGCTGCTACTTCCTCTCTCTCTTCCCCTCCTCTTCCTCCCCTCCTCCTAGGGTGACCAGATATCCCGATTTTATAGGGACAGTCCCAATTTTTGGGTCTTTTCCTTATTATAGGCTCCTATTACCCCCCACCCTGTCCCGATTTTTCACACTTGCTGTCTGGTCACCCTACCTCCCACATACATAATGGGAGTCTAGAACAAGAATAAATGTAAACACCAAAACAACAATATGAGGCTTGTACTTAGTTAAAACCAGAAGAGTTATTTTTTTCAAAAATACACAAGATCTTCCCTGTTCAGATGGAACTGAGGAGATATATCTATCAACAGGGCTTAGACTGAGGGTTAGCTGAGGGAACAATTCCCATAGTAAACTTTTAATAAAGCTTAATAAATGTAGGGCCATGTTTGGACCTCACTTGCTTTGGTGTAACTTGGTGTCACAGCCCTGGTCAAAGGTCCCTTTTTTGGACCTCCACCGGGCTGTCCCATTTTTCTAAGGTACTTCCCTTTGAATGGAGGATATTCAGGTTAAGGACTCCCCTGTCCCTGGTCTGGGGGAGATGTGATACCCGGCCTGACTGCCAATGACCAATTTCACAAGCATATAAGCTTTCAATTATATACCAATTTAATAAAAAAAAACAACCAGAATTGATAATATGCACATAGACCGGCTCCCCAAATTGTCATATTTGGATTGACCTCTTTTGGCTTCAGTTGGCTACTCTGAATTTATACTGGTGCAGTGGAGCACAGGGAGAGGATTTAAGGGATTGGGAGCTTCCCTGGAGTCTTAAATAAGTCTTTTCCTTATGTAATCTTACATACAGATTTTTGGCTTTCTATTTCTCTCCATCAGAGGTAAATATTATTGTATGGTCTATGCACAAATTGTCCATCATGGATATCAATATTCAATAAGGATGCCAGCAGAAAATGGTCAATATTTTTATTGAACAAATATAGTTTGTTCAAGCTAATCTTACTCCTTTGTAGAAGTTGCCAAACATTCAAAATAACTAAAGATTTGACTCCAGGTTAAAAATCTCCCAACTTACTTCCCTTCAAGTAGTATATGTTGTTTATAATGAAACCAATACAGTAGTCATGTAAGCAGGCATGACTTCACTGAAGTCGGTGAAATTGAACCCACTCACGCAAGAGCTGAATTTGGCTCATCACTGATCTTTTCCTTTACATTTTTGTTTTAAATGTCTGTGTAGTAAAATATCCTGAGCTTTGTGCATCTGTAGGTATGTGGGGGAGGAGGAGGAGGAGTTTTATTTCTTAATGAGAGGCAGAGGATTCTTTTTAAACCAAGTGCTGGACAGACACATTTAATATGTACCACTTAAAAAGCTTCAGAGAAGTGACCTGGTTTTTTGTGATTTTGTTGCCTCACAGTCTGAGGTGGCAACAGCTGACAGTGTCTCAATTGTTCCTGAGAAAGGTACTGTTCACCAATGGGAGTGAAGTATCCTACCTCAACTGGCCTAGGTACAAGGCATGTTTCTCAACAGCCTATGCTCAAATCTTGCTCAAATCTTCAGTCAAGTAAAAAAAAAAAGTTAAGGAACGCTCCCTTTGCTAAATCTGCTGTGTGTAGAATTTGCCATTGTGCTGAATTAACTGTAGATGAGAAACATGCTTCTGGGTAAGTAAAACCATGTGGAAAGTTGTAACTTCTCTGTTTCAACTAACTAGCATAATAGACAGGTAATCGGTATGCTTTTTCCAGCTCTATGTGAAGCTCAATGTATGCTATATTTTGGTAATTTTTTTGAAGAGCAGTCCTTTTAACATAAGTTGTACTCATTTGCTGTGGTTCAGGTACTGAAGGATCAGTTTAGGAAATCTTAGTCTCTGATTATTTAGTTGTCTGATTTATTTCTTTCAGATGCTTTTTCTTTGGCTGTTGTATGCCATAGAGATAAAAGTGCCAGAATCAGCATTTGAACTTTAGCCTTGTTCAGATGGTAATCATGACATTTTCTGAAGGATGGTTATAAGTAAAATTTCTTGATAGTAAGCCAGTTGTAAGTATTTATATCTCAGATATTAACACACGTGTGTTTCTGTATGTGAAGTATGCTAATGGATAATTTAAAAAAAAATCGATTACTTAACTATTTAATAATGAACATCACTAATAACTTCAGAAATCTGCTGCAAAATCATACTGAATGATGATAGTATGGTACATCATTCTATTAATAGAAATAGCATTTAAAATAAAGAATACCTACACTGTATTTTAGGAAACATTTTCAAGTTGTTCAGCTTGTGAAATGTTAGTGTGTTGCCATTTTCACTGTTCTGCTTGGCAGCAGTGTTAAAAAATGTGCAAGATGCCTTTCAGAAATTTCTGTGGGATGTCTTATTGAGTAGAAAACAGATGAATGCTTTCCTTCCAACCTGTAAATCTTTGTTTGTTTTACAGCTAGGAGGATTAATTTGTAGGAAACAGATTTACTTCATACAAGACAACCTTGTCTGCAGGAATGTTATTGGCAGATTTTCCAGACATCTAAATAAATGTTGATAAAATGTTTCATTCACTGGAAATATGAGAAAATGCTTCTGGAGACCAGAGGCTGACAAATTTAGATTCTCATGATTTAATTTGTTTAAAATACCCCACAAGATTTCCTAGCTTAAACTATTCTTTCTTTCAGATCTGTCCTCTTACTAAAAACTATTTGTGGATCATTTATTGCATCATCATTTTTGGTTACCCACGAACACGTTTTAACTTTCTAAAGGCAAAAAAAAAAAAAGGTGCCCCGGTACTTCTTTTTTATGCTGATAAGGTAGCTAAATTGTTTAGATTTTAACAAAATAGGTTTGATATTTGTCTATGTGCTACAATGCTAAAACCATTTGCCGTTTCAAAATAATTTGGCTTAATCTTTTTATCACTGCAGTTTCTTTAACTGTGCTTTTGTTTTCCTTGACATTCATAATGCGTAGACTTCTGTGCTAAATTGTCCAAGATTGTGTACAGAGACTGAATGATGATTTCAGATCTTTGTTTCTGTATTACTGTCTATTCAAACACTGCCATGACAATATTTACATCATTGCAAGGAAATATATTTTTTGGAAATTTGAATACAGTTGTCAAAAGTCTGGGAGAACAGAGGGAGCATTGGAAAGTCTGCTTTTACTTATTCTCTGTTCTTTCATTTCTAGATGGGTTTAACAGAAATGCATTCGATTCTTTCAGAATTTAAAATGTGCCATCCTTTAGTGTGGGTGCCACCTTCAGGATGTTCAGTTCAATATCACTCGTCATAATTCTCTTGCACTGCAGTTGTAGTAACAGTAAACAATATGCATGTATATGTATACATACATGTTGAAAATGACTGTATTTGATTCAAGTCATAAGTTGTTTAAGGAATTTCACCCTTGCTATCTGTTACGATTTCAATTATGTGTGGAAGTCAACAAAACATGGACACCTAACATAAACTAAAGATCATAGCATTTCATATCTTCAGGGTCATAATATTTATTTATATATATATATATATATATTTATATATATATATTTATATATATTTATTTATATATATATTTATTTATATTTATATTTATTTATATTTATATTTATATATATTTATATTTATATATATATGTGCAAGAAAATTACTGAAACAAATTACTTATTTTCCTAGCTAATCAAGATTTTCAGGGCCAGATTTTTAAAGATTCATATGTACCCATTATGCAAACTAAGTAATTGTACTCATAAATATGTTGCTAGCTATGCAGTTACCCAACTGCCATGTGTAACCCCCACACCTCCTGGGTGTGGTGTTAAGTCCCCTCTAATGGCACCAAGACCACTTAGCGGTTAATGAGTCTGCTAGAGATAAGTGCTATATGGCTTTTAGCTCATGCAGTAGAGGCTCATGCATTTAGCTTCAGAGATTCAAGGTTCAGTCCTGCCCATCAACGATCAGGTCTGTCTGTGTTATGCATGCAATCATTTCCTGTCCCTTTGGTGACAGGTATTCGTGTTTGTATGAGCATCTGCAAATTTGGTCCTGGTGACAAATTTATTTTTTTTTACTTTTATTTGCTGTACTACTAAAACTCTCCAAGTAAAGTTGAAGGTCATCATATGCTGTAGTTTTAGTGAAAGTAAAAACATTTGAAAAATGACATTTCAAACACCCTAATATTTCAAAGAGTAGTCTCTTCTGAATAAATTCAGGAAAGATTCATCTTGAGCTCTTTCTATCCAGTGCTATAATGAAGAAACAACAAAAAGTAATCATTTAGGAGGTTAAAACAGCTTAAACCTTCTGGATGGGAGAAAGGTTATTACTTAAATTTCAGATGAAAGAAGTGTTTGTGAGTTCATCTGAGTCATGTATTCATACCTGGTTTAAAATGAGCCATGATGTACTGCAGTTTCTCTGGAACATTATACAACCCTCCTTGTTCTAAACTATGCAGTAGCTTGAAATATGCAGAACTGAAAGGAACCTTGCAGCAACTTCTCCACAAGCAGGAAGCCTAATATTTACACAATAATCAATAAGGCCAGGGACAGAGACAAGTAGTAACCTTCTAGAAAACTTGGTTTAACTGGTAAAAGAAGCTAGGATCTTTTTTTAAACAACTACTTTCCTACATTAGCTAGAGATGGGTGAAACCAGGGGATGGTTTTCTGCAAACTTTGTTGGCTGAGATTTTGAGTTGCGGAATCAAAAACAAGTGTAGTTCAGAAGCATGTTATGTTCTCTGTGGACTCGTAAAGTTTGTGGGATGGGGAGGTTCTGGTTTTTGATCAGTGCTTTCATTAACATGATCATAAACATTTAAAGATTATAACAGACCCATTGACAGCTTGCCGCCTTTGGGGTAAAGTAGAATTGGAAGTTTGTTTCTACACCTTAACTCTTCTGCTTCTCACCAATTATACTCCTGATCTGTCTTGTTTGTGGCTTCTATATTTAAGGCCAAATTCTGCTCATCTGATGAGGGAAGTGGAAGGGAGGATGCAACAGTGTCCATGTACAATTGCAGTACCTTTGTTCATCTGAATACAAGAGCTGATGCTCTCTGTAGCGGAGCGGTCACTCACCCCGGCGGCGCCTCCCGCTGGTCATCTCGGGAATTAGCTCTTTCAGCATCTGGAGCGCCCTCTGCCAGCTGATGTCCACTCCTGCTACGGCCCCGTGTCCCTCCTGGACCCCGGTGCCCACGAACTGAGGGTTCTGCACTCCTGCAGTACCCCCCTGGTCTTAAGGTGTCCCCTCCCTGGGGAACCCTTGCACCCACTATCCCCAACTCGCCTCAGGCTTTGCCTCTGCTAGTCACCAGTTGCCTCCATGCACTGAGGCGGACTGCAGTATCAGGCTGCTCATCACAGGCAAGAAGGGTTTGGCCAGCTGCTTCTACCAAGCCCAGGGCTGCCCTCTTGCAGCCCCAGTACCCTGTGGGATGGGCCTTCGCTAGGCTCAGCAGCCTGGGGCCCTCTCACTAGAGCTTTGCAGCTCCCAGTTGCCTTGCCCTTGCCCTGTCCCAGTCCAGTACCCTGTTTATGGCTCAGGGAGACTGACTAGTACCCCTGGGTCAGACCCCCCCATCGGGTCTTGCAGTCTGGGACTCTCAGGCTAGAGGTCCCTACCTCCCAGTGCCTAGCCCCAACCCTGCCCCAGTGCAGGTACCTTGTTTAAGGCCTCCCCACAGCTAGGCCCGTCTCCCTCTGCTTCCAGAGGAGACTGTCCCTTCTGTTCTCTCCCTCCTCAGGCCTCTGCCTCTCTGTTTCTAGAGGAGACTGTCCTCCTCAGGCTCCTGCCTCTCAGACTTTATGCAGCCCAGAGTGTTTGGGGCATGGCCACTCAGCTGAGCCTGCTTCCCAATCAGCCTGGGAGCTAAGCAGGCTCCCAGCCACAAACCCCTTCCCTGGGCTGCTCAAACCCCTTCCCGGGGCTACCCCAGCCCTCTTTTTAGGGGGGGAGTGGGTTGCACCCTGCTACATTCTCCCTTCTAGTATTCCCCAGGATTCAAGATACCCAAAAGAGACGATGAGGGGCAGGGAGAATGCTAGGCTGTGGTACTGACCACTGCTGAATAGTTATAATAGGGAGAGTTCTCTTCGCAGTACTCTCCCAGTTCAGTAAAGCTGAACATGATTCCCAGTACAGGTCAGCATCTATAAAGCACAGTTGAACCCTGAGCTTTTACAGTCTCTGTAATGGAAAAGACTCTACAGGCCTGATCCTGAAACTAACTTCGCAACTACTATTGTAGTTGCAAAGAGTTGCAGATTCTCAGCACCATTCAGTATTGGGCTATATGTATTTTTAAAAGTAAAAAAATTAGTCTTATGCATATTTGTAACACCACCACCCTCTTCCCCCATTCTGCATCACCATCAGAGTTTGAACCTTTGGTGTTTAGCATGTGCAGAACATACTGTTACTAAAGACAGAAGGCTCATTGTCTGCACTTACCCATACTGCAGCGGTGCATCTCTACTGGTGCAGCGTTGCTGTAGCACTTAGTAAAGACACTACCTACATTGTGCTTCTCCTATTGACGTAGACACTCACTTCCCCAAGAGGTGGTAACTGTGTCAATGGAAAAAGCCCTCCTTTTCCATACAATTATACTGATGTAAATTGGTAGACCAAGCCTAATAACTTTAGCTGATAGCTGGAGAAGGCTGTTTTCTTAGGGGGAGGAAATGGGATATTAGATCCAATAAGTGACTGGAGATGGAAGTTCAGCATGCCTGTTTCCCTCCTCTTCCCTCCCCCGATCCCTGAATTGTACTGTATGGTGTCCACCCAGGCTGGGGGAATGGACTGATGCAATGTGAGTCCAATGGGTGGTTGTGGGGAGTCAAGATCAGTCTGTCTGTCTATTTCCCTCTTTTCCCAGGATTAGGGAGAGTTCCTGCCCCTTTGATGCACGTAGGGGAAAGGATTGATAGGCTACCAGGATCAAGTGCTGCTACCAGGAGTTTACATGCAGAGGTGTGGGAGGGCCAAGTCTAGCCTGGTCCAGTTCAGCCTGCCTCATGCCCCCTGCTTTTCTTCATTACAACTGCTCTGGCAGCTCGTTGGATGAGCATGTGCGGTGACTGTGGCATGAGCCTGACCTAGGAATCGAATCTGTTTTTGGCATAATGTTTTCCTAAGGAAAATGGGAGAAGGGAAATGTCTATTTTTAAACACTTTTTACAACTTCACGAGTTTAGCTGTATACAATTTCATGAATCAGAGTAAACGCACCCTTGTAGCCTGAACAGATTTCCCCCTGCCAAATATCAAAGGCTTGATGTGAACAGTGGAGGTTTGAGAGCTTCCCAAGGAAAAAGTAACCAGAATCTTTTCTAATGGACGGTGTTAGGCAACCTAAATATGGGGTTGCTACCATAATTTTCTCTTCAGTGTACTGCATATGCTCTTAAATTGATTTGTAACTATTCCTGTGTGTGTGTGTGTGTGTGTGTGTGTGTGTAAGTAAATGGAAGCACTAGTGTTGCTCAGTTAAATGACTAAGAATTTTTTGAACACAGACAAAACTCATTTTTTCCAAATCTCATTCTCAGAAATGACCTAAACCTAAAAAAATTTCAGTAAATAAAATAAAATTCAGCCTTAGGATTAGACATGGAACATTTCAGCCCAAATATTTGTTTTGTAAAGGTATAAGCAACTGAAAACAGGAAAGTAATTGCACAACCTTAACCATATAGGCATTGTTACTTATAAAGATATAAGCAAATGAGCAAAGTTGAGGTTATTGTGTGAAACCTAACTGAATGCCCTTTTTGTGATTGAAATCTCAACTGCATCATGGTGTGTTTTGTCAATAGTTATTACCATACAAGAAATGTGTCTTTGACACCCTTTTCCAAAGGTGATGCTACCTGACTTTTCAAGCACAGATACAGATATCAGTGACTAATTTATGGAAATAAGCACCATAAATCAGTAGTAGGTGGTTGAAAGACAGGCCTGCTCCCAGACATCAGTAATGGCAATGCTATTTTTGGAAGGACTTCAAAACACTCCAAAGACATCTCAAGCATCTCATCCATGAACACCCCCGCCCCCCCCCCCCCCCAAAAAAAAACCATACACCCACCTTGCTCCAGATCCTTTTTTTTCATATAACATGACTTTCACTGATTTCACAGGGAGTCCTGCATTGCAGTGAAAAATATGGTTATGTGACACCCACAAATGATTCGGCATCTCACCAGAAGTTACTAGATACTCTGGTGATCTTGAAGGCAAGGCACAATTGGCCAGTGAGGATTTTTCTGATACAGTGCTTCTTTTTTTGTATTGTTTCAACTTGACATCCTTCTTTTAAAGTAATATGGGTGGAGTTTTGGAATAAATGAGTGTTCTTTTAAAGATTTATTGTGCAAGTGAATTAAACATCTTAAGTGTTTGTTTATGGATTTGTAAATATTTAGATAGTAATTAAAAAGTGCTCTCTTTTTGAAAAAATAGACATTTCAGCCATCACCCTTGATGAGTTATTAAACATTTTTGTTAAATAATCGGGCATATGATCTTCTACCTCAGTAAGGGAGCCTGAAGATGTAAATGTATGACAATGGAGAGAGACAGCTTTTCATTGAACTTTTCTACTTTGTAATTCTGTTTGGTGCATAGAAACCTCATTGATACACATGTTATTAAAAAGCCAAGATGTATAGATAAGCACTCAACACAAAATATTAGTGCTGGAGTCCAACCCATCACAGCTGCATTGCTCCATCCCTGTTTGCTACAGCTTCATGTTCACAACAACATTTTAAAGTAACTATGAATGCTGATCTATATTAAACTGTGATGTATTGTTCAGCTGTTCTCCTTCCCCTCCCCTTTACACAGAAACTTTCAGGACTGTGAAAAAACTAGAATACATCAAATATGTAATAGAAACCTCAGGCTGAATTTTAATTTAATATAATTGTGTTTTAATGATTGTTTCTGAAATATAACAAATAAAATTACAACAGCAATTCCAGACTCTGGGCCATCAAATTATTCCCAGAGAGCTATCAACAAATGAATAATGGGACTGATTCTGAAAAGTAAATAGTCCTTATTCACATACATCATAAGGGTTGAAGGACTGAACCTTGTGGATTTATATTGGTACAACCCTTGCTCTGCTTTATGAATAATACACCAAGCCACTTGATCCTCTGTTTTGGGAAGATATTGTACCCTTCACTAATTATTTAAAATCCTGACAATATGTAAAACCCATATTGTAGCCTCATTTTTTGCATTTTTCTTTATGCTTAAGATGTCTTTGGAATGTTTTGAAGTCCTTCCAAAAATAGCATTGCCATTACTGATGTCTGGGAGCAGGCCTGTCTTTCAACCACCTACTACCGTGTTTCCCCAAAAATAAGACAGTGTCTTATATTAATTTTTGCTCCCAAAATTACATTACATTATATTACAGCGAGAGGCAAAACTGGAAGTACGTCTTATTTTCGGGGTATGTCTTACTTTCGGGGAAACAGGGTGCTTATTTCCATAAATTAGTCACTGATATCTGTAACAGCCTTTAAAGGCTGAAGGCCTCTAGCTGGCCAGTCCCATACAGTTAGTCCTGCCTACCTGCCACACCTGGGAAGAGGTTAATGAGGATCAGCTTGTATGGAAGAGCTAATTCCCCTATAAGAACAGCAGGCAGCTGCAGAGAGGTGAGGAGATACTTAGGAAACTTTAGAGAGGGAAAAGCCCAAGCAGGGAAGATCCTGAGATCAGAGGAATTGTCTCAGATAGGAAGGCAGGTAAGACCTTGAGACACCAGGGGAGTTTGGGGCTGTGGCCAGATTAAGGCTAAAGGGAAGCATTTTGTTTATTTTTCAACTTTGTTAATAAACCAGACCCTAAGAGGAGCAGAAGTAATTGGACTTGTAAAAGTCTCTCTCTGAGTTTGAATAACAAAGAGTGGAAACTGAGGTGAGGGGTCATTGGGACCCCTGCCCTGAGGCCGCAAAGGGACTCCTGGAAGAAGGCTATGTCTTGACTAACTTCTAATCAGATTGCTTGTTGTAACAAGCACTACAGTGTGCCTAGTGATATTTTGCAGGCTTGGGCCGTGTATCATACTCAACATTATGGGGTGGTTCTAATTCTAAAACTGAGATGTCATTGTCTGTCTGTGGATTACACACTCTGAGTTCACATTAACATTTTAATAAGTTTCCTAGGAAAAGTTGTATAGAGAAAATAAAACCAGCCTTTTTGGAGCTCATATTTTTGTTGATTCAAATCACAGTAAATGCATTCTGATTTTTTCATGAAATTTTACAGGCAATTTTACAGAAATTAGAGGAAAGTAAGATCTATACTTTGAATATCACACAATTTTTGATCATTCTCAAAATGTTTCCATTGCATTTTAAAAGAAAAATATGGAAGTCCTATGATGGCTAAAATTCCTTTTAATTTCTTGTGTACATTTAAACAAAATTTTGTCACTTAGTAAATAGTGACTGCTTCATATTTCAGACAAGTAAAATTCAAACCCTGATGAAGTTGTTCAGTAAAATTTATTTCTTCATAATTTATCTCACTTAAACTCTAGCTTCTTTCTTAGTACCTTTCTACAAACACCCCCATGTCCATCATTCTGCACGTAAAATAGAGAAGTTAAAGAAACCAGTTCAGCCTTCTAAAGATAGAGGTTCTAGTATTTTGATTCTCCTGCATCTGGTTTATGCTGTATCACTGGTGCAAACTGGCTCTAAAGCTTTGCTCTAAAGCTTTGCTCTAAAGCTTTGCTCTAAAGATTTGCAGAAGATCCTAAAGAAGTTAGGCATCTGGGTTGCACTGAAAACTCAATGGAATATGGGTGCTTAATTCCCTCATCTTCTTTATAACTGTACCTGAAGTGTTATACCGTGGTTAGGAATTTTGTATTGATTGATGTATTGCCATTTCTATGTTTCTTTAACAAAGTCAACAAGAAGAAGCTAAAAGGCAAACTATATACTTATTCTTCAGGAGGAATTTAAAATACCAACTGAATCTGCAGCTACATTCCTTTGGGATAGAAGTTGGGCCAATGTAAAGGTTTAATACCTTAACGGTACTAGTAGTAAGGGTGATGAATCAATGAGTCATATTTTGAGCATAAGTGTAGTGTAGCACTCATTTAGTATATACATATTTACATTCTGCCATGGGAGGGGATATACCATAGCTGTGATGGAACATTAGGGGCCACCAATGCCTATGTGGTATACACTTTGTGTTTAAGACAGTAGAAAGCTTATGAGGGGTAAGAAGAGAGAATTACTCCTTTGGTTGAGCTAGGAAATGATCCTTTGTATCCTGGGTTAGGGTGGTTTTCATGGAGTAGACAGGACAGACAACAGCTTGGTTGGGGATCAAGGAGTTAGAGGAAAGGTAGCTTAGCCAACAACTTTTTACTAGCATTACTGTAAGAGAGTCATTGCAATACTTTCTACTGAAAATTTAATTTCCTTGTAATATTTAAATATTTTCACTAACTCTAAATTATTAGCAACAAGTCCACTTAAAATTTTTACATTGATTTCCATGAGACGAGAAGCTAGCCTCAAATGTATTTCAGCAGGAGTACAGTAATTGCTGACTCTTCAGTTAAGGGCCAGTTAGCATTCCCACTATAAATCAGTACTTCCGTATCCGCAGCCTAATTCACTGCTATGTCAGGAATCAATTAGACCTGTGAGAGTGTATCTCCACTGAAAAGGTGTTATGTAACTAGCTTGGTCACTTGCTCTATTCTCTTCTCACACTGCTGATGTTAGTGGAGTTAATCCTGATTTACAACAATGAATGTGAGAAGAGAATTAGGCCCATGGTGTTTTCAAATGATAACATGAGGAAACTTACCAACAGTGTAATCTGTCACAAATGAAAAAAAATCTAGATTTATGAGTCATGGAAAGCTGTACATTAATTTTGAATCCCAAGTTCTCCAGAATGTTCCAGAAATCCATGAGAGATCCTGGAGGACTGGTTTTAGGATTTAGATCTCCAATTTACCTGAATTCTACATGTGAGGAGATTCAAGAGCATACATTAATTCTTCCAGGGTCATTTGCAATTTTTGCTCAGTAAACTAGGTTCAAGAGCTATCTGTTTAATACAGTAGTATATAGTTGATTTAAAACTTTTTATTAAGAACTCCTACTGTGGAACAATAAATCAACTTTTCAGGGCCACCCACCCATATAAACCTCAAGAAGAGCACTTCTTGACTTAGAGGATGAGAGATTACCATTCGAGGTGGCTCTTAAACAGCTAGAGACATACATTTAAAGCACTTTAATATTACAGTGATTGGCATAGTATAAATGCATGGAATCATAATGACTATTAATAGTCTTTGATCCACCATGGAAGTGAAGTGGATGTCAGTAGCAGTTGTGTGTTGATCAAAGGTAATACTGTATATAACCTTCTGTTTAGTACACCTCTGAGAAATTTAGTACTCCTCTGAGTAGATTGGATGTCCCTGGATGAAATGCAGTTGGTCCATTTACCAGCTTTAAATTAAAACCATTTAAAAATACGCAATAAATTTGCACATCCCTATTTTCCCATACATTTAAATAGGAGTTGCATCTTGAGTCCAGTGTTGCACACGATGGAACTGTTGAGAAGTATCCATTCACATGATTTATAATTATGGAGAAAATTAAACAATAATGGATATTTCTATAAATGTTTTTGAAGTTATAGGAAAATATAAGCTACATCACAATTTTAGAAGTTAAAGGTTTTTTCCACCTCTGTCATCTGGGCCATCCCCCTGCAAAATACAGGAAAATGTGCTGTAGACAACTGTCTAGTGTGTTATCCATATTGTTTTAAAAGACCCAAGGCATGGGGCTTCCATCAACTTTACTAGAAAGACTATCCTATTGCCTATAAGCTCTTACTGTAGGGATATTTTTCCTAATATTCATCCTAATTTATCCTTTTCTTTGTTTCATCCCATTACAGTAGGGTATAGGGAAGAATATCTTAGCACTGCTCACAGTAGTATGCACTGTTTAAGTGTTTTCAGTATTGCATTTAGGAGTTTAACCAAATACTAAGACAACACTGAAATGAAACATTTTTTAAAAAAAACACTAGAACTTACCTTATAACAACTTTTGAGAACCTTCTTCTCTCTACAGTTGAGCTATACCCTGAATCCTACTCTTTATTACCAGGTTGTGCAGATGGCATTTTGATTATTCTTTTATGTTTAATAAGCTTAGATTTATTTTTAGTGATTTACTTTTCTTTGTAAATAGATGTGATGATTTAAAATACCTTTTATATGGTGATAAAGGTTTTCTTGAAGCAGAAGGGTTATTTTTAGTATCTGAGAAGGGTGTCTGTTTACTGTTTTAGCTGACTGCTCCAGCAGGGTCATTAATAACAGTATCATTTTACTTTTTGAGTTCCCGTTTAAGTACAGGCATTAATAGTGGTATCAGTTCGTGAAAGAGATATGATCTTTTTATTTCTTAAGTGGTAGGTTGTTTTTTTTTCCTAGCCAGGAATCTGGTTAAATTCCAAATAAAGGTGTGTTATGCCAGTGACTCGGTTTCACTCTAGATTTAAGAGCTGGCAATAGACTTAAAAAAAAATAAAGTTACATTACAGAGTTTAAATAGCCCATAGACTTAAAAGTAAATGAGTAGCTTTTGCAGAAGAGGTGAGGAAATACTTCCAGATCTAGAGTTGCTAGAAGAATAGACAAAACACAAATATTGATCTACATAGCTAGGGTTCATGTAAGTATGTGTCCCTGGCTGTGTCAACAAACCTAGGGATCTATGTTCCTTAGTTGGAGGGGCGGTTATAGGAATCATAAAACCATATTATGAGTAGTATGAGAATCAGAAACCATATTATGTATTTGTAGTGGATACTTAGCTGAGTAAAGCATACAGTGTAACTAAAATTAAGATCTGGGCCACTGTCTTTGCCTTTATAAAACAAAACCAAAGAACTTTCTAGGAGAAAATCCTTTAGGTTTTGCTGGAAGTCCAAATGGTAGTGATGAACTCTAGTAATTACAACAGAACCTTCGTTTAGTGTTTGATAGCTGAATATTTTGAGGCATCTTACATATAATATCTTGTAAATATTGCATAATACAAAGACAAATCAGACAGAACTGGAACCTTTTGATCAAATTAGCTCACCAAGAACATAAGGATACTGTATAAAGAAAATAATAAAGGACCTAACATTGATTAGCAGGGAAATAGATGAGTTCTTGTTACCTAACACTTGAAGTGATTATTCAAACAGACAACAAATCTGTGAGGAATGGTGGGGACCATTCATGGAAGAGTCAGAGTTGTGGAGTTAGAGCTGTTGCAGCTACAGAGTATAGTTAGAGCTGTACCCAGCTCTGCCATACTCTACACACAGCCTTTGTCCTGATCTGCAAACTAGCTACCAAATCTCTAAATGGAAAGACTCCCAGTACTCTGCACTTATGGAATAGGATAATTTGTAACTCACTAAAGTGCAATTGGCTAAGCTAGTGTAGCCAAGATAATAAGGATGTCACAGTAAAATGCAGGCACAAGTAGAACTGCTAGATTCTTTCTCTGAGCATGGTTCTTCATCTCTGTACCCTGATCTGGACCATTGTAACAAATTATACCTTTGTCCTTTATTTGCACTATATCTTACATACTCATCTTTTCTATTTGGGCCTGTTTTATTTGAATTTATTTCAGTTCTAAGTCTCACTAAGAGTGGTAGTTACTTAGACTAATAGTTGAAAGACCTTCAATTATAATCTCCAACCTAAAATTAAACCATTGGCTATTTTATTTTTGGTACCACCTGGAATTTTTTCAGTGTTGATTGCTTCTTCTTTGTCATCCCTCTGTGAAATAACCCCACCTCCTTGTTGGTCCAGGACTCCCTTTGTGGATATCGATTTAACCTCAACCCTCCCTCAGTGCTGGACCATTTTACTTCCTCCCCACCTGTGCTTGCTTTCACAAAATGTGGTTAGAGAGTGATTCTTCTCTGCTGGGATAGGAGGTATTCCAAACCTAACTGGCCAAGAAACTGAGCAGAATTGAGCTGAAGCCTTGAGCTGGATGAACTTCTTTTCAGCCCCACGTAGTTGCAGGTGGGCTGTCCTTCCTCCTAACCCCATTGTATTTCTTCAGGCTGGATAGTTGGGAGATAGAATATAAGAAACTACATCTTTGTTCTTGAGATTGGGAAAAAGTACCCTGAGGGCTAATCCATACATTTGCTTCAGATAGATCTAAGGGATGATGTGGAAGATGCATTGAGTCTATGCAGTACCCTCTCTCCCCCCTCTTTACAGACTTGGCTTTCTCTTCTGCTGATCATCTTCTGGGGAGAATGAATAGGCTGCGAACCTCCAGAAAGGCTTTCCTTGGTTGGATAGATCCTGCTTAGGAGGAATCATGATTGGAGTAATAGAAGTACTTAGGGAGCTCATTTGGAATAGGATCTTTGTTCTTTTGGTCAAGTTACTCTCTTTTTTCCCCTTCCCTATCTTGATTTTTCTGTTTCTGTTGTCTGCATCCTGTACCTCATGCCTCAGCACCAGAACTTCAGGTGTATGTTTCTGAAATCCTATAATTTAAAATATTTTGGTAGCAGAATTCAAGATAAGATGCAATTCTCCACTGTCCCTACAGGAAGTCACCAACTTCCCCTGCCACTCCCACCTACTCAAAGAAAGAAAGAAAAGGGGGAAAGAAAGAAATAGGAAAGGACTTGTTCATAATAACAAAAAGATGTTCTTTTAAAAAGTTGTTTCTACACAGAAATACCTCTTCCTGGAACAGCAAATGTATGAAACCATAGGCAGCATATGTTTTAAAATAAAATATAGCTATTTAATGATCTCCAGCTATGGCAATAGAAAACTTCAAACATGAGAAGCAGACTATGGAAAGCTCTGAACCAGACAGACTTTTTCTGTTAACATTCTGAGGGTTCTGTTCATTAATATTTAACTTCTGCATGTGTATAGTATCCTCAGTTCAAACACTTCACATTATTCAGTTAAAAATATGAACTAAGTGAAGCAGGTCAAAGGAATCTCTATTTTCCAGACATTGATTTATTGGGGCCACTTGGTGGTACTGTAGAGATAAGTGTTTAAGGGTTTGTTTCAGGGCTGTCACTTGAAATAATAAAGGAGCAAAGTCTATTAGACTTGCATCAAGAAGATCCGTTCCATTAAACACATACATTACACAGAAGCAGGTACTGTGTCAATATGAAGACACCTGAGCAAATCCATAAGAATTAGTTTTGACAGCCTTTTGCTGCTGGTCTTTATCCTGCACCTGGTGTGCTGATCTTATCATTAGCATTTCATTACCCAAGAGTATGTCAAGATGCACCAAGACCATTCAGCAGTACAGCAGGTGCATTCTTCAGAGATGTGCCTGTACCAGTCTTCAACAGAGCAGAGACATGGAAATGCTGCAATATTCAGGGGAACAACAGGCCTGTTCCTCCTGTAACATCCAGTGAATGCATTATGCAAAGTATCTACAGTGCTTTAGTAGCATAGTGGGTGCATCCTATCTGGATATACTGTGTAACAGGGTGGCTTGCCCCAGGACCTGGAGAGCCTGGGGCTTAAACAGCCCTGATTACAGGATGAATCCCAGAAAATTCCCTATATAAAGGGCAGCAGGTGGCTGCAGTAAGCTAGGGGATACTCAGCAAACAGAAGCCTGAGGAACGGTAGCTGACTTAAAAAAGCAGTAGAAGTAGGATTTGGCTCTTACTGAGATGTTGAATTGTTCCTAGATCTGAGAAAGAGGGCTGAGCCCTCCCACCCCCCAACTAAGGGGAGATGAAAATGAACTGGATCAACATTTACTTAAAATCTGAATCAATTGGACTCCAGGTGGGGAAATGTTTTACTATCTTTTGGATTGTCTTGAGTTTGGTTAAGGAAGTCTATGAAGGAGGCAATAGTGTTGGAGCACTGTAGAGGCACCCCTGCCCATGAAAGAGTGCTTGGGTGGTGGCCAACCCTGTTACACGAGCATAGTCGGCAGGACATCTGAACCCTCTTCCCGTCAAGGAGGAAAATGATAATCGTGCAGCAGCAGAGAGCAAGATGGAGGAGACATTGCAGGACCTGGTGTGATGACAGCAGACACAGGCTGTTTTCTTGCAACTTGTACAGGCTGAAGGGCTGAGGGGGCCCAGCTAGGGAAAGGCTGGAGGGAAAGAGACTGCAGAGAACAAGAAGGCTCCTACAAGGCCTTATATGAGCAAGGATAAAAGCTGTCCAGGAAGGGAGATCTGAGAGAAAGACCCTAAATAAATAGGGAAAAAATTGGGAGACCCAGAATTTGGGACAGGAGCTGTCATTTCATTGTGTGTGCGCACAGCATTTAGCACAATAGATCCTGATCCCTAATCGGGACTCTAGGTGCTAGCACAATACAAATATTAATAATCTTATTCTATTAGACTTCTAACATTAACCAGCAATATAGGCTTAAGATGGAAAAAGGTCGTATGTTTTATTGAGCTTGCCCCATTTATCAGCCTGTTCATACAACTATTGAGATGGCTACAAGGGTTTGAAGTTTGTGTTCATTCAGAACTTGCTACAGGTGAGGGGGGCAGCTCTATGCAGTTTAAACTTGAAGATATAAGGTGCTGAGCTTCCTGAAAAGTATGAATGCCTCTGTTCTCATTAACTGCAAGGGACATGCATCTGCATAACTTTGAGCAGGTGAGTGAACAGATTGCAGTGGTAGCTGACTCAGGGCATTCAGCACCTTGGAGGACCTAGCCCTTAGTGATTAGATTATGTACTTTGTAGAAAGGCTTGTGTTGAGGACAGTGCGGAGCTGTACTGCCCGAATGGGAGCTTAGAGAGGGACAGTGTCTCCCCTGGCTCTCACCTGAAGAGGGAGAAAGTGCAATTTGTATCTCTCCTTTGAATGATGCAGCATGCTCCCTTCTCTTTGATTGGTCATCACTCTGTATTCGTTGGAATGATGGAGCCATTGACCTGCCTCCTCTCTTCCTCGTTTGAGGACATTTGTACCCAGAAGGCCGTAGGGGGGACGGTAACCTGTGCTCCCCTGAGTGCAGGGACTGCTATTGCACAAGGAAGGGAAAGGCTCTCCTCCCACATCCTTTATCTTTGCAAAGGGACAGGAAACAATTTAGCCCTCACTATTTGGCTACTGGCTAATATGAGGCTAATATGAGGAATCACAAGCCAATGTTAAAGAAGTGAAGTTTTGTTTCAAGCATTTAATATATTATAATTTCAGATCAACCTGGACTGTGTGCTAACGGGGCAAGTGACATCCCCTACTACAGAAGAAGTATTTCTTATGAAGGAAAATCACTATTCAGCTGTTCTTTTGTCTCCATGACAACAGTAAGAGTCTAACAACAAAAGAATATCTGCGGATGCTGTCAGCTAAAAAATCTTAAATGTTCAAGTGATTGTTGATAGCAACGAAATGGATGCCAGGACAGGGTCACTTACAGACAATAATAGGCATTGCACCTATCACTGAGGTATCATATGTGACATTTCTTAAGTAGAATACATGCCACAAGATAAGGCTGATGCAACTGGCAGTTTTTATAAATTATCTATGATGCACTGTTTTTTCTATTCAACAGGAAACTGCCATTCAGCTTCTGTATTGGAACAGATTGCACACAAAAATGAAGAGCTCCTTGTGCACACATTATATGAGACCACTAGAATAGATCTTAAGCTACCCTCTCAGTTTTCTAATGTGATAGAAAGCAGGGCCATGCTCAGGAAAGCAGCGTTCCCTCCCAAAGAGGGAGAATAGAAATTGTAAAAGCTTTACATGTAGGTGGAATGTTGTTTTGAAAAAAGCATTTAAAAAGATTTTAAAAAACCTTTTCATTTTAAAATGTGACTTTACAATGAGCTTTTGACCTTAACCCACTGATTCCCAAAGTTAGGATGCTTTCTTGACAATTAGTGCTACAAACCATTCATATGCTCTGGGACACAGCGTTGAGAAAATCAGAAAGTGAATGCCATTGGGTTAGCAGTGGAAACCTACGATGAGACAAGAGCCCTTTCATGGTGAATGTTTCTTGCTAAATCAGATTTGCAATTAGGGGCAGATTTTATGTAATTGAGGTGCAGGCAAATTGAACCAAACATTCCTAACCAAAATCAGCAATAGAGGGACTAGTGAAAGAAAATTTGTATTATTCAGTTTGATCATTTGTGTCCAACACTTGCAAAATCCAATTGCCAGTTTTGCAATTAGAATTCAGAGATGGCATGTGCTGTGGCAGAAATGCTACCTTTTCATATAGGATTGGGCTACTGCAACACTTTGGGAACTTAACTTGAACTAGGATGATCACTTTTTCAAAAGGTAAAAGCAAGGCACGTACAGGAGCCCTGCCCACCTCAAGTCCCCACCCCCAAGGCCCGAAGCCTGAGCTGGGCAGTAGTAAGACCTGACCAGGAAGCCTGGACTGCTGTTGGGAGTCCCAAACCCCCACTTGTCCAGGACTGGAGGGCTCAAGAGCAGCCCCCAGCCCATGTCCCCACTCTCTGGGGTCTGGGCCTTCCCACGATGGCCCGAGTTCCCTGGGCAGCTCTTACTACTGCCTGACGCTGCTTCTGGGCTGGGCTGGGAGTGAGTCTTTGGGGGAGGAAGAGAAGAGCGTGGGGCCTCTTGACTAGGGGGTGCCTAAACCCCACCTCAGCCCCTCCCCCAGAAGAGGCTGGTGCTGCCTTTGAGCCTTGGGCATGTGCGAAGCGGTGCAGCAGGGAATCGGAGACAAATGCTTGCGCCAGAGTCTTTCAGTCCATGACTGAGACTTGAACTCGGTGGTTTGAGATTGTGTTGCCCAATTCAGGACAGGTGTGACCCTAATTTGGACTCCAAAAGTTGCTACCCGCTTATTAAACAGTGCTTTCCCTAAATAGTACATTATACCAGTGCTCTATATTTGGCAGTTGATCAGTTTATTGAATTTTAAGTGTTGATTTTGACCTATACAATTCTAAATAGTTTCGGATCAGTGTGGTTGAGAGGCTGCTTAGTCTCTCTGCTGCAATAGCATATCTGCTTTGGGTTTCAAAGAGACAGGCTGTTGGGATATGCATCACTAGAAGTCCTCTATTCTGAAACTTTCTCCCCTCTCTTGCTCAGATAGAGCTGAAATTGGCTTGAATGAGCAAGTCCGTTCCTGTTTGGGTTTGGGGCTTATTTCTATATATTTTAAGTATTTGTACAAGCCCCTAGAGCTCTTGGTATGGGTGCCTTTCCAATTATTTTGAAGAAATAAATATAACAAGTTAGGCGGCAGCTCTTCAGTCACTACAAGGGCAATGTGTTTACCAGGGGACATAGATCAGGTCAGGATTCTAGCCTGCTTTATATCAAGGTAAAGGAGAGGAGTTAATGACCAGTGACTCCACTTACAGTAGCAATAGGTTCCTAGAAAAGTGTATATGAGAGCGAGCGAGTGCGCTTTCAATGTTTGCTCATTTTTGTGAACTCCTCCCATACCAAACCATGTAGGTGTATGGTACCAGTCCAGCTGGCATGACAGAGCCAGTATAATCATCCATCTTTGTGTTACTTCACCACCAGTCCAGTAAGAACATTACTAGGAAACAACTATTTTGAAGGATTAGATATAAACTCCTGTCACGCAGTTTTCAAAGGGGCAGTGACCAGGAAATCTAGAATTCATGAGGCTTCAGTTATTTTTAGTTTAAACCTTTAGGGGCTGAATGGTACAGTACATCCACACCGGGCTTTTACCTACTCATCTATTTGGCTGGCAGTCTGGAAAATTCTAGTGGTTCACATGGTAATGAAGTAGAGGGAAAGGGACAGACATCTGAGGGAGGAACCTACATGGGAACCAGGTAATCTTAGGCAAACTGGCTCTGATATTGATAAATGTCATCAGTATAACTTGGAGGGGAGAGGGGGCTTCACTGAATTTCTGTAAATAAATTTGTTCTGATGACAAGTGGGAGACCAAAAGCCTTGGAGCCTGGAGGCCTCTTTTTATTTAGAGAATGGCTGCAACAGAAGCTTCTCTTGACTGATTTGTCATTGTCCCTTAACTCTGAATCACAGGTATTACTTATGGAGAAGAGAAAAGATCTTTCATTCTGCATATCCATTCAGTCCCTGGCTTCTGTGCTGAGACTGCCAACCTAGGTATTTGTTAGTGCCAAATATGACAGTGATTTTGTGATGTGGACACCTGTGTACTATGAATTAGACAGATACCACCAGATCATTTTACAAAGGCCACCAATGTAAGAGAGAGCTTTAAATCATTGCCAGTTATACTGGATTCCAACCAGTGCCCTAGAGGTGAAAGGTTTTATATCCCATTTCCAATCTCAAAGCCATCCTATTCTGTCTTTGTAGAATCTTTCAGAAAGTCTTTCTAGTGTGGAAAGTGTCTCTCTAAAATGTGTGAACTGTTACTGGTATTAGACACAGATAACCTGAGTATTACATTAACAGGGACCCTAAAATGCTTGTGTAGTTGTAACGCTTACACACTATTTGATTTTTCTGTGTAAACATTTTCTGTTAAATCAATGCAATTTAATCCAGAGGAGGTCTTATTAAAGTCATAATTGCTAATTTTACATCATTAAACAATTTTTGGTCCATGAATTTGGCAATTAAAGTTCTAGTTCAGCTGCCTGTCATGCACTGCAAGTTTCACAAACTACTGCTGACCCCTACATAAAACTGAAGCATATTATTCTTCTTAGTGGACCATAATGAATAACTTCCACTACAGCTTGACACACCAGCTTGACACACAGAAAAGGGCACTAAATTATATAGTGCCCGTGACTGTGATCTTATTTTTGCCTGCCTCCAACTTCTCATTTACCATCCCCCCGCCCTAAATTATTGATGGTTTTATTTGTAGAAATAATCTGACTGTAATTAATGTGGATTTTGATTGACTCAATAGACTAAGATAAAAACATTGCCAGGAAAAATATAAATTTTTATGCTGTAATCTACTTTTAATCAAAATGCCTTAGAATATCTTAAATAGAAGTGTTTGAAAGTTCTGTAGTCACACTGGATATTGTGGATATTTTTTTAATGCTCCTTGCAAGTGTCCTGTTGTGACCAAATGAAAGCTGTCTTTCTGTTTTCATTGATTCAGCTCACAGCATGTTGCATACTATTAGTAAACCTATTACAGTAGGCATATGTAATAGAATTGTGACTAACATCTGTGTTGCCAGCAGTTCACCATAACCTTTAGTTAGAATACAATGAAAAACTAACAGTTAAAGCCAAATACCAGCTATATTTGAAAATATTGCCACGGTCAAATTTAGAATTCAGAACACAGTTAAGAATTCCTGTTGTTGATCAAGGGCAGAATTTGATAACTGGAAGATATAGATGTGCTATGAAAGAAATAGAGGCTGCATCAAAGTAAAATGTTGTTTTTTAAATTGAAAATATCATGTTATCAGTGAACCAGAGAAGTTATTTTGACAAAAATCAGTATTTATAGGATGGAAAATTCCCTTTCCTGGGAATAAAAATACCATTGCATAAATTCTGGGAAAGGAAAACACTCACTACATTGAGCACGGTCTTGGATCCTAATGCCATGAACAGTTACAGTTTACCAGGATTATTCATATGTGCAAAGTTACTTGTGTATTTAAGCATTTGCAGGATTGGGGTCATAATATTTACTGCAGTAATGTTATTACTCACACCACAGCATTTATAGTAGTCTTTATACTGAGAATAGGGAATAATGCAAATACCATGATCAAATAAAGTGTGAATTTCAAAGCAAAAAATAACTGATCTTGAGCCCTGTATTGCTTTGAAGATTTTATTTGTTTCTAAATAAAATATTTTCTAGCTTGTCTTATTTTAGAATTATCAGGTTTTGATGTCCTGGTTTCTGCTGGATGAACCTCTGGAGTACTGAAGAACTAGTGTGTGGGTACTGACGTCCCAATACACTGAAACCTTAATTGCAGGTTTCAGAGTCCGTAGTTGACAGTTGCACATTGAATCAGGCTGCTTAAAACTTTGGGTTTTTTCTCACACACTGTTTTTCTGAAACTCCTAACCAAAAGTTGGAATAAAAGAGCTCTCTATGAAAGTCATACAGGTCAAACACATATAGGGTGAGTCCATCTTTATACATCAGAGCAGCAGCAAAAAAATAAAAAATAAAAAAAAATTCCAATTTTCCTTTAACTATTGTTATTAGAGTACCTACTTCTGATCATCTAGTCCCTCTTGCTACCAATGCAGGATTGCTTCCTATGTGCTCCCAGTATATTTACTGCTTCTATTGTTTGGTCTAGGTACAAATGTGTCAGTCAATGGGGCTCCTACCACCTTTTTCAGGAGATTTAATCTGTAGGCATCTTGAATCCTCACAGAGGACGCTACCATAAATATATAATAAATAAAAATAATCTCTGTCAAATTGTTTTGCTTGATATTCACCTCAAATATTTCCTTTTAAAATTGCATCTTGTTACTCCTAGTTCTTCACACACTCCCCACTTCCATTATACTACATAATTCTCTCCATTGGTGTTCATACCCATCAGATATTTGTATAGTATTATCATGTCCCCACTTAGTCATCACATAGCTAGGGTGTACATATTTAACTCTTAATCTTGCCTCATAAATCAGACCTTTCAACACTAACCATTTGTTGCTTTTCTTTGATCACTCTCCGGTTTGTGAGTGTCTTTCTGGTAATGAAGTGCCTATCGCTCAGCACAATAATTTAGGTGACAGAGCTTCAAAGAGAGGGTCTAATAATTCCCTGTCCCATGACAGTTATGTCTTTATTCTTAGGGCTAAATCTTGTCCCCTTTGCTAAGCTTCAATAATCAAATTTTTGATTTGCCTGCACCTCAATTACATTCTACCTGTGGGCTACTCCACAGCTACTGTATCAGCTCTTTCCCATGACCCTTCTGCTTCATCACCCTCTCACTAAGGGAACAATGACCATTGATTCTGTCCAGTAATCAAGTCACTAGCTCTCCCATCTCCTCTTTCACGTCTCTAAATTTCTAGATACACATACATACTGAAGGAGAGGTGTGTGAAGCCACAGTACAATCAAGGCCAGGTTAAGGAAATGAAGTGACCTGCTGTGGCACACAGTCATTTTAGCCAGCCACAGCAAAGGATTCAGCATTCTTTACAAGGAATTTCTGTTCCAGACCCAACAAACTCACTACATTGTTTTCATGGTACTTATCCATGAAGAGTAGCATAGCATGTGAGATCTCTAATGAAAGCTTATAGCTTAGCTTAGCAATATTCATAATCATTGTGAGGTGTGTATGAATAATATTTAAGAAATATGGTAACTGTAAAAAATTATGCACTTATGGTCTTGGAGTGAAAGTGAATCACCAGTGAATCATTTTTGGGTGACAGTCCATTCCAGTGGGAGGGAATTGTCAGTTCTCTTAGCCCAGCTGATTATGTAGGGTGACCAGACAGCAAATGTGAAAAATCAGGATGGGGGTGGGGGGGCAATAGGAGCCCATATAAGAAAAAGACCCCAAAATCACCATTGTCTCTCTAAAATTAGGACATCTGGTCACCCTGCAATTATGTAATGTATTGCTCGGTTGTCACCATCTGCAACAACATGGAAAAGTCTGTGGAAAACCACCAAAGATAAACTATAAGCATCAAAACCAGTTGGAGGTAAAAAGGAACATTAGAACAGGCAGGGTATCGCCCATCTGTGAATAGAGACAAAAGACTGATTTAGTATGTCATAGGGTAGAAAAAGATACTGGATCAATTCACAGAGGAGACATCTTGTTTTGTCAAGGACTGGATCCTGGGATGCCAGGCAGCACTACGACAGATTGAACTTTGGGGGGGGGGGGTGAATCTATTTTATTAGATAGAAAAGTAATGTTAATAATTGTAGGCCCTAGTTCACCTGTTCTGATTTTGTTTCATGCTGTAACCACTTGTTCCATCACTCTTGTTTCTAGTGGAAACTTTATTCTTCGTTACAATAAAACCAAAGCAGATTTATTTAAGTCCCCATAAGAGTGGTGATTTAAGGCTCATCTGATAAACTGGGGTACACTGCTCCTTTGGGAGCAGAGGATCTGGGATTTCTGAGAGTACCATGTCTCGGGCTGGATATCACCGGGGAGAACTTCAAGGGGACTTGGGGACTGGTGTGCACTTGTTAATTTACAAGGCAAAGACAGTGCTGAAGAAGAGGGCCTAAGTGGCTGAAGGGCTGATGATGTTAGGGAGCTAATACCCCGCCACCAGAAGCAAGATTCTCTCTTGCTAGAGGTGGGGGGAGGAGGGGAGAGAAGAAGATGCCTCTGTCCCGGGTACCCTGAGAAATGTCACATTTACACCAAAATAGAGCAATCTCCTGTGGTTTTGCCTCTGCAACCTAGGACATTCCCTCTTTCCTCTCGGAATCACAGTAGCAAGTTGCCCCCTTCTTTCTGCAGGAATGGCAGCAGGGCCTGCCTTCTCTCTGTTCTTAAGAGGCAAGGATTACAGCAGGGAGGACCTGTGCATAACTGCTTGCTTATATGGGATTGGCCTACCAGGGCCGGCTCTACCTTTTCTGCCACCCCAAGCAGGGAGGCGGCATTCCGAACACTGAGAAGTTGGCTGGCCGGACCCGTGGCCACATAATGGTAGTACAGTAGCAGTTACATATCCTAAATCAGCCTGTACTTTTTACATAACCCTGCTTACGTATGCTAAGTATTCCATAACCCATTGCATTCGCTCAAGTAAGTAAGGCTAAGAAACATAGGGAAGCTGTCATTCTTTTCTACTATAACATAAGAACTAAGGTCCATTTTAAGAGTATATTTAGGCATTGCGTTACTCAATATTAAGTACCTAAATCCCTTTTGAAAATGAGACTTAGGCTCCTAAATCAGTTAAGCATTGCTATACTGACCGCATCAAAGCCTAAATACCTTTACAAATCTGGACCTAGGTAGTAGTAGTATGAAAAGGAGCATGTGCTCTTTTGCATGAAATTCCCATTAATCTTGATTTAAATACAGTACCTGCGTACACCGATGAAAACGTGCCAGCCAAGTCCTTGGTCTTCCTTTTCAGTTTTCTCTGCATAGAACTACACCCATCATTATGCCTCTGATGTGATAGGTACTAGACATACAAAACTCCTGCTGAAATTAGTGAGCCAAATTTTGCGCACACTGGTGTAAAGCTAAGTATCTCCATTGACTTCAATGGAATTGTTGCAGATTCACACCAGGGTAACAGATCAGAATTTGGTCCACATGGACTTGTGTGCTATAGCTCTGAGTATTTGGTTTATGGCAAGTCTAAAATGGAGCATAATTTAACTTAAAGAAAATTTGTAAATATTTTCCCATAGTAAGTAGAGAAGGTTAAAGATGAAACATCGAGGACCTGTGAAAGTCAAACGTTTGTGAGATCCCAGAATGTTGAAAAAGTATACAACATTTGTTTTAAAGGTTATCCGCATTGTAATTTATCAAATTTGAGAAAAGAATTACCTGTTAGACATCCAGAGAATCTGAACTGCAGGTTTTCTTTTTTCTCTGTTGCTGTGAGTAGCATTAGAAATACTAGAACCATGTGTTAAAAAAAAAACATTGGTTTGTAAAACCCTGATTTCACTCTTCCATACATTTCTTCAAAAAGTTTTTAGAGAGAACCCTATTTCATCTGAACCATCTTGTACTTCATTTCATCCCAAAGGATAATGTTTTTGAAAGGTTTCAACAAAATTAATTGACATATTTGAAGTAGGAGAGCAAGAAAGTGTCCCTTTTAAAAAAAATATGTTTCACTTGAGTAAGTGAAAACAGCCTAATTTTTTAAACTTCAGTTTTGCCATGGTATGAGTACCTGATGAGGATAAGTAGTATCTATTTGTGTAGGGGTTTTGACATGTTTGACATATAACAGGCTTCAAAGAGGAAAAACAGTAAGTGCATGTTTAAGTCCCAATCCGTGGGACTTAACCACATATTTAAATGTTTTAATAAATAAGGATGCTTTCCTGAATTAGAACCTAAATAACTAAATCTAACATACTGCTCATGCATAGTACAGAATTTCAGTTGGTGAAATCTTTTTTTAATTTGTGAACTGAACTTCATTTTTGGAAATGAAAAGTGAAAATTATAATTTTAATATATAAGTGAAAATTAAATATTTTAATATAAGTAATATAAGTGAAAATTAAATATTTTAAAATCTTTTTTATTATAAATATTATAAGAATATACATTTACCTAATGCATTTCTTTTGTTTTCAGTAACATATCTAAATGCAAGAGAGGCACTATACCTATTTAAGATAAAATGATTTCAAAACTATATAAAACAGTATGACCAGATATTAAATTTACATTCTCTTGGAAATACAAGTAGTTTTGAAGCAATGATTAGGTAACCTTGTCTTCAAGACACTTATCAGGACATCTTTTTCACCTGAGTACTCTGTAATGATCAATAGAAGAAATTCCTGGTGTCCTGGGGCTGTTCTCCTGCACTTCCATTCTGCCAATTTTAATCTCTTTTAAACATATATTCATTGACCGAGGAAGGCTTTTGGTGCACTGTGCCTATACTTTTTTTTTTTTTGGCTATAATTTAGATATAAGATATAAAGTTGAAGCCTTGATCTCTTATTGTCATTAAAGATTTGTTGTTGTTTTTTTCCACAAAAAGATGGTAATCCCAGGCTCTTGGCTAAATTTCAACTGAAGTTGTTATGTTCTGCTTTTCCAAATACGTTCTATAGCTAAGTAAATAACATTTGACTTCCCATCCTAAACTGTTGTGAGTAATATCTTCTATGAGACCAACTTCTGTTGGTGAAAAAGGCAAGTTTTCAAGGTAATAATAATTTAATATATAACATATAGAGCTCTGTTCACCCACAGTGACAAAGAAGGTTTTGTGTGTGCAAATTCCACCCCTCTGGCCAAGAGGGTCTGCTGCATTCCAATGAGGAATCACTCCTAGGGTGGACAGATAATGTTTACACTCAGAATGGGCAGTTTTAAAATACCTGGAGCTTGTTAGGAACCTTGCTGATAGAGGCTGCTTAGAGTATGTACTGAATTAATTCAGCCCATTGGAATCCTGGATTTGTATTCTCTATGGCTAACACTGCCCACAGGGACTTTTGCAACTGTGATCTCCCTTGTGTGGGGTGTCCACTACCAGAGCCTCTGGCTTTTTGTGTGAGAAGCTGGGTTAACTCAGGGCTAAATTCTGACCCTAACCTCTCTAAAGCATGTAGGAGTCTAGATTTTCTATACAAATATGAAGTGGTATTTTGCAGGCACTATATAAGGGAAGTGTGACCCTTAGAGCCCTTCAATTCCACCTGGCTAAGGGTTCACTGTCATGTAACAGCAGCTGCTATCAAGCCTGACAAACTCACTACACCTAACACATTGGTGTCATGCTAAAGAATGTTGTGTGAGAGATCAAATGAAAGCCAGTGATACTCTGGGCATTAATATAGTTGTGAAATGTGTGTATCATCAATATTTGAAGAATTATGGGTACTTACTGATACTATGCTTTAAAGTCTGCAACCAAACAAAGGGAGAAACAAGTTTTCTTCCAGACAAGAGAGGACCGTTGTCTCCCTTTCTCTAGTGTAAATTCAGCATGGTGACATCAGACAGTTCATCTGCACCTGAGTTAAATGGGAAGAACAAATTAACATGAGGATGTGAAATTAGCATAGGAAGACACTGGAATCTGAACGGAGGGGTTGGTGACAAAGACAACAAACTTTGGGAAATGTAAGGAGAAGCAAGACGAAATTTCGGTTAAAGTCAGTGCTCTTTGCATCCATGAATGGTGAGTCCCCATTCATGTGGGTTGCTGATGCTAAGAAGTAGCTGTAGGTGAGAAAACTGCTTTAGACAAGGATTGTAGCCTGTTAAATATTTTAGTCACTAGATAGCATGTTATGCTTTTGTTTTATTTGAAGTTGGTTTTTGTTTCTATTATCCTTGCTTATTGTCACTTAAATTTCTGTCCTTTGTCAATAAACTTACTTTTGGTTTTACTATAAGTTCATCCCAGTGCAATGTGTTAAAGTAAAATGTGAATGCTCAGCTGAGCCAACAGGCTGGTAATTTCTGTGAATGTCCAGTGAGGGTTTGGATACTGCAGTGGAACGCTCCTCCGGGGAGTTCGGGTACAAGAGTGTATCAAATGTTATCTGCAAGGCAATGAGGGCAGGCAGAGTCCTAGGGAGCTTGTTGGGCTGGCTAAGAAACTGGGGTGACAGGGAGCTGTCACTCAGTTTAACACAACCAAATCTCTTGTGCTAAGGCAGGGGGGTGACAAGGTCACCCATAGCTCTGAATGCCCTGAGGAAGCATACGGGAAGACGAAGTAGAATGCTACTGCTCACTAATAAATTCCACTATCACATTGCTGGCCTGTGGACCTGATGGACAAAACATAATTAAATTTATATTCTGAGGTATTTGTGGAACTCTTCCATGCACAGCCTTCCTCTTTTGTTTGTGGAGGCATCCAGCTCCTCATTTATATGGAAATTTTCATTCCTAAAGCAAGGTCTGATGAGATAGGATATTTGATTTGATATACAACATTTGGAAAATAAGAAGAATTACTGTTTTGTGTTCAACTGATTACCAAAAAGCTGGATTACTCACACCACTAATGAAATGTCTATAACTCACCTGATGAATTGCAGATCATGATGAATAAGTTCTCTGATACATGTACAATATCAAGTTCAGCAGGGTAATCAGTATCAAGAAAACAGTTGTCATGTCACAGGGCACCAACATCCCACCTAAAATCTAAGGCAATAATGAGGCTCTGGACTGCCTCGTCTTAACATTAACCAGCTGACTTGGCCTTGATAGAGAACCTGATGCGAGAATCAGCAAAGCCTCTTCCACCTTTGGCAAACTTACCTCACAGGTCTGGAACAACGAGCTGCCAACCCTGAACACAAAGGTGTCTTTTTATCTGGCATGTGTTCTCAGTACCATTCATTAATGAAAAATGTAAGTCTGATTAGTTTTCGTTACAAGTAGAAAGCTGTCTTCATCTGTCAAATGGTGTTGCACTTAAGAAAAATGAAACATTTATGCCACTGTAGAAGGAAAAAAGCTAAATCCCACTTATTGACATCCATTTTTGTGAGTAGAATTTTACTCACATAATCATTAGTATTCAATTCACTCTTAGACTGCCAGCTGTTTGGGGCAAGGATTGTCATTTACTATATGTCTTTAAGGTGCCTAGCTTAGTGGGTCCTGACCAATTGGCCTCTAGACTCACTTTTCTTGGATAGTAACAGCAATGGCACAAGCTTGGAGATGGATCTATCAGCAGAACAGCTTTGAGAAACAAAATTTTGAAGAAAAAAAGTTAAATATAAAGTAAACCGTGTTCGTAGTATAGTTGGTTTATGGCTTGGGTTTTGGACTTCACAAGAAATGAGCAGTTTTCTTGCTAAGTTACACAGAAGACAACTTTGAAGTATGAAAGCAAAGTGTTTAACCTGTGGGAAGCCTTTATAGAACTGGCTGTGAATGTCAAAGTAATATTAGATCTTGTTACCAACAATGAAGAACAAAAGGATTTAAATTCATGATAAGATGGGACTGGTTCATGGACACTGAATTTCAGGCAGGCAAATGTTGGGGAGTTTAGAAATCTAGTCAGTAAGGTGTTATGGGAGGTTGTAGCAGAAGAATTAAAAAACAAACCCATAACTTGTGGATTTACAAGGCACTGCTCAAAGATCAGTGTCTCAGTAGAAAAAACCTCAGCCTGACTTTCTTTTGTGACCCACCTTCCTTGCTGCTGGTCAGTTCCGCAGGGCAGGATAGGGGAGAAGTTTCAGGTCACTACTACCTCCTCCCAAGTATTCTGACCAGGCTCCCATAACCGGCAGGTCTCTAGCAGACCAGGTGTAACCCCAAGTGAATGGCCATTCCCCAAGATTTTAAATACCTTGAATTTAGCATTTCCAGCAAGGCTGAAGCAGGTGGTATATCGGGTTGATAATCTACATATTAAAATTTAAGATACCCATTTAAAACAGATTTAATGATAGATTGAAATTATTCCCAAGGAACCATTAATAGTATTGTCAGTAATCCAGGTACCGAGAAGTTAAATATCTGATTGTTAGATTCCCCACTGGTATTATAAATGTGCCACTGAAGTGTATTTTTACACTATCATGTTAATAGCCCATATAATAAAAAATTCTCAAATGGGCAGTGAAATAATGGAATATAATAGCTTTGAAGGAGCTTTAATAGTCTAGTGTATAAGCAAAACACAAATGGAAGAGTCCTTAACATAGGTTTTAAAATGTTTCTAAATGTATGTTGTCAGGTATCTGTATAGTGGTACTAAGGTCTATTGATCCATTGAGGATTGTGGGGCCCATCAGTCCTAAAGTAGGAGACTGTCAGTATTTCAAATGGCAGTTTTGTTTGTATGCTTGAAGCAGTTTGTTAGATGTATACAGTACTGTAATGTGTTAATTACAGAGATTTTTTTTTAAAAAAACTGAATTTACAATAATTGAAATCAATATTTTTGCAGTTATAGGTCCTAAAAATACAAAATTAAACTGGCCACCTATCGACTCTGGCTATCTGAGCACAACAAATGCTTGTTAACAATCAGTAGGTAGCAACTTGTTTTGCTGATTAATTATTTGGTCATCTAGCAACTGTGACTCAGTAAGTGAAGCACTAGTAACTCTTTCACTAAAGGAAGTACAATGTAAGGATGACTCAGAAGTATACTTCTGCCCTGTTACTACTGTCCCAATTCAAGGCAACTGCACTTAATCGTGCTTTATGGTATAGCAAAGGCACCCAATCTCAGGCTTCCCTGGGCTGTCACCTCTCTTGCATCTCTGTCCTTTTGGACAAGGGTATGTCAAGGTTGAAAAGAGCTCCCTGCCTTCACTGTGTTGTTCCCAGAAGAAGATAGGCTTCCTAAATAGCCTTCTCTTGTTTTCTCTTCCGAGACTAACAAAGTGATCTGCCCAGTCGTAAGTTACCACACACAACTTCCTGTGAAAATCTGTTTTATTCGTAAGGTTAAAGCATTATAGAGAACATATTAAAAATAAAATAACCTACACCCATGCTCATAAACTTACCATAGATCTTTCTAACCCTAACATGGGCTCTGGCAGGAGCAGTCCTTCAAAATCCTGCCCAAGGGTTTCCTCAGGGTTTCAAGTTCATCACAGCTCCAGCACAGAGCAAGCCCACTCATAAAAATTTAGTCCACCCTTTATAGAGTTCAGGGGTCTTTGATCTGGAGTTTCAAGAAGTTGGTAATTAGTGGACAATGGATCTTTCCTTGGGGAGTAGCTTCAAACGACCTCCTGAGTATTTCCTTGAAAACCTACTTCACATATATTGTCCCAAACAATTCCCCAAAGTTCCTAATGTTGACATTAATCAAGATCCTAGGAAACATATCATCTTACAACAGCATACAATTTTATTTGTAATACAGTGGACCCCAAAGGTATTAAATCCAATTCAATAAGGCTATATTTATTCAATAAAGTTTGTCCAGGATATGGCAGGATGTTGTCAATCAGTCACAAGTATGTATGGACATACATAAAATTATTCTCAAGGACTGTCATGACTGGGGCTTGGGCAATCATGCCTAGTGGTTGGAGCAGTGGAAGTTAGGCCTACTAGTCTTGTAGTGGTGGTCAGAAGCCAGAAACTGAGAGTCAGAGATGGAGGAGGGAGTCAAGCCAGGGGTCAAAGCTAGAGCCAGAGTTAGGGACCAGGGTCAGGGATCAGAAGCAAGGCAGGTTAGGAAAGCAGGAATCAAGGACAAGTCAGGAGAGCAGTGCTCAGGAGTCAGGCAAGAAGGCTGAATTCAATGTTGCAGGCAGCCAGAAATTCACCCAGTTGCACAGACAACTTCCAGCACTGCCTTATAATGTAATATATGGAGATATACCTATCTCATAGAGCTGGAAGGCCCTTGAAATGTCATCAAGTCCAGTCCCCTGCCTTCACTAGCAGGACCAAGTACTGTCCCCTGACAGATTTTTTTCCCCCCACATCCCTAAATGGCCCCCTCAAGGATTGAGCTCATAACCCTGGGTTTAACAGGCCAACGCTCAAACCACTGAGCTATCCCTCCCCCCTTCTGGCTCAAATAGTTCAGCCAGACCAATTGGTGGGGCTGGGCACTTCTCCAATCAGGACACCTATGGGTGTCTTCTCTGGTGGGGCCCACTAGTAAGTCACTGGATGGTGACTGGGATGTGAAGGTTGCCTGGGAGCCTGTGATTCAAGACCTGTGGATCCTCACAAGGACTATCTGTCAAAACGTATGTAGGTGTTAGGAGCAACAAAGAGCTTGATTAGAGATGCATATACTTCTGCAGCCACAGTCCTGTCACTCCACAATGCTATTCATAGGGCAACAAGTGAGCTAGGATGTGGGGAGAAAAGTGAAGAGGTTTGAGCTCTACCAAGCAATGAATTTTGTGAGCGTATATGCTATTCTATAACAACATTCACGTGTCTGCCTCTACATTCACCTACATGCTGGCATCTGTGTTCAGTAAACTGCTTCCATCACTTCTGATTTGGAATCATAAATTGTCATTCGAGTCTCACTTATTAAAAAAGATCCATCAATCACAGAGATTTTAATTTAATAAAAGAAGACTCAGGTATTTTAATAACAAAACATTGTATTTATATGGAATCTTTCATCCAAAAATCTCAAAAAGCACTTCGCAGTTTAACCTCCAACACCCATGTGTGTTTGGGTGGGGAGGATGGTTGGAAATATTTCAACTCTTATGATTACAGCATAAAGACTAGTGGGGGAACAGAGACGTAGAGTGACTGGCTGATTTGCCCGATGATGTAGTCCAATGGGAGGGATATCACTATTGAGGCTGTCCTGATCTAATACTCATAAACTTGAAGGTCAGAAGGGACTGTCATGATGATCTAGTTTGACCTGCATATTACAGGTCACAGAATCTCTCCCATACACTCCTGTAACAGATCTCTGGTATAAGAGAAATAAGTTTTAAAGTACATGCCAAAGGAATCAGAATTCAGGTTGGACTTTTAGTATTTGGAATTTTCTGTTTGTTATTAAACTGAATGTTGCAACAGTACTAGTTATTTGCATGGAATTTTATATGATGAGTTCCTTGGAATTTTCATTGGAAAGCTTTGTCTCCATTTCACATTGATGAAGTAAATAATCCATAAAGTGGATGAAGCTAAATCAGAACCAGTCACTCTTATTTAGGAACAAGAGTATCCACATGTGGGGTTATTCTGGAATAGCTCTTGCACTTTAAATTCACACCTACCTTAATTCAAACTAACGAGCTGTAGAGAGGCCCTAAGTGCCTGATCTTGAGAGGTGTTGAGTATCTGCAATGTATCTTGAATTCAGGGAGTTGCAGGTGCTCAGCATTTCTCAGGATCAGATGCTTAGCTCTTAAGAGATCATTCACTCACCCTCTGTTTGTCACCTTACTCCTCCATCTTTCAGTAGACTATCTACATGCTAGCATAGTAAACATAAATAAACACTCTGTCCTCCATATCCCTTTATGCCAGCCATTAATCTCTGGCCTTTTTAGTCCAGCTTCCATGTGGTATATTTATAGACAATCTCTATTTGACTCTTTACACATTTAAGAGCTACAATTAATGCACTTTAAACATGTATTAATTGTTCTGGCAGTAAAGGAGTAGAATTAGCCATGCTTTGCTACAGGATCTATCAAAACAAATGAATTCTCTCTTCTGTCTCCATGGGATGAGGTATGCTATATTCAGAGCTGGAATGAAAGTGATTTATCACTAAGAATAGTGTGCAATTTGAGAATATGAACAAGAGAAGTTATTTTGGGACATGGCTCTGATCAAATACAATGAGCTAAATTAATCTTTCTCTCTCTGTAACTCCATCCATGTTAGTCCATGCTCTGACTGAACACTTCTCAGAAAAACTGGTGTAAACAAGACCTATGCATAGAGGAAGACATGATATTGCCATCTAATAAATTGGCGCCTCTTGTTAGACTTCAACAAAATCTGCTGCATCCTGAGGCTAAAGGATTATAAATAACTTGGGCCCTGATCCTGCAATGAACTGTGTGTAGACAGAGTCCAGGAGCTCATTGCAGGATTTGTGCCTCAGTCAGGAACTTTGTGACTGCAATTGATTACTCTTGTTTTGAACTGTTTTACGGCTATTAAAGTTAAAGTGTAGAAGTACTTCATTGTTTGGATGAACATTTACTTTAACAAAGTATATGTGTGCACTACAGCTACAAGATGTTAAATGGACAGCATACAGTAGCAGAAGAAAGGTTACACTTCATTCTGCTTGATATAGAAGTCTTTTAAAGCTGCTTTACAGAGCCTCTCATCTACCTTCTATTCACATCTGTTTATTTTGATGTCATATTTATTTTTGTTTGCTTTTAACACCATTTATCAAAACAGAACTTAAACCTTTTGATCATTTCTCAAGTGATCAGAGGGATTTTCAAAAGCATCCGGGCCCCTTTGGAGTACAAGTCCCATTGAAAGTCAATTTTAGGGTTTTATTAAGAATCCCACCCTAATCTGTTCTCTATTGAATTCAAAAGAAATTCTTTAAAATAAATTGATGCTTCACATTTATTGAATTTAACCAAGGGTGGGCTGGCCCAGGTTCATTTAATATAAAAATGTTACAGTCTCAGGACTCCTCCTTGTCATGTCCGGGCATGGTAAGCAGACAGCTGCTTCCAAAGTAAGATAAAGTTCTCTAATGATATATCTTCCACAGACTAGTCTTCATTAAAGTTAATCAGTGTGGGTTATAGCCTAGTATTTCATAGAGTCTCTCATTAGGATTTTTTCATGCTTGGCAGTAAAGGGACACCGCTGAGCAGCTTAGGTTCAGAATTGAAATTTTGTGGCTTTTTATTTTTAAAAATTACAAATAGTAATTAGTTTAGGTAGGGCCTATTCCTGATTGGAGCCCAGATGAGGTATAGTGATGTGCTTAAGGGCACACAACAAGTGAGTGGCAGAGATAGTACTCAGCCCTTAGGTTTTCTGATTCCCTGACGGGTGACTGAGCCACTATACCACACAGCCTTTGTGTACTAAGCAATTCCTGGCACTGGTCCCTCCCGCTTCTCCTAAAATGCCCATGATTTGGGACTGAGGCCATTTGTTTTTTAAAAAATCTTTTAAAGCAAGCCATAAAAATGCACAGCTGAAGTTTTAAGCTCTATAAGAACAGTATCAACTTATCCAATAGCTTAAAAATGGTCTGTAGAAACACTATTAAAATATATATTGTCAGTCTTTTAGGTTATATTTGGTCTGATGATGTCATTAGGTAGGCTGTCCTCCCTCTGGAATCAAGTTGCAAACACGGTCCTGAACAGTAATTAGAGCTAAGCAGCAATTACAGCACATATGATTTGTTCAGACTTATCACTTGCCTGCTGTCTCCTTGCACCAAACATCACAAAAGCACCGGGTGAAGTGACGGAATTATTTATCTCTAAATCTAATTCCACATATAATGCTGAAGTGGCCATGGACTATGATCTTACAAACTAAGGTAAGGGTTACTCTGCGTTTAGCACATACAGGGGTTCCCTCCCCCCCCCCCACTGTGAATATAAATATAACTCATCGGAAATTATTTTTTTTAGGATAAAGTAAAGAATATTCAGTTAAAATAGCTGTCTTTCATTGTTTTTGGAAGGCAGGGGGTTTGTGAATTGGTTAATCCAATCTTTTCCCATTTTTTTCCTGCAAATGCAGTAAATGTGCATGGGAAAATTAATCCCTGAGATAATGCCATTGAAGTCAATGGAATCACAAAAGGAATAAATATGGACCAGAATTTATGTAGTATTAAAGCAAGTTTTGCTGCTTTTTCCCCTTCTGTGTTAAAGAAAGTTGCTAACTTAGTTGTTGTGTAGCCTAACTGTCCTGTTTATGGTTTGCTGTCATCCTTGTTCCAGTGATTTTATCACATTGCAATCAGCACTTGCTAAAGGTTGGAACAATTATTAGAAGCTTTTGGTGTTTCCACACACTCCTTTTGATTCCTCCCAAAGCACTGGGATAAGGGGAGGAGCCGTGATATCTCACAGTTCATGTGGGGGGATTTAGCTAGTCATACAATGTGGTGAGGGAATGTTCCGGAGCACGGAAGGAGGAAGAGTAATAACGTAGGGAGGAGTGGGGATGCAGAGGACGGGGGGAAGGAGTAGCAGTGAGAAGAGAAAGATTAGTGCAATCAGAATTTTTTGTTTCTATAGTGGCTTATCTGAGGACCTCAGAGCACTTACAGATGTTAATATATTAAGTCTTTGAACACTACTGTGAGGTGAGTATTTTGAGTCCCATTTACCAGATTGGAAAACTGAGATTAAGGGCCTTGTTCATGGTCACACATTGTGTGTCAGAGACAGAAACAGAATCTAGTTATCCTGACTCCAAGTCTTGCACTCTACCCACAAAGTTATTTCGACTGCATTATCATCAATACACAGCTGATTCTCGGCTCAATGTCTCTACATTTCAGATTCGACTCATACTGTCCTACCACCTGAATGAGGTAGGGATCTGGAAAAAAGTAACTGACTGTAGTTCATCTCAGATAAGATGTAGCAATGGCTTTGACATTGCTTGTAAATACTGACTTCATAATAGTCCTCAATTAATTTTTTTTACCTCCAGGCTAAAATACTCTACTCGGATCTATAGTTGATGTGTCCCTGGAAACTCCAGTAAGTGCAGAATGTAAGTGCCGCTCTCCTGAGTGGGGCAAGGAGCTGCGAACACATAACACCTGTGTTAAGCTCATCTTGGCACTTCCTGTCCACAGCCAGTTTAAGGCTCCCATCGGCAAAATATTTTTTCTTTTGAAAGTTTGTCAGAACCTGAATCTAACAAATTTTCCAGCACAATAAAGGATACTTTTATTTGGTTTGCATTGACATCCCTTCATCAACCCTCCAAAATCTGCTAATGCCTTGAGTAAAATGCCTCTTGTGTAAGAAAGAACCTAGCTGTAGAGCTTGTCAGAATTTTTTTTTCCACAGAAAAATTTGACTTTCCATTGAAAAAAATAATATTTTCAGTTTTCAGATTTTTGGCATTTCTGACAAAAATTGAAGATTTTTTTTAGTAGAAATACATTCTGTGTAAATACTCATTGAGCTAAAAATCCAATTTTCTGTGCCTAATTGCCACAAAGATTATTTTTCTAAAATATACTCAAATACTAGGGTGGTGGGTGTTGGTATAGGAACCTAGAAAGCGGAAAAAGTGAAGTACTTCTGTTTTGTGAAGCCCACAGGTGTGTGGCCAAACTACTCTGAGATGATTATATATACAAAAGGCAGGGGGGGAATATCAAATTCTTAGGCCTCTGGCTGAACCTCAAAGGGTTTGGAAGTTCTATCTAATTTAGATAAGCCTCAAAGTTCCTTTGGATAAAACTAACTCTGTCTTTAGAGAAGTGGCTAGTGTGATGGAGTTGCTTGATGGTGAATGAATCTGGAAACAAAATGTGTTTCAGTACACTCTTGGTAGACAAAAGCTTGAGTATAGGGTAAAGAATGAGGAAGTAAGGAATTTTTCAATAATAGTGTGTTGTGACACTTGTATTTTTATGCCTGATTTTGTAAGCAAGCAGATTTTAAGTGAGATGGAATTTGGAAGAACTCAAGACAAATCAGGATCCTGAAAGGGGTACAGATGCTCCCCAATTTATGCAAGCATTCCGTTCCAGAATGCCTTGTGTAACTCAAATTTTGCATAAGTCAGAAATGTATCTCCGACCATTTACGCGCAAAAAAACCAAAACAAAAACTAAACTCTCTATCCTCCTATTTCTAGTTTATGGAACTTTTTCCATAAGCTTGAATTTGCATACATCGGGTTTACGTAACTCAGGGCACGTCTGCACAGTAGTCTGAAAAGGTTTAGAGCCACTGTTCTAAGAAAAAGCCATTGAACAATAGGGTAAAGGGGATCAGGCATTCAGAAAGAGATTGGGGCTCTGAAAAAAAGGTTCCATGGGAAACCAGGCTGCGTGCCAAGAACTTTAGAATTTGCTAAAAGAATGTAAGTTGGATTTGATCTGCTCTTACAACTCAAGCAGCGTATGACTGAATGAGTCTAAACATGCAAGTAGCCTGTTTCTTGTTTTAAAATCACTTTCTTGTATGTTTTGTTCCATTTACTGAATAAACCACTTCTTTGAAGAAGGCTGTTCATCACTGTATAGCCCTGATCTCAGATTGCCAAAGGGAAGAGATGCAGGTATCCATTCAGTTCTGCATAACAATAAGTGATTGGCAAAGATGGGGTGATGAACCCAGTTTCCAGTCTAAGTGTGGGACAATTTTAAAATTCCAGCCCAGACACACAGGTGCTGGGGGTATGGTAGCTCCTCCTGACTTGATGTGGTTTCTATCACTTACAGTTGGGTTTAATGGCCATGCACACTCATTCACTCACTCTTCCAGCACACCTGCCCAGACAAGTAAAGGCACAAGCTGACACTTAATGGTGGACACTTAGAGAGACCAGAAAGGGGACAGTTACAAGCAGCCTTGTGACTATGATACATTGGTGGGATTGTGCCAGTGATGAACTTCCAATAAGTGACAAGAAATATATATATATTGTAGAAGGAAAAAGTAAGAAAATTTATTTTCCTGTGTTCTTTAGGGGAAGACAATAGGAAAAGACAGAAATAAAGAGCTCCCTGCAGCTCAGGAAAAGTCAGCTAGTAGAATTGTGCAAAGAAAGGAACCTGAGCTCTAGAGAGTTGAAAAAGACACAGCTGGCTAGCCTGCTGTGATCTGATGACCAGATGATAAATGGCATCCCAGAGTCAGCTGAGGACTGGGGAGGATGATCTAGTTCATTCAGAGCACTTGCAGATGTTAAGGAAGACAGGCTTGAACAAACTAGCACATTCTGAGGAGGGCAAAGGGGGCTGATACAGAGGCATAGAGGAGGCATCCTGGAGTGCATGCAGCAACTGGACCCTGTTGAGATGGGAGTCCCCTGAACCAGGGGAGTCTAGAGTGGGAGAACCTGCAGCATGGAAGAGATATGCGAGGGGCCCAGAGATGCTGATCCCGAGCTCATGCTAGTACAGACTCAGGGAAGGTTTAATTTAAACCCAGCTACCTATGGTCCCAAAAAGCTGTTTCAACAGCAGGGAATCGCAACAGCATAGGGACACCCTGGCTACACTTCCTTTCTTTGACTCATCTCGTTTTCTGGGATTGAGGTGGTTTTGCACCACCTGTGAATTCCTCTATTGTGAGTGAATCCTCCACTGACTGGTTTGACTGGCTTTATGCCCTGGAACAATTCAAAGCAGCCACAATGAGATCAAGGATCTAGCCAGTTCTGTGTGTGAAAATCTTTGTTTTGGAATAAGCTGAAGAGTCACAAATATATAGGATGAAATCCTGACCTATTGTGGTCAATGGCAAAAATCTCATTGTCTTCAGTAGGGCCAAGATTTTGCTCATAGTACCTAAAAGTACTGCATGTATTAATAGCCAGCCATGTTTATTTGGAATGATGCAATCCAGTGCAGCAGTGTAGAATATGCTAGGTTGTGACATGCCATGCAGCTTTCTAATTGAACAAATGGCTTTGTTTGTTTTAGAAGTCTGCAAAATTAGCTTTTTAAGAGAAACAAGTGACAAATATTTCCATGCTACCTACAGATAAAAGCAAATCAAAGTTGTACTGCAGCTAGCACATTGCTTCTAAATGTACTGAAGGATGCTTTTTAATTTATTTAATTGCTTAAGCTTGACAAACAGCCAATACTAATAAATATGCACGGATATTAGTATGGTGTTTCTAGGGTTCATTTGACTTGGAAATATAAATATTGAAAAACAAACAAGTGGAACTGTACAGCACAGTGGCTGCCAAAATGAAATACTATATGGCCTGAGTATTTCCTCTTCTGAATTTTGTATTGTTCAGGAGCACATGCAGGACAAAAGTTAGAGAGATAAATACCATAGGAATTCCACAATCTGCAGGTTGAAATTTGAACAGATTATCATAAAGATATAGGCACTATGAAGGTTAATTCAAACAGCTGTGACCTAACAATATTAACAGGATTATTTCAGGTGAAGTGGTTAAAATACCTTTCTCAATTCTAATTGTTTGGACACTCTTTTTGGTATTTACAATACAAAGTCCAGGATGATTTTTAAGCGGTTTAGCATGAAAGAGTTACAGGTGTAAATCAAGCTTTTCTTGATTAATGTTGATTCATTTTCCTCTAAAATATTGAAAGTATTGTTTTTATTTAACAACAAAAAGCTTTAAAATACATATAGTTTTTCCTGTTTCTAATTTTTGATACATGTACTGAGTTCTAGAGACTTGAGAACAAATTCCTAGAATGCCTTTCATATATTATTAATTATAAATATTTTAGCGGATTGAAAACATCAACTTTTTTGTGATAAGGTCCACATGTGGACTATGTGCATAGTAGTTGCAATCTGTTTTATGCATATTTTTAAATAGAAAAAATTCCTTTAGTTATGAGGCATTTAAGGGAGAAAATTCTACGGGGGAAAAAACATCTTAATTCACAGAAATGAAAACGGTGCATAGTCAATCTTCAGTATTTCAGAGAGACAAGTTCGGTGAGAGAATATCTTTTACTATATTAGAAATTGGCCCACTAAAAGATATTACCTGATTTACCTTATCTCTATCAGATCCTGGCACTGACATGACTGCTATAACACTACAAAAAGCTCACTATTCTAATGAGGAAAGCCCCAATCTCTCTCAGCCTTGCGCATACTCTTAATTTCAAGGATGGTGAGTATTCCCATTGATGTCAGTGGGACTACTCACATGTTAAATTAAGCATGTGTATAATGTTTGTAGGGTCAAGGCCTAAGAATGGAACCTATTTCACAGCATGAAGTGCATTTATAATTAGATTAGTGAGGTAATTAAAGAGTCTAGTTATGGATTTATCCTTTATATTATATTTAAAAGATTTAAGATATTGGGCTTCATCCTGCCCCGCTGAAGTCAGTAGCTCAGAATGTTTTTATTGGTGGCATGTTTTACTTTGATAACACATGCTGTTGACATTGGGAGCTTGATATGGGAAAAGGGATTATGGGTAAATCATTGTGCTGTGTATTTTGTAGGTACAACATTCATAAAAATTTCCATTGATGTGAAGTGAATGAAAATGTGTTTTCCCATCATATTTACCCAGTTATTTACTAGCAATCATTTTTAGCTAAACTAGTTATTCTGGGAACTCTTCAGATATTTTTTCTGTGCATCTCAACTGCATAATCAATATACAAATAAATCCTATATAGCTATGATAAGCTTTTTTATTGTACACTTACATTTTTGCAAGCTGTTGATAACTCCTAATATTGTGTGGAAAAATAAGTAAGCGGGGGTGTGAAATCCTGGCATAATATTAAGTCAAAACTCCAATTAACTGCAAAAGGATCAGGATTTCATTCCAGATTTGTTTACTGTGTGACATGTTTAGGAGAAATCCTAAATACATTTGACATGTAGAAATACTTTATTTCAAAGTATCTGCTTTCCTACAACTCCAGAGTGTGAGGGAGAGCAGGCATGTAGAATCCTGTTAATACATATAATCATAACACATTTATTTGTGGATGATTGATAATGGAAATATTAGTATTACATTCCACACTTTCATTTTGAAGGACAGAATGATTTTCATAGTCTGGCTTGTTTATTATGTGACGTTGAGTTAGTAATCTGTAATAGTGCTATAATTTATTTATATTAGTTCCTACAGTTTTATACAATATGGTCATGCCATATGAAATGAATGCAAAATTTGTTGCAACAGTTATGTCAAAAAGGCGAAACCCTTCAGAACCTAATGAGATCCAGTGTTTGGTGTGTCAGTTTCTCTGGTTTTGTTCCTATGCAAGGTCAGACACGGACTTAAATAAAGCTTTTCCGCGGATTGCCTTGCCTCCTGATTTTTGAGGAAGTGGACTTTCTACTAATCGTATCCTATCCAATAGCCGTTAGTAACCAATCTGGATGAATAAAAACAATGAGGAATACGTGTGGCTCATTAGACTAACAAATTTGTTTGGGCATAAGCTCCTACTGTCTTTTGAAATACCACCTCTGACAATTCTACAGGTTTTAAATAGGTAGCCATGCATGTCGATGCTAGTGCTTCGTATTCTTTAGATCACTTCATAGGTCAGTGGAAGAATTTGACTGTTCCATTGATGTTTGAATAAGGTTTGAGGGGAATGAAGTCAATACGACTTCAAGATTTCAAATTATGTATGCATCAGAAAGATTTTAGTGGTAATCATATTGATTCTTGCAGGAACTCATTCATTAATTAGTACAGTGCTTTGGGAATATAAACTGCGTAGTATTTTTCCTATTGTCAGTGGAAAGCAATGGAAGTGTCTCATACACACTGCTGTTTTGATTCACAAGTTATTTTTAAAAATAAATTACGTTGCCTGGGCAGTGCTGCTCTCTCAGGATCATGTTAATTTGCCATTTGGGAAATTCAGATAAAGAATTGGTCTTGAAAGTCACTCTCACTGCTTTAGCTCTGACAAGCCATGAGAGCCGAGTGGTAGCATATGACAAGCAGTGGCTTTTATTCTGCTGACTGTGTTGGGGGGGGGGGGGGGGGGGGGGAGGGGGAATGGAAGAAAACCTGATAGATTTATTCACATAGCATTTTATTTTCGGGATTAGGGGGGGAATCTCAAAGTTCACCTTTCTGAAAATATGGCTTTGCTTCAATATTGTAATACCTGCACCTCATAATTTTCAGAACCAAATACAAAATTCATTTATTTGACTTCGCCGTCTCTTAGTAATCTCTCTCTCTCTCTGATATACTCAGAGACATATAACACTTTCACTGACACAGCTAAGCAAAAAAAATAAACAAAATCCCAAAGCCTATAAACTAATCAGGGGAGGGGGAGAGAGATTGTTTCTATTTTTAAGTACATGTAATTCAGATACTGTGGTGATGAGTCCTATAAATACTTAGATTTAATGACCTGCAAGGATCCACTATATTTGTATGTAACTTCTGGAAATATCAGCTCCTAATGAAAGTAGAGAGTAATGGATCATATTGCAGCAGGGATCCAGATAGTGGAGCATCATTTTAATAGTGATTCTGCTCTACAAGGAAGAACCCTAATGGATTATTTTAAATATACCTATTTCATTAAATATGATTCACTTGAACACATCAATCTGTCCATAAAGTTGTCTATAAATAAGTGTAATAAGGACTTAAAGGAATTCTTCAAGGGACGTCAGTGTCCTCAGAATAGTAGATGTTGGCTTGGATCACTATTTTTTAGAAGCCACCTTAAAACTTAAACTCAAAAAGATCACAAAGATGGACCAAAAAGAGTGTTACAGTAAGAGAACTTTTGTCCTTGAACTTGACAAAGAAACAGGTCAGATTCCAGATTGCACTTCACAATCATACCAGTGTTTACCAGGACCGAGCTGTTGAAAGGCAGGAAGACATATGGTCGAACTGGATGAAGATGGTAGTCAAGACAACAGAGGAAGAAGTGGGCTGCCAAAGATGGCAGAAGAAAGATTCATGAATTACATCTGGAACATGGACAGTTACTGACTAGCAGAAAGTTATGAAAGCAAAAAAGGAACAGTGCAACGCATGTGTCTGACTCTTAGAGGTGGATGCAAAATACAGAGAAAAGGATAAAGAAGAGTTTCAGGAAAGATAGAAATGCATGACATCAGGGGAAAACTGCAGAGGCAGAAGCAGCAGCACAGAGGGGAGACTTGAAACAGCTTCATAGCACAGTGAAAGACCTTCTAGGAACAACCAGACCCTCACAGGTGATAAGAACATAAGAATTGGCCCTACTGGGTCAGACTAAAGGTCCATCTAGCCCAATATCCTGTTTTCCAACAGTGGCCAATGCCAAGTGCCCCAGGGAGTGAAACAGAACAGGTAATCATCAAATGATCCACCCACTCCCCCTTGTTGCTCATTCCCAGCTTCTGACAAACAGAGGCTAGGGACACCATTTCTGCCCCTAGCCTCTGTTTGCACATTGAAGTTTTCGTAGATGTGAGATTTAAACTGTTTTAAACATCTCATGTCTACTCATAAGGGTTCCAAACCTTTAAAAGAAAAATCAGGTACATTGGATGACAATCTAAAATCTAAGGTGAGGGTGACTGAGTGCACTATGATTGCAGCCTATGAATGAATTCAGCCAGTATCTGTACAACCAAGAGGTGACTGTTGTCCACCTTGAAGGTGTGGTCTACGTTCCAACAGTTGCTTTGATGATCTGGCCTGATGTTCTGAAAATGCAGCACTAAAGGGAGAAAAGAAAATATTAAACCCCACCTATTCCTTCAAAAGCGACAGAGTCTTGTAGCACCTTATAGACTAACAGATTTTAGGGATCATGAGCTTTCATGGGTTAAGACCCACTTCATCAGATGAATGTTGTGGAAATCTCCAGAGGCAGGCATAAATATGCAGGCAAGAAAGCAAGGTAAATTCAATCAGTGGGGGTAGTGAAGCCCACTTCCAGCAGGTGAACTGGGGTGTGAACGCCCAGAGAGGAGAAACTGCTTTTGTAATTGGTGAGCCATTCACAGCTAATATTAAGTCCAGACCTAATAGTGTCGAATTTGCAGATGAACTGGAGCTCAGTAGTTTCTCTTTGAAGTCTGGTTTTGAAGTTTTTTTGCTGCAGGATGGCTGTTTTGAGGTCTGCAATTGTATGCCCAGGCAGGTTAAAGTGTTCTCCTACAGGCTTTTGTATATTGCCATTCCTAATATCTGATTTGTGTCCATTTATCCTTTTACGTAGGGATTGTCCAGTTTGGCTGATGTACATAACAGAGGGGCATTGCTGGCACATGATGGCATATATTATATTGGTAGATGTGCAGGTGAATGAACCTGTGATGGTGTGGCTGATCTGGTTAGGTTCTGTGATGGTGTTGCTGGTGTAGATATGTGGGCAGAGTTGGCATCGAGGTTTGTTGCATCGATTGGTTCCTGCGTTAGAGTTATTATAGCGCGGTATGCTGTTGCTGGTGAGAATCTGCTTAAGGTTGGCAGGTTGTCTGTGGGCAAGGACTGGCCTGCCTCCCAAGATCTGTGAAAGTGAGGGATCATTGTCCAGGATGGGTTGTAGATCACTGATGATGTGTTGGAGAGGTTTTAACTGAGGACTGTAGGTGATGGCCAGTGGTGGTCTGTTGGTTTCTTTCTTGGATTTATCTTGCAGCAGAAGGCTTATGGGTACATGTCTGGCACTGTTGATCTGTTTCCTTACTTCCTCATCTGGGAATTGCAGTTTTAAGAATGCTTGGCAAAAATCTTGTAGGTGTTGGTCTCTGAGGGGTTGGAGCAAATGCGGTTGTACCTCAGTGCTTGGCTGAAGACAATGGAGTGTGTACTGTGTCTGGGATGGAAGCTGGAGGCATGAAGATAGGCAAAGCGGTTGGTGGGTTTTTGGTACAGGGTGGTGTTTATGTGACCGTTACTTATTTGTACCATGGTGTCCAGGAAGTGGACCTCTCATGTAGACTGGTCCAGGCTGAGGTTGATAGTGGGGTGGAAGCTGTTGAAATTGTGGTGGAATTCTTCCAGAGTTTCTTTCCCATGGGTCCAGATGATGGAGATGTCATCAATGTAGCATAGGTAGAGAAGGGGCGTGAGTGGACGAGAGTTGAGGAAGCGTTGTTCCAGGTCAGCCATAAATATGTTGGCATATTGTGGGGCCATGCGTGTGCCCATAGCGGTGCCACTGGTCTGGAGGTATAGTCACCAAATTTGAAATAATTGTGCGTGAGGATAAAGTCACAGAACTCAGCAACCACTTGTGCTGTGGCATCATCTGGGATACTGTTCCTGACAGCTTGTATTCCATCTATGTGTGGGATGTTTGTGTAGAGAGCCTCTACATCCATGGTGGCTAGGATGGTATTTTCTGGGAGATCACCAATGCATTGTAGTTTTCTCAGGAAGTCAGTGGTGTCACGGAGATAACTGGGAATGTTGGTGCCACAGTAGCACTTTAACATTGCTAATGAAGACAGGCTGTTAGTGATTCAGCATGGCTGGAACGAGTGGAAGTATTTGAGGCTAGGGAGAGGAGGATGGGCAGCCACTAAACTGAGCAGATGGTAAATTTAGATTTAAAAAAAAATAGAGAGCCCTTTCTAAATAGGGATTAGCAGTGTGCATGACAATATGAAAACTATCATCTCCCTGCCAATACTCTTTAGAATAACTGGTCTTTTCTGTCCTGCATGGTAGCTTTGTGAAGCACACCAATCTGGTACTGGATGAGTTGTGCTCAGGATTTGAGTGTAGATTTTTAGAGGTAGTTTGAAGCAATACCTGGATTATAGCAGAAGCTGTCTAAGAGACATAGTATTTGTACATAGAGGAGTTGATTGTTCTGAGACACATTTGTGCAGAAAGTGAAAGGAGAATTTATTCTAATAAAATCTTCAGCTAGGATTTTAAAAATGGATTTTGTCCCTTATATTTTCAGAGTGGTGTAAAAACCTTCTGCTGAGGACTAATATTTTTTGGCAAAGTCTCTACCTGTTTCTGATGATGTAACTAGATAATTCATGCAGCTGGAGTCAGAGCAGAAGCAGCAGATGAACTAGAAAAAATAAGTCACATGATAGACACCAGGAAACAAACATGTATGAAATTTGTTGTTTGTTTTTAATTATTTTAATCTAAACACCAGATAGGATATATTCTACAAAAGAACTAATAGTACACCTGGAAAGAGTTTTCTTATTTCTTGATGCCATTGCGATAAAAGATACAGTAAAATATTGTTTAAACTAAAAACTAGCAGGTTGAGGTGGGTGAACGAATTTGCAAGAAAGATCACTTATATTTATGCTCAAGATTTACTAATATTTTAAAACAATCTGACACAGTAAAATGTGTGCATCATTAAAATGCTAATGAAATGGTAAACATCTGCTAAATTTATAATAATAATGAACATTGTCAGCTACATTTTTGTTGTGCCAGTATTCCTACTTGATTCATATTTGCATACAAATTTGACTGAGTGACAGTAGGACTGTGTTTGACCTTTAGGGGGAATTTTGGTGCAACTCTGTGTTCGATTCTGCTTGATCTGATGACTCTCAAGTGAAGAGGTTCTAGATTTGTCACTTTTGTTTTATCTTCCTGCTAACAGTTGTCAGGGATTTTTATGGAGAGGTTGGATGAAGGGAGAACAGTCAGTGGGACTCTGTGACTTGATTGGCAAGGGTGGTAGAGGAGAGGGATTTTTAAAGTCAACTTTGGGGAGGTGGGGAGTGAAAATAGTTGAACACAGGTTTGTGTGATCTGCCTTCACTAATCAAACTGCTGAGTGCATGTTTTATGTAATTTCTGTAGAATCTCTGAATCCATCCTGGTATCCTGAAGACATTCCAGATTTAATTACTCTGACATTCCATATCACGAACTGCACAAATTGCAGTGTGGCTTCTGGTATATGTTGTGTTAAATTTGAGATATCCGTAATCAGCAGGATGACCAGAAGAGTGCATAGAGATATGATAAAAATAGTGAAAATGATTTGGAGAAAGGTGTAAACAGTAAGGAGGCAAAGTTTGCAGATGATACTCAACTGCTCAACATAGTTAAGACCAAAGAAGACTGTGAAGAACTTCAAAAAGATCTCACAAACCTAAGTGACTGGGCAACAAAAGGCCAAATGAAATTTAATGTAAATGTAAAGAAATTCACATTGGAAAAAAGAATCCCAATTATACATACATTATGATGGGGGGATACTTTAGCTACAACTAATCAGGAAAAAGAGCTTGACATCATCGTGGATAATTCTCTAAAGACATCCACCCAGTGTACAGCAGCAGCCAAAAATGCAATCAGGATGTTAGGAATCATTAAAAAGGGGATATAGACTAAGACAGAGACTATCTTATTGCCCTTATATAAATCCATGGTGCGCCCACATCTTGAATACTGCGTACAGATGTGGTCCCCTCATCTTAAAAAAGATATACTGGCATTAGAAAAGATTCAGAGATGAGCATCTAAAATCATTAGAGGCTTGGAACAGGTCCCATATGAGGAGAGATTAAAGAAGCTAGGACTTTTCAGTCTGGAAAAGAGACTAAGAAGGGATATGATAGAGATATATAAAATCATGAGTAGTGTGGAGAAAGTGAATAAGAAAAAGTTATTTACTTGTTTCCATAATACAAGAACTTGGATCCACCAAATGAAATTAATGGGTAGTAGGTTAAAAACAAATAAAAGGAAGTTCTTCACACAGCGCACAGTCAGCCTGTGGAACTACTTGCCTGAGGAGGTTGTGAATGCTAGGACTATTAACGGGGTTTAAAAGAGAGCTGGATAAATTCATGGAGGTTAAGTCCATTAATGGCAATTAGCCAGGATAGGTAAGGAATGGTGTCCCTGGCCTCTGTTTGTCAAAGGGGGGTGATGGATGGCAGAAGAGAGCTCACTTGATCATTACCTATTAGGTTCACTCACTTTGGGCACCTGGCATTGGCCACTGTCAGTAGAAAGGATACTGGACTGGATGGACCATTGGTCTGACCGAGTACGGCCATTCTTATGTTCTTATGTTATGTTCTTATTTCTATTATTCATATTCTTATTCATATTAATTCTATGATGAATACTCACCAAAGCCGGGTTAGAAAGGATGGGAGGTCAATCATTACAAAAACTCAGTCTTAATTTTAATTTTAAACTGAAATTATAGCTCAGTTGTAATTGAACTTATATTTATAAATCTGGCTAAATCAAAATATGTAAATATTGTTTTACTGAAGAATTAATTGACAATGGCTGAAACATTACCTAATTCAAAGCACAGTGTGTAATTAAATACATTGTTACAGTGTGACTACAATACTGTTTTCTCTGTATCTAATACATCAGAATCAGCTAGTAAAAATACAATACAGTCAACTTTTTGCAGCTGAGGACAATTCCTTTGGTAAATCTCCTGATGCACTATTATCCTGTTGACCTATTTTTTCATTGCAGATCTAAGGAAGAGGCTGTTTGTGCATTCGACTACCATTAGTTTTTTAGTGTTTATGAATTCACATGATAAGCTCTGACCTACAGTTAATTAAGCACAACTCTTAATGAGTTTCACAAGTCTATGCAAAATATAAAATCTAATTTACTTAAAGATTTCAAATAGTATTTTAAATTTTGCAAATGATGGGGTTGGGAAAGGAGAAAATGTAGGATAATTTTATCTGGATCAATCTTCATCTCAAGAAGGAATGTTAACCAGCTGGTGTTGCACTGCTGCAATCTTCTGCCTATCCGTTCTGTGACCCCCAGGATTTACCCATGGCCGAAGAGGGGAGGATTGCGGCCTGTAATTAATGTAATGGACTGTAACATTACATTCTTATGCAGTGGCTGAAACTAATGCATTTACCTTCTCCTATTCAGTAGTATCTATAAAGGATCTGTCTTAGATGGTAGACTATCTAATCGACCCAGGTAGCCACAGTATCACAACACTCAACCTGATTCTCAAATACAGTAGAATGGATTTTTAAATGATGTCTATAAACCTATGTTGGTGAGATTGAAAGAAGAGGGAACAAATGCATTGCCTTTCACTCAGTGTCCCACTCAAAGATTCCCTGGCATTAGAAAAGGGACAGATCTACTTAGCCAGCCCCTACAAACTGCCTGGCATCTCTCAGATGGGTGTGGGTGAGTGGTGAGGTTTGATGAGGAAGAGTGAGTTGCATTTACTGCTCCACAGCCTTCTTCCTGCCTCATTCTAAAAGGCCCAGGGACCCTGCATAGGGAGCAGCTTACACTACTTACTCTCCTTGGGACCAGAGAAACTATAACACAGGACTGCTCTCCTCCCCATCACTAATTAGCCATTGGGGAAAGGAGGAAGAAGGTAACTGGAGGGTTAGTGGTAGGAGCAGTATTAACGAGAGGCAAATAATCTATTAGATGGGGGCAAGGGAAACTAGCAGGTGAAGAAGGCAGAAGATCAACTGACTGCGGTGATTGCAGGGCAATGGATGAATTGATTGGGGTTTGGCTGTGTGGTAAAAGGATCTATTGGGTGGTTGTGGGGGAAGAGGATGAATTTCTGATTTCTGATGTTAAAGGATCAGTTGCTTGATTAGAGATGGATGTGATCGGTAGGATTCCCTGGAGGGGTGGGATACTTTTGATTGCTTGACCTAATGAGTTGAGAAACTGCAGGGGGTGTGTAGCACAGATGATGAGTTGGGCAGTTTTGAGGGGAAAGGATGGGTTTGGGCAGAGACTGGAGTGGCGCCTCCAAGGAGGAGGAATGGTGGGTAAGGAATCAATTGACTGGAAAGCCCTGGAATGGTTGAATTGTTTGTATCAAATGTTTAATTTACAGTATTTAGAAGTCACTTGACACATTAATTGAAGAATATTTTGCAACTTCAAATAGCAGAATGTAAATCCAATTATTACAGATTTGCATTTGGAGCTCAAGAAATAACATTTTTAAAATAAGGTATATAATGAAAAAAATGTCTAATCTAAGGTGTGAGTGCCTTCTGTTTCAGAAGAAGAGCAAGGGGAGGGAGCAGGAGGACAGACATCTCTGGTGACATAAGCCTCCTGGCAAATGTACAGAATTCCCACTGGAAAATTCAGCTGGAGATATTGGCTGAGAGTTGCCTTCACCTGCCCTTGGGAGAGAGTGAGGTGAAGGGAAGTGTATAGCCAAGGAGCCAGCAACAATGTGTTTTTGCTGTGAACCATTCTCTGAAGAGGGAGTGCATGACCCTCTGCAGAGTACTAACAAGAAATTTCTTTGTAGATATTGGGACACACGTGCCATTAGATGGACACACCATCTACACTTTCTGTTGGTGCAAACCCCCTTGTTCCCCTCCCCCTGTGAGGTGAGGGAGTCAGGAGCTATGCAGAAAGAAAGGATATAGGTCTGCTGTTGTATTAAATATCAATCTGTTCAGTTTTAGACAGTCATCAATTAGGAAAGATTCCACTGGTTTGAGGCCACATTTTGTCTGTGTCTCTTTATAAAAAGGACTCCCATTGACTAAAAATTTGGAAAGCCTTAGTTTGGAAAGACAGATGTAGGGTTAAATAAGAAAATATTGTTGAGGGGTGATGTGGAGGGAAAGTAGGAAATTGGGTTTATTTTTGTGCCCGATGGTTATTTAATATAAACATATGTTATGGGCTTACTACTTATTTCTTGATTTCTTGCATTTTTAATCAGTAGGCCTTTTTAGATTAAAAAAAAAGATATCTCTGAGTCATGCTTGTGCAGCATTAAGCACATTACAGAAGCCATTATAAGAGGAAAAAAATGAATGCGGAATTTACATTAAAAATACCTCTGTATCCTCACTTGCATAAATGTCCATTGTCACTAATCTCTTAGGCATCCCTGAATTGCAAAAGCATCTGTTTGTAATAGATGCCCAGCCCTGCCTTTCTGGCTCATCAGAATTTTTCAGCCTTAGAAGTGTTTTTATTCTGCCTGTCCAATGTGATTTATGCACCATATGTCTCCTCTTCAGAATCTGAGCAGCTATGGGCATGGGGAAGTGTTCTGCCTCATCTAGACTGTGAGCAAGTAGGCATCTTTTAATTGTATTAACTCCTACTGAACCACTTCATCAAATGTGTGTCATGTTTATTTCTTATAGGTTGTTAGCCAGAGGTGATTTTTTTTTCTCTACCTTTACAATGTATGTGCATAAAGAAAGGGCATTTTTGTCTGAGGGAGTGATGAATTCCTGATTTTGGTTTGTTCTTGGCAGGCAGTACATGCCATACTACTACACTTCCTGCCCTTGTGCGCACACCGACGCTGATGATGCAGCCTTCACTGGATATCAAGCCCTTTATGTCCTTTCCTGTGGACAGCAGTTCTGCTGTTGGACTCTTCCCAAATTTTAACACAGTAAGTAGATTTGTGTTCATGTTATTAGCCCCCTCCTCAGTCTATGCTTTTCTGCAACCTCTAATACTCAGTACATGAAGCCTGTCTTACAACACTATGTGTTGGTTACATCAAACATTAGATAACCCTTTTCAACTCTTATGATAGCTAATATCTCATATATGGAACAGTGACGTAATGAAATCCAGTGGTCATTTGTTATATACCTTCCCTTTTAGCCCATCCTGTTGCATCATTCCTGTTGAGGTACCAACAAATACAAACTATTTACTTTTGGGGATATGGTTGGCATGTAAAAAGAACAACACAAATGTACAGTTAGCAAGTAGTAGAGCCCTTGTGTGAGTGTGTGTATACTATGAAATAGGACCAAAGATGATTTTGAAAAAAAATCATTTTCATATTAAAGATAATAGGCCAGGCCTTCAGTTGATATAAATCAGCCTAAAACCATTGTAATCAATGGAGTTACTCAGACTTTGACTAACTGAATATCTGGCCTATCACTGAATGAAGAGAAGTGAAATTGAAATTGATATTTAATCAGCCAAAGTGAAAAACAATTTCTCATTAACTCATATTTATTTTTGATTCATTTTCTGTTTACTGTGTTTTTCTTCTGAAGAATTACACCTCTATTTTCGCAATGCATTTGCAGTAAAATGACTGCAACGTGCAGTTAAATCACTGACAAAGCTGCTGCCCTATTTTTTTCAGAGTAAAAAAAAATGTTTTTAGAGTCTAATCTTTATTTTTCATTGCTCTTACCTCCTTGCCCCATTAATAGATTCTAAATATTATTTAAATCCTTATTGTTAATATCCTTTACAGTTCATTAAATTATCCCCATATGCTTATTGCATACACTTTAAAACTAATATTTTGTATGTTTGCTGAGCTTGTTTTTTCCCATGTTCAGATAATTCCTCAGGGAATCAGTCTGTAAATAACAAGTTAATAATGACAGAAAGGAGAATGGTTTAGGTCATTGTGTGAATAAATTCTGTCCAGTCAGTAAATATAATTTGTTCTTACATAAGGATTACATGAATTGTACAGCATCACAGTTGTCACTGTAGTCATAAAAAAAATGCATTATCAGTACCACCAGACAGTGGTTATTTGAACCACTGCCAAATGTTTCGTTTTGCAAACTTATCTTTTGTATGATGTGAAAACAGCAAGAGGATTTTTCCTCATGACTTGTAAATATACTGTGCAGAGAGATCATATGTTGTGGTACATAGTGCTAGAGGGTGATTATGGAGTAGCATATCAGCATAAGGTGACAAGATGTTCCAATTTTATAGGGACAGTCCCAATTTTTGGGTCTTTTTCTTATATAGGCTCGTATTACCTCCTACCCTCTGTCCCGGTTTTTCACATTTGCTGTTTGGTCACCTTATACGAGCAACTTCTTTCAAAGTCCATTATAAGCCATTTTGAATATTAATGTATTAATTCCAAAACACACACACACAAAATATGTATAGTGTATGTGTATATGTTTGGTTTATTAAAATCTATAAATTGCCGCTGCATACCACCGTCCTTAGGGACGAAAGGGGGCCAAGTATATGCGTATATACACATATATATGCAATACATAAGATATATATGGGGGAGTATGTATGTGTGCATGGGCAAAAAAGTATTCCAGATGAGCTTAAGATGTGAGGGAACCAAAACCAAAAATGGTACTGCAAACGAGGGCATACCATTCTCCAATATACGATCATTGTGATATGTTCTGTTCTAAGATACTTAAGCGTCTCATTTGTTTTTCTTTGTTTAATGCTGCTGTACATAATCTGGAATCTTTAACTGAATGTTTTCTGTGAGGATTCTGCAAATATTGAGTCTATCAATATGTGTTATTTTTTACTATTATTATTGACCATTTAAATTGCAGTAGTATCTGGAGGCCAGTCAGACTGGGCTTTTATGGTCTGTTTTTGCCTACGCATATTTCTTTACACTTACCCAAACTAACTTCCATCTGCCTCCTCCCCCATCCAGTGTTTAAACCCACCTGGAATCACTCACAATTCTCTGTGGTGTTTAGTAACCTAAAGAGCAGCAAACCTCAACACCTGTTGGCTACTTTCTCCCTTTAAATCACTGATAACTATCTTAAATAGCATTGGTACATGTCACAGACACAACACATTTTAACCTCCATTCTCTGAGAAGTAGTAGTTTACTTTACTCCCTTTTTAATTCACAAGAATTCGCCCTCCTCCCCTGTTACTTATTTTCCTTAATAGCCTTTTATGATGGGCTTTGTCATCCGCTAATGTAACATTGATCCCTGACTGTCTTGTATTAATTCTTATTAACTAAACATATACACTGCAGATATATATTTTACATCATGATAATATGAGTGATGGCTTTCGGACCAAATCCGTTGTTGTTCTCTTTCATTGTAAGCCTGAGCAAATGGTCTGTAGGGTGGGGAGGGAGAGGGTATGTCAAACGTGACCACTCTCAGACATTGCAAAATTTAGGTAGACAAAAGTGAGCCCAAACGAATACATAATGTATGCAAGATCTAGGTCACCTATGTCTGGACCTGAAGGAAGCCATGCAGTTAAAAGGACTTTGCATCACTTTCCCAAGTGCCAATAGCACATCATGGATTAATGCATCAGTATGCATTAGATATTGTAGGACCCTGTGAGTTTCCAGGACTAGAAACTTAGAGATTTCACCCATGAAAGTAATTAAAAGAAATTTAGGCCCTGATCTCACGATGAATTAACATTAACCACCATGAAGTCCAATTAACTTTGATGGGCTAGATCCAAAGACCGGATCAGGGCCTTCATTTATGTCTTCATACCTTTTTGAGGGTTGGAAAAGAACGCCTGAAAATGAAACATCTTGGGATATACCTGTCTCTGTTTGTATTGAACTGCCAGTTCACAAATGTTTTCTGAAACTTGACATAGGTGGAGATGATTTCTGGTTTGTTAATTGTAATGACTCAACAAGAAAAGAGCTTCTGCTCTGCATTTGCTGATGCAGCAAGTATCAGGGCAAGAAAACAGAATAATGATAAATGGTAGTAAATGGAAATGTCTTAAAAGGAACATGTTATTTCTTGAAGAGCATGGTATTTCCAGAAGAATTCTCTTCTTTATTTAAGGAAGCCTATATAAAACTAGGTTAGACCATTTTGCAAATAGTTAATCTTGACAGTTTTTAATACTGAAAACATCTGTGATACTACAGATGAAACATAAGTAGTCTCACTTCATTTGTTAAAATATGCTGTTTTCTGATTAGTTGTTTGCCTGCCTGCATGGGTTATTTTTAAGTCTAATATACATTTTCTGCACTGATTTTTTTTTTTAAAAAAAGATGCCGCACCCAAAGTGTGTTTATTTTCATGACCGAATTGTTTGTGTGGCTCTATCAGAAGCTTTAGAATGTGTGATGGCTCTGGATTTTAATTTTAATTGCTTATATATTCTATGTACAAGGGGGGTAAATTCAGCCCACCATTGACCTTCTATTTAAAATGTAATTTAAAACAAATTGCTGCCTCTCTGTGTGGGAGCAGTAAATGGGGGCCAAAAGTGGACAGATTCCCCTTCCATGATATTTATGTAAGGAGGAGCCTTAGTTTGGTTGCTGCTGTTCAGGGTACTAAGGGGAAAGCCAGCCAATGCAGAGAGCACTAACAAGGCCAGCAAATACATGTCAGAGCAAAGTGGCATGGAAAGTGTCAGAGTAGGCATGGCCCTGCCCGGAACTGGACCTTTGGTTGCAGAGTACCCGTTTAATAGAAGTGTAGGAACTGTCAACTCAAGTGCACTTCCCCAGTTATCCTTCAGATATTGTTTGCCCTCCTACTGAATAGAAATAATGCCTTCAATGACCTCTGCTCAGCTACTGATCTTCCCTGTCCTGCACAGCTCTAACTCCTCCGTAGCAGAACCCTACATGGACAACTTGGGCTGGATAATCAGCTGGTGTAAATTGGCACATGGATCTGAGGATCTAGCCCTCTGTATGTAAGATATGGCATCTTATGAGTTGAATACCCAATTCACAGGTAACACTGTACAAAAATGTGCTTATTAAGCTGAGTTCATTTTTAGCCTGCAAAAATTGTATGTTTAGAAATCATTAAATCATTCCAAAATTGGATAAGTAATTGATTCTAGACAAGAATATTTTTAGACATCTATTGTTAAAACAATAGGGTAGATCTCCCATTACCTACAAGCATATCAGATGACATTATCTCTGAAGGAAATGTATTATTACATAAAAAAACAAAAAGCTAAGATAAAAGCATTACAAAGACAAGCACTCAAAAGTTAGGAAATGTCATAATTAAGGATGCCTGTGCAACCTTGATTTGACCTTTTATGCATATACATTACGATAGTCTTTAATTATATAATCACTGCCTCATTCACCACACAATTTCTAGCTCCTGCAACAAATAAGACAAAGATCCTACAAGCAGCCTCTTTCAACACACAGCTATGATTAATTGCCTGATCACCATCCATTCTGTGTACTGAATGAGACTGTGGTCTTGCAGAAAAAATAGTTTGCGATCCTCAGTAAAAAGTGTAGAGTAATGAATACACACAAGATTATAACTAGCTGGGAAATAGAATTTCATAGAATAACAGGGTTGGAAGGGACCTCAGGAGGTCATCTAGTCCAACCCCCTGTTCAAAGCAGGACCAATCCCAATTAAGTTATCCATTCTGTTATACAATAAAATTCCACTCTTGGAAATTACAATTTTACCACAGAAAATTTTGATTTTGCAGAAAGTGAATTTTCAGTCACAGAGTTCTTAACCAGGTCTAGTGACAAACAACTGAAAATAGGGTCTTTTATTAGAAAGGGTTGAGTAACCTACATTGTTGCTAACTATGCCATTTACAATGAGAGGTGTATGTTTTCCAAAAGACTAGAAGGTTTCTACTCTCTCCTCAGACAAGTGGATTTTGGAAGAGAGCAGCACTCCATGGTGTAAATTTCTTCAAAATAATACAAGTGAACTGTCATTCTTACACTGCATAAAAGCAATATCAAGCAGTTTCTGAGTATCATAATAGAAAATAATCAGCAATTCATATGCTTTCTTTCAGAGTTTGCCTTAGCCTTGGGGATAATAAAGCATTATAATCTCAGTGGCAGCTTTCATATTAGTGAAATATTCTACATCTATAACTAGATCCTGATTGATTTCTAAATGCCAACTCACACCTTCATGTTTTGGAGAACTCGGAGTTTACTGTGGTCTAGTTATTGCTGCAATGGCTATTCCTCTTCAAGGAGGGCACATAGGCTGATTCTGTACTCAGACATGGGTCCCCTCTCACAAATTGGACAGAGGCATCCAGAGCTGTCAGTCCCGGTGAGCCAGGTTGGTGAGAGGGAAAAGCTGCCTGTCAGAAGCCACTGCCTCTGCTCTAGTCCAAGGCAGGCAGCTCAAGGCCATTCACTTAAGACATGATGTCATGGCACCATTGTCCCCACCACTGAGGCATTGGTGCAAGACACAGGGAAACTGAGTCACACACAGTATTAATGCAAAATGATAAGACTCACATAAGCTCACACACAACATAACAAGAGGAAAACCCCACTTTCTCACACATTACTATATCCAGGGTAACCAGTGGAAGGAGTGTTCATTGCTCTTCCTGTTTCTCCTTTTCAGTTTTTGTTTCTTATATTTTTGTTTTCTGCTCCTCCTTTGCCATTTCTTCTCCTCCCCCCCATGGATCAGATTTGTTCTCCTGTAGGGAGTCCTGTGATGAGCAGATTCAAGATGGGGGCCTAGCAGGACAGCCCCCCGTGAGCTGCCTCTTCCATTCAGAGCTGTGCTGCAGCAGGAGAAGCCTGTCCTTTCCCCAACAGGGGCTGAATTGCAGCTACTTCAGAAATGGGTCGGGGATGGGGATGTCTGCTACAGTTCCAGAACATGCTCTGGAGTAGGAGCTCAGCACCTACAGCAGCAGCAGCACCACCACCACCACAGGGAGCAGGAAGAGCACTGGAGCACCAGCAGCCTCCTCCAGTTCCCATAAGAAAAGAGCAGGCCAGTGCATCCTCCCTTCTTTATCTCTGCACTATGTACCTGCCCAGCTGCTTTGAGCCTCCCTTGTCTGAAGTGCTGGGCTGACTGATTGTGCTCTGAGGAAGCTGGTGAGGAAGCTTTCCCCCCCTCTCCCCCAACATACTACCCCAGAGAGAAGCGTGGTTCTGGGAAGAGCTGCTCCCAAAGCCCTATCTACCAGAGACTGATCGAACAAGCTCCCCATGATGTGCCGATAAGGAGAACCATAACAAAGAGTTTATAAGCTGCCTGGGAACCAGTGGTGAGCTGCACCGGGAGCTTCTCCAGGCATACTGCTGCCATGCTTCCACACTTACCAGGAGAAAGGACTGTAATATACCTGTGTAACCCTAAGAGAGGGGGTGATGCTGGGTAAAAATGTGTAGCTCCTGTGGCTCTCAACAAGTCCACATTTCACAAAGGATGATGGAAAAATTGGAGCGGTGTCCGAGAAAAGCTACAAAATGATCTGAGGTCTGGAAAAGATGCCTTATCATGAGACACTTAAGCAGCTTAATCTATTTAGCCTAACAAAGAGAGGGTTAAGAAGTGATATGATTACAATCTATAAGTACCTACACATGGAGAAGGTGTTGTACATCAAGCTGACCTTCAGTCAAAGATACACAGGCACCAGTTTCACTGGCTAGAGGTTGAAGTAAGAAAAAATTATACTGACAATAAGACTCAACTTTATTGTAAGGGTAATTAATCATTGGAACAAAGTTTCCTGAGGGAACTTGGAACTTTTAAATGGAGATTGGATGTCTTTCTAAAAAAACAATGCTCTAGCTAACCACAAGTTATCAGATTTCATAGTAGCGAAGGGTAATTCTCTCCACTGGTTGAGGGTCAAAGGCTTGTGCTACTCAGGAGGTCAGACAAGATGATCATAATAGTCCCTTCTGGCCTTAAAATCCACGAACCCATATATTACTGAAGAGCTTGCTTGCAGTAACCTCCAATGCTGCACCCTATGGATTTAATTAGGTAGAAGGAAAATCTGGTGGAGTAGAAATAGTTTTTGTTTTGCTGCATCCGGGCTTGCCAGTTTCCCATCAATCCACCACAAAGGGGCTTTCATGGGTGAACATGCTACAGAGGCAGTACTCCCTTTCTATATAGGGAAAGGAGGGGACCCTAATTGGTATGGTCAGGAGACAGAAAATTAATGCCTAATACTCAGCCCAGTATTCATAGCTGCTAATAAAAATAATGCAAAATTCAAAATAAATTATAAAGGCCTAATTTACACTGCCAGAAGGGAGAAGGTAAAGAATTAAAATTACTAATCTAGTCTCAGTTAACATTACTGTGTAACATTTGGGGGCACAGACACTCCCAGCTCTGGGAACACTGCAGGACAATAACAAATCAGGGACTGTTAGGATGGAGCAGACACCTGAACTCTGAATTTTCTCAGTCTGGGCACTGCACATAATTTTAACACAGTTTTTTGATGTATTTCTATACTGTCTGGCACATCAGCAAATGAGGAATAATGAATTACTATATGGTTTTTAAATGTGTGTCATTTTATTCGAATATTTTGGGCTCAATTTCACTCATACAGCACAGGTTATACTCCCCAGGCCAGTGAGAAGTTCCAGAGATGGGGGTCACAGCCACTTGTGTTATTCCACACCTGGAACTTGCTAGCACAGGTCACAAAGTGATCAGTGTTGATTTGGGGCAAATGCCCTGGGGTATTGTATTAATTCTGCACATTTCTGATTCATTTTGGCTATAGGGTTCAGAAACAGAGTTTCTCCCATCATGGGAACCACTGGGGGTGGTGGTGGTGAAGAAGACATACAATGATATTGGTAAAACCATCCCTCCACTCTGATTTCTACCTCAGGCACTTCTGCTCTTGTCAGAGCAAGGGTTGCAAACTGCTCACACAGGAGAAGCACGGCCAGTACTGAATAACAGTAATGATGGCAGAGACAAGTCTCTGAATGAAATCCTGGCCCTACTGAGTTTTGCTATTGATCTCAGTGAAACTAGGGTTTCACCCTCTGTGCTGATACTATGTATATTTAAAGAATCAAAGCACATACAGCTATATAAAGATGATGATGTTAGGAGAACCCATCAATGCAGTGACAAGATTATGACAGATGACCACAATTAGGAGTTCCTCTTCTTTCTTCTAGAATTGGCCATTCTCATTTTCTTGGAATCAACTTCTGGGGATTTCGAGGAACCTCTTTCCTGCCTCAAATCCACGTGTGTGTGCGACTTTTCCAACTCCAAAACATTTTACAGAACACGAGCAGGGCACACTACAGCGGAAAACATTCCTGGTTTTCAAAATAAAAATACAATGAGTATCATCAGAGCTGACTCCAGGGTGCTGGTAATGTAAAATGAGCAAGAAAAAACAAACAAACAATACATTGTTCAGTTAAATCTTAAATTACACTTGGTTTTGACCCAGTGACAAAGGTTATAGCAAAGTTTCTCTAAGCACGTGTGTATGTTATATACTGTGTATTGTGACAAATGTAGTAGTAGCAGAGAATTGTAAATGATTCTTGCCGATTTGCATGTCACCAAAGAAATGCATAATGTATCATTGAGCAGAGGGCTGTAGTGGAATAGTATTTATTTGCTTAATATTTTAATTTTTTTCACAGTCAACTTTTTCTATTGTCAATCTGTGATTTTTAGAGTGGACATTTTAAATGTGTGCTCTGTTTTGAATAAATGTCTATCTTCATAACTCTATTAGTCATCAAAATATGTAGAGTACTAGGGAGAGATATGGTGTGAGAGGGTGTTAATATGACAGAATTTGAATTAAGCTCCAATGTATAGTGGTTCTTCATAATGGCACCTTGCCCAGCTCTCCAGAGGAGGTTTAAAGTTGAAATGTAGAATGAAATCATGTTGGCATCAAGCCTAGTGCTCTAGAGAAAAGTTGAAAAACAGACTGGATCTGGCCCTATGGGTTTGCTTGTTACTGGTTGCCTAACTATTTATTTTAAATAATAAAATAAAAAATGGAAGAGTTGTCTAATGGGTTTGGATAAATACCAGCGTTTAAAACGTTAACCCATGCCTTACCAGTGGGTAGGTAATTATGTGTAACACATTTTGTCTCAGTTCACAAATGGAAAACATTGCAAGATTGCATTTATAAACCAGCAAAGCTGATTTTGTCAGCAAATCAATTTAGTTGCTCTAGCTATAGATTTTTTTAAAGGGTTTTATGAGAGAAGGAAGGGAGAAAAGGCACCGAACCTCAATTGGCGACTCCTAGTTTTTGAACACATACTGAGTCAGAAGTTATACCAATTTAAACTTTTATACCCACTTATCAACATATCGTTTACAATGAGTTTCCTTGCCACAATTTCAAAATGTTACCAACGATTTCTGTCATAATTTGTAGCAACTCCAAGGTGTATTTAAAAACCAGATGGCAATTTTGAATTGAATGGTGAGCCTATGAAGTGTTTTTGGCCAAACAGTTCCTTTCCTCCTTCTGACTGTTCTGTAGTTTACCATGACTCTTTGTTGCTTCCTTCCACCCCAGAAATGATTGCATTTCTGAAAGCCATCCATGTACTTTGTGAAACACCTTGGAAGCCTTTTCAATTAAAGGAGTTATATAAGTGTAAGGTAAAGATATTCCTGGTTCTGGTCCCAGCTGAAGTGTACAGGAAGTGTACAGCGGGAAAAATGAGTGTCCAGTGCTGCAATCCCCTCAGATCTAATAATCTGTGCTCTTAAGAGGTAGTTCTGGTGATTTCATTGTGACTAATTGCATGAGTAAGGTTTGCTCAGGTTAATATGGGTTTGCAGTAAACTCTTGAGTGTGGTTTAAGCTTTTGGTATTATTTCTGTTCAGTTTTATTTAACCCAACTGGTTTTCCTTTTATTTCATATATGCATTTGCAATAAAAAAGTGAAATGGAAATGGCTTTTAATCCTCAATATCATTGCCACCCACCTTCAGTGCAAAAAGTATAAACTCTTTACTATGGCTGTCATATTATAGTCCAAATAATAAGCATCCAGATGCTTGTATTTATAGCAGATGTAATATATAGCAGATGTTCATCTTTTTTACAGAAAAAAATCTTAACTACTGGAACTTGACAGATCACAGAGCTTCCGTGAGTTACAAACACCACCTAAATCAACAAATTACCCCCTTATTCAAAACGACATGTATTTAATTTTATTTAGTGATCCCAGATCAGTTTACCACACAGCATTAACCTTCTGGCAGACAGATACTATGTTACTATTCAAACATGCTGTAATCCAGCCTAGTTTCTGACATATTTAAAAGCTATTAATTGTTAATGTTGCACCTTCTTGAATTCTAATCATGACCAGACTGCATTCAGTTCTTCTCTTTGGGAAAGATCATCATCTATTCCCCTAGGAATCTTGAGCTGTAGTTTCTGGAGGCTGGGTGCTCTGTATTGTTCATGAGTTTGTCCTTGTGCTGCTGTATCTGTAACTGCTAATTGCCTAATGTTACTGCTGTGGATTACTATCTGAGGTACACGGGAAAATCGTTGCTGGTATACTTTTTGAGTAGTTCTGGAGATAAGTGTTTTCTTCACTGTTCCTTTTTACTGATCTCACACACTTCAGCTGAGTTGAGGTACTTTTCATCGCTAAACTATTCTGTTCTAGATATTAGCAAATCTAACTATTAGTTGTTTGAAAAAGCAAAACATATGTTATGCTAAATACTACTGCATTAAGTACTGTGATAGAGTCAGACCTGAAGGGTATAGGAGAGTGCTGGAAGGCAGGTACATCAGTCTCAGGATGTGCAGGTCTCTGTTCCCCCTATAGCCAATCAAAGGCTACTCCAGGCCAATCTAGACACCTGGGGTCAATTAAGAAGGTTCTAGCAGGCAGCAGGGCAATTAGGAGCACCTGCTGTCAAGTAAGGCCTTAATAAAAACCCCTGCCTCAGGCAGACAGTGTGGGTGTTTGGAGCAGAGAGGAGTTTGGAGATAGTGGAGCAGAGAAGAGTTTGGAGGCATTGAAGCAGAGAGCGGTTTGGAAGGAGGCCCTGAGGTAAGGGTGAAGTGGAGAGTAAAGAAGCAGGAACTGTTGTGAGGAAGAAGCCCAGGGAATTGTATTGTGCTTGGTGGTTAAAAGGGCAGCCTTCTCAACTGATACTGTTAGGGCCCCTGGGCTGGAGCCCGGAGAAGAGGGCGGGCCCGGCCCCCACCCTCCTGCCTTCCGCAATTAGTCACCGAGGCTAGTGAAATCCGCCAAGAAACGCAGGACCCACAAGTACAGGCGTGGAGCTTTGTCACAACTGGTGTCAGGGGTGGGATGTCCGTACACAGCGTGGCGGAAGAAAGGATTTAAAAAAAAAGGGGTCACTGGGGTTTTGAATTCTTGTTGGTGGGTTGTCTGCTTTGTGCCACAATGGAGGAGGTGATAAGGGCTCTGGTACAAGCCACGGCAGCCCAGCAGGAAGCTACTCGGGTTCAGCAGGAAACAAACCAATTAATAATGAATCAGGCGACCCAAGATCGTGCCCTCTTGCATGAGGTAATGGATCAGCTAAAGGTCCTCACCACCCAGCCCCAAGGGTCTGATGGGATGCAAACCCTGGGGGCCTCTGTTCGTCTGCCAAAGATGACAGCAGAGGATGACATTGAGGCATATCTTCTCGCATTTGAGAGGACTGCTCAGCGGGAGGCATGGCCCCAGGAGCAGTGGGCCAGCATTCTCGCCCCCTTTTTGTGCGGAGAGGCCCAGAAAGCCTACTTTGACTTGCCTGCCACAGATGCCACTGACTATCTCCGGCTGAAGGCAGAAATCCTAGCACGATTAGGGGTAACAGCAGCGGTACGGGCCCAGAGGTTCCATGAGTGGAAATATCAGGAGAACAAACCCCCAAGGTCCCAACTATTTGATCTCATACACCTTGCACGGAAGTGGTTACAGCCCGAGGCATGCAACCCGAATGAGATTTTGGAGACCCTGGTTATCGATCATTATATGCGGGGTCTACCACCAGATCTCCGTAAATGGGTAGGCCAGAATGATCCATCCGCTTACGACGAGATGATCACACTGGTAGAAAGACGGATGACAGCCAGGGAATTGACCCGACTACCTAAAAGAGGCCCCTTCTGGAACAGGCACCCAAACCCAACACTGGAAATTTGGGCACCCAATACCCCAGGAGGCCCTAGGTGGAAGAAAGGGAGGCCTGAAAACCCTGGGGGACCCCAGAAGGAAGGGACCAGTCGGAGGGGGAGGAAGCCGGGGTTCAAATTCCCTAATTCCCATGATAGGGAAACTAGTAGAAATGACTATAGATGCTATGCATGTGGGGAGTGGGGACATATAGCAGCGCAGTGTCCCAGCAGGAGGAAACCTAGGCAATGTAACTTCGGGGATTGGGAGGTTCCGTGCTCCCTTCTCCACCTCGTAGGGGTTACGTTAGCCCCACATAACTACACCAGACCGGTGAAGATAAATGGGATGGAAACTACAGCACTTGTGGACTCTGGGAGTGCTATTACCCTTGTGTCAGGCAAGCTGATAAAAAGAAGGCAGCTGTTACAAGCCAAACGCATAGCTGTGACTTGTGTACATGGGGCTGTAAGTTATTACCCCACTATTCCAGTAGAGATAGCAGTTCAGGGGAACCCCATTGAGGTAACTGTGGGCGTAGTCCCTAACCTCCCATATCCTGTAGTTATTGGGAGAGACTATCCAGGGTTTGATAATCTACTCCCCCCAGCGAGGCTGGAGGAAAGCGGGGACCCTGAGGATAGCAATTTACCACCAGGAGAATGTCAACCCCCGATGTTCACGGAAATTTCTGAGGATCTGTTCCCAGCCCACCAAAGGACCCGGAGGACGAAAAAAGAGAGGAGGGCCGCAAAGGCCTTAGGAACCCGGATCCTGACCCAGGATCAGGAGACTGCTCTAGTCGGCCGACGGACACGTGCAGCCAACAGAGAAACTCCCACCCCAGAAAGCGAGCCAGAGGCCACCCCACGTCAGGATGGCAGTGAGCCACTAGGAGAAGCAGAAGCCAGGCCCTGGGAACTTGGGCACGTTAGTTCTGGGAGAGAATCTTTCGGGCGGGACCAAGCAGAGGACCCTAGATACGATAATGCCAGAAAAGAGGTAGCCGAGATAGATGGGACACCCGTGGAGGGGAAAGTCCGGGGTCCAGGACCTTACTTTATACTAAAGAAAGATCTTTTGTACCGTGTGGTGCAAATACAGGAACAGGAGATCCATCAACTTCTGGTGCCAAGAAAACATCAAACGGCCATATTGAGCCTCGCCCACAGTCACCTATTTGGAGGACACCTAGGGGTCGAGAAAACCCAGGCACGAATCCTGCGGAGGTTCTTCTGGCCAGGAGTGCACGAAGATGTTCGGCGATATTGCATCTCTTGTCCAGAGTGTCAGTTACATAGTCCTCGTCCGCACTTGCGGGCGCCGTTGATACCTCTTCCAATAATAGAGGTACCTTTTGAACGCATAGCTATGGATCTGGTAGGACCCCTTGAGAAGACAGCTCGGGGACACCAGCATGTGCTTGTTGTACTGGACTATGCAACCCGGTACCCGGAAGCCGTCCCCCTACGTAATACGGCCTCCAAGACAATAGCTAAGGAGCTACTACAGATTTTTGCCCGAGTTGGGCTACCCAAGGAGATATTGACTGACCAAGGGACACCTTTTGTGTCCAAACTGATGAAAGATCTGTGTTCATTGCTCCAGGTAAAAGCCCTACGGACCTCCGTATACCACCCACAAACAGATGGCCTTGTGGAGAGATTCAATAGGACCCTCAAGGCCATGATTAGAAAAGTGGTCAGTCGGGATGGGAAAGATTGGGATACCCTGTTGCCTTACCTCATGTTCGCCATCCGGGAGGTTCCACAAGCCTCCACGGGTTTCTCCCCGTTCGAACTACTGTACGGGCGCCATCCCCGGGGCATACTGGATATAGCCAGAGAGGCTTGGGAAGAAGAGCCAAATCCTGGAAAGAATATAGTCGAGCACGTACTGCAGATGCGAGATCGGATAGCCCAAGTTACGCCCATCGTACGTGAGCACTTAGAGAAAGCACAAGAGACCCAACGAACCCATTATAACCACCAAGCAAAGCTTCGACGGTTCCAGCCAGGAGATCGGGTGATGGTTCTGGTACCCACAGCAGAAAGTAAACTATTGGCTCATTGGCAGGGACCCTACGAAGTTATCGAAGCTGTGGGGGAGGTGAACTATAAGGTACGGCAGCCCGGCCGTCGGAAGCCGGAGCAAATTTATCATGTTAATCTTCTAAAACCTTGGCGCGATCGAGAGGCATGCTTGGTCACCCAGGAGACCCTTCCCCAGGAGGATGGTTCACACGAGCAAGTAAAGATATCTCCAGACCTGACGCCGATCCAAAAGAGGGAGGCAGCCGACATGATCAGTCGCAACCGAGATGTGTTCTCTATAAAACCGGGGCGAACAACTGAAGCCTATCACCATATCCGCACGATCCCAGGAGCCAAGGTAACATTGAGACCCTACCGAATACCAGAGGCTAAAAGAGGGGAAATCAAGGATGAAGTAAAGAAAATGTTAGGATTAGGGGTTATTGAAGAATCTCACAGTCAGTGGTCCAGCCCAATTGTTCTGGTCCCTAAACCTGACGGAACCATGAGATTCTGTAATGACTTTCGCCGACTGAATGAAGTATCCCAATTCGATGCGTACCCCATACCACGCATCGATGAACTGGTTGACCGACTGGGTAGTGCCCGCTTCTTAACCACATTGGACCTGACAAAAGGTTATTGGCAAGTTCCCCTGACTAAGGAGGCCAAAGAGAAGACAGCGTTCTCCACCCCAGATGGGCTATTTCAATACACTGTCCTCCCGTTCGGGCTACATGGGGCACCGGCCACATTCCAGCGCCTCATGGATAAACTGTTGCGCCCTCATACTAGTTACGCAGCTGCATACCTAGATGATGTCATCATCCATACGCCGGACTGGGGAACCCACTTGGAGAAAGTGGAAGCAGTACTGCGCACCTTAAGGCGAGCTGGCCTCACTGCTAATCCCGCTAAATGTGCCATAGGGCTAGCAGAGGCTAGATACCTGGGATATATTGTCGGAAGGGGCATAGTGAAGCCCCAAACTAATAAGCTAGAGGCAATTCAAAACTGGCCCCGGCCAGTCCGAAAGAAGCAAGTCCGTGCGTTCCTAGGCGTGGTAGGCTATTATCGACGCTTTATTCCCCATTTTGCCACTAGGGCGAGTGCCCTGACTGAGCTCATAAAAGCTCGGGGTCCGGAAATGGTACGATGGACAGATACAGCAGAGAGAGCATTTACAGATCTGAGGACAGCCCTTTGCAGTGACCCCGTACTTATAGCCCCAGACTTCTCCAAGGAGTTTATCTTGCAGACGGATGCATCCGAAGTAGGACTGGGGGCTGTCCTATCCCAGATGGTCGGGGAAGAAGAACATCCAATCCTATATCTCAGTAGAAAACTCCTCCCAAGAGAACAGAAGTATGCTGTGGTTGAGAGGGAATGCCTTGCTGTTAAATGGGCCATGGAAACACTGAGATACTACCTGCTAGGAAGAAAATTTACCCTCGTGACTGACCATGCCCCTCTTCAGTGGATGCAGCGGAACAAGGAGAAAAATGCGAGGGTGACTAGATGGTTTTTATCCCTCCAACCTTTCCAGTTCCGCATACAACACAGGGCCGGAAGTCATCATGGCAATGCAGATGGCTTATCACGAATGCACTGTATGTCGACCCAAGTTGCCCAACCCCTTGGCGTTGAGCAGGGGGGGGGGATATGTGATAGAGTCAGACCTGAAGGGTATAGGAGAGTGCTGGAAGGCAGGTACATCAGTCTCAGGATGTGCAGGTCTCTGTTCCCCCTATAGCCAATCAAAGGCTACTCCAGGCCAATCTAGACACCTGGGGTCAATTAAGAAGGTTCTAGCAGGCAGCAGGGCAATTAGGAGCACCTGCTGTCAAGTAAGGCCTTAATAAAAACCCCTGCCTCAGGCAGACAGTGTGGGTGTTTGGAGCAGAGAGGAGTTTGGAGATAGTGGAGCAGAGAAGAGTTTGGAGGCATTGAAGCAGAGAGCGGTTTGGAAGGAGGCCCTGAGGTAAGGGTGAAGTGGAGAGTAAAGAAGCAGGAACTGTTGTGAGGAAGAAGCCCAGGGAATTGTATTGTGCTTGGTGGTTAAAAGGGCAGCCTTCTCAACTGATACTGTTAGGGCCCCTGGGCTGGAGCCCGGAGAAGAGGGCGGGCCCGGCCCCCACCCTCCTGCCTTCCGCAATTAGTCACCGAGGCTAGTGAAATCCGCCAAGAAACGCAGGACCCACAAGTACAGGCGTGGAGCTTTGTCACAGTACAAACATATTTAAATGTCAGTTACATCCCAACAAAATTGATGCAGGAGGAAATTCTAACTTTGAGCTCATATATGTTTCTGCTAAATTAATATTATACAATGAATGATCAAAACGTTTGCAAGGAGAAGTTCTGTAACCTGTACTTTAGATCAACATTCTGCTACATTATGCTTATTTTGTAGAACGCTGCAGTAAGGGGTAGAGTTCAGAAATAGAAATTGTTTTTTTAATTTTTATTTAATTTGCCTAATGTATTTAATTTCACTTAATTTCTAGCTTTGGAGTTATCAAGCATTGTCACTGTATTCTGGAAAAACTGGGAGGGTTATTCCATTCTAATAATTTTGAGACAGTTCCACATGACATTGTCATAACCATACTAGGGAAATGTTGTCTAGATGAAATTTCTATAAAGTGGTTATGCAACTAGTTGAAAGACCACACTCGGAGTAGCTTTCAGTTGTTTTCTATCAAACTGGGTAGGACATATGTAGTGGGGCCTGCAGGGGTCAATCCAGAGTCTACCACCATTCAAGGGTGGGGTAAGAATTTTGGATGATAGGATTAGAATTCAAAATTACCTTGGCCAGTTAGAAAATTGGTCTGAAATCAACAAGATGAAGTTCAATAGAGAAGCACTACACTGAGAAAGTAAAAAATCAGATGCATGTATACAAAATGGGTAAGTGGCTTGACAGTAGAACTACAGAAAAGAATCCAGGGGTTATAGTGGATCATAAATTGAATATGACCTAACAATGTGATGTAATTGCAAAAGGCTAATATTCTGGGGTGTAACAAAAGTGTTGTGTGTAAGACATAGGAGGAAATTGTCCCGCTCTATTTGGCACTGGTGAGGCCTCAGCTGATGTATTGTGTCCAGTTTGGATGCCACACTTTAGGAAAGTTGTGAATAAATTGGAGAGTCCAGAGAAAAGCAACAAAAATAAGTTTTAGAAAACCTGACCTATGGGGAAATGTTGAAAAAAACTGGGCATGTTTAGTCTTGAGAAAAGAAGACTGAGGAGGGGGACTTGATAAATCTTTAAATATGTTAAGGGCTATTAGAGCGAGGAAATGGCAGGCAAGAAGTAATAGGCTTATTGTGTAGCAAGGGAGATTTAGGTTATATATTATGAAAAAAACCTCCTGTCAGGATAATTAAGTACTGGAACAATTTACCAAGGGAGGTGGTGGAATCTCTGAAGGTTTTTAAGAACAGGTTGGACAAATACCTGCTAGGGATGATCTAGGTTAGCTTGGTCCCATCTCAATGCAGAGGGTTGTACTAAATGATCTCTCAGTCCCTCCAGCCCTGTTCTACTGATGTTTTATTAAAGCTTTATAGTTTTATTTTTCTTGTTGTTGTCTTTGACGATGTTGTGTCATTTTATAATAAAGAAATCTGCTGTAGTTGAGCTGCATGATTTTGAATTATTTTTGTTTCTATGACTCTTAAGGCAGTGAAATACAGTATTTGCTATCAAAAGCAGGTAAACATTACATCACATTTCCAAAAAGGATATATGCTAGTTATGAACTTTACAAAACCCCTCTCTTTTGGATTGGAGGTAATCGGGACATCGTCTCACTATGTTCAAAGTTATTCATCAGTTAAGTGTTATGTAATAGATAACCTCTTAGTATGTTACAAAAGATATTTCTTGAATGTGTGTGTGTGCATGCACTTGTATGTATGTGTTTATATTAAGAAAATCCTCACCAATGCAGTTTTCTTTCTCCGGAAGCATCAAAAATGTGTTAAGGGGGACAACAAGAATATTTAGCCATCAGTTTCAGAAAATCTGGACGTAGCTAATTCACTGCAAAAACCTGATCTAAAGAATCATTAACTTCAACTTTCCTTCCCCATCACTTTATCAAATTAAGAGTAGTGTCAAATGCAAGTATTGCATCATCCTAGTCATATAGCTCTTTTGTATATTATTGTAGCAAGAAAATCACTGCTGAGAGTGCAAAATAATCTGCAAGAAAAATATAACCTTTTAGCAAATCAAACTACTCCCTCCAGCAATGGGAAATTCCTCAGGGAATTCTGCACCAAAAAATAAAAAATTCTGCATATTTTGTCAAAATAACACAATATAATCACACCAGTGTCAATTATTTTGGTAATTTATTTCAAAATACTTGTAGACAATGATGTCTGTACCAATACAGACAATAAAAAAGATTCAGGAAATGTTTTTTGGCAAATATATTCCTGATTAGGCACATCAATACAGAACTCTGAGTAATAATTCATTTAAATGTCAATACAGAAACTTATTTCCCCCACCTCTCAGAAGGTAGTGCAAAAGCTGGGGGAGTCTGGGTAACAGAGGAGATTAGGAGAAGGAAGTAATTGCTGGCAAAGAGCCGGGGTGTGAACTTTGAAGGTGGTTGGGTGTGGGTGGGAGAAGTATGGCACAGGTTTTTTGGGGCAGAGAAGGATTGTTAGGGAGCTCTCACCATGCAGACCCTGGCTGATGATTAACCTCTCTCATTCAGTCAGGCATATCTGCCCTGTCCCCTTGTGTCCCTGCACCCTTCCATCCCAATGTGTCATTTCACCCCCACTTAGCCACCCCTCCTTTCCCCATCCCTATGTATCCCTGCAACCCACTCCCTGAATCTTCATGTGGTCCTGCAACCCCACTCAGACACCCCCTTTCATCCGATGAAGTGGGTATTAGCCCACGAAAGCTTATGCTTCAAAACTTTATAGTTAGTCTTTAAGGTGCCACAGGACTTTGTTACCTCTGCTACTCCAGACTAACACGGCTACCTCTCTGATTCTCCCCTTTCCCATGTGTCCTTGTGCCCCCACTCCCATTCAGCCCCTACCCCAGTCAGCCCTCCGCCCCCATTTCTGAACTCCAGTCTGTGACCGCCCAGCATCATCATGTGCCCCATGATGTTAATCCTCCCATATTCTATGCCTCCTGACCTGGCCCCACCATAGGGCGTTGTGAGGAAGGCAGCCTCTGTGTCTTCCCTATCCACAGCTGGGGCTGTTCTGGTGCCACAGCAGCCCCTGGTGGGCGAAAGGAGTAACTGTAGCAACTTTTCTGGCAGAATGTATTTTCTGCAGGAAAAAAAAATTCTGAGTAGCACATGAATTGTGCATTTGTGCAGCACACAATTCCTCCAGGAGTAGGAACCCTAAACAAAGTTAAGAAATATAAACTCTTTGTTCATTGTAGACCACTATTTTTCCTCCCCATTTTTGCCAGACCCATGCTTATCTTTAAATAAATTAGCCATGTCTAAACATGTATAGAAACAGATGTAAAATACATTATTCTAAACAGTTTGGGTTGGGGACTACATTTTACTTTGTATTTGTACAGTGCCTCCACAATGGGGCCTTATTTTTAACTGGTGCTGTGGCTGCTACCATGATACAAATGTGAGGTAACAATTATAATCTCCCCACACAGAGACACACACACACAATTCCCTGAGCAAGTCCCTCAGAGTTTACAGAGGTACCAGTAGAGGTGTCTGGAATCCTGCAGACTTTTGAGTTGCCAATGGAGGCAAGCTTGATATCCAGCAGGAGTTATGATACTTAGGAAAGTCTCCTTTAGTTCCCAGTTCCTGGGAATTCTCTCTCAAGCTCAGGATTCAGACACTTTGTGTTTTCAGTTTATCTCAAGTGTGTCTTATTTTCTCAGTGTCAAAGCATTTTTTCTGGTATGCTACATCCTTAATTGGTGCAAAGTCATTTTTAAACAGTCCTAGGTAGTACTCTCATTACTTGAATATTCTCTTCGATTGTATCACTCATCAATTCTATTTTGGAAATCCTTGAGGAATATGAGTCAATTTTTCCAGGCAAGTCAGTGTTGTAAAAGAGTCTGTAAAGAAACTCCTCTCAAAAAGATGCCTCCACGAGAGAAGATTTTCCCAATTAATTTGTGTGTCTGAGGTGAGTGGGAAGCTGCTACAGGTCTGCTGCTACTTACAGTCCCTTCCATATGCCCTTGAAATTGGACTTGAGAAAAATGGTCAGGAGCATTGTCACTGACATGGATTTCTCTGGTAACGGTCACTTACTGGGTAACCTGTTTTGAATAACTACCAACCCACCAAAAGGGAAGAAATAGGAATTTATTACCAAGGAAGAAAGTGGGGGAAATCTAGATTTAAAATTGTCCCCTGCTCTTTGTAATGCCCCCAAACTCCTATCTCTAGTTTTACATTCCAAAGCCAGCTTAGCAATGTATATCACATAGGATGATTCTGGAGCTTATTTGTGCCACAAAAAACAAAGGCTCTTATCTTCCCCTCTTTCCAGAGTGCTGATACTTTTCCTTGCAAGGAAAAAGACAAACAAATGTTTAGTACTTCTGGGGGAGGTGAGGTGTTTAGTGATGTGGCTATAGAAGCAGCATATAGTGCAGGAGAGATTTATGGATTCCTTGCCTCTTGATGCAATAGTGGTGCTCTAGGTGGTAAGGGAGGTGGACCATCCAGTGGTCTGTGATGGGGGTAGCTGAGTTGTTTTTTTGTAAACTCTGGCATGATACAAATTCCCTATCTTGAGATAAATCTAATCATTTTTATTATGAGGTTTGAAATACTATTTCCTCCTGTTTATTAAAAAAAATGGAACTTGCAGGGGGAAATGCTATTTTGAGCCTTTTCTGCACTGTTTATTGTCCTGTGAAGTTGTAAATTGAATATTTTATTGTTTGCTCTCCAGATGGATCCTGTGCAAAAAGCAGTCATAAACCACACATTTGGAGTATCCATTCCCCCAAAGAAGAAACAAGTTATTTCCTGTAATGTATGTCAGCTTCGCTTTAACTCTGATGTGAGTATCATTATATTTTTTCTAGCGGTGCATCTAATTAATCCAAACATCTTTTCCCAATTAAATCCTCTACAGTTCCGCCCACATTCATGCCAGCCATTCAGGATGACATTTTGCCCACACGCAAATCAGTTTGTAATGGCATCCCACACTGTGATTTTTAATTTTTTTCTGGTAGTTGGTGGTTTATATGCTTAGACTGAGTTGCCTGACCATGATTGCCATCACCAGGGGAAATCTACCAACAAAGCAGAAAGACTTGACTGGTAACATGCTCCTTCTTTCTGTAGTATGAGGCTAGATAGTGTTGTTTTTCTAAAGTCCCAGTTTTGGACAGCATCCCTCTTCATTACAACAGTTAAGCACATGTGTAGGTGCTTTTCTTGATTTAGGGCCAAAGTATTTTGGGTTCAGGTGGTGAGTTACAGAAAATACTGCTAATACCAGCTATGCTGGTGAGCTACAGAAAAGACTAGATCACAATCCAATGTCCTACTAGTTAATGATATTTTATTGGCCAAAAAATAATATCTAAGTGACCGGCACAAAAAGTTCAAGAGAAATGGAGGCAGAAAGACTTCCTCCAAGTGTATGTGTGCTTTATATTTTATATCCGTTTCCTTTTTAGAAGAAACCTCTTCTTCCCCCTATTTTCCTGCACGCTTTACTGATAACCTCTCCTCAGATCCCTCCACTTGTGCCCTTCCAATAGTAAATATTTTCACTTAAGATAAGTATGGATTTTGACTTCCTGTTGTCCCTGTAGTCTGTTATTAAATTATCATTAGCACAAATGAAAACACCTCTGAGCACACATAACATTTAAAAGAAGCAAGTGTATTCTGTCTCTAACTGATACTGAAGCATTAAAATATTTGCTATTTTTATCTCCTTATAAGAAATATTTTTCAAAAGTTTTTGAAAGATGCTCCCTAGAGCCCTAGGTTTTTTCCACTCTACCCCTTTTTGGTGCTGCTTTGACCATACTCTTCCCTGATTTACTGCTTCTCAGCTTTCTTATGTAGACCACAAGACTGCTCCCACAATTACATCTAGGAAGGACCTGAGATGGGGACTTTTTAGTTTGGCCGCCTTTTCTTTGCTGGCAGAGGTTTGTACATCCTATGTCAATAGCTGGCCTCAGAATGGATTCATCAGATTATACTCTCCTTCTTTTTAATCTGAGTTCCCTTAGTTTCCCCTCTGAAAGAGAATCCATTACAGATCAATAGATTTTACTTTATTATCTTACAAATTAAATAATACATTTTTCATACATGGCCATTTGCTGGACTGGATGTCACTCCTGGGTTAGACCTGTTCATGCCACCTCAGTGGGGGCACCACTTCCTTTTTCTTCCCTTCACCTTTTGAGTTCAGGCTCCCTCTGGTGGACTGCTGTATCCCTGCTTTTTGAACTGCTTATTCAGGCTCTAAGTAAGAGAGCAGTTTTGTTCTCCACAACATACAGCAGTAGTAACATTTCCTTTAATCAGTCTGTGGGGAACTTCTTATTTATTGGATTGTCAGTCATTGGAACCACACTTCTCACTGTTTTCCCTCAACCATAAGCCAGAGTGGTCTATCCCGTATTACCAGTCTGCCTGTACCAACCTGTACCAGCCTGTAGTGTGCCTGTAGTGTGCCTGTACCAGTCTGTACCTGCCTGTACCAGCAGAGTTAAATGGGGACCTGGAGTATTACCACCGCCTTCATTTCCTTGCAGTCTCTCCCATTTTGAGGAAAGGACAAATAAGGAATTTCAGTAATGTTGACTAAGCTGAGATTCCCTAAAGCATTACCCTTACATTTACCTTTACATTATCTGAATGACTTACTGCTGTAGATGTTCATAAAAGGAAACCTCTTTCCACATAGCCCAGTGTACCAGCAGCAATTCCTAATTAGCCAATCTCACTAAAAAAATAAACCTTCTTTGCTATTTTATCAGTGTATTATTTTTCTTGAAGCTCATTTTAAAGATACCTCAAATGCTAATTATTCCAGTTTTCTAGTTTTAATTCTTCTCTTTACTGTTCTCAAGTAGTTTGCCTCCCAATGTTTGTGGTTCATACTCATATTGCTGTTCTGCACATATAAGCCACGACCCCCAAACCCTTCAGTTCTTCGGCCAGCACAGTTAGCTCTACTGTTGGACTCAAAGTACCTCCAAAGCAGTTGACAATGACCTAGAAGCCCTGCTTCACAAAATTCTCAAGGAACACCTCAACATTCTACATTAAGAGGGACAATTAGACCACGGTGGCATATGTGAATGGGCTAGAGGGAACAGAATAAAAATCTGAACCACAGATCACCAAACTCCTTTCATTCCATGAGAAGCACACCTGTCTGTTACAGTGGCAAAACTTCAAAGCCAATATAGTCAATTGTCATTTGTTAATAGAAAACAAGCAGAAGCTGAACAAGGACATCCTTGGCTCTGGGAAACAAGTGATTTCCCCCTCCTTCCCATGTCAATTTAGAACAACTGGAAAAGTATCAGTATTTTGGTCTCATCAATGGCATCTCTTGACATGGAAGAGGGACACCTTTTCCTTCTAGTGGGCAGATGTACTCATGTATGCCCTTCCAATTTCTTTCTAATCACCAAATTTATTTGGAAAAATAAGACTAGATAAATTATCAGTGACTCTGACTGTATTGGCCTCAGTCTAATCTTTGCAGATTTGATTTTACAGCACAGAACCTGAGAGTCTGAACTTTCAACAACATGGCTACTCCTGGAAACTGGCTAACTTTAATAGAAAGTCTTTGAAACATTCCATAATCACAGCATACGAGACTATATGAAAGATTTGTTCACCAGGAATAAGGGTTTCATCTTAAATCAACTCCAAACATATGGCATTGGGTCCTCTCATTTCTTGTGGAAGTGCTCCATAAGAGATTCCTAGTTACTTACAGATTCAGTCTTCTGCCCATGGATTTCTGGTGTCAGCCTTCTCTTGACAGCTGTCATTTCTTCATAAATTGCATTGGCATAAGAAAGCTCCTTATCAATCGTCTAGTGGAGACTTCTCCGTATTTTTTTCCTTATAGCAATTATGGAAAATGGAAGAATAAGTGAAATATGAACATTGTCAGTTAAAGAAACCTGTCTTCAGTTCTTCCATGAAAAGATGGTGTTTAGTCCTCATCTGGAATTTGTTCAATGTAAAAAAGAACAGAGTTCAAATTGTGTTTCACGTTATCAGACCAAATATTAGAAAAATATTTTAATACTTACCATATGAAATGGTCTTTAAAATTCATCTTCATTGGACTAGAGTAGAGAAAGTTCATTGGGGAATCCTAAAAATTGTATGAAGCACTTCAATTATGGCTCAGATCTAACATGTCAGCCATTAGATGCATTCTAGTCAGATCTTTCCTGGAGGTATCATATTACATTCAGTAAGAGTTTGCATTCACACTGTTGGGCTGAGAAGCACGGAGCTTTGTACAATGAGGTTTATAGTGCAGCCATGGCAGATTCACAAATCCTTCTCCAAAGTCTACAAAACTGGCATTCTTTCCTTGGCTGACAAAGGCTTTGATCATTCCATCTTCCCCCAACTTAAACTATGCAAGCAAATAAAATGAAAATGACAGAAAATGATTAGATTTTCTACTTTTGTTTCTCCAAAAAGAATTTTGGTGGTGTTCCAGTTGAAGTTTCTTCCCTGGATTTGTGTTTTTTACCTTTCCATATGTAATATTTAGACCAGTGGATGCTCATGTATGAGAAAAATAAAAATTACACATAAGATGTAATTAATATTCTCTCATATGAAGGGCATCCACTGCTCTAGACCAGTAGATCAGAATACCCCTGATTAAAATTCAATTGGTAGATGTCATTCAATTAACCATATATCCTACAATGGGTTTCAGTGATGTTTTCTACCAGTATACACAATTTCAGCTTTAAATGTAGACTCCTGACAACAGCGTATGGTGCTGCAGCTGTCCAGCAAAGAGAGTCTGAAGTCAAAGGAGGAAGGAATTTTAAAAGTCCGAACCATCTCCATTGTGGTGGAATGAGCATATTTAGTGCATGAATCATGTCCAAACGTGTGGGTGCCCTTTATTATGAGAAATGAAAATTGCAGGTTAAAGACATTAATTTTCTTTTTTACTATATTTATCATGATTTAGAGAGAGACAGTTTCCAGACTGAAATATTCTACTGTGCCCAAGCTTCGGATTCTATTCTGTAGTTTAAAAAATAAATGTTTAGGATAATGTCAAGAAAAGATGTAATTATGGACTTTAGACTTAGCTGGTTTTGTCATTATTTTTTTTTCTTTCTAACTTCTTGAAAAGAGACTGTTGGATCCTAACAAACACTTAGAGCCAACCTCTTATTGGTAGTTACAGATTAGTCAGTCAGCATGTGTGGAAAAATATACATCTTCAAAATAGCCTATCTTCTTATCCTGAATCTGACTTATAAGAAGTCAGGCAAATGGAGCCTTAACAGGATGCACACACTTGTGTTTGGCTTTTATTTGTTTTCTCTTTCAAAAACTCACTATCAAATGAAAAATTTAATAGAAAAAGCTAAATATGTATTTTCATTAAAGTCTAAGGGTATGTCTTCACTACAGCAGTAGTTCGATTTCCTTTATTTCGATGTTGTGAACGCGACTGAATGCAGTCGATATTGTGTGTCTTCACTAGGCACAGCAAAGCACAGCAAGTTGACAGTGTCTGTCCGCACAACTTTTGCAAGCGTCGACATAGCGAGTGTTGCACTGTGGGTACCTATCCCACAGTTCCCTGATCCCCCAGCAGGCACCATTTCGAGTGCTGCACTATGGGTAGGCATTCCCAAGTTTCGCGCCCTTTTTCCGCGCCGCCGACCCCCATTACGAGCGGTGCACTGTGGGTAGGCATCCCATAATTCGCGCCCTTTCTCCGCGCCGTGCTAACGCCATAGCACTGCAAGCATGGAGCCCGCTGACACCACGGAAACAGTAATGGCCGTTGTGAGGACCTCGATCACGGTTGCGGAGTTCATGCTGCACCATCTGCAGAGGAGGAATGCGATCCGGGGAATGCGCTTTCTGGAACCCGACGACAGTGAGGAGGAGATGGACAAGGACGTGCACAGCGGGGACGACAGGGACACTGACGGTTTTGGAAGTAGGGCGACTGACAATCTGTCAAATTTGGTGGCAATGGGGCCGATTCTGGGCCAGGGAAACAAGCACGGACTGGTGGGACCGCATAGTGCTGCGGGTCTGGGATGACTCCCAGTGGCTCAGAAACTTCCGCATGCGAAAGGGCACGTTCCTGGAACTTTGTGACTTGCTGTCCCCGGCCCTCCGGCGCAGGAATACCAAAATGAGAGCGGCCCTTACAGTGGAGAAGCGAGTGGCGATAGCCCTTTGGAAGCTTGCAACGCCAGACAGCTACCGGTCAGTGGCGAATCAGTTTGGGGTGGGTAGGTCTACAGTGGGCTTTGCTGTGATGCAAGTAAGCAGGGCAATCGTCGAGCGGCTGCTACACCGAGTTATAAACCTCGGAAACCTGCAAGCCACAATAGATGGCTTTGCCGCCATGGGATTCCCTATCTGTGGTGGGGCTATAGATGGGACTCATATCCCTATCCTGGCACCGGACCACGAGGCCGCCGAGTACAGAAACCGGAAGGGATATTACTCAATGGTCATGCAAGCAGTGGTTGACCACAAGGGACGTTTCACCGACCTGTACGTGGGGTGGCCGGGAAAGCTTCATGACGCTCGAGTGTTCAGGAACTCTAGGGTTTTTAGACAGCTGCAGCAAGGCACTTTCTTCCCCGACCAGAAAATTTCCGTGGGGGAGGGGGGGGTCGAAATGCCGATCGTGATCATTGGGGACCCAGCCTACCCCCTAATGCCCTGGCTTATGAAGCCCTACACAGGAGCCCTGGACAGGGGTCAGGAGCTGTTCAACTACAGGCTGAGCAAGTGCAGAATGGCCGTAGAGTGTGCATTTGGCCGTCTGAAGGGGAGATGGCGTTCCTTACTGATTCGCTCGGACATCAGCGAGAGAAATATCCCCATTGTTATTGCTGCTTGCTCTGTGCTCCACAATATCTGTGAGAGCAAGGGGGAAACGTTTATGGCGGGCTGGGAGGCAGAGGCAAATTTACTGTCTGCTACTTACGAGCAGCCAAACAGCAGGGAAAGTAGAAGAGCACACCGTGAGGCCCTGCGCCTCAGGGACGCCTTGAAAGACAGTTTTATGAGTGCCCGAGATGGCGTTTGAGAATCTGCTCCCTTGCTGTGCTCTAAGCCTGCTGCCCTTGAACCCTCTTTCCCTCCCCCCTCCCCATACTTTCCCTCCCCCCTCCCCATGCTTGCAGAGGAAATAAAATCACTGTTTGAAAAATCATGGTTCCTTTATTGGTTAATCGGAAATACAAATACAGGGGATCACTGTCCTGGTATCCTGGAGGGAAACCGGCATTCGCAGTGGGGGAGGAGCGGACAGAGGAGGGGGGGAGGGTGGGAAGGGGGGAGAGGAGGGGTGGGCAAGACACAGCAGCTTTTAAAAGTTTTCCTAGAACGTCAGCCTGCTGCTGCTGCTTCTGCTGGCTTGTGGGGTAGAGTGGAGCGGCCCACGGAGCTTGCCCCCCCGTGTTCTCACCCCGCGTCTGGGTGGGGAAGCTATGGGAGGGGGGGAGGTGGTTACACAGAGGCTGCAGAGGTGGTCTTTGGGCATGCTGCAGCTCCACCAGAGATCGCAGCATGTCGCTCTGGTCCTCCATTATGCGGAGGAAAGTATCCATGCGTCTTTCCTCGCGCTCTTCCCTCTTTTCTGCAGCGGCTCTCCATTCCTGCCTCTCTCGATCCCTTGCCTCTCTCTCTTGATCCCTTGCCTCTCTCTCTCAATCCCTTGCCTGTATCATTCTTTCCCTCCAGTCCGTCTGGCGAGCTGCCTCAGCGCGCGAGTTCTCCACGAGTTCACTGAACATCTCATCGCGCGTTCGCGTTTTCTTTTTACGCTTTCTTATCTGTGGTGCACGGCGGGAGGAGCAGGCCGGGGGATTCTGAGATAATTGTTCATCTGTGGGCGAATGTGGGCAAAGAAAGTTTGAAAGTTATGAGACAGATACATTCAAGGTTAGGAGGCAGATGCAGTCTCGGACGGTACACAATGGGAGTACTATGCCATTTGCAACCTCAGTATTCAGAGGCCTGATATGATTTCTGTACAAGGTCATGTTCTACACCTAAAAGTGACTGACTAGCTCACAGAAAAGTCAGAGCATCTCAGACACATATGCGTGCCTCAGCCCAAGACAGCTTCTGAAATCACCATGCAGCCGGCCATGGTAAGTTAAAAGTGGCACTTGCATACTGTAGAGTAACCCCGCCCCCTTCCCCCCACCGCGTGGCTGGCTCCCACTGAAACCGCAAACTGCAAAGCAAATGCCAAAAAATCTCTCGCTAAGGGCTAAGGTCTTTTTGGGGCTCCTCAGACCGCTTGCGGACTGCTCAGATTCCCTGCTAGCTACTACCGCTACGGGCTTGGGTGGCGGGGGGTTGGTTCGCGTTGGATCTGAAGCGGAAGCAACCGCTTGCAAACTGCTCTGGTTCCCTGCTAGCTACCGCTACGGGCGGGGGGGGGGGGGGGGCGGTCAGCGTTCATGGGGGGGGGTGCGGTTGGTCGGTCCTCAGCAGAAAAGAGTTCTTTGCAGCTGGGAATCTTTATCTCCCTAGTAATTGCAGTCCGTATTTCAAACAGGCAACCATGAATGACATCACTTTGCTGAGAATTTCTCAGAGAGAGAGAGAGCGCATGCTCCTTGACTCCATGCAAAGTCCTGGTCCATACGCCGCAATGCTAGCCTGCACAATGATACCAGACTACTTACTACTTTCGTGGCGTGGGATGGTCTCCTATCACGGGGGACCACATAAGGCGTCTCTCCCCAGAAATCTGCTGCGGAGGATTCATCGCTACCTCCTGGATAGCTTCATTGAAATGTCCGCAGAGGACTTCCAGTCAATCCCGGAGTATATTGACAAACTCTTTGAGTAGAAATTGGCCAGCAGTGAAAGCACGCTAAGTCCTTAGGGCAAGTTACTCATTAATAAATGCTTCCTTTACAAAATCACGCATCATGTAATCTCTTAAAAAAGAAACACTTACCCCCCTGGGAGGCTTGGGAGGGTACTGGCTCCAGGGTAACAAACAGCTCCTGGCTCTCTGGGAACACGGGTTCTCCGCTGGGCTCCTGCTGCTCCGTGAGATTTTCCTCTTCTTCATGGTCGTCCTCCTTGGAATCAGTCTCCTCCCTGACGATGATCCCATCGGTGGAGTCCACGCAGACCGGCGCGATGGTGGTGGGGGCGCCCCCCATTATCGCATTTAGTTCATTGTAGAACCTGCATGTCCGTGGCGCGCCCCCTGATCGTCCGTTTGCCTCGTTGGCTTTCTGGAACGATTGCCACAGCTCCTTAATTTTCACGCGGCACTGTGTGGTGTCCCTGTTGTGGCCCCTTTCTAGCATGGCCTTGGAGACTCTTCCATAGGTGTTGGCATTCCGTTTGTTGTTGCGGAGTTCCAACATCACGGATTCCTCTCCCTAGATAGCAATGAGATCCAGCACCTCACGAGTGGACCATGCTGGAGCTCTTCTCCTCTGGCTGGTCTCCAGGGTAGATGAGCTCTGCATGGAGTCTTGTGATGCTGAGCTCTGTATGGCGGCTAGTGCTGCTGATTGCTCTGTATGGCGACTGAGCTGTTCAGGTGAGCTGGCCACGCTGACCAAACAGGAAATGGTATTCAAATGTTCCCGGGTCTTATCTACCTGGCCAGAGCAGAGAGTTCAGAGTGCAGTGCAGAGCGGTCACAGTGGAGCAGTGAGGCAGTCCAAAGCGGTCAGAATGGAGCATTGTGGGACAGCCTCTGGAGGCTATTAATGTCGGGTTCCGTCTTCACTAGCCCACGGTCGAGCTTGGAATGTCGAGATTAGCCTTATGTCTCTGGTTAGGCTGGAGTTCCAAGATCGATCTTGAGGGCCCTTTACATCGACGTTAAGGGCATGTATGTGAAGACCGGTACACATTTAATTCGACCTAACGTCGTTAACATCGAATTAAAGTGGTAGTGAAGACAGGGCCTAATACTTCAGTTATACCAGTTTTACCAGGCCAATGGTGACAACTGGTGGTATACGTAATAGAATCCATATTGTACAAAGTAACATTTTTTCTATAGAAGTCCCTGCTTCACTATAGTAATTCCACATTGATGCTGCATGCCTTGTTCTACTTAATCAAACCTCAGAGAGGTAGCCATGGTAGTCTGGAATAGCAGAGGTAACAAAGAGTCCTGTGGCACCTTAAAGACTAACTATAAAGTATAGAAGCATAAGCTTTCGTGGGCTAATACCCACTTCGTCGGCCCACGAAAGCTTATGCTTCTATACTTTATAGTTAGTCTTTAAGGTGCCACAGGACTCTTTGTAACCTCTGTTAATCAAACCTGTTCTCATTTGTTCCAGAAAAGAAATACTTGAATAGCAGATAGTAGATTTAGAGTTACGTGCTACTGAAAAGTCAGGTTATGCTGAAAAACTAATATAACAGCTTCTAACTTTGTGCCCCCCATCAATTGTGCATATAGACTTTGCAGGAACAATCAGGTAGTTAGATCTCTCTTGTGTGTATAATATTAGGATTTCTGATACCAAACATATAGTAAGTGGAAGCACCAGGTGAAAAGATAACTTACAAGATAGTCAAGTTGACAGAACTGAAATAGTGATATTATGCATTCACTCAGACAAGTGGACAGCCAATCAAAGGAATGCCCTACTATCTTCTAGTTAGTAATAGAATGTAAGATACCCTTTAAACATAGAGCAAAGTCAAAAGACAGATGTCGCACTTACAGATTGGTTTTATTAAATGCTGAACTGAAAGCATTAAGGACTTCACTTCTGTCAACACAGAGATGGTTTAAAAATGGATCTTTATGGTTAATTTTGACCACCATATACCAAAGCCCATTAATTTCTATTAGCAGAGCATGAATTTCATGCACATTCATTTAGATTTTAATAAGTCATCATTGTTGGCCATCTTTCAAATCTGAGCATAGGCAGATGTATGAGTATACGCCTAAGGGATCACAGGAAAAGCTCAAAGAGCTCTGTGACACATGGAGAGAAAAAATACATTTCTGAATGAATCATATTTAGATTCACAGAAGCCCACACAAGTGTCTGTGGGAAATCCAAAAGTACACCAGACACTGGGTATAGTCAGAGTATATATAATAATAGTGAAAGAATTGCATATAACGTTCCACTTGGTTTTACTAAATGCTAATTTCTTATAATTGCACTAATTTACATTTTAATTTAAGAACTTAAATGATGATCAACACTCTTTTCAATAACATTTCTAAATCGGAAAGAGACTGTGTTGATATAAAAAGAATGAGAAGTCCTTGTGGCATTTTAGAGGATAACAAATGTATTTGGGCATAAGCTTTCATGGGCTATAAGCCATTTTGTCAGATTCATGGAGAGGAAAATATAGTAAGGAGGAATAAATAGACAGCATGTGAAAAGATGAGAGTTGCCTTACCAAGTGGGGGAGGGGTCAGTGCTAATGAGGCCAATTCAGTTAGGGTGGATTTGGGCCATTCTCAACAATTGACAAGAAGGGGTGAATATCAACAGAGGGAAAAATTACTTTTTGTAGTGCTAATGGGTCCAATTCAATTAGGGTGGATGTGGCCCATTCCCAGCAGTTGACAAGAAGGTGTGAGTATCAACAGAGGGTGGTGTAGAAATGATGGAAACCAGAGTTGAAATGTAAACAGGCTGAATGCCATAGCTGGTATAGCTCAATGAGTAAGTCTGTATAAGAAGACACTCCAATGTGATTGTGCCCAATTTTAAGTGCCAGCATAGCCTCCTTTGTCTTTCTCTCCAGACTCTCAGTAGTACACAACGATAGAAGGCAAAAAGCTACAGTTTTATTTACACAACACAAAGATATACAAATATACAAGCACTGTTAATAAACAATTCCCAAATTAACTGTTACAATTTAACACTAGTCGGCAGAGCCATCCCTTGGGTAGGGCGATTTGGAGTGAATGCTCCAGGCCCTGCACTTTTGGGGGCCCCACAGGCCAGTACAGTTAGCTGATGCAGTAGGTCCTGAAAGGGATGAATCAGTCACTTCCAACCCTGACCCCACAGCCTGCTAGGGATGTCCCTGCTTGTCAGCTTGTGAGTGGGCAAAACAATTCACTCTAGGTACAACATGTCTTTCCCATCTAAATAGTACCAAATGCATTCATAGTTTCACACATTAGTAAAGTTTCACTTTCTAAAAAAAGAAATCTCAAGATGCAAAAATTAATGTTTCCACAAAAATGTTAACTCAGTTACATTGCCCAATGGGTCTGATTCACCACTGTGTTAGTCCAGGTTACTCTGACAGATCTCCACAGACCTACACCAACATAAAACACGAGAGATGCTGTAGTGAATCAGGTCCATTCTGTGTATTTTTGGTAGCTATTTTAAAACATACAAAGTAATCTATAAAGTTACACATTAAGAGAGTGATTTTCTGAAGTGCTTCACACTATAGTTGCTCAGCACCTGTAAATAAAACCAGGCCTTTAGTAAATAAAATAGAAGGATAAAATGTTATGTATGTTCAGTACGACCAAGTTAATGTTGCTGTAAGAATCTTATCTTTAAACTTTCTTGACTTGAAGTTTAACTGTGGAGTGCTAATGTCAAAATAACATTAGTTTCCTTAGCTCTGATAACTGAAGGTGCTTTAAATGAGACCTAGTTCTACGGATGCATCTGCACTTCAAGCTGGAGGTGCAGTTTCCAGCTCAGGTAGACATAAATGTGCTAGTTGCACTGATCCAGCCAGCTAAAGACAGAAACATAGGGCTTGGCTATACTTGCAAATTAGAGTGCACTAAAGTTCTAACTCACTCCCCGTCCACACTGGCAAGGCATGTAGAGGGCTCTGACTCTGTGGCTAGAGTGCCTGCTGGTAATCCACATCAGTGAGAGAAATAACGTTTGATGCGTCTTGGCTGAGATACCCAGCGTCAGTATGAACAAGGTGTTGCATTACTGCGCTCTGACTGACCTCCAGAAACGTTCCATAATCCCCTTAAGTAAAGTGGCCACTCTTGTCATTGTTTTGGAATCGCTGTAGAAATGTGAATATGCCCTTTCAAAGCTCTGTTTCTGACTGCTGACATGCTTATTTGCTCTGGGGCAAAGCAGCCATTACTGAGGAACGTTGCTTGCTCTGAGTGAGTGAAAGAGGGGTCTGGGGAAGGGGTGTCTGAACTTACAAGACAGCGTGCTGACACACTCAGCACCCCAAACACCCACTCTCTCCCCACATATACACACAACACACTCCCTGTCACACTCCATTCCACCCCCCACATTTGAAAAGCACATTTCAGCCACTTGAATGCTGGGAATAGCTGTCCATAATACACCACTCCCAATGCCACTGCAAGTACTGCAAAAGTGGTCATGCCAGTGCACTTGCATCTGTCAGTGTGGACAGACTACAGCACTTTCCCTACTGCACTCTTCGAAGGCTTCTTTAACTCAGAGCGCTCCACAGCTGCAAGGGTAGCCATGCCATGTACAACAGCATGGATGGTAAGGCAGGCTGGTTGCCCAAGTAAATACTTAGGATATGTCTACGCTTCTCTGTAAAACCAGGGTTCAAACTCAGGTTCAAGTCTAAACCCCCTTCTGTCTACACACAAGTCACACTAACCCAGGGCTCAGACCCCAGGTCCTCCTGGGGATTGAGGGTCTGAGTCTGCATCAAGTCTGCACCCAAAGTTCAAGCCCTATCACTTTGCAGTGTAGACACAGTCCCACAGGACTAGTGCTCTGGGAATCTGCTACAATCCCCTGGCTTGACAGTCAAGTTTTCTCACACTGCACCATTAACAAAGGGCTAGAGTGGCCACGTTTTGGAAGGGTGCTAGGAAGTAGAGTGGCCACGTTTTGGAAGGGTGCTAGGAAGTAGAGTGGCCACGTTTTGGAAGGGTGCTAGGAAGTAGAGTGCTAGGAAGGGTGCTAGGAAGTAGAGTGGCCACGTTTTGGAAGGGTGCTAGGAAGTAGAGTGGCCACGTTTTGGAAGGGTGCTAGGAAGTCTGGGGCACAGGCCATTGGACTCAAAACCACATAATGCAGTATAGACACTAGAGCTCCAGATTGGGATTTAGGATTCCACAATTACTAATCTAGGATTGCAAATGAGTGTGGATGCTCCTAAATTAACAAAGGCAGGGTGTGCTAATTGAAATTCTACTAACCCACAGTTTACGTTATGGTGTAGACAAACCCTCCCACCACATGAGGTCTCAGAGCCCAGGATCCACCCTGCGCCCAAAGATCTACCCCACCATTTTACAGCCCGCAGCCTGGGCTCTGCGAGCTCTAGTCAGCTGATACAGGCCAGCCATGGGGTTTAGTTGTGATGTAAACATACCCTTAGAGTCCTGGGTGGGATTGTACTCATGGTGGCTAACCTGGCCTGCCACCCACACCACCACAGTGATACATCTATTTTTAGCATGCTAGTTTGATCAAAGTAACTGGGTGGATATACACACAGTGTAGAAATTATATTTCCAGCTCAAAATGTAGAGATCTTCTTAGTTTGAGCTACCTTCACATGGTGGGCACAGAAAGTAAATCAGCTGGCTAGGGGATAGAAAGGCACAGGTTAGAATAGGCAGAAAAAGACCATTTTCTGCTTCTTAACCTGTTTTAGAAAGTACCTCATTCTTGCACACGCTCACGGATGTGATTAATTTCACTACTTTCCTCTCGTTGGTACCAAAGTTAAGCATGGGGATAAGTGTAGGATGGGGGGCTCATCTAGCTGTGCATGCATGCACAGTTGGATCCCTAACTCACTAAATTATAAATCCCAGAACTTTCTGTGGAGTGCTCAAGAGAGAATACGCTGAGGTGGAGTGCAATCAAATGACCTTTTTAACTTCTTGTGGTTAACCACTGGTGTTCTCGGGCTTTTAGTCACCATGCATCCTGTAGCTAAATGGAAATCTTAGCACATGATTCTGTATGTACGGCTAGCTCTTATCTGGATGTTTCTACAGGCAAGAAAGCATTTAATCTGCTCTGAATGCTGTTAGTGCTCTTGCAGGCCCCTCAAATTCATCCTGATTTATACTTCTGCCACATTTTGATTTGACCTCTTGTTGAAGTGCATTGCAATGAGCTGTAAACCAACACAGTTAGAGTACCGGTGCCAAAATTTCTAGTGCCTTGCCACCTCCTTAGTCTGACAGTGTGGGGCTTTATACTGGTGGTGGTGGTTGTGATCATTCATCAAATTGTGAAAGAGTGATGGTCTAACAATATAGATCAGTTAATGTTTAGCTGGATGTCAACTTTATTGCAATCCCTATCACTGTGTCAATTAATCTCAGCTATTCCATAGATACACAGGGTAGTGTATATAACAATATGTCCAGATAGCTGGAAAATGAACAAATTCAGTATATTTTCCCCTGTGACAGTAGCTAGCATGAAAGAGGCTAAAGTCCAATGGGCAACTAATTATCTTTGCTTTTTTTAAAGGGTGGATTTTGGTGCTTTAAAGAGGAAGAAGTGACAGGATTTAGTGAGAAGACTGCATATGGGGGTAAAAGGAGAGAGAAGAATGGAAGATGACACCAAGATTATGAGCCTGGGAGACAGGAAGGTTAGTAGAGTTGTCAATGGTGACAGAAAAGGGAGGTGGTGGAGAGGGTCAAGAGGAAAGATAAGAAATTCATTTTAGGAGAGTCTGAATCTGAGATGGTGGTGAGGCAACGTAGAGAAATGTCAGACACACAGATGATGCTACATTGGATATAGATGGAGGCTTCAGAGATGAGGAGAGAGATCTGAGAATCATTTGGATGGAGGTGGCAGCTAATGAGATGGCTTGGAACATGGAGTAGATAAGATTTCCAAGGGAGAGTACAGAGAGACAAATAAGGGGCTGAGATATGGTGACAGAGTTGGGAAGAGAAAGATGAGGAGCTACTGAAGGTGATGTTGGATGATTGAGCTGCAAGGTAGGAAAAGAACCAAAAGTCATGGGAAATAAGAGAGGAGAGGAATCGGAGAATGAAAGATGTTTCTGTGAGTTTCCACTATTGATCATCGAGAACAATAAGAATAGAGAAGCATCCATTTATAGCTGTGAAGAGATTATTAGTGACTGGTCAGTTTTGGTGGATGGCCATCCACACTGCTAGATTTATCTGAAGCATTTGACACAGGTGATCACAAGGTATTACTAAATCAACCTAACAGAGGTGGATTGACTTGCATTGTGCTGACTCCAATTCTTTCTCTTGGATTGATCTCAGGTATGTAATGGGTTGCTATTCCTCTGCCTTAAATTTAAGCCTTACCTGTGGGGTCGCATAATGCTCAATCCTATTCCTCACTTTTAGGCTATATTTTGAATGAGATAGAACTCCACAAGTAAATGGTCTGAGGCAGTTAATGGGACCTGGGCATTCAAATCTCCTTGGTGGCTTTCAAAATCCAATCCTAAATCTCTTGAGGAGATTGTAGGATGCCATGGATTTAATACCAGAAATATGCAGTTTATGCCCACTTCTGCATTTCCTCCCAGCTCTCTCAGTTCTTCAGGTATCTGAACAATATTAGCATGGGTGAAAGGACACTGTCTGAAAGTTACTTTAGCCAAGATAAAGTTTATGCGATCTGTAGAATGAAATGTTCTGAGAACATTTCTCCTAACTCTGAGGGCATCAACCCTCTGATCATCAAGGTGATATATGCGGCGTGTGATTCATTCTCAGCCCTTCACTGAGGCTGAGCACCAAAGTCTCATGGGTCAAAAATACCTTCCTGTTTGATCTTGACCTGGATATCCTGACGCACGATTTTATAATTTCCAGGCTCCGCTTCTGCATCATTCAGTGTCCGGGACCGAAAGAGAATAACTCAAAGAAATTCCAAGTGGAACAAAATGCAGCAGCCCTTTTTACAACAGCCCTGGGGCATCATAACCCATCACTTAGTTGCTTGCATCCGATGAAGTGGGTATTAGCCCACGAAAGCTTATGCTTCAAAACTTTATAGTTAGTCTTTAAGGTGCCACAGGACTTTGTTACCATCACTTATGTTTCCCTCACTACATTATCCTTGTTGTGAAATTCTGGATCCAATATACAACCCTGCTCTTAGTTATTACAACCCTAAATGGATTGAGTGCCAAATATCTTAGCGTGCACCTTTCCCTCTGTGACCCCAGCCCATCTGAAGAGCTGCATTCTTCAGGAACTCTGGTTGGCAGTGCCTAGTATGGAACATGTACATGAAGGGGATCAAGCCATCTCTGCAGCTATGGGATTTGTTTCTACAGAATATTAGAATAACCACAGACCTCTTCATCATCAAATCAAAATGTAAACTCATCTCTTAATAGACCTTAGTCTTCTCACATGAACTTCTGCGAGATAGCAAACAATACATTACTAAAAGTTAAGCTTTCCAAATGCACGTTATCTCAGCACATCAAGGTTGATGGGAAAATGGGGTGAGACTCCACACTTGGGGCACATGGCACCTCCTCAGAGAAATGAAATAGTAAATTTAAAGTAAAATGCATTTACTTTTCTCAGTTTTATGCACCATTCACAGCTTCTTGCAGGAAAACAGTTTTTACAAATAAGGAATGCATGTGGAACAGCTGCTGTAATGCTCAGACTTCATTGTGTATGCTTCAGTAGAGGTGGCCCAAGCAAGCAGCAGGATTGCATTGGGTGGCCTGGAAGCCAGAAAAGAGAACCCACCTAAAATTGAGATCGAACTAGAACGTATGTGTTTTGAAAGTGCTTTTTTCCCTCTCAAAATTCTAATATTGCTCTCATATTATGCTATGCGTGGATGGCTAGATGGGCTTTCATAAATAATGCTTTGATATTTAGCATATATTGCCTGGCTTGTTGTTATTAATCAATTGTATTACAGTAGCTCTCACTCAAGCCAACAGCCTGCTCAAATTGGCTGGATCCTCGGTGTCATCCAACAGAGGGCCAAGTAGCAATGGGGAAAGGGAGAAAAAAAAAATCACAACTTCCTATCCCACCCGGGCTCGCTTTCTGTCTACTTTTGGCTGATTCTTCATCTGCATTCTGGCCACCAGACCAGTCTACAGCTTCTCCCACCAGCTGCTATGTGGCACTAGTCCCCATAGCAGCTGTAGAATCTTAGCCAGATTGTCCCTGAGACAGCTACGCTATTAGAAGTGTCTGAAAATTCAACATGCAGCCACAACAGAGGGGAAAGTCACAGCTGCAAAGGCATCTGTTTGGCTTCTGCAAAGCATCATGCTCCTTTTCCTTCTTACATAGGAGTCTTCAGTTTATGGTCAAATAATTGTTCTGCTCTCTTGTCCTCTTCACTTTGTGTTGATTCTTCACTGGAAGTGTTGGAGCCGGGGCACTGTGAAAGCATTGAGTGCAAGATCTATCCCCTTATACTGCCTCAGTCAATTCTCCTTCTTCCCCTTGCCCCACTAGCCTTCCCATACAACAAACAGGCTCACAGGTCCATTCTTTATGTACACATGTCCAATCATCTTCCTTTTAAAATCTGAATATTACTATTTATTTATCACCTATAAAGTAAAGATGTGTCTATTTGCTTCCTCCCCACAAACATATACCATCTTTTGGGGAAAGGTCTTTGGCTGCTCAACAAGCACTAGCTCCAATTTAAGTCTTTAGAGAGTAATAATTTCACAATTAAAAGCTCACTTGATTTCAGTGAAATATGGCAGTATAATGAGTATGAAGTAGAACTCTGTGGTGTCAACTAAGAGGGACTCGATTCAGAAAAGAAAACAAATGTTATAAGCAATTCAGAGAGGGCAGATTTTATTGCAGGGTGAGAAATCCAGGCCCCAAGAGATGCTGAAGACCATACTAGAATTGAATTCAGTAATAGCTGATTAATTAAAAAGATACCATGATGATAATTGTCTTGGTTTTTTAAGTATAAGTAGCCAAAAGGCAAGTTTTTGAAGTTTAAATAAAGGTTACTGGATAAATAGTAACTTGGTAAGTTTGAATGACTACCTGGTGCTGTCAAAAAAAAAATAACACAGAAGAGAATCAATAACATCAAATAGAAATCTACAAAACTATACCCTGATTTTGTCAAACATTTTACATTTTCCATATAAATAAGACTATTTATATTGATTCTTTGGGTTTCGGGGGCAGTGAAGCAGATAGGAGGTAATTAAAAGCATAAATCTCAGGAGCTTGTGAAGGTAATTCTCAGCTTTGCAGACAGAGCTGACAAAATGATGAACATTTTTAGCTTCAACATGACAGAAATATTGCGTGATTACAGGGTGCAGGGACATAATGTGCTTAAAGTTCTGTTCAATAGCAGCTATTGAATAAAGCTTCTAACTAAATTCAGTCAGATTTTCAAAACGTAGCAGTTACTTAAGGGCCGGATTTGCACTGTGTTTCTCCATTCTTTCCATGTCCTTTTCAATAATACCCTATTTTAAGTTAATCTTTGAGGGAACCGGGCTTTAAATAGAATTAATTGGAGGAAAATAAAGTAACGTGAAACCAGGATTTAAAAAATATTTAATGTATAGCTGCATTGTAACTAAAGTTACACTTTAATTTTGATTTTTTCCCTCAACTCAGCCTTTAATTAATTTCAGGGAAATTACTCAGTCTGGAAGATTTTTTTAAATTCTATTTTGTTGTTTGATACACAAATTTTAGTAGAGGTAACAAAGAGTCCTGTGGCACCTTAAAGACTAACTAAAGTATTGAAGCATAAGCTTTCAGGGGCTAATACCCACTTCATCGGATGCAAGCAGTGGTGGGTATTAGCCCACGAAAGCTTATGCTTCAATACTTTAGTTAGTCTTTAAGGTGCCACAGGACTCTTTGTTACCTCTGCTATTCCAGACTAACACGGCTACCTCTCTGATTCTTGACAAATTTTAGTAGAGATTCTATAGAGATAATACATGGAATACTCAAATGTACATGCTATTATAAAGTGATAGTTTTTATATTTTATCAAACATTCTATGTAATCAAATAATTGGTGGGCAATTTACTATTTTATGGAAGAAAGTTTGATAGCGCATGATATGAGTGAATTAAAATGCGAATTCATGTGGGATGTTAATGTTTCACTGCAACTCTCAGCCTGTAAAATTAGGCATGTGTGTAAGTGTTTGACTAGTCTCAGTGACTTCAATGGGACTACTTGCATGCTTGGAGCTAAGCACATGAGTAAGCATTTGCAGGATCAGAACCTAGAAAAATTAAGTCCAGTCTTCATATTTAAATGTGATTTTACATGGGCTTTAAAGGGATTTCATTCACTTGCACCAGGCGAGTGTTTGGCCTGAAATATCCACAAATGTTGCTGTCATGATGCAATATATATATATATAGTTATAGTTATATATATAAAACAATCTATTTTTATGTAATACTAAGTTTTCTGATTTCTGTAAAAAAGCAAGATGTGTGTCAGTGTATGCAGGGGTTCTATTCATTGCCTCCTTGTCGTTGGGTCTGGGTATTAGCTTTTACTGTTTGTGGTGCACCCTTCTATCGGTTGTTTGCATTGTAGCCCCTTTCTCTGTCCTAGACTTGGTACGCTCCCTATTTGTGACTCAACTCTCTGGCCAGGTTACTATATAGTTCTCCAGCTTCAGGGGTAATATGCTGTCACACAAACTAACCAGACTCTGTCTCATACTGGCTTCCATTCCAAGTCTCCAGGTCCTGTACCCCTTTCTAGTGACTGATAGAGGAACCCAGACCTGCCCACTGTTCTAGGTTCCAGCCCTAGGGACCCTATGATTAGCAACCTATGTCTGCTCCAATCTAAAATCCTGTTGTTGTTTCCCTGGGCTGATTCGTACCTCATATCTCTATTTCCTTTCCTGTCTCTGGGTTTACTGCCAGAAAGTCCTCTACTTTCCATGGCTACTTCACCCTCTCAGCCTCCTGCCAGACTCTCACGTCCAGCACAGGACCCCAGTGCTTTCTCTCCCTCTGGATTTCCTCCTTGTCCTTGGCCAAATCCCTTTCACTCCAGGAAATGACAGCAGACTCCTCCGCACAGCCACTTCCTGCTTTCATTTCCTGGCTTTACACTCCAAACCCAGTTTCTCCCCCAGTTAGGCTTTGTCAATGCCAGACTTTCTTCCAGGTGCAGCATATAAGGTAAATTGGCCCCTGTGGGCCCACATTAATTTGCTCAGTGCTTGTATGGATTGGATACCCCATGACACTGTCTGAGACCATTTGCAATTTCTACGTGCTTCTGTGTGTGTATCCAGTATAGATGACTTCAACAATTATAAGTCAGACCAATTAAAAGCTCACAAAGAAGGTACCAATTTCTATGGTGGGCAACAATCCATCTCTCTGGTGGTTAAAGCACAAACCTGGAAGTCAGAAGATCTGAATTCTCTTTCCTGTCACTCCAGGTTGATTTTGGGAGGTGCTGAGAATCCACTGCTAACCATTGATTTAAACTGACATTGTGAGTGCTTATCACTTCTGAAAATCTTGCCCTTAATTAGCTTAGTTTCACACTTAAAATGAGAATTATAACTACATAACTCTTAAGGGGTTTCTGTGGCTTTATTTATTAATTCTCGGACAAAAACTACATCAAGGTGGACTAAGGTGTGAGAGTATGTCTCAATAATTAGGGGTAAAAAAAATTACAGGGATACTGTAATTATTCCAAAACCAAACACTGTGAACCCAGGAAATTCAGCATTAAGGTTACACTTACAGGAAATCCAAACAAGTTAAAGTATTGAAATAGTCATTCAAGGTATTGGAGCAATCTTAACTGTACTCTTCAATGATGCCATGCAATTACCATAACATTATGATTAAGGCATTTCAATGTTTACATTAGATGTTGACACGGCTTTTTAAAGACACACAAGATTTTGTTCACCCTCATGGTGACACTACAGGGCAGAGTTAAGGTTGTTTGGGTTTTAAATTGTGCATTCAAATTTCTAACCAGGAACTGACTCAGAACATCCAAAATCACCTTAGAGTGTTGAATTGCTAGAGGGCTTCCACTTCAATTGAATCTGATGATGCAGAGCAACACATGCTCCTGTAGAAACAAGAACCTTCAGTTAGGGAAATTTTGCTGCATGTTGTCATTGAAAAGAACTGGAAGGCTAACATGTCATTTATTTAGACTACATGTGACTGGCTGACCATACTGAGATAAATTCATTTAATTACTCTTTCATACATCAGCTAGAGATTCTCAAACTCATTTACCTGTAAACTGTTAAATGAATTGCTGCCTATTTAAAATTTGTCAGACTTCAGTCATAGCATAGTTTCCCACAAATTATCCTTTTGTTCTACAGTCTTACTTGGATTTAAAATGTGTCTTTAAGATCATGCTATTACAAAAGAATATCTTTTGATTGTAACAAATAAATTAAAAACAAAAAGTTATATGTAAAACAAAACATTTTTAAAATTAATAGGGTTACAATATAATATAATATAAGATAGCATTCATGCTGTCATGGAAAGAATGTGTACATGTATTCCTTGTATAAAACAGGAAGATTTGTAGTACAAATGATGTATTGGATACAGTCCGGCATGCAAACCAATAGATTACATGTTTAATGTATGCATATTGAATTCCACAATTTTAACATCCTGATGTTTACATTTCAAACTGGGTATCTTCATAATTGGGAAATGAATATGTTAATTCTCAATTAACAATCAACTTCAGGTTTTAAATAAAACTTAACATCTGGGAGTTTGTGTTTCTCTATGGGAAATGTTTTCAAAAGAAATAGCCTCTCATAAACTGTTCATTAAAATCCAGTATACTTATAGATTAGAGGGCTGATTGATTGTTGTTGTTGTATTATAAAGCTTTCATTGCTTGTATTGTCTTTGACTTACTATTCAGAGATGTTGAATGGCACTTAACGGCCAGATGCATTAAAAGGATAATGGGCAGATACTTTATGGGGTACAGATTTGAACAATTTGGTGGTAGCACTGCCTATAATTAAGGTTACCTGACATGTCCCATTATAAGACCCTGTTTTCAGTTGCTTAAACTTTGTCTAACTTTAACCATTTCAAGCAGAAATCTCCATGCCAGTCTGGGAGGGGCAGGGTGTGTGTATAATTGTTTTTAAATTTCAACTGTTTCTGAGAACAACAGTAGAGGAGAATATATTGTTTTACTTATGTTAAAATGGTGGTGATCTTTTCTTTAAACATGTCTTGTACCTTGATGTATGGTGCTGGGACTTGAAATTTGCTAGAGGTGTGACCTTTGTGTTAGGGATGTGCCTTTTGCTGTCCCCACAAAAATCTCCCCAAAGTTGGCCAAGTTATGAGCATTTGAAAAATCATGGGTCAAGCAAGCTTCACTTTTAGCAGGTAACAGCTTTGAATTTCCATTCTATCTGATCATGCACAAGCCTCTCACAGCTCCTAGTGCTGATCAGACTGTACATGGCCATCACCAATGAGTGAATGAATGTGCACCAACCCAAGACTGCAAGGGCCAAAGCTGGATTTTCCATGTAATTGCTTTTCCCAGCTGCTCAGGCCAACTGAGGCTCCCAGGCACTAGAACTGGGAGCGGGGAGTGAAACTGACATTGCTAGTGGGAGTGCCAGCGGCTGGACAGAGCTCCACCAGCGGCTCTCAGACTCCCTCTCCCAGAACCGGCAAAGCCGCGCCACTCCGTCTGCACTGGGAGAGAGAGTCTGAGAGCCGCAGGTATCAGCGCGCTGCAGGCAGCCCAGCCCAGGAGCACTTTTTAAAAAAAGTGGGGGGCACCGCTTTTTGGTGCCCCCAAATCTTGGCACCCTAGGTAACCGCCTAGTTCACTTAATGGGTTACACCGGCCCTGGCCAGGATGGTCAGGGTTGCAAAACAATGCTCTGAGAGCCTGTTCTTGCCAGAAGCTGGCAGTGGACAGTGGGGGATGAATCTCTCAATAATTGCCCTGTTTTGTTAATTCTCTTTGAAGCACCTGGCATTGGCCACTGTTGGAAGACAGAGTACTGGACTAGATGGACCTTTGGTCTGACCCAATATGGCTGTTCTTATGTTCTTATGTAAAAATTAATTATAATAAAAATGTTTAGTACAGAAACTCCCAACACCAGTCAAAATTGACCACTTGGGCAACACAGCTCTGTCTGCTGGATACCTAGGCAGAGTAGGGCAGTTCCTGTAAATACAGTCTGGTCCTAAAGCCTTCCGCCCATCCCAGCTCATCACTAGCTGTCAGGGGAGAGCTCATTCAGACTGTGCTTATTAATCATGATTTCAAATAAGGTTGGCCAACGTTGTCAGAAAAAACAACAGCTTTGTGAAAAAGCTAGTCTTTGTTCATACTTTTCAACCTATTATACTTTTTCAGGTACAAGTATTTTATCATACAATGTATATGCTTTTAAATGCATATTAATGCTTAGTAGAGTGTGTGTGCGCTTAACCTTGCTTTTTTGTGTATAATATTGATATTTCTGGTATAGAATTTGCATGAATTAATGTAATTTAATTAACTATTGCCACAATAGTCTCTTCAGTTTGCCCTTGAAATATTGTAGAGCTAATATATTTACTTTTCAGTATTGTTTTATTTTCTATTGGGTTTTAATTTCTAAGTAGCAAATTATCTTTATGTTACTAATCAAATGATAGGCTAATTTCACATTTGGCTATTTTAACCTTGTATGCAAATTTCTTTTATATTTTCGGCAAAAAAGGAAATAAATGCAGTATCTCCTAACTTAATTAAAAATTAATACTTGGAAGTCTAGTGGGCTAATTTAAAAGACACTCAGAATGTTAGAATTATGTATGAAGTCACTGCTAGCAGGCCTGTATTACATCCTAGTGTTTGTTAATTAGAATTGAGATTATGAAAGCATATAATACAAAGAAGTTTGCTCTTAATGTGACTTTTGTACTAAAGATCTTCTCAAAGTAGGAGGCAACTGGGTAATAAACGGAAACAAATCAATGACCCCTTGTTGGATCTGAAGTTGCAAAACAGCCATCATTTCCTCTTGTTTGCAGGGCTCAAGGGAAGTCCACTTCTTGTAATATAACAATGCTTTCTGTCACTATTACTGCCCAGCTACCAAAGAAAAGTAGAAGTAAATGAAGCATGCAGGCACAGGATCGGAAATATTTTAAAGACTTATTTAAAGGGTAGTGAATCAAATTCTGCCTCCCACTGAATCTGTGCATTTCCTTTGGGATTGCTGCCCTTAGTGACAGTGAATCTGTTTTAGTAACAATAAAATAAATAAAATTGTGTTAAAAATTAACACCTGTTTTTAATTGTGTTGCTATGCAGGATAATCCTAGGGTAAAATGCTAACAGTAAAACACTTTACTATCAGTATCATAGTAATTATAAACACTGTATGGATTTTTCTTTATCATCTGGCTGCTAGTATATGCCAATAAAGTAAAGGAATATACAGTTTTGAAAATATACGGTTATCTAAAATGGTAACTAAAGTTTACAATGTTTTATGTGTTATGCATCTCCAATGACTTTACAATGAGTTTCAAACTAAAATGAAATATAAACCAAAGACATTATAAATGGTATCATGTATTATAAATCCTTGCTAATAATTACTCCCTGTAGAAACTAGTGGTTCAGAATGAATATTAGTCAAAAAGACCAGTTTTGATTCACCCAGATTCCATAAATTAACTCCCAAATTAGCACCAGGCTGGGATTTTCAAAGGAGTATACAGTAAAACCTCCATTTAACGGACTAATTCGGGCGAGGGGATGTCTGTTAAATCAAAAAGTCCGTTATTTAATAATAAAGAAAAAAGAGCTGTCAGAGCAGGAGCCCGCCCGCCACAAGGTCGGGCAACAGCTCCGCAGCCCGCCTGCTGCCGGGACCCGGGCGGCAGCCGGGAACCGTCAGCCAGCCCGCCCGGGTCCCGGCTGGTGGGACCTGGGCGGCAGCCGGGAGCCAGCCTGCCCACTGCCTGGACCCGGGCGGCAGCCAGGAGCCGGCAGCCAGCCCGCCCGCTGCCTGGACCCGGGCGGCAGCAGGGAGCTGGCAGCCAGCCCGCCAGAAATGGATCAGGAATGCATCAGACTTGCTCAGAAATTTTGTCCATTGCATCCGAAGTCCGTTAAATCGAGGGTTTACTGTAATGGAGTTAGATTCATTTAGGCTTCTTAGAAAAGCCCAGTCTCAAAATGCAGTTGGCAAATAATTTGCAAAACTATTAAATTCTATATGTTTAAACAACCATATCATTTCTAGTGATCATCTGTGGCAGCTTTTGTATGTTACAAATAATTGTCACCTTTTGCCAAGTTTTTGACTCTAGAGTAATTTCAGCATTGAAATATGTGCTATGGAAATGAAAAACAAGATTGTTAGTTAACTGAAAAGTTGTATTACAGCTAAAAGTTCATACTTAAAATGACAAATTAAATTTATCTTTAAAAAATGTAGTGTGTTGCCGACTTTTGATTATCCTTAATTTAAATTTTTTTATTTCAGGATGGCACAATTGTGAAAATGCTGAAATATATGAATACTTGTTATGATTTTCCTTTAAAATTCTGATGCAGTCTAATTTAATCCTACAAAAGCTAATTTGTTTCATATAAGGCTAGTTCTTGTATTTATACACCCTTTGAGGAGTTTTTCTGGCATAAACGTTGTGTGATTGAGTCTATATTTTGTACATTTTCTCTGTAAGATAAATAATGCCAAATATTAGTAATACATTTGCAAGGGACAAAATAATGTTTTATAATCTATTTCTCAACTAGTATAATCTTTATTGATATGAAGACTTCAAGATTTAGAAGTGTTATTGGTCCTTGCCCTTACATTAGCTAACAATTTTATTGATGACCTGGAAGAAGACTTAAAATCATTATTGATTAATTTTACAGATGACTCAAAGATTAAAGGAGTGGTAAATAGGGAAGAGGAAAAGTCACTGATACAAATCGATCTGGACCACTTGGTAAACTGGGCATAAGCCAGCCAAATGCATTTCAGTACAGCCACATGTAAAACCATGCATCAAGGAACAAAAAGTACCAGCCATACTTACAGGATAGGGAACTCTGTCTTGAGAAGCAGTGATTCTGAAGAGATCTTGGGGTGATGATGGATAATCAGCTGTACATGAGATCTGTCTGTTGCTGTGGTCAAAAGGATTAATATGACTCTGGATACATAAACAGGGGAATCTTTAGTAGAAATATGAATATATTTCTATTTGGCACTAGTGTGAGAATGCTTTGTCCATTTGTGGTGTCCATGTTTTAATAAGGATGTTGAAAAATTGGAGAGTGTTTGGAGATAAGCCATGAAAATGAGAGAGAGATTCCAGGAGCTCAGCTTATTTAGCTTAACAAAGTGAAGGTTAAAGGGTGTCCTGATCAGTCTTAAAGTAGCTACATGGGGAAAAGAAATTTGAAAGTAGAGGGCTCTTCAATCTGGTGGACAAACGTATAATACAATCCAATAGCCGGTAACTGAAGCTAGACAAGCTCTGACTGGAAATAAGTACATTATTAATTAATCATTGGTACAATTTATCCAGCCTTGTGTGGGATTCTCCATCACTGGCAACTTTTAAATCCAGATCTGATGCTTTTCTAAATATATGTTCTAATTCAAGCAGAAATATTTTTTGGAAGTGCTATGGCCTGAGTTATGTAAGAGATATGAGTAGATGATCACAATGGTTTTATCTGGCCTTAAACTATGAATTTGTGATTTTGTGTGATAATACATAGATATAATTACCATCTAGTGGAAATCAGAAATGAAATACTATGGCTGAGCTACCCAGAAGAATTCAGTGAAGATTTTTCATATATTTATAAAAAGCTTACATTAGTTTTAATTCTATCTGGACTTGTTTGTTTTCAACAGGTCTCTTGTACAATAGATGACGATTGAATGAAGTGAATCAAAAACAGTAGTATGATGTTGCAGGTACTTTCATTGCAAATATCAGCAGAAAGGCTTATTAGCAATGTACTGATGTAGTAAGCCTTTCTCTTTGGTGCCCCTATGTTTCTTATGTTGTAGATTTTGGGCTCGAGCAGCACATGCTCTTGTCATCGGAACATGTATGCATTGAACATAATTGTAGTTAAAATATTTAAGGGGACACCATCAACTTGATAATCATGTTTGAATCTGAAATTTTGGTGGTGATTTCCCTCCAGCTAGCCCTTAAGACCTTTTCTAAATCTACACAGTGGAGTAGAAACCCCCCCCCCTTTTTTTTTTTAATTAGGACATACTATTTAAAGGGTGCTTTATCAGAAAGCTGAATTTTTTGAAATTAGTCTAAAAAATTCAAGTTGAGTCCCTTTAAATACTGTATGTAAAGTAGTGATTATGCTGTACAGTTAGCTGTTGCTCTATATTCTTTGCATTGTGTTTTATTAGATGTTAATACTGCAGAGGTTTTGAAGTCTAGAGTAGTTTCATCACAGCTAATTGTTAGAATCTCTACTGTAAATATTGTACCCAGTATTTTAATATTAGATTGTTAGTTTTTTGGAAAGGTTTGCAGAGTACAGTTAACCTCGTGTTTCTTATTGCTGAACACTTGCTTAGCAAAACTTTTTCAGAAAGTACACAGTCTGGTAGAACATGTGGTCTGTTCCATTCCTTTAGAGGAGAAAGCATTTACTTTTATTCTCCAGTACATGTGCTCACTTATGACGCTGCAATATACACCAGTAAAAGTACTTTATCTCACCTACATGGCTGTTTTAGCTGTAGGCCTTAGTGATTTTAATTATGTCAATAATTTTCATGAAGCCTTTGGTGAACACAGATGTGTGTGCATTCTCTTATCTGTTTCACTTGTTCCTACTGCTTACATTCCACCTTCATGGTAAGGCTCTGTGATTCCATGCTGTATCAATGGTGGCTGTACTGTGGTGCCTAGTTACATTGAGCCCTTGTACAATTTGCCCTCTTTATAGCAATACTGCTTTATAACACCTAAAGTGTTTGGATCCCAACGTCAATGTTTATAAAGCATGTGTCATTTCATGGTTTGCTTCATTTAACATAGTGAGCAAAATGCAATAATCCTAATCCAATGATAGAGAGATGTGTTAATGTACATTTGCATGAACACAGTATGTTTCTTGTGCTGATATTTACATGTGGGACACTGAGATGTGATCATCTCTGTGTCAGTATGGAAAACATGATTGTTCTCAACATTTTAGTTTGAATTAAATGACAATATTAACTTAAATAGTTAATATGTGTCTTCAATAGTGGCACCTATTTAACAGAAGTTTCAAATCTTTAAAAGGATGATATGTACAAATAGATACTCTCATTAGTAATGCACAGCTATTGCTAAAAATACTGTTTAAATTCATGTTAAAACATGTTATGAATTGTGTATAAATATATGATATTTCACCAATTTTCTAGTCTATAAAGGCTGTTATTTAAATTAGTTTTTTGGAAGTTAGCTTTGTGTTATAAAACCATAGGTTAAAATTTTCAAACTTGGGGGTTTAAATAAGTGGCCTGATTTTTATAGGTGGTTGGTATGTACAATCAAAAGGAGAAATGGGTGCTCAGAACCTCTTAAAATCAGTATACTTATGTAGGTGCCTAACTTTAGTCATGCGACTTCAAAAACTTTGCCCTTAGTTTCTATGAATAACTTTGTGGCAAAAGTCTAAAATACACCAAATGTCATTTTACACCACTAATTTTGTGCAGAACTGTGTAGTATAAATTTTATAATCTTTTAAAAAAAAAGCTAATAAGTACAACCTTTTCCAGGCTGTCCTGTCCTTCATATTCCAATGTTTTAAGGCTTTGGAAAGAGTTCTACGGGGTTAGGGCAACCATTTTATGCATTTTGTATGTTTCATTTGGGGCTATTAAAGTTTACAGCAATTATATTTCTTTTTTTCATCCCGTCCCCCTTGATCTAATAGTAAAGTCATAATATTATTAATGTCCATTTCAATTGCTATTAGTGTAATGATGAAAATACTTGATAACTCTTGTACTAGATCGAGGAGAAAAACTGATTAATCAGGTTACAGCATAGAGTACATCTTTCTAACTAAAAGCAATAAAGATTAGGGAACAGCACATGAAAATTAAATAGACATTTACTGTATTGGATGTATTTACATTTACATAGAGGTTTAAATCTTTCATGGGTATGATATGACAGTAAGGAATTAGATAAGCAGCTGTCAATTTTAATATACACTTGAAACCTCATGTTCCAAGGTACTGAAAGTACATACTCTTCATTAAAATCTCTCTCAAAATGCAAGTCTTCCCCTCTGAATATATAAAACATATTTACCTTTGAAAAATAATTAACAAGGTGCTACTAAAGTTTCTCAGGTGGAATAATGTGGTGCCTATTATTGAAAGTATCATTTTTTCTACATTATCATCCATTGTGTTATATGGAAGTACAAAAAATGAGCCTGATTTGTTCTCCTTTGTAGAGCCAGGCCGAGGCCCACTACAAAGGAAGTAAACATGCCAAGAAGGTCAAAGCACTAGAGGCAACGAAAAATAAACCAAAAGCTGGTTCTTCCAAGGACAGCGCAAAGGCTAACACAAGCTGCTCTACCACGCCAGTCACAGCCAACATCTCTGACAAATCAGGTCAATGACAATTTTTGTTCTCTACATTCTTTGCTTTTCCTTTTTTGTTTGTTTGAGAGTCTGACTGAGTGTTAGTGGTCTGTGACTTGTTTTTGTAAACTGCTAATATGCTTTGCAATACAGGAATTATTGTATTTGATATTCACTATCAAAACATCTTTAACACACAGGAAACATTCCCTATATCACAGTGCTAAGGTTTAATTTCAAATAACTCTCCTGTGCAATGTATATTTACAAAATATGGGCCATGTTGTCCCAGTGGCATCGAAACTTGTGATTGTGAATTGATTAGAATTGCTCCATTCAGCTTCCAGTGAAGTCATTATGTGTATCTTGAGGGCAAAAGTTGTCTCCAGGAAACTCTCTTTCTGAAAAGTGGAGGCCTACTCAAACCAGGGAGGATAGTTATGGCTACGAAAGTCGCCTTCAACAAATACATGGGAGCCTTGTAGCATAGATTTTTTTTTTTATGGCTTCTACAGCTTCGTGTAAGATTCTACGTTATTTGTTCTGCTGTTCCTTCTGGTAATCTCAGAAATATTGTTGACCCTAGTGTGTGTAAGTTACTGTTTGTTTTGCTCTGTTCCCTCTGTGATATGTTGCTGAATAAAACAGAAATGTTTCCTGAACTTTCTGGCACAGTGTGACATACTACTACAATCCTTATCCAGTAGAAAGCAGCCACTATGGGTTTCCCAGGCTATGAAACGCACTAGACTTTGTCTGAGAGGTTTGCTGCTTCCTTCATGACCACTGTTTATCACCGTTTTCCCAGAAGCTGAAGTTTGACACAAACGCCAAAAGAAGAATAACATTAGAAAATGTTTTGATGTGGATGTCACTTTTTCCCATGCCAATAGCCAGGCTCAATCCTGCACTGTTTACACAGGCAAAGCTCTCATGGATTGGGTCTTTAACCTAAAAAGCTTGAGGTTCAGTTTGGTTTACCTAATCCACCTGCATTTTAGTTTTGTGTTAAACAATATAAACCCAGGTAGCACCTTCCAATAAATAAAACCAAGATTTTATAAAACAATAAAACAGATGGCGGGCACACAGTAATGGTAAATATAACTGAAATAAGAGAAGAGTGAGTGAGTGAATGGAGAGGCATGTCCAGGTGATGTTCTAAAATTAGACAATGAAAGAGAGAATTTAATTGCGAAAGGTATGTGAAAATGCTAAGATATTCTTAAGCACTCTAACTTTGTGGGTCTTGCAATGGAAAATATCACATTATCTCCTTGAATGTAAAGCTAAAAAACAATCAAACCTCTAAAACTGAATCTACTGTTTATCTTGAAAATTTCACGTTGAAATAGCATGTCACTCCATTTCTACTGCCACTTGTCCAGGTTCTACTGTCACACGTGTTTCATTGTAGAAGCCTGTGGTTGCAACTGTATTAATCTTGATGCAAACCTAGAGTTACCAGCAAATTTTAATCCCAGGAATGACAATTAAATCAAAGAGTAGACCCCCTGTAGGCCAAAATAAGGGTTCAAATAATGGGAGTTGGAATCTCCTTCACTACACCACAAGACCAATCCTTCTATTGGCAGATGGGGCCTACCAGTAGAAAGATGTTTCATATAGTGCTTGAACCAGACCACAAACCTTTCTTAGGCATACTTACCTCATGCCATGTGCCTTCACCCCACTTGTTCTCTAATCCATGCCCAGGTTTAGAAAGGGGTTAAGGCAACCTAATTCTACTACAAGGGACTTCAGCCCACAAAGTTGCTACCATATCATTATTTATTTGTTAACATGAACTAAAAAAAAAAAAATCCTGGGTACCTTTCAGCTTCACAGTAGTGCAGGTGTTTCTAGCATTCAAAATAGATCACAGTGGCAGATCAGTGAACTGCTGCCTTACTAGCTAAGAACAAATGAGCCTAAAATGTGTAGTCCCTATAGAGGAGACAGTCATAACTGCCTGACCTTGCTCTGCTGAACTTTTCAAGTATGATCCTGATGATGAGCAGACAATCTGTTTGAAGCAGTGGATCCTACAAGTGTATTTTCAATGACCATATCACCATCTAATTCAAGAGATGGAGTGGGAAAATGCAAGGGAAGCTTTATTAGGTTACTGTCTAAAAAAACAGAAAATACTATATATTAGATGTGATTTTTTTTAAAAACTGTAGTTGAAAAAATATACATGTCAGAGTAGGTTTTACCTTTATTGTAGGTTTGCTGCAACAGAAAGAATCATTTACATTGCCTTTTAGAATTTGGACAAAGCTAGGTTTTTTTCTTTACTCTTAATTTCAGTATATCTTTCTGCCTCTGAGAGATGGGTTCTTTTTAATATCGGTATTATGGGTAAATTTATTTTAGTTGGTCTTAATGATTTCTAATGTGGGACCCTTAGTTTACATTTGTATTTTTGTTTCTCTTTCATTCTGTTTCTCTTGTTTTTTGAAGCTTTAAGTTCTGTTTGTTCGTCTTTGGTTCTCTGTTCTTTTTTGGACCTGAAGGTTTTTTTGTAATTTTTCTACCATTGCTGTATCAGTGCAGTTCCACTTGTGGTAGGGTAGCATGGATAGTGAATGTTTATGTGGACTGACCACTGGCTTTTATCACTGTCATCTGCACGTGCTCTGAACAGGGTTAAAAACTCTATTATTAGTGGGCCAATGACCAGTTTACATTAGTGCTTATGTGATGGTCACCACCTTGCTCAACACAATGGGGTTTGAATTGGGGACTTCCAGAGCTGAAAGAGCTAGCTTGAGCTAAAGAGCCAAACATTCTAGCTAGGAAGACACTCAATCTCCATTCACAGGGAGGGACCTGAAGCACTCACTCACCAGTAGGTTTTGCTTGTGATGGTGTGACCACAACCATAGGAGAAATTTAAGCGTAAACACTGATTGTATGCTGTCTTTCTCTCTCTCAAAGGCCAAAGCCAAATTCACCTATGTCCTTATTGTTCAAACATTATGAATAGTCTTCAGGAGAATTTGGTTACTGCAGGTAAATATGATTTTAGGCAGATGTAAAGGATTGAATTTGGACCTAGAGAATGATGCTACTTTTTGAATTCATTGCTGTGAGAAGCAACAATCTCCTCTTGTGGTGCTAATAGGATAGTATGACTCAAATTTAAGCTACTGTATTCACTGTTCATTAACTCACCATGATATTAAAAGACAATATTATGCCTCAGTGAAGCTTATTTGGCTTTGTGTAGCCAGAATACAAGAACAGTGGTTATTGATGGATTATTTTCCACAGGTTTGGAGTTCTAGCTGAATCATACTTTGGTGTGGTACTTACATTTGAGCCTCCAACTCTCCTCTGTTTAGGAATATCTCTGTAACGTTTCTGTGTTCTTTTCTTTGTCCTGTATTATCTTGTCCTTATTAACCTGTCCTGTCCTTGTCCTTATTAACCTGCTTCTGTTTTTGTTGACCTTTGTATGTTTATATGTGTAGAGTTTTTTGGCAGACTCAATAATAAAAATAATGCTGCCTACCCCTTCGGGAGTGATATATGTATATTGTTAATATCACAGCACAATTAGCTACCTGGGAGGCTCTGAAAAGTGTTATTAACAGATATACAAGTATCTCTATTCACAGATAGCTAGTCAGTCTGCTATGAAAAGTGATACTTGCATGTTTGTTAATATCACGTTTCTCAGCAAGCCCCCCAGCCCATTAAGCCCTGGATTTGGGGACCAAAGGGAGAGGCAGCAGGGGACAGAGGTGATGGTGGGATGGATACGGGGCTGGGGCAGGCAGCGGGGGCCCCAGGCAATGGGGATGGGTGATGAGTCCCACTGTTGTTTGGCCAAAGCCAGAGCCTGGTGTCTGCTGCCAGGGTTGGGGCTCAGTGCCTGGAACTGGGGACAGGAACTGCATGGCTGAAGCCAGGGATCCACGGCCAGAACCTGGGGCTGCATGGTTCAAGGCAGGAGCCAGTACCCACCGCTGTGTGACTGGAACCAGTTTACTGCTGTGCGGCCAGGACCAGGGGTTGGCATCCAGGGCCAGCTCCTGCCACCACATGACAGGAGCCCAAGAACAGAGCTGTGGTCAGCGCCTGCTGCTGTACAGCGGGGCCGTGGATCAGCACCGGGGGCTGGGGGCCACACACCATCTGAAGCTCCACAGCTGGGGCTGAGCTTCAGCACCTGCTGCTCTGTTGTCAGAACCAAGGGTTGGCGCCCAAAGCCCCGTGGTTGGAGCCCACTGCCATGCAGCTGGGGGTCATTGGCACCTGGGGCCAGTTCCTGCCACTCTGTGGCTGGAGTCCAGGACTGGAGCTGGGAGCCAGAGCCTGGTACCATGCAGCTGGAAGTAGGGGTGGAGGCTGAAGCCCTGCAGCTGAAGGCTCGGTCTATGTGGCCGGAACCAGCAGGGAAGGGGTCAGTGCCTGCTGCTCTGTGGTTGGAGCCTGGGGCTGCATGGCCAGGCTCCTGAAGTCCCGTCACTGGAGCCTGGCACCCAAACCCCCTCTCCCCAAGCTTGGGAAAGAACTCCCCTTGCTCCTCTAGCATTGTGCCCCCCCCCCCTCTCCAGAGGTGGCGCATCCAGGAGCAAAAAGGGGGAAGTGGGAGGGACTGATGCTTTTCTCCCCCTCTCCCCCAATCGCTGCCCAGGAGGCTGTTGTGGCCTCACGAAAATCCCCTGGTGGCCACATTTGAGAAATGTTCTAGATCATTAGGGTTACGAAATGAGTCATTCACTCTCTGGTTAATCCCCTCTTCCTCACTAGTATTAATTTGTGGAAGAATTGGTCCTTTTAAGGAACATTAGCAGGAGTTTAAGATATCCTAGTTTGAGATATCATGTATGGAGAAAGGGCCACATGGCTGGTAGTTTTTAATGACACTGATAAGATGGAGAGGGCACACGCAGGTCCCTTCTGTGGCCCTGTGAAGATGAATCTGAGTCATTTTTGTTTTTAAGGTAAGTTTCTAGCTCTTTTCCTGAAATAACCAATATAAATCAATGTCAACAAATAATGAGTGTTGAAAGCCCCAGCAATTGGATTCCACTTCTGCGGAAGGAAGCTGGGGGAATGGAGGTGAGGAGCAGGGGGGAATAAACATTGCCCTGTTCTGCCATATCACACACATTTTTTATGAAAAATCAGACAGGCAATTGTGAGGTGTAACCCACAGAATCACCTCACAAACACTATCTACAAATCGCCAGCCTGGATCTGTGCTGTGTGGTTGGTGGACATGAAACAGATACATTTGTGGGGGGAGTTGTTTTGCAGGCCTGCCCCAAAATGCTAATGCTCAGCTCTCTTTGAGGCTGCTACTCCTGTGGGCTCCAGCCCAGCAAGGATCTTAAATGTGTGACTACTCATGTGTTTCAGGTTAAGCAGCAACCTTGATAAATCAGAGCCTTAGACAGCTATTGGACCATGGGCTAAGCCTAATATTGCTCCAGTGATAGCAGGGTGTCCACTCTTTGTGCTTGCTGACCCTGAGCAACTGAGTGTGCTTGGAGATGCACTGTGTAGTACCCATAATCCTCATCATGGTCCCAGCTCCAACCGCATGCACAAAGGAGAAAGAGAGGAGAAGCTATACTGAGTGGACTGCTGCAGCCTCTTTGCCAAATTGCGGCCCATGCTGTAGTTTGAAAAGTGATGAAAGTTGCTATATAGATGTAAAATACCAGTGCCAGTGGAATGAATCCCCCTAGACAGGGCAGGGGATAGCAACCAGCATGCAATTCAATGATTTTTTAAAAATATATATACTTTGAGAATGCAATAGAATATTATACAGGAGAAATAGTCCTTTCTCCAAGTGCTCTCAAGCCAGCATAGCCTAGATACTACAGTGATGAGAACCTTACGAATTCATACAATAATAATAATGAACCTGTTTGCTTATCAAATAAATAAGGATTCTATCACACTTCTAAATAAAAACAAATATAGTTCAAATTGCAGGGACATGAAACTGGAATATCGCCTTCTTTACATTCTGCAGGCAGACAATAAATGAAAATGCTTTAAATTACATATAAGAGTTGGAAATGGACTTCAGAATATACAGGTAGGTCTTTTGCTCCAGCTGATCCATTAAGTGTATGATCAGTCCCACTAGTGTCAATGGGAGCTGTGCTTGAGGAATGATATATGTAGGAATGATATATTTCAAATTTAGTTCTAATTCAGTTCATAAGGATCTGCTGATGTGTATATATTGTATACTATTAGACCCGCAGTGGTGTCCAATAGAAATTCAATGCTAGCCACACTGCTAGCCACCCTTGTGGTTTTGAATTTTTCTTATTAGCCACATTATAAAAAAGCCACATGCCTGGCACTCCTGCTGGACTAACGGAAATCCTGGACAGTATAGAATCATCAGTATATACACCATGGATAGCAGGAAGGGAGACCTGTCTCTGGAGAGCCATTAAGATTTGGTGATTCCTGACTGCCACCCTGGCCCTTTTAAACGTTGTTGCAGTCTGTACTACTTTGGAGCAGCCTTCGGGTTGCTCTGTCTTCTGCCTTCAGACAGGAGTGGCAACCCAAGGATCAGAGAACCCCTTCCCTCCTCCTCCCCCTGCTTTACCCCGCCCCATGTTTTACCAGGTGTAGAAGGGCTCTTGCCTTCAGTGTTTGCTTTAGTGTAGACTGTCCAGTATAGGTAATTGTGACAACAATGCTGAGTGTTCTTTCTTCACCACCTTTTCTAAGTAGTAGAATTCAACATTTCCTCAAGAAATGATGATGTGATGGGATCTTTCCAATTTCTCAGTTACTGATCCTATTTCTTCATCAACTAGGAATGATGTGTGATGTCCTGAGACAGACCTCAATTCACATTTCACAAGTCTGTCATTGAATCACTCCTTAATAGTGTCACTTCTGTTGCTTCTTAAAAAATAATCTTTCCGCCAAAGGTAAACATTTAATTCTTCCCATATGCCTCTTTGTGCTTTTAAAATTGATTATCCAAACAAAATCCTTTCATTTACCTGAATGTTTACCTCCATTCATATTTTCCTGCTCATTTTAAAGATAGTATCTGCATAATTGCCAATATTTAGGGGGGTTTTTTTGCCAGTGATAATTCTCCAAACAACCCAGTGAATTTGGGGAAAAGGCCTCTGCAGTTGGACATAATTAATTAGATATGCTCTGGTAAGTTCTAGGTTATTTCTTGTGTGGCTAGTTATCAGGGCTTCAAAGTTCAGGCCGTTTTCAGGGTATTTATTCTTTAAGAATTTTCTCTCCTATTAATTAAATGTCATCCAAATTTTAAATTCTCAGCTCCTTATCTTGTGATATAGTATCAGTCTATGTCTTTTAGTTTTGTGTATGTACAACACCTAGTGTAATGGAGTCCTGGCCTTTGACTGGGAATCCCAGGCACCACAGTCATACAAATAATAAAAAAATAATGTTGATGGTGGAACATTGTGTTAAAAGTACAGAAATCCCAGCACCAGCAATGCTAAAGTGCCTATAAACCAATGTGAGAAACAAAGTGGGTGAGGTAATATCTTTTATTGGACCAACTTCTGTTGGTGTGAGGGAAAAGCTTTCAAGCCACCCACAGTTGTTCTTCCATCTGGGAAAGGTACTCCAAGTGTCACAGCTAAGTCCAAGATGGAGCAGATTGTTTAGCATAAGTAGTTAGCATATATAAGGGACCATTCAAGGTAGTCTCATGAAAGTTGTGAATCCAATAGAAGAGTGATAGCCCTAGCCATGTAGATCCTCTAGGCAAGTGACAGTAATTTTTCTTAAGCGCTGCTGCTGTGCTCAGGTACTGTTCTGCTGTGTGCAGAATAAATCTCTGCAGTCCTGAAGTCTTAAACTCCACCTGTCCTGCAGGAAGAGGGGCTATGTGATTCTGTAAAATATGAACTCATTGTTATACTGTGAGAGTCACCCCATGGAGCAGGAAATCCCCTGAAGCACATGTTGAATGTTGTGGCTCCTAGGCCCTTATCCAGCAAAGCACTTAACCTTGTGTTTAACTGGATGTGTGAATAGTCCCACTGATGTTTTGCTTCCTTGATCATTGGCCTTTGCTGACAACATTGACAGCATCCACAGTACGAAAGAGGGGGAATGTAATTTGAGAGGAAAAATATAAAGAAAGGTAAGAGCACCAGATAGGGAGACTGAGATGACTTCCAGGGAGAACAACACACACTGCCTTTTTAACAGTGGGAAGACGAAAGGCCTGACATTTTCACACCTCACACTCCTGCTTCTGGTCTCATGCCTGCTATTGGAAAAATAAAGTATTTTTGCCTTAAAATCAAGAAATAATATATCCCTTACTGTAGGAGAAACTATCTGGGTACAGTGCTGGGCCACAATCTGGAACAGCCCTTAAGCACTTGCTTAACTTTAAGCACGTGATTAGTCTGACTAAAGGAAATGCTTTCTTCAGCTGGGACTGCCCTAACCAAAATGGGAAGTGTGCGCACCATTCTTTCCCCAGCTACTGCAGAACAGACTTGCAGTTGGTTCTACAGTGCTGTTTTATGGAATACAGTAGATTTATAGTTGCATCAATGCCATGCATGGGTGTGCCTGGACATAATGGCAATGTCAGTGTTCATGGTGTGTAGTAAAATATATTATCAATGGCATGTTCAGCACAGACTTTGCTCCCATGGGGAGAGACTTCATAAATTTTGGTAGGCGTTTTCAAAGAAACTATTTATATATTGAATCTGTCAACAGCTTTGTTGGGTTGCCTGCCCCCACAGCTTTTCTTCTCGACAGTGGTGTGGGTGTGTTTAAATATCCTCTCTCTGCGGGTTTGCCAGAAATTCCATTTTCTCAATTTTATTGTAGGCAAATATATTGAGTAAGAGTAACAAAAATTGATTAAAAACAATCCAAAAATGTACCTACAATTTATTGAAATGCTAAAGTATATCATAGTCATGAGAAATAATTTTAATTAATACAATAGTCATGGTGTCTGTATACACACTAGTGTCCGCTTATTATTGTGTGAGGGAGGGTGTTTATTTATGACAATGCTTGAATCTTTAAATAAGAAAGCAGTACGGAAAATCGAAATGGGGAAAAGGTGTGTATGAGAAGTAAGAGGTTAGAAAAGAGGATAGTGGATAAGTAAAAAGATAAATGTCTGGGAAGAATGGTGATCTAGACACAACATGAAAGATGAAATTTATGGGCTAAGATCTTGTGGAAAATCCAAAAAGGAGAAAAATTCATGCAGGTTGTTGTTTCTTAAAAAGATGATCATCTCTGTGATGAATGAGGATAACAGTTGCTCCTGTTGGGGCAGGATCAATTTAATCCCCGATATAAGCAATACAAGTTTTAAAATTTAAGAAATATACAAGTCAATGGGACTTGTCTCTGCTCCTACCAGGGCTATAATTGGCCATTTGAAATGAAGGGTTTGGGTCTTTCCATTAGAATAGGACTAGCGCTTCTAATATTAGTCGTCTAAAATAATCCTGGAAGAAGAAGAACTTCATCTATACCTAATAGGGACAGTCTAGGCAAAGCTGAGGGGGGGAAATTTGGAGAAACAAGAGAAGTAAGGTTACACAGTTGCTGCCAAGGCATTTAGTTTAATCACATCACCAGAGTGCAAGTAATAGAGATGCCAGAATGCTAATACCTTCAGTAGTTTGGAGTCTAAGCTGAGTAGAATTTTGCCCATGGCTAATATGAGTTCTGCCATAGTGAAGGCTGTGCTGAGATGTGTGCTTGAAACAGGTTTAAAATTCCTCTTTCACACTTCAGTAATTGAATTTAGTCTCCAAATTTCAAATGGCCCAGGTGCTGTGTGGGTGCTTTGTGCTACACTGCTGGTACATTTTTGGCTGTAAAAGTGACTTAGCTGCCAACACAAGTATTATCCTAGCAAAGAGGGATCCTATGGTTGCATGAAGTCAGTATAGCAACTGCTCTCCAAATACCACCCCCTCACACAGACACCATGATTTTGTTTGTTTTAGCTAATGTTCATTGTTATTACCATATTTAGTTATTTTAAAACATTTGAAACAAACCCATGGATATAAATGGGTTAGTAGTTGCTGGGGGTGGAAAGCTGGTTTAGGAAGTGGGGCCATTAACAGCTGTATTTGGAATCTGTGGAGACTATAAAAAAAAGTAAAGTTTAGGTTGCTGACACAAGCAGATCACATGCAAAGCTTTCTATTATCACTCCAGTTTTAATTCTGCAACTGCTTGTAAAACTACTTTATAGTATTAGTGTGTGAAATGTATTCTGTTCCTTATAGCTTTAAAGTTGTAAATACAAGCAATAAAGTTGCTCATTATTTCCAGATAAAGAAAATATATTTGCTGCCCATCAGCTTATTTGAAATGCAGTTTGTGAGTCAAATCCTGATGTCCTTACTCAGTACTTACAGTACTTGGGCAAAACTGCCCCTGAAGCCAATGAGAATGCACAATTACATGTGTCATTTAACTGAAATGAAGATGAGTGTTTCACAGTTGACTTCAGGGGCAGTTTTGCCTGAGCAAGTACTAAGTAAGGAGCTCAGATACAGCCCCATGTGAATATACTTGCATGCAAAATGCCAATTAATCATCTTTCATACATTTATTTAGACACCCATGGGTTTTTTTAATTAAGTTTCCAGTCATTTTAGTAGCTGTGGGTTAGAATGTTAGGATTAGTTTTGCGCAAAATGCAAGTAAAACATGTTTTCCAGTCAAATGTTTCAGATTCAAAGATGCAGATAATATTATTTTTATTGTTCAGCAGATAAACCAAAGCATTTTGTTTTTTAAAGTGAAAGGTACCTGGATATAATACAAAAGCTTGCTGTATTCTATTTTTTTTCTAAACATTCCTACATCACTGTATGCTTGAACAGACGCATGCAGTATTGCAAAAAATTTCCCCTCCAATACCTATAAAATGCATATGACCAAGTTTGCAAGAGCAATATAAAATATTTGCAAAATAATAAATATCTGATGTCAGCAGAAGATAGATTGAACAAACTAATACATTTACTTTTGCCCAGATGTGAGCCATATATTGCAATGAAAAATTCTATAATACTGTGTACAGTATTTCCAGCTTGTCCAATCAATATTTTAATTACCCAAGCCTGTCCTAGATTTTCAGCTGCAGCCAATATACATCAGTACAGTTGAGGAAGGAGAGAGACAAAGGTGGTTTTAAGTTCTGCCCAGCTACCCACACTAGCAAAGGATCCCTAGAGCACTTGATGTTCAGACTTTACACCAGGAATGCTCTTTATACCAATGGCTGGCCATGGTTATTCCCTCATTTGGGCAGATCCACCATATTTTTTCCAGCTTTGAAGTGTTGTCAGAGTAGGGACATGGATCTGGGTTAATGTGTGTTCATTTCCATTGAAAGTCTTCCCAACCTATTTTGCTATGGATGAGGTATGTCACTGGAAAGCCAGAGACCTATGGTTGTGTGTTAAGCTTGTTTTTGTGTTTGTTTTAGTAAGTGAACTTTTCTGCTGTGAATTGATGTTGCCCCATAGAAGTCAATGGAGCAATGTAAGTTTATGCTAGCTAAGAATCTGGCCCTCTGTATGTAAATTTGCGTGTGGATAGATGAAGTCTGAGATTAGATTCCATTGAAAAATAAATCCTTATAATTTATAAACTTATAAATCCTTATCATTTATAACCTTGGGGGGAGGGATAACTCAGAGGTTTGAGCATTGGCCTGCTAAAACCAGGGTTGTGAGTTCAATCCTTGAGGGGGCTATTTGGGAATATGGGGCAAAAATAGGGATTGGTCCTGCTTTGAGCAGGGGGTTGGACTAGATGATCTCCTGAGGTCCCTTCCAACTCTGAGATTCTATGATTCTATGAACTACAACAGTAACAAGCTTTTTGTCAGAGATTCAGTCTTCTGCAAATAATCCTTTGAATACTAGTAGCTAAGAAAAGTTTGCTGTAAACATCGGTATCTATTTGGTGATGGAGAGGGAAAGGGGTGATGGGACAGGGAGGCCTGTAGACTGCCTTCAACAAACAGAATGGTATTGTTACATAGGAGAATGGTATTGTTACATAGCTGCATCCTAGTTCTACTCACACTCCTCACAAAACCACCACGACACTTAGCACACTAGGCACATTGCTCAGGAGAAGCCCAGGACTGAAATGTAATGGAATGTTGTGGGTCAAGATTGTGAAGTAGTAGAGTTGCATGTGGCTATTTGTACATTTCCTGACACTAGCCAGTCCATTTTCATTAGTTCAAAACTCACCCAAACTTTCATACATAAATATGAGTGCATACATATATTTAGATTAGTTTAAAAATAATTTGAAATCCCCAAAACAAGCCAAATTCTTTATAAAAAAGAAGCTGTAAAGACCTTGGAATGCAGAATCAGAAATAAAATGTCATAGAAATTCACAAGTGGCAACATCATCACTTTACCAGATCCAAGAGATAACGCTTCTGGAAATGACAGTTCATCTCAGCAACTTTAGTAGTAATAGTGTGATTAATAAAATAATCAGCCTAGTTACAGAGCAATTTTTCAGAGATGTCCAGATATTCTCTGCTGTATCCATAATATCTCTAAAATAAGCATTTAGCTTATTTCAGTCTTCAGAGATCTTTGAGATTAAATACTGTACATTTTCTAGCTTCTATTTGCTACTTTTTTGAAGCAAAATTGCTGTCCTTAGATTATTCAGACAAAAATAACCTTTTAATTAAATAAAATCTGGCAGATTTTGTTTCAAATTAATATGTTGAAGAAAATATTTACAAACATGAAAGGTAGCCAAGATGTTAGGAAACATTGCACCACACTGATTTGCATATAGGTTTGCAATATTATTTTTCCAGTACAGAGCCGTACAGGGTTACTTCTTACTAACTTACTTACTTCTCACTAACTGCACAACTGGCTAGGTTGTAGGCATTCTGACTACACCCATTAGTTTCTCAATATTTAGAAAAGAGAGAGAGAGAACAGAAAATAATAATTTCAGACTCCCTTATCAAAACTGGCTAACTCTTGTCTTACTGAGTGCCACGGAGAGTAATGTAGTTCTGTTTTTTTTTTTGTTTGATTGTTCCTTTTTTGGTTTATTTTTGAATGACATTGAGATGAAAGAAGGGTGCTTATGAATGCAGTAAAGAATGTAACTATTAATGACTTAATTGCTTTCTTACTCCTGCCTAAGCCATTATGGAGACAATGTGAGTCAGGTAATCTTTTATCGGACTAGCTTCTGTTGATGAGAGAGACAAGCTTTCAAGTTTCCACAGAGTTCTTAGATAGGCCTCTGTTCTTGGTTCCCTTAATTATCTCTGGGTCATCTCATCCACATAAACAATTCAACAGTCATCTTTTTGCTGAAAACTCACAGATGTACATCTCTGCTCCAGACCTGTCTCCTGTTTGAACTAAAATCCTGGACTGTCTTTCTTCCTTCTTCTTGTGAATGTCTGCCCCCCATCTCAATTACAGAATCTCAAAAGGAGCTCCACATAAACAATCCACAAAGCCACTTCCTTGGTTTTCACATCTCTCCTTAAAACTCTCCTTTTCTATGATGTCTACAAAACAACTTGACAACAGTTAGGCTATTGGTGTGCTGATGTTAAAGATCTTTTAATGGCTTTTTATTTATTTTTTTAGAGTAAAAAATAACTGATCAGTATTCATTAAATCAAATCAGTTTTAACATCCAACACTGTATATACAATAGTTACTTTAGTCTACACTGGCACTTTCTTTCAGCCTGTAACTTGCAAGATATACAATTGTAAAGTGCTTTGGGGTGCCTTGAGTATGTAAAGCATCATAAAATTAAATACAATTTTCCATAAATATGTCATATTACAGGTAGGAGATCTGATAACTTGAGATAAGATGTTTGTTTACTCAGTGGAGATATTAATCACAAAATTTCCAAGACATGGTGGAAATGTCTCAATAAAATTCTTCCCCTGATCTCCCACTTGTAACTTAGTATTTAAGATCCCCCAAAAGAACAAATAAAATGAATTGTCCTGCATCCAGCAATTAAGTGCACAACACTAATTATGGAGCTGGCTTTCCAGAATGAAGTATCATCCATCAGTGTTTTGGTTTTATTAACAGGGCCTTAGACATCTGAACATGGCTTCTCTATCCTTCTCTCCAAGAAGGCCTTCTCCTAGCTACAGTAATTACTCTGCTTATTTGAGTCTCCAAATGAGGTGGTCTTGAGATTTCACTTTCCCGTTCTCAGCTGTATTTTATTCCTTTTGCTAATTTCGTACCCCTCACCATGCATTCTTGGTGTCTCTGTGTTCTTTGCCTTTAATGAAATGAGTTTTTTAGAAAATGTGACATTTAAATTTTGTACAAAAATGTCCCACTTTCTAACAAAAAACACAGACTCCAAAGAAGGCTCCAGGACACCCACATTTCACAAAAGGGGTCTCCACAGACTAAGGTGATCCCGGGTTCCAATAGCATCTGGACTGATGCCCCGAGTGACCTTTGGTGCCCTAACCAAAACAGCTCCCTACAAAGCATGGGGGTGGGGGGAGGAGGAGAATGAAAGGTATCACTTCTCCCTTCTGCATCATAGGGAGAAGAGTTCTGCATGGATGGCTCCCTCTGAATGCACATCATCAGTGTGAGTGCAGCCAAATTGTGCGAACTCGATTGTATAGAGTGAACTAAGGAAGTGTAAGTCTGAGTACAGTGAATATAGGCTGAATGTCAGGGAAAAAAGTCCAAGGGTGAAATCCGTAGCATTACTGAAGTCAATGACAAAACTCACCTTGAACAGTCAAATCTATTGGACTGTATAATAGCACTTCCCAGGACTGAAGCAGAAAGCTGCAAATTGTAAGTCATTTCAAATAAACCCGCATTGGCAGGGAAATGGACAAGTTGACCTGCCTAGATCTTTTTCATCTCTATTTGCTATGAGTATGATATGCAAATCCAAACAGAAATAGTTCTAATTAGCTAAATACGCCTCCGATTCTAGAATCCTATTCTGATGCTAAATATAAGCCAAACATTCATACATAGATGAAAGCAACTTCAAAGCCAAGACTGAAACAATGGAGGTAAGAGACAACAGAATTTATATTACTGAGCCCTAAGCAATACTTAATTAGTTTTTTCTCATGTCTTATTTCAAAATAAAAGCAGGATTCAGTAAGAGCTGGGACTCAACCAGCAAATTTACTGCTCCGGGGACTTAAGAAAAAAGGAGATTTAATTATAGAATCATAGAATATTAGGGTTGGAAGGGACCTCTGGAGGTCATCTAGTCCAACCCCCTGCTTAAAGCAGGACCAATCCCCAACTAAATTATTCCAGCCAGGTCTTTATCAAGCCTGACCTTAAAAACCTCTAAGGAAGGTGATTCTACTACCTCCCTAGGTAACCCATTCCAATGCTTCACCACCTTCCTAGTGAAAATTTTTTTCCTAATATCCAATCTAAACCTTCCCAACAGCAATTTGAGACCATTACTCCTTGTTCGGTCATCTGCTACCACTGAGAACAGTCTAGATCCATCCTCTTTAGAACCCCCTTTCATATAGTTGAAAGCAGCTATCAAATCTCCCCTTAGTCTTCTCTTCTGTAGACTAAACAATCCCAGTTCTCTCAGCCTCTCCTCATAAGTCATGCGCTCCAGGCCCTTAATCATTTTTGTTGCCCTTCTCTGGACTCTTTCCAATTTTTCCACATCCTTCTTATAGTGTGGGCCCCAAAATTGGACACAGTACTCCAGATGAGGCCTCACCAATGTCGAATAGAGGGGAACAATCACATTTCTTGATCTGCTGGCAATGCCCCTACTTATACAGCCCAAAATGCCATTAGCCTTCTTGGCAACAAGGGCACACTGTTGATTCATATCCAGCTTCTCATCCACTGTAATCCCTAGGTCCTTTTCTGCAGAACTGCTGCCTAGCCATTCGGTCCCTAGTCTGTAGCAGTGCATGGGATTCTTCCGTCCTAAGTGCAGGACTCTGCACTTCTCCTTGTTGAACCTCATCAAATTGCTTTTGGCTCAGTCATCTAATCCTTAATTGCAGACAAGAATATAACAGACAAAAATATCCTTGGTCCTTAGGAAAAGAGCATAGTCATATACTGTCCAGTAGTATGGGGTAGATTGTGACTAGTCCCACACGGAGGTAAGTACAGAAAAGGGCACATACGATTTACCCAATCAGTTTGGCTCCACTCAGGGGCTAGCCTGAATTACAGCTCTTGTGTTCTCAATGTGTCTTGTGCTGCCTATAGCCACTCAGATGAGCAGTAGCTCTAGCCTTTCCAACAGGGTCTGGGAAAAGGAAGGGCCTGGGCAGAGTTGCAGCCTTCTGCTCCAGCTAGTGGAATTGGGTTGTCATGGAGATGGAGGAAGCGTATGCTGCATTCTTCCAAATCTTACCTGTGTGGTAGAGGCCACTCTGGTCTGAGGTACTTGAGTGCTCCTGGAGGTGTTGAACTAAATTCTCATCTGATTTATCCTCTGTCCGAATCCATTGACTTCAGTGGTCTTGGACCAGATATAAGAATTATTCCTCCAGTAATGCCAGCAGGGCAGCCTTACAACAGGGCTGTCACTTAGCAGCCGCATCTCACCTTCCATCTCAATTTTATATTATGATTCCAGTAGTATTAGGATGAAACACTTCTAAATATCCTGACATTTTCTATATTATGAAGTCATGTAGGCTCTTAAACAGTATGCAAATGACCAGTTCCTTATTTAATATTAAATATATGCTATAAATACAAATAACATCTTCTGTATATATTGTAAATGTGAATATGATTTGTATTTATCTGCTTTGCACAGAGGAATACTCAGAAGGCATTTCTAAACGTGGTAGTTGATGATGTGACTCCAAGGGATTGAAAACAATAAACAGTTAACTAAAACCCATTTGAAGAAATGCAGTTTAATGATTCTAGAAGCCAAAAAAACCCAGATCCTACTCTACTGAGTAGACAAACAATTTTCTAGCTTATTCTACTGGATATGGGAACTAAAACATTACATTAATTGTTCGATCAGGCTTTTAAACATGTTCTCTAAGTATTTAGAAAGATGGAAGAAAACAATCTAAATGGGGATGGAGGTAGGGTGTGTGTGTATACAACACACACACACACACTCTCTCTCTCTCTCTCTCTCTCTCTCTCTCTCTCTGGGTAGAGTGATTATTTGAATTGGGAACTTTTCCAAAATTTACATATTTACCTTTCCAAAATTTACAGAACCTTGCCTAACAGCATGCTAATAACCTCTTGCTAGTTTCCAGGAAGTTTGCAGTCAGTTTGTATAGTTTTGTTCCTTATTAAGAATAATGAAAATGACAAATCCAGGGAATATTTTAAATCCTGGCTAAAGGAGTATGTCAGTTAACATTTGAGGACCAGGATTTACATCTTGTTGGCTGAGCTGATTGGCAATGGGATTATGGACTCTTTCATTTCAGTCATCTGTTAAATCCAGCAATGGAAAACTGTCATAGTCTGATGGTGATTGGTGGCTTATGTGAAATGGGTTTTGTGTTCTCATCCTAGCGTTCACAGGGATGCATCACAAAAAATATCCACACAGGTGGCCACTGTTATAGACCATCTGAGCAGAGAAGCCACGGATTGAATGGACATGGAGATTGAATTGTCCACTCACTCCTAGAAGACAGTCCGTCTCTTCAGGGCAGTGTGAAGAAGCTTGCACTACAGATGTTTGTCCTATACCTTTCCTTTAGAGAAACACAAGACTTGAGTTTCCAGGATTGGCACATTTTTCCAGCACTAAATTTACATGAACACATTTCGAAAATAAAGTTTAAGATGCCCACTATATGCATCAAGAGTGTATAAACACAAGGCATCTGCTATTTTCTGTGGATAAAACACAATGGAAATATAGTCACTATTTCTGGTCAAGATTATAGCATGGAGTTCTAAATACTATTGTTTTTAAACATTTTTATCACTTATTACATTCTTTTAAAGGCCTGAGCCTACAGCATACTGAAGACTTCTCTTTAATGGGAGTTGAGAGCACAGTACTTTTCAGAACATTCACTACAGCTCATAGCATCTGGACTTTTTATACAGACAACACAAGTGATGGGCTATTCTTATGTAGCCTGAGTCCGTGAATAGCCAATAGATGTTTCATTTGTACACTGTTAGCACTTCTACAGGCTTTTCCTGTTACTGTTTGTCTATTTTGGGGTGGTGGGGAATATAGTTTATAAATATTCTTTTGTGATGTTATTTCCATGTATTAGCTTTCTGCAGATGTGAATGATTACTACAGCTATATTAAAATTCTGAAGTAGATGGGAATGAACGAATACCACTTCCTTTGGTAATATTTTATAAATTCAAAAATGTTTAGAATACACCTTTCATAAACCTGGCCCTCTAAATGGGATTCACTTTTGGTCAGTTTAAAGATTAAATGTAGTTTACTCGTGTTGTGTAATTTTAAAATAGTTCTTATGGCTATTTTTAAGTATATGACCAAATATTTATTATTTCTTTTCCCTTTATCTCAGTGATCTAAAATCCAAAGATTTACTGGCCTACATTCCTGGGAAATACGCTAACAACTGTCTGTGCTCTCTCCTATCAAGTGCTGGTTCATATTTTGTATACGCTTTTAGGTTTGTGAGTTATTCTCAGACATACACTGTGTCAATGAGGGGGTTTGGTCCTGTGCTCATCACCCCTCTAGCGTCAACAGTAGCTCCACACACAGAACAAAACCCTGGTTGTGGTCGACATAAATTGCAAGGGTTAAATTTTGAACATACCCCTGCACCCGCAATTGGACTCAGATTTTCAAAACAGCTCAGCATCCATTTAAGAATCTAAATAAATGGCCAGATTTTCAAGTTAGCTCAGCACATTGGGTACTGATTTTTATTGAAAATCTGGACAATGGGAGATGAGCACTTTTGAAACTCTTCTCCTTTCATAGGTACCTAATTGAGAAAAAATTGGTTCCAATTGTGGGTTCTGAGAACTTAAAAATCTGGCCCCAGATGCACGTCTGTTAGAAACTGAAACTCAGGAGATGGCAACAATGCTGCTTACCTAGGAAGAAAATATCCAATGAATACACTGCATTTCTCAGAGTCTGAGGCATGTGCTCCTTTTTTCATTTAAGTTAAGCTAATATCTATCAGCCCTTGTATTTTACTGGTTTGGGAGAGTATTGTGCCACATCCTGCAGTCCTTAATTAGCCAAAAACACTATGGACTTCGGTGCAGGCCTTATGTAAGGCCTGAGGATGTGCTTTAGTAGTCCATCTGTGTACAGCAAAGCATTTTAGACATAGGATTAACTTTAGGCAATACTTAAATCCCTTTGTCTTCAATGAGACTTACACACATGAAAGAATTTAAGCGTGTGCTTAACTGCTTCAGGGATGGACTTAAGCTTGCGCTTAAGTGCTTTGCTGAGATAGTTTCTGAAAGACTGCACCCAGTGTCACTGGGGACAGCTGTGGGCCGTGTGATATAAATTATATTTTTTAAGAATCAGAGAGGTAGCCGTGTTAGTCTGGAATAGCAGAGTTAACAAAGTCCTGTGGCACCTTAAAGACTAACTATAAAGTTTTGAAGCATAAGCTTTTGTGGGCTAATACCCACTTCATCGGATGCAAGCTAATACCCACTTCGTCTGCTTGCATCCGACGAAGTGGGTATTAGCCCACGAAAGCTTATGCTTCAAAACTTTATAGTTAGTCTTTAAGGTGCCACAGGACTTTAACTCTGCTATATTTTTAAGCTACTTTTAAGAGCTTCTCTGTAGTTTAGCTGATTCCTGCTTGATTGTGATGTGAAGGTACCAAAGCAGCACTAAGTATAAAGATAAAATATGTGTGTGTGTATGTTTAAGAAATATATTTTGAGCTTCAATTGAACAGTTTAAATTTTAAATTTTTCTGGGAAAGTAATATACAAAACTGTGCTTTTATATGATCCTATAATCTGCGTCTTTTCATGCAAGTCTTTCTCTGGGCTTTTGTCTTTGTGTCTTGTATCATGACCTCTCTATGTGTTTGTGTCTACTAAGCCATAATATGACTAATCCTAAATGCAGAGCTGGCCTTTGAGATTCTGCTAATATTTGGGACCTAGAAATGTCAAGGCTAATCTCATCTTGTATTTTAAAAAATTAAGTACTGTATCTAACCCTCTTCCATGCAAAAGTATTCTTATAACTGCAAACTGGCAGTCACACTGACGTCAACTGATCAGCAGAGTTGAAAGTTTCTTGGTGTAGATTTCCCCCCCCCCCCCCAATGATTTATTCATGTAGCTCTAATCCCCTCCCCCCGCCCCGTTGTAGTTTCTGACACCTATGCCGCCTAGGCTACTGCTGACGATATTAGGGCCACCTCATTCCCCTGCAAGGGGCTGGATGACTGCTTATAGGCATGCTTTCTTCTCTGCTCGGCAGTCATCGCTGCTCATGATAAGGAGCAGCTCAAGAGCACAAGAGGTGGTAAGGCTGATAAACTAACCATATGATGGAGAGCAGTAGACTCCTACATTCTAATTGGCTCTCACAAATGCCCTCTGCAGCTTCATTCAAGTCACTTGATCGCTTTACTTTGGGGTCCCCACCTGTAAAATGAAACAATACCTACCCATCAGCCTCAGAGGAAGCCTGGATGATTGATTAATGGGTTTAAAATGATACATAAGAGCATTGAATTAAAATCTTTAGCCCCCCCCCAGTTTATACCGGGAATTATGCCTTGAATAATCTTAGCTAAATATTGACAGCTGTGCATTAATCCTCTATAGTGAGTATAGCACTATGCTCAACTGAAATGAGGGAAGTAGGTCTCAATATTATGGTGGAACTTCTGGCGTATCCTCCCCAATGAAATTATTCTGAAAATCCCTCCTGTTTGATGCAATTTGGACCATTCCAAAGGCAAACAAATTGCTCTTCAGAAATATTTTTATGATCCCAGGTTAGGTGTCTGGTAATGATGAGAGCCCAGGAAATCACCCCAAAAATCAATTAAGTTTGATGGCAGAAATTTAACAAGTATTCTTGAGATTTCCCCCGCTAAGACATCACATATTCCTGATATGATTTAATGTGTATAATACCGTACAATACGCATGTGTTTCTTTCTTTTAGAAGATAAAGGAAAAGCGAAAACCAGTGGTTCAAGTCAGCCTTCAAATACTGAAGTGGGCCTGTTCCTTCCCAGCCCTGGAGCTGTAACATTAGCACCTATCACATCGACATCATCCTCGAAAAGCACAAATGGAGCAACTAGCACAGTGTCTGAATCAGAAGAGGAAAAAGCCAAAAAACTACTTTACTGTTCACTATGCAAAGTGGCTGTGAACTCCCTATCACAACTAGAAGCACATAACACAGGTGAGTTCCTACAACACGTAAGTATGTGACTGTGTCACTTTAAAAAAAATAAAACACTATAAAGTTCAAATCCTTTATATTCTCGGGCACAAGAGCATTGAAATAAGTTTTTTGAAATACGTTTTTTGAAAATATTCTTTACACAATCCTCTGTTGTCTAGATGGATGATTTTGCCAAGCTTCCTCTAGCCCATGATACCTGACTACTTTGTCTTGACTCCAGAGGTGCTTTCAATTAACATGAAGTTTTCTGTATTTCAAGTTCCAATATATAACATATTTATTCTTATCATGCCTACTTAAATGCTGCTGTTGGTAAAATATAGTTTTGATTGCATGTCTTGAGGATTCACTTTTTAGATTTGATGTCATAGAGCGGGGTGGGGAAACTTTGGCCCGAGGGCCACATCGGGGTGGAGAAATTGCTTGTAGGGCTGAGGCAGGGAGTTGGGGTGCGCAAGGGAGTGTGGGGCATAGGAGGGGGTGTGGTGTGCAGGGAGGGGCTCAGGGCAAGAGGCTGGGGCACAGGAGGGGGCTCAGAAAAGGGAGTTGGGTGCACAGTGCGGGAGGGGGCTCAGGGCAGTAGTGCAGGGTGCAACAGGGGATTCAGGGCACAGGGTTGGGGGCAGAGTGCGGCAGGGGGCTTGGGAAGGGAGTTGGGGTGCAGGAGGGGTTCATTATGTGGGTTCTAGCCCAGTGCCGCTTACCTGGAGTGGCTCCGGGGTGGCAACGGGGCCAGTACAGGCTCCCTACCTGCCCGCCCTGGTCTTGGCCCCGGTTCCGGGCCTCTCGACTCCAGGAAGTGGCTGGCAGCACGTCCCTACTGGCCCTGGGAGAGGGGGAGCAGAGAGCTCCACGTGCTGCTCTTTCCTGTGATACTTCTCCCAAAACTCCTGTTGGCTGCAGTTCCCTGTTCCTGGCTAATGGGAGCTTCAGAGGAGGTATCCACAGGCAAGAACAGCACAGGGAGTTCTCTGCTCTCTGTCCCCTAGGGACAGCAGGGATGTGCTGCCGTCCGCTTCCCAGAGTGGAGCAGGGCACCATGGGGATAGCAAATCTGTGGGCCAGATCCAGAGCCATGATGGGCTGGATCCAGAGCCCGCAGGCTGTAGTTTGCCCACCCCTGTCATAGAGGCTTTGAACAATTGAGACTAAATGATTATCAAATATATGTTGCCTTTAAATCTATCTTTCCTTACCTCAAGAGAAATATTAAGTCCAGGAATCCCTTCCTTTGTAGCTCTTTGAGAGAGGAAGGAAGGAACATCTATCCTCCCTCTTCCCACATAAAATTGGATGGATGGGAACAAACTCCAAAAGACTTTTGTGGTGCATCCTTTGCTTGGCATCCTCTCTCTTGGACTGCAGGTCTCGGGAGGGTCAGGACCCCAATAATCACACTGATTCCAGAGACATACATCATTAAGACCAGGATTTCTTATGTATCTTCATTCTTCATGGATTCCTACACTTAAAGCGAGGGGGTGAAATCCTGGCCCCATTTAAGTCAATGGCAAAGGTGTCATTGAGTTAGTGGAACCCAGATTTCACCCAGGATCTCTTCCTCCATACTTCTCACACTGCAGTAAAGGCAACACAATTAGCTTCCATCCATATTTTCTTTGGTTTACAAGCCGCTGGTCTCTAATTCCTCCACTGAGGAGCAACTGAATAGGAAGAGGTAGTTAGTGCTGCCTTAAACAGGATTTCCCAATTCCTGTTTATATGCAGATTTTAGGATCCTCCTTGGCTACACCCCCTTATTCCCACATGACCCATTTTCAGAATGGAAAATGGCAACAAATTGGATCCTGAGATGAGAGGGAAATATTCCAATGTGTCCCTCTTTCCTTTCTGCACAAACTCTCAGACTTCTTTTATGGTTTGCTCTCCTCTGTACCATGCGATGGTGAAGTGCATAGTATAGTGATCAAAGTCAAGGTAGTGCATAATCTAATCGTATGTGGAGTATTTGACTATTCTATTTCCTAAACAATCATTTAATGTTATGAACATCTAAAAAGCGATGGAAACTGCAGCAATGCTCTAAAATAAGTTTATCATGATTTGTGGCTTAATCTTTGTTAATTCTTATGCATCTAATTGTCCACTAGGTTCCAAACACAAGACAATGGTGGAAGCTCGGAATGGTGCAGGTCCAATTAAATCTTATCCTAGACTTGGATCCAGATTGAAGATTCAGAATGGCAGCAAGGGCTCAGGACTGCAGAACAAGACATTTCATTGTGAAATCTGTGATGTCCATGTCAATTCAGAAATTCAGCTTAAACAGGTACCTCAAATACCTCGGAAGCTTTTGCCTGAGTGCTAGTAGCTTTGTGCCCGTGCAGCTTGGATCACAGGATACTGTGTATTTGCTTCATTTCTAATCCTGTATGTGATTTACTCCACACTCTTGGGCTTTATTTAGCAAGACACCACTACTTAGATCATTGCTGCATCCTTTAAGTCTTAGCTGTCTCAGTGTCTTTGACAAGGGACTTGGTACATGCAGCCAAAAAATCAATTCCAAAAAGAATAAAACCACGAGATCTCTAAACTGCTTCTTAATGTGTTCTTCTTTTTTTCCCCCAGCACATTTCCAGCAGAAGGCACAAGGACAGAGTGGCAGGGAAGCCTATGAAACCTAAATATAGCCCTTACAACAAACTTCAGCGCAGCCCAAGTATTTTAGCAGTAAGTACTGTTACTGTGCAGCATCACTGCTGTATGTGTGTTTATGACCTTGGGACTCCCACTGCAAAGAGACTAGGAGTATGACCAGGCTGGAAAGCTTGTGAGTATCTCCCCCTGCAGGCTGAATCTGTATTAGCATCAGATTTGAAGATGGTTCTGTATTCTGCCTGCCTGTTCAAAGGCGAAATAGCACTCCAGAGTTATTTACCACTAGAAGGGAGGGAATAAACAGTGGGCTATGGAATGGATTGCATGTCTAGTGGAAAGATGTGAACTCTTTTGTTTTTAGTACACTCCCTCTCTTTAAAGGGCACACACTGCCTATCTGAGCATTTAAGAAAACATGATGTTATGAGGGATGTAGCCCGGGAGAAGGACTTAAAGCTAAAAACATATTGACTTATCTCACAAACAGCAAAGTAAAGTGCACTCTGTATTAGGCTGGTGTAGGAGAATTGTGAGGTGTTTAGGAGCATTAATTGCTTATCATCAAGGTATTTATCCCATATTTATTACTGGGCTACTAGATCATCAGATTTTCACCCCCTTGCTGGTTTTTCTAGCCTAGGAGCAGGCTGCTCACAGCTCAGCCTGACTGGCTCAGGAAGAGTTGCGTGATCTCTGCTTACTGGTTAAGTCATCGTGTGATGGTCGCTGTATTGGGTTCAGTAGAGAGCAGTGTGCACAACACACACACCAAAAGTACTTTTGTGGGTTGGAACTAAAGAGATGCAAATACTCATGTCCAAAAGTGAGACACTGTCCAAAAAGCATATGAAACCCCCGAAGAAGATGAAATATTAATGTTCCTTTGCAATCATATATTCTAATGATAATGCTTCAAGCTTTCTCTAACACTCCCCATTCACTAGCTTTGGGTCACACTAATCTTGCTCACTTCTGTAAAGCGTTGTATTTTTATCTCTTGGGTTTAAGACTGTCAGAAATAGAGCCAGGATGGAAGTGTTTCTCCTCCCACCCACAAATACTTAATCTTGAAACACACCAACCCGCAAGTGGAGTTATACTCTATATGTTTCATGGGTAATTTTACAAGATACATTGCCAGATTTGTTGGGGATCTCAAATTGAGCCGTCTTTTTTTCAAAATGATTGTTGTTGTTTTTTAAATTAGTCGTAGAGACTGGGAAATATGCTGAAAGGAACAAGTCTGCATTAGCAGTGAAAGAACTAGATGAACTTATGGGTGTTTCCCATCTCTGACGTCTGCCTTTTTCTAGACCTCTTTTTTAGAAGTGAAAAGAAATGAGGAAAATGCACCTTTCTATTTTGTAGAGGACTGTCAAAGTCATGATCTTGACCCTTTTTTCCCAATCTTGAGTTTCATGATGATAATCATTATAATTTACAGATATTCACTTTTGTAAATTACCTTTAACCACCACACACTGGAGCACCCACATCTATTCCCTATAAATTCGTCTGTACTTAAATGCGCAGTTCATTTGTTTAAATTGTCCTGTGTGTCAGAAGACAGTTTGGATACAATTTTCAAAATTTCTGATGTAAGGTTTCCCATTCAGTAGGTGAAATTTGCACCTGCATTTTTACACCAGCAAAATTAATTGCAGGTGGATATTGGAGTATTTGTTCTTGTACTTGCACCTGTAGTCAAGCAGTTAACATTCCAAGCACTGAAATTTTCACCCACGGTTCAGATGCAAGTGTGAATATGCCAGTGCAAATTTTGCAGTTGAACATGTGGTCTAATATCTCTCTGTAAAGCAGCCTGTGTTAATTTGCCCTTTTGGCTACAAGCAAATATCCCAAACAGCTGCTACTAGAAATGGTTAAAAGTGGAGCAAAGGAAATACAGTAATTATAAATCAGGTGTGAAGTACTAAGAAGCAATTGGAAACAGCTTTTATTCATGCTATCCAGAGAGATAAAAAGCTTAAAAGCTTAATGAACACTTTGCCAGGGTTAATGTTTTTACTCATTGTAAAAATGGTGGCAGGAACAGTATTTACATTTCTTTTTTTTTCTTTTTTTTTCAGGCAAAACTTGCATTCCAAAAAGATATGATTAAGCCCTTAGCACCTGCTTTCCTTTCATCTTCTCTTGCTGCGGCTGCAGCTGTGTCATCTGCTCTGTCCCTCCCTCCCCGTCCTTCTGCCTCTTTGTTCCAGGCACCTGCAATCCCACCAGCTCTCCTAAGGCCGGGCCACGGTCCCATACGTGCGACTCCTGCATCGATCCTTTTTGCACCATACTAATTTCCTAGTGATAATAAGATAACTATGGCCAGTAGAAGGGGGGGGGGGGAGGAAGCAAGAATTTGATTTTAAAATGTCTTTCTCTTTTATAATTTCATGCAGTGAGACACCCCCACAGTCCAAGTCACAGAATTTTTCATGGACAGGTACTGTATTCTAGAAGCCTAGACAACATCTCTCTCTCTATCTCTCTATCTCTCTTTTTAAATTCAAATAATTTGTCTGAGAATGATTTACCAATAGCTTAATGGCTCATAAAAAGCTAGCATCAAGATTCATGCATCTGTTTGTTGATTGGGGTTTTTTAAATATGTATATGATGCACCTTGGAAACAAGGAACACAGAATATTTCCTGACTGACTTGAAAACTAGGGTCTTCCTCGCTCACACATATGTAAATAGGTCTCTGGAATCCAACTGGGTATATTCTAGTGTGAAAAAAGGTAGATTAACCAAGTGCTTAATTGTGGATAACATCTTAATAACCGATTGCATCCTTTTCTTTTCAGTGTGCTCTTGTTGACAGGAATTGTGTACTGTTTTAGACCGCAGTACTGGTGTATCTTCTGTAGTACTAGAGATGTTGCCTGTCTGAGTTAGACATTTTTAGTTGCTGTGCAAATGTTTGGAAGCAATGCAGCTTTGAAGCTTTTTTTTTTAACGTATTTCTTGTTTCACGTTTTAGTTAGAAAGATTAAAAATAGAAAGCCATATAACATATAGTTAAGATTACTACTTGTTTACTATTTTCATTTTAACTTATTTTGTAGTTTCCTCACTGGTGTTGCTAAGCAATGTTTAACATAAAAAAAAGCAAGCTTTTCAATTGCACATTACCACAGCTCACATGCATTGTTCAAGAAGACAATGGGCCGTGTATTTATAAGTAAATATCCTTTTTCTTCATTTCTAAACTTGTTTCCTTTGTAACAATGCTGCATAATGTTGTGGCTCCCTAATGCAATAATGTACAGAACCATACAATATTTATAACTGACTGTCTTTTCTGTTTACTGACTATATTGAAGTTCTGCCCTCCCTTGTCTCTTGTCCCTACCCCCTTTTATAAAGGTAATATCAATATGCAGACTGAAGTCTCTGTGTGATATTGAGGGCAACAAGTATAATAAAGGAATAAAATAGTTAACTCTTTTAGAACATCTTTATCTGCAATCAGTAAATAGTAAAATGTCTGTGTATTTTTTTAAATGTATCTTTTCAATAAAATAATATGAAAAAATATAAGCACTTCTTGTGGTGTTGTTGTTTTAATGGGCAAAAAAAATTTGCATGGAACAAATAGATCCACTAAGGCAGTGGTTCTCAACCTTTCCAAACTATGGACCCCCTTTCAGGAGTCTATGTCTTGCCTACCCCAAGTTTCACCTCACTTAACTACTTGCTTACAAAATCAGACATAAAAATATCACAGCACACTATTAGTGAAAAATTGCTTACTTTGTCATTTTTCCCATAACATAAAATAATTCAGTTGAAATATAAATATTGTACTTACATTACATTTCAGTGTATAGAAAGCAGTATAAACAAGTCATTGTCTGTATGAAATTTTAACTTGTAGTGACTTCACTAGTGCTTTTTATGTAGCCTTTTGTAAAAGTAGACAAATATCTAGATGAGTTGATGTACTTTCTGAAAGACTTCTGCATACCCCCAAGGATATATGTACCCCTGGTTTAGAACCACTGAGTTAAGGGAATCTCTAGTCCAGTAGACAGATATATCCCAGAGTATAATTATGGTACCTGTACCAATTTCTTAAAAACTGTCAACATTTCTCCACTATGTTTTGAATAAAGGTTTTTATTGGTGGTTTTTGTAGCTCCTCTTAAAATATTCAATCTTCTGGCAACCTCAAGGAAAAACTGCTGAACCAGATGAATGTATAAGATTAGAAATGAAACACCACTCCAGTATCCTACCAAATGGCCATTCTCAGTCTCATTACAAACAAAATTGATTGTGATTTAGACTGGACCCCGGATATTTTGAAAACATTTATTCTATATTAATACAAAAAAGTCATTGTGAAGCAGTTAGACATGTTTGGTGCGTGTAATAACCCTAAGGCAATTTGTGCTGAAAGTCACTCTTACAAAAGTCATGCTTTTCTTGAATGCAGGATACTGCATCCCTGTGATGGGCAGTTTGATGTTGTGACTTCCTCCGTGTTTATTTCTGATCTGATCTGTGGGGTATGTTTACTCTTGTATTCTGTCTTTTTGCCTCTTTTAAAGTAGATGCACTTCAATTCTTTCACTTCTTACAAATACTTTGTTTGGGGAGCATGATTTTCACTAGCCCTGCAAGCAGCTACTGCTCATTGCAAAGCCACATCGATATCTCACACTAGCCTTGCTTGGACCAGGTTAGCAGTTGTACCACAAATAATTCAGTCTTTAAATAGCCTAGTTCAAATTCATGTGCCACTGGTTTATTCTACAGGTCTGGAACATAATGGGCAGTGGTCACACTTAGCACCTTGTTCCTTGTAAAGAAATTGTGCCCTTCTCAAGAGATTCTTGTCGAGTTCAAAGTACTATTGAAATTTTTGAATGACTTTGTCTAGCAGTTTACAATCTCTCTATGCCCTGCACTGGAATGTACTGTAGACATGTAATGTCTCTATACCTGCCATAGATAACAGTGAGAAGGACTTCCCTCTCTCCCATTTCTCTTCAATGCCTCTTGCTTCTAGGAGAATTTAGGAGTACAGTGAAACCTCGATATAACGGACTAATTCGGGCGGGGGGGTGTCCGTTAAAACCGAAAGTCCGTTATTTAATAATTTTTTAAAATCATTAAATAACGGACTTTCGGGTGACAACGGACACCCCCCCGCCCGAATTAGTCCGTTATATGGAGCCAGCCGTGAGTCAGCCCACCCCACCCCCTCCCCCCGCCCGGCTCCCCGCTGCGGGGAGCCGGGGGGGGGGGGGGGTTGACAGCTCCCGCCTGGCTTCCCGCTGCGGGGAGCCGGGCGGGAGCTCTCAAATGCCCCCCCGCCCGGCTCCCCGTTGCGGGGAGCCGGGCGGGGGGGTTGACAGCTCCCGCCCGGCTCCCGCCAGCGGGAAGCCCGGCGGGAGCTGTCAAACCCCCCGCCCGGCTTCCCGCTGCGGGGAGCCGAGCGGAGGCTCTCAAACGCCCCCCCGCCCGGCTCCCCGTTGCGGGGAGCTGGGCGGGGGGGTTGACAGCTCCCGCCCGGCTCCCCCCAGCGGGAAGCCCGGCGGGAGCTGTCAAACCCCCCCCGCCCGGCTTCCCGCTGCGGGGAGCCGAGCGGGGGCTTTCAAACGCCCCCCCCCCCCGCCCGGCTCCCCGCTGCGAGGAGCCGGGCGGGGGGGTTGACAGCTCCCGCTCGGTTCCCCTCAGCTGGAAGCCGGGCGGGAGTTGTCAACCCCCCCCCCCCCCGGCTCCCCGCTGCGAGGAGCCGGGCGGGGGGGTTGATAGCTCCCGCTCGGCTCCCCCCAGCGGGAAGCCCGGCGGGAGCTGTCAAACCCCCCGCCCGGCTTCCCGCTGCGGGGAGCCGAGCGGGGGCTCTCAAACGCCCCCCCCCCGCCCGGCTCCCCGTTGCGGGGAGCCGGGCGGGGGGGCGGGGGGGGGTTGACAGCTCCCGCAGGGGTCCCCGCTGCGGGGAGCCGGGCGGGAGCTGTCAACCCAGCCGGCTCCCTGGGGCGGGAGCCGGCAGCCCCCAAAACGGATTTCGGATGCATCGGAAATTTTGTCCGTTGCATCCGAAGTCCGTTAAATCGGGGTCCGTTAAATCGAGGGTTTACTGTACTGAGGTAACTTGTGTTTTCTTCCAAGTTCCCTATCAGAGTGAGATGGCTTCATTTTTGGCAGAGATTTGGTTTACTTCTGACCCTGTGTAATGGATGTGTGACAAGCAGGAGAAATAGGAAGGGATTGGGTGTTTTATTTCCTTTCCTGTTAGTTACCTAAAGTGTGTTAGGGTTGCCACAGATTAATTTCCTGTCACAGAGTGGGGATCAGTGTCCACTGTTAGCCAATACATACATGATAAGCATAGTATATACCACATTAATGTGCTGTGTGTGTATCTCTATATACATATACAAATACATATATGTATATATATTTATATGCATATTTGTGTGTGTGTGTGTGTGTGTGTGTGTATATATATAATATATATAAAGTTGAGAAGTTATGTTAACTGAATATATTATGCTTTCCCCAAAATTCTGTTCAGCCATATCAAGGATCCCACAATGCTTTGCAAAGCGGAGCTGAGTGTTGGCATTAAAAATAGGAAGCCTGACAAAGCCAAGATACATGACTGCTGTATCCTCTTAGCACATGTTGGGATGAACCTCCACGCCCAACTGGTTTGGAATGTATTTCCGGGGGTGGGGGTGGGGGGGAATATAAAAAGTACAGCACAAAACAACAAGTTAAGAAGCTGTTATGAACTGGTGTGTTGGATTTTAGTGACATGTAAAGTTTTGTAACTCGTTAAATTTTATTATAAATACTATTAGCTGAAATTGATATATTTGCTACAAAATAAGAATTGCTTCCCGGAAAGAGGGTATGTACTGCTTTGTCTTTAGATGATAAGTTTGGCTAAGTTCATTTATTTGATCTCTTGAACATTTTAAAGAATGAATCACAGGTGTAGTCAAATAACTGGCTACACCTTTTTGTTAATACTACTGACTCCAAAACTGAAGTACTAGTACTAGTACCCTTTTCTCTTTTTCTAAAAGATCCCCTGAGCAACTTGGAATCCACCTCCCCTCCTTCCTCCACCCTACACACAAACGCCTGTTCTCCCAGGACAGGGACACATTCCATATGTCTAAGGGCTGGTCCTCACTGGGGGGCGGGGGGGAATCGACGACTCACGTAGCTGAAGTTTGCGTATCTGCCGCCGACTTAACTCTCGTCCCCATGGCGGCGGCAGGCGGCGGCGCGCTCCCCTGTCGACTCCAGCTTGCACCTCCCGGCGAGCTGGAGTTCCGGAGTCGACGGGGGAGCTCCGGGCGATCGATTTATCGCATCTTAACAAGACGCGATAAATCGATCACCAGAAGATCGATCCCACGCCGCGTGAGTGAAGACCAGCCCATAGATTAGCAGCCGTGTTAGTCTGTATCTGTATACTTAGGCACCTTAGGGCTGGTCTCCACTAGGGGGGGAGATCAACTGTAGATACGCAATTTCAGCTACGTTAATAATGTAGCTGAAATCGGCGTCTCTACAGCTGACTTACCTGCCGTCCTCATGGTGGCGGCGGTCGGCGGCGCAGTCCCCCGTCGACTCCAGCTTGCGCTTTTTGGTGAGCTGGACTACCGGAGTCGACGGGGGAGCTGCTGGTGATCGATTTATCGCATCTTGACAAAACGCGATAAATCGATCGCCAAAAGATTGATCCTTCCCTGCCGTAATGAAGATGAGCCCTTAGAGACTAACCAGTTTATTTCAAAATAAGCTTTCGTGGGCTATAGCCCACTTCATCGGATTCCATATGTCTGTGTCATTCTTCTTTTCTCACATCGGCAGGGAAGTAATTAGCATCAATTTAGAGTATGCAAAAAACTCCAGTGTGAGATTTACCTGTGACTTTCACAGGTGAAAAGTGTTTTCTGATGAATTATTCAGAAAGAGAGAGAAGAGAAAAGGAACACAATGTCTAGCTGATTTAGTTCACACTAAGTTAGTCCATAAATCCCAGTTTCTTGGCTGTGCTAAATAGAATCCAGTTATACCTCCATCCCCAAACTGCCGCCCCTCTTTGGACTATATAAGAAAAAAATTCAGGCAATGATTCTTCCTACCATATGGAGCTTCTGCACAACTCGCCCTGGCATTGGGATCATAAATCAGTGTTCGTGATCTCACTCTGTAAATGATTTAGTGCAAATTGGAGGGAACTGATTAATGATGCCAAAGGCACCACAAATGTTCAGAGGCAGTGTGTGCGAAGAATTAGATCCGCATTTGCAGTGCAAAAGTTGTTTGATTTTTAAAGGGGTTTATTGTTCAATACCTGAGAATGAACTCCGTCAACTCTCCTGCTTCTCACTTCTGAACTGTGACACCTGTGTGGCTGTGCAGTATCATGCCCCTTGAGTTACAGGGCCATGAAAATACACCACAGACCAATGGTAACCTGCCCCCATCACCACTCCTCTCTCACTCACATTTTGTATTTCATATCTTTATTGCTTTCTATTTTTAAGAAAATGGGGAGTTGGGTTGTTGGTTTATTTTAAAATTCCCATTTTGTGGGGACTGTTCACCAGTTTCCAGGACAATGATTCCTCCCCTCTGGAGAGTGACTAGTTTGTTATAACCGCTCTTTGACTATCAATGACATCAGAAATTAACATAGGTTGGAACAAGAGGGGGAGCTCTCACCCCACTGGCCAAGGAGGTGAGGAACTCTGAGAAAGCACCACTTTTCCAAGCCAAGGAGAAGAGGGAAACTCTCCCTCTGCTTTTAGCAAAGGATGGGGAGCTGTGCTCCTCCCTCATACTGCCTTACTTCTTAACCCTCGATTAACAACATATTGTACACATTAGGCTGTATTGGTAGATCTCTTGGTCTTCAGGAAGATCCCCACAATAGCTTTATTTCAAACACCTTTTTAAGGCATGAATAGTTTATTTGTTTGTATCAAGTTACTTTTGGTTTATAGTACCTTTTGAATATGTATGTAGCAAAGTCCCGTGCTGCCCACACACACAAATAATGGTTGCCAACAAGCCTGCACAATCAACTTTAGAGACAGAAACCAGGGATTTATATGATGCGGCTGTTTGTGATAGTCAGAGACTGGCAGGGCCGGCGACAGAAATTTGGGGGCCCCCTAGTCTGATCATTTGGGGCCCCCCCCAGCCCAGATGGCGCTCCCCCCCCCAGCTGACAGCGGCTGGAGGGGGAAGCCCAGCCGGGGGGCCCCCCAACCCAGCCCAGCCGGCGCTCCCCTCCCCCCCCCAGCTGACAGCGGCTGGCGGCAGCGCGAGCCCGGGAGCGGCGCGAGCCGCCCTTTCTCCCTCCCCCACGCCCTTTCTCCCCCCCCCCCCCCCGCGCCCTTTCTCCCCCGGACCCGGCGAGGGAAGCCCTACAGTGCTGCGGAGCCTCCCCGCCCTCGCCCTCTTTGCAGGCGGTGGTGCGCCGCTGCCGCCGGCCGGGCTCACTGCTCCTGCCGGGGACACGCATGCTCGTCCGCTCCGGAGGAGAGCCGCGTTGCCTCCCCGCCCCTTCCCCGCTCTCCAGGCCCGGCGACAAGGGGGGATGACTACGGGTACTGCTGTGTACTGGGCCCCAGACTTAAGGGGGCCCACCTAAAGTCCGGGGCCCGGTACAGCTGTACCCGTAGTACCCCCCTGTCGCCGGCCCTGGAGACTGGATTTGACTAGCCAGACAATATTCTCTAGTTCTATATCCTATGTTCCTATTGAGCTAAAGGGGAAATCTCCTTATCCATTAGAAGTACTCAGGCTCTTATGCTGTGCCAGTCTGTTAGTCACTGAAGGGTGTAATGATCACACTCACTTAGCCAGTATTTGCAAGTATGGAGATATGTTTTAAAACTGTTAATTTTGGAATTGTCGCTAAATACATTTAAAGGAATTTGGAATAAGAAACTAATGGTTGATTGAAAAATTAGCACCTGGTAACCTGAAGAACAAAAGACACAGCCACTGACAATGAGGATGGGATACTAACCCAGTTCTTATATGCTGCATCTGGTCACTAGAATTCTATGGGCACCTCTCTCTTTCCACGTGTTTTCTGAACAGCAATAAACACGTTTGCGTACCGAGTTCTTGTCAGACGTCACATTTTCCGAAGATAGGTTGAGTTATGCTTCTCTTTGCCAAGTCTACTTCTGTGCTTTGGAAAAACCTGGGGGTCTATAGTAGAAATCAGTTCAGAAAAGTCACCTATTCATTTTTAACAAGCCAAAATCATTCACAGCCTCCATGGCAATGTACTGAGTTCTGAAAATATCTTCAAACCAGGGAGTTCCCAGACAGAACTGAGGTAACTTGACCAGCCTTAGCTATTGACTCTTGCTGCTCAGTGCATTGCATGTAGTGTTCACCTCCACGTCTTGGTGGGTGACAGTTAACATGAAAGAAGGAACTTACTAAATAACAGCTGGTCAAAACTTTCCAAATTTTGAATGATCAATTAAAAAAAAATCTGCTGAAAACTCTATTAAAAAAGGTTAATAGGAAGTGGGTGCTTTTAAAAACCTTTAAAGCAATATTCTGAGAGCGTATGAACTGCAGCAGGATTACTGGGTATTATGTCTCAACACCCCTCCTTTGTGTCCTCTGACACAAAAATAGGTCAGGGACCACATATCCTATTCTAGTTGTCATAGAGGAAGCAACAATGGAGAGTTACAGGACCCTGACATCATTGTTGCTTCTTGACACATTCCCACAACATCTGGGGATTCCAGCACTTGGCCTCATGGTCTTTATTTGGTTTGATACCCCTTCCTGGAACTGAGCCAGGAGCCAAACTCCACTGTACTACTGTCCACCACTGTCTGTGGCTAATGTAAACATGTAGGGGCCAGACTATAGCTTTTGAATGGGGGAACTGCAAATATTTTCAATGGAAAGAGGAGGAAATCCTTTTAAATCTTGGAATCCTTTCTTTTGCATGTGGTTTCACTTGTGGCATCAGAGACTTGTAGCATTAAAGTGAAATGACATTTGAGGTTGAAAAGTACAATTTAAATACTGTAAATGCATTTCAGATACTAAAGTCCTCTCAAGACTTTTATAATCAAGACCAGATGTCCTTTAGCATCCCATATGGGAAATTTATCTCTGTCTGGCTACCTCTTAAATGATCTGACTCCTCCAAAATATACATAGACTTTTTTTAAAAGGACTTCAGGAGAGGTCAATAAAAGCAGGGCCCAGAGAGCAAGTAAAATTTCTTTTAAGGAAATATAAAACAGAAAATGAAGAGAATGTCATTTCATGACAAATATATTTCCCAGCATTGTCAAAGGAGTTGTCTGTATGTTCTTTTCTTATCATGACAAAGTGAGCAGATTAAAATGATCAAACCCTTTTTGCTGGGTATTTCCAGTACGGAGAGCATACAGTTATTCTCCCTTCCTCCAGAGACTGTCTGCAGATATTTCAGGAGCAAGTTAACACAGTGATGCATTTCAACAGGTCACCCACTTGTTTTCTATTCCGTATATAAAATGGGGGACATTTTAGACCCCAGGTGTCTCCAATCTGCGTGTAATTGAGACGAGAGGCTTTTGATAGTCAGCCTATGAAAGGACAGCTCATGTCATTCCAGGTAAGTAGAAGTTCTTTAAAAGGGGAAGAGGGTGACTGGCATTGTAAGGGCTGAGCTAAGTGCAGACTTGGTAGCCTGTAAAGATGGCTGTGAAATTGGCCAGTCCCAAGTAGTAACTCCTTTATCCCTTACTGAAAGGAAGGGAAGATCAGGCAAAACTGAGATCACACCATGACACTGTCCTTTACTTTATAATGATGAGAGGGAAGGAGAGGAACTAGTTTCTCTTCCATCAGCACAGCGTACTGGAAATGTCATTTGGAAGACCCCCCTGGGGCCTGGCTAATCTGAGCTGTCGGAGCTAAAATGCAATTTGTGATGGTGTAGCCAATCTAGAAAGTCAGCTTGGCTACCCCGAGGGTGACTGCACACTACTTATGAATCACTGCCTTAGACTATTTAAAATGACGGTATTTCAGAAATCTAATTTACTTTTCATTATTTCTGCTGTATATTGCATGTCTGTGGCCGTGATGATGATGATAGGCTCGTCAGTTTCATCTTCAAGTTCTCATGCACTGGCACAATGGTGTAAAATTTGAGTTACAAACCTTCCAGGAGAATTTTTTCTATTTGTGAGAGAAATACCATTTCCACTGGAATTGTAAAAAACTGAAACATTTCTATTTTTTTAAAATAAAACTTAAAATTTGGATCAAACATGGTCGTCTTAAAAAAACCCAAACACCTGACAAAGTAGCAATGTGGTTCACTTTGGCACCAGTTTAAAATATGGAGGCTAGTTATGTGTACCCAAAGAAATAGCTCATTAGTCATTGTACAGGAATTGATATCTGTTGCCAAGAATTTCTAATGTTGCTACGGAATGTTCATACCACAAAGGCAACATCAGACTCCAGCCAGGGCTTAGTGGAATATAACAGGCCAGCAGCAGCTGAATGTAACCTTGCCAGTTTTATAGTAAAATAGCTTAACTCTGAAGAGAGGTTTTCAAGCTGATAGTTTATTTTATTTGCCATTGGCTGAAAAGTTCATATTGACCAAGCTTGATTCTTTTCCCCTTATTTTGTAAAATTTGTTGGAAGGCACTGAGAATAATCTTTAATACTCTCACTATCCAGCTGAGTTAGACTGGCCCATTAGGTTTCCAAATCCATTAGAAGTCACATTTTTATCATTTCCAAAGAGTCCACCCTTCCTGTTAATAACATTTTCAAATGTCTGAGGCTAGAGACAGACCCTCAGCTGGTCTAAATCAGCCTAGCAGTGGAGCTAGACTGATTTGCAGCAACTGAGGATCTGTTCCCAGGTGATGTTCTCTGTCTACACTGACCCAGGGAAGCAAAGGCAGGTGGGGCTCAGAGGGAAGTGCAGGAGACAGGGAGCTGTGTGTCTTTGAGTTAGGGAGCTCACCTTGAGCAATCCCCTCTTCTACCTCACTGCCCCTCCTACAGAACAGAGGAAAAGTGGCACGGGGCTCATTGTACTCTTTATCTTCTTTGAAAGGTGTAAAAGGGGCCACGTTCACACTTTTCCCTACATGACCAGCACAGGGACCCCAACCAATGGCTGCATATTTCCTGCTGGACCCATGACCTCAGAAGAGAGGGGATCCAACAAAACAGTACAGAGGATGGAGACATCTATGCTGATGGGAGAATTCAACCCTCTAAAATCTCAGGTCCCTAAGTCCTTTTGTGGTGAAGTCTTGTAGTACAGAATATATATAGGTATTACATAAGCCATTCTTGCTTCAGTACATTAGATTGGTACAATTCCCTGTCACATCAGACCTTCAGGTTTCCACATACAGAAGTGAACTGGTATAGAACTCACTCAGCCAGGGCTGATGAAGTGGGCTTTAGTCCACAAAAGCTTATGCCCATGAGGTGAACCTCAGTTTTCCTACCTTCTATACCTCTCCCATAGGCTGGAGAAATATAGCTCATGCTGCCCTATAAAATTTGGTTTGACATATAATTAAAGATCATCTCTGCTAGGTGACTGATTCTTTTCAGCACTGCCTATATTTTCCAGCTGTAAAACCTTAGGGACCACACTGATCCCTGATGTAACTCCAGCTGATATCAGTGGAAATACAACAGGGGTGAACGTAGTCCTATATTTCACTTACACTGTAGTTGCCAATAAAGGAAGATTTTTAGACAAGGCTTGCTGATGACCATTTTGTGATCCAGACTCAGCCGCTGTCATGTTGGATGTGTACATTCAAACTCTCTAAGAACAGGGAATAACAATTTTTAAAACCACAGCTTTTAAGCTGCAGAAGTCCCTTCACTGTAACTGCAAAAACAATTGTCTTTAAATCTTATTTAAAGAATATGTCACATACAGCTAGTTGCAACAAAACACATCATCATCTTTTCTAGGGAAAACACTCTGTGCTTCACCAAAATTCCAGGTTTGTTTATCATGATTAATTAATCTCAGGGCAAAGTTTCCGCCACCAAGGAAAAAGGATAGTATTACATTACTTTGGCATTTACTGTTCTAGGTAAATGAAGTCATTTACCACAGGACTTAACAAGGAATCTGGATATAAACTTTGCAGTTGGGCTCAACTCTAGTAGGGACAAAGATGTAGTAATTGCTGCATCCATCTGAACTCACAATATAACACAAATGTAGCTCTGTGCATATAATATTAAACATTAAAAATGTTCTATGCTGAACTCACATCTTGCACTTCCAGAAATGGATGGGAACTCTGAGGCTATGGCTACACTACATCTTAAATTGACATAAGTCATGTCACTAAGACATGTGAATTAGCCAGCTTCCCTCCCCACCCCCACCAGTGACATAACTTATGCTGATTTAAGCACTGATGTAGATAGCGCTATGTTGGCTGGAGAGCTTCCGTAATTTAGAGCCAATTATACATCACTTCTGAACTTTGTCCACTGAGTAAGAGAATTTAAACTTACATGCTCTTGGGAACCCAGAATCTGGCCCTAAATGACATGAATTTAAAATTACCAGCTGATTAAATTTGAGAAATCAATTATTTTTACTTTAAAAGTTAAATTTAAAAGTCGCTCCCTGCAGCCTAATGAATGAAGATCAAACAGAATAGTAACACCTGCCAGTGCTGTGTGAAAGCCTCTGCTTTCATAGAAACACGAGTTCATTTTACACAGTTCTGAAACCCTTAAGTTTCATGAGAGCATTGAACTCATTCAAAGCCACAACCCAAAGTTACACACACTTTTGTGTATGCATGAACCTCTCCTGGCTTTCTTCCTTTCTCCCTACAGGTCTTGGGTGCCTATGGACATGTTGGGGTGTCTCAGCGCCACAGAGAGTTAAAGGGCCTGTAGACTGCAGCCCTGGGACCAGTGGAGCCCCTCCAGACTCTCTCTGTCACATAGAGGTGAGGTAAAAGGCAACTATCCTGGCTCCCTACAGAAAACACTAATAAGTATTAGTAAACAGGCAGGCCCTACTGACTGACCCTCCAGTAAAGGATGTAAGAAGGTAAGACAGGCATTCCGGGGCTTGCAGGATTGGTGACGTAGTGAAGGTGTTTTGGGCTGGCTGAGCTGACACAAAGCCATGCAAACTTCTATTCATTTTATCGTTGAAGTCTTCCCCTGATGCTATGGTCGTTGTTCTAGGTCCTTCACTTTGATGAGTATGACACTTTTGTGCGTGTGCGCTCTCTCTCTCTCTCTCTCTCTCTCTCTCTCTCTCTCTCTCTCTCTCTCTCTCTCTCATATGATTTCTGGAGGAAATTAGATGCTTTGGTCAAACTGTTTTCACCATTTTTTTTTGGTACCATGTGATTTATAATTTATTATAAATCACTTCATAGCTAGGAAAATAAAGGCCCAAATCTTCCCCTGCATTTGCACTCCTTGAGTTACACCACCAGTGCATGACATCCTGAAACCCAGCACAGACAACCATGAACGATCACACCACTAGGGCGATCCTTCCAAAGCATAGAGCCAACATAATGATTTCTATGCTGCCCCCACATTCCTTGTGGCCACAGTAGGGAGCATGGCCAAGTCTTCCCAGGAATCCCCACCTGTCTTCCTTCAGACTGTTCTAATTTATGCCAGGGGACTGCCCTGACATATAATTGACCTCGAATCAATGGAATACCAATTCACTAACGTCTTACAGTCCTCAGCTACAGCTATGAATCCAGGCCAAGTTTCTCTCTGTACATCACAGATAACTTAATTGCATCAAGCATCTGATTAATTACACAAAGGAACTATCATAACTTAATCAAGCGTCTGGTCCAGATGGTGAAAATACCCTCTACACTGTAAGTTTAACATTGAACTGGAGAACTGAACATTTCATTGCATTAAAAATTGATTTTTAAAATTTTATAAAAGTGGTTTCTTGGGCAGACACAGCCTTTTCCTTGTTTTTTCAAAAGGGTAGTTAAAAAAAAGTTGGCTGAAACACAAAGTTTCCAGGTTTGGTTTGGTTTGGTTTTTTCCCTCCCCCTAGTTACAAAGTCAGATTTATGTTTTGAAAAGTAAAATGCTGGAATTTGCAATTACATTGTTGGAATAAGTTGAAATGCCCCATCTTTTGTGTCGTCAATCTGTGGTCCATCATCTAACTGCTACATTTTAGCAGTCTGGCTGTGGTGGAATTGAGAGACATATTTCACATCTACACTGGCTTGTGGGAGTAGCAAGAGACTGTAAAGACATTGAGCCCTTGGGGAGAAATGGCTTCTTTTCTGGAGTGTTATGTCAATGAGATGCTACAGTTGGACAGAAATTAGGATTAACCCTAGTATGAAGCTGAAGGTTTATGAACTTTAACCACCTGAGCTGTTCAGTAAATAAACACTCAGGAATGTAGCTCCTGGAGTTTCTCATTGCATAATGCAGTAGACTTGCTAAACAAAAATGTGGGGACAATCAGAGGCATGGTTCTATCACCATGGGTATGACTTCACTGACACCAATAAGACCATCCCTTATTTGTCCAAAACTCCAAAGCCATTTATTGACTTCAGAAGTGCAGAGCGAGAATGCACAAGTCAGTGGTTTGATGACACTGACGGTAGACCCACAAAAGGGATTTAGGTGCCCAACTGCCACTTTAGGCACCAAGTTTAAAAGATAGATCCTCAAAACCCCTGCTTAGCTGCCACTTAAACCTGCGGGCACCTAATTTTCCAATTGTAATGTCCCATAAATTTAGACGGTGGTACAAGGAGAGTCCCTTTGTGTAGTTTCTGTTGTTTCCATTCCTTTGAAGTTCTCTGCAATAACTTAACGCCTCTTTTCCCCATGTTCCATATTTTCTGCTATTGTAAGGTGTACAGTACTGTTTCTTAGTCCTTTGGGTAATATAGAGAGTGGTTGGCATGCACATATTCACTGGGACAGAGTGAGTGAATCTATGGCCCAGTGGGCAGGGCAGTCCTCTGGGATGTGGGGGAGTCAGGTACACATCCCTTCTCCAATGAATATTTCATTATTTTATACAAATTGGAACAGCTTCAACAGGGGAGCCTGAGAGAAGCCCAACATCCCGGGGTTATTGCACTCACCTAGGAGGCAGGAGACTTGGTTCAAGTCCAGGTCAGACAGAGTGGGACTTGAATGTGGGTTTTCTCCATCCAGTACTCTAGCCACTGGGATATAAGGGGGGATAATAACTATCATCTCCTTTGTGAGAAAGATCTGACCTGTTTACTTGCCTAATTCCAAGAAAAGATTCATGGCTGTAAGTCCCAAGTGGAGTGGCATTGACAGAAGCCCAGAGTTCAGGATCAAGTCTCTTTCAAGGACAGAAGTTGGCCATGCCCCTCTCCTCTGCATTTTTTGTGGGCTAGCTTAGGTGGCTCCCTACTCAGCATGCTGGCTTCTGTCAATACCACTCTTAAGTGTTTAACTCTCCCCATGCATTGTTTAGGGAGTCTGGCCTCCAAACTCAGGGCTGTGGGTTCCACCAGGCAGCAGGGTGCCTAAAGTTAGGCAGTGCAATGCTAAGCCCAAGTCCCCTTTGTGGATCTAGGCCCTAGTGGCTAAAGCTGAGCAAGAATAAGATACTATAGGAAGAGGGTGTGAATAACAGTGTGGTGATATCGAAGAAATGGGATCAAAGATAATGTAGTGAGAGCTAAAGACTGGCGGTGAGAAGTAGGAAATACCAATTTGTTAAGAGTGAATAGACAAGCTTAACTAAACATGACTTAAATGATGGTGCCTGCAGAACCATCTCTGGCAATTATATTAAAAGATTCCCACAATAAGGAGCCCTATTAGACCCTAAAGCATCATTTATCTTCCATGGAAGCCTAATGGTCAACAGCAACAAGATATGCTCAGCAGGCTGTTTGTCTCAATAAGATCATTTACTTGGCTATCATTCAAGTCATTTCAACTACTTTTCAGGGAGTATGGTCTGGGGACATAAGCTTCAAGATAATGCGTTTGCCATCTAAGGTGGTCATCTGTCAAATTAGTTTTATGAGGAAATGCCCAACTTTTGAGTGAAGTTGTGAAATTAAGAGTCTTTAAGTACATTGCAATGCATGGAGGAAAGGTCAGATGAGAGAGGGCTTGCTGAGAGTTCTGATTAGGGCTAGGTATATTTTGGGTAACTCAGATAGTCTAGTGCAGTGGTTCCCAAACTGGGGTTTGTGAACCCCTGGGGGTTCATTAAATGTTACAGGGGGTTCTTGGGAAAAAATTTCCTAATGGTGGACAGAGCTGTCCCTAGGATCCTGGGCAGCATGGGGCCAGCAGCCTGGAGCCCCTGGACTTCCAAGAGCTAAGCAGATCAAAGCAAGCATATCTATCACACTGAGGAGATGTAAACTTCAAGCGGGGAGGAGAGACCCAAAGTGGGGATACTGCCAGGGGAAAAACCCAAAGTAAATAGGCCCTGGGGTCCAGGAGGGACATGGGGCCCAGTAGCAGGTGAAACACCAGTCAGCCCAGGGTGCTCCAAGTGCTGAAGAGCTAATTCCCAGGACGACCAGCAGGAGATGTCACGCTGGTGAGTCTTCACGTCACTACAGGTTCCTTCTAATAAGATTTGCACACCGCTCCATTTTTGTAATCAAAGTTTTCACTTTGAAGTACCATAGCTAGAATTAGTGAACATTTTTGGGGGAAAAGGGGGGGTGGGATTGATATTTTCCCAGCTATCTCCACGTATAGTTCCTCCTGTCAGAACAGTAGCCCCAAAACCATTGCTGCTTTTTTACTGTTAATTGCTCCTCACTAGAAATGCAGACAAAACCTGTCTTTATCACAGGCATTTTGTAACTTGCATGATCAAAATAGGCCAGACTTCAAAATGTTGAACAGCAAATCAATTCTACTGCAACAGGTATTGAAATGAGTCAAGTATATATAAGTAAAGAGTGAATTAGAAAGTTGGAATGGGATTATATTGATCTGATCATAGCAAAAGTTATTTCTGCCCTGGTTGCAAAGGGAAATACGTCCATCAGACCTTTTCCAGATAATAAGATTGTGTCTATGTATGTTAATGGTTGGTACCTAAGCAACAGCACTTGCTGATACTAACAAGGTACTCTGCTCCTGCACTGTCATCAGCCATGACAGCAGCCTTGCTGCTTCTTGTATGACCAGTTTGGCCTCTTGCACCCTATTCCCACCTTATGCATCTGTCTGTATAAGTGTTAATATTGCAGAAGATCCAATTTGCAACCATTCCCTACATGTCAGTGTTAGGGAAGAATGCTCCTCCCTTGCTATTCATAGTGTCATCTATTGAAAATGGCTATTTACTTAACATAATAGTGTCTACCTTTATAGCAACTTTCACCAGGGGATTAACTAAGATTCACAACTCCTCAATAATGTACACGGGGCATTTCTGTACCCATTTTACAGATGAGAAAATCAAGATGCAACAGGTAAGTGACTTACCTGAGATCACATAGCGATGGTCCTTCCAGAACTACTGAATCCAGTCCCTTGATTAAACCACTAGACACCAAGGAGCATATAATATGCCTATTGTAACTGTTAATACATTTGCCATTGGATTGTCTTTTTGGGTTCTGGCTGTATTTGATCATTTAACCCCCTTTTATTTCTTTGACAAAATTAAATCTGCCCTGAACCAATCACCAGCAAAGTTTCAATGGTTACACTTTAACTCTATTTAATTTTATACAGATGTATTCAGAAACCTTCCAAGACTTTCTGTCAATTGGTTGTTTTTATTTTATTATTATTTAGTGAGTGCCAACAGCGTGTCAAGCAGGAGAGCACAGAGAAGATATAGCTCTAGACCCAAGGAGCTCATACCCTAGAAAGGATAACTAAACAAGAGTTTAAAACCTGTGTTAAGATACACTGTAGATACAGCCACAAAAAGACAGGGCCATGAATGGCATTCCTGCTGCAGCTTTTCCTTGAAAGGTTCCAGAAGACCAGTGGTAAAAGCTATGTGAAGCCTTACTGATGGATCACCATATTTCCAAGTAAGATTCATTTCCTTTTCCCCACCCTCCCAAAATCTAAGTTGTTCAAGTCTTCAGAGGCCTAAGCACTATTGACAGCTGTGAAGAGTTTTCCCCAGACAGACTGTCTGGGATTCTGCCAGGGCAGCTAGCCTCCCAGCAAGCTTTGTGTAACTTACTGTGCCACCTACTGATGGTGTGTCACTGACGTAAGCCCAGTCACCGTGGCTATCTACACTAGTACTTGGTTTAGGAGGACAGCTTGTCAGCATGGGAAACAATTGTACATAAGCCAGCAGTCACCCTCAAAAGTTACATTAATACCAAAAGTCACCTTAATTTTGTCTTCTGAGAAGAGGAGAACAGCTGTCTAGTTCATGTTGTGAAATGTGTCAGCCCTGGGGCACAGTTTTCGGAAAAGCTGTCTCTCTTCCCCACCTCCTGTAAATTAATAAAGACCCCCAAGATGCCTCCACTGCCCATCATACAGCTGGTAGAAGGGCCTGTCACAAATACATATTTTAACCATAGTCACAGGCCTGTGTGACGGATAGAGAAACATGAATGAGAGAATAAATATTTATAACATGTAGCCACTCGTGTTCCTTTGTTTATTGTTCATTCGATGCAGATTTCTATCACAACAGTAAAACTGAAATTCCGGGTAGATTTCAGCATTTATGATTCTTCTGCAATGGAGATTTAAATTACTAGGGGTAATTTCTACTAAATGGAATGTTTCTGAGCTAAATCATGTGGTGTTTACAAATGTCAATCTTGCAAAAACAGGAATTTATGCATTTTTTGCTTAGTACCGAACTGTGGTGAAGGTTGTCTTGGATGCTGTAAGATTGTTAATTACATCTTGAACAACAACAATGACTCTCACAATAGATGGATTTTGGAGGATAAAATACTGTCTTGGACAGTTTTCCAAGAAGAAAATATGATTTACCTGCTGTTCCAGATCTTCTAACTAGCCAAAGGTCAATTGTGGCTTGCATAATGTATAGTGTGTCACAGATGCAGTGAATAAGGGTTGAGTTGCAAAGTTGATAAGCAAATATAGAGCGAGAATTGGCAATCAATTTCTAAAAAAAATCCTACTCCAGTCACATCATCTTTCTGTGATTTGAAGTCCCAGAGGCATTTTTCATTCAGGAGCAGCCTCCCCGGCTTGGGGGCCGTAGTTTGCCCACCCCTTCCCTAAAGTGATGAACCCCTGGAGTGGAAGAGGCAGATTGAGGAAAGCAAATCAGAAGTAGGACAGATAAACAAAGGATGTTCAAGACTATCCATACTCTTTTCCTGGGTGAATGGGCAGGAGCAAAGGAGTGTGGAAGAGAAGAGGAGGTAAAGAAATTCTTGCATGTAAAAAATCCAAACTGGCAGCTAGTCACAGCTCTAAAACTGGCTGGCAGCATCCCTGCTTGGTAAAGTAATACACCATGCTGTGTGCTTTATAAGTCTCTGGAGAAAACCTGCTCTCCGTTGGTATGCTGGAGCCCAGTTTGCTTGCTTATACTTTGTATACCGCTGTGTAATGCACAGATATAACATCTGAGCTAACTTGGTGTTAGTCTTCAAGTACCTGGTTTATGAGCATATGAAAATGCGTCTTCGAGACAGAGGCTATCTTATTACAGCTTTATCAGCTCTTGGCCAATCCTGAAGTTTAAATGATGCCAGTATTACAATGTTTATTAAGCAAAGGTGTATGCACTGCCTGCTCCTATTCTCATTCTGCAGGGTACCAAAGAACAGATTGTAAAATGTTTAGGATTTTTTCCCCCTGGAATAGCATTTTTTATTAAATTTCAGATTATATAGGATTTATATAGCAGGTCAATCCAGTTAAACAAGAAAGGGAAAACACCACACAAAATAAAAACGTATATTCATATGATTATGTAGGGAAGAATTGCAACAAAAAGTTTTACTACCAGCATACATGATCATAAACAGAGGTGTATCTCAAATGAATGAAGACCTAATGGACTAGGTTCACCATGAGTCTTCAGTTTATGTAATTCTTCTGTTTTGAAAAGGTTTTGTGCAGATTGACAGACGTACTTTCGTATTTAACAATTGTTCAGAATGAACAAATAGCTTTTCAGCTCTATACTGCAACACAGGCAACTCTTAAAGGTGTTCAAAAGGTTCCGATGTTGTAATATAGAATGACTCTAAATTCAAATCCTTGCTCTAGATCTCTCTAAACCTTGGAAATGTTTATATCTGCAGCTGAACTTCTGCTTTTTGGGGCTATACCCATGCCTACTATAAAACAAAACTCCCCGTTATAAACTGTAACGTTTATAACAACACGGAAATTTCCTATCTTTCAAAACTATCTGTGTAGAGAAAGGGGGTTCTATTTAAATAATTAAAGTTCAGAGGCAGTGATGGCTTTGCTTGCCAAGGAGCAGGGTGCAAGGCCAAGACAACAGCAGTAGCATCTTTATGCTGGTGATTCCTTCTCCCAAATGCAAATGTGACAATCATGCACATCAGACTAGATGCAAAAAGAGAGCTTAACCAGGAGCTCTTATAGTGCTTTGTGACAGACTATGTAAAATATTTGTTTTAGTCTGGAGTTTTTACAAATAGATTTGGTAAAATCCTGGCACTAGTGAAATCAATAACCATAGTTTATAATGAGTTGTATATTATGGTGCTCATAAACCTCAGGAATGAAAGTTTTGTTGTCAGGAGTGACAAGCTGCTAATACATAGAAGCAATGGGTTATCTTTCATGCTTCCATCTATATATTTCTCTATTAATGAATTATTGAGGAGCTAAGATTGTATGTTATTTATGTAAATCTGTTCAGGCTTCTTCTACATTAAAACCAGCCATGATTTGACTCACCTGTTTAACACTTTGGGGACCACCGATCTCGACCATACATCAGTGTGATAAATTATGGGCTTTTGTGAGAATAAAATTTCAAGTTAGACTAGATATTCACAGCGGTCCCTTCTGCCCTTGGAGTCTATGAACATCTTAAACCACATTGCAACAGTTTTCTGAAAATGGAAATCTGTTTGCCATAGAAAATACTGTAGGCATTTATAGTAGCTATTGTATACTCCAAGAATTAAATATTTTATGTTATGAAAAAGAGGTTCCATTTTATACATACATCTTTCTTAGGATTAAATCAAATTTCCCTTTAGCCTATATTTAATCAGGTTGAAATAAATCTGTCTCAGGCAGCAAGCATTTAAGTGAGGAAACTTTTCAAGATGAGTGCTTTCGTTTCAAACTTTTTGCTCAGATTCTACAATAAAAAGGCCATACAAGTACCTAGATAGATAAAATTTCCAAAGGTTTACATTTCAGTCCCCAGCCTTTTCTTTTATTGATTTAATAAAGTTTTAAAATAAAAATCTTTTTTTTTCCCGGACCTCTGTTCCCTTCCAAACTCTTCATCTCCCATGAGAAAACCACAGTCATCTTCTACACTCTAACTTTAGTAAGATCTTGATTTCAGTGGGACTCTGCAGGAACAAGTGTGCACATGTGCAGATGCCTTTCCATTTTAGGGCTGGTCTTCACTACGGGGGGGGGGGGGGGGGCGGAGAGAATCGACTGCAGATATGCAGCTTCAGCTACGTGAATCATGTAGCTGAAGTTTGTGTATCTGCAGCCGACTTACCTGCTGTCCTCACAGTGGCGGCAGTCGGCGGCGCGCTCCCCCATCGATTCCAGCTCGCGCCTCCCGGCAAGCTGGAGTTCCGGAGTTGACGGGGGCGCTGCGGGCGATAGATTTATCACGTCTTCACAAGACGCAAGAAATCAATCACCAAAAGATTGATCGCTACCTGCCGATCCGGCGGGTAGTGAAGACCAGCCCTTAGAGTCCAAATGAGAGACCCGACCCTGAGTTATCTACTTAGTGCCAGTGAAGGGATCTGCCTGAATCTAGCTGGTTCTAGGATATTCCTTCCTAACAGTGTTGCAGGTTTCAGTGACCTAGTCTTGCTCCATAACCAATGACAAGCAGAACTACAACTATCCTGCACATTCCCTCCCTAGCTCTGCCTTAACATGTTTAGCAAATTAAATAAACACTTTCCCCAAAACTATACAAATCATTGACCCTGATTCAATTTGAATCTTAGTTACAGTTCCCTTCAAAAACATTAGAGCCATTCATTCATCACTTGGAATAAGGAAGTGGGTCCAATTATTTTATTCCCTTTCAACAATACTTTCACACCCATTACAGGTCCTAGGATTTTTATTGGCTTCCGGAAACTTGAATTATTACCTCTTCGGGTTCCTACCCTATACAGTTTGTGAAATGATTGATATTTCCAGTATTTGAGATACTACTAAGTATTACATTATTATTACTGTGCTTTACAAAGGAATTAGGTCTCTTCATAAAGATCAGAAGCTGTAAAAAAAAATCATGAAAATAAAATTAAAAACCCTAGGATGTATAAATAAGGGAATATGAAAGGACACTAGACAAAGGGAAGGCAGGTCTCATTTAACACACACTCACACATAGCCTTTGAGGCAACAATACAGAACTATGATCTTTCTCCAGAGACTTTTTTCCCTTTTAAAATGGTTTGATAATAGACTGATGCTTACTTGGAATCACAATTTCTTATAATGCTGGTGTCAACCCCTTTTTGAGAAAAGGTAGCTTTGTATTTTTTTTTTAAAGAGGAACGTTTGCTGCTTTGCCTGCTTTTGAGGTAAAAATGACCATTTTTAACGAAAGCAAAATTTCAGGGTTGCAGAATTGTGTCATATGAAACATTTTCAGCAGAGCTAGTTTAAAATTTTCATGCACTTATTTTAAATGAAAAATAGCCTTTTTTATAAACTAAAAGACTTGTGGATTAGTAAGTGGGTGTGAGGTCTGAAATGTTCTGGTTTTCCAACAACAACAACGAAGAAGACAAACTAAAAAATAAAGTTTTCCATTTTTGTTGAAAAATGGAAAATTTAGGGGGGAAAACTAACATTTTTCATTTCTTTCACAAAAATACTTAACACTTTCCAACTAGACAAAGCTCTACCACTAAAACGATATAATAACTAAACACGGAGACAGATATTGCTCGGTGATATTTTAAATGTCAAACTAGTGCTGTCTTGGAAGGTAATAGATCATTGTGACAGTGAAGCCAATTCTAATGTTGAAACCTTGCTGTCTAAGATACAAAGCTTGGGTGCTACATTTTCAATTTTATCATTAATAGATGTAATTACCTCCTGCTGAGAATCTAAATGTTTATTCATGACATCATTACTCTTAGTAATTAAGTCTATAACTTCCTGTAGAATACGATTCATTCCTTCCTAAATGGTTAAAAAAAAGGCCTAAATATTATAATTTAGTGGGTATAAATCATTATCTGCACTGCATATGTGAATGTATTTTAAACCTTAATCTTATAAAGTGAATCAAAGTAATTTTTAAGTTCCGTCTTGGCTACTGGGGTAGGGGATGAGAGGTAAGAGTTAGGGTGATCAGACAGCAAGCGTGAACAATTGGGACAGGGAATGGGAGTAACAGGAGGCTATAGAAGAAAAAAACCCCAAAATTGTGACTGTCCTTATAAAATCAGAACATCTGGTCATCCTACAAGAGATGAGATCTATCCCAAGAGAGCAGAGACACCACCAGTGGATGGCAACAGAGACTATTGGGATCCACTGACCGACCCCTCTTCTCCCATGCAGGGAGGATAGAGAGGCACAGTACCTACAAAGTGGCTCCATAGTCAAAGAGAAGCTGAAATCTGATCTTCCTGAGCTCCCATATGGACAGGATATTATTCATGCTGTGTGCAGGGAGCAGAATTTGGATTCTGGTGAACAATTCAGATTTGTATGCTTTGCCTTTTCAGTTTAGAAAACAGAGTACAGCTACAACAATCTAACCCAAGAGAGTCTGTTTTCTTCTTGCAGCATCTACTGTTAATTGAACAGAGAGAATATGGTATCAACCTACAATGGTGGTGGGATAGGGAAGTAGGGAAACAGTTTTATTGTAGATTAATTTTGACTGAATTGGGTATATTTTTAATTGGTTTTTCTTTTAAGAGGAGGCTGTGCTCATGCTGTGAGATAGCATGTTTTCCAGGATGCATTACTAATTATTACTTTTTATCATGCAAATATCATTATATAAATTAAGTATTAATACAGTATTTTGCTTTCTTTTATTTGGTACAGACTGATTACCATATTTCACTTAAAAAATCCCTGTTTGCTTCTATTAAAAAAACCAGCCCAACTCTACTGTAACCATAGTGGTATTATTGTGGATATGGAATAAGTATATGCACTTATCATATTGTCTTAATTTATTTTTTTTAAATAAAATTATTTTGAAAATAATTACCGCCTGAAACAAGATACTTTATTATCCCCAGTGTATCTGCCCATCCACACTTCAGATAATACTATGCAAACTCTAGATCTTTTTACAACTCTTATTACAGAACAAGATAGGGTAACATCAACCATCATTTAACACATGTAAGCAGTGTCAGGATGAGCTCCACCCTGACATCTGGTGGGGAATTGCAGGAATTGCGGTGAACTGTGGAAAATAACTTCAGCTGGTGTTATTTGCATAGATACACCCACCGCGCCTAGTCTGAGCTCACAGCAGCCCAAATGGTCACTTCGGCTGCTGTGGGATCCCCAGGTTCTCTGTTATTAGGGTAGGAATGATAAAATGTTGCTAACCTAATTACGTGAATGAGGCACTGGGACATGTACTTGGCCTTTGTCATGATGGAGGGACTCACCATCATCTAGGTAGCACTCACTGGCCAAGGGGTAGGGGTTCCAAAACCCACTGAAGGGAGAGAGGCAATAGACAGGCTTCTATACCTTTGGGTGAGGGCCTTGTCTAAGGGCCCTACAAAAGCCTATTGCACTCTGTCTTTCTCCACTGTGGAATGTCAGAGCTAATGTTTGATCCCATTAGGCCTCTAGGTTCGGTCTGCTAAACTGAACTCACTTTCGGCCCCCTACTATAAGCTGAAATCACTTGAGAGCTGAGATCACTGAGCCCTGTAGGGGGGGCTGAAATTGTGTTGCTGAGCAGTGGATGGAGTGGAGCCGTTTGAATCACTAGCAGAGTGGCTGGTGATGAGGAGCAGCAGCGGATGGAGTGGATCGGTTCGGGTCACCACTAGCGGAGTAGCTGGTGATGAGCAGCAGTGTATGGAGTGGAGCTGTCCGGGTCACCACTAGCAGAGTAGCGGGTGATGAGCAGCAGCAACAGCAGACAGAGCGGGAGCAGTTCGGGTGACTGCTAGCGGAGTGGCGGGCGATGTGCAGCAGCAGCAGCCGCAGATAGAGCGGAGCCATTTGGGTCACCGCTAGCGGAGTGGCTGGCGGCGTGCAGCGGCTGACAGAACAGAGCGGCTGGAGAAAGCAGAGCAGTTCCTGGGCACCTGATGGAACGGCTCATGGTGAGGACTGCAGCACGACCCCATGGAGAGGCGGAGCAGTCAGCCTCTGACCACGTAAGGTGCCCCTTAACCTGCCCCCCCTTCCACCCCAGTGGGGAGTTAAAACTTTGCTAATGAACTTTTGAACTTTGCCGGGGCTGTTGGACTTTTGGGACCTTGGGTGACTTTGGGGCTTGTGGCACTCAAGAACCCAAGGGAAAGGACACAGCCCATTTGCTTGTGTGTGTGTGTGTGGGGGGGGGGATTCTGGTTCATGGTTTGGTTTGAGACTCCTGTTTGTGGTGTTTACCCAATAATATGCCACAGTGTTTCTCTATGTCATTCAAAGGGTTTTGGTACACTCAGACTCTGTGCTTGCGAGAGGGGAAGTATTGCTTCTTAGAGGGGCCTAGAAGGGTGGTATATGGTTGTCCCAAGTCACTGGGTGGGGGCTCGAGCCGGTTTTGTATTGTGTCATTAGAATGGAACCCCTGGATACTGAACCCGGCCCTTGTTGCTGCCAACTCTGATGGGCAGAAGGGTTACACACAGGACAACCTCCCCCCAGAAAATTGCAGACCTGCAAAGTATGATGCATGTGGCAGCCCTGTCATACCTGTCTGCTTCTGAGATGGGAGAGACTTCCCCCCACAGAATAGCATTTATACTAGGAAACATATACAAGGCTGGGAGGATGAGTTGTAGTTTCTCCTCTTTTACTAATTGCTATTAATATTTCTATGTAGTTCACAACAAATTATTGTTGACCAAGATGCCATATCCCTACCCCAGAAGGCAGGCAAGTATCACAGTCCTCCCCCTGTTTGTATAAATAAGGTAATTGACAGGTTTCCCCAATGTCTCCTTGGCCAGAGTGGGAACTATAACCCTGGTCTTTTATATGACAATCCCAAGTCTCATTAACTCAGTCATACTGCCTTTCAGAATGAATGTGCCAAGCCTATGTGCATGCTTGGCTGTCCTGTTTTGTAATCATTGATCTAAACACTAGCCCACACCCCTCATCAAAATCTTGGAATCATATCACTTAACATTAAATTGTTGTCTCACAAATAGTTGTGTAGTTTATTGGCAAAGTAGGTGTGTTGTTTCCTTTTAGGAGTTGGTTCACATGGTTCACTTTCCAACCCTCCTAAAATTAATGTCTGATCATGTGACTAAAGAAAGACTTTACAGAATGCATAAAGGGGTTAGAATTAAGGTTGAACTGATAACCCTAATTCTAGTAGTTTGTGACATTTGAGTGCTTGACTTTGCATCCCCTCTTCAGTTAGTGCAAGAGCAATGGAATAATTGTAATTGTTAAAATGATTGTACATTGTATGTAGAAGTCAATTTGGATATTATGTCAATATTTGTGTTGTGGTGGTGGAGATCTTGTTTGTTTTATTTAATGGGCGATGTCTCTTTAAGTACAGGATGTGGCACGTGATTGTAGAGTATGTTTGCCAGAGATTGAGAGCAGCGCGAGGAAGATTTAGCATGGTTGAGGAAATGTTGACTCTGTGTGAATTCCAAAAAGGTGAAAACTTAACTTACTAACTGGATTTTTCAGGAACATAAGCCTCATTGTTGAAGGTGTAACATTAATACTTATTCAGGGACTAGGCACCACAAAGCATTGCTAATTAGCTACAGAGCATTTTGCATGTACGCCACCAGTTTAAATTGAGCCCAGCTCAGTACAGATTAAAAATTGTTCCCATTGTGCTAAATCTGCTCAGTATAATTCCTACAAAACCCCTTCACGCTGAGCTATGACCCTCTAAGTTTGATGCTCAAGTATATCTGAGGATTTAAAGGTTTAAAAAATCATGACTCAGACCCTGCCCCCAAATCATTAGATTTGGGCTCTTTAAGCTTATGCTGTGTTTTTTGGTCTGGCTTTGTCAGGAGCCTGCAGGCAATCTCCAAAGTGTAGCTGGCCTCCAGTAGGACTAAAATGGAGACAACCTGAGCTGCAAGGCTCTTTCTGCTTCCTCCTCCCTGCTTCCTTCCTGTCAGAGTGGTGTCCTCTCCTGATGGGAGAGCTCTGCCTGCTTCTGGCAGCAGCCCTGTTTGGCTGGTTTATCCCAGGGTGGCAAGTGGGGTAGGGAGCTAAGCAGAAGGGATGTTCCCCCAAGTAGGGCTGAAATTGGCTAGAAGGCTGGAGTTTCTCCTGTCATCACCAGGTAGGATCCAACCCTTGTCCAAATCCCATCACTCATGGAAAAATGGTGCACAGTTGGCAACAATGGAGTCCTGGCAAATAGGGAACGTGGGGGAAACCTTTTGAAAGGTTACCCTAAACCAGCTGATAACCTCTTGCTGGGGGAAATCAGCAGCAGTCTCATGGTGAGCTAGGACTAGAATGGTGAAGCTGATTACTGGGAAATCTACTAAGGAGCTGTATGGCTAGCAGGAAGAGCAGCAAGAGCTGGAAAGTCACAATTGGAGGTGGCAGTGACAGGCAACACTGCAACCAGATTGAGGTCTATGCAGAACCTGTGGGAAAGCATCAAAAACTAGGCAGGGTCCCTGCAGCCAAAAGGCTGAGCACAGAGGCGAACTCTCATGGACACAGAGCCAGTGGCTAGCTCAGGCTTTCAGGGACAAGGCCTGAAGACAGCTGCTGCAGCAAAAATGCTCAAGACGCTGGGGATTGACCTGGGAAGCAGTCAGTGTGTTATGCGTGGGGCTGGACCTAAAAAGAGGTCTACTGTCCTTGTAAAGAACCACTGTATATAGCCAGAAACTGTGAGGGGACTTTCAGCCTACTCAAGCATCCCCCACTGGGAGCTGTGCAGGATGTCTTACCACAGCAACAGGTAGATAGTGCAGAGAGACTCCACTGAGACACACCCTGGGCCGATCCTAGCCAGGAAGCTTGCAAGCTAACGACTTGCTTTTAATAGAAATTCTCTCCCTTTATGGAAAGTGCTAGCATCTGACAATAGAATGATTTGACAGACGCGCCCTGCATCCCTATACAATATCCTGGATATCATGGTACGTTTACAGGGGATTGTGACATTATTGACAGGAACTGTGACAATCATTGTTGCACTGGTCTTATACAGAGGAGGCCAAGTGGGGTGTCTATGGAAAGGTTGTAGTTTGCTGGTTTTAATTCTGCTGTATGTAGGTGTGTATCATTTTTGTATTTGAAGTCTTGAATATTGGCTATGTACTTGTTTGATTTTAAGTAGCCTCAGTGAAGCATTTGGTCAGCTTCTTGAGAAAAGACTGTTCTCAGTAAGTGCTAAATCAAGAAACACTTAAGCTGACAATGGACTTTGAGAGATGCCTGAGCTTTCCTGGGAACATTCAAACTAACATGTAAGCAATGACATCGGTCTGTAAAGAACTGAGTCATGCATGAACATGTGACTTGCCCATGTGACTCCAAAACTCCATCTTGGTGCTGTAATTCTGCATAGGAAAATACATGGGTTTCCACCCACAAGAGAAATGATACAAGGCCCTGGAAAACCCCTCCATTTTATCTTCAGCTGGCACAAAAGGTAGCCTCTCCACCCGGAAGAGATGCCTGAAAGAATCTGGAACAAAAGACAGTAACTACAGGGGTGTGTGTATTGCTGGACCCCGACTAGGCGGAAGTCTAGTCTGTAAAAGAAGCTTATTGGAACATCTCTGAGGGTGAGATTTACCTGCATTCAGTTTCTTACTGTACTGGGCTTAAACTTGCATATTTTATTTTATTTTGCTTGGTAATTTACTTTGTTCTGTCTGTTATTACCTGGAATGACTTAAATCCTACTTCTTATATTTAATAATTTTTTTTACTTTTTAATTAATCCAGGGAAAGTATTAATTTCTGGGGGAGCAAACAGCTGTGTATATCCCTATCAGTGTTAGAGAGGATGAACAATTTACAAGTTTACCTTGTATAAGCTTTATACAGAGTAAAACAGATGTATTTGGGGGTTGGATCCCATTAGAAACTGTGTATCTGGGTGTTGGAGATAGGAGCACTTCTTAAGCTGTTTTCAGTTAAGCCTGCAGCTTTTGGGGGACGTGGTTCAGACCTGAGTCTGTGTTTGTAGTAGGCTAGTGTGTCTGGCACAACCAGGCAAGGTACTAAAGTCCCAAGCTGCCAGGGAAAATGGGCCCAGAGGTAGTCCCAGCACACAGATGGCAGTCCCAAGGTGGTTTCCATGACCCAACCCATCACAGGGATAGTAAGACATAATGAACTAACTACATGTGGCTGTGGCCATCTTAACACCTGTGTGGTTTTGGTTTTTGCCACTGTCGATATTATTAACCCAATTTTATAAATAGAGAAACATTAATTATTTTTAAAAGCATTACATAAGCCCTGTGACTTGAAGGTTTAGAGGGTAAGGAATTATCTTCTCCCATGTGTTGGTAAAGAGGGGGAACGAATGGTCATAGAACACCTTCCTCTGCATAATCTTTCTGCCCAGTGACACTTTGGGAACCACCATGACAGTACACAAACTCGGAATTGAGTGGATAGCGTGGAACTGAACTGAGAGAGAAAAGAGGAGAGACGAGTTCTTGTGGCAAGGACTCTACTCTAGGATATGACTTGTTCCCTGTCACTGAAGATCCTCTCTGTTGGAAGAGCTCTTCGATGGGAGATGATGGAGAGTTGGTTGGTCAAAGGTGCAGTACAGAGAGGGCTATTTGCTGAAGCTACAGAGGACAGCAAAAGAGCTGTACAAACTCTGGTGAGGCCCCTCCAATCCAACCACTAAATGAAGCTGAAATCACTAGAGCTGAATTAGAAGTGGAGCCTCAAGATAGGATCAGGGATTGGAAAAGGTTTACCGAGTGTACTCTCAGACTCTGAGATTAGGTTACTGTAGCGGGGAGCTCCCAGCTCCCTGCCGGCCAGGGCTGGGATAGCCCTGGAAAAGGGGTCTGTGGCTGGGAGCCTGCTAATTCCCAGGCTGATTGGGAAGCAGGGTCAGCTGGGTGGCCACGCCCCAAACACTCAGGCCTGCATAAAGCAGAGAGGCCAGGGGCCTGAGAGGGAACACAGTCTCCTCTGGAAGCAGAGGTAGACGGGCCTAGCTGTGGGGAGGAAGTGAGCAAGGTACCTGGACTGGGGCAGGGTTGGGGCTAGGCACTGGGAGCTTGGAGCTCTAGCCTGAGAGCCCCAGACTGCAAGACCCGATAGGGGGCCTGACCCAGGGGTACTAGTCAGTCTCCCTGAGCCATAAACAGGGTACTGGACTGGGACAGGGCACGGGCAAGGCAACTGGGAGCCAGGGGAGCTGCAAAGCTCTAGTGAGAGGGCCCCAGGCTGCTGAGCCTAGCGAAGGCCCATCCCACAGGGTACTGGGGCTGCAAGGGGGCAGCCCTGGGCTTGGTAGAAGCAGCTGGCCAAACCCTTCTTATCTGTGATGAGCAGCCTGATACTGCAGTCCGCCTCAGTGCATGGAGGCACCTGGTGACTAGCAGAGGCAAAGCCTGAGGCAAGGTAGGGATAGTGGGTGCAGGGTGCCCCAGGGAGGGGAGACGCTAAGACTCGGGGGGTTCTGCAAGGGTGCAGCACCCTCAGTTCGTGGGCACCGGGGTCCGGGAGGGACACGGGGCCAGAGCAGGAGCGGACATCAGCCGGCAGAGGGCCCTCCAGACGCTGAAAGAGCTAATTCCAGAGACGACCAGCGGGAGGCACCGCCGGGGTGAGTGACCACTTCGCTACAGTTACCCACTGACAAGCTCTGATGTAGTGGATTCTGAAGTGTGGTTTAGGGCCGTTTGCCTAGTGAACATTCACATCAGCGGGTGCAGAACTGAGTTAAAGGACTACTGCCAAAGTTACCATGGGGAAGAGTTTTATTTCACATTCATACAGATTTATTGGTGATGTGTTTTCCCAGGCTTGATGCAGTGTTCCCTTTTTCCCTAATAGAGGTTTCATTGTTTCATACACAGACTTAGTTCTTAGAAGTAGAAAAGTAGGAAAGGTATTTAGTGATCCCAGAAATTCTGGGTGAGGGGTCATAAGTTGATGGTGTTTGTGAGTTTTAAAAGCAGTCCTTAGATATATTTAATCTTGCCTTTTTTGCTGCAGCTAGCCACCTGGAGAAAGGGTTGCCGTTATATAATCTGATGCTTTTATTTCTTTCTAATGCATATCGCATGCATGTGTTTGCATTCTATTGAGAACTGAATGCAAAGAATGAATTATTCTTCAGAAGAATGGTGGCTCTCTCTGACCACAGTTTCTGCTTTTTTTTTTTTTCTTACATGAAAGAAATCATTTATCTTTGTTTAACGAATAGGTGTAGTGGAGAAATATTTGATACTGCAGCTATGCAGGGATTTGTTTAGGAAATTCCTAGAGGGAGAAGGCACACAAAGATCTTGAAGCTGCAGTCCAAGATAAATAGGACTTTATAATTCATTTGGCAAATGCAAATCACAGAAATGTATAGGAGGGAAAAATAAATTCCCTGGCCTGGAAATTATTGAATGCTTAAAAGAAAGGAAGCAGGGCTGGTATAGAGAATCTCATGCTAATTGAGCATTCTCTTCAGGTACTTGCCACTGGTTGTTTTTCTACAAAAAACTTTTTTGCTGAAATGCCAGTATGCCATCTGACCACAGAGGGTGGGGAGGCACCTTGGCAGCAGGGTGACCAGATGTCCCAATTTTATAGGGACAGTCCCGATTTTTGGGTCTTTTTCTTATATAGGCTCCTATTACCCCCCACACACTGTCCCAATTTTTCACATTTGCTGTCTGGTCACTCTACTTGGCAGAGAAGCAGCCCAGTTGCAGTCAGTTAACACACAGAGGTCAGTATAGGCGCCTAGGCTCGGAGATGGTCTGCAGTCATGGGACAAAAAGAAGGGGTTAGTGAGTTTGTTGTTATAAGCCATAAATCCAGTTTTTTTGTTCAGTCCATGATTTTCAGTGTCTAACAGTAACAAATTTAAGCTCCCAAACTCGTCTTTTGGGAGTGCTGTGTAGGTCTCCTTTGAGGATGGGGCCTGATCGGTCAGATATAGAATGATCGCTTTGTGAAATCTTCGCCCACCAGTGAACATAGGGCTACAATATGTGCTAACTGCTATAGCTGGAGTTCATCTCTCTTGCCTTGTCAATTTAATTCCAACAACTTTGGCAATTAGGAAAGTAAGATTTTAATAGAGATTTTGATTAATTTAAATGATTGCACCTAATGATTCCTCCTTCTATTATCCATCACATGGATAAAGAATAAAATCATGTGAAAAATTATCTAAAGGCAGGATTATATTGAGGCAAGCTGTCAATAAAATGCTACTTGCCAGCTGTCAATTTCCTGGATATACTGTATAGCCTGTGACACTTCCATTATGGATGTATTGATTGGATACTGTGGTCAGGGCAGCACTGGTGATCCTGCCCTGACTGCAGTTACAGCTGTCTGCAGACACTCTGGGTATGTACAGGCCAGCTTTCAGCAGAATCAATGTGCCTCTGCTTGTTTTCAAAATATTAATCACTGTGGAAGAGCAAGGAGAATAATTGACATCCCATAGACATTACAAATACTTGAGATGGTCTGTGATCTGAAGGCTGTCAAGCTTTAGAAGTCGGAAGTGGAAAATGTTTGAATGGGGCGGGGTGGAGGGGAATAGATTAAAAGGCTACATTGAATGCAAAGCACCTTTTTCAAACTGCTGACCAGCAATTTCTGGGTTTGACCACAGGGTTGGGTGAAATTTTATTAAAGCTAATGTTTAAAAAAGTATATAACAAATAAGTTAAGAAAAGTGTCTGGACATCTGGGTATAGTGCTTAGATTATCCACAAATACAATGTTTTAAAAGTCATAAGATACATATAATATATAATCAGCAATAATCCGAATTTAAGCGAATACATTTAACAATACAGTTTAGATATTAGCATCCAAGTATTCAGATACATCACTCATAAAAAGTTGTACAGAGAGTTGGTCGTGGAAAGCAAAATATATCAATGTATGAAGATTGTCCCTCAGTAATTGAGGATTTAGTGTAGGTTGTTCCTTTAGAAAATACAATCCATCAGGAAAGTATTTCTGCTACTTTCCTGACTCTGCTCTCATCCGTTCTCCAGCTCATCTCTCCTGGTATTGCTGATGTCCAGTGATGTGTGCTATGTAGATGTCCCTTGACCACCTGATAGCATCCGACACCATGTGTTGCCGTATCAGCCAAGCGTAGCACTGACCAATTCTGCGTTCTCTCAACAATCGTTCATTACTGGTGTCCCATGCACCCGATGATCACCGCGTGTCTGAACTTGGTAACCCTTAGCTTTCAAGGTTTCAGCCAGAGGAGCATATGTCTCCACCTTTCGAGCTCAGGCATCACAGAAGGCAGGGCTCATGTTCTCATAGGGCACTTTGAAGTCCACCATCATGACCTACTGTCAGAGCTGCACCTACTTATCTCTGAAGAGTCACTTAAATGTGATATGTTGTGGCATGAGCTACTTAACAGATTGTTCTTAGGATTGTTCTCCATTCCAGAACTTCATGTCTGAAAAGTATGCTGTCCTACAGAGCTATTATTGATTCCAGATTTAAGATGGTAGAGCCTCTAAAGGGCAGTGACTTGATCCAAAAGGGGTCTTGTCCATGGATTATACAATCCATGCATTTTCTTGTTCTCTCAAAAATGAGAGAGAGAGAGATTCATTTTTAGGTATGTTATTCCAACCCTAAGGCAAACCTCTGAAGCTGTCATTGGTTTGCAGCCAATTGGGAGTTGACATTCAGTGTGTGCTTGTACAGATATACTTACTAATGAAAAGTTTTATCCCGTTTTGTGTGTTGTCTAGGCATCCAGTCCATATGGCTGCTTTAGTAAGCAGCGCACGTGGCCAGTGGCAGAAATTTAGGCATCCAGGGAACTTTTATAGTGAACGTTTAGGCATCTATTTGGTTAGGTGTTAGCTGAGCAGATGTTTTTTGAGTTGTGGGGACACCTAGAATTGGGACTTGTGAGGTCTAAAACTGGGGCTTAGGCACTTTTGTGGATCTGATTCTCGTGTTTTGGATGATCTTGGAGGAAATATGTTACATAAAAACATACATATATATACACATTTGTAAGACTTGCAACACATTTCATACTTAGTAAAGGGAAACTGTACCTGTTCACCTTCAACCAACACTGTGAAAACTCAAAAGAGAATAAACATCAGTCCTCATCAAGAATAAATTCCAAAGGATATACGAAACAACCCTGGACTTAGGCCTTGTCAAAATTATGTCAACTTAACTTACGTCTACTACAGCCACCAAAATTATTAAATCGCTTCTGAGCCCACTTGGCTCCTTGTGTTGGTGCGTGTCCTCACCAAGAGCACTTGTATCAATTGTATTGTCAGTGTGGGGCACTGTGACATGACTCCTGAAAGCCAGTAACAGTCCATGTAAGCAACACAGTGTCTATACTGACACTGCATCGACCTAATTACATCAACCATGAGGCTACGCCGCTTGGAGAGGTGGTGCTATTAAGTCAGCATAGAGAGGCAGTGGGAGCCAAATTTAAGTGAAGACACTTCCAAAGCTAATTTCGTTGCAAGGCAGCTTACATTGACCTAACTATGTACTATAGAACAGGCCATAAACTTTTGACTGGTGAATGAGAGAAAGGGATACCATTTTCTCCAAACAGCTTATGACTACTGTGTATGAGGGAATAAAGTAGAACCTGAAGATCCAAGAAGTGACTGTAGAATTTTATAGCATCTGAAATATATGTCTTGTGAGGTGAAAACGCATCTCACGCTTCTTTAAAGCAGGGTAGCAACGATATGTCGCAGTTTGGTTATGACAGAAACAAAGGTTATAAAAGGAAGTGCAGGGCATGCATTTCATTCAGAGTCATGCTTGCCACAAAATGTTGCATTTCCCCTGAAGCCAGGGCCCTCTGGAACCACAGAGGAATTTATGTTTATAAACTAGCTAAAGAAAAGCTCCTCTGTAGTTTCCACAAACACGACATTGCGACATTGCGTATTACAAGAGAGAAAGCATAATGATAAACACTGATTAAAATTCCAACAACACTGATTCCCTGGTGAACATAAATTATACATATAAAATTTCAGTCAAATCAGACTTGATTTACCAGGTATTTTGCTTCTTCAAAGAAAAAAAGCCCAAAGACCACTTTCCTACATTTCAACCATGAATGTTGCTAAGTATGATATCTACTAAAATATTTTAGATGTGATGTTTGGGTGATTAAGCCTCTGTAAATACACAAAAAGCTAAGGACTTAAAGCTTGTTATTGCCAGGGCAACATGCAGAATCTTCATCAAGTTCACAGTGTAGTGGGAGGTTCAAGAATAGCAGCCGTGGGAGCTTTAGTGGGAGTGCTTTTTTTTCTAGTACGGCCTGAGTGAGTCTCCTGACTGTTTCTATTAAACAAAAATGTCAGGGCTGACTCTTAGTACTTGTTTACAGCCTCCAATAGTGTGTTTAAGTGCCTCTATGACCTATAAAATATAAGGCTCTGTGCTTGAGAGCTTACATTTTAGTTTCCAACATGATGCAACACAAAAACAATAAAAGCCACCATAAATGGCCTGAGAGCCTCCTGAGAAACTGCTTCACTCCCCATGATACATTGTCACAGTTGTGACTGGCTGAGGTGTTCCTGTCAGCGCCCCTTCGATATAATACAGATGGGAGGGTGGCAGGGCATTATCCCCCAGGGGGAACCAGGGCCTCTGGAATGCTCTTTGGCTCCTAGTTTGAAATATTTTATTTTAAAATATTATTAGGGCATTCAACGGGGCCCATTTGTTTCATCTTGCCTTGTAGAGAGTGGTAGGACTGAAGTGTACGGTTGATGTGTGGGACCATTACTGTTTGGTTTTGAGCTGCTGCTTGGTAGAGGCGTCGAACTGACTACATTATTGTTTTTGTAATGTTAAATAACTGGCATGGTGCTCAGGCTCTGTAGCTCTGCAGCCTTTATTCTAAATAAAAATAAAATAAAAAACATAGGGGCAGAAAGTCTGAGTGGACCCAAGTTGCTCTCATTATTTGAGCCTGCTATTGATTGATAGTAGCATGGGACTCATTTACATATATAATTAATTTAAAAATATCCAGGAATTAACTCATCTGTATCTGGCATAGTAATATGTGGGGGGGAAAATCTTATTCCTAAAAAGAAAAGGATCTTTGTATCAGTGCCAACAAAGCCTATGTCCACTCTGCTTCCGGACATTGACAGTGGAGGAAGTCCAAACCGGAGGGTGGCATTGTGTGTTCACCAGGACCTAACTCAAAATTGTATTTCTGCAATGGCTTTTCCCAGGTACTATTTCACAGTTGAGAATGCATGTCAGTCAGCTTGCTGCCCTTTCCCAGCCCATTTTCTGAGTAAGTGATACTCTGTTATTTCAGATCATTTAAAAATAGTATGTCATTACCATCAAGCACCAAATGAAATTATTTAATTTTAATGCACCCCCTCCTTACACTCGCTCTGTGATCATTTCTAACCTTTCAGCAGCCTAATTGGCAAATAATTAACAATGATAAAGTGATTACCTGAGACATTTGAAAATTATTATTAAAGTACATAACAGAGTTGACTGAAGTGGTGACCTATATATCCTGCATTTATGAATGTCTTTCAAAATAAAAACTGTATTCAAAAGCATTTGCACATATTTCCAATACACCATTTCTACAGTTGTGTGTGAAGATCAAAGACGTTCCATTAGTTCATATTATATGTTCATACTAGTGTGTGTACCTATGTATGGGTGAGACATAGGGCTCGTCTTCATTATGGCAGGGAAGGATCGACGGGGGAGCCGCTGGCGATTGATTTATCGTGTCTTGACAAGACGCGATAAATCGATCCCCAAAAGATCGATGCTTCCCTGTCGTAGTGAGGACAAACCCCTTATGTGTGTTCCTCTCACTCCACTTCTCCTCAAAGATCCTTTTATAGTGTCCTGCGTTGCCTCCATTTCCACTATCCTAAGTTATCTATTCCATAAGGATTAGCAGAGGACCCCAATTCAAGGTAACACTTCCTTTACAAGTACTATGATGTCAATAAGCAGGCAATACCTACAAGCACTGATTTATTTCGGAGTAGAAGAAATGGGGGCTGAATGCAATGCATAATAAAATGGCTCGCTGTCTTTTAACCATCCACAACAGTCCAAACTCCTTTAAGGTCCCAATTCTATGAAGTGCTGAGTATTGACAACTCATTTTGAAGAATTTGGTCCTAAACTTTCATTATTTTCCCACATTTTTCTGGGTTTTTAATATGACTGGGTGGTTGACTACTTCAAAAAATAATAAAAGAAAAGATTTATTCTCAATATTTTATTCTGCAAAGTTGTTGGCTATCACTATTGTGACAGTCTGTGTAGCCCTATGATTCACCCTTTTATAAGATTAAGTTAAATTTTGTACAAAGCATACTATGTAAGGTATCATTTGAAAAGTCATGATTTACTGATCATTATCATCCTGGTAAAATATGTGGCTACAGTGTATGTAAAGGTATAAGATTCTGCTGTATAGCAATTGTTTTGGTGGGTTTGAGGACACTGTTGTATTTCTGTGGTGCCCTTGGTTGAGGGTGTCCTGAGAAAAAGAAAGAGAAAAATGATTCACCAGTGTGAGCCCTCCCCTCCCCTATCAGAACAACCAAGTGGTCATGTGAGCATCTGTATGGTATGCATATGAGGGTTGGGCTACGCTACCAACTTTTGTTGGTATAAATACATCACTCAGCGATTTTCCACATCCCTGAGCAACGTAATTATACCAACTTAATCCACAGTGTAGACAGTGCTGTGTCGATGGGAAGGCTTCTCCCATCAACATAGCTATGACCTCTTCACTAAGCGCTACAGCAGCGCAACTGCATTGCTTCAACACTGTAAGTGTAAACAAAGTCTTAGATTCTGTCCTTCTGTGCCCAAGATGAATCCAGAGTTGATGGCTCCTGTAACAGGATGTGCTGAGTCAGGAGCTAACTCAGCACTCTGTCCCTCTAATGCCCACACTATATGTTAATTGGGACCTAATTGGAAGACAGGTAGTTAACAGAGCATGTCAATTAACTGAATAGAGCAACAGTGAAAAGGCTCTTTGAAGGGGAACCAACCCCCACAGGTGGGATTATATAAACTGACAGAAGGAAGGACTGGAAGCATTGCGAGCCTGAAGGAAGACAAAAGTAAGTAGGAGCACTGTGGCTGTCACTTCCTAAGCAAATGGGGAAACTGGCAGCTCACTAAATATATGAGACAATAAAATGCACCACAACCTCGAATGGCTGTGGTCTGTGGTTAAGGCCTGAAGTAAGGCACAGGGGATAGCCCCATGACACTCCACTCTAGAGCAGTGCTGACTGAGCTGATTTGCTGGGCACATGAATTGTGACACAGTCCAGGGAATCTTGTTACCATGGTTGCAAATATCTTTAGGTCTCAAACACACCATGTTGCTAGATTCTGTGTTTTGTTTCTGATGGCAGCGTTGTACACTCTATGTATGGGCTCTTGGAGATACTTGTGCCCCATCCACTTTCCCTGTAATTGTAGGAGAGTGGATTATGAAATGTCCTAGTGGCTAGTATGTGCAATACTGTGGTGACCCTAACTGGTCCTAATGAAACCTGGGTCCAGTTGGTTCTCTTCACCAGCTCCCCTTCAATTTCATCACACAGGCCCTCTGGATAATCTGCACCCTGGTAAGGTCAAGGTAAAGCCTTTTTGGGTCATGAACTCTGTTTTGAAGGGTCTGGACATCTATTTTATCTCTGAGCCAGGGCTAGCAATGCCCTTCTCCTCCTAGTATTTTGCTCCTGTTGCCTCATGATATACTATCATTAGCATGGTTACATTGCGGTGATGCAATTACATCCCATGAATTGCAATTCCCTAAATGAATCCTCCCAAACATTGCCTCCTCCTGCACTGGTCCAGCCACGCTGAAGCCCTTTAGCAACTGCTTTCTCTCTTTGACTGTTCTGACATGATCTCTCTCTCACCTGTGCTCTTTTCTGCCAGGGCTGCTTATTTTTTTTTTTTTTTTAAATCAGCTTATAGTAGGGTTCCCAGATGTTTTCTGTGCAGAGGCACAAATACATGTCTGGCATCCGAGTGGCTGAATTTCCACCTTCTTATTTGTGCCTCTGACATGGTTAAATCTCGAGCATCTGTCTGAATGCCTGGGGAGACAGCTGTGTGGGGAGGTTCTGAGTGCTTTTGCAAATGAAAAAAGAGTGTCTGCTCTTTAACCACATCCTGCCTTATCTTCATGTAGCGTTCATTGCCCAGTGTGCTCAGGGGACTTTGGCATGACTAAACACCTGTTCTGAAAATCCCGAGTACCCAAATGTTCTCCAAGCCGCTGTTAGAATGAACAACTGGTTATTTGTGTAAGTGGCTGCTTTTGATGTTGGCCTTAATGTTGCTGTCGCATTTGTGGTCCTTGCACGGTAGGTATTGTAAGTGCAAAATGTGACCATTAATCTTTCCCCATAAATCAATCCTGCTAGTCCCCTAATTGTCACTGCCATCATCTGAATTGTCATTATCTTGCTGATAGCGAGGTGCCCAGAACTGAAAGCAATATCCTCTGAACTGCATTGAAAAGGATTATCTGTTCTGTGATGACGCTGTGTGCAGCCTAAAGCTGCATATTGATTTGCTGTTTCCAGTGCAAGAGGTTCCATTGTGTGAAGGCTTGCTGCCATTTTTCAGTCTTTATAATATCGCTGAGAATCTTACTGTATTAATTACATTTGCTTTGTATTACTATTTCTGTCTTAAAGAACATCCTACATGGTGCTTCTACACTGTTGTCACTTATAATTAAGAGATGCTAAAATAAGGTGGAGCCAACAGCAATCTAGTTCTGTTACAAAGTTTAGTTACATTGTGAATGTGTAACTTCTTCTATTTCCCTGACAAACTGCTTTTGTAGCCTTCTGCCTCCCCCTCCCCTTTTTGAGTAATTGAAAATCATTAGATTTGTATGCAAGAAAATGATTTTTTATTGGAACATCTTAGTAACAGGATCACTAACCCTAGATAGACAATGAAACCGCTCATATTTAAAAACAAATGAAATCATTTTCTCAGTAAAACTAGACATGAAATTCTTTGGCAAGCTAGTACTCATGCTTTCTCATCTTTGAAAATGTGTAAATAGACATAAGAAAAAGTATGATTCTTAAATTGCAATTGCTAGTAAAATAATTGTACAAAGACCTGTCTCCATTACTGATACCAAGGTTTATTTGGCTTTATAATACTGTATTGTAAAAATAATCATTTGATTTCATTGTTTTTTAATTCCCTGATTTGATGCAATCTTATTATATTTAATACTGTATACAAAATCTAGTATTTCTGGTGTCTATTATTGAGACAATAGTATAACAAAATTGGGATATAATCATTAACTAAGTATAATCTGCTAAATTGAATAACAAACATAATAGCCCCCCGCCCCCTTTTTTTCCCCTCTAGCTGAAATTACAGATGTGGCTTGATACAGTATTTTTACAGACTGTGTAATAAATTCACTACCTCACAGGAGATTTCATTTTATTAATAATTTCTGGAAGCATGCTCTGCTAGTGAAGACTAAAAGCATAATTGAAAACTCTCTCTCTAAGCAGCATGGGGCCAAAGATAAAATAGGGATTCAAATAATTTACAGAAGGAAAGACTTGGTAGAAAACTTGAGACCTAATCTGGGTTGAACTAAAATCCAAGGTTTGATTTAACAGGCAAGGGACCAGGGGTTTTTATTTGGTTGGGTTCGGTTTGCAGGTTTTTTCTCTTTTTCCAGATGTGTAGCAATGTACACTGTGTGCATATATTTTTAAAAAATCTGCAACTGCTCTGCAAGAGGTGAAATGCCATGCATTGGAGATATGATCTAGGAGGTGCTTAGTGCATTATTACTCTGTAAAATAAATACTTATTAATTTAAATCTGGCCTCTAATACCTGCTTTCAGGGCACAATAGAACAGAGCAATCCTACAGTATTTGTCCATTTGGATTCAATATACTTCATGAAGCTGAAAGGACGACTTGTATAGGTCCAATGGAGAGTAGGAACCTGACTGAAAGTCCTTAGAGCCACTGATATGGCTCATAAATATGATCTAGAACAGGGGTTCTCAACCTTTCTCTCTGAGGCCCCCCCCAACATGCTATGAAAATAGGCTGACCATACGTCCCGTTTTGAACGGGACAGTCCCGTTTTTTTAATGTTTTTTAACCGTCCCGTCTTTTTGACCAAAATATCAATTTTGTCCCGTTTTTGGGGCAGGACTCAGAAAAAACATGGAATCATAAAATGTCCCCCCCCGCCGCCGCCGGCTCGCTCGGGCCCCCGGCTGCGGCTCCTGACAGCTCTGATCTGCCGCCTCCTCCAGCCCGCCGCCAGCTGCAGCCTCCTCCTCTCTATTCCTCCTTCCCTCCCTTCTCTCCATCCCCCCCTTCCTCCCTGCTCTCTCCCTCTGTCCACTGCCTCCTCTCACTCCCTCCGTCCCTGCTCTCTCCCTCTGTCCACTGCCTCCTCTCACTCCCTCCGTCCCTTCTCTCTTCAGAAAACCTGGCCGGCAGCCCCCCCCCCCCCCCCCGCCGGCTCGCTCCGCTCCCAGCTGCGGCTCCTGACAGCTCTGATCTGCCGCCTCCTCCAGCCCGTCGCCCGCTGCAGCCTCTTCCTCTCTATTCCTCCTTCTCTCCATCCCCCCCTTCCTCCCTGCTCTCTCCCTCTGTCCACTGCCTCCTCTCACTTCCTCCATCCCTTCTCTCTATCCCCTTCTCCATCCCTCCATCCCTTCCTTCCTCCCTTCTCTCTATCCCTCCATCCCTCTCTTCCTTCTCTCTATCCCCCTTCTCCATCCCTCCCTTCTCTCTCTCCCTCCGTCCACTGCCTCCTCTTCCATCTCCCTTCTCTCCATCCCTCCTTCTCGCTGTCCCTTGCCTCCTCCATCCACCCTGCTCCCTACCCCCATCTTCTCTCATCCATCCATCCTCTCCCTTTCTCACCTTCGTGCCTTCTCTCCCTCCGTCCCCTCCATCATCTTCATCCCTCATCCCCCCCTTCTCTCTCTCTCCCTCCATCCTCTTCATCCCCCATCCCTGTTCTGCTTATTCCTCCATCCATCCCCCCCAACCCCCCTCTGCCTCCCCCCCGCCCGGTGCTGGGGGGCCCAGGTGGGGCCATGCCCCCCCCCCACACCCTGTCCCGTTTTTGCCCTCCCAATGTCCCGTTTTTGTCTAAAGGAAATATGGTCAGCCTATATGAAAACTCCATGGCCCACCTCTCCCACACCAACTGTTTTCCCGCATATAAAAGCCAGGGCCAGCGTTAGGGGGTAGCAAACAGCACAGTTATCCGAGGTCCCACATCATATGGGGCCTCATGAAGCTAAGTTGCTCAGGCTTTAGCTTCAGCCCTGGGTTTCAGCCCCAGCTTTCTGCCCTGGGCCCTAGCAAATCTAATGCTGGCCCTGCTTGGCAGTCCCCCTGAAACTTGGAGGGATCTGTGGTTGGTGGCCCATACCCTGACTGGGGGGTGATGGGCAGAGAGAGAGAGAGAGAGAGAGGGAGAGAGAGAAAATTGGCACAGCATAAGCACACTTCAACCTCAACATGAGCTGGCCAAAGAGGCAGTTAGTGGAAGTGCTGACCATACCATTTTGTGCCTACACTAGGGGAATTCTTTGCTGGCCATTGAAGAACAGTTCCAGCTACAGCACCATTACTGAGACAAAGAGGAAGAGAATTTGGCCTCTGCTGAAATTTCATTATTAATCAGTGATGCTCACCTAACTACTTGCAAGGTTTTTGTTAAGTTTAATTCATTAATATTTCTCAACAGCTTAGAGATTGTCAGTGGAAAGCACCATAAATGAGCAAAGTCTTATTTTAAAGAAATGAAAAATACATGTGTGGTAATGTGTAGCTTAATTTATAGGATAGGTGTCAAGAGCACAATGTGGGCACCTATAGGGCTTTTTATGAATTTGAAAAATCTATATATATAAAAGTCAAACGTATGTGTGCGTGTATGTATGCGTGTATGTATGTGCACTTACTCCTTCCACACTGTTTGAGCTAGAGACTTGAAATTTGGTACAGTTATAGGTCTTAGGGTCCTAATCAGGGTAAGAGTCGAAAATTTTTCAAATCTCACCTCTGACACCCCCCAGGGGTGAAATTATTTAAAGGCCAACCACATCAGCTGGGCAGCTGCTGTTCTCTGTGACATAGTTATGATGTCATAATACCCCCTCCAACGGACCCTGCATTCGCTCAGCTCTCTGCCCCCTCCCCCCTCCAACGGACCCCGCACTCGCTAAGCTCTCTGCCCCCTCCCCACCTCCGACGGACCCGAGTTGGGTTTGGTCGGAGGGTAAGTGAGGTGGGGGTGTAGGGTTTGGTCGGGGGGTGAGGTGGGGGTGTCGGGTTTGGTCGGGGGGGTGAGGTGGGGGTGTCGGGTTTGGTCGGGGGGGGGAAGTGAGCCGGGGGTGTTGGGTTTGGTCTGGGGGGGTGGGAAGGTGTCGGGGTGGGTGAGGGGTGAGGTGTGGGTGTTGGGGTTGGTCAGGGGGTGTTGGGTTTGGTGGGGGGGTAAGGTGGGGGTGTTGGGTTTGTTTGGGGGGGGCGAGGAGGGGGGTCGGGGTTGGTCGAGAGGTAAGTGAGGTGTGGGTGTCGGGTTTGTTCATGGTGGTAGGTAGGGGTGTCGGGTTTGGTTGGGGGGGAAGTGAGGTGGGGGGAAGTGAGGTGGGTGTGTCAGGTTTGGTCTACGGGGGTGAGGTGTGGGTGTTGGTCAGGGGGTGTTGGGTTTGGGTGTGGGGGGGTGAAAATGTGAGTTGGGGTTGGTCGAGGGGTAAGTGAGGTGGGGGTGTCGGGTTTGGTCGGGGGGGTGAGGTGGGGGTGTCGGGTTTGCTCTCTGCCCCCTTCCCCCTCCAACAGACCCCGCACTCGCTCAGCTCTCTGCCCCCTCCCCACCTCCGATGGACCTGAGCAACGCCGGGTATTTTCGCTAGTAATATATAAAATATTCATTACTAAAGTCATTGGTATTTTTCTCTTCAATTGATAGTTTTGTTGCTTTCCAGGATTATAAGTATCATTTCATGTTGTTTCCACTGGCTTTGCACTGAGTTCCCATCCCAGGTTCTGTTGGCATTGCCTCTTCCACCCAGCCTTCCAAAATGATCCTTAAATCTACAATGCAAAGTCCAGTAGCACTTGGAATCTTGAGTAAACATTAGCCAGTCAAATAAACCTCTCTGCTCCTCCCTTCTAACCCTGAAGGTATGATATATAGACTGTATGTGCACATTGAAAAGTTAATGAAGGCTGGGTTTGGGGCGTATTAAAAATAACATAAAACTATAAAATGGCTATATCTGGTCCTACATATTCAGGTACGTTCAATTTGAAATTGATAAAAATAGATGGCTCTTCTCCCTTCACCATTTATAGCAGGCTATTCGGAGACTTTTTTGTTTAATGTTTTGTTGTTATTGTGGTGGTTATAGACATCCTTCCAGTTATGGGGGAAAGCTTTCACAAAGAGGAATGTCTTGCAACGTGTCCTAAAGGTGGTTAGCTTTTGGGTTAGTTTAATCTCCTATGAAAGTTTGTCCACAGAAGATCCTTTTGAATAAGAATTGTTTAGCTCTAGCTGTAGTGTCCCAGAGGTGTGTTGCTTTTTTGGCAGATTATGGCTAGAGATGCAGTCATTGACATAACTGGACCTGGTCTGTTAATGACTTGGATTCTAACAGCAGAAATAGAAATAGACTGGCAGCTGGTGTAAGGCCTGGATCACAGAGGCTGTACAACAGTCCTTCCTGATGAGTCAGGTTGCTACATATTTCGCAGTCAACATGAGAGATAGTACATTACATTAATCCAGTCTGCAAGTGATAAATGTCACTATGGCCAGGTACTCAGTTGTGTGGAAGGGGGGACATTTTGTAGCAATCTGGAGGTGGAAGAAGGCTTTTTTTTTTTTTTTTTTTTTTTTGCTATGAAAGTTACCTGATTATGTAGCCTCAGAAATTAACCTTAGGAGCGTCATTACCTTGACCAAGGGCAGATGGGTTTAAGGAGAGGACAATGTCCTGGCTAGTTTTCCTGAAAGCATTTCCCCCCAGTTCCCCTTCTGACAAATATAGCGTAAGTCTTGACCCAATGGCATTTAAAGCTACCTGTTCTTTCAGGAACCGAATTCTCATAGTCACTGTCATTTGAGCTCCCCGCCTCAGGTGCCAAAATGTTGTGAGCCAGCCTGTATACAACAAATATTTTCCCTCCGTATCCCCACTGTTCTTGCATCTGCAGTATTGCTAAGATTTTTGCCTTCTCTCAGTGAAGTGGACCAAAAGCATAACAGCTCTTGTTGTTTTGTTACCTGGAGGTATAAAGGAAAAGCGTGAGTGTGGTGGTCATGGTATCTCTTAATGGGATTATGTATGCATTCCCGATTTAATGTCTCTGAAAGCAATGGTACAAACAAGTTTGTGGAAGGAAGAGGCCTTTAACTCCTTTTCTGGAGAATCCAGGCTGCAAAAGTTTTTCTTTCAGTTCTGTTGTGCAGGCAGTTTCCCTTTTATGTATGTATATATGTATTTGTATACTACTTCTGCCTGGTGCTATTACAGGCCCTGAAGATATGGTCTCCATCCTGTATGTTAGCAAACCTTTCCTCTGGTCACTCCACTTCTTCCACTCATTCATTAGGGTTTCCTGCTATCTCGTCCACAGATAAGAAAATGGTAATCTTAAAATGGCAGGCAGAGGAAATGACAGATGTCATTTTATGATAATTTCATTTAAATGCTGCAAAATAAAATCTTTTAACCACTACAGCATCTTGTATGATCCTTCTCTTCTGTTAACTCTTCTGCTAGGTGCTACACAGATTTGGTGTATTTTTGCCAAATCTTTTTCTTAAGATAGTGACCAGATATCACAATAGTTGGAGATATCAATTGCAGGATATTGTTGACCCGATAATTATTTTCCCTTTTCAAGTAAAGTAAAAATAATCTTAAATACAGGTGGATGATGAGTAATTTGGACTACATTATAATCCAAGTTGGATGCCTCTAGCTACCCCCGACTCCATAATTTGACAAGACTGCATTTGAGGTTGCACACAGGGAATGAGACAAAAAAGCAAAGAAAACAGAAAACTAGCACAAAAAGCTGTGAAGGTGCCATATTCTCCATGTACTGCTGAGGTTCTGCTCTTGTTGCTGGTGAAAGGGTGGCAAAAAGGAAGGAATGGTTCACCACTATGAGGCGGCTGGATACGTTGTGAGCTCCTGCTCACTTACTCTTTGGGTGTTCCGCTGACTTTCCTGCTGGGAGAGTCAGGGTCTACATTTGGAGTTTCTTGAAAAGCCCCCTGCTCCCTGGGTCTTCAACTGGTGGACTCAGAGTGGCTTAGGTGAAGGATGAAGATAACCATTCCAGCTTTCTTTTCTCCAGATCTCAGAACCCATTTTTAGCATAGAATCTTTTTTCTTTCTGCACTGTGGATTGGAATAGTTAGTAACTAAAACTACTGTGCGCCCGTTTAAGCCCTAAAACCTCAATCCTGCAATTGACTCCATTAATATTGTACTTCAGTAGGGCTCCACATGGATGCAGGGATCTGCCTGTTCAATTACCAGTGCAGATCCGTGCCCTAAATTTGTGTGTAAAATAGCAGAAGTAAATTTAAATACAGTGAAACCTCCATTTAACGGACTAATTCGGGCGAGGGGGTGTCCGTTAAATGAAAAAGTCCGTTATTTAATAATAATAAAAAAACCCCGAGCTGTCGGAGCAGCAGTCCGCCAGTCCGCCAGCCCGCCCGCTGCTGGGACCCAGGCGGCAGCTGGGAGCCGGCAGCCAGCCAGTCCACCCGCTGCCGGGACCCGGGCGGGAGCCGGCAGCCAGCCCGCCCGCTGTCGGGACCCGGGCGGCAGCCAGGAGCTGGCAGCCAGCCCGTGAGAAATGGATTTGGGATGCATCAGACTTGCTCAGAAATTTTGTCCGTTGCATCCGAAGTCCGTTAAATCGAGGTCCGTTAAATCGAGGTTTTACTGTAGTGAATTATAATATAGGTGTCCCCTTGCTTAAAGATCTGTGACATTTTGGTTGAAAAAACTGATGACTGGACATAGGCCCTAATCCTGAAAACATTTAAAAACATAATTAATTCTTAAGTATGTGAATAATCCCATTGATTTCAGTGGACCCAATCCTACAACTGACTCTGCACAAACTCAGAGGTCCACTCAAGCAGTCAGTTGCAGGATCTGAGCCAATGGAACTACTCATGCTTAAAGTGAGCATATGCTTAAATTTTTGTAGAATGAAGAGTCTTGAAGCTCCTGCCTTACAGCTTAAAAGTGGCTGAAAGAATATTTAATTTTTTTTGTAAATAATAATTGCTTCAGCAGTAATGTTCAGTATGACAAGTTTCTGCCTTGTTAATTTTTATAATATAAAATATTAATATAAAGCACTTGAAAAACAGGGAAAATAACAGAAGTGCTGTCACAGTATGAACAGCACCATTAGCTAACCCATTGTCTGTTCTGTCTCCAGTCCATCCATTTATTGGAAATTTACAATGGCCCCATCTCAATCATTAGGAAAAACTGACTGACATTTATTATTGTGACATTTTTATACTCTGGGTTTCATTGGTGAATATTTTAAATTCTAACCAGTCCTCATTGAAGGAAGCTTGCCAGGTAACATACACAATGCTTTTGGGGATGGAGTCTGGGTTTTATTTCAAGGGTGTCAGTGATACCTTCCCACACAAAAGAAGAATCCTACAAATGTAGGACTGGAAGGGACCACCAGCAGTAATCAAATCCAGCCCCTTGTGCTGTGGCAAGACCAGAGAGAAATGTTCTATACTGTGTTTTATGTATCTTTACTGTTGTCCTTAGCTGGTATTTTGTCTAGGCAAGGAGTACAGGATAGGGCCTTTTGTTGGCCTGGTATTGCATTTGCAATTTGCATTTTGTTATTTTTTTCTCTCTGAAGAAATTCTAAGGTGTCCATCATAGATGTCACACTGAATAGTTTGTGGTCATTAATAAATGTAACCGTGCAGATTGCCAGTGGCAGGCACTTAATACATAAAATACTAGCACTGTTTTATTCCTAACATCAGAGTCAGGCATTGTTCTTCTTTCTCCAGTGATTAAGAGGTTAAAGACAGGAAGAAGGCAGTCAGAGCACTCAGGGGAGGCCACTCTCTTTCCAGAATTAGATGAATACTCTATCTGATGCTGATCCTACACCGTGAGGGCAGAAGGGAGGGTGCAATGTGGATGAGTGCCTGATGGTACCAAAAGGGGGAAATCTGGTGAGTGCTTGATCCTGGCGGGGAGGGGAGGGGAGAGAATCTGAGTAAGTGCCTGATTCTACCTACGAGTAATAGGGGCGACTAATGTGGCCATTTGGGTGAGTGCCTGATGCTACCAGCTGGGGCAAGAGGGTGCTATGGGGGTGCCTGCCTACCCGGTAAGGTTGAGCGGAGGGGATGGGGATGGCTTGGCTAGTACATTGTTTTCCTTCGGGGTGGGGCTTGTTGTTGCCGGCTCTCTGCTGACCCTGCCCCAAACCAGCTGCAGCACCGGCGGGGGGGGGAGACAATGTAGAAGCCTGCTCCCCTTCCCTGCACGCCGGGTCCTCGGGCAGCCGCTGCACAGCCGGGCTGGGCTCGCCGGCTGCCCTCCTGCCGCGCTCGCTCGGCGCTGCCTGCTCGCGGGGCTTTGCCGCCAGGCCCGGTGCAGCGAGTCGCTGTGAGGCGGCTCGGGGGGGCCGCCGCCCCTCGCCCTCCGCCCGCCCAGGTGAGTAGCTGGGGGCAGGGGACTGCCCCCCCCCCCGCTGCTGGCGGCGCGGGCTGCGGGCGGGGAGGAGAGCAGGCCCTGCGGCCTGACTGGGCTTTGTTCCCCGGGCTGAGGCGGCGGGGCCGGGCTCCCGCGGGAGGGGGATCGTGCTCCACCCGCAGAGCAGCCCCGGGGGCGGGAGCAGCGATTCCAGGGACCCCTCCGCTGCTCTGGGGAGTCGGCGGGCGTGGCGGCTCCCAGGTACCCGGGTGTTTGCTGAACATTCCCCGCCCCCCGGGGGGAGGTCGAGCCCCAGCAGCGCCCCCCCCCCGCGTAACCCCTGGGTCAGGTCAATCCCCGCAACAGGTCGGGGGACTCTTGGGGGCGCGCCTGGCCGTGGGGCCCGGGGAAGCGTCCCGTGCTGCGCGGGCTCCCCCGGCACTGCGGCGGCGGCGGCCCTTTGTGTTCTCGCGCCCCGCGGCGGCGGTTCTGGGGGACCCCGCTCCCCTCCCCGCCGCGGCTCCTTTCTCCTCCCCGGCCCACGGTGCGGTGTGCGCCGCGCGGCTTTACCCTGCCGGGTGGACTGGGCCGGGGGGAAAGATGGTGGTTTTGGCACCGGGGAGGCTCTTTGGGAAAGGAAGGAGCCAGCGGCCTAGGGTGCAGAGTTGTTGGGTTTATGGGGGGGGGGGGGGGGGGGAGTCACTGTGCCTGATTTGTGCAGCTGTTGGTAGAAGTGGAATGAGGCTCTGCTGGTCTTGGGACAATCCCTGTGGGGTCAGTGCCTTGGGATCCCATCCTGCTGGCTTCCGGAAGCCAAACCAGGAGCTGTGGTTGCTCCTTCTTTGATTTTGACAGGTCCATTGTCTTGCAATTTTGCCTTTTTCCCCTTCTGATTGTGCTGCCCATTGAGAGATTTAGAGAGAGGTTGTGAGCCAGAAGTGTGTGGGAAGGACATGTTCTAAAGCGCTCTCTTCCGAGTATTGTGTGTGGCTGGAGGAAGCTCTTTGGTGGCATTCTTATGAATGGAGACAATCCCTGAAGCACAACCCTCTGGTTTTTTTGTTTTTTTTTTTTAAAATGAGCAAAAATGTGGTGTATTGCTCATGTGGACCCACAAAATGGCACAAAACTGAGTCAGTGGGCAATTTTGTCAGCTCTTTTGTCATCTCTCTTCTGCAACCCTTAAGAAAATACAGTTAGTCATTGCGCTGATTGCAGTCCTAAAAATGCAAGTGACCTAATGAGATCTGCAAAGGTGAAATGTTGACTTTAAAATATGTTCTAATTTAATTAATATTTATTTCCCTTTTCCCCTCCTTGTTGCATTACATTTAAGATGTATAACAAACAAGGTATAGTATACCATTATTGTGTATGAGAGCAGCAACTCCACAGCACAGCCATGTTGCTGCTCTTACCCCCTAGTGAGGACTCTCCTTTTAAACTGAATAATTTATTTTCTAGTTCCCAGCTGGCATTATCAACTCTGAGCAGACATTATTGTGAGAAGAAAAAGGGGGAAGGGGAAGGGTGACCTTGTTGTGAAACAGACAAAAGTTTGGTTGGAGAGGCCTAATTCAGGAATGGAGGTGTCCAACCATGAGAGGGGTGGAAAAAAGAACTAGAGACAGCTGGAATATAAAATTTCTCTGCAGTGATGGATGTGCAGAGTCTGCAGAATCCTGCAGAGAATGAGGGGAATCTGCATTGCAGTATACTGCCTCCTGCAGAATCACATAAAAACAGCCCTGGCCTACTGGCTTGCAAAAAAAATTATTGATCACAATCTTGGAAATATGAACACCCTGGCTGTTTGTGTTACAGTATGAGTAGGAAACTTTCCCTGAATACTGGGGTGGTCGGTCTCATTTTTTCTTGCTGAATCAAAAGTTTCATTTAAGAAAATGAAGCTTTTGATTCCAAATACTTGTGAAGATAACCTTCATTGCATGAACTAAGTTAGTGCTCTCTTCCTGAGTCTGCAGACAGGTGTTTCAGCACCTGCCTTTGTTGCAGTGCAAAACTTTCCTAAACAGGAAGTAGAGTGAAAGTCTAGTTTCATTGTTCAGTTCTGGGGAGCCTAGGTGAAATAGACAAGAAGCAGGTCAATTTCAGCTAGTTACTGCTGGGGAAAGCTATGAGCAGCAGGGGGGGTGGGCACTGGAGATATTCTTTGGAAAGGGGGGCTAAATAAACAGTGGTAGAGAACCCCAATACAAACTTCACACAACAGTCAGGAGTCTTCAGGGTAAGGGAAACTTTTCCTTTTCAGCTTGAAAAAGTAGGCTGGAGAAAACCTACAAGATTCAGATAGACTAGGTAGAGCCTCTGAACAGGGCCCAAAACCAGCACTGTCCTGGAATCCCACCATCCACCTTTAATTGAGCCGCTTAGGGTTGGGGGAGGGGCATTACTGCTGCCCCTGGATCTGTAGAAGTGTGTACTTGCGTTCCCTGCATCTGCCTTAGTCATCTGACTAGAAAATGTCCAGTAACTTTTTTTTCAAGCCTTGCTATGAGAGAAGTTAACATTGCATTTGGTGTGTGAGAAAGCTAACGAGCTTATTTAGATTAATCACTGGTCTTGTGTCTAGGTATGGCAAATAAAAACCCACACTTTTTCTTTCTTTCTGTGCATGTGGGGCTACTCCACCACCACCATAAGACACTGCCCAGCATATTGACGTATTTGTCAAAGCTTTATTTTTTTTATTTGAAGGGAGTATCTTCTGATATCTTGTGTTCAACATAAATGTTGAGTGGAATTTGTAATAATCAAGTTTCTTTTAAAGCAGTGACTGGTCCAGTTTATAGTCACATCTTTTCTCTTTTCTTCCCCACACTGTTCTCCCTTTGCTTTGCTATTTTCTTTCTTTGGGGTGATCAAATTTCATGCTCTCTGTGGATCACCTCTAGTTGAAAATATACTACATGAACAGTGGTTCTCATTGCTTTCCCACTGCTTCCGGTGCTGCCTCAGGAGCATACCCTGCTAACTGTAAGCAATGCTGATTTCTTCCATATGTTTTGGTACAAAATGTGATTCCTGCAATTCCACAGTCAACTTAAATCCCTGACTTAAATGTGTATGAATATATAATAGAAACTTCTCCCTTCCCATTGTGTAAATTGTGGCATTATATAAATTCTCGAAACAAGGTTTCTAAATTATAGTGTACATTAAAACCCACTGAGAAGTAAGTATGTTCAAATTAAGCTTTCATTTAAATCCACAGAACCCAGGAAGCTGTGAGTAAAAGCTCAGATCTACGTCCTTGACACATCCCATTGTATCTGAATACTGCAGCACGTATGGTAAGTGGTAATGTAATATCCATAGTTTGATTCAGAAATTTGATAATTAAAATCTTCATTCACAACTTATGCGTTTCCCACCCATGTTAGAATACAGGGCATCAGGACATATCCAGGCAATGGATGTAGCCGGAGAGATGAGATAAAGGTATCTCAACTGCAATTCAGAACTTCCTTATAGGGGTTTTACTGGGTCTACATGTTCTTGAGTTTTGTGGAACATGCTTTCACATTTTAAAAAACCAAATTTCAGATATGTAGTGTACATTGTGTAGGTCAGTTTAATATCTTAGTTCATTTGATTTGTATAGTGACCTTCATAGATAAGTTTCCCAGAATGGTGCTGTTAGTGTTTAGTCTCTACAATACATGTGAATACAATGATGGCTATAGTATCTAATCCTGGTACGGAAGTATCTTAAAATGTTTTAGGACAGAGGGTGATGGAATACAGAGAAAATAGGATGGGAGGTTTGTGAATTTTACTAGAGAGAGGTTGATATGGGGAATTCAGGGGAGAGGATTTGAAAAGCATCAGGGAGATGCAGGAAGACTGCTGCAGAAGGAAAAGGTGTGGGTTAACCTGTGCATAGACATGGAAATGGGGATCCACAAATAGAAGAGTCTGGTGTTGAAACTATCTGCTCTATAGACTAAATTAGGAGCAAGTCTGTGGAAGACTTTGAAGTGAGGAGAAACTTATACTGGATTCTAAAATGGACAAGGAAGTGAGAGCAGATGAATATGGGGTGCTGTTTTCCTGTTTCTAGGTGAGAAGATGAGCTGCTGTATTGTGGACAAGTTGACGTTTGGAACATTGGGACATAAGGAATCCATAAAGAAGGAAATAACAGTAGTTAAGACGAGGAGATGAAGGTAGGAATTGGTAGATGAGTGGCTGAAATAGTGCTTGATGTAAAAGTGGTGTAGAAGCGATAGGTGAATTTATAGACCTAGAAGAGAGGGGAAGCAAATGAAAATTCAGAATCAAGTTAAACCAGTGGTGGGCAACTTGCGGACGGCATGTGGCCCATCAGGGTAATCTGCTTGTAGGCCGCAAGACGGTTTGTTTACATTTGCATGGCTGCCTGCAACTCCCAGAAGCTGCGGTTCACCATTTCTGTCCAATGGGCGCTGTGGGAAGTGGCATCCAGCATGTCTCTATGGCTCGCTCCACTTCCTGCAGCTCCCACTGGCCAGGAATGGTGAATCACAGCCATTGGGAGCGGTGGGTGGCCGTTCAAATGTAAACAAACTGACTGGTGGCTCGCCAGCTTATTACCCTGATGGGCTGTAGGTTGCCCACAGATTAAAGTCTTGGGTTCATGGCAGTAGGGTGAATGTGGAGTTGGTGTCGAGACAGAAGTGGTGGAGATCAGTTTTGAATGTACTGAGTTGAAGGCTCGGTGGAGCTGAGTGTTGAACAGAGAAAATAAGGCAAAAAATGAGAAAATGTTTGGGGAATGAAGTGACTGGTTGGATTTCCTCTCAATAGATTAGTATATATATGCTTGCCATAATAGTGATCTGCACGGTTGAATTTGGGAAAGAAGTGGCCCCTCCTTAGTGGAATGAATTGGCATCAACACATTACACATGATGATATGAACTGCTTTCTCTCTTTCTGGTTTTCTTGAAAAGGTTGATTTTTAATCAGCAGGCAGAGCCCTATGTGGTGAGGCATGACTACACTAGACACAACCTCTTTTTCCTATGCATTGTCTTGATGGCTAAGGTCACCTGATATGATTTTGCTAACAGTTCTGAGATGTACCACCTTTAGAGCTTGGGGCAGGATGTTATCAGTGGAAAGTAGCTGTGTTATCTCTGTAGAACTTGCTCAATATAGCTGTCCTTTTGACCTGAATTTACTAACTTCCAAAGCATACAGCAAGACACATAATTTTTGTTCAAAATTTTTTTGATACTGGATCGTTACTGTGGTGACTGTTGAGGTTGGGTGTGGTTTGTGTTATCTATTCTGGCCAGTTCGTTGCTGCTTATCGATTGGTTGTGTGATCAGAGGCATAGGAAGAGTACGGAAAAGAAAACAAGCCCATCATGCAGTTTATAGAAGTGACATATCTTATAAGTTTGTTTTTCCCCCCAAGTAGCTGCCCAAATACTTCTTATTGTATAGGCAACATAAAATTTGAAAACAGAAGTTAGTTAGATTTTTTTTCAGTTACAGATATATCAGATGTATAACCGTTGGTGCATAAACACCGTAAGATTCATTTCATTTGCATGTTTAGTGTGGACAAATTGTACGTTAACCAGGTCAACAGGTCCATCTGAGGTCCCCATCACCACAGTATCTGAGCACCTCAAAGCATAAACATATTGATGCTTTTGAACCTCTGTGAGGAAGGGCAGTACTACTATTCCCATTTTACAGGTGGGGAACTCAGGCACAGAGGCTAACTGACTTGCCCAAGATTACACAGGAAGTCTTTGGCAGACCATGGACTTAAACCCTTGTCTTCCAGTTCCTAGGCTAATGCCCTAATCACTAGACCATCCTTCCTCTGTATTTATAATTAACAGAATTTTGTTCTCTTGTGTGTGGAGAGATTATTGTGCATATCTTCCATCTCATGCATCAAAAGTAAACTACTCTCAGAAAAAGATTTAAAAAATACAGAAGGTCCTTGAGGGTATTACAAGGCTCAGATGAAAGCTTCCTCTTGAATTATGCATATTGAAAGATTGTTCACAGGGTATCAGAAATACAGTGGTCTAGATGCGAGTTTTTTTGTTAGTCAAAGGAGGCAGATTTTCATTCTTTGTCTCCTCTCTAGCTTTTGCTCAGCTTCATGATCTTAAAGGTAAGCATTTCTGATGTGGACATCATGGTAACAATAGGAACCCAAATATATGTTTTGGTTTAAAAATATATATATATACATACACACACCCTTCTCCAATATCACTGAGGAATAAATGGGAACAAAATAATATAACTTTGGTATTCTGGGCTATACAGATCATATTGAAATGTTCCAGGGCCTTGGTTGAGACCAACATGCTAATTTTCACTATAACCTAATCCAGTCTTTTTTATATTATTATGCGGTCTTAAAGCTAGCTTGTTTTTATCTATCACTGTCACAAAACGAACGCCAAGTTCTAATCTCAAACCCTAGAGAGTGTTTATACTTAAGTTTCTCCACACTGTAAGCAGTTGTATTCCATCAGTACAGCTGTTTCTCTTGATGTATTTTTTTTCCCCAGCTGCTTATGGTTTGGAATCATCTACTTCTCTCATTGCCTATTGTTCAGCAGCTTTACAATATACTTCCTGACCACCCTCAGCCATGGAAGAAGGGAAATTAAAGGTTTATGTGCTATCTCTTCATCACAGTCTGTTCTCTTTCATCATAGTCATTGTTTTAGATCTGTTGTTGAAGGATTTAGAAATCCAGTGCCATAACTTAGCACATTTTTGTGATTGGTAGATTAATGGGGAGAACATAAGAATGGCCCTACTGGGTCAGAGCAACAGGTAATCATCCAGTGATCCATCCTCTGTCGCTCATTCCCAGCTCCTGCAAACAGAGGCTAGGGATACCATTCTTGCCCGTCCTGGCTAATAGCCATTGATGGACATATCTTCCATGAATTTATCTAGTTCTTTTTTGAACCCTGTTATGGTGTTGGCCTTCACAACAACATCTGGTAAGGAGCTCCACAGGTTGATACTGTGTTCTGTGAAGACATACTTAGAAGGAGAACGTAGCCTCTTACTCTACCGTTGATGAATGTTCATCCCATGACTCTGGAGCTGCATGGTCTGGAAAGATCTGTATATGTGGCCTGTGCTGTGGTCCTCTAGCTGACTTTTATATATGTTATGTTGCATTTGGTTTAAATGTAAATAATCTTGCACACTGTTGAAATTTACAAGGTCTATGAATTTTGCTTGTTTAATCCTTTGGTAAGAATTCAAACTGCTGTGGAAGGCTAGAAACATTTTCTTTATGTACTGCTTCAAAATCAGTCATGATGTACAATTTCAGTATGCTCTCTTTTAATCTTTTTCCTCAAGACTATATAAACACTTTAGAACTGAACAAAGCAGTTGAAACAAGATAAACCATGATTAAATATGTGGAGTTAAAACCTTTGATCAATTGATTTTAAAGGCTGAGGACTCTGTTCTCCCCTGCCCCCCCCCCCCTCCAAAATGTCAATAGTAAAAATATTCATTTTGGGCACCTTCAGTTGCACACTAACATTTATGTTCATCTTACTTTGAGCTTTTGTTCCTTTTAAAATCTATTAAATTCAACAATTTCTTTGTTTGCTCTTAGATTATAAACGATGAGAAAGGGGGCTGATTTAACTGCTCTTATACTTGCATTTTCCTTAATTTTGTTTCTATACATGTTATAACTTCAGAAGCATTTCCCCAATCATATACATCAGACCATCTCATGTTATCCTGCTTATCCCCATTCCAAACCTATTATTGAGTACTTCAAATCAAGTTCAGTGACTGAAGTACTGGGGGGTTCTACTACTGCTCTTAGTCTACACACTGATAAAAATCACTATTAAAATCATCAGCCTCCCTCCCAATTGTTTGGAGGATATAGACTAAGCCTAAGGTACCTACAGTATGCATCTGATACTTGGCTCACTGCCTCTTTACTCTTTTGTGTGTGTGCGCGTGTGTGTGCGCATGTGCAAAGTCGCAAGCTGTTTGATTTTATGGCAGATGTTTCCGTTTGGATCAGGGATTGCTGATCCAGGATAAGACTAAAGTAATGCCTTCTGGGTAGAGGATAGCATCTTGAGGAACTTTAATGGTGGTTTATGTACTTCTGGAATTCAGAGAATAAAACAGCTGGTTATGAAAACAGGTCTCAACTTCAGGAGTTAGTCTGGATTTCTCTCCGCATAGAAGACAACTTTGATGTAATATTGCAGAATGGGTATTATCTGTACTATTGTAAATAATTTCTACTTAGATTCATAAGATACAACAGTTTTGGATTTACCATTTCTTGGTAACTTGTTTGGATTTCTGTGGCACTCCTTTATAGTTTTAATACCTCAAAATCACGAAGAAGTTAAACCTCACATACTCCTGTGAAATAAGGAAGTAATGTAGAACATCCCCATTTTATAGACCAGGAAGTTGAAGAGGAGCTATAAATAGAAAACAGTCTTTCGGACTTCTCGTTCTGTGCCTTTACCAGAAAACTATTAAATGCTCCCCTCCCCCCCCCCCGCAAAAAAAAATAAAAAATTAAGAGGTAATTTGTCCTGTGATAGCTCATGCCCTTCCCAAATGTTGAGTTCAAACTTCTGAAAACCAGGAAATACGATGGTAAGATAAACAGTCAGGCTGCCTTAAGTCCACACCCCTTGGCCTGCCAACAGCCACTGGGAATTAACTGCATGCATTCCAGCTGCATTTGCTTTAAGTGCAGCTGTATTGTTTGGTGAAGGAATAAGTTGGGAGTAGTTCGGAAGAGCTGTGATGGTGATAGGAGGAGATCCCTATCGCATTTGTGTTCTCAAAGGAACCAGGTATACGCGTACCTTTGAGATTTACACTGGGTTAGTGTTAGCACCTATCCTTGTAACAAAGCCCGATGCCAACTCTGTCCTCATATCCATTCAACTGACACCATCATAGGATCTAATCACATCGCCATACCATCAGAGGCTCATTCACCTGCACATCGACCAATGTGATATATGCCATTTTGTGCCAGCAATGCCCCTCTGCTGTGTACATTGGCCAAACCGGCCAGTCTCTACGCAAAAGAATAAATGGACACAAATCTGACATCAGGAATCATAACATTCAAAAACCAGTAGGAGAACACTTCAATCTTCCTGGCCATTCCATTAAAGATTTGATGGTTTCAGTTGTGAAACAGAAAAACTTCCAAAACAGACTCCAATGAGAAACTGGAATTAATTTTCAAATTGGACACAATTAACCAGGGGCTTAACAGAAGTTCAGATCGGGTCTCTCATTACAGTAATTAATTGCATTTCCTGAGTTAATTTCACTGACAACAGATCTCCATTTCAAAAGGTGTTTTTTTTTCTCCTAGTGATAATGGACCATCTACACTTAACAGCCCTCTTAGAATTGGTATGCTAATGTACTTTTTTTCTTTCTTTCTGTGTGTATAAATGCATTTTACTTCTGTTCCATTCTATGCATCTGATGAAGTGAGCTATATCTCATGAAAGCTTATGCTGAAATAAACTAGTTAGTCTCTAAGGTGCTACAGAGATTCCTGGCTTGTGCGATATTTGGCATTGTGGTGCATTGCCCAAAGAGGGCAGAGTTAAAGTGCATAGGCAGGGAGAGGGGCACAGATCCCACCACACATACAGAAGGGGAGAATTCAGGGCTGACAGTCCGTCATCCTTTAATAACCCTAACTTGCTCTCCAACCCCTCCTGTATTCTCCCCTCCCCTGAGCTTCCCAGACCCTCTTCTCTCTCCTACCATCCATTCACCCCCTTCCCCATAATACCCCTATTGCTCACAGCAGACCCAAACCCCTCCTCCCCTATTACCACCTATTTTTCCACCTCTAATAACCTGTGTCCTTCCAGTGAGCATTTGCAGGTATAACTTTTTTTCTTGTTTTAAAAAAAATAGTTTCAGCATGTTCTGAATATTCTGCTGTACTTGGATTGCATTTCTCCAGTCTCAGAAACCTTGAGAAAGGTGGATTGTTCCCAAATGTTTACAGTTCAGTCTCCAATTTCTATCCAGAGTAGATTTCAGACTTCAAAGTTGCAGGCTAAAAGTTAAGTGGCCCATTCACCTCATTGTGATGTTCTCCCATGAAGAAGAGAATACCGAATGGTGATGAATACAGCCTGAAACAATGCTTCTTAGGCATATGAATGTCTCCCTTCATGTCAGTGGGTGTCCCCTTCTCCCCCCCCCCCCCCCCCCCCCCCCGGAAACTCACATCTGATATGTTCTTGTATGTGCTGAGGATGTGTTCTATGGTTCCCACCTGGAGAGTCAGGTATTCCCCAGATCCTGCCTCAGATGGGAGGAGTAAGGAAAAGGGCTCGGACAATCCCCTAACAGCAACCCTTCCCCACCCCAACTTGGCTCACATGAGGGAGACCGGGATGGAGGAGTCAAATCCCCATAGATGGTCAGGGCCTCACAGAGTCTGGCACACTCTGCGGGGGACAGGGAACAGGGCTCAGACACCCCCTGAAAAGCAAGCTACTCCGAGACTGGCTTAGATCAGGGAGAGGGGAGAATCAGATCACCATGGCTGGGCATGGGCTCCCAAGACTCTGGTGCACACGTGAGGGTAGAGAGCAGGACACTCGCATCCTGGGGGTGGGCAGAGCCTCCCAGCTCGCATGGGAGGGGTAAGGAGAGGAGATTCAGACACCCCACATATTGGCGCACACACGCGCACACACACACACACAATGTGGGGCCAACAGGTGACCCTGCTCCTATTCTTTCCTGTGTCCCTTTCCCAGCACCTGATCCCACCAGCCCCACTCATCTCCCCTACCACCCGTCCCCATTCCCTCCACTCCTCCATCACATAAAATGCCCTTATTCTTTCAATAAAAATTCACATATCCATTTAAAAAACAAACAAAAGCCCCGTGATTACTTTCCCCCAATAGAGAGAGGTTTCCCCACAAATAACTAGTGAGTAGCATGCAATTGTTAGGTTAAATTAGCTTGTCCTGCTTACCTATTCCACACCCGGATCGTGCGGAGTCGGACTATTGCTCAAAACTGTCAGAGACCAAGAAACACACAGACAACAGACAGCTTTTTGATCAAGAAGGGCGCGCACCTTCTTCATGCTGATAGCTTTGGAAGAGTGCAGAGATTTATTAGCTTGACACAGCAGTATTTATATCCTACAAGACAATGACAAGTTTTGCATTTCTACATAGGAGACCACTCTCTGCATGGCCAGGGGGCCTCCTGCTTGAACCGGTTTTGTGGTTCCTGAAGCAAGCTTAACTGCTGATAAGGAATAATGCAAGACAATCTTTCCAAAGATTGTCTTGTGTAAGGTCAGGCAGAGTTTACGGTAAGAGGGGTTTCTTGACCAACAGTTAACCCCTCCCTTAATATCTGGTAAGCAGCAAATGTAAGAATCTCTTTTGATAAGGGCATAAGAGATATAAGGAGAGGTTTGTCTTTTATTGCTCCAACACACTTTATTGGGGGTTATCCTTGAGTGTTGGGTACCTTGTTGCAATGATCTGAGCCCTTGTTTGATCTCTATGACCAAAAATAGGTTTCCAGAAACACTCAACTTTAAGAAAAGCTATTTTTTTCCAGAGGCTGTATCTCAGGAACCTCCTGGTCAAATGGCGCCTAATTTGGATCACTAAGAGAACTCTGTATGCTCATGAGGCACACCAGATTTCAAGACAATCCAAGTAACTGTATAGATCAAAAACAATGAGGAGTCCTTGTGGCTCTTTAGAGACTAACCCATTTATTTGGGCGTAGGCTTTCATGGGCTTAAACCCAGCACATGAAAAGATGGGAGTTGCCTTATCAAGTCGGGGATCAGTGCTAACGAGGCCAATTCAGTTCAAACATGAAAACTGGTCTGAACCTTATCTATAGCTGGCTGTTGCCCTGCTATAATATTTCCTTTCTTGGAATGGGATGAGGGAATATTTAATTTTCTGAAAGATCAAGACATTACTGTTAATTTATAATGCACTTAATGATTTAGACCTGAAGCACTTGAGTGATCATACCTTAATTCTCTTCTAAGCTGAGTTTGGCCAGTTTGTTGTTGCTTGTATGCAGAAATTTCTATTGGGTGGGTTAGGAGCAAGAGTATTCTGCTAAAGGGAACCTGACTGTAGCTGTCTTCAGGACATTTCATGTCTGGTCAGCTAATTGATGCCAGTTTTGGGGGAAGGGTGTTTCCTCTGGGTTCTCCCTCTTCTTTTTAGGGCTGTTTCTTGTTAGGTTTTTTAAAAAAAAAAAAAAAAACTTTTGTTTTAAAGTGTGACTGACTTGGACACTTGTTTTTATTTGATTATTGTAATATTGCACAGTGCTCAAGATAGTTTCAGTGGATATTTTAGATAATGGAATATGATTTCTTCATAAGCCAAATTCTTCAGCTTCTTATCTTTTCTACAGCGTTTAAATGTCTTTTTAGGACTGAATTGTCCTGGACGGTACATAGCGTTCTAAATGCAAACTCACCAGAGCCTGGAAATAGCCTATTTCCTCTTTGTCTGTGATAGAAGCCTCTTTCATCTGCAGCCCAAAATCATTTTTGCACTTTATCACACGGTCAGCTCATATCTAATTTGTTCACTATCTCCTCTAGGCTTCTTTCAGCACTGCTGCTTTCCAAGTATCTACCTTTCATGAATCCTCTAACGGACATTTTCACCAGAGGTATAAGCTTGTGTTTTTTTTCCAGGCTGAATTTTATTTAGTAGTTATTTTCTAATCTTTCTGTCCCATTGTATTTTTTTAAAGATATTTGCAACATTTTCCAGTTAACATTTTTGTGTGTTAAATGAAAATGCTAAATATGGGCCTAAGGTAGACCTGTGTCACATCTCTCTGGGAACCTCCAAACAATTTTGTATGTTGCTCTTTGATGGTACTTTTGTTTATGGTCTTTCAGCCAGTCTTTTGTTAATATGACAATGCTCATATGATTCATATCCAAGTAATTTTAAATTAATTTTGTGCTACTCTTTAGCTATACCATATGTCCTTTATCCCCCAGTTTTGCAATCTGATATGTGGTCTGGTGAAGAGATCAGAGGTTGGGAGTACAGAGATCTAGGTTCTGTTCCTGGTCCTTTCACTTGACATGGTGTATGATCTTGGGCAAGCCTATTTAACTAATCTGTGCCTCAGTTTCACCATCTGTAAAATGGGATATGATACTTGCCTCTATTCCAGGAGTGTTGTGACATATTTGTAAAGCACTTTGGGATCCTTGGATGAAAAGTGTTACATTATAATGTATTTCATAAACCACTTCTTGACATTTATTGTTCTACTGTCATTTAAGTCTTTAATCCCCTCCCTTCTTCAATCCAAATTTCTTTATTTTATTAGAAACTAAAATTTAGCTTTACTGATGAGTCATTGCCAGAATTGTTGTTCTCCCACCCCCAATGTTAGTTTTATATATGAATTTCCTCAGACCTATGGTTTCTTTATAATTTTCCATAACACTTATGAAATATTTTTCAGCATGGCAGAGCTAATTCATTTAAGATTCTGGGATAAAAGTTATCCAGAACTACTGACGTGTATGTGTGTGTGTGTGACGTATTCTGTGCTTAAAAGTATTCCCTTTTCTGTTTTTAATTGAAAGCTATATTAATGCACTTTTAAATTATCCATCTTATTTTTGTTTTTTATTGAATGTTGTATTAATTAAGATGAACTATGAGGCTAATGGTGTTGCTGTCCAGTATTAAACAGTTAGTTAACTGTTTATTAAACAGTTACTTAACTGTTTAATACTGGAATTTGGTGTACAGAGGCCTCAGCCTGCTTATTACCGTGGCAAACAACCATTACAAATTGTTTTTAACCTTTTATAGATAAAGAAAAGAAGGAAAAACAATTAAAGCATATGCAATATAAAGTATTAAATAAGGCTTTCATTTTAACACCATCCTTTGTTCCCTTTCCCTTTAGCTGGAGAGATGTTTTAGAAGGAAACCCTTTCTGCCTCCTTATCTTGTTTGACAGTCTCTTAGGGCTGGTCTCCACTAGGGGGGAAATCGACTGTAGATACGCAATTTCAGCTACGTTAATAACGTAGCTGAAATCAACGTCTCTACAGCCGATTTACCTTCCATCCTCGCGCCGGTGGCTGTCGGCGGCGCGGTCCCCCGTCGACTCCAGCTTGCACCTCTTCACGAGCTGGACTTCTGGAGTCGACGGGGGAGCCGCTGGTGGTCGATTTATCGCGTCTTAACGAGACGCGATAAATTGATCACCAAAAGATCGATCCCTGACGGCTCAAGTGAAGACAAGCCCTTAGATGGTAATTGTCCATTTGGGGAAAAGAGAAGTTAGTTGAGATGGGCTGGAGCTGCTGTTTAAGTCCAATCCTTTTTCATCCCAGGTGATATTTGGGATTCATCAGGAGCTGGTGAAGGTGGTGGTGTCATTAGGGGCTTGTCTTCACTACCCGCCGGATCGGCAGGTAGCGATCGATCTGTTAGCGATCGATTTCTCGCGTCTGTTGAAGACGTGAGAAATCGATTGCCCGCAGCACCCCTGTCGACTCCAGAACTCCAGCTCGCCGGGAGGCGCAAGGTGGAGTCGACGGGGGAGCACGCCGCTGCCTGCTGCTGCCGTGAGGACGCCAGTTAAGTCAGCTGGAGATACGCAGACTTTAGCTACGTGATTTACATAGCTGAAGTTGCATATCTGCAGTCTATTTTCACCCCAACCCCACCCCCACTGTAGTGAAGACCAACCCCTAGGTCCCAGTCTGTTCAGGACATCTCTCAGGGTCAGTGTAACAAAAGGCCCAGGGTCCAAGGAGATTGTGGGCGTGGTATCTATGATGAAGTTTGTTCCAGTATCTAATTTCACGCCCCTCTTCCCTGTCTTTCTTTAAGGACCGCCAAAGTGAATGGTGGGGGATGGAATAGCCCATTCCCTCACTATTTTGTTCACCAGTTAGGCCTAATTTCTGACACACCAGTTTGGATGCACCAATTTATGATTCCACACTTTTCTTATTTACCATGCAAGATCTGCATACAGTCCTTGTCTTATATTAGGAGGCTTTTTTCTTTGGACTAATTGAGTATTTGTCTCCCTTTCATATCTTTTCACATCAGCATTTGTTATAGGTTATTGTGGTACCTTATGAATCTTTAAGTACACCGGACCCTCGCCATAGCACAGGTTCGCGTACAGCGCTGTCGTTGCCATGGATCCCAAATTTAAATATTTAAATTGGGATCCATAGCAATGTGTCTTCTGCGTTAGCGCGGGACCACGCATAGATCCCGGGCTATAGCGAGGGTTCGGTGTACTTCTTACAATTAAACTCACCACTAGAGTAAATTTGTAGACCCAATTTATTACAACGTAGGGAACACGTTTTTGGGGTTTTTTTTAGTGTTCAATAGGTTAGCCATTTTAGAAGAATTACTGAACTTAATCTCCCTCCTTAACAAGCAATTGGACTTCTATTTGCTCTAGTATAGATGGAAAAATGACAATCAACCAAAATGAGAAGAAAAAAAATCTGAAATAGGAAAGTTCAGGAAAAAAAAAAGGAGATTAAGATCTTAAACCACTTGTTGGGTATTACAGTAGCTAAATCTTCATTCTAATATAACTTTTATTTATAATATATTTTCTCCTTTGCATTTAATATAGTTTTTTAAAAAAAGATCACATGGCAAAAATTTTTAGTATTTCCCTAGTGTACAATTTCCCTCAACTGGGAAGTGCCAAGGCAATGGTACATGTAATGCCCCATAGTTCTCATCATGGCAGCTGCTAGGTGTTCTCTATGGTGTGTGTGTGGTGCCATATGTCTCTGTAGCTCCCAGTCAGGAGCAGAGTGACTGTCTTCTGCTTTCCCCAAAAACATTCTTCTGGTTGGGGTTAAGGAAGGGCCTTTAGCTTCATTCTTCCCCAAAAATCTCCCAAGGCTATAACCATTCCTGTTGGGGTGGGGGAGCAGGAAGGAAATAACTTGATAATCTGTTTTTAAGACTAATCCTGTTGGAGAGCACCCTAAAGCATTTATTAAATGGGTAACTGAAAGTTTCAGGAACATTTCAAACAAAAAATGGCTGGTCTGGATTGTCAGTAATAGTGATGAAAAGGTTTTTCTGATAAACTGAAATACTTCCTTTGGCTTCAGGAACTATTGAACAAGGGAGCTCTTTTAACTTAGAGACAGTAATATAAGACTATAGCTCTGAAAGCCAGTAAGTATTTTAATAGAGGTTTTGTAACCTCAAAAGAATAAATATTGCCTAGTCTGAATCAGTGTGTGTTTGTTTACATGTGTATAACTAACAAACACACACTGATTCAGACTCTCTCTCTAGTCTATGCAAATATTGACGTGTATGGCAAAATGATTTTAAGTAACCAGCTTTTTGCACATGCTTGAGCTGTGCTCTTTCTGGTTTCTTGAAAATGCATAAACAAAAAAAGCCCACCCTTGGTGGAAGGAAGGTCTTGAGTTAGAGTGGAAGTTGGCATAAAATAATGTTGGGCTTTTGCAGTACATATTTTAGCAGGAGAATCCCTGTGCACATGGAAGTTGATGATGGTTTGGAGCTTTACCCTTGCCCTGCCTTCTGTTTCTCCTTCTTGAGCCATGTACCCAATATTGTGAAGCTCAATCCTGTTGAAATAGTATGTAGGAGTTTCCTTGGAACTTCAGGACATGGGACAATGTTATATTGGCTCAGTCCCTCCTTCTTTTGAGATTTGGGCTATTTCAAAGAGTTTGCTGCAGTTTTTCTCTCTTCTATGTAGAAAGAAATGGAAGCTGTGATCTGGTATCAAATGCCTACTTTTTTTTTTTTTTTTTTTTTTTTTTTTTTTTTTTGCTGTTCTTCATGATTTGGGCTTTGTCTACACTGCCAATTGCTTTTATCATTCACAGATGCTTTAAAAAAGCCTGCTCCTGAAAGACAAAAGTTTTGCCGCAGCAAGTGGCAGTGTAAACAACTTGGCGTCAGGAACGCTTTCGAACCCTGCTCCAAGGGGTGGAAGTTTTTTGTCCGCAAAAGTGCTGACAAACCATGTTTACACTGCCTGACTTTTAGCGACATGGCTGTGTAGTGTAGACAAAGCTTTACTGCATGTTCAGTATTTGAGGATGTGGAAAGGGGTGTTATCTGCATAAATTCCCTTATCCCGATGCCAGAAAAGATTCAAGTTGTTTTGGCCTGGCAGACAGTTGTAGTAAAGCTTTTCTGTGAGCTGAATGCTCCTTGTAGTCTCACATTGATCATTGTCGCTGAGTGAAAAGCAAAGTTTGACACCCCCTGGACACTCAATTTTCTTAAAGCTTCCCAGCACACGGAGTTCTGGTCTTGTTAACTAGTTTTCCTGTGCCTCTTTGCTTTTCTAAGAACTTGCAGAAATCTACATTTTATCCCTTTCTCATATGCCATCTTTGTATTTCCTATGTGTGTTGCCTTTTTAAAAGATACTTGCTTAGATGCTCACCCAATACTCTCTTGTACAACTTTTCATATAATTGTTGTGCTTCATATTTTTACTCTTTAGTTGTCAACTTGAGTTCCTTTTGGCAGAGCTTGGACCATTCATCTTAAATCCAAATTCTTTCTTTCTTTCTTTTTATTTGACTTTTGTGTGTTTGTGGTGTTTGGTGGGATTAGATTTGCCTTTGTTATTAGTATTATTGTTTATTGCCTTCCAGTGTTTAGCTGACTCAATGTTAGTGATTGAAGTCATTGTCTTTTACAAACTTTGAAGAACTTATTTGCATCATTTGTCTTCACTTGTTTATATTTGTTTATATTTATACTAAAATATAGTATATATTACTACATTTTACCTTTTTTGTGGAACGTAGTTTGTTTTAAATTCTTCCCAGGATGTCACTTTTCTTCTTTTTAGCTGTAGATTGAAAGTTGTGGTGATTTGTTATGGCAACAGAGAAAAGTTGTCATTATGTTAAAATGTACTTTTAGTGTTGTTTGACAATTTCCCAATACATACTGCCTCCATCAAGAGGTATTTCAGTTAGCTTGGGCTTCTTATTTTTAGTTGAGAAGGAGAGTAAACTGACTTACTGTATCCATGACCTATCCCAATGGTGGATCTTTATTTCTCATAATGTAGTGGATTTTAACATGGTATATTAAGGCAGTTCCATTTGTTTTTTATGTCAGTTTGCACTGTATGAAGGGTAAAATGATCTGTGTGTATAACAGACTCCTTAGTAAGCAACATGTCAAAATGTTCTTGCAAATGTGAAGGGTCTCTACAGAGGTATCTATTAATATCTGGGGTTTATCTGTTTTTTTGCTGTTGCCAGCTACATTTCAGTTTATTTTATTTATTTATTTGTGTCCTAATTTTGGTTTATTATGAATTGTCCATTCAAATTATTAACAAGAAAATCCATCAGGTGCATTGGATGGTTAAACCATTGCAGTGTCTTCCCCTTGGCCCAGCAGAAACAGCATGTGTTAATTATTAGGATCGTGAGAGGTTTGCTGTGCTGCAGAGCTGGGTGAATTCTCCCCTGCAATATGTGTTTTTGGGTCACTGACACTCTGTGAATTTGGGCTGAATTCATGAAAGTAGGGGCAGAAAAGCAGGAATCTATCCATCTATGCATTAAATAATAGATTGAAAATGATAAAGCAACAGGATTAATTAGATTATTTGCAAAATGTGTATCTTGAGTCTGAGTTTAAGATCTCAATGCATTTATCACTAATTTGGTAATGCATTAAATTGCATACAATCTCAAGATAATTACTCTTTTAATCCTGGTATTTTGAGAGAAACCTTATAAAATGTGAACAGGGGCACTTGGTTTAGTCACACCTCTTCCGTTACAGAAGAAGACCAAGATAAGAAATGAGATGCTTATAAACTGCTTCTATTTTAATGTTTTTTCCCATCTTGAGTAAGGGCATTTAAGCTATTTATGTCTTATAAGTTTGTCTTTTGTCTTTAATGTGTGGAAAATAAAATGAATTTAACTTTGAAGAATCTATGAAACTTAAGGCTAAAATAATAAGACTAGGTAGCTTTCAGATGATAAAGAGAAATAATAGTGACTTAAAAGATTTACAAAGGAAAAATATTGATCTGGTTATTTTTTTCTTCTGTTTTGCAACATAATGCAATTCAAATGTTATATCACAGTTTTGGTTACAAAGTATTTTGTGCTGCTCTCTAAAAAGTAAGTACAAAACTGTTCCTGCACAAGCCAACTCTTGTTCTAGTGTTGCATGGTAATTGATTTCCCAAAGTTGACACTCTCAATTTCTTGTTTCAGAGCTGTGAAAGTTAACTGAAGTAGAATGGAAGCTACCGTAATATTGCCTATTCTGAAGAAAAAATTAGCCTTCCTTTCAGGTACAGTTTCTGATTTTTCTTCAGTTAGTTGCTCAGTGTATAATTTGTATCTGACTTGTGTGGTTTGTTGATTTTTGCCAGATGCATTTGACAGAAGCGTGTATCAGTTTTTCAATAAGGCTTATTTCTAACACAGGTCTAAAATATCTTTTAATCTGGATAGCAAAACTAAATTAAAACATAGTTTGTCACTAGTGGTTCTTGGCAAGCTAATTTTTATTCTGGTCTGTAACTTGATTGAAATGACCTATGCAAGGCTGGTGTCATGTTTCACGTCTTATAAAATAAAATGTGATCATTTAATAAGCGTCCAAAACTAACTATTAACTGGCATTCAAGCAACTGATTCTGAATTCTAGGACAATTCGTTTTCAGGATTTCTTATAGGAAGTTCTTTCTCCGCCTTTCCTTCCAATCTTTACTCCACAAAGAATAGGGACCATCTTTTTGTTCTGTACAGCTCTAGCACAATGGGGTGCTGGTCCAGACTGAGTCTTTTGGGCATTCAAATAATTAATAATATTTCATCTTATTAGGTAATAAAAATAATGATTTAGTCTGGCAGAAGTGAAGCTAGAATATTATTTTTTATCATTTTGCTCAAACAAATTTCCAATTTAGGTTGAAGTCCATCATTTTACAAAAGAATGAAGACTTTCCCTTGATGTATGTTTTAAGTGACTTGAGATTTTTTTTGACTAAGGTGCTGTTTTAGATGTTCACATTGCTTTTAGTTCTTGCTGTTTTTAACTCCTGTGCACATCAGAATTTAAGAAAGATGAGTTGGTGACTGCATTCGTAAAAATCAGGAAACATTACTTTTTCATTTTTACCATAGAATTATAAAATCAAAATATAAATATTGTACAGTACATAGAGCAATATAAACAAGTCATTGTATGAAATTTTAGTTTGTACTGACTTTACTAATGTTTTTTATGTAGCCTATTGTAAAACTAGGCAAATATCTACATGAGTTGGTGTAACCTCCTTCCCCACTCCCCCCAACATACACCCCAGCTTCTTCTGGCAGCCTGCAATAGTGCGCAATATCCTTAGTTGCCTCCTTCTCTGGGAGCAGTTATAGTACAATTGTTTGATTAGCATATAACTCAGAGATTCTGATTAGCTAAAGTGCATTGCCTGATTCACTGTAAAGTACAGATATTCTTAGTGAAAAGCAATTTAATGAGTGGCATTTTAAATGCTGGAACCAATTTTTTTTTTTGGAACTTACTATATTGCTGAGTAGGCTTGATTTCTTGGAATTACACAGTATTGACAGACATTTTAATTAAATTAATGGTACAGATTTATACAACAGATGTTTTAGCTTTCTCAAATGTGAATAAAGAAAAATGGTGGGCAACCAATTTGTCAAATTTCTTGTATCATTTAGTTTCAAGGAATTTTAAAATATAATCATAATAAAACATAAGAAGAAAGTTATGCTGTGAAAATATCTGGTAGGTTTTTGGATGTTGAGCTCCCCAGACACGAGAATTATAATCTGCTAGAAGACACCTGAAAACTAGTGTGTTTGTACCTGCTTTATTATTCTTGTCTAACTTTACATCATTTTCCCTCCCTCCACTACACAGTACTTTTCAGGACTGCCACTCTTACAGATAGCACTGTGAAGGTAATGGGGGGAATGTGTTTGAGAAAGAAATAATGATGCAGTAATGAACAATCATACAAGATATTTTTTTAAAAAGGAAGGAGAAATGAATGACTTGTGCTAAACCTAGTTGTCTCAGTATAACTAAGAAGCTGAGACAAAAACAAACCAACAAAAAATCTGGATCACCCTAATGTTGGTGCAACTTCCTTTGTGTACTATGTTTTGGTTTTCTTCTATTGATGATATTGAATGCTATGAGTGTTCAGGGAAGGTTGCTGAAATTTCCTAACAGATAATCTGGATGTGATCATTAAGCAATTTATGCCAAACACTTTTCTAATGTATCTTAAAATTGATTGGTTGTGAATTAAAATAATTCTAGTTTAGAAGGGTACATAGAATTGCTCAATACCTTTTATTGAAATTGTAGTGCAGCAGTATTCATTGGAGGGAGTTTGTGGGAAGTAGATAATCCTTGCTTGCCATCATTTTGAGTGATTTAACTCAGTTGGAGAAACCGTTTGAAGACTTTCAATGACAGAATATTTGTCTGACCTAAATAAGTCTTAGTTGTTTGTTAAACCTGTACTAAAATTATTATGCAGGTAGAATAAAGGTTTTTAAATCTTATCTCCTTAGTGTAAATAACTCAGTTTGAGCATGCTATGAAATGTCATGAAACTCAGTAAGATATCTAATTTATTGCAGTCTTTGGTGAAAATGTCAACATATAAATAGCGTTTTAAATCCATACTGCAAGTACTGTTTAAATCCAGGTAATTCAATAAAAATCATTGTAGAGATCAAACACTTCAGATGTGAGTAGATTTCAAGTGTCAAATCTAAACTTGCATATGAAATGTTGAGTGCATCTTAAATTTTAGTTTCTCTTATGTAATCAATATAAGCGACTTTTTACAGCTAATATATGGTGTGGTTGCTTTGTGATGATGATCTGAAGGGCATAGGGAAACTCCATTAGAGAGACTTTGGCCATGTCTGCACTACAGAGTTAAGTCGACTTAAGTTACACTAACAATAATAAACCACTGTATTTACGTTACTTGTGCATGTTCATACAATGGCAGAACTTATCTCTAGCACCAACAAGGAGAGTATGGGTAACCATCCCACTGTGCAGATCGCCACCTTCTTCCACAAAGAGTTCTGGGAATGGATCAAAGTGCATCATGGGAGCAAAATTACTGACCCATGATGCAATTTTCTCTGTCCCACAATTCCAAGGGCTTCTGACTGTTGTGCTGTTTTTCAACTGTTCCTGTAAACTTATGTCCACCATCTCTGCCTGAAAGCCTGCTCACTAGTCTTGTGATGAGCGTTAAGAACACAATGTGGCTGACCCTGTAGTATTTCATGAGCTGTGACTGAACAGGAATCCATCCTGCCTGCTCTGCTGTGTGCCATGGAAAGAAAAAATTCAAGATTGATGTTGACATTCATGGAGCAGCTGCACATGGTGGACTCTCACTATTGTGCTCAGGAAACAAGCACTGGGTGGTGGGATCACATTGTGATGCAAGCTGTGATGTGGCTGCACAACTTTTATATACACAAACCACCTTCCTTGAACTGTATGCAGAGCTCATCTCACCCTGAAGCACCAAGACACCAAAATGAGAGCTGCCTTAGTAGTGGAAAAGCATGTGGCAATGGCTGTGTGGAAGCTGGCAACTTCAGTCTGCAACTGGTTAGTCATGAATCAGTTTGAAGATCAGAAGCCCACTGTAAGGGTTGCGATGATGCAAGTGTGCAGGGCCATTAATTGCCTCCTGCTGCAAAGGACTGGGACTCTGGGCAATGTATGGGAAATAGTGGATGGCATTGTGGCAATGGGATTCCCTAACTGCAGTGGATGATAGATTTCATGTATATCCCAATTTTGGCCCCAGACCACCTTGTGATGGAACACACCAACAGCAAGGGCTACTTCTGTATGGTATTGCGGGGTCATTTCACTGACATCAGCATGGGGTGGTCAGTAAAGGTGCATGATGAATCTATCTTCAGGGACACTGGCTTGTATAGAAAGCTGCATGTGGGGACTTTCTGGACCAGAAGATTCCAATAGGGGATGTAGAAATGCCCATAGTGATCCTGGGAGACTCAGCATATCCTTTACTACTTCAGCTCATGAAGCCTTACATCAGAAACCTTGACAGCAGCAAGGAGCGCTTCAGCAGCAGGCTTAGCAGGTGCAGAATGACCGTTGAATGTGTTTGGTGGTTTAAACGATCTCTGGACCATTTTTGCAGACTGAACCTCAATGAGGAAAATATTCCCATAGTCATAGCAGCCTGCTGTGCTCTGCATAACATTTGTGAAGCCCCAGGGGAAAAGTTACCTGAGGAGTGCAGTGTGGAGGTGGATCGCCTGGCGGCTGATTTTGAGCAACCAGATACCAGGGCTATTAGAGGATCTCAACGGGGGGCTGTTTGAATCAGGGAGTCTTTGAAACAGCATTTTGGCAATGAGCCCAAGTCATGTGTCTTTCTGTAATGCATTCAGACAGGCATTTTTTATTTGCCGCATAGAATAACGATTCCTGCCTGAGAATTAATTGTAGTCTGCAAATGTGCCGGTTGCCAGTGTGTGTGTGAATTTCTGCTGCAGCCCCCATATGTAGGTCACAAATAAAGCATTATTGTCTTTTTAATAAAAATGTCGTCTTACAAACAGTAATGTACATACTAACATTTCTTACAAGGTTCATGACAATGAGCAACACTCTCTGAAATGATGATCTTACAGCAGTGTGGAAGTCCAGCTGTTATGGAAAATGTTCCTAGGTTTGGAGTACAAGGGGTACGGTGATGGGCTGGGAATGTGCAAGGAATGTGTGTGGGGAGGGCACGGAATGCACTTCTGTATGGGCTCCAGGGGAGTCAAGCGCAGTCCGGTACCTGAGCATCTATGATTGGTTCTCCATGAGCTTTGTCATCTGCTCCTGACCTCCTATTATCCGCTCCCTCCCCTGTCTCGTCTCCTGGCTATCCATTTACTCTCTCTCTCCATGCTCTGTTCTCACTTTTGGCTTGATCAGATGATTTCAGCACTTCTCAAAACATGTCCTTGTAGAAGCAGCATGTGTTTGGTGCCGCACCAGAGTGACTATTGGCCTCCCTTGCCTGCAGGTATGCCTGTCTCCGCTCCTTGATCTCAGTACGGCACTTTTGTGTGTCCCTTTCATGCTCCTTCTCATGAATACCAGGAGCAATCTGCCTGTATATGTCAAAGTTCCTATGACTGGATCGGAGCTGCGAATGCACGGCCTCCTCTCCCCATAGACCTAACCAATCCAGCAACTCTGGTGTACTCCAGGCGGGAGCACATTTGCTTCAGAAAACCAGCTTGGTCAGTTGGGAAGATACAATGTGAGCTTCCCACACTGAGCAAACAGGAAGTGAAATTTCCAAAATTCCTGGGGCTTTAAAGGGGGAGGGATGCATGCCTGTGGACCTGGCTTCAGGGCAATGGAGTAGAAACTGCTTACCAGAGTGGTCATGATGGGCATTGCAGGACACCACCTGAAGGCCACTTAAGGCAACATAGCACTGTCTGTACTGACACTGCCTCACTCTGACTTTGCCGCAAAAGCTCTATACCACTTCTCGAGATGGTTTTATTATGTGGACATAGCCAAAAGTGTGTTATTGCAGTGTAGATATACCCTGAGTGAGTCAAAAGGAAGCAACTGCAAACTTTGTACTGCAGCCCCCCCTTTTAACACAAGATGGGAAACTTTAACTATATGGTATTTATCTGCAGCTAGTTGGAAAAATTTCCACTTAAAAACAACAAAATCAAGAACCTGAAAAAAAATTGCTTTCTATTTTGAGTCCCTCCTCTGTTTTTCCATTAAAAAGAAGGAAAGGCAGAATGACTAAACAACCAGTAACCCATAACATTTAGACCTTTTTTTGTAGAATAACCACCAGTTTTGAAAAAATGAAATTTTTGTGCAGATGGTGTTTGGGAAAGTTTGAACAAATTTTTTAATCAGCTCTAGTATTTAAAAAATAGTTCTTATGACTGAAAAATACACATTCAAAGCAAAATGAGAACTTTGTGATTTTTTTTCTTTTTGACAAGATTCCTAATATGCCTGGTGACTGCCTGCCTGCTGAAGTGATTGATGCCGTAAGCATGCTTTTAAAAAAATGACAATTTAAATTAAATTGTGAATGAAAATACATTTTTTCACACATTTGCAACATATTAAGTGATTCCTGCTATATGCTGAATAAATGGAGGCAGAATTTTCTGTAAGGCCTTGTCTATACTACGCAATTTTGCCGACAAAAGTTGGTGTGCAAAATAATAATAGCATACTATAATCTCTTAATCTGGCAGAAGGGTGAAATTTATAGCCATTTTCCCTCATTTTCTTTGGTGGAATCTATTAACCAGTTTTGTTAGTTTTAAAACTCATCTGTATCGGATAACTTTTTTTTTATGACCGCTTCCTGTGAATTAGTTGAGAATGATGGTCAGGTAGTAGTTTGCCTAGTTGAAGGCGTGATGTTATTTCCACAGAAAATGGAGCATCACTCCTAGTATTAAACTGAGTGTAGACAATTTATTTTATTGCTAAAATCAGTTTCACTATCTTCTCTCCCTGTCACATGAGATCTGGTGTTGCTCAACACATAAGCAAGCAGCTGAGCTCATGAAGAATTGATTGTCCATGACACAGGGAAAATAAGGCATTGGAAATAGTCTGTATTCAACTCTTTAGTACTAGCTCTGTTAGTAGGGGTGGAGGGAATCATTACCTGTGTTAAAACAGTCAACTGTTGTTGAAGTAGTATTTGCCCCAAGGGGAAGAGAAGCAATATTTTTGCTCAAGTAGTTGCAGTTTATGTGAGAAGCGCAATTTCAATGAAAATCTCACTGTTCTGTGACAAAATGCAGCAGAGATCTTGCCTTTTTTAAGGTTAAATTTGATGGACTCTATAGTACCCTTGGACCATTAAAGGATTCTTTATTCCTAGGTTGTTCTTATGGTTTGATCCTTGTTGGCATAGTAATAGAGACAGATGATTGAGTCTCTCTGGGTCTGTGATAGAAAGCATAATAGGTTTGAATATAGATGTTTTCTTCTCTGACTAGAATTTATTTAAATAGAACCTCTACAAATACAGTAGGGTTCCTTTTTCCACTTCCTTCAGGGATATCTTTATTCTTAATTTTTGTGGGGTTTTTTTATGTAGGTCTTTGAGTTTCATCTCCAAATCCCTTCATCTTCTGTTTTTGTTTTTAATCCAGTCAGCTACGTATGTGACAGTGGTACTTTGCTCATTCATTTGGTCTGCTAATTCGTCCATCCTTCATCCATTTTTAAGATCTGTAACTAATATTTGAATTTAGCCTTCATGGAGCTTAGCTTCAAAACAATGTATTTGATGTCCGTGTTTGTGACTGGGCCATGCTTGTCTCTCTCTTTTTTTTTTTTTCCCCCCCTGCTGTCTGCCTGCTCAGTGCTAAACTTAGTATTGGAGATGAATATATCCTCCTGCCTCTTAGGAGAAATGTGGTTTGTTTTTTGACAGTGGAAGACCATAATTTGTTTGATGTTTTAAGTAGCATTCCTATCCTTTTAGTGTTTTGTTCTTGTTTTAGAGAACTTTGTGAAGACAGTCTATGAGTGGAGAAACATGACTTTTGACTTACAGTGGTTTCAGATCCTAAGACCAATACAATTTTATTCTTCTTTGTTTAATTTATTTGTAAGCAATATAGCTGGAAGAGAGACTGCTCTTTTTTTAAGTGCATTCAGACTCAAGCTAAAAGGTAAAGGAGTCCTTCAACTTCTGAACAATACTGATCCAATTCCCCTCCTTCCTTCCTTTCATTTCAGACCCCTCCTTTGCTACTGGCTGGGCTTTCAGTAGCACTTGCTGTTCAGGAAGAGAAAAGGCAAAGGCAGCTAGCTATCTGCAGATTCTGCTGCTCAGAACAGTTAGCTACAGAATGGAGAAGACTATAGCAGGAACTGTCCTACAGCCACTTACTGGTTTCTGTGAGAGAGGCTACCCTATACTTGGGAGCCCCTCCTTTGTCCATTTCTGGGAAAAGATGTGGCAACAAGAGTGGTAAAATTAAAAAAGGGCAAATTTACACCGCTCAGACTACTGACCCCCCCCCCCATAGCTGGTTATCAACAATCTGTTCACATTTCTTGAGTTATCATGATTAGAAAGATCATTGATGACTTCCGCAGGGGGGGGGGGTGTGTGTGTCCGTGTCCCTTTTTGCTTCAAGTAGTCTGAACTTAAGAGGGCTAATGGTATGAATAAGGTGTGCAGAATCTGGCCCTTTTGTAAGGGATGGGAATATGCCTAGTTTATATTCCTGGTATCATCACTGGATCTTTAATTCCCAGTTTGGGCTTTGAATGGCTTTGAAAAAAAACACACTTTTAACAATTATTGAAGTTTATAATTCTAAACTAATTGGATAAGTCATCTGAATCTCTGCTTATCTTGGGAAAGAGCCCCCCCTCAGTGTATACCAGTTTGTAGCTACAACCCTTGATACTAGTGTTCTGATTTTCTTTGTGGGGGTTGGGGAGGGGGGGCTTATCTCATATAATTCTGCACGGATAGGACTTTCTTTTAAGTGGCTTTGTGGACGGATTGGTCATAATTGAAATTCCATTTAGATCAACTGCTGTCATGAAGCAAAAACATAATGATTTAATGCCTTTCTTAACTTTATAATCAAGATATTTAAAATCCCTTTAGAAAAACATGCCTTTTTAGGATCTCTGAAAATAATTATTCTCCCCCTCCCTCCCCCCCCCCCCCCCGCCCGCCATTTCCCTCAATAATAAAACTGAGATTATTATCTATCATGCAAAATCCAGCTTTCCAGGTCTGGTGGAAGTAGTTAGTATACTGTCCCCTTATAAGTAACTCCTTGTTATATTAGACTATCCTGGAGGATTTTTCAAAAAGGTTAATACATTTAAAAAATCTTTTATCCCAATAAGCAGTGGCAAAGAAAATCAGAGCACCTTTAAAAGTACTGAGATTTACAGTTGACTTTGAACCTGGTTTATAATGCAGATGTGGAACATTTGAAAAAAAGCTGAAGGATAGAAAAAGATTATAATATAAGGCCACAGTGGTAGCTTCAAAAGCTATTGGGCTAACTTGTAGATCATGCTTCAATTTATATTTGTTCATTTCCATGTACTTTATTTCATTATAAAAATTAGATAATCAACATGTTTTCAGCCTGAAATACAGTTCCTCAGGAAGATGGTTGCTGAAAAGATCCAAGTGCAAAGATATAAAATTCTGCTTAATCCTTGCAGCTTTGTTTATGCTACATCAGTGGATCAGTAACTAGCACTGGAAACGGGGCATCCATTAGACTTTCCATGTCAAACTGATATCTTCCAATCCTAAATTGATATTTTCAATGTGAGTGGTAGAACTGATATGTGATGGTGGGTAAAAGAGGGACATGTCCAGGGAGAAGTCAGGTGAGAGCTATCATCCCACCCAGCAACTGAGGAGGAGGATGCAGCGATGCCTATCTAAATGCTGCCCCTCTTTTGGTGGCTCCATATCTGCTTATGGCTAGTAGGTCCAATGATGAGCATACCCTTTGATTTTCCACTTGCTCCGAGCCTCCCTGGCACCTATGATTGTAGTATGTGGTTGGGACACTTCTGTTACTTTACCTGTCCTTATTCTATTTTGCTGTAATGGATATATGTCTGCTACTCTGCCCTTCTTCTGCCTTTCTGCTTTGCCCTTTTCACTACTGAATAATTCCAGCATGCCTCCCCTCTGTTGCTCATAACTCTCTCCAAGCAGCCATAATCCAGAGCTGATGTGATTCTTCTTAGTCTCACAACACAGGGTTCTGAAGAGCAACAGAGAAGATGCTGCAATCTGGGACAGTCTTTGAATGAGCTGGAGTTCTGGGTGATCTATGCCTATGAAAATAGGCCTTACATTTGTATGTTTTGATCCTGACATATTCATTGTTTCTTTATATTTGGGTGAAAAATTTGTTTTGTGCTAACAGAAGCTGTACAAGGTACTTACTGTTGTTACAATCTAGATAAAACAAGGTTCGTGGGTACTTAGTAATTCTGAAAATATGGCCACTAATATGGCTTTAGGATCCTAACTTCAGGCACCCTTTAAAAATAATCTTGGTCAAATGCTCTACATTTCCACCTTTTAGGCCTTGATTCAGCAAGGTATATAAGCATGTATCTAACTTCAAGCACATTAATAGTTCTATTGAAAGTAAGTATATGCTAAAGTACCTTTCTAGATTGGGGGCCTTAATGTACATTTATAGTCTTACTGAAAAGTCACTGAGATTTTTAAGTGTTCAAAGTTGTTAATATATATTATTAACCATGTTTTGCATTAAGGTAGCCTCATGACCAAACCCTGTGTTTTGGGCATGTCATTTACTGATAGGTTACAAATACATTGTTTAGTCTATTATGTAACTTTGCTTTAAGGTCCAAGATATGCTTCACAAAATGTTCTTTAATTGCAGGACTGCTCACAACTCACAGCACTTTTGTTCACTTGTAATCTTTATAGACAAAGTAACATGTAGTTTGAGACTAGGTATCTGAAAAATGTGTATTTTTTTAATCTTAAAACTACATTAAATCTCTGTAATGCATTTTTTTTTTTTAATAGGAGGGAAGGACAGACGAAGTGGCCTCATTCTGACAATTCCGTTATGCCTTGAACAGACAAACATGGATGAGCTGAGTGTTACCCTTGACTATCTGCTAAGCATTCCAAGGTGACTAAGTTACTCTAAAGGTGTTTCTTAAAAGCACTACATATTTTTACCTTCCAGAACAAAAGATATTTTACATAGCAATCAGGAAGAGTCAATTTATTTTTTTGTCGACGTCCACATTTCTTGGTCAACATATAGTCAAGGTCCAGACTCCAGAGAAACATTTTTCACACTTCATCATCATTAATGTTATTGATAAAAAGATTTTTGCGGTCTGTTCAAGTGTGTGGCGGTCTGGATTTGGCCCATGGTCTGCCTTTTGACTAGCCCTGGATTATACTATAATGTGATCTCATTTAATTTCAGTAGAATAATTTAAAACACAAATAACATAGTAAATTAAAAGATATGTGATAGTTTTTTAATTATCTTGCTTGATTCTCTCTGTCCGGTGTATTTCACCATTCCATTGTTGGAATACGTGCAGTAACTTTTTTCTTTCTGATAATTGTGTAAATTAACTAGCGACTATAATTTAACTGCAACATTAAAAAAGGCTAATCCATTGGAATTGGTGGGACTTTTCAGGCAGAAAATAGTTTTTCCTTCTTTCTCCTCCTCCCCCCAACGCTTCTATCCATACTGGCCCAGATTCACTGAAGCATTTAAATTATATTTAATTTTAAGTATGTATGAAGTCTCATAGAAATTAGTGGGATTATTTACATCCTTAAAATGCTAAATTGTTTTTCTGATATTGGGCCAGAGTTCAATGGATTCTATCACTAACTACGGGTTTGCTAGAAAATTATTAACTTCTGTGGGAGATTTGCTTGTGGAAAATCTGCAGGTTCAGATCTATATTTATTTGGCCAGATATTATTAATTTATTTGTTTGGATCTGATGATGGGGGGGGAGGGCGAGAAATTATCCAACAGAACTAGCAAATCCTCCTCAAATCTTAGTTTTATCATTTTCTGTTTGATTTTTTCCCCTCCCCAAGTGAATGCTCATGTTTACAACATAATCAAAAGACCAGCTATAGAAGAGGAAGAGATGTTAGCATAATTAAAGAAAAATGCTTCATGCATTTTATTTTGCTAATGGGAGGAGTATCCGATCTTTTCAAATATATAGACTAATGATTTGGCCCCAAAGTCAAGACCAAAAGAAGAAAAATGAATATTACTAAAAGAAACCTGAGACACTCAGGTCACCTCTGTAAAGCTTGATTCCATAATTTATTTGAACTCTTAATTAGTTACATGCTTGCTAATTGTACTTTTGTAACATGCTTGTTAATTTAACGTTTGTGTTTTGTTTTGTAAAAAGTTGCAACTTTTTTACAAAATTGTGGATGAAAATTGTGCTCATCTTACTCATGCAAGTAGTCTAATTGATTTCGGGGTTTGGTCCTGTTTGTTGAATAAATGTAGACGTAAGTATTCTACCAAAATTAGTTGTTTTACTACGTAGCTTAAAGCTTATATATGCTTAAAGCTATCCGAAAATTCACACTAAGCATTGCTCGTGTAAACTGTGAAACACCTATGAAAATAAAGCTTGACATTCCCACCATTGGGGTTGACAGTCAACAGTCATGCAGAATAATAATATGGGAGACCATCCTGATATACTGTTGGTTTAATAGTAGAAAGAATTTACTTTTTAAAAAAACATCTTGCTTAAAGATTCTTTGTGCACTTCCGAAAGGCTTCAAAAATCTTGTGAGTTAGCATTTTATCCCCAAACCAGGCTTATGTGCTTCCAACAAATATAAAGCCTAATTCTTTAAAGCATCTCACAAGTGGTCTTACTTGTAAGAGTAGTTCTGTTGATTTGTATGGGAGTTCCATCAGTGGATTATTTGCAGAACGGGACCTAAAGTTATACATTGTTTAACATAACCCTGGCTCAAAATTATGCCTAACTAACCTAAGTAGCTAGTGCTGTAACTCCAAATTTTTCTTTTCTTAATGTGAACTGGTTTGTGGCAGGCCAGACTTTATTGTGTTGAGGTGAAATTTATTTGATTTGTACAACATCCATGAAACACTGCTGTGGATTTTTAAAACAAATTTATAGCTTTTGAGTAGATGTGTCTTTGTTATATGATATGATATTTAAAAATAGAAAAACTTTTTAAAAGTGCAAGAAAAGATAAATGCAACAATAATTCATGCCCTTCTATGCCCTGTCAATGGAGTTTGCTGGCTTCCCTGTTCTAATGCACAAATCAGTTTTACCATTTTTATTTTTTTAAGCTTAACTGCCTTGTGTTAAACATTTTATTTAACCTTTCAGAATTGGATAATTTTTTTGTTTTTGTTTTTGTTTGTTGTTTTTGTGTGTGTGGACGGGGTTAATCGGTGATGGAATTTACAAGGGATGTTTGTCTTCACTGACCTTAAGAAAACAATATTTCAAAGGAATGATAGTGACATTTGTGTTTGCTTTATTCATGGTTGGGTTCTGTCAGCTCCTATACAAATCTTCTGTTTATAACTTGGCGTTCAGAACTTACTCTGGCTGTGACATTGCAAACAATGAGCCTAATTTTCAGTGGGGTCCCTAGAAAATCTTATGCACGTCTTCAGGAGGTGCCATTTAAAAATAAAGTAAAATCCAGGTACACAATGGCAGCCATGTTGGAAATTAGTTTATTCCTAAACTAAAAATTGACTATTGTTTTTATTTTAAAAAAGTGAAATATGCTTATAAATATTTTTCTATCACTCCAATTGATTTTTTTCCCCTGCTGATGTTTAGCTCGTTCTTATCCATAATGTAGACTAAAGTTCTGATCCTGCAAATGCTTACTACCAAGCATAATGCTTACTGCTATGAGTAATTATATTGGAAATCAGTGGGGTTATTGTAGTAATAGGCGTTGTGCTCTGTATGTACATTTTCAGGAGCTAAACTTTTTTTTCATTAAAACAACATAATATATACACACCATTTTTTCTTTAAGTACACTTGATAGCTCATTATAAGTGTGTGTATATTGGGTGTACAACAGTTCAAATAAAAATAACACAATGAGAACACTAACAAATGAACAAACTAATGAATGAGAAGATTCACTCAAGTCTCATTGGACAAAACAGCACGCTATAGAGAATGACCGAGTATGGACTGAGGTTCATTACCGCCACATTGGTGTGGTGTTTTAGATGCTGCTTGTAATTATTAGGACTGGGGGACTGTAGGACAGGAAACCGGAAGAAGGGGGGAGGAATTAAGCCAAGCCTGAGTTAGAGCTACAGAGGGGTGCAGCAGCAGCTTTGTAAAGAGGTTTCACTGTTGTTAAATAAAGTCTGTTAAAGTTTGTTAGTACCTTGCCTGCTTAATACAACAATTGGCTACAAAGACTTTGGTTCTGGCTGATGGTGCCAAATACTTTTTCTTCCACTATCCAGGGGATGCAGAGCTAAGGACAAATTAGCCTGGACTGCCCCCCTAAGAACAGCGCGGCTCCCCCTCCCACTCTGCCTTTCATGCTGCCCAACTTCCCCTGTCTGCGAGGGAAAGGGTCCCAGCTACAGCCTTCATACCCAGGGTCCTGGCTGCTGGCCATGCACTCCATGGGTCTCGGGCTGCTGGTCCCCGGCCTGGGATCCCTAGAGATGGCTCTGTCCACCATTACAGAATTTTTTCTGAGAACCTCCGATACATTTTGCAAACCCCCAAGGGTTCACAAACACGTTTGGGAACCACTGCTCTAGAGCCTTCATGTTTAAAGCATGGACTTAAAATTTGGCAAGGATGTTAACCTGAGTCCACTAAAGTTTGACCAAGTTTAAGTCTCTGAAAATTGCCATATGAATGAAGTTTTGTTAGACACCAGTAGCTAAATTCTCTGATTGTTCCATCTGGATAAGCATTCCCGAGCCCAGAGCTGTAGATGCTGAACAGGACACTTTATGTTGCTAGATACTGTGGTGTCTGGCACTGGAATTGGGAGCATGGAGAGGGATTTTCTGTATTCCCTCTTGCTGACTCCTACGCAAGGAGGATGCAGATGCAAGACACAGAACCTTAATGCTGGCATTTTTTAACCTTTGAGCACTTGACTTTGTAACCTTAATGTTCTTTCAACATTTTTTGTATGAATAGATACTACTTTGAAAATTATATATTTTATACTTAAAGTTGTTAATTTTAAAAAGGGGGTAAATAAATACTGTCAATTTGAACTACATTTTCCCCTTTTATATCTGCTTGCGAAGTTTGTATTCTTCTGGTTGGCTTTTTGTATCTTGTAGTAAGGGCCTGATTCAGAAGAACTCTTAAGTGCAAGTTTGAAATGAAGCATGAGCCTAAATGTTTTCCTGGATTGTGACCTAGTTAAAGTGATTTAGGAAACAGGACATGGAAGTTGTATTTTTTACTCTGAAACAGACTTCCTGGATGACCTTAGGAAAATTAACCTCTCTATGCCTCTGTTACCCATCTATAAAATACTGTACTACCTCACAGGGATTTTGTGATATTTATTTGTGTAATGTTTATAAGGCACTTTATGATCATTGATGAGAGGAACTGCAATATTAACACAAAATATAATAAATATTTGATATTCCAGAAAATGTATTAACACTGTTTAAAAAATTGCTAATATGGTACAAACAAGTATCCTGAGCAATACAAAGGCAAAATATTTTGTAAGTGAACATACTTCAGTTTTTAAGGGAAGATTTTTAGTAAATAAAATTGTAAAATTCCATAGCCCTGTCCTACTTCTAAAATGGTTGTGATGAAAGTCATTAATAGCCAAGCTTATCACTGTGATATTTGACATTTTGTTCTTGAGTTTTACTGTTTTCTGAAACTCCCTTTTTTGTTTTAGTGAAAAGTGTAAAGCTAGAGGATTTACTGTGATAGTGGATGGCAGAAAATCTCAATGGAATGTGGTAAAGACGGTTGTGTTAATGCTCCAGGTAAATCAATTTTTATGTATTCACAGTCAGCAGATTAGTTTTATAGATGGAAGTCAAAATGCTGCATTTCTGTAGCAGCTGAAAGTTCTTTATTGGGAAACAGTCAATTTGTAATTTTAAGTACAGAATATATGCTGTGTTGCACAGAATTTTGTAAGTAGAAGCAATTAATCTGAAAAGGGGTTTATATACTTCTATAGAGATTCAAATATTTCCCAACTGAAGGTCACCTAAGCTATTTGCTGAGAGCCTAGGGTTGTTTATTTTGTATAAAATGGAGCAGATTGGATGCTACCTTCTTTTTAATATGATGGTTTGCTCCTAGAAATGGCAAGGAAGTCCAACTTGAGTACAGGTGTTCAGTACTGTGATCACCTGAGGGGGCCCACTGAATTTTGTGGTAACTGGAGCTTCTAAATAGCCCTCAAGGGAAGTCCTAAATATAGCACTTTGCAGTATCTAACCTAGAAGAGGTGGTTGTGTCTGACTATCAAGCCCATATTAATGAGGAATAGTTGTACGTACTAGCCAGCCTTCCATGATTGATAATCATGGGGCACTGAAACTACCTGAATCAAGGAAAAGAGGTACATAGAACCCCGAGACTGCAACCTGTTTTGGTGGAAACCAGGCATATGTCCACTACAGATAGTGCTGGCAGAGATTTCCATCCTCACTCCTTCCTTTCTTCCCACTTAACCCAATAGCCTATGTAGATGAGGAGTAATGTGTCTGATGGGTTTGCTTTTGTGAATATCCCCATCTCTGATCAGACACAGCAAAAGTAAGGGATAATAGAATTTGGGCTTGATGAAAAGAAAATGTAGAGCTCACTATTAGGTTATTGAAGGTGAAGCAGATCACATTGTGACTACATCTCTGCTAGGAGCCTCACTTAAATGTTGGGAGTGGTGAAAAAGTGGAATATTGAAAATATCACTTCAATGAATACAAAATCTGTAAATAATACAAAGTGAGAAAAAACTAGCTGAATCTATTATTATTAATGACATTTGAGTAGTTTTTAGGAGTTCCTGGATCAGGACCCCATTGAGCTATGTGTTGTTCAAACTCAGAAGAAAAGTTTACCATTATTTAGAACCGCAGAGCATGAGAACTCTAGAAAAAGGGACTCCAACATGCAGCATACATGTAGCCTATGGAACGCTACAATGCATTACACAGTCATTCTTCTTTTTACTATATAGGTACAACTGGGGGAAATGACAGAACCCAGTTTTGATCTGAGCAGCCTTCTGTTCAGATCTAGATAAAACTTCAACTGTATTACCATGTTAAATGTGAATAGTTTACAGTGTCCGGGTCCTATGGATCATTGATGCTCCTAGATTCTTTGGTGAGTCTCAGTGACTTTCATAATCTATGGCTGATCAGGAGGCTGTGGCCTTTTAATATAGGCATGGCAGTGGGTTTCCAGCCTTTGTCATTTCCAATCTAGACTGCTGGTTGGGCACTCTGCTTATGTTTGTTTATGAAGCCTATCCAGGAGCTCCAGCTAGGACACAATACAGGTTTGTTTATGTGTTGAAGTCTTTCTATTGGCTTCCTGATACAATTCTAAATTTTGACAGGTTTTATTTCTTTGAATGTTCTGTATCAAGATCCTTTGAGAGACTGATTCTCGTTCTATTCCCTATCATAGCATTTAAGATCAGCTTCTTGCCATTGCCTGGAATTAGACACTCCTCAATAGGCAGTAAAAGTTTTTCAGGTGAAGGTCTCCACATGTGGAGTTTGCTCCCTTTTGAGCGCCTTCAAAACCTTAGTCTAGCAAGCTTCTAACAGCACAGTCTTAGTTTTGCATCCCCTGCACTACACATGTAAGTTTATAGGTGTTCACATTTGGGCATTTTGAAATTTGTACTTTATTTGTGCACTCAGAAAGGGAAACTAGGAGATAATTCAATTATAACACGGACATTTGAATTTTTAGAGTTCCAAGAATGCCTTGTCCTGCACAAACTTAGAAGCTGGGCTAAAAATCTGGACCTTGGAATGTTGTTTGTTCAATTATAAGGGTAACACTTTATCAAGCTTTCAAAATATTGAGCTACCCGTATGAGCAATGAATAACATGATCTTGAAAATTTTCAACAAGGTATGACTCTTCAGCAACTTTCATATCACAAATAATGCATCTAAATTGTATGTTCTAATGTGCTTTTGCATTTCTATGCAATTTTTTTTGTCAGAAATTAAAATTTATTTGCAGTTTAAATATTTTATTGATGTCCGTTGTGGATATATAGGTCTAGCATTACTGGCTCTCTGTATGCAGTCTTGTGGTGAAAAATACCAAGGGCCAAATCCTGCTCCTTTTAGCTATGCCAATAGTCTCTTTAAAGCCAAATTCCGTTGCAGAGGATGTCAGTGGGACTATTCATCTAAGTAAGGTAACCAGATTTGTATGTGCTGAATATAATAGGCACTTCTCTGCTCAAAAGAGGACCCATCTGGTCCCTTGGTTTCAAATCAGTGTTTGCTTCCTGACTACAAACAATCTGTGGGCTTGTTTCCAGCTTCCGTAGTGATCATTAGTGCTACTTCATACTGTATCAAGGGACCAAGCTTTTCATGTCCACTGAAGTTAGAGGTGTCTCTGTAGCAGTAATTTTTTTATAAATATTTTTACAAATTTGAGAGGTTCGGATTCTATATGCAAAAATAAAACATCTCGGGAGGATTAAAAAATATACCTAGTAGAAGTGGGAGGTGTTGCTTTGTAGATCCATCACTTACACCAATAGACTGGTAATTCTTCTCTACTTGGCTGACTGATTACTTATCCTTTGTCAGCTTTTTTGTCAGTGTTACTTTCCCGCCTTTTGATTGTTCAGGAATAGCAACTATTTCCTTTTCGTCTTATGGGTAACTTTCAGAGCTACTGACTGGTGACTTAATGAGATTTGACATCTGGACCCCTAATCTTTTCTTTTTTGTCAAGTGCCTGTTGCCTCTTTAGTAAAATCTGTATGAGTGCTTTTCTACAGGATGTACATCACATGTTCTAGAATAATAATGATGTTTAGTAGCACAAGATTTTGGGCTTCTGTCTGTGTATATAGTGTATCTCATTGTTTCTGTTATGAAAAATATTTCAAATACTGTACATTTTCTTGCCCCTGCAAGTAATCATACCTCTCAAATTATCATTTGGAAAATCTAAATTACTTATTTATGCTGATCACTTCTCATATGTCTCTGGTTGGACAAAGAAAATCAATTAAGTCACTTTACTTTTTTAGTGAGGCAGTGTTTGGGTTGAAAACGCTGTAGGGAAATGTGTGCTTAAGAACAACTGTTTATATGAGAGTGGAGAGAAACCCACGAAAACAAGTTGTTCTCTCAACTCCTCCCCCCCAAATTAGATTTAGGTTTTGCAAAACCTTGTTTCTTAAATATAAATTTTGGGTCAATTTTAATTGTCCCCTATTAATTGTTTTTATCTTAAAACAAATTAATTTAAAATCAGTTCTACTCACAGTGCTTTTTAGTACTCAGTACTGTATTCGTACATCTTTGTTCTAGTATTACAGTTGATGACATCACAGAAGAGTAATGTGTATAGCTGCCTGTACTGTGTTGTGAGGACAATATAGAAATAGGCAAAATATATTTGAACTCAGGTTTTGTAAGTAAAATATTGATTTGTTAACTTAATGCATAATTACAAATATTTAATCAATTTAATGATACATAGCATTTATATTGTGGGAAAAGTAAACATTATAATAGCAAATCCATTGATCTTAAATCCTGATTTAATAGTGAAGTATACATTTCTCGTCTAGCTTGACATTTCTTTATTATGGTGATCTAGCTTTGGAGTTCTGACTTAAAATATGGTATCAAATAGCTTGTATAGAGCTTGCAATTTAATTTCTTTTCCATAGTATATTCTCTAGGGAATATGCAAACCGGCTATAGACTGAAAGTCTCATATCAGCCTTAACTATGGTTTTGTTACGACAAGATTGTAAATAATATTCACTCAGGTAAATAGGGTTGTTGGGTTTTTTGTTTTCCATTACTGTTGGAGGGTGGCTAGTGGTTAAAGTACACTTTTGGGGATCAAGAGGACTGATTCTATCCCCAGCTCTTTTCTGACTCACTGTGTGATTTAGTGCAAATCACTTAATCTCTGTATAATTTCTCTCTGTAGAATTAGAAAACTGTCACCTGCGTGTTGTAAGTCTTGTTTAATGCTCTCTACAAATAGGAATTAAGCTCTTGGATAAAAGGTGGTGTCTAAATGCAAGTTGATTTTGCCATAAATGAGAATTTAATCTTGAATGTTTTACCTATTTTCATTTGTTTTGCAGAATGTTGTTCCAGCTGAGGTATCGCTTGTTTGTGTAGTAAAACCTGATGAATTTTGGGACAAGAAGGTTACACATTTTTGTTTTTGGAAAGAGAAAGATAGACTTGGCTTTGAGGTATGTATTGTCATTTCTCCCCCCTCCCCCCCATCAGGAATGTTGACTCTAAGCATGCTAGAATGATACATACCTGATTGGAATAGATATTTCTTAAAGAATGCTTATCAGCGTTCCAGATTGCTTTGTAGACACTTCTGAAAGACTACTGTGACCTATTGCTTTTAAAATATTCTTTAGCTGCAAAAAGAACTTAGGCAGGCTATTAAATGAAGTTTTGGAAATGGAGCTTTTCAGCTTTCATGCTGGTTTGACTATAATGATGATGCTGTTTCATACCACTTTCCATGCTTTTAGCTACAAAAATTGTTGTATAATGCAGTAGTATATATTCTGTACATGGCTCCACCATTGTGGACTGTTCTGATGCTCCTCTTCTGCTGTCACTCAGGCAAGAGCAAACATTTTGAAGGTACAGTCCGTGGCCTTGCTAAATTAATCTCCTCCGTATACATCTTAATTTTTGGTATTAGTTGCCAAGGTTATATGCACCCCATGTTTTTCTAAGATTGATTATGTTCTGACTTGCATGAAACGGTATGTATATATAAGGGATTGCAAACAAGAATAGTTGCATTCATTCACCTTTTACAAGGGTAGTGGAGTCGAGGGAAAAGTAAGACTGCATTGTGACTAGTAGTGTTCTGAATGTGGATTGACCCTTCATACTATCATTGTGAGCGAATCTCGTCCAAACTGAAATGTGGTCTCCTGTGCACATCGGTAGATATAATGTCCAGTCATCCATTGTTCTGCTCAGGTAAATTAAAGTGACTTGAAGGGGGACCTTCTTCCCTTTAAAAAGGATCAGGAGGAAAATACTCTCCCTTTCTCCCTGATGATAGACAAATGTTTCTTGTTGCTGGGGTTATAACATGTTCTCAATTTCAAAATATCCCTATAGCAAATACAGAAATACAATTTAAGGGAGAAAGAGGATGGGAAGGTAGGAGCCCAAAGATAGACACAATAATGTCTTCTATGACTGGGGATAAATAACTGTCTACTTATTATGTAAAGTGTAGGATGTCCCTAAAGAGTTCACCACTAAGAAGAAAGAGAGCACTCTAAATAATTCATATGGAATTTAGGGAAGTTCAGGAAGCATTTTTAAGTTGTAGTGGAAAGAGAATGTCTTCCCGTGTCATCCTGTAAGCCATTCCTCTTTTTGTTCTTTTTCATCCTTATTAGTTGTAAATGTTACAGGCTCAGTGGTTTGAAATTCAGCTCAGATACACTTCTTTTCTACATTCCTTTCCAAAAGGCTCTTCTTGTGACTTAGCTAGAATATCTTTTGAAACAAATCAGCAGAATAATTTAAGTAAAAATCTGATATGCTAATAAAATAAAGTCAATGTTAAATAGTAATATGAGTGGGGGGATTTTATTTGATTGCAAGGGTTTATTCAACACCAGTCATTAAGTTATAGTTGCATGTAACTAAATACACTAAGGATAACCATTTAAAGAAGAATGTTATACCTGTGTGGTGGTAGTGTAGGTAATTTGTACTGGTGAAATTAAACTAGTGCGTTTTTAAAATATAGTAAATACATGTGGCAAATGAGAAGTTTGTTTATAAATAATGAGTTATTTCGAGGTGGAAAGCAAAGAAAAAGTCCAAGTGCTGAAATAACAATGTTCTGTTCTGTGCTTCTAAAATAGAAGATGAAACTCAGGAATTTTGTTGGGAATAGTGCAGTGCAGCTGTACCATTTGGGAGGGCATAGGAGGAATCTTGATACTCAGGCAGCTAGGTCAGGCCAGCTGGTTGGCAGTGGCATCAGTGAATTCTCTCCCATTCTGTCCCGCCATCCCCATCCTTCTGCATAGTTAAGACAGTCTCTTTCTAATTCCCTCCCAGTCCTGCCATTTGGAGTGACTGTGTGCTCTGTTACTTCCCTGGCTGTACAACAGAAATTCACTAGTCTTAAGTAAGAGGAGAATGGGGATGAATGGCAGGGGGGGGGGGGGGGAGAGGTGGAATGAGCATTGGCACTGAGAGAGTGCAGAATCCTTGTTGGCATCTTTTCTAAAGGCTACTGTGAGACCACTAGAGACAGGTGACCCGATTCAACTGTGGAGCTGCAGAGCACACCTGCCTTCATGCCCTTTGAACTCCTGACATTGGTTCTTTGTGCCCTCCACAGTATAGGGCGTTCCCAAATGGGCTGTACATTTTCTTGTTACTCCCCAGGAACCTCATTCTTCTTGACACATGGACTTGCTCATTCTAGGCGTCCTATAAATCTGCTCAGGTTTTTGCATTAACAAATGCAAAGACTAGGATCCTTATAGAATTTCCCAATCTGATTTTTCTAAGGTGTGTGTGCGTGTGCGCGCACACACACACACTGCATTAAACCAAAACTATCTTCCTTTTAACAAATAGTCATTATTTCATTATAGTCATGGTTATTAGAAATTTGTATGTAATAACTAGGATCACTGAAAAATCTGAACATACCTTAAACCCAGAATCAATGAATTTCTTGATGTTTTGCAATTTACATGCAGCTCAGACCTGCCCTCAGGCTATTTTCTCTGCATATGGCATCCATTTAAAAAAAAACTTCTTTGACATTGATTCAGATATGAGGCTGTCTGATTAGCTTTTTGAAAATCAACAATCAGTGTGAAGAGAGGAGAAATGACCCATTTGCTCTTTTATCATTGTGGAAGTTTTGGAGCAAGTTTTAAGACTTTCCAAATTTAGGATTAGGGCAATAGGTAATTAAAAGCTAGGAGGTAAAAGCAGCAAAAATGTAACTACCTGGAAATCGCTGAGAGATCAGTACTTTGCCTAGTCAATAAAAGAATATTCTTCTGTGTCCAAGGACTGAATGATAAGTACAGTAAGACTTTTTCACTGCAGCAGCTAGACCATTGTAAATTCTTAGCTGTTCCTTTATAGATTCCTTGTGACAGAAATAAACAGAACTACACTGCAAAATCTGAAAATACATTTTTAGCACATTAAGTATTGGTGGCTATTTGTGTTAGTTTCCATCAAATCCAAATCACAATTCTGACTGAAAATATTGTGCTTCCTTATCTACCTTCCTTACATATTTATATAATCTGCATTACTGGAATATCTTCCCCAGAATATACAAATAGCGATATTGCTATCTCTTTCCATTTTCCTTATGCCCCAAAATAGCTTGAATAGAATTTTGTGTTTGAAGGGCCATGTGTGCGTTTAAAAAAAGTTGAAAGAAAACTAATTTGTTCTGCATTTAGACCCCAATTCTGCCAAGCACTTACCCAAGTATTTGTCCCACTGATTTTATTAAGACATAGCACATGCTGAAGTGCTTTGTTGAATCGTGGTGTTTATTATGAAAATGGTTAAACGTGTTGGTTGAAACACCCAGGATTGCTATAACTGAAAACTGACAGAAAAATATCTTTGCTCACTTCGTGCATTTGAAAGTGCTTTGGTCTCAGTGTTGCCAATACTTAGTCATGTGCTTAACTTTTGTAGGCTGTCCTTATATTCTGAAATTAAATCCTGTCATTGAGCAGGTATCTGTATACCACAGCTATTAATATTTTTTAATAGCACATTTATCCCCAATAGTTTGAAGAATAATGAAATTGCAAAAAGATCATAATCTTACCATAATTTTTTTTCCCTAAAAATTACAATTAAGGAAATCCTTTTGTGAAGTTTGTAGATATTTTTAATGCATATCAGTGATCTCTAGACACTGAAAAATTCAGTTTGCACAAAAATGTTTTTAAAAAATCTAGTGAATTTTAATTAGAGCATACTCTTTGCTGCTCTTTTATCCCTCCTGTATTTTATCTGAGGATTGTGAAAAGCCCAATTCCTCTCCCCTCCCATGATTTATTTTTATGATGTGCTTGCACACCAAGTATTTTATATGACTATAGCATGTTTGTGGGTTGTTGGATTTTTGTTTTTAATTCTGGAAACATTAGTCCCATTCTTCCAAATGGAAACTATTCTAAAAATTCAGGCTGAATCAGGGAAGCATCCCTGATCAGTAAGAGTTTCTGACGAATACTTGCATTAGTTTTTGAGCCTTCAGAGGGAACTAGTGTGAATATCAAGTTTCTTATAATGCTTATTAGGAAACAACAAGGAAGTTATACCACTGTGTAAAAACCTATAGAGGAAAGTGAATGGATTGGTGAATTAAAAAGGAGATTCTAAGTAGTGAGTACAGTCAGGTGAGTGAACTTGTGAACTATTGAGGTGATAGTTGGCTGGATTCTAGAAACTTCATATAATAGGTAAGATGCCTAATAACAATATTCTGTGTAATGCTGAACTAATGATCTAAATTTTCTGTTTTTAATGCTAAATTCACTAGGTAGCAGTTCCTTATTCCAAGTATCTGATCAGTGCTTGATGGGTGATTAGTGTTCAGTGATTTAATATACATCAATTTATCTGAATCCATATTCCAGAAAATTAAAGGGAATGTTAATAAACAAATGACTAACGCAATGAAAATTAGGTGATTGTTTTAAAGAAATTGTCAAAAGCTCAGATTGTGATCAACTCATAAAGTGCAAGAAATCTTGTTCTTCAGAATCTTCACCTCACGTGGCATTAAATCAAACTTTGTCTGTTGATCTGGAACATTGAGTTTGATCCCGCAAGTGAGCAGGGGCAGCGAATTGAATGGGCCCATGGTGCATGTGCTACACCAATATGAGAGCACGGGTTCAGGGCTGGGTCTCTCCCCCAGCTCTGCCTGCTGTCCCCGGGCTATTTAAAAGGGTGTGGGGCCCCTGCCACCATCACCGGCAGTGCAACGGGGCTAAGATGGCTTCCTGCCTGGCTGCTCTGCTTCCGGAAGCGGCTGGCACACCCCAGCAGCTTCGGGGTGGGAGGGGAAGAGTGCATCTGCACTGCCCCATTCTGAGCGCTGACTCTGCCAACTGTAGCCAGTGGTAGCTGTGGGGGTGGTGCCTATGGGCAGCAACATGCAGAGACCTCTCCAGCTCTCTGCTGAAGAGCTGCTGCCAGTGGGAAGTGAGGGTTGCTTTCAGGAGCCACCTGAGGTAAGCGCAGCACCCCAACCTCCTGCCCCAGACCAGACCCTGCCCCCCGCACCCTTCGTTAATGGCTATGAGCCAGGATAGGTAAGGAAAGGTGTCCTAGCCTCTGTTTATCAGAGGGTGGTGATGGATGGCAGGAGACAGATCAAAAGGGGACATAGTAGTAGTAGGAGTAGTGGAATACCAGAGATCAAAAGGGAACATAGTAGTCTGTAGGAGTAGTGGAATACCAGCTCCTGAAGAAATGTTGCAGGGGGGAAGTTTGTATGTCAAAACTAGCTGTTCATTTTAAGCTCAATTTTAACATTAATTACAGACTTGTTCCTACTTCAGCTCCACACTTCGTAGGTACAGGATGCACAAGTTGTTTGTTTTGTTTCAAAAACAGAGTGAATGAACTGCTGTGTACCAGTTCAAACCAAGTCTTCCAGGTACTTATGGAAAGGCTTGTGACTTTTTTTGTAAAGTACTTCCAAAATATATTCTGTTTATTCCATCTGTCCTCCTGTTATTCAAAGTAACAAGCTTAATAAAATATATTACATTTTGTAGTATAGATTTCACAAAACCATGTTACCAAAACTTGCTTTCTTAATTTGTTACAGGTTATTTTAGTATCTGCCAACAAGTTGACTCGATACATAGAACCATGCCAACTGACAGAAGATTTTGGAGGGAGCCTTTCCTATGATCACATGGACTGGTTGGATAAGAGGCTGGTTGGTTTTCTGGGTTTTTTTTTTCCTTTCAAACTTTATGTTCTGTGGGGCATGAACTGTATTTCTCTGTGTGTAAATGACTTTTACCTCATTTTGGTTGCTACGTCAATGTTTAGAATACATTATAATGCAGTAGAATGAGAAAAATGCACTTTAAATATGTAAAGTCATCTTATTCTAGTAGAAATTTAATTTATTCAAGAGGGGGCGAAGTAGATGTAATTATGTTTAAGGAGGCGATTTACTGTTTAGGTTCAGCTGCATATTCAGTGTTGAAAACTTTCCCCAGGAGTGTGGGGTACAGGAGCAAGGAATGCGGGGTGGGGGGGGGGCTTGGAGTAAGCTGGGAAGAGAGGGAAGGCCCAGGCCAAGCAAAAAATGCACTCTTTCTTCATGTTTCCCAGGAAGTCTTTTAAGATAGGGATCCTATGGAGCCATAACCAGATTTAAAAGCTGTTCTCCATCATGGTGAATCCCCCTACAATCCAGTTGCCCTGGTAGATGCAGGTGTGCAATTTATACTCAGGGGTAGATCTGTCCCTAAATTCTTAATAGATTCAAATTATTTAGGTGGGCATTGGTATGTACACATTTCAGTATATTTTAATTTTGTTATTTATTGAAGTGTTTGAAAATTAGAATTTTTTTAAATGCATTTTTAAAGTAAATTCTGATCTTGAAAATGGAATAATGCCCCCCCCCCTTTTTTTTGGTACAAGATCATTTTAAAAGCAGACCAACTGCTTTGGTCTGAATATGTTTTCAACCATGGAAACTGAAGTCTTTCTAGCTAGCTGCAAAAGTGGTATAACACAAGTACTATAATAAGGAAAGCTGCACATTAGTATGTCTTTACTCAATGGCACTGGTTTTCAACCTGTTGTCCACGGACCTCGGGGGAGGGATCATCAGACTGTGTCTGTTACCGGGGGTTTTCAGAACCAAAGCAGTGGTATCTTAACTGTTTCTATTCAGGCAGTATCAGGAATAAATCACTGGGGCTCCATCTAATAAATGATTGGCACAAACAAGAGTGCTTTTACCTAAGACTAGTCTTTTATTAGATCTTAAGCATGCATTCACGTGCGTGTGCACACACATGCTGCAACTGTAGGCTGAAAGCACCTCAAGCGTTTATAGTTACCCAAAGTCTGAGATACTTTCAAGTAATTAACAGCCAGGTTTCTGGGGGTCCTTTTTTCACCCAGCAGCTCCTAGGGACTGTTCCTTGCCTGAAGAAAAGTTTCCTCAAACTGCTCCCAAGTGTGGGGTTTTTTTGCTTATTTTTTTATAGTTAACTTAAAGCACATAACTCACAGTAACTCCTAGTGGGTCACCATAGTAACCCCATGGTCATTAATTCTTTCAATTTTAGCAAACTACTTATTATTTATTAAAACTTTTCTAGTATTTTTAATTATAACAACAATAAAATGTATATGTTAAAACTTAAAACTAAAGTCGGCTGTCCAAACATTCCTTCCATTTTCATGGTACATTAACTCTCTGCTCCACTCTCCCATTCTGATTAGCAAAACTTCCATCATGCTGCTGTTTGGCTTTGCCTTTCAGAGTCATAAGATTATTGCTAGCTATGTGCTATCTGGTTTTCAGCTAGCTGTGGCTGGACACAAAATGGCTGACTGCAGTAATGTCAAGTTCTGGGGCAACATGTCTACTGTGACCGCGAAAGTTTGTTGTTCTCATAAAACAGTGGTTTTCAACTAGTGATCTGGGGGTATTCAGACTATGCCTAAGATTTCCATCTCTAGTGAAATGAGTGATTGGTTTCAAACCAGTTCCTAGTGAACAAGAATGCAGATTGCACAACCTTATTGCTATTAGAACGAATTGATGCTCAGTTTTCATAAAGAACTCAAAACTAAAAGAAACTGAACAAGTACATGCAGTCACTGATTTTATAGGTTTTGCTCTCTCAGATCAGAAAACAATACACTTCAAGGAAACCTGACCAAGGTACTTTTTATTTATAGCCATATGCTCCTTTGTACTGTTACCAATAACTTTTAGAAACAGACCAAAGCTGGAAATTCAGATAACAGTTGATGTACTTAATCCATTTTTTAGTGGATAGGTGTTCATATAACAAATCACCACCACAGTCTTTAAAGAGGTAGTCGTAAAAAGGCAAAGGATTAAATGGATTGGATGAGTAACTATGGCAATGGAGATTTAAGTTTTGAAAGATTCTTCTTGTAAGCATTTTGAAATTCAGTCCTAACTTGAATGTATTCTAATATAGAGTTTCTTAATTCCCTGGAGAATCTGACACTGCAGGCCTCTGTCATTGAAGGGAAATTATATTTTCTAACCTTTTTCCTATACCATCTGAGTCTAGGAAGTAATTAGTTTGTCAAGTGTGAAGCATATTAACAGAGCAATATGGAGAAATTTGAACTGGTAGAGTCAAACTACGTCTTTCACAAGCACTAAATTAATTTATTTTAACTCTTTCAAAAATAATTTTTTTAATTAAAAGTATTTTTATTTAGGTGTTTGAAAAATTTACAAAAGAGTCTACATCATTACTAGATGAGCTTGCTTTAATTAACAATGGAAGTGATAAAGGAAACCAACAGGAGAAAGAGAGGTATGTGGATTGCTTTTTAAAATAGACCTGTTTCAGCATAAGTCTTAACTACCAGTTCAGCTGTGATATGAAAGTGTAATGTGAAGGGACTGGTGGACAGCACAAGTGTGTTTCAGCAATTTGTTTTCTAGCAGGAACTAAGGTCCTGATTCTGCAACTGGCTGCATGTGGTCACGCTTCTGTTCTTGTGCACAGTCAATTGCAGGTTCAGGCCTTCACAATTAAGCAAGCAAGATGTGCTTGAACCCAGTGATGTCCCTTCACATTCTCCATTTGGGAATGACCAATGAAGTGACACCCAAACTGTTAATGTGATGATCTGCTATATGACTGATGGCAGAAGGAGCTTTGATTAACAAGTTTTTCACTGACCCTTCCATCCCTAGCTTGTGTGTGTTTTGAGTTTTAAGTGAAAGGAGACAAAATTGGATGAGTCAGCACTAAAGCATAAACCTAAAATTTCAGTTTATTGACTCTATTTTTTTTGCAGTCAGATTCTTCCCATTATATTAAGCACATTATACCTGCTAAAGTTTAAAAACTGGCAGTGACAGTCACAAACTGCCAAAGAGGGCTCCAAACAGCAGGTCACTGCGACTGAATGCATTTAGTCAGATGTTTGGAAATAGGGAGAAGAGAAAGAAATGAGAAGTTCTGTATAAAAGTTTTAAACGACACAAGTATCTGAATTTTTGGTATTTATATGGGGTGGTAAAATCTGATTTTTTGTGTAAATAGAAATGCAGGACTTTTCCTCGTCCAGTAAAACTTATTTGAAAATTATTATACAATGTTGTTGATTTCTTAATATCCACATTATTATATCTGCCTTTCTTGTCTTTTAAATACCAAACCAACTAGACCATGTTAATAAGCAATTGTTTGCCAGATTTAATTTTGTTTTAAGTAAGTTTTGTTTTAAGTAAGCAGAGCCCAAGGATGGGTATGATAGTGGGCTAGGACGTGGCAGGTCTGAGCTCAGTTTTAGGCTCCGCCAGAAACTCCCCATGTGACTGGGCAAGTTGCTAAGGTCCTGATCCTTCACTGGCATCAATACTGGCAGACCACAGTGCAGGAATAAGACTCTCTCTCCCTTCCCATCGGTAAAATAGGGATAATTACAGTTTTTCTCCCACCCTTTGTCTCATTTTATCCTCTACAGATGGCTAGCTTTTTGAGGCAGGGACTGTCTCTTACTATGAGTTTATAAAATGTAGCCACAATCTCAACTGAGGCTTCTTAGTGCTATTGTAATACAACTAAATAATAAGATGTGTACTTTTTTATTACAAGGTCTATGGATTTAAACTTTCTTCCATCTGTTGATCCAGAGACAGTACTACAGACAGGTACAGTTAAATTGAAAATGATCCTTTTTTTTTTTTTGTCCACTACTGTAGCTTTCTTTATTGCTTTTAAATCTTCTGTGAAATCCTAAAGGATGAGATGCTAATATCTTAACTACATAGTGGAATAAACTTCTTAATAATGTATTAACATTTGAATTTTAAAAAAACTTTTAAAATGTATGTTGATAAATGGAAATAACTCGACATGTCTCGTCTCTTAAAAAAAAAAAAGTTAGCCATTGTCTTAACAATTTAATATTCTTTACAGTAGCACCAGGCCTTATTCTTTGTGTATTGTTTAAATTAAATACATTGCCTCAGAAATATGCAAGTTGTCACCACTGAAGAATGAGTTATTTTCATTAGCCACCAAATTGTTACAGTACAGACTGCATTTCCCCCCTATGGTTATGACAATTTGCCTCAGTCTAGTTCTGAGCACCAGTTGTACAAGTGAAATGTCCCCATGCCTGTTCAGCGCTTACCTTCTGTCTTGAGTGTCATCAAAGCAATTAAAAATTATATAAGGTAATTTTTTTTCCTATTACAAAAGAAACCTCTTAAATAATGGTAGATTTGAACTAAAAAAACCCAAACCCCTGCTTCTTTGGATAAAAGGAAAGAAGGCATAATACAGAGATCATGGTCTTATTATCTAGGAAAGAAATATTGGGAACATTACCGTAGCACTTCACTAGCCAATCTGTGAGTTAGAGGTGACTTACGTCGGTGTAAAGGACCTGGTAGTGTCGACACATATGTTAACAGGTTGACTTAAGGCAATTTCCTTCAACCTAACTTTTTAGTGTAGACCAAGCCTAAGATTCTCATAGACTGGTTCTGGATAAGCAAAGGAATAGGCTAAGAAACTGCAAGGAAGACTCTTGGTAAAAATGTTGTTTTGGAATAAAAAATGCTCTGTGTGAATATTTTCCATTAAATATTACAAAATCACTAAGGGCAACAGAGAAAAAATACAGAGAACCTCAGCTATAGCTGAAGTCATCGGTGCTTTCAGCTCATCCATTATATCTAAAAATGAGGATGGAGAAGAAGTGAAAGTTTGAACGCTGTTTTGTGTGTACAGTGAAACCTCGATATAACGGACTAATTCGGGCGAGGGGGTGTCCGTTAAAACCGAAAGTCCGTTATTTAATAATTTTTTTAAATTATTAAATAACGGACTTTCGGGTGACAACGGACACCCCCTCGCCCGAATTACTCCGTTATATAGAGCCGTGAGACAGCCCGCCCACCCCCCGCCCGGGTCCCTGCTGCGGGGAGCCGGGCGGGGGGGTTGACAGCTCCCGCTGGGCTTCCCGCTGGGGGGAGCCGAGCGGGAGCTCTCAAACCCCCCGCCCGGCTTCCCGCTGCGGGGAGCCGAGCGGGGGCTCTCAAACGCCCCCCCCCCCCGCGCCCGGCTCCCCATTGCGGGGAGCCGGGCGGGGGGGTTGACAGCTCCCGCTCGGCTCCCCCCAGCGGGAAGCCCGGCGGGAGCTGTCAACCCCCCCGCCCGGCTTCCCGCTGCGGGGAGCGGAGCGGGGGCTCTCAAACCCCCCGCCCGGCTTCCCGCTGCGGGAAGCCGGGCGGGGGGGTTTGAGAGCTCCCGCTCGGCTCCCCCCAGCGGGAAGCCGGGCGGGGGAGGGGGGGGTTTGACCTCGGGCGGGGGGGATCTGGCGGGGGGGGCTGTTCGGGCGGGCGGGGGGGTTGGCGGGGGGGGGGGGGGCTGTTCGGGCGGGCGGGAGGGGGTCCGTGGGGCTGCTGGGGGGGGGGGGGAGCCGGCGCCGGGCTGCTTGGGCCATGGGCTCAGCTGCCTGGTCAATTTCAGGTGAAATTGACCAGGCAGCTGAGCCCATCGCGAAGCAGCCCCGCCGGCTCCCCCCCCCCTCGGGGGTCCAGCGGGGGGGGGCTGTTCAGGCAGGCGGGGGGGGGGGTCCGCGGGGCTGCTGGGGGGGGGAGCCCCCGCCGGGCTGCTTGGGCGATCCGGTCATCTGCCTGGTCAATTTCACCTGAAATTGACCAGGCAGCTGAGTCGCCCAAACAGTCCGGCGCGGGCTCCCCCCCCCCCCACCTGTCAGCCCGCTCGCCCGCCCGGCTCCCCGCTGCGGGGAGCCGGGCGGGTGCGGGGGGTTTGACAGCTCCCGCCTGGCTCCCCGCTGTGGGGAGCCGGGCGGGAGCTGTCAACTCGGCTGCCCGGCTCCCCTCTGCAGGGAGCCGGGCGGGAGCCGGGCCCCCGAATAACGGATTTCGGATGCATCGGAAATTTTGTCCGTTGCATCCGAAGTCCGTTAAATCGGGGTCCGTTAAATCGAGGGTTTACTGTACACACAGTGGCTTGGAGTAACCCAGCATGTATTGTAGAAATGAGACTCACAATTGTGCTTAGCAATTGTTTCTTTATATTATTTAAATCTATGTTGCATTCAGTGTGTGTGTGTGTGTGTATATGTATGTATGTATATAATATGTATAAATAAATGTTATAAATAAAATATAAATGTAATGATTTAAAGAAATGAAATAGTTTAGTTCCAGAGGTAAGCCTTCTAGATGTTAGTTGTACCTTAGGCTACAGGAAGACAAACATTTTCACTCTTGAAAACTACTAGAAAATATAAACTGGTTATCTTTTAGAGTATTGGTCAAATTTAAGGAAGACGGTTTACTTTCAGATGGTGATTTTGGTGAAAAAATCCCCTTAACTTCCTTTTTCTATATCTACTACTTGAATACTCTCTTCACATTTTCAAAGCCACTAACATGGCATATAAAAAGAACACTTTATATTAGAGTTTAATTTTAGTAGAATCAGTAGAATTGAAGGTCTGATTTACTCACTAGGCGAGGCTGAGAACTAGGACCTTCTTGACGAGGCATTCAATCAACCCATAACCAGGGGGCAGAGCTACTCAGGCTAAGAAAGGCTCTAAAAAGCCCTCTCTCAAGCAATCAGAGGAGCTCATGAACAGGAGCGGCTAACGGGAGTTTGGTGAGGGATTTTACAGGGGGAGTGTGAGCAGGGGCTAGATATACCTAATACTCTTTGCATTTAGAGGTCAAAACACCACTTCAAAAAACAAAGCACCAACAAGGGAACAAGCTTTGGGAGTAAAAAGAGAGAGCAGGCTGAAGTCCAGCAACAGAGTGGAAGCTACCCAGTTTATTGCACCCAATGCAACATGTATGATTATCTGCCCTATGTGCTGGTGGGGTATGTATGCATTTGGTACAAGGAGCTCCTGACCCTCAGAGACTGTGTACGGACTTTGGAGACCAGGGTGAGTGAGCTGGAGATAGAGCTAAAGGAGCAGTACATAGAGACTTTCCAGGACACAGTAGAACATTCACACCCCTGGTCTGAAGCCTCAGTGCTGTTGAGGAGGATGAAAGCCTCAGGGAGGGAGAGCATCCCACTGGAGCAGAAGTCAACCATTTCCTAAGTTGGGACCCTCCTCCCAGATGATGATGTGGTATCCTCTCACACTGAGGTTATTTCTTCAGGGGAGGGAACGCCAGTTATTAGGAAGAGACAGGTATTAGTAAGGGGTGATTCGATCATTAGAAACATACATAGCTGGGTTTGTGGTGATTGGGAGAACCGCATGGTGACTTGCCTGTCTGGTGCAAAGGTTGCGGATCTCTCGAGACATCTAAATAGGCTTATGTGTAGTGCTGGGGAGGAGCTGGTGGTCATGATACATGTAGGTACCGACGACATGGGGAAGGATAGGAGAGAGGTCCTGGAGGCCAAATTTAGGCTGCTAAGTAAGAGATTGAAGTTCAGGACCTCCATGGTAGCATTCTCTGAAATGCTTTCAGTTCCACATGCAGGGCCAGGCAGAACTGAAGGGTCTCAATGCGTGGATGAGACGATGGTGTAAGGAAGAGGTGTTTAGATTTATTAGGAACTGGGGAAGCTTTTGGGAGGATTATTAATCTGTGGTTATTAATTATGACTGTATTACTCTATTTATCTTTAAAGGTCATGAGCTACTATCAGAGTTACAGCAGCGTCGGTTTAATGGTTCAGATGGAGGGGTCTCATGGTCTCCCATGGATGATGAACTGCTTGCCCAGCCACAAGTCATGAAGCTATTAGATTCACTCCGAGAACAGTATACACGTTACCAGGAAGTTTGTAGACAACGTAGCAAGCGCACGCAGCTAGAGGAGATTCAACAGAAGGTAATGCAGGTAAGCACCAAGATTCTCTTGGTACCATATTTTTTTATCATGTAACCTTTTGATTTTTCATGGTTTAATAAAAATCCATCTAAAATATGTGGTTTTTAGTCCGTTTAGTTTTGTTTTTAATAGCACATATTACAGACCTCTATGGTGTGGTGGGGTATGTGTGTGTTTTTTTGCAATGTCTAGGACTGTTAAAAATAGTTATCTTCCCTCGATGTATGGCATGCACCTGTGAGTAATTTGGGAAGCACATGCCATATAATTCTTTACTGCTTAATTCTAAATATCTGAGAAGTTGCTCATAAGTAGCTTGTAGTGATATATTTTTAAAGTAGATTCAAGCTAAATATTATACTGTTTCACACCTTTGTAATAATGTTGAGTTCTCTGTTAGACTTCTGTCTGGATTGACAACTCTGTACAATAGACAACTCTGTGACATTTTTTTGTTTATATTGAAATTGAGTCTTACGCTCTAACCTTTAGGTCTGGATAATCTGCAGTTCGTGTAAGATTGAGGGAGTTGGAGGGAAAGTTGCTTTACTCAGGCTTTTGTGCTTCCTTTGATTCTGGGGCTTCTAGGTGCTGATTTTGCCTGATGTTCTAATTTGACTGCCTGCAATGGTTTTCAAAGGGCCTTTTAAACAGGTGTAGAGGTCACTAGAATGCAATAATTTCCAGACAAGCTTTCTCTTCCAAGTCCCCTATGCTGGGGATTCTCCTACACCTAATGAATCCTCAGATGGTCACTTAGCATTCAAGAAAAAATGTTATGATCGTAGTTTTGCTTCTATCTTAAAGTTCTTCTTTGAATGCTAGTCCCTGTGTTTGTTTGACATGTGAGTGTGCATGAGCAGTGAGCACCAACGCTGTTGCTGTTGTCTTGGAGAGGTGACTATCTCAGCCAAGTGCAGTACTTACTGCTCCTTTCTTCCACAAATCTGCAAGATTCAGGGGCTCCAGCTGAGAAAAGATCTTATGGAGAAGGCTACACGACCTCAGTCTGAGGAGATTCACCTTTATTTCAGTCTCAACTGACAAGCAACGGCCCTCCAAGCATGAGCTCAGGAGTGGAAGCCAGAGATGAGCCCGAGGAGTCATTGTGCAAGGCTTCTCATGAGAATAAGGGGCGAACTCAGGAGCGTATGGACAGATCATCTGCCAGGATTGCTTCCAAGAGAAGATATCCTTGCCCAACTCCAGCCAAGTCGGGTGAGCCCTCGGCATGCAGGTCATAAGGACTTGTTCCCGTTTAAACCTTCCAGTCCTGAGAGCAAGGTGTTAAGGAGAGATGATTTGCTGCTATCTGTGTCTGCTCCGATTCCTAAGCCTAAGGATCTGCAGCCACAAACACCATCTAAGAGTTCACATGTTAACTGTTCAACAGTACTGATGAGTCCCTGTAAAAGACCTACCATCCACGATGGCCACGGATGCATTAGATCTGTGAGTCCTGACTACTTGAATGTCCCAGTCTCTGCGACTAACCAAAATGTACACCTTACCAGAAGATATCTTCACCCTTCCTTATCCCCAGTCGTCTTTGGGGTCTGACCTTCCTGAGAGACATTATGACACTAGAAGTTGAAACTATGTGAAGGAGATAGGACTGAGGTGGGGAACATTTCTTAGGCAGGAGCTTTCATCTACCAGCACCAACAACTCTGATGGTTGAATAGGAATGAGCCTTCTCTTCAGAGGAGTTGGAGGTACCAGATGATGATCTTTTACTCCCACATGGGTTGGGGAGTTCAGACAGCGACTCAAGAAGTTCTGGGGTCTATTATCTGTGCTCCACCCACATACAAGCTACTCAAGGGACTGAGGGTACCTATTGCCATGGGGACTCCTCAACTGGTTAACCCTTCATATTGGAATCCACAGGGTCCGTACAATAAACATCCCAAATTCATCCATCCATCCCATTGTATATCTCCCACACAACACCTGCTGGCATTGTTGGAGTTTGAGGGCTGGGATACTGAACCAAATCCTTAGGTGCTGATGAGTGTTTTGTCTTGCTTACCAGATGAGACAGTTTGTCCCATCTTCACCATCCCTGCCTGATTACCACAGGCAATATCAGGAGCTTCCACAGATAGTTATGAATGACCTCCACATTCCACTAGAGGAGGTCCAAGGTATCCAGTATTGGCTCCTTGACATTTTATAACCCTCTGGTCCCAGTAAGGTGACTATCCTGGTAGATGAGACCATCATGGAACTGACTAGAGTAGTCTGGCACTCTCCAGCCTGCAGCATCCTACCCCCCAAAAGGGCGTAGCGGCACTGTTTTGTATCAGTCAAAGAAGCATCGTTTCTCTTCACACACTCAGCACCCAACTCCTTGGTGGTGCAAGCAGCCACTAAGAGGTCTTGATTACAGCATTCCAAGACTACACTGGTAGATAAGAGTTCTTGTCGACTTGACCCTTGGGGCGTGAGGGGAAGGTGTTGTCGTCTGAGTCTTGGTTCTATATTAATAACTACCCAGCTTTGCGAGCAAAACACGTTTTTGGACTTCAAGGCCAAACTCCCTCAAGAAGAACATTTCCAGGCCCTTATTGAAGAAGACCAACTGGGGGTCAAAATATACCTTCAAGCTGAAGTCGATGCAGCTGACACTGCATCTAGAAGGAGAGACTCAGATTTAGTCATAAAGCATGAGCTTTCACTGGATTCCAGAGGGATCCCCAGGAAGGGTCAAAATATAATAGACAAGTTTTGACAAGTTTGTTTATCGAGAAGACTGATGAGTCTCTAACCTCACTGAAAAACTCTGGAATAATTCTCTGCTCCCTTGGCATTTATACCCTGGCTCCGAAGAAACAACACCATAAACAGGTGTACAAGCCATGACCATCTAGGTGTTCTACCACCAGTGCTCACTTTAACTACTGTGCAAACACCAGAGCATACAGAGACTAGATATACAGCTCTCCCTGTGACAACCACAACTACTCAACCCCATAGACCATCCAGAGGTTATTTTTGATGGGATGATCAATAACTGCCTATAGTCGTTGGTGTCATCCACCACTGACATGTTCTGTGTCTCACCTTTCTATGAAGGTTGCCTTTTTATGCTGTCATTCATCTGGAATGATGAGTGGACTGGGATTATTCATGGCTGACCCTCAGTACACCATTTTTCTTACGGAAAACAATTCTCTTTGCCTTCACTAGAAATTCATCTCAAATAATTTCTGAATTTCACATAAATCAATCTAAATTTTTTCCCCAAGACCTCATGCTTCTGATGAGGAGAGGAGACATTTTATCACTGAAACTGTAAATCCAGCAAGAAATTATTTTAATTTGTGTAGTCACTGAAATCCTCAAAAGAAAAGAAAAACCCAAACTCTTCTTACCGATATTTTCAGTTGAAAATAAAAAACAAAAAGTGTAGTGTATAAGGTAATAACACTACTGCATAGCTCACAAATGACATAAGCAGGGCATGGGACTTATCCAGTAGCTGGATAATATTCAAATTGGCTGAGCAAGAATTTCTGATTGAAATAAAGTTTATAACCTAGCTTGGCAAACTGCCTTCATTAATGCATTTAAATAGACTTGTTTACTGGGGCATCAACCTCAATTTGCATCGTTTTGATTAGAAATAATCATCCATTTGCTCTGTCTGTTACTGATGGTGCATAATAAGTGAACAGAATATTTGCACAAACTGAAGCTATGTGTTCTGCTATTTTGTTCAACCAATTTTAAAACAATTGTTGAAGGCATCAAGTACTCTAGAAAAATGCAATAAAACATTGTCTAAATTTAAAAGATAAGGCAACCTGAGTAGATGCACAGCTAGAAATATACACACTGTATTTAAGGGTGACAGCTGCAGTGGGTAAGCTTCCCACCACAGGAGGAGTCAGCACTTCATTGGTACAGAGAATGGGGGTGAAGAAGAAAAATGGGAAGCAGATGATGGGGGCAGCCTAATTCAATAATGGGAAAAAAGATAAGGGGAGAAGCGTGACATTCCTCAGGGTACAATCTGGGCTGATGACAGCTGTGTCCCCTCAATTCTCAAGTCTGGAGTGCCTTTTACACTACTTCACTGTGGGAGCAACCACTCCTGGTCAGCTTTCACACAGCCTCCAGCATGTAAATCACTCCCAGCTATATTGTATCAGTGGTATCTGTAGCCAGCCACCCTTGAGTTACACTGCACAGCAACACCAGCAGTCTGTCTCCGAAATGTGCATTTCAAAGCAAAAATCTCACCACATATTTAGTAATCTTATTGGCTGAAATACTTTCAGCCAGGATCTCTCCCCAGTCCAGTTATCCTTCCTTTATCCTTCAAGCATTGTCAATGCTGGGGATTGTTGACACCTGGCTGAGGCATCAATTTTGGAATTGGTTTGTTGGCTGCTTTTCTAAGCTTGGAACATGTCTCAGTAATATTATAGAGTAGAATCTTATAACTTTACACACAAATAAGACTCACATTTTACCAGGACAATAATGATCAGCAAATTATGAGTTTTCAAATGATCCCCCACAAAGCATACTTTATACAAAATCCATTATAGTTCTGTAAAAAAGGGTGAATGTAGGGATGCAGACTGTTACAGAGAAGAGACTCCCAAAACTGTATTAACTGTCCCAAATGAATGAACATTGCAAGCTGCCACAATAAGAGTCCTGCCTCCTATGCAATCCTGACTGCACCTAGTGCAAGGCTTCAGTTGGTGATTCTTCTCTTGGATGACCCTAGTATTGCTGATTCATTCCATCTGTGTGTTCTCTCTCTCCTTCCTTTCTATTTTTATTTTTTTGCCAATATTGCTTGCCATTTCTGTTGTGTTTACTCCCCAAGTCTCCATTTTCTGCTTTCTTGTTTAATCTTGGGATTTTGCAGCTATAGATTAGACAATAAGGCCTTTCTTGCAAAGGCCGACCCCTGAACTTTTAAAAGAGATACTGGCATCAGTGAGGCTTCACTTGGGTGCTCCCTTATGTCAAAGGGGTCAGTTTACAGGATGAAGGCCTGTGGGTTTTTTTTGTTTTTTGTTTTTTGCATTTTTGTGTATTTCTGATATTTTGTACTGAAATGTGCTTTGTCACCTGTTTGTCCATTAACATAATTGTTCAACAAAGCAGGGAGAAAACACTTCTCTCGTGAGCATACAGCTGTGTCCAACATTTCAGCAATGCTGACACATGCATTGCAATTCATTGATCTAGGCTAATTTAATTAGTCTGAAAATGAAAGAATTTTTTTCTTATTGAGAAAAGTAAGGGTTTTTTTAAATCCACTTTATTGCCACATGTAAAATGACAAATATGAGTGTGCCAAATCTTTTGTGCGCTATCCGCTTCTAGCATGAGCTGAGAGCCTAAGCTTAATGAAAAGTACATTCTACCAAAGGCTTATGAAATGAGTTGCTTCCAAAGTTATGCAAAATATCAAACTTTTTACTGAATTTGTGATTATATTCATGTGAAATAAAAAGTACAAAGAATTTTTAATAGCAGGAGTGGAATTGTTTTATAAGTTGTTGAGAATATTTTATTTATTGTTATCTAAACTATTATTTTATTAACAGGTAGTGAATTGGCTTGAAGGACCTGGATCAGAACAACTACGAACCCAGTGGGGGATAGGCGATTCAATTAGAGCCTCACAAGCTTTGCAACAGAAACATGAAGAGATTGAGAGTCAGCACAGTGTGAGATATTCTCCCCTTCCCCAACTTACACCATGATTGAGTACACGTAATTAATTGTGAACACTGTATTCCAGTGACAGATTCTTAGGAATTTTGAGCAGGCAGTATTTTATCAGGTATAAAAAGAAGTATCTGCACTGTCATTAATTACCCACTATGTCCATTAGATACAGATTTTTATGGTTTCCAGTGTAGATAATAAAACCTAATTATATGCTTTTTGTCTGAGTAATTCATGTTGATGTTTTAAGACACCATGATAATTTGTACTTTCAGTAAAAGTGAAATAAAAGGGAGAGTAAGCCTAAACCCCCCCTCATTTTTGATATGTTTGATAAGATCTGCTGCTTTGGTAAATGTGATGTTTAAATTTGGAGCTTATTTGGCTACAACCTACCACTGTCTGTTATCATGGAATGTGGATTTCAGTTAACAATATTTGAAATATAATTTAGCTTAAAATAAAATTTGACAGCTTATTTCTAACTTTGATGACCAAATACTGTACTACTTTCCATTGTAAATCCGTTTATAGATACCATTTGCAGACCTTTAAAGTGCAACAGAAATATCCCTCTATACTAACTGATTTGTTACTGAGATTTGATTACTTGGCATTCAGCAAGGAGAGGCTGCCTATTGTTTTGTCCTTTTCAATGCTGAATTATACTCCCTAAATCACCTATTCTGAAGAGTGTAAATGGCATTTTCTTACCCAACGTGTCTGATCCTTATGTGTATAGAGCAGAGGTCGGCAGCCTTCGGCATGCAGTTCATCAGGGTAATCTGCTGACGGGCCATGAAACATTTTGTTTACATTGACAGTCCTCAGGCACAGCTACTCATGGCCACCGTTCCCGGCCAATGGGAGCTGCGGGAAGTGACACGGGCTGCAGGCTCGTGCTTGCCGCTGCTTCCCGCAGCTCCCGTTAGCCAGGAATGGTGAACTGCAGCCACTGGAAGCTGCGGATGGTCAATGGAAACAAAATGTTTCATGGCCTGCCAGCAGATTACCCTGATGGACTGCGTGCTGGAGGTTGCCAACCCCTGGTATAAAGAGTAACATCTGCTTGCTTTCATAACAAAATAATTGTAATGTTTTATTCATGTTAGTATTATAGAGCAACATAGATAAGGAAGCCTGAGCTGAATTCCATTCATGCTTACACATCATTAACAAAATGAGCTAAGTTCTATTGGAGAGCCAACTTTTGTCCTCAGGTCCTTGCATATTCCACCGAAGACTATGGGGTGCAGAGGTTTGACAGGTCTGAATTTGTCCTACAGAATATTTATCGCTGTTGATAATGCACAAGCAGGAAAGAACACAGCCTAGCTTTCAGTCCTAGTATGAATTTGAAGCACTGGCAGTTAGAAAAAACATCTTTAGACTTATCAGTTAAGCAAATTTGATCTGAAAATCATTGACATGTTAAACATGGAACCCTATTTACAAAGTTACTTTTCAAAGTATTTCTGTACCTAAGTGTGTGTGTGTGCTTGTTTTTGCTCTCTAATCTGAGAGCATCCCCTATAATTGATCTGGAAATAAGCATTTGCTGTCTATCTTCTTCTCTTCCTCCTTTATCATTTTCCTTATTTTCTACAGTCTCTCTAGATATTTCTTCCCTCATTCCTAAAATCAGACAGCATGTGTGTCTGATCTTATCTCCTCTCCACTGCTCTTCCTCTCCCCAACTCCCCTTGCATTACTTTGGAAACATCTATTTATTATTGACTGTATTGCTCTCATGCTGCTTTAGTTTCTGGAATGCTTCTATTTGTTTTTAATATACTATGTGAATCCAGTCTTGAAAAAGAACTGCTTTAGATTTCTAGATAATAAGCAATTTGTGACCTATTTCATAGTTTCTCTGCCTGTCTAATCTACTTGAGTTCATTGTCTCTAGTCACATTTCTGTGATGGTCATGACCTATGTGAGTCTGGTCAATTTGGGTTTAGAGCTGGTCATTTGACTTAAACATCCTTGATTAAGGGCTTTGCAAGTCTTGTTATTGAAATTGTCAATAGTGTACTTGTAGTTTTAATTCCATTAGATATTGGCAGCGTTTGCCACAATTGACCATTTTTGCCTTGTTTATTGGGCAATGACAAGATAAAGCATTAATCACTAAATCAGGTATTTAATTAATATAACCAATAGGTGGCACTATTCTCTTATGTTGGAACTAAGTAGGACGTTTGAAGGTCATCTTGTCAATAGACTAAATAACAAAGATGTCTAGCAGCCATATTTGGTATTCCAAGTTTATAACAATGTCAGATGAACATTGGATTTCTTATCTTGATATATGAAGTACGCTTTCATTCTCCATCAATTCTCCATCATTTGAAATGTTTTTCTTACCTAAAGCTATATATTATGGTTTCAACAATATAAACGTATATACGGCAACACTTTGAAGACACCCACTCTCATATAGTGAAGAAACTTTAAAATAACCTGTTTCTGTATTTTGCAGCCCCATTTTATTTGCGAGATATTTACTTCACTTTGCCTAAAATATTTTTCTAATGACATTTCTAAATTTTCTTGCTAGCAGTAATAATATTTCTGAAAGCAATATCATTTGATTCAAAGGCAGTCTTTTAATAATGTTAAATGTCATGCTAGAGCCTTATCATTGTTTCTGCAGCATACCCCGAATACGTTAATGACAATTAAGTAATGGTTTATGTTTAGACAGCAGAATTTTTGTTCTGTGCAACCAACTATTAATGGGAATGTGTTTGCAGTATATGCCAATAAGCAGGTTGGATTTAGAGTTTGTGACAATGAAATTCCCCCCGTACCTTCAAGTAGTATCAGTGGGATCAGAAATGCATACTTTTTTTTTTTTTTTTTTGGTAAATCTTGCAACTATATTTGAATTGATATAGGGCAGAGTGGATTGATATAAAATTACCAATTTTAATCATAATTTAAATGAAGCAGGAAACCTTGATTTCAATAATTGATTGCAATTGTGTTTTGTATTTATACTTTGAGTTTTTCTAAAGAGAGGTTGATTCTTATTAATTGCTAACCATAAAAACATGTTGATTCGCTGCTAAATGTATCCTTTACACTACATTTTGGTGTTCCTTTTTGTGAACAGGTAGGATATGCTGTCTCTGAATGTTTATTTAAGCAGTTGATTACGTAAATTTATTCAGTTATGTTCATATTTTTAATTTTTTTGGAAAATGGCAAATGAGGCATTTCTTATTTACTAGATGATGATTAATTGTTTTGCTTGTGATTTTCTGTGAACTTCTGTTTGGATGGTAATTCAAATTCCAGATGCACAAAACCAGCATTTTTTTTTAAATGAAATAAAACTACGTTAAAAGTGATGGATACATAAGGGGGGGGAGTTTTTATCAAAACATGTTTTGCATTTCAAGCTAATTGATGTATTAAACAAAGGAAATGTTATTGGCAGTTAGTTGACTGAACTGTTTGTTTTCGGTTACTACAAGATTTTAGAACTAACAGATCTCACCCTCTCACACGTAGTTTTTATTTGTAGGCTACCTCAACTCTAGAAGCTAGGGTTATGATTCCCATCTCACGTAGACATAATCCTGCTAGCTCTCATGGAGATAGCATGGGCAGTGGCGAGTGATGGCACGTTAGCTATCCCGAGTACATACCCACGGAATCTAGGTGGGTTTGAACTTGGAGCAGTTAGCCTATGCTGTCACTTTCCTCTCTACTGTGCTACTGTGGTGACTACTATTTTTAACATGCTAGTTTGTTGAAAGTTAGCACATGTATGTCTACTTGAGCTGGGAGTCACATCTTTGGGTCCAAGTTTAGACATAGCCATAGATTGGAAGAGGAAAACAAGCTTTTCCTGCTTTTTTCAAATCCCATTGGTTTCTTAACTTGGAATAGAGAAATTAAGAAAGTCTTCTCTCTGTACCTGCAGAAGAGGCTACTGGTGTCAAAAGCTGGTTTGAGACAAGCTTTTGAAATACACAGAGCCACTCTTGAGATCTGGGAAAGTTACTGAGAGAGTTGCAGCTAAATACAAGGTCAAACAGTTAACAGTTTGGCATAAGTAGTACAGTAAACCCTCGATTTAACGGACCTCGATTTAACGGACTTCGGATGCAACGGACAAAATTTCTGAGCAAGTCTGATGCATTCCTGATCCATTTCTGGCGGGCTGGCTGCCGGCTCCCGGATCCAGGCAGTGGGAGGGTTGGCTGGCGAGTCCCGGGAGCCGGGACCCGGGCAGGCTGGCTGCCGGCTCCCGCCCGCAGGCGGGCTCGCTGGCTGCCGGGTCCCGCCCAGGTCCCGCCTGTGGGCAGGCTGGCTGCCGGGTCCCACCCGTGGGCGGGCTGGCTGACAGTTCCCGGCTGCCGCCGGGTCCCGGAAGCGGGCGGGCTGCAGAGCTGCCGCCCCGACCCTGTGGCGGGCGGGCTGCTGCTCCGACAGCTCATTTTTTTAATTATTATTAAATAACGGACTTTTTGATTTAACGGACACCCCCTCGCCCAAATTAGTCCGTTAAATGGAGGTTTTACTGTACCTTAAAATATCTGTTCTATCTTCTGTTTAGCTGTGATAAACTCACTACCTTTTCCAGACCTCAAGAAAACCTGAAGAGCTCTGTGGAGCTCAAAAGCTTGTCTCTTTCACCAACAGGAGTTGGTCCAGTAAAAGATACTGCCTCACCCACCTGGCCTCTCTCATATGCTGGGACTGACATGGCTACCACAACAATACAGCATAAAAGATGGTTTATCACTTCAGCAAACTCTGGTGCGTAGCCAGTGACTTCTACCATTTTGGTTGGGCTTTCTTGCTAACAAACAAGTGCAGCTTAATATTACTTTTAGTAGCCTTTTGGTTAAGAAAAGCATTATCTAAAAAGTTTAACTTACATGATTTTAACAGATTTTAAGTAGTTTAAATCTTAAAATAGGTTATCAATTTCATATTTAATTTTATATATATTTATTTTTTAAAGTATACCTGTGTTTACATTTTTTAAAAATCTGATTTGTCCATTTCGAATAATCGATTTTTATTCACCCGACACAGGATGTGAAACGCTTCTTGGCATATAAATTTTCAAAATGCTGTATAAACGTACACTTATTGCTCTTATTAGCTGAAAGATTCCACTGATGTCCCATAAAGAAAAATATAATAAAATACTTAATACATTCAAATGCATGTCATTTTAAAAGAAATAGATTTATTTTGGTGCTACTTTAAAGCTTTAATCATTTGATTCTTGCTCTTTTGTAGGAGTGGTTCGCTGTATATGTGGAGCTTAATCAGCAGATTGCAGCACTGCTAAATGCTGGGGATGAGGAGGACCTGGTAGAGTTGAAAGCACTACAGCAACAGTTGAGCGATGTCTGTTATCGGCAGGCCAGTCAGCTGGAATTTAGGCAAAATCTGTTACAAGCAGCGCTTGAATTCCATGGTGTTGCCCAAGATGTAAGTTTGCTTTTAAGTGTATACAGACTTACTTGCCAATACGCTGTTCACATAGTATTATTGAAGTTTAGTATTTTGTACAAAGTGTATGGAAAAAACAAAGTAATTTCTGTGAAAAATGCAAGTCTTCATTTATTGGTAACCTGATTAAAATACTGTCATTAAGGATGAGGCCTTCTGTTTTGTAAGAGGAATGTGCATTGTAACATTAAACTTTCTGGCATGGCCTTGCATTTCTGTTATGTCTAAGTTGTAACATAAATCATAAGAGATTCAGATAACTTCTCTTCACTTCTGTTTTTTGACTGGCTAGTTCTATTGCATGGGGTATACTGTTATTCAGAGTTTCTCTATAAGATATTTTTCAAGCTCTTATTTGTCTGAAGTGAATTTTATCACAGGACTTGGTGTGTTTTCTTTAAAGCTCAGTTGCTGGAACCATGTATTGGGTGATAATTTCAGCTTTCACTTAAAAAATAAGTTTCTAGTCTTTATGGATGTGGAGAAATGCTTGAAAACTTGATGTCAGTGATCCTAAAGGTTCAGAAACCAGAAGGCAAAGAAAAAGAACCCAGCAGTTGTTTGGGTTTTTTAAAAATCTCATGATTTTTAAACTGTCATGATTTGGGGGAGCCTGACTAATGATTCTGGAACACTTGGGCTTGGCAATACTGTGAGGGCTTATGTCTTTTAAATATTAATTGCAACTGTAATGATTTCATTACAAAGAATGGTTACATAGCAGATAAAAGGCTTGTCTTTATCATTTTCTATTTCAGTTGTCTCAGCAGTTAGATGGCTTATTAGGGATGCTGTGTGTAGATGTAGCACCAGCTGATGGAGCATCAATTCAGCAAACTTTAAAACTGCTTGAAGAGAAGCTGAAAAGTGTTGGTAAGCAGAAAATCACTGAAATACAGAAATATAAATTATACTTGAAAGGGACAAATGCTGAGGACAATTTTCTTCCATTTTTATTTAATATATTAAACTAATTTCCCCCTTGCTCAGTTCTTCCTTTACGCTCTTTCATCTCTTTCTTGTATATAGTAAGATCACCTTTCCCAGTAGTAAAATCTGCATTCTCTACTGTATGTTTATCACATATTTGGTTGTGCCCTGTCCTGTGACTTGTTTACATGAAAAATGATAAAAATAATATGCACACAAATGAAATATATTGTTTACAGTATTTACACTTAGCAACAAACCTAGAGTTTGAACCTTGGACCGCACCTCTCTTTTCCCCAAGCCTGGCCGGAGCATAGGAATATACTGCAACAATTATATCCTGATCTCCATGGAGGAAGATGAACCTCTTGTTCCCAAACAGTGAATCTTTTATGAATTATCTAAACTCTGAAGGGAGTTATGTTCTGCCTACCTAGCCCTAACTAGTATGCTTGCAAAGATAAAACTTGTAATTAATTTTTTTTACAGACTCTAAATGCCATATGTTAGCTTTATTATAACGGAAAGGGGAGTATGTAGGAAGAGAGATTGTAGAATGAAAAGATATATTAAAATTGAAATAGCTGAAGTAATTAAATTTGAAACATTATTGCACATGTGCAGTAATTTATATTGTGTACACCTCAAACCATACACTACATTAAAATGGCATACAATAAATTTACTATGCTTCACAACAGACTTTAAGGGCAAGCACTGAAGGATTCCTCATATGACAGTATCCAAAAGTTGTCAACCATGCTTAAGATTGTATGCACTAATTACCTATATATATCCTGAAACAATTATAGCTGACTATCAAATCTCAGACCTTTCCTTGAAACACATTTATTTATTTTATGGACTAGTAGGTAAAAAAATAACAAACTCATTTCCCCTATTCTGTAAATATTATAGAATGCTCCATCTAATTGATGCTGTCAGATCAATATGTTTCAATACAACCAAAATGTAAAGCTGTACATCTATGTACAAAGAATGCCGGCCACACATACAAATTCCCAGGATTCCAGCCTGGGATCAGTGACACTGAAAAAGGTTTGGGGATCATGGTGGATAATCAGCTGAAGATGAGCTCCCATTATGACTCTGTGGCCGAAAGGGCTAATGCGATCCTTGGATGTATTAAGACGGGAATATCGAGTAGGAGTATGAAGGTTGTATTGCCTCTAAAATTGGCACTGGTGTTACTACTCCTGGAATACTGTGTCCAGTACTGGTGTCCACAGTTCAAGATGGATGGTGAAAAATTGGAAAGGGTCCAGAGAATGGGGAAAACTAACCGGATTTAACAAACAAAATATTTTCATTTATTTTGGTTTTAGACTTAGGCCTGCAAGGTTTGCGTGAAAAAGGCCAAGGTCTTCTTGATCAGATATCTAACCAGGCATCCTGGGCCTATGGAAAAGATGTAACCATAGAAAACAAAGAAAATGTGGACCATATCCAGGGAGTGATGGAAGATATGCAGCTTAGAAAGCAACGGTAATAATAGCACTTCTAGTGGTTATAATGGTTTTTACATATTAGGAACTCACTTTAAAAAATAAATAAAAAATAAAAACCCTGATCCTATTTTGCATCAGTCCCTCATTTATATGGGACTCCATCATGGGATGATGGTGAAATCCTAATTTATGCAGTTGCAGTATGGGTGACTTAAATCTCACATTCCATTTAAGCAAGAGAGAAGGCTTATTTTCTCTTTCCCCTGGAACTGTTATGGTACATTCCTAAACCCAAAGATGGCTACATTTCAGGGCTGGATCGTGGGTGTGGGTGGGAGGTGAGAGGGTGGTACATAAGGGCATGTGCTCCTTTCTGTTCTTATACTTATATGTGAGAAAATGTACATTACTCAAAAATGGCGATATGGGGACAGTGTATGATCTCTTCTTGTAGACACTACCAGATGCTCTGAGGCAATAACCTATTCTCCTCTTAAAACATATGCAGTTGGGAATTGGGATGGGGCAGGGCAGCCACAATGGGGTGGAAGCTAGGGAGCAGCAGATGTGTGGTGTGCCCTTTCGAAAGCACATCATAACTCATGCAATCATTTAATCATTACCTCTCCATCCCAGACTTAAATTTCTGAGGGGAGACCTCAATTCACTAGAGTATCCCCGTTTGGGAGTTCACTTAACCAGTTGTTTAATGTTAAGCAAATGCCTAAGTCCCACTGTTTTAAATTTAAAGATAAGCAAATGCTTAAAAGCTATTCTGCATATGATGTGCTTAAGTATCTTCCTGAATCGGGGCCTTATTGTATTAAAGATCATTATTTTCCCAATATTTCTTTTCCGCCAATACGATTGTTGTAGTTGCTACAGGAGTGTTGCATGATCCTCAGTTGGAGAGGAGGTGGTCTAAGTGATCGCAGGTGTGTGAGATGAAGAGGTGTTGGTCCACAAGAAAACCTCTGTGTTAAGGTGTGAGCCCCATTGATAAAAAAAAAAAATTGAAAACCACCTGTCCTAAACCTTTTCCAAGGATCTTCCATCTGATAAATCCATTCAGCTTTGTAGCTCTATTGAAGGGACAGCAGCTGTTCTTGAGTGCAAAATATTTTCATTACCTTTTACAGAAATGTATTTTCAAAGTGACCTAAATGTAGCCCTTTAACATTTTCTCATCTTATCAAGAAGCCCTAGGTGTCTTATAGCTGCTCTAGCCAAAGCAATCTTTGAAGATTTTTGTTTGTTGTGAATTCATGTTGACAAATGACATCCTTTGTATACTAATATGGCATCCTTTGTATACTAATATTACTAATAATTGAAACTTGGACCATCAGAACTAAATAAAATCCGCAGTTTTCCTTATCATTACTATTGTGGTTTCTACCAGACAGAGAAAAGAAGTTTGAACAGTTAGAATTCTACCTAATTTGCACAACTTGTACTAAATAAAAGGAAACACCCAAGGACTAATATTTGAAAATAGTCATCTCGCCACAAAAGCGCATTTTTCTTGCTCAAGTACATCAGCTTCCAAACAAGAATGCCTCATCTGTAATATTATTGACATTTTTTTTCCCAGAGAAAGAACAATGTGGTTAGGAGCTGAATGTGAATTTTCTCCCCTCTAATGGATATGCACAAAGGAATTTGTATGAGTAAACGTCCTTTAGTTCAGCCTGAATACAGATCAGGTTCAAAGTAAAATCAGACACTGCATTAGTTTTAAATTTATTTTCCCACTTGAATTGCAAGATTTTCTTACAGAAGCTAATTATAAATAGTTTTAAGATTCCTGGTAGGTCCAAACCATGTGTGAGTAACACAACAAGAATGGTAAAATATTGGCTACTAGACCTATCCAATGTATCATAAATGTTTTGAATGTTTATTTCTGGGGATATTTTGGCTAGATCACTACAATTCTTGGCATCTAAAAGTTATGTTTCCTCACACTCTTACAGTAGCTGATGCTCAGTGTTAGCATTGCAGCACTGCAAGGCACACTTAACAAAGCTCAAAATTATAATACGTTGCAGGGCTCATGCAAATTGCAAAGCCTGTCCCAACCTGCAGTTTGAGAACCCCTGGCATATCTTGTCACTTACAAAGCTAACTGTTGCTATCGTGATTAACTATATGAATTTGTTACTGAGCTGTGTAGCATTCTGATTCTCCCTCTATATTCAACTAAATATCTTTTAAATTCAGAGGGAGAAGTCATTATTTAGAATCAATGTATTATAATATTGAGCTCTGAAGGTAGACAGGAAAGTGCTTCCAATATTTTCATATCATGACCGTAGAAAATGAATTGTCATGAGTTTAGTTTTAGCTTTCCTCTTTCTGCATTCATTTTATATAAATTATATTTTGAATGGTTTCGGACAAGAGTTATAGCAAAGAAAATCATGGTTCTTGTTTATGATGATTAATTAATCTTGTAACCTTTTAAATAATAGTTGGCTAAAAGTTGGAGTGGGGAATGTAGATGAATTTTAGACATTCTCCACTTTTATTCATCAGGATGTCTTGAAGGCAGTGGCTGTTGACATGTTGGTGTTTTTTAGTGTTCAGCTACATTTACTGCATGTTTCTTTGTAATGCTTTGCAAAATCCAGTAATGTGTGGGCCAGGCTAGTGGCACAATGATGCGTAATTACCTTTTTCATGAAAACTGACTTCTTGATGCTGTAGGTTTAAAAATTCAGAAATTGAGATACCATAGCTCTCGTGCCCAGGGTATATTTAGTGTGCTGAATGGTTACTCTTTCTGTGATGTGATTTCATTTATTCCTAAATGTTTTGGGTTTCCTCAGGTGTGAGGACATGGTAGATGTGCGACGGCTAAAGATGCTTCAGATGGTACAGTTATTTAAATGTGAAGAAGATGCTGCACAGGTAAGGGCTGGCTATAGAACTTTACCTCAACTAGTTTTTCTTTCTAAAACAAGTCACTGTACTTGACGATTTTCATTTTAATCTTCTTTAAAGCCAGTTTCTATTGTTTTAATTTACTTCTCTTTTTAAGGCAGTAGAATGGTTAAGTGAACTGTTGGATGCGCTGCTTAAGACGCACATCAGATTGGGAGATGATGCTCAAGAAACCAAAGTTTTGTTGGAAAAGCATCGAAAGTTTTTTGATGTTGCACAGGTGAGTGGTGGATTATCTTCATTCTAGAAACTCACTTTTTGCATAGCTACAGACAGCTTTTAGCTGCACTTGGTGTAAATTTGAGGGACAGTAGTAGAGTTTCCACTGTTAACTGTTTTCGTACTTTGCATACGTGCCTTGCATAGGGAAATACTAATTAGATTTAGAAAGATTTTAAAGCTGCAGTACCCATATTAACGCTGGCAGTCTTATGACCTTTGTAGGTTCTGATGGGCACAGGAAATGCAGAGCATAAAAGAAGTTTGGTGTTGATAAAAATGGGTGATGTCTGACACGGTTTTCCTAGTGAATTCTGAAGTGATTGCAACTAATATAGCAAAAATATGGGCTAGCCATCTGGCATATTGGTAAAGCTGTGCATTACAGTGCAAGAGATGTGGGTTTCATGTCTGTTTCCAGAATATAGGTAACTGGAGATTGAGGAACCACATTGTATCTCAAAAGCAACTCTCACATTGATGCAGAGACTTCTGATTGGCATAACAAAAAACAAAAAAAACCACAAAACAAACCCAGAAATATAGCCATCTACTTAGTGAACTAATTATTATACACTCCATTTGTGGACAATGTATCTTAGTGAACTAGATCAGTGTAAGCATGCTTTGTGGAATTGCATGTAAGAGAAGTAATCTCTTGCAGGTTTGTCTGCATTGTTACACATTGTTTATTCTGAAGCTGAAATTAGAATTTTACATGTATTCTGTTTTTTCTTTGCAGAGTACTTATGATTATGGAAGACAGTTACTACAGGCTACAGTTGTACTGTGCCAGTCTCTGCGATGCACTTCTAGGTCCTCGGGAGACACACTTCCGAGACTAAACAGAGTATGGAAACAGTTTACAATAACTTCTGAAGAGAGAGTACACAGGTTGGAAATGGCTATTGCATTTCATTCGAATGCTGAAAAGGTGAGTTGTTTTAGGAAGAAAAACCAGTTGAGGTCAAATGAAAAATAAACATGTAAATTAAATCCCGTTGTGTATTTATTGGACTACAATCAAATTCTGCTTACTTTGCTTTCTACATTTTTTTAAAACAAAATCTATTTATCTCCAATGCACTCATCATGGTATAGAATAGTTAATATAGGACACTCCTAATGCATAAATTTAAATTGATATTAAAGTACAGTCCTGTTGTAGAGTTAATCCATATATTCCTGACTTCCAATAATTTTTGTCTTAGTTGGAAATCCATTTTGGATTTCAGAGTATTAGGATCTCAGGAGATTGATAATGGTCTACCAAGTCTTGTGGTTATGCTATCAATCCAGATCAAATCTAGGTCAGTAGTGACTGAAAACTATTCAAATCTGAAGAAAAATGGAAAGAAACAGTTGGTAAATGAAGTGACAAAGAGTCCTGTGGCACCTTATAGACTAACAGATGTATTAGAGCATAAACTTTCATGGGTGAATACCCCACTTCGTCGAATGCTGACTTCTTGCATCCGACGAAGTGGGTATTCACCCATGAAAGCTTATGCTCTAATACATCTGTTAGTCTATAAGGTGCCACAGGACTCTTTGTCACTTCTGCAGATCCAGACTACTACTACTTCTGGTAAATGAGGTGACCATCTCAGTCCAGCTCTTAATGGAGAGTTGTCCATATCACATAAACTCTTTCATAATTGCAAAAAATTAACTGACACATTTGTAGGCAGTCTTAAGTAGAAAGAAGTAAATGGCTATGCAGAGAATTAGTTTCTCACCCATAAATGTAGGTAGTCTTCCTACAACTATGTCGTGGTATATTGGTGGGACAGCGTGAAGAAACGTGCACTGCTACTACCCATACTCGTTACCAGTTCACTTGATAAATCCAGGACTTCATCATTGCCAGTCAGGTGGCAGAGCTTTTACAAGCACTGCTTTTGCTCAAATTTTACCAAAAGAGGAAGAGGATGACTTTGGATTTAGGTGAAAATATAGTTAAGTACAATGGAGCCCCGGTATAACACAAATCCAGATATAGCGTGATCATACCTTGGCTCCCAAGTGAACTCATCCCATGTCCTGGCACTTGGCAGCGGTGGCAGCTTCTCTCCCCTACTGGGCCCAGCGCCTGCAGCCCTGGAGTTCTCTGTCCCCTGCAGGCACGGGGCCACTGCTTTTCTCCGTGCTGCCCAGCAGAGGAGAGACGCTGTGGCCCTACGCCTGCCGGGGACAGAGAACAGTGGCACCTGCAGCCCCTGAGTTCTCTGTCCGGAGAATCCAGAAACGTTTTTTTTTTTTTAAATTCTGTGGAACCCTGCTATAAGGTGACCCCACTTTTAATGCGATGGGATTTTTTGGATCTCAACTGTTGCGTTATAGCGGAGTTCCATTGTTCTAGGTCCAGATCAAGTGTTGAAATTTGTATGATCCTATTTTTTAACCCTTTCATACCTATTGAACTTTGCACTAGTGTGTAGTGTCTGAAAAACTGATTGGAGTTCTCAGGAATAATTTTAGTGGCTCCTTTATTATTCATGTGCTTGTATTTCAAATTGCTACTTGGCTTGTTGGCCGATGCAGGTTATTTTTATATGCATTTGAATTAGTTGTTGGAATACCTGGTGATGAGTTGTGGTTTTGTTTTAGTTATTTATTCATTTATGTATTTGGAACAACTTAGCAGTAATGTAAAATGCATTGGCACACAGTGCAGCAACTTAGACTATCTTGTCAATGTGGGTTAATCATTTGTGTTAGATTTTCTGAGTATACTTTGATTGTTATAGATTGGTTTTATATAAATGTGTATACAAGGATGCATTAACTATTCTGGTTAAAGTCTTTGCAGAAGCTTGATACTGTCCAGTCTCTTTTGTTTTACATTTTTGTATTGTTTGTTACAGATTTTGCAAGAATTTCCAGAGCAGCCCGAAGCCATTAATGAAATGGAGCAATTTGATGAAATTGAAGCAGTTGGGAAATCACTGTTGGACAGATTAACAGTGCCTGTAGTTTATCCTGATGGGTATGGAACATGTTATCGTAATACTTTCTCAATATGTTTGTGTTACAGTTTGGCAGTGGTATGATATGCAGAGTTCATGATGAGAATATTTTGTGTTGAATTGTTCATATTTATAAATTTATCTGAAAAGCAAGGTGTGCAGTGAGGTGGCAAAATTTGCAGATGATACAAAATTACTCAAAGCAGTTGTATCCAAAGCTGATTACAAAGTGTTACAAAGGGATGTCAATGAACTGGGTGATTGGGCAACAAAGTGGCAGATGAAATTCAGTGTAAACATGCAAAGTAATGCACATAATGCAAATTGCAACTACAGATAAAAAATTATGGGGTTTCAATTAGATGTTACTACTCAAGAAAGACATCTTGGAGTCATCATGAATACATATCTATAAACATCTGTTCAATATGGAGCAGTAGCTAACAGACTGTAAGGAACCATTCCAAAATGGATACATAAGACAGAAAATATCATAATGCCATTGTATAAATCCATAATACACCCATGCCTTGCACACTGTACAGTTCTGGATGCTCCATCTCAAAAAAGATGTATTAGAATTGGAAAAAGTACAGTGAAGAACAACAAAAATGATTGGGGTTTGGAACAGCATCCATATGAAGAGAGATTAAAAAGACTGGGACCATTCATCTTGGAAAAGAGATGAAGGGGGATATGGTAGAGGTCCATAAGATCATGAATATTATGGAAAAAGTGAATAGGGAAGTGTTGTTTACCCATCCATGGAACACAAATACTATGGGTCACCCAATTAAATTAATAGGCAGGAGGTTTAAAACAAACAAAAGTGCACTGTCAACGGTTTACACAGTGCACGGTCAACCTCTGAAATGTATTGCCTTGGGATGTTGTGACCACCAAAAGTATAACTAGATTCAAAAAAAGAATTAAATGTGTTCTTGGAGGATAGGTCCATCGATGGCTATTAGCCAAAATGGTCAGGAAATGCCGTGTTCTGAGTGTCCCTAAACTTCCAACTGCCAAAAGCTGGGACTGGATGACTGCTGATGGACTACTTGAAATTGCCATGGTTTGTTCATTCCCTCTGAAGTATCTGGCACCAGCTACTGTCAGAAGACCAGATACTGGCTAGATGGACCATTGGTATGACCCAGGATGGCTGTTCTCATGTGCTTAAATGCCAGTTTAATGAGCTGCAATCAGGATTTTTTTCTCAGGAGTAGAAAAGGGGGCAGTTCAATAGAAATAATCAGCAATAGAAATAATCTGCCCATTGCTTTCAACTATATTTCCATGAACTCCATCAGTAGTGACTAGGATTGCACACAAGGCACTCATACTTTGAGCTACAGGCTTTGGAGCTTGAGTGAGATGTTCTCCCTCTGAGAAGTGCTGCTGGGTAAGCAAGTAGCCACATTCTGCACTAATGGAAGTTTTCAAATGGTCTTCAGGTGCAGTTCCAATTAGACACTGCTGCAATAGAAACACAGAAAAGCATCCATGGTTCTTGCTTACGTAAGGCCTGGCTCTCCCCTGTGAGTTCACTCTCTTTCATGAACACTTAAAATTCACCAATTAATTATTTTTTTAAAACCTGTCTTAATTTCTTTGTCCTTGAAATTTCCATTTCACATACTGAAAACTGGTGAAATGAGTTATCTGAAACAAGACCTGGTTGCTAGTCAGTCAGGGTTTTCCTCCAGGGATGACTGTAATCAGAAATCAAAACAAGTAAACACAGGCAAAATAAAGTACTGGAAACTTCCCCTCTTTTCATTCACAAAGTCTTTTCCCCTAAGATCTCTGTGTCCTTGGTGGTTGTGGTTACGTGTAAAGTTTCAACTTTTGGGGCCACCTCAAAAAATGGGTGAAGGTCCCAATCAGTCATTGCCTCCTCCTTATTGCTCTTCAGGCAAACAGCCCAAAGACCAAGCTTGTCCCAGGCTCTGAAATACTGGCAGGCTCGGGTACTACTCCTTCATTTCATGTGGTGGAGGTGGGGCAGTTCACCACTGCTGCTTGTTGCATTTTAAACTGTTGTTCATGCTTTCTGCTTCCTTACACTTAGCTGTCAGAATGATGGAAGGAGCATTTCCAATACAAATATTTATTCATAAATTAGTTGATTTTGTTGCCTGCCATCATTCTTGCAAATAGAAACTTGTTCATCTGAATGTTTATGAATACTGGCAAAGCCAGTCTGAGTGTTTTATTTGTGGGAATATTTATCTGTACTTTTTCTGCATTTAATCCTCGCTAGTATTACTCTTATAATGCTCAAAGATCTATTTCATTAGAAGAAATACTACCTCTTAGCCAATGTCATTGATGGCTTGTGTCTGTTGATGAAATGTATTAGTAAGACGATGACTTTGTCAATCAGAAGTAGCATTTACATAAGAAAAACTTCATCTTCTTTTAGCATAATCTAAATTAATTAAATGGACAGTTTTCTTTTCTTGTACATATAAGGAGATATGTAATGTATTTGTGTAAGTTGTAGATATATTATGAATTTGTATAGCACATTTTGGGTGTTACTGCAATACAAATAATCTTGTTACTGTGTTGCAACATTTATGAAAGAAACATTTGCCTTGCTGACTATTTGGACATTAAAGTGGAAAAGCCAATAACAGTTACACATTTAAAAAAATTGAATTGGTTCTCAGAAGTGCCAGACTGGCCATCCTGCAGCTACAGAACTGATCAAAAGAAGCACTAGGCGTGGCAAAGCAAAGTTACGCTGACCTGCTAACATGCTGCATAGCTGTTCTGAAGGGACTGCTTTGGTGAATGAGAAGATAGCTCAGTCTACATATTAATTCTGTCCTGGGTTTATTTTCTCATCAGTCATAGCAAAATTACAATTGAGTGGGCTTTAGCACAGACCCTAAAGTTGGCATTAAAAATTACAAGCAGAAAAGAACCTATATTTCTGTGCTGTTTCAGAAGTTTATTTGTATTCACATGAAAATTTTAGTGTTTTTACCTTTCTTTGTGTTTGTTTTTTAGTACTGAGCAGTACTTTGGGAGCCCAAGTGACATGGCTTCTACAGCAGAACACATTAGAGAGAAGATGAAGCTACTTAGCCTAAAAAAACAGCAGCTGAGACAACCAGAAGCCACTACCCCAGAGAGCTAATAGACTGGACCCTTATCTACCAGCTCATAATAAGACTTCAGTTTGTAACCCAGCATGTTGTCTGAATATTACAGCATTTGACATAATGCATTTCATAGCCATTATAAAACCCTCATCTTTTTCAAAGTAAACATTGCTCCTCAACATCGTAACAATGTACATCGGCCAAGCCATAATTATTTAACATGCTATGAAACCATAGATTCCAAATATCTTATCAAAAGGAACTGTAAACCTTGCACTGAAAAATTGCTGTAAAGCTTTACCGTGACCTGTCAGTTGCTTCTTAGTTAAACAGCTGACATAAGCTTTGAATGGTGCTAATCAGAATGTAGAAATTCCACATATGAAACAGTAGCTCTCTCTAACCCCCCTCTGTCCCCAGTGATGTAGTATTTTTAGGCCGTAGGTAAGCTACCTGTTTATGTAGACAGTGGTGATCCTATAATTTTAATTTGTAATACTTTAAAAATGATCATTTCTGTTGTGCCAATATGCAACCTGCCCATCAAATCTTTGATATATCAGATTCATTAAACAGATGTTTTCCTATTTGTATTGATATGTATTAAAAGCTGATTGTGCTTAATAAAAACCATCTTTTAAAAATCTGATACAAATTGGTAGTTATGATTTATTTTCCCAAATGCGAATACTCTGTCCGTTACATACTCAAAGTTGGTAAACCACATTTTTACAAAGTGTGTATTATTCTTCTTAAAGGTCACATTATGGTACCCTTACTCGTTGAGTAGTGCCTTTCTTTAGGAATAGTTCCACTGACATCAGTGGAACTACTCCTGGAGCAAACTAGGAGGGTATTACAAACTGGCCCTTAACTGTTTTTTAAATTTATTTTTAAACCAGGAAAAGTCAGCGGTGCACAATAGCAAACTGTTATGTGCTCAAGACGGAAGATAAAACATTAACAAGGATGTCCCATGTTCATGGTTGGTAGGTGCTTTCTGTGTTTCATTTAAGATCCTTGACACCTATAACGGGACACAATGGTCTATATGCCCTTTAGATTGAGGATGTTGAGCAGTATGGACTCTAGTGTGAACTCCTTCGCTATTGCTTCTCAGTGGTTGAAGATTTTCATTTCATTAGAAGTGGTCAATATAAAATTCCCAAACAGTCTAAAACCATAGGTATTGTAATAAAACAAGATTTATTAAGAATATGAAATCAGATTAAAAGAAAATAAACTCTATGCATAATTTGGCTAGCCTTCCACCCTGCAAAAACTAATCCAGATACATACCATTCATGTGTATACAGGAAAGTAGTCTCACATTTCCAGAGTATGTATTCTTTCTCCCATCTGATCCTTTGTGAAAACAGAATGTCAAAAAGTCAGCTTGCTGTTTTAGGCGTCCTGTGTCATCTCTCCCACTTGATTCATAGCACTGGTGTGTGTTTTTGGATTTCTTTGATGTACCTGATTTCAAAGTGTGTCTGCAGAAAGAGGGGAGTATTACGCTGTCTCTTGGGGCTCTTTCTCCGAATAAATTTATCATTGTAATGGTTGGATTGGTTACACAGTTAGTTTCCTGGGAAGGGATGGTCCATAAATCTTTCATAACTTAAAAAGTTCCTTGAAAGTTAAGTATATTCACACAGTAGTTGTTTAAGTTTATAATCACTTAAAAAAAACACAAGGCTACTCAGTGAGCTCTCTGCCTTCCTTAATCTAGACTAAGGTGCATGCTTTCTCATGTTAATAATGGTCCTGGCTAGAACCTTCAAACTAATTCTATCTTACCTGCTTTTGAGGAGATGGTTCAGTTTTTCCTTGTAATTCTCTAAACTTTATTTTGCTCTATATCAAATGTGAATTAATGATAAAGAGCAGCTTGTCATAAAGGAAACCAATTTAAATTTCAAATTTTGTGTGATTTCTAAATAATTAATATATATTTCTTTAAACGGTTTAAAAACACTTTTATATTCTTTAAACGAAACTGATTCTCAATGTAACTTGTTTACTAATTATTTGTCATTTTCAACTTTGTCAAATAACTTTTTCGTGGAGTGAAGGTAATTAAAAATTAGGGCTTTTTAAAATTACTGTGTTGAAAGTGAGCTGTTTACATCTAGCTCCGATTGTGAATAAATAAATTTATTTAAAGTGATTTATCATTACAGCAAATGGAAAATCATGTCTCAAAGTCCTTTGGTAAGAAATAAGTTTTTTACTGTGCACTAATATATAATGTACTACTGCATCCAACTTATTTTTACAATATATTTATATAATATTTTAAAATAACATTTACAGTACTTTACAGTATAAATGCTCATTTTAAAGGTTTCTTTAATATAATCAATTTTAAGTCAGGTTGAGTTTTGATTCTAAGCAACGAGAATGTGGTTATTTTCTGGTTAATTTTTGGGATGGGAGAACTTTACTTGGAAAGAGCAAAGAGAATGAACGGCATTTGAACACAAGACACAAACATAAAATTAAATCAAGCCATTAATAAGCACAAAGTCTCCACTTTCACAAATGTTGTTTATATATCTTTTTTGTTGAAGACAATGAATAAGGAGCTGCAGCATAAAATCCTGGGAGAATTCTAGCGTTCAGAACAATACACTTGGTTGTTATAAACTAAGGCTATTTGCATATTTTTGTTGAGGGCTCAATAACATACTGTAATACAGGGCAGTCTTACAAACCCTGTGGTGCGTCCCGCTTGACTGCAGTGCTGTTCATATGACAGTTACATAAATAATAACTAAGTGTTCCTGCCCTGTAGCCTCTACACATGTAGCTTCTGGTACAGCTAAGGAGACTGAATGTCACGGTTACAGGAATGAAGATTGTTGTGCGCAGCTGTCACAGGACACAAGTCAAGGCTTGCCAAAGCACATTGGCACTCTGGCCACACCCCCTTTCCTTTGGTCCAGTCCCTGACATGGCCTCTGTGCTATGCTAGCTCTGTGTCACTGAGGGAAATCCCTCTATAGTTCTATAGTGTAGAGAGAACATCTAGAATGGGGAAAGGTGGGAATCTGGCCCTGTATCTTTTGTAAGAAGAAATGGCTATAGTGTCTCAGTTCTAATTGCATAAGTTCCAGTGGTCTCTACAAATCCTTCCTACCAATGCTCTCGAGCTCAACTAAAGGTTTAATTTGATATCATTTCTTTGAAGCTGTATTCAATTTAGCTAATTGGAAACATTTTCATGATGGCTTGGTATTAATTATATCTATATCTGGTGATATTGTGCTACTGGACTCCACAAATGTATAGTTCTTAGCACTATCCAAGGGGCATGCTGGGATACATGGGAATGCTGAAGGATACAACTATGTTTAAACAATCTGTGTTGTAGCTTGTCTGTTACTGGAAGGTTTTCAGCCACAATAAGAAAAGGTTAACAAAGTATTTAGATCCCCTTACTCTCATTCAAAGGAACAAGCCAGAGAGGAGCAGACAAAGTTCCAGTCCATGCACACAACAGCCAACAGATGTGAACTCCAAGACTAGCAAGAGTGAATGGCCTCATATAAATATATAGAGATATGTTTTAAGACTATGAAGTCTCCCAGAGTTTAAATAAATCCCTCCAATCATTTAACTGGTTTATGATGTCTCTGGGAAGACACTTGTCCCTTGTAAAAGAGGCGAATCCTGGTACAGAAAATACACAAATAGAAAGACAAAGAGTTAAGATGTCACAGCTGTTCCACTTCTCAAGTACAGTAAAACCTCGATTTAACGGACCTCGATTTAATGGACTTCGGATGCAACGGACAACATTTCTGATCCATATCAGACCGCGACCCCTCCCGGCTGCGGCCCCGGTCCCCTTCGCAGGCGGCTGGCTGCTGGCTCCCGGCTGCCGCCCAGATCCTGGCAGCGGGCGGTCTGGCTGCCGGCTCCCGCCTGCCGCCCCGATCCCGGCAGCGGGCGGTCTGGCTGCCAGCTCCCGCCAGCTGCCCCGATCCCGGCAGCGGGCGGGCTGGCTGCCGGCTCCCGCCCCGATCCCGGCAGCGGGCGGGCTGGCTGCCGGCTCCCGCCCCGATCCCGGCAGCGGGCGGGCTGGCTGCCGGCTCCCGCCCCGATCCCGGCAGCGGGCGGGCGGGCTGGCTGCCGGCTCCCGCCCGGGTCCCGGCAGCGGGCGGGCGGGCTGGCTGCCGGCTCCCGCCCGGGTCCCGGCAGCGGGCGGGCGGGCTGGCTGCCGGCTCCCGCCCGGGTCCCAGCAGCGGGCGGGCTGCAGAGCTGCCACCCCCACCCTGTGGCGGGCAGGCTGCTGCTCCAACAGCTCGTTTTTTTTATTATTATTATTAAATAACGGACTTTTTGATTTAACGAACACCCCCTCGCCCGAATTAGTCCGTTAAATGGAGGTTTTACTGTATTGTGAATTTTATCAAATCGATTGTCCTCATTGTTCCACTGCTACCATAGGTTCTTAAAACATCACTCTCCAGTGGGTAACATTCTGGTGTGACTTCCCTGGAACCTAAATCTGGTGTTAAAAATCTAACTGATCCATCATTTGAACTGTTATGCTATATGTCTGCCTGACTTCCTATATCTTAGGTATTGGTACTTAATTAGCTCCATCTCTATAGTACCAGATGCCTTTCTATAAATCTGTTCCATCTTGTATTTAGCTGTGACTCTGGATATTATTGCCAGACCTGAAGAAGAGCTCTGAAACTTGAAAGCTTGTCTCTTCTACCCACAGAATTTGACCAAATAAATGATATTGCCTCATTTATCTTATCTATCGTTTCTCTGTCAATGTTACTTTTCTTTTCACAGGGTAAGGAAGGGGGACACAGCATTGAAATACCCCAAATTTCCATTGCATATAGAAAAGCAAAATAAATTTTAATCAGTCTTAACTTTGGATGATGAAAATGGGTTGTTGGGGGGGGGGGCAGGAAGTAGGGCATTACATAAGGGAAAAAGTACTCATGGGTAATTTATTGCAACTCGGAACTGAGGCACTATAAGGCATCGTTCCTGACTGCATGTGTAATAAAACATTTCTGGTAATATATGGTGCTGTTTTGTTTCCAAGGCAAAGGCATCAACAAAATGTTGGATGTTACAAGGTTCATAGAGGACCTGATGCTTTGATGATCTAACTATCACCATGTCCCTCACTCTTAAAATTTTTCATCTCCTCCTATGGAATCACTGGTGTAACATATTTAAACTATAATACAGCATGTGGTGTAGATCTCTTCAAAATCATGCAGACCTGTGGAACCATTTTTTTTAAAATTCCTAAATAGGTTTTGTATATTTCTCTTTCCATATAAAGAAAAACACTTTAATGTACATCAGCAGTTTTGTAGGCAACTTATGTCAGTGTACTAGTAATATTAGATTATACCTGTGGGAACACATAACACTGTTGGTGCTGTACAAGTGTGAGTGACTGAATGCCATAGCGCCTTCTAACTTCTTATAATCAGACATCTGTGCTTAAGAGCTCTGAGTAGACTCAAGGTAAATATTCTTAGTTTCCAAAAGTCAGCATATGATCTTCCTTTTTGAGGTTGAGCTGGCAAGAGAGGTCCATGAAGCTTCAGTTACAAAACATCAACAGTAGGGATATTGAGGGTCCTTGACAACTGATTTACACAGTTTGCAAAAACGTCTTTTTTTAATGTTAAGTACAACTTTTTTTTTAACTACATCCAGGAACACAGACATACACCAACTTGGGACTTGTCTGAGTCTTCCATGCTATAACCAGACATGACTGCCAGAAGGTCACATATGTACTCAGAGTAAATGAGAATGTAACTTGATGAGCTCTGACAATGACTCCTCAATTAGAACACACATCCTAATAAGCCGCTGTTGTGCATTTAGTACAGAGTTGGCTGTGATGGCTCATTACAGTAAGATGTAAGGAGCACATGAACTACTGAGCTTCAACTGCATGTAAATAACAGGAGTTTGGCATGTTTTAGGACTAAAATACTTTATCAGTCATTTTATTGCATATTGATCCAAACCATTACTCAGGTAACCTGAGTCCCAAGGATCTTACAAACATTTATTAATATTTCCTGAATATACAATACTTTAGTGAGGTGGAGGCCAGAGAAAGATGTCACTCAGCTGTTTTATTCAAAAAGAGATTAATGCTGGGGATGAAAATCTGAGAGAATAATCTAGGCTGGAAGTTTTGTAGTGCCTTTGTAGCAATAGGAACAGCCTCCCAGAGGAAGTGGTGGAAGGCCCATTGTTTGAGACACTTCAAATATACACCAGAACAAAGCAGTAGAAAAGAACATTGCAGGCCCATTGGGAATAGGCCCAGGTGTAAAAAGATGGTTTTCCTCTCTATCCATGATTCTGTACTCTACTGCTATACCCTGCTTTTTCTCTGTTTCATTCCTGAAGAAATAAAAATGTTCCTGTTGTTTTAAGTGACGTATTTCAGATAAAACTGGTTTTTAGTGTATTTGCAGTCCCTGGATTGTCATATGGAGTTTTTAATTTTTCATGTTCACTCCATTTTCTTAGCAAGAGTTGGATACTGGATAAGTGACCGTATCATTGCTGGCTTTCCAGGCATGCATAGATAGCTGGGAATCACCATGCCTCACTGGATTATAGTTCGCAGAGCTCCAATGTGCTCCAGCCTCAGCAGGAGTCTTTTAATGCTGCAACAGGATTTTTCAGACCGTTGGCCAAATATTCAGTGTCCATAAATATCCCATTTTATTGCTGAGGTATTTTGGTGTTCCTGGAAGAGAGCCCTTGTTACCACGTTTAAACGGTGTGTGCAGTGTGTTTGTATATGAAAAGCTGGTGCATAAACAACAGTGTAATGATTTGGTACTTCATACCATTGTCTAACACAATGAGTCCAGCCTTCAACAACTCGGGAGTGAGTCACATTGTAAACTGGTACTGATTGGTTGCCATCTGTTCTCTCTTTAAACCTTTAGGTAGCTCGGCAGGCCTCCATTTGGACAACAGATAGCTTGGAACAGAGCTTGGCAGGGTGAAGGATTGTACAGTGTACTCTGACACATTTGACTTCTACTCCACATATCGGTGGTGATCTGAACATGAGGCCTAGCAGCCTGCTTTCTATCACTCACTGCTTCTCAGGACATAGCTTTTTTTTCAAGTCAAAGGCATGTAAAGAAATATAGCAACCAGGTCAGCTATACCCATTATTTGTATGAATGCATTGCTAGAAACTGTATTAAAAGGCAATATTAAGCCACATACTTGAAGAATGTGCTAAGGTTTTTATTTCCATCCAATGTAAATGGTCAGTTTGCTAGGTAGTTGCTATGTATAGGCACCCTTTCATCGCATGTTACCGCTAATGGCATTCATAAAGAAGACAGGGTTATCACTCTGCATGATACAAAGCATGTGAACAACCACAATGACTGGGACCATGCTCTTGTCTAATCACTATTTTCTTGATCTCTTGAGTTTGAAAATTTTGTTTTCTGGCCTTTCCACTTTGTTTTCCTCATACAAGGAATTTTCTCTTTCCTATGACTGCCATCCTCCCAGCTGGGAAACCCCCCAGGCTGCAGGGCATAGGAGCTGGCCAAAAAGGGGAATTTGGATTGCAGGGACAGCCCACATGTAGGCAGAGGCAGCAGGCCAAACCCTCCTTGCCCATGATGACTGACTTATACAGACTGCAGTCGGCCCCAGTGAAATGGGGCTAGATGGTGACTGACAGTAGCCCATAGACTGAGGCAAGGTGGGGACAGTGGGTGGGGGTTCCCGGGAAAGGGGAGACCCAGCGAGACTGTGGAGATACTGCAGGGGTGCAGCACCCCAGGGAAGAGGGCACCGGGGTCCAGGAGGAACATGGAGCTGACGGACAGCAGGATACCGGCCTGCAGAAAGCACTCCAGAGGCTGGAACGCTAAGTTTGGACAAATTTTGGAATTTTTAACCGAAGAGCATATCTGTACCTTTTCACAAGCTCTGTCACTAGCTTATGATGGACCATGTTCCTATGATACTAGATAGAAGAGTTGCAGCTGACATGGTGAAATAACTTTGTGTTACAACTGTAACTCTGATTTGGTTAAAGGAACAGAAAAGTCTGCAGAGCCAGTGCAAGTGGGGAAAAAATGCTTCTAGCTGATTTTCTCTCTTGCAAATTTCTTTTTTTTTTAAAAAGGTGGATAATTGGCATTTTTTTTATTTAGAATAGTAAAGTGCCATAAAGCAATTGGCTGAAATAAAAGAACCAACACCAAAAAGAGAAATTGTGGAGCAGTTCAGATTTTCTCAACAGACTTTTTTCATGGTTATGCTAAGGTACCATGTTATGAATACTATAATTAAGCAAAATCCAATGTATGCATAATGTGCTGGAATCCAAGTCCCATTGCCGTGGACTTCTAAGTCCTTTAAGTGTACTTTGTGAACTTCCCCACATGGCACTTTCTAAAGGGCTTATTATTATTTTACTTAAATATAGCACCTTTCCTCTGGAGGATCCTGAGGCACTTTACAAATGATATCTACAACACCACTGACCTGTAGCCACCTCTGCAGCGGAGGGTAGCAACCAACTGGCAGACAGAATACTGCACAACTTTGGAAGTGTGGAGGAGGACGAGAGGAAACTTAGGCGAAAGACATGAGGGCAGCTTTCTGTGAAATGCCAGAGAGTTTTTAATGTCAGCACAGGGCAGACAAAACTTTGATTGTGAAGTTCTTGCAGTATGTGACTTTTGCCTCAGTACTGCAACAGAATATTATCCTTGCTCAATGTGCATTGCCAGTAGAGATAGTGGCAGCGTCTGTACTATTACCAACCCATTACATTGACAAAGAAGGAAATTAAGTCTAAGAATATATTTCTCTGTAAACAGAGTGTTACTGCTAAGAGTGTCCTCTCTTTTTTTGAAACAACATTCTAGAAACTCTGGTTTACAGCTCAGATCCAAACATTTGCACACCAACATAGAAATGTGTGAAAAAGGTACAAGTGTACATGTTTTCATCTGACATTTTTATGGTCTATGTATTTAGAAGTATCACAGTAGATCTTTTTAGCCTTGGGAGCCACATTAGATTTCATGAGAACAAGTACAGCATAGCACATTGAGGACTGTAACTTACAGGAACAGACTCTGAGCAGAGGAAAAAGAGATTATATTAATATATTGATGCACCTTCATCTCTTCAAATTATGTCATGCAACTTGATGACTGACCTCAGGGAAGGGGGTAGAGCAGGGATTTGCAGTTGGTTATTGCTTGAGATCCAAGGATATGGGGAGAGGGAAAGCAAGAAAGGGAAACACAGTGCATAAAACAGACACAGAGGTACCTCTCACTGGTATCAGCTTTTAAACAGTCATGCTGAACAAGATGGAATTAGTTTGATATTTATAAACCTTTTTCAGTTTCCTGTGGTAAATGATAAGGTAAGTGGGTTGTAATCCTTTTAAAAAGAACTCTGTAGTTCTTGGGTATTTTAACAGCGTTTTAATTAGGAGCTGCAGTCATTAGCTCCTCCTGCTGAATTCCACTCATTGGGTAAAGTTGCTTTTGCTGTTACATGTGTGAAATGATGTGCTGGTAAGAGTTCAGTTGTGCCATCTGCTTATCTAATAGGTTCTAAATTTAGCCTCTGAAATTCAGGTCCATGAAGGCAGCTATCCCTTTCTCTTAGCCTTTTAACTATAAAAACATCATGGCTTCATTGTTTAGTGTGGCTAATGTGGTTATACCTATTTGAACTATTATTTCTTGTTAACTGACTCAGATTGTATTTTTGGGTCAGTGCTGACTGATTGCTTTCATAAAGTTAAACAGAGACAGTATTAATCTTTAATCAGGTCATTTGGCCAGGGTTTAAGCAATAATGTATCTGTGGATGGTCCATATGATTTTTAATCTTTTTCTTTTTATTGTAGCACAAGTTGAGTCCAGAGATCTGGGTGCTGTTCATAAACATTAAAAATAATTACACGGAAACAACCCCTTCTTATGGCTGTCTACTTTTTAAATATATGTTGACCAGTATAATTAATAATACTGGGCAAGATTGTCATTTTATAGTACCTCATTAATGGGCCAGCATGTAATTGCTGCAGGAGCAGATCCAAGTAATAATCTACCTCCTGGTTTCCTCTCTCCTTCAGAGAGAAGAGTAGCCTGTGCCACCTCTATGTCTGTGGCAGCGTGCATATGCTGGTGCACTAGCAGCCATGCACTGGCTTGCATGGATGGATGTTCAAATGCACCTAAGGTTTTTAAGAGCACAAGTTCCACTGACTTTCCCTGCACGCACGAGTGAGAGGATAGAGCAATGCTGCAGTGCCTCTACTCTTCTCCATGCTGCTACTCATGGGATGGGGAATTCATGTAGAGGAGTAAAAGGTGACTTACACCTCCGTACTCTTCAAGAGTGAGCAGAATAGGCCATGATCTGCTCTATATTGATAGGTTTGCAATCCAAGCTTCTAAGTTGATTATACTTTTGTACTATGCACATTTTGACTGTGAGTGAAACTGGACAACATTTCACTGTGACACTCCACCTTTTTTAAATTAGGAAAACAAAAGCAGAGAAGGCCATTGCCATTTCCTAAATCAAATGAAAAGAACACATAGTCCTTCCCTGTGTGTCTGGGTTGTATGAGAAATGATATAAGCAGTGCAGGGTTCAAATTCTTTGTGAATTTTATCTGTTCACTCTCTGTAACTATTCTAACTCATTACATTGCTCATGCTTCTCTCATAGTGGCAACGTGAAAATTCACCTCCTGGAACAGGAGAATTTGTAATTTGATTTTCACTTTCATTTTAAGGAGTAGCATAAATCTGACTTGTGTGTGTTATCATCTGAGAACAAAATAAAATTAAACTTGCATAAAAATGTTGCCGGGTAATTCATGTGTCTGAATTTGGTGACATCTGTTCAGACTAGTTAGCTTAGTGATAAACCCGTTAATCAGGAAGAGCTGCTTGGGAATTATGATGGGAACTTGTGCTGCTTCCTTTCTAAGACACCCCAGACATTTTTTCTCCCCAGCATGGTGCTTCTTTAGCTTATCCAGAGAGAAAGAACTCAAGGAAATAACATTGTAGCAACCAAAAACAAAGGTTGAAACTTGAGAGCGCTTATAATTTTATTGCATCATAGAAGAAAGAAATGTGCCTTCCTGCAGAGGTTCTGGACTGATGGTTCTGAATCCCAGAAGCTGGAATTTCCCTTTATCCACCAGGATGGAGTAATAAGTTCTTGAGAGCAGAATAAAGTTAAGGCAAGAAATAAGCAGTAGGACTGACCACAAAATCTGTAGGGGTTCAGATATCCTTATGATAGTGACTGATAAATACAAAGGTAAGCACTTTCTGTGTATCAGTCTAAGTGCCAGCATTTCTCTTTCCCTGACTTAGGAGCCAGGCAAAGGCTAGGAAGAGGAATTTCCTTTTCCAGGTAACATCAGGCATAAAACTTGGAGCCACATAAATAATAGCCCTTTCCTTATGAGATATCAAGACAAGAAACTGAAGCTCTGCATTTAAAAGGAGGCTAGAAAAGCCTCCTTAAAATCAGAGGTAACAAAGAGTCCTGTGGCACCTTAAAGACTAACTATAAAGTTTTGAAGCATAAGCTTTCGTGGGCTAATATCCAATTCGTCGGATGCAAGCATAAGCTTTCGTGGGCTAATACCCACTTCCTCGGATGCTTGCATCCGAGGAAGTGGGTATTAGCCCACGAAAGCTTATGCTTCAAAACTTTATAGTTAGTCTTTAAGGTGCCACAGGACTCTTTGTTACCTCTGCTATTCCGGACTAACACGGCTACCCCTCTGATTCTTAAAATCAGAGTTGAACCCTGCAGTGATATAAAATATGTCTAATTACAAGTCCCGGATTAAAAGCTGTTTGTTGGTTGGATCTCTTCCATGGTTTGGGAAATTTTAGAGACCCAGGCACTTCTGGGCACAAGCCACATACTAAGATTACATTTGGTCCCTGCAATTCTTCAGGATCAAAGGAAGAGGTGGGGAGACAAAGCACAGAACAGAAGAAATTATGGCTATTGGACTGAAAAAGCATATATGGTTTTTATGTCATGGTTGTTCTTGGAAGCAAGCAAACAGTAGAACCCATTTGTGTTAGTACACTGAATATCTGAAGATATGGGGGCTACTTACCAGATCAGTTTTATGATCTTTGGAAGTGATCCATTGAAAGAATTTTGCTGAATTTCATACGCATTTCCCATATCTTATGGTGGGTTCCATCAGAATACTGGGTATTAGCAGTTAGCAGATTTATTTTTCTTTAATTTTGCTTCTCTCTTGGATTGTACAGCTGCTCTCTTGGATTGTACAGGTCTTCACTGAGGTCCTGGATGTACAGGATGAATTTAATTCCACAATTTAGTGCTTTAGACTCGTACCTTTTCTGTCTGGTAAAGGACTCAAGCAATGTGAGTGGACCTGCCTTCTGATGCAATCTCAGAGGGAAGTTCTAAGTAATTGTTTTTCTGCCCAGTGGGTGTTCTCATTGCTCTTCCTGCTCAGTGTGTGTATGGAGACTTCAGTGTTTATATGGAGGGTTAGGAAAGGGACACTTATTTAAGTGTTTCCAATATGCTGATGACACACAGCTCTGTCCTTCTGTCCAAGCCATAGGACGCAATTGAGCATCTGTCACAGAGCCTAGTAGCAATAGGGGCATAGATGGTTTTGACTCTAAAACCCTGTATGGTGTGGAACCTGTCTCCCTGAAAGACATTTTCTTTTACCATGTGATATGGTCAAAGCTGAACTCATTGGAGGCACTAGAACTTGGAGGTTCCTCAGTATACAAGAGAAGGAGCAGCTAGTAGGGCATTCCCCATGAGGACCTCTCAACACCTAGCACAATGGGACCCTGACCTTTAGCAGGTGTTCCTTGGTGCCACTGTCATAGGAAAAAGGTGATGATAGTCAATCTATTAGGGCAGGTGTTGAGGGAAGGTTTAGATTTTGGGGGCTGGGGCTGAAATGTGGATTTTTCTGAGGGAGGATGAAAGTTTTGTGAGAGATGCGTCTGAGTTGTTACTACAGTTTTTGTCTTGTACTGTATTTTTAATTATCTGTCTGGGCTATGTGTCCATTTTTATGTTTACATGTTGAAAATGAAATAAAAATAAACTTTGTCTTAAATATAAAGGGACTTAATCACACTTCTCTCTGAAAACTTGTTGCCTACTATGGTTATAATTAATACCTAAGATTACTGAAACTGAAAATATTTTATACTCATTCACTCTGATTCATTCAGTTTGCTTATCTCGTGGATTTGATAGTGTTCTTTGTTTTTCCTTGTATACTCAGTGAGTACCTCAATTTCCCCTATTTGTGGGGGGTTCTTTCACACAGCAGCAAGTGAAGAAAATATTACTATTCTTTTTGATGCAATCAGTTAGCAAATATTCAGGATCTTGTAGGTTAGGAGGAGAAATTGGTGATGGAGCCAGGTATATCTTTGATACAATCATATTTATTTACAGCAAATGTATATAAATCTTGTTTCCCAAAACACAGCACGACTCAAACAGCAGAAGAAAGTGTCATAGTTCACAATCCAAGCCTCCTTCCAGCCATGACTCTACCCAAAAGCAATCTACATAGTGTTTTCTCTCTCTCTCTGTCTGTCTTGTGTGTGTGTGTCAGCATTTTCTCCAGATCATACTACGTGCTTCTCTGGTTGTGTCTAAGGTTTCTCTGATGTTTTTCCTGGGGTGTGTCTCCTACTTCTCTCTCACACACAGCTGCAATCAAATCATTGCCCCACTTCTGCATTTATCATCAGACCCCAAGAACCGGTTCAACTGCCCAGCTACTGTCCAGGTTTGATTGTGATCTAGTCCCCGAGTGCTGGTTTTTCATTGTTTCAGCTATCATGAAACAAAGGAACATTGTATTGTTCCCTTGCTTCACCTAAATGGAAAGTTTCTGTCACATGCAACAGCTCCAACTAATTAGTGTGATTGTCCAACCCCAAAAAATAGAAAAATATGATGGTGAAACAATTAATATTGGCAAGGAGACTCAAGCAGCACAGCTGAAACTCCTTGAAATTCCATTTGAGGAGACTGAGTAGAAGTGAAGTTGATCGTGCCCCTTTCAGTAATTCAGAAATCACATTTTCTAAAAGTCAGCAAGTCCCATACAAGCTGTATCCTGCCCTTGGACCTGCCCAGGTTCAGGAAGCTGCACTAAGCCTCTATCTTCTGCGATATCCTAGAAAGCAAACATACTAATTCTGCGAGACACACAATATTTCAGTCCTCTAGTTGGTCCAACTTTGTTTATGACCAAGGTTTTATTTGTATAGTTAATTGTTCCATTTCAATCTCTCCATTCCAAATGTTTTAGTTGGTCACACCTGTTACACAAGTACCCATTTAATCTAAAGTTTTGTAGACTGTTCCTCTTCTATGAGCCTCATGTGTTTCTACATAATGTGTTTGTTTTACTGAGGAGAGTCTCTGCAAGGAATGTCAAGGGGTGTTGGGACTGAGTGGAAGGATGCGTTGCTGCTCTGTGATTTTATTTTGGCTTTGGGCCTGAGTATTCATTTTAAAAGAATGGTCATGTAGGCCCTCCTCAGCCCAGTTAGCTCAACACTGCTTGCTATCCATAGCTACAAGTGGGCACAATGTTTGTTCTAGTGCTTTAGCACAGGGGGCCAGTGGTCACCACATCAGCTCTTTCACTGTAGCTCTGCCCTCCCTTTCCTTCAATACAAAATATTTTCTCTTTCTTTCAGATTTTAGCTTCACTGCTGTCTAAATTGTTTGTTATAATAATTAATAAACTCATAAATAAAATTCAGCCAGGCTATAGTGGAGCCAGCATTGCACTCTGCTCTTATCTGTCTGTACAGCTGGAACTTCTGAGACCTGTTTCAGGACGTCCATTGGCATCAGTTCACACATCAACAGGAAACTTCCATGTGAGGAGAATCTGGGAGAGACACTTCCTGGTCAGAGAACTGCAGAGATTTTTTGCAGAGTATGTGAGTAGCCAGAATTTTTGCTGAAAAATACGAAAGTATTTTTTTCTTTTGATTTTTATCTTTGAATACTTGACTACATGGATAACTTAATACTCATAGTTCTTTAATACTGAGACTATCAAGTTTTGAGCCTGGATTTGCTTCTCAATTGATCTAAACTGTTGCACAGTTTTAAAGAAATAAAGCAAGCAGATGCTTATAAGCCTGTTAAGTCTGAGGCTTCTCCAATATGCTTGTGTCATCTGAGCAACCTGTGTACGCTCCAGGGTCATTTTCTCAGCTGTTCTGTCACAGGGAATCAAATAGCAGCTGTCTAATACCACAGTCTACTTGCAGCATGCTCTGAGTTTCTCGCAGTAGAATTAATGTACTGACCCTGTGCCACAATTTAAAACTGTCTGTGATTTCCCTGCACTGAATAAAAGCTAATGTACAGTGCAGCATTTTAATGAGTTGGGAGGCATGCCTTTTACAAGCATACTACTAAAGATGGATTACATAAGTTTAAAGGGACTATAGGAACAATTTGCTATGAAGTGGAGTACTGAATAAAAAATCCCAACAATACGAAGTGATAAAATGTCTATCAAAAGCCTATGCAGAATATTTGGATTCCTTTCTTAGTTAATAAGATCACTTTACATTTTAATCTTTTTGGTAAGAAATCCATGTATATATATAATGCTTCATAATGTATACTTGGAGAAAAATATATTAAATTGATGAAGCTTATTAATAACTAAAATAGGGAGAATAACAAGAAATTGTACACGTTGATCAGCTATTCCCTTGTTTTAAAGCCTTATAATATTTGTATCTATCTATACAGTATTAGTTTTGAAATTGATTCCAGATACTTTTATTTGTCTTTTTTCCATTTGCTTATCCAGAGTCAGATGATGTTCCCAGAAGCAGCCCTTTACACTTCAGATAATGACAAAAAAGAACAGGCAGCTTAATGCTACCAAACTAGGGGTGTGTCAAATCTCTCTCTCTCTCTCTCTCTCTCTCTCTCTCTCTCTCTCTCCCCCTCAAGAATGATAAACTCAATGGGGTTGTCTATTTTTAACCTCCTGTTCTTTCCTTTTGGCAGAGTAATCAGCGTTAGCTGAGCTCTTTTGCTGAATGAATCCAAGTAACACTGTTTGTTGCCTTCTGAAATGGCCAGAGCACACAAGTGTATTGCGGCTGTGATAATGTATGAAGTCCAATTCTGAAACACCATGTCAAATGAAGGCAGCTCTGGTGAGCACCTTTCTACAACAACAGTCAGTTCAGTTGCTGTTCAGGCTGGAGATTCGAGGATTGTTATCGCTATATTTAAGGTAAGACAACATTTGCTAACAGTTATGCTCTAAGCTCTGTGGCTTTGCTCTGCATAGTATTTAGTAACATTCTATTCCAAATGCTAGTCATATTAGCATCTATTCAGCATTTAATGTCTACCAGGCAAGTACATTTATTTTATTGCTTAAGTTAGTATGTAGAAAAACTCCTAAGAAGTTCATGCTACTTACAGTGTATCACTTTTTTCTTTTTTTACATTAACCAAAACTATTCAGCTAAACTATGTAAGTTCTTGGGGACTGCTGCGTTTGATTCTAAAATGCAGCAGTATAAATTTAGGACTCTATAAAAATGTTGATCATAATGATGCATGTGAACATCATCTCTTTGGGGAGTTTAGTCTTTTTTTAAAAAAAAATAAATGTATTTATCAACTCTACTCACTGTACAATTTTCATTTGTCACAAATGCACAAAGAACCATTTCAGTTAACCATGATTTGTTCAGCTTGTGTTAGCTGAAAAAAATACCAATTAAAATTGTAGTCATCCTTTAAAAACCAAAAGTCAGTTGTCTTTGTCATACATGAAAGCTACTACTAAAAATATATGTCCTGGTGTTTATAAAGACTTGAAGGACCATTATAAAAATTAGTACCAGCTCTCACAACCTGCATGCAGTTAGGGATGCTAAAAAGGCTGGGGTTTTCAAAGCTGCCTAACTGGAATGTAATGGAAGTTGGGCACCTCACTCCCTTAGATACCTCTAACCTCTCAGGCTAGGATTTTTTTAGCATTTGGTAACAGTAAAAGAGAATAAAGACCGTGACTATGTTTGTATTGACACCAGTGAGGGTCAGATTTTGCATTCGGAACTGCATAGGGCTTTTTCCTCCCAGGAGAAAATGTTCCCTCCTCCTTAGTAGTTGTGGAAAGACCCATCTGTGGCAGAAGTGCTGCAAGGAAGGGCAGGACTTTGGAGAGGCCACATACTGCTCCCCTGTGCACCATGGAACATCTATTCATGAGTGGTGCTGCAGTTTAATGGGGATTAGGAAGTGCTGGTGGGAACAAGCTAGTGGGTTTGCTACCATGCTAATCCACCTGGCATTTCTCCCAGCATAGAGATGGAGGCACAGGTGCCTTGGAGTCTACTCCAACCCTTAGTCTGACGTAGCTATTATGCAGTGGCAGCCCAGCCTGTTGTGCAAGATTCCTGGCTCCTCATTGTGGAGACTCACTCCAACACACAGCCTGGCTCATGATCTATCTGTTGCAGACATGATTGTGGGTTAAGTGCTTAGTAACATTATATATTTATATCAGATGCATTAAACAAAGCTTGAACAAATGAATGGTGCTAGTATCTTCATATAGGGTTGGAAAGCTCTCAATTCAGTAAGAAGCAAAATGAGCCATATTTGCAGGAGTAAGGATCTGCAGGATTGGAACCATCACTTTCTAATGTTTGTGTTCCTTTTGTCATTTTCTCCCCCAGCTACATAAAGGCCTTTTGGTTGTTCCTTTAAGAAAATCCCCACTTGTTAGAGAAAAGGCTGTGATGGATCACCTGGCACTAGAAGAACTCTGGGTGCTGAGGACAGCTGGGTTATGTAAAAATGACAGCCCTCATATCTGCCTTAATTTGTTTCTGCTGTGAGAGGGTTAGGAAATCAGTTCACCATGCCCCTTAGCCGAGAGAGATCTGTGCAAACTGCAGCTAAAAATATGTTCTCAATTCTCAGGACAGAGAAGGGGGAAAAGTTATTTTTAGTCCCTGGTATGATTTTCTTTCCTTTTTAAATACCATCTGGACAACTGTATGGACAGAGATTGGATGAAGCAAGAATTTGGGGCCTGGGTATGTTGCCTCAAATGACACTTGATTTACTATTTTATTTCATTGCATCCCATTATTACAGTTTGTATTCACTGGATTTTGTATACTTTGGAGCCTGATTGTGCAATTTGATACATGTAACTGTAAATCACTAGACAGGAAGACTTGATTTAATCATGGATTTCTACATAAAAGTGCATTCTTGTTGGTTGTTATAATCTTAATACATATTCTTCACAATTCAGAGATAGATGTAGGTTTCATTTTCAGAAGGTACACACTATACATTTTTTAAGTGATTTATTTTGAAAACTTTTCAGATTAGTTTTACAGCTATAACAGAAAATGAATGATTAGTTATTTCATTTACCAAAGGTAATTGAAGCAGATATTTATGAAGTCATTGGGAGGTGAACTATCTACAATTCAACATGTTAATCATTAATATTTGGAGGATTTTCTTGCCATTCTGTATTAGGAGGAGAGCATCACCAGACAGACATTTAATTTGTTTTATTTAACTATTTCTCACCTCTCTACTTATTTATTTATTTAAAAACATTTTTGCTGTTAACAAGCATGTTGTCTCTGGAGACACAAATCCACAGTTTGAGAACTGCAAAACTAAGCATCTCTGACAGTATCTTCTAGACTGAGCACTGAGTCCCATTGGGCAGATAGAAAGATTAACCTAAATATTCTATACAGAAGCCCCTGGAATCCACAAAATTGGGTCCCTAATCCATGAACTATTGGAAGTCATTTACAAAACTTTTCTTAAACATTACATGACTATATTGTCTCATACTATAGAATTAGAATTTATCATCCCTATTCCATGATGAAATATCTTTGAGTTATAATGTAATTAACTATCTTTAGTTAGGTTTTTCCTCAAAAAGCATTTTATAAAAAAAATCTGATTTAAATAAAAACAGATTTTTAAAAAATAATTGATTTTTATCCACCCTGTGTAAGTGGGTCTCTGTGCCTATTAGACACGGGGGGGCTGTCTGCAAAGATCCATTTGGACCTTTATAGGTATGTGTTTGGGAGGGGATATAAAGAGCCATTGTGTTTTCTGAATGACACACACTGGGTGTTTGCCTGTGTTTGCATTTTAGTGTGGGAAATGGGTGCAACTTCAGCTGACTGAGTCAATTCCAAATATATTAGAAATTGGCAGCAATCAAGATGAGACCAAAAAACTACTACACGATCATGAACTCCTCCTGGCTAAACTTAAGGTAAGGTGTGTGATATGGACGCATGCAGATTTTCCTGGTCTCCTTACATCTATGAAATAGACAATCAGCCTCTAGGTTCACAGGCCTTTAATTGTGATCTGTTTGCCAGCAAAAGTCCCCCTGTCCCCAATAGTTCTCCAATAGAAAACTAAGTTCCCTAGTAATTGTTTTTCTGGCAGAACCAGTAAAAATATCATATTTTCCAACTTTATGCATTATTGTCAAATACAGTAGAAACTAGCAGTACCTGCCAGGGACAGAGGAATTTCAAGGTTTTCATTTGTTTTGCTGGGCTGTGGTTCATAACTATGGTAACAACTACAGAAACAATCAACTGTTTTGTAAATGTGAAATTCACATTCCAGTCACTTTTTTTACTGTTATGATTGATGTATGTTACTGTAGGAATCAGGTGATAACATTAAGCAAGCAATTGGCTTGAGGTGGGAAGATAATAGCTAAATCACAGAGCTGCAGCAAGTGTTAGGAAATAAAGGTCATTCTTAGGAGCAGAATATTATTCAGAGACAAGAAGGTAATACAGTAAAATACTGTCACATTAAATTATTCCTATTTTGCTGACATGAGACAGCCTAAAATAAACTGAGATGAGCATTCACTTTCCTGATCTGAAGGGATGGATGCATCTTGCATATGGGCTTAAGTAAATTAATTTCTCTAGATTCTTATGGGTGCCCAAGACCATTGTGATGTTGTACTTTGTTAGATTCCATTCAAGTTTCTTGATGTTATTGTGTATTTTTATTAAGTTCAGATTTTGTTAATATTTTAAGACAGAGCAAATATGAACTGGAAAAGAGGTCTCCTCCTTTTAATATTAGTTTTAAATTGCTACACTGCTCATGTTAAGGTATCTCTCAACCATATGTAAGGTAATAAAATAAGGTATATGCAGAGTTGTAATCTAATATGGTGTATGCATATGGAATTTGGATAGCACAAATGGTAACATTTAAAGAAAAACACATCAAGGGATTAATCCTGCTTTTCTTGACAATCCAAATGTCATATCACCATGACTTCAATGGGAGTTTTGGGTATGCAGGAAAATGCCAACACAAACCGACCCAATATTATATATATCATATATTAAATATTTTCATTGTCCATTAAATGTTCATCCACAAGAGATCTATGGATGTCATCTGATATTTACAGTGATCAATGTAAACAATAAAAATGGCCTCTTACAGGCAGTAGCATGCCAGCTCTGTACTAAGCAAAATCAAGTGCAACACACACTTTCACTCTCCCTCACACTCTCCCTCACACTCTCCCTCTCCCTCTCCCTCTCACTCACACTCATCCTGCAGCATCCTTGCAGACAAGGTCAGCATATATTGCTGCCCATGGCTTGTTCCTCCATTAATCCCAGTATGATCAGTCCCTGTGTACAGTAACAATGACTTTTTAAAAAATTCCCTTGATCCAGTCTCTGGATATTCCAACCCAAAACTGATTTTTTTTAAAAAAAAAATATATGGGCTTTATACTATACAATCTCCACAGATACCTCCATTTTTATCGGGCATGATATAAGCAAAATCGAATAATAATCTAAGAGCATCAGCTATTTGGTGATGTTAGCCAAGCTATTTGTCTAGTATTAACTAACTTTTCATCCCTCCTACTCTGGGTACATTTTTGTTCCTGGACCCTTTGATTTGTTCTTCACCTGGCTTCACTCAGCTTGTTTAATCCTCATAATAAATAGTCAAATAATAGAAAAAAATGAATCAGTACTATTTTTACATTGTAAACACAGCAAGATTACTCATCTCCTATTTGTGGGAAAATGTTTGTGGATCCCAAAAGTTCACAAATGCCTATGCACTTGAAAATTCATATGATAAGTGGGCAAATTGTTGTTTGTCATTCAATATGCATTATAGTCTCCTATTTAAAAAGTCTGTCATCCAGTTAGGAAGCAGAAACAGTATCATATGACTGAAGTGACCAAATATTTACCACTAATAATGAATAGTGAGAAGTCAGTTGAACCGCATACTGTGACTCTTTTTGCATAAACTTTTGATGAATATTTTGAGTAATAAATATTGTTGCAGAAATCCACATTGAATGGTGAACAATCACAGGAAAAGGGTAAACTCAAAATAGATATTATTCCCCATGAATAATTTAGCCAGCTCTAATACATGACCACAAATTTCACAAATTACCAGATGCTGTCATCAAAGGTTGTATAAGACATTGACTCTCAACTTTTGAAGTACTGATTATAATAATCTTTGGCACTTCTTATTTGTTCATGAATTACATCTTTACTCTGTGAAAACAGACAAAGAGCCAGACTTTAACATTTTGACAGACTTTAACATTTAATTCCAAAAATATAGTTTATTTACATGAAGATAAAAGAAGGAAAATTAGAAATGTGGAACTGTAAGGACAGAAGTCCAAAGAAAGTCACATAATTACAATTGTTAGATTGTATTTGTCTGTGTAAACTCTTGTATACACATCTTAGTTAGTTCCTTGTTCTTTTTCCTCTCAGTAATCACAATTAACACCATCAGTTTTGGTAACGGAGAGTTATGCAAATGCATTAACACTATAATACCCCTGCTCAATTTTTTTTCTTGCAATATAGTATTTTAGCTGTTCTCTCATTAACTATAAAACTGACAAACCCATTGGTTGTCTGCTTCCTACTGACTCCAATTTGTTGATATAAAGAAAATTCACTATGGCCCATACTCTCATATATTTTGGAAATTTGGTAGATCTTACAGTCTGGAATGGACTAGAAATACACCAATCAAGATAATGGCAAAGCTAAGGCCTGAGGTGCCCTACAGTTCAAACCATTTGAGTCCGAACCTTGTTTAAATCATGGCAGCATTCTGCCATTGTATCTCAGATTTTTATTTTTTAAAGCTTAATTTTATTTTATACATAACAGTAAAAATAACAAGGAAAATAATCTAATAAAAGTAAATTTATAGTAAAACAATAATATCCCTAAAATCAATGAAAACACAGGCACTTTGAAAGATACATAGCAAACGTTCTCATAATTCAAAACAATTTGCATTTTATCAGATATTATGTTGAGCAGGTTCTACAGATGAACTGTGGTTCAAATAGGGTGACCAGACATCCCGATTTTATCGGGACAGTCCCGATTTTCGGGGACTTGTCCCGCGTCCCGATCATCCTTTCGTCGGGACGCCCTTTGTCCCGATATAGGGACCTTCAGAGGCCGGCGCCAGACTCGCGCCTCACTAACCGCTCCTTCCGGGGCGGCCGCAACACCCTCCCGCCGGCAGGAGCAGGCAGCAAGTCTCACTGCCCCAGGCAGAGGCTCTCTGCCGCTGCACGTGGTGCAAGGAGGGGGAAGGAGGCTGCTTGCAGCCTGCACCGGCAGAGGGGGAGGGGCAGAGAGCCCCCGGCCGCCGCCCCCCCAACCCGGCTCCGAGTCCAGCCCCTCATCAGCCCAACGCCCACTGCCCGCCCTCCCCTCCCCCGCCCCTTGCATGGAGAGTCAGGGGCAGGCGGCAGCAGCCAGGACAGCTCTCTGCTGCTGCCTCACATGCTGCAGGGGCGGGGGATGGAGGGCTGCTTGCCACCGGACGGTGAGGAGGGTGGCTACAGAGAGCGCCCAGCCGCCCCCCCCCCCCAAACCAGCCCCTGACCCACTTGCCGGCTGCCCCCCGGCCCAGCTGAGAACAGTTCCCCAGGGTAAGCAGCTGGGGCCCTGGATCCCCAACCCCTGCACCCTGACCCGTGGCTTCCTCACACTCTGCCCCCATGGGTCCAGTGGGGGGGGGGGGGAAAGCCTGTGGCACCCTCCCCTCCCCTCTACTTCCCCCTCCCTCCTCCCGTCCCTCCTCCTCCTCTCCCCCCCCCCCACTTCCTCCCCGCCCCCATGTGTCCCGATATTTTTTTCTTGTCATCTGGTCACCCTAGGTTCAAACTGTCAACTTGTAGAAGTTTTTGAAAGTTAGAGAGTACCAAAAGGAATAATGAAAAAGTGGGGAAATAAACCAAAGAATATTTTATTGCACATGGCAACAAGAAAAAAAGATAAAAAGGGAGAAATGAATAGTCAAGATTTTGACTTTTACTTTTTTGAAAACATTTTATGAAAAAAAATCCTTTCATATTTCATGAAATGAAAACAACTTTGACATTTTGAATTTTTTGTGAATTTCCCACCCTCTTTTTGACCAAATCTACTTACAGTTTTATGTAACACTATGAGATTGCTTTGAATTGTCTTTGCAATGCATTCTTAGGCCTGATCTACACTAGTGGGGAGGGTCGACCTAAGATACGCACGTTCAGCTACATGAATAGCATAGCTGAAGTTGACGCATCTTAGGTTGACTTACCTGTCGTCCTCACAGCAGCAGCAGTCATCAGCGGGCTCCCCTGTTGACTCTACCTTGCGCCTTTTGGCGAGCTGGAGTTCCAGAGTTGACAGGAGTGCCTCTAGGGATTGATTCATCGAGTCCCGATGAGACGCAATAAATCAGTCCCCAATAGATCGATCTCCATGTGTCTATCAGCTGGTAGTATAGACAAAGCCCTAAAGAATTTTGTTTCACTGGATTTAAGGTTCGAATAGGTCTTTGTTCATGTTAATTATAATGTGGTTTAATTTGCTATTTTCTCTGTTATTACTGCTGTTCCGTTAAACTGGATATTTTAAAACTTTACAATAAAAATCGCTCTTCCACACACTAAGCTAAATGCCCTGATCCTACAAACACTTAAGCATGTGCTTTATGAGTAGTCCCAAAGAAATGAAAGTTAAGTGCATGTGCAATTAAGTGCAGGATGAGGCCCAACGCCTCAATCTGGCAAAGATTTAAGCACCTGCTTAAAGTTAAGCACCTGTGCCGTCGCACCTGCTTAAGTCTTTGCAGGATTGGGATCTAAAAATCTGTGCAGTATTTGCAGATAGATTTTTTAAATATGTATGTGATCACACTGGCAAATAGTTGGTGTATTTTTATATCTATTTGAGCTGAAACATGAGATAGAGATTTGAACATCACGCTGTTTGATTTTAGTCTCTTTCTTCTCCCTGTGGCTTGTGCATTGTTAATCTTAACAAAGATACTGCAAGACGTATTCTTCCCTCAGCTACATGTATGGTAGGGTTTCATAGGTGTAACTTAGGACAGAATTTGGCATTGCCACTGAAACAGATTTACAATACTTTTGACAATGCATGAACTATTATATAATCCAATTTGCTCTTCCAAAGAGCTACTGGCTCTGCAGTGCTAACAGGAGTTAAAAAAATGACAACCTATTTGTCACTAATATAAACACATAAGACTCAAGACACTGAGGAAGCAGATGTCTTGAGCACGAAGGTTTGGATTTTTTTTATAGCCACTTTTCTAACTTTAACCAGCAGAGTCATTTTTCTAATTATAAATCATACAGTTAAAATAATCATTTGTCTTATTTAATATGTATTAGACAAAAATTATCCAAATATGTTTCCTTTGATAGACCACATTGGGCCATAGTCTCTGCTGGTATAAATTGGCACGGCTCCACTGAAGCTGAGAATGTGGCCCTGAATTATGTTACACTGAAAAACTTGAGTACAGTCATTTTAGAAAGACCCCCACTATAAACATGACTGGATTATGAAGGGGAACATTTTGTTAACCAGACTGACAGACTAAACAAGAAATGATCAATATTAGACTAAACAGAAAATATGAACGTGCATACAATATTAAATCCTGTAGTTAAACTTCCTTCTACCGGTAATATTACTGTACATTTCATATCTGTAACATAGTTGTTGTTTATAGATGAAATATTTACTCCCTGGATTTTGTATTTCTAGCATGGTTATAGAATCTAATAATAACATGAAAAGATTAAGGCAATTTGTGGGGAAACTGATTTAAGAGATTAGGATATAGTGCAGTTACTATTAGGATATAGTGCAGTTACAAAACAGATCCATGTCCTGGTGTGTATATAGATATATATATATTTATATCTATATACACACCAGGACATGGATCTGTTTTGCATTCAGTAGGACATATATTCAGTATCTTGAAATGTGAAGCCATTGCAAACTTTTTATTGGTAGATTCATTTTTAAAACATTTGCCCCTGATCCTGCAAACACTTATGCACATACTTGACCCCAAGCACATGAATAGTCTCATTAACTTTGACAGAACTTCTCTTTTGAGCAGAGTTAAGCACATGCATAAGTGTTTTCCAGATTGGGGCCTTAACTCTCTTTTTCTGGGATATGACTTGTCAATAGTCAAGAGTTACACACCTGCTCCTGATTCATTAAACTAGCCTGAAATAGTAATGGCCAGAAAGTCTTGCTGAAAACTCCACCCCTCCTCTATGATGTCATAGGCCTCTCCTCCTCATGGTTTGCTACCCCTCAGCTTTGGGTCAACCTACTTCAGCAAGAGTGTTTTGTTTTGTTTTTTTCTTTTTTCCTGGGATGAATTCTTTTTTTTCCCAAGGTTTACTCACGCTCTAGTTTCTAAACTGGGGAAAAAATGTTCAGCCAAGGCTTCCAAGGGACAAAATTGCACTTAGTACAATGCAGATCTGTCATCCTCCCTCTACCCTAGGTTCCTAATTCAATCACTTAATCAGAAATCCTGTCTGGAGAAAATATTGCCTTTGATCTTATATTTCACAACACTAGTGGTTTGGTTTAGAGTGTGTTGCCAATTTTTGGATTATAACAGTGTTACAGCCCCCAGTAAGACAAACACTGGCATTCTTGATTTGTCTCCAGAGCTCTGTTCTTTGTCACGCTAAAGGCCACCGTGAACTAGAGCAGAGAGACTGAAAAATACAAATAAATCCATTCTGCAAATTCTACTTTCATTAAAACAAAAGCACCATTAATAATTTGGCCCACGTACCTGTAGATTGCTCCTAATTACTGTATTTACTCCAATTCACAGAGCATAAAGTGCAAAGTAGTCATTTATATGCAAATATCCAAGAGGAGCAAATTAAAAAAATATATTTCTCAAAAAGTAATATGTTCATCTTTTGCATTTGAAATTTTTTTAAATAAGCCCTTTATTTGTTTCATACACAAATAAATATTTTCATATCATGCTTATTTTTCAGTAAATTAGATATGGGACAAATTATCTGTTAATCTCTGTTTTCTGAGTTATTTACATTTAATTACAGAGATACCCAGCAGTGCCATTAAAAGTAAAGATCAATTGCATTTTCCATTATCAAATTGTTTTCTCAGGAGTTTGAAAGTGCAGTTGTAGTCAGAAAAGCGAATATAAAAGTGACATTGTGAGGTTCTATATTCTCTTTCAGTGGTTTCCTCAGATAACATTAGCTCAGTTCACCAATCAGCCATCACATTTGCATACCCCAAATTCCCATTGAAATAATATTTGATCACAAGAATAATGGTGGTATTACTATATTTTGAGCTTCAAGATAACAGCTTTACTAGCACTTGACAATTTCAAAACTGACGTGTAAACATTAATTCATCTTAAAAGTACCCAAGTGAAGAGTGTAGCTAACCACTCAAAGATGTTGGGCTACAAGTCTCCAATGTAGGCTTCTAAGATACAGCATCTAAACCAGGTGAAATCTTACACTGTTGAGGTATTGTGTGAAATATGAGACAGTTGAATTATTTGGAGAAATATTTCATCTTTGAAGAAAGCAATACACGATGCTTTCATCCACACCCCCACACTCCCTGCCCCTTACCGCACTGCCTGGAGCACTGGTGGCTGGCAGTGCAACAGCCATGCTGTCCCAGCATCAGGACAGGCAGCCATGCCGCCTGACTGGAGCCAGCCATGCCACCATGCAGCACTGCCCCAGAAGCTCACAGCCCTGCCACTGAGGGGAGAGGCTGGGTGCTAGTCTCCCTGGCCAGGAGGGTCCCACAGCTGAATATGTCCCACAGGCTGTAGTTTGCCCACCTTTAATCTAGACCATCCCTGATGTTTGTCTAACCTGTTCTTAATAACCTCCGCAGATGGGGATTCCACCTACTTGGAAGCCTATTCTGATGCTTAATTATCCTCATAGATAGAAAGTGTTTCCTAATATCTAACCTAAATCTTCCTTGCTGCTGATTAAGCCAATTATTTGTAGTCCTACCTATTGATTCTAATCCCACTGGGTGACACGATTTATGTGCCCAGAAGGGAGAAAACCTTTGAAAGAGAGGCCTCCCCTGGCCCCATTACCCTTATTTCAGGTTTTCTTGATTTATTCCAAATCATAAAATGCAGCAGTCAGCACTTTTAAAACATCAGCATTTGCCAACAGTTTCCACTCTGTGTATCTCAAATGCCACAGTTTTTCCTGATGAAATATTTAAATGAGATATAACTATGGCACTGGTGTGGGGTTTGTTTCAAATTCTGACTTTAATGTCAAAGCCGTGTATGTGCGTGGGTTTACCGCATATATAGAAGTTTTGAAAATAATATTTTACCTGTAGTTTTAAATCATTTGTGCTCCTTCAGCTGTATTTTAATATCACAAGATGTTAAATTAGTACAGAAACCTTGAATACCAAATGTTCATTTAATTTTTTTATGCTACATTAGTTAGAGAGCTGATCCAGAATGTTAGCAAAACCTCATGCTGGATAATAAATGCTACCATTCCTAGAGAATTGCTGTGCAGGAGACCATTTTATGTCTGGATAAAAAGGAAATATATAATATTCCCTTCTGTTACTACTTATCTTCCCATAAACTTTTTAAACTAGTAATATTGAAACTACTATTTATGAAAGAAGAATGTATTTGTTATATATACTAGTATTTAATAACAGCTCTCCACACTTTTCCTGCACCCACCTTCTCCTCCTCCAGCCCTTCCCAAATACACAGTCTTGCTAATGCTACTCATAGTGGAGACAACATGCTCATTACTGCACTACAGCTTGTTTAAAAAAAATACAAGGAACTATCTAAATGATTGATGATGCATGATAATGGGCACTGTTGCCTCAAGCTACACTCTTTCTTCACATACAAGCTATGTTTGCCCAATTAGTTGCTTTGTCTGATATATTTAAAGACGTTTAACCTTGTAATACAGAGGCTGGTGAGTAAATATTAGTACACCCAATTGGCTTAAAATCAGCAGGTAAACCTGGTAACTGAGAACAGGGTACGCTGGTGGTATATGCAGGGGTACACACAGAGGGAAAGTTATTTTAATGTCATCCATTCCCCACCTCAGGTGCTGGATCCCTCCTCCCAAATGTCAACTTGAGGTTGACCTAGGATTTTGATAAATCACTATTCAAAGCTACTCCACTATCATGAAGGTGGAAAAGCACCAGGACCAGGTTCAGCCTAGGGGTTTTCTGGTTTCTTCCAGAGTAAGCTCAGACACAGGTCCCCAGGAGCAGAAAGCCTGACAGGGGAAGGCTGTAGTGGTACAAAGTAACAACTACGTTCTGTCTTTACCAAGGGCAGATGGTGCTGTGCTGACTCATCATATTCCCTGTCAGCAGGCTCCACCAACTGGGATTTTATGAAGTTTAGCCATAATTTTAAACTGCTCCTCATCCCTGTGGCAGCATCTTATATTTGGTGGGCAGCCAGCAATCAAAACATTTGTAGTGGGGTGGAAAGATTGCTGACAGATGTTTTACAGAAGGAAATATGAATATTCACATGGTTTTAAATGAAGCCATTTACAACTTCTGGGAGTAGTAAAGCATTGTCCTAGGCATCTCCATTTGTGGCAGATCACCAGGTCGCTAAATGCTATAGGGTATTACAATGCTCTACTGTACCTGGAAGTCAGAGACATACAGATCAAACAATGGAGGGACAAGAGGAGTAGTTCCCTTCCACCTTGAGAAGCTTTTTGACTAGATGTTTGGCGGCGCTTGGGCTGCATGCTGTCTTGTCAAATACTCGGGCAGGGATTTGCATGAACGGCTAAACATTGATTTTGGCTAAATTCTGCAAAGTCAAAATATTAGGGGGTTTTCAGCCTTACTCACAACATGCAAACAGGAAATGTCGGTGCAATCATTAAATTTCACCTGACTAATGGCCAACTAGCAAAATGGAGGTTTCTGTGCGCGATCACAAGAATTCAGAAGGATTCTTCTTTTTCTTTTAATTCTTTAATATTATTTTAGTAAATTTAGTGCTCATGAAAGACATTGGACTGAAAATCCTGGAGACTTAATGTACTCTAAGCAATACTTTGCAGTACAGAGACAATCTTCCTTAGTGTTTGGACAGTGGATACTATTGTAAACAAATAATAATCCTCTATCTGCAGAACAGAATGGCATAGGCAGCAGCACTGCATACCCTCACCCACATTACCACTCCACTCTGTCCTCTACATTATTTTAGAGGAAATGGGTGGTTTGTTCTCCTGCCCGTTCCATCTTTGGTCCCTGTGTTAAGGCTACTACTAATTAGTTCCAGAGTGAAGTTTTGATTTACCAGGCTATTTTCATTATCCAAGGTGAGTGAAATGCAATGTATTAAACACCTTTTTTTTAATATGCCTTTATAGATTTGGATGAAATTGCAAAATATTTCTGACTTGGGTAGCTCTAACACACACACACAGACACATGAGAATTGAGAACTCTTGGTCTTGTGGATAGGTTGTTTAGGGAGCTCCAACCAACTATTCTGATGTAGTAAAAATAATTCAGTTCTTCTTGGATCAAAACAACCTCTTAGTTCTAAAGCAACACAAATGTACATTTAAAATGTATTGAAAAATAACTTTTCACTCCAGTGCTGCTTTGATATATTAGATGAAAGAGGAAGACAGTATTGAAACTGTGTGGCTATAGGCACATCAGTCTCTGGATATTTAATGTTACATTCCCCTGTATAGTTAATTTAGGCCCAGATCCTCACAGGTATTTTGGCTATGTTAGGAAATTAGAAACTTACATACTTTTGGGGATCTGGGTCTAAGGGTCTATTATTTAGGTGAAATTTAGCTCTACACAGAACAGCAGTACGACATGTGTAAGTTCTTGCAACTTGCTCTTTTATTTGTGCTAGTCTGAAATAAGAATGATTTGTCCTTGCATGTGTATTTAAGGTAACAAAAGGTTCCAAATTTTTATATTCTACTTTTACTGGGGTGGCCTTGTAAAATCACCATGTGAACAGGCCAGCTATGGTTTCCAGATAGTTTTTTGAGAATCAATATCTAGGTTTGTTTTTGAAGGAACATAAATGCAGATTCTATCTTTACTCTGTCTGTGAAATGTATTGAATGATAACTGGAACAGCTGGCATTAGAAACAAATTGGCAGACTAAAATATATTTATTGAATGCATAAACTGCTCTATCTGAAGAGAGAAGCGTATAATAGTCAAGTGTGCCCATTTACCTATTGGCAAATGGTTTCAATTAAAAAAAATTGTCCATTAGTATTCAGCATCCAAAAGCTGAGAAACAAATGTATTAGAATAATTAGCATCATTAGAAAGAAATAAACACAAAATGAATTTAACCACCGATTTTACTAGCATTATATAACAACACTGGCAAAGTGATTACATTAATAATGCAAGCTTGCCTCCTGTATTCTTAATCTTTTACTATGAATGCCAGGGATGCCTGAAATTAATCTAACCGAGGACCTATATTGGTAACTTGTCTGGTATGTGAGGGGCTGGATTAGAACTGCCCTCCTCTTGTGTGTGTGTGTGTATATATAGCAGAGTTAACAAAGTCCTGTGGCACCTTAAAGACTAACTATAAAGTTTTGAAGCATGAGCTTTCGTGGGCTAATACCCACTTCGTCGGACGACGAAGTGGGTATTAGCCCACGAAAGCTCATGCTTCAAAACTTTATAGTTAGTCTTTAAGGTGCCACAGGACTTTGTTAACTCTGCTATTCCAGACTAACACGGCTACCACCCTGATTCTGTGTATATATAGTTATGACCAGTGGAAATTTCCCTGTGATTCACTGTAGTGCTCCATGTAGAACTGAATGTGGTCTGTAAGGAGGAATCAGACTAGTGGTCAATTAAGTGCTTCCCAGTGGGGTTGGATAGAGGACACCAGGGCCTGATAAAGAGACAGGAGGAAGGGAAAGCAGGAAAGGGAGTTTCCTGGGAAAGGTTTGCAGAATCCCCTGGAGATGGGGAAGCAGGCTATTCTGGCTGAGGAAAAGAGCTGGGAGAGGGGGAGTAGTGTCTCCTATGGCTAGCCCTGAAGAGGCGGGGCAGGCAAGCAGCCAAAGGGGAGAAAAAAACCCTCAGGATTAACTACTTGGGGAGGCCTCTAAAGGAGAAAGCTCTGTAAGAGTGGGAAAGGGACTCCACAGGGGTGAATCCTTTGCAGAGGATTACTTTAGATTATGGAGTCTGAGTTTGAAGAGGAGTCCAGGTGGGGCAGAAGATTTTTTGTTCATTAATTTGTTGGACACTATTGGTTTGGACTTTCAGGATGCTATTGTGCCAGTGAAACAGGAAAGTGTTATCGTCATGTGAGCGCTATGGAGTCTCTGTTCAGGAACTTTATTTAAAGCCAGCGAGTGAGGTGGGACTAGCCAGCAGTGCCATGGATGGCTCCATAAGGTGTCGTGTGGGGGCCAATTTAATTACATGTGGGACAGGGTTATGCAACCATAGAGCCGGCTACCTACTTATTCCAAGGGACTCCCTCACCACCACTCGGAAGCATGGTAAAGACAGGGGTTCAGTCTCTGAGCGTGCCCCCTTGCAGCATGGTACTCCACTGCCATGCCGTCCTCAGTGTCCTTGCAGCTTGCTGGAAATAATCTACTCACAGCCACAAGTCTTGAAAACAAGACTCTGCCTCTCTTGGGATCCAATTTATTTAGCATGATCCAGCTCCCTAAAGAGCCCCCTTTTTGTTCACTCCTATGTTTAGGGTTTCCACAACTCTCCCTTTTGGGATTGCTTGGTTCGAGGCCTGGCCTCCACACCCTGCAAGCCTGCTCGGTTAGTTCAAGGTTTCCACAGCCCTTCGTCTGTGTGTCCTGGCAGAGTCCTCCTCTTAGCGAGCTCTCCCTCATGGGCTTGGAACCTCCTTTTTGATTCACACACCCAGTCCTCTTCCCAGGTGAGCCTAATAAACAGACACCTGTTGGGGCCAGCTGGGGGAGAGAGGAGCCTTGCCCCTCCCACTTTCCAAGGCTCCTGGGTCCAGGCCCTTAAAAGAACAGTAGCCTAGCTTTTTCCTATATCTTCCGCCTCCCAGACACTAACTGTTCCCAGGGAACATTCTCCTCTCATCCAGTGCCCATATTCTGGATACCTTGAATGGGGTGACTGGCCTTTCAAACTACCTCTTCTGGCCTTAAAAGGTCAGTACCCATTATAGGCCTGTTCAATGCATTGTCTGACACATTTCTCTACTTGACAGTGATGGGATTTTAAAGTGGTCATGAGTCCCAATGACACTTTGCAGCTGTCACTAGGGAAATGCGGAAGGGCCATGTACTATAGTTAGTCAGAAAATAGTTATTTTTCCTGCAGATAATTTTGAAAAGTATGGTGACTATCAGGGGAGGAGGGGGGAAAAGAAGGAATAATACTTTTTGTAAGCACAGAATTTTTTCAGTAAAAATCAGTTTAAACTGAAAATGAAGGGGCTTATCAATAGAGGGGGAAGAAGTCAAGAGGTTCCTAAGATACAAGTCTCAGGAGGCACCATGGCAGCATTTTCAAATCAAAATATTTTTGATTTTGGGTGATCCGTTTTTCAACAAAAAGTCAAAATGTTCTGCAGCAAGCTGACACTTCTCCTGAAAACTTTCATTTGGTCAAAACCCCAATTTTCCATCAAATGTTTTGACAGAAAATGTTCAACCCACCCTACATATACCTTGATGTAAATCTCTTCTCTGACTCTGCCCTTCCAAGTGCTGGTGTCAGGGGTGGAGGATGAGAGCAGGATGTTTCTCTCCAGACCTGGGTCATGAGAGCTCTTAAAGCCTCATCAATAGGAGCAGATGGGATGGTTTCCTGCATAGTAGCAGACCTGATGGGAGGATGCTCCCCACAGCACCCAAACTCCAGTGGGAGGGCAGAAAGTAATCACTTTGTTCCCAAGTAATTAAAGCAGTCACACCACAAGCTTGAGGGTTAAGTAGCCTCATCAATGAAGGAAGAATATGGAATTGCGACTCCCACCATTCACATACATTGTCATCTTCCCTCCTACTCTGGCCTCTCAGTTCCACATTTCTGACATGGTGTTATTCTTCTTCCCTTTGACTTGAAGAGCCAAGCTAACATCTCTCCTAGACATATTGGCCTGGCATTTGTCCAGCATCTGTGACCTTCTGGGGTTAACACTCAGAAAATAGCTAATATTTTAGACCAAATAGAACACTTAGGCATTGGAATATCGCCTTGACTTTGTACAGATTGTGCATATGCCTAGGCAAATTGAATACATAGACAACATTATTTATATAGCTATGCTGCTATAAAAAGCTAATGTAGGAAATAATGATGCAAGCCCATAAAAGGAAAACAGAGAGAGCAGTTTTAAAAAACCACACACCCTGAAGATTGTCTTGCAAGATGAATTTTCTTTTAAAATTTGCATGAGCTTGGTAATGGCTCATTAAGGCTGACCATTAACATTAGTTTGATGAAGCTGGTTTCTAAATTTCATTTAATCATGCAGCCTTAAAATCTCTGTGGTGTAAAAGTTATCATGAGCCAGTACTTCTCTTTTTATGACTAATAATAATGGTACTTAACACTTACTGAATATAGAACTTCACAAATGTTAACTAATTAGTCCCCACAACACCCCAGTGAGGTAGGTAACTAAGCATTAATGAAATGAAGAGAAAGTATTATTATGATTAAGTTCAATCCTCAATGCTTTGCTCAGTTTTTACTCCGGGCCTGGTTCTTATACCTGTGTCATTAAGGAACCACATCTTTGAAATCAGCAGCGTTACATGTGTAAGATTGGTGTAACTGGCATCGGTTGTTCTTAATCAGGCAAAACTCTGTTGAAGTCAGTGGGGCATCTGCTTAAATAAAGAATAAGTGTGAGCTTTATTATTATTAGATGGGGAAACAAAGGAGAAAAAGATGGGGATTTGCACAGTGGCACAGGATGTGTTATTTTCAGAGTCAAGATTAGAATGCAGTTCCCAGGACTATGCTATCGTTCAGGAGATAAAATGGGGAACGTAAATCGTTCTTGAAAAGATTGACATTTTGTGTGTCCTTTGAGATGGATTTGTTGCTATAAGGCTACTACAGATCCTGCTGAGAACATAAAGCTAATTACCACACCTGTGTATGTATTGTGCAATATTTGTTTCAAATAATGGGTTTGTTGGATCTACTCCTATGTCTAATAATTTTATTTTTGCAATATCAAATTATACATAGTTCCTATTTTGAATACTGAATAAAAATTACTGATCTTTACTTTAGTCTGTCTTCTGCTGAGATAGATTAAAACTTTTAAAATCAGGAATAATGGTTCCATTATGTGTTAAAGTGTTTCCCAAAGCCCTGCTTTGGTCAGGAGAGATTAACACCTGATTCAGATTCAGACTATCACATTCACAGAGAGCATGTGGGTAACATCTAGGGAGGTTTCTGAGATTATGATCCTGCGCTTAGCACAATAATGAATTAGTTTTCTATTATTTCCAATTCTCAGTTCGATCTCTGTCATGAGAATTTTAAGGTTTCCTATCTTCTGTTCTTATTAGTCTGTATCATGAGAATGAATTATTATAGATTGTAATTTGCCTTATATAGATTCCTCTTCTCATTATACATTCTTGTGATAATACCTGTAATAATAACAAAAATTGGCACTTTATTTATCTATTCTCTCCCAAGATGAAAAACATGTATAGTGCAAAAAATCAACTCTCTAGACACTCTGAAGATTTTGACATGAACAAGAAATGGCACAATAGTTATCCTTTCTTATGGTAAAGGGCATGAAACACTCTCTACACTCAATTTTGTGGTAACCCCAACATTGCAATTTTGTGGTTCATCTTGAACACTGCAGCAGGCAGAGCTGGAAATACTGCATATAATCTATGGCCTTCCTTAGGACAATACATATATAGTTTTAATCTAATTAGCCCCTGGATTCTAGGTGTGTTGTGAATTAATTACATTTGAGTTGTATGCTATATCTTTAGGGCTTTAATTTGGGTTGGTTTGGTTATTTTACTTGCCTCCAGCATTGCAGGAGGATGTGTTGATTGGTTGTATAATGTTCTAACTAATGACTATCCAAAATAAATGTACTAGCTTCAGTAGAGATTTACTTTCAAGTAGCTGAGCATATTTGAATGTAAATTTTGAATGTGGAATAATGGATCCCCTTAGAACTTTTTCTCACCAACATCTTATGAAATTTCATGAGAGAGTATCAAAGTACAGAACTGAATTCAAAGGGTAAATTTTTGATACACTATCTAGGAATAGCCACACTTCCATTATTATTAATACTTTATGTTGAAAATATGCCAAGGAGAGTTGTGGATAACTGAAAAGATATCGTACTGAAAATGTATTCCAAAGTAATATCGTTGTTCTATTTGCAATTCCGCTTAGAAAAAACAAATTTGTTTATATCTCCTCCCTCTTTCCCCCCATACAGTCTTTGGAAGATCAAGTATGGGACCTGTTACGTGAGGCAGACAAGACTGCAGAGGAAAACAAAGAGCAAAGCCAGGTGTATGATGCCATGGCACAGACGCTGGGGGATGCCTGGGATGCCCTCATCATTATGTTAGAGAAGCGAAGAGCACTTCTGAAACTCACTGCAGTGTTTTTTGAAAATGCGCTGGAGGTTTGTATTTAAAATGAAATGCCGCTTAATTTAAAACAAATCCCAGTTCCTGCAAGAGTTTGGTGCATTCTGTTTCTGCTGATGCAAAGGGCCAATTAATTTTTTTTTTAAAGTCCTCAACTGCAGTCCTGTTTTAATTTATTCTGTTTTATTTTATTTCTGATGAAAATGAGCAGAACATTTAGAAAGAATATCTGTAAAAATGTGATATCTCTTACTATATGTTACTTTAAAAAGTAGTAATAATGAAAAATAATTAAAAATTAATATGTACCTATGTACTGCATACTACATGACCCAGTAGATCTTTTTCATTTTGTAAGATTTAAATTATTTGACTCTTTGAGGGCCAAGTTGCAAGATTGTGTATTAAAATTGAGTGTAGTTATCATAGTTATACTTGCAAATAAGACAGTTGCCCGTCTAGCCATTTGAGTGCAGACAAATATAAGAACCGCAGGCACAGCTGCACAAAACCAGAGTCCAACTCCTGGAAGATAGGAGATTAGCAACAATTCTCCCAGTCTTATCCCTCTCCCAGCCTGCCCATGCCCCTGTATGTCCCACCCCTACTCACTTCTGCACAGGCAGTTCATGCAGGGTGGGACTCCAAACCCAGGAGTATGTATGCTCCCTGCACAGCTCACTGAATTCACAGTTAAGGTTGCCTCGTTACCCTTCCAGAACATCAAAGGTGGCAATTATACAAAAGCCCAAAAATACAGACTTAAAGCAAATATCTGCAGTTTCTATGGCTTGTCAGCATGGCTTGAGCCACATTGTCATTCCAACTGTTATCCTAAATAACATTTTAAATATGGCTTCCTGTAGCTGAGATCAGTCCTAAGCAGGTGATTCCACTTTAGAGAAGTTCAGAGCCATAGTCTGAGTCCTAACTGTGTACAAAAAATTATAAAAACAGTAAAATGTTGACATTGTAGCAAGTGGCCCTATCTCCAGAACCCTTAGATCAAATAACTTCAAATCCCCAGTCCCATGAGATCCAGCAATTTTCAGGACAACCTGAGAAAGTAGTTGGATTATAGAGCACTTAGAAAAAACAGTGGTTAAGCAGTAAGCTCATCGCCACCTTAAGGATCATGGTGCTATGACCTCACTGTAATTTGCTTATTAATGTTTTACCACAACATTAATGGGTTTTAATTTACTACCAATTTTTATCTTCAAAAAATCAGATTGAAGATTGTTTCTGCCTCCAAAGTTTTCCCAAAAGATGGCTGGAATTTGGATTTTAGTATACCAGAGAGGATCTGGAGGGGAGCCTTGAATAAAATCTGATTGTGAGGGGGAAAGCTTCATTCAATGTCTGATTAGGAGGATTTAAAAAAAAATCTTTAAAATTAATGGGGGGCCTTTAAGAGCATTTTATCAATGGACTTGGAGGCAGAGAAACCATGAGAGAGAAGCAAAGCCTCATAAAAAGACAAACTGTAATCACAGTCCCATTTGAAAACATCCAGCAAGACAAGGAATTGATTCAAATCAGAACCTCATGAAAACAAAGGACAAACACTACTCTGAAAAATGTACACCGGGAAGTTGTAATTGATAGTCACCAGAAGTATTTGATACCCTTCTTTCCTAGTCTGAGAATTTGTCCCCAAAGGCATAGGTTAGACATACTGTGACATACTGTGCTCTAAGGATTGCTGTATTATGCTTTTTCTCTCTTTGTATTCCTAATGCAGTTTGCTATTAAAATTGACCAAGTGGAGGATTTCCTTCAGAATGCCCAGGAGTTTGAGAACACTGAGTCTTTGAAAAAGCTCCTTCATCAGCATGAGCATCACACAAAAGGTAAGGAACGGGTTCCTTTCTTTGGCCAGTATCTCAGTCACAGTTAGTCAGTTGAATTTCTAGGCTTTGAAGGATATTTTTGGTTTTCCCAAATAAATTCTTCTTTTATGAAATCATATTTGCTGAAGGAACAAAAATGGACACAATGTAGAATCAAGCACATGAGTTAATTATGCACAGCACTGGCGGGGTGTTGCTTTGCTTAGTAGGGCTAGAGACACTGTCAATCAATTGATTACAATAGATTATGTAAGATTTTCATGGGTGGAGGGAATCGACTGGGTGGGATGTCCTAAGCCCCTGGATAGGTCTAGCAGCAAGACAAGATAAGCACAGTAAGCCAATAGTCTAAAAGATTACATAATGGCTCCGCCCAGGGTTTCAGGTTTAATACACGGGTGTTTTCCTTTAAACAATGTATAAAGTGTATAATTTATCAAATATATATGCTAAGTTATGATTTGGGGTCCAGAGGAATGAGGTGGCTCATCTGATTATCCAACAGGTACATTCCTGGGAGTAAAGCAAAAAGACATTGAAAAGTACATGGCAATAGAAATTGTTTTTCAAGTTGCTCACTGTGGTTCTAAAGGCTAACATTGCTAACTGGGAGGGAAGAGGGGTGTGCATCTGTGAGAGGGAGGCTGTCCTATCTCATACTGACATGCTAGGACCTCCCCATGAACTCAAGATTGGTATGTGGGGAGGGGATGGCTATCTTTTCCTGCAGGAGGAGTGGACATAGGTACTTTGGTCTGTTTGTAGCTTCTGATAAAGACACCAATTACTGCTCCCCACCTGGCATTTTGCTGACCATGCTTATTATAGTAAAGGTAAGGTTGTTTCTTGTTTGTTCTGTTTCTCTTAGCCAATTGTTCACTGTTTGCTAGGCCTCTAAGCCTCAGACCAAGCTCTGGACTTTGGGCCAGGATTTTACATACACAGCTTATGGATTTTGGCCCTTCATTTGCTATGGCAGTTTCTTTAATTGCAAAGAGAGCTCAGAGAGTGAGCATTGCTCAGTGCTCAACAATGTCATACCTGCTAAATACTGATCTGACACGCACTGTTAATAATGGTTTCCTAAACAACTGTTCCAGCTCTCTCTCTCCTTTCCTCTGCTGCCTCCCTATTGGTTCCCTTACTTCTCCTGGCTCATCTAAACTCTTCCCCCTCCTGGCTTCCCCACACTGCGTCTTCATCAGCCATCTTTTTCTGTGGGGTGAAAGTGGAAGGAGGAGGGAGCATTCTCGGTGGCTACCAGACAGCCTGCTATAATCCTGTGCTCCAGGGTTGAGCTATTCTAGAAGCTTGGGGGGGGGGAGGGGGGGAGGTGGAGGGTGAGGGGAGATGCATTGGTGCCAATCTCTTGTAGCAATCCCACAGCCTCTTGGGCGTGCACACGGTGGAGCACTGTGTAACATATGCAACCTCCTACATAACAGTTGAGCTTTTGGAAGTGTATGGGGCAAGAGGCAGGGAATGGGCTCTAGACAACCTCAGACTCCAGCTGTCTGTACTGGCTTCCCTGATGTGTGCTTCTGGCTTTGTATAACTCCCCAGCTGCATTGTCTTGTCCCTGTGTGCAGGGAGGTTCCATTAATGACCTACACTAAAGTTACAGGAAGTCAGATGACAGCCAAGAAATAAAGTCCTCTACCCCACTTCACCCCCCACAGCACCTCATGTACCTCTCACTTGCACATCTATGTTTTCTTTTCAATACTAGACACATTTCTACAAGAAATGCAGGAGATGGGTCATTAATCTTAAAATCAGGGTCTTTGTATGAAGCATTTTCTGCCATGCCAACATACTATTCTTTTAAAAGTGGAGGCAGGTAACTTACCACCATCTCAGAATCAATCTCTTTGCACAACTAAGTACAATAGCAATCTATTTTAAAAGACTGTAATCCCATATAAATCTGTGTGGCTTTTTCACAAATCCACACACTCCAGCAGTATAATTTTAACTGAATGTTAATGGAAACCTGTTTATAGGAAACCTAACACTGGGCAGAAAATATAAACTGCAGTTGATTGTTCAGTAGGAGAGTAGCAACTTGAACATTTTTGTGTTGTATAAGAAATCTAGCTGCTTCAAATGCTGGCACTCTGAATCAGATGCAATTCTACTCAAGAGACTGTAGTGAATTGAGCTTAGATAACTTTAATATGGGCTTGGTGGTCCCAGTTCAATCTTTATTGGACTGAAGTGCTCATCACAAGGCAATTTTAACTTGGAATACTTGGCAGTGATTGATTGTCATTGCTGAAAAGAGGGTCCATAATTGAAACAATCAAATGAAATTGTTTGCCAGAGGGAAGATAGGCTTGAGAAGGATGACTCTTACCTATAGGGATAAAAGAGGTAGCAAATGCTTCCTTTCTTCTTTGTTTATATCTTTCCAAGGTGCTAAGAATTTGGAGGATGAATAGCCATATAATTAATGAAAATCGTGTTTGTATTTGTCTCTATGAGAAAAGCACAGCCTACTTACTCAGCAGTAAAGTTGCTGAAAAGATGGAACTTCTTTACGAAGTGTTGGAGCTACAGGCTATGGTGACAAGTCTCTTAAGTTTAAACTTAGCTGTGTGCCGGGAGCGCAGCTGATTGGAGGTGGGGAAATGAGTGACTTTGCTTTAGAATTATTCCTGTTAAATTCCAAGTTTTTATTCTAACATTTATGGAGAAACATCCTAAGAAACAAAGGGTTGGTTCATCCAAAAGTAGTAGCAGACCCAGGATGGCTTGTGCAGGATGTCATCGTGTAATAAACTTTTTGTGTACTACTGTCCTCCACTAGATGGATTGTTTCAGAATTGTTCAGATGCTTATTAGAGCTGGTTGGAAGTTTTCTGTTGTAAAATGCTGATTGGCCTAAAACAAAACGTTTCACAGGTATGTGATGATTTCAGTGAAATACAGATGGAAACAAGGCAGGTTTCCTGATGACTTGGCAGCCGAAGTTACAGACTCCCAGATCCTTGGTAGCCTCTCGGGTGGCCTGCCAGAAGTTCCAGACTACCAGACACTAGGGCAATCCTTCTAGTGGACTGCTAGGGCTCCAGACAGCTCAGGGAGCCTCAGAAAGGTTTTGAAAAGATCAAAATAAAGTGTCATTTTACCTGTTTTCAAAATAAAAAATTTGGAATTTACATTCAATGGAGAATTCTGATTTTTTTTTAATTGTTGGATTTTTCCTTGGAATGGGAATTTGTTTCCAGATAGTTCTTGTGCTCTCTAGCTCTCAGCTAGAGTGGAGCTTCTTCATAGCTGACTATGACTGGTCTTGGAAGTGCCTGAGTGTTTCTCTCACCACCTCTCCTTGAGGAACTGAAATCTCACGGAGTCCCCTCGAATACACCCATATTAGTGACAATAAACTCATTTCCATAATACTTAGCCTATCACTTTGGCCTTGTTTAGACACATTCCAAAACCCTGTGCTGGCTTCCCCATATGCACTACATCAAATTCAAGCTTCCTGTCCTAGACTACAAGGTCTGCATAGTCCAACTTCTGTCCATCTCTCTGCTCTTGTCCCCATTCATGCTCTGAACTCTCACTTTCTGCTTTTCACAAGCTGTATGCATAATTACCTCCCTGCAGTTACTTTTCCAATGCTCATATACATGCCTTATTTTATGCTTGAGATTCCCTTCCTGAGTTACCACGTCACTCTCTCCTTCATATCTCTCCTGGAAATACCCCTTTATTCCAAAAAACCTAAAATCCTAGTCCTCTCCTCAATGAAATATCTGCTAAAGGTTCTTGTGCTGCTGTTCAACAGCAGAAACACAGCTAGTGGGTCAGTGAAGTATGTTGATCCAATCTGCCATGTGTGTTGGTAGAGGGCATCAATGGGCAGCAACTCCAGCTACAAATAGTCCATGTGGACTATAATAGCAGTTGGAGCTAGGTAGTAGAGATGCTTCCAGCCAGAGGAAGGATTCTGTCCTTCTCAAACATCTGCATAGTTATTGCATACAAAGCCCTTTACTTGGGTTTTGTACAGTCGACCAAAACTTCTAGAGGCTTCTGGTCCACAGAGAAGGCAAGGTAGGCAATTACTGTTCTGCTTTGCAGCAGTCTGCAGAAACCTCTTAGTTCAAATGAAATAAAAGGAACTAAACCTCAAGAAACCTGTTCAGTTTGCAGCTCATCTTTCATATCATTAGTCAGTACAGAGAATGTCACCTATGGAATTAATAACTAATTGTTTCTTACAATATGTCTTTGTCTAGTGCTTTGTCTAATCTACTTTGAGGCCTCCCTCATATTCCTTAGAAGACTATTTCAATACAGACAAACTTTAAATATATATATTTAAATATGCTCAAAGAATGCTTTAGCAATTGATTGTATTAATAAAAATTATAATGTTTTTTCATGTGTAATCTTATTCTTACAGAGCTCTTGGAAAAGTCACTGGCCCTTTTAAACAAAAGCCACGAGCTGACTGAATTCATAGAAGAATTCAAATCTGATGGGCCTAATGTAAACCCTGAGTTGATTCAAGGAGCCCAAAGCAGCTGCTTAAAAATTGACAGTCTCCTTGAACTGCTACAAGACAGGAGAAGACAACTGGACAAATATCTGAAGCAGCAATGCCAAGGTCTAGAGCAGGTTCTGCAAATTTGTCATTGGCATCACCAAGAAAACCAGGTATGATAAACACCACTTAGGCCAGTCACAAAAAAAATTAGTAAACTGTTATATGTGGTGGGGAGAGTTACAGGAGAAGGGGTCCATGGTATTTGGATGATAGTTTGGCACAGTGATTTGTTTACTTTGATTTTTATTTTAAGCATGTCTCCCTACACAACCTTATTTCTGGCCTTTCCTAACTTTTGGCTGCTTGATTTTGCAACCTTAATGTTCTTTTAATGTCGTTTTCTTTTTAAATGCAATTTTTTAAGTTTAAAAAAACTGAACTCCCCCACAGAAATCCTATCATGTGGAATCATATTGACCCCTATACACATGGGTTATCAGCAGGGTTCGGACCATTAACTTCACTGCACTTACCTCTATCACATGAGTTAGTGGTTACTGCAGTAGACTGTCATCTTCTTTGTGGACCAGTCAATAGAAGGAGTGAGAGAGACCTTCCCACTGGTTTCACAGCTATTTGATAAAAGCAGAGGAATACAGAGACTCGGGATTCCTCAGTTCATTGCCAGCTTCTGGAGGGGAATGTGTTCTAGTGGTACTCTTCTGCCTCTGTGCACAATGCATATCCCTTTCCCTTCTCTTGCAGTCAACCCACACCCATTTCCACCTTCCTATTTCCTATTCAACTTCCCCCCTTCCTATTTCCACCTTCCTCTGTTCCTATCCAACTTCCCCCTCCCCAGCCCTGTGTCTATATATACCCAAACCCTCTCTTTCTGCTCACCCTACCTCCTCAGCTTCCTTCCCCCTTCTGTTTCTATCCTCCCACCCCTCTGCATTCAAATCAGGCAGGAGCACGTCCTGCTCAGCTCCTGAATCCCTGCGGTGGAGTGTGCTCAGTGAGGATGGAATGTTTGGGCAAAGCTCTAACAAGTCTCTACTGAGTATGTGCAAGCAGAGTTTTTTAAAGGCTCAGAACTTGGTCAAATGTGGGTGAATTTTCATAGGACAACAAACACCACATGCTTGATACCAGAGCAAGCTCCCTGCCAAATTTCAAACCTTTCTCCAAAGCACAAAGGTGATAGAGCTTCTCAATAAAACAGTTATAAAACATTTTTTAAAACATGGGGAAAAAAGTATTATTCCCGAATCTTGTTCCCTGGGCTCGTCTACACAATGGGGTTTATTTCACACTAACTGCATTTTTTTCCAGTTAAAATGGCTTGCATTCACACAATGTGGCACTTTTCCTGAATCAAGTGGCCAGTTAGTGCGAATTGGATAATCCATTTTGAAAATGGATTTGTTTCATTTCAGAATGAATTTGGATAGAAAAAGGAAGCATCTGTCTTTCAGATTAACTTTTCAGTCCTCCCACTTGTATCCCATGCTGCATTGCTTCACACTAGGACTGCCCTGTCTGTTTACCTGTGTGCCCTCTAGTGCCATGTTGGCCAGATGTCACCACCCTGTTTAAATGCTGGCACGCAACTAGGAGGTCCCTATTTGCAATTACACTGTACTGGAGCTGTATATCCTCTTCAGTGTAATTAGCATTGTAGCAGCCATGCCTGGTGGGGCTACGGCACAGAGGTCGTGGATTTCCTTGCTGTCTGGGGAGAGGAGATGGTCCACTTCTGTCGTAACAGCAGATGCTATAATGCAAAAGTACATGAGCATATAGCAAAGCATATGACTGAGAGAGGTCACTCTGAGGACACAGCTCAATGCCATTGCAAAGGAAAGGACCTTTGGCAGGATATAAAAAGACCAAGATCAGAAACAGGACCTCCGGCAGTGCTCCACTACTCTGCGAAGCTGGATCGGATTTTTGCCAGGAAAGGCATCACCGAGCCCCAGCATGTTGTGGAAAGTGCTGAAAGCACAAGGACCACCCCGAGCAGGACTCTGATGAGGAGATTTCCCCTGAAGGCCAGGGAAAATCTAAGAGCCGGAGCCAGACCCAGAGAAACAGACACCACCTGAAACCCAGATGGACTCCCAGCATGAGAGTGCTGAGAAAGGGACCTCTGCCAGTAAGTATTGTGTGCTACATGACTATAAAACTAAGTGATTTTAGCAAATGCTTGGCCCAAGTGCCTGATGGACATGGCCATTTTGGGCAAATGTGAGCTAGGAGCCTTTCCAAGCCTGCTCAGTTTTACCCCCGCTCCCAGCATTCTCAAGATGGTGGCCACATGGGGAATTCCAGCTCAGCAGGGATTGGTTCCCTAACATTTTCATTTCCCACTGCCCACTACCATGCCGGCATCTACCCCCAATTTCCCTCTCCCCCTCCATTCCCCATTGAATACCACATGTGTGTGGGGGGGAGGTGCTGGGGGGATATATCCCCCCCATTGCTTGATTAAACCAGTGGTGCCACACTGATTTTGTAAAACAACGTTGTGTTAGCCATGTCTACTGAAATATCAGTTACAGAAAAAATAATACAATATTAGAAAACTTTGCTTCACAATGCCCTGAGCTTTCCGTTATCTTAGCATTTTATGAGGTATATTTCCCAAAGACAGACACACTAAATCACAGAGATAGTAAGGCACTCAGCTAGTTGTAATCAGACTCTCAGTATCATTAAGCCCTCAGGTTCAGAACATATATAGCAGAGTGGTACTTATTTAGCAGTGCATTTTATGTATCGAGTGCAGGTAACAGAAAACAGAATTTAAGGCAAAGATAATGCTCTATTTTGGCACAAATCCTGCAAGACACAGCAGCCTTCTCAGGGCTATCTTTATAGGTAGAGTAGCCCTTCCCATCCTGCAGCACTTCTGGAGGGACCATTGTGTTGAATAACATCACTGCATATCTTCCATCTGCCCGTTACCCTTTTGAATAAGCCGCTTCACTGCTTCTCGGTGACTCAGATCAGAGGAACATCTTCCCATGTAAGGATTGCCTACAGAGTTGCCCATACCATTATTAACCTTCCCCCTTGCAAACCCTCACCCACCCACCTAACTCCCAAACCCTCCAGCCCATCCAACCCCCCAAATCCTGCTGCTGACCTCTAACTCGGGTGAAGCCCAAGCCCAAACCTCCAAACCCTGCTGCCAGTAACCAGCCACACCCATACCAGCAGCCGTTGATTAGAACAGGGTTCCTAGGCAAAGGGGAAATAAGTGCAAATATCTTAACTTTTGCAAGTTGCCCTTAGACTGGGAAGAGATTATGGGAATGGCATTCCAAAACTGAGGAAAGAGTAATTTCATCATTGCTGCCCTGGAGACCTGAATTACTTCAGTAACTGCTTTTTCTGTTTGTCAGCTATCCCGGCTTCTGTACGTGACAACCTGCAGACACCAAGAACAGAACCTTTATTAACTGCAGAGCGCCTGACTAATCCTCAGAGCAGGAAAAGGAAGACCAAAGATGAAATGTTTGGGGGCCTTGTGAGAGCATCCCAGAAGAGGGATAAAAAGAGAGCAGAGTGGAGGGCAGTTCTCCTTGTGGAGAGACAGAAGAACAGAGAATTGGCAAGAGACCCCATCAAGTATGACATGGACATGCAGAAACAGCTCCTGAAGCCGATGCAAAACCAGACTGTCTTGATGAAGAACATTTAGGGACAATGTTCTGCCACAGCACCACACTGCGAGTGCCCTGTTCTGTTCATTCCTCCTAAAGCATCTGGCACCGGCCACTGTCCGACGATGGGATACTGGGTTAGATGGACCGTTGTTTTGACATAGTATGTCCAGTCAAGCCATGTCCTGTAGCCCATGGAGAACAATGGACACTGGGAGCAGCAGTACATTCTTAATGCTCCCGCTACTGGTAGTTCTTTGAAGACTATGAATTCTGGGATCCCTCCTTCAGCCCTAGAATAACAAATTATAGTTTCTTCTGGCACCATTCTACATCTCCACACAGAGGCAACAGTCAGAAATCCTACATGTACACGTGCTTGTGACAAGTACAGCACATATATGTGTACTCCACACTGTATGACATGAGCCCACATCTTCACTGTAATCTCATCTAACATTTGCACTAGTTTATGTAACAATGGATAGAAGTTTGTACAGTTTTGTTCAATCCATGATTTTTATATTGGACTGGTTTGATCAATATAAGCTATATTTGACAGAGTTTCATAAAATACACATCCCAGAGACCAAATAAAATGTCCTCTCCAAAAATCATTGCACAAAGCATTTTTAAAAAGCAAAATACACTTCAGTTTTACTAAATTCATACACATAGAGTAAAGAAACCCTGATACAATGTGTAATCAAATCACATTGTCACCTTTCAGCTTTTAGCCTCAAAATAGGAGCGTGGGATCCCAATCCTATGGCCCTGATGATTTGCTGCAGTTTTCAGAGGAAGCCTTTCTGGCTAATCACAGCATTCAGGAAGTTTCTGCACTTCTGCCCTCTACTCACTGATGAGGCTCTCATCCTTTCTTTCAAAGAAATTGTGCAAAATACAGCAAGAAGTTATCCCATGAGGTAGATCTTTCTCAGCAGCCCTCAGCCTCATCATGAGATTCCGTCTCCCTTACAAATGCATACTCCACTGTCATTCTAGGCTACTCAGGGTATGCAGTTGAATAGGTCCTTCCTCTTGTCCTCTTGTCCAGTAAATGGCTTCATAAGCCAGGGAAACAGTAAGTCTTATGGAATGACAGTACCTTTTATATCCATAGTCGCCATGGGAGCAAATTTTCCATGTTTCATTAAAGACAATGGCTGTGAGTTTCAAAAGATACTAGCAACTTAAACCTTTTCAAGATGATCCCACATTAACACTGATGAATCTTCTAGGCCAGTGGTTCTTAAACTTATTTTTTGTAGATCACCTGAAAGTTCCTGAGGGTCTCAGCAGACCACTTAATGATCTTTCCAAATATTGTTTGTACTGTTAGCTACCTATTGTAAAGTGCTTTGGATAAAAGCGCTCTATAAAAACATTAATAATTAATGTTTTTTGTTCTACAAATAAAAGCACACAACTCATATTTTAAAATCAATAGTCTTACCTTTCTAATGTGCCTTCTCTCCCCCGCCACAGCAGCCCCCGAGCTAGACTGCGAAGAAGGGGGGGTCTCTTCCTCTCCCCCATACCTCAGTAGCCTCTGAGCTGGGAAGGAGTGAGGGGTCTCTCCCTCTCTCCCCCGTGCGACAGCCCCTGATTTGGGCCTGGGATTGAGGGGGGTCTCTCCCTTGCCACAGCAGCCACAGGGCTTAGGCTGGGAAGCAGGGCCATCTCTCCCTGGCAGCTGCAGCCCTGGAGCTGGGGAATTTCACCTCCTTCTCTGGTTGCCGCAGCCCTGGACATCCCAAATTCCCACCATCTCTCTTCTCATCCCACTGCCCCTCCCACCTACTCCCTATCCCCCCCCCCCCACACACACCTTTAAAGCCACCACCTCACCTCATATATGCATTTTCTCCAGAATCCAGGCACCTAATTAGTGGAGCCACACCTGCTCCCTTCGTTCTCACTGGTGATCCATGGACCACAGTTTGAGAACCTCTGGTCTAGGCCTTGGAGCTCCCTGGAGATGCACCCCTTTCTTCTGATGAACTCTGAGGCCTGAGATGGGTGTAAGGAACAAGCACATGGATTTCATCAATGGCTCCAATACAGATCAGAAATTCCAGCTGTGCAAATCCATCAATAACCTCTTGTGCTTTGCCAAATGTTGACTCATGCTAGTAGCACCCTGCTCCATGACAACAGCCTGGACAGTTGATCTACCAACACCAAATTGCTTTTCTACTAACCAGTAGCAATCTGAGTTGGCAATTTTCCAAATGGTGATGGCCACAAGCCTATCCATTCTGAAAGAAGCTCTTATGTTGGTATCCTAAAGGATGAGTTTAGTGCAGACCTCTAGGAAAGTGCCCTTCATCACCCATAAATTCTTCCTCAACTGCAAGTCATCCCAGAATTACATCACTATCCATTTCCATCAGTCAATGGTGCTTTCATGAGTCTAGAAATGGCACTGAGTCAAGTGAAGCTGCTCCAGGCAAAATTTCCCCATAATTAGCCGCTTGATTTCTTCCTCCTCCTTTAATGAAATTAGGTTGACAGTGCAGTGGCTGGCTCCAAAATGACCCAGGTATGTGATTGCATATACATGTGCAGCTGCCTCTGTGTATTAATGAGTGCCTGGACCATGGCACAAAGCAGAGTTCCCTCCATGCTGGCTGACAGTTTTGAAATTGTCCCTGACTTTCAAAAGACAAATGAATGATAAGATCACTGGAGAGGAATCATGAGAATTTGCTACCGTGACCCCAAGTCCCAGAATTCTGGGAGCTTGTAGTAGGTATCAGACAGTCACAAAAAAATAATTCTAGAACACACAGAGCCCAATAGTGGGACAAAACACCATGGGATCCCAGCCAAGAATACCTAGTGTTTATTCCAACAACAACAAAAAAGTCAGTAACAGATATACACACTGATTCAGTGGGAAGTAGGTAAAAGCAGCCATATGGATGCAATTATGTTGCAATTGTTATTCTGCAACTGCTAGTTCACCCAGACCTAATCCACTAAAACAAAACAAACACACACAATACATAGACAAATCCCCAGAAATAGCTAAGCCCTTTAAACTGAAATTCCTAAAAATTCAGCCGAGGCAGGCACTCATCATGGAAAATTTCAGTCTGAACGTTTAAAGCTAATGGAAAATGTTAGGCAACCTTAATTGTAGGCTGTGCTATGCATCCCAGCTCTGCCTATCATATTGATTCTGCAAGGTTATGTACCTTATACATCAAAAACAGCTCTACCTTTTTTTTACATAGTGTGTATATGATCCACCAAGTAAAACATTTTACAACTGACTAGGTACTCTAGAGAGCTGCTAACCTTATTCTGAAGCATCAAGTATTAGTAATTGCCAGAGGCAAAACTGGATTTATTGGTATCATCGTGGCTAGATGGATTACTATCTTGTATGAAAAATCCTGTGTTCCTATGGAAGTGTTATCTTCCCAGCCTGTGGCTATAGAATGATAACTTGGAACAAATCCCTTTTTTAAACCAAGATACTGTAAAAAGAGAAACTGCTAAATAAGCGGCCACAGCCATTACTATGAAAATCATGAAATATCTTCTAACACCTGAGGCATGATGCTGCTCAATTCTGTGTTGACTGCTGCTTTGTCTGTATCACCAGGAAACTGCCAGCAAAAGAACACAACTTAACAAGTAATGTTATTTCAATTCTCAGTATTTGTGACAAATTATCAATGACTGCAACTGAAGTTTCAAAATACATTTCCAACCGACTTAGCTAAATTTGTTGTATTGCAAAGTACACTTTTCAAGAAGAAGGGTCCTTCTCTAAATGCTTCTTCAAAGCTTGGAAGTACCAGAAATTAGTACTCCTAGCTGTGATGCTTTCATCAATTACATGGTCATTCCAGCTTTATCCAAGTATTTCAATAACTTACAAGCAGGGAGAGGAGTGCAAAACAGAAGGATATATGCAAAATACTTTGCTCTCTCACGTTGGGTAAAGAAGGGGAAAATACTTTGAATGAATTTGCTTTAAAACCATATTGCAGAATCTCCCCAAGACCTGGGGTGGAGGTGTGGGTGGGAGTGACACGGAATGCAAATTGGTAAAACTTACCACAGATTTCTAGTTGCCCTAAACACTAATGGACAATTATCTTTCACTTAGAGTGCCAAGTGGAATCTGGGAACAAATCTTTATTATCTGGTATGACCAGATAACAAGTGTGAAAAATTGATACAGGAGCAGGGGTAGTAGGCAGTAAAGAGGTCGCTATATAAGACAAAGCCTCCAATATTGGGATGATCCCGATAATATCAGGCTGTCGGGTCACTTTAATCTAGTTGCTGTTTAGTGGCATTGTGTATGTGGGTGGGTGGGTCCATTTTCTGCATTATGGCTGTTGACATCACAAACACCACCATTACAGCTGACATCTACTGGCAACCTTGGTGGTAGCTTGAGGGAGACAGGCTATACTCAAATAGAATGCTTATTCAATGCCTTCTCATGCCCAGCTATGGTCCAAGGTTGATGCAGACTAGCAGGCAGTCAGGTCCTTGCAATACTGTTCTAACTATGGACCTGTAAGGTGTCAGTCTGGCACCTTACATAACATTCATGCACAATTATGGAACAATAAATACTCTTGGAAATTAACTGGTAGAAACTTTGTGACAAAGTCTCTTTTTTAGACCTTTACATATACATTTTTAAGTACCGGTTCTCATAGCCTCACAGCAAATCTGAAGCCTAATATTTTGCTCTCCCTGTGTGTGCTGAATGCCCATTAATGTCAAGTGGAGTTCTATACATATAAGGAGAACAGGCTATTGAACTCTCATTGACGCTAATGGAAGTTTGGGAGACATAGGGAGAGCAGCATATTGGAGTCAAGCTCTGCTGTGACGATGTGAGACTCGATTTTTACCCTTAATACTGCCTGTGTTTTTCAAAGGATAAGTGTAAAGCACAGAAACCTGATCTGGTTTTTGAAAGTGAAACTAGGCAAATGTAAAGATCACAATATGTATTTTCTTGTCCCAAAGAACTAAAAATGCAACACCTTCGTTCTGCCTCTAATTGGAAGGTGACGGTCTGATAAGCATAGTCATAACATATTTTTCTTGATCGGTATTTTCAATATGTAAAAATGTACCTTGTTTTACATTTAAAGAGCTGACCTTCCTTTTCAGAAACTGCAGCATCTTATTTTGCTGATAATCTCCTTCATTAATGAAAACCAGAGGCAGATTGGGCTATTTTGTGCATAATTAATTTTCTCAGCGAGAAGATTTATGAATGTAATTTTTCTCAATTGTGCCAGTCATGCATATATGAGACAAACAAATAAATTAAACTTAAGCTATTCATGGTCCTTGGGTAAAAGGTTGTGTCAAGGGCAGAGATAAGAGCAAAGTCAGATTTGTGGGACAGCATAGCATACCCTCATCTGCAGCCCATGCAGACACACGGAAAATCATGAAATGATCCTTCTTTTTAAAGGAAAAACATTAACTACCGGTAGTTTTCAGTTCTTGTGTCATTAAGAAGGTAGAACTAACAGCCCTGTCATCCCTTGGTTCCAGATTTCATTTGCTAGCAATTTAATTGATGTAAAAATAAAATAACTATAGTAGTGCAGTCAGTTAAAGGTTCTGTTGTGGGATCTTTACCTGAATGAATGTAAAACCACTCTTTTCTCCTGTTGATCTGTACACTGTGGGCTGGGTTAATAGCAGTATGTTCTTTTTTACTGAAATGTTCAGCATGCAAGACTGGGGGAGTGATTTAACCATTACTGTCCTCACAATACAGTTTGGGACCATAGCTGTGTTTGGAAGCTGATTTCAGATATAGGCACAAGGGTTTCCATTTTTAGTATCAGGCAGAGTGCAAGCTGAGCAAACCCTGAATGTCAGCATGCACAAGTATAATTGGGGATCTCCAACAGTGACTAATGCACCAGAACTGCCTTGATTTATGGAAGAACTGTCTAAACAATCTACGTATGCTCCTGATAGGCTCTTTTCTGATTTGCTGTCTCCCCTATGGTCTCTGCTGCTGCTGCCCGCAAGAGTGAAGGAAAAACACTGAGTTTCAACATTGGTAGGTTGGAGACAAACCTAGATATTTTCACCTAATTCATAAGCAATTAAAAAGGTGCATAAAATTCCTGAGTGGATCTTCATATGTGCTCCCAGCACTTTTTAAAATGGTTTTTATAAAAATGAAAAATTGATTACATTTTAGCCTGAGTGTAGGAATATTTAGACCTGAACATAATTAAATTATTAAAATCAGTTTAGTCAGATTTGTTTTAAATGATCCTGTGTTAGCTCCCTGGGGTGAAATCTTGGCCTGATTGAAGTTAATAGGAGTTTTTTGATTGATTTAATTAGGGCCAGGATTTCTCTCTCTCTCTCACACACACACACACACACTCTCACACACACACACTCTCACACACACTTGTCTCATCTCCTATGATGCCATTTGTTTTACTACTGGTGGTTTAGTCCCCCTTACTGTGACTGCAACATGGATCTATGCAATAGTAACTCCAGATCTCAGCCCTTTACATAGAAAGGGCTTGCAGGGGAGGGATTCCTCAGTGGTTTGAGCATTAGCCTGTTAAAAGCAGCATTGTGAGGTCAATCCTTGAGGGGGCCATTTAGGGCTATGGGACAAAAATCAGTTGGATGATTGAATTGGGGATTGGCCCTGCTTTGAGCAGGTGGTTGAACGAGATGATCTCCTGAGGTTCCTTCCAACCCTGGTATTCTACAATTCTATGAAAGGGTTTGAATCCAAAACAAACTCTGAGACCTTTGCAGAATAACCCCATGGCTCTGCATAGACACACAGATCTTCTTGAGAATTATCATATCCTTGTAAGAGCAGCACCACGAGCCTAGGTAAATATTCAGCCAATATTTACAAAACTTACAAAAGTTTGGAAATATTCACTTCAGAATGTGAAAGGCTCTTCTCATTAGCTGACAGTTAACTTCTGAATTTAGAATATCAAGCTGCATGAAAGTCCAATGAAGTGAAAATCAATACTGTTCTAGTTCACTGCCTTTCAAATTGTCTGATACCATGAACCCCTTCTCTAATTGTTGAAAACATCATGGACCCCCAGGGCATTTACACTTGTATCAGGGAAAGGTTAGGTACCACGTGATCTTCCCAAAAGCCCTTTCGGACCAGTTTGACAATGCCTGTTCTAGCTGGCACTATTTTAGGGCTTATCTACATTGGGAAATTGGCTGGCAGAAATGTACTGCTATAATTATATCGCTATAGTTATACTGGTATAACTACAGTGGTATTATTCTAACAGTATATTTTTGTTGGTATCCCAGTGTGCAAAGCTCTTATCGTTCAACAAAAAACACTCTTTCATGTTTTACTTCAGACCGTTACAGAAAACTAGCCAATCTCCTCCCTGTTCTATTTGTCTCCGATATTTATCTTCACTCAAGGGTTAACTCAGGTGATTGGTACCTAGGTCTGAACAGCTGGAATAGCCTAGCCCAGATGTGAGCAGCCATATGGCAAAGCCTTACCTGACTGATTATGTCCTTACTAGTGCTGTGCTTGTCTGTGTCACTACAACTTCTGAGGGCACGTCTCATGGTTCTTTACCGTGTAGCAAACTGAACCACTCTAATGCTTTCTCAGTGACTCATGGGAGCATTTGTCTGGCTTGGGCACAAGGAAGGAACTGTGGGGGCGGTGGTTCTGGAGGACTGTCTACACTTGAGTGGGTTGGCCTATGGCCTCACTGCAAAGTGGGCAGATTTCCATCCCAAGTGAAAGCCTCATTTGGATTTTAGCCTATGGCCCCAGCCAAGCCAGGTATCCTGGGCTTAAAGCACCACTAAACTTGGATGAGATGCTTTTTGTGTGTGGATGGGTGAAGGTTAGGGGCAACGCTCAAAGAAGTGCTTAAGATAACTCTGCAATTACCATATTTTAACTTATAACAGTTTCCAGGTACCGAAGGAATGCCTTTAACTCCTACTTCCATAGGTAATTTACAGCAAATCTTGTGGTCAATAGCATGCTATAAGGCAGTCATGCCCTCAGGGTTTAAAAAGTTAGTGGTTTTGTTTATCAGGCAATCAACATGCCCTGTAGCTTGTGCACAAAAAATAAAAGCTTACCAAAAAAATTTTTCCTGAAAAAGTAGAATTCTGTGGGCTTCTGTCTTGAGATAGCTCTTGTATAAGAGTTAATCTTACACTGCTAATATTATTCATTGACATCTACAGTACTTAAACCCCAACTGCTTACACTGTTGATAATTACAACAAACATTGCCAAGTGGCTAAGGGGTGAGCTTCTTACTGTAACAGAGTTAAAGATTTTATTACTCCTCTACTCAAGTCTATAAAAGCATGAGTGTATTTTGGCAAACAGCCAATATTTTCCATAGAAAAGAAAACTGCCTCAATTTAGGGAAATTCTTCTTTCCCCTGTAGCATACACTTTCAAATTTATTTTGATAGACAGGAAGTACATGTTTTGTATGTCTTCTTCCAGTATAAATGTTTTCATAATTTTGTATTGGTAAGTGTGTTTGGGATAAGGAAAGGCTTCATGGTTCAAAATTTTGGTCTGATCCCTACATTTTCAATTTGATTTGATTCAGTCAGGTGTGTAAACATTACTCCAAGACCCCATTGGGCTTCCACTCATCTCTTCATTCTACATAATCAACTTTCCTCCTTATAGGCCTGTCTTCATCAAAGGGTGACTTGTACAGCTCTGACCTCATTTTTAGAAGGACAAAATAACCAGTGTCATGCTGTATTCCAGAGATAGGCCTGGTCCAAATGCCTCTAATGCTGATCAAAGTGTCAATCTGAACTTTGTGAATTGGGTCCACCTCTGCCACAGATCTTGAACTGAGAATGAGAGCTTGAGAGCTCATCCTCCCTTGAAAATGAAAATATCACGTGTGTTCCCAAATGTGAATGGCTTTTGTGACAGTAGTTTTCATTTCACGCTGCCTTGGTTTTTGTTCAAATAACTAAAAGAGAAGTATTTTATCAATTGCACTTTTTGAAGCAGGGCACATACAAAACTTCCATATGCTTTTGTTTGTAACTTGTATCACCAGGATAGTGCTCAGAAAAACGAGGTCCCCTGTGTGTCAATACATAAATAAATAACTTGGAGGCACTTTAGAAAACAGTTTTGAGACTGCCATCAAATTAAAACTTAATAATCTGTTTACTTTCCTAGCTCCATTGAACTCCTTAGGTAATTTGCCCACTGTATTATTTCAGATGTGTCGAAAGCATTTTTTGTTATGAAGGTTCTTTTGGCTTTTTGAAAAATACAGAGTAAAATAAAATTTTAAAAAGGCCTCCACAGAAGCAGATCTCAGGAAATTCTGAGAGACATACTTTCAAGTCTACATTCTTCCTACTGTACAAAGGAGTTTTAAATGTGATATATGGAATGTGGTGGAAAAGATTGGAGCAGGTCTCATAGGTACTAACTGATTCCCAGTGCTGTTTTAAAATGCAATGCTTCACTCAGGGATCTTTTTCATGTGTTGTTTACATGGAATGTATAAGGTACCTACTGTGAATCATGTAGAAGTAGATGCAAGTCATTCTGTGGAATTTATGAGATACATTAACTACTGCATATGTTTGTTGAATATTCTTGTTACTGTCAATCTAGCAAGATGTAATTGTTTTTTGGAATACAAAAGCTTACTCTAGATAATGCAGTACAGTAGCTTCATTGAATTATTGAAGTTATAGTTAGAAAAGACCTATCAGATCATCTAGTCATTTATTTTATGCATCATTGTAAATATGCTCTAATTTATAGTCACCTGCTGTTCATGAAAGAGCATTTTCCCATGAAAATATGTATAATTTCTTTATCATTTTAGACTATGTAGGTCTTCTTCCCACATGTTGTTACTACGTGATTTCTTTTCCTTCAGTCTCACCCACTGTACTGATTGAGAAATCATTTGACATACTTTATGAAAAACAAATCTTGTTTTGTTACATATATTCCCATATATGTGCACTTTGACCCATGATCTATTTCATATCTTAAATGGATTTTTGAATTAAAACGTGAAAACACAGTGCTATATATCTAAAATTGGGGCTTAATTTATAAACTAAGTTCATTCACTTAATACACCTGAAAGGTTGGACAATTATTTCTTAACTTTCGAAACTCTTCTAAAGTCTAGAAAATCTCATTTTTGTTTTTTATCTAGGTAACATCTTGGTACAGGAAAAATATCAGTGATTATCTACATAAGCAAAATCTAGGTTCATCTTTAACAGAAAATGAAGAGCTACTTCATGAGCACAAGGAAATGGAATTCAAGGCTAAGGTAAGAAATATGAAAATATCAAAGGAAAAAACTAACATACAATTTATTTATTTATATACACAGTTTATATATATATTGTGAAATCTATATATTTTCATATATGAGAAAGAAAAGTTTTATTTTAAATATAGGTAGTATTGCCACACACAATGTTCTTGGTACCATTTTTATCACCCTAGCTTTTTCCTATATTCATGATAATATAAAGAATTACAAATTAATTGTACATTTTGTTGAACTACTACCTTTTTATATGGTGGCCAATAACAAGATGTGTCAGTTAGAAGTAAAAATAACATTGCAAGGGCTTAAGGGAAGTAGTTAAACAATTTGGGATAATCTTGATAATGGTAAAAATAGGTGGCCAGTCACTATTACTGTAATGCTTTGTCACTGAAATCTGCAGATCATGTGGCAACAAAGTGGGTATAACATAGATTTCAATAGGAATTTTTAGCGATATGTTTGAAATAACATGATGGGACAATTTTATTCCTCTGCTGCATAAATGATGAGGGTAGGGTTAAAAATTATGTTGATATGAAAAAGAAATGTATTTACAAACCAGAGAGCATAAATATTAGGACTCGCTTGAAGTTTCTTAATTTTGATGTAAACGTAACTGTTCTCTAAAGTGCTGGTACAATACAGTGAAAATTGCTCGGCGTGCCATTTTGGACTGGTTGCATTCAGAGAACTTGGCTCACAGGGCAGGCCTGTTTTGTTCATATAAAAATGTAAGTTTTTGAAAGGCGACTGAACTTAGAATCATAGAATATTAGGATTGGAAGAGACTTCAGGAGGTCATCTAGTCAAATCCCCTGCTCAAAGCAGGACCAACGCCAACTAAGTCATCCTAGCCAGGGCTTTGTGAAGCTGGGCCTTAAAAACCTCTAAGGATGGAGATTCCGCCACCTCTCTAGGTAACCCATTCCAGTGCTTCACTATCCTCCTAGTGAAATAGTGTTTCCTAATATCCAACTTAGACCTCCCCTACTGCAACTTGAGACCATTTCTTCTTGTTCTGTCATTTGCCACTACTGAGAATAGCTAGCCTAGTTCCATCCTCTCTGAACCCTCTCTTCAGGTAGTTGAAGGCTGCTATCAAATCCCCCTTCACTCTTCTCTTTTGCAGACGAAATAACCTGTTTCCTCAGCCTCTCTTCATAAGTCATGTGCCCCAGCCTCCTAATAATTTCTGTTGCCCTCCACTGGACTCTCTCCAATTTTTCCACATCCCTTCTGTGTGGGGGGGGCGGGGGCGGAGGGGGGCACCAAAACTGGATGCATACTCCGGGTGTGGCCTCACCAGGGCTGAAAAGAGGGGAATAATTACTTCCCTCGACCTGCTGGCAGTGCTCCTACTAAAACAGCCCAATATGCTGTTGGCTTTCTTGGCAACAAGGAAAATTGCTAACATATCCGACTTCTCATCCTCTGTAATCCCCAGGTCCTTTTCTGCAGAACTGTTGCTTAGCTAGTTGGTCCCCATCCTCTAGCGGTGCATGGGATTCTTCCTTCCTAACTGCAGGACTCTGCCCTTGTCCATGATGAATCTCATCAGATTTCTTTTCATAGAATATCAGGGTTGGAAAGGACCTTAGGAGGTCGTCTAGTCCAACCCCCTGCTCAAAGCAGGACCAATACCCAATTAAATCATCTAATAAATTTTTGCCCCATATCCCTAAATGGCTCCCCTCAAGCATTGAGCTTACAACCCTGGGTTTAGCAGGCCAATGCTCAAACCACTGATCTATCCCTTTAGGCCCAATCCTCCAATTTTTCTAGGTCACTCTGGACCCTATCCCTACCTTCCAGCATATCTACCTCTCCCCCCAGCTTAATGTTATCTGCAAATTTGCTGAGGGTGCAGTCCATCCCAGATTGTTAATAAAGATGTTGAACAAAACTGTCCCCAAGACCAACCCCTGAGGCGCTCCCCTTGATACTGACTGCCAACTAGATATTGAGCCATTGATCATTACCTACTGAGCCTGACAATCTAGCCAGCTTTCTATCCACCTTTCTATCCATCCATTCATCCAATCCGTACTTCTTTAATTTGCTGGCAAGAGTACTGTGGGACACCATATCAAAAGCTATGCTAAAGTTAAGATATAGCACGTCCACTGCTTTCTCCATATCTGTAGAGCCAGCTTTCTCATCATAGAAGGTAATCAGGTTGATCAGGCATAACTTGCCCTTGGTGAATCCATCTTAACTGTTCCTGATCACATTCCTCTCCAAGTGCTTCAAAATTGATTCCTTGAGGACCTGCTCCATGATTTTGGGAGGGACTGAAGTGAGGCTGAGCAGTCTGTAATTCCCCAGATTCTTTCTTCCTTCCCCTTTTTAAAATATGGGTACTATATTTGCCTTTTCCCAATTATCCAGGGCCTCCCCTGATCTCCATGAATTTTCAAAGATAATGGCCATTGGCTCTGCAATCATATCAGCCAATTCCTTCAGCACCTTTGGATGCATTAGATCTGGACCCATGGACTTGTCCATGTCCAGCTTTTCTAAATAGTCCTTAACCTGGTCTTTCACCACTGAGGGCTGCTCACCTCCTCCCCATACTGTGTTTCACAGTGCAGCTGTCTGGGAGATAACCTTGTCTGTGAAGACCGAGGCAAAAAAGCATTGAGTACTTCAGCTTTTTCCACATCATGTGTCACTAGGTTATCTCCACCATTCAGTAAGGGTCCCACACTTTCCCGGGCCACCTTCTTGTTGATAACATAACTGTAGAAACTCTTCTTGTTACCTTTCATGTCCATTGGTAGCTGCAACTCCAATTGTGACTTGGCTTTACTGATTACACCCCTCCATGCTCTAGCAATATTTGTATACTCCCCCCTAGTCATCAATTCAAATTTCCACTACTTGAAAGCTTCCTTTTTGAGTTTAAGATCACTGAAGATTTCACTGTTAAGCCAAGCTGGTCACCTGACATATTTGCTATTCTTTCTGCACATTGGGATGGTTTGTTCCTGCATCCTCAATAAGGCTTCTTTAAAATACAGCCAGGTCTCCTGGACCCTTCTCCTCTCCCCCGCCCCCTCCGCATATTAGCCTCCTGCAGGATTCTGCCCATCCATTCCCTAAGGGAGTCAAAGTCTACTTTTCTGAAGTCCAGGGTCTGTATTTTGCTATGCTCCTTTTTTCCTTTTGTTAAGATCCTGAACTCAACCATTTCATGGTCACTACTGTCTGGTTGCCACCCACTTCTACTTCCCCCACCAATTCCTCCCTGTTTGTAAGCAGCAGATCAAGAGGAGCATGGCCCAGTTGGTTCCTCCAGCACTTGTACCAGGAAGTTGTCCCCAACACTCTCCAAAAACTTCCTGGATTCTCTGTGCACTGCTGTATTGCTCTTTCAGCAGATGTCAGGGTGATTGAAGACTGACCAGGTTTCTGAATGGCTGGAGTTATATCTTCTTTAAGCTTCTTTAATCATTTAATAGACCATCAGTTTGTTTCCATAATTTATAATGAACTGCTTCAGTGCTACCAGGTAAGCAGGGAAATATGCGCTCTTCATGCCATCCAAACTGCCTCAATCATCCTATTTGAAGACAGTTTCTTTGTCTAGAAAACATTGGTTCTTAATGGCATATCACCACATTCTGCTGCAGGATGCACACTGCTGTGAAGACTAGCAGTGATGGGGTTAAACAATAATGATTGAGTCACAAGGCATTTCCAAAGGAATATGATGACCTGCTGGGAGAAGTTGATGGTCTGGATTTCCATCAAGGCTCACTAAACCCAGCTAGTCATTAATCCCCAGGAAATTCACTGCACTGAAATTGTTAGTGTCATTTACTATGTCAGCTGAAGAAATACCATAACCCATGTTTTAAAAAATAATAAAGTATGCATTTTAAATCTGTACAGCAGTGAACCCTGATCCACGGCTGGGGCCCCAAAGAACTATCACAACAAAATAATTTAATTTATTTATGGCTTATCTAAATAACTCTTCCCCTATATATTAGCTAATCAGGTTGTTTGAATCATCCCACAGCATCCCATTCTTTGTATAATGTTGTTTTAGACTGTTAATTCGCATTGGAAGCTGTACAGAGTCATAACTTAGTGCAGCTTACCTTTATTCTTCTGTTGTTGTCGTTAGCAGCATGTTCTAGTTCAGGGAAATCAAGTTCACTGAGTAGATCTTGTGGAATATATGCCATGCTTTTGATGTGAAATGTGGACACAGAAGCTATCCTAAGCTGCACACAGAAAATGTACTGCAGAAAGATGAGCTACAGGTCTGTGTGTCTGTTGCATTTTCATTGTACTAAGCTGATGATATTATAAGCAGTGGGAAAGAGAAATTTGACACTTTGCTACATTTTATTTCCAGCTTAAATATTCAAATAAGTGTTTCTGCAAAAATTTTTATAATCATTGAGGCTTAGAGTAAATGTCATCACTATATATATTGGTGCTTTGCCTTGATGGGAGAAGCACACTGCAACATAAGCTGATGCCAAGTTCAGAGGTGCACCCATTTCAGACTAATATCAGTGCAACAATATTTGATAGCCCAATTTCTTCTACAGCACCTCCCTGTTCGTGACTCCACAGTGGAACATGTCCTTGCATCTGTAAGTCCCTAGTCTTCTGTGAAACCTTCCAGCTGATATAAGGTTAGCATCTCTTTTCTCCAAACTGCAGTGATGTCCCTTTAATGATGTAGCAGGCTTATTTCTGTATCCCAGGATCCTCTAGTCACACCATAACTCAGTTTGATGAAGGCCAGCTCTGATGGACTTCTCAAAAACAATTTACACACAGAGGCTGTCAGGAAAGCATCTGAAATGTGCTCCTGCCCTCCCCTTTAATCTCACTTTCCCACATATATATGAATATGTATAGGGTGACCATCCATCCCATTTTGTCCGGGACAGGCAGGCAGGGTTCCAGCAAGCAGTGACAGCCTCCAATAGGGAGCTGGCAGGGTTCAAATGACCAGTGACGGTCAGGGAGGGGGCGCCTCGGACAAGCAAGTGAGGCCAGCCCAGCAGGAGGTAGGACCTCAGGCAAGTGTCTGGGGCCAGCCTCATGCAGTGTCTCATTTTTCCTTTGGGAAATATGGTCACCCTAAATATGAGCCTTTTACCACCTTTTAAACCCTTATTTAAATGTCCTCAAAGAGCTATGGCCTCAACCTTGAATTGCAGGATCTTGAATCTGCAAGATTTTGCAGCTCTTAGGACAGCCTCCAAAATCTGACGCTCTCCCTGGATGAGATCACTCCATTTTAAATGTCTCCACTTTACGTGCAACCCTGTTCTTGTTTGTTTGTTACTGGAGAAAACTTTCATCATGCTAAATCACGTTTTGGTTGTCATTACATTGTAGCAGCTTCAGGTGTATGTCTGACCATCATTTCTGGTATAGTTTACAGCAAATGCTGTGCTAGGTTCAATCATCATTACAGTTCAGTCTCTGTGGCCTGGTTTGCCAGCTGTTACACTCACAGATTAAGGGTATTGCCTTAATCAAGTGTCCTCTATTAATACTTTCACAAATTTACAATATGTTTGTTTATAATCCCTCACTATGAAAGTGTTACAGGAAACTCAAATCTCTGCAGAAAAACATGTCCTACTTCCTGGAACTGAGCTAGAAGCAAAATTACATATATTCATAGATTTTTAGACCAGAAAGGATCATTCTGATTCTCTAGTCTGCTGACTAGACTAAAGAATTTCACCAAGTAACTCCTGCATCAATCCCTTATCTTGTGATTGAGCTACAGTTTATTTCTCAGAAAGATACCAATCTTGATTTTAAAACTTCAAGCAAAGGAGAGTCCACTATATACATGTACTTGGTGAGTTGTTATAATGGCTAATTACCATCAGCGTTCCCCTTACATTTTTGAGCCCTATTTATTCTCTGAGTTTGTTCAGCTCCATTTCAGGCCCATTAGATCTTGTTAATGTCTTTGTCTGCTAGATTGAGGAGCCCTCTACTGTCAGAAATCTCCCAGTGTGTGTTCTTGTAGACCATGATCAAGATTCCTTTTACCCTGATGTTTGATAAGCTAGATGGATTTAGGAAACTAATTCGCTTTAAGGCAGCATTTCACTCTATCAAATAATTCTTGCCTCTCTTTTCTGAACCCTTTGTAATTTTTAAACATCCTTTTCAAAGTGTGAATGCCAGAACTGGACACGTTATTCCATTAATGGTCTCACCAGTGCTATAGACATAAATAATATCCATTATGACCCCTCTGTCCAGTGTCCCTGCTTCACTGGATGCAGCCCTCTATCTTCTAAATGTGATCTACATTCTTTGTTCCTAGAGGTATGAAACTTGCAGATGGCTGTATTGACATACATACTGGTCAACTGAGTCCAGCTTGCGCAGGGATCCAGATCAGTCTCTAATTGACCTGTCATCATTTACCATTCCACTCTTTTTTGTATCATCTGTGAAATTTATCAAGCAATTTGTTTGTATTTCCTTCCAAATCATCGATGTAGATATTGAATAGCACTGAGCCAAGAAACAGTGGAAAAATAGAACACTAGTATTTCACACTGCTTTCTGTAGAACAAACATTTTTTTTCTAAAAGAATTAAGTTTGCGTTCACATTGTAAGAATATTAATGTATATCAACACTTTCAAGTGCTACAACTATCCAGCCTAATGCATTTTTGAGAGGATGGCAGTATCCCTAAGGAGCACTATTTTGCAGCACAGCCTGCTACAAGGTGCTCAAAGAGAGATTAGTTTGCTTTTTTTGAATGGCACGGTTGAACCCTGTATTGTTGTAGATTCCAGCTGGGAACATGTGCTTAGAAATGATGTAAAAATTGTGCTTCCCCCATTTCAAGTCTTTGCTGGACACATTGTATTTTGGACTTACCTGGGTTGTTTTCAAACTGATAAAATTATTGCTACATGCCATTCTTTTCCTAGTCTCTGACTAGTCTGTTGCTTGAACTGAACATGCATTATGTATCATGACTGCTTTACCAGTGATACGTAATGAAATTGTAAAACACCCATAGAAAGTATTGCTTTAGTAAATCAAGCTCACATTGTCTGGGATGATTACTAGATGAACCAAGAAAGCTATAAAATACTATACAAGACTAAGGCACTGCTGCAAATCATGTAATTTAAACAAAAAGATGACAGCTGAAACTGAAATTTCAAAGCAGAAGTTATCTAAGTCTCCAAATAGTGAAACAACTATATTAATTTTTCAAAATTCTTCTACTTTCTTTTAATGAACAGTTTGTTTTATGTGTCTGATTCTTTAATGTTCGACCCAATTAAAATCTGGCACCAGTTTTAGCAGCACATGAATTGGAAGGAGTCTCATTAGTAATAGGAAAAAAAATAAAAGTGAATTTTTCTGGAATCATTCTAACTATAGTTAGAATTACTTCCCCCTCTGGAACTCTTTTCAGTGTCCAACTTGTTTTCTAATTAAAAAATGGTCAATGTTCTGCATTAACGTCAGAATGTAGTTTCTATCTCCTCAGAAATTGGTATATGAATTGTCATAAATGCCAGTTTCTGTCAGATATGGGGAAGATGCAGGAAGATCCTTTCAGTTCATGTTTGAGAAATACTGTAAAGGGGATGTTACATCAGACTCAGATAAGTGTACTTTCTGTAGCTTTGTGGTTAGTTGGAGAATGTCTGAATAGCCCTTAAAAGGCACCAATAATTTGCTGTCTTGGTTACCTTCCTGGAAAAAAATCATAGCTTTCCAACAACTCAATAATAAAATGTGTTTCCTGCACCCTTCCATACAGTTGGCCTTTGTCTAGTTAGCTGGAGGAAAAGAGGCATTGCCCCTTTAAAGTGTCCCCTAAAATGGGTGGGGAAGTGAGTTACTCCTGGGCTACCTAGTAAGTATTTTCAGAGTTGGGCTCTTTACAAGTATGTGATGTTGTGTGGGCCTACAGAGAAAGATAACGGTACTTATTGAAAATAGGCACATCAGTATTTCTCCTTTGGCTCTAGTGGTAGAGACCTTGTTTCTTGGAAGGGTTTTCAGCCCCTCAGCTCCCCAGCTAGGCAAGTATGATTTATATATTGTAGTACTATGCATAGGCCCATCCCGGAGCACTGCAAGAGTGCTGTAGAGTTAATTTTCTCTTAAAAAACTTGGACCCACCTTAGCATAGTCGTATTTAGATGATATTTATAGGCCCAAAGAGGCAAAGGTGTTCACAAGACTATGTCATTGCCTGTGAAATACCAGGGCACAATCCAGACTAATGGGTAATTGTCACCCCTGCTCAGTATCCTGGGGGTCCTTTAGAATGCCTTGCTACTCTAGCCTCCAGCCTGTACTGCTAGCAAGCAGCCACCAACATGCAGGTCATGCCCAGCTATGTCTCTCTCTGTGTTGCAGTCCATCAGTCATGCTTTGGCTCTTACCTGCTTTGTTTATACTGCAGGATGATCACCAGGATAACCAACACACCCCAGAAACATATGTCCTGTACTGCCCAGCCCTCTCCTACAGTACAAAGATACTGAGGCCATTATTCTTTTAAGGGAATAACATGCACACAACTTGTTATCCCAAATGGAGTTATTCAGACACTTCTAATCTCAGACACTGGATTAGATAAAACAATAAATGAAGTTTATTAACTGAAAGAGAGAGATTTTAAGTGAGTACAAGTATTGAGCCCTAAAAGTAAAAAATGGTTACAAGAAAAATAAAGATAAAATCCTTAATAGTGCCTAACAAACTACATTAGATTCAAAGCAAAAATAATTCTCACCCCATGCTTTCAACAAACTTATAGTGACCAAAGTCTTCAGGTCAGGACATTTCCCCCCAGAGCAACCAACGGCGCAGTTTCCTCAGGCGCAGTGAATGCAATGGGCAGGGAAAGGGAGAGAGAGAGGGGTGCCTTGGAATGTTTGTCTCTCCTTTTTAGTTTCAGTCCACGCTCTTGAAAAACATGTCCAGCTAAGATCCAGGGGACCAAGAGTCCATGTTGGAAGGATATTCCCTGCTGAATTTTTTCACCTGGGAAAAACTTTTTGTCTTCCCTTTCTGCTTAATGACCCTGTTCACTGCTTAAATGCAATGGGGGTGGGGGGGATAGCTCAGTGGTTTGAGCATTGGCCTGCTAAACCCAGGGTTGTGAGTTCAATCCTTGAGGGGGCCATTTAGGGCAATCCTGCTAGTGTAGGCAGGTGGATCCTGCTAGTGTAGGCAGGGGACTGGACTCGATGACCTTCAAGGTCTTTCCAGTTCTAGGAGATTGGTATATCTCCATTTATTTAATTTATTTAATTTAATTTAAATTAAGGCAAGCAGACAGTCCTTTGTTTAGGACAGACCTATTTGACAACTTCTGTTTGGGCAGGACCAGAGGTGCAAGTAAAATCCATGTCTTAAATGTAGGTGGGGGAGCCACCAGCTAAGGGCGGTGGCACGTGACCTTCCCATGTGACTCCTCACCCTGCCAGCCTGGGACTCTCATGCTCTCCCTGTCTCCTCCCCACATACATCCCATGTATGTTTCCTAGAGGGGGGTGCTCTGTCCTCCTGCTGCTGCACCAGAGACATGGCTGGGGGTGGTGAGGCTGGGAGCTGGCAGTAGAGCCACTGGATGAGCTATTGTTGTTCTGCTCCTTTCTCCGCTGTCCTTCCCAGCAGGGTAAGGAGCAGAACTCCCAGCCCCTCCCCCCATCCCTCTCCTCCAGCAGGGCTGCTGCTGTGGTGCACAGACGGAGATGCAGAGAGGTGGTTTTATTAAGCTGACAGGAGAGCATCTTCGCCAGACACGCTACAGAAGCACAACTGCATCGGTATGTGTAGACATGGCGTTAGGAATAACAGGGATTTTTGTTTTCCTTCAGCTGAAGCAGTAGGTATATCTACTTACTTCAGGCAATTATGTGAGAAGTTTTTGAAAACCCACAGCATTTTATGAAGAAAAAGTTTGAGGCTTTTATTTTAAAAATAACAAAATAATTTCACTTTCTTGTCTATCAGCTCTAATTCTCTTAAAAGAACAAAATCAATCAAGGGATCCAGAAGGAGCTCAATTTCCTTTCCAAATGGAAGAGTGAAAGCTACAGTTTAAAAGGCTACTACTGTGAGGGGGAAAATGAGAATAATGGCATGACCTGTGGAGACACACTGAGCACAGGTATATACAGTGCCATGTGTCTTTAATGGGTCAGAGATATTCACATATCTTTGTCAAACTGAAAAGTCAAGATAATGGCAGGCTGTGTGTTCTTTCTAGCGGTGACAAGTAACAGAAATGTTTTATTGCCAAGTGACAGACCGCTATAGCATTAACTCTTAGAAAGCTGAAGAACAGACAGAACTGACAAGGATTTTCTCCATTGAGTTTCCATGCCCTGGTGTAGCAGAGCGAAGACTCACCGGCGTGGCACCTCCTGCTGGTCATCTGGGAATTAGCTCCTTCCAGCCTCCTTCTGACCAGTGTCTCACCTGCCTCAGGCCCTGTGTCTCTCCCGCACCCTGGTGCCCCATACCTTGGGGTGCTGCCCCACCAGTACCCCATACACTGGGTCTCCCCTCCCAGGGGAACCCCCAATCCTCTATGCCCACCTTGCCTCAGTGGCTACTGCCAATCATCATCTAGCCCCCTTTCCCTGGGGCAAGCTGCAGTCTATAATGGCCACTCATCATTGGCAAGGGGGTAGGACCTTCTGCCTTTGCCTGTCCCTGGGCTTCCCCTCTGCAGCCCCAGTACTTTTCATAGGCTTCAGCACAATTCCGCTTCAAGTACTTTGCTCCCAGGCAGCTAGCCCTTCCCACTCCAGGGCTACAGTGAGACACCAGCTCCTGGCCCCCAGCCCTCTTATCAGCCCTAATTGAGCTGACCACACCTGGTCAGCTACTCCCTCAGCTGCTCTCACTCCTTTTTCCCAACCGCAGCCCTCTTCAGGACTGCTTTTTAACCCCTTCCCTGCTGGAGTGGGGCAGCCACCCAACTACACCTTGATAAACCTTTCCTTATAAAAAAAATTATAAATTTGTATACTGAAAATAGTATATACAGGTGAATTGCATCTTAGGTGCATTTAACATGCACAAATTCAGCTTTACACGATTGACAAAAACAGGGGAAAAAAAAGAAAAACAACAATTTAGAAACTCCATCTGTGGTGCGGGCGATTCCGCCCGCCATTCAACTCAATGAGAGTTTCACTATACGCGGCTTTTGCTTTACGCGCTAACTGCAAAATGGAACCCCCTCGTAAAATGAGACTTGCCTGTAAATGCTTCAGAAACTCACTGTAAGGACTGTAAAGAAAACGTAGTGAATTTTTAGTGGAGATCTGTAATGCTGCCTGCAGTGACTCAAGACCGTGAGTACCAATCTTAGGGCAGACTGTTAGGAACCAGGGTACAAACCCCAGATGAATTGTGAGTTCTATACTTAGATTTCACCAACCAAATATCAAGTGTAAGCTCCTCAAGCACTATTATCAGCCTTAACGTGGAGTCACAGACAGTCCCCTTGGGTACTCTGATCTATCTCACCACCCAAGTGAGTGTGTCTTTGTGATAGATGATTCCTTACACCACGAATCACAGCAGTCTTCAGGTTACTCCAAGTCCCAAAGGACCAAGCAGTTACCCCAGGTCAGTCGTACTTTAAACCTCACACCAAGGACAATGCTTGTAGCCAATCTATAATAAACTGTTTAAAGGAAACCATAGAGTTATTTATAAGGTTAACGCAGGTAAACTTAGATACATAAATGAATCACAGTCTTACATTTTGAACGGTAATATATGTTTCTGTAGCAAGCTGTATATGTGTCCTTTAGGGATAACCCAGGCTAAGCTTCTGGGGATCTCTATCTTATACCTAGAAACACTTTGCCTCCCAGAGTCCAAGCCCAACAGAGATAATTAGTTCTTTGTTTTATTTCCCCTCCTGTCATGTGCTCTCAGCTGATAGAAGTACATTTGAATGACTCATCTTTATGGGAAAGAAGGCAGAGCAACAAAAGTCTTTTGTCCTCTTGTTGACAGTACATAGGGAAATTCCAGTTGCAACATTCCACAATAGCCTGTCTGGTATCAGTGGACCTTTCCTTTTGGCACAGACATAACACCTGAATCACTTGATGATTACCTGTTCTGTTCTTTCCCTCTGTAGCACCAGGCATTGTCCATTGTCAGAAGACAGAATACTAGGCTAGACAGACTTTTGGTCTGACCCAGTATGGCTGTTCTTATATTTTCTATTGAAGATCCTCCCTGCACATGAAATAATGTTTCTCTTCTGTCTGGTGATTTACACACAATCAGAGGCTCACAATACAACTGCTCAAATATTACTTTACAATGTGGGATACAGATGTTGTTAAAAGTGACATTAATGCATGCAGCAACTCACAAGCCTTCAGTAACGTCTAAACACTAAACATATTTTTATAATCCCAATACATATTTTAACAATATTAACAGAGGGGAGCTAGACTGATTCCAGCCATGTATTGTCAGTGTTCAGTTGAGAGATGGGGACCTTGGCATGATCTGGCACCTGGTCATTATAAAATCATATAGAATATCAAATGGTTCTAGCTACATTTGATGTCGTTAGAAAGTGCCCAAGGATGTAATATCTATGGAATTCTTTTACAATGTTTAATTATTGCAATAAATTGCCATTTTCAGTTTGATTGAAAGGTTAAAGCATAAACCATTTTAGGTGCAAAAGAGGTACACATTTAACGTGGCTCTTCAAATAAATCAACCTTTGCCTAAAAATGTCCCCTCATATTAGTCTCTTCTGTAAATGAAACTGTTCCAATCTTTTCATTCTCTCTTTATCTGGATTTTCCCTCCCTATTTTTCTAATTATTTTTGTTACCCATGTCTGAACACCCTCTGCTTTTATTGAGATAGGGTGAGCAGAACAAAATATAGTATTTGAAGAGAGAGCAGACAGTGACATGATGAAATTTCATTCATATTTTCCATCCAGTTCTTTATGTCTCTGAACATTTTGTCTGCATCTTTGGTTGCAGCTGGATACTGAGCATTATTGAGCTGTCCACAATGATACCCCGGTCTGTTTCCCATGTTGTTCCAGTTAATTTAGAAGCCAGTAAGGTGTATGCGTAGTTCAGATTACTCCTTTCAGTGTGAATTACTTTGCATTTATCAACACTGATCTATCTTAAGTAGGCTTGACAGGGTATAAACATTAAGAAGGGGACTGGATATTTCAGGGGATTGGAGGAAGCCTTTCACTTGGTTGCTGGTCCAAATCCAGCCCAGTTCAGTAGTGAGTGAAAGTTATGACCTTCATCACCATTCAATGTCCTAGGTGAAGTTAGCTGCTGATGTCTTTGAACAAGTTTCTATCACAAATCCATTGCCATAACAATGGACGGCCTCAGAAACGAGGTCAAGGAATGAATGGAAGTACACAGGCTAAAGGCTCCATCCCTACTGATGATGCTTTAAGGACAGGTTTAAGGCAGTGGAATGGGATAGTGTGAAGAAGCTTACTCAGCTGCTTATATTATAACTGTTCTGAAAATTATCAGACTATTTGTGCCAACCTATCAACATAGCATCTTTCACTAAAACTTATTTAACTAAAAAATAAAATAGAGAGCCAAATTCCCAGCATATTTTGAGCACTCTTGAAAAAACACAAAGCCAAGTGCCATTATTGTGCCATGTCTATGCATCACAGCATTTTCTGAAAAACCCATTTTCCTTTGTCATCTCTCACTTAAAAATATTTGTCAGTCTACACAAACTTTTCTTTCTTTCTTTTTCTTTTTCTCTTTCTTTTTCTTTTTCACCTTGTAGTGGGAGGAACTGCAACAGGAAAATTCCCTTTTCTTATTTCCAAATGTATTTAATTCAATAGCAGAAAAAGTATCTGAAAGATGCTAATTAAGGCAGGAGATTTTGCAACATAATAATAGATACTGATTTTGTTTTGAATAACCCAATAAGTTTCTAATGTCAAATGTTGACCAGAACAACAGTAGATGAAGAAATGTTTTTTTTAATAGATTGCCCATTCAAAACCCCTTCCCCCACAAAAAAAACCAGTAGTACGAAACAGGGAATATTATTGAAATCAAGAATGGTGGGACATTTTTTTTTACTTTACCCTTTTAAAGTAAGATGTTACTTTCAATTTACATTGCATATGAAAACCAAAATGCCTCTTTTAAAATTAAAAATGTCAGATAGGATATGAGGGAATTTACCATAGGTAGAAAAGCGAAGGACTTGTCCATATGAGAAAGTTGCATTAGTTTAAACCCTGTGGGGGTATTACTATAATTCTTTAAATCTGGTGTATATTGTGCATCAGTAACCTCATAGCACAAGCTAGGCCATTACAACCAGTTTTAAATAAATGTAAGCTGTCGCTATGGGTTTCCACTGGTTTAACGAAATTGTTTTTTAAACTGATTTAAATGTCAAGGCAATCCAAGTAACTACATAGATGTCATTGCACTTAGAAGAGTCCAGCTTTAAATAGAAAGCTGGTTTAGCCCTAAACTAATCGATCTGGCAGCCCACTGTAATGAAATCAGTGGAACTTCTGCATGTAGGCAGTGTCCCCACACAAACTTGCATCGGTGCAACAGTTTTGGTTTTGATACATCTGCCTTCACCAATGAAAAATGTTCAGTCAGAACCCAGTTCTAGTGCTCTGATACTATAGTAATGAATGCTATGGAAATGTCTGTAAACAAACAAACATCCATTCCTGGCTCTGCTATGGACTTGCTGTGCACCTTTGGGAAAGGCACTTAACATTTCTGTGCCTCAGAATAAGATTTCCTGTCTGTAAAATAGGGAAATTGCTTTGAGATCTATGGATGAAAAGTGCTTGTAACAGGATGGTCTGCCCCTGGGGCCTGCCAGCCCTGTTTACTTCTCAGGCAGAGCTGGCGAAGGGCTCAAAGTGATTATAAAACCCAGCAAGTGGCCCAGTTCATTGAGGAGTGGCAGGAGAGAGATGGGCTCTGGCAGCAGGCCCTGAAGGAGGGGGATTGAAAGGAAGGTTGTGCCATGGGATCTGTAACCCATGATGGGTGGAGGAGCTTCTTTGATGTTTTGCCTAAGATTTATGTTTGAAGAATAAAACTGGCATGTGTGTTTGTGGAGTTGGAATGGGGCAACAGTTGATAGAAGCCGTTGGAGAGGAGCCTGTGTTGTCTCTGTTCCAGGACATGATAAATGGGGCAGCATCCTGATTCAAATGATCATTCATCACAGAGCTCTCAGCAAAAATAGTTAATATACACCCTATCGTGTGGCACTGAAGCACGAACAGTGAGCATTCTGGCAATATTTCAGTTTGTCTTTGGTGGGATGAGGCCCCCAAATAGTCTGCAATGGCAGTGTGGTCTGAAATGCCCCGAGCGGGGATTATAAGTGTTCATTATCGAAATTTAGGGGGGGGGGGAGGGGGAGTCAGGTTTCTGGGTAGTTGGGGGTTGCTTTTTTTTTTTTTATTCAGACCAATTTGCCCAGTGGGCATGCCGTAGTCTATACTACTTTTGCTTGTGGGACTGTCCTCTGGCAATTTTGTTACTAGACTCTTATTCATTAAAGCAGCTATTTTGCTAAGAAATCATTGGAGAGAAATTCTGTTTTAGTTGGCTATAGCCTTCACCCATATAAAATGAAATAATTGTGTTTGCCAATAACTGTAATATATTACTATGCAACAGTTTCCTTCAGATCATTTTAGATACATGGAGTTAATTAAATCAGCACTTTTTCTTTTAGGAATGGAATTCCACTGTGGAAAAATTAAAAGCAGAAGCACTCAAGATTCTGTTTTCAGAGGACTATGCAGAAAAGGAACATTTGAAGCTTTCAAATCAGAAAATAAATCTGCTGCAAGAAGAGTTGTGCCATCGTATGGAAGAAAGGAAAATCTTGTTACAAGAGGCCAATGACTTCTTTAATGCTGCTAACAAGGTTAGTTGGAGGCCAAGTCTATAATTGTAATCTGATCGTATGACTGCTACTTTGCTCTTGAAGTCTGATATGCAAGGGATTGTGCAAATTAATGAATACAATAATGGAATAGCTGATATGGGACTCAATTAATAAAGAATTAAAGGAGGAAAATATAATTAGTGCCAATCATCATGGGTTTATAGAAAATAGATCTTCACAAACTGACTTTATTTTTATCATGAGATTTGATTGATGAAGGTAACATTGTTGGTGTAATATACTTAGATATCTGTAGAGTATTTAACTTGGTACCACATGACATTTTGATTAAGAAACTAGAATGACAGAAAATCAGGATGGCACAGATTGAATTGATTAAAGATTGGCTAACTGATAAATCTTAAAATGTAATTATAAGTGGTGAATCATCATTGAAAAGGTATGTTCTATTGGGAGCAGTTTTTCCTCCTGCTCTATTTAATATTTTTGATCAATAATCTAGAAGAAAACATTAAATCTTTACTGATAAAGTTTGCAGATAACACAAGATTGGGAGAGTGGTAAATAATGAAGAGCACAGGTCATGGATACAGAGTGATTTGGAGTGCTTGGTAAGCTGGGTGCAAGCCGACAAATATGTGTTTTATTAAGGCAAAGTCACACATTTAGAAACAGAGAATGCCGGCCATATTTACAGGAGGAGAGAATCCATCCTGGGAACCAGGACCACCAGGTTCTTATATAGCGTATTGCATCAGTAGATTTCAAAGCACTTCAGTCTTGAATGTATATCTGTACAACATCCTGAGAGATAGGAAAGTATTTTGTCTCTATTTTACAGAGGGCAACTAAGACAAAGAGAGGCTAAGTGACTTGCCAAGGTAAGTCACACAGGAAGTCGGAGGAAGCGAAGGGAATCCATGTCTCACCAATTCCTAGACTGATGCCCTAATCACTACACCTTGCCTCTGAATAATTCTTGGGGGACATGGTGGATAATAAGCTGAACATGAGCCCCAAGTGTAATTTTTGGCCAGAAAGCTAATGTGATGTTTTGATGACTAAACAAGGGAATATCAAGTAGAACAGGGTTTCTCAAACTGGGGGTTATGCCCCCCCGGAGGTTGCGAGCTCCCGGCGCCGCTTAAAAGCCACCGAATGAATTACTTCTGCATTTGGCGGCTTTTTGGCAGACATGCCGATCTATTTCGGGAGCGCTCGGCATGTCCGCCAAAAATAGCTGCTGAATGCGGAAGTAATTCATTCAGCGGCTTTTCGGCGGACATACAAGGGTCCGCTGCGGCAGCCAAGGAATGAAAAACGGGTTGTGGTTCTCAGAAGTTTGAGAACCACTGGAGTAGAAATAGGGAGGTTCTATTACTTTGTGTTTGGCACTAGTGCGACCACTGCTAAACACTGTCTACTTCTTGTGTCCATAGTTCAAGAAGGATGTTGGTAAATTGGAGAAGGTTCAGAGAAGAGTTATGATAATGATGAATGGATTGGAAAGCATGCCTTCTAGCAAAAGGCTTAGGCATAGCAGGCCCTTGCTGTTCTGCCAGCCATGTTAGACACACACACGCCTGCACATTGACCAGCTGAGGATAAAAGGAAAGCTGGACTGCAGATTGGCCAAGCACAAAAATAAAATAGGGAAATAAGTACGTAAATAACCAGCTGAGCAATGTGGCACCCTCTCAGAGGCTGATTTGGCATCCCTGGGGACTGTCTTGATCACCTACTCTTTGGCTGGCCCTAGGCTTAAGGAACTCAGTTTGTTTATTTTAACAAAGAGAAGATTAAGGGATCACTTGATCACAGTCTATTAGTATCTGCATGGGGAACTGAAATTTCATAATAGACGGCTCTTCAGTCTCACAGACAAACGTATAATAAGATCTAGTCACTGGAAGCTGAAGCTAGATATGAAGTGCAAGCTGGAAATGAGACACATTTTTTTTAACAGAGTTCATTAACTACTGGAACAACTTAGCAAGTGCTGTGATGGATTGTCCATCACTGGCAATTTTTGGTGCCACTTTTGAAAACTTACAATCTCTGTGCCCCCAATTCACAGATGAAGAAATGAGTACCTTCTTCACAGTGACACTGAGTCGTCATCCATCAATACTTGTAGTGTTCTTGCAAAACCTTGGTTAAAAGGCACTATTTAAATACAAAATGTCATCTAAGTGTGCGTGTGTGTGTGCACACACATTTATTTTAAGGTTCCCCTAGACACAACCTTTTGATAACATATTTTTGTATTTTTTTCACAAATTGTTTACAGAATCCATAGAAGATGGCTATTTCCAATAACATTTATATCCATCCTGTTAAAAAAAAACATAAATGCAAAGTGAACTAAAAAAGGACTTTTGTCCATGACTATTTATATTTTGAGCACCAGGGGGGGCTATTATCACATCTGTATTTTAACCTATAACCATTGTCTTGGTTTTCACATATATATAATGCATTGAATTAAAATTATTATAAACTTCCAAAACTGCTATCTCATCTTGCACACAATGGGCCTGCTCCTGCTCCCAATTACAATAAAAGGTTAATGCCCCATTGACTTCAATGAAAGCAGGATTGGCACCCAATATGTAAAGGATCTGATCCTGCAGACCCTTACTCATGTAAGTAATCCTTGTTCATGCATAGTCTAATTGAAACAAATGAGATTACTCACATGAATATCTGACATACTCTATGAGTATACTCAAGTATACTCTGAGTATAGACTGATACTTGCAACGATTCTGCAGTGCTAACATAAGTAAAAAGTAGTAAAAATGTAGTCTGCTACTAAAGGCAGCTTAAGACTCAATACACAGTGCAATAAAATCTCATGGGTAAACATAAGCTCTCTTGGATCACTTTCTGTAGTGCTGCACTATGCATTTTCTTCATAGCTGCCACTATAACCTACTCTTAGTTCCTAGTGCTAGAGCAATTACACGTCTTTTCTGCTTTGTTAACTGAGTTTCTTTGGAGGCTTCACAACTATAAAATATCTACTAGCAGAGAATATTTCCCTGGTACGGTAAAGCCAATTATGGGCATTTTGGACTTGGCACATTTTTATTTATCTAATAATATTTGGGCAATAACATAATCTTTTCTTGCCTGTGTCTGCTGTCTTTAAGTCATTGTGCTCCATTTTCTTCTTGCTTGTGGAATAGAAACATCTACTTGTGCAATGGGAAAATGGAGAATATGAATAATAATACCAACTTCCCGATATGGAAAATTTGTTTGCCCTGTTTCTCAAAATAAGAGTTGGTAGGACTTAACTCTTGTGTATACCCTGGATTAATTTTAAACACAAAAACCATAGGATTTGGGTCTGTGTACTGTACACTTTTTGATGAGTGTACCAAAGGTCCAGTAATACATGGGATTCTAAAATATTTTCATCAGCATTGCTCAAGCCATTTTGGCTCAGACATAGAATCACACTGGTCTGATTATTTCTAGAAAACGGATTCTGCTTTTAAACTCAAAATCTAATCCTGATCTCATGTACTCCCACATAACTCTGTAGACTTCAGCAGGGTCAGACCTGTTTATTCCTCTGTGTACTCTAAAGGAGATCAGAAATTAAGTTAGTGGTGCTCATTTTTGAGAAAGTATTGCATGTCCATCTAATATATTTGCTTTGTACAAAATAAATGGATATTATAAATAGAAATACTGAAAAAGTGTGTTTCATTTGGCAGGCATTTGATGTTCTTGGAGGTACTGAAGCTTACCTTAAGCTCCTTAACTCAGAGGGTTTAAGTTTGCCTATCTTGGCAACGAAGCATGAGGAATTACAGGATGAAATTAAAGACTGCACAGCTGATGCTTTGCAGAAGGGAAAAGCATTGGTTAGTAAAGGAGATTCCCACAGGTGAGTAAAGATTTCTCCATATTTTCCAACTGTTTCAGATCTTGCACTAACCCAGATTGAGGATAAAAACTCATTTAGGGCCAGTCTGTGCCTAGTAACTCTTTGTGTATAGGCCTAGGCCTCAGTGGGATTGTTGAATCTGCAAAATTTGTCATTATTTTTCACTGATACCATTTGAACAGATTATTCTGTCTCCTGTCACAAGTTTTTTTTTTTAGAACTGTAAACACTATAACATAAATTATATACATCAAATGCTACATTAGTGCATGTGGCTGCAGTTATATTAGGGAAATATTTAGGAAAAGACAGTCTGGTCAAGATAAAATAAAAACAATGTCAACCGATGGTCACTTTTACAATTCCAAATGCACACTGTAAGACATTTTAAAGCCTACCTGTATATTAATTTTAATAATTAACAACTTAATATAACAGATGAGCCTAATACATATTAAGCTAAATGTAAGAATCTGAACAGTTTCTCTGCTTCTTAGTGATCTCCATTTATTAATAAAATAACCTTTCTTTTCCATGTCTGTTGCTAATAGACAGAATGGTGTAACTCTATGGACCTGAGTGGAGTTGCTCCTGATTTTACACCAGTTACATCAAGATTGTAATTTGAATCAAAATTAGGCTAATTGTCTCCTATTCTTCACAATTTTGTAGGGGATTGATGAAATGGTAATTAGTTATTCCAGGGCTGTAGAAAGCTTTGTTCAGTTGGGGACTTCAAAATTTATGTAGGAACTCTCTTCACTTCAGGATCCTTTGCTATCAATTACATACAAACAAAAAACCCTAGCAACATTGCACTGACTTTCATCCAAAGGGGACTCGCTAGTTCTACTGCATTCTATGAGTAGCTCCCAGAGGAGTTATTTAAAGCTTTGAGCCAAGCAGAGGGCCTATAATAAGTTCAGTGACTTTATCCATAACACACACAGCTGGTTTTATTGTTCTTGTTGCTGCTTTAACGCCTACTGGTATTTAAACAGATAAAGAGAATGGGAGAGAAGGTTTTCCTCAGCTTGCTTTCATTTCATTGATTTTCTTAAGCCAGCAGCAATCACAGACCCCAGTGGCAGCAGATACAAAGCAAACAGTATTCCACACTGCATGGCTATCTTAGGGTATGTCTTCACTACAGCAGTAGTTCGATTTCCTTTATTTCGATGTTGTGAACGCGACGGTATACAGTCGATGTTGTGTGTCTTCACTACGCACAGCTAAGCACAGCAAGTCGACAGTGTCTGTCCGCAAAACTTTTGCAGGCGTCGACATGACGAGCGTTGCACTCTGGGTACCTATCCCACAGTTCCCTGATCCCCCAGCAGGCACCATTTCGAGTGCTGCACTGTGGGTAGGCATTTCCAAATTTCGCGCCCTTTTTCCGCGCCGCCCACCCCCATTACAAGCAGTGCCCTGTGGGTAGGCATCCCATAATTCGCGCCCTTTCTCCGCCGTACTAACGCCATAGCATTGCAAGCATGGAGCCCGCTGACACCACGGCTGCAGTAATGGCTGTTGTGAGGACCTCGATCACGGTTGCTGAGTTCCTGCTGCACCGTCTGCAGAGGAGGAATGCGATCCGGGGAGAACCGCGCTTTCTGGAACCCGACGACAGTGAGGAGGAGATGGACGAGGACAGCGGGGACGACAGGGACACTGACGTGCACAGCGGGGACGACAGGGACACTGACGTGCACAGCGGGGACGACAGGGACACTGCCGTTTTTGCAAGTAGGGCGACTGACAATCTGTCAAAAATGGTGGCAATGGGGCAGGCTCATGCCATCGAACGCCGATTCTGGGCCAGGGAAACAAGCACAGACTGGTGGGACCGCATAGTGCTGCGGGTCTGGGATGACTCCCAGTGGCTCAGAAACTTCCGCATGCGAAAGGGCACCTTCATGGAACTTTGTGACTGGCTGTCCCCTGCCCTCCGGTGCAGGAATACCAAAATGAGAGCGGCCCTTACAGTGGAGAAGCGAGTGGCGATAGCCCTCTGGAAGCTTGCAACGCCAGACAGCTACCGGTCAGTGGCGAATCAGTTTGGGGTGGGTAGGTCTACAGTGGGCTTTGCTGTGATGCAAGTAAGCAGGGCAATCGTCGAGCAGCTGCTACACCGGGTTATAAACCTCGGAAACCTGCAAGCCACAATAGATGGCTTTGCCGCCATGGGATTCCCTAACTGTGGTGGGGCTATAGATGGGACTCATATCCCTATCCTGGCACCGGACCACGAGGCCGCCGAGTACAGAAACCGGAAGGGATATTACTCAATGGTCATGCAAGCAGTGGTTGACCAAAAGGGACGTTTCACCGACCTGTACGTGGGGTGGCCGGGAAAGCTTCATGACGCTCGAGTGTTCAGGAACTCTAGGGTTTTTAGACAGCTGCAGCAAGGCACTTTCTTCCCCGACCAGAAAATTTCCGTGGGGGGGGTCGAAATGCCGATCGTGATCATTGGGGACCCAGCCTACCCCCTAATGCCCTGGCTTATGAAGCCCTACACAGGAGCCCTGGACAGGGGTCAGGAGCTGTTCAACTACAGGCTGAGTAAGTGCAGAATGGCCGTAGAGTGTGCATTTGGCCGCTTGAAGGGGAGATGGCGTTCCTTACTGATTCGCTCAGACATCCGCGAGAGAAATATCCCCATTGTTATTGCTGCTTGCTCTGTGCTCCACAATATCTGTGAGAGCAAGGGGGAAATGTTTATGGCGGGCTGGGAGGCAGAGGCAAATTTACTTTCTGCTACTTATGAGCAGCCACACAGCAGGGAAAGTAAAAGAGCCCACCGTGAGGCCCTGCGCCTCAGGGACGCCTTGAAAGACAGTTTTATGAGTGCCCGAGATGGCGTTTGAGAATCTGCTCCCTTGCTGTGCTCTAAGCCTGCTGCCCTTGAACCCTCTTTCCCTCCCCCCTCCCCATGCTTTCCCTCCTCCCTCCCCATGCTTGCAGAGAAAATAAAATCACTGTTTGAAAAATCATGGTTCCTTTATTGGTTACTCGGAAATACAAATACAGGGGATCACTGTCCTGGTATCCTGGAGGGAAACCGGCAGTCGCAGTGGGGAGGAGCGGGCAAAGGAGGGGGGGGGTGGGAAGGGTGGAGAGGAGGGGTTGGCAAGACTCAGCAGCTTTCAAAAGTGCTCCGAGAATGTAAGCCTGCTGCTGCTGCTGCTTCTGCTGGCTTGTGGGGTAGAGTGGAGCGGCCCACGGAGCTTGCCCCCCCGTGTTCTCAACCCGCGTCTGGGTGGGGAAGCTATGGGAGTTGGGGAGGGGGGGAGGTGGTTACACAGGGGCTGCAGAGGTGGTCTTTGGTCATGCTGCAGCTCCACCAGAGATCGCAGCATGTCGCTCTGGTCCTCCATTATGCGGCGGAAAGCATCCATGCGTCTTTCCTCACGTTCTACCCTCTTTTGTTCAGCGGCTCTCCATTCCTGCCTCTCTCGATCCCTTGCCTCTCTCTCTCGATCCCTTGCCTCTCTCTCTCGCTTCCTTTCCTCTCTCTCTTGATCCCTTGCCTGAATCTCTCGATCCCTTGCCTGAATCTCTCGATCCCTTGCCTGAATCTCTCCATCCCTGGACTCTATCATTCTTTCCCTCCAGTCCGTCTGGCGGGCTGCCTCAGCGCGCGAGTTCTCCACGAGTTCAGTAAACATCTCATCGCGCGTTCGCATTTTCTTTTTACGCTTTCTTATCTGCGGTGCACGGCGTGTTGAGGAGGCATGGGGGTTGTGACATACTTGTTGTTCATCTGTGGGCAAGTGTGTGGGAAAAGAAAGTTTGAAAGTTATGAGACAGATACATTCAAGGTTAGGAGGCAGATGCAGTCTCGGACTGTACACAATGGGAGTACTATGCCATTTGCAACCTCAGTATTCAGAGGCCTGCCTGATATGATTTCTGTACAAGGTCATGTTGTACACCTAAAACTGACTGACAAGCTCTCAGAAAATTCAGAGCATCTCAGACACATATGCGTGCCTCAGCCCAAGACGGCTTCTGAAATCACCGTGCAGCCGGCCATGGTAAGTTAAAAGTGGCGCTTGCATACTGTAGAGTAACCCCGCCCCCTTCCCCCCACCGCGTGGCTGGCTCCCACTGAAACCGCAAACTGCAAAGCAAATGCCAAAAAATCTCTCGCTAAGGGCTAAGGTCTTTTTGGGGCTCTTCAGACCGCGTGCAGACTGCTCAGATTCCCTGCTAGCTACCGCTACGGGCGGGGGTGGGGGTGGGGGTTGGGTGCGCGTTGGCTGTGAAGCGGAAGCAACGGCGTGCAGACGGCTCGGATTCCCTGCCAGCTAACGCTACGGGCTGGGGGGGGGGGGGCGGCGGTCAGCGTTCGTGGGGGAGGGGGGGGTTCGGTTCGTCGGTCCTCAGCAGAAAAGAGTACTTTGCAGCTGGGACTCTTTATCTCCCGACTAATTGCAGTCCGTATCTCAAACAGGCAACCCTGAATGACATCACTTTGCTGAGAATTTCTCGGAGAGATAGGGAGCGCATGCTCCTTGAGTCCATGCAAAGTCCTGGTCCATACGCCGCAATGCTAGCCTGCTCAATGATACCAGACAACCTACTACTTTCGTGGCGTGGGTTGGTGTCCTATCACGGGGGACCAGATAAGGCAGCTCTCCCCAGAAATCTGCTGCGCTGGATTCATCGCTACCTCCTGGATAGCTTCATTGAAATGTCCGCGGAGGACTTATGGTCAATCCCGGAGTATATTGACAAACTCTTTGAGTAGAAATTGACCAGCAATGAAAGCACGCTAAGTCCTTAGGGCAAGTTACTCATTAATAAATGCTTCCTTTACAAAATCACGCGTCATGTAATCCCTTAAAAAAGAAACACTTACCCCCCTGGGAGGCTTGGGAGGGTACTGGGTCCAGGGTGACAAACAGCTCCTGGCTCTCTGGGTACAGGGGTTCTCCGCTGGGCTCCTGCTGTTCCGTGATATTTTCCTCTTCATGGTCGTCCTCCTCGGAATCAGTCTCCTCCCTGACGATGATCCCATCGGTGGAGTCCACGCAGACCGGCGCGATGGTGGTGGGGGCGCCCCCCATAATCGCATTTAGTTCATTGTAGAACCTGCATGTCCGTGGCGCGCCCCCTGATCGTCCGTTTGCCTCCTTGGCTTTCTGGAACGATTGCCGCAGCTCCTTAATTTTCACGCGGCACTGTGTGGTGTCCCTGTTGTGGCCCCTTTCTAGCATGGCCTTGGAGACTCTTCCATAGGTGTTGGCATTCCGTTTGTTGTTGCGGAGTTCCAACATCACGGATTCCTCTCCCCAGATAGCGATGAGATCCAGCACCTCACGAGTGGACCATGCTGGAGCTCTTCTCCTCTGGCTGGTCTCCAGGGTAGATGAGCTCATCATGGATTCCTGTGATGCTGAGCTCTGCATGGCGGCTAGTGCTGCTGATAGCTCTGAATGGCGACTGAGCAGTTCAGGTGAGCTGGCCACGCTGACCAAACAGGAAATGGCATTCAAATGTTCCCGGGTCTTATCTACCTGGCCAGAGCAGCGAGTTCAGAGTGCAGTGCAGAGCGGTCACAGTGGAGCAGTAGGGAGGCAGTACAGAACGGTCAGAATGGAGCATTGTGGGACAGCCTCTGGAGGCTATTAATGTCGGGTTCCGTCTTCACTAGCCCACGGTCGAGCTTGGAACGTCGAGATTAGCCTTATGCCACTGGTTAGGCTGGAGTTCCAATGTCGATCTTGAGGGCCCTTTACATCGACGTTAAGAGCATGTATGTGAAGACAGGTACACGTTTAATTCGACCTAACGTCGTTAAGGTCGAATTAAAGTGGTAGTGAAGACATGCCCTAATACAGCATTGACTGATGGTATGGAGTCTGCAGACCTTCTGAGAATGGATCCATAAAATCACTGCAGCCATTAACTTTCTCTCTTTTTTTTTAACTATATTCACTGTGTTTCAGTACTCAGCTTCAGACTAGAAGCCTATGTCGCAGTGCTGGGATATTGAAACCCCAGGGCAGGTCAAGAAGGAAAGTGACAAATTGATATGAAGTAATTGTGCTAGAGGTTTGTGGTGAAATTAAATAAAAATCTCCCTGTATAGGCAACACTGATAGCAGCAGTGCTAATAGGTTCTGCTGTTTGCTGTAGGCATTTACTCTTGCTGAAAGAAGAAAAACTCTTTTCCAGGGACCTCTAGTTAAAACTTCCCATATCCAAGTTAACCATCCTTTATGGTAGTAATATTTTAGTATTTGAGCATCCAAAGTTGTGCTAGACATTTTACAAACAAATAAGAAAGATGTAGTTCTTGCCTAGAAGACCTTATGATTTAAATATGATAAAATGCAACTGAGAGCAACAAACAATGTGTGTAGTGAAGGTTAAAGCAACAGAATCACAAGGCCACTCAAGTTAATTATACAAGTCTTAATAGTTTAACAAAATATGTATATTTTGAATATTGAAATTTTCCATATCCTAGCTTTTAAACAAAAACAAACACCTCCTACTTCCTCAAGAAAGAAAACAAAAACACACATCTCCTGTTTTCCTCCTTCCCCTGCTGATTTCCCTCCAATCTTGATGAATTCATTCACCATCTAGTTCCCCTGCACTGAGTCAGCCTTTATTTATGTTCTATAATCATCCATTATCTGAGACCAAAGTGATCAAATCCAGGTGCTAGAGTTAGATTACTAAATCAACATTTGGACTCCTAAATCAAAGTAGCTTGGTTTTCAAAAAGGGCTGAGTACCTGAAACGTCCATAGATTTCAGTGGGTGCTGCAGGTGCTTAACGCCTCTTAAAAGAGAGCAACTTTTATATCGATGCCTAAGTATGTATTTGGGCACTTAATTTTTTAGGCATCCAGGTTTGGAAATGTTTGTCTGATCCACTAGTTTTCTTCTTTCATCTTCCCCAACATACACTCCAAAGAACAGCTCTCAAAGTCAGGAGCTGATGACATCAGAGGGGTGCACAAAAGGTGCCACCTTTATGGTGCTCCTGGCAGCCAGTCCTGACGTGTATCATCTTCAAGATAAGTCACTGCCCCCAGAATATTTTGAGCTCTAGCTAATATGGTGCTTCTGAAAGGAGAGCAGGGAAGTTTTCTCTCTTGGTCATTATGAAACCAATTTGCTGTTGTGGGTGCTATCTTTCAAATGAGACAGAAAGCTGAGTTCTTACTATTTATCTTAGGAGACTGGCTAGTACTTAGATTACCTAGAACAGGACAGTTTCTATGAGTAGCAAAGAAGTGCTGAGTCAGAAAAAGAGAGAAATTTTGTGGGATGGTTTGCAGAAAGTAGGTGATGAGTGCTTCTCCCCACCCACTTGACGTAAGATCCTTTAGTTACTTGGTGTTCAACAGAGATTTGTGGAAGGAAGGAGTCTTTGTTGTGACAGGTGAGTGAGAAGACTTGGTTGGAGCAGAGGTAGGGAACAAGAGAGAGAGAGCAGCTGAGCTCACCTGGCTTCCATCATTTACCTTAGAATCTTGAAGACCTTTACTCCTGTCTTTGTGGTATGGACTTTAAAGGTTTCATGGTTTCAGGATGATAGCCCCAAATTTCAACTTGTGTAATTATATTCCTTCCTAAATTCACTCTACTCCTTCAACTGGATCTACAGTATTCTTCCTATTTTCCTCTCTTGGACCGTTGTAGAGTGTGTCTGACCTGTGTTAAACAGCAGTTACTACATTTCAGTCCAGAGATTGCTGCTTTACTGTGGTGAGTGAAATGATCCCTGTACAGGGCATATTATTTTCAAAGTGTTTTTGAATTCTTCAGTATGAGAGTCCTAGGGTGAAATCCTAGCCCCAGGGAAGTCCATGGGAATTTTGCCATTAGAGTCAATGGGGCCTGGATTTCACCTCTATAGTCCTGGATAGAGCCAAACTCAATACAATATACAAAGAAACCAGGTTTTCTAAAATAAAACACGGAGTCAAGGACCAGATGATAGAAGGGGAAGGAGATTTTAATTTCCCATCAGAAAGACAGAAAAATTAAGGTCCAGTTAGGAAAGGAAATATAAAAGAATAACCAATGCAAGAGGAGAAACAGAGACAGTGTTTTTACAGAAACATACATGGGAATCTCTGTTAGGCCTTAATGCAACATGTGAATATTGAAGAAGTTAGTTAAGTGGCTGCTTTGTAACACAAAGAAAAAGAAAGGTGTATTCTGCTGATGTAATAGATAGTTAGCTGACAAGTTCTTACCATCTGCTAAAAGGAGTAGCCAGTAGAAATTTATGTGGAATTTGAAAGCAGCTTGCAGCTCCTGAAAGAGTAATTGGAATAGAAAAGTATTAAGAGTCAACCATTATTTGTGGTAGATGGAAAGGTAATATGGCTGCTTGCCACACTTCATATGACAGTTTAAAGTAAGATAGAATTTAGCACATCAGACTTCTCAGAAAGAGACATTTTATTCTAACAGGGACAGAGTCTGATCCCCTTACTTGTATTGACTCACACTTTACTCCACAAGTAGTTTAACTCATTTCAGTTATTTGTAGAGTAAGACTAGAGCTGTGGGATTAAGCAATTTTTCGGTTTGCTGGCTGAATGGAATTTTTTTTAATTGGCTTCAGATCAACCCAAAAAACCCAAAAGAACTCTCTTTCTTGGTGAACCAAAACAAAGGCAAAATAATTTGGGGTTAAACAAAATGTTTCATTTCAGCTTGGGAGCATTTTAAACTGCTTTTTATTAAAAATCAAAGAAAAATTAGAAATACCATTCATAACACTTATACCCTACAATCAGAGCACTTAGCTGGAAGGTGACAAACCCAGGTTCTAAGCCCCACTTTGCCTGAGTCAGAGCAGGCATTTGAACTCTGGTCTTTCATGCTCCAGGCGAGTGCCCTAAATCCCAGATTTTGGGGTATTGCATGAAACACTTCCACATCTCCATCCATCAGCAACAACAAATCACCTCTAGTTGTGTGAATGGTGCCTAATCCCCTGGTGAATCGAGTACATACGATTTTTTTCTTAGCTGAAACTAGTAAATTTGTGTCAAAGTCACAAATAGTTTCAGCCAACCCAATATTGCATATTTCAGTGAACAAACTATTCATCTGAAAAATGTTGCTTTGCTCTAAAGAACTTTACTCATGCTGAATAGTAATCAGATGTTGGCCCAGAAATGTGATATCCAAAAGGCTGTGACTGGCTACTGATAGTTGAAATGATCTAAATTTATGTATGTGATAGAAGAAGGTGGAGAACATTAGGAAAGAACTAAAATGTCAGAGAATAAATAGCTTCATCCTCATAGTTTCATTATCATCATGTATAGAACAGCCAAAAATGTGATAGGCACTTCACATACATATGTGTAGGGCAGTTTTCTGCCTTGAATAGTTTACAAAATAGAGCCCAATTCTACCACCCTTATGCTGAGTAGCAATTTATTTCAAGAGAGTGGTATTGATTTCACTGGGTCTATCTGTGAGTAAGAACCAGTCACATCAGATAGGACTAGGACTTTAGTCAGGTAACTGGGTTAGTCCTATCTAGTTCTCAAATCTGTTTGTAGCACATAATATTCTTAGTCACTAAAAGTTGATCAGAATGAATGAATGGGTGCAAAAAGCTGCATATTAGAAGATGTGTAGATTTTGAAGAGAGACCATGGTGGGCAGTTCTTCATTATATTCTCACAGCTACTATACTCAAATAGATTTAAAAAATCCAATTCAGATTTTTGTTTCAAATGAGACTATTGGTAGAACATAGTTACTGATTTCAGGTGAGTTTCCATTTTTGAAATTAAAGCCTGTTGAAGATAAAGTTGCACTGTAGAAAATGCATTTTATATTAACTCAGAACTTCTTCAGTCAATTGATTTTGTTCTTTTTAGAAAACCTTCATTATTATTCCGGCCAGTCTGCTTGCCTATCAGTAGTTTAAAATCTGTCCTCATTTCATTGCTGATTAAATTCATTTTCACCATGTCATAAATTAATTATTTGTATTAAAAGTATGCAGAATTGTAGTACTTTCCAAGATTTTATTAAGCTTTAAGTAATCATCCACAAGAGGTAGAACTTTAATCTCTGTTAGTGTTTGAAGGAGCTGGACTGATAATTAAAAGAAAGATCTCTTCTTTAAAAAAATGTTGAAACAGAGGGACAACTTTTTATAAATTTAAGGTTACACTGAAAAATAAGAGGTTACAGGTTTGATGAGAAATTAATTTGCAAAATTCTAAACAACTTATTCCATAAATAATGTCCTTTTTGCGATCTTGGATTTTATCGGGCCACATTTTTTCAGCATATTCAATCTAATGCCATACTTTATGGCATTAGATAGGCATGGTTGATCAGGAATTGCCCAGCTTCAGTCAGGATGGGTGAACGTGTTCCTCTGAATCACAGGAACGGGTTATATATAAATAGTTGAATCAGGATAAGTACATAAGGAAGTTAGAGAGATTAAATTGACAAAGTTCACACTTCCGAAGTATTCATCTTCTAAATTTTGGATTTATCTATGTTGTCAGAGCCAACTTCAATAATAAAATAATTAATGTGAGCATTAATTCTTTTTTATGCACCATCTTCAAACCCTAATTCTATGTGATGACTTGTTTACAATTTGGAGAGAAGTGCCTCAAGCATTCATATTATTGCGAATTGGCACCCTGGTGCTTAAATGTTTCAGATTATAAAACAATCAGTGCTTTCTCAATTGAGTTATTCTACACTTCTATTCAAACAGCATCTTTAAATAAATGTTAGCTTACAGCGTGGAGCGAATGAGATGACAAGGTTTGTGCATTTAGTGTAAGAAAACTGAAACATTTGGAGGCAAAGTGAAATACCCTTTAAAAATAGAATATCTAAGCCACTTGGTATGTCAGATATTTTCAATTGTTCATGTTTCATTTCTCTCCCTTCTGCTGAGTTCCTCTAGGGCAAGGGTGGGCAAACTTTTTGGCCCGAGGGCCACACCGGGGTTCCAAAATTGTACAGAGGGCAGGGTAGATAAGACCCTACCCCCTATCCGACCCCCACCCACTTCCTGCCTCTGACTGCCCCCCTCAGAATACCAACCCATCCTGCTCCCTGTCCCCTGATGCCCTGACCCTATCCATTCCCCCGCCTCCTGACAGACCCGCGGGACTCCCCCACCCTATCCAACCCCCCGCCATTCCATGTCCCCTGACTACCCCCCCAGAGCCTCTGCCCCATTCAACCCCCCGATCCCTGTCCCCGACCGCCTCCAGAACTCCCTGCCCCCTTATCCAAACCTCCTACCCCCTTACCATGCTGCTTACCCCTGCCTCCCCCCTCTCCCAGAGCCTCAGTGCCCCACGTCAAGGAGCAGCCCTGGACAGTGTTGCAGCAGCATGGATTGGGGGAAGTGGGACAGCCAGGGAGGGACAGGGGGGGGGGGGAGCCTCCCCAGCCGGAAGCTTAGGGGGACGGGCAAAATTAGCTTGTGGGCCGGATGTGCCCCGTGGACCGTAGTTTTGCCCACCCCTGCTCTAGGACCAGAATCTAGTACTCTTGCACTGAGTAGTACCTTACTCCATAGGTAGAGCAACTGAAGTCATTGGAACTAACAATGCAAGTAAGGGTATTTGCATCTGAGCCTTACTTATGGATTGAATGTGAAATAATTTGTTAGGAAATGTCATTTCTCTGCTCTGCTCAATAATTTTATCTTCATTATTACTCTTATATTTTTTTAAGACTTGAATTTTAAAAATCTTGCTAAATCATTTCTGAGATGAAACAGAAGAGCTATTTTTATTCACCTACCATCATCTTGCTGGTGCACAAGCCAGGAGAAGTATTAACAGCTGTATTGTTCCAATTTAGCTCTTGGATGACTGGAATTCAGGAAATGATAGAATATGTTCAGAAAAGAGTGGATCAACTAATCAGACAGTGTCCTGCTTACAAAGAACTTGCTTTAAAGAAAGAAGGCCTCACTGCCTCACTAGAAGAATATCTAAAGAAGGTACGTTATAAAAGGCATCTTCATTAATGTATTCATGCAGACTGCATTGAATTTCTGTACTATAGCTGTTAGAACATTAGACTTCACTTCTGGTTGAATAATACCAAATAATGTTCTTAGCTGGTAGAGAGGATAAGTGAATTGTACCTATGCAATGCTGAGTGTAGCTGTAGGCACCAGTAAACTTAAATGCCTTGCTCTGAAAATGAAGCTGATTCTACAAACACATTATACCTATTAAATAATAAATCATGAATTTACTTTGATAATGCGCCCCCTTTTTGGCAAAGATGAGGAAGCAATCCAGGACTGTGACTTGCATGTAAGTTTCCTGCATTCTTTATATTCCCCCCCCCCCATTTTATTTTGTCAACAATGAGAAAGGAGGCGAAGCAAAATTGGGGGAAAATAGGAAAGGGGATTGTGAACCACTGCACAGGTGATGTGATTTCTCCGTGCTACCAGAGGAAAGTATATCACATTCACAATAACAGCTCCTTTTACTCATTAAGGAACTGATCCTGAAAGGTACTGAAAGCCTGCTAAGTGTCTTCAGCTCTCTCTGACCTCTGTTATTTTGCATTAGAGCTAGAATAGGCACATAGGGCTTCCCTTTGGGCCTGTGTGTGTGTTCTGCCTCAAATGCAATTAGTAGCAACGTTTGTAGAAAAGACATCCCAAAGTGCAGACCAAAACTGTTAAATCATATTTAATGATTCAATAATTATTCAGTATGCAATTTGGCATTTCATAATGTACACGTGACGCTTACAGTGAACTATTCTGAATCAAATGGGAAGAAGTCAATTTGCTATCCATGGATCCCGTTACACACATTTTCTATAAATGGGGTTTCTGGATATTGGCGTGTGATGAACATATGGAATAGTTTAAATAGTCTACTGGTACCTGCTGTTGGTCCTGCACAAAAGGCCTCACTAGAAAAATGTGAATCTAAATCAAATAATTTCTGTGACTATTTTCAACTTTATCATTTTTAGACCCACATTTTCCTATGTGGTCTCTAATTATGAGGCTTCCGTTTTGGGCACCCTACCTCAGACACTGAAAATTCAAGGACATTTTGAACATTTAAGCCAAAAAGTCTCAGCTTTCCTCACAGAATGCTGCCCAGTGTCTCATCCTCCAAAGTAAAACACTTCCCATTGCAACTTCCCACTAAAGCCAACCAGTCTGAAGGATCTGGTGCTAAATTAGGCTCCCTTTGACACCTACAGTTCCTGGACCAAATTCAGAAGCCACATTTTAAAATGGATGGTAGACATGAATTCACATTCCTAGCAGTGGCTATGTATACCACATATAGAGTCCTCTGCAGCTGCTCTTCATGACCTATATCCTGTTGCCAGCATGCATGCATAACTCTTGTTGTCATTAAGGGAAGTTATGTGCACGTATCTGCATAAAATAGAGCTTTTAGATGGCTAGAGAAGTTTTAAAGATGCTTTATTTTTTTAAATGGCCTCTCGTCTATAAAACAAACTTTTTAAAAACATGAAGTATATTGAAGGTATTAAGTTAGAGGTAGTAAATTGTAGATAATAACGTTGTGAAGCTTTAAACTTATTAAAAATAACAATACTGGACTAATTAGGGATAGAGAGCAGGCATGTCCCAACTGCAAATCAGACCTTTTACTTAGATTTGAAATAGAAGAATTTGGTTGGTCGGCTTTTTTGTTTTTGGCATTCTCTGTATTTCCTGAAATCAAAGTGGTGCAAAGCCGAAAGCTATGTCTGTTCCCTCACTTTGTTCTCTGAAAGTTTATGTTTTTATAATGCCTAGTGATGCAAATTAATATAATTATGTATATATTATGTTTTTACCTAAAGGTATCATTGTCAATTAAAAAAATCAGTCCGATACTTGCAATCAGTATGGATCCTGGTTCTTGTTTGACTGAGTCGGAGAAAGTTTTGAATGAATACCTAGAACTGTCTAATCAAGCTAAGGTAAAAAAAAAATTCATATGCTGTTACCCTAAATAATAGCTGGGGATGGGCATGTTTCCTTAGAAGGAAAATAGGTCTTCATTTTTATTAAATCTTACAGTCCATCACAATAATACAACTAAAACTGCAAGTGGGTAATTATTACAGTTAAGGTACTCTCCATTCTCATCTCAACCCTATCTTTTTTTAGTATCATCCTATCCTCGCTTAGTATCTCAAGACCCAAACACAGTCAGATTTTAATACCCTTAAAAGCGTCATGTTCTTGATGTACGTCACTGATCCACCAACTTTTGGAATGTCAGAAATTACATGATCAAGAATGTGGTCATCAAAAATTCCAGTTGTGAGATTCTCTCTCCCACTCAGGTTCCTACATGCTGGGTAAAAGGGCTGGAATGGTCTAAAAGCCCAGGTCCATGCACAGTATTGTAGAGACAGCCATAAGACTGCCTTCTAAGAACCCCCGCAGCATGAATCATTGCAGGGAGACTGTTGTAACTAGACAGGCCCCACAACATGCAAAAGTTGCTTAAAGCTACTGTAGCCTCCTCCCCCCGCCCCATACACACACACCTGCCCACTTTCTACTAATCTATTGGAATCTCACCCCAGCTTTATATTTCAATTCTAAGCTGGGAGCTCTTTAAAAATGCAGCTATGAGTATTCTCTTTGAAACTAGTCCAAATTTGAGTATATATCTGAAAACTCAGTATCTTTATTGTTCTTTTCCCTTGTTTATATAATCCAATAATTTGATTTGTGCAATAGCACTGAAACTAAAAATCACGTACAAGCAATTCTGAAGAGCACTCAGCAAGAATATAAAAATAACAAGCTTTGTAAGGGCCATTCTTTGTGGCAAATGAGCATGAAATAATTTTTTGCTAACATTTCTGCTCAATTTGTGTAACGCTATTCTGACGCGGATATTTCCTTTGCCTGTTGTGATCTTTCTCTAGAAACTGTATAATGTGCTTTGACTACAGTATTCTTGCCATCTACCCATTCCTTCCATGGAATTTCACAGGGTATATAGCTTGCATTCTGGCTGAGTGTCCGAGATAAATATACCATGTGCTATGAATCCAAAAGATGGACTAAAGTATCCAAAGCTATCTTTGGTCTCCAGATATAGAAATATATGCATCAAACACTTTTCCTACAGTAGTTCATAGTTATGATGCCATCCTCACAGGTGCAGTTTTGGATGATAACATTATGCATACATGACAAGGATTCCATAAATTCATATTTTAAAGTATTTATGTATTTTTGAGAAAATTTGGGATCCAGAAGTCATTGAAAAAAACATAAGCAAGAACCTCTGTCTTGTTTTCTGAAATGATTTACCATCATGTTTGCTAGACTTTTCCAATTTAAGTGAAACCCTGGATCCAGTAAATGCTAGCTAGGCTTTTCACTAGGATTGGCTTTTATTTGCGACCGTTTTGTTTTTTGTTGTTGTTTTTTTTAGAACAAAGTGTTGCTGTCAAAGTCTTTTCTGGAAATTTATTCACTAGGTTTTATGTAATATCAAACTACATCTAACTTCAGGAAGAGGTGTTTCAGATTTTATAGGGCCCATTAGATAAAGTAGGTTTAACGCTTGAGTAAACATTTGTGCTTGCCCACAGTTGTGAGCTAACACAGTAGAGCTGAAAAACAGAATCCTGGCTGATTTTACCAGCATGGTAGTAATGTCCAGGAAATCTGACCAACCAACCCATAGTAAGATACTACTGGGTTTGGGAAGTGGAGACAGTAAGCAAACATGATATGCTGTTTAGTCCCTATTCTGTTTTGGGGGCTTGCAGATTTGCGCTGCATGGGAACTTACTGACCATGCTCTTGATTGTGGGTGGCACATCCATTTCCTCTATCAGCATTCCCAGCTGAAGAATTTCCATTGCTTTTTTGCCAAGTGGCTACACTGATTTTAAATATTCAGACACACATTTTTCCCATTTAAAATTAGCACATTTTATTATGTTCAGGCTTTGTGTTTGGTTTTAAAACGGTCACAGGAGGGGGATGTTTAGCTTTGACATTTAATGTACATTTTGAGTTGTTGCTTTGCTATGTAGGTGGGTGGGTTAAAGAGAAAATTTCTGGCTGTATTGGTTCTAACATTAGGATGTGAATTTTCATGAGCCCTTTCCAATCACCATATACTGTGTTCTATGCTTGTGCCTTCATAGGAAACATCACATGAACTGGAAGCAGCTGTGAGAATTATTAATGAAGTGGAAGAATTTGAACCTGCAGAGGTGGCAGCTTTCTCTAGCAAAGCTGACTTTCTAAATGAAGAACTGGCAACACTTAACAAAAATATTAGTTCAAAACTAGATGTTCTAAAAGCTTATGTTGCATTTCTAAAGTCAGCGAAGGAGGTACAGATTCTCTACTGAATTACTGGACTTGACTCTGAAATTTTACAAGGAGAAAGAACAAGGGTTTTGTTCTAGCCTAAAATAGTATCTAGGGCTGCTATTCCAGGGAAGCTGTGCAGGCCTCCTAGCTACACAGCCTATAGGCTACAGTTTATTCCATATGAGGTAATTTTCTTCAGAAAGGGCCTTAGCTAAATCAGTGCAAGAACTGTGTGTAGTCCAGCTCTGGTCAGTTAATTTACACAAGCATAAGGATTTACATGCATGCAGTTTTGGCACTAATTAAATTGCATTGGTTTAAGATACCAATGTAGCAGTGGGCGCTGTGCGGGGTTCTCTGCTCGGTGTCCCCATCCTGTACCCTTGTTTTGAACCTATGACCTTCACGCACTCCCCTGCCTTTTTTTCATTAGTTGCCCCCCGTATTTAGTTGGCCCTGGGCCTAGTGTCCCTCCCACCAGGCTGGGGGAGGGACTTTAGTTATGGGCGGGCTTAGGCCCTCCCACTTCTCAAAAACAAAAAAAAACCCTTCATGTGGGTATCTATATAAAAGTGATTGCCTCAGTAAATTAACCAAAACTAAGCTATACTGATGTAATTTCTTTATATTAGTATAATTGTGTCCACACTAGGATCTGGTTTTTCTATCAAAGTAATTAAATTGATAGAAAAAAATAGTTAAATTGATGCAAAAAATGAGTTAAAATGATGCTAGTGTAAACCACCCAGCTGAGACCATAATCAGTCCCTTCATTTCTAACATGTTTTTGGTACCTGATAAACCTGGGCTAGTGATAGAACTAGGGTTTTTTTGGATCCTTGTTTTAAATACTTTAACACTATTCACTAATATTTTCCTTGTATGTTTTAAACTAAAATGAGAACAGTCATAGAACTGGATCTTTTAGATAAATTAGGCCATAGCAATTAAGCTCTCAGTTCTAGTGATGCTAATTGAGAACAAAATCACATTTACTTGTTCATATCCTAGTGTTTGACTTTCAGTATTTTTTGTTTGTTTGTCACGTGTGTTGTTGTATTTGTTTACTGCTAATATTTGTTACCTCATATTAAATGGAGCTAAGCAACTTATAATTACATAATAGATGACAGATATTGAACAAATTGCTAACAACTTAAAAATGTATTGCTGTGTGCTTAGGAGCTCTCATTGAATAATAAACTTTTCACTTCAGTCCCTAGCCTATTTTCCAGCTGTTAAAATAGGTTTCCGGGTTAGTTAACACACTTTTGCTTGTTTTATGAATGTCCAATATTCTGTAGAGGAGGATATGGTTTAAAACATGGAAAACATTCATTAATGTATTACTCAAATCTACCACCATATCTGATTTTAGAGATTGATGCCTGTATTTTTATTCTTGCATTTTTCTGCAGGTAAATGACCAAGCTCAAAGTCTGAAGGAGTTCTATAAATCTGAGCTTGTGCAAACAGAGAGTGAAGCTGAAAACAAGACTGTGATGGAGTCAGCTGATACTCAGTGGCCAATGGTTTTAAAGAAGATTCTTTCCACTCAAGATATGGGGCATGATTTTATTAATTCATTAAATATGGTGAGGCTGTAGTTCACTGAGTTATCACTGTAGCAAGGATTAATTGTTAAATTCACAATCATAACTTCCAATACGCACTAAGCTATAATACCAAGGACAGATTAAGAGTAGATCCATGGATCCTACTCCCATGCCCCAAGGAGTTTGCTCTGGGCATAATATTTCTGTTGTGTGTCACTATGCGGGGGAGGACTCATAATTAGAACTGAGCAAAATTTGGAATTTAAATTTTAACACTTCATTTTTTGAATTTCAAAATGGGAATTTTATTTTTTTTGGCCGCACAGAAATTTTTTAAAAAAATTATTTGGAAACAGCAAAATGTTTCATTTTCACATTTGCAATAAAAACAAAACATACATTTCTGAAATTGAAATGTTTCATTTTGTTTTGTTGAATTCACTCCAAAGGCTCCTTTTCAAGTGAGATCAACATTACACACCATTTCCCTAGCATATTGCCTTATGAGAGGTATAGTTTGCATCCCTGAGTGGCTCGTTTGAAACTATCTGTGTGTCCATGCTGCATTGTGGAGGATGAAGTCCTCCGGGGAGACTGGCTCAAAGGAGACAGTGGGGAATCCAAACTACACTTTCCATACGGCAATGCTAGGAAAATACCCTTTACCTTTTTTTAAACTGATTTAAAACTAAATGTTTTGGGTCAGCTCAATATAACAAAATATCTTGATTCTGGCTGAACTGACTCAAAACAAAATATTTCATGCTGATTTTCTCATCAGCAAAGCTAATGTTTTTAGCAAATTTGAAAATTTTGATTCTGCAGAAAGTGCATTTGCTATCAAAAAAACATTCTCAGTTCGCATATCTGGGGATCTGCATGAGTAAGCTGGACACTTGGAAGCCAGGAGCAGGAGCAAGTAGGCCAGTCCGATGGAGTTTAATCAGAAAAGATTATAGGGATTATATTATTTGTCCTACTGAGGTGCCTTCTGAGGGTCCCAGCGGCTACCACAGTCGGGATCTTTGTAGCATGATTTTAATGGAGCTGGGCCTTCTGGGTTTGTGGAAGTACAGGGTTTCCATCCAGATACAGATCTCCTAGCCTTTGTCAGAGTTGTGGGCTGGCCCTATCTCCTTTTCCACTGGGGATGCAGCAAACTCCACCCCACTGAAGGAACAATAGGGGAGGAATTCCACAAGGAGATCCTCATGGACATTTTCTCCGAATCCCCTTCTTATGGATTTCTTTAGAGGACGAAAAGTTTCAGGCCATTAGTCTTTCAGTGAAGCAGTTACCTCCAGATTGGATGCCAGGCAGTGCTTAGTTCTGTGACTGATATGGTATGTGGTCTGAGCAAGTCATGTTAGCCTTTTGCGTTTGTCTCCATGCAGGAATTAATACTTCCGTGCATCACAAGGTGCCCAGGGGGATGAGTATTTGTGCAATATTTTCAAACTAAGAGAGCACTAAATGAGTGCTAGGTGGTAGTATGATCAATTCAACTCTAAAATCTTTTGTGAGGGGAAGCAGTATGATACAGTGGTGCAGGTATGAGGCTGGAACTCCAGAGACTTGGATTCTAGTCCTGCTCTGCTTGGTGACTGTGGGAAAGTCACTTTACTTCTTTGTGTCCCCTGTCCAGTCAGGTTAGGCTTCTCAGCTATTGCCTCTTCCAAAGCTTAGATATTGCTGCCAACATGTCTTCTGCTAATGTGGTCCAAGTATATTCTTGGGGGGTATATTATAAATCTTTATTAATGTCTGTCTGGATATAATTTACACACACAGCCTTCCTCAAAGGAAAAAATCTGGGCTAGAGTTGGGGAAAGAGTAAAGAGAATTACCAAGTTTTCTATGATGTCACTGAAGTGAGTACTCAAAAAAACCCAAAGACAAAAAACCTACAAGTACTGAATATGTACTCATGTTATCCCACAAGTTTCAGCCTAAAGGAACTACATCTAAGGATAAGTAAGTAGTTCCTCCTTCAGTCCCATTCAATCCTTTGCTGAAAGTTCCAACAACTGTGTGAATTAATGCCAATATTGGTGGTTTTTCTGATGTTGAACACTGTCCATTAAGAATTGGCTTGAAGACTCCACCTGATTTTACATGGTCATCAAGCAGTCATCTGAAAGTGATAATTCTTGGTCACTGCTGAACCATCCTCCAATGTCCACTCCCTTCAGCCACCCAGGGCTCTATAACCACTGCATTTATACACACACAAACAAACAGGAATTTCCAAAATCATTATGCTGTTTTATACTGATTGTTTTCTACTCTCTCTCAAATTTTGTTGATGGAAAAACTCTAAATTTGTTTTGTATTCTTGTAAAATGTGTTGTTCTCTTTGGGGAAAATGAAAATGCACTTATCATTTATTTACCAGGTGAATAAGAATCTTAAATTAAAGTTGGAAAATGTTGTGCAAGTAACTGAAGATACTATTGACAAACTAAATAAAGAAAAGGAAGAGCTGACAGACCTGTGGACAACATGCAAACTCCATATCAATCAAGAAAAGTCCATCAAACAACAATGTTGGAAATTTAAAGAGCAATTTAAAAAAGTAAGTGAAACATATTGGAAGAAGACAGTTTTGGCAAACATTTCTGCATCATTAATAGTCTGAAATTATCACCTGTCATTGGTTCTCTCACCATTTTATTCTGCAGATTATGCAAGAGAGATCACCCTATGAACTGCATCTTTTAATATCCCCAACTTAATTTTCTGCTACTGTAGAATGAAACATGCCAAAAATTCTTCCTGATTTTTAATTGTTTTTCAATATTTAATTGGTCATCATTTCAAATTTTGAAACAGTTTCAGCCCATTCTGTGTGCTGCATTAAACTGCTTGATTTTCTAACATTTTTGTTTAGTGTACACCATAAAATTCTGCTGAAGACAGCATTTTGAGAACTACTACTTTATATAGTGCATAGTGCTTTGGGTGTGGGAAAGGAATCTGATACCACTACTGAATTTTAAGCTTACAAATATTTTGTTCAAGGAGACATTGTTAGAAAAAACATAGAATGTTTATAAATGTTATGGGTTTCTTCTTAGTTTTTCACAAGCACATTACCATTTTCTTATCATGTATTTGTATTGAAAAGAAGAGCATTTACCTTTAAATTTACCTTGCCAGACAGCACACATTTATTTCTGTGGCATGATTGTGGCTGAATAGTTATTTCATCTGTATTAATTGCTTCTAGTAAACCAAATCCTAGTTCTGTAAACAAAGCCAGAGTAAATAGGCTATGTTGGGGTGGTTAATGAGAAAAGGATTTTCTCTAGCCCAGGGGCAGATTGCTGATTACTTCAGCCGCTACAGTGATGGCTACAGTCCACTATGTGGCCAGTATCGCATGTTTTAGCCAGTTCATCTGACTAATTGTTTATCTGCTGATACCCCCAACCTAGTTATTGCTAAACCACTTTCCAAGCTCTTGCTAGAAAGCTCTCTGGGTTCCATTGTGCGTCACTTGTCCAGCTTCTCCTCACCCCATGTGAATCTCCAGCTACACTGGTTTTAGAGTAGCAGCCGTGTTCATCTGTATCCACAAAAAAGAATAGGAGTACATGAAAAGGTGGAAGTGCCATACCAACTCTAAGAGGCTACTTAATATGCCATCATGTGCCAGCAATGCCCCTCTGCCATGTACATTGGCCAAACTGGATAGTCTCTACACAAAAGAATAAATGGATACAAATCTGACATCAGGAATCATAACATTCAAAAATCAGTAGAACACTTCAGCCTCTCTGGTCACTCAATAACAGACTTAAAGGTGACGATTTTACAGCAGAAAAACTTCAAAAACAGACTCCATCGAGAACCTGCTGAACTGGAATTAATTTGCAAATTGAATATCATTAACTTAGGCTTGAATAGAGACTGAGTGTGGCTGGGTCATTACACAAATTGAATCTATTACCCCTTGTTAAGTATCCTTACACCTTCTTGTCAACTGTCTGATATGGGCCATCTTGATTATCATTACAAAGGTTTTTTTTTTCTCCTGCTGATAATAACTCATCTTAATTAAATAGCCTCTTAGAGTTGGTATGGCAACTTCCACCCTTTCATGTTCTCTGAATGTGTGAATATATTCCTACTATACATTCTATGCATCAGATGAAGTGGGCTATAGCCTACGAAAGCTTATGCTTAAATAAATTTATTAGTCTCTAAGGTGCCACAAGTACTCCTGTTCTTTTTCCAGCTACACTGCGCTTAGGGTCTTCAATATCCCTTCAGAACATCTGAGGATTTGAACCAGAGAGAGATTTATAATTTTAAAACAAATTTATAACAGGTGACAGCTTCCTTTAATTACCTTTAGGATCTACTGTTTTTATAGGTGTAATATCACTCTATGGAATTCTACTGACAAAACTTGGATTTTTTTTACTTTATTTACAAAAATGACTTTTCAATTAAATGTAAATTGTTTAATGAAGACAAAAATATGCTCATGTGTTGTCACTGTTTCTTTTAGACTACTCATAACTTAATGATTCTTGAGGAGGCTCTCAGACCTGCTGCAGCAGTTGACCTTGGGAGTAACCTTCAGATTCTTTTAGAACTACAACAAAAATTTAACCAAATGAAACAACAGTTTCAGGTGAGAAAACAGATTGGATTGGTGAGATCGAAAGTGAAAGAAAGTTCTTTGCAAATCCCTGATCCTGCAAAGAGTTGCATTTATATTGAGTTTAGTGGGGCTGTGCACAGGAAAAAAGTCTTCGCAGGATTAAGCTTTACACTTTATACTCTATTTAGGGTTGTGTATGCAAACTGTCTTTTGTGGTGTGTAATCTCCTCAGAATGTCACCTTCAATATTAGCTGCACATTGGGAATGATGCACAAGGAAAGACTGGATATACAGAAGAAAAACTAGTCCAGTGCACAAGGTCAAAAAAAAAAAAAAAAAGGATATCCCAGCTCTGTGCTTGGGAAGTTGCAGAACTGCTTGGAGACTGGGGTGTTTCTGTACATGAACTTCTTATCTCCTCCATATTACAACTCCTGATTCAAGGAAAACTTCTCTGTCTTCCATTCCTCTCATTCATGCTTTGCAGGCTTGAATCCCACCTGTCATGCCTTCCAGCATGGCCTCCTTGCTTCTAGCACAGCCTCCCTATTTGCCACTTCTAAACTCCAAATCCTAGGTGACATTCATCTGTGAATTCTCTAGTATCCAATGAGTTAATATCGATCTGAAAATGAGAATGGAGAAAATGAGAAAGGAGTGTCAATACTATATTGTAATTTGTTCCCTGCAGTTCTTGACCTTGCTATAATCCTGAAGTACAGGGCAAATTGAAAATGCGGGGAACAAAAAACTTGATTGTCCACAGCTCGAAATGCAGATCTGGTCCAGACTTCCCTAACTGTAGGAGTTTATGGATCTGAGGTGTTGGTTCAGATCCATTTCTAGAAAGTTCAGGTTCACTTCTAGAAATGAGCAAAGACTCAGAAGAGCATTGAGAAGAGGATGGCATTTGTTTTCTAAGACAGTTTCCCCATCCCTAATTTATATTTGATGAAATAATACATGAAAAGTAATTCCTGTAAATCTGAGTAATTTATTGTGTTTATTTGCTAGCAACTAACTGCTGAGGTTGAATATACAGTAAAATTATCAGAATTGCTGAGCCTAAAAGGAGTTCCCTTTAAAGAAAATTCTGAGAAAGTAAGTGAGCTTGCTCATCTTCATCAGAGGATAAAAGAAAGGTTGACAGAATATGATGAAATTTTCAACAAGTCAGTCAAATTCCATCGTGTCAAAGAACAAGTAAGTATAATAATCTTTATCCTTAAAATATATACCTTTTTCCTGTTGCAACTAATTTATTTTTGTTTCTGGTATTACCTGTCATCTTTGTGTTGTCCCAAACTAAAAACATTTACCCACCTGTGGGACTGAACTGAAACTCTGGATGTGAAATCCTCTGAAATCTGGTGAGCTCAAACTCTGGATCTAAATCATAAATTCTGTGCCTCGGACCTATCCCTACACATTTTATTATGTTAACATATGATTGCAAGGAAGGGAATAGTGTAACTTCCTTTAACAGATTATTTCAAACATATTCCAGCTGGAATGTCTCATAAAATCAGGAGAACTGGAGATTCCTGAAAAAGGTGAGATCCCTGATGACATACACCAAGCTAAAGTCCACCTTGCTAATACTCAGGAAAAACATACACATATTGGACATCTATATAAACTGGCTCTTACCCTAGGAGTGGACAGCCTTTCTGCAGTGCAGCATTCTGTAAGTAATATCTGAATGATCAGTAAATTTAGCATTGCTTATAATATCCTGAAGCATTAGAGCTATCTGACTGACTTATAGATGTGCATACAACACATTCATGCCCTGGGAAAAAAATAATTCTTAACATTAAAAACTCTTCTAAAAGAGGGAAGAAAAAATAGAAAGCAAAATGGTTAAGCATTTTCACACTGTTTTGAAAAAGGAATTTTTAATGTAGTGAACCTGATTTGGGTGTAGATTTTTCTTTTGTATCAAAGTAAAAGAAGTCATCAACAATGGTGGAGCTTAGTGTTCAGCAGTCCCACTACCTTTATGAATCATTGTGGTACAGAGAAAACATGTTTAGTGTTTCAGAAATCTCACCATTTTGTTTTGGGTTTTTTGTTTGTTTTTTAATTATGGGTTCTGTGAATACAGTCAATGTTGGAGCGAGGAGAGGGAAATCTGCTTTTCTGCTCCCTGATATTTTTTGTGCAGGTCAGGTCCTAATAGCTGATTTCTTGACAGCTGCTAAAATTGTAAGACAGCTATAAGTTTTAGACTCCTGCTACTTTTTAGAGGTGGTTTTGCATCTGTATTCTTTTATAAACAACTTAGGGTGAAAAAAGAAACAGGGAAATATAATTAAAATGTCATCTTGTTACTGGATTCTAGCCTTCCTCCAGGGGCTAATTTTCCTAGTGAAATGGGTGTTCCTGGCAAGATTGTCGCTTGCCTTATATATTTGTTCCAGCGAAGAAAGGGGGCACAAAGCACTCCCATGTTCTCACTCCACACGTGATCCATGTTACCAGTCTGCACATGGGAGGGAGGGAGCAGGCTCTATGGCACCACTACTCCTCAAAACCTGCTTCCCCTGCCACATCCAAGTGGATTTTTTACCCCCTTTGTAATAACCATTCCCCCCCCCATAACGATACCCCATTAAATCAACTCAGAAAACTTTCCCACTTTAATTGACTAAGTCTAAGATGAAGAAGAAATGTTTTCTGTATTTTAAACCCTAAGCAATGTCATAAGAGTTAGGTGTTTGTTATGTTGTATAGGCAGCAGATCCAGCTCCTAATTATTTCATTTTCTACTCTCTTCCTTTAGAACTGCTTTAATATTTCTGTAAAGACTCTACAACAGGAGCTTGCTACCTTGGAGTGTGACAGCATTAACTGGAGAACCAAAGCAGATAAGTATGAGGAGGAACTGTCACACAACTTCCAGTACTGCACAAGTAGAGAAGAGATAAATGAGGTCTGGTAAAAAGAACAGATTAAATTACTAAAAGTTGTTGTGTGCTATATAATCTGTTTTATGGCTTAAGTGTTCCCACAAATACTACATACATATAGAGTAAAGTTGTTTTTCATTTTACCATCAGCCCTTGATCCATATACAAGCAGTAAAATCTATGGCCTATATTTAAAATCCAAGCTTGTGTTCAAATCTACATGAAGCTACTATGCTGACATTAATACCTTTCACACAAAAAAGGAGGGATGCAAATATACCAGCTTCACTTTCTCAGGTTCAGATGTGCAGCATAGCTCTTGTATCTAAATCTGGTTTGGTTCAGTTGCTTGGTTTTATAAATGTCTTTAAAGTAAAGCCTCAAACGACCGCAGTATTTATGTATTCTGTAGCTGTGCTGTTGTTCCTCTTGTTAAAAAGAATTATCGGTATTCTAACTAGAGGTTTAAATGTGACCCATAAAGATTTTTTTTAAATGATTTTTTACCAACACCACCTTTTTTAATTATGTATAAACAAGATCAGAAGGCCTTCACTAAAAAAGACAAAACACTGAGTCATTTTTTACTTTAGAAATATCAGAATGTAAAATCTGATCTTCCCTGGGTCTTGGAGGAATTTTGGGGGCTTCGGCTACGAGGTTTGACTCCTTAAATTGCAGGAGTGTTGAGACTTTAACAGGACATCCTTTTAGCCAAGTGTGCATTATGCTCTGAAGTTAAACCAGAACATAAAAAGAAAAAAAACCATTAACCAGTCTGACTAAAAGTCACTTAGCCCATCAGTTGATCCATTTGCAATCTTTATCTCTTGTGATAGCAGAATGTCACTATTTTGCCAGTCACCATAGCATCTTCCAGGGTAGAAATATCTCAGATTTCGGGAAAAAAAGCAAATTATTTTAATTTATTTTTAACAAAAAACCTTTCAGACTTTCTTTATACACCACAAGGAAACTAAAGGGATGTAAGATCTATGTATTTTCACCTGGCAGGTCACCTTTTACCAAGTCAACAAAACAAATTTCAGGTTCACATTTCCAATGTGATTGGAAGATTAGAGTTAGCTCTTTTAAAATAACATACATGCTGCTTTGAAAACTTTTATGCTGTGTTCAGTTCTGGACACCCTACTTAGATTGTAAGCTCCTTGTGTCAGGGGCCCAGCTATTTGTTATGTTTGTACGCACAATAGGGTCCTATTCCATAGTTAGGGCTCCTAGACACAATGGCAATACAAATACTACTAATAAATAATAACAATAAAATATCCTTGCTTATTTAGCAGAAATAGCGGTTCAGTTATAAACAACAAAAATGAATGGAGGTTTGATAGATTGAAATAACTGTTCAGTTTAAACTGAGAATGAATAAGAGGGGACAAGAAAGAGTATACATACTAATTAATGGTATAGAGAAGATAAATGGGGCATTCCCATTTAATGGGGCATTCCCATTTAATGGTGATGTTCTCATCAAACAAGAACAGGGAAACATTTAAAACCAAGGAACGAAAAATCTCTTTGACACAACACATTATGGAGGTCAAGAAGGTTAGAATTTTAAAAATGGATTAGCCACTTAACATGGATAATGAGAACATCCACAGTTCTCTGGGTAGCAGTCAGAGCAAAAAATCAAAATTAGGAAGAAATTGACATAGGTTGAAATAGGTTAATTAAAATAGGTTAATCCATAATTGTCCATTAAGGGGAATCTTCTACATTTCTCAGAAGGGCTGGCTGAAAATTTTCCAGTGAACTGTTTTTCAGCAGAAACTTGGGGTTCTGATTAAACAGAGTTTTTTATTTAAAATGCCTACTTTTCAGGGAGAATTTCAGTGTTGTTATTGAAAAACTGAATGCCCCCAAACTGAAATATTTTGATTCTGAAGTAACACTGTGGTGCCTCATAATAATTACAGTTCAGGTGCCTCATGCTCCCAGTCTCTTCTATGGGTCAGGTTCCCCCCTGAACTTCATCCCCCATGATACCCTGCAGCCAACTGCCAGTATGAACCACCTCTCTTCATAATGGGGCAGGAGAAACTGGGGTACACCATGGGAGATGGTCTGACCAGGGAGCCCATCCTATAGAAGAGAATGGGAGCACAAAGCATCGCAGCAGCATTTGACAAACAAAATATTCCAGGTTCCAGCCAAAATATTTCTGATTTCAATTTTCTGCTGCAAATTTAAGATTATCTGCAGGAGGGAAAAAAAACATTTTCTAACCAGCTCTGCATCCAAGACCAGCCAGAGACAGATTATTGGACTAGATGGATGTCTGGTTTCGTTCCTAGGATTCTGAAGTGATCACAGTAATGGAAGAGGGGATGTAATTCCCTGCTAAGTAAAATGATTTCTCTATTTATTTATTTACTCTTTGGATTACCCAGAAAGAGCATGAGCAAGAGAAAAATTATTCCATGGTCCTCTGTCCCCAAAACCTAAATCAAATAAATGTCAGTGCACTAGTTACTCACCAGTATTCTTGAATAGTTTGTTTGCAAAATACAGTCCACCCATTAGGTTCTCAAACCTAATAGAAACCCCCTGTAAAAATAATTACATGGTATATTAAGGTATAAAAGTATCTGGGAAAGTAGATAGGCATTAACCCAGTCAGCAAATCACCCAGTGGCCTAACTGAATGTTGTATTTAATATAACTGAAATAATGCTAAATTGCCATTTTGATGCCTTTGTCTTTAATTAGTTTCCATTTCCATTATTAGCACAGAGGATGTTTCTTGTACAAATGCTTAGATAATTGTACCTGAATACATGTTAATCCATTGCCACTTTTCTTCATTAAACATTTAAAACTAAAACTACATAGATACCAAGTAAATCAATTGCACTGAATTAGTTCAAGAAAGTAGAAGTTATGAGTCTGTTCTGAAGAGTTTTTAAATAGTGCAATTTATTATTTTAAAATGCATTTATTAAACATCAGTAGTAAGGCTGATATTATTCTTAACATCAAGCACACATGTATCAAATAATAGTTCCTTTGCCATCTACCACATGTTAGGGTACGTCTTCACTACCCGCCAAATCGGCGGGTAGCCATCGATCTTTTGGTGATCGATTTCTCGCATCTTCATAAGTAGAAATTCATAAGATGCGAGAAATCGATCGCTCGCGGAGCCCCCGTTGACTCCGGAACTCCAGCTTGCCGGGAGGCGCAAGATGGAGTCGACGGGGGAGCGCGCCGCCGACCGCAGCCGCCATGAGGACGAGCGGTAAATCGGCTGCAGATATGCAAACTTCAGCTACGTGATTCATGTAGCTGAAGTTGCGTATCTGCAGTCGATCCCCCTCCCACCCCCCCGTAGTGAAGACCAGCCCTTAAGTCAGTAAACATCTCACTTCATCTGTCAGTAGCAGGAAGCAGTTGTTAGTGCCTGTCAACCAGTATGCTAACAGCAACCAATTATTTGCAGTTTACCGATCAGCAACACCAAATTTCAAATGTAAATTCAAAACAGTTTGTGATCAGCAATTTTAGACCCTATTGTAACACTTATGCACATGCTTAGCTTTAGTGTGACAAGTTTAACCATTTGTGTAAAGCACATGCTGTATGTGTTTCAGATACCAATAAGTGCCTGATCCTGTAAAGTGCCATATTCAGTTCAGAAGCAATGGGGTTTGGATATTTTTTAGACTCTGGTCTACTAGTAAAGGATTAATACTCCTTTAAAAAAGCAGGAAAAAAAATCTATGTTCACATGTGTAAAATCTTCAAGTCTTGCAGACAAAATAAATAAATTTGTGTCTTTTTTGTTTCTTTTTAAAGAGCATTTGCAAAGGCAAAAACAAGAACTTATGCCCTGTAAGGCTTTGTAATGTCTGAAGCAGGTGTCAAGGTCTTTTATCCCCCTTACCTGCCTACATGGGCTACCATGCACAAGGAGGGGGCACAGCCCCTGCAGGGCTACTGCTAGTACTGCTAGTACTACTGCTAGGTCTACTACCATGCACAAGGAGAAAGGATACAGGTAGAGCTTTGCCTTGTCTCTCCCCTCCACCCCTCCACACTTCCCGAGTACATCAGCCACTATAGTTGAGGCAGTCCAGATGGGGGAGTAAGTAGTGCTAGATATAGGGCTACTCTGAACAAAGAAGAGCCAGGGTCGAATTGTGACTCACTAATATGCTTCTAGGATAGTGCAACTCTGTGCTGCCCTTATTCAGGCCCTGTGATAACTCCAGGATCTAGCCTTATGTTTGGCCAATATGAAATTAAAAATGACTTAATTATTTTGTAAATTGACTTTTGCAACAAAAAGATCTTTCCTCGGCTTGGAATAATTTTGCAAACCACCTTCCAGATAATCTGTACCAGAATGCACCTAGAACTGAGCCTCACCCCTCATCAAGACCCTGTTTTGTTACAGTCCTCAAGTTTACAGGGAAGTATACTTTGGTGCTTGGGGCTCATCCTGCAAGGTGCTGAGCACTCCTGAGGGGTAGTGAGCGCCCTCAATTCCTCATGAAGTCAGTGGAGGTGAGGGGTCTCAGCATCTTGCCTACTTGACAAGATCCCAGTGATAAATTGAAGGGCATCTTTTTCCCCTCCCCACCTTTGTTTTGATTCTGTTTGTTTGTTTGCCCTGATCTACATTGGGAGGAGGGATCGATCTAGGATACACAACTTCAGCCACGAGAATAGCATAGCTGAAATCGACGTACTTAGATCCACTTACCACGGCATCTTCATGGCGGTGAGTCGTCTACTGCTGCTCCCCGTTGACTATGCCTGTGCCTCTCATGGGCGGTGGAGTATTGGAGAGTGCTCAGGATCAATTTTTCACATCTAGACTAAACGCGAGAAATCGACCCCCAATAGACCGATCTCACACTGTTGATCCCCGCTGTGGTGTAGACCTGCCCTTTGTCTCTATCCCTTTCAAAATCTCTTTTCAGCCACCTTCCCCACTTGCCTATTTTCATACCCAGACTATGGAAGATTATGTGGGAATGAAAAAGGAGAGGGGAATACCTCATTGAAGTGCCTCTAGAAGCAAGATGCCTCTTGGATATGCAAGAAAAATGTTTTTCTTAAACTTTGCAGTTAACAAAAACATTTGTAAAGTAGCTTTATGTCCTGCTTCTGGTGTGTGTTTTGTGCTTCTTATGTGATAAGTCTTAGCAGCCATCCCCTCCTCCACCATCATTCTCCACCTATGACACAGGAGACTAAAGTTAGGAACAGCTTCATGAATAAGGACTATGAGACTATGGTCAGCTCACTAAGTGATAAAGTTCCATTAAACCAGCAGGCTGAAATCATGTAGGTATTTGGAGGAAAAGTTCTTTTAACAATTTCACATTGCATTTTGCAGTAAATGGGTGAAGAACTGAGATAAGGTTAGATTTCTCTGCTTCTAAATATTCAGAGCTGTATACTGCCCTCAATGAGAGTGTGCAGTTGCTGATGTCAATAGTTTGCATGCGTCGATGGGGAGCAGTGTATGGTCCTGAGTTTGAGTTGGTTTTCCACTGAGGCTTAGAAAGAAGAGTGACAGCAGCTGCAGACCTTTGACACATGAACCATCTTATCTGAAACAAGGCGATCTCATTTCACATACCCACAGTGCTATGAAGAGAGCCTCTGTCCTTATAAATTATTAGTAGTGCATGGGTATAAACTCTGAAAGTACACCAAAATAAACTCTTACTCATATATATGTCAGTCCTGGGATTTTCCTCCAAATTTAGATTTAAAATTAAGATTTTGTATTTTGAAGACAAAATGTCAGTCCATACGCCTGCCTTTATTAACATGGTGCTTTACCATTGATGTATTATTCTTTGTAATTAGTAGGGATTAACAGTTTAACTAATTGGAGCTTGCACTTCATGATAGAATTCCCTTCTTTTCTCTCAAACTGAGTCAATGCTATCTGTCTGTGCATTGCTGATATCACGTGCTAGCTGGGAATGTTATCCTCCTAGATGAAATGCAAATGAAAAATATGTCCCTGATGGATTAACATTCGTAAGTAATAATAATAATGCACGAGTAGCCACTGTGCTTACATTAACTACAGAACAGGCATGTTACTTTTTGGATTTTGAGTACATGTCTGACTGACTCTTAAATACACCAAAACTCAAACATGTTAAATACCAAATTGGGGGCTTGATCCTGAGCCCACTGATACTACACAATTGAACAAAGTTACTCTACAGTATAAGTGTTTGTAGGAACAGATCAGGCCCTAGATCATTAAGACTGGTAAATGAATTTAATACATCTACTTTGTTTCACTTGGTCTAGATAAAAATAACTTTTAAACAGTTTATTTCATACAGCCATACAAAATGTTATAAAAGCAGAAGTCTTTAATCTGTGAGGGTACATGAAGTTTGGGGTGAGAAGATTCCACATTTTAAAAAAGCATTTAAATTCTTTTATGTTCTTCCATTTTCGATTTTTATATTAATTACTAGCTGAAATACCCGGCGTTGCTCGGAGTATTTGTAATTGGAAACTGGGATGTAAAAAGACTACAATGTTTTTTATTAATACAAATTTTGTTTTTATTGTATATCAGTACATTCCATAAATTACTATCAAATTAAATTACCACCTTTAATTCAGCCTCTGCTCTTATATTTGTCTGGAAGTACACCTGATTCTAAGCATTTTCGCTTTTTACGTGGCATAACGAATAGGGTTCTTTTTAAGAAAAAAACTGTATTTAATTATGTTTGCACTACACAACACTAAGCTCTCTGGTTATCTGTATTATTACATCATAACTATGTCACAGACAACAGCATGTGTTAACCTGCTGCCCAGATGATGTTATGTGAGCTGTGTAGTTGATGTTAATGGGCTTTAAAGAATTTCACCCCTAGGGGGTGTAAGAGGTGAGATTTTAAAATTTTCCGATTCTTACCCTGATTAGGACCCTAAAGTCTATAACTGTACCAAATTTCAAGTATCTAGCTGAAACGATGTGGAAGTAGTAAGGGAACATACACGCATACACCATTTCACTTTTCTATATATATAGATACATTGTTAGATTTTTTTTTCAAAATTAAATTTTAGTTCTAACAACATCTTTTATAAGGTACCATAAATATATTTTAAACAGTCTTCTTATAATTATAATAGCACATCATAAACAGAAATGGTTCACTCATGTCTCTTGTGGGCTATCCCTTAAAAACTTTTTTTTAAGTTATTTGTTTAGTAAGTATGCAAAAAACATTGTAGCAGTTATAAATAAATCAGAGAATTATATAAGATTCAAGGGGGGGAAAACTATGAACCAACTTTAAAACAAAGTCAAAATGCATCATTTAGAAAATGTTGAAATGAACCATTTCAATTACTTCAATTCCCCCATTTCAGCTATTTTAATTCCTTCACCAACACCACAATCCCCTATTTTGTATTTGGCTAAAACTATTTGCCAAATTCTCACATTGTTTTGGTCACCGTGAAACTGCCAATAAGCAGTTGGGTCTGAAACTGCCAAAAAAATTTCACCAAAGCTCCAGTGCTGACACAACATTATGCCTAATCCTTCAAAGAGTTATGAACATCTTTACACTCTATTAATCCCATTGAAGACAATCAGACCACTCACTGTCCATAAAATTAAGCATGTGGGTAGCTCTTTACAGGATCAGGACTTTAAATGTTACCTTCCTTATTATACAGCTAATACATTGCCTGCAACTGCAGTAATATCCTAAATATGTAACACAGATACTAGTTAATGTTTGTTTCTCTAGAATGAACTTTATACAAAAAATATTCTTATCAGGGAACCTGCTGTCTAGAGAAAATTTCCCAAAGTATCCCCAAACAAATGGATTAAGAGCTGGTTCCACATTTATTAAAATATCTTTCCTCTTAAGCAACTCATTTTTGTCTTTCTAGTAGTGGTTACTAAAGACTAGTTCATAGTATAATGATAATAATCTAGCTATAAAAAACTAAGGTGATACAAACTAAATCAAATTTTGTAAGAGAAAGTCACAATGGTTGAAATTCATCCAAGCCTCAGTAGACGAACTAAGAAAAATGTACAGTATGAAACTCATGTCCCTCAACATGTGGGCAGGTCCTGGGATTTACAGTACCTCAATGGCCTCCACTTCAGCCTATGAATTGGAATATCAGACAAAATTCCTCCACATACCTCCTATGACTGAAATTCTTCCCCCACTGAAGTCAATGGAAGTTTCAGGGCCAGAATTTAACCCTAAGCAAGTATCCACTAGCTCCTACCGTGACCAAAGCTACTCTGTCTGTGCTAGCTGACTCATAGACCCCCTTCAACATGCAGGAGCTGCTAACCATCCCTTATGCAATGGTTCTCCTCATGCCCTCCATACCCACAGGGCTTAAATGGTATGTGGGGCTTTATACTGGCATTAGACAGTTAAGCAATTTTTTCTCATTAGAAGAATGCTTATATAACAGGTATGTTTTCAAATATTTATATGTAATATTGTTTAATGTTCATTCAGCAAGATTTTTCCACCACTGAAAAGAAACATTGACTTATAGTTTTACCTCCTGAGGAAGGAAGGGCACAAAGATTTCTTTCTGATCGATAATGTTTTTAATCCCCTGGAGAAGCTCCGAATGTTCCTGTTGTAGTTAGTTTGTCTTAGCAGCGATTTAACAATTTTAAAATGTGATCCAGTGTTTCTTATTGAAAAATATGCTAATTTTCTTACAGCTCAGAGATTCATTTAAAGATCTGAAAAAGAAATTCAACAACCTGAAATTTAACTATACCAAGAAAACAGAAAAAGCTCGAAATCTGAAAGTTCTTAAGATACAGATTCAGCAGGTTGAAATGTATGCTGAAAAACTACAGGTAATAACATTAGAAGCTATGGGTTTGACATAGGAGTTACTGGGTGAAATGGTATGGCTTCTGTTAAGCAGGAGGTCAGACTACATGATTTTGGCCTTCCAATCTATGAATAACAACATACAATGCTTGCATCCACTGCTTGCATCCGACGAAGTGGCTATTAGCCCATGAAAGCTTATGCTTCAATACTTTAGTTAGTCTTTAAGGTGCCACAGGACTCTTTGTTACTTCTGCTATTCAAGACTAACACGGCTACCTCTCTGATTCTTAACATACAATGTGTACACCAGATTCAGACATCATTTATACTGGTGTAAATATAGAGTTACTCCTATTTCTTCAAATCAGTGGAATCACTCCAGATTTGCACTGAGGTTATTGACATCAGATTCTCGACCTGTATGTTGAAATTAATACTGTAGAAGTTAACAGAATATGTTTTTAAAAAATAACTTGTTCTTAGTCAAATTGAGAAGCTAAAATTCTTCCTTTGCTCTTTTTCTAGATTCCATCTAGATCATTCTATTCAAGGGTAAATAATAAGAGCCTAGAAAGATCTATTTCTTTTAAAGTTAAAAAGTTGGAAATGTTTAACTCAATTTACCTTTAGAGAGATGTGTGCATTTTCCATTGACTACAATTGGAGTTATACATGCCCATCTAAGGATAGAGTCTTTTGTCTTTGCTTTTGAAAATATAGTATAGTGTTCTTAACTGTAGTTTCTAGGCAACAGGCTATGAAGGGAAGTTTGCAAATTTTCCCACTGTTCAATTTCTAAAAACATCAATGACCTTTCTGTCATAATTGTTAACAAGAGTGCACCTTTCAAAATAGATTCTGAGAAAGAAGATGGATAATTTAGAGAAGAAAGTTACTGGCTCTGTAATAAATCATCCTGATGGTAAAGCTGGTGTCCTCTTGGAGTCAGTCAACGAGTTACAGAAACAGCTGAGTGAATTTGGCAGAGTTGTGGAGGATTACAAGCAAAATTTGGATCTGATTGAGCATCTGCAGCAGATGATGGAAGAGGTATTAATAAAACCTGAAATCCACTCTGTAGCTCTGATAAGGGGTCAGTATGGGGCCTCAAGGGGAGAGAAAGCATGCTTCTCTGTAGTTAGACTTTGTGCCATTAATCTTCTTGGACCCATAAGTTCCTGCATTGCCTTAGTGAAGACACCCTGGAGTTTTTGGGGGGATACATTTAACTCACCCACCTTCACCTCTGGGGCTGCAACACAGCCCTTTAGTGACTGCTGTTCCAACCAACAAACTAGATTTACAGGTTCAGTTCCATACACCCTACCCTGGGCTCCTTGAACACTGGATCTGCATAAAGTAGGGTTATTTCTTTGTGATACTGTTTCCCATCATCTCAAGGTAATTGGTGATGTTGCACTGTTCTGATTGGTTCTCCCCACCTTGGAGAACAGATCTCTCTATATCCTACTCAGAGCGACAATGGAGAGGTTATTCACAGTAGTGATATTGCTCATATGCAATTGTTCCTTTTGTAATATGTTGATGCCATAGAATCAGGATGGAATTAAAGCATAGGCTGCTCTAGCTAAAGGCAAGGTAGGCAGCTGCAAGGACAGCAGATTTCTGGGCAGCTGCAACCCCATGTGCCAAGTCATACTGCCATGTGCTCAAATTTCATCCCACACCCATCTGTCATGATAGAGGGGCAGTCAGGCCAAATTTGACTGGTGATGGGGGACGGCACACTGAAGTGTTGTGTAGGGCGGCAGAGTGCCTTGAGCAGCCTCTGCATGGGCACTATAAGTGCATTCTTATTACCAGCTTCTGGAGTCACAAAATCAGAACTCAACCTTCATTTTTAAAAAAATGGCTTGTATGCATCACAGATTCAAAGAGAAGCTTGAAATTGTTGCCTCTTTGTAACTGATGCCTGTCTATGTTTGCAGAGAGCCTGAAACATTAGCTCCAAGAGCTCTGAACTGCTTCATTTGTCTTACCTCTGAAACTTGCTGGCAACCCAAGAAGAGGAACCATGATTCCTGTACAAGGCCACAGGGTGTAGGACCATTAGGATTCCCTGTGGGTTGTGCTTTGGGCCCTGGATTGATTTAGTTGGCCATTAATGTATTGGTTGGTTTCTTTTGATGTGTATAGCCTTTAAGCAGCAACTGCAACCTAAGAAAAATATTTTAGTTAGAGAGAGCAAAACAGACTTCACTGGTGATATGTTTAGCATATAAAAAGATCTGTACCACAGCTGAAAATCAGAATTTTCCCAAGATCTAACTCCTGAAAATTCAGAGAAACAGAATTAGTAAGACCATCTCCAGTAACACCATCCAGTGACTTCCGGTAGTATTATATCTGTCACTTAATAAATGTACTTGTCTTGTTCTGATGGAAAACAGTAAATTGTCAGAGCGTCCTACATAGCTTAGTTTCATTACAGCTATTTGTCCACTCCATGCTTTCATATATGAACAAGGTTTCCATCAATAAGTGATAATCACAGTGACTCGGACTATTCTGGAAGATACATTTGATTGTTTTCCACCATGTATTCCAGTGCACAACAAAAAGCGACGCATGTTCCCCAAATCAACACTTGACCTTTGCCTGCCGGTCACTGTGAACTGTCCGTGTGGTTTGTACAGCTGCAAAATAAAATCTTGTTTAAAAATTCAAATCTCAAATTTAACCCTAGTGGTTAAAACAGAATATTTTAAATTTTGAAATCGGCTACATATATTATTTCCTTCCCCCTTCCCCGCCCCTGGGAGCCTCAAATCCACAACAGCATTTCATATACTACCCTTCTGGAGAATTCTAAAATTGCACTCCAAAATAGCTAAAATAGGAAGACCAATTTCTAGCAGCATTTTACTCTCTTGTGTAGTTGCTTCTGCTGTGAATCAAGCACATTCTTATCATCATGGTCATTTATTTTTACCAGTAAAGCTGTTTCAGTTCTTCATTCTAATCTAAATTCTAAATGCATGACTGATAACTTTCCTTCATGACAGATCAATAAACACTCCCCAAATCCAGTTCATCCCTAAGGAGGTGAACAATTTGGGAGCAATTGTGCAATTATATTTGTTTAATCCCCCACTCCTTGGAAAGAGCTGGGATTTCCCAATGCTAAACTTTGAAGAATGATTTTATTGTGAAAAACCGTTTTGTAACTATTCTGTTTATTAAACTGTAAAAATAGCACCATCTCACTCAACAGATTTTTGACTCATGTATGCAGAGTCATCAGTTCTGATATTATTGACAAAAAATAGTGAATTTTATGCCCGCTAGCCTTACAGAGCCAACATCGCTAAGACTGAGTGAGCACCAGATTCTGTTCCACGTTGTGCATTATTACGCTAAATTGTTCACTGAGCATGTGCTCTAAAGCCCACTGAGCTCAACAGAGAGATCCTCAATGATTTCTGTGGGCATTAGATCAGGTTATAATTTTCAGTGAGTTAAATGTATGCAACCTCATAGAAGACATTGGGTTTCACAGATGTAACTGAAGTCATAGTTTGAAGTCCATCGAGTTATAACAGGTGTAACTGAGGGTTTGATTCGTCCTGCAGAATCTCTACTGATGCATAAGAGCACAGACTTTGTTCCCAGCCCAAACTGAAGTTCAGAAGGTAGTAACTAAAAAAGAATGTCATTTTGCTTGTAAAGAAAGTGTGTTTGTATGGAATCCAATGCAACTTAGACTCTTGATTGTGGGATAATATTGCAAATTCATCAGGTCATGCTTTCGCCACAGGTTGTCTGAACATTATTTGTGTCACTTCTCATCTTTACTGCTGTTATTCAAAGACACATAAGAATAGGACAAACCTACTGCACCAAAGGCTCTTATTGTTAATATTTATTTCATTTTTATAAAGTTTTTTGTATCCATTGCTTAAATGCCATGCTTTTCCCCCCTCTCCAATACATGCCAGTGTCAGTTTTGGTATGAAGAAGCAAGTGCTACAGTTGTTAGAGTTGGGAAGTATTCTGCAGAGTGTAAAACAAGGGAAGCAGTGGCAATTCTCTACAAGCAGTTCAATAAGTTTATCAAGCCTATGGTGCCTCAACAAGAGGAAAGAATTCAGCAGGTTACTGACCTTGCTAAACACTTATATGGTAAGGACCTCCTTAAACTGCCTAGTGACCAAATGCAAATTGAACAGTTTGGGACTGTTTACATTTATTTATTTAAAAAGAAAATCCCACAAAGGTTAAAATCAAATGCTCTTTTAAGCTATTGTCTGGGCACTTGTTTCTAGAAGTATCCAAGTATCTGGAAGCCACCAGTGCTGATGCCCAGAAGGGAATGAAGTATAAATAACCTCTTTCTCAGGTGTGCATGGGCCAGTGGCCCACATGAGTCCCTTCCTTTCAGCCCTTTGCTCAAGCAATTGCCTTCCTCACTTAACCCAAAGGAGATGAAGAGCCTTAAAGTAGCCATAACTGTTGTTCTTCACACTGGCTAGAGAAAGGCCTTCCCCCCACCTTTAAGGTTGTGGGGAGCACAATGTTCTGAAGCTGAGAAATATGAGATGTTACAGAACTAAGGGTTAAAAAAATTAAATCAGAATTTAAGTTCTGGAAAGTTCATTTGCCATTTGCTTTTCCATCTGTACTCTGAGTTACCCTGAAGTCTAAATTAAATGTCCTTATGAGATTAGAATTAAGACTTCATGGTTAACTGTGTTTTGTAACTGGAAAATCTATGAAGTTGAAGTATTTTATAGCTATAGATTTTGGAGATGAATAAATATTGTACATTAACACTGGGCTGCTTAGTGAAAACTGATAAGCCAAATGGTGAGATTACAATTTTAATGTACACTTAGATACCCCCAACTTCGTTTTTTCAGTGTTGAAAATAATGTGTGGAGAGGGCCTGCAGCCACTGTCTATCTGCCATGCTCACCATTTTAAGCCTAACTACTGTAGAACAGGGTGTGAGACCAATCAGCCAGAAATGCTGCTGGGGGTTCCTTCACATTCTGTACACCCTTATATTGGGAAAGGCCTCCTCATACCTTTAAATGTTTTTTTCCCCCTTGACAGGGAGGTCAGCATAATTTTTGGACTGAAAAACTCCTTTTAAGTCTTCCCTGGCTGAATAAAAGAGCTGTTAGCCCTAGAGAGACTTGTAGGGTCCACTTTCCCTTTAAAATCATTTGTCAACTGGTCAGTGACATTGTTTAGACAGGGAGGAACTGACCCAAAAGACCTGGATAGATTGTGAAGGCCCGTAACCATACAGCTTTAAGTTAGGAGGGATTTCACCCTATGCTGTAAAACTAAAGGAATAAGACAGAGCCTACAGAAAAATGCAATTATTTGTCTGAAATAATATTGTCTTAGTTTCATTGTTATGCTGTTTGTTTTCTGTCTGCAGGTGTTGAAGAAGGAAGGAAATATATTGAGAGAACAATAACAAGACACAAAGAAGTTCTTGAGTCTATTGATGAATTGTGTATCTCTTTAAGAGAACTTGAAGAACAGATTGTGGTAACTTCATTTTATTTGGAGAATATATCATGACAGTTTTAAAATAGCTTATATAATGCCAGTATTTTTATAAATATTTTGAGTTAAGAAACTATAGTGAGACAATTTGAGGGAGACAGTGTACATTTTAATGACACAGATTTTTACAGCAAAACAGGCTCTCTTACCACTTATTCTTCCATTACAACAGACATAATGCAGTGTCTAATAACTACAGTCCTCCTGGCCTTTTAAACTGTCCTTGTACTCCCTTCTCACTGCAATTAGAGCCCTCCAGCAACCTTTCGAGGAAATTCACAGTTCAAGTACTACTTCTGTTTCCACTTCCTTTGATGTCAGGGCCGGCGACAGGGGGGTACTACGGTAGAGCTGTACCGGGCCCCGGACTTAAGGGGGTCCCCCTTAAGTCCGGGGGCCGGTACACAGCTGAGCCCGTAGTCGTCCCCCCTTGTCGCCGGGCCTGCCGGCGCAGCCCAGGGCTTGGAGGCGGCAGCTGCGGAGAGGCCGTGGCCGGCCCAGGAGCGGGGGCGCCGGGGGATCGGAGCCCGCCCAGGCCCGGCGAAGGATGTGAGCGGAGCTGGGCCCGGGCCAGCCGGAGCCCGAGGTAAGGGGGGAGCCGGGCCCGGTTCGCACCTGGCGCTGCCGGCCGGGGGCAGAGGGGTCCCGGGGTGGGCTGGAGAGCTTCCGATCGGCCCCGCCCAAGACCCTGCGGCAGCGGTGGCGCCGGTCTCCGGTCTCTGGCTGGCGCCCCCAGCCGGGTAAATGTCCCACTCTCCCATCGACTCCCATACTCCACCGTCGCAAGAGGCGCAGGCGGAGTCGATGGGGGAGCAGCAGCAGTTGACTCAGCGCTGTGAAGACGCTGCGATAAGTCGATCTAAATCAGTCGACTTCAGCTACGCTATTCTCGTAGCTGAAGTTGCGTATCTTAGGTTGATTCCCCCCTTCCCTCAGTGTAGACCAGGGCTTAGGTGTCTTCTGCCAATGTCAAACAGCCAGTCAAGGGGCTGGTCTTCACTAGGGGGGAGATCAGCTGTAGATACGCAAATTCAGCTACGTGAATAACGTAGCTGAATTCGGCATATCTACAGTCGACTTACCTGCCATCCTCACGGCGGCGGCAGTCGGCAGCGCAGTCCCCCGTCGATTCCAGCTTGCGCTTTTTAGCGAGCTGAACTTCCAGAGTCGACAGGGGAGCTGCTGGCCATCGATTTATTGTGTCTTGACAAGACACGATAAATCAGTCACCCAAAGATTGATCCCTCCCTGCTTTAGTGAAGACAAGCCCCTTGGCTTCTCTCTACCCTCCACCAAAAATTGCTGTCAAATTGAATTAAAAGAAGTAATTTCTGTTCAGAAAACAAAATCATAAATTAAATGCTAAAGCAGAATAATAGTATTTCTAACCTAACACCCTGATAAACATAGTTATTTATGCATACCCATTTAATTACAATATATTGATTAAACAGAACTTATGGAATTACAGTAACCACTCCATAGTTAAGAATGAAGCTAGATTGTATTAAAAGCCCAATTTCCCCCCAAAGAAACTAAACCCTCAATAACTGCACATAATAAATCATATCTCATGATAAAAATTGTCTTGGAAGTTTGGAGCACTTAAAAACTTTCCCTGTTGTTGACTTTTTGAGCAATTTCTTAACTTCTTAAATCCCATACCTTTGCTTCCAGATTTGTTTTGGTTTGTAAGGCCTTGCTGCAGAGTCTTTGTAATTCCCCTAACTGGTCCTGGCCCCCTGAATTAAAATATATGTCATATAAAGGTGCTTATGATGGGGTATCACCTCAGGCTGGTTATCACTATGGGGAAATTGACAGTGCTGCAATCGATTTAGCTGGTCTAGTGGACCCTACCACTACAGCTCTCCCAAGAAGATTAAGGTAAATTGATGGGAGAGTGTCTCCAGTCAATGCAGCCCAGTGAAGACACTGCAGTAAGTCAGCCTAAGCTACGTCGACTCCAGCTACCTTATTCACGTAGCTGGAGTAGAGTAAATTAGGTTGACTTACCCCAGTAGTGAAGACAAACATTCTGAGGTAGGCAGAGAGGGGATTAACTAGAAATGTATTAGAACAGATGTATAAAGAGGCGGCATAAAGTATGAGCAGAGGCCCTGAGGGAAAGAAACAGCATTTTCCTTCCCCAGATCCAGACCACAAATTAAGAGCAAATGAGAAACTGATATTTTGTCTTTTTTGAACCAGACTGAAGAGCCCCAGATCTGATTCCTTATAAATGTAGCTAGGTAGTAAAATGCTCTGTTCAAATTTGCATGTATCCTAAATCTTGTTTCATGTTTCCTTGTCTTCTCACTCTATCACGCTACCGGTGACTACAGCTTAGGCTTTACTATGCAGAGCTATTTCCATATGTAAACAGAAGAATGATTAAAAATATGTTACAATTTATTTTCATATTATTAATTGATCTGCTTCAGTCACGGTTGCGGAAGTTAGGGAACATGGAGGAGAAAGAGTCAAGAAGAGGAAGGCAGAGGGACAGGAAATGTAGGGGCTCAGTGAGCTCTGTCAAGGCATGGAGTTGTGAGCTGTGGAGGAGGCAAATGGAGGAGGTGGGCAAGAAACTGTCAGGGCATGGAGGATGAAGTGGGAAAATGAGGGTAATGGAAAGAGGTGCAGGGAATTAGAGGAGGACTGGGGACAAAGAAAGGCAGAAGATTTTATCTATGTAAATGCTAAGCTATTGATCTAAGAGTTTAAGATATTAAAGATTTAAGGCCCTAATTCTCATTTACACTAACACCTTTTTGCACTTCCAAAGCAGTATAAAGAAACGTAAATGAGATTTAGATCTGTCAATGTAGATAAGTCTTCCCCTCTTACAGCCTTCTGCAATGGCCTTGCTAAAGTCTTCAGGACAGGAACTCATTCTAATGGGCCTCATAGGATCTGTCAGAGCAGTTCTCCATTCCTGAAGATTGTATGTGTCAACTCAATTTAAATTGGATCCTTTGAATGTGAAATGGGATTTTAAAATTGTAGCATTTGTTTTTATTTTTTGCACCTATTTTTGCAAATTTTAGAGGACAATATTGAGGTTGTGGGGGTGATCCAGAGTGGTGAAAGAATTGTGGCAGTGGGAAACAGCTGGTTCCTGTAACTGTTCCTTTCCAGATGTTCTGACAGTTGTGCTTTTGAAAGGTATAGAATGGTTGTAAAGGAAAGTATAATATTCTTTCTTAGTGTTAGCTTGACCCAAGTAACATGCAGCTTCTAGCATAGCTTTTTTTTAACAGAGTTTTTTGGCAAATACACTTTATATCTCAGTAATTCACTTACTTCCCATGCTGACAGCTTGTTCCCCTGGCATATTTATCTTTGGCTTTTGTTTGGGTTTTTTCCCAGAGCTAGGGCAGTGGGCCAGATAGCTGCCTGTCCCCTCTACTCCTCCTATAACTCAATATTCCCTCTGATGCTGTGCTCAGACGTCTAAACCTTTTAATTACGATGTTTGGACATTGTTGTGATTGTATATTATTGGTGAGTTAATAATTTTCCAAGTTAAAGCATATTTGCTTCTGCTCATTATCCCTTGTCTCTTGACAAGGAAATCTTTTGGTTTTCCTCCTTATTTGCATGTGAGCATTTCAAAGGGAATTGAGCAATTTCATATAACTATTTTGATCCTGGATAAGGAGAAGTGAAATACACAAGTAACTTGCCTTCTCTGTATATATTTTAAAAGACAGTCAGTTCTTCCTAGGTAGCCCCCCTTTATATCTGGATATCTTTCAAAAATGTGCCTTGGGGATGTTTGAGCAAACACCCATTTTAGAATGAAACTCATTGGATGATAATAGTATCTTCACCACATGAAAATTCTTTGTTTCTTTGACTACTTTGTGAACTTAGCCTATTGCTTTTAAACAAAGTCCTAACTTTTGTATGCATTTATAAATTATATATATTTTCTCTTTTCTCACACTATTATGGAGGATATGGACTGAGAGTTGATTATTTGATGGGGAGTCCTTTTGGTTTTTTATGTGTTTGCATGTACATTCTAGGCACCCAGTGCATAACTGAGAGCCTATTACCTGTAGACACTTTGTTTTCTAAAAATGAATAGATTAATAAAATAATAACAAATGCAAATCAAGTCAAATGCTCAACTAGGGACGGTCAAATACTCTTAACTGATCATTGTAACCTTTTATTTTGATAACATTCTTAGAATGTTCAGAGAAATAAGTTCTAACCAGTCAAAAGGAATAGTATCAGAAGTGAAATTTGTTTGAAAGAGAGAGAAAGAGAGAGGGAGAAAGAGAGAATTATTTCTCAACCTGTACTCTTCACCAAATGAAAGATATTCATTTCCTGAGATATGTTGTGTTCTCAGAGATTACACTAATACTCATATAGTCCATTCACAATATGACTGACTGGCTTTAACCTGCATCTTTTAATGAATAAGTCATTCAGTAAAGTGTCTGAATATATACACTATGTTCACGGGCAACAGGATTGATTCCTTTTTTATCTTTTTTTAAAAAGCAATAGAATCATGCGCGCACACATACACTCAACAAGGTCACCTTACAGTGTCATATGTAATCTGACATGGCTGTCAACTATCAAGGGGAAAATCACTTTGGGTTTCTTTCAAGGGAAATATAGAAGATTGTTTCCAGAAAAATAAATTGGCTTCTAGGAAGAGCACTGCAATGCACTCTAGAGCAGTTTTCTACATGTAATGGTATTCTCATAGTTGTATGGGAAAATGGTAAGGCAGCATAAGAGAGACTTATTCAGGACTGTAACTTTACTCCACTCAGCTGAAGTGATAAGTATAAAACTGTAACTATAGTTTCTGGCTTTCCTTGGTTTGCAGCACATTGGTGTCCTTTGAATACAGTATGGTAGGTTGAATTTATGCTATGCACATGCCTATTTATAATAGGTCATACAGTCTTCCTAGAGGTATTCAGCTGACAAAATATTCTAGAAATGCATATCATTCAGCCAAAAGAAAATGATAATCATTGATGTAAAATTTCTGTGTAATATGGGCCCAGACAGTAGGAAGAGAATTAGGTTCCCAAGCCAAACAGATCTATGTGGTTATTGCTTTAAAGATAGAGAGAACTTTCTCTTCTCCATCCTCTAGACATTTAGAATCATATTGCACTTCTTGGAGATTCTCTAATGGCTCTTTCCCTTTCCAGAAACAAGCTCCCCAAAATCTATACACACGTTTTAGTTACCCACTCTTTCTAAAGGTTCCACTTCCATAATGTTTTCTGTTCCCTTTGATGCACCTGCTTCTGGAAACAGTCTTCTTGAAGTTTTCTAGCTTCCTTGCCAAACAGGTCACCTCTCCAGACAGTTCCATGTACTGTCTTTTGTTTCCCTACCCTAGAAAAGCTTCTGTCACCTTTGGTCCATGCATATCCTGCATAATGTGTAAGATGGACAAATCAGGCTTCGCCTAATAGGTCTGCCATAACCAATATACACTGTACTGATAAGAGATGTAGTATATATTTCAAAAGTTTACCACCATGTACAGGATGTTAATGTAACAAACAGTCAACTATTACCTTGAAGTGCTCAGTCTCTGAAGTTTCTCTTTATATAACAGGAAGATGTGTTAAAAGAAAAAACACCTGATACAGCTGGTTTTGTTGAGGAATCAGCCACTATACCAAGAAAACAAGAGGGAAACAGTCAGGAGACATATAAGGAAGTTACCAAAGCAAAGCAAGAGGTTAGTAAATTTTTCTGCACTGGAACTTTGTGTAAACTAAAATTTTTGGTGCATCGCTAAAAGGTCTGTACTCTCTATCACTTTGATTGGCTGGAAGCCTCTCTCACATGGGCATGATCAGTGTAGTTCTTCCTCATCCCTTCACTTTCCATTTTCTCTTCTTCGTCTCCTTATCTCCTGTTCAATTCGCTCTACGCCCTTCCTCCTTTTCTTTGTTCCTCTTCTCTTCTCAACCACAGGGAAGTGGTGAGATTGAATATTACAATTCCACTGAGGAGAATGTGACAATTTTAGTCAGCTGATCCCTCTTCTCCATTTCTATTCCTTGCCACTCCCATCTCTGTCTGCTTCTTCTTACTCCTCTCCCTATTTTCAATGGGATTGTTTCCGCAGGATTCCACCTTCTCATGAGTAGAGTCTAACTCTGCTCTGTCCATTTACAATACAGTAAGGCTCATGGGAGTAATATTAGGGGGATTATGATACTAAAGGTACTCTTTTAGTTCCGTACTCTTAATATTCCCCAATACCCTCACATTCTTATTTCTCCTAACAGACTATGTAATAAATTACTGCAGATATAAATATTTCACTCATAGCTTAGGCTGAATTTGAACCAAACTAAATGTTGAAAGACTAGTGCTTTTATCTATCAAAATGTTTGGGTACTGAAGACCTAAATGATTTATGTTGCTTTAATTTTTTTTTCCTTTTAGGTGGAGTCAGGTACACTCACTGAAAGTCCAGAAATCAGAATTAAAACGGAAAACAGCAGTATGCTTCTCACCGCCCATCCTAAAAAGGTATCTGCAGTTCAATCTGACATTTAGTTTTTAAAAATCAAAACTTAAGCAAATTCTTCCCTAGTATCAAAGGAACTTTTGCCCTACAATTGAGTAATTAACAGAGGACATCGAAACTCTGACTGACTCATGTTTAGAATCAGTTTTTGCTCTATTGCTCTGTAGAATCTGTTACATTGATGTAAGTCCAGGGTAATTCCAGTAAGTCAGTAGAGATACTTCAGATTTGTGTCAGTGTAAATGATAGCAGAGCAGACTTCTAATGAAAATGTGATGGAACACAATTACAGCTGTCAGCAGTTCAGCATGGTGACATGTCTTACATAATCTGTGGTGCAATTGGCACACGGCTCAATATCAAATACGCAACAACACTAAATCAGCAGCAAATAATCTTCTTCATGCTCACCTGAAAACAGTTCAGTCACTTTTTTATTTCCTGAGTTGCGTGCAGTAGAGATCAGAAATAAGTAAACAAATAATACTGTGCATGCTGATGATAATGCATGATGAAATCAAGTAAGATTGACTCAAGGAATTACAATACAGGATCATGCATGTATTTAAAGAAATGAAAATCTTCATGGGCTAAAGTGTTCTTATTCAGTGGATATACAGAAAATGCATACGAAAACTCCCAAATTGTTAGTCCCTAAATATGGGATTTAGCAAGACAAGCAAAACAAGGGAAATATTTAAATTAGTGGGATTAATTTCTTTACTATAAATAACAGATTGGAACCTCAGGATCCTGATTCATCTAAGTACATGTAAATAAAGCACCATAATAAAAGTGAAATATCCCTTGGTGTGGAAAGTGGTAAATTCAAGTAAAATATAAAAAGAAAGAAAACCAGGATAGCTGATAATGGGTAATGTTTAAGATTTCTGTTTGGAAGTCTGACCATATGGATGAAGAACTTGACTATAATAAAGAAGGAATGGTATAGTCAAACTCATGCCGGAAATGGATACTATACCATGTTACTATGGTGACCATTCACAAAACAGTAGCAGATTAACAAACACCCATGTAAACATAGAGCCCAGGGAATCTACTGGCTGACACCTGTTCACACAAAATCCTGTACATTGATATTGGGTGCTATATCAATAAAATTATAAAGTGTTCAGATTGTATTTCCTTTCAGACTGTATACAAGCTGTTTGGCGCTCCTGTTACCTAACTGCAAATTTTCTGCTTGTGATTCTCTGCCACACAAATTTCTTCCTGCTTCCCAGAGAGGATTCAGTTTAATAAGAAGTGATATTTCAAATATTGTTGCTAACTTGTGCATGAAAATATGGATGTGGACGACAGTAACTTGTTCTCTCTGTTTGTTCTATTTTTAAGGAAGAGATGAGACTGGCTGATATTTCAGTTGTCTTCCCAGCTGGTGAGGATTTTGTTTCACAGGATATGGCACTGTCTACTTCTGCCAAAGAAGATAGTTTTCAGACTCAGCTCCCGGCAGAAGAAATGTCCTCCAGGGAGGAATATAAATGTATATCACCTGATGATCTCTCTTTGCCCTTGCTTTCGGAGATGCCTGAATCTGACCTCCTGCATTCTGAAGCTGAGCTGGAAGAGCTGCCCTGCTGTAGTTCTCATCATCTGCATGTCAGCTCCTATAGCTTGCAAATGCAGATAAACACTGGCAGGCAAAGAATGACTGATCAGTCTGATCTCTTAACACCTGTTGCTTATGCTGATGCATCAAATGAGTTAGAGAAATTTTTTCCATCTACCATAGATCATTATCCAAAAATTGGAGTGGAATCTCCTTTGACTTGTAGTTCACCAGAAGTACCTGAAACCATTGCTTCTTCCTGCATAATACATGCAAAGCCTGCTTATAGCATGATGAGTGAAATGTGTGAGACACATATACAACACAATGAAGCTCACCGAAGCATGACAGAAACACAAGAACAATTGCATGACATTAATAACTTTACTAAACCCCAGGATAGGCTGCATGCTTTGCCTGATGCATTCTCAGGTCTCGTGTTTCAATCAGACGCCACCAGAAGCTGTCAGAGGCAGATGGTCACCCAAGAAGAGATTAAAAGTGCATCAGAAAAGAACAGCATGGTCAGCCTATCTGGACAGGCGCCTAACTTCTCTAAACTGCTGTCCAATGTAGCTGTCATGGAAGGTTCTCCGGTGACTTTGGAAGTAGAAGTAACAGGATTTCCAGAGCCTTCACTGACATGGTGGGTAGCTTATAATGAGAAAAACTAAATATATCTATAGAAATACACATTGCACTACTTATAACTGTGTGTACTAATCTGAAAGTTAGAGAGAATTGCTTGTTGTCCAATTTACTCCACACTTTTGCACGGTTCCTTTTGCAAAGAAAACTTTTTTTTCAATTAACCCACTTGAAATAATATCACTGCTGTCAACGTTATGAATAATCAGAGCAGCAAATATTTATTTTCAAATGCAAACCCATCAAACACTTTTTTCTGTAGCATTATTTTTCAGTGTAACATTCCACTTTTTAAAATGATGGTGAAAGAACATTTTCCTTTCAGAGCCAATTTACTGTAAGTGAATTCCATATCAGTGTGCCTGCTACTTGCAAGCATCCCCTCTTCCCAAAAAATGGACAGACCGAATGCAAAGAAAATAAGCCTATACACAGGGAACTTCAGTTTTTCACTGCATATTCACTCAGTCTGCTCCACATTTCCTATGCACAGTTTTTAACAATCAAAAGTAGATTGTTTTTATTCCATTGTAGGAACTTTTATCAGTGCGAAATATAAATATCTTTTCAGAGTAAAAATCTTTTGATAAATCCTTTACTAAAGTTTGTAAGAGAGTGATGGAGGGTCCAGAAGATTTCACAATAAAGTCATCTTTAGAACTTTATGTGCTGATTTATTTGAGTAAAACCCAACTCTAATTTCCCATAGCCATATCATTCACTTATTTTCTCCAAATTCCCATAGAAACCTCTGTTTTAATTTGCTAATGGGGGTCTATACACCTGGAGCTATTTTAGTCCCAGTTTTTGCAATACCTAGCACTACAATGGAAAGCAGAGACTTCCATTCCAGACACTTCTTTCCATCTGCAGAGAGAGAAAATGTTTACCACATACCATAAGCTATCACATACCGAGTACAATTTATTTTTGGTAGTCTTTTAATAATCTGAATTTTCCCCGAAGAATTGCAAAATACATTAAATACTGAAACACTCAGTACATCCTGCCTACATCAGTAATACAGTCATCCATTTTTAATTCCTGTCTCCTACACTTTGAGAAGGTATTGCTGATAAATTAAGAGGTCTTTATAATTCAGTTTTTAAACTTTAATTCAGCACAAAAGAACATGTTGCTGGGAATTTTACTTGTTTTTCAAAATAAACCTTAAGGTGAACATTTCTCAAGCCACAATTTTATGCAAATAGTGAATGTGGAATTTTTACAATAAAATGTCAGTCCATAATCATTGTATCCAATTTTGATTGCACATATTTATATATTTTAACAGACATATAATAGGAATGGCCGTGTTGCATGTGGGCAATGTTAAATGTAGTATATGTAGAAACTACAGAATCAGACCATTAGGGCCTAACTTTCAGAAAGTAAATCAGCAGTACCACCACTGAAATCAGTGGGCCAGATCTTCTGGTGGTGTAAATTGGCATAGGTCCCTGAAGGAAGTGAAACTATATTAATTTTCACTACCTCAGAACCTGGCCCAGTTGAATTACACCAGTTTTACACTGGTATAAGTGGGAGGAACACCATGCTCATATGCTGTTTTTCTGTTTTCTCTGACTGAAATTTCTATGTATGTGTGTCTGTCTAATCTATCTAAGGTACTTACTTCCTCACCATAGTTATCTGGGTGCCTCACCGTCTTCAATGTGCTTATCCCCATTTTACAGGAGGAGAACTGAGACAGACACACACACACAGACTAAAACCCAGATCCTCAAAGGTGCCTGACTTCCATTGATTTCTTTGGACTAGGTACTTAAATACTTCTGAGGATGTGAGCCTAAGTGACTTGTCCAAGTTCACGCAGAAATCTGAGCAGGGAATTTAATCTGGGTCTCCCAAATCCTTGGCCAGTGCCTTAGTCACCAAACTATCCTTCCTTGGAGGACTTGCATAATGCTTTGGGCACCATTTAAAACTCACTTAAGCCTTTAATACAGGGCTTACATGATTCCTAGGGTCTTCTGCAGGGCCTTTAGATATAGATGAATTTAACCCTTTGTTATCAAGATTTTATTTAAAAATAAAAACAAAAATTCTCAAACAGGAAACCTGGCACCCAATCATGCAAGCTGGTCTCTACAGAACCCCATTGATGCCAATAAGGTGGAACGGTAATGTCAGTAAAGCGCAGGATCAGGGCTCCCATTTGTATCTTTTCTAGCATTACATAGCTGTTTTATATTTCGTTTAAATATAACTGGTCTAAATGGGGGGAATTGGGGAGTGGCTGCTAGCAATTACTGTTACTGCTAACATTATTGTAGAGAAATCAGCAAATTCTGCTTCAGCAAACACTGATGTAAACCTGACTTGAAAACTGACTCTCTGCTTCAGGTACAAGAAGGGACAGAAATTGACCACAGATGAGCACATAAAGCTTTTACAAAAGGAGACAAAGCATGCTTTGTTCATTCAGAAGGTGTGTGATGCAGACGCTGGCCTCTATGTTGTTCGGGCTAAAAATTCTAGTGGCACTATCTCATCAAGTGCCATCCTCCATGTGAAAGGTAACAGGCCACCTATCACAAGAATAGACTGGATAATGCTGTGTGTTATCTATATTAGTGTCTCACTAATGTACTGGCTATTCACGTAGTAAGTGTGATACTGACAGCACCGGGACTTAATTCTCACAGACTGAGGCAACAATAAATCAGTTTTCTTCCATTGCACCTTTCACAAACTGTACCAGTCGGCTGATGTGTCACACTGGATGTTTTGTTAATGCCACTGCTACATCAGATGTTCATCTTCCTTTAGCATATTAATGGTTACTTTAAAATTTAGTTGGGATGCTGGGCAAAGTTTTTCACTCTAAAAGAAGATGTCCTAGATTTAATTTTAAAAAATCTTATGAATTGTGCTGTTTGTAGAGATCATAATGTGTCAAAGTTCATCTGGGAACACAGTGCTCAGATCAATGTATATAGCATGATGCTTGTCACCAGAAACAACACATTTGATGTAATATTTTTCTCACGTACCCTTCAAATGTCTCTTGGTATAGTGTAGGCTACTCAAACCCATACAGTATATCATTGTAATATTAATAGCTGCACTGGCATATACCAGAGTGCTACCTTCTGTTTTAAATACTAGGGCTCTGCTTAATAAAAACATGTCTTGTTTGAGTGATTTTAAAGCAAGGGGATGGAGCCTCAGCTACTGTAAATTCTCATAGTTCCACTGAAGTCAGTGCTAGCCTTCCTCAGCTGAGGCTCTGCCCCCTTGTTGTCACTGATGGTCACGTAAGAGAAGTAGCCCCTGTTTTACAATATTCCCATGACAACCAGATCTTTCCAAAGTAAGACTTTTCCAATATACTTAGCTGTCCTATATATAGCACATATAGAGGCATATATATATATGCCTCTATATGTGCTGTAATTCTTATGATCCTTTTTTCTCTTCTTATAAAATGTTAAATGAAAGATATAGATGTTTTATACTCCCCGCTGTTAACATGAAAAGGGACAGATAATCTTCTATCCATTGGACCTTGAGCCCATTTTTAATTCCTTTTTAATAAATTGTTTTCAAAGAGATCAAGGGATATACTCCAAGGGTTGGCTAGTGGATGCACTAGGATAAATAATAAAATGAAAAGGAAGAATTTTTCTTTGAGTTTTCATTTAAACTACTGTAATGAAAAATGAGCTGCAACTTTAAAGCTGTAACATTCAAAAAAGAAATTTGCTTACATATGTTACATTTCACTTCTGATAAGGAGAAGCAAAAAATTGTTTTATTATAAACATAGTTGTGTCAGGATAATATCTTTGATTCAAAGAATAATTTATTTAAGGTTTTTGACAAAGGCAAGAAAAATAATTATGCCACTGGAAGACTTTGCTCATAAATTATCAGCCTACTTAATGGGTGAGATATTCAACTTATTAATTCCTACTACTTCTTATGAAACTTAGACACATCTATCCCTACACTAAAAGCAGTTCGTGAACATTTGTATAATGTTTTTCTTTTATCCTTAATTTACTGCTTTCACATAACGAATTTGCTTGTGTGGGAAATTTATGAGAGATGGGGGGAAGATTTACAATCTCTTGCAAAATTTACAATAAGCAAATGAATTCTTCACTGCACAACTTGATCTGAACAAAATCTATATTTCAAATACCAGGGGACCAATGAGGCTGGAGACAAACATTTGGATTTTTGACCCAGTGGCTGCAATTCTATTAAAATCTTGTAACTTTGAAACAGGAGACGTCCTCAAGGCAACATGCACTAGGGAAAGGGGGAGCTGGCGGGATGGGGGAAGACAACATACTATCAATAGAATTTATATTCCCCCCAAGGTCCAGCCGTCTCATGTAAATGTTGTTTCAAAAGGATTCTTCTAAGCAAGCAAGCCATACCCTTTAGTACTTTGCAGGAAATGTAGTTTTCATTTTACAATAAACTAATTTAATAATTATTAATATCTTGAATGTTTGAATTTTTACAGAAGAAAAAAATCACTTTTATATTAGTTTCCATTGCTACAAATCAACCAACAAAACAACTATGTTGAGAATCCAATTTGCATATGCATTATAATAAGCACTGAGATAAAACAAACCAAAGTATCCCTCCAACATTATGTAATGCATTTCACATTTTGCCTCTTGTTGAAATGTCAGTGCCTGACTGCCTGATCTCCATTTAAAATAAACAGAATGCTGGAGGCCAGCAGAAAGCGAGCAGATTTGCAATCACTACATGAAAAGGTGCTGTGTCTAATTCAGTGCCAGTTCTTTTAGCACTTTTCATCATACTGTATTAGATTAGAATTCACTCAGCAATGTGAGAATTCAAAGTCAAAATACCTACCAAGAGAGTAATTTGACTTTGACTTTTCCTCACAGACTGAAATCCATGGGTTTATTTTTGGACCACCCCATTTTCTGTGCAGATATGGGCAAACATGTTGAGTCTCCTAGAACATGTCTACACTGCAGCTGGAACTGTAATTTCCAGTTTGAGTGGATGTACACATGCTAGTTTTGATCTAGCTAGCATGCTAAAAATAGCAGCATAGCTGCAGTGGGCGGCGGGGGAGGAGGGAGACGGTCTAACTGCCCAAGTATGTACGGTACTGGTCCTTGAGATCTCCCTGACACATTTTAGGAAGGCAGCAAGTTGGTCCTTGGTATTTAAAAGGTTGAGAAACACTGCTTTATGAGACCAGCCCTGGCTGGTATGGGAGCCCAGCCAAAGTGCAAACTCTTTGGGGAAAGGAAGGTGCATGCAAATCAGACACCTGGTCTTGCAGTTAAGTTCTTCTGTCGCTATCTATATATATAAAAGTCAAATGGTGTATGCGTGTGTGTATGTATGCGTGTATGTATGTGCGCTTACTCCTTCCACACCGTTTGAGCTAGAGACTTGAAATTTGGTACAGTTAGAGGTCTTAGGGTCCTAATCAGGGTAAGAGTTGAAATTTTTTCAAATCTCACCACTGACGCCCCCCAGGGGTGAAATTATTTAAAGGCCAACCACATCAGCTGGGCAGCTGCTGTTCTCTGTGACATAGTTATGATGTCATAATACCCCCTCCAACGGACCCCGCATTCGCTCAGCTCTCTGCCTCCTCCCCCCTCCAACGGACCCAACACTCGCTCAGCTCTCTGCCCCCTCCCCACCTCCGATGGACCCGAGTTGGGTTTGGTCGGAGGGTAAGTGAGGTAGGGGTGTCGGGTTTGGTCGGGGGGTGAGGTGGGGGTGTCGGGTTTGGTTGGGGGTGAGGTGGGGGTGTCGGGTTTGGTCGGAGGGTAAGTGAGCCGGGGGTGTCGGGTTTGGTCGGGGGGGGTGGGAAGGTGTCTGGGTGGGTGAGGGGTGAGTGTTGGGGTTGGTCAGGCGGGGTTGGGTTTGGTTGGGGGGGTGAGGAGGGGGGTCGGGGTTGGTCGAGGGGTAAGTGAGGGGTGGGTGTCGGGTTTGTTTGTGGTGGTAGGTAGGGGTGTCGGGTTTGGTTGGGGGGGAATGTGAGGTGGGTGTGTCAGGTTTGGTCTACGGGGGGTGAGGTGTGGGTGTTGGTCAGGGGGTGTTGGGGTTGGTAGGGGGGTGACGTGGGCGTGTTGGGTTTGGGTGGGGGGGTGAAAATGTGAGTCGGGGTTGGTCGAGGGGTAAGTGAGGTGGGGGTGTCAGGTTTGCTCTCTGCCCCCTCCCCCCTTCAACGGACCCCGCACTTGCTCAGCTCTCCGCCCCCTCCCCACCTCCGACTGACCCGAGCAACGCCGGGTATTTTCGCTAGTTATAGGATAAAAAAGCAATTGGAGGGTGATTTATGTTTAGACACTCTAGATGCTTGCTCTCATTTATGTAAATGAAATGATACATATTTGTCAACTATCCAAATTAGTTATTTTTAATAAATCTGCAGATTTTTCTTTAACGGGTATCAATGTGGGTAAAGAAGCTTTCAAATGCTTTGTGTACCAAAGCTCAGCACCATAATTGGGGGCCAGTTGGGAAAATTGATCACAAGTCTCTCCAAGGGTGTGACACTCTGGTCTACCTCAGAAAAATATCACTTCCATCTTTTTACTGATTATGTTAATATTCTTGTATGCTATGTAGCCTACATTAGATTGTGGCTTATACTCTCAATTCTTAGCATAGTACGAAAGACTATCATCTTTTTTTTGAGAGGGGAAGGGTCAAAGAGAATCCTCTGTGTGGGGATTTTTACTCAAATTGCAAGAACTAACTTGCAACCCCTGTAGTGTCCAAAGCTATGAAAATATTTCATAAAACAAACAGCAGCATAGGTATCTTATGGCCCTCATGTTTAAGCTGTCATCAAGCTCCCAAGCCACCTCCATTTACTCACTCAGATTATGTTGTAACTGAAATGCATATTGTTGCTAAACATTACATGTTCATTTTTCTGCTCTTTATCATCTAACGGTGGCACACAAGCTGATTTTCAGTGGCACTCGTACTGCCCAGGTCCTGGCCACTGGTCTGGGGGGCTCTGCATTTTAATTTAATTTTAAATGAAGCTTCTTGGACATTTTTAAAACCTTATTTACTTTACATACAACAATATTTTAGTTCTATATTATAGACTTATAGAAAGAAACCTTCTAAAAACGTTAAAATGTATTACTGCACACGAAACCTTAAATTAGAGTGAATAAATGAAGATTCGGCACACCAATTCTGAAAGGTTGCTGACCCCCCGCACTAGGTAATCTTAAAGATTTAAATGGAGTTTAAGTGGTCATAAGGACTCTGCAGTAAGGTAAATTGCAGTCAAAGAAGCAACTCTATTCCAATTAAAGCCAGCAGGAGTCTTGCCTTTGGCTTTAAAGGCAGCAAGATTGGGTCCATGATGTTTGCTTTCCTTGTCAAAAGATCAGATTTCCTTTTTAAGCAAGCACATGCAAATCAGTCAGGGATGCAACACCATGCTCTGGGTGTCACTGAACATCCACCTCCTGGAAATTGGGACTGGATGACAGGGGATGGATCACTCTATAATTGCCCTGTTCTATTAATTCCCTCTAAAGCACCTGGCATTGGCCACTGTCAGAAGACAGATTACTGGGCTAGATGGACCACTTGTCTGACACAATATGGTCCTTCTTATGTTTCTACCAAAATATACATTAAAAATTAGAACTGTTGATTAATTGCAGTTAACTCCTTCCTTAGAGGTTTTTAAGGTAAGGCTTGACAAAGCCCTGGCTGGGATGACTTAGTTGGGGATGTGTCCTGCTTTGAGCGGGGGGTTGGACTAGATGACCTTCTGAGGTCCCATCCAACCCTGATATTCCATGATTCTATTATTTTAAAAAAATTAATCATGATTTAAAAAATGAATTGTGATTAATTGCACCATTAATAGAATACCAAATGAAATGTATTAAATATTTTGGATGTTTTTCTACATTTTTAAATATATTGATTTCTATTACAACACAGAATACAAAGAGTACAGTGCTCACTTTATATTATTTTTATTATAAATATTTGCCCTGTAAAAATTATAAAAGAAATAGTATTTCTCAATTCAGCTTATACAAGTACTGTAATACAATCTCTTTATCATGAAAGTGTAACTTACAAATGTAGATTTTTTTTTGTTACGTAACTGCACTCAAAAACAAAACAGTGTGAAACGTTAGAGCATATGAGTCCACTCAGTACAACTTCTTGTTTAGCCATCCCTAAAACAAACAAGTTTGTTTAAGATACTGCTGCCTGCTTCATATTTACAATGTCACCTGAAAGTGAGAACAGGCGTTCGAATCACACTTTTGTAGCCGGTGTTGCAAGGTATTTACAGGCCAGATATGCTAAACATTCATATGCCCCTTCATACTTTGGCCACCTTTCCAGAGGACATGCTTCCATGCTGATGATGCTTGTTAAAAAAAAATTGTGTTAATTAAATTTGTCACTGAACTCCATGGGGGAGAATTCTATATCTCCTGTTTTGTTTTACTCATGTTCTGCCATATATTTCATGTTACAGCAGTCTCAGACGATGACCCAGCACATGTTCATTTTAAGAATACTTTCAAAGCAGATTTGACAAAAGGCAAAAAAGGTACCAATGTGAGATTTCTAAAAATAGCTATAGCACTTGACCCCAAGTTTAAGAATCTGAAGTGTCCTCCAAAATCTGAGCGGGATGAAATGTGAAGCATGCTTTCAGAAGTCTTAAAAGAGCAACACGATGATGCAGAAACTATAGAACCTGAACCATTGAAAAAGAAACTTAATCTTCTGCTGGTGGCATCTGACAGATAATGAAAATGAACATGCGTTAGTCTGCTCTGCTTTGGATAGTTAACGAGCAGAACCCATCATCAGCATGGATGCATGTCCTCTGGAATGGTGGTTGTGGCATGAAGGGACATATGAATCTTTAGCACATCAGGCACGTTAATATCTTGCAACGCTGGCTACAACAGTGCCATGCAAACACCTGTTCTCACTTTCAGGTGACATTGTGAATAAGAATCAGGCAGCAGTATCTGCTGCAAATTGTAACCAAACTCGTTTGTCTGAGCAATTGGCTGAAGTAGGACTGAGTGGGCTTATAGGCTCTAAAGTTTTACATTGTTTTATTTTTGAATGCAGTTATTTTTAATACATAATTCTACATTTTTAAGTTCAACTTTTATGATAAAAAGATTGCATGGCAATACTTGTATTAGATAAATTGAAAAATACTATACTATAAAATACTATTTTTTTTGTTTGAGTGCAAATATTTGCAAACAAAAAGAGTGAGCACTGTACACTGTGTATTCTATGATGTAATTGAAATCAACATATTTGGAAGTGTAGAAAACATCCAAACTATTTAACTATTTTATTATTTAACAACTCAATTAAAAAGTGATTAAGTGTGTGATTAATATTTTAATAGCTTGACAGCCCTAATAAAAATCATTCTACATATGGAACTAAATCTTGCAGTCCTTATTTGGTCACCTCTCACTCAAAATTCACACTGCTTTCCATGAGATTTTTGCCTAAATAAATACTTCAAACTTTGGTCCAGAAAAAGAAAAGTCAGAGAGAAAATAAACCAGCTTTCCTAACTGAAATATATTATTACTTTTAGGAGTACACTTTTAGGGTGGGAAATATGGTATTTACATTATTGCTGCATGAGGGCAGCCTGAAGTGGAACTTAGATGAAGAAAAATTTTGAAAATACTTTTATTTTAGCAAAGTGAGAGGATGTAGATAAAATAAAAGATAGAACAGAAGTGTAAGGCTAGGAACTGTCTTGTCCCTTTTGTAGATGTTAGTAAATCAAATGCAGAAGCATACATTTCTACTGTTCAGTAATACTAATATCTTTGAGTACTACATTTCAGAGAGTGTTGTTAGGTTAGCATGCACTTGCTTTTCACCTGTCTTAATCAAATACTGTATTTAGTCTAATATTTAAATCACAATTTTACAGATAGGGTTCTTTTAAGCGCTGCCTGCTACTCAGGCCCGCTGGGGCTTTTTAAACTGAGACAGCAGAGCTATTTTGCCAAGCTGCGGGACACTGAAGGGCCTCTTCCAACTGTTACGGCTGGGATTCACGAGCAAAGGTATAATACGGGCTGATCGTTGCCAAATGTCCTGATGGCAAACCGACCAAGTGGAAACTCTCTGTTCACTGCGCCTAATGAGCTCTCAGCTGCACTGTGTTCTCGTCCTGCAGCGAGCGTCTGTTCAGGACGGACAGCCGGCGGGCTCCACGCTCTGATTGCTTGTTGCCTCTAGCCGCAGGATTTACTCTGTCCGGTTACCATTTTAAACCCATCATTTTGCAGCCCTTTCCCCAGGGGACTAAATTGGTGCAGGCTGCATGGGCCGCTGCCCCCCTGCTGGGCCCACTGGCAGGCGCGCGGAAGGGTCAGACACTCACACCGGGGGAGCGACTGTTTTAAACCTGACCCCGGGCAATGTCACGCGAGGCCTGCTACCTGCCTGCCTCCTGGAAATGGGGCTTGAGCCAGCAATGGTGTAGTTACTTCAGAAACGTAGCGGTCTCCCAAACCCTCTGCTCATTAAAGGAGCGAGGGAGGGAGACCGCTCGGCTGTATGGCATGGTGGGGGGGTTGAAACAGGTCGGGGAGCCCGTGCCCAGAAGATGGGCGGGTAGGAGAGGGGTTAACGTCTCCAGAAGACACCCCACGGCGCCCAGCCCGTCAGCGGGACCAGGTGCAAGTGATGGGGGAGGCGCCGCGGAAGAGGCGCGGGAGCAGAGCTAGAGCTGGCTGGAGCGGCGGGGGGAGCAGGCGGTTTCTGCCTCAGAACAGAAGCTGCTGAGATACGGCTCATCCCGTGCTTATCTGTGGGGCGCTGCTTGTAAACGGAGCCTGGCGTGTGGCTGAAGAAGGGCAGGTTGCTTGTAAAGGGGCAGGAGGTCTAGTCACGTGCCGTTTAGCACTAAAAAGTTCCACCCTGCAGGGCTGTCCCCTTGTTATCCTGCGTGCCAGAGCCCTGCCCGAGTTTTAAGGGGTCTCCAGAACAGGTGGCCAGAGCAGCTGTAGAGTTCCTGGAATAAAGCGTCTGTTACTAGCCAAAAAGGCATCCTGAGTTGGGATCTCCCCTGTGACTGGATATTGGCTAAGCAGCATCTCAGCAGGGCGTAATTTCTTAGGGAATTTCCCTGTATTGGGGTGCTGAGGAAACTTCTTGTTTCTTAAATAGCCCCTGGAGCTGCTGTTCACAGATCTGAATTGTTAGGCCCAGGCAGAGAGAGTAGTGATGTACCAGGCGGGATGGACGAAAGGGCATGTGAAATGCAATTTCGTATACTTTTCCAACACCGTAGGTGTGGTGGGGTCAGGGGTGGATGAATTGCTCCTGAGGCCTTAAGCACAGCCAACTCTTACCCCCATTCACAACCCAGCTTTTACTCTGATACCCAACGCTGATACCCAAACACGGTTCAGTTGAGAGGGACAAGAACAAGGCTCACAATAATTTAAATTTAATATGGGTTGAAAACTTGAAAGTGGACACTTGATAAAAACTTCTTAAAATGTATTTATTCATTTATAAAAATTATAATTATTTATTCATTCGTTTATTTTTTATTTTCTAACTTCCTCCTTGATTTTTGGAGAGCAAAATCTTTAATTATATCTTTAAATGTCAGTTCTCTGACTAAATCTGCCTTTATACTTAAAAGAGCCAAATCATCCAGCCTGTCTTGGACCATCCTTGTTCTATTAGGGTTTTTAATACCCTTTAACCTTGAAAATGAGCGCTCTGCTGTACAATTTGTGACCATTAAAGTGAAAAAGATGCGAAAACCAATGTCTAGATTTGGAAATACTGACACAATTTTGTCATCCACCATTACTTGATAAAGTTCAGCAGGAGAAAATGTACTTTTGCTAGTGTTAATAAACTTGTGATGCACATAAGAATGAAACTGCTGAAGCTCAGTAGAAAGGTTAGTGTCCAAATCCTCTGGGTAGGCCTCAACTAGCGTTTGGGAATACTGAGTGTATCTTTCTTTTTCAGCAGATGAAATGATGTTATTTGGGACATCACTTAAGAAAGAAAATTTGTCTGCAATATCAACATATATTTCTCCCCTTCTCATTGGTGGTTTCTAACTGATCAATGATTATGTTATAGGTGGCAATGCGGAATTTTTCTCTAGGGGTCAGCTCTACTTCTGGTGCATTTCCATCATTGGGTAGCGTCTTTCTAATACGTTTGTGGGTGTGAGATATTTTGTAATTACTCCCCTCTGGTAGCATTTCTTTTGAAAGTTGCTCAATTCTTTCAAAATCATCTCGCTTGGCCCACAGTTTTTCAGCTAAGGACATGTATAAATCTGCCCAGGTCTTTAAGACCACAGCCACTTTTTGCAGAGCTTGACTTGTTCTGTAAAATTCTTGCAAAATGTCATCCCACAGGATGAGCATAAAAACAAACTCTAGCTCTAGCATCTTGTTTGCAATGTTGTCTGCTTCCCGTCTACGGTCTCCCTTCTGCGACTGGTCATCAGCTACACATTCTAAAGCTTCCAAAATCTTGTTATAAGTCAAAATTGCATTTGTTGCAACTTCATGTGTCTCCCATCTGGTATCAGAGAGGGACTTTAACACTTTATTATCTCCCAGACAATCTTTCAGAATTTTCCATCGGTTTGTTGACGCCGAGAAAAAGGTATACAGGAATTGGACTGTATAGAAAATATTAACAGACATTCCACAACAGTCAACAGCACTGCGGCCAACCAAATTTAATGAATGGGCTGCACAGGGCACATAGATGGCAAATTCATTGCGTTCCAAAATCTTTTGCTGCATGCCTTTGTAATGGTCTGACATGTTTGCAGCATTGTCATAGGATTGACCCCTGCACTTGGAAAAATTAAGTTTCTAAATTTCGACTAAGTATTCCATTACCTGATTTGCTATTTCCTCTCCAAATCTTTTGCTGCATGCCTTTGTAACGGTCTGACATGTTTGCAGCATTGTCATAGGATTGACCCCTGCACTTGGAAAAATTAAGTTTCTAAATTTCGACTAAGTATTCCATTACCTGATTTGCTATTTCCTCTCCAGTATGGCTTTTATCGATGTGAGGGAAGTCTGGGGGAAAAAGTGTAATCGACGCAACATTGGGAGATTTTTTTTAAATCACAATGTTGCATTTAAATAAAAAATTGATGAGCTTTATATAGCCAGGCACAAGGGGCCCTGAGGCCTTGGACTCGGGCCCAAGACGTTAATTGAGCCTTTTTTTAATTTAAGGCCATGCAAACTTGTAATTTTGTTACCATTTTTTGTTGTTGCTTGGGGCCCCTTTTCTCTTGGGACCCTAAACACGTGCTTTTATTGCTTATAGGTTACTCCACCAGTGGGTGGGGTACCTGATGAGCCATGTGATGAATCCTGTGTATTGAGTCTATAGCTAAACATTCTAAACCTTGATGGTTTTTTTCTCCCAAAGCGCTGCTGAACTGTTTTTGTTTTTTGTTTTTTTCTTTAAGCAACCAGTTGCATAAATAATTACTTTGTGTCTTCAAATGTGAAATCCCATTCAAGTCCAAGAATTACATTAATCTTGGGTGATAGATGGGAAAAAGACAACCTTAGAGATCTAAATGGGAGTGTTATACTACTGAAGACCTGGGGATGGGGAGCGCTTTTCGAAAAGGCTCTAAACTTGTGTCTAGCCTTGGTGGCTCATGAGATGGCAGACCATGAAATCTTAATATAAAATTAGAAAACCATCTTAGATCCATTTGCAATTTCAAGATGATATAATGAGGGGAGGGGCAGAAAGCCTTGATTGCCTATAATTGTCTGTTTACGTCCATTACAGTTATTTTTGTTGTTAGTAGATGAACTCTGTTTTCACTACACACTTTGTAGTATATACTAACTTTCATCAGGAAGCTAAATCAAAGCTGGAATCCTTACCACCTTATGGCTGTATTTGAACAGATGTTTGAACCTTTTCTGCCCAAAATAAGTAACATTTTGTTCAGCACTCTCCTGATTTACGGAATAGAAATCTCTCTGGTGACAAAAAATTGACTCTGCATCATAGTATCTGTTGAGTCAAAAAGATGTAGGAAATTTCATGTGATACATCACCTTTGTCCAACATAATTCCACAGTGCTACACAAACACATCTACTACAGCTAGGAAAGGGACTGGGTTTTGTCCTTAATGGTGAAAATTAATCTCTTTAGCAACAGTCACAGAAACCAGCGGCAGACACTCATTTTAATAATCTCAGCTGAGAATACACTTGAATCGTGTGTGATATATGGTCTCTTGGCTGCTTATAGCCATGTCAGTATGTAGGATGGCACAATGTCCGCTCACGGTATGTTGACTGGAAACTTGCCCTAAACCAGGTTCTGAATGTTATTTTTTTAAAATAATTTTAAAAGTGACTATCTGCAAAAACTGCCTATCTTTGAGTGCTAGGTTTTCATCAGAAAACTTATTGTGCCAACACTGGTACCATATAAATCATTGTACCTCAACACAGCCATTGGCTTTACCTTACTGGAAAAAAAAATAGAACTGAAGAAATGGAGAAAATGAACAGCTCCCTAATTCACAGGCATTTGTGGTGAGCCGTGAAACTGTATTGCAATGGGTGCATCAGAAATTCATTCTGACATTTTGGTGTATCAGCTTGTTTGCAACAGAAGAGATTTTCCCATATATTAGCACAAGGGAATAGCATAGCTTCAAGGACTAATGGCCCAATCTAAACACCCTTTCATTCTTTTCTTTTTTTTCTGTGGGGCTTGGTACCTTGCAGGATCACCTATTGGTCACAAAAACGTAAATATGGATTCTTCAAGAGGGGAGGGAATGTAGAACAAATAAGTAAATGCAAGAGGGAAATAAAAGGGGCGGGAATAGGAGTTGGGGAGGATACAGGGGATAGACAATAGGAGAAAAAGAGGATGGGGGACAAATAGCTGGAAAAGAGAAATTTTTAGAGACAAAAGAAAATGGGGAGCAGGGGACGAGTGGATCATCCATGCTTGGGCTTCATGGAGAGGAGCCGCTGCACAGGATTGATGACTGTGAATTAGGAAATATGAAACTAAAAGACAAACGGAGAATGAATGAGGTGAGTTAAATTTATTTGGCACTGAAGCAGGTTGAAATTTTTCGTTCAAAACTTTCTTATTGAAACTAAAAGCATTAGCAAAGTTTGTTTAAAAAAAAATCTGGGGGTTTTGCCTACATGGAATATTTTGAAACTTAAAATGTCTTTTTCTCAGTTAAAATACTTCCCGTATGCATAATTTTTCTTTACATTTCCAGGAAGGGCTTGTCCTCACTGGGCGGAGGGGAGGAATCGACGGCAGATACGCAGCTTCAGCTACGTGAATCACGTAGCTGAAGTTTGCATATCTGCCACCGATCTACCGCTCGTCCCCACGGCGGCGGCAGTCGACGGTGTGCTCCCCCGTCGACTCCAGCTTGCGCCTCCCAGCAAGCTGGAGTTCCGGAGTCGACGGGGGAGCCGCTGGCGATCGATTTATCACATTTTAGTGAGACGCGATAAATTGATTGCCAGAAGATCGATCCCGGAGCAGCCTTGTGAAGACAAGCCCGAAGATTGCTTTTGACCTGATTTGGAAATCAAAATCCTTCAGTATATTTAACTTTTTCCTTAGACCACTCCTGTTTTTTCCTCAATGCTCATTTAATCCCAGATAAATCGTGTTGCCTGTGTCGGCCTATAGTTTAAATAGCCCTTTGCTGGTGGATGGCAGTTTGGGGCCTAAATAGTTTCCAATAACTTTCTCTCCTTAGCACTCCCACTGAATATATTTAGTAGGTGATTGTAAAGAGCTTTTCATTCCAAAACTACCTCTGCTTCCAGCTACACAGCAACATTGAATAGGCTCTAACTTCATAGTCATTAATATAAGAGCACTGTTTGAGGATATAAATTCCCTCTCTGTGGTGTAATTATTAGAACTGGGAGTCTTTAGGACAGGAAACAGGAAACAGGAAGGGAAGGGGGGGGGGGTTGAGCCAAGCCTGAGTGAGAGCTTGAGAGGGGTGCAGCAGCAGCTTTGTAAGAGGTTTCACTGTTGTTAAATAAAGTCTGTTAAAGATTGTTAGTACCTTGCCTGCTTGATACAACACTCTCCCCAGATCTGCTGCTGCTTCCATGCCAGCCACATCAAATATCTCTTATTTGTACTTAAAGCCATGGCCTGCAATAAGGGGTGTGTGTCTATGTGGAGTTGCTTCACTTCACAATGGGAGCACCTAAAAATATGCATCTCGCAGGCCCCCAGTTTGTGATGGGGGTGGCCTGAGTTGTTGACATAGTTTTGGCCTCTGGCACTGGTTAATTATAGACTTTGTGGTAGCCAGGAGATAGCAAGGGCTCAGGATTATCCCAGCCACGCTTGCTCTCACTCCCTGCTGGCCTCTGACATGCCCCTATGCCAGAGACTTTTGAATGGGGGACTAATGATCATTTGCTGTTAGTGTGGTTGCACGCTCTTGAGGGATATACTGATTTTGCTTCCATTTTATGTATTGTAGAAATGACTCTGCTGAACAGAATTACCCTGGTATAAGTGAGAACAGAATCACACCCTAGAGTTTTGTTAAATTGAAATCGGTGAAATATTTTGGATAAGGTTACTAAACACTAACAGTTCTATTATATGAGAGTCTTGTATGTGTTTAAAGGATTTACTCTCACAATAAGGTAGCTAGCATGCATACAGTGGGGGTTGTCTTGTATTGTTCTTAATAAATCTGTTTGCTATGGTACGTTAAGAAATAATGGAGGAGAAAAAGAAAATATATATTCCTGATGTAGTGGGGAAGCAAGATGTGATTTAAGTGTCTGGACTGCTCTAAAATAGACTTTGTAGCAATCTACCTTAGTTTTTCTCATGTAGATGAGAAAGTGGTAACTTTCTCATGTAGATGAGAAAGTGGTAAAAGAAGAACAGTGCATAAATCCTGTTCTGTTCTTCAGCATTAGTGTCAATTTTACCCTTGTGTAGAATAGGATTCTTGTGTGCTTCACTAACCTGGTAACCTGAAAGGATGGAACAGACTAGCAAAGCAAAGAAAAGCATGATGTTCAACAGTAAGCCTAGCCCAAATGTTTGACAGTCTTGACACTGTTCCTTAAACTTCTGTAGGAAATGTGTTTTACTATTCACTGCAATACGGTAATCCACCGTATATTTATCTATTACTCATATAAAGAATGTGATTATCTAATGCTTCTTTGAAATTAATATCACTCTTCTGCTGCATGGAGGTCTTGATGCTCACCATCTCGTGTGCCAAGGAAAGTTTCACCATCCCCACTTCATATCACATAAGCAAGAAGCTAAATAAAAGGAATATAATTTCAAAGATGTTTGTCCTCCACTTCTGTGTAAACTAGTACTCTTGAGATTCAACCATAATCATGGATTCTTTTCTTCATGAAATAATCAAAAAAATATGAAAGCAGAAGGGTTGGAGTTTTTTGCTGTAGTTGTGCCATTTAAAGTACAGTATGCACTTTTTTTCAGTACAAGGAAAACAACCAAACTTCATACAGAAATTTGTACATACAACTCTACAAGAAGGAGAAGATTTAATCCTGCATTGCACTATACATGGAATACCCACACCAAATGTTGTTTGGACTAAAGATGATATCAGACTGGTAGCTGGAAACATCAGTGTATGTCTTAACTTTTTTAAAGTGTTCCTTGGGGAGGGACATAGTATATCTTTCTGTGTGCTACTAATTGTTGTCTGCACGTATCTTATTGTTTTACAGATTGAGAAATTAGGTGACTCCTATTACCTTTTAAAAAGAAATGTAGTCCTTGCTGATACTGGGAAATATATTTGTATTGCCAGCAATGAAGTTGGGAAAGCATACTGTTCAGCTTTCATAAAAGTTACAGGTGAATGCCCCTCCTCCAATGCACATTACTATAATTAAAGAGAACTTTCTTACCACTCTCACTGATGCATATGTTTTGTTTCAGAGAAGAACGAAGAAACAGAAATTCCCACTGTAACTGAAACAAAATCAAAACAGGAACAAGGATATTTTTCCAAAAAAATAAGTGTCCCTACACATATTGTATGAAAGGTCAAAGGCCAATGGCTAAACATCTGTCAGTGAGGTAACTTCAGATTTACTCTGAGTACTGTATATATATATATATATATATATATATACTGTATAATATACTGTAGTGGCTGTACTGAAGTTCATTTATGAAGCATGCACAGGACCCTGTTGTCTTACATTACACAAAAGTGAGTAAGTGAATAATAACATGACTATCATCTGCATTTAGATTTCTAACAAGATATCATAGATCCATATACAATTTATAAAATCTTAAAAAACTATACAGTAGAACACCTTCGTTTGGACTGATGATCTCTCTTGAAAGAATAAATATCTGAGTTTTCTCTGTACTCTTCACATCCTCTAAAAGATCTTCTGTGCTGTGTTGATGAGAGTGAAAGAATTCTGGTTCTTCAGTCTCTTCCCATCTCCTGTGAAATATGTGTTGATCTGAATCAAAGCTCATAACACAGGAAAGAGAACTAGAACATATGCCATGGGCAGCACATTGGTTGCAAAAACTGCTCTTGTAGTTCTTCAAAAATCCTTTCTCCCTTGGTTCCTCTATTTAAATCCAGTTGAGTAGGCAAAAGTTCATGCTTTGTGCATCGTGGTGAAATGTCATCTGTTCCAAAGAAAAAACAAAAACCTGAGGAGTACCTTAATTTTTGTTAACGATAATCAGCAGGTGAAATTTTATTTTATTGTTATGACTCCTCTGCTTATACATAAAACTGCTACTTATTACTCTTCACCAATAACATAATAAATTTTAGGCCAGTGATGTAATCTGTTAGGGATGGGATTACTCCATGCTTCTAGCCATGATCTTGGATATTTTATGAGCAGTGTTGTCAACCACCACAGACTGGTAAATGAAGAGTGCTGTAATTTACACCAGATTAAAATGTAGCTGATATTAATTTAAATGTGTTTGCTTCCACAGGTTAAAACATAAACGCTGGCTGCAGAGTGCCTGTTTTTTCACATGCGGAGTTGCAAGAGGTTAATATCAGTTTGCAGCATGATCCCACGCTTCTCTTGGCTACTCCAGAGGATATTACAGGGGAAATCAACCCATCTTCTTAATTAGAACTTTGAGATTTCCAATTTATGAGTGGACTAATTGCTTGCTATGAATCTTCATGGACATTTGACATTGTGAGGGGGGAAGGGAATATCTGAGTACTGCTTAATTAATACCTGTTAAGAACATGCTAGTAATTAGAATTTGTAATTTGTTTCTTTATATTTCATTAATAAAGTCACATGCATAGCAGAATCTACTTGACATAAATGTTGTGGTTTTGACTTCACTTGTTTTACCCTGGCTTGTAAAACAAATTAGAAAACACACCTCCTTTTGAGGTGTATTTATAAGTGATATTAGTAAATTCCCCTCTACTTTTTAAAGTAAATTCCCCAGTAATTTATAGTAAATTCCCCTGTAATTTTCATAGGCCTCTCAAGTCCACAGTCATCCTTGTTGGTAGGTCAGTTTTCTTGTACCCATTCTATCAGCAAGACTGAGAACAAATATCAAGTGTGGTACACAAGCAACTGACTGAGAGAAGAGCAGGTTTCCCCCTTTTCCTCTTAAGTAGCTAATGGAGAACTTCAGTTCTTCAATTTTAATTTACACAGGGAAGAGTTAATGGCTTGTATAATCAGGGAATGATAGAAATAAATGTTTGTCTCTTATGGCTGGCTAATCCTCTGTATTTAAAACCTGGGGTGGCGGGGGGGGGGGAGGGTTGATTAGTTCCCAAGGTCTCTGGCAATGCTCCTAGGGAGGCTGTGCATGGACAGGAATCATTTCTGGCAACTGGAAGGCTGAGCCTAGTCAGGATTGCTACAAATATGGTCCCTGAGCAGATGAAACTTTTTAAGGCAGCTTACTAGGAACTTTAATCATATATGCATGTTGTTTGCAAGACATGGATTATAATGCCTGGTAATACACAGGCCAACTGTCACTTTCACTTACGTTGGAAAACTGGGTTTCCTCCTTTGGATTGCACACGCTCCTACAGTTCTTAAAGAGTGCCAAGACTACCACCAGATCAGCATCAGATGTTCTGGAAGCCACTTCACACCTGCAGTGGAAATATTGGAGGAAGAGGAACAGTAAAAGCCATAGTTTGGTTAGCAATTTGAGAAGCAGTTGAACCAGCTGGACTTTCAGACTCTCAAATAGCTGTTCCTCAACGGTCATTCTGATCCAAATTTTCAAAGCCCCATGCAGCCGACAGTTCATCCAACATCGCCTCCTAGTCCTATACTACTGTGCATTATTTGGCCAACATAGCTGCTGCCATGTACATTTTGTAAAGCATATCTGTGGTGCAAAGATCTGGAAAACTGATACTTTGAGTGAATGTCCTGTGCGCCCAGGTGAGTACTAGGCTTATGCATGACTTAAATCCCACTGTAGCCTTATTTTGAAAGCTTCAGACTTTGCTCTGCCCTCTAAACATGGGGGTGAACTTCACCCTTGCAGAATAGGGATCCAAATAACACATTAGCAGTTGTCTTTCAATCTAAAACCATGAACATATAAATCAACAAAGACAAAACCCATATGCTGTGAGTTCCCTGTAATCCTCTTCAGTCAATAAATACTTCACTTGTACAACTCATTCACATAGGTAGTGACATTGGGTTAAAGGCCTGTGTTAAATATTTCATTTTTTAATAGCCTTTAAACCCAGAGAATTAGAGTATGGGCTGTTTAATTACATGTCTCACACATGCACCGTAAAATTAAAACCGATAAACACTTGAGTTCTGTAATATCTCTTGTCAGCTGGACTGTATATAGAAGTGGTGTTAGAAATGGCAGGATAACTAAATCTCTGATAAATTTCTGATTAATTTCTGTGAACATGAAATTGAGGGGTTTTATTTCTATTGTCCCTGATTCCTTAGCCAGTTTGCTCATTGAAAAAAATGGGGGGTTGATTTTTTTATTTTTTTAACTCCCAGACCTGCAAACAGAGATTGGGATTTGAAAGTTAAGTTCTGTTTTTGCTTTTGGAGGGGTTTTTTTTCCTCTCCTAGTCCTTATCTGACTTATACATCATGACTGTTTGATTAAGTTCCAGCTGTGGATTTTTTTATTAACAATGTTGTAGGTAATATATGAAACAGAATCCAACATACTCTCCCATAGTTTTATGACACTGCTATGATTTGTCCTTGTCAGCAAGGCAAATAGATATAACTGTGAATGCATACACGGAACAGATCTGTTAAGGTGTCTTGTTTACATAGTCACTTTTCTGACAATAAGCACACTCAAATCACGCATAGATTCCTAGAAATTAAAAATGAAAAGATGTACTACATTATGGAGACCATCTCCCTGCTTTTCACACACACTCTACAACTAAGATTGTTTGGAAGAGAGAGATGGGGAGGTTCATTCCTAGTTGGTATCTTCTTCATTCAAAGCCTCACTTCTTGTTTATCTTATCCCACCATCTCAGATAGCACCAGCACCTGACAGCAGCATCAACTTTTCAGCTGTAAATATAGACATCCTCCTACAGACCTTATTATTCAATAGCTGACCCCTAGGAGATGCTATGAGTGGAAAAGATCAGAGTAGTGACCCATCATCTGTGTATTCTCTCCATGGTCCTATAATCATCTTTGTCATATTTCCAGGATCCATTAAGGGCCCTGAGGTTGGTTAGTGTGGAACTTGGCTTTCTCACATGGTTGTGTAATGTAATGGAGTGCAAGCATCCCAAGCCATCAGTCTGGCCAAAGATACTTACTGTTTAAAGAAGTAGTAGTGGATACAGTTGCACAGATGTCATTGCAAATGTTTTCTGTTGCTTATAAAATTTTTGTCTTTCAGGCTGAAACTTGGCATAATTTGTTTGCAGTCCAGGAGAAAATATTTTTGGAAAATTTGTGGGGAAGAGGGAAGCAGTTCAGCCATTTTCAAGGTTGATGCAGGGGAATTACAAAAATGTTTTGTTTTGAAGAGCTCTCATGATCAGTGGTAGAGGTTAGAAAACTAGCAACTCAATAGGGATTTATTTTCCTAGTCATGTTGGTGAAAATTGATTTTTGGTTTGTCTGTTTTATAAGGGCTTAGAGAAACACTTTGTACACATTCTTTGATTTGTTTAATGTGATGCAGTAACTTCTTGCTTGTCAAGGCTCTCTTGCTTCTTCAAGTGGTGTGTACGTTAGGGAAAGTTCATACACAACCTACTTTTTCACATTGAGAGAAGGTGTGTGAAGAAGACAAAGGTACGTAGGGGAGGAGGTAGGGTGCTACCTGTCTCCATACACTTAACTTTTCAGTCTAGGTCAAGCTCCTCTGCTGGGTGTAGGCTGTGGCTATGCTCTATTACTCTTCTGGCATAGATATACCAGTATAGTCTCCATATTTAGACAAAGCCTTACCCCTGGTCTACACTGGGGGTGGGGGGTGTCGACCTAAGATACGCAACTTCAGCTACATGAATAGCGTAGCTGAAGTTGGCATATCTGAGGTCGACTTACCTGGCCATCCACATGGTGGAGAGTCAACTGCTACCACTCCACTGTGAACTCTGCTTCCGCCTCTCGCTGAGGTGAAGTACAGGGGTCGACATGGAGTGCATTCGGGGAATCAATTTATTGCGTCTACGCTAGATGCAATAAATCGATCCCCAATAGATCGATCACTGCCCGCCGATCCAGTGGGTAGTGTAAACATACCCTTAGTGAATGAATGTGTAGAGGGAAGGGAAGAGGAGCATGAAAGAACACAGGCCTCCTGTCCTATCGCCTGCATATATTTTGCAGTACAGTGCACTCTACTGCTGTTAAGCAAATAACTGCATACTGTATTATTGATTTTAATTTTTTTAAATAAACTAGGGAAACCCCATTTAAAAAAGATTACTAGCCTGTTAAAGCTGTATGGTGAAGCATTCAAAAGTCAGGAAACAGTCAAGTTATGCATCTGATTAAGTGGGCTATAGCCCACAAAAGCTTATGCTCAAATAAATTTGTTAGTCTCAGAGGTGCCACAAGTACTCCTCTTTCTTTTTGCGGATACAGACTAGCACAGCTGCTGCTCTGAAAAGAGTGAAGTTATGGTTCCACACTCTTATGACTAAAGGTTTGATCCTGCAACACTTCCACATGCAGGCCCATTGAAGTAATTGTTTCCCTTATGCACCTTCACTCATTGTAGCCAAAAGAACTACTTGCATTAGTAAAGTTTTTCATATACAGAAGTATTTGTAGTATCAGACCCGTAGTATTTTATTACACTAAAGATCACTTTCTGTTTCTGACATACTGTATATTTTTATAGTATGTGCATTGTAGTACCTTTTTCTCCAAGGGCTAATGTGTCTGTAACGGTTTTGTGGGAGGTGAAACTTGTATATATGATACAATATATACATGTACATGCATATATAGATACAGTGTATATATATATATATATATATATATATACAACAACTTGTATATAAAATACAATATCTATATCTATATCTATATCTATATCTATAGATATATATAGATATATATATATAAAAGTCAAATGGTGTATGCGTGTATGTATGTGTGTATGTACGTTCCCTTACTCCTTCCACACCGTTTGAGCTAGAGACTTGAAATTTGGTACAGTTAGAGGCCTTAGGGTCCTAATCAGGGTAAGAGTTGAAATTTTTTCAAATCTCACCTCTGACGCCCCCCAGGGGTGAAATTATTTAAAGGCCAATCACATCAGCTGGGCAGCTGCTGTTCTCTGTGACATAGTTATGATGTCATAATACCTCCCTCCAACGGACCCTGCACTCACTCAGCTCTCTGCCCCCTCCAACGGACCCCGGAATCCCTCAGCTCTCTGCCCCCTCCCCACCTCCGACGGACCCGAGTTGGGTTTGGTCGGAGGGTAAGTGAGGTAGGGGTGTCGGGTTTGGTCGGGGGGTGAGGTGGGGGTGTCGGGTTTGGTCGGGGGGTAAGTGAGCCGGGGGTGTTGGGTTTGGTCTGGGGGGGTGGGAAGGTGTCGGGGTGGGTGAGGGGTGAGGTGTGGGTGTTGGGTTTGGTTGGGGAGGTGAGGAGGGGGTGGTGGTTGGTCGAGGGGTAAGTGAGGTGTGGGTGTCAGGTTTGTTTGTGGTGGTAGGTAGGGGTGTCGGGTTTGGTTGGGGGGAAAGTGACGTAGATGTGTCAGGTTTGGTCTACGGGGGTGAGGTGTGGGTGTTGGTCAGGGGGTGTTGGGGTTGGTAGGGGGTGATGGGGTGTTGGGTTTGGGTGGGGGGGTGAAAATGTGAGTCGGGGTTGGTCAGGGGGGTGAGGTGGGGGTGTCAGGTTTGCTCTCTGCCCCCTCCAACAGACCCCGCATTCGCTCAGCTTTCTGCCCCCTCCCCACCTCCGACGGACCCAAGCAACGCCGGGTATTTTCGCTAGCATATATATAATTATGAGCCAGTGTAGCTTAGTTGACAAGGAAAACCTGGGTTCAAGTCCCGGTTTTGCCACTGGCCTGCTGGGTGGCCTTCGACAAGTCACTTCCCTCCCTGTTCTTCAGTTTCCTCATCTGGAAAATGGGCTGAAGATACTGATGTTTTGTAAAGCTCTTTGTGTTCTAAAGATGAAAAACCCTGGATAAGATCATTATCTAAGAAATTGCACATGACCGTATTTTGTTTTGTTTTAGGAAGGCAGTGGGCAGGTCTTCAGCAAGTGTAAGTCGGTATAGCCCTAAGGACATTGGAACTAAGTCAATTGTACTAGCTAAGGAGCTACCTCAATACCATTATCCTGCAATGAGCTTCGTGCAGGTAGAATCCTGTGCCTGTGTTACAAACCACAATGTATATGCAAAAAAGGCTAGAGTTGGTGAATGCAGATTTAAACTTGTAATGATGTTTTGCACTTACAGAACATTTTCCATTTTTGCTTCATGTCTGGATACAAAACCTTAGTTTTCTTTGATACTTCGTGACTTGGTTTAAAAGAATTCTGTCACTTGTGGTATTTTATCCCCCTTCCCAGCAGAAATAGTAACATGTGATCTCCTAACCAAAATACACATATTGGAAAGGTAATAAAATGTCAGCTTTTTTGAGATTTTTTTTAAATGATTAATTTTACCCTATGATTGTCATGCTACACTTTTCATTTTCTACTTCTTTCAGACTTCTACTTTCTTTCTTTTTTAAGAGAAATTTTTTAAGAGAAATGTTTTTTTCACTGTGAAAAATTTGGCACTCATTTATTTCCCTTATAATTCTATTGGTTTCTTTTGGATAACCATACATGCTTTACCTGCCCCACAAACTTTCAGCCTCTCTTCCTCGCATTTGAGTTTCTGTGCCTGCAGGGATTCTTTTGCATAGTCTAAGGAGGTGGGGACAGTACCACAAAAGAGGTTTCTGCTTTCCCCACTTCCCCAGCCCTTTTGCAAGAGCATCTGTGCGCAGATGACCTCCTTCACTGTGTACCTTGGGGAATAAGCCAGCCCTACACCCCCATTTAATAAAGTACTTAAGCAGACATGTAACTTTAACACTGAGAAGTCTCAGGAAGCCAGATAAGCACGTGCTTAAGTGGTTTTCTGGATAGCGGCTTAGTTAGGTACCATATTGTCAGAAAGGAAAACGAAGGTTGCATAAGGAGGCACTAAAACCCTGGCAGACAGGTGCACACAGGTTTCTTAGAACAGTGGTTGGGGCTAGGAGGATAAACTGTCCCCGTTGCAGAAGAGAGCACAAAGGCCCCATCTGCCTCTGACTTCTGGTTTTGAGGCAAATGCAGTTGGTGACAGTCTGGTAAAGCTAGGTCTGGCTCAGCCAAAGACCTCTCAGCAAGCAATATGGGAAAGGCGTAACTCATTGGCACAGGGGCTGCGTGAGTCCTATGCAGGCCCCTAACAAGGGCAGTCAGGAGGGAGGGCTAAGGAGTGGGTTTAAAACCATTGCAAAAGTTACTGCTGTGTATGTGCCTTCTTGACATGTTTCTGCATTTCAGACATTGCTTTTGACAAGTCCTACTGAAAGAAATGGCTAGTTAGCAGTAAAAAGATTTTTAACTGTAACAAAAAAGTCATATCTACCTGGTATCAAACACAAACTTTCAACTCGTAATTTTAAAATATACATATATAACCAGTATAAGGCCCGTGCATGAGGTTAGCTTACTTATGTGCTTTGATGACTGACAGATACATTTGGTAGCTACTTAGTCATTGTAGGAGAAGAGACTGTAAGAGTGGATCTGACTGACAGGACCACTATTGATTTGTCTGGGTTCTGTGTTATTTAATAAACATAATTCCTCATCATTTTTTGTTAAATTTGTGATGTAACTAATTAGCAATTCAAATCAAATGATTGGACTTGAAACTAGAATAAACTCTGAATATACCGGTTCATTTTCTCAGTAAATCTCTTTTGTGCTGCCAAAATTAGCACTGCCAATCAGACCAACAGGTGGTGTATGATTGCATCTATCCTGATGCTTTTTTTTTTTTTTAGAAAACCAATCAGAAGTGGCACTAACATGATGATACAGAGCTGTCAGCAGATCAGGGGTATATAAAGTAAAACAACTATGTGAGCACTTCTGAGCAGTCGTGCATTCCCAGCCTCGCCTCGGGTGTAGGGATTGCAAAAAAAAGCAAAACTACACTGTCAAGACTGTGTAGTTTTGTTTTTAATGATTAGAGGCTCAACGATTCTCATATTGGGATTGTCTAAAATCTTACTCTGGATAAGGACGTCGTTTACTAAAATTTCGCTGGGCTTAGCCCATTCCTTTTAGGCACTCTTGAGAAATCAGGTTAGTAGCATATTTTTTTTTTATACTATAACTACATTTCTTTGTCAGTCATTAATCATTTTGGTAGAATTCATCAATATAAATGTATATTTATGGGCATATGGTGTTTGGGTATGTAATAAAAATATAGTCTACACACACTGAACGTTAAAGTTCTTTGTCAAGAATGTCAATTTATGCTTCTGAATGTGAGTTTTGATAAAATTCAATTAATAGTTCTTTAAGTGCATTTGATATTAAAGAACATTTAAATTAGGCTTTGAAATGTATATGGAAATGTTGGTTAACTTACAAACTTTTTTATGTATGCTGGGAGTGTTCAAGGTTATATTACTCACAGATAAACCAAGAAGCTCCAAGAATAGCTCTGATAAAATGCATATGGTATCAGCTAAGCACTGATGACTTTTTAAGGGAATCAACTGCGATGGTATCAATTACACAGCAGTTCTGGAACACTTGTTTGCTGTCAGTCATAGTTGGGGAAGTTATTTTTGGAGCCTGATATTTCAGATGCATACCTTTTAATCATAATTCTACAAAAGCCTTATAAGCTCAAAATCTTAATCATTTACATTTGCCTATCCAATGAGAGATTTAAACTTTCAATAAATTCATCATTAATTATACGTAATTAAATAATTCCCAACATATTCTGGAGTTTGGAAATAATCTGTATAGTTTTTATACTGTTTATTTAAAATACTAAATTATTTCTCTTTCAAATGACTGTCAAATCTTTAACTCACAGTTGAAGTAGATATGAGAAGGATAAGACTATGTTAAAGTAATTTGTACAGTCTTGCTCTTGGACATTGGTGTCATCTGGAGATTAAATGTCAGTTATACCTAATTTGCTTAACTATTTCACAAATTGAAAAACTTCAGGAACAAAAAAATCACCCCAGACACCAAGTTACAAAAAGTATCCGTACAACCCATGAAGACAGTATTCATCGTGCCCTTCATTGAAAGATTTACACCGCCCAGCAGAGCATCAGTGCTGCCCCGTTTATTCACCTTCAATAGTACATTACTGCATAGGTAATCACACTGGGATTTTCAAAGGAGCCTACAGAATTTAGGTGCCCTAATCTCATTGAAAGTGAATAGGAGTCAGGCTCCTAACAAGTCTGGGCTCCTTTGAAGAGCCAGGCATTGATTTCAGTGGGTCTGCTCTCAATGTAAGGTATTTTTCAACCCAGTTAAGGATGTCAGGAACTGGCCGATAGTTTAATTTAAATAAAGGTTTAATGTTTGTTTATATATAATTATGTCTGGTACTGTGGCAATATCAGACATAAAATCAAAAGTAAATGCACAACTCAAAGTATATAGGAATGTATCACTACAAAGTCCAGACACCTAAAGAAAAAATTATCAGGATACCCCTTATCTGGTAAATTATGATAACATTATATTCACATGGTGGTTTTTAATTAAGGAAATTATAACTTCAGTTTAAAACAGTGTGACATTATTAAGTACATGGGTACGTAAGCATTAGAAATATTCTAACTTAATTCATTTAAATTCAACATAGAATTAAAATAATCCCATTTAAAATAAAGTACAAAATTTATCTAATATTTATGCTTTTTCTGTGTCTTTCAGTGTGTTTCTTTTATACAAAAATTATTATGCATAGGAAAAGAGGACACTATTTTTTTCCCTTCAGATTTCACACCTGCCAGCAGTTGTTCAAGTCATTTGTTTCAGTGGCTACTTTATACCCTAGCTCATGTTTCAAAGGTAGCTGTTTCTCTATTGCAGATTGCACTGAACTACTTTCTGAGAAATAGTTGAATTTTGTCTGCATTTTTAATGGCAAGATGCTTCTGCATAAAATTAAATTATTCACTACTTACAGTATACCTTAAAAAAGGGAAGCCTCCCAGCCGTCCTTTAATTATTAAAGGCGAAATAGATTGCAGACATCCACATTCCTTTTAAGATGTTATTTAAAGCCTAATTCTGTTCCCAGTGAATCTAATGACGTTTTGCACTTACAGAACACTTTCAATTAATCCCAGAACACTTTGGACCTATATGAATAAGGATTATTTTCCCCTTATGACAGATGGGGCAATTGAAGTATAGAGGCTAAGTGACCTACACAAAGTCATATAATGAGTTGGGGCAGAATCAACAGTAGGACCCAGTCTCCTAGTGGCATGCATCCACTAGACCACAGCTCGCTCCCAGTGAGTCAATAAGAGTTCTATTATTGTCTTCAGTCAGAGCAGGAGCAGGCCTACAGGTGAAATTATTATATTCCAACAATTCCAATATTAAAGCATAGCCAGGCCAATATGGTTTAAGGCTGAGAAAGATAAATCATTCCATGCCATGTACAAATAAAAAGTGCAAGTATAGTAAGAAAGGAGTGGAAATGTGTACAGTAAGAACTTTAAAGAGCTTGGCATTTGATATCTAATTATGTTTTCCTCTTTCTTTCAGAGTGCCTATCAAGATGACGACAAAAGCACCAACGTTTACGCGGCCGTTACAAAGTGTTGTAGCACTGGAGGGTAGTGCTGCAACCTTTGAGGCTCATGTTAGTGGTAAGACTTACTCGTTTCTGACTACCTTCATTTTTTGGTCCTGAATTATTTGTATTGTGGAAATGTAAGGCAAACAAATACAGTTGCTGGTGCTGTAGATAGTCCTCTAATCTAATGTGATGGAGTAAAGATTGTTGGTACATGAATATATCCAAATCTGACAGCCCTGAAAAGGTCAAGTAATATAGTGCCATTTCTTCAATGGATGAGCCTGCTTCAGAGAGTGCTATCAGATTCCAGCAGCAGACATACTGTGCAGCATTCTGATGGATCAAAAGAAAGGCCCAGTTCTGCTACCACTGGCCAAATTCTCATTGACTTCAATAGGAGCAGACTTGGGCACCAGTTAACAAAGCAAAGGAAAAAATAGGGATAAAAATGTAAACTGTGCTAGTGAGAGAGCTAAGGATGTATGCACAGAGTCTATGGGGACATGACAACAGAGTGAGGGGCCAAGCAGCAGAATGTTCATTGCTGATCCAAAGCAAAGGGGGACCTTTTTGTGTGTGTGTGCTGGGCACACTGACTCATCTTCTGCTGACTTACACCCCATTCAACCCCCTTGACTCGATGATTTTGGTGAAGATGTACGGGTTGTAAGCACAGAATTTGGGCTTGTGTGCCCACTCAAAATGGTAGGAAAGTCTGTTTAGAGGTAGTGTAAGATTGTCCAAACATAACTAAGATCATGGGGCAATTTAAAGAAGTACCTTCGTTTTAAAACGAGTGCCATATTATCAAATCCTAACATGATAAAAATAGTGAATGGGTCAGCATGAACACAGAGAATTGTCAAAGCCTCATTCAAATCCCATTAGTCAGTCAAAATAAGTGTCCAAGCAGCCAATGCCTTGTTCCGGGAGTGGCTTTGACATTTGCTGTGGCTGATAATCATTGCCCTATGGGTGTCTAAAATGTACTTACTCCAAAGTGTGGCTGCCAATCATGCTTTTGCACCCAGACCTATGCCAACATTTTGGACCCCTTGATTAACATAGGATCATATGGTACATTTGAACACCTCCAGGTGCCCGTTTACATCTGTGGATTATTTTGTACCCTCTTTTCAGGGTTTGATCCACTACTACAGTGTTAGCCATCCCAGAATTCTGTAACAAGGCAGAATTTTTGTTTGATGTAGATTTCATATGAAGTTGTATAGATATGCTAAGGAAAATCACCCTTGTAATAAATCCATTAACCATAAAAGTAATATAGATAAATGTATCATTAAAACGAGTTATGATGCTGAAGTTCTTGATGAATGGATGATTCCAGCTATTTTATTTTGATTTATAATATCCTGTAATATTTGTGAGTGCAATTTAATTTAATACTGATAAGAGACGCATCAGTTTTATAACTGCATGTACGATTATTTTATTTTAGGCCCAAACCTTATGTGAACCAGTCTTTTCTTAGCTCTTATTCATGTTGTGGGATACTGGAACATCCCTCCCTCCCCGAAGCCACTCATCAGTTCTGGCAGTGATTCAGTGCCAGTAATTTCGTTTTCCTAATGTACAAAAAAATTGTGAACATTTTATTTCCTGGAATCTGACCTTCTAAATGGCAGGCAGTGTAATTTTATTTCTGTCACCTGGATAGTAGTCTCTTTTAAAATCATTGTGAATATTCAATTCAATCCTTGTCTTTACCTTTGAATAAAGCCATTTTATATATGTCAAATACTATGTATAATTCTAGATTAAATAGGAAAAGCACAATTAACCTGAGAGCAGTAAAAGTGTGCTTCATAAACACTACAGGATGCAGCCTATAACACTAGTAAATGAACTAAATTATGCATGTGAACCATACTGTGAATTGCTTGTGTGTGTGTCTGTTTCCACAGTATTGTTTGGATTTTGCATTCATTAATAAAGAGTTAACTTGAACTCTTGTTAGTTTATTTGGGTTATTCCCTTCCAAATACTGAGCAATGGCAAGCCTGCATTTACAAGCTTCACTCTTGGTATGCTCTGTGCTTGTGAAACTCAGGCCCAAAGTGTCTCAAATTGGTTCTTTGAAAACTTGGTATTTTCTTAGCTACATCTATGAAACTAAACCCACCTAAATGTGGTGTTTCTATTTTTTGTTTAGTTACGTTCTTTTTTCCCAGACTGGTTACATACTTTTATATATAATATCTGAATTATTTGATTTTTATATATAAAACAAAATAACTCCAATTTATTTTATTGGCTGTGAGAAACAGCAAAATTTTCAACTTTTCAAAACAAGTCTAGAGTGACTGCAGACTCCCAACAAACATTTTCTCCCTCACAGCCCATATTCTCATACAATCATATTCTTTAGAGGGATTCTTTGCAAGTGTTAGGGGACAGTATTTTTAAGTTACCATTTGAAGCTTGAAGCCAATTATGACTGTCCTTGGAGTCTATATTGAAAGTGGGAGTCTTGCCTAAGGGATTAGCCCCTAAGAACATAATATATTTGAACAGTAAAATAACTGACCCAATGTGGCAGTTCTCTGTTAATTTATATGAATTCCTCATTCACTTCCATGAGGCTTTGCCATCAAAAAGATATAAAGATAACTCTTGATTTTACTTTTTGCTACAGTCACTTTCAGTGGCATATTATTTAATAAATTCATTATTAGGTGAAGTACTGTAATTCAGCCTGCATTTTCAATTTACTACTTGTTTCCTAACACTTGGATGATAATATACTTTCATTAGAGGAAACCTGTACTTTATTTTTTTTATATTAATGAAAAAAACAAAGTCAGACTGCCATGAGTTTTCCAATCTTTCATATAATTCTTAAATGAGACTAATGCCAGCTCCCTTAACAGGGCTTTCAAATGGTGCAGGACATTGAGGAATTTCTTAATCTAGCAGCCTGTGAATTACACTAAAACCCTATTGTCAAGACATCTGCATCAGGAAAATGCTGTGAATGTTGAGATTTTATGGTACTGGTGTAATTGCAGACTTGTGCACATGCAGCAGTTCCCTCAGATAATTGAAAGCTGCCATACATACCTTGTATTTAGCAGCAGTATCTTGGAGCTCCTGGTCTATAGTGATGCTGAAATCGCTTTCTTTATCTACCGCTTTCTGTAGGTTCCCCAGTTCCTGAGGTGAGCTGGTTTCGGGATGGCCAGGTTATCTCTGCTGCAACTCTGCCCGGCATGCAGATCTCCTTTAGCGAAGGCCGCGCTAAACTCGTGATCCCCGCCGTGACAGCAGACAACAGTGGAAGATACAGCATACAAGCCACCAATAGATCTGGGCAAGCTACTAGTACCGTTGAGCTACTTGTCACAGGTACAGTATGGTTAAGGAGGGACAGCAAACTATTGGTACTGCCTCTTGTCACCAGAGGTGAAGGAGGTAAAATAAAAATTATATATATATTCCAAATTTGGATACAAATAAAACAAAAATATGACATGGAAACACCATGAGATAGCAATAACAAACCAAATTCCTTACTCCTAAAGCAAGCTAGATTTTTTTCCCCAAAACACTTCAATATATGCTTAGATTCTTTATAGATGTATATAGTATTCTTCATCACTTAATGGTGAATTTTCAAGTATTACTATTACAACAGCCTTCAGCAGTATAAACTATGAACCAGACTGTACAAACACTTATGAGTATAGTCCTTCCAGATGCCTGTCCTCACATTACAATCCTTTATTCAAGAGTAATCTTTACTCACCCAAGTAGAACCACCAACTTCAATAGAATTAGTCACGTACATAAAGATTATTCCAGTGAATAAGGGTTTGAAGAATAGGGCCCTTATCAACTTCAGTGGGACCTTAATCACATGAATATAGAATGGATCTGGCCCTTTCTTATCAATATAGGCCCTGATTCTACAAACTCTTATATAGACGTTCAGCTTTGCTCATGTGAGTAGTCTCATTGACATACTCACATGAAGTTAACTACTGTCTGTGTGTAAGTGTTTTCTGGATCCGGACTTTACTCATGTGAGTAGAGTTAAGAACATGTATATTTTTTTGCAGGAAGGAGGCCTTAATTTATTTGAATGTTGTACAAGATGACCCTCTTCTATATCAATAGCAACTGGGAGATAAATAAGGAGACTGTAGTTTATATATAAAGGGTATTCGTAAAGAATTTAAAGGCGGTGAATGCTTCTAGTATTGGAAATGTTTAGGCCTTATGACATTGTCTTTATTTGAGTGAACTTTACTTTAATTTTTCTAATCAAATTGTAGCTGAAACAGCACCACCAAACTTTACACAACGTCTACAGAGCATGACAGTAAGACAAGGAAAGCAAATTCGACTTGATGTTAGAGTGACTGGAATCCCTACACCTGTGGTGAAGTTCTATCGGGATGGAGCAGAAATTCAAAGCTCCCTCGATTTTCAAATTTCACAAGAAGAAGACCTCTACAGTTTAATAATTGCAGAAGCTTATCCTGAAGACTCCGGAACCTATTCAGTAAATGCCACAAATAGCGTGGGACGAGCTACTTCAACAGCTGAATTGCTGGTTCAAGGTAATCGAGTTGAGGTTGTAAGCCATGAAAATAAGAATATGTACATAATTGTTGTGGTATAAAGGTCACTTCTGCAATTAATGTTGATCAGCAATTTTGTTAATAACCCATTTCTCAAGAGTTTGTAATCTGGTTGTAAAAATTCATTCCAAGCTGAAATGTCATAAAAGGCACCTGGCTGGTAATAAAAGTACATTTTCAACATAAAACAATTCCCTCAATTGGACATCCTTGAAATATCTAACTACAATATAAGCATCCCAGGAGGGTTTTTTGTTGGTTGGGTTTTTTTGTTTTATTTTGCTCTTGCTGAATTTTTAAAAATTAGATTTGAAAACCAAGGTCTTTTATCTACTGGTGTTGGGCCACACTCCGCAGTTCTTAAGTGAGCAAAACTCTCCTTGACTTTAGTGGGAACAGGATTGTTTTCAATTTGTTAAATGATTATTTGTCATTGCAAAACCAGATTAAGGCACATTTTGATTTTTGCAGGAAAATGGGTATCTGCTAATATTGCAAGAGCAAAATTAATGTGGCCTCATTCCTGTGCCCCATTCAGAACTTCCTCTCGAACTTGTGAGACACACATAGCAAATGAATGGTAGAATGTTTATGTTGATATTCACAAATCAGTGTTCACTAACTTCAGGCCTCTGTTCTCGCAATGCATCTGCAGATTGGGAACTCCAAGAATATGGGAGTAGTCCAGAATGAGGCACAGCAGAATTGCCCTTTTTGATCAGTTCATTCCTCACATACACATACATAGAGAAGTCCAGACTTCATCTACTGTATATTTTTAAACGGAAAACTATCCAGACATTAAAGTTTAAAATTCACCTAATAAAGACACACGGGCTTTTACTATTCTTGCTACAACAATGTACTTACGGCCCTGACCAGACTAAAATATATGAGCTCTTCTAGTGTGCGCAAGCCATACATGGCTGAAGTAAAGTCACAGACTTTAATCATGGGGAAAGGGTTAATAGAAGTTTGGTTATCTGTATAAGGCTGTAATTGGCATTATGCAGCTGTTTCTTAGGCCTGGTCCCCACTAGGGCTTAACGTCAACTTTAGCAAGCTAAAGTCGATTTAAGCCTGTACCCGTCCTCACATGCATGCCCTTAAAGTCGATTTAAAGAGACCTTAAAATTGACTTCTGTACTCCTCCCTAACGAGAGGAGTAGCTGAAATCGACCTCTCTCTGGGTTGACTGTGAGCTAGTGAGGATGCATGTGACTTTAAGCCTCCGACCTTCCGAGCAGCTCCGTGGACCCCCCCGCCCGCCCGAGCAGCCCCGCACCGGACCCCCCGCCCGCCCGAGCAGCTCCGCGCTGGCTCCCCCCCAGCCCGCCCAAGCGGGGGGGGGGGGGGAGCCGGCGCGGAGCTGCTCAGGTGGGCACGGGAGGTCCGCGGAGCTGCTCGGGCGGGCGGGGGGGAGCCGGCGCGGGGCTGCTCGGGCGGGCACGGGGGGTCCACGGAGCTGCTCAGAAGATCGGAGGCTTAAAGTTCTTCTCCTACTTCAGAAAAATTTTCTCGGGCGGGCGCGGAGCTGCTCGGGCGGGCGGGAGGGAGCCGGCACAGGGCTGCTCAGGTGGGCACGGGGGCCACGGAGCTGCTCGGGCGGGGGGCTGGTCCCCTGGGGAGCGTGCCTGGCTGCCCCGAAAGGTGGTGCCTGTTGGGGACTCCAGGCACTGTGGGATATCAACCCACAGTGCAATGCTGGCTATGTCGACCCTTCCAAAAGTTCTAGGACAGACACTGTCGACCTGCTGTGCTTTGTGGGGACGCACTATGTCGACTTTATAAAGCCTACTTTAGAAAATCGACTTAAGGGAAATCGACCTACTGCTGTAGTGAAGACATACCCTTAGAAGCAATACTCCCTCATAAGAGAAAGTAGACTCCCTGATGAGAGTGCAGATGAGAATGAGCCTAGTAGCTAAGATGATGGTTTCAGGTTGAATTGAGCCCTTTCAATCATACTCATAATGCCATTATATCCAAGGCAACCTTTCTTGGCTCACTGGTCAAAATACACATTTAGACTAACTATGTATGTATTTGGGAGACTGGAATGATTCTGAAGCAGGAATTCAAAGTCTTGAATAATTAATATGCTTTTAATTTTTTTGGCCTAATTACATAGTTACACAAAAAGGCTAATCTTATTTCAACTGGTTCCACAATAATTTGTCTATAGATACTGCAAGAAAAACAGATGGCTGATTAATTCTTTCTCTGGTGTTTATGCATGCTGATATAGAATTGGCATTGCATGTTTAGTTCCTTCTAAAAAGCTATTATTGTTTATAACCGCATATAATTTTCCTGACTATTCATGACCTTCTGATAGGCGAGGAAGAAGTAGTACCCGCTAAAAAGACAAAGACGATTGTTTCGACTGCTCAGATTTCGCAAACAAGACAAGCCAGAATTGAAAAAGTAAGTTTTTTCGAAGCTAATGGTGTTAAAAGCTTTAGATATTGATTCTTGGCATTGCAGTGTCTCACTCTTGTTCTGTCTTCCATTACAGAAAATAGAAGCCCACTTTGATGCCAGATCACTTACAACTGTTGAAATGTCCATAGAGGGTGCCACAGGACAACAGCTCCCACACAAGGCACCTCCAAGAATGCCTCCTAAACCTACATCAAAATCACCAACTCCACCAATAAGTGTGTCAAAAGTACAAATGGCACGACAGCAATCACCATCTCCCATTAGACAGTCACTGTCACCTGTAAGACATGTTAGAGCACCCACACCATCACCAGTCAGGTAACTAATGTTAACTATCAAGGAAAGATTGAATATTGAGTCATTCCCACCAGTAAAATGAGAAAATGAAATGGTGATGATGCGAACTGAAAGCCCAATATAGAATGGAAGAACATGGGCTTGTTCTGACTGTTGGTTTTGTACAGTTGTCAAAGCTTCAGGAGGAGGGTTTTGACAGCTGTCTGCAAATGCTCCATCCTCTGAGATAGGTTTAGGAAATACTTTAGAAAATGTTTAAGGTCAGATTCTGCATTGTGTTCCACCACACAAAGCAGGAGTAACACTCCCCTCCCTCCCCCCCTGCCCCCAGCTGTACATGATTAAATTCCATCAGAGTTGGCCTTTGGTAACTACTGTTTGGGGGGGGGGGAGCAAAGGTATTTGATGAGTTTCGTGCAGAATGGAAGGATCAATAGAAAAAATAACTGTGAACATCTGTAGACACAGTTAATTTATGGACATATGGGTAAATGATCCCAGAGTTAAGGCTGTGGAGACAAGAAAAATGAGCATAGTTATGGGGAAATCAGGGTTTAGCTCTGATATGTGTAGAGGGCCTCAGGAGCAAAAGGGAGTGATTTGAAGTGCAGGGTCCACAGCTGCAGAGCCCAATTCATTTTCACTGAGGCGCTGATGAAGTGCTATTAGACTGGGGCTGTTTTAGCGCTAAAATCCCTCTTTAGCGCTACAATAACTCTGCTAGAACACACTTCCAAGGCACTTTTTGCGCTTTTACTGACAGTTTAAAGCGCTACTGGTAAACCTCAAAACGAGAGGAATAAAGCTTTTTGCGCTGCCATTTTAGCGCAAGGGTTGCAATGTGTACACCCATTGCGATATAATGAGCCTCCAGCATCCTGGCCCAGAATCCCCAATGCATCCTCTCTGGCCACCATTTAAAACTCTTCTGTCCCATCCTCAGGTGACCCCATGTCAGAACCCTCCCCCATATTCATATACAATTTGGAAACCAGGCCGCTGCTGCGGCAGGGCTGCCGGGTCCCCTGCCGCTGTGGGCGGCAGGGCTGCCGGGTCCCCGCCGCTGCGGGCAGGGCTGCTGGGTCCCTGCCATGGCGGGCGGCAGCCCGGCGGCGCTCCCCGCCGCTGTCCCAGGTCCCCGCCGCTGCGGGCAGGACTGCCGGGTCCCCGCCACGGCAGGCGGCAGGGCTGCCGGGTCCCCGCCACGGCGGGCGGCAGGGCTGCCGGGTCCCCGGCGCTCCCAGCCCCTGCCCTGGTCCCCGCCGCTGAACCCCCCCCCCAAATAAATGGTTAGGGAAGGGAGGTGCAGAGTCTGTCAGTTTCGGAAAAGAAACTGACAGCAAGAAGTTCCCTCCTTACACTAAGGTTCCCAGTCCCCCCTCACCCCACTCCTTTGCAAAGAGGGTTGCACCCAGCTGAATGCTGGGATACCTGCCCTATCCCACAACTGCTACTGCCGCCAAAAGCGGGACAAATGTATACATTCTTTGGTGCTAGAGGGATTTAATGTGTACACCCTCTAGCGCAACACCTGTAGCGCTAAATGGGGAAGCGCTATAAACAATAGCGCTACACCCTGTAATCTAATCATACCCTTAGGCTCTTCTGGCTTTTCTGCCTCATCTCCCCACTGCACCAAGCAGTGGGCCAGAAAAGTGAAATGTGTCTGAGCTGAATGAGGCCCCATTTAAACCTTTATGCCAGCTCTGCTTTGTGGTGAATTTCACCACAGATATATACAGCAATAACTGTTCTTAAAGAAGTAGCAATGGATTGGTGGTAATGTAATAATTTACAAGCATAATTAATCCATGAGCGGCTGTGTTAATGTAAGGATAATACAATAGTGCCATCTAGAGGGCATAATTCACTAAAAATGTTACATTTTAGGTAGCCCTGTGTGAAATACATTATTGACTCAAAAATTACATTTACACCTAAATTAGATGTGAAAATAAACATAAAAAATAAATGGATAATGCTGGTAACCACCACTTATGATGAAATGGTTCAGAATGTGGCAGTGTTAAAATATTTGCATGGTGCTAGAAATTTGATATATAGGAACTCATTTTAGGGAAAAGATGTGTTTAGTATGGTGGTATAGCAAACTGGAAAGTGCTTTATAACTACATATTAATACTCACAATTAATTTTTAAAATGTTAGTCTTTCTAAAAGGCCTGTTTATTGCTGTAACAGCGGATGCCAATTAGTGCTGCTGTAATTGGTAAAAGGAAATGTTGCAATGGAGATAGGCCCCAATCCTGAAATGAACTGATCAATAGCCGATTTCTGTGCCCCCAGATGATGCTCCACTGAATTCAGTGTGTCTCATTGAAGAATTGGGGCCTAATTTAGTACATAATGCCCCAGATCCTATAGTCCTTTCTCAAAGCTTCCATTATCTGAGTAAAAAATTGGGTCTCTGACCCAATGTGAATTTACCATTTCTGGTACTTTTATATTAAATGTATACTCTTGAGTGAAATACATTGTGGTGGTCTCTCTTATGTCTTCATTGTAAAGCTAATGAAGTCATTAAAAATCCTTCAGTAATTTAAGGATCTGACAAACCTACAAGAGCAGGAAAGCTCCTTGTGTCCTTTCCATCTTTTAATGTCAAGCATATTGATAGTGTTCAGTAAATAAATAATAAACCAATGAGATCTCCTCTCCTATTTATTATTTACATTGTGATAGCTTCTTAAAGACCCAGTAAGGATCAGGGTCCCACTTATTGGGAACTGTACAAACACATAGGAAGACTGTTTGAGGAACATAATTTCAAACAAGAAAACAAGTGAGTGTAAAAAACAATAAAGGAAGGAAGAGAATAGGGAAATGTACGCAGATCACACAATCTAACCATGTACACAATTTTAAGGTAACAAATCAACTGCAAGTTTTGTTTTCCTTTTCTAAATTAATAAATCCAATGTTCCCAGCTGCCATGCAGCCTATCATTATTAGTTGGTTGGTTTCTTGTAGCCCTGGAGTTTATAAGTAAAGTTTGGTCAAAAAAATTCAAATTTCAAATTTTCCCAATTTGGAGGGAGAGGGAGAAGAAAGGGGACATAGGGTTTCTTTTGGCTTTTGTTAGTTTTTTATTTAACTCAGTGTCCAGGTACTTATGGTATCCTAAACAGGAAATGAATGTCAATTCTGTGTGAAGTACTTGTGTGGTTATTTTATTATGTGATGCTAAATTTAATACCAATAATGTTCTGTTTATTCATTAGGTCAGTATCTCCTGCTGGAAGACTCTCCATTTCACCTATTAGGCCTGTGAAATCTCCATCATTAATCCGTAAAGCACAGACAACAGTAAGCACTGCTGCTGAGGTTGTTCCTCCTTGGAAGCTGGAAGGTTATGTCTCTGCAGCTGAGGCACGGATGCAGGAAACTAGAGTAACTACAAGCGCTACCCAGATAAGGACAGAAGAAAGATGGGAAGGGAGATATGGTGTCCAAGACCAGATGACCATTAGTGGTGCTGCTGCTGCTGGTATCTCTGTTGCTGGTATAGCTGCTGGTGCTAAAGAGGTAAAGAGTCTTTAAATTTGGAAAGAACATTGTTTATGCTGAGAGAGCTGTTAAATGTAATTTGAAGGATTGCATGTAAATACTTGCTTACCACAGCTATTTAGAGAGTTCCCTAGAAATGTTTAAATAGACCATTGACAGTAATATTTTGTGCATGTATTTGTCATATGCTTATTCTATGTATGCAACCTATAAAATAATATCTTCTGATGTGACTAATTTTGGTCCTACAGGACACTGATAAAACAGCAGCTGTTGCTACTGTAGTTGCTGCAGTTGACCTGGCTAGAGTGAGAGAACCAGTTCCAAGCCCTGTAGAGCAGGTTTCTAAAAGGACAGCAATGACTGCGGTACACATTCAACCTGTTCAGGAGCAGGTAGAAGTAAAGCAGAGCTTTTATATAATTTCCTCCTTATCCCCAATCCTACATGCAAACTAAACATGTATTTCATAGTGCAAAATTAACAAGATACTTAGTGCTTTATATAAGCATTAATTATTGGTGCAGAAGCAGGTGGACTGTAAGGGACTTCTAGTGGTCATCTCATCTATCACCTTACATCGTGACTGAATTGACTTAATTATTCTTACACCATTCCTGAGGAATGGGTATCATGTCTTATTTTTAATAATTCTATTACCTAATGTTCTTTTACTGACAAAACTTTTCCTAATATTTAACTTGAATTTTCCCAGCTGAACTTAAAATAACTATTCCCCAGCATTTCCCCCCTTAATTTATACTACTTTCTTTTGATAACTGATCTTTACTATGTGTTGAGATGTATTTTAAGGTTGTTTTTTTCCTCCTATAAAAATCAGATACGAAAGGAAGCTATGGTAATAACTACTGATAAATCCAAAGAACAGGAAATAATATCAAGAACTAGAGAAGGAATTGCTACCAAACAAGAAGTACACATCACTCATGAAAAGGTGAATACAGTTGTTACAGATGTAATATTCACAATTAAACCCTACTTTAAAGACAAACTATGTATATAATTTTCTTTCCTTTTCTTTTTGTAACTTATTAAGTGAAAAGCCCAGCAATACAAAGCAATACTATATACCTCTCTTCTCCCTTAGTTTTCATTACTAACATAACTCGCTCACCAGAGTTTTCACTACTAGCATTCTCATAATTCTCTTTTGATGACTGACTGTTTTGTATAAGATATTCAGATATTACTGTGGTTAGTACTTTATGAATATTATAGATAGATTAAAGAGAAATTTTTTGAAAAAATGACTTGCAGGCAGAATGCCATTGTTTTCCTACCATTTGTTGTATAATACGCCAAATGTGATTTTGTTTTGTTTTTTAAAAAACAACAAAAACAAAAAGTCTACACACCTCTTCTTGGATTTTCCATTTTTCTGTGGCTGTTTCAAAGCTTACTATATATTTGGCATTTTCCTGTTAACAAATAGGAGGCAAGATACATTAAGAAAAAACTCATTCTGCACTGAAAACCATGTGAAACAAAATACTAGTGACTGAATTTCAGATAACTTTCAGTATATGTTTTGTTTTTAATTTTCAGATGCATTTATTTTAACTTAAGCCCTGATTCTGCAACCAGATATGCATATGCTTAACCTTACTCATAAGAAGCTCTATTATAGTCAGTGGGGTTATTCAAATGAGCAAAGTTAATCAAATGTGCAAGTGTTTGCAGGATCAGGGTCTGTTAGTATTTCTTCATTGTATTTCTGGATGGTCCCCAGGAGTTTCATACAAAGATAGAGTAACTTATGCCTCCCTCCCATAGAAATGGTACATTTCTGCAGTCCACCACTCTTTGCAGCTTCTCCAGACCACACTACTCCTCCAGAAAATAGATGGGATCAGTCAAGTGCTGTGATCAGGCTTCAAACTGAGAGAATAAAAAGGAATCTAGTTGTGAGGGTTGGCGGGTCTAAATCCTTGTTAAGGTTGAGTCTAGTCCTCAAGATGAAATCTAGAGTGACATATCAAGGTTCAAGATGAGAAATAGTCTGGGCAGGGAGAGGAGTAATTTAGCTTTCCAGCACTAAGAGACGAAAATCCGAAAACCACCGTTACACAGGGAGGAGCAGGTTCTGTATTTTTCATCTAAACCTCCTGGATAGAGTGAAATTTACCAAAATATATGCATTCAAAATCGTGGCTTCCCCCCCCATTGATTGTAATGCGGATAAGCTTCTTCCTGTACCGGTTTTTTACTTACTGCCTTTAGTAGGAAAATGGCAGAGTCCATGGAGTAAGTTATTTTATTTATCTTTTCACTGTATATTTCATAAGAGAAGTTCTGTTGTTGTTGCCAGTCTAATCAGTTTTTAAAATCTATATAAAACACTGGAGTTTTCCTAAGAGTTGGCATCATATAACCATAATATTCACTTGTATATAATTACTCCAGGGTGCAAACAGAATGACTCACAATCACTTCCTTCTACCAGGACCTCCAGTGAAATTTAACTTCTTTTCCTCCACTAGTCTAGTCTCTTCTCCAATGTTATATAAAAGTTATGTGATTTGCATTTGAGATTATGTAACGGAGACTTTTTTACTGTAAAAATCAGATAAGAAAGGAACCAGAAAAAACTCCTATACCCAAAGTAATAATTGCTGCTGATAAAGCCAAAGAACAAGAAAAAGTATCAAGAGCAAGAGAAGAAATTTCTATCAAAGGAGAGCAAATTCACATCACTCATGAAAAGGTGAATACAGCTGTTATAGATGTAACTTGCTGATGTACCCTTTTTCATTAACAATCTCTTTCAAATGTTCCTTATGTATATTGCATTTGTGTTTTTATGAGGTGAAGGCTCCAACAGAAGAAACATTTATAAAGTAACTGTTCTATAAAGAGGCCCAGTATTACAGTTCCAGGCAAAACTCCCACTGACTTTAATAGGAGTTCTGACTAGTCAGGAACCGCAAGACTGAGCTCTTAACATCAGTAATTTAAATATTGAGGTTGTCATTACTAACATGCTAATAATTCTCATTTGATTATTAGTGACCTTTACTTGTTATATGGAGATGGATTTTAAGAGAATTTTTAAAGCATTTTTATTCAGTTAGCCATCAGAATAGAATAATATTCACTTACGTAAAGGGTTTGAGCCAATGAGGTTTGCTGGAAGTTTTGCCTGACCACAAACAGTCTGATCAGTCTCCTAGCTAATACCAGATGATTTTGGAGCCCTTACTCACACTAAGGTAGCCCTTATTTATCTGAGTAGCCCCACTGACTCATGAGAGTAAATGTTAGGTCATAGTAACACTCATTTCTATGTAACTGCTAAAAGGAGTTTATATCAGGAGGATACAAAGATGATCACTTAAATGTAACCAATAGGGGGCCAAATTCTTCCATGATTCTTTCTCACAAGGTGCAACTCTACTGAATTTAACTGGGTTGTCAAGTGTGTAAGATGGGACAGAAGTTGGCTTACACACAATAATCATTCCACTCTACAAGTGGTGTTTCATCTTTTTTCCTTTCCCCTTGTCTTAGGGGTATTGGGCCTGGGGCCCACCCACTTAGCATAAGGCCCACTCAAATCTAAGCTGGGGTGTAGTGCTGCCACAGCTACCTGGAATGTCACTCGAACACCTGAAGTCCAGGATGGAGCTATGTGCCTCCCCTTCAGAAAGCTACACTCCGGCAGTTCTGCCTTGCCATTTTCTGAGCCATCCCATGCGTGTGCTCAGCTCGGCAGGTGAAGCCTTGTGTCTGGGGGGCCACCAGGGCTAGGAAGAGGGCATTGCGTCAGTGGGGAAGCTGAGCTAGCACAGCCTGTCATTGCCCGTCCACCCGAAAGTTGGGACCCACCCAGATTTCCACTCCTAACTTTGCCACTATCTTGTCTATATCACATTTCATCAACCTGTCCCACTTTCCTGAAAAGCCATGTAATTTGATTTGAGAACATATATAATTGAAACTTTTTTTTTATCATAAAAACCAGATAAGAAAGGAAGCTGTGAAACCTTCTGTGCCTAAGGTAGTAATTACCACCGATAAACCTACAGCACCAGTCAGAGTATCGAAAACTAGAAAAGAAGTTACTACCAAACAAGAACAAGTACGAGTGACTGATGAAAAGGTGAATAGAACTGTTATAAATGTGATATTCACTCTCTTGTGATATTCTCTGTGCACACTAATACTTCCCCTACAAATATTAACTTTATATTTCCAGGTTTTTTTTTCTAAAACTTACTCCAACTAGAAACTATGAATTAGTATCTAGTTCTTCCCACCTTGTCCTTCACTCCCAATAGTTGGCATTAATAAGATATCCATAACTCTCTTTTGACTGACTTTGATTTCTTTACAGTAAAGAGCATTTTAACTTTTTTAAATAATATATTTTATTTAAATAGGCAGTAGGATGTAATTATACTCATCAATATCTAGCTAATACAGAGTCACTTGGAGGCTGCAGTGTACAGGCATCTAAAACCTTAACCCTTTCCCCCATTCCAATGCTTTTTTTTAATGAGACCCCATGTAATTGAAACTTTTTTGTTTCTACTATAATAATCAGATAAGAAAGGAAGCTGAAAAAACTACTGTAGTTCCAACAGTAATTGCCACTGATAAATCCAAAGAACCAGTAACAATACCAAGGGCCAGAGAAGGAATTACTGCCAAACAAGAACAAATGCATCAGGCTGGTCTACACAAGGAGGTGGGGATCGACTGAAGATATGCAACTTCAGCTACGTGAATAACGTAGCTGAAGTCGGTGTATCTTCAGCTGACTTACCTGCCATCCTCATGGCGGCGCGCTCCCCCGTTGACTCCATCTTGCACCTTGCAGCAAGCTGGAGTTCTGGAGTCGACAGGGGCGCCGGCTGGTGATCGATTACTCGCGTTTTAACAAGACACGAAAAATCGATCGCTAAAAGATCAATTGCCACCCACCAATCCAGCAGATAGTGAAGACGTACCCTTGTGATCAGGTGAATACAACTGTTGCAGATGTGAAATACACTGTTCCAGCTTACTTTCTCTGCAAGCCTCCTTATGCTTCACCATCACTTAAGAGCTAGTTGTGTACAGTAGAATCCACTCAATTGCATTCCCCTTAATGTGCCTGCTTGATTGGGGTGATTTTTACAATGTACAAATTCGGAATAATGAATCTCAGTAATTCTAGAAAATTAACAAATGGCCCATCCATTTATAAAAAAGTCACTTTAAATGGCACCACCTATGATTGTCCCTGAAAGCCTGGTCTCAGTAGATAACTTTGAACTGGTGTTTGCTTATGTAAACTTCTATCTCTGAAGTCCTTTAGTATATAGGCTATTCTTCTTTAATATTATTGTTAATTGACCAGTTGATTACACTTTATTAGGAATTGCATTGTTTTTACTCATTGTACAATTCATATGTTTAAAACAATTCAGTTCCACCCAATATATTCTTATAAACCTCTCATATAGGGGACCATTCGTTGTTTCTGTTTCCACTGGAGTCTATGCCAGTCAAGAGGATTTTAACGTAATAGGGCTGAGTCCTGTCATCAGTGAGAAAGGAGCATGACTGTGAACTACAGGATATGGCCCACTCTTTTCTTAATGTAATTAATTAATTGAAAACATCATTGGTATGTTTACAAAATGTTTTGATTAATTTTCAATGAAAAAAGAAAAATCAGATAAAATACATACCAAAGGTTCAGTGTGCAGAGTTCACAGTTCTTTGGTGTGTGAATTTATGGCCAGATTCAATACTGCTTAAGCACTTCCTTTGAAGTTAGCACTAGCATTGAATAATACAGCTCTTAGAGTGTAAAGCCTTATCAATTAGGGTGACCAGATGTCCTGATTTTATAGGGACAGTCTCGATATTTGGAGCTTTTTTTTCTTTTTACATGGGCTCCTGTTATCCCAACTCCATCCCAATTTTTCACACTAGCTATCTGGTCAGCCTACTAACAATAATAAAGTGAACTTTTGCTGACAATCTGTCTGACCTAGCTTAAAGATATTACTTCATGTGGTGAACTATTTTTAAAGCTGTATGTAAACTGGATGAATTAAGGTAATTTATTATTTAAAAGTGTTAATTTTTTCACATGCCCTTTTACTATATACTGTATCCAGGTTACTTATAATACTGAAAAAACAGCAGCAGTAGCTACTCAAATATCTGTTGCTGACCAAGCCAGAGCTTGATGATGGAGAAATTACACTGACATCAAATATGGATCAGGAAGTTAAAAACAAATTACATCCTGTCACAAAAGCGCCACTTCCTTTTTACCAAAACACACTTTCAGTTATCCTCCCCTGTTAGGAACTTGTGAAATAAATTAGCACAACTTTTCCTTGCATTGAAGTTAGAGCTATATATTTCGTAAGCTCATTGTGCGTGAATGGACCATGTAGTGTTTGTTTGAATGTCAAACATCATATACATACTTTGACCATTTCTTTTACTTATGTCTGATATAGAATTATGTGCAGCTGTCAGAAATTATAGCCTTTAAAATATTATACATACTGTATCATAGTCACAAATGTGCCAGCAAAGTATTTAATATACATTGTGTACTGTACATAGAAATATGCATGAGAACAGTGTTTATGTATATCTATTCAGTATCTATATATATAAAAGTCAAATGGTGTATGCGTGTGTGTATGCGTGTATGTATGTGCACTTACTCCTTCCACACCGTTTGAGCTAGAGACTTGAACTTTGGTACAGTTATAGGTCTTAGGGTCCTAATCAGGGTAAGAGTCGAAAATTTTTCAAATCTCACCTCTGACGCCCCCCAGGAGTGAAATTATTTAAAGGCCAATCACATCAGCTGGGCAGCTGCTGTTCTCTATGACATAGTTATGATGTCATAATACCCCCTCCAACGGACCCTGCATTCGCTCAGCTCTCTGCCCCCTCCCCCCTCCAATGGACCCCGCACTCGCTCAACTCTCTGCCCCCTCCCCCCTCCAACGTACCCCGCACTCGCTCAGCTCTCTGCCCCCTCCCCACCTCCGACGGACCCGAGTTGGGTTTGGTCGGAGGGTAAGTGAGGTAGGGGTGTCGGGTTTGGTCAGGGGGTGAGGTGGGGGTGTCGGGTTTGCTCGGGGGTGAGGTGGGGGTGTCGGATTTGGTCAGGGTGGTAAGTGAGCCGGGGGTGTTGGGTTTGGTCTGGGGGGTGGGAAGGTGTCGGGGTGGGTGAGGTGTGGGTGTTGGGGTTGGTCAGGGGCTGTTGGGTTTGGTGGGGGGCTAAGGTAGGGGTGTTGGGTTTGGTTGGGGGGGTGAGGAGGGGGGTCGGGGTTGGTCAAGGGGTAAGTGAGGTGTGGGTGTCGGGTTTGTTTGTGGTGGTAGGGGTGTCGGGTTTGGTTGGGGGGGAAGTGAGGTGGGTGTGGCAGGTTTGGTCTTGGGGGGGTGAGGTGTGGGTGTTGGTCAGGGGGTGTTGGTAGGGGGTGACGAGGGGGTGTTGGGTTTGGGTGGGGGGGTGAAAATGTGAGTCGGGGTTGGTCGAGGGGTAAGTGAGGTGGGGGTGTCGGGTTTGGTCGGGGGGGTGAGGTGGGGGTGTCAGGTTTGCTCTCCCTTCTCTCTCCCTTCCCCCTCCAACGGATCCCGCACTCGCTCAGCTCTCTGGCCCCTCCCCACCTCCGACGGACCCGAGCAACGCCGGGTATTTTCGCTAGTAAATATATATTTACATCTAGTGACTATGAAATATGCAAGGATACAGTCCTTGCATATTTTCCATACTATATAATGTATGTACATTTTCTGTCTCTCTATAAAATGTAGTACTGTGTATTTGCCAGATAGACAAATCTTTGTCATCACCAGGGGTATTTGAATGAATTCTGTAAATGTTATCTTTAGATTGGAGCTTACAAAAAGGCTGAAGCTGTAGCTACAGTTGTTGCTGCAGTTGATCAAGCACGAGTTAGAGAGCCCTGGGAGCTAGAGCATGCTGAAGAAGGCCATGCTGAGCAGAAAGCTTTGGAATATGGATATAAAGAGCGTACTATGACAGGTCACGTTGTTGAGGTGCCGACTGAACATCATGTTGTCACCAAACCAGTACATGTACCTTCTGAAACAAAAGTTTCCATCACTGAAAAAATGGGAATGCATGTATCAACACAGGTTAGATTTGGTTTACATTGCACTCTTTCTCTGGCTGTCTTCTTTTTTTTATGAAACTTTTTATTTTGCAGTTTGGTGACAAGCACAACATAATCACTAAACATTTTGTTGGTTAATGTAGGTTAAAAGAACAGAAGAAACCAGAACAGAAAAAGCAGTCCTTGTGGAACACACACGTCCTCGGACAGCAAGTCCTCATTTTACAGTTTCAAAAATTACTGTTCCTAAACCAGATCATACTTATGAGGTAAGAAGTGGAGGAAGGGTGCTGGGCAAACAGCAAGCTCAGTCAAAATAACTGATACCTCATTTTTTCTATATTGATACCCCTCCATCTCCCGCCCCATACAATACTGTGTTACTCCCAAATGGGGCAAGAGGTTGTGTTATCTTTGATATGTATTGCTCTATTCCCTAGTAAATAAAATATAATACTGCAAATAAATCTATGCCCTTTATTTGTGAAATCCTGCCAAAAAGTGATTGTGTTGGTTGTTTTTTAAAAAACACACCAACCATTTCATGTATTTGGAATGCAGCTAAGACAAGTGGTATTTATAATAAAATGTTACATGCCTGGCATATACCTTCACCCTGTTTCAAGGGTAGGAAAAAAATCCTGATTTGTGCTCAACTTCTTACATTAAAGAAATAATACTTCAATAGCAGTACTTTTTTTTTCTTTGCAGTTGTTTTACTGCATACTAAACCAGATTAGGAATTAACATGCTCTACATGCCTAATCCAAACTTCATAAAGAATATGTTTTTGCATTAATTTCATGTTACTTTTTCCTTTCTACTGTTTGAGGAGTTTTTTAATTTAAAAAAAAATTAGGGACACAATCCAACTTAATTATGCAATAATGTTGCACTTTGAAATCTCGTCAGGTATTTTAAGCACTTCTTGTCATATAATTAGTTCTGCAATGCCTTAGTGAAAATCTGAGTTCAAGCCTGGAAAGCAATAGAGCACATTCCCTTTAAGAGCTATGTTGCTATTTAAAGAACATAATTCTAATGCAATATAATAGAATACTTTCAAATGCTATCTAACTTTAATTCTACATACAAGTATATATATTTTAAAAGCTATGTTACTTTCAACCCTCCTATGCTGTAAAATATCTTTATGTATATTATCTAATAAATCAATAAATATGAGAATAAGGATGTAACAGATTATTATATAATATGTCATACTGACTTGCTTGGGAAATACATAGTACATCTTTTGAAAATAACTAACACAACTGTAACTTTCTCTCTCTTGTATTGGTTAGGTTTCAATAGCAGGATCTGCTATGGCTACTCTGGAGAAAGAGTTATCAACAACTTCTGTTCAAAAGATCACCAGACCTGTGAAATCACCACAAGTAAAGCCACCTGAAACCAGAGTGATGCCAGAGAAGGTTGTCTCTCCACAATTTCCCTTTGGAGAGGCAGCTGACACCTATAAGAGTCGTTATGATGTTGAGACCAAAAGAGACATAAGTGTGAGCATTACAGGTGGTGTGGTACGGAAAGAACACATTGAATTAATGCAAGAAGGTGAAGCAAAGGTTTGTCATTAAGAGAATTCCAAAATCATCTTGACTGACTTACATCTTAGAAATAACAGAGTAATCCAGTCGTGTTTACAGTTTCCCACATTACAAGCTCATTCTTTTAAAATATCCCTACTGAGCTTTGTTTATCGTAGGTTGTGATACTTGTTTGCACAAGCATTTCTAAGATCCTAACATCACTTTGTCACAGCAAGCAGCAGTCACTTTCTGCAAGGAAACATTTTTCCACATCAATTATGGTGTGTCTGTCATTTATTTCCTTCATTTTGTGGGATTTTGAGTAACTCTGCTTTAAATGTCCTAGGTAACAGAAACAGCTAGAATTCCTGAGCCAGCAGAAGTCCCTGCTACCCCACCAACCTTAGTCTCAGTAAGTAGTGAAAACGTAGATAAGGGTTACATTGTTTTGCCTTTCATTCCTTCACCCTCTTTTTGTCATGTATTTAATACATTCAGTTGATCTCTGGAGTTATGACACCATCTCATGTCTATAGTCAGTTGCCAGTCTCTATAGCCATGTGACCTATCAGAATGATCTTTGCTGAACTGGGACAAATGAATTCTCACAAGTATCTCACAAAGATCAAGTTTCCTCTAGATTTTCCCTGTGAAGAGTAAATTATTCAGACAGCCCAACTCCAGCTTCAAAAGCTAGAGTTTGAAAATGTCTCTTTTCTCTAATTTATTTGGGACACTGCACATTGGTGCCTCCTTTTCATATAGATGCTGAATTGTTAAGTTTCAGGACTGTTTTATCGTACAGTTGAAATGATTTATTTACTAGTGAAGAGTCATATTCATTCTATAAATACTTTTGTGTGATACAGGGTCTGAAAAACATGATGGTTATTGAAGGTGAATCTGTCACTTTGGAGTGCTACATCTCTGGCCATCCAGCCCCAACTGTGTCATGGTACAGAGAAGACTATCAGATTGAGAGTTCCATTGACTTCCAGATTACCTTCAAAGCAGGAGTTGCTCGCCTTGTGATTCGTGAAGCCTTTGCAGAAGACAGTGGAAGATTTACTTGCACTGCTACCAATGTAGCTGGAACTGTCAGCACTTCATGCCACTTACATGTGCAGGGCAAGTAGATTTCTCACAACAAGAATACAAACAGTTTGCTCAGTCAAAATGGCTTCATTACAACTTTTCTATACCCAAGAGCTAGTATTTCTGACAGCTGCAGGTGTCAGGGCTGCTAAACCTGCCAGCAACTCCCACCTAGTCTCTTCACCTAATAAAAGATTTTGTGTTGTCTAGGGCAAAAATCAAGGACTATCCATTAGTATTGTACACTACCTGCAGCATCTCCATCCCTGTTTTTACCCAGAGATATGTGGGCCTGCCACCCTTCACATTAGTCCTATCACTACAGATAATGGCAGGGTTGATGCCTGTTCTGAGGAAGAGATGGACATATTCCCCATCTCCTATCTATTCTGGGATCCCCCTACTCCCAGCCATCACTGAAAAATATGTCAGCCTTTAGTGTCAAGACCATCATGCACTAGTAAGTAGGGTGACCGGCTATCCCGATTTTATAGGGAAAGTCCCAATTTTGGGGTCTTTTTCTTCTATAGGCTCCTATTACCCCCCATCCAGTCCCAATTTTTCACATTTACTAGTAGGGTGACCAGACAGCAAGTGTCCTAAAATGCAATCCTACATGGAAGGAATAAATGCTAAAGGCCCCTATGACCATACTCAAGGATCATCACAAGCATCTGATGATAGCTTTGTTACTGAGCTATATTCAAGACTATCCAAAGCCCACATACCAAAGGAACATTATGGCGCACCCAACATCCCCTGCCCCACTAGGGAAATTAGCTATATAGGTCATATCAGATTGGCAAATACCACAGAAGCAGCAATGACACAGCCCAATAATATGCAAGAGAGAAAAACATTAAGGGTCAAGGATATTAAATAGCTCAGGAATGTAAATTATGGCTGTTGGAGCTAGACTGGTTGAAGGGGCCAGGAGAGAGACTCCCCACATCACCTGGGTGCCAGTTATGAGCAAGCTACCTGACCCTTAAAGTCAATCAGCAAAACTAACTCCCTCTATCTGCTTTGTCCACTTTTAAAATATTTTGGCATCAACATTATCATATATTTCTTACAGTTTCTGAGGAGTTTGAGAGCCGAGAAGCAGTTTCTGCAAAAGCTGTCACAGAAGAGAAACGGTAAAGTTACTTTTCTAAGCAGATTGCTCATACTGTGAGTGTTAGTTACTTCCATTTTGTTTATAATTTCCTTCTGCATCAGCTCATTTTCCTTTTTTGAAATCTTTTCCCAGCTACATAGAGTCAAAAGATGTGGTAATGGTAGATACCACTGTTGCAGAACAAGAAGTGTTTGGAGAAGCTGCGGCTCCTTATTTTATAACCAAACCAGTAATTCAGAAGTTAGTTGAAGGTGGAAGTGTCATTTTTGAGTGCCAAATTGGGGGCAACCCAAAGCCACACATCTACTGGAAAAAAGCTGGAGTACCTCTTACTACTGGCTACAGGTATATAAGCTACTTAAACATTGTTTTCTCTGATATGCAAATGATACTTCCATAGACTTGACATATAATAGAATTCAGTTATCTGCTTTCGACTAAATCTATCTGTAGTGTAACCCTGATGATTTCAGTGGGGTGTCCTCAGGAATTAGTATGGCCCTACAGTTCTGAACATATAAGTATTTGAAACCCCTCAGGCCATTCTTCCCTATTATGGGATACAATGTTTGCTCTGGTGGATTATAAAATGTATAATTTAAAAAACTAGAAAAGCAATTATAAATACAAGGTTGAGCTAAAAATCTGTATACACATTAATTTATAGAGAGAGAGACACTTTGGCTTGAATTTTCTCTGCAGTGTTCTATAGAATTGAGAAAATATTTCATGAAGGAGCCATCTGAGTACATTTTCTGGCACTCTTGAATTGTATCATGATATAATCACGTATAGAAAATTATGGAAATGATGTTGCCAAGCATAAAGCTCCCTGTATATTAAAATTCTGATATTGAGAAGGTTATATTGTATATGATAATGGAATCCTCAAGACTTCAGTACTGCCTTTTGTCTCTGAGTTCAATTATTATTATAGGTATAGGGTATAATTGAGCTCTGGTTGCACTATTGTTGTTTCTCTTATGCTGTTCTACTATTCCATTGAGATGATATTGGCCTAAAAAACTTTGAGAACATTGTCTTTTTCAAGGAGTAATAGTCATAGATCTTTCAAAAAGTAAATACTCTGAGTTCTGCTGATCAGAATTATGGAGAATTTGTGTTTTCTATGTTCTTAAAGACACAAAGTGAGTTACAAAAAAGAGACTGGGGAATGCAGACTTGAAATTTCGATGACCTTTGCTGATGATGCCGGAGAATACACTATTGTTATTCGTAATAAACATGGAGAAGCTTCTGCATCAGCCTCTTTACTGGAAGAAGGTATATGTATATGCATGGATAGTGTGGGGTGGAGAGACTAACAAAAAAGTCAGTGATATGAATATGGAAGAATAAGACTGGAAGTTCTTAAACTTGCTTTAAGATTAGGAAGTTGGTGCCACTCAGTTTGATATAATAAAAACAGACTGGTCACAATGGTGATTAAGGTATTGCAGTAGCTTCTTTTTCTTTCTGAGCCATTAAATGGTGTCAAAATTGAGGCATTCTTCTTTTAAGTGAGTCTCCTACAGGAGATCCTGAATCTATGGGCACTTTCGTAAAAGTTGTCAAACCACTATGATATACAGAACCACTTGTAGAAATCCTGGGTTCCCTTTGATTCCAGTGCGGCCAGGATTTCACCCAAAGGGTTAACTTCTGTAGAAGCAGATGGTAAGGAATGGTACACAGGCCAAGCTCCTTTCTATGTTCCTCTCCTTACCCCAGAGAAAGAGACGGAGCTGGGAGTTCTGCAAGAGGAAGAGCGCATACAGCTACTTTTCTGTGCCACTGAGGATTTCTGCAGGAGGAGAATATTTAACCTTAGGCTCAGGCAGAGTTTAGTATCTCCTGTTCAGCATAGCTCATCTTGCAGAGCTCTTAATGCTCTGTACAGAATATGGGGTTTTGAAGGTTGGCATTGGGGCTCTAGGGAAAGGAAACTAACTAAGGAGCTGGGAGATGTGCTTTAGAAAAAGAAACTAATTTAGACTATTGAGAAATCCATGTAGATATTCATCAAGTACCATAGTTCCCAGGGGGGAGGTGTGAAGGTATGGTCAGGAGGCTGTGAGAGCTGAGGAGTCTCTCTTTAGAAGTGGTCTGTATTTAAGAACACCTGTCCTAGAATATATAAATTATGAAGTTTTAATCAAGACTGGGAAGAGCATCTATCTGTTGTAATGATTCTCACAGACCATCAGGATGTGTACTTGTTCCACAACCGTCTAAAACTCTGTTTAAAATAATACATACTAATTGATAACTTCTGCAGCTTATTTCTACATTTATGCCAGAAAAAATGGACAGTGACTTATCAGAATTAATGTGTACTTAACTCCTAGCTGATTATGAGGTCTACATAAAATCGCAACAAGAAATGATGTACCAAACTCATGTGACTACATATGTACAAGAACCTAAAGTGGCTGAGGTAGCCCCAGCTATTTTATATGCTGACTATGAAAAAGAATATGAAAAAGAACAAGCTCTAATTAGGAAGAAAATGGCAAAAGACACTGTGCAGATCCGGACTTTTGTAGATGAACAGGTAAGTATGTTGGTCATTTTAAATTGTTTGGAGCAGTTAAAGTCTTTAGTTTCACAAATGTAAAAAGTTATTCTACAAACTCTATAAAGTCATTTCTACAAAATCTATCACAAAACTGTTTTCTTTTTGCATAGGAATTCCACATTTCTTCCTTTGAAGAAAGACTTATCAAAGAAATTGAATACAGAATTATTAAGACCACCCTAGAAGAACTCCTGGGTGAAGACAGAGAAGAGATGGTGGTTGATATTCCTGAGTCTGAAACAGTTGAAGCAGGATTTGATTTAAGATTAAAGAATTATAGAATCTTTGAGGGAATGGCTGTTACTTTCCATTGTAAAATGACTGGATATCCATTACCCAAGGTACACATACCAATGTGTATAAATATAAATCACTCAGATATTGTTTCTAATTGTATCTACCTATGAAACAGGCTTGCTTCTATATGTGGAAACTTATTGAAAGTGGTAGCTCGCTGTCAGAGAACCCCTTCTTTATCCTACACAGCTAGAAACCCACGAATTCCAAAAACAATGTATGTTTTTCAGTCCTTTGTTCTCCCATCAAGCTGAGTTTCCATTTTGTAGATTTATATAATATTTCTGGATAAGGAAATGCACTAGATTCACCAGTACACTATGGCAAAGTATTGCACTACTCAGGCATCACAGAGTGTCACAGGGAAGTGGTCACATAGTACTGAATCTGGCTTGTTTCTGTTTCATTCTTTATGTATCATAATGCTGTATTTTATATTGGCAACTGATTTTCATATCATGTTTCACTGCAAAAAGCTGTTCTTTACTCTTACTTATTTCAAGTAAAATTGTTTGCCAACAACATGTTGATTACAGTCATGCAATAGTTAAAAAGTAGTGGGAAAGACCTGACGAATCTTAAATAACATACATGGGTACACATTACTGAATGCTAATCTCCATGCGGGTTCACTCCAATTTTTACTGTTTGTGCAGATTGTGTGGTACAAGGATGGTAAACGCATTAAGCATGGAGAGCACTACCACATGGAAGTTCTGCAAGATGGCAGCGCTAGTCTACATTTACCTGTTGTGTTCCCTGAAGATGAAGGAATTTATACAGTCTTTGCCAGCAATGTTAAAGGAAATGCCATTTGCTCTGCAAAGCTATACATTGAACCTGTTGCGCCAGTTGGAGCTCCAGGTTATATGCCAGCACCAGATGTTATGAAAAGATATCGGTAAGTACAGCGTAATATGCAAGTCTCGTGTTCATTCCAGTCCACTACAAATAAACAGTGTCCAGTGATCCCATAATGTTGTCCAAGCTAAACAAGTTTAGGCCATCAGCTCTGGCATACCTCCATGCTGTTGAAAGTATTGATGTCGATTCAGTAAGATTCTGTTCTGTGGGTCAGTATGAGGCAAATCCCCATTGCTGCAGGGCAATGTGATTCTGGAAGTACCGTCTTCCAGATGATAGATCTAAACAAAGTACTGGTTTTACAACCTTAGTAACCATGCCCTGTCTATTTAAATCCTCTCAATTTAGATAATGTATTTCTCCTCGCTTGGGATTTTACCTACTGTGCACTGCGCTGTTGAACAACTCTTGTTTTCCACCACAGAGATTGCTACATTTCTGTGGTCCAAGAACACATCCAGTTATAGATAGATACTCTGTGTGTATGTGAAAAATAAATATTGCTGTAAGTTTAGAGAACTGTAATATTACTTGACATTGCACAGATTCTTCATATTGCTTAGACAAAAGGAAACAAACTACAAATAATTTTACCTCACCTTTTCCCCTAAGTAAATTGATTTTAACATGTTTTAAAATACTAGGCACAGGAGATGAATTATATATTGCTTTATCCTGGTTCGAGGTGTCATTGCTACAGCACAGCTTTTTTGTCCCTCCCGCAGGTCTCTTTCTCCCCGTTCCCCAAGCCGTTCTCCAGCCCGTAGTTCTCCGTCTCGTTCTCCTGCTCGCAGATTAGAAGAAACTGATGAAGGACAACTGGAGAGATTGTATAAGCCAGTTTTTGTCTTGAAACCTAGTTCCTTTAAATGTGCAGAGGGGCAGACAGCGAGATTTGACCTAAAAGTAGTTGGCAGACCCATGCCGGAAACATACTGGTTTTATAATGGTATTTCAATTTTTTTTCATAATACCATATTTTTTCTAAATAATTATATTTTCCATGTTGGGAAACAGTACTGAGTATTAAAAAAATTGTCTATTTCTGCAGGTCAGCAAGTTGTTAATGACTATACTCATAAAATAGTAGTTAAAGAAGATGGTACACAGTCAATGATCATTGTCCATGCTAGTCCTGATGATTCTGGTGAATGGACTGTCATTGCTCAGAACAGGGCAGGCAAAGCTACGATCTCTATGACCTTGACAGTGGAAGGTATTTACTCTGCACATTTTGGAAAGAACTCTATAATTATTATGCATAGAAACAGCTATTTCAATTTCGGATCACTTTTTTCTTGCTCTTTCAGCTCAAGAACATCTAGTGAAACCACTTTTTGTAGAAAGACTAAAGAATGTTAGTGTCAAGGAAGGTACTAAACTGAAAATGTCAGTGAAAGCTACTGGCAACCCTAATCCTGACATTGTATGGCTGAAGAACAGCGATATCATTGTACCTCATAAATACCCAAAGATCAAGTAAGTTCTTCCTAAAAAGATGATGCGTAAAAACAGTAAAGATTTCAATAATCCTGCAAAGTACAAAGTGCCTCCTAATGTTTGTTGAGTGTTTCCAACTCCCCAAAAAATGTAGTAGGTGAGAATTGAGAGGACTCACAATGAAAACTAAGGGCTTGATCCCATGGCCTTTGAAGATTATGGGAGTCTTTCCACTGACTTCAATGAGGTTTGGATCTGGCCCTAAAAGTGTGAAATAACTTCCAGGCTCAGGCCTGCCTTTTGCATGTTTCTGTACATGTATATTATGTAAGTTTCAACAAAACTTAAAACCAAATTTTAAAAGAACCCCTATTAGATTTCTATATCTACAGCCCTCTAGTATATGGAATGTGTACTGATTTCAAGATCACTAAAGATTGCGATTTTGTGTTTATACAGTGCCTCACACGAGGCCACATTCTTGGTTGGTTGTTAGGCACTACGATAAGTATTATTTTTGATTGCACCAGAAGTTTGCCTGCTTAAGGGCTATGGGATGGGACCTAATTGTGAAGAAGATATATGAGGGAAATGATGTATATTTTTTTTAACATTTCAGAATTGAGGGAACTAAAGGAGAAGCTGCACTTAAAATTGAGTCCACTGTCAAGCATGATGCTGCATGGTATACTGCCACTGCTATCAATAAAGCAGGGCGTGACACTACACGGTGCAAGGTAAATGTCGAAGTGGATTTTGCAGAACCTGAACCCGAAAGGAAATTAATCATTCCCAAGGGAACATACAGAGCAAAAGAGATTGCAGCACCTGAGCTCGAGCCTCTCCATTTGCGTTATGGTCAAGAGCAATGGGAGGAGGGAGACCTTTATGACAAAGAGAAACAACAAAAGCCATTCTTTAAGAAGAAACTCACTTCATTAAGGCTCAAGTGCTTTGGACCAGCTCATTTTGACTGCAGACTGACACCAATTGGTGACCCGACTATGGTGGTTGACTGGCTACATGATGGCAAGCCCCTAGAAGCAGCCAATAGACTCCGCATGATTAATGAATTTGGATACTGCAGTCTGGATTATGGAGTAGCCTATCCTAGAGACAGTGGAGTGATCACTTGCAGGGCAAGTAACAAATATGGTACTGACCACACATCGGCTACCCTTATCGTTAAAGATGAGAAAAGCCTTGTGGAAGAAACTCAGTTGCCTGAAGGCAGGAAGGGACTCCAGCGAATTGAAGAGATGGAAAGAATGGCCCATGAGGGGGCCCTTGCTGGAGTGACAGAGGATCAAAAAGAGAAGCAAACTCCAGAAATTGTTTTGGTCCCTGAGCCTGCAAGAGTTCTGGAGGGTGAAACTGCACGGTTCCGCTGCCGTGTCACAGGCTATCCACAGCCCAAAGTCAATTGGTATCTCAACGGGCAGCTCATTCGTAAAAGCAAAAGGTTTAGACTCCGCTATGATGGTATCTACTACCTGGACATCGTGGACTGTAAATCATATGATACAGGTGAAGTGAAGGTTACAGCAGAAAATCCAGAGGGAGTAACGGAACATAAAGTGAAACTTGAGATCCAGCAGAGGGAAGATTTCAGGTCTGTCCTTCGCCGGGCACCTGAACCCAGGCATGAGCCAGCAGCAACAGAGCCTGGCAAACTTCTCTTTGAAGTACAAAAGGTAGACAAGCCTGCTGAGCCAACTGCCAAAGAGGTGGTAAAGCTAAAAAGAGCTGAGAGAATCACTCATGAGAAGCTACCGGAAGAGACTGAAGAACTACGCAGTAAATTCAAGCGTAGGACAGAGGAGGGCTATTATGAAGCAATTACTGCTGTGGAGCTTAAGTCTCGTAAAAAAGATGAATCATATGAAGAAATGCTTAAAAAGACAAAGGAGGAACTTCTTCATTGGACCAAAGACTTAACTGAGGAAGAGAAGAAAGTGCTTCTTGCTGAAGGTGAACTCACCATTCCAGCTGTCAAATCAGAGAGGCTTGAGCTTAGTCCAAGCATGGAGGCTCCTAAAATAGTTGAACGAATTCAAAGCCGGACAGTAGCCCAAGGTGGTGATGCACATTTCCGTGTTAGAGTAGTAGGGAAACCAGACCCTGAATGCCAATGGTTCAGAAATGGTATACAGATTGAGCGGTCTGATCGGATATATTGGTACTGGCCTGAAGATAATGTTTGTGAATTGGTCATCAGAGATGTAACAGCTGAGGACTCTGCCAGCATCATGGTGAAAGCAATCAATATAGCTGGTGAAACTTCAAGCCACGCTTTCTTGCTAGTACAAGGTAATGTGTAAATCCCTTTAATGTACCCTGTTCATTAACTAAATGTGTTTGTCTTTGTAGTCCACAGGTTATCAACTTTCAATATTTTTTATTTTGCAGCCAAACAGCTGATAAGTTTTACACAAAATTTACAAGATGTTGTTGCTAAAGAGAGAGATTCCATGGCAACCTTTGAATGTGAAACCTCAGAACCCTTCATCAAAGTGAAATGGTATAAAAATGGAATCGAAATTTTTTCTGGAGACAAATACAGGATGCATTCTGACAGAAAAGGTCACTTTCTTTCTGTGCTAATGATTGACATGTTAGATGCTGAGGACTACAGCTGTGCATTGGTAGAAGATGAAACTGTAAAAACAACCGCTAAGCTTATTGTTGAAGGTAGGAATGAAAGCTTTATTATCACTCCATGTTTTAATAGTAAAATCTTCCAGGAAGAAATCAGCTATCACCAGTGAACATAGCAGCATGCATTTTTCTGTATAGAACATTGCAGAAATGTTTACACTGTTTCTTTTTTAATGCAACATGAAAGCCTGAATATTATTTTATGTTCAGGGTTTTAAAATAATATTTGATTTAGACGCAAAACCATTTAAAACCAAATGTTTTTATAAGAAATGTTTCATAAAACTCTTTAAAAAATCACTTGTGAATGTATTTGTTCTAATGCAGGTGCCATTATTGAGTTTGTTAAAGAACTTGAGGATATTGAAGTCCCAGAGTCCTTCTCAGGCGAGCTTGAATGTGAGATTTCCCCTGAAGATGTGGAGGGGAAATGGTATTGTGGTGATGTGGAGCTCACATCCAATAGTAAATACATGATTACGTCCCGGCGTGGTCGACAAATTCTCACTGTTAAAGATGTTAATAAGGAAGACCAAGGAGAGTACAGCTTTGTTGTAGATGGCAAAAAGACCAGTTGCAAACTGAAGATGAAGCGTAAGCCTTTCTAATCACATATGCCTTCTTTCCTACAGCGTTAAGACTAATTATTTTGTTTATCTGTTGTGAGGATTAATTTATTTTTCTTTCGTATTTCGTAGCTCGTCCTGTAACTATTCTTCAAGGACTTACTGATCAGAAAGTCTGCGAGGGTGATATTGTTCAACTTGAAGTTAAAGTCTCTCTAGAAAATGTTGAAGGTGTCTGGATGAAGGATGGTATTAAAATTCAGCCAAATGACCGCGTGCATATTGTGCTGGACAAGCAGTCACATATGTTGTTAGTTGAAGATGTAACAAAGGAAGATAGTGGCAGTTACTCCTTTAATATTCCCAGTCTACTTCTTTCAACCACTGGACAAGTCTCTGTTTATAGTAAGTGACTATTGTTAGCCAGTTCACTGTTTTTTCAAAGGCATGAGTGGTCATTTGTTTGCTTTATTTCTTATGAATTTAAGGGGGGTTACATTAATATTTTTGTGACTTGCCAGGTGTGGACATAGTGGTGCCACTAAAAGATGTTCACACTATTGAAGGAACAAAAGCTGTCTTTGAATGCAAAGTTTCAGTGCCTGATGTGTCTTCATCCAAATGGTACCTAAACGATCAACAGATAAAGCCTGATGACCGTATACAAGCTGTCTGCAAAGGCACTAAACAAAGGCTAGTGCTTACCAGGACCCATGCATCAGATGAAGGACAATACAAACTGATGGTTGGCAAAGTTGAAACAAATTGCAATCTTACAGTTGAAAGTAGGTATTTGTTAAGATGCACAGTAGTTCTTAAAACACTTCTTGCTAGTATAACAAAGTGGTCATGACTAATATTTCTAATGAACTTATTTTACAGAAATTCAGATTATTAGAGGCCTTCATGATATCACATGCACTGAAACTCAGAATGTATCCTTTGAAGTTGAGCTATCTCATGCTAAAATAGATGTTTTATGGCACTTCAAAGACCAAGAACTCAAGCCTAGTCCTAAATACAAAATCGAAACCCATGGTAAAATATATAAATTGACAGTGGTCAATATGATGAAAGATGATGAGGGTGAATACACATTTTATGCTGGAGAAAAGAAAACATCTGGGAAACTTATAGTAGCAGGTTAGTAGGATTAAATCCCCAAAAGTGTCTCACTTTGATTTTTAAAAAATGTGCCCAATGTAATAAACAATTTACATATTTTGAAGCAGCAACTGGCAATTTTGCTCGTTATACCTTTCTCTACTCTTTTCTTATCTTCTTTTTCCTAAGATTTGTCTCTCCTTCTCTATCTTATTTTTTGTCTTCTTCTTGGCTTTGATTTAGCAACTCTTAAGTGGGTGTTTAAATGTTTTGTTAAATCGGGGTATAATGATGCACAAATGAAGGCAGTATTTTGTCCTCAGAATCTGTGTAGCCAGTGGATTTCAGCAAAGCTGCATTTCAGTATAGGCAGGAAAACTAATCTAATGAGACAGCTAAAACACTAAACAAATAACTTGGGTTTTGCTTCCCAACAGGTGGTGCCATTGCAAAGCCTCTCACTGATCTAACAGTGGCTGAATCCCAAGAAGCTGTTTTTGAATGCGAGGTGGCAAATCCTGATTCTGATGGCCAGTGGTTGAAGGATGGTAAACCATTATCTATGACCGATCACCTCCGAAGCGAATCAGATGGTTTAAAGAGGAGACTTAATATTCCAGTAACCAAACTAGATGACATGGGTGAATATACCTACAAAGTGGCATCCTCAAAAACATCTGCCAAATTGAATGTTGAAGGTCAGTAATTCTATCCTGATTTGATACTTTTAAGGGCTTGATTCAAAGGTCATTGAGGCTCAGTGTCCTTTTGGCTGAGGCCCTAAGACACAAAATAAAACTAAATATGATATGCATCATCATTATTACAAACTATCTTTTGTATTTAAAATGCATGATGCTTGAGGTAATAAATAGATACAATTTTTGGATGTTCCATGTTAGAATTTAACATATTTTGATAAAAACCTATTCAGTGTATCAACATTTGCCAATTGTGTAGTAGCATTTTAAATATAGAAAAACAATGTTAATCTTAGATACTGATAGCTGCTTCGAAATACTGTTTGGTTTTGGGGTTTTGTGGGGGTGACCACGATATGTGTATAAAGTGTTTGCCTTTGGATCTTAAAATTAAAAAGGATCATAACATGTTTTGTAAAATACAACTTTCTTTGAGTTTCAATTTGCTTTTTCAGCATTATTGGTAATTGTTTTTCTAGCTGTTAAAATAAAGAAGACACTAAAGAACCTAACTGTAACAGAAACACAAGATGCATTTTTTTCTCTGGAACTTACCCATCCTGATGTTAAAGGAGTTCAGTGGATCAAAAATGGCATTGAACTTAAATCAGATGACAAATATGAGATTACAGTGAAGGAAACTCTTTACACACTAAAAGTGAAAAATTGTGTTATCACTGATGAGTCCGTTTACAGTTTTAAGCTTGGAAGGTTAGGTGCCAATGCCAGACTCCATGTTGAAAGTAAGTCAATTTGTGATCATTTCAGCAATTAGTCTAATCACTGATTTTAAAATTTAAATCACAAATATGACTAAACTGTTGTAATTCTCTTCCTTAAGCTGTTAAAATAATCAAAAAGCCAAAAGATGTGACTGCTTTGGAAAATGCCACTGTTTCCTTTGAATTGAGTGTTTCCCATGATACCGTACCAATCAAATGGTTCCATAAAAATATTGAGATTAAGTCAAGTGACAAATACAGTATGATCTCTCAAAGGAAAGTTCACAAGCTGATGTTGCAGAATATATCTCCCGCTGATGCTGGAGAATACACAGCTGTAGTAGGACAACTGGAGTGCAAAGCAAAGCTGTTTGTGGAAAGTAAGTATTTCATGCCACACTAGCTCATGTATTATACTAGTCCTTACACAGGATGATTTGTCACTCTCTGCATTTCCAATTTTATAAACAGAATTTAAAAGACCACATTATCTGAGGGTTTTCTCATTCTCCTGTTTTTTCATAGCCGTACATATTACAAAGACCATGAAAAGTATTGAGGTTCCTGAGACCAAAACTGCCTCCTTTCAGTGTGAAGTATCTCATTTCAATGTACCTGCTGTATGGCTAAAAAATGGTGTGGAAATAGAGATGAGTCAAAAGTTTAAAATAGTGGTTCAGGGGAAACTCCATCAGCTCAATATTATTAACACAAGCAGTGAAGATTCTGCAGAATATACATTTGTCTGTGGGAATGACAGAGTCAGTGCAACTCTGACAGTGAACCGTAAGTGAAAGTAAAAATTAACCAAAGTTTTATCTATTACCAAAATAGTTATGATATAAATGTATGATTAAAGCTCCTTTGTGTTCAATATAAACTTAAATCTACTGGTTAGAGTGGGAATATGGGAATCAGGAGACATTGGGTAAAATTCTCAAAAGAAGTACCTAAGGAGCCCAAATCCCATTTTCAATAGAGATTTAGGCATTTATGAGCTCAAAATCCCTTTGACTTTTTATAAGGCTTAGATTTCTAAGTGACTAGATCACATTTTGAAAATGGGACTTAGACTCCTAAATCTTTTAGAAACTTTTGAAACTGTTATTCCTAGATTCGATTCTCGAATCTTGACTCTGACACAGAATGTCTCTTTGATATTGCACAAGTCATTTAGCTGCTCTGTGCCTCAATTTCACATTCTATAAAATGGGAATATTCCCTTTTCTAAATTATTTTGAGATCCTTGAATGAAAGGCTCTATGCAACTATAGAATTATGATTTGTTTTTGGTGTTTCTTTGGTTTTTCAGTTTAAAACTTTTTTTTATTCCAGAAAATAAGATTATTCAGAGGTAACAAAGAGTCCGGTGGCACCTTAAAGACTAACTAAATGACTAAAGATTATTCAGGTCACTTTATATCTATGAGCTTTAAAGTGGTTTTATATTTTTCCTTACTGATGTCACAACAATATGTGATAAAAACAAAGACATTTATTTAAAAGTAGTAACTTCCAAATATAATGCTGAAAAGGCCACTCTCTTTCTGGTATTTTTTGGGCTAAATGCAAGAAGTCCAGTTTTCAATTAATGGTTTATTTTATAATATTTTGCAAAATCAACGAGGGAAGGACCTTCATCTAAATGCAATCTGATTAAGGGATTGTGAAGCAATTCGGGTTCCTGTTAAGATACATTCTTAAATCATACGGCTATTTCTTTTCTTTTAGCCATCTTGATTACATCCATGTTGAAAGACATCAATGCTGAAGAGAAAGATACAATAACATTTGAAGTAACTGTCAACTATGAAGGCATCACATACAAGTGGTTAAAGAATGGGGTGGAGATAAAATCAACTGAGAGGTGCCAGATAAGAACTAAAAAGCTTACACATTCTCTTGCCATAAGGAATGTCCACTTTGGTGATGCTGCAGAATACAGTTTTGTTGCTGGGAAAGCTGTTTCATCGGCCACTTTATATGTGGAAGGTATTTGTTTTCGTAGTCTGTATACTTAAGGAATGTAATGGCCCTCCTGATATATGTTTATGGTGCTCATTGTATATCCATGGTATTTCCCTAGCTCGTCACATTGAATTTAGGAAGCACATTAAAGACATTAAGGTTGTAGAGAAGAAACGAGCCATTTTTGAATGTGAAATCTCAGAACCTGACATTTCAGTGCAGTGGATGAAGGATGGCCAGGAACTCCAGCTTAGTGACAGGTAATCTTTTTCTCCAGAACCCTATACTCCTTATATTTTTTTCAGAAAAATAGTTCTGTTCATTGTCTTTCTGTTGTCTTTAGAGTGAAAGTTCAGAGGGAGAGATTTGTCCATCGCCTCCTCATTCCTTCCACAAAGACGTCTGATGCTGGACAGTACACTGTAGTAGCAGGAGGAAACATGTCCAGTGCTAACTTAATTGTGGAAGGTCGTGATATTCGTATCAGAAGTGTCCATAAAGATGTTCAGGTACAGTATATATATATAAGGAATAAATTATTGGTAGTTCTCTTGTTTTACCATTCGAAGGAGCAATAGCTAATGAATGGGATATATTGAGCCAAATGTAAGAGCGTATCTAAACGATTTGAGATAACCCCCCCCAAGCCACAAAAACCCCAGCAATAGTCATGCAACCAGGGCCTCCCACCATGTCCTGATGGGCCACCCCCATCACCATGGTATAGGCCTTAGGGATTCTAAAGACATATACTTCTCACCAGACAGGTAACTTTCTTCTCATTGATCCAGATGGAACATTAATAAGTGGGAGGAGGAGAGCACATCTGCAGCTCACAGGCCTATATAGTTACTTTGAGTTGGTGCACTAAGTAATAGGTCATCCTGTGTCCTGCTGCAGAGACAGAATTTAGAGCCTTCTGAGTCCCCCCCTCCCCCCCTTAAGGTTTAGTGAAGCAGGAGGACAGCTGTAAAAGCAGGTGCTATTTGTAATATTTATTCTACTTGATAAAAGGTCATTGAAAGACAACGAGCTGTAATTGAATTTGAAGTCAACGAAGATGATGTTGATGCGCGCTGGTATAAGGATGGCATTGAGATCAATTTCCAGATTGAGGAAAGATATCAATATGTTGTGGAAAGAAGAATACACCAGATGAGCATCACTGAAACAAGATACGACGATGCTGGGGAATATACCTTTGTAGCAGGAAGAAACAGAAGCTCTATTATTCTCTATGTTAATGGTATGTATGTTTGCAATATTTTTGTGACCATGTTTGGCCCCAGATTATTAGAGAGAAGAAAGGTGAAGTTTTATTGGACCAAATTCTGTTGGTGAACCAGACACACAAAAATATTACCTCACCTACTTTGTGTCTCTAATGGTATGCATGGACATTCATTTTGCTCATGATTGCATTTCCTATTCTCTGTTTTCTGTATCTCTGTGAAAACTTGTTGGTGTTATAATACTGTAAACTTGGGATAACTTCAGAGAGAGAACTCTGGAACAGTTGGGGCTGCTTGTGCTACATCACTGCTTCCTGTCCACTCTTTCCATTGAAATGGATCACTGATTAAAATGTTATAGCACTTTTTATCTCTGCATCTACTTAAGCCAGTCAATCCTCTTATTTTCAAGTAAAGTAAATAAAGCAGTAGTCCCTTAAGTTTGATATCTCAAATATTGAGTATTGAAGGGATCAACCTAACAGTTTTCAAAGATTTTTTACAATTTCATCTTTCAAAAAATCTTATACACTAAAACAACTATTTGTTCTAAAAACAATTTTTCTTGAGTCATCTTTATTCCAGCCTTAGTTCAGTATTCTTTGACCAAGAAAATCCCCCAGTCAAGTGAAGGGAAGATTTTGTTGTGTGAGAAATACTAAACTGGATCTTCAGTCACTGGGAACTTTGCATGAATAAGGACTGTGGATTCTGACAATAGTATTTTTGTTTGGCACAATAAGAGATCTTACTAATTTTTTAATAATTTCAATAAGGAACACATATTTATATCCTTTTTTAAAAAATCTGCAGCTCCAGAACCACCCCATATTATTCAGGAGCTTCAGCCCACCACCGTGGAATCTGGTAAACCTGCCCGCTTTTGTGCTGTAATATCAGGTAGACCACAGCCCAAAATTTCCTGGTATAAAGATGAGCAGCAGCTTTCTGCAGGCTTTAAATGCAAGTTTCTTCATGATGCACAAGAATACACTCTATTGTTGATTGAGACTTTCCCTGAAGATGCAGCAGTTTACACGTGTGAAGCAAAGAATGACTATGGAGTTGCCACTACATCAGCTTCACTTTCAGTGGAAGGTAAGTTTCCCATGTTCCTTAGAGTGCATTTGAAATGGTAATGTCAATATTTTGTGAGGTGTGCTCTTCCATGTGGTCTAACTTTTTGGTCTCTTTCTTTAGTCCCAGAAGTTGTTTCTCCTGATTTAGAAGTGCCAGTTTATCCACCTACCCTTATAACACCACTTCGAGATGTTGTTACTTCTGAGGGACAATCTGCTTGTTTTCAGTGCAGAGTTACAGGAACAGGTTAGTTTAATGAAATCATATACAATTTTTGTTATATCAGAATTATTCAGTGGATACTTAAAGCAAATCTAATAGCATATGAGCTGAAATCCATCTTTCTGAGGATTGTGCAACTATCAGATATATGTACAAAGTACAGTGTTGGCTGTATAATTGACTGGCAGCTAGCAATGTGAAAAACTATCTCATAGCTGCCAGCAGACATGAAATGTAAGAGTGTCCTAATGCTAAGCAGTTTTTTAATGGGTGGTCATGGGCTCAGTAGTTCTTACATTTTTAATCAGATATGAACCTTTGTAATGCTTTTCAGAGTACTGACTGCTACATGAAGTTTTAAACTGTCAGTACAGTAATATGGCAGAGCTTTGAAGCCCTAACTGCAATGCTGGGGAAAGCATTGTCCTATAAATGAGCATGAACAAAGCTTCTGGTGCCACCTATTGACATACAAGTCAAAAATCTGCCCTGACTTTCACCACGAAAACCCTTAATGTCTCCAGGATGTACCGTTTTCAGTACAATTCATGGAAATATTAAACTAAAAATGTTATATCAAAATTAGCATTTTTGTTTTATTCCAGCATCAGAATTTTTTTAATTTGCATTTATTCAAAATAGACTTTCCTTTTATAAATATACCATGTTTTAATTAAATAAATAGCATCTTATAACTAAAAAAATTTCTCACAACACCGTAGTAGCTAGTCTGATACATTAAATGGCAGTACTATTGTTATTATTACCCCAAATAGTCTTGGAAACTATTCATAATAATAAATATTCACATATTACTGTAGAGATACCTAGTGCCTAGCATAAAACAGTACAAGATTCAGTCCCTGTCCCAAAGAGTTTACAGTAGCTTCTAGCAGTAGTTCTCAACCAGGGCTCCAGACCCTTTTGAGGGGACCCTGAGCAGGTTTCAGGGGGGCTGCCAAGCTGGGCAATGTTAGACTTGCTGGGGCACAGGGAACAAAGATAAACCCGATTGAGTGGGGGTGAATCCCGGGGCTCACAGCCACCTGCAGCTGAAGCCTGAGCAACTTCGTTTTGCAGGGACCCCTGTGACATGGTGCCCTGCACAATTACCCTGCTTGCTACCCCTAAAACCCTGGCCCTGGCTTTTATATGCAGAAAACCAGCTATTGTAGCTCTGGTGGGCTGTGGAGGTTTTATAGCATTTTGGGGTGGGGGGGAGGCTCAGAAAGAAAAAGGTTGAGAACCCCTGGATTATAGGCAGACCAAAGTCCAGATTTAAATAATTTTTCAGTTATAGAAATGCAAAAATGTGCATGAAATGAGTAGCATCTACTCTTTTTGCATTCCTGTCACTTAAAAGTGCAATTCTTGAATTGGAAAAAGATTAGAAAACAATCTGGTTACATGATAAAAATTGTAGTAAGATTCAGAAAATACACATGGGAGTTTATACGGCAACTATTGACATCTTAATTACAGCTATGCAAAATATGCCACAATTGAGTGTGTGCATGTACTATCTTTATGTGCATATTGATGACTGAGAGATACATTTGCAGCACAGCACATGAGTTGTCCTTGAAGTTCCCGTTCTTTTTGTATTGTATACAAATATGTTTGGATATTTCTCAAATACAGCATGAAAATATTTTATATTAGCTTAGCTAATATACTAGCATTGAAAATTTATTTTCAAATTGTGTACGCTACAGTACCGTTTCCTGAAAACATCGTATCTTTATTACAATGACAGCAGCAAAAACCATTAAAATATTTTGTATATGCCAGATCAGTGTGGTTAGTGATGTAGTTCACTGCCAGGTTTGATGACTGGTGCTAGCCTCTTCTTCCCCAAGCTGGCAAGGTCTATGAGATCTGGGAAGAACAGCAGGCTTTGTGCATGAGACAAGGTGTCTTACTGGACTCAACAGTGATCTTTCTTGTCAGTTAAGGACTGGCATTAAAAAGGTCCACACAGACCAGTACAACTAAAACAGATCCTCAGCTACAGTGATTTCTACCAGCTGAGATCTGGCCCTAAGGTCTAGAGGGTTTGGGATATTAAAAACTGGAGAGGCTTCACAGAACTCAGATAGAAAAATAAGCTATGTACTCCCCGCTCCAGAGAACAAATTACTATTGTCATTTGTTTGAATTGTTTGGATCGGTTTAGTCATTTTGTAGGCTACTAGATGATCAGTTTTAAATAGGAATTTGAGATTTAAGATAAATATAAAATAAAAGCAAATAGAAATAAAATATTATAAATAATATATATATATATATAAATATAATAAATTTATAAATAAAAATATTATAAATAATATAAATAATATTTATTATATAAATTTATAATATAAATATTATATAATAAATATTATTTATATTATTTATAATATTTTTATTTATAAATTTATTATATTTATAATATAATAAATTTATAAATAAAAATATTATAAATAAAATAAAAAGAAATAACAATAATTAATAGCTGCAGCACTTTAAAAAAAAACAAAATATAGTGAAATTATCTTGGGTATTCCAGATGCAGCCCTAAAGAGACACCTATATTCATGTACCTTAGCATGCATCAGATTCTGCAAAATGGGGCATGCTTGGAGATGAAAGGGAAATGGACTACCTACAACTTCCTCGCTCCTTCCCTATGACAGTATCCAACTCTTCCCCTTCCCAGTCACCTCCAGCAGCCACCAGATCTCTTCACCCCACTCCCAGGCACAGACTCCATGCTACCCTTCTCCCATGTACAGCACCTCTTCTCTCCCTCATGCTCCTACAGCCATCAGCTGACCTTCTGCATCCCACTCTTGATCCTTCCATATTTCTTCACCTACCCCCACAGATGAATTCTCAGTGGAAAGTTCTACTTAAAATGTGATACCAAGATAGGGTCGCTGGACTCGTTAGCTTTTCATGCTCACTGACATTGAAAACCTACTCTGCCTCTACTATTTTAAAGGTATCCAGAGGGAGAGAAAGAGAGTGGGATTTTCAGTTAATCACTGACTGTAGCAGTAACAAAATACGTTTTCCCTCGTACATACTACCAAGCCAGAAAAGTAAAATCACCAATAAGCTACGTCTTTAAAGTAGCCTTATTGTACATTATCAAGGAATATTCAACTTCAAAAAGCTGTGATATGAGTGATTTCTAGTTTGTGTATTTTTACCTACAGACACTGTATCTTAATCTTGCATTTCTTTTTTTATTTTACTTGATCAGATCTGAAAATCTCTTGGTATTGCAAAGATAAGGAGATCAAGCCATCCCGTTTCTTTAGGATGACTCATTTTGAAGACACTTGCCAGCTGGAGATTTCAGAAGCCTATCCAGAAGATGAAGGAATTTATACCTTTGTTGCTAGTAATTCTATAGGCCAAGTGACAAGCACTGCTAACTTGAAGTTGGAAGGTACAATGTGCAATTAAAAAAGAAATAATGGTTTAAAATGGTTATGTGCCCATACTAATATTCATTAATAAATATATGTGAGTCACTGTCATGTCATGTCATGTCATGTATTTTAATTCAATTAAATCAGCATCATCTTACAAGGTCCACAACATCCACTTGCATCTCCAAGATGTAGATCATGCACAATGAAGTTTGTTTCACAGTTTTTCAATGTTCCGTGCCCTTCACCTTTCAGTTCTTTTCATTAGCAGCATCCAGCATGCCTCAAACAAGGTAGAATCCTTGTCCCTAACCTAAGTCTATTAAACAGATTTTTTTTTCTGTTAACAAGCCTTTGCCTTGTAGAAATCTCTAATGAGTTTTGGTACTGATACAATGTTTTCATTCAAGAAACATTAGAAAATCTTTAAAAGGGGTGTGCCCCAGATTTCTGCAAGTGAGAAAATAAATTTGCACTATTATGCATTCTGAAAATTGATCACAAATTTCGGAACAGAAAATGGTCTAGAGGGTATTCTACTTTAATCTTGTTCTTAGTGTTATTTAACCAGAAATGTATTTCTTTTTGCAACATAATTTATAAACTATGGAATTAATGATTCATACTGTAAAATTGCCAGGCCAAAAAGAAAAAAAATATAAGCGAGAGAATTTTGATTGTAGTGTAGGGTAAGAAATTAAAAGTTGGCATGCTTCTTTTCAGGATTTAAAAAGGTTGAAGAAGTTACATCAAAGTCCCAATGGCATGTTTCTTCATCAGTTTCACTTAAGAAGGAGCCTGTTGGCCAAAGGCCCACCTTTATCCAGCCTATTTCAAGCTGCAGGGTATGCAGCGGGGAATCAGTCAGATTTCAAGCCAGGGTCTCTGGCATGCCAAAACCAGAAATCCAGTGGTTTCATAACCAAAAGCTAATGTTGCCAACAAAAGATATAGTTTTCCATTTTGATGAGTCTACAGGCATAGCTATGCTGATAATAGTAGATGCTTTTTTAGAGCACGCTGGCCAATACTCTTGCAAAGCAGGAAATAATGCTGGAGAAGCAACTTGCACAGCTACACTTACAGTGACTGCCGAAGGTAAAGCCCCATTTTTGTTCAAAGGGATTCAGTTTGTTGTATACCACTGTTACTAATGACCTCCTTTCCTCTTTTCACACCTTTTAGTTAGCAGCTAGTTCACTAATGTTGGTAGTATTCGCTGTAACCAATAAACCACTGTCATTTCCTCTACTTTAAAATGTCATATCATTTAAAATCTCACAAAACTGTGTCCTATATATAGATATTTTACTAAAATAATCAAGTACTCACTTTAAACCAGAGAGCTGGTGATAGTCACACCGTTGTCTCATATACTCTACACTGGGCTGTAAAAGCTAATAGAAAATACATCCTTAAAGAGCATCATAACAGATTATTTGATATTGGAATGGACAGCTTCAGTGAAAAGAAGAGATGAACATCAGCTCTGTATCAACTGCATGAGTACAAGTCATTTTCCATTCATCTACGTGAATAAATTTTATTTTTTGTCGAGCATAATGCATCTGGCATGCTGAGTTTTCCCATGAAGATATCTTTCATTCTCATTATCCATACCATTTTATTTTGTTCTTAAGTTGGCCCATTAAAGTACATTAGTTGTTAATATTGTTATTTTTTTTTGTTACTTGATTACACAGTGCAAGCCATAGATAGGCAAAGTTCTGGGAAAGATGTAAAAGAGTCTATCCAGTCACAGGCAATATCAGAAGTTCATGTTGCTTCCCCTTCCACAAAGACGGAGACCCAGGCTTATAAAAAAGAAATTAAAACAGTGCAAGAACCATCATACCAACTGGGTGTGCAGGTTTTGGAAAATCTATCAGAAAGTTTAACCATGAAAACTACATTAGTGAAAGAAACAGAAGCCTTCCATACAACAGTCCTTTCACAAACATCGCAAAGCACAATGAAAGTATCCACTGCTACAGTTCAGGAAATGAGAGAGGCTTCCCCAAATATTCTCCTGAAACTTCGTGACCAAACTGTGAAATTTGGTGATACCACGCAGTTCATTTGTGCTTTAGAAAGCGAACACTTTTTAGAGGTTCTGTGGACCCATGAAGGTGAAAGGATAAAAGAGTCCAAACGAGTGAAGCTATCACAAAATGGAACTGTCCTATTACTCACAATTATAAATGTCCAACTGTTAGATCAAGGACTGTACAGATGCACTGTGCGTAATGATCATGGAGAGACGACAACTGCTGCTGTACTAACAGTAGAAGGTGGTTATTTGATTTTTAACATTATGACTTACCTCATTTCAACCTAATCATCTCTGCATATAGCTCACTCACATTTCCTAACACTAGTATTTAATTTAGAAAGCTATATTTTAATTTCTTTTTCATATTGAGGACTCTATTCATAAATGACTTTTGCAGCACCAGGCAGGGAGTTTTATAGCTTGCTTGAGAAATGTATCTTGGCTATTCCCAGCAAGTTGAAGCCAAATGGAATTTGTACTCATCAATTTATCAATTTAAGCCACTGATAAGCAGTGAGACATTGACCTGGTGAGAAGTGTCCCCGTGGAACGAAACAAAAAACAAGACAGAAGAAACCAATTAATTTTGCAGTTTATGCAGATTTCTGAAGTTGGAATTTGAGAGAGTTCTTTTTAAAAAAAAAGAAAAGAGGGAATGTTAGATGAGCAAATTTACTCAGAGTTTAGACCATTCCAGTTTGCACACGGCCACATGCTGCCAATAACTCAATCTGACAACATCTTCAGTGACACTAAAGGTGCTACATATTTGCAAAGGTTAATATTTTAAGCCATTTATTTGCATGTTTTCTTCAAACACCCTAAACACAGGCATGTTTTTTTACTCCTGAACACATTTATTTATTGTGCTCAGTGCTATAAAATCCTCACTTGTCTATTGGATTTGGGAGCCTCTCTTTCCCAAGACTATATTAATGACCTACACAGTCTTCCTCCACACCTGTGGGTTGTTTTTTATTTGTAAGATTCCTTTCCCCCCTTGCCATTACTCCAGTGTACTGAAATACCAGCAGTTTCTGCACATGTAATAACATCTTTGGAGTATAGACATTCATTTCATTGACTCTTGTAGACCCAGATGGGACTCTTGTTCCTTTGGCACTCACCTTAGATAATGTGATAGCTGCTTTTATTAACTCAGATGATGCAGGAGCAACAGCAGCATGAACATGAGAATAAAACTCTCTCATGCTCTTCCATTAAATTATTTTCCATCTGCCATTTATCTGGCTCTTGCACACCAGTTAAGTCCTTTCTTTGCTGTCAAACTACTTAAAATACTGTGTCTACATGATCTTCTGCAGTTACCTTCAACATTCAAAGGAAATGGCTTTGGTTTAAGTTAGGGCTGTCAATCAAAAGCAATTAATGCAAGAATAAATTAACTAGATTTAAAAAGTCACGATTAATCACAGTTTCAATTGCACTGTTAAATAATAGAATACCAACTTAAATTAATTACAAATATTTTTGTTCTACATTTTCAAATATATTGATTTCAATTACAACAGAGAATACAAAGTGTACAGTGCTCATTTTATATTATTTTATTACAAATATTTGCACTGTGAAAAAGATATACAAAATTAATAGTATTTTTCAATTCACTTCAAGTAGTGTAGTGCAATCTCTTTATCGTGAAAGTGCAACTTACAAATGTAGAATTATTTTTTTCATATAACTACACTCAAAAACAAAACAATGTAAAGCTTCAGAGCCTACAAGTCCACTCAGTCCTATTTCTTGTTCAGCCAACCACTAGGACAGTTTGTTTCCATTTATAGGAGATAACACTGCCCACTTCTTATCTACAATGTCGCCTGAAAGTGAGAGTGTGTGTTTTTGTGGCATTGTTATAGATGGTGTTGCAAGGTGTCCCAAATATGCTAAACATTCATATGCTCGTTCATGCTTAGACTTGTAGATTATCGTTTTACAGTGCAAATATTTGTAATCAAACATAATATAAAGTGAACACTATACTCTTTGTATTCTGTATTGTATTGGAAATCAACATATTTGAGAGTGTAGAAAAACATCCAAAATATTTACAAAAACAATAGAATACCAATTTAAACAGTGAGATTAAAACTGATAAATCACAACTATTTTATAATCTTGTGATTAATTATGATTAATTTTAATTAAGGTTGTCAAACAATTAAAAATAAAGATGTGCTTGTTTGTGTTAGTCATTACAGACCAAGTCGTAGTCCCACTTAAGTCAATGGTAAACGTTCTATTGACTTAACTAGGACCTTCCTTTAGCCTAGCATGAATAGAGCCCTTAAATGTGTCATAACACCTATATTTCATATTTTAGTTTTAGTTGGAGCACTAACATGCTGAACTTTCCTTCTCCATACTAAACCCTTTATTTTTATTTCTCTAAGTATAAGGATGTTTTATTCCTGCCAACCATCTAATCTAATGCTTTTCCTAACTTTATTCTTACCTAGCTAAAGAAGCACACGCCAAAGCAGTAACAAAAATTACGCTTGACTCAGATACTAAAAGCACTAAAACAATCAAAGCGTCTCAGATTCAAACAACCTCCGAAGTTAAGGAAGAGTCTTCAAAGGAAACATCAAGCATATTAATCACTTCAGCTCAAAGATCACAAGGAACTGAAAAACAAAGGAACAGAGACTACTACCCTGATGTTGTGCCATGCGAAGAGATCATAGAATCTGGTGCCAAAGTACCAGTATTTCTTGAAACTCTGCTCCCAGAAACTATTGTAAAAGAAGGAGATGATGTGTCACTCTTTTGCCTAATAAAGGGTGTGCCTACTCCTTGTGTGATTTGGCTGTACAATCAGCTAATAGTTGAGGAATCTGCATTATGTTCCTTAAAACACGATGGGCCACTGTGCAGTTTAAAATTACTGAAAGTTGTTCAGAATCAGAGGGGTATATACAAGTGCAGAATAGTTAACTCTGCAGGACAAGCCGAGTGCAGCACTCATCTGAGAGTGACAGGTTGGCAACTGCATGTTCTTTCCAAACAAATTCCTCTTGCATACCATCATTGCGTTCAAGTACATTCAGCCCATGGGAAACAGTAAAGAAAGAAAAATGTCACTTATCTGTGGATTGTTGAATGTTTGCCTCCCGGTATTTAAGGCATGTTAAAGGCATGTTAAATTACAGGCAAAACTCAGAAAAAGTTGTAGACAAGTGTGCAATACAAATATGTTCTGAAGCATCTGATCACCGTTTCGTCAAATTTATCAGGTGTTTGAGTTGTTTTGGCATGTACTCATGTATGTGTGTGTGGATTTTTTGTATCACTGCAACAGATAAACATAGTTTCAACCTCAATACCCATTAATTGATATGTTAATTGATCACAATAATCTCTATTTTATTCTAGCTCCAGAAAAAGTTCTTCAAGAGAAGATAGAAAAACAGATTGAAATGGAAGTGAAAGGTACAGTCATAAATGGATGTTACGCTAAAGCACTGATTTATCATAAAAAAATTAGTAAATTGTTAGAAACTTTTATTTGCTTACATAGAGGGTATGACACGAAAAGTAAAACATACTTTGGAGCATATTTGAATATGCTGCATGTTTTGTTTTAGTATGCTAAGGGTTACCCACATTACAAGGTTAAATTTTAAAATCAGTTTAAAACTTTGCATTTATAATTATGCAGCTGCTCTTTTAACAGCTCCTTTATATTATGCAGCTGTTTACTGCGTAAGCTTTTATTTGTTAAACTCCCTTGTTAGTGCATGGGATGGTTTAAATCGAAAAGAAGAGTTAAAATCTTACTGAAATTATTTTTAAACTAGTAAGCAACCTAACAATCGTTCAAAGGATGGAGTATAATAGAATATGAATGTTATTTAGGACATGTGAAAGCTACACATTCCCATTGTATCCTCGCACTTCATGTACATACATTAATTTGTCACTATACATTTCTTACACTGGCTTGCAGATAGCATATGTGGTCCATGTTGCTTGCTTTTTTTTGCATAACGTTGTGAAGTTAGTGGCTGTATTAGTTCGAATAAACGCCTTCTCATTTCATTTTAGCTAATTACTTACAGCTACATTTTTATATATCTTTCAAAATATTTTTTCTCAATTGTTTGAAACATTTTACCATAATCAAAGGGATCAGAAAGGGCGTTTATTCTACTGTCTGCAAGTCGGGTAAGATTTCCTTCTTTGCCAACAAAAGACACAAAGCTTTTCGGGCAGCAAAACTATACACCCCTAGGAACATGTTATTTTGAAATTCATTTTTGCTTGTTCAAGAAGAAATGTCCACAGTTTGAAGAAAGAACAAACAACGAACGATTTTCGTGTCAGAATCTTTAAAACAGAGCAAGGCATTGCGTTTATTCGAACAAATATGGTGAGTGAATTTTATTTCTGGATTTGTGATGAAATCTGTAGCATGCCCCCAATTTAATTTAATATTTTGCCATTTCATTTCTTCTCATTTTTCAACTGTATGAGAGAAGCAACAGAGAACGCTGTAATGTAATGTTATTTTCTTGCAGAACTGTTCTTCCAGGAAGAGCTTGGATGTCCTAAAAAGCAAAGGGAGATGCGAGAAGTTTTCTCCAATTCTGAAGACTACTTAGACCATGGATTTGTGTCTGCGCAGAAATGTGCAAGTAGAACCTCGTCTATATGTTCTTGGTCTGAGACTCTTAAACCTTCTTTCACTCAAAAGCTGAAGTTTAAATCTGTTTTAGAGGGGGATCCCGCCATTTTCCAGTGTAAACTCGTTGCCTGTCCAACTCCGGCAATGACATGGTTTCATAATAATAGGCCTATCCCTAAAGATTTGCGTAGAATAATAAAGATGGAAAGTGATATGCATATTCACAGCTCCAGCCTAGAGGTTAGAGATGTTCGGGAGAGGGATGCTGGAAGCTATAAAGTGTTTGCCATTAACAGTGAAGGTTCAGCTGAGTCAACCGCTTCACTGCTAGTTGCACAGAGAGAGGAGCAAAATGCAAAATATTTAGATTTCCTGAGAAAGTCCAAACGAATCCATGGGAGTGTTGAATGTCTGGTTCAGATGAGGAAAGAGGATAGGCTGAAGGTTTACTTGCGGTGCACTGGCTCTCCTTTCGATAAAAGGCAGGAGACTGAAAAGATGTTAAGAGACTTGCCCCCTGCAAAGGAGATGGTGCGTACCATACGCTTTCCAAAACTCCCCGTGGTAAGGAGACAGGAGTTTGCATACAATAAAGAACAGGTAGGTAGCAAACACACCGCAATGGACAGGGATCATGAAAGTGATGCTCTGCTTGATGAGGAAATACAAATTAAGTTGCAACGACTGCGGGAAGCCAAAAGAACCAAGCTGGAAAAGAAGAAACTGCTCCTGTCACAGAGAGATACAGGGTCATGCCTTGAATTGGTGCGAACCACAGACTTTAGAGATGGTAAAGACCTAGGGACCACTCCATTCCCTGGGGCCACTGAGAGTGAGGCAATATGCTCTGACTTCCAGACAATAAAACCAATCCATACATGCACCTTTTCACGCAAAATGCCAAGCGGTGAGGAGGGTGCCATGCACCCTCCTAACTCAGAGGCTGTTAAGATGCCAGTGGACTTTCACCTGCGAATGGAACGAATCCTGGGGCTTTCCAAACCCTCCCAGCATCCTCAGGACTTTCCTGAAGGAAGCGTTGAGGCAGAAACATTCCAAACAAAATCAGTAATAACACTGACAGAACCAACGAGAGAGCAGTTTCTGGGGGATCCTCCATTAGAGCAACCGGAGCCAATTGCCAAAGCTACCTCCGTCGACCGTCATTATACACACAAGGGACCCCAGGACTCAAGAATAGACACCAAGCCAAACGAACAGCTGGAGGAGTTCCAAGCAATGATAGCCAAGAAGAAAAGTCCTGAATCTATCATCTATGTGGTTCTCTGTGACGGAGTAAGCGAAACTAGGAAATTGGAGAATGTGATGTCCGAGACAATCACAATAAACATCAATGAGCCTGTTGATACTTTTGAGGGTATCCAGACAGAAAAGGGTGAAGAAAATGCAATGTTAGTACTGGAAGACTCGGCAGAAATCAGAGAGTCTGTATTGGTAGAAGAGTGTGAAATAAAGGAAAAGCCTCCCAGATCAGAGAGCCCTATTCTAAAGCTTCTGGAACTGGGGGCCCCTTTGTTTGTTCATGAAATTGAATCTCGGGAAGCAAAGGAAGGAGAGAGTTGTGTATTTGCCTGTCATTTCCGTGGCCATCCGCAACCTATTGTCACTTGGTATAACAACGACAAACCCATATCACGTAACCAGGACTATGCCATTCACACGACAGAGAGACGGTCTACCTTAACTTTCCGCTCTGTTCTCCCTCAGCATGAAGGCTCCATCACCTGCGTGATATTTAATGAATATGGAACTGCCACAACATCAGGCATGCTCAAAGTGAAGATTAAAGAGAGGATTGAAGCTGAACCATTCACCGATGAAGCTGAGCTAAAGAAGCACATAGAAGAGGAAGAAGAACTTATTTTTCTGTTTGACAAAATGAAAGAAAACCAACCAGCTTTCAGTAGTGAAAGTAGAGTCACCCTTCACGTTCCTCAGGGTAACCTGCCCCTACCTTCTATTTCGGACTCAGACCTGCTTTCATTTCCTGTGGAAATAAAAATAACTGCTCCTACTCCGACTCCAGAACAAGATGAAGAACTGAAGGAAACAGTTCAACCTGTTGAATTTGTACCTGACCCACCATCCCAGGACCAAATTTCTCAGGCAATAAAACATAAATTTAAATTTTTCTTTGATGTGGCAAATGAACCACCAAAAATTCTGAAAGAAACACAAAAATATATTAATTGTAGAGAAGGGGATTCTGTCATACTGGAGTGCTCAATAGCTGGTGAACCTCAACCGAATATAACTTGGTTTCGAAATGGAAAAATCTTAACTCCTACTAAGAAAATTCAATTTGAGGAGGAAGAGGGTGGTAGTTACAGGTTACATATTGATGAAGTTTCTGTGTCAGATGCTGGCACATACAAATGTGTTGCTGAGAACACAGTAGGAGTAATAGAAACTGTTTCCAATCTTACAGTAGAGTCTGGTGTGCAGAGCTTTTACAGCCACGTCAAACGAATTAGTGATGTCGAAGAAGAAACTGTTCAAGGTCAGAGTGTAGAAATTCAGGAAGAGTTTGCAAAGGAACCTTTGCACAATCTTTATGACTCATCAGTTGGAGATACTGCTGGCAAGTTTAATGATAGAGAGTATTCCATAAGTCAATGTTTTCATAATCTCAGTACTCTGGGGCAGGTAGCGCTCATGGAAAAGGAACAAAATACATCCTCCAAAGAAACTGAATCTGAACTCCCGAGATTTATGTATGACGTTAGAAAGTCCATAGTTACTGAGGATCAGCCAGTAACTGAAACCCCGGACTTCCAGCAGAAGAGTGAAAAAAAAGAGACGGTAAATATGAGTGAACA